>OY728151.1:1440153859-1450153859 GCA_963277665.1 Viscum album | reverse complement strand
AAAATAAGTCATCAATTATTCGAAGAGAGTATTTTTTCTTCAAAGTGATCCCATTCAGTTTTCTATAATCAATGCATATCTACATCGATCCATCCTTCTTATTTACAAAGAGAAATGGTGCTCCATAAGGAGACAAACTTGGTAGGATAAACCCATTCTCCAAATGACCTTGGTGTTGTTTCCTTAATTCCTCTAGCTCCACATTTTCCATCCTATAGGGGGTCTTTGACATCAGATGAGATTTAGGTATGAGTTCGATGGAGAAATCTACCTCTATTTCTGGGGGAGGTCTGGGTAACTCCTTAGGAAATACGTCAACGTATTCCTAGATGATGGGGACATTTTATAAAAGAATAAATCCTTCATGATAAAATTATTTCATTTACGAATCTTTTAACTAAAAATGATTTTATGTCTTAAAACTTCATGCTTAGACAATTACATTTTTCTATAATTCCTTCATAATGATTCATAAAAAGCTTGTGATTAACCAAACATATTACCTGGGAGTGTCGTAACCAAGAGTGCAGCAAAGAACGTTGTCGTGTACTAGTTCCCGTTCAAGTCTAGCTCAAAGTGGTGTTTTCGGGGTTTACCCTGATGTACATCTGTGCCAGAGCCACCTCTACCTACTCGTATCCAGACAGGGATGAATTTTCTTGATAAACCACTTACTCAATACTCACTAAAATACAAGGAAGATTTACTATATTTAATCTTTTATATAGTGTTATTTCTAAATTTTTTATATCCTAATTTCCATAAATATCTAAACTATCCTTTGATACCAACTATGACATCCTGCCTTTTTAATACATAACTTTTCATTACATTTTACATACAGAGGATCTTTAATGTCTTGTGTCTTGGAAATCAAGAACATAACACATGAAAACAATATAAAACATTCTTATAAAAAACTTGTAAGGCTTCATAAAAGGTTCATCCTATATACATTTACTGTATATCATATCATGGAGATAGACATCAAAGGAAAGGGTGAGTAGATGGCCCAGTAAGGGTAAACATGGGAATCAATGTACTTGTGATATCAATAAGAACTTGAATAAATTCATAAAGACATGAGAAATGGAAGAATAGGCTATCATAAATAAAATAACTTGGAACATAACATGAATATGTGGCTCCAACATTTAATTTAGACATTCATGAACATATCACCAAGGTCCATTTCCATGGTGTCATAAAAATTACCAAGGTTATTCACCAAGGTATCGTAAAACTTGTAATCTATAGAGATTAATTCTTTACCCAATGCATTGGAGTGATATCAGGGTGAACCCTTAATATTTATTTACTTTCATGTGATCCACATATATCATAATCATAAATTTCCTAAATAACCCATAGATAATAAAAGAAATGGGTTTCATTTCAAAATCACGACCTTTTAAAAAGTACTTAAAAACTTGATAGTTATATCATTTAACCCATAGAAGGGGAGTGAGGGTTATATGTATGTCAAATCAAAAATCAAATATATCATTTTCTTGTAACTATTAACACCCATAGAAACGAAATAGGTATGGGTATTCACATATATAATATAAGATAATTACTTGAGAGAAAGAGAGAGAAATTTTGAGACGAAATTTCTGTAGGATAATGGCTATATAACTTGGTTTTAGAAAATTAAAAAAAGAGCATGGAAAAAGGTATACCATACATAAATGGATCATTTTTCAGTATATGCATATAAAAAAAAAATAAGAACATGGTGGGAACATTTGAATGACAAAACACATGGAAAGGAAACTTGAAAGGAAAGGTAAACCATGATTTCTTTTACAAAAATTTGGCACCCTAACAGCATCACTTAAAAATTCATAAAATCAATTGCTGAGAGTGGAAAGAATCTATAATCACTTGGAAATGAAATGGAAAGTATTAAAGATATATAAGAACAATCCCTCACAAAATAAAATGGAACTATAAGACATAACATAATGGAGGTCATGACTTAAAAGAGGAGGGTGAAAGAATCCCTTACCTTGAAAAGTATCCTCAAAATCATGATAGTTGGGACCTTGGGAGTCTTAAGGGAACATTGGGAGGACTTATTGGGTTTTAAAGAGACCATAACTTCGTTGGGGAGGATTTTTAAATGAAATGAATGAGGTAATGGCTTGGTATTTATAGGATAAGTGAGGGGACAAGTCAGTAATGGCCAAGGGACACCTCATCGGTGGTATTGGAAAAACCATGGGCTTTCCCATGTTATTTTACCATTTTATTGGCCACATGGGACAAATCATACCCTATCTTACTATTCATAAGTCGACCAGAATTATTTCATAATTATTACATCCTTAATGATGTCATTAAATGCCCGAAACTCAAAAACTATATTTTCACTATTCACCAAAAATTCTACTTTCTCAGAAACTCCCAAAAAATAACCTTAACCAAAAATCGATTCTCTGATTTCAAAAATGAAATTAATTCTATGAAAATAATTTTCTAAATATTTTTATTTAATTTTTAAATAAAAAACTTTATTCACCCGAAAGAACTAATACTTAACCAATACTTTCTGGAACAGTTATTTACCTATTTTTTTTGAATCACATTACTTAATCAAGGTGCCTAGATTATATTAATACATTCTTAAGTGGGGTTACTCAATAAATTTGATCAAATTACTAATCATAAGTGTAAAATCGCTATTCATAATTTACTATTCATCAAAAATTAAGTTGATCTTATTAGACTCTAAATTTCTTACTGAATATAACTGTAGAAGACCATTTTTTTAAAATCATTAAACAATATTAATTATTTAAGGTTTACATAAATATTTATAAAATATAATTTCTCTAAAATTCATCAATAATATGCATACTATATTTATCCAGACATTTGAAAATTCACAAACTTCACCATAAGAATAAATCCCAATTTTTATTTAAAAAAAAGTATTGCACAAGGCAGTTACGGTCTTGTTACATAACCCCTTATAACACCAGCATAGGACCTAAGAGTAAGGTGTGATAGGGTGATAGAATCTTGGGGTGGCTCAGCCAACATTGCCCGAGTAGTGATTTATATCAGCTTGAACTTTTTGTGAAGGAAATTCTGTTACAGCTTCACACGATGAACTTCGGCTTGGTTTTGGTCCAGAGCAAAGCCCAAAGGTGCTACCTGTTTCCTGAGTTCTATCAGATGGGAATCTATCGGCCTGAGACTACTAGATAGGGCCATCAAATCTTCTTTCTATATTAATTAATCAAGATCAGTTGTATTTATAGACAATAATATCAGCATTTAGTTTCCAACGGTCATATTGTCCAATGGTCATATAATAGTCAAAACCCAATGGTCTTATTTTAATGATAATCATTTTATTAAATGAAATTGTTTTGTTGAGTATAAAATAAAATAACACAAAATGTTAGGAAACAAAATTTATTCAAAATTTTGGATCCTTACACGAAGTCCTCGATCTAAGTTAGATGTTGTTCGCCCTCAACTTGGGACACCGCCAAGCTGGCCCTGATAGGGCCTATCCCCGAAAAATCCATCCCGAGATGGTTGAGGTGTTTCCACATCTCAGACGGGCCGAGGAATTTCCTATTGAAGTCTCAAATGTCCCAGGCCTATGGGAAGACAACATTATCTGGCATATCGATGTGGCATAGCTGCTTTCCCGGAGCATGAGTAGGTATTATATGGAATCCCCTCGGTGGACTCCCTTATGGGTGACTATGTCCTTCAGGAACCGTGAGGCCCGCTACCACAGTTGGGTCTCTCGATGTTGCCTCACCCTCATCTAGTGCGGGTATTTGCGCAATGGATGCCCTGCCACCACGAGATTCCCTTGCCACCTTCTGGCCCCGACCCTAAGGTTGTGAAAGCTCACCATCACCGACTCGAATGGTTGGCTGCTTCAGTATCTCCCCTGGGTAGGCCATCTCCTAGGTCTGGGTATATTCCTTCACTTACCCCGAAGATGACTGTGGGTGGAGGCAGCTCGTTCTGCATTTTCCTATCCTCCCGCGTGAACATGAGCCAAATCTGCATCATCACACATGAGTGATCCTCATGGCGCACCTCCAGATAGACCCACGAGGTCAGTTGATGCATGCACCAGAATTTTCATACAAATTGGTGTGGGGGTGTACAACTCATAGGGGGGCTCACGGTCCACCCTCGCTACCATGAATCCACCACAAAAAGGCTAGGAGATAGGCCTGATGCTCTTACGTTCCCCAACTATCATCAGTGAATACCCCCGTTAGAAACATAAACGGGTGGAAATTGAATTCCACCACCCTCCACACTCGTTTCAGTACCAACTTTGTGGTTAGCTTAGCTAGAAAGCATCCCACGACATTTAGAATTGATGGGTGAAAGTTTGATCTCGGAAGAGAGATGGGGTTCAGGTACTCATAAACCCCTATATGTGTGTGGCTATCCACCCATAGATGAGGTGGAATGGCCCACATATCATCTGCGACCTCTTCCCCTCACTGATATTCCACATCATCTTATAAAATTTGGTGAGCATCAGGATCCCGAGGTTAACTCACCCTCCTATCACTAACATGGACGCCAGGATAAATGTGCTTGGTCACACTCCCATGTTGGTATCCCTCATCGGTAGGATCTAACCACAGATAAAAGCCGCAATGAACGCTGCTAGCCTGACTATCAGTTGCTGCTTGGTGCTGACGCTTAACCCCCAAGTCTTCCATTGTTTGTCCTCTAAGAGACCCTAGTACGAGTGATCCTTGCCCCATTGAGCCCCCTTATGGAAAGTTTGAGGTCTCACCAGAAACTGCCACTATTTCAGAAAATTCTGAAATTGCTTGAACCATCGCCTGAAGTGGACATCTCTAACTGCTTATTTTTCCTCTCCCGGCACCAGCTCTGTCAATGCCATCTCCAACCACGGAATTTGATTTGGATCCTCCCACACACTCATGACGGGGAGGAATTCATCATACATATCCCCCAGTATCGGGACCCCCGAAATCTGGTGGACATCCCACAAGCTGTTACCAACCTCTCCGTGGGGTAAGTAAAAGGTATTGGTCCTCAAAAACCATCTAATCAATAGCTTTGTCATCAGGTGTTTCGGTTGGTAGATGTGGAATTTGGAGGCCCAAGACACCTCATACAATCCCACTCTCCTTAGCTCTGCCCCAAACTCCTCACACATGGTGCCTACCCAGTAGGCCTAGGCCCAATCGTCTGTGATGTTGCCGCCCGGGCGCAGGTCCCACTCCTCAGACCACCCCTTCCCCAGGCTCCTCAAAGCTACCTTCAATATCATCTGGTACAGAGGGGGAGGGGGACTTCTCCGGTTGTAATTCCTTCCCATCGACATTATTCATGTGGTTGTATAAGTATTCCGCGATGACAATTGTGAAATCCTCCCGGGCAGGGCCGTCAGCCTCCATGAACCATTGGCGCTGGAACGACATGCACTTGAACCAGTAAGCTGGTTCTTCTCGAACTCCTTCTCGGATGAAGACATCATCCATCATCCGGAAGCCATAGAAAAGGAATCCTCTTACAGAGCATCTAGTTCTTCTGGCTATTCAATAGCAGTGCCACCAATGAGCCATGGTCAGAGTGGCTCCGAATTAACTCCCCTAGACCTAGACTGTTCGCCCTCTCATCCCTCCAAGAAGCATGCACATGGAACCCCTGGGCAGCTTCTTGATGAGCCATTCAGTTTTAAAATTTGGAAGATTTTTGGGTTTGGTTTGCTAAGCTCATTCGCAGAGGTCATTCGTGAAGCCTATTAACGGATCCCTGCCTCGTCCTTCAACCGCAAGATCGCAAAGCGCTGTCGCAGAGTCAAAGACTCGTTGTGCGCCATGTAGCATAAGACCCGATTCGCAGAGAGAAATCGTGGAGTACATGGAGATCCGTGAATCAAGAGTGCTAAAATCCATATTCACAGAGAGAAGAAAGAACAAAAGAGAGGTTATCTCCAATATTTATAGGCGACAACCATCAGAGCTTCGCGACACATCCTTATCGTGCCGAGCTTCATGGTGCACTCGGCCTGCGTGTCGGCTATCCACCTCGTGAGTCCTCTTCGCGAGCCAACATCGGGAATGGATGAGGGATTTTGGGGATTGACCCTCAATCTTTGTCCTTTCAATTCCCCTAGGCTCTAAGTCTGAGGGGGGAATTTATTGGTTCCAAAATGGGGGAAGAAGAAGAAATGAAAATCCCGAATGGTTTCCTCGCGAAGCCCCTTCACAAAGTCCCCCTGGCCCCGAGGCCACCGCGGAGCATGGAGGAGGGATGCTTTTCGAACACCTCTGATGTTCGCAAGAACACCGCAGAGCAAGGAGTCGAGATGCTCTATGATCAAATTTAACGTTTGTAACCCGTTGTAGAGTAAGGAGGCGGGATGATCCGCGAATGAATTTCACTTTTGCGACCCTCCACGGAGCAACAGAGTCCATTTTCACGCCAAGAGAGCTCTTCTTCATGGCACCTGTTGCCTATAAATACCGGCCTCCCCCAAGTCCAGGAGGAGGATCATCCGACCTTTCAACTTCCTAGCTCCCGAATCGCAAAGTACCCTCTTCTATGTGAACCATGAGCTACGCGAGGTACTTTTTCTCCGTGAAGTGCCACCCATTTGCCTTGTTTTCTTACCCTCTTTTGAGAGGTATGACATTTTTGGAGCCTACGAGCCTCCGCGAAGGAAGGGGATCCCCAAGGGGACCTGGGTCGTCATGATGCATTTATGATTCACAAAGCACCCCTCATGTACACGTGATACCCATGCTAAGGCAGGGTCACTGTACTTCGCGAAGCACATTGCTTCACAACAGATTGCTTCATGAGTCACCTTTGCTTTGCGAGGTAGTGCTCTAAGAATGACTTTCCACTTTGTGAAGCACCCCCTATATGCACCTCTGCCCAATTTTTAGGATGGGACACTCTACTTCGTGAAGCACACCTCTTCGCAAGTATCCTCCACTACGTGGAGCACCAGAGCTTCACAAGGCCCCTACCTATGAACCCCTCTACTTTGCAATTCATTTTCCCATGCGACCCTCCAAGTTTTCATGAAGTGATTTCAATGTCCCCTAGACACCACTTCCTGTTGCGTTGCTTCGCCTCTTGCTTCTTCGCATAGGCGCGCTAATGACTATTACTTCTTTTCATAGACATGCTAACATGGACCCCCAAGGGGATAACCTCACGAACCCCTAGCCACGGAATTGCCTATCCCTTCTCTTCACCAAGGTGCCGACGACACCAATTAAGTAATTCCTAGGGGTGAGAAGAGATCCCACCTCATCCGAGCTGTAGGACGTTAAACTACCAAGAATCCTCATCCTCAGCACATGATGTTAAACTGTGACTTCCCCCCATGCATCCTACATGGGGAAAGGGCAACGATCTTTGTGTAAGCACCTAGATTTTCTTGCAGGAGGTAGCACCTCTACTCCTCCTAACTTCTTCCTGGCCGAACACTAGAGAGGGGGGGATGGGCACCAGAGCCCTTTTTTCTTTGGTGCCAAATTTCTATCCCTCTGGGCTTTGTCACCATCTAGGCCTCCATCCTAGAGTAAGTCCCAATATTTCTCTCCCTAGGATGCTAACCATGTTCAAGCCGCACTCCACTTCCCACATATGCAACTTCCGAGACTTGATCGTTTGGTCTTCACTGCCTTTTGTTTCTCACATTGTGTATGACTTAAGTGGGCTTAGAGTAAGCATAGACCATGACATCCTCTTCGGGATGCTAATCATGTGTAAGCCCCACATGTTTATAGAACTACTTGGACTTTGATCCTTGCCAAGGTGAGGTATGTAGGAGCTTCCCTGAGGATCAATCCCAACACCCCATTGGTTCCAACCACATTTACATCGGTTCCCACCACCTAAACTACGTGGTATTTGATCCTTGCCAATGCGGGGTATGTAGGAAGCCCCCATGATGTTCAATCCCAACAGCCATTGGTCCCGTCCATCTTCACATCAGTTAACCAACACCTTGGGCATCCTAGAGTGTAAGCCCCACACCACCTAAACTATGTGGACTTTGATCATTGCCAAGGTAATGTACGTACAAAGCCTCCATGATGTTCAATCCCACCACCTTGGATGTTCTGAAATCCTTCACATCATTTCACCAACACCTAAGGTAGCCTAGAGTGTAATCCCCACACCACCTGAACTACGTGGACTTTGATCCATTCCATGGTAAGGTATGTAGGAAGCCTCCATGAGGTTTTAGCCCAATACCCTGTCGTTCTGACCTTTTTCACGTCGGTTCACCCACACCATAACCCGAAATACGTGGGTTTTGATCTGTGTCTCTTAGACATCGTACATAGGTAGCCTTCCAGAGGTTTATCCCCAAACTATTGGTAAACCGTTGTCATCCCCCTTTTGGTGGTAAGCCCTTGTCACCCCTTTCAGCAGTAAGCCATTGTCACCCCTTTCAGTGGTAAGCCCTTGTCGCCCTCATTCAGTGGTAAGCCATTGGAACCCCAATCAGTGGTAAGCCATTGTCAAGATGAACTAGGTTGACCATGATTCCATGCCATAGGGATACGTAGGAAGACTCCCTGATGTTCAATCCCTTGATTCATGTCTCATCCTGATCCCTCCCTCGATCCCATGTGTTCTGGGAAGATCATGCCCCAACATGCAGGTTCCACTTCCTCAAGGTCCCATCCATGCGTCCATTTTCACAGGCCTCCTCCTCAGTTGTCCCATCATCCAACCAAAATAAAAGGACTTTGATTCCCTGCCACAGGGATATGTTGGAAGTCTCTTCGAGGCTCAATCCCACCACCATTTTCCCCCTGATTCGACACCATAACATTCTCCACCCACTTCACTTGACCACCCATCATCCATCCTGATTCTTACCCAGGACACCACATTCTAGTAAGATATTTCCAATACACCTCTTTGATGCTCCTAGAAGTAAATGGGTAACTAACCACGTGTTAGATCAGACATTAGTGTTCCCTCAAGGGGCTACATCTATCTGATATACTCTAGTTAGTGTTCTGATCAGTCCAATCCATCTCTACTAGATGTTAAACTCGCGACATACCCTGTGTTAAACATAGGAAGATAAGGAAAACCTAAGAGACATTCCTATGGAATATAATTCCCCACATATGATGTGGGATGCCTCGGGCTTCTGTTCCCTCGATAATCCCTATAATAAGGGGAATAAACCCAGACGCGCTAGTGTTCCAGTGTCCAGACACGCCAGTGATGCCCAACATGACTACTCACCAGACCAAAGTTTGCTTCCCTGACATGACCCTTTTGTAATGTCCCAACAGAAGCAACATAACTAACCAGTGTCCATGAAGACATGGAACTGGGGAGAGTTTCACAAAAAACATATTAAATCTATAAGGGAGACCCAGAATAGGTGACGAGTTCCGAGGAGGAATCCACGGAAGGAAGAACTGACATCCCATCAACCCATTTTGATCAAGGAGAAAACATCCCTTAACAAGGAACGAATGCCGCCCGCCTTTGGAAAGTAGGAATGTAGGGCAAGAAACAACACCTTTCATCCTCCAAAAGACGAACGTGTGTGCCCCAATGAAAGTATCAGAAATAGTGATCAAAGGAATTCCCTCTACATCCACATATGATATAATTTCTACAATTTATTTTTAATTTAATAAATTTTAAAAAATATTTTATAACAAATAGAAGTATAAAATTTAGTTAAACATGAATTATTCACAATTAATGACGAAACAATCCAGAATATAATAAAATTTTTACACAAAAACGATAAAATAATTAAATTAAATCAGTGATGATGTGAAGTGGAGCTCCTTCCTACTATTTTGGAACGTTTTTTATAAGTATAAACTTATTCAAAATAGATACTGAATCATAGTCTCACTCCCTATTCTTGAGTCCAGAACATATCATTTCTAATATGAGTATACTTAAGCCCTCTTCAGGGGCACAACATGGTAATATCCAAGACCACAATTGGTTGACCAAAATTAAATGTAAAATAATTAAAATCATCCAAAGGTATCCAAGATGTAATATATTAGAAAATTAAAATTCCTAGTGATATAATGGATCAACATAGGGATCCTAGGATAAGTTAATTGATGTAGAAGTTATAATGACATTTACATAGGGAAAACTCAGTTCCTAGAAAGATCTGAAATACCAAAACCGATTTTTTAGTTAGACAACTAGAACTCATCCATTATTTATTATGAGTGTTCCCTAACACTATTATATAAAAGTGACTAATTTGGTAGTTAAATATTGAAATAAGAAATTATAATGTGCCCATTAATATTTTAATAACATATCTTTGGATGTTTTGATTGAAGTGCATCCTCTAATAGGCTTATTGGGAATATTCGACAAGGTAATTTAGACATTGATAAAATGTACCATGTACTAAAGCTATGATCGGAAGTTCATGAACTACATTGAATATCTAATTTATAAAATCATTGATAATAGTTTTCATATGACTATATGTCCAATAATCATCACATTACAATAATCATCTCCCCTTTTAAATCCACATCATGTAATCATACATGCCACAATTATCCCTTAAAATTCCTTCAATCCACACACTAAATTCTCTTATTTTCAGATCGTATGAAGAAACCAGAATTCATCAATGTGCTTAAAAGAGTAGAAAAACTATTTAAATACATAAAAGTTTAAGGAAATTTAACCAATGTGATGTTCACTTTCTTTATTAATTCATCATTAAAATTCTGGTAGATATTATAGACAATATGTCGAATGTAATATTGATGATTAGAATTAGGATCTCAAAATTATAGTTTATCAATTATAATGAAATCTATAATAACTTTATGTTGATAAGATATCAGACAAAATCATTGGAATTTTGTAACATATATGAATATACAAAAAAGAACTAAATCCATGATTCAATTTTTTTCATTTTCAATAATGGTGAATGCAAGGGTGATAGGTGCTGAAGTACCATCCTATAGGTAAAAAACGTGTTATATGCCTATATAAATTGCATAAAGAAAAGTTCAATTGAATTTAATGAACTATTTTCAATAAGTAAATTAGTTGATAAAAAACTTTAATTCCTAGAACAACCTATAGACCCTCACCTTTTTTTCAATCAACATGAATAGATTAAGAGATATACTCAACAGTGCTAGGATGATAAATCAATTCATTTTTAAGGGAAAAAATTTCAGTTTCTTTAAAAAAACATTTAATTTTTCATCCCAATTAATATACCCTTATAATGTTATTTTTTCCCATCCAATATTTTCTATATGATAAGTTGTATTTGAAAAACAATTGTATTCATCAATTGATTAGGGACACAAGAATGTCCAGAAAAATTCACATTATCTCAATAATAATAGTCAATATAAATTATGCAAATACTATATAATGATCTTGTGATAGTCTTGGATGCACACAAGTATATGGGCCTTCAAAATTATATATCTTCTAGCATGAAAATAATTATTATATATTTTCTGTAAAAAAATTACATTCTTTTCCATATTTTTCACACACAATGATGTATTTTACATTTTTGAATCATTGATAAAAGTAAAAAATGTTGCATTATATGATATTTCTTGACCAAATTTTTGAATGAAATTTTACTTTAAAAATAAATTCCAATAAATAATGTGTTATCAGTTGGGGTAAATGTGTTAACTATAATTCCATAGAAATCACTACTTGGTGTAATAATATCATAATCAAGATGTTGTGCATGTGACATTAACTACACTAAGGAAGTCAATAAAAGAGTATGGTTAAAATTTTTTGGTTCTTGCCTATATGTTAAAGGAACCTTGGAAGGGTCATTAACCATATATTCTCCACCTACAAAATCTCTTGTATCATCCTATGATATTTCCTCATCTGAGAGAGTTCCATTTATTTAATCTAGAGTACTGAAATGGATTTCTCCTATAGTTTTATGGATATTCTGATCTTTTGGAGTTGGTGGCCTAGAACCAACTACTTTGTACTTTATTCATTAATAAAAGCCTTATCACATCTTGTTTGTTCTTCTGCGTGAGAATGCATGTGATAATGTCCTAAGGACAACTGTTGCATTAAAGGGTCATAGCGGATCCCTGCTATGATGAGAACCCGGAAGTGCCATAACACTGTTCTTGAATATATGTTCTATGGCTGGATGATGTTATTTTAGGGACACAAATAATACAGGTCATTAGGGGGGAGGACTCATAAAACATTGAGTCACCTTCTCATGGTGTGTGCCCTTGGTAATATCCAGGATGATATTATGAGAACAAGACCCACCAGTAGGAAATCCACATTTCATAGTGTCATTGGATGTTCCTATCTGTAGACGTGTGTATTGGTCCTTAGACTTTATGATTATTATTAATGGGTATTACAACTCACGCAATTAGATTTGATTATGAAAACAGTGACAACACACTCTTTGTAGCAAGGTAGGATACGTTGGGTGTGTCACGAGTAATATTTCATTAATAGATAATGTGAGAAAAGATTTTTGCCTTCTGTTCCATAACAGAAGTAGATATCTCAGGCCCTTTTATGGAATTGATATAGCCTAAATAAATCCGTGGCCATGGTATGGTATGGGCAAGTTCAATTCCAGGAAGTCAAAGAAAGAATAATCGAGCACATGGGTTGATGGCACTAGCATGAAACCCATTTGATTAGAGATATCGAGACAAAGGGATTATATTACATGGTAAACATTCATAGTAGGTGACACGTCATTGCGGTGTTAATTTCTTTCTCTGTGGGTGCCTTGGCGTGTTGCTAGATGCTAACCTTGGTCTTTAGGTAGGCTCTGCCTAATGCCACTGAGAAAGAGGCCTATAGGGTCACACACTAATTGTGTCCATGTATCCTAGTTAAATATTAATTTAAGAAGTTAAATAAAGATTATTCCCGACCGTGGTTTAATAATTATTTAAGGATGCCTGATCGCATTTATTTCGACACTAGTTATTTAAGAGAATATATTGTGGGCGGAATAATACATTTGTTAGCGAGTAATGCAGTTACATTTAATTAAGAAATAAATAGTCATTACTCAAGGACTAATAAATATAGTGGAGGAAATAATGGAAAGTGGAAAATAATAGTACACGCTGTGTATATTAAATATACACGCCGTGTAGTTTGAAGGAAAAACAAGTACACGCTGTGTATTAATTATTACACGACGTGTAGTTTTTCTAGTCGAGATTTTGAGGAAATAATATCATTATTGTGATATTAATTATAATCAGCGTGGGCGCATGTCAAGGAATTAATAATTCGACATGGGGGTTTTAAATAAGAGTTAATGAAATAAATAAAAGGCGTAACACATTTATTTATTGTCATAACTCTATAACCTCAAACCCGATTATAAATAACTTCACAACCACAACACTTTTTTCATAAGAGCCATTATTGTGCGCAATGTATTTGGAAATACTCTCAAGACATGGGAGAATTCCCTTTCCACCAAGAATGCCCTAAAGTTACGTGAGCGAGATCCTCTACCGGATCAAGGCAGTCGAAGGCGGACATCGCAAGTGAAGGTTCTTCTGCACTAGCACCAAGATATCCCTTTAGCGACATCCAGAGATACGTGGAGCATGTGTGGATCACCACTAGAGGAATCATACACCTGGATTTTACGACATAATGACGGATCACAGGATCGTGACCGGAGACATCGACGAAGAAAGAATTCCACCGAGGTAATTCTTGTGAATTAATTAAATTAATTCCAACCAACATATGATGATCATATCTCAATGGTTCCGAGACTATTATTTTCTTTTTCATTATTCATTCCATTCTGAAGATACGGCATTTTATATCATGACGGATCTCGGATTAAACGTTATTTAACGCTAAAATTAAAGTTGGGAAAACCCACCAACGCGCTTCCGCTGCGCCCCGAACCTACAAGTGGTATCAGAATAGTCATATCGTTGATTATAATTATTTAGTTTTTCATTGGTGATTTACGTATTTAATAATTTAGTTATTTAAATTCATGTTTAATCGTTCTGGAAATATGAATCTCGAGATCTGTTCCTCCTCCCTCGTTTCTCGTTCACCTCACAAAAATGAATATTTATTTTAATTTTGATTAAAATAAAATACAGGAACACATTCGGAGGAGCCAAACGTTTCTGGCCGTATAACACCAGAATACACGGTGTGTATTCATAAGTACACGTCGTGTAGTCTAGGTTCAATGCATTGACTGCTCCGCTAAATCAGGTCGTGTATTGGATTTTTCTAAGAATTTAAGACACCGTGTGTTGACCAGAAATAGGCGGCACATGGTTTCCGGAGTACACGCTGTGTGGTCCAATGAAGACGGTGGGTAGTCCCTTCGGGTTAGGGTTGGGCCGTGTACCCCGTACATAGCTTTCCAGGCTGGAAACCATGTAACGTGGAAACTACACAACATGTGTCACACAGAACACGCCGTATACTCCGAAATTTCTGAAGTACATTAACATGCCCTGTCCCCATGCATGTACTTCGGATGGACGGTGAAGAAAAGTACATGCCGTGTAGTCGGAACTACATGCCGTGTACTAACCCAAATTACACAGATTTATTAAAATTTATTATTATATTATACAAACCCCTGAGACGTGTACCATGGTGTAGGTGTAAAGCTAAGGCACAACACGTGATAGGTGTTTTATATATATGTGTTTAATTTAACATCTTCGTAATGAACGGGAATTCACCGGGTTTCCTCCAAGGTACAAGTTTTGTACAAGGATAATTTTAAATGAATTTATTTGTTTAAAATTATGATGGATGATAATCTCAAGGAAGTTCAGAAAAAGGGTTTAAGATAAAAGGATTGATTAATTAATCATAATTAATTAATTCGAGCGTGATTTATCTTAAAAAAGAACGATTAAAGAATTGAATGCTAGTTTTATTTTTTGTGTAAATATATTTTCATGTATGGATGATCATGAGCTATACCGAGACCTTTATATGTGAACGGTTTCTTTTAATTAATTTATTTAAATTAAATTTGTTGGCCTGCGAGCCATCTCCTCATTAATATGTAGGGCCTGCGCTCCCAAGGATTATTTTATGTAAAAACCCCTTTTTACCCCTCACCTGCGTGTGAGATAATTGTATATGTAATGGATGGAGCTCCCAAGATAGTGGAGGCGACTCAAGTCAGAATCCAAGGTGAAACCAATCCAAGGAGATACAATGGTGGACAGGTGGAAAGCTGTAAACATGAACTCGAAAGGTTCAAGGTGTTTCTCCCCTAGGTCTTGGGTTAGTTTATCAACCTCTAGATAAACTTACTAATAGAAAAATCTCATGATCATACAATTTATTTTATTTCTATCAGTTTCCTGGTTTATTTATTGTGGGTGTGTTGTCACGATCACACAATTAATGAATTAAATGAGAGTACAAGATGGAACTAAAATAAAACCGGCTTATACGTAAATATTATCTTAGACATGGTTAATCACTGAAGTATTTCCCACTTAATATTAACAGGCATGTATTCAAAGATAATAAAATGGAAATTTACGTATAAGGATAAAATACCTCAAAAGAAATATTAAGTCGGTATAGACTTCCATAATCTTGGTTAGAATCGAACCATAGTTCAATGTGCTTGACCAACCCTAGTTGGGGTGCTTTCAATTATCGGGGAATTGTAATTCAAGGTTTTGGGTTGACATGACTTGGTTCACATTAAGGGTTGACTGCCACAGTAGGACTTGGTGTGACCAAGAGGCAAAGTTTGATGAAATCCAAAATAAAAGGATTTCAGGATTGGGGAGTAATTGGAAGGGCAATATGGATCCTTAAAGATGCTTGACCAACCCTAATACCCTTAATGAAGTTGACATTTGGAATGCCTACCTAATACCCTTAAAGATGCTTGACCAACCCTAGTTGGGGTAATTGGAAGGGCAATATGGATCCTTTTCACTAGAATATTCAGGCAACAGAATATTCCGAAATCAATGGTGAGGGCTATTGGATTTCAATAAAATAGTGGGAGACTAATAAATATTAATTTATTTATTCTTCTCAGTTTGGTAACAAAGTACTAAACCTTTTCTCATCTTAATTTGTAGAAACGGAAAGAAAAGGACTTCAAACATAACATTGTGAACCATACTCGAGAAGGAAAACCTTCTCACCAGCACTAATTTCCAAGAGTGGTAGAGGTGCTTACGCATTATCCATCACCATGAGAGGAAATTGTATGTGCTAGAAGATCCTATTCCAGTTGCGCCTAGAACGGAACTTCTACCCTTAACTCACTAGGTAGATAAGGACATGGGACGTGAAAAACCTGCAGTCTTTATGGTGAATAAGAAAAGGAAGGACAAGGAAAAGGGGCCAAATACTTATAAACGGTCTGAATCCCTCGAGCACCATCCCTCCAAGAAGGGGAAGATCCAGAGGCAGGGAAAGGAACAAGAGGCAACATGTTTCGCATGTGGCAAGCAAGGCCACTGGAAGAGGAACTGCACCCAGAAGTGTCAGGATGCTAATGGTGCATTCGTTATCGAGTGTAATCTTCCTATTTCGACACATTGGGTATTATATATAGCTTGTGGGGCTCACATCTGTGTTCTAATTCAAGAACCAAGTATATTTAGAAAGATTTCCAGAGGGGAGGTGGATCATCAAGCTGCCAGTGGCGCTAGGCTAGCTGCGTTGGCTATTGGGGACTACCACCTCACATTCCCCACTGGGATGATCTTGGTTTTACATAACTGTTATTATGTGCCTACTGTTACCAAAAAAATAATTTATGTATCTTGTTTGGATATGGATGGATTTATTTTCATGTATGGAAAAAAGGGTTGTCTATTTTATAAGAACAACATTTTTTATGGTATGGAACATGTAAATAATGGTTTGTATGTATTAAATTACAGAAACCAAGTGTTGGGAATCGATAACGAAACAAACTCACAAGACTCATACATCACCCATTTGTGGCATCACCGTCGTGGTCATGTAAACGAGAAGCGCTTGACAAAGCTCTGCCAAGATGGCTATTTAGACTCCACTGAGCTAAAACCACTTGATAGATGCCACACTTGTTTACAAGGTAAAATGACAAAGCCTCCATTCAGTGGATAGGGTGAAAGGGCCACAGAGCTTCTAGGATTGGTACAAACGGTTGTATGTGGACCATTTACAATAGAAGCTAGAGGTGTATATTCTTACTTCATTACATTTAATGATGATTTCAGTAGATACAGATTTGTCTACATAATAAGGTATAAGTCATAAGACTTAGAGAAATTTAAGGAATTCAAGAATGAAGGAGAGAATCAGCTTGGTAAGAAGATAAAGAAACTTCGATCGGATCGAGGTGGAGAATATCTGAACCAAGAGTTCATCGATCTTCTATGAGAGTCTGGGATTCTATATCAGCTCACTCCTCCTTATACAACATAGTGGAATGGTGTTATTGAAAGGAGGAAACATACCTTGTTGGACGTGGTGAGGTTGTTGATGAGTTATACAGATATTCTATTATCCTTTTGGGGATATTCATTACAAACAGCAGCATACACATTAAACCTAGTACCAACTAAGGTGAAAAATGGAATTCCCTCTGAGTTATGGAATGGAAAGAAACCCATTTTGTCACATACATGTGTATGGGGATGCGAGGCATTTGTTAAGGCCTTCTCAGGAAACAAACTATCTCCCCGAGGCATGAAGTGTATCTTTATAGGATATACTAAGGAAATGAAAGGATATTACCTATATAACCCTCAGGATAAGAAAGTGACTGTCGCCAGACAAGCAGTCTTTCTTGAGAGGGAGCATATCCTCAAAAAGGATAGTGGGAGAAAGATTGAATTCGATGAAGTTGATGCTCAAGATACACAGAAGTTGGTACAGGAACAAGTTCCACCGGTCCCCGTGGAAGAGGTTCCAGAAACACAAGTACTACATAGGAGCTCAAGAGAGGTAAGGGAACTAGATAGATTTGGTTTCCTAGTCACCGTCGATGGTAAATAATTATTGTTGGAAAATGATGAACCTCTATCCTACAAGGAAGCAGTAGAAATCTCAGAAGCTGCAAGATGGCTAGAAGCTATGAATTATGAGATGGATTCCATGTATCAGAACCAAGTCTCGGTTCTGGTCGATGAGCCAGTTGATGTGAATCTTGTTGGATACAAATGGGTATTTAAGAGAAATATGGACATGGTAGGTCAAGTTAGCACCTAAAAAGCACAGCTAGTGGCTAATGTATTTAGACAACGTCAAGGAATTGACTATGATGAAACCTTCTCACCAGTTTCCATGTTTAAATCCATAAGAATCATACTTTCCATAGCATCTTACCATGACAATGAGATTTGGAAAATGGATGTCAAAACAGCATCCCTTAATGGGAACCTTCAGGAAGATGTCTATATGACACAACCAGAAGGGTTTGTGACACCAGGTGAAGCCAAACGGGTTTGTAAGTTGCAAAAATCCATTTATGGATTGAAGCAAGCATCTAGGTCATGGAACATTCGATTTGATGAAGCCATAATGGAATTTGGTTTCATTACGAACGAATGTGAGCAATGTGTTTATAAGCAGTTTAATAGGGAATGCGTTCGTTATCCTAGTAGTATGTGTTGATGACATATTGCTTATTGGAAACGACGTACCATCCTTACAGTCAGTTAAGGACTGGTTGAACAAGTACTTCTCCATGAAAGATTTAGGTGAAGTAGCCTACATTCTAGGGATCAAGATCATTCGTGATAGATCCAAGAGGCTGCTTGGACTACGTCAGGGTACATACATTGACCAGATACTAAAGAGATTTAGTATGGAACAATCCAAGAGAGGATTTTTTCCAGTGTCACATGGCTTACATCTTTCTCAAAAAATGTGTCCTCAGACACAACAAGAGAAAGATAGAATGAGTAAGATCCCACACGCTTCGGCTACAGGATCCATCATGTATATCATATTATGTACCAGGCTTGATGTTGCCTATGCACTGAGCATGGTAGGTAGATATCAAGCAGATCTAGGAGAACAACATTGGACTGATATTAAGACTATCCTTAAGTATCTGAGAAGAACTAAGGATATGTTCTTGGTGTATGGAGGAGACGAGGAGCTTGTCATCAGAGGGTATGCTGATGCTGGTTTTCAGAGAGATCAGAATGATCTAAAGTCGCAATCTGGATATGTTTTCTGTCTGAATGGAGGAGTTGTGAGTAGGAAGAGTTCAAAGCAGCTAGTTGTCACCGATTCTACAACAGAGTCTAAATATATAGTGGCTTATGATGCAGCCGAGGAAGCCATCTGGATTCAGAACATTGTCCATGATCTTAATGTGGTGCCTAGCAGTAAAGATCCCATTACATTGTGTTGTGATAATACTGTAGCGGTGGCTCTTGCAAAAGAACCAAGTTCACATCAGCGGACAAAGAAAATACTCCGGAAGTATCACCTCTTGAGATATTTCTATCAGAGGGGTGAAGTTGCAGTGAGCAGAGTGTCCATGGAAGAGAATGTGGAGGACCCCATGACTAAAGGCCTATCTCACCTGAAGCATGAATATCATGTGATAGCTAGCGGGTTAAAGGTTGTTAGTAGTTGGCTCTAGTCCAAGTGGGAGTCTTTTGGAGTTGGTGGCCTAGAAACAACTACTTTGTACTTTATTCATTAATAAAAGCCTTGTCACATCTTGTTTGTTCTTCTGCGTGACAATGCATTTGATAATGTCCTAAGGACAACTGTTGCATTAAAGGGTCATAGCGGATCCCTGCTATGATGAGAACCCGGAAGTGCCATAACACTTTTCTTGAATATATGTTCTATTTCCAGATGCTGTTATTTGAGGGACAAAAATAATACAGGTCATTAGGGGTGAGGACTCATAAAACATTGAGGCACCTTCTCATGGTGTGCGCCCTTGGTAATATACAGGAGGATATTATGAGAACGAGACCCACCAGTAGGAAATCCACATTTCATAGTGTCATTGGATGTTCTATCTGTGGACGTGTGTATTGGTCCTTAGACATTAAGATTATTATTAATGGGTATTACAACTCACACACTTAGATGTATTGACGAAAAATGTGATGACACACTGTTCGTAGTGAGGTAGGATACGTTGGGTGCGTCATGAGTAATATTGCATTAATAGATAATGTGAGAAAGGATTTGTCCCTTCTGTTCCATAACGGAAGTAGATATCTCAGGCCCTTTGATGGAATAGATATAGCCTAAATAAATCCATGGCCATGGTAAGGTATGGGCGAGTTAAATTCCAGGAAGTCAAATAAAGAATAATCGATCACATGGGTTGATGGAACTAGCATGCAACCCGCTTGATTAGAGATATCGAGACAAAGGGATTATATTACATGGTAAACGTTCGTTGGTGGTGACACGTCATTGCATCATTAACTTCTTTATCTATGGGTGCCTTGGCGTGTTTCTAGACGCTAACCTTGGACTTTAGGTAGGCTCTGCCAAATGCCACTGAGAAAGAGGCCTAGAGGGTCACACACTAAGTGTGTCCATGTAACTTAGTTAAATATTAATTTAAAAATTTAAATAAAGATTATTCCTGATTGTGGTTTAATAATTATTTAAGGATTCCTGATCGCATTTATTTCGACACTAGTTATTCGAGAGAATATATTGTGGGCGGAATAATACATTTATTAGCAAGTAATGAAATTACATTTATCTAAGAAATAAATATCCATTACTCAAGGACTAATAAATATGGTGGAGGAAATAAAGGAAAGTGGAAAATAAAAGTACACGCCATGTATATTAAATATACACGCCGTGTAGTTTT
This sequence comes from Viscum album, assembly GCA_963277665.1. Taxonomy (NCBI): domain Eukaryota; kingdom Viridiplantae; phylum Streptophyta; class Magnoliopsida; order Santalales; family Viscaceae; genus Viscum; species Viscum album. The sequence goes on along the minus strand of OY728151.1, from coordinate 1,450,133,017 downwards.
AAGGAAAATCAAGTACAAGCCGTGTATTAATTATTACACGACATGTTGTTTTTCTAGTCGGGATTTTGAGGAAATAATTTCATTATTAAGATATTAATTATAATCAGCGTGGGCGCATGTCAAGGAATTAATAATTCGACATGGGGGTTTTAAATAAGAGTTATTGGAATAAATAAAACTTGTAACGCATTTATTTATTGTCATAACTCTATAACCTCAAAATTGATTATAAATATCCTCACAACCCCAACACTTTTTTTATAAGAGCCATTTTTTTGCACAACAGATTTGGAAATACTCTCAAGCCAAGAGAGAATTCCCTTTCCACCAAGAACGCCTTCAAGTTACTAGAGAGAGTTCCTCCATCAGATCAAGGTGGTCGAAGGCGGACATCACAAGCGAAGGTTCTTCCACGCTAGCTCCCGGAGATCCCTTCAACGACATCCATAGATACGTGGAGCACATGTGGCTCACCGCTAGAGGAATAATATACTTGGATTCTATGACACAATGATGGATCACAGGATCGTGATCGGAGACATCGACGAAGAAAGAATTCCACTGAGGTAATTCTTGTGAATTAATTAAATTGATTATAACCAATATATGATGATCCTATCTCAATGGTTCTGGTACTCTTCTTTTCTTTTTCGTTCTTCGTTCCATTCAAGAAGATCCGGCATTTTATATCATGACGAATCTCAGATTGAATGTTGTTTAACGCTAAAATTAATGTTGGGAAAACCCACCAACGCGCTTCCGCTACGCCCAGAACCTACATGATCATCATGTTCATATGTAGTCCTTGTTACTAGAGTCATATAATAATTCATTGAATCATATTCTTATAAATGATCAAATTCCATATATCTCCCATAATCTGGTTTTGTAGTAGTAAGTCTTACCTCATTGATAATAAAAATTTCAACATTCAATTCCTTTAAACAACTGTAAAATTTCTCCTTGAATATTGATTATGCTTCCACCCAATCCTATTCATCGAGAAAAGTATAAAAAATGTCGTATAAGTGATCAATATATTGTAGATTTTTATATATGAAAGAATTAATTACTTGATTGAACCTCAGTTTTATGTGACTATGAATATTTGAATGTACTTATTATAATGTATTACAATATGAAGATTAACAACTCTTATCAATGGTAAACTATCACTAAGACCATGATCATTATAAATTTGTTATTTGTTACAGTATATTGATGTACACATGATTATATAGAAAATAAATTTAATAAAATGTTATATATATGTATACTACATCATCAAAGGCATAACATTTTTTAATTAGTTTTGATTAAATAAACGTGACTTGATCATAAGTATTTTTCTATGGAATTATTTATCATTTAATTTCAATCCAACCAAGACCTACAGGAAAACTCACAAAGCCTCAAATTTTTAATTTTTAAGTACCATAATAATATTCATTCCAAACACGAAATAATGTCTCACTGTGTGTAGATAGACACTAGAAAAAATGTTTTGTAATAATCAATAAAAAAAATAAAAGGTTAACAAAAATAAATTCACTAGGAAATCAAAAATAGTTTTCCCCTCTTGAAACACTAAATAATAAAACTTTCTCACTAACTTAGAGATCTCACCATACTTTATACAATATTATTGATCATCTTTGGTTCCTATATTTGAATAAAAACATGTGAACTATATAATGTATTTAATATAATAGATGTTAAATAAAAATATTAAATGAAATTATGAATATATATAAGGTATAATCTTATTATTTATTCTTAATTAATTCATTATATTTCCTCTTATAATGAAATTTCCCACCACATGAGAAGCATATAGCCTTATATTCACTACTCCACCTCTAAAAGTTTTGTCAATTTGAAGGATGTTGTAAAGGAAAAATTAAATTTTAATAGGTCATGGGATTTTCAAATTGGTATTACATTTTTTCACTAAAATGGTTGAGGAACCATGTTCTCACCATTATCCATCAACTTAATGAAACATAGTGAAAATATTCATAGGTTAGTTCACCTTACAATTAATCTTATAGTTCTAGATAAATATGGAGTATTTGGGAGACATGGATAGTAATTGGAAATTAATGGATGATTTTTAAACAAAATTGAAGCCTAAGTCTCCTAAATGATCAATGTACATAAACTTCTTCAATTCATGATCACTCAATAGGTACCTTTCTTTTAGTTTACTATGACATAGTACCGTGAAAATCACATTTATCTTAAGCCTCTCTTTCTCCTTCTCAAGAGATGGGAGATGAGATATCATGGCGTATGCATCCGTATATATTTATATATATTACATATTAATATCTTCATGCATAATTGATATCATGATGAAATTAACACTGTATAATCCGCTGTAAATATCTTATAGACTTTGATTTCACCTACACATACTCATTGATGTGGCTGATCAGGAATAGGGGACTTCAACAAAAAGAATAAATTTTCATAGAGTAATGAAATGTATAAATGGCTATACCACTCTTGTAATTTTGTTTTGTTGAGGACATATTTTGTTTCAGTAAATGATCACATTGATCTCATAGTTTCACTTTCCATTTTTTCTATAATAAATAAAAATATATTTTTGAACATTATCTTAATTACAAAGTATGCTGTAATAAATAATTATTTTTTAATTTATTTCTATGAATTTTTTGTAATCAAAAATATATTGTGTTATTTTATTTTAAAAAATTATAATATTTTAATTATATGAATTTTAAAAAAGTAAATATGTTGTTTATTTTTAAAATATATATAAGATAAATTTCATTTGAAAAATATTTTTCAAAAATATTTAAATTAATCTTTAAATTATTTTGAAAATATATATGTATTCAATATTTTTATCAAACCAAAATTTTTATATCACCTATATATATATATATTAATTAATAATTAAAAAAATATTATTAATGGAATTTGAATTCCACTCTTTTTATATATACTATTAAATTTACAACATAAATTCCCATTAATAAAAAATTAAACATTATCATTAAGAATAATAAAATGATCATGAGCTATATGAAATGGGTTTGGTTAATTAAAATAATTATAATAATAAACCATCCACATCATAATGGTAAATATTCATAGAGTTTGATCTATTGGACTACCAAAATGTAGTCAATCTACTTCACTTTCATGTATAGATATAACATCGAATATAATTAGCTTATTTTTAACCTTATTTTTTATACTAAATTAATCACATGTATCTGAGTGGTGTTAGGGGTTTGTGATACTTAAATATACCATTGAAACACAATTAAAATATATAATTGAATGAAATTGATACGCATATTATCAAAAATAAAATTTAAACCAAATATTACAAATTATAAATGAAAATAAAACACCATGAATACATTGGATAGTCTAACTCTTGATTATTCAATCATCATAAATGGTAAATTTTTATTAATCGAGAAGTGGTACTAAAATATAAGGACCCATGAAAAGACCAAAACACAAAACCAAGGGTGGACTAATGTAATAGAGGACTAGTTCATCACCTCTAATCAAGTTCACCACTTTGGTTTTCAAAAAGAGATATATGGGAAAGAAAGTTACACTATTTCCAAGATCCACCACAACCATAGATGTGAGATGGTCGACAACCCTGTTTCCCTCCCACAATGTATGGGTCACCATAGTATTATCGTGGATGATTCGTTTGCATTTTCTAACAGTGTAGACAATAGACCATGGAGTGCTACCTTTATCAGGAATGGAGTCGCAGGTGATTGCGGAGTCTGTACCAACCTAGGAAAGAGCTATATTCTCTTGTTTACATAATTGCAAGCCTGTGAGCATCGCTTTAGTTTTTTCTTGGATTGAAATCCGGTTCCTATAATATGCCGAAAACACAAGAAGTACGATGCCCCTGTAATGCCTAGCAACTCCTCCCCCATGATTGTGCCCCTCCTTACCTGAACTGTCCATGTTAAGCTTGAAACCAGATACTAGGGGATACCTTCGCACCCACTGTCCTCTACTTCCTCCATTATTATAAATGTTCAGTGATGCACTACGCTGCAAACACCTCAAGGAAGGCACCTCTCTCCAGTTGCTGATACCACTAACCACATCATTGGGAAATGATTTTATTCTAACAATGACAGATATTTTATAGGTGAGAATTACTTCATACCTTCCTTTTTCTTAGCCTTCCAAATACACCAACAAGCTGTGTATAAAATGATAGATCTAGCCATTCTTTCCACAACATTGAAATTTGTTATGTAAAACCTCTAATCCAGAAAGGTTCCATCCAAGATGTTCAAACAGTGAGGTGCTGAAACAATCCTAAGGAAATTTCATACTTCTTGTTCCCAATCACTCTCAAAGAAAAGGTGATTCATATTCTCCTCTCGATGACAAGTGAAGCAGTATAATTTAGAGGAATTATTTACACCCAACTGCTTGATCTAGTGATCAGTAGCACTCACATGGTTCCTTATTCGCCAGGTTAAAAAGTTATACTTGGTTGGATTTTTTTTCACCACACCATATTATTACACCTGTTAGATTTCCCTTGTTGGATAAAGGACCTGCAAAAGTCCCATGTATTGAAGAACCCCAATGTTGAAGGAGTAAACATGCAAATATCCGGTTCTAAGTTGATGTCAATGAGATAAAAAATTCCTTTTTGTTCCTCATCCAGAACTGAATGAGTAATTGTTGAATGCATACTGTCATATATGGCTAAATGATAGTAAAAATCATATATATTAAAAAAATAGCATTCTCAAGTTCAAATAACTAATTTTAGAACATATATATCACAACAACATAGATTTCCAATATATCACTCAATAATAAAAAATCAATGAATTTAATTAGAGTACAAATTTGTGACATAAAAGACATACATATATGTCATGTGATTCTACATGCCTACTCATGATGAAAAAAGTCACCCAAACCCCATAAACATGTAAAAAAAATATTAATATCACGAACTCGGAGGTCTGTTACAAGTTAGTTTTCCAGGAACATGGAAAACCTCCCATCCAAGTTCTAAAAAGCCTATATCCTTTATACCATAAACCAAATTAAAGGATTGAAAACCTCTGAGCTTTGATACTATTTTGTAACACCCATACCTAAATCAGCTTTTATTTGCAAGAAGGCCACATAACCTCATGTGCACCGCCCTGTATGCAAGGTTTTTATAACTAGAGGTGGGGTTATAAAGTAACATGGCAAGACAATACCATTAGTAATAAAATACATCACAGGATAATATAATAATAATATAATCCAAATAAACAACACAATAAAAGATAACACAAATATGTTCTATAAAATATTTCATGGCAAGTCACGGTAGTATAATAAAAAAAATCACCAATGTGGAAGGTCAAAAAATACAATTGGAAGAAATAAATAATTAAATAAAAGTGTCCTGACATCCATTTAGGGTATTTCTTAGTGTTTCATCCATATATCTACTCCATGATCCCTAAAAACCTTCCACAATTCCCTTTAATTTCTTCGGCTCCATAATCATGAAGTTTGCATGTACACCCAGATACCCATGCATTGTGTGAGTATAGACCCAATAGAACACAACTAAGGCATCCTTTTGGAAATTTTATATGTATATATAAGTTCATGAAATTATGTAAAATTAAATGTGAACCCTAGAATACAACCAATAATGTAATAAGAGATCATGTGATAACAAAGCTTTTGTGATCCCTGATCATAATTACATTGACACAATGCTAGAAGAATATAACATTTAATAAATCACATGACTTATATCATTCTAGGTATCTTTATTATCATTTTAGGAAAATTCAAATTATAACTATATGGAACCACTCCACTCCCACAATTCTTGGAAATACTTTATTTATTTAAGGATAAACTTGTTCCACCTTTAATTAATAACTCCATTCCAGCCTTTATGGGAATGTCACAAACACGAATCATGTTTACCTACTCACTTGTGACAGTACACACACTTGGAACAACCATATAATGGACTCCCTCTCATAATCATGGATTTTCCGCATTGTTATATCACACTGGCATATATGGAAACTTCACTAATGGAGATATGGAAATCCCCCCATGCATGATAAGCTAAGGCTCTAATCATCTTAAGTAAAGGCATCACCAATGATTCGTATCACATAAGATACCCATATACGGAGTTATCTAAGTTACTTAGAGCCACCTATCCACCTGAACACTAAAAAAATTATTCCAACATCTATTAATAGAGCCATGTATAAAGAATCACATTGAAAGGAACAATATGTCACAAACATTAAATTCCACATGGGATAAAATATTAAAAAATTAATAAAAAAGAACAAAAAACACATAAATAAGAAATGGTCTGAAGAACACCTTATTGACCTTAAAAATTTTGATAACTAAAATGTCTATATATAAGGAACGTACACAAGTCATAAATTCTAAAGAATTATATACAAATTCCATAGATTGTAAGGACTTATTACCTCAAGCTTGAGGAAATCAAATCCAAATATTTACCAAGGAATCGTCATTGGAATCCTATCTAGAAACTAATATGTTTAAAATAATATTCAAGGATTCCAAGAAATAATTCAAATTTGTTTCAATTTTAGAAACTATTTATGCAATAATAATTTCACTCTCTAGAATAATCTTTAAATGAGATTATGATAATTATTTTTTATTATTTGATAATTATGGTTTATTATCCATTATGGTTCAATAAAACCACTCATCCAAAAATCATAGGCATGCTAATTTTAATAATTATATCGAAATTATGTAGAAAATAAATTATAGTTTCTTACTTATAAATTATAAGTTAAAAAAATACACTCCACCTAAGAATAGAGGGGGGAAAGAGAGTTCTTCCATAGCTCGAAACCATAATAAGAACTTAAACTGATCGAATAATACATTACATATCTTGGATAAAGGAGTTATAGGATTATAAATCTCAAGGAGATATAAAAAATAATGTCAAATAAGTTGTTTGAGTAATTTAAAATGAACACCAAGGCATTCTGGTTAATGTGTTCAAACCTCAAATTAAAAACACCTTTTTATTCTAATTTGCAATGAATCTAGAATGTGAATATGATAAGCTATTATAACATATGATATACGAATTTAAACAAGCCAAAAGAATTTAGTTCACAATATTTTATTATTTGGAATTCAGGAAAGGTGTTTACAGGTTCATGCAGGGACATGAAAAATAAAAAGTAGGAAAAAACTATCTTTTCACCAAAATGGTTGTTGTGTAAGTTTTAAATGATTTTACCCTTAAAAAGCTGGTAGTTTTTGTGTTATGTTAATGTGTTTGACCCTTATATTGGTAATTATATATAATTTCCATTATGTAGAGGTTGGGTTTTCATATCATTTGAAAATTAGGATTCAATGTTACGCAACTCAAACATTCCTTTATGTTGCGATGTTTAACATCTATATAGTGCCCAAAAATTTGACTTACTATTTAATAGACCCCAAAAAAAGGAAAATGAAAAGATTAAATTCATTTACCTTCATGAAGAGCACATGGTCTATGTAAGGGTATTTTTTTTAAATTTTCAGATAAAAATACTTATAAATTATATCCAAAAAAGTCTATGAATAAAATTTAAAAGGAATATGTTTATAGAAAATGGATTTTGGATTTCAAATATCACAAAAATTCACCAAGATGAATTCTAAGGGTCCGGATCTTCACTAAAATAAATAATAATGAGGGTTTTAAAGCGAGTTCTGGGGTTTAAAACTAATTTTTAGATTTAATTCATGACACTATATGGATTTTTCACGTGGTTAGAAAAACTATGAACTAATAATGAAAATCATTAATGTCCAAAAATTTCCAATTCATACAATTTTCCTTACCATACAACATTGAAGTCTTAGGAAAGTGGTGATTTGTAGGGTTGGTGTACCATTTCCAAACCGTGTGATGTGAAATATCTTTAATAGCGGGGATTTAGATGGTTTGTGCATGGTTTTTCTAACCATTTAATGTTATTATTAAATCACAAAATAAGTTCTAAAACATAAATATCACTCAAAGACCTTCATTATTTTTTCCATGACTTAAACTCCGGATCACCGACCTTCCTCTTGGAAACCTTTTTCAATATTCAACTTCCAGAATTGGTTTTTGATTAATATTTGAGTGTTAGATCATAGAAAAAAGTTAATAGTTATGTTATTAACTTTTAATATAGTTCTAATAATTCCCTCTTGATTAGAACCCTATTTCAGGTTTGTTATTGATATATATACGAGATCAGAAAATTTTTGATTGGTCTTTCTTATGATTCATTATAGAAATTAATGAAAGGGTCCAGATCTATTGGAGAATTTTTTTTTTATTTTTTTCAAACATATTCATGTTTGGTTTCCCCTCTTTCCACTTTATATTGAGTATAGAGGCTCTTTGATTTCTAAAATAACCTATTTATTCTTTGAAATGAAATTACCAAACTGAAACACTAGTGGGTTTTTCACTTGGTAGTTAGTCATTGAAACATGGGTTGTGGGTGAAACCCATAAGGCTGGTGATGAATAGATAAAATGTTTTTTACAAAAATTAATAAATGTTTTTATATTAGAACTTGGAATAGTATGGTTGGTGTGTGCTCATTTTTATTGGTCCTATTCTTGAGGGACTTATTCATAGGGCTGATCTAAGAAAACAATTATGCCATGTGATGACTTAGTGGAGGAAAAAAATCATCTCATGATCAACATAGGTGACATTTGAAATGAATGGGTGTGTGTGAGAGAGAACGTGGAAGGTATTTATAATTGATTTATAAATAACTACTTATTCTACTTATGATAATTTATTTTTTGGTGAAACACATTTGTCTTTTTTATGAATATGTTATATAATGTTTATGAAAATGTTTTAAATGCTTTGATATTTTTTAAACTATTTTATAAAAACATTTATATAACATGATTCTTGTTTTAGTGGCATGTGGGAAATGTCTCTTAGGGCTTCCCTACTGGGTTGTCATACTCCCCCTATGCATTTGGACTTTGATAGGTAAGCAGGAATTGTTTTCAATTGTATAATAAAGATAATGGTTTCATATTAATTTATTGATTCTTCTTTATGTAGATATCATGGATGTAGGAGATTGATCATGGGATTGTGTCATGTTCTTGGAGTTTGGAGTGGTTCCCCCTTGGTGAATGGGCCATTTTTTATTTTTAAGCCTTAGTTATTCTATATTTTTCTATTACAATGATTATTCATCTTACTATACTTTGGGTTGTTATTTAGACTCATTCATTATCTATATAATTTTCTTAGGTTTGTTTATACTTTTGGTTATATATGTGTATTTTCATGTGTGTGTAAAAAGGGTAAAACATTCCCGTTATTTCTTATTAAACCCTCAACATTTATTACCAACCTTTCATGTTTGTGAATGTCACTAAGGTTAGTGGAACCTCATTATTTTTACAATCCAATGGTTAGGGAATTTTTTTCACATGATAAATTTATATCACTTTTATATAAATCTATACTCTTACTCATACATTAGTATAACTTGTTTGTATTTGGATCAGTTTAAGAATCAACCTGATCCAAGTTATATTATCTTCAACATCTCTGATATAAATAAATATAATGAAATTAATATAGGTAGTGTTGACATAAATAAGGAAATAATGTTTTTATTTTATTTATGAAATGGTAAAATCAATGCTTTACTCATTATAAATATATCATCATTTGTTCTTCAAAATTAAGGAAACCTGAACATTCTAGATTTCATCTTGAAGAACCATACTTGGGACTCCCATGGAATATAAATCTACCTTCATAACACATTATGGAACTTCTATTTGAGTACCATGACTAATCTAGGAATTATGTAATTAGAATGAAAGAATTTGGATCGACAATGTTGTTATGATACTTATACAAAACAATACAAGTTACAAACATTTTTTGATGAAAATCAACAAAACCAAACTAATATATGTGTAATGAATGATTAAAATTTAAGAGTATAAAGGGTTATAAATATGAATTAAGTTATTTATAAGTTATTGATATGGTTATATTTATTATACTATAAGTTAAAGTGCTTTAATGGATGTTTGGAGTAAAGGTAAGGATTTTTGTCTCAATTTCCCATCTGCATGGAATGATTTCATGTTATGCACATGTTTTTAATTGACATGGTATATTTTCTACCAAATTGGAATAATTTAATAATAAATATTTTTTTAATCATGTGGTTTGAAAAACTATTTCACAATATCTCTTTCATGTTCATTAGATTCGTATACTACCTAAGTTGTAGGGTTGTTTTCTCATCTAAAATTTCCTTCATTGAGACATATATCATATTCTCCATTCATATTATTTCGTGTGGTGTATATAATAAGCATTTAATATGTTTATATATAATTTTATTTTATTAAATATATTAACAATCCCATATCAGGTTACCACTTTAAATAAACTTTGATTTAAAAGTTACCAAAGCAATAAGGGTTTCATTCCAATGTCACTTTCATATCGGCATTGTATATGTGTGAAATCCTATTAAAAGAAAAAATTAGATCCTTATCTCTTGAATATCATATATAATCACATTATTTTTTTATTAAAAAGTTTTATTTGTCTTATTACCATTCCACTTTTTGTTGGTTCATAATTTAATGGAATGGTTTCTTGTAAGTGAAGATAGCCTTATCTCTTCCAGTAGGTCAAGAATATTTCTCCTCAATGTTCATAGTATTTATATAGCTTTATAGACGTATCTATCTACAATTAATGTACTTATTATGATCAAAAACTAATTTCTTTTACTTACTTTACAAAAGTTTTAATATAATATTTTTTATGTTTTCTCAATAATTAATTTTCTAATGACGTTGACTTTCTTTACAAATATGTGAAAGGAATACATTTTTAAAAAATTTTATGGATGAATTTTTTTTGTCACCATTATTATTGGTTTTATTAGGAAGCTTCATCTCTAGGGTTCATTTTTTTAAAAAGTAATTTTTATTTTTATTTATTTATAAATTATTTTCTTTTAAAATAAAAAAATATCAAAAATAAGGGATTGTTTTTATTTTTTATCAAAGTGATTTTCTAATACCTTTATAAAATTGTTTTCAACTATTTAAACATATTTTAATGTGTCTTAGCTTCAACTAAGGATATTTTCTAACAATACCACCACCATATTTCTCTAGAAGACATATGATAATGTCTTACGTAAGTTTTTATGAAACTTTTTTCCCCACATGTTAATTATGTTATTATGAAATTAAAAATATTTTCATGATTATATGGAACACATATGTATGAATTATTTTTATGTGAAGTTCGAGATCATATATAGTCCAAAAATTCATTAGTAAATGTTTTATATCTCATCAGATAATGATATTGTGTGCAAACATGATAACAGATAACTTTATTCACCAAAAAATGCATGGAAATGATTATAGATAGTTTTGGTCACAAGATTATACATGAACATGATTATTGGTAGATTTATTCACAATATTTTTCAGGGATATGATTATAGATATTTTTTTAAAAATATTTTTCATGGAGATAATTGTGATTCCTTTGTTTACAAGATTGTGTGAGGACATGATTATAGGTAGCATTGTTCATAAGATTGGGCATGAACATGATTCTGGATAGCTTTATTTAAAATACCATGTGTGGAATTGATTTCATGTATCATGTTTCACATGATTATATATAGAAATTAAGGGTGGTAGATTTTTTTTACAATGTTTTGATTTCATATGATTATATTCATTCCATATTTATAAGTAATTTGACATGTTCCTAGAATTGATATTATTATCTCATTCCTTTTATTTCTAACTTCATGGTATATGTGTTTGATATTTTGAGCTTATTTGTTTTTACAATCATGATATATAGGCAATTATTAGATTTTCATGTTGTTATTTATCATATATTTTACCCATTATCATGATTCTAAAAAAGATAGTGATCTATAGTTTTTGAATCATTGATAAGTTTATCCCTTACTAAGGGTTTGATCACACCCTTCTCTGATGTTTCCATTCCATGTGATATAATGAAACGTGAAACACATGACATGTTTAGAAGGGAGTCTAATTGGGTGATACTATGGAGAAAGGTTAAAACCATTGGGAATCTTGTTGTCTATAAATATAATATCCAAAAACATTAAACCTTTGTATTATGAGATTGGGTGAATTTTTTATATGTAGAGTTTAAATTATGGAAATGATGTAAAATATGTTTATGATTTTCACAAATCAACTCTATTCGTATCAATGTTAGAGTGTAATAATTTGTTTTTAAAACTAGAACAGGGAATGTAGGTCTAGGTTGATTTAGTGGATACTATAATAGCATTTGTAGGAAATATGAAATTTTGTGAAGCTCAAAATCATGATTGGTAAATATGTGAATAAAGTCAAAAATATTAGAAAATCTTCAGAATCAGTTGGATATACTTCATTTTCATTAGGAAAATATTATCAATCGATGGTTATCTACAGGAGGAATCTTTCACATTTGAGGTTAACCTCCCTAATTTCATCATGATCATCATTGGAGGGGGTCCATCCACCGCCTTCCGATGAGGGTTTTACTCTATGAAACTCCTTGAGTTGTTTCACTTCCTTATATTTTCTAAACAATTTTTTTTCATTCCATAATGGTTGTTTGATAATGAAACACTTTCCCTCCATGTTTATTATACAATCAAAATTACTTTCCCTAAGACCTTTAATTTTTTATTCATTTTCCCAGGTTTTTACAAAGGTTCATAGTTTTTCCTTCATGTTATATAATAATTAATTTTTATACAATATATAACCATAAGACAGTAGTTAGAAAAATATAAATAATCTACCATAAAATCAAATATTTTCAATGAATTTGGTATTGGGTAGATTTATTTATATTATCTTCATTTTATAAGGTTTATAACCTCTTCACAAATAAATTTTATTTCATAATTTTTTGATTTTCACTTTTTTAATCATTTTTAGAATTTATGTGGGAAAATATTTATCAGATTCAATTCTATATTTTTACCATGATAGATGGAATTTATTTAATGACAATATTGAGGTCTCCTTGAGGAGTCTGTGTACATTAATTATAATTCCTTTTCCCTAGTTTCCATTATAAATATGATCTACCTAAAAATAACATTCCCATGAATTTCTTTTTAACTATCTTGTTCATAAATAATATTTGAAATATCCTTAAATCTATCATCAAATAATATTATGGATTGTATATTTTCTATTCAATTAGACATTAAAATCATCCATATGAGTATTCTACTAATAAACTATTTTGAAATTATCATTAAATTCTTTATCAAGGGAAATAATATCATTATTTGTTTCTATTATCTTGATCAAAATTTCCATAAGTTACTTTATATATATAAATTAATAAATTCTTAAAAGAACAAACAATAAAAATAAAAATTATATAAATCATAAAACAAAAAACAAAGAAAAACATTAATCCAGGTGAATAAAAATGCATTCTTCAAAATAAAAATTCTCAATTGGATTTTGTACAGTCTCCGAACAGTTGTTCTCTAATTTATGTATCATAATAGGCCTAATGGTTAATAAGAGGGACTATAAGAGTAAATATTAGCATTTTAACTAATTTAGTCACTTTTTAACATAATTTCAAATATATCATTGTTATATGAATCAAATTTTATGTAATTTAATTGTTTATTTGCTTTACATACCCTCAAATGAATAATAATAAACCACACATGTGTATTCCAAGGTGTATGAATAGTTTATTATTGACATAAATATAATCAATCACATTAAGCGGGTATAAGATTTAATATTTTTTTCACCTTTCATCCTCTAACATAACTTCCAATAACTTGTTCTAGTTAGGGAAACATGAATCAGGATCACTTCCCTAACACGAGGCATAAAGAGATATATGGTACATGAAATAAGTTTTCCACTTTGGAGTATAGAAAATGTATGTCAGTGAAAGATAAATACACTATCTTCATTTATTATAAAATGATCCTACCAAATAATTTTCCATCATCCATGCATCCAAATAATCCTAATAAACCAACTTGATCCATTAAAACACTAATCTAAAATTCACTCAACTAAATTAGATAAACTAGGAAAACATTTTAACTCTTAAATAATAATCATCATACCATGGAAAGACAAATTAATGATAATAATAATAATAATAATATATAAAAAAAGTGGGGGATTAACTAAACCATTCTATAAGTTGTTTCCCTTGAAAAAAGACTTTCCTTATCCTTGGTTTTGTCTTGCAATTTTTATCCCAGGGCCCCTCCTCCCCATTTATTTCGATACTCGTTATACTTATAATTGAATTTTTCCTTTGACATCAGACCCTAATATAGATACTATTCAATAGTTCCATAAATATATTGGAAAAGAAAATGACAAGGATTTAAAGTAACATTAATAGCCTACATGATCATATTGAACTCCATTTTATCATCATTATTAATTTTGTTCTGGTATAGGATTGAGGTATTATTCTTGTACACAGTTTATTCCCTATAATGAAGCAATTAAAATGTTTTTGCACAAGGTAATACTACCACAACCATGCATATACATATATATATATATTGGATGAGATTACTAATCTACGACATGTTTTCCTTATCACAATTCTATTTGGGATCTATATCATCTTGCATAATGATAGTATCCAGACAATAACATTGATGGGATCCACATCATGTGCTATCAAAACTTATTTTGCATCCTTGAAGGGTTGAATTCCATTATCTGATGATAAAACAAACTATTTTCTCATGTAATGTTAATTTTTAAAAAAATAAAAGAAAAAAATATTTTTCCTACCATTCCCAATCCTGGAGGTGACACGATCGAGTCCTTAATTTAATACATTGGGCTCCTTATACTCCACAATTTTTTCTTCTGACTCTGTCAGATCATGCTTTAATAGCCTTATCCTCTTCAAAATATTTTCCTTTGGCCTATTGTAGATAAGTATCTTGAAATGAGTTGTTTCTATAATAATCACAAAGACACACATTATAATCATAGAACACGACACATTCTTTAAAGTTAATAGTGCTGATAATGGACCATTTCCTAGTGAATTATTGAGTTTAGTGAATTCTAAACAATGGAAAAACAAAATAGTTTTACATGAAAAATAAAATGGATTATACTATATTAAAACAAAAAAAATAAAAGTAGATAAAATAATTTTAATATATTTCAAGTTGAAAATATCAAAAATATAAAATAGTATAACATTCAAGGGATATAAAATAGAAACATGTTATTCAAAATTAAAATTCACAAAAAAACTGATCAAATAACAATAACGATTCTAGGGAATCAATTTTTTCTTAAACAATATAGTGAAAACATGATTGAAAAATTTTATGTGGTTGTTAAATAATTCATATAAGGTTCTAATAAAATAAACCATGTTTTCTATAACTATTATCTTGTGACTACACATCAAAAGATAGTCATAATTTCAAAAAATAAATATCATATTCCAAACAAAAACATTAACACAATCTGTCTGAAGATAAAATTAATGGAATAAATGATCAATAGTATAACAAAATGATCAATCATGTTTTAGATACATCACACACATCTCAAAAATATTAACTAAGAATTATCCAAATTGAATAAAAGAGAAACAGAAAAGTGTATTATTGTAAATGTTGACTATTTAGCCTCAAATTGAATACCATGATTTTTCCAATGTATTTTTGATATTGTTTAGCACCGTCATAACCTTTAGCATGTACTTGAGTGTCATTTTTTATTTTTGGATATGAATAACCTTGGGCCACCTAAAAAGCAGATGAAAATCCCTCTTTTGAAGCAACACCCCCCCCCGATGTAAAAATGCTTTGGAAAAATATTAAATAATGAATTCACAACCTTTGGCAAAATTTCATGATCTAAAACATAAATAGGATTTGAAAACAAAAACAAAAACAATATTTATAAGATTTAAAGAGAAAGAAAGATAAATTTAGAATAAATACCTTCTTCTTTGTCTGTGTTTCCACTACATTATCTCCTTTCTTCATGGTTTAAAACCATTATCATAGAGAGTATAAACTATATAACGAATAGAAAAAGTTTTACGAGAAATCAAGATCAAGAGATATAAGATCATGTTCTATCACTAATAACCATACTAAAAATAGAAATTAAAAAACTGTAGCATAATATGTGAAATTTAAAATCAAATAAGTTGAGTGGGATGTTTATTTTCACTAAATCATTAACTAAATGTTAATGACTAAAAAAATATTTAAAGAAATGTGGGAAGATTGTGATACTATTGAAAAGAGGGGATCATGATCATAGCATTAACCCCCTCCCCTAAGATTTTTAGGGAAAATCAATTTATCCTTACACTCTATACAACAATGAACTCTAACCGACTAGGCTTTTAGCCTTCCCATGGTTTATAATATTTATATTTCTCCTTTTTTCCATTTTAATTCTACATTTTATTAATTTATTTATGATAAAATGATAAAATATAATTTTTTTAATGGTTTAAAAATGAATTATATATTTTAAAATGATTTTTGGATTATAGTATTTTTAAAAATGAATATGTTGAATCTTGAACCATGTTTAGTCTTTCTCTTTAGAGAGGAAGCATGAATGCAATTGAATCTTCAAACTGTTCCTTGACATGTTGCATGAATCTAGTTCATGCTTCATGGGGTTTAATCTTTTATAAATTTTTATAATTTTTTTAATTTTATTATGTTTGAAAAATATGAATTTATTTATTAATTAATTAAATAAAAAATATGAAAAATAAAAAATAATATAAATAGTAATAATATAATTTTATCTAATTAAAATAAATTACATCTAAAAATTAAAAATAATTAATCAATAATAAGATTTAAATGACCAGTCAGTAGTAAATGATAATATAAATAATAATATTTATATTATTAATATAATTATCAACAAATAGAATAATTTTTAGAATTAATAATAAATCGAAATATAGTTAATAATAAAAGTCATTGATATAACTAACAAATAATAATTAATAATATTAGTAATTTTCAGAATAATTATAAAAAAAAATAATGAAACAGACACCTAATAGTTTATGTAATAGTAAAAAATAATTATATAATTAATTAATAATTGTATAATTAATTCCATTATTTTTTATATTATTTACTATAATTAGAAGTTGTGTTAATAATTAAATAATAAATATAATGATAAATTATAATTATTAAAAATTAAATATGATCCTACTAATAATAACAAATGAGTATTAATTAGGTTAATTAATTTATAATTATTAATATTAAATTGTCAGCTGTTAAAAAATGTTATATATTATCAGTTATTAATTATAATAATTTATTCAATAAGAAATAAATAATTCTATTATTAATTATTAGTTTTATAATATTATTTATTATTATTATCATTACTAATATTCAATTACATAAATTAATTATAGAATGTTTTTTTAAAATAATGTACAAGTAAAAACATAAAAAATATAACATGGATATGAGTTAAATAATTTATAAACAATAAAAAAAGTACCAGTTTGGTTCATCTGTCTTAGATGCTCCTTTGGGTCATTGCCCGGTTTATAGATAATGTATCCGTGAAATGTCTATCAATGTCTATACTTTTTCATATTTTTTCCTATATAGAATATGCTACAACTATCTCCACATCATTATGAATGATAGGCGATGTATATGAAATCTCCCCATATGTACCCTATTCTAGCTTTAAGGAAAATAGTCTCTAGCTATAATTATATCATTGATGGGATGAAATTGGTTGTTATATAATCGATATTCCCTCCCCCAGAAAAAATTTAGACTCAAGTAATATGTAGTCTCTAGCTACTATTTCATCATAATATGATATAATAAAGGATTGTATAGCAGAATCACTAGAAGAGGTTCCCTGAACCTCTGTACACATAGCCAGCGGTTATCCCTCATTTACAATAGAAAGTGGAGGAGCATTTTAATGATCTTGTTAGACATCCTCCACCTGTTCCTCATCTTCATGTGGCACAAATATATGAGCCTTCTTACTCTTTGAAACATTGACTTGGGATTTAGCATAATCCGACACATCAAAGAAAACCCCATTTTAAATCTCACCCATGGAGAAAAGAGGCTCTTCCACTACTCTATGAAAATTTCATAGGTCAAATGTGACTCCCTTTATGAGACCAAATATATGTGGGATTAAAATGATACAAGAATCCAACAAAACAATTGATGAGGATCATGGCACACATTGGCATCAAGGAACTGAATGAAGACTTATCGAGGAGATAGAAAAAACACACATATAGACAATACCAATTTGGAGTAATTGGAGGCCCAATTACCTGAACAAAAATTATAATAATGCAGGGGGCATAAATGGATTAATCATGAATATCCATTTAGAGGCCCAATACCCTTTCTTGGGGGAATCATATGGGATTATGATTACATTAATTAAGGAATATAAATGCCTTTAAATACCCAACCTATGGTGTTATATGAATTTTAATAAAATACCCCAAGGAATATTCAAAGTCAATGTTAAATGATTTAATTTAAAAAATAGTGGGATAGTTGTCATTACATTTTAAAATGGTGTGCTAATTATTTCTTAATGTCATGGGAATCTGCAATTTTTTTTCAAAAGTATCATTTAGCCTTCTTTGGCTTGTGGAAACTCATTGAGAGACATTTGAATCAATATTTAACTACAAATAGACACTCCCTTATTCTCCAAGGAAATAAATGAATGAATATAATGTTATTATGGTGAGTTTTGTATATAAGATTTGTGTTCTTGATTAATTTCTTGACTTATCAAATGATTTTTCATCCTTTGTTGAAATTATGGCTAGAGTTCTTAGAGAAAAGTTCACATTGGTTTCTAAATTAAAAATTATACCCCACATTTATCATATTCAAAATCCATAAAAAACATTTAACTTGTTTTCATGAAGAGATCCTTGTTCTCAACATGACAAAAATGAATAAGGTTCTTAGGAAACCTCCTAGTGGGTCTTGGATCACATATAAATTTTTTTTATAGTTAATAAAAGTTAATAAAAGTAATATTCAAAAGGAAAAAAGTGTTATTACCAATTAATGATATTCTTACCCATGTCACGTAAGATGTAACTATGAGTTCATGTGGTATCGTTTCACATAATCTAGCTACTGTGATAGTTGTATGTTTGATATCCATGCGCCCTTTAATCGAGGCTCATGATGTCTAACCTACATCTCAATATATCAAATCCTATAAAAGTCTCTCATACCTTACATTATATGGGAATAATGTGTAGAAATCTAATAGGGTGGTGTGGTAATGGGTTGAGGGAAGATAAACTACCTCATAAATTCATTAGCATGTTTCCACTCAACCATTTAAAAATGAATAAAGGGCACCATTATTGTTCTCGATCTAAACATTTACATGCTATAAGGTGGGAGGCTATAGAGAACATTCCCAACATATGACAGCTATGATACATGGAATTACAAAAAATTATTATATAAATAAGTCACAATAGACAATAATATTTTATGTATATAACTAATAATCACATACATCATTTGACTGAATACTATAAAACATAAGTCTATTCGTGTAAAAATCATGTCATGTAGTATATGAGAAACTATTGTTCTAGATCCACCTAAAAATAACATTATTATAGTTATAGTTAAAGTTTTATAATACATATTTACAAATTCAACTTTCATATAGTAAGGTTAGATAAGCATACCATTATCCACATAGGGAGTCTTGTATAATATCTATAGGAAATGTTGTGCAAACATGTGGACCAGAGAGGGGAATACA
Source organism: Viscum album (assembly GCA_963277665.1). NCBI lineage: Eukaryota > Viridiplantae > Streptophyta > Magnoliopsida > Santalales > Viscaceae > Viscum > Viscum album. The sequence goes on along the minus strand of OY728151.1, from coordinate 1,450,113,067 downwards.
ATCTCATAATCACATTTGAATAAAAATAATGCATCTTATAATTTACAGATTATCAATGAACCATGAACTACATAGCCCTTTGTATGTATAATAAATACATGAAGACCGACATCTATATCTCCATGTATGGTTTAGGTCATACAGTAACGAAAAATACATCAAATGGATGAATGTGAAAGAACGATGGACAATTATCCTGTTTATAATCAGCTATAGAATATATTCACATAAAAATTTCAATATTTTAATACCATCAATGTCATGATCTAAATTGGTAAAGTGGTCACTTAACCATGGAATAATTACCCAACTAAAAACAATAGAACTACCAGCTTCCAAGACCTAAATGCCTAGTATCTTATAAAGTAAATCAAACCAATCACCAATAACTCAACCTTTCATAGACACACAATCGATAGAGAGTCCCAAAATAAGGGAAAAATACTTGATTTTAATCACCATCTCTCGCTCTAGTGGATGAAAAGTATTTGTGTCAAGCCTCCATCTCTTTATAAGGGCCACAATGAGTTGGTGGTCAGAAAAAGTGTAATCACACATATCTATACCATATATTTTCACACATGGAAGATGAGGGATTGTGGTAGGAGGAGGTGCAATGTGATAGAATTAGTATGACCATTATATACTCAGAGATCGAATAAGAAGACTCCATAAGACTGCTAAAAAATGCATCTATCCTAGAATGTAAGCAACGACATGTCCACTGTATCCACACATGATAACCATTTATAGTTAATTTTTTAAATTATTTAAAATATGTTTTAATATATAAAAGTATAAAAATGAGGTACATAGTTATAATTGATAGTGAAAGATGAAAAAGTACAAAATAAAATAATTTTTTTGTAGAATAATGATAAAATACATAATGTTGATCAATGATGATGTGAAGAGGAGCTCTTTACTTCCATGTTGGTTTATTTTTTTATGAGTATGACCTTATGAAAAATGTATGCGACATTATAGTCCCACTCCCTATTCTCTAGGGTAATCCATATTATTTTTAATATGTGTATAATTGATCCTTATTGTGGGGCACAACCTAGTAATATCTAGGACCATAGTTGGCTAATCAAAAAGCATGGTAAAATAATTAAAATCACTAACATGTATCTGAGACACACTAAAATAATCAATAAAAGTTTTCAAGTGATATACCAGATCAATATAGAGTTCCAAAGATACGTTAATTGAAGAACAAGTTGAAATTACAAGTGAAAATGGATATGTTGGTTCTTAGAAAGAACTTTAATCATAATACATATTTTCCAGTAAGACCACTAGCTCTCAACCATTATTTCCTGTTAGTTGGTCATGAAACTTTGTTCATAATATTCGACTCATTTACCTATCAAATATTCTAAAAAATGGTCATGAATCATGTATTATATTATAAATTCCTCTTCAGATGTTTGGAATAAAGTGCATCCACTGATAATCATATTGAGAGAGTTAAACAAAGTAATTTTTACATTGAGAAAATATACTATGTACTAAGGATATGATCAATACTTTACAAATACCCTTGAATATCTCAAAAATACACTCCATGATATTAGTGGTCATATGGATATATCTCTTACCATCATCATATTCGAATGATCATCTCTCCATTTAAATTTGTATCATGTATTCATACATGAACCAATTATCCCATCAAATTCCTTCCAACTGTATAGAAAATTTTCCTTATTATGACTCATATGATGAAACAAGAATCCATAAATTTATTTAAAAGGATAATAAATATTAATAAAATATTTATAATGGAATATACCATACATGATGATTACTTTAGTTACTTCTTAATATTTAAAATGATTATGCACATTACTGGGAATATTTAAAATGTAATATCGATAATAAGAATTATGTTCTCACCATAAAATTATATCAATTTTAATGACCTCTATAATCAATCGATGATAATAAGATATTAATCACATTCTTTGGATTTATGTAACATAGATGTATAGACATGCTAAGAACCATCTCCGTGATTCAATGTTATCCATTTCAAAAATGGTGAATCCAAGTTTTATAAGAGTACAATTACAATCCTATAGAAATGAAATGAGTAACACGCCTATATAAAAATCCATAAATAAACATTAAATTGACATGAATGAATTTTTTTAAATATGGAAATGTGGTGATACACAACTTGAATTCTTATAATAGACTATATTACCTGACCATCATTCAATCAACCCAATTACCATAGGATATATACTCAATGTTGTTGAATTGGTAAATGACTTGATTTTTGGGAGGTAACAATTTCATTTACTTTGAACAAAACATATAAGTTTCATCCCAATTACTATAAATTTTTATACTTTCCTTTTTTTTCCATCCATGATTTTTAATAAGAAATCCTATATATATTAATATATTGTATTCATACTTGGATGAGGGATACAAAATTTTCCTTACATGTTCAAGTCATCTCAATAGTATGTTTCATTATAAATTATACATCTACAACAGAATTATATTTAGATAGTATTGGGTTCACGAAATTATTTTAGACTTCCAAATTATATATATTATAATGTGAAAAAATATTTCATACAATTACTACATAAAAAATTTACATTCTATTCCATAATTTTCACAACAAATAATTTAATTTCAATTTTTGACCCACGAACCAAAAATATTTTTTTTATTATGTGGAATTTCTTAACAACATTTTTTAATGATTTCTTACTTTCAAAATCTTTTCAAAAATATAATAAACTATTAGATGAGGTAGATATGTTTCCTATAATTTCATAGAAATCACTACTTGGTGTAATAACATATTAATAAAATTATCATTCATGTGACATTCCCACTACATAGGAAGTCAATAATGTAGGATGGTTAAAACATTTTGGTTCTTTAGAATCTATTAGAGGAAAATTAAATGTTCAATAAACACATATTAACTACCCAAATTTTCTTTTATAGCATCATCATACATTTCTCCATCATAGATAATGTCATTAATTAAATCTGGAGTACCGATAGGGATGTCTCTTATAGTTTTCAGGATATTCTGATCATAATGTTCATAATTATTCTTTGTTATTGTATTAATATGATAAGAAATTGGATAATATTATTTTTAATAATTTAATTCAATATATATCCAATAGTAGGGTTCTTTGTAGTATGTTTTACCTCATCAATTATAGAAATGTCCACATACAATTCCATTAAACCATTTTTACATTGTTACCTAAACAAGAATGATGCTTCCACCCAATCCTTATCATCGAGCGTAGGATATATAATGTGGTATATGTGATTAACATATTTAACATGAGAATATATGATTGATGTAATTACCTGATCGAACCTCATTTTTAATTGATATGAATCCTTTTATATATTTATTTCAATGTCATACAATATGTATGTTACCAACTCTAATCATTAGTAAAATTTAGATATGATTGTGATCATTATAAAATACTTCATTGTTGTATTATATAGATATATACATGATTAAATCAAAAATAAATTTAATAAAATTATATATATATTTATATTCTATAAAAAATTTCCTATGAATTTTTATATAGTTTTGGTTAAATAATTGTGGCGTCATCTTGGGACTTTTTCTATGGATCGGTTTATCATTTTAGGATAAACCGACGAAATACTAATGGAAAACTCCTTAAGATTCTATTATTTTAATTTGAAATACCATAATAATATTCATTATTAACATGAAATAATGTCTTTTTCTGTGAAAATCGATACTGAGAAAAATGTTCAGTAATATCAATACAAAATAATAGTTTAATTAAAATCAATCCACTAGGAAATCGGAAGTTGATTCCTCCTCTTCTTTGTCTAAAGAATCAACCTTTCTTATCTACTTAGAGAGTCAACATTAATTTGTGAAGTTTTCCTAATAATATTTAGTTCCTGTATTTGATTACAATTATGGGAACAATATAATTTATCTTATATCCAAGATGTTAAATATAATTTATCTTAAAGGGGTTTTGAAACATGTTCCCACCATTCCCTATCTTCTTGATAAAACACCGTCAAATGATTTGTAAATGACTTATACCTTATATACGTTTAATATTTCTAGATGAATATGGAGTATTTTGGTGAGGGGGAATGTAATATTAGATCAAGGGATAATTTATTATCCACATAGAATCCCATGTTTACTAACTGATCAATGTACTTTAATTTCTTGAATTAACTATTTGGGTACCAGTCTACCATTCTATACTGGTATAATATAGTGAAAATATCATTTATCTAAAACATCAATTTCTCATTATAAAGAGATGAGAGATGAGATATCATGGTGTATGCTACAATGTATTTATATTTCATCTTCTTCTCTTCTAACTTTGTGTATAGCATGATCCAAAAAACATTAGAAGCATCTTCCAAATATCTCTTGTAGGAATCCTTTTCAACTATGCTCACTTTGTGGTGTGGTTGATCAGTAATAGGGGACTCCAACACATAGAATAATTTTTCTTTGAGTAATGAAATTTATAAATGACTATACTAATCATGGAATATTGTTTTAGTGCAGACCTGGTCCATGTCCCCAAATTATCACATTGTAATCATGGTTTCGCTTTCAATTTTTTCTACAACAAAAAAAACATATTTTATTATTTTATCTTAATTACAAAGTATAATGTAAGAAAATAATTTTTTTAATTAATTTGAATTATGTTTTAGGGTTTTGAAGATATACTGTGTTGTTTACAATAATATTTTATGTATTTAAAATTTAAAAAAAAACCAACTATTTATTTTTTGTATATATATATAAGATAAATGTAATTTTAAAAGTTTTTTTAAATTTTAATTTTAATTAATCTTTTAATAATTATTTAAATACATATTTATTCATGATTGCTTTCAATCCTTCACCTTAGTATCATATCTATTTATTAATTTAAAAACAACTAAATATTATGAATGAAATTTAAATTTCGTTGTTTTGATACTTATTATTAAACTAACTTCATTCATTCCGATTAACCACTAATATAAAATTATAATTAAATATAATAAGATTACATTAACTATATGAAATGGATTTTTTATCAACAAAAAATAAAATAAAAATACCACATACAAGTGTTAAATATTCATATCATTTAATATATTGGACTATAAAAAATTAGTTAATCTTCTGGACTTTTATTTATAGATGAAACATCAAACTTCTGCAGCTCCATTAGAACCTTAATTTTTTACAACATTTCTCACGTGTAAGTGAAAGGTGATGGGGGATTGTGATACCTTAAATTTTTCATAGACACACAAGTCTTACATATATAGGAATGAAATGATACACATATAATGAAAAATAAAATTACTAAGAATTATTAAAAATTATAAATTCCGATAAAAAACCAAACATACACTAGTCGGGATAACTCGTGACTTATAAATTAATTAGAAAAATTGATAAATTATATTTTAAAACTACTTACTTATTTTATATAATTTAATTTTACATATAATAATCAGTATAAATTTATTAAATCCTTCAACAATATTTACATCATTCAAGAATCATATTTAAATTTATTAAATCATTCGACATAATTTAAATAATTCATAGAACCTATTATTTAAATTGTAAAATCATACATCCTAAAAAACATAATCATCAAAACAAAACAAAAATCTATTACACCATTTACCTTCCCTTACGACCATAAAAATTTGAAAAACTAAATTTAAAATGGTGTATTATTAAATAATAGTTAAAAATAATTTGAATATTACAATAATATTAAAAATATTTTTTTTATAAATTCTTAAAATGAATTCAATATATAATTAGATTTTAAAATTTACAAAAAATATTGACAATTTATCACAAAAATCATTAAATGTAAAAAAAAATATCTGTTAGAATATTTTCCAAAAAACGTAAAAATATACATTAAAATGTGATGAAAATAAGATTGATTATTTATATAATTCCATTAAACTATGCTATGTGGTTAATTTTGGTATGTTTTGGCTTGTGTTATGTATGTGTGTATCAATATAATATGTATTACTAATTTATTTATTTACTTTTACTTGTACTTCCCCTGAATAAAACACATTGTTTTTTACATTTTTATTTCACATACGAACCAAAAAATTGTTAATGACTTTTATGACAATTCTATTCCTAATTTTTTTTCTAAAACCATGAAATTAAAATAATAAAACATAAACTGATCGAACAATATATTTCAAATATTTTAATATTATTTATAAAAAATAATATTTAATACTATAATTTCATAAAATTAATTATTATTTTTGTTGTCCCTTTTCTCCCCAGGGGAACTACATAATGTTAAATAATTTAAAACTACTATACATTATCACTATTAATGATAGATGTATTTTTTTTGTTAGAAACCTTCCTTCAAAAAATACTTAATTTTTTTATATATTTATGCTAATATATAAATGAGGCTTCTGTCTTTCGAGTTACATGGAACCCTATGGAAAATGTTAATTCACTTATAACCTATATCTTAAACGTTTTGACATTATTATTACAAAATATTCACAACTTTCATGTTTTAGATTAGTAAAAATAATTTCATTAGCTTATAAAATCACTTTCTTTCAATTCTTAGGGTTTTCTTTAAATAAAGACAGGGAGTGTATCCGACCTACAGAAACCATTAATTATTTATGAATATAGTCCAATGTAGAGTACTAAACCCAAGATGTCTTCTTCCGTTCATTCATTGTCTCCTTTAGTCTACATAAATTTTAACTCCATCAATAAGAAATTCACCAGGTTGATTAACGTATATACCTTCTTATGGAATAAAATTCTAATAATGAAGATATCACATTAACCTAAAACAGTTAGAACATTCCTTAGGGAACAATAATAAGAAACAACTAGAATGCTTCAAACCATATAATCAAGTTAATCATGTCATCATTGAAATATTTATTTCATACATTTAAAATTACTTTATTATAAATTGACATTTTTATATTTTTTTTGGAAATTTTTTCTCATATTGGGGTTATTTTATGAAGTTATATAGTTAAATAATATTTTTTAGTTATTATTCCGAAATGTGATGTATTTTTTATTAATATTTTATCATCTGTGATATTAATTGTAAATTTTTATAGAGTCAAAGGGGTGACTAAAATAGTGATATTTATATCTATATGTATAAAAATTTATTTATACACATGATAATATTTATGTATGTGTACATATATAATAATAAATACTTTTCAACATGTGATAATTTTTATGTATTCATTATTGAATCGAAAGAATTATCAAACAAATTATCTACCCACCAGTAATCAAGAGAGAAACAAATTCACCAGAATGTCTAGACGATAAAAACTCTTAAAGAAGATGTCTCTATAATCAGGAATCCAAGCGACACATCAATGCAAAAAATACCCCTCATTTTTTTCAGGTTGTGAATTTTAGAGGAAATTTTAATTTTTTGACCTAGATTCCAGTGAGGGGGAAAATGTGAACATTACATTTTAAAAATCCTTGGGATATTTTTGGTGGTCCCATGGATCTCGGGAAAGTGTGTTTACTATAGGGCAGTGATTTGGTAAAATTTCAATCTCGTGGTATTTTTTCAGGATATTTGAATATAAATTAAATAAATATTAAATATTCCTTCTTATGTGAACATTGATATCTCCAAAACTAAGTGCCAGATTAAAATTAAATCTTCAATAATGAGTCCAAAATTGGGGTTTCACCTAGGTGATGTATAAAATCTACTCATGTTGGGGGTTTCATAATATGCCTTTAATAGAGATTTTTTTTTTCTCCCTCTTTGTTTTTCCCATACATGATAAGATGGAGTGTGTTTACACTCATCACATATGGTAGAAATGAGATATGTAAAGATAGAGAGAGGGGAGGAGTTCAAAATTTATCTGATTGAACATTGATTATGGTGAAATGGTTTCAGGGTGCAAATTAATACCAAAAGCTATGAAGATTTCACCATGAGGTAGGATAGTTATTTTTAATTTGCGTTTTTTCAATGTTGAATCATAATTTTAAAATTTTAATTTGTTTATTAGACCATTTGGGATATTTTATTTCCAAATTGGATTGATTTGGGGAGAAACAAGGGTTTCAAGTGTTTCAGAGGGGATTTCCATCCAAGAAACCCTATCACATGTTTAAGAACACACATCATGCATTCCTCATTATTATATAAAGTTTTATGATAGTGATTGTAAAACATGTATTATAGGAGGAAAATACATGTAGGATGACAAGGGTTATGGGTGAGTACTTAGCCAGAAACCTCGTTTTGATTTCCATGGCCATGTAGGTACACAACTTGACCCCATGAAAGGTACACGACCAAAGGATGTACTATATACTTGGCCAGAGGATGTGTGAGGTACATGACCAGAGAAGCTCTGTGGGTTACACACTATGTAAGTTCAGTAAACCCAATGTTTTTTAGATTTACAATTTTTTGGTAGGGATACACACATATAGTGGGATGATGAGAGTATTGTCTTTGAATATTGATGTGGTCATCATAAACTATTCTTCCCATGGGTATTTTCTTGATCTCATGCCCTCGAACTAGAATGGGAAATATAAGAAATTCATTTTTTGATTTTTTTTCCATGTAGAACATGATATTGGAATCCTTATAGTAATTTGAGGACTTTTTAAGAGATGATACATGGTACTGAGATATAGTAGAGAGGATTCTTCTCAAGAAGATGGATTAAGAGTTCCTAGGTGGGAGATATGACATGTGATCGAAATTATGGTTTTGATAATTATTTGACAACCTTAAATGAGATATCTAAGGTCCCTAGTATGATATATCTTTGTATGGACCTTGGTTAGAGTGACTTATTTATGGTCTATAATGATGAAGAATAATTTTATCATCCTCTAAAGGTCTGAGTTGAATTGAAACTAAGGGCTATGAAAACACCTTGTGTTTTTTATATGGTTGATGCAGATGTTTATAGGTTTACAAGGGTCAAGAGTACCCTATACTATGTCATTTTTTGGGGGATATGAGATTGAGATATGAAAAGGCTCGACTAGGATCAATATAATCCTTGAGAGCGGGAGGGGTGAATCAATGGTATCATTTTCTTTTATATTATCTTTCTTTCATAAAAACCATCACCTAATATTAAATATTTATACTTTTATAGAAAAAACATTCACACATGAAAATGAACTCAAGTATTTACAATGTTTACAACTAAATAAGATTATATAGTACTTAGAATGGTATAAAAATAATATAATACCCTAAAATACACTAGAAAATTCTTTTGTATTGATAAAACTAGTATGAAATACCCTTACACTTGTGTAACACTATGATCTATATATCAATGCATGTGAATCTTCTAGAAAAAATAGTGTAAATAAAATTTTATATCAAGTTTATAATTCATCATCAGTTGGTTTTAAACATGCCATTGTTCTACGTTAAATGATTTGACATTTTTTAAATCTTTTTAAGACAATTCTTTACTTTCATACCCAAAACCATGTATGAAAAACTTCTCTGGACTTCATATGAAAACACAGTCTAATAGCTCTGTCATATTCTTCAGCCCAATTCTTTAGTAAAGGAAAAAAATAAATTTTCAATCTAAAAACTAATCATATTAGTTAATTTATATTCCTATAACCATCATTCTAATTTCTTGTTTTGATCCTGAAAACCCCAACCATAACTTTTTCTGAACAATTCTTTTCTCTAGAATTTTTTATCAAGGAAATTCCATCCTAAAATCATCCCCTACCAAATTAGTATTAAAAACTCATGTTCTCTTACATTATCCAACACATAAAAAATATCAGAGTACGTTGTAATTATACAGCAATTTTCATGTTCCCTAGAAATAGAAAATGAAGGAATCCAAAAAGATTTTTCTTCTCAAGAAAACTCCAGAAACATAAATTTGAAATTCATTTTGACTTCATTTTTTCCACATCTCAATGCTACTCAACTCATAAAAATTATTCTCAAAACATCATTAATCATATCATAATTTCAAACTTCTTTTAATGAGATAACCCTTCAGTCCAAAACTATTTTTCATTCTAATTTTCTTGATCTGATTAAAAACATGTAAAATAGAAGACTTGCAATTGTATAACTCCAAAACAATTGAAACTATTCTTAAATATGCATTGTTGAAACTTATATAGACCTAAAATACCTTAAAATATTCTTCAGAAGCAACTTCAATACATTTAACCTTTTCAAAATTTGTCTAACATCTCCTCAAACCAATGGAACTGCATCCGATGAATCCCAGCATCCATTTTCATATCGGTGTTATTATACTTATGATGGATAAATCTGTGATGTCCATCCAATGTGTTAGTATTAAACGTCATTTGATGAAGCCTAAACCAATTGAAGTCAAATCATAATTGAGACAACACTATGATGATTTGATTAAAATGGTTGACTACATTATTATACACCATCTATTTTATAAGTCTTTGAAAACCTACTGATTCATTTGTACCAACAACTCAACTGATTGATTAATGTCAATAGCTTCTATCCTTCAACAAATTCAAAAAATATTTTTCATCCAATCCAATTTAGATACTACGATGTTCCTACATTAATATAATTCTGAATCTGATAATTTATTGGTGTCTATACATATCTGATGAATTAGTGGAACACCTTGTCTACTAAACCGATAACCACTGAAACTTAATTGTTTTTAAAACAAAATAACTAATGGTTCTTTAGATGAAATGGTTCTTTTTATTGATTGTACCATCTAATGGATCAGTTGATCCAAACTTTTCAAATACATTTTAATTCTTCAAATTCAAACTCCCATCTAACAAACAACTTATGAATTTGATAAAACTTCAACTCCCTAAAACATCAGAGATTTAAATTTCACTTTTCTTTCAAAAAATTCTACCTGTATCATGAATTATTTATGATGTTTAGAACATTGAGATTAAAATTTCCTCCCCATTTATTTCATAAATCATGGATCAACAGTTTTCCACAAACTTATGATTTAGAGGATTTTTTCAGAGGAGAATATCTTCAGATTTATTATCAAAAATATAAAAACAAATTATAAATCTGATATAATTACCACTCTTAGAAACATGAAAGTCCAAAAAACATGATCCATAAAACTTATTCATAAGATAAAGAAACAATTGATGGACTTTATTAAAAAATATTCATCCGATATACTCAGTACAGAACTCCTACATCCAATCGTGAGAACATCAAAGTGAAGTGATTTCTCATATTGGATGAAAATATAAAATAGTCAGTAACCACTTATTTCAATATCTAAAAACAATATCTCGCCAACTTGGTTCCAAAAATACCCACTTTTGATATTTTTTTCAACCAATATTAAAAAATCTCCAATACTTTAAATCTGAATCTATGAATCACTAATCAATAATTCTAATCCTATGTGAGAAGAATCCTTGTAGGAAATAAGAATCATTAACAGAAATACCATGTTGTCCATAAGTAGTGATAATTAAACATCTCTAAAACACCAAACCTTAAAACATTTCAATTCTTTAGAAATTCATTAAATTTATAATAAAAAATATATACTTATAAGAACTTCAAAAAAATGTTATAATAGTAAACACAGTCACAAGATAATTACAATGATTTCCCCTTTTAACAACCCCCTAAATATATGCTTACTTAAATGCTTTATTACATAACAATGGAAAGATTTATGAAACATAATTTTATCCCCTTTGAAAACACTATCCAATGAAATGATGAGACCAGGGATAGAAACACATAAATAAAAATTAGAGAGAAAGAGGTTGGGAACCCATATTAAACCTCTAATTGAAAAAACCTTCTTCAGAAAAGGTTTTGTGAATGCATCAACAACTTTTTCCATTATAGGAACATAATCTATATTGAGTTCATTTTTCCCCACATTCAATTTGATGAAGTGATATTTTATATCATGTTTTTTTCTAATGATAACATTTCACTAGATTTATTGTGACATTTGTAGAATTTTGTTTATCACAACCCAATAGAAAATATAACTTCAATTCAACTGGAAAATATTTTAGCTGAGACTTCATCCACATAAGTTATGTTGCAGTTTGAGTGGAAGTAATATGTTATGATTCTTTCATACTAAGTGTTACAAAATTTTTATTTTTAATATTCTAAATAACACAACATTAACTTAGAATGAAAAATACACCATATTTCAATCTTCTATAATAAAAAATTCCTTCTCAATCAGTATATGTATACCCAAAAAATTCAATTCTTCATGACATGTCATACCTGATTCTAAAATTTGTTGCACCTCTGATATATTTTAGAATTTATTTTACATAAAATTTATGTTATTCCTTTAGATCAATTTTAAATCATGTATATAAGTTAAAAAAAATACACAATACCTGGTATTGAAGCATTAATATTTATCAATCTTCTAATAAACTTCTAAAATTACTTAAAATTGACTTAATTTCCACTTTATATTTAGAAAACATGGTTCCTACTGAAATTGGTTTGGAAATTGGTTTTCAATTCACCATAAAAAATTTCATAAGATGTCCCTTAGAATACTTCACTTGAAATGGTTAAACATACTTCTTCTTTTGTGATATTTTTAAGCTAAGCAAATATTTCACTTCAATAAGCATGGACATTTCAAAAAACTTCTCTATATCTTAAACAAACTTTTCTCATGTTATTTAATCATTCCAAAAGAATATAATAGGATCAATATAAACAATTAGAATGAGAGAAATATCATAATATTATCTGATGTAGAGATTACTATCAAATCGTACCATTCTAATGTTTAACTTATACAGACATCAAATTTGGAATACCAACCTCTTGGATCTTTCTTTAACCCATACAAATCATTCTTCAACTTTTATGAATAAATTTAATATTTTCAAATTAAAAATCCACATGTTTTTTCAACATAAAAATATTCATCATGTTCTACATTGTGAAATGACGAATTCCAATCCTTCTAAAAAATATTATAACCTCATTGTGTGGTAAATAAAAGAAATATTCTAATTGTTTCTAACATTGAAACTAGAGAAAAAGTTTCATAAAAATAAATTACTTAAATCTATGAGTAAACTTTAACAAACAACAATTATTTTTTTCTTATTAATTCATTGTCTTCACGCAAATTGTTTCAAAACAACCACTTTATACCAGTAGTATTTTTATGACTTGGTTTGGGTAAGAATTCCATTGTTTCATTATTCTCAATATTTTACAACTTTTCATTCATAGAGAGATTCCACTCCTGATACTCTAAATCATTATTAATATCTTTTTGATCAATTTTTGAATACAAAAAAGTATATGTAACAAGATTTTATGTTCTTTTTGTTGAATATTTTTTTAATCAGCAATGATTTTTTTGATATTTTACATATTTCCTTAGTCTGGGATGCGATGTATTATGTTTTTCCTCCTCACTATAAATATCTGATTCTGATTATTCTATTTCTATGGGATCACTATTATTGGAATTATTTTCATGTTTTTCAACAAAAAATCTTTCATATAATTCTTATTCCATTTCTGTATATGTTTTTGAAACATCTTCCTCAACTTTTTCAAGAAATTTTACATCAACAGAGTCAACTATCTTTCCTATTTCTTATTTGAAACAACTATATCCTCTACTATCTTGAGCATAGCCAAGAAAGATACCATAATAATTTATTTGATTAAATTTAAAATATTTATACTTTTTTTCTTAATGATGTAGGGACTCCCAAAAACCATTAAGTGTTTCAAACTTGTATCTTCAATGTAGGACATTTCATAAGGAGTCATATTTGAACTTGGTCGATAGAAATGTCAATTCTGAATATAAAATACTACACACATTACTTAGCCCCAAAAATACTGTGAAAGGCCATGTTCAATCTGCATTGTACACTACATATCTACTAAACCTCTATTCTTTGTTTTATAACCCCAGTCTGTTGTGGTCTGAATGGTAAACTAAACTCATGAGAAATTCTATGATTTTCTAGATAACTTCTGAATTCTTCATTTTTTTATTAACCACTATTATGTGTTTTCACATTATTCAAAAAATATCTAAATTAATTTTCAACTATTCTCCAGAAATTATTAAACATCTTCAAAGAATTTGATTTATGTTTCAAACAGATAATACATGTAATGTGAGTAAAATCAATGATGAAGGAAATAAAGCAATTGTCTCTAAAAGTGGATTGTTTACTCATTAGACTACAAATATCAGAGGGAATTAGTTCTAGGGGACGAGTTAAATTAATTTTTACTCTCTTGTGAATATAGTGTGTAATGTTACCTTTATGAAAAATTTAACAACACCAGTGTCTTATTATTTTCATATCTCGAATATCCCAAATACTTTCTCATGTCAAAAATAGTATTATATTTCTCTAACTTATATGTCCGAAACTTTTATTCCATAAATTATTTTCCACTATCATTCTTGGATAACATGAATTCTGTACATCACCAACTTGAAATAAGTTTCCCTTTATATGTCATCCTCTTGTAACAACATTTCCATATTAAACTCTTTTCACAATAAGACCTATTTTTATGAAAGAAAATTATTTCCTTCATTACAAAGATGTTTCAAACTAAAAGCGTTTTTTTAGTCCATCAACAAACATGGTCTTCTTGAATTTTATCATTTATTCCCCAATAATATCTAATCCAACTTCATTGATTATGAGAGATTAATCATTCCCAAACCTCACTTCTCTTTATTTAAAAATTTTCACATTTTTTAATAGCTTTAGATCTCTTTTCATATGTTAGGATAACCTACTATCTAGATCCATGACAATTCTCCATTTTTAGTTCCGAGATTGATTTCTACAGTAATATTTTTATAATTCCCTTTATCTTCCTTCACATCCATCTTTTGATAATTGTTATAAAAATGTTGTTGTGTTGGTATGAAAATAATATATCCTTTAGCAGGATGTCCCAACTATTCATATCTTATATAAATAGTTTCTAGAGAATGGACCTTATTTTAAAATTTCAAAAAAACATTATCAGAATTCCATATTTAAAAGGATTGACTCCCCAAAAAAAATTTCAACCTATAATTTATTGGATAATTAGAGTGATTTTTTTGAACTAACACATATTTTATTTACTTCCAAATCCACTATAATAATATAAATAGCCATAGAAAGAATATTTTCCTCTAAATTTTATATACCATCTTGTAATGTAATTTTTTTTCAAAAACATTCTTACCCTCTATATTAAGAAATTATTGATCCAAAAACATCATGTTATCATTGATAATCATCTTCTGCAATTCAAATTTATGAATAACATTAATAGAATTAGAAGTAGTATAATTTTTTCTAGACATTGAAATGTTATAAAATTAAGAATTTTGAACATTGTTGGTTTTGGCCACATGAATGATATTCCTAAATTTCTTATTCTTAGGAATATATTCTTTTTTTTATTTTCTATCATTATAGATAACATTTTTTTTATCTTTCTCAGGTTTAATAATTCCATAACATTCTCCTATTCCCAGATAGACTACTTGAAACTTGCAACTCCATGCTTAATTTAATGATATTTTATTTAAAATGTTACAGATATTCTTCATTTGATTTTATCTTTACTTAAATATGTTCATTCTAATTCTTTTATTTTTATAGATATTTATTCAACTGATCAATATATTCCAACAACTTAGATTTATATTAATGAAATGATTCTTGATTTTTTTGTAAAACATTATTTTTTTAACTTCTTAATTTATATTTTTAATGTCTAAAATTTTTTATACAAAATTATTTCCATCATTTTTTAGATGAGATTATAAATGAGTCTTTTTTTCTTCAGAACCACTTCATTAAAATTATTCATCATTAAAAATTGCAATAAAACTATTTTCTCTAGAATATTCAGTGATTTTTTAGCTTCAAATTCACTGTTATCATCTTTATCATCTTTAGAAAAATACATTTCCTTTTATATTTGGATAATTTTTTGTCTTTTCACTTGGAATAAGATTTTATTTTTTAATATATTTATTCTATTTTATTCTTGGAGTTCTATTATCTTTATCACTATCTTCATCATTCCTTCTCCATGGGAAATTCATAGCAAAAAGACCAATATCTCTACATTCAAAAAAATTTATATGTAACTTCCATTTGTACTTTCCTATACATCTAATCAGATTTTTATATAAAATGGACAAGAATTCATAAAAATACAAAAAAATACTTAAGTAGATATAATTGATATCCATTTGGTAAATTTTGAAAATGGAATTTAATTGTGATGTAAAAATAATTGTGATATTTTTTGTTCTCTAACATTTTGTGGGTCATAGAGGGTACGATTTTTTGAGGTGTGATAGTGCTATGGGATGGTAATGCATTGTTGTGATATGGCTGTAAAAATGGTGGTTACATGAGTTGGATTTCTTGATGAGGAGGATGCGATAGAGGGTTGTGTTGTGAAGTGATTCATGTTTCCATGGTCATAATGAATTAATTAATGATGAATGAGATGGAATGTTGTGAAATAATAAACATATGTTGAATCAAAAAATGATGTGTGGTTAATAAATGTTAATGATTAATAATGAAATGAATTTTCTGGACAATGGGTTTTGATGGTAATTAATATTATGACATGTGTGATGTTGTACATGTATCAACAGCATTAAAAGTTGATTTTCTTGAGTTTGAGTAGTGATGTTGTGTGTATTTTAGATTTTCGTTGGTGAACCCATAGTTTTTTATTGTATGTCACTATATATATATATATATATTCATATATAATATGATTACTATACACGCCCCACTCGCATCATGAACCATGTTCCAACATTAGAATATTTAAGCGTGGGGGTGATTTTTACAATATCTGATGATGAGGATGAATTTTTGTATAAATTTTTTTTTCATTATCTCAATTCCAAGAAATGCTAACATGAGCATTATATGATGGAAAAAATTCAAAAGTTCACTATTGAGATATGGTTGTGTGGGATGGGGTCAGTTTCATTTGGAGAGATGTGATAATATATCTTACAGTGGTTATTGTAAATTTTAGGAGCTGGGAATTAGGATATTGTCCTACTTGGTCATGATACACTCAAACCGAAGATATGCAATATGTTTTGATATCCTAGGTGTCACCGAGCATGGTGTCATGAGACCATGTTATGTGGTGGTGATCTTAATGGCTGTACAGGTTTTATAGGGGAATTATTTGATGTGATTGTGTTATGGGTTGGTGGTATATTTTAAATTAAATATATGGGTGATCCAGGATGTATAATCATGTGGTGTTAGGAGTGAAAATATTTCTATAGTGGTGTAGAGAACAATTTATCTATATTATTTATATTATATTATTATAAATGAATTTTTGTTTTATTCGGCTAGCATGATATCATGCGGTTGGGGACAGGTTATTTATCTTAGTTAGGTATTGTTGGTTTCATTTATTACTCACTAGTTCATTAGTACGATTCATTCACATGACCATGATAGACATTGATTTTTTAATATGAGTATACAAGTATTCTCACCATATATATATATATATAACATTCTTCATGCTTCTAGGAGTATTATTATAACCACACTAGGGATTTTTATTTGATACTATTTGATCATTATTGTGTCACTAATTATCTTGATATTTGGATATTTTCATTGGATACTTTTATTGGTATCTATTCCATTAATACATGAAGTTTGGGTTGATTGGGTATCCATTTTAAATAATTTAATTGATTTTATTGATCATTGATAACCTATATCCAAATACTAAATTTATAATACAGGTAAATTCTTACCAAGTTGATAATTTTATACCCTTAGTGGTTTTTTCCAACCCAGGGCCTATTAGAGGAAGGACTCTGGGGTCATTACCCCCCTTTATCCATTGTCGGCCTAGGAAGGGTACCTCTAGATGGATTTTTTTTACATTATATAACTTCACAATCATTTATATCATCAATTATTTAAAAAAATAGAATATTTCCCTAAAACACAAGGGTGTAGAGACCCAAACATCACAAACATAGTTGTTTCACCATTTAGATAAATATTTATTAAATTACACAAAAAAAATCCTCAGAATCATAATGGATTAGTGACATTGGAGAGTATTTACACGATCATATTATTTAGTGAATGATCTTTACCAACTCACTAAACGATATTCCCCCTTTTTAATCTTCATACTCATACCCTACTAAAAACAATTCTTCATAACCATGGAAGGAAATATAATAAAGGGTGAGATTAAATACTCAGTAATGGTAAACATGGGAATTATAAAAACATAACATGAACATAGGATATTAGATCATGTGAATAACTTATTAATATCATACCCTATATATCTCTGATAAATTTCGCAAGGAATATCATAAGGATTTGATGTTCAGAAAACATGAATCATAAAAGAATCAATGTATTGGATCCATGGGATCATAATAATGGCATAAGATAAGGATTTTTGGAATGTACATAGTCTTATAAATTATTAATTGAATGCTACATAGAAGGATATTACTAACATTTTAGGCTTGGGGTAACCACCCGTGTACCTATTTCGGGTTTGGAAAAACATTTTTTGAACCCTTTTGGGCTTTAGATATCCTCTAGTGTATAATATTTTAGTATTTAGATAACTTACCATTTATACTCTTTTATGATTTGTATAATCTCACTTGAACCCTATGATCTCATATATCATTAATCATTACCCAATGTAGTGGAGAGTGATGTAGGTCCAACATTTCACATGATAAAAATCTCACAAAAATGTTTCACATGATCAAAAAAACATTCATCATATCAGAACCTATGAAAAAAAATGTGCATCATAATAATTTCATCATTTCATCACTAAATAACCAATGTAAAAATATGATGGTTATAGAAGGATTCTATCATGGTACAACCCATGGAATGGAATCAAGATTCATAAACTTCTTTTAATCACAATAAGAAACTCTCTAGAAAATAATATATATGATATCGTTGGAATAGAACCCTAGTAATGATTATGTAACTTCAATGTTTTTATACATAGATGGAAAATAATATTGAAAGAAAAATCACAAGGAATGTTTATTGAGAAAAATAGACTTTTCACTTAAAAAAACATTTATAAAAAATTATATTTTAAAAATACTTTTCCATAAAAAAATATCAAATACATAGAATGTATTAATTGATGAAAATAAATTTTTTTGATGAAGGAAAACAATTTTCATGTCGTACAAGTTAAAATAATTATTCCATTCATTTATTTGGTAACATCCCAAGGGGCCTTTTTTGGAAAATGAAATTCAGAATATGTTCAATTTTTTTGGTGAAAATCGAATCATGGTTAAGATTTTTATGAAAAAAAATTAGATAATGATAAAATAATTAAAATTCTATTATAAATCTTGGGTTTGGTAGAAAATTCATTTTGGACTGAAGGATGAATTAAAATCAGATTTTGTAATAATATAATTCTGAACTATTGAGCACAAAAAGTTATTAAAATCAAGGTAAAACATGTATTCTCATGAAATACCTAGATTAGAAGAAAATTAATTCGTTTATTTAGAAATTAATCATAATATTTCATCATTGGAAGCTTAAAACTAAGTAATCTAGATAAATAATCAGATTGAAACATCTAACCTTCACAACTTCGATATCGTTTTAATCCTAAGACACATTAGTGAATAAAATAAAATGAAAAATTTTATATTACTAAAATAATTATTATCATGATATAATATTTAAAGTATCCAATATATCCCCCCACATATACTAAGATATCTACCTGGTATAACTTACTTCTGAAATAAGGAAAATTGAAACAAAAATCCCTTACTACATTGGTAGTTTTTCGAACATAAACACTATAAAAGATAGATGCTAAAATGGATTTGGGAATCCCAATATTATTCATCATAATTAATATGAATATATTTAAATTATTTAATTTAAATAAAATAAAATAAACATGTGGTGATTATGTGTAGTATCTCATAGGGAAAAAAAGTTTGATGAAAATCTATTACATTCAGTCTCAACGTCCTTCTTAGACATAAGATCTTTATATATAATCATTATAACTTTATTATAAATATATTATTAAAAAATAATTATATATTTCATAACACGTAGGATTTTATTATGTCCTTTTATTACCCATTTATTCAAAATTCCATTTTCATGTTATTTTTTGGGTTATAATTACTTTTTATTTCCTTTATATTTTGATTTGGTATCTTATGACCTTTTATATTGATCAATGTTCCACATTTCTATTAAATTATACTCTTAAATAGGTAGAATATATATTCATAATATATATATATATATATATATATATATATATCTACACTAATCCATAAAATATAGAGATATAATGAGAAATACAACATTCATAGTAATGGTAGGGTGTATGTAAGCATGATAATTTTTTCCATTTTCATGAAGGATTGAAATAAAAAATGGAAAATAATATACTAACATGAAATAATTATTTTTATGTAATATATATTTCATGATATTATTTTACCATTTATTGATTACCTTCCATGTAAAGAATATTCAAAAAAGCGTCAAATCACTTCGCGAGGTGGTAGCCTTCCATACACATGAACAACATTATCATATACCAAAAAAATAGCATATTAGATCAAATATGTGGTATCATGATACCAAAAATCATTAATACCATAAATATAATATATAAAAATTTTATTCATAATTATATATAACCATGAGAGTTGTTAATAGAAAAGGAATAACAATGGTTTGTGAGGCAATAATCCACCATACACACAAATGATTATTTCATAACCTCTTTGATGGAAGAGGAGATAGATATATTTTATGTTATTAAAAAACATCAATGATAAATGAATATAATATGGATATTATACTATAATGGTACAATATTAATTGAATTAGGAGGAGGAATAAATAAAATAAAACGTTCGGTCAAGAACATACCACTTTTTCAGGAAAAATATTTTGGTTTCTACAATAATCGAGAATAGGTTTACTTTATAACAAAAATAAGGATTATATAATTATATATTTGAATTATAGAATTTATTTTCTATGTTATTGGAAAAACTAACGGGTTTTGTATGTTTAAAGTGGACAGGATAGGGGGATTCCTTTTATAAATGAGGTGAGTGGAACACTTTTTTATTTTTTAATTGAAAAAGGTGCACCCTTGTTGTTTAAATGTCCCAATGAAAAGATGGGTTCATTATAGAAATATGTAGATATAAGTCTAAAATGTGGATATTAAATGGGTGATAGATATGTTTTGGGTAATTTATAACCCTTCTATTTTTAGTTTTATCCACTGGCAATCACATAATATCCCTACCCGTGGAAAATAATTTTAAATGTTTTTACAATACATTATGGCCTAAAGATAAGTTGGTTCATTATATTCAATTAATTATTATTATAAAAAATATGGACACATTTTTTCTATATTCCACTCACGTTACTGGATAAATTTAATTTAAAATTAATATTCTAGATGTGATGAGAATGTGTGTTTTAAAAGTTAAAATGTTCAAAATATTAAAATGTTTTTATAAATAAAATTATATTAAATTTTTTCTAGTTACATAAATTGGATGAATAGATATAAAATAAGACTAATATTAATTTTAAAACAATAATAAATCGATTTTTATGATTTTATAATCTTCAAATGTAATGACATTTCATAATAAATACTAGAATTTTTCATTATTCACTGAAAATTTATCAATTTAGAAAGTGCAAAAAAATCACTCTAAGATAATTTTGAAATGTAGATTTCAAAAATAATGTTTTTTAAAATTAATTTTCATAATTTATTAAAATAACTTCAATTATTTATTTACAAAATTCCATAAAACCATTTTTTGAGAAAATATTATTTTCAAAAAATACAATGATTTTTTTAAAAATTAATTACCATTTTCTCAATATGTGTTTTATATAAAAAAACTATAATAAAATATATAAAAAATTATTATTATTTATATCAATAAAATTAATATATTGGTTTTAATGGTCGTGTTTTAATAATAATATTAATAATATATCACGATTCTTTAAAACTCAGTGTCGCATGTAATGAATAAAAAAATCACTGTTTCTTGTATTGAAATATTAACTAATTGTTGTGTATAATGAAAAATATATAAATTTATAAATTTATTTGATCAAAATATTTTAAAAAATATAGTTTTTTAAATTATACCCTCATAAAATTAATTCCTCCCTCAAAACACTTCTCATTTTTTCCAAAAACTGAGGATACATATTGTTCATTACATCCTCAGACTCCCACGTAACATCCTAAAACTAGTGTTTTTTCCTCAGAACATTTACCAGTGGATTGATCTTCATTCATATAACATTATCTTTATAATCTTAAATCTTTTATGGTTTTTTCTCATAGGAAATATAACTCTATATCTGAACTCCCTATGAGTTCAGCATATGTGATGGATTAGGTATGTACTTACCCAAGATATAAACATGGAAAATAACATGAACCAAAGATATTTTCGGTGGATAGGAAAAAGATATAATATATGGTCCTGATACAATCAATAATTTCAAATTGATCAATATAGCTAGGGCCTTGTTTTCCATCCTTTTTTTCCACGAATACATTCATAGAAACACTTTCATTAGAACTTCATATTCTAGGTTTCCTTGAGGATTAACAATATGAAATATCTATCCAAATTTTGATTAAATTATTTTGCTGATTAGATATACCCTTAAATACCATTTAATCAGCTAGATCATGCCCCAATAATATTCAATCTAAAAATTCATTCGAGTACATTGAGGTTCTACTCTAATTTAAATAATGTTCTACATTAGGAGACATCTAAATGCTTGAGTGAAGGTTATCTTCATATGAATCATCAATTAAATGATTTTGTTAATCCAAACAACCTATTAAATCCTATAGTTTTTCAATTATTCCTTTGTACATGCCATCTAACTATGGATGAAATGTAGTATTCAATCTCAACACCATATAAAGATATTAATTCATGATTCAACCAAAAATTGAGGTAAAATTAGAATACTAATTATATATAATTGAATTTTTTAATGAATGTTATCTTACCACTTAATTAATGCACATTTTGTAAATTGAATCCCGAGGGAAATCATCTATGATAGAAATGATGTCTGTTGAATTAATATAATGATCAACTACAACCCATAATTACCTCAATATCAAATATTTGATAAAAATAATGGTTACCAATAACATTAATCAAGTGTCCACAATGTTTAAAAGAGTTCCTCGAAAAATAAAATTTTCAATAAAACTTTTAAAAAACATGAGGTTTATTTTCCATTAATTTACCATAAAATATCCTTAATCATGATAAAATCCCATAAAATATAACCGATAATGTTTTTCAATGACATTTAACATATAATCAACCCAAAACTCATAAACTAATTATGGTATCCATTACTCATAAGGTAATATTACATGCATTCATATACACTTCATAATGTTATTTCACTCAATATATTTTATATAATATCTTATCTCATACAAAACATTTTCATTGGAAGATAGGTATCATCCTTGTACCAATAGATTCTCAAAGGAGTTTTCACTATTAAAAAATCACTATAGGGGGAGAAAATAAATTCTCAAAATCACATGATATTTTACAAATATATAAACAATAATATTTTCATAGTGATCATTCATACCTAATAAAGCATGAAATTTTAATCTATAGATGGGTAGATAATGTTCCTTAATCATCATAATCCACTTCCTCCATTGTTATTTCATAACACATCCCTTTTCCCTTCATCTATAGAGGTATTTAAGGATTTCCATCCACATTATCCTTTGGACTAAGGAATTAATTCACATAATGCACAATCTCCATTCACTAAAAACACTATAGTGTGGGTGGTAAAATTTTTTATATCTCCCTCTATTCATTTAATTGAAAAACCTCTTCACATCAGTTCTATATTAATTTTCTCTATGTCCAATATTCCTATACATGTAAAACCTTGTTGTTACTCTCAGTAATTCCACTGAGTGCTTCTTCCCCCATTTCTAATATATCGGGTGATGAAATTTCCTTCAACCATTTGATTTATTTGAGTTCTCATTAGACCCGATCATCTTTTTCATATCAATGCCATGATAATATTCAAAACCTAAAATTTCCATATATACATTCAATATATATTTTTTAAATTATATATAGCTAATAATTCCATTTGAAATTTTTTTATAACTTCATCTTATGCTACAAAAGAATCAATCATTATCTATTTCTATACTGGTTACCAAACTAAAAGATTACCATGATTTTCTATTAAATTTAGGTTTTTAGTTACCAATTGATTAACCATACTTCTATTCTATGTTGGTAAATTCTCTCAATATCCACATTATTTAAATATAATGGTAGTACTTATAGAAAAATATCTCTCCAATTTCATAGATTTAGTTACCTCAACTTGACTAGTACTTTTAATAATATTCCACCATTTATCCCCTTTACATTCAAATTTATAAACATATGAAATGAATTTCTAATACTCCAAAAACATGTTAATGATAAATATATTTTCAGTGTTATTTATCATTTTATCAGTGAATATAGTATTAGAGGACCCACTAAATAGGGGTATATGTTTCCTCATGATGTAAATATAATGTTCTTCAATATTTTTCTAATTTATAAGTTAGCCATGATTCATATTTTGAGAATGTTATGTGAGAATAACAATATGTTTTTTCATTCCATCTCCCAGAACATTTAATTTATCAAGAGGATAGTCATTTAATTGTCCATTATATTCAGTATTAACATTATTCTTTTATGTTCCATCCAATGAGTAAAAATTGAAAGCATAGTGTGAGAAACACTGAACATAGTGGAAAAACACAAAATCCTGAAAAATAATTTATAGGATTACTAATTCCTAAAACCTTATATTTAAATTATGAAACCTTAGGATTATCCATGGTCATTCAATTTAATTGTTAAATTTCTTAATGATCGGTTGTAAGGTGTTTTTTTCTTCACAAAATATATTCCCCAGTAGTGTTTAACCATGTGTGTATCAATTCCCATTTTAGTACCCTAGGTGATGATCAACTACATGTTTATACTCCCTCGTTAGATATATTACCCCTAATAAACTCTATTCTAAATCCACATACTCTTGTATTATCCAGAAATAGATCTAATTACATAGAAAAGAGTCACTATATCCCTTAACAAAATTATAGGACTTTTTCCATTACTTCGACGCATTCATTAACATATCCTCTTTTAGGTCACTAGACATATGTAAAAAATCTCCCATGAAAAATCACTATTGTTTTCTAATTATTATTTATAAAGGATAAATAAACATTCCCACTAGTAAAAAATATTGTGATGTAAACATCTCATACATAGACAATACATCATTTAGATGACTATTCATTACATTACACAAACACATGCATGAGGATCATAATGGTTTAGTACATTCAGAAATCTAGGTATACAATATTATTATTTAGTGAATGAGATTCATCATCTCCCAAATAAATCATTAGATTTTACACTCTTTATAAACATAACCTAAAAAAACTATTATGGTGACCTCCTAATTAATCCTACAAATGGGTTATCTCAAAGTCTCAAAAATGTTAAACATCGAAAATATATAACAATAATGTGAGGATAAGTGTATAAAAACAGGATCATAACATATGAAACCATACCCAACATATCAATGATCATAAATTTGTGTCATATAAAAAATATGGGCCGTCCATAAAACAGGAATCATAATGGAATCAATGAACATGTGAAATTAGAACATAACATTGGTATAATACATTGATTTGTGTCATACACATAATCAAAGGAAACTATATATCAAGGATTCCCATAAGTACATTCATAACATTTAAAGAATAGGTTAAACTCCCATATACATAATACATTCCTTGGATAGCCTCTCATCTACAGACTATTGGTATCGGGGAAACCTCCCAGGTAAACTCCTTTTGGCTTGGAATAACTTCACATGCAACCTCTTTAGGGACTCGGTTAACCTCCCATGTAACCTTTGAGATCTTATAACATTATTAATTATCCAATGCATCGGAGATAGATACATGTCCTACCCATAAAATAATAAAAATTTTACACATGTGTTCATTTATATAGTAAAAAAATTTATTAGATTAAAACACATTAAAAAAATGGGTTTCGTAATCATATAATCAAAACATAACTCATGAAAAATGAAGTGGTGTTGATAAATATTATATCATAAAATAACCCATGGAAGAGAATTGGTTTTTATAACTTGTTTTCAAAATATACACAAACCCAATAGTGAAATAATGAAGATGGTATCATTGTATAACATTCGCTGTAATTATTTATTCACCTTAAAAGATGTCATTATAGAGGGAAATTTTTTTGAAAGAAAAATGAAATTGAATATTTCTTGAGTAATATGTGCTTTGAACATAAAAAAATTAAATCAAAAATAATTTGAAAAATCATTTAATTTGAAAATAACAATGGAAAAATATTACGTAATCTTAAAATTAGATTATGTTCATGAGGGTGGAAAATTATTTTACTTATATATTGTTTAAGAAAAAATCTCCATTTATGTTTTTAGTAAAATCAAAATATGTTTTTTTTGGAAAAAAACAAGAATATTCTTTTAAAAAAATTAAAAATTAAAATATTGTTAAAATGTTCTGTAATAAATTATTTCTATAATGTTAAAAAATTTGAAAATATTTTTATAAAACATGTTTTGGGAAGAAAAATAATTTTCTTATTAAGAGAGAAATAATATCTTATTTTCCTAAAAATAATATTTTGAAATCCACAGTACATAAAAAGTTTATTTTTTGTTAAAATTATATTCTCATGAAAAAAATCAAAAAAAATCACGACTTTAATAATATTTAGATCATAATTTTTCATCATCAGAATCCTAAACCTAAATAATCATAATGAATAATGAAATAATAAAATCACACATTTACCACTTTGGTATCATTTGAATTATAATCCTATTTAATGAATAACATAAAAGTAAACATTGGATAACAATAGATAAGGTATATTAATGATATAAAATTTAAAAGGGGGTGTATATACACCTCATATAACCTTATTGGTTCATAACATCACATACTTCTATAAGATGGCGTATTGAGACAAAAAAAACCTTGCTGCTTTGGTAACATTTGAACAATTATCCACATGAATGATAGATCATTAAATAGCAATGGAAAACCCCATAATTTACATGATATTAAATATAAAATTAATTTATGGTAGATATATACACCACATAGAACACATATGTGGTAAAAATTGAATGTGTCTCATTGAAATTAAATATGATAATGAAATACCATACCTGAAGACTCGACATAATTTATACATGTAAGAACATCAAAAATATTAAATATATTTTCATTTTAATTAAAATGTTAAACCATAATTATATATATAGTCCCATAAATGATTTAAATATGCCATTTTTTATCCATTTATTAATAATTCCATGTCATAGTTTCATTTCTTGTAATAAATCATTTGTTTTTTGTTTAGGTTTTGATTTGGTATTTCTGATCCTAAAATTTTTAAAATTGTAACATAATATATATAATTTATAACATGATATAAAAAAATTATATTTTCATTAAATATATATTTATATTATTCAATAAATGTTAGATATATAATGTGAAATACACCGTTCATGGAGATAGTAGGTCATGCGTACGCATGAGCGTTGTATACATTTTATCAACAATTTAAAAGATATAAACATAAATAATATATTCCCATTACAAGATAAAGGTTATTTAATATTTATTACATAGGTTTATTAAAACATGTCATTATTACCTTCTATATAATTCTCATTTTATGAATGAACCGCATTACTTCGTTTAGCGGTAGATTGCCGTACAGACAAAGGAAATCAACATATTCCCCTGGAATTGAAAGTAAGAAAGAATGTGTTATATGAAGATTATTTAATAATATTAATATCATAATTTTAATAATTCTCATATATAAATAGTATATACATCATTATATTCATCCATTGTAGGAGGTGATGGAAAATTGGTAATGTCAGTTCACAAGTAGGTAGTCCATCGTTCACATGAATGATGATTTAAAAACATATTAAATGTGGGAGGAGGTGGATATATGTTAATCCAAAAAAATAAAAACATATATTTATATGTAATATACATATGATATTATATCTACATGGTTTAGGTATAATTTATGTAGATCTATGAATAAATATAATAAACTTCCTGGTTAGTGGTATCACCTCTTCGTCGGACAAATTCTTCTGATTTTCACCAAAATAATCCATTTTTTTTACTCAAATAAGTCTTATAGTATTAGAGGAGGTAATTATGGATATGGTTTTGGATTTAATTTTCCAATATAATTTATTATTTAACTGTGATGTTAAGAGGAGGGGGTGTAATTTTATATGTGAGGTGAGTAGCACAGCAGAAATTTCTGAAAAGAAAGGGGATACCTATATTTTCTACATTCTTTACGGCCCTAAAATGTTCCATTATTAGTACCATATAAAATTGGTTTAAAATATGACCATCTAATTTTTTTACATGTTATGGATCAATTTGAAACCTTATTTTTTTTATTTTTACCCCTCATTAAAAATATTTTCACCTCAACCACAATAAATGATTTATTTTGTTTTTATATACAGTATAGATAGTAATTATGTTGACCATATTAGAAAATAATTTTTTTTGGATTCCCAATATGTATTACACTTTTACAAAATCCATTTACCAAAATGGGAAATTTATATTTATAATAATTCCCATTTATGCGAATAGAAAGTAGGGTGTTGATTTGAAAATGTTAAAAAAGATTACCGGTTTTTTAATTCAAACATTAATATGAAATTAATTAAAATGAGAAAAATAGGATGAAATGATATATTTTTGATATATTTTTTCTTTTAAGACTATCTTAAAACAATTTTCATGTTTTTAAAATAATTAAACTAAATGAAAATTTACAATAAAAACAGCCATTTTCACTATTCATTGAAAATTTTATCTTTTTTGAAAATTATCAAAAATTCACTTCAAGATAATATTGACATGTATATTTAAAAATAATGTTTATTTATTCAATTATATATTCTAAATGTTTGAAAATTATTCTTTTTATTAATTTAATAAATGAAATAGAAACATTTTTTTAGAAGATTGTATTTTCAAATCATATAGAGGCTTTTCTAAAAATTAAGTAATTATTTGAAATAATATTTATTTATATAATGTAATTATAATTATTTTCGTAAAATTATTTATTTCTATTCATATACCTATGTTTACGGATAGTATATAATAGTCAAATTTTATATAATAATATTAATAATATTTCATAGTATGCTAAAACTTGGCATTACGTGCAATGAAAGATAAAGTCAGTGTTGCATGAAAAACAAGCTTATATATAGGTTACATGTATTGAAATATATTGATAATATTAAACATAATTGAAAAAAATATTTATAAAAATCTCACAGTGTTACAACAGGTGTTATCAGTGAAGATACTTTGTGAATTCTTATTTAAAAAATATTTTTCAGGTAATAACAATTCAGATTAATAGACTTACTAAATTTTGAAACATAGTGAAAAAAATGGTTCATATTGATATAATCCCTCATACTGATAGGATTTAAATTAACAATGAAAAATTATATTTTCAAGATAAGTATGTTGTGGTTTTTTTATGCAGAAGTGGAATCAATTTCCATTTTTAGGGGAAACATCACAACCTATTAATTTCCAAATACATTCCTAATAAATCTCTGTAATGAAATTTTGGGATTATTAGATGATAATATGAGATACAAGGAAATATAATATATCCTAAAAATTAATGACATTGTATGGTAAAAAAATAATGGTTGTTTTACTAGAATAATTGCCTTTTCCCTTTCTACATCATGAAGTTGATTTCTCTATTTAACTCATTCATGATACAAAACCAATATCTTGAAATACTAGTTGAAAAAAACTAGGGGAGTTTGAGTCTTTAACGAATTTTTATCAAAATATGAATGATTTTGAATTTATACAATGTATATTTTCATCAACGGGAACCCCAATTTTATTCTTAAAAAATATGTTTTGTTCTATATTGTTATACGTTAATTATATGGACATTAACCCCATTTATATAATGAATAAATATCATTTAATAAAAATTTATTTATTATTTTATAGTCTTCAAGGATTCCAATACCCTTAAAGTCGAAAAAATATATATAAATCATTAACTATTGGTGTTGAATGTTGATATACTAAATATGATACTTTTAAAAACATATATGAAACCTATGTTTAAAGTACTTCCTTTTGGATTGAATAGTACTCCTTTTATTGTTTATTGATATGATGAATATAGTATTCATGGATTATCTTGGTAAAATTTTGGAGTGATTCAGGGATGATATCTTGATATAATCTATGATAATTGATGACTAAGAGAGTCAACTACCAACAAATCTGGATACCCTGAAAAAGTATTATATTTGACGTATTTTAAGAGTTATATTTGGATCAATAACGATTATTATCTAGGGAATAATTTACTTATGGTTGAAACATCTATTTACCATGTCAAAATAAATTTTCTCAATGAAAAACCTAATCCAAAAAAACATAAATTTTATCTGATGTTTTTTCTATTTAGATGGTTTCTATCAATGATTTGGAACTATTTTCTTTATTACATAACCACTTATTTGAGATAACATGTAATGGGGTTAAATTAACAAGTTCAAAGGTATGTAGTATATAATTTTATGATTTGAAGAGGATACTATTTAGTGAACCTATTTTTTTCATTATCATTATATAAGGAATGAATTGTAATATATAATGATTCATTGAATAAGGGGCTCAACATCTTCCTTATGAATAATAAAAATGTTTGTCCCTATAAGTCGAGGATGAAACACACCGACCCGAGTTACCAAGATTCGGTGCATTATTACATAACATTGGCATGATCACAAGAGATTATCTCTTAAAAGACAGATCAATTTGGTATCCTTGGAAGTACCAGATACATAAATAAGTTTTACATTACATTATTAAATGGAAACACAACCACATAGGGTCCCCATTGAACACACTCATATCCCATAGCCTATTCTTGCAGGTCAGTCATAATATACTTCTTGACATCCTGGAAAAAATAAAACATAAGAAAGGGGTTACCTCAGATGCTCAGTGAGGATAACAATATAGCAGAAACTTTCATAAATAATTATAAACATTTAAGGCACTGTATAAGACTAAAACACAATCCTTTTAAACTTAAACATCAGCATAATATGTAAAATATGAATCAAATAATTTCATTTACCTATTTACATGGATATTATACTAGTCTATTAATCACATGTAATAAAAATATCTAATTTCATATTTATGGAATGAACAATTAAAAACATCATAACCACATAGTCAAGGCCTCGTGGCAAGACTATAAATTATTATTTTTGTCAAGGACCTTTTCTGAGACACTAATTTGACTCATGAGACCTACCGATGCATCGAGGAGCTATAGCGGGCTCCACCCATCATTTACTATTTCTAATGCATTCCTTATAGAAAAGGATGAAATATAATATAAACATTCATATTAAGAATATTATACAAAATGTAAATACTTTAACCATAAACCATGAATGGTATAAAAGTAGCACATCCACAGTCAAACATTATTTATTCAATACAATATGGATTATTTTATTATAATAAATCTACCTCAATCAATAATAAAATGCAATGAAGGATATTGACATAGATTAAAATCATCAGTAAAACTATTTTAGAGAAATATCCCCTTTTCTTGAAAACATTTAAATGTCGCACTATTTATCAAAGAAGTCATTTAAAAGATATTTTTGAATCAAAGTGTCCCAAACCACTTTGAAAGGTTTGAATGGAATATTAATTTTAAAACATTCAAGTCCATATAAATAAATCCCTAGAAACCATTTTTAAAACGTTGACATTAATGAAAAATAATTAGAAGAATAAATCATTAAAACATTTGAAATGATATTTTAGTTAAAGAGTTCCTAACAAAATGAAAGATGTTGAAATACAAAAAATTGAGGAATTACATTAATCAAAACACTATAATATCATTAGAATAAATGGATTCATGATATTATATGTTAATGGACAATATATACACCATATAAAAGTAAATTTGGGCATAACAAAAAAGAAGTCTCAATGGAATGTAAATTGAGATGAAATCCCTTATAAAGGTTGTATCCTTAGATTGGGGATAAATAAATGTTGTAATTATGTGTGAAATATATATATATATATACTCAATATGATTGGATCTTCGGTATAAATCAATAAAAGTACATTCACACAAATCCTTGTAAAAACAAAACAAATGACTTGGATGTTTAACTCAATAAATGGAAATTGAGTTAATATTACCCTCATCAATTTCATATCAATTACTTGAGAATTTATCAATGGATTGATTATGTGTTTCAAATATATATCCACAAAAAGGGGAGGGTAAATTACTACATCAAAAAATAAATAGCGATTTCTCACAAAATCATGGAGTAAAATAATCAATGAAGTTTGTGTAAAACCCAATGAGTGGAAATTGGAACTAGAAATTCCCTTACCGATTTGGAAACATATGAAACATAAAACACATGAAATAAGGATCATAAAATGAAGATTTTAATACACATAAATTAAATTATATTACACAATGAATAAAATCATGGGTAGTACATGCACCACACAAAAGAAAATAGTTGCGAATATAGTATGAATCTCATAGGAATAAAAAGTGAGATGAATGCCCCTTACCTAGTATTTTTCCTTAGTTGAAGGTAAATTAACTTCCTTTATATTAGTTAAATATTGTTATTAAATTATACAAGAACCACATACATAAATTTGATATCATATATGATCCTATAATATTTCATTGTTAATAATATTTTAGAATTATCATTGTTTCAGGTGTTCATTGGTTCGTCTACCATTATTTTTTCTGTTATGTAAATAATGATTCTTATGGATAGGATGTATTTGATTCATATAAAAAATAATATTAATTTCTTAAATGTAACACCCTGAGATTTTATGAAAAATATTCTTTTTAATGTCTTTTGTTGTACGCTACACCAAAATTGGCTTGTGATATACGCAACACCGTATTTTGTTGTAGTATACGCAACACTATTCTTGGCTCGCGTTACACACAATTTCAAGTTCGTTTTGTAGAAAATATTCTATGAAACATTATGTATAGATTTTTTTTAATGTATAAATGAAATAAATTTTGATTATGTTATATGCAACACCAAACAGAGATTTTACTACACCCAGCCCTGACTTGGCTTTCATTACACACAATAAAGACCTTCCTCGATAGCGTGTGTTGTACACAATACAAGGTTTTACTAAACAACGATATATTATTATAATATTATTATGAACTAGCCTTTATGAATATTATTAACTAAATTTTTAATTTTATAACATTATTATTCATCTTACACATTTTCTAGAACATGGTATAAGAACAAAATAAATTTTTCGGGTAAAATAAGTATTTTTAAAAAAATGCAGTTTTTTCGCCTTTTGATGGTGCACCCACATTAAATATAGTTTTTGACATGTTTATAAGTTCAATTTTACAAACTAAACTTCTTATTTTGAATCATGATATAAATATTTACATTGGATAAAGTTATGATATTTTTTGATAACTTTAATATTTTAATAAATAGTAAAAACACGGTATATTTTAATTAAATACATCTTTTTTCATCGTAACAACTTATGTGATTAAATTATAAAATTGAATGGTTTAAAAGTATAAATATAATATATTTTTACCATTTAAAATAATGCATGTCATTAGCCTTGAGTTTACATTGAATTCATAGGTTAAATAAATTCAATCTTTTGCAATGTTTTAAACAAAAACCCATTTTCTTTCGACAATGGGATTAATTGTAATTTAATTTCTGAAACTTCTGTGTATCGAATTTGGAAAAATGGATTCCATATTTGGAATCAGTGGGTCCAAATTATATTAATAGACTACTTTTTATTTTTGGGCATTATGAATAGTAACAACGGTAAATTTTATTTACAATAGTAAAAGGTAAATTGGGTAATTAAGGGTAAATATAATATTATAAAATTATCCTAATACTTGTATTAATACAATTGGATGATTATAATTTTTCCTAAGTCATATTTGGGTCGAAATGGAATCCGTTAGAACCCGCTTGGAGGTGATTAAGACCTTTAGTTTATTTTATTTAAAGGAAAGTGAAATATGTCTCACTCAACTTTAATAATTAAAGTATTTTTAATATAAGTTTATACAAGATATAAATTATGTTATAAATACTCATTTGAAAGATAAAATTTTTTTCTTTGTAATTGTAATTTATTTGTAATTTTTTAGAGTTATTTAATTACCTTATTATCTTATACATTAATGATGCAGAAATTATTTAATTAGTGAAAAATCAATAATATAGTTTTTATTGAAATAGTAATACATATCAAAAGGCCCAAAAATCTACATAAAACTTATTATTAGTGTATATATAAACCCTAATCATCCACTGGCCAAATTTTTTACCATTTAGATCCTTATTAAGCCGATTATGACACTTATATTATTTTATTTTAAATGATGCCCAAGTTGTCACCATCATAATTTAATAAATATAATAATTTAAATATTGTGATTTTAAGATGATAAAATCTAGTAAAAGAATTATTGTGAAATTTAATAGATTTATATTAATATTAGGATTTTTTTTTAATTTTTATGAAACAAATAAGTATATTAAATAATTATACAAAAATGTTGTAGTAATTATTTTATTAAGAGATAAACCAAATAAATGTTTTTAAAAATAATAAAATAAATATTATACGAACTATTTAATGTGCTTGACTAATTTTCTAGACACATATGACCTTTTATGAATCTATTAAAACTTTTATTTCGAACATATCTTCTGTATATATTTTATTCAAATAAATGAATAGTGTCAAAATTGACACTATTCTTATTTTATAAAAATAACATATTATAAAATTGTTTAAAAATCACAAAAATATTTAAAAATTATAATTTTAAATTTATATGGTCTAAAATGTTATAAAGTATCCAATTATGGACAATTCACAACAAATAAGTAATTATTTGTTATAATTTAAAATTTAGAATGTTATTACCACAAATAAAATTAAATTGATTAAATAAGGATAAATCAAGTTGATAATGATTAAATTAAATTTCTAACATGTCTAAATTTTATTGTTTGATGATATTACAACCCTCTCTCATCTAATCTTCTAATATGAGTCATTTTTGATGTTTTTAAGTGGGGTTGGGATTTAATATAAACTAATATTTCTTATATTTCCAAAGGTGCCTCTCTCCTCCCTTATAAAAGGGCACCTCCTCTCTTCCTCACACCACATTGAGCATTAATGCTTGGCCAAACCATACCAAATTATCTTCTCCACTTCCCTAGAAACATCATATAGGTCCTGGTCTTCTTCAAAGACCAATTTTAGTGCCCTAAAAGGATGTCTCAAAGAGGCGCTTCAAAGAAGAGGTAATGTCCACTAACGATTCTTTGAACTTTATTTCTTCTTCCACTTCTTCTTCTTTATTTGTTTCCTTATGAAGTAATAAAATAAGTATCACTAATATACTGATATGTTATTATAAGTATGAAACATCCCTATTTCACCATCTATCCATCCTAAGGAAAACGAAATCACCGCGCGTGCGTACGTATGGAATATCGTCGCCACGCCGTGGTGTAATCTATTTTCCGCCACCACCTTACATGGATGGGTATAATGGAGTAAATAAATAACTATATATGGTTATTTTAAAGTGATATTGATTCTTTAATATTATACATACACTTCAATACAATTCCATGATCATGGGAATGATATCATTGCTTGTGCGTACGTACGGACTACCGTCTCCACGAATGCGATGAGATTCATTTTCTATGATTAACCATTCAAGAATGATTATAAAGTATATATAATGAATAATAATGAAATATATGAAATAATTAAGCTACTGGATTTATGTATACAAATATATATATATATATATATTTCATCTACTTAATTCCATTCAATTCAATAAGGAAACGAAAACAGCGTTCATGCGTACGTACGGACTACCGTCTCCATGAACAGTGTATTTCATTCCTTTTATCAATCTATAATATATATGTATATGATGAATATATATTATATATAAATCATTTTTTACATTCTGGAAGTATGTAAATCAGGATATAAGTAATAATATCAACAACGACAAATCGAAACACATACGATAAATGAAATGATTTTACCCAAAACACTACTTTAACATGGAATTTACAAAAGAACGGGTAATATAAAGACAAAAGTGAAACATATATTATATCATAACCATTAATATGATTATTTAATAAGTCAATTACATTATTTAAATCATTATACAGGATGATCAGATCCATACGAAGCATATCATACCTAAGGTAAGGGAAAACATCACAATCTCATTTTTATTCGAGATTGTTTATACTTTGGTATTTACTGGGGTGTATTTTATCATCCACATACATGTTCCCTCAATATTTAATATTGTTTACATACAACTACAATTTTTTTTATCCAATTTCAACCTTCGGTGAGTTTTTAGTAAAGGATATGAAAGGAATATTTTGTCGTTTTTCGTACGAGGTACTTTTTGACTTTTCCGTCCAAAGTACGAGAAGAATGTTTTTTTAACTTATACGGCATGAAATTATTTTTAAATTTTAATAAATCCTTATTTTCTTGAAGCTTTATCCAAAATATTTCAGGACTATTTTCAATAAAATCCTTTCCTTTTAAAAATGCATGACATTTTGTGAAAAGAAAATGATTTTAAAGAAGAAAGGATATTTTCCTCAAGAATTCATTTCAAGTGTTTTATCAAAATCATTTTCCATCTAAAATGAAATTATTTCATATGTGTATAATTTCTCTATGATTTACATGGTTTCACTTTTCTTATTATGAAATGATATCCATTTATTTTATATGGATTATTTTATGATGGGATGATGTTTATGAAACCCATTTTATTCGTTGGGTTATTATGAATGACGTATGTTTATTTTGTGGCACAATTAAGAATGATTTCATTATGAGATGGGTGGGACCTATTTCTCCCTCAAATGCCTTGGGTAAAGATTTATATATCATGAGATAGACATGGCTGGAACAGTAAGTTAATCCAGTTCAGTATTACAGGACTGGAACAAGGAGTGAACTCGATTCAGAAAGGGGTTTTGTCCACTAAGATGGTCTTGGAAGCAATGCCTTGGCTACTATGGAAGCCATTACATGTTATTAACGGATTCCACAATTACATGTTTTATTCCCATGTTATTTTATCATGATTTATGTTCCGTTATGATCTATGCCTTATGTACTTCCATGTTTTATGTCATTGCTCAGGATTTTGATGTTTAAACATTATGTTCATGTTTTTTTAAGTTCTAATGTGTATGGTATGTTTTATTTTATCCATGCTTACCTTTACTAAGCATTTGAGCTCACCATTTTTATGTTTTATTTTCCATTAGGATTAAAAGAAAGGTTTTAGGTAAGGAAACAAAAAGTGGAATATCTTTATGGGACATGTTAAAGATCTTTCACCACGATTAGAAGATTACGTTCTAAGTTTCCAAAGACACTAAACTATTACGATCCTTGTGTGTCTATTTTTGTTATGTATTAAGTATTCCGAAAAAGTAATGTAACATCTATGTTCATCAAGATTTGGGTCTCTACAATTGGTATCAAAGGAATGGTTTAGTCAACCTTTGGAAACTAGGTTGCGAAAACTTTAGTGAGATCCCTAGAGATATTTCTAAGGTATGTCTAGGGATGTCCCTAAGGTTAAGTATAAGTATAGGTTATAGTCCTAGAATTATGGTAACGATATTAGATTAAACATAAGATGTTAGATATTGAATTTACTCCCCCTTGATTATGATTTTTGTCTCTCACACTATTCCTTTTGGGTTTTAAAAAATGGCTAGAAACAAGATGATTCACGATAATGGAGGATATGATGGACAATGGAATGATATTCTTCATGAGAAACCAAATGAAATGGGATGTGGAATTCCTACATCATTGTTATGCCGAATCAGAAATCTCATAATATGATCAATAAACTCAAATTTGGTAAGTTTCCTGACTCGGCTAATAAGAGAAAGATGGAGTTTCATGATGATCATAGAGGAAAGAAAGTTCAATTTCCCCTATGTAAATCATGTGGGAAGAGGAATCAAGGAGAACGTTTAAAAGGAACAGGATGATGCTTTGGGTGTTGAAAAGAAGGACACAAAGACAGTAAGTGCAAAGGAAAAGGTTCAGTTAACATCATGGATGAGGATAATGGTATTGCTATGACATCAACAATGGTTAAATGATTTAATGTGGAATGTTCGGGAATTATGAAAACCAATTCCCTAAGGGAAAGTCTCATGAATAGAATCACTATGGTTGTATGGGTAGTATTTATATAGATGATGATGAAGATACTACAAATGATATGTGAGATGAAAGAATTGTTGAAGCTCAGTCAATGGTTTAAGAAGGTAGTGGAATGATTACATGTTTATCAAGTGTAATGTTGTATAAGTAATATCATGGTACTATGGAATAAAGAGACATCTATGGATTGTTACACTGTTGTCTTTCCTTAGGTTTTGAATGTGTATGATGAATGGTACCAGTAACCTTGAAAGGTTATTCAGATATTTTTGGAAAGTAGATCATATGTGCATAATGAAGGGATAAGGAGAAAATTAAATGTTTGATAGTATTCATGAGCTCATGACTGATATAAGGAGAAGGTTATATCATGGTTTGAGTATATTGAATTTTTGGATTTTGGTATGTGGAAAGAGTTAACTTTTGGCAGCATTCATGTTTTCACTAAGGTTTAATGGGTATTCATTTTTCAAGAGAATACATGATTAAGGTATTCACATGATTGGAATGTGACCAACAAGATATATGGGGGATAAATGATGGTATTCACATGCTTGGTTGATGACATTTCAATTAATCATTTTCTTTATACTATGTGCTTGGACCGAAGTATTTTAGGTAAGCCTAAAGATTGGAATGGATTATGTTGGACATAAGTTAGTATTGTTTAAGGATAGAACTTTTTAGATATTATTGATGGGATGTTATAGTAATGTAGTTTTAGAAAAAGGACAACCTGCAGGATGGGCGACAGCCCATCACGTCCGACAAGGCTGTGGGAATCGAACCCACAACTGAAGTGCGACTGGCCTTTATCGAATACCACTGGCCTATAGGAAGTCCCTGTTTAGTAGAAACTAGTTTTATTTTATTAAGCGGTATGATATATGAAGTATAAGTTCATTTTTGGAATTATATATGATTAACCTCACCATAGATGGACTTATATTTGATAAAATTTTCTATATTTTTGTTTGAAACAGATGGAATGACCCATCATTCTATCACATGATCTGTTAACACTTCACGAATAACAAATTCAACTTCATTTCGTTAAGAGATGAAGTGGAAATTGTTCAAATCATGAACAATAGTGATATTGTACCAAAATCAAGCAAGTATTTCTTCTAATTCAAAATTTTCAACTTTAGGGAAATGATATTGAAAACCAAAAATGTTATCCTAGTGCTCTTATATCCGATGAATCATATGGTACCTTAGATCATCACAAATTTATGGCTTTGTGATTTATGGCTTTTTCATAGCCATGTTCTCTACCACTCTCCATTAGAACATGATGGTTATATTTTTCCTCCATATCCATATTTTTCACCTATGTTATCTTATGTGGAAACCCAGTGATGAGTTATTTGGGTATCCATTATGTTTCTAACGTTCCTTTTTAAAATGAAGTTATAGAATTCCTTTTTATGATGTGGGTTTCTATGAAAGAAACTCTCATGTAATAAACCATTTATAACCCCGATGAATTTCGAGGGCGAAATTCATTTTAAGGGGGGTAGAATGTAACTCCCTGAGATTTTATGAAAAATATTCTTTTTAATGTCTTGTGTTGTACGCTAAACCAAAATTAGCTAGTGATATACAAAACACCGTATTTTCTTGCAGTATACGCAACACTATTCTTGGCTCGCGTTACACACATTTTCATGTTCGTTTTGTAGAAACTATTCTACTTAAAACTATGTATAGATTTTGTTTAATGTATAAATGAAATTTTTTTTATTATGTTATACGCAACACCGTATTTGCTTGCAGTATATGCAACACTATTCTTGGCTCGTGTTACACACAATTTCATGTTCATTTTGTAGAAACTATTATACACAAAATTATGTATAGATTTTGTTTAATGTATAAATGAAATATGTTTTGATTATGTTATATGCAACACCAAACCGAGCTTTCAGTACACGTAGCCCTGACTTGGCTTTCATTACACACAATAATGACCTTCCTCGATAGCGTGTGTTGTACACAATACCAGATTTTACTAAACAATGATATATTATTATAATATTATTATGAACTAGCTGTTATGAATATTATTAACTAAAATTTTAATTTTATAACATTATTATTCATCTTACACATTTTCTAGAACATGGTATAAGAAGAAAATAAATTTTTCGGGTAAAATAAGTATTTTAAAAAAAAATGCAGTTTTGCCGCCTTTTGATGGCGCACCCACCTTAAATCTAGTTTTTGATATGTTTATAAGTTAAATTTTACAAAATAAACTTCTTCTTTTGATTCAATATATAAATATTTACATTGGATAAAGTTTATATATTTTTCTGATAACTTTCATATTTTAATGAATAATAAAAACTTGATATATTTTAATTAAATACATATTTTTTCATCGTAACAACTTATGTGATTAAATTATAATATTGAATGGTTTTAAAGTATAAATATTATATATTTTTACCATTTAATATAATGTATGTCATTATCCTTGATTTTACATTGAATTCATAGGTTAAATAAATTCAATCTTTTGCAATGTTTTAACCAAGAAACCGTTTTCTTTCGACAACGGGATTAATTTTAATTTAATTTCTGAAACTTCTGTGTATTGAATATGGAAAAATGGATTCCATATTTGGAATAAGTGGGTAAAAATTATATTAATAGACTAATTTTTATTTTTGGGCTTTATGAATAGTAATAACGGTAAATTTTATTTACCATAGTAAAAGGTAAATTGGGTAATTAAGGGTAAATATAATATTATAAAATTATCCTAATACGTTTATTAATACAATTTGATGATTATAATTTTCCTAAGTCATATTTGGGTCGAAATGGAATCCATTAGAACCCACTTGGAGGTGATAAAGACCTTTAGTTTATTTTATTTAAAGGAAAGTGAAATATGTCTCACTCAACTTTATTAATTAAAGTATTTTTAATATAAGTTTATACAGCATATAAATTCGGTAAAAAATACTCATTTGAAAGATAAAATTTTATTATTTGTAATTGTAATTTATTTGTAATTTTTAAGAGTTATTTAATTACCTTATTATCTTATACATTAATGATGCAGAAATTATTTATTTAGTGAAAAATCAATAATATTGTTTTTTTTGAAATAGTAATACATATCCAAAGGCCCAAAAATCTGAATAGAACTTATTATTAGTGTATATATAATCACTAATCATCCTCTGGACGAATTTTTGACCATTTGGATCCTTATTAAGGTGATTATGACACTTATATTATTTTATTTTAAATGATGCCAAAGTTGTCACCATCATAATTTAATAAATATAACAATTTAAATATTGTTATTTTAAGATGATAAATTCGAGTAAAAGTATTATTGTTAAATTTAATAGATTTATCTTAATCATAGGATTTTATTTTTATTTTTTATGCAACAAATAAGTATATTAAATAATTATACAAAAATGTTGTAGTAATTATTTTATTAAGAGATAAACCAAATAAATGGTTTTAAAAATAATAAAATAAATATTATATGAACTATTTAATGTGCTCCACTAATTTTCTAGATACATATGTCCTTTTATGAATCTATTAAATCTTTTATTTCGAACATATCTTATGTATATATTTTATTCAAATAGATGAATAGTGTCAAAATTGACACTATTGTTATTTTATAAAAATAACATATTATAAAATTGTTTAAAAATCAAAAAAATATTTAAAAATTATAAATTTAAATTTATATGGTCTAAAAGCTTATAAAGTATCCAATTATGTAGAATTCACAACAAATAAGTAATTATTTGTTATAATTTAAAATTTAGAATGTTATTACCACAAATAAAATTAAATTGATTCAATAAGGATAAACAAAGTTGATAATGATTAAAATAAATTCCTAACATTTCTAAATTTTATTGATTGATGATATTACAACCCTATCTCATATAATATTCGAATATGAGTCATTTTGAAAGTTTTTATGTGGGGTTGGGATTTAATATAAACTAATATTTCTTATATTTCCAAAGGTACCCCTCTCCTCCCTTATAAAAGGACACCTCCTCCCTCTCTTCCTCACACCACATTGAGCCTTCATGCTCAGCCAAACCCTTCCGAATTCTCTTCTCCACTTACCTAGAAACATCATAGAGGTCCTGGTATTCTTCAAATACCAATTTTAATGCCCTAAAAGGAGGTCTCAAAGAGGCGGTTCAAATAAGAGGTAATGTCCGTTAACGATTCTTTCAACTTTATTTATTCTTCCACTTCTTATTCTTTAGTTGTTTCATTATGAAGTAATAACATAAGTATCAATAATATACTTATATGTTATTATAAGTATGAAACAACCCTATTTCACCATCTGTCCATACTATGGAAAATGAAATCACTACGCGTGCGTACGTACGGAATACCATCGCCACGCCGTGGTGTAATCTATTTTCCACCACCAGCTTGCATGGATGGGTATAA
This sequence comes from Viscum album, assembly GCA_963277665.1. Lineage (NCBI taxonomy): Eukaryota > Viridiplantae > Streptophyta > Magnoliopsida > Santalales > Viscaceae > Viscum > Viscum album. Next base: position 1,450,069,811 of record OY728151.1, on the reverse strand, counting down.
TGATGTAAATAAAAAACTATATATGGTTATTTTAATGTGATATAGATTCTTTAATATTATACATACACTTAAATACAATTCCACGATCATGGAAATGATATCATCGCTCGTGCGTACGTACGGACTACCGTCTCCACGAATGCGATGAGATTCATTTTCCATGATTAACCATTCAAGAATGATTATAAAGTATATATAATGAATAATAATAAAATATATGACATAATTAATCTAATTGATTTATGTATACATATATATACATATATATATATATATTTCATCTACTTAATTCCATTCAATTCAATAAGGAAACGAAAACAGCGTTCATGTGTACGTACGGACTACCATCTCCATGAACGGTGTATTTCATTCCTTTTATCGATCTAAAATATATATGTATATGATGAATATATATTATATATAAATCATTTTTTACATTCTGGAATTATGTAAATCAGGATATAAGTAATAATATCAACAACAACAAGTCGAAACACATACGATAAATGAAATGAGTTTACCCAAAACGCTACTTTAACTTGGAATTTACAAAAGAACGGGTAATATAAAGTCATACGTGAAACATATATGATATCATAACAATGAATATGATTATTTAATAAGTCAATGACATTATTTAAATCATTATACAGGAGGTTCGGATCCATACGAAGCATATCGGACCTAAGGTAAGGGAAAATATCACAATCTCATTTTTATCAGAGATCATTTATACTTTGGTATTTATTAGGGTGATTTTATCATCCACATCCATGTTCCCTAAATATTTAATATTGTTTCCATCCACCTACAATTTTTAAATCCAATTTTACCCTTTGGTGAGTTTTTAGTAAAGGATATGAAAGGAATATTTTGTCGTTTTTCGTACGAGGTACTTCTTGACTTTTCCGTCCAAACTATGAGGAGAATGTTTTTTTAACTTATACGACATGAAAGTATTTTTACATTTTTATAAAGCCTTATTTTCGTGAAGATTCCTCCAAAATATTTCATGACTATTTTCAATAAAATCCCTTCATTTTAAAAATGCATGACATTTTGTAAAAAGAAAATGATTTTAAAGAAGAAAGGATATTTTCCTCAAGAATTCATTTCAAGTGTTTTATCAAAACCATTTTCCATCTAAAATGAAATTATTTCATATGTGTATAATGTCTCTATGATTTACATGGTTTCACTTTTCTTATTATGAAATGATATCCATTTCTTTTATATGAATTATGTTATGATGGGATGATGTTTATGAAACCCATTTTATTCGTTGGGTTATTATGAATGATGTATGTTTATTTTGTGGCACAAGTAAGAATGATTTATTTATGAGATGGGATGGGACCTATATATCCCTCCAATGTATTGGGTAAATATTTATATCTCATGATATAGACATGGCTGGAATGGTAAGTTAATCCGGTTCAGTATTACAGGACTGGAACGAGGAGTGAACTCGATTCAGAAAGGGACTTTGTCCACTAAGATGGTCTTGGTAGCAATGCCTTGGCTACTATGGAAATCATTACATGTGCTTAATGGATTCCACAATTACATGTTTTATTCCCATGATATTTTTTCATGATTTATGTTCCATTATGATCTATGCCTTATGTACTTCCATGTTTTATGTCATTGCTCAATATTTTGTTGTTTAAACATTATGTTCATGTTTTTTAAGTCCAAATGTATGTGCTATGTTTTATGTTATCCATGCCTACCCTTACTGAGCATTTGAGCTCACCCTTTTTATGTTTTATTTTCCCCCAGGATTAAAAGAAAGGTTTTAGGTAAGGAAACAAAAATTGGAAGATCTTTATGGGAGATGTTTAAGATCTTTCACCACGATTAGAAGATTACGTTCCAAGTTTCCAAAGACACTAAACTATTACGGTCCTTGTGTGTCTGTTTTTGTTATGTATTAAGTATTCCGCAAAATTAATGTAACATCTATGTTCATAAATATTTGGTTCTCTAAATTAAACTTTATTTTTAAATCATTGAATGGAAATTATTTTTGAATTGTAACAATGGGGTACAAAATCTCATTGTGTCGTGGAGACGGTAAGCTTTATGTATGCATGAGTGACAATATCATTTTTTGATGGTGAATACGTATGTAGTTGGATGGTATATTATACATAAAGAATAATTTATATGTTATACTGATTATTTACTTCAATTAAACTCATTAATATACCCATCCAAATAATGAAGTGTTGAATAACAAACTACACCATGATGTGGAGATGGTAAGTTGTACTTACGCACGTATGGTAACTTTTTCATTCATGGAATGGATTGAATAAAGAATATGGTTGTACCATATTTATAATCACATATTAGTATTTATAAATTACTATTTTTATTATTTTATTATGGAAACAACTAATAAAGAAGAAGTGGAAAAAGAAAAGAACTTTGAAAGATGTGATAAAATAATTACCTCTTTTCGGGTTCTTCATTTTGATTTGAACAAAAGGATACTTATGATGGATCAATGGTGAATTTGAGGCCTCTAAGATTAAGTGATGGTAGTTTGGAGGATATTTTAGCAGGGTTTGGCCAAGCAAAAAGGCTTTGGATAAATGAATTTGAGAGAAGGGGAAGTACCCTTTTATAAAAGAGGTGAGGGGCACTTTAGGATAAGCTTGAAATATTAATTTATTCTAAAATAATTTTCTGTTTATAAAATCTCCAAATGATTTTATATATAGAATAAGGTTGATATGGGTCTAAATATTCTCAAACAATAGGTTTTAGGCAATTTTAGGTCCCCATATTAACCTTGTCTTTTAAATTTAACTCTTAGTCAAATAGTTTATCTTTTACCATGTCTTCTTATATTTTTATATTACATGGATAATAAGCATTCTATAAAATGATAAGAGAACCTCAAGTGGCTAACTAATGATATATATATCATTATATAAGTCCTTTTCCTGAACCTTAAATTTTTAGGAATATTATATCATTTAATAAAATAGTATTTGTTTTAAAAAACTTATCTATGTCAATTTTGACACTATTTATTATTTGGTTTATGTGAAATTCATGATAATTTATTTCCTAGGAAAAATAATATTGAATCAGTCCTAAAATTTAATATTAAACTATAAAATTTGGGGAATTCTTCAAAAGTTACAATTTACATGTATTTTAATATTTATAATATCAATTATCTTAATCTTTCATTAATAAGGTAATTACTCTATCATCATTGTGTCAATATTAAATTTATTTATATAATGTCTAAAAATATAAATAAAATACCATGATGTGGGAAATATTTTTATCTTCCTAATGAATATTTATAGTATAATTAATCTTATGTATATCCCTATATTAAAAATGTTTTTATTTATTAAAATATGAATATAACACTTTTAACTCTTCTATAAATAAAATATATTAAACGTCATAATCTAATCCATGTGGATAATAAGTGGTCATACTTTATTCCTAATGTGGATTTTTGTATAAATACACTTATCCGACAGAATTATGACACACGTTAGGGTAATTATAATATCATCTTTACCTTTAATTACCCTAGTTACTTTTAACCGTGGAAAATAATATTCGAAAGTTAATATTCACCAAAAAAAATTTCATCCTATTGAACCACATTTTACTTACTAATACCAATTTTGTCTCTCATATTTTTGAAATTAAATTCACAAAATAGTAAAATTACGTTTTATGAAAATTTGAAAATGTGCCTATAAGATGGTTAAAAGATGTTAAAAGTTCAATAAAATTTTATAAAAGTAATATTATTATAAAATGACTCTAATGAATTAAATTGGTCCAATATTGGTATTATTTATCTATTTTGACTTTAAAAAAAATTTAATAAGATTAATTATTATTTAAATAATATTTGGTTTTAAACAATAATGCAGTGTTTTTCACTATTCATAAAAAATTAAAAGTTTTCAGAAAAATACCAAGAATTCACCCTAAGATAATTTTGACGAATCCAAAAATGAAGTCCATTATTGAAAATAAAAGTTATAAAATATAAAAAATTGCTTATTAATATTCCTAAATACTTTCTAAAAGGCTATTTTGATGGGTCGTGGTGTGATAGAACTCGACGTTGCGTACAACACAAGCTAATGCATTATTTAAGGAGAAGAATATCATAGATTCTTGGGGTGTTACATTCTTCACTACAAATAATTTCTTCCTCAAAATTTAAACTCAAAAACAAATACTATCTGTTTGACATTTCAAAACATCATTGTTGAAATCCCACATCAGAAAAAGAGACAATAAAACTATAACATTAAAAGAAAGGGAAGTACAAAGGTCACCAAGATAACCCATACTTGGATTCCATGAAAACAAGAATATGGAAGAGAAAATAACTATCATGTTCTGATGGAGAGTGATAGAAATCCTAATAAGAAGAAAGTTAACAACAAAAAAGCCACAAACATGTAATGGGATAAATGACATTTCATTCCTTGGTAGGAAAAGTAAAAGAACAACATTTTTTTGTTTTAAGTTCCCTTTAATATTGTTGGATATTTTATTAATGACATTGACTAGGAAAAAAATGAAATATACTTACTTTTCAAGTAAAGATTCATCTTTTCGCAAGTTTCTACCAAAAACTCATTTCTCTCTAAACGATGAGTATTCAAGATGACTTGGTCAGACTTGAAGAGCATGAATAAACTCCTAGAGAATCACATAATCTAAAAAACATGAATTATATATTTCCCATGTCTTTAGACATGAACCTAAACCAAAATGTTTAGTACCAAACATATAATCCCCAAAAGGATAATGTTTTATAAAAATAAATAATACTCTTGATATCTAAAATTGAACAAATAATACCTAAGGTTCAACCAAGACCATTAAATAAACAATATTACATAAAATAATTCAATATAATCCAAACTAATATTGAATCCCAAAACCGAGAAGAATTTAATCCCATAGTATTCTATAGTAAATCTTAACATTTATCTACAAATAACATCGACTACTCTTAAAGCATCATTCTGAAAAGTAAATAACCTAATAACCTAATCTCTATGATAGGTTAATAATTTCCATAAATAACCAAAATTGATATAAGTCCACAATTAAACATATATTCTTCCAGAACAAAATTTCAACCATTACTCTAGAAGTAAAATCCCATAGTATTCTATTGTACATAGGCATATAGTGTTCCCAAAATAACAAATGTCTTCTAAAATAACATTTATCACATAATCACCAAATCATTTTCCCATAGTAAGGAAATCTATTTGATAAATCATATCATCCAAAAATCAACATACTCTTGATCCATAAAATCATTTAACTAAAAAATAATTAGTTGTACTAACCGGGGACTTCACGTAGTCTAGTGGGAGGTGATAAATCCCTATCGTACTTTACTAGTGGGTCCAATTCCCACAGCTTTGCCCGATACGATAGTTTGTCACATCGTCTATGTTTTTTCCTTTTCAAAAAAATATAATTTTATAACATTCCAAAAAATGAGATAAGATAATATAAAATAAGCATAACATATTTTAACCACAAATGTTGTCTCATACATCTCATTTTCATCCAAAAATGTAATGACCTATAATTGACTCAAATTTAAGGATCATATTAACACAAATGGTTCTTTATAACTATATTCACAAAAGAAAATATAATTCTTCCTCAAATAGCATTTTCACATAAAAAACTGTAGGGTTACACATACAAGAGAAAAATATTCCAAAGTATTCCCACCAACAAAGAGAATTACTACTTTTAAACATTTATGCATCCATTTATTTCCACATAGGCCATTCATTGACCTAGTGGATATCCTATAGAATAGGTAATTGATGAGGGTATTTCCTAGGTCCCCTATACATAGAGAATATGACTATAAATGGATTCATAGGGTCATTTCTATTTTCTACAATATTACTCTTCATTTTCCTTGGCAATTCTTTACCTTATGTCCTTCTTTCCAACATATAAATCATTTATTTATTCCATTGAGACACATTCCTGGGTGTCTCCTTCCACATTTCATGCATGATGTGAAATGATATATCTTTTTCCATGGTCTCCACTACTAGATATCTTATCATTCTCCTCCATTCTCTTCATTGTTGAGTTTTGGAGTTGGTTAATGTATATGTTATTGATCATATTTCACGAAAACTGATCCAAAATAAACATGATATCTTTAATGTCTATCAATATTCAATTTCATTACTCATTTTGACCACCGTTACCATCTTGTAAATCATGTTCAATGTTACTATGACTTCCTTGGAATCCATCCATTGACTAAATCCAGAAACCCAATTGTGAGTCATAATAGTCGTAAATTCATTTAGAAATTATTATGACACCTTATTTTAAATCTAAAACACATTAGGATTAACCAAGTTTATTTATTCTCATCTTATATTAAAATCATTCAAATTGGTGTGTAAAGAAAAGATAAAGTATCATAAGAATACCACCCAGGAGTGTCATAACCAAGAGTACAGCAAAGCCTATTATCATGCACATGTTCCCATTTGATTCTATCTCATTACAGTGTTTCTAGGTTTTACCCCTAGATACATATGTGGTAGGGCCACCTCTACCTGCTCGTAACTAGAAAGGGATGTATTTATTGGAAAATTCACAAAAACTCTACATTACCAAAATTCTTGAAAGTTATCCTATCCAAATCCTCAAATTTATCTTAGGGTAATTTTCTCTAATCAGTGTTTTTCTAAATATAGTTTCCATGGATTGTACTAGTATTCCTCTGATAAAAGCTATATTTCCCCAGCCCCAGTTACGCAGAGTCGGTTCATTATTACATAACATAGGCATTATCACAAGAGATCAAGTCCCAAAGGATCAATCAGTTTAGTATCCTTGTAAGTACTAGAAACATACATTATTTTTTATATTACATTATGAAATGAAAAACAACAAAAAATTTTCCCCTTTGAACACACTCATATACCTTAGAATATTCATGCAGGACAGTCATAATATAATTCTTCACATCCTAGATAAAATAAAACATAAGAAAGGGGTGAGGTCAGATGCTCAGTAAGGATAACAATAAAGAATAAACTTTCATAAATAATCATAAACATTTAAGGAAATGTATAAGACTAAAAAACATGCCTTTTAAATTTAATCTTCAGTATAATATGGAAAATCTGAATCAAATATTTCAATTTTCTTATTAAAATGGATATTTTACTAGTCGAATAATCACATTTAATATGAATAGAAAATTTCATACTAATGGAAAGCATAATGTCGAACATCATAACCATATATTCAAGGCCTTGTTCCAAGACTACAAATAAAAAATTTTGTCAAGGCCTTATGCCAAGACACTAATTTGTCTCATCAGAATAACAGATGCAACGGGGAGAAATAGTGGGCTCCACCCATTACTCACTACGTCTAATGAATTCCTCATATGAAATTCTTGAAACACAATATAAACATTCATATTAAAACTTGATTATAAAATGTCAATACTTTAACTGAAAACCATGAATGCTATAAAAATAGCACATCCACGGTCAAACATAACTCATTCAATACAATATTTATGAACACAAAATAATTAGACAACCTCAATAAACAATAAAATACATTTATGTATACTGAGACAGATGAAAATAATCAGTAAAACTATTTGAGAGAAATATCTCCTTCTCTTGAAAACATTTAAAAGTATCACTATTTATCAACGAAGTCGTTTAAACTAGATTTTTGAATCAAAGTGTCCAACACAACTTTGAAATTTTTTAAAGAATTATTAATTTTAAAACATTAATGTCCATATAAATAAATCCCAAAAAACCATTTTTAAAACATGGAAATTAATGGGAAATATTTATAAGAATAAATCTTAAAAACATTTAAAATTATATTTTATTTATAGAGTTCTTAACCAAATGAATGACACTAAAATACAAAATATTAAGGAATAAAATTAATCAAAACATTATAATATCATGATAGTAAAGGGATTTGTGATATAATATGTCAAAGGATAGTATATAAACAATATAAAAGTGAATTAGTGTATAAAAACAAATAGGTCTCAATGGAATGTAAATTGAGACGAAATCCCTTTAAAGACTGTATCCTTATATTAAGGATAATTCAATTGCATAATTATGTGAGAAAAATATAAATACACTCAATATGATTGGATATTCAGTGTAAATCAATTCGAGGATATTCACACATAACTTTGTGAAAACAAAATCAATGACTTGGATGTTTAACTCAATGAATGGACATGGAGTTAAGATTATTGTTATAAATTTCATATCAATGACTTGAGAATTAAAAAATGGAGTGATTATGTGTATCAAATGTACATCCACACAAAGGGGAGTATAAATTCCTACATAAATAAATTAAAATTTTATTTCACACATAATCATGGTGTTAAATAATCAATGAAGTGTGCATAAAACCCATTGAGTGGTGATTAAAAATAGAAATTCCCTTACCGATTTGGTAACATACAAAACATACACCCCATGAAAGAAGATTAATTAAATAAAGATGTAAATACCCATAAATTAAAGTATACTATGCAATGAATACAGTCATGGGTAGTACATACACCACACAAAAGGAAATAGTGGCAAATATAGCATGAATCTCATGGAAATAAAAAGTGAGATGTAAACCCTTTAACCAGCACTTTTCCTTAGTCGATGGTACGATATCCTCCTGTATAATAGTTAAATAATTGTTATTAAATTATACAATACCCACATACATAAATTTAATATCATATATGAACCTATGATATTTCTTTGTTAATAATATATAAGAAGTATCATTTTTTTGGGTGTTAATTGATTGGTTTTCCTTTTTTTGTTATTTTATGTGAATCATGTTTTATATGGATATGATGTATTTGATTCATGTACAGAATAATATTACGTTCTTAAAAATTATTTTTTTAATCAATCATTGAAAATTATTTTTGAATGGTTACGATGGGGACCAAAATCTCATCGTGTCGTGGAGACGGTAAACAGTACGTACGCACGAGTGAAAATATCATTTTATTGATGGTGAAATCATATTAAATTGGAAGGTATATTATATATAAATAATAATTAGAACTTTATATTGATTATTTAATTCAATTACACTCATTATTATACCCATCCAAATAATGAACTGCTGAATAACAAACAACACCACGATGTGGAGATGATAAGTTGTACGTACGCACATACGGTGACTTTTTAATTCAGAGGATGGATGAAATAAATAATATGGTTGTAACATAATTATAATAACATATCATTATTTTTAAATTACTAAAGGTATTATTTTAGTATGAAAACAACAATGAAAGGGGATGTAGAAGATGAAATGAACATCGAAAGAGGTAATGAAATAATTACCTCTTCCTCGGGTTCCTCCTTTTGATTTGAACAAAAGGATACTTAGGTTGGATTTATGATCAATTTGAGGCCTACAAGATTAATTTTTAGTAGTTGTGAGGAGATTTGAGTATGTATTGGCCGAGCCAAAAGGCTCTGGAGATATGAATTTGAGAGATGGGGAAGTACCCTTTTATCAGGGAGATGAGGGGCACTTTAGGATAAGCTTCAAATATACATTTATTCTGAAATAATTTTCGGTTTCTAAAAGCTCAAAATGGATTTATGCAGAGAATAATGTTGTTATGGGTCTAAATATTCTCAAACAATATGTTTTATACAAGATTATGTCCCCATATTAATTTTATTATGTAGATTTAACTCTTAGTTAAATTGTTTATCTTTTACCATGTCTTCTTGTATTTTTATATTACATGGCTAATAAACATACAATAAAATGAAAGGAGAACCTCAAGTGGTTCACTAATGATATATATATAATTAAATATGTCCTTTGGCCAAACCTTATATTTTTTGGAATATTATATCATTTAAAAAAATATAATTTGTTTTAAAAACTCATTTACGTCAATTTTGACACTATTTGGTATTTTTTTTTTGTGAAAGTCATTAAAATATTATTTCATAGAATAAAAAATACTAAATAAATACTAATATATCATATTCAACTTGAAAATTCATGTAATTCATCAAAAGTCTCAATTTACATTTATTTTAGTATTTATAATATCAATTATTTTAATCATTCATTAATAAGGTAATTACTGCAACATCATTGTCTCATAAATAAATTTCATTATTTAATGTCTAAAAATTATAAATAAAATACCATGATGTAGGAAATACTTTTAGATTTCTAATGAATTTTTATTGTCAAATTTATCTTAATTATAACCATATATTAAAAAAATTAGTTATTAAAATTTGAATTTAACACTTTTAACTCTTCTTTAAATAAAATATAATAAATGTTCTAATCTTATCCATGTGGATCAAAAAATATCATATTTTATTCCTAATGTTTATTTTGGACGAAAGAGACTTATACGATAGAATTACGACTTGTGTTAGGCTAATTATAATATCATTTTTACCTTTAATTACCCTATTTACTTGAAAACTGGGGTAAATAAAATTCAAAAGTAATTGTTCAAAAAAAAAATTCATCCGATTGAACCACATTTTATTTAGTTATGTAAATAATGTCTCTCGGGTTTTTGAAACTCAATTCATAGAAGCTAGTAAAATTATGTTTTATGCAAATTTGTAAATGTGCCTAGAAGGTGGGTAAAAGACATTAATAGTTCAATAAAATTTTATATGTCTATTTTTATTATAAAATGACTCCAATGAATTACATTGGACTAATATAGGTATTATGTATCTATTATTACTTTCAAATTAATTTAAATAAAATTAAAAAAAATAAAATAAAATTCGGTTTTAAACAATAACACAGTGTTTGGCACTATTTATAAAAAATTAAGAGTTTTCAAAAAAATACCAAAAATTTACCCTAAGCTAATTTTGATATTCTAAATCCAGAAATGAAGTCCATTTTGATAAATAAAATTTATAAAATTTAAAAAATTGGTTATTACTATTCATAAATTCTTTCTAAATGGATTTTTTGATTGGTCGTCGTGCTCTACAACTTGATGTTGCGTATAGCGCATGCTATTGCATTATTCAAAGAGAAGCATATTGTAGATGCTTGGGCGTTAGATATGAGATTTTTAATCCTTAATCATAAGTATAAACCTCATGATCTTGATCTGGAGCCTTAATATTTTCATTTGAAATATATTTACAATATATATATATATATCAAATTTTGTTATATATATTTATATATTAAAATATGTTACATATATAAGGTTAATTGTTTTATAATTTCCCTCTGATATGGGAAGATTTACCCCTTATATTCCTTTCCCGATTGAGGATGATCGAAAATTTAAGGATTCATGAGGAAATTATTTAAATAATATCTTATTCTTACCCTTGGATCATATCAAAATTTTGGAAGTGCCCTCAAAGGGATCTCAACAACCTAGCATCCCAAAACTGATGGGAATTATAACTATAATATCTATATGTTGTATGAAATTCAATGATCGTCTTATTTTAACAACCATGATATGTGGGATCATTTCCTACATTTTATGGAATTTTCAATAAATAATAAATACAATTTGATCATACTTATTACACCATATGAAGAATTCTATGGGAAGAGGTGTTTTATTCCAACCTGTTTAGATGATTTTTGAGAGAAAAAGTTGCATGACCATTTTCCAATAGAGGATATTACACATAATCTACATATTATTCTAGATCATATAAAAATATCCCATAGTAGATAAAAGTGTTATACTGATTATCAAATTAAAGATATGGATTTTAGCTGGGGTTCATATTTTATTAAATATTTTTCCAGGTTTGTGAGTTATATTATTTCATAAGAAGGCTAATTTATGACATTATTAAATTGGATTTTTTTTTAAAATATGAATTTATTTGTTAAATGAATTTCCAATTGATTGTACTATTCATCCATTCTAAAGACCACAATTTCTTACATGTTTCATTAATGTGGAAATACAAGATTGATCCAATTAATATGAACACACATGAGATAATAGTGATAGAGAATGAAATATCTTATAACGAAGATCCAGTCTAGATTCTTTCCATTAGAGGGTATGTTTTATTGAATAACAAAATTACTGGAGAATGCCGATAGAAAAATCACAAAAATAAAAGTTGGAGCATTGGATACTAAAGAATCTATGATGATGAAATACAATAATTGTTCAAAAAAATTTATACTACCCATTTTTGTGGTGGTAATTATTTGTGTTTTAGATAATTAGACACTGGAGACCCTACTATAGTAGGTAAAAACATTATCCAAATTTTTCACATAATAGAAATTGAGAATATAATTTATTAATGAGTATATATAAATGTTAAAATTCACAATGATATAGAAGTTTTTTTTAAATTTTATTATTTTTGAATAAGATATATTTATATCAGTATAATATTATTGTTTTGGTATTTTTTCAAAAAAACTAATTTTAATTCAATAGTTGTAACACCCCAAGATTTCATAGTGTGTTATTTATTCAAAATAATTCAATAACTTGCACTACACGCAACACCGAGTTCATGCGCACCATGACTTACCAAACAAGCCATTCAAAAGAGGTTATGAATAGTATTAACTAAATTTTAAACTTTATATAATCCTTATAATTTTAGAATCTATATTATGAGTTTCTTAGACATAATGTAAGAACAAATTCATTTTTAGTATTGCAGTTTTACCAAATTTTAATAGTGAACCCGTTTTAGATACTATATTTTAAATTTTTTGACTAAATGGGGACATCAAAAATTTAAAATGAAACATCACAAGCTTCCACGGTACGCTAGCGTGTGTTGTACGCAACACCGAGTTCTAACACACCGTAACCAATCAAACTAGCCGTTATGAATAGTAATACCTACCTTTTGAAATTATATATATTTTATATTTTAAAATGGACTTCATTTTTGGATTCGGAATATTGAATTTAGCCTAAGGTGAAATTTTGGTACTTTTCGGATAACTTTCATATTTTGATGAATAGTGAAAATTACTAAATTTTAATTAAAAACAACTTTTTTAATCAAAATAATTAATAGTGATAAATTGTGAATTTAAGTGGTTTTAAAGTATATTTAGAATATATTTTTACCATTTAATGTAATGTTGGTCATTGGACATAATTTTACAATTAAACCGAACATAAACAAGTGTCAATCTTTTGATAGTTATTATCTCTTAAAAACACGCTATTTGTTTTGACAGCGGGAATTAATTTTAAATTAATTTCTGCCACTTCTGTGTTTTGAATTTAGGAAAATGGATTCCATATTTGGAATCAGGATGTTCAAATTGTGTAAATAGGTAAATTTTATTTTTAGACATTTTGAATAATTACTGCGGTAAATATTTTATTTACCATGGTTAAGGGTAAATCCGGTAAATAAGGGTTAAAAAAAATAATATTATAATAATACTAAATTACCCTAAAACGTGTCTTAACCCTATTGGTTGATACATGGTCGACCATGGGCATCTTTGGGTCTGTTTTGGGTCCCCATGGATCCACTTGTAAGTGATAATGACACATTATATTAATAAAGTTAAAATAAAAATAAAAATGGCATAAGCTTACATCTTTTAGAAGAACAATTTTTACATAGGGTTATACATGTTGGATTTTCGATTATAAATATTCATTAGAAATATAAAAAACTTTCCTACATAATGATATTTTATTTATAATTTTTAGACATTAAATAATGTATTTTATTTATGACACAATGATGATGCAGTAATTACTATAATAGTGAAAAATTAAAATAAGTGATATTATAAATACCCAAATAAATATAATATGAAACTTTTAATGAATTAAACTAATTTTCAAGGATAATATGATATATTAGGATTGATTTAATTGACTTTGTTCGAAGTAATCAATCTGTTATGAGTTTCACAAAAATCAACTAATGAATAGTGTCAAAATTGACATAAAAGAGTTCTTAAAACAAATATTATATTATTAATTGGTATTACATTCCTAAAAATCTAAGGTTCGGCCAAGAGGCTTATATCATGATAGTTTAATCATTAATGGACCACTTGGGGGTCTCTTGGACGTATATAGTAAGTTTATTAACCATATTATATAAAAATACAAAGAGACATTGTAAAAGTGAAACTAATTAACTTAGAGTTAATACTTAAAGATAAGGTTAATATAAGTACCCAAACCTGTCTAAATTCTATTGGATGAGTTTTTTTCGACCTATCCCCACCTCATCCTTTGAATAGTCAACTTTGGAGCCTTTGTAAACCGAATATGAATTTATTATAAATTAATATTTCTAGCTTTTCCAAAGGTGCCCCTCACCCCTCTTATAAAAGGGCACTCCTCCTTCTCTTTTCATCACACCTCTCAAGCCACTTGGCTCGTCCAAACTCTGCCCAAATAAGCTCCCCACATCCCTCTCCTCCTCCTTGAAGCTTCCCCTTAGGCAGAAAGCATTTCAAGAAGTCCTTTGGTTCCAACCAAAGTGAGTTACCTAAATTAAAGGTAACAATTTCTCTTAAAGTTTTTTCATTTATTTTGCTTCTCCAACCCCCAAAATCTTTTTATTTCCCTTCTTTTGTAACAACACCAGTATCCTCAATATACTAGGATGTTGTTATAAGAATTATTCAAACTACACATACACACAAATCCATCTAATGGATGATGAACATAATGTTTCTGTGGATGGCAAACTAACGCCTCACGAAACGATGATTGTTCAAAAACATCTTACCGCCTCTCATGGTGGCCATTATGATGGCACTGTAATTAAATATGATATTAATGATATATATTTTATATATAAGCTTCTGTAATTCCATTTTATTTCATACCATTATTCGTTTCATGTTGTATATACATACGATAATTTCATTTGAGAAAGTGCGGACTACCGCCCCCTTAAAATGATATGACTCGTTCATACCACACATGGAACATATAAAGGATGGTGTTAATGAACTTAAGTAACATATATAAAATATTATATTATACTGGAATAGTAATATACCTATGTATTATTTGGATTGGATTCTTTTAAAATAAAAATTAAATGGAAGTAGCGTTCGTGCGTACGTACGGACTACCGTCTCCACGAACGCGATGCGATTTATTCTCCATCGTATCCATTCAAGTATAATTATCATTTAATGATTTAAAAATGATGTTTAAGGACTTGATATCATTCTGGATATGAATAAGATACAACAAACATGACTTATGTAACAAAACATATAAAAGAAAATGAGTAAGTTAACACCCGAAACGGCGTTAATACTAAGATATTATTATCAAATCAATATTAAAAGATCATATATGATATCATATTAATATATATGATTCTTGTATAATTTAATAACAATTATTTCACCATTATACAGGAGGTTAACCTACCCCAACCAAGGAAAAGTACAAGGTAAGGGATTTTCTTATCTCACATTCAATTCCGTGAGATTTCCATTATTCGCTACTAAATTATTGAAAGTGGTGTATTGTGTACTGCCATTTGATATATATTATCATGATTATCATTATATTCATGTTATTATGTAAATAATTTGGTGGTTATTAACTTTTGGCCATACGACTCAGTTGATTAACGTAGTAAGGGGTTTTCATCTCACTCCTTATTCCCGTGAGATTCATGTCATATTGCCACCATCACCTTTTGTGTGGTGTATGTACTGCCCATAATTATATTCGTTGTGTAATACACTCTAATTTATGTGTATTTACATATTCATTGTATGATAACTCTTTCATGGGTTTTATGTTTAATAAGTTACCAAATTGGTAAGGGTTATTTCACAATCTCTTCATTATCCGAGGTTGTTTATTTGTAATAATCTACTGGGATCTCTTTATCATCCACATCCATGTTTCTTCAAAATGTATTTCAAAACATTTTTATTATTTACAAGAATATGGGTTAAAGTCATTTATACCCTTGTTTGACTTTTTTTAAGAGGTTTATAAAGGAATCTTTCCGTCGTTTTCAAAACAAGGTCCTTTTCAACCTTTTCGACAGAATTAAGATAAGAATGTTTTTTTTTAACTTATACGGCGGGTGCGGTTATTTTCCGCCATTATAAAATCGTCAAAGCTTCCCTTACAAGCTTATAAAAATATTTTCAAGAAAATGTTTTATTTTATATGGCTCTTAAATGATTTCAAAAATAGGAAGAGATATTTCTCTAAAAAGAATTTTGATTTCATCTATGTCAACATCCTTCATTATTCTTGATTGAGGTCAATATGATACAATACAATATTCCATATTGTATCGAATGAGTTATGTTTGACTGTGGATGTGCTATTTTTATATCACTCATGGTTTATGTTTAAAGTGTTGACATTTCAGAAGTTATTTTTAATCCGAATGTTTATGTTATATTTCAAACTTTTCTTCAGATGAATGTGCTGAACAAGTATGTTCCGGGTTGGGGACCGGTAAAAGTAAGCCCTCCAGGTTGGGGACTGGTTAAAGTAAGCCCTCCAGGTTGGGGACTGGTTAAAGTAAGCCCTCCAGGTTAGGGACTGGTAAAAGTAAGCCCTCCGGTTTGGTCTCCGGTTATTAGAGGTACTCCGGGTTGGTGTCCGGTTATTAGAGGCACTCCGGGTTGGTGTCCGGTTATTAGAGGCACTCCGGGTTGGGTTCCGGTTAGAAGTAACCCCTAGGTCTTGGGATGAGGCCTAGACAATGAAATTAACATTTTACATTATGCATTCCAACATTATGAATGTGGTTATTGATTTTTGCATGTGATTATTCGATTAGTAGAATATCCATGTGAATAAGTAAATGGCATTATTTCATTTTATTTATGCCATACCATGTTGAAAGTTCATGTTTAAACGGCTTTTGTTTTAGTTATACATTGCCTTAAATGTTTATTCTTATTTATGAAAGTTTCCGCTATATTGTTATCCTTACTGGGCATTTGAGCTCACCCCTTTTCTATGTTTTATTTTTCCCAGGAAGTGAAGACGTAAGTTATGAATGACCTGCAGGGATATTATGAGGGGATTATAGTGTGGACTGTAAAAACATTATGTTGTTGTAGTAGTTTTTCATTTTATGATTTAATGTAAAACTTATGAATATATCTAGTGTTTCCAAGGCTACTAAACCAATCGGTCTTTCGAGATTTGATCTTTCTTGTGATCATGCCAATGTTATGTAAGTAATGCACCGACTCTGGGTAGCTGGGGTTGGGGCGTTACAGTTGGTATCAGAGGAAGTTTAGTACAAACCTTGGAAACTAGATTTAGATAAACTCTGATTAGAGCACGTAGACCTAAGATGAACTTTGAGGATTAGTATAGAAGAACTTCCTAGAATTTTGGTATTGTAGAGATTTTGTGAGTTTTCTGAGCAATACATCCCTGTCTGGATACGAGCAGGTAGAGGCGGCTCTGGCACAGATGTACCTAGGGGTAAAACCCGAAAACACCGCTTTGAGCTAGACTCGAACGGGAACTGGTGCACGACAACGGGCCTTGCTGCACTCTTGGTTACGACACTCCCGGGGGATATGATTAGGATAACTCTCACTATCTTTACAAATCATTATGAAGGGTTTATGAGTATATACTTCCTCAAAGAAAACATTTTTATGATTATGGATTATATCCATAAATAGTTCAATTTATGTTAAGTGTTTTATAAGTATGGGATTATGTATTTTGATTCATAAACTGATCTAGTTTATGCAATTGTTTAGAAATGGCGCCCAGTAGAAGGAATGAGAACTCCAGAAATGCACATGATCCAAAGAGAAGGAAGGATCATATCTTTCATGGACTTAAGCTAGAATTTATAAGAGAAATAGTCTCCCATGTATTATCATCATATGAAGAAATAATATCATGTATTGATAAGATAAGTAATGAGTTTACTGAGTCCTATGGCTTTGAAGGGAAGCAAGAGAAGAAAAGGATAGAAGATAGAAAGATGGATAAAGGGAAGAGGGAAAAGAATAATTTTCCCATATGTGGTAACTGTGGAAAGAAACACCCTGGAACTTGCCTGAAAGGAATGGGAGTTTGTTATAAGTGTGGAGGAAAAGGGCACAAAGTACGTGACTGCAAGGGTAAGAAAATGGTTTGAAATGTACAATGCTTCATTTGCAAGGAGTTTGGACACTACGGAAACCTATGTCCCAGTCATCAGACTATGCCGCAAATGATGCTATTGGATAATAATCAAGTTATGATACTACCACAGATGAAGATGAATGATTAGAGTTCTTATGTTGATTATGAGTGTTGTATCAACAATGTACTTGTTATAATAATTATGGAGTATATAAGGATTGTACTCCAGTACTATTTTATTAAGGACTTGAGATTGTGTGGAACAAAGAAAAGTGACTCAATAACAGGATAAATTTTTGGAAAATATATGGTTGAGAGAAAGATAAACCATAATATGGTTCTGATACCGAGGTAGTGATTTTGGAATAATACATGATTGTTTTGGATAAATTATATTGGATATTCTTGACTACCTTCGAACTGATTAATGATTTGTATATTCCATAATTGTTGGGGTTTAAAACATTTTTGGATTAATGAAGTATATCCAGCATTCTATATGGAATAAGGGAGCATGAATGTAATCAATAAGGAATATGGTAATTCAGGATGTTTTAGTATATTAAAAGAATACATGATGAAGGTATTCATATTCTATTACGGTGTAAAAAGAATCTACATTATGTTTACCTTCCTTATAAATGTTGGACTGTGAGTTTGGATAGAAGTATTTTGGATAGTTCTAGTTTGGATTATTTTGGATTGCCATAAAAGGACAACCCGGAGGTCGGGCGGCAACCCGTCGTGTCCGGCAAGGCTGCGAGACTTGAACTCGCAACCGAAGGGAGAAAAGGGTGTATCACCTACCACTGGCCCACAAGATGTCCTGGATTAAATAATGTAGTTTTTTTATAAGATCTAGTAGATGAATTATAAATTCATTTATTTTAGAACCCTGTACGAATAGTATAAATAAAAAAAAATACATTCTATTATCTTTTAGAGTGAAAGATGAGTTTGTGGTAGAAATTTATTAATGGATAAAACTCTAATTATAAAGTATGTATACCTCCTTATGATCTTATCCAATCCCATAAATAAACTCCACAACATTAAGAAAAGGAACTTAGAACAAAAATGTTGTCCTAGATGGTACCTTAAATCATCACTAATTTATGGCTTTGGGATTGTTGGCCTTTTCATAGCCATGTTCTCTACCACTCTCCATCAGATAATTGATGGTTAGATTTCTCCTCCATATCCATATTTTCCTACATGGAACCCTAGTATGTATTATTTTCGGTAATCTTCATACTTTCCACACTTTATTTTAAATAGAGGCCTCATTAATTCATTTTTCGATGTGGGATTTCAACTAAGATGTTTTGAAACGTCAAAAATGTGTTATCCTAATACCCTATGTCTTGTTGAACCGATGGTATTTCAAATCATCATAGATTGATGAATTTAAGGACCTCAATTTTATACTTGTTTGTGATTGATGACTTCAATCACTACCTATAAATATTTACGTTTTTCCTCCAATTATATGTCTCTAGTTGCCACCAATGTTCTCCTAATCGAGATCATAATTTGGTGGTGACCCTTTGATTTCTCTTTTCCTCATATTAAGACTAAATTTTAGTAACCCAATTTCCGATGTGGGTTTTACCACAAATATATTTTCTATTTTCAACCTTTTATTTTTGAAGAACAATTTCAAATTGCGAGGACGCAATTTATTGAAGGAGGGGAGAATGTAACACCCCAAGATTTCATAGTGTGTTATTTATTCAAAATAATTCAATAACTTGCACTACACGCAACACCGAGTTCATGCGCACCATGACTTACCAAACAAGCCATTCAAAAGAGGTTATGAATAGTATTAACTAAATTTTAAACTTTATATAATCCTTATAATTTTAGAATCTATATTATGAGTTTCTTAGACATAATGTAAGAACAAATTCATTTTTAGTATTGCAGTTTTACCAAATTTTAATAGTGAACCCGTTTTAGATACTATATTTTAAATTTTTTGACTAAATGGGGACATCAAAAATTTAAAATGAAACATCCCAAGCTTCCACGGTACGCTAGCGTGTGTTGTACGCAACACCGAGTTCTAACACACCGTAACCAATCAAACTAGCTGTTATGAATAGTAATACCTACCTTTTGAAATTATATATATTTTATATTTTAAAATGGACTTCATTTTTGGATTCGGAATATCGAATTTAGCCTAAGATGAAATTTTGGTACTTTTCGGATAACTTTCATATTTTGATGAATAGTGAAAATTACTAAATTTTAATTAAAAACAACTTTTTTAATCAAAATAATTAATAGTGATAAATTGTGAATTTGAGTGGTTTTAAAGTATATTTAGAATATATTTTTACCATTTAATGTAATGTTGGTCATTGGACATAATTTTACAATTAAACCGAACATAAACAAGTGTCAATCTTTTGATAGTTATTATCTCTTAAAAACACGCTATTTGTTTTGACAGCGGGAATTAATTTTAAATTAATTTCTGCCACTTCTGTGTTTTGAATTTAGGAAAATGGATTCCATATTTGGAATCAGGATGTTCAAATTGTGTAAATAGGTAACTTTTATTTTTAGACATTTTGAATAATTACTGCGGTAAATATTTTATTTAACATGGTTAAGGGTAAATCCGGTAAATAAGGGTTAAAAAAAATAATATTATAATAATACTAAATTACCCTAAAACGTGTCTTAACCCTATTGGTTGATACATGGTCGACCATGGGCATCTTGGGGTCTGTTTTGGGACCCCATGGATCCACTTGTAAGTGATAATGACACATTATATTAATAAAGTTAAAATAAAAATAAAAATGGCATAAGCTTACATCTTTTAGAAGAACAATTTTTACATAGGGTTATACATGTTGGATTTTCGATTATAAATATTCATTAGAAAGATAAAAAACTTTACTACATAATGATATTTTATTTATAATTTTTAGACATTAAATAATGTATTTTATTTATGACACAATGATGATGCAGTAATTACTATAATAGTGAAAAATTAAAATAAGTGATATTATAAATACCCAAATAAATATAATATGAAACTTTTAATGAATTAAACTAATTTTCAAGGATAATATGATATATTAGGATTGATTTAATTGACTTTTTTAGAAGTAATCAATCTGTTATGAGTTTCACAAAAATCAACTAATGAATAGTGTCAAAATTGACATAAAAGAGTTCTTAAAACAAATATTATATTATTAATTGGTATTAAATTCCTAAAAATCTAAGGTTCGGCCAAGAGGCTTATATCATGATAGTTTAATCATTAATGGACCACTTGGGGGTCTCTTGGACGTATATAGTAAGTTTATTAACCATATTATATAAAAATACAAAGAGACATTGTAAAAGTGAAACTAATTAACTTAGAGTTAATACTTAAAGATAAGGTTAATATAAGTACCCAAACCTGTCTAAATTCTATTGGATGAGTTTTTTTCGACCTATCCCCACCTCATCCTTTTAATAGTCAACTTTGGAGCCTTTGTAAACCGAATATGAATTTATTATAAATTAATATTTCTAGCTTTTCCAAAGGTGCCCCTCACCCCTCTTATAAAAGGGCACTCCTCCTTCTCTTTTCCTCACACCTCTCAAGCCACTTGGCTCGTCCAAACTCTGCCCAACTAAGCTCCCCACATCCCTATCCTCCTCCTTGAAGCTTCCCCTTAGGCAGAAAGCATTTCAAGAAGTCCTTTGGTTCCAACCAAAGTGAGTTACCTAAATTAAAGGTAACAATTTCTCTTAAAGTATTTTCATTTATTTTGCTTCTCCAACCCCCAAAATCTTTTTATTTCCCTTCTTTTGTAACAACACCAGTATCCTCAATATACTAGGATGTTGTTATAAGAATTATTCAAACTACACATACACACAACTCCATCTAATGGATGATGAACATAATGTTTCTGTGGATGGCAAACTAACGCCTCACGAAACGATGATTGTTCAAAAACATCTTACCGCCTCTCATGGTGGCCATTATGATGGAACTGTAATTAAATATGATATTAATGATATATATTTTATATATAAGCTTCTGTAATTCCATTTTATTTCATACCATTATTCGTTTCATGTTGTATATACATACGATAATTTCATTTGAGGAAGTGCGGACTACCGCCCCCTTAAAATGATATGACTCGTTCATACCACACATGGAACATATAAAGGATGGTGTTAATGAACTTAAGTAACATATATAAAATATTATATTATACTGGAATAGTAATATACCTATGTATTATTTGGATTGGATTCTTTTAAAATAAAAATTAAATGGAAGTAGCGTTCGTGCGTACGTACGGACTACCGTCTCCACGAACGCGATGCGATTTATTCTCCATCGTATCCATTCAAGTATAATTATCATTTAATGATTTAAAAATGATGTTTAAGGACTTGATATCATTCTGGATATGAATAAGATACAACAAACATGACTTATGTAACAAAACATATAAAAGAAAATGAGTAAGTTAACACCCGAAACGGCGTTAATACTAAGATATTATTATCAAATCAATATTAAAAGATCATATATGATATCATATTAATATATATGATTCTTGTATAATTTAATAACAATTATTTCACCATTATACAGGAGGTTAACCTACCCCAACCAAGGAAAAGTACAAGGTAAGGGATTTTCTTATCTCACATTCAATTCCGTGAGATTTCCATTATTCGCTACTAAATTATTGAAAGTGGTGTATTGTGTACTGCCATTTGATATATATTATCATGATTATCATTATATTCATGTTATTATGTAAATAATTTGGTGGTTATTAACTTTTGGCCATACGACTCAGTTGATTAACGTAGTAAGGGGTTTTCATCTCACTCCTTATTCCCGTGAGATTCATGTCATATTGCCACCATCACCTTTTGTGTGGTGTATGTACTGCCCATAATTATATTCGTTGTGTAATACACTCTAATTTATGTGTATTTACATATTCATTGTATGATAAATCTTTCATGGGTTTTATGTTTAATAAGTTACCAAATTGGTAAGGGTTATTTCACAATCTCTTCATTATCCGAGGTTGTTTATTTGTAATAATCTACTGGGATCTCTTTATCATCCACATCCATGTTTCTTCAAAATGTATTTCAAAACATTTTTATTATTTACAAGAATATGGGTTAAAGTCATTTATACCCTTGTTTGACTTTTTTTAAGAGGTTTATAAAGGAATCTTTCCGTCGTTTTCAAAACAAGGTCCTTTTCAACCTTTTCGACAGAATTAAGATAAGAATGTTTTTTTTAACTTATATGGCGGGTGCGGTTATTTTCCGCCATTATAAAATCGTCAAAGCTTCCATTACAAGCTTATAAAAATATTTTCAAGAAAATGTTTTATTTTATATGGCTCTTAAATGATTTCAATAATAGGAAGAGATATTTCTCTAAAAAGAATTTTGATTTCATCTATGTCAACATCCTTCATTATTCTTGATTGAGGTCAATATGATACAATACAATATTCCATATTGTATCGAATGAGTTATGTTTGACTGTGGATGTGCTATTTTTATATCACTCATGGTTTATGTTTAAAGTGTTGACATTTCAGAAGTTATTTTTAATCCGAATGTTTATGTTATATTTCAAACTTTTCTTCAGATGAATGTGCTGAACAAGTATGTTCCGGGTTGGGGACCGGTAAAAGTAAGCCCTCCAGGTTGGGGACTGGTTAAAGTAAGCCCTCCAGGTTGGGGACTGGTTAAAGTAAGCCCTCCAGGTTAGGGACTGGTAAAAGTAAGCCCTCCGGTTTGGTCTCCGGTTATTAGAGGTACTCCGGGTTGGTGTCCGGTTATTAGAGGCACTCCGGGTTGGTGTCCGGTTATTAGAGGCACTCCGGGTTGGGTTCCGGTTAGAAGTAACCCCTAGGTCTTGGGATGAGGCCTAGACAATGAAATTAACATTTGACATTATGCATTCCAACATTATGAATGTGGTTATTGATTTCTGCATGTGATTATTCGATTAGTAGAATATCCATGTGAATAAGTAAATGGCATTATTTCATTTTATTTATGCCATACCATGTTGAAAGTTCATGTTTAAAAGGCTTTTGTTTTAGTTATACATTGCCTTAAATGTTTATTCTTATTTATGAAAGTTTCCGCTATATTGTTATCCTTACTGGGCATTTGAGCTCACCCCTTTTCTATGTTTTATTTTTCCCAGGAAGTGAAGACGTAAGTTATGAATGACCTGCAGGGATATTATGAGGGGATTATAGTGTGGACTGTAAAAACATTATGTTGTTGTAGTAGTTTTTCATTTTATGATGTAATGTAAAACTTATGAATATATCTAGTGTTTCCAAGGCTACTAAACCAATCGGTCTTTCGAGATTTGATCTTTCTTGTGATCATGCCAATGTTATGTAAGTAATGCACCGACTCTGGGTAGCTGGGGTCGGGGCGTTACAATAGTGAAATTTTCTATTTTTTAATAATATAAAAAATTTCATAACATTTTTAATATATATATATTAAATACATAAAATAATCACTTTCTATGAATAAATATGTGTTTCATAGTTAATGTTGTAAATTATAAATTATTTATTATTGTCTACAAACCTATAAATAATATTTTATAAGTCAAGTAATATTTTTATCATTTCATAATATATTATAAATTTATAATATTGAAATAAATTTTAAAAATTATAGAAATTGAATCATAAAAAATTAATTTAAAATTTATATTTTTTAAACTTAATTGTCTAATAAGGCTCAATTTACCTTCATACAAACAGATTATGATGCCTTTGGTAATAAATAGCTTCCACAGTAAACATAAAATGATTAAAATAATAAGTCAAGGGCTAATGGGATTAAAAATGATTAAAACATGTCTATAATTTTGTGGTTGATAAATTTTATTAATTATATCACCCAATACTAAATTATTTCATATTTTAGAGAAATGTGACATGTTTAACATCTTCTAACATTATACTATGTTTAAATATTTAAAGAAATTTGATTCTCCGAATTTATAAATGGGCCATCTCACTACCCCATCAAAATTGTTGGAAAAAATTGTTATCCTTATGATGCTCAACCATAATTGTTTTCCATATATTCCTATTTATCAATCATAATATTTTAGGTAGAATATATTATTATAACCCATTTCTTTCCAAGGAATCCTCTAAGAGAACTAAAACATTCTCAATGTAAGTTCCATATTTTTTTCAAAAATATCACCCTTTTTTATTCCATTAAAATTTTATATTCAATATTATCAAATATGGAATTATTTATGTAATTTATGATCATTTTTTATATTTTTATATATAAAAACTGACTACAATTTTCCTTTCCACTATGAAAAATGAAATTTTATTTTATGTGTTGTGCGTACTACCACCACTCGGGAAGAACATATACCATTTCCCTTCCCTTAATTAAATGTATTGATCTATGGATTGGATTAAATGATACATTATTTTTATGTTATCATTAGTGATATGTTCCTCCACATATTTGACCCACTTAATAATAATATAAAAATTGTTCATCATTAATTTATTTTTTTTGAATGAGAAAATTATTTTGAAAATAGTATATTTTTCAATGTAATTGAAAAATAATAATTATCATATCATATACAACTACAATTTTTATGTATCATAATTATATCACTAAATAATATAATTTCTCTAATTTTATAATTATATTACAATGAATCCACCAATAATATTCCATTACTCTTGGTAGGTTCATGTTTCATTTGGTGTCATCACTTACCAAAATAAAATTATTCATCTATAACATAGAATATTATGAGGAAAAATTTATAGAATGATAAAATATAAAAGTGTATTTAGTATAAAAAAATTTATAGATATATGTTGATATTTAATTGTTTTATTAATTAAATACCCAAATCTCATCAAGAAACACTGAAACATTCTCATTGTCAATTTAAACATTCTTGAATTGAAAAAATGAACAATAATGAATGAAAATATAAAATTTAAAATCAATTTATATCTTCAATTAATGTGTCTTTAATAATATTGGAATTATTATCTTTAGAATAATAAGTAATAATAATAATGGTTGCACAAAACAAGTACATATGGTAAAAAATATACTAATATAATGTGTAAAAGTGACCCAATTCATATGGAACATTTATATATATAAAGATATTTAATGATGATTAGAGTGAGTAAGGTTTAGATTAAAATTATTAAAAAATAAAATATTTTTATTTTGGAGGTTAATATATATTTTTCCATGTCCATTTTAGAGGTAATAATTATCCTTCTCAAATTCCTATCTCTCAGACTTATTTTTTATTATGTACATAATTACCATTTTATTATTTACATATACTTCCTTTTTCATATTTTATATCAGGAACATTTATTATTCATTGAAGTTAAATACAAATTTGAATCCCTGTATTTAAAAAATTTATGATTTAACTGAATCCCAAACCTTAATTTGTTATATCCAACACAACTTTTATTCTTTGGGACTCTATTATATTCCCAAACTATTAATGTTTCTGTGGTACAAACATTTTTATTTAATAATTTTTACTCTAGTAATCCAAATATTTAATGGTTTCACAAGACTATACTATTATTTCACCCTCATTATATATTTATTCTATAGTTTCAAAATCTATTTTATGATGAAATATTTTCAATTGTTGAAAACAATAATAATTTTTATTAATGTTAATGTGTGTGTTGTACCCTTGAAAATACCTGAATGTATGGATTATAGCTAGTGGATATGGTTGTGGAACTAATTAATCTAGAGTTAATCACTATGAAATGGTTTGGTTGTTAAATATTATCATTCATCACCTATATTCCCAATTAGTTGACTATGGACGACGCACATGGATAGATGATCCTAGGGGATATCTATATTACAATACACACTCTCTTTATAAACCATGATATTTTCTTTAAACATTACCTTGGTCTCCAACTAATCCAAACTATTGAATCCAATTACTTTATTTAATGGATAACCCAACAAATTGATACTATGGTTGGCATTGTATTTTAATGATTAGGGAAATTCATATGACATATATGACATGCAACTATTCTAGGATTAATAAGGGATGTTATCCTAGAAATATAATTTTTTATATTGAATGATGATTTATTTTATTCATATATACCATTTAATGATATCAGTTTTATATCCAGGTAACAATTTTATGAGGAATAGTATGTAATATATTGTTGAATCTTTTGAGGAAAGTGATGGTCTTGAATTGGTGATGGTTATTACCAATAATTATATACATAAAATATTCATCAATATGTTTCATGATGAAAACAAACTGTTTTTTGACTTCTGGTTCTCTCATATCATTATTTTATCATAAAAAATGTCACCGACATCATATTTTATTGTCCAAAATTATTCATTCTATCAGTATAGGATCAATGAATAATGCTATCTATGCCCTAATTATTTATCCATAAATAATATATGGTATGATTCATTTTGTTATGGCTTTATATAGTTTATTAATTTCTCTAATTTTACATATTCCATGTTTCTTTAATGATAGATTTTTTTGTCAACTCCTTACCAATAATATGATATCATTGCATTTTCATTTTTCATGAATCTTATAGTATAACTATGTGTGAATTGTATGGACCTTATGAATGTGATAATATTTTTATCCCAAAATTTTCATAGTGGATCTTTTATTTTTAGAAGTAATTCATGTATGTATCATGTATTCTACGACAGTTAAAATGTTGGATCCCTTGTTAAAACTATTTTTTCTGTACCAATATTGTAGTATCAATACCCATTCTATATTTTTATATTTTATGATGATATATAATCGGTATGAGTTCATCTCCCTTCAGTATGGTGTCTTAATCATGTGGTTTCTTGAGATAATGTTCTGAATCCTAATGTGACTTCCAGTCGATTGATTTCAAGATGAGGATTCTCCATCATAATTTTCTATGGTTATTATATATTCAATTATATCGTATATATTCACTAAATTTAAAAATAATTTATACATGGTTGTGAAGAATAAATAAAAACAAAATTAGAATATTCACTATCTTATAAGAGTTGCATTGGATGGAAGTCAGTAGTGTTTCCCAAGGATATGTGATTAATTTTGGTTATTAAAAATATATAGTATGTCATTATTCCAATAATTAAGCAGTGGATTTGATTAGTGTTCCTTGTATTTTTCTAGGTCCAATAGATCCAAATAGTATACTTGGAGATATTTGATGTTTTATTTTTGATGTATATATCAAAATAAACATTTTTCTTATTATTGCACCATTGGTGGAGGAATTTTAGTTATAGACGATTAGGCCACTTTTTATAAATTCTTAATTAATTTTATGTTTCTACACGATCCAAATTATTTTCAATGGTTGTTATCATTAATCTATCAACAATATATATAGTATTATTCCATATGAAGAGGGTATTTAGTCTATTGATTTTATTCTAGTGTTTTTCCATCTCCATACGATATAAAGCCTGACTCTAGATATAGAGTCCTATAATAACGAGTAAAATGAGTTTGGTGATGAATGATGTGTTCTATTTATTTTATATTACTAAATGGGATAATGTTTATTCAAGATAAATTCTATTTTTCATTTAGATTATATTCTATATAATTTGATACAAGAGTTTCACACTAAGTTGTATCACCCTATTTATTACATGAATCAAGAATAAAGCTATAGCAAATATTATTTTACATTGTGTTATCCACACTAGATAGCGGTCTATAAATTATATTTTATTTGTGTTGGTGGAGTTGTAGGATGATGTTGGGTAAACATCAGCCATTAGATTACCTCTAATTATATAAACAAACTTATTATGTCATCCATTTAATTACTTTTTCATATTATGTAAAAGTAGATGTAAATTTATTTTGGGGGAGAGTATCATTAAGCAATTTGGATAGTTAGTGTTGAATTTATATTATTGAATAGTGTGATATAATACATGAGAGTTATTTTAAGACTATGTTATCTTAGTTAGTGATGTTTTATGTTTGTGCACACATAGTGTAAACTCCCAATGTTTTTAAGTTGTTTATATATATTCCCAAAGATTAGGCAGTGAAAAAACATCCTTATTTGGAAATAAAATTCTGGATGGATTTATTTCATTGGTATTATTTAGTCCTGATATCTCTATATCATTTTTAACATAGATCCTCTATTATTTGACAATACAGATAGATGCTTCAATGACACAACACATCATCTGACCTAGTGTATCTCATATGATTTCCAATGTGGTTTTCTTCAAGAAGAAAAAGATAGTTTAAGTCTATATGTAGTCCACCTGATGATGAACTAGTTGATAGTCAAAGGCTATTACCCCCTTTAATGATTTGATTATATTTTTTACAAAATGAAGTGAAAATGTTGTTTTCATAGAATAATGTGTAGTATTGATATCACTAAATGTGTATAAAAATATTGTGTATTCCAATTAATCCATTGATGTGAAATTATGGATTCATTGAAATTGAATTAATTTCATTACTTACCATACAAGATTCAACTATGTTCTTTTGACTCATAAACTCAACATTACATGAGTTCTTGGACTAGTTCAATGTGGTTTTCAAAGACTACATACCCATATACTCTAAGGAAGAGGATGTGAATGATGAGTTATTATAAGATATACTATTGGTAACATAAAAATAAAAAATATACAAGATGATGTAAAATTAGATTGTTTTGATAATACATGTACACTTCCTTGGGAATCTGATTTCAAAATATGGTTTTTCAGTGGAAATGTGTATGATAAATAAAGTTGTTTCATTAGAGACGCCCATGAACAAGGAATAGGTTTACATATTCCACGATCTTGTATGATATTATCATATGATTAATTCTAAATTATAAAGAATTTTTGTACTAAAATTATCTCTAATGAAAATGTATAACAACATCACCTTGATAGATTTATTTGAATCATATATTGATAACATGAATTATAAGATGATTAGTACCCTGATTCTATAGTATCATGATAAATGAGTGACATTAAATGTATTCTATGTTATTTAAGATTTATTCATAGGATTATTCATATTATAGAAATGGAATTGATAAATTATGACTCAATTTTGATGCATCCCAGAAAACATAATTTTTCCATCCATTACCCAGATTGTACAATAATAGTGTCTTCTAAAAATATAGGGGTATATTTCCACATAATTGATTGTATTATGGTATTAAAAAAACATGATTCTGGTAAATTTTTTCACTAAGAAATATTTTATTCAAAGATATTATGTATGGAGGTAAATTCTTCTAGTTTCTAATTTTCATAAATAATAAAACTCGGGAATGAGAAATTTTATTTCCCAAATTAGTATTAAGTTAAAATAGATAGGTTTATTTTTGTAGTCGATTAAAATAGATACTTTAATTCGGTGGTAAATGGATTAAGTAGTAAGTCAATATGCGTATGAAATCCCATAATTGGTAATTTGGACCCTCAAAAATTTTCACAAGTCTGGTGAGTATTTTTTTATGATTTTGGATACCGATTATTCCCTATGAAAACTAATCATCCCTAGAATAAGGTTGTTGATTAAGATAACTATCTAGATGAGGATGGATATATTGTGGTCTTTTCTTATTTAATTTCTCCATTAATTATTACCATTCCTACCCTTTGTTTAATTTTTTAGAATAATAACAATCTTACATTCATTGGTATGGCTCCATTCATGGAAATATTTGAATGTTCTTCTCAATATCAATTTTTGTGTGCTCGAGGGTGGGGATCATTTGTTAATTGAAAATATGTGGTGGTGTGTATTATATAGATGATAAAGGTTCTTTATGACTTTTTAAAATAAATTTGGTACTAATAAAATTCTTATCATGATCATAGGTGTGGATTAAAATAGAATGTGGTTTGTGATCATTTGTTTATAAGGGTTTACCCTTGGTGGAGGAGTGGAGGTTGTTTTGGAGAGTAAGCACTGTCTTTTTTTCTAGTCAATTATCCGTGTAAGAACACGTCGGAAAGGTGTAATATTGGATTTAAATTTTCTTATGGTTATACTACATCTACAAAATTATCAATTTTTTTCCAATATGATGGTATCATTATGCGGGATCCATGCTATTGATTTGGGTGTGTTGAAAATGAATGATAATATAACTTTAATTGTGATTCCTATTGATATATATGATCGCAATGATAAGTGATACATGGGAGTGAAATTAAATATATTTTTCTCTTATGGTGCAATATTGTTCTGGAGGGGAGTACTTGGGTGTGCAAAAACGAAATTAAGGCTTTGTACAATATGTTGTTCTTAAAATCCATTTTGTTTTTCCTATTTTGTGTTGTAATTCTATAAATTTATTTATTTTATGAATAGTTCTTATTTTATTGTAATTATTGTTTTTTATCTATTTTTTAGATTATAATGACATTTATAAGATATATCGAATGATATGATCTTTTATACATTCCCTTTGTCCTTTCTCTCAATGATTGGTTCTCAATCTCAAATCTAGGAATCTAATAAGAGGTATATAATTTAACACTTTTGACTATCCCAACATGATTCATGGTGAGAATTTGGTTTTCTAAGTGTGGTGGGGATTCATGAGGAGAACATGGGGGGTTAATATCCAAAATTATAGTAAGAGTACGTAAATACATTATGATGTAGAGGAATCAACCATTATAGAGCTTCCTAAAGTAGGGTTGACGCCTTTCAGCTTAGGGATATAGGGGAGTACCATTTAAGTAAATTTTCATCATCGTAGGTGGATTCAAGGTGTAACAACCCGAAATTTTGAATAAATCTTGTTTCCTAATTTTATGTGTTATTTTATTTTTTTATACTCAACAAAAATGTTTCATTTGATAACATGAGTATAATTAAAATGATACTTTTGGTTTTTGACTGTTATATGACCATTGGTCAATATGACCACTAGAAACTAAACGTTTTTATTTTTGTCTCTAAATACAAGTAATCTTGGTTAATTAATATAGAAAGAAGATTTGATGGCCTCACCCAGTAGTCTTGGACCCATCGAAGCCCATCTAACAGAACTTGGGAAGGAGGTAGCACCACTGGGCTTTGCTCTGGACCAAACCCAAGCTGAACTTCATCGTGTGAAGCTAGAACGGGATCGGCTTCGCGAGAAGTTCAAACTGATAGAAATTACTACTCGTGCGATGTTGGCCGAGCCTCCCTCAGATTCTCTCACCTTAGCACACCTTACACTTAGGTCCTCTGCTGGTGTGATAAGGGGCTATGTAAGGATACCATAACTGCCTTGTGTAATCCTTTGTTTTAAATAAAAATTTGGATTTCTTCTTATGAAGTTTATGAATTTTCAAATGTCGGAATAAATATAGTATGAATATTTTTGATGAATTTTCAAAAGGATATTTAAAAAAAATGTTTATGTAAACCTTAAATAATTTAAAATGTGTAATGATTTTCAAAAAAATTGTCTTCTACAATTATGTCCAGTACGAAATTTAGAGTCTAATAAGATCAACTTGATTTTTGATGAATAGTAAATTATGAATAGTTATTTTATGATTAGGATTAGTAATATGTCCAAATGGATTAGTAATCTCACTTAAAGAAAGTATTAATATAATTTAGGCACCTTGATTAAGTAATGTGATTCAATAAAATGGTTAAATAACAGTTTCATAAATTATTATTCAAGTATTAGTTTTTTCGGGTGAATAGTGTTTTTTTATTTAAAAATTTAATTAAAAATATTTAGATAATTATTTTTATAAAACGGATTTCATTTCTGAACTCAGAGCACCAATATTATGTTATGGTAATTTTTGGGGTTTTTTTCTGAAAAAAATGAATTTTGAGTGAATAGTGTTTTTATTTAAAAATTAAATAAAAAATATTTGGAAAATTATTTTTATAAAATGGAGTTCATATTTTTAATCAGAGCGTTGATATTTGGTTAAGGTGAAATTTTGGGATTATTCTGAGAAAGTTGAATTTTCGATGAATAGTGAAAATACAATTTTTAAGTTACGGGTGTTTAATGACATCATTAAATGATGTATTAAGTTTGTAATCAATATGTTCGAATTATGAATAGTGAGATAAGGTATGAGGTGTCCCAAGTGGCCAATACCATGGGAAAATACCATGGGCAAGCCCATGGTTTTGCCAAAACCACTAATGAGGTGTCCCTTTGCCATTAA
Organism: Viscum album; assembly: GCA_963277665.1. Classification (NCBI taxonomy): domain Eukaryota; kingdom Viridiplantae; phylum Streptophyta; class Magnoliopsida; order Santalales; family Viscaceae; genus Viscum; species Viscum album. Next base: position 1,450,036,357 of record OY728151.1, on the reverse strand, counting down.
TGCATTGTTCACTCACTTTCCCTATAAATACCAAGCCATCCTCTCATCCATTCAACTCCCCACTCTACCCCAACGAAGTTCTGGACTAATTTCCTCCCAAGGAGTCCTCCCATGGTGCCCCCAAGCCATCAAGGTCCCAACCATTGAGTTTTAAGAGTTATGTTTTAAGGTAAGGGATCCGACCTCTCTCTTTCATTTCAAGTAATCTCTTTTATGTCATTCCTTTTGTGCTACATGTTATTATGTTGGAGGATGTTCTTTTATACTCCTCTTACTGCCCTTTTTATGTTCATATAATGAGAGATCCCCTCTTACTCTCATTATTTCGTTTTATGAAGTTTTAAGTGGCGCCGTTAGGCTGCTGAAATTTTTGTAACGGATTCTTTCTCCCTTCTCATTTTTCAAGATCTATTTTCATGTAAAGTATTTCAAGTTCCTTTTTGTTATGTTGGGGTATGATCTCTAAATTTATCATACTGATCTTTTATGATCATATGATGAGAGACCCCATTTTATCTCTTCAATTCAGTATTTTGAAGTATTAAGTGGCGCCGTTAGGCTGCCGAATTTTTAAGTGGTTCTTCACCCTTCTCGTTTTGAAGTTCTACTTTCATGTCAATTCTTTCAAGTTCCTTTTTGTTATGTTGGGGTATGATATATATATCTATCATACTGGAATCTTATTTTCATACGATGAGAGACCCCATTTGATCTCTTCAATTCAGTATTTTGAAGTTTTAAGTGGCGCTGTTAGGCTGCCGAATTTTTATGTGGTTCTTCACCCTTCTCGTTTTGAAGTTCTACTTTCATGTCAATTCTTTCAAGTTACTTTTTGTTATGTTGGGGTATGATCTCTATATCTATAATAATGGACTCTTATGTTCATATGATGAGAGAACCCATTTGATCTCTTCAATTCAGTATTTTGAAGTTTTAAGTGGCGCCATTAGGCTGCCGGATTTTTAAGTGGTTCTTCACCCTTCTCGTTTTGAAGTTCTACTTTAATGTCAATTCTTTCAAGTTCCTTTTTCTTATGTTGGGGTATGATATATATATCTATCATACTGGACTCTTATGTTCATATTATGAGAGACCCCATTTTATCTCTTCAATTCAGTATTTTGAGGTTTTAAGTGACGCCGTTAGGCTGCCGAAATTTTTAGGGGATTCTTTCACCCTTCTCATTCTTTTCAAAGTTCTACTTTCATGTCAAGTCTTTCAAGTTCCCTTTTAATTATGTTGGGGAATTATCTCTATATCTATCATAATAAACTCTTATGTTCACATTATTAGAGACCCTATTTGATATTTTCAAATCATTTTTGTTGAAGTTTAAGTAACGCCGTTAGGCTGCCGAACTTTCATAAGAGAAATCTAATTTTTGTCTTCCTTCCATGTTTTTCATTTCAAATGTTATGTCCTTAAAATTTCATTACCATGATAATTTATCCTTCTTATTATGTCCATATACTATTTTATGGGTCATTTATGAATGTTTGACCCATTTTCCCTCACTTTTTAATGTCTTCTAAAACCTCATAACATAGCCGTTATGCTGCAGAATTTCCGTCTCAAAATGTCTCTCTGTTTTTCTAAAGTTATTTTATATTATTAAGTGAATACTCAAAGCTATTTCTTCTAAAGAGGTATTCAAATATGTACCAAAATGTTATATTTTAAATTCTGGGATTTACATACATGAGACCCACCTTCCTTTTCTGTGGGTTTTAAAGTGACGTAAAGATCATGTCTTTAAAGCGGTTTTTAAAACGTTATGATTATGAAATGAAACTCATTTATTTTTGATATATGGGCTATTTATGAAATGTTTGATGATGATATATGTGGCTCACATGATAATAAAGGCAAATATAAGGGTGCTCCCTGATAGCGCTCCAATGCATTGGGTAATGATGTAACCACTAGAGATTACAATTTTCACGATACGTTGGTGAATAACCTTGGTAATTTTCAAATGACACCTTGGGGATGGACCTTGGTGATATGTTCATGATTGTCTATGTTAAATGATGTAGCCACATTTTCAAGTTATGAAAAATGTTATTTTTATTATGATATGCCTCCTTATATCATTCTCATGCCTTAAAGTTCTTTTTCATGACCTTATTGAAGTATCTCAAGTTCACATGTAAAATGTTTCTCTTGTTTTCCTTACTGGGATTTTTTCTCACCCTTTCTTTTGATGTATCCTCCCAGGTTATGTGATGCAGTAATGAACCTAGGATGAACATGACGAGAATCCTTTCAAGTGTTTTAGAAGAATGTTTTATGTTTTCATGTTTAAAGTTCCTGGTTTCGAAGACACTAAACCTTAAAGATCCTCAGTTCCGTGTAATGGAATGAAAGATATGTTATAAAAAGACGGGATGTTATAGTTGGTATCAAAGGATGGTTTAGTTATTTATGGAAATTAGGATATGAAAACTCTAGGAAGAACCCTATAGAAAAGTTTAAATATAGGAAATCTTCCTGGTATTTTGGTGAGTATTGAGTAAGGGGTTGCCAAGAAAATACATCCCTGTCTGGATACGAGCAGGTAGAGGTGGCTCTGGCACAGATGTACATAGGGGTAAAACCTGAAAACACCTCTTTGAGCTAGACTCGAATGGGAACTGGTACACGACAACGGGCCTTACTGCACTCTTGGTTACGACACTCCCGGGGGATATTCTTTGGTAAATTCATAAGCTTGGTATGAACCATTGTTAAAGGAACAAAGATAAAATAAAATAAAGATTCACATAAGAATATATGATCATGGATAACCTAGATGGGAACCTATGTGATCACAAGTTAGGGTATACTTTTCTTCTACAAGTTATCCTTATATGCTTTAAGTTCCTTTTCATGATTATTGGTTAAGTATTTAAGCCTCTAATTATACTTTCTCTTCTTAGTTAATGGTGGGAAATGGAATAACGTGTCCCAACAACCAATGTGATAGGAAATTCGACAATTTTCGTATTAATATGATAGAGATGATTAGGGGATTAAAAGATGATTATTATTTTGGAAGACGTTCACTATTTTGGGGACCCTATATGATCGAGGTAAATATATTACTATAGTATTTTCATTGAGGAGTAAGGTTGACTTATATTTTGAAGAATTGATGAATTTAAGGTGGAATTATAGTAATTTAGGTTACTTATGGGAATGATTAACCTATCTTGGGTAAAATATGTTTAGGTTAGCTACTTTTGTTATAAGATATTAGGAGTGGTTGATGTTGTTTGGAGATGAACAATGAAGTTTATTTTGGAAGACTATGTTACCCAATCCTTCTTGTATTTGTGTTTCAATCTTAGTTTGGTTTATTTTGAGGAATTTTAAGGACCGTTATTTATGGAATGGTCAATGATGAAATTTGGGTAGTACCATGGAACTTTGAATATTTAAAAGTAGTTTCCATTACTATTGGATTTTTCTTTTTGAAGAGTTGTTTTACCTTAACCTTTCTGTTTTTGGGATAATGTTTAAAGATAGAATAAATAGATAGTTAATCTTTTGTAAATTATGTGATTTTCTATAAGATTATTCGTGTGCTTTTATGAGACCAAGTGTTTTTGAATTCTCATCATTCGGAGAAAAGATTAGTGTTGGTAGGGACTTATTAAAGGATGAAACTCTACTTGAAGGTAGGTATATTTTCTTATGTTTTTGTTCTATGTAGTAAATGAATTCCTCAAAATTATGAAAAGAAATGTAAAACAAAAATTTTGTTGGTTTACGTTTCCTACTAGGTAATCAAAGACCGTTTACACACATCATAAGTTTGGGATTTTCTCATGGTTAACTTTCTCTTAATCATGTTCTCTATCACTCTCCCTCAGAACTTGACCCTTTGTTTTCTCCTCCATGTCCATGTTTTCCTACATGGAATCCTAGTGTGGGATTAATCGGGTGACCTTCGTACTTCCCTTTCTTTCTTTTAAAGTAATAGTTTTACTGACTCCTTTTCCGATGTGGGACTTTCAATGAAATTTCAAAACCTAATTTTAAAAAAATTGCCAGGACGCAATTTCATAAGGGGGGAAGATTGTAACAACCCAAAATTTTGAATAAATCTTGTTTCCTAATTTTATGTGTTATTTTATTTTTTTATACTCAACAAAAATGTTTCATTTGATAACATGAGTATAATTAAAATGATATTGTTGGTTTTTGACTGTTATATGACCATTGGTCAATATGACCACTAGAAACTAAACGTTTTTATTTTTGTCTCTAAATACAAGTAATCATGGTTAATTAATATAGAAAGAAGATTCGATGGCCTCACCCAGTAGTCTTGTACCAATCGAAGCCCATATAACAGAACTTGGGAAGGAGGTAGCACCACTGGGCTTTGCTCTGGACCAAACCCAAGCTGAACTTCATCGTGTGAAGCTAGAACGGGATCGCCTTCGCGATAAGTTCAAACTGATAGAAATTACTACTCGTGCGATGTTGGCCGAGCCTCCCCCAAATTCTCTCACCTTAGCACACCTTACACTTAGGTCCTATGCTGGTGTGATAAGGGGCTATGTAAGGATATCGTAACTGCCTTGTGTAATCCTTTGTTTTAAATAAAAATTGGGATTTCTTCTTATGAAGTTTATGAATTTTCAAATGTCGGAATAAATATAGTATGAATATTTTTGATTAATTTTCAAAATGATATTTTAAAAAAAATGTTTATGTAAACCTTAAATAATTTAAAATGTGTAATGATTTTCAAAAAAATGGTCTTCTACAATTATGTCCAGTACGAAATTTAGAGTCTAATAAGATCAACTTGATTTTTGATGAATAGTAAATTATGAATAGTGATTTTATGATTAGGATTAGTAATGTGTCCAAATCGATTAGTAATCTCACTTAAAGAAAGTATTAATATAATCTAGGCACCTTGATTAAGTAATGTGATTCAATAAAATGGTTAAATAACGGTTTCATAAATTATTATTCATGTATTAGTTTTTTCGGGTGAATAGTGTTTTTTTATTTATAAATTTAATTAAAAATATTTAGATAATTATTTTTATAAAACGGATTTCATTTCTCAACTCAGAGCACTAATATTATGCTATGGTAATTTTTGGGGTTTTTTCTGAAAAAAATGAATTTTCGGTGAATAGTGTTTTTATTTAAAAATTAAATTAAAAATATTTAGAAAAATATTTTTATAAAATGGAGTTCATATTTTTAATCAGAGCGTTGTTATTTGGTTAAGGTGAAATATTGGGATTATTCTGAGAAAGTTGAATTTTCGATGAATAGTGAAAATACAGTTTTTAAGTTACGGGTGTATAATGACATCATTAAATGATGTATTAAGTTTGTAATAAATATGTTCGAATTATGATTAGTGAGATAAGGTATGAGGTGTCCCAAGTGGCCAATACCATGGGCAAATACCACGGGCAAGCCCATGGTTTTGCCAAAACCACTAATGAGGTGTCCCTTTGCCATTAATGCATTGTCCCCTCACTTTCCCTATAAATACCAAGCCATCCTCTCATCCATTAAACTCCCCACTCTCCCCCAACTAACTTATGGTCTCCTTTCCTCCCAAGGAGTCCTCCCATGGTGCCCCCAATCCCTCAAGGTCCCAACCTTTGAGTTTTAAGAGTTATGTTTTAAGGTAAGGGATCCGACCTCTCTCTTTCATTTCAAGTAATCTATTTTATGTCATTCATTTTATGCTACATGTTATTATGTTGGAGGATGTTCTTTTATACTCCTCCTACTTCCCTTTTTTATGTTCATATAATGAGATATCCCCTCTTACTCTCATTATTTCGTTTTATGAAGTTTTAAGTGGCGCCGTTATGCTGCTGAAATTTTTGTAACAGATTCTTTCTCCCTTCTCATTTTTCAAGATCTATTTTCATGTAAAGTATTTCAAGTTCCTTTTTGTTATGTTGGGGTATGATATCTAAATTTATCATACTGATCTTTTATGATCATATGATGAGAGACCCCATTTGATCTCTTCAATTCAGTATTTTGACGTATTAAGTGGCGCTGTTAGGTTGCCGAATTTTTAAGTGGTTCTTCACCCTTCTCGTTTTGAAGTTCTACTTTCATGTCAATTCTTTCAAGTTCCTTTTTTTATTTTGGGGTATGATCTCTATATCTATAATACTGGACTCTTATGTTCATATTATGAGAGACCCCATTTGATCTCTTCAATTAAGTATTTTGAATTTTTAAGTGGCGCCGTTAGGCTGCCGAATTTTTAAGTGGTTCTTCACCCTTCTCGTTTTGAAGTTCTACTTTCATGTCAATTCTTTCAAGTTCCTTTTTTATGTGGGGGTATGATCTCTATATCTATCATACTGGAATCTTATGTTCATATGATGAGAGACCCCATTTGATCTCTTCAATTCAGTATTTTCAAGTTTTAAGTGGCGTCGTTAGGCTGCCGAATTTTTAAGTGGTTCTTCACCCTTCTCGTTTTGAAGTTCTACTTTCATGTCAATTCTTTCAAGTTCCTTTTTGTTATGTTGGGGTATGATCTATATATCTATCATACTGTAATCTTATTTTCATATGATGAGAGACCCCATTTGATCTCTTCAATTCAGTATTTTGAAGTTTTAATTGACGCCGTTAGGCTGCTGATATTTTTAGGGGATTCTTTCACCCTTCTCATTCTTTTCAAAGTTCTACTTTCATGTCAAGTCTTTCAAGTTACCTTTTAATTATTTTGGGGAATTATATCTATATATATCATACTGAACTCTTATGTTCACATGATGAGAGACCCTATTTGATATTTTCAAATCATTTTTGTTGAAGTTTAAGTAACGCCGTTAGGCTGCCGAACTTTCATAAGAGAAATCTAATTTTTGTCTTCCTTCCATGTTTTTCATTTCAAATGGGATGTCCTTGAAATTTCATTACCATGATCATTTATCCTTCTTATTATGTCCATATACTATTTTATGGGTCATTTATGAATGTTTGACCCATTTCCCTCTCTTTTTAATGTCTTATAAAACCTCGTAACATAGCCGTTATGCTGCAGAATTTCCGTCTCAAAATGTATCTCTGTTTTTCTAAAGTTCTTTTATATTATTAAGTGATTACTCAAAGATCTTTCTTCTAAAGAGGTATTCAAATATGTACCAAAATGTTCTATTTTAAATTCTGGGATTTACATTCATGAGACCCACCTTCCTTTTCTGTGGGTTTTAAAGTGACGTAAAGATCATGTCTTCAAAGCGGTTTTTAAAACGTTATGATTATGAAATGAAACTCATTTATTTTTTATATATGGGCTATTTATGAAATTTTTGATGATGATATATGTGGATCACATGATAATAAAGGCAAATTTAAGGGTGATCCCTGATAGCGCTCCAATGCATTGGGTAATGATGTAACCACTAGAGATTACAATTTTCACGATACCTTGGTGAATAACCTTGGTAATTTTCAAATGACACCTTGGGGATGGACCTTGGTGATATGTTCATGATTTTCTATGTTAAATGATGTAGCCACATTTTCATGTTATGAAAAATGTTTTTTTTATTATGATATGCCTCCTTATTTCATTCTCATGCCTTAAAGTTCTTTTTCATGACCTTATTGAAGTATCTCAAGTTCACATGTAAAATGTTTCTCTTGTTCTCCTTACTGGGATTTTTGCTCACCCTTTCTTTTGATGTATGCTCCCAGGTTATGTGATGCAGTAATGAACCTAGGATGAACATGAAGAGAAGCCTTTCAAGTGTTTTAGAAGAATGTTTTATGTTTTCATGTTTAAAGTTCCTGGTTTCTAAGACACTAAACCTTAAAGATCCTCAGTTCCGTGTAATGGAATGAAAGCTATGTTATAAAAAGACAGGATGCTATACAAGGTGAGTATTAGTTAGAGAATGTAGTTAATGAGAAGATGGTATTGTTGTTTATATTTATTGAAGTTATGTTTTTGTGTTTCAATTTTTCTTCTTTTTATAGTTCTATAGTTGTGATCTATTTATTGTAGTGGGAGACACCAATGTGTGGATGAAAGAGTGACTATATTTTCTTATTAATTTTGAGACTGTTGTGGTATGGTGTGTGTGATACATAATCCCATCACACCTTGATTTTAAGATCTTATTAAAATGAATTTTTTATTTTTAGAGAATATTTCAACTAGATGTGATTGTGAAATATATATCCTGGTTATTTCATGCACATTTGTGGTATCCTAATTATTATGACATGTCCAAATTTTATGTTCTGGTATTTTATTACGAATTTTTATATAAATTATCAAACCCAGTAAAAACTCATCACATACAAAACATCACACTTGAATATTAGGTGACCCAGGTGTTGTTTTTGGAGGAACCACAACCACACTTTATCATATCTGATTGTTTTATAAATGGGATAGGTTTGTAGAGAACCATGGTGTGTTCCCACTTCCTCTAATATTTTTGCTTCTTTAAACATCTAGATAATAGTATTGTTGAGAAATAAGTTTTCTATTAAGATAATGTGGATAAATCTTGACCAATGAATTTTTTCCTTACATTTTGGTATATTTTTAGAGTTCCCTTGAGTGATTGTAGCCTGAAAATAATCTTCTTCTTTCATAGGTCTTCTATAGTGATTCAAAAACGCTATAAAAATGTTGTGTATCATGTTCCTATATTTTTTATTTATATTTGGAATTACAATACTATTGTTTTCAATTCTATGGATATCAATATCCAATTAAAAAAGATAATGAAACAATACTATAGAGAATTAAAATGAAATGGGGAATCATTCACTTTTTTTTTCTATTTTTTTATAATACATGTTTTATTATTAATTATTTATCTTAATAATGAGAACCCATTATTATTATGTATCCTTATGTGTAATATAGCTATTTTATTTAATGATTTATTTCTATAATTTATTTTGTGAACAAAAAAATCATTTAAAATGAACATATATATAGAAAATTACAATTTTCTTTATGAAACAAGAAATTATTTGAATATACCCATGATAGAGTTTCTGAAATTAATTTTATACCCTAATTAATGTTGAAAATAACTTTTTATGTTTTCTAAGAGCTGAAAATATAAAATTAAGAAATATTAATTTATTATAGGTTATTTTGATGCCAATGTGAATCTTATAGTCATTATATAGTGATTGTGCTGACTGGCTTGGGAGAAGAATCTGTTGTGTAGTGGGTTTTAATTTTTTATTCATGAGTTATGGGGATTGATGAGTTTTGGTGTTTTGATGATAGTGTTTTCTATGTATTGGATGGGTTGTTGTGGTGGTTCTAGAATTAATAAGGAATATTTATTTTGAGGAAGATGAGTTGCTATGTTTGGTGGTAGGATGTTTAATTACCCATTAGGTATTTTATGTGACTAGAATGTTTATTTGGATATATAATGTAGTGTAAATTCATATTTTATGGTTGTAGCTAAATGTGTTAAAATATATTAATGAATTCAATGATTGTAAAATCATGGGAATGGAATCAAAAATAAATTAATTGAATTTTATAGGTTTTTTATATATTTTCAATTTAAATAGGAAAATAAAATGTTTTAAAAATTTATTATACTTTGTGAAAATGAAAATATAAAATTGGGTGTAATTTTAAATATTTAAGGAATTGGGAAATGTGTGTGATAGATTCATATAATGAAGTTTCTATTAGTGGTAGTAAAATTTGGAGGAAATTGATGTTGAGTGATGATTTAGTTTTATGAATTAGTCTTATTTAGGTTCATGTTAGTACTTAGGATATATATTTTTTGAAATATAATATCGAGGTATTTTATTGTTTAATATATACACACCTCATGCATATTGAGTACAATATACCTAAATTCTTGTTAATGAAATGTTTTTTTCCAAAATCTAATATGGATAAAGAGTATATTTTTTAATAAGTCATCATCCCCACTCTCCCTTTGGTTATAGTAAATGGTGGTCAATCCTTGTTGGTGGGGGTATAGGTTTAAGAAAACATAGTTGGTTGAAACACATGGAGATGACTTGATTGAATATGTGGTTGGGGTCATGCACAAAACTCATAGGGAAGGATGTTCATTTCATTTAGCTTCATGATGCCCTATAATATTTTTTATAGGTTATTTTTGACATATTTTTATGGATGAAGATGTGTGTGACACCGTCATATTTTATGGAATATCCTAGGGTTGGTATTTCTTGAGTAAGATGGGGTTAGAACTGAATTTTCAGATTAAACTACATTACACAATGTGGTGCATATTTTAAACATTGAAGAGTGTGTTTGTGATATGGAAGATATTTTTTATGGTTATAATTGTTATTTAATTGATATAGTGTGTATTATCTTCTATAGTGTTAAGACTAGAAGGTTGATTTTGAGATTTTCAAACAAATTCTTCACTATTTCACCAAAAGGTATTTTTTGTAGTATTTGTTTGATAGAAAATTGGAAATTTCCTTGTGATGACCAGTGGTCCATTTTTCACCCTATTTTATCTGATCATTCCATTAAACAAAACATTAATTTATAGCCTTTTTAGACTAGTAAAAACTATGCTCAGTCTGTTTACCATATGTCTTATATTTTCTAGATATTAGATCCCTTGAAATGTCCCCCAATGTTCCACATCCTGATACATGTATTTACAGATTAACTATAATTTCTTGAGGCCACATGAACCATTCCATTTCTGATGATTTCCCCATGATCCTTGAAAAAAAGGTGTATCATAAATAGAACTATTACACAAAAAATTCGTGTCTTTATTTCCAATATTAAAGGATTAATATGTAAACATAATAAATTAGTTCCTCACATATTCTATTTTTTTCCAATTTTTGTCTTAGGTTATCACTTCATTTTTCCCAGGTAAGGGGCTATGAATGTTTTATATAGATTAACATCACTATTTAAGAAAGTTATAATTGAATTGGTATCTATTCTTGTTATCCTTGCAATACTTGTTTGATTAGGTTGTTAATGGGAATAATTTTCACATTTTATCATTGATTGTATTGACAATTCCATCACATTATTTAGGTACAATGACCCTTACCATATAGAAACTATGTATAACGTTTTTTCGTCTATTTTTATTTCATGTGTGTGTGAGTATCTCATGATACCCATGGTTGTTATTGATCATATTCATGTGCATTTTTTTCCTATGATACACTTTTTGATATTAATCACAAGTGTGTATGTTGATATTTAGACTCACCTATAGAATGATGTATTTTCTTCCTATGAATCATATACCATATTTGTGTGTGAATTTATTCATAAGAGAGTTCTTTATTTTAGTAAAAAGTGATTCATGGACTATTTAAGAATGGTTATAACATAAAGGGGGAGTACGTGATATATTAAATAAGGAAGATGATGGATGGAGGCATAGAGAAGGGGAACAAAATTATTAATTTTATACCCATAGATATGGAATGATATGGTATCCTTATCACCTGAACAAAGGTAGAAACAATGAATTATGGACTTGAGGTCTATCATTTGACATATATAGGGTTCGATATCTTTGTGGACATACCCAAGTCTTTTTTTCTATATGACAACTCAAGTACCTATATGGTGAAATTAAGGCTATCCTATAATAATAAATTTATTTATGAGTATTCTATTATGATGGATATTAATTAAGTATGGTGGGGGTCGTGGTGGATTGGTTTTCATATGATCACTCAATATAGGATTGATGGTTACTTGATATTTGACAAATTTAATCTCATGTATTTCTCATTTTATTCATGTAAACATACATTGAATGTTCTTTTTTTCTTTCTTTTTTTATACTCACACACAAAAAATGCATATTGGTAAATTTACAAACTTCATTATTAGGGTTCCACAAATGGAAAGGCATAATGCAAAGAAGTTTTAGTTTGTAGATCTTGGTGAATAGAGGTAGAATTTAGATAGACTCTAGATTGATTCTGTAGTTTATTTTCTCAGGGAAAGCATATAATGTTGTTCAGACTATCACATTAGGGATCCAAGATTTAATAAATTCTACAAATATATGAAACCTTTCATTGGATATGTTTTACAATTATTGGTACTCAACCATGTTAACAATTTTTCTTATATTAATATTTTCATAATATGATTATAATATATAGATTTTGACACTATGGTAATAGTATCAAAATATTTGTTCAGGCCCTCACTCCTAGTCAACAACCTATTGCATATTGGTTGGCGAAGAAGTGGTCATATGGAACATCAGTTAGAATCATGGGACTCGGTATACATTGACACATTATTGTATTAGAGAATGTATTATAATTATCTTCTCCATGAATCTGTTCATGAGATTTTTAAAAATTATTTAATTTTTGTATAACTAGTTATGAGAGATACTTATGTACCTATAAATCACTAATGTTGTCAACCTCTAAGATAGTGGAAATGGGACTAGTGTTATAGTTCTATCATTGATGTTTCATATAGTTTAATAAAATGTTCTGTTGTTTCCATTTATGTTATTTTAGAGCATTGCAGAATCATAAAAATGAATATAGGATCACATTCTAGGAGTTATTTATTCTTTATATTTAGAATGGTTCAACTAATTTCATATAGTGCTCCATACATTATTAATTATTGTCGAATTCTGTTAAATTTTTAATTAATTAAACGTTAACATGATTTTTATTATATATATACATGAATATAAAGATCATTAACTTATAGATATTTATGATTAATCATTATATAGTGATGTGTGTATGATTCCATATCATGTTAGTAATCCTACTATAGTATGTATTAAAATATAAATACATTAAAATTCTAACTATATGACAATAAATAGGAACATTATACAAAGTAAGTCTAAATTATACCACAAGATAATATTCCCACGTTTCACTATTAGATGTATATTATAATGAAATTGGTATATATCTTGTAGCTACTCTTTTGAATTAATTTGTTGAACCTCAATATTTAGGGGTATTCATTAAATTTCATGTTCAAGTAATACCAATTCGTAAGATAGTGGTTGATTATTACTAGTAATTTATGTTTCATATTCTTATATCCATCAAAGGAACTAGAGGAAAACATGATTCTAATGACTACATTCACATCATCGAGGGGATCACTAATCTTGTGGAGGCCCAATTGGATAGATTAGTAAAGCAAGTTCCTTTAAGGAATTAGGGATCCAAAGCATGGTGGTGGAATTTTATGAGCAAGGTGGGGATATGTGAGTAATTTAATGGGGAAACCATATTGGATATATTCATTTAGAATATCATTCATGATATTATGATTCTAGATGTTCCATAAAATCTTATAGATCTCTAATAGTGACCGATTTCAGAATCTTCGAAAAATACATGTTTCATAGAGTTACCTTATTTTAACCATATTTTAAGTGAAATCTAGAAGAAAATTACTATATGTATGGGATCATACTCCCTATAATTTTGAGGTTTAAGGTAATGAACATTTAAATAATGAACTATCTAGTGGTTCTTCATTACTACATTATGGTTGATAAAGATATAAAAGAGTATTGACCTATAGGACATCTTCTAGTCCTTACTATATTAGCTATATGACTTCATTGTTCTATAATGGGGGTCTCTTTTGGTAGCAGGATGCGGAAAGATAGGTAGTTCCAATAAGGTGATGAATGATATCAAAGCAGAGAGGGGTTTCTCCACCACCTATGTAGAGGAAGAGGTCCCTATTGTTTCAATCATTGATAGAGAGTTCACCTATTAATGTCCTAACGAAAACATCCCTTGGTTTGTGAAAAATGGTTTAATGTATGGAATATGAAAAGGTACTATTCAAGGTCCTTGTAGATGATCTTTGGGGTGTCATGTTAGATTACCGGTGGAGGACCTTTGTTGAGGATATAGACTCATCAAGTATTTTTGGTCCATAGGGTAATGTCCATGGAACTAATACCTGAGCGATGTACACATTGGATGGGATTACCAAAAATTGATGTGAGGGACAATAAACTGTTGGGATGAATTATCGATAACATGTACACTATATTATATGTTTTCTGATACTAGAGAATCCCATTAATTTATATCAACTCATATTCTTATTGGATGTGACATTACATTCATGTTATCTATTGAGTTGTTTTCTGTTGACACACATATTTTTAAGAAAGTGAGAAGACTCGTTATATGTGTAGAATATCTAATAGGTTTTATTAAATATTGGAAACTATGGGATTTCATGAACATTCTAATTAATAGAATCGATGTGATATTTTTCATTGACTGTTTAACCAGTTATCAGGAACATATCGACTACTATAGAAGAATATTATCCTCTCCAAGACTAAGGGTGAGATGAATCATATGACTGGTAAATTCAATGTTGGATTAAGAATAATTGGATGAGACATATGAAAATTTGGATCTATTATACTGTAGGTAGTAGGAATGGTTCTTTATGAAGACCAGGAAATAGTTCCCTAATCCTTCCACCCAATATTGGAAAACAATCAAGATGTCCTTCCCTACATGTTCTCTAGACTCCCCCATGATAGAGGAACCATCTAAGAGAACAATGTCAAGATAGGATAGAAACATATATCCATTCAATCACATTGTATGATGTCATATGATTTCAATGATCATAAAGTGTACCACATTGATTTTTAGTTGATGGATTTTATGAAAACTAGAACATCAATATAGGGTCCTCTATTGTTGATCACAACCTATGTTTGGTAGTCTTCATTTTTGTGTTAATTGGAGTACTGAAAATCAGATGATCATTATAAATACATATTCTTTAATTAAGATAAATGGTTTGATATATTTGTGTTTAGTGGACATCAAGAACATGGAATCTATAACAAGATCATAAATTATTACTTATGAATCCATGAGGTCATTTTCTCAAGAATATAATTTATGAGGTGGTAATTTCTTTTAACTAAAATATTATGGAATTTATGATGTCATTGTAATAGCATTAGAATTATTTCAATAATAGAAGTTTCCATTAATTTGTAGGATAATGCCAATATTTTATTCCAGAGATCTTCTATAAAGAATTTCCCACTAAATTGAATACCATGAATGAGATGATGTTTTAGTGGACAATACAGTGTTATGAGGCAGTCATATAGCTTATGATAAGATTGAAATCTGCTATGATTTTTACCTTACATGATATTAATATTAGATATTTTTATTTTCTGTGATTCCTTTGACAATATATTAGTAGGTCCTCTAATTAATATTGATTTTGTAGTGTCTAATGGGTATCAAAATCTATGAAAACATTTATTTCACAACAAAACGTATGAATTTATGTTGGATGTTATGGTCCATTCTCTGAGGAGTTCTCACTATTATTTCTTTGATGAGAAAATTTTTATATATAATGATCATTTGATATTTCGATATATAATCGTTTAATTGGATCTCCTCCATAGGTATGGTAATTGTATTGATTAACTATAGTATATGTATACTAATGTGGATTATTCCCTAAGGAATGGTTACTTTATTTCATATACTATCAGCCAGAAAACATAGGGGCTTGGAGATTGATAATAATATGTTGAATGGTAGTTTATAAGATTATTTGTTGAATTGTTGATGAATCATTCTGATGATTGATTGGTGTTAATATTTTATAGCCTTCATGTTTGTTTGATGATAGTTCCCATCATAATGGATTTCTAGAGTTTGATCCCAATAACTATTTATATAGGAATTGTATCTTAGATGTTACCGAGTTACATGATAGTATATGGACATTGAAGACATGATTTATATTCATAGTATATTTATTATTACTTATTCCATGAGGGAATAAATGATGTGGGGCACTCGATATGGTCAATAGGTAGTGAACATAGATTTAATGAATACATATCATGATATCAGCCAACAATTTTGGGTGTTTTGAATGAAGAGTGGCATCACAGTTTAATCTCTAATTATATGGCCTATGAATGGATCAAGGAAGATAATATATTACTAGGAGTATTACATAATTCCAACACATTTTCCATACAGACTTTAAAAAAATATTTTTAAACACGATGAATTTGTTTCTCAAGACACTTTTAAGATGAGTAGTTGTTTTGTTTATAATATTATGAATTTGGTACATTATGTGAAAATCCAGAAGAATCATTTTATAAATTATTTAGGAAGGATATATGTACAACTTATTACAAGACTTAAAATACTTTTTTGTGTAACATTTCAGGCATGGAATCATTTTTTATGACTCAATTTTAGAAATAATTAAAGAAGGATTTGAGGACATAGTTGAGGATATAAATGACTTATCATACATAGATTAATGGATAATGAGGGAGTAAGATATTCAACTTCGAACATATTCATCATTAATAGGTCCAATACATCTGATAAAAAGTGATGATCACCTAGGAATTGGGGAGTTGGTTTATAATAAAATCTTATCATCTTGGATTCAAGTGGAACATTTTGAGGCTATTTATTATTATCCACATTTCCCACCATTGTGATAGCATGTTGAGTTTGAGGTAGTGTTTTTGGGGCTAAGAATAATTTAAATTCCCTCCATGTGTGTGCAATCGAGCAAGAATAATCAGTTACCTCTCATTTTATAAATCAATGATATTTTCAATAATGTATATGATCATTACGATTTTCTATGGGGGACTATGTTTTCTAATCGGCGTAACCTTAGTTGGGGCATCGTTATTTGTGTATTCTAGGGAAGATGAAGTCATGGATAGTGGGACTATTTTTCAATACCTATTTTATCAGTGTAATGGCTTACCAAATGGATATTTAACCATGTTTTCAGGTAGAGATAATGAGTTTAACGTCTCTCTACTTTTCAGTTATGAGGTTGGCCATCCATATATGATTGATTATGATGATTTTTAGTAATAATTATATGCATAATATGTGGAGTGTCCAAGGTGAATAATATATCAGAATGATAATATTTTGGGGAGAAATATGTATAGTTTGTTTAAGTCATGTGTCAAAATGGGTGTATCCAAGAGGATTCATGTAATGCCCCGACCCTAGAATCCTAGAGTTGGTGAATCATTACATAAAATTGGTATGATTACAAGAGATCAAGTCTCGAAATACCAATTAGTTTAGTAGCCGTGGATGTACTAGATACACTCATAAGTTTTAAATTATATCATAAAATAGAAAACTACAACAGCATTGTTTCCATAGAAAACACTGAGATCCCATAAAATATCCCTGCAGGTTAGTCACAATATAGTTCTTCGCCTCCTAGGAAAAATAAAACATAAAAAGGGGTGAGATCATATGCTCAATAATGATAACAATATAGCAGAAACATTCATAATAAGCTTAAACATTTAAGGCAATGTATAAGACTAAAATAAAAACCTTTTAAACTAGAACTTCAGCATAATATCGAAAAGATAAAATCAAATAATGACATTTAATTATTCACATGGATATTCTAATACTTGAATAATGACATGAAATATCAATATCCACTTTTATAATGATGTAATGCATATTTCCAGACTTCCTAACCACATAGTCATGGGCTTGTGCCAAGACTACAAATAAGATTTTGTCAAGGCCTTGTGCGAAGACACTAGTTTGTATCATGAGACCTACCGATGCATCGAGGAGCTATAGCAGACTCCACTCTTCACATACTAAGTCCAATTCATTCTTCATATGAAAATACTAAAACATAACAGAAACATTCGTATTAACACTATCATACAAAATTTCAATACTTTATCCACAAAACAAGAATGGTATAAAAATATCACATAAATAGTCAAACATAACTCATTCAATACAATATGGAAGAATGTATTGTAACAAATTAACCTCAATCGAGAATAATGAAGGATATTGACATAGATGAAAATATTAATCAAAACAATTTGAGTGAAATATCCCCCATTTTCATGAAAACATTTAAAAGTCTCAATATTTATCAAGAAGTCATTTGAAATAGATTTTTGAATCAAAGTGTACAATACCACTTTGAAACTTTTAAAAGGAATTTTAATTTGAAAACATTAATGTACATATAAATAAATCCTTAAAACCATTTTTAAAACATGGACATCAATGATAAATATTTAGAATAATAAATCATTAAAACATTTAAAATGATATTTTAGGTAGAGTTCCTATCAAAAAGAGATAAATTTTAATAAAAATAATTGAGGTAATCAAAACATTATAATATCATGAGAATAAATGGATTCATGATATACTATGTCAAAGTACATTATATACACCATATAAAAGTGAATTCGTGTATAACAACAAAGAAGTCTCAATGGAATATAAATTGAGATGAAATCTCTTATAAAGACCGTATCCTTAGGTTAAGGATAAATCAACGACATAATTATGTGTGGAAATAATAATCACACTCAATATGATTGGATTTTAAATGTAAATAAATTAGATGACATTCACACATATTCTTATAAAAACAACACCAATGAATTGGATGTTAAACTCAATAAATGAATATTGAGTTAAAATTACTCTTATCAAGTTCATATCGATGACTTGAGAATTTTTCAATGGAGTGATTATGTGTATCAATAGAATATCCAAATAAATGGGAGTGGAAATTATAACAAAAATAATAAATAGTGATTCCACACATAATCATGGAGTAAAATAATCAATGAAGTATGTGTGAAGCCTAATGAGTGGAATTTGAAATTTGATATTCCCTTACCGATTTGGTAACTTATGAAACATACACCCCATGAAGGAAGTATCATAAAATTAAGATGTAAATACCCATAAATTAAAGTATATTACAAACAGAATACAATCAGTGGCAGTACATAGTCTATACAAAAGGAAATAGTGGACAATATAGCATGAATCTCACGGGAATAAAAGTGAGATGAAACACCGTTACATTGTTGTAATCAATCGAGTCATGTGAGAAAAAGTTAATAAACACCAAATTAATCATAGGATACCATGAATATATAGAGAATAATGATAATATATATCAAATGGTAGTAAAAAATACACCACATTCAATAAATATGGGGCGAACAATGGAAATCTCACGGAATTAAAAGTGAGATGAGAAACCCTTTACCTCATGTCCGACTTGTCTTGTATGTTCCTTGTTCTTCCTGAATAATAAACATAAGATAATTTCTACTTGATTAAGAAACTTTTTCAAGTTTTTTATTCCTTTTATATCACTTATTACTGTTCTAAAACAAATAGTTAATTATTTGATTTCATATTGGATATTTTATTGATGTTCGGAAGTTGAGTCAAAAATGAACTTGTTATAATAAAAATTTTCAATGTGGTCAAAAGTCCATTATCACCAGAATGATATAAATGATTTAGATAATATATATATATATATTATATTCATTATATATATTTATTTATAATATTACATAACATTTGAAGATAATAAATGAATTATACCGTTCATGCAGACGGTAAGTCGTACGTACGCATGAACGCTACTTCCATTTCTATTTTGTATTTTAATGGATTTAAAACATAATGATACATAGATATGTTATAATTATAGTATAGTATAATATATAATATCATTAAATACATCTTTTATATGTCCCACATAAGGCATTAAAGAGTCATATCATTTCAAGGGGGCGGTAGTCCGCACTTCCTCAAATGAAATTATCGTGTTTTACCCATAATGGAAACCATAAAATAATGATATAAATGGAAAATAAAGAAGTATAAAGAAAAAATAAACATAATATTTATATATCATATATAAATAAAGTTTCATCCAAATGGACACCATGAGAGGTGGTAGGAGATAATCGAAAAATCATTGTTTCGCGAGGTGTTAGTTTGCCATCCACAGAAATAGTATGTTTTTCACCCATTGGATGGATGTGTGTGTAAGTGTAGTTAGAATACATATCAAAACAACATCCTAGTATATTGAGGATAATTGTTTTGTTATAAAATAAAGTAATAAAAAGATTTTAGGGGGTTGGAGAAGTATAATAAAACAAAATAAAACAAACTAATTTAAGAGAAAGTGTTACCTTTAATTTGGGTCACTTCCTTTGGTTTGAACCAAAATGACTTCTTGAAGTGCCTCATGCCTAATGTAAGACTTCTAAACAGAATAAGAGGATATTGAGATATTATTTGGGTAGGGGTTGGATGAGAAAAGGGGCTTTAGATGTGTGTGGAATGGGCTAGAAGTGGTGTCCATTTATAAGTGGGAGGAGGGACTCTTTAGGAACGTGTGAAAATATTATTTTATTATATAATGTTATTTGGTTCATAAAGGTACAAAACAAATTAAAGTAGAAGATAATATGACATATGGACGAAGTAAAATCATCCAATAATAATTGGAATGGTATTTGTTTTTATTATAATATTAATAAAAATATTTATTTAAATCATGTATTAATGAGGTAAATACTACATCATTATTGTGTCATAAATAATTTAATTAATGTGATGTATAAAAATTATAAAACAATTACCATAATGTAGGAAATATTTTTATATTTTCAATTATTGTTTATAGTCTAAGATATGACTTATATACCCCCATGTAAAAATTGATATAATAAAAGATATTTGTTAATGTCATTTTTTGCCTTTACTTTAAGTTAATTAAAATAAAGTGTCATTACCATTATTAAGTGGCTCGAGGGGGTCCCCAAATCGACCCAAGGATGCCCATGGTTAAGAATTACACATCAAATAAGGTTAATACAATTTTTAAAGTAATTTCATATTATTATAATATTCTTTTTACCTTTAATTACCCTATTTACCTTTAACAGCGATAACTAAAAGGCAAAAGTTCTATTCACCAAAAATTATTTTAATCCTATTGAACACAAATTTACTTACCAATAACAACCATGTATGTCAGATTTTTGAAAAAAATTTCCTAGAAATGGTAAAATTCCATTTAAATGAAAAAGTCAGTTTTTAAACTTCTATTAAGTTGGTTTACTATTCATCAAAAATTGATGTTTTTCAGGAAAAAAACAAATCTTCAGCCTAAGATATATTTGGTATTCCGAATTCAAAAATAAATTCTATTTTACCAAATTAAAAACATAAAAGTTGCATTAATTAATTTAAAATTAATTTCCGTTGTCAAAACAAAGAGCGTGTTTTTTAAAAACAATAACTATCAAAGGATTGATCGTTGTTTATGTATATTTTCAAATTGAAATTAATTACAATTACCAACATTGGATTAAATGGTAAAAATATAATCTAATTATACTTCCAAACCAATCGAAGGTATAATTGAACACTATAAATTATTTTGATTAAAGAAGTTCTTTTCAATTAAAATTTAGTATTTTTTTCACTATTCACCCAAAAATGAATGTTATCAGAAAAACACCAAAAATTTATCGAAACTAATTTTTTTTCATGATTCTAGACAAGAGGTTTATTTTGGAAAATTGAATACATAAAACTGTCAAATAACGGATTTAAAAAGAGTTTACCATTAAAAGGTGGTAAAATTGGATTTTTAAAAAAATACTTCCCTTATCTAAAAAAATGAATTTGTTCATATATTATGTCTAAGAAACACATAATATGGATGTTAAAATTATATGGAATATATATAATTCAATATTTTGTTAATACTATTCATAACTGCTTTTGAACGGCTAGTTTGGTAAGTCGTCGTGCACTGGAGCTCAGTGTTCTGTGAGGTGAAAGCGATTGAATTTAAAGAAAATAACTTACTATGAAATAGTGGGGTGTTACATTCATCCCCCCTTTTGGAAATTGTGTCCTCACAATTTTAAAATTGATCTTGGGAACTTCATTGAAAGTCCCACATCATAAAAAGTGTCTATAAAACTATCACTTTAAAAGAAATAAATAGAAGTACAAAGGTCACCCGAGATAACCCATAGTAGGATTCCATGTAGGAAAACATGGATATGGAAGATAAACTAAGTATCAATTTATGATGTAGAGGGATATAAAACATGATCATGAGAATGTTAACAACAAGAAAACCACAAACTAGTGATGGGAGAAACGTTCATTAGATTCCCAGTAGGAAAAGTAAACAGTCAACGTTTTTTTGTTTTATGTTACATTTCATAAAGATGAGGAATTTATTTATGATATTGACTAAGAAAATAAATAGATATACATAATTTTTAATTATAGTTTCATTCCATAATAAATTTATACCACTAAAACTTTTTTTTCAAATGATGAGTATTCAAGAGGACTTGGTCACACTGGAAGATCTAGAATCAACATCAAGAGAATCACAAGACCCACAAAGGATAAACAATATATTTACCTTGTCATTAGAGATTAACCAAAACCAAAAAGGTTAGTACAAGATCAGATGATCCCTCAAAATGATATTCCTTTATAGAAAGAAACACAAATCTTAATTTCTAAAATTAAACCAACAGTACCCCAAAGATAAATAAATACCATTAAATAAACAATTGTCCTTAAAATACTTCAATATAATTTAAACAAATATTGAAACCCAAAACATAGATGAATTTGGTTATGTAGTCTTCCATGTTAAATTTTATCTCCAAATGACATCGACTACTCTTAAAGTCACATACTTAAAAGTAATTAACCTAATCAAAAATTCTCTATTATAGGTTAATCATTTCCTCAAATAACCCAAATCACTATAAATACAAAATAATAACATAGATAAAAATCCACCATTACTCCTCAAATGAAATCTCATAGTATTCTATTTTCCTTAGGAATATAGTGTTCCCAACTGAGGGAACGTCTTCCAAAATAACATTTATCTCTTAATCACCAAATCATTTTTCAATACTAAGACTATTCATTTGATAAGACATAAGATCCCAAATAAACTTATTATTGATCAATAAAATCATTTAACAAAAAATAATTAGTCACACTAACCAGGGACATCACGCAGTCCAGTGGTAGGTGATAAATCCCAATCGCACTTTGGTTGTGGGTTCGATTCCCACAAATTTGTCTGATGTGATGGGTTGTCACACGGTCTGCGTGATGTCATTTTTCAAAAACTATATATTACAACATTATCAAAATGAGATAAATTCCTCAAAATAAACATAAAATTATTTAACCACCAATGTTATCTTATACCTTACATTTTCATTCCAAAATATAATAACTTGTAATTACCTCAAACCCAATTATCATAGAAAACCAAATGGTTTTTTATAACTATATCCACAATAAAAAATATATTTCTTCCTCAAATATCAATTTTTACATGAAATAATTCAAGGTTACAAATACAAGAGAAAATTATTCCAAAGTGATCCCATCAACAAGGAGCACTAATACATTTAAACATTTCTCCAACAACTTATTTCCACATAGCTTCTTCTTTGACAAAGAAAATATCTTATAGAATAGGGCATTCACTCGGGTAATGTCTAGGTCCCATACATTTATGGAAAATGACTGTAAATGGATTCTTGGGACCATTTTTATTTTCTTTCATAGAACTCTTCATTTTTCCTCAGCAATTATTTACTTTATTTCCATGTTTCCCACACATAAAGCATTTCTTTATTCCATTGAGACACTTTCCTGGGTGTCTCCTTACACATTTCTTACATGACGGAAATTGGGGATTCTTTTCTCCATGGTCTCCACTACTGTAGCTCTTATCATTCATCACCTTTCTCTTCTTTTTTGAGTCTGGGAGTTGGTTAATATATATGTTGCTGATCATATTTTGGGAAAATTGATTTGGCATGGATACGGTATCTTTTACACCTACCAACATTCCATTTTGTTTCTAATTTCCACCATTGTTCCCACCATGTAAATCATGCTCAAAGCTACTATGACTTCCTTGGAATCCTTCCATTGACTAAAACCATAAATCATTGTGTGAGTAACATTTGTAATAAAATCATTTAGAGAATATCATGACACCATATTTTCAATTTAAAACACCTTAGGATTAACCAAGGTCTTTTATTATCATCTTATATTAAAATCCTTCAAATTAGTTTGTATGAAAATGTAATTATCCAAAGCATATCCCCTGGTAGTATCATAACTAAGAGTGCAGCAAGGCCCATTATCGTGCACTAGTTCCAGTTCGAGTCTAGCTCAAAGCGGTGTTTTTGGGTTTTACCCCAAGGTACATCTATGCCAGAGCCACCTCTACCTACTTGTATCCAGATAGGGATGTATTTCTTGGAAAACTCACAAAATCTTTAAAATACCAAAATTTTAGGATGTTCTTCTACACTAACACTCAAAGTCTATCTTAGGGCTATGTGCTCTAATCAAGGTTTGTCTAAATCTAGTTCCCATGGTTTTTACTAAACTTCCTCTGATACCAACTATAATTCTCCAACCCCAGAAGCCTAGAGTTAGTGCATTATTACATAACATTGGAATGATCACAAAAGATCAAGTCTCTAAAGACCGATTCGTTTAGTAGAATTGGAAGTACTAGATACAATCATAAGTTTTACATTACATCATAAAATGGAAAACTACAACAACATTGTTTCCATAGACAACACTAAGATCCCATAGAATATCCCTTCAGGTCAGTCATAATATACTTCTTCACATCTTGGAAAAAACCATAGAAAGGGGTGAGCTCAAATGCTCAATAAGGATAACAATATAGCAGAAACTCTCATGAATAATCATAAACATTTAATGCAATGTATAAGAATAAAACAAAAGCTTTTTAAACTTGAACTTCAGCATAATATGGAAAATATAAAATCAAATAATTCCATTTAATTATTCACATGGATATTCTACTCTTTGAATAATCACATGCAATATCAATATCAACTTTTATAATGATGGAATGCATAATTCCAGACTTATAACCACAAAGCCAAGGCCCTGTTCCAAGACTACAAATAAGATTTTGTCAAGGACATGTGCTAAGACACTAGTTTGTCTCATGAGACCTACTGATACATTGAGGAGCTATAGAGGGCTCCACCCATCACATACTATGTCCAATGCATTCCTCATATGAAAAGTTTGAAACATAACCTAAACATTCGTATTAAAACTAGCATATGAAATGTCAATACATTATCCATGTAAAGACCCGTAAAATTCAAGGGAAATTTTTTCTTAATTTTCTTTAGAATTCTACAAGAGCGCGGTTTTAGACGGCACCTGATTCCGAGGCCCGGAGTGCCCGGAATCAATTTCCGAAGTTTGGCTCGGGTACGTTCAGTGAACGAACAAGCGTGATTTCCTAACTTTTGATCCGGTGCTCGGAATTGAAATCCGAGGGCACCGATGAACTCGCAGCGCCGATATTCGCTTAAGGAGACCTTTTCGGATGTTGCGTTTGTTGCGAGACGAAAGTTAGTTTTTGGGAGAATTATAAAATGTTGAATAAAAAAATGTGGAATTCTTTTTATTTTACTTTTGTAGGTTAACTCCTCTCAAAGGGAGTTAGGGGTGGGACCCACACCCACTTAACCTCCCTTGAGAGGATTAAGTGTGGTGGGACCCACACGAACCTAAACCTCTCATCTTCCCCCTTAAACTCCCCTCTCTCCCTCTTAAAAGTTTGTTAACTTAACATCTAATTAATTACGCATGACATGTATAATTAATTAAGTGTTATGTTTTTGAATTTGATGTTTTGAATTCCTTGGCTTGGTAAATAAAATAAGGAGGAACCTTATTTTATTTGGTTAGTTTTGTTTAGCCAACTTGTGAGGATTTTTGAGAGCTCCTCCTCCTTCTTCTTCAACTTGACGAAGAACGCTCAACTTGACGAAGAACGCTCAAGCTCCGACGAAGAACGCCGCTCCTCTCTTCTTCGTCTTCCGTGTCAACGAGAGGGAACGCCGCTTCCTCCTCAGACTCCTTTCGTCGACATAAGAAGTTTCGCCAACGACGTGCCTCTTCGGACGTACCTCTTCGTCATCGGATTTGACGAATGATTACCGTGTCGCCGACCTCCGCGACGTTGTCTTCCGCGGAACGTTGACAAATCTTCGAACCTATACCCAAGGTAAGGGTTGTTGTATTTTGTTTATTTATTTATCCTTGTTCGTGGTTCATGCATGATTAACGTAAGGATTTTAGGTTGTGTTATCATTTAACGTGAGGGGGGGCGGACCGCATGAACACGGCCGAACCCCCTCCATCGTTCTTGTTGATTTACCTTGCGGGTGGAAACAAGGTGGCGTGGTGCCGTCGCACCACGCGGTTAATCGTGCGATTATTATTACGCGACGCCGTCGCGCGCGCGCCGGGGAAGAATCATCAAGAACGCGACGCCGTCGCGCCGCGTCAAGGGGAATCGAAGGCGCGGCGGAGGGGCGCGGTGCCGTCGCACCGCGCCGGACGACGAACACCGCGGCCGGTTCCGGGCCGCGGCGGAACGAGGAGACCGGCGGCAGGGCCGCCGGCATCGAAATCCGAAAAGGGGACCGTATTTTCCGGTCCCGTTGGAGAAAACCGGCCGGTAGTTGGCCGACCGGAAGGTCAAAGGCCGGGGGAAATAAATTCCCCCGGCCAGCTCAAAAACCCCCCTCATTAAAGAGGGGGGCGGTTTCCTTGAGGGGGGGCAGGAGGCCCCCTGGTTTTCTTTAAGCCGGCCCCCACGTGGGGGGCCGTTTTTTTTCAAAGGGCGCGGAATATAGCCGCGCCGCCTCTCCAATCAAGCGGGGGCTTGATTCCCCCCCGCATGCTGCCTCCGTGCGGCGCCGGGCCGCCGCGCCGCCGTGCCGCCGCGCCGCCGGCCGGCCGGCCGGCCGGGCCGGGTCGGACCCGGGTCGGGTCGACCCGGTTCGGGCGGACCCGGGGGGGCGGGGGGGGGGGGGGGGTGGGGGGGTCGGGCCGGGTCGGCCCGGACCCGGACCCCCCCGTTTCGAATCAGTTTCGGGCTTTTGGCCATAACGTGAGACACGGACCTCCGATTGACGAACCGTCTGCGGCAACGCGATCCTTGTATCGAGACGGTCGTTTCGGTATATCGCACTCAAGTTTTTGGATTACTTTGAGTTCGGCCGGGTTGGTTCGTTCACGAAACCAACCGGGCCTTCGGAGCGGAAACGCTCATATCTTGAGCTACGGACGTCCGATTGACGTGCCGTCAGCCGTGTTGTGTTCCTCTTAGTGAGACGGATCTTTTGGAATACTCCGCCCTAGGTTTGGACGCAGGTGGAGTACGGTCGGGTTGGTTTTGCCTTAAAAACCAACCGGGCCCCGGGGACGAAAATGCCAATAACTCTCAGACCGGGCATCCGATCGACGCGCCGTCTGTTGCGTTGAGTTCCTGTTGACGATACGGAACTTGTGGATACATCAACTCTGGACTTTGTGACTGTTGATGTATCAGCCTCTCGGCTCATGGAGCGGACCCTCTGAACGAGCTTGCTGTGTGCGGGAACCCTAGTGTTGGCTGCGACTGTTACTGTGACTACTACTGCTACTACTGCTACTGTGACTGCGACGACGACAGTACAGAGATCCTGTGTGGATTCGACGATGACGACTTCAGCACTCAGAGATCCTACGTGGATCAGTGCTACAGGTCCTGTGTGGGCCCGATCCTGTGTGGGTCCGATCCTGTGTGGGTCTTTGCGCTCAGCGGTCCTGTGTGAACCAGCGCCTACAGGTCCTACGTGGGCCCGATCCTGTGTGGGTCTTTTGCGGGGGTTAGTTACCTATCGATCCTTCATGGGTCCGATGACTTAGATGGATCAGAGATCATCTTTATCGTCCTTTGAAGAAGTATACCTATGTGAGCTGAAACCTGCTGCTTTCCTGTGTGGATTGTGTTATGCTATCCTGTGTGGATTACGTTTTACTTTCCTGTGTGGAATACGTTTACTTTCCTGTGTGGATTGAGTTATACTTGGGCACGGAGGTTGGAGCGTATTTGAAATTGATGACTTAGGTATATGTATGGGCATATACCTAAGCAGTGTTGGTTATTACTTCGTGATTGTTCCTTTCTTCGTGGTTTATCCTTTGTGGATTTGAGAGACCTTCAGGGGTCTCGGGGTCTCTACTGAGTAGCTTGTACTCACCCCTGCACGGGCTTTGCCCGCACTACGTTGTGTTGGTTGCAGACGACGGACAACGTTGACCATAGCTGAGGCTTGCAGAGCAGGACGGTACCTGGAGGTGGACCACTGGGCGGGACGTGCTCGGAGCGGACGGCGGGACCCGTGGAGCAGAGGAGCTATCTGTACCCACCCTTCAGGTGGGATTTCCAGTGGACAGCTCGGTGTAGTGGCTTTTACCTTTCAGTTGTTGTTTTCCTTTTTGTGTTGTACTTTACTTTCAGTTTGGGTTTGTATACTGGCCCATTTACTTTTCCGCACTTTCAGTTGTACTCTGCTTTTGTTTAGTGTTTACTTTCCGCTTGCTTTCTCTGTGGTGTTTGTTTACTTTTCAAAGGCAATGCCTTCCCTTTTTACCGGGATTTACACCTTGGTGCTAGTCGCCAGCCCCTGGCCTATGGAAGGCGGGCTTAGGGTAGTCACAGCACGGACCCCGAGGGCGGGTCGTGACAAATTGGTATCAGAGGAGTCCGGTTCTACCGCGAACTCTGATCTTTTCTATGTGAAGCAATAATGTTTAGCGTATTGAGTGTGGTTATCAGTCCAGGAAGTCCAGTGTTGGTGCGGCGGCCGACGTATCCGTATTCCAGGACCCTGACTTCTGATTTCCGACTTAATGCACGAAAACATTGATTGCGTGTCTGTTTCAAAGTTTTCTTTGTGATTACTTATATCAGTTCACCAGGTATATTGTTCTGACCGTGGCGCACCTGTTTCCTTTTCAGGATGGCCCCACGACGGCAGCCAGCTAGGGTTCCGAGAGTCGAGCGTGATGACAGCCCACCGAGCAACGAGGCCTCGGTGCAGGGCCCTTTGTCAGCAGTGGCACCGGCGGTAGCTCTACCCGCCGAGCACCCGATGCTTCCAGCAGCAGCCGCTGACGATGCACGTCACCTCAGCGCACTGCATGCGTTTCAGCGCCAGCGACCACCCAGGTTTCACGGGGAGACGGATCCCCAGGCAGCAGAGGACTGGCTGGAGGCAGTGGTTCGAGTGTTTAGGCTAGTGAGGACACCAGCAGACCTCATGGTGATCCTCGCTGCGAGCCTACTACACGCAGCAGCAGGACGATGGTGGAGCTTGATGCTCCAGGTGCACAATGAGGCATCTCTACTTTGGACGGACTTTGAGAGCCTCTTCCGCTCGGAGTTCGTCCCAGCCACCCTTCGTGCGGTGCGTATCCAGGAGCTTCTACAGCTGCGTCAGGGCAGCATGACGGTCGCTCAGTACTCGGCGAGATTTACCGATCTCTCGCGCTACTCGACCGACATGGTACGGGACCCATTCTTCCGGGCCCGGACCTTCGAGCAGGGTTTGAGACACGAGATCAGGGCATCGCTGATCTCCCTCAGCATACCGACTCAGACAGGAGTACTGGAGCGGGCCCTTCTGATCGAGAGATTCCTTACCGAGTCTACACCAGCACAGCGACCCACCGCAGGGCGGCACGTGGCAGAGTCATCTGCAGCAGGCAGTCGACGGATGACTCAGGGGTCCAGACAGACCAGACCTTCGGGCAGACGACCTCATGACACTGGCTCAGTAGTGCGGGACACACAGCGAGGAGCCAGTCTTTCGAGAGGCAGACAGTGCTACTCGTGCGGCGGGCAGGGCCACATGGATCGTGACTGCCCGACCCGCCGTGCCGAGGAGCAGCAGACGGTTGAGGGACCACCGAGGCAGAGGCAGAGGGTCGACCGTGGCGGTCCGCAGGGAGGAGGTGGACGAGGCAGAGGAGCTGGACGAGCAGCCGGTGGTGGGCGATGCTTTGAGGCTCTGCCACCACCACCACCAGGAGGTCCACCCCGACCACAGGGAGCTGGCGGGCAGAGACAAGCACAACTCCAGGCAGCAGAGGCCTACGACCACGGCGCACCCGAGATGATTCGAGGTACTATCTGTGTCTACTCCACCCTTGCTGCAGTTCTTATAGACACAGGAGCGAGTCACTCTTTCATAGCCGCTGCCCTTGTTCAGAGCTCGGAGATTCCGACAGAGCCGTTGGCTCGATCCTTACGGCTAGAGACTCCTACGGGAGCAGACTCGAAGATTACGCACTGGTGTCGGCAGTGTGAGTTTACTCTAGGAGGCGAGAGCTTCGGCTGGGATCTTCTTTTAGCAGCGTCGAGGCCTTACGACGTCATCTTGGGCATGGATTGGCTATCTACGGTCCATGCACAGATTGACTGTTTTAGGCGCAAGGTGCGATGTGTACGCACCCACGGGAGCAGGTTCACCTTCACCGGCGAGAAGGGAGCCTTAGCAGCACAGGATGGACTTCCGCGGAGGAGAGGACAATCCATCACTTATCAGTTGGCTAGCCTTATCCTAGGATCAGTTGACGTGCGGAGTCCTGGTTTTCCTGCAGTGGTGGATCAGTTTGCGGACGTTTTTCCCGACGATGTTCCAGGGCTACCTCCTCGCAGAGAGGTAGACTTTTATATTGACTTGTACCCCAGGACAGCCCCGATATCCACTCCAGCATATTGGATGGCCCCCGCCGAGCTTCGAGAGCTACGGGTACAGTTTGAGGACTTGCAGGGCAAGGGGTTCATCCGACCCAGTGTTTCACCCTGGGCTTCCCCGATTTTGTTCGCCAAGAAGGCGGACGGGAGCTTGCGACTTTGTGTTGACTATCGTCGCCTGAAACAGGTGACAGTGAGGAATAAGTATCCGCTACTGAGTATTGATGACCTCTTTGATCAGCTCAAGGGAGCACAATGGTTATCGAAGATAGACCTCAGGTCAGGCTATCATCAGCTCAGAGTCAAAGACGAGGATGTGCAGAAGACAGCCTTCAGATGTCGGAATGGCCACTATGAGTTCTTGGTTATGCCATTCGGTGTAACCAATGCTCCAGCAGTGTTCATGGCTCTCATGAACAGGATCTTTCAGCCATAACTCGATCGATTTGTCGTGGTCTTCATCGACGACATTCTGATTTACTCTACGACAGAGGAGAAGCACGCCTATCACTTGCGAGTTGTACTAGACACACTCCGAGAGAACTAGCTTTATGGTAAGCTCTCAAAGTGCCAGTTCTGGATACGTGAGGTCCACTTCTTGGGACACGTTATCTCTGAGGCGGGAGTTGCAGTGGATCCTGCAAAGATTGAGGCTGTGTTAGCTTGGGAGCCACCCAGGAGCGTGACTGAGGTTCGGAGTTTCTTGGGACTAGATGGATACAATCAGAGATTCGTGCCAGACTTCTCTAGAGTTGCGGCACCACTCACAGCTCTGACGAAGAAGGGGAAACCCTTCGTGTGGTCAGACAGATGTCAGCAGAGCTTCCAGGAGCTGAGACAGAGATTGACTAGCGCACCTATCTTGAGGTTGCCTGAGGAGGGAGTAGGGTACATAGTCTACTGCGATGCGTCAGGGACCGGACACGGATGTGTTCTGATGCAGGAGCGGGCAGTGATCGCCTATGGATCACATCAGTTGAGGCCGCATGAGAAAAACTACGCTACCCATGACCTCGAGTTAGCAGCAGTGGTCTTCGCTCTGAAGACATGGCGACACTATCTGATGGGTGAGCGCTTTACAGTCTTTTCTGATCATCAGAGTCTCAGGTATATCTTCTCTCTGAAGGACCTGAACCTGAGACAGCTGCGATGGCTCGAGTTCCTCCAGGACTATGACTTTGAGATAGTCTATACTCCTGGGAAGGGGAACGTAGTAGCCGATGCCCTTAGCAGGAGGACAGACATTCAGCTACTTGAGGAGGTGACGGAGCAGCTAGCCTCTTTGCAGATATCCTTCGTGGATAGAGATGGAGCAGCCTTCCTTCAGTCTCTCACAGTCACTCCTCCACTACTGTAGCGAGTCAGGGAGGCACAGCGTGGGGACGCTGACTGTGAGACACAGCGTGCACAGATATCCTCGGGACAGGCACCTGATGGTTTCTCCCTTGGACCAGAGCACGACATCCTTTTCAGAGGACGTACCATGGTACCAGTCGCTTTGCGAGAGGAAGTGCTGAGAGAGTTTCACACTTCTCCTTTGGCGGTACATCATGGAGTGGCAAAGATGTACCAGGACCTCAGACGACAACACTGGTGGCCGGGAATGAAGAAGGCAGTAGCAGAGTTCGTTTCTCGATGCCTCACCTGCCAGCAGGTGAAGGCAGAGCATCAGGTACCAGCAGGCTTGGTACAGCCCTTGGAGGTTCTGGAGTAGAAGTGGGACGGCATATCTATGGACTTTGTGACTGGACTTCCACGCACTTCCAGAGGTCACGACTCCATCTGGGTGATTGTTGACCGACTCACCAAGTCGGCAAACTTCTTACCCATCAGAGAGCAGGGCTCAGTGGAGAGCTTGGGACGTCTCCACGTTCAGGAGATTGTGCGGCTCCACGGTGTGCCATCATCTATCGTCTCCGATCGAGATGCTCGCTTTACTTCCCGGATTTGGAAGGGGTTACAGGAGGCGTTCGGGACGCAGCTACATCTGAGCACAGCCTTTCACCCTCAGACGGATGGTCAGACGGAGAGGACCATTCAGACTCTCGAGGACATGCTCCGCGCATGTGTTCTCGACTTTGGTCGTAGCTGGGAGGACCACCTACCCTTGGTGGAGTTTGCGTACAACAACAACTACCACTCCACCATCGGGATGGCACCGTACGAGGCGTTGTACGACCGACCTTGTAGATCTCATTTGTGCTAGACAGACCCTGGGGAGTCAGCACTTGTGGGACCGGAGATGGTCCAGGCCACGATAGAGAAGGTCCAGGTCATCCAGGAGCGGATGAGGACAGCTCAGAGCCGGCAGAAGTCATATGCTGACAGGAGGCGGAGGCCACTAGAGTTCGAGGATGGCGACCACGTCTTCTTGCGGGTCTCACCTCAACGTGGTATTCGGAGATTTGGCTGAGGCGACAAGTTATCTCCGTGCTTCATCGGACCCTTCCAGGTCCTCAGCAGGGTTGGCGAGGTAGCTTATCGCCTGGCTCTGCCACCTCAGTTGCACCGGGTGCACGACGTCTTCCACGTATCCCAGCTGAGGAGATACGTGCATGACTCGACGCACATCATTGACCATGGGGAGCTTGACGTTGACGATGGGGCGACTTTTACGGAGGTCCCAGTGGAGATAGAGGATCGACAGGAGCGGGTCCTGCGTGGGCGATCGATTCCTCTTGTGCGCATCAGATGGCAGCACTGGAATCTCCCGGAGAGCACATGGGAGCGGGAGGCTCAGATGCGTGCTCAGTACCCTCATTTGTTTCCCTAGTTTTTTGATGTATCTTTACGGGGACGTAAAGCCCTGAGGTGGGAGTAATGTAAAGACCCGTAAAATTCAAGGGAAATTTTTTCTTAATTTTCTTTAGAATTTTACAAGAGTGTGGTTTCAGACGGAACCTGATTCCGAGGCCCGGAGTGCCTGGAATCAATTTCCGAAGTTTGGCTCGGGTACGTTCAGTGAACGAACGAGCGGGATTTCCTAACTTTTGATCCGGTGCTCGGAATTGAAATCCGAGGGCACCGATGAACTCGCAGCGCCGATATTCGCTTAAGGAGACCTTTTCAGAAGTTGCGTTTGTTGCAAGACGAAAGTTAGTTTTTGGGAGAATTATAAAAAGTTGAATAAAAAAATGTGGAATTCTTTTTATTTTACTTTTGTAGGTTAACTCTTCTCAAAGGGAGTTAGGGGTGGGACCCACACCCACTTAACCTCCCTTGATAGGATTAAGTGTGGTGGGACCCACATGAACCTAAACCTCTCATCTTCCCCCTTAAACTCCCCTCTCTCCCTCTTAAAAGTTTGTTAACTTAACATCTAATTAATTACACATGACATGTATAATCAATTAAGTGTTATGTTTTTGAATTTGAAGTTTTGAATTTCTTGGCTTGGTAAATAAAATGAGGAGGAGCCTTATTTTATTTGGTTAGTTTTGTTTAGCCAACTTGTGAGGATTTTTGAGAGCTCCTCCTCCTTCTTCATCAACTTGACGAAGAACGCTCAACTTGACGAAGAACGCTCAAGCTCCGACGAAGAACGCCGCTCCTCTCTTCTTCGTCTTCCGTGTCAACGAGAGGGAACACCGCTTCCTCCTCGGACTCCCTTCATCGACATAAGAAGTTTGGCCAACGACGTGCCTCTTCGGACGTACCTCTTCGTCATCGTATTTGACGAACGATTACCGTGTCGCCGACCTCCGTGACGTTGTCTTCTGTGGAACGTTGAAAAATCTTCAAACCTATACCCAAGGTAGGGATTGTTGTATTTTGTTTATTTATTTATCCTTGTTCGTGGTTCATGCATGATTAACGTAAGGATTTTAAGTTGTGTTATCATTTAATGCGAGGGGGGCCAGACCACATGAACACGGCCGAACCCCCTCCATCGTTCTTGTTGATTTACCTTGCGGGTGGAAACAAGGTGGCGTGGTGCCGTCGCACCACGCGGTTAATCATGCGATTATTGTTACGCGACACCGTCGCGCGCGCGCCGGGGAAGAATCATCAAGAACGTGACGCCGTCGCGCCGTGTCAAGGGGAATCGAAGGCGCGGCGGAGGGGCGCGGTGCCGTCGCACCGCGCCGGACGACGAACACCTCGGCCGGTTCCGGGCCGCGGCGGAACAAGGAGACCGGCGACAGGGCCGCCGGCGTCGGAAGCCGAAAAGGGGACCGGATTTTCCGGTCCCGTTGGAGAAAACCGGCCGGCAGTTGGCCGGCCGGAAGGTCAAAGGCCGGGGGAAATAAATTCCCCCGACCAGCTCAAAAAACCCCCTCATTAAAGAGGGGGGTGGTTTCCTTGAGGGGGGGCAGGAGGCCCCCCGGTTTTCTTCAAGCCGACCCCCACGTGGGGGGCCGTTTTTTTTTTCAAAGGGCGCGGCATATAGCCGCGCCGCCTCTCCAATCAAGCGGGGGCTTGATTCCCCCCTGCGTGCTGCCTCCGTGCGGCGCCAGGCCACCGCACCGCCGCGCTGCCGGCCGGCCGGCCGGGCCGGGTCGGCCCGGACCCGGACCCCCTCATTTCGAATCAGTTTCTGTCTTTTGGCCATAACTTGAGCCACGGACCTCCGATTGACAAACCGTCTACGGAAACGCGATCCTTGGATTGAGACGGCCGTTTCGGTATATCGCACCCAAGGTTTCGGATTACTTTTAGTTCGGCCGGGTTGGTTCGTTCACGAAACCAACCGGGCCTTCGGAGCGGAAACGCTCATATCTTGAGCTACAGACGTCCGATTGATGTGCCGTCAGCCGTGTTGTGTTCCTCTTAGTGAGACGGATCTTTTGGCATACTCCGCCCGAGGTTTGGACGCAGGTGGAGTACGGTCGGGTTGGTTTTGCCTTAAAAACCAACCGGGCCCCGGGGACGAAAATGCCAATAACTCTCAGACCGGGTGTCCGATCGACGCGCCGTCTATTGCGTTGAGTTCCTGTTGAAGATACAGAACTTTTGGATACATCAACTATGGACTTTGTGACAGTTGATGTATCATCCTCTCGGCTCGTGGAGCGGACCCTCCGAATGAGCTTGCTGTGTGCGGGAACCCTAGTGCTGGTTGCGACTGTTACTGTGACTACTACTGCTACTACTGCTACTGTGACTTCGACGACGACAGTACAGAGATCCTGTGTGGATTCGACGACGACGACTTCAGCACTCAGCGATCCTACGTGGATCAGTGCTACAGGTCCTGTGTGGGCCCGATCCTGTGTGGGTTCGATCCTGTGTGGGTCTTTGCGCTCAGCGGTCCTGTGTGAACCAGCGCCTACAGGTGCTACGTGGGCCCGATCCTGTGTGGGTCTTTTGCGGGGGTTAGTTACCTATCGATCCTTCGTGGGTCCGATGACTTAGATGGATCAGAGATCATCTTTATCGTCCTTTGAATAATTATACCTATGTGAGCTGAAACCTGCTGCTTTCCTGTGTGGATTGTGTTATGTTATCCTGTGTGGATTACGTTTTACTTTCCTGTGTGGAATACATTTACTTTCCTGTGTGGACTGAGTTATACTTGGGCCCGGAGGTTGGAGCATATTTGAAATTGATGACTTAGGTATATGTATGGGCATATACCTAAGCAGTGTTGGTTATTACTTCGTGATTGTTCCTTTCTTCGTGGTTTATCTTTTGTGGATTTGAGAGACCTTCAGGTGTCTCGGGGTCCCTACTAAGTAGCTTATACTCACCCCTGCACGGGCTTTGCCCGCACTACGTTGTGTTGGTTGCAGACGACGGACAACGTTGACCTTAGCTGAGGCTTGCAGAGCAGGACGGTACCTGGAGGTGGACCACTGGGCGGGACGTGCTCGGAGCGGACGGCGGGACCCGTGGAGCAGAGGAGCTATCTGTACCCACCCTTCAGGTGGGATTTCCAGTGGACAGCTCGGTGTAGCGGCTTTTACCTTTCAGTTGTTGTTTTCCTTTTCGAGTTGTACTTTACTTTCAGTTTGGGTTTGTATACTGGCCCATTTACTTTTCCGTACTTTCAGTTGTACTCTGCTTTTGCTTAGTGTTTACTTTCCGCTTGCTTTCTCTGTGGTGTTTGTTTATTTTTCAAAGGCAATGCCTTCCATTTTTACCGGGATTTATGCCTTGGTGCTAGTCGCCAGCCCCTGGCCTATGGAAGGCGGGCTTGGGGTAGTCACGGCACGGACCCCGAGGGCAGGTCGTGACAATCCACAAACCATGAATGGTATAAAAATAGCACATCCACAGTCAAACATAACTCCTTCAATACAATATAAATGATTTTATTATTACAGGTTAACCTCAATCGAGAATAATGAAGGATATTGACATAGATGAAAATAATCATCAACACTATTTCAGAGAAATATCCCCCTTTTCTTGAAAACATTTAAAAGTCTCACTATTTATCAAGAAGTCATTTAAAATAGATTTTGGAATCAAAGTTACACATACAACTGTGATTCTTTTAAAAGGGATTTTAATTTGAAAACATTAATGTCAATAAAAATAAATCCTTAAAACCATTTTTAAAACATGGACGCCAATGATAATGATTTAGAATAATAAATCATTAATTTATTTAAAATGATATTTTAGTTAGAGTTCCTAACCAAAAAAAGAGACACTTGAATAGAAATAACAGAGGTAATTTAAACATTATAATATCATAAGAATAAATGTATTCATTATATATTATGTCAAAGTAAATTTTATACACCATATAAAAGTGAATTGGTGTATAACAACAAAGATGACTCAATCGAATGTCAATTGAGATGAAATCTCTTATAAAGTTCATATCATTTGGTAAAAGATAAATCAAAGACATAATTATGTGTGTAAAAAATAATTACTCTCAATATGATTGGATGATCAGTGTAAATCAATTAGAGGACATTCACACATATTCTGGTGAAAACAACACCAATGAATTGGATGTTTAACTCAATAAATGGAGATTGAGTTAAAATTACTCTTATCAAGTTCATATCGATGACTTGAGAATATATCAATGGATTGATTATGTGTATCAAAATTATATCCATAGAAAGGGGAGTGGAAATTACTACAAAAATAATAAATAGTGATTGAACACATAATCATGAAGTAAAATAATCAATGAAGAATGCGTGAATCCCAATGAGTGGAAATTGAAATTTTAAATTCCCTTAACGATTTGGTACCTTATGAAACATACACCCCATGAAAGAAGTTTCATACAATGAAGATTTAAATACCCATAAATTAAAATATATTACAAAAATAATAAAATTAGGGGTAGTACAAACTCTATACAAAAGTAAATAGTGCAAAATATAGCATGAATATCACGGGAATAAAAGTGAGATGAAATACCCATACTTCGTTGTAATCAATCGAGTCGTGTGAACAAAAGTTAATAACCAACAAATGAATCACATAATACCATGAATATAAAGAGAATAATGATAATATATATAAAATGTAAGTATGAAATACACCACATTCAATAAATATGTGGTGAATAATGGAAATCTCACAGAATTAAATGTTAAATAAGAAACCCCTTACCTCAAGTCCGACTTGTCTTGTATGTTCCTTGTTCTTCCTGAATAATAAACTTAAGTTAATTTCTACTTGATTAAGAAAATTCTTCAATTTTATTATTCCTTTTATATCACTTATTATCTTTATATAAAAAATTGTTAATTATTTCAGTTCATATTGGATATTTTATCGGTGTTCGGAACTTGAGTAAAAAATGAACTTGTTATAATTACAATATTCCATGTGGTCAAAAGTCCATTATCTAAAGAATGATATAAATGATTTAGATAATATATATATATATATATATTATTGAGTATATATATGTATTTATAATAGTACATAACATATGTAGATAAGAAATGAATTGTACCGTTCATGTAGATGATAATCCGTACGTACGCATGAACGCTACTTCCATTTCTATTTTGTATTTTAATGTAATTAAAACATAATTATAAATATTTATATTATAATTCCAGTGTAATATAATATATAATATATAATATCATTAAATACATCCTTTATAATTCCCACATAAGGCATTAACAATTCATATCATTTTGAGGGGGCAGTAGTCCGTACTTCCTCAAATCAAATTAACTTGTTTCACCCATAATGGAAACCATAAAATAATGATATAAAAGGAAAATAAAGAATCATAAAGAAAACATAAAAATAATATATATATATATATCATATATAAATAAGGTTTTATATTAATGGCCACCATGAGTGGCAGATGGAGATAATCGAAAAATCATCGTTTCGTGAGGCGCTAGTTTTCCATCCACAGAAACAGTATATTCTTCACCCATTAGATGGATGTGTGTGTAAGTGTAGTTCGAATAATTATCATAAAAACATCCTAGTATATTTAGGATAATGTTTTTGTTATAAAATAAAGTAATAAAAATAGTTTAGGGGGTTGGAGAAGTAAAATAAAACAAAATAAAACAAAATAATTTAAGAGAAAGTGTTACCTTTAATTTGGGTAACTTCCATTGGTTTGAACCAAAAGGACTTATTGAAGTGTATTGTGCCTAAGGTAAGAATTTTAGGAAGAATAGTAGGATCTTGAGAGATTATTTGGGTAGGGTTTGGACGAGCCAAGGGGCTTGAGAGGTGTGTGGAATGGGTTAGAAGTGGTGTCCTTTTATAAAGGGGAGGAGGGGCTTTTTAGGATACTGTGAAAATATTATTTTATTATATATTGTTATTCGGTTCCTAAAGGTCCAAAACTAATTAAAGTAGAAGATAATATGATTCATGATCTAAATAAAATCATCCAATAAGAATTGGACAGGTTTTGGATTTTATTTTAATATTAATAATCATATTTATTTAAATCATTTATTAATAAGGTAAATACTACATCATTATTGTGTCATAAATAATTTAATTTATATGATGTCAAAAAATTATAAAAAATTACCATAATTTAGGAAATGTTTTTAGATTTAAAATTATAATTTATAGTCTAAAGTATGACTTATATAACCCCGTGTAACAATTGATATAGTAAAATATATTTGTTAATGTCATTTTTGTCTTTAATTTAAGTTAATTAAAATAAAGTGCCATTATCATTCTGAAGTGGAACTATGGGGTCCCCAAATAGACCCAAGGATGTCCATGGTCGGCCATTACTCATCCAATAACTTTATAACAAGTGTTAAGGTAATTATTTATTATTATAATATTCTTTTTTACGATGAATTACCCTATTTACCTTTAACTGTGGTAAATAACATTCAAAAGTTACTATCCACCAAAAATTAGTTTAATCTTATTGAACCACATTTTACTTACTAATAACAACCATGTATATCAGATTTTCGAAATTCAATTCACAGAAGAGGTAAAATTACATTTAAATTAATGAGTCGGTTTTTAGACTACTACTAAGTGGTTTTACTATTCATCAAAAATGGAAATTTTTCAAAAAAATACCAAAACGTCAGCCTAATCAATAATTGATATTCCGAATTCAAAAAGGATGTCTTTTTTTCAAAATTAAAAACATATAAGTTTCACTAATTAATTTAAAAATAAATTTCCGTTGTCAAAACAAATAGCGTGCTTTTAAGAAACAACAACTATCAAAAGATTGAGAGTTGTTTATGTATAATTTCAAAGTGAAATTAATTCCAATTACAAAAATTGGATTAAATGGTAAAAATATAATCTAATTATACTTCCAAACCATTCAAATGTATAATTTAACACTATAAATTATTTTGATAAAAAAAGTTGTTTTCAATTAAAATTTAGTATTTTTTCACTATTCACCCAAAAATTAAAGTTATCAGAAAAACCCCAAAAATTTATCGAAACTAAATTTTTATGTTCTGATTCTAGATAAAAAGTTTATTTTTTCAAATTGAATATATAAATTTTCAAATATTGGATTTAAAAGTGGTTCACCATTAAAAGGTTGTAAAATTGCATTTTTTTGAAAAATACTTCTTTTATCTGAAAAAATGAATTTGCTCTTATATTATGTCTAAGAAACACATAATATGGATGTTAAAATTATATGGTATATACATAATTAAAAATTTAGTTATTACTATTCCTAACTTCTTTTGAACGACTAGTTTGGTAAGTCATCGTACACTCAAAATCAGTGTTGTATGAGGTGCAAGCTATTGAATTTAAAGGAAATAACTTACTATGGAATATTGGGGTGTTAGATCTCATGTGAGATATAGACTGATGTTTTAGATCATCGACCTAATTTTTTTAGTAGGAATTACGTAGTAACATATTAGGGATGGGATGACATAACTGGGGGTATTGGTGACATCATCATTGTTTATGGAATAGTTATCAATATTTTTAGAGGATTAATTGGATGATGAATTTATTTTTTATGTAAAAAATCTTTCATGATTTGGAGAATATTTTTAATTATGTAGTCTATGGTAGATGTGTGGTTGTTTGTTTTGAATATTATGGTTATTTTGGAATATATTTTGGGTGGAGCATAGGTTTCATTGTGAATTCTAGAATGTGACAGTTGTGCAGTTCATCCAAATTTGGCATAGCTACAATATGAAGGGTGGTTATTGAAGATTTTATTTATGAGTGCTTTGTGGAAAACACATAGTGATGACCATTGGAATATATACCCATTGAAAATATAATTAAATGTATCTATTGATATTCTTGAATGGATTTTTATTAATAACTATTATTTTATAGGCATCTTCTGCATGACATAGTTTTTACAGATTTGGGACCCATTATAGAATGTCCATATATTCTACATCGTGGCATTTATTTTTATATATTGCCTAAAAAATTATTAATTACCCTCAATAATTTCCATTTACCAGCCTTTCACATTTTTCAATAGGTGACTCTAGAGAATATCAAATAGTACTTTCAGTACCCCAACTGTTGGATTTATCTTCAACATTAGAGTTTCAACATGTGGATATTATAGTTGAGTTTCTCTCCAATTATATTGGTATTTATTCTATGATTCATGGTTATCTCCACATCCACTACTCAATAAAAGTAGTGGTCATGGACATTGGATGAGGAGTGTGGTTCATAGTGAGTGACTATAGAATTGGTATTCATTATATGGTTCAATGGAATTCTTATTTGATAATTTAGTAATCAAAAAATATTTTCATATCACCATTAGTAAAATATTGATTTTTTAGTAACATGATTTAGGTATGATGTTATTTATCATATAAAGAACCTTATTTCGTTTTTTACATTATTTTGATCTCATTTTCTTGTGTGTGTCTTGTGAGACCATTGTT
Organism: Viscum album; assembly: GCA_963277665.1. NCBI lineage: Eukaryota > Viridiplantae > Streptophyta > Magnoliopsida > Santalales > Viscaceae > Viscum > Viscum album. The sequence goes on along the minus strand of OY728151.1, from coordinate 1,449,994,558 downwards.
CAACATAGAACAATTGTTTGTTCATGCACAGACCATGAGACCTGTGTTTAATAGTAGTTTCATTTGTGTGTACCTTGGATAATGATACTCATGCCGGATATTCAATGCTTTTGCATGTACATATTATTCCATATTATCTATTAATGTATAGACTATGTATTTTTTTCATTTAGTGAAATGTTATAGGTGGACTATTTCATATTTATTAGACCTTATAGGTGGATATATTGCAACATATAATGATGATGATTGTGGTTTGAGACACTATTATGATTTGTGATGTCATTGTGGAATAACACATTGTCGTTCTGGGATACATGTGCCGCTTTTCATGACCTATGGAATTAAAGAGGTATGAAAGTATTGAGCCCTAATATATCTAGATTTCATTAAAATTCTATTTTAATTTTATATGTATTTGAATTGGGATTTTAATTATTTAATTGAGATACATACCTTATTTTATTTTTATATTCCATTTTAAATTATTGTGAAATTTAGTGAAATCCTGCATAATTTTGAGTGTGATTTGGAAATCATGGTACCTATAGACATTTCAGGCCATAAAGAAAAGAATTGTGGAATGACGCAAGAAAAATGTTGTTTAATTAAAAAATGTTGAGTTTCTAAGGATTGAAATTTTGAAATAAATATATACATTTTGAGAGGATTGATACATGAGGTCTCAGTTTCAAGATGAATCATTAAGGATTAAAATTTTGAACCCCAATTCATGACATGAATATTCAGAATTTGAATGAATGAAGGTAAGGAGTAAAATGATAGAGTATGATTCGATTCATATACTTCATGACCAAAAACACATGTTTTCACTTTAAAATACATTCATATAATTTCAAAAATATTATTTTCAGGGATCCTTACCAAGGCTAAGAATATAATGGCCTTAGGACCATCATGTTAAGATTTTTCCCATTCATTGGTCCATTTTATGTCATTTTAGACATATGTGATTTGAATTCAATTCTTATAAATAGAATATCATACCATGATGAAAATAATCATTCGAATAACAGTGTGGATCTACTGCTAGGGTTTTAATATGGTGTTCATTAATTATTGTTTGGTTTCTCTTTCTAATTTTCTATTATCAATATTTTTGTAGAATTTAATGATTCAAATTTTAAATAAATACTTCTTTCCGGAATAATTTTATATTTATATATATTTTATGTCATGGTGTTTATTATTTATTATATATCACCTGATGATGGTTGTATAAATCCAAAAGATATTGTGGATATAGTTAATGTGTATGGGTCCCCATATGTCAATTTTTCTCTTCATTGGTAGAAAAATATTATTCTTTAGTATCGTGTTGAAATTTTATTTTTTATTATGTTATGCATTTGAATATTGAGCGAGAATTTTTAGTAGTTAAGGATCACTAGCATGATAAAGATGATTAATTCATTATAATTAATTTGATTAATTGTTTATGTTTTAAAGAATGTTTTCGTTTAGTCTATTTATTTTAATTCATATATAATTGAGTATTAAGATGATATGATAGTTTTGATTAAACAAATAACTTTTATTTTAAAATAATTTATGATATTATAGTTATATGATGTAATTTTCTTATGATTAATGTTGAATTAATTAATGATAAGTCATCCTTTGAAACCAAAATCCCTCTATTTGAAACTTTTAATTTGTTCTAATATATTTTTTGGTCATTTGATTTCAATACATTAAATTTTTAATTAATTTCATTAAAATAATATGACCCAATATTTGGTCAATTGGTATTTCTATGAAACCTTCTCTTTGTATTATCAACCAAATACTTCCAATATATTTTAATGTTGTAGATATTGTGTCTTGGGAACAATATAAATTTCTTATTTTATTATTCATGAGTAATTACCGTTATCCTTTAGATGGATAAATTTTTAACATTGTACTAAGGAATGAGTGTTGAGTTCTCTTTTTTCATATTGGTAAAATTTCATATTTATTCCTTTAATTTTACAGATCCCCCTCTTGAATAAATGAAAAAATAATGGGTTGTTAAATAGGGGAAGAAAAAATCCCCATCAATAAATATATAATTTTAATTTGCGGGTTCTACTGGTGGATTTGTGATCCATTCCATGAAATATATTCTAATATTACGTTAATTTTTCTAAAAAAAGGGGTATATAATTAATTTATAATGATTTCATTATTCATGAACATTATATTGAGAATTGTATGGTTATGTTATAACGTTTTAAATGTGATATTATGACATTACATTTATTTTAATATTTTAAATTATGATTTTTTACATCCTTCTTCAGAAATAGTGTTTCAAAAAATATTTAGCCCCAATAAAAACCTAAATTTAATTATAATAATATTCTCACAGTTGACATGAAATCATGAAATTTTTAATATTACAACTATAAGAATTTAGTTTCATAGAATCCTTATGGAAAATAATCATGTCATTAGGGAATGAGGAAAAATCTACTTGAATTTACATCCTTATTTATGAATGGAAATAATTCATTGCAAGGAAAATCAAAATTATGTATGGTTGATAATAATTGACTATGATATGTGAATAAATTAAATTTGATGATATATCAAATTTATAATGGTTGAATGTAAAATAATAGGTTTGATCGTATTTATAATGTGAGTCACATCGAATTAAAATTTTACGAAGAACATAAATTTTTAGTTTCCTAATGATTGACATTATATATCATTAAATTCGAATTTAAATATTGGTGACATGATTATTCTAAGTTATTTTATTATTGGGATATAATTTCTAATGACATGAATTAGATCATCTATGGGGGTATTTAATGTGTTCTATTTTATATAAAAATTATAAATTAATATAAATAATTTGGATAGGTTTTACAGACACATTTCACTAATTTAATCATTTTAGTGTATTTATATTTAACAAAATTCAAAAAATCAGAAAATAAAATGTTATTTTAATATTATTAGAAAAAAATATTTCATTATTTTTTGAATTATTTCTTTATCTTATATAGGAAAAAATTGTGCCTTCAATCACATTTCCATTGGGTTAAGAGGCTACACAAATTAACAATTTTTTACAATCCATAGTAAATGAAGTGTAGAAGTATTCCTATTAAGGTGAACATGGGTAGGGTGGGTCAAATCCTATTATGATTGTGCATGTCAGAATGGACCATATTGGTGTGTGAGTTTTTCAATGATCTACTATGCACAGGAGGGTGCTGAGTCTTAGAGGAGACATCAAACACAATATAGATGCCAGTCTCCACAGTGTTTAACCAATGTTGAGCATGATCACTCTACCACTATTCCTAATCTCATAAAAAATAATTTTTTGCATTAGTGTATCATGTACAACCTCAGACACACCAAATCCCAACAATTATTCACAAATGGATCAAACCAACTGAGAGGGGAGTTACTTAGTGATTAATTTTCTTTTTATAAAAAATTTTCATAACTAGTTATTGAAAAGTATTCATTAACCTCTGAAAACATTCTAGAGTTATATTCCACTATATGTAAAATCAAATCCCCACCATTCATATTAAAATAAATAAATTAGGATATGATCTTGAAATTTTCATGGTCCTGTACAATGGAATACCTATTTTCATGATGGTAAGTTCCCCAAACACGGTTTTCTTCACTAATTTCCTTATGGAAAACAATGGAAAAATTAATAAATTATTCTACAACACATTAGGAAACTTTTATATCTACTTTCTCCACAGTTGGATGTATAATGTAATAAAAGTCATCTTAGGTAATTAGTTATACCCCCTAAACTACAAGTTACACATTTCATCATTTGTAATCAACTTTAGAATAATATTCTCTTACATCAATGTAATCTTGATAGATTTCAGTACTGTGAAACATTCAAGAACACCAAAAATATAATTATGAATTAATTGGTCTTTAATCCTCATTCAAATATTTAGAAATCACGAATTTTATCAATGACAACTTCAGGAATTTCATTCATGAAAACTATCATTGAAAAGTTCAATTTGATTAACCTAAGTCAATTATCCTTTATCCGATGGTCTCCATCAGATTATTCATCATCTATTTATGATTAAAATTAATTGAACTCAATCAATAACAAATAATTTATCTATTTAATAGAACTACATCCAATGATACTCGATCAAAAGAGATTTCATTCTATTAGACTATGTATTATGGAACACACTTCGATAGAACTCACTCAAATGGAATTTTCTCAGATGTAAGTCTAGAGGTTGTACTAAAATTACATATGAAACAATTTATTTGGATTTTATCTCAATCATACAAAAAAATCATATAAACCCATTTCCATCCACATAAATATTTAAAAAATATCAATGTATTATGCTCTATATTTATTGGAATTTTAGAATGGTAAATGAAAGAAAACAAATCCACTTCCCTCTCAACAAAAATAATTAATCCACTAGTCTTATTTTAATTAATGCTACATGTTTCACTCATTAAACTATTATCAATATATCTATATTATTATTTATTCTTAATTATTCTTCAAAAAACATTACCATTTATCAAATTTATAATGAAATATCTAGTCCAATCATTTTATTCTGATCATTGTTTCTTTGAAAAGTTTAATTATTTTTTATACAAAGGTTCATTATGATGAAATATTTTATAACAAATGTGTTATATAGAATTTCAAAGGAATAGCTTATATCATTGATTATAAATTCAATACATAAAACAATACATCCTTTTATATTGACAAAATAATATGAAAAATATATCGCTAAATCTATAATTCCCACATCTGAAATGACATTGTTGATCTAGTTTTCTTGAACAAATTTAATAAAATATTACCAAATATATTTTATCATTTATATTATTCATGTCAATTTAAAATGGTTGAATATATTATTGCATTTAGATCATAACAACATTAAAGTACTTCAGTTTCCTAAAACATCTTTAGTAGAAACTCAATACTTCTACCATTTTCAATAACTTTCTCGTTATGATCTCACTCATCATACATTTTCACGAAAAAATTGTATGACATTGATGAGAAATAATTATCTGATAAATCAATGTTATTAACTCTCTAATTAATTAGTGTTTGAAAAATCCCTACTTAGACACCCCCAAAAAATATGGTATGCTCAATATAATTTAGTAACATTGATGTTCTTCCTCCTATGTAATTTTTCACATGATTTATTATCAGTTCCAACTACATGTTTGATGGATCAGTTCTAAAACATGTATGATGGGATGGTTGATCAGTATATTATGAATTTGGAAAAAAACTACCAACTTTAGTGAATTTAATCTCCTAGTGACTTCTGTATCCGATGATCTTCATATGAAAGACTTCATATTTTGAGACTAAGGAAATTTTTGAACTCTAGATTATATCATTATACACCCTTATGATTATTTAACACTTACTTATGTGTAATCCATCATCATATTTACATTGATTAGATCCTAACTATGTCTTTTGGATTAAATGTTGACTATATATGATCTTATGTGTTTGAATAGGTTATTCGAAAAAAAATTCACATCATTCCCATCTTCCAACATTATATATTATGATCTATTGAAACCAAATACAACCAAAACTCATCGTTGGCCTAATAATCCCCATTAGAGTTTTTTGTAGATACCTATTCAAAACATCAAAAAATTTCATCAAAAATATTTTAACATATAATTTCTATCACCTTCAAATTTTCATCATCCCCAACAATGCTTATCTCGAATATAAAAAATAAAATTCAAAGGGACAACTAATTTATTTTTTTTGTTAATTCATTATCTAGAAACTCTTATTCAAGAGAACATTATTATCACATGAGTTTCCTAAAAAATAACCTTTAACTAAATATATCTATGTCTACATGGTTTAACCTGATACAGAATATAGAGTGCATAGCCATGGTTTTCAGTGTTTTCCATTAAAATACTTACATGTGATACCATTCCAAGATTCTTTCATTATTATCTTATCTAGGGAAATATTAGATTTCTTTTTGATAAATACAAACTACTCCAATATTAACAATCATATCATAATGTTAATCTATATAAAAACTATTATCCAAAAACTTATTTATTGAAACCTCATTACTTTCTTTTGTTAGAAGAGTAAGAGACTGAAAAATAAACTTTAGATTTTCTCCCCCTGAATGGTAGCCCATAACTTATTATTGTAAAACGTATACACCACTCTTCCAGGTTCCTTATTACAACTTCATAAATACCTATAAATTATTATAAATAAAATATATATTTGGAATGACAATTAACCATAGTATTTTTTCAATCAAAGTTATTGGACTGATAATCATCTCTCAGTCATGATTTTTCTTACTTTTATTATAATTTTCATTTACTGTGATTTCTCCTTTTTTTATCATTATAATATTTTGTAACATGTTTATTCTCATATCTCTTCTCTTTATATGAAGATATCAACTTATCTATAACATTAGTAACATTTTTGTTATAATGAGTTTTTAAGATATTTTTCATGTTTCCATCCTATGTAGGAATGATAGTCATACAATTTTTTGTAACATCCCCTTCTTACTCACATCGCTTCCAAGTTTTCATAATCACAAAATACCCATAGGATGATGTCTTTTTATCAAAACTATTCTCATCTTCATAATCATTTATCATCCACTTTAATTTAGAAGTGTTTTGGTGAATGTTTTAATTTTATGGAGATGGACACCTAATCAGAACAAATAACAAATCATTCTTTCTATTCATCCTCAAAACTTTATACTTTTCTCAACAATATTGATGTACTCAAATTTCCTCGATTTTTCACTTTTCATTCATCTGGCATCAATACTCATCACATTCAAAATAATATTTTCTTATTCGGAATTTTATTTTTCAATTTTCGAAATTATTTTCTTATCCTGTCACCCCATTTAATCATACCAGTTTTCTTTTAGGGACATGTTTTTCCAAAAAGAATATTCTTTGTGTCCAAAAATTCCACAACACCAACCATGACCTCTGTATATTGATCTTTCAAAATGATAGTGAAACTCCTATGAACTATTTTTTTGCCTCTTCTTTAATAATCGTGGTCCGCTCTAATATGGGAGATACATTCCTAAAAAATAAACTCCTTATTAATGGATGATTATTTCTCATGAATCATCATTTTTATCCTAATTTTTTTTATAAATAGACATATATTAGAATTTTTTAGGAGAATAAGCAATATTCTTCAATAAAACCTTCATTTCACCATATTTAAAATATTCACAGTTAAAATAATCTACTGTAGTGATGTCTTATCTCATTATTTTTATATGACATTATGTTGTAAAAAAATTGACTTTTTTTCTAATTACTTCTCTTATTTCTCAGATAAATTTTTATTCATAACAATAATTATTATCCCATAATTGGATATTTTCAACATATTTTTCATACATTCTTCAAAAAGTGTTGATTTTAACATGTTCAGATTCTCATTAGCTAGTGATTTTCCTTCATAAATTATTAGTTCTCATTTGTGTTCAATAATTATAGATATCTTTATTTCCTCTTTATTGATCCAATCAATATTCTCAAATGATTTACATTTAACAACTTTCTAAAACATCATTATTTCTTTATTGAGTTGATTATTATCCTCATGTGTTGCTTCAATTTTTTTTATAAATACACTCATGTTATTTTCTCTCTTTACAATCATCATCACAGACTGATGAGACACAACCAATCCTACTTCAAGAAAGATGGTTGACTTGTAGATGATATTCTTTCTTGGATAAGGAATCATCCATCTTTTTTCTACTTTGATAACTTTTCATCTTCTTTTCATAATGAATATTTTTCTTTTGTATCTCTAGTTTCTATTTCAAGTACTTCTTATCATATTCTTTGGACTAATACTCTTTTATTTTCTTCTTATGATAATTTTTATAATAATTTACATTCTTTTAAAAATTAAAACATCTAATAGAATTATTAAATTTCCACTGAAACATTTTTTAATTCACAGAATTAATTGAAATGGTTTTGTTAAAATCTTCTTCTTCTTCCTTAACCCATGAATCACTTTATTATTCAGGAACATCTTTATATATATTCTTTTCGTTCAACAAATCCTCTAAAAAATATTTCAATTTCTTTTATTGAAATTTTTTTCTATTCTCATTTCATATTCCACTTGAACATTGTAAATTTATTACAAGGATAAGTAATCACAATATTCTAATTCTGAATCATTGTCAACTTACCTTTCTGAAAATTTTATACTTATTTTATATATAATACTATAATCTTCCATATTATCACCAAAATATATGATCTTACACAAAATCTCATTTGCTCTTGTAATGTAATCATCAATAATTCCCCCATTATCCATTAGTTATATCTCGAAATTCACTTCTTCATTTTGTAACATGTATTCTCTAACATTCTCCTTTATTTCACAGATACTTGTCAACTTATCCCACGTTTTTTAAGCAATTGGAAACCACATAATATTTGTATAAACATTTTCAGTATGATCAATCGACATAGAATTCTATTAATTTGAATCATATTCATAAATTGTATTATACAATGTTTACATTGTTGCATCTCAAACTTTAGGGAAAAGATATACAAGATTGGTTAACATAATTTTCTTCAAACTGTGATAGTATTTTCCATAAAAAATTGGAAACCTCCTTTCTTTCACTGAATTAAAATTCTACATTCTTAGATATATATATTTCAATGGAAATGTCCCTCTAATACTGATTGGTTTTTTTCAAATTGATCCAGAACACTAAGGGGGTGGGTGGTAAAAAATATGTTATTTTTATTTTTATAATAAAATAAATTAAATAATTATTTAAAATAAATTATTAACCTATTAAAACTTTTTAGATTTAAAATACACTAAACTTTAAATCTCAAACTCAGCTTTTGGATTCCAAAAATAAAAATAAGGTGATCAAAATGATATTTACATTTTTTGCTACATAGACATAATATAATCCATGTCGGTTACATCATCCAACATGTATTTATTCAGTAACATCATTCTAGAATAAATAGTAATAAGTATAAAAAAATCCCACACCCTGGAACACAACTTTTTATATATATTAGGTTATACCCCCAACTATAATATCTATAACAACATTACACATGTCACGTAATACACCTAAAAAAAACTGGATTCTTCAAAAACTGGTTATAACCCATTATCCCCCCCCCCACTACAAGATTAATTTTTCTTCCTTTATACTCGACTTAATAATGATCTTCACTTCCTCCATAAGTATTCTTGGTCAAATTCACCTATGTAAGATCTTTATGAACTCCCTGAATTATCTTAAGTGCTTCGAGGTATCAAATCGTCACCCAGATCTTTGGAAAATATGATGATTCTCAATAATATGTTCCATAATATATGTTTAAGAAACATACCCAAAAAAATTCTATCTCATTTCTCTTAGTCCAGTAAAATATTACAAATGGTCTCTATCTGATTAGTCTCTATCAAAATCTTTGTCTTCTTTACCTGCATCACCTGAGTAGAAAATCAAGCAGAAACACATAATTTCTCCGTCTGATGGAACTCCATCTAATGAGACTTTTAGAGATGATACTCCATATAATGATATACTATCCAATAGAACTCACTCTAATGGAACTCACTCTACTAGAAATTACTCTGAGGGAAGTCACCCCGATCTACTAAAAATCAACATAAAACCAAATTTTTGGTTTGGTTATCAATCTACAGCAAAATTTTATGCTAAATAACTTTCCTAAAATGTGAATTGTTTCAGAATAAGAATGTAATTTTTTTCTATCTATTTATTGGAATCAAATAATGTAAATGGAGGAAAAATAAATTATACTTCTTAAACAATGAAATTCATTATGCCTAAAATTTCCAGATCATTTGAGCTACATGTTTGATTGTTTAAACTATTATTAATATCTTTGGACCCTTCATGAATTATTATGTATGTTCTAAATAACATATACCATTATAAATTTTTTAAAGAATTATTCAGTACAATCATTTGAGTTTGAAATTTCTTTTTTTGAAACTCTGATATTTTTTCTAACTGAGTTTATGTCTAATTGAAATTATTAAAAAAAATATGGTGGAATTACTCATGAAAAAAACATCTAATTAATCAAAACATCACAACAACTAACACTATATCCTTCTCTCCTGAACCAATGAAATAAAAAAATATAACTCAATCCATATAGGGTATGTCTAAAATAACACAGTCTATCTAGTTCCCTTGACCCAATTGAAAAAACATTCATCAAATAAATGCTCATTCTGATGATCTAGGTCAATTGAAAATGGTGGACTACACTATTGAAATTATATCATTTCAACTTCATAAAACTCTAATTATCTACAACCACTTTTTTAGGAACATAAAACTTCTCAAATTATCAAACACATTCACATTATGATATCATGAATCATAGATATTCACAATCTAATCATATGATACTAATGAAAAATCAGTGTCTGATGAATCAGTGTAAATAAATTCCCTAATCAGTCACCCTCTAGAATTCTAGTCCATCTAATGTAATTTGGTCAGTTGAATGTTTTTAATCTTATGAAATTATAAATTCAATTCCTTGTTTTTGAATTCCACTCATCTAATTGATCAGTTTTATAATGATTTCTATTTATCCTTCAATTATTTTAAATAAAATTCAAAACTTCTAACATCAATAAATATAATCTCATAGTCACATCTTCATTCGATGATATACAACCGAAAGACAGAATTTATAGTGAAATTTGAAATTTAAATACTAAAAAATTAATCTTGAGACTCCATTGTGATTTAGTATAATTGAATGATTAATAAAGAATCTTAATATTTAATTTTATTGGAGCTTGACTATGACTGATATATTAGATCCTAAATATATCTTATCATATATATCTAGAAAGGATTTACTAAAACTATTTTTTATCATTAAAATCAGCATGGTCTCATACTATGATGGTAGGGAATATCATGGAAAAACCTCAAGATATTTGTTCAACCAGTTGTGAGGCTTGAATGAATATAGATATTCAATTCCTGAGAATATAGACTCTGAAGAATCTCCTAAATGATGAAATTTAACTTCACCTAAAATGTATTTCACAATGTGTTTGTTCATGAATAAAGAAAAAATGTAGTTCACCCGTATACACTATTGATTTTAATAAACATGCATGACATGTACTGTGAATGAAAATTGTAATAAAAATGATGAAACAACATGTTTTATTCCATCAATAGAGCATAATTGCATGAATGAAATTTCAAAAAAACATTTAAGCACAATCCATATGTGAGTTTCGGAAGAACAGGACCCCCGGGATTTTGAATTGTTTGGGTAAATTTAATAGTTATTTTTTATGTGATTATTTGGTGTTTAGAGGTAATTATTTAGTTTATATTATGTGTTTTATTTTAATATTTATGTAGAGGATAAAAAAATACTAAAAATGAGAATCAGACTAGCTAGAGGACTACTTCTTGGAATCAAAGGTGGTTGTTATGATTATAATTGGATTTTTATTTTCTGAACCCTCATGGATAGAATGTGTAGCAGGCAATTTTTTCATATATTTATAATGAATTAAGAAAAATTATTTATATATTTTTATAAATTAATTTCACTCATGATGGGTCTTTCTATTCAATCTAATTTTCTTAAATATTACATTCGTCTAGTGATCATGTCCACTTTTACACAATATAGGAATTTCATTTCAATATAAATTAACTATATTTAATTTTATACCATAACAATTGTATTGGTTATTATCTATGTTTAAATATGGATTCAAGTCATATTTCCTTTTAATAACCCAATGTACCATTACTATTGAAAAGAAGGTAGATTTAGCGAAAGTAAGTGTGTACCATGATCATTAAACTCAATCAAAATCCATTCAAATAACCAAATTATGTATAATTCATTATTTACTATATTTTTTCCTCATGATCTAGGATTTGAAATACAATGTAAATCTCTTTTTTTATCTTCTATACTCATATTTATTCATGTTTTAATTAACATAAATTTATTTAGTTATTTTTCATCAATTTATTTTATTTATTTTCAATTTAATTAAAAAATTCTCAGGCACTACAATTTTCATTGAACATAATGGATTTAATTCATATAATACTTTTTTCTTGTTCATTGTAATGAAATATGGTCTATCTAATCTAAATTAGTACTTACCATTGGAATTAACGATTCCTTCCCGATAAACTATGGCATGGCCCGTGATAGTGACCTAACTCGACGTCTATATGGACCAACAAGAGGATTTTATCTATGTGATGCTGAATTATGTGGTTCCCTTATAGCTAATCAAGGATTAGAAAATCATTTATAATTACCCGCTTTAATATAGATGAATCAGTTGTGGTTGGGGTTTATGGTACCTTCAATAGTGAATAATCACCCTTTACATGGTCAGTGGGCATATCTTTGTGCATTTATTTATAATCGATTAATAAAATTCATATTAATTTGAATTTATATTAAGGAAAAATTAGTGGTGTCTTTCATATTATATACTCCCTCCATATATGGTCATTTTCGTCAATGTGTATTCTGTAAAGACCCGGAAATTCCATGGAAGATTTTTTCTTAAATTCATGGGAATTTTATGAGTCCGGAGTTTCAGACAGTGCACAATTCATAGGCCCAGAGTGCCCGGAATGATCCATCAAAGTTTTGTTAAGCTTAAATTAACACGCGTATGCAGTTTTCCTGAAAAAGTGGAATAACACTTAAACTATTACTCGAATTAGAAATTTGAGGCCACTATTGCGCTCAGGATGGTGGGTTTACCCTAGGCGTGACTTAAATTTAGTCGGCACGGGCCTCCTGTAAGAAAACCCAAAAATGGTATAACCGTAAATATAATAATTAAATAAAGTTATTTTATTTTTCAAATGCTTATAACTCACAAATGGTAACTCGAATTAAAAATCTGAGGCCACCGCTAAACTCATGAGGGTAGAATTTCATTAAGCAGATATTAACTTGGGTCAATGAGGGTTACCAAATTCATTTAGTTTTTGGCCTCAAATAAAATAATTAAGTGAGAATTATTTTATTGTAAAATTCATAACTTTTAAATAGTAACTCAGATTAGAAATATGAGGGTACCATTGGGTTATTTGTGGCGTGTTTCACCTAGGTAGAGCCTAACCTCGACCATAGTGGGTCGAGGGTGGCTGTTAATAATTTTCCGAACTTTTTGTTCAGGTACGTTCAGTAAACGTACATGCAGGATTTCATATCTTTTGAACTGGTACTCGAAATTGAAATCTAAGGGCACCGTTGAACTCACAGTGTTGGTATTCGCTTATGGAGACCTTTACCGCAGTTGTGTTATGAGTTGAGTGGAAGTTAATTTTTTGGGTTTCTAAATAAAATTAAATAAAAATATGTAGAATATTTTTATTTGAAAGGTCGTTTATTCCTCCAAGGGTAGGTTGGAGGTGGGTCCCACCCGCGCATAACCTCCCATGGGAGGATATTATGTGGCGGAGCCCACATGATCTCAAACCCCCTTAAACCCCCTTAAACCCTTGAGTTCCCCATTAATGGGGGAAACCCTTGGTCTACTCTCATAATGGTGCTAAACCCCTCTTCATTAATTGAAACTCTCCACCTCCCATGTTTTGAATTTTGATTCCATTCCTCTGCATTAAATTAAATGTGTTGTCACATTTAATTACGGACAACTCTTGGGTTGTTGTGTCATAAAAATAATAGAGAACTATCTCTATTATTTTGGCTTAGCTTAATTTGGTGGAGCCTTGGAGAAATAGAGAGAGCATCCTCTCCAATGAAGAACGCCCATCTCCATTAAGGGACGACGACACCGTCTTATCCCTTTTCAACCGGGGCAAGAAAGGGAACTCGCCACACGTGAAGAACGCCGCCAAAGATGAAGGAATCTCCTCCTGACGTCAACAGAATGACGTCGCCTCTTCCGCGACTCATCAACGTTCAATAACAAATATGAGGTAGGGGGATTTGATTATTTTATTTTATGAATTATACCCTCTTTCTTCGATGTTTATTTTGGTTTGATGGTGGCTAATTGTTATCACCTAATGCAGAAGGTGCAATCCGAAAAAATACAGCTTGACGTCCCTCCGTTGAATCTTGTTTGGTTGACGTCGGAGGCGGAGCCGGAAGGGCATGGTGCCAGCGTGTCGCGCCGCGCTAGAGGTGTCGAACCGCGGCCAAGGCGGGCTGTGTCAAAGGGGTGTGGTGCCGTTGTGCTACACCAGAGAGGAACCACGTCCAGGAGGGCCGCGATAGATGGACAAGTGTGGCACTGTTGTGCCCCGTGGTGGAGAAAAAGGCCATGCTCAGGTTGGGCAACAGCGGTGGCCACGGGACGCCGTCACGCCTCGCAAAGGACAGCATGACCATGACGCCATCGCGCCGCAGAGGCAGCCTATCGGGCCGGCCTTCATGGAGCCAGATGAGCGGGACCAGATGGGTCCCATAAAACCTGAACCGGCGCAGTGTTCCAGGTATGTTCGACAAACCGGGGAGGGGCGTGGCACCCCCTCCCTCGCGTGGCTGGCTGGGCCGCCATGACCGGGCTGCCATCGGCCGGGCCGCCCTCGGCCGGGCCGCCTGTTGGGCTTGGCTGTCTCTTCAGGTCGGGCCATCCCCTCATCCCAGGTTTCTTCCTCAGACCGGGTCAGAGCTGCGGACCGGGTCAGACCCCGGTTCAGACCGGGTCAGACCGGGTCAGTCAGACTGGGTCGGACTGGACCCGAACCCGCTATGGCCGATTACACCTTTTAGCCCGCATCTAGGGCTACGGGTGTCCGATTGATGTACCACTTAAAGTGATTGAATTATTGGTGTAAGACGATTCTTTTGGAATACTCCACTTGAGTTTTGGATGCAGTTGGGGTATGCCCAAATTGGTTTGAGCCTAAAAACTAACCGGGTCCCTAGAACGGAAATGACAATAACTCTCAAACCGAGTGTATAATTGACGCGCCATTTGTTCTGTTGGGTTCCTTATGATGAGACAGAACTACAAGATACATCAATTCATGACATTGTGATAGTTAATGTATTAACACTTGGATCGAGCAGCGGACCCTCCTAGAATCGAACGTGCTGGGTGCGGGAACCCTAGGGCTGGCTGTGATTGAGATGTACCAGAATCCTCCGTGGGTTCAACAGTGATGAATACTATAACAGAATCCTCCATGGGTTCGATAGATATTACTACTCTACTGGAATTATTCGTGGGTTCGACAACGATTACTACTGTACTGAAATCCTCCGTGGATTCGATAGCTATGACTACTGTACTGGAATCCTCCGTGGGTTCGAAAGCGATGACTACTGTACTGGGATCCTCCGTGGGTCCGACAGTTCTGAATTCTGTTCCTGTATCCTGTGTGGGTCTAACAGAATAGATATTCCTATATCTTGTGTTGTTCTGACAGCTTAACTGGTCCTGTATCTTGTGTGGCTCCGACAGCTTAAAAGAATCATTGACTACATCGGATCATCTCTATCACTCTAGAATAGCTAGTCCAGTATCCTGGGTTGGTCTGACAACTTAGCTAGTCCTGTATCCTGTGTGGGTCCAATAGATTAGATGAATTATTAACTATATCTGATCATCTATATCACTCTAAAAAATATGTATAGCTATGTGATCTGGGTCATGTCTTTCAACCGTTATCATCGGGGTGATTGAAATTACTTCCTTTGAATATTTTGTTGTGCTTGGGCTCGAGAGTGGGAGCCAGATTGTGATTGATAACATAGGTATATGTATAGGCATATACCTAATTAGGGTTGGTTGATGCATCATGATTGTATCTTTCTTCTCTGTTTTATCCTTAGTGAATTCTGGTAGACCTTCGGGGCCTCAGGGTCCCCTACTGAGTATTGTTATACTCACCCTTACACAAGCTTCCCCCACACCATGTTCTGTTCTGTGTAGACGACATTCAGTAGTGATTGAGGTTAAGGGTGATGGATGGGTGACTGCTCGGAGCTATACTAGAAGGGACGTACATGAGGGATGAGTGTTCGAGTTATGTACCTACTCTTCAGGTAAGATTCACCAGTGGACGATCCAGGAGTTTTTCACTTTTTACTTGTACTTGTACTTGTGGTTCAGTTGGGTTTGTATATTAGCCCACTTAATTTCAGCACACTTTTCATTTCTATTTTAGTACTTGTTGCTTCTACTTCTTGTGTTCAGACTGCGTGAGTTTCAGGTTAAAAGGAAATGCCTTCCCTTTTTTATCTGGGATTCACCTTTGGTTCTAGTCCCTAGCCCCTGGCCTATGGAAGGCCGGCTTGGGGTAGTCACGGCACGGGCCCTGAAGACGGTTTGTGTCATATTCCTCATTGTAAATTATTGGATAATGCAAAAGGGTTTGGTAACATGAAGTTGGGTAGACTAACCATTGGGTCTCGAGGTGGTACTTAGGATATCTTTGGGGTGATTTCATATTTTATTTTTCATTTTCCTTAGTAAACTCTTCATTGAACATCCTCAATGGAAGTGCACGTTTTATTACCTTTTATAACATAGAGATACATTAAATGTCAATTATCATAGCATTGACATTATTATGTTTTGATGCACCTATTACTATTTTTATTATTTTCATCATATGAATTTTGTGTACAAATTTTCATAATGGTGTTATAGTCTGCCCACAATCATATGAACACTCACAGCTAGTTGGAAAACTCTTACATATGGTAAAGAGAAATTGACAACATATTATACTCCAGTACTAACTTGGCGATTCATGTTTTGAAATTAAAATTTGGTTGTAGTAATTGATATGGGCATTATAGTTTCCTTGAATAGGTTTTTGGGCATAGCAGGAGTATATGGAAGCTTAAGTTGTGAAACATCACACATTAGTCATTTATTTATTGGTGATATCTGGATTATTTTAAAAAAAATTGACGAATAATATGTTTTCCATTGGGTCCTTAGGGAATAAACAAATGGAGATGTGGATGTGGGCCTCCTTAATCTACTTTCTAAGGATTTAATTTTACTATCAATGATAAATTCTTTATTGCGTGGGTTTGATGTTTCAGGATGAATAGTTATTAATTAAATGTGTATCTTTTTCGGTTTTTTTATTCTGTAGATAATTTTTTTACACTTCTCACCTTTAGTAAGTAACATTTGGTATGATCTCACAAATTATAAAGGTTAGGATCACCCAATTTATATATTAATATTTTTTTAGGATATTGGGATTCTTTTAATGAGTGATATAAACAGTAAAATCTTAATGGATGTTGTTAAAATGGAGTTTCAACATAAGGATTTCCACGAGTTTTGTTTTTATTCATGCATTTTTTATTTCTTCTATTTACATGAATTTTAATATTCTAGTTATTTTATCTTTATAAGATGGTATTTATGTTGGATGTTAAATTATCTATAGTTAATGAAATATATTTTGAAGCTAGGATATCTCATTGTATTTCTTATAACCACATTGCTAGTCTCCAACCCAAGGCCTATTAGAGGCGGACTTCAATATTAACCTTGTTTCGTCAACATCGACCCTAGATCTACAAGTGTGGTGGGGGTTGAGTTCATGAAAATAATGGAACCAAATAGATATTCACAAAACTGATATACTCTATTACCCACTTTGGTCATCCAAATTCTACATCACATTAGTTAATGAATTCTTATAATGAATTAAAATATTTTTTATGAAATTGATGATATATTTTATTTTTTAATTGTAATTTTTATATTATATTTTTCATCATCAAAAATTTTCACACAGTATATAACTTTTTTTAATATTCCTTTATGTAAAGTTTTAATGTAATCCATTAGTAATGGTTAGCTAGTTATTTTAAAAAATAATAATAATAAATTATTTTTATAATAATAATTTATATATAAAACATAAAAAATATTGATGTAAAAATATCATATTTTTAGCTATTGATTTTAATAAATATTTTAAAATTATTTCCATAAATATGGTCTAGTGAATCATTATTGAACCCATAAAAACATTATTTACCAAAATTCCAAAAAACAATATCTATTTCCATATATACAACTACTATAAAACATATCTAAACTCTGATTATTTAGAAGGTAAATAAATTTTTTCAAAAAATAACAGTTCACGAATGAGAATCTTCATAAAATGGTTATAATAAGATTGAAATATGAGAGTTATATAAAAACCAAAATATAGATATTGTTATAAATGTGATGTAAATACATCCCTCTTTGTAAATAACATTATTGTATTTACTATTTCTAGTTGAGAGATAAACAATTATCCCTTTTTATCTCCCATTAAAATGTTTCTTGAATCTCCCTCTTCAAATTTCCTTAACATACACATTGTTCGTGAAATGATTACATTATAATTTAAATATATCTCTATATATATTATTAAATAACTCCAAATTATTTAATTCCCATGGTTTATTTGTCGTTTGATTTATATGGAATTTACACTATATTCTTGATGAATTCCCATTATATATTAACCATTTTTAAATAAATCAAAATGAATAAAATTATACTTGAATTGATTTTTTGAGGAATTTCACTACTGAAAATCCATTTTGGTTATCAAATGACGTCATTAAAAGTTAATTACTAATGTTAACTTGGACTTTTTCATTAGTTGTATCATTTTCAAAATTTATATAACCATACTCTTCCTTCTCCATGGGGATATGTTATTTGATATCAACATGTTTTGTCTTGGATTAGTGCATCAAGTTCATTCACAAGACGATTTCAACTTGTTAACCTTAACCCTTAACTTATCGATATGTGGATTCTATTTAAGAATCATTAACCAATACCATTAAACATATTATTTTGTTTGTCTGATATATTACCACAATATTCATAGCATCTATTGTCAACTAAAATTTTCATCATGGCATTATATATAACAGATATAACTATAATTTTTATTAATCCTCTAAAATTATACATAATATATATATATATATATAATCACGTCATTCAAATCCTTGTATTGTTGAGGCACTCTTCACATATTATGCCTCAATCCACCATTAAAGATAATATCATCTAAGTGAAGATACATTTCCATAATTAAATTTCTTATAATTCATTTATATTTTATTAAACTATCAATAAAAAATTACTACACAAACTTCATAACTATAAATTACATTCAATATAGTATTATTTTTCATCATGTCTGATGAAAAGTGACAATCCAATATATAGGTATTTATTACATTAATACTATATATATAAATTAATATACCATCAATCCCTTATGTCACTCCACATCAAGGGATATTTATAGTCATATATTTATTTTAGGCACTATAATAAATTATAAGATACACATTATTTGTATAGCATCGATGATAATAAATCCAATATTTTTCCTTCTAATCAAATAATCAAATCTTAACATTTACATTTTAATTGGGTTGATGATATAGATTACATATTATATATTCATATTATCTAACTGAAAAATAATTACCTCTAACTGATTAAATAAATGATATATTATACCATAATAATTATGTTCTATTAGAATACGCACCACAATATGAAAAATATCCTTTATTTTAGGATATTCATATACAATAGATATTAAAAATTTTAAGATATTCTTTTTTTCTATATTTTTTTTTTCAACCTATGGATTTTTTTTCAACATTAACATTCATTTTGACTCATTATACTCAATATCTTCACCATTAGATATATTTTACATATCCTTTTTCTTATATAGAACCGGGTAATTTATATTTTAACCTTTAGATTTGATGAATGGGTTTATTTTTAATATTTTTTAATGAAAAACAATCATTATTTCACATAAAAAATCCCACCATTAGATATCATTACATAAAAATTTGTATACATATTGTGTTTGATAATTATATGAAAAATCATTATGTTCCTTATTAGAATTAAATCATTCAATTTTGATATTACGTTTTTCCTACATCTTCAATATAATTTTCGATGTGAAACATAATTTTCTTAAATTAGCTCTCAACTTAATGAATCTTTTATGACTCAATAAACATATTAATTAATTGTAATCATATTATAAATCCTAAAATTAAAAATATTTTATTATTTATGAGTAATATAATTTTTGTTAATATATTATACTAATGTTTTTTATCTTAATTTTATTCATTTATCAAGACATTAGATATGTTAACATTTCCATCAATTATTTTATACCACTGTCAATTTCATAGAATTTTGTGAGGCATACTAGTTCTATAATATTATTTGTATATCATTTAAAATTTTCTTCATTTTACATTCTATTCACTATATCCTTCCATACATTATGGTTCATTAGAGTGTTTTTATTATGAATTTAATTATTGAGCACAATAACCCTTTGATAATATTTAGTCCTTTTTCTATTTCATTATCATAATATAATAAATCATTAATAAATTAAATATTTATTTTGTTTAATTAATTTATTATTATTTTGTACATTTTTTTCCCATCAATTATGACCAATATCCTTTCTATCTTCAACCATTGAGTATAAATTGTTTTCTATAATGACCCCATCAAACCATAGATACCAAACTATGAAGAGAGAGATAATGTCCCATGAGTCCTGCCTCACATAGGCCGCAGCTTGGTGAGTATAACCGAATGTATAAAAAAAGAACATGTGATAAATTACCCAATATAATATATGTTGGTTCGGGACATAGGATATAAAAATCACTTAACTCAATAAAAAATAAATAAAATAAACAAAAAAAATATCCCATAATTCATGTAAATGTAAAATAGATACAAATAAAAGCCTCAAAATAAATACCCAAAAATTAATAATAAAAGAGTTACACACTAGAGGTATAAAGTGTTGACATAGTATTGTCCATCATGTCTCACAAACACTTTCTATAAATGAAAAAAAAAATATTTATAGATATAGTGTTAGAATACAAGTACATTGAGTAGGAAAACAAATGTCTCTTGGCACACTCACAAAACAACACATCCATGTATAATCACATAATATGAATCCTATCAATAAATAGAATATATTATTAACCACTTTCCAATTGATTTTCCCCTCTGACCCCGAAACATTGTACAACATGCTTCCCCCATCCGTTTCATTAAACATATCCCACCACCCACGTCATGGTTGCATCACATTTCAGCTCAGACGCCTAGAACACCATCCTAGATAATAGTCACATAACATCCATCATGAACACATTTAGGCCACCACAACACAACCATATCCAGATAGATCACTTTTAAATTTTTTCCATCATGGCATGTGAAATTCGTCGTTGCCTGGAAGAGGGAAAAAGAAGGAGGGGTATCCATCCATCCATCCTAGCCATCAATATTTTTTAAAAAACACACTCATATATATATATATATATATATTAGTTTTGAAAAACAATAATAATGGGTAATTTTGAATTTTATTTGGGATATTGAATAGATTCACTATAGTAGTCAGGTTGAAGAACATCTTTATGATGGAAAAATTTTCATGTTAAAAATAAAAGTTTCTTTATTTTCATTTATAATTGTAATTGTAACATGTCACAAATACCTTTGGTGTTAATGTGTGAAATTCAATAGATATAATATTTTATAATTGATAATAGATGCATATTAAAAAAATATCAAACAGAGATCACTACATAACATGTTGAGAAATATAATAAAATCTTTCAGAAGAGTTCCTCTACAATTACCTTGAGTGGGAGGAAAATATATGTTGATATTAACTAGTTTAACATAAAAAATAAATAATATCTCATGATCTCCTTTATCCTCCCCTCCATTATAATTTTATTCTCCACTCAACATACATGTTCCTGTTAGGAATCCCTTAGACGGCCCATCCATAAAATTGACTTCTCCAGACAATTTCTAGCAGATTTGGGTCTAAATCCCCCAGGTATGGAAACCCCTTCTATCCTCTGAAATGTTTTCCAATTCACTACTGAATCATGGATAATTTAGTATGGAATTACCATATTTAAAAAAACAACTAATTTGGGGTTTATTTGGAATTTATGGTCACTATATGATTATTATTCCCTATATTCTAGCTCCATAAGGGTTGATTTCACTTAATTTGAGGTATTTTTCTCAATGATTAAAATTTGTATTTTATATATTTTTATGTTCGTTATTTAATGTTACTTAATGATTATTATTTATTTTATTTCATGGAAATAAGATTATTATAGAAATTATTTATAGGGAGGTATGACATATATATAAATTTTAACATAGTTTATATAAATCTATTAAATTGAAAATTGTTATTAAATGATTAAGGATATATAATTTTTGTTGAATTATGATAATTCATGGATTATGGTAGTGATTTTAAACCATGTTTTAATATCATGCTATAAGTGATTTTAGTTTATTTAAAGGATGTGAAATTAGTTTTTTATACATTTTCATATATATATAATAATAATAACATGTCATTAAAAATATATAAACATTTAAAAATACTTTAAATATTTTTTTCAGATATATATATATATTTGATATATATATTCGTTTAAAATAATTTTAAAAATATAATTGGGGTATATATATTTTATTATCAAATAATATAATATATATATTTATATTTATATTTTAACATGTGAAAATGAATATATATATGTTTTAGAAAAACAAATATGGTTTCTTATATGGTTATATATATAGATTTCATAAGTATATTTGCTTAAAAACTTTTATAAATATTATATATATATATATATATTTGATTATGAAATCAACATACATATATATATTAACATGTGAATAGAAATATATATATTTTTGTAAACAAATATATATGGTTTTTTATATATAAATATATATGTTTGTTTGTATATATAGATTTGGTATGAATATTTTTTTAAAAATATATAATTATATTTTACAAGTATATATATATTTAATTAATAAATTATGTTATATATATATATATATCTTAGGAATAAATAGAAAATGAGTGTTTTAAAAAGTGATGAGAAAATAAATTTGAAGATAACATTTTCACAAAACAGTTTTCCAAAAAATATCCTTTTTCTTAAAGAAGCATTATAAAAAATCACTTAAAGAAACCAACAATAACTATTTAAAATATGTAATATTTATTAAAATATATTTTAAAATAATTATTTAATTTTTTTAATCACATGTAAATAATAAAAAAATATTGAAAAATATTGAAAATTCAAAATAATTCATAATTATTCAAAATGGAGTAAAATTTAAATTATTAGTAATAATCAATAAATGCATTATAATAATTAATAATAAATTATTCAATATTATAAATAAGTATTAAATTTTAGTGTGAATTAATAAATTTGTTAATAATAATTAAATTTTATTAAATTACCATAATTTTTAATTAATTATAAAAATATATGTATATAGTTGTGTTTGTGAAAAACTAGTAATTATTAGAAAGCACTAAAATTTATGAAATTTTCATTTAAAAATAAAAAAAATTACCTATTAATAAATAATTGTGTCAATTTCTAAATATGAAATACTATTTGAAATAATAATTTAATTTGTTTTAATACATTTAAAAAAAATAACAACTACTAACAACTATTAAAAATATATAATATTTTTTATAAATATAGTATTAATTATTATTATTAGTAATATTCAGTAAATAATTTATAATAATTAATAAATAAATTATCAATATTAATAATAGTTCCTAAATTTCAGTGATAATTACAAAATATTATTTATAATTTCTAAATAAAAAAAATAACAAAATGTAATATATTATATCAAATATATAATTGAACTACTAATTAGTCAAAATTAAAATATATTAATAACTAATGTTACTCAAAATTAGAAATAATTATTCTTATTTTTTAGACAATTATAGGCTCTTAATGTAAACATCAGTTTCTATAATGTGGTCATTATATGATAAATCATCAAAAAATTCCAAATGGGTATGGTATAAATCCTATAAAAAATTGGGGTAGTGACACATTTATGTAATTTTCATGTTAAATTAAGAATAATCTTTTGATAGAACAATTAATTTTCGATTTAATAATTTTGATCATTTGATATTCAAAATGTTTCACAATGTAGGACTTTATCTAAAACATTTTGGTTTTTGGAATGATTATATTTATTTTTATCAACATAGTGAATGAAATTTAGTATATAACAAAAAAATTGGTTCCATATCCATTATTTCATAATTTAGTACATGAGGGTACTGGACCATCTTTTTAAGTGAGATCAAACTAAAATAATATTCAAAATCCTTAATCAGAAACATCTCAATTTTGAAATATATTCAATTATATTCAGAAGGTCATATATCTGAGATTCAAGATAACAAAAATAATTTTGTAATAATATTTATGGCTATTATATAATATTTTATAAAGTTAACTAGTCTCTCCGATCATATATTTTCTTTGGTTTAATCCTTGTTTCTTAGGTGAAATACATTACCAATAAATTTCAATTAATATAAT
Organism: Viscum album; assembly: GCA_963277665.1. Lineage (NCBI taxonomy): Eukaryota > Viridiplantae > Streptophyta > Magnoliopsida > Santalales > Viscaceae > Viscum > Viscum album. Next base: position 1,449,969,970 of record OY728151.1, on the reverse strand, counting down.
AGGATAGATCAATATTTGATTCATAGTAATCAAAATATCCATGCATGTTCAAATGACATCATCTTATATTATGGTATTTTTGAATGATTAGTTAACTATTGTACATGTTGAAAATAATTGTATAAAAATACATAGTATAGAATGTAAAAATTTCATATGAAATAGTTAAGGCATTTTATAATTACATCACATTTACATTATTAATTTATCTGACACAACATAGCTTCATTGGTGAAACGAAATAAATCAAATATTTCTATATGTAAAAGATTAAATCAACCATGTTATGGTGATTCATGAAGCACTTAGATAAGATGGATTCTTCATTTTCTTGGGAACCTTAGAATATCTTTTCGGGTCATTATAATATTTGTTTTGTCCATTTTTTCATTACACTGGTTAATATTCACATTGGCTTATTTTCATTATTCTCTATAACTTACCTCAGTTTATGGTGATTATCAAACAATATAAATATTTTTTATTTATTGAATCTACAACAACAAAAGAAGAATTTATATATATTTTGGTCCACTACTTTTTGAGTTAATTTCATTAGGAAATAATAGTGTAACTGCATAAGATATAGTTCAAGATCATACATTTAATATGAAGGTTATATTAATATAGAATATCAAGGAATTGTTTTATATGGTATGGAATATATATAGAGTACATATGATCTAAAAACCTACCCATAGTGAAAGGAGGAGACAACGAATTTATACATGGTAATGGGAGAAACCCTAGTTATTGTGACTGTGATAGGATATTTCTTCCCGTAGATAACGCTTTTTGAAAAAAAATTATTTAGTTTTTTAAAATTTATAATTTAAATAGTTGAAAAACCAACATTTCACATGTATTTTTATGTAAAATCTATCATATCATTATTACCTTTTTTTACTTTTAGAAAAACTATAAATGAAAAAATATATATGCTTTTGTGAGATTTTATAATTTGATAAAGAGGAATATTTTCTGAGACCGTCCATATTGATTTAATTTTCTAGATCACCAAAATTTAAATTTAATAAATATTATTTTCAATTTTTTGAGAACATATTTTATAGAAAATTGGACACGCCCATTATGAACCAGGATAATGTGAGGGAATAGTTAGATCGTTAAAAAATATGCAGACATCATAAAATCTAATTATTTAAATATGAATGATCAAAATATTTAAGGGATCCAAAAGCACCATATGAACTGTATAAAGAACGTAATTTATTATTATTTCAATGGGTTATATATTTGAGTTTACCAGGGGTTATGCATCTAATTATTCTATTGGCTTATGAAATGACCAAATAAATGGCATAAAAATTCATGACTATTATTTCATAATGGAAATATTACAACATATTAGTCTTAGTTGGGTATTTAATTACTAAAGAAACAATGTTTTAAAAAATATATCATATTTAAATCATGATAATTTTTTCGAATCATCTGATTGTGATGAATTGGTTATACTGCAAAAATAATAATAAAATTAGAGAAAATATTCCTACCAACCATATTTAACTCAATAGAGAACATAAAATTTCATCTGACATATGAAAATAAATGTCGAGTCATGGTGAAATATCGGTGGTTGTAACCATTTTCTATATTTTTGAAAAAATTATCGAATAAAGTATATAAAAAAGTATCATTTGAAGGGTCAATTATAGTGGAGTACTTAATTGAATTGAATTCCATATTTCTGCTCTAATAATATTCAATCAGAATAATCTTCCAAACTTAATCAGATGAGTCATAATGAGAAAAATATTGATGATGTAATAGGCCGTAAATTGATAATTTTTAATGATACAAATCTTGGATTCAGTTTTTATCCTGATTGGTACATTTCAGATGAATAACTATACAGATCTCATACATTTGTTCTTATAAATTTTGAATAAATAGTGTGATTCTGATTTTAAAAAATAATTTTTTAATTTATATAATTTTTTAAAATTGATAAATTTAGTTACATTATTTTTTTGGTATAATATATGATTTCCATATATAAATTTTTTTATAAAAATTACCCTCCCACCTATTGAAGAATGTTTCAAATAGTTTTTTTTAAATTTTTTTTCAAGGGAAGATATGGAATGTTATAAAATATGGATCATAAAACCAAATTGATAATGATACTTACTTTTTATAATTTTTATTTTTATTACGAAACACATCATGAAGGTAAAATTTATAGTCGACTAGGTTTTCTAAAAAACACAAAATAGTAATTGGTAAAATAATATAATGGATATGTGCTTAATGGATATCTATTTTATACAAACATAAATTTAGAATTTAGATAGATATTTAAGATTTAATCCCTAATTATCTGTCTTGTCATATAATTAGGGTAGAGAATAGGAAACTCAAAGGATTACAAAATTAAATTCCCATTCATGTTTGAATATTATATAATGATTTTTTGACATTATTATGTGGTTTCCCATGAGACTGTGAAGCTTTGTAGTTTTTTACTGATCACATTATGAATGTCGCAGATTATGTGCCAATATAAGAGACTACGCCTATACATAAGTTTGGGAAGAATTATATCTGGGTTATTACATGACTCTAAGGAGTGACTTCCAGAAAAATTTCAAATAGGGAAACATGTTTTATGAATCAGTTTTATAAATTATAATAAAATAATTTTTGGATATAGATGAAACTATTTTTGACATATCATTCACACACCAATGGACAAAAAAAGTAGAAGATATTGTTCATAGAATGTAATGTCCCATACTTAGATTCAACCGAATGGTGCCTCGATACTAGTTACCCACGTGGACTCAAGAGTATCTCCCAAAATCCAGAGGCTGCCGACTAGTAGTGAGTGCCTTATGTGTGTCTATAGAGAGAGTATTACTTCATTACAAGATATCAACACCATAAAAATCTATAACAGTCAATAGAAGAATTATTAATCAATCATTAAATAGATAAACATCTAGGAAATATACAAAAATAAAAAAATCTAATTGTTATCTCATTTACAATGATAATCATTTCATGTGTCTAAAAAACATCCAAAAGAGGTATACATGGAATCCATACAATACACGTATAAATGTATCAAAAATACCAAAAAGAACAATCTCCTATTAGCATCATGAGCCTTAACTCAATCATGTTCTCCCCTACTTCTATGCAACGACCAAAATCAATCATCAAACAATGGGCACTTTACACTGTCCTTACCTACATCCAAATAGTCAGTATGGGTACCCAATATGAGCCTAAACACGGTGAGAGATAAAATCCCAATAGGTAACCACCCAATGGTCGAAATAAAGTTATGTTATGAAATTTAACAAGATGATGAAGAGTGGAATATATATCATAGGTTATAAATAACAAAATTTAATGTCCCCATGGAGTATATACTACAAATAACGTGATACAATATACCCTAATATGGTTCCCTAAAAAACATGAGTCAATATCCTATAACAAGGCCGCTACAAAAAAATATAGAAAAGTATAAAGGAATCAACATATGTCTAGTAAGGTCATGTCAACCACAGTCATAACATATTGACTGTGTATCAAAAAATGATGACCTTGTTATAAAACTATATGATTCACATATACCTTGGTGTATATGTATAAAAGAAAGTTTCATATCAAAAAAACATGTGTTGTACAAGAAAGAAAATCACATTCAACCCATTAATGACATATAATCATGTGTGTCAGGCCCAACAAGAATGAATGCAAGGTATAGTAGACCAAGGCATCCCCATCAACTATTTGGAAGATCTCAATGGAAAGTCAGATTGGCTTGAAGGGGGTCCAATTAGGATGTTTACTGACCATTTGCACTATGAGATGAAGAAAAACTAGATCTAATGGGTAGCAAGGCTGATGGAATCCTACGAAATCAGAATATAATCACTTAAAAAAGAGCATGCATGGTTTTTGGAATATATATATATATATATATATATATTAGATTAGTATATTTTTTTGAAATCCATGTAAATATATATTAATATATTTTTTATTAAGAAATCATGTAACATATATATATATATATATATATATGTTAACAAATGAATTTTCATATACAAAAAAATTAAATAACAAGTAATTTTTTGGTGTATATTTATATTTGACATGTTTTTTTGTCTGTGAAACAATTAAAAATATATTTAATGTATATATTTTTGATTATGAACTAGAGTAATATACATATATATATATATATTATCATGTGAATATAAATTTATAAAAAAATTTAAAAATTCATGTTATATATAAATATATATTATGAAATATAATGGAAATGGGTCTTAAAAAAATGAATAAGAATCGATTTAATGAAAAAAAATTGAAAAAATTGTTCTTAATAATAACCATTTGAAAAAATTATGAAATTTATTTTAATGAAAAAAATGCTACAAAAAATATGTATTAATTATTTAAAACATAGTTATTAAATATATGTTAAGATTTTTAAATCTCTTGTATAAAAAATATTAATAAAATTCCAATAATTATAAAAAATTCAAAATATTTTGTATTTATTACAAATGTTTAAATAATTTAAATATTTATTAATAATCATTATAAAATTTTCAATAATTAATAATAAATTATTAAATATTATAAATAATTATTATATATGTGTTAAATACAATATATTATTCATAATTATTAAATTTAATTAAAATAAAATAATTTTTTTCAATTACAATAAAAAATATATAAAATACAAAAAATTACTAGGAATTAAAATTATATATAAAAAATACATGAATAGGTAAAATTAATAGTATCACTTAATAAATAATATTATCAAATATTAAAAATTAAAAAATATTTGTAATAATTATTTCATTTTATACTAAATTTTATATAAATACAAAAAATACATACCCCATTTAAAATTTAAAAATAATTATTATATATTTTAAATAATTAAAATAAGTTATAATAGTCATAATATAATTTCTAATAATTAATAAATAATTATTCAATATTAATAATAGTTACTAAATTTCAATATTAATTTTAAATTATTGTTAATAATTAGTGAATATTAATACATTATGATAATTTAACCCAAATTCTTTTAAATATATATTTAAAATACAAATTATTCATAATTAAAATGTAGAAATATTTTTAATTATTCACAATATGAAATAATTTTTTTTATATACAATATTGTACTCAAAATGTAGACATCATTTTTATTATGGGATCGTGATTGGATAAATCATCAAAAAATGCCAACAGATCTGGTATAAATCATGTCAACATCTAGGTTGATGAAACATTTATATCATTTTAAACATTAAATTTATAATTTGATTTCTTCGTAATAATTAAAATTCGCTATAAGAAATGTGAACTTGGGAGATTTGAAACCCTTAAAAATCTAGGAATTCATCTACCAAAGATTGGTTTTGGGAATAATAATATTTTTTGGTGTCAATATGATTCTTGGAATTCAATAAAAAATAAAAATTTCTTGTTTCCATGTACATTATTTAATATTTTAATACACGAAGCTACTGGCCCACCGATTCAGGAAAAAATCTCTGAATAATATTGAAAATATAGTATCAAAACTATATCAGTTTTCTAATTTATTGAAATCTTCTAAAGAGGCCTTATATTTGGGAAGCGAGATAAGAAAACATAAAGTAGTTACTAAATTTATGGATATTTAATTATATTTTTTAATATCATATAGTTTCTTCGATAAAATATTTCATACAGAAAAATCATTTTTTCAAATGAAAATACATTACATATAATTTACAATGAAGAGAAATAGTATGTTCATATTTTGGGTTTTGGTAATCAGAAGATCCATGCATGTCCCAATGCATTAATCTTATATTATGGTGTTTATAGATAATTAGTTAAATGTAAAACATGCAGTGAATCGTTGTATAAAGAGGCACAATAAAGAAATTCTAAATTTCCTATGAAAATGTTGAGGTATTTTCTAATTACACTCCGTCTATTGAATTTTCTCTCTCTCACTACACAACATCATTGATGAAATTTAATGAATCAAATATTTCTACCAGTAAAATATTACCTGTACCTTATGATAGTGATTCATGATACAATTTTATCCAATGAATCCTTGTTTTTTTAATGCCTCCTAACATATGGTGGAGTATTTCAACTCATATTTTTGAACCATTTGGTTCTTACAACAGTGAATACTTATATTGGCCTATTTTCAGTAATTTACATAACATAACTACATGGATGATGATTATGGAACTATACATAAATATATAGATCTATTAATTCTTGTATTTCAGAAGAAGAATGTGTAGTTTTATTTAGTCCCCCTAATTGAGGAGTTAATTTAATCTTGGAACAATGGTGTAATAACATATGATATAGCTCATGATCATAATATGATTCTAAGGGACACATTACAGTTGATTATCTATAACTTTTTTATTTGGTATGTTATCAAGATTGAGTACACAAGGTCTAAAATCATATCCATATTTCATGTCTGATAAAAAAGTTTGTATTCATGGAAATTGGAGAAATACTAATTATTTTTATTATATTCAGATATTTCTTCCCAAGGAGGATCGTTTTTTGAGATTAAATATATTTTTACAAAAGATTGAATTGAAATAGATGAAAATAAAATTTTTCTCTTAGGTATTTATGAAAATTCTATAATATCTTAATTACCTCCTGTTACTTTTTTAAAAATTAGAAAAGAAAACAATGGACTTTGGGAGATATAATTATTGGATAAAGTGGAGTATTAGATTGAACCTTCAGTATTGATCAATTTTGTTGGTTCATTACATTTTAATTTTAAATAATATGGGGTAATTTTTTTATATAAAATACATCATGGAATATTTGACACCCACAATATGACCAAACATAATGTAACGGTTCAGTTGGATCATTCCCCAATATTTAGACATTCTGAACATAAATTTTTTAAAGATGAATGGTCAAAAAATTTAATGGGTCCAAATGTGAATATGCACATTCTAAAGAAAATAATTTATTGTTGTTTAAAAATATTATAGATTTTTGGTTACTATATGGTTATGCTTCTACCTTTTGACATTTCCTAAGAAATGGATATATTAATAGGTTAAAAATTCATGATTATCATGTTATAATTAAATGATTAATGATTATTGGTCTTATAAATTTTTTGAATTATTCAATCTAGGGTGTGCTAACTAAATTATCATATTTAATTCTTGATAATTTTTTAGAAATATCATATTATTATGTATTTAAAATTCTGAAAAAAGATTTTTTAGTTTTTTATAAATTTGATAAATTATTCATGCTGACAATTATTTACTATATGAAAAATTTATTATTTCATTTTCAATATGAAACAAAATTTGGAGGTATAGTAAAATTCTTGATGGAGGTATTAATTTGATGGATGTATTCAAAAATTGAAGATGAAATTATGGAATAATACATCAGTTGAAGGATAAATGGTAGAAGTGTACATCCAGGAGGAAATTTCGAATATCAATCACTATATTTTTCAATCAGAATATATTTCCAATCATAATCACATGGGTCACAATGAGTCAAATGTTGAATATGTTACATACCATAAATGCTTAGTTTTTAATCATATTTATATTCCTTTCATTTGTTATCATGAATGGTGGATTTTTAAAAAAACTGCATAAAGCTCATACATATGATCTTTTCAGTTGTGATGAAATGAAAATATTTTCATAGTACATTATTTTATTAATTATTTTTATAGTTTTTTTATAGATTAATATATTTAAATTATTATTTTTTGTATACTATATGATGGTCATATCATAAAATAATTTATACAAATGAAACCTGAAACTCTTGAATAAAGTTAGTGATATTATTATGTACATTTGTTTCAAGGACTGGTAATTTAGGTTATATATTATGGAATATGAAATAAATTTGATAAGGCTATTTATTATTAATAATTTTTAATGTCTGATGGAAATGCATCAATAAAGTGAAATTGATAGTACATTATGGGTGATAAAAAAACCCTACGAAGTAATTCAAAAAATAGTACATTAGGTATGTGGTTCATTGATTTCGATTTCATACATGCATAAATGGTTGTTAAAAACCAATGAATTGTGTTGTTTGTTTAAATGTTTCTCAGAATAAAGATACTAAATATCACATTTATGTTATGATTGATGAATGAATTTGGGTATGTTATCATGAGAAAACTACATAATAATTTTTAAATTCCATTGGTTTTATACTGATTGAGCTCTTCAAGAACATCCGTGGTGTGGAGTGGTTGACATTAAGCATAAAAATATTATTTCCTAAAGTAAACCGTTTATAATGGAACATAAAGCACATTATGTATAATATGATAATTAATATATAGTTTCAAGTGATTTAAATTATAGGTAGAGTGAAAAACAATCTCATGAAAATAAATTTCTTGAAAATTAAAATGGTTTTGTGGAAGTGAAACATATTGATGTTTTTTATGAGAAATCACAAAATATATCTACTACCTGATGATAAATAAATATCAATGATGAAACCACCCAGTTAATGGTAAAAAAAATTGATTATTTTGATGATTTAATATGGGAAAATGAAAATGAAAGTCATGAGGAAGTTGATGATGAATAGGAAGAAGATCAAGACATTTACCTTGATGAATATGAGGACACAGATGAATGATTATTTATTTTATTTATATATTTATATGTTTTTTTATAATTTATACATGTATTAAAAATTATTAGTAGTAATTTTATTTCATTCAAATGGATATATTCTTGACGGTCTATTATTTTTCATCACTGATTACAATATTTATTATTATTTTTATATTTTATATCTATATAAAGAATTATTTCCATTTAAGAATATGATAATTTATATGATATTTATTAAATTTTTATATTTCATAACTACATATATGAATATTTATAGTTAATAATATTATATTGTAGAATTTATTTTCATTTAATTATTACATTATGGGTTTTATTTGTTTTTAATATTTCATTTATGTATTAAAAATTATTTAATAGATACAATATTTGGCCTAGATTGCTAGATATTCCCTTACATATCTATTTCATCTTCTCACTTATTTAGGACATCATGATAATGATCCTAATTCATCTGACCCAAATAATGATATTATTGTACCGGCTAATAGGAGCTATGTGGCTGTACAAGTTTGATTATTCTGGACCGTATTCCAAAAAATTGTATATCTCTTGATTTTGATCTATATTTATGGAGGTATGTTCAATTATATAAAGGTTTTATTATGATTAATGTTTTATTATTATTTTTATAATAAAATAATGATTATTTTTTATAATATTTTTTCACATTTTTTATTGGGAAAGACCTTGTGATACTATGAAATTATATTTCAATACCATGGGTGTCATGGGATTAGGTTCCCATTGGTGTTAGTCAATAGATATTCAACCACAAGATTGTACATTATCAAATAATATATTTTATTTTCAATTTATTTATTTATTAAAAAAATATTTTTAACTATATTTAAAATATTATTTTCTCTAATTGATGATATCTGGAGAAAACATAACTGGGAGGCCCGACAGATTTGTATACATTAATGTTGTTGAATGTTTTTACACAACAATCAAATGTGAATCATGGATAGAAATTTTTTTTAGATTTTTATAAGACTTACATCTCTCATTGACCTACATTTGTATCATCTATGGAATGGTATCGATTGTACACCTATTAGATATGATATAATTTTATAATATGTTCATAATATAGACGTTATAACCACAGAAGACAAGATATTAAAAATAGGGACAATGGTGATACATATGTTATAAATCGATGGCATATGTTTTGTAAAATTCTCTATAAATGTATATATAAATTATTTTTAATTGCATTGGTATATTATTTAGACCACTTATGAACCCTATATCGTAGAGTTTTTTGTTTAAAAATGATGTATAACGATCCTTTATAGGACAAGGTTTTCAAGAAATAAAATACCATATTGTTTCTAATAACATTTTTCTGAAAATTTTATATTACTTTTATTTGTATTTTATTTTATAATTATATATATAGGACATGTGTGATGTGATGAATTCTCATTCATGAGATTTTCAATCCAAGAGAAAAGAAAACTACACATCTGAGTCAGGTTTTGATGAGGGGGATTGGATACAGGATACATTTCATGGTACATTGAAATCTTGAGTGATAGTTATCAATTCAGGATTAACACCTACTATTTATAAAGATATTTCAATCATGTCATCGGTTATATCAAAGGGATGTCATGAAATGTCATCACTTTCGTTCACTGAAAAGTGTGAATAATGTTTGTTGGGATAATACAGTGTATGTAGAGAGGAAAGGTGAAGGATTGTGAGAAAAACCATCTTAGAGAGGAGTGGGTGTTTGAGTATATGTGATGACTTGTGTGTGGTGTTGGAGTAGTCTCCCACCCACTTAATCCTTAAGATGATCCTCATACCCATATATTATTTGGTAATGAATTGTTTATGATAGTTAGGTATTTTTATTTCATAAAAATATTCTGTTTCAACTTATGTAATAATATTATTCAATTTTTATTCTGTTTAATTGGCTCTAAATTTTTAACCTTTTACATTTTATTTTTTTATACCTGATTTTTTTTGTTGTATGAAATTTTAACATATTACAATATCTTTCATGTTATTTTAATAAAATGTTATTTTATATATTTTCAATGAACATAACTGGTATGTAAAGACCCGTCAAATTCTAGGGAAATTTTTTCTTAATTTTCTTTGGAATTTTACAAGAGCGCGGTTTCTGACGGAACCTGATTCCGAGGCCCGGTGTGCCCGGAATCAATTTCCGAAGTTTGGCTCGGGTACGTTCAGTGAACGAACGAGCGAGAATTTCTAACTTTTGAACCAGTGCCCGGAATCGAATTCTGAGGGCACCGATGGAACAATAGCGCCGGTAAACGCTTAGGAACTCCTATTCTGGAGTTGCGTTCATACGAGTGTTGATAATAAAAATTTTGGATGTTTACTTTGTAATTACACTACAATTTTTATTATTTTACTCTAAGTGTTATCTCTTGTTGGAAGTTGGGTAACCACCCAACCTCCCTTGGGAGGTTATGAGGGTGGTGGGGCCCACACGAACCCCACCTCTTCATATCCTCTAAAACCCCTCAACTCCCACATAAGTTATGATCTCTTAAGTTATAACTTTAAACATAAATAAGGTGAGTTGTGTGTGTGTTTTGAATTTCAAACTCTTGAAATTCTAGTGTGTTGTTGTGTTAATAAAATAAGATAGAGTCTTATTTTATTTTGGTGAATAGTTTTGTCTCCTTGAGAGAGTTGGGAAGGTTCTTCTTGTTTCTTCATCTTCTTCAACCTCGACGAAGAACACGAAGAACGCGATTCTTCAACGAAGAACTTCTTCGCCGAAGAACACGGATCTTCCGCGACGCCATATCCACGACGTGACGTTCTTCTTCCGCATCATCTCTTCCGCGACGGTTTTCCGCGACGAACGCCATCGATAACGACTCTTCCTCCGACGTCAAAGGAATCGACACCGATATTCCACGACTACGTCAACGTGCGACTATCGAGGTAGGGGTTATTGAGTTCATTGTTTACATTTTATTTGACATTCCTCGAGTATTTCTAAGCCAATTGATAACAAACTAACGGGAGGAGGCCGGACCGCACAAACACGGCCGATCCTCCTCCCATCGTGGTTTAGTTTTATTGTGGTTTGAAGCGGGGTAACGCGGTACCATTGCACCGCGCGAAAAGAATTATTTAAGGATGGTTTGGGTCACGACGAAGAACCGCGACGCTATAATGCCGCGCCTTTGAGATCGGATGAGACCGCGGCCGGAGTCGTGCCGCAGCGGTGGGGCGCGACGTCATTACGCTGCGCAAATCTTACAAGGGCCGAGCAAGAAGGGGCGGCCGGAAAACCGGCCCCCGGCGGAAAAAGAAGAACCGCGGCCGGACGACCACGGCGAAGCACCAAGAGGCGGCCGACCTCGCCGGCCACCGGGAAACAGGAAGGGCCGCGGCCCTACGGCCGCGGCGGAGCAGCCAGGGGCGCCGGCCATGCCGGCGCCGGAGATCACGTGGGCCGCGGCCCTACGGCCGCGGCGGAACAGCCAGGGGCGGCCGGCCTCGCCGGCCGCCGGAGATCGAAGAGGAGCCGCGGCTACGGCCGCGGCGGAGAAGAGGAGCCGCGGCTATGGCCGCGGTGGAGAAGAGGAAGGCGGCCGGCCGCCGGTTTGGACAGGAGGTGGGACCCGCGGGTCCCATGTGTGTAAAGAAACGGCCGGCCTTAGGCCGGCCGAGATCCGGAAAAGGGGGGGGGGGGTTTCACCCCCCGCGTGCGGCACATGCGCGGCATGCTGGCCACGCCGCCGCTGGCCGGACCGCGCCACCACCGGCCGGGCCGGGTCCAGCGAACCGGGTCGGTCCGACCCGGTTCGGGTCGGACCCAGGGGGGGTCGGGCCAGGTCGGCCCGGACCCGGACCCCCCGTTTCGAAACAGTTTCGGTCTTTTGGCCATAATCTGAGCCACAGACCTCCGATTGACGAAGCGTCTGCGGCAACGCGATCCTTGGATCGAGGCGGTCATTTTGGTATATCGCACTCAATTTTTCGGATTACTTTGAGTTCGGTCGGGTTGGTTCGTTCACGAAACCAACCGGGCCTTCGGAGCGGAAACGCTCATATCTTGAGCTACGGACGTCCGATTGACGTGCCGTCAACTGTGTTGTGTTCCTCTTAGTGAGACGGATCTTTTGGCATACTCCGCCCGATGTTTGGACACAGGTGGAGTACGGTCGGGTTGGTTTTGCCTTAACAATCAACCGGGCCCCGGGGACGAAAATGCCAATAACTCTCCGACCGGGCGTCCGATCGACGCGCCGTCTGATGCGTTGAGTTCCTGTTGACGATACGGAACTTTTGGATACATCAACTCTGGACTTTGTAACAGATGATGTATCAGCCTCTCGGCTCGTGGAGCGGATCCTCCGAACGAGCTTGCTGTGTGCGGGAACCCTAGTGCAGGCTGCGACTGTTACTGTGACTGCTACTGCTACTGTGACTGCGATGGCAACAGTACAGAGATCCAGTGTTGATTCGACGGCGACGACTACTGCACTCAGCGATCCTACGTGGATCAGTGCTACAGGTCCTGCGTGGGCCCGATCCTGTGTGGGTCCGATCCTGTGTAGGTCACTGCGGTGGTTAGTACCTATCGATCCTTCGGGGGTCCGATGACTTAGATGGTTCTTTGATCATCTTTAATGTCATCCGAAGAAGTATACCTGTGTGAGCTGAATCTTCTGTTCTACTCGATTGAGGTGATGCGCTTGGTTGTAGCGGCAGACCCGCGATACTAGAGACGAGCGTACGCAGTATGGAGACCGTGTAGCCGGCTGAGACCTGAAGACTACTCGACTGACTCGACATGGAGTGAGTCGACTAGCCCAGTGGACGGAGCGCCTGGTATTTGGCGGCAGACCCACGACGGACGGAGCGCCTGGTAGTTGGCAGCAGACCCGCGGTACTCGACTAGAGGAGTACCTCTGTAGGCTATTTGGGTGAGCGCCCGGTATTTGGCAGCAGACCCTCAGCGGACGGAGTGCCCGGTAGTTGGCGGCAGACCCGCCTTACTCGACAGGAGGAGTACCTCAGTAGTCTTAGGTTAGTGAGCAGTATCTCAGAGTCGTGACAGGACACTGTACACTTCAGAGATGGTGCTCTTTAGTAGTTACGTTTTTTATAATGAAAATCTTGTGTGAGCTGAAACCTATTGCTTTCCTGTGTGGATTGTGTTGTGCAATCCTGTGTGGATTACGTTTTGCTTTCCTGTGTGGAATACGTTTACTTTCCTGTGTGGACTGAGTTGTACTTGGGCTCGGAGTTTGGAGTGTATTCGAAATTGGTGACTTAGGTATATGTATGGGCATATACCTAAGCAGTGTCAGTTGTTACTTCGTGATTGTACCTTTCTTTTTGGTTTATCCTTTGTGGATTTTGGGATACCTTCAGGGGTCTCGGGGTCCCTACTGAGTAGCTTATACTCACCCCTGCACGGGCTTTGCCCGCACTACGTTGTGTTGGTTGCAGACGAAGGACAGCGTTGATCTTAGCTGAGGCTTGCAGAGAAGGACGGTACCTTGAGGAGGATCACTGGGCGAGACGTGCTCGGAGCGGACGGCGGGACCCGTGGAGCAGTGGAGCTATCTGTACCCACCCTTCAGGTGGGATTTCTAGTGGACAGCTCGGTGTAGCGGCTTTTACCTTTCAGTTGTTGTTTTCCCTTTCGAGTTGTACTTTACATTCAGTTTGGGTTTGTATACTGGCCCATTTACTTTTCTGTACTTTCAGTTGTACTCTGCTTTTGCTTAGTGTTTACTTTCCGCTTGCTTTCTCTGTGGTGTTTGTTTACTTTACAAAGGCAATGCCTTCCCATTTTACCGGGATTTACGCCTTGGTGCTAGTCGCCAGCCCCTGGCCTATGGAAGGCGGGCTTGGGGTAGTCACGGCACGGACCCCGAGGGCGGGTCGTGACAAATTGGAAACAAAGGAGTTCGGTTCTACCGCGAACTCTGATCTTTTCTATGTGAAGCAATAATGTTTAGCATATTGAGTGTGGTTATCAGTCCAGGGAGTCCAGTGTTGGTGCGGTGGCCGACGTATCCGTACACCAGGACCCTGACTTCTGATTTCCGACTTAATGCACGAAAACATTGATTGCGTGTGTGTTTCAAAGTTTTATTTGTGATTTCTTTGTGTCAGCTCACCAGGTATACTGTTTGACCGTGGCGCACCTGTTTCCTATTCAGGATGGCCCCACGATGGCAGCCAGCTAGGGTTCAGAGAGTTGAGCGTGACGACAGCCCACCGAGCGACGAGGCCTCGGTGCAGGGCCCTTTGTCAGCAGTGGCACCGGCGGTAGCACTACCAGCCGAGCCCCCGATACTTCCAGCACCAGCCGCTGACGATGCACGTCGCCTCAACGCACTGCATGAGTTTCAGCGCCAGCGACCACCCAGGTTTCGCGGGGAGACGGATCCCCAGGCAGCAGAGGACTGGCTGGAGGCAGTGGTACGAGTGTTTAAGCTAGTGAGGACACCAGCAGACCTCATGGTGATCCTCGCTGCGAACCTACTACACGCAGCAGCAGGACGATGGTGGAGCTTGATTCTCCAGGTGCACGATGAGGCATCTCTACTTTGAACGGACTTTGAGAGCCTTTTTCGCTCGGAGTTCGTCCCAGCCACCCTTCGTGCGGTGCGTATCCAGGAGCTTCTTCAGCTGCGGTAGGGCAGCATGACGGTCGCTCAGTACTCGGCGAGATTTACCGATCTCTCGTGCTACTCGACCGACATGGTACGGGACCCATTCTTCCGGGCCCGGACCTTCGAGTAGGGTTTGAGACACGAGATCAGGGCATCGTTGATCTCCCTCAGCATACCGACTCAGACAGGAGTACTGGAGCGAGCACTCCTGATCGAGAGTTTCCTGGCTGAGTCCACAGCGAGACCTACCGCAGGGTGGCAGATAGCGGAGTCTTCGGCAACAGGTAGCCGACGGATGACTCAGGGTTCCAGGCAGACCAGACCTACCGGTGGCCGACTGTACGACTCAGGCTCAGTTATACGGGGAAGCCGGGGTGGAGTCAGAGCCAGGCGTGCCGAGAGTGGGCAGTGTTACTCCTGTGGCGGGATTGGTCACATGGCTCGTAACTGTCCGAACCGCCGTGCTGATGATCAGCAGTTAAGTGAAGAACCTCCCAGGCAGAGGCAGAGGTTCGACCATGGCGGTCCGCAGGGAGGAGGCGGACGAGGCAGGGGAGCTGGACGAGCAGCCGGTGGTGGGCGACGCTTTGAGGCTCTTCCACCACCACCACCATGAGGTCCACCCCGACCACAGGGAGTAGGTGAACATGCGAGAGCTCAACTTCAGGCAACCGAGGCCTTCGATCATGGAGCTCTGGGAGCCGATGGACAGGAGCAGAACTTGTGGATACATCCTTTGTACTTCTGGTTCCTTGTTGCATTTGTGTAGCGTCTTGTATTATGAGCTGCAATAATAAAAGACGCATACCTTTGTGATATTTTCGTTCCTGTCCTCTTTCGTGATGTTACTAAGAGGTTCCAGTTTTGGCTGTTGACTTGACCCTCACTTGTTAGACATCTACTGGAGAATACCCAGTTAACACACTGATGCCGACAGTGTGACTCAACCCTTGGAGGCGAGAGTAACGGTTGAATCTCTTAGTAGTAGCGTCGAGGCCTTACGACGTCATCCTTGGTATGGATTAGTATCATCCATGTTAGGATTGACTGTTTTAGGCAAAGAATGTGGTTCATCCAGGGGATGAGACCAGATTTCTCTTATCAGCAAAGAAGAAATCTTGCAGCTCTGGTGGAACCGGAGATGGTCCAGGACACGACAGAGAAGGTCCAGATCATCCAGGAGCGGATGAGTACAGCTCAGAGCCGGCAGAAGCCTTACGCTGACAGGAGGCGGAGGCCACTAGAGTTCGAGGATGGCAACCACGTCTTCTTGCGGGTCTCACCTCGACGTGGTATTCGGAGATTTGGCCGAGGCAGCAAGTTATCTCCGCGCTTCATCGGACCCTTTCAGGTCCTCAACAGGGTTGGCGAGGTGGCTTATCGCCTGGCTCTACCACCTCAGTTGCACCGGGTGCACGACGTCTTCCACGTATCTTAGCTGAGGAGATACGTGCACGACCCGACGCACATCATTGACCATGGGGAGCTTGATGTTGATGATGGGGTGACTTTTACGGAGGTCCCGGTGGAGATAGAGGATCGACAAGAGCGGGTCCTGCGTGGGCGATCGAATCCTCTTGTGCGCATCAGATGGAAGCACGAGAATCTTCAGGAGATCACATGGGAGCGGGAGGCTCAGATGTGTGCTCAGTACCCTCATTTGTTTCCCTAGTTTTTGATGAATCTTTACGGGGACGTAAAGCCCTGAGGTGGGAGTAATGTAAAGACCCATAAAATTCAAGGGAAATTTTTTCTTAATTTTCTTTGGAATTTTACAAGAGCGCGGTTTCTGACGGCACCTGATTCCGAGGCCCGGTGTGCCCGGAATCAATTTCCGAAGTTTGGCTCAGGTACGTTCAGTGAACGAACGAGCGGGAATTTCTAACTTTTGAACCGGTGCCCGGAATCGAATTTCGAGGGCACCGATGGAACCATAGCGCCGGTAAACGCTTAGGAACTCCTGTTCTGGTGTTGCGTTCATACGAGTGTTGATAATAAAAATTGTGGATGTTTACTTTGTAATTACACTACAATTTTTATTATTTTACTCTAATTGTTATCTCTTGTTGGAAGTTGGGTAACCACCCAACCTCCCTTGGGAGGTTATGAGGGTGGTGGGGCCCACACGAACCCCACCTCTTCATATCCTCTAAAACCCCTCAACTCCCACATAAGTTATGATATCTTAAGTTATAACTTTAAACTTAAATAAGGTGAGTTGTGTGTGTGTTTTGAATTTCAAACTCTTGAAATTCTAGTGTGTTGTTGTGTTAATAAAATAAGATAGAGTCTTATTTTATTTTGGTGAATAGTTTTGTCTCCTTGAGAGAGTTGGGAAGGTTCTTCTTGTTTCTTCATCTTCTTCAACCTCGACGAAGAACACGAAGAACGCCGTTCTTCAACGAATAACTTCTTCGCCGAAGAACACGGATCTTCCACGACGCCATATCCACGACGTGACGTTCTTCTTCCGCATCATCTCTTCCGCGACGGTTTTCCGCGACGAACGCCATCGACAACGACTCTTCCTCCGACGTTAAAGGAATCGACACCGATATTCCACGACTACATCAACGTGCGACTATCGAGGTAGGGGTTCTTGAGTTCGTTGTTTACATTTTATTTGACATTCCTCGAGTATTTCTAAGCCAATTGATAACAAACTAACGGGAGGAGGCCGGACCGCACAATCACGGCCGATCCTCCTCCCATCGTGGTTTAGTTTTATTGTGGTTTGAAGCGGGGTAACGCGGTACGATTACACCGCGCGAAAAGAATTATTTAAGGTCGGTTTGGGTCACGGCGAAGAACCGCGACGCTATAATGCCGCGCCTTTGAGATCGGATGAGACCGAGGCCGGAGTCGGGCCGCGGCGGTGGGGCACGACATCGTTACGCTGCGCAAATATTACAAGGGCCGAGCAAGAAGGGGCGGCCGGAAAACCGGACACCGGCGGAAAAAGAAGAACCGCGGCCGGATGGCCACGGCGGAGCACCAAGAGGCGGCCGGCCTCGCCGGCCGCCGGAGATCGGAACAGCCGCGACCCTATGGCCGCGGCGGAGGAGCTAGGGGCGGCTGGACTCGCCGGCCGCCGGGAATCAGGAAGGGCCGCGGCCCTACGGCCGCGGCGGAGCAGCCAGGCGCGCCGGCCTTGCCGGCGCCGGAGATCAGGTGGGCCGCGGCCCTACGGCCGCGGCGGAACAGCCAGGGGCGGCCGGCCTCGCCGGCCGCCGGAGATCGAAGAGGAGCTGCGGCTACGGCCGCGGCGGAGAAGAGGAGCCACGGCTACGGCCGCGGCGGAGAAGAGGAGCCACGGCTACGGCCGCGGCGGAGAAGAGGAGCCACGGCTACGGCCGCGGCGGAGAAGAGGAGCCGCGGCTACGGCCGCGGTGGAGAATAGGAAGGCGGCCGGCCGCACCGGCCGCCAGTTTGGACAGGAGGCGGGACCTGAGGGTCCCGCGTGTGTAAAGAAACGGCCGGCCTTAGGCCGGCCGAGATCCGGAAAAGGGGGGGGGGGTTTCACCCCCTGCGTGCGGCACATGCGCGGCATGTTGGCCGCGCCGCCGCTGGCTGGACAGCGCCGCCGCGCCGCCACCGGCCGGGCCGGGTCCAGCGAACTGGGTCGGTCCGACCCGGTTCAGGTCGGACCTGTGTCGGGCCGACCCAGGGGGGGGGGGGGGGTTGGGCCGGGTCGGCCCGGACCCGGACCCCCCGTTTCGAAACAGTTTCTGTCTTTTGGCCATAACCTGAGCCACGGACCTCCGATTGACGAACCGTCTATGGCAACGCAATCCTTGGATCGAGACGGTCTTTTCGGTATATCGCACTCAAGGTTTCGGATTACTTTGAGTTCGGCCGGGTTGGTTCGTTCACGAAACCAACCGGGCCTTCTGAGCGGAAACGCTCATATCTTGTGCTACGGACGTCCGATTGACGTTCCGTCAACTGTGTTGTGTTCCTCTTAGTGAGACGGATCTTTTGGCCTACTCCACCCGAGGGTTGGACGCAGGTGGAGTACGGTCGGGATGGTTTTTCCTTAAAAACCAACCGGGCCCCGGGGACGAAAATGCCAATAACTCTCAGACCGGGCGTCCGATCGACGCGCCGTCTGATGCGTTGAGTTCCTGTTGACGATACGGAACTTTTGGATACATCAACTCTGGACTTTGTGACAGTTGATGTATTAGCCTCTCGGCTCGTGGAGCGGATCCTCCGAACGAGCTTTCTGTGTGCGGGAACCCTAGTGCTGGCTGCGACTGTTACTGTGACTGCTACTGCTACTGTGACTGCGACGACAACAGTGCAGAGATCCTGTGTGGATTTGACGGCGACGACTACTGCACTCAGCGATCCTACGTGGATCAGTGCTACAGGTCCAGCATGGGCCCGATCCTGTGTGGGTCCGATCCTGTGTAGGTCACTGCGTCGGTTAGTACCTATCGATCCTTCGTGGGTCCGACGACTTAGATGGTTCTTTGATCATCTTTAACGTCATCCGAAGAAGTATACCTGTGTGAGCTGAATCTTCTGTTCTACTCGATTGAGGTGATGCGCTTGGTTGTAGCGGCATACCCGCGATACTGGAGACGAGCATACGGAGTACGGAGACCGTGTAGCCGGCTGAGACCTGAAGACTGCTCGACTGACTCGACTTGGAGTGACTCGACTAGCCCAGTGGACGGAGCGCCCGGTATTTGGAGGCAGACCCACGGCGGACGGAGCGCCTGGTAGTTGGCAGCAGACCCGCGGTACTCGACTGGAAGAGTACCTCTATAGGCTATTTGGGTGAGCGCCCGGTATTTGGCAGCAGACCCTCAGCAGACGGAGCGCCCGATAGTTGGCGGCAGACCCGCGGTACTCGACAGGAGGAGTACCTCAGCAGTCTTAGGTTAGTGAGCAGTATCTCAGAGTCGTGACAGGACACTGTACACTTCAGAGATGGTGCTCTTCAGTAGTTACGTTTTTGATAATGAAAATCCTGTGTGAGCTGAAACCTATTGCATTCCTGTGTGGATTGTGTTGTGCAATCCTGTGTGGATTACGTTTTGCTTTCCTGTGTGGAATACGTTTACTTTCCTGTGTGGACTGAGTTGTACTTGGGCTCAGAGGTTGGAGCGTATTTGAAATTGGTGACTTAGGTATATGTATGGGCATATACCTAAGCAGTGTCGGTTGTTACTTCGTGATTGTACCTTTCTTTGTGGTTTATCCTTTGTGGATTTTGGGAGACCTTCAGGGGTCTCGGGCTCCCTACTGAGTAGCTTATACTCACCCCTGCACGGGCTTTGCCCGCACTACGTTTTGTTGGTTGCAGACGAAGGACAGCGTTGATCTTAGCTGAGGCTTGCAGAGCAGGACGGTACCTAGAGGAGGATCACTGGGCGAGACGTGCTCGGAGCGGACGGCGGGACCCGTGGAGTAGTGGAGCTATCTGTACCCACCCTTCAGGTGGGATTTCCAGTGGACAGCTCAGTGTAGCGGCTTTTACCTTTCAGTTGTTGTTTTCCCTTTCGAGTTGTACTTTACTTTCAGTTTGGGTTTGTATACTGGCCCATTTACTTTTCCACACTTTCAGTTGTACTCTTCTTTTGCTTAGTGTTTACTTTCCGCTTTCTATCTCTGTGGTGTTTGTTTACTTTACAAAGGCAATTCCTTCCCATTTTACCGGGATTTACGCCTTGGTGCTAGTCTCCAGCCCCTGGCCTATGGAAGGCGGGCTTGGGGTAGTCACGGCACGGACCCCGAGGGCGGGTCGTGACATGGTAATAACTATTTTTGATGGGTCACTATAATTAAATTATTAAAAAATTTAGCCTAATTAGTTGTGACAGATATAGAATATGTCACATATAGTTATTATTTTCAATGGGCCACAGAACAAATATATTTTCATTCCATTTACTATAATGGGAAATTATAGGTTATTTATTATCAATAAATTTCAATTGTGATGGGAATCTGATCCTAAATTTTGGTCTCAAAATTGTAAAACACTATCAATCATTGCATGTAGTGATCTATGTGGGTGGGTTCATATAGAAAGACCAAAGAAATACAATTTATATATATAACCACACATGAGGTAAACCTATGGGGTCACAACTGATCACAAACTAACTAACATTATCCCTAGTCATCCCCACTGTGTCACCAACTTCACTGGCACCACTAAATTCACACTGCCATAAATGAACTACAAAAGCCACATAACACCTTCCACTTTCCATTACAAGCCATGTCAATTCCCATTACCATTCAATTTTATTAATTTTTTCATGTTCTATTTCATTTACCATACTAGACCATACCATTTCAAATTAATAATAATAATTTAATTTCATTACTACCTAGGAAAACCTAATGAAGAAACACGGCAACAACAAACAACCCATCATCCATGTTATACCATCTAGCCCCACAACACTTCCCCACATCACCTCCACATAGCATGACCACGCATTGAATCACACCTCACCACCCCACGACATGGTCATTACAACAAAACATCACCCCACATCTCCCCTAAACAAGGTCACACCTCATTCAAACTACACTTACCCCACTTCCCCATAACATGGTCCCACATCAACAACCACTTTTAGACCAAAATCATTTATATTTATAAAGGGTGTTTCCACATTCCACATTCTTGTTAAAAATTTATTCCCAAACAATCGATCAATTTTGGGCAATACATTTTATTAACCAAATATAAGAGGTCATCAAATTACTATTTATTTATAATGATGAAAAAAATTACATCAAACAAGGTTCCCTAACACATGAAATATATGAACACAAATAATCCCCCAACATACATGATTTTTAGGGAGCATCAAACCCATCTAATCTCGATATCAGGGAAATAGGAACAGATGTTAAAACTTGTGATTCATTCCTATTTACCTTGAATTTATATAAAACCTGTTAAATTATATTTATATGGTCAATACCAACCATATTATCATTAATTAACCAGATTAATTTGCTCTAGTAAGATATAAAAAATGAGAAACAAGGGATTCCATATATCAATGAAGCTTGTCCAACTCGATTCAAAACACAGGGTGAAGTAGAAACTCTCTCAAATAATGGAAGCACATATAAAACCAGATACCAACCTACAATAAACCAAAATATCATAAAATATTGTCCAGACCACCCCCCAATCGTAAAAAAAATACTCTAAAAATCACATGGAATTGGAATGGAAATTATATCATGTGAAAGATAGGAGAACAACCCTCATATATCGATACTAAACCATTTAAAAACATAAACAAACACAACATTTGGAAGGTTTTAAGGTATTATAATGGTCCTTATATTTAATTAAAAACAATAGAGGGAGTGACATGGCATATTATAGATTATTCAATAAAAAATATCCTAGAAAAATACTCTTTCACATCATGAATTTCAATTCCATGATGTGAATTACTCTTGGCCCACATATTATACAATGTGAAACCATTCTATGTTGTGAACATACCATATAATTAGTTTCCACAAAAAATTATGTATCCTCATCTTGAATCAATTACATGTTAGCAATTAATCTTTCTTAGGGTGAATTCATTTCCATTTTCCATTTATCCCACATAAAATTCATGTAACCAGCCTGCTACACAAGATGTGACTTACGAAATAATTACATGAATCTAGCTAATATAAGGAACCACCTACTACAGAACACCTATACCTCTACCCTCTAGGAATACTCCTCTACCCTCATCTGATCACTATCAACCCTGAAAACTAGTAACTTCATAGGAATGTATGGAATGATACTTTACATTGTATACCTATAAAAAAATTCTAATACCCTATAATAAATCAAAATACACCTGATATAATGGGGATATGAGTAACCACACTATGAGATAACACACAAGAATATCATCACATGTAAAACACCACTACTAGTAAACCACACCCAGCCAAAATGCCCACAAATAACCATGTACTACCACACTTACACTTACCACCCGGAATAACACCACGCCATCATGTAAAATGAACAATCCACTGCCTATCCCCAAAACCACTATATAATTTCCTCAACCTCAATAAATAACAAGAGAAAAACATTTACAACCATCATAAAACAATGAAAACTATAATCACATAATTTATATAATATCATATTCCATGTTGAGATACTATCCTCTTTGGTCAGCACTGACTCACCTACACAGTTTTAATCCTGTGAAATTATAACAAATCTCAATTAGGAATAATTATTTTTCCTTATTCATATGTGAGAGTATGTTCAGAAATAAAAACATCATGTAAATGAACCTATAAGAATACAACTCAGTTTCCAAAAATACATTATCATGAAATTACATAATAAGGGAAATGAAAAAAACCTCAAAATGACTCGTGGTTATGAGAATGAATCTAAATATCATACTTCAATGTAATTTCTTCTAGTCCCCATGCCTCCAGAACACTTGAACTAATGCAATTGTTAATCCTTGATGTATACTCTTCTTAACAACCTATATCTCGACCGGTCACTCCACAAATGTAATGCAATACATGATATCTATTTATCCACAACCAATCATTCATGTGACATCATGAGGATACCAATAAAGGTGATCCCCAAGGAATATGTATTGGATATTGTACAATTGAATAGGGAAAACCATATACTAAGCCACCATGACAATATTACCTAACCCTTCAAAAGGACCAAAAAACTATGTTGAGATCTTATACCCTTACCAAAAGCTTCACTACCCATTATTGATTGGAATCCTTCAAGAACATGTTCTCTACATCCTCAAACTCCATGAGACTCCTATTATGATTGAAATATGTCTTCTATCTATCGTACATTTCTTTCATCCCCTCATGAAAAACATGAACCTTATCTTTTTTTTATTTGGTCAACATAAAGATCAAAAACTAATTGTTCCCATCCTTTGGTTAGTATACTAGAGAATGACATGGCATCCCATAAAAATCCCCAAACAAGGACATGTTTATGGATTAGTGATATCTATTTTTATAAGAGAACTCTATAGATGGTATGTGTCCATCCAAATATCCATATAAGTCTAAGATGAAAATCCCTTACATATCCTCCAATGTATCAAAAGTCTACTATGTATGTCCAACTCTTTGAGGGGTGAAAAAAGTATTATGGTGGAACCAAGTGATATGAAGTATTATCAAATACCATATAGACTCATAAAGTAAAACATTTTTTCTCACATGATAAAATAGACCTCAGAACACCATGAAACTGCACCACCTTGTCAATATAAGTACATGCCAAAATCTACCAAGTACCTAAATCCATGATCACATGGAAGTGATATAATTTAGTCAACTAGCCCACAATTATCCTTAGAGAATCAGAACTACCCAATATTGAGGTATCACACTAATGAAATCCAACAATATTTCATCCAATTTCCACTCTAAAATATCTAAGGGCTTTAACAAACTCCCAAGAGCATAGTTCTCTACATTTATATACATCAATACTAGAAACATTATCATAGATTCACTAACCACCTATTTCATCTTAGGACATCATGAAACCTCCAGACCTGATATCCTCATACCTGGGGCCCTAAGCCGGTGGGTCACAAGGCTTCATGTGCACCTCCCAATAAGCCAAATCCTACAAAAAGTAGTGAGGGTTTAAAGGTGGTATAGTGGGGAGGCTATAAACTGATATCAAAGTGTCACAATGAATAAAACATTAATCATTATATATTAGAAGAATAATTTAGTAGACATAAAAAAGGTGAATTGAAATAATAAATAAGTAGAAACTGAATAATAATATCAAAATCCACTAGGTAGTGTCATATATATGTACACATGGCATACTGATATACAAAAGGGGTACATTTAATAGGCATATAAAATCATGTTATACCAATAAAATTTATTGAAAAAAGGATTACCCAATAGAATCTTGAGTATATTATCGTTCCTCTGCTCCTATGACCCATCTAATAGTATAGGATATAAAATATCTATAGTAGGTAACATTCCATTATTCGTACCTGTAGACAAGTAATCTACTTGGGTACTGACTGTGGCCCGAGTGGTGAGAGATAAAATCTATGTAACCCACCACCAATGGTGTCTATAAGTAATCTAAGTGGTTCTTAAAGATAAATTTTGTCCATGGATAGATAAATAATTAACAATACTGAAAAAA
Source organism: Viscum album (assembly GCA_963277665.1). NCBI lineage: Eukaryota > Viridiplantae > Streptophyta > Magnoliopsida > Santalales > Viscaceae > Viscum > Viscum album. The sequence goes on along the minus strand of OY728151.1, from coordinate 1,449,944,447 downwards.
TAAGTAACATCCCACTCAGTTTCCTAAAAGACACCCAACGACTTTAACAACTTCTTATCATGGATGAAATGAGTGTCTGAAAAGTATATATATTTGTAGTATAATATATATACATTAGTTATATATTACATACACATATATGAACAAGATACATGTAGATGTAAGTGCTTATATACATTAGGAAAGGGACCTGGGGAATCATGCCTATCGTCCAAATAATGTCCATGGTGTGAGACATCATTCTCAACACCCGATGGAATGGAGCACGGATTTTCATTCCCAACAAAACCATTACCATTCATCTACAACCTATATCTAGGAGATAAAATATTTATAATAATAAAAATTATTAATTACATATAATGATTTATGATCACCAATACCAAAGTAACTTGGGCATCACTACTCAATAACAGCATTTAATATGATAAGAAATGATCGGTGTGGCCTTGAAACCATTTAATAAATCATTAAATTTAAATTAATTGTTTCATTTAAGGATGTAAAATCATAATTAAAAGTAAAATATTTTTGATAAAGTTCATTTAATTAATTATGTCACAGAAAACTAATTTATAAGGTTCAATGACTTGCATAGAAGTTGTCATTACAAATTGGGAAATTATCTATATGGTCAAGTACACATATAAATAAATCCAGCACTTTAGAGGTTATTAGGTACATTAAAAAAATTTATGGGAGTGGAAAATTTTTATTACATACCTATTCAAATTCTTAGGAGGCATTATATACATTTATATCATTAATTTTAGAAGGGCAATTTCAATCCATCACACCCAAGAGGTGTCGGTGATCGAGGTCATCACCCTCAAGATACTAAAAAATATCCTTAGTAGTATAACGAGGTGAGTAAAACAATTTAGATTGCAGAAATCCATTTTAAGGCCATCTGGAAAAAATCATCATGAAGGATAATGGAGAATATATTCAAACAATATAACATTAGGGGAAATTGATGAGACCACCTACCATTGTTCTGTTGATAAATCATTATCTGACGGTGGCCTCAAATTCAATGTAGGTTGGAATGAATTAAAGTAATGGTCCAACCCCTTAAAAATAGGTAAAATATTCTTTCACCTAAATATAACAATGAATTGAAATATAAACATAGATAAGAATGGAGAAGAAGGTGTAGCATACCTCTATCTATCCAATGCCATTAACTGATCTTTATTTAGAATCTGGACGTGCGAGTTATCATGTATACTTGATTAAGGAGGAGGATATTCTACATTTGAGAGGATGGATTATCATATACTTTAATGAGAGGGAAAAAGAAGAGTATCAGGTAGATAGATTCATTAAAGGAAATTTTGACATTTCACCATCAAAATAAGGGATACATGTTTTGGATGCATGGTTTGGCCAAACCATGCATAAAAAGTTCAACCCTTACTATCCAAGGGATGACCCTGCATGGTAAATGTGCATGGTTTCCCTAAACATGAAAAAAAATTGTGAAAAAAGTGATTTGTCAAAAACTATAGATTGCTTGCAGTGTTTTTCACCTTGGGATGAATGGTTTCATTCAAACTATGAAGCCCCTGCTTCTTCTCTATCTCACCTAGCACGGTTTCTAGATACCATGTGGTCTAGGATACACATTTTCTACTAACCATGCGGCATAGTTTATTTTCCAAAAAATTTGGGTTTCAGGCTCAAAAAAATCCCTAGACAACGTCACGACCTCCATGACACCATTGGGTATCATTATGTGGTCCGTTTAAGGGAATTAAAACTAAAATCAAATGCATCATTCCATATTAAGAAATATGTCTTTACAGGCCTCTATTTCATAAAGAAACACATCCATGAGTTTTCCTTTTAGGGGGAAAGAGGGATTTTCTATAAAGAGTTCAATCCATAGTGATCATATATCAGCTTCTCATTCACATGGCTGGTCCTATACTTGGTCTTGCTAAAATATCACCCATACCAATGGAACAAACCTTCCAATGAATTTCTTCACCCTTGGATCCAAAATACGAACTGGATACATCTTGAAGTAGGAATCCACATCCAAGTAAACCTCATTAGGTATAAAGAAACGTGACGAGCATAGATAATACTAGTGAAGTTGAGATATGTGAACTACATCTTGAATATACCAATATATTTGAGGAAGAACCATCTATTAATCCACTGATCTGATTCATTTTACAACATTGAAGGATTTAATGAACATTGGTGGGAGATTACCCTTCCTATGAATAAGTCTATGACCCAACATAGATGATACTTACAAGAAAACCTAGTCTCTGACCTTGCGCTGGAGAGGTCACTGGAGCTAATTGGTAAATGAATACTATTTGGACCGAATTACCATCATGCACTTCTTGTTCAACTAGACCTACTATGTAGTATTCTAAATGAAACTTGTTTCAAGCCTAGCAATATCCCCTATATCTATCCATCATAAAGGGGACAAAATGGTCTTCTATATAAGTTTCTATGAGGCAGAATTTTGATGGTATCTTGAAATATGTTATTATAAGCGAAATTAGCAAGGGGAATTTTTTTCTCTCAAGAACCCCCTATGTTATTGACAAATGAACTTATCATGTATCTAAAATCCTGAATCATATGCTTGATCATTCCATTATTCTAAGGGTGATAGTTCATGCCCAAAAAATTCCCTTTTACCAAAGTCCTTCAACAACCCATGCCTGGACCATGACATATAGCTAGTGCCTATATCAGAAATGATAGATCATGGAACTCCATAAATACTTACAAATTCCCTGATGTAAAAACTCTCAAGATTTTCTACTGAGATGATCAACTTCATAAGTAATAAGTGTTTTACCTTTGTCAAATGATCAATCATAGCCCACACTATATCGTTTCCATCATGTTATCTGGGAAAACAAATCATGAAACCCATAGAAAAATAATCTCATTTCCACACAAGATTGGCCATAATCTGTAGGATCCCATCCAGTTGTTGATGTTCTACCATTACCTATTGAATATTAGAACATCATGTCATGATTTATATAGTCCCAAATTTCAAACCAGACCTCCAATACTAGAATCGTTTATTATGATTCATCCTCGTGACATTATGATGAACTACCCAAGTTGAGGCATGAAATTCCTACATCAAATCTGCTCTGATGACAGTTGGGAACCATAAAAGCCTATGGAATAATAGAGTATCAACCTCAACCACAGTCCATCCTAATTATGTATCATCAAAAGAGGTAATTTCCCTTAGGACAAGGCCTTCAGGATTAGATAGTTTCCTCATACATACCTTTCTTTGAAGAGTAGATGTCAAGGTTATGGATATGAATATAATTTGACAAAGATCCTTATGAACCTCAAAGTTAATCTATGAGAAGAATTCAATGAGCTTCCATTCAACACTAGTCTCCTGAAAATATTTTATTTGATTCATCCAATTCAGATCATTAGAAATTTTATTTCCTTTACCAAGCCTAAAGGAAATCTCAAATTTAAGGAACAATAGGTAATAAATATAACCTCACTCCTAGAGATTCATATGTCACTATGAAAATTTTTACATGAGGACTTTGTGATCACTGTATAACCAAAAATTATCAATATATAGATAATGTATCCCACAACATATAAAATGATCTACAACAGCTATCTCGAGGTTGTCTGTCAGGTATATCCACTCATGAGGCATCAAATTATCAGACTCATACACAACAACTCAATGGTCTTTCATAAGAAAATCATTAAACCTAATATTTGATGTGTCATAGTAGAATTTATAAGTCCTTCATAGATCTACCATAATAAGTATATTCATTGAATTTAATATTCCTTTGAACATGAAAAAGGAAACTTCACAATCTTCTAATCGTATGAGATTCAATGCTTTTATTGTCAAGATACTATGTGGCACACCAAGAAGTGATAAATCCTAGAAAGGGAAGATTTAATATCTAGAAATCCCCATGAAACATCATATTTCAAATAATTTTGATGGATTCTCTGAAGAAACTATAACTATCACATTCTCCAGGTCTACTAAAACTCTTGACTCCAAGATAATGTGACCAATGAAGAGGAATTTTTTGATCAAAATGAGAAATTTACAGAGCATACAATAAAGAAGAAGACCTCTCAATATAGTCATCATGATCATAATATTATTTTCATGGTCATGTTGAGAATGAGAATACAGTTAGATATTTTCATTAAATACAACCACAAATGAATGTAGATACATGTGAAAAAACTAATTCCTATGAGCCATAAAAACTGTAGGTTTGTTTTTTAGACCGAAAGAAATGACTAGGTTCTCATATATACCAAAACTACTCCTCAAATCTATGTGAGCTATTTATGATGACCTAACATGCACTTAATGACATCTTAAACTCAAATAAATCTTTCTAAAACACTCTATCTCCTTGAATTTGATCAAAAAGTTTGTCACTTATAGGAAATGGATACTTTTTTTTTACTATGAGCTGGTTTAAATGACTTTAATCCACACAAACCGTGAGGTTACAATGAAATTTTTTTGAAAAATGACTATTGAACCCTATTGAGAAGTTTTAGTGAATATAAATCATTTTCATACAGATCCTCCAATTGATTATTGAGTTCCATAATTTCCAAAGGTGACATCATTTAAGGGGGAGTGGTCAGTGGAGTTACTCCTTTGACAAGATATATTTTAAATTATAACTCTCACACTAGAGCTAGACCCGATATTTTTCCAAGAAATATGAACTTGAAAATCCCTAATATATGTGAAAAAATAATGAGCCATAACCCCTCATCATCCAGTAAAATAATGTCAATATCAGTTATCTCATTTTAATTCCTCTACCACTCAAGTCCCTATCAATTAAAAAGAACATACCATTATACCTTATATATGTACCTACTACCCTATGGTGATATAAATGTCACCCTTGGAATGATATCCATCAATATGGGATTGATAGGGAACTTACCATTCCCTTATATTGATTAAATCAAATTGCTTTGTATCAATGAAAATAATATTCCAAATGTAGAGGTGTTTTAAAATATCTAGGTGAGAATCCTTGTAATGGATAATTACCTATTATTGAATACCTAACGGGTTATCAGGCATCATAAATTCATCAATGTGTTTGATCTTTATGTCCGGACTCTCTATAATACTCTTAGATATAAAATAGTGATACATTTATATGTCAAATAAAGAGGACACGTAAATATTTTCTACTAGAATAGTACCTTGAACAACAGAAGTATTGGCACTCTGCTCCTCTGGCATAGGTTGGACTGCTAGAAATTGGCATGTATTTTAGACATAAGTATTTTTAAAACTACCCTGATTTTGCTCTCTCAATTGGTGATAAGAATCATGAGTCTGACAACCTCTACCTCGACCTGGTCCACATCCTGATATGTCGGTGGTATTCCAATTGTTTTCCTAGCATGATCCTACTTCCACCACTCTAAAACATGGGATTGGAGTAGATCCCTTCTATCTAGGAACTGATATAAATTTCCTACATATGCGTTATATATTCTCAATCCTAATATAGCCTCTAAATTCCACTGGATCCCATTTGAACTAAGGTTTTATATGTCTTAGATTCCCGCACTAGTGACATATCATAATGGTATCTATACGAGGATACTGGAAGCATCAAGATCCATGAGAAACCTCAAAATGTATCTTCTTCCTAGAAGAAGAGAAACTGATTGATCTAGGTGTTCAACTTCCATGAATCACACACTCAAAATCCATCAAGTTCTACTCTGCAATAAGGGCTTGTATTAAGATTTGAGAAATATTGGTCAACTAGAATACATTGACCTATGATTAGATAGTATATACCATCCCATCCTCGATTCACTGAGTGATCAGGAAATCATCACCCACTAGAGTATGATCATGACTCGATCACTTAGTAAATATAGATGAGTATTCTATAACAAAAATACCTACCAAATACTGCTTCATTAATTCTCTATCTCTATAATCCCTCAGTCACTGAGGAAAAAATATTCATGAAAGATAGTTTTGAAATATTCCTAAACAATATATCTATTGAAATAATAATAGGTAATAACATACAACCATTATTGGAAAGAAACACACAGTATATACACAGAACGTTTTACCTTCCACTCTAAATGCATCTCTAGATTCTTGAATATAAAATGAATAATATTAAGTTAATAATCAGCTACATGTGGTCCCCTATCCACTAAAAATTAAGGAGGATGCATCTGCTCGAACACCCGAGTCAACTCTTCCATTCATAGGGAAAGTTGAAATAAACCATGTATATTATCAAATATACATATAAAGGCCTCTATGAATAAGGTGTCAGTGCCCATATCATGAATAGTAATTGGTGAAACAAGTGGCATAGTAGGAGGAATCACTGGCACCTCATGGCCTACCACCTTATGTGCATGGTCATCATAACCTTTAGGGAATGTGAATGGAGGATGTCGTGGTGTCATGATAATATAATGCCAAAAGTGCACCTCATAATAGATTATAACAGATGAAAACACTGGAGATAAAAAACTAGGATAGGTGAATAAAATTCCTATAGAGCGATCAAAACTCTCTTCCATATCCTATATCCAGGACTGGGTAATAAATAATGACCAATGCATGTCATACAAACATAAAATATGCCCCCACTACAAATTAATATAACCAAGTCCAAGTCTAATTCTCAATTTCACATGTATAAGATAGTTTTTTACATTAAAGGTCATATTCGTTTTATAGTTGTGCACTTTAAAATATTTAAATATCTTTAAATGGTTTTTTATATGGATCGGAATTTCCAATTAATTATGTCCCATAATCCCTATGAAACAAAATATGGTGTCTATATAACCCATACCATACCATGTTCTATCCCATGTGACAAACAGTCCATGAATGAATGTTCCATAATTAATTACTTAAAGAGAAAGCATTAACCTATGCTAGAAAAAAATGAGGCCTATGCCTTCTCATTAAGTTTCAATTATTTTTTCCATTCCCTAAAAGTAATGTTAGCCCAATTTTATTCAATAATAATGGAAGCAATCATCTAAAATATGAAAATGTATTCTGAAAGTGTATGTGACACTGAAAATTCAAGGCCTATTAGTTATATTGTACCTATAATGAAACATGTAATTCAACTCCCTAGTTTCATTGGTCCAATTAAATGAAATATCATTACAGTAATACCAATATTATTAACACCATAAGACATATTCATCACCCAATAGTGAAGTCATATCAACCATAACATGCGTAATGAAATATGGAAATTTCCCATATAAGGTAATAAGGGGTTTCCGTTGTATATCTGTTAGCTAAATCCAAGAAAAGGGAAATTTCAAAATTCAATTAACTCTTAGTAACCATTATAATACCCAAGAAATAATAACATTTTAAAAATAAGGTCTCTGATACCACATTAAACATCATGTCCCGACATCCACTTAAATAGGTCCATGAGCCGATGGGTCACATGGCCTCAATCACGCCCCCCCATATTCCAAGGGTTACCGACTAATAGAGTGGTTTTGAAGGTGAGACAATACCCTCATATCATGGTCCCACAATGGATAACACTATAAGCATTCAATATAAAATGTATAATTTTACCAGGATAATAAATGATCTGTAGAAGAATAGATAACTAGAAACTGAATGATAATTTAAAAATCCATTAGGTAGTTTAATATAAATGGATGCATGGAATACTGGTATAAAAAAGGAAAACATAGAATATGCATGTACAATATTTTTATACCAAAAACTACAAAGGAGGAAAAAAATTCTCCACTAGAATCTTGAGTAAATGTTTGATCCTCACCTCCTATGCACTATCTAAAACTAAATCGTATAAAAGCCCTCAAGTAGGGAACTTAACATTATCCCTACCTATAAACAAGGAATATATCTGAGTACCAATTGTAGCCTAGGTAGGGTGTGAGATAAATTCCCCATAGGCCACCAACAACAGTGTCTACAGGTAATCTAAGTGGTGCTCAAATATAAACTGTGTGCAAGGATAAATAAATAATCAACAATACTGAAAAAATATGTTCCATCCCGTTCAAGTTCGTATAGGACAGTTCGCAGATATGCCTAATTCATTTTGTGGACGTAATGTATAATCAAAATCTATATATAGTATTATATATATATATTGCATTTATTTATTTCATCTACCTTTATGAACCACATGCGTGAGAATGTAAGTTTCCAATTACCTAGAATACTAGGTTCTCACTAGACCAGGTCATAACTCAGTCATCCATAACCTATCTAAATAAGACTGTAAGATCTAAAAAAATGGTACATTCCCTATATCCCATTAAGAGTTAGATAATAAACTTTCTATACTCAGGATGGTGGGTGCGTCTTCATGAAAACACCAGAAACAAATGCCATGGTGCGTTATGACCACCATCTAAATAGATTCAATGGTTTAAGACATCATACTCAACACCTGAAATAAGGGAGCATGAATATTAAATCCCAAAAGAACCCTTAACATCTTTGCATAATAACAATAGCATAATTATTCAATAAAATCATTTAATAAGACAAAAAAATGCTTTTTGTGTCCTGTGCAACCATTATAAAGTCATTCCATTAAAACCATTTATTTAATTTATGGAAGAAAAACCTTCCTAAACAATCCATTCTATTTAATACATGTCATTTAATGAATCAACACACACAAAACTTGTTTGCAAGGATTAATTATGAACTTAGAAGGTGTCAATGTCAATTGGGAAATTACCTACATGATAAATTCAATTTATAAAGAAAGAAAAGTACATAAGAGGTTCTTGGGTTCATTACACATTTATACGGGTGTGGGAATATTTGACTACAACCCAAGACAAAATCTTAAGAGGCCTTCCATAAATTTATACAAATAATTTAAAATGTGGAAATTCAAGATAAACAATCCATGTGATGCATGTGATCATGTTCATTACCATCAAATAAATAATTAAAGATCCTCGGGAGTATAACAAGGGCTATATAACAATTTTAACAGATAAAATCAATTTTAAGGCAACACATGACAAAATCCTAGCTGGTGGCACAATAAAAAAGATATAAAAAACATAACATTTTGGTAAAATCACAAGACCACCAACCATAGGGTTGTTGATGACTCTTTATCTGATGATGGTCTTAAATTCCTTATAGGTTGGATCAAATTGAAGAAATGTTCTAACACCTTGAAAATCTGGAATACTATTTTCTCCTAAATAGTGTAATAGATCCAAAGATAAACCTAAATAGGAAGGGATATGATGGTGAATCATTCCCCATGTTATCAACAATATTTGGTTGATCTTGGTTTGACTCCATACATGTGAGTTATCAAGTAACCTAAATTAAGCATGATGATAAACTATGGAAGATAAGGGGAAATCCCATTCATTGGAAAGATAGGTAGGAAGAAGAGAATAAGATAAATAGATTCATTAAGGGAATTTTGTACATTTCACCTCAAAATAGGGGGTTCATAGTTTAGTTAGATGGTTAGTCCAAACCTCACACAATCTGTTCTCGCCATACTATACAAGGAAAGAACCTGCAATGTTAAGGCACACAGTTTACCTAACCGTGTGAAAAAAAGTGAAAATGTACTCTACAAAAACTATAGGTGAAATTCATGTTCATTGAACTTGGGTCCCATAGTTTCATACAAACTTTGTAATGTTGCTGCGTCTTTTTATCACCCAATATTGTTTGCAGAGACTGTGTGGGCATGGAGGAATGGTTTCTATAAACCATGTATTAAAAAATATTTTCCAAAAACTAATTGTTATGGGATCCTAACAATCATTGTATAAACTCATGACCTCAGTGACTCCATTAGCTAACATTATAATGGAATTTTAATGGAATTTAAGCTGAAAAAAACATCCCATACCTTCCTGAAAACAGTGTTCATTACTCACCAAAACAACATCCTCAAGACACAGTACAAGTTGTATAATCTATGGCATACTTCCAATGGAGGTTTGTGAAAATAATTATGGAATAAATCATCCATAACTTCTAGAAAAAACAACACCACATAAAGAAAAAATCAATTCGAACTATAATCTGATCATCAATCTAGAGCACCAACATGGCCAACATGATCACACGTTACTTTATCATCTTAGTATCCCCATTGAAACTACTCCATGTACAACATCAGGGATGAATACAGTAATGTCAAGAATAAGATTCAACTACCATCAACTTCTCTCTTATCAAATTTCAACACTACCAACTCCACCACCACCTTCTAAGAATCCATAGACTCCTAAAAAACATATCTTCTTAACCTCATGCATAATACATCAACTATGGCATGCCCCATTCATGAGGTGTAATAAAATTAAAAATCATAATCATTAATAAAATCCACCCACCTTACTTTTCACTAATTTATATCGCACTGAGAAAAGATTTTTTTCATGAACTTATAAACCACAAAGATGAAAAGGAGATCAACAGTGATAAAATTCCACCACAACTATAGTTAAAACACATCAATTGTTCGATCCTGATCATGGGTGGAATAATTAAAATTTTGTGGAAGTAACTTAATCTAACCATAAATGATCAATGTCTTCTAATTCATCAATACAAATCCCAAACCTAAATAGGAGAAGCCATAGAAAAACTCAGACAATGCACACACCTATGGAAACAGAGGAACTGGAGTACTGACAAACTTATCTTTTAGGTAAAAAAATTTACATTTAAAATTATAAATATAGATAAAATCATGATAATTTGGGGTCAATACTATCAATAGGGCAAAAAATTGGGAAAAAGACAAAAATATCAGACAATACAAATCTAAAAAATTAAAATGTATTCTTTTTTCTTGGGTGTATCCTAAGAAGAAACTACCTCAAAAATCAATACATTTAATTCCAATCCAAGGAGAAACCTAAAACTGCACGGTAAACGAACCTCCCATCTAGATAACATACACTTTACCAATATTCTATAATGGTGTTTTCATTAAAGAACCTATATGAAAACTTTGATATGATCAAATTTATCCTCCTCTATGTTCATGTATATCAATATGCCTTTGTTGAACACGACAAAAAAATTGTACATGAACTCATATAAAAAATATTACAAGAGTCCCATGAACACAACTATGGATTTTCATATAGAAAATTTCATAACCATGAACTCGATAAACTCATACCATCAACTGATTTTATTCTTCAGGATATATCCCTCCAATACTCTCATTTTTTGATTCATATACCATAGATCGATCTTAGTAAACCAAGTCACCCCACATAAATGGTTAAAAAGATCATATTTCCTTGGAAGATGGTAATATTTATTGACCATCAATTAATTCATCCTATGACAGTCAATACAAAACCTCATATTATTGTCCACCATCTAGAAAAATAGCACAAGAGCACCCAATAGTGATACACTAGTTCTGATAAAACCCCTCTTTATAAAATCATATATAGGAAACATTTACCCTCACATATTATAAGGTGGCATATAATAATGTACAATTGAGATCATATAATCACCATGTGATAATTATTTCCATAATACAACATCACATCGATGGGTAGAACTACAACCCCCTCAGAGAAATAATCCATAAAATACCTAAAAACATATAGAGCCACTTCAATTCCAGTATACACTAACTCAAATAACATCCCAAACACCATGGAATAATGGATATTCATATCAATAGTTCCCAACTTTATAAATCTAATCACTAATGAAAACTGCATCTTGGATGTCAACATCAATGTTCACAACTCTTTTAAAATCAATTGATAATAAGACATAAAAAAAAATATTTCATGTAGATAATGATATAAAAAAATCATTATAATTAAAAGACCACTTTGGGACTGACATGGCCCCAAAATATTTCTACACCCCAACCGCAAAAAAATATTGTATGGACTTCTACTTGAATTGAAAGCATGCATGGCATGATAATCCTCTCTATATCTTATCTTATGTAATAAAATTGAGTGGGTGAGAAGATGGGTGTGAATATCCTCAATAAAAAAAAGTAATAAACATTGGTAAGTGAAAATATAAACGTACCTCTAGTGATCATTTTCACCTTTGTAACTACTACATCTACTGCATTTAATAGTACATACAAATCTTTTATGCCTTTATAATGATAGATACCTCCATGAACACACTATTTCTGAGGTCTCTGGTAATAAGGAACATCCTAAGGTCTTCCTCTACCAACAAAATACCCTATTTGAGGTGTATAATCATACTGTCCCAACTACTGAAATGAACATTATAGAAGCTGATTCCGAGGATGATGTTGAACCTAGAAACCACTATCAAACCGATATCATAGATCTAATGGAAATTGTTTATAGTGATAGATAAAACCTCACATAAAAATCACAATGTAAAAATGTCCCTAGAAAAAACATGGAATCTTATTTCCCCAAAAAGAATTTATGGGATATTTTGAGGTTGAATCCCTGATGAACAAAACCTCAAAGGACCTAGTTCCGGAGACCATCATCTAAAAACATTACTTCTAGAAGAACCATGTGGGAATCCCTCTCATAGGGAAACTCCTAATGATTTCATTAACACTATCACCTCAACCCTCTTTTAAACATAATGATACATTAGAAACAAAAAAAATATAACTGCATATTGAATTGAAGAATGTTGTACCTCTTTAAGAAAACATTCATGAAACACCTCCTCTTGAGAAAAAATATTTTTGTAAATTTAGAAGATCTTTGACAATGATTCCCAAATCATACACTGACATATTCCCCTACTAAAGAGTAAGAATATCAAAACTACTCAACACCTTCCTGGATGATAAAAGTAACATTTCCCAAAACACATTATGGAAGTTAACACATGAGACATCCAACTCTTAATATTCACCAGGATAGATCTTCCACCACTAATTCAAAAAATATAGAATACGATTAAATGATAAATGGACCTAGTACTTCGATGGGGCCATGATCTATTTGAAGGTTACCCCATGATCCTCCAATAATCACTCTAATTATATATTAAAAAACATTCCCCAATACTTCCATAAATCAATCCACTAAAAAGGTGAAACATTGTAAGGCACAGATCATCCTCATCAGCTAGACCAACCATACAATAATTACCTGGATCATCCTACTAAACAAGTTCTACCTGAACCACTTGCAGATGATTTCTAGGACCCATTACTGAAAGGAATAAAAGGTTATCATGAGACCATGTATAATGGAATTATATCATGATTTATTTAATTTTATTTAATATCACACAAACACAACCATTAATTATTCATGTACATATCCTAGGTGTTTAAAATAAAAATAGTTCCACCTTCGATTATTGTATAATATTATCTGAGTCTGAAACTAGATTATGGGGGGCTAAAATCTCATATCCTAGCCAATCTACCTAAACTTTGTCATGTACCATGATCAACTAGAATTTTTTCCCTACTAACCCATTAAAACCCCACAGTTCCTTACTCCAAACACCATATTTACTCTCATCCATATCTACTAATACCACTCTTTCATCACACCCACCATCCACAGATAACACAATTAAAGAAGATATGTTATGTACATTGATTCTTGCATCACGTAGTCTATAGTTTGGAAACTAGCATAGATGGTAATAAAATATTATTATAGAGGAATTAACCTATATATATTAAATATGATTAGAATATATGATATTATTTATCAATATTCACCCTGATAGAAAAAAATTGTTGACCAAAAATATCTCATAATGAATGTATATGAAAAATGGATAATGATAAAATTCTCCCAATAAATACAAATGAAGTAAATCTAATGTAGTGACACATCAATGATCCAATACATCAAACTAGTAATGTCCATCAGTGTCCACGTAGTCCCACTAGAAACATGAAAATAGGTAGGTATAAATATAGTTAATTTATAAGTATACTCATTTGGAAGAAAACTCTCTCATGCACATGTAAAGGATCTATACTAATGAAACCATGCAAAAAGAACCGAACCAAACTACTCTTAAACAAGTTAACAAACCAAGAACATCCTCACTATGGAATTCCAATTAACTCATCCATTTATAATAAAATATTATTAATAATATCAATAAAGGTTTCCTTGCACCACATTCCCACTAGATTTCTATTCTCACTCAAAAATATTGTACATCCCAATACTCCCATCACTTCATTATAACTTATACTACCTTCCCACATCTCAATAACATCACATATAACAGAAATAAATATGTCCCATCGACCCAAAACATGTTCATATTACATTTCACCCTAAGACATCTGGGCCACATCACTAAAATCATATCTATATGGTGTAATATTGACTTCTAGACATCAAATCCTATACTTGTCAACATCACTAGGAAGATATCATGAGGATGTGGGGATTTCAAACCATCTATCTTAAACAACATGATATTGCAAAAAATTCACCCATATATATGGGTTCTGGAAAGTAGAACTAAAAATAGGGGGTTCATAATGAATATCATAGGTAAATTCAAGTTATATTTAATTAGAAGAAATGATACCAATATATAGGTTCAAAATAGAGAACTCGCAAACTTATAACATCACCATTCGACCAAAAAAATGAAACCACCATTGATGACACTACTAAATTCACAACACCACATAAGAAAAACTAAATTATGGAACTGCCTTCCACTTTTCATTCAAACTAAGATAATTCTGACTATCTACCCCATTTAATACATTCATTTTGCATTAAATTTATTTCACCAAACATTCCCATTCTATATAAATTTCCTTGTTTAATTTTTAATCTATTATGACTCAGTAAACTACAACAACACCATACCTCAAAAATCAATACCCCATTAACCATGGAAATCTGGAAAACACCACATCACCACAACACATATCCTCCATATAAAACAAATACACATCGTGTCACACCTCACAAACCCACAACCTAGTAACACTGACCACATATCACCCCACCCCAAAAAACATCACAGTCACACTTAATACTGAACAAGAAACTCTTCATCCACCCCAAAACATAGTCACACATCAATAAACAAATAAAAAAGAAAAATTATTCATATTTATATAGGTTCTTTTCATGTTAATTTTTTTATAATGGTATTCTCAAAAAATCAATAAATCCTGTGGAACAAATTTTATTAACTAAGATTTTGTGGTTTCCCAATTTCCATTTAGTCAAAATGATGTAAACAATCACAACTAACAAGTTTACAAAACTATTTGAAAATAATTGTAAAATAATCCCCAAACAAAAAATGAATTTCAATGGGGCCTGAAGCCTATATAATAATAATACTAATAATAAAATATCAAAAGATATAAAATCATTTGAATCATTCCAATTACCCTCAAATAAAAATTTAACCACATAATTTATAATTATACATAATTTACCAACCATATTCATATAGGTAAACAAGAGAGAACCCATCCACCGTAATACGAAAAATGAGAATCAAGGGATTCCCAACATCAAATAAAATTTTCCATTTAATTAGGCACTACAGGGTAAATAAGAAACACCTGCAAACAAAAACCACACCAATGAAACAATGGATTCAACTAAATTTAACAAAATGATCATCATAACATAGAAAAACTCACCTATAATTAAAATCAGAACCCCTAAGGAGATCCACTAAAAGAGGAATGAGAATAAAACCACAGTGAAGAGAGGATATCATAACTTGATCGACAAAACTAAACTACAAAAACCCAAAGATAAATGCAGGATAAGATATATTTCAAGGCCTTTTGTTGTCTCTATGAATTACCAAAAATTAGGGAAATAGGTATACCAATTAATCAACGTTAATTGACCAAAAAATGAAAAAAAACACAGAAAATACCCCTATTACAAAGTGAATTCCATTTTTGTGATTAGAATTCATTTAGGCCCAAATATTGTAAGTCTTGATTTAATTATAGGATATTAATTCCCCATATCTTTATTTTTTTCTTATAATTAAATCACTTATGACTAAATTAATAATACCTCATTAAATACACATTCATTATGTGAATTTAGTTCAGAGATTTTCTTTTATATCTCATGTATTTATCAAAATAGCCATATACAACAGTCATGATCCAGAAACTCATGACGTAATTGGACTATAATTCTTAAGAAGATAATGTTTTATTATTTTAATCCTTATTATTGTTTTTATTGTAGAACTATAATAAAAAATTACATATCTGTCCAAAATTTAATTAATTAATATTATTTTTCATTTTTATTACTATTTCAATATTTTAATCATATAGACTAATATTATGTAAACCCATTGAAATTTTTTCCATCATCATCAACATTAGATTCATTCCCCTAAAAACGATTGAATTAATATATAATAAATTGTATTGTGTTCTTAAAATGTATATGATACTCTAATAATATGTTCTTATTAATAAAATTACCTCTAATCATAACATATTTAATAAATATAGCTTTCTATTAGACATTCATAAATACATCAAAATATTAATATTTAATTGAAAAAATCTATGATTTTATATTCTTTTAAAGGACTGTAATTAGAATATTCACATTGTTCTTGTCTTCAACTATTTCAAAATAGACACAAACATATATAATTGTTTTTTAAATCAATAAATAATTTACTCAATTATACATTTTTATTGATTCGTATATATTTTACTTTGGGTTGGAAATTTTATGGTCAATACACTCACATATTCAGGTCATCTACATGAATTTCATGGTATTTTATCAATTATTATTTTATATTTTTAATTATATAACTAAATAAAATTTCATATTACTAAGATATTATAAATATTTATTGATATATACCATGTCATAAAAATTATAATAATAATATTAAATATAAAATAATATAATAATAAAATTATATTATAAATACATTTAATAATTTTAGAAATCTTAAAATCATATATTAAAATTGATAAGAGCTATACTATTTTGTTGGATAAAATTGCATTACACGAAGCTTAAAAAAAGAAATTATCGAAATAGAATTATTACTCTCATTGTTTTCTCATAAATTGAAAATTACATTTAAAGTACAGTAAATAAATATCTATAACAACTTTACTTACAAGAATAAATAAATAATATTCATAATAGTATGATTGGAACGTTTTCTTCAATTCATATTTTTCACCCAAGACAAAGAATGAAAACCACTATGTTTGGATGATTAGTCTGGCCTCCAAAAAATAATATTTTTTTAATGAAATTGTCCTTAATAACATTTGAATTTGTTTATATGATCAAAAAATATTATTTAGGATGATGGGATATAATGATAATGCTTTAATAATTTAGGAATATAAATGATGTAATTCTATTTAGTTCATAATGATATCAACTCTCTAATAAAAAGTGATAACATGTTTTCATCATATATCTAATATTATAATTATTTTATTAACAAGGTTTGTTGGATGGGGAATGATATTGGTAAAGGGTTTTGTAGAATAATTAATCTTATAAAATAACAGAAAAATAGATCAATTATGAATGTGTTTAATCCTTCATTTTTTTCTCTCCTTTCCTTGATCCTAAATTTTAATAATATTGTGTGAAATAAGTTTTTATCCTCAAAAAAAGTCCTTATTATATATGATAATACCTTGATAATGTTTCGATTAATATCTCAAATATTATATATGATAATCTCAATATTTTTATTAATTTTTATTGGAACACAATGTATTATTATTAATAATGATGAAATCCAAAGTAAACATCAAATATAAAAAATAATTATTCAGTTTCTAAATTAAAATTATAAAATGATCTGGGTTATATTTACAACACAATAATATCCAATATAGTTCATTATAAAATTACTTATCATGGTGTAATACAATTTAGCATCCAAAAACATTCCATATATCTGAAAACTAATTTTTTTCATCAAAATGAACAAGGAATTACCTAGATAGTCAATCACAACATAATGATAAAAATTATGACCTGATTATTTAAAACCCCACACAAATATTTAAAACATAATCATTCATTAATTATTGAAATATTTCTTTGGAAATAAATAGATATAAATATATATATAAATAAAGCATAGTGTGATAAAATATTGGTATAAATGATTAAATATATGTATAATGGATAAGATACTCTAGAACTAGTACACAAATGATTTTTATAATGATCATTGTATATAAAATTATTATTTTTTAATAATAAATTACCGATATTTTTAATGAATAATATTATGTAAATGAAGGATTGTTTTATATTTCTATTTATAATTTTTTTAATTTACATGGTGAACATTTCACCCCATATAATTTTATTTTTGGATTTTATTTAACTTAGGAATTTTTTGTCATGGATTTTATGACATTTTTCATAAATTTAGACTTTTATTAATTTAAATTGGCCAAATTTACAATATATGACATCCATATTAATCATCCATATATATTTTTTGGACAGTGATATTTTAAATTTTTTCATTTTAAAATATAATTTGGGAACTATATCAATATAATAATTGCATTAAAAAAATTATATTGAATTTTTATAAATGAAAATATATTTAATTGAATATATAAATAATTATATTTAATGTTTACAAACAAAGTACAACTTTTTTGAATAAGAGTGGTTTTTAATAAACCATGGGAATTTATCCTTGATTGACATTGAATTGAATGACTTTCACAGACTATATAAACCATATACCTTTACTATTCAATACATTTTATATTTCTATGAATATTTATATTTGGTAAATATTGGATTGAATCGACATTGGAGAATAATATCAAATATATTATCATCTATTTTTATCAATTATGAAATATTTTCTATTTTTTTAAATGTTTTTGGTCAATCAAAATTGATTTTACTACCATTCTTTAAGAACACAATTTTTTATCATCGGTGTAATTGTAAAAAATATTGATTGAAATTATATTATTATAGGGGCCAATTTTTTTTATTAAAATGTAAAATAAATTGTTGTGAAAAAAAATTGTTAAGCGAAGTAAACATTTTATGTAGTATATTGTTTGTGATTCAATAAACTGTTAATTAATTCTATATGAGAGGAATATAATTCTTTTTATTATGAACACCAATAGTATACATTTTATTATATAAATATATTTAATTTTTCATATATTAAATTCATTTTCTATCAATTTTTTACAAATTATGAATATTACCTCTTAAGAGGGATTTTAATGCTGGTGACATGGTTGGTGAAGTTAATAAAAAAATTATATAAGGGATGTTTGATTCATATTGAACATTTTTCTTCATGTTTGAAAATAATAATTTGGTCATATGGTTAAAAATGATGTTGTTTTCTAAGTAATATAATACCCTAATTAGTCCACACCATCAAAAAGCATCAAAAGGTTATTCACAACCTTAGGATACTAAATATTTTACAATTTAATTTTTTTCTGTACTAAATATGGTACAATGGGAGTTCATAATATATAATATCTCATTATATTTTTGTCACACTAATATACATGAATTAATTTGAAGGAATTAAAATGATACAAATACTAGTTACTTAAGGAATTTTGGAATTTTTTATATATTTAAAAATTGGTTATCCGATATTCCAAAATTTATATGTATTATTCCAAACATTTTATAGGGGTCTAGAAAATAAAATTTTCTAATTTCATAAATTTAACAATTGAATTATTAATATCATGGTTAGTCATATAGAACATTGTTTGATATATGTAGTTTTTTAAGAAACAAAAATTAATTTTTTTAAAAAGAAAATATCAGTGATTTATTATTTATTTCAATATTTGGAATATCAACCCTGTTATTTTTCAATTAGAAAAATAAAATAATTTACTTAGGATAAATTATTATATTATATTGTGAATTGATAGAATTTCTAATACCAAAATACCTTGGAGGTATCAATTGATTTATAATAATCTTTATTCTAGAAATTGTTAAATCAGAGAGTTTGGTCTTCATTAAAATTATGAAAAAATATTTAGTGATTTTTTTGATATTTTAGTTGATTTATTAAAATTATGATTCAGTATAAAATAAAAATGAATGTTGTGTTTTTTCAAATGTCACAATTATTTAATTATTATGTGTTTTCAGCTTTTACTTCCTTGGATTTTATTTATCTTTTTTTGATGATCCTTTTATTGATTAAAATAACGAGTAACTCGATGGGTTATAGAATCTTTTAATCATGATATAGGGACTTTTGAAGGAATATTTTTTTATTATGGAATGATCATAGGTGTCTATGTTAATGAATATAGAATATATTTAATTTTGTATTTTATTTAATGAATGTAAGAATATTAAATCATTATTTTAAGAGGAATGGTCATTATATAAAATTATTATTCAAGAAAAACATATATAATGAAGAAAGTAAAAAAATAATTTTATTGATATTTTTATGGGTTATAGTGGATTATTGAGAGTTTTATTTAAAGATCCAAATATTTTTGTACTATTATTATTTTGAAATATTAATTTTTATCAACATTTGTATTGGTTGGGAAGGAATGATATTATGTTATGAACATTAATTGGTACATAATATATTTATTATAAACTATTTGAGGCCCTATTTCCATCTAGTCCAACCCTTTGTCTATTTCTGATTCTTGTGGTGCTTAGAGGAGGCATAAAGTAAGGATGAAGGTGTTTGGATGCTAAAAGATGGAACAAATTGTGCATTGTTGTAATTGTGGGTAACATTGAACCAACACAAATATAATTTTTTATTACAATATCATGGATACATTGAGTTATAAATGATGTACACTTACCATAATAGTGTATATATTCCTACATCCACTATTTAATGTGAAATCAACATAGAGTTATTTTCATACCAAATGGTTATAAAAGTTCCCATGATATAATGAGATCATGAAGATACTATGAAATTAGTATTAATCATGTGACATATGGTTTATATACATAATACATTCTTAATATATTTTATGTCTTTCCACAAGGTGATGGGGACTGAAAATCGTTGAGAATTCTTCTCTTGAAATTCACCCATAGTGATCTCTAGTGGGTGAGATCATGATGAAAGAACCTATAATAGGAATGAAACATGTTTTTAGTTTTATTGGTTATTTCTATCTATTAACATGTGTACTGGTATGTAGACTTGATGTCATTATCAATTTGTTCCATTTGACCCTGTACTTTGATCCACAGAAAATCCCATGAAGATGAACTGATTGTGAGGTAGCCTGTGTTGGTAAATCATTGGTGGTATGGCATTGGTTTAATGATCAATAATGAAATTTTTTTCTTCCTAATTGAGAATGTGATATCATAATAATAATTGATCAGGATAGTAGAAACACAATTAAATACCTTATAAATATAAATATTAAATTCGTCATGATATATCAACAATCAGTGAGGAAATAATGATGATAACCCTGGATTTGTAGCCCACAATATGACATATTTTTTTAATAAGAGATTATATTACAACAAAACTATTTGTAGCATGGTTACTATTCCTATGCCTATTCATCGCCTCTTTATATTCCTTGATGTGTTTCCAGAATCAACTCTAGGTAAATGAATATTATTCAATCCAATTGAGATAATGTCATATATACTCACACATAATATCAAATTAAACATGTTGTTGTATTTTGTGGAATATTGATATTTGACATGGGGCACAACCATAGGGTCCGACGGTCATCCAAGATTTATTGATCATCAAAAAATAAATAAATTCATTATTATTCAAGTATAGAATAATTGGGTTGCTTTAAATTATCATGATTGTTTACAAGTTGGGAATAAATACAAGAACAATTATTATATTATAAAATATTATTTTACTATTAATGTATTATTTAATATTATCAGGAATTAAAAGTCAATTTATTGACTCGGTTTTATCATGTAATAATTTTATATAAACTTCATGTATGTGATATGACATAAATAATAATTCAGACATAACTAATTCCTGATAATTGTTATTTTATTACTTATATGGTGTGAGTTTAATATAATGGGGTTGGGGAACCTTAACTAGGTATTTTATACTTCCACTATATAAGAAGATAAGAAGATCATTTACTGTAGCCAATTCATTCCAATGGATTGGGATCTCTTCTCTCTTCCTACATCCCAGATAGAGAAATATGATTTCCATTAAATCACTAAAATGAAGTCTTTTCAGATCATAGGAACGGAGTTGAGGTGATCATTTCATCCTCAGATATAACATTTGAGATATGTGCTTTCACTAGTATATTGATGATCGATATTCGAACAGATTCTTGAAATGTGTTTGTATGATATTGTGTGGTTAATATTCAGATCCTTCGAGAAACAATCATTTGTGAAGAGCCTCCATTAAATTCAATGATGAATGAAAATTTGTAAACATTTTTTTATTTTTGGTGTTTTGAATTATTAACATGATATCCATGGACATCTACGATGGCTCTGATCCTTAGAGATGATAGAAGTACATCACTCTGATGATGAAAATTTTTATATCCCCATCCCATATGCTTTCATTGAGAATCTCAGTACCATTAATTGGTATCAACGAGATCATGTTAATATTCATATCCAAAAAAATGAAATTAGCACCAAATTATCCAGAGAGCATTGATTTTTCAACAATGAAATAAACATGTGTTGATCCAATTTCTATTGACCATGTTGTGGAAATCTGAAATTTTTGGAATGCATCAAAAATGAAATTATTGTATTTTAAAAATATAGTGAAGAACATATATTTATATCTATTAATTTCTTTATTTTTGGTGATCCAGTTCTAACAAGGACCTGACCGGTTGAATTTTTTATGTGATAATTCAACGATTCTCATGGATGCTTTGTCCAAATAAATTGAATTTTATTTATACCAAAGTATATTTGAAATAAAAACTAAAAAATATGCTTATTTTAGGATTTTTAAAAAATTCATTTACAAACATTACAAAAGGGGTAAATCTGTTGAATCTATCCAATATTATAGTTTATGGAAGCAATATTTTTGTTGGTTATCAATGAAAGAATCAAAAAATTAATTTAGGGAAATTTATTCCCTTTGAAAAATCCCACTGACCACTTAATGGATTCCCAGTATAGCTCTATCATATAGGACACTTTCTCCTTAGAAACCTCTTCATTCTATAAGACTGGTTACTTCCGCAAACACTTCCCGACCTTATTGTTTCTGCTGTATGGATTCATATAGTTACACCCCCAGCCTACCCATTTGGCCAGTCTCCCTAGGCATCCATCTCGGTTGTATCGCTAGAGCATTGTAATACTCTTGTTCAACTGAATTCACCATGGTCAGCCTCCTTTTTTAAACACATTCAATGGACATGCATTTTATACTTCTTCATTGTTAACCTGACAACTAGTCAAACTACCTTCAGTCTTTTCTCTTATAAACCAACCACTTGCACTCATATTCCAGTAATCGGATATGGAATTCACCTCCAAGATCCCAAATCTAAATAGTGACACATTGGCCTTCATCACACATGCCTAATCTAAGGTCGTCGTTTCCTCACCCCTTGAATGGTTGTCTTACATTCTTATACCATCCAGAATAACCATTGGTCCTTGTGAGTTAATCCCATAATATTCCCAATATCTTTGGTGCCATCCCAAATCCGCAAAGTGGATGATAAACTAGGTCGGGAATACCCATTATGGGTCAAAATGAGCCCTTTTATCTCGAAACTAACAGGTAATGGGTCCATCTGACCCATTTCTTCACTTTTGAGGTATCCACCATGCCCGGAATGGGCCTTAGTGGTTTTGAAACAAACTACAATGGTATTGGGTGGTAATTTTGGTCATGAAATAATTGTAATTACACTAAAATTAATTTATTAATTTATATGTTCACAAATATAAATATTTTTATTAATTAAAATATTTAGTTTAATTTTTAAAAAAATTAAATTAATTGATTAATTTATTTTTTGGAAGATAAAGTTAATTAATTTGTGGTCCCAAGAAGATAAATTATTTGAATTTTATAATTCATTTAATTTATATTTAATCCATTTATTTTATATTTATTAAAATTTAATTATATTTTGAATTTAATTTTATTACATACCTTTCATGATCAATTGATAAAACTTTTGTATGTCTAGATAATTTTGTTAATCATTTATTTTATGTGATGTTTTTAATGTGTAGTAAATTATATGATGTTCTTCACGTCACTTTATTTTTATTCAATATGTATATGATCTTTCCCATCTAATTTATCATTTGAATATTGTGGTCTTGATACCCCTCACCTACATCTGAGTATACTTGTACATTTGATGAAGATTTTATGAGGCATGGATCCCGCTATGACTTGGTGAAAATCTATATTAGAAGTTAACACACTCTACAGGGATGAGATGTAAGATGAGTGAGGACACCACTTTGGTATCATAAAAATAGGTCACTGTTGATCAATTGAGTTTAAATGGATCAACCCTTATTAGATACTCAAGACCCATGAGAAAATTTTACTTCAATTATAATTTTTTTTATTTTTTTATTTTCATGCCAAGGGGAACCCATCAAATTATAAGTAAATAAAATGAATAATGACGTGATGAATGTTTTTATTTTAATTTCAAATTATGAGTGAGACACCAAAAAATGAAAATACTGCTAAAAAGTAATTCATTTGTCAATAGAAATATTACAACCCTCAAAAAAGTATTATTTCACAAATTACTTCCATCATTTGAATTTGAATGAAAATGGGTGTACAAGGTCCTCATCAGCCATATATAAGGGTTTCAACTACTACCGGGGTGTTCTTATTATATTTATGAGTTGGCCAAAAAAATTTGGCATCAAAGAAGTATCCAAATCTATCATGTTGAAAAAATAGATTCAAGAGTTATGTAAATAATTTTTATGATTTTAGAAGTTGGTAATTCACTCAATAGTTCATAGATCCATTAGATAATACACTTAACATGTTAAGAACCTACCTTGATATCTCCAAATTGTGGAACAACTAAATATTTTACATTATGAGGAGATATTTCAAGGATCATTTCCACTATAATACTCATAAGAAAAATTAATCTAATTTTAATATTGAGGTATTCTAGAGTTGGATAAAATAGTGGTAGAAATTTAATGGTTTGAATAATCAATAATTTCTTTGTAACTCCATAATCCTTAGATGTGCCAAGCTATTGGTTGCATTATTACATTGGAAAAACATTTTCAGAAATACATCCCAGTATGATGAATAGTTTAGTAGTCCTAGTAAACTACATATAGATATAATTATCATAATATATTTGAAAACACAAATTATAAAATAATTTATCTTCATGAATTTCATTACTCTCCTAGCTTAACCCTACATTTCAATCATAATGAACTTCATACAGTCATTGGAAAAAACATAACATAAGAAAGGGGTGAGATCATATTCATTGAAAGGGTTTGTGTGTAGAAAATGATATCATAAATAATAATAAACAATATAGGATGGTAAATTTCTAAAACATATTCCATTTAATCAATAACCAGATCCTAATTCATAATGAATAAAATATGATCAAAAAATTTCAAATAAATATTAAATGAGATAGAAAACATGTCCATCTATATTCTACAAATCAAATATCCCCATGGAAATCAATAATTAAACTCATAATGTTGTAATTCATAATGACGAACATCTCAAAAATTCTGGTAAGACTTCAACCAAGATACAATATTATACTAGGTAATACATAATCCAATACCCAAACAAGTCTGTCTAATGAGACATACTGATACATCGAGGGGATATAACGGGCCTAACTAGTCACTAAGTAATTCCAATTCATTACTTATATAAAAGGGGTGAAAAATAATCAATATACTCATTTTTATTGATACTATCACATGAAATGTAAATAACATTCCAAAATTGGTAAAAATAATCAAAAACCAAATAGTGTAACATGAAAAATGTTATTAAAATAGAACATATATTGTGAAACTGATCATCGATTATCTAATGAAATAATAAGCGTGATATTAGTAAAACATATCCCTAGTTGATAATAATTCTAATAAAGGGTCGATGTTATTGATAAACAGAAATTCCATAAAAAGATCCTTCAAAACAATTTCAAGAAAATATTCTCTACATTTCCATGATCAACTATTAGAGGAAAATGATCTACAAACATTTAGAAAACACATTCACTTGAAAATTGCAATTTAATCACATAAATGAAACTTTAAATCCATATAGTGAACATGAAGGATAAAAATTACACTCATGTCATACATGTTCAAACAATGATTCCATTAACTTTTGCAGCAAAATCCAATTGGTAATTGTCTAGTAAATTAAATATAGAATCCGTTCAACTTATTTTTAAAATTCAAACACTCCTAAAAATGAATTTTATAATTTTTATGAGAAATTTTATAAACATTTTTGAATTTTTTTTATTATACATGGACATTGAATATCAATATTCCCCAGTAGAGACATAAACATAACTATTCTGAATTAGATTGTGAAATGAAGCCTTGCAACTATCTAATCTGTCAAATAGTATTCCCCAGGAAAGATTGATATTTAAAAAATGATTAATATCATGAGAATAAAAATATTCTAGATATAACATGTTAAATGGGGGATATATACATATCAATTAATAGTATAGGGCTATAACATAAAAATATTCCTCGATGAAGTCCCTTATAAATATCATATAATTGTAGTGAGCATTAAAAAGTTATTTAATTTTGTTTATTCATTGTAAATACATATAAAAAGTGGAAATAAAGTCCTGGGACCATAAAATTTCTTTCCACGCATAATCCTATCATGAAATAATCAATGAATTATATGTTTATCCCAATCAACTGAAATTGAATTATGAAATCCCTTACCTCAAGTCAGAAAGAATTATGAACCCGAACATAATATCCTAGATAATGAAATTAGATTCCTTAATTAATTAATTCAGAAACATTTTGATCTTTATTTCATTTATTATAATTTTATTAATTTCTTTTATTTCCAATTCGATGGGCTATAAAGATCAATTCAATCATTCCAAGATTGTTTGTTTCACAGTTTTAGGGTCAATTTACTTGTGTATAGTTATTCATGTTTCTATAAAATGGAAATAAAAGAACAGTAGTTCAATTAAATGGTATTATTGAGCATACATAAGTATAAATTTTCCAGTATATCATTTTTCCTAACATGAGGATGATTCAATTGATAAAACATTAATGATAATTATTTAGATTTTTTTACTGACTAACACGGTCTAGTTTTGTTTTATTTCATATTATTTATAAATATATATATTCATTCTATAACATGAAATATGTTATAAAAGACATATTATAATCAAATTTCACCAGAATAATACTTTAAATAAAATTAATTCTTTAATTGAAAATAAAAAACCATTAACCATAAAGATGGATAACAACTATTATTTGGACAATGGTTTCATTCCTTCAGAAAAAGATGAGATAAGATATGGGGTGGGTAAAATATAATATATTAGAAATATAACATTATATTATATAAAAGATATATAATTTATTATTCTCTAATGTAGGAATGTTGATAATATAGGTTATAAGAATATAGGAAATTAAGTGAGGAGGTATGAGCAAGTTACTACTTTATTATCACCTCCTTGGAGGGACCATTAAAGAATATTGAATTGATATTAGTGTGAGAGAAGAAGAAATTTAGCATGGAAATAGTGCTAAGGAAAATTTTTGGAATATATTTAATGATTATAATTTCTTATGTGGAAAAATAGGTTGATGGGAGTCTGTATTTATACTTTCGTAGGGGTGGTTTTTAGAGATTAAAAATGATTAGTTTGTATTTAAAGAAACCCCCAGATTTCTGGAATTCAATGAAAAGAATTTTGTTGATAATTAATGTTTTAAATTATGTTTATGGTTTATAAATACATCAAATAGACATTTAATATTTTCATTTTTAGGTATTTTATGATTTTCCCTTTTATCATTAAACTGCTATATTATTTTACGTATACTACAAGAAATCTTTTTTTACCACAATATTTGTTTTTTTCTTAAAAATAAAAATGAACCTATTACCAATTTTGGACCACATTATTCCAACTATATAATCCATT
This sequence comes from Viscum album, assembly GCA_963277665.1. NCBI lineage: Eukaryota > Viridiplantae > Streptophyta > Magnoliopsida > Santalales > Viscaceae > Viscum > Viscum album. The sequence goes on along the minus strand of OY728151.1, from coordinate 1,449,916,233 downwards.
TAAACTTATTCAATTTATAAAATTTATAAAAAAATATATTAATATGATATGCGTAGAACTCATAAAAAATATTTTTAAAAAGGCTACACATATATTTCTAAATGTAAAACCCTATTTATTATTTCATTAATTAAATAAAATTTTTTCATTAATAAATCTCTACAAATTTTTTATCATGGTCATATAATTATTATTTTTATAAGAGTTATGGTATTTTGTAAAAACAGTATTTTTACTTTTTAGCCATTAAATAATATTATTTAGAAAATTACCAAAAAAATAATTTGAGTTAATTTTGATTTGATGATTAAAAAATTATTTTTATATTTTACAATAAATTTATAAATATTTACGAAATTAGTAATATTTATTTTCTCATATAAAAATGAATTTTTGATGAAAACAAATATTTGGAGAATAAAATAACTTTACTAAAAATTATGTGTTGATTTATAAAGAATAAATAAATTTTAATTTAATATTAAATTCCTATTTTTTCATAATATAGTTAATATTATTTACACTCACAAATTTAATAGCTAGTTTTTAATAGTCATGTTAAAATAAAAATATTTTGGAGTTTTTTATTCTCAGTGTTCTCTCAAAAGTAAGCTATCGAACATAATGTTCAATAAAAATATTGGGGGGTTATATTCTCTGTACATTCAATTAATTTCATCCTCAAAATTTCAAAATGTTATTGCTAATCCTGGATTTGACATTTTAAAATAACATTATGTAAATCCCATATCATAAAAATGGTAAATAAAACATCCTCTAAAGAATTGGGAAAGGGAAATTAAAATATCAACAAAAATATAAATTATCATATTAGAGAAAATTATTGGGAAGTGAAAACATGTATATAGACAACAAATATAATTATATATTTATTATGTAAAGTGATATATAACATGGTAATTTGAATTTTTACCATCACAAAACCCAAAATCTATGATGGGTAAAATGTTTTATGATTTCTCGATAAGACAAATAAATGAATTACATTTTTTGTTACAAAAATTATCCCTAGAGTTGAGGAGCTATTTCAATATCTAGATAAATCACAAAATAAAAAAATATTAATTAATTTATAATAATAATATCATCCTTTTTGTGCATTAATCTATGTCCAATTCACCTATTGTTCTAAAAAATATAGATTTATTGTGAATATTTCATGCTAGAGACATTTTAATGAATCATATGCTACAAAATCCATTCATTTAACCTATAAATTTATTATGGAAACCAAAATGGTTGTAATTTTAGTGATAAAATATCAATATGAAATTTACAACTATATCCCTTCCATAAGTAGTCAATCTTAAGAATCATCTAAAATATGTCATTCCAAATTCATTGACCCAAAAAATTTAGAAGGAAGGTCGCTAAATTTATAAATCAAGATAATAATTGATTCCTAAAAAAATGAAACACCTACTATCTCATACAAAATATATTAATTCAATGATCACCGAAAAAACTTAATAAAAACTTGAATACTTACAAAAAAAATCTCATATTGTTGAATATATTCATTAATTCTAATCATGCAGTAAACACTAAAATGACAATATAAACCATCAAATCAATAACCAATTTCACTTTCTCCAATAATATCAAATGAACATCCCTTTGTAATTATTATGTCATATTTAGGCATATATTTTGGGTTATCTTCCCCAAAAAATGTGTTTTCCCAAAATCTAAATGAAACAGAATCACTTCTCTTAGTTACTGGTACTATTTATCACATGCTTCCAAATCCTTAAAGAATAAGTATTTTAGTATAATCTCAATATATCTCTTGGTTAGTACAACATAATTCATTGATAATTTTATGACATAAATCTTGAATCCAAATACACATGAACTTAATCCTTCCACTTAATTAAAAAAACATTAACTATGTGTTATAATATTATTTATCTTTCTATTAATATGTCATTGGTAGTCTCATGATAATCATTTATATAACTATTAATCATATAAACTTACTAAGTTTATTTATGATTCCCCCCTATGACATATATTTTCATAATTCTCCAACATTAATAAGTTAAAACATTTGACCATTGTTATTTCATTGGGGAGAATATAATTCCAAAATTTTCAATTTTCCTTGGGAATTACATTCTTTATATCATTATTCCCACTACCAAAATATATTCATGTTCCTGTAATACAATAAATTGGGTATTTATTCATTCTTTCTATACATATTGGAAACTATATATTATTTTCTCAATAATTTCCATCATGGTAGTTCTCATTAAACTCTATCTTAATCATCATTATTCAGTCTGATAGTTGTGAATGTTCAAATTTTTAATCATATATCATTATATCTGACTCCGAATAAACACATTAACCATTCCTTTATTCTTATTCAAATTTTGTTTCAAAAAAAAATCATTTATAACATTTATTGTTAACTCGTATCCTTCTGGTTCCCACTATAGACTACAACCAAAAATTAATGTGTAACCATAAAACTATAATAATCATATTTAGAAAGTATTATTTAAATTATATCTAAATAATGTCATGATCTTCTCAATCTACGAGTATAGAGGTTTAATCTAGGTTAACCAAGGTAAATTAAAAATCTATTATATATTATCCTATACATAGTTTTATCATCAAGGTTAGTCATATGGTTATATTCTATGTTCTCCTAAACCTATTTACCATGGTTTCTACAATAAATCCATTGATATCTACCCAAAATCTCCAAACCAGAGTTTCCCAGAGCAGGTAGTCACTTTATTAAATTGGTAAAAGACACTAGGATTCACATCCTGAAGGAACGAATAGTTTAGCATTCATAGTAAATTATATTGATACATGATTCCCAATGTAAATTAAAAAATATTAAGACATAATTTTTTTTAAATTTCCATTTCTCTCTTATCTTATCCATTCATATCAATCATAATAAACTCCTTGGAATACTGGGGAAAAATAAAACCTAATAAAGGGATGAGCTCATATGCTCAATATAGGTATAGGTATAGTGGAAGATATCATAATTAATCATAAAAACTTTGAATTTTAAATAACTATGAATGAAGACATTTAATAAGAATATGAATGTAATATGGAAGGTATAAAATATGATCATATACTTCCAAAGAAATACTAATGTGAGCTATGAAATATAAACATGGATATTTTACTAATCAAATAATCACATATAGATAAATAAATAATCTCATAATGATGGATGTAATAATATAAGATATCTAAAACATACTTTTAAGGCTTATTCCAAACACCATACATAAATTGGTAAGACATAAGCCAATACGTAAACTAGTTTTCCTCCTAAGACCCACTGATGTACCAATGGGCTACAATGGTCCCTTCTAATCCCTAACTGTGACCAATTCATTCCTCATATGAAATGGTTGAAACATAATCAACATATACATTTTCATTGAAACTAGAATATTAAATGTAAATAACATTACCTAATCAGTAAAACTATTCACATACCATCCATTGTAATATGGAAAATGATATAAAAATAGCGCATCCATAGTCAAACATATCCTAAATTATCCACAAAATGAATAATGACGATATCAATAGAACATATCCAAAAGTTATTTATAAGTAAAATACAGGTTTGAAGTAATTGATTAATAGAAATTCCTTAAAAATATCATTAAAACATTTTTGAGAAAAATATCGTTTGAATTTTGAAAATAACCTATTAAATTTTTTTGTGAAAAATATTTTTAGGAGACTTTCCGTTGAAAATAACCATTGAATAATAGTCGATAATCTCTAAAACAATTTAGTTGTCATAAATGATGTATATTATATTAATTTTTTACATGTTAAAACAATTATTCCTTTTAGTTTTTTCGGTAAAAGGAAACGATTCATTGTTTAGTAAAAGATATGTAGATTCCTTTAAAAAAATTAGAAAATTAAAAAATAGGTAAAAATAAATTATCCAATTATAGGATAATTTTAAAACCCATTTTGAAATCTTTTTTAGGACACATGGTCCTTGAAGATAAATATTCCCAAGTGGAGATATAATCATTAACCATCCTAAATGAGATTGGAAAATGAACTCTTATAACTTTATATTCAGTATAATAATATTCCCCATGAAATAATGTCGTTTTAAAAGACATTTAACATATTAATAATTAATAAATTCGTGGTATAACATGTAATGTGGGTGTTATATACACCTTAGATAAATTATAGGGGGATAACGTCAAAATATGCGTCAATGAAAAAAAAATTATTGAGTCCCTAACAACGATCATATCGTTAAAGTGAATGGTTTTAACAGAATTGATTATGTGTATTAGAAGTAAATATAAATTATACAATTGTAAATATAGTCATAATATAATCAAATGTAATTCCCTAGATAATATTATGATGATAATATCAATGATGTTTAACTTAAACCCAACGAATGGAAATTGTGTTATGAAATCCATTACCTTCGGTCCAAAAGCGACACGATATTGCACTTAATGTCCATGATAATAAAATTAGAGTAATTATTTGATTAATTAAGAAATTTTTACATCTATATTTTATTTATTTTAATTTTATAAACTATGTGTATTCCCATTTTTATGTGTTTTAAAGATCAATTTCATCATTTTCGGAACATCTATTTCATATATTCATGGATGGTTCACTTACATATAATTATCGATGTTATTTTCAAATGGAAATAAAACTATAGAATTGAAATGAAAAGGTATTTATGAAATTAAAAAGTTTAAATTATTCCATATATAATTTTGATCCTATATATGAGGATGATTTTATTTAAAAAACCTTTATGATAAATGATTAGTTTATTTAGGCTTTTTTCTGACCATCACAAAGTAGTTTCATGTTATTTAATATTATTTTTATAAATTAGTTTCAGATAATGGAATAAGATATAATATTTCTATTAAAATCATATTTAACCATAATAATTCATTTATTACTAGCCGTGAATGTGTAAATAGATAATGTGATGTCATTATCCATGTAGATCTTTAACTGTCGTAATTTGGACAATGATTTTTTTCTTTTAATAAGATTAGATGTGAAAATGAGTGGATAAAATTTAGTCCATTAGAAATATAAAAATATAATATATAAATAATACTCTATTTATTATGATTTAATTTATTAATGGTGATTGTAGAAGGTATAATAACAAATAAATTAACATAGATGTCTTGAGAATGTTACCTCTTAAATATCACCTCCTTGAAGGATCTCTTAAGAAACATGGATTTGGTATTTCATTGAGACAAGCAGAACATTGATGTTAGGAGAGTGGTAAGTATAATATTTGATATATATTTAAATATATTCATGTATTTTGAGGAGAAAGTTGGTTGGGAGTTGTTGTATTTATAATTGAGTAGGGGTGGATATATGTGATTAAACAATGAATATTTTATATTTATATCCAACCGCATTTTGGTGGAATTAATTCGAAGGAATTTTTTTTAATATTTATTGTTTTAAAGGATAGTTAAGGTTGTTCAATACATCAACCACAAATTTAATATTTTAGTTTTTAGTTAATTTAATCATTTAACATTTATCATTAACTCACTGCATTGTTGTAAATATATTGTGGTAAATCATTTTTTACCATGGTAATTTTTTTACTAAAAGTGAAAATCACAGTATAACCTAATTCGAATATCCATATTCCAAATATGTAATCCATGTTAATTTATTCAATTAAATAGGTGATAATAATAAATTCTAAATATTTTATGTGTATAACAGATAGAAATATTTTTTATGGTTAAAATCATGGTATTCATAATTACTAAAAATGTATTTCTAAATGTAACAACATATATATTATTCGAATCATAAATGAATTTTTATCTAAAACATTTTTTTATAAAAATTAGATAATTATCCTATAACAATAATTTTATAAGACTTATTGTACTTTTTAAAAACAATAATTTTAACTTTTCATCCCAAAAATAATTTTTTTAGAAAATTAACAATAATTTACCCTAATATAATCTTTTAATTCTGATTCCTAAAATGATGTTTATTTAGTAATAATAATTTTATAAAATGTTTTAAAATTAATTTTATTTATGTTCTCATATAATTAAATAGAAATCTCTTTTTGATGAAAAAATATATTTGAATAAAATATTTACATTACTAAAAATTATATGTTAATTTCCAAAGTACAATTAAATTTTTATTGAATATTATATTCATAATTATTTTATAAGATTGTTAATACTATTAACTCCTAACATTTTAATGGCTATTTTATAACTTTCTTGTAAAAATAATAATATTTTTGAGTTCGTATAATTTTGGTTTTAGGTGGAACATAAGCTATTGAAGAGTGTGTTCTTTTAAAATCTCAGGATTTTTTAGTCTCAATAAAAATAAGGATAATATTTCTAATCTACTATATTTTTTATAGAATATTACAAGTAATACAATAAGAATATTTTGATAATTATTATGAAAAGAAAATTTCCAAATTGGAACAAGTTTCCAAAGAGTGGTATAACGGCTTGGTAAAAGTAAAATGACATTAGAAACTCAAGGTATGGGTGTCCCCAACAGTTTCTGAGCCACCACTGGAAGTTAGTGTGAGAAATATTCTTATGAGAGACTCATGTATAATCCATGTGATGGTTATGTAATAATTTCATCATAAATTCTTAATGAAATTTGTGTATACTACATCAGTGCATGGATGATTTGACATATTGTATCATGTATGAGTGGATTTCAAGGTGAAAATAATGAATGAAATGGATGAGATGATGAATAAAACTAATATTTTTAAATTTAATTATGAGAAACAATATTTAAATACATCCCATTATTATATAATTTTCATTGATATACTCTTCTAGTTTTTAATATTATAAAACATATAGTTTGGATAAAAACACTTCATTAACTTTTGGATAATGTTTTCAAAGTAAGTAATAATTTAATGTAGGTATAATCATTAGTTATTATGGTGAACTATTTTAAATTTAATCTTAATATGTCAATGATATGTTTGAATTAAATGGAACCATTATAATACTACTTAAAAAACGATGTGTGTCATCTAACAGAAGTCATTTTCTTCATATGTCATATTAAAAAGTCTGTCGTAGTGAGATGATATAATCTGAATTAAAGAAGCAAGTAATCGTTTCATATTTAGTTATGTTCATGAATTTTATGCAATGTTTTTATTAGTCATTATTCAAGTAACTAAAAAAGGAGAGTTCCTAAGTCAGTGGAGAAATTCACACAACCTATCATTTCCAATTCAATGCTTATAGTTGATTTTTTAGGTATTACAAAAAAAGTTATCTCACCAATAATTTGGATAGAATGATACAATTTTTCAGTTCATGAATTAATGATCTTTGTGGAAGTACAGAATAAATTTTTTAATAATTCCTGAATCATTGGAAATACCGGACGAATAAAATTATAAGACTTATATACCCAGTTTTGGAAAGATAATAATTTCTCAAAAAAACAAATGTTGTTGTAAAGGATATAAAAATATGGCTTTGTAGTATTCTAAGCTATAAACCTTAGGTAGTATTGATAAACTAATGTACTTAGATTTTGACAATGAAATATTTATTAATAAATGTAAGACACAGAGTTTTCAGATCTTGAGCAGCTAGATAGCATGAAATTTTAAAATGGTAAGCTAGATTTAAATATACGTCATTATATTACAATAATATTACTTATGGAATGGGAAATTTAAGTTCAATATATGCAGGGTAAGTAGCTGTGATTTTCATTAGGATGATATGGAAATGAATACATTTACGAACAATTCATCAATCCTTATTATGCAGTGCAATGTAATTCCCAAATGAATATTACCTTTTCCACATAGACACTATGATGTTTTTATGGATGATCAATGTAAAGTATTACATGTTGAAATTTATGAAAAAATTTGTGGAATATATTAATACCTAAGAAAAAAATTTCTATAAATTTCAATGCCATGATTCATGTAAAAGGAACATCAATTTTGGAACTTATATGAATTATATATACATATATTATTTTTTAAGACAGACCTCACAAAAAATGGTATTGTCACATTACTGTTGGTCGGAGTGGATACTCAAGAGGGAGGTGAATTGAGTTCCAATTAAAATTTCTGTTTTAAAACATTGTCTTAAAAACCCCCAAATAAAATACTGAATTAAACTGTAGTGAATTTATATCAAAGTAAGGGTTCAGTTAGGTTCTCAAGGGATTGATTATTTCGCAGTTAATCAAAACAGAAAGGTTGATTAACTTTTGAAACCAACTTACTGATTTACAACTAATATAAACACTTTCGAATTTAATTATCAAAGTGTCTTTAAAACAGTTTATGTTTTAGAGAAATTAACAGCGGAATAAAAGAATAACTTTGACAGATATAGCAAAGTAGATATAGCAAAGAGGTTCAGTCTCAAGCCGAGACTTAGTCCTCTCAACAATTTGTATAAATTTAATCCACACCCTGGATCGGGGCTCACAACAGTTTACACTTGTCCAGGTCGAAGACCTCTACCACTGTTATTCGTGGGAAACAGAACAATAGAAACCAGCTGTCCAGGTCACACACGACCTCTACCACTATCTCAGTGGGAAATAGAATATGTAAGAGTTTGAGTGAGGATTTACAGATCATCCAGTTAAAGTATAGGAGACAGTGTGTGTGTTAAATGCAGGAGATAACACACAATGCTCGAAATGTAAAATAATGAATCACGGAGCAGAGATGTAGAGTTTAGAAATGTCTCTAGTGATTGCAATGAAGCTTTGGACTCCATGAGTTTGATCAGAGATGATTCTGAGTCCTCCTTTGGTTTTTGTCTGAAAAAACAGAGTGTCGTCTTCTTGGTATCCAGTGTGTATGAGGTTCTGTGTTTTTCTACGACTATCTCATCCACCACTCTTTGCGCTCTCCTATCTTGTCGTTGTTACTCCCGTATATATATGCACCAGCAGGGGCTTCTTGTATTTATGGCACGAGCTCTAGTAAAATAAATGATTTCTTTTTGCAGGTACGAGGTACGGTTCCCTGACATCCAACAACCTTCATTAAATAAATGACAGAGCATTAAAATATTCCTAATATGACCGTTGGTTAGATTAAATAAAGATAAAGATATTCAAACAGCTATTTATGACTATCGGTGTGTCAAGTGATTGGTAGGTCATCAGCATCAGCATCGGTGAGACATCTTCGGTGAATCAGATGATCAGCACCGATGTGTCATGATCGGTGACTCATTTGATCAGCATCGGTGTGTCATGATTGGTGACTCATTTGATTAGCATCGGTGTGTCATGATCGGTGACTCATTTGATCTGCATTGGTGAGTCATGATCGGTGACTCATTTGATATGGATCGGTGCGACTGTTATCCGTTTGATATGGATCGGTGCGACCATTATCCTTTGATATGGATAGGTGCGTCCGTTGTCCTTTTGATATGGATCGGTGCGACCGTTGTCCTTTGATCCAGAGGACTTCCAGAATACTTGTAAATCAATAACAAAGAGATAAAAACATGATCCAGCCAATATACACAGATTCACTTGGAGATTGTGATTATGTATATGGGAAATCCAACCGGATTAAGTAATTGATGATTTGTGATTATTAAAACAACAATCATAGGAAGAATTTCAACAATCTTCCAGAGGGCTCAATAATCTCCCCCTTTTTGATAATAAAAAATCATAGCCAATCACAAAGCTTAGACATAAATAAATATAATATATCATCAATATAAAGGCATAATAAGAATAAAAACATAATGAGATATAAATCTCCCCCTGAATTTATGCCTTTAAATACTTATGCAAGAATTTCCATAAAAAGATATAAATATCCCCCTTGAGAGATGCATCTCCCCCATATCCCCATAGATCCATAGATATACAGATTTCTTCCCCTTTGGGATAATCAAAAATGTGGGAAAACAGATAAAGAAGAGATTAAAAGAAGGCATCAGTGAGAATAAAAAGAAAAGAGAATAAAGTTTATAAGACATCACAGTACAATCACAATAGGGTTCACCCTATCAACAACAATGCACAACTATTTCTGGGGATGTAATGGGGCTTTTCCCTTGTCAGAATGATCAATGGTTGGTATGTTGGAAGGCTTGGAGGCAGTTTGAACTGGGCGAATTTGAAACAATGGTAAGATGACTCTAGAGGTTGGAGGAGAGGATGCCACTGGGATTTGTTGTGGAGCTGTAGGAGCTGGTTGAGAAGATTGCTGAGGAACTGGTCGGAGTTGAGATAGAGCTTGAGTAATGGAGATCTGATTTGGAGCAACATCAGAGGCACTGAGAGGGTTAACAGTAGGAAGCACAATGGCGATGGCTTGTGCATTCAGATAAGGCTTCAAAAGATTTATGAAATTCTGAATAACTTCTGCATCATAATGCATAGCCTTCTCAAAATCATCCTTATTCTCCATGAACCATTCCAAGGTTGGAGTAAAATCTTGCAACTGTCGAACTTGAGTCATGAAAGCTTGAGTGACTTGAGGTAGTCTCAGATTGTCAGCTAACACTTTGAAATTCGTGGTCATCTCATGCTTGGTATAGATTTTTGAAAAGTAGTGATCAACCTTTTCCTTGATCTCTCTCTGAGCATTAGTGGCATCTTCTGAATATACTGTTACCATCCTATGAATGTGATCACTGTGCTCATTCATCTTCCTCAACGAGTCCAAATCAAGAACTTTCCTAATGGTGGCCAATTCATCATGCACAATCTGCCTTAGAGCCTCTAGCTCATGAGTAGTGATCTTGGTTACTTTGGCTGTACTGGATTGAGCAACTATCTGAGTTATCTCAGCTTCCAACTTTCTCAGATCAGACTTCTTAAGATGTTCAATCAGATTTCTCAATACTTCCATCATACTAGAGATGGTGGATATAAATTAGTTGGATAAAGAAACTAATCCAGATTGTAGATCCTTCAGAATCTGATTTATAGAGGCTATGTGCCTGCCAATAAACATACCAGTATTGGTCAGGTCTGGTTTAATAGCATTTGAAATCTCTGATCTGACTATATCTCTCACATCAGTAAGCAGCTCACTTTTTAACTTATCAAAATCAGACTGAGAGACAGTAGAACTAGGTAGATGAGCACCTGCAGCATCAACGGCATGAGCAGACCTTGCCTCAACTGGTTGGCTTTCAATCATAACCGCAGTAGATTCTGAATCTTCTTCTTCTTCTTCAGAATACTCTAAACCCAAAATAGCAAAACCAGGGTAATCATCCCAGACAGCAGCACACAGAGTATATTTCGGTTTATCATACCTTGCTTTTCCACTGATTTCAAGAGATTATCTCTTTCCATTGGCATTTGTTTTTGGTACAGTTTGATGTGTTTCTGTTGGAGGTACAGTAAGACCATCCACTGGTCGGTTATCACCATCATTATCATTATCATCATCATCATCATCTCCATTCTCATTTCCATATTTCACAGAAACGTCACTGTCAGATACATCAGTGTCACTAGCTTCTTCATCACCAAGAACTGGTTCTGATTCAGGTAAGGGTAAAGGTGGATTGGCAGATCCAAAGTCTATTCTTCTCTTAGGGCTCACAGTATCAGGATCACTCCTATCATCAGGAGGTGACATACTTCCTTCTTCTGTTTCAGCTTCTTCCATCCCTTATTTACCATACTCTTCAGTGACTTTATTCCTTTCAACATCTACTTCTTCCTCATCATCAGAATAAATTGGCTCCTCATCTGATTTCAAACTAGTGTCTCTCAAACCCTTCAGCCTCTTTCCATGATCAGCGGGATTGTAAGATTCATACAACTTGTCCTCATCAGCAACCTAGCATTTCTTCCATGGGTTACAGTTTATTTTCATCCGTTTACAAATTTCTTTATTAACACAATAAGCACTATCAGATTCAGCTATCTCATCAGCTTCGTCAACACATTCCAGATTCTATAACATAGCAGAGATCATTTTGGAATAGAACATGGACGTGGCTTTCTTAGAGGGTTTCACCATTCCAGCTATGTGCACTATTAGATATCTACACAAATTTATCTTCTCATGGGTGTTTAGTAAAAACAATAGACAAACCTCCTGGTATCTTATAGCAGCAAAATCTTCTTTCCTGGGGCAAATTTGGTGCTGAATAAACTTAAAGAGAAGTCTACATTCACCATCCATCTCTGAGGCTATGATTCTCCTCGACTCTCTGTTTCCAGTCAAAAGCTCCAAAGCTAACTCGTAAGAGAAGTATTCAGTGGTTGGAGGAATGTTTCTATCATAATACTCATACTGACCCTCATGGGGTATATTCAAACAATCATCCCATTGTTTAGTCGAAAAAGATATTTTCTTTCCTTTCACTACAGAAGACATTCTGGCAGTCTCGACACCATCTAAAGTAACTTGCAGATTTATATAAAACTCATGCACTATCTTTGGGTAGTATACATGAGTGTTATCTGAGAACCTGGCTTTCCATCCTTGCGAATCTAAAACTTGTAACAATAGTGACTTACTTGTCAAAAGCCAAGTGGAACGGACTTCCTTTTCTATAGCAACAATCCGAATTTCCAGGTTCATATTTACTGATCATTGAGTGGTACTACGCGACTCGCCTCGAGCACGCTTTGAAGGTACAAGACTTTCTGATCCTTTGCTCGGTCTCTTCTGCTTAGCCATTTCATGATTCTGGGGAAAGTAGTAGTTCGAAGGTTCGAAGTAGAGGAAAAGAGAAGAAATAAGGTTTGGCGGGAAATAAATGAAAGGTCGATGGTTTGGGGAATAGAAATAGTGGCGTATCATTTATTTCATCATTTAGGGTTCCCATAATAAAGATAAAAGTAGTTAATTAATCACAACAAAATAAAAATTAATATAAAGAAAGATCGGTTTCACAGATCGGTTTCACAGATCGGTTTCACAGATCGGTTTCACAGATCGGTTTCACAGATCGGTTTCACAGATCGGTTTCACAGATTAGTTTTGCAGATCGGTTTCACAGATCGGTTTCACAGATCAGTTTCAAAGATCACTTTCACAGATCAGTTTAACAGATCGGTTTCACAGATCAGTTTCACATATCCGTTTCACAGATCGGTTTCACAGATCGGTTTCACATATCAGTTTCACATATCGGTTTCACAGATTGGTTTCACAGATCGGTTTCACAGATCGGTTTCACAGATCAATTTCAGAGATTGGTTTCATAGATCAGTTTCACAAATCAGTTTCACAGATCGGTTTCACAGATCAGTTTCACAGATCTATCATACACAATTCTTGTTTAATAAAATTCATTCCTTCATAACATAAAGGCTTTGTAAAAATATCAGCTAATTGATTTTCAGAACTAATAAACTCTAGAGAAATATCACCTTTTTGATAATGATCTCTTAGAAAGTGATGTTTGATATCAATGTACTTAGTCCTAGAGTGAGACACAGGATTCTTAGATATATTGATCGCACTAGTATTTTCACAGTTAATTGAAACCTGTTTAAAATCGAATCCATAGTCCAATAAAGTTTGTTTCATCCACAAAATCTGTGCACAGCAACTACCAGCAGCAATATATTCTGCTTCAGTAGTAGACAATGCAACTGAGTTCTATTTATTACTACACCATGATACTAGGGACTTTCCAAGTAAATGACATGTTCCAGATGATCTTTTCCTATCTAACTTACATCCAGCAAAGTCAGCATCTGAATAACTACATAGGTCAAATTATTGTCCTTTTGGATAAAACAAACTCAAATTCACAGTATACATAAGATATTTAAAAATCCTTTTAACATCCAGTAAGTGTGATTCTTTAGGATTAGCATGAAATCTAGCACACATACACACACTAAACATAATATCCGGTCGACTAGAAGTAAGATAAAGTAAACTCCCAATCATGCCTCTATAATAGGTTTGATCAACTGGTTTCCCAGTTTCATCAATATCCAACTTACAGGTAGTACTCATAGGTATATCACTTTCCTTAATATTGTCTAAACCAAAACATTTTAATAAATCCTTAGTATATTTTCTTTGATTTAGAATAATAACATCTTTAGTTTGAAAGATTTGAAATCCATAAAAATACTTAAGCTCTCCCATTAAGATCATTTCAAACTCATTTTTCATAACCTTTGAAAATTCAGTACATAAAGAATTTTTAGTAGATCCAAAAATAATATCATCAATATAGATTTGTGCTATTAACACATCTTTTGAAATCCTTTTTATAAAAAGAGTGGGATCAGCTATTCCTTTTGTAAATCCTTTTGAAATAAGAAAGTTTGAAAGTCTTTCATACCAAGCTCTTGGAGCTTGTTTTAAACCATATAAAGCTTTATAAAGTTTAAAGACATTATTTTGAAAATGAGGATTTGTGAAACCAGGTGGTTGTTCTACAAAAACATCTTCAACAATAAAACCATTTAAAAAAGCACTTTTCACATCCAGTTGATATAACTTGAAATTCAGATGTGATGCATAGGAAAGTAAGATCCTAATAACCTCTAATCTAGCTACAGGTCCAAAGGTTTCCTCATAGTCAATTCCTTCTTCTTGATTGTAACCTTGTGAAACTAGCCTAGCTTTGTTTCTAATGATGTTTCCATATTCATCAACTTTGTTTCTAAACTCCCATTTTGTGCCTATGGTTATAGTGTCCTTAGGTCTTTCTACTAATTTCGAGACTTTGTTTCTTTCAAATTGATTTAGTTCCTCTTGCATAGCCATTCCCCAAAAATTATCATTGATAGCATCATTGATATTTTTAGGCTCTAGCAGTGACAAGAAGGCTTGATGTTGAACCTGATTTCTAAGAGAATCTCAAATCTGTGTCCCTCTATCAAGATTTCCTACAACAGCATCTAATGGATGATTCTTCAGAATTCTAGTTGATCTAGAAAAGGTAGGGCTCGAGATTTCAGGTTCATATACTGGTTGAGGTTCAACAGAAGCAGGGTCTGGAAAATTTCCAGAATTGGTTGTTTTAACTACAGGTCCACTATCATTATCATTAAGGTTCAATCCAGAGAGATCATCTTCATGATTTTCAAGAGAGGTCTTAGGTTCATGTGGATCAGTTTCATCAAATTTTATGTGAACAAATTCTTCCACACATTTGGTTCTTTTATTGAAAACTCTATAGGCTTTACTAGAAGTTGAGTAACCTAGAAAAATTCCTTCAGCACTCTTGGATGCAAATTTGTCGAAATTGTCTTTAGTATTAAGAATAAAGACTTTGCAGCCAAAAACTTTGAAGTAGTTAACCTTAGGTTTCCTATGGTTCCACAACTCATAAGGGGTCCTCTTAAGAACAGGTCTGATCAAGACTCTATTGATAACATAACAATCTGTAATTATAGCTTCATCCCAAAAATAAACAGGTAGGTCATACTCATTAAACATAGTTCTAGAAATTTCTTGTAGGGTTCTATTCCTCCTTTCTACTACGCCATTCTGTTGAGGTGTCCTAGGAGCAAAGAAATTATGACTATAGCCATTGTGTGAGAAGTAAGATTCAAACTCATGATTTTCAAACTCACGACCATGATCACTTCTCATAGTTTTAATCTTAAGTCCACTAAGGTTTTCAACAGACTTGGAGTATTTTACAAAGCAAGAACATGCTTCACTTTTGTGAGCTAGAAAATATATCCAAGTATATCTAGAAAAGTCATCTACAAGAACATAGACATAATGCTTCCCAATTAAACTAGAAACTCTAGAAGTTCCAAATAAATCCATGTTAACCAACTCGAGAGGTTTAGAAGTTGAAACTTCTTTCTTTTATTTAAAAGAAACCATATGTTGCTTTCCCTTTTGACAGG
The DNA here is from genome assembly GCA_963277665.1 of Viscum album. Lineage (NCBI taxonomy): Eukaryota > Viridiplantae > Streptophyta > Magnoliopsida > Santalales > Viscaceae > Viscum > Viscum album. The sequence goes on along the minus strand of OY728151.1, from coordinate 1,449,900,345 downwards.
GATTACAAACTTTGTCTGCTGGAAATTCAAGTTTGGGTATATCTATAACTAAGTTCTTCCTAGAAAGTTTTCTAAGTGAATTCACATTGCAGTGTCCTAAACTTTTGTGCCAAATCCAAGAATCTTTATGAAAAGCATTTAAGCAAGTAATATTTTGCTTAGCTAAAGAATTTAAATCAACAGCATAAACTTTTTCATTTCTCAAAGCAGCAAACACTAAAACATTTTTAGAATTAAAAACATTGCAAGAATCATTTTCAAATTTAACATAAATACCATCATCACATAACTGAGAAATACTTAACAAATTGTATTTAATACTGAGTCAGTGTTACCAATCTGGCCTAAGCCGATGATTTTCCCTTTAGAATTATCACCAAAGGTGAAAAAACCTCCATCAACTCTGACTAAGATTTTAAAGCATGAGAAGTCTCCAGACATATGTCTTTAACATCCACTATCCAAATACCAAGGCTTTCTACAAGAGCTCTTTAAGTAGGTTCCCTAAAAAACAGATTTAGATAGGAAATGATTTTGGTACCCAGATCTTCTTGGGTCTAGACAGGTTAGAAATCAGAGCTTTTGGTACCCAAATTTGCCTTATGGGTCTCATAAAATTTGTAGAATCATCAGATTTTTAAAGGGAACCCTTATTAGATCCATAACTATGAATATATCTAGTTTAAGCATATGAAGTTTCAGAACTAGCTACATTCTATCCAGATTTAGGAGTGAATTTAGTTTTGGTAATCTTCCTTTATCCAGGTTGGTATCCTATACCAGTAGTGTATCTAGGTGTTATTTGCTTACCTAGCATCTGAGTAAGAGTATCTTTACCATTTGTAAATTTCTCTAAGTCTTTCTTGAGTTTCTCATTAGATAATTTCAGTTCAGTGTTTTCTTTAATCAACTGAGAATTCTTTTCCATTTCAATATCAAGATCAGATATATGTTTAACAGTTAAAGCATATTGTTTCTTTACCCCTTTGTATTTGTCTTTCAGCTCATTACAGGTTTCTTCTAACATATTACAATATTCAAATAGTTCAGATTTTGACATGTTTTCTGAGTCAGAATCACCTTCAAAATAATATGAATTTAAAGCAGGAGTTTCAGATGTTACCTCAGAGGTGTTTGTTATAAAACACATGTTTGCCTTATTTATGTGCTCAGTTTCAGAAACATCAGATTCACTGGAGCTATCCTCAGAAGCACTCCAAGTAGCCTTCATATCCTTTTTGTACTTACTGTCCATGTAATCATACCTCTTCTTGTATTTCAACTTTGGACAATCTGCTTTTATGTGTCCCTTTCTTTTGCACTCATAGCAGACAACTTCATCTGATTTGTCAGATTTCTTCCAATTCTTTTTCCAATGTCCCTTGCTATCATACTTACCTTCATAATTTGATTTTCTGAAAAACTTCTTCTGCCTATAAAACTTTCTAAATCTTCTGGCAATGTGATCCATCTCAGCATCACTATCAAAAGCACTTTCACTGTCTTCACAGCTTGAACTCTCATTTATAGCATGAAGCTTCTCCTTATCCTTGTTCTTTGAAGTTGAAGTCTTGAAAGCAACTGACTTCCTTCTAGGTTCATCTTCTTCTTCTTTGTTAACCTTCAGTTCCTCTTCATACATCATCAACCTTCCAATTAGTTCCTTGAATGGTAGTTCACCAATATCACATGATTCTCTAATTGAGATAGAAGTTCCCCTCCATCTTTCAGGTAGACATCTCAGAATTCTGATAATTTTTTCCTTTGATGGAACATCCTTTCCCAGAGAAGTCAGTGGGTTGAAAATTTCATTAAACCTGATATACATGTCAGAAATGGGTTCATCAGGATTTATCTTAAAATTATCATACTTAATAGTATAAGTGTTCAATCTCATTTCCTTAACATTAGTTGTTCCTTCATGAGAAACAACTAAGGTATCCCAAATTTCATAAGCAGTTTTACAAGCAGATATTCTATTAAATTCCTCATCTCCTAACGCACAGTACAAGGCATTCATAGCATTGCAGTTATTATTGTAGGCAACCTTAGTAGCTTCATTCCAAGTAGTTCTAACAGTAGTAGGAATTTTATATTCTGATTCTATAGCAGTCCAAATATCAAAACCCATGCTTTCTAAATAAATTTTCATCTTGATTTTCCACTGAGCATAGTTAGTGCCATTGAAAATGGTGGTCTATTGGTAGCAACACCTTCAAGTCTATTATCCATGATAGCTTACTTAAAGAAAATATTTTAAAGAGATAAAAATTTAGAAATAACAGAAATTTTAAGAACATTAAAATACAACTAAAATCAAAGTTGAAAAACAGAGTAATTTTAGAAAATATTTAAATAATCCTTCGATACCAATTGTTGGTCGGAGTGGATACTCAAGAGGGGGGTGAATTGAGTTCCAATTAAAATTTCTGTTTTAAAACATTGTCTTAAAAACCCCCAAATAAAATACTGAATTAAACTATAGTGAATTTATATCAAAGTAAGGGTTCGGTTGGGTTCTCAAGGGATTGATTATTTCCCAGTTATTCAAAACAGAAAGTTTGATTAACTTTTGAAACCAACTTACTGATTTACAACTAATATAAACACTTGAAAATTTAATTATCAAAGTGACTTTAAAAAAGTTTTGGTTTTAAAAAACTTATCAGTGGAATAAATGAATAACTTTGACAGATATAACACAACAGATATAACCAAGAGGTTCAGTCTCAAGCCAAGACTTAGTCCTCTCAACAATTTGTATAAATTTGATCCACACCCTGGATCAGGGTTCACAACTGTTTACACTTGTCCAGGTCCAAGACCTCTACCACTGTTATTCGTGGGAAATAGAACAACAACAACCAGTTGTCCAGGTCACACACGACCTCTACCACTATCTCAGTGGGAAATAGAAGATGTAAGTGTTTGAGTGAGGATTTACATATCCTCCAGTTAAAGTATAGGAGAGAGTGTGTGTGTTAAATGCAAGAGATAACACACACTGCTCGAAATGTAAAATAATGAATCACAAAGCAGAGATGTAGAGTTTAGAAATGGACCTAGTGATTGCAATGAAGAATTGGACTCCTTGAGTTTGATCAAAGATGATTCTGAGTCCTGGTCTGGTTTTTGTCTGAAAAAATAGTGTGTCTTCTTCTTAGTATCCAGTGTGTATGAGGTTCTGTGTTTTTCTACGACTATCTCTTCCACCACTCTTTGCGCTCTCCTATCTTTTCGTTGTTACTCCCGTATATATATGAACCAGCAGGACATTCTTGTATTTATGGCACGATCTCTAGTAAAATTAATGATTTCTTTTTTCAGGTACGAGGTACGGTTCCCTGACATCCAACAACCTTCATTAAATAAATGACAGAGCATTAAAATATTCCAAATATGACCATTGGTTAGATTAAATAAAGATAATGAAATTCAAACAGCTGTTTATGACTATCGGTGTGTCAAGTGATCGGTAGGTCATCAGCATCAGCATTGGTGAGACATCTTCGGTGACTCAGATGATCAGCACCGGTGTGTCATGATCGGTTACTCATTTGATCAGCATCGATGTGTCATGATTGGTGAATCATTTGATCAGCATCGGTGTGTCATGATCGGTGACTCATTTTATCTGCATCGGTGAGTCATGATCGGTGACTCATTTGATATGGATCGGTGCGACCATTGTCCGTTTGATATGGATCAGTGTGACCGTTGTCCTTTGATATGGATCGGTGCGACCATTTTCCTTTTGATATGGATCTGTGCGACCGTTGTCCTTTGATCCATAGGACTTCCAGAATACTTGTAAATCAGTAACAAAGAGATAAAAACATGATCTAGCCAATATACACAGATTCACTAGGAGATTTTGATTATGTATATGAGAAATCCAACCGGATTAAGTAATTGATGATTTGTGATTATTAAAACAGCAATCATAGGAAGAATTTAAAAAATCTTCCAGAGGGCTCAATAATTACAAATCCCCATGTATAATGAAAAATGGATATCATATGAGTTTTAATATGAAATAAATACATTATTCCATAAGAACATTATGTTCAAATTTAAATAGTTCAAATTAACTTGTATCATGCAAAACATAATATGCATTCAGTTAATAAAAAAGTGTTTATATTGGATATTATTTAAATTTGTATCATATAATAGTTATATAATATATATCAACTATATTCCAATAAAATTATCAAATAACTATTTGAGATAGTTGGAGAATGATTTAATTGGATTTATTCAATGCTAACGATGAACAAATAGTTTACATATAAACAAATTCTGAAAGATAAAGTGGCTAGAGGATGTTCTAGAGAAATGTACTGTATAAGAATGTTAAAACCATGATAATGGTTTTATATAAACCATGGTCTTTGATATATTGTTCATTATGAATAATAAATCCTAAAAATAGTATTTATATGGAAATCATCTAATATTTACATGATTAACTAAAATTAAATAATGGATTCCACATATCAATATACATGGGATTCTTATTTTTAATACATCATTGTGTATTCATGTGACACTATACATTGGTGGAACAAGAATGATAATAATAAGGATCGATTTCTAATATGAATTTGTTACGCCTAAATCTAAGGGAATTTTACTAATCATAACTAATATTTTTGTTTATTTTTATTGAGCATTGTATGTCAAGACCACTAATCATGGAATAAATCTATATAATGAAACTAAAATGGGTTAGTGAAATCATAGGATGTGGATAAGGAATTAAGGTTAATAAATCTAGTTAAGTATTAACTTATGAAACATGATCATATAATATTCAGTAAAAATTAATTGTTCCCCATCTCTAAAAAATGAAAGAGGGAGAATCCTTTCATTTAATGTATAAAATGATTGATGAGATATGAGTAAAAACTATTGGTGTTACATTTATTTTGGACCAAAATAAAACTATATCCCCAAATATTAACATAATTTAGAAACCAATGTTATAAATAATAAGATCAATATTAGTAGATATGATGGTTTCTTAGACCATGTGAAATTTAAATAATGTTAAATTTTAATAAAAATACATGTTGAATTTTTTTAAAAATAATTATTACCAGTGTCACATAAAATTAACATCTCCAAGAATACATGTGTGGGACAATAGAGGATATTAATGTGGTATCTCTAATTCCATATGCTTTTGTGAGGGATCAATCACAAATGTTCTGTTACATTAAAGAAATGATATTTACCATATAAATATTATGGTTTAAAAATATCGGTTACATCTAAGAGAATTTAAAGGGATATAGTTAAAACTATTAAACTTAATTTGACAATGTACAAAGGATATGTACATGATTTTGAAAGTGAAAAGGATGTTATTTTTAAAGGGAGAATATGTATTCCTTGGATCAATGTGATATAATATCATAGTTAGGATATGTTAATGACCATGTTAAACTTGTACAACAAAATGTGACCATATATAAAAATATTGAGTTCATTGAAGCTTTTGTTAGATCTTAAAAAAGAATTATATAACTTTCAATTATTTTTTTGTTAATGTAATTTTTTCTAATAAGTATATTTCTACTAAGTGTACATTCCAAGATGTCATTTTATAGATAGTGGTCAAAAGGAAACTACTCGAAGATATAATCTCTTGAGAATGCCTACTAAAGGAGGAATTTTTGAAGATGAAATATGTAACACCCGAGACTTTTATGTTATATGAATCATCAAAGGAATCTTTTTCTACACAACACTTGCTTGGCTTGCTTTGCACGCAATCGCGACCTTCCTCGATAGCTTGCGTCGTACGCAATACCGAGTTTCACTAAACAACAATATGCTATTAAAACTAGCCGTTATGAATAGTAATAACCACTTTTTAAAATTTTATAAATTTTATTTTTCAAAATGGACTTCATTTTTGGACTCAGAATATCGAAATTAGCCTAGGGTGAAATTTTGGTATTTTTCTGAAAACTTTCAATTTTTGATGAATAGTGAAACCACTAAGTGGTAGGTTAAAAAACTGAATTTTGCATAAAACTTAATTTTACCGCTTCTGTGAATGGAATTTCGAAAATCCGAGAGACACGGTTAATATCAAGGACTAAAATGTGGTTCAATGAGATGAAAATAATTTTTTGGTGAATAGTAACTTTTTACTTTTTTTTACCGCGGTTAATAGTAAATAGGGTAACTAAGGGTAAATATGATATTAATATTACCCTAACACATGTCCTAATTCTATTGGACAAGTTTATCTCTACCCAAAAACAACCTTAAGTGTAAAATATTATCATTTAGGCCCACTTGGATTAGATTAGGACATTTATTATTAATTTATTTAAAGAAGGGTTAAAATAGTTAAAATCAAAGTTTAATAAGTAAATCATTTTTAATATGGGGTTATACATAAGATAAATTCGACTATAAATATTCATTAGAAAGCTAAAAAGATTTCCTACATAAGGGTATTTTATTTGTAATTTTTAGACATTAAATAATTTAATTTATTTATGACACAATGATGATGCAGTAATTATCTTATTAATGAAATATTGACATAATTGATGTTATAAACACCAAAATAAATGTAATTTGAGACTTTTTATGAATTCCACTAATTTTCTAGGTTGCTATGATATATTAGTGTTGATTTAATCAACTTGGTTCGAACATATAATTCTGTTATGACTTTCACAAAAATCATATATCAAATAGTGTCAAAATTGACACAAAATAGTTTTTAAATCAAATATTATATTATTAATTGTTATTTTATTCCTAAAAATCTAAGGTTCGGACAAATGACTTAGATAAGGATATATATATTAATAATAAACAATTTGGGGTTCGTTTGGCATGTTATAGTAAGTGTATTAACCATATAGTGAAAGAAAACAAAAAGACACGGTAAAAGTTAAATTAATTAACTTAGAGTTAAATCTAATTGATAAGGTTAAAATAATACCCTAAACTTGTCTAAATCCTATTGGTTGATAGGAGTTCGACCCATCCCCACTTTAGCTTCGAAATAAGACCCTTTGGAACCATTATAAACCGATTTTGACTTTAATATAAAATAATATTTTGAGATATTCCTAAGGTGCCCCTCTCCTCCCTTATAAAAGGGCACCTCCTCCCCCTCCTCCTCACACCAATTTGAGCACTCAAGCTCGGCCAACCCCTGCCATTTTCCCTTCTCCACTTCCCTAGAATAATCCTAGAGGTCCTGGTCTTCTCCAAAGACCAATCTTAGTTCCTTAAGTGGAGGATTCAAAAAGGCGTTCCAAAGAAGAGGAGCTTCGGACACGAACAAAGCAAATCGGACCTAAGGTAAGGGAAATATCACAATCTCATTTTTATCCGAGATTGTTTATTCGTAAGTATTTACTGGGGTGTATTTTATCATCCACATCCATGTTCCCTCAATATGTAATATTGTTTCCATCCACTTGAAATAGTTTAAATCCAATTTTACCCTTAGGTGAGTTTTTAGTAAAGAATAAGAAAGGAATCTTTTGTCGTTTTTCCGTACGAGGTACTTTTTGACTTTTCCGACAAAAGTACGAAGAATGTTTTTTTTAACTTATACGGCATGAATGGATTTTTAAAACATTACTTAAAAGAAGCTTCCTTTACAAGTTTTCAAGTTTATTTTTAATCAACTTCTTTTATTTTAAAGTTGTATGACATGTTATGAAAGGAAAAATGTTTTTGAAGAAGAAAGGATATTTTCCTCAAGAATTCAATTCAAGTGTTTTATCAAAATTATTTTCCATCTAAGATAATAAAGGGTTCTGTTTCTATTCATATTTTTACATTGGTTTGACTATGTTGTGATGGAATTATGTTTATGAATTCCTTTATCATATATGAATTGATTTATGATGTCATGATGTTTCAAGAATCCCATTTTTGTTATATGTGTTATGCGATGATGTATGTTTTATGATTATGTGGCACACATAAGAAAGGATTCATTAAGAGATGGGTGGGACCTATATCTCCCTCCAATGCATTGGGTAAAGATTTAATATCTCATGAGATAGACATGGCTGGAACGGAAGGTTATTTCAGTTCAGTGATACTGGACTGAAACGAGGAGTGAACTCGGTTCAGAAAGGGACTTTGTCCACTAAGATACTCTTGGCAATGAGTCATGACTAACAAGAAATGATTTTCCATGATTATGTGTGCATGCCACAAAGATTCAAGTTTTATGTTATGATTATGGGGATCTCATTCTCACTTCTATGATTTATTCCATGTTAAGATATTATGATCTCTTTTGCAGGTTTTGATTTTCATAAAGATATGATATGATTTTTATTTCTTTTATTTGCCCTTGCTGAGCATTTGAGCTCACCCTTTTATGTTTTCTTTTCCCCAGGTCAGGAAGATGGATATTAAGTAGAATATGCTAAAAGGGACCCTAGATATGATGAAATAAATGGGAGACACTGTAGAAGATTTATGAACCAGTTGTTTATGTTTCCCCAGTTTCTAAAGACACTATACCTATACGGTCCTTTGTGGTTTTGTCATATGTTGTAATAAGTGTGCTTCAATTTTGAAGTATTAACAATGTATGTAAAGTGTGGGTCGTTATAGTTGGTATCAGAGGAAAGGTATAGTCAACCTTTGGAAACTAGGATGTGAAAGCCTTAGTAAGAACCCTAAGGATAAGTCTAAGCAATGAACACAATCTTAGAAATGGCCATGAATAACCTAGGATAAGACCATAAGCATGAAAATTTTATTCTTGAATTATGTGGTTTCCTATTATAATTAGTGTTGCTCACACTATTCTTCTTGGTTTTAGTCAATGGCTGGAACCCGAAGGAACCGTGTTAATGCGGAATGTGATGAGCAATGCAATGATTGTCCCCCTGAGCAACCAAACGATATGGGAGCTGGAATGCAAAATCTTGTAGCCATGCTCACACAACTTTCTCAAGCTATGAATCATGCAGGATTTCCAAATGAACAAAGGAGGGAGCAACATTCTGTTGAATCCTTCATGAGGCAGCGTCCACCATCTTTCAGCGGGTCTACTGATCCATTAGTTGCTGAACAATGGATTAGTACTACTGAAAATATATTTTCAGTTCTTCAATGTTCTGAGCATGATAAAGTCATCCTAGCAGTGTATCGTTTGGAAGGAGATGCTGATCAATGGTGGAATCTTGTTAAGAATACAAGGCAAAGGGATGAAATTGAGTCTATGGAATGGGACGAGTTCAAGAACTTATTTTTCAATAAGTACTTCCCTCGTATTCTCCGAACAAAGATGGAGAAAGAGTTCCTTGAACTGAAGCAAAGGGATGATGAATCTGTTAGTACCTATGAAGCAAATTTTACAAGACTTGCAAGGTACGCTTCTGGTATTATTATCCAACCTGAGAGTAAGATCGATCGATTCTTTAGTGGCTTAAAACCAAGTCTTCGAAGGGCGTTAGCCATAAGGGACTTCAATAGCTACGAGGAAATCGTTCGATGTTCTCTCAAAGTCGAGATGGAGATTGGAGTAACCCATCAGTCACATGGGTTTGATAAGAAGAGGAAGATGGAATTCAAAGAAAAATCTAAAGAGCACACGGAAAAGAAGATGAACTTTCCCTTATGCTCAAAGTGTGGAAAGAAACATGGAGGGAGTTGTCTTAAAGGGACAAGTAAATGTTTTAAATGTGGAAAGGAAGGTCATCGGGCATTTGAATGCCGTGATAATGGGAAGAAGATGTCTAATGATGCAAACAAAGGAAGGGATACACAGAATGAACCTGCTACACTTCAATGTTTCAAGTGCAAGGAGATGGGGCATTATGCCAATCAATGCCCAAATCCAAGGGTTGATGATGATGGTCGACGTCAACAAACTCTTAAGGCTAAAGAAAAAGGAAAGTCACATGCAATTTCTATCAGCGATGTGGAGTACGATAACGATGTGGTGAAAGGTACACTTACCATCCACTCTAAAGTAGCAAATGTTTTATTTGATTCTGGATCCACCCACTCTTTTATTTCTGAAAAATTTTCTAAGGGTATCACCGTATTACCTCAACAATTAGATGTTGAGTTAGCTGTGACAACACCTAATGGCACATCAATCGCATCAGAAGTTTATAATTCTTCTCCGATCGAAGTTTGTGGGAAAGTGCTTCCTGCAAATCTTGTGATCCTTCCTTTAGTGGAATTTGATGTGATTCTTGGCATGGATTGGATTTCTCTACATGGAGCTCATATCAATTGCCAAAGAAGGGAAGTCACATTTCATATTCCAGATCAACCTATGATCGTCTATCAATGCAAGGATGAACATAACCTTCCAGTGGAAATTTCTTCCATCTTATGGGTATTGATTCCACTAAATGAAGGTTATTTATCTCAAATGGTTGGTGAGAAACTCACGATTAAGAATATGCCCATTGTACGGGAGTTTGATGATGTCTTTCCGGAGGAATTGCCGGGTCTTCCACCAAATCGTGAAGTTGAGTTTTCAATAGAACTCGTACCGGGTGCTTTGCCTATTTCAAAGACACCTTATAGAATGGCCCCAATTGAGTTGCAGGAATTGAAGAAGCAACTCCAAGAGAATCTTGATAAGGGATTCATACGCCCTAGTGCGTCACCTTGGGGAGCACCTGTTCTATTTGTTAAGAAGAAAGATGGATCAATGAGACTCTGCATTGATTATCGAGAACTTAACAAGATCACTATCAAGAACAAATATCCTCTCCCACGCATTGATGACTTATTTGACCAACTACGCGGAGCTCAATACTTTTCCAAGATTGATCTTCGTTCAGGGTATCATCAATTAAGGGTCAAAAGGGAGGATATACCAAAGACGGCTTTCCGTACAAGATATGGACACTATGAATTTATAGTGATGCCATTTGGTCTTACTAATGCCCCTGCTATCTTCATGGATCTAATGAATAGAGTCTTTAGAGACCATCTTGATCAATTTGTGGTAGTCTTTATAGACGATATTCTTGTCTATTCAAAGAGCAAGGAAGAGCATGAAGATCACTTGAGAATTATATTGAAGACCCTGAGAAAGGAGAAGCTTTATGCCAAATTTACCAAGTGTGAATTTTGGCTTCAAAAAGTTGCATTTTTGGGTCATATAATCTCAAAAGAGGGGATATCTGTGGATCCAGCAAAAACAGAGGTTATCGAAAGATGGTCAAGACCAACAACAGTAACTGAGATCCGAAGTTTTCTTGGTTTGGCTGGTTATTATCGACGTTTTGTAAAAGATTTTTCACGATTATCTAATCCACTCACCAAGTTGACTCGGAAAGGAGTTAAGTTTGTCTGGACAGAGGAATGTGAAGAGAATTTCAAGGAGTTGAAAAGAAGGTTATCCAGTGCACCTGTGCTCACACTGCCTTGTAGTGGAGAAAGGTTTGTGATCTATAGTGATGCATCCAAGAAGGGATTGGGGTGTGTTCTTATGCAAAATGATATGGTGATAGCTTATGCCTCACGACAGTTGAAAATCCATGAGCAAAATTACCCAACACATGATTTGGAGTTGGCTGCGGTAATCTTTGCATTAAAGATTTGGAGGCATTACCTTTATGGTGAAAGGTGTGATATTTATACTGATCATAAAAGTTTAAAGTATATTTTCACACAAAAGGAGCTGAATATGCGCCAAAGAAGATGGTTGGAGCTGATTAAGGATTATGACTGCTCAATCCATTACCACCCTGGGAAAGCAAACAAGGTGGCAGATGCATTAAGTCGACAAGACCATGCTAGTTTATCCATGATGAGGATCACAAAAGATCCAATATTTATGGATTTACAAAGGATGGATCTTAGAATTATAATGGAAGGGGAAAAATCTTATCTTTCTCAAATGAATGTTCAACCATCTATACATGTGAAGATTAAAGAGGCACAGAAAGAAGATGTCGAGTTACAAAAGAAGGTGAGAAATGTTCCTGAATTCAACCTTGATTGTGATGGGATAATAAAGTTCAGGAATCGGGTTTGTGTTCCTCCCATCCCCGAATTAAAGAAAGAGCTGCTGGATGAGGCTCATAGTTCTTCATTCTCTATTCATCCTGGAAGCACGAAGATGTATAGGGACCTGAAAGAGTACTTCTGGTGGGATGGCATGAAAAGAGATGTTGCTGAATATGTCTCTCGATGCTTGGTTTGTCAACAAGTTAAAGATGAGAGACAGAAGTCTAAGGGGATGTTACAACCATTACCCATACCCGAATGGAAATGGGAAAACATCACTATGGACTTTGTCACAGGACTTCCTAAAACATCCAAAGGCAATAATGCTATCTGGGTCATAGTTGATCGTCTTACAAAGTCTGCACACTTCATTGCTATTAGAGAGGATTTCTCTCTAGATCAGCTTGCCAGGATATATGTAAAGGAAGTGGTAAGATTGCATGGAGTACCACTTTCTATTATATCTGATCGAGATCCAAGATTTACCTCGAAGTTCTGGCGAAGTCTTCAGCATACTCTGGATACAGAGTTGAGTTTCAGCACTGCTTATCATCCCCAGACAGACGGTCAGTCTGAGAGAACAATTCAAACCCTAGAAGATATGTTGAGAGCTTGCTCTATGGATTTCAAAGGAGGTTGGGATCAACACCTACCTTTGGTGGAATTTTCTTATAATAATAGCTTTCACTCCAGTATTCAGATGGCTCCTTATGAAGCTCTCTATGGAAAGAAATGCAGGACTCCAACTTGCTGGGATGAAGTTGGGGAAAGAAAGCTATTAGGACCTGATCTCGTTGATGAAATGGCAGAAAAGGTCAGATCTATTCAACAACACATAAGAGCAGCTCAGAGTCGACAGAAAAGTTATGCCGACAACCGAAGAAAAGACCTAGAGTTTGAAGTGGGCGATAAAGTGTTCTTACGAATATCTCCCTGGAAGAGGGTTATGAGATTTGGAAAGAAGGGGAAGTTGAGCCCTAGATATATCGGTCCTTTTGAAATACTGGATCGTGTTGGGAAGGTAGCTTACCGATTGGCGCTTCCACCGAATCTCTCTCAAGTTCACGATGTGTTCCATGTATCTCTCCTGAGAAAGTACATACCAGATCCTTCACATGTACTCAGCTCAGAAGTTGTACCGCTGGAGCAAGATCTTTCTTATGAAGAACAGCCGATAGAGATTCTGGATCGTAGCGAAAAAGTCCTACGAAACAAGACCACTCGCTTGGTGAAAGTTTTATGGAGGAACCACCAACTTGAAGAAGCTACATGGGAGCTTGAGGATATGATGAGGGAGAAGTATCCTCATTTGTTTGTTACAAAGTGACGAATTTCGAGGGCGAAATTCTTTTTAAGGGGGGTAGAATGTAACACACGAGACTTTTATGTTATATAAATCATCAAAGGAATCTTTTTCTACACAACACTTGCTTGGCTTGCTTTGCACGCAATCGCGACCTTCCTCGATAGCTTGCGTCGTACGCAATACCGAGTTTCACTAAACAACAATATGCTATTAAAAATAGCCGTTATGAATAGTAATAACCACTTTTTAAAATTTTATAAATTTTATTTTTCAAAATGGACTTCATTTTTGGACTCAGAATATCGAAATTAGCTTAGGGTGAAATTTTGGTATTTTTCTGAAAACTTTCAATTTTTGATGAATAGTGAAACCACTAAGTGGTAGGTTAAAAAACTGAATTTTGCATAAAACTTAATTTTACCGCTTCTGTGAATGGAATTTCGAAAATCCGAGAGACACGGTTAATATCAAGGACTAAAATGTGGTTCAATGAGATGAAAATAATTTTTTGGTGAATAGTAACTTTTTACTTTTTTTTACCGCGGTTAATAGTAAATAGGGTAACTAAGGGTAAATATGATATTAATATTACCCTAACACATGTCCTAATTCTATTGGACAAGTTTATCTCGACCAAAAACAACCTTAAGTGTAAAATATTATCATTTAGGCCCACTTGGATTAGATTAGGACATTTATTATTAATTTATTTAAAGAAGGGTTAAAATAGTTAAAATCAATGTTTAATAAGTAAATCATTTTTAATATGGGGTTATACATAAGATAAATTCGACTATAAATATTAATTAGAAAGCTAAAAAGATTTCCTACATAAGGGTATTTTATTTGTAATTTTTAGACATTAAATAATTTAATTTATTTATGACACAATGATGATGCAGTAATTATCTTATTAATGAAATATTGACATAATTGATGTTATAAACACCAAAATAAATGTAATTTGAGACTTTTTATGAATTTCACTAATTTTCTAGGTTGCTATGATATATTAGTGTTGATTTAATCAACTTGGTTCGAACATATAGTTCTGTTATGACTTTCACAAAAATCATATATCAAATAGTGTCAAAATTGACACAAAATAGTTTTTAAATCAAATATTATATTATTAATTGTTATTTTATTCCTAAAAATCTAAGGTTCGGACAAATGACTTAGATAAGGATATATATATTAATAATAAACAATTTGGGGTTCGTTTGGCATGTTATAGTAAGTGTATTAACCATATAGTGAAAGAAAACAAAAAGACACGGTAAAAGTTAAATTAATTAACTTAGAGTTAAATCTAATTGATAAGGTTAAAATAATACCCTAAACTTGTCTAAATCCTATTGGTTGATAGGATTTCGACCCATCCCCACTTTATCTTCGAAATAAGACCCTTTGGAACCATTATAAACCGATTTTGACTTTAATATAAAATAATATTTTGAGATATTCCTAAGGTGCCCCTCTCCTCCCTTATAAAAGGGCACCTCCTCCCCCTCCTCCTCACACCAATTTGAGCACTCAAGCTCGGCCAACCCCTGCCATTTTCCCTTCTCCACTTCCCTAGAATAATCCTAGAGGTCCTGGTCTTCTCCAAATACCAATCTTAGTTCCTTAAGTGGAGGATTCAAAAAGGCGTTCCAAAGAAGAGGAGCTTCGGACACGAACAAAGCAAATCGGACCTAAGGTAAGGGAAATATCACAATCTCATTTTTATCCGAGATTGTTTATTCGTAAGTATTTACTGGGGTGTATTTTATCATCCACATCCATGTTCCCTCAATATGTAATATTGTTTCCATCCACTTGAAATAGTTTAAATCCAATTTTACCCTTAGGTGAGTTTTTAGTAAAGAATAAGAAAGGAATCTTTTGTCGTTTTTCCGTACGAGGTACTTTTTGACTTTTCCGACAAAAGTACGAAGAATGTTTTTTTTAACTTATACGGCATGAATGGATTTTTAAAACATTACTTAAAAGAAGCTTCCTTTACAAGTTTTCAAGTTTATTTTTAATCAACTTCTTTTATTTTAAAGTTGTATGACATGTTATGAAAGGAAAAATGTTTTTGAAGAAGAAAGGATATTTTCCTCAAGAATTCAATTCAAGTGTTTTATCAAAATTATTTTCCATCTAAGATAATAAAGGGTTCTATTTCTATTCATATTTTTACATTGGTTTGACTATGTTGTGATGGAATTATGTTTATGAATTCCTTTATCATATATGAATTGATTTATGATGTCATGATGTTTCAAGAATCCCATTTTTGTTATATGTGTTATGCGATGATGTATGTTTTATGATTATGTGGCACACATAAGAAAGGATTCATTAAGAGATGGGTGGGACCTATATCTCCCTCCAATGCATTGGGTAAAGATTTTATATCTCATGAGATAGACATGGCTGGAACGGAAGGTTATTTCGGTTCAGTGATACAGGACTGAAACGAGGAGTGAACTCGGTCCAGAAAGGGACTTTGTCCACTAAGATAGTCTTGGCAATGAGTCATGACTAACAAGAAATGATTTTCCATGATTATGTGTGCATGCCACAAAGATTCAAGTTTTATGTTATGATTATGGGGATCTCATTCTCACTTCTATGATTTATTCCATGTTAAGATATTATGATCTCTTTTGCAGGTTTTGATTTTCATAAAGATATGATATGATTTTTATTTCTTTTATTTGCCCTTGCTGAGCATTTGAGCTCACCCTTTTATGTTTTCTTTTCCCCAGGTCAGGAAGATGGATATTAAGTAGAATATGCTAAAAGGGACCCTAGATATGATGAAATAAATGGGAGACACTGTAGAAGATTTATGAACCAGTTGTTTATGTTTCCCCAGTTTCTAAAGACACTATACCTATACGGTCCTTTGTGGTTTTGTCATATGTTGTAATAAGTGTGCTTCAATTTTGAAGTATTAACAATGTATGTAAAGTGTGGGTCGTTATAAAATAACTCTGCCACTAGGGAAACATGGCAGGACAATAAATAAAGTTATAACTCAGTAGAAATATTGTCTTATCATGTGAGAGATAACAATGATAATTAGCATGTTGGATCTTGTGCAAGTGTTACTTTATTAATATTGGTTTGCATTGAACCAATGATGGTAGTATTTTATATTATCATATCATTTATAGAGTTCGTTATACATGATGTAAAATTACGATAAATCTAATGATATTTCTATGTCCAGTATTTAAATGTTAATTTCAATAATTTATTTTTCTAATAAAACGATTATAGAAGTTCCCAGAATATAATAACAACACTGGGAGACACTAATATTAATCTTATTCATATTTATGATGCATTAGATACTTCATATTATCTAGAAATAGATTTTTCCTTACTATTATGTTCTGGGGGATCATAATATTTGGTACTTCATCTCTTGAAAATCACACTTGGTGATCTATAGTAGTTGAGATCCTGAGGACATGCCCACTAATAGGAATGCAACATGATTCGAGTGTGATTGTTTCGTCCTATCTACGAACATGTGAGTTTTTCAACTGACTTGATAGCATTATCAATTTGTTCCTTTTTATCATGTACATTTATTCAAGGAAAAACTATGAAAATGAAATCAAGGAGGGGTAGCATGCGTTGGTTGTGTCATTGATGGTAAGGCATTGGTTGAATGATCAGGATAGGATTTTTCACTTCTAGATTAAGGAATTGATATCTCAGTCCTAGTTATTCAGGATAGTAGAACCTTCATTAAATCCGTGTCCATTTTAGTTGAAGGTAAATTTTTTTCTAGATTAACAATCAATAAAGTAGGAATGGATGAAGACACATGTTTTGAATCCTGATTTATGGTATATCACATGACAATATTATCATATTACAGAGCATATGTTCATAGATGGTTTTTGTTTTTATGGATTTTATATTTCCCTTTTGGGGACTTTATGGGATGCAAGAATCTTATATAGATCAATTAATATTAGTCATTTATGTTGACATAAGGGCATAGAGGATCAAACACAATAGAATATTCATTATTCCTCTATATTCTATTTATTAGGTATATAAGACATTTTGGCCCCACCATGGTGTTGAAGAGTTTTTCAAGATTTATCGATCACTAGGAAATAAATAAATTCATTATTATTCAAGTAAAAAATTATTAGGTAGAATTTTTTTATTAATTTTATTTTCATCTGAATGAATAAATAAATGGAATAATATTATATGAATGAATTTTATTTTAATACTCAGGGATCATTTATTTTTATCGGTAATTATGAGTTGAGTTAATGCCTCAGTTTTATCACGTAAAATATTTAATATATCGTACATGTAAGTGAAAAAATAAATATAATACGTATGACACAAATGATTCAAAATAAATATTTATTTATTACATATATATCAGTCATTAAATATATAGGGACTGTGGATCCCTAACTAAGTATTATAGAAAAAATACCATATATGAAAATGACGAGATCATTTCCTATGTGAAATGCATTCCAGTGGATTGTGAGACCCTATATCATCCTACGTCCTTTAGAGAGAATGATAATGTCATGAAAATCAATCCAAAGACCTATTGGCAAATCATATTCATAGTGTAGAGGTGATCATCGCAACATTAATGCGATCATTGGAGCACTATACTGGAACATGGAATTTGATGATTAATATTAACATTGATTCTTGAAGTTTGTGTGGATGATCATGTGAGGTGAGCATTTAATTATTTTTGTGATTTGAATTATTCAATCGATATTCTTGTTCTTATACTAGTTCTTGGATCATCAGAGATGATAGAGTTATATTGGTCCAGTGATGAAAATTTTAATATCCTTGGCCAACATACATCCCCTTCATTACACGGACCATACAGGATTTACAATGTGTAAGAGTTTCATGTAATTAATGTGTGGTTTACAAATTGGGTGAGAGCCTGATTGACATCTAGTTAAATCGACTATGTGGAGCCATCAGCTATATAGAGCCATCAACTGTGTGATATCAGTTTCATGGATGGATCGACTACATGGATGGATTAACTAAATGAGAACGCTACGTAAAGTGATCAGATACATGAATCAGCTATGTGGAGAGATATGCTACATGAATAGACTATGTGAATCATCTACATGAGAGATCAGCAATGTGATAAATCACCTACATGAATCAACTAAGTGATATTGTCAACTTGGATTGATATGCTACATCAATCCACTATGTAAATAAATCAATAATGTGGACTGGCTATATGAAACTATTATGTTGGGTTTTTGGATACATTTCTCTTCCATCAATGTGAAATAATCTATGAGGATATTTCAAAATGTTTCACGAAAACAGACATTTAGACCATTTTGGTAATGAATAATGATCCTTCATAAGGTTATTTTTCAAGGAGAACTATATCCTTGACATTCAATGTTGAATAAGGCTCTAGAAATGTTTTCGTTAATTAAGTTTAATGAGATCCTCAATAGTTTTAATTAAATATTTTTTGATCTAAAAATTCTGATTATTCTATATATATCAACTCAAAGTTGAATGAAAATCACTTTTTTCTTTCATTGTTTCTTTATTTTGGTAATAGGCATTACATAACCCTTCCCATCAGGATATGCATATTGGTGTCAAGTATGGAACCAGAGATGATAGAATGGGAGGAAGATGGGATTACCTAATTGTGGGATAATTTTTAATACTTTCATGAAATGAATATATTTAATGGATTATTTTTATGTTTCTAGATATATTTACATACATTTCCCCAATAAATGAGGTCATTGAATGTTCATAGTTTTTTATTTCAAACTTTATACATGCTATGTTGGTTTTATTAATTTACCAAGATTATATAATAATAAAAATAATTTTTAACAAATTTGAAGACCCATGGGGTTGGTGTTGATTAAATGAATATTTTTTGAGATAAGTTAATATTTATAAATTGTGGACTCTCATTGGATTATTCATAGAGGGAATTTGCATTACTCGGATGATTAAATTAATGTAATTCAAAATAATATTATTGGTTAATTAAAGGAGAGTGGAATAATAAATGGAATGTGATTTTTTTATGAATGAATAGAGAAAATTAATACAGCTCTTTATATTTTTGTCTACTTAACTAATATATATTCTTAGAAATCATAATCGAGAGTCTGACTGGCATTATTTATTGTTTATTCTAACACTAGGTCGTCCACATAGGGTGTTTATGAGCGATATTATATCATATATATTCTATGATTTCATACCCAACCCCACCCATTTCTTCTTGGGAGAATGACCCCAGTGGACTCTTAGAGTGAATTTTCCCAAACATCAAGATAGTGGAAGGGATGGATGAATTTCCCATCATTCCCCCACTCTCTTCACTTTTATGTTATATGTTCTAGTTTGTATGGTGGTTATTTTTTCCGTATATTCATGTAGATGGATGTGATAGCTTTTAGTTATTCACACACATGTATCCACATATATAGTATCCAATTTATTAGTATACTTATGAAATGTATAGGATTTTATTTCTTGATGTACATACTTTATGTGTTGGCTATAATGTCTTGAGGTATAATACCCAATGAGTAATACACATCATATGGGTTGTGGTAGCTGCTATAAACAACATGGTTACTATGTATGGTGATGATATATTGGATGATGTAATGATTTGATGCATGAGGTGAATGCTTTTATCCCCTTCCAAGTCATCTTCAGGATGTCTTATTTTTTATAGAGATGGATCTAGATGTGAATCATCGAGGTATAGAGGAAAACCTGTGGGGAATCAAGAGTGGGGTACCATTGATGTTTCATTTATATATTATACATTTCCTGAATTTCATACCTTATGATAGTTATCTATGGTATGCCTAGGATCATAGAAACCTATTTAGGTGATTAGTTAGATCCTCTATTGTTCACTGTGCATTAGAATGTATTCTGTATCATTTGCCTGAGTGGGTCTAGGGAGGATCCTGGAAGGTACGCTATTGTTCTCACCCTAATTATATCTAAGTTTTTATCAGGACAACTATAATAAGAAGGAGAACATAGTGGATATTTCTAGATCTTTGATTTGTAAGAGATGTTTGTTCTACATGATCATTGTTGTATTCACCTTTTCAAACTTCTAGTTTCCTTTACTTCTTAGAAATATATGAAATTTCTTTTATTCAATTGTTATTATTTATATGAATGACCATGTTATGATTTATTTTTTTCATATATATCTATCACTTATTCATGTTATCTTGGAGGGTTATCCCCCCATATTTATGTTTATTATACCCTCAATGTTAATCTCTAACTTGGGGCCTACTGGAGGTAGGAATCAGGTTGACATTATCTCCCTTATCTAATTATCATCCATATAGGGGTATTTTTTTGTGTTGGGTTCAAGATAGATTGGTATTACAGGTTTATGTTGGGGAATATTATGGAGTTTTGAGTTTGGAATATATGAGGTTAAAAAATATAGTAAAGAAATGGTTTTTTTCTAAGTATAGGTAAAAATGTAAACATTAGAGACTAGCTGAGACATGAATACTTAGTTCCACTTATGATATAATGCACAAACCATTATGTTTACAAAGCCTACTAAATGATTTTATACTAGTTTGAGGGTAATTTCCTATGAAAGGATCATGTATCATTATTCTTTCCCTATGTGTTTCAAATGGGTTGATATAG
The DNA here is from genome assembly GCA_963277665.1 of Viscum album. Lineage (NCBI taxonomy): Eukaryota > Viridiplantae > Streptophyta > Magnoliopsida > Santalales > Viscaceae > Viscum > Viscum album. Next base: position 1,449,879,347 of record OY728151.1, on the reverse strand, counting down.
GGGTAGTTTAAAAATATTAAATGATAAAAAATAATTAATTAATTAATTTTTACTATTACATATTAGAGGATTAGGAATCTTAAAATTTATTGTTTTTAGGTTTTTCTCAAGATCAATGTCTTTGTCAGTTTTAATCTAAAAATGATTAGCAAGACGTTCAAAAATAATGTAATATAGTGGGGGATGATGATGATAAAACTTAAAGGATGTCACTTTGTGGGTTTTTTTGATATGGTCTGTAAAAAAATGAGGTCTCTATATATGGATCACTCCTAGAATACTAGATGGAGGAGGTTGAGATAGTTTTCTATTCTACCTGTGCATGGAATGGGAATATATTTTTTTTGTTGTGACAATGTGGCCAAAAGTAGTGAGATAATGGTGGATATTCTTACTCCATCATAATAAGTAATCTATAGTCTCATGGGAGATGATTTGATAAACGTTCTGAGTAGGTTTACATTATTTGGTGGTGAAGACAATCTGTTTATATGAGCTCCATACCCTTCCATATGGGAGTTCTAATAGGTGAGTGTTTGGAAAAATTGTTTTAGGAACCTTCTAGGATATACTTCATATCTATTTCAATATGATTGGACAAGGAAAAAATATCATAAATTATTTCCATCTAGTGATCTAGGTCTAGGCCCCCATGTTCATACTAAATATATATATATCGAGGTGTTGGTGAAGATAGAGTTTATTGAGAGGATTCGCGCTGGAACATGATCACCATGAGTGGGGAGAATTGATTTTCTCTCATGAAGAATATTTGTGGTAAGGGGATCCTTTTTTCCTTGAATGAAGAGATTTTGGTCTGATTGGGTTAATTCCCTTCCCACATCATCTATTTTCTCTAGAGGTGGATGCTCTAAAAACTATGATAGGGGAATAGATGTGTATTTTTTATAGAGTCTATGGTCATCAGTGGTGAGAGTGAAAATCATTCTGAGTATCCAACATGAATTAGGTGTTCAATTGAGTTAGTATCAATCGAGGAAGCAATATTAGGGTATTCTAGTTGATGATTAAATGAGGGTTTGGGAAGGAAGATTATATCTATGAGATCCTCCTCATACTCAGAGATCAGATTGTTTCCATGGAGGTTGATTTCATTAGGTTCTGAATATCCATGGAACAAGTCCCGTTCGACATAATTACTTAGTGTTACCTATGCTGAAGGAGCTAAAAATCATTCAAGGAACCCTTTTCATGTTTTCTATATAGATTCTTTAATTTTTTAATCATGGATATACTCACTCCTTTATATCACCTTACTTTATCCTTACATTGGTTCATCATGTAGAGATTATTATAAGGCCTTTAGAATTTATTATGATAGTAAGAGGTTTAAATGATATGTATGAAGTATGTAGGGACTATGATCTATTGTTGGTGAAGTGAAACTTTTGGGGAGAAATTCTATATTAATGGATATCTATATATGATATCACCCTTATAATGGATTGGAAGTATTCTGTACTCGAAATTGTATATTGTTTCAAGAGAAATTTTGTGTTCAATGAAGATGATGGAGAGGTTATGGTGTTAATTTCAGAGTGATAACCTTAAATGAGGTGGTGGAAAATTTTAAACTTGGCTTCTTTGATGGACGAGTTGATGTTGACATCATCAGACGTTATGAAGTCAATGTTTTGCAGAGTTGCAGAATGCTATAGTGATATATTTCCCATGGAATTTGTACCATTACCCCCCTCAATGGGAGATTGATATTGATATAATGTTATAGTTTTGTGTGTCTTTTATCTCAATATATCCATGTAGGATGTATAATTATTAGTTGAAATAGTTGTGATTGTAGCTCGATGATCCGCTACAGTGAGGTTTTGATCGGTTAAGTGTGTTAGATTGGGGTCCACCAATTTAGTTCATGTGGAATAATAATGAAAATTTGTGGAATTTTATTTCTTATTATCACATGAAGGAAGTGATAGTGATGAAATTGAATCCACATCCATAGATGAATTATTTATTTGATTAGGTGATGGAAGAATTCTGGTTATCAATAATTCATTTTTGGTCTGACTATCATGATATTCATTTGAAGGATGAGGGTATCTTGAAGACTTATTTCCATTTCCTTCATGAGAATTATGAGTTTATATTGATTCTATTTGTTTTCATGAATTTTATATTCACGTTCATGGGTTTGATCAATGTGGTGTTTAGAGAGTTCTTTGATAAGATCATGGTGGTTTTCATCGATGAAATCCTCTTACACATTGTGTTTTAGGAGGAGCTTGTAGGGAATCCTCATTAGATTTTTGGAGTTGTTCATTTAGATAAGATATTTAGAAAGCTATTGAGATGTATATTTGAGGCTTGATAATTCTATTACATGGGTAATATCATTTCCCTATAGGGATTAACTATGCATAATTAATATATTTTAAAGAAATTGATTTGTTAATTGTACCCAATTCACACTTCCAAGAATTTATTCAAGAAATAAAGGGTACATATATTATAGAAGTTTCAACACCCTTGTACCAACATGAGATTAACTTCAAGTAACAAACTCATACACAACTAAATGAAACATAACAAGTCGTTGGTGAGGTGCACAGCAATAAGATGTATTATCCATCTTGAAAAATATAATGTCCAATTGCAATCCAATTATGAAATTCAATTGTAGTCCGTAGTTGCACCAGAGAGAAGTGACCATGAGAACACTAAATAAATAACCAAGATTCTGGTATGACTTCAATAGGACATGAATTCCATGACATCAAAACAATTACACTCCATTTTATTGGTGAAAGATGGACTATAGTAGAGATTCTGAGCATTAGTTTTATATTTGAATATAGAAAAAACATAACCAGTCATTGAGGAAGATTATACATTACAAATTCTACATAAGGATCTAAACTCTACTAATAATAGAAACTCCCAAATTCCACTCCAGTTCTGTATAAAATTCAAAAAAATGAAATAAGGTCACGAAGAAGGATTCCACCAAGTCTGTTTAACATCATCGAATAAGACTCCATGTAGTATTAAATTAGGTACAAATTCACCACACTAAACAAAGTCTAAAAAACATAGATAAGAAATTAAATTGCTCCAGATCGCAAGAACATCTCCCAAATAATAAATAATAACAACCTCTAAGCCTTCAGAAACCATAAGTGAGGAGAAAAAATATTCATCCAATATAAAACTGGGATATGTCAACATGAGGGATGGGGGGTCAATTAAATGGAATATCCTTGAATTTGAAATTTGGATTCTTATTAAGATCCTCTACAACATTCATAAACATTCACTTATGGAGATCAAGATAATTATTAGAAATCATTTCACCATTTTTGAACTGTTGAATGGAAGTTATGTCATTCTCTTCCATCTATGAGTATAGACATTTTGGAAAGAAAAATTTCACTTCTATTTGATATGAATATCTAAATGAATGGTCATTCTCATCATCCTTACTAGAAGATGTTTATGAATTAGTTGAGACATATGAGTCATAGGATTCAGACATCTTTTTAGAAGGCATGGGTTGTGGTGGAATAATATTTTTTCCCATTCATATTGAATGCTAGGGAATGTGTGACCATTGATCTCTTAGTTTTATTGTGGTACCTAATTTTCCGAGTTTGTCAAGAACTCATAGTGATAAAACTGTCTAAGTACACCATTGATTTATTTCCTTTTCAAGCCCTTAATTTCAAAAAATCTTCCTCAAGTTGACAAGATTTTTCAAGTTCATATTGAATAGGCTCATCCATGTCGGATTGAACCACCTCTTTCTCTCCATGATCATAATTGACGGTCTCTAAAATTTGAGGCTCAATTCTAGGAGTCAAATAATTAACATCTTTAGAGTTTTAATAATTTTGTACATCCTTAAAAATGAGAAAATCTGAGAAATGGAATCACCTACAGGGTTTAAATTTTCATTATTATCCATAGTGTTTCATGTTTGAATAGTTTTTTAGGATTTCATTTCTACCCAAACTGATTTAATGTGGGGGAGAGGGTGTGAAACCATCATTTGATCCCCACAGTCACCTATAATGTGTCCAATTAGAGGAAATTTTTTACATTAAGCATCAACATTCTCAAATACTACCTCATAGATAAAGCCATTGGAACCATTTTTAAGAAAAAATAAAGAGGTCATCTCATGTGATATGTCAATTTCAGTGAAAACATGAGCAACTGAAGGCTGAGACATATTAATAGAGGTAGAGTCATGTTTAATAGTATGTACAAATAGAATATCTACGGAGAATATAGATTTATTCTTTTAAAGATGTAGTGGGATTCTAGGGAAGCCCAACCATATAGGGACAGTGGACGATTATGAATCATGAAATAAATCTAGTGACCATTTCCTGAAATTCATGAAACAGCCAACCAAGTATTAGGATCATCTCTCCCAAATCCTATAATAATCTTTTTCAGGGTAAAATAGAAATAGAATTCACAAGGAGTTCATCAAAGCATCTTGGAAATTCTCAAACCCAATTTTTTCTCATCTTTTATGAAAAAAATAAGGAGGGTATTTTCTTGTTGAATTTTCCAACCAGCACAAAGAAAAGATCTGAAGAATTAAGTTGTACCTCTTTATCCAAAAAATAAATTGATGATAAACCTCAATGTTAGAATTTATTTCGTTTAATGTGCCCTAAGGCGTTTGATTCATCAAGGGGAACTCGACCCGTGACAAATCAACAAATTTCTGGTCATATGTGTCGAGATTCAGGTTTCTTATCTATTCACATGAGGGTGGAAGATCCTATGAAACCCACATGGTCATTCAAGTCCCATCCCAAATAAGGTCTTTGATATTAAGGAATTTTAAAATTTGGTCATTTTGATTATGTGGTTGTTTCTTGTGTATCCCCCAACATGATGGAAGTAGTCTGAAGAATCCTTGGACTTAAAGGTTATTAAAGGAGGATCATATCCGATTTCTATCATGTTATGAATCCTTTAATAATCTTAACCAGAAATAATCATGCATTAACTTGTACATAAAATAGTTGGGCACTATTTTAGTACCTTACAAAGATGGTGGTCCGCACTCAAGTCTAAGTGGCACCATCATAGAACAAGAGGCAGACACTCCCAAGATCCAACTTTAGAAAACAAACCATGATATAAAGGATCTCTACTAGTGAATTATGACATGTGACCCTTCCCTATATATCCATAGATAACATATGAAAAACACAAAATTTCCCAATTATGGGTTGATTATAACACTCAGTAGGATTTCCAAAAGAACATCCCATCCCATGCCACTATAACATGAACACACTATCACATTTTAATAAAATTTGAGTAAATAATATAACAAAAATATTCAAACTATAAAAAGAATTGATATAATACCACATGAATATTAATTTCATAGAATCATTCCATTTACATTAGCATAATTCACTCAATTTCACACCCATGAACACATACAATGGATGAAAAAATGGATCTCCCAACACTCATGAGTTTTAATTTATCCTTTCCCCAAGCTATCACTTGGTAACTAACTTGATGGTGGTACTTCTGACCATGATCTATACCAAATTATAATTATTTTATGGTGGTACTTCTAAAAATTTCCCATCCAAAATTTGGATTATTTTACATAAGTACTTATGACCATTACCCATCCCACATAACCATGAACACACACCACACCTTAGTGAAGAAAATACAAATAAAACATTCATTTATCAATTTACCATATTTCAACACCCATCGTATAGAAATCAAATCACCAGCGGTATTCCAATCAATTTCACAAGATATTACCAACATAATATAAATATTATTTCAGGAAACTCAATCCAACATGTTCTATAAAGGTATAGTGGGATTTAAGTCTCATGACATTATAAGATTAGAAAAAATTATCCAAGATTCATCCATGGATTAAACCACTTTTTCCTCTCATTCCTTTAGAAAAATAAAAGAATATATCTTAAAAAAAATTTCAAACACATAGATCCAGGTACAAAAATGTTGATATGTTATTCCAATCCTGCTAACACAATAATATCCCATATGAGAAGGGAGATCAGAACCATAACCATTGATTCAACCAATGAGTGATCAATGAATTGATGTCACCAGAGTTTGGACATCAAAATTTTCAAAAATTTACCTATGGAAACCCTAAGAGATGAGGGGGGGGGGAGAAAAGAAAAAGTGAAAATAAAATAAACACTATCCATATCTTATATTTTGGGCCTCATGAATTTTCACATCATAAAAATTATATACATGTCGTTTATTTTATCTAGTCCATATATGTTAGAAATCATGTTGCCTCGATTTTATTTTCTGGAATAATAAATTACAGAAAGTTATTCTTTTAAACGATGTGTATTTGATATACTAGGTTTTCCAAGATCCATAACAGATGATCACACTTCCAATTATATTAAATCTATATCCCAAGAAAAATAAAACAAAATAAAAATGTCATGCCTCAAACAGAGGGTGAAACATTCTCCCCAACATTGGGATTTCCATCCTCAACATGTCAGAAAAAATGAGTCAATTTCTCTTAAATAAAATTATCTATTTCCCATGATTCCACTTGAACCTGACAATGCTACCACAGAACTCACTCCAAGGGAATAGATCACTCTCAAAGGGTATTTTCATACCTGTTGAGAACCTTTACAGGCTCATGGATAAAATTATTATCTAGCTCAAAATTAACCTGATACCATCTAATAACATATTGATGATCCAAGTGATACTTCTTCAGTTGTGAAACATGGAATACACAGTCAAGTGCACTGAATCATTGTGGTTATTCTAACCAAATCACAATAGTTAAAATCTATTTAATAACCTCGAACGTTCCCATATACCATGGTGTTAAAACACCTTTTTACCCACGTGTCGACGTCCATTTCTTGGAGACAAATCCATGAAAACATGGTCACTAAAATCAAATGATAGTGGTTGGAAATGATTATCTACATACAACTTATTTCTCTTTGTGTCATTTCCATTATTTTTTGAGTAATATTGATTTTCTATATAATATAATGTACAACACTCAGTCCAATCATGGAGAATTGTACTAATTCCAACCAAAAAAAAGGAGAATGACTAGGTCATCCATAAGAAACCTCAAATTATTAAATCTGTCTTGTTTGTATATAATTATTGCTATAATAATATTCAACCAAATCCATATAATACTTCCATAAACCACCAAATCCAAATAAACATTATCTAAGAATATCTTCTAATGACTGAATAATTTGTTCTGAGTCTCTATCCTTCTGTGGATGATATCTGGTTTTGAAAATTAATTGACTTCTAAGATCCTATTATAATAATTTCCAAAATCTAGAAGTTATGTATCTGTCTCTGGTAGATATAACTGAATGTGGAAGTCCATGTAATGTAACTACTTCTCATATGTAAAATTTTTTCAAGTCCTCTACTATTTTGGATTATCTAATAGGGATAAATTATGTCGACTAAGTTAGTGGATCCACTAATGTTTTAGGTAGGTCTATGAAAAAATACATCATAATATTCTCCCATTTTCATATATGAAAAGGAATAGATTAAATCATATTGGTTGGAATTATATGTTGTTCCTTTACCTGTTGGAAAGTTAACCATTTCATCACATATTATATTATACCTTGTTTCATCGTTTCCCACCATAAATGATCATTTATTACCATGTACATTTTATAAAAACCTAGATAAATATCCTAGTTTGAATGTATGAACTATAAAATGAATTTCTTTTTATAGGACGGAGGAAATACATTCTATTTTTGAAAACATAACATAGATTTATCATCAATTGTATAGTTATCCAAAGTCTCACCAATATTTTGGTTTGACCTAATGGTGATGTAGTCAAAATCAAATATTTTGTGTTCTATTAAAATTTTTACCAAGCCACTAATAAGATATTATAAAAATAAAACTTTGTATTCACCATGTGAAGCATAATATAAATGAATCTCTGTAATCATGATCATCAACTATCATTGAAAACAAGATTCTTGAATCACTTCATTATATGATTTATGAATTGAAACGTCATCAATATAATTCCATTTAACTATTTATGTAAATCAACTCGAAATAAAGAATTTGGAGTAAATCCATCTATATTATTTTCCTTCAATTTAATTCTCACTGATAAATGATGTATTTAAATATCTTATAATTAGAGAAAACATTGAACTTTTATCCAAATAGATATTAACTCCATGTTTTAAAGCCATAGAAAATGTAGCTAATCCCATATCATGTGTTGGATAATTCTATTCAATCACTCCAAACTGACTTGAACCATAGGCCACACCATGTTCTACCTACCAGAGAACGAAAGCATGTCTAGATCTAGTCACATCACAATATACCAAATAGATGTTACCTAGTCTTAGAATTATTATGATGGTAGTCGACCTGAGGTGAGTCTTAAATTTCAATATTAAATTTTTACATTCTTTTTTCCATATGAATAGAATACCCTTCATTTTCAGAATAGTCATCAGAGATGTACTCCTTCAAAAATATCAAAAAAATGAATGATTTTAACCTACTCATCCAAAAAAAATGAAAACCTACAACACATTCATTGGAGTCTTCAAAGATATTAATTCATCAATATTTCTTTTATCTATAGATATTCTTCTAAATAAATTCCATTACCAAGGAAATGAACACCTTTTATCTAGAAGTATCACTTAATAATTATATCATCAAAATAATGATTTTGAATCATACTCGGTGTAATTCCGAAGATCTATTCATAGTCATTTCTAATTCTACAATAATCCATAATATCATCAAAAAAAACCTCAACAAAAAATAAAGGTACTTTTAGAAGATACTATTTATTAAAGCCCAAAAAATATTTAGTTTTATCATTAGACCAAATGGAATGATGAGATATTCATGATGGCCATTGTGACTCTAGAATGCTATTTTCTGGATATCCTCTATTCTGACTCTATGTTTATGATATCCTAAGTGTAGATCAATTTTAAATAACTATTTGGCTACATTTAATTTTTCATAAATTTCTTCAATTGAAGGAAGAAGATATAAATTTTTAATTGTGTTTTGATTCTATTTTGGATAATAAAAACATAACTAGATATTACCAACTTCCTTATTTATGAATAAAATAGGTGTAGTCTAAGGAGGTGTACTAGGTCTAATAAAGCCTTTATATAACAGATATTCATGATGAGCCTTTGAATGATCATGAAATTTCCTAAATATGTCTCAATCTTGTTTAAAAGTATTATTTTTCAATTTTATTTGTATATATTTTTTTGGGTTTTATAATGGGTGAATTTTGGAGAAAATTTTAGAAAATTAGAAGGATGGAGGGTAGTACATAGTTGCCGCAAGATATTCCCAAATTTTATGACATAGACCAGAAAATCGTGTCACCCTTTGTAGAGAGATATAGCATTGCTAGTACACTTTTTTTAGTAATTTGTTTCATCTTAAGAGAAATAGAGCACCACTTATAAGAGGCACACTATTTGTAAAACCATGCTCCCCTTCTCAGGAAACAGTGCAATGATTCTTTAACTAACATGAAATTTTGTTATCAAATACTCAAACCCTAATATAAAAAATAAATAAAACCTAACTTATACATAATAAATTTATATAATTTTTTTCTCTCAGAAGAATTCCTAGGTATCCTGGCCTCCATTCAAGAAGATTTTAAGCCCAGATTAAAGATCTTCACCCCTCCTGGTAAGTGGATATTAACCCTTGTGAATTCCTTCTTCTCTCCCATATCTCCATAATCATTAAAAGTTATTTTATCCTTTATTTTATGGATCTATTTATAGTTTATTTGAAGCTAGATCTAGGCTTTTTGGGTCTTGTTATAGTATTGTTAAATCATGATTCATTTGATTTTGGATATAGATTTTGGATATTGACCTCATTCATTATAATGTTCTTCCTAATTCTCCTTAAATTAGGTAATTATATTGGAAAGTGTTGGTTAATGATTAAGAGGTCAGTGGATATTTATTAAAATCACAAACTTTAGATTTTAATTATGTTTATGTAATTGTAAAAATTATATTGGATGATTAGAAATTGAATTTCTTAATATTTATTAATAATTTTTTTAAATTAATTAATTAAAGGATCAATAAGTTGGGGATATTTTACTTGTGAATTGATTAATTAATTATTGAATTAATTATGGGATATTGGGATTGTGATTGAATTAATTATGGGGTATTGGGATTGTGAACTCATAAATTAATTTCTGAATTAATTAAAGGATATTGTTGTGTTTATAAAATTCATGCAATAATATTAATTAATTGTTTAATTATTTAGGTGGTTATTGTGACTGTGGAATTAAAACAAATAATTGATGATTCAATTAATTTAATTCTGTGAAAATTTAATTTGTTGAATTGGATTAATTAATTTTGGATTAATTAATGTAATTTGTTATTGTATAATGTTATATAGTGATATATTGATTGATAAATGTGGGGGGGCATGGTATGTTTCATCTAATGTACATAATGTTAAATCAATTGATAAAAATGAGTGCAAAATGGACGAATGATTCCAATTCCCATATTGATAAATTGATTGAAAAAAATGTGTGAGACATGGTCTACTACACCCATATCCCATAGTGAAAATTTTATTTATAAACCTGGTTGTGACATGGGATGTTGCATCTGAATCCATTAGTGATAAAATGGTTAATAAAAGTGTGTGGGACATGTTCTACTACATCCAAATACCTTAGTGATAAATTGATTTATTAATGTGTACGGGACATGCTATGATACTACCAAATACCATATTGGTAAATTTATTGATAAATGTGTGTGGAACATAGAATACTGCTTCAAAAGCCTATGGGTTTCTATGCATGGTAACCTAGACCCAAAGTGTTGTCTTTGGACTATGGTTCCAATTAGTAATATTATAAATTGAAATTATACCGATAATGAAATCGCATTTTTTATAATTATTTCTGAATTGAAAATGTGATATAGTTCTGACACAGATATGGGCCGATGCAGGTATTGTGGTTTGGGTTTCCTCAGGAACCTTGGGGTTTATGTGATTAAATAAATAGTATTTTGTTAAATGTAAATTGTTTAATTTATTTATTTCATTTATTCTTTTAAAAAATTCATACATTTTTATTGACTGGATATTTTTTGGACACTGGTTACGGTGGCCTGTTGATTTTTTCTCTAACCCTATAATTGATTCATGATCGTTACATGAATATATTTCAGGGTTGTTGGAAAAGTTATGTGAAACAGACCTATGTTAGATGGATGTGTTATGATATAGAATGGATGAGGGAATTGAATGTGATTCAAGAACCACATGTATGTTGTCAGTGTATTTACTTTTGAGCTTCCATTTTGAAACTTGGAATGTAATTTGACAGGGAATATCTATTGTTATGTTTGTGATATTTTATTTCCTATTCTATTCATTTTTGTGTTACTAGTTTGTTTTAGTTATATATTTTAGTAATTTCTCATTTATTTTCATTGTAGTATTACTCTGTTAAAGACTGTATAGTCTCCCCATGATAAATATTAGAACCTCACTACTAGTAAACAACATCTAGCATATGGGGAGGCATGCTTGAGGTCATGTGGACTTCAACCTGGGGGTAACGGTGTGTGGCACCTCGATTGTGACATCACAAAGTGGTAGAGCCTCAGTTCTGACAGTGTGGTGGTGTTTTAGGGAATCATTAATTATGAATTTATGAAAATATCCTTACTTTTGTAAATTTTGATTTATGTATCCTATGTCGTGTGTTTTTAATTATAGATATATGCCTCCATGAGGATGGTTTTTGATAAGAAAATATGAGGACATGGAAAGGGAGGATTATCTAATGGTGGGAATTGAGTCACCAGTAGTGCTAAGTGTGTATCTGGAAGAGAACTTCTAAGATAACTTTACCCAGTTCATGTAATATATGGAAAGATAACCAAGGTTGGTTGTGAAGAGTATGTTTTATCTGACGTGGGGGTTCTAGTTGCAGTACCCTCCAAAATTTATCAGAGAGGGTGGACCAGAGAAATATGAGTTCCAGAATGAGTCCATCCAGATGATACATGACCTCCTTGAGACTCCTGTAGATAACAGAGTCATGTTATCCACTTACATGTTTCATGGTCAAGATAATCGATGGTGGGAGATCTATACTCCGAATGGAAATATGGAGAATATGGAGTCGAAGGCCATTCAAGAGATGTTTATAGAGCACTTTTATCTAGAGACACTTAGGTAGGAGAGAGTAGATGAGTTCATACGATTGATTCAGTGGATTATGTCTATAATAGAATATTCAACATTCATTAAATATTTGTAGCATTTTGTTCCAACATTGTCAAGGGATGATGATATTGTGGAGAAGTATTTTTTGGGTGGGCTTAAATGTGGAATTATGTCCTAGTTGAATATCTTCAGGCTGATGAACTATCCAAAAGTAGTGAATTGGGCTCCCATATCTAAGGGTAACCAGAAGGTGTCTTCCAAGGGAGGATAGGTGGTTCTTAGTGGGATGGTTAGGAGGTACGAATTCCTAGAGAAGGAAGTGTCACTATGTGAATGTTAGCAAGGGGATAGAACGAAAATTAACAATGGGGGAAGCGTTAGATGCACTAGAACTTGATCATGTGATCTATCGCCAGAGTTGTAGGTTGGGACACTATTATAGATAGATCCCCTAACCACCAATTGAGTGATGACACTGTGGTAGGATGGTACATCTACAAAGGTTCTACAAGAACCCATGATTGGAAATTAGTGATGGAGTAGTAAGAAATAACCATAATTTGAGAAGGGGATTTTGTACACCTTATCAGTTTGGATGTTGGAGATCTACTAGTCATGGAGGTAGAGATAGTGGATGTGGAGCATCTGGGAAAGAGAAAATTCATCATTATAGTGGTGTAGCTAAATGTAATTAGATTGTATCATAAGGTATATGGGCCGGACTATTACATGCCATTCATCCAACACTTCTAGATAGAGAGTCTAGACCATTGGTAGTAAGAGGTATTATTCTGGTAGCTTCTATACTAGCTATTGACTTATTTAATACTGGTTCGTCTAATTATTTTATTTTAACACAACATGTGAATGGTTTGAGGCTAGTGGTGGAATTAATGTGCTTGGTAATGGAAATATAATCACTCTTGGGATTATGATATAGACGTATATGTTTATGAAAGGGGTGTTCTCATGAGGATAGGCTGTATTGCTTTATAAGGGATCTCTATATCCTTTACATTATATTCATTGAACTAATTTTTGTTATGGATTGGTTAGTATCATAATGAGACCACACATATTTTTATCACAGAAGATTGGATTTTACATCTCTTAAGGGTGACAATTAGATCTTTTGTTGGGAATGGGATATCCATGCAGGCTCTGTAGGGCCATTTCATCAACAAGAGGGAGAGCTTACTCCCAGGTTTCAAGTCTATTTTCTGGGTGATGGAGGAGTAATGCAAGATGTCTTTACACGGGTAGTGGAATTTAGTGAGTATGTATTTCTTAAAAACATCTCACGGATTCCACCTAATAGGGATATGGATTTTACTATTAATCTCATGCTCAAAGAAGAGCTGGATACTATTACACCATATAGAATGGAACCTACATAGCTTCAGGAACATAATATTTAGCTGGAAGAGAATATAGATAAGTGGTTTACTCTTATGAGTACATCACAATGGGGTTATCTAGTCTAGTTCCCAAAGAAGATAATTTAATTTTTTTCCTTGTGTTTCTATTACAGGAAGGTGAATCGGAAGATGGTGAATAACTTGTATCCTCTTCCACACGTCAACAATCTATTTGAACATTTAAGTGGAGATTTTATCTTTTACATGATTTAATTGAGACTAGGGTATCATCAATTGAGATTTCATCCTTTAGATATACCAATCACTAATTTTATAAGTAGGTATGGAATTTATGAGTACTTCAAAATTCGGTTCAGGTTGAAAAACAGACCAACAATGTTTATGGCCTTCATGAATAGAATCTTTCACATGTACCAAGATCATTTTTTTGCAGTAATTTTGGTTGACATATTTGTGTACTTAAATACTTGTGATGATCATGCCCAAAATCTTGACATCATATTGAGAAAACTGATAGATAATCTACTATACTTAGAGATATCTAAGTGTTGATTTTTTATTGATTAAGTAAACTTCAAGGGTCATATCTTCTTAGAGGAGGGTGTGTTAATGGAATGATAGAAAGTTTAGGTTTTTTTGTGAGAAACCCAAAATATTCTCAAAATCCATATCTTTCATGCGATAGAAATATATTCTCAGAGATTCAATAGGGACAATTCTTATTTTGAAGAAACTATTTTGTGACTGGCCAAGATGTGGTTAATGTTTGAATGGAAGGAATCCTGTGTGAATGTATAACTAGAGATGAATAATTTTTTTAATATGAAACTTATCTTGACCCTACATGATCCAGATGAATAGTATATGGTGTTTTATAACACGTATGGATTGGGCTTTGAGTAGTGATGATTCAGGGAGATTGAGTTGTGGCATCTGTGTCTCTCCAGTTGGGACCACATGGAAGGAACTACCCTACACATGATCTCGAGATGGAAGTAGTTGTTTTTGTTTGAAGTGTTTGTAGAATTAACTGATGTGATAAAATTTTATAGTATATAATGATCATAAGAACTTATGTTACATATATTACCAATTATATTTTAATCTCTTGCAGTAGAGAGGGTTGATTATATGTAGTAATTATATTTTTATCTAAAATATAAACCCTGGAAGAGAAATATTGTTTATGACTCATTAAGCCTGAATAATTTGACATAGTTTATTCAAGAGTTTACTATAGAGTGGAATATGATGAGTTTTCATGCTGATATGCATGTTGTGGTTCAGGAAAACTAGGATTATATGACAAATTTATCAGATTTTTTGGATTCTACACTTTTGAGACAGATCAATGATAGGTAGTATGAGGATATATAATGTTTAAAGTAGAGGGATATCCTTGAAGGTGGGATTCACCTTCATATTGGACCATTGATGAGGATGATATCATATATGTATGGGGAAGCATTTTTGTGCCTATGTGAAATTGGGAGGATCTAATGCATGAATTTAATGCCTTGAAGTGGGTTGTGCGTCCATGTGTGACCAAATTTTATCATGATGTACATCAAAACTTTTTGGGTCAAAGAATGAAAAATAATATATTTTGGTCAGTGAAACAATGATACAACTTTTAAATGGATAAATTTGAGAATTAATGACCTAGAGGATTACTAAAGCAATTTCACATTCCATAAGGGATGTGGGATGATGTTACCAAGGACTTGGTGGTTGGTCTCCTAGGGATGCCTTGAAAGTTTGATGTTATTTGGGTGATTGTTGACTGGCTGGTGAAATTTTCACTTTTCTTATCAGTATGATATACATTATCAGTGGATCATTTTGGGGATAGTATATTCGGGAGATAGTATTTCTATACAGATTACCATGAAGTTTGTTTAGACCATGACTCATATTTTTCTCTGGGCATCTAGAAGGGCATAAATAAGAATCTTTGCACATTGGTTTCATTGAGTATGGATTTCCACCCATGGAATGAATTGATGTCTGAATATACTATACTGGTTCTTCATGATATGATATGAGATTTTACCCTACATGTATGTGGATATTAATAGAATAACCTAGTTTTGGTGGAGTTCTCCTATAATAGTAGCTATCATGAAACTATTCAAATTGAAATATATAAGGCTTTTTAGGGTAGGCCATGTAGATCACCTCTATAATGGATGGGTGTAGGTGATTCAAGGTTTTTGTGACCGAGTCCCATGCTGGAGATATCATAGAAGGTTTATTTGATTTTAAAGCATATTTCTATGTCTCAACGGCGAAATAAGTCATATATAGATAGATGTTTTGTGAACCCTAGATTTTACCGAGGGTGATTTTTTATTCCTTTTGGTGTCTGCTAGGTTGGGTAACCATAGGATATGGAGATGAGGCATGTTAGAATCCATGTTTTTAAGACCATTTGAGTTTCTGGAGAGAATGTGGTTGGTGGTGTACTGATTGGATCTTCCATAGATATATAGTGCTTTGTACAATTTTTTTCATGTCTCACAACTATGATGGAATCACCCTAAACATTCTCATTTCATCGATGTTTATTTTGTTGATCATGATATAGATGAATCCTTTGTGGAGTATCTGATACATGTGTTGGATTTCAGTGATATATTGTTGTGAGTAATGACAATAATGATAGTTCATGTGTTGTGGAAATAAGGTCGTGCGTAGGAAAAAACATGGGAGAGATAAAAATATATGTGGGATCATTGGACCAATATTTTTGTCTCTAAAACATAGAGATAAATGGGTGTACATCATGAGGATGATCTATTATAAAGTGCATGGATTTTAATATCATGTCTTATTCTAAATATATTATAATCATGTATACGAGTTCTCTTTTTTGTTGTTTTGAGTTTATTTTTTTGGGATTTATTTTGGTTGTGTTTGAATGAAAATTTGAGAAAATTAATAGTGTGAAGGGGAGTGCATGGCTGGAACATGGTTTTTCGGAACCATGATCCCTGGACTAGCATAACATTTATCCACTCATAGAGAGTGATTACATGGATGGCACACGGGTTTTGAAACCCTTCACCCTATTAAAGTAACTTTTTCAGCCCTAGAAGAGGCATACAGTTAAGGCACATGGTTTTTCAAACCGTATTCCTATTCCCAAGAAACCATACATGGGATTTTAATTAACCTTTAATTTGGTTTTTAAGTTACCTAACCCCCCATATTTTCCCCAAATCGACCCTAACATGGACATAATCAATGTATCTCCTTTTTTTGTCTCCTCCATGAATTCCTAAGGATCATGACCTCCGCTCATGATAATTTGGTTACCATGTTGAATATTATCACCCATCATGATAAAAGGATCTTATCTCATGTGGTTTCCCTCTTCTATCTGATATCTCCCTCGTATTTTGGAGGGATGTTATCATCTATTTTTTTGGATCTAGATCTTGTTTTCTAGGATCTAGATCAAGGCTTTTTTGAATCTATATTGAGTATTGTTAGATCCTGATTCATTTTATTGTAGATCTAGATTTTAGGTTTAGACCACATTCATTGTCATGTTCTTGATCGTTCAGTGTCAATTGGGTATTTCCATTGTTGAGTGTTGGTCAATGATTTTTAGGTAGGTCGTCTGTTATTCAAATCCCAAATACATTATTTCAATTAACTATATGTAATTTTATAATTTATATTGTATGATTAGGGATTTTGTTTTCAAAATTCATTTAATTAATTTGGTAAATTAATTAGTCAAGGGATAATGAAGGTGGGTATTTTGATATTATGAATTAAAAAATTAATTGCTGAATTAATTATGCAATACTAGGATTGGGAAATAAATAATTAATAGTCTAAATAATTATTGGGTATTGATATTGTGATTTGAATAATTAATTGAAGAATTAATTAATGGATATTGTTGTGTTTATACAACTGATGAATGTGATTAATTAGTTTTTGAAATAATTGGTGGTTTATTATGACTAAGGAATTAAAACAAATATTTGAAGAATTAAATAATTTGATGTTGTGAGTATTCAATTTTTTGAATAGTATTAATTACTTTTTCAATAATTATTGGAATGTGGTATTATGAAATGTTATATGTTGATAAAATGATTGATAAATGTGTGTAGGAAGTGGTCTTTTGCTTCCAAATTCCATTTTGTTAAGCTGATTTTTAAACATATGTGGAGAATTCATTGCTTCTTCCAAATTCCATAGTGATAATTTTATTGATAAATCTTTGTGGTACATGGTCTACTACTTCTAAAACTATAATGGTAAATTGATTGATAGATGTTTGTGGGACGTGGTCGGCTACTTCCAAAACCCATAGTGATAAATTGATTGATAAACATGTGTGGGACTTGGTCTAATACTTCTAAATACCATAGTGATAGATTGAATGATAAATGAGTGGGGTACATGGATTGTTACCTCACAATCCCATGGGGTCCATGGCATGGTGACCTAGACCCAAAATGTTTTTAATGGGATATGGTTTCAATTTTCGCATTATAAATTGAAATGATATACATAATGAAATCCCATTTGTAATAATGATTTTTGAATTAAAAATTAGATATTTTTCATACACCTCCATGGGACTACATAGGTATTGTGGTTTAGGTGTTCTCGAGAACATAGGGTTTTATGTAGTTAAATAAATCATATTTGAATAAATGTAAACTATTAACTTTATTTTTTCTATTTTATTCTTTATTGAAATTAGAACACTTTCAGTGAATTAAAAAAGTTTTAGATTTCATTGGTGGTAGACTACTAAGTTATAATCAGACCTTTCTGAAGATACATAATTGGTTCCCAAATAGATTTCATGGTGGATGGACTGGTTAAGTGCAAGGGCCCTATGTTATATGGTTGAGTTGTGATGTATCAGGGATGACAGAATTAGACATTGTTCAGAAGCCACTAGGGAGTTTTTAGTGTCTTTACTTTTGGGGATTCATTTTGACACTTTGCATGTACATTGACATGACATATCAACTATTTAGTTTTCTATACTATATTTACTATTTTGATCATCATCTGATACTAGGTTAGCTTGGTCATATCATTTGGTTTTTTCTTATTTATTTATACTATTGTATTAATCTAATAAATAGGGTATAGTCTTCCCATGATTGATATCATACCCTCACTACTATTTGGAAGACTCTAGCATAAATGGAGTGGCCTTTGAGTTCATGTGACCAACCTTCTCAGGACACCAGTGTGTGGAACTTGGTTCAAGACATCATATCCTTTAACTCTCTCAGTATTTAATGACACCATTTGTAATATTGAAACCAACTATAACTCATTCTCGAGAGTATGTCGACAATAAATTTGATTACCCGCATGGGTGGTAACATAATTAAACCATCCATAAAAACAATCTTGTATAATTTTAAAGTGATATGATGAATCCCATTCCCTATTTAACCTACATCTTTCATGGTAATTTCCATTAACTTTCATGATATTTCTCTACCTAATGTAAATAGATGTCTCGTTGTTCCTAATTTAATATCCTAATTTAAATTTAATACATGATGATATACATCTAGTGATGTAAACATCACATGTTGAGCATAGCAGTCTAGATAGGCTATAAACCATTCCAGTATGTCAAAACAAAAGATCAAATAAAATACACCCATCTTCGGGACCATAAACTGTTAGGGAAACTGCACTCCATCAAATGTAATTGAATATTCTGAGAATTTAAATCCTATGAACTCCCCATATTCAATGGGTTACATGATATTCATGAAATGGGGGTTTATTTACATGTGTATTCCCAATTTTTAAACCACATAATAAAAATGAAAAAAATGTGATGTGTCAGTATAAAAAAAGACATGCATAAGAGTGGAGTTTAGAAGAATGGTACCTCACACCATTGAGGGAACTTGTTTCTCACTCAAAATTGATAGAACGGAACCATAAATATTTCACCCATATGTCACATGATAGATCTTGTTATCTTCAGGAGGTGTCGACTGAACAACTGATGAGTTAATAGAATCATCCTGGTTTATCTCTGGTAGTTGATATAAACAAGTCTAATGGGACTATTCCATTTGAACATATTAAGGAATAGGTTGTGCTGATCCAGCTATATGTGTTTATCATATAATTATATAACAATAATTTTTCATTAATACTTTCTTGTCATATTAGTGGAAATTCATTTGTGGTGCAGCACAATGCTTCCTCTTGTGTGTCAATGAATCACAATGAAAACATCCCAGTTTGATATCAGATCTTAGAGGAAAATTAAAAGATAGTGAGGTCTAGGTATAGGGTGTGCTACCTCCATGATAATAGAAAACCCTTCTTATTTTATTTTCAGTTCTAATTTTGAATCATTTCCCCATGGGTACAAGTATACTACCTCCCATAGAGTTCCCAATAAGATCCCTTTTGGCTAGTGTTTCCCCAATAACAATATTTGTATAATATGTAATACTGAGAATGGGTAAATTGGAATTAATCTCTAGTCATAATATCAATTAAAATATGATTTCCATTATAGAAGCACTATTAGCTACCTCTGGAGTGAAACAAACCATGTTCGTAATCTTTATTACATACTCTTACATAGATACGTTTTCTTTCTTTAAGAGGAAGAAGTATATAGTTCATTATATATTGAAAGTGTTGGGATATAATTTTTTGTTAAGCATTTCAAAAAAAAATTCCAACATATTTCTATGATCATATTTATCTTAGAAATATAAATCCCACCATTGGGGTACAAGATATTCCAGTATATAGGTATAACACATAGTCATATTCTCTTCTAATATCCCATGAAAATAAAAAATTCTATTTATTTGGTTTATCCACACTGATAATTTTTCAAGATTGGAATACCATCTACTCACAAGTGGATTCAGATTTTGAATCTATACCAAAGGCTCAAGTTTCCTTGGTTAATTATTTTGACTATCTCTATCAATAGTTTGAAATTATTTTACAATACTCTATATATGTTGTTGTTTCACCAGTGGTTCAGCTTCAACCACATTTTTAGCAGCTTCTTCATGCTAGTTTCTACAATTTATTCAATATTCCATTTTATAAAAGGATATAAATACACAATTTATAATATTTATCTCTAGGAACTGAAGGCTAGACTAAATTCCAAAACATCATAAACAATTATAACTACCATAATAAATAACTACTCCAACCAACATTTCAAGGATACAAACTTTTGTTCTCAAAAATCATTTGAATATAATATGATACAATATTATCCTAGTGGGAAGTATTATTATATAGTGTGGTATTAAAAAAAATCATTGGCTAAACCCAGGATGATGAGACAAAAACACTCCTCAAAGTGTGTTATAACACATTTTTACCCAAACCCCATGATAACATTATGTTCAGTATAAAAAAATTTCTATTACTTTTGATAATATACATTTCATGTATTGATAGTCATATATCCTTAATACCAACCTAACTCGGGTAATTTAAAAAATTACAACCATATGATTCTCATAAACAATACAAATTTACACCATTTAGCTAAAATAATATTTGGACTTGCTAAGACTGATAATATTTGTAACACCATGTCCCTCGTAATTGTATTAGGAAAATGAAAAGTTGTACTACCAATAAGTGAAATCTCCAAGACACCAAAGGATAATGAAAAATAAAAATGGAGTTAAGGATAATTGGGGGATGATATTCCTAGAAAATAACACAACCATTCAAGAGATATAAAACATCCCATAAAAGAATAAATTATGCTTGTAAATAAACCACGTAACTAAATACAAAAAAAAACTAAAAACATCAAAGTAAAATGGAAATAAAAATGATTGTTCATGGATATGACTCCAAGTATAAATAAATTTTCACTAGTGTGGAATCATCCCAAGACAAGGCACAGATAGTCCCATGTTCCAACTTTTGTGATAAAACCGTGATATAATGCATTGCCACCAGTGAAGTATGCCACATGACCCTTATATGTATCTCTATAGACGAATGCTACAAACACACAAAAGATTCCCAGAAGGGGAGATTATAAAACTCAGTAGTATTTCACTAATAAATTCTCATCACATGTCACTAAAAGAATAACATATTATAACATTTTAATAAAATAAGAGAAAAAATACAAGAAAAATAGGAAAAACTATAAATAATATCATATAATAAAACATAAATATAATGTTCTTAAAACCATTTTATTTATATTTTCAAAATTAAATTAATTTCAAACCCACACTCAAACACAATGCATATAACCTTGGGCCTCCCTATACTAGCAAGTGGTAATTAATACTATCTCCAATTCATCACTTGGTATCCCAGTTGATGGTGGTAATTTTCACCATGAACAATCCCAAATTATCATTATTTGATGGTTATATATCCTATCATTACAAATCCAAAATTATTATTATTTTATTTGGTAACTTCCAAACATTACCCATCCAACATAAACATGAACACACCACAAACCATTACCCCAATATTACATATAAAAAATCATTTAACAAAATCCCATATTTCAAAACCCACCATATTGAAATCACATAACCAGGTGTTTTTCAATAAATTTTACAAGATATTAACAAAAAATAGAATCATGATTTAGAAAATATCAATAAAACATGTTATAGAATCGTAGAGTGTGATAGAGTCCACTTATATTGATAATATTGGTACAAAGGATCTGAGATGATTCTACATATTAAATCCCTTTTTCTCCCAATAATATACCAAAATCCATGATAATTTCATCAACACAAATACAAACACATATATATGGTTATTATAGAACCATAATATAGTTTAAATCAGGTTAATAAAAGACAATACTACCTGATAAGGGAGAACATAACCCTAAACATTGATTCCACTAATGACTATTGAAATCGTTTATGAAACTAGAGTTAAGATGCCTAAAATATTTATAATTATCCAATGGAAACTGTTGGAGTCAAGATGCAGAAGAATATAACATGTTAGACGAAAATAAACAGTAGCCTTATATTAACATTTTGTGTCAACATTTTACACAATGTGAAGCTTATATGAATGTCATGTATTTTCTTGAGGTCACATATGCAAGAAATCATGTCATCTAGATTATATTATCTGGAAAACCCAATTACACGATCTGTAAATTTTACACACAAGGTATTTGTTCTGATGGGTTTTCCAAGATACGGTCCAAATGTCCACACTTTTAATTACATTAAATAAAGACCCCAAGAAATAAAATCTCACTAAACAATTTTATACCACAAACCAGGGGTGATATAGAAGATCTCTAGATGGACTTTATTATTAGTATACCATGATTTCCGGGAATTTATGATTCTTAGTGGGTGTTGTTTTATTGTTTAGATAAATCATCCCACATTATATCCAACAGAGAGCTTATTTTATTTTAACTTTTTAAAGGAAGTGTCATGATTAGGTGGTGTGGCGTCATGGAGTATCAAGGATGATCGCCTATGATCATGATCCTCATTTTACATCTTGATTGTGGGGTGGTATCCAACATTATTTTGGCACTCAATTATTCCTTATCACTTCTTTTCACCCATTTACAGATTGTCATACCTAGTGGTCCATCCATACTCTTAATGACACGTTTCACCCTTATGTCATGAATTTCAGTGGTTCATGGATAAAGAAACTACACATGGTTTCATATTATTTAAATAGTATTTCTAACTCCACCATTAATTTGACTCTATTCAAATAATTTTATGTCTAAACTTTCCATTCCCTATTGTGGTGGACTGAGGTTGGAGGTGCATTAATTCTCATTCCAGAATAGTTAATGATTACAATAGTGTTAGTTCATGTAATTTTTTAAAGGATTAAGGTAGTGTTGGATTGTAAGAAATAAAATTCTTTTTATAGGAGGATACTTCTATAGTTTGATGTTGGAGGTCACATGTTCTTGAAGGTGACTCTTCATCATGGGTAGTGATGGTTTGTTTAAGGGAGTGTGATTCTTCCCTAGCTTATTGAAACTTTCATGGTTTTTTCACATGTCAGATACATGGTGTATAAGATATCAAATCCATGTTATATTAATGAATACAATGTCATATATTGTGGGTATATAGATAATGATGATGAAGTAACCTTAAAGGAGTGGCCTGTAGTGATCTAGGACCACTATATGAACATATTACATTGGCATGAAATTCCCTTGGTTTGTGTGTTCAGGCGGTATGGTTGTGTGGGGGAGAGTTCCTTAGAACGTGAGTCACAGATGTTCACATAGTAACCGGATTTTATTGATGTTTCTCTCCCCCCATGTGACGTATTTCTATAATGGTTTTTGAACATTCGGGTTTATAATATGGTTCCCTAAGGTAGCTTGTTGGTAATTTTATCTAGTTTGGGAGGTATCTCACTAGGGAGAGTGTTTAAGATTTATTTTTCTATTTTTCATGGTTTTTTAATGTTAATATGATGTTGCGTTTGAGCTACTATTATGGTGAGATACTTTATAGGTATATCATGGGATGGTTGTTCGGACACCACCTTCTTCCCTCAACTTTTTTTTATTCTTGAGGAAAATAAATTTTTTCATAGGTATTGGATGTAATGGGACTCGATCCCTATAATCCAACTCATTGAATGTATTCAAGGCTTGTGGTTCATAGAGGAGGCCTAGATCTGGTTTGGATGTTTTTGGTTGGTAAATTATCAGATCGGTGAGAATTCAATACATTTTGGGGTTTTAAGTCTGGAATGTGTGGTTCAAAATTTGGGTGAGATCTGGATTCATGGCGAGATGAATCATCTACATTGATCCATTGACTATGTAGACCGATCAGCTATATGAAATTGGTTAGATGGAAAGATCAATGATATGAATCAGTTACTTTGATAGCTATGCTATGTGAATCAGCTATGTGAGTGGTCTGTTATGTGAAATTATCTTTTATAATAATTGGATATGGGTGCATATCGACTGCATGGATCAACTATGTGAATGAGGTACATGAGGGATCAACTATGCTAGAGAGTGGATACATGAATTTTCTTTGTATGATCTGTTATAGTGATGTATCAGATATTTGGATTGATAGGCTATGTGGATCAATTACATGAAAACAACAATGTGGGGATTTTGTCAATTTGGTTTTTCTAGCTACATGGAATCACCTATTTCGAGATTTTCTCCAGTATCATTAAAATGTGAAGGCATAATTTTGATAGTGTGAACTAAGGAACATTAAATATTAATGCATCAAGGATAATTATATACATTGTTTTCTATTATGATTGATACTATAGATGAGTCTTCATGTGTGTAGATTTATGAGATCAATAATTATTGGAATTATATCTTTTTTTGATATAGTTATTATGAACATCTCTTATTCTTAAACTCAAAAAATGAATTCCATTACCTTAATTTCTTCCTTTTTATCTTCCATTGAGACCAAACATTCTATAACACTTCCCTTGGAGACTTTGTGCCCTTCTTCAATTGTCTGGAGTTCTGCAATGGCGATTCAATCTTGTGTGAAGGCCCAGTTTTTACTGTAGTGTGTCACATGGTTCATATTTCCACAAGGTAGGGGATTTGTTGATTCACCTATATTTATGTTAAATAATAAAATTATAATAGTTTATACCCATGGGTAGAAATTTAATTCTCCTAATTAGTATTGAACTTTGTTAATAGTGATTTGGATGGTGATTGTCTGTCATTTCCTTCTACCATGATAATGGGTTCCTCATGTTTTCAATATTGTGTGGGATTTATGATATGTTTATGTAAAATGATATAATTATTATTTTAGCATAATTTTTATGATGGAAGATGGTAAATACCATAAATATATAATTAATTGGTAATTAATTGGTTGAAAAATAAAGAGGATTATTTCATGAATTTCGTATTTTTTTATTTCAATAATAATCAAATTGATGTTGATCACATGGTTAATTGAATATTTTATTCCATGTGTAAATGGAATCTAATGAAGAATGAGAATCTTATTGAGTCTCTTTTATTAAACTAATTAATGGAATGTTACTAAATTATAATTCCACAGTTTTTGTTGAATGATGAATGCATACTTGAAATCATGGTTACATTTGATACATAATAAATTTTGTATATTTTTAAAATGTTTACTGATTAGGTTTCCCAATGATGGAACCTATGAATAATGAATCAGATTATTCAGTATATAATAAAATAGTTTATATGATAAATAACATTTCTATGGCCTGAGTTTCCAATCTTCAGGAGAAGGTTGAGTGCCTTGTGTTGGGAGTTGTGAGGGAAAATTTATGTGTGAAGGTTGGATGCCTTGTTTTAGGGACTATACTACCCTATATAATATTATTGTTTTCTTGAATCCATTTTATGTTCTTGGGTTGTGATCTTATGGTGTGATACGAAACAAGGATGGATAATATATAATGGATGATATGAAATTATTCTAGGATGTTGGAGCCTAGAATGTATAATGCGATGAGGATGGGGAACCCCTGATGAAATGATAGTAGTTGATGATTATGATTATGATATGCATTAGGATATTAATTTAGGTGTCAGGGATGGCACCGAAGATGATACAATAGCTTTTAAATAGGCTTAATTATTGATGTGATAAAAAAAATACTTGCAAGAAATGAATCTGTTTAATAGATGATGGCTAGATTTATTCTTTGGTATGCATTCCTTTCCCTACCGCTTAAGGTGGTCGTATATTATTGGTTTCATGTATCAACTAAGTGTTAGATTCTGATAATTTTTCTAGAGTACCTGGATTATAGAATGTTGTTAATAAAATTTATTAAATGACATAAGACATGGGGTTGGTTTTTAGGTAATGAAAATGATGGGTTGATATTAATCTTGATAAACCATGGACATAGTTTGGACTATTCCTTAGGGGAATTTAATGTAATATAATGATTAATGTAATGTAGTTAATAATAATGTTTTTGGTCCATTAGTTGATAATGAGTAAAATAATTAAAATTTAATTGTTGGATAAAAAATTAATTTAATTTAGCAATTTAAATTCCCATGTTCTTAGAGGATATAACATTTTAGTTGTGGAAACCCAGAGGCTGAGTGGGGTTGAAAGTAGTTGAGTAAGATATTAAGACAATACCATAGTGTTGTTATGATATATATTATATCCTTTATATTCTTTGATTTGATATGCTAGTCCACCCATGTTTCTTATGGAGACTGGCACCCAGTGGACACTAAGAGGGTGTTTTCCCCAACATCCCAATGGGAGGATGGATGGTTGATTATTACCATCACCTCCGCTAACTTCTTTGAGTAGTTATATATTATGGTATGCATGTAAATGTTTTTCACCTATATGTGTGTACAGGTATGTGATGGATTATAGTTATTTATATGCATGTATTCACAAAAATAGTATCTAAAGTATTACGATTGGTAAGATGTCTACTGATTATGATGTCTTGAGGTAAATACTTTGGATTTGGATCTTAATGGATTGAGGTGTAATACGTAATATATGATACATGTCAAATGTTTTTTCCAACTCCTAGAATCTAAATTTTTTCTGTATATGTGATTGTTTGATAATATGATGCATGAGGTGCTTGTTTTGATTCCTAGGCCATATGTCTTCATGCTATCTTATTTTGGAGAGAGATGGATCTGGATGTGCGATGTGTGGGAATAGTGGAAAACTAGTGGTGAATCAGGTGTAAGGTACCATTGAATATTCATTACTATATTATATTCATTCTTTTATGTGACATGTGTTGAGAGTTATCCAGGTTGGGGATTGGAAAATAGCATACTGTTTTACTGAAGATTTTGTTTCCCTATTTTTATTTGTTATTTTGGTTTCTTTATTTATCTTTTTTACAAGAGGACCTATGTAGGATCTAACCTAGAGTACTATTATTCTCATCCTATAGATATATAAACTACATTAATTTTATGCAAAATAAGTTGTAGATCATGTTTTATATTACAATCTTTTTGTATTCCAAGAGATGTTTGAGCTTTGTGGTCACTATGGCCTTTATGTTTTGTAACATGTAATTTCCTCTCATTTGTTTAAGTTATTTATAATATTATAGGTAAGCACAAGGGATTATTTAAATTTATAAGAAAGTTTGGATTGGTGTTTTGTTCTTATATATCAATATTATTTGTATTTTCTCTTATAGGGTAATGTATATCATATGAATTTTTCATATACCATGGGTTCTAGACTCCAACTCACGGATTACTGGAGGTGTGGCTTAGGTAGTCAACATATCACTTCTCTTATTTCCAACCTAGATGGGGTACTCTTTAGGGGCAGGGGGTCTTCAACAATTAATAAACACAAATTATAAATATTTAATTCTGGTTGTTTTATACAATATTCTTTATGTAAATAAAAATTATATAATAATATTAGTTTATTTATCAATATACTAATTTTATAAAAGTAATTTGTTATTTATATGATATATATTTGATTTTATACTTAGGTTTATGTTCATCAATGATAATTGTTTTCTAAATATTTTTTATTATAAATTTCATGTTTTTGGAGTTAATAGATACCCATCATGTATAATTTCATTTATTGTGGTATGAAAGAGACCGTGAAATATAGTACACATATCAAATGTGAAACTTACATGTACATTTTATGTGTTGTTTCATTGAGATAAATGTTTTATTTTTTAATGATAGACAACTACTGAAATATGAATGTTAAAATATTTGATAGGTTGAGAGCGAGTCTTAATGATTATGAAGAGAAAATATATTTTTAAATTTATATTATAGAGTTCATAAATATTCAAACCTATTGATATTAATATGAGTATAGTGCCTTATCGGGTTGGGGAAACCTGGGTTAAGGAAGACCTCTATTAATGTGGCTTTTTTTCCTTAGACACTATGGTGGAGTTGTTTATATATGGTTTTAAATTTTTTTTATGGAAGATATGTACTTATGGGATCGTATGGGGTTCTACACAATGAACACAATTAGAGGGTTCTAGACAGAATTAAACCTCAAATAAGGAATTCATCCATGTACATTGTAGGATAATAACTATATGTGAGTGAATGAAGTGAAATCATTGGGAGATTATATGCTCATTTAAAGTAAAAAATTATTGATAATAAACCAACCATGTAAACATATAAAATTATAGTATGTGAAAAATAGTAAACATACAAGATATAGTGCTGAATTTCTAAATAATATATTTCACTCCTATAACTAAAATGAATACAAAGAGATCACCCACTAGGTCAATCACATATACCAAATGAAAAGAAAATTCTCATGGAGGCTCTCCATCCCACATTATGCCACACCTTCTCTTAGTCTCAAGACTCATAGTGTGGTATTCCAGTTGATGATCAACCCCATAATTAATCTCAACCCATACATAAAACTTGTTATGGATACCTAGGCACCCAAATGTCATGGATTCCTAGTAAGGGTTTGAGTACAACTCAGTTAGACACCACTTCCTTTGTAAATTACAAAATTAGTAATTTAATTATACATTCATGTGATAATATTAGCACAATGAGTATATAGAATTAATAAACTATAAACTAATAACATATTTCCACCAATAAAAAAATAAAATAATCTCACATATTCCAAGTAATCATGAACTCATTATGATGAAACCAACCATGACCCTACCAACATCAGTTCCTTGATAGATGGAATGTAAACCAGCTTCCTAACAAATCCACCTAAATGTTAATTTCCAAAAACATATTTGACACATCCCTTGTGAAAGAAATTTATTGAAAAATATGACCAAATTCATAACATATCCCCATCATGGGATATTCCATATAGATCTATAATGACCCATACTTTTAATATATATAAAATACATCCTAATATAAAAATATTAATGTTATTTCTCAAAAAAATAAAATAGGACCATAAAGGTTTTTCATCTTTGGAAACATGGATATATAAACTACTTGTTCATAACTAAACTACATTGTTTCTAACTATGTTTTTCAAAATTAATACCCTTATTATATATATCATACAAAACACATTTAATCATAACCTGGGGAAAGTAAAAATTTGAAAGGGTGATCTCTAATTATCATTAATGGTAAACATAGGAGATATCAATGATTAGTTAAACATTACATTGTACATGAGAATAAAACTTGAAACATATAACCCACATCCCATAGATTTTAATCATAATTCATGGCCTTAGGAATGGAAGTTTATTAGACCGGAATCATAAAGGTATCAATTAAAATGTTAAAGGAAAAAATAATATTATCAATAGACATGGATTTTTGGAATATATGTAATATTATAAAATATTTTCTTTTTTAGTAAAGGAACATTGAAAATATTATCATAGAGTATTGGGGTAACTCTATAAACTTTCACCGTAATTGAGGTTCACTCGGGTGACTATCATAGAGGAAAAAATCTCTTAATGTACTATGATGACTAATAATTCTAGTCATATTTACCTCAGGATATATCAATCATTAACCAATACATTTGAGGGCTATATAATTATAGGACCACATGCCACATATTGAAAAAAAATACATATATGCACTGTTAGATCATAAATCACATTATTACTCAAAAAAATAAATGTGTTTCATAAAAATTTCATCAAGGTATAAGACATGAAAAAAAACATGATTCATAATAAGATACAAAATTAATTATAGCTTAACTCATAGAAAAGTGACTCATTTCATATAAATCATTCAATCATAATAAAAAAAAGTCCATATAATTAATAAGGATGATATTATTGAATCATATCCCCATTAAATATTAGGTAACATCAATGGTTTTCTTGTAAGAAGATATATGGATTTAAATGATAACATGGAACATTTATTGAGGAAAATTAAACATCCAAATTGAAATAAATTATTTAAAATATAAAAAAATTAATAAAGAAGTTTTAATTTAAGATACCCTTTGAAATTTTTAAAGGAAGCATAAATTCATTGAGTACTCATGATTTTGGGAAAATTTTAATTGGTTATACATCTAAAAAAATATTTGTTTTTCATTTTCTTGATAAAATATAAAATGTACATCATTAATAATAATAAAATAAGATGAATTTTAGACAATTTTATAAAAATTTATTAAGGGGAAAATGTCTTTCAATAATCATAGGAGAATCATAAAAACATTCATTTAATAATTTGGTTTAAAACATATAGATAGAGGAAATTCATTTTTTACCAAAGAGAAAATAATATATAATATATATAAAATTTTTCATTCAGTCACTATAGTTCATTATGTGTGGATAATTAAAGGAAAAACGTATTATATATATAACCATATAAAAAAGAAAAGTAATGAGTTTATTTAGTGGTACAATATAAGATTTCATATTCAAAAACATAATAATTAATAATCCTGATAAATAATGATATTTCAATACAAACCGCTGATAATTTTTCTAATATTTCAATCATATGACCCATAAAATAACGTTTAACACCCTGAAATTTTCAAAAAAAAAATTCTCTTTAAATAATATGATTTCCTTATTAGCTTGCATTGCATGTTACATCAAGAATAAAAACTCATGATAATATTTAAAAAATTATATGTTAACTATCATATAACCGTTAGATTTGTGGATATGAATAGTATTATTTAAAATATTATAAATATGTGGTATATACATTTATAAAATAAATTTAATTGTTATAAAATTATTATATATAAAAACAAAAAATATTTTAAAATGAAAGTCATACATTTATAAAAAAATAATTATGTGAACGATGATGTTTATATCAATATATTAAATTAAAATTTATTGGTGAATTATTTTAATGAAATTTATATATTATTCACTTGATTAAATTTTTTAAAAAAACAACAATATTTTTATAAGAATAGGAATAGAATAAATCTTGTATTATGCTTCAAATGTAATTATCCTTAAAAGTGGTTGTCTCACACTTTGTACACATATAATAAAATTAATTACTGCAATTTATCGATATTGAATTTTAGGAAATTAATTTCATATTTAGAATCAAGATGTTTAAAATTTATAATTCAAAACCTTTTATTTTTATTCAATCTGAATTGAAACCATAGTAAAATTTATCAACTCTATAAAGGGTAAATCATGTTAATATTGATTAAAAATAAGTTGTAAGGCTATAATTCTTCATTCTAATTATTATTGGATGAATAGAACTTGAACATTTACACCAAATGTCCAAAAGTTAGTTATCTAGTGGACACATTTCCATTAAAATGACTTATATATTATATACACTAATGGAAGTGACAAAATTTCACTCTCTTAGTATATATTATCATTTGTGTCTTAAAAAAGGGGGAAATTAGTTATGAAAGAAGATTAATATAAATTACCTTCTTAATGAAAATATATTCATGATTGAAATTTATTTTTTATTTTTTGGAATTAAATAATTACCTTAAATACCTACAGAACGCAGATGCAATAATTATTCTATTAATTCCAATATAAAATAAATGATAATAACAATTTTAAACATTTTATAATTTGAGGTAATTAATGTGATACAAGAATTTTATAGACGGCCATGACTGGTTTGGGATTTACTAAAATAATTTTTTTGATTTATTATGATTTTACTGATGATGTTAATGTAAATGTAATAAGTAGTTTCAAAATTTACAATAATGATTTTTTATGAAAATAATATTTTATTAAATAATTTAAAAATAATAAATAACTTATATAAATAAAAAAATTATTATTGATTATTTAAAATATAAATTTTTATCCATTTATGAGTCAATAGAAACATTATATGTAAAACTATAAAATTTTAAGTGTTAAATATATGTTACCAAGGTTATTTCTAAAAGAGGCTAATTAATTGGTTAAACAAAAATTTATTTTATAAAATAGAACATAAGTGATTAAAATTTAAATTACATATTTATATTTCAACCCTAATCAACTATATGTTAAAATTCTTGACCATTTGTAATTATTTCTCAACAAAATTGACTTATTATATTTTATTTTTAAAGAAATTATATATGTTCCCCTATCCTTAATTATAAAAGGACCTCTCCTCCCTCACATCATTACACCACATTGACCATTCTACCTCAACCATCCTATGACAAATTTTCTTCACCAATTACCTTTTTATATTCTATAGGATCTATTCTTCTCCAAATAATAACCATGGATTCTATTAGAGGAGATCTAATTGGGACATTTCGAAGAAGATATAATCACTATAACTGATCAACTACTTTTTATATTCTTATTTACATACTATAAATCAATGAAAGTTATCAAAAAATAATAAATTATTAATAATAAATATAAAAATTGGTTATTATGATTATTAAAAAACTATTATACAACCTCTTTCCAACTAAATAATAAGAGAATGTATTTCTTGTGTGCAAGTATTTCTTACCATCTCCGCATAGTAATAAAATTAATTTTTCATCACAATATTTTATGTATTTGAATTATTATTTGTTTAATGTTTACATGTTATATTATTGACATAATTATACTTATAGGATGATAATACCATGTGTACCTTATCAGGAACAAATATTTTGGGATAAAATATGTCTCTTTTACATACATATGGACTACCATCTCCACGATGTCATGTAATTGTTTTTTCATTTACATTTCACATGGATTGTAATAAGGATGAAATTTGAAAAAATATATGATATATTTGATACGTCAATAATTATTTAAATATGAATTATTATTTACCTTTATTTTTATTCCATCAGTTGAAAAATGGAAGCATCGTTCATGCATATGTACGGCCTACCGGTTCCCTGAACAGTGTAGCTCATTTTTCTCTCTCTATAGTTTATGAATTATTATAAATATATATATATATATTTATTATATATTATTTTTATACCATGGTTAATATTCTGTATATTTTGGGACTATTGTCAATCAAAAAAGGCCTTGAATTTTGAACCGAAACATTCTTGGAAAAAGAAGCATTATTCACCCAAAATAGTGATTTTAATGATAAATTATTAATAAACTCCTGATAAATTTTATAAATAAATCATACATGGATTGGTGTATATATATATATTTAGAAATTAAATACATGTATAATAAATTTATATTTATTATTAAAAAAAAAATTAATTGGAACATGGAAATGTGAGACTTGAGGTGTGGTATTATCTCACTTCTCAGAATTATTTGGGATTGTTTATGTTTAAGACCTGTTGAAAAATAATTCTCTTCTATTTCCATGTTTTATAAGAAAACCAAATTATTTTTACTATTATAATACAAATTTTTAACATAAATTTTACACTTGTTTTACATTTTACCGAATGGTTTGAAAGGAATGTGTTTTTCATTTTCTAAAATAGGATTGTTTTGAGTTTTTTGAAAAAAATACAAATGGAATATTGCTTTCACTTATTAGAAATAAAAATATTTGGACACAATCATGAATCTTTATTGTTTTTAATATTCCATTAAATTCATATTTTATATTAAATGAAAATTATTTTATTTAATAGTATACAATTTTTTGCAGGATAAGTGATTTTAAAATGGAAAAGATATTTCCATCAAGAATTTTTCCAAGTCATCTTTCAAAATTACTTTCCATATAAGATGAAATCCATTGATGATAATTAAAATTTACTAGAGATGTGATTCCCATATACTATCCTTACTATTTTTATGGATGGTATATATTTATGATGAATATATTATATTTTTAGAAATCCTATTTCTTTTCATGGGATTGATATGATTAATGATTTATAATCCTATAGCACACATATGTATGGTTTTGATTATGTGACCGATGGAACCTATATCACCCTCCAATGAATTTTATAATGTATCATATCTCATGATAGAGTTAAGTGAAACAAGTTAATCTTCTTGTTCAATTTTTAGAAACAAGACATTGTTCTTCATCCAATATGGGAAATATTTTTTGATGCCCAATTTGATGGTCTTGGTAGATAACATAGGAAAATGAAATTATTTCAATACATATGAGGATTCCACACAAAATAGAGACATGATCATATGTATTATTAATGAGTTATGATGAATTATAATTTTTATGATTTATGCCTTTTTAAAGGATAATTTTTTTCATAACTCATGTTTATGATATGCGTTTTTTGGTGGGTTTGAGCTTTGTAAGTTATGGTTAAGATCTCAATATTTTATGATTATCTTATTATTTCCTATGATCCTCAATTGATATATCCCATATAACACAATGATATTTTGTGAAATTTTTGTTTCAAATGAATTAATACTTTTAGATTTCCTTCATTCATTGATTTTGTCTTTTATAACACACAACACATTGTAATGATTCGGATGCACACAACACCGAGCCTAGCATGTGTTACACATAAAATCAAGTGAAGTGAAGCATGTAATATTTTTATTATATGATAGTTATTAACTATCAATTGTAATGGTGGGTTTGAATAATACTGAATAAATTCAGAAAATTAATGTTTAGACATGTATATATAATGAAAAATTTTATGAACTATAAATTAGAAATGAAACAAAATACTTTTGAAAATAAATGGAATTATTTTTCAGGAAAAAAAAATTTATGTGCACAACAGTTTTTTATATCCATGAAATAATAAAACTAATTTTTTTAATGATTCTGATGAAATTTATATAGTATTTATCTTCAAATAACTATTTAACATTCATCTTGTGTTCTTTCTAGATATGATATAATAATAAGTCAAATTTTATACTTAAAATTTGAATTTATGTAAAAACACTATGTTTCCTTTTATGGTGAACTAAAATGAATATTAAATTTTCCCAAATTTAGAAAAAAAATTCACTTAAATAAAAAATATATATTACCATTTAAAAATTATCTTATGGAATGATTTTGTTTTTTTAATCTTAATTTATTAATGAATACTGAGAAATAATGAATTTCAATTGAAAACTACCTTTTATTTTAATTTATTTACAATGTAAAATTACTATTAAAATTGACTAAAATGTTTAATTAGTTCAATTATACTACCATTAATCTTTTTTATATTTTCCCTTTACAAACCATATTTATCTTCACATCTCTGGGAATCATTTTAAATTATATTTTAATAATTATAAGAATATTATTTGGAAAAATAGACTCCGTATTTAAAGATAATAATTTATATTAACTAAAAAAGTAGATATACATTTTACCAAAACAAAAAATGGATACAGTAAAAATTAATTACTATGGTAATAGTATAAATGTGGTTACCAGGGGTTAAAATAAAAATATAATGGTAAAAATTTGATATTTAATTGAATAAAAACTATTATCAATACATATTTAGACCATTACACCTATAATGTTCAATAATAGACTATATTGGACCCTCTTTACATAGAAAAAAATATAGAAGCACATATTTAATTTCAAAAATACCATGTGTGTCCTCTCCCCCACTTATAAATGGTCTTCACTCTCTCGCCATATTCACACCTTAAATCCACTTTTGTATTGGAAATACCAACACAAATCATATCCAAAATAACTCACAAAATATTATAATCCTTATTTAAGTAAAAATACTGCATATTAAGGATTTAGTGAAAGCCTATAGAGAATACATGAAGAAGATGTAAAGTTCTTCAACGAGTAACATTATTTTATTTCTTTCTCTGCCAACATCAATAATTATTATAACATCATTATAAAATTACCTCAGTTTCATCAATATACTGAGATTTTTTTTATGTTACGGTCATTTCCTACAACCTTCTTCACTCCCATTAAATGGGTTAAAAAATCATTGTTCGGGTGTATGGTGGACTACTGCCTCACATTCTAAGGTAATTTGTTTCTCTAATACCACCTATAGAGGATGGACATAATGTTTTATATATTTATTATATATGATATATATTAAAATTTTAATTTTAATAGGATTTCAAGTTACTATTTCACATATTCTTTCATTCTCTCAATTTTATCGGAATACGATAATGTTGCTCGTTTATAAATCAAACTACTACATCGCAAAGTGATGTTATTCATTCACACATGACATGAAATGTGTTAAGGTTGGGATGAATAAAAATAATTGATATATAATACATAATAATTATTTTTTAATGTTAATATATGTTATTTTTTTATTTCTTTCAATCCAACATGAAAATTGAAATATCATTCAAGTGTAGGCACGACCTACCGTTTCCAGGAACTCTTCATTTCATTTTCTATCCCTAAATCATATGGATTAATCGAATAAATATATATTTAATATATATGATAGAAATATAATTTTTTAATTCAACAAATTATGGAAACATTTTCAATGTAATAAGATAAAATATAAAACAAATCAAAACATAAAAGAAAAAAAAGCAATTCTGACCCAAAATGTATCCTTAATATGAAATGAATAGTGAATGGGTAATAAAATGTAATAAAAATTATATATTTTATTATATATTTAAATTCGAATCTATAATATATTTATAAGTGACTTATATGTTTTATAAAAGTGGTTTGAATGAGTATGATGTAATTCAGGACCTATAGTCTGGGATCTCCAACGAACCTTTTTTTCGTTGAGGCGCAAGCCAAATACACCACATATTCCATAGAAGTGATTTATATAATAACCATGAATGTATTTTATGATAAATAACATGATAATTATTTGGGATTAAATATCCATTTTAGGGTTTCAATTTCATTGTGGTTATGGTTCAAAAGAAAAAAAACTGGTTAGGGTTTTTTGTCTCATTTTTTCTTCTTTGAGACCTACGTTATATCATGCACCTATATTCACTCATGAGGTCTATATATAGCCACAATGACATGAAAAATAATTAATTTATTATATAAATGATATTTTATGTTCCATTTATTGTTATTTCTTTGTAATTATGATGATTTAAAGTTGTTAGTGCGGTAATTAATTTATGTTACAATCTAATCATTAATTGAGATTAGTTATGATTATGTTTACATCAATAAAATATAATGAAACAACTCAAATAAAGGTCATTAATTATCATATTATTTTATTATTAATTATATTATCAATTAATAGTAATAATTTTTGATTTTTTTTGGTACATAAGGGAATTGTGAAAATGTTTTTATGAAAACATGACTTTACTTCTCTCTTCGGTTGGATGTCTGGTTTCTTCCAAAACCATGTTTTCTAATAATGTTTCAAAAAATATTTTTTTTAATATATGATTTTGATATGAAATTTTTCCACATTTTTTAATAAAATAATTGGAATATAAACTTCATGTTTTTTCCAAAACAATACCCGTATTTCTTTTATCATAAATGTGAAAAACAATCCTAGTTTTTAAAATGAACAACATGAACAATATTTGATAGATGAAAATTAATTTAATTTTTTTATTAAAATTTGGATGACTTATTCTTCATTTTCATAGATAAAATCTATCTATTTTAATTTTTTATTAAAATAGATGGGAATTTTAATTATATAATGAAAATGGGATAAAATATTAAAAACATTTATCCCTGGAATTTTGACAGATTGTAATCACATTGGTATTTTGATCATAAAATTTAAAGTATAAATCCAATTGATGTAATTAATTTCTTGTAGGATATCTTTATTTTTTTTCTACAACATTCCATTCTGAACCCAAATCTAAATCCACCATTTAGAATCCCAAGTCCACCTTACACGTTGGGCCTTGAAAACTATTCACAGATCTGGATATTTTTTGTAATTGGAGTATATATGCTAATTAGAAAAACAAAATATTCTGAAGATTTTAGGGGAGATGTGAAAGAATTTTATGGTTGACATTCATAATGTATTCCCTGCATGAATCATCTGTTTTCATGGTCATTAATAGATTGGAAACCGGAGATATGGAATATAGAGACACTACGCGGGAAGAACAAAATATCATATTAACATGTACATAACTCTCCATACACATTTCTAAGTATACTAATAATTTTATGGTAGTCACAAAAGGAATTTATGAAAAAAAATTATGAAGGAGTCCATATGTGAATCTTCCATTAGTGTGGATACCACACATCAAATTTTGTAATAAAATTATATCCAATAAATGGAGGAGAGCTCCTCCATCCCAAATCATTCAAATCCAACTCATTCCATCTGAGGAACTAAGGGGGGATCTCCACCAATGGAGTTCTACCACTGTACCGTATTCTTCCTCCCCCATTTCTTCTTCTTCATTTTTTTTAATTTTCTTTATTTTGTTTTAGTTTACAGTTGTAATTTATATTCCAAATAAATTCATTGATTCTTAACTTTTTTCCAAAATCTCATTCTTCTTTTTTTCATTATTATTATTTAATTATAATAATAATAATTTAAATTTGTATTATTATTATTAATATTACTAAAATTATTATTTTGTAATTTTTTTTATTAACAAAATAATATTTTTATTGAGAAATTATTTTCACATTTTCATTCTTCTCACATTTTTAAAAAAAATTAAACTCTTAAATATAATAATAATAATAATAAATATTATTATTATTATTTTAAAATTATTTATATTATATAAATATTTTATTTATTTTCTTATTTTATTTTATTTTATTACTTTCTCTCTATCTCTCTCTCCTCATCCCTCATTCATCCATTTTTATTTTATTTATCCCCCAATTTTTCATTTATTTTTTCTCTCTTCCTCTTCTCTT
Source organism: Viscum album (assembly GCA_963277665.1). NCBI lineage: Eukaryota > Viridiplantae > Streptophyta > Magnoliopsida > Santalales > Viscaceae > Viscum > Viscum album. The sequence continues at coordinate 1,449,839,972 of OY728151.1, read as the reverse complement.
ATTCCAACAAGATACAGTGTGATATCTTGCTCTCAGGAATGAGAGGCTGACCATGAGTCTTGGCACATGGGAGGTTAAGTTGTTCTTGATTTTTCCTTAATGATTAATTTTATGATTTTGATAAAATTGGGTTGCATGCATGGTGAGGAGAATGCCTCTGATTAGATTATTGTCCTCAAATGAAATGAATCTGTAGTTATATATATATATTTATTTAAATAACTTTTTCCTCTCTACATTGGTTGACTCTTCATACAATAGGATTTGATCTAATCAATGAACAAAACAACATATTTTGAGCTCATTTCTGGAAGATGACACCTCCTAGACAAAGGAGTGTCCTCAACATTGATTAATAGAGGAGGAGGAATTAAGATTTCTTATGAATTAGATTATATTCCACAATTTATAAATAATTAATAGTACTAAAAACATGATATTTTAAACATGTATTTTCAAACTAAAATCAAACAAGTGAAGGATAATAATGATTGAACCAAAAAAGTGAACCCCAAAACCATGTTCCTTCTTCACTAATTACATTTATTCATTTCATGTTAGTTTAATCTTTTCATGAATTTAAATTATACTACATTACTATGTAAAAATACAAAAAAAAATTATTATAGGTGTATTAGAATAACTGAGTGAACAAATCAGAAAGATCCTCAAGAGAGACAATATTGGCCAGCCTCTATACTGCAGGAGGAAAAATATAATTTCTTTAGACAACACCCTGTGACTAGCATGCGTTATTATTTCCTAAAATCCTATCCATTAAATTATTTCTAGATTCCATTAAAATTATTAAATGTTCTTTTAAAATAAAATTATTTACTTAATATATTTGAAATATTTTTATTTTAGAAAAAACATTTCAAAGTGAAATTTTTTTTTGATTTGTTTGATGTTTTAAAAATATTTTTTAAATATGATAGCATATTTTCCTCAAGAAATGTATTAAATGATTTGAACAATTTCCCATATTAGGATATCAAGGATATTTTAATATAAAATTATTTTCTAAATGTTTTATTTTTTAAAATATATTTTCAAATAAAATGAATTTTCCTTAAGAAATGTTCCATTGTTTCTTTCAAAATTATTTTCCACCTAAGATGACATTTTTTTGAGGACAATTATGTTTTACTAATGAAATGATACAAGCATACAATTATTATTAATTTTTCCTAAATATTTTATGTTTATAATAACAGTAATTTTATATAACACATTTCTCTTACACTAGTTGAAGCAGGATAAAATTAGTATGAAACCCGCTTCATTTTCAATAAGTTATGATTTTATGAAACAATTAAATGATTATGAAACATATTTATTTTATATAGGATATATTATGATGAAATATTTATGAAAATCGTGTTATTTAATGGGTTTTGATATGATTAATGTTTTTTTGATATTATGGAACACATATGTCATATTTTCATTATATGAAGGTTGTTACTTTATAAGAAATGATTGTGGTTATGTTATAAGAAAAAAAATTCAGGACCTGTATCTCTGTAAAATAAGGTAGGTAAGGATTTATATATCATGATGTAGATATGAGTAGAATGGTGATTAAAACTAAATCAATAAGATAAGGATAGAAGGAGAGCGAATCTAGTTCAGTAAGGGACTTTTTCAACTATGATGGTCTTCGATGTGATCCTAGAAAACATTGATGGATTTTTTAGTAAACCCACTCCACTATAAGGAAATTTATACCACTAGGGATGGAGGTGTGTCACGCCCCGAAGGTGTAGCCCCATATTGAGTTCCAATATATGTTTTTTAAACAACCCTTGAATTCTAAAGAAATTATTTTATATGCCTCCATATATGCCACAATTATATGTCTTCTGCCAATGGTATGGTATCATAACCTATGTAATTTGATTTATTTATGCTTCATGTCGTACAAAATTACAGTCTTTATGTCATGACTTGCTGTTATGATCTTTGATATGCAAGGTGTGTATTTCATTTTTTATTCTCATGTTATCATACACATATGTCATGTTTTTTTATGTATCATAATTTTTTACACTTACTGATAATTTGAGCTGAACATTTCCATTGTTTCCATACCCCATGTTATGGATAATGGTTTTATATATAGTATTTATTTAATAATACTAAATGGGATGATATTTATGTGAAACATAGAAGATCTTCCACAAGACTATAATATGAGTTCTTTGTTTCCAAAGTAAATATACTATTATGGTAATCAAGTGTGTAATTTTTCATTATTTTGAATAATCATCTTAAATGATATAATATACATGTATGATAAGCTTTGGCCACTATTGTTTGTATTAGTGGAACATTTTTGCTAATATTCAAAAAAAATGGTTGAGAAAACTTTAGTGAGATCCCAAATGATATTTCTAAGGATACATCCAAGTTTGTATCTAGGGAAAATTATAAGGATGATTTAAAGTATAGGGAAATTTCCTGAAATTTTGGTAAATGATAGAGTGAGTGTTTTCTAGGAAATTACATACCTTTAAAGATAATAAAAGTGGATGTGCCTCTAGTAGTGATATACCTAGTGGTATCAACAGTGATGTTCTGACCCAGGATCTACACACATCAGATCCCAGATCCATTTGGACACATGACATCATATGCGCCTCCCCCTATGACAAAGGATTTTGACAAACTGTGATGGTCTAATATAAATCATTGGTATTGTATAACCTATTTATCACAGTAACACAACATCTACAATAGAACAACAATAACCAAGTGATAATAAACAATACATATAATGAATATCATTAATCAATATAAACAAATATAAAAATATGATCCAAAAATGTATACCTTACCATAACTAAAACATTATATATTTCAGGTCATATAAGTGTAAAATGTCAAATGAAAAACCCAAAACTAAAGATACAAAAATCCAAAAGATGTCCTCAAATCATTTCTGGTTCCCTCATCCATACTATATCCAAACTCAAACATCTAACATAGGAATATTTCCATTGTCGATTTCTGCAAACATGATATCAATTTAGGTACCGATCATGTTTCCTAGGTAGGGTGTGAGTAAAATTCAGTAGGCCACCAAAAAATGTGTCTAGAAATATCCATTTAATAATAGTATATGCAGTTGTATAAAGAATAATTTATAATAATTTAAATAGTTTTCAAATTTTAAATTTCTTTAATTATCCACAGAAATTAAATTGGATTATAATGACACTTTAACCATCAATACCATCTATGTTTAATGATATATTCTGGACTATATCACATAAAAAATCACAATAAATTATCACATAGACTTGTATTATCCAGTTAATTTCATTTCAAATCATGTTTAATTAAAATCATAAGACAATTACTTAATATTTTTCTTATAATTCTATTTCTAGGACCCCATAGGTATTTTTTGCATCATTCCATGTCCCACAAATGATTTATCAATCAATCAAATGTTGGATTTTGAAGCATCAGTCTTTGTCCCACACCCATTATACACATGCTTTCATTTGGGTCTGAAATGCCATGAATATCACCTTAGAGGTATTTGAAGCATCATTATGTCCCCAAAACACATTTATCAATCAATTACCTATATTAAATATTTCAAATTAAACGAGATTAATCATCATTAACCCTCTCAACAACATTTCATATCCTGGTATATTATTTCAATTATCAAAAAAATCATGGTTCAACATAATAAAAATGTGAGGTCATGACCTTTTTCCAATATTCCTCGGTCAATATTTTAGTCATACTTTTTTTAACATATTTTTTCAAGTTTGAACATGGGTTTCTTTTGGGTGGAAATGGAAAAAATTGTAATGAATGTGGGAAGATAACAGTGGGTGCACAGTTTTCCTTAACCATGTGTCATAGCCTAGCAAACTATGCAACCCCTAATAAAGGAGAATTGAATAGTGGGAATAGGGTTTTGGAATCCTTTTACCCTATTAATAGTAATAATACACCCTTATAATAAGTATATCATTGTTAGAGAAAACCATGTGACCCTTCCTAGCTAACTGTGCACGACTTTTTATTTTACCCAAAAATTACTTTTAAAATTTTTCAAACCCTTAAAACACACCAAAATCGACTCCCATTCAACCCCAAACATCAATTCACTATTAAATATCCTCATTTATAGATTCTATGCCCTTACGATATCTATTAATGGTGATTTAAACCTTGAATCAAGGATCATCACCCCTCCTAGTAAGAGGATCTCATCTGGGTTATTTTCATGTTTATTTTGGTTAATCTCCCCTAGTTTAAGGGAAATTATTCATTGTTTTAATTATAACCAGATATGGTTTTTTAGATGTAGGTCTAGGATTTTATATCTAGATTTATATTTTAGAGAAAATGATTTTTTCAATCTATATATAGGTTTTAGATCCGGATCTCATTCCACGTCATTGCTCCACTGAAATTGGAGATTTCTGTTGGGTGATCTTTTGTTAACTAATCGAGGTAGGTGGTCTATTATTAAAGTCTCATATTCTTTATTTCAATTATGTGTATGTAATTTTATAATTTCTATGTGTTTTTTTAAATTTGGAATCTCATAAATTGAATTAATTAATGTGGTAAATTAATTTATTAAGGTATTGGGGATTTGATTGAATAATGTGATTTTGGAATTTGGATAATTAATTATTAATTTAATTATTGAGTTACTTGGATGTTTAATTTTGGATAATTAATTGAGTAATTAATTTTTGAGATATTGTGATTTTAAATTGGGAATAATTAATTCTTGAATTAATTATCAAAATGTTGAAATTTTGGGATTTCGAAATAATTAATTGTTGAATTAATTATTGGTGTATTGAAATCCTTTATTATGAATAATTACTTTTTTAATTAATTAATGATATTAATGTAAATATTTAATTATTTAATTATTTAATTATTTAATCCAATAAAGGTGATTAATTAATAGTTAAATTAATTAAAGTAAAATAATGTGATTAATTAATTATTGAAATATTTAATAGACTTTGATTAATTAAATTATGAATTAATTAATGGAAGATTTTGGTGGTTAATTTTGATTAGAAAATTATTATTGATTAATATTCATTAAGGAGATAATGTGAAATCATTTTACATTGAGATGAAATTTAAAATGTGATATATTATGATATATGTGAGTGATTGCTAAATGGGGTGTAAGATAGGGATTTATGCTCTAAATACTCATGGGGTTATAGACATGTCATTTGACACCAAAATCATGCATGATAAGTTTTATGGGATAGGGACAGATGGTCCAAATACCCACGAGGTGTGAGACATGGATTGGTGACCCAAATACACATGGTGTGCTAGACATGGTGATCTAAACACACAACATTGGCTTTGGACAATGGTTCCAAGTAGCTGTAATAATAAATTGAAATGACATGGATAATGTAATATCATGTGTTATAGTTAAATGACAATTGAATAGGTGATATGGTTCTGGTCTGGAACATGCTAAAGAAGGTATTTATGTATGGTGTTCCATGGGAAATAGGTGGGTTGCGTAGTTAAATAAATAATAATTGATAAGGTGATAACTATTTACTTGTGAAATGTACTTTTTTATTTATACAACTACATAAACTAATATTGATAGGATATTGTTTTAGACTCCATTAGTGGTGGTATAATGAGTATTAATCACACAGTAACCATCCTACACAATTGGTACCTGAATAGATTTTATGTTTGCAGAATAGGATAAGGGAAAAGGCGTTGTGTTAGATGGATGAGTGGGGATAGAGAAGGGTTGAGGGAACTGAACACAATTCCGAACTCTATTAGGGAATTTTTTGTGTCTTTATTTTTGGTTTTCATTTTAGACACTTGGCACATACATTGGCATGGCATATTTTATGCTTTAGTTGTAGAAATTATGATTTTGGCTTTAGTCCTCTTGTGATAATGGTATATTTTATGGTTATGTTTTATTTAATTATTGTTTTTAATTTTCAACTACTCTATTAATTAGATCAATGAGGGTATAGTCTCCCCTTGATCGATACAATACCCACACTACTAGTCGGTTGCATCTTCTGTATGGGGATGCTCTCCTAAGGCCTTGTGGATATTCGGCTCGAGGCACTGGCATGTGGATTTTATGTTAGAATGTCACAGAGTAGTATCAGAGCACATTTTTCTTTTCATTTCTTTTGGCATACACATTGGGAATGGTAGATGGGAGACTAGGAAGAGTCAGGCCTTGGATATGTTCTTGTGCATGGGAGTTTCTAACCTATGTATAGGGGAGAAACCCATTCCTCAGTGTGAGGTTGATGATATTTGGGTGTGTTGTGATTCATGTCATGTCACCATGCGTGATTTACTTTTTTATGATGTGATAATTCTATTATATATTTTTTGAAATTTTACTTGTTTCTTGGTATATCACAATATATGAAAGTATATGAATAATTCTAGGAACATAGGATTATTTTTTTAACTTTCATAATTTTAGGCATGCATTGGAAATCTTGTTTTGTGGAAGTTGTTGAACTTGAACATTTTTTCCTTTATTGTGAAATTGAATAGAAAATGGTGCCTGATTTGAGATTGAAAGTGGTATAATGATGAAATATTGTGAATAATTCAGTGTATATATTCAAAATTGGTAAAATTAGAATATTTTTACTCATTTTATCCCAGACCTAGATGCAGGATGGATAAGGGTAGTTATGGAACCTCAATTTTGACCATTTGGCTTAGGTTGGGGAAATGACATGTTGTGGAATATTCCATTTCCCATAATTGTGTTAATGATGTGAAAAGTATTTGAAGGTGTATGTTTATAATTGTAGAGATATTCCACTATGAGGATTCTTGTTGAGTGGAAGATAAGAGGACTTGGATAAGAATGATCCTCTATTGGTGGAACATGAAGGACATTTCCAGTGGCGAACATGTGGTTTCTACTGGATGATTTTGTGGCATATCTTCTGAGATCAAAGAGCATCATTTTGAGATCTATAACAAAATTTGGGGGAACCATAGTGGCTAGACATATGCATCATTTACATGTTATCTTACCCAATTGATTTTCCACCAATGCGGTAGGATAATGAACGTTTGTAGGAATTGTACACAACCACCGGTGGAGTTTCAAGCATACGGAAAGATGGGTCATCTACAAAGGTTCTACCCGAACTTGTGACTGGCAAGTAGTGAAGGAGGATTTAATAATAACTAGCGTGTCAGAAAAGGATATACTACACCATATCAGGCTGGAAGCTATAGTTTTTATGCCCAAGGTGGTAGATGAAGTTGACATGATGCTTCTAGAAAAGAGTGCACAAATCAGTAGGGTGGTGCAGCTCACGAAATTTAGACTACATTACAGTGGAGAGTGTAAGGGTAGTTTCATTCAGTGAAGGACACACTTATGGTTAATTAGGATGGACCATTGTCATTTATAGTTACTATTGTTTTAACTTCTACATTAGCTAGTGCCTTTTGTAACACTAGTGCCTCTCATACCTTTATATATGTAAAACTTGTTAATGAGTTGAGCCTCGTGATGGACTACATGAGATAGGTAATGGTGACAAATAAATCATTACGAGTATGGTATATATACTTATTTTGTTTTCATTGGTTGTTATCTCAAGGTTTAGAGTATCATTTTCTATTCTATCTTTTTTTTTGGAATTTCAGGATTTAACATGATTTTGGGTATGGACTGGCTAGTCACATTATGATTCTATATAGACTGTTACCATAGGTGAGTGAATTTTACATCTCCTGAGGGTGAAAAATATATTAACTATGGAAATGGGATATCTAGAAATTCTGAGCATGGACAATTTCTTAGTAATTGGGAGAGCTCACAGACTAGGTAGCAAGACAATTTTAAGATGATGGAGGTGTACCAAAGGATGTATTTCCAACCATAGTGGATAGTTATTAGGATGTGTTTCCTAAATAATTCTCAAGAACTCCACCATATAGATATGTGGAATTCACTATTGATCTCATGCCAGGGGCTAGGCGAATTTATATCCCACCATATAGAATGGATCCATCAGAGCAGCAAGATGTCATGTCTTAGTTGGAAGAGTTTTATGATATGGTATTTATATGACTGAGTACGTCACGTTGGGGTTCACCGGTTTCTTTTCCAATAAGGCCTACAAGACTCTACACTTGTGCGACCACTACCGGATGTTGAACAAGATGACTATAGAAAAATGGTATCCTCTTCCACATATCAATGATCTTTTTGACCAGTTGAAGGGAATTTGTGTTTTCTCTAAGATAAACATGAGATCAGGGTATTATCAGTATATAGAATGTTATTTGATATACCAATGACTACTTTCAAAAGTAGATGTATCATTTATGAGTTTTTCATAATTATATTTCAATTGATGAATGAAATGGTCATGTTTATGGACTTGATGACTAGAATCTTCAACCCATACTGGGATCAGTTTATCGTAGTGTTTGTGGATGACATATTGGTGCACTCCAAGACTCATGATGATTATTCCCAACATTTTTACCTCATCCCCAGTATTCTGAGAGAGAATCAGATATATTCCATGAAATCTAAGTGTAACTTTTGTATTGATCAGGTCAACTTCATGGGTCACATCATCTCTAATGAAGGTGTGTCTATGGACCTAGATAATGTTTTGGTAGTGGTTTCTTTATTGAATCCCAATAACATTTTCAATATCATTATCTTTCTAGGATTTTTTAGATATTATATAAGGTTCATATATTAAAATTTATGATTGGAAGAACAATTTATGTTCTTTACCGAAATGGGGATAAAGTTTGAATGTTTGGAATCTTGTGAGAATGTTATCCAGGAACTAAAGAAGAACTTGACATTAGCATTAATCATGATCCTACCTGAGATAGGTTAGAAATATTTGGTATATTATGATGCTTTTGGGATTGGACATGGGGTTTTTTTGATGAATGGATATTGAGTTGTGGTGTATGGGTCTTGTCCATTAAGGTTACATGAATGGAATTAACCTACACACATCCTCAAGTTAAAAGTATTGGTTTATGCTCCTATGTGTTGGAAACATTATCTGTTGGATGAAAATATTTCTATGTATACTGATTTCAAGAGCTTCATTTATTTCTTTTCAAAATTATATTTGAATCATCGATAATGGAGGTAGGTTGAGTTTATGAATTCATTTTGTTAGGAGATATCATATACACCTAAAATGGGAAATTTTATTACCTACTCTTTGACCATGAAAACTCAGAATGAAGTAGTTTAAGGATATATTGATGAGTTTATGATGATGTCCTAAATGGGTGAGATGCAATTGGTGGTTTATGAGAGCCAGGAACAGATGAATCTTGTATCAGTTTCATTTGAGTATACACTCTTGAGTCAAATTTGAGATAGGTAGTATAAGGATCCAGAGTGTTTTACCGGGAGGGAAATCCATAAAGGTGGAGAGTCACCTTCATATTGGAGCATAGATGAAGATTAGATCATATAGGTAGAGAATATGTTGGTTTTACCTACGATAATGTGATAAGGGTTGATACTATAATTTCATGACTCGAAGTGGGTGGTGCATGTAGAGACCAGAAGCTTATCGTACATGGACATTACATTACATTTGCGGAATACTTAGTACATAACAAAAACACACACACAAGGACCGTAATAGTTTAGTGTCTTTGGAAACTCGGAGTATAATCTTCTAATCGTGGGGAAAGATCTTCAACATCTCCCATAAAGATCTTCCTTTTTATTTTACCTAAAACCTTTCTTTATATCCTGGGGAAAAGAAAACATAAAAGGGTGAGCTCAAATGCTCAGTAAGGGTAAATAAAAGAAAAATCAATCACATCATATACATAGCTTTTGGAAATCTTGACCTGCAAAAGAGCTCATAATATCATAACATGGGATATATCATAGAAGTGAAATGTAATCCCAATAATCATAACTTAAAACATGAAACTTTGTGGCATACAAACATAATCATAGAAAATCATTTCTTGTTAGTCAAGACTCATTTCCAAGACTATCTTAGTGGACAAAGTCCCTTTCTGAATCGAGTAACCCTCGTTTCAGTCCTGTTTCACTGAACCGGTATAACCTACCATTCCAGCCATGTCTATATCATGAGATATAAAATCTTTACCCAATGCATTGGAGGGAGATATAGGTCCCACCCATCTCATAATGATACCATTCTTATGTGTGCCACAAAATCATAAATCATACATCATTGCATAACCCGTGTAATAAAAATGGGATTCTTAAACAACATGACATCATAAAACCATTCATATAAGATAAAGGAATTCATAAACATAATTCCATCACAACATAGTCAATTCAATGTAAAAATATGGATAGAAACAGAACCCTTTATTATCTTAGATGGAAAATAATTTTGATAAAACACTTGAATTGAATTCTTGAGGAAAATATCTTTTCTTCTTCAAAATCAATTTCTTTTCACAAAACATCATGAAATTTTAAAAGAAAGAGATTTTATTGAAAATAGTCATGAAATCTTTTAGAGGAAGCTTCATGAAAATAAGGCTTTATAAAATAGTAGAAATTCGTTCGTGCCGTATAAGTTAAAAAAAACATTCTTTGTACTTTTGTCGAAAAAGTCAAAATGTACCTCGTTCGAAAAACGACAAAAGATTCCTTTCATATCTTTTACTAAAAACTCACCAAAGGGTAGAATTGGATTTAAAAAATTGTAGGTGGATGTAAATAACACTACATATTGAGGAAACATAGATGTGGATGATAAAATACACCCCAGTAAATACTAAAGTATAAACAATCTCGGATAAAAATGAGATTGTGATATTTCCCTTACCTTAGGTCCGACTTGCTTTGTAAGTGTCCGAACCTCCTGTATAATGATTTAAATCATGTTATTGACTTATTATAGAATCATATTCATTGTTATGATATCATATATGGTTCACTTATGACATTATATTACCCGTTCTTTTGTAAATTCCATGTTAAAGAAGCGTTTTGGGTAAAATCGTTTCATTTATCGTAGGTGTTTTGACTTGTTGTTCTTGACATAATTATTACTTATATCAGGATTTACTTACTTCAAGAATATAAAATATGATTTATATATCATATATATTCAGTATATATATATATATATAATAGGTAGAAAAATGAAAAACACCGTTCATGGAGACGGTAGTCCGTACGTACGCATGAACGCTGTTTTCCTTTCCTTATTGTCTTGAAATGGAAGTAAGTAGATGACATACATATGTATATATATAAATAAATCCAGTAGCTTTATAATGTCATATATTTCATTATTATTTCTTATATATACATTATAATCATTCTTAAATGGTTAACATGGAGAATGAATCTCATCGCGTCGTGGAGACGATATTCCGTACGTACGCACGAGCGATGATATCATTTCTATAAATATTGAATTGAATTGGAGTGGATTATACAATATATCAGAATCAATATGATGTTGTAATAACTATGTATATTTATTCTTTACACCATTATACCCATCCATGTAAGGTGGTGGTGGAAAATAGATTACACCACGGCGTGGAGACGGTATTCCGTACGTACGCACGCGCGGTGATTTCTTTTTCCGTAGGATGGATAGATGGTGAAATAGGGATGTTTCATACTTATAATAACATATCAGTATATGAGTGATACTGGTGTTATTACTTCATAATGAAACAACCTAAAAAGAAGAAGTGGAAGAAGAAATAAAGATGAAAGAATTGGTTATGGTAATTACCTCTTCTTTGAAGTGCCTCTTTGAGACCTCCTCTTAGGGCACTAAAATTGGTCTTTGAGGAATACCAGAACCTCTAGGATGTTTCTAGGGAAGTGGAGAGGAGAAATTGGCAGGGGTTGTACGAGCTTGAGTGGTCAAATTGGTGTGAGGAGGAGGGGGAGGAGGTGTCCTTTTATAGGGGAGGAGAGGGGCACCTTAGGAATATCTCAAAATATTATTTTATATTAAAGTAAAAATCGGTTTATAATGGTTCCAAAGGGTCTTATTTCGAAGCTAAAGTGGGGATGGGTCGAAATCCTATCAACCAATAGGATTTAGACAAGTTTAGGGTATTATTTTAACCTTATCAATTAGATTTAACTCTAAGTTAAATAATTTAACTTTTACCATGTCTTTTTGTTTTCTTTCACTATATGGTTAATAAACTTACTATAACATGCCAAACGAACCCCAAATTGTATATTATTAATACATATATCCTTATCTATGTCATTTGGCCGAACCTTATATTTTTAGAAATAAAATAACAATTAATAATATAATATTTGATTTAAAAACTATTTTGTGTCAATTTTGACACTATTTGATATATGATTTTTGTGAAAGTCATATCAGAATTATATGTTCAAACCAAGTTGATTAAATCAACACTAATATATCATAGTAATCTAGAAAATCAGTGGAATTCATAAAAAGTCTTAAATTACATTTATTTTGGTATTTATATTATCAATTATGTCAATATTTCATTAATAAGATAATTACTGCATCATCTTTGTGTCATAAATAAATTATATTATTTGATGTCTAAAAATTACAAATAAAATACCATCATGTAGAAAATCTTTTTAGATTTCTAATGAATATTTATAGTCGAATTGATCTTATGTATAACCCCATATTAAAAATGATTTACTTATTAAACTTTGATTTTAACTATTTTAACCCTTCTTTAAATAAATTAATAATAAATGTCCTAATCTAATCCAAGTGGGCCTAAATGGTCATATTTTATTCCTAAGTTTGTTTTTGGTCGAATTACACTTGTCCAATAGAATTAGGACATGTGTTAGGGTAATATTAATATCATATTTACCCTTAGTTACCCTATTTACTATTAACCGCGGTAAAAAAAAGTAAAAAGTTACTATTCACCAAAAATTATTTTCATCTCATTGAACCACATTTTAGTCCTTGATATTAACCGTGTCTCTCGGATTTTCGAAATTCCATTCACAAAAGCGGTAAAATTAAGTTTTATGAAAAATTCAGTTTTTTTAACTACCACTTAGTAGTTTCACTATTCAAAAAATGAAGGTTTTCAGAAAAATGCCAAAATTTCATCCTAAGCTATATTTCATATTCCGAATTCAAAAATGAAGTCTATTTTACCAAATTCATAACATAGAAGTTTCATTAATTAATTTTATAATTAAATCCCGCTGTTAAAACAAATAGCGTGTTTTTAAGAAACAATATCTATCAAAAGATTGACACTTGTTTATGTCTGGTTTAAATGTGCAATTACATCCAATGACCAACATTGTATTAAATTGTAAAAATATATTCTAAATATACTTTAAAACCACTCAAATTAATGATTTATCACTATTAATTATTTCGATTAAAAAAAGTTGTTTTTAATTATAATTTAGTAATTTTCACTATTCATCAGAATATGAAAGTTATCCGAAAAGTACAAAAATTTCACCTTAGGCTAAATTCGATACTCCGAATCCATAAATGAAGTCCATTTTGAAAAATAAAATTTACAAAATTTCAAAAAGTGGTTATTACTATTCACAACAGCTAGTTTTAATAATATCTTAATAGCATATCGTTGTTTAGCGAAACTTGGTGTTGCGTACAACACACGCTATCGAGGAAGGTCGTGATTGCGTGTAATGCAAGGCAAGTCAAGGATGTGTGTTGTGCAAGCTCCTTTTGGTGTAGCATACAACACAAGACATTAATAAAATTAAAAAGAATATTTTTTATAAAATCTTGGGCTGTTACATTCTACCCCCCTTAAAATGAATTTCGCCCTCGAAATTCATCGGGGTTATAAATGGTTTACTATTTGAAAGTTTCTTTAATAGAAACCCACATCGTAAAAAGGAATATCAAAACCAGTCTTTAAAAACAAAAGTATGAAACGTAACAGTTACCCAAATAAACTAATCACTGGGTTTCCACATAGGTGGAAATATGGATATGGAAGAGAAATCTAACCATCATGTTCTGATGGAGAGTGGTAGAGAACATGGCTATGGAAAAGCCAGTAATCACAAATCCATAAATTTGTGACGATCTAAGGTACCATCTGATTCATCAGGTATAAGAGAACTAGGACAACATTTTTGGTTTTCAAGATCATTTCCCTAAAGTTAAAGAATTTGAATTAGAATAAATACTTACTTTATTTTGGTATAATCTCACTGTTGTTCATGCCTTTAACAATTTCCACTTCATCTCTTAAATAAATGAAGTTGAATTTGTTATTCGTGAAGTGTTAGCAGATCATGTGATAGAATGACAGGTCATTCCATCTGTCTCAAACAAAAGGTTAGCAAAAATTATATACATAAGTCGATCTATAGTGAGATTAATCACATATGGTTCCTAAAATGGGCTTATACTTCATATATCATACTGCTTAATATAATAAAACTAGTTTCTACTAAACAGGGACTTCCTGTAGGCTAGTGGTAGGCGATAAAGGCCAGTCACACTTCGGTTGTGGGTTCGATTCCTACAGCCTTGTCCGAAGCGATGGGTTGTCGCCCGTCCTGCAGGTTGTCCTTTTTCTAAAACTACGTTACTATAACATCCCATCAATAATATCGAAAATCTTCTATCCTTAAACAATACTAACTTATGTCCAACATAATCCAGTCTAATCTTTAGGCTTATACATAATACTGCAGTCCACTCTCATAATATAGTGACATCGATTACCAGAGATTTAATACTGTCGTTGATCCCCACATATCATAAGATATGTCTTGTTGGTCACATTCCAAACATTCAAAGTCCTTAATCGTGTATTCTCTTTAATACCTTAGTGAAAACATGAGTGCAGTTAAAAGTTAACACTTTCCACATACCAAAATCCTCAAAATTCTATATACTCAAACCATGATATCACTTAGTCCTTATATCAATCATGAGCTCATGAATACTATTAAACATTTCATTTTCTCATCTTCATTATGCGCATATCATCTTATTTCCAAAAAATATCTCAATCACTTTGAATACCACATCAATAAATATTGCAATACTCAATGATACAACATTATTTTGGAATCCCATTACATAAACACTTAATCATTCCACCACATCGTTGTCATATTCAACATTGCCAATAGTGATCGCATGTGATTTCCCTTTGTCCTTTGCCTTCAGTGGTTGCTCATGTTGATCATCACTAACCCTTGGATTAGGGCAATTATTAGCATAATGCCCCATTTCCTTGCACTTGAAGCATTGAAGTGTTGGCGGTGCGTTCTCTGTAGTGTTTGCTTTATCATTAGAAACCCTTTTTCCATTACTTCGACACTCAGCTGCTCGATGACCTTCTTTTCCACACTTAAAACATTTTCTAGTCCCTTTTAGACAATCTCCACCATGCTTCTTTCCACACTTTGTGCATAAGGAAACATTCATCTTCTTTTCACCATTATTCTGAGATTTCTCCTTGAACTCCATCTTTCGTTTCTTGTCAAAACCATGAGATGGATATGTAACACCAACTTCCATTTCTACCTTGATAGCACAACGCACAATTTCTTCATAGCTACTGAAGTCTCTTATAGCTAATGCCCTTCGAAGACTTGGTTTTAAGCTACTGAAAAATCGATCAACTTTACTTTCAGGTTGGATGATAATTCCAGAAGCATACCTTGCAAGTCTTGTAAAATTTGCTTCATAGGTACCAACAGATTCATCGTCCCTTTGCTTCAGTTCAAGAAACTCTTTCTCCATCTTTGTTCGAAGAATACGAGGGAAGTACTTATTGAAAAATAAGTTCTTGAACTCGTCCCATTCCATAGACTCAATTTCATCCCTTTGCCTTGTATTCTTAATAAGATTCCACCATTGATCAGCATCTCCTTCCAAACGATACACTGCTAGGATGACTTTATCATGTTCAGAACATTGAAGAACTGAAAATATCTTTTCAGTAGTACTAATCCATTGTTCAGCAACTAATGGATCAGTAGACCCACTGAAAGAAGGTGGACGCTGCCTCATGAAGGATTCAACAGAATGTTGCTCCTTCCTTTGCTCGTTTGGAAGTCCTGAATGATTCATAGCTTGAGAAAGTTGTGTGAGCATGGCTACAAGATTTTGCATTCCAGCTCCTATATCGTTTGGTTGCTCAGGGGTACAATCATTGCATTGCCCATCACATTCCGCATTAACACGGTTCCTTCGGGTTCCAGCCATCGTCTAAAACCCCAAAAGAATTGTGTGAGAGGCAAAAATCATGCTAGGGAAAACAACATAATAAAGGGTTAGTATCCTCAATATCTAGCATCTTAGGTTAAATTCGAAGATCGTTAGCGCAATTCTAGGACTATAACCTATACGTATACTTAACCTTAGAGACATCCCTAGACATACCTTAGAAATATCTCTAGGGATCTCACTAAAGTTCTCGCATCCTAGTTTCCAAAGGTTGACTAAACCTTTCCTCTGATACCAACTGTAGAGACCAGAAGCTTATCGTACATGGACATTACATTACATTTGCGGAATACTTAGTACATAACAAAAACACACACACAAGGACCGTAATAGTTTAGTGTCTTTGGAAACTCGGAGTATAATCTTCTAATCGTGGGGAAAGATCTTCAACATCTCCCATAAAGATCTTCCTTTTTATTTTACCTAAAACCTTTCTTTATATCCTGGGGAAAAGAAAACATAAAAGGGTGAGCTCAAATGCTCAGTAAGGGTAAATAAAAGAAAAATCAATCACATCATATACATAGCTTTTGGAAATCTTAACCTGCAAAAGAGCTCATAATATCATAACATGGGATATATCATAGAAGTGAAATGTAATCCCAATAATCATAACATAAAACATGAAACTTTGTGGCATACAAACATAATCATAGAAAATCATTTCTTGTTAGTCAAGACTCATTGCCAAGACTATCTTAGTGGACAAAGTCCCTTTCTGAATCGAGTAACCCTCGTTTCAGTCCTGTTTCACTGAACCGGTATAACCTACCATTCTAGCCATGTCTATCTCATGAGATATAAAATCTTTACCCAATGCATTGGAGGGAGATATAGGTCCCACCCATCTCATAATGATACCATTCTTATGTGTGCCACAAAATCATAAATCATACATCATTGCATAACCCGTGTAATAAAAATGGGATTCTTAAACAACATGACATCATAAAACCATTCATATAAGATAAAGGAATTCATAAACATAATTCCATCACAACATAGTCAATTCAATGTAAAAATATGGATAGAAACAGAACCCTTTATTATCTTAGATGGAAAATAATTTTGATAAAACACTTGAATTGAATTCTTGAGGAAAATATCTTTTCTTCTTCAAAATCAATTTCTTTTCACAAAACATCATGAAATTTTAAAAGAAAGAGATTTTATTGAAAATAGTCATGAAATCTTTTAGAGGAAGCTTCATGAAAATAAGGCTTTATAAAACAGTAGAAATCCGTTCGTGCCGTATAAGTTAAAAAAACATTCTTTGTACTTTTGTCGAAAAAGTCAAAATGTACCTCGTTCGAAAAACGACAAAAGATTCCTTTCATATCTTTTACTAAAAACTCACCAAAGGGTAGAATTGGATTTAAACAATTGTAGGTGGATGTAAATAACACTACATATTGAGGAAACATAGATGTGGATGATAAAATACACCCCAGTAAATACTAAAGTATAAACAATCTCGGATAAAAATGAGATTGTGATATTTCCCTTGCCTTAGGTCCGACTTGCTTTGTAAGTGTCGAACCTCCTGTATAATGATTTAAATCATGTTATTGACTTATTATAGAATCATATTCATTGTTATGATATCATATATGGTTCACTTATGACATTATATTACCCGTTCTTTTGTAAATTCCATGTTAAAGAAGCGTTTTGGGTAAAATCGTTTCATTTATCGTAGGTGTTTTGACTTGTTGTTCTTGACATAATTATTACTTATATCATGATTTACTTACTTCCAGAATATAAAATATGATTTATATATCATATATATTCAGTATATATATATATATATATAATAGGTAGAAAAATGAAAAACACCGTTCATGGAGACGGTAGTCCGTACGTACGCATGAACGCTGTTTTCCTTTCCTTATTGTCTTGAAATGGAAGTAAGTAGATGACATACATATGTATATATATACATAAATCCAGTAGCTTTATAATGTCATATATTTCATTATTATTTCTTATATATACATTATAATCATTCTTAAATGGTTAACATGGAGAATGAATCTCATCGCGTCGTGGAGACGGTATTCCGTACGTACGCACAAGCGATGATATCATTTCTATAAATATTGAATTGAATTGGAGTGGATTATACAATATATCAGAATCAATATGATGTTTTAATAACTATGTATAGTTATTCTTTACACCATTATAACCATCCATGTAAGGTGGTGGTGGAAAATAGATTACACCACGGCGTGGAGACGGTATTCCGTACGTACGCACGCGCGGTGATTTCTTTTTCCGTAGGATGGATAGATGGTGAAATAGGGTTGTTTCATAATTATAATAACATATCAGTATATGAGTGATACTGGTTTTATTACTTCATAATGAAACAACCTAAAAATAAGAAGTGGAAGAAGAAATAAAGATGAAAGAATTGGTTACGGTAATTACCTCTTCTTTGAAGTGCCTCTTTGAGACCTCCTCTTAGGGCACTAAAATTGGTCTTTGAGGAATACCAGAACCTCTAGGATGTTTCTAGGGAAGTGGAGAGGAGAAATTGGCAGGGGTTGGACGAGCTTGAGTGCTCAAATTGGTGTGAGGAGGAGGGGGAGGAGGTGTCCTTTTATAGGGGAGGAGAGGGGCACCTTAGGAATATCTCAAAATATTATTTTATATTAAAGTCAAAATCGGTTTATAATGGTTCCAAAGGGTCTTATTTAGAAGCTAAAGTGGGGATGGGTCGAAATCCCATCAACCAATAGGATTTAGACAAGTTTAGGGTATTATTTTAACCTTATCAATTAGATTTAACTCTAAGTTAAATAATTTAACTTTTACCGTGTCTTTTTGTTTTCTTTCACTATATGGTTAATAAACTTACTATAACATGCCAAACGAACCCCAAATTGTATATTATTAATACATATATCCTTATCTAAGTCATTTGGCCGAACCTTATATTTTTAGAAATAAAATAACAATTAATAATATAATATTTGATTTAAAAACTATTTTGTGTCAATTTTGACACTATTTGATATATGATTTTTGTGAAAGTCATATCAGAATTATATGTTCAAACCAAGTTGATTAAATCAACAATAATATATCATAGTAATCTTGAAAATTAGTGGAATTCATAAAAAGTCTTAAATTACATTTATTTTGGTATTTATATTATCAATTATGTCAATATTTCATTAATAAGATAATTACTGCATCATCTTTGTGTCATAAATAAATTATATTATTTGATGTCTAAAAATTACAAATAAAATACCATCATGTAGAAAATCTTTTTAGCTTTCTAATGAATATTTATAGTCGAATTGATCTTATGTATAACCCCATATTAAAAATTATTTACTTATTAAACTTTGATTTTAACTATTTTAACCCTTCTTTAATTAAATTAATAATAAATGTCCTAATCTAATCCAAGTGGGCCTAAATGGTCATATTTTATTCCTAAGTTTGTTTTTGGTCGAATTACACTTGTCCAATAGAATTAGGACATGTGTTAGGGTAATATTAATATCATATTTACCCTTAGTTACCCTATTTACTATTAACCGCGGTAAAAAAAAGTAAAAAGTTACTATTCACCAAAAATTATTTTCATCTCATTGAACCACATTTTAGTCCTTGATATTAACCGTGTCTCTCGGATTTTCGAAATTCCATTCACAAAAGCGGTAAAATTAAGTTTTATGAAAAATTCAGTTTTTTTAACTACCACTTAGTAGTTTCACTATTCAAAAAATGAAGGTTTTCAGAAAAATGCCAAAATTTCATCCTAAGCTATATTTCATATTCCGAATTCAAAAATGAAGTCTATTTTACCAAATTCATAACATAGAAGTTGCATTAATTAATTTTATAATTAAATCCCGCTGTTAAAACAAATAGCGTGTTTTTAAGAAACAATATCTATCAAAAGATTGACACTTGTTTATGTCTGGTTTAAATGTGCAATTACATCCAATGACCAACATTGTATTAAATTGTAAAAATATATTCTAAATATACTTTAAAACCACTCAAATTAATGATTTATCACTATTAATTATTTCGATTAAAAAAAGTTGTTTTTAATTATAATTTAGTAATTTTCACTATTCATCAGAATATGAAAGTAATCCAAAAAGTACAAAAATTTCACCTTAGGCTAAATTCGATACTCCGAATCCATTAATGAAGTCCATTTTGAAAAATAAAATTTACAAAATTTCAAAAAGTGGTTATTACTATTCACAACAGCTAGTTTTAATAATATCTTAATAGCATATCGTTGTTTAGCGAAACTTGGTGTTGCGTACAACACATGCTATCGAGGAAGGTCGCGATTGCGTGTAATGCAAGGAAAGTCAAGGATGTGTGTTGTGAAAGATCCTTTTGGTGTAGCGTACAACACAAGACATTAATAAAATTAAAAAGAATATTTTTTATAAAATCTTGGGCTGTTACAGTGCATCTATGTGTGATAAAAATTTACCCTAACCTATGAAGGCGGTTTTGGTGGTTGATAATGAAGGAGATAGTAATGTTTGTGACATGATATTTCACTCATCAACGGGTTAAGGTAGATAATCAATGACCTTGGGGATTACTGTAGTTATTTCTCATTTCAGAGTGGAATTGGGATAGCATGACCATATAATTTGTGGTGGATCTCCTAAAGAAGCCTTGGAATAATGATTTTATTTGGGTGATTGTGGACCTACTGTTGAAAGTAGCACATATCTTTCCTATCTTGGAAACTTTCTCAGTGGATGATTTGAGGGACTAGTATGTTCAAGAGATAGTTTATCTATATAGTATTCAATGGACTACAGTTTTATATCATGACCCTTTATTTACATCATTCTTCTAGTAAGGATTATAAAAGGAACTTGGTAAACCGGTTTTATTATATGTATCTTTACACCCACTAACATATGGGTAGTTATAGAAAACTATACAGGTTCTTGAGGATATTTTGCGAGTGTGTGTCCTTGGCATTGGTGGATATTGGGAGAAGAACCTAGTTTTGGTGGGGTTCTTCTATATCAACACTTATAAGGATACAATACAAAAGGAACCATAAAAATATTTTTCTGGTTGTACATGAAGATCTACCCTATCTGGGATAGAGGTTGGTGATTTAGAGTTTTTTGGATTACGTCTCATTAAAGAGATTTCAAAGCATGTTCTGTTGATTTTAAATGATATTCATACAATTAGTGTATGAATATTTCATAAGTAGATAGATGTCGATGAACCCTTTAGTTTACAGAGGGTGATCATGTATTCCTCCGGTAGTCACCGAGGATGGGTCACCACATGATACAAAAGTAGGTAAAGATATCACCATGATTTTTTGGATCATTTGAGGATGTCTAGAGAATCATCAATGTGGTGTACCAATTGGTTTTTTCATAGAAAATAATTTTTATGCATGATGTTCTTTTTGAATCACAAGTATGGAAGTATCACCTCAAACCTTCTCATGTGATCAATGTGGATGATTTATACCTTGAGATAGATGCATCTTTTAAGGATCATCTGATATGTGTGTTGGATCATAGTGAGAATTATTTAGGAGAAATATTGTGCCTATAGTACATGTATTGTGGAAATAAGGCCATGTTTAAGAGGAAACATGGTGAGAGAAGAAAATATGATGTATTAGTGACCCACTTTTTTGGCATGGAATCATAGAGATTATAGGGAGAACATCTTGAGGACATGTTGATATAATGTTGGGAGATTTTATGATCCCAACATTTTCTAGAGATGGTTCGAGCTTGATTTTAGGTATTCTTTTCCTTGTGTTTATTAATACATTTTTAGGTTTAATCATGTGGTGTATTTTAGATACAATTATGAAAATTCGATGGAAGTGGGGAAGTTCATGGTTGGTTCATAGATTTCCCTAATTGTGTGACTTGGACCATGAAATCATACAACCATTGACAAAAGGGAATTCCATGGTTAGATCATGGTTTGTCAAACCATTCTCCCTATTTGGAGAAACCATGAACCCCAATAATAATATTTGCACAGTTTAGGTGCAGAGTTGGGGAAAACCATTCACCCCTACCCATATAATCATGAGAGACTTTTAATTTCACTTTAAAATTAGTTTTAAAATTTCCAAAACCCCAGAAACTCACCCAAATCAACTCTCATTCAACCCCAGACATCTCTTAAAAATTTTAGATCCTAACAGATGGATTCCAATCCCTTTTAATCTCCATTCATAGTGATTATAATCATAAATAGGTGATCATCACCCATCCTGGTAAGAGGATCTCATCCCGATTATTTTCTCATTCATTTCCCAGTCTCCTCTCTTTTAAGGGATGTTATTAATTATTTTGACTAGATCTAGATATTGTTTTCTGGATCCAGAACTATGATTTCAGATCTAGTAATAGATTTCCGATATCATGATTTTTTAATCATGATTATTGTTTTAGATATGGATCTTATTCTATATCATTACACCTATGATGTTGGGTTTTTCCATTGGGTGACTGATCATCAATGAATTGAGGTAGGTGTTCTATTTTTAAAATAACATAGTCATTTTTGAAATTGTGTTTATGAAATTTTAGAATTTCTAGTGTTCATTTAAGAATTCAGAAACTCCTTAATTGAACTAATTAATGTGTTCTATTAATGAATTGTGTTTTTAGGTATTTTATTTTATAATTTATTTTGGAATTAGGATAATTAATTTTCAAATTAATTATTGATATATTTGGATTGTGAAATTGGGATAATAAATTGAGGATTTAATTTTTTGAGATATAATGATTTTGAATTAAGAATAATTAATTATTGAATTATTTATCATGAAAGTGATATTTTGATATTTGGGAATAATTAATTGTTGAATTAATTATGGGAGTATTGAAATAAATTATTGTGATTAATTAATTATTGAATATATTGATGGGATAAATTTGATTTATTAATTGTTAAATAATTAATGGGATAAAGGTGATTAATTTATTGTTGAATTATTTAAATTAAATTGATGTGATTGTTTAATTTTTTAATTAATTAATGGACTTGGATTAATTAGTTCATGAACTAATTAATAGAAGATTATGGTGGGTAATCTTGATAATAGGATTAATGTTTATTAATCATTGTTGATGTGATAGTGTGAAAACATGTGATATTGATATTCATCTTTTAATGTGATATATTGTAGTATATGTGAATGATTGATAAATGGTGTGTGATATAGGGACTACTGTTCCAAATACTAATGTGGTGTTAGACATGGTCTTCTACACCCAAAGCATGCATGCTAAATTGTATAGGAGAGGGATTGATTCTTTAAATACCCATGAGGTGTGAGATAAGGACTGATTCTACAAGTACTCATGGGGTGCTAGACATGGTGCCACAAAAATATTGGAATTGTAATATGGTTCCAAGTGGTCGTAATAATTAATTTTAATGAAATGGATAACGTAATCAATTATGTCATATTGAAATTTAAACTGAATATGGGTCACCATTCAGACATGGCATTGGCTAAAGTAGGTATTGAGGTATGGGGGTCCTCATGAACCCAATGCCTCATGTGGTGAAATAAAGAATAATTTATAATGTGGTTACTATCTACATATGCATTATATTTATTTCTTTATACAACTACATACACTGTTATTGACTGGATATTTCATTATACACCATTGGCGGTGGCTTAAAAAGTTGTACTCAGACCCAACTCAGGGTGTGTGATTGGTACCGGAATACATTTCATTTTTAATTGAAATTATAATTGAAAAGGCCTAATTTTAGATGGTTGAGTGGGGATGGATCATGCTTGAGGGAACCAATCATGATTGGGTACCCCAGTTGGGGATTTGTCAGTTTTATTATTTTGGGTTTCCATTTTTGACACTTGACACATACATTGACATGGAAAAATTTCTACTTTAGTTATGGGTATTTTTATTCTAGTTTTACTCTTCTTGTGATACTGGTATTGCTTATGGTAATATGTTATCATTTATTTGGTTATTTTTTACTTATTTTCCTGGGTGTATTACTCCGATAAAATAGTGTATAGTATCCCCATGACCGATATTGGACCCTCACTGGTATTTAGTATCCTCTCATATGTGTGGAGGCACACCTGAGGTCATGTGTTGGTATAGCTCAGGAAAACAATGTGTGGAACCCATGTCAGGATGTTACAAATGAAATGGAATAATACAAAAAAATCAAAATTTAAACCATTTTCCAAAATTTATTCACATAACCCATTAACCTTTCTAGGTTAATCCAGTCATCCCTTTATTACCATTATAAATCAATTCCCTATCTTAACAATTAACCAATTAAAATATCCAACATAATTTACAATGTCAATAATCCCAATATCCTGTCAATTTCATAATCCCACAATTCTATTAATTATTTTATTAATTAACTAATCAAATTTTAGAGGTGATTTCCCGAAACGGTAAATTTAAAATCTCAATTACATGTGCAAAATTAAAATAAAAACATTGGGATTTTCAATTTATATCACATTCCCCAAGATCATTGGAAAGCATTCTCCAGTCTACAAATTACCAAATTGAAGGGGAAAGTACAATTTCCCAATAAAAAACTAGATCTATAAAAAATACATATATACAAGACCAAATAGAGTTATATATATCCAAACCTATATTCAACCCCCCTAAAATGGAGGAAAAATATTCCCTCATCATTGGGAAGGAGATTTGAGAGAGAAAGGGAGAAATCTCATCAAGAATACATCACATACTTGGAGAGGTGTATATTTTTCAATCGAATATCTGAATCGTCAAAAATGGAGGTTGGAATTTCTTATATTCCATTCCAGATAATCAAAATTCAAATTAAACAGGTTTGGTTAAATACAAAATATTTAGCGATACAACATGGGGTTTTAGTAATTTTTTTTATGTTTTTAAGGGTAATTTTTGCCCTGCATGATTTCATGTATGGGGAACATGGCCTTCCCAAAATTTTCACTATAATAGTGTGCCTCACCCAAGGGGTGCGTTGTTTCACCTAATTGGGAACATTTTTTCAAAAACAATGTTCCCACCTTGATATCCCCCTATTTCTGGGGTTTCATTGTTTTTTATGGGCAGTCTTGTGGTTTTGGTTAAACGTACACCCACCATGCACTACCCAAAAAACCTCCCTAAACAAAAAAATTCTCCTGAACTCACCCAAGTCATGCCTTAACAAAAATATACCAAAACATGGGATTAAGGAGTACATGTAATTGAGAATGATCATCTCTATAAAATTTTGGGATATTAAAATCTCCCCACCTTATAACAGCTAATCCTCGAGTGATACACCCAAGAATATCTAAGATTTTAAACTAAATAGATTGGTCCACATAGCACATATAAAAACTTATCTCTCATATCTTTCCTCTTAAACATGCCAATGATTCCACAATACATGAACTACTAGCATGGTCATTCCCCGTAAAAATATATCACTTCGATCTAAAAAATGTATCAGATGATCCTCAAAGGACGCATCTATCTTAGGATCAGCATCATCGACATTCATCACATGATAATGGTTAGGGTTATACCACTGAAGTTGTGGAACATGAAAAAATCATGCAAAGTGTTGTATCACAATGTAAGAGCCAATTGGTATGACACTAGCCAGATTCTATCCACAATCTCAAAATTTCCATCAAACCGGAGTTCTAACATTTTGTGACTTCTAATCCTATAGTGAAGCAATATTGGAGACACCTAAATGAATACATGATCACCCACTATAAATTCAATGGGTCATCGATGTCTACCATCATATGAATTATGAATACTTTGACCCAAATCCATTAGTTTATAAATCAATTGAACATTCTCTAATGTCTCCTGCACAATACATGGTCCCCATTACTATAACACACATTCCTCCGTACAATATAGAGGTGATCAGCATGGCCTACCATAAACAGCCTCATATAGTTCCTTCTTAATATTTTCTATTAAACATTTTTTTATGTGAACTCTATATATTCTAGGTTCTTATCCCAAGATCTTCCAAAATATAGTGCATATGTCTACATCATATTTCCATATACATGTGTAATAAATTTTGACTTCCCATTTTTTTGTGGGTAGAAATTTGTACTCAACAATACATGTGAACTAAGAGCCT
Source organism: Viscum album (assembly GCA_963277665.1). Taxonomy (NCBI): domain Eukaryota; kingdom Viridiplantae; phylum Streptophyta; class Magnoliopsida; order Santalales; family Viscaceae; genus Viscum; species Viscum album. Next base: position 1,449,813,561 of record OY728151.1, on the reverse strand, counting down.
TCTATAGGCCATTCTAGATGTGTAAAGTGAAACCTGATTCAAATTCTAAAACAAAAATCTTTGGAACCCCATACAGACATAATATATCTCAAACATACATGTATTCCAACTGATAAACTATGAAATTTACCTGTATAAGCATGGAATGTGCTACTTTCATTAGTCTCTCCACAACTACCCAAATAGTGCCACTCTTCGAAGTATTCTTCAGGATACCCACAATGAAATCCATGGTAACTTCTTCCAACTTAGATTTAGGAATGGTAAATGGATATTGTAACCCACTAGGTTTTTTATGTTCGGTCATCACCTGTTGATAGGTCTTGCCTTTTTTTCATAAACTCTGCTGTCTCTTTTTTCAATCCCAACATCAAATATTGTTGATGTGGGTCATGGTATATTTTTGTAAAACCCGGATGCACAACCCACATCAAGGCATGAAATTTCTACATCATCTCTTAACGTATATTCGGAGGCATAACATCTTGATTCCTAACATAGATGATACATCCTCATCTATGGTCCAATTATAATGGAACAACCCACATTCAAGGCTTTCCCTCAAATCCAAACACTCTATATCTTCATAATGCCTCTCCCTAATCTATTTTATATTTTTTGATTCCACTAATATGGTTATGATGGTCATTTTCTCTTGGCCCTCTTGAACCACCACATGGATCTCTTTTAGAAAGGTTATTATCATCAAGTCAACACTAGAGTCATGAACTTCTTGAGTATGAGTATTCCTTCTCAAAGTGTCAGAAATATTGTTTCCTCTCCTGGGCATATATGCTACGTCAATGTTGAATGACTACATATACTCAACACATACCCATAGCGGGAGATTCAAATATAATTGTGAAAATAAATACTTTAAGATATTTTAATCAGTATATATAGTAAATGTTTCACCCAACAGATAATTTTTCTAACACATCAAAGCATAAATGACTACATAAAACTCTAGGTCTTGTGTAGGGTAATTCCATTTATGTGTCCTCAACTGATATGTCTCATAAGCTACAAATCAATCTTCCAATATCAACACTACTTCAATCCTAATCCCAAATGCATAATATAACACTTTATACTCCTCCCCTTGATTTGGTTGGGTCATGATCAATGTGGTAGTCAAATTCTTCTTCAACTCCTAGAAACCATCTTCATGTGATTTAGACCATTCAAACATAACTCTCTTCGTTTTCAAGCTAGAGAGAGGTGTTTCCAAGTAGGAAATTCCCTCGATGTACCATTGCTAATATTCTCCAAATCCCAAGAAACTGTGGATATCAAATACATTCTTGGGATGCTTCAATAGAAAAAACTACTTTCACTTTATTTTTTTCCACTGCCACACCATCATTTGAGATAAGGTGACCCTATAAATGTACCTCGTCAATCTAGAATTGATACTTATATATCTTGGTGTATAGTTGATGATCTCTTAATTTACTCAGGATGAATTAAAAATGCTAGGCAAGATCATATTGATTCTTAGATTACACTAAGATATCATCCACAAACACTAACACAATCTAGTCTAGTTATGGTTGGGAGATTTAGTTATCATGGCAATAAACACAGAAGGAGTGTTCATTAGCCAAATCTATATAATTATTAACCCATGATGGACATACATAAATTCAAATATAGTTAGTAGTATATCAGAAGGTTGAAATATAAACTAATGATACCCTAATCTCAAATCAATGTTGAATAAAATAAAAGCTCCCCTCAACTAGTCAAAAAGATCATCAATACATAGTAGAGGATAGCAATTCTTCATTTTCTTCCAATTTAACTTCTAGAAATTGATACATAAATGTAAGCTCTCATTAGGCATATTTGAAAAAAAAAATACTCACTAACCCCATGATGATGTACTCAGATGGGTAAATACCATGTTCATCACCTCTTCTATCTTTGTCTTAATCTCTAGAAATTCTGTTGGGTCCATACTCTATGGAGGAATATACACTGGATCAACCAATGGAATGAGCTCAATTTTGAAATCAACCTCTATATCATGTGGCATCCCTAATAATTCCTTAGGAAATATAAAATGGAATATATACACTACAGGTGGAAATAAATTTATTTACACCCCCATCAATGAGTAAAATAATTTCAACCTAGGTTGTGATCACCCACAGTTGTTGTAGAATTGTCCCTGAACAAAACGTCTTAATATCCCACTCTCCAATGTGAAGAAAATTGTCACCCTATATGGACATCAAATTAAATATCCTATGAAAAAATATATTTGGGACTAGTATTTGACTAAATAGTCCATACCCAAAATCAATTTGAAGTACGTGATATCAAGGATGTAAGTATTCTATAGGAAATGATACTCCCCAACCTCGAGTGAATACCCCTTGAATAAAAAGATGTCCCTCGACCGTACACCCAATGGTGTGTCGATCATCATAACCTTACTCAAAACCTCCTCTATAAGACTCAACACATTCACATGTTGTGTATATATAATGGAATGAGAGGAATAAGTATCAAATATGGAATTATAAATCATAGACTATAGAAGAATAGTACCTCTATTCGTTGATTGTCCTATATCACCTTCCATAACTGCTGATTCAACTACATGAAACTGTCCTACCCATCTTCCCTATTATACAGTCTGAGTCCCCTTAGATGTACCAATATACTGATATAGGTCTTCCTGTTAATTGGTACCATGTCCACGACCTCGACCGTCATGGCTAGTAGAATGATAACTTCCAGAATGATATGGGACAAAAGAAACCTTTCCACCACATTGATTCTTCCTATTTCTAATTTCACTAAAAATATATCACGGGATCCTTGAAAACCACAATAGATGTCTCGACCTTCCATAATCTCATCACCCAAATGGTGGTCTGGGAACATTTCTACAAGTTTAATCTGGCCTACCACACCAGTGAAAGGTCAATCAATTATGGTCCAATATAACTGACCCTTCCCCCAATCCACTCTCCAGGTCCACTCTACATACTATCTCCCTCATTGATGTTTTCAAATTAAAATTACTACTCTTAAAAAATGTACATAATTTTATTCTTTAATAATCCATATTTCCTCTACTAGAATCCTCCTTCGGATTCCCCTTATATATGAGATCCTAATTTAACACTTCAAAAAACTTCACCAGCCTGATGATGTTATCTGGGGAATAATTTCATGTTTAATACCATCCAAAAATTGTTTAAATATGGTTTTACAATTTTCTACCAACTTTAGAGATGTATGATGCTGATATTTAAAACGACCTGAATAGTCCATGATGGACATAATCCCCCGTGTCAGTCTCATGAATAAAGCTTCCATCTCTTACCTGATTGTCTCATGGAAAACGTTTTCCAAGAGCATCTACTAAAATTCCATCCACTCCATGATCTCTAGCTATCCATCTCGAGTATAGATGTCCCACCAATGCTTCGCATGACCATATACCATATGTGCAACCAATTTAGCTCACCTTTCAGCTGAAGAGTCCATGTGGTCATGAATTATCTACATAGACACAACCGCAATCTTGACCACCTCAGTCCCTCCTTATCCAATAAATTTCAAAGGGTGATGAAACTAAAACTCATATGCTATATCAAAAACAAATTTTACAAACCTACCTAGTTTTCATTCAATAAAATATTTGAAGGGTGTGATATTCTTATAGAACTACTCTCAATATACCTCACCTGTAAATATTATTGCCTCAGGTTCCACTAGTGGAGGATCATTTATAGCCACATCCTCTCTTCTTCTGATCAACAAGATTCATTGTGGAGGCATATCTCTACAATTCCAAACACACATATTAGGAAAAATTACACAACATTGAATGAAATTATGAATATGGATGCACATAATCCAAAATAATTCATTCCTTATTTCCCATTATACGGTCAAAACTGAGGCTCTATCACGATGCTCAACTATTCCTCAACTAGTCCATGGATCAATTATATTAATCACTTTCACAATTCATATTTGTCATTATACACCCATTTAACTATTTCAAATTTTAATATTTAGCATCATCTAAAAGTTTCAATTTCATGTTAGGAAACTATTTCCTTTAAAAAATTACACAACTAAGGAAAGAATATTATTTAAACAACTCACCCCAAAACATTCTTTTTTGTGCATGTTAAAATAATTATTGAGTACCAAAAATGATGTATGTATACAAAAATCACACTAAATAATAAGAAAATAAGAAAATATCTGAAAACATTAATAACATAACAAAACAAGTAAATATCCCCAAGGTAAAATAATACCCAAATGTAACAGAAAACATCAAATTAAGAAATACCACCCTGTGTAATTGGGTATTCCCCATACATGGGAAAACTACTCCAAACCACATGCTCATGAACAATGCCCATATCTTCCTAGTGTTATTTCTACCATTACCAAATACTTATATGAATGGAATGAAAAGACAATAAAACTGGCTCTGATACCACTTTATGTCATCCCGACCGAAATGCCACAAACACAAGTGTCGTGGGACAGTTGGCCACCTAACCTCATGTGAGACTCCCCATATGCAAGAGGTTTCCGAATAGTAGTGATGGTCTAATATAAAACATGGGGTGACTATATTCTCTTTATCAGAGTAATGTAGTAGCAAAAATAGAACAATAATAACCAAGTTATAATAAACAATACTCATAATGAATACCCTAAATTAGTACAAACCAATATCACAAGATCATCCAAAAACATAGATAACATAACATAACTAAAATAGTATAAATTTCATGCCTTATAAGTGTCATGTGTAAAATTAAAACCCCGTAATTAAATACACTAAAAAATCCCAATCGGTTTCCAAATCAGATTTTGTTGCCTCATCCATGTTCCATCACAACTTATCCCTCTAACATATAAATCTTTTCTATATTATTTTTTGAAAAATTGATGTCTATTCGGGTAAGGATTAGGTATCCTGATTAGGGTATGAGTACACTCAGTAGGAAACATCAAATGGTGTCTAAAAAATCATTTTCATAAATGTTTATGTAGTTGTATAATGAATATGTTTCAATGTATTAAATAGTTGTAACATTACAATATTCTTTATTTAAAAACATAAATTACTCAGGTTCACAATGATACCCTAACCATCAATATATTCTATAGACCATGCGAGAGTCTAAACCATATCATATATAAAATAAAAAATAATTTCCACATATTCTATCATTTTCCATTTATTTTCAATTCATATCATGGATAATTGAAATCATATTACAATGCAAACATTGTAGGCCTATGAAACAATCCCTCAGACCCCATGGTTATTTCAAGTATCATCATGGGCCCCAAAACTCATTTATCAATCAATAAAAAATGGCATTTCAATGAAACACTTTGTGTTCAACAATCATTTATCACATGCATAAATTGGGGTCTAGAACACCATGTCTAACACCTCGTAGTTATTTAAAGCACCATTTTATGTCCCACAACCCATTTATCCATTAATCACATATAACTCGTTTAATAATGTTAACAATCATAAATCCACAAATCAAAATTTCTCATCACGGTATACCATTTCAATTACTAAAATATTCACGGTTAAATATAACAATCACATGGAATAATAAAACAAATTCATTATTAAAACCATTTATCATCTTTTATTCAAATAACCCATTAACGATTCAACATTAATCCAAATATGACTTTATTCCAATTTCTAATAAATTTCATATCTCAATTATTATTCAATAAATAAATACCATTTAATTGACTAATTAAAAAACCCAAATAACCAATAAATTTCATAATCACACTATTCTAAAAATTAATTAATCAATCAATTAATCTTATTTAAAATACGATTTCTATGAATATAAATTTCTAAATCTCATTTCTATGCACACAAGTATTATCAAATTTATGTAATTTTCATTTAAGACCTCCTACCTCATGATCATTGGAGAGTGATCTCCTTGAAATAAATTCCCAAATTGAAGCATAATGTTCAATTTTAAAATGAAGATTGAGATCTAGAACCAAAACCTAGATCCAAGGTAAAAATAATTTAGATCTATTAAAACAAAGATCCAAACCCACTCCAATGGAGGAAAACTGTTCTCTATTCATTGGGAATGTGAGGTGGGATATATAGATAGAGATAGAGTTAAATTTAATTAGGAATAAATCACATATTAGTAGAGGTACATATCCTTCAATAGGATTATCAAATCATCAAGAATAGTGGTTTTAATTCCTTGGAATCTATCATATAGCCTCCAAATTTGATGGAAAAGTGTTGGGGTAACGATGAGGTGTTTGGGATATATGTAGTCTGTTCGTTAATTTTTTCATAAATTATTAGTGATTTATTGACCCTCAAGAATGGTTTGCTTCACATGGCGCACGGTTTTCCCAAACCATGCACCTTAAAAGTGCACCTCCCTAGAGAGGCGCCTGGTTTCTCCTAAGATAGTGCATGAATTTAATCTCAAGGTTATGTGTAGATCAATATCATTTTATTCTTGAATTTTTTGTCCAAGGTATATTTAATCACATAATATATGGTAAAATAACTTTTCAATATACTTATCGGTGGGGGTGGAATTGTTATAAAAAATTTAACATTATAAGTGTTTTAGTAAATTGAGGATATTTAATCAATTAAAAAAGGAAACAATATATTTTCATAATATTTTTCTATCCACCAAACCCGGATTCAACATTATTCTATTATTCATCCACTATACACAATAGGTGATAAAAATATATATTTCTATTAGAATTAATGGCATGGTTATAGGAACCTCTACCACATTCTCTCATTTTAATTTCGTACCTCTTTATCTGTTTTAAGGATAACAAATTTTTTATTTAATTTCTCTTAAAATGAGTTTGTTTTTATAATTTTTGTGTTTAGTAATTTTGAACCATGAGATCATTAAGAGAACCTAAATTATTTTGGATTTCACCATGTGAAGGAAACCAATAACACCTTAACACCTTAAATTAATAAACATTATTTTGGATTTTACCATGAATTGGGGACAATTAATTTATTAATATCATGTAATTATTATATATATAATTCACACAGGGTCTATATTAGTGGTTTTGGATTCATTTTTGTGAATCCTTCCTAAATTTAGCCCCTTACATTTCATTTTCAATCATTAGGATTGGTATTATATAGATGACATTGCTTTTAATGATAAGTCAAATTATTTGGTGGAAAAAAATAATAAAATTTCATTCAAATGGGATTATCATGGTAATGATTTTTAGGATGTGTAATATATTTGAATGGTCACTTTTGTACTGATTATCATTATAAATTAATTTTCAGACTCTTTAATTAGAAAATTTTATAGAAATTTCACTAAGAGAAGGTCTCCACTAGTTAATTATGGGGCCATACCATCGATATTATCCTTTTTATTAGTAATTATTTTCCTAATTATGGATGCTCATGTAAATTAATTCTCTATGTTGTTGTAGATGGATTTTTTTGTCTCTTTGAAATCATCATTATTTATAGTGACATCGTAGGGTGTCAATAGATTCTATGTTTTATCAATAGTATATATACCATAATAAATGATTTGTAAATTAAATTTTGTGTGGCCATAATGAAAATTATATGTGAATTTATGTTAACTATGAGTATTATAAAATTTAATAATATATCTCACACTAATAATTGTATATTTATTTTATGATTTATTTTCTATACCAAATAATTGTGAATACTAATTATTCATCAATATCATTTATAGTTAAAAATAGTAACATAAACTCATGATATGTTGTTGGAGAAATTTAGAAGATGTGAATATTATATTTACAGTATGTCCTATGAAGGTATGATATATTGGATGAATAACATCTATGTTTTAAATAGATATTTTATAATTCTATATGTTTTTTCATCATGTATAAAAAGATGAAAACTTGTTTTTTATAGATGGACTCTTAGTTATTTACATATTTTTATAGCAATACCAATTTAATTGATATATCATAATGGGAATTAATTTGGGTAGTAATATTTTTCATTTTTATATATAACATATAGTTTGTGTGTGTTTTTGTATGTCTATATACATATATTTTTTATTAATTAATTATTTCATAATGATATAGAATAGTATGCATATTAAATTAATAGAGGGTGTTCTTATTTTAGTTATTATAATAATATTATTAAAAGAAATTCATTCTATCTAATTCTTAAAAACCCTTGTTTCTAGGCACTCTTTGTTGAAGAAAGACTACACAATGACATAAGAGAGGGTGAATCGAATTTAAAAAATTTAATTCACCTCAAACCACCCTACATTATGTTATAAAAAATTATTATCTTTTATTATCACAATGTATTAGTGTAAAAATGTAGAAACAAAAATAATGGATGGATGATATTTATAGTGGGTTTGGGAATGGATATCCCCCAATCCACTATAGTATTGAAAAATCCAAGATATTGGTGATTTAACTAGAACCGTCCCTTTTTGTAGGGACATATCGACTGATGAAAATATGTCTCCACATGTTACAAAACCATGTCCAATTTATAGGAACCGAAATCCTATAAAAAACAACACTTCAACATAAATAACAATGAGTGTTGATTTCTATTAATGGGAGAGAATAATGATTGTCTACAAAAATGAATCACACATGTGTAAGAATCAACTGACCAATGAAATTTTTTATATGGTATATAAAGTAATATTTATTTATTTATCACAAAGACTAATATAAAAGATTTCATGATATTTCATGAAAGAATAACTATAGAAAATAAGATTATTCTTCTTTATTTATGTACTACAGTGAGGCAACACTAAAATATTAGAGAGATGGTTCAGAATTAAAGTTTTATTCTTTTTCAAAATCCAATTTCTCTTATTAATTTACTCTTATAACTCTTCAATCTATGTTTAATTACATGATTTTAAATAAAATATATTCCCATGGTAAATGAATCATATGTACATTTCTAAAAATTACTTCACTAAAATAACAAAGTAATAAATTCATGAATGAGTTTTTTTCTTCGTATATATATCAATTAAAAAATTATTTTTTCATTAAGAGGTAGTAAAATATTCTAAATCATATAATTAAAAAAATTCAATTTAAATATCCTTGAAATAATAAATAAGGGAGTTTATTAGTGGAATTTCCAATTATGGATCTCCACATAGCTAAATTTTATATACTCAAATTCATATAGCCAAACTGATCCATGTTAAAATTTATCAAGGTTACAAATTACATAGAAATCAGAACCATTTAGGTGAATTCATGAGGATTCGGATGAATTTAGTTATTGATTGGATCCCTATTATTCAAAATTATATGGATTCAAATCACATCCCCAACTACTCTACACGACCATTTAATTGACATAGTTGTTTGATCTAGTAGTCAATTCATTGATGCAGTTAAATTTAACATAATAGAATCTATATCCTAGTCAATTTATGAAGGATACTCCATAGTGTATCAAATTTACGTAGTTTATTTCTCAAAAATTTCAAATATCCATATTTCTAATGTCTAATGGTAACCAAAATTTCCAAATTTTTAAAATTTTTATAAAACATCCAGAACTTTAGAATTACAATAGAATGAAAATAAATAAAATAAATAGTCGATAATAAAATTAATAAAATAACAATTATAAATATATGTAGTGATTTTTATATCATGAAACCCTACAAAAATGGGATATTCTCAAACAAAATTTATTTTACAATAATCTCCCACTATTTTTTAATATATAAAAAAATAATTATTAAAATTAATATTTTAAAATATTTAACGATTTTTATAGAAAAATATCTATTATATATTTGATTTATTATTACATATTTATCCTTTCCTCCCCACCTTTATATATCATATATATATATATATATATATATTCTACCAATATTTTGGAAAAACATTAATGGTAAGCAGAGGGAAATACTTTAAATGTTATAACATGAATTTGGGATAGATTAAACAGATTGGTGAAGATAATTTATGATGGGGAATAAAAAAGTGTAGAAATTACAGAAAATAAAATATTCAAAATGTTGAAAACCATTAAATAAAAAAATCTATTAATACTAATCAACAATAAGAATATGATTTTTTTCAGCAAAACTTTTATAAAAATACTATGCCCTATCATATAAAAATACATAAATCTATTGATCCTATTTTATGGATGGGTTCGAATTTGGATCGAGGAATTGGAGGATCATTCATGAAGGATTTAAATGAGAAAGAGGTACCGCGGGGTTTAACTACAAGAGGAAAAAACAAAACATTTTAACTTCATAGAACATTCATCAATCTGAAAGCATGTTTTTTCTCTTTATATCTAAGTGGGCATGATAAAGACACTTTCATGATTATTATAAACAATATGAAGATAAATATAACTATAACTGATAAATAAAATCTTATATTTGGGATCTAATGATTTATCTTCCTTTTTAGTATAATCTATAGAAACAAAAGCATAAAAATTTGATTTTTATATCACATAAATTATGGTTGAGTTGAAAATGAAATCCAGTTAATTCTTATAATCATTATAGATGATGTTGTCATAAGTAAAAAAATAATAATTTGTAGTAATATATTTTTTTGTGCATCTGAACAACCAATGTTAAAAAATTAATATAAAATAATTTAAATGATTCAATCTGGGTAGAGTAAATTCACTTATAATATGCAGGAACCAAAATAGAAGGATGTGGAAAATATTGATTATATACAGGTTCTCAAAACATCTTATAATGAATTCATTTGGAAGGAAGCTGTAAAGAAAATATCTTACCATCACAAGAAGTAAATTTTCTATCCATGTATCATAACATCTCAATAAATACTTGATAATATTAGTTTAAATTATTGGAAGGATATTATGGCACTAGAGCGCTACCAGTAGCTGAAATTTGAGCAATTGGAATGAGTTTTTTTTACAATAAATTCTTTTTTAACCTTTCTACAAAATCTACAATGGAGATTATTCTAACTCTATAGAACTTGAATCCATTTATGAAAGGTATTCATAGATATCATAAATTCCTAAAAACATTTTAACTATAATATTTATGAAATTATGAAGGAGTCTATATATAGTATCAATAGATGATGAACCCATATATAATATTTTCATAGAATACTCTATGGTTTCATGTACCATAATTCTAATAGGGCGAATAAATTCATAAATATATGAAACCATTTTATATTGGGAAATTTCTAACCCAATTCATATCATGTTATTAACAATTAATGTTTCCCAGATAATATATTATAGATCTATTTTAATCTATTGAATGGAAACTAGAGTAAACATGTCACATTTGAGTGATTGGATGTGTGATGATAATTAATTAATATATAATAACAATTGATGAAATAGATTATAAATGTATGGAACCATAAAAGCTCTTGATGGAGGTTTGGAAAATGTGTGAATGTTACATCCCCACTCAGTTTTCACAAGAAGGTTCCCTAAGGTGGACCATCACAAGACCTCATGTGCACCTCCATGTACACCAATGGTTTCTAACTAGTAGTAGGGATCTATTATCAATCATGGGGAGACTACACCCTCTTTTTCATTAGAGTAATACACTAGAATAAATACATAAATAAATAAAAATAGAATAACGAAATGAAATCGTAAAAAAAAGAATACCATTATAATAAGATAACCAAACTTGGAAATACACTTTCAAGACTAAACAATGGATATTGCATTCCAAAATATGTGAACAATATCAAAATGAAACTCAAAATAGTGACACCATTTACTCCCAAGTGTGTCTTGAACCAGGTATGGTTCCCTCATCGATGATCCATCCACAAATCTTCCATCTAACAGAAGGCCTCTTCCCTTAACCTTTCCTACAACAATGAAATTTATTCTTGTACTGATAAAGAAACCTGATTAGCGAGTGATTAAAAATAAATATTCCACCCCGAATGGTGTTTAAAATAACATCAAGTCAATAATAGTGTATATTTTTCAATAAATAAATAATCACAATGAATAATAAAAAGATATCATATTATCATATTATTTTTATTTAACCCAATAACACACTTAGTTCTCATCAATACCTGAACCTCAATATCATCTTCGGCCCATGTTGGAGGATAAACTATCCCCACAGGATATCATGTCCTAGAATTACATTATTACCATTCTATATCTCATATCAATATCAGAATGCCATAGTTACCTTCAAATATCTCATTTCTTAAATTAATTCCATTGTAACCATTCATCATTTAATTAATTAATTCAAAAATTAATTAGTCATCTCAATCCCATTAATTTACTTGAAAATTAATTAATCTTACCAATCTCATTCATTGACTCAAAAATTAATTAATCCTCTCAATCTCAATAATTAACTCAACAATTAATTATTAATTTTAATCTCATTAATTAACTATAAAATTAATTAATATTCGTAATATTTTATATTAACTCAAAAATTAATTAAACTTCTAAACATCAGTAATTAACCCAAAAATTAATTAATCTTCTTAAACATATTAATTAACTAAAAAATAATTAATCTTGTCAATCCTATTAATTACCTCAAAATTTAATTAATCATTTCAACCTCAATAATTGAATCTGCCATTAATTAATCATCTAAATTCATTGATAATTAAAAAATTAGTTCAACACATCAATTCCCTTAATTAATTTTTCAAATAATTAATAAAAATCAACCTTCCCAATAATCCCATAATTAATTCATCATTTAATTATCAAATTCACAATATTATTATCCTATAAGAAATTATTAATTTACATATTAAAATAAACAAATCTCAATATCCCCAAATTAATTCCAAAATTAATTACTTAACTAAACAGTATGAATATCCTATAATTAATTTCGTAATTAATTATTTATAGTCTACAATTCAAATTTCCGAAATTTCCCATTTTTCATTAATTAATTAATTCACCAATTTAATTAATTAACTCCCCAATTTATTTAATTCAATCAAAAATACAATTTCAAAAAAACCTAATTGAAATTTTAAAATTACATAAACATAATTGTTATAAAGACTTTTGGATTTTAATTATGGACCACCTACCTCAATTCGTTGGCGAACGATCACCTAAGGGCAATAAAAAAAATGAACATCACAATGATGTAGAAAGAGATCCATATCTAAAAGCCTAAATAAATATTGAAAAAATAATGTTTTGTTAATATTATAACTAGATATACATAACCATATCTCTATCTAATTAAAATATGAAGTAACCCCCCATCTAGTATGGAAGAACAAAGGAAGAGGAATGGGAAACCCTGAGGGATATGATTCTCTTACCAGGAGGTTGCAGATCATTGATCTGGGAATCGAATCTTGAATAACATAGGTTTTGAATTCTTTGAATTAACCTTAGAGTCACTGGAACCATGATTAGGTTGTTGTTTCTGAGTTAGGGTCTAATAGGGTGAGTATCGGGGGTGTGGTTGATTTAAAATCTAATTTTTTGGGTGAATAAAAAAGTCATGCATGGTTTGCTGGGAAGGGGCAGACAGTTTTCACTAATTGTGAACCTTAACCATGAACCACATTTATGGGATTGCACAGTTTCTCCTTTAATGGAACAAGGTTTGAAAAAACATGCCTAATCTATGAAATAACCCTCTGTCCGGGGTTACATAGTATGCTGGGATGGGGAACATGGTTTTCCTTAACCATGTTCCAACAATGCACTTCTCTTTTCCCCAATTTTTATAAAATTTTCACCCAAAAATATCCCAAAGTAATGACCAAATGTAATTTACTCAATACAAGTAAACAATATAACCTAAATTCAAGCCCGATTCATCTTTAGAAATGGTTGGGATTTTACAATCTCTCCCCCTTATAACAGATCATCCTCAATATATACTCCCAAGAATATCTACGATTCTGAGAGAAAAATATCAGTCCACTGAAGAAACATACATGATTCTCTCTCCCAAGATTTCTCCTTAACATGGCAATGTTTCGACAATATATGAACTATCAGTGAGAACATTCACCATAACATGTTCCCATTATGATCCAATATAAGTATCATAAGCTCCCCAAAGGATGCATCTCTCCCCAGCTCCACATCGTCCACATGGATAAAATTGTAAGGGTTAGTTTGATATCACAACATTTGTGACACATGAAAAATTTCATGCATAAAATTTTAATTTTTTTGGAAGATCCAATTGGTACACCACCTGTTTGATTTTCTCTACGACCAAAAATAGTCTAATGAAACTTGGCACCAGCTTGCCTGGTCTCTGTATCTTTCGGTGACCCACCCTAGCCGACACCTGAAATAATACATGATAAACCTCTATAAACTCTAGGGGTCATAAACATTTATCATCATATGACTTTTTTCTACTCTGAGTCGTAGCCATAAAATTCAAAATTAGTTGTACCTGCTCTGAAAACTCTTTCTCGAGTCTCGGTCCCAATAAATCTAGTCACCTACTTCTATCCAGCATAATTTTGGTCTTCATGTCCTACACTAAAGATCCTCTTATGGTTCCATTTTATTAGTATCCTAATAAATTTTGTTATAGTAAAACTCCACTAAATCCAGGTCCATCTACAAAGATCCACCAAATATAAAACACAAGCCCGAAGTATATCCTCAAGTACATGAATAGTACACTCTGACTACCCACCTGTATGTGGGTGAAAAGTTGTACTCCATAAAACCTATGAACTAAGAACCTTTTAGAAAACCTTCCAGAAGATAAAATTACAACATGAGTCACGATATTAAACTATAGTCTATATCACCACATTTAGATGGACTATCTAACAAACATACAAGTCTCACAGCTTCTTCAATATGAAAATATCATGTATAGGAAATAAATATGCTACCTTAAATAGTCTATCTACAAAAACGCAAATATAATCATTATTTTGAGGAAGATTCCAGATACCCACCACAAGTTCTATGGTAACAACATCCCACTTCCACTATAGAATGTGAAATGGAAATAGAAAACAGCTAGGTCATTGATGCTTTGTATTCACCGGCTAATAGGTGTAGCATCATGTCATGAACCTTGTTATCTCCTTTTTAATTCCCATCCACAAAAAATTTCATCATAAGTAACAGTAAATTTTTCACACACCAAGATTTATTTCCTACCTAGAGGTATAAAATTCCCACATCAACTCCTCATGCATGCACGAAGTCACAAAAACCCAATTCATAATGTAGATGTTATCATCCTCATCTATCAACTAGAATAAGGTGCCTCCCTACATTCAAGGATTTTCCAAAAATATGAACATTCTGAATCCTCATTATTCCAATCCATGATCTTCTTGAATAGTGAATACTCCACCAAAACTAACACTAGAGACATTTTTTCAGGAATCTTCTGAACTACAATGTTCATCTCAACTAGTATAGTCATAATTATCCACATAACACTACACTCCAAATTAGCTTGAATCTGAGTGTTTATACAAAAATCATCAACAACATTTTTCCCCTTCCCAGGGAAATATACATGATCAAATTCAAATGACTACATATAATCAACATATATCTGTAGTAGAATATTCAAATATTTTTATGAAAATATGTTCTTTAAGCTTTTATGGTCTATAAACCTAGTAAAATTCTCTCCCAACCGATAATTTCAACAACACATCAAATCATAGACCACCACAGATATCTTCATGTGATTCGAAGAGTTGTTCTATTCATTTGGCCACAACTATCGAGCCCCAAATTACCCAACACGATCTACTTGCATCACCATGGATCCAATCCTTATCCCATAAAAGTAATATTACATCGTGGACTCCTCACCTAGCTCTGTTAGGACCAATATTTGTGATGATATCAACCTCTTCTTCAACTCTAGGAAAGAATCCTCATAAGATTCTTAACATTAAAACATTATCCCATTCATGGTCTCGACCGAAAGTGGTGTTTTTATTAAGGATAAGTCTGGGGTGAGTCTCCGATAATATACAGTTATCCCCAAAAATCATATATATCAAAAATGTTCTTTAGATGCTCCCAAAATACAACTTCCTAAATATTATATGTGTCTATCAACACACCTTCCTTCGAGATGATGTGTCCCAATAAGTGTACCTGATCAATCAAAAACTGACATGTAGATATTTTGGAATGTAACTAATGCTCTATAAGTGTACTAAAGATGATGTCAACATGTTGGGAATGATCTTCATGTGTCTTGGAGTACACCAACATGCCATCAACAAAGACAAAATCAAAATGATCTAGGTATATATGGAATGTTATTTTCCTCAATGCCATAAATATTGATGGTGCATTCTTTAACCCAAATAGAATTTTGATGAACTCATATAGTCTATAACATCATTGGGAAGAATTAATCTATATATCTAATGTTCAAACTCTCCACTGATGATACCCTAATCTCAATTCGATCTTGGAAAAAGAAACATGCCCCTCTCAACTGGTCAAAAAACCCTTGATACATGGAAGAGGATACTGATTCTTCCATTTCATCTTGTTAAACACCATGAAATCAAAACACAAGTGAAAAATAAATTAATCATTACATTCAATCAACAAATGTAATCCCCAAGGTGATGTAATCTGGTGGAAAACCCATGTATCCATAAAATATTCTAGTTGTGTCTTGAGCTCTTAATACTCTATCAGTGCCAATTTGTATGATGGAATTGAAACTGTTTTGGATCCTTGAATGTTATAAATAGTAAATTATATGTCTCTATCAATAAGAAACCCTAAGAAGTATTTAGTAATCACTTCATTAAACATGTCCACTACTGGTGTAAATACATCATGTTTCCCACCACCATCATCGAGCGTTAGACTAGAAACCTGGGTCGTTAGCTCTCCAAGTTGTTGAGTAATTATCCATACTCTACCTTCTTAGATATCACACTATCCATTGTTAATATACTATCTACCAATAGAGAACTAGAAGTCAATCTAATGTTGTAACAACCAATTTCGGCATAGTATCCATTAACATCTCCTTACCCAAAATAACATTGAAACCTAAAATGATGAGAACAAAGATTTCCCACAAATAACTATAATCCCCAAACTCGATAGAACGTCACTTTCACATGGAAATTTCCCTTGACCTTACACCTAGAGGTGTGTCTATCGTCAAACCCCTGATCACACACACCATCATAATGCCTAAACAATTCACAAGTGGTGTATAAATAATGGGATGAGAGGAACCATAATCAAATAAGTCAATAGTTAATCTAGAGGCTACTAAAAGAGTACCTCTCAATGATGATGGTCCAATATTGCTATCCCCTATTGTAGGATGAATATCATGCAGCTATCCTTACCCTCTTCCCTGTGATGTAGTTTGACTCCCTTGAGATACACCACTCTACTGGTAAAGTTTCTCTTTCCTAGAAGTTCCATGTCTACTGCCTCTACTACCATGGAATGTAGAAATCCAACTTCCAGCCTGATATGGTGTAGAAGATCCCCTTCCTACATTTTTATTCTACCTAGATGCCTCATAATTAACCATTTTTCATGGGTTTCTACAAAATATCTATAGATTTAAAATATTTCCACAATATTTTATCTCCCCTAGTGGTCAGGTATAGTTTTTAGGATAGTGGTATGGCCTACCGCACTAGTGGAAAATCACTATATAAAATTCATGTGTAACTATATTTTCGCGTAGCCCACTCTTTTTTCTACTAATATAGATAATGTTCTCATAATGACATTTACTTATCATAGAACATATACCTACTAATCATCCTATAGAAACCATCTATCCTAAATTGAAAACCTCCTTCAGGTTTCCTCATCTATGAGAACCTGATTCACAACTTATGAATACTTCTTCATCCTAAATATGTTCACCTAGGACTTAATTTCACCCCAATTCCTTCTTGAAATCATTTATGTGAAGTAGCCTCTTATACAGACAACATTGTATCAAAGTGTTGTAAATCAATAAATCATCCATCATAGTCAATTACAAAAAATAATCCATGAGTCTATCTCATGAACGTAGCTAATATCTCATGCCTCAGTATCTTTGGATAGAAGTTCTCCAAGAAACTCTCCAAGAACTCCTTCCATAACATACCATCACCATGTCCAGTTAGGGACTAGATGTCTCACAAGCACTTCACTGATCCTCATAGAATATAACCAACTAGCTTTACCCTCTTCTCATTAGGAGTCTCTATGTGTTCATGTATTTTCTGGATAGTCTTTATTTAGAACTCATCTCCCTTAGGTACAAATTCTCCAGAAAAATATGAAGGGGGCTTAAACTAAAATACTGTAATAAAATTAGTCAATCTCTTCACAACCCACCCTGGGTTGCTTTCTCTAAACTACATGAACAATGAAATGTTCTCTTGGAACTGTTCCCCTACTTCCTCATTCAGCACTATCAGTGCCACTGGTTATACCACTAGATGATTATCCTTATCCACATCATCTTTTAGTCCTCTCAAAATGCATCATCATAGAGGCATAACTATTCTAGAAAGAGAAGCACGATATGATACTTTTCTCAACATTAACTCATTTAAGGGAAAATTCAATAATCTAAAACAAGAAGTTTCCTCAAACCCTTCCACATAGAAATAGTAGTGGAGCTATTACGATCCATAACCATATAACACCTAGGTCGAGGTTTAAAAAGGTTAACACACATTCAATAATAAATTTTATCATTTTGACACCCAATTATTCTAATCTGTCATCATTTTACCCCTTTTAATTCCAAATTTGGCACAATTTTCAATTTAATTTCACAATAAATGAAAAAGTTTTTGTGTCCAACAATATACACAAAACCTTTTTCCGATGTTTTCCTAAAATTATGCATGTAACAAAATAATCTATAGTTCCTAGAATGATGCATACAAGCTCAAATCTTGTTCTTTATTGGGCCAAGATTCAAATATGAATAATTCTCTGAAATAACAATCACTTCACATAACAAGTTCATCAACCAAAGTGAAATAATATTCAATTATAACAAAAAACATCAACAACAACAGTCTCACCCTGGGTACTTAGGTTCTCCCTCGTACACGGGTTAGCTACTCCCATGCATAAGATTATAACCAGCTCTTGACTCTTTCAAGTATCCACTCTACCATACATGAATAGTAAGTTAAATGAAAATAAAATATAAATGGTCTTTGATAGCTCTTTATGAAATCCTGACCCATGTTTCACAAACTGGTTCCCGGAGCCAGTCTATTACATGACTGTAAGCATGCCTCCATGTATGCCAGAGGATGATGACTAGCAGAGAGGGTATGTTATCGATCAAGTAGAGACTATAACCTATTTTCATTATATTAATAAAAAATGGAAATAAATAAAAACTAATAACTGAATAACCAAATGATAACATAACCAGCATAATACTAGTATTAAAATATAAACAAAACTAGAAATAAAACATCAAGACTGATCAATAGATATGGAATGCTAAAATACGTGTCCAGTTTCAATGTGAAACTGAAAATAAATATACAAATGAATCCCATGTAGGTATTGAACCGTGTATAGTTATCTCATCCATGCACCATCCCCAAAATATCCATCTAACATAGGCCATTGACCATAAACCTATCCTACCACAATTAAATCTATATAGTTACCGATCCGGCAACCCAAGCAGGGTTTTAGTACAACTCAATATTCCCCCACCAATAGGGTCTAAAACAACATCAGGTCAATAATTATGTATGTAGATGTATAATTAAATAATAACAATTCATAATTAAATAGTTATCATATTATCACATTATTATTTATTTAATGACATAATTCATCGGGTTCTCGTGGATACCCGAACCACGTTACCTACTTCAGCCCACTGAAAAGGATAAATTGTCCCAAAGGTATATCATATCCTATAATTTTACTATTACAATTAAATATCTAATATCAATCACATAATGTCATTATTACTATTCTAGATCTCAATTATCGTATGAATTTCATTGTTACCATTCAACATTTCATAAATTAATTATACAATTAATTAGTCATCTAAATCCCATTAAATAGTTAAATAATTAATTAATCATCACAATCTCATTAATTAATTCAACTATTAATTAATATTCTCAATCTCATTATTTAACTAAACATATAATTAATCATCACAATTTAATTAATTAACATAATAATTAACTAATCTTATTAATTAACTCAATAATTAATTAATCTTCTCAATCTCATTAATTAACACAAAAATTAAATAATCTTCTAAATCTTATTAATTACCTGACTAATTATCTAAAATTATCAATCATATTAATTAATTAAACTATTAAATAATCATATAAACTTAATTAATTAACTCTACCATTAATTAATCATCTCAAATATTTGCAAATTTTGTAATTATTTTATCACGTCAATTCCCTAAATTTACTTCACAATTAATTAATCGAATTCCACCATCCCAATAATACCATAATTCAATCATCAATTAATTATTCAATTCAAAATCTTATTATCATTTAACTAATTCCATATTTTATTATTCAAATAAAAAATCTCAATATCCCCTAAAAAATTCCACATTTAATTACTCATTTCAACAATATAAATATCCTATAATTAGTACAACAATTAATTAATCACCATCTATAATTCCAATATCCCAAATTTCGTATTTTTCATTATTTAATTATTTTACTAATTTAATTAATTCAATTACGAGCACAATTTATAAACATAAAATAGAAGTTCTAAATTTACATACACATAACTACAACCAAGACATTGGTATTTGAATGATAGACCACCTACATCATTTGATTCATAAACAAAATCCCAATGTGAGTACCCAAAATTTTAGTGGCACAATGATATAGAATTATATCCAGATGTAAAACCCTAAATCAAGATTAAATAAATCAATATCACTTAATCTTAGATTTAGATATACAAACCCAAACCTATATCTAATCAAAATGGGAAGTATAATACCTTCTAGGATGGAATAAGAAAGGAATATGAATAGGAAACCAAGAGATATAGGAATCTCTTATCGGGAGTGGTGAATATCATTGATCCAGGATTTTCATCATGAAGAATAGTGGACGGGAAGGCTTTGAATACATGTGATGGGATCTAAAATTATGAATAGTTGAGTTTTCTATATTTAGGGTTGAATAAAGATATTATTAGGGGTTGTATGATTTAAAATCTTATTTGAGTGAGAATTAAAAAGTTGTGCACTATTTTCTAAGAAGGGGTGCTTGGATTGACCAAAATGTGTACCATAATTGGGAACCTATTTTCAGGAGCGGGTGCACAGTTTATTCATTTTGGGTGAATAGTTTGAAAAACTATGCACTATTTAGGAAAACCCCCTCTATCTAGGATAGGTTGTTTTTTGTGCCTGGGCACATGATTTTCATTTACCTTTCACCAACCATTACCATCCTTCTTTCTCCCATATTTCTCATATTTTCACCCAAAAATGTCCCAAAGTAAAACCCAAATGAAAATTCATTAACACAAAGAAAAAACTATATTAAATCAACCATGAGTCATCTTTAGAAAGGTTTAGGATCTTACACTAAATCTTTTTAAGGAATTAAAACTAACTAAAAAACAATTTTTTTAGAGTGTATAGGATATACTTAATATCTGTTTTGATGATATGAGTATATTCATGTGAATCCACTGGATTATTTTATTGAAATATTAGATTATTGAAATAATGTCATTTTTAAATACCACAACCTCTCTATGTACATTTAACATAGACATGTTATCACATATTCCTCTATTCTAATTCACTTAATCTGTCACAGGCTCAACTTCCACTTCATTCATAATAGAGGTTATAGGTTAGGAATATTTTATTTGTTTGATCATGATGGTTTGGATATTAATCTTCACTAACAACATATCATTATATTCTTTAAGAACTGAACATTCCATTAGAAATTTGATCTCAGCATTATAAGAAAACATCCATTTCAATATAAAATCATAACCACAACTGAGATTATTGAAAAGTTTTATAAAATATGAGGAAAAATACTTTTTGTGTTTTCTTGACATTGGATAATTCAAAATTATTTATCATAGAGAGTTTATATTCCTAATCATGAGAATGAGTTGTAGTAGCCTTTATGTTATATGCGATAACACAAAAATCATTTATATCTACATTCTTATTTATAACATTATTAGTAGGATTTCATATAGCCATTGGATCCACTACTATTTTACCAACCTCACATTCCACTCATACCTCAGTCGCATCCTCACCACAAAAGGTATCAACTGGCCCTTCTTCATGATTTTCAATAACTATATCAAAATTTTGACCAATTATATGAGCTTAATCAGTATTATTTTTAGGTAATGATTTAAAAAATTGAATTTCTAGACATATTGGTATTCCTTTAGACATAGCTAGCTCATATTTGGTGACAATAGTCTCCAAAAATCCCTAGTATAAATCATATCACCAGGTGATACGTGTGTTAGAGGTGAGGTTGTGGATATATTCATATGAGTCGATGATGGAGGCGCTATAACATCATAATTGTTATCATTGTATCCAAAAGGTGCTACATAATTAGTGGTAGCACCCTAGTTATAACTGAATTCCAAAATAATAATAGTTAAACATGTTTTTTTTTATTGAACCTAAAAAATATCCATCATTTAAGTCTATATCATTAATCATCATGACCAATGAAATAGTCCTTATATAAAGGTAAAAATTCAGAATCCCTTTACAATAGTAGTATTGGTGAATGTACCTCATCTTGTACCATGTGAGATTACACATGACCATATTGATCAGGACATGTATGTGACACCTTTCCTAAGGCAATACATTTTCCACCTCCCCAACACTATGATCAACTCTATTATGAATAAAAAATCCCAAAACCTTCTGCTCTACTTAAATGATAATTATAGACTTATTCTTAATGTAAATATACCCAAACAATGACTTGTTTACATTAGTGGGTCCTATAGAGTTTTTAAAAATAATAGAATTACTAAAACTCTACTCACATTCATGAGGAAAGTGGATAATATCTGCCATATCCAAAGATGAAGCTAAAATATCATTCCAATTTAAATTCCTTAAAAAACAAAATATGTTCCAACAAACTAAATCCCATTATTTCTCATTATTTAGTTTTCATATTCCTCATACATATATCATATATTATTCTTATAAAAATATTACTATCATGGTAACAAAATACATTGCTCAATAAAATATTTGTTCCTCTCATCAAGTCCATGTTCTCATTATTTTTGTCAAGAACATGACATGTCATGTAACCTACATTTTCATTTATTGGGAATTTTGAACTATTATAATCTTCTCACTTTGACATACCAATTATATATATAAAGGATTGAGGTTTAGAGAATAGAGATGTATCAATGTAGTTTCCAAAAGTGAAGGGACATAAGAAAATGGAATTTAATGAAATACATGATTTCATGATGGGAAATGCACCTTATGATTAGACATATATTTTCCCAATTATGGTTTTGGGGGTTATTCATGATAATATAATGAATAAACCAAAATAAGTAAAAAAATTGAGGAAATGAAAATGGTTTCTATAAAATTACATAAGAAATTTTTCTTGTATAACAAACTTTTAGAATAAACTATACAATAATATTTTTATAATGCTAAAAATTGTATATAAATTAATAAGTAATGTAAAATTTAAAATATATCTATAACATAAACACATTAAACACATTTCTATTCAATTAAGCAAAGCTCTAAATTAATAAAGACAAAAATCACAAAAGAAAGTGGATTAGTAGAAATATCAGCTAATTTGTACTTGGTTAATTTAACATCAAGTGGGATTTTACATTCTTGATAATTATTACACAATAAATGATGCATTATATTTGTAATATTTTTTCTAGAATTGACTTCTAGATTATATGAAATATTGAATAAATATTTTTTCACGTTTGATTAATATTGGTATAAAATTTATTTCATTTACTATTATAGAGTGTTTCATTAAGAAAACATGTTTACAAATAATACATGCATACTTTATTCTACATCAACAATAGATACTAAAATTAAGTTATTTGTTATAATAAACCATGATTTACATGATTTTCCTATAAATTGGGAGTTTCCTAAGTTTCTATTCTTAAATATTCTACACCCTCTAAAGTTGATATTAGAATATGATGCCTAATTAAAATATGAAATTTTTGGGAAATTTAAATATTGTGAAACTATTCATTTTTAATACATTAAAAATATTTTGGCATCTAATAAATGAGATTACTTGGGATTTTCTGTTAATATTAAACATGAAAAACCCACCATCATATTTTCTAGTCTATAAGAACATATATTTAATGAATTTCAAAAAAAAAATAACTATATAATGTATTGTCAAGTATTTTCTTATATTCATCATAAATATTTTTTTCCTTATAAATAATAAGAGGTTCTTGTAATTTATTTTTTTCAAGTTGAAACATATTATTTATATCAAATATGTTTTTTCATTGATTTCTCACATTTCCAAATACTTATTATAACATCCGGAATCAGTTTCTACACACCAGTGTTCTGATCCAGTTGGTTACATGATCTAAAGTAAGCCTACCCACACACGAGAGGGTGTCGACTAGCAACAAGCGTAAAATATATAACATGGGGACTTGATAACCTCTTTATCAAAGTGGCATAACAACACATATAAATAAATAATATCCAAATTATAAAAACCATAATTATAATAATACTAGTTTATCATGATAACAATAGTAGAAAATAAAATATACATATAAATTAGTAGATATTACATTCCATATATGTGGCATGTTCCTATATGAAAAATCAAAAATAAAGACATACTGAGAACTCCCAAGTGGGTCCTAACATCATTTTTTGGTTCCCTCATCCACGATCCATCCCAAATAAGTAAACTAACATATAAATTGTGCCCTTATCTTGTCCTCTAATCATGAAGTATATTCAATTATCAATTATGAATACCAAGTAGAGTGTGAGTAGAACTGAGTAATGCAGCACCAATGACCATTAAAACAATATACAATCTATAATAGTTTGTTAATTTTTATAAATCATGAGTTACATAAAGTAAACATTTATCAAATTTAATTATTATTTATTTAACCACAAAGATCACTTTGGTTCATATTGACACTTGAACCATCCATACATTCTTTGGTACATGTTGTATTCTAAACTATATAACAAAGGGCATAACAATTCATTATAACATGGCTTTCATTATCCATTTATTATCAATTCATAAAACAACTACATGGAAATGTAGTCCAATGTAAATATTTTGGGTCTAGAACACCATGTATAACACCCCTTGGGTATTTGAAACGTCATTACATGTCCCACAACCCACAGTTAACATAATTGATATTTTGAATGATCATTTCTATGTCCAATACATGTATATCATCCAATAAAAAGGGGGATTTTGAAGAATTAGTCCATATCCCACACATGCATATCATATGTATCTGAATATCATATTTTTTCAATATCACATATACCAAAACTTTACATTAATCAAGGTTAAGAATCATTAACCTTATTATAAAACATTATCTTTAATGTTCCACATTTAAATTGTCAATTTAATCATATTTCATCACATTAATCACATTCGAATATTATCAAAATATCAATATTAAACTATTTAATAATATAATTCATTTTCCCTTCATGTTTAAGCTAAAAATTCTAAAATTATCATTTTTAATCAATTCCTTATCCCATAAATTGACCAATTACACAATCCAATAAATTGATCAAATTCATAACCACAACATCCCATTAATACTATAATTAAATCATTCTATTAATTAATTAACCAATTACATAATATAATTAAAGATTCTATTTGGAAACATATAAATTTTTATTTCACAATTAGTTACACAAATATAAAGTCAATACTATGGGATTTACAATTTAGAGCACCTACCTCGAGATCATTGATCAACATTTTCCAACAGAAATCCCCATATTGAAATGGAATAATAAACTCCACAACGAAGAATGAGATCAAGAACCATATACTATATGAAGTGAAAATGGATTAAGATATATCAAAACCTATATCTAAACCCATATCCAGTGTAAGAAATCATTACTTTAAATTATTAAGGAATTATTTGAGGGAGGGAGGAATCCAATCATGAAGAGAATACATACTGGGAGAGGTTTAGATCCTCAATCAGATCCACGATTCATCAAAAATGGAATTTATAAGGCCTATGAATATATTTAAGAGCCTCCAAAAATTAGGAAAAATGAGTTTTTTCTAGCAGTGAAGAATGAGGGTCAATTTCGAGGATTTATGAAATTTAAAAACTAATTTTCATGGAATTAGAACCACATGCATGGTTTCCTTGGATAGGTTACATAGTTTTACAAATTGTGCTCCTGAACCATGTGCTCATCCTTAGGGGTGTCCAATTTCACCTAAGAGGGTCCATGCTTTGGAAAACCTTATGCCACCCATAAAATTCCCCCTCTTTCATGGGTGGCTAGTTCTTTGGTGGTACACACATGATTTTGTACAAATTGTTCCCCAACCATGCACTACCCCTTCTTCCTCCAAATTTCTCAATTTTCACCTGAAAAACCGTGAAATAGAAACCCACCCATGATATAAAAAAATAATAGTAAAACAGTTCCTATAAATGAGAATGAGACATATTGAAAAAAATGAAAAGATCTTGAAATATCCCTACCATATAATAGCTTGTGCTTGAGATGTGCTCCCAAGTATCCCTAAGATTATGAGACAAAAATAACAGACCACTAGTCCAATATATATAATTCTCTTTCCCATGTTTCCTACTCAACACGACCATGATTCCATAATACTGAAACTATTAGACTAGTTTTCCACACAACAAATTTTCACTATGATCCATAAGATGTATTGGATGCTAGGGATTTTCAAACGCCCTGTGCAAGATCTGATCTGTATGACACTAGCTCAATTCTCTCCCCAAAATCAAAAGATCCCACAAACCTGGGAACCAACATACCCTGCCTCTAAATCATACGGAGAACCAATCTAGGCTACACCTGAAGTAACACATGATCACCCATAGTACACTTAAGGGGTCCCCTATTTCTATCATCATATGACTTCTATCTACTCTGAACTTTAGTCATACGATTCTGAATGAACTTAACCTGCTCGAGCGTATCATTCACAAGACTCATTCTGAATAAATTAAACCCACCTACATCCATCCATCATAGAGGTGATCTATATGGCCTCTAATGAAGATCCAAATATGGTTTCATCTAAGCACTTTCCTAATATATATTGTTATTAGTAAACTCCACCATTTCTGTGTGCTTCTCCCATGAACCACCTAAACCAAGAAATAAATTTTGAATCATGTCATACCAATCATGAATAGTATGTTCTGACTTCCCTACATTTCTATGGGGGTGATTCATAGTAAGAAATACCTATTTAATATGTGTATTCTTCATGATTTTCTAAAAGCATGAAGAAAAAAAACACTCACATTCTAAAAATATAATCTGTGACATCCCATGCAGAATGACTATATCCCAAACGTACATATCTCCCAACTAGTCCACTGAGAATATATTCTAAATAGTCAATAAATGTGCTAAATTTGTTAATAGATCTACTATAACCCAAAAAAAAATCATTCTTATGATTCTTCCATGAGAGACCCAACTCAAAATCCATTGTAACATTGCCGTAATTCCATTATTTAATGGGAAATGGTTGAAGTAATTTACCTGGTCATTGATTCTTAGCCTTCACTTGTGATATCTTTTCATCGTCTCACGAACCCTGCAATTTCCATTTTCATGAATGGCCACCAATATTGTTGACATAGTTCAAGGTACATATTGTTTAATCCAAGATAAAACTCCTACTTTGTGGCATGAAATTTAGGAATCAGTTCATATCACAAACAAGAATGAAGAACTACACATCCTCAAACATTTATGATATCATCATCATCTACTATCCGATCTGAAGTTGACTTCCAAACATCAATGATTTATCTCAAAGATAAACACTCTATATACTCATACTGACTTTGCCTAATCTGACTCAAAATTTTGGACTCCACTATTACTTATATGAGGGAAATCTACTCATGGCCCTCCTGATCCACACCATGTATCTCATCTAAAGAAATATTCATCTTCCACTGAGAGTTAAAATCCTGAAGTATGTGATTCTGTGTTTTCCTTCTCAAAGTGTTTGAAACACTATATCCCTTACGATAAATATATGCAAGTTCAATGATAAATGAATTAGTATACTCAAATCATCTCTACTGCTAGATAATAAATTATCTCTTTGAAAATATATACATTAATCTCAGGTTATCATTATACCCAATAAAAATTTCACCCATAGATAATTCTGCAAACACATCAAATCATAAACCACTTCCACTAGATTGAGTCCCAGAATTGGGCGCATTCATTAATGTGCCCTCAACTCCAATTACCCATACACCACAACATGATCTCAATGCATCAACAATACTCAAATCCGAATCCCAGATGCATTCCAAAATCCAGTATACTCCTAACTTGGATAGAGTTGGATTACGATCAGTGCATTTTTCAAACACATCATCGATTCCTATTAATAATTTTCACATTTTATGTCCCATTTCAGCTTTACTTCCATCTTTATCGAGCCTGGATGTTTTTCTCCCAAGTCAGAAAAGTCATTGATGAACCTTCAATGGTATCTTTCTAAACCTAGAAATCAATGTATAAAATACATTCACAATCTTTTCCTACGAAAAAACCCTTTGAACCTTATCTATGACCACTATTACACATTCCCCCATTATTATGTTACCCATGAAGAATACCTATCTAATCATCAATCATCACGTAGATAGCATGTCTTATATCAAATTCTCTCTCTGTGTGCTTAGGATGATGTCAAGATGTTGGCATGATCTTCACGTGTCTTGGAGTAAAAAAATATTACATCCACAAATGCTTCCACCAAATGAACCAAGTATAGACAGAATATTCTATTCATCAAGTCCGTAAACACAACATGAGCATTATTCATCCCAAACAACAACATGAAGAGATCATAAATGCTATATCCTCTTTTGAAATATGTCTGCTTAATTTAGAAATGTCAAACTCTCAACTGAAGATACCTCGATCTCAGGATGACCGTTGAGAACAAACAATCTCCAGCCAATTTCTCAAAGAGATCATCAATATGTGGAAGATGATGTTGTTTCTTCAATATCATCTAGTTTAAAATTCTATAGTAATCATATAATTCCAAAGTATCATCATCCTTCATTGAAAAAATAATTAGAGAATCCCAAGGCAATGTATCAAGAAAAATAAACCCCTTTTCTGCCTACTCATTCAGTTGAGTCTTGATCACTTGAAGCTCTGTTGGTTCCATTCAATAATGTGTAATGTAAACTAGCTCAGTTCTAAGAATTGTCTCAATAGTAACCTCCAAATCCCTTTTATGTGGTATGCTTGAGAAGTCCTCAGGAAACACATCCTAGAATCTATCCACTACAGGTGGAAATAAACTTTTCTTCACACCCACATCGTCCAATAATAGACTTGAAACCTAAGTAGTGAGATCCCCCATTTTATAATGAATCTCCCATGTACGACCTTCCCTAACATCTCATTCTTCATTATGAACATAATTTTCAGCCATAAGAGATGAAAATTTCCACACTCTATTGATAAAAGTCTATGTGAGATTGGTATGATACTGACCAATCCCTACCCAAAATAAATTCAAAGTCAGACATATCATGGATGCAAAGGACCCTTAGAAAATGGAACTCCCCAAACCTAAGAGAACACCTGAAACATAAGCAGATGTCTCTTGATCTTACCCCCAATGGTGTATCGATCACCATAACCCTACTAAAAACGCAACATCTAAGATCAAACCATTTACATATTTTTTAAATATAAAGGAATGAGAGGAACCATCATCAAATAATGAAGTAAAAAGTGTAGAATCTATAAAATTATTACCTCTAATTATCGATGGTATGGCCTCTCTATCCAAAAATGTAATCTGAACAATATGATATTGTCATGCCACTGTTCCCTATTATACAGTCTGAGTCCCCTGAACTTCACCACTCTGCTAATACGGGTGCACTTTCCTAGAAGTACCATGTCCACTACCTCGACTTCCATTAACATTGTAACAATTACGCCCATATTGTTATAGTGTAGAACACCCCATTCTTTTACTTTGAATCTACATAGTTTCTTCATCAATTCCCATCAATCATGGGTTCTTACAGAACCGTATTAGATTTCCCATAATGTCACATTTTCAACACTCTACCAGTGGTAGTGGGAACTAACAATGAAAGAGACTCGATCCACTACACCGGTGGTAGGTCACTCAGGTAATTTCTTGGGTGACTGATCCTTCCCCCTTGCCACTCTGATAAAAATCTACCTAGTTAACATTCCGAAGCAATGCTTATGAATCCCATAAGGCTAACCTTGCGTTCATCTGACAGATACCACTTCTGTTCAAATGGTTTCCTACTTCAGGTTCCTCTTAGATATGGGTGTCTGATTTACCACATCTGAAAATTTCTTCAGCCTATATATCTTACCATGTGAATTAAATTCACATTTAATCCCTTCATGAAAATTCTTCGACGTAGTAGTGGCATCCCTTTACAATCTTGGAAAAAAGAATAAAAATGTAAAATGTGTCTTGCATAGTCACTCACAAACATGCTCCCAAAAGTATGTCTCATGAAATCTACATCCAAATCCAGCCTGAGATTCTTATGGTAAAAGTCCTCAAAGAAATTTTACTAGTATACCTTCCATAAAAAATTCTTTAGTTCTCCATCACAATTCTGGATATCCAAACAATACATTTCTTGACCATGTAACTAATCACCAATAATTTTGTATAAATTCTTAACTATATCGTCTAAATAATCAAGTATCTTCTAGATAGACTCAATCCAAAACACATCTTCCTCTGGTCCACCCTATTCGATGAAAGTTAGAGGGTGTTGCAACTAAAACCCCAATGTTATGTCTAAAATACTCTTCAAAAATTTCACTAGGACTCTGTCTATAAAAGCTGTAAACTGAGATTAATCTCAAGAATCTTCTCTCAGGCTTCCTCACCCATAAATATCAAAGCCTCTAGTTACACTAATAGAGGATCATTTCTAACCATGTCCCCACGTCTTCCTATAATCAAGCATTTTAAGGAAGGCATAAGTGAAAATTTCAAAATTTTGGTCTTAGGACACATTTCTAAACATTAACACAATTATATAAGAGGAATTAACATCAATCCATAACATGTAATCCCCCATAACCTTCCACATGATTAAAACCGAGGTTCCCTCACTACCCTCAACAATAGCTCATCTAGTTCATAGATAACATAAGGTAAATATTTTCACAGTTCTTATTTCTCATTAGACAACCATTTATTAACTTTATTTATCACATTTATCATCATTTAACAATTATAAATTTCATATTAGGAACCTCTTCCTTATATATAAATAGGTAAATAAAATAATTTTCTTTTAAAAAACTTACCCAAAACATTATTTTTTGTACGTTTCGGAAATGATGCTTGTCACATAATAATCCTGAGAGCCTAAAAGGAAGCATGCTTACTCAACACTCATACCATTATTTTACATGATGTAAAAATCTCATAAAATATTGACACCGCACAATAATTTCATCGCCCAAGGTTAAATGACATCCAATTATAAGATCAAATATTAATAACAGCAATACATCCTTGGCTACTTGGGTTTACACCCGTACATTGGTTTGCTACTCCCATGCATGACCTCATTATCATGTCCCGACCACCCTAGTATCCTGTATAACTTGAAAAAATAGTAATATAATTTAAAAACAAAATAAAGCCAGTTGATGCCACTTGGTAATGTTCTAGCTCGGGTCTCACACCTCGGTGCCCCAAGATGATAGGCCATATGACCTCAAACGCATCTCCTCAGGCATTAGTGGCTTCCAAATACTAGCAAGGGTCAAATATATAACATGGGGAGATTATACACTCTTTAACAAAGAATCAAAACTGGGGAAATAAATAAATAATAACAAAATGATAATAAC
Organism: Viscum album; assembly: GCA_963277665.1. Classification (NCBI taxonomy): domain Eukaryota; kingdom Viridiplantae; phylum Streptophyta; class Magnoliopsida; order Santalales; family Viscaceae; genus Viscum; species Viscum album. The sequence goes on along the minus strand of OY728151.1, from coordinate 1,449,781,309 downwards.
CATAATATGAATAATACTAGTATTGTATGATACCAAATATAGAAAATACAATATAAAAATAAAATAGTGGATATTCCATGCAAAATATGTGTCTAGTTGAAATATGAAAACCCCAAAATAAAGACACTAAAAACATATATGTGGGTCCTGACATCAATTCTTGTTCTATCATCCATGATCCATATAAAATAATCCGTATAATATAGGGCTCTTACCTTTATCATTCCCTACAAACACCATGTTTATTTGGGTAACAATCAGGCATACTGAGTAGCACGTGAGTATAACCCTGTAGGCCACTAACAATGGTGTCTACATTAAAATACAATCTGTAATAGTGTATGGTGTTTTTTAAAGAATGAGGGAAAAAATTCAATAGTTATTACGTTTCCTTATTATATATTTAACCACATGAAACATTTGGGTTTACGATGACACTTGAACCATCAAAACCTAGTTCGTCCCATATCGGAGTACGAACCATATCACAAATGGAATAAAAAATAATTATAAAATGGAATTCCATTATCTATTTAATTTCAATCCATAACACGGTTACTTGAAACTATATTCCATTGCCATCATTTTGGGCCCATAACGCCATGTCCAAAACCCCATGGGTATTTAAATCATGAACCCATGGACCATAGCTATTTTTTATCACATATGGGATTTTGAGGAATTAGTGCATGTCCCACTCATGTATATCAGTAAGTTACATAAATTATTTTAAATAATCCTTCAATTTCCCACACATGGGTATCACATATATCATAGTATGGAATTTTTCAAAATTTCACATATACCACAATTTCACATTCATCAAGGATAGTCATCATAAAACTTCTTATAAAACATTCTCTTCAAAGTGACATATTTCAATTAATAATTTAATCATGGGTTTTCACTTTAATTAAATGGAATAATATTAAAAAAACATTATTAAACACATTTTCAATATTTAGTCATATAATTCATTAACCTTTTAAGGTTAATATAAACATCCAATAATTCCCATTATAAATCAATTCTATATCCCATAAATTAACCAATTACAGAACCCTATTAATTGAAATATTTAATAACCCCAACATCTTGTAAATTTCATTGTTACATCATTCCATTAATTAATTATCCAATTAAATAATTCAATTCAAGATACGATTTCCAACCATGGACTGTAGCGGTACAGTAGCATTACTATAGCAGTCGTTGTAGTAGTTACTATTCGGTACTGTAGCAGTCGGAACTATTCACCCGATTTGGGACTTTAGGACACCGGTTTGGGCCTATGGGTCTCCAAGGCCTTCGGGTCATCAATGGTCTTAAGGCCATAGGGGCTTCGCGTCACATAGACCATGGAGTGTTCCAGTTCACATAGAACTGGCCCGAGAAGAGGATCAAGAGAAACAGGAGTAGCAGCCACCATATGTAGAGCTAATCGGATTGGAAGAATGAGAGGGTATGGCAGTCGTCATCGGGACCAGGCACCGTGCAGCTTTGTACGGGTCAATTCTAGCCGATCTACAATGCAAGGTGGGGATCTAGGTGATCAAGGATGTAGAAATCTAGGGAGGGGCAGTTCAAGTGGTCTAGGCCTACAAGTCATGTATTGGGTATGGTATGCCTCTGGGCCTTCGGGTCATGTGTTGCAGGTTTGTCAGTCCTTGTGCCTTTGGCCTACAGGTCATGTTTGGGTTCCCCTTCAACCCTTAAAAGGGGGATTATCCATAATAAAATAAAAAATAAGGCCTTAGGGCCATTTGGGCAATGATAAACTCCACAATGCATAATGACATCTAGAACCAAAACCAAGATCAAGAATCAAAATTATTCAGATATTTCACAACCCTGATAAAAAAAAGTCACCAATAGATAAAATCACCCCTTTGATAGATTTGATAAATTTTAGAGAGAGGGAGTAAACTAATCGGGAAGTGATTACATACCAAGAGAGATGGAGATCATTCAATATGATCTTCAATTCCTCAATAATGATGTTTGGAATGCCTTGAAATCCATTAGGGGGCCTCCAAAAATGAGGCAGAATGAGTTAGGTCAAGTAGGGTGATTGAGGATGAATTATAGGGGTTACACTAATTTTCAAACTAGTTTTATGGGAATTATAAATTGTTTTCATGATTTCCTATGTTGGGGCACACAGTTTAACAAACCGTTTGTACGGACCCTGAACACCTCCTTGGGGGTGCATGGTTTCTCATTATTGGGTGCATGGTTTGGAAAATTATGCTCCAACCATGACATCCCCCTCAATATAGGGTTTCAAATTTTTATAAGTGCAGGAAAATGGTTTTGAAAAAATGGTGGTCCATCCTTGAATTTCCCCTTCATCCTCTGAATTTCCCAATATTAACTTGAAGAACCCCAAAACCCCCCACACTTGACATACAAAAAAGGGTAAAATAATACCTATAAATTAGAATGATTAACTTTAAAAAAAATCCATGATCAAACACTTATATATATATATATATATAACTTGAAAAAAATATTACTCACATATTAGTAACATTTTGATTTCTATTTCCATGTGTTTGGAAAGTCATTACCTCGATTTTTATTTATAGTACTGAAAATCACATCATCAACATATATTTTTACTTGAAAAATATATTATGAAGAATTATTAATGAAAATTTCATGATCAACAATATATAATTAAAAAATTATCCATAATATAAAAGATCATAAATGATTATAGAATACTCAATTTTTCTATTTATGGTCAAAAGGTTCCTTGGTTTGTTTGAAAAGTAAGTTTTAAAATTAGGATTTTTTTAAAAAATGGCTGTGAAAAATAATAATCTACCATAAGAAAATATTTTAAACATTATTATTGGATTTCAATATTTTATAAATTTTCATTCATATGTCATGTAAAGGCTTGAAAAATTATAATAGATGCTTATTTTTTTTATGTTTGAATGATCTCTCAATGATCAATCTCTTAATAGTTCTTATACACAATATCCACTAATTTATCCATATTCCTTGTGATTACTTCATGAATATACAATTTATATCATAAAACACACTTTTTTTATTTATAGGGTAATTACATTTCCTATTATCTAATTCTCATACCTTTTTTCTTTTGAACTGGTTTATCTCTTCTAATGGGAATCAAAAATAATTTTCATTTGATAAGGAATATTCTATGGTCTTGAGATCAAGATTGAATACATAAAAAATAATAATACATGGTTTTTTAAAATATTATAGTCATCATCCTAATATCTAGGGTTGTTATCAAGTATCAAGGTGTTGATTTTTTTGGTATTATGTTATAAAGGAAGAACACATTCACGTCTACTAGAATCCATAAATTTAGTATTTTTTACCAATATTATGATGCAAATATATTTAAATTCTATTTTAACTGGGATTTTTAAGTCCCATGTTTTAAAAATAATCACTTAACTCGTCCAATTGTTTTTTATTATCAAATAGATCACATCAATAAAATTTCACATCATTTGATAGTTGAACAATATTAGAAATATTTTGGAACACTCTTTATGCAATAAGAGAATTATATTACCCATGAAATATTACATATTCAAAATTTGGATCAAATTTAAAATACTACAATTTATTTCACAATGTTAAATTTTCATCAAAACACGCTATAGTGTCCTTTATTTGAGTTTCTATTTTTCTATAATGTGTTGTGTGTGTTATTAAAAATAGTTCTAATCAGAAAACGTTTAATGAAATAACCGGTTTTATTTTAAGAATCATCAAAAAATATATATGGTAAGGTTATATTCATTGAACATGGTCCACACTATTTCATTCAAGTCATATTCCTCCTTTAAATAAAAAAAATTTTGAGGTGTCATGGGGTCGTAAAATGTATGTTTGATGTTGTTTTTTCAACAATAGGAATAAAAATATTTTTTTAAATTTCTCCACCATGGTCACTAATAAATTAAATAATATTAACATATTTAAATTTTTTTAACCAATGTAAATATGAATATAAAAACATCACAAACAACACTTTTATGACGCAAAATGAAAACCCATATAAATATAAAAGAAATCCCATAAAACATAAACATGAGATTTTCATCTTAATATTTCTATACAGCACATTCTAAAAAAATCCATGTGAATAATTTCAACAGTAATAGAGGTTTAAAACATTTTAATTGATTAAAAATATATCTACTTTTTGTTATGAATTTTGAAAGAATCACATATTTTCTCTTTATTCAATGTATGTTGAGGTACTGCTGAATTTAAATTTTTTTAATGTGATTTTAAAAAATGGTAAGAATTAAAATATATTTTTATTCATCTTCTAATATAATATTGAATTTTTAATCATTTAAATTGCTTAATTTTTATTTAGAAAATTAATTAATATCAAATGTATTAACATTATCAATTTCATGTTCATAAAAATTTATATGTTTATAATTAAAAATAGAACATTAATTATTTTAAATTCTTATACAATTATCTTCCTCTCAATGTTGGGAAATAGATATCAATTTTTTTCAATCCTTTCACATTAAATAACATATTTTATTATAATTGTTTCTGGACTTTCATCTAATAAAACTCTCATAATTTGTTCCATAACATTGTCACTAAATATGATATAACCTCAATAAATATTTTATATGGAAAATAAGTTTGAGACAACTCCATTCATATGATCTAAGAATTCACTATCCAAATTATTTTTCATTTTCCCTCCTGGATCATTTTCCCTACATTAAATATCAAACATAAGTTATTTATTTATGAATATTATCTTATGTCATAAAATTATAGAAATCAATTATTTTTAACCATATATTCTTATGCGATTTTTGAATTCCATCACTAAATTTCGATAAAAAATATTTAAAAATAACTATTAAACCCACAAAATGCAGTGTTTCTTATAAAGTTTTATCATAATATCTAGGATCACCATAAGAAAATGAAATATATTTATTGATGTTTTTTTTCTTTAATCTGGGTATATAAATTCTTCCACTACTATATCCTTTCAACATCCCTTCGTATTCTATGCATTTCATTTTGGATTTTATTATTAAGAAGGATTTAATTTATGTATGTTCCTCCATTTTAAAGAAAAATATCTCCATATTTGTGATACATAACATATTTTTGAAGGAATTCAAATTTAGTACCATGATGAACACACATAGTAACATAATTTTATTTTATAGATTTCACATATTAAAAGTGGCTGTTTATGTGAAATATTTTACCCAAAACAAAATTATATGGATTTTTTAGGGATTTATTTTTATTTATCATTATTTTTTTATTATGTTTATATTTTTAAAATGTATTTTTATTTCCTAAAAAATTGTGTTCTATGTTTCTTAATCAGATTCCAATTCAAAGGAATAAAATGGTTTTACCTTGTTAGATTATGCAATAGATCACATGATGGAATTGTGATTTGAAATTTATGATTATAATTTAGATGTTATGTTATCACTAGAATCCATATAATAACTTAATGTGGCCTTTGTACCTCTATCTTCATGAATTATGGTTATATTGGTGATTCTTTTTAGAATTCTTTTTTTTCTTGATGCTATTGAAAATCTAGTTCGATGTTCTCGGGATTATTACAGACATGAAAAATTAAATATTTAGAAATGCCCTCATCTTTCATGTACATGATGGATGATTTGAGGAATCCATATATCTGAGTATATACTTTCAGGAAAAATTTCAAATTATAATTAAATTATCTAAATAAGAACTATAATAAGAATCCTCATCATTTGAAATATAAATTTTTTTTCGTTTTACCTCTTATAATATTTTTATATAGATTAGTTCAGTGTATAATTATACTTTTAAATTTATCAATACATATCTACTTTAATTTCCTTTTCTATCACATAGAGTATGAGTTTTAAAATGATGTTTTTTTCTATAATTTCTCATTATTGGATAACCAAATGGGAGAAGAAATTCCACTACACATAGATTGTAACACTCTAAGAAAATTCAGATCTTGATCTGATTTAGGAATTTGTGCTTTAAGGGAATAAAACATATTCATAATCACTGGTAACCATCGATTTATTTTATAAATGTTTTCTGTATCAATATAATTGAATGTTTTAAAAATAAACTATGCAGTATTGTATCAATGTGATCTCACATTAATAGTACATTCATAATCCACTGATATAGTTCTCAACCTCTCATAACCTATATATCATTAAGAAACTCAATTTAACCTATAATAAATCAAAATTTAGAAATATGAACATTTTATTAAATATTATATGTAACATACAACATTGAACTAAAACTACCCAAAGAATATATTTCATTAAATTTAATCACTTTCATGCAAAAAAACACAACCCCATTTCTAAATGAATTATAATAATTTATAAAGTTATAATGTAGCAATTAAATTGGAGGGTATGAATAGTACTAACATAATTATGAAAAATATATAGTTTTTACATGTTTATTTTTTATCAATTTATTTGACCTAAAAATAAGAATCATTGAAAAGATAAAGAAAAGTATTCTGAAAAAAACTAAATTTTTCTATAAGTCGATTCGTTGGGCTACATGAAATAAACATAATATTAATTTATTAAAATTTATGAAAACATATTTGGGAAAATATATAAAAATTTTTTAAATATTTATATCATATTCATATTATGATGCTTTTTTTGGGATTTTTCTCAAATGTTTCATTTTTTGATGACTAGTGAAAAATACTGAATTTTAATTTCATTTTTATTTCATTTAAATTACATATAATGTTAAAATATATATTAATTTTTTTAAGTTAAAATTTATTCATTTGTATATATATTAATAGAATTTAGTTCATTAGAATAATTTTCATATAAATATTTGATATAAATACATTTTAAACTTCCAAACATTTTGTCTTTGAAAACTCGCACTCTTATCGTGTTAATAGGATTAGATTTAAATTATATTTTTCCCAATTATATTAATCAAGTTTTTAAAAATGGATTCCATAATTGTAATAATAATAATTTTTATTATCTAATAAGTTCAACTTAATTTCTGACCAAACATATTAGTGAAAAAAACGTAATTACCTCATTTATGTTAAAATTGGGATTACCAAGGGAGTTAAAGAAAAACGATAATTCATAAAATGACTAAAAAATGTCTATATTTTATTTAATGGAAATATAGTGACCTTATCATGTCAAAGTCTCTATAATAATAAATTTTGGATCATTTTCCATGTGAAAAAAAGAGGTTACATCATTTTCTTTTAAAAATTAAAATTATGGCACTCACCTCACATATAAAAGGCCACCTCATTCTTCTATTACTCAAAAAATGAATCCATTTTGGATCAAAAAAATACTTATTTAAATCACTTACCAACATCCATACACTCATAATTTTATCCTTATTTTCTTATAAATTCCATCCTTTTATGGATTTTTTTGCAATTCAAACGTTGTTACCTGGGGAAGAGGTTATGTTCTTAATCGATCATTTTTATTTTATTTCATTATACACCTTCATAAATTTTCATTAAAAGTGATTATATTATAAAATAAGTTTACCTCATATAAATATATGATTTTATGTTAATGTAATGACATACAAATATCCCCACTTCAATTAAATTGGTTACGAAATCATAGTTCTTGTATATGATAGACTACCACCTTGTAAACTGATTTAATTTATTTTTACGTTACGACATCTCAAGGATGGGTATGATAATAAATATAAAGTATATATATGATATTTTGAACATAATTATGTATTTTTAGTCATCACATCATCTTTAAATTTTTACCCTCCATTCCATAGGGGATACGATAATGTCACTCGTTTATATAAAGGACTACTGCCTCGCAACGCGATGTGATTCATTTTTCCAAAACTATTTATATGGAAGGTAATAGTAATATAAATAAAAAAATATTCTAAATAGATGTAATAATTATTTTATTCATGAAATATTTATATTTATTAAAAGTTATTGTGTCATTTTCATTCTTACACAGAAAAATTATAATGTTGTTCGTTTATGTGTGGAGTACTACATTCACAAAGTGATGTGATTATATTTTCATTACCACAAAACATGGATGATATATAAAATTATATTTAGTGAAATGATACATTATAAATGATATTATAATCATTATGTAATGATAAAATATCACATAACATCATTCGATACTGGCCATTGAAAAATTGAAATGCTACTAATGTGTACATACAGTGTATCATCCCCATGATTGTAAGATAGTTTGGATTTATTTATATAAATTAATTATTTGTTTTAAAAGTATAATTAGTGTATCAATTTTAAAATTTTGATCTCATTGACCATATTTCACTGACAAATTTTATTCTTTGACACATAAACCAAATATCATTAAAAAATATGACTTAAACATAATTAATTGTGTAATAATATATAAAATAGAAATAAGTTAATCCAGAGGAATAAAAAACTACAAAAGTTTATTACGAAATTTTATAATTAACACGAGTTATTATTTGGGTTTACAAGAAATGTACATGGTGATTCGTACCTAAGGTAATGTTTTATCATCTCACTTTATCTTCTGTGAGACAAACTTCATATTCACCGTATATTTTTTTTGTTGATATATATACTACTCTCTTTTCATTATATCTGGAATTAGCTTGTGATCATGGTATTTAATGTTTCATTTAATGTAATTTATTTCATGGTTCTTATGATATAATAGTAACCAATGTGGTTATGGTTTACTTCATAATCTCATATTTATTGGGGATTGTTTTTTTTATGTTCTAATTGAGGGAACTATATGTTATTTAAATCATAAAATCTATCTATTTTATTTTCCTATGGTTGTTGAAGAACATTATAAAGTAATATTACCATTTTTCATATCTTTTTTACATAAAATGATTAAAAATGTTTCTAAAAAATCCAATAATATTTATCTTTTTAGTCGAATATACTTCATTAATAACCATGTTTCCTAAAAATATTTTCTAAATGTTTTAAAACTATCAAAATGAATTATTAGAAAAACATTTACCCATGTTTTACTTATTTATAGTGAAATTTGAATGGAATATTTTTCTCATTTTCTAGACACGTAACTTTTTAACCATTTTTTAGGAAAAAAATCAATGTTCTTTCTAACATGTGTGATTTGAATGAAATTACCCGATGAAATGACCAACATTTCATTAAAGATTCTTTTTTAGATTTAGAAGGATTTTTCAACAGAAATTTTTACTCTAATATTATCTAAATTTAATGTTTTTAATTTTTATTTTCAAATAATAGTATTACAGAAATATTTTATGTATTTTCTGTTATGAAAATAAAAAAGGGATATCTTTGAAAACAAATGATCAAAGAATAAATAATATTATATTTGATAATATTAAATGGGGATATAAACCAATGATACCATCCTTATAATTTCTCTATACTTTTATGATTATCTTAGCCAGGGATGTAAATTGTTGATATGATTCAATTTACACTGCATAGATTAAGATTGTATTTTTTTATTGGGGAAAAGTATTTAGATTTCATATGATAATTTAAATAATAATATTTATGTGCATTATGTTTCCCCCCTTTCATGTTAGGAAGGAATTAAAATTATTATGTGATGGTATGGGCCTGTTATTACCCATCAATGCATCAGTAGGTCTCATGAGACCAACTATATTGTGTTATAACAATCTCCTTACCCATTACCACAGTTTTCCTATAAAAAAAACACAATGATATTATATGTCATGGAATAAGGCCTTAAATATATTTTTAGATATCTAGAATTATTCATTTTACTTTATGAATTCATTTATTGATACTCCATGTGATTATTAGACTTGTTAAAATATCCATGATTGTGTTTTTTATGATAATTTTATTATTTGTATGGAATTATTTGTTCATCATTAATTCATTACATATTATGAACATGTGATTGTTTAAATGGAACTTATTTTAGTTATTTACATTTCTATATTGATTATGAATTATTTGTCTATATATTTCATTAGACACTTCCCCTTTCAGAGCATCTTGGATCACCTCTTTCATCTGTTTTATTTTCCCTAGGATGAAAGGGATGATTTTTTTTATTTACATGCAAGGATACACTATGGGGAATAATGGAACTATCAAAGAAAACACTTTTTGTATTTTATGTATTAAAATTTAATGTGAAATTAATATATGTATCTAGTTTACCAACATAAATGAACTATTAATTCCTTCAGGATGTGATTCCTTGTTTCTTATGCTAGTCTAATAAAGAATACACTGGCTCTGAGATACTAGAGTCAGGGTATCGATAAATGGTATCAGAGGAAGTTAATTATAAAACATGTGACCATGCTTTAGAAAAAAATTAGTATGGAACATAAACCTATAATATACTTTGACTATAATTATATAATATCCTCCTTATGTTTTTTAAAATAAGGAATTTTGTTTTTAACAAGAAAAATAATTCTTATATGGATACTACAAGTGGATGTTATTCTATAGTATTTGTACCTAGGATTAATAAATACAAAATGGTACATTATTCTTTTCTTGATCATCACCTGGTGCATGATAATGAGATTTACTATACAACTGAATTGACCCTCCCAAGGGATATGATCCCGATGAATCATTTATTATTTAAAATCCATTATGAAGTAGTTAAAAATAAATATATCACTAAAGAAACTATGATTAGGATTATGATATTATCTATGAATAATTTTTTTAATTTATTTTAAGTTCTTTCCCTAGTTTTTGTATTCTACATTATGTTTCATAATGTTATGATCACATATAGTGCATTCCATTGTTTAGAAATTGAGTCTAACTAATGTAATGGGATCTGTATCAATGCACACACACCAAGTAGTAATTTACCTCATGAAAAAGATAATAAATTTGGAGGTGGAGCTATAACTCCAAATGATTTAATTATAATTTTATTAGGGTAGCTAACTCACATTATGATTTGTAACCTTTTTCTTTTCCAATAGCCTAATGATCTATCATGATAAATTAAAATGGTTTACTGATTCATGCATCAAAATCATCCATCATTCAATGGGACTGAAAGTAATTTTTAGATGGGAAATGGATATGTTACGTAGATAACATATATCATGTTGGGGAATGTAGTGAAAGGAAGAAATATTTCATGGATGTTTATCATCTCTCTCGAGATGTAGATCAATTTTTTTCATTAATTCAAAACAAAATAGTTGAAGAGGAAATAAAAAACATAGAATGAAATTATTTGAAGGTAATATTCATTGAAAAATATTTTCCTCATGAGAAATGAGTAGATATTAAAAGACAGTTCTTGAGTCTAAGACATAATAAAGAGGAAAATGTTTCTAAGAATAAATCTAACTTTACAAGGTTATAAATGCATGTTACAGACTACGTATATAATCCAAAGAGAGATATCGACTTTTTTTTAATTTGATTAAGACATTCCTTCTAAGGGAAATATTGTCCAAATTTTTCTCATCATATATGGATATAATATCATGTGATATCATGATATAGAAATAATTCCCCAAGGCATACGACTTTGAATGGAAGAAAGTGAAGATGATGAAGAAATAGAAAATGCTGTATAAATAGAAGAAGGGAATGTATGATTTTCTAACATGTGATACTTATAGAAGGAAACTCCATAGTACAAGAATTAGAGGTAAATGTGTTTTCTTTGACCGTGGAGAAAAATTACACCATTATCATGATTGAAAGGTACTAAATTACTCTTCCAATATTAAATGCTTACACTCTAATTTGATGGGGAACTATGAAAATGAATTCCCCATGCATCAAGTGAAAATAGCTTAAAAAGAGATAAGGGGTCAATTTAAAGTTTGTACTATTACTATATATGTTTTTTTAATGATTTGTGTTCTTTAATTTTAATTCACGTATTAAGTTATTGAATTATTTTAATCATTAATATTCAGGTTGTAAAAATTATGAAATGTATAAGGATTTCCATGAAATACAATTTCATTAAATGTTTTTCAAGAATATGTTGAAGGGTATGAATGACATGGAAACATTATTCATGGGAAATTTGAACTTATTTGAAAATAGATGAATGAACGAGGATAAAACTTAATGTTTTCATGTTGTTGAGTTAATAATGATAAAGTAAATTTTATGTTGGTACTGCTAACCATTATAGATTATCTATTCATTGATATTAAAGTAATTGTAGGAAATTAAAAAATTTAAACATTAGAGAAATTATATTAATATGGGTATATAATATGGACAACCCATATATTAGGTGAAACCATGTCACATCGGCAACGCTATGGGGTTTTCACCCAAATAATAATGATTTTGTGTGTTTACCTATAACCACTAAACTATGTGATGTGCTAATAATTATGTAATTTTTTATTTTAATGATCTAATTCAAAAATATAAATTTTGAACCAGTGGTGTAACTATTCTGGTTTTATAGGTTAATGTATCTTATTGGATAACCTGTGATAACAAATATTGGTTTTGGAAAAAATTTATTAATAGAAGGAAATAAGTGTAACTCTATTATGGATATTGTGATTTTATTAAATTTTATTTTATTTATTCTAGAATTTAAAGTTTCATTCATGATATTAATTTCTCATAGTAATAAATTAAGAGCTAAATTGTCAAATAATCCCTAAAGGATGAAATTATGCTTATGAAATAGAAACAAACCAAGTGTGTATATTTCCTTGAATTCTTAGAAAGTAAAGTAATTTATTAAATTTAGAAAAATATTCATAAGAAATGTTTTCATATTAACTTCATATCTGATGGATCATATGATGTTTTATATCATCATATATTTATGGTCTTGTGGTCTTTAACTATCAATTGGTCACTTAATTTTTGTGATCAATGACCCTTATGTGTCACTATAATTATTTATTCTTTTATTAAATGTCTATATCTTTCCAATACACCAATGTTAACCTACATATAAACCTAGTTTTTTGTGACTCCATATTACCTTTTTTTTTCTTTCACTCTGATTATGTGGATATTTTATTAACTTTTTTATGATTTGAATTTTCAACAAAGGAATTTCAAAAATTCTAACCCTTTATTTATAACCACAAGATAAAATTGTGATGATGAAATTTATTTATGGTATAGAGAATAAAACACCTAAAAATTATTAAATAAGAAAATTTTATTTTATATTATATGTGTCACACAACACCATGGTTAAAAATCAAAAAACTATATTTATTTAAATTTAATCTCTATGACAGCTTGTAGAAAATGTTACCCTAAGTCTAAATGATATGTAATATTTAAATTATTATAACATACCCATTAAATTTGTTAATATAAATAGTATTATTTGATTATGTAAAATATATTTATTATACTCATTTCTTTGTTATCAATTTATTAGAATTCAAAATACTAATTATTTAAAAGAAAATTACTTGTTTTCTGAAGAAAAAAACTGAATTTTTTCTATAATATTGTTTAGCCACCTTTTATGGTCATAAGATAAAATTAACTTATAACAATTTAAGAAAAAATATATGAAAAAATGTATTAATTTTTTAAATCATTATATTTAAATTAGCTTATGGTTAATTTTTAATTTTTCTAAAATTATTCATTTTTCATTGACTAGTGAAAAAAACTATGTTTTAATTCAAAACTACCTTTTAGTTTAAATTAATTTTAATGTTAAATTATATTTTCAAATGTTTTTAAAGTTAAATTAGTAAAATTATTTATCTATTATTCCAATTGAATTCATTTATATCATTATTAAAATAAATTGTTTTATAATTAATTTTTAAACTTTTGAAAATTTTCTCTTTGAGAACCGTGTTTATTGTTCTGTCTGTGGGATTAATTTTAAAATAAAATTTTATAATTATATGAATGAAATTTTTAAATATGGATTAAATTTTTGGAATAAAAATAAATCTTATTGTATAATATGTTCCACTTAATTTTTGACCAAATTAAATACAGAAAATTTGTAAAAATTAATTATCATAGTTAAGATATAAAAGAGTTTACATGGGGATTAAAAAATAAGATAAGGGAAAAATATTTACTAAAATCATTCCTAAAATCTATTGTATTGGTATATTTATACCCCATAATATCTATTTTTAAATAATTGTAAATTTTTAAACCTTTTTTTAAATTATAAGTGTGGGTACACCTTTTTCATTGAATAAATTACATGTGTACCACTCACCTAAACTATAAAAGGCCACCCATTATCCACTCTAGTTCACAACATAAAACCCATTATAATCTGAAAATACCTATCCAATTCACTTCCCAACTTCCATACTCTCATCTTAGAATCTTTATTTTGATCATAAATCAGTCCTTGTAAGTATTTTTGTGAAAATATAAGGACGTAACCCCTGGAATATGTAAAGATCTATGTTAATTGTTATTATTTTATTTATTCATCCACCATTTTATATTATTATTAGACCATGATGATATAACAACCATATTATATTCCATATAATGAGATGTTTTGATGTTAATTTAATTAAATAAAACCATCCCCAATTCTATAAAATTTGTAATGAAATCATTATTCATTTGTACGAAGGAATACCATCCTACAAACTAATTTCATTACTTTTTACATTTAGACCCTTGGGTATTACAATCGATATAATGTATATATATGATATTTATAACATAATTATATATATTTAATCATTATATAGTACATACCTTTTTTGAATTTTATTATTTTTTGAAATGATAATGTCTCTTGTGTGTATGTGGGACTACCGCCTTGTAAAGTAATGTGATTCACATTTCACTAAAACATTACATGGAAGGTAATAAGTATAATTTTAATTATTATATGTTATATATATTACATAATTATTATATTCATGACATAAGTATCATTATTGAAAGATATTATTCCATTTTTTTCTTACATTGAAAAAAAAAACTTTGTTCCTTTGTTTATGGACTACATCCTTCACATAGCAATGGGAATCTAGTTTCATAACCACAGAATATGGATGATTTATGTTATTATATTTAATGAAATAATATTTTATACATTATATTATGATCATTCTAGAATGGTAAAATGGTACTTAACATCTTCCCATAATGATTGTTGAAAAATGGAAATGTTAATCATGCGTACTTATGGTCTATCGTGTCTATATTTATATTGTAGTTCACTTATCATAACATTTTTTCATGATTGGTTTTAAAAGTATTATCATTTTATAAATATTAAAATTATGAACAGTTTAATCATATTTAACCTACAAAATTAATTTTTGACACCCAATCCAAATATCATAAAAACATCTAATGTAAAATTAATTAATTAAGTAATCATATGTAACATGTTAATAATTGAAATAAAAGTAATAATATAAATGGAAAAATATGTTTGTAAATATAATAATTTCCATTTATTATTCCAGAATTTAATGAATTTATATGATGGGTTAGACTCAAGGTAAGGTTTTCACATCCCACTTTTATATTCTTGATGCATTAACTATATTCACCACTTATTTGTTTTGTATACTCTATATACAAAACATTTTATGTTATATCAAAAATTCATTTATCATTATGGTATTTAATATTTCATTTAATTACATTTAATTGATGGGGATTATGATAAAAAATACCAAAGTGGTAAGGGTTTATATTGTAGTTATTCATGAAACTATTCAACTAAAAGTACCATTTTTTCCTATATTTGGTATGGAAAATGATTAAGAAAATATTTTTAATAAAATATGACTTTATTTATCTATTGGGATGAAATTCCTATTTCTTACATGATCATATTCACTAAAAATTATTTCAAAAAAATATTTAACATTATCCAATGGATTTATTAATAAAAATGAGCCATGTTCGACTTTTTAGAAACATATTTGAATGAAATCATATTTTCATTTTATGAACAAGGAACTTTTCTATCCTTTTTATAGTGTAGATTGAATGTTCTTTTTAACTTATACAGTAAGTCTAGAGTTACCCACCTGCATGATATTTATTTCATTGAATCTTATAATGAATGTTAATAAGTTAATTATTAAATAAATTTATTTTCCTAATATTATGGAAATTTTATGTTTTTAATTTTTATTTTCAAATAAATGTATTTTGAAAATATTTTATTAGTTTTATTATTTTGAAATAAAAGTATGATCTTCAACAAAAAGTAATTTTCATTAGGTAATTTTACAAGTGGTATTTTAAAATCAATATCCATCTATTAATTCATCCATTCAGGTTACATATGATTTAATGGGGTATACACTAATGATACCATCTTTATTATTTCTCTAAAAGGTTTTTGATCAGTTTGGTAATATATGTACTATATTGATTACATTAACTTCACTCTAGGTGGTTTATAATTATATTTATTTATTTGGGAAAGTATCTATATTTCATATTCTTGATTTAATATTTAGGTTTATGTGTATTATGTTTCACCAATTTTATATGAGGAACACATTGGATATAGTAATTGATGGGAGGGGCCCGTTATATCCCCTTGATGCATGAGTAGGCCAAATGTAAAAATAATAATTTTTTGCTGCCTTACCCATTTATACATATGTCTGGAAAGATAGTCTCGATTGTATTTGTTATATTTACATCATTATTCATTCCATAATTATGAATTCATTTATTGATATTCTATGTTATTATTTGATTAGTTAGAATATCTATGGGTAAGTTTTCAATATCTTATGAATATTTATATGGAATTATTTGACCGTAATTTATTCCACTCATATTATAATCAAGTTATTGATTAAATGGTCTGTGATTTTTTTATCTTTCCATCCATATTGATAATAAAATATTTACAGGTAGCATCTATTGTATGTTTACCCTTATTGAGCATCTAATTTCTTCTTTTTCTTATGTTTTATATTACCCAATATAAAAGGAACATATTTTTTAGGTTTTAAAATTTAATTTGAGATCCATTTATAGATATATTTTACCAGGTCTATGGAACTAATTAGTCCCTCATGATGTGATTTCTTATAACTTATTCCACTATAACAAATTAGACAATTGATCTGTCCATTTAATGAATGTTTCACTATAAAACCCATTTGTACCTTATAATATCACTCATGTTTACCCAACATAATGGTAGGAGCGGTCTCTTGTAGTGTAGTTTAGTTTTTCAAATTTTCATAAACCTAATAAGAATCCTAAAAACAAAACCATTCAATGGGGTAATATTTGGGTATGAATCAACAACAGTTTTATTTGAGTGAAATATTAATTAGATAAAATGTTTATGTTGAAATGATTTGTGGAATTTGGTTGATCCTAGGATGTTAAAATTAGTTGATTTTTAGATTTTATTTTTTCTGATTGATATTCCATTAATTTTATGGGGATTCATTCAATGAGATTATACCACCTTCCGTAATTTTTGGATTATTACCAATATAAACCAAACACTCATAAAATATACACTTGGGGGATAAGTTTTTTTAGCTCTCAAATGTTATTTATCTTATTAATACAGGTGGTGTTTGGCTGTAAAATACAAATACTGTGAAGAATAATTTAGATCATTAAACAAAATTAACAATTCAATGAATTGATTATACATTTAAATACTTAGAAATAACAACCAATATATCTATATGATACACCCCTCGATAAAACTATAATATATATATATCATTACATTTATATATTGGTCACAATGGAAGATGAATTATGAAAAAAATAGAGGGATTAAAGATGAAATAAATCAATGAAATAATAAAGCCTCCAACATTGTGTTAAGTATTTTTTAATTTTTAATTTTAATAAAATAATAATTTAATGAAATGATATCAATTTGTTAACAAAAAGAAAAAATATGATAATAATAATAATTTCATTGTGAATCAATTTTGATTTGAATATAATACATGAGAGAAATTGAAATAAATTGTACTCCCCCACTACCTTAAATATTAATTTATTAGCCATAGTTCTGGAACGTGGTTGTAAAATTTGAATCATATATTATAGTATGATAAAGGGTCGATGCATGTTGGTGGATAATGGATTCCCATCATTCCCATGGTTATATTCATATCTCTTCTCTCACATAATTAAAATTCTAGAACAAACATGATTCTGAAGGATTTAAGAGTTGATGTAGATGAAAAATATATTAAATCAGAAAAAAAAAGTAATACATTTATGAATTTTATACCCATTTAACAAGCCATTCATTTTTTATGATAACAATTTTTATTTTAATATTTGGGAACTCAAAACTGACCTAGAATATTTATGTAAAATTAGGATGTCTAAAACACATTGAAAATATTTTAATTAGATATATTCATGGTATAATGAAATATTTCATTGATGTGCATTTTCTTGTGATAACATATAAGATTCATTGAGATTATATCATGTTCGATATAGTCCTTTTAGTTTGTCGTTTTCCAATTTACATAGTCACAAATATTCTAAATTCAATTCCCACATTAATCATCGTCCCAATTGAACAACTTATAGCTCAATGATGTTTAAATATTTATCACAAAAATGAAAAATTGATCTTGAAATTGGAAATAATTATTATATATTTATGGTGTTTTATAATTTGATAAATAAATTAAGAGAGAATTATTGAAATTGAGTAAGATTTTATGACATAATGTGACATGATCAATTTGAAACATGAATTAATACTAGTTCTTGTGAATATTTAAGAACTTTAAAATTATAAAATAAAAAATGATTATTACTATATTTCATTAGCTAATCAAACACCCAAACATGAGTTTTTCTAGTTCAAATAAAAATGTATCTCAAATATATGAATATTAAATTACCTTTTCATAAACATGTTAACATATAATGATCACAAAAAAAACATCCAGATAAAAATAATATTAATAATCAAAATAACATAATAGTATATTTTTTCATAATAATATACCAATCTATATCACATTAAATTTTCCAAATTCATCCCCACATATCATCCAATTTGAAAGAATCATCATGATGTTTTGTGCATCCCAAAATACATGGGTGTTCAATTTTTTGTTCAAGGTGAAACATGATGGAAGCAAAATGTGGGAGACACATTAAATCATATTATTTGAATTTAATTAGTTATTTATTTTATTTTATTTTTTCTTAATTTTTTTAATTTTTATAATTTTTTTATTTTTTTATTGTTTTTTTAAAACGCATATGAGATGAAAAATCGAACTTTGATAAAGACTATTATGGAGTCATGATCCCAATGTGTTTAAATGCACCAATTTTTTTAATTACATTCTCTATATTATAGCTAAAAATCCTTAATATAGTCATTAAAACAATAGACACATGATCCCCAAGTGTCGGAAGCCACACATTAGGAAAGAACATTCATATATGTGCTAATTTTTTTATTCTTTTTCATTCT
Source organism: Viscum album (assembly GCA_963277665.1). NCBI lineage: Eukaryota > Viridiplantae > Streptophyta > Magnoliopsida > Santalales > Viscaceae > Viscum > Viscum album. The sequence continues at coordinate 1,449,761,834 of OY728151.1, read as the reverse complement.
TTCAATTTTTTAGGACAATAGTTTTATAATAAAGTTACACCAAAACATATACAAATACAAATAAACCCCAATAACTCAAAATAACATCCCATTATCCTATGGATGTGATTGGAGAATTTTTTTAGAGGTTGAAAATATGAAAATTGAAATATCACATCAGAAAACAACAAATTATAAAAAAATATTCTCATGAACATAAACCAAAATTAAAATCAGAATCAGGGAATGAAAAAATATTTGATATTCAGTTTCAACATTTGAAATGTGTATTATCATGTTGATGGTAAATTAAATGGTTTTATTCTTTGAGGGAAAGAATTCCCATTATTTCAACATTGAGTAATGCAAAAAAAATCTCATTTTCACACAAAAAAAATTATTTTTACTCCACTCCCCCCCCCCCAACCACCAAAAAATATAGTAACACTATTTATTTTGTTTTAATAAATAAAAATTTAGTACTTTTGAGATGTTTAGATAATTATTCCAAAAATTTAAATTGTAAATGATAGTTTTGAAGCATGTCTCCTAATACCACGATAATAATTTCATATTGAATGTAATAGATGGATCAATGAATATTTCACATTAAGACACCCCATCCATGATTGAGTAATGTGTTTGAACTCTTGTAAGAAATGTAATATTAATTAAAATACACCACTCTCATTATCCCTTGAATCCTACACAGCTACACAATTAGAACATAATGGAAAACCCATGTGATTCCCTTAAATATGTGTAAAAAATAAATAGGAAAGAAAAATGTAGATGTTGATTTTGTAACACTAAAACCTAATTCATGTCAAAGTTAGAAGCTATTTTACTTCATTTAAAGGTATTTTATTAATTTTATTATACATAATTGGATCCCCCCAACTAATCTAATACTAAATTTGAACATCCTCATTATTTATTTTTTATTGTTCCAAATAAATTGGCATTTTACCTCACTAATGCTCATAACAGTGTTTATATTTGGATTCAAGAATAATAATACAGGCCCCGAAGAGTGAAATTCTTAGAAATATCAGTCAAGGTCCATCATATTACATTCATTTAACAACTCATGAAATTTAATGAAATCCTCTCATGGATAGGTTTAAGGGAATAAGATATTTAAACAGTGAATAATTGATGGTTCCAAATAATTTATACTCATTTTAGGTAGAAAATATGTTGAATTTATGATTATGTCAGTTAACACAATCAAAATAGGTTTAAAATATTAATAAAAAATGGTTGCAATATCTATATTTATAAATTGAATTAGTTCCTTTAAAGTAGATGTTTCATCCACCAAATTGGCTAGATGAGTGTAAATAATGGGTATTGGGTTTAGGTTTTTATTTTTACCAATGTATCTATTGAGTGGTGATACTAAAAAATAATCATTGGTTCCATTTATAATATATTCAATAAATTGAAACCATTTTCCCTAATTTAAAGAAAACAAATTACTTCGTGTTGGATTATAAACCCATAATAATATCCATGATCATCATATGAATCATTTTTATCACAACCTATCCATTACACGTCAAGAACATCTTCATCATCCCCAATTTGATCATTTTAATTTTTAATGTTTAAATAAAGTATCATGAGAAAAAAAAATATTCTTATATTCCCTTCCATAAAATGGATTACCAAGTTCATAGTTGTTGGGAAGGTATGACCTAGGATAAGGGTGGTTTGTTCTATATGACATATGATTGGTTTATTTTCAATGAAAAATAAGTCGGAAGGGTAATTGTAATTTTCGATATTCACCTATAGAACTCAGCCACTGTGTTCACAAAGTTGATTTCTGAAATATATGAGTTACAATACCTTGATCACTAACTAACAATACAATACATATGAATGTGTTTCACATTGGATCCAAGTTTACATGAGGCATTGATATATTTTTTCTCTCCTAATTTGACATTTATGTATGGAAATCCAAGGAATTTCAACATAGGTGGCATGTTTCCCAATACTTTGGTGCTCATACTTGTATCTATTCTGACCTTGTATTTGTGTGAGAAATTCATTTTCGATAGGCTCCGATGTTATATGATAGTGAGGTGGTTGAACGACGATGTCGAAAGTGGTGATGGATGGTGATGATGATAGGGGTACTCATGATTTGGTTGTTATGAGACTTCACTTCGGTGGATATGGATGAATCTGTTCGTGATCTTCTCAGGTGTAGTGAAATTCATTGAATTTTTTACCTTTTGATCTAGTTCCCACACACCCCTAAAGAGGGTTTATAAAACCATATAAAAATATATTTTGAGGAGTCTATAATGTACATTAATTATGAAGGTTCGGTTTCAATTTCATCGAGAAGGGTAATGTTCAACTGATCATGTGAAATAAAGTCGTTTAGTTTTTAATTTAGTTCTATTATGGATATTACACTCATGAATTGAGGGGTGGTAGAAGGTTTCTTGATTTTTTAGGTATGTGTAGGTCCATCCATAATCTCATGAGATTTTATATATTCAAAAATTTATTACCTATCATTATCATGAGATATTGATTCTATATATTTTAAGTAATTATTGGTTTAGGATTTTAAATGGATTTATCTAGCAATGTCCCATACTGGGGTCCACTAAAACTATTCCCCATAGAGATGGGTCACATTTACTCCAGCTTGTATCCCCATACACCAAAGGATGACGAATAGATGTGAGGGTGTACATGCAGTATGGTGGGGAGACAATACCCCTTGATTAAAATGACAAATTGGATATAGTTAATAATAACCAATTTCATACAATAGTAGTGGAAGTATAAAAGAATAAATGGAATAAAAAAGACAAGAAACAGAAGTATAAATAGAACTAAACAGATGATAATATAATCAAAATCCTATAATGTAGTGTTTGATACATGGATGCATGGTATGAAGTTACAAAAGGGGAACATGGGAATATTCATACAACCTTGCTCTAAAAAAGTATAGAATGAACAAAACCTTCTCAACTAGAATATAGAGTGAAGTGTCTGGTTCTCTACTCCAAAGCTCCATATATAAGCTAAGAATATAAAGAACATGTATAAGGTTTCATTCCCTTATTAGTATCTACAGATATATAATCTTCTCAGGTACCAATGGCAGCCTGAGTATGATGTGACATAAAAATATCAGTAGGAAACCACCAATGTTTCCTACATGTAATTCAAGAATTACTCATAATTAAATAGTTCATAAGAAATATTAATTAACTAACAATACGTAATAAATAAATAACCATCCCTCTCAGGTTCTTGAATAAAACCCAGGGGGTATAACTGCATCGAATCATTGCCAGTAGTAAAGTATGAATAATCATTATAAATATAGTATAAATACATATAAATAGTATAATTATATATATATTTCATCCACATATATTAACCAAGTATGTACTGACATAAATGCAAATATACATAGTACTAGTGTTGGATGGACTAGGGCATAACTCAGACATTCATGACTAATATAATGATCATATAAGCTCGTGAAATAAAGAGAATGTCATAAAACCCAAGAAGAGTGTTTGATGACATGAAAAACACTCAGGATGGTGAATCATGTCATAATTGTAATCATGAAATGTGGTGTGTAAATCACAACTCCCAAATATTATCACTGGGGTGAGATGCCATACTCAACACCCAGTGTAAGGGAGTGCGATTTTCTTCCATGCTGAACACCCCTTACCATAATACCACATCCTTGGTCTAGGAATGTCCTTAATAATTTAATTCCTAAGGAAAAATTTATCATGAAACTTATTAGTCAAGACTATACATATAAATAAGGCATATTCATGTTTATAAATTAACATATTAAGAAACACCTCTTTGATTTCCATTAGTCATGTTCAATTATAACAAAAGAATTTTCATTCTCCAAGGGAATTAATATCACCATAAGATAAGGTGTTGTATTACCAACATTTACATATCATTACATAAGAAACAATAATTTATTAATGTAAAAAAACCCCACCATGAATATGTAAATCCATTTCATCTCATTAATTTAAACCATTTTTAATTCATGTTAGGAGAGGCCTGTCATCAATTCAAGTTCACCCTATATACTCAAAAACAATAAATTCACTAAAAATATTCTAATAACATTTATGAGGCTCAAATATAATTTATGAGATGACTTGGATATTTAATGAAATTACCTACATGGTAAATTCCAAACACGAGTTACCCTAACACATGGAAGGCATCATTGTTTTAATTTAAAATTTACAATATAAGGGAAAACAATTTTAAAACCCAGTAAATATCTAATTAAGGGTTCTATGAATTTTGAAACATCATCCATATTGTCAAATTCCACTTGGAAAACCCTAGGGGTTACATATAAGGTATGTAAAACTACTAAATTACAAATAAAGGATCAACAGTTTATACAAAGGTGAAAGGATTAATTAAACATAAAGAACTTGTTATAAAGGTGATTCCTACCAAAATTTAACTTTCAACACAATGAAATATCTATTAATTGATGAAACTCAAAGGGAAAATGATGTGACCACCAACCATAAAAACATTGATGAAGCCTCTTTCGATATTGGAAATAGATCTGGACTTGTATGGAAGTGATCTGGGAAATCCAAAACATACTGAAAATAGAAAAAATAATCTTACACCTAAATACAATCATATATTTGAAGGGGAACTAAAATAGGATGTAAGAGACTGGGGAAACATACTAAGACAAATCCAAATCATCATACTGATCGATGATCGGACATTAGACGTATTATATAGCTCAATTCCTTGATTGATGTGTTCTTGAGATCAAAAGAGGAGGAGACCGAGATTTAGCTGTTGGGAGAAGAAATGGAATATTAAAATAAGGTTATAACTTAAGGGAGGATAAAATGGTCATTTCAACCCAAAATAAATAGGTTCATGGGTTGGCTACACAGTCTGGCCAAACCATGCACAAAACATGCTCAGTTCATTGGTACTTATGGGAACATCTCACGGTCAGGTGCATGGTTTTACTAAACAAGAAATATGGATCTGTCCCAAATATGATATCTACAACACATTTGTGTACCCTGGGTCGCACGATTGTAAACAACCCATTCGTCCCAGTTTCAACTTCCCATTTCAAAGCATCGATCTTCGAACAAGCCATAAATTCACCAATGACTTTTTATTCATTAGGACTCAATATCAGGTTCGTTTAAGTAATTAAAAAATAAAAACTATTTATCCATACTTTCATTGAAATTAATGGTTGTTTCAACCCCCCCCCCCCCCCCAATCCTTAATTTAACTCATCCCCATGAGTCCTTTTTAGGGTAAAGAGGTATTGATAGCAAAGAGTTCTGGCAACTGATATCATATATCAGCTTCCCACTCCCAAGTCTCATCTTTTAATTGGACATGTTTTCGTAGAATATATACCAAAGGAACAGACCTACCTCGGAGTGTCTTCACTCTCTGATCCTAAATAAAAACGGGATACTCCCCAATGGAAGCATCCACATCTAGCTAGACCTTTCTAGATTGAATTACATGTGATAGATCAGGATAGTATTAGCGATGTTGAGAAAAAAAAAGTCATCATGCATAGACCGGTATCTCTGAGAAAGTTCTAACTGGTAAGACACTAGTACGATATGTTCCAGAACATCAAAGGGTCCAATGAAAATGGGTGAGAGTTAACCCTACATTCGAATAGGTCTAGAGCCCAACCTGGGCGAGCCTCACAAAAAATCATGATCTTCTTCCTTGAACTCAATATGTCACTGACATTTATTGGAATACAACTATTGTGTAGACTAAGCTATCAACATGTGATTCCAGATCAGTTTTACCTCCTCTATAGTCTCCTAGATGAGAAGTGATCCAAGCATAGTGGATTCCCATGCCTCTAACCAGAATATAGGGTAGCAGAATGTCCTACCATATAAGGCATCCTAGGGATCGATATTGATGGTATCCTAAAAGATTTTGTTACATGAAAACTAGATGAGGAGAATGTGTTTCTCTCAGAAACCCAAAAATTAAATGACACATGCATGAAGAAAGTCCTCTAAAATGTGAATCATATGAACTATCTATCCATCAGTCTATGGGTGATTTTCCATGATCATAAGTACCTATGTATCCAAGGCCATCTGCAATCCCTAGCAAAACTCTGACATAAAATCAGAGTATTTATCCCAAATAATAGAACGAGGATCTTCTTGATGACGTACAACCTCACTAACATACATCCTTTCTATCTCATCTATCGATAAGGTCTATATTGCAAGTATTAAGTGTGATACCTTCTTTAAAAAACAATGACAACCCATAGAATAACATTTTTATGAGGTGATCTGGGTAAAAGAGTCTCAAAATCCATCAAAACATTGTCCCATTTATACATGGGAATGAAAAATGGTTGTAAAAGCATTGATGGTCACCAGTGTTCTTCCTTCACCTATTGGATGGTGGGACACCAGCTGGCGAATCCATAAATCGTTCATTTCATACTAGGACATGAATACTAGTGTCGTAATTCTCAATAGATTATGGAGATACTGGGGTGAAACACAAATCCTGAGGCTTGGAATTCCTGCATTAGCTCCTCTTTAATGTCTGTTGGGACCCATACACACCTATAGAACAATAAGGTATAATCCCTATAAGGAACCAGCCTTAAAACAAAACATAATATTTAATTAAATGATTAATTCACATTGAGGATCTTTTCTGGTTTTGAGTTTTAGAGAATTTGTCCATAACTATTACATAACATCAAAAAAATTAAAAAGTAGACACATCTACTCAGTTTCAATTTTTTCATAAAATAAAAACTCTTGAAAAAAGGTTCATGTCTAGTTCCATGATTTAGACAACATGACTTTTCCTTGATACCATAATTCACCCTACTCGTCTTTAAGTCATGTGAAAAACATTTCAAAACATGGGATGAGCATAAAAATATCAGTAAGGATTATAAAATAAAGAAGGAAAACATTATTCCATCAATACCTAACGAGAATAAGCTCATACCTCATGAAATCATCAGATTTATGAATATCACAAGGAAATCATAAATCATAGAGGTATCTTATGGAATCAATATCATACTTACATTGTAGCTTTCATAGAAACATAGGCAGTTACACACGGAATACCCATCGTAGTGTACTACCTAAATCTCATTGGAGTAATATTAACATTTACCTATGTGACATTAACCAATGCATTAGAGAGCTATCTTGGGCTCACCCACCCTATGTTTATCATAGAACAACCTATATATATAAATAATTCCCACAAACCAAAACATATTCATAACACATAAAACAAACTTAAAGGAAAGATACAATTTCCACATTTCAATCACAATATATCATTTAAATATATTGAAATAATCAATGATTTCTCTAAACCATTTTCATTACCAAATTACATAAAAATGGTATATGGTATTTATTTTCCTTAAAAAACTATGGGTTGTTAAGGAATCCAAAGATCGAATAATAATCGTGGTAGGAGAATGGTCGTTGTCACCACATACGTTAAAAAGAAAAATTCATTTTTGTCATTTAGTAAAATGCTTCGTATAAAAGGATTCCCTTTGAATGAAATTAAAATTCCAATGGGTTTATACACTGTATAAATGAATGTCATGTATAAATCAAAATATGCTTCATTGAATGGATATTGAGACGAAGTCCCTTACAAAGATGAAATCCATAGATTAAGGACAAATAAATGATATAATTATGTGTGAAAAATAAGATTACACCCAATATAAGTGGATATTTATTGTAAAACAATCATAGTACATTCACAAATATTCCTAGAATGACATAATCAAGAAGTATAAGTTTAACACAAAGAATGAAAATTAGGCTAAGAAGTTCTCTTACAGAAAATCGACAGTCTAATAGCGTCGCTTAAAAATTCAGAAAATGATTTGATGAGATATAATAGGTTCTCTCTTCACTGGGACACAAACATTACATCCATAATGATATAAAATAACATTACCCAACATAAGAAAATTTAAATTAAAAAAAACATAACAAAAAAGAAGTCTTTGAATAAAAGAGTAAGGTGAAGGGTTCCCTTACGGATTTAGTAACTTATGATACATACACCCCATGAAAAAAGCATCATAAAATGAAGATTTAAATACCCAAAAATTGAATTATATTATAAAAATATTACAATCTTGGGAAGTACATACACCGCACAAAAGTAAATGGTGGAAATATAGCACGAATCTCACAGGAATAAAAAGTGAAATGAAAACCCCTTACCTTGTTTCTGACATGACCCGTTCATTATTTAATCTTCTTAATAACAAACTAAAGTTAATTTATACTTAATTAGGAACCATTTTATATTTTATTATTCCATTTACATCACTTTTTACCATGTTATAAACATTATGCAATCATTTTTGTAAATATTGGACATTTTGTTGATATCTGGTACTTGAGTCCAAAATCAACTTCTTATAATTAAAAGTTGTTCATGTGGTAAAAATTTAAATATCTCTAGGATTATATTAATGATTTTGATATCATATATATGAAATATATCTAGTATATATATGTATTTATAATAGTACATCACATTTTGAGGTAAGAAATGTAGTGCACCGTCCATGGAGACGGTAAGTTGTATATACGCATTAACACTACTTTCATTTATATTTCTTATTTAGTCAAATGAGACATAATGATACATAGGTATATTATAATTCCAATATAATATCATATATAATTTCATTAATCCGATATTTTATATGTTCCACGTATGGCATGAATGATTCATATCACTTTGAGGGGGGGGGGGGTTGTCCGCACTTCCTCAAATGAAATTATCATATTTACCCATTATGGAGACCATAATGGTATGATTTAAATGAAAAATACATAATTATACAGAAAATATAAATATAATATATATCACATGTAAAAAAGTTCCATCTTAATGGACACTATAAGAGGTGTTAGGTGGAGATTAAACAATCATCATTTCATGAGGCTATGGTTCTTTGTCCACAAAAACAGTATGTTATTTACCCATTAGACAGAGGTGTGTGTAAGTGTAGATAGAATCCTAATCATATAAATAACATAGTATATTTATGGTAATATTTTTGTTATAAAATCAAGGGATAAAAAGAGTTTAGGGGGTTGGAGGAGTAAAATAAAAGAAAAGAACTTAAGAAAAGACGTTACCTATAAATCGGGTAACTCCAATTGATTTGAACCAAAAAGATTTCATGAAGTGCCTTATACCTTAGGTAAGGATTTTAGGTGGAATAAAGAGATCTTGAGAGACTATTTTGGAAAAGTCTTAATGAGCCAAGGGGCTTGATAGGTGTTAGTAATGGGTTAGAGGTGAGGGCTTTTAATAAGGGGGAGGAGGGGTTCTTTAGGAATGTTTGAAAATATTATTTTATTATATAATTATTTTATCATTATAAAGGTCCAAATCATATTATAGAAGATTTTAAGATGACTAATTTTCGAAATAAAATCATCCAATAATAATTAGATAGGTTTTAGATATTTGTTTGATTTTTATAATCTTTTTTACTTAAATAATTTATTAATGAGATGAACACTACATCATTATTGTGTCATAAATAATTTTATATATTTGATGTGTAAAAATTATAAATAAAATACCATGATGTAGGAAATTTTTGTAGACTTATTAATATTATTTATAGTCAAATATATCAATTATATAAGCCCACATTAAATTTTTTTAGCAAAACAATACATGTTTACGATATTTTTATTTTTAAATTAAATAAAAAGTTATTAATGTCATTATCTTACCCAAATTGCTTTCAAATGCCAAAATATTTCACCCAAGGATTTCATTGGTCATCTATTACTAATAAAATAATATTAGGACAGGTGTTAAGGTAATTTTATATTATTATAATATTATTTTTACCTTGAATTACCCTATTTACGTATAATAATGGTAAATAAAAGTCAAAAGATACTAATCACCAAAAATTATTTACATCTTATTGAAATAAATTTTACTTACTGATAATATACATGTCTATCAGATTTTTTAAATTCAAATCACAGATGCAATAATATTTCATTTAAATGATAAATTCGTATTTTTTTAACTATTACTCAGTGTTTTCACTATTCATCACAAATTGAAGGTTTTCAAAAAAATACCCAAATTTCAGACTAAGTTATATTTTATATTCCAAATTCATAAATGATGTAAATTTTACCAAATTCAAAACATATAATTTTCATTAGTTAATTTAAAATTAATTCCTGTTGTCCAAATAAAAAAGCATGTTTTTTAGAAATAATAACTATCAAAAGATTAACACTTTTTATGTCCAATTTCAATGTGAAATTACTCATAATGACCAAAATTTTATTAAAGAGTAAAAATATAATCTAATTTCACTTTAAAACCAATTAAAAATATAATCTAACCATATAAATAAATTATATTAAAAAGTTAGTTTGGAATTAATATACAGTTTTCTTCATTATTAAATAAAAAATGAATTTTATCATAAAAAACCAAAAAATTACCTAGATTAAATATTGATGGACCAATTCTAAATAAAATTTGTATTATTTAAAATAGAACATATAAAAGAGACCAAAATAAGATTTAAATGGGTTTCACCATCAAAAGGTGGTAGATCGACCACTTAAAGAATATTAGAGTACTTTTTCTTAAAATTAGATTCATTAACATTTTAAGCCATTAATTTTTATTTGATAATTGTAAAAAAAATTAACAAACTTGTGTAATTATATTGTAGTTAGTTATGATTATTACCTCCAATACAATGTCTATGAATTAACCATCACTTAAAATAGTAATATTATATTATTATTTTTTAGTATAACACAACGTTGTGTGCAACGTAAGATTTCAATGAAACCCGTTGTTTCATATTGGGTACACCATTGAACATAAAATCATCTTTAAAGTAAAATTAATATTTAATTCAAAAATTTTATGAAATATGAAAATTTTATATTCTTTATTTACCTGTATGTTACATCTTTCCCCCCTTTTGGGAATTGTGTCCTCACAATTTTAAAATTGGGCTCGAAAACTCCATTAAAATTCATGCATTGGAAAAAGAGTCAGTAAAACTATCACATTAAAAGAATTAAAGAGAAGTACCAAGGTCACCCAAGATAACCCATACTAGAATTCCATTTAGGAAAACATGGATATGGAAGAAAAAATAACTCTCATAGATTAATATAGATTTATAGAGAACTTGATCACGGAAAGTTAACCACGAAAATACCGTAAATTTTTGGTTGGGTAAAAGTCTGATGATAAAAGAGATCTTATAATATTTTTTCTTCAATATCCTTTTCACATAGTTGAATAAATATATTAATAACTATACTATAATTTTATGGAAATATACTTACTTTTCATGTAGAGTGTCATCCTCTAATAAAATTCTATCACAAACTCATCTTTTCTCTAAACGTTAAGAATTTAAGATGACTTGGTCACACCTGAAGTTCTAGATTCAAATTCTAGAGTATCACATAATCTACAAAAGATGAACTATATATTTTCCCTATCATTAGAAATCAACCATAACCAAAATGGTTAGTATGAGATTAGATAATCCCCAAAAAGGATAATCCTTAATAAAATGAAATACTGTTCTTAATCTCCAAAATTCAACAAATAGTACCCAAAGTTCAATAAATACCATTCAATAAAAAAATTTCATTTAAAAAAATCTTTAAAATAATCTAACTAATATTGAATCCCAAAAATCAGAATGATTTGATCACATAGTCTCCAAATAACATCTATTACTCTTAAGGTCTCATACTGAAATATAATTAACCTAATCACGTATTCTCTATGATAGGTTAATCATTTCCATAAAACAACCCAATTCTCGATATGACCATAATAAAAACAAAGATTCTTCAAAAATAAAATATCAACCATTACTCCAAAAATGAAATCCCATAGTATTCTATTTACCATAAGCATATAGTGTTCCTAAAAGATAAAACGTCTTCCAAAATAACCTTTATCAATTAGTCACCAAATCATTTTCCTATACTAGGGATATCTATTTGATAAAACATAATATCCCAGATCAACTTATTCTTGATCAATAAAATCATTTAACTAAAAAGAATAAGTCAAACTAACCAGGGACTTCACGTAATCCAGTGGTTGGAAATAAATCCCAATCGCACTTTGGTTGTGGGTTTGATTCCCTAAACATTGTCCGACGTGGCGGGTTGTCACACGGGCTACATGGTGTCTTTTCTGAAAAACTATATAATTTTATAACATTACCAAAAATGATATGAGTAACTTAAAATTAACAATAACATATTTTAATCACAAATTTTATCTCATACCTCTCATTTTCATCCCATAAAGTAATAACCTGTTATTTCCTCAAAAACAAAAGATCATATGAACCTGAAAGCATATCCATTATGTCCACACAAGAAAAGATAACCGTTTGTTGAATAACATTTTCACATATCATACTTCATGGTTACACATACTATAAAAAGTATTCCAAATTAATCCAACATCAATAGATCCCTAACACTTTTAAGAATTTCATCATCCAAAAGTGTTCCATAACTCTTGAATCCCTTATATAAAGACTTTTTACTCATTAAACATCCTTCATGATCCATTGTCAATTATTTTCCAACATATTCTATAATACTTCATTCCTAAATACAAAATAATTAATCATATCCTAAGATTCAATAATTTCAAAACATTAGTTAAGAAATAATTCATTCATTTCATTGGTCATTGTCAGTTTCCACATCTTCAATTGGAATGGCATTAGGAATTGGTAAACATATATTTTTACCATAATGCTGATCCCGTTCCCAAAACTTCTTCATAGGACATATTTTTGTATAATGACCATGAACACAAAATTTAAAACATTATGTTCATCCTTTAGAAATAACTTCTTTCCCATTCCAGGATTCAACTGGATGCTTCCTTTTTCTATGGCAGGTTCTTGCTTTATGACCTTCATTACCACATATGTAGAATCTTCCTATCCATTTGAATAATTTTCCTATGTTTTTTTTCACATCCTTGACACATATGATCTTGAATATACTTATCATTATGATTATTAACTGAACATCTATAGGGATTTGTTTCTTGCATATACGATGCCTTATAAAAATCTCCAAGGTTCAGGTGGTTGATCATGAATCGGATATTTGGTTGAGGATAACAACAATAGTTCTCATTGCATCTCCCATTTCATTGAGTTTCTTATTCAGAAAACCATCATAGTTTTCTTTACATTCATTATTACTTTTGTTCCTACTATATCCATCCATTTAATAAAACCAAAAATTTCAGTTTGATTATATTAGTAAAATCATCTTATACAATCTTATGAGTAGGGTAAACACTAAAACATACTTGTTCATGTTATCTTAAACTCATTAGATTTATGAAAAAAACCATGACTCTTTCCTACATCTTTAACATTATAGTTATGTCAGTAAATATTAAATAACACTCTAACCTATAAAGTTATCTAAACTGACCTTCCATACCAACTATAAAGACCCAACCTTAAAAAAAACATAATCTTGAATTAATTAAATAATTCACATTGAGGATCTCTTCAAGTTTAGAGTTTTATAGAATTAAGTCATAACTATTACATTACATCACAAAAAATAAAAAGTAGACATTTATACTCAGAATCCATTTTTTTCATAAAATAAAAACTCTTGAAAAAAAAGAGTCATGTCTAGTTCTTTGATTTAGACTGTAGGACATTTCCTTGATCACATCCTTGACCCTATTCATTTTTATGTCTGGTGAAAAACATTTGAAAACCTGGGATTAGTATAAAAATCTCAATAAGGGTTATAAAATAAAGAAATAAAACATTATTAAATCAATACATAATTACAATAAGCTTATAACTCATGAAATCATCAAATTTATGAATAACACATAGAAATCATAAATCATGAAGGTACCTTATGGCATCCATATCATACATACATTGTATCTTCATAGCTACATAGGGAGTTACAGTTGGATTACCCATCATTGTATATTCCCTAAATCTCTTAGGAGAAATATTAACGTTTACCTCCATCACATTTCTCAACTTATTGGTGATATATCTCAAGATCACCCACCCTAGGGTTATCACGAAACCACCCATATATGTAAACAATTTTCAAGAACCATAGCATATTCATAACACATAAAACAAACATAAATGAAATATATAATTTACTTATTTAAATCACAATATATCATTTACATATATTGAAATAATCAATGCTTTCTGAAAACCATTTTCAATACTAAAATACATAAAAGGGTATATGGTATTTATTTTCCTTTAAAAACTACATCTTTTTAATGAAGCCAATGATCAAATAATACTCGCGGCAATGGAAAGGTCGATGTCACCACGGACATTAAAAAGAATGATTCATTTTTTTGATTTAGTAAAATGCTTATTATAAAAAGATTCCCTTTGAATGAAATGAAATGCCAAAGGGGTTTATACACCTTATAAAAGGAAGTCATGTATAATTCAAAATATGCATCAATGATAGGATATTGAGACGAACTCCCTTACAAAGATCATATCCTTGGAATATGGAAAAATCAATGACATAATTGTGTGTGAAAAATAAAAATACACCAAACCTATGTGGATATTATGGGTAAAACAATCATGGTTCATTCAGATATATTCATTGCATGACATAATCAAGAAGTAGATGCTTAACCCAATGAATTGAAATTGGACTATGAAGTTCTCTTACAGAAATTCGATAGTCCAATGGCATCGCTAAAAAATTCAAAAAATGAGTTAATGAGAGATTAAAGGGTCTTTCATCATTGGAAAATAAAATTTACTACAATAAGGATATAAAAGAACATATCCCATTATAATAAAATGTAAATTAAAAACATAAAAAGTCTTTGACTAAAATAGGAAGGTGAAGGGTTCCCTTACAGATTCGATAACTTATGAAACAAACACCCCATGAAAAATAGATCTTAAAATGATAATGTAAATACCCATTAATTAAATTATATCATATAAAGAATAAAATCATGGGGAGTACATACACCACTTAAAAGGAAATAGTGTAAAATAAAGCGTGAATCTCACAGGAATAAAAAGTGAGATGAAAACCCCTTGCCTGGTTTCCGACATGACACGTTTGTTCATTAATCTCCTGAATAATAAACTAAAGATAATTTATACATTCATAAGAACGTTTTTAAAAAAATTAATCCTTTTATATCACTTATTACCATGTTATAAACAATATTCAATCATTTATGTTAATAATGATCATTTTGTCGATATTTGGTTCCTGAGTCAAAAATGTACTTCTTATAATTAAAATTTGTTCATGTGGTCAAAATTAAATTATCTATAGAATGATATTAATGATTTCGATATCATATATATAATATATATTAATTATATATATGTATTTATAATAGTACATAACATTTGGAGGTAGGAAATTAAATGCACCATTCATGAAGACGGTAAGCTGTGCATACACATTAACGCTACTTTCATTTATATTTCATATTTAATGGAATGAAAAATTAATGATAAATAGTAATATTATAATTCTTGTATAATATAATATATATTTTCATTAATTATATCCTTTATATTTTTAAGTTATGGCATAAATGAGACATACCACATTGAGTGGCCGGTAGTCCGCACTTCCTCAAATGAAATTATCATATTTACCCATTATGGAAACAATAAAGGTATGATTTAAATGAAAGATGGATAAGTATAGAGATAATATAAATATAATATATATCATAAGTAAATACATTTACATCTTAATGTCCACCATAAGATGTGGTAGGAGAATATTGAACAATCATCATTTCGTGAGGCAGTAGTTCATCGTCCACAGAAACAGTATATTCCTTACCCATTAGACAAAGGTGTGTGTAAGTGTAGTTAGAAAAATACTCAGATCAACAACGTAGTATATTGAGGATACTGTTTTTTTATAAAATAATGGGTTAAAAATAGTTAATGGGGTTGTAAAAGTAAAATAAAATAGAAGAACTTAAGAGAAGATGTTAGCTTATAATCGGGTAACTCCCTTTGGTTTGAACCAAAAGGATTTCTTGAAGTGCCTTCTACCTAAGGTAAGGATTCTAGGTGGAATATAGGGATATTGAGAGCTTATTTTTTTAGAGGTTGGAGAAAACAAGGGGATTGAGAGGTGTGAGTAATGGGATAGAGGTGAGGGATTTTAATAAGGGGGGGAGGGGGCTCTTTAGGTATATTTGAAAATATTATTTTATTATATAATGATTTTAAATTTCTAAAGGAACAAAACATATTAAAGTGGAATATAAGATAACATTGTTCGAGATAAAATCATACAATAATAATTGTACTGGTTTTTGATACATTTTTAATTTTTTGTAATCTTATTTATTTAAATCATTCATTAATGATGTAAACACTACATCATTATTGTGTCATAAATAATTTTATATATCTGATGTATAAAATTAATAAATAAATTACCATGATGTATGAAATATTTTTATATTTCTAATGATTATTTATAGTATAATATATCAATTATATTACCCAACATTAAAATTGTTTTAGCAAAATAATACATGTTTACGATATTTTAATTTTTACATTAAATAAAAAGTTATTAATGTCATTATCTAAACCAAATGGCTTTCAAAGGCCAATAAATCTCACCCAAGGATTGTATTGGTCATACATGACTCACCCAATAAGGTTAAGAAAATTATTAAGGTAGTTTTATATTATTATAATATTATTTTTATGTTGAATTTCCCTATTTACCTTTAACCTCGGTAAATAAAAGTCAAATGATACTATTCACCAAAAATTAATTTCATCTTATTGAAGGAAATTTTACTAACTGATAACAGCCATGTCTGTTGGATTTTCAAAATTCAAATCACATAATTTGTAAAGTCTCATTTAAATGAAAACGTCGATTCTTTTCACTACTACTCAGTGTTTTCACTATTCATCGCAAATTGAAGGTTTTTAGAAAAATACCAAAAATTCATCCTAAGATATATTTGATATTTCAAATTAGAAAATTATGTATATTTTACCAAATTAAAAAGATATAAGTTTCATTAATGAATTTAAAATTAATTCCCCTTTTCAAAATAAAAAGCGTGTTTTTAAGATATAATAACTATCAAAATATGGACACTTGTTTATATCCAATTTCTGTGTATAATTACTTCCAATGACCAACATTGGATTAAATGGTAAAAATATATTATAATAAAACTTTAAAACCAATTAAAAATATAATATAACCATATAAATAAATTAAATTAAAAACGAAGTTTTGAAATAAAATATATTATTTTTCACTATTCATTAAAAATCAATTTTATCAGAAAAATACCAAATATTTACCCAATGTAAATTTTGGTGGCCCGATTCTAAAGAAGAATTTTATTTTTTTAAAATATAACATATAAAAGTGTCCAAAACTATATTTAATGAGGTTTCACCATCAAAATGTAGTAAATCTACCTTTTAATGAATATTAGAGTATTTTCTCATAAAATTAGATTCAATCACATTTTAAGCCTCAAAATTTTATTAGATAAATGTAAAAACATCCAACAAACATGTGTAATCATATTGTAGTTAGTTATGTTTATTATTTCCAATACAATGGCTATGCATTAACTATCATTTAAAATAAAAATATTATATTATTATTTGTCATTATAACTCAACGTTGTGGTAAACGTAAGATTTTAAGGAAACTCATTGTTTCGTATTGGGTACACCATATAACATAGCAACCCCATTAAAGTAAAATTAATATGTAATTCACAATTTTTAGTAAAAATGAGAATTTTATATTCTATATTTACATGAGATTCTACAATCCACATCCACAGTCCTACCTGAAGATGTATCATCATTTAAAATAATTTGCATAAGGAAATGGACTTCAGGATCAGATAATTTCCTCATTATTACTTGTTCTAGAATAGTATAATTCATTGTAATGGCCTAGAGGATAGTCTGACCCTGATCCTCCAAAACCTATATGTGTGTCTCTCAGAATAAGTCCTTATGCTCCCATTCACCAATATATTCTTGGACAATTTAAGTTTGAATCTTTCATCTTAGAGAATCGTCCACTTTATTTTTTTACCATGAATGTAGGCATGTTTGAAATCAAATTATTGTACGTACTCAACCCATCTATGGTTCTTGAGATTCAGATCTCTCTACGTAAACATGTACATAAGGATTTTTGTGATATGTGAATGCCAAACAATTCTCTACAAGTAGATAGTGTCTCCCTGAGCATTAATAATGAACTATGAAAGCTAAATCTAGGTCATGTGTTAGATAATTCTACTTTTGAGGCCTCATGTAATGATACTTTTATGTGAAGAATCACTTTTCTTACATCATAGTGGCTCTGATCCTCAAAATTGATGAATTAAAATATATTTTATAGATCTTTCAAGGATCCGGAAGAATCAGTGTTAGAACTGAAGTCATCCTACCATTCAACTCTTTAAAGGATTATTCATAAGCTTATAAATATAAAAATTTCAAACCCTTCTATGTTAATCAAGTAATAAGTACTACAATGTGTGAGAAATCATGTACGAAGAATCTATACTATTTGGATACCCCTATGAAACTACTAATTTCAAATAATTTCTTGTCCTGCTCCTAGGAATCCACATCTCTCACTTTCTCTGGGTCTATTGAAACTCCTTACTCTAAGATGATGTGACCCAGTAAGTGGAATTTGCTGACCCAAAAGTGCAATTTACTAAGCTCAGCATAGAGTTGATACCCTCTTAGTGTATTTAGAACCATCTCAAGATGGTTCAAATTGTCTTGTCGGGAGTGTGAATGCAAAAAGATATAATCAACAAGTACTTCCACAAATGAATCCAATATAGGTGGAAAACATGATTCATAATATCCATGAAGATAGTAGGTGTGTTTGTTTGAACGAACATCACAAACAGGTACTCATAGAGGCCATACATTCTCTTGAAAGAATTCTAATGTATGTCTGAATACCTGACATGCAGCTAATGATATCCTATCCTCAGATATATCTTTTAAAACACTTTATATCCTCAGATCTGATCAAAGAGGTCATCAATTCTAGGTCGTGGATACTAATTCTTTATATTGAGATGATTGAAATGACATTAATCTATAGGTATCTTAAGGGTACCATTCACATTCATAGAGAAAAGCACTAGAAACCCCTAAGGAGATATTTTGGTTTATATAAATCATTTAGCCTGTAAATCAAACAATTTTTCCTTCAGTTCAATAATATCTTTAGGTGCCATGCTATAAGGATTAATTTCCACTGGTGTTTCTCCTATTACAAAATCAATAGTAAAATATAACTATCGCACCAGAGCTAGACTAGAGAAGTAATTAGTAAAAACATCTTTGAAACACTCCACTATAGGAGAAAAACAAGTGTTCATAACCCCACATCATTGAGGAAAATATTAGAGATATGTACCATCACATTACCCATATTCTACTACATAGGTCAAGCTCTAGTCACACTGCAATCCCATTATCCCTTCTACACCTGATTAATAACCTATGGTGATTTAAACATCACCCTTTGATAATAGAATTGAACATGGGATCGATGGGAAAATTACTAGTCCATACCAATGAGAACATAAAATCCTGTAATATTAATGAAGAAAATATTCTACACGAAAAGGTAACTACCCATTTCTAGGGTATAGTCCTTACAATAGAGAACACCCTATGATCAAATACATAATCAGGTATTAAGAATCATAACACCATGAAAGTGTTTGATCTCAAGGACTATACTTCCAATTATAGTATTCAATAGAAAATAGGGAGATTCACCTTTTTCAAATAAAGAAAACAATAAAGTAGAGGCTACTACAATACTACCTCGTACAACATAAGGTTTGGTGTTCTGCCCCTCTTCCATAGTTAGGACTTCATATAACTAGACTATACTATGGAACTATGTCACTACCTAACTACCCTGAGCAGGCCCACTCTGTTGGAACTGAGAATCATAAATATGACTTCCCTGCATCGATTTCCACCTCAGCCTAATCAACCTTTGGTATTCTAGCATTCTGTCTGTCATGATACTATTGGACCTATTCCTGATCGAAGAGTTAGTGAAGATCACTACTCACTAGTAATTGGAGAGAAATTATTGCAGAAGTTCTAGATATTCCCCATCATACCATAGCATGTGCACTCCACTGGGTCCTGAAAGCATCAAGAATTAGTATTCCACGACTTTCCACACTAGTGAAATATCATGAAACTCTCTACATGCGGGGTCTAACAGCTACTACTATCATGAGTAGCCTTGATACATATCTTTTTTCAAGAAGAAGACCGACTGATAACTTTAGGTTCTGAACTTCCTTGACTTGTACAATCAGCTTCCCATATATTCCTCTTTTTGATAATGAATTTGTTGATAATTTTAGAAATGGGGGGTCAAACTCATAACATTGACATGCGACCAAATTTTGTATATCGGTACATGATCGATCATATGGTGGCCATAATATCATCACCAACTATAGTTGGATAAAACCATTACATCCCATGAAACATGTCGAGTATTCCATAACTAACAAAATCCTCTGATATAGATTCATGAACTCTTTTACTCTATGAGACCTTAGTGTCTGGGGAAATCTGTAAACATAGAAGATAGTTTGAAAATCTGACAATACCATATCTCTATATTGATCCACCTGGTTGATAACATCCCACCACCACATGGCTATATTGTACAACATATACATACCTAACATGACCCTCCACACTAGAGGGGTATCTTTATGTTTGAATATATAATGGATTACTTCACTCCGGGTCTCCACAACATGAGGTCTTCCATCCCCTAAAATGGTGGGAGGATGCTGCTGCTAAATCTGGTGATTCATCACTTCCATGATCGAGGAAGGACAATGTAAACCTCACATAGAATATAATAAACATAAGAATTCATGTCCAAATAGGAAATCAATTATCAATTCTGGTACTGGATGAAGTTCCACATGTGGAACTATAGGATGAAATACTAGCATCTTAGGGCCAACCACCACAAGAGCATTATCGTCACCATCATTAGGGAATGCGACCGTAGGACTTCATGGCTACATGATACTACAATTCTGAACACACAGCTTGGAAGGTATTGTATAATTGAAACTATCTCATTCAAAAATTATAAAAGTTAAAAATCCTTCTTATGTGAAAGACCACACCTCACCGCATACTACAAAATCTAGTTCTATGTGGTAGAAAGA
This sequence comes from Viscum album, assembly GCA_963277665.1. Taxonomy (NCBI): domain Eukaryota; kingdom Viridiplantae; phylum Streptophyta; class Magnoliopsida; order Santalales; family Viscaceae; genus Viscum; species Viscum album. Next base: position 1,449,740,435 of record OY728151.1, on the reverse strand, counting down.
TACCACAATAAACCATTAAAACATAAGAGATACCCCACGACGAAGGATGGGTTCGGGTCTATGTTTTGTGTGTCATATATATATATGTATATAAGATTTTTTGGTTACTTCAAAATTCAATTTAAATATACTTTTTTATTTTTTTACATTAAAATAACTTAAAATGGTTAAATTAAATGGTATCCAATTTTCTGGTTCATAAGATCCCATACTGTAGATTAACCAAAACATGGAAACCACATGACCCACACCATAGCACATTCTATCCCATGTAACACATGTTACATGGCTCAATTTTCAATAGTTCACTGATTAATGTCTCTGTTTTAACCTGTTTAGGAAAACACTATTATGCTAAGGCATGGACATTAATTACCTATCATGTTTTCCAATCCCTATAAGAATTTTCAGCACAATTGAATACATATTCAAGGCATAGACAGTATAGAATACAAAAATTCATGCCGAAAATGAATGTGGCATGGGAAAATGCATTGCCTATTAATCATAATATTCCCATGATAATGCATGATCTAATGTAGGGACCTCATTTCATCTGTCCATTATAACAGAATATTTATTTCAATGAAACTATAATCATTAACATCACTAGACATTTGGGTCACCAAACGTTGAAGTTAGATTAATTATAAATGGAAAATCAATAAATACAATTAACTATCCAATGTAATTTGGGTTTCCCCTATATATGGGTAAGCTACATCCAAGAATAGGGTTATTTCCAAATTCCATTAAACATTAATATCCATTCTAATTCCCATGAAATATGACAATGGAAAAATGGCTGTAATATAACATTGTATCATCCCAAACTGGGGTACAATTAAACCATTCCCAGTAATGGTAGGTCGCCTGTTTGCATGCACACCTCCCTGAATGCCAGTGGATGTCGCCTATCAGTGAGGATGTAATGGTATTATAGTGGGGATAGTATACCATCTTATCATAATTTCATAGTGAATTAAATCAATAAAAACTAATATCATATAGAAATATGTAAAGAATATAAGAAAAATTAGAATAAAAAAGATAATTTAGGGAAGTATAAATATACTAAACAATTAATAATATAATCAAAATCCACTATGTAAGTTTCTGATACATAGATGCATGGAATGCTGATAAAAAAATTGAATTGGGGAACATACATACAATCATGGTTGACATAAAATAAAAAAAATAACAAAAATGGATCAATTATTATCTCAAGAGAAATGACTGGTCCACTCCTCCTAATATCCACTTATAAGCTAATAATATCAACAACCTATAGAAGGGAACTTCCACATATCAATACATACAGACATATAATCTTCTTGGGTATCAAAGGTGTCTTGAGTAAGGTGTGAGAAAAAAATCATTGTCGGTGACCACCAATGGTGATGACTTGTAATTCAAACAGTGCTCATCAAAAAATTTCTTTTAGGGAATATGAATTAATTAACAATGAAAAATAAATAAATTACTTGCCTGCTTAGGTTCTTAAGGGATGCTTAGTGGGTCTACCAGCTTCTGATCATTATCAGGAGTAAATTCTAATGAGTCGCTATATATATAGTTGGGATACACACACACACACACACAGATATATATATATATATATATATATATATATATTACATACAACGATTTGAATCGAGTACATATGGATGTTAGTGGATATATACCTAGAATACAAGTGTTGGATGGACTGGGTCATAACTCAGACATCCATGACTAGTAAACATATCTTATAAGCACAAGAAATAAGGTACATTCCCTAGATCCCAAGAATAGTGTTAGACATCATACAACAACAGTCGGGATGGTGATTAAGCCATCATGAAATCACTCTAATCATGGAACATAACATGTAAATCCCAATTCCAATTTAGTATCAGTAGTGCAAAATGACATACTCAACACCTGATGTAAGGGAGTGTGATTTTCTTTCTTGCTCAATAGCCCTTACAAGTGTACCAAATCCTTTTTCATGGATTGTCATTAATAATATAGGGCATCAGTAATAACCTCTCATGCAACTTATTTTTCGATCCCATTTTTATAAATAAGGCATATTCAAATTTATAACATAATACATGAGGAAACAACTCTCATGTTTCCCTTTAGTCAAGTTCAATTATAAATAAATCATTCTACTTATCAATGGGAAATTATATAATCATTATGGAAAGTGCGGTCTTACGTCTATTTATATTTCATTATATAAGAACCATTCATTTATTAAAGAAAAATAATCCACCATGAACATGTCAGTCCATTTAATCCCTTTCAGTTAGACCATTTCTAACTCATATATGGAGAGGTATACCATCACATTTAGTCCACCCTATATACTTAAAACCATTGAATTCACTTAAAACATTCCAATACCGTTTATGATCCTCAAAGGTCATTTAGGATATAAGAGGGATATTTATGGGAATTTCCTTTATAGGAAATTCGAACCATGGTATGGATAAAAACATGGAAGGAATCTATAGTTCAATTAATCATTCACACTGTAAGGGAAAACGCATTTTAAAACCAAGATGATAACTAATTACGGGTTCCATGCAATTTGGCCCATCAATCATAATGCCCAATTCCACTTGGAACACCCAATAGACGACCTTATAAGGTATGTAAAACCTATAAATTACCAACCCAAGATCAACCGGTATATATTAAAGTTAAAGGATCAATTACCTGAATGTCCCAAAGGCCTTTATTTTTATTGATTATTGATAGCCCCCTTTCAAGGAATGAAGGGAAACCCTAACAAGGCCCATAGGCTTAGAGATTACATGGCCCATAGTCTTAAGAGACGTTACATGACTTGAAGGTCTTAGGGAATTCAACCAAAATATAACTACAAAGAACATACCCTCCCCAGCTTCTGCATCGTGATGGTATCTCTCCTCCTTTGCATGGTCATCCGACTAAGATTCTCATGCATGTAAATGCTTGTCTCGATGGCATATCCATACCCTCTCATTCTTCCAAATTTTTTGGTTCTGCTCTCGTGAGTGTGACTGCTCTAAATCCTCCTTTGTGTTGATCTTTTTTAGAGTATATATGGGGAAACTACACTGATTATGTTGCTTGAATTCCTTGAGGTGGCCTAAAGTCCTTGAGGTAGCACGAAGGCCTTAATGGTGGCATGAAATCGTTACTGACCCGAATGCCTAGGTTGTTCAAATACCTTAAGGACTCCTAGCCCAATCCTTTTTCCCAAGTTGAATTGTTTTGGCATAAGACATACCAAACAGTAACTGCAATAGAACCTACTACAGTGCTGCTACAGTACATGGAATTCTACCTCTGCCAGGTTTCGAACCTGGGTCTCCTGGATTCCCTTAGAGAGACCTCACCAACTACAATGATGCTCATGTGCAGTTCAAGTATCGATAAGACATTAATAGCTCATTATAAAGGGGATTCAAAGAAAGAGTGGGTGTGTAGAACAATAGGGTGTCTATGAAGAGTTTAAACACAAATTTAAAATGATTTGACCACCTACCACAAGGTTTTAGAAGATGCATCACTCGATATCAACCACATATTCGGAGTAGGTTATAAGTGATATGATATAGGTTCTAATGAATTGAAATTAGATAAAACATGCTTGCACCTAAATAGGATGATGGATTTGAAGGAAAAAAAAAATATGATGTAACAGACTAGGGAAACATACCGAGATAGATCCAAAGCTTCCGATAAATCTAGGATCGATCTTTGGTTGAAAGATCTTGATCAATTCCTAGATTGAAGTTTTTTTGAGCTCAAAATAGGATGAGACCTCAGATTAGCCACTAAAAAAAGAAAGGTAAAAAAGAAACAAGGTTATAACTTATGTGAGAGGAAAAATGGTCCTTTCACTAAAGAATATAGAGGTACAAAATTTGGCAACATATATATTCCAATCCGTGCACAAACCATGATCATATCTCTATTACATATAGGGTCATCACACGAATAGGGACACTCTTTGACTAACTTTTTGAAAACTGTGAAAAATGGATCTTTCTCTAAGCTGCAACTAGTTACACAGGCATGAGCCCTAGGTCACAATTTTATAGAAAAATCGTGTGTCCTAGTCCCTTTTTCCCATTTTGGGGCGCTTAACTCAGAACGATCCCAGAACGAACCCACGACCTCCTTGCCTTTATTAGGACTCAATATGAGATACTTTTAATGAATTAAAATTTAAAAACTAATGATCCATACCTTTATTGAAAATAAAGTTCATTACATATCTCATATTAACAAGGTCACTAATTTATGTTTTTCGTGATTTGATTGCATTCAACTAGATTCTCTCCTTTATGTTAGTGATGGTATAACCTGAGTGTTCATGGGTTTCCTTTCATGATTTAATTGTTTACACTTGAATTTTATAAGATTAAACTTCTAAATTTAAATGGAGTCGTTAACCCTATTATCTTAGAGCTAGTGTCTTCTTTATTATATTGTCTTAATATACAAGGAATCAGATCCTGAAGGACCTAATAGTTTAATAGTCATAGTAAATTAGATAAATACCTGAGAAATTCATTAAATTTTAAAACACATCTTACAACATAATTTTTTTCAATCATATCATTATTCCCTCTTGTATATAGATTTATTTCAAACATAGTACACTTCATGGATTTCTGAGAATGGAATAAAATATGCTTCTTCCCAAGTTCAAGGTATGGTTTAAGTACATCAGAAGCTATGATGAAGCGATAATAATAATCCACATGGAAATGTATGTAACTAAAAAAAATTTTATTTAAATAAATTGACTATCATGGTATAATAAGGACGATTCAATATAGAAATTAAATAACAAAAAACACATTCTATTTAATCAATAAACATAGAAATAAATGAATTAAATGGCAAAATCAAAGATATAATATCATGGATGATGATAACTGAATATGAATGAAAGAAATTATAAATTATCTGACATCATGTTTCCCATGCACATGATAATTTTACTATCTTTACATTTCACGAGATAGTTTAAAATATACTGGGTAAAAACCAATATGTTCTGCCCAAATATATGTTTAGATCCAATACCATTCATATGATAGTTTAAAACTACTACATTCAAATGCATATGGTTTTTCCAACTTATATGGTCTCATGAGACCTACCGATCCATTGAAGGGACTTAAATATATTTTCCCCACACATGTATTTCATGTCTAATTCATTCCTCGTATATCAAATAATTTATTTAATTCATGGACAATGTGTTTTATCATCAAATATCAGTGTTGAGTAAAAATTACAGATTTTCAATATTTCTCTAATCAATAAAATAACTATAGAAAATTATATATTAAATTGATATATGTTTTAAGAAATAAACACATACATGATAAATAATGTTGGGAATTATGAAAACATTAATTTCCACTAGAAAGTAAATAATTCCTAGGGAATATTAAAGAAAAATAAAATGAATCAAGAAAGTGAATGTTAATACTTTCTTTGGTAAAAAATGACCAAAAACCATCCAGAGGAAGTATAAGGGTGGTATCAATACAATATATACCTATTAGAATAAAAATAAAGGGTTTTTCATTGATAAATAAAAATACCAAAAATAATATCCTTGAAAAGACTCTTGAGGAAAATATCCTTTTTAGTTTAAAAAAAAATTTAAAATCTGTTTCATTGTAAATAAATTTTAAAAAAAATTCTTAAAAATATCCCACTAAACATTCAATTGAATCTTATAATAATTCATTTTCATGATAGTGGTTAATTATGTACATTACTTAAAATAATAAAATAGAAAATATTTTTCAATGTAAGAAGGATAGTAATGTTCTATATTCAGAAAAAGAGAAGAAGATTCCATTCACATTTATGGTAAAATCCAAAGGATCATTCTTTTGAAAATGGAATATTATTACTTTGAAATATTTTGTAAAGAGTGAAAACGGTTGAAAAAATATTTAAAATATCATTTTAAAAAGGATAAAAATATTTTATGAAAATATTTTTAGAAAACATGGTTTTGTAAAAAAAATATTTCCTACCAAACAATGAAATGATGTCTGATTTTCTTAAAAACAATTATCAATTTTATTTATATACCAAAGAGAGAAAAACATATCTATTACTTGAAAATATGTTGAATCACCACAGAATAAGAAAACTAAATTTATTTATTAGTAAATTCAAAAATTATTTTATTCATCTAAAATTCAATTTTAATCAATCTAGATTTGAACGATATTGTGAAATAAACCACTACAATCATCATAATGTTTAACTTATAATTGATAACTAAATAAAATATGTGTTTCAACTATAAATAAACATTATAAATGGGAAAATATATCATAAGTTAATAAAATTTCATTATACACATAATCTTATTAGTACTTAATAAATAAATTAGAATATTAACCTAATTAACAAAAATTGAGTTATAAAATACCTTTCCAATTATTAACATTTATATCAAATCCCCATAGAAGAAATAATTAAAATTGTACCATAAAATAAAATAAATAATGATTTATTCATGATATTACCTATAAATGGGAATGTGTATACACCATATAAATGAAACTAGGTTCATATCATTACACTAGGCCTTAATGAAATGAAATTGAGACAACATCCTTTACATAATGATTTCATATGATTGAATGGTATATAAGATCTCAAGTAGTTGTTTAAACCATGAAATTAACTTAAATAGGAACCATATTAATATTTTTAATATCATATATCATATTTTTATAACATCTTACCAATGGTTGGTTAATAATATTTCATTATTTTTATTGCTTCATGTGTTAATTGACTTGTTTTGTCATGTATGTTTTGTCATTAATGATTCGGGTCTTGTACATATTAAATAGTTATATCATCTCTAGAAAAAACAATGAAATAATTATCATATTTTTCTTCAAGTATTCTATTAAAACTAATCTTGGAATATGGTTTTTTAAAAACTAAGTACATTACGATCATGGATATGGTAGGCTCTATATTCTCATAAAGAATGTTTCCATTTCTCAATGACTAATATGGAAAGGATATAAGTAACATTTTATTTCTCCATAATGTTAATGATATTAGATATACAATATTTTTTCTATAAAGATTATTTTATATATAATCCATTTGTGGTGGTGATGAAAAGAGAGACACATTGCTTCGTAAAGGCTGTAGTCGATACATACACGAACAATGTTTTCAAATTAATGTGAGTGATAAGGTAAAAAAATAATATTATATATTCAGAATCATAAATATTTCAGTAATGCAATATATATTTCATGTATATAAAAAATAATAATTGACTATAAACTTATTCTATTTCATGAATTTTTTTATGGAATGATGAATCATAACGCTTCGTGAGGCGGTAGTCCACCAGACCCCCAAATAATGTTATTTATCTCAAATGAATTGGAATGTAAAAAATTTATATACGATATAATACCTATTATGGATTAAATATGTTGTAAATATACTACATATACTTTATATCCACCATTATAACCAACCATTATAGGTGGTAATTGAAGAATGAATGACATCAGTTTCAAAAGGCTATAACCCGCTGTACACACAGATGATGATTTCGTAACTCATTTGATAGATGTGGGGAGGATTATAGTTCATGTTCCTAGTATAAAAACATAGAAGTATATTTGTAATAATTATTTTATTATATCATCATGTTTTATTTGTAATTTATATCAGTGTAAAAATAAATAAAATAAATATTCTCGTTTAAGAACATTTCCTCTAATTATAGTATCCTTCATACATTTTCACTAAATCCTTATTAGGATGGATTAATAAAAAATATACTTATTCATGTATGAGGGTATGAAACTTGGGAAGTTAATTTTATAATTATTTTTTAAAACAAATAGGTTTTAAGTAATAAATTAGAGAGGATATGGGGTAGCCTTTTATAAGTGGGGGAGTGGACACACTTCATATTTTTCAAAAACAAATTAGTGATCCCACGTGTTCTCTATTTCACAAGCATCTAAAATGGGACATTACAGAACCATAAATGATTATTAGAACAATTATGGGGTTAAAATATTTTTTATGCATTTTTATATGTCATTTTAACCCTTATCTTTATAGTTTAACCCCCATAAACACATTTTTTCCTTAATCGCTATAATAAATTTTTACTGTATTAACTATTCATTTTATTAAAAAAAATAATTCAAACTTATTATAAATTATATTTTTATTTAATTAAAAATATGGAATCCATTTATTCATACTCAATTCATTGAAGGTGAAAATTTAATATAAAATTTATACCACAACCATGATGAGAAAGAATGTTTTTAAAGTGAAAATGTTCAAACATTTACAATATTTTTATATTTAAATTCAATATAGGAATGTTTACAATTACACAAAATGAATTAATTGATATAAAGTTGAACTATTTTTATTATCATAAAAATTAAGAATATAATTTATCATTATAAATAATTTACATGAAAGTGTAGTTTTCAATTTAAATTTTGTATTTTTCCCCATTCATCATAAAAATAAACATTATAGAAAAATATAAAAAAATCAACCTAAGATAATTTTTTTATTCTAATTTAAAAACTAAGTTTAATTTTATCAAATAAATATAATAAATTTGTTTTAAATTAAATTTAAATTATGTGTTAAAAGAGTGACTGATTCATCTTTTATAAAATTTATTTTTTATGAAATTATTTATTTATTTTTTCAAATTATTCTATTTTTATTTATAATCCATAAATCACCATAATATTAAAATTATTGTTAGTAATATTAAAACACACCATATTAGTATCTATTTGTAATATCCATATTTATATAATACTTTAATAAAATATTTTCATTTAGACCTATTATTATGTACATTTCCAGATATTAACAAATTTAAATTTATTCTAAAAGAAATATATTGTAAAGTATTGGGGTGTTAAAATCTTCCCTACTAAAAATTTTTAAACCTCTAAATTTCATATATATTAACTTATAATCATATTTTGGTATTTATTCTTCATAATATCCTCAGGTTCCCTCATTGAATCCTAGATTTTTTTATTTATCCAATGTATTTTGATGAGAGATTTTGTCTGATTCCTCAATGTTCTCTAGTATAAATAATATGGACAGGTTCTCCACAATACACTAGATGAGGTACCAATTATATTTAATTATATTTTGTAACATGTTATGGGTCATGTATGTAATTCCTTCACAATGATATGTGAAACAATAATTACTTTTGAGGGATTTAGCGTTATTTAAAAATAATAAGCAATAACTCAAACTCATTCAATATTTTTTAAGCATCTGATGTACATGGGGATAATATTTCCTTTATCATTGAACCATAATCACACTTTTATGGAGATAATTTCAAGAAAACATGATATCAGTAATCAATGATTTGATATATGAAAATTATTTTTTTACAACCGACATCACAAAAAGACTTGGTAAAATATCTTCTTAATAAGAGATAAAAGGATATATGAAGGTCATATGGAATAAAACATAATGAGGTTTATAATTTGAATAATAATACTCTTAAATGAAAAAATATAAATAGAAGAAAAGAATAAATAATAATTGAGAGTGATTGAGGTCTCTGATCACAATCATGTGATTGATTGATAGAAAGTTAAGCTCCTCAAAACCATAAACCTCTGATGAATTAAAATGTTATTTGATTTGTTAGATAAAAAGTTAGTAGAATAACATTTCTGTTTCAAGATAATTTTCTTAATTTTTTTGGATTCTTTTACAATCTAATAATATAATGAAATATCCCTACTCGATATGTCTCTATTTCATAAGAACAATTTTATCCTTTGGTTATGCTTCGATCACTTTACAATTCATACCTTACTTAAATAAAAAAATTTCCAAAAATTAATTTTTATTCATGAAGAACTAAAATACAATTTTATCAGATTTTAGGATTCATAAAAGTTTGAAAATCTATTCCATCTACCTCCATTTATTTTCTATAACCAATATGGCTAGAAAGGTTATCCGATATGCATAAATGTTCATTTAGTAATGTAATATAGTAATACATGAAACCTAATCCAATTTTCTATGTAATCCATTTTGAAAAAGTATTACCTTATATCCCTTTAGAATGATTAAAATTCCTAGATTTGGAATGTGGTTATTATAATTTCAAAAATGAAGTTATTATTAATCCCATAAACAATATAAAGTATCTCATATTATTAACATACCAAAAATGTGAATACCTTTATCAGGTATTCTCTTGAAAAATGATAATAATTTTTAATATAATAAAACATTATTAAAAAATGGAATCATTACTTATTCCTTATGTAAAAAATATATTATTGTATATATTCTGTGAATCCAAACATGTTTTAATTTCCATTAATGGTAGTATAAACCACCTTTTCAACAAATCATTAATCAGTTCCAATGTAGTCAGTAATATTCAATTTTCATTACCCAAATAAATTATATCTTTATCCTAGTAGCATTATCTCATTATCAATATCATATTAAGGGTTATTTTTACATCAATTATGATTTTTCAGAGATTTTAAATTTCCAATGAATCTATTTTCTTGGTACCTTTAACATATAATTTCAAGTCATCATAGAATTAAAAACTGGATATCATTGATAAAAATAGTCAAATGAAATAATTATTGAATACAAAAAACAATCAAAGTAATCAATACTATTTGTATTTGTTAGTATCATAAGCTTGACCATGATCCACTATCTTATTTTGAGGTATATTTCAATGATAGTTGGGAAATTTATTTTTGTAGAACTCCAGATCCATACAAATGAATTGTTATAAATTGGAAACTTTTTCATTCCATTTCAATCATAAAAATGGTGGCATTTCTCTCCACACTTGTAAAGAATTAACATTCCCTTAAAGAAATTATCATGGTGTTTCAAACCACAATTTTCATTTGTGTGGAAACCCTTCATTCCCTTCTTCCATTTATCCATCCATTTTCATGATTACCTCTCCTTAACTTTCTTCTATTCAAACAAATAATACAAATATAATTATTTCACTATTTAATTATCCAATGATAATGTGTTATTGTATGATGTAAATGTTTTGGAGGCTAGTTAACTTCCAAATATTAGCATATAACCAATCGAGGAAATGATATTTATTACTCTTTGTATTATGTGGAATGATGTATTTATCATTACTTCCAATAGGTTCCATTTTTAAATGATACCTGACATTATATTAGATCATATCAATATGAAAAATAATGTTTAATCCAAAAACTGCTGAAATATGTAGCCTAAATTAAAAACAGTCAAATATAATCACATAATATTAAACATGGTTTATTTGGGGATATCATTATTTTAAAATCATTCATAATATTTTTAATTGAATTGTGAATTATCCAATGAATATCCCTCAACGGTGTCCAACCAGGTGTCTGTTAAGGCCCTTTTTTGTGCACCAGGTGACAATAAGATCCATCATAATGCAACCTTTATATAGTTACTACCCCTATGTACATCTACTCAAGAACCATCTTAACTTATTGTATCCAAATAGGTTTTTATTAGAAAAAAAACTAGATAATATCTATTTTACCAAAATAGTAGGATGTTATTATATACTTATCTTAAATCTATAACTTATAGTTGTATTAACTAACATATGTTTTCCTAAAACTTGTTCAAAAGGTTTCCACTAAACATATTTTGATACCAAATATAATGAACCCAACCCCAATAGACAGGATCCAATGTATTCTTTATTTCATTGGCATAAGATACAAGGAATCTGATCCTAATGGGCTGAATTATTTAGTATTCATGGTAAACTAGATACATACTTGATTCATTCATTACAATTTGAAAAATAATTAAAACATAATGTTTCTTATAATATGTTTATTCCTTTTATAATATTATTGAATATAAAAAATAGTACACCTCAAAAATTATTTATAAAGGAAACAAATTAAAGATAAGCTCAAATTCTCAATAAGGGTTAAGTATAATAGAAGCTATCTAGGATCAATAGACATAGTCAACATGAAATGTTAAATAGATGAACAAAAATTACATTTAAATAAATTTAATATCATGGTAACATAAGTTAGAATAAAAATGTAAAGGTAAATAACTAAAAAAAATCAATTTAATTGATAAAATTATTCATAAATGCATTCATAGATAATATCATAGAAAAAAATCATGGAAATGAAAATTGAATCTGAATGAATGAAATTATTAATTATTAGATGTCACGTTTCTTAAGAACATGATAAATTTACCATAAATACCATTCAAAATATAGAATAAAACATATTGGTTAATAATAGATACAGAATAACTGACTATATCTCTACTCTCCAAGCCCTTTAGAATATGGTGTAAAACAACTCGTTAAAAATTTATAGGGTTTTTACAACTTATTTTGTCTCCTAGGACTTACCTCTGCCTTGAGTGGTTTTCTAAAAATGTTCCCCACCCATGAAATTTGTGTAAAAATAATTCCCCATTTTTTAAATAATTGATTTAATTCATGAACAATGTTCTTTATCCTCAAATATCCATATTGAATATATCATATAAATTAATCAATATTTCCTCAATCAAAACAATCATACTAAATATAGAAAACCATATATTAAAATGGTATATGGTTTAATCAATAAAAATATCCATGATAAATGATATTTATATTTATCGGAAATTTAATATCCTTAGGAAAATGAGTAATTCATGGGAATGTTAATGACTAAAATAATTAATCACGTAAAGGAATTTCAATAAATTCCTTTTTAAAGAATGATCATAATCCGTACATAGGAAGAATAATGATGTTATTAATGCAATGTATACCCATAGGATTAATGAGAAAGGGTTCTTTAATTTATGACTATAAAGAACATAAAAAGATATCTATAAACATTCTAATAGAAATTATCCTTTTCATTATAAAAGGTATTTTAACAATCCACTTCATTGACAATGATTTTTAATATATTTTCATTAAAATGATCCTCATAAAAAACAACATATGATTCAATGAAAAAAAGGTCTTGAAGGATATTAAATTTATAAATTCTATAAAAATTAAAAAGAACATTTATTTCACACATTAAAAGGGCACGAAATGTTCCTTGTTTAGAAAAAAACCAGAATATTCCATTCAAATTTTCTATAAATTCAAAACTAGAATTGTTTCAAAAAAGTCATAGTATTCCATTCAAAAAATTCATAAAGAGTAAAAATGGTTGAAAATTACTTTCATAAATAATTTTGAAATGGATATAAAAAATTGAAAACATTTTGAGAAAAAACTATTTTGGAAGAAAATAGATTTTTGTCCAAAGATAGAAATGAAGTCTAACTTCATAAAAACCAATTTATCAATTAATTTAAATACCAAATATATAAAAAATTAAATTATTATATGAAATTATCTTGAAAAAATATGTGATAAGAAATTGAAATAATTTTATTCATAAATTTTCAAATAATTTCCTTTAACTAAAATTCAGATGTAAATAATCTAGATTATAATGAGATCTTGAAATAAACAATAAAAATGATCATAATCTTAAATTAAGAATTATTCACTAAATGAATCATGTGTTTCAACTATAAATCCACATAAAACAATTGTAAATAAAAAATACGTTAATAAAATTTCATTATAAACATAATTTTAGAATGAAATAATCTATCAAGTAGAATATTAACACAATGAAAGGGAATTGACTTGAGAAATGCCTTACCAGATGGTGAGGTTTAATTCAATTCCCCCTAGATGAAATAATTAAAATTAAAACATAAAATTCCATAAATAATTAACTATTTATGATATTAAATTATAAATGGATACTTTATACACAATATAAAATAATCATGATTCATAATATTTCAGTTTGACTCAATGTAATTAAATTTAGACAAAATCCATTTCCTCGCCCATCCTTTAGAATGAATGTTCATTTAAATAAATTATTATCTTACACCAAAACCTTTTAAATATTTATAATATCATATATAATTTTCTTATTAAATATTATCATCTGTTTATCAATAATCATTCATTATTTTCACTATTTTGTGTGTAAATTTATTTGTTTTCTCATGTGTGTTTTCTTATTAAAGTTCTAGTTTTTGAACATATTAAATTGTTTTATAATATAAATAATATTTTATATTTAAATAATTTTAATATTTATTTGTACATTATACTTTTAAAAACCATCATGACATAAGGTTATAAAAAATGAATAATGTTACAATCATGGAGTCAGTTTTACCTACGTATGCATGAGTAATATTTCCATTTATCAATGATCTTTATAAAAAGGATATAACTAATATTTTATCATCCCAGAATGATAATGATATCATATTTAACTTATTATTTTTTAAATTTTTTTATATGTTTCATCCATGTGTTGTGGTGATGAAAAGAGAGTGAAATCACATTGTGAAGGAGGTAGTCCATACATACATGAATGATGTAATCATATTTATGAGAGTGATAAGGTAATAAATAATATTATCTTTTAATAATGGAAAATATGTAATTAATATCCTAATTATTTCATTTTAAAAAAATATAATTATTAAAATTAACTTTATTACATTCTATGTAACGTGTTAATGAAATATGAATCACATCACTTCGTATGGTTGTAGTGTGTTGTACACACAAATTATGTTATCAGATATCCTATGGAATTAAATTTTGGAAAGATATATTTGATATAATGACTCAAAATTTATAAATATGTTAAAATTATACTCCATATAATTTATATAAACTATCACACCCAACCATCAAATGTGGTAATGTAAGAATGAATGACATCAGTTCATGGGGCTTTAGTCCCCCATAAAAAGAAATGATGATTTCCTAATGCATTTGATAGAAGTAGAGATTTTTTAGTTCATTAACTTATTATAAAAACATCCAATTATTTTTATTGTACATATTTTATTATATAATAATGTGTTAACGACACTAAAATTAATTTTATAGATAATTAAAAAATGAAGCTCATTGAAAAATGTTACCACTTCTTTATGTATCCTCTATAGGGTTTAAATAAAACATCCATAGGTTATAATTATTCCATTGATAGGGCTCCTAGATTGAGGGAAGGAAATATTTGAAGTTATTCTGGAAGGTAATTCTTAACCATATAGGCTTTATGGTGTGAATAATAGATGATACTGGGTGGTATTTTATAATTGGGGGAGAGGACATACATGATATTTTTTAAATCAATTTAGGTATCTCACATTTTTCATTCATAAAAAGGATAAAAAATGAATTTTCATAGAACCTTATAGGTTTAATTTTCTAAATATATCCATAAAATATTTTTTATTCAAGTGTATAGGTCTTTTTCACCATTATCATTTAAGTTTAACCCCCAATAAACCAATTTTATTCTTAACTTCCGTAATTAATTTTAAATTCATTTATTGCCCATTTTGATAAAAATTAAGTTCATGTTATTATTAATTATAAATTATTATAAATACTAATATGGAATCCATTTTTTCCAATTTTATTTTAGATAAGTGTAAAGTGTAATTTAAATTTAAATTCATGGATGTGACGAGAAATCATCTTTTTAAAGTGAAAATGATCTAATGTTTACAATGTTATTTAATCTAAATTATCTATGAAAATGATTATAATGACATAAAATGTATTAATTGATATATAATTAAACTAATATTACCTGAACACTAATTAAAAAAATAATTTACCATAATAAATAACTAAGAATAATATCTAGTTATCAATTAAAAATTAGTATTTTCACTCTTCATAAAAAATGACTATTTTCATAAAAACCACAAAAATTCAACTTAAGATAATTTAGGTACTCAAATTTCGAAATTTAATTTAATTTTATCATATATATTTCCTAAAAGTGGTAAAAATTAATTTTCTATTATGTGTATAAGGTGTGACTAATTCATATTTTTATAAAATACCATATTTTAGAAAATCATTTTTTACATTCAAATGATTATTATATATTTTATAATGAAATGATAGACATAAAATTCAAAATTTTATTATTACTATTCAAACCCAACAATTGAAGGTCTAGTTATAATTTTCATGATCAAATAATTTTTTAGTTGATATTTTCATTTAAACAAGGTGTTGTATGAGTTACAAGCTACTAATTAAATTAAATTTATTCTAAATGAAATATATTTTAATTTAATAGGGTGATAAAAATATTTTTTCCCAATTATTTTTATATTTTCACATGTAATGTTTTATAAATTTATTAAAAATGGTTTGAGATATATTTCATTTCGTATGGTGATATTTTGGTCACTGGATGGCCTAGTAGATATGTTATCGGAAAGGATTGATTAAAGTTGGTATAAGAAATGTTGGTATTAAAATTATTTGTGTGTTTTAAAATATTTTTTATAGTATGGTTTGTGACATTTTTGTTGTGTCGTTTTTTTATTCTTTTTCCAATTGAAACTTTTATGTCCAATGTACCTTGGATTGAAATTTTTTTAGTACTGTTGATTTTGAATTATTATAGTATTGATATTCACCAGTAGTACTCCTAAAAGAAAATATTTTATGAATGGTATGGTAGTGTAGTTCATGTATTAGTGGTCATGCCTATCATAAATTTTATAAATAGGTTTAATATTTCTAATTTCATTAAAATTCTTATATCTATCTATTCAGCCATCATAGTGAGTTAAAAAACCCCTAAAATATATTTTTTCTCTAAACTGTTTATTCAACCTAATTTGGGAATATTCTTAAATTATTTTGATGTTCCCCATGTTTGGATCTATAATCAATGATTTTCTATATATTCATAATCATTAATTCAGTCTTTGTTATTGAAGTTTCCATTACACGTCATGTCTATGAATTGCTTTTTTTTCAGGACCCATCACTTAATATAAAATTCAAAATTGTGTTGTAATTGACTAACCATGGTGTCGTACCATTTTCAAAGTGTATTTAAACCATTATCCTTATTCATGTAATGATTCTCCCTTTTATAAAACATCAATTGGGTTCTCTATTTTGTTCAAATGATTTTTGGTTGGGAATGTATTTTTTTATAAAATTTTCTTGGTAATTAATACCATGAATAGATGAATGATGGTATATGATTTTTTAATCCAATTCATGGGTCTCAATTCTATTTAAAAGATAAAGAGACTAAATTTTATGATTAATTTTGATTTTTTGGTCACATGTTTTCCATATATTTATGAAATTCATTGACATTATTCTATGGAATTTCTAACACCAAATAATCAAAGTTCGGAAGGTTGTTTAGGACTTAAAGTTTGAGAAAATAGTCTGAAGAGCATAGGGTATCATGTTTAATGAAAGGGGGTGCATTGAACATGGAATGTGTTATGTATTCATTCATGGTTTGATCAAAAACATTCTCTATGTTCAGGAATACTTGATTTAGGTTTCCATTTCGGTTCCCATCTAGTTCGATAATGAGATTTTATGGATGTCCTTTAATTATAAAGGACTCAAATTTATATTATAAAGTCTTTGTAATATTAGGATAAATATAAATGATACCCCTAGATTCACTAGAATCCCCACCCCTCATGTTTTCCACATAAAAAATATATATTTTTGTCTCTAATGTAAGAAGACATGTTTTATTGGGTAAAAGGGGGTGAGGATAAGATAAATTGGGGTTTGAATAGAATAAATGGGATATAATAAAATGTTAGAACATAATATGACATATTTGGGACTCTATAAATGGTTCCAAATATTGGCCTCATTGAAATTTACCAAATATTAGGGTTAAAGATGTCACTTGTAGGTGATACTTGGTTATTCAATCCTCTAAAAACTAATAAGAAAATTACAAACACTAACATTATTTTGTAGATATTTTTATATCAAGTGGAAAATATGGTTTTAAAATGAGTGGTTTATTATAGATATAAATGGTATAATTGTAACTAATTAATGAAAATATCCTGAACATAGGTTATTACATGGGTGGATTTAATGAATTTAAATGTTAATATTTCAATTAAATAAATTCAATATGGATTTACCAAATGAGATTATATGACCTTCATTTATTATAAGATTAATAATAACTCAAAACTAACACTATTAACCTAAAAACTTCGATGATCAATTTTATGGCCACTACAAGGTATGATATTGTAACAACATTTAATGTTTGTGGCCGTAAATTAAAAAGGGATAATGAATGATTAAGATCATCCAACAAAATTATCAATTAAATAAAGTGACTAAACTTTTAAACAGTCTGAAATAACATCTAATCTATCCCATTTCTATTCCCCTGGATTAATGCCTTAGATGGTTGGCCTTATATTGATGTTATAAACTCAATTTAAGATGCATGTAAACTCGAAATGGTGTAATTGAGGAAATAAAAAATAATGAAATAATGAACAATCCACCATTATGTGAAGTATTTCTCACCTCATTTTGTGAAAAAATTTATAAATTAAAGAAACAGTGTCAACATTTTAACAAAATGAATATAATATGGTAATAAGGAAATTTTTTATTAGGAATATATTTTTATATGAAAAAATTAAATGAAATAAATTTATATTTCAATAAAAATTCAGAAAAGTTACATTACATTTTATATAAATGAAAATAATCATAAAAATACTTCACCCCTACTACCTTATATTGGTATTTTCGATACCTAGTGAGATAAAAATGTTGATAAATTTGTATAATTAAATAATGTTGGACAAAGGGTGTATGAAATATGGTTGGGAATTAATTTCAATCATTCTTAAGATAGTATGACACCATTTTCTATATATTCATTGACACATGAGAAAATTCATTTTGATGAGTGACATAGATGTCCTATAATATATCTTAATTGGTTATAAAAGAAAAAATTATATTACTATATGTCCTATAATATCTTTATAATTTTTACACCCATAGTCCATTCCATTATGATGTTATGATAAAAATATTGGGATGATGTTTTGTGCCTCGCAATATAGTTCATAATTTTTACTTCATATTTGGACTCCTATGTCCAATTTAAAACATCAAAATTTATCTAGACGCAGTTGAATGAAATTATCCCAATTATTTTCTCTATATCATGATAAGGTTTTATCATCATTGGTTGTTTTTTCATGTTTGATATATTAATTTTAGTAGGTTTTTGTCTATCTCATTTGGTATTAAATATTTTGGATTCAAGTCCCACATTAGTTATTCTCCCAATTGAATATCTTATAGTTCAAGAATATTTAAATGTTCTCTAAAGAAATTTTAACATGATAATGAAATATAAAATAAAAATTACGAAAATATGATGTTTTGCAAGATTATGAAATAATTTACAAAGTAATAATGTAATTGGATAATAATTATAAATATTATTTAAAAATAATATCAAATAGAAAAAGTCACTAATAAAAGTTTTTCTATGAAAATAAGCACATGAAAATTATAATATAAATTATGATTCTCATAATCTTTTTTAAGTAATCAACATATGTATATATTATATCATTCATAGATATTGAGTTGAAACCATATTCTATATCTTCAGTAGTATCCCATTTCTCCGGATCACTATGTCAAATTATGTCAGGCTTAATGAATTCTATGTAAATTATTTTTTCAAGGTTCTTTATGTAGATAATCATCATTTAATTCCCCCAACAATAACGGTATCCAATGAAATATAGAGCTTAAACTATTGAAATACCATATCTGTTTTTATACATAAAATCTATTTGAGTATGAACATTAAGTATTGTACATTTAATAGTTGAGAACTAAAACATTATAGCCTTTGATACCAATTATATGTTGGGGAACAGCTGTAAAAAAACTCATTCAGGGGTGAATTGATTTGTTGAAATCATATCCACTAATAACTAATCGTTGTTATGGTGTGCTAAATTCTAATTGTTTATTATCATAAAAATATATTAAAAACATGTATTTAGAAATAGATATAAAACAATATAATTATATTAGTTTAGGTAATTTATGTCCAACAGTCCTCTCTAAAACAGAAAAATCCAAGAGGTCACTGATTTTTCTAGAATAATTAATTTTTCTCAGGACTACAAAACTATGTGAAAACAACTATTACATAGTACAAAACAAGGATAATTTACCAAGATCTTACAAGGAATTATATACAAATTATCTTTCAATATTATTTATAAGATGTCCTAAAATTTGAAAATAAGATAGAATAATGAAATTATAAAAAATGAAGAACACAGGTTCATTATTCAACAGACTAATTAGAAGATTTATACATGAGATAAAATATAATTGTAGTTAACTTGAAGATTTTTCTTCAAAATATGTAAGATTTTTCTCAAAATAATAGGTCTACATTACATGATTATTCTAATTCTTCATTATCACAGAAAAAATATCTATCATTGAATTCTTCAAGGAGGATATCTAAGAGTGTAGGTTTTGTTCATCATACATATCTATTTTAACTTTTTTGAATACTGTTGTATATATTCACACTCTTTTAAGCTACATTATATTATAAGAAATCTATCTATGGGGTAATAACTTCGAAATTAATCTTTTAAAAATTTCAACAACCAAATGTTCTAAGTATTATAATAATATAAACTCTTTTTTCATGTTACATACAGCCATTGAAAATAAATTTTAAAATGAAGAGGTATTCAAGCATTTTTTCGTGGAAATAAGAATTATTTATCACTTGAAATAGCACAATGGTAATAAATATTCAATTTTTAGTGTGATTTAGAAAATTATAGATCACCACATTTCTAAATTCTGTATGTTTGAAATCATATTGATTAATTGGTCCATGTATTTATTCATCACATAGCTACTTTTTCAACTAGAAAAATCAACTAGTAATCTTGGTCACGTACTGGAATTTTTGGGTAGCCAAATACACCATATTGGCAATTAAAACCACAGATTCAAATATATGAATAATATAAATCATGTAGCATATTACACAATTTTTTCGATATATATAGTCATTTAATCATTGTAGTTTTCTTCTCATGTAGTTAACTAATCTACATAATCAGAATTCATAAAAATAAATATGCATCATATCCAATTTAAATAGGATATTCCTTTATATATCTAATTTACATAGCTTATTTCACATCATAAACAAATATTACTATATTAAGAGTACTAACATATATTAATTCTATAGACATAGAAAAATATCATCAAACTTCAATAAGTGAGGAATTATAAAAAATTAAAATAAAAAAACATCATAAAAACACAAAAGAAAAAAATTATTAAAAACATTTGAAGGGTATTGTGTTAATAAAAACATAAATAACATTGAATATTATAGAAAACAAATATTAGTCCAATTGACACAAGAATATAACATTAGGGAAAAATTAAGTAATGTAGTATTGTGATGTAGATTTGGAATTGTGGGATTCTTATAACACCCCATGTTTCTAATATGTATTTAAATTTAACTAAATCAAGATATTATACACGAAAAAACTATACAATATTAATATTTTGTTATGTTAATGTAATAGAATATAATAATATAAAATGAAATACATCATGATCCAACTAAATATATTAATTTTAAAATTACTAAATTAATGAAACCCGAAATAAATGATAATAATACATTGTTGTAACTCTCATCATAATGACCTTCCTTGAACATTGTAAGACCAATTATAACATTATAGTGATTACAAAACATCATAAATTATATTAAAATCATGATAATTAAAATGAATAATTGGATAAATGATTTTGGATTTGTGTGCATGTTTTTATATTGTAAATTAATGCTTCTAATAAATTAGAAACTATTGAATATATAGTAATTAGATATAATTTTATCCAATAGATACATTTTTTGTCATTAATTACTTATAATAAAATATAAATAGTATAATTCTATAATAATAAATAATTATTCAACTAGATGGAAAGAGAAAAAATCATTATAATAATATTTATTTTATTCCTTATAATTAATTTTATTAATTATTGATATAATGTGTTTTTTAAATAACAATTTTAATAAAAAAATTATTAAGAAAATTTAAATTTTTTATGGTAAATAAGTAATTTTATGATTATGTTATTAAATAACTTTATATTAAAAATGATATTTTATGAAAAATTTCATTTTAAAGTATTAGGTATTTTCTATTAATAAAATATATTAATAAATTTTATTTGATGATTCTAAAAAATATATATCTTTTAATGTAAAAATACTGGAATAAAATAATATATAATTTATTTTTTATTTTTTATAACAATAATAGTAATTGATTATTAATATTCCCCTGTATTATAAAAATAGTATTTTTTATTTAATTTTTGATTTTATGTAATATGGAAATTTCAATTATTATTTAATTTAATTATATTTTTATAGTCTATATTTTTAATTTCAAAATAAAAATAATTTAATGATTTCCTATTAATTTTCAGGTGTAAAAATAATATACAAAGGTAAACTTTGGTTGACACAGTAACAACTAAAATGAGAAAAAATATTTTAATTACGGATTAAAGTCCTAAAATATCATTAAAATTATTTTAATATAAGTTTATAAGGGAGGTATATACCTCTAGTAATTTTATCATATTTAATTTTCCACTTTATAAATATTTACCTTGTTAACAGTGATGCATTATAAAAAATGGAATGATTATTTGAAAATGTGCCACTCACAAGCACATATAAAAAGACCCCTCATATCCTCATATATTCTCACACTTTTCCATTTTTTTCACTTTGAATTATATTCCCAAATTCTCTCCCTATCAATACTATCACATACTTTATAATCAATATTGTTAAAAAGAAGTACCAAATCCATCATTTCAAAGAGTCTCTCTAAGGTAAGATTCAAGTCTACAATATAAATTCAATCATTAAGATTAAAATTTTTGTTTCTAAATATAAAAAACATCTTCTAAAATATAATTTTTTAATATTATAACATGATTTTAAAATCATTACTCTTATATAAATTATACATTAGTAACAAATATCTTAACATTTTTTACTTGTTCAATCATTAAATGTATTCAAAATTGGATAATTTTTTCAACTTACATGACTTAATTTTTAAAATATACATTACAAATGAAATAAACACAAATTTTAGTAACTTGATTTAATAATTTATAATTTAATATGATTTCATAATATTTGAATAGTAACATTCTAATGTGTATTCACTAATTATTTTAAATCACTTTTTATTTTATTATCAAATAATATGAGATTTTATAGTATTCCATTCTAATAATAACCATAAATGTCATGAAATATCAATGGGACTCTTGAATTATATTATATAATGTTATGAAACCATTATAAACATTATATAGATAATGAAAAGTTAGTCCTAGTAATTGAAACTGAACCTCCAAAATAAATCATGTGTGGAATGATAAACAATTAACATCAAATTATTAATTTAATTAATATAAATTTAACTTGTAAGTAAATATTATTTATAAAATAATGGTTTTGATCATAATATATGTGAATATATTTCATAAAAATAATATTAATACTTATTTATTTATTTTATAGGGGTATAAAACATGTCTGACCCAGAAGAATTCTAATGAAATGTTTTCTTTTTTCAATTTATTGTTCAAATCATTATTGATTATGTATAAGTAAACTTTTTTGGAAATGTATGTTTTTTCTCTCTAAATCATAAAAAATTACAATCATCAATATATATATATATATATATTCATTATATTTTTTATTAATGTCCTGGTCTATTCCACTATTATATGTTATGTTTATTTTCCATTGACTTAGGAATTAATTACAAAAGGGTAAAATAAATCATTTTTAAAATTTTCTATAAAATTTCATACATCTATATTTTCCTTAGTTTTCACAAAAAATAATCCTTTAAAATCTATATGGGTTTCAATTGTAATTGTAAATCTAATTATTTAATAAATAATTTCTTATTAAAATATATATTATCAATAAGTAAATGGTATTTCATTATATTTTTCAATTCAATTTTATGGCTATTTTAAATTCTATTTATAATATGTAAATATAAATATAAATTTTTTCATTCTATAAGGGTATAATCGATTTACCATATGCATCTTGATAGATCATAACCACATATTGGTGATGTCTTCCTAAAAAAAACATGCATTCATGTTTATTAAATTAATATACAATTATGAATGTTTTAATTTGATAAGTAACATATGTGTTTGGTACATCATTATGTTAGAGTTCTCTGGAAATTATAGAGAGACCCATACATTACATACATAAATATTAAATAATTTATTTAAGATTTCTCTATATTTAAAAATAATACATTCCTGATGAATATAGATGTTTAGTGTATTTAGAAAAATTGATAGTTAAACAACATAAACATTAATTATCTACATCATTTTTCATTTATTGCAACACAAAGAGAACCATTCTTAGTTATTATATACATTAATTCTTTCCCCTTAACATGGGAAATAGAAACAAAATAAATGATGAGATAATATTCCCAGTAATGGAAAACATGAGATATATAAATAAATGATCATAAGTGATCATAATATAAAAATAATGGTATGAGAAAATGAGATATAAATTATAAATATAATACTAATAATTTCATATAACATAATAATGAAACATTTAATAAGGTTTTATTAATTAAAAAACATATGTAATATGGGTGAATAATCATCATTAATAAATCATTATCGACAAAAAAGAATATTATAAGCATAAGAAATATGTTTTAGGTACACACATAATTATAAAAATAATTTCCCTATTCAAGGTTTACAATGAATAATTTCATAGTGGATTAGGCTAACTCCACGTTGCATCATTTAATAGTAAAGTTTCACTCACAACACTTGTATTAAACTAATTCCCTGACTAAAATTGGTTCACTCCAAATTCCAACCCTTATTATCTTATGAGATATCAATAATTATCCAATGAATATAAGGGCTATATTGTTCTTGCATCAACTGAAACATTATAAAAAATGCATATCTATTTGACAAGGTTATAAAACATTAATCATGTCATCATATTATGACTCATGAAATGGTTCTTGGATTCATAAATTTTTTTAATAATAGTCATAAACATATAGGGACATGTTAATGACATTAAAATTTCTTCATACCCTTAGTAAATGATAAGACACCTAAATAGATGTTGTTATTGATAAAAATAAATTTTAAGGATCTCTAGAACATTTATTGGGGAAATAAATATTTTATTTAAAATTAATAAATTTGAAATATATAATGAAAAAAATATGCTATACATATCAAAAATGAAACTTATATATTATTCTTTTTTAAAATATTATTTATTATAATATAAAAAATTATTGATATTTTTCAGGTTTAAATAATAAATAAATTCATATGTTCGATGAACATAAAAAAGTACCACATTTAAAAATTGATTGGAAGTTTCCTGTTAATCTGTGGAATGGGATAAAAAATATTATAAATTTGAATATTATTAAATATTTAATTAAAATTGGAAACATTTTTTAGCACAAATTAATTAAAAAAATAACATGGAAGAAATGATTTCTAACTAAAGAGAATGACACGATATTTTTTTAGTGAAAATATACATTCTATATCTAGAGTATATAAAGAGATAAAAATGAATTGAAAATAATAATGCTCAAAAAATAACCATATGAGGTGAAAATAAATATTTTTGGGTAGATATGGATCATAATAGTTCACACTCAAAAATTTCAACCATAAACAATCTAGGTAAGAATGATACTTTGACATAAAACCCTTATATCATGCCCATTATTATTCATAAGATCACTATGATCATGTATAAAAAATAAAAACTATTATACATATATTATTGATCCATATTCATAAATATAACACAATTCATGGTTTACTTATGAAATCTTATATCCCATTAAATACTAATAATTCTTTATCATCATTAACTAATGTGTTATCTACACCAATTTCCATTACGCTTTTTTAAATAATGGTTGATGTAATTTTTTCATTGTTTCTTCCTCTATATAATTTTCGTCAACATATAAATAAAATATTTATTAATTATATATAATTTTACAACCATTAATGTAATTTGGTGATAAAAATGGTTTACATCAACACATGGACAGGGTAATTTGTACGTATTCATGAGTGATGTTTCTAATTTTTGTTAGATGGAATTCTAGAATTGTAAATATTAATAAATATTAATTAATATTTAATTATAAAATATGTATTATATATAAAAATAAAATAAATCATAGTAAACAAGTATGACTGGTGGTGCTATAAAATGAGTCATATTACATCCTAGAGTTCATAATTGATATTTGTTTCATGAAATAAATCTATTTTATATTATATTATATAGTATTATAAACATTAAAAACATAAAGAAAATGAAAAAATATCTCATTAATAAAAAAATTTATATTATTCTAATTCTAAATGAATTAATGTTCAAAAAATTATAGAAGAAAAACAATATAAATGAGAAAAATAAAAATGGAAATATTTGGATCCTTACAATCTACAAGAATTGTCCTCCCCATGACCAACATTATATAATTGAAGAAAAAAAATTAGTAAAACAATTCATATCACAAGAAAATTAATATATATAACCTTTGTAATAATTTTATTAAATAATGAATAAAGGAATGATGTAGTAATTACAATAGGTAAGGTGGCAGTTGGAATTGTAATGTGACTATTGTAATATTAACATGACCATTGGGAATAATATCCAGACCGTTGGAATAATTATCTAAACTCAGAATAATGAAATGTAATATAAATAATATTTATCATTATTAAAAATTTTAAATATAAATATTATAATTCCACTAAATAAATATCATTTTAAAAACATAATGAAAATCTAAACACATTTTTGTAAAAATGTATTTTAAGAAATATCGTAAAAATCATAATTTTTTTATTAAAAATTAAATTAAACTTTGTTAGAATTCTATTTTTACAAAACTAATTTCATATTTTAAATCATTTGGTCTAATGTTTCCAAGATTTATTTCTTGGTAATTTTTTGAAATACATCAGTTTTTAGGTGAATCGAAAAAATACAATTTTTTTGGGGACTATATTTTATATTACATCATTCATGGTGTAACAATGAATGAATATATTATATAAAATTTTAATTTTTAGGGAACATATTAAATTTTAAAAATGATTCATATTAATAAAATATAAATTTTTCGATAACTAGAAATTATTTTCAAAATTTTAAAGTCTAATGTATCCCATTAAAATAACAAATTTTCACTTTTTCCACTATACTTTTTATAAAATGTTGAATTAAAATTATAAAGGGAAAAAATCCTATAATATTTATATTTTAGGCATATATGACTCCTACTGTCATTAATATCACTGTTATATGGTTTTCATCAATATAGTATTTTATTGAATATTTTAAACATAAAATATACCTCCCCACTGGAAAAAACAACCCACATACCTCCCCTTCAAAAACGACTCCACTATAACCTACCAAGATTAATATCTTCAAAAATACACTCTTAAGAAAGTTCAAATAATTATGGAAACTCTATTTAATACCATCTCCAAGAATCAATGGAATTTATTATCAAAAATGAGAAGAAATATTGAGAATATAGAATGTTTTTATAAACTCTCCTCTCATTTTATTCTTCCCTTCCTTTTCCAAAAATAGTTTAAAACTAAAATCCTCTAATATTGACAAGGAAGTATGTTTAAATTATATTAACTATGTTATAATACTAATATTTTATATTTTTTAGATATTTATATATTATACTCATTTATCCTCTTCTTTGGAAAATGTCCCATTAACTCTTGGTCAACCACAAAAGATAATGTTTCAAATTATTTTCTTACAAAAAAATTAATGGATAGTAATAATAAATTATTTATGGTATATAATTTTATTATTCAATATATTTATTCATGATGAATTAATTTTTATAATTTATAAACTTTATCTGATATGAATACTAAAATCGACGAAAAATGGTAAATTTTCATGGAAAAAGTTACAACAAAATGATTTCCCGTTAACCTAGGTAATTAAGAAATATTATTAAATAATAATAATAGATAAATAGTGAAAAAATGAATACAATTCACCTCTTCTTAACTATTTTAGTAATTCTATCTTTATTTTAAAGGAGGCAAAATAGGGATGAAATAAATCAGGATTTAAGGAATAGTGAATCTAAAATGAAAAATATTATATTTCGTTTTTCTCTTATTTTGTGATGATTTCAATATTAATATTACTCTACTATCCAAAATATTCAATTTAAATATTATTTGTCTTTTATTTTTATTATTTATATGCTTATACCATTCCAAAATGTTTTCAAATCCATTTTTAGTTATTTTCTAAAAAGTATTTAATTTTTAAAATATCTCTTGAAAACTCATGAGTTATATCTCAATTAAATGAATAAAATTATATTTTATACAAAATTATGATATCCCTTATTCCTTTTAGAATTGTAATGTTAATTTCATTATGTATGGTATGTGAAAACATTTATGAAACAATTTCTATTCAAAGGATTATTTAATTATTATGATTATTATAAATTCTATCTAGAATCCATGTATATGAGAATTTTATGATGTGATGGGTTGTCCCATAATTATATAGACATATTATTCATTGTTAATTGTTATATGTCTCATGATATTATGTGTATTATCTGTGAATGTGTAGATTTATTTATTCATAATGATGATGTTATTATCTTTTCAATGACGTTGTGTGTTGAAATTTTTCTAGGTTTTATCACAACTATGTATATTATTTGAAATATATATTATGATGATTTGTAAATATGAATTTTCCGCATTCCATATATTTATCTAAATTTTCCCTCACACCTAATATAATGATTTTTTTTCTTCTAATTTGTTGATTATTATTATTCTCACCCATGTATTATTGATTTTGGTTTTACAATCCTCTTCTTATTGTGATTTTATCTCACCACATTCATTAATGTATATCATCTGGTGACTATATATAATAAGGATATTGTGAGAGACCTTGAAGGATAATTAAAAATAATTTAAGTGTTGTTTTTCTCTAAAATTGATATACGAGCCTATTTTTTCCAATTCATTAAAGCTTGGGATATTGGATTGTATCGTTATTATGTTGATTAGATTTAACATAACTTAATTGTCATTTAAGAAAAAATTCAGGCCACTATAGTTAGCATCAGAGTAATATTTAGTTAATTTTGGATTTTGGATTAGAAACTTCTAGTCAAAACCATATGTATAATTCGATGTATATGAAAATACACAATAAGAATAATTTACAAAAAAAGGTTAAACATATGTATTGCATAGGATATAAAATTAGTATTAATATTAATATATATATAAATTATTTATTAATTATTTTTAACAAGTATTTTGGTCATACCATTTATATTTTAGATAATGTGGTGATCAAGGGGTAACCAGATCAATAATGTGTGAGAGGGAAAATTCCATGATTATCCGAACAACACTATCAGTGGTGTTCATAATATTATGGAAGTTCTTACCCAATAGCGTCAGACTATGAATAATAACATGAAGCATATGGAATATATTTCATAAACTAAGTGGGAGAAAGTATATATAAATTATTTTATATGTTAGTGACCACCAACATTCACTGGTTCTTCTAATCCACTTTTCACTAAAAATTCAGTCAAATTAATGGAGATTAAATTTTCTATGATCTACTATTCTGATAATGATAAGGTAACTCTTATTTTCAATCATTTTTATGGAGAGTTTGATCAATGATTTGAATTTAAAAGGAATGCCTAAATAAATGATGAAATGGATTATATTATGTGGGAAGACATTAAAAAATATTTCATATTAAGTATTTACCTAAAACTCTTCAAAAAAATATGGAGATATAATTCATATATATTATGAAAAAGGAGGCCCAATAAATAATATTTTTTGAGGAGAATATCAAAAGTATTGGGAGATAATCCTTGGGGTTTATAATTGGCAATGATTGAAAAATAGATAGATTTTATTGTTTGTTAAAACCTCTACTTAAAAAGGATCAACACATCTAAGTCACGGAGTTAAGAATAATTAGTATATATTATCTCAATATAGAGATAGAGTTTGTTGAATGGTCCCATAGTTATGTAGATATGAAAAAAAAATATGGAGCTTCATACTAGAGGATAAAATAACAAAGAAAAAAATAAGATCCAACCACCCACATGTAAAAAACTTTGGAAGAAGCATCATGTGAATTTCCTCAAAGTGATAGAGAAATGCATCATATGTGGGTGGTAAGGACACCAATATCAGGAATGTCAAAGAGACATGAATATAATGAAAAAAACTATAATTTATTGTAATTCACCACACATTGAAAAATTATTCTACTATGGGGAATGGTGGAACTATGTATTCTAGTGAAATAAACTATGGGTAATTCAGGGTAATTAAATTCAGTAACCACCAATGCCCAAGTAGAAAAGGAAATCATGTTTCATTACAATAATAATGGTTCAACTAAAAAATAGATATATACAGGGAACACTACCTATCTAATCAATAAATTCAATGGTTTTATTTTTTATGGTTATATGAATTCGTTTATGTACTTCATGTTTTCTGGAATAGTTGAATCAATACCAAGATACCTTGAAGTGTAGATGTATGTAGAAACACCTAGTAGTTCAATAATTTCAACCCATTATTTGGACTCTTCTAAAATTAGAATCAATGGGTATATTCATCAAATGAATTTATTAATCCTTCCCTTGGTGTAATTTTATTCTATTATAAGAATGGATTTTCCCTTATCAAATAGGTCACACATAAACTATTAGAAAAGAAATTATCATTTATTATATTGGACCATCACATAAACTTGTAAATATGAATGAAAGATCAAAAATCTTCATTAGAGTATTAATAAATGATGTCAATGATTTTACCATATTAAGGAGAATACGTTAACAATTTGGTTGAGTCAATGTAATGAATCATCATTGAATAAATTCCCATTACAATAGAAGATACTGATTTATTTCTTGAAGAGTTACCCAAATATTCCCTCGATCGTGAAATAGAGTTCACAATAGAGCTTATACATATAGAAAGTAGTCTCTCAAAATGCCCCCCTAGGATGGCCCCAATAAAATTTAAGGAGTTAAAGATGTAGCTATAAGAGAAATTGGACAAAGGATTCATATTCCCTAGTATATATCCTTGGGGTGAACTAATGCTCTTTGGCATGAAATATTATGGAATAATTAGGATGTTTATCAAATACCCTGAGCTCAAAAATGTCACTATAAATAACATTTATCCCCTAATAATTATTGATGATTTCTTTAATAAACCTCTTGGAGCTCAGTACATCACAACAAGTGGATCATTACTGTGGATATAATAAGCAAAAGGTAAACAAGAATTATATTTATAAGATAGTGTTCTTTAAAAGGGCTTGTCACTATGAGTTTATAATTTATATATGACAAAATAAAAAAGTTATTTTGAATAGGGATATAAAAATTTACTTTGGATAAATTTATGATATATTTCTAATAACTTTCATGTTTTGATGAATAGTAAAAATACGCTAAATTTTAATTAAAACCCACTTTTTTCATAAAAATAATTTATATTGTTAAATTATAACATTTAATGGTTTTAAATTATAAATATAATAAAATTTTACCATTTAATATAATTTATGTCATTAGAATTAATTTTTCATTGAATTCATAGGTAAAAACATTTCAATCTTTTTCAATGTTTTAACTTTTAAAACTCAGTTTTTCATTTCTACAGTGGGTTTAATTTTAAATCAATTACTGAAAATTCTATGTTTTGAATTTTTAAAAATGGATTAAATATTTTTAATCATATGTTCCAAATTATTTGAATAGGTACCTTTTATTTTTGGACATTATGAATTGTAAGTTGAGTAATTATTTTTATTTACCATGGTTAAAGTGTAAATATGGTAAATAAGGGTAATATAATAATAATTTAATAGTTTAAAACAACCCTAAAACGTGTCCTAATCATATTGGATGATATATTTATGACCATGGGAATCCTTGGGTCGATTTTGAACCCTATGTATTCACATGGATGTAAAAATGACATTTTATGAGAATTAATTTAAAAGAAAGATAATTATAACATAAACATATATCTTTTACTAAATAGATTTTAATATAGGGTTATATAAATTATCTCTATGTCTATAAATATTCATTATAAATAAAAAAAAATTCCCACATCATGGTTTTTTATTTATAACTTTTATACATTAGATAAATATATATTTTTATGACACAATTATCATGTATCGAATACCTCATTAATAAAAGATTCAAATAAATGAATTTATAAATATTAAAATAAATTTAATTTGAAAATTTTGACACCATCCAAGTATTTTTTGGATTCCATATTAGGGAAGATTTAATGCCTTTGATTTGATTTAATCCGGTTGTTGTGTAATTTTTTAAAAAATTCAAGTATTAATAGTGTCCAAAATTTACATAATTCATAACATAAAACATAAAATAGTTTATTATATGATATTAAATTAATAAAAATATAATATTCATCCAAAATATTAATAAAAGTCCAAATATATCATAACTATCTTTTTTTGGTTGTCTGAGGTGATATGATAATTATATTAACACACATTGTGTAAATAACATGATATCACAGTAAGATTAAAAAGGGTAAAATAAGGGTTAAACCAAAACGATGAGGATAAAGAAAAATTCAAACCATGTCTAAAAACTATTGGATAATGTTTATTAGAACCAAAATCATATTATCCTAGAATTAAATAGGTTTTAGGATATTTTTAATCAAAATTTAATTTATAATAAATTAATATTTTGAGAGTTTCCTAAAGATCCCATATCCTATCTTATAAAAAGGGAACCTACTCCCTCCCCTTTAACTCCATTTTTATCCTTTAAGCTCAACCAAAACCTACCCATTTCTATTCTCAAATTCCCTAGTAACAATATAGAGGTTCTGTTCTTCTCAAAAGGCCAACTCTAGTGCCCTAAGGAGAAATTTAAAGGAGGCACGTTGTGGAAGAGGTAATCTCGTCTACCGATTCTTACAAATATCGTTCTTCTTCAACTTTATATTATTTATTTGTTTCATTATAAATTAATTACATAAGAATAAATAATATACTGATGTGTTATTATAAATATTAAACAACCCTATTTCACCTTCTATCTATCCTATAAAAACTAAAATCAGCGCGCGTGTGTACGTACGTCTTACCATCTCCACGTTATGGTGTAATCTGTTCTTCACCACCCCCTTACTTGGATGGATATAATGGTGTAAATAATAATTATAGTTGACTAATATACCTTTATTATAGTTATTATATACTATACATCATCCACTTCAATACCATTCAACAATTATGGGAACGATATCATCGCTCGCGCTTATGTACAGTTTACCATCTCCACTGTGCGATATGGTTTGTTATACATAATCTTCATTAAATAATGATTATATAAATAAATAGAATGAATAAATATGATATATATTATTCAAATAAAATTCTATAAATTATATAATTATAACCTAAAAATAGAAATTAGAACTTATCTGACAAAACATGCATAAGAACATAAAGTAGTTAATACCTGAATAACGAGTAACAATGAAATGTTACTAACAAACGGATGAAAATATGATCATAAATGATATAAAAAATTATTATAATTATGGAATAAATCATTAAAATTGTTTAAATCATTATAAAAGAGGTTATGTTATAAAATAAGGATATAATACCTAAGGTAAGGGATAACTCTTCAAATCTCATTTTTATCTGAGATTGTTTATTCATAAGTATTTACTGGGGGGTTATTTATCATCCATGTCCATGTTTCCTAAATATGTATTTCAAAATATTCTTTATTTCATTTGATAATTTTTCAATGTCAATTTTACACATTGGTAAATTTTTATGTAATGGTATGAATGGAATTATTTTCCGTTTGTACTCGAGGTACATTTTCACTTTTCTAGAAAAAGTACGAGAAGAATGTTTTCTAACTTGTACGACAATAACATATTTTTAAGATTTCATAATTCCAAATTTCCTTGAATATTCCCCTGAAATATTAGATGTTTATTTTCACATATAATTACTTCTTCTAAAATTGAGTGGTATTTTGAGGAAGGAAAACGTTTTTGAAAAAGAAAAGATATTTTCCTTAGTAATAAAGCTCAACTATTTTATCAAAATTATTTACCATTAAATTTTACAAAGGATTATGTTTCTATATATATAATTATGTTTATTTTATTGTGTAAATTATTGAATTATTATTATGATATCAATTTATGGATTTTTTCATGATGGATTGTTTTTTAAGAAACCTATTTTATTTCTTGGGTTATGCTATAGTGAATATTTTTATGCTTTTTTGGAACACATAATAATGGTTTCATTATGAGATGGGTGAGACCAATATATTCATCCAATTAATTGGGTAATTATTTAGCTCTCATGAGATAGACATGGTTGGAATGTAAAGTAAATTTGGTTCAGTGATACATGGTCGGAACAAGGAGTGAACTCGGTTCAGTAATGGACTTTGTCCACTATAATGGTCTTAGAAATTCACCTTAACTAATATGAAATGATTTTCTATGGTTATATGTGAGTGCCAAAATAATTTATGTCTTATTTTATGACTATTGGTATTACATTTCCATTTTATGATTTATCTCATGACTTGATATTTTGATCTTTTTTATGCAGGATAATATTTTCAAATGTTATGTTCTTATGAATATTATACGATTGATATTTCCATTGTTTACCCTTTCTGAGCATTTGAGATAATCATTTCTTATGTTTCTTTTCCCCAGGTCATGAATAAGGGTATTAAGTATGATATGTAAAAAAGGATTCTAGTTATGGAGAAATAAACATGAGACAATTTATAAGTTTTATAAACCAGTTGTTTATGTTTTTTCAGTCTCTAAAGACCATATACCTATATGATCTTTTCATTGTTTTTTATATATTTTAATGAATTTTATTCAATTCTCAAGTAATATCAATGTATATAATGTATGGGTCACTATAGTTTGTATCGGATGAAGGGTATATATAACTATTGAAAACTAGGATGAGAAAGCCCTAAGGATATGTCCAAGTATAGGATACAATCCTAGTGTTTATGAAATGACCATGAATAACCTAGGATAAAACCTAAAGTGTCCTAAATTTAAATTTTATTCATGATGATGTGGTTTTCTAGATTTGTTTATTGTTTCTCACACTGTTCTTCTTGGTTTTAGTCAATCCATTTAACACAAAGAAAACATGTTAATGCTAAATGTGACAAGAAATGTAATGAATATCCCCCTTTGCAACCAAATTTTATAGGAACTGTAATAAAAAATCATGTATCCATTCTCACACAACTTTCTCAAGAAATGAATCATGATAGACTTCCAAATGAGTAATGTATGGAGAAAAATTCTTTGGAATCCTTCATGAGGTAGCGTCCACCTTCATTCCGTGGGTCTTTAGATCCATTTGTGGATGAAAAATGAATCAGTACCACTAAAAAGATATTTTTAGTTCTAAAAAGTTTTGAACATCATAATGTCATCTAAGCATTATATTTTTTGGAACGTGAAGCTGATCAATGGTGGAATATTATTAATAATATGAAGTAAATATATGAAATTGAGTCCATAGACTGGGATGAGTTCAAGAACATATTTTTCAATAAGTACACTCCTTTTATTCTTCCAACAAAGATGGATATGGAGTTCCTTGAGCATAAACCAATGTATTATGAAGCCATTGGTACCTACGGTGAAAAGTTTACAAGATTATCAAGATAATCTTCATGAATTATTATCCAACTGAAGTATAAAAGTGATCAATTCTTTAGTGGCTTAAAACCAAGTCTCATATGGTCATTATCCATAAGTGACTTCAATATCTACTAGGAACTTGTTCGATGTGCTTTCTAGGTTGAGATGGGGATTAGAGAAACCCACTAGTCATATTGGATTTATAAGAAGAGAAAAATGGAATTCAAAAGAAAAATCTAAAGACCACAATGAAGAGAAAATGATTTTTCCCTTATGCTTAATGTTGGGAAAGAAACTAGGAGGGAATTGTATAAAAGGGACTAGTAAATGTTTTAAGTGTGTAATGGAAGGTCATAGGTCTTTTGAATGCTGATGTGATGGAAAAAGTATGTCTACTGATGTGAAAAAATAAAAGGATTCACTGAATGTGCCTCTAACAATTCAATGTTACAAGTGCATGGAAATGGGAAATTATGCTAATAAATTCCCTCATGAAAGAGTTATTAATGATGATCAACATCAAGAAAATCCTAAGTAAAAAAAGTAAAGTAACATGAAATTACTATCGATGATATGGAGTATGATAATGAAGTGGGGATAGGTACACTTACCATCCACTCTAAGGTTGAAAATATTTTATTTGACTCTGGATCCACCCACACTTTTATTTTTGAAGAATTTTCTAAGGGTATTGTTATATTACCTCAACAATTAGATGTTAATTTAGATACGAAGACTCCTAATGGCACAATGGTTGCATCAAAAGTTTATAATTCTTCTCCGGTTGAAGGTTGTGGGAAATTGGTTCCTAAAAATCTTGTGATATTTCCTATAGTATAATTTTATGGGATTCTTAGTATCGATTGGCTTTCTATATATGGAGCTCATGTCAATTTCCAAGGAATAGAAGTCACATTTCATATTCCAGATCAATCTATGTTCATCTATCGATGCAAGGATAAATATAACCTTCCCATAGAAATTTCAATCATATTATGGGTCTTGATTCAAATAAATGAAGGTTATTTATCTCAAATGGTTTCGAAGAAACTCTTGATTAAGAATACACCCATTTTATTGGAATTTGATGATGCCTTTCTGGAGGAATTACTAGGTCTTCCACTAAAGTGTGAAGATGAGTTTTCATTAGAACACATACCAGGTGATATACCTCTTTCAAAGACATCTTATATAATGGACCCAATTGATTTTCATTAATTTCATAAGCAACTCTAATAGAATCTTGATAAAGTATTCATATGCCCGAGTGTATCACCTTATGGAGCACCTATTCAGTTGGTTAATAAGAAATATGGATCAATGAGACTCTGTATTGATTATTGAGAACTTAAAAAGATCACTATTGAGAACAAATATCCTCACCCTTGTATTGATGACATATTTTACCAACTATGCAGAGAAAAATACATTTACAAGAATGATCTTCCTTTAGGATATCATCAATTAAGGGTCAAATAGAGGATATACCAAAGACGACATTTCGTACAAGGGATGGATACTATGAATTTTTAGTGATGCAATTTGGTCTTACTAATTCCACTGATATCTTCATAGATCTAATGAATGGAGTCTTTAGAGACTATCTTGATCAGTTTGTGGTAGTCTTTATAGATGATATTTTTGTCTATTCAAAGATCAAGTAAGAACATGAAGATTAGTTGAGAATTGTACTGATGGCCTTGAGAAATGATAATCTCTATGGCAAATTTACCAAGTGTGAATTTTGGCTTAAAAAAGTTTCATTTTTTGGTCACATAATATCAATAAAGGGGATATCTATATAGCTATAAAAAAGAGAGGTTATTAAAAGATGGTCGAGACCAATAACAGTAACTGAGATCTGAAGTTTTGTTAGGTTTTCTAGATATTATCGATGCTTTGTGAATGATTTTTCACAACTATCTAATCCACTCAACAAGATGACTTTAAAAGAAGTTATGTCTGTTTGGTCAGATGAATGTGAAGAGAATTTACATGAGTTAAAAATAAGGTTAAACAATGAACCTATTCTCACACTACCATGTAGTGTGGAAATGTTTGTGATCTACATTGATGCTTCCAAGAATGGGTTGGGGAGTGTTCCCATGAAAAATGATATGGTGACAGCTTATGCCTCACAAAATTTGAAAACCCATGATAAAAATTACCTAACACATGATTCAGTGTTATCTGCGGTAATCTATTCATTAAAAATATGGAGTCATTATCTTTATAGTCAATGGTGTGATATTTATACTGATCATAAAATTTTGAAGTATATTTTCATACAAAATGAGGTGAATATGTTATAAAGAAGATGGTTGGAGTTGATTAAAGATTACAACCGCTCAATACATTACCACCCTGGGAAAGTGAACAAGGTGGCAGATGCTTTGTGTTGAAAAGACCATGCTAGCTTATCAATGATGAGGATCACAAAAGATCCAATATATATTTATTTTCAAAAGATTGATCTCAAAATTTTAATAGAAGGGAGAATATTATATTTATCAAATGAATGTTAGACCATCTATACATGTGAAGATTAAGGAGGCGTAGAATAATGATGTAGATCTACAAAATGAAGTGATAAATATTCCTAAATTAAACCTTGATTGTGATGAAATAACAAAGTTCGAGAACAGGGATTTTATTCCTCCCATAGTAGAATTAAATAAGGAGCTATTGAATTAGGCTCATACTTATTCATTCTCTATTCACCATGGAAGCCCAAAGATGCAAACAAATCTGAAAGAGTACATCTAGTGGGATGGCATGAAAGGAGATGTCTCGAAATATGTCCCTTGATTCTTGGTTTGTCAACATGTTAAGGTATAGAGATAGAAGTCTAACAGGGTGTTATAAAAATTACGCATACCAGAATGAAAATGGGAAAACATCACTATGGACTTTTTAATCAGAATTCCCAAAACATCCAAAGGCAATAATGCTCTCTGGGTTATATTTGATCATCATACGAAGTCATCACACTTCATTACTATTAGATAGGACTTATCTATTAATCAGCTTTCTAGGATATATGTAAATGAATTGGTAATATTTCATGGATTACCACTTTCCATTATATCTGATTGGGATCTGAGGTTTAGTTAGAATTTTTTGTGAAGTCTTCATAATTCTCTACATATAGAGTTAAGTTTCAGCACTACATATCATCCTCAGACATATGGTCAATCTAATAGGAAAATTCAAACTCTAGAAGATATGTTTTTAGATTGCTCAATAGATTTCATAGTTGGTTGGGATCAACACCTACCATTAGTGGAATTTTCTTACAATAGTAGCTTTCACTCCAATATTCAGATGGATACTTATGAAGTCTTGTGTGGAAAGAAGTGAAAAACTCCATCTTTCTTGGTTGAAGTTGGGGAAGGAAAGCTATTAGGACCCGGTCCTATTGATTAAATGGAAGAAAAGGTATGACCTATTCAGCAACACATAAGTGTACCTCAGAGTCGGCAAAAAGGTTATGCTGAAAACTAAAGAAAAGACCTAGAGTTTAAAATGGGTGATAAGGTTTTCTTATGAATATCATCCTCGAAGAGAGTAACGAGATTTGGAAAGAATGGAATGATGAGCTTTAGGTATATCAGTCTTTTTCAAATATTTGATCATGTTAGGAAGGAAGCATAACAATTGGTGCTTCTAGTGAATATCTCTAAAGTTCATGATGTGTTCCATGTAACTCTCCTGATAAATTACATACCAGATCCTTCACATGTACTATGCTCAGAATTCATACTCTTGGAGCAAGATCTTTCTTATGAAGAACAACCGATAGAGATTCTAGATCATAGAGAAAAAGTTCTATGAAATAAAACCACCCACTTAGTTAAAGTTTTATGGAGGAACCACCAATTTTAAAAAGCTAAATTAGAACTTGATGATATGATGAGGTAGAGGTATCCTCATTTTTTCGCTTCCAAGTGATGAATTTAAATTGGGAAATTCAGTTTAAGGGCGGTAAAATTTAACACTTACACGTTTTTATGAAATATTTTCTTTAAATAATTTTTATTCTTCACTAGCATTTTTTGCACAGAATCATGAGTTTATATGAACCGTGAGATTCAAATAATATAAAATTACCATTATATCCTAGTCTTTAGGTTAGCGGTAATAATTATGACAAACTATGAAAATTCATTATAAATTCATTTCTATTAATTATTTATGAGAAAATATAAATAAATTATATAATTGTATTTCTTTTAAGAAAATTACTTTTGGTAATGAAATTAAGGAGATTAATATGTGTTATATAATTAACCAAATATTTTTTATATTAATCTAATGGATATTTTTGTCATAGGGTATTAATAAAACCATATTTTAGGTATAATAAACTATTTTTTATAAAAAGGTTAATTTTTACACCATTGAATGGAGAACCCATTTTAAATATACATTTTTAATCATTAATAATTTTTAAATGAAAAAATAAACATTTTATTTTGAATCAGGATATAAAAACATACTTTGGATAAATTTCTAATAAATTTCTGATAAATTTCTTTTTTTGATGAATAATAAAAATACGCTAAATTTTAATTAAAAACAACTTTTTCCATCAAGATAATTTATATGGTTAAATAATAATTTTTAATGGCTTTAAAATATAAATATAATATATTTTTTATATTTCATATAATTTATGTCATTATCATTAATTTATCATTGAATTCATAGGTAAAAAATTTCAATCTTTTACAATGTTGTAACTTTTATAACTTGGTTTCACATTTCAACAGTGGGATTAATTTTAATTTAATTACTACAACATTTTTGTTTTGAATATGGAAAAATAGACTCCATATTTGGAATCAGAAATTCCAAATTTTGTGAATAGGTACCTTTTACTTTTGGAGATTTTAAAATAATAACTTCAGTATTTATTTTTATTTACCACGCTTAAAGGCTAAATCTAGTAAATAAGGGTAATAAAATAATTATTTAATAGTATCAAACTACCCTAAATCATGTCCCAATCATATTATATGAGATATGTATGACCTTTTTCATCCTTGGGTAGATTTAGGGACCTTATGAATTCACTTGGAAGTGAAAATGACATTTTATAAGAATTAATTTAAAGTAAAGATAATTATAACATAAACATATATGTTTTACTAAATATATTTTAATTTAGGGATATATAACTGATATATTTGTCTATAAATATTCTTTATAAATCCAAAAATATTTCATACATCATGGTATCTTATTTATAATTTTTAGACATTAGATAAATATATTTATTTGTGACACAATTACGATGTTGTGATTACCTCATTAATGAAAAAATAAAATAAATAATTTTATAAATATTAAAATAAATTTGATTTGTTAATTTTGATTCCATCAAAAAAAATTAGGATTCCCTATTAGGGATGATTTAATTCCTTGGGTTTAAAGGAATCAGTTTGTTATGATTTTTTTAGGTCTAGTATGAATACTGTCCAAAACTGGCTTTATTCATAACCTAAAACATAAAATAGTTTATTAAATGATATTAAATTCCTAAAAATATAAGATTCGGTAAATTGGTTAATATAAGTCCAAATAAGTCATAAATTACTTTTTTGGATTGTTTAACATGATATGATAATTACATTAACCCACAATGTGTAAACAACATGATATCACAGTAAGATTAAAAAGCATAAAATGAGGGTTAAACCAAAATGATAAGGATATAAAAATATTAAAAACTTGTATAAAAAATATTTTATGATGGGTATGCGAACCAACATCATATTATATTTGAATTAAATAATTGTTTGGCCATTTTTAATCGAAATTGAATTTATAATAAATTAATATTTTCGGAGTTTCCTAAAGTGCCACTCTCCTCTTATAAAAAAAGCACCTACTCCCTTTCCCCTTCACTCCATTTTGATGCTTTAAGATCGGCCAAACCCTACCCATTTATCTTATAAACATTCCTAGTTACATTATAGAGGTTTTTTTCTTCATAAAAGGCCAACTCTAGTACCCTAACTTAAAATTTAAAGGAGGCATGTAGAGAAAGTTGTAATCTCTTCTATTGATTATTTCAAATTTATTTCATCTTCTACTTCCTCTTCATTATTTTTTTCATTATAAAGTAATAACATAAGTGTCACTAATATACTTATATGTAATTATAAATATTAAACAACCCAGTTTTACCTTCTATCCACCCCACAAAAAATGAAATCACTGTGTGTGTGTGTGTATGTACGGCTTACCGTCTCCATGTCGTGGTGTAATCTGTTTTTCACCACCACCTTACCTGGATGAGTATAATTTTGGAAATAATAACATTATATGACTAATATAACATGATACTAATTCTTATATACTATACACCATCCAATTCAATTCCATTCAATAATTATGGGAATGGTATTGTCACTCATGTATACGTACGGCTTACTGTCTCTACTATATGTTGTGATTCGTTCAAAATAATATTCATTAAAGTATGATTATATAAATAATTTAATGAAAAAATATGATATATTATACTAATACTATTATATAAATGATATAACTATATCCTAAAAATAATAATAATAACTTATCTGACAAAACATGCATAAGAATATAAAGTAGTTAATACCCAAATAACGAGTAACAATGAAATGTTACTAACAAATGGATTAAAATATGATCATAAATGTTATTATAAAAAAGATTATGATTTTGGAATAAATCAGTAACATTATTTAAATCGTTATACAAGAGGGTCTAATACATAATAACGATATCGGATTTAAGGTAAGGGATAACTTTTCAAATTTCGTTTTTCTCTGAGACTATTTTTTCGTAAGTATTTATTAGGGATTATTTATCATCCATGTCTATGTCTTCCAAATATATATTTCACTATATTCTTTATTTCCTTCGATAATTGATCAATTCCAATTTTACCAATTGTTAAATTATTACAAAACATTATGACTAGAATCTTTTATCATTTGTAGTGTGAGGTACTTTATGACTTTTCCAACAAAAGTACGAGAAGAATGTTTTTTAACATATATGACAGAAATGGATTTTTACAGTATCACAATGCTTTATTTCCTTGAATATTTCCCTAAAATAATATGATTTTATTTTAA
Source organism: Viscum album (assembly GCA_963277665.1). Lineage (NCBI taxonomy): Eukaryota > Viridiplantae > Streptophyta > Magnoliopsida > Santalales > Viscaceae > Viscum > Viscum album. The sequence goes on along the minus strand of OY728151.1, from coordinate 1,449,697,319 downwards.
CAAAAAAATATTCCTTCTAAAATTGTTTGATATTTTGAGGAAGGAAAATGTTTTTGAAAAAGAAAGGATATTTTCTTTAGGAATGAATCACAACTATTTTATATAAATTATTTTCCATCTAAGATTACATAGAATTACGTTTATATCCATATTATTAATTTTATTTTGTTTTTAAATGATGGAATTATTTTTTTGGAATCCATTTATGGATTATGTAATGATGGATTGATATTTAAGAAACCCATTTTATTTCATGGGTTATGCTATAGTGAATGATTTTATGTTTTTGTAGGACATGTATGAATTTTTTCATTTTTTGATTGATGGGTCCGATATATACCTCAAATTAATTGGGTTATGATTTATATCTCATGAGATTGACAAGGCTGGAATGGAAAGTAAATCTGGTTGAGTAATACAGGGTGGGAATGAGGAGTAAACTCAGTTCAGCAATAGACGTTGTCTGCTATGATGGTATTTGAAATGATCCTTGACTAATATGAAATTATTTTCTATGATTATATGTGTATGCCACAAAATTTCATGCCTTATATTATGACTATTGGGATTACATTGAAATTTTATGATTTATCTCATGACATGATATTATGATCATTTATAAGCATGATAATATTTTCAAATTTTATGTTCTTATGAATATGATATGATTGATATTTCCTTTGTTTACCCATAAGAAGAGATTGAGCTCATCCTTTCATATGTTTCTTTTCCCCAGGTCATGGAGAAGGGTATTAAGTACGATATGTCAAAAAGTAGTCTACTTATGAAAAAATAAATAGGATACAGTGTAGATGGTTCATAAACCATTTGTTTATATTTCCCCCATTTCTAAAGACATTATAACTATACGGTCATGTCATGGTATTTTTTTATGTTGTAATTAATTTAATTCAGTTATTAATTAATACTAATTTATGTAAAGTATGGTTTTCTATATTAGATACCACCATTTAAAAACATGTGGTAGTATTTTTCTATGATATTCTCATTTACTCTAACAGATTGGATGAATATGGAGTTCATATATAGATAGAACTAGGGACGTTAGGAATGGAGAAAATGTTTTATGAGTTCAGTAAGTGTGTCTTTTAGATGTATCTAGTAAAATTCATGGGCCATATGATTTCAATTAAGAAAATTTTGCGGAAACTTCATTGAAAAACGGTTCTTAACGAATGAACCAAACCCGATATGGTCATTAAAATCTGTTGTTTTCATGGAATACAACGGTACTACTCATTTTTTTTGAGAAATATCTCATGATTTTATATCCATCGAACTTAGCTAACATGGATTTACATAGAGTATATTTTGATTGAGTAATATGAGAAAACCATTACAGAGAATAATAATTGTCTTAACACTATGATTATACTCACTCTACTATAATGTGGATAAGGTTTTATAATATGTCATGATGGTTCAAGGAATTTATTGGGTTGTGTACTCTTAATGATGAAAAATGGGATCACATATTCCTCATGAAGCAAAAAATAATTATGGGAAAAATAACGGATGCATGATCTGGTGTTAGAAGTAGTGATATTCATATTGAAGATATTGGAACACTAACTCTATGTTGAGAATTGCGACATATATACTAATAATAATATTATAAATAATATATTCATATATAAAGGGATCAAAAAACATTATAAATTATGGCTAGAGCTAATAAAAGTCTACAATTTCTCTATTACCTAAAATCTAGGAAAAAAACACGGTTGATGATGATCTTAGTAGAAATGATCCTACACCTCTATCCATTATATATATTGATAAGGACCCTATAAATACGGTTATGAATTGGATAGTTCAAGAAATCATAATAGTATGAAATACATCATATATATCCCAACTAATTTCCAAATATTCTATTCAAGGGGAGATCAAGGAGGATAAATGATTTGATCTACAGATTAAATAAAGTGTAAAATAAGTTATGGAAGTGAAGCTTCTTGAATTTTTTATCAATGATGATCTTGTGATTTCGTTTAGAACTAATCTTTTTATACCTCCATAACTTCTATAAAGAGTGATCTATTGGATATTTCGCAAGTATCATATTTAGCAATCCATTCTTGTATTAACATGATGTACCATTATCTTTGAGGAAACATCTGGTGGGACAACATGAAGAAATATATTGTTTTGTAAACCACAAAGTGCTTGGCATGTCAGAAAGTTAATGTGGAGTGGAATATGTCTAATTGGATGATAAAACTATTTCCCATACCCACATGGAAATTGGAAAACATCATAATATAATTTTCCACTAGTCTTGGATGAAATCCAAATGATTCAATGAAATTTTGTTTGTGGCAGATCAACAATCCAGGAATGCCTCTTAATCAATATTGTAGCTGATTTTCCAATTGAACAAATTCCTAGGGTATATTTTCATTATGTGGTGAGGATACATGTATTTATACTTTTATTATTCATTTATTGTGATCCAACATCCCCATATATATTATGGATATGTCTTCCACATTCTCTAAATACTAAATTGAAATGTAAAATGTCCTATCACCCCCAAATTGAGGGCCGATGTGAAAGAACAATTCAGAAACTCAAAAACATACCAAAATCATGTTCAATGAAATTTAATGTGGATAGGATCAATATATCCCCTTTATTTGAGTACTCATACAATAATAATTTCCTCTTAAAAATTCAATTGGGACCATATGGAGCTCTGCATGGGATGGGATGTATAACTCAAACTTTGTTAGATGAACTTGGTTAATAAAAGATACTTGTGCCTCATATTATTTAAGAGATAAGAGTTAATTTCCTAGCCATACAGTATCATAAGCAAATCATATTTTGAATAAGATATATACTAAAAAAAATTATTTGTGTTGGAGTTTAAATTCAAATAAAAAATTTTCCTTCATTAGACACCATGGAAGAAATTTGATGAGTTTGTAAAGATAGGGAAGCATAGACAAAGTTATATTAGTCTCATAAAGATCACTGATCCCATTGGGGAAGTGTAATATTTTCTTTCACATTCACTAAATATTGATCATGTTCATTATGTATTCCATATATATCTTTTATAGAAGTACATAACATAACCCTCACATTTTTTAAATCTATAGGCGGTGTAACTATAGAATTACCTATCAAATGAAGAGTATCCAATGAAGATTATAGACCATAATGATATATTTATATGTAAAAGATAAATCCCCTTGTCAAATTTTTGTATTGGAATAATAAATATGAGAAGTCAATATGTGAACCAAAGGAAATAATGAAATGGAAATACCCTCACCTATTCTCATCTTGTAATTTTAGTTTAATTTTCAGGAAAATATTTCCAAGTGGGGGGACGAATGTAATATTCCAAAGTTGATAAATGATATTAGATTCTTGAAATAAATTTTTTTTATATTATACTATATTGTATTAGAAACATAAAACATAAAAATAACAAAATCAATATTTCATTAATACAGATCATTAAATTAGTCGGCAACTAAACCCATGAAAATTAAAAACATTTAAGGTGGAAAAAATAGAAAAAGTAGAATGGGAAAATTAATATTCTTCTAATCTATTTGATTCATCTACCCCAAGACCGACACTATATAAATGAGACAAAATAGCATTAATACAATATCCATATTAGGATCTAAAAATATAAAACCTTGAGATGAATTTTGTTGAATTTTTAATGATGAAATGTTTTAGTAATATTTAAGGTAATGTTTCCATTGGAATAGTAATGTGACCATATAAATCACAATATGGCCATTGGGAATAGTAACTTGAGCATTTTAATAGTAAATATATATCAAAATAAATAAATTTAACATAAATTATGTTTAACAATGTTAATTTTTATAATTTAAATATTATAATTCAATAAAATAAATATCATGATTAAAAAATCAATCAAAATATAATAAAATATATTAGAAACTGTATTAAAATGTATTCCTTAAATACCATAAATTAATAAATTAATTATTAAAATAACCTATGGAATAAAAATATTTGATAAAATGAATTTCATTTTTTAAATCAACACATAAAAATTTTCGAATGGTGATTTCTTGTCAATTTTATTAAATACTTCAATTATTAAGTGAGTAGTAAAAATAAATATAATTCATAATTTGTGTATTTTAAATTAAATCACTATTTTTGTAATGATGAACTAATACATTTTTGAAAATTTGGAATGAAAAAGAACATATTCAATTTTAAAATTTATTTATTTAAATAAAATAAATATGTTTTTTAAATTGAAAAATTATTATCTAAAGTCTAAATTCTAATGTATTCAACTAAAATTATAATTTGTCATTTTTTTCACAATCCTATTTGATAAAATATTGAATTATAATTATAAAAATGTTAAAATTCCTAAACCATAATATTTTATTGACATATAATATATAATGTCATTAATATCACTATTATACATTTTACCTTGGATGTTGTATTTTATTAATTATTCGGTTTGAAAATATGCCTCTCCTCAATTATAAATAACCCTCTCCATTACCATGAAAAACCACTCCTCCAACACCTAAAAATATCATGATCAACCTGAATCCAATATCTAAATCACTAAATAATACTTATGGAAATTATATTGTAATCTAAATATAAGAAAATGTGGATTTAGTTCAATTCATGTTAAGAAATACCGAGAAAATGTATGTTTTTATTAACTCTTTTCTAATTTTCAATTTCTCTTCCATTTATTCTAAGTTATACTCAAAACAAAATCTTAAATGATTAAAAATGAATTACGTTAAAATTATGTTAATTATCTTAACCAACTAGATAAAATCTTATATTAGATGTATATATATTTTATACTTATATTTCCTCTTCATTAGAAAGAGTCCCAATAATAGTCAGTTAACCGCCAATGAGTTCATTTCCTATTCAATTTTTATCACCAACCATATATATAGAAATAATGAAATATTTAAGATATATCAATGTAAAAATATATTTATTTTATTATTAATTAATTAATTCTGCTAATGTTTACATTACAATGAGTTGAAATAGTGAAATTGTATCAAAATATGAAATTTTCAAGGAAAATGAGATATCAAAATTATTTACCATTAAAAATATAATTAAAAAATATAATAAAGTTATTATAATTGATATATTATGAAAAAAATAAAATATTTCATTTTTGGTTTAGTTATTTAATAAAACCATGTTTATAATTTTGGAGTCATAATAGTGATGAAATAATGCATTATTTAAGGTAATGATAATCTCATACTAAACCAATTTCTTTTGGGATATCTCTTATTTCATGTTTAATTCAGTATGAATGATCTTATGATATATAATTTATGATATATTAATAGAAACACTATTTTATTTTTCTTGGATAAATTTTTCAACCCTTTAAAAATTCTTTTTATGCGAGTTATAATGTTTTCCAAAAATGTCATCAATTTCTAAAACATCACTTGAAACCCCTTATGTTGTTTATAATTTCAAAGAATATATTTATCTTTTGTGCTAAAGTATGATATCCCTTATTCATTTTGTAATCATAAAGTTTATTTCCTAAATTATGGTATGTGAAATATTTTGTGAAATCTACTCCTTTCTATGGGTTATTTGATGGCTACATTTTTTATATAGTCCATGTGGCATGAATGATTGTGAAACTTTTATGAAGTTATGGGTTATTCATGAATAATATATTCTTAAAATGCATTTGGTAGTTTGATATATGTTAGGTGATTATTTTTTATATTCATAAATATGATAATAGATTTTTTCACAATGATGATGTTATGATTTATGAACCTATTTTATGTGCAGAGAAGATTGTATATTAGTTCACATTTTTGTGTGGTATTTGACCACTATGTTTTAGTGTTTCATTATACTTCATATGACACATTCCCAATCAATATAAAATGTTTACATCATTATAATGATGATGAGTATATTCTTAAGATATGATGATGTTGATTATGATTACTCATATACTGTTGATTCGTGTTTTTTATTCAACCTATTACTGGGATTTTAGCTCACTTGTTTCTTTGATATATAACCTTAGGTTATTACATGTTTTGATGATATAGGTAATTCATTAGAGGGATAAAGAAAAATAATTTTCATAATTTATATTATGTAAAATTGATGTGTGATCATAATTTTCTAATGAAATTAATCCTTTATATCCTGGATTACATCTTATATATGATGGATATAAATAAAATCATATAACATTAATGTACAAAAATTTCATATCTCTGTAAGTCATATTGCTACATGGATGCATTAGTCCACTCCAAAATCCTGAATTATACATTCATCACCCATTGGATTGAGAATAGATGGTAAATACTTATTTCATCATAATAATATTATATTACTATACTTAAAAAACTAGATATCATCTCTGGTTTTATTAATCATTATAATAGGATGTAGAAGATGGAATAAAATTTAAAGAGGCTCGTAAAAACTGTAACTCTTCTCTAAGATATATCATTTGGATTAAAACATAAACCTAGATGGATGAGTATTACAAAATGAACTGTAGAAGTAGGATTTGTGGAATTTTTATTATATGTATTTGGATTATGTTTTTTTTTTGGGAGAGAATGATTAACTAGTTTGAAAATGGGAATATAAGAGGTGCCCTTTGATAAGTAATGAGAGTGACACACATGGAATTTCACAAAATATTTAAATTATTAATTGTAAAATTCAACATAATATGTATCTAAATTTATAGTGATTATAATTTTGGATATGATAAATATTTAATCTCTTTAAAAAATAAGAACATTATTGTATTATGTAGAAATCCTTCCCTTATCGTATGATTTAAAACCCCTAGTAATCTCAATTTAAACTAAACTATGATTTTTTTACTTTTTTACTATGTATTATAACCAAAGACTAATATGATATGATTATATCATATTAATATTTAAGAATCAAAATGATGAATACGTTTTAATATATTTTTCTCTATAAGGGGAAGACATTATTTTTATTAAATTGTGGAAACCACAATGAAACCCAATTTTAAAAAATGAATTCTATTCCTTTTAACATAATTTAGTAACATTTATTTATTTTTAAAAAATAATAAATTAAATTTAAAATTAGTATATTTAATAGAAAATATATAAATTTCATTAAAACTATTAATAAATTATTATTAAATTTTTTAATTAAAATAAAAACCAATTATCTTTATATAAATTATTTTTAAAAAAATTATTTTAATTGATAAAAATAACTTTTATCAAAATAAATTATAATGATCATTCAAATATAATTAATTATAATATTTCTATTTAAGAGAAATTTATTTTACTTTATGACCTATGTGAACATATAATCACATATTTACTTCAATGAAAATCATAATTTTTTAAAAAGAAATTATTATTTTTCAATATTCGCAAAAAAATAAATCCTTTAACATAATTCCAAAAAATCAACAAAAAATGATGTTTATAGATTGGTTTTAAAAATTATATTTATTTCATAAAATAAATTGTTTTAATATTTTAGAAATTATTAAACAATTTCATTGGGAATTTTTTAAAAAAATCATGAGAACATTTTTTTAAACGTAAAATGATTTTACTAAAAACATAACCACTTATATATTATCAATTAATAAATACATTTGAATTACTACAAGATTTTATGAAATATTTTTATACTTTTTTATTAAAATTAATACATTCTAATTTTATTTCTTAGTTTTAATAGTTTACTATATTTGGGTTTATTTAAACTCGGGGTATTTTTTTATGGAATTCTATCGAATACATCAAGTTTTATTTCATATAAAACACATATAAAAACCTATAATGTCACATTATAACCCCCTTAAAATGAATTTATTCATTAAAATTATATCATCCCATTGTTCATAGATGATTATATCTATACTTAATCACATCATCAAGTTCCCATGTAGCTTCTTAAAATTTTTGATTCCTCCATATAAATTTAACCAGATAATTATTCTTGTATAGAGAAAATTATAAATATGAAAAAATATTTGTAATTGTGGTCATTTATATAAAATATAATTATCTTGTGGTATATCCTCTATTTTCTATACATGTGATAGATTAGGTGTGTACTTACTTGAGACAGATACATGGAACACATCATGAAGTTGAGATATGTTCAGTGTGAGTTATAATAGAAATTATGTAACCCATACTCGATCAAGAATCTCAATGATTCCAATAAACCTAGGAAAATATTGTCCATTATTTTTGTGTCTAATAACCTTATTTTATATAAAACATTTAATGAAACCCATCTCACTAACATAAAGTCTTAGATTTTTATGGAAATTTATAGCATAACAATTCTTTGAAATTTTAGTTTCCTTGATTTGATAGTAAATAGATAAAACATTATCTACCATTTACTAAATTATCTCATGTCCCAAAAAAATCTCTAGCTTCATCTGAGAATATCATATTTCTAAAATTAATTACATAGTGGGCCTCATGTGTAGCAATCAAAATTCTAGATTAAAATTTATTATTATAATTAAACATTACTAGAATAATGTGTTCATCTCAACCACCATTTCTATAAAAAAAAATCGCAACATTTTTCATATAGTAGGAATTGTACTCTCATATATACCATCTATCTATGAATGATAAGATGTATTTATCACAACACTATATCTAGATCTTTCAGAGAATAGATCTAGAATATGATGATAAATCTTGAATTATAATCTTATACAAATGAATGTGTTAACCCATATATCCATTCCAATTTACTAATTTATTATTTAAAAATAATCAATATAAAAATATTCTTTTAAATAAATAAAGTGTTGTTAATTCATTATAAGATCGACTACCACACAAACAAGATTTTGGAAATAAAATGTATTGGGGTTTCCAATGAAGAAATACAAAGTTATGTTTTCTCATATCCATTATTGTATATGTAATAGTTATGAAAAACCTCTTAGAAATACATATATCAACCATATATAACATATATTATGATTATGATGGTACAAAATCCAAATTAGATTTCTTCAGGAAGTCCCATGAGAATTCCTCGTTCATATTTAAATATATAATCATACTTATAGGATTAATATATTATAATGATCTATGATATTATTCAAATAGTTCCTTCCTTAGTTAAAATATTGGGGTGAAAAATTCAGGTTCCTAAACATTATCATTCCCACCTAATCAAGTTTTTAATTAGAAACATTTATCACCTTCATTTGTATCCCCAAAGCATCATTTTGGACCCCATTAATATTTAAATTTATAGATGGTTAAACAGTCATCTGAGAATGATAAAATTTCACCCCATCCATTCCACTTTCATGGTTAATAAATTGAAAATAAAAAAATATTAAATCTTTTTTTATCATTATCAATGATAATATATTATGATCATTTCATCAAATAGTAAAAGCATCCTTTTTTCCTTTCCCAAGGAGGTACTATATTGAGTTTCCAAATTCAACAAACAGTCTAAACCATCATAATTGGAGAATATTAATCACATAATAAGAGAATATATACATTAATATTTTTTAATCAGTATATATTCAAACCATTGTAAGAAAAAAATATTCCATTACATCATTTATTCAAGGATTTCAACTAATAAATCCAAATAACTATTCTTGAATATTTTATGGTCAACCATCATTTTGAGTAAGGTATAATCTATCACCATATCATTTTTCATAATAACACAACCTATCACCTTTTTTTATGGGTTTACCATAAACTACAAACCATTCACCACAATTGGGTATTATGGGAATCGATTCACTTATCAACTTTCTCTTCAGTTACTCAAATTGTATTCGCATTCATCAGCCTAAAAAATGAAAAATCCCTTCTCAGTTAAATTTTTGACTTGAAAAATTATTCATGATACATCCTTCAAAATGTTTCTATAATATCCATATAATACAAGGAATATACTAATCTCAATCTTAGTGGTTGGTTTGGTCAAATATTCAATAAATTTTTTATTTGATAGATGCACCAATATACACAATCATTAGATTATATAACAAGAAATAATACTTTATTTATTCAAAATACGAAATTTGTAAATTTTTCATAAAAATTCACCGAAAATGGGGTCTTCAATACTATCGTCATGGGATTTTCATTCCCTTACATTATCGTGGAATATATATATATATATATATATATTCAATAAATACTAACACATTATGATACTGGTAGTCTATAAATACTTTATTAATTAAATCAATAATGATTGGGGTCATTAGTGGAACATCCCTATATTTTATTAAATATATTATATCAAATTAATTTAAATTATTTAATATATTTATTTACACCCAATCAATTTTCTAAATTTTATCTCACAAAAAAACCAATTTTATATTGCGTTTTACAAAACATTGAGTTCCATTGATGATTTATGTGATGAATAAGCCCAAGACTTACCATACAACAGTATTCTATTAACATTATTTTAGTTATCACCTATAAATCAGAATGGAGAGAATGAATGAGATTAACTAAATAATGAAAATCTAGTTTAAACAAGTTAATAAAGTTAATTAATTGGTTACAAAATAATCATAAAATAAAATAAAGACAAATTGAATATAAATGATGTTTATTTATTAAAAACTACTTTTATCACCAAAATGACATTTTATGTTAAAAAATAAATTTATAATTATTATTGGAATATATTAAATAATATTTTCTGTTATATAATTAATCAATGGTTTTTAAATTCATCAAAATGATTGATAAGACTATGATAAGAATAAATCCAATTTTAAGTGTAAAAGATGTATATTTATAAAATGTAGTTTTACCGCATTTTTTTTGCCTGTATTTTTTAAAACTATCTTTTGAAACTATTTTAAATTATATTTTAGAATATAAACGTAATTTTTGAAATATTAAGATCAAAATTTTCTTTTTTTGAATTTTAGGTATTATTTATAGCGGTTTCATGTTTTTATGAATAGGGAAAAATACTACATTTTAATTAAAAACAAATTTTTCATCTAAAAAGTTTATAATAATTAATTATAATATTAATTGGTTTTAATGTATAATTAGATCAATTTTATATCACATAATATAATTTATTACATTTTATTCATTTTCAAAATGAAATTTTATATAAAAACTTTTCAAACTATTGATCTTTTTTACTTTAAAAACTCACTTTCTCATTTCAACTATGGGATTAATTTAAACATAATTTATTCCAATTTTCTGATTGAAATTTTAGAAACTTGATTCCATGTTTTGAATAAATATAATTTATAATTTATACTAAGTTAATAATAGTTTTTGACCAAAAATATTAGTGAAACAAATTAAATTTAATTACATTGATTAAGGTATAAATAAGTTAACTTAGTGATTAAACTATAATATTAATAGTAAAAAGGACATATCCACCTATCCAAACCCAATTGTATGGAAATATTTATACCATATCCTAGATTTTATCAAAAAAATTACTATTTTATGCACATGAAATAAGGGGAACCTCCCAGTGGTGTTTTCCTTCTACATTTATAAGAATGTCACTCCCCCTCTACTATAAAAATAAACTCACTCTCCCCACTCCTTCACAAATCTCAAGAATTTTTTATCATCAAAAACATGACTAAATAATTTTAAAATTACCCTATTATCATTCTACATTCTTAAATTGGTAAATAAATAAATCCAAGTATGTCCTTTGTTGTAAACGAAAAGGATTTATCTGAAGAAAAAGTAACATTCTTCAACGAGCACTTTTATTTTATTTCATTCTACACCCATTAAATTATTCATATTTCGTGATCATATAATAACTACATTATCAAAAATATTACAAGAAGTATTTATTTTATTCATTCTATTTAAACCTACACATATCTTCATTAAATGGGTAATGAAATCACCATTCCTGAATACGGTGGACTACCGCCTTGCGAAACAATGTCGTTCATTTTTTCATTACCACTTCTCATGGTTGAGAATTATTATTTATATACTATTTTTATAGGATATATGTTATTATTATGATTTATTAATCTGTAATTTTTATATAAAAAATATCTTAATGTATATTATTTTTGTGTAATATGATAACATCATTTGTGGACGTGTGGACTACTGCCTCCTAAAAGCATAAAGAAATGTTAAAACATTACATGGAATCTATTAAGTATGGGATTAATAAAAATATGTGAAATAAATTAAATATATATGATATTTGTGACATAATTACCATTTAATAAATATAATATATCTTTTTTTTGTTACCTTTTAACACACTGAAGAGTAAAAATGTCGTTCGTGGATATGTGAACTACAGCCTCCATGAAGTGATATGATTCCTTTTAAATCACAATAATTATATATATATATATGGTTTAATAATACATTATTTTTTATATAATTATAAAAGCATAAAAATTAAATTTTAATTACCTTCTTTCAATAATTATCATTGTAAAATGGAAATGTTACCCATGCGTACGCACGGCCTACCGTCTCCATGATTGAAACATTGCTTCATTTTTCATAACCTTCAATAATGGTTGTTTTTAAAAGAATAAATGATATATAAATATGATAATTATGTAGTGGTTATTATTATGAAGATTTTTAAATGATGAACTTTGTGAAAATATCTGACTTACCAAAGTCATTTTGAAACATAAGCTAAATATGATGAAAAACTTGAATTAATATTAATTGATTAATAATTTTATATAACTTGTTTATAATTGAAATAAAAGTAATAATAAAATTTGAAAAAGGTTATCATGAAATTAAATAATTAACATAAGTTTATTATTCATGAAGATAAAGATAAACAATTTGAATCAGACTCATGGTAAGGGACTTCGTCTCAATCTTTTTTCATTGAGGAATATCTTGATGTTATGCACCTTTATTCTATTATTATGTGTTTATACAGAACCTTTGACATGTCATATCATGGATTTTTTATATTATCATGATATTTAATGTTTTTTTTAATATTATTAATTAATTATTTTTATGATTCATATGTTTTCAAAGTGTTATGGGACACATAAATTTAAAAATTATTTTTTAAATGTTTAATGATTTAATATCAAAATATTTTACACAATGAAAATATTTATGAAATTATTTTATAAATTTATTTATATAAAAGTATTAATAATTACATTTTATTTATAGTTTTAATTTCATTACTACTTTTTCAATTTGTTATCTTTTTACTAGCTTATACAGAATGTTTTGACAAATGTCAAAAGGAATGTTCTATTCTGAAAGTACATGATGAAAATGATTATTCCCCCTCCATTGTCATTATTTTAATTTTAGATTCCATTTCAAGATTTAATTTTTCCTTAAATAAAAAACCATGTTTATCTTTCTGGTTATTTTGGTATTAAAAATGGTTTTTCAAAGAAAAGGGTGTTTTGGTATTGAAAATGGGTTTTAAAAAGAAAATGGTATTTTAATACCAAATATCCTTCATATAGGTTCATGAAGAGTTATAAAAGGGTTTTGTGATGAATTGTTTTTACTCTTGATATGTTAAATGATTGTTATATAAAATAGTTGAGCCTAATATAGCTTGTACAATGTTTTGAGCCCTATTATAGCTCACAAGTTTGCTCGATATAGATTATATGAAGGGTTGAGCCCCATTATAGCTCATGTGAAATAAGTGAATGCGAATAGCTTATATGAAGGGTGGTTCCCATTAAATATATCCATTTAATTTGATAATTATAATGTTTTATGTCATCCTTATGGTTATTCAAATTAAAAGGGTTTTGAATATTTTTTATGAATATGATTCTCTTAATAGTCTAAAGGTGTTTTAATTTATATATATAAGTTTTAATGATTTTCATTGAGAAAAATGTTTATTTTTTTATTGTGTGAAATTTTTTTATTTCATTTAATTAATGAACATTGATGAAAAATACGAACATTATATGATTTTGAATGTTTTTATTCAACTAACAGTTTAAATTACATTATATCCCTTACTAGTATTTTTCTATCATCTCATGTTCTTAAAAAATTTTCCCATGGTTTTCGTATTGATAAGGGAAAGGAAGAAGTCATGTTGAAAGTTGTGGGAATTTTCCATAAAAAGAATTCAATACTTTTTTAATTGTTTTATGTTATAGTAAAAATGGATACTGAATAGGGGTTTACACTTTGTATTTTATGGTTTCTTATGTGAGAGTTATGGCTTAATTATCTAGAACTATAAAGATGAAAAGATCCTCCATGTGAAAGAAAGAAAAATTCTTAACATAAACTCAACATTATGTAATTTTTTTAGGGTTGGGTCTTTATAGTTGATATCAGTGATCATTTTAGATGAAATTAGATGTTAGGAGAGAGTTAATAGTATTCAATTAGAATATTATAATTTATAGATATGTTTAAATGATATAGAATTTTATGATTTCTATGTTTCTTCATCTATAGTATGTTTGTTCAGACTGGTTTTCTATAGAGAAACAAAAAATCAATAGTTTTTAGGAATCAAGAGGGAAACGTACTTCCAAATATTAATATTTATAGGGTTGGTATTGGAATAGAATAGTATGTTATAGTGATGGATTAGTTGACAAAATATATTAATTATGGTGGTATCTAAGCCAGAGAGGAACCCGATCTACCCTAAAGTGCATGTTTATAGTGGAGAACTTCATGAGGTATCATCCCCCATCATTCAAGGGTTAATCTAACTTAGTACTCGCCGAATGATAAATCAATTCCCTATAGAAGATATTGTATGTCATGAGGTGTTTAGAATATCAAATCCTAACTCTTTATATCTATCAATTTGATTTTGAGATTGATCGATGGTGATATTTGGTTAAAAAAGACTAGAGAGATAGATGATCATTATTATATGGAATAAGACTCATTTAAGAATATTGATCTTTATAAATATTTACCTAAGGGTTTTTTGATTAGTATGAAGACAAAGTTCCTAGAATTAATGAAAAATGGTGAAGATTATATGGCTGAATATGAATAAAACATCACAATATTATCTAGGCACATTCTTGCAATTATTCAGGGAAATAATAGTAAAATGAATAGATTTTAATCTATTTTAAATGAAATATTACTAAGTTATTTGGCTACAAAATATTTAAAATTTATTAAAATGAATTTTATTATGATGAGAATGTCCATACATAGTTTTCTGACACATATTTTTCATTATATGGCAAGAGTAAGAAACGGTCAAGGTGGCAGGAAATATAGAATCAACCAACTAAGAATTCCAAAGGTAAGCATAAAAATTGTTCCAGTTTTGGAAAATTACATTTTTCAAAATGTATGTTAAGATATGTAATGTGTTGCTGATGTGGAAGGTTTTTTCATAGGGTTGATGAATATATGGAAAAGGGTCCAAAAAAATAAAATAATTATATAACAGATATCTAGTCAATATTTGGATTCATTATCTTTAATGAGGTGTGATGTTATACTGATGTGTTATTAGAGACTCATACTCGATGGGAAATCATCAGGATCTGAAGAAAAAGGCATGGAATATTTATTTTCTACTTCTACAGTTGATGTTGGGCCATCTGGTGAAGTGGTGATAGTTCAAATATATATCCATATTTTTTGAAGGTTGGACATTAGTCCAATGTCATATAAACCAATATTTTCATGATTTAAATAATTGAAATACCATTGGAGACATTTATTGAGATTCTGTAGAAGTTTGAGTAATATGTTTAAAAATAAATTTTAGGAATAATACAACTAATTGTGTTGATATATGATTAATACTATTGGGGACCACTATGGTCATATATCTATGTAATAATTTAGTTGAAACTTTGGGAATAACTATTTAACTTTATAGAATAATATATTATCTCATCATAGGAATGCTTGAATCATCTTACTATATGATCACCATTTTGGTTTTGGTTAATATCAAAATAGAGGATAAATATCTTGTTATCATTTTGAGGAATATATGATATATTAGAAGTTTATTCTAGTTATTTAGGCATGAATGTTCATCTGAAATACTCATTATTTGGAGAGAAAGTTTATAAAGTAGTATAAATTGATTATAAGGTGAAATTATTCTCATAAAGTATGTATATTTACAAATTACCATTGTATAGATGTTTAGAAAATTACTTGACTCTATGAAAAAGATGATGGAAAAAATTATCCAAGTAACTTCATTTCTATTGAATCAATGGACTTTTTTATCATAATATATTTATGGTTTTAATGCCCTTAACATTCTGTTTATCATTCACTTTTTTGTGATCAGTGACCTCAATCACACTCTTTAATTATTAATGATTTTCCTCTATTCCAAGCAATTTTATCCTATTTGGAATCAAAGTTAGTTTTTAATCCAGAGGTCCTTTATACATCCTTTTCATTCTTATCAATGGGTTTTTTTATTAAAAATTTTGATGATGTGATTTTATATTAAGGAATTGTCAAAATGTTAAACCTTTGATAACTAAGATGAATTTAGAGGTAGAAATTCATTTTACGGGGGGTGGTATGTAACATACAGAAATTTTGTTAAATATATTGTTTCAAATTAATAGAATTTATTTAATTTATTAAGTTACACTCAATACATCATTGAGCTTTAATCACATGCATCACCATGTGTATCTTTATTTTCATGAAACATGGTGTTCCTTTGATGACTTATGTAACACAAAAACCTGAGTCTTACTAGAAAACAATGTACTATTAATATTATTATATTTATCACATATTCATTGGAAAGGTAGAAGTGAATGTGATTGGCTAAATTATTTAATTATATTTTACACTTTTTTATAAAATGAATTCATTGTTTACCAAATAAATATTTATGAAAATGAAAACCGATTGAATATAAAGGATGTGTATTTATGAAAAACTATTTTTATGGCCTGAATGGAATTTTTTCTTATTAAATTAAAGTAACAAAAATTAGTGAAATATATTAATGATTGTTATATGTTAAATATTTAATCAAATGTTTTGAAATTCATCCAATATTTTTGATAAGCTTAAGATAATAATAAATCCAATTTTATGCATAAAAATTGTATATTTTGAAAAGGTAGATTTACCTCATTTTTATGAAGATCATGTTATCAAAATAAATATTGAAACTTTTGTAAATTAATTTTTACAAATTAAACATAATTTTTGAAATATTATTATCAAATTTTACATTGGGTGAATTTTTTGTATTATTTTCTGAGAAGTTTCATGTTTTTAGAATAGTACAAAACTCTTGATTTTAATTAAAAACAGTTTTTTCGTTAAAAAATTTTATATTTTTAAATTAAATTCATAATTGGCCCTCAATTATAGTTTGAAAATTTTATATCTATTAATCCATATTTTTTTATTAGAATCAATTTATCATTCAAATTGGATATAAAATAATTTCATTCTTTTGAACTCTTGGCATTAAAACCCAATATTATCATTCTATCTCAGTGATAAATTTTAAATTTAATTATTCCACTTCTGTTATTGTTATTTATAAAAATGGATTCCATATTAGGAATCAGAATAATTAATATTGTCTAGTATGGTCAACATAGTTTTTGACCAAAAATATAAATGATAGATACTAAATTTAATTACAGTGATTAATGTAAAAATTTGTTTACTTAGTGGTTAAATGTTATTCTTAATGTCCCAAATGACCTAGGAACTTATCCAAAAGGCATTGGATGGAAATATTTCTACCATATATCCACACGGTTCAAGCTAGTTCATTATTGGAGGCATGTGATGTTTGAAAGACAACCCTATAATTTTTACCTTTTAATATTTACCAAATTGCAACTCCACCTCAACTATAAGAAGGCACTCAGACTCTACACTCCTTCAAACATCTCAAGAATTTTGGTTCTCCCAAATCATACAAAAATAAGTTCCCAAAATCCCTTATCTCCTCCTATATGAATCACTTTGGGTAGAAAGAAAACCATTGATGATATTTGGTGTAAACCAAAAGTAGTTATGTCTTGACTCCCTCTCTCCAAAGATACCGCAATGAGGGGACGGAGAGAATGAACCTGATTCCCATATCTATTAGGCCTCAAGTTGGCTACCAGCACCAAGGGTGTACAAATATCACAATATAGGTGGAATTTCCCTTTATATGGAAAACACATTGGGAGATATAAGGAATCAACCACCCTGAAACTCCAAGACACAATATAAAAGTAAATCCAAAAACCATCCAACATGAATGTGTAAAATAGAACTATTACAATACAAAATTATCCAAAGTAAATACTAAAATTAAAGCTAAGAGGTGACACAAAAACTATAATGATCCAAGCTAGTGAGGTATGGCACGATCTGTGAAATCTTCCAGGAAACCTGAAAATAGTTTTATATACATAGGGGGTCATACATGTATACTCAGAAGGAAAACAAAAGTCTCTCCAACACATGTTAAATAGGCATACTAATTCACCCATTAGAAATTAGCAGAACCAAACAGCACCTAATTTGGTATACTGACCTCCCCAACCTCCCCAAGGCACAATCACAAAAAATGGTAATCCATGTTATATAATATGATATAAAGCACATCAATGGTAGGGTACCCCACACCACTTTCCAACCAGTAATCCATTCTTACCCAAACTCGAATGTCCAGGAATACTCATCACTTTTGTATACCACATCATATCTTAATCTCACACACCTGGGACCCCCAACACATCCTGCTCGCACACACCAATGCCTCACAACACATCATTCCCTAACACACTTGGGCCTCACAGAACATCCTACTCTCACACATATGGGCCTCATAAAGCATCACATATTATCCCAAAGACACCTTGTAAATCACATCACATATCATCCTAAACACACATGAGAAATAACAAACCACCTTGTCTGCAAACACCTGGTCCATCAAATCTCACCTAAAGACACCTGGGCCATCGCAACCACCGTCTAAGCCACTAACATACCTCCATCGATCACATCCTATGCATTACCATCCTCTCTTAGAAGAGAGAGTGGAAAAAAGAGGCTACCCATCCATTTGTACTCCTCACCAGATGTTGGGAAATACACCCTCCTCTGTGACAATGGGGGTGTTCAGCATGTAGTTCTCAACTAGGGTGGGGTCCGTATAGAAATCACAAGTTAAATTAAAAGTATATATATAGTATTAGACACTCAATACCAACATATGGGCTCTCAAACAAACAACCAACTCACAACACTACCACCTTTATTGAAACCTATGAATGTAATTTCTAGTATTTGAAACTGTCATTTCAGAAGGTGAAGAGCCCTAACAAGTGGCTTTATATTTTCTCCTTATTTAATACCCATTCACTATATTCCATTAACCACTTCCATTCCGTTAGCTAAACCAAGACAATTCATACCAAAATTTGATAAACAATTATTTATTCATTCCATCACTACCTAGGAAACTATTAAGCACCATACACAACAAGAAACATAGTCATAGTTATCTAGAGTATGAAGAGCTTTATAAATAAAAGTGGCTTCAAATTAATGACACATTGTACCATGACTTCTCAATCTGGGGTGAATCTTTCTTTATGTTACTCATGGAGAAACTATGGGTGAATTACCCATACAAATCACTACATTCCTTCTTGAAATTCATCCTTCCCAAATCACTATTCCAACCAAAACAAGCCCCCAAATCACAAACACATACAACAAAACAACACAGCACAACCAGTTTAGTAGCCTTGTTGTACAACCATACCATTTCCAGATATCCATATCAATAGAACCAAACCACTATGCACAACTGTTCCCAAAACCACATATCTCCACGAACCAAATAAAAACAAATTTAAGATTTGAAAAAGCAACCCTTCTTTAATTCCACATGTTAATTCATGGGTTATCACATTGTAAAGGCCCTGACCCTTATGACCCCTACCATTGTAAAATATCAGTGCAACCGATCGGTGCGACTGATCGGTACAACCTATCAGGGCGACCGATCGGCGTGAATGATTGGCGCGACCGATCGGCGCGACCGACTGCTCGGTGCGACCGATCGGTGTTGTCCATCCTTGATGGGTTTTTCTTCTACAGTATTTCCTGTAACCCCACTTTTGGTCCTTTTTAACCATTCGAAGAATTTCAAGGCTGTTTTTAAGCCATAATTAATATCTAAAAATCCCTAGAAACCTCTCTATTAAATAAAAATTAATCCAGTCGTGTGTAACCACCCAACCGCTTGGAAGAATCATGATCCAACTTCCAAGGCATTCAAATTTCTTATCCCATAACATTGGGATCTCATCTATTTATCACACTAGATTTTCTTCTCCTTCCTCTTGGATATTCTCCTCTTCCTTGTGCGTTGAAGTCCTTTATTCCCGAGGCAAGTGGTGCACCTGTGTCGGAGCCTAGTAAGTCGTGCATCCCCTGATCCTAGTGTGTGGAGAAAAACAACGATCGTTGATCAATCAAGTAGAGGTTTCACCTTCATCTCTCCTTTCTGTGTATCTTTTGTGGTGGGTACACTACTGTTAGTGTAGAATTGGATGAACCAAACTTTAATGAAGATAATAAACAGATTCTAAAGAATGAAGGGGATGGGTGTGATCGATGATGATGCTCTGTTTTCTCCTCCTTCATGATTAATGATTTCTCAATTGTGTGGGCTTACGCCTACTGAAAATCATGGCTTTTGGTGGTCTTTCTCTGTGCATTAATAACCCCTTACCCCTTGTGATGTTTAAATGGGTTTTATTTTGGTTGTGAACCCTTTTTTTTGTAAAGGAAATTGGTTAATTATGTACACTCAGATAAATAAATTAGAAGCACCAGGATCAAATCCTTTTCTATGATAACCTTGGTTTAAGCCCAGTGGAATTGAAACCATGGACTGTGTTAAATATTTTAAATCTGAAAATACCTACATGGGCCTTCCTTGTGTTGGTGGTAGTGGTTTGGTTGTTTTCACGGGCCGTTTGCGGGTGACCTTATGGTTTTCTTTGATGGGGGATAATATTGATGGGGCGATGCGGGTGGGGATGGGATCCCTTGTTGTTATAATTTGAGGCTATATGATTACTCTGCTTATATCATGAATTGGGGTGGGATCCTCTGTTGTTGAGAAACCAATGGCTCCTAGATTTTGGAGACATGGAGTTGTATCATACGGTTTTCATTGGTTCTAGTACTTCGAGGGATCTCCCTTATCCCTTTGTTGTAGTGACTTTGAAATAGAACTGGGTGTGAATGTTTAAATTGATGTTGGATCTAACATTTTTCCTTGGTTTGTGCTTATGCTGTTAGTTGCCCAAGTAGGTGCATAAACTTATTTAAACAATATTCTTGAACATGGAAGTAAGGATGGGACATGGGGATATGGTTTGGTGTGAGTTGTGACTTGGGAATGGGTGTTGTCACTTCTCTTATGAATGAATCGTAAGGATAGTGTCCTTTAGGCTGGATGAAGAAAAACCTAGATTGGGTGAGTGCTTGTTACCAATACATATACTTGTAGTTTTTTTGTTTCTTATTCGTGCCCCACCCAAGTTGAGCACTTAGTGCCGAACACCCCCATTTCATGGTGGGGAGTTTTTCCCAACACTTCTATTAGTGGATGGTTATTAGCTCCTTTTCTTCTCCCTTTCCCGAATAGACCAAGACTCTTCGGGTAGGCTGTGATGGCCTGAAGTCCATTATTAGCCCAAGAATCTTCGGGCGGGGTAGTTGTGGTGGTTGGACCAGTTGTTTGCAGGCAGGTTATTTCCCAAGTGTCTTCGGGATAAGGCCTAGGTGTCTTCGGGCATGGCAGTGGTTGTTCTAACCTAGGTGTTTGCAGGTATGGTTATGTGTGGTGGTTGTGGCCCAGGTGTCTGCGGGTGGGATGTGCGGTTGTGGCCCAGGTGTTTGCGGGAGAGGTTTGGTAGTGGGACTACATGAGGATATGGCCCAGGTGTGTGCGGGCGGGGTGTGGTAGTGGGACTGCGGTGAGAATGGTGGGATTGGTTTGATGCGTAGGATGTCCTTAATAACTAGTGGGAAAGTGGCATGGGGTACCCAAAAATCGATGTGCTATTACTATACATTACTTGACTTGCATTATTTGGGTAGTGTGCCTTGGTGAGGCTTGGGAGGTTAGTTTCCTTGTTTTGTGCTTGGTTATCTCTTTTCTCATAGGTCATTAGTATGCCTCCCCACTTGTGCACGAGAGTCTTTGGTTTCTCCCTACTGATTATACTTTTATGCTCACCCTACGTATATAAAACTACTTTCAGGTTTCCAGGAGGACTTTAGGAATCATACAAGACCGTACTAGATCAGACCTTGTGACATATCATTGTAGTTACTTTTGTTCTCTCTTTTGGTGTTTTACTTTGTAGTCTCCTCATACATTGGAAATGGTTCTTGGCTTTACTTTTACTTTCAGTTTTGGTGTTGTGGGATTCACTATCTTATCTCCCAATCCTAGTAAAAGAAAAATGGTAATGCCTTCCATTTAGTGTGTGATTTTATACCCTTAGTGATGGTCTCCACTCCGGGACCTATTGATGGCGGGTTTCGGGGGTCATTATCTCTCCTTCAACTTAAAAGCAGGAAGGGACTTGCAAACTATTGACCCTTCCCTCCTTTTGGTGAAGGCAGGTCGTAAAAGAATGGTATCAGAGGTGATGATTGGGAGATAGGATGGAGTCTGGAGTTAGGAACAGGGAGGATCGCATGGGATTGTAGGGTGACAGTGTTGGGTGACCTTGGTGTGTGAATTAGGCCCGGGAAGACCGGCTAGGACACGAGATTTTAGGGCCCCCTCTTATCTGATGCAAGGACTCTGGACCTACCGAATGACCAGGTGAGGCCATATTGATTGTAGGGTAGAGACCCTAGTAAAGGTACATGCATCATAATGACTTGTGTTCTCGTGTTTCTGGGGTATTTTGGGGAATTTGAAATAAATAAGAAATTTAAGAAGTTTTAAGAAAAATATTCTTCACTACTTGGGCTTAGGCATTATTTGTTTACCTTGCAGCTATGGCACCCAGGAGAGGACCACGAGTTGTATGGGAAATCGAGGCCCAGGAGGTTGACTTGGCCGATCAGTAGAGGGATGATCGAGAGGACGAGGACGGCCAGTGGCAGAAGATTCTTCGAGCCTACCAGCGATAGACCCTCGAGAAGTACGAGGGCAGCATCTCTGACAAGAAGACGGAGGGCTGGCTAGAGGAGCTGGTGATAGACTTCGGCTTGATCCAGGCTCCGACCAAGTACTAGGTTCCTCTGTCCGTCATCCAAATGTGGGGAGAAGTGCGCCAATGGTGGATGCTCTACCTGGGGGAGAGGAGAGAGGCTGAGGTGGCATAGGCCAACTTCGAGAAGGAATTCGGGGCGGAATTCCTCTCTTCTACAATGAAGGAATAAAAGAGGCTTGAGCTACTCTCCCTCCAGCAGGGGAGTATATCGGTAAGGGAGATGGGGATCATGTTTAAGGATCTCCTATACCTTGCCCCAAACCTCTTTCCAGATGAGGAGTCTCATGAGAGACGTTTAGAGGAGGCGCTCTAACCCCACCTCTAGTACGCCGTCACCCCCTTCACCTTGCCGACATACTTGGAGGTCCAGAAGAAGGTAGAAGTGGTTTAGAGGATGCACATGCTAGACGGTGCATCATGATAGGGGATTCAGCAAGGCTCGTCAAAGGGAAAGCCCGTGAGCACCAGACCTCTAGCATTGGGACCCTCTAGGTTCCGACCAGCAGGGAGTAGGCTACAGCAGTTCCAGTTCCAGTCCCCCGGTCCTCGCCCTTTCCCTTAGGGCCCAGGACTCAGTTGCTTCATATGTGGGAGCCATGGAAATCTCCGAATCAGTGCCCAGACCGAGTTCACTACGGTAGTGGTGGATTAGCCCTGCACTCGCCTCAGCAGTAGCTTCCAGCTAGGTCCTTCCAACAGTAGCAGCAGGGGCAGCGAGCTCCCGCTCCTCCGAGGGCAGATGTTGCAGGGGGAGGCTGACCTCAAGGAACTCTCTAGGGACCTCGGCTAGGGTGTGGTCAGGGAGGCGGCCGACAGCCGAGGGGCAGAGGAGCTAGGAGTGGAAATTTTCATGTCGTGAAGGTAGTAGTTCCTGTGGGACCGGAGGTTGTTCTAAGTACGATCAGTTTGTTCCGAACCCTTTCTTATGCCTTGTTCGATACCGAAGATTTGCACTCCTTTGTTGCACCCGGTCTAGCCCATGCTCTAGGTCTAGATGCCGAGAGACTTCCAGTGCCCCTGGTACTGAGCACCCTAGTCGGAGGTCAGAACAACTTGTTATCTATTTGTAGAGGATACAGAATGATGATAGGGCCACATCAGTCGATCAGGGATCTACTACTGTTGCAGATACATCCATACGATGTCATTATAGACATCGACTGGTTGTTCTTTGTGGGTTCCATCATCGAATGCTTCCGAGGAAGAGTTGTGTTCTCAGACTTGGGTGACCGGTGTGTTACTTTCACCAGCTAGCGGAGTGGTCAGAAGGGAAGCAGGTGAGAGGAACCCCTCCTCTCATTGTTAGCCGAGCTATTAGTAGAGTCAGTAGATGCTGAGATGGTGGAAGTACCAGTGATTGTCAATGAGATTATGGACGTCTTCCTTGAGGAGGTGACCACTGTACCCCCTCGACGTGATATCGATTTTGGGATAGACTTGCAGCCTGTTGCTCATCTGATTTCGATGGCTCCCTACCGGATGGTGCCTTCGGAGCTACGGGAGTTGTGGATTCAGATCGACGATCTGATGAAGAAGGGTTTTGTTCGACCGAGTGCATTAACGTGGGGTGCTCCAGTCTTGTTTGAAAAGAAGGCAGATGGTGGTATCAGGTTGTGCATAGACTACAGGAGGCTGCATCGGGTAATGATCAATAATTTCTACCCTCTTCTGAGGATAGACGATCTATTTGACCAGCTGAAAGGGGCAGGATAGTTCTCGAAGATCGACCTATAGTCTAGATATCACCAGTTGAGGGTGAAGGAGAAAGACATCTCGAAGACGTCCTTCAGGTGCAGATATGGGTACATCGAGTTTGTAGTCATGCCTTTTGGCATTATGAACGCCCCAGCTGTGTTCATGGGGCTTATGAACTCCGTCTTCTGGGAGAACCAAGATCGGTTCGGAGTTGTGTTCATCGACGACATCCTTATCTATTCAAGATCATAGGAGGACCACGCGGAGCATCTGAGGACAGTTTTAGAGGTCCTCCAGCAGCACCAGCTCTATGGGAAGTTGTCGAAATGCAAGTTCTAGATACGACATGTACACTTCCTTGGGCACGTAGTGTCCGAACAGGGGATAGTGGTGGACCCATCGATGGTTGAGGCAGTTTTTTCTTGGGAAGTACCCAAGAATGTGGCAGAGGATCACAGTTTCCTCGGGCTGGCAGGATACTATCGGAGGTTCGTACCCATATTCTCTCGAGTAGCAGCCCCTTCCACACCCTTGACCAAGAAAGACCAGGTTTTTGTGTGGAGTGAGCAGTGCGAGGCAGCCTTCATCTATCTGAAGGAGAAATTGGTTAGTGCGCCAGTGCTGAGACTACCAGAAGAAGGGGTGGAATATGAGGTGTTTTGTGATGTTTCAGGGAAAGGTCTCTAATGTGTGTTGATGCAGTGGCAAGGGGTGATCTCTTATGGGTCTAGGTAGCTACGCCCTCATGAGTGTAATTATGACACCCATGATCTGGAACTTGCAGAGGTCGTTTTTTCACCGAATTTATGGTGGAATTACCTCATCGGAGAACACTTTATGGTCTTCACGGATCAAAAAATCTTGAGGTATATCTTCTCCCTGTGGGACCTAAACTTACGGCAGTGAAGGTGGATGAAGTTCCTCCATGATTACAACTTCGAGATTTCCTACACTTCGGGAAAAGGGAATGTAGTGGTCGATGCATTGAGCAGGAGGTCGTACAAGGATGCGGTCCGAGAATCGGTAGACACTTGGAAAGCAATGGAGGAGTCGGCTGCCTTACACTTGGATGCGAGGATGGATAATGGTAGAGGATACACGTATCAGATGACAATACAATATTCTCTATTGCGTCGGGTGGAGGAGTCTCAGTGGGGAGACCCAGAGTGCGAAGTGATGCTTGACCGATTCAACCAGGTAAATTCTCCGAAAGGGTGGATGGAGGATGGTCAGAACTAGATTCTTTTCTGAGAAAAGTTGTTTGTTCCAGAGGCGATGTGCGGCCAGGTTCTTAGTGAGTTCCACAACTCACCCCTAGCAGTGCACCTGAGAGTTTCCAAGATGTACCAGGGTCTAAGGAGACATCTTTAGTGGCCCGAAGTAAAACGAGCAGTGGCAGAGTTTGTGGCCAAGTGCTTAGTGTGTCAGCAGGTAAAGGCTGAACACCGTGTTCCATGCAGGTTGTTGCAACCTTTAGATGTCCCCGAATGGAAGTGGGACGAAATCTTGATGGATTTTATCACAGGACTACCCAAGGTGCAAGCGGGTTTTGACGCCAACTGGGTATTGGTGGACCTCTTGACGAAGTTGGCTCACTTTCTGGCGATTAAGGAGTCGAGTGGAGTGGACACTCTAGCACGAAATTATGTGGACGAGGTAGTGCAATTTCATGGAGATCCGAGTTCCATAGTCTCGGACAAGGATGCACATTTTACCTCACAAGTCTAGAGGGGATTGCAGCATGCTTTTGGCACCCATCTACATCTTAGCACTACTTTCCACCCCCAGACAGATGGAAAGACCGAGCGCACCATCCAGACCTTGGAGAAAATGTTGTGGGCATGTATTCTGGACTTTGGAGGATCATGGGTGCTACACTTGCCTCTAGTAGAGTTCGACTACAATAATATCCATCACTCTACCATTATCATGGCTCCATTCGAATCCCTATATGGAAGGCCATGTCACTCACCTGTATGCTGGACTAAGGATGGAGAAGTAGGTGTTCTTGGCCCGGAGGTGGTGTAGAGCATGACAGAGAAGGTTCGGATTATACGAGAAAGGATGAAGGCGGCTCAGGACTGGAATAAGTCATATGCCGATAAAAGGAGGAGACCCTTGGAGTTCGAGGTCGGGGACCACGTGTTCTTGAAGGTCTCCCCTCAGTGTGGACAGTGGAGGTTCGATAGGGGAAATAAGCTTTCTCCCAGGTTCCTCGGACCCTTCGAAGTGTTGTGGCTGGTCGGTGAAGTGACTTATCAGCTAGTGCTACCACCACCGCTACTGAGGATACATGATGTATTCCATGTGTCCCAGCTTCGTCGATATCTACACGATGACTCCCACGTCAACGATTGGAGAGAGTTAGATGTCGAAGACGATGTGACCTTCATAGAACGACCAATCAAGATTGAGGATCATATAGAGAAAGTGTTACATGGACGAACCATTCCCTTGGTTCGTCTGATGTGGTGACATGGTGGGCTTGAGGAGATTACCTGGTAGAGGGAAGCGCAGATACATTCCCAGTACTTGGAGTTGTTTTGAGTTTTATCTCGTTGGGTCAGTACCTGTTTACTGTGTAATGATTTACCTTGTTGACTATGGATGTGCAGTTCCTTTTCTGTGGATGTGTGTGTGAAGTGTCCTAAAGAATGGGGAGGGGAGGAACTGATTCCTAGTTAGGACGCATTAAAGTGGATGTTCCTAAACCCATGTGGGCGAGTCAGTGCCGCTCAAAGTGGATAGTATCTTAACATGGAGGAAGGGAGACCACTCTCCCACTGGATTAGATGATTTAGCCTTTTTTTTCATGGTTTCACAGGAAAGGAGCAGTAGGGCGTTTGTGTTTGTTCAGGGGATAAGGTGTTCCTATGTGGGAGAGGTTCACTCCTAAGAGGTATCTTCTGGGGTGGCTGTTCGGACCCCCCCCTCTTTCCTTCGGTCTGGGTTTTGATTCTCAAGGACTATATTGGTTTGAGAGGTATCTAATGTAATGGTCAGGACCCTCATGACCCCTCCCTTTTCCAAATTTTTGTGCGACCGCTCGGTGCGACCGTTCGGTGTGACCGATCGGTGTTGTCCAGCCTTGATAGGTTTTCCTTCTACAATTTTTCCCATAACCCCACTTTTAGGCCTTTTTAATCGTTTGAAGATTTTCAAGGCCGTTTTTAATCCATAATTAATTTCTAAAAATCCCGAGAAACCTCCCTATTATATAACAATTAATCAAGTCGTGTGTAACCACCCAACCGCATGGAAGAACCACGATCCGACTTCCAAGGAATTCAAATTTATTATCTCGTAACATTGGGATCTCATATATTTATCACGCTGGATTTTCTTCTCCTTACTCTTGGCTAGTCTCCTCTTCCTTTTGTGTTGAAGTCCTTTGTTCACGAGGCAAGTGGTGCACTTGTGCCGGAGCCTTGAAAGTTGTGCATCCCCTATTCCTAGAGCGTGGAGAAAAACTTCGATCATTGATCAATCAAGTAGGGGTGTCACCTTTGTCTCTCCTTTCTGTGTATCTTGCGGGGTGGGTATGCTATTGTTACTATAGAATTGGATGAACCAAACTTTAACGAAGATAATAAACGGATTCTAAAGAATTAAGGGGATGGGTGTGATCGATGATGCTGCTCTGTTTTTCTCCTCCATCATGATTAATGATTTCTGAATTGTGCGGGCATACACCTTCTAAAAATCATGGTCGTTGGTGGTCTTTCTATGTTAATTAATAAACCCTTACCCCTTGTGATGTTTAAATGGCTTGTATTTTGGTTTTGAAACCTTTTCTGTGTAAAGGAAATTGGTTAATTGCGTACACTCGGCTAAATAAATTGGAAGCACCAAGATCAACTCCTTTTCTATGGTAACCCCAGTTTAAGCCCAGTGGAATTGAAACCATGGAGTGTGTTAAATATTTTCAATCTGAAAATACCTACATGGGATTGCCTTGTGTTGGTGGTAGTGGTTTTGTTGTTTTCATGGGCCGTTTGCAGGTGACCTTATGGTTTCTTGGATGGGGGCTTAGATTGATGGGGCGATGCGGGTGGGGATGGGATCCCCTGTTGTTATAATTTGAGGTTGTATGATTACTCTGCTTATATCACGAATTGGGGTGGGATCCTTTATTGTTGAGAATCCATTGGCTCCTAGATTTTGGGGACATGGGGTTGTATCTTGGGGTTTTCTTTGGTTCCAGTACTTCGAGGGATCTCTCTTATCCCTTTGTTGTTGTGACTTTGAAATAGAACCGGGTGTGAAAGTTTAAATTGTTGTCGGCTGTAACTTTTTTCCCTTGGTCTGTGCTTATGTTGTTCGTTTCCCAAGTAGGTGCATAAAATTATTTAAATAATATTACTAAACATGAAAGTAAGGATGGGACATGGGGATTTGGTTTGGTGTGAGTTGTGACTTGGGCATGGGTGATGTTCTCTTCTCTTATGAATGAATAGTAAGGATAGTGTCCTTTATGATGGCTGAAGAAAAACCTAGATTGGGTGAGTACTTGTTACCAATACATATACTTGTAGTTTTTGTGTTTCTTATTCGCACCCCACCCAATTTGAGCACTTAGTGTCGAACACCCCCAGTTCATGGGGGAGGGTGTTTTTCCCAACCCTTCTATTAGGGGCTGGTTGTTAGCTCCTTTTCTGCTCCCTTTCACGAATAGCCCAAGACTCTTCGGGCTAGCTGTGATGGCCTGAAGTCCATTATTTGCCCAAGAATCTTCGGGCGAGGTAGTTCTGGTGGTTGGCCCAGGTGTTTGCGGGCAGGTTGTTTCCCAAGTGTCTTCGTGATGAGGCCTTGGTGTCTTTGGGCGTGGCAGTGGTTGTTCTGGCCCAGGTCTTTGCGGGTATGGTTATGTGTGGTGGTTGTGGCCCCGGTGTCTGCGGGCGGTATGTGCGGTTGTGGCCCAGGTGTATGCGGGCGAGGTTTGGAAGTGGGACTGCATGAGGATATGGCCCAGGTGTGTGCGGGCGGGGTGTGGCAGTAGGACTGCGGTGAGAATGGTGGTATTGGTTCGATGCATAGGATGTCCTTAATAACCAGTGGGAAATTGGCGCGGGGTACCCAAACATCGATGTGCTATTACTATACATTACTTGACTTGCGTTATTTGGGGAGTGTGCCTTGGAGAGGCTTGGGTGGTTAGTTTCCTTGTTAGGTGCTTGGTTATCTCTTTTCTCACAGAGAATTATTATGCCTCCCCAATTATGCATGAGAGTCTTTGGTTTCTCCCTATTGAGTATACTTGCATGCTCACCCTACGTATAAAAAACTGCTTTCAGGTTTCCAGGAGGACTTCGGGGATCGTGTTGGACCGTACTAGCTCTGACCTTGTGACAGATCATTGCAGTTGTTGTTGTTCTTTCTTTTGGTATTTTTCTTTGTATTCTCTTCATACATTAGGAATGGTTCTTGGCTATACTTTTAATTTCTGTTTTTGTGTTATGGGATTCACTATCTTATCTCTCGATCCTATTAAAAGAAAAAGCATAATGCCTTCCATTTAGTGTGTGATTTTTTACCCTTGGTGCTGGTTGCCACTCCAGGACCTTTTGAAGGCAGGTTTCAGGGGTCATTATCTCTCCTTCAACTTCATTAAGGAAGCGCCCGACAATATGATGACCCTTCCCTCCTTTTGGTGAAGGCGGGTCGTGACACACATAAACTAGAAGATCATGGGACATTCATTCATTAGCATAATATATGTAGTTCACCAATTTTTATATATAAAGTTCAATGAAACCAAAAAAAATAATTCCTTAAACCATTAATTTTGAAAACAAGGACCCAAAATGGCCAAAATATTTAGTAGGTATTTATCCTATACAAAACACAATAACAACAAAAACAATAACATAGCAATATCATGAGTAACTTTCTCAGCCCCCTATATATTGATTTTTCAAAACCAATTCAATTATCTTTATTAATCTAGAAATAACTAACTTCTTAAGGTTAACATCGATATACCAACCCTACATGATACACAAATAATAAAGATGAAGGAAAAACCACATGGATGAAAAGGCAATTGGCACTTCCTGGTTGCTCCAAAAATCGGGGTCTGCATGCAGTAGGAAAAACTCCCAAGAATCACGAAACAATAAATGAAGAATTTTACATGACTCCTACTGGAAGAAGTGTTATGGTATTCCCATATGAAAAGAAATAAAGAAGGAAGAAAATGGGGGAAGGATATCTTAGCTTTGGGAAGATCAGAAAATATTCACTAGTTTGGATACGTTTTTTATTTTCCATTAATGGTGGATCCGGTCAAGATCATGTGTTTTGACCAACTAAAATTCCCCAAACACTTTAAAAAATAAATATATGATTTAAGGACCTTTAATTGGTCTCAAATCCTTTCAAATATGGAATTAAAATCATTTTTGATCAAAGAAATATGTCAAAATGGAAAAAATAGATGAACTAGAAACACTATATGTGAGACACGATTATAAGAGGCACTGCTTGACGAGGCACCGCTCGACGATACACCAATCACAATACACCATTAGGTGAGGAACCACCAGATGAGGAACCATCGGAAAGAACCTCCTACCACCATCAATGAGTCATCACCATGCATGATATCACATGGTGAGGCACTACCAAAGGAGGCACCACTGGATGAGGCAACCACTGGATGAGAAACCACCAATGATCCATTGCCAGTGAGTGACCGCCCTTGAGTGACTGCTAGTGAGGGACCTCCAGTGAGCCACTGCCAATGAGAAACTACCAGCACGCCACCTCCAATGAGTGACTACCAGGGTGTGATGCCACAAGGGTGACCTACCACAAGGGTTAGACACCACATTTCTGAGACACCATAGGGAAACATGGAAAACTATGAAAGTTTTGCAAAGTGTTGAAATGAGTCACCTTGATATCCCAGGACACCCCACACACAAGATTTTCCACTAACTAATGGACTGTAGAGGTTCAATAAATTACATGAGATACCCCTCAAACTAATCATACCCACATGAATTAAAAACCAAATCAAAAGGAAATAGAGGAAGTGTTTGAACAACCATCCCTCAAGAGAAATCTCAAGGATCTCATTACCCTTGAAACACTATTATTTATTATACACATCAACGTTCAATGATAAACCAACCTGTGTTGTTCGAAACATAGAGTGGAAACATATATATCATAGAACGTATACTCTCACATATGAAACTATGACTTATCACATCAACCCAAATGAAACAAAAACATTACTCAACCACAAAAAACTACATCGTCCAAACACACAAATCAGGTAATTACGTCCTCCATGTCAAGATATTATCCTCTTTGAGTGGCACTAACTATCCTATACTGGTTTAATCGCATCACATTTAATTCATCTTGATTATGAATAAGGTCATCCCATTTCCATATGTTAGTAAATTATCACACATCTCACTTCACACATCAAAATCAAGGGAAAACATCTCATATCATATAAAATAGGGTTCAAACAACACATTACAAAGAAAAACTAAGAAAAGAAAATCTCAAAACAACTTTAGGTACTAGAAATGTATAAATGTTTCTTGTACCCAAGTACTCTCTTCTTGGACAACATGACTCCATATCACATTAACCAAAGGAATTTTCAATCCATGAATCACCTTCTCTCAATGAACTTTGACCTCTACTTGTCTATCCACAAACATCGTGTCATCCTCGATATCGGTGGTACCCCCGTATTAAGGTATGTAACCTTTGTTTATATCTTTTTTATGGGTTTAAAATGGTTCGTTAATGTTTGGGATAGTTTGGAATTGTATTGAGTAGGTTTTGTAGCTTTTCTAAGCGTGCATGGTTTGAGCATAGTTGGTATAAACTGTGTAACAAACCCATGTAACTATGCACAATGTGGAAAAAGAAAAGTGGTGGGAACATAGTTTCTAAACCATGCGTCTAGCCCAGGTAAACCATGATACTTGAGATAGTGGGATTTCATATGGTCAGCTCAAGGTTTGTCTAACCATGTGGTAAAATTATGTGGGGCATGCTTTGGGATAGTAGCGGTCTCGTGGTTAGTGCCTGGTTTGTCTAATTGTGTGAGATAACTATTCATGTTATTAAAGGCGGAGTTTTTAAAAACTAGTGAATTGGTATTTACCAAAATCACCCCTTTATTATCCCATATGAACCCCACTAGTTATTTATTATTCTCAACGGTTATGAGGCCTCTCCCACTTATTTGGGAAGCGGATAAAAGGGTTCTTGTGGTACTTTGAAGGCAATTATTCCCAGTAAGACTCTTCTCTTGTGTTGATTGAAATGGAAATGAGTAGATATCATAGAGACCAACTGGGGGATGTTGTGGAAAATGTGGTTGCACTTGATCCCCAAGTGAACTAGCAGCTGGTGTAGAGCATAGTGAAAGACTTCCAAGGTGTGGAAAGTTGGAATAGAAATGATGAACTGAGGCTTGTGGATCATTCGGTTCAGTTTCAAAATAATAATCCACCCATAATAGGGGTGATTTAGAGATAAAAATGGTAGAATCATGGATAAAAAAGATGAATCAAATCATTTATTTCTAAGGAATGCTGGTATATTTAAAATTGAAATTGGAAACATACATGTTAGACGATCTTGCACGGTAGTTGTGGGAGTTGGCAGTTCATGCCAGAATGGACCAATGTGTGACCTGGGAGGGTTTTTAGAAATTTTTTAACAAAATAAGTCTACCCTCATATGTTTAATATTCATGACACAATAGATTTCTTCAGCTTCAAATAGTGAAACAAGTCAGTGGTGGAATATGCAGCTATGTTTATGAACATAGTGTGGTTTTCAACTGAGGTGGCGGCTAGTGCACCCTAGAAGGCACATATTTTTGAATCGGGATAAAGTTAAGATATTTCTTTTAAAATTTTGGAATTATGTATAATTTATTATAGAGAAATGATGAATATATCATCAGTGGTTGTAATAGATATTTTTGGGGCTACATGAGGGGGAGGTATGTTGGAACTTGTGGGGAATAGTGGGATCTCTAACCTAGCGATCAAGCGGAATAGGGACACTTATTTCATGGGTGGGAGTATGGATCACAATATGATGTTGGGATTGTTAAATCTTCCTCCAAATCCTCAGAGTAATCCAGGATGGATTCAGTGTGGTTATATAGGCCACATAAAGCATGATTGTATTGAACAACCTAGAGCATGTTATAACTGTAAGAAGATGGGGAATATTCATCATTGTTCTCATAATACTATGAGGTTCGATGTTCAGGACACCCCTTATGTGTCACATATGTCCTATTCTATCATAATATGTGGGTAGCAGCATACTCTTTTCTAGTAGAGTTGAGTTAGTCATGATCATTCTCAGAATACCACAACTCCTCGGCAGGGAATGTTTCAGCAAGGTAATAAACAGTAGAGTATAGAAAGTAATTAGTTGTTTGGAGTCGATAATGTTATGGTGGATGATCAACCAGGGCCATCCATGGTGTGAGGTATAATTATTTTGAATTATAACTTTATTAAAGTATTGTTTGATTTGGGTGTTCTCAATCATTTATTATATCCCGCATTGTTGAGTTGTTGGTTTTAAGTGTGGAAATAATTCCTTCTGTTTTAAAACATTGAACTCCTCTAGTTCAAAGAGAGTGTTAAGACTTCCTATGTAGATCATGTTGTATAGTTTTGGATGATGTTAATTTGATGTGTGAATTCTCAATTCTTGAAATGTATTTTTTAGATATAATCCTACGTATGGATTAGTTGATGATATTTAAGTCCCATATCAACTGTTATGAATTAACACTGAGTTTTATGATGGGTGATGGCATTGAAAACCCTTTTAGTGGGGAGAATAATGGAATGGTCGGTGAAACCGGCTTGTTGGAACTAGCAGTTGGCATAAACTCATATTGATTGGAGGCTATCTCTTTGGAATCAATGGAATAGTTTGGGAGAATAGTTTCTCAGTAGTGATTGATCAGTTTATGGATTTCTTTCCTGAATAATTCTAAGGGTTTCCACCGTTGAGAGATGTGTAGTTTACAAATGATATCCTTTCAAGAACCAGTCCTATAACACTTCTGTCTTACCTAATAGAACCATCATAATTGAGTGAATTGAAAATATAGTTGGAGGAGCCAAAAAACAAAGGCTTTATCTATACTAGAATGTCTTTACGGGTAGCACTAGTCCTGTTTTTTAAAAAGGTAGATGGAACTATTTTGCTATGTTTTGATTATCGTAAGCTTAACCAAGTTTTGATAAATAATTTATATCCAATTCCACACATTTATTATCATTTCGATCAGTTAAGTGGATATCAGTGGTTCTCCAAGATATAATTTCGATCAGGATATCATCGGTTGTGGGTGAGAAAGGAGGATATTCCAAAAAAATCATTCAGAAAAAGATACCTCCATTATGGGTACGTGGTTATGCCCTTTGGTCTCACGAATCCACTAGTGGTGTTTTTGGAATTAATTAATGAGACATGTCAGAGATATATGGATTATTTCATAGTTGTATTCATGGATGATATACCGGTGTATTCAAAGACAAGGGTGGGGCATGATCATCACATGACTACAATGTTTGGAATCTTGAGAGACCATCTGTTGTACGAAAAAAAATTAAAAGTGTGACTTTTGGATACAAGAGTAACATTTTATGGGCCATGTTATTTCTAAGAAAGGTGATTTAGTGGATTTTAAAAAAGACAGTGGTCTTTATCACTTAGAAACCACTGAAGAATGATTTTTAGATATGGGGCGTCCTTGGTCTAGCTGTGTATTATCGATGCTTTGTTTGTGACTTCTCACGATTAGCTTCATCGATGAAATCATTAATAAGAAATAATTTTCCATTTAAATGGAATAAGAAGTGATAGAAATATTTTTAAAAGAATATGTTTCATCATAATCCAACTCCAATCTTAGTTTTTTTAGAACCATAGAATGGGTATGTGGTTTATTGTGATGTATCAAGATCAGGTTTGGGGTGTGTTCTCATGCAAAGAGATCATGTGGTTGTGTATGGGTCACGGTAGTTGAGGTTTTAGGAGAATAAAAACCCAACACATGATTTGGAGTTGGCAGTGGTGGTTCATGCTGTGAAAAATTGGTTCCACTATCTCTTCGGTGAGAAATTCATGGGGTGTACCAATCATAAGATCTTGAAGCACATTTTCTTACAATGAGATCTGAATTTGAGGAAAATGATTTGGATGGTGTATCTCCATTTGTTTTACTTAGACTTAATGTACACACCACATAAGGTAAATTCAGTGGCGGATAAATTTAGTAGATATTCATTTTCTCCGGTGGTGAAATAGGCACCATATCAGTGGAAGTAGAGGTCACTTATAGTTGAAATTTTCTTGGAATATAAAGACTAGAGTAATGATTCCATTTTATTTTTGGTCTCATTGGATCCTAACATGGTTTATTTTGTTAAATAGTAAGATATTTCCAATTCAAAGTGTGTGGAAATGAGGTTTAAACTCAGTTGTGGGGAGACCATTGAGGGATAGAAACTATAATGGAACTCCTTGTTTTGTTTTTGGAATCAGATAGTTGTACCAGGGGCTTGTCTAGAGAAACTTCTTGGTGCCCATAATCATTCGAGATGGGTTTCCCATCCTAGAATTTAGAAAATGTAAAAGGTGTTAAAAGTTCATTTCAAGTGTGAGAGTATAAAAATAAAAGTGGTCATGTTTTTTTCAAGATTATTTACTTTCCAACAAGTAAAGGAAAAAAATCAGTGGTCGGCATGTATGTTGTAGTCTTTACCTATCTCAGTGTGGAAATGGGAATAGATAATAATGGATTTTGTTATAGGTCTCCCAAGAATGGTCAAAAAGCATGATTTCATATGGGTGATTGTGGATTGACTCACAAAATCAGCCCATTTCATTCGTATTTTTGAATATCAAATGGTATAGGATCTAACCAAAATCTATATCCAAAAGGTCGTAAAGGGGCATGGTGTACTAGTTTCAATTATTTCATATAGAGATTATATATTCACATCGTGTTTTTATAAATCCTTGCAGCAAGACCTTGGGACTCAGTTGACGATGAGCATGACATATTATCCTCAGACATATGGAAAATATGAGAGGACGATACAAATGTTAGAAGATATGTTGTTGGATTGTGTGATTGATTTTGGTGTCTCACGGGATGATCGCTTATTGAGGGTGGAGTTATCCTACAATAATAATTATTAGGACTCCATATATATGGATTAGTTTAAAGAATTGTAAGGGAATATGTGTCGTTATCCACTATACTCGGTGGAAACTGGTTAGAATTTGATAGTTAGGGGGACCCTTTTCCAGAAGAAAAATAGTGAAGATTAAGTTGATTAGAAGCAAGATAGAGGCAACTTAGAGTTGTCAAAATTCATATATGGACTATCACCTATGGCCATTATCGTTCGAGGTGGGTAATATTGTGTTCTTGAGAATCTCTATGATAATGGGACATCATCAGTTATGAATGTAAGGAATGTTATCTCTGTGGTATATTGGCCCTTTTGAGATACTTGAGAAGTTTGGAGAGGTGGCATATCACTTGGCCTTGCCACCATGGTTTAGTGCAGTGCACAATGTTTTTTATGTGTCTCGGTTGAAAAATTATCAGCAAAATCATGACCATGTGATTCATTGAGATCATGTTAAAATAGAGTAGGATGCTTCATTAGTTCATATGCCAGTGCAGATTATGGATATGAAAGAGAAAATATTGTGGGGTAAAATTGTCAGTCTAGTTCAGGTTTCATGGAAGCATGGTCAGATTCAGGAGGAGTCTTAGGGGTGAGAGAAATATATGGTCTAATAATGTACTAAACTCTTTCATCAAAGTGATGGTTCTCTACTTTCCTATGATGGAAATTCCAATGTTGGGGAGAATTTAGTACCCCCAGTTTGAGGTATGTAACCTTTTGGTTGTCCCTTTTTTTACGGGTTTAAAATGGTTGGGTAATGTTAGGGAGAGTTTTGAAGAATTATGGGATGGTTTAGTGTATTTTATAATGGTTCATGGTTTGATAACGGTTATTGTAAACCATGAAAAAAAAGCTAAGTAACCATGCACAATGAGGAAAAAGAAAAGGGGTGGGCATATGGTTAAGGTGCACAGTTTTTAAACTGTTCTACCAGCAAAGGTAAACCATGCTACCCGAAAGAGTGGGATTTCACATAGTCAATTCATGTTCTGTCTAATCATGTATGACAACCATTCATGGAACCCTTTGGGATAGTAGTAGTCACACGATTAGTGCACAGTTTGTCTAACCATTTGTTGAATTAAAGGAGGGGTTTTTAAAAATGGGATCACTTGGGATTTACCCCAAATCACCCCTTTATTTTCCCATATGAACCCACTTGGTATTTCATGTTCTAAAGGGTTAGGGGGCCTCTCCAACTCTATTTGTATGTAAATCGAATGGATTTCAAGGTAATGATGTTTTTGGTTTATTATCAATTTTTGAACTATTTTAATGGATTTATATAAATTGTTTTATATATTTATTAAAATGGTTTTATCCTAGTGTTGTGTGTTAGTAAGTCACTTGGGGAAAACCAACTGAGTATTATTACAAACCCTCAACTTTTGAACATTGGGGAATTTACAGATATTGTATTCTGGGGAATGGGAAAAGGTATGGAATCACATTACTTTAGTGGTTCATCGTGATGCATGGGCGGTTTTTCGGTGCTTGGATCATGGAACTTGTTGTAGATCTATGGAGTGGTGTCATATATTTTTTTGGGTTTTTTGCTTTAGTCATCTACTTTTCACTCTGATTATGGATTATTGTGGTTGATTTGTATTGGTATTTGGGAATCATTATGGAATTAGTTTGGTTTTATGGTTCTTTATTTGTAATGAGTTGTATAAGTTTATGTTTTTAACATGCATCATGTAGAAATTGTGGTATTTTAATGTTTGGTTTGGCGTTTTCTTTAAAATATAAAATCATCCCCCATAGTTCATGAATCGCTCGACATTTATTTCTAGCATTTGGTGCCAGGGGATGTCACTTAAGTCCAAGTAGCATCCCACCACCCACTCAAGATAATTAAGAGGTGTGGGATGTTACAATATCCAACTCTCCCAGTCGATGACATGGGAGTCATCATGAAGAGATTGAAAAATATGAGATATGTGAAAGACATCATGGAACCTCTCCAACTACGGTGGTAATTCCAACATGTGTGCCCCCTCACCAACTCCGCCCAACACCTCAAAAGGCCTAACGAACAAGGGGGAAAGTTTACTCTCCCTACCAAAACTTTTCTTCCCTTGTTAAGGGGAAACCATTAGGAACACATGGTACCCATCCTCGAACTCCAAGGGCCTCCTCCTATAATCATCATAAGACTTATTATGGTCATTTTCTGCTTTCAACCTTTCACGAAAAAGATAAACCTTGTCAGTTGTGTTATGCAACACATCAGGACAAAGAATAGTTGTCTCCCAAACCTCCATTTAGCACAACAGAGAATGACATAGACATCTATACAATGCCTCAAATAGAGCCATGCCAATGGAAGAGTGATAACTATTGTTATAAGCAAAATATACCAAGGTAAAGTGTTTTACTAAAGATCCACTAAAGACCAAGACACATGCCTGCAACATATCCTCCAATGTCTGGATAGTCTCTTCCATCTACCCATATTCATGTTAGTGGAAAGTATTGTTGAGGTGTAAATAGGTTCAAAAATCATACTACAATCCCCTCAAGAAATGTGAGGTATACCTTGAATCTAGATCTGATACAATGGACATTGGAACATTAGGAAACTGTACCACCTCTTCAACATACCTATTACCCAATTCATCAATTGTGCCCGACTCCCTGATCGCTAAGAATTGGTCTGATTTCATCAACTGATCCACTATCACCCAGATCATATCACAACCACCAAGATCTCTTGGTAACCCTATGATTAAATCCATCAATTATTAATCCCATTTCCACTTGGGAACATCCAAAATCTTCAACAAAACACAAATACCATGGTGCTCATCCTTTTCCTAATAAAAAACCAAGCACTTCCCCACAATCTTTACCACTTCCCATTTCATCCTGGACCACCAAAACTATATCCTCAATCCATGGAATATCTTATATAATCTTGATTGTACCACCAAAGGTGATTTATAAAATTTCTAAGGACTCCCCCATGTATCACTACTAAAAAAAGCATTCCCTCAAAACAAAATCTAGTTTCTACTATCCTATGACCATGCCTTTGGAGAATCACCTTGGCCAACACAATCATACATCACCTATAACTTTGAGTCTCCCCATTGAGACTCCCCCACCTATAAAATCAAGGAATATTTCTCCGTCATTTGACAAAAACCGCCTCTACCATCACTCACCCGTACATATAAAGTCAATTTTTCCTACTCCTCCATTTCCCTCCAAGCATTCAAAGATTCTCAAACAACCTCCTTCTCCAAATTTCTACTCAAAGAATAATCCATGAAATATCCCTTCCCTGAGGTGTAGGAGATATCAAAATCATAGTCCTAAAGAAACTCTATCTACCTTCGATTTTGTATGTTCAGATCACACTGGGAAAAGATATACCTCAAAATCTTGTGATCCATGAAGAAAACAAGTGCTTCTAAATGAGTCAGTGCCACCAAAACTTCAACACGAACACAAATGATGCTAGCTCGAGATCATGGATGGAATAGTTATACTTGTAGGGATGTAAACTCCAAGACCCATAAGAGATCACTTCCCACTTATTCAACATCATGCATCCCAATCCCATATGGGAAGTATCACAAAACACCCCAACCATTACCCCTTCCTTTGTAAACTAGTCCACTTGATCACTAACAAACATTCCCTTAAGGTAACCAAATGTTTCTGAACACAGATCACTCTACACAAAATCATGTTAATTCCTAGTTAGAACTATCAATATGGATACAAATAAAAAAAAATCAGGTAAAATTTTCTATTAATGGACTATAAGAACAAGGAAACTACAAAACCACTATTGCGTTCATGGGTGCTTCTCATGGAAACCACTAGCCCTAGATGGACATAAAGGAATCTGTTAAGGTTGACTCCCTACCTGTCAGAACCTCGAAGGTCCTGGAACATGATATCTGCCACTATAAACTCTACCAATCTAAGAACAATTTTATATCCCCTCTTTCGGTATACCTCCTTGAAAGTTCATCCACTTGATCACCTCCACATTCTTTTGAACCTCTAGATACATTGGTAACATAAAAGAAGTAATAACATACTGTATAGAAGGATGAATTTCCTCCAAAAGATATCTCTCATAAGACTCTTCATTTGTAAAAAAATCTGGGGAAAAGTGAATAAGATCCTTGAACTTGATCCCAAGCTCTTGCACTAACATACTCCCCTACTGAAGGGAGAGTTGCTCTAGCATCTTCTTAGACATCATGGTTGAAAAAATGAGCTCTTCTCAGAACTCCATCAAATATTTAACCCGCAAAACATTTTTCACCTTCCATTCCCCTAGATACAGCGCCCACCACTAACATGCAGTTTCCCACTTCTGACTGACGACAAATGCGAACCAGTTCCCAAACGGGGCCCGGATCAAACTGAAAGTGATCTCACGCTTCTCTAGCTCGCTCTATGTCTCCATATCCTGAACAATACCATCATACTTCCCCAAATACTTCCACTCTAAAGCACACAACATCCTCTACCACTAATCATCCTCCTTAGACGAATCAACCCTATGATGATTAACTAGATCGGCATATTAAACATCTACTGCCTAATCCACATGTGGATAACGACCAAGATCCATAGCATAAAAGGTAAACAAAGATTACCTAAGCATGAGTATAATGGAATCTTTTTATGATTTGTTTTCAATTTATTTTATTTTATTCATTCATTTTATCCTTCCCAAAATAACTGAATTCAATTACGAACACAAGACATTATGATGCATGTACCTTTCCTCAATCTCTACACGGTAACCAGGTCCACCTCCCTTAGTCATTAAATAAGCTCAGAGCCCATGAACTAAATCATGTGGTCCCTAAAATAACATGTCCTAGCTAGTATCCCTAGCCTATGTCACACATGACGGACAACTAGAAACTTTGTCCATACCAACCCATACAATAACTGTTGTGCCTAACTCTAAAATCCATAATATCTCTCAACCATCACCTATGATATCACTCTATCATGACTCCCTCACTCCAAAGATACTACAATTATGGGAGAGATATAATGACCCCTGATTCCCACCTCTAGTCGGCCCGGTGTTGGAGACTAGCACCAAGGGTGTAGAAATCTCGCAATATTGGATACATTACCCTTTGTAAGGAAACAAGATTGGGAGATATAATGAATCATCGACTATGAAACATCAAGACACAATATAAAAATAAATCCAAAAACCATCCCACAATCTTGTGTAAAATAGAACTTTTGAAATACAAAATTCTCTAAAGAAAAAACCAAAATTAAAGCTAAGTAGTGACACAGAAACTGTCAAGATTCGAGCTTGTAAGGTCCATCATGATCTGTGAAATCCTCCTAGAAACCTAAAAATAGATTTATATATATTGGGTGAGAATACATGTATACTTAATAGGAAAACCAAAGTATCATGTGCACATGTGAAAGAGGTATACTAAAGAACCCGTGAGAATATAGAAGAATCAAACAGCACCAAAGCTGGTATACTAACCACCCCAACCTCACCAAGGCATGCTCACCAAATAATGAAAACCAAGTAATATAATATGATATAATGAATATCAATGATAGGGAAACCCGGACAAATATACCACAAGTATGTCACTATCTCCCAATGTATAACATCTTGAAACTCTCATCCCTTCCATATACAATATCACATCCTTCCCAAACACACCTGGGCCTCACAACACATCCCTCATGCACACACTTGGGCCTCACAACCCATCCCACCTATACACACCTAGGCCTCACAGTACATCCTTCCCCCACATAACTAGGCCTCAAAATACATCACATATCATTCAAAAGTATCTTGAGAAATCACATCACATCTCATCTAGAAGACACCTAGGATAGCACAAACCACGTCACCCGAAAACACCTAGGCCATCACATCTCACCTGAAGAAACCTGAGCCATAGAAACCACCATCTAAAACACTAATAAAACTTCATTCATCGCATCATGTTCCATACTTACCTCTCCTTGATGATAGAGTGAAAAAGAGAGGGTACCCATCCATCTGTACTCCTCACTGAATGTTGGGAATGACACCCTCTCCTTGATGATGGGGGTGTTCAGTACGTAGTGATCAAATAGGGGGTTTGTATAGAAATCACAAGGGAAAATAAAAGTATTTATGCAGTATCTAAAACTCAATCTCAAACTATGGGTTCTCAAACAAACTACTAACTCAAAAACAATACCACCATTACTGCTACCTCTAAATGCATTTACTAGTATCTTAAATAGTCATTTAAGAAAGTGAAGAGCCTTGAAAAGTGGCTCAACATTTCCTCTCTATTTAACACCCATTCATTATATTCCATTAACAACTTCTTTTCCCTCAGCAAAAACAACACAATCCATACAAAAATTTATTAAAAATTATTTATTCATTCCATCACCACTTGGGAAACTACTAAGCACCACACAGAGAAATAAACATATCCACAGTCATCCAGAGGATGAAGATATTGATAAATTAAGGTGGCTATACATTAAAGACACTTTGTACCATGAACTCTTGATACGGAGTGATGCTTTTTTCATGTTACACAAGGTGAAAATCTAGGAGAATTACCCATACCAATCACTACTATCCTTTAATATCATCATATCAAAACAACCATTCC
This sequence comes from Viscum album, assembly GCA_963277665.1. Taxonomy (NCBI): domain Eukaryota; kingdom Viridiplantae; phylum Streptophyta; class Magnoliopsida; order Santalales; family Viscaceae; genus Viscum; species Viscum album. The sequence continues at coordinate 1,449,653,472 of OY728151.1, read as the reverse complement.
AACCAAAACAAGCCCCAACTCACAACCATATCTAGCAACAGATCACAGCACAACCAATTTCGCAGCCCTACTGCACAACCATACCACTCCTAGATTACCATATCAATAGAACCATCCCCTGGTTCACAACTGTTCCCACAACCACATCACCCCCAAAAACCAAAGTAAAACATATTTATGATTTTAAAAAGTATACCTTATTTAATTACACTTGTTAATTTTGAGGTTATCATGGAAACTAGAAGTTTATAGGGCATCTATTCATTAGTTAAAATACGTGGTTAACCAATTTTAATATACAAATTTCAACAAAACCCAAACAAAATTCACTCCATAAACCGTTACATGTGAAAACAAGGACCCCAAATGGGCAGAATTTTAAGTGGGTAGTTATCCCATACATAACATAGTATTAAAAAAATTGCAAGATCATGTGCCACTTTCTCATCCTAATGTATATTGATTTGTATAAACTGATTCCATTATACTTATAAATCCAAAAAAACAATATTTACATGGTTAACATACATATACCCACCCCATGCGATACACAAATAAGAAAGATGAATGAAAACCTACCTTGAAGAAAAGGTGATTGGCACTTCGTGCTTGCTCAAAAAAACAGGGGTGTGCATGCTACAGGAAAAACACAAGGGAATCACAAACCAATAACTATAGAATTTTACTTAACTGCAATAGGAATAAGGGTTATAGGAGTCCTTTGTGAAGATAAATCAATAAGGAATACTAAGGGGGAAGGATATCTCAACTTTAGTAACATTAAAATAGAGTAAAGAGTTTATATACATTTTAGATTTTCCATTAAAGGATGGTTTGGTCAATATCACATGTTTGGACCATTTAAAATCCCCTAGACTCTTAGGATAATAAAGATAGAATTTATGGACATTGAATTGGTCTCAAATCCTTTCAAATAAGGCATTAAACTCATTTTACATCAAAGAACGTTGTCAAAATAGAAAACTAGAAGAACTTGAAACATTGTATACATGGCACCATTAAATGATGAATTGCTCGATGAGGTATCACTCATAGGCCACCGTTAGGTGAGGAACCTCTAGATGAGGCACCATAAAAATGAAGCACCTTCCACCGTCAGTGAGTCACCTCCAGGAATGATACCGTCATGTTTGCACCGCTAGTAGTGGCACCGCTGGACGAGGCACCAATATATGAGTGACTGCCAGTGTGTGAACACGAAAAATCCACCATTAAGAAGTGACCTCGATCAAGCCACTATAATTTAGAGACTTCTATAAATCCATTTCTAGTGAGCCACTTCTTGTGAGTGACCGCTAGGGTGAGGTACTTCCGGGGTGAGGCATGCTAGGGAGATCTACCGCCCGGTTGAGACACTTATAGTGTGATACACCATTTGATGATGTAGAAAACATGTAAATCTTTGAAAAGTGTTGAAATTAGCCACCTTGATCTCTGAGGATCACCCAAACACTATATTCCCCACAAATTAATGGACTGGATAGGTCTGAACCATTAGAAGTTACCTAATGAAGATATAACATTCTTCGATGATCACTTTTGTTTAATTTCATTCTCCAACCATTTATTTCATCATATTCCATGATTATAAGATAATCTAAGTATCAAAAACATACTAAGATGTTGTTATGTTGAGATTTCAATCTTCACCTACATGAAAATCCATCAAATGGGTAACAAAATCACCATTTATGTGTATGGTGGTCTACTGCCTTATGAAACGGTGTCATTCGTTTTTCCTATAATACCTCCCATGGTGGGAAATTATGATGGAAACAATATTTTATATTATATATATGATATTTATGGTGTCTTAGTACTTATAGAATTTAAATAAAAACATAAATTCATGGATTTTATTTTGTGGGAATATAATAACGTCTTTTGTCGGCGTGTGGACTACCACCTTCTCAATGTGGTGTGATATGTTCACTTTTTAAATGTAATGTATTAATGATGGGTTTGATAAAATTAGTGATATTAATGGAATAAATATTATATTAATGAATTAACAAACTTTATAGAAATATAATATTTCATTTTCTTTATTACCTTTCACACACTGAAAATACTATAATGTCATTCGTGGATGTGTGGATTACCTCCTCCTTGAAGTGTTGTGATTCCTTTGACATCACCTGAATTATATATATAAGTATATATTATTAATGATATGTTATTTATGATGTAATGATAACTCTATAAATATGAATGCTACTTACATTTTTCCATAATGCTCTTTGAAAAATGGGAACATTACTCATGCGTATATATGGCCTACCATCTCTATGATTGTAAAGTTGGTTTTGTTTTCATAACAATAATTAATTATTGGTATTAAAAGTATAAATTATAAATAAATATTATTATTATTATTTCATAATTTTTATTATGGAGATGTTTAAATGATGAAATCATTGACCATAGTCGACCTACCAATGTAAGTTTTGACACATATGATGAATTAAGTATATAAATAATTAATATAAGTTTATTATTCAGGTAGATAAAGACACACATTATGAGTAAGACTCAATGTAAGGGACTTCATATTAATCTCCTTTAAATGAGAAATATTATGATGTTAAGATTCATTATTCTTTTTTAAGGTTTATATACATCCCCTTTTATATGTTATATCATGAATTTTATCTATTATCTTGTTATTTAATGTTTTTTATGTTATTATTTAATGAGTATTGTGATTCAAATGATTTTAAAGTGGTATGATACAATTTGATTTAAAAACAACTTTTTAATTTTTTTTATATAATTTCAAAATAATTTCCTCCATGTAAATAATCTTGATATTATTTTATATGTGTTTTTAAATCAAAGGAATGGAAATGAAATTTTATTTAAATTTTAAATTTTTTTCAAATGTTTTTAAAAATGAATATTTTTTCATGTTTTATATGGAACTTTTTGACATATGACAAAACGAATGTTTTATTCTTAATGTACACAATTATAATGACTTTTCTACCACCATGGACATTATTTTATTATTGACTTCCATAGAAAGATTTCATGTTTCCTTAAATAAAAAAAATTGTCTTTATCTTTTTGGGTATTTTTTTATAGAAAATAGTTTTTCAAATAAAATGGTATTTTTGTATTATAAATGGGTTCATAAAAGAAAAAGGTACTTTAAACTAAAAGTATTTCATATGAGTCCCAAAAGTGTTTTTTAAAGGGTTTTATGATTAGATTGTTTTAATATTGACATATTACTTGATAATTATATGAAATGGGTGAGTATAATATATCTTATACAAAGGGTTGACCTCTATTGTAGCTCTAGGGTGAGCCCAATATAGCTTATATAAATAGTTGGTCCCCATTGTAGCTCATGAGAAATAAGTGAGCCCAATATATCTTATATGAAAGTTTGAGCCCCATCATATATCATGGGAGAGATCGATATAGATTATGAGAAGGGTGATCCCCATTATTGATCTCCAATACATTGGGTAATAATGATGATTGAACTAAGCCTAAGGGTTATTCTAATTAAAAGGGTTTTAAAGGGGTTTTATGAATATGATGCTCTAAGTTTCATGAGTGTTATTTTATTTCTATGGGTTTTAAGGATTTTCTTTTAGAAAATTTTTGGTTTTTCGTATGAAATTTGTTATTTCTTATTCTTAAATAACATTGAATATTAAGGTAATCATTATATGAGTTTTCTTGTTTTTACAGAACTAATGGGTTTCTTTCTTTTTAATTCTTTATTGATATTTTTTCTCATCCCATGTATTTAAAAAAATTTCATAGGGTTTAATATGGTTTTAGGGAATTTAAGAATTCATGTTGGAAGTCATGGTGATTTTCCATGAAAATAAATCATACTTATTTTTAAATTTTGTTTATTAATGGAAAATGGATAATGATTAAAGGTGTACAAATTGTATTATAAGGTTTTTTATTTATTAATTATGACCTAATTATCTAAAACATGAAACCCAAAATGATCCTCCTTATTAAAGAAAGTAAAATTAATTAATTAAAATCATGATTATGTAATTTTTTGAGGCTGGATCCTAATAGTTGGTATCAATAGTTGGTTTGGAAAATATTAGAGGTTATAATACTATTAATAGCATGCCCATAAAAGATTATCCTTTATGGTTATGTATAAATGATATTGAATTTTATGATTTCAATATTGGTTCATCTAAAGTATGTTTATTCAGAATAGTTTTCCACCAATGAAACAAAAAAAATTATTAGGAAGGAATCATGAGGGAGATATCCTTCTTAATTAGCATCCTGATATGGTTAGAATTGGAAAAAATAGTTTGTTATGGTTTTGGATCCAGTAACACAAGCTATAAATTATGGTGGTATCAATGCTGAAGATGAACTTGATCTATCAAAAAGGATCATGTCATTAGTTGAGCATTTTATAACTCAAAATCCCCCATCATTAAATAGATTATTTGACTCATTGCATGAAGATGTTATATCAATTCCCTAGGGAAGATATTTGAAGTCATGAGATGATCAGAACAGAAAATATTAACTATTTACATCTTTATTTTTTAAGGTTATTCTAAAAGATAGTGATATGTGGTTAAAAATATAAGATAGAATGATGCTATTGATGGTATTGAATGGGACATATTTTTTAATATTTTCATTGATAAATATTTCCCAATGGTTGTTCCGAATAAAACAGAGAAAAAATTTATATAATTGGGTAAAAAGATAAATATTATTTTGTTTCATATGAATAAAACTTTACGAGAATGGCCAGTATGTACTAGATTTTATTAGATACCGGGATAGTAAAAGTAATATTTTTTACATAGGTTTAAAACCTATAATACAATGATATTTATCCACATGATAATTTAAATGTTATGAGAATGCTGTTAGTTGTGATTAGAAATTTGATATGTGGTTTTCTGATGTAGAAATACCATGAGATGGAAAGTGTAAGAAATGGCCCAGATAGTAGGATATGTATAATAAAGTAACTAAGAACTATGGATATAAGCCTAAAAATTGTTCCATGTTTGGTAGAAGACATTTTTGGAATATATGTTTGAATATGGAAAGTATTACCTTTGTTTTATGATTGGTCACAAGGTTCGTGACTGCAAGGAAAACTGTCCTAAAAAATCAATCAATGATATAATAGAGATCTAGACAACAATAAGATCCTTTATATGTAATGATTTGATACATTATACTAACATGTGTTTGAAGAAACTTACTTAGGGTGAAAATTATAATGATCAGATGAAATGAAGGAATATGGAATCATTTTTGACTTTTATTGTTGATGTTGGGACATCTGGTGAAGTGGTGACAAATCCAGTCATCTCAATATTTTTTGAAGATTGATCATAAGACCAGTGTATTTGGAACACCTATTTTATTGTTTTAAATAATTAAAATACATTAGAAGACATTTATTCAGATTATATAGATGTGTGAGGTATATGATAAAATGTTATTTTAGAAAGAATACAACCAGTTTTTTGGACATAAGTTTAATGGTTTTGTTGATTGTTAGGGTTATATACAAATGAAATTATTTAGTTATAACTTTCACTATTTTTATTTCACGTTATTTGTTAATATATTACCCATCACATGAATATTTTAATTATCATACAACATGAGAACCATTTTGGTTTTGATTAATATCTAAAGATTAGAGGAATATCTTGTTATCCTTTTAAGGATTATGTGATCCTTTAGATTCTAATTCTAGTGCTTCATGCATGAAAATTCATCCTGAACACTCATTTTTCAGAGTAAAAAATGAGAACATGGTATAAATTTATTATTGGACAAACTTTTTCTCATTAATTAAGTATATTAACAAATAATATTAGCCTAGATAGTAATATTATTCCTTAACCCTAGGAAAATGGATCATGAAACCAAAATGTTGTCCTAGAACGTTAATTTATGATGAAATAATCAACTTTTTAATCATAATATATTTTTTGTTTTTGAGTCACATAACATTACATTGATCATTCTAATGTTTTTTTATCAATGACCTCAATCACTCTCTATAATTATTTATGATTTTTCTTTCATTCTCACATTTGTTCACATATATTGAAACCTAATTATGTGTTATTTAAAATGGCCTTCAAATATCCTTTTATTAATTATGAAGATGATGTTTTATTAACCCTTTTTATGATTTTTTTCTATAACGTAATTCAGAAAATTTTTATCCTTTGATAACAAATACGAATTTTGAGGAAAAAAATAATTTTCAAGGTGTTGGATATAACATCCTGATATTTTATGAAATATATTATTTAAAATTAATAAAAATTAATTAATTTATTTCCTTAAATGAAATATATTTTTTATCATGTATCACATGAAATACCAAGTCTAACTTGTATTGCATGTAACATCGAGTTTCTTTGATGAATAATGTTACACATATACTCGAGTCTTACTAGTCCACAATACACTATTAATATTTTTATAGCTATCACAAAGTCATTTGAATGGAAGGAATAAATGACCTTAAATATATTATGAAATTAAATTTTACACATTTTTATAAAATGAATTAATTCGTTACTAATTAATTAGAAATGAAAATAAAGACCAATAGAATATAATGAATTTTTATTATAGGAAACGCATTTTTATTACTAAAATGGACTTTTATATTAATATATTAATTTAATAACTATTAGTGAATTATATTAATTAATGTTATATGATATATATTTAATCAAGTTTTCTCAAATTCATCCAATAATTTTGATAGGAATAAGATATGAATAAATACTCTTATAAGCATAAAAACTCTATATTTTTTAAATGCAATGTTACTGTATTTTTTTGGTGCACATATTTTAAAACTAAATTTTGACACTTTTAAAAATTATATTTTAAAAAATAATATTTATTTTTTAAAAAAAATAACAAAATTTTACTTTTGGTGAATTTTTTTATTTTTCTAAGTAATTTCATGTTTTGATGAATATTTAAATTACTAGATTTTATTTGAAATCATATTTTCATCTAAAAAAATTATGGTGTAAAATTTTATTTTTATTAATTTTAAATAATAATTAGATATATTTTATGTAATTTAATCCAATTTAGTTAATTATAATCAATTTTATATTTAAATTGCATATAAAATCATTTCAATGTTTTGAACTTTTTGCTTTAACACCCTCCTTTCTCGATTAGTCTATGGGATTAATTTTAAAATAAATTCTAACTCTTCTTTCATTTGAATATATAAAATTAGATTCTATATTTTGAATCATCAAAATTTTTAATTTTTGGTATGTTCAACATATTTTTTGAAAAAAAATATTAGTGAATGCAATTAAAAATAATTTCTGCAATTAAGGTAAAAATGACTTTACTAATTGGTTAACCATTAATATTAATAGGCTAAACGGCCTAGAAACATGTCAAAAACAAATTTTATAATAATATTTTCGAAAAATACCCACATTTATTGAATTTTTTTCATTATTTGTAGAATATGATGTAAGGGAGACCTATCCTTATTCCTCATATTTTTATATTCACAAGAATACCACTCCCCCACTATTATAAAAAAAACTCACTTTCCCCACTACTTCACACATCATAAGAAATTTATTTCTTCAGAAACCCACCCAAATACTCTCTCAACATCCTTCCTCTCATTCTTTAATCCCCACATTTTTATAGTAAAATCCAAAAAAGTATTTTTTTTCAAACCAAAAGTTATTAACCAAAGAAGAGGTAACATTCTTCAATAAGATTTTTTATTTTATTTCAATCTCCACCATTTCAATTATTCTTATTCCAGTATTATATAGTACCCTATATGTAAAAAATATACTTATAGGTTTTTATTTTATGGTTCATACCTACAACTACACACACTTCAACAAAATCTATAGTGAAATCACAGTACATGGGAATGGCAGACTACTGCCTCATGAAACGATGGCATTTTTTTCTCATTTAACACCTCTAATTATTGGTAATAATGATGAAAATTATATTTTATTTAATATATATGATATTTCTGATTTGTTTTTACTTCTTGAATTTTTTATAATACATAACTTAATTCATTCCACTTTGTCGGGATATGATAACATCATTTGTGTACGTGTGTCCTTCCATATCTTGAGAGAGATGTGATACATTCAAAATTTAAATGGAATGTATTAAGGATGGTTTCAATAAAAATATCTAACAAAAATTAAATCAATATGATATATAGAATATAATTACATTTTTTAAAATATTTTATAACATTTTATTCATTACCTTTGTAGATAATGAAAAGGTGATAGCATCATTTGTGGACATGTAGACTATCGCATCCTCGAAGTGATGTGATTCATTTTAGAAAAAAAAAATTATATATATAATAATATATGATTAAATGATAAGTAATTTATGGTATAATTATAATTCTATAAATATCCATGTTACTTACCTTCTTTCTATATTGATCATTAAAAAATGGGAATGTTACTCATACGTACGTACGACATACTGTCTCCATGATTTTAACATTGGTTTATTTTTCATAACTATATTCTAGGATTTGTTTTAAAAGTTAATTTATGTATAAATATGATAATTAGTTCATTATTATTATTATTTACTTTTTATTGTTGAATTAATTAACCTCGATTGACCTACCAATGCTAGTTTTGATACAAAACCCAAATATGCTCAAAACACCTAACTCAATAGTAATTTATTATGTAATTATATATAACATATTTACAGGTGAAATAAAAGTAATAATAAACTTTTAAAAAGATTATAATAAAATTAAATAATTATAATAATCTCATTATTCAGGATTATAAAGACATGTGTGATGAGTTAGACTCATGGTAAGGGAGTTCATCTCAATCTTTTTTCATTGAAGCACATCGTTATGTTATGCACCTTTATTCTTCTATAAGGATTATATACAAACCCTTTGACGTGTTATATCACAAATTTCCCTATTATCATTATATTTAAATTTTTTAATGATATTATTTAATTATTTTTTTGATTCAAATGTTTATAATATGGTATGGGACACATTGATTTAAAAATATTTTTAATATTTTTTAATATTTAATTTTAAAATCTTTTCCTCAATGTATATATTCTTAATATTATTTTATATGATAATTTATATAAAATTATTATAAAAAAATATATCTACTTTTTATTTCATTCAATGCTTTTAAAAAAATGAATCTCTTTATGCGTTTTATATTGTATGTTTTGAAAAATGACATAATGAAATTTCTATTCTTTACATGAATGGTGATAATGAATTTTCCACCATTGTGGCCATTATACTATATTTTTATTCCCATGAAATATTTAATTTTTCCTTAAATGAAAAGCCAGATTTAACCTTTTTGGTATTATTGTATTGAAATGGTTTTCCAAATAAAAGGGGGTTTTGGTATTAGAAATATGTTCTTAACAGTAAATGGAATTTTTATCCAAAGGTGTTTTTATATGGCTTTAAAAATTGTTTTTCAAAGGTTTTTATGTTGAGAGTGTGTCACTATTCATATAGTATATGAGAATTATACAAAATATGTGAGAAATATATAGCTTATATGAAGAGTTTAGCCTCATTATTGCTCACAAATGATCTCGATATAGCATATACAAAGGGTTGAGCGCCATTATATCTCCGGAGAAACGGGTGTTCCATATTTGGCTTACAAAAATGTTTGAGCCCCATTATAGCTCATGGGTGAGGCCGATATATCTTATACATATGTTGATCCCCATTATATATCTCTAGTTAATTTGGTACTGATAATGCTTGTAGTCAGCCTCTTGGTTATTCCAATTAAAATTATTTTTAAAGGGATTTATGATTATGATTCATTAAGTAATATTAAGAAGTTTTAATTTATTGCTATTTGATTTAAGGTTTTATTTGTGAAAACATTTTGTTTTTTCCTTGTGAAAATGATTTATTTTCTTATTATTAAAGAAAATTTTAGATAAAGGAAAACATTATATGATTTTTCTTATTTTTATGAACTAAATGTTTCTATTATTTTATATCCCTTGATGAGATTTTTTGCTCATACGATGTTTTTAAAATTTATTCACTGGGTTGAACGATAGGTGAGGGAAAAAGAATAAGTCATGTTGGAAGTCTTGGAAATTTTATAAGAAATAAATTAATGCTTTTTTAAAAAAAATTATATTATGAGAAAAATAGATACTAGTTAGAAGTGTCCACATTGTATTTTATGGTTCTGTTATGTATGAGTTATGGAATAAATTTGTAAAAATATAAACATGAAAATATCCTCCATAAGAAGGAAAGAAAAATTATTAAAATAAACTCAACATTATATAAAATTTTATGATTGCGTATTTTTAATTAATAATTTCAAAAGGAATTATTTTAAATTCATTGTGTCCATACCTCAACATAAATTTATAAAATATTATTCATCACATTTATCACCATAAGTATATTATCAAGATTCAAGATCAATATTTTTAAAAAAATCGATAACCACATTTTTGGTCATGAAAATCATCAATACTGGGTAGAGGATAAATAATATTGATTGTGATCTTCTTAAGTTAATTATTATCAATAAATATTCATAGTAATATATCATTCCTCTTAAATAAAGTTCAATTTCACTACTTTGTGATGCACTGGGATAATTAATTCTCTGCTCAATATTCTCCTAGATTTAATTCCTTAATTATTTAACCTTAATCAAATCCATTCTATATGGATTCATTGAAATATGTGTAGCATCAGGTATGAGTTCTTTTGAAAACACAACTTCATGATTTGGAGGAAGAATGTGAATATTCTATAGAAATACATCAATAAAATCATTTCCAATTAAAATATCATCAATATCGATTTTCTAACCAAGCATCTAATATAAATTTCTATATTTAATATCAATAGTTTCATATGAGATTGATGTAATTTCCATTTTATTTTCATATTTATCCTCACACTAATAGAAAATAATCGGTATTTTTATAATAACTAATATGAATTACCACACTTAGTAATTGATATGGAATTTATATTATTAAATCCAATAAAATCCCCAAAATGCATCAAATTCATGTAGATAAATAATAACAATACGAGAAATAATCACATTCCCACAAACAACAATTTGGAAGGATTCATAGAAATGGATGTAATACTCATTCAATTAGGTTTTTTCAACTATTTTAACATCTAGTTGATAAGGTGGAAATGTAATACGCTTACCAAATTAATCATATATGAATCATAGGGAAGACCCAAAATAAAAAATTATATTAGAAGTTCACGATTAGATTGATATTATACATTTGAACACTTGATTATTATATCCCAAATCAACCCTAATAATCACATGAGATTTTCAGTTTTTCTAAAGTTCAGAGGATTTGGACATCAATTATTATCATTAAGCCTCATATTCTACCAGTGGATAACAAATTTTCCACAACAAATGTAATTACAGAATTGGACTACCGGTGGTGCATTATGTGGGTATTTTTTATCATTTTAATCATCAACTAACTAATTACCATAAAAAACAATCTACTTATTTTTTGCCTTACCTTTGAACATTAAATCATATATCAGTCCATTTAAGACAATTCCAAACATCACACTTTCCACACTTATGGAATAAAATTGAAATCATCATCTTTCCTATTTTTTGTTGTTATAATTTTATTTTAATTCCATATTTATAATATTATCTAATACCTGATATTTATTCCTGAATCAAATCAAAATATTTGGATATATAACAAATGCAAAAAAATCTTCATATTTGATATAGTTTCTTATGGATACCACCCTTCATAATAATGGTTTTAATCCAATAATTAATCGACAAATTTTAACTTGTAGTTCAATATTAATTGTAGAATAATGCCTCGAATGTCATGTAAAATTATCAGTATAAATGTTAACTGAATCACCATTCATTAATTTATTCTCAAGGAATTCATTCTTCATAAATGTACTTACAATATAGGGAAAGTACATTTTAAAACACAAGATCTTCACACATCCCACTCTATAGAGTAAATTTATTCTTGTTTCCTCATTTTCTCCATAAGATTCCATAATTGATCTTAACCACTTTACAAATGATTAATAACTAATATAATGTTTTTATATTATTTTCATTGGATAAGGACTAATATCCTTTCAATGGTTCTGATCCAATTCTCAAAAATTAGTTGATCAACAAAACCATTAAAATAAGGTAGGATTTTATTCATAATGGTGTCAGTAGTTGTTGTTCTATAATCATTATATTTTGGGAAATTTACATGACTAGTTGATTTATAATGTTTTATAAGAATAAAAAAAATCAATCCAAATCCAATAAAATATGTTTCCTCAAATGGTAGAATCATTATATTTTCTATCACATTTATAATTAAAATGTTTCATTATAGATATATCTACTAAATGAATCCAAAATGTATTTTATAAAAAATATTGATCATAGTGGGAAATCATATATTCATGAAAATAATTTATATGATGTCTGAATCACATTATATTATATTCAATCTATGACACCTTAGGTTTATCCTATGTCATCCAGTGTCATTATCTATTAAAATCATTTATAATATCTCTTAATGAATATTTTAATTAACCAATGCATATCCCCTAGGATTTTCAAACTAGTTGTGAAGTAAAATCCCATTCACTATGCACCAAAATTATGGATGGTATATAAAAAATCAATCATTTTCAAGGTTAAACACCACAATAAATACCTAAAAATCCACTTCTACTCATAGTATCCCAACAGGTGTGTATTTTATTATGGAAACCTCAATTACTTCTATACACTAAAATATGAAGTTATCTTATACATAATATTATCCTATATTTTATTAGAAAATATTCCTCATACTATATTCCAAAATATATTAAAAACTTCTATAGATAAAAAATATAGTGTCCCAAACATTTCATATGAAAATATTTTATAATTTTAGGTAAATATTTATTTAATTTAAAAATGATACTTTTATGAGGACCATAGACTGTTAGTGACTTTTAAAACTTTTATAAATAAACAACTATTACATAATATATATATATATATATATATATATATTCCCATTTATTTCTTCATAACTAGAACCCTTGATAGGCATATCATACCCAAACCCATTCTCAATAACATATGGGTGGGAAACATATGAAAATGTAATCTCATATTCTTAGTAAGTGTAAACATAAGGGAACACAAGAAAATGATCCAATGGGAGAATATTATATTCATTATAGTTTGATAACTTGAGATAAAAAATATAAAAACATACCCATGAATTCATATATCATTATCATTTAATATTGAATAATTATTTAGAAAATGAATGACATAAGACATAAGAGTTTATAATCATCAACTGTATATCTTATAAAATTTTAATGTATTATATAAATATGGAATAATTATTTGGAATTCACATAATAATTAAAATCATTTCCTTGTTCATGTATCACTACTAAGATTGTCATATTAGGTTGGGTTCACTCCCCACTCCATCATTTGGTTGCCCAGTCTCACACCCAATACTATATTACTCGACTATGCCCCTTTCCGAAATGGGATAACATCCCATTATAGTCTTTCTTATATTATGATATTTACATCATTATCTATTGAATTTGTTGACTATATAATTCTTATCCCACCAAAAACATAATGAAAATGATACATATATGTTCCATAATACCATATATCCTTAATAATATCATCTAATAATAAAATGTGGAAAGGGTAAAGTTTTAATAAAAATTTCATCATCATATTCATAATCATTCTAGGGAGAGAATAGATATAGTAAAATTGGAAGAAAAAATGATAAAATCATCAAAATCATCAAAAAAAATCATTATATTTAAAAATACCATAAAAATGTCTCTAAAACATTTCTTCTAGAAAATTGCCTTTTCAATTGAATTTATATACTTAAATCCAATAAAATTTCATAACATTAAAAAAACATTTATTTTCATTGAAAAAATAAAACACATAATATAATATTTTTAAAATGTTTATTAAAGATTCCATGGAAATCAATTCATGCATTCTATTTAAGATATTTATTTCTAATATTCTGTAAAAATTCAAAATACCCTCTTTCAAAAAATGATAAATAATGATCCATTTAATAATTATAAATTAAACTAAAATATTGTTAAAAATGAAATTAAATATTTTCTTAATAATATTAAAACATTCATTGAACGTTTTTAAAAATTACTTATGGACATGGAATATGTTATTCATGAAAAAAGTCGAAAAAATGTTTTTTTTCAAGAAAAACATTATTTTACAATAATGAGTAATTAAATTGAGTAAAATGAATAGAAATAATGAAATATTAAAATATATCTATATTATATTAAAATACATAATATATTTTAGAAATAGATAATACTATTTCATCATTGAAACATTTAAGTATAAAAACTCACTATAAAAATATATTGTTACATAAAATTCATACCTAGAGTTTGTATTAAATTACAAGGAATGTAAGAACTTATATAATTAATTTGGATTTATTATACTTATATTAAACATCCATACTCATATCTATAATACCCTACAAGGTCTACTAATAAAATATTTTATCCTATTCAATAAACTTTTTTCATTATCATTATCATTTTACTTGTTAAATACTTCATTTTTCTATATGATTTGGATATGAAATTATGCTACATGAACTATTATAAAGGATTCCTCCTATTCATAATTTTGATAAATAAATAAATATAATAAATATTCATTATGATAAATTTTATAACCTTTTATTTCTAACATTTAATAAAAATGAGTTACATCACTACCTAGAGACCGTAGTTTGTAGATAAAAACATGTGACGTTTACATTATTTGATTGATGAATGAAGAGAAATATAAATATAAATTTTTCATTAAATAAAAAATATTATTACTTAAATATATTATTTAGACATTAAATCTATAATAATAACCTTCCTCTAAATATAGTAGTGGAAAATGAGTTTTATCAATATGTTGAGGTTGTAGAACACACCTACAATTTATTTATACATTAATATCTTATTTGATTGATATAAAGTTATAAATGGTTGTACATAATCATAATAACATATTTTATATTCATCAAACTATATTCAACAATTATGATTTGAATAAAACATGTTTACATGATGTATAAGAAGAAATAAAAATGAAAGAGATTGGTTAAGATCTATACCTATTATTTTGGAGTTCTATGTTGGCTTACTACTTAATACATAAAGGATTGAATTATGAGAGGAAATTAATATGCCTCTACTATACCAGGGTTTTTCATTTTTTTTCTTTTTATTTTTTCTCAGTGTTTTGGTAGGGCTTCAGGTCAGGTTTCTGGTGAGATTTTTTTTTAAAGTTCCAGGTGGTTTTTGGCCCTATGTATGGTTTGTGTGCACTGTTTGATGGTAAATTATGTGGATAGTTTAGAATAAGTTTGTTTGTAATTAAATTTCATCTTGAATAGTTATCTATTCATGGATTCAGTATGGTTTTCAAAATCCATGTGAGTCCAAGGACAAGTGAGGCCTCTTTTTGGTGTCAGGGAAAAAGTACACAACTTGCATGGGGTTGGGAGTAACCATGTGGAATGCATATGAGGAGATATTAATTTTTTGATAGAACCATTTCACATAGTTGTTGAAGGGTTTTCCAAATTTTTTGTATATCCCAGGTGGATTTCCCTCTTCTCTTATAGGGTTCACACGATTTGCGCCTGATTTGGAAAATAGTGCAGACAAACCAAGAGTCTTTCCTAGATTTATTAAATTAATAAATTATTATTTAACCCTCTTATTTTTTAACCCCATTAAACTCCCTCTCCACCTTGGTTAGTCTTGGAACATGATATGTCTCCTAAAACATTTTCCCTTTTGCTCCCAACTCAACTTTTTTAACCCTTGAAGCATTCTAGGAAATTGATTCTTGGTTTTTGGGTGATTTTACTTCTCTTACCCTCTCACTCTCTTGGATCTTGGTTATTTCTTTCCTTGGATTCTTGTTTCCCAAAACCTAGGGTTGTGGATGGATAATTTTGGTTTATTTATTTTATTTTATGGTGTTTGGATTGTCTTTTGATCTTAGTTATTCCCTCAGATGGAGTTCCATCGTGCCCGCATGTCATTGAGGTAGGTGTGTGTGTCCATTTTCTTTTCAAAACATTCAATTTGATGCATGTGTGTTTATTAATAATTTTTAAATTTTTTTAATATAATATTTATTTGTTATTATGAACTTTAGGGGAGGTTTTATATTAGTGATTTTTTGAAAATGGGGTTTT
Organism: Viscum album; assembly: GCA_963277665.1. Lineage (NCBI taxonomy): Eukaryota > Viridiplantae > Streptophyta > Magnoliopsida > Santalales > Viscaceae > Viscum > Viscum album. The sequence continues at coordinate 1,449,637,104 of OY728151.1, read as the reverse complement.
AAATGATTTTCAAAATTATGCCTATATGTATCTGTATAAAATGTGTTCGATAAAATTCTGCAAGTCCCATAAGAATGAAATTGGTTGTTTTGATTCTATTAGATTTTGGTAAGATATTACTATTTGGTTTATATTTATTTTTATCTTGTTGTGAGGTTTTTGGTTCCTTGATTTGTTTTGTGATTTTGTAATGTTTTTTGGTGGTTAGTGGTAATTAAATGTCGTAACTCTCAAAAAAAAATTGCAGATTATTTTGGTTTACTAGGGTTACACCTTTGGATGTGGGCATATTTGTATGTGCATGGGGTTATCATATATATAGGAACAAAAGTGATGATGGATTATAAAAATATTCTCAATTTAAAAACCGTATTTCAAAACACCTTTACCCCACTCATTTCTTCTCTTTGTTCCACCCCATTTTTCAAATGATCACATACATATTTTATCAAATATATTCCTTAATGTTTAGCTTGTTTGAAATCATGGATTTTTTTTGATAAAAATTTTAATCTAAAGGCATGTTTGGAAACATTTTATCATTAATTCTGTTTTACCTTTATTGTGGAAATTATTTTGGAAATGGATTTGAATTGTAAGTTTGAAGACCCGATTGGTATCTTATTTTGTTTTGAGAAAATGATTTTCAATTAACAAGATGTGTATGATCAGTTGAAGATTTTGGATGGATCGATGTATGATGGGAACCAATGTGGTTTTCCACCCGAGAATAGGGTCTCCACATAGATAGTGTAAAATTTTGGCCAAGGAAATATCACTAGAATATTTGGATTGTTGGTTAATTCCATGTTTTTTAAAACCCCTCATTCTCCAAATAATATTATCATAGGATTTGTGGGGTTATTATAAATGGTCATGTGACAGTTTTTTTCTAATTCTGATTAGATGGTTTGGTAACCTCTGGATTTTTTCAGAGGCCAAACTGGCATTTCTACTGTTGTGAATAGTTTAGAGTAGCCAGTTGGTTGTTGACTATGGAGTTGCACCATATACTGACATGTGAGTCCGACCAGAGTACATCCAAGGATTTGTTCTAGATATGCTTATGAATTCCACATGATTACTTATCTATATGTTCCTTTTTTACACCTACTATACTTTGGTTATTTTCTATTACAGTTCCTACCCTCTTATTATATTTCATTTATTTTTAGAATAGACCCTTTTTTAACTTTTATTATCATCTTATGTGGGTTCTAGATTGTATAGTGGGTTTTAAGATGGAAAAAAAATTTAAAAGGAAATATATATGTGGGATTTATAATGGGGTTTTTTTAATGACACATTTGGTTATATAAAATGATAAAACTATTTATTTTATTTGTACTTAAATTTATTTTTTATGTAATGTTTCAGGAAAGGATAATCGTGGACTCTTTGGTGCATACCTACAGAGAAACTTGTGAAAACACCCTAATTGTGCCACTTAATGTCGGTATACCCTAGATATTTTTTAGGTTTAGGTTTTTTGTTTTATTTCTCATATGGAGAAATCTTTTATTATAGATAGCGGTGACAAAGAGGTCATGTGGAGATCATTTTTTGTATCGGTTTGGTTCCATTTAATTTTTGTAGTTTCTAGTTTTTTTCTTTTGTTGTTGTATTTGGATCATTTTTTTAAGGACCCAACCATAAAAAATATATATTTTATTTTTTTTAAAACTATACTTCATTTTATTTTACCAAATATCTTTTAATTTAAGTGTTTTATATAATTTTAAAAAAATCTTACAAAGTATACCAATATATTTAAAGTGGGAACTTATACTCATTATCCATATTCTTCACACAAGGAAACCCTTTTAAAATAGAAACTGTTTTCCTTTCATGAAATGTCTTCACAATTTTCATCATGTACTCATCCTTGTACCTACTCATACTTTCCCATATGAAAATATTTTAAAAACATGGGATGATAAAATAAATTATAGTAAGGTACATAATGAAGGAAAATATATAGTCTAGTTAAATCATGAAAATGAATTAAAAATATTTTATTATTAACTCAATAGAAAGAATAGAAAACAGATATAGGTTCCTTGGGGTAACATTACCCTGTCACTCTTACATTCATCCTTAAAAATGGAATAGACTAATGTTTTATTTATATCTCTGGAGTACCCAGTCCATTAGAGAGCTATAATGTAGCTCATTAATCATATCTTGATCTATATTAGGGCTCAACCCATCATATATTCAAATGTAATGGGACTCAACCCATCATATAATGGAATATAACAGGATAATCCCATAATAAAAAAAATTCAAGGACCATATCATGAATAAAACCCACGAAAACTCCTTAAAATTCATTTTTAAAACACTTTTGTATAATAAAATATCATTTTCAGTAAAAATCACTTTTAAAATCTATAAACCATTTAAGTAATAACGAATAAATTTATTTTAAAATAAATTTACAAAAATTTAAAGGAAACATTAATTAATTAAGACTTATTAATTAATGGAAATTCAACTCATGCAATATTGTAAAAAAACATTCTTTTTTACTTTTATAAAAGAGACTAAAGTGAAACATTAAAATAGGGTTTTTAAAAGAAATTCACTTAAAAAAATCATATCAATGAAGTTAGCCTTAATAAAATGAACTGATTATATATATTATTTTTAAATATATATAAAATAATTTTGAATAAAATATAATATTTTAAATAATACTTTTCACAAATATTATTATCATTACATAATCAAGAAGTAAAAAGTTTAACACAAAGAATATAAATTGGGTTAATAATGCCCTTACACTCTGTAATCAGTTGAATCATATATGCCATATAAGTAATAATTATCAAATTAAACATTAGAAACCATGAATATAATGATATTTTTGATATTATATGTCAAAGATAAGTATATAAACCACAAAAAATAAATTAGGGATGAATAAGGAATATAACTCACAGAAGTAAGAATGTGAAATGAAAAAACCTTACACGGTTCATATCATTAAGTTGATAATTAAACAATGGGGAGGATATTTATAAAAAAAATTATATTCACACAAAGATAATTGGGGTTTAAACATAAATAAATAATCATTTATTCCACACATAATCATGGAATAATATAATCATCAAAGAAGAAGTATAACCAAACTAATAGAAATTCAGTTAAAAAAACCCCTTACCTCACGCTTCCCTTTAGTGGTGTGTACCTTAACCTCCTGAATAATGGTTTAAAGAATGATGTAAATAAATTAAATCACTATAATAATACTTATAATATTTTTTGGTTTGATTTTATAACATTTAATTCCCCATTCATTAATAATATTACATTATCTTTAGGGTTTCAGCTGTGTTCATTTTGTGGTTTCATGGTTGGTTCATTTGTTTATAATTATGGATGTACATGTAAAATGAATTTAAAAAACATTAAGTGGAATTAGAAATTATAAATTCACATCCATAAGTATAAATTTTCCCAAATATCCCTTTTATTTCCAATAGTAGGATGATTCCATTGATAAAACATTAATGATAAATGTTTAGTTTATTTTGGCAGTTTTTCTAAATATCACAAACTAGTTTTGTTTTATTTAATATTGTGTTTATATGTTAGTTCCATATCATTAAAGATGTTATAATATAATTATTAAAATATTATTTAACTAAAATAATACTTTTATGAGAATTTATTAAGGTGGTAATGGATTAAAAAATAATTATTCAAGGAGATGGTAAACCACCATAATTTGGAAAATGGATTCATTTCATTGAATAAGTGGAGATGATAAATGAAATTGATATGCGATATTACATTATAAACATAAAATTATAGTATTTAAATGATTCTGTAGTCATTATGACATGAAGGATGATGGTGGTTAAGATAAATTAAAATAATAAAGGAAAACAAGAGAGGTGGTTTTAAAAAATTACTTCTTGAATAACACATAATTGAAGGATCCCTTAAAGACCTCGGAATTGTTAGAAATAAGAACCTAGAAAAATGTGAGAGATTTTTAGGATATTTTTTAATATATTTTAATATCTTTATGTATTTTTATGAGAAATGGGGTGGTGTTGGGTTGAATTTATACTTGAGGAGGGGTGGTTTTAAGTGATTAAATAATGATTATTTTGTAATTAAATCCATCCACATTGAGGTGGAATTAATAAACATGGATTTGTCTGATAATTAATTTTTAAATGGATAGTTAGGTTAAACAAGTACCCAAAAAAAAAATTTATTTTTATTTTTAGTTATTTTAAGCTATTACATTTTAACTTTAACTCCTTTAATTATCTTACTTATACTGAGGAAAATATATTTTTTAACCACAGTATATTTTTTATTCATAAAAAATGAAAATTCCCTTCAAAACTAGTTTGGAAATTATAATTAAAAATATCTAATCCCTTATACAGAATTCAATTCAATGATTTTGAAAATTTAGATTCAAAATTAATCCCTCAGACGCAATGGGAAAACGGATTTTTAAAGCAAAAAATTTCAAACAATTACAATGATATTATATCTAATTTCAATAGGAAATTGATTCTAATGACCCAAATTGTATTAATAAATGAATAATTTATCTCTTTTGACATTAAAAAATATTTCAAATATAATTTAATATTATAAATTATCTATATAAAAAGTGATCTTTCAATTAAAAAGAATGTATTTTTCACAATACGTCAAAAACTAAAACGTGTCAGAAAATTACAAAAAAATTAACCCTAATATAATTTTGATATTCTTATTTTAAATATGAAGTTTATTTTTCCAAATATAATTTATAGAAGAGTCAAATTTTATTTTTAAAATACGTGATCTATTAATAGTTGGCAAAATTTCCTTATAGAAAACAAATATAGCTTTTATTCCTAAAATTATATTTATTATTATATTAACCATGTAAAACCTATTAGATGAATTTAAAAACATTTTATTAAATATATAAAATTGAAATTTACATAATTTATTTCATTAATAGTGATGAATTTAATTTATTAAGATAAAATTCCATTTTCGTAAAAAATATGTTTTTCTATAAAAAACATCATTTATATTGATCTGGTTTTCATTTTAATTTATAATTAATTGCTAACCAATGAAATAATTTTATTAACCTATGAAAACTATTTTTTAATAACTTAGTCAATCTCATTCATTTCCTCCTTTCTAATGAATAAGTGATCACTATCACATTTAAATAATAATATTTAGTAATTTGTTTAAGTTGGATGTGGTGTATCTTGTATGACATTGAACATAGTGTTTCATTTTAAAATATCACATTGTTATATTCTACCCGCTCTTAGAAAAATTTTTCCAAAAAATTTGAACTCATGATCGAAATACTATGGATTTTACTTTTAAAAATACATTTTTTGAGATCCCATATCGTAAAAAAGGATGAATATAATTTTTATTTGAAAATAGATAAAGTAATGTATGAAGGCCACCTAAGATAATAAATTATAGGCTTCCATGTAGAAAAACATAGATGTCGAAGACAAAACTAACTCTCAAAGACTAATAGAGACTGATATAGAACATGATTAATGTAAATTTAACCATTATAAAACCATAAATATGTGATGGTTTAAAATTTTATTTATAAAAGTAAATGATAAATGATATTATTTCAAAATAATTTTGAAAAATTGAGGAATTATTTTAATACAATAATAATAACATGTTTAAACAATATCACTTTAAAGGTATAATTCCATGGTTTAATCAATTTCCACAACATTTTCATTTTTTCTCTAAATGATGAGTATTGTAGAAGAATTTTCAAACTTTCTACATCAGAATAAACTCCTATGGATTAAAAGTCCATAAAAGTATAATTATATATTCCTATTATATTATTAAATTAAACTAAATCAAAAATTATAGAACACGATAATGCAATTCTCTAAAAATAATGAATCTTTATATGATGAATAACTACTTTAATCTCTAAAATACAATAGTAAAAAAAATTAACATAGATCATTGAAGAAATAACAATCATTAAAAATATGAAAAATATTCCCAGGTAAAATTGAAACCAATAAAATTGAATGTATTTTATCACATAGTCTTCCAAGATAAATCTATTATTTATCATCAAAAAATATGAGTCACTTATAAAGACTCATACAAAAATTTAATTTCCTTAACCACATAATCTTCAAGATATATTAGTCATTTCCATAGATAACTCAAATCACTGTGATTCATATATGTTTCAAAAAAATTACTCATCCTTTATTTCTAGAATAAAATTCTCTATTATTCTAATTACCGTAATGGTATAAGGTCTCCAATATAGTGAACATATTATGAAGTAACATTAGCCACTTAATCAAGAAATCATTTTCTAATCCCACGATTATCAATGAAATAAACATATGTTCCCAAAATTAACTTATCCTTTATTCATTAGATATTTTAATAAAGAAAAAAATCATAATAATAGGGACATCATGTACGAATGTGGTAGGTGAAACACCCTTATCAGCCTTGAGATATGGGTTAGATACCTAGGGCCTTTCTAGATGCGATGGGTTCTCAACCATCTTGAAGGTTTTTATTTGTATAAAAATATATTAATATAATACTTACAAAATTTTAGAAATTTTAGAAACATACATAAAATAAATTTAACCTAAATGGTTATCTCATAAGTTTTATTTTTCATTCGAAAATGTAAGATCCCACAATTAACTCAAATTTTGATATCATATAAAATAAAAAAAACTATCATTACCTTATAACTTATGTCCACTAAAAGTAATGGAATTCTTTTTCAAATAACCATTTTCATATCATAGTCATAAGGGATACATGTACCATAAAAATTATCACTTTTTTAACACTTTATAAAGGTATCAATTCCATTTAGACTATGTTTCTAAATTTATGAAAACAAAACGTATTACTGAAAAATCCTTTGGCGTTCCATGATTCCTCTAATATTTTTAAAATACCACTAAACCATAAACTCAAAAACTCAATACATAAAAACATACTTTATTCAACTTCATTAATAAACCATTAACTATGATTCATCATCTTAGTAACAGTCCAACCTAAATACCCTCTCAAACTAGTACCCGACCCAACCCATCACATACCTGATGGGCATTTCCAATCATCATAGGATGGCAACTATAACCTAGGAATCAAAAAAACCAGAGGGAATTATATATTCCAACTAGAAGAAAATACATGGTAAATATATATAACAGAGACCGAATCAAAAGAGATAATAATATTCCATAACTGAAAACAAATAGTGTAAAATAAACAAATCAAGATATGAAAAAATTTACAAGTACTCGTCCAACCAAAAACGAAAAAAATAGGGGAAACAACTAAATACTCCCCATGAAAGAGTGGGAAGACACCCACCATCTCACCATAGTATACTCATCCCAGCTAACAATTAACCTCACCACCACACTATGGAAGCTTTACATTCCCAGTATCAAAATACATACAATGGTCTATACACCACCGAATAAGTGTGCATAGTCTGAGATAACAGGATTAGTATAATACCACCTAAGTGTTCCATAACTAGTCTCTATACAACAAATCAAGTATTACCATTTCAAATAAAGCATGAAATTATAATAAATAAAGTAGTTATATCAAAATCATGGAAAATATTTCCCTTTTTGGATCAATTTCAAAATAAATGTAGGTATATCAGTTTCATGAAAAAATTCCATTATCATTTTAAAAATGCTAAAGAATTCATATCAAATCTAAATAAGTATAAATATATAAATAGGTAAATCAAACAAATGAACTAGACTTATTAGGATAGTATAATACTTATACCACTATAGTTCACTAGTGAACATCATGTCCGTACAACAAAGTCCTATAGTGTTAAGGGACACCCCAAGAGTGAACCCCCCCCCCAACAATTTTAAAAGCATTTTCCTAGAACAATGATGCTAGGGATAAGTGATTATCCACATAATCAAACCTACAGATGTTAAAATTAATTTTTTAAATATGATAAACATTCCACCAACGTACCCAATGCTTCTCATGTGATGAATTTTATAAATCAATTCAATTCTTTGAAAATAACACTTTTTCTATTAACCAAAAATCTCGGGAAAACCTCATTTTTCCAAAAACAAACCATTTATGCACAAAAAACAATCCTGAAATGCCTGTTTGGAAATTAGTTTTTAAAAATTGAATCAATACATTTTCATCAACACAAACTAGAGATGGAATAATGTACCTCAAAACTCAGGGTCTCCTAGGCTCGTGAAGGATCCACCAATAAGAGAATGAAATAATAACCACTAAGGACCTATATTCAATCTATACAACATTGAATTGGTAATTTTTAGAAATAAGTGTTGGTGAAGAAGATGGAAAGACACTTACCTCATAACACACTCCTACCCCACCAAAACCAATGGCCTTAAGAAGGATCTCAAGGAGACAAGATCAAGAGACAAAACATCCTATATTATTTTCTTTCTTTTCTTTTCATTTTATTTTATATTATTCTTATTTACTTACCTCCCCTTATCCAAGAGTCATGAATTATCCAATATCATACATATTATATATTTCATCATTTTTATGGAAGATTCATTGCTATACTTCTTCTCCTCTCCCATTTATTCTAGAAATAAAAACACTTTCTTTGATGTGTCGATTTACAAACATCGTGGACGACGTGATTTAAATTACTTTTAATTCCTTCAAGACTGGTTTTGAATCCATTTTTATGGTTAAAAACGATTATAATTTATGTATTTTATCTTATATAGGGTTCTATAATCATTCTTTAAACATGTTATTAATTTATAAAACAAAATGAGTTCCTTTTGATCAAAAAATTTCCAAAATGACCTAATCAAATATCATTAATGTTTAAACATATGAATCATCCTCATGTATGAATTATAAATAATAAATGATATAATTTATGATTCTTGAAATATAAAAATAGCAATCCATTCCAATTCTTTAGTTTCACTGCCAATCGATAAGAATATCCCTTACGAACCGCTAATGGAAACCATGAAATGCATGCACCCAAAACAATGGGATTGAAAAAGTATTATTAATGAATGGGTGGAATGATGTTATAAAATGATCATTAAATGTGTTATAAAAATGAATATGTTTCTATAAAATATTAATAACACTATTTAAATTTCATACTGGAGGTTTAAACACATTTGAGGGAAGTCAAACCCGAGGTAATGGATCCTATCTTTCCCACTTTTATTCAAGAGTCACCCCTATGTTATGATCTTTAATTAAACATTTATAATGATGAGGTATGTGTCCACAACATCACCATACTTACCTTATGATATATTAATGATTAGATAACCCATTTATATTTCATTAATCCCTCCTAGGTATATCCATTACCATGACAAAATTTCGTAAGGGAATTCATAACCTGATTTTCAATCTTTGGGTTAACCTTCTACTTTATTCATTTTGAGGTATTGAGATTATTTGATTGATTAATTTTTTGTTATTATGTTGTATCATATGTATTTACAGTTTATACACATATCCTTTCAATTATATTAGTTCTCACTCCAATTATATATCTATGGAACTTTCCTTTTAAAAGTCTCTTTATTGAAATTCTAAAATATTTTTTATGTATATATAGAATGGGGGATTTCTCCTAATATAATGAAATTTTATTACCATGGTATGTTACATGGACATAGTTATGTTGGTTTTATTCCATTATAGCTCATGATATGTTGGTTTGAGCCCATTATAGCTCAAGATATATTGGGTTAGGCCCATTTAATCTCAACATATAATGGGTGAGCCCCATTATATCTCTCCAAGGCATTGGGTACTCCCAAGATGGAAGTTGACCAAAATGTTATTCCATGTGTAAGGTTTAATGTAAGAGGGAATTCATAAATATGTCCCTAGTCAACTACATGATGTTTCTATGCAAATTAGTTTTTATGATTATGTTTTTATTGGTTTTTATGTTATCACTAGACTAATGATTTTTTTCTTTATATCCCTTACTGATTTTTATACTTATACCAAGATTTAAAAAAAAATCATTCGATATAAGGATGGTTAAAATAAAGAAGGGAGTCATAATGAATGATATGGATTTTGGTCAAAGAAATCATGCTTTAAGTTTTAATATTTTATATTTTGAAAATAAATGGATACTGTTTCTAGTAGTATCCTCTTTGTATGAATGTGGTTTGTTAAGTGTGTAACATATCCTAATTCTCCAAAAATATAAACATGAAAAGATACTCAATGTGTAATAAAGTATGTTCTAGACTAAAATACAAGATGAAGTATTTTTTTAAGGATAGGTTTTTATAACTAGAGTGTAATCCAATACCAATATGGGATAATTCTAGAAAAGTATTTGGGAATTTTGAGTGAACCAATTTTTATATAGAAATTTATCCACTACATGGTTTTTAAAATTGTAGAAGGAATTAAAATCTGAAAGAATATTATATTATTATATAGTTAATATATTTTAATCAAACATATTTATGTTATGTAGTGTATCAATATTATTTTCTCATGTTTATTGATTATTCACCCATATTTCCACACTCAAATGACTTGTGTCTTTGTTTTGAACAAGGTAATATGTCATGATTGATTCATTGTGATTCAATTTTTATTAGGTTTGATTTTATAATATGTGTCCATTCACTATGGTTATGTTTTCCTACCCACTTTTTGAACTTTTTCTCACTTATAATGTTAGATAATCATTCTTATATTTTCTAATTATTAAGTACCTCAGCTCAACATGTAATACATTTACACTATCCAAGAGATGGAGATGAATATTGTGTATGAAATTTCTCTTATTGTATTAGGTTTATTTTATTTTGTATGTATTTTTTATTGAAATATTATTAAAAATGATAGTAAAAAAAATTGGATATAGTCTCCCATGACACAAAACCTATATTATTTGGGGTATTTTTTTTTCATATGTATTATATATTGATGTAAAATGATGTATTATAAAATTATAAATTTTTTGATGATTTCATTAATTAACCCAGGAAATTACACTGAACATTATTCAATAAAAGTTAAAAATATTTTTTACATTATTTTCCTTATGATAAATTATTTTAAATTTTATTATAGACATTTAACATAATTAAATGAAATTTTAATATCTAATGATAAACCATTTTTACATCAATGTGGTGATTACCCCAACCCACGCCACCCCCACCCCCAATATTGAAAATTTGGTTGTTTAATTCCTTGTAAATTCATTCCCCTCATATAAACATGATAATTTTTTATTATATTACATGATCAATAATAATAAATATAATCACATATGAATCAAATAGTTATTTATTATTTACTATTACTACTTAGAATATATGTTGAATTTTTTTAATTTTGATTGATTAATCAACTAAATATATGGCACATGATTAAAAAAATAAAAATATTAATACCTATAACATTTTTTTAGTTATAACTCAAAAAAAATATAAAATTGATTACATTATCACCATTTCACCACAAATGAATACCCAAACTATTAGGGGGTCCACTATATTTTTGTAATGATCATTGTGTTACTTGTTAAATTTCATATTTTATTATTATTTAATATTAATTTTATTTATAATTTTTCTATACCATTGAATTTCTATAATGATTCGATATATCAAGTCTAACTGTGAAATGAATTCATGTTTTATAAATGAAATTACTTTTGATTGAGAAAATAACTTATAATTATATTAAATTCATGCACTAATTTGGTTTGTTTGGATCAATTATAAAATATAGCATATCAAAATTAAAGACAAGTGATCACTATATTGATATTATAGAAGTTATATAGTTACTCGTAATATTATTATATATTTAGGGTTCTGATAAAGTTTGATCTACATGGACAAAAGGAGCTTTGGCCTTAACCGGTAGGATCGTACCCGATGAAGACCGTTTATTTATTCTTCCTAAGGAGATGGAATCATTGGGAATTTCCATTGACCAATACCATGTTGAAAATTAAAAAATAATACTAAATTATAATGTTTAAAATATAATTTATAGATTATTCAGAACAAGGTCTAAACAATGTTTTCCAAACCACCCTAAGAATGATCCACAATCGCACGAATCTCCCATAATGTGTATGTTGGTGTAATAAGGGGAACTATATCTTGACTACAGTAATATGAGTTTTTATGATTCCCATTATAATAAAATTAATATAATATTTATAAATATTAAATTTTTTAATTTTAATGATTTGATGAAAAACAATATTTTGATATGATGAATGAAAAATTGTATTTTTTGGAAAATAAACAGTTTGATTTAAAACACTTTTTTTTCATAAATTCAAAATATTGAATTAATTTTATTTTTATATAATATTATTATTATATATTATTTACATAAAATTGATAATGCAATTTAGTGAAATATATAATAATATTTATAATCCTTAGGAATATGATATTGTTATAAAAATTGATACTATTAATAAGTAAAATTTTAATTTAAAAGGATAAATTATCACATTTAGAGAATGTTTTAGGTAAAATAGAAATTATTTTTTATATCATCATATATAAATTATCCAATTTTTTGTATTTTTCTTAATTTTCTATTCCATTCATGTTTTTGGGTAAAATTTAATTACAGTATAAATATACCTATATGTATTACAACATCATAATAGAACAAAAGTGATTTAACAAATAGTTTAAATGTAGTCCAAGAACAAAAATATGTTTCCCCTTTAAAATATATTTTTTATGAAATTATATCACTAATTTTACAATCCATTAATGAATCCTAAAAAACAACTATTATATTTTATTGCTTTAAAATCAATTCTTTATATACATGACTCACTTCCTCTCGACCAAGGGTATTAATCTAATGAGTTCATTTGTTGGCCTCAAAAAATGTTGAAATCCACTACTCTTTGTGAGAAACATTGGTATGGTTTTTTGTTTTTATTATTTTCTCATCTATATTCTAAAAAAATGATTAGAAACTAATAAAGAATTATCCTATATATTCTTATAGATACTCACCCATCCTATCACTCCTCATAAATTAAAACACATTGAACATGAAATTACAATATGTATCACTCTCTAATGCTACCTCTATTGATTTACTATCTCTTTTATAACTCCTTTAAAGATTTCATTATATCGCTATTTCTGTAAGGAACTATACCTTCATCATTTTATTCTATGAAATTAATTTTTACTAATCCCTTTGGGTTTCAAATTTTCAAATTTGTAATTTTTTTAAAAAAACTGTTTACATTCATTATAATTATTATGGATTGGGTGGCCACATGTCACTCTCATTAACACCTCAAATAAGCCTTTATATACAACCAAAATTATGTTAAAATTATCCAGTAATTATCAGTTCCAAACATCTATTTTGGGTATACCCATCCACATTTCCACTCAAGGGTTTTCACCTCGACATACAATTCCATAATTGATTTGGTAATCACATTTAAGATACCCATAGTTCATAATCTTGGGATTAAAATTGATGAAAGACATCCATATGTTATATGATCATTATGTCATATAGATGAATTTACATTAAGTGAATATTGTGGATGAGCCCATAATTATATATCCCATCAACATATTGAGTAATGTTTTTATCTCATGAGATTACATGAATGGTGCATGGAAAGTTATTTTGAGTAGACCTTGTTTTTTATGTCTTTGTGGTTTTCTTTGACTTATAATAATGGTCTTGTAGTTTTTTTTGTAACCTTATTCCAATATTTCATCGATCTTATCATCTAATATCATGATTTGATAGTCATATTTCTAATTCTCATACATTTTATGTCACCTTTATAAGACTCTTAACTAACATGTATTACATTAATAATTTTATTCATGATTATTCCCTTACTGGGTTTTATAGCTTAGTATATTCTTATGTATGCCCATAGGTTGTCCTATGCAGTTTTAAGAAATAGATGGAACACAAAATAATGATTTGTAGTTTCTAAATAAATTTTTTGTATCCACGATTCTTTTTATTTTTCTATGTACCTAATTTCCCAATTATACCATGCCTTGTGATTTTTTGTTATTGGATTTTGTGTATATATATGTAATAAATACTGAATTAATTTGTATTAAAGATATGGGTTTTCATAGTTTGTATTAAAGGATATTATAGATATTTTTAGGGATTATGATTAGAAAATCATAGTCAATTCATATAGATAAGATAGAAGATATAAAAAATTCCCTACGGTATGGTAAATTATAGAGTATGTGGATTTCTGTTAAGAAAATGTTAGCCTAGATATTATAAGTGTATGTGTCACTAGCAAATTTGTCCCTTGGGTAATGATCCCAAAATGGGTTCCTTGGGAATTGAATTGTTCATCACCTAGTTCTCTACATTGTGGCATTTCAACACAAAAGGTTTAAGGTTCCTAGGGGGATGTGGCTTGGAAAGTTCTAAATATCTCTCTAAATCATTATGAAAGGAACAAATATTCCATAAAATCATATCTTATGAAATATACCATAGATAAAAGATATTAAAATGAGATATTTATTGTTAATGGAATGTATCTCATTTATTAGTTGTCCATACAATGTTCGAACTTTCCATTTTATTATTTTAGTGGTTTTAAAATTTGTATTCATATTTTTGACATTATTTTAGTCAATGGTTTTGAATATGAGTATCCTAGTAAATAAAAAATGTGATGAGAAATGTAATGGATAACCAAAGGAGACACCCAATATGGTGTGAGTGGGAGACTAGAAAATCGTCCCAATAATTTTCTCAATGGTGGATATTGATAAAAAATAATTTAATCAATGAAGATATCAGATCAATGGAGTAGATATAATTCTGATAATTTTATTTCATTAAATACTTACCTCTCACTATTTGAAAAAATGGAGATATATTCTCTTGGCCACAAGAAGAAGAATGAATAATATATTTTGTTATATGAGGCTAAAATCCCAATAATTTAATGATTCACCTCCAACATTTTCATTTCCCATAAAAATAAAGGTTCCAATTTCATTTCTTAATCAAATTTAGGTCTTTGAAAATCATTTTTGATTCAACACAATGATAGATATGAGAAAATTTTAAAAATGTCCAAATATATTATAAATGGAGATCAAGGAATCTAAATTATCTCATGGGAGTTGATATTGGAAGAGACTAATTGATTTTAATTATTGTTTTTTAATGGAAAAATCACATTGGGGAATGAAATAAAAACACCCCACTTGTAAAACGACTTTGAAAATAATAATGACAGTTTCTTGAAGAGGGGAAAAAATTCATTTGATGTGGGATGGAAGGGAGCCCATATAGTGAATGATAAAGAGAGAAACCCACCAATATGATAGAATAAAGGAATTATCCAGTCAAACCTTATCCTATTATACAATGTTTCAACTCCATGGAACATGGAAACTATATGATTCAACGCACTATGACATGGGTTGTTAATAATAACTGGTACAAAAAAACTATATGTCCTTGACAGAAAGGATCATATTTTTCCATTAAAAAAGTTGACGTGGTCCTAAAAATGTTTTTTTGATAGGTAAATTAGTTATTCATTCAAGAAAAAAGAATATTCTATTTGAATATATTTATATGTGTTCTTTCATATCATGAAGTATTAGTGGAATTATTCAAATACCACCACAAAACAAGGAAGTGGGTCTATCTGTGAAAATTAAAAATGGAGAAATTTTTACATACAATGTATATTACCTATTCTCTATGCATATGTGTTAGATGAACTTCCCATTAATCCCTATGATACTAACTTCAGTGGAATTTTATGCAATTTTTTTATGTATTGGCTTGTATAGAGGAAACATATATTGCTAGGAGAATGAAATCCCCCTCAATATCAAATATATCCTGTATATTATATATCATTACAAGTAGGTGTATAAATATCATTTGGTATAGTAATCTCATGCATGGATATTATTTCCTAATGAGAAATCTTATCTAGCTCAAATTATTGAGTTTATGGAAAATAAAATCCTTGATGACATGCCTATTGTAAGGTAATATTCTGATGTGTTTCCCATAGAATAATTTGGTCTTCCTTGAATATGTGAGGTTGAGTTTTAAATCGAAAAAATACACATATATTGGACAATATACGATACTCTATTATAGAATCTCAAATTTCAATCCTATAGATAAAAATAATAAATTACTCAAGAATTTGGAAAGGGTATTTATACACCAATGTGATTCACCATGTGGTGCACTGGTCTAATACATCAAGTGGATGGTTGGGAAATTGGAATATTAATTTCTTATCATGATATAAAAAATATCATGATAAATAGCATGTATGATTTACCATATATTTATAAAATGGTTGATTAATCCAATGGATTCTTATACTTATATATGGTGGGTATTTTGTTGGAATATTATCATGTAAAGGTGATGAAGGATGATATCCCAATAACTTCTTTTCTTATATGGTTTCTATAATATGAGTTCACTCTGACTCCATTTTCACTCACCAATTCCCTATAAATCACTATGGAAATAATGAATAGAGACTTTAGGGTTTTCCTTGAAAGAGTCTTTATTGTCATTATTTATAATATTCATATGAATCTATAAAAGCAAAGAGGAACATGGGGAACATTTTGATGTTGTACTGATGGCCTTGAAAAAGGAAAAACTATATGAAAATTAATATAAATGCTAGTTTTGGATGGAGGAAGTAACATTCATAAGTAATGTTATCAATAGAAAAAAAAGTGTATATATCCTTTAAAAGAAGAGGTAATATATGGATGTCCCATAACAATATCTTTGATAGAGATTAATAGTTTCCCTGAAGTATATTGATACTATCATTGATTTGTTAGAAATAACTCATGATTTTCAGCCCCACATACAAATATAACTTGTATGGGAGTGATTTTTTTTCTTAAAAGATGAATATGATGAAATCATTAATACATTAAACAATACGAAAGTCACTATATCTTGTCCCACAATACCCACTAGTGAGGATGGAATTGAGATAAAAAATAATGCATCTAAAAATTTCTTGGGTTGAGTAATATTATAAGATGAAAATGTTATAACATAACCCTCACATCAATGATATATACAATAGCATATCTACCAAACACATGATATGTAATTGGATTCGGTGATCCTTGTATTGATAACTTGGAAACACTATCTCTCAGTGCAGAAGTGTGACATATATAAGTATCATAGAATCCTAAATTATATAATCAAAAAACTATCGTAATATGAACTGACAAATTATTTTATATATGATTAAGGATTATGATGATTCAATCCATTAACATCCAGGGAAGGGGAACAAATTGGAAACTTCTCTCTCAAGAATGGATCATTCAACCCTTTATAAGATGAGGATTGATAAGGAACCAATACTCAAGAACAAGAAAATGATGTATGGTGGAATATTAAAAGTATATCCATCCTACCATTATAAAATGCCTTCTAAACCATTCATTTTTTATATGATCATTGGGGATCAAAAAAATTCATGCTACCGGAAAAGGTATATAATATTCCAGTGTTCATCTATTCTAAAGATGGTTTTATAAGGTTTGGAACTCAGATATGTGTCCCATCAACATTAGAACTGAATAAGGAGCTTCTTGATGATGAGAATAAATCATACTTCCTTATAATTCAAGGAAACACAATGAAGTATACATATTTGAGGTAGTACATTAGGTGGGATGAAATAAAGTGGAAGATTGATTAATTTGGATCTTTATTCTTATTATGAAAACAAGTCAAGGTTAAAAGATATATATCATATGGTATGATGTAACCATTAAAAATTAAAATATAGAAATCATGAAACATAATAATATATTTTTTCATGGAACAATAATAGATATCAAAAGTCAATAATTTCATCTTGGATACAAACAATCCCCTTACAAAGTAGGCACATTTAATTGCAATCAAAGAATAACTCCCTCTTGAAAATATTTCAAATAAATACATAAGGTATGTAGTAAGATTGAATAAAGTTCTACTCTCCATTGTATGTGGCTAAGATCATAGTCTTAACATGAGGTTTAGAAGAAGGATTCTATAATAATTGGATATAGAGATGAGTATCAATGCTCTTTATCAACCTCATATGTATGGTTGGTGTGATATAATCATTCAAACTCTAAATATTGTGATATGATCATGTTCAATATATTTAAAAGGTATTTGGGATCAAAAAAATCCCCAAGTGGGGTTATATTATATTAAAAACATCCATTTGATCATTTAAATGGTAACTTATGAGGCTCTGGTAGGAATAGTTTTCAGTCTCCAACATGCTGGGAGGAAGTTGGAGACTGGAAGGTGATGGGAACTGATCATATCCAATAGATGATAGATAAGGTTCTGGATATTCAATGTCATATAAAATCTATGAAATGTTAATAGAAAAAATATTAACGCAATAATAAATAAGACCTAGATTCAATGGTTAGAGATAAGGTGTCCCTTCATATATAATCATGTAAGTTATTTATGAGGTTTGGGAAGAAGGAAAAACGTATTCCATATTCCACATTGAGGTCCTTTACTGAGTTAGAGATATAGCCTATCAAAATGCACTACCACCTAACTTATCTCATTTACATGATGCATTCCATGTATCCTTTTTTATTACATTCATAAAAGATCCCTATACCTTACAAATTCCATAGTTGGTATACAAGGAAAATTAAAATTAAAATTAGGAGTAACCAGTAAATATTCTACATTGTAAATATAATGTTTTAAAATGAAGTAAAATCACTTGTTCAATCTATTATGGTAGAACCCAAAGCATGAGGATAAAACATGGGAAATAAAATAAGTCCTGTAACAGAAGTACCATTTTCTGTTCTACTGTACAAATTGATATTTTGAAAGGTACAGTTTTAAATGGGGGAAGAATATAATGAAATAAAATTTTATAAATGAAATAGCATTTTTCTTTTGTAAATTACCTATATTAATAAAAAATAGATGCACTGATTTCTTTTTTTTTGATCAATTATAAAATATATAATATCATATTTAAATGACTATAAATTATTTTAACTCTTGATGACAAAGTCATTTTATTATGACCGGTGGATTACTATATAAGGTTATGATAATGTAAAAATTATTATATATAGAATGAGTGATGAAATCATCCACTATGATAATTCACTACGAATCTCATTAATTGATGATTCTGAGGTAAATTTCATGACAAATTTATTCCCATGATCATGACCAATATGAAATTTTGAAAATGTAGCATGAGAAAACCCATTTATAGGATAATTTAATACCTACCATGATCACAGACCAATCTATGTTCGTTGAACCACCATTGGATAGCCCCATTATCGTACACCTTACCCTTAAGTAGTATGTTGTTATAATAAGGGGGTATGTATCTATACTCTGTTAATAAGAATTCATTAAATTTTCCTTCTAAATAAAATAAGGATTATATTTATCCCTTTTAATTATAAAATTTTGTACGAGTTTATGAAAAATAGTTTTTAATACAGGGAAACCAAAATTGAATTATTTTGTTGAAACAAAATATTTTAATTAAAACACACCTTTTTTATAAAATTCAGAGTTTTGAAATAAATTTAAATTTCATATAATATTCATACAAAGTAATATTTGTAAACCAATTATAATTTAATTTTTAAATTTCAAAAATAATTATTGTAAGGGTCTGAAAAGGTTTTTTGTTTTGAAACCCTTAATTTTTCAATAAATAATAATTTTGATTTAAAAGTGAAAATTCTCATATATGGGGAAATATTTTGGTAAAATAAATATTAATTTTTTTTCAACATATAAACATTATCTAATAGTGAGTTTTTCAGAATTTTTTGATACTGTTAATGTTTAGGGTAAGAATTAAATAATGTGTAAGTATACTATTTATATTATGAAATCATAATAGAAAAAAAATTAATTATTATTATAAAGGAAATATAAGAAAAAAATTACCCCTTCAATATAATTTCTCATTATAGTTATTTTACTAATTTTATAAACCCTTAATGAATCTAACAGAACCATTGTTATGTTTTATGGTTTTAAAATCTATTCATTGTAAACATTACTTGCTTAAACTTTACAATGGTTATTATTTTAAATATTTTGGTTATTTTCCATATGAAATATTGAAAACCACTCCTCTATTTTTTTAAACCTTGGGGATAAAAAATAACTCACCATAAAAATTTATGCTTAGAAGGATAAATTTTACAACCCATGTCAACAATGTTCACCTTCCTTTTTGGGAGCCTAACTAATTATAACTCCACAGTTAATCATGTTTGGACTGGACTAGAGATTGAGATGGGTGACCTCTATTTGTGTTTCCTAGGGTGTGTTTGGGTGAGTAAAAGCACACTGAAATAATATGTGTTGACTAGCGGGGATAGTCATTATTCTGATAAGAGATCCTAGTGGATAATAACTTGTGGTCTATTGATAATATAACCAAGGTATTATATGATACCCATGGGTTTAGTTGAGAAGTTTTATTCCTCATGGAGGTAGGGTGATGAAAAATTATATTAGATCCAATACCTAGTTGTAAGGGTGTATCCACAACCTAGGGTTGAGGTTTTGGTTCCAAAATGAGGGTGCTTTGCTTTAATGGGGTGGAGAATGTGACACCCCAGAATAACTAATACTTATATGTAAAAATGTTACTAACCATTTCAATAAGGTTCATTCTCATTTTCAAGAGCCTGCCTGATTATAACTCAATAGTTAAGAATTCTTATCCTGGAGTAGTGATCAGGATTGATGACCTCCTCGTGAGTTTCCCATTGTGTGTGTATGAGAGTGAGGAAAAAAACACTGAAAGAACATATGTTGGCCTATGGGGACTATCATTAGTATGATAAGTGACCCATGTGGGTGATACCATGTTGTGTGATAAGAATTAAACCAAGGTATTACATGAGACCCATGGGGTCAGTTGAATAGGTTCATGTCTTAGAGAATGTCAGGTCTTGATATAAACCATGGGAATGTTTTTGATTTTTATTAATTTATCATGTAGGGTCCAGAAAATAATTTTATAAAAAAAATCCCCAATATTTTGATATAAATTCCCACCAATCCTCTTTCAATGCATCACTCAAATCCCATTAAGGATAATGTTACTCTCTATATCCCTCATTAAATTCATCCAAATATTTTATATGCACCCTCCCAACGTAAGGGACTCTAAATAATTCTTATTTTTATTTTACATTATTTATATTAATCCCTATTTATTTTCAATTTTTCATTCTGTAATTTTTTTTCTCAAATCCAATTAATGTGCTGTTGGAGGGATCATGAGTGGTAAACTGTATAATTCGACATCCAAAAGACCAAGTTTCAAATCTTGTAATTCCCCTTGGGGAATTTATGATTTAGTCAGTGACACAAGCATGATACGAGTAAGTAATTATGTGGTAATGATGTAGGAATGTGGTGAAGTAAGAACGATGTAGGAATGGTGACACAAGAAGGATGATGCAGGCATGATGTAGCACTAGGCCTTCAGTCTATGTTCATATGACACTTTTCCTGGGGCATACGGGCTATGTAATAGGTATCCCTAAACCCAAAGATAAAGGGGTCTTTTCTATCATAATAAAAAATAGGCTTCATATAAGTTTTTTTTAAACAATCCAACCAATTTACTTATAATTCCCTTATAATTAGATACTTCCCTTCACTCACATTATTCACATCAACAAACCATTATGTTTACCCATTATGATACCAAAAATATCAAGTGATTTTTCATGAAAAACATTAGTCTTGGGTATACCCATCCCCATTTCCACTCAAGAGTATTCCCCAATATGTACACATAATTCATTGATTGGAAACTCCCATGTATATATCACACACTTCGTAGTCATGGTATTAAAAGTTTTCAAATACATCCCAATGTTTTATAATCTATTTTGTTCCCAAATGCTTGTAGATGATATAAATGTGATGGGTGGCCCTAAGATTATATAGCACTCTAATTTATTGTGTAGTGTTTTTTCTAATGATATTCCATGTATAGTGCATGAGAGGGTTTCTTAAACACACCATGTTGTTATGTCTTGGTGGTTTCCCATATCTTATGCTTATGTTTCCATGTTTTTTTGTTTGCAGATTCCCTTATTTCACTTCGATCATCATCTTATATCATGCACCAATAATATTTTTTTTGATTTGTCTCACTTTTATGTCACCAAAATATACCTCTTGACTTATATTTAATACATTCATCAAGTTATGTATTGATTATTCCCTTAATTGTATTTATTTCTCACCCTTTTCATATGTACATACCCATGTTATCTAGAGTGGTATTAAAATATCGAGGGAATATAAAGACCTTTTTTGGAGATTTTAAATAATGTTTTTATACTAATGTTTCATGTTAATGTGATGTGTAGCTAATTCCCAAAAAACACGAGGAATAATGATCTATTTAGATTTTATTATGTTTATAATTATATAAAAATTAATGAATTAAGGTGTAATAATATATGGTTTTTCATAAAATATATATTCAAGATCTGTTTGTAAGTGATATTGTGTTTTTGTATAAACATTGATCATACAAACCCAGTAACAAAAAATAAACATTATATACATTGAGTTAATAAATATAAAAGTATTGATATTGGTTTTGTATGATACCAATCTATGGGAATATAAAACAGAATGATACTAATATATGGACCATTGATGAATATTTTTATTAAAAAATTATTTATTTTATATAAATAATATATTATTTTATAAACACTTTATATTAATATTTTTTTATTAAGGTTTCACTTTAATGAACATTCATTATCTACGGTACTAAAGAGAGTTAATGGTATGAAAACACTTAAAAATCAATAACACAAAAAACATATTGAGATAATTGTTAGGATTTATTTTTACAAACAAAAATAATTAGTTGAAAATATTTTTCACCATCTTTCACAAATTGAAAAAAATATTGTAATATTATTATATTATAATAGTTTGTATTGTATTCTATTTCTCAATACATTGTTTATCGTCTATTCAATATAATATTCAAAAAATTCATAATTTTTGAATTCTATAGTTTATCCATTAATTGTGATTAACATTAAAATTGTATATATGATTGAATTAAAATATGAATAACTATATCATTAAATGAGATAAAATATCTATGAATTTAAAAAAATATCCATAATTCACCAAATCCATTTTGTGTTTCGTTATACCGTGTTGTGCTAACCTCATTAAAAAATTTATACATTGAAAACCATGACCTTCGTATTTTAAATTTCGGAAATTTAATATAGTTTTATTCTTCAAATTTCTATTTCATCATATATTACAGTAATGTATTGTTATATTTTATTACCATAGATTCAAAATATTTCACTTCAAAATTGAATTCTTTTCATATTTATACCATGACTAGTTTCCATTTTTCACCAAATTTCCTTCTAAAATTATATACATATACACCATTTATTTATGGATCTGTAATGTTTTTCATTATTAAATCATGAGGTAATTTTAATTTTGAGTCCCAAATAAGAGGGTGTGTGTAAAATTTATATTTTTAATGAAATTGGTTTATTTTATGGAAAATTTTTTAGATCATTTTAAATTTTTAATATAATTATAATATGTTATTACGGTTTTGGAGATACCTTTCATGACTCTTCTAAAAGTAGTAAGAAAGAGGAAACCACATTGTACATTATTGATTCTACTAGGTACTCTGGGAATTCTCTTGGGGGAATAATAATTGAATGTTCCATCGATCAAGTGATAACTTAGTATAGTCGAGAAAATTTCCCATTGAGAATGTAACCATAGTGCATCAAGAACATAGTGGAGTTTAGGAGGTATGTATTTGAATCATAAAACTAATTTTATGGGTTTCCCCTTACTCTTACTAATAAAATAAGTCACTCATTAGAAGACATTAGTTAGGTTACCCGAAATTTTCATCCCTCATGGAGCCCTCTTCGATGAAACTTTCTAAAAAGATGATCAATAATTATTTTGTAACACCAAGTTGTGTAATCCCACCTACCTTCTACAATTCCTCACCTTTTTTCACACCGTCTTAATTTTTTTTCTTTCATCCACAATTTTGAATTTTATTCTATTATAGAAATGTGAAATCATCCAAATTACATAAAGTCATCATGATTTGATGGATTAATGTTTTCTACATTGGATGGTGGTCACCTGTTGTAAACTATTTCATTATAGGTAAATCACCATGTATATTTTTTAAGGATATATATATATTGTCTTATAAATAGTAATAAATTGGGAAATATGTAATTAAGAATTTAGATAAAGGAATATTGGAGGAATGGTACGATCCCTTCACATATCATTTTCATATTTTTAGTGTGAGTTCAGTGCTAAGTGAGTTTTTAGTGAATCAACATCATTGGAAGGATTTTGGGTAATTATATTTAAATACTTATAATTAATTTTTGAGTATTATTTCGATGAGATGTATGGAAGAGATAATAGAGATTGGTGGTCTATGAAATGATAATAATGACACTTGATAATTATAGATGGTAACATTGTTAACATTATATGAGGCCTATTTAATAATTATCCATATGAGTGTATACATGTCATTTTGTGTGAAATCAATGGAATTGGGTCCAAAAACATGGATTGGGACTATTTTGGATCAATTTTTTTTGAGGGATTATATAGAGGTTTTTAATAGTATGCTTCATAAGTCACACATGGATAAGAATTCATAGAGACAAAAATTAATTATATAATAAAGGGTTCAATTATATAATATCATTTGAAGGACCCCATATTTGGTTTTTTCCCATGAGATGATTTTTAAATAGTATAGTGTGAGCCTGGCAAAGACAGTTAAGGGATTCAAGTCATTGTCACTTGGGTAATGGTCTACGCTATTACTGGAAAACATAAATTTTTTATGGTTTATAAGGAGAGTCATGTATTCATTGAAATAAAAAGGGGGTATGAAACAGCATATTTTGAAATTTTCTAGTGATCCATCATGAGATATTATACTCAAGATGTTTTTAGTTCTTATAATTAGATAATTTTTTGGAGTAGCCACTCTTTAGAGGGTTCCCTGTGGATCATGGTGACAATGAAATTAAGGAATGGTATTTCTAAATCTTTATTATATGATGGAGTGTGGAATTTATTGAGATGAATATATATGAAACGTTTAAGGAATTAAGATCCATGTAAATTGATTCTATTTATATGCCTTTGGGAAGATAATGTTGGGTTCGGGTTAGTCCATGTGTTCACTTAGTGCTTCTGAATTATTTTTATATAGAACCAAGATAACCATATCTTTGATATGTATAATTTTCATGACATAATAATTATATAAAACAAAAATTCATGCAATATTATGAATGGATTGATTACAGTCATTGAGTACTAGCTATATAAGCATATGATTTTACAACACTTTTAAACATTTCTTTATATTTGAGAAAAACTATATTCCATAAAATAATTACGATAAGTGATAACGATATTCATATCCAGTTAAATGAAATTATAAATAATATGTGACCACAAGAACTCAGAATGAGGACAATAATATCAACATGTAATTAAGGGTTGAATTATTTGAATTTGAGAAAACATGAGAAAGGGAAAATATTATATTAAAAATGGAATAAAAAAAAGAGTTCTCCAAGTGTCATGATAAAATGTATTTTACTTTAAATTTAACGATAATTTTTCATGGATAAACATTTAATTTAATAAATATGATCCATGGATCATAATAATTTGAATATTACATTGAAATGTGTTATGTCAGTTAATTATATTATACTAAGGAATTATGGGAAAAATGTAAAAATAGAAAAACATTATTTTTTTGGTGAAATAAAAATATTTCAACCGTTTAGGTTTTGAACTGATCTATAAATTACCATCATTTATGATGTGAATAGATGGATGAATTTATAACCATTATGTGGTGACTAAATCCATGCATTTATATGCAGTATGTTTTTAGAAAATCTAATATTGTATAGGATT
This sequence comes from Viscum album, assembly GCA_963277665.1. Taxonomy (NCBI): domain Eukaryota; kingdom Viridiplantae; phylum Streptophyta; class Magnoliopsida; order Santalales; family Viscaceae; genus Viscum; species Viscum album. Next base: position 1,449,610,968 of record OY728151.1, on the reverse strand, counting down.
CATTATCTCACAATATATAATCCCATAAAATTCATTCATAGGGGATATAGGATTAAAACCACCATAATCCATAAATAAGTGATTCATAAGATAGGGATAATTTATAAATTCCTGAAAACCATTGGGGAAAAAATAGTTTCATTAATATAATCATAAATAACCCATGGAAAGTGACATTAGTTTCTCAACATTTAAAAATTTGTTCACCAAAAATGAACTATTGAATATAAATGGATGATTTCAATAAATTAACTCATCCTATAAATGATTAAGTTATAAGAAAACTTATGAGCTTATTCATGAATTATAATTCCCAAGATATTTCTATTAGGGGAAAAAATGAGAATGGCCTCAAAACTATTAAAGAGTTTCTACAAAATATTTTTGTCATTGTTATAAAATAAGAAGTTATAGATAACATTATATGTCAATTTTCATATTTTTTAAGTAAAATAATTGAAAATATATATACTTTAAAAATATTATATAATATATACATGAAATGATATTAATTTTATCAAAATGAAATGTTGTGTGGATGATAAAACATTTTATTATGAATGAATTGAAAATGATTTAATATTTTTATATACCATTGTTCAAAACACACATAAAAATTAAAAAAACATCATTTTTAACAAAGGGGGAGGTTAATATGATGGTAACATTATACTACACAAAATTGTGATTCCAAATATAATGTTCAACATTATAAGGAAAGGTAAATAATGACAATGAGTGGAAACAATCATTATATAGGATGTGAATTATTCTAAATAAAGATATACTTTTGAGAAATTACATTATCATGGTAATGATTTTAATTAAAAATATCAATTTCACCCAGTCGATAAGAATTTATGGTATCACTATAGAACAAACATAAAACATGTTCTAAAACTGTAGTAAAAATTCCCAATGACTTAGGAAAATAATTTGATTTAGAAAAAATCCATTTCATTATCAAAATCATTACTTAAAGAATAATGTAGAAGGTAGAAGATCAAATGGATTTTCAAATCGATTTTATTTAATGAAAAATTATGATAATTGAAATTAATTTAAAATAACTAAACCATAAAAAACATTTAATAATGCAAATTCAAATCATATCCTGATAAAGTAAAATTGGGATTTAAAAAAACTTATTGTACTAATAATGAAAGAATCAAAAGAACATCATAGGGATACCATAAAATTAATATTAAATTTTTATTAATTATAGGATATAATTTATAATTTAATAAAATAGGGTTGTGCGTAGGCCATATAAATGAATATATGTTGTGGAATATTAAACATGTCTCAATGAATTGAAATATAGAAAAATATCCCTTATCTTAATTCATGAAATTCATTATATTGATTGAATATCATTTATAATGGGTATAAGAATCCTAATAACTAATTTCATAGAATTATTTAAATATATTACCTTTTATAAATTTTATTTATAACCATCCATTACAAATATATTACCCATATATCTTTTCATTATCATCAAAAGTTATGATTTATTATTTTTTTTATTCATACATGTTTCACCATGACATGTCCAATTCACACTTATCATAGCAATTTTCATCATTAACGTATTATTTAGTAAAAATAATAATAGTGTTTCAATTATTACTTATGTTCCAATTCATTATGTGAGAGATATGGATATGTTTTATGAAAAAGTAAATTAGGCTGAACTATATTCAATGAGTCTAATGGTCAAATATTGGTATATTAATATATGCACTAATTATTAATACCAATATTCAAGAATATTTATATCTTAATAAATAAATTATTATTACATGTTATTAATAATATATACCATTCCTTAATCATTCATTACATACACACTATAACATTGTTTATATAGGTGGAAAAAAATGCATACTAGATCATGTTATAATGGTATTATGAGTGAGGAAATGTTTATATATATTATTAATAAATAATTTAAATAATATTAATATTTTTATTCATAACATGTAAATTCATTAATTTTATTTTATGAAACAACATTGTAGGGTGGTGATGGTAAAGGAAATTCATCGTTCCTAGATAAGGTAGTCTATATATGTTCATAACTGATGACATCATTTCTCAACCAGTGGGATGGAATGAAAAATTCGATAAATTACTCTTTAAGAATTCTAATAGTGAAATATTCATAATATAAATTAATCTCATCCATAATTTTTACAATACTTTAAATCTAATTGTGAAAAAATGTATTTTATATCTTCATATATATGGTATTCCTCGCATACAAATGATTGATGTTGTTGTTTTTATGATTGGATAGAATGAATTGAATAATTGTTACTCTAGTAAAATAATTACATTCCTTAAATATAATAATATTAATTTTATTATATAATTATTGATGGAAAATTATTGGAAGAGGTGTATTAAGATGAAACTTCATAGTAGTATTAAGTAATCAAGTTGAGAACATGATATTTCTATTTGAAATACCCATTGAAATGGAGGCCATGGGTTAACTAATTGAGATAAGAGTATTGAGATCCACACTTATGATACATGAGTCTTTCTTCTTTTTAGATGAATATTCGAAACATTACAAAATCACATGCCTAAGAAACATAATATTATACTACTTTTTGAAACATGGAACACATTATTCAAATCTAATGAATGATATTCAATTTTTCTGAAAAATGTCTCCCCATTTAGTATTCTCCATATACATACCCTTAAAAAACCTTTTTTCAATACTTGAGGAATGGAAAGATAATAACAGGTGATCTCAAATGGTCAGTAGGGACAAACAAGAGAGATACATAAGCATAACATGAGGGTATGGCAATATGATAGTAACATATGAGAACCATACCGTACATGTCAAAGATCATAATATTGATTCATGGCATAAAGTTATGAATTTCCTAGAACATGAATCATAATTAAATCAAATGACATGTTTCATGGGAGAATAAAATTATAAAAAGACATATAATTGGGCCATAAACATAAGCATAAAATATCATTTCTTTACTATTCAAAGCTCGTGCCAAAACATATCAGTGAACTCCATAGGCAGTTGCACAAATTGGGTGGCACACACCACTATCCCCAATGGAATCCCATTCCTCATAATGGAATGGTTTTACTCCCCAAACTGTTATAGTAGATAAGTTTCACACCCTAATACTTTCATAGTAGACAAATTCCCTTACAGGATGGGGTTCACTCCTCGTTCCATCCCTATGTTACTGAAGGCATGTCACGACCCTACCCTACCCGGACTCTAGCCATGACTACCTCAAGCCCGCCTCCATATGCTAGGGGATGGCGACAAGTGCCTAAGGCTAAACAACTTGGGGAGGCCTTCGCCTGAGTACCTCTACACACACACGCAGCACAATCAATAGAAAGTGCAGAGTAAAAGAAAAAGGCAAGAAGAGAAAAGTGAAACTGCTATATATAAACCACCAAAAGTGCATCGACCTCTAAACAAAACAAGCAAGCTGAAGGTAAACAGAAAAGGAAAAAGGGAAAAACATGTGCCCAACCAGGAAAGTGCCACAACCTGGCAACAGGTAAACAAAAATAAATAGCTGATGGGTCTCCCACTTGGAACCCGGCTATGACCACCGCACGTGGTCCCAGCTCCCAAACACCTAATCTCCTCTGAAGTCATGACCAACCTGTCTGTCGTCAGCAAGGGAACACCAAGTTCGGGAAAAGCCCAAGCAGTGGTGACTATAAAAATAATCAGTAGGATACCTCGAAGGCTCGAGTGATCAACAAAGGAGGTACCAAAGGGTGCCTAGTAGATCGAACAGGGGAAAGCAAAGGAGTACAACAAGAGTGCAGTAAAGAGTACAATAGAGAGTCCAGCTCAACCCAACAAGGGATAAGAGGTAGAATCATCCAGACACAAGGAGATAGAAATGGTGAGAAGATGAACTTCTCATCGAGTCTTCCCTACCTATAGCAGGAGAGTAGACTCGTCCAACCAGGTGAATCTAGACACGGAAAGCACGTGGCATACCCCGCACGTCTTCACCTCACCTGGAAGAAGAGTAACCAAACCCAAGAAGTGGGTACCAGAACAAGGTATACACATATTCATATGCTCACTATGAAGCTCAAACAAGGTCATAAGGGGATCTCCATCCCGTATCTCAGCCCAAGAAAGGTGAGTCGCCAACATTCCCATAAGTAAACACCATCGATGCCCAGCATCCCGCACGTCTTCCCTGAACTACAAGTCAAGGGTTCAATCACCGCACCTCAACACTATCCTCTTTGGGCGGCACTGACTTGACCACAGGGTTTTAGGTCACGTCACAAGGATGTGTCTCAGTGGGGAATGTGCTTCTCGTACTTGAGAGTTCTGGGGGAACGTCAAACCACAACTCGTCACTGCCCCGCAGTCAAGAGGTCTCTTCAAAGACAAGGTCGTTTCATCACTAACCCGTACAACCAAGGGTCCCGCTCCGGTAATCACGGAGGAAATCCACTGACTAGCCTAGAAGAAAGGACTGAGTCTGGAATATCAACGGGTGTCCCACTGCCCAGCCCTACTGGAAGGTAATTCATAATATGATATCGGGTGACCCACTGTCCAGCTCTGCTAGAGGGTAAACCATAATACATCATCAGGCGACCCACTGCCCAGCCTCGTTGGAGGGTAAACCATAATACATCATCAGGCGACCCACTACCCAGCCCCGCTGGAGGGTAGACCTGGAATAAGTCGACAGGCGACCCACTGCCCAGCCTTGCTGGAGGGTAAAACTGGAACTAGACAATGGGCGACCCACTGCCCAGTCCTGCTAGAGGGTACACCCTAAGAGGTCATCGGGTGACTCACTGCCCAGTCTCTACTGGATGGTAGACCCTAAGATTAGTCGACGGGTGACCCACTGCCCAGCCCTGCTGGAGGGTAAATCCAGAAAAAGTCGACAGGCGACCCACTGCCCAGCCCTGCAAGAGGGTAGACCTGAATCAAGACGATGAGCGACCCACTCCCCATCCCTGCTAGAGGGTAGACTCTAAAGAGTCATCGGGTGACCCACTACCTAGTCTCTGCTAGAGGGTAAACCCTGAGAAGTCAATGAGCAACCCAATGCCCAGCCCTGCTAGAGGGTAAACCCGAAACTGCTCTAGCCATCCCTACTAGATGGTACAACACTGGCCAACCGAGAACTGAGTGGGTACCGCGCAACCACCCAACTCCAGAACAACTCACCCAAAAGATGTTCAGCTCCTGTTCCATAACTGGGTTTCACTAGTACCGCTACCGGTCGATCCATCGAGAACGAAACCAGGGGAGACCACTCAACCCTGCTGGTCAAACAAACGAGCACAGAGGGACCTTCTACGTCACGAGGGTTCAAAGGTACACAAAGAAGAGCATGGAACGCACATGGGTCCCACACGACGTGTGTCCCCAAGTCAACCCCATCCAAGCGCACAACATTCTCAGGTACAAACCACACGTACCTCCAAGCGCTCTCGTATACTCCCAGAGTATACCACATCTCCAGCCCTAAAGCGATCATGCACACGGCACCCTATGTCAACACGAAGGCGTGAACGTAACAACTCCACCTCAAAGGCCCAGGCACGGCCAACCACATTTCTTCACTCACACGGGAGTGCATGCGATCACACGCCAAAGGTTCTCTGCAAACACGACGAGAAGAACCGCCATTAGAGCGCCTTTCACATTTCCACATTTAATAAGATCTCAAAGGAGACTCTGCACATCCCAACGGGTTGCACCATTGTAATCCTCGCGGAAAAACATGCGAGATGGACTACCTACTCGCCTCAAACGGATATCCGACGGAAAAGTCACCAACACCGCCTCACGCCCGAACGGCGTCCCGTGATCCTGAGCCTCGGCCTCGAAAACAGTCGGGCGCATCGCACCATTTCAATCCCCTCAGAAAAACACATCAAATAAACTGCTCACTTGAGCGCAACAGATATCCGGAGAAAAAGATGCATTCTGGCGCACTGCACACGAGAGGTGCTACGTGGGACCCGCATCCCGGTCCTGAAACTCAACGGACGGATTGCATCGTTGAGATCCTCTCAAAAAAGTACACAAGATGGACTATTCACTTGTCCAAAAGGGTTGCCCGGTGATAAAGCTGTAAAATCATCGTCGACGCCCAAACGGCCCTCGTGGGTGCCACACCATCATGCCAAATTAGGGCGGGCGAATTGCACCATTGCAATCCCCTCAGAAAAACATCTAGAAACAACTTCTCGCATTCCCCAAATGGACATCCGAATAAAAAGTCGTGAAACGCTGCACGCAGCTCGAAAGATGGGTCGTGGGGCCCTCACGTCAACTTTGGTTTCAACACCCGAAACCACCCTGGAAAGCTTCGCCCCGGCGCCAGGGTCCCAACGCTGCTGACATCACTCAAAACGGACGTCAGACGCGTCTGCACCGTCCAAAAAAGATCCCCAGAAAAATGGAAATTCGCTTAAAGACGCATCGCGCCTCCGAGGCCCCTCGTTTCAGGAATTAAAAATTCCCAAAACCATCTCAAAACGTTCATCTCGATTCAAGGATTGTGTGGCCACAGACGGTGCCCAAATCGGGCGTCCTGCAGATGATTTATTATTTATAAATCATTTTACATAATAATAATAATATTATTATTATTATTATTATTATTATTATTATTATTATAAACCAATTTGTTTTTTTCCTTTTTTTGTGTCTTGCTCGTCAAGAACAGGACCCACACTCCGCGGTTCCTTCTCCTCCCACGTGACCCGGGTCGCCGCTGCGACCCTCACCGGCGGAGACCGGACCCCAGCCCGCATCTCAGATCCGCCGACCACCTTCGACGTCTCCTCACCCAGATGATCTCGTTGTCGTCGTCACCTGATCTGATCCACCACCTGTTACCACTGTTCCAGACCCCGCGCCACCTGCTGCAGGAACCCCCCCCCCCCCCCCCGCCACATAACCAACCGGAAAACCTCAAAAACCACCGGAAAACAGCCTTAAACCCACAATCATCGATGAATGTTTGTGGGGTCCCCGTAACTCGGATTTACAAACAGAAATATGCGACGGAAAGATCATAAAATATACTACACAACCATGGGATACACCCAAAAATCAAGCAGAAATTAAACACAAAATTATGAATCCAAAGGAGGTGCGGGAGTTTAAAATAAACGCGCGATCCTACCTTGTTGGGCTTTGCTCGGTGCTTCGTCGTCGATCCGCGCCTTTCCACCGTCCCTTCCACTTGATTAGGAGGGAGGAGGAGGAGGAGGAGGAGAGGAGAAGAGGGGGGTTTTCCAGGCGAAGGAAATGGGAAGGAGAGGGGTGGGTTAGGGTTAAATAAAGAAAGTTAATTAAATTTTAATTAATTTAACCCCCAATTTATCATGTGCCCGAAACACTCGACGGGGTCGAGGTTAAGCCTCCCCTAGGGTAAAAACCACCTCTCGAGAAAAACTGCAGTCACATAATTTCCATCCGAGACCCCGTTCAAAAGTTATTAAACTTAGCGCTCGAGGCCGCCAAATTACGAAAACGCCCCTTGGCCCATTTTTCACAGACAGGTCATGCTCGCAAAAATTACACTCCTCCTAGGGTAAACAGTATGCTCCGAACTCAACAGTGCCATAGGTTTTCCAATCCGAGCCACCGTTTAAGAGATTATTGAGTTTAACCAATAAACACATAAATTAATTATTTAATATATCCGTTTAACGTTCCGGAAGCGAGCGAGGGGTCCAAACATCTCGCGCTGACATGTTTTATGTCGTTCCTAGGGTAAACACCCCATTCCTGACCCATCCATAAACTCGGATCTCTGTTTTGAATCACCTTTTTGGAGTTATCCCATTTATTTGGCGTTTCCAATGTGAACGCACTGAAAATTTAATTCCGGCCACTCCGGGGCTCGGAATCGCACGTCGTCTGAAGGCTCTGCTCTGGAATATCCTCAAGAATATTCCAAAGTCTTATGTAGTAAAAAACTGGGTTCTTACATCATTCCCCCCTTCATGCTTTTCATCCCCGAAAAGCAAAACTAGGGAGCAACACAGGGTACTAGGCCCACACCCGGCTCTTCCGTACCTAGAAGAACTCGCGCACAGCTCTGTGCCACCGTACACAGACCAAAGGATTGATCTGTTCACGTGAGGTTGGCCCTTGCCGATGTCGTGCACCTAGTCCAGACTTTGGGGTTAGGGAAAGGTGATAGGGAACCTCGTCATCCCTTTGCATGGTTTCAAACGGCCTGAAGGCTCCCGGGGGTAGCTCACCTCCCTGACCAAACCCTTGCGTCGCACGCCATGACTGGAATCACCGCCCGTGCCTGGAACAAGGCCCAGTGATTCCCTCCTTCAGAATATCCATATGGTGGAACACCCAAGGATATCTGGTCACGCAAGATTCCATAGTCGATGTCTCACATCCAAGGCCCTCTTACACGCTCGGAAGCAAAGGAGTCAACACCATCGACTAAAGGAAAAGGTCCCACGCCTTTTATCATACCAACATAGGGTTACACTGACGCCTCGTGCCACCCAGGTAACACCTCAAGCAAGGAGCAGGGAGAAAGGATTCTCTCACACAGAGTCTAACAATTCTACTGCAAGAAGTAGAAGAGCTATCGAGCGTACCTGTTATCACCTCATGCTCCACAGAATCATAGACATCCAAAGCTCGTGGTTGTCTGTGGTCCCAACTGTCAGCTCCCGGAGCCTAACGTGGACCACCTAGTGGTGATGGGAAGACCTCGTAAATCTGTCCCCCACTACTAGCTCCTCACTCTCCTCTGCTAGCACCACCTCTCTGGGAACTACTCTGATCATGATGATGCCTCTATTGTGGTGGTCCACCTGCTGCCAGCCCGAAGTTCTCTACATTCCTGGTCGGGCAGTCCTGTGCCAGGTGACCTCGCCCATCGCAGGCATAGCACCGACTCTCTTTGGGCTGCACTGGTTCCCTCTGGTGCCACTGTAGTGTACGACCATGCCCCTGAGTCCAGTTGTCAGAAATCCACCTACGTCGAGTTTCTGCTTGCCAACGTTCGCTAGCTGTGGTAGATGTCTCAGCTCCAACGTGCCTGTTGCCACCACCAACTCTAGAACGTGACAGGAAGCTCTCTATCACTAGCGCCTACTCTACACCTCGGAATATGTGGAAATTCCCAAGGGTAATATGATAGCACAAATCTCCCGGCAACGTCCCTGCTCAAATTTCTGTGCTCGGATGTTGTCATCACGGACCAAGTCCGGGTAAAAGCGTGCACAGTCTGCAAAACTAGCCATGTACTCGGCCACCGTCATCCCTCCCTGCTGAAACTGCAGAAGATCCTGAATACTAACGGAGCATAAGAAGGAGGGGAAAAACTCCTCACAAAAGAACAACTGAAAGTTTCCCCATGAAAGTGACGACTTGTCAAGAAGCTGAGTCACCATACTCCACCAACGCCAAGCTGCTCCATGAAAAATTGTGGCTGCCAAAGCCACTCTCTGATCTACCGGTGTCTGCACAAGCCTGAAAAGGCAAACCACTTCCTCGATCCAAACCTCTATTGCCTGAGGGTCTGGCTCACCACTGAACCTCCGCGGTCTCTGCTACTAGAACTCACGGAGCGGGCTCAACCTATGCTCAAACTCTTCCTGCTCTACTGAAACTTTCTGCAGCTCAACAGGTGGGGGTGCTGCTACCCGGCCCACCCGGAGAAAAGGGTTTGCATGATGGGTCATGGACTGAGGCCTCATAGCTCACAAGGTCGTCATCAAGAACCAAAGACGGTATCCTGGATGGATGTCTTCGCAGAGATATCCTGAGTATTATCAAGGAGTGATGCGGTCAGATGAGCATATATGTATATACCAATACAACAATAATGGGGAGATGACTCAAGAAGGATAGTCAAAGACTCAATCCTATGTGATGCACAAACCAATTTCCCTGCAACGAGTGTCTCAGCATGCCGAGTCGACAAGCGGGTTATCAAGGTCCTGGTGAATGGATACGTCGGCCGCCGCACCATCACTGGCCTCTCTGGCCTGAGAGTGACTCTCGAGACACATTTACATTGTTGCCCTATATCCCAACCAAATCCTTTTATTTTAGGGACGTCCAAACAGCGTCCCAAGGAACGAACCACCTCTGATACCACTTTGTCATGACCCGACCCTACCCGGGCTCGAGCCGCAACTACCCCAAGCCCGCCTCCATAGGCCAGGGGCTGGCGACAAGCGTCGAAGCCTAAAAAACTCAGGGAGGCCTTCGCCTGAGTACCTGTACACACACACGCAGCACACTCAATGAAAAAGTGCTGAGTAAAAGAAAAGTCAAGCAGAGTAAAGTGAAAATTCTATATATAAACCTCCAAAAGTGCATCGACCTCTAAACAGTACAAGCAAGATGATGGTAAATAGAAAAGGAAAAAGGTAAAAACACACACCCAACCAGAAAAGTGCCACAACCCAGCAACATGTAAACAAAAAGAAACAGCTGACGGGTCTCCCACCTGGAACCCGGCTATGACCACCGCACGCAGTCCCAGCTCCTGAACTCCTAATCTCCTCCGAAGTCACGGCCAACATGTCTGTTGTCTGCAAGGGCACACCATGTGTGGGCAAAGCCCAAGCAGGGGTGAGTATAAAAATACTCAGTAGGATACCCTAAAGGCTCGAGGGAGCAACAAAGGATTTACCAAAGGGTGAGCAGTAGATCGAACAGGGGAAAGCAAAGGAGAAAAACAAGAGTGCAGTAAAGAGTAAAATAGAGAGTCCAGCTCAACCCAACAAGAGATTGGAGGTAGACTCATCCAGACACAAGGAGCTGGAAACGGTGAGAAGATGATCTTCTCATTGAGTCTTCATTACCTATAGCAGGAGAGTAGACTCATCCAACCACGCGAAGCTAGACACGGAAAGCACGTGGCATACCTCGCGCGTCTTCGCCTCACTTGGAAGGAGAGTAACCAAACCCAAGAAGTGGGTACCAGAACAAGGTATATTCATATTCATACGCTCACTAAGAATCCTGAACGAGGTCGTAAGGGGATATCCATCCCGTAGCTCAACCCAAGAAAGGTGAGTCTCCAACAATCTCAGATGTAAACACCATCGATGCCCAACATCCGCACGTCTTCCCCGAACTACAAGTCAAGGGTTTAATCACCGCACTTCGACACTATCCTCTTTGGGCAGCACTGACTCACCCGCACGGTTTGAGGTCGCTTCACAAGGATGCGTCTTGGTGGGGAATGTGCTCCTCGTACTTTAGAGTTCTGGGGGAACGTCAAACCACAACTCGTCACTGCCCCGCAGTCGAGAGGTCTCCTCAAAGACAAGGTCATTCCATCACTAACACGTACAACCAAGGGTCCCGCTCCGGTAATCATGGAGGAAAGCCACAGTCTAGCCTAGTAGAAATAACTGAGTTTGGAATATCAACAGGTGTACCACTACCCAGCCCTGCTGGAGGGTAATTCATAATATGTAATCGGGTGACCCACTGCCCAGCTCTACTGAATGGTAAACCATAATACATCATCACGCAACCCACTGCCCAGCCCCATTGGAGGGTAAACCATAATACATCATCAAGTGACTGACTACCCAGCCCTGTTGGAGGGTAGACCTAGAATAAGTCGACAGGCGACCCACTGCCCAACCTTGCTGGAGGGTAGACTTGCAACTTGACGACGGGCGACCCACTACATAACCCTGCTAGAGGGTAGACCATAAGAAGTCATCGGGTGACCCACTCCCCAGTCTCTGCTAGAGGGTAGACCCTAAGAGAAGTCGATGGGTGACCCACTGCCCAGCCCCGCTGGAGGTTAAATCCAGAACAAGCCGACAGGCGACCCACTGTCCAACCCTGCTGGAGGGTAGACCTGAATCAAGATGACGAGAGACCCACTACCCAGACCTGTTGGAGGGTAGAATCTAAAGAGTCATCGGGTGACCCACTGCCTAGTCTCTACTAGAGGGTAAACCCTGAGAACTCAATGAGCAACCCACTGCCCAGCCCTGCTGGAGGGTAAACCCGGAACTGCTCTATCCATCCCTACTGGATGGTACAACACCGGCCAACCGAGAATTGAGTGGGTACGACGCAACCACCCAACTCCAGAACAACTCACCCAAAAGAGGTTCAACGCTTGTTCCATCACTGGGTGTCACTAACACCGCTACCGGTCGATCCATCAAGAATGAAACCAGGGGAGACAACTCAACCCTGCTGGTCAAAAAAACGAGCATAGAGGGCCCCTCTACGTCACGAGAGGTCAAAGGTTTGAAAAGTATAGCAAGACACGCACATGGGGCTCACACGACGTGTGGCCCCAAGTCAACCCCATCCAAGTGCACAACATTCTCTAGTACAAACCACACGTACCTCCAAGCACTCTCGTATACTCCCAGAGTGTACCACGTCCCCAGCCCTAAGGCTATCGTACACACATCACCCAACGTCAACGCGATGGCGTGAACGTAACAACTCCACCTCAAAGGCCTAGGCACGGCCAACCACATTTCTTCACTCACACGGGAGTGCACGCGATCACACGCCAAAGGTTCTCTGGAAACACGGCGAGAAGAACCGCCATTAGAGCACCTTTCACATTTCCACATTTAATAAGATCTCAAATGAGACTCTACACATCCCAACGGGTTGCACCACTGTAATCCTCGTGAAAAAACATGCGAGATGGACTACCTACTTGTCTCAAACGGATATCCGACAGAAAAGTCACCAACACCGCCTCATGTCCAAACGGAGTCCTGTGATCCCGAGCCTCAACCCCGAAAACAGTCGGGCACATCGCACCATTGTGATCCCCTCAGGAAAACACATCAAAGAGACCGCTCACTTGAGCGCAATAGATATCCGGAGAAAAAGATGATTTCTGGCGCACCGCACACGAGCAATGCTACGTGGGGCCTGCATCCCGGTCCCCAAACTCAATGGATGGATCGCACCATTGTGATCCTCTTGAAAAATTACACAAGATGGACTATTCACTTGTCCAAAACGGTCACCCGGTGATAAAGATGGATAATCACCGTCGACGCCCAAACGACCCTCGTGGGCCCCGCACCATCGTGCCAAATTAGGGTGGGCGAATTGCACCATTGCAATACCCTCGGAAAAACATCCAGAAATGACTGCTCGCAAGCCCCGAACGGACGTCCGATGAAAAAGTCATGAAACGCTGCACGCAGCTCGAAAGACGGGTCATGGGGCCCTCGCCTCAACTTCGGCTTCAACACCCAAAACCACCCTGGAAGGCTTCGCCCCGGCACCAGGGTCCCAATGCCACTGACGGCGCTCCAAATGGATGTCAGACGCGTCCGCGCCGTCCAAAACAAGATCTTCGGAAAAACGGAAATTCGCTTAAAGACGCGTCGCGCCGCCGAGGCCCCTCGTTTCGGGAATTAAAAATTCCTGAAACCATCTCAAAACATTCATCTCGATTCAAAGATTGTGTGGCCGCAGACGGTGACCAAATCGGGCATCCTGTAGTTGATTTATTATTTATAAATCATTTTACATAATAATAATAATAATATTATTATTATTATTATTATAAACCAATTCGTTTTTTTCCTTTTTGTTTGTCTCCCTCGTCAAGAACAGGACCCGCACCCCGTGGTTCCTTCTCCTCCCGCGTGACCAGGGTCACCGCTGCAACCCTCACTAGCGGAGACCGGACCCCAGCTTGCGTTGCCGAGCCGCCGACCACCTCCGTCGTCTGCTCGCCTAGCTGAGCTCACCGCCGCCATCACCTGCTCCGATCCACCGCCTGTTGCCGCCATTCCGGACCCCGCACCGCCTATTACCGGAACCCCCCCCCCCCCCCCAAACCAACCAGAAAACCTCAAAACCACCGGAAAATAGCCTTAAACCTGTAGTCTTTGGCGAATGTTTGCGGGGTCCCCGGAACTCGGATTTACAAACTAAAATATGCAACGGAAAGATCATAAAATATACTACACAACCATGGGCTTCGCTCGAAAATCAAGCAGTAATTCGATACAAAATTATGAATCCAAAGGAGGTGCGGGAGTTTAAAATAAACGTGTGATCCTACCTTGTTGGGCTTTGCCCGGTGCTTCGTCGTCGATCCGCGCCTTGCCACCGCCGCTTCCACTTGATTGGGAGGGAGGATGAGGAGGGGGAGGAAAGAAGAGGAGTGGGTTTCTCTAGGGGAAATAAATGGGAAGGAGAGGGGTGGGTTAGGGTTAAATAAAGAAAATTAATTAAATTTTAATTAATTTAACCCCCAATTTATCCCACGCCCGAAACTCTCGATGGGGTCGAGGTTAAACCTCCCCTAGGGTAAACACCACCTCCCGAGCACAACGGCGGTCTCAGAAGATTAATCCGATACCCCGTTCAAATGTTATTAAACTTAGCGCCTGAGGCCGCCAAATTATGAAAATGCCCCTAGGGCCATTTTTCACAGATGGTCCACGCTCGCAAAACTTACACCCCTCCTAGGGTAAACGGCATGCTCTGAACTCTACAGTGCCCTTGGTTTCCTAATCCAAGCCACCATTTAAGAGATACTTGAGTTTAACCAATAAACGCATAAATTAGTTATTTAATTTATCTGTTTAACATTCCAGAAGCGAGGGAGGGGTCCAAACATCCCGCGCCGACATGTTTTATGTCGTTCCTAGGGTAAACACCCCATTCCGGACCCATCCGTAAACTCGGATCTCTGTTCTGAAGCACTGTTTAGGAGTTGTCCCATTTATTTGGTGTTTTTAGTGTGAATGCATAGAAAATTTAATTCCGGCCACTCCGGGGCTCGGAATCGCACGCCGTCTGAAGGCGCTGCTCTGGAATATCATCAAGAATATTCCAATGTCTTACACAGTAAAAACTAGGTTCTTACAAGGCAATTCACTCCCTGTTATATTCCTATCTATCTGTTGAGATATAAATAATTACCCAATACATTGGAGGGAGATATTGGTCCCACCCTTCACTGGATATACCGTAAACACTACCTTTTCTTATAATTTAACCACCATAACATAATGAAAATCATATATATGTGTAAAATATAATCATAAAACATGCATAATATCATAACCCATGAAATGAAATGGGTTTCATAAAAATTTACTCATAAACACTATGGAAAATAAATAGGTTTTTTAATCGTTTCATAATTTCATCAAATAATAACACATGTAAAAAAGTGGGTTTCCTATGAATTTTATCATGGTATATCCAATGAAAGAGAATTAGGTTTCATAAATATACTGTCATCAAAAACATAATCCATTAAGATAAATCTTAATGATGGTATTCTTGGATTTTATCCCCATTAAACCATAAGGAACCTAAAATAATGACATCTTAGGTGGAAAATAATTTTCAAAGACTGCTTGGGATATTTTATGAGGAAAATATATTTTCTTTAAAAATAAATTTTTAAGATATAAAAAATATTGAAAAGACTTTTTATTGAAAATATCCAATAAAACATATAATGTATTATTTTAAAAATCATTTAAAACATTTCCTGAGGAAAATATTATTTCCTCTTTTGAACACACATTTTAAATAATAAAACTCATTAAAAGTCTTTTTCACTTTGAAATAATTTATTTAATATCTAAAAATTGAAAAATATTAATAAAATATTTTTCATTGAAAATATTTTTCAAAAAAATTAATGGAAGAATGAAATCATTGAATACTCATGATAGAAAAAAAATATTATTCATGTCGTGTATATTAAAAACAAACAGCCTTTTCACATTTTTGATTAATTCTGAATAGGAATTATTTTTGAAACCAAAATAAATATAACTTTCAATGATTTTTTGTAAAAATTAAAAATGTGTGTAAATGAAATTTAAAAAAAAATAGGTGTCACACTTGGGTTTATGAATTTATTTTCATTCTGGTTCGGGTTGGGCTCTCAGTAATTCTCTTAGAAATAGTGTGTAATGGGTTGGATTTTTTTGGGTATTATTTCCATTTATCCTTGGTTTAGCTTCCTCCCTCAGGTTCCCCTTGAGTTTTTGGAGTAACATTTAAATTTTGGGACGGATAGACCATGGTGTGGTTGGAGCACGGATACTAGTAATTGTGCACCCTACCTAGGTAACCGTGTGATAGTTGCAAGTCAAGGCAGTAGCAACCACACAGCATGTGAACGTCCATGGACCATTTCCCAGGTAAGTGTATAGTATGTCAGGGTCATAGCTAGAAGTGATCACACAGCTTCCACATGGTAGATCAACCCATGTGTATTAACTATATTGTATGTGTCTTCCTCGACAGAGGCAGTCACACAGCCATTGCACGGTTTGAAAAACCATGTGGACCAACCACAAAACCTACCAACTCATTAAAATTTGGGGGTTTAACCTTGTTCCCTCTCATTATTTAACCCTAATTCCTCCCCTTTCTTTCACACTCTTGATATTTAGCCATGTGAGCTCTTATTAGATTCCATATACCTCTTTAGGACCAATATTTGGGTGTTTTGGGCCAAGTTTCATCCCAGAATCTCCATGTATGTCTCTTCTCCCTTATTTTCCAACTTTATTTTTGATATTTATCTCTTTTCTTTTGGGTTTTTGGTTTTTCAGTAGTTATGGTCCAATTTATATGGTTAGATCATATTTTTTAGGGTCTAATATTGGTGTTGTTGGTCAGATATTTCCTTTCTAGGGTCTCATGGTGGTGCGGATGGGGTTTTACATCATTTTTTGAAAGCTTCTTGGTCCTAGCTAGTTGGTTTCGTTCTTTAGAATTTTTAGATGTTTTTAATATACTTATTTGTGTATTTATTCTTGTTATATAAATTAATTATGTGATGAAAAATGAGGTTTAAAATTATTTGGACCACATGTTGGATAAAAATGGATTTTTGAATGGTAAATGGGTATATTTTGTGTGTACTCCATTGTGGTTTTTTTATTAAATGGGTTTGTTCCTGGTATCGAATGTGTGAAATGTGTTTCTCAAGTAACCCAATATGAGAATGTATTTAAAGTGAATCATTTAAAATTAAATTGGTTTTTATGGAATGGTTTATCCTTTTTTTCACTTTAATTAACTTTTAATTTTCTTAAATATTAGATAGCATGTTTAAAAGTGGAATTGGTTGATGTGTGGTTTCAAAAATGGGCTTGTCCCTTGGATTTGGTTGATTAATCTTATTCCTTAATTGTGTTTTATAAAAACATCAATTTCTGAATTATTTATTTGATGGTAAATGTGTTTTAAAAGTGGTATTGGTGTGGGTAAAATGAAAATTTTCATTAAGTATGAAATTTTTTAATTCTCCATAAATTCATGGCATTGATTTTTGAAAGTAATTATATGTGTGGAATGTGAATATAAACTTGAGAAAAAGTGGATATTTGGTGTCTATGAGGGATGACTAGTTCTAGTATGCTAGATGTCTTGGAAGTGGTTCATCCTGAATTCAACTTGTAGTATTTATGCTTATAACTCTACTATGATAAATATTGGTAGCCATTGGAATTTTAGATGTTTTCATATATAGTGGCCCATGCATGAGGATGTTGATAGTTGTGGTTACTATACCACCTTTCACCATGGTATGAGGTTCTAGGGTCCCACTCAAGCTAGATTACCCCATAGGTATTTACCCATGGTGTCCTACCTTATATGATATGGTTCCATATGTCGACATTCGGTGGACCTCATGTTTGTGTTTTTATAAATTCTATTTTTCTGTTGAGAAAGTGGTTTTGAAATGGTTTTATTTGAATGTATTTATATTTTTGAATTCTTACCCAAAAAAATGTTTTCCTATAAATACTTCAATGTTTTATTTTATATAAATTAGTATGTTTTATTTTCTTTTAAATGATAAAGTATGGAATATTTTTTTCTAGGAGGAATCCTACTGGGATTTGTCTCACACCATACATACACATTTGGGTGTATATAGACAATGTTTTTTGTTTATATCTAGTTAAAATTAAGGATTTCAGATTTGGTGGTTTGGGTGGTTAGTAGTCTCTCTTTTCATAGGTCGGTGGAGGTGAATTTAGGATGTTGCTCCTCTCGTTACATGGAGGTTTGGTATAAAGACCCAGCCTTAAAAATTAAATAATCTTGAATTAAGTGAATAATTCACATTGAGGATCTTTTCAAGTTTATAGATTTAGAGAATTAGGACACAAATATTACATCTAAAAAATTAAAAAGTAGACACTTCTGCTCAATTTCCATTTTTTCATATAATAAAAACTCTTAAAAAACAAACTTGTCTAGTTCCATGTTTTAGATAGCATGAATTTTCCATGATCCCATCCTTGACCCTATTTATCTTTATGTCATGTGAAAAACATTTCAAAACAAGGGATGAGCATAAAAATCTCAGTAAGGGTTATAAAATAAGGAAAGAAAACATTAGCCCATCAATAAGTACAAATCAATGAAACCATACTTTTCAATCATATCATACCTTATGAAATCATAAGATTTATGAATAACACACTGAAATCATAAATCATAAGGTAACCTGAGGCATCCATAACATACTTATATTGTAGCTTTCACAGCTATGTAGGTAGTTACATTTGAAATGCCCATCATAGTATATTCCCTAAATATCTTAGGAGAAAAATTAACGTTTACCTCTGTAACGTTACCCAATGCATTGGACGACTATCTCGGGCTCACCCACCCTTGTTTTATCACAGAACCACCTGTATAGATAACCAATTACCAAAAACCATAACATATTCATAACACATAAAACAAACATAAAGGAAAGATAATATTTTCATATTTCAATCACAATATATCATTTAAGGATATTGAAATAATCATTGCTTTCTCAAAACCATTTTCAATACCAAAATACATAAAAATGGTATATGGTATTTATTTTACTTAAAAACTACAGCTTTTTAAGGAAGCTGAAGATCAAATAATACTCACAACGGTGGAAAGTTCATTTTCACCGCGTATGTTAAAAAGAAATATTCATTTTGGTCATTTAGTAAAACGCTTCGTATAAAAAGATTCCCTTTGAATGAAATGTAAATTCAAAGGGTTTTTACACCGTATAATATGAATTCATGTATAAATCAAAATATGCCTCAATGAAAGGAGATTGAGATTAAGTCCCTTACAAAGATCATATCCTATGATTAAGGACAAATCAATGACATAATTATGTTTGAAAAATAAGAAAACACAAAATAATTGGATATTAAGTGTAAAAAAATAAGAGTTCATTCACACATATACATATCATGACATAATCAAGAAGTAGAAGTTTAACCTAAAGAATTTAAATTGGGTTAAGAAGTTCTCTTACATAAATTTGACAGCCTAACGGCTTTGTTTAAAAAATCAGAAAATGAGTTGATGACAGAGAAAAGGGTGTCTCACCACTAGGGCATAAAATTTAAATCAATAAGGATATAAATGAACATATATCAACATAATAAAATGTAAATTAAAATACATAACATGAAAAAAATTGACTAAAAGAGGAAGGTGAAGGGTTCCCTTAACGATTTGGTAAATTATGAAACATACACCGCAAGAAAAAATGATCATAAAATAATGATGTAAATACCCATAAAATAAATTATATTATACAACAAATAGAATCATGGGAAGTACATACACCACAAAAAAGGAAATTGTGTAAAATATAACATGAATCTCATAGGAATAAAAATTGAAATGAAAACCCCTTACCACGTAGAAATCAATCGTTCCGTATGAAAAAAAATTAATAACCACCAAATTATTCACATAATAACAAGAATATAAATAGAATCATGATAATATATATCATATGGAAGTACCAGATACACCACATGCATGAAATAAGTGGAAAACAATGGAAATATCATGGAATTAGATGTGAGATAAGAAACCTCTTTCCTTGTGTCTGACTGGACCCGTTCATTCTTTATTCTCCTGAATAATAAAATAAAGTTAATTATTACTTTATTAAGAACCTTTTTAATGTTTATTATTCCTTTTATATCACTTTTTACCTTGTTATAAACATTATGCAATCATTCAACTTAATAACGGTCATTTTGTCAATATTTTTTACTTGAGTCAAAAATGAACATCTTATAATTAGAAGTTATTCATGTGGTCAAAATTCCATTATGTCTAAAATGATATTAATGATATAGATATGATATATATCATTTAAATCCATTATATATATATATATATTTATAATAGTACATAACATTTGGAGGTAAGAAATGAAATGCACTGTTCATGGAGACGGTAAGTTGTACATACGCATGAACGCTACTTTCATTTCAATTTCATATTTAATGGAATGAGAACATAATGATAAAAAGGTATATTATAATTCCAGTATAATATCATATGTAATTTCATTAATTTAATCCTTTATACATTCCATGTATGGCATGAACGAATCATATCACTTTGAGGGGGCTGCAGTCTGCACTTCCTCAAATTAAATTATCGTATTTACCCCTTATGGAAACCATAAAGGTATGATATAAATGAAAAATACAGAATTATAGATAAAATATAAATATAATATATATCACATTTAAATATGGTTCCATCTTAATGGCCACCATAAGAGGTGGTAGGAGAATATTGAACAATCATTGTTTCGTGAGGCAGTAGTTCGCCGTCCACAGAAACAGTATATTCTATACCCATTAGACAGAGATGTGTGTAAGTTTAGTTTTAATCTTTATCATAAAACAACCTAGTATATTGAGTATAATGTTTTTGTCATAAAATAAAGTAATAAAAATATTTTAGGGGGTTGTAGAAGTAAAATAAAAGAAAATAACTTAAGAGAAGATGTTACCTTTAAATCGGGTAACTCCCTTTGGTTTGAACCAAAAGGATTTCTTGAAGTTCCTTATGCCTAAAGTAAGGATTTTAAGTGTAAGAGAGGTATCTGGAGAGATTATTTGGGAATATTTTGGACTAGACAATGGGCTTTATAGTAGTGATTAATGGGATAGAGGTGAGGTCTTTTTATAAGGGGGAGGAGGGGCTCTTTAGGAATGATTGAAAATATTATTTTATTATATAATTATTTTCGGGTTCTAGAGGACCAAAACATATTAAATTCAAAGATAAGATGAATCTTGTTAGAAAAATAATCATCTAATAATAATTTCATAGGTTTTGGATGTTGTCTTAATTTTTATAATCTTATTTATTTAAATAATTCATTAATGAGGTAAACACTACATCATTATTGTGTCAAAATTAATTTTATTTATTTGATGTCTAAAAATTATAAATAAAATACCATGATGTACAAAATATTTTTAGCTTTATAATTAATATTTATATCAAATATATCAATTATATAACCCCACATTAAAATTGTTTTAGAAAAACAATACATGTTTATGATATTTTTAATTTTACTTAAAATAAAAAGTTATTGGGGTCATTATCTTACCCAAATGTCTTTCAAAGGCCAAGAATTCTCACCCAAGGATTGTATTGGTCAGAAATAACTCATACAATAAGTTTATGACAAGTGTTAAGGTAATTTTATATTATTATAATATTATTTTTACCTTACTTTAAACTATTTACCTTTAATCGCGGTAACTAAAAGTGAAAAGTTACTATTCACCAAAAAATATTTTCAACTTATTGAAAAACATTTTACTTACTGATAACAACCTTGTCTATAGAAATTTCTAAATTCAACTCACAAAAGTAGTAAAATTTTATTTAAATGAAAAAGGTCGGTTCTTTTAACTATTACTCAGTGTTTTCACTATCCATCACAAATTGATGGTTTTCATAAAAATTCCAAAACATCAGCCTAAGATATATTTGATATTTCAAATTAAAAAATTATTTCTATTTTACCAAATTAAAAACATATAAGTTTCATTGATTAATTGAAAATTAATTCCAGTTGTGAAAACCAAAAACCTGTTTTTAAGAACTAATAAATAACAAAAGATTGACAGTTATTTGTGTCCAATTTCAAAGAGAAATTACTTCCAATGACTAACATTGGATTAAATGGTAAAAATATAATCTCAGTACACTTTAAAACAAATTAAAATTATAATCTATCAATATAAATAAATTACATTAAAAGGGAAGTTTTGAATTAAAATACATTATTTTTCACTATTTATTAAAAAATGAATTTTATCAGAAAAATACAAAAAATTTACCCAAATTAAATTATGATGTCCCGATTATAAAGAAGAATTTAATTTAGTTAAGTAGAACATATAAAAGTGACCAAAACGATATTTAAAGAGGTTTCTCCATCAAAAAGCATTAAATCAACCTTTTAAAGAATATTAGAGTATTTTTTCTTAAAATTAGATTCATTCACATTTTAAGCCTATAAATTTTATTAGGTAAATGTAAAAACATTTAACAAACATGTGTAATCATATTGTAGTAAGTAATTTTTATTCCCACCAATAAAATGGATATCCGTTTACTATCATTTAAAATAATAATATTATATTATTATTTGTTAGTATAACACAATGTTGTGTTTAATGTAAGATTTCATGGAAACCAGTTGTTTCGTTTCAGGTTCACCATTGAACATATCATCCCATTTAAAGTAAAATTAATATTTAATTCGAAAATGTTAATAAATTTGAAATTTTCATATTATATATTTACTCGGTATGTTACATCCTTCCCCCGGTTGGAAATTGTGTCCTCGCAATTTTAAAATTGGGCTTAGAAACTTCATTAAAAGTCCCACATCGTAAAAAGAGTTAATAAAACGTTCACATTAGAAAAAAGAAAGAGAAGTACCATGGTCACCAGAGATAACCCATACTAGGATTCCATGTAAGAAAACATGGGTATTGAAGAGAAACTAACTCTAATAGATTAATAGAGAGTGATAGAAAACTTGATCCCCGAAAGTTAACCACCACAATACCAAAAAGTTGTGGTTGGGTAAAATTTTGAGGATAAAAGAGAGATTATAACATTTTCTCTTTAATATCCTTTTTATAGAGTTGATGAATTTCATTAATAACTAGACTAATATTGTATGGAAATATAATTACTTGTCATGTAGAGTGTCATCCTTTAATAAAATTCTACCACAAACTCATCGTTTCTCCAAACGATGAGTATTCAAGATGACTTGGACACATAAAAAGCACTAAAATATACTTCTATAGAATAACATGATCCAAAAAATATGAACCATATATTTCCCCTATCATTATACATTAACCAAAACCAAAATTGGTTAGTATGAGATCAAATAATCCCCAAAAGGATAAAAATTTATAAAAATAAATACTACTCTTAAGCTCCAAAATTCAACAAAAATTACCCAAAGTTCATGAAATACCACTCAATATACATTTTTCCTTAAAATTATTCAAAATAATCCAAATTAAGATTGAAACCCAAAACTCAGAAGGATTTAATTACATTGTATTCCATAGTAAATTTTAACATTTATCTCCCAAAACATCAACTACTCTTAAAGTCTCATACTGAAGTGTAATTAAACTTATCACATATTCTCTATGATAGGTTAATAATTTCCATAAATAAACCAAATCACCTTATATCTCCAACAAAAACATAGATTCTTCAAAAATAAAATTTCAACCATTACTCCACAAATGAAATCCCAAAGTATTTTATTTCCCTTAAGCATATAGAGTTCCCAAAAGATCAAACATCTTCCAAAATAAACATTATCACATAATCACCAAATCATTTTCCTATACTAAGGATATCTATTTAAAAAACATAATATCCCAAATCAACATATTCTTGATCAATAAAATCAGTTATCTAAAAAGAATAATTCATAATAACCTGGGACTTCACGTAGTCCAGTGGTAGGCCATAAATCCCTATCGCACTTTGGTTGTGGGTTCAATTACTCTATCATTGTCCGATGCGGCGGGATGTCACATGGTCTGCATGTTTTCATTTTTCAAAAATTATATAATTTCATAACATTCCAAAAAAAATGAGACAAAAATCCTCAAAAATAACCATAACATATTTTATCCTAAAATGTTATCTAATACCTTTTATTTTACACCCCAACACGTAAAAACCATTTTTCACCACTAATATAACTATGAATCTTTCTAATATTCTATCCATTATGGTTATGTCACTTATACTTAAATAACACCCTAACCTCTAAAGTTATCTAAACCGAACATTGATATCAACTATAAGGACCCTGCCTGAAATATTACATAATATTGAATTAAGTTAATAATTCAGAATGAGGATCTTTTCAAGTTTAGTGCCTTAGAGAATTAGGATATAACTATTACATCTCAAAAATTACAAATTACACACTTCTTCTCAGTTTCTATTTTTTTCATAAAATAAAAACTCTTAAAAAAACTTGTCTTGTTCCATGTTTTTTATAGCATGAATTTTCCTTGATCCCATCCATGACCCTATTCATCTTAAAGTCATGTGAAAAATACTTCAAAACATTGGATGAGCATAAATAGCTCAGTAAGGGTTATAAAATAAAGAAAGAAAAAATTATCCCATCAATAAATACAAATCAATGAAACCATACTTTTCACGTATAACATACCATATGAAATAAAAATATTTATGAATAACACATAGAAATCAAAAATCATAAGGTAACTTGTAGAATCCATAACATACTTACATTGAGGCTTTCACTGCTACGTAGGGAGTTACATTTGGAATACCCATCACGGTATATTCCCTAAATATCTTAGGATAAACATTAACGTTTACCTCCATCACGTTACCCAATGCATTGGAAAGCTATATTAGGCTCACCCACCCTATCTTTATAAGGTAACCACCCATATACGTAAACAATTCCCAAGAACCATAACATATTCATAACACATAAAACAGACATAAAGGGAAGATAACATTTCCACATTTCAATCAAAATATATAATTTAAAGATATCGAAATAATCAATGATTTCTCAAAACTATTTTCAATACCAAAATACATATAAAGGATATATGTTATTTATTTTAATTTAAAAAATGGATTATTAAGGAAGCCAAAGATCAAATAATACTTGAGGCGGCAAAAGGTCATTTTCACCATGTATGTTAAAAAGAAAGATTGATTTATGTCGTTTAATAAGTTGTTTCGTATAAAAATATTCCATTTTAATGAAATGAAATTTCAAAGGGATTTATACACCATATAAAATAATGTTGTGTATTAATCTAAATATGTCTGAATGAAATGAGATTGAGATGAAGTCCCTTACAAAGATCATATCATTAGATTAAGGACAAATCAATGACATAATTATATGTGAAAAATAATAATACACCCAATATAATTTGATATTATCTTTAAAACAATCATATTACATTCAAAAATATTCATATAATGACATAATCAAGAAGTAAAAGATTAACCCAAAGAATTGAAGTTGGGTTAAGAAGTTCTCTTATAGAAATTCGATAGTGTAATGGTGTCGCTTAAAAATTATGAAAAAGAGTTGATGAGAGACAAAAGGGTGTATCATAACTGGGACCTAAAATCCAAATAAATAAGGATATAAATTAACATTTCCCAACATAAGAAAAAGTAAATTAAAACACATAACAAAAAAAATAATTCTTTAACTAAAAGAGGAAGGTGAAGGATTCCCTTACCGATTTCGTAACATTTAAAACATACACCCCATGAAAGAAGGATCATAAAATGAAGATGTAAATACCCATAAATTAAATTATATTATACAAGTAATAAAATCATGGGTAGTACATACACCATATAGAATGAAATAGTTGAAAATATTGCATGAATCTCACAGGAATAAAAAGAGAAATAAAAACCCCTTTCTACGTAGCAATCAATCAGGTTGTATGAAAAAAATTTAATAACCCAAAAATGACTCACAAAATACCATGAATATAAAGATAATAATGATAATATATGTCAAATCTAAGTACACAATACACCACATGCAAGAAATAAGTGACGAACAATGGAAATTTCCCGAAATTAAAAGTGAGATAAGAAACCCATTCCCTTGTGTCCGACTTAACCTGTTCGTTCTTTATTCTCCTGAATAATAAACTAAGGTTAATTTCTACTTGTTTAAGAACCTTTTTTAATTTTATTATTGCTTTTATATCACTCATTACCATGTTACAAACATTATTCCATCATTTAAGTTAATAATGGTTGTTGTGTCGATATTTGGTACTTGAGTCAGAAATGAAATTCTTATAATTACATGTTGTTCATGTGGTCAAAATTCTAGTATCTTCAAAATTATATTCATTATTTAGATATCATATATATCATATATATCCAGTATATATATGTATTTATAATAATACATAACATTTGGATGTTTGAAATGAAATGCACCATTCATGGAGACGGTATGCAGTACGTACGCACGAACGCTATATTCATTTATATTTCATATTTAATGGAGTGAAAACATAAGGATACATAGTTATATTATAATTAAAGTATAATATCATATATAATTTCATTAATTTCATCCTTTATACATTCCACGTATGGAATGAATGAGTCATATCACTTTGAGTGGGCGGTAGTACGCACTTCCTAGAATGAAATTATCATATTAAACCATTATGGAAACCATAAAGGAATGATATAAATGAAAAATACATAAGTATAGATACAATATAAATATAATATATATCACATGTAAATACACTTCTATCTAAATTTCCACCATAATAGGTGGTATGAGAAGATTGAACAATCATCGTTTCGTGAGGCAATAGTTCGCCATATATTGAAACAGTATGTTCTTTACCCATTAGACAGAGGTGTGTGTAAGTGTAGTTAAAATCCTTCAAATAAAAACAACCTAGTATATTTATTATACTTTTATTGTTATAAAATAATGGAAGAAAAAGATTTTAGGGGGTTGGATAAGTAAAATAAATGAAAATAACTTAAGAGAAGACATTACCTTTAAAATAGGTAACTCCCTTTGGTTTGAACCAAAATAATTTCTTGAATTGATTTATGCATAGGGTAAGGATTCTATGTGGAATAGAGGTATCTTGAGAGATTATTTGGGAATATTTTGGAAGAGTTAAGGGTCTTGAGAGGTGTTATTAATGGGTTATAGGTGAGGGATTTTTACAAGGGGGAGGAGTGGCTTTTTAGGAATGTTTGAAAATATTATTTTATTATATAATTATTTTGAGTTTCTAAAGGTCCAAAACTTATTAAAGTCTAATATAATCTTACTATTGTTCTAAATAAAATTATACAACAATAATTTTATAGGTTTTTAATATTTTTTTAATTTTTATAATCTCATTTATTTAAATCATTCATTAATGAGGTAAACACTTGATCATTATTGTGCCATAAATAATTTTATTTATTTGATGTTTAAAATTTGTAAATAAAATACCATAATATAGGAAATATTTGTAGATTTTAAATTAATATTTATAGTGAAATATATCAATTATATAACCCCACATTAAAATTGTTTTAGAAAAACCATACATGTTTAAGATTTTTTTGTTTTTACATTAAATAAAATGTTTTTAATGTCATTATCTTACACAAATGGATTTAAAAGGAAAACAATATCACCCAAGGATTTTATTGGTCTTAAATGACTCATAAAATAAGGTTTTTACAAGTTTTAAGGTAATTTTATATTATTATAATATTATTTTTACCTTGAATTACCATATTTACCTTTAACCATGGTAAATAGAAGTCAAACGATTCAATTCATAAAAAATTATTTTCATCTTATTGAACCAAATTTTACTTACTTATAATAACAATGTTTGTCATATTTTTTAAATTCAACTCATAAAAGTAGTATAATTTCTTTTAAATGAAAAATGTCAGTTTTTTTAACTACTACTCAGTGTTTTCACTATTCATCACAAATGGATGGTTTTTAGAAAAATACCAAAAATTCATCCTATGATATATTTGATATTACAAATTCAAAAATGATGTCTATTTTACCAATTTAAAAATATATATGTTTCATTAATTAATTTAAAATTTATTCCCATTGTCAAAACAAAAAAGCGTGTTTTTAAGAAATAATAACTATCAAAAGATTGACAATTGTTTACGTCCAATTTCAATGTGAAATTAGTTACAGTGAACAACATTGGATTAAATGGAAAGAGTATAATCTAATTACACTTTAAAATCTATTAAAAAATATAATATAACCATATAAATAAATTATATTAAAGAGTCAGTGTTTAATAAAAACACAGTATTTTTTACTATTCATTAAAAAATTAATTTTATCAAAAAATTACCAAAAATTTACCCAAAGTAAATTTTGATGGACCAATTCTAAAGAAGATTTTTATATGGTCAAATAGAACATATAAAAGTGACCAAAAATGGATTTAATGATGGTTCTCCATCAAAAGGCGATAAATCAACCTTTTAAAGAATATTAGAGGATTTTTTCTTAAAATTAGATTCATTCACATTTAAAGCCCCTAAATTTTATTGGATAAATGTAAAAACATTTAACAAACATGTGTAGTCATATTGTAGTCAGTTATGTTTATTCCCACCAATAAAATGTCTATGCATTAACTATCATTTAAAATAATAACATTGTATTGTTATTTTTTAGTATAACTCAACATTGTGTGCAACGTAAGATTTCAAGGAAACCCATTATTTCATATCAGGTACACCATAGAACATATAATTATCATTAAAGTAAAATTAATATTTAATTCAAAAATGTTAATAAATATGAAAATTTTATATTCTTTATCTGTCTGGGATGTTACACCCTTCCCCCCTTTTGGGAATTATGTCCTCAAAATTTTAAAAGTGGGCTAGGAAACTTCATTAAAAGTACCACATCGGAAAAAGTTCCAATAAAACTATTACATTAAAAGAAATAAATAGAAGTACCAAGGTCACCCAAGATAACCCATACTAGGATTCCAGGTATGAAAACATGGATATGGAAGAGAAACTAACTCTCATAGATTAATAGAGAGTGGTAGAGAACTTCATCATGAAAAGTTAACCACCCCGATACTATAAATTTGTGGTTGGGTAAAAGTATGATGATAAAAGAGAACTTATAACATTTTTTCTTCAATATCATTTTCATATATTTGAATAATTTTATTAATCACTAGACTAATATTGTATGGAAATATACTTACATGTCATGTAGTGTGTCATACTTTAGTAAAATTGTACCACAAACTCATCTTTTCTCCAAATGATGAGTATTCAAGATGACTTGGACACAAAAAAAGTGCTAAAAATAAACTTCTAGAGAATAAAATGATCCAAAAAATATGAACAATATATTTCCCCTATCATTATACATTAACCAAAACCAAAATTGGTTATTGGGAGATCATATAATCCCCAAAAGGATAAACCTTTATAAAATTAAATACTACTCTTAATCTCTCAAATTCACCAAAAAGTACCCAAAGTTCAAGAAAGACCCTTAAATATATAGTATTCCTTAAAATTATTAAAAAAAATAAACTAATATTGAAACCCAAAACACGGAATGATTTAATCACATAGTCTTCTAGAATAAATCTTAACATTTATCTCCAAAAACATCAACTACTCTTAAAGTCTCATACTGAAGTGTAATTAACCTAATTAAATATTCTCTATGATAGGTTAATCATTTCCATAAACAAACTAAATCACCTTATGTCCATAATAAAAATATATATTCTTTAAAAATAAAATTTCAATCATTACTCCACAAATGAAATCCCAGAGTATTCTATTTCCCTTAAGCATATAGTGTTCCCAAAAGAGGAAACAGCTTCCAAAAAAACCTTTATCGCTTAATCACCAAATCATTTTCTTATACTAAGGATATCTATTTGATAAAACATAATATCCCAAATAAACTTATTATTGATCAATAAAATCATTTAAATAAAATTAATAAGTCATAATAACTAGGGACTTCATGTAGTTAAGTGGTAGGCGATAAATCCCAATCACACTTTTTTTGTGGGTTCGATTCCTGTTGCTTTGTCTGACGTGACAGGTTGTCACACGGTCTGCATGTTGTCTATTTTTAAAAATTATATAATTTCATTACATTACAAAAAAAAGAGAAAAATATACCCCAAAATAACCATAACATATTTTATCCTCAAAGGTTATATAATACCTTTTATTTTCCACCCTAAAATGTTATAACCATTTGTCACCTCTACTATAACTATGACTCTTTATAATATTCTATCCATTATGGTTATGTCACATATTCTTAAATAACACCCTAACCTCTAAAGTTATCTAAACCAACCTTTGATACCAACTATAGGGTCCCACCCTTAAACATTACATAATCTTGAATTAAGTGAATAATTCACTTTAAGGATCTTTTTGAGTTTAGAGCATTAGAGAATTAGGCTATAACTATTACATATCAGAAATTACAAAGTAGACACTTCTGCTCAGTTTCCATTTTTTTCATAAAATAAAAACTCTTAAAAAAACATGTCATGTTCCATGTTTTAGATAGCATGACTTTTCCTTGATCACATCCTTGACCCTATTCATCTTTGAGTCATGCCAACAATATTTCTCAACATAGAATGAGCATAAATAGATCAGTAAGGGTTATAAAATAAGGAAATAAAACATTATCCCATAAATAAATAAAAATCAATAAAACCTTACTTTTCAATCATAACATACCATATGAAATCATATCATTTTTGAATGACACACCAAAATCATAAATAATAAGGTATATTGGGGAATCCATAACATACTTACATTGAAGCTTTCACAGCAACGTAGGGAGTCATATTTTGGAATTCCCATTATAGTATATTTCAAAAATATCTTAAGAGAAACATTAACGTTTACCTTCATCATGTTACCCAACGAATTGGAGAGCTATCTCAGGCTCACCCAACCTGGTTTTATTCATAGAACCACCTGTATATGTAAAAAATTATCAAGAACCATAACATATTCATAACCTATAAAACAGATATAAAGGGAAGATAACATTTCCACATTTCAATCACAATATATCATTTAAAGATATTGAAATAATCAATGCTTTATCAAAACCATTTTCAATACCAAAATTTTTAAAAAGGGTATATGGTATTTATTTGACTTTAAAAAACTATGGTTTGTTAAGGAATCCCAAGATCAAATAATACTCGCAATAGTGGAAAGGTCGTTGTCACCATGTACATTAAAAAGAAAGATTCATTTTTGTAGTTTAGTAAAACAGTTCATATAAAATGATTCCATTTTAATTAAATGAAAATAAAATGGGTTTATACACTGTATAAGAGAAGGTCATGTATAAATCAAAATATGGCTCAATGAAAGGATATTGAGACGAAGTCCCTTACAAAGATCATATCCTTAGATTATGGACAAATAAATGACATAATTATGTGTGAAAATAATAATAAACAAAATATAAGTGGATATTAAGTGTAAAACAATCATAGTTCATTCACACATGATCATATAATGACATAATCAAGAAGTATAAGTTTAACCCAAATAATTTAAATTGGGTTATGAAGTTCTTTTACAGAAATTCAACATTCTAACAGCATCGCTTAAAAATTCATAAAATGAGTTGATGAGTGAGAAAAGATTCTCTCATCACTATGACATAAAATTTATATCAATACGGATATAAATGAACATATCCCAACATAAAAAAATTTAAATTAAAATACATAACAAAAAAAGAAGTCTTTGACTAAAAGAGAAAGGTGAAGGGTTCCCTTACAGATTTGGTAAATTAGGAAATATACACCCCATGAATGAAGAATAATTAAATGAAGATGTAATTACCCATAAATTAAATTATATTATAAAAATAATACAATCATGGGTAGTACATACACCACACAGAAGGAAATAGTGGAAAATATAGCATGAATCTCATAGGAATAAAAAGTGAAATAAAAACCCCTTTCCACGTAGCAATCAATCGAGTCATATGAAAATAAATTAATAACCACCAAATTATTTTCAGAATACCATGAATATAAATAGAAAAATTATAATATATTTCAAATGGTAGTACACAATACACCACATGTAAGAAATAAGTGGTGAATGATGGAAATCTCACGGAATTAAAAGTGAGATAAGAAACCCCTTACCTAGTGTCTGACTTGGCCCATTCGTTCTTTATTCACCATAATAATAAACTAATGTTAATTTATACTTGCTTAAGAACCTTTTTAAAGTTTATTATTCCTTTTATATCACTTATTGAAATGTTATAAACATTATGCAATTATTTTAGTTAATAATGGTTGTTTTGTCGATATTTGGTACTTTAGTCAAAAATGAACTTCTTATAATTACAATTTGTTCATGTGGTCAAAATTAAATTATCTCCAAAATGATATTAATGATTTATATATCATATATATCATATATATCATGTATATATATGTATTTATAATAGTACATAACATTGGGAGGTAAAAAAGGAAATGCATTTTTCATGGACCCGGTATATCGTACGTACGCATGAAAGCTACTTTCATTTCTATTTCATATTTAATGGAATGAAAAATTAATGATACATAGGTATATTATAATTATAGTATAATATAATATATAATTTCATTAATTTCATCCTTTATACATTCCATGTATTGAATGAACGAGTCGTATCACTTTGAGGGGGCTGTAGTCCGCACTTCCTAAAATGAAATTATCGTATTTACCCATTATGGAAACCATAAAGGTATGATATAAATGAAAAATACAGAAGTATAGAGATTATATAAATATAATATATATCACATGTAAATAAAGTTCCATCTTAATGGATGCCATAAGAGGTGGTAGGAGAATATTGAACAATCATCGTTTGTGAGGCAGTAGTTCATTGTCCACAGAAACAATGTATTCTTTACCCATTAGACGAAGGTGTGTGTAAGTGTAGTGAGAATAATTCTCATAAAAGTAACCTAGTATATTTATTATACTTTTTTTTATAAATTAAATGAATAAAAATAGTTTAGGGGGTTGGAGAAGTAAAATAAAATAAAATAACTTAAGAGAAGATGTTACCTTTAAATAGGGTAACTCCCTTTGGTTTGAACCAAAAGGATTTCTTGAAGTGTCTTATGCCTAAGGTAAGGCTTCTAGGTGGAATATATGTATATTGAGATATTATTTGGGAAGAGGTTGGATGATCCAAGGGGCTTGAGAGGTGTGAGTAATGGGTTAGAGGTGAGGGATTTTTATAAGGGGGAAGGTGCTCTTTAGGAAAGTTTGAAAATATTATTTTATTATATAATTATTTTCAGTTTCTAAAGGTACAAAAAATATTAAAGTCAAAAGAAATATGACTATTGTTAGAAATAAAATAATTCAATAAGAATTATACAGGTTTTGGATATTTTTTTAATTTTTATAATCTTATTTATTTAAATCTTTCATTAATGAGGTAAACACTACTTCATTATTGTGTCAAAAATAATTTATTTATCTGATGTCTAAAAATTATAAATAAAATACCATGATGTAGGAAATATTTTTATCTTTATAATTAATATTTTTAGTCAAATATATCAATTATTTAACCCCACATTAAAATTATTTTAGAAAAACAATACATATTGACGATATTTTTATTTTTACTTGAAATAAAACAATATTAATGTCATTATCTTACCCAAATGTCTTTAAAAAGCCAAAACATCTCACCCAAAGATTGTATGGGTCATCCATGACTCATCCAATAAGGTTAGGAAAGTTTTTAAGGTAATTTTAAATTATTTTCATATTATTTTTACCTTGAATTACGCTATTTACCTTTAACCGTGGTAAATAAAAGTCAAAAGATACTATTCACCAAAAAATATTTTCATCTTATTGAACCACATTTTACTTACTGATAACATCCATTTCTATCGATTTTTTGAAATTCAATTCAATTAAATGGTAAAATTTCGTTTAAATGAAAAAGTCTGTTTTTTTAACTACTACTGAGTGTTTTCACTATTCATCACAAATTGAAGGTTTTCAAAAAAATACCAAAAATTATGCCTAAGCTATATTTGATATTAAAAATTCAAAAAATATTTATATTCTAAAAAATTCAAAACATATAATTTTCATTAATTAATTTTAAATTAATTCCCTTTTTCAAAACAAAAAAAAGTAATTTTTTTTAGAAATAACAACTATCAAAAGATTGGCACTTGTTTATGTCTAATATCAAAGTGAAATTACATCCAATGGACAAATTTGGATTAAATGGTAAAAATATAATATAATTACAATTTAAAACTAATTGAAATAATTATCTAACCATATAAATAAATTATATTAAAAAGGATATTTTGAATTAAAATACTGTATTTTTTACTATTCATTATAAATGAATTTTATCAGAAAAATAAAAAACATTCACCCAAAGTAAATCTTAATGGCCCTATTCTAAATAAGATTTTTATTTTTTTGAATAGAACATATAAAAGTGACCAAATCTATATTTAAATAGGGTTTTTCATCAAAATGCAGTAAATCATCCTTTTAAAGAATATTAGAGTATTTTTTTTCTTAAAATTAGATTCATTCACATTTCAAGCCTCTAACATTTATTGGATAAATGTAAAAACAATTAACAAACATGTGTAATCATATTGTAGTTAGTTATGTTTATTCCCTCCAGTACAATGGTTGTGCATTAACTATCATTTAAAATAATAATATTATATTATTATTTTTTAGTATATCTCAACATTATGTACAACGTAAGATTTCAAGGAAACTCATTGTTTTTTATCGGGTATGCCATCAAACATAGCATCCCCATTAATGTAAAATTAATATTTACTTCAAAAATGTAAATAAATATGAAAATTTTATATTCTTTATTTACATGGGATGTTACATTTGGGTTGAATTCATAGTTCCCTTTTTGTTGTATTCCTTTGGGATTTTGTTTTAAGGTTGTAAACATTAAATTCGAAAATTCTTTCTGCCATGTTTGGTTGTATTTTTCAGTTTTGGTTTATTTTTCTTATTGGTTGTTTATATATATTAAAATGGGTATAATCATTCCCCAAACATGTTATCGATAACAAGGAACTAGTTTCCAGCCTGTGGGGATTGGGAATTCCCTTCAGGTCGTGCCATGGACCAGGTCGGATGGTGGCCCGGCTTGGTTCGTGACAAAGTGGTATCAGATCTAGGTATGCTCTTTTGGATCTTTTTCTTTTAGAAAGATGCTGGGTAGACCAGATCTAGGATTTTTGAGACTTTATGTTATTATTATGAGTAAGGTGTATTTCTAGAAAACCTCATAATAGGACTCATGTTACTGGGGGAAGTCAGGTTTTATTTCGGTCATTTTGTCCTTATAGTTTATTGATGTCTGGGAAATGAAATGAGGTTTTTTTCAATGGTCTTAATGAGCTCGTAGAGCCTCTAACTCCTTGTGTAGAATGTAACATTGTCCTAGAACACTCTCTATGATGGTGGCGTGATTAGTGTATGGCCACATACCATATGTCTAAGTCACCCACTATCACTAATTTCCTATTCCATCATCTTGTGTCTCCTAATATTCTGAAAATTAATCTGAAAACCATTGTTTGAAGATTTTAGAAATATGGATTTTAAAGTAGAGATGATTTGATTTTCAAAAGGCTGGAAAATGGGTTTTCAGAATGGTTTTGAGTAAAATTTTGGAAGAATGGATTTTAATGAAACTGTCTTGGTGTAAAATGAGGAGGATTTCAATGATATTGGATTTTTATAATCAAAATTTTCAATTTTTCAAGAATTGGTTATCTAGAAAATTAGAGTTTATTTTTGAAAAAATAGTTTTTTAAACTTGTGTTAAATAAGAATATGTAAGTTTTAAATTAAATACTGATTGAAGAAGTTGGGATTTTTTTTCAATTGAAAATGTTTTGATATGAGATGAAGTCTTTGGAATTGATCTGTAGAGTTTAAGAGATGGTATTTAATCGAATGGTTGGTGTCTTTTTCAAAAAAAGTATTGTGAGATTTAAATTGGGGTTCCGGTTTTTTGGCTAGTGGGTTTCAGTAAGTGGAAGTGTGGGTTGAATGTTTCATTGTGGAAAGTGAAAAGACTTTTTTAACCTTTAGTGCTTTCTTGAGTGACCACATTCATGGGATATATTCATAAAATGGATTGGTTCCCAGTTGGCATGAGGAAAGGCATCTGTGCGACATCATGAGTTACCACTAGAGAATGTGTAACCCACCAATCATATTTTATTTTCAAAAATTATTTTAAAAGAAATTGTGATTTTTTGTTAACCCGTTATTGTGTGGGGTTTCTTATTGTATTTTTAGAATGTTATTGTGAGGAATTAAGATATTGAAAACTCTCATTACTTGGAGGGTGTTTTGATTTTTTGTTTTATTGGAAAGTTGGATTTGGAAATAATGGTTAATATTTTATTATTAATGGGTTGGGAAGCCCTTGAGATATTTTCATAATGTGTCTAGTGTTTGTTCATGGTATGTTTTGGCTGATGGACAAGGTTTATGGGGTCCTCAGCTTCCTTATTGGATAGTATGAACCCCCAATAAGAATTAAGGTACGTTCAAAATGTGGCCATGAGTGATTCATCACTGGAATACCCTACAATTGATCTAATTGAGGACTTTATATATGTGTTTTAGGGTTGATTATATCTCTATTATTTTTCAATTTAGTTAATCCCCTCATAATGGTAGAGAAGTTGAAAGAGTATTTGAAAGAATCTTTTGTTTCTTTGAGTTATTTGTGTCCTAGAATGTGATGTTGGACACATTTGTGTTTGAAGGTCCTATCTGGAGGTGGTGAAGGGAATTCTAGTGAGGAAATGTTGAAGCAGTCTGGATTTTTAGCTTCACATTGTTGTCTTACAAGGTATTTAGATCCTTCATTGGATCCTCTGAGCAAGGGGTCATGCTAGGCCCCAAATGTGGTGAATATATTCATAAGAGGTTGTTATGGACTTTTTTAGAAATCATGTGTCATTCAGGACTCATTTTAAATTCTCTTACCTTATAAAGCCTCTTAATTTGGAATGTTCATGTTTGTTGATGTCCTGCAAAGTTGTGTTCTCCTTTAGAATTCAAGGGTCAATGTTTTGGATCCTTTTTAGAACATCTATTTTAACAGAAGCATGTTTTCCTTCCATGTAATTATGAATTTATCTATTTAAGGTGGATATAGTCCTTCATAAGTTTCTCTTTTGAAGTGGAATGTCTTGATACGTGTTCATCCTTTAATTTATTGTCACTTTGAAGTGAAATGTTGAGTCGAAGTGGTTTTTGAGGTGTGTGGTGTTTTGTTGGTGTTGTTTGGATTACGACATGGTTTCTTATGGCGCTAGAAGTAGAAGTTTTTATCGGGGGACTTCAATACCTGACTGTGAGGAAGAAGATAATTAAAACCTCATAGCTCCATCCATAGGTCTTAGATTGAAGCTTGTGTGTAGTCAGGAACCCCCAGGGGTGTGAAGGATCTCGGTCTAACCTCTTTCTAGAGTGTGGTAAATGAAGACAATTTCAGCCTCTTGTATAATTGTTTCATTCCAAATGATCTCTTTTGGTGGAAAGGAATATGGGGACTCTGTTTCCTCATTGATAACTACATGGGTGGAAGATTC
Source organism: Viscum album (assembly GCA_963277665.1). NCBI lineage: Eukaryota > Viridiplantae > Streptophyta > Magnoliopsida > Santalales > Viscaceae > Viscum > Viscum album. The sequence continues at coordinate 1,449,573,351 of OY728151.1, read as the reverse complement.
CATCCTTGATTATAAGGATGCATATTTTTCTTGTTTCCATGAACTTCAGTACTTTTACCCTTGTGGGTGTGAATCTCTGTGTGGTTGTTAATGTGTGATCTGCCTTATAAGTCAGTTTTGGTCTCAATCATGGTTTGGTCTCATCTGGGGATGGTAACTATCCACAGTAGTAGTGAACTATGTAGAGTTTTCTATTTGGTTTTTAGTCCTTTTCATCAGACCCCTTGTGGTAGGGTTTTGGTCTGTGTCGGGTTTCCCGTGTCTGTCAGTGCTGGTCAGTTAATCTAGTTGATCCTTGTGGTGGGGTGACCCACTATGGGGCTCGCTAAAATTCCTATAGGATGAATGGATTATTAGCCTATTCCTTATGGTGTTGAGTCCATTTGGGCCTCCTTGGGTTGGTCTTCTGGTCTCATCTCAGTTACCCGTTTGTTTCTAATGGTGGGGAGTCCGTTTGGGCCTCCATGTGTCATTAATTTGATTTCATTCCTAGTTTTGGCTTGGTAGTAGACAGTCTAATTCAGATATATCTAACCCTAGGGTCATTCCTCGTGTAAATGTTGGTATTGGAGCATACATAACAGTTTCATTGAATAATGTTTACTGGATTATTCATCATGATTTGGTATGATTTTTCTTACCCAATTTAGGAAAGTGGCGTAAGTTTCATTTGGAAATTTTTGGGGGTGTTTTAAATTTTGGGTTGGGTGGAACCTAGAAGGGAGTCCATTTTGGTCTCCTAAGTTTAATTTGTAAGTATCAAATTCCATTTATATTTTTATATTCTTCTTCTTCTTCTGCGTTCATTGGTAATCTCCTTGAACTGTGGAGGAGTATCGATTTTGTTTCTGGATGAGGCCTTGTTTTGTATTTCTGGGGGTGAAATGTTTTCTGGTTGGGGATGTCACACCCAGGTTTTTTAATTTATCTTAATTATAGTTTGATTCAGGTTCTCAGTTACTCACTCAGTAACTAGGTGTAATGGGTTTTAATTTTTCGGGTATTCTTTCCATTTATGCTTTGTCTAGATTCTTCCCTCAGGTTCCCTTTGAGTTTTTAGAGGAAAATTAAATTTTGGGATGGATATACCAAGGTGCATAGTTGGAATATGGTTAGTAGTAATTGTACACACAACCCATGTAATAGTGTGGTATTTGTAGGTTGAGGTAGTAGCTACCCCGTGGTAATGGTATGTTCGTGCGTCTCAGCCTAGGTAACTGTGTTGTAGGTCAGGGTTGCATCCAAAAGTGATTGAAAAACTTCTGCATGGTAAGTCAGACCGTTTGGATTAATCATGTGGTAGGTTTCTTCCTTGGTAGTGGTGGTTGCATGGTCATCACACGGTTTTAAAATCCATGTGGACTATCTCTGCGGCCTGCCAACTCATTAAAATTTGGGTTTTTTCTCTTTTCCTCTCTCGGTATTTTTCCATAATTCCTCCCCTTTCTCTACAACTTGGTATTTTCCACCATGGGAGCTCCTCCAAGCTTCCATATACCTCTTTGGACCCAATATTCGGGTGTTTTTTTCCATTATTCTTCATGTAATCTCCATGTAAGTCTCTTCTCCCTTGGTTTCCTCCTTTATTTTGGGGATTTCTCTATTCTCCTTTGAGGTTTCAGTTTTCTAGTAGTTAGGTTGTAATTTATAGGGTTAGATCTTATTTTTAGGGTCTAATCTAGGTTTCTTTTGTTGGATTTTCCATTTCTAGGGTCTCATGGTGGTGTGGATGGATTTTTGCAACATTTCCCAGAAGCTTTATGGCCCTAGGTAGGTGGTTTCATACTTAAGTTTTTTAAGCATTTTTAATATTCTTGTTTTTGTATTTATTCTTGTTCTATAAATTAATTAAGTGATGAGAAATGAAGTTTGAAATGATTTTACCCACAAATGTGGTTAAAATGGATTTTTGAAGGGTAAATGGTTGTATTTTTTCTGTCTTCCATTGTGTTGTTTCTTAAAAACGGTTTGTTCCTAGTATGGAAGGTTTGAAATGTGATTCTCAAAGAACCCAATGTTCCAATGAATTTATAGTGAAGGTTATCAAAGTAAATGTGTTTTTATGGAATGAGGGATCTTTTTTTGTGCACTTTAATTAACATTTAAATTTCATAAATATTGGAATGTATGCTTTAAAGTGGAACTAGTTTACGTGTGATTTCAAAAAGGGGGATCGGAGATAGCTTTTGTTGATTAATTGTTTTCCTTTGTTATGTTTTGTTAAAAGTGGAATTTAATAATTATGTAGTTGATGGTAAATTAATTTTAAAAATGGTTTTTGGCATAGTTAAAATGGAAAATTCTTTTTGTAAGGAAAATTTTAATTCTCTTGAAATGCTTGGAATTGATTGGTAAAAGTGGTGGTATGGGTGGAATGTGAAAATTAACTTGATCACAAGGGGATCCCAGGTGTTTAGATCAGTTGACTATTTCTAGTAAGCATGATTTCATGGAAGTGGTTCCTCCCGAATTTTTCTAATAGGATTGACACTTACTACACTAACTAAACTATGATGATGGTTGATCACCACAAGAATTTTGGATGCTTCTCCTCTCTAGTGGACTGTGCATGAGGATGGCTATAGTTGTAGTTACTATACCACCTTTCACCAAGGTATGAGGTTCTAAGGTCCCACTCGAGCAAGATTACCCCTAAGTATTTACCCATGGTGCTCTACATTATATGATATGGTGACATCCTCAAGTGTGTGTTTTTATAAATTAACTTTTTTTTATAATAAAGTAGTTGTGAAATGTTTTCTCTTTAATGTATTTCCTTTTTATAATTTTTACCCATAAAAATGTTTTCTTAGAAATGATTCATAGTTTTTGTTTAAATAAATGAGAATGTTGGATTGTATTTTAAATGTTAAAGTATAGAATCTTTTTATCTGGGTGGAATCCTACTGGGCTTTGGCTCACACCCTGCATACACCTTTTCATGTATGTAGACCTTGTTGTATGATTTTATCCAAGTAAAAGCAAGGAGTTTGGGGTTGAGGGTTCGGGTTGTTAATGGTCTCTCTTATTGTAAGTTGGTGGCAATGGCTTGAGGATGTTTCTCCTCTAGTTACATGGAGGTTTGGGTTGGATTCATAGTTCCCATTTTTTTATAGTCCTTTGGGGTTTTTTTCAAGATTGTAAACCTCAAATTTGGAAGTTCATTATTCCATGTTAGGCTGTATTTTTTAGTTTTGGTTTATTTTTCTTGTTGTTTGTTTATATGTATGAAAGTGGGTAAAAACATTCCCAAAACATGTTATTGAAACCCAGGCACTAGTTTCTATCCTATGGGGATCAAGAACGCCCTTAGGGCTATGCCACAAATCGGGTTAGGAATTGGGTTAGATGGCAACTCGGCTTGGTTCGTGAAAATAAGAGAATAACAAAATATTTTTTAAAAAAAATTACAAAACATTGTTTTAGAAGTAAATGTATTTCCAACCAAAGAGTGTAATAAACTAGGGTTTTCTTAAAAACATTTTTTTATTATCTTAAGTACCAAATAGTGGGAAATGGAATTATTAAATGAAAATATCATAAATAACATGAGGAGGATAAAATTAATGAGTTTCTTGAGAGTTTTATCATAATATTTTATCGAAAAAACATATTTATAAACAATCTCGATAAACGATGTGATTGTACCATAAAATCATTACCACATTGATAATATCGAATTATAAGACCCATGAAGTAATAACATAAAATGGAACATAAAATTTCCTGATGAAAATAAATTCAGGATATTATATGCCAAAGGATATATATATACTCATTATTAAGGAATATATGTGCATAACATAACATACATCTCAAAGAAGGAAATTTAAGACAAAACCTCTTTACTGATTTGTTAACATTTGAATAGTAAACCCCATTAAAAAGAGATCTAAAATTGGAAATAAAAAACATGATAAATTTAATGATAAGTATCCTAAAATACATTAATGGGCAGTATATATACCACATTAATGAAATATGTGGTGTATACGGCTTCTTCCTCACATAAAATAAAGGTGTGAATGAGATCCCATACCTTAGGTATTGACTTACATACTACTCCTTAAAAACTATTGTATTACAATTATATGTTAATGATTCGTCTATTATAGAATAAAATTCATATATAACATATGATATAATATTTTTTATGATCTTTTATTACCCTTTCAATATCAATTCCATGTTGAAGGTACGTTTCAGGTAATAACCGCTTTGTTTTTCATATATGTTTTGAATTGTTATATTTTTGGTCAACTTAAATTGATCATGGTTTTATCATATAAAAAAATTATAAACATGTTATAAATTACATATATATTTAGTATATATGTATTTATATTAATCCATAATATTTATTTATTGAAACTAACATACAATGTTTGTGGAGATTTTAGGTCATACATACACATGAACGTTATTTCCATTTTCATGTAAGATTGAATGAAATAAAATTAAATGACATATATTTTAATAATTGAATTATTTTTTATGTAATATATATAACAGATTTTTATTAAAACAGTCATTAATATATTTTATGTAAAGTGTGAACGAATCGCATAGCTTCATGTGGTGGCAATCTTCCATACACATGAGTAAAGTTATAGTATTCCCACAAATTAGTGAGTGTAAAGGTATGTGTAATATAATATTAAAAAATCTTAATAAAATATTAAATATAACATATATCGAATATATACATTAAATAAATAATCATTTCCTGCCATGATAAATTGTAATGGAGAAACCAATTGCATTGGTTTGCGAGGCGATTTCCAACCATACATGCATACTATTATTTAATAACTCATTTTATGGAAGTGGATATGGTTTTAGGTAATTCCCTTAACATAAAAACGTCTCAGTATATGGAATATACTAAATATATTATATAAGAATGGTATAGTTATAATATAATTTGGTGAGGATAGAAATAAAACAAAGATGCTCGTTGATGAACATTACCTATTCTATGGGCATTCTACTTAGGTTTTCACTAAAGCCTTCCTATTTTGGATTTATTCCTTAAATAAGGATTCTAATATGAGGGGACGGATGTCGGTTGTTGATTTGGGAAGGTCTTGGTTGAACAAAATATGGTTGAATCTGTGAATAAGGGATATTGGTAATTGATTTTGGTATTTCTAATCATAGAAACATGGCTATCACATAATTTTTATACATGTCTTTTTAGTTTAACCCCCTGCCCCCAATTAACCCAATTTTTCAATAACCACATTCATTAATTTTTACAACATTCACTATTCAGTTATGTCAAAAAATAAGCTGAACATATTTGATAATATAAATTATTATTATAATAAATATTGAATTAATTTTTACAAAATCCATTCATAGGAGTATAAAATTTTAATTTATAATTAATCTCGTAGACATGATGAGAAAGTGGGTTTTTAAAAAGATAATGTTAAAAAGATTCAAATTTTTTACATCAAAATTAATTATAAAATTGATTCTAGTTGAATAAATTAGATTAATTTATGAATTATGTAACAAATTTAACATTAAATTAAATTTAAAATAAAATTTACCATTGTAAATAAATTAAATTAAATGTCATTTTTTAATTAAAATTCATTATTTTTTAATATTTATCAAAAAATGAAAATTTTCATAAAAACCACAAAAATAAACTGTAAAGACCCGAAGCTTGACATACATAGACATTACATTACTTTTGCGGAATACATAGTACATAACAAAAACACACACACAAGGACCGTAATAGTTTAGTGTCTATGGAAACTCGGAATATAATCTTCTAATCGTGGTGAAAGATCTTCAACATCTCCCATAAAGATCATCTTTTTTTTAAAACCTAAATCCTTTCATTATATCCTGGGGAAAAGAAAACATAAAAGGGTGAGCTCAAATGCTCAGTAAGGGTAAACAAAAGAAATATCAGTCACATCATATTCATAAGAACATATCTTTTGGAAATCTTCACCTGCAAAAGAGATCATAATTTCATAACATGGGATAAATCATAGTAGTGAAATGTAATCCCAATAATCGTAACTTAAAACATGAAACTTTGTGGCATAGACACAAAATCATAGAGAATCATTTATTATTTGTCAAGACTCCTTTCCAGGACTATCTTAGTGGACAAAGTCCCTTTCTAAACCGAGTTCACTCCTTGTTTCAGTCCTGTTTCACTGAACCGGTATAACCTACCGTTCCAGCCATGTCTATCTCATGAGATATAAAATCTTTACCTAATTCATTGGAGGGAGATATATGTCCCACCCATCTCATAATGATACCATTCTTATGTGTGCCACAAAATCATAAACCATACATCGTAGCATAACCCATGTAATAAAAATGGGATTCTTAAACAACATGACATCATAAAACAATTCATATAAGATAAAGGAATTCATAAAAATAATTCCATCACAACATAATCAAATCAATGTAACAATAGGTATAAAAACAGAAACCTATATTATCTTAGATGGAAAATAATTTTGATAAAACACTTGAACTCCGTTCTTGAGGAAAATATCCTTTCTACTTCAAAAACAATTTTCCTTTCTTAACATCTCATAGAATTTTAAACTAAAAGAAGTTGATTAAAATAAACTTGAAAACGTGAAAATGAATCTTCCTTTAAATAATGTTTTAAAAATCCATTCATGCCGTATAAGTTTAAAAAAACATTATTCTCGTACTTTTGTCGGAAAAGTCAAAAAGTACCTCGTATGAAAAATGAAAAAAGATTCCTTTCATATCTTTTACAAAAAACTCACCGAAGTGTAAAATTGGATATAAACTATTTTAGAAGGATATAAATAATACATATTGAGGAAACATGGATGTGGATGATAAAATACACCCCAGTAAATTCCAAAGTATAAACAATCTCGGATAAAAATGAGATTGTGATATTTCCCTTACCTTAGGTCCGATTTGCTTCGTAAGTGTCTGAACCTCCTGTATAATGATTTAAATAATGTCATTTACTTATTACAGAATCATATTCATTGTTATGATATCATATATGGTTCACTTATGACTTTATATTACCCATTCTTTTGTAAATTCCATGTTAAAGAGTGTTTTGGGTAAAATCGTTTCATTTGTTGTCTGTGTTTTGACTTGTAATTATTCATATGATTACATAGATCATGATTACTTAATTTCAGAATATAAAACATGATTTATATATAATATATATTCATAATATACATATATATAATAAATTATTAAATGGAAATAAATACACCGTTCATGGAGACAGTAGGTCGTACGTACGCATGAACGATGTTTTCGTTTCCTTATTGAGTTGAATGGAATTAAGTAGATGACATACATATATATACACATAAATCCAGTATCATTATTATGTCATATATTTCATGATTACTTATTATATATACTTTATAATCATTCATGAATGTTTAATCATTTAGAATTAATCTCATCGCATCGTGGAGACGGCATTCCGTACGTACGCACGAGCGATGATATCGTTCCCATGATCGTGGAATTTTATTGGAGTGTATGTATACTATTATAGAATCAATATCACTTTACAATAATCATATATAGTTATTATTTACACCATTATACCCATCCAAGTAAGGTGGTGGTGGAAAATAGATTACACCACGGCGTGGTGACGGTATTCCGTACGTACACACGTGCGGTGATTCCGTTTTCCGTAGGATGGATAGATGGTGAAATAGGGTTTTTTCATACTTATAATAACATATCAGTATATTAGTGATACTGATGTTATTACTTCATAATTAAACAACCTTAGAAGAAGAAGTGGAAGAAGAAATAAAGGTGAAAGAATCGGTAACGGAAATTACCTCTTCTTTGAAGCACCTCTTTGAGACCTCCTCTTAGGGCACTAAAATTGGTATTTGAGGAAGACCAAAACCTCTAGGATGTTTCTAGGGAAGTGGAGAAGAGAATTTGGCAGAGTTTGGCCGAGCTTGAAAGCTCAAAGTGGTGTGAGGAAGAGAGGTAGGGGGTGCCCTTTTATAAGGGAGGAGAGGAGCACCTTTGGAATAACTAAAAATATTATTTTGTTATAAAGTCAAGTTCGGTTTTAAATAGCTCCAAATTGATTTATTTCTAAGCTAAGGTGGGGATGGGTCGAATGACTCTCATCCAATAGAATTTAGACAATTTTAGGTTCCTATTCTAACCTTATCATTTAGATTTAACATTAAGTTAAATAATTTTACTTTTACCGTGCCTTCTTGTGTTCTTACACTATAAGGTTAATAAACTTACTATAAGAAGCCAAACGAACCCCAAGTTGTTTGTTATTAATATATATATCCTTATCTAATTCATTTGGCCGAACCTTAGATTTTTAGGAATAAAATAACAATTAATAATATAATATTTGTTTTAAAAACTATTGTATGTCAATTTTGACACTATTTAGTAATTGATTTTTGTGAAACTCATAACAGAATGATTAGTTATAAAAGAGTTAATTAAATAAATACTAACATGTCATATTAACCTATAAAATTAGTGTAATTCATAAAAAGTCTCAAATTATATTTATTTGGGTATTTATAATATCAATTATTATTATTTTTCACTATTATAGTAATTTCTGCATCATCATTGTGTCATAAATAAATTAATTTATTTAATGTCTAAAAAATATAAATAAAATATCATTATTTAGGAAATATTATTATCCTTATAATTGATATTTACAATCAAATTTATCTTATGTATAACCCTATATTAAAAATGTGTTAGTAAATAAACGTTGATTTTAACTCTTTTAACTCTTCTTTGAATTAAATAATAATAAATGTCCTAATCTAATCCAAGTGGGCCTAAATGGTAATATTTTATTCCTAATGTTGTTTTTGGTAGAATTACACTTATCCAATAGAATTAGGACATGTGTTAGGGTAATAATAATATCATTTTTACCCTTAATTACCCTATTTACTATTAACCGTGGTAAAAAAAAGTAAAAAGTTACTATTCACCAAAAATTATTTTCATCTCATTGAACCAAATTTTACTTACTTACATCAACCGTGTCTCTCGGATTTTTGAAATTCCACTCACAGAAGCGGTAAAATTATGTTTTATTAAAAATTCATTTTTTTACTACCACTTAGTGGTTTCACTATTCATCAAAAAACGAAAGTTTCCAGAAAAATACCAAAATTTAAGCCTAAGATATATTTGATATTATGAACTCAAAAATGATTTCTATTTTACCAAATTCAAAACATATCAGTTACATTAACTAATTTAAAATTTAATTCTCGTCATCAAAACAAATGGCGTGTTTTTAAGAGATAATAACTATCAAAAGATTGACACTTATTTATAACTGGTTTAAATGTGAAATTACATCCAATGACCTACATTGTATTAAATTGTAAAAATATATTCTAAATATACTTTAAAACCACTAAAATTAATAATTTATCACTATTAATTATTTCGATTAAAAAATTGTTTTTAATTAAAATTTAGTAATTTTCACTATTCATGAGAATATGAAAGTTGTCCGAAAAGTACCAAAATTTCACCTTAGGCTAAATTCGATACTCCGAATCCAAAAATGAAGTCCATTTTGAGAGATAAAATTTCTAAAATTTTAAAAAGTGGTTATTACTATTCATAACGGCTAGTTTTAATAATATTTTAATAGCATATCGTTGTTTAGTGAAACTCGGTATTGCGTACTACACATGCTATCGAGGAAGGTCGTGATTGCGTGTAATGCAAGGCAAGTCAAGGATGTGTGTTGAGCAAGCTCCTTTTGGTGTAGCGTACAACACAAGATATTAATGAAATTAAAAATAATATTTTTCATATAATCTTGAGGTGTTACATAAACCCTAATATAATTTTTACATGTATATTTAAAAAAAATTATCAAAATAATTATGGTGAAAAAAAATTAAAATATTTACGCCATAAAAAAAGGGAAAACTGCATTTTAGAAAAATGCAGTTTTTAAGTGTAAAATTTGATTTATTGATATCTCTTTTCTATAAAATGAATAATATTATTATTAAATAGTTGATTAAATATATATACTTTATATAATTAATTATAAAGGCTCAAAAAATTAGTTTTCTTATTTTATTTATGTCAAACACACTTTTTTACATTAAAATGGGTTTTTAGAAAATTATTTCCTTTAATTTCCAATAGGTGTTTTTATTTTAATTTATAATTAATTTTTCACAAAATGATTCATTATATATATATGTGTGTGGAAACCATATTTTCATTATTTAGTTCATTCTATACATACTCTCCATTCAAATGGCTAGGTGATAACTATAATATGATAATAATATGACATGTTTCAATTATACTCAGTGTTAAGTTTAACACAAGATAAACTTGTTGGTGCATGAATCAAAATCAAAACTTAGTGTAGAATGTAACACAAGATAAACTCAATGATTCAAAATATCTAAAAATTTAAATTAATTTAAATATATATATATATATATTTCATCAAATCTCATGTTGGTACATTCTATGTCACGACCCGTCCTCGGGGCCCGTGCCGTGACTACCCCAAGCCCGCCTTCCATAGGCCAGGGGCTGGCGACTAGCACCAAGGCGTAAAATCCCAGTAAACAGGGAAGGCATTGCCTTTAAGTAACAACCACACAGAGTCAGCAAGCGGAAAGTAAAGTACAGAAAAGTAAAGGGGGCCGGAAATACAAGCCCAACTGTAAAGTACAACTGAAAAGTAAAGTACGACAACTGAAGAAAAGACGGCGGCCTCGTGTCGTCCACTGGAAATCCCACCTGAAGGGTGGGTACAGATAGCCTCCAGGCTCCTCGGGTCCCACGTCCGCTCCGAGCACGTCCTGCCCAGTGGTCCACCTCCAGGTACCGTCCTGCTCCACGCCCCAACCGTGATCAGCGCTGTCCGTCGTCTGCAACCAACACAACAAGGTGCGGGCATAGCCCGTGCAGGGGTGAGTACAACTACTCAGTAAGGACCCCGAGACCCCCGAAGGTCTCCCGAAATCCACAAAGGATATAGCACCAAATAAGGATGCAATCACGAAGTAACATCTGACTCGACTTAGGTATATGCCCATACATATACCTAAGTCCCCAATTCCAGCTCTGCTCACGTGCTCAAGAACAACTCAATCCACAAAGGAAAGCAAGACTCAAATCCACAAAGGAGAGTAAACAGTAAATCCACATAGGATAGTTCAACACAATCCACAAAGGATAGTAACATAAGATTCAGCTCAACCAGGTATACTTTTTCAGATGACGTCAAAGATGATCACTGATCCATCTAAGTAGTCGGACCCACGAAGGATCGATAGGTACTAACCCCCGCAAAAGACCCACACAGGATCGGGCTAACACAGAACCTGTAGTCAGTGGCTCACACAGAACCGGTAGTAAGGACCCACATAGGATCGGGCTCACACAGAACCTGTAGTAAGGACACACATAGGATCGGGCTCACACAGAACCAGTAGCACTGATCCACGTAGGATCGCTGAGTGCAGTAGTCGACGCAGTCCACTGAGGATCTCTTCTCTATCGTCGCCGCAGTCCACGAAGGATCTCTGCTCTGCCGTCGTCGCATTCCACGGAGGATCTCTGCTCTGCCGTCGTCGCAGTCCACGGAGGATCTCTGCTCTGTCGTCGAAGTCACAGCCAGCGCTAGGGTTCCCGCACAAAGCGAGCTCGTTTAGGAGGGTCCGCTCCACGAGCCGAGAGGCTGATACATCAACTGACACGTAGTCCGAAGTTGATGTATCCAAAAGTTCCGTATCGACAACAGGATCTCAACGCGACAGACGGCGCGTCAATCGGACGCCCGGTCTGAGAGTTATTGGCATTTTCGTCCCAGGGGCCCGGTTGGTTTTTAGGGCAAAACCAACCCGACCGTACTCCGCCTGTATCCGATCCTCGGGCGGAGTATGCCAAAAGTTCCGTCTCACTTAGAGGAATCTACCACAGTTGACGGTACGTCGATCGGACGTCCGTAGCTCATGTTATGAGCGTTTCCGCTCCGAGGGCCCGGTTGGTTTCGTGTGCGAACCAACCCGGCCGAACCCAAAGTCTTCCGAAACCTTAAGTATAATATACCGAAACGACCGTCTCGATCCAAGGATCGCGTAGCCGCTGACGGTTCATCAATCGGGGGTCCCAGGCCCAAGATATGGGCGAAAGACCGAAGAAGGCCCGAAACGGGGGTTCTGGGCCCCGGGCGACCCGGCCCGAACCCCCCTGGGTCGGCCGGACCGGGTCGGCCCGAACCGGGTCGGCCCGACCCGGCCCGACCCGGCTAGGCCGGGTCCGGTCCGGCCTGGGCGCGGACCGGCCGACCGGACCGGCCGGCTCGGCTTCGGCCGAGCGGCCGAAGGAGGGCGCCGCGGGTCAAACCCGCGGCTTTGCAGAAACGCGGCCCGCGCGGGCCGCCTGCTGGATGGCCGGACCGCGGACGCGGTCCGGCGGTTCGCCGCCGCCGCGGCGGACTCCTCCGGCGGCGCGCCGGGCGCCGCCGCCTCCGGTCGCCGGCGCCACCGCGCCGGCGACCCGCGCCACCGCCTCCTTCCGCGGGCCGCCGGAGTTGCTCCGGTGGCCCGTTTTGCCTCCCGTCTGCGCCATTGTTCCTCCCGGGACGCGTCCTTCACTGCGGAATCAACAAATGGCCCTTGCGTCGTGCTTTTTCCGTCTCCCGCCAAATCCGCACAAAAAGGAAGATCGGCGGAGGGTTGCCGGGTCTTGTTCGTTAGACCCGCACCCTCCGCGTTAGTCATAAACAACGGGAGAAACAAGAAACGACCAAATCAACAATTTTAAATAAATTTAAAATTGTTCCGTGATCTGTTCTTTATTTTAAAAGAAATAAAATCACGGGAAAGGAAAATATTTCAAATCAACCCTTACTTTGTCGTCGTCGTCGGACGAGAGGTCGTCGCGGAATTGCTCGTCGCGGAAGAAGGGGGATCGTCGCGTCGTCGCGGTATCCGGCGTCGCGTCGCCAATCTCCGGATCAAGAACAAACGGATTTAATTAATTAAATCCGTTGTTATTGAAATTAAAAAGGGAGAAATAAAAGATTCGATTCTCACCTTTGTTGCCGAACGAGGATCGGCCGCGGAAGAAGAGGCGTCGCCGAAGAACGTCGCGGGTAGGGCTCGTCGACGTCGCAGATCTCGGTGTGCGTCGTCGAATTCCAGTCGCCGGCGTTCTTCGCGTTCTTCGCGTTCATCGCGTTCTTCGCGTTCTTCGCGGAGAGGGTGGAGGCTTAGAGGAATTGCACAACGATAGCAATCCTCCATAATAGACAAGTTGTCTATTTTATTATTTTGCCAACAAACGCAAAACGCGTAAGTAACGACCCATTTAATTCGTTGAATTAATTCAACGAATAAAACAGCCCATTTAATTCACGAAAGAAACAGCCCAATTAAATGGTCTGTTAAGAATTAAAGAAAATGCGTCGGTTGACTTTTCAGTTACTTTGACGGGTTTTCGCGGGTGCGTTACTTAGCGAAAGAAACGGCGGGGCTCGTGCGGGCCCCACCTCACAAATATCCTGCCAAGGGGGTAGGATATTTCCGGATAGCATCCTATCCAGTTCAACTCAGTTCAAGCCGTCTTTAAGTGACTTCAAGTGGCTTCCAAGCAGCTTAAGTGAAATAAAATAAAGTTGTCGCACAAACTTTATTTTATTTCTGACTTAAAGCCGCAAAATTTAAAAACCACGGTTGAGCAAACGCAACTCCGGAAGAAGCGTTTCTAAGCAAATACCGGCGCTGCGATTTCATCGCTGCCCTCAGAATTCTATTTCTGGCACCGGTTCAAAAGATAGAAAAACCCGCTCGTCCGTTCACTGAACGTACCCGAGCCAAACTTCGGAAATTGATTCAGGGCACACCGGGCCTCGGAATCAGGTGTCGTCTGAAGCTGCGCTCTTGTAAAATTCCAAAGAAAATTAAGAAAAAAATTTCCTTGAAATTTGCGGGTCTTTACATTACTCCCACCTCAGGGCTTTACGTCCCCGTAAAGTTACATCAAAAACTAGGGGAACAAATGGGGGTACTGAGCACGCATCTGAGCCTCCCGCTCCCTAGTGCTCTCCTGGAGGTTCCCGTGCTGCCATCTGACGCGCACAAGAGGAATCGACCGCCCACGTAGGACCCGCTCCTGTCGATCCTCGATCTCCACCGGGACCTCCGAAAAAGTCGCCCCATCGTCCACGTCCAGCTCCCCAAAGTCGATGATGTGCGTCGGTTCGTGCACGTATCTCCTCAGCTGAGACACGTGGAAGACGTCGTGCACCCGGTGCAACTGAGGTGGTAGAGCCAGGCGATAAGCCACCTCTCCTATCCTACTGAGGACCTGGAAAGGCCCGATGAAGCGTGGAGACAACTTGCCGCCTCGGCCAAATCTCCGTAAACCATGTCGAGGTGAGACACGCAAAAAGACGTGGTCGCCATCCTCGAACTCTAGTGGCCTCCGCCTCCTGTCAGCATATGACTTCTGCCGGCTTTGAGCTGTCCTCATCCTCTCCTGGATGATCTGGACCTTCTCTGTCGTGGCTCGGACCATCTCTGGTCCCACGAGTGCTGACTCCCCAGGGTCTGTCCAGCACAACGGTGATCTGCAGGGTCTGCCGTACAACGCCTCGTATGGTGCCATCCCGATGGTGGAGTGGTAGCTGTTGTTGTACGCGAACTCCACCAAGGGTAGGTGGTCCTCCCAGCTGCGACCAAAGTCGAGAACACATGCACGGAGCATGTCCTCGAGTGTCTGAATGGTCCTCTCCGTCTGACCATCCGTCTGAGGGTGGAAGGCTGAGCTCAGATGGAGCCGTGTCCCGAACGCCTCCTGCAACCCCTTCCAAAGCCGGGAAGTGAAACGAGCATCTCGATCGGAGACGATAGACGATGGCACACCGTGAAGCCGTACGATCTCCTGGACGTAAAGACGTCCCAAGCTCTCCAGTGAGCCCTGCTCTCTAATGGGTAAGAAGTGTGCCGACTTGGTGAGTCGGTCGACAATCACCCAAATGGAGTCGTGACCTCTGGAAGTGCGTGGAAGTCCAGTCACGAAGTCCATAGATATGCCATCCCACTTCCACTCCGGGACCTCCAAGGGCTGTACCAAGCCTGCTGGTACCTGATGCTCTGCCTTCACCTGCTGGCAGGTGAGGCATCGTGAAACGAACTCTGCCACATCTTTCTTCATGCTCGGCCACCAGTGCTGTCGTCTGAGATCCTGGTACATCTTCGCCACTCCGGGATGTACCGCCAAGGGAGAAGTGTGAAACTCTCTCAGCACCTCCTCTCGTAAAGCGACTGGTACGAAGGTACGTCCTCTGAAAAGGATGTCGTGCTCTGCTCCAAGGGAGAAGCCATCAGGCGCCTGACCTGAGGATATCAGTGCACGCCGGGTCTCACAGTCAGCGTCCTCACGCTGAGCCTCTCTGACCCGCTGTAGAAGTGGAGGAGAGATTGTGAGAGACTGAAGAAAGGCTGCTCCGTCTCTATCCACGAAGGATATCTGTAAGGAGGCTAGCTGCTCCGTCGCCTCCTCAAGTAGCTGAATGCCCGTCCTCCTGCTGAGGGCATCGGCTACCACGTTCCCCTTCCCAGGAGTATAGACTATCTCAAAGTCATAGTCCTGGAGGAACTCAAGCCATCTCCGCTGTCTCAGGTTCAGGTCCTTCTGAGAGAAGATATACCTGAGACTCTGGTGGTCAGAAAAGACTGTGAAGCGCTCGCCCATCAGATAGTGCCGCCAAGTCTTCAGAGCGAAGACCACTGCTGCTAACTTCAGGTCATGAGTGGCGTAGTTCTGCTCATGCGGCCTCAACTGACGTGATCCGTAGGCGATCACGGCCCGCTCCTGCATCAGGACGCATCCGAGTCCAGTCCCTGATGCATCGCAGTAAACTACGTATCCAACTCCCTCCTCAGGCAACCTCAAGATAGGTGCGCTGGTCAATCTCTGCCTCAGCTCCTGGAAGCTCTGCTGACATCTGTCTGACCATACGAAGGGTTTCCCCTTCTTCGTCAATGCTGAGAGTGGTGCCGCAACTCTGGAGAAGTCTGGCACGAATCTCCGATAGTATCCGGCTAGGCCCAAGAAGCTCCGCACCTCTGTCACGCTCCTGGGTGGCTCCCAAGCTAGCACTGCCTCGATCTTCACGGGATCCACTGCAACTCCCGCCTCAGAAATGACGTGCCCCAAGAAATGGACCTCACGTAACCAGAACTGGCATTTTGAGAGCTTTCCATAAAGCTGGTGCTCTCGGAGTGTGTCTAGCACAACTCGCAGGTGGTAGGCATGCTCCTCCTCAGTCGTTGAGTATACCAAAATGTCGTCAATGAAGACCACGACAAATCGGTCGAGGTATGGCTGGAAGATCCTGTTCATGAGGCTCATGAACACTGCTGGAGCATTGGTTACGCCGAATGGCATAACCAAGAACTCATAATGGCCATACCGACACCTGAAGGTCGTCTTCTGCACGTCCTCGTCTCGAACTCTGAGCTGATGATAGCCTGACCGGAGGTCTATCTTCGAGAACCAGCGCGCTCCCTTGAGCTGATCGAAGAGGTCATCAATCCGTGGCAGCGGATACTTGTTCCTCACTGTCACCTGGTTCAGGCGACGATAGTCGACACATAGTCGCAAGCTCCCGTCCGCCTTCTTGGCGAACAAAATCGGGGAAGCCCAGGGTGAAACACTGGGTCGGATAAACCCCTTGCTCTGCAAGTCCTCCAACTGTACCCGCAGCTCCCGAAGCTCGGCGGGGGCCATCCGATATGCTGGAGTAGATATCGGGGCTGTCCCGGGGTACAAGTCGATGTAAAAGTCTACCTCTCTACGAGGAGGTAGCCCTGGAACGTCGTCGGGAAAGACGTCCACGTACTGGTCCACCACTGCAGGAAAAGCTGGACTCCGCACGTCCACTGATCCTAGGATGAGGCTAGCCAACTGATGAGAGATGGGCTGCACTCTCCTCCGCGGAAGTCCATCCTGTGCTGCAAAGGTTCCCTTCTCGCCGGTGAAGGTAAACCTGCTCCCGTCGGTGCGAACACATCACACCTTGCGCCTAAAACAGTCGATCTGGGCATGAACCGTGGATAGCCAATCCATGCCCAAGATGACGTTGTAAGGCCTCGACGCCACTACAAGGAGATCCCAGCCGAAGCTCTCGCCTCCTAGAGTAAGCTCACACTGCCGGCACCAGTGCGTAATCGTCGAGTCTGCTCCCGTAGGAGTCTCTAGCCGTAAGGATCGAGCCAACGGCTCAGTCGGAATCTCCGAGCTCCGAACAAGGGCAGAGGCTATGAAAGAGTGACTCGCTCCTGTGTCTATAAGTACTGCAGCAAGGGTGGAATAGACACAGATCGTACCTCGAATCATCTCTGGCAAGTCGGGGTCGTAGGCCTCCACTGCCTGGAGCTGGGCTTGTCCCTGCCCGCCAGCTCCATGTGGTCGAGGTGGCCCTCCTGGTGGTGGTGGGGGTAGAGCCTGGAAGCGTCGCCCACCACCCGCTGCTCGGCCAGCTCCTCTACCTCGTCCGCCTCCTCCCTGCGGACCGCCACGGTCGACCCTCTGCCTCTGCCTGGGTGGCCCCTCCACCGTCTGCTGCTCCTCTGGTCGGCGAGTCAGGCAGTCACGAGCCATGTGACCCTGCCCGCCGCAGGTGTAGCACAGCCTGCCTCTCGGAAGGATGGCACTCCGCTGTGTGCCCTGCACCGCTGAGCCGGTGTCCTGAGGCCGTCTGCGTGGGGGTCTGGTCTGCCTGGACCCGAGAGTCATCCGTCGGCTACCTGCTGCCGAAGACTCAGCTACCTGCCGCCCTGCGCTAGGTCTCGCCGCTGAAGAAGGCTCTGCCAGGAAGCTCTCGATCAGGAGGGCTCGCTCCAGCACTCCCGCCTGGGTCGGAATGCTGAGGGAGATCAGCGACGCCCGAATCTCCTGTCGCAAGCCCTGCTCGAAGGTCCGGGCCCGGAAGAAGGGGTCCCGTACCATGTCGGTCGAGTAGCGAGATAGGTCAGTGAACCTCGCCGCGTACTGAGCGACCGTCATGCTGCCCTGGCGCAGCTGGAGAAGCTCCTGGATGCGCACCGCTCGGAGGGTGGCCGGGACGAACTCAGAGCGGAAGAGGCTCTCGAAGTCCGTCCAGAGCAAGGATGCCTCATCGTGAACCTAGAGCATCAGGCTCCACCATCGTCCTGCCGCTGCCTGCAGGAGGCTCGCTGCGAGAATCACCATGAGATCCGCTGGTGTCCTCACTAGCCTAAAGATCCGTACCACCGCCTCTAGCCAGTCCTCGGCGGCCTGGGGGTCCGCCTCACCGCGAAACCTGGGCGGTCGCTGGCTCTGAAACTCATGCAGTGCCCTGAGGCGACGTGCATCGTCAGCGTCTGGTACTGGCAGCATCGGTGGCTCGGCGGGTAAAGCTACCGCCGGTGCCACTGCTGGAAAAGGGCCCTGCACCGAGGCCTCGTCGCTCGGTGGGCTGCCGTCGCACCCTACACTCGGAACCCTAGCTGGCTGTCGTCGCGGGGCCATCCTGAAAAGGAGAACAAGAGCACCACAGTCAGAACAGTATACCTGGTGAGCTGGCACAAGTAATCACAAGGAAAACTTGAGACTTTCATAAAGCAGATCAGTATACCCGGTGAGCTGACACAAGTAATCACAAAGAAAACTTGAAACACACACGCAATCAATGTTTTCATGCATTAAGTCGGAAATCAGGAGTCAGGGTCCTGGTGTACGGATACGTCGGCCGCCGCACCAACACTGGGCTCCCTGAACTGATAACCACACTCAATACACTAAACACTATTGCTTCATATAGAAAGAAAGGACGATCAGAGTCTGTGGTAGAACTGACCACCTCTGATACCAATTTGTCACGACCCGTCCTCGGGGCCCGTGCCGTGACTACCCCAAGCCCGCCTTCCATAGGCCAGGGGCTGGCGACTAGCACCAAGGCGTAAAATCCCAGTAAACAGGGAAGGCATTGCCTTTAAGTAACAACCACACAGAGTCAGCAAGCGGAAAGTAAAGTACAGAAAAGTAAAGGGGGCCGGAAATACAAGCCCAACTGTAAAGTACAACTGAAAAGTAAAGTACGACAACTGAAGAAAAGACGGCGGCCTCGTGTCGTCCACTGGCAATCCCACCTGAAGGGTGGGTACAGATAGCCTCCAGGCTCCTCGGGTCCCACGTCCGCTCCGAGCACGTCCCGCCCAGTGGTCCACCTCCAGGTACCGTCCTGCTCCACGCCCCAACCGTGATCAGCGCTGTCCGTCGTCTGCAACCAACACAACAAGGTGCGGGCATAGCCCGTGCAGGGGTGAGTACAACTACTCAGTAAGGACCCCGAGACCCCCGAAGGTCTCCCGAAATCCACAAAGGATATAGCACAAAAGAAGGATGCAATCACGAAGTAACATCTGACTCGACTTAGGTATATGCCCATACATATACCTAAGTCCCCAATTCCAGCTCTGCTCACGAGCTCAAGAACAACTCAATCCACAAAGGAAAGCAAGGCTCAAATCCACAAAGGAGAGTAAACAGTAAATCCACATAGGATAGTTCAACACAATCCACAAAGGATAGTAACATAAGATTCAGCTCAACCAGGTATACTTTTTCAGATGACGTCAAAGATGATCACTGATCCATCTAAGTAGTCGGACCCACGAAGGATCGATAGGTACTAACCCCCGCAAAAGACCCACACAGGATCGGGCTCACACAGAACCTGTAGTCAGTGGCTCACACAGAACCGGTAGTAAGGACCCACATAGGATCGGGCTCACACAGAACCTGTAGTAAGGACCCACATAGGATCGGGCTCACACAGAACCTGTAGCACTGATCCACGTAGGATCGCTGAGTGCAGTAGTCGACGCAGTCCACTGAGGATCTCTTCTCTATCGTCGCCGCAGTCCACGAAGGATCTCTGCTCTGCCGTCGTCGCAGTCCACGGAGGATCTCTGCTCTGCCGTCGTCGCAGTCCACGGAGGATCTCTGCTCTGTCGTCGAAGTCACAGCCAGCGCTAGGGTTCCCGCACAAAGCGAGCTCGTTTAGGAGGGTCCGCTCCACGAGCCGAGAGGCTGATACATCAACTGACACGTAGTCCGAAGTTGATGTATCCAAAAGTTCCGTATCGACAACAGGATCTCAACGCGACAGACGGCGCGTCAATCGGACGCCCGGTCTGAGAGTTATTGGCATTTTCGTCCCAGGGGCCCGGTTGGTTTTTAGGGCAAAACCAACCCGACCGTACTCCGCCTGTATCCGATCCTCGGGCGGAGTATGCCAAAAGTTCTGTCCCACTTAGAGGAATCTACCACAGCTGACGGTACGTCGATCGGACGTCCGTAGCTCATGTTATGAGCGTTTCCGCTCCGAGGGCCCGGTTGGTTTCGTGTGCGAACCAACCCGGCCGAACCCAAAGTCTTCCGAAACCTTGAGTATAATATACCGAAACGACCGTCTCGATCCAAGGATCGCGTAGCCGCTGACGGTTCGTCAATCGGGGGTCCCAGGCCCAAGATATGGGCGAAAGACCGAAGAAGGCCCGAAACGGGGGTTCTGGGCCCCGGGCGACCCGGCCCGAACCCCCCCTGGGTCGGCCGAACCGGGTCGGCCCGAACCGGGTCGGCCCGACCCGGCCCGACCCGGCTAGGCCGGGTCCGGTCCGGCCTGGGCGCGGCCCGGCCGACCGGACCGGCCGGCTCGGCTTCGGCCGAGCGGCCGAAGGAGGGCGCCGCGGGTCAAACCCGCGGCTTTGCAGAAACGCGGCCCGCGCGGGCCGCCTGCTGGATGGCCGGACCGCGGACGCGGTCCGGCGGTTCGCCGCCGCCGCGGCGGACTCCTCCGGCGGCGCGCCGGGCGCCGCCGCCTCCTGTCGCCGGCGCCACCGCGCCGACGACCCGCGCCACCGCCTCCTTCCGCGGGCCGCCGGAGTTGCTCCGGTGGCCCGTTTTGCCTCCCGTCTGCGCCATTGTTCCTCCCGGGACGCGTCCTTCACTGCGGAATCAACAAATGGCCCTTGCGTCGTGCTTTTTCCGTCTCCTGCCAAATCCGCACAAAAAGGAAGATCGGCGGAGGGTTGCCGGGTCTTGTTCGTTAGACCCGCACCCTCCGCGTTAGTCATAAACAACGGGAGAAACAAGAAACGACCAAATCAACAATTTTAAATAAATTTAAAATTGTTCCGTGATCTGTTCTTTATTTTAAAAGAAATAAAATCACGGGAAAGGAAAATATTTCAAATCAACCCTTACTTTGTCGTCGTCGTCGGACGAGAGGTCGTCGCGGAATTGCTCGTCGCGGAAGAAGGGGGATCGTCGCGTCGTCGCGGTATCCGGCGTCGCGTCGCCAATCTCCGGATCAAGAACAAACGGATTTAATTAATTAAATCCGTTTTTATTGAAATTAAAAAGGGAGAAATAAAAGATTTGATTCTCACCTTTGTTGCCGAACGAGGATCGGCCGCGGAAGAAGAGGCGTCGCCGAAGAACGTCGCGGGTAGGGCTCGTCGACGTCGCAGATCTCGGTGTGCGTCGTCAAATTCCAGTCGCCGGCGTTCTTCGCGTTCTTCGCGTTCATCGCGTTCTTCGCGTTCTTCGCGGAGAGGGTGGAGGCTCAGAGGAATTGCACAACGATAGCAATCCTCCAAAATAGACAAGTTGTCTATTTTATTATTTTGCCAACAAACGCAAAACGCGTAAGTAACGACCCATTTAATTCGTTGAATTAATTCAACGAATAAAACAGCCCATTTAATTCACGAAAGAAACAGCCCAATTAAATGGTCTGTTAAGAATTAAAGAAAACGCGTCGGTTGACTTTTCAGTTACTTTGACGGGTTTTCGCGGGTGCGTTACTTAGCGAAAGAAACGGCGGGGCTCGTGCGGGCCCCACCTCACAAATATCCTGCCAAGGGGGTAGGATATTTCCGGATAGCATCCTATCCAGTTCAACTCAGTTCAAGCAGTCTTTAAGTGACTTCAAGTGGCTTCCAAGCAGCTTAAGTGAAATAAAATAAAGTTGTCGCACAAACTTTATTTTATTTCTGACTTAAAGCCGCAAAATTTAAAAACCACGGTTGAGCAAACGCAACTCCGGAAGAAGCGTTTCTAAGCAAATACCGGCGCTGCGATTTCATCGGTGCCCTCAGAATTCTATTTCTGGCACCGGTTCAAAAGATAGAAAAACCCGCTCGTCCGTTCACTGAACATACCCGAGCCAAACTTCGGAAATTGATTCCGGGCACACCGGGCCTCGGAATCAGGTGCCGTCTGAAGCTGCGCTCTTGTAAAATTCCAAAGAAGATTAAGAAAAAAATTTCCTTGAAATTTGCGGGTCTTTACATTCTACCCCACTAATGATGGATCCGTACACAAAATTCATCAATGGTTAAACAATTGAAAAATTCCTTCATAGAAACCCACAACATACAAATGATTAATAAAAAATCATTTCAAAAGGGAGTTCTGAAAACATTATCATTACCCAATAAAACTCAAAACTTGGTTTCCACAAAGGAAAACATAGGTGGAAAGGGAAGATTTGGACATGGAACAAAATCATAAATAATTGCTGAGAGTGATAAAGATTACTGATCACTTAAAAGGGGTGATCCAAAGATGGTTAGTGATGATAATAGTATATAATTAAGAGGTGTGAAATATATCATTTTTATTGTCAAAAATTATGATAATATCAAAACATTTTATTTTAAGATCCTTTTTTGAAGGTTAAATAGTTATCATGATAAGATATGATTACTTGATTTTATTCCATTTCATAAGAACAGTCGTATCCATCGGTAGTTCCTTGATAAATTTCCACTTCATATCTTACTAAAAGAAATAAAGATTATTTTTTTCATAAAGTACTACTATATCAATAGATCCAGAAAGATAATTATGTGTAATTTTTTCTATCTTTAGATATCATTATTATAAAATTGATTGAATAAGATGTCCAATATGGATAAATTTTCATATGGTGAGGTCATAAATTAATATCTAAATCCCCATAAAATTTTCATGTTAAATTATTCCTTACATGATTAACCTTATAACCCTTCCAAATGATTAAAATACAAATCATTATAAAAAACAAAATTAAATTTCCAAAATGAACTTATCATTAATTTCTATATACCTTGTAGTGGCTATTTCTTATCACATACCTAACATGTGAATACCTTCATTATTTAGTCTATTTAAACATGGTAATTTCTTGAATCACAATAAAAACTTATTGAAAACATGAATGCTTCCATGTTCTTTAAATAAAATATATTTTATTGGTTTTATTCCATAAATCCATAAATGTTGTGAACTACATCAATGATAGCATAAACCACTTTGTCAAAAAAATCATTAATCAAAACTAAATAAACCAATACTATCAATATTAATTTCTCTATATCAATAATCTATTTGTCCCAACATCAATGTATCAACATCTAGAACATATTAAGGGTTATCTCAAAAATATCACCATACCATCCATCAGTATCATTCAGAATATCCTTTAAAAACATACCTAAAAACATATAAGGAACAATACATATCTATTTCAGGATTCATATAAAATAATCATTGAATTTTAATGAATAACTAAGTATTTCATCCCACAACCTTCTCAAACCATTAACATGGTTTCATCATTATATTTAGTAATACCTATTTTCATTCATATGTCATCAGTAGTCTCTTCATCATTAGAAACATAACCATTACTCATACAACCTTTATTTTTTTCTTCATAATATTTCATCTTAGGACATAAATTTTCATAATTCCCATTCATTCCAAATTTAAATTCAAGATTTAATGATTTATTGGGGATACCAATATTCCCATCCATTATGTTAAATGAACATTTTATTTTCCTTTTTTATTTACTTCCTTTGTGTACTTTTATTATAAAGTCAAAACAACTTCTCATTCCTTTGAGAAATTCACTTGGGTTATCCTATCTGCATTATCGACATATATGAAATATAATATTATTTCCTCTATGGATATAATAACCCAAAATCCCAAATAACACTTTCCTTATCTTCTTTGTTAAGTTTGATAGTAGGTTAATTTACACAGTTTTAGTCATATTCTATGAAAACTGATTGCATGTAGTCACTACATTTTTTACAAAAGTTATGACCCCATTTAGTTGTCCATAAGAAAATCAACCATCACATTAAATGTTAGTAAAGTTCCTTTAGGTTTATACTATTGACTAAGACCATAAATCGCGTTCTAAACAATGATAATCATAATGGAAAATTACGTAGTCTAAATAACCATTTATGAGGTCTAAACCAAGGAAACTTTTTTTTAATCTATGAAACCTTAAGTTTATCCTATGTAATTTATAGTAATAATTTAATTAAACCCTTCGTGATGGTTCATAAAGTGTTTTTGAATTACTATATCGTATCTCCCTGATGCTTCAAACTTGTGGTGCATCATGTCATATTATCATGAAAACATTCTTGATCGATTAGAGCTCAATATATTGTTGTCAGGGTTCTTACCTCTAGGTATATCCATTCTTGAGGAACATACACATGTACTATCCAAATAGGGACGTAATTTCTTATAAGACACTCTCTATATCATGAAACAAAATTTTAGGATATTTTCCTATACTTTAACTCATCCATATACTTATCCTAAGAGATATCCCTAGACATATCCTCATAAATATTAGTAAGGATCTAAGAAAATTTTTATCGTCCTAGTTTCTAACAGTTAACTAAACCATTCCTATGATACCAAATATAGTGAACTGGGAATCTCATACATAGATATTATATCTTTTTAGATGAATATAAAATATTTAGAAAAACAAAATCTTGAGGATCGTAATAGTTTAGTTCCTTTAGAAACATGTAAAAAAATCTTCTAAACATGAACATAAGGATAAACATGAAGTTCATATGTAAGTTTAAACATGTGATATATGTGAGGATGATATTAGATTCTTAGTAAGGGTAAACATGTGATATATGTAAGAATAACATGAATATAAGTGTATTAGAACATGATCATAACATATGAAAAACCTACTCAACATATAAAAGATCATAATATTAAGTCATGGAATAATTATTTGAAGTTCGTAAGACATGAATCACAAATAAATAAAGTAACTTGGGTTATGAGATAAAAACATTGGAATAAGACATATAATTGTGGCATACATGTATATATAGAAAATAGTTTCTTTAGTAGTCAATGAACATTGAAAAAACTTATCAGGGCCCTCCATAGGCGGTGACTCCTCTTTAGTGGGACATGAAACCATCCCCAGTGGAATCCCTTTCTTCATAGTGGATTGGATTCTCTCCCCAAACCATTATAGTAGTCAAGCATAATTCCCAAGACCATCATAGGGGAAAATTTCTCTTACTGAACTAGGTTCACTCCTCATTCAAACCCTGTCTTACTGAAATGGGTTCACTTCCAATTCTTGTGCTCTATATTTTTGGGATATAAATTATTACCCAATTCATTATAGATAGATATAGTTCCCACCCATATTTCATTATAACATAACCTCCATCATTGGATATAACATAACCATATCTACATAATGAAAATCATATATATGTGTGACGCATGATCATAAAAAATTTGTCACGTCAGAAACCATGAAATGAAATGGGTTTCAAAAAAATCATTATAACATAACCTATGGAAAACAAATTGGTTTTATAATCATTTCATCATTTAATCAATGCAAAAACTATGGAAAAAGTGTCCAGTTTCTTAATCATTTTACCATTTTATAACCCATGGAAGATAAAATGGTTTCATAAACATATTTTCATCATAAAAATAAACAATTAAGTGAATGAATAATAATGGTATCCTTATATTATATCCCCAGTAAATTATATATAACCTCAAATACATTAATATTAGATAGAAAATAATTTTGAAAGACTGCATGGGACATATCTTGAGGAAAATATATTTTCATTGAAAATAAATTTTTATAACAAAAAAATTATAAAAATCCTTTTCACTAAAATTAACCTTGAAATCATTTAATGAGATATTTTAACGATCATTTAAAACATATATTGAGTAGAATATATTTTCCCCTTTGAAATAAGATTTTTAAAATGTAAATCAAATTTCTAAATCCTTTTCACTTTGAAGTAATTTATTTAATATATTAGAATTTCAAAAATATCAAGTAAATTTTTTTCATTTAAAATAAATTTTAAAAAATTTAAAATAAGGTTGATATTATTGAATGGTAAGGACATTGAAAAATAATGTTTACTCTGTTCATTTTAAAAATAATGATTTTTTTTACATTTTCAATAAAAGTAAAATGGGAAATGTTTTTTAAAATGATAAGAATATTCATTTAAATTAATTTTTTTATAATTTAAAACAAGGTTAAAAATTATTTATTAAATAAAAGGAGAAAAAATAAAAATTTTGAAAAAGTTTTTATAAAAATTTTGTTTTGAAGAAAACAGATTTCCGACCGAAGTGAAAAATAAAATTGTGGTTTCATTGATACATTTTTTTAATTATAATAAGTAAAAAGTGTGGAAAAATTTTACTATTAGATAAAAATATCATGAATCACAATAGTATAATAAAATTCATGTGTTTTATAAGATATAGATAGTTATATTTTATCAATGGAAACATAATCATAAACAATCTTGATAAACGATTAAATTGTAACATAAAATCATTACAACATTGATTACATTGTATCGTAAGACCCATTAAATAATTTCAAAAAATGGAACAACAAATTTTATAAGGATAATAAATCAAAGGGATTAAATTTCATATGGTTTTTATATACACCTTGTGAAATAATATAGGTGCACAACATCACATATGTCTGAGAGAATGAAAATTGAAACCAAACCCCTTGTCAAATTGTTTACTATTAAACTATAAACCCCTCAAAGAGAGATCCTGAAATGGATATGTAGAACCATATATTTTTCATGATATGTATCATAAAATACATTAATTGTATGTATATACAACACATCAAATAATTATATGGTGTATATGGATTTTCCCTTTAAAAAATAAAGGTGAGACCTAGATTGCTTACCTTAGGTATTGACTTCTCTCGTAATCATTCAATACTCTTATATAATAAATATAATTTTATTATAAATATATTAATAAACCAAACTCATATATATCATCCCATATTTTAATTTTTTTGGAATTTTATTACCCATTCATTATCAACTCCTTGTTAATGTTATGTTTCAGGTAATAACTGTTTTTTTCATATATGATTTGATTTGTAATATTTTTCATACTCTTACATTGATTGCGGTTCCAACATATCCATAATGATAACGATGATATAAATATATTATATATTCATTATATATATATTTATAGTAATCCATATGATTTAGTGATTGAAAATAAAGTACAACGTTCATGGAGATGGTAGGTCGTTCGTACTCTAAAATGTTATTTCACTTTTGTTATTGGATTTATAGAAATAAATGTATATGAAATATATTATAATTAAAAAAATAATTTTTTTGTCATGTATATAAAATAAATTTTCTTAAAACCACACTTAATACATTCCATGTAATGTGTGAATGAATCACATCTCTTCGTGAGGTAGTATTCTTTTATAAACATGATCAATGTTATCATATTCCCCCAAAATGGAGAGTATGAAGCGTTGTGTGATATAATAATTCCATAAATATAATAACATCATAAATAACATATATATAATATATAAACAATAAATTTTTCAGTATTTATAGCCTTTAGAGGTGGTAATTTTTAAATTAATTACATTTGTTCATGAGGTGGTAGTCCAACATACACACAAATGATGACTTTATAAACCTTTTTATGGAAGTGGAGACAGTTTTGGGTCATTCACATAGTATAAAAACATCTCATTATATGGATGAAAATGGTGTAATTATATAATAATGGTATAATAATAATTTATAAAGGTGCATAATGAAATAAAATAAATATGCTCGTTGAAAAACATTGACTCTTCTTAGGGTATTTTTCATAGATTTGCACAAAATATTTCCTAGGTTTGATTTCCTCCCAAACTAAGGATTCAAGGATAAGTAGACTTATTTTTTGAAGTTATTTGGTAATTTACTATCCAAACCAAATAATTTTGATGGTGTCATATAGGGAGGAGAGTGGATGGCCTTTTATAAGTGGGAGAGATGACACCTTGGTATTTAAGAGGGGAAATAAGTGCTTCCATGTTTTTCATATTTCGCAGGGGAATAAATTAGTGAATTATGGAACCCTATATGTGTTAAGGTCTAAATAATACCTTTCGGTGGTTTTTAGACAAGTACATAGTATATTTTTACCCTAATCATTTTTTACCCCCCCCCCCCAGTAAACTGATTTTTACCTTGATCGCATCAATTAATATTTACTACATTCACTATTCATTTTGCACAAAAAATAAGATAGAATTATAAGATAACATATATTATAGTGATTCCAAATATGGAATCCATTTTTCCAAATTTAATTCAATGAAGTATAAAATTTTAATTTAAAATTAAACAAGTAGCCATGACGAGAACGCTTGTTTTTAAAGAAAAAATGTTCAAAATATTACAAAGTTTCTATATAATAAATAAATATGAAATTGGTTTCAATGATCTAAATTGGATTAATAGCAGTATAATATTACTAATTTATATTTAAAATAAAATTAAAATAAAATTTAAATTTTTACATAAAATGAATAATAAGTCATTTTTTAATTAAAATTCTTTGTTTTTTAGTAGTGATAAAAAATGAAACATTTCCAAAAAACCCCAAAAATTAACCCAAATTTGGATTTATTATTTAAAAAAATATTTATAATTTATCAAATTAATTTTCTAAATTAGGAAAAAATATGTGTTAGAATAATGGCCCCAAAAAAAGGCATTAAGACAACTTTTTGTAAACTTTATATTATAATCATAAAATTGGAATTATTATTATTTCATCCCTAGAAAACTTATAAGATGAATGTTAAATAGTTATTGAATATATATAAAATATAAATTTATTTTCAATTAATAACCAAAATTATTATTTTTTATTGATGTGAAACACACATGTGTGAAAAAAATAGATTTTTAGAACAATTATTCCTTTATTTGCGAAAACGTTTTTTTATTTTAACTTTTAATTAATTGTTCATAATAATTCATTATGTATACCAATGTAATACATATTATCATCATTTAGTTAATCCTTTTAATTCCCACCATTCCAATGACTATGTGATTAATATCATATAATAATAATATGAAATGTTTTGTTTGAACACAGTGTTGAGTGTAACACAAGATAAACTCAGTGTTGCTTGTAACGTAAGACAAACTAAATGTTGTGTGTTACAAAAGATAAAATAAATTATTTAGAATATAAAAAATATTAAATTAATTGTAAATAGATATTTCACACAATATTTGGGTGTTAAAAAGAGGAATATACATATGAAATAATCTTCAAGGAGAAAAAAAATTGAATAGTTTCAAGATGAAATTCAATGTGATATGCATATCGAAAAGTGTTTTAATTGATCCACATTTATCTGAAGAGAAGGTTTATTTTGTTTGTAATCATTATATTTCTATAATGGTATGTCACTATTCAAGGGTAAAAGTCCAAAAATTGTAAAATAATTTTGATGTGGAGGGTTGAATTTTCTCTATCTAACCCACACACTTACTGTCAAGTTTTTTAACTTATTTCAGTTTTATAATCATAGTAAAACTAATTTTCTCCATTTTACATGTACTGCTGAAAAATATTTCATATCAATGTTATTTTTTTTAATGGACAAAATAAAAATTAACTATATTACCTAATATAAGTAAAGTCTTTTTATAAAATAAAATATTTTTATCAAATAATATTTTTAATGAGGAGAAATGTTAAATATAAAATTAGATATTATATATAATTATAATATTATTTAGAAACAAATTATTTAAGATGAATTATTTTATGTAGTCTAAATTTTTCAATTTCATTAAATTTCGTTATATAAATTTAATTATTATAAATCATTTGAAATCTATGTTTCATAAAATTCTTGAAAAAGTTGAATATTATAATTAATATGTTTAGTTAATACAAGAGAGTAAAAAAATAAATGAGAATGAGATGTTACTTTTATTCTAAAAAGTTTAAAATATGTTGTCAGTATGAATATATTATTATAAAATATATAACTTTTATCAAATACATATTTGATAAACTAAAAATGTTTTATAAAAATTATGTAATATGATTTATAAAATATTTTCATAAAATATATTTCTTTGTTAAACACTTAATTCATTAAAATCTACATAAAAATAATTTTTAGAGAAATCTAAAAAAAATAATCTTATGATAACTTCGATATATGGAATCCCAAAAATAGGATAATTTTTTATAAATCAAGTTTCAAATGTGATGGAAATTAATTTTATTATTTGAATTCTTATGTGGAAAATAAAATATTTTTAATAAAATGTAATGATCTTTTTATTAATATATATTCTTACATAGATTTCATTATATGGATACTTCTATTTATACCAACTAACATATAAGTTATAATCCAGAACCTAAATTGAGGCCTCATCACTCATTGGATTGTCGTTATGATCCAGAACTAGTAACCTAGATAGCTGTCACTGTAGAGGATTCCTAAAAATTTGATCAATCCATACCATATTCAAATTATCACATATATATATATACACACACAATGTGGACATGACTCAATAATTAATGTAAAATTATAAATCCTATATGATACATGTACCATTGATCCTTGAAACCAATGTATCGTTATGCCTAGTTGAGAAGCATGTAGTCAAGTTCCTGCTAAATGGATACATCGACCACCCATACCCTAACTAGGTTCCCTAACCTAAATCTACACTCGATACACTTTAACATTGTTTCCCTAAATCCCAATTAAATCCTTGTAAGGGGAAAACAAAAAAAACAACGTCCCAAGGAATTAAATTCTATGATACCAATTTTAATGACCCAACCAAATGGGGCTCGAGCTAAAACTACCCCAATTCCACCACCATAGGCCATGGGGTGGTGACAACCACCAAAATGGATATCCTAAATGGGAGGAATTTACCAAATGTACCTATATGCACACCCAACCATCTCAATTCATAAGTACAGAGAAATAATAATGAATATTTAAATATCAAAAATATAATAATTCTTATGAAAAAATTCTAGGTTTTAAAAGAGTATGATAGTGAAAATTGAGGGGGGAAATACATGCACAAAAAGAAATATGTCCCACCTAAAAAACTAGAATGTAAAATTGTTGAGAGATATGAGCTCATTATATCCATGATCTGACCACCATATATGGACCTAATTCACCAAGTATCCCTAAGCTCCTCTGTAGTCACTGCCAACCATTCTATGTGGGAAAA
The DNA here is from genome assembly GCA_963277665.1 of Viscum album. Lineage (NCBI taxonomy): Eukaryota > Viridiplantae > Streptophyta > Magnoliopsida > Santalales > Viscaceae > Viscum > Viscum album. Next base: position 1,449,541,843 of record OY728151.1, on the reverse strand, counting down.
TCCCATACATGGGTGAGTATATACAAACCCATTAGGACGCCCAAAAATAAAACATGGGAGTAGTAAGAGACTTGATAGGAATAGGTAGGATACAACTTAATCCAAATCAAGAGAGTAAAAATCCAGAAACATGGATACAAATATATATATATATATATATATATATATGTATACGATAAAACCAAATAAACCCAAATGAGAGAGAAAGTGATCTACAACTCAAATACCAACTGAGGAAAGGAGCGTCATCATTTCCATAAGTAAATAAACGATTCCCATCATCTAACAAATCTTCCCAAAAAAACATCCATGTTGAGAAACACCTCACCACTAGGTCACACATTAAAGGGGACACTATATCTGTATAGAGTTACCATGTCGTTGTACAAAAGGAGGGTTCCCCTCAATTGATAGATAGAGGAACCATTTGTTATCCCAAATAGGTCAAATACCCTAGGACGGGGGTGAATCATTGTATAACAGATTAAAACAATTGAACCTTCAGATCTTTTTCATTGTTAAACAAAACACTCTTATCTCTCTTTCTTGTCGAAATGTATGCACAAAAATGGAAGAATGCACGAGACACATCAATTTTACTTGGTTCACCCTCATTGGGATATGTCCAAGGAGTATACAATGGCAATGTGACAATGTATTAAATCCACTAAAAGCACACTAATGTTACAGAGTTCGAAGTGGACTCAATATCCCACATGGTTTAAAACTAATAACATATTGAAATCTCAATACTCTCTCAATGGAAGTTTGATCACTAATTCTTTAGAAGATCCGCCTTTGATTACGTGAACCAATATAGTGTACACATCACTTAGTGTATCACTATGATCCACATTCATCCACAAGATTAATACCACTTTACCATCGTTTTATTGGGAAATCCCTTCTGGATCACACTTTGTCTTTCATAAAACCTTTAGATGTAATGCACGTAACATTACCACCATGCACACAACATTTAAGTTTCATCATAGAGGTCTAAATTGTGCACAAGATTAATTATTTTCACTAAACTCTGTTGGTCAATTAGATTCATGTTCATTTATATTCTCAATAAATATTATATTCATTCCTTTTCAAAAATCTCCCTATGTTCAACTTTTATGCTTTACACACACATCATACATGTTTCATAGCCCTGATATTATCTAATGGTTGAGCTATTAAAATGAGGGGCATCCAAAAATTTATAGACCCAGCCGACCTTATGCACAAAATCCTAATGTTCCCTCCTCTATCAACACAACATTTACATGCATGAGAAAGTTCATAATTAACATCACTTTTTGTGTGTAACTCTATTTTCACCTTCTTTATGAGTATAAAACTTCCTGTTACACAAACCATATTTTTTGAAAAAACAAATATTTCAGGCTCTTCTTTACTTTGTTGCATTTTTCTAAGATGACCCTAAAACGTTTCTTGTACGAATCATTAAGAATCACCTTCAATATTCTACAAAACATCCATTTCCAAAAATATCTCTCTCTATTATCTAAATTTTAGACCCCAAAATTTGGAAAACAATTGGAAACAACACCACCTTTTATATGAATCTTTCTATACCACCCTCATAGTATCCATTCCTATGTCATGGTTCTTAGTCAACATATCGTGTCAACAATCTCTCTTGAACTCCCCCACTGACCATGGAAATATGATTTTTCAAAAAATACAATCAACCCAAAAACACTTCAATGTTACCTTGGGGAATGTTTTCCCAAAATTCTCCACCTTTTCTTTTGTTAAAAACTCTTCTAATTTGGATATAGATTTAAATATTTATCTATATTAAACCACCATTCACTTATTGAGATTCATATAGAGATCAAATATTTACTGAACATGAAAGACCACATGATCCATGATAAGCATGAGAAATAAGAGTAGCATGAAAAATTCATATATGAATCACTTTATTACAAATCAAATCATCTTCTATTATAGAGAACCACATCTATCATGATATATATCCTTTTTTCGATCAACTTTAGCCTCATCAGATTTGAAATTCCCCATTACTTCACTACTTGGGTTCTCGTGCTTTTAAATTCTTAAGGATGTCCAATCTAAGCTCTGATAGCCATGAATCATGCTTTGAAATTATTAAAGATGACTAATAAAAACTTTGATATCCATGAACTATTTCCTCATAACACATAATTCTCATCATGTCATAGAAGCATTTCATGGCTTGTCAAAAACATGAAAATTAATTTCTCCCCCTATTAACTTCTCCCCTATATTGTTTAATATAATTTCTCTCCTTTAATAGGCACAATTTATCCACCTTTTTCAATTAACCCGAAGGTCACTTCATTATGGTATATAATAGGGTAAAAAAGACTAATAAGAACATTAGGAAAAAAACACACCATACCTCAGGAAGAGGTGACATCTATGCTTTTTTAAGTGTAGGGAGTTGAATAAACTCCTAGAGCCCATTGATTCCATTTAAATTTTTCTTTGGGTAAGTCCTTTTTCAGAATGTCCACAACATATAGTTATCTAGGAACATACTCCCCCTTTACAAGCCCTTTCTCCACCATATATTTAATAAAATTATATTTAATTTCAATTCTATTTTTTCTCAAGTGATGGATTGGATTTTTTTCTATGATTTATATCACTTGAATTATCATAATGGGTTCTAATCGAAGTATTCAATTCAACTCCCATATCATAAATCTATTATTTCATCCCTAATAACAGTGTGAAAACTTAAGTGGCCCCAATATATTAATGTTTTTTGGTGCTCAATGAAATGAAATATTGTTTATTTCTTATCCAAGAAATAAAAAATCCACCAGGGTAGAATGCATCCCATAATATTGATTTTCTATCATTAGCTAATCTAGCCCAATATACATCTGTATTAAACAATAACTCTTGTTGAGATATTTCATCATAAAGCAAACTAAATTATATTTTTCCCTTACTATATCAAAGTATTATTTTCACTTTAAGAAAGTGGATTTCCATGGGATTTCATTGATACTGTGCTTCTAGGAATGTGTAAAAAACAATATCAGGTTTTTTCACTGACAAGTATTATTGACTACCAATAATTTTACTGTATTCTATTACTTTAACCACATTGTCTTCTTCATCCCATGACAGTTTCATTTGGGTAGCCACCAAAGTTATCATCTCTTTATAATTGTCCATCAAAAATATTATAAAAACCTCCTTGGAATATTTATATTGAGAAATGAATGTGCAATTATTTCCTTATTTCTTTTGTAAACCAAGGAAAAACGTCAGTTCACCAATCATTGACATTTCAAATTAACTTTACATGAATTGTGAAAACTAATTTCATTGTTCTTCATCTGATCCTATAATTATAATTTCATTGACATATAATAGAACTGTAATTCCTTGATTACTATCATTATTGACATACAGATTGTAATCAACTCCCCCACAATAAAAATTAAGCTTCTTTAAAAACTAATTGATCCATGAATTCCATGCTATTGGTGCTTTCTTCAACTTGTATAGTTCATTTCTCAGCCGAAAAAATTTGTTCTCATCTTCATGAATGAGATATCCATCTGGCCTTTCAATATTAACTTCTTCTTCCATAACCCCATTATGAAATGTCGACTTGACATCCACCTAGAAAAAATTTAACATTCTTTGAACTGCTATTACCAAGAATAATATGATTTTATCTAGACTTGAAATAGGTGAAATGTTTCATCAACATTAATATCCCCTATCTGGGAGAACCCCTTATACACTAGTCATTCTTGGTTTCAAATAGTTGTTCCATATTCATTCATCTTTTTGTGAAAAACTCATTTAGTCTCGATGAAATTCTTATCTGTTGGCCTAGAAACAATTTCCCAAGTCTAATTCTTCTCAATTTAGTACATCCCCCCATTCATAGATTGAAACCAATTTTTATCACCAACTTATTCCTCAAAATATTTAGGCTCTACCTAAGATAAGAAATAATTATGTTGTAAATAAATCATTCTTCCTGTTTGAACCATTGTTCCTGATATCAAATGATATTTTTTCTTTCAATTTCATCTCGACTCTTTGAATCCTATATAGATAAAGCTTTGAATTCCTACTTAACATTGCCAGTATCTTCTTCTAAACCATCATTTTCTACTTCTTCTCCCCATGTGTTTCTTACCTCCTCAACACATTTATCATGGAACTGTTCATTGTGTTATTGAAGATTCTATTCATTTTCCACTATAGTGACATCATGCATTTAAACTAATTTTCCAAGCCTCTTATTGAAGAATTTATATGCCTTTATTTTTTCAAATTAGTCATGGAATATCCCCTCATAGCCACATGAATCAATTTTCATGTGTTTCTCTTTATTGAGAATAAAAAAATTTCTTCAAATTGTTTGAAAGTTTTTTAGTATGGGATTCTTTTCGTACCATATCTCATTCAAAGTATTTTATTCATTCAGACACAATAGATACCTGTTAGATATGTAGACCGATGTCAAGACTTCTTCCTTCCATAATTTATTTGGTAGGTCCTTTTCAAAAATAATTGTACATGCCATGTCGATAATAATCTGATTTCTCCTCTCAACCAATAAATTTTGTTGAGGAGTAATCACATTTGAAACTTGATTCTTTATCCTATGATTCTCTAGATAATCCTCCACCTTGATGTCTGTAAGTTCTATACCATTATCAGTTCAAAACATTAGAATTTTTTTCGAAGAATCCTTTCAGATTCCTTTTGATATTGTTTTATGCAACTGAACACACTATTCTTGTGGGAAATGAAAAATACACATGCCATCTTGATGAAAACATTATTGAAAAAGAACATAATACCTCTTACCTTAAATTTATCTTGGTGAGATGGGTCTACATACATCTGCATGCACCAATTCAATCACTTTGGTTGACTATTTTTCTTTTTCCTTGTATGTATTTCTGAAAATATTCCCTTATTGACTAGAATCACACATATGAGTGTGATCACGTGATATCTTAGGGATGCCTCAAGTTGAATCACATTTGACCATATCTTCCAAGAATAGTTGGCATGGATGATCAAGTCATTTATGCCACAAACTTTTTTCTTCTTCTTTGGTTAAAAAGCACAAATCTTCTTCTCTGATTACATGGTAGAGATTCCACTTAATTCTCTATCCCTATGGAAAAATCACACCATATCTTCCTTTGATGATAAAAATATTTTTTTTATTAAATATTATAGCATGCCCGGAGTCACGTAGTTGACTAACAATAAATATATTCTGACTGAGACGTTCAATGAATAAGACATCAGCATCTCTCATTTATTTTTCCCCAAAGAAGGATTTTCCTAATCCAATTATCTTTAGGACTTCATTATTTCAAAATTTTACAACACCTCCCTTGTCATATTTTAGGCCTATTATAAGATCCTTATTGAATTTAATACGGGATGAGAATACACTATCAAGAATCCATACACCAGAATGATCTAATGCTTTAAAACAAATTTCTGCAACCACTTACTTCTCCTCTAATTTATTTATGATTCGTGTTTTTTACTTCATAATCAATATATAATTATAATCTTGATCTTCCTTAGATTATGATGGACCATCATCATCTTGCAGAGTTGCAAATTGATTTTTCAACTTTATATCACTTGATGATTCATTGTGTTGCTTCTTACGACCAATTTGGTTCTACATAGGAACATTCATCTTCATGGATGATGTATAATTTCTATTCATGTGTCCAAATCCTCCACACCAATAGAAATGACCCTCGAATGATATCTAAGAGTATTGAGCTCTGTTTGGATTCCTCTGTTTTTCTGGTTCCCTTTAGTATCTCTTGGCTATGGAACACACATTCTATGAGTATCCCATCTTTCCATAGCAATAACACTTAACGTGGGATGCATTCATGTGTGTAACATCTACACCACTAGTTTTACCTTGTGTTATCTGAATCTTATTATTATTTTTTATACCGTAATCAATCTTTATTCTCAATGTAGATTCTTGTAGTCTGACTTCAACCATTAATGCTTTCAATATTCGATCAAGACCAATACCAGCATTATAATTTTTATTTGACTATTTCTTTTGTTCTACAAGACCACTATACTCAACATTCATCTTTTATGTTTCCAAAATGATTTACATTTTCAGATATCATACCGAGATTCAAGAGTTTTTCCTAATCCATGTCACTTCATCGCAAAGCAATAAATTCCTCCTCAAGTTCTTTCATACGTTTTATTTGATCTTTTATAGTGTCAGTCAATCTATAAATTTCTCAATTTTATTCTTTGGTTTTTATCCTGTAATAAACATCATTTTATAAGATCTCTGGAATTAAAGGCTTCAACTATTCAATTTCATCATTTAGATCAGAAATCTTTTCCTCTTGCTATTTCATTTGACATTTGGCATCCCATACCACTTTATATGATTTCATCACTTTGTCTCTCCAAACATCTATATTCTCAATAGAGGATTATAATTCGGCCTACAAATCAACTCTTCCTTCAACTTATTTATCATTTTCTCTTTCTTCCCTTTTCTAGGAAGACCTAAAAACTACAACCATAGCATTTTCTTTATGATATATGCAGTTCTCCATCTCTTCAACCTAAAATTATCCTGAACTTCCATTTTCATGAAAAGTAGATTCTAAATTTTGAATAAATTTTTCTTGAACTTTTTCTTACCTTTTACATAGGTTGAAGACTTCTTCATGTAAATTTCAACTTCATCCACATCATATTCATGAAACATCTTGGGTAACCTTGCTAATATATTTACAACCTTTCCACATAAAAATAATGAAAGTAGAAGTTTCACTTTGAAATTTCCTTTTACTATTTTTAAATTAGAGGAAAGGAATGAAATAACCTCATCAGTATCTTCTTCTTCCTATCCATCTTAAATTTTTTCATTAACCAACCCAGTTCAACCATGAACCAGTCACCCAAGTTGGCCCACGGCATAGCCTGAGAGGTATTCCCTATCCCAACGAGCTGGAAACTAGTGTCGGACATCAAAAAATACAAGGGGGATAATTTTATCCCATAAATACCAGGATTAGATAAATAAACCAGACAAGCTGATGACCAACAACTGAATCTAAAATTAATATAAATAAGCAGATTCAATTAAAACTGATAAACATGGAAGGAAGAATAAAAAAATGGTAACTGTACAAAACCAAATTAGACTACTACCAACAATCTCCTTGTGAAATCAAGTTCACCACTATCCCAAGACTAAACCACTACAGGGTCCAGCTCGAAGCAGATAAACCTAAAAAAAATAAAAACCTGCAAAACAGCTCAGGTCTACCAACAACGAGTTATATAATTAGGTTGTGAGCTTCACAGCTCGGTATTTTATCCCCACAGGATCTATACCATCCATTTTTTAAAACAATCCATTAACACTATTTTGAAAATAAAGATATAAAAATAATGTTTCCACATTTTACTTAGTAAAAATATTCTTTCCAATTTTAAAAACATACACATGACACATTTCATTTTCAAAACAGAATAGACTTTTGAAATCAAAAACTAAACCAAACAACTATCCAAAAAAACATGGTTGTGCTGAAAATGAATAAATAAGTAAATAGTTCATTCTAAATACTAAAAGTAATGTAAAGTAAACAAGCAAATAGAAATAATAACCAAGGTTGATTCTAAACATCCCTAAAATACCTCGGGACATACTTGGTTCGGAACCACTTATTGGTGTATGGTGAAGTTCCTAAGTCTAAAACCAACTGGACGCCCTCAACAAGCCAATCCAATGGCACATCCCGCCTAGCCTATCTGCAATTTAGGGGGTACCAAAAATGGGTTTTATTAGAAACTATCATTCAATCCTCAAAAATATACTCAGGAACCCATGGAGGTAGTAATATTGTGTAAGTAGGAGGCCCTCTCCCATGTGACTCACCTTACCTGCTGCCACCGCACATGCCTACCCCAAACATGGACACCCTATATGATAACCCATAATGTTATATCACCCCAATATAGGTTCCACACACACACACACACATATATATATATATATATCAAATAATTTAATGTTCCCACTGGTCTGTCACTTTATCTAGACATTTAATTTATTTCTATGAAAACACAAAAGTTTCCAAATGGGACTTCAGTTTTACATAACAAAATTCTTTTACCAAAAACACTTAAAAACTACTTCCAAGATAACATCAATACTACTTTTACATTTACAATGCCAAATGGGCCCTTAAATCCCAAACACACTTTGAAAACATTCCCCAACCATTCTCAAACTCAATAAAAATAATCACTTTTGAGAAAGTGATTCCAAAAGGGACATTACTCCAAATCCAACTGATCACAAAACCAAGATGAAAACATACACAATGCACTCGAAGGTTCCAAATGGGCATTGAACCTTTTAAGATAAAATTATCTTTTATTAAACACCAAACAGGTCATAACATCACATACATTTTTAAAATCACCCCAAGTCATTTACAAAGTCAGGGAATCATTTAATAAAGGTGGGGAGGAAGAGAAGCTAACAGTCCCTTTTTAGAAAAAAATGAGGTTCAAGAAAATAACCACTTCTAATAACATCATCATTTGAAGGCCCCATCATGTGGGCACTCTGTGCACCCAAATTTGTGCCCATATCCAATGGTATAACACAAGTGGTCGTTTCTCAATCAATTTTCAAAGAAACAACACACGCTCTCCCCTAATCACAATAAAACCCTTTCATAAATTCCACCACGCATCACATAACAAAGCAAACACAGACCAATTAATTTATCAAATAATTTTAATGGACAAAAAAACCCAAATCATGTAACTCTGCACTTAAAGGATTAAATTAAAACTTATTCAAGGACATTGGGTGTACATTTACATAGGAAAAAATAGGAAAATTACTTCGAAACCTATTTTTAATAAATCCTAGAAACCAAAAAACAACAAAATTAACTAGGTATAAGTATAATTAAGGTGTGAAACACATTTAAAAATTAATTGAAGATACCCAAGCACCAATGTTTTTTCATCGAAAAATAAAAACATTGAAATGCCTACCTTATCGGTGTGAGAATGAAAAAGAACTCTCGTAGAAGGTAGATTCAGGCCTCATAGACAATCCGAACACCCTAGGATTCAAGAAATTGACTAAAAATTAGCCAACCGAAACCCTATGGTTCATCCAAACTCGACATGCCCTTTGAAAATTAAGGAAAACCACAAAGGAGAATCACCATGGGGAACGTTGGTCGCGCGAGAGGAGTCGCTACAGGAGGAGGGATGACCATTGGAGGGGACCGTCGCGTGAGTAGGTGCCGCACTAGGGGGTCATACAAGTTGGGAGGCACCGCACATGGGATGAACACCGAAAGATGGTGGCATCGCATGATGGAGGGCCAACGGAGGAGGGTGGCATGCTAGAGGAAGGGGGTTCGCAAGTAGGGAGAGGGGAAAGGGAGGGGTAGCCTCACGTAGGGGACAGAAAGGGGGGAGTGGTGCATGAGGAAGAGGGAAGGGGGAGAGGGATACCCTAAGGGATTCTAAAAAAACAAAAGAATTTAATTATAATAATAGTAATAGTAGTAGTTTTAAAAATCATAATAATAATAATAATAATAATAATCTTAATAATAATATTAATGATAATGATAATAATAATCATAATCATAATAATAATATTAATTTAAATTTTTAATAATAATTTTAATAATATTATTATTATTATGAACAATAATATTATTATTATTATGGTTAAAACATTCTCTTTATTTTTATTTTTATTTTTATTTTTATTTTTATTTTTATATTATTTTACTTTATTTTATTTTATCTATTTGAATATTGGGAAACCGCTTGGTCACCCTACATGGCTCAAGAAACCATGTGTGAACTATGTGGTACCTTTTTTCCATCCTAGAAGTAGCTGCATGGTACGTGGGCTGACCGTACAGTTTCCAATAATCATGAGGTGCTCGTGCACCAGTCTAGAACCCACCAATATTTTCAAATTTCAAAAATTTAAACCGGGACTCAAAGCAAACCTTGACCAAGATACCTGAGACTTGGAAAATAATAAAAAAAAGTGTAACTGAGGTCAGGGTGTGGAAAATTTTGAGATTCTTCATGGAATTGAATGCCACCTCTTTGGTGTTCTCTTTTTTCATAGACTCATTATCATCATTTCTCATGTCTTATGTAACTAGAGTTTTTTGAAAGCTATCCAATGTTAGTTATTTTGTATTTTAATCTTCTAATAGAGAAAATTTTAGATTGAACCAAGGTGGAAGTATTATTAAGATGTGCTTGTCAACTGAAGTGTGTTAACTGCTTCTTCAAAAAGTCCTCCTTTGATTACTTTAAATAATATTTTTCACACCCCACTTACTATAACATTATGTTTAACTTTATTTCATAAGATGAATACCAATTTACAAAATATTTAATGGGAAATCCATTTTGGATCACACTTTTTCTTTCATGAAATCATTTAATGTATTGCACACAAATGTACCACCTTGTGCACAACATTTATGTTTCGTCATGGAATTCCATATTACACACAACCTTTATGCTTTGTGTGCAACTCCCTTGGTCATTTAGACTCATTTTTCTTTTTATTCTCAAAAAATATTTTATTCATTCATTCGCATAACTCTCCATTCCCACAAATTTTATGATTTGCGCACAGCTCTTAAGCAATTTAGATCCCTGATATTCTCTAAGGGTTGAGTTGCAGAAATGAAGGCGTAGCCTCGAATTTATAGACAAGGATATCCCTGTGTGAAAAATCCTCACATGTACTCCTCTATGCGTATAAATTTTACATGAATGAGGAAGTAAAGAATTGATGTAACATTTGGCATGTAACTCTCATTCACGCATTCGTATTTGCGCATAAAACTTCTGATCTCTCAAACTATCTTTCATGGAAAAACAAGTCTTTCTTACACTTCTTTATTTTGTCGTATTTTACTGAGATGATCCTCAAAATTATCATGGGAACAACATTCATAACCTCTTTCTATTTTTTCATGCAACTTCCTTTTCCACCTTGTATACGCATAATTTTGGACCGCCTGTAGAGAATTGTTTCCTTTGAATTGGATATTTTTCAACTTACCATGTAAAAAATCTCTCTAGAACTCCACAATTGATCATGGAACCCCACTTTGTCAAAAAAAACAATCAACCTAAGAACATTACAATGGTACCTTAAGGGATTTTTTCCCAACACCATTCCCTATCTTGGTAGGACAGTGCCACCTAACTAAATGGAAGATGACCCATGCCCTGCCCAGTTGGAGGATACCACTCTAAATTCTGGTAGAAGACACATGCCCTATCCCAGTAGTAGAGTGCCAATCTAGTAGTCAGTAGAGGGCCCATGTCTAGCCCAACTGAATGGAGCCAAACTAGTAGTTTAGGGCCATTACCCACATACCATAGGAGAGTGCTACTTGGATGACTGAGAGAGGACCCATTATTAGCCAAGTTGTAGGCTTACACTCTCATAGTTGAGGACATATTCCCTGTATTTGAAGGAGGGTGTCACTCAATAGTCGATAAAGGACTCATGCCCTACCTAGAAAGAGGGTTCCATACTATGCTCTGAGTGATCCTACCTGATAAATGTCATTGTCAAGTGTCACCTGAAGAAGCTTCCTAGTTGTAAAATCCTAAATCATATCTAAATGGCCACTTTTGAGGCCACCATCATGTTATACGTGGAAAAAATCTACATATAGGATAACTATGGGGAAAAATCTAAGTCCAAATATTGGAAATGTGAGTGGTTGTAGTTTCATCAGAATAAATTAAGGGGTTCACAGCATATGAGGGGAACCAGATGAGGCATGGTCCCACTCTTCTTTTGGGCCATTTCCTTGTAAGCACACTAATCACAGTCCATAGAGAAGTACATGACGTGTGGGTGGACTACACGACATGTCCAAGCTACTCAAGTTCGGGTCGTGTTCTCGTGGTTGTGTCGTGTATCATTTCACCTATTAGTGTAATTTGGCACACTATGTGTTCCTAGCTGTGCCTAGGGACATGTCTAGACAGAGTACACATAGAGTCTCTAGAATATGTTTCACATGGTGTGTGGGGGTCCCACACTGCACCTGTTACTTGTCTCTCCTGAAACCCTAGACGTGGCAGCCAAGTCCCTATTCAACGTGTGTTTTTTGAACTACATAGCGTGTAGAAAAAAAATTCCAGAAATTTAGATCTAGAATCCATGATCTAGATATTGTATCTTCAACTTTAGATCCCTTATTTGGCCCCCCATAAATTAGATAATTTATACTCTGAACGACAATTACGGCCCTCCGGTGCCTGAAATCGAATTTTGATTATAATTATGCAATCCTTTATGCACCATCACACCTCCGATGGTATGACATCGCTGCTATTGGCCTCAAATCTCAAATACATGAACACAAAACCCATCATACCATGATTCATCACCAAATTGTTCTTTGACCATCGATCCCTTTGTTTCCCATGAATCCATTTCGAATTTGGTGGTCCGATCGGGGTTGGTCCCACATGACAATGTCAAATCGCGACCCCATTTTTCAATGATGACAATCAAGAAGAATTTATGGGAGAAAGGAACACAAACAAGTATTTTAAATTCATTCTCTAATAATTATTTTCCAATAAATACAATGGGGATATAGGTTTAGAAAACAATTAAATAATCAATATAATTTCAACACATGGGTGCATGCAATGTTCAAAATTTGGTGTAGATCAAATGACGGGTTGATATCATGCTCAGTCAATTTAATCAATAAGGGGATAATCCATAAATTGACGATTCCATCCTAGTTATTTGATCCTTTATCCTCAAAAGAAGAATGGTAAGATATGGAAATACAAAAGGGGTATTATAAGGATAGGGAAAGACATACAGTTGAAAATTGGTAAATAATAACTTTTTATTTTATTGGAAAATTATGAATTTGATGAGAGTTTGAGATAAATAAGGAGTTATTGGGAAATTATTATATGTGAAAAATCTTTATCCATATAGTTATAAAAATGAAATAAAATGAACATTGGTAGAACTATTATAGCATAAATATAATGTATGATATTAAAGAATACTCATCTGATTACATGTTATTCCAATAAGTGAATGGAATAAATCCCATGATCAATTACTACCCATAAGTTCATGTTAATTTGAATTTCCATCTATACATTTCATTTAAATACATATGAATGGAATAATTCAATATGGGTTTTAATCAAATATCATACAATGATAACTCATATTATCACCATTTGAGAGGTCCCTCGATCAAAAATCAATAGAATACATTACAATGAATGGAGGATTATGTCATTGTTATAAATAGTTCATTTACATGACATTAAAACAAAATCAAACATATATATTAAAAATTATAAGAGGATGGGATAAAAAAATATGATATGGTTAAGTGATAAACTCTTTCATAATATATCATAATTGAAGGGAGACATGAGTATTTGGGAGAAGGAAATATTATATCATAAATACATAGACCCCATTGATATTCATGGTCACATTTATGGTCTAACCCTTCAAATAGAGTTACACAAAACCGTTCAAATGAAGGTTATGTGTTCAAAATTTATCTCTTAATAAAGTGAATACTAGATCTCTCAAATCATCTAAATCATAGGCTTCACAACAGGAGAATAATCACCACTATGAGGAGTAGATGATGATAATCACGGACCATATAGGGAGCAGAAAAAGAGATTCATACTAAAATGATTATAAAAAAATTAATTGTATATTTTCTAGTTTTATAATGAAGCCTTTCATATCTAAAATGTCATTTGGTATATCCACTACTACAAATTTATCATGAGGAACTGAAACAGTCCCTATCATTTCCCCCCTGTAATGGAAATAAAGAATAATACCCCTAGGCAGCATCTGGCTTATACATCTTCTTCACCATCTTCCTATATTCTTGTTGATTCCCCCATAGGGTTTCTGCCTCACTATTGAGAGGAGACATCATGTTGGGATCTCCTATAAAACTCTGTATGGACAGCAGTATGGCCCACACGTCATAATATGATGAACATTTTTTCTAAAGAATTTCTAAGAATATGTTGTCATGCAAGTCAACATTGGGATAGAAATAGGCCATCTCCAATTTCACTTTGGGAGATTTGGAAGGATAATCAGTGGGGGAAAAGAGTGAGATATTGTACTCTATTCCTTCAAAAACAGATTCCTTGCTTCCATGTATCCTACTCTTCCAGAATAATATGTCATCCCCCATGGGGAAAGAATATATACCACACTCCATGCTCATCATTAGGTCCATGAACTCTAACTATAGCCTTTTAAGCATGGAATGGGTGTCGACTGTCTTTGCTAGAGCAGGCTTCTGGGAACCCTGCATCATTGAAGATGCTGCCAGCATGTTGGATTCATTGTTTATGGATGTTATATTATACGCTTCTTCGCCACCAATTCTAGAAAAAAATTGAGAAAGGAAGATCAAAAAATTGTAGCCACGCTCATATTTATTCGCTGCTTTCTAGTTCAAAAGGTGGAAAATGGGCAGCAGAGGAGGGATAGAGGGAGACACAAGAGGGGGAGAGCGGTTGTGGTGATGTTTAAATCAGAGAACATGGTCGTAGTCAAACATTTGTGAGGGGGATGTCGGGTGCCCCTTCACCCATAATGGCTAATTCTCATGTACTTTTTTAAAACAAAGCCTTTTTAAAAATTTATACAATTATATAAAGAGAACGGTAAAATTGGTATTTATATAAACTATTACTTTCCCATACATACGCATGGTGATATGTATTAATTGATATTATTTAATAATATAATATTATTTAAAATATATGATAACAAATATTAATATTGAATCTATCTTAATAACAAATTAGTGGTGCATAAAATTGAATAGAAGTGAATAAAATATAGAGATATAATAATTATACTTCAAAAAAGTTAAGATAAATTTAATGTAAAGGAATTTCTAATTTTTGAGGATGGAGATTTCAATTCAATTTCAACTGCATTTCTGAAACATTATTGGGTATGAAAACATTATTAGGTATAATGAAATACTTAGTGAAAGAGACAAAGGGGGAGCTAGGAATAGTTATGTCAATTATAGGTTAAGGTCTAAAGGAAGTTGTTTGGAGAATCAATGCAGGGGTGACTATATTTCTTCTATAAAGATATATTATTGTATCATGTGCATGAGGTATTTACTTTAGTGAAAACCCTTAAATTCACATAGTGATTCACCCATGTTCTATGGTTATCACGCATCTGGCTAGTGGTCCCAGCATAACCCAACCAGTGTGTGAATTATATGGGTTTTTAATTACATATATTATGTGTCATTCATTGAATACATTACTATGGTTTTTTGGGGAAAATTAGAAGTAGTAAATATATAACATTATGTTAATCCAATAGATTGATCAATATGATAAATGCATCCCTTACATGTCAGTTAAACTGGTAACATTGAGCATAAGCCCCTTCAACATTGTTTAAAGAGTCTTAACATAATCATGGATGAAATGTTGTAGCATTTCCATCAATAATAATAATTTATGTGCCCTAAAATTACTTAACACAAATGCTAAAAATGATTCACTCTTTTGTTATGGTGTATAGAAGAAAAAATCCACTACAATTGTTTTCCAACTACAAATTGAAGATTGAAACTTATCTCAGTGTTTCAGATGGTTAGAATTTAGAACAGGATATATGAAATTTCTATAAATTATAAAACCATACCATATAAATTTTTAAATTATAACATTATATATAATATATTTTCATTATCTAAACATGATAGAAATGTTTGGTAAGAAAAAACATATAGAAATTTCTAGAAAGCCTTTGGTTGTGGTCAGAATTCTTGGGATTTGATTGAATACCTAGTCCTTTTCCAGCCTTTTGAATATCGCATGCCGAACATAAAGAAAAATAAAAAATGGACAGATTGAGTGTGATTAGGAAAATAAATAATCATATTGTGAATGGCACATTTTAATAAAGAAGATACCTTTTCCATGATGATTATATAACTTGTATCTGATTTCATCATCAGGTTCTCTACCAAATTCATGTCACCAGAAATTGAATACCTGGAGGAATCACAAGTAGAAATGTCCATGAATTCCTTGATAACTTCCTGGTTGGGAGTGAAATGCATAAATTACAGTAAATATGATGGTAAAATAAGAAAAATATCTTTTAATTTCATTTAAGAAAGCCCTCTTTTACTTATTTTTCTTCCTGGGTCACATAAAGAAAGATAGTACCTGCAATAACATGCACCCAGTGATGGCTCCTCTTCATGATTCCATAATCCCAAGGCTATATCAGATGCAACGCAACAATTCTACGACATCTTTTTAATAGAATAAAGAGAAGTTGTTAGTATCCGATTTGGTATCTTGAGTCAGTTTTGGAGCCAATCAAAATGGTTATGATAGATTGATATATTCTAATGAGGGGACATGTTAGAATCAAAAAATGAAAATTTATAAAAGAATACAACACCTGATTATTGAGATTTTTGAAATTTCATAAAATTTCCAAAATAAATTCAAAATTTATAATATAATGTAAGAGCCACAAGTAACATTGAAAGGGAAACCAATATATAAATTATTGAAATAAAGGAAAATTCATAAAATTTCAAACATAAATTGAGGAGTGTGACCTTAGATTGTTCTATTTACCTATATCTGAGTCGAAAAACACTATGGTGAGCTTCAAAGTAACATTAAATAGAGTTACCTATGATTATCCCTATTTTCCTAAATAAAAACATGAAATAACATCCCCATCACCTTCCACACTGAAAAAAGTGTGGGAAATTTATAACTCATCATTGTAAAATACTAGTGGATCAGTACCTTCACTCCGCTTCACTACACACCATCATAGACTCTGTCCAACCAGCAATCCGACATTCGAGTAATGCATGTTGTCCATAGTAGATCAACACATGCACCTTCCTTCACTATAGGCCATCACAGGATTCAGCCAACCAGTAATGCGACATTCAAGTAATGCATGTTGGTCATAGTGGAACAGCACCTGCACTCCAGCTCTATAGAAGAAAAGTAGAAATCTACTATATATTATAATCCTAGGTTTCCTTCATCCATGTGTCACACTCATGTTCTCTACATCAATTTTCTCATATGTTTCCTTCCACCAATTATCCACTCCCTCCCTCCATGCATTATCTCATCATTTCTCTGCCTCCCTCTCCCACTCCTTCTTAGGTTATCGCGTGTTGTGACCTACACTCTCCTCAAACCCCCACCTCTATCTTCCTCACTTTCCCAGTCAACCTGAACATCATTGACCTCCATATCCAACTTCCCCCTTCTCTCGGTTTCAACTCTACCCTATATGGTTTTCCTTCTCTCGCTCTTTGTTGGAATTGATCTCTTCGTGATCTAGAATTCCCACAAACTCCCGATGCTGGAGTCATCCTCCTCTTATTTTCCCTATAATCTGTCGTGATCGTACTCCATCTTCCTCCTTATCCCAGTTTCACTATACCTATCCATCATGTTCATTCTCCCACTCACATTTTCATTCATAGCTTCTCTGGTTTGTGAATCCCTTTAGAACCCACCCCGATATGTTAGTTTTTTCTCCACAATAATCCTTAGATTTGTTCCAATTAGAGTAAATCCCTTCATAGCTTCTTCATTCTGATTTCACTCCATCCCTTCGAGCCCCCCAAATTTTTCAATTTCAGAAGTCTATTAAAGGGATTTTTGGGTTTGGAATTTCAACTGACGTCACCTTCCCCTCTTGACATACTTCGTGCATCTCCTATTCCCTCTCGCATCATCTTCGCACTTCAGTTATGACCTTAACTGCGTGCTAGAAAACCTAAATCCTTGCTATCACGACCCATCCTTGGGGCCCGTTCTGTGACTACCCCAAGCCCGCCTTCCATAGGCCAGAGCCTGGCGACTAGCACCAAGACGTAATTTCCGGTAAAAAGGTAAGGCATTGCCTTTGTAAAGTAAACAAACACCACAGAGCAAGCAAGCAGAAGTAAACACTAAGTAAAAACTGGGTACAACAGTAAGTTCGGAAAAGTAAGTGGGCCAGAATACAAACCCAAATTGAAAGTAAAGTACAACTAGAAAGGGAAAACCGCAACTGAAAGTAAAGCCGCATCCTCGATCCATCCACTGGAAGTCCCACCTGAAGGGTGGGTATAGATATCCCCCACAGCTCCTCGGGTCCAGTCGTCCACTCCAAGTATGCCCCGCCCCGTGATCCACCTCTGGGTACCGACCTACTCCTCGTGACTCAACCACGATCAGCGATGTCCGTCGTCTGCAACCAACACAACGTAGTGTGGGCATAGCCCGTGCAGGGGTGAGTATAAGCTACTCAGTAGGGACCCCGAGACCCCCGAAGGTCCCCCAGAATCCACAAAGGTTAATTCACAAAGGAAAGATACAAACACGAAGTAACATCTGTCACTACTTAGGTATATGCCCATACATATACCCAAGTTATCAATTCTCGTTCGGCTCCAACATCTAAGCTCAAGTACAACCCAGTCCACACAGGAAACCACAACCCAATCCACACAGGAAATCATAACGTAATCCACATAGGATATCAAGTCAATCATATTGAAGATAAGGATTGAAAGTCAAGATACAACTCACACTGGTATAGTTCTTCGTATGACGATAGAGATGATCAGATCTAGCCACTGATTCATCTAAGCCGTCAGACCCACAAAGGATCGATAGCTACTAACCCCCGCAATGACCCACAAAGGATCGATAGGTAACTAACCCCTGCAATGACCCACAAAGTATCTGACCCACAAAGGATCTGACCCACACATGATCGATAGGTAACTAACCCCCGCAATGACCCACATAGGATCGGACCCACACAGGATATGTAGGTGCTGGCCCACATAGGACCACTGAGCGCTGACCCACACAGGATCTGACCCACACAGGATCGGTAGCACTGATCCACGTAGGATCGCTGAGTGCTATAGTCATCGCCGTCGAATCCACGGAGGATTTCTTCACAGTCGTCATCGTCGTCGTAGTTGCAACCAGCTCTAGGGTTCTCGCACACAGAAAGATCGTTCGGGAGGGTTCGATCCACAAGCCGAGCGGTTGATACATCAACTGACACATAGTCCGGAGTTGATGTATCCAAAAGTTCCATATCTTCAACAGGAACTCAACGTCACAGAAGGTGCGTCAATCGGACGCCCGGTCTGAGAGTTATAGGCTTTTTCATCCCAGGGGCGTGGTTGGTTTTTAAGTCAAAACCAACCTGACCGTACTCCAACTGCATCCAAAACTCAAGAAGGGTAATCCAAAAGCTCCATCTCACTAAGAGGAATCCAACAAAGTCGACGGCACATCAATCGGACGTCCATAGGTCAAATTATAAGCTTTTCGGCTCCGAGGGCCCAGTTGGTTTCGTGTTCGAACCAAATCGGACGAACCCAAAGTTCTCCAAAACCCTAAGTGTAATATACTGTAATGACCGTCTCGATCCAAGGATCGCATCGCTGCTGACGGTGCATCGATCGGAGGTTCGCAGCCCAAGTTATGGGCAGTAGACCGAAAAAGGTTCGGTATTAGGGGGTTCGGGCCCTGGTCTGACCCGGCCCGATACCCCCAGTGTCGGCCCGAACCGGGTCGACCCAAACCGGGTCCGGGTCCGGCCCTCTTGGGCGCGGCCAGGCGGCTCGGCCGTAACGGCTGAGCGGTGAGGGGGGGGGGGGGGGCGCACTGCCCCCCGCGTTGAGAACCCGCGGCCCGAATGTGGGGGTCGCACCTGTTGGCCGGTCGGGGGTAACGAACCCCCGGTTTTCCCCTGACCGGCCAGCCCACTCTAGCTGGCCGGCTGCTGCCACCACAGGACTGGCGCTGGCCGGTCCCCTTGCTCTGACGCCGGCGGCCCAGAACC
This sequence comes from Viscum album, assembly GCA_963277665.1. Lineage (NCBI taxonomy): Eukaryota > Viridiplantae > Streptophyta > Magnoliopsida > Santalales > Viscaceae > Viscum > Viscum album. The sequence goes on along the minus strand of OY728151.1, from coordinate 1,449,521,835 downwards.
AGCCGCCGCTCTCCCGACACCACCGCGCCCCTCCGTCGTGGCCCCGCTCCGGCCGCGGCACTTTTTTAGTTCTCCGGCGTGGTGCGACAGTGCCGCGTCTTTGGTTCCTCTTCAACGGCGTGGCACGACACCGCCACTTCTCTCCCTTTCTTTTATATTTCCACGCGGTACTTCGGCACCGCGTTTCCTTGTTCGTGCCACAAACAAAATCAAACAACCAAAGGGGAGAGGAGGGTCGGCCGTGTTCATGCGGTCCGACCCCCTCCCGTTATTGTTGTACAAGGCGGCTCTAATAGAAATGAATAAAGGCAACAGAAGAATTCACAAACAACAATTAAAATAAATCCATACCTCGTCGAATTCAATGAGTGAGGATTTGTCGCGGAATTAACTGTCACAGAAGAAGGCGTCGTGGAATGAGGATCATCGCGTCATGGAGAAGGAACGTCATGGAAGAAGCATTGCATCATCGATCTCTAAGGATCCGACGTTCTTCGCGTTCTTCACGTTCTTCGCGTTCTTCGCGTTCTTCGTCGAGGAGGAAGAACTTCACAACTTGAGAGAATTCTCCCCATACCCTCTTGCACAACCAACCCCTAATAAAATAAGAGTTGTCTTATTTTATTAACGCACAAGAAAACGTTTGAATTTCAAAAAGAAACAATCATTTCAATGAATTAATTACAACGATTTAACTTCCCAAATTAATGAGGCGTTTATTAACCAGATGAAACGCATGGGTTGACTTCATTAAAAAGGGGTGCGGGTGTGTTTCTCAATTAAAGGAGGGGGTTGAAAAGGGTGGGGCTTGTGTGGGACCCACCCCAGAAATATCCTACCTAGTGGTGTAGGATATTGTGGGTCCCACTTTAACCCCTTAACTTAGGTTAAACAACTAACAATAAAATAAATGGTGTGACCCATTACTTTATTCATTTAATTAACCCGAAAATTTAAAACCCACTCCCGGGAAAACAAAACTCCAGAAAAGTTGTTTCTAAGCAATTACTGGCGCTGCGATTCCATCGGTGCCCTCAGAATTCGATTCCGAGCACCGATTCAAAAGTTAGAAAAACCTGCTCGTTCGTTCACTGAACGTACCTGAGCTAATCTTCGGAAAAATATTTCGGGCATACCGGGCCTCAGAATTGGGTGCCATCAGAAACTGCGTCCTTGTAAAATTCCCAAGAAAATTAAGAAAAAAAGTTCCTTGAATTTTTTGGGTCTTTACATCACTCCCACCTTAGTGCTTTACATCCCCATAAAGATACATCAAATACTGGGGAAACAAAAGTGGGTACTGAGTGTGCATCTGAGCCTCCCGCTCCCAAGTGCTCTCCTGGAGGTTCTCGTGCTGCCATATGATGCGCACTAGAGGAATCAATCATCCTCGTAGGACCCGCTTCTGTCGATCCTCGATCTCTACTGGGACCTCCACAAAAGTCGCCTCATCATCAATGTCCAGCTCCCCATGGTCAATGATATAAGTCGGGTCGTGTACGTATCTCCTCAGCTAGGATATGTGGAAGACGTCATGCACCCAGTGCAACTGAGGTGGTAGATCCAGGTGATAAGACACCTCGCCAATCCTGCTGAGGACCTGGAATGGTCCGATGAAGCATGGAGACAACTTGCCGCCTCGGCCAAATATCCGTAATCCACATCGAGGTGAGACCCGTAAGAAGACGTGGTCGCCATCCTTGAACTCTAGTGGCCTCCGCCTCCTGTCAGCATAAGACATCTGCTGGCTTTGAGCTGTCCTCATCTGCTCCTGGATGACTTGGACCTTCTCTGTCGTGTCCTGGACCATCTCTGGTCCCACAAGTGCTGACTCCCTAGGGTCTGTCCAGCACAGAGGAGATATGCAAGGTCGGTCGTACAACGCCTCGTATGGTGTCATCCTGATGGTGGAGTGGTAGCTGTTGTTTTACGCGAACTCCACCAAGGGTAGGTGGTCCTCCCAACTGCGACCATGGTCGAGGACCCATGCACGGAGCATGTACTTGAGAGTCTGAATGGTCTTCTCCGTCTGACCATCTATCTGAGGGTGAAAGGCGGTGCTCAGACGTAGCTACGTCTCGAACGCCTCCTGCAACCCCTTCCAAAGCCGGTAAGTAATGCGAGCATATTGATCGGAGATGATAGATGATGGCACACCATGAATCCGTACAATCTCCTGAACATAGAGGCATCCCAAGATCTCCACTGAGCCCTGCTCTCTGATGGGTAAGAAGTGAGCCGACTTGGTGAGTTGGTCGATAATCACCCAAATGGAGTCGTGACCTCTGGAAGTGCGTGGAAGTCTAGTCACGAAGTCCATAGATATCTCTTCCCACTTCCACTCCGAGAGCTCCGAGGGTTGTACCAAGCCTGCTGGTACTTGGTGCTCTGCCTTCACCTGCTGGCAGCTGAGGCATTGAGAAACGAACTCTACCATAGCCTTCTTCATTCCCGGCCACCAGTGCTATCGTCTGATATATTGGTACATCTTTACCGCGCCAGGATGTACCGCCAAAAGGGAAGTGTGAAACTCTCTCAGCACCTCCTCCTGTAAAGAAACGGGTACCAAGGTACGTCCTCTGAAGAGGACGTCCTGCTCTCCTCCTACAGAGAAACCATCAGGTGCCTATCCTGGGGATATCTACCCACGCCGCATCTCATAGTCAACGTCCCCATGTTGGGCCTGTCTGACCCACTACAGTAGTGGAGGAGTGACTGAGGGAAGGCTGCTCCATCTCTATCCACGAAGGATATCTGCAAAGCGGCTAGCTGCTCTGTCGCCTCCCCAAGTAGCTGAATGCACGTCCTCCTGCTGAGTGCATTGGCTACTACGTTCCCCTATCCAGGGGTATAGACTATCTCAAAGTCATAGTCCTAGTGGAACTTGAGCCATTGTCGTTGTCTCAGGTTCAGTTCCTTCTACGAGAAGATGTACCTGAGACTCTGATGGTCAGAATAGACTGTAAAGCGCTCGCCCATCAGATAGTGTCTCCATGTCTTCAGAGCGAAGACCACTACTGCTAAATCCAGATCATGGGTAGTGTAGTTCTTCTCATGAGGCCTCAACTGACGTGATCCATATGCAATCACTTCCCACTCCTGTATCAGGACATATCCGATTCCAGTCCCTGATTCATTGTAGTAGACTATGTACCCTACTCCCTCCTCTGGTAGCCTCAAGATAGGTGCGCTGGTCAATCTCTGTCTCAGATCCTGGGAGCTCTACTGACATCTGTCTGACCACACAACGGGTTTCCCCTTCTTCGTCAAAGCTTATAGTGGTTCCGCAACTCTGGAGAAGTCTGGCACAAATCTCCTGTAGTATCCAGCTAGTCCCAAGAAACTTCGCACCTCCGTCACGCTCCTAGGTGGCTCCCAAGCTAGCACTGCCTCTATCTTTGCAGGATCCACCGCAACTCCCACATCAGAGATGATGTGTCCCAAGAAGTGTACCTTCCGTATCCAGAACTGACACTTCGAGAGATTACCATAAAGCTGGTGCTCTCAGAGTGTGTCTAGTACGACCCGCAAGTGGTAGGCGTGCTCCTCCTCAGTCGTCGAGTATATCAAAATGTCGTCGATGAAGACCACAACGAATCAATCCAGGTATGGCTGAAAGATCATGTTCATGATGCCCATGAACACTTTGGGAGCATTGGTTATGCCGAATGGCATAACCAAGAACTCAGAGTGGCCATACTGACTTCTGAATGTCGTCTTTTGCACGTCCCCATCCCGAACTCTGAGCTGATGATAGCCTGACCTGAGGTCTATCTTCGAGAACCATCGTGCTCCCTTGAGCTGATCAAAGAGGTCATCAATCCTCAGTAGCAGATACTTGTTCCTCACTGTCACCTAGTTCAGGCGATGATAGTCGACACAAAGTCGCAAGCTCCCGTCCACCTTCTTGGCGAACAATATCGGGGAAGCCCAGGGTGAAACATTGGGTCGGATGAATCACTTGCCCTGCAAGTCCTCCAACTGTACCTGTAGCTCTCGAAGCTCGGTGGGAGCCATACGATATGATGGGGTGGATATCAGGGTTGTCCTGGGGTATAGATCAATATAAAAGTCTACCTCTTTGCGAGGAGGTAGTCCTGGAACGTTGTCAGGGAAAACGTCTGCATACTGATCCACCACTGAAAGAAAACTAGGACTCCTCATGTCAACTGCTCCTAGGATGAGGCTATCAAACTGATGAGTTATGGGTTGTACTCTCCTCTGCGGGAGTCCATCCTGTGCTGCGAAGGCTCCCTTCTCGCTGGTGAAGGTGAACATGCTCCCGTCGGTGCGTACACACCACACCTTGTGCCTAATACAATCAATCTGAGCATGAACTGTAGATAACCAATCCATGCCCAAGATGACGTCGTAAGGCCTTGACATCGCTACAAGAATATCCCAGCCAAAGCTCTCGCCTCCTAGAGTAAGCTCACACTGCCGGCACCAGTGCGTAATCGTCGAGTCTGCTCCCATAAGAGTCTCTAGCCGTAAGGATCGAGCCAATGGCTCCATCGGAATCTCTGAGCTCCGAATAAGGGCAGCGGCTATGAAAGAATGACTCACTTCTATGTCTATAAGAACTGCAGCAAGGGTGGAATAGACATAGATAGTACCTCAAATCATCTCAGGCGCGCTGTGGTCATAGGCCTCCGCTACCTGAAGATGTGTCTGTCTCTGCCCGCCATCTCCCTGTGGTCGGGGGGGACCTCCTGGTGGTGCTGGTGGTAGAGCCTCAAAGTGTCTCCCACCACCTGTTTCTCGGCCAGCTCCTCTGTCTTGTCCGCCTGCTCCCTGCAGACCGCCACAGTCGACCCTCTGCCTCTACCTGGGTGGCCCCTCAACCGTCTGCTGCTCCTCGACACGGCGGTTCAAGCAGTCACGAGCCATGTGGCCCTGCCCGCCGCATGCGTAGCACTGTCTGCCTCTCGAAAGACTGGCTCCGCGTTGTGTGCCCCGCACTGCTGAGCTAGTGTCCTGAGGTCGTCTACCTAAGGGTCTATTCTGCCTGGACCCATGAGTCATCCTTCGACTGTCTGCTACAGAAGACCCTGCTACGTGTCACCCTGCGGTAGGTCTCTTTGCTGATGCAGGCTCGGCAAGGAATCTCTCGATTAGAGGGGCTCGCTCCAGTACCCCTGCCTGTGTCGGAATGCTGAGGGAGATCAGCGATGCCCTGATCTCATTCCTCAATCCCTGCTCAAAGGTCCGGGCCTGGAAGAATGGGTCTCGTACCATGTCTGTCGAGTAGCGTGACAGATCGGTAAATCTTGTCGAGTACTGGGTGACCGTCAAGCTTCCCTACTGCAGCTGTAGAAGCTCCTGGATGTGCACCGCACGGAGGGTGGCTGGGACGAACTCCGAGCAGAAGAGGCTCTCAATGTCCGTCTAGAGGAGAGATGCCTCATCGTGCACCTAGAGCATCAAGCTCCACCATCTGTCTGCTTCCGCATGCAGGAGGCTCACTGAGAGGATCACCGTGAGGTCTGCTGGTGTCCTCACTAACCTAAAAACCCGTAAAACTGCCTCCAGCCAATCCTCGACTGCCTAAGGGTCTGTCTCCCCATGGAACCTGGGTGGTCGCTAGTGATGAAACTCATGTAGTGCACTAATGTGATGTGCATCGTCAGCGGTTGGGGCTGGTAGCATCAGTGGCTCGGCGAGTAGAGGTACCGCTGGTGCCTCTGTTGTCAAAGGGCCCTGTACCGAGGCCTCGTCGCTCGGTGGGATGTCGTCACGTACAACGCTCAGAACCCTAGCTGGATGCGATCGTGGTGCCATCCTGAAAAGGAAACAGGTGTGCAATGGTCAAACAGTATACCTGGTGAGCTAACACAATGTAATCACAAAGAAAACTTTTAACACACATGCAATCAATGTTTTCGTGCATTAAGTCGAAAATCAGAAGTCAGGGTCCTGGTGTACGGATACATCGGACGCCGCACCAACACTGGACTCCCTGGACTGATAACCACACTCAATACTCTTAACACTATTGCTTCACATAGAAAAATATCAGAGTCCTGAGTTCTGTGGTAGAACCGAACTCCTCTGATACCAATTTGTCACGACCCATCCTCGGGGCCCGTGTCGTGACTACCCCAAGCCCGCCTTCCATAGGCCAGGGGCTGGCGACTAGCACCAAGGCATAATTCCCGGTAAAAAGTGAAGGCATTGCTTTTGTAAAGTAAACAAACACCACAGAGAAAGCAAGAAGAAGTAAACACTAAGTAAAAACTAGGTACAACAGTAAGTGTGGAAAAGTAAGTGGGCCAGGATACAAACCCAAACTGAAAGTAAAGTACAACTGGAAAGGGAAACAGCAACTAAAAGTAAAGCCACAGCCTTGAGTTGTCCACTGGAAGTCCCACCTGAAGGGTGGGTATAGATAGCCTACACAACTCCTCGGGTCCAGCCGTCCACTCCGAGTATGCCCCGCCCAGTGATCTGCCTCCAGGTACCGACCTACTCCTCATTCCTCAACCATGATCAGCAATGTCCGTCGTCTGAAACCAACACAACGTAGTGCGGGCATAGCCCGTGCAGGGGTGAGTATAAGCTACACAGTAGGGACCCCGAGACCTCCGAAGGTATCCTAGAATCCACAAAGGTTAATCCACAAAGGAAAGATACAAACACGAAGTAACATCCGGCACTACTTAGGTATATGCCCATGCATATACCCAAGTTATCAATTCTTGTTCGGCTCCAACATCCGAGCACAAGTACAACCCAGTACACATAGGAAACCACAACCCCATCTATACAGGAAAGCATAACGTAATCCACACAGGATATCAAGTCAATCATATTGAAGATAAGGATTGAATGTCAAGATACAGCTCACACAGGTATACGTGTTCGTATGATGATAGAGATGATCAGATCTAGCCACTGATTCATCGAAGCCGTCGGACCCACAAAAGATCTATAGGTACTAACCCCCGCAATAACCCACAAAGGATCTGACCCACATAGGATCGATAGGTAACTAACCCCTGCAAAGACCCACAAAGGATATGACCCACACAGGATCGATAGGTAACTAACCCCCGCAATGACCCACACAGAATCAGACCCACACAGGATCTGTAGGTGATGGCCCACACAGGACCGTTGAGCACTGACCCACACAGGATCTGACCCACACAGGATCAGTAGCACTGATCCATGTAGGATCGCTGAGTGATTTAGTCATCGTCGTCGAATCCACGGAGGATTTCTGCACAGTCGTCATCGTCGTCGCAGTCGCAGCCAGCTCTAGGGTTCCCGCACACAGTAAGCTCGTTCGGGAGGGTCTGCTCCACAAGACGAGGGGTTGATACATCAACGGACACATAGTCTGAAGTTGATGTATCCAAAAGTTCCGTATCATCAACAGGAACCTAACGTCACAGACGGCGAGTCAATCGGACGCCTGGTCTGAGAGTTATTGGCTTTTTCGTCTCAGGGGCCCGGTTGGTTTTTAAGTCAAAACCAACCCGACCGTACTCCAACTGCATCCAAACCTCGATCGGAGTAATCCAAAAGGTCTTTCTTACTAAGTGGAATCCAACAAAGTTGATGGCAAGTCAATCGGACGTCCGGAGATCAAGTTATAAATGTTTCCGCTCCGAGGGCCCGGTTGGTTTCGTGTTCGAACCAACCTAGCCGAACCAATAGTTCTCCGAAACCCTGAGTGTAATATATCGAAATGACCATCTCGATTCAAGGATCGCATCGCAGCTGACAGTGTGTCGATCGGAGGTCCGCATCCCATTTTATGGGCAGAAGACCGAAAGAGGTTCGGTATTAGGGGGTTCGGGCCCTGGTCCGACCCGGCCCGATACCCCTAGGGTCGGCCTCAACTAGGTCGACCCGAACCGGTTCCGGGTATTGCCCGCTTGAGCGTGGCTAGGCCCGGCTAGCGCAGCCAGCAGCCAGGCGGGTCGGCTGTAACGGTCAAGCAGTGAAGGGGGGGGGGGGGGGGGCGCCGCCCCCCGCATTGAGAACCTGTGGCCCCCATGTGGGGGGTCGCACCTGCTGGCCGACCGGGGGTTACGAACCCCCAGTTTTCCCCTAACCGGCCAGCCGGCTCTGGCTGGCCGGCTACTGCCGCCATGGGACGGACATTGGCCGGTCCCCCTGCTCAGACGCCGGCAGCCCGGAACCGGCCGCCAGTCTCCCGGCTCCGCCGCGGCCTTGGTCCGTCCAGCGCGGCGCGACGGTGCCGCGCCCTTCTTCCACGGCCCCGCTCCGGCCGTGGCGCTTTTTTAGTTCTCCAGCATGGCGCGACCGTGCCGTGTCTTTGGTTCATCTTCAACGGCGCGGTGCGATGGCGTCGCTTCTCCCCCTTTCTTTAATATTTCCGCGCGGTGTTGTGGCACCGCGTTGCCTTGTTCGTGCCGCAAACAACATCAAACAACCAAAGGGGAGAGGAGGGTCAGCCGTGTTCGTGCGGTCCGACCCCCTCCTATTATTGCGGTATAAGGAGGCTCCAATAGAAATGAATAAAGGCAACAGAAGAATTCACGAACAACAATTAAAATAAATCCCTACCTCGTCGAATTCGATGAGCGAGGATTCGTCGTGGAATTAACCATCATGGAAGAAGGCATTGCGAAAGGAGGATCATCGCGTCATGGAGAAGGAACATCACGGAGGAAGCATCGCGTCATCTATCTATGAGGATCTGGCATTCTTCGTGTTCTTTTTGTTCTTCGTCGAGGAGGAAGAACATCACGACTTGAGAGAATTATCCCCAAACCCTCTTGCACAACCAACCCCTAATAAAATAAGAGTTGTCTTATTTTATTAATGCACAAGACAACATTTGAATTTCAAAAAGAAACAATCAATTCAATGAATTAATTGCAACGATTTAACCGCCTAAATTAATGAGGCGTTTATTAACCATATGAAACGCATGGGTTGACTTCATTAAAAAGGGGTGCGGGTGCATTTCTCAATTAAAGGATGGTGGTTGAAAAAGGTGGGGCTTGTGTGGGCCCCACCCCACAAATATCCTACCTAGTGGTGTAGGATATTGTGGGTCCCACCTTAACCCCTTAACTTAAGTTAAACAACTAAAAATAAAATAAATGTTGTGACCCATTATTTTATTCATTTACTTAACCTGAAAATTTAAAAACCACACCCGGGAAAACGCAACTCTGGAAAAGGTGTTTCTAAGAAATTATCGGCGTTGCGATTCTTTCGGTGCCCTCGAAATTCGATTCCAAGCACTGGTTCAAAAGTTAGAAAAACCCGCTCGTTTGTTCACTGAACGTACCTGAGCTAAACTTCGGAAAAATATTCTGGGCACAACGGGCCTCGGAATTAGGTTCCGTCAGAAACTTCATCCTTGTAAAATTCCCAAGAAAATTAAGAAAAAAATTTCCTTGAATTATTCGGGTATTAACACTTAAAACTGCATTTTTGATATCATTTTAGTTCTATAAGAATTTGGGTTCATTTATTGTTGTTTGAATTTTCATTTTCCCTTTGAATAAAGTAATATTCTACTATGGTTTTTTGTACAATTTTCCTTACAACTTATTTCTAATTCATATCGGTTTAGCATGTTGATATCCAATTTTATATTTCATTGTTTGATTTTACATTTAATATTAAGAAAAAATTGACCTCTATTGTCATCTTCTATTGGAATTTCCTTGAAACATATTTCGACTTCTTTTTGGTTATGCATGTTGATATCGAAATGCCGATTTTGTTGTCTGATTTTTCATTTCCTGAATGAAAAAAAATAAACCTCTATTGTGGTCTATTATATCATATTAGGTTTTTTCCTTTACAATGTAAATTACATTCACTTTAATATCCATTGTGAATTATATGGTCTCATTACACACCTTGATAATAAGCTATAAAGAAAAAAATCAAACATGAATTTCTTGTCGAACTCTAGAGATGAAAGGTTGTAGTGAAGGTGACTTATGAAGGAACGACAAACAGTTTGTGAGCTATCTATTAAGTAATATTGTAAATGTTCTACTTACTATCCTATGTTTAGTAGTTTCATTCATTAAACATGCCATGTGATCAGTGCCTAAAACTACTAGAAACTATTCAATGACATCTACTAACTAGTTTGGTACTCCATTGAGTAAACCAGTATCAACAGGTGACATCCCTTGTGGAGTCACACACATGCCAATATCATCTCTATGTATCAGTGTTTAGTTTCATTTTAATTAACTAGTATCATATTTAGTATGTATCAGAATACATTTCAGGCTAATAGAAATCAGTCATACTACACTAATTTCCTGACAGTGCCTGAACAATTGTCTGCTCGGTCAAATACAAAAATTTATTTCCCATGAAACTGTATATATGCAAGGGTACAATGCAGAATGCTGATGAAGTAATGAAATAATATTGGTGATTTTTCTCATACTGTAACTTTAAATTATTCAAGTTAATTTAATTCTTTCAGTGTCTGTATTCATTGATATTTCCACAATATCAGTAGTGACCTCTACTATAAATTATTCAGTGGAATCTAGCAGTCTGTTTGGAACTCCAAACATTGAACCTCTAACAAAAAATAGATTAAGAAATAGATTCACACACATGAAATTGTCACCTTTATGTAACAATGGATATATATATTTAAATTCACATGTATAAACCATTTGACTACACACTAATTTATACACTAACACATATTATTACTAATTAATTGATTCTCTGTCAACAGTTCCAAAACCATTTACACCTCGGTGAACGTTGTCTGTGGGATATAACAAACAAAAACAACGACTGGGTGTCTTGACACATTATCCTCCACCATTCTATAAGTATCATAACTATAATCTTTCATGGCCATATTGTAGTTCATACAACATTTGTATTCCCTGTATAACATTTTGGTCATTACTTTGAGTAGCAATAACGAATGAAGAAAATACTCTATCAGATTCATCACCTATTTCCTCAACATAGTAAGAATGATGACTGTTTCTACACATTACCATTCCTATTATAACAGTTCTATTTCTTATGCTTCCCTATACCAACAGATGCTTCTTAACTCCTATTATTGATGGGAACTACAATACGTTATTGTGTGTATGTCTGTTGTACACTATAATTTGACACACACACACATATATGTATATACAAATGTACATTATGTAGAATAGTGAGTTGTTTTCTATAACTACTTTCATGTTATGGACAATAATCATTTCTTCAGAAAGAAATGAGTTCAAATACTTTTCAGGCTCAAGAAAACATAAATATTGACATAAATGGTGTAGAAAACTATATATGTACTTTGATGTACATGTTTCACTAGGCACAATATTAACTTTTTTATTATTTAATCCAGTCCAATATTATGTACCGCTTGCTTCTACTAGGAGAGTTACTAGAACCAGACCTTGTCGGGAACATGGGCATACAAAATATGCATTAATGGTTCTTTAATACAAAATCATATTCTCTATTATTGACTGAGGTTTTTTAAAAACATATTCTACATTACTGTTCTGTTCAATCAGGTTATTATGATAATGGAGAGCCTTCTAACATCTGTAAATATCGCCACTCTTTTTTGTGGTTTTATGAGATAAACAAGAAATTATGCAATAGAAAAAACCAATGTTTTTCTCTATGCTTATCAATGGGAATGGTTGCTTTGGACTTACTACAATCATTTCTTGAATACCTAAGGATGTGGGTGTTCAATCAAATTTCAGTTGAAGCCCGATTATTCCAAGACCACATGCATATTTACAATTTCATGTTTGAATTCATGTTAATGGGTTGGAAGGTAGATAGGTTGTTCAATAATGGTTGAGATCTAGGTATATTCAGATTACATGGATAAAACTACTATCGCATAGGTAGTTTATGTCAACCTGATGGACATCCACCATGGTTCGCACAACTATATATGTATGATACTGCATATGAGTGTCAGAATAGAATTCACGGAATTAGGTATTGTTTATATTCAATTATTTGTACTAATTTGAAAAATAGTTCCCCAATTTATATTAACATATGTAATTGATCCATCTTTGATGACAGAAATCAACAATCTATTATTAACTACAATACTATTGAGAACCTACAACAACTTCTCCCTGAGAACAATGCTTTTCCTTGAGAATTTATAAGTAAAAGGGATGTTCTTAACCATCAGGAAGTTCCAACATTAAATCTACATCTTCTTAAAATGTAATAAACAAATTTTGCACCATATAACCTACCAAAAACTTCTGAAATTACAATGCTGATTGTAGGTGATATTGAAGATCTCAGCCAAGAACGTGATATCATCATTCAAACCAAAATTTGTGATTTACAAAGAATTGATGAGATTCACCCATTGTATCTTCCATTGTAGTATCCTTTGATTTTCATAGGTGGCCATGATGGATATTGTGACAACGTGTTGCATCGCACTACTCGATTCAAAAAAAGTACTACACTCAGGAAGGTACCAATGAGAGAGTACTTCTCATTCAAATTTTTGTTCGTTGATAATGATGCATAGATCTTACTACAATCTAGAATATTTCTGCAACAGTTTATTGTTGATTCTTATATGATGATTGAGTCTCAAAGAATATCATTAATTCGCTTCAGTTAGAAGAAATTGACCGTCAAACTATAAAATGGATTATATTATGAATTTCTTTGAGGTGACCATGAAGGGATATCATGTGGGAAGCGTATCATTTTACCTTCTACATTTATTGCTGGTATAAGTTATATGATCAAGAATTACCAAGATGAAACGCCGATATGTAATTGATAAGGGTATCCAGATTTGTTTTTAACATTTACATGTAACATGATGTGGCCTGAAATAACTCAATTTCTTAGAAACCACAATCTCCGTCCACCAGATAGCCTGAAAATATTATCTCGAGTTTTCAATATTAAGGTTTATCAATTAATGAAATATTTAAGAGAAGGTTGTTTCTTTGTAAAGTCACGGGAAGGTATCTCAATTTGTACTTACTATCCAGTATGTTCAGTTCCTTATTATATATTTTTCCAGCTTCTATTAATAGTCTAAGGCACTTTTCTTCCCATGTGGTTGTTCAAACTGGGGAGTTTCAAAAACATAGCTTTCCTCATGTGCACATCCTACTATTTCTCTATCAGGAAAACAAATTTTACACTCCAATATATGTAAACATGATTTCCTGTGATGAAATTCCAAATAATTGTTCCTATCCAAGACTACACAGAGCTATTAAGAATTTTATGATCCCTGGACCTTGTGGATATGCCAACTGTACTTCTCCTAGTATGAGAAATGGAAAATGTTCAAAATTTTGTCAAAAAAAATTGTTGTTCATACCATTGTTGATGGTGATGATTACATTTTCTATCGCAGAAGGGATGATGGATGAACGGTTCTAAAAAATGGATTCCCTAAGATAATCAGTTTTTCAAAACATACAGTCATGATTTTCTATTAAAGTATCATGTATATATCAATATTGAAGTTTGAAATCAGTTGTATTCCATAAAATATCTATTTGAGTATATTAGAAAAGTAAATGATCGTGTAACAGCAGTACTCAATGAGAGCAGCAACAGAGAGTTCCCAGAAAAAAAAATGTAGATGAAATAAATATAAATTATGACTGTCGGTACACAACTCCTTTAAGGACTCTTGGAGGATATTTTCCTATGATATCCATTATAGATATACACCAGTTGAGAGGTTGGGTTTCCATTTAAATGGGAAACATACTGTGAAATACAATGACAATAATAATATTAGAGATGTCTTGAATCACATTAACATATCTAAAACAATGTTCACCTCTTGGTTTCAATAAAATCTAATGTACCCAAAGGGTAGAGCTCTAACTTTTTCATAATTCCCAAATATATTGGTTTACCACTCAAATGAAAAAGAAATGTTATCGTTGAAGGTAGGGATATTCTATTGGTAGTCTATACTATGTTACTCCAATAACTGAATACATCTTTTACTTATGTACACTTCTAACAAAAATCAAAGGTTTTACTTCATATAAAGATCTCCAAATAGTTAAAAACATTACTCATGAAGCATTTGGAGAGGCATGCTATGCATTGGGACTACTAGAAAATGACACGAAATTTATTGAAGCTATAAAGGAGGTTTCAACTTGGGGAATAGGAAATTATGTATGAAGGATCTTCACAAGAATGTTAATTTCAAGTAAGAATTCTCATTCAGAAATTTTTTGACAACAAACCTGTGACATTATAGATGAAGATATTTTATATTCTCAAAGATAGAGGCTATAATTGCAAAGTAAATATATGTTTCTCAGTTTATTTTTTAAAACAAGTTACTGCAAACTTATTTCTTTTATGTCATATTTCTTATTTTGTTGATAAATAAATTTAATTAATATTTACATAAAAATTCATCGAAGAACATAGGTTATAGAGTTCTTACTAACAGGATGCTTATTGGTTTCTATGTAATTAGTAAACTCTAAAATATAGTTATGATCATTTAACTTTACTATAGTTAAATTATATTAACTAAATGTAACATAATTTAAATAGAAAAATTCTGTCGTATTTGTTTACATTTTCTATAAAAAATGATAAGCTCACCTATTATTCATATGATAGCATAAACGTGACAACTAAACATGAATACGTCAATTTTAATAGTGTTTTTTATTTTCTATGATTACATTGATATATTTATTCTAGTAACCATGTTTTTCTACTTTATTTCCAATAGATATGTGCACAGGTTAATGTCACTCAAATATACTCCTGAAATGCATAATATGAATTTGAGTCTATATAATCAGTTCTTTCACCACCGATATGAATACAACTTTTAGTTACTCCAAATTACTTTAATAATTTCATGAATTTAATTTTATACTACTCTGAAAGAATATTCCTCAATTTTTCTAGATTTTACACTCACAGAACATTAGATAAATATGTATGCTCTACTTGAAATAGAATAGATTTTACAGAGCAATGGAAAATCTCTTCGATTTTATCCTCCTATGCTGGTTCCAGACTCTGCAATTGATACTCATTCAAATCATTTAGTTTTAGAAGAAATAAATTACAGTAGTAAAATTCTTCAAAAATGAGTATTGAACTTTACAAACTATTCTTACTTTCGAATAGAAATAGGTGATGGATGATATGTTGTCTTCGTTATCTATAAATTCATGGGGATTATTCTTATTGTCGGGATTTGGAGGAACAGGTAAAAGATTCATTTGGAAAATAGAAACATCATTGTTATAGTCTTAGGGCTCTATTATACACGAGGTTTCTCTGAGTGGAATAGCACTATTACTACTTTATAGAAGAATAACTGCACATTCTAAATTTTGTATTCTAATCTCCATTATTAAGCAGCATGTTTGCAATATTCAGTAAGGGAGTGATGTTGAAAAACATCTAAACTCTACAAAGATGATTATTTGGGATGAGCCTTTTATGGTTCATAAGTTCTATTTTGAGTCTCTAGAATTTACTCTTAGGGATATAATGATAGTAAAAAATGTTAATACAATGAATTTACCATTATCTGGTCTAACAGTTGTATTGGGTGGAGATTTCAGGAAAATACTACTTTTAATACCAGGTGGTAATAGAAATGAAATTTTCTTTGAATTTATGAATTTATCATATATTTGGAATCATTTTTAGGTATTAACTCTAACAAAGAACAAGAGATTGCTTTCATCTACCTCCACCAATGATTAAAATGAGGTCTGTGATTTTTCTAAATGGACTTTGGATTTTGGAAAAGGTGGAGTTGGAGAACCTAATGAGGGTGAAGTGATCTTCCAAATTCAATCACAATATCTTCTTACCTACACTAAAAATGAAATAGTTGTAATTGGGGAGTGTACATATCCTGATTTAAGTGAGAAAAACGGTGACATCTCCTATCAGAAAGAGTGTTCCATTTTAGCTCCAACCCGTGATTCTATTAAAGTAGTAAATGATTACATGTTGTATCTATCCAACTATGTAAAGAAAGACTACTTCAGCTAAAATTCAGTCTACAATTCTAGTAGTGATATAGATAGGGCAGAAAACATTTACACCTCTAAGATTTTAAATGGTATCAACGTCTCCAGTTTGGCTGCCCCCAAAATTTCTCTAAATATTGGTTTCCCCATTATGATACTAATAAATGTAGATCAATCAGTTGGTTTACGTAACGGATCCCATATGATTGTCACAAACATAGGTGATCATGTCATTGGAGAAAACATTTTAACTGGCTGTCATTCGGGGTATTCTGCATTCAATCCAATACTAACTATGACACACTCTAATGTTAGGTGGCCTTTCAAATTACAAAGAAGAAAATTTCATTTGAAAGTTTATTATTAAATGACTATTAATAAAATTCATGGGAAATCGTTGTATTATATTGGGTTATATCTCCACAAACCCATGTTCTCTCATGGGAAATTATAAGTTGTGGTTTCTAAGGTCACATCGAAAAGTGGTTTGAAAATTGATGTTGATGATAACAATAACACATCATCTGATTACACACAAAATATTTTGTACAAATAAATATTTGATAACCTATATAGGTACCATTTCAATTAACATGTCAATATTTTACTATGGTTTGGAAATACAATGTGTACTTTTAGAACTTTTCAACTGCTAACAATGTTTTTTTCAACACTAATCAAAATCATATGAACTAAAAACAAAATGTTCAAACCAATTAACAATTTGAATGTGATTACCAAAGAGGATGATGAAACACTCAGGATCGAGGTTCTTGTTTTAAACATGGGGCACAATTTGTCACCCAACTACTCTAATGAATTCATTGCGATTGATATAATACTTGTTGATAAAGATGTCAGTTTACAATACATGACTAATATCTGTTTTTTCCATCCCATTTTTTTGTTATTCTATATACATCTGTTAATATTTATATAGTATGTCTCTATACTTGATCATATAATTTTTTAATCTATTCTCCTACATTTTAACATTCTATCTCAAGGGAACCAAAATTCAGTGTACAATTACTTCCCGTCAGCTTATCTCCAAGTATAGAAATCTCTTGCTTGAAGGATTGTGTTATATGATACAAAACATCCAAATAGAGTAAAACCATGGTAGTTACTTGGGAAGTATACATGCATGAAGAATAATGTTCACATCCACGAATTTTTTTCTTCCATGTGATGTAGAAATTCCTCATTTCAGTTTTGATTTTACTTCATATGATGATATTATTCAAATGATGGTTCCATAAAAACATCTAATAGGTACATTCCACTACCACTTACATTTTAATTTTCTGTCTAGATGAGTTTAATAAATTATACATAAATTATTTTACACTTAATCTTTATTGACCTCAAATTTTCTCTTTTTGTCATCTATGTTATAGAAATAATAGGACTTTTACGTTACAAAAATCTGGTGTAATCTATGAGTCCTTTTAGTTGTAGGATAAAGATTACTCTAGAGGATGAAAGGTCATTAATTTTATGCACTTACATTTTGTGACTACAAAAAAAAGATATTTATTTGTATTGTTACTTTCTTTTCATACAGAGGTTTGCAACTAACCTGTATTTTATGGGGTCAGTTAGTAAATTAAATGATGCATTACTTGGAAAATTACATGGAGTCATCTACCATTATGATATTACAACTCATCCGAGTGAAGCAGTTGAGGAGTATGGTTTCTATATACATTGTTTAGTTTTTCTATTTGTAATTCTGTCATTTAATATGATGCATGAACACTTTACTCTCTAATTATGATTTTTATGAATTCAAACTCCTTTAAGACTTTGTTATCATGAAAACTAATATGAATGAAACAAAAATTATTAACAACCCTCATATTCTTGAAGTAGACAATTTTGGTAGCAGGTAACATTATACCTACTCTCTATTATGTATTTTTATAAGTGTATTCTATGTTCATCACAATTGTAATATGAACTTGTTCTTATTATTATTTTTCAAATCTCTTCTTCTGTACTTACTAGTTTTAGGTTGGTAATAACATCGTAGTTATAATTCCCACCACCAACTAATTTCAACCCCTCTATAGAAGTCTTGTATTAAAATAACAAGAAAATAATTTGAGATGTGAGCAGCTATCAGGAGGTAACTAAAACATCCTTAATTTTGGAAAATCATTATGTGGTATTATGAAATGTTAACCTTTTTCCTATACTAATGAGTATATTTTTATGTAGTCACACTATTATATCCTACACGGTGCTTAATAGCAGCTACAATACTAAAAATTCAAATCACCCACTGCTATTTTTTCAATTCATGCAACTTTTTCATGAAGAATGTACTTGTTTTAGATAACAAAATTTTGTGCCACATTTTCATATTATCTACAAAAAGAACTACTCCCAGGTTACCTAGTTATTATTTTTAAAATTACATAATTTCACTATGATACTAGAAATCTAATAAAGAAAAATATTCAATATCTTTGACCATGTGATCACAATATTAAATCCAATAGATTTAGATTTCAACTGATTGTTACTGATACGACCGACTCATGTTTAGTTGTTTTATTTGACAAACAAGTCATCCAATTAGTACATAAAATAGCTTTAGAGTTGAGATCTTCTTTTATACAGGTAGAATCAACTTCGTGTATCACCTAAATATATTTTTCAATTATATATCCTAACACTTATAATCGATTGTAAAATAGGATGATGATGAGTATTGTTTTTCTCCACATTTGAACATTTTCAAATCAAAGAAAGTTCTATTATCAATTGATGTAACCAATTATAATATTCAAAACTGTCTTCACTCATTTGAAAAAAATATAATCAAAGTAATATTTATCAGTGATAATGACAACTACCTCACCAGCTTTATTGATAGATTCAAACATAATCAGGTATTAACATATAGGTATTCCTAAATTCCTTAGATAACATTAAATTACAAAACTATGTTGTTTAATTTTATTTCACTATACAAGGAAATAAATGCAGTGGGTCTTCACAAGTCAGTAGTGGTATTGAATATATCAAGGTTCAATCACCTTTATCATTTTCCAATTTTCTTTCATAAAAACCATAAATTATCTTACAGTAATTGTCATTCCAACCTTGAATAACTGGAGCATCAAATTCGTAGGTCTTCACCATCCAGTTCAAACATTTCCAAAATATTTTTTACTTATACCATAGATATGTAATCTACTCAGGTATGTAATAGTTATGTTTAGTGAATACTATCTTTTTTCCATTACTTTAAATAAACATTAATGATTAAGATAGAGTTTCTATGGTTGTTATATTTTTGACATACAGTTCCTTAAGTCTGCAATTGTCTAATGTTATATATCAAATATGTGATTCTTTTATTTCAAATGAAACAAGTACCTTCAAATTCTTCTAACTATATTCGCTACGTAGAAAACCTATCACTTGAATTTGATATGGAGGATGAGGTGCAACATGATCTTTAGATATGTCAAGACATTTTTAGTACAACAAGTCAATGTAGTCAACTAGAGAGGTGAACAAAAGGTATTTTGAACAAGAAAAATTAGAAATCGAACTAAGATGTTCTGATTCAATATCATGGTAATAATACTTTTTGGCTCTTTATTTGGTTTTCATTTCTTTTTTTGGAAATATTATGTGCATTAAATACTATTCTGGGGCCTGTAGAGTACAATTACCTTATTAGAACATGTGTACTACTTAGTTTTAAGGTCTTTTATAAGATTTACATAACAAATTTACTTTATACCATAGTTACACATTATCATGGGTATTCTCTAGGCCAACCCCAATTCCCCCCAAATTAATGACTATAAAAAAATTCATTTCTATTGATTCAACTTTGTATATTTTGTATCTGCGTATTGTACATGTTGGATGTTTTTGTATCTGTGCATTTTTGTATTTGGGATTTCTCATGTTGGAAATTTTAGTATGGTTTTTCTATAGGTTGATTATTAGTTTTTCATGTTATACGCATTTCATGCAAGGTAGTTTTCATGCTAGACAAATTTCTTATCATGCTGGATGGTTTTCATATTGGACATTTTTGTATCAATTTTTCTTACTGGATATTTTTCATTAATCTGGACATCACTCATACCGGAGGAGGAAAATGATGGAGGTTTTTGATACTGTAAGTTTTTCTGTAGAATGATCAGCTTGGTTTTTTCATGATGGATGTTGTTTTGTACTGGAAATTTTGTTGTATTTGATATTTTCCAGGTTGCTGGATGGTTTTCATGCAGGACTTTACTCATTAAATGACACTTTTTTCCTTGTATTCATTACTAAATATTTACACTTTTATTTTACAATTTCTTAATTTTTTTCTCAGTACAAGAGAATTCATCAATAGGAATTGGAAATGAATGGAGGTATTTTGTCCTAAAATCATGGAGTTAACCTCCCTTTCATCCAACATATAAATGCATGTAATTTTTTTCACTATTTACTACACTGTGTATTGTTTTTTATGCACTAAAAACATATGAAACAGATGATTATAATGCTATCATCCTTAAACACCAAAAACTTTCTTCTAGGCCTTTGATTACATTTCAGATCTTCAAAACATATATCCATGCCAATGCCTGAGTTTCAAACTATACAAATCCAGATTTTTGAAAAGCATGTTCTATCCTCATTTAATGAAATTTATTTCCCTTCTATGAATGATTAAATATTTACACTTTTATTTGACTATTTTATAATTGTTTTCTCAATACACATGAAAAAACATAAACATTAATAGGAAATTATTGGAGGTAATTTGTCATAAAATCGTGGATTTAACCTCCCTTTGGTACAACATTTGATTGCAGGTAATTTGTTTTCACTACTAACTCGAATTTATTTTTTTTTATGCACTAAAATCATATAAAACATATGATTATAATTCTATCATCCTTGAATACTAAAACTAGTGGAAAAAACATTTAACACATCGGCATTTTTCAGGTCGGTTCTATATAACCGACATGATAAATCGATGACAGCCCATTTTTTTATATTGGTTATTTAATAACCAACATAATAAATACTGAGATTAGCTTTATCACATCGGTTATAAAATAACTGATGGGAAAATCGAATATGGGCACTTTATCACGTTGGTTATTTTATAACTGAAGTGATAATGGAAATCTCAGAAATTTATCACATCAGTTATCAAAAGAACCAATATGATAAAATGCCATTTATCACGTCGTTTATTTCATAACCGATGTGATAAATTATTATATATGTCAGTTATTAAATAATGGATGTTATAAATATAAAAAAAATAGTTTTACACATCAGTTATTTAATAACTGGCGTGATAAATATTTTAAAAAATTTATCACGCCCCATATTTAGTTATTCTGTTTTCTTCGATCGGGTGACCTGCAACTCGTCTCTCCCATGCGGAAAACCTAGAAATCCTCATAAACCGACAGTTCCACGTCTATATGGTGATAATGAAAAACCAATGTATCCAGGTTGTATGGATTTTACGGTTTTGTCGGCGGTGTTAAAATTGATTAACCAGAAGGTGAAATATAGATGGAGTGATAGAATTTTTACAGAGCTGCTACAATTGATGAAATACATTCTTCCAAAAGATAATGATCTTCCAGATTCAAAATATAAGGCCAAGAAAATATTATTCCTGATGGTATTGGGATATAATAAAATGCATGCCTATTTGAATGATTGTATGATATATAGGAAGGAATATGAATTTCTATCATAGTGTCCTAAATGTGGTACATCACGGTATAAGTTGAAATAAAAATCACTGGCTGATGTAGAGATTACAAAGATACCTTCCAAGTTATTTTAGTATCTTACTATAATTCATCATTTAAAATGTTTATTTTATAATTCACATGATGCAAAAAGGTTAAGAGGGCATAATGATGAGTGGATATGTGAATGAAAAATATTTCATCTAAATGATTGTCCACAATGGAAGAAAATTGATGAGCAGTACCCCATATTTGGAAATGAAAATAGAAATCTCATACTAGGTTTGTGCACAGATGGAATGAATTCATAATGAACCCTCAGTAGCACACATAGTTTATGGCATGTTTTATTGGTAATTTACAACCTCTCTCCTAAAGGTTGTATGAAGTGAAAATATGGCATGATCAGTATAATGATCTCTGGTTTGAAGCAACCTGGAAATGATATTGATGTTTTCTTATCACTATTGATTGATGATTTGAAACTTTTATTGGAGGATAGTATTAGGGTGTGTGATTCTTATAAAATAGAATATTTTTAACTGCATGCAGTGCTTATGTTCACTATAAATGACATCACAGCCTATGGAAATTTGTCTGGATATAGTGTTAAGGGTCATAAATCATGTCCAATTTGTGAACAAAAGACTTTATATTGTCAATTTCATCATGGGAGGAAAACAGTATACATGGTTCATCGAAAGCTTTTGCCTATGGATCACTCTTATAGAAGATTAAAAAAGGCATTAAATGGCTCAAAATAATTTGATATTGCTCCAAAACCTTTATCCCCGGATGTGTATTTCGAGAGGGTGGAAAACCTTGATGTGACATTGGGAAAGACACATAAATCTGGTAATGATAGACATATTTGGAAGAAAAGGTCAATATTGTTTGAGCTACCATATTAGAGATATCATGAAGTTAAACATAATATTGATGTCATGCACGTGGAGAAGAATATCTTTAACAATTTGATTGGAACATTGTTAGATATTAAAGGAAATAAAAAAGGTGGGTTGAATGCAATATTAGACTTAATATCTATGGGAATACATTTGGAGTTAGCTCCCACTAGTAATGGAAGATGAACATTTCTTCCCCCGGCTTGTCATACATTATCCAAGAGGGAGAAAATAAGATTTTTTCAGTGTCTTCTTCATATCAAAGTGCCTCAAGGTTATTCTTAAAATGTAAAAATTCTTGAATCATTGAAGGATTTGAAGTTGATAGGTATGAAATCTCATGATTTTCACGTCATGATGCAACAACTTCTATCAGTTTCATTGCATGGAATATTTCCAATCCGTGTCAAAAAGACTATAATGAAGTTGTGTTATTTTTTCAATTCAATTTGTAATAAGTTTATTGATGTGAATGCTTTGAACATTTTGGAAAAGGATGAAATTTCTATTATTTTTCAATTGGAAATGTATTTTCCTCCATATTTTTTTTTGATATAATGGTGCATTTAATGATTCATCTGGTTTGAGAAATAATGCTTTATGGACCTGTATATCTTCATTGGATGTATCCTTTTGAAAGGTATATGAAAATATTGAAGGGGTATGTTAAGAATCCATATCGAACTGAAGCCTCCATTATTGGAAAGTATATTTTTGAGGAGGTTGTATAGTTTTATATGATCTACTTGGCTGCGGAGAAGCACATAGGTTTACCTCCATCTCACCATGAACGAGTTAATAATAAGGGAAAGGGGATTTGTGGATTGAAATTCAAATCGTTGTCAACTGAACAGGTGAAGAAGTTAGAATTATACATTTTGAAAAACATATTTGATGCTCAATCATATATCACATTGCATATTAATGAGTTTGAAACAATTTCATCCAAAGAAGAAAGAAATATGGATTTTGAATAACCACAACAAAACATTTTTGTCATGGTTTGAAAAGACCTTTCTTGGTAGATCAGATGTATCAGAGACATTAAGATGGGTAGTGTGTGGTCCATGTTTAAATGTGATAACATGGTCTGGTTAACACATTAATGGATATACATTTCATATGAATGCTCTGGACAAAAGAAGTGCAGTTCAAAATAGTGGTGTATTGGTGTTCGTAGAAGAAAAGCATTTTTTGAGTTTTAAATACAAAAACCCAATTTCTACATCAAGTGCATTTTATGGAGTCATTGAAGAAATATGGGAGGTTGATTAGTTTAAAATTAAATTTCTTGTTTTTAATTATAAATGGTTGATCGGTAATAATAGTGTCAGACGCGATGAATATGGAATGAAAGTTGTTAATATGAATAGATTGGAATACACAACTGATTCTTTTATAATGGAAACACATGCAAAACAGATTTTCTATGCAGTTGATCAATCAGATATGCAGTGGTTTGTTGTTTTATTAGGGAAAAACAATATTTTGGTGAGGATCAACTTGATGAAGATGCTGATTTATGTGAGATCCCAACATCCATAGAAATATTAGTATAACATAATGATGACCATGTTGAAGACATGGTTTGTTCCATAAGGAACGATCATGATGATGGAATTTGGGAAAAAAATCCATTTGTACATTCCTAATATTAAAGGTAACATATGTTTATATCTTGTTTACATTTATTATTTTCATAAAATTTTAGATATTGTAATTTTTTTTAAATGCGTATTAGAAAAATATGTAGAATTTTTTGATTATTTTAATTTTGTTTAGTTTAGTTTATCATGTTTACCATTACGTAAATTGTATATCTATTATTTTTGTTGAATGACAATTACTTTACCATGTTTACCATGTTTACCATGTTTACCATGTTTACCATGTTTACCACATTTACCATGTTCACCATGTTTACCATGTTCACCATGTTTACCATGTTTACCATGTTTACCATGTTTACCATGTTTACCACGTTTACCAAGTTTACCATGTTTACCATTGTTTACCATAGTTTACCTTTATGTAACTTATATATTTATTGATTTTTTTGAATGACAATTACACTTCCCTATTTACAATCTTTACCATTGTTTAACATGCTTACAATATTAACCATGTTTACTATTAAGTAACTTAGTTCAATTTTCCATTTTCTATTTACATTAGTTTTGTAATATATGAATTTTTATATTTCTGAACTAATGTTTTTTTATATGAAGGATAATGACAGATCAATCAGTTGATCAACTACATGTTTCTGGAGATGATCATAATGATAATACCTATGGGGAGTAACATTCACATGCTCTTCTTGATGTTCCCCAATCTTCCTCATGTGCTCCCATAATGACAAAGAGTTCAAGAGTTATTAAACATGGGTGCACACATTTACCAAAATTATCTCTTTCCCATACACAGGACCAGAGGATAATCATTGAGTTTGATGAGAATGATATTCCTAGAGGTCCAAATGCAAAAGATTTTAAGTGTTTTGTATCAACTCATGGTAAGAGCACTGTAGTCATTTTGTATTATGATTGGAGAAGTGTGGAAAAAGTGATAATATCTCAGTTTTTGGAGATGATTTCGGTAAGATATTTT
The DNA here is from genome assembly GCA_963277665.1 of Viscum album. Classification (NCBI taxonomy): domain Eukaryota; kingdom Viridiplantae; phylum Streptophyta; class Magnoliopsida; order Santalales; family Viscaceae; genus Viscum; species Viscum album. The sequence continues at coordinate 1,449,496,590 of OY728151.1, read as the reverse complement.
TTTATTATTTTTCTATTCTTTAAATTTTTCTAGTATAATATGTTTTACCTCTTATTTATCGAATGACATTTCATATTTCTGACCCTAGAAGAGTTAGGAAGAAATGTTTATCGATGGATACTAAGAGATGGAGGGATTTCAAATCAACCCTCAAATCTGATTTCATTTTTGGTCATAGGATTCATGACAATCCATGTCATATATATCCTTTCATGGATGAATATACATGGAGATAGTTTGTTGAAAGTAGAATAAAAGAATCATTTTTTGTAAGGGAAATGTAAACTTTTATAAGATTTCTTATATAAATGATCTTATTAATGTTTTGTTAATGATTTATTATTCTTCATTTATAGAAAACAAGAAAATATCCTCAAGAGATCCTATCTAAAAATGTATACCCTCATAGTTTATCTTGGGGAGGGTATACATTATTGGAAGAACAAAGGATGCCAGAAAATTTACAAAAAATAAGACCTGAGTCTTCAAGATCTTGAGATGTTTCCGCTCCATCCCATTCATCTAGACATGAAAAAAGGATGAGAGCTCGAATGGTCAAAAAGGGGCAATATATTTGGAAGTATTCGAGAATCATATCTGATAGGATTGTAAGATATTTATTTTATTTATTTAGGTTATCTATATTCTTCATATAATTTGAATCATTACAGAAATGTTCAATTATTTAATACAAGATTTTCTTTAGAAGAAGAGCTCACTGGGGGTACTTACAGTTGCTGGGAGGCAAGATATTTTATCTGTAGCATTGGGAAAGCCCGAACATCCTGGTCGTGTATGAGGATATCTGACGGGTGTATCGGTAAGAAAAGTGTTTCCATGTTCTTCAACTTCTTTCATTGAGGGTGTTTATAAGAAAATAGAATCCTTGAAAGCTGAAGTTCATAATATTAATGCAATGATGGAGGAAAAGATTAGATCATCGGTACAGTCTATGTTTGCAGACATGCAAACAAAATTTCAGACTACAGCTCCCACTCCTCCACCTCCCCCTACAGACCCCATTTTTTGTCCTCCACCTCCACCAGTAGCTCCCACTCCCCCACCTCAGCCTGAGGACCCCATTTTTTATCCGACTCCTTTGCCGCAGCTTCTTATATATTGCGAGTTGTATCTTGATGATCCACAACATCATATAGTTGCATATAGGATGGTATATTGTATAGGAGATATAGTTCATCGTCAACAGTTATAGGTATAGAATCATAGGGTCATTGTACAGGATATTATTGATAGATCATCTCGAGTACCATTACCTACAGATGAGGTGATGACAGATGGACATAGCATCAGACATTTTTTAATTTGGCTATCTAGAATTCTATGACTCATTAACATAGAGGTATGTATGTTATATCTTCTATTTTATTTTTTATTAAAGTGGTTTAAAAATTTAAAAATTAATAAATTTTTCTATGTATTTTTACAGGAATACTTCAAATGTAAAGAAATACTGTATAGACAACAATAAAGACAAATGGCTATGACATCAGATATAGATTCTAGTTGTCTTGAGAGATTGTCAAGATATTCAAATTTGTTGGTGGATAATTTTGAGTTTCGAATGTAAGCTCATGTTTGTGGACATGCAATAAATGTGGGGATTGTGAAAACTGATATCATGGAGCTTATTACTGGATATAAGTTGGGAATCAACGTGGTGAATGTTTTTTCCATGTATGTCTTAACACCTTTTCCCTGCATTATATTTATTAAAAATGTATACCTATGTCTATTTTGAATTAGGCATCTTTATAACATGTGTGAGAAGAATGAGCGGACATATGTATATGGATTCATGGACCTGCATTTGATTTCCCCGGAAGCACATGCATTGGATTAGGAATAAAGAATGCTTTATATCGCTGAAATATTTAAATAGAATATAATCACACAGTGTTAGATGATTCCTTTTTGTGAGAGGTATGAAACATATCTCTAGAAAATAGTTAATTATCTTTTAACATAAAAAGCCATTAAACATAAATTTTCTTTTATAAGTGATCATTGGATGTTATGTGTTTTTTCTCAAGGGAGAAAACACTTTATTAGATATGCACTGTTCGTGGAGATGTGCGAGAAAGTTTTAACAATATGTTGGAAAATTAAGTTTCAATTTCATAATATTTGTATATATTATAATGAATTTTAAATTTATGCAATTCATATCATGCTCTGGTTTTGGTCTGTTTTTGGTCTATTTCAGGTCATCTTTCGAAAGGGCGTAGTTGTGGTTGAACAATTTTATTAAAAAAAATTGGTTTTTACATCAGTTATTTTATAGACGATGTAAAAATTTCCTGGGAATCATTTTTAGATCATTTATTTAATAAACTACATAATAAATTGAAAGGAATTGTTTATTACAATTGTTATTTTATAACTAACATAGTAGATGTGTTTTCACGTCAGTTATTATTTAACCGGTGTTGAAAAATGCGTGGCAGATTGGTTTATCACGTCGGTTATTTTCATAACTGACATGATAAATGCTTCAGAGGTGTGATTTGTTACATTGGTTATAGAATAACTGATGTGATAAAGTGCATACCACATCGGTTATTTACAAAACCAATGTAATAAATCATTACTCTGATGTGTTTTCCATGACAGTTTTTTAGGAACCGATGTGAAAAACTCTTAATATTATTGGTTTTTTACATTGGTTTTAAAATAACCAATGTAAAAAATGTTTATAACGTCTCCTGTAATAACGTAGACCAAAATCCAACATAAAAAATAAAAAATAACTACCGTAAAAAACGTTGTCTACACAAGTGACACTTCATCTAGGCCTTTGATTGTGTTCGGATCTTCAAAACATATATCGATGTCAATGCCTGAGTTTCAAATTATAAAAATCAAGATCTATGAAATTCATGTTCTATCCTCATTTAAATAAATTTTTTCCTTTCGATTCATGATTAAATATTTATTGTTTTATTTGACTATTTTCTAATTTTTTCCTCAGTGCGCATGTGAAAACATAAACAGGAAATGAATATTTTTCAGGTGGTATGTGTTATTGATTTCATTCACTATTACTTTTCAGCATTCTTATTTTAATTTTTTCCTATTTTGTAGATGAATTAATTTATTTCATTCTATGTTGTTTTTATTTAATAAATCTCTTTTTTATGGATTTCTAATGTGATGATTTGATTATTTTTATGGGAGTTCAAGATGTGGTCAATGGATTTTAATACTCTCCTTAGATAGAAACTGGTAGTTGGTAAATCATTCCTATTTATTTTCTCAGTTCATGTGAATACATGAAGAAGATCTGGAATTTTTTTTATTAACAACATTCCAGTGTTTTCCATTAAATTTTTTTATGTACTACCACATCACCCGATTTTAGTGAATAACTCCCAATCTCCAAAGGTCTATATCAATCATCTTCAAACTATTTCAACATTCATGTGAATACTATAGCCCCTGTTTTTCAATAGTGATTAATTCAAAGGTGTATAATAGTCAGATATACTTCCATTCTATTTGAACATGGTAATAGTAGATGTGGAAAGTCATGTGATAATATATACTAAATAAGTGAAAATCTCATGAGAGTATCATTTTTTGGAAACTTATACATAAGGTATGTGGATATGATCATTCCACATGAATTAGATAGTTTATTAAACTTTTGTAACATGACCCATTTTCATCGACTATTTTTTAATATAAACATGTTTCATGATTGTAGAAATATGAGATGGAAAAATATTTTCTTACTATATTTTACTATTTACATTAGTTTTGATGGATGACACCCTAATTCTAATACCAAGTAATAGCCCTATAATTGGACTAATTCTGAGGTGTTTCATCCATAACTACATATATATGATACTTAATATTATCATTTTCTAAGTAATCAAATAAGGAATTGCTTACAATATGTTAAAAAATGTTATCATATCCAAAATATATCTTTTTGATTACATGTTTTGTGTGTTGTGAAGGAAAAATCAGTTGATGGTTGGTTAAAGGAAGATAGAGTGGATGAATCTACCATCCAATCATCCTCCTTCAACCACCACTCTATTGTTGACGACCCTGCACCCCCCGCCCACATGCAAGTCACCATATTATTTTCAATACATAGAAACCCTTTGTTTAATTCTGTATGAAGAAGACTGATTATTCATCATCATTGGAATACTTGTTGCTCATCTCTGTGTATTTTTACTTTTCAGATATGGGATGAAGATAAATAGAAAGGTGGATGATGGGTTTAGGGTTGCATCTCACATTAAATCATATTTGGAGATCATGGACGATGGGTTCAAGTGGGGGAAAAAGATGGTCAAGTACATCCCTAATTCAATGTAATGAGATAATTTATAATTTTATTTTTTGATTTTCTTCTCTTTTCTTTATTAATCTTCCTTCTCAACTAGCAAGTTTTATTCCTCATTTCCTACTTCATGTTCCTATTTTTTACTAATCTGTGAATTTAAGTTCCCATTTAAAAAAACTAGAAACTGACTTGAATTTTGTAATGAACTAGGATTCCCATGTCTATGATCTTTGTATAGATATTAAAAATCCAAAAATATATCTCCTATTTTTCTGACACCTTCTATTGAAATCTTTCAACCATTCCAAGATCTTTATGAAATGAAAACCCTTTTTAACTTCATATGTTTTCAGATCATTAAACCCCTTTATTAGTTTTCTGAATCATTAATTTTTTACAATTATTTACCCCTAGGTATTTTTTTCTTATATTATCTTCCCATTTATATTGATAGTTATCCTCTCTCCTAAAGAATGGATCCCATAATTGAATTCATTTACACATATGTCATTGTAATATACTAGTACTTACCCATGCGTACGCATAGTGATATGTAGTAATTGTTATTTTTTAAAAAGATAATATTATTTGTAAAAGTTGAGAACAAATACTAATATTTAATCAATCATAATCACAAATTAATGGTGCATAAAATTGGAATATAAGTGAATAAAATATGGAGACACCATTAAAATAGTTCAAAAAAGATATGATAAATTTAATGTAATGGAATTTCTAATTTTTTAGGATGGAGATTTCAAATAAATTTCAACTGCATTTACGAAACATTATTGTGTACGAAAACATTATTGGGTATAATGAAATACATAGTGAAAGATACAATGGGGGAGTTGGGAATTGTTACGTCTATAGAATCTCGTCTTTTTATAACATAACTTTCGTTCCATTACATGGAACTGAGGATCTTTAAGTTTTAGTGTCTTGGAAACAAGGAACATAAAACACGAAACAAAAAAAACATTCTTCTTAAACACTTGAAAGGTTTATCCTCATGTTCACCCTAGGCCCATTACTGCATCTCATAACCTGGGGACATACATCAAAATAAAGGGTGAGCAGAAGGCCCAGCATGGGAAACAAGTGAAACATTTTACATATGAACTTGAGATACATCAATAAAGTCATGAAAAGAACATTAAGGCACGAAAATGAAATCATGAGGCATATCATAATAAAAATAAAACTGTTTCATAACTTGAAGATGTGGCTACATCATTTAACATAGACAATCATGAACATATCACCAAGTTCCATCCCCAAGGAGTCATTTGAAAATTACCAAGGTTATTCACCAAGGTATCGTGAAAATTGTAATCTCTAGTGGTTACATCATTACCCAATGCATTGGAGCGCTATCAGGGCGCACCCTTAAATTTGACTTTATTATCATGTGAGCCACATATATCATCATCAAACATTTCATAAATAACCCATATAGCATAAAATAAATGGGTTTCATTTCATAATCAAAACGTTTTAAAAACTGCTTTAAAGACATGATCTTTACGTCACTTTAAAACCCACAGAAAAGGAAGGTGGGTCTCATGTATGTAAATCCGATAATTTAAAATAGAACATTTTGGTATATATGTGAATACACCTTTTGAATAAAGAGCTTTGAGTATTCACTTAATAATATAAAAGAACTTTAGAAAAAGAGAGATACATTTTGAGACGGAAATTCTGCAGCATAACGGCGTTACTTAAACTTCAAAAAATATGATTTGAAAAGATCAAATGGGGTCTCTAATCATATGAACATAAGAGTCCAGTATGATAGATATAGAGATCATACCCCAACAAAACAAAAAGTAACATGAAAGAATTGACATGAAAGTAGAACCTCAAAATGAGAAGGGTGAAGAACCACTTAAAAATTCGGCAGCCTAACGGCACCACTTAAAACTTCAAAATATTGAATTGAAGAGATAAAATGGGGTCACTCATCATATGAACATAAGATTCCAGTATGATAGATATAGAGATCATACCCCAACATAACAAAAAGGAACTTGAAATAATTGACATGAAAGTAGAACTTTGAAAAGAATGAGAAGGGTGAAAGAATCCCCTAAAAATTCGGCAGCCTAACGACGCCACTTAAAACTTCAAAATACTGAATTTAATAGATAAAATGGGGTATCTCATAATATGAACATAAGAGTCAAGTATGATAGATATAGAGATCATACCCCAACAAAACAAAAAGGAACTTGAAAGAATTGACATGAAAGTAGAACTTCAAAACGAGAAGGGTGAAGAACCACTTAAAAATTCGGCAGCCTAACGGCGCCACTTAAAACTTCAAAATGCTGAATTGAAGTGATCAAATGGGGTCTCTCATCATATGAACATAATATTACAGTATGATAGATATAGAGATCATACCACAACATAACAAAAAGGAACTTGAAATAATTGACATGAAAGTAGAACATTGAAAAGAATGAGAAGGGTGAAAGAATCCCCTAAAAATTCGGCAGCCTAACGACGCCACTTAAAACTTCTAAATACTGAATTTAATAGATCAAATGGGGTCTCTCATCATATTAACATAAGAGTCCAGTATGATAGATATAGAGATCAAACCCCAACAAAACAAAAAGGAACTTGAAATAATTGACATGAAAGTAGAACTTCAAAACGAGAAGGGTGAAGAACCAGTTAAAAATTCGGCAGCCTAACGGCGCCACTTAAAACTTCAAAATACTGAATTGAAGAGATCAAATGGGGTCTCTCATCATATGATCATAAACGATCAGTATGATAAATTTAGAGATCATACCCCAACATAATAAAAAGGAACTTGTAATACTTTACATGAAAATAGATCTTGAAAAATGAGAAGGGAGAAAGAATCCGTTACAAAAATTTCGGTAGCCTAACGACGCTACTTAAAACTTCATAAAAAGAAATAATGAGAGTAAGAGGGGATATCTCATTATATTAAAATGAAAAGTGCATTAAAATGAGTATAAAAGAACACCCTTTAACATAAGAACATGGAGCATAAAAGAAATTACATAAAAGAGATTTCTTGAAAAGAAAGAGAGAGATCAGATCCCTTACCTTAAAACGTAACTCTTAAAACTCAAAGGTTTGGACCTTGAGGGCTTGGGGGCACCTTGGTAGGACTCCTTGGGAGGTAAGGATACCATAAATTCGTTGGGGGAGAGTGGGGAGTCGAATGGATGAGAGGATGTCTTGGTATTTATAGGGGAAGTGAGGGGACAAGGCATTAATGGCCAAGGGACACCTCATTAGTGGTTTTGGAAACACCATGGGCTTGCCCATGGTATTTGCCCATGGTATTGGCCACTTGGGACACCTCATACCTTATCTTGCTATTCATAAGTCTACCATATTGATTACATACTTAATACATCATTTAATGATGGCATTAAACACCCATAACTTAAAAACTATATTTTCACTATTCATCGAAAATTCAACTTTCTCCGAATAATCCCAAAATTTCACCTTAACCAAATATCAATGCTCTGATTTCAAAAATGAAATCCATTTTATAAAAATAATTTTCTAAATATTTTTAATTAAATTTTTAATTAAAAACACTATTCATCGAAAATTTATTTTTTTCAGAAAAATCCCCAAAAATTACCTTAACATAATATCGATGCTCTCAGTTCAAAAATGAAGTCCATTTTATAAAAATAATTTTCTAAATTTTTTTAATTAAATTTCTAAATAAAAAAACATTATTCATTTAAAAAAACTGATACTTGAATAATAATTTATGAAACCGTTATTTAACCATTTTATTGAATCACATTACTTAATCAAAGTGCCTAGATTATTTTAATACTTTCTTTAAGTGAGATTACTAATCCCTTTGGACACATTATTAATCCTAATCATAAAATCACTATTCATAATTTACTAGTCATCAAAAATCAAGTTGATCTTATTAGACTCTAAATTTCGTACTGAACATAATTGTAGAAGACCATTTTTTAAAAATCATTACACATTTTTAATTATTTAGGCTTTACATAAACAAATTTAAAATATCCTTTTTCTAAAATTCATCAAAAATATGCATACTATATTTATCCGGTCATTTGAAAATTCATAAAAGAAATCGAAATTTTTATTTAAAACAAAGGATTACACAAGACAGTTACGGTCTCCTTACATAGCCCCTTATCACACCAGCATAGGACCTAAGTGTAAGGTGTGCTAAGGTGAGAGAATCTGAGGGAGGCTCAGCCAACATCGCACGAGTAGTGATTTCTATCAGTTTGAACTTCTCGCGAAGGCGATCCCGTTCTAGCTTTATACGATGAAGTTCAGCTTGGGTTTGGTCCAGAGCAAAGCCCAATGGTGCTACCTCCTTCCCAAGTTCGGTTAGATGGTCTTCGATCGGTCCAAGACTACTGGGTGAGGCCATCGAATCTTCTTTCTATATTAATTAACCAAGATTGCTTGTATTTAGAGACAATAGTCAAAACGTTTAGTTTCCAGCGGTCATATTGACCAATGGTCAAATAACAGTCAAAACCCAACAGTCTCATTTTAATTATACTCATGTTATCAAATGAAACACTTTTGTTGAGTATAAAAATAAAATAAAATAACACATAAAATTAGGAAACAATATTTATTTAAAATTTCGGGTCGTTACAATCTTCCTCCCTTAAGAAATTGCGTCCTCGCAATTTTTTAAAATTGGGTTTTGAAATTTCATTGAAAGCCCCACATCGGAAAAGGAGTCAGTAAAACTATTACTTTAAAAGAAAGAAAGGTATGTACAAAGGTCACCCGAGTTAACCCACACTAGGATTCCATGTAGGAAAACATGGACATGGAGGAGAAAACCAAGGGTCAAGTTCTGAGGGAGAGTGATAGAGAACATGATTAGGAGAAAGTTAACCATAAGAATATCCCAAACTTATGATGTGTGTAAAGGGTCTTTGATTACCTAGTAGGAAACGTAAACCAACAACATTTTTGTTTAACATTTCTTTTCATAATTTTGAGGAATTCATTTACTACATAGAACAAAAACATAAGAAAATATACCTACCTTCAAGTAGAGTTTCATCCTTTAATAAGTCCCTACCAACACTAATATTTTCTCCAAATGATGAGACTTCAAAAACACTTGGTCTCATAAAAGCACAAGAATCATCTTCTATAGAATCACATAATATAAAAAAGATTAACTATCTATTTCTTCTATCATTAAACATTATCCCAAAAATAGAAAGGTTAAGGTAAAATAACTCTTCAAAAAGAAAGAATCCCATAGGAATGGAAACTACTTTTAAATCTCCAAAGTTCCATGGTACTACCCAAAGTTCATCACAGACCATTCCATAAATAACGGTCCTTAAAATTCCTCAAAATAAACCAAACTAAGATTGAAACCCAAATACAAGAAGGAATTGATAACATAGTCTTCCAAAACAACTTCATTGTTCATCTCCAGACAACATCAACCACTCCTAACATCTTATAACAAAATTAGCTAACCTAAACATATTTTACCCAATATAGGTTAATCATTCCCATAATTAACCTAAATTACTATAATTCCACCATAAATTCATCAATTCTTCAAAATATAAGTCAACCTTACCCCTCAATGAAAATACTATAGTAATCTATTTACCTCGATCATATAGGGTCCCCAAAATAGTGAATGTCTTCCAAAATAATAATCATCTTTTAATCCCCTAATCATCTCTGTCATATTAATATGGAAATTGTCACATTTCCTATCACATTGGTTGTTGGGACATGTTATTCCATTTACCACCATTAACTAAGAAGAGAAAGTATAATTAGAGGCTTAAATACTTAACCAATAATCATGAAAAGGAACTTAAAGCATATAAGGATAACTTGTAGAAGAAAAGTATACCCTAACTTGTGATACCCTAGGTTCCCATCTAGGTTATCCGTGATCATATATTCTTATGTGAATCTTTATTTTATTTTATCTTTGTTCCTTTAACAATGGTTCATACTAAGCTTATGAATTTACCAAAGCATATCCCCCGGGAGTGTCGTAACCAAGAGTGCAGCAAGGCCCGTTGTCGCGTACCAGTTCCCGTTCGAGTCTAGCTCAAAGCGGTGTTTTCGTGTTTTACCCATATGTACATCTGTGCCAGAGCCACCTCTACATGCTCATATCCAGATAGGGATGTATTTTCTTGGCAACCCCTTACTCAATACTCACCAAAATACCAGGAAGATTTCCTATATTTAAACTTTTCTATAGGGTTCTTCCTAGAGTTTTCATATCCTAATTTCCACAAATAACTAAAACATCCTTTGATACCAACTATAGCATCCCATCTTTTTATAACATAACTTTCGTTCCATTACATGGAACTGAGGATCTTTAAGGTTTAGTGTCTTGGAAACAAGGAACATAAAACACGAAACAAAAAAAACATTCTTCTTAAAAACATGAAAGGCTTCTCCTCATGTTCGCCCTAGGCTCATTACTGCATCTCATAACCTGGGGACATACATCAAAAGAAAGGGTGAGCAGAAGGCCCAGCAAGGGAAACAAGTGAAACATTTTACATATGAACTTGAGATACATCAATAAAGTCATGAAAAGAACATTAAGGCATGAAAATGAAATCATGAGGCATATCATAATAAAAATAAAACTTTTTCATAACTTGAAGATGTGGCTACATCATTTAACATAGAAAATCATGAACATATCACCAAGGTCCATCCCCAAGGTGTCATTTGAAAATTACCAAGGTTATTCACCAAGGTATCGTCAAAATTGTAATCTCTAGTGGTTACATCATTACCCAATGCGTTGGAGCGCTATCAGGGCGCACCCTTAAATTTGCCTTTATTATCATGTGATCCACATATATCAACATCAAAAATTTCATAAATAACCCATATAGCATAAAATAAATGGGTTTCATTTCATAATCACAACGTTTTAAAAACTGCTTTAAAGACATGATCTTTACGTCACTTTAAAACCCACAGAAAAGGAAGGTGGGTCTCATGTATGTAAATCCCATAATTTAAAATAGAACACTTTGGTATATATGTGAATACCCATTTAGAATAAATATCTTTGATTATTCACTTAATAATATAAAAGAACTTTAGAAAAAGAGAGAGACATTTTGAGACGGAAATTCTGCAGCATAACGGCGTTACTTAAACTTCAAACAAAATTATTTGAAAATATCAATTGGGGTCTATCATAATATGAACATAAGAGTCCAGTATTATAGATATAGAGATAATACCCCAACAAAACAAAAAGTAACTTGAAAGAATTGACATGAAAGTAGAACTTCAAAACGATAAGGGTGAAGAACCACTTAAAAATTCGGCAGCCTAACAGCGCCACTTAAAACTTCAAAATACTGAATTGAAGAGATCAAATGGGGTCTCTCATCATATGAACATAATATTACAGTATGATAGATATAGAGATCATACCCCAACATAACAAAAAGTAACTTGAAATAATTGACATGAAAGTAGAACTTTGAAAAGAATGAGAAGGGTGAAAGAATCCCCTAAAAATTCGGCAGCCTAACGACGCCACTTAAAACATCAAAATACTGAATTTAATAGATCAAATGGGGTCTCTCATAATATGAACATAAGAGTCCAGTATGATAGATATAGAGATCATACCCCAACAAAACAAAAAGGAACTTGAAAGAATTGACATGAAAGTAGAACTTCAAAACGAGAAGGGTGAAGAACCACTTAAAAATTCGGCAGCCTAACGGCGCCACTTAAAACTTCAAAATACTGAATTGAAGAGATCAAATGGGGTCTCTCATCATATGAACATAAGACTCCATTATGATAGATATGGATATCATACCCCAACATAACAAAAACGAACTTGAAATAATTGACATGAAAGTAGAACTTTGAAAAGATTGAGAAGGGTGAAAGAATCCCCTAAAAATTCGGCAGCCTAACGACGCCACTTAAAACTTCAAAATACTGAATTTAATAGATCAAATGGGGTCTCTCATCATTTGAACATAAGAGTCCAGTATGATAGATATAGAGATCATACACCAAAAAAACAAAAAGGAACTTGAAATAATTGACATGAAAGTAGAACTTCAAAACGAGAAGGGTGAAGAACCACTTAAAAATTCGACAGCCTAACGGCGCCACTTAAAACATCAAAATACTGAATTGAAGAGATCAAATGGCGTCTCTCATAATATGATCATAAAAGATCAGTATGATAAATTTAGAGATCATACCCCAACATAATAAAATGTAACTTGTAATACTTTACATGAAAATAGATCTTGAAAATGAGAAGGGAGAAAGATTCTGTTACAAAAATTTCGGCAGCCTAACGGCGCTACTTAAAACTTCATAAAACGAAATAATGAGAGTAGGAGGGGATCTCTCATTATATGAACATGAAAAGGGAAGTAAAAGGAGTATAAAATAACACCCTTTAACATAATAACATGGAGCATAAAAGAAATTACATAAAAGATATTTCTTGAAAAGAAAGAGAGAGATCAGATCCCTTACCTTAGAACGTAACTCTTAAAACACAAAGGTTTGGACCTTGAGGGCTTGGGGGCACCTTGGGAGCACTCCTTGGGAGGTAAGGAGACCAGAACTTCGTTGGGGGAGAGTGGGGAGTCGAATGGATGAGAGGATGGCTTGGTATTTATAGGGGAAGTGAGGGGACAAGGCATTAATGGCCAAGGGACACCTCATTAGTGGTTTTGGAAAAACCATGGGCTTGCCCATGGTATTTTCCCATGGTATTGAAAACATGGGACACCTCATACCTTATCTTACTATTCATAAGTCGACCATATTGATTACATACTTAATACATCATTTAATGATGTCATTAAACACCCGTAACATAAAAACTGTATTTTCACTATTCATCGAAAATTCAACTTTCTCAGAATAATCCCAAAATTTAACCTTAACCAAATATAAATGCTCTGATTTCAAAAATGAAATCCATTTTATAAAAATAATTTTCTAAATATTTTTAATTAAATTTTTAATTAAAAAAACTATTCATCGAAAATTTATTTTTTTAAGAAAAATCCCCAAAAATTACCTTAACATAATATCGATGCTCTGAGTTCAAAAATGAAGCCCATTTTATAAAAATAATTTTCTAAATATTTTTAATTAAATTTCTAAATAAAAAACACTATTCATCCAAAAGAAACTGATACTTGAATAATAATTTATGAAACCGTTATTTAACCATTTTATTGAATCACATTACTTAATCAAAGTGCCTAGATTATTTTAATACTTTCTTTAAGTGAGATTACTAATCCATTTGGACACATTATTAATCCTAATCATAAAATCACTATTCATAATTTACTATTCATCAAAAATCAAGTTGATCTTATTAGACTCTAAATTTCGTACTGAACATAATTGTAGAAGACGATTTTTTGAAAATCATTACACATTTTTAATTATTTAGGGTTTACATAAACATATTTAAAATATCCTTTTTCTAAAATTCATCAAAAATATGCATACTATATTTATCGGGTCATTTGAAAATTCATAAAAGAAATCGAAATTTTTATTTAAAACAACGGATTACACAAGATAGTTACGGTCTCCTTAAATATCCCATTATCACACCAGCATAGGACCTAAGTGTAAGGTGTGCTAAGGTGAGAGAATCCGAGGGAGGCTCGGCCAACATCGCACGAGTAGTAATTTCTATCAGTTTGAACTTCTCGCGAAGGCGATCCCGTTCTAGCTTTATATGATGAAGTTCAGCTTGGGTTTGGTCCAGAGCAAAGCCCAGTGGTGCTACCTCCTTACCAAGTTCTGTTAGATGGGCTTCGATCGGTCCAAGACTACTGGGTGAGGCCATCGAATCTTCTTTCTATATTAATTAACCAAGATTGCTTGTATTTAGAGACAATAGTCAAAACATTTAGTTTCCTGCGGTCATATTGACCAATGGTCAAATAACAGTCAAATCCCAACAGTCTCATTTTAATTATACTCATTTTATCAAATGAAACATTTTTGTTGAGTATAAAAATAAAATAAAATAACACATAAAATTAGGAAACAGTATTTATTTAAAATTTCGGGTCGTTACAACGTCAAAAGGTGGTTAAGGTGTAAATGAAGTTGTTTAGAGAATCAATGCTTGGGGAGTGACTATTTCTCATTTGTAAAGATTTTTTATAGTAGCTTGTGAAATATGTATCTACTTTAGTGAATAACATTAAGTTCACATAGTGATTAACCCTCGCTCTCTGGTTATCTCGCATCTAGCTATTGTTCCCAACATAACCTGACTAGAGTCTGCATTCCATGGGTTTTTAATTACACATATTATGTGTGATACATTGAATATGTCACTGAAGAGTTCTGGGTAAAAATTTAGAAGAAAAAATATGTAACATTATGTTAATCCGACCGATTGATCAAAATGATAAATGCATCCCTTATATATCAGTTCAACTGGAAACATTGAGAATAATTTCCTTCAACTTTATTTAAAGATTCATAACATAAATAGGGAAAAAATATGGTAGAATTGTCATCAATTACAAGTATTTCCTTTCCCTACAATTAATTCACACATCTGCTAAAAATGACTCACTCTTGTGTTATGGTGCATATAAGAAAAACTCAACTGCAATAATTTTCCAACTACAATTTAATGATTGATACTTATCTCAGTGTTTCATATAGTTATAATTTTGCATAGGATATATGATCATTAGATAAATTATAAAACCATACCATATAAATTACTAAACTATAAAATCAATTATAAGCTATTTCTGTGATCTAAACATGAAAACAGTGTTTTATAAGAAAAACATTGTAGCAATGTCTGGGAATCCTTTGGTTGTGTTTTGAATTCTTAAGATTTGATTGAATACCCAGTCCTCTACTAATCTTTGGAATATCTCATGCGGAACATAATGAAAAATAACAAATGAACAGATCAAGTGGGATTAGTAAAATTAATAATCTGGTTGTGCATTGCACATTTGAATAAATATGTTACCTTTTCCATAATGATTATATACCTTGCATCATATTTCATCATCACTTTCTATACTTAATTCATGTCACAAGAAATAGAATACCTAAAGGAATCATATGTTGAGTAGTCCACAACTTCAATGTTAACTTCTTGGTTTGGAATAAAATGAAAAAATTTCAATAAATAGGATTGGAAAATAAGAAACATAATTTTTAATTTCATTGAAGAAAGTCCTGTCTTACATTTTTTCTTCCTGGTTCACAAAAAGAAACACAATACCTATAATAACACACGTCCCACAATGGATCCTCTTCTTGATGCCATAATCCCAAGTCAATATTGGTTGCAATGCAACAACACTACAAAATCTACTTAATAGAATAAAAATAAGTTGTTAGTATCAGAGTTGGCAGTTTGGTCGGATTTGGAACCAATCAAAAAGGATGTGTTAGATTAATATATGCTCATGTGGGGATATGTTAGAATCAAAAATTGAAAATTTATAAATGAATACAACACCTGATTATTGATATTTTTGAAATTTATTAAAACTTCCAACATAAATTCCAAAATTATAAAAGAATGTAAGAGTCTCAAATAACATTGAAAGGGAAACCAATATAGAAATTGTTGGAAGAAATGAAAATTCTTAAAATTTCTAACATAAATTGTGGAGTGTGACCTTAGATTGTTCTATTGACCTACATTTGAGTCGAAAAATACTCTAGTGAGCTACAAAGAAACTTTTAATAGGTTTCCCTCTGAGTCACCCTCATTTCCTGAAGAAAAACATGAAAGCACGACCCCATCACCTTCCACACTGAAAAAAAAAGTCGTAAATTTATAACTCATCATTGTAAAATACTAGTGGATAAGCACCTAAACTCCACTTCACTACACTCCATCATAGGCTTTGGCCAACCAGCAATGCGACATTCACGTAATGCATGTTGGCCATAGTGGATCAGCACCTGCACTCCGCTTCACTGCATGCCATCATAAGCTTTGTCCAACCAACAATACAATATTCAAGTAATACATGTTGGCCATAGTGGATCAGCCCCTGCACTCCAACTCTATACAAGAAGAGTATAAATATATTATAATGACAAATGTGTAAATGAATTCAATTACAGGACCCATTCTTTAGGAGAGATAATAACTATCAACAAAAATGGGAAAATAATATAAGCAAAAAAACTGCCTAGGGGTACATAATTGTAAAAACATGATGAGTCTGAAAACTAATAAAGGGGTTTTGAGACAAAGAAAATAATTAGTTAAAAAGGGTTTTCTTTGCATGCATATCTTGGAATGGTTGAATGATTTCAACAGAAGGTGGTCACAAAACAAGATATATTTTTTGGATTTTTAATATGTGGACAAAGAGAATATATCTAGGAATCCTAGTTCATTAAATAATTCATGTCGGCTTCTAGTTTTTCTTAAATGGGAACTTAAATTCACATGGTGGTAAAAAATGGAACATGAAGTAGGAAATGAGGAATAAAACTTTAGATCTTGGAAGGAAGATCAATTAATAAAGGAGAAGAAAATTAAAATATAAAATTATAAATTGTCCCATTACCTTGGATTGGTGTTGTTCTTGACCATCTTCTTCTCATAATTCCTCTACTTGAACCCATTGTCCATGATATCCAAATCTGATTTCGTGTGAAACATAAACCTAAACCCACCATCCACCTTGTTGTTTCTCTTCATACCAAATCTAAAAAGTAAAAATACACAGAGATGATCAGAAAATATTCTAATGATGATGATGAAGAATTAGTCTTCTTCCTACAGAATTAAACAAAGGGTTTATATATATAGTTGGCTTGTACAAATTCTTCATCATTTTCCTGCATTCTTGTTGATTACCCTAGATGGAGGCTAACTGATTATTGAGAGAAAACTTATTGTTGTTCTCTCCTAGAAAAATATGTATGGATAGTATTATATCTCATACATCACAAGTAGATGACCATTTGTCCAGAAGAATGTCTAAGCATATGTTTCTAGGTAAGTCAAAATTTGGATGGAAATAGGCCATCTCGAATTTCACTTTGGGAGATTTGAAAGGATAATCGGTGGGGGAGGAGTGTGAGATCTTGTAATCTGTTCCTTCAAAAATAGTGTCCTTGATTCCTTGTATCACCCCCTTCTGGTATAATATGTTGTCCCCCTCGGGGAAAGCTGAGATCCCATATTCCACACTCATCATTAGCTCCATAAACTTCGACTACGGCCTTTTCAGCATGGAATGGTTGTGGACCATCTTTTCCATAACAGGATTTCTAGCACCCTTCCCTATCAAAGATTCTGCTGGCATGTTGGATTCGTTTTTGATGGATTTCATTCGATACGCTTCTTCCCCAATGATCCTTGAAACTAATCGAGAAAGGAAGATCATAAATTTTTAGCCACTCTTGGATTCCTTCGCTGATTACTGGTTCAAAAGATGGAAGATGGGTAGCAGAGGTGGGAGAGAGGGAGAGAAAAAAGGTGGAGAGAGGTTTTGGTGATGTTTAAATTAGAGAACATGGCCACAGTCGAACGTTGGAGAGGGGGATCTCGGGGGCCTCTTCACCTGTAACGGCTAGTTCTCGAGAAATTTTTTAAAATAAAGTGTTTCTAAAAATTTATATAATTAAATAATGAGAATGATAAAGTATGTATTTATATAAACTATTACTCCCCCGTGAATTTTCATGGTGATATAACACAATTCTTAGATTTTTTGTTCATAGGTGTTGGACACTTCATGTATTAATCATGATTTAATGATCACAAATCTCAATAATAATTACAAATCTTATTAATGATCACAAATCTCACAAATCTTATCAATCATGTGTATTTATGTTTCAAGTTATCTCATACTTTAAAATGTATAATCTCAATTCATTTTATTCATATTACTGTTTAAGTCTAAATACAGTTATTTGCCTAAGTACAGGACATCATGAATCTTGACACAGCAAGTTAGACACTATGAGCAACACACAGACACCGTGAACAAGAACACTATGATAAAGTAGACACCGTGAAGCCTAAGTATCAGACATCGTGACCAATGAGACATCTTGACCACAAGACACCGTGACACAGTAATCCTAACATCATGAATCAAGACACTATGAACAGACATCGTAAGCCAAACACTCTGTTTTCCTAAGTGCCAGACACAGTTAGCAAAACACAGTCATCAAGGCACCGTGAATCTAGAAACTATGGGCAAGGCACCAGAAGCCCAAAACTGTAAGAAAGACACCGTGACAATGAGACATTGTGAAGGAGACACCATGACAAGGAGACATCGTGAAGGAGACACAGTTAAGGAGACACCGTGACAAGGAGATACCGTGAATAAGAAACTATTTGCAAAACATACTGTGACACCGTTTCTTGACCTATTTTTTTGTCTTTCAATTTAACATTTTAACGGTCATATTTGACATATTTAATGCACTGGCATAATTAATGTTTCTTTTTAGACATAGTACGAGGAACGAGGTATGACACATATGGAACCTGTCGGCTAAACCTCATGCTTTTGAAGATAAAGAATGTAGAGTGTCCAAGAGAAAGTAAAATACAACAACGCAAGAAACGCGAGTGCACCATACTCAACAGAAAATAAAGCCTGAGAAAAACTGCAAAGAACACATTGCAAGATCTTAAAAGAAAGCATTGTATCGTGCATTCAATACAACTCTACTGAAGAACACACTAAGTACACTGGAATTCAGATAACATCTTTACTTGTGAAGAAAAAAATCTAAATCATGACACTCTATTTTTCAACACAAAAACCAGAGAAGGACTCAGAAGCATTTCTGTCTTATCAAAGGAGTCCAGAGCTACACTGCTAATCACTAGAGCATTATGAACTCATATCTACTCTCTCTCTCTCAGGGATTTCTTTATTTTACTTTTGAGTAGTGTGTGAAATCTGTATATTTTACACACACACTGACTCCTGCACTGAACTAGAGGATTTCAAAATCCTCACACCAAATTATTTACCCTTTTTTACCCACGAAATCTTTGGAAGAGGTCCCTGTGTGTCCTGGTCATTATTTTGTTTACCCACGAAAACTGCGGAAGAGGTCCCTATATGGCCTGGATAGTCCATGTACTGTTGTTAACCCTGATCCCAGGTGTGGATCAGAGTTTATTTATATAAACTGCTTGGTGGCAGGTGATCACCCAGTGGAGTGGATTAGGTCTCGGCTTGAGACTGAACCACTTGTTTTATATCCGTTGTGCTATTTAAATTTAGTCTACTCTATTTAACTGTTTTACTGCATAATCAAGAAAAACATTAATTTCACTTTGATAGTTAGTTTTGGAAAGAAGATATATCTGATTTGTCTTAGTAGGATAACTTCAAAATTAATTTTAATAATACCAATTAAGATTACTGAGAATTAATCAATCTTCTAAGAATTCATTTAAATAGTCAAACTTTTATAACATTATATCATTGACTAACTGGGATGTATCTATTTTTGGGGAAATCATTATTTGTAAAAAAATATCTTTTAAATAGAAATTTTTATATAGTTATACAATTCACCCCTCCCCTCTTGAGTTAACTACTCCGACCAACAGTTGATATCAAAGGATGATTTATTAGGACTTTGTGTAATCTTATTCAACTGTGATTGTACTTGTACTTTAA
The DNA here is from genome assembly GCA_963277665.1 of Viscum album. NCBI lineage: Eukaryota > Viridiplantae > Streptophyta > Magnoliopsida > Santalales > Viscaceae > Viscum > Viscum album. The sequence goes on along the minus strand of OY728151.1, from coordinate 1,449,476,550 downwards.
AAATCTGTAAATTTCAGTTAATTCTAAATTTCTAGATCTTTTAAAGTAATTTTTTAGTATGGACAATAGATTGGAAGGTGTTGCAACTATAAGACCACCATTCTTTAATGGAACAAACTATGCTCAATGGAAAATTAAAAGGAAAATGCATCTAGAGAGTATGAGCTTTGAAATTTGGTCATCCATTATAGATGAATAAAAACTTCCTGTGACTGATAGAATTACATGGGATAAACCTACAAAACTTTCTTACAATAACAATTGAAAATCTATGAATTCCTTGTGCGGTTCTATAGGAGATGAAGAATTTAATAGGATTTCTTCTTGTAAAACTGCCAATGAAATTTGGGATACCTTGTCTGTCTCACATGAAGGCACATCTAGTGTAAAGGAAATGAGACTTAATACTTATACTATAAAATATGATAATTTTAAGATGAAACCTGATGAGCCTATTTCTAATATGTATCTCAGGTTCAATGATATTTTCAACACAATTATTTCTCTAGGAAGAGAAGTCACTTACAAAGAACAAATCATGAGAATTATCAGATGTCTACCTGACAGATGGAGGGGAACCTCCATCTCAATTAGAGAGTCATGCGACATTAGAAGGATAACTGTAAAGGAACTCATTTGGAAACTAATGATGTATGAGGAAGAGCTCAATGTCAATAAAGAAGAGGATGTCGAATCAAAGAGGAAATCTGTTGCATTCAAGACATCCCTCTTGAAGCACAAAGAAAAAGGAAAACAGGAAGATTCTATAGACAGTTCCACAACTAAAAAATCATCATCAGATAGTGATGAGGATATGGCTCAATTGCCCAAAAGATTCAAACACTTTTACAAAAAGAAGAACTTTTTCAGAAAGACTAACTTCAAGGGAAAGTATGATCCAAAAGGAAACTGGAAAAAGGACTAGAAAAGAAGTGAAAAAACTGATGAGATTGTATTATATGAGTGTAAGTGCAAAGGACATATGAAGGATGACTGTACAAAGTTCAAATATAAGAAGAAATATGAGGGCAAGGACAAGAAGTACAAAAAGGAAATGAAGTCACCCTGGAGTTCCTCTGAGGATAGTTCAAGTGACTTAGACACATCACATGATGAACATGCTAACAAAGCCAATCTGTGTTTTATGAAAAACACAACTGAGGTAACACTGAACTCTTCTGTACAAAACTAATATTATTATGAAGAATAATGTGACTCTGAAAATATGACCAATGAAGAAATGTTTGAATATTGCAACATGCTTGAAGAGACATGCAATTAATGAAAGGATAAATATAAATCATTGAAGAAACAGCAAGTTCTCACTGTAATTATTAAATCTTAACTTACTACTGAAAAAGAGAAAAATTATCAACTGCTCAAAGAAATCATTGAACTAAAAATATCTAATGAGCAATTAAAAAGTGACTTAGAAAAGTTTACTAATGGTAAAAATACCCTTACCCAAATGCTAGGAAAACAAATTTCTCTTAAATATAACACTGGCATTGGTTATTAACCTGGTAAAAGAAACCTTGGTAGAAAAAATTTTGTTTCAAAATCTAGGACATATAGTTTTTTTCCCAGTTCTGGAAATAACTCAACTAGCTCGATTCATGATACATACTCTACTGTCTCGGGTTTTTTTGGACCAAATAGAGTTTATTTTTCAAATACTTTAGATAATTCCTATAGGAAACCTATGAAACAAATATGGGTTCCTAAAGCACTTATTACTAATGTTACTGGACCCAAACAAGTATGGGTACCAAAATCTGTCTTTTCTTGATCATGTTATAGGAAAGCTGCTTAAAGAGATCCTGCACAAATTTTTGGTACTTGGACAGTGGGTGTTCAAGGAACATGATAGAAAACTACTCATGCTTCAAGAACCTGGTAAAAGTAGATCGAGGACATGTCACATTTGATGACAATGTAATGGGGAATATCATTGGCTTATGCCAGATTGGTAACTCTGATTCGATTCTAATTTATAAAGTACTATTTGTTAATGGTATAAAATATAATTTTCTTAGTATCTCACAATTTTGTGATGATGGATATCATGTTAAATTTGAAAATGATGCATGTAATTTCCCTTATTCTAAAGATAAATTAGTATTTTCTACATCAAGGAATGAAAATGTTTATTCTGTTAATTTAGATTCTTTAGCTTCTCAACATGTTTCATGCTTAAGTGTATTTCATAAAGAATCTTGACTCTGGAATAGGAGACTAGGAACCTGTAATGTTCACTCCCTTATAAAGTTAACTAGAAATGGCCTAGTTAAAGACTTAACCAAAATTGAGTTTCGAAATGACAAAGTGCGTAATCCCTATCAAAAGGGAAAACAACACAAAATCTCTTTCAAAACAAAGAAAGAAGTTTCTACTTCTCAACCTCTCGAATTGGTTCATGTGGATTTGTTTGGACCATCTAGAGTTTCTAGTTTAAATGTAAAAAACTATGTTTATGTTCTAGTAGATGATTTTTCTAGATATACCTGGACCTTCTTTAGGGATCACAAAAGTGAAGCTTGCTCTTATTTTACTAAGTATTCCAAGTGTTTAGAAAATCATAGTGGACTTAAAATTAAATCTTTAAGAAGTGATCATGGCCGTGAGTTTGAAAATAAAGAGTTTGAATCCTTTTTCTCAAAAAATGGTTATAATCACAATTTATCTGCCCCTATAACACCTCAGCAGAATGGTGTCGTAAAAGAAGAAATAGAACCTTCTAAGAAATTTCTAGAACAATGATTAGTAAATATGACCTACCTATTTACTTTTGGGTTGAAGCTATTAATACATCATGCTACATAATCAATAAAGTATTGGTTAGTCCAATTCTCAAGAAGACCCCATATGAACTCTGGAACAAAAGAAATCCCAAGGTTAATTATTTTAGAGTTTTTGGTTGCAAAGTCTTTATTCTCAACACTAAGGATAATCTTGAAAAATTTGAATCCAAAAGTGATGAGGGAACTTTCCTAGGTTACTGAATATTAAGAAAAGATTATAGAGTATTCAATAAAAGAAATAAATGTGTGGAATAATCTGTCTATATCAAGTTTTATGAAAAAATATCCACATGAGCATAGAACCATCCTAGAAAATCTGGAGGATGATGTATAAAATCTGAACATCAACTCAAAATCCTCAAATAACTTTGTTAAAGAATCTATGAAAACTTCCAATTCTGTAAATTCAATGAAATCAAGTCATAATGAACCTAAATCTATTGATGAACCTGATTTCACTAGTCCCTCTTTTTCTATAAAGGTTAGAAATCTTAAAAACCATCCCTTAGATGCTATTGTTGGAGACATAGATAAAGGAACTCAAACTAGAGCTTCTCGTAGAAATCAGGTTGAAAATCAAGCCTTCTTATCACATCTTGAAACTAAAAACATTTATGATGCTATCAATGATGAATTCTGGGTAATTTCTATGCAAGAAGAACTCAATGAGTTTGAAAGAAATAAATTTTGGAAACTTGTTGAAAGAACCAAGGACACTTTTGTCATAGGCACTAAATGGGTGTTTAGAAATAATGTAGATGAAGTTAGAAATATACTTAGGAATACGGCTAGATTAGTTTCACAAGACTATAGTCATGAAGAAGGAATTGACTATGAGGAGACTTTTTCTCCAGTAGCCAGACTTGAATTCATTAGAATTCTACTTGCTTATGTTGTACATCTGAAATTCAAACTATATCAAATGGATGTTAAGAGTGCATTCATAAATGGGAATATAGATGAGGATTTTTTTGTTGAACAACCTCCCATGATTTACAAACCCTCATTTTCCAAATCATATTTTTAAACTATCAATAGCTTTATATGGTTTAAAGCAAGCTCCAAGAGCATGGTATAACAGATTAAGTACTTTTATAATTTCCAAAGGTTTTACAAAAGGAATTGCTAATCCTACTCTCTTTATAAAAATAATTTCTAATGATGTTTTAGTTTTTCAAATCTATGTAGATGATATTATTTTTGGATCTTCAAAAAATTCCTCATGTATTGATTTTTCAAAAATGATGCAAAACGAATTTGAGATGATCTTAATGGATGAACTAAAATTATTTCTTGGATTTAAAATATTTCAAAATAATGATGTAATTGTTTTAAATCAATTTAAGTACACTATAGATCTTCTAAAAGGTTTTTGATGGGATAGCACAAAAAGTAGTGACACTCCCATGAGTACCACCTGTAAGTTGGATCTTGATGAAGATAGAAAATCTATCGATCAAACCACTTATAGAGGAATGATTGGAAGTCTACCCTACTTAACTACTAGCCATCCTGATATTATTTTTAGTGTGTGTATATGTGGTCACTTTCAAACAAACCCTAAAGAATCTCATTTAAACATTGTAAAGAGAATTTTTAAATACCTCAAGCATACACCCAATCTTGGACTGTTCTATCCTAAAGGACAATCATTTGAACTAGTTACTTATTCTGATGCTGACTTCAGTGGATGTAAGTTAGATAGAAAGAGAACCTCTAGAACATGTCACCTTTGAGGACAGTCACTAGTATCATGGTGTAGTAAGAAACAAAATTTTGTTGCATTATCTACTGCAGAAGCAGAATACATAGCTGCTGGCAGTTGTTGTACACAAATTTTGTGGATAAAACACACTTTACTAGATCGTGGATATCAATTCAGACATGTACCAATAAATTGTGGCAACACAAGTGCTATTAACATTTCAAAAAAATCTTTTTTCACATTCTAGGACAAAACATATTGATGTAAGACATCACTTTTTGAGAGATCATTATCAAAAGGGTGATATCACTTTGGAATTCACTAGTACTGAATATCAACTTGCTGATATATTTACTAAAACATTAAATTCTATGAGAATAGATTACATCATACATGATCTTGGCATGATCAATCATAAATAGATATCTGTCTTACTGTTTAATCTTTTATTATATTTTACTTTATTGTTTCATATTCACTATTTCTCGGTTACTGTCTCTCATATTTACAGTCTCACCATTAGCACTTTCTATTCACAATCTGTCATTTACTATCTCACCATGACTGAACAGTTTACTTACTCTCTCACCGTGATAGAACCGACCATTCACAGTCTCATCGCGACGACCACTGACTGTCTCACCATGACAACCATTTACCATCGCACCGTAACGACTATTCACGGTCTCACCGTGAAAATTATTTATTCTTTTCTTTTAACCCGTATTGTGGTAATTCTTTTTACACCTCTTTTACTTTCCTACATTTTTATTTTTGTGACTTATGACATTCCCAAATGATAAAACAAAAGGGTTTCACTCGGTTCTTCACCCAGACCTTCTCCTACTCACTCTTTCTAAACCCTTTCAACCTTGCAAACCTCTCTATCTCGACCTTCGTTGAATGCCAAGGATGAAGCATCCATCTTTATCCACACCTGAGAAGAACAGCTCGAAGAAAAAGAATATAGCATCAAAGCTGGCACCAGAAGTAACCTTGAATCCAAAGCAGGAAAATCGCACTGTCGTTCTTGAAAAAGATGTTTTCCCTGAGTGGATTTTGTCCATCAAGTCTCTGATGTTAAAAGTTTTAAGAGAACAAGGCTGGATCAAATGGTTCTCAAGGAAGTATAGACCTATTTATCTGATTTTGGTAGCTCAGTTTTATCATTATGTACAGTTTTCTTTTGATGTTGGTGAAAGCTATGTTGTGAAGAGTTGGGTCAATGGACAAAGATGGTCATTCTCTTCAAAGATCTGGGTTGCATGCCTTAGGATTCCTCATGAAGGAATTTGTGATTATTATCAGAGAGATCTCCCACCTACAACTGATTTCTTTGACCTGGAAAATGCATTGGAAACCCCAACTAGAAATGGCACCAAGAGAAGGTCCATAGCTGTTGAACTTGATGGAGAGAGAAGGATGTTGTTTAAATTTTTTCAAAATATGATTAGACCGAGGAAAGGTGACTTTTATGTCGCGAAGTACCAAGATGTGTTCCTGATTCATCTTATGAATAATGGACACAAAATAAATCTATGCAAATACATCATTCACCATATGTGTGAATTGATCAAGGTCACATCCAAATCCACCTCTCTATTTTACTCTAGGATGATTTCAGCAATTCTTGTTGCAAAAGGAGTAGTTGGACCCAATGAATAAGTACTTATGGATTGTGAATATTGTTTATCTAAACCTACCATTAATAGTATGAAAATAAACTGGAACCCCTGGAAGAAGGAATGGGTTGAAGATAATGATAAGCTTTATGAGAAGTATAATCCTATGGATTATCCAACAAGGCCAAAGGACATTTCTGATACTGGTTTGGAACCAGATGAAGTTGTTGATTATTCAGAAGATGAAGAAGAAGAGGAAGAGGCAGCTGAAGTACCACATAGAGAATAGACTGATATACCTCATAGGGAAAAAGTTATTGTTGAAAAAGAAAGGATTGTTGTTCCTCCTATTGTTCCTGGAAAAGAACCTCCTGCCCCTAGAGCTGTTGTTAATCGGGAAATCCAATCTGAGGGTGAAAGAGAATTAGTTCTCCTAGAATCTGAGCAGCAAGCCATGGAAGAGGCTATAGTAGGAGAACTCCCTACTATTCAAGAAGAAACTCAAAAATAACTCCCTGCTATCCAAGAAGCTAATATGGAAGTCCTTCCTGTAGAACAATCTGTTCCAGAGATAATACCATCTGCTGAAGAGAGGATGGAGATTGCCTTTAGGTTGGCTAGGCAAGAAATGGATGAGTAAATTAGAGATGAAACAGTGGATTTATAACAAGTACCTAAGCCTCAAGGTCCTAAATAGGAATCACTTATTGAGGGGGAGGAACCTCAAAATCTTGAGACTGGTGAAGCTGAGTCTGTTGAAGCATCTAAACCAACCGAGTCATATTCGATGGACACTCAGTATAAATTCCCTAGATTTTTTGATGTGAGTGAATCTCAACAGGTTACTGCCACAGGGATTTATCTTTCTTCTTTGTTTCAATCGAAATCTGTCTCATACTTTGCACCTGAACCTGAACCTGAGCCTGAACCTCAACCTGAACCTCAACCTGAACCTGCACCTGTACCACTTCCTGCACCTGCACCTTTACCTGAACAGCAATATTTTGTCAGTAAAGATGATTTTAAATTCTTTGGAGACACTATCTTAGTTGGAGTGGAGAAACTTATGTCCTCTCAATCTCTTCTTGTGACCAAACTGAGTCAGGAAGATGCCTCACTGCTTTTAGAAAAGATTATATGGCACATTCAACCCAAGATTATTCATTAAATTCAAGAAGTAAAGGTTGAAAACAAGTTTCTTAGTAATGAAGTTGCAACTCTGAAAAGCATGGTTGAATACCTACAGAGAGAATTGAATTCCAGATCAGAGCCTGCTCCTGCTTCTCCTGAACCTACTGTTTCTCATATTTCTAGATATATTGTATCCCAGATTCATCCATACCTCTTATACTTTGATAAAAAGATTGGAGAAAGGCACAAACACATGTTTCATCACATGAGAGAGCTTGTGGAGAACCTTAATAAGCTCACAGATGAATATATTGGCTGTCTTCCAAAGGTCCTGAAACAGCTCAAGTCTCTGACCATAACTGTCAAAGCTTCTACTTCCTCTGGTCAAACCTCTACTCATTCTTTGGATAGTTCTATGCTCAGATCTATAGTCAAGGAAGAGATTCAGAATTCCTTTAGTGGCTTATATATGGATCCTTTATCTGAAGTGGTTAAGAATAGTGATAGAGTGCTTGAACTGGTTCAAATTCACTCAAAAATTTCCAATGACGCCCAGCAGGATATCTCTAAGAAAGTGGACTTCTATTTCAACCGGATTTTCTCCAAGACTGATATGACCAACCACTTCAAATACCTTGTAGATAATCTGAGAATTCCTCCTATAACCCAAGCCTTCAAAAACCAAGTCCAAAAGCTCAAAGAGTTTACAAGATTGTTGGACAAGTTCATGGAAAATAAAGATTATTTTGAAAAGGCCATGCAGTATGGAGGAGAGATTATTGCATACTTCATTAAACTACTGAGAATGTATCTTCATGTTCAAAGTAATAAAACTTTTTCTCTAGCGGCTGCTCCTCTCAAACCTGGATTACCTACTTTCACTTCTGCCTTATCTTCAACAACCATGTCTGTTGGCCAGGATCTTAGTCAGATCAGGCCTGTGATCCATGACCAGAAACTGCCTCGATCTTCTACAGCTCCTACTTTGTCTCCCTAAATCATCGAAGGTCTCCCTTTGACTTTTCTATCTACCACTTCTATGACTTCATCTACATCAGAAACTTCCCCTATGGCTTCCTCTTCTACTACTAATAAAGGCAAAGTGAAGGCCAATCCATTAAGAAGACCAGTGACTGCTATTTTTTTGATGAGGATGTCATTGATTTTTTTTATTTCTAGTGTATGTTGTCTTCTGAACACTCTTAATTCCATATGCACTATTTTCCATCTATTATTTCTACTTTTTGATAATCCCAAAAGGGGGAGAAAACGTGAGAAGTTATCTTTTATTCTATATGTTATCTTCTCTATAGCTGCATTCAATTTACCCTTTAACTATACTTGATTTGTGATTATCAAAAAGGGGGAGATTGTTGGACTCCTCGTGTATTAATCATGTTTTAATGATCACAAATCTCAATAATAATTACAAATCTTATTAATGATCACAAATCTCACAAATCTTATCAATCATGTGTATTTATGTTTCAAGTTATATCATACATGATAATGGCTAAGCTCAATTAATTTTATGAATATTACTATTTATGTCTGAATACAGTTATTTGCCTAAGTACAGGACACCGTGATGCTTGACACAGTAATTCAGACACTGTGAGAAAGACAGAGACACCATGAACAAGAACACTCTAATGAAGTAGACACCGTGAAGCCCAAGTCTCAGACATCGTGACCAATGAGACACCATGACCACGAGACACCATGACACAGTAAGACTGACACTGTGAAGCAAGACACTAAGAATAGACACTATGTTTGTATATGTGACAGACACAGTTAGCAAGACACATTCATCAAGGCACCGTGAATCCAGAAACTTTGAGCAAGGCACCGAAAGCCTGAAACCGTAAGCAAGACACCGTGACAAGGAGACACTATGAAGGAGACACTGTGACTAGGAGACACCATGAAGGAGACACAGTGAAGGAGACACCGTGACAAGGAGATACCGTGAAGAAGACACCGTTTTCATAACATACTGTGACACTGTTTCTTAACCTATTTTTTCATCTTTCAATTTAACTTTTTAACGGTCATATTTGACGTCTTTAATGAACTGACATAATTAATGTTTATTTGTGTACATTGTACGAGGTACGAGGTATGACACATATGTAACCTATCGCCTAACCCTCATGAATTCGATGATAAAGAATGCAGAGTGTCCAAGAGAAAGTAATATACAACAACACAAGAAACACGAGTTCACCATACTCAATAGAAAAGCAAGCCTAAGCATAACAGTGAAGAACACATTGCAAGATCTCAAAAAAAAGAATTGTCTCATGCATGAAATCTGACTCTACTGAAGAAAAAACGAAGTAAACTGGAATTCAGAGAACATCTTTACTCGTGAAGAACAAAAGATGAATCACGACACTCAGTTTTTCAGCACAAAAATCAGAGAAGGACTCAGAAGCATTTTTTTCTTATCCAATGAATCCAGAGCTACACTGCTAATCAGTAGAGAATTCTGAACTCACATCTACTCTCTCTCTCTCAGTAATTTCTTTATTTTACTTTTTACTAGTGTGTGTACTCTGTGTATTTTACACACACACTGACTCCTACACTGACCTGGAGGATTTCAAAATCCCCACACCAAATTCATTACCCTTTTTTATCCACGACAACTATGGAATAGGTCCCTGTGTGGCCTGGTCATTATTTTTTTTACCCACAAAAACTATGGAAGAGGTCCATGAATGGTCTGGACAGTCCATGTACTGTTGTTAACACCGATCCAGGGTGTGGATCAGAGTTTACTTATATAAACTGCTTGGTGGTGGGTGATCACCTAGTGGAGTGGATTGGGTCTCGGCTTGAGACTAAACCACTTGTTTTATATCTTCTATGCTATTTAAATTTAGTCAAATCTGTTTTACTGCTTTACTGCATAATCCAGAAAAACACTAAATTCACTTTGATAGTCAGTCTTGGAAATAAGTTATATCTGATTTGTCTTAGTAGGATAACTTCAAAAGTAATTTTAATAATACCAATTAATATTACTGAGAATTAATCAATCTTCTAAGAAGTCATTTAAACAGTAAAACTCTTATAACAGTATAACATTGATTAACTGGGTTGTATCTATTTTTGGGGAAATCATTATTTGTAAAACTAATATCTTTTAAATAGAAATTTATTTATAGTTACTCAATTCACCCCTCCCCGCTTGAGTTAACTACTCTGACCAACAACAGGGTAATATGGTTTAATGATTTTTTAAGAATACAATTCTTCATTTTAATGTTAATAATGAACATGAATATTCAATATTTTGAAATCAAAAAATAATTATACTTATTAATAGAATATAATTGGACAACATATAAGGACATCATTAGGATAATAGATTTCATTTTGGATCAATACATTCAGAAAGATGTAGAAGAATTTATAAGAAATAAAAGATTATTTTTAGCATAGAGATTTGAATTAACCGATTGAAAAGAACATTTAAATAGACATTTTAAATTATAATAAATATGTGAATTAATTTTCATAATACAAACTTATAGTTATATGTAGGCATATTGAAACTTTACATTACAAATGATATCAGTTTTTGTCAAAAAAAGAAGAACATATATGTACTTTGTTTTCCTTCCATGCATGACCTCAGCATAAACGACTTTCCATCCTTTTTTTGACATGGGATACTACCCTTCCCTTCAGACCATTTTTATTGACCAATTGTCCAATATTCACCAGCTAAAGTGGACTTTCTTCAATTATTTTGAGTTGAAGGTAATCAAGGTGCATGTCCTTGCATATATATCTTCATAAACCCCTGGACCTCGCAACATGAGTCCAGAAATATTTTGTTGGCAGATAAGTGGGTGTTTAGATACTATCAATTTGGATATGATCAAATTCAGGCGATGGATTGGATGAAAACATGGTGACCCATGAAGACCATCGGGCCATGATCTCATAGATGTACATGGACAAGAGGGTGGATGGCCACCGGGAGTATGGTTTGATTCTGTTTGAGTCCAGGGTGTGGGGAATTTGTGGGACTTCACTTATTTACCTATTCCATCAAACATTAATGGGTTTGAAGGAAAAGGTCATGCCACCACTAATTAAAGCTAGATGTGTTTCCTCTTCCCAACTCATGAAACCAAAATCTGGGAAGGGCTAGGGAATCTAAAATAGTCGATCCTTCTATTTCCAATACTAATAGATGATGGGATGTAGATTACATGATTGAATTTCTTGTATTAAAAATAAAAAAATCAAAGGGTTCTCACATACCAAGATTGGGTTCCCTTGTTGTGATGGGTCTACCATATGAAAACCTCCATTGTCCACAGACAAATCACTTCTCTACTTCCACACTATTTTCTAGGGTACAAAATTTATAGGACCAGATTCTATGTCTGGAACCATCTGTCTTCTTCAGCTATTGGTTGTTGTAGAGCTTGCATAATGGAGCTAACAATGTAGGAATAAAATTAATGATGAATGGAGTGTGGAAATGATAGATGACAATGGAGAGAGAAAGGGATGGATTCTTTCAACATGATACCATGAAAGGAAGAAAATTTGATAATACTAAATTATGCGTTCTCACACTGATATGACGTAATTCTTAATTTATGTGTTTGCACGGTGATATGGTTCAATACTTATTTTAAGAAGACAATAGTACATTTCAATGTCAGTAATGAACATAATATTCAATAGTTTGAAATCAAAAAATAATGATACTTATTATTAAATACAATTGAAAAAAATATGGAGACTTCATTATGAATGTAGAATAACTTTTCGATAAATACATTTCAATACTTGAAGAAGAATCTATAAGAAATAAGAAAATATTTTCAAAAAAATAGAGCTATTGTTTAACCTGGACTTAAATTTCTATGGAGTTCCTGCGCTGGAATAAGAGGTAATATTCTAGTAGGTCACAGACTAAAAAATCAGAAAACATGAATATCTACAGATATAAAGAATTTTTTAAATTAATAGTACATACTAATAAATGATAAAGTTAACGAGTAGAATTTTTAAATGATAGATGACAATGGAGAGAGAAAGGGATGGCTTGCTTAAAAATGATACCATGAAATGATCCAAAAGTGAACTTTGATACTGTGATCTCCCCTTTAGGAATTGATGATGTAGTAGGCTCCTGGAATGGGACAACATTGTTGTAGACTTCTGTTCCAATAGAAAGAAAATACAATGCAATGTAAACACCCCATGAGGTAATAGAATAAAACAATCCGTATTGCAATTATAATTACCCAGAACTGGAAGACCAAATCAAAATATATATTGATGAACATATTCTATAATTATTTCATGAAGAAAGAAATTCAACGAAATATAGTAAACATGAAACAACATCACACAGCGATGATAAAAAAATAGACCAAATGAAGATAAATAAATCAATTAATGACTTCAGACTATAGTAAACATCACCCCTTTGCTTTTAATGGAAAAAAGGATCATGTATTCATTTCTTAAACTTGGTACATCATCGATTTTTCATGAAAATTTATCACAACAGTATATTGTAATTACCATTGAAACTTGTCATTTGGTGTTAAAACTTATATATTATTTATGTCATCACTACTATTTTGTTAATAATATATAATGATGCACATCAGAAATTTATAAATCATAGTAAATATATAATCATCTCAGAACTGTAATAGTGTAGAGACAAGGATGTGAAATCCTTCCATGGTTTTAATAATGTAGTGGACCGATAAATGGGAAATATATCAAAGGAATGATTAGAAATGATAAGTGATTATGAAAAGGAAATCATTAAATATCACATATTTCATACAGTGAGTCAGATATAACTTCACAACATAGTAGGAAAACTCATAATTTATACCTTGGTATGATAAAAAGTCATTACAGTTATAAAGAAAAGTGATATTTTATGGTACATACTGTAATGAGATTCTTCCTTAAATGTCATACTTTAGATATTGGAGGGAATATGTGTGGATTCCATCAACTCTAGGTAGTCGATGTTGTGTTCTATGGGTGGATACTGAGAATTTGAGACTAAAGGATGGATAACATTACTGTTTACTTGGAATAAGTAATAGCACGTACCACATCTCGAACCTGGATGTGAATTGGAAGCCATATTAACTTCGGAGAGTCTACACTTGAGTAGTAAACTTTAGGATGCAGATTCCTAGAATCCAATACATGCATCCCAGCTAGTGCTGAGTGTTGAACCCTTATGTACTTTAGATTTCACATTCTTTCTGGTGATATGGGGTTGGGGAAATTTTTCATTTGAAAAAAATTATAATAAATATCCCAAGAACATAGAATAAACATGAATAAATCAGTGTTTGATGAATAATTTACCTTATTACAGTTCAGATCATTTGAATAATTCTGTCCATGTGGTGTGATATAATTGAGACTAATGCATTCATTATATGTTTGAAAATATACATGGGATAATCTAATTAATCAAACCTAAGATTATAATGCAGGTATGACTAAATTCAATAGCATAAATCCAACTCTATAAAGTTGGGAAGATCTGGCAGAGGAGAAAACCAATACTATAGGAATAAAGTGACTTGATCGCCATAGTAATCCAATTCCCTCATATAAATAATTTACCAATGATCTTAAAAAAACATCCACTGGTCAAATTAAAAACTCTGTCAACTGCTAAAACAGAGTATAGGATCCACTTTTCAGAAACATATATCAAAAGTGATATATAGTAAAACTATAATTCTGGTCATAGTTATGTAATATGAATAAGAAACATTAAATACCCTCTCAGTACTACCATGATCCGTTGATGCAGATCAGCAACAGTTCACCAAGTTTGTAGACAGTTATATTGATCACTGCAACAGGTAATTCTACTTTAGTGTGAGTAAATGACACATATTTGAATGAAAAAACAATATGTGATATGTATAAAGGTCACAGTATGCTGATTTGTAGCCCAAAACCTGAATAGATATGTCGCATTATACTATTATTTTATAGAAGTAAAAAAGAATGACCATCAGTTTATAAAGTTATTTAATTAAGAAATAACATAAACCCAAGACTATAAACAATTTTCTACAACACAGAGTAAGGCTTTTGGATGTAGACAAACTAAAAATAAGTAAATTAATAAAATAGTACAGACTTTTGTAAACATCAAATTTTTTCTTCAAACAAAAATAAAATAACAGAGCAATTTACTTAATTCAAACCTCCTTCCCAGACAAAACCTTAACACAATGAAGTGACATCACACAATTTGTGTATATTTTCAAATATGAAAAAGGAAAGTTGAAACTTACTGATTTTCCAATAGGCCTCCATTACCTTTAAAATAGATGGAAAACAGTCAGTCTAGTTTATCAGATTTTTTGTTTTTGTTATCCATTATATGGAGATGAAGTCCATTGGCATTAGTTGGCATGGAGTCTATAGACAGTGAGTCTTTGTGTTCAACTTCATCTTCAGCATCGAAGTCAGTCAGTAGATTTTTCTACATGAAGATATCATTGTATGGATGGAGAGTTATCATATCAGAAAAACAGATGTAGTGCATTTGTTATAAAATGTAAAAATAAAACAAAATTAAGGGAAAACTAGTATTGTTTACAATATGTACACACTAACAGTAACATAAAATTAATATAGAGAATCTATACCTGAGTTAAAGATACAGTTGTATTTGTTGTATCGAATCCAGGATCACAATTGCAACTAACTAGTGAAGATCCAGCATAGTGATGTTCCTAAAATAGATGGGTGAAATAAACGTAATAGTTATTTGGTGACTAGTTTGTAACTAAAAGGAATGCTAAATGAGGAATAATATAATAATACGCCGTAATAACGTTACAGAAAATGTTTTAATGTGAAATTCGTAAGGCTTGGAATTAAATTTTTGGGGAGGAATTACTCTATTTACCTGATTGTCCGCAAAACATTGATGATAGGTGCTGATATAATTTTCATTATCACTGATGAAGAGAATTGTATAAGTTTTCGATTCTGAATATTATAATTTGTGACATCTAGTGCCCGCAATATTTTTTGTTTTGAAAATGTTTAGATCTAGGGGAAAACCAAACTCATCTTGGTCCTATTATGTAATGAAATAGAAATGTGAGTAAAATAATAACATCAAATACACGAAGAAGATAAAATAGTTCAATAAGATTACATGTATCAGAGAATCTCTCAATTGAGAATTTGTTTTTCTTATGAATTTCATGACGTTCTTGTCAAAGAGAATGACAGACAGCAAGTATTTCACATCTGTCACCTTTAGTTGAACTCTAAACCTATTGTATTTATAGTTGTTAGAATCCCTGAGGTTGTGTCAGTACTATTAAAATTGTATAGTAATCCTATACACATGTAATATTTAGAAATTAGGAAACACAACAAATAAATACCTTCAAGTAGGGAAGCGTGGTTGTTTTTTACAATTTTGGCACCAAATATTCTCATCCACAGTTTAAACTTTTTTCATAAAAGAGTTGAATGATTCAAAATACCAATTATGAGTGCTTTGAATTTTAACTATTGTAGCAGAAATCAAACACATTGTAGGCTACGAGACAATTGTTAATATTAATATATTCATGAAAGTAGTTCTTACATGTAATAGTGTTGTAGACAACATAGTCAAATAAAAAATTCAGGATATTATACTTACCTCCAGAATCATTTTTACATCAGAAATAATTTATTTTTTATTCAAATAAGGCAATTTTTTAACTAAGATGTTTGAATTTGTTGATGGAGGACTTTCAAATTGCAAATGAATAATGATCCCATATTAGTTAAATGAAAAAAATGCAGCATTAAAGACAACATTTTATGTAGTTATCAATCATGTTGTTGGTATTTTTAGTAAAAATAGCTGGAAAAAAAATATCAGTTATAATTTGACCTTCTTCTAAAGTTGTGGACTAATAGGTGGTCCAAGTTCAGTAGTATTTTGGAAGCATTTACTGAAGTGGTGATATTAACAGATGCTGGAACATGTTGAAGAGAATAATAAAAATTATAAGTGTATAGTTTTATACAAAATAGTCAAAGTCTGGAAAAAAATTTAGAGGAAAACTACAATTTATAAACATTATAGTATTCAATAAGGCATAAATGATGTTAGAAAACTATATTTTTCAATAATGAAGAACATAATAATGGAACACAATAGTTGGTGGAACATTACAGTTTTCATTTTCTATTAATGAATGTCAGCTGTTGGAAAATAATAGTTGCTAGATATCTTTAGTTTGATAACATTTATGTTTTCAAATATATATTAAATATTAAAGTGTTGTTAATTCAATATGATAGAACATGTTGAACATCATAAGAATAATTTTAATTGACCTACTCAACATTATAGTTTGCAGTATGTAAGATTTTGTAATATATAGCTAGATATCTTATAGCTCAACCACTTTTCCCTAACCAGCTGCAAGATCAGTATTTTAGATGAGTCATTGTTGTTTTCCAAGTACTCAGACATTATGTTGAAAAACTTCCACCACAAGTCACAGTTTATTCGCAAGCCTCTGTAAGAAAACATATTAGTTGTGTTGGTAATTTCAATATCCTATGTTAATTATTGTGAGAAGTCAAAGATGCATACCTTTCATCCTCTAAAACAATTTGAATATTTTGGTTGGAAGTACCGATAGACTATATAGGATATGATTGTCGCAGATGTCCAATAATTTCTATAATAGGTAAAACTGATGTAAAACTAATAGTTCTTTATGAGAAGAGTATCCCTATTAACAGTGTGTGAATAACACAGTAATTGATCAAATTAAATAGTACACTATGTCAGATCTACATTTTTGGACTATATTTATTAAAAACATATAGTAAATATGCATTTGAAATTAGTAGTTCTCCCCAGAATTAGAGTTATAATGAAATGTACCTATTAATTATTTTTAAGGAATGACTTTGTTAATAATGTCATCAAAAGAAGTGAACTCAGTGCTTAACAGTGGTAGTTGGACATCGGTTTGTCAAACATATATTGTTGTTGTGAAAAATAGTAGGCAAGCATGTCTTTCCCCCAAGTAGATACCTTGATTAGGAGCAATTTGGATGTTTTATATGATGTAGCATAGGCCTTTGCGCAGTAGTGGTTTTTACTTGGTGATTATCTAGACGTTAGTAATTCTACACTAAATTTTGGTCTCCTGGATCATTAATTTAAAAATTAAACCTTTAAAAATCATCTGTCACATATCAGTTACATAAAATAATATCCTGAAATAGAATTACATAGTATCAGCATTATGAAAACAGTACAGAAACACTATCTTCTGGGGAGGATAAACTCACTTCAGCATCACGGAGAATCAGATCGATATAAGAAACTTTGGAGTTGGGTAACGAATTATCCCACAGATTCAATACACGGACTTGTATCTTTAATGTTTCATCAGAATCGATAGTAATCTCATTAAAAAGACATGTTCTTCGTGACATGCTTTGGTTTTTGTATGTTTTCAATTAGTGTACAGATATAACATAATAAGCATCAATATAAGTAATCTATTTATATATATATGAAATTGATAAAATAAATGAAATGTATATATATTTAATGAAAAGATACCTAAGAAAGGTTATCAATAATTTCTTTGTAGAAAATTTTTTGTGTACAGTGAGAGTTTGGATTATCTCTATCATCAAGAACAATTTTCAAACCCCTTGGTGATGTCACTCTGGATACAGCAACATAAATTAGTCCATGGCAGGACACAGGCTTGCGAAGATATAAACAAATAGAAGATAGAGATTGACCTTGACTCTTATTAATAGTCATTTCATAAGAAATAGTCAAAGTATATAGTCTTCTTTGTAGTTTGAAAGGCTATTTTTCGTCATTGTGTGCCATATTAATTCTTGGGATGAATTCCAAATACCTGAAATGACTACCAGTTAAAATTTCAACTCTGATAACATGGTGACCCAAGTGTGTAACAATAAGATGAGTACCATTGCATAAACCCACTGATTGATATATATTTCTAAGAAATATAATTGGTACTCCGATCTTTAATGTAATTTTGTGTGCAAGAAGTCCTGAGGCATTGATACCATTTAAAATGTTAGTTTTATATAAGTTCACAGGCCAATCAGTATCAGAAATGGCATTGCAAATAGAATTAGAACTGAAGTAATATTTTCCTTCTTATGTGCTAAGAGTCAACATGTAGTAATTGACATACTAAACAATTTCATGAGTTAGTGCTGATATATAACAACCTTTTAGTTATGATACATCTCCATAGTTATTATTGAAATTTGGTTAATAAAATTCAATATATGCTTCCAATGGAGGTTTATCTGTTCTCAAAATGTATGTTGATGGGATTTTAATACACCCATCCCCATCGTTGAGTTCACCAACACATCCCTCACCAATATCCAAAATTCACTTAGAAAATTTGTGCACCTCATCATAACCATCATTTGAATCTATAGATTTCAACCTCATGTTTTGGGTAAATGTTAAAACCTGAAAGTGTTCCAATAGATATGATGACCTTATACTTGAAAATACAATGTCACTTCTATCACCACTAGGGATTACTGGAAGTATTTGTTTGAAATATCCTCCTAGGAAAAACAGTAAATGTCATTTTCTATATCCTCTAATACAACTTTATCATGCTTAATTGAAATAGTCCCCATCACTACCCCCCTGTAATTGAAATAATGAATAAGCCCACATAGGTAGCAGCTGTCTTGTACAACTTCTTCACCATCTTCTTGTATTCTTGTTGATTCCCCTAGAGGGCGGCTACCTAATTACTGAGAGGCATCTTAGTGTTGGGCTCTCCTAGAAAACTCTGTATGGATAGCAGTATGGATCACACATCATAAGAAGATGACCATTTGTCCTGAAGAATGTCCAAGCAGATGTTGATGTGAAAGTAAACATTGGGATGGAAATAGGTTGTTTCGAATTTCAAATTGGGATATTTGAAAGGTTAATTGGTGGGGATGGAGAGTGAGATCTTGTACATTGTTCCTTCAAAAATAGTGTTCTTGCTTCCATGTATCATCCCATTCCATTATAATATGTTGTCCACCTCGGGGAAAGTAGAGATCCTAGATTCCCCACTCATCATCACATCCATCAACTTCGAATGTGGCCTTTTCAGCATGGAATGGGTGTTGACAGTCTTTTCCAGAGCAGGCTTTCGGGCACCCTATGCTATCAAAGATTCTTCTGGCATAATGGTTTCATTGTTGATGGATTTCATTTGATATGCTTCTTCCCCAACAATTCTTGAAACAAATCAAGAAAGGAAGATAAAAAAAATTCATCCACACTCAGATTCCATCGCTACTTTCTGGTTCAAAAGGTGGAAGATGGGTAGCAGAGGAGGGAGAGAGGGAGAGATGAGAGGTGGAGAGAGGTTACGGTGATGTTTAAATTGGAGAACATGACTGCATTCGAACATTGGTGAGGGGGATCTTGGGCGCCTCTTCACCTGTAATGGCTAGTTCTTGAGTAATTTTTTAAAATAATGTGTTTTTAAAAATTTGTATAATTAAATAATGAGAATGGTAAATCATGTATTTATATAAATTAACGGTTCTAGCCTATCAGGCTCCTTCAACCACAGTCGGGCATCTGACGTCCCCAGGTGAGGCTATATTCATGTATCACCCTTTAAAATAATTTCCCTTTCCGTGTTATCAAGAAGTAATAACTATTTTATATAAAACTAATTTGAATCATTTACATTTTTAAGGAAATCATTATTCACTTATATCAAATAATTTTTTGTTCAAAAATTCTTAAAACATTTTTTAGACATTATTTTATATACATACTTCTCTACTAGTATCTTATGAAGTTTTATATAAATGAAATAAGTATTCATTACCTATTATTCATTATTTAATATGAAATTTCCAAAACACTTTATTCTCCCATTTTCATGGTAAACATTACAATATATAATTTGGGTACTCTTCAAGTTAGGATCGTGTTAAACATTTATTTATTATAGGTTTTTTCATTATAAAATATTATGTATGAAATTTTTTTTACTTATATACTGTACATATGCATGTATTTTTTTATATAACAGGTTGGCTTGGAATTATATAGTCCAATAATTAATTTTATAATGTATTCCTCTCATGAGTTATATATATAATGTAACGGAAATAAGCATATCATACTGTGTTATGTTGTCTTGATAGAGATTCTCTACATTTTCTTATGATGACATGTTATATGTTGATGTCACCTTCTAATGATTTCAAGATCTTTTAATATCATCTCCATTATACTTTCATTCCATAATATTATATACAATCTTCAATTTTAATGTTATAATGTTATCTAATAGGTTGATGCACTACCAGATATTAATTTTTATCTCCCACCCACACTAATACTATAGTTTCTAAAGGTCCATCCCATGTGAAGTTGGGTTATTCATTTGAATGAATATTCATAAATATTTTAATGAAAAGTGGAACTAATTTGATGAAGGAATGAAATAGTGGTGGATAATTTAGAATAAACAATAGTGGGTGAGTTTTCTTTTTGAAGTGATACAACATAATACTACAGGGTTATGGACAGGATGCATTCCATTAAGACGGTTTGGAAGGATATTGAAAAAATAAGAGTAAATAATGAATGATACTTAGAAGAATTTATCCAATAATACCTTTCTACTAAAAATCCATTCACTAAATTTAATTTTTGTTAACATATAAATTCTCAGTCAACAAATCTCATTTCACAACTATTATATTTAATGTTTTGGGAATAAAAGGATTTCAGTAGATTTAAATATATATTTTTCTATTGTAATAACATTAAAGAACAAGAACTGAATTGAAGGAAATAAATATTATAATATGAAAGAAAATAAAACACAATGGAATCAATTATGTACATTCACGAATTAACAAACAATAATAATCAATTCCCTGTATGGATTTCAAATACACTTCTAGTTGGAATTTGAAATTTATGATATAATATATACAATGAGATATTGATGAAAGAATTATTCTATATTGAGTTAGAATTCCACTCTACCATGTATCTTCGATATTCTTCCTTCTTTAACCCCAAATGATTCTTACATTATCTTACCACCAGTTATAGAATATAACTCATGGTTATTTATAAATAGTGAATGGTAAATTATTGCAGTTTCAATGATTTATCACAATAAATGTTTATCTTCATTACTTTTAATAGGATGTAACAAGGAAAATCGAACCATCTATCTCCTTGAAATTTTCCTAAACCTCAAACCACTAGTCACCACATTGACATATCACAATATAAATCACCATCCTTGTGGTGACCTGAGTTGACTCCTAAAACAAATTTCATAGACCCATATTTCTTCTTTCTTATATTATATAATTACTAAAATTATATTTGAATTTTTCATAATGTCTTTGTGGAGATTAGTTTTGATCCTTCTATTGCTTTTGAATTGATTTTTGAATTTGGGATTCTCACGAATTATAGTGACATAAAGGTGTCGTGACAACATGGTGTATCCTTTTGTATCATTTATAAATGAATATAACCACCCACATTTCATTAGGTGTGAACTCTCTTACCCTTACTGATCTCGATTCTAAGCATAATGATCACCACTCAACATTAATAAACTCAATGATACCATAACGTAATTTCTTCCACATGATTTTACCTTTACACAATGTGCCAAATGACCCTTACATGAGCTATTCATATCCTCACTGTCCCTTACAAAAACCTATTGAAGGATGTGAGTACCATTATATTTCCATAATGGGAGCCCTTCTAAAAATGTGAACTGAATAATATCAATCTCATCATAAAAATGTCACCTTTATGTATATACTTACTATAATATCGAATAAATTATTATAATTTATCCTATAATAATGATTTCATGATTCCATAAAACATAGAACTATATTTAATCATTAAATTCCACACTTTAACAAATAAACAAACAACATTCCAATTATAACATATTTACAAGAATGATAGTGTAACATTGAACATATTAACACCAAAAACCAAAATTTTAATAATAACATTGTAAATTAATTTTAATTAACAAGAATATTTGTTCTCAAATATATTAATTGGAATTGTAGTACAGAAAAGTTCAATAATTAAACACCAAAACAAATTTTCAATAAAATATTCATTAAATTTAAATTTCATTACAAACAAACCAATATCAAATAAATATATATTCAGAGAAAATTTTACCTTAAAAACATAATTATTTTCAAAAATATATTTTGGGAAAAAATTAGAAAATCTGAACCATATTAAATGCCACAATGCATAAATCATTTCATGTACTTAAGAAAAAACTTTTCAGAATTTAATTGAATTCAATTAAATATAAAAAGGCATGATTTGTAAATCTAAAAAATAAATGATTTTGAAATTTATTTTCGAACATGGAACCGCCCTTGTATGTGTGAATGGTTTCACTTATCAAAAAGAAACTCTTTGGTCATATTTTTTTAGATTAACGTAAATTATTGGACTTTAAATTGTTCTATTGATTTAATCAGTATTCACAATTCATTTAAATGATCATTACATCTATTAATTTTAACCCATGTGAAAAAACTCACTTAATTAGAACTATTAGATGATTAGGATTGTCTAATTAATCATAATTTCATAATGATCTAATCCAACTATATTTAAATAGAAATAATAATCAAAATAATTAAGTGTAAAATCTAAACCAATATAAAATGAAAATATAATAATTTTTAAATCCAAATATAATTTTTAGAATAAATTATGATTATAAAACATTATCCAAACATTCAATAAAAATTGTATTATTCAAGAGTAAAATTAAATGAAATTTTATGATTGAGCCCATGGTAAAATATAAATTAATAAATACTCCAATTAGTAAAAGATGTTATCAAAATTCATGAAAAATCACAACAATGAAATATGAAAATAAAATAATTAATGTAGTAAATTTTAAAAATTATAAATGGATTGTTGATTTCATATGAATTAAACATAGTTTATCATTGAATAATATAACTCACCATGGCACTTAAAACTCAACATTATGACCAAGTGTTTCTTCAATGATGTGAGAAAAACAAATATTGATTGGTTCAAAATGGGTTTTTAATTGAGCAGTGTGGAATCAAGTTTAAATCATTATAATTTAGTTAAAATAGAATGATTCAATAATTAGAAATATTTTTAAAAAATAAAATTTTAAATTTTAATGAATGTTCCCAATGGATATAATATCATGTTTTAAAATCACATCAGATGGTAGAACATTTAAAAAGTGTATCTCACAAGTAAGATGCATTTTAATGATTCTAAAAAATATTCAAAATATTTCAAAAATTATTTCATGGTTTGGATAATCGATTTCTATTATATTTTCAATTAATTTTCAATAAATTCGAATAAATATGTTATAATGCCCATTAGGGGTGTATACATTCACATAAATTTGGACTGGAAAAAAATTCAAAACAAACATATTATTCGACATGGAATAATTATATATCAAATTTAAATATATATATAAATTATATGTATAGGGATGATTGTAACAATTAATAGTACAGTATCACTCCCAACCAAAAAGGAAATTATTGGAAAAGTAAAATCCCATAGAAATTTGTGTGAGTAATTTCCATGAAAATGTGATATCTTTCCCTAATAACATTGAAGATAAACATGTTCATGTTGTTAAGGTATCTAAATGTGTTAAATACAAAACATTATATCAAAATCATATCTATCGTATAGATATAGAAATGTAATGGTATGAGAATGTGGTAGTAAAGCATAACCCATTGATTCCTCAATATAAAAATATGGAAATGGTGTGAAGGGATAATAATGATGTGTCACCATGTCACAAGTGATGGAATATTCTTAAAATGGCTAGAGAAAAAAAATTAGAAATATTATTATACTGGGATAAAAGAAACTTTATTTCATATCATGGCATTCCTACTGTTATGAACTAGCTTTTATGTCCCAAACTATAATGTCCTTGTGATCTTACCATAGTCAAATGTAGAGTATAATTTCCAATCAGTAACCACTACATATGGATATACATAATGTTTTAATGAAAACATTGTGATATATGTTCTTATAAACCTTTATGATAGTAATCACAAGCCATCAAACATAAAAAAACTCCATCGAAATGTTGTATTAAAAGGGTAAAATGCTAAATGAAAACATTGACGGAAAATGAAAAAACATCATATTATTCCGCCTCATAAGTGGATTCCATACATTCATAATTATATGAGAATTAAAAAACTATTTAAGGCTATACTAATAATCACTTAATCTCATCCATAGAAAATAATACATGCAAATAACTATTTGAAGTGGGAATAAGAGTAAAGGCCACATTTGGATTGAATTTAAATTTAGCATATTTAGGTTTTTCTAGAAGGGGAAATAATAAACAAGGTTTATCCATGAATATAAAATCTTTTAATTGTTTTTATCTTTATTAAAAACTCATTTTTTGTTCAAAAAAAATTTTATAAGATTTTATGTTTTGACATGAAGATGTTTGAAGTGGACTAAAAATAGTTCCTTTAATAGTTTTAGAATCAATGCATATCAATATGGGTTCCTCGTGAAAATTATTCTCATATCCTATGATAAATTCAACACATACCCAATTTGGTAAAAACATTTTAAAATAAATACTAATTAATTGTTGTACATAATAAAATTTATATTTAAACCAATAATTATTTTCTTCCAAATATTCCTCATCTGAAAGTAGACTGTCATAATTTATTATATTCATTGAATTAGTTATTCTTAAACTAAATAATGTGTTCCCGAAAATTTTGATTTCTATATTTTGTATACATATTTTGATGGAATTTTAAGAATTAATTCACTGA
Organism: Viscum album; assembly: GCA_963277665.1. Classification (NCBI taxonomy): domain Eukaryota; kingdom Viridiplantae; phylum Streptophyta; class Magnoliopsida; order Santalales; family Viscaceae; genus Viscum; species Viscum album. The sequence continues at coordinate 1,449,451,330 of OY728151.1, read as the reverse complement.
ATATTTATTGATTAAATATAATATTGGTTCTTGATATTAATGTTTTTTGTATTATTATATAAGACTATAATTTTGATAATATGATGGGAAACATAGGAATTAATGTACAAAAATGCACTTCACATCGAGGCGTGAAGCGACTCGGTTTTACAATCAAAAATGATGATGAAGTCATGATAGAAAAAGAGTAAAAAAAAGATCATGTTTTTTAATAAAAGAGGATTTTCCATGATTTTTTATGATCATGTGATGTTCAGGAGGTTCAGAATTGAAGAGTTCAGCATAAACAAGGATTTATGTGCTAGAAATTAACATTATTCATCATTTAAATATTACACGGTGTGAAAATCCCAACACATTACATGTCGTGTAAAACATTACACGATGTGAAATTTTAAGAGAAGATCCAAAAAATGGGTATATTCATATATCATTCGATGGAGGACTTTCCATTTATGACCTGAATGTCCATTTACATAGTTTTTGACTGGGAAACCCCCTAAGGATATCACCCAAATTTATAAATAAGGGGTTCTAACTTGGAGAATGTGCATTCCATTCTAGGCATGGAGAGGATCGACTGGTAAGAGGTTGGTACAGGGTTCTAACCTAGAATTCTATGTAGATATACTTTTTATGTTATTATTTACTTTTTATTTCATGTAACACTATATTTTAATTAGTTTAATTCAATTTGTTTCTCTTTTCCTTCTTTCTCATTATTTCTCACTCACCCCCATCTATTCTCTTCCATATGGAATATAGTTCATTTGTTTTTGGTGATCACTGAAAAATGATTTTCTAAATTTATAGGGGAGAGTGTAATCAGTCAAAGGGGGTGTGTACCATCATATTTCATTTTACCATTACCAATAAAGATGATATTATTTGATAATATAAAGTTGTTCCTGCACATCTATTTTATCTATCATCAAATAATTGACCCTATGTTTTCAACAATGAATGAACCCCAACATGATTGAGATGATTTATTCATAAACATTGAATAGATTATTCTTCCTCTTTTGGAAATATAAAATAAATAAATCCAAGTATTTTAATTCATCTGAACATGAATAATTTTTATTATTGGGTAGATCTATAAGGAATAACCATTTCTCATATCGATAGAAATATTTGATTTTACGAATATCTAATATGTTTATTTTTCAAGAATGGATGAATTAATTTAGCAAAAACAGCCATGGAAAATGATTACCCCTCTAATATATATCTATTTATAGATCATTTATTTAATTTTCATCATTAGTTTAATTAAATCAAACTGAATTTGGAGTGACTTGACCATTAGTCAGGAGTTGGCATTGTTGCGTTCAATGCTCTCTCTGGGATTGACCTCGTACTTTTACTATATTGTGCCTTTTTAGTTAGAATGATTCAAGTTCAACATAAATTTATAATTTGATCATGTCCATAGGTTTTAATAGTGCATTTTTGGTGCATCAATATTTACCATTTTGCTTTTAATAAAAATTTTAAATGAATCTTCTTATCATTTTCTGAAAAATGAACTTTCCTAACCTTGATCCAATGTAAATTAAATGTTCTCTTTTAAAATTTTACAACATGTATGGAATTATCCTCCATGATTTCCATAATTTATTTCATGATTAATTTTCCTATTTTTGAGCATAATTTAATGAAAATGTTTTTAGAAGTTATTTCCAAAGATAAGGATATTCAAAATTCTATAGAAAAAGAAAAGGATATTTTCATTGATAATATTTTAAAGATATTTCTACAGTATTTATATTAATCAAAGACAAAAACCCCATATTCTTACTCCAACGAGTACATATTGATACCATCCTTATTTTTCCTTTGGATGGTTTGTGATTATTTTGACCAAGGATACTATTGACATTCAATTCCTTGTTTCGTTTGAGAGTCATTAACTTCCCATTGAAATATTCACTTTCTTGTGATCATTAGATAATAAATTACCACTAAATATCCATATAATTTATCATGTATATTATTTTTTCTTAAAATTTATCTCATTTATAAATGTGGTATTTTACATTGATAGTTATTTGGTTGACATGGGAAATATTGATAAAACGGTGTCCTTTACTCAGTATAGATATTTGATGTGAAGACATATTGATTCATTAATTAAATTGATTATTTGATATATGAGGAATGTTTTGGACCTACAGTGATGGGTATGGCATGATATTATATATACCCTCAATGAATTAGTAGGTATCATGATAAATATTAATTATTCTAGCACTAAAATGTTTTTTTACCTATAGTGTAAACAGTCTTGTGAATGCTTTTGATGGTAGAAGTATCATGTATATGAATAATTAATAATTGTCTTGATTATGTATTCAGTAATTATTATCAAGGAGATATTAACTATGATACCATATCTGGATGCATTTCATTTTCATCTTATTTATTAGATGGCATGGGTTGTCAGTTATTTACCTTACCATATTGATTATTCCTTATCTAGTTATTTAAATGGAATGTGTGATAATATATATACCTTTTAATATTTATTATTCTTTATTTAGTTATTTAAATGGATTTCGTTCTAATTTATTTACATTTCCATATTGATTATTTTTAATGTATCATGATAATTTCCATTATACTTAACCCTTATTGATAATTTTCACTCACACTTATTTTATTTTTATTCTATAAGATTGCCTGAAGTATGATATGATGGATATGAAGGTATATACTAGATGTAATAATTTTATTATCAAAAGAAAAAAATATGTCTTAATTTTTGTATTCAAATGTAATGTAAGACTCAAGTATGTATCTAGTTTACCAAGACTACAAAAATATTCATTCCATCGATATGTGATTCCTTGTATATTTTGAATTTTAATGGTTGAAAGAACCGACTCCATACTACTATGGTTGGGGTCCCAAAAAATAGATAATGGAAACATATAACAAATAGAAGGAAATTATATTTCCAAAAAATGGAAGAAAATGATAGAATTTAGTATTATCAATTCTCTAAAGGGAGAATTTATTAGAATCAAAAATATAAAACAATACTCAAATATTAAATCATCAAAGACACTTCATCTAAAATATCAGGCTCAAATATATCCCATATAATGGGTGGATCACATCTCAACTGGTCACCTCAATCACTATGGCCCCCAAAGATCACGAACATACACCACATCCATGTGGTGATTTCCTTTTCCAATGAAATAGAATAAGATTATATAAAAATGCCTGATGGGAAGGGTTGTGTGTGAGCTAAACAACCCATTAGGGTCTCACCAAGTGTTCCATATTCAATTTGACAAAAATTAATCCATACATTCAATCAATTTTTACAAAACAAGTCATGGTATGGTATTTTTATATTTTAAAAAACATGATTTCAATTCCAAAGTATGGAAGATATATAAAAATGTATCACATAAAAATTTTATATGAATCATTAATATACATAATAAGCCATTAATAAAACATTTATTTAAATATGTAATGATCCTAAGATAGTGGTTTATTTTATATATTGGCAGAAGATATATTGAAATTCATCCTGGATGACCTACTAGTTTTGTAATATTGATAAACTAAAAACATACTTGAAATTCACATTACATTGTAAAAAATAAAATAACTGAAACACATTGCATTAAATAAATAAAATGATCATAATATGGAATAAATAAATTATTTAAAATAAATCAATATATGTAATCACATAAGAAAAAATCTCTTTCGTGGTTATTTTAACTAATAAAATATTCACATGAAAAACAATAACAGATCTCATAATGAGGTTATGCATAATTACAAACATATAAAACATAATATCCATCCATTTCTGTCACGAACCGTCCTCGGGACCCGTGTCGTGACTACCCCAAGACCGCCTTCCATAGGCCAGGGGCTGGCGACTAGCACCAAAGGGCGTAAAACCCTATAACTGGGAAGGCATTGCCTTTATAAAAGTAAACAAAACATCACAGAGTACAAGCGGAATTAATACACTAAGAAAAAAAAGAAAGTGCTGAAAAGTAAGTTGTCCAGAATACAAACCCAACTAAAAGTACAGCTACAACTAAACGAAAGTACAACAGAAAATGACAAACAGTTGGAAGAAATGAAGCAGCTCCTGGTTCGTCCTCCTCGGATCCTACCTGAAGGGTAGGTACAGATAGCACAGCTCCTGGATTGTCCACCACGAATCCTACCTGAAGGGTAGGTATAGATAGCCTCCACAACGCTCTCGCCCATCAACCTCCACTGAGTGTCGTCTCATCGTGAAGTCCACCTCCGTATACTGACTCGTCGAAAGGTCCACCTCCGGGTACCATCCAGTCCTCGAACACTCTTCCTATGTCGGCGTTGCCCGACGTCTGTAACCAACAAAACAAGGTGCGGGCATAGCCCGTGCAGGGGTGAGTATACGATACTCAGTAGGGACCCCGAGACCCTCAAGGTCTCACTAAATCCAACAAGGATAACCACAAAGTAGGATCTCAATAGATAACCTCTACTTAGGTATATTCCCATACATATACCTAAGTTATCACGTAACCCATATCAAACATGAGGAAACCCAAAGGTTATGAAATCAATGGATAACCACTACCTAGGTATATGCCCATACATATTCCTAAGTCATCAAGTGACCCACCTCAATCATGAGGTAAACACAAAGGTCATAGACTCAGCTCAAACTAGTATTTGCATTATCGAAACTGTAACTGATGAAGAGCCCCGTCTCTGGAGAGTACAGTGATCCTGTCACGACTCTGCAATACTGCTCACTAACCTAAGACTGTTGAGGTACTCCTCCTGTCGAGTACCGTGGGTCAGCCACCCAAACACAGTAGTGCTTCCCGCTGGGGTCTGCCACCCAAACACAGTAGTGCATCCCCCCTAAAAGCCTGCAGAGGTACTCTTCGGATGAGTACCGTGGGTCTGCAACAAAACTCAGTAGTGCTCCGTCCTTCATGGGTCTACACCCAAACAAAGTAGTGCTCCATCCACTAGGCTAGTCGACTAACTCCAAGTCGAGTCGGTCAAGCAGTCGTCAGGTCTCAGTCGGCTACACGGTCTTCGTACTCTGTACGCTCATCTCCGGGAGGGTCCACTCCACGAGCTACTGGTCGATACTCCATGTATCACAAAGTCCCACGAAGAAGTATCTCAAAGGACCACCTCGTCATAGAGGTCTAAACGCAACAGACGACGCGTCAATCGGACGCCCGGTCTGTGAGTTATTAGCCTTTTCGTCCTAGGGGCCCGGTTGGTTTCGTGGGCGATCCAACCCGGCCGTATCTCAATTGTACCCCGAACTCTAATACGGTATAATCATAGGTACCGTTTCTCAATGCGATCACCAACGCCACTGACGGTTCGTTAAACGAACGTCCGGTCTGAAAGTTATCATCTTTTTCGTTCCAGGGGCCTGGTTGGATTTCGGGTAAAATCCAACCCGGCCATACTCCAACTACATCCAAATCTCATGAGAAGTATGCCAAAAGATCCATCTCATCAAGAGTAATCCAACAAAGTTTATGGCACGTCAATCGGACATCTGGAGCTCGAGATATAAGCATTTCCGCTCCGAGGGCCCGGTTGGTTTCGTGATCGAACCAACCTGGCCATTCCCAATGTTCTCTGAAACCCTGAGTGTAATATACCATAACGATCGTCTCGATCCAAGGATTGCATCCCAACTGACGTTGCATCGATCAGAGGTTCGTAGCCCATGTTATTGTCAATAGACCGAAAGATGTCCGAAAATAGGGGTTTTGGGCCCGGACCGACCCGGCCCGAGACCCCCTAGGTCGGTCCGAATCAGGTTGAACCGACCCAGGTCCGGGTCCGGCCCGTTTGGGTGCCGCCCGGCCCAGCTGGCGCGGCCCGGCCCGGCCTGGGCGCGGTCGGCTGGCCAGCTCGGTGTGGCCGAGCTGAGCAGATGGGGGGGCCCAGTTTAATGAAACGTGGCCCCCCACGTGGGGGGGCCGATCCTCCTTCCAGGGGTTACAAACCCCCGGTCTTCCCCCTGAATGATTGGCCCACTCTGGCCGCACGGTTGCTGCCGCCACGGGACCGGCGCGGTCCCGTCTCCTACTCTGGCGGCCAGAAGTCGGTCATTGTTCCCTGCTCCGCTGCGGCCTTGGTCTGTCCGTGAAGGACCCCGGGACACCCTGAGAGGGGAGGGGTGAATCAGGGTGACCACTTCTTCTTTTAATGTGATGGATCTTGTTCCCACGTTGGCAGGAACTTGTTGAACCTGTATGATGATTATGATCAGAAAGCAAACATTCACATGCACAGAGAAGACACAGCCCTTTTTACTTGGTTCACCACTAAGGGCTACGTCCAAGGAGCATACGCCGACAGGTTATCGGTCGTACCAAAATCAACTATGCTTCACTAGCGGTAGATTACAAAAGTTCTGGTACAGTTACTCTGTCCCAGGCTCACTGCCTTTACAAAGTTTCAGGGATAGCCCACTGCTTCCCTCGGGTCACTCCCGTTGACTCCCCCTGGCTCACTTCTGTTGGTGAAGTCTCACTCAGTTTATAGACGTGAAGGTCTCTTCATCATTTTCAAGAGAATGCATCTTCAGTTGTATGTAGATGCTCTATTGAAGTCCGATTCTCATCAGAAACAGAATATCACTTTTTCTCGAATGTATCAGGTAGTCTCCTGGCTTTCATGCAGCTCCAAACAGGCCGGCGGGCTTTAGCAAAACCCGGCGCGCTTCTCCAAGCTGGACGCGCAAGTCCCAATACAGCATGCAAGTCCAAACAGGTGCGCAAGTGTCACCAATTCACCTGTGTGATGCTTCCTTCCTTGACAACAAACTTGCGCGGTTCACTTCCTTTCACTCCCAAACCGCCTTGGGCGCACTGCACACAACCGGCGCGCAAGCTCTACTTGCGCGACCAAACTACCACCTACGCGACTCCACCACCTGCGCGATGAGAGCTCGAACAATCTCTCAGCCTTGAATTCCATGCCAAATGAGGAGGGTTGGTCCATTATTTATAGGCAAACTGGACCCCCTGCGTGTCGGCGCGCAAGTCCCTCGACGGCGCGCAAGTCTTGTCTTCAATAACCTCTGTCGCGCAACTCACTTGCGCGACCCAACCAACACATGCGCGGCCTTCTTTCCTTAGCCAAATTTTGATGTTCTGATCCTCAAAAACATATGGCGCGCAAGTCTTTTATCCTCCAAGAGCTCGGTGTGCAAGCACCTTTGCCAAAAACACTTTACTTTATTGGCGGATTTTCAGGCCCAAAAATTTGGCAAACACTGGGAAATGGCGCCACCTTCACTACTGTTTTCTGCTTGAACGGTATGATCTCTTTGTTGGTACACATCCTGAACTTCCACTAAGGATTAACAAAAAACACAAACCATATGCCAAATCATGCTTTGAAGACCCTGGTTCCAACAATCTCCCCCTTTGGGTTTGTTGGCAATCAGAATAAATTCAATAGATCTCCAACCATGAGCAAACCCAAAACGCAAGAATCAACTCAGCCAACACTCTAAATCTATGTGAGCAATGCTCGGTGTAGAAAACAAGAGGGGAGGCTTGAATTGGGTTCTGGTGTTTTGAAATTCTCCATGACGCCCCATGTTATCCTTCTTATACTTCTCATCGCAATACTTCTCATCGCAATCTTATACTTCTCATCACAGAAGAATTTCGTGCCTTGAATTTATTCCTTTCTCCCCCATTGACAATAAAACCAAAGACCGAATAGTTGTTCAACATTAAGCTCAATCCATACTCCCCCTGAATAGTATCTCCCCCATAATCCTGCATCACTGCCATAAGCAGATAAAAACAGTTAAAACAAACGGGGAGAGGGGATTTCCGGAGTCTCCTTATGCAGTAGGAGGTGGTTGAACACCGAGGTTCAACCGATGCTTCTCAAACACAGTCGCGGACAATGGCTTGGTTAGGATATCAGCCACTTGCTCATTAGTTCCAACATGATCCATTTTAATCACACCTTGTTTAACCTTTTCTTTGATAAAATGATACCGTATTTCAATATGTTTTGTACGAGAATGCTGAACCGGATTCTTCATAAGATCAATTTCACTTTTGTTATCACAATAAATCACCATTGGTTGCTGCACCTTATCACCAATATCTGTTAGTTGCTGCTTCATCCAAAGAAGTTGAGTGCATGCTTTTGTCGCAGAGATATACTCAGCTTCAGCCGTACTAAGAGAAGTACTTTCTTGTTTCTTGCTCAACCAGCCAACACATTTCTTCCCAATATAGAAAGCTCCACCACTAGTGGACTTCCTGTCTACCACATCACCAGCCCAGTCAGCATCTGAAAATGTGGATAATTCACTATCCCTGCCTGCAGCAAAAAATAACCTGAAGTTATGTGTACCGTGAATGTATCTCATTATTCTTTTTACTGCTGCCAGATGTTCCTCCTTTGGATTACTCTGAAAGCGGGACGCAAGGCATGTTGCAAAGACAATATATAGCCTTGTTGTTGTCAGGTACAGTAGGCTTCCAATGATCCTCCTATACATGGTGGGATCAATAGAGTTCCCATCCTCATGCTTTCCAAGTTTAGTTCCAACTGCAATCGGAGTTGACATTGGTTTGGAGTCTTGCATATTGAACTTCTTCAGCAGCTCTCTTGCATATTTTTCTTGAGAAATGAATGTGTATTCCTTCTTTTGAATCACTTGCATCCCCAAGAAATATGTGAGCTCCCCAATCATAGACATTTCAAATTCTGATTTCATGTGGTTGGAAAATTCATCCACTGATTTCTGCCTGTTGCCACCAAATATGATATCATCAACGTAGACAAGAACCATGAATTGATCTTTTGGAGAATTCTTCACATAGAGATTGTGATCAACTCCTCCTCTTTTGAATTCCAACTTCTTGAGATATGTGTCCAGCTGTGAGTACCATGCCCGTGGTGCCTGCTTCAAACCATATAGGGATTTCTTCAGTTTGCAGACCTTTGTTTCATCAGTACCCAAAACAAAGCCCACTGGTTGTTCAATGTAGACTTCTTCTTCGAGTACACCATTCAAGAATGCTGCCTTGACATCCATTTGATATACTTTATATCCTCTTTGGAGTGCCATGGCAAGGAAAAGCCTGATTGACTCCAGTCTAGCCACTGGAGCAAAGGTTTCTTCAACATCAATGCCTTCAATCTGAGAGTATCCTTTATATACTAGTCGTGCCTTGTTTCTGATGACACTTCCATGCTCATCAAACTTATTTTTGAAGATCCATTTGGTACCAATTACATTGTGACCTTCGGGTCTATGGACAAGATCCCATGTCTGATTCTTGTCAATCTGATCTAACTCTTCATTCATGGATTTTACCCAGGATTCATCATTTGCAGCTTCTTCGAATGAGGATGGCTCTACAACTGATAGAAATGCAGATTGTGTGTTATTCCTCGTCCTCCTTGTTTGAGTGGGTGCACTCCTATCCCCAATTATGTTGGATGGATCAATCTCAGCTCTTCTATTTCTCCTGTGAGGTTCAGCAGCATTTTCTTCAGCCATAGTTTCTTCTTCAGATTCTTCTTCTGAGTCAACATCATGATGTGACAGCTGAGTGTTTTGAACAACTTCATCTATTTCTGCACTTGTATTTTCTTCACGTTCACATTTTTCCTGACTTTCTATCACATCAGCATATGACGTCCTTGAAGCATTTGTGGTTTTCTCTTCAATTATCTTAACATCACTGCTTTCCACAATTCTTCCCAAATGCTTGTTGAAACATTTGTAGGCTTTGCTGTTCATTGAGTAACCAAGGAAAATTCCTTCATCTGCATTGTCACCATATTTCCCTTGATTTACTTCTTTGTTCCTGATGAAGCATTTACTTCCAAAGACACAGAAGTATTTTAGAGAAGGCTTCCATCCATGCCACAATTCATATGGTGTCTTCGTCTCACCCATATAAAGTCCTGTTCGATTCTGAATGTACACTGCAGCTTGAACAGCATCTTTCCAGTAATGTCGTGGAATACGACTCTCAATCAGCATAGTTCGTGCCATGTTGTTCACATGTCGATTCCTACGTTCAACAAATCCATTTTTTTGTGGAGTTCTCACAGCAGCTACCTCATACTGTATCCCATGCTTCTCTAGATAATTCTCAAATTCAATGGACGTGTATTCTCCTCCATTGTCAGATCTCAACACTTTGATTGTTCGTCTAGTATCATTCTCGGCGATTCGCCGATATGTTTTCATGCAGTCGAGGACTTGTCTTTTCCTGTGAATGACCATCACACATGCCATTCTATTGTAATCATCAATGAAAAGGAAAAAGTACCTTTCTCCATGTGTTCCTGCAACATTTATTTGACCACAAACATCTGTATGAATCAGATCAAGAAGGTGAGAGGCCCTTTTCTTCTTTGGCCGATATGAACTGCAGACTAGCTTCCCACGAATACAAGCATCACACGATTTTTCACACTCACGCTTCAGGTTGGAAATGTCCATGACAATTATCAATTTTGATATTTTCTCCATGTCTTGTTGATTGATGTGTCCCAATCTCCGATGCCACAGATTGTTTTCTTCTTCAACAGTCATGTAACATACATTTTCTTCACTATCAACCTGATACAAGTTTCCTTCTGTTCTGCATCCCTTCATAAGAGAATTGCTAGTTTTTCCCTTGATAGTGCATCCTTTCTGATTAAAAGTAACAACAAGTCCTGAGTCACAGAGTTGACTCACGCTGAGGAGATTATGACGTAGGCCATCTACGTAAAGGACTTCAGTCTTCTATAGTTCTCCATTAGCTAATTTGGTACTTCCACTCCCTTTGATTTTCAGAGCCCCATCATTACCAAATCGTACTGTACCATCAACATTCTTTATGATATTCGTTAGTAGGCCAGCATTACCTGTCATATGAGATGAAAAACCGCTATCTAGAATCCAGGTACTGTTGTTCTCTGTAGCATTGAGGGCTACCTCTGCAAGGTTTGATTTCTCAATCTTCTTCCTTTCCTTCCATGAGACATTAGATTGAGTATATAGAACTGATGGCCTTTCAACTATCTCTTCCGCAAACCCAGGTTCTTCATATTCAAAGTCTTCTTTGAGAGGTGAGAACCTGTTTGAAAGAGCAATATTGTCTTGCTGACGAGACTTGACTTGTCTGGAACTTTTGTATGAGGTGTCAATGTCTCTTCTCTGCCTGCAATTAATGTCCTTATGACCAAAGTTATAACAACGAAAACAATATCCATAGAAATTATTTCTTCTATAAGAATTAGGATATGAAATTGTTCTCATTTGTTGAGCATCTATATCTTCTCCATTCAGATAGCTTCTTGCCTCTTCACAATAAGACATGGTATGGCCCAGATAGCCACAGAACTGACACTTCATGAGAAGAAATGTCTTCTCGCTTGAATTTCTCCTTATAGCTTCTTCCTTGAGAGAATAGTAAGATTGTCTTCCATTTTTGAAAGTGTGAGGATAATTTTCAGGTCTCCTTTTAGTTTGGATTGAGTGTTCCTTTTTTAGCACTTTAGGTAACATTTCAACATGTTCAACAATCATCTTATCTTTCTTTTGGATCTTTTCACTTCCAGTAGTTGATGACTCAGCCTCATAGACAATTCCACTCTTTCCTATGCAAGCGGGTCTTTGATCACTCAAGATTTTTCCAACCCCATCTGAACCACACTTGGCTCTTGCAAGTAATTCTGGATCTGAGAATCTTCCAAACTGTATTTTCTTCCTTGATTCTTTTGGAACTAATTCAGTCTCCAGTTTACTCCTTAGAGTAACTACTTCCTCCTCAAGACCCTCAGCAGTCTTGGATTTTTCATCCAGTCTGGATGTGAGGTCATTGATGACCTTTGCCTGCTCTTCAATTCTCAGCTTCAGATCTACTACATCATCACTGCTTTCAATTATCTCAGACTGTACCTTCACAAATTCTTCCAGTCGTTCAATTTCAGCTTCAAGTTGATCAACGTATTCAGTTGATTCTTCTACAATTGATTTTCACTTATTGCAGCTCTTACATTAAATATTAAGCTTACTAACCGCATCCTTAAGTTGCACCTCAGGATCTACACAAGTTCTCAGTTGTTTTTCTCCATCAGTATCTTCTGACTTTTCAACAGTGGCCATCATAGAAGCATGGTTCCCAGTTTTGAATTCTGGTTCTTCTTCATCACAGAATTCATTATCATCTTCTTCCTCTTCACATACAAAACTCTTCCTTTGCATTTTCTTACCAGATTTGAAGTCTCCCTTTTTGAAGAACCTTCTCTGAGGCTTCTTGAATTTTTCATCTTCACTGTCATCATCATTGATATTCTTTAAGCACTGAGAGGCAATGTGCCCAACTTTTCCACAACGGAAACATGCGAGAGGTAACTTCCCTTTGAATTTCCCTTTCCCCTTCTGGAACTTCTTTGCAATGAGAGAAAGAATTTCTTTCTCTTCTTCATCATCACCGCTACTATCCTTTGAGATTTTCAATTTATCCATTTCCTTGAATTCCATTTCCTTGCTCACCCGAGTCGTAGCATCTTCTGGTTTGACTCTCATTTCATAAGCAACCAAGCTGCTTAGTAGATCATCTAGAGAAAGTTTGGAAAGATCTCTTTCCTCAAGGGCTGACACCTTCGCATTATACAGAGGTGGAAGTCTTCTTAATATTTTCTTTACTATATCAATATCTTTGATTTCTTCTCCTAGACCCCGAATTGCTCCAACCACTTCAGTAATTCGATTGAAGAAAGAGTCTGCATTCTCGTCTGGATGCATCTTCAGATCATCAAACCGATTGTGTAGCACTTGTAGTTTTGCCTCCTTCACTTTGCTATCTCCTTCATAAATATTCTCAAGTTTATCCCACATGGATTTTGCTGAGGTGCAATTCATCACCTTCAGGTAGATCTGATCAGAAAGGGCTGTAGTGAGAGCATTCTATGCTTTAGCATCTGCATCAAGAAGTTTCCTTTCTGTTTCAGTCATAGCCAGGCCTGTTGGATCAGTGACTTGTATTCCTTGCACAGTAGAAAAAAGAACTTCCATTCCAAGATATCTTAGGTGAGATCTCATTCTGTTCTTCCAGATCTGGAAATTGCTTCCATCGAAGTGAGGGACTCCCCTGATATTAACCATGTTTTCCATGACGAAAAGGGGCAGATTCAACACCAGCAACCTTTAGGCTCTGATACCACTTGAAGGACCCCGGGACACCCTGAGAGGGGAGGGGTAAATCAGGGTGACCACTTTTTCTTTTAATGTGATGGATCTTGTTCCCACGTTGGCAGGAACTTGTTGAACCTGTATGATGATTATGATCAGAAAGCAAACATTCACATGCACAGAGAAGACACAGCCCTTTTTACTTAGTTCACCACTAAGGGCTACGTCCAAGGAGCATACGCCGACAGGTTATCGGTCGTACCAAAATCCACTATGCTTCACTAGTGGTAGATTACAAAAGTTTGGGTACAGTTACTCTGTCCCAGGCTCACTGCCTTTACAAAGTTTTAGGGATAGCCCACTGCTTCCCTCGGGTCACTCCCGTTGACTCCGCCTGGCTCACTTCCGTTGGTGAAATCCCACTCAGTTTATAGATGTGAAGGTCTCTTCATCATTTTCAAGAGAATGCATCTTCAGTTGTATGTAGATGCTCTATTGAAGTCCGATTCTCATCAGAAACAGAATATCACTTTTTCTCGAATGTATCAGGTAGTCTCTTGGATTTCATGCAGCTCCAAACAGGCCGGCGGGCTTTAGCAAAACCCGGCGCGCTTCTCCAAGCCGGACGCGCAAGTCCCAATACGGAGCGCAAGTCCAAACAGGCGCACAAGTGTCACCAATGCACCTGCACAATGATTCCTTCCTTGACAAAAAACTTGTGCGGTTCACTTCCTTTCACTCCCAAACCGCCTTAGGCGCACTGCACACAACCGGCGCGCAAGCTCTACTTGCGCGACCAAACTACCACCTGCGCGACTCCACCACCTGTGCGACGAGAGCTCGAACAATCTCTCAGCATTGAATTCCATGCCAAATGAGGAGGGGTGGTCCAGTATTTATAGGAAAACTGGACCCCCTGCGCGTCAGCGCGCAAGTCCCTCGATGGCGCGCAAGTCTTGTCTTCAATAACCTCTGTCGCGCAACTCACTTGCGCGACCCAACCAACACTTGCACGACCTTCTTTCCTTAGCCAAATTTTGATGTTATGATCCTCAAAAACAAATGGCGCGCAAGTCTTTTATCCTCCAAGAGCTCGGCGTGCAAGCACATTTGCCAAAAACACTTTACTTTATTGGCGGATTTTCAGGCCCAAAAATTTGGCAAACACTGGGAAACGGCGCCACCTTCACTACTGTTTTCTGCTTGAACGGTATGATCTTTTTGTTGGTACACATCCTGAACTTACACTGAGGATTGACAACAAACACAAACCATACGCCAAATCATGCTTTGAAGACCCTGGTTCCAACAGTCTGGCGCGGCGCGATGGCGTCGCGCCCCTCTGTCACGGCCCCGCTCCGGCTGCGGTCTCTTCCAGTTTCTCCAGAATGGCGCAAAGGCGTTACGGCTTGTTCGACTTCAACGGCACCATGTGACGGCGCCGTGCTTCTGCGCCCATTCCCATAGTTTTCGTGCGGTGCAACGGCACCGTGCTGCCTTACACGTGCTGCAACAAATTCAAACAATCAAGGGGGGAGGAGGGTCATCCGTGTTCGTGCAGTTCGTCCTCATCCCGTTATTGTGATATCAGGCGGCTCAATCAGAGGAGAATATCGGTGATGAAAGAATCACAAACAAAATCAAATAATCCCCTACCTCGATGGAGTCATCGATCGAGGTTTGTCGCGGAAAAAGACATTGCGGAAAAAGACATCGCGGAAGCCGGCGTCATGGAACGAGGTTCCGTAAGCATCGTCGGTGTTCGCCCAATGAAGAATGTGGTGTCTCTCTTCCTTCGACGTGGAGAGAAGATGCAAGATGGGATGGCGTTCTTCATCGAAGCTTCGATGTTCTTCGCTTTCTTCAACAAAGGAGATGAAGCGTTCTTCTTCAGAGGAAGAAGTTCTTCAAAACTCAAGAGCTCTCTTCCCTTTCTCTTAACACAACAATTCCAACCAAAATAAAATAAGGCTTCAACTTATTTTATTTACACATACCATGCATTCAAATTTACAAAATTCAAATCCAATTTCACTTAATTAATTAAACCACGAGTTGTTTAATTAATTAAGAGGTAGGTTGGAAAATTAAATAAGGAAGTGGAAGAGTTACTAAATTAAAGGGAGTTAACAAGTTTAAAGGGGGAGTTTATGAGAGTTAAGGGAATGTGAAAGGTTGGGACTCGTGTGGGCCCCACCCAACATTTATCCTCAAATTTAACATCACATGGGTAGTTAGGTGCCACCCCAACTTCCCCATGTAGGATAAAACCACCTTAGACTTAAAAATAAAATTGTTTTACAATTTTAATCATTCCTCATTTAATCCACAAATTTAACTTCTCCACACACAAAAACGCAACTCCGGAATAGGTGTTCCTAATCAAATACCAGCGCTGTGGTTTCATCGGTGCCCTCGGATTTTGATTCCGAGCACCGGTTCAAAAGTTAGAAAAACTCGCTCGTTCGTTCACTGAACGTACCCGAGCTAAACTTCGGAAATTGATTCCGGGCACACCGGGCCTCGGAATCAGCCACCGTCAGAAACTGCATTCTTGTAAAATTCGAAAGAAATTAAGAAAAAAAAATTCTTGAAATTTCCAGGTCATTAAAATTTCATAAGATATTTTAAATCTATGGGTTGAAACCCATCTAATTTGGACAACTAATTTGTCTCCGGAGATAGACTGATACTTCGAGGGGCTATCTATAACTGAGCCCCACCCATAACACAAAAAATCTAATTTATTACTCATTTGAAAGTAATTAAACACAATCATTATAAATATTTATACTGAAAAACTAACTTTAAAAATTCTAATACATACCCTAATCAAATAAATAGAATCATAAATTATCCGGAGTAATATGGTGAATAGTAATAAAATTGAACAACCTCAGTCAAATAAATCATAAACCTTCCAATGAAAGGATACGGATGATATCAATATAAAATATCCTTATTTTATCATAGGTATAATATTTTTTAATGTTATTTATGAAAATAAATAAAATAAAAATTTTCTTAAGACCATTTTTTATTAAAGTATACTTTTCACTTCAAAAATTGCATTTAAAAAAAGTTTCAAAAAAATTTGGGAAGATACTTATATTTGAAAATACACTTTCGAAAAAATTAAAATATTCCTCAAAAAATTGAAAGGTATTGATGCCTAAATTTTTTTCATGTCGTACTAATGAAAACCATGATTCCTTACACATTTTTGGTAAAATCCAAACTAGCCCTGTTTTGAAAACTACATGAGGATTCCATTAAAATTATTTTTAAAAATTTATAATAGGTACAAATTTTTTCAATAAATAATTTATAAAAGGATAAAAAAATTGAAAACATTTTTTTAAAAATGGGTTATGATGGAAATGGATTTTCGACTAAAGAGTAAAATAAATTTTATTTTTTATAAAAACATTTCATCAATCATTTTAAGTACCAAAGAGTGAAAATTGATAATATTCCATTAACATGTTCATGAATAAATAGTGTGGATGAAAATATTTTTATTTGAATGTATAAATATAAAATAATTACCCTAATGGTGACTTACACTAAAACAATCCCGAATAACGTTGAGAGTGTGAAATAAACCATTACCACTTTGGTAACTTCTAAAATGTAAGCAACATAAAAGAAATAAAATCAAATGATACATTATTTTCTATTAAGATAAAGCGATTCATTATATAAAATACCAATGAGGTATTATATACATCACACTAAATAAATAAGTTCGTAATATGTCATATGTCCTAATGAAGTAAAAGTTAGAACAGAATCCCTTACCTTAGGTTCAACTATCTTCATATGTCTCCAAAAATATTGTATAATAAGTATACATTAATTATAGATAAATTAATAACCCATAATAATAAATCCCATAAAATATATCATTTAGATAAATTATTTTATCGCCCTTTATTAATAATTATTTGTTTAAATAAATATTTCTGGTGATAATTGATTCTTTTTTCCCGCATGTTTTATTTATGTAATTTTGTTAATTTTAATTTTATTGCATATTAAAAATATTAATAATGTTAAAAATGGTATATAAAAATCATATATATTAAAAATATATATATTTATTTTAATCTATTAATGTTATAGATTGAAAATTGAATACACTTTTCATAATGAGGGTTGGTCGTATGTACGCATGAATGAACTTTTCATTTTTCTCGATGGAGAAAATGATAGTAAAATAAATATTATTTCATATTACATATTCATTATTATTTCATATATAATATTTATATTAATAAAATACATCCTTGTTACAATCAATGAAAAAAATAAATGAAAAACACTTCACATCGCTTCGTGGAGGCAGTATTCCCCACGTATGCACGAGCAACATTATTGTTTTGCAACAGATTGGAAGGTAAGAAGTTAGATGATATATTGAATTTCCAAAATTATATTTATGAAATAAATTTTAAAAATATTCTAGGATTTTTACCTTATCTTTCTCCATATAATTAGTAACATAAAAATAAATCACCTTGGTTCTCGAGGCAGTAGTATGTTGTGCACACGACTTACATGATCATATCCCACATTGAATGGAAAGTAATATTGTATATGTGATATAATATTTTCATAAGTATAATAATTTCATAAAAATACTATAAAAATATTAAATCCATAAATATATCTATCATTTAATGGTGTTTATGGAAAATATGTTATATCAGTATGCGAAGAAGTAGTCTTTTGTACACACGATCGCCAGTTTCATTTCCCATTTTATGGAAGTGGGGATGGATCTGGGTTATTAAATTAAAAAAACATATCAGAATATATTATAAATTTTTTTATTATATTATAATAATTTATGACTTTTTAAGGAGGTGGAATAAGAAATAAAAAAATACAAATATTTAATAATTTTACCTCTTCTTTGGATAGCCTCTTTAGGTTTGTACCTAAAGCCTTCATAAGAGATATTTCTAATAAAACAAAGGATTATAGGAATTTTTTAGGGAATTTTAGAAGTTATTTTGGTATCTATTTTCTAAATACAATTTTTATGGATGTGTGAATAGGGTAGGAGAGGTGGTGTCATTTTATTAGTGGGGGAGTGGAAACACATGGATTTTTTGAAAAAATAATGTGATTCCAAAATTTATATTTTTTAAAAATCCTAAAAAATGGGTCATTATAAAACCTTAAAGATTATAGGGTCTATATATTTTAATAAAAATGGTGTAGTAAAGGTTTTGGATAATTTATATCCCTTATCTTTATAGTTTAACCCCTAGTAAACCCATGTTTACCGTAACCGCAGAAATTGATTATTTATTGTTTTCACTATTAATTATGGGAAAACATTAAGTTTAACTTATTATATAGTGTAAGTTATTTGTATTTAGAATATTAATTTAATTTTTCCTCATTCTATTAACTGATTTGGTAGAATTCAATTCAAAATAAAACCATAGACGCGACCAAAGAGTGTTTTTACAATGAGAAAATTATCATATTTATATATTGTTTTAATATCCAAATTCAATATGAAATTGATTCCAATGAATAAAATTAGTTAAAATATAATATTGAATAAATAATTTTACTTTAAAAACATTGCAAAAAATAAATTAACATTTTATATAGTTTAAATGAAATGGTAGTTTTCATTAATAATCGATATTTTTTACTATTCGTCAAAATAATAATAATCTTTTTAGAAAATTATAAAAAATTAACCTACTAATAATTTGGAAATTTATATTTAAAAATTTGAATTTATTTTTAAATAAATTTATGAAAATTGGTAAAAAATATTTTTAAATTACGAGTTCAAATGGTGACAAATACTCCTTTTAAAAAAATATAGTTTTTAAAAAAACATTTCTTTCTCTTTCAAATGGTTATTATTTTATTTATAACCTATAAATTAAAATTGGATTATTATTATTCATTTTTAAATTATATAGTATTCATAATATATTTTTTACTACTCATATCCGCCATCTTAGTGGATATGTATTAATTTTCATTTTAAATAATAGTATTTTATAATAGTATTGCAGTTATTTTTAACCATATGTTGTGTGGATTACTAGTTATCAAAGAGATTGAATTTATTTAAAATGAGATATATCATAAAGTCTCATGATGTTACAAATGCACCCAAAATAATTATGGCATTGATGAATTGGATATTTTGGAGGTATCTAGATTCTTTATTCATGGTGTTTGTGGATGACCTATTGGTGAATTAAAGGACAAGGGCTGAGAATGAGAAACACTTGGCAACAGAGTTGGGAATATTGAGAGATCATCATTTTTATGTCAAATTATCAAAGTTTGAATTTTCGATACAATAGGTACGCTTTCTTGGAAATGTAATTTCTGAAAGAGTCATTTCTGTGGATCTGGGGGAGATATATGTTGTTATCTCTTATTAATTGCCGAAGAACTTCTTTGAGATATGAAGATTTATTGGCCTCTTTGGTTATTATAGATTATTTTTTTGTTACTTATCACAATTATCATCGCCTATGATTGCCTTGAAAAGGAATAATGTTCCCTTCCAATAAACTGTGGAATGCCATAAATATTTTCAAGAGCGGAAGGTTCATCTTACATCAACCCCTATCTTGATTTTTCCAAAAATATGATAGGGGTACGTGGTGTATTATTATACTTTGGAATCTGGGTTGGGATGTGTTCTCATGAAAGAATACCATGTTGTTGCTTATGGGTCAAGGTAGTTGAGAGTTCACGTGAAGAATTACCCAACACACAATTTTGAATTAGTTATAGTTGTCGATGCCTTGAAGACCTGGCATCATTATCTCTTTGGTGAGAAATGTATTATATTCACGGATCATAAGAGATTGAAACATATTTTCTCACAATGAGATTTGAATCTGAGGAAAAGGAGATTAATGGAGTATCTCCAAATATTTGAATTTGACCTGATGTATACACTGGGAAAAGGTAATACACTGGAAGATGCATTAAGCAGAAAGTCATATGCTTATTTGGAAAATGAAGCTTTTGAAAAGTGGCAGTTGATCTCAGTGTAAGTACTTAGACATTGAATTTGTATCCCTAATAGGGGGAGGGGTGAATAAGTGATAATTTTTCATTTATGTTTCATTTCAATTGAAGTAACCTTCACCTCTTATTAAATATTCAATTCCTTACTGAAAACAAAACAAACACACATCCATAGGAACATAGATATTTACAAGGTTCACTATTTGATATGAATATCTACATCCTTGGTATGGTTAGGAGAAAATCCAATACCATATAATCCACTAGAAAAGAATACCTATATTAAAATGGGTTGGATATTCCCTTTCACTCCTATAGCACTTTGAAGACAATCCAAAAGTGTGTGTGAAACCTCTTAGCACAAATAGGGTAATACAATTGTTATGTAATAACTCATGTTAACATCACATCTTTTTAGTTCAACAAGTGTATTTAATTGAAATACAAATCTTCAATTCCTTGCCTAGAAGAAATCTATGAATCTTTTGGACTTTGTTGCAAAAAACACAATCTGATTTTACTGGGCATGATTTTCCCAATCCGATTCTCTGAGTACAATTCCTCTAATACAATTCTTCAAATCTGACTTTCCTAATAGAATACAATAGAAATTAATTGACACCACTTCAATACATGAGTATGATAAAACTCAATATGATACTTCCTCAGTCCATAAATCATTAATACAGAAATACCCAGTATGGAAAATCATGTTCCAATTAACTGATCTTGATACCAACATCAGCTGAATACAATTGAAAAGATGAATACGATGATCTTTTGAGTATGATTAATTCTGATTACGATGATCAACCGAATACAATCGTTACAATATTTTATCTTCTCTTTCACTTCTCCATCATAACATTTTCAATACAAGATCAATACAAAGAATTCTTCTTCTCTTTAGAAACTCAGAGCTTCTCTCTCTACTGCTATCAACAATACACCATCGTCAGTCAAGTATAATGTACTTTTTCTCCATTTATAGGTGACCTTCAAGGGTTTTGGTGGGAAAACAAAAAACCATTATCGCTCACACAAATTCACACAAAATAAAATTTCCACTAAAATCTTGGAATCCATTTTGACTTCATCAACTCTTCTTGAAGCTTCTCTATTATTCTTCAAATTTATTTTTTTCTTCTCTAGACATATGTTTCAATTGTTATTCTGGTTTTAATTATTGAGACCATTTTCAATTGAATGTCTAGCTCCCCATTGATAGAACATCCAGGAAAATCCTTCATCACTTTTCCTGACCCACTTCAAATACAAGAAATCTTCTTCTCCTCTTCTCTTGACCCAATGGAACACCACTTCAAAGGATAGAAAAAGTAAATCAATCCTTGATCTACTTGATGGAGACATTTGAATACAAATCATATTTCATCTATCTCCTCCACCCATTCTACGATTATCCTAGATATGATCATTCTGATGTCGATCAGTCTGATGTTGATCATCTTGATTTTGATCATTTCCTTCCTGAGCCTAATATCAATTTCTGATATCGATCATTCTGATATTGATCATTCTGGTTTTGATCATTTTGATATTGATCATTCTGATATTGATCATTTTGATATTGATCATTCTGATATTGATCACTCTGATATTGATCATTCTGATATTAATCATTCTGATTTGATCATTCCTAGGTATGAGAAGTTTTTATATCATCTGATGGAAAACATGGATGCTAAATTAAATTAGTACCACCTCTTCAATCATTACCGAATTTTCAATCAATACCACATTTTCAATCAATACCACCTTTTCAGTCAAACTATGAGCAATCATCCTGATGCTAATCTTTATGTATGTAGTTTATGGAAAACAAAATTCTATAGCAAATCGGCACCACTTCTTCAATCTACATCGCCTTTTCAATCCACTTGGAATCCAATAATTTTGAAAAACAATATATATCACCTCTTTCAATCTTCCACTCGGATACAATAAATTTGGAAATGATATTTTTAGGATTAGCACCATCTCTTTCACTCCCCCTTTCTTCCATCAATCTTGCATCACAATTTCTAAATTCAAATCATGATATATATGAAATAAGAATCAGAAAATCCTCATCACATTTAACACATTTTATTCATAGTGACACTGATTCTCCATCAAAACAACCACTTCATTCAATCATCATAGTCATAGTGACTCTAATTCTCAATAAAAATAACAAATTATTTCATATCGGATCTTAAATGAATCTGATCAATTCAGTGTTATTTTAAGAACATAGATCTTCATTTCATGTATGGATCTTGAATTAGGGTTGTTTTTTAGGAAATAGGAAGAAATGTAAAATTTTCTAAGAACCCATATCTTCTTCTTTTTCTTGGATTTTTCATTAGATGTGCTTTATTCCTTATTTTATTCCTTCTAAGATTTTGTAACAATTTCTTTCTTATATGTAGAATCTTTTAATGTGGATGTTTAATTTTATTCATCTTCAGAAACATCTTTTTTACAATCAGTTTTTAACATTTTCCCCATTCTGGTCTTCTCTCCTGGAAAGATAGTTGAATATGTTTTGATATCATGCCTCACCTTCCCATATCCACGATCTATTGATATCTTTTTGTAAACATTTATTATTTCATCAAAAGTATGTTTATTCCTCTCTTCTTTCACTTTCTCTTGTGCTTCCTCCAATTTTCTAGCAAAGTCATTGTGTTCTGACCAGAAAACTAAGCACCCTTTCTTTTCGAACTTAACAGATTTTACTTTCTTAACTTTCAACACATATGTCTTCTAATATTTGTTTAACACCTTTTGTTATGCCAATAGAAAAACAAGAAATCCATTTTCATGGTTTCCTGGTTGATCGTATCTTTCACATATAGTTTCCAATGGTTGGAACCTATTTTAAATATTTACTTCATCTTTTTCATGTTTCTTCACAACCACCTTCTGAAAACTTTTTCTTTGAGAAGATTGAATCCCCCCCCAAAATCCTTCTTACATAACATGTGGGGTAATAGTAATATTGTTAATTGAAACAACACATGTTTTCTGTGTTTCTGAATCTTCCACAATACAATAAATATCCATAGAAAGAAAATTTTCCTCTGAAACATCTGTATTGATTAGAAATATGAATAAGTTTCTCAGCAATATTCATATCTTTATTTTATGGTCCACCAACCTTTTGTTATCAATCGGATTATTCCTTTTTTTCTACATTATTGGAAATAGATGTATTGGAAACCTTTCTAGATTCAGAACATTTCAAATCATTTTTGGATTCAGGTTTCTGGGAAACTTCAAAATTCCTAGCAGTATTGTTTTTGGCCACATATATAACTTTCCCATGATACTTATTTTTAGAAAATACTCCATTCTTATGATCACCCTTAAAAGGTAAAAAAAATTAACCTTCTCTGGTTTATAATTTTGAGAACTTTGACATACCTCAGTGATATAGTTTTGGAAACTTTTTTTTCTCAAATCATCTTTTGAGTGTTCTTGTTGGACAATTTCCAACTCTTCTTCTTTTTCATTCAGCATAACCTCCAGATGTTCATTAAAATTCTTTTCATCCTCAATATATTTATTCAAATCATCAATATATGTCACCAGGATCACTTTCTCATCCGCAAAATATTCTTGATTTTTATAGGAACATTAATCTTCCAACTTCTAGTTTTTCTTTTCACTCATTCTGATCTTCCTTATACATTTTTTCAACTCTTATTTCAAATGGAATTCAAGTTGATTTTCTTATTCTTTAGAACTAATGATTCCAAATTCTTCATCATTCACTACAGAAATGAGAGTATTATCAATAACATGCTCAAATTATTTTTCATATTCAACTTCACTTTCTTCCTCTTCAGAACAACAACATTCACTACTGGAAGAACATTCCTCATTGACTATTTCAATATACATGTCATCTCCATCATCATTTGTAACTCTTTAACTTTCATTATCCTTAGATAAAAAGATTCTCATTTTGTATTTGGAGAGCTTCTTATCTTCCCTATTAGAATATAATTTTTCTTTATCACCCTTTTTCTTCCAAGATTTTCTTATTCTTCTTTCTTATTCTTCACCTTCATCTTCGTCACTCTCTTCTTCATTATCTCTTTAAGGACAATTGGCAGAAAAATTCCCAACAATTCCACATCCAAAAAAATCTAAGGGAAGTTTTCCTTTGACCTTCTTGTACCTCTTTTCACATTCTTAAAAAATAAGGATATAATTGCTCCAATATTTTTACATACCTCATTTTTGGAATCCGAATCTTCTGTTTCTTCTTCTTAAAGATCTTCTTTCACTTTTCTTTCCTGACATCCTTTAAAGGAATTTCTCTGTCAACTTTTGGTTTTCCTTTCATAAAATTATCCCTTCACATTTCATATGTTATGAGAGTACTACGAAAATCATCTAGAGATAATATTTTTGGCTCTCTATCTTCCAATGAAGAAACCTAGGCATCAAACTTGTTAGGAAGAATTCTCAAGATCTTTTCAAAAAAAGTAGAATCTTTTAACTTTTCACGAAGAAATATAATAGTGAAAACAATATCATTTACCCCAGTAAATAATTCATCAATATATTCATGATCACCCATATTGATATAATTATACATCAGTCTCCATATTTGTAACCTTTCCTTCTTCATTTTTTATTTCGTTCATAAATGTTGTTTAGCATATCCAAGATTCCGTTGGTAGTGGAAACTAGTTTTACTCTTACAATCTAACTTTCAGAAAGTGATGAGAGTAAAACATTCTTGGATCTTCCATCATTCTCAATAGTTTCCTTACCATCCTTTGTGAGAGGATCATTCTCAATATGAGGAGGGAAGCCATCAATAATATCTTTTGAAACATCATACCCAAGAGACATAAGATATGGAAACATTCTTCCTTTCTAGATATGATAATTCCTTTAATTTAAGATTGGAATCACCTTACTATTCACAC
Source organism: Viscum album (assembly GCA_963277665.1). Classification (NCBI taxonomy): domain Eukaryota; kingdom Viridiplantae; phylum Streptophyta; class Magnoliopsida; order Santalales; family Viscaceae; genus Viscum; species Viscum album. The sequence continues at coordinate 1,449,426,166 of OY728151.1, read as the reverse complement.
AAATTAGATTATCCATTATAACTTCTACTTCAAATAATTTTGCAAATAATGAGCTAACGGAACCCACTTTGATACCAATTTTATGTTCCCACACATTGTATTTAGATCACTGAGAGGGGGAGGGGTGAATCAATGATACTTTTTATTTTATGTCTCCTTTCAATTGAAACAACCTTCACCTATTGTTAAAGAATCAATTACCTAATGAAAACAAAATACACATCCACAGGATCATAGGTATTTACACGTTCTCTATTCGATATAAATAGCTACATATTTGGTATGGTTCGGAGAAAATCCAATAACATAAAATATACTATAAAAATTACTTGGATTACAACAAGTAGGGTATTCTATTTCTCTCGTGTAACACGTTGAAGACAATACAAATGTTTTTGTGAACCCCCTTAGCACACTTGTTATGTAACAACCCATGTTACCTGTGCTTCTTTTTAATTCAACAATTGTATTCAACTGAAATAAAATTCTCCAATTCCTGACCTAGAAGAAAGGTAAGAACCACTTGTATTTTGTTGTAGAAAACTTAGTCTGATTTTTCTGGGTTCAATTTTTCTAGTATGACTCTTTGAGTATGATTCATCTGATACAATTCTTGAAATCCAATTTTCCTAATGTAATACAATAGAAATGAATCGGCACCACTTCAATCCCTTAGTACTATAAAACTCAGTATCATTCTTACTCAATCCAGAAATATTTAATATGGAAATACCCAGTACTGAAAATCTTATTTTGATTAATTCATTATAATACCAACGTCAACTGAATACAATTGACAAGTTGAAGATGATGATTTGTTGAGTACGATAAATTCTGAGTATGACGATTAGCCGAATACAATCGTCACAATATTGTCTCTTCTATTTCACTTCTTCATCAGAACATCATCAATACAAGATCAAAATGAAGACTTCCTCTTCTCTCAATACACTCATATCTTCTCTCTCTAATTCTATGAACAGTACATCGTTGTCATCCAAGTACAATGTACTTTTTTCCCTTTTATAGGTGACCTTCAAGGGTTTTGGTGGGAAACCCAAAAACCATTCCCTCTCACACAAATTCTCCCAAAATTAAATTTCCCCTCAAATCTCGGTATGCACTTTGACTTCATCAACTCTTCTCGGTGATTCTCGATTCTTATTAAATTTTCATCTCTTCTTCTCCAAACTTTCATTTCAATTTCCAGTTTGATTTCAATTGATGAGACTGATTTCAATTGAATATTGAGCTCCCCCTTGAAAGCATGTATAGAATACTCCTTCAGTACATTTCTTGTCCCACTACAAATACAAGGTATCTTCTTCGCCTCTACTCTTGACCCAATTGAAACACCACATCAAAGGATAGAAAATTTAAATCAATCCTTGACCCCCTTGATGAATAAAATTGAAAACAAATCATAGTACATCTATCTCTTACACCCTTGCTATGATTAGCTTGAATACGATATTTCTGATATTGATCATTCTGATGTCTATCAACCTGATATTGATATTTTCCTTCCTGGGCCTGATATTGATTATTCTGATATTGATCATTATAATATTGATCATTCTGATATTGATCATTCTGATATTGACCATTCTAATATTGATCATCTTGAGATTGATCATTCTGATATTGATCATTCTGATATTGATCATTATCATATTGATCATTATGATATTGACCATTATGATTTTGATCATTCCTAGGTAAGAAAATTTGTTATATCATCCGATGTAAAACCTCGATGCTATAGTAAAATTGTACTGCCTCTTTAATCAATACCACCTTTTCAATCAATACCACATTTTCAATAAATTCTACATTTTCATTCAAACTGGGTACGATCATCCTAATGTTGATCCTTAAGTATATGGTTGATGGAAAAAAATGCTATAGTAAATCGTCACCACTTATTCAATCATCTTCACCTTTTCAATCCACCTTGAATCCTGTCATTTTCAAAAAAAAATTGATATCACTTATTTCTCTCTACCCCCCAGATACAATAAATCTAGATATGATCATTTTTGGATTGGAAACATCACATTCACTCCACCTTTCCTCCATCAAGATTACATCACAAGTTCTCAATTCAAATCGTGATCTATATGAAATACGAATCAGCAAAGCATCATCACATTTAAAATATCGTAGTCATTGTGACTCTGATTCTCCATCAAAAACAACCACTCCATTCATACATCGTAGTCAAAGTGACTCTGATTCTCCATCAAAAAAACGACTTCTTTCATAACAGATCTGGAGTGAATCCAATCAATTTCTCCTTATGATCATTTCCAATACTAAACCCACAATACAATCTTTTTCAATACCAAACCATCATTATGATATTTTTGAATATGAGACTCAAACATCTTATTCCCATTAAGATGAAAATTTGAGTCTGATTCTTATCAATACCATGAGTCTGGTTTTTATCAATACCATACCCAAACATCATCTTTCTCAACATACTTTCTTTCTTTCAGGGTACTGATTGATTGAAAACAAGTTCAACCAAAACACAACATGGGAGAACTATTATAGGAAAAATGATTATATCTCAACAATCTCTATCCATATAGTTATAAAAATAAAATAAAATGAACATTGGGAGAACTATTATAGTGGAAATATTATGTATGATATTAATGAATACTCATCTGATTACATGTTATTCCAATAAGTGAAGAATGGAATAAATCCAATGATATTATTCAATTACTACCCATAATTATATGTTAATGTGAAAACATTTCTATTTATTTTTAGACATTTCATTCAAATACATATGAAGGGAATAATTCAATATGGGTTTTAATCGAATATCATAACTCATATCATCACCATTCCTGATCACGTCTTCCTTAATCAAGGAATAACATCCGTTATTGCAAAAATTAATGCTCAACAATAAAATTTGGAGATATTTAAGAAAGAAGAATGGAAATATATGTAAATACAAAATAAGGGGATGTTATAATGATGGGAAAAACATGCAGTTTAAAATTGGTAAATAATGACTTTTGAGTTTAAGGGAAAAATTATGCATTTGATTAGAGTTTTAGATAAATAAAGATCTATTTGGGGAATGATTATATCTCACCAATCTCTATCCATATAGTTATAAAAATGAAATAAAATAAACATTGGGAGAACTATTATAGGGGAAATATTATGTATGATATTAATGAATACTCATCAGATTACATGTTATTCCAATAAGTAAAGAATGTAATAAATCCCATGATATTATTGAATTAATACCCATAAGTACATGTTAATGTGAGAACATTGGTATTTATTTTTAGAAATTTCATTCAAATGAATCGAATAATTAAATATGGGTTTTAATCAAATATCATAACTCATTATCATCACCATTCCTGATCCCATATCCCTCGATCAACAATCAATGGAATACATTACGATGGTATACCACTATCGATTATATCTGATTGATACTATAGGATTACATCATTTTTATAAATTGTACATTAACATTACTTTAAAACAAAATCAAAATTTTATATTAAATATTATTCATTTAATAATGCTCATATGAATGGACTGTGTAGACTCTCAAGGATACACTCATTGACTTTATATAAACATTATAAGAGGATGGGATTAGGAATATCATATGGTTGGTTAAGTACTAATACAATAATATATTCCACATGAACCTTATAATAGATCCTTATCACACTATATATGGGAAAAATTTAGAACACCAAAATGTTTGGATAATTTAGGAGAACATGAGTTATGGGTGATGAAAATATCAAAGATAGAACTAATAACATGTTAATATCATTGGAGTCCTACAGTATGGAAATAATTTGATAATAGCATCCATCATCATTAATAAACCTATATGGAAAAGGAACCATGATGAAAAAAACATCCATATAGGGAGGATGAAAATAATTTCATACTAAAATGATTATAAACAAACAAAAATGAATTGTATATTTTCTAGTTTTATACTGAACCCTTTTTAATTTTTCAGCTCATTTGGTATATACACTACTACAACTTTATCATGTGGAACTAAAACAGTCCCCATCACTTCCCCGCTATAATGGAAATAAAGAATAATCCCCACAAGGTAGCAGTTAGCTTGTACAACTTCTTCACCATCTTCATGTATTCTTGTTGATTCCCCCAGAGGGCCGCTGCCTGATTATTGAGAGGCGACTTCATGTTGAGATCTCCTATAAATCTCTGTATAGACATAAGTATGGACCATACATAATAAGAAGATGACCATTTGTCCTAAATAATGACCAAGTAGATGTTGTCGTGCAAGTCAACATTGCGATATAAATAGGTCATCTCAAATTTCACTTTGGGAGATTTGAAAGGATAATTGGAGGGGAACGAGAGTGAGAGCTTGTACTCTGTTACATCAAAAATAGTGTCCTTGTTTCCTTGTATCAACCTATTCTAGTATAATATGTCATCCCCCTTGGGGAAATCAGAGATCCCAAAATCCCAGCTCATCTTTGAGTCCATGAACTCCGAATGTAGCCTTTTCAGCACGGAATGGGTGTCGACTGCCTTTTCCAGAGTAGGCTTCTAGGCACCCATTTCCTTTGAAGATGCCACTAGCATGTCGGCTTTGTTTTTGATGGATGTCATTCGATACGCTTCTTCCCCAATGAATCTTTAAACAAATCGAGAAAGGAAGATAAAAAATTTGCAACCACACTCAGATTCCTTTGCTACTTTCTGGTTCAAAAGATGTAAAATGGGCAGCAGACGAGAGAGAGAGGGAGTGTCGAGAGGGGGAGAGCAGTTACAGTGACGTTTAAATCGGATAACATGGCCGCATTCAAACGTTGGAGAGGGGGATCTTGGGCACCCCTTCACCTGTAACCACTTGTTCTCAGCTAGTTTTTTAAAATAAAGTGTTTTTAAAAATTTATATAATTAAATAACAAGAATAGTAAAGAGTGTATTTAAATAAACAAGTACTCTCTCGTGCAGGCGCATGGTGATATGTATTAATTTTTATTATTTAATAAGATAATATTATTTGTAAAATTTGAGAGCAAATAGTAATATTGAATCTATCTTAATCACAAAGTAGTGGTGCATAAAATTGAAATAGAAGTGAATAAAAAATGGAGACAGCATTGAAATAATTCAAAAAAGATAAGATAAATTTAATTTAAATGAATTTCTAATTTTTGAGGATGAAGATTTAAAATCATTTTCAACTTCATTTATGAAATATTATTGGGTATGAAAACATTATTAGGTACAATGAAATACATAGTGAAAGAGAAAAAGGGGGAGCTGGGAACAGTTGCGTCAATTGGAGGTTAATGTGTAAAGAAAGTTTTTTGGAGCATCAATGTAGGGGGAGTGACTATCTTTCATCTGTAATGATCAGTTATAGTATCATGTTATTGAGGTATTGACTTTAGTGGAAAACATTAAATTCACACAGCAATTCACCCCCGCTCTCTAGTCATCTTGCATCTGGCTAGTGGTCCCAACATAACCCGTCCAGTGAGTAAATTCCATGGGTTTTTAATTACACATATTATGTGTGATTCATTGAATATGTTACTAAAGATTTTTTGGAAAAAAATATAATAAGAAAATATGTAACATTATGTTAATCCAACATATTGATCAAAATGATAAATGCATCCCTTACGTATCAGTTCAACTGGTAACACTGAGCATAAGCCCCTTCAACTCCATTTAAAGAGTCTTAACATAATCTGGGAAAAAATATGGTATCATTTCCATCAATTATAAGAATTTCCATGCCTTACGATTACTTAACACATCTGCTAAAAATGATTCACTCTTTTGTTATGGTGTATAGAAGAAAAACTCAACTAAAATTATTTTCCAACTAATAATTGATGATTGACACTTCTCTCGGTGTTTTAGATGGTTAGAATTTAGCATAGGATATATAAACATTCAATAAAGTATATCCCCATACCATATAAATTACTAAATTATAACATCATTTATAAGTTATTTTTATGATATAAACATGAAAACAATGTTTTGTAAGAAAACCTGTGTAGCAATGTCTGCAAAGCCTTTGGTTGTGATCAAAATGCTTGGGATTTTATTGAATACCCAGTACTCTACCAGCCTTTGGAATGTCACATGAAAAACATAATGCAAAATAAAAAATCAACAGATTGAGTGGGATCCAGAAAATTAATAATCTTGTTGTGCATGTCACATTTGAATAAAGAAGTTACCTTTTCCACGATGATTATATACCTTGCATCAGATTTCATCATCAGTTTCTCTACCAAATTCATGTCACCATAAATTCAATATCTGGAGGAATCGCATGTAAAATATTCCACAACATCCTTGTTAACTTCTCAGTTGGGAATAAAATGCATAAATATCAATAAATAAGATGGGAAAATATGAAAAACAACTTTTATTTTCATTGAAGAAATCCATATTTTACTTCATTTTCTTCCTAGGTCACATGAAGAAATGAAATAACTGTAATAACATTCATCTAGATATGGATACTCTGCCTGATGCCACAATCCCAAGGCTATATCGGCTGCAACGCAATAACACTACTACATCTGTTTAATAAAATAAAAAGAAGCTTTTAGTATTATAGTTGGCAGCTTGAGTCTGTTTTGGAGCCCATCAAAATGGTTGTGTTAGTTTGGTATATGCTCATGAGGGGACATGTTCGAATCAAAAAAATAAAAATTTATAAAATAATACAACACCTCATTATTTATATTTTTGAAATTTCTTAAAATTTCCATCATTAATTAAAAAATTATAAAATAATGTAAGAGTCACATGTGACATTGAAAGGGAAACCAATATATAAATTATTGAATGAAATGAAAATTCTTAAAATTGCCTACATAAATAGAGTGTGACCTTGGATTGTTCTATTGCCCTGCATCTAAGTCAAAAAAATACTATGGTGAGCTACAATGTAATTTATAATAGAGTAACCTCTAAGTCACCCTCTTTTCCTGAAGCAAAACATGAAATCACATCCCCATCACCTTCCAGACTGAAAAAATGTGGGAAATTTATAAACCATCATTGTAAAATACTAGTGGATCAACACCTGCACTCTGCTTCACTACACGCCATCATGGGCTTCATCAAACCAGCAATGCAACATTCATGTAATGCATGTTGGCCACAGTGGATCATCACCTGCACTCGACTTCACTACAAGTCATCACAGGATTCGGCCAACAAGAAATGCGACATTCAAGTAATGCATGTTGGCCATAGTGTATCATCACCTGCACTCTAGCTCTATATAAGAAAAGTAGAAATCTACTATATATTCTAATCATGGATTTCATTCTACCATGTTTCACACTCAATTTTTTCCACATAATTTTTCCCATACATTCCATTCCACCAATTCTCCATGTCCCCCTCTATGTGGTATCTCATCCTTTCTCAACCTCCCTCTCCCACTCCTGTTGAAGTTATCGCACGTCCCGACCTACATTCCCCTCAAACCCCCACCTCTGTCGTCCTCCCTTTCCCAGTCAACCCAAAATTTTTTGACCTCCATCTCTGACATCCTCCTTCTCTCAGTTTCAACTCTACTATCTACGGTTTTCCTTCTCCCGCTCGTGGTTGGGATTGATCTCTTCACGGCCTAGGGTTCCCATAAACTCCCGACACTGACGTCATCCTCCTCCAAGTTTCCCTATAGACTGTCATTCTCATACTCCATCTTCCTCCTTATCCCGGTTTCACTATATCTCTCCATAATGTTCATTCTCCCACTCAAATTTTCGTTCACAACTTCTTTGGATCGCAAATCCCTTTAGAACCGACCCCACTACATTAGGATTTTCCTCCACAAGCCTCCTTTGATTTGTTCCAATTACAATAAATCCCTGCATAGCTTCTTCATTCCGATGTCACTCCATCCCTTCAAGCCCCCTACATTTTTAAATTTTTGATGGCTATTCAAGGGATATTAGGGTTTAGAATTTCAACCTACGTCACCTTCCCTTCTCGACACGCTTCTTGCATCTCCTATTCCCTCTTGTATCATCTTATCACTTCATGTATGACCTTAACTTTATACTAGAAAACCTAAATCCTTACAAGTACATTTCTGGTATCATTTTAGTTCTATAAGACTTCGGGTTCATTTACTATTGTCTGAATTTTATTTTACCCTTTGAATAAAATAAACTTCTACTATGGTTTGTTGTACAATTTACCCTATAAATTATTTCGAATTAATTACGGTTTAGCATGTTGATATCCAACTGTAGACTACATTGTTTTATTTTACATTTCCTATTTGGAAAAAATAAACCTCTACTGTGATCTGTTATTGGAATTTCCTTGAAAATTATTTAGTCTTATTATTTCTTATGCATGTTGATATCCAAATGAAGATTTTGTTGTCTGATTTTTCATTTCCTGAATAAAAAAAATAAACCTCAATTGTGGTCTGTTATAGCCTATTAGGTGTTTTCCTTCATAATGTAAATTACATTCACTTTACTATCAACTGTTCATTATATGGTCACATTACACACCTTGAAAATACGCTATAATAAAAAAAAATCAAACATGAATTGCCCGTAGAACTCTATAAATGCAAGGTTGTAGCGAAGGCGACTTATGAAGGAACAACAAATAGTTTGTGAGTTCTATATTAAGTATTGCTGGAAATTTTTTACTTACTATCCTATGTTTAGTAGTTTCATTCATTACAATTTACACATGATCACTGCTGACAACTACTGGAAACTATTCAATGACATCTACCAACAAGTCTGGTACACCATCAAGTGAACCAGTATCAACAGGTGACATCCCACATGGAGTCACACACATGCCATTATCATCTCTATGTATCAATGTTTAGTTTCATTTGTATTAACCAGTAGCATATCTAGTATGTATCAAAATGCATTTCAGACTAACCAAAATCATTCATACTACACTACTTTTCTGACAGTGCGTGAACAGTTGTCTGCTCGGTCAAATACAAACATGTATTGACCATAAAATAGTACAGATGTAAGGGTACAATGTAGACTGCTAATGAAGGAATGGAATAAATTTGGTGAGTTTTCTAATACTGTAACTTTAAATTTTCAAGTTAATTTAATTCTTTTAGTGTCTATATTCATGGATATTTCCACTATATCAGTGACAATATCTACTAAAAATTCTTTAGTGGAATATAGTAGTCTGTCTAGAACTCCAAACACAGAACCTCTAACAAAAAATAGATTGATAAATGTAATCACACACATTTCATTATCACCTTTATGTAATAATGATTAGTTCTATTTAAATTTAACTATATAAACCAATGGAATACACACTATCTTTCACACTAACGCAGATTATCACTAATGAATTAATTCTCTGTCGACAGTTCCAGAACCATCTACACCTCAGTCAATGTTGTCTACTAGATCTAACAAACAAAAACAATGAACAGGGGTCTTGACACATTCTCCTCTACCATTCTGTAAGTATCATAATTATTATCTTTCATACATATAATGTAGGTCATACAACATTTGTATTCCCCATGTAACATTTTGGTCCTTACTTTGAGTAGCTTTAATGACTGAAGAAAATAATTTATCAGATTCATCACATGATTCCTCAATGTAGTAAGAATGAAGACTATTTCAACAAATTACCATTCCTATTAATCCAGTTCTATTTCATATGCATCCCTATACCAACAGATGTTGTTTAACTCTTATTGATGATGGGAACTACAATATGTTATCATGTGTAGCTCTATTGTACACTATATGTTGACACACACACACACATATACAAGTGTACATTCTGTAGAGTAGTGAGTTTTTTTTTATAACTACATTCTGGTTCTTTAAAACAATCGTTTCTTTGGGAAGCAATGAGAATGAATACATCTAAGGCTCAAGAAAACATAAATATTGACATAAATAGTGCAGAAAACAATAAAGGTACTTTGATATACACATCTCACTTGGAACAATATTAACTTTTTTGTTATTTAATCTAGTCTAATATTATGTACTGCTTTCTTCTACAGGAGAGTTACTAGAATAAGACACTGCCGAGAACACAGGTTAGTGTAATTACTAAACATTTGTTAACAGTTCTTTAATACAAAATCCTCTTTTATACTATTGACTGAAGTTTTTTAATAACATATTCTACATTATTGTTCTGTTCAATCAGGTTATTATGATATTGGAGAGCCTTATAAAATCTTTCAATATTGTCACTCTTTTTTGTGGTTTGAAGAGAGAAACAATAAATTCAGCAACAAACAAAAAAAAAATTCTCTATGCTGGTCAATGGGAAAGGTTGCTTTGGACTTCCTACCATCATGTCCTGAATTCCTATGGATGTGGGTGTTCAATAAAACATTCTTGCTGAAACCTGATTATTCCAATACCACACGCATATTTACAATTTGATGTTTTCATTCATGTCAATGGGTGGGAAGGTAGATAGGTCATTCAATAATTGTCGATATCTATGTATATTCAGATTACATGGACAAAACTGCCATCGCATAGGTAGTTTATGACCACTTTAGGGACATCCACTAAGGTTTTCATAGTTGTACGTGTATGATACTACACATGAGTGTTAGAACAGAATTCTTAGAATTAGGAATTGTTTATATTCAATAATTTTTACTAATTTTAAAAATTGTTCCCCAATTTATATTATCATATGTAATTCATCCATATTTGATGAAAGAAATCAACAATCTATTATTAACTACAATAATATTGAGAACCTACAACAACTTCTTCATGAGAAAAATGCTTTGGCTTGAGAATTTATAAGTGCAAGGGATGTTCTTAACCATCAAGAGGTTCCAACTTTAAAGCTATGTCATCTTAAAATAATACAAACAAATTTCGAGGCATATAACCTACCAATGACTTTTGAAATTACAATGTTGATTGTCGGTGATATTGAGGATCTCAACCAAGAAAGCTGTTGGGTAGAGTGGATACTCAATAATGGGGTGAATTGAGTTCCAATTAAAATTTCTGTTAAAAACTTTTAGGATTAAAATCCCCCAATTTAAAATAGCCTAGTCAATTAAGGAAGTAGAGATATAAGCGACTTATTGTTCAACAAGTTTCTCAATGGTTGATTACTCCTCAGTTGAATCAGTATGAGAAATAATTCGACTTTTGAAACAAGTTTACAAAACGAATCACGTATACACAATAACCAGAACTAACTATCAGAGTAAGTGTAAAAACATATTTCTGTCTTTGCTAATACAAGCACATTGGATAAGTATAAAACAGAGTAAGTGAATGATGAACACAACACATTAAACAAGAGGTTCATTCTTAAGTCAATACCTAGTCCTCTCCACTTTTTGATCACCTGCCACCAGGAAATTATATTAAAAGGATATACATAGCCTGTATCGGGCTTTAAAACAGTTTTCAGAAACTTTCCAGGTTTTTCATCCTCTACCATAGTTATACATGGGAAAAAATAAACTACCAAGACACACTAGGATTCTTCCACAATTATTCATGGGAAACAAATGTAAAGAGAGTTTTGTATGGGGATTTTCAGTATCCCTCAGTTCATGCACAAAATTAAGTGTGTGTGACACAGAAACACTGCTCACAAATGTAAAATACTAAAACACAATAGAGATAAAGATATTTGAAAGAAGTTTAGAAAGCTCTATATGTTAGCAGATCAGCTCTGGACTCGTTGGAATGAAGGAAATGATGTTTTGGTCCTTCTCTGCAGGTTGCCTCCAAAACAGAGTGTCGCAACTTCCAGGTTCTGACTTCCAGATAGAGATAATCATCTTGTTGGGTTAGAAGCTCTTTTTCTCATTGAATGTTAATGTTCTTCGAATTCATTATGTAGACTTACTTCTTCTTTTGTGTATGTAAGTATCTTTGTATCATCAGGTTGGTTCGTGTATGTATGGATAGACTTCTCTCTTCACCTCTTGTTTGTTCATCTTTGAGGTTTCCTTTTATACATGTTCATCTCTGGTCAATAGGAATGATTACCTTTTTATAGGTACAAGGTATGGTTCCTGAAAATCCAACAACATAATTAATTAATAGCACGTGCATTAAAAGTATCAAAAATAACCGTTATCATTATATTAATAATATTGACAAGGTATAGAGTTTGAGTAGTATTGACTAGTTAACAGTCATCTTCCATCGGTAGCTTTCTGTCTGTAGGCTTGTAACAGTGGACTTTGTGTCAGTGGATGTCTTGTATCGGTAGCTGTTACTCTGTGTAACAGTAGCTCCTCATCAGTGGAATTCAGCGGTAGGCTCAATAGTAGAACTTTAACTGTAGGATTCAGTCAGTAGGCTTGATCAGCAGTAGACTTCAACATTAAGCTTATAAAAGTTGCTCCTTAACATCAAACTATTGCAACAGTGACCTTTCCAACAGTATACTTATCTCAACAGGTAATTTCATTAACGGTGGAGTATGTCCATCAGTAGACTTTGAATAACAGTAGAATATCTAGATATTATGATTTTTCTAGTGGTAGTCATCTACTAACGGTAGACATGTCCAGCTGTAGACTTGAACAGTGAAGCTCTCAACAGAAGACTTGAGAAAGAGTCTGACAGTGAACTTCTAACAGAAACCTTGTCACAACAGTTACCTTGTGATAGTGACTCTTTATCTGTGAGCTTTGATAAGAAGATCAATGGTATACTTGTGATAGTGACCTTGTACTGGTAGCTTATAACGGTGATATTAGATCTTCAACGGTGACCTTGAACAGAGGGATTTTACCAGTAGCCTTTAATAGTGAACTTATATTTAGATAAATATAAACTGTAAGCTGATACAGAAAAGTCATGAGACTAAGAATATAAATTGTTCAGGATAAACAATATAAATGTATATTAAAAGGATTAATAAATGTATTAATATATTATGATTAATATTTAAACATGATTTGGGATTATCAAAATAGGTGATTCCAACAATCTCCACCTCTTTGATAATCAAAAATTATGCCAGTATGTATAAAATATAGATATCACATATAATACAGTTACTAAACATAGACCACAAATGTCTCAAGTATCAGAGATTAATACGAGTGTAAAACCAGAAAATATTGGTACATGGTATCAGAGAGAAAGGCAGAAAAGATTCAACATAGGATCATATTAGTATATTATCACATTTCTCCCCAATCACAGGATTAGTCTAGAAGGAGCATATTTCTCCCCCTGTGTGATTAGAAAAAAGAAACATAAATAGAGAGAATAGAGAAAGCTTTTTATTAATGAAATTACATTACATGATCCAAATATATATATATATATATATATATTCCCCATCAACAATACACAAACAAACTCAATCCAAATCAGCCTCAAGAAAGTGGTCTTTCCCTTTGGAAGAAGAAGATGGAGAAAGAGCATGTGGATCAGCAGGTTTGGGAATTGCTGAAGGAATGACTAGAGGGGCAGCAACAGAATCTCCTGTGGGTCTGTAGTGGGTAGCTCGCTGAGGTATCAGTGGAGTAAGGCTTCTGATGGCTTCAACATGAGACATCGTGGAAGAACTGCTGGGTTGAGATGTAGGTAAGGTAGGAGGTATGATGACAGGGGTGCAGTCCACATGGAGGAAGCGTAGAAGAAGGTTTTTGAAGTCCATAATAATGCTTCCTCCTCTTTCCAGGGCCAATATGAAATCATCTTTGTTCTCTATAAATTTTTCCAAGGCTGGAGTCAACTAGCCAAACTGAGTAACTTGTTCCTTGAAGGCTCTAGTGACTAGTGGAATCTTGAGGTTTTCCAACTGAAGCTTAAAATGAGCATCCATATAATGCTTGGAGTAAATTATTTTATAATAAAAATTAATTTTTTCCTTAATAATCTTCTGGTCCTAGGAAGCCTCTCGCATGAAGTCACTTACTACCTTCTGAACTTCTTTGGTAGTGGAGAGAATCTAAGTCACAGATTGAGGATCAGGTGCACTAACACCAGAAATCTTGGCTAACTCTTCAGTGACCACTGTCCTAAAAGCTGATAGGTTCACAGGTGGTGCACTGGAGGTTGGAGTAGATACAGATAAAGGATTTATAGAGAAATCAATAGTTTCCTTAAAATACTTGGTCAACCCACTGATATGCTTCTTCACATCATCATCCTGGCCCTTCACATGAGCTTTCATGGATTCCTTAAAACTTACAAACACTGTAACCATCTGTTGCACCAAGCTTTTGATGTAGTGAATGACTTTTTCTGTTTCGCCCTTAGAATCCATAAGAGCAGTCAGGCTTACCACTAACTTTCTGAGAAGTTCCAAAGACTGAGAAACAACCTTGAGTTGATTCTGGAATTGAGATATTTCTTTTAATAAACTGGATTGAATAGAATATTGAACTTCAGTCATCTTAGAGACAGTCGCCTCTTGAATCAAGCCCATTTCCTTTTCCATTTCATAATCCCTACTATCAAACATCTGGTGCAGATTGGTTTTCAACTTTTCCAGATCATACTTAGTGGCAAGGTTATCAGGAAGGGGAACCACTGGAGGTACTGAGACAGGGTCCAAAACAGCAGGTACAGGATGTATTTTTCTTGACATATCACAATTTGAATCATCATAATCCAACCCAAGTACCAGATATCTAGGATCTTCTGACCATTATTCAATGTCATTAAGAATTGATACAGAACCAAAATTCTCCCCCTCACTTATAGTTCTCTCATGAGAATTCTCCTCTATCAGTTTTCTCCAGGGAATTCCATAACCTCCTCTACAACTCCAGCAGATTCAATAATTGTTTTCTCTATTGGTTCACCAGTAGGGTGAATCTCATCCTCTACTGATTCATCAATGACTTCCATAGCAATGGAAGTAGATGCCTCTCCTGCTTCCTGATCAGACACTGTCTTGTCTGTATTATCTATCAGAGGGATCAAACTGAGCTCATCTTCCTCATTGTCCTCATCAACAACTTCAGCAACAGCCTCCTTTCCTTTATCCTTATCACAAGCCTCCTCTTCCTCATGAGAAGAATGATCTAACTCAGTATCCACATCCTCTTCAGAGGTATCTTTGACAATATTCTGATATGATTCTTCTTCTTAAGTGGTCTTAGTATCACTTTCCATCAGAATAGTCTCTCTTCTTGGCAGCTCTTTTGGAGGGCTAGCTGATCCGAAATCTACTGTCCTTATAGGACTGTTAGGAAAATCAGTATCACTCCCATCATCAATGGGGGTGTTTTCTCTTTCAGGGTCCATAGATCCTTCAGTATCCTACTCATCATCTGAATAAGCTGGTTCTGGATCATCAGGCTTCAGGCCTGGATCTCTCTTGTCTTTTGGCCTAGATGGGTGAGTAGTAGGGTCAAACTTTACATAAAACTTTCCTTCTCCATTCACCCATGCCTTCTTCCATGGATTTCAGCTAATTTTCATGAATTTGCAAATAACCTTGGAGATACAAACACTGTTCTTAGCCACTATCATCTCTTCTGGATTTCCAGCTACACCCTTTACCTTTAGCATTACTGATATTATCTTGGCATGGAATAGTGCATTGGACTTTGAGATTGAATTAGTCATATCCTCCAATTGTTCCATCAGTAACCTACATAGGTTAATCGTCTTTACATGCTTCAGTATGTAAATCAGGAATATGTCCTGATACTTCAGCACTGCAAAATCCCCTTTCCTGGGACTAAACGCATGTTAAACGAACTTAAACAAAAGCATGTCTTCTCCTTTCATCTCAACTGCAATGATCTTCCTTGATTTTCTATTTCCTATCAGTTATTCCTAATCTGTTTCATACTCAAAAACATTACTATCTAGAGGAGCCACTCCAGAGTAGTAATCATATACTCCTTCATGAGGAACTCTCAAACAGGCAGCCCACTCAGTAGACGAGAAGCTGACTTCATTGCCATTGACTCTGGATATTAACCTATGCACATCATCTTCCTCTTCGAACTTCAGATATTCATAGAATTCTTTCACAAGATTCAGGTAGTATGGTCCATTGTTATTGGAAAATAATTCGGTCCATCATTGGGCATCTAGTGCTTCCAGTACTAATGACTTGCTCAACAGTAGCCATTCTTCACTTAACTCATTCTCAGCAAAGATTTCTCTCTTGGTCAGATGCGGTTTGACAGGTCCCATCAGGGTATTACTGATTCCACTAGATTCGTCTAGAGTTCTCTTTGTCCTTGGCGCATCTTCATTGACAGTCGGGGGTCGCTTTGTTCTATCCATGGGGATTGAGGGAGGTTCGAGGGCTCAAATTAAGAGTTAGGGTTTATAGATTTTGAGAGCAAGATTCAAGATTGAGAAAGGAAGATGGATTGAGATATGTTCATAGCCTTTAGTTTTATCATTTAGGGAATAAAATAAAATAAAACAGAAATAATAAATAGGAATAAAAACGGTTCGGATTCCCGCAAAAATAAATTCAAACAGCGAAGTATTTAATAGTGAGATGTACTAGTGAGGTACACCAGTGAGTTGTTACAGTTAGGTTTATTAGTGAGATCCAACTGTGAGTTCTGACAGTGAGGTCTAATTGTGAGGTCTGATGGTGTGGTCCAACAGTGAGTTCTAACAGTGAGTTCTAACAGTGAGTTCTAATAATGAGTTCTAATAGCGAGTTCTAATAGTGAAGTCTGACTGTGAGGTTTCCTATGCTGAAATTAATCATTCCTAACTCATGTTTGATGTAATTTAACCTCTTATAATTCAAAGGATTTGTGAATATATCAGCCAATTGATGTTTAGTGTCAATGAATTCAAGATTGATATCACCCTTTTGATAATGATCCCTCAAAAAGTGATGTCTCACATCAATATGCTTTGTCATAGCATGAGATAATGGATTTTTGGAAATGTTAATAGCACTTGTATTGTCACACTTTATAGAGACATGTTTGAATTGATATCCATAGTCTAGTAAAGTGTTTTTCATCCAAAGAATTTGAGCACAACAACTACCAACAACTATGTATTCAGCTTCAGTAGTGGATAATGCAACAGAATTCTGCTTCTTACTACACCAAGATACTAGTGACTTACCTAAAATGTGACATTTCCCAGAGGTTATTTTTCTATATAACTTGCTACCAGAAAAATCAGCATCAGAATAACTCAAGAGATCAAATGATTGTCCTTTTGGATAAAATAGTCTTATGTTGGGAGTATGTTTGAGATCTTTAAAAATCCTTTTAACCATAGTTAAATGAGATTCTTTTGGATTGGATTGAAAGCAAGCACACATAAATACACTAAACATAATTTTAGGTCTGCTAGCTGTAAGATAGAGTAGACTCCCTATCATACCTCTGTAGTTGGTTTGATCCACTGGTTCTCCAGCTTCATCAGTATCCAACTTACAGGTGGTACTCATAGGTGTGTCACTGCCTTTACTACCATCCAATGAAAAACGTTTTATGAAATTCCTTAATATATTTACTTTGATTCAAAACAATGCCATGTTTATTTTGAAAGATCTGAAATCCAAGAAAAAAATTGATTTCTCCCATTAAACTCATTTCAAACTCATTTTGCATCATTTTTTAAAAATAAACACATAAAGAGTTTTTAGAAGATCCAAAAATAATATTATCCACATAAATTTGTACTATCAAAACATCTTTCGAAATCCTTTTAATAAAAAGAGTAGGATCATTTATCCCTTTGGTAAAATCTTTTGAAATAAGAAAAGAGATGAGCCTATCATACCATGCTCTTGGAGCTTATTTTAAACCAGATAAAGCTTTAGAAAGTTTAAAAACATGATTTGAAAGATGGGGATTTGTAAAACCAGGGGGTTGTTCAACAAACACATCCTCAACTATATACCCATTTAGAAAAGCACTTTTGAAATCCATTTGATAAAGCATTAAATTCAGATGAGCTGCATAAGCAAGTAGTATCCTAATGGAATCTAGTCTAGCTACAGGTGCAGAGGTCTCCTCATAGTCTATTCCTTATTCTTGGTTGTATCCTTGTGCAACTAACCTAGCTTTGTTTCTAACTATATTCCCAGACTCATCAACTTTGTTCCTAAACACCCATTTAGTGCCTATTGTCAACCAGTCCTTAGGTCTTTCTACTAATTCTCAAACATTGTTTCTTTCGAACTGATTTAGTTCCTCTGGCATAGCCATTACCCAAAATTCATCATTGATATAATCATCAATATTTTTGGGTTCAAGATGTGAAAGAAAGGCTTGATGTTCAACTTGGTTTCTTAGAGAAGATCTAGTTTGTGTTCCTCTATTTAAATCACCTACAACATCATCTAGAGGATGATTCTTGAGAGTCCTAATACCTCTAGGAAGGGTTGAACTAGATTCTTCATTGTTGTTTGTTGGTTCAGAATCAGCAGGCGCAGATTCTGGAAAATTTCTAGAACTGGATACTTTTACAGGGGATTCACTATCTTTATCATTATGGTTCAAAATTGACAAATCTTCTTCAAGATGTTCAAGAGAGGTTTTAGGCTCATGTGGATATGTCTCATAAAATTTGACATGAACTGATTCATCCACACATTTTGTTTTCTTATTGAACACTCTAAAGGCTTTAATTGAGATAGAATAACCCAGGAAAATTCCTTTATCACTTTTGGAAGAAAATTTGTCAAGATTATCTTTAGTGTTAAGAATAAATACTTTACAACCAAAAACACTAAAGTAATTAACTTTAGCCTTCCTATTATTCCAAATCTCATAAGGGTTCCATTTTAGAACAGGACTAATTAAAACTCTGTTGATAATATAACAGGCTATATTTATAGCTTCAGCCCAAAAATAAATATGTAAGTTATACTCATTAAGAATTGTTCTAGGAATTTCTTGAAGGCTCCTATTTCTTATTTCTACAACTCCATTTTGTTTAGGTTTCCTAGGGGAAGAAAATTTTTGACTATAACCATTATGTGAGCAGTAAGATTCAAACTCATGATTTTCAAACTCACGTCCATGATCACTTCTCAAGGTCTTAATTCTAAGTCCACTAAGATTTTCTACAGACTTGGAATATTTAATAAAGTAATAACATGTTTCACTTTTGTGAGATAATAAGTATACCCAAGTGTACCTAGAGAAGTCATCTACAAGAACATAAACATAGTGCTTCCCATTTAGACTTTAAACTCTTGATGGTCCAAAAAAGTCCATGTGAACCAACTCAAGTGGTTGAGAAGTTGAAACTTATTTCTTTGTTTTGAAAGAGACTTTGTGTTGTTTTCCCTTTTGACAGGGATTACACACTTTATCAAGTGGGAATTCTAATTTAGGTAAGTCTCTATCAAAACATTTCTTAGATAGATTCCTAAGTGAGTGCACATTACAATGTTCTAACCTTCTGTGCCACAACCAAGACTCTTTATGAAAAACATTTAAGCAGGAAACATTTTGTTTGGCTAAGGAATTTAAATCAACAGCATATACATTCTCATTTCTACATGCAGTAAAAACTAAATCATTTTTTGAATTCAAAATATGGCATGCATCATTTTCAAACTTAACATTAAATCCATCATCACATAACTGAGATATGCTAAGTAAATTGTATTTTAATCCATCAACAAAAAGTAATTTAGAAATTAACATTGTATCAGGGTTACCAATCTGGCCTAAGCCGACGATTTTTCCTTTTGCATTGTCACCAAATGTGACATGCCCCCCATCAAATTTAATTAGACTCTTGAAGAAAGAATAGTCTCATATCACATGTCTTGAACATACACTGTCCAAGTACCATAGGGTCTTACAGGAACTCTTTAAGCAATTACCCTGTAAAACAGATTAAACATGGGATAATTTTGGTACCCAGATCTTCTTGGGTCCAGAGAGGTTAGCTAGTAAAACATTGGGAACCCATATTTTCATTATAGGTTTTCTAAAATCAAAAAAAAACTTATTTTGAGACATAAATACTTTGTTAGGTCCTTCAGAAAATTGTTTCTCAAAAGATGGTCCAGAATTAGCAGTGAACTGTCTAGATTTTGGAACAAATTTGGTTTTGCTAATTTGTCTCTGTCCAGGATGATATCCTAGACCAGTTGTATATTTTGGAGCAATATGTTTTCCTAGAAACTATTTCAAGGTATCCCTACTAGTAGTGAACTTCTCAATATCCTTTATTAATTTTTCATTAGATAATTTTAACTCTGTATTTTCCTTTAGCAGTTTACCAAATTTCTATTTTTCTATGTCCAGAATTGACTTGTAATTCACATTTAAAACATGTTGTATTTTTAGTGACTTATATTTGTTCTTGAGTTCATTAAATGTGTCCTCAAGCATTTAGAAATATTCAAAAAATTATTCCTTATTCATATCTTCATCATTATGAGATTCGTTGTTATAATAAGTATTATGCATAGGGGAATTAATTGTTACCTCAGATGTCTCTGTCATAAAACATAGATTGGCATGTTTGTTCTGTTCGGAGTCTGAAGATTTAGATTCACTTAAACTGTCTTCTGAAGCACTCCAAGTTGCTTTCATATTCTTTTTATAACTTTTTCCCTTATCCTCATATTTTCTCTTGAATTTCAACTTGGGGCGTTCTGCTTTCACATGACCTTTTCGTTTACATTCATATCATACTATTTCACTTGTGTTCTCATTCCACTTCATATCTCTCTTCCATTTTCCTTTATGATTATACTTTCCTTTGAAGTTTGACTTCCTAAAGAATTTCTTTTTTTGGTAGAATCTTTTGAATCTTCTGGCAAGTTGTTCCATTTCCTCATCATTGTCTGAGTTTGACTCTTCACTTGTAGAACTGTCTATAGGTACTTGAACTTTTTCTTTGTCTTTGATTTTTGAGGCAGAAGCATTGAATGCTACTGACTTCCTTTTTGGTTCTTCTTCTATTTCTTGATTTACCTTGATCTCTTCTTCATAAATCATCAGTTTTCCAATTATCGCCTTTACAGGTAGCTTGATGATGTCACATGATTCTCGGATTGATACAGACATGCCCCTCCATTTGTCAAGCAGGCATCTAAGCAGTCTCATGATTTGGTCATTGTTGTCCACTGGTTTCCCAAGCAGATTCATGGTGTTCACTATCTCATTGAACCTGAGATACATTTCAGAGATAGATTCATCAGGCTTCATCTTAAAATTGTTATATTTAATAGTATAGGTATTTAATCTCATTTCTTTGACATTGGTTGTTCCTCCATAAGAAATAGCCAAAGTATCCCAAATTTCAAAAGCAGTCTTATAGGCAGATATTCGATTGAATTCTTCATCACCCAAATCATAGTATAAGGAATTCATTGCTTTACAATTGTTATTATATACAGTTTTAGTTACTTGAGACCATGTGTCCCTAGCAGTATCAGGTAATACATGTTGTTCTTCAATTGTGTCCCAGATTTCAGGTCTTAATCTTTCAAGATACATTTTCATTTTCAATTTCCACTGACCATAATTATTACCATTAAATAAAGGTGTTCTGTTAGTAGAAGCACCCTCAACTCGGTTATCCATTGAAAGTTAAAGGATTAAAGAACTGAAAATTTAGATATAACATAAATTTTGAGATCTTTAAGATACAACTAAAATCACAGTTGAAAATAAATTGAAAATCTTGACAAACTGGTTTGATGGTATGAATAAAGAATCCCTTTGATACCAAATGATGGTCGGAGTGGATACTCAAGTGGGGGGTTAATTGAGTTCCAATTAAAATTTCGGTTAAAAACTTTTAGGATTAAAATCCCCCAAATTAAAACAGCCCATTCAATTAAGGCAGTAGAGATATAAGTGACTTATTATTCAACAGGTTTCTCAAAGGTTGATTACTACTTAGTTGAATCAGTATGAGAAATAATTCTACTTTTGAAACAAGTTGACTAAATGAATCACATATACAGACTAACCAGAACTAACTATCAGAGTAAGTGTAAAAATAGATTTTTGTCTTTGCTAATACAAGCACAGCGGATAAATATAAAACGGTGTATGTAAAAGATGAACACAAAACATTAAACAAGAGGTTCAGTCTTAAGTCAAGACCTAGTCCTCTCCACTTGGTGATCACCTGCCACCAAGAAATTATATTAAAATGTGATACACATCCTGTATCGGGCTTTACAGTAGTTTTCACAAACTGTCCAGGTTTTGTAACCTCTACCACATTTATACGTGGGAAAAAATAAACTACCAAGCCACACTAGGATTCTTCCACAGTTATTCATGTGAAACAAATGTAAAGAGAGTTTGGTAATGGGATTTTTAGTATCCATCATTTCATGCAAAAAAGTCTGTGTGTGTAACACAGACACACTACTCACAAATGTAAAATACTAAAACACAATAGAGATAAAGATATTTGAAAGAAGTTTGAAAGCTCTATATGTTGGCAGATCAGACCTGAACTCATTGGAATGAAGGAAATGAAGTTTTGGTCCTTCTCTGCAAGTTGCCTCCAAAACAGTGTGTCGCAACTTCCAGGTTCTGACTTTCAGATAGAGATAATCAGCTTGTTGGGTTAGAAGCTATTTTTCTCATGGAATGTTCAGGTTCTTTGAATTCATTATGTAGCCTTCCTTATTCTATTGTGCATGTAAATATCTTGGTATCATCAGTTTGGTTCGTGTATGTATGGACAGACTTCTCTCTTCACCTCTTCTTTGTTTATCTTTGAGGTTTCCTTTTATACATGTTCATCTCTGGTCAATAGGAATGATTACCTTTTTACAGGTACGAGGTATGGTTCCGAAAAAGCCAACAACATCATTAATTACTAGAATGTGCATTAAAAGTATCAAAAATACCAATTATCAGTATATTAATAATATTGAAAAGGTATATAGTTTGAGTAGTTGTGACTAGTTAACAGTCATCTTCCATCGGTAGCTTTCTGTCTGTAGGATTGTAATAGTGGACTTTGTGTCAGTGGATGTCTTGTATCGGTAGTTGTTACTCTGTGTAACAGTAGCTCCTCATCAGTAGACTTTATTGGTAGGCTCAACAATAGACCTTTAACTATATTCTTCAGTCAGTAGGCCAGATCAGCAGTAGACTTCAACAGTAAGCTTCTAATGGTAGCTCTGTAACATCAGACTATTGCAACAGTGACCTTTCAAACGGTAGACTTATCTCAACAGGTAATTTCATTTACAGTGGAGTATTTCCATCAGCAGACTTTGAACAATAGTAGACTATCTCGACAGTAGGAGTTGTCTAGAGGTAGCCTTCTACTAACGGTAGAAATGTCCAACTGTAGACTTGAACAGTGATGCTCTCAACAGAAGACTTGAGAAAGAGTCTGATTGTGAACTTCTAACAGAAACCTTATCACAACAGTGACCTTGTGACAGTGACTCTTTGTCTGTGAGCTTTGATCAGCAGATAAATGTTACACTTGTGATAGTGACCTTGTACCAGTAGCTTATAATAGTGACAATAGATCTTCAACAGTGACCATGAACATAGGGCTTTAACCGGTAGCCTTTAACAGTGAACTTATATTTAGATAAATATAAACTGTATGCTGATGCAACAAATTCATGAGACTATGAATATAAATTGTTCAGGATAAACAATATAAATGTAGATTAAAAGGATTAGTATATGGCTTAATATATCATGATCAATATTTAAACATGATTTGGGATTATCAAAACAGGTGAGTCCCACAAACACGATATCATCATTCAAACCAAATGCGGTGATTTAAAAAAAAATCTGAGCTTCACCCATTATATATTAAATTTAAGTGTCCTTTTATTTTCACAGGTGACCAGGATGGATATTGAGACAACATGTTGCATCACGCTACTCAATTCACAACAAGTACTACACTTAGGAAGGTACCAAGGAGAGAGTACTTCTCATTCCACTTGCGGTTCTTTGATAATGATGCATATATATTACTACATTCCTATAGATTATTGTAGAAGTTTATTTTTTATGCTTATATAATTATTGAGTCTCAAATACTATCATTCATTCACTTCAATCAGAATAAATTGAGGGCTGAACTACACAAGGGATTACAAGATGCATTACTTCGAGGTGACCGTGAAGGGATATTGATGTTATTAATATTTTCATGACTTATTATATTCCCCCTTTACTTATTTTATATGAAATGTGCATAATTTGTGTGAAATATTAATGTTTTAATATTAAGTATAATATTTGAGCATTTTTATAAGTAGTCATATTGAGTCAGTTTAATGTTTTAATTATAACTATCACTATACTGATCCAAATTGTGTGGTTCTTGCTTTGTAGGATTTTCCTTTCAATATAAAACATTTCATTAGAAGGAACCATGATCCAATTCTTCCATTTTGAGGGTCATATGGTCCTCCCAAACAAGACAAAAGAATCTGTGAAGAAACTGGACTATTCATGAAGATTGATTTACTGGGCTCAATCCAGAAGTTCAAAAACCTTAACTCTCCTCCATAATTCGGGGGACACTACATTTCATCTTGGATAAAAATTTCATGGCCCAAATCCAAGTACAAGAATCCCAAATGAATCTTTGAAGTCCAGCCCACCATTCTGGCCGAGAATGAAAATCAGTATAGTATGCATGACATATCTCCTGATTTAATCATCCAAGCGAGCTGATATTTTTCAGTGTGAAAGAGGCGATCTAGGCGGCCGACTTTGTTGAAGAAACCATTCGGATTTGAAGGCATCTTCATATTCCAAAACCCTTTCACATTATGGACTTCAAAAAGACTGGATTGAAATAGACAGTTTAAGTTTGTTTATTCAACCGGCCATAACTTTTTATCCTTACGTCCAAATGACTCCAAAGTTTGAGAGTAGTCGTCCAACATTATTGTATACAACTTTGAAGAAGGAGATATTTGAAGATTCGGCTGTCTGAATTTCCAAATTGGCGATGCAAGTGGAGGGACAGATTGGGAATGCAAACAGTCCACTCCTTGGGCTATAAATACTCTTCCCTTCTCTCCTTGAGAGGGGTTGGCATTTAAGAAGAGAGGAGATCATATTGGCATGACCAAAGCTTTGCCAAAGGCTTGGGAGGACCTTCCATACTCAAGTTTACACTTGAGAGACCTTTCATCCTCTCTTTCTTTTCACTTACTTTTGTGTTCTTCATTTTTGTAATCTTGTAATTCTCTTTCTTTGTAATTCTGTTTTAATGCAAGTTACTTCTTCAATATCTCTAATTCTCTTCCAACTTCTGTATTTTAATATTAATGTTCTTAAAATAGTTTAAATTCAGTTCAATCCCCTTCCCTTCTTTAGCTTCCTCATTCAATCGAAAGTTCGTTTTTAATTATCATCATTGTTCGTGTGTGTGTGTCGACGTACCACTCTTTTCTTACCCCTTTCTTTTTATTCTCTTATTAATTTATAATCATAATAATTATAACCAGATTATTAATCACCCAAATGGCTGAGTAAATCTCTCATTGTGGTGAGTTATAATTTAGGTATGTTAAGTGATTGAGAGCTTCTGCTCGATGAATATTCTTTGAATTAACATTGTGTATGTTGGACTTAACATGTCATGGATTAATGACTTGTTTTGTTTAACATGTGGTTTCCATGGATTATTGGAACCATAAATACACAACCATAAATAAGATCTGATTGAGATTATAACCTTAAGTTAAGTTAAGTCTTGGTTTAAAGCCTTAACACTTAAGAATTCTAATCAACATCATCTTGTGACATGGGTGTTAATTTAAATGCAATATAAAGCAAAGCTCGAGGATATCACAAGCTTAACTAACCTAATGATGAACTCACCACAATCTTTATCAATTTGGTAAATCAAACATCATCCATAAATCATTTCAATTAAGCTCTGCAAACAAACCCCCCTAATCAAAATACAATCAACTAAAAACAAACGACTACTACAATGTATCATCGCCGAGGATTCGACCCGAGTGCTGCTACACACGTTAGCAGAGCACCGGAACCTTGAACGGTCGATAGGTGACAATCGGCCGCACTTTCAAATGGTGCTGTTGCCGGGGATGGTTCTTTAAGTAGTCATTCGTTTCTGGTTATTGTAAAAAAAACCAAAAAAATACAAAATTTTAAAAAAAATTGAAAAAAAATCACAAAGAAAAACCTGTCTTCTCATAAAAATCATAAACTGAAAAAATACAAAGAAAAACCCGTCTTCCTATTTCTTCCAAAATCTCTCTGAATGCCCCGTAGCCTTCCAAACAATCCCTCGGATTTGTTTGACCCTGAAATTGATTGAACTCTTCGTCGAATTAGGAGGACCATTAGGGATAACCAAATCACCCAAGAACCAATCATTGCCCTACCAATTGAATTAGATATGGCCAATCCTAGGGAACAAACATTGAAAGAACTTGCTGCCCCTGATATGAATTACCAACCTCTTGGTATTCAATATCCAAACATAGAGGCTGACATCGAACTCAAGTCGGGTTTGATTCATCTTCTCCCTCATTTTCACGGGCTAGCTGGTGAGGATCCACATCTTCACCTTAAAGAGTTCCAAGTAGTATGCTCTACCATGAAGCCTCAAGGGGTTTCTGAAGAACAAATAAAGCTTAGAGCTTTCCCCTTTTCCCTAGCGGATTCTGCCAAGTCTTGGCTCTACTACCTCCCACCTGGTTCCATAAACTCATGGGTTGACATGAAGAGACTTTTCCTTGAGAAGTTCTTTCCCGCTTCCCGAACAGCTTCTATCCGAAAGGAAATAAGCGGCATCCGTCAATTCCCTAATGAATCACTCCATGAGTATTGGGAGAGGTTCAAAAAGCTTGTGGCAACTTGTCCACACCATCAAATCCCTAACCAACTCCTGATCCAATACTTCTATGAGGGGTTATTGGCTATGGAGCGAACTCTCATTGATGCTGCAAGTGGCGGTGCTCTTGTTGACAAAACTCCTGCAGCTGCAAGAGATCTCATAAGTAACATGGCTGAAAACACACAACAATTCCATACTCGAGCACATGCTCAAGTGAAACAAGCCCAAGAGAATCAATCCATAGATCCCAACAAGATGACTGAGTGTATGAGTGAACTTACAAGTCTTGTGCGTCAACTAGCGGTGGCTACCAAAGCCCCAACCTCATCTTCTCCACAGTCACTATTCCCTGGACCTATCAAGAATTGTGGAATCTGCAACTCTCCATCTCATCCGACTGACACATGTCCACAACTTCAAGATGATCCATCTGATTCATCTAGTCCAATGGAGCTCAATGCGGCATATGCTCAGCGAAACTTCAACCCTCAACAATCAGGTCAGTTTGTTAGAAACTTCAACCAAACCCACTCTGAGCCCTTCTCTTCTACCTTTAACCCACCTCTGAGGTATGGTAATCCCATTTCTCATCCTCCTCAATTCCCTCCTCAAAACCCAAACCAATTCCAATATGGTCAAGGTGGTGGTAACTTCCATCAACCTTATCCTTTTGTTCCTCAACCTCAAAGGAACAATCCTCCTCCTGGATTCCACTATCCTAATGAGCCTTCCCAATTCCCCACCCAATACAATCGCTTTCCCAAGAACCAAAATCAAGGCCAACCCAATTTGGGACAAGCCTCTTCTTCTAAACAACCATGGGAAAGTGCTGTAGAGGATCTTGCTTCCTTCACCCGTTCTATCCTCAAGAACATTGAAACCCAAATAGGTCAACTTGCATCCCACCTGAGCCAGCAACAACCATCCAATTCATCCCAACTCCCAGCTCAACCATTACCCAACCCTAAGGGTAATGTAAGTGCGATTGCACTTAGATTGGGAAAACAAATTGCTATGACCCATGCTGATTGCTCTACCTCCCCTTTCGATGTTGATCTAGAAAATGAAAAGAACAAAAAGCTGGAAAAGGAACTTGAATCCACTCCTTCACCTCCTTCCATTCCTCTAAGGAACCCAATTCCTTTTCCTCAAGCCATCTCCAAGCCTAAGAAGTCCTTTGAACCTGATCCTGAAATGCTTGACATGTTTAGACGTGTTGAATTGAACATCCCCCTCTTAGATGCCATCAAACAAATCCCTAAGTATGCCAAGTTTCTTAAGGAATTGTGCACCCATAAGAGGCAACTTAGGATCATTGAAAATGTTTCAACCCAACAGTCCATTCCCATGAAGTGCAAAGATCCAGGGACCTTCACGGTTCCATGCCAAATTAGAAGTTCCAACTTTGATGATGCACTCATAGACCTAGGAGCCTCAATTAATGTAATGCCCAAATCCATATTCTCTAACCTTGGTCTAGGTCCCTTGCACCCAACGGGTATTGTCATTCAATTAGCCAATCGAAGCACTGCCAGTCCTGAGGGGATAATTGAGGATGTTCTTGTTCGGGTCAATGATCTTATCTTCCCAGCTGATTTCTATGTCCTTGACATGGAAGGTGAGATGACCTCTTCTCGATCTCCCCTGATTCTAGGAAGACCATTCCTCATGACTGCGAGAACCAAGATTGATGTCCACTCAGGCATCTTATCCATGGAATTCGGTGACCAACTGGTCAAGTTCAACATTTTCCAAGCCATGTGATACCCATCTGAGGATCACTCTGCATTCTCAATCCATGCTTTTGAGGACACTTCTAAGATTCAATCGAACCCCAATCCACCATGTTCTTCATGTTCTAATGATAAAGGATCTTGTGAAATCTGCACCATTATTAACAAAGTCATAAATGGTGAAGTTGATGTGGACCTCTCATTCATAGACTCCATCAATCTAGAGGAACTTGAAAACTCTCTTGAATCCCACATCAACTATGATCTCTACTGCTCCACCTTGGACAGTGTTGAGGAAAATGATCCAAACCCATCTAGAATCACTTCTCCTACTCCTAACTTGTCTAGCTCTCCAATCAAGGCTGAAACTGATCTAAAACCACTTCCTTCACACCTCAAGTATGCATTCCTTTTCCATGATCCCTCCTACCCTGTCATTATCTCTGCTTCACTTTCTGAAACTGAGGACTCCCAACTTGTTCAAGTGTTAGAGGAAAACAAAAATGCCTTAGGTTGGACCCTAGAGGATATTCCAGGAATCAACCCTGCCCTTTGCATGCATCACATCCATCTAGAGGAATCATCCAAACCAATTAGGCAACCTCAAAGAAGACTCAATCCACTCATACTTGAGGTAGTTAGGGAAGAGATTACCAAGCTTCTTCAAGCTGGTATTATCTACCCAATTTCTGATAGTGAATGGGTTAGTCCAATTCAAGTCGTTCCTAAGAAGGGCGGGATAACAGTTGTCACAAATGAACATGGAGAAGTGGTCACAACTCGAGTGAAAAACAAATGGCGTGTGTGCATCGATTATCGCAAATTGAATGCTGAAACACGAAAAGATCACTACCCACTTCCTTTCCTTGACCAAATGCTTGAGAGATTGGCCGGAAAGTCACACTATTGCTTTCTTGATGGTTACACTGGCTACTTCCAAATTCCAATCGCACCTCAAGACCAAGAAAAGACCACATTCACTTGCCCCTTTGGAACCTATGCCTATAGGCGAATGCCTTTTGGACTTTGTAATGCTCCTGCAACATTCCAGCGGTGTATGATGAGTATCTTTTCTGAATTCATTGAGAATTGCATGGAGGTCTTCATGGATGACTTTACCATTTATGGCGAGTCATTTGAATCTTGCTTACATTCACTCTCTTTAGTCCTTCAAAAGTGTGTCAAGTGCAACCTTGTGCTGAATTTTGAAAAATGTCACTTCATGGTTTCAAATGGGATTGTTCTAGGGCACATAATTTCTCAAGAGGGTATCCAAGTTGATCCAGCCAAAATTGAGGTGATCCAATCACTTCCTGAACCCAAATCAGTTCGAGACATTCAGTCCTTCCTTGGTCATGCCGGTTTCTATCGGCGATTCATTCAAAACTTCAACAAGATTTCCCTCCCACTCACTCGTTTACTTCAAAATGATGTCACATTCAATTTTGATGAGGCTTGCAATAGAGCCTTCATTGAACTCAAATATGCTCTCACGTCTGCTCCAATAATCCAACCCCCAGATTGGTCCTTACCATTTGAATTGATGTGTGATGCTTCTGATAGGGCCATTGGGGTTGTTCTTGGTCAAAGAAGAGAAAACATTCCTCATGTCATCTTTTATGCCTCAAAAACATTGGATGAAACTCAATCACACTACATTGTGACTGAAAAAGAACTTTTAGCTGTGGTTTTTGCCTTGGATAAATTCCGGCCCTATCTCTTAGGTGCCAAAATCATCATCTTCACGGACCACTCAGCATTAAAGTTCTTACTTAAGAAAAGTGATTCCAAACCAAGGCTAATAAGATGGATTTTAATTCTCCAAGAGTTTGACCTTGTGATAAAAGATAAACCTGGAAAAGAAAACCCTGTGGCTGACCACCTGAGTAGAATTTCTAATTCTTCTCATTCTGAAATAATTGATCCTGAATTTCCAACTGAACACCTCTCATCTCTCACTCCAAAGTTACCATGGTATGCCCCAATTGTCAATTACTTGGTTTCTGGTGTTTTCCCTGAATATTTTTCAAAAGAACAAAAAGAAAAGATGAGAAGTGATTCAAAGCATTATTTTTGGGAAGATAATAAACTTTGGAAAACTGGGGCTGACATGGTAATTAGGAGATGTGTTGATGAAACTGAACAATCCTCCATCTTGGAATTCTGCCACTCAATGCCTGGAGGGGGCCACTTTGGACCACAAAGGACTTCTCGAAAGGTCCTAGATTCTGGATTTTTTTGGCCTTCACTCTACAAGGACTCACACGTGTTCTGTCAATCATGTCCCACTTGCCAAAAGTTTGGCACAATTTCCAAAATAAACGAAATGCCTCAAAAGCCATTAATCTTCTGTGAGCTTTTCGATGTTTGGGGCATTGATTTCATGGGACCTTTTCCCCCTTCCAATGGATTATCCTACATTCTACTTGCTGTTGACTATGTTTCTAGGTGGGTCGAGGCCAAACCCACTAGGAAAGATGATGCTAAAACTATGAGTGAGTTCCTTAAAACCCATATCTTCCATCGATTCGGAACACCACGTGCTTTGATAAGTGACTTAGGAACTCATTTCTGTAATAGAACCATGGAGTCACTTTTGAAAAAGAATGGGGTTGTACATAAAACATCCACTGCATATCACCCTCAAACAAATGTAATGGCTGAACTTTCTAATAGAGAAGTGAAAAGAGTGCTTGAAAGAATTGTTAAGCCCACAAGAAAAGACTGGCCCGATAGACTTGGTGAAGCACTTTGGGCCTATCGAACAGCCTATAAGACACCCATTGGGATGTCTCCATTTAGTCTAGTCTTTGGTAAAGCCTGTAATTTACCAGTTGAAATCCAACATAAGTCATTTTGGGCTGTCAAAACATGTAATTTTGATTGTGAAAAATCTGGTGAAGAAAGATTGTTGCAGTTGACTGAATTGGAGGATCTTCGACTCGATTCGTATGAGAACTCCATTCTCTACAAAGAAAAGGCAAAGTCCCTCCATGACAAGCACATTCTTCGAAAGGTATTTCATGAAGGTGAAAAGGTAATGCTCTTCAATTCTCGATTTCGACTTCACCCAGGTAAGCTCAATTCTCGTTGGGATGGACCTTTTATTATTACTAATGTTTACCCATTTGATGCAGTGCAAGTCGAAGACCCTTCTTCAAAAAGAACATTCACGGTAAATGGACACCGGTTAAAGCATCACCATGAGAGGCCATTCACTTCAGGTTCCACATCGACTTCCATTGACCCACCACTAGATGGAAATGGCGACCCACCCAATCCAAACCTGGGGGCACCTCTTTCCCTTTAACTCTCTCTCTATCTCTTCCTCTCTCTACCTCTTTCTTCTTCTTCCTCTCTCTTTCGTTTTGTTACCACTTTATTCATCAAACCCTTTCTTTTTATCTTTCTTGTGTGGGTGTGTATTTTAAAAAAAAACCTTAAAAACTAAAAAGAAAAAAAAACACAATTACTTAAAAAAAATTACAAAAAAAGAGTCATGCTTACTCACCATCTAGTTTTGAAATTTTGTCCAACCATTTTGGGGAGTCAAAAGTCTTGTTTTAAACTCAAATATATTGAATTTTTATCTCAAACTTGGGTAAACAATTTTGTGTCAATAACAAACATTTTGAATGAACAATTTTTGGTGGAAAATGATTATCCCCTACCGTGAGGAATAACATTAGCCTTCATGCCAAGGTCATCTATGGCCATATTTTTCATTGTGTGTCTTCACCACTGATTGTGAGTCTTGAGTTTGTAGACCTTCGAGTTGAATTTCCATCTTTTGTGTGCATTAATATGATAGAGGCATTTTCTAAGCCACATGAGAATCAGAATAGCCAAATAGCCTCCCGTTACCCTTACATTGATCCTACTTTTAAAAGCCCCTTTGAGCCTATGAAAACCTTTCTTTTGATAGCCACATTACAAGCCTAATACCTTGTCCCACCCAACATCTTCATGGATTTTCATTGTACAATTTATTGAAATTTAAGTGTGGGGGGAATGGACTTCATTTTTGGGCGTACTTTCATTGATTTCCAATGTGTCATCATATGCTTGAGGGAAAGCATCCATTCAAGTGTGGGGGAGAGGTTGTAATTCTGTGAGCTTTGGGGTGTATATGTGTAATTTTCATTTGTAAAAAAGTCATTGAAAAGTGTTCAAAAAAAACGAAAAAAAATTATATTAAAAAAAATGAAAAAAAAGGAATGGGTTGTGTCTTGGGTGGGTCAAAAATCATTCATCATCAACCTTTGATCATGTTATAACTACTAAAATTAGTTCCATGAGGAGATCAACCATGGGTTGGGAGATGAATGTGAGACTTGTTTCAAGCACAACTTTCGAAAAAAAAAAGAGCAAAAAAAAAGAGAAAAAGAACACTTGAATCATCTTGTATTGTGTCATTATTGGAAGTTTTCCATGTTGTACATATTCCATCATCTCACCCTATTCAATTTTTTATCTCCCTCACTTTTCATTCATCACACATTCATTCCCTTGTAAATATGTGTTTCTATTTCCTTTCAAATCAAATTTCAAAAAAAATGTGCATTGATTTTTCCATGTTGGTGTTTTTAACCCCTCTTTTCCTTTGGAAATTATATACCTACCGTTCCATAGCCACTGAAAAACCCCTTAAAATACCTCTTGATTCTTGTACACATTATATTTGGGAATGGAAGCTGAGAGCTCTTACAAACTCTTGATTTTCACTTTTTGTTGGTGAATGAGTGAACCTCCTAAAATACATTTTTATCATCTTGAGAGGAGTAAGTTTTGAGTGCCTACATTTTCTAATTAAAACCTTGAACATGAAAAAATTAATAGTTTATGATGCACTATTGTGAACCAAATTTGTGATGGAATTCAATATGGATGAGTGAAATAGTCTAAACCTCCCCTGATTGGAGAAAACAAAATTTTAATATTTGTTGGTGAGTGAAAATGATTTTGTCATGTTTTTATATTTGTTGCACATGAGGACACGCGCAAATCTAAGTGTGGGGGAGTTGATTTTATTAATATTTTAATGACTTATTATATTCCCCCTTTACTTATTTTATATGAAATGTGCATAATTTGTGTGAAATATTAATGTTTTAATATTAATTATAATATTTGAGCATTTTTATAAGTAGTCAAATTGAGTCAGTTTAATGTTTTAATTATAACTATCACTATACTGATCCAAATTGTGTGGTTCTTGTTTTTTAGGATTCTCCTTTCAATATACAACATTTCATTAGAAGGAACCATGATCCAATTCTTCCATTTGAAGGGTCATATGGTCCTCACAAACAAGACCAAAGAATCTGTGAAGAAACTGGACTATTCATGAAGATTGATTTACTGGGCTCAATCCAGAAGTTAAAAAACCTTAACTCTCCACCATAATTCGGGGGACACTACATGTCATCTTGGATAAAAATTTCATGGCCCAAATATAAGTACAAGAAGCCCAAATGAATCTTTTAAGTCCAGACCACCATTCTGGCCGAGAATGAAAATCAGTATAGTATGCATGACATATCTCCTGATGTAATCATCCAAGCGAGCTGATATTTTGCAGTGTGAAAGAGGAGATGTAGGCGGCCGACTTTGTTGAAGAAACCATTCGTATTTGAAGGCATATTCATATTCCAAAACCCTTTCACATTATGGACTTCAAAAAGACTGGATTGAAATGGACAGTTTAAGTTTGTTTATTCAACCGGCCATAACTTTTTATCATTACGTCCAAATGACTCCAAATTTTGAGAGTAGTCGAACAACTTTATTGTCTACAACTTGTAAGAAGGAGATATTTGAAGATTCGGCTGTCTGAATTGCAAATTGGCGATGCAAGTGGAGGGATAGATTGGGAATGCAAACAGTCCACTCCTTGGGCTATAAATACTCTTCCCTTCTCTCCTTGAGAGGGGTTGGCATTTCAGAAGAGAGGAGATCATATTGGCACGACCAAAGCTTTGCCAAAGGCTTGGGAGGACCTTCCATACTCAAGTTTACACTTGAGAGACCTTTCATATTCTCTTTCTTTTCACTTACTTTTGTGTTCTTCATTTTTGTAATCTTGTAATTCTCTTTCTTTGTAATTCTGTTTTAATGCAAGTTACTTCTTCAATATCTCTTATTATCTTCCACCTTCTGTATTTTAATATTAATGTTCTTAAAATAGTTTATATTCAGTTCAATCCCCTTCCCTTCTTTAACTTCCTCATTCAATCGAAAGTTCGTTTTTAATTATCATCATTGTTCGTGTGTGTGTGTCGACGTACCACTCTTTTCTTACCCCTTTCTTTTTCTTCTCTTATTAATTTATAATCATAATCATTATAACCAGATTATTAATCACCCAAATGGCTGAGTAAATCTCTCATTGGGGTGAGTTATAATTTAGGTATGTTAAGTGATTGATAGCTTCTGCTCGATGAATATTCTTTGAATTAACATTGTGTATGTTGGACTTAACATGTCATGGATTAATGACTTGTTTTGTTTAACATGTGGTTTCCATGGATTATTGGAACCATAAATACACAACCATAAATAAGATCTGATTGAGATTATAACCTTAAGTTAAGTTAAGTCTTGGTTTAAAGCCTTAACACTTAAGAATTATAATCAACATCATCTTGTGACATGGGTGTTAATTTAAATGCAATATAAAGCAAAGCTCGAGGATATCACAAGCTTAACTAACCTAATGATGAACTCACCCCAATCTTTATCAATTTGGTAAATCAAACATCATCCATAAATCATTTCAATTAAGCTCTGCAAACAAACCCCCCTAATCAAAATACAATCAACTAAAAACAAACGACTACTACAAAGTATCATCGTCGAGGATTCGACCCGAGTGCTGCTATACACATTAGCAGAGCACCGGAACCTTGAACGGTCGATAGGCGACAATCGGCCGCACTTTCAGATATCATGTGGGAAGCGTATCATTTTACCTTCTACATTTATGGGTGGTCCAAGGTATAAGATCTATAATTACCAATATAAAATGAAAATATGTAATTAGACAGGGTATCCAGATTTGTTTTTAACATTTACATGTAACCTGATGTGGCCTGAAATAACTCAATTTCTTAGAAATCACAATATCATCCACCAGACTACCCAAAAATATTATCTCGAGTTTTGAATATTATGGGTGATCATTTAATGAAAGATTTAAGATAAGTTTGTTTCTTTTGAAAGTCACGGGAAGGTATCTCGCTTTATACTTACTATCCAGTATGTTCAGCTCCTTATTATATATGTTGTCATCTTCTATTAATCATCTAAAGATATTTTCTTCCCATGTGGTTGTTCGAACCATGGAGTTTCAAAAAAATGTCTTGCCTCATGTTTACATCCTACTATTCCTCTGTCATGAAAACAAATTTCACACTCCAACAAATGTAAGCAATATTTTATGTGCTAAAATTCCAAATAATTGTGCCTACCCAAGACTACACAAAGCGGTTAAAAATTTTATGATCCATGGTCCTTGTGGTGATGCCAACTATACTTCATCTTATATGAGAAATGGAAAATATTCCAAATTTTTTACAAAAAAAAATTGTTGGGAATTCCACTGTTGATGATGATGGTTATGTTGTCTATCACAAAAGGGATTATGGGAGAACAGTTTTAGAAAATGGATTCCCATAAATAATCGGTTTTTCCTACCATACAGTCATGTTTTTTTATTAAAGTATCAAGTATATCTCAATATTAAAGTTTGAAATCAGTTTCCTTCTATAAAATATCTCTTTAAGTATATTAGCAAAGGAAATGATCATGTAATAGAAGTACTCTATGAGACCAGCAATAGAGAGTTATTTGAGAAAAATGTAGATGAAATAAAAATGTATTATGACTGTCAGTATATATCTCTTTGTGAGGCCTCTTGGAGAATATTTTCTTATGATATCCATTACAAATATCCACCAGTTGAGAGGTTAAGTTTCCATTTACCAGGAAAACATACTGTGACCTACAATGACAATGATAATAATAGAGATTTCTTGAATCATAGTAACATATCTGAAACAATTTTCACCGCTTGGTTTCAAGAAAATCTAATGTACCTGAAGGGTAGAGTTATAACTTTTCTAGAATTCCCAACGATATTGGTTTACCACTCAAATGAAAATAAATGACATTGTCGAAGTCAGGGATTTTCTATTGGTAGACTATACTATGTTCCTCCAACAACTGGAGAGATCTTTTACTTTTGGATACTTCTAACAAAAATCAAAGGTTCTGCTTCATATGAAGAACTAAAAACAGTTAAAAACATTACTCATGGAGCATTTAGAGAGGCATACTATGCTTTGGGACTACTGGTAGATGATACGGAACTTATTGAAGCTATATTGGAAGTTTCAACTTGGGGAATGGGACATTATGTACGTACGATCTTCGCAAGCATGTTAATTTCCAATAACATTTCTTGTCCAGACATTTTTTGGCAACAAACCCATGACATTCTAGCTGAAGTTATTTTATATGCCCAAAGACGGAGGATAAAAATGCAAGGTGAAACTATTTTCTTAGCTTATATTTTAAAAAAAGTTACTCCAAACTTATTTTTGTTATGTCAAATTTATTATTTTGTTTATAAATAAATGTAATTAATATTTATGTAATAATTCATCGAAAAACACAGGTTATAGAGTACTTACTTACATGATGCTAATTGGTATCTATGTAATTAGTAAAATCTCAAATATAGTTGTGACCATTTAACTTTAATATAGTTAAGATATATTAACTGAATGTCATATAATTTAAATAAAACATTTTAGTCACAGTTGTTTACATTTTCCATTAAAATCGATAAGCTCAACATTTGTCCATATAATAGCATAAACACGACAACTAAACATGAATAATGAAATTTTAATAGTGTTGTTTCTTTATTATGATTACATTGTTATATTTATTCAAGTAACCAAATTTTTCTACTTTATTTCCAAAAGAGATGTGCACATGTTAATGTCACTCAAATATTCTCCTTAAATTCATAATACGAACTTGAGTCTATCTAATCAGTTCTTTCACCACTAATCTGGATATAACTTTTAATTACTCTAAATTACTTTAATCACTGCATTCGGTTTATTTTATAATACTATGAAACAATATTCCACAATTTATCTTGATTTGACACTCATAGAACATCAGATACATGTGTATTCTCTACATGAAATATAATAGATTTTATAGAGTAATGGAAAATCTCTTCGATTTTATCCTTCTATGTTGGTTTTAGATTCTGCAATTGATACTCATTCGAATCATTTAGTTTCAAAAGAACTAAATTACAGTAGATAAATACTACAAAATGAGTATATAACTTTACAAACTATGATTACCATTGAACAAAAATAGGTGATGGATTTTATTTTTTCTTCATTATCTACAAATTATCTGGAATTCTTCTTCTTGAATGGATATAGAGGAAAAGGTAAAACATTAATTTGGAAAATACTAACATCATTGTTGTGGTCTAATGGCTCTATTGTACTTGAGGTTTCTTCAAGTGGAATAGCACCATTACTACTTCCTGGAAGACGAACTGCACATTCTAAATTCTGTATTCCAATATCCATTACTGAGCAGTCTATTTGAAATATTCAACAAGGGAGTGATGTTGTAGAAACTCTATACTCTAGAGAGCAGATTATTTAATATGAGGCTTCTATGGTTCATAAGTATTGTTTTGATGCTCTAGATCATACTCTCAAGGATATAATTACAGTAAAAAATGTTAATGAAACGAATTTACCATTCATTGGTCTAACAGTTGTATTGGGTGGAGATTTCAGGAAAACATTACCTGTAATACCTTGTGGTAATAGAAATGGCATTTTCCTTGCAAGTATAAAGTAATCGTATCTTTTCTAGCACTGTCAGGTATTAACTCTGAAAAATAACATGAGATTTCAATCATCTACATCCACTGATGATTCAAATGAGGTCCATGATTTTTTTTAATGGACTTTGGATATTAGTGAAGGTCGAGTTGGAGAACCTAATGATGTTGAAGATCTCTTCAAAATTCTATCAGTATATCTTCTTACCTACACTGAAAATGCAATGGTTGCAATTGTGGAGGATACTTATCCTGATTTTAGTGAGAAAAATGGTGATCTATCCTCTCTAAAAGATAATTCCATTTTAGCTCCAACCCATGATGTTTTTCAACTAGTAAATTATTACATTTTGTCTCTCACAAACTCTGAGAAGAAATAATACTTCATCTCTGATTCATTATTTAATGTCAGTTTTGATACAAATAGGGAAGAAAACATATACACCTCAGAGATGTTAATTGGTATCAAAATCTCTAGTTTAGCTGCCCAAAAAATTTCTCTAGAGATTGGTGCCCCCATTATGATACTAAGAATTTTAGACCAATCTATTGGTTTATGAAATGAAACCCATATGATTGTTACACACTTAGGTGATCATGTCATTGGAGCAAAAAATGTGACTGGAAATCATTCGGGGTATTCTGCATTGATTCTAAGACTAACTATGACACACTCTAATGTTAGGTGGCCTTTAAAATTACAAATAAGACAATATCCTTTGAATGTTTCTTATGAAATAACTACTAATAAAATTCTAAGGAAATTTTTGTCTTCTGTTGGGTTATATCTCTGCAAACATGTGTTCTCTCGTGGTCAATTATATGTCGCAGTTTCTAAGATTGCATCGAAAATTGGTTTGAAATTTTTTTTGATGATAATAATAACACGTCATCTGATTACACACAAAATATTGTGTACAAGGAAATATTTGATAACCTGTCTTAGGTACCATTTCAATTAACATTTCAATATTTTACTGCATTTAGGCAATGCAATGTGTACTTCCAGAAATGTGTAACTGCTAACTATGTTTTTTTTTTCAATACTAAAAAAAATCATAGAGATTAAAAACAAAATGTTTATATCAATTAACTCATTGAATGTGATTACCCTAGAGGATGATGAAACACTAATATTTGAGGTCTTTGTTTTAAACATGTGGAGTAGTTTGTCGCCCAACTAATGTAATGCAGTCATTGCTATTGATCAAATACTTGGTGATAAAGAGGTCATTTTACAATACATGACTAATATATTTTTTTCACCCTATTTTTCTATTATGATATATACATCTGTCAATATATATATATATATATATATTATGTCTCAGTCCTTTCTCATATAATTTTTTAATCTATCTCCTACATTTTAACATGTTATCTCAAAGGGAACCCAAATTCAGTGTACAATTACTAACCACCAGCTTATCTCTAAGTACATAGATCTCTTGCGTGAAGGACTATGTTATATGACACAAAACGTCCAAATAGATTCAAACCATGGTAGTTACTTGGGAAGTAGACATGACTGCAGAATAATGTTCACATCCACAAAGTTTGTTCATCCATGTGATGCAGAAATTCATCTTTTCAGTTTTTATTTTACTTCATATGATGATATTATTCAAATGAAGGTTCCAGACAAACATTTAATAAGTACATTCCACTACCACTTACATGTTACTTTTCTTTCTAGCTAAGTTAAATAAATTATAAATTAAAGTATTTTATAATTCATCCTTATTGTCCTCAAATTTAGTCTCTTTCTGTCATATATGTTATATAAATAATAGTACTTCTATATTACACAAATTTGGTGCAATCTATGGGTCCTTTCAACAGCAGGATGCAGATTACTATAGATGATGACAAGTCATTAATTTTTTGAACTTAAATTTTGTGACTGCAAAAAAATGATATTTATATATATTGTTACTTTTTTTCATACAGAGGTTTGCAACTAACCTATATCTTATGGGGTGAGTCTGTAAATTTAATGATGCCTTACTTGGAAAATTAAAAGGATTCATCTACCATTATTATATTAAAACTTGTCCAGGTGAAGCAGTTGAACTGTATGATTTCTATCTACATTGTATAATTTTTCTATTTGTAATTCTGTCATTTAATATGTTTCATGAACACTTTAATCTCTAATTATAATTTCTATGAATTCAAACTCCTTTTAACCTCTGTTATCGTTACAACTAATATGAATGCAATGAAAATTCTTAACAACCCTCATATTCCTAAAGTAGACAATTTCAGAAGTAGGTAACATTATACCTACTCTTTGTGGTGTATTTTTACAAGTGTATGTTATGTTCATCACAATTTTAATACACACATGTTCTTATTATTTTTTCATGTATCTTATTCTATATTTACAAGGTTAGGGTTGGTAATAACATCACAGTTACATAGCCAACCACCAACTAATGCCAACCCTTCTATATAAGCATTGTATTGAAATAACAAGAATACAATTTCAGATGTGAAAAGATGTCAGGAGGTAACTAAAACATCCTTAATTTTGGAAATTCATTATGCATTATTACGAACTATTCACCTTTTTCCTATACTAATGAGTATGTTTTTATTTACTCACTCTATTGTAGCCTACACAGATCTTAATAGCAGCTACAATACTAAAAATTCAAATCACCCATAGCTATTTTTTCGATTCATGCAACATTTTCCTAAAGAAAGTACCTGTTTTAGAAGTAAAAATATGGTTCCATAGTTGAAAATTATCTCCTAACAACACTACTCCCAGGTTACCTATTTTTTATATTTTAAATAACTTGGTTTCACTATGATAATAAAAATATAATAAATCAAAATACTCAATATCTCTGACCGTGTTCTCACAATATTAAATCCAATAGATTTAGAGTACAACATATGG
Organism: Viscum album; assembly: GCA_963277665.1. Taxonomy (NCBI): domain Eukaryota; kingdom Viridiplantae; phylum Streptophyta; class Magnoliopsida; order Santalales; family Viscaceae; genus Viscum; species Viscum album. Next base: position 1,449,384,868 of record OY728151.1, on the reverse strand, counting down.
TTACTGATACGACAGACTCATGTTCAGTTGTTTTATTCGACAAACAAGTCATCTAATTCATACATAAAACAACTACAGAGTTGCGAGCTGTTTTGATATAGGTAGAATCAACTTCTTGTATCACCTCAATATATTTTTCAATTATTTATCCTAACACTGCTTATCGATTGTAAATTAGGATGATGATGATTATGGTTTTCCTCCATAGTTGAACATTTTCAAATCAAAGAAAGTGTTATTATCAATTGATGTAACCAATTATAATATTCAAGAATTTCATCATTCATTTGAATGAAACATATTCAAAGTACTATTTATCAGTGATAATGACAACTACGTAACCAGCTTTACTGATAGCTTCGAACACAATCTGGTATTACAATATAGGTATTCTTAAATTCATTAGATTACATAAAATTACAAAATTGTACTATATAATTTTATTTCACTGTACAGGGATATCAAACATGTGGGTCTTCACAAGTTAGTAGTGGCATTGAATATATCAAGGTACCATCAGCTTCAGCATTTTCCAATTTTCTTTCATAAAACCATAAATTATCTTACAGTAATTTTCCTTCAAACCTTTCATAATTGGAGAATCAAATTGGTGGGTCTTCACCATCAAGTTCAAACATTTCCACAAGATTTTTTACTTATAACTTAGATGTGTCATCTACTCCGGTATGTAATAGTTATCTTCAGTGATTACAATATTTTTTCCATTACTGTAAAAAAACATGCAGGATTAAGATAGAGTTTCCATGGTTGTTATATTTTAGACGTACAGTTCTTTAAATCTGCAATTGCCTACTATTAACTATATGATATGTGCTTCTTTGATTTCAACTCCAACTAGTACCCTCAAATTCTTCTAAATATATTCTCTACGTAGAAAAACTTATCACTTGAATTTTATATAGAGGATGAGGTGAAACATGATCTTCTAATATGTCGAGATAGTTTCAGTACAACAAGTCATTGTAGTCAAATAGATAGGAGAACAAACGGTATTTCGAACAAGAAAACTGAGAAATAATACTGATATGTTCTAATGAAATGTCATGAGAATAATGATTTTTGGCTCTTTAATTGGTTTTCATTTCTTTTTTCTAAAATCTTATGTTCATTAAATAATTTTTGGGAGCCTGTAGAGTACAATTACCTTATTAGAACATGTATACTGCTTAGTTTTAAGCTATTTTATAAGATTTACATACCAAATTTACTTTATACCATAGTTACACATTATCATGGGTATTCTCTAGGCCAACACCAATTCCCCCCAAATTAATGATGGTAGAAAAAATCATTAATATGAATTCATATTTTTATATTTTATATCTAAAGATTGTAAATGTTGGGCATTTTTGTATCTATGGATTATTGTATTTGGTATTTATCATGTTGGACATTTTAGTACAGGTTTTCTGCATGTTTATTATCAGTTTCTCATACTGGACGTTTTTCATGCAGGATGGTTTTCATGCTGGAAATTTCTTGTCATGTTGGATGGTTTCCATCGTGGATGTTTTTGTATCAATTTTTCTTTCTTGATATTTTTCATTAGGCTGGACGTTACTCATGTTGGAGGAGGATAGTTTTGGAGTTTTTCCTTGCAGGATGATTTTCTGTAGAATGATTAGCTTGGGTTTTTCAAGCTGGATGTTGTTTCGTGCTGGAAGTTTTGTTGTATTCGACGTTTTTTAGGTTGCTCGATGGTTTTCATGATGGATTTTACTCATTTAATGAAACATTTTTACTTATATTAATTATTAAATATTTACACTTTTATTTTACTTTTTTATAATTTTTTTCTCAGTACATGTGAATACATCAACATGAATTAGAAATGCATGCAGGTATTTTGTTGTAAAATCATAAATTTAATCTCCCTTTCATCCAATATATGAATGTTGGTAATTAGTATTCACTATTTAATATATTGTGTATTGTTTTTAATGAACTAAAAACATATGAAACATATGATTATAATTCTATCATCCTTGAATACCAAAACATTTCATCTAGGGATTTTATTACATTTGGATCTTCAAAACATATATCAATGTCAATGCCTGAGTTTCAAACTATAAAAATCCAGATTTGTGAAAAGAATGTTATATCCACATTTAAAGAAATTTATTTCCCTTATATTAATGATTAAATATTTACAAATTTATTAGGATATTTTTGAATTTTTTTCCTCAGTATGCATGCGAAAACATAAACATGAATTGGAAATTAATGCAGGTAATTTGTCGTAAAATCATGGAGTTAACCTCTCGTTTGTACAACATATGAATTCACGTAATTTGTTTTCACTACTGAATTCAATGTATATTGTTTTTTATGCACTAAAAACATATGAAACATATGATTATAATTCTATCATCCTTGAATACCAAAACATATCATCTAGGCCTTTGATAATGTTCAGATCTTCAAAACATATATCAATGTCAATCACTGAGTTTCAAACTATACAAATCAAGATCTATGAAAAGAATGCTCAATCCTCATTTAATGAAATTTTTTTCTCTTCGATTCATGATTAAATATTTACAGTATTATTTGACTATTTTCTAATTTTTTCCTCAGTGTGCATGTGAAAAAATAAACAAAAATTGGATGTATTTCATGTGGTATGTGTTATTAATTTCATTCACTATTACATTTCAGCATTCTTATTTTAATTTTTTACTATTTTGTAGATGAATTAATTTAATTATTTTTGTGTTGTTTTTATTAGATAAATCTCTTTTTTACGGATCTCTAAAGTGATGATTTGATGTTTTCTCCTGTAGTTCAGGATGCGGTTAACGGATTTTAATACTAGCCTTACATGGAAACTGGTAGTTGGTATATCTTTCCTATTTATTTTCTCAATGCATGTGAATACATGAAGAAGATCTGGAAATGTGTTTGATTAACAACATTCTAGTTGTTTCCATTAATTTTTTTATGTACTACCACATCACCCGATTTTAGTGCATAACTCTCATTCTTCAATGGTCTATAACAATCATCTACCAACTATTTCAACTTGCATGTGAATACAATTTCCCATGTTTTTAAATAGTTATTAATGAATAGGTGTATAATAGTAAGAGATATTTCCATTCTCTTTGAACATGGTAATAGTATATGTGGTAATACATGTGTTGATATATACTAAATCAGTGACAATCTCATGAAAGTCTCATTTTTTTGAAATTTATACGTAAGTCCTCTAGATATGATCATTCATCATGAATTAGATACTCTATTAAACTTGTCTAACACGATGCATTTTCATCAACTATTGTATCACATAAACATGTTTCATGATTGGAGAAATATGAGATGGAAAAAATATGTTCTTACTATATTCTATTATTTACATTTTTTTTATGGATCACACCATGATTCTAATACCAGGTAATAGTATTATAATTGGACTGATTAGGAGGAGTTGTGGCCATAAATACATATATATCATACCTAATTTTATCATTTCCTATGTAATAAAATAAGGATTATGTTACAATATGGTACCAAATGTTATCATTTCTAATATATCACTTTTTGATTACATGTTCTGTGTGTTGGGTATGAAAACTCAATTGATAACTGGTCACAAGAAGATAGAGTTGAGGAATCCACCTCCCAGTAATTCGTTGTCAACCACCACTCTGCCACAGAAGACTCTACACCCCCCACCCACATGCAAGTAACCCTCTCATGTTCAACACATAGAAACCCTTTATTTAATACTGTATGAATAAGACTAATTATTCATAATCATTGGAATATTCTCTGCTTGTCTCTGTGTATTTTTACTTTTCAAATACGTGATAAAGAGAAACAGAAAGGTGGATGGTGGGTTTAGTGTTGCATTTTGCACGAAATCATATTTGTAGATCATGGATGACGGGTTCAATTTGAGGAAGTATGGGAAGAAGATTGTCAATAATTTCCCCAATCCAAGGTAATGGGATAATTTATAATTTTATATTTAGATTTTCATCCCCTTTCTTTATTGATCTTCCTTCCCATCTAGCAAGTTTTATTCCTCATTTCTTACTTCTTGTTCCCTTTTTTTACCCATCTGTGAATTTAAGTTCCCATATAAGCAAAACTAGAAGCTAAATTGAATTTTTTTAATGAACTATGATTCCCATATATACACCCTTTTCCAGATATTAAAAATCAAAAAAACATATCTCTTGTTTTGTCTGAAACCTTTTTTTGAACTCATTCAACCATTCCAAGATCTGTATGCAAAGAAAACACTTTTTAACTTCTTATGTTTTCTGATCTTTAAACCCCTTTATTAATTTTCTGACTCATCACGTTTTTACAATTCTATACCACTAGGAAATTTTCTTTTCTTATATTCTTTTCCCATTTCTATTGATAGTTATCCTCTCTCCTAAGGAATGGGTCATGTAATTGAATTCATTGACACATATTTCATTGTAATATACTAATACTCACCCATGCATACGCACGGTGATATGTATTAATTGTTATTTTTTAATAAGAGAATATTATTTGTAAAACTTGAGAAAAAATAGTAATATTGTCTCTATCTTAATCACAAAGTAGTGGTGCATAAAATTAAAATAGAAGTGAATAAAATATGGAGACACCATTAAAATATCTCAAAAAGGATCGGATCAATTTAATGTAAAGGAATTTCTAATTTTTGAATATGGAGATTTCAAATCAATTTCAACTGCATTTACAAAACATTATTGGGTACGAAAACATTATTGGGTATTATTAAATACATAGTGAAAGATACAAAGGGGGAGATGGGCACAGTTACGTCAAATAGAGGTTAAGGTGTAAAGGAAGTTGTTTGGAGCATCAATGTAGGGTGAGTGACTATCTATCATCTTTAAATATTTTTTACATTATCATATGCTAGAGGCATCGACTTTAGTGAAAACCCTTAAATTCACACAGCGATTCACCCCCGATCACTGGTTATCTCACATCAGGCTAGTGGTTCCAACATAACCCAACTAGTGTGTGCATTCCAAGTGTTTTTAATTACACATATTATGTGTGATTAATTGAATATGTCTGTAACACCCCGAGATTTTATGAGAATTGTTATTTTTAATTTATTTGATGTCTTTTTTTTATGCTTCACCAAGATTAGCTTGCACTATATGAAACATTTTATTAGCTTGTAGTATACGCAACGCGATTCTTGTCTTGTGATGCACACAATTTCAAGTTCTTTCGAATAAAATTCATTTTACACAACACCAAGTATAGATTTTGATCAATGTATAACTGAACTATATTTTGAGTATGTTATATGAAACCCTAAATGAAGCATTCCCTACATGCAACCCTAACTTGCCTTGCATTACATGCAATAGCGACCTTCCTCGATAGCTTGCATTGTACGCAATACCGAGTTTCACTAAACAACGATATGTTATTAAAATATTATATAAACTAGCTGTTATGAATAGAAATACCCAATTTTTGAAATTTTATAAATTTTATCATTCAAAATGGATTTCATTTTTGGATTCAAAATATCGAAATTAGCTTAGGTTGAATTTTTGGTATTTTTCTGAAAACTTTCAATTTTTGATGAATAGTGAAAACACTTAGTTAATGGTTAAAACCAACTTTTTATTTAAATATTAATTTAAGTATTTAAATTTATTTTAGGTAAAAATTGATACATAATACCTATATAAGTTCAAAGTAATTCATTGGAGTCATTTTATAATAATTTTATATATATAGAATGTTTATTGAACTTTTTACCGTCTTTTACCCACCTCCTAGGAGAATTTCCAAATTTACATAAAACTTAATTTTACCGCTTTTGTGAGTTGAATTTCAAAAATTCGAGAGACACGGTTTATATCAAGGAGTAAAATTGGGTCCAATAAGATAAAAATAATTTTTGGTGAAAAGTACGTTTTAACTTTTAGTTACCACGGTTAAAAGTAAATGGGATAATTAAGGATAAAAATGATATTATTATTACCCTAATACATATAATAATCTATTTTATAAGTGTAATTCGTCCAAAAACAATCTTATGAATAAAATATTACCCTTTAGGTCCACTAGGATTAGATTAGGACATTTATTATTATTTTATTTAAAGAAGAGTTAAAATTGTTAAAATCAAAGTTTAATAACTATAACATTTTTAATATAGGGTTATACATAAGATAAATTAGACTATAAATATTCAGTAGAAATATAACAAAACTTCCTACATAATTGTATTTTATTTATATTTTTTAGACATTAAATATTTTAATTTATTTATGACACAATGATGATGCAGTAATTACCTTATTAATGAAGTATTAACATAATTGATATTATAAATACCAAAATAAATTTAATTTGAGACTTTTTATGAATTTCACTAATTTTTTATGTTAATATAACATATTAGGGCTGGTTAGATGAATTTTTTTTAGAAATAATAATGTTTTGTGAATTTAGAAAAAACAAAATACTAAATAGTGTCAAAATTGACATAAAAGAGTTTTTAAAACAAATATTATATTATTAATTGATATAATGGTCCTATAAATCTAATGTTCGGAAAAAAGACTTATATAATAATATATATGACATTAATGAACCAATTAGGGTTTGATTGGCAGTTTATAGTAAGTTTTTTAACCATATAGTGTAAGAATATAAGAAGACACGGTAAAAGTTAAATTATTTAACAAAGAGTTAAATCTAAATGATAAGGTTAAAATGGAAACCTAAACTTGTCTAAAACCTATTGGTTGAAAGGATTGCAACCCATACCTACCTTATACTCGAAATAAGACACTTTTGAGCCATTATAAACTGAATATGAATTTATTATAAAATAATATTTTATGTTTTTTCTAAGGCTCCCCTCACCCCTCTTATAAAAGGGAACTCCCCCTTTTCACTAATTCACACCTCCAAATCCATTTGTCTCGCCCAAACCCTGCCCAAATACCCTCTAAACTGTCCTCCCTTCATCCTAGAGGTCTTCCTTTAGTCAGAAAGCCAACATAAGGATCCCTTTTGATCAAATCAAAAGGAAGAACCCCAAGAAGAGGTAAATATCTCACTTCTTATATCAAGTCCCTTTCTTCTTCCACTTCATCCTTCTTTGTTGTTTCCATTATAAAATAATAAATCCAGTATATTCTATATAATTTTATTTTATTATAAAAATTTTACAACCATATTAGTTATTTTATCCATCCTATGAATGAAAAAGTCACCACACGTGCGTACGTAAGGCTTACTGTCTCTACGTCGTGGTGTAGTTTGTTATTCAAATATTTCATCATTTGGATGGGTATAATAATGAGTATTAATGATATAAATAATAAATATAACATTATGATGATTTTTTATATATGATATTTCATCCAATTATATACGATTTTAATTTCAAAATAATGATATCGTCGCTCGTGCGTACGTACGGACTACCATCTCCACGAACGCGATGAGATTCATTTTCCATGATTAACCATTAAAGTATGGTTATAAAGTAAATATAATAAATAATAATTAAATATATTACATAATAATTATTCTGTATTTATGTACATATATGTTTCATTCACTTAATTCTATTCAGTTCAATAAGGAAATGAAAACAGTGTTCATGCGTACGTACGGCCTACTGTCTTCATGAATGGTGTATTTCATTCAATTTATCGATCTATCATATATAATTATATGATGAATATATATTATATATGAATCATTATTTACATTCTGGAATTAAGAAAATCCGTATATAAGTAATAATATCAAGAACAACAAGTCGAAACACGTACGATAAATGAAACGATTTTACCCAAAACGTTGCTTTAACATGGAATTGACAAATGAACGGCTAATATAAAGTCGTAAGTGAATCATATATGATATCATAAATATTATTATGGTTATTTTACAAGTTAATAATATGTTTAAACCCACTATAAAGGAGTCTTGGACACATACCGAATAAATTGGACATAAGGTAAGGGATAATTTTGCAATCTCATTTTTATCCGAGATTGCTTATACGTAAGTATTTACTGGGGTTATATTTTTCATCCATGTCCACAAAAATGTTTTTCATAAAGTGTTTAATATTCTTCCATGTATTTTTAAATTCATTTTTACCCCTCTTTGACTTTTACATTGTGTTATGGAAGTAATCTTTCTTTTGTTTACCATACGAGGAACTTTTTTACTTTTCCGGCAAAAGTATGAGGAGAATGTTTTTTTCACTTATACGACATGAATGGATTTTTATATTTTCATAATGACTTATTTCCATTAAGCTTCCTATGAAATATTTCATTATTATTTTCAACAAAAATTCATCTTTTTTAAAATTTTATGTCATTTTGATAAAGGAAAATGATTTTGAAGAAGAAAGGATATTTTCCTCAAGAATTTATTTCAAGTGTTTTTCCAAAACTATTTTCCATATAAGATGACATTATTTAGTATGATTATGTTTCAAGTATAATGTCTCTATTATTTACATGGTTTGATTCTTCTTATGATGAAATGATATCCATTTTTTATATGGATTATGTTATGATGGGATGATGTTTATGAAACCCATTTTATTCTTTGGGTTATGATTAATGATTTATGTTTATTTTGTGGTAGAAGTAAGAATGATTTCATTATGAGATGGGTGGGACCTATATCTCCCTTAAATGCATTGGGTAAAGATTTATATCTCATGATATAGACATGGATAGAATGGAATGTGAATCTGGTTCAGTAATACAGGGCTGGAACGGCAAGTAAACCCAGTTCAGTAATGGACTTTATCCACTATGATGGTCTTGGAAACAATGCCTTGGATACTATGGAAATAATAACATGTGCTTAATGGTTTTACACAATTACATGTTTTATTCCCATGATATTTTATCATGATTAATGTTCCTTTATGATATATGCCTTATGTACTACCAAGATTTATGTCATTGCTCAATATTTTGATGTCTTCTGTTCATGTTTTTACATTCAAGTGTTTATGGATTGTTTTTATGTTCTCCATATTTACCCTTATTGAGCATTTGAGATCACTCTTTTTATGTTTTCATTTCCCTGGGATATAAATAAAGTTTTTAGGTAAGAAAAAAAGGGGAAGACATTTATGGGAGATGTTGAAGATCTTTCACCACGATTAGAAGATTATGTTTTGGGTTTTCAAAGACACTAAACTACTACGGTCTTTGGGTGTCTATTTTTGTTATGTATTAAGTATTCCACAACAGTAATGCAATGTCTATGTCATGTTTGGGTATCTAAAATTTCACTAAGGAGTTCAGGGAAAAATTCATAATAAAAAAATATGTAACATTATGTTAATCTAATAGATTGATAAAAATGATAAATTCATACCATAAGTATCAGTTCAACTGTTAACATTGAGAATAATCCCCTTTAACTCTTTTTAAATATTCTTAACATAATCAGGGACGAAATATGGTAGCATTTCCATCAATTAAAATCATTTACATTCCCTATAATTACTTAACATGTCTGCTAAAAATAATTCACTCTTTGTTTATGGTGCATAGAAGACAAACTCAACTACAATTATTTTCCAACTACAAATTTAAGATTGACACTTATCTCAGTGTTTCATATGGTTAGAATTTAGCACAAGATATATGAACTTTCAATAAATTATACAACCATACCATATAAATTACTAAATTCTAACATCATTTATAAGCTATTTTCATGATCTAAACATGAAAAAAATGTTTTTTAAGAAAAACATTGTAGAAATGTCTTAGATGCCTTTGGCTATGAACATAATTCTTGGGATTTGATTGAATACCCAGTCCTCTATCAGCCTTTGTAATATCTCATGCTGAACATAATGAAAAATAACCAATGAATAGATCAAGTGGGATCGGGAAAATTAATAATCCTGTTCTACATGGAACATTTGAATAAAGAAGTTACCTTTTCCACTATGATTGTATACATTGCATCAGATTTCATCATTAATTCATCTACTAAATTCACGTCACCAAAAATTGAGTACCCAAAATAATCACATGTAGAGTAATCCACAACTTCCTTTTTAACTTCCTAGTTGGTAATAAAATGAATAAATTGCAATAAATAGGATTGTAAAATAAGAAAAATAACTTTTAATTTCATTGAATAAAGACCTCTTTTTCATATTTTTCTTCCTGGGTCACATAAATAAAGATAGTACCTGCAATAACATGCATCCAACGATGGCTCCCCTACTTGATTCCATAATCCCAAGGCTATATCGGCTGCAACACAACAACACTACAACATATTCTTAATAGAATAAAAATAAGCTATTGGTATCAAAGTTGGAAGCTTGTGTCTATTTTGGATCCAATCAAAATGGATGTTTTAGTTTAATATATGTTCATAAGGGGATATGTTAGAATCAAAAATTGAAAATTTATAAAATAATACAACACCTGATTATTGATATTTTTGAAATTTCTTGAAATAGAAAACATAAATTCAAAAATTATAAAATAATATAAGAGTCGCAGATGTCATTGAAATGGAAACCAATATAGAAATTGTTTAAAGAAATGAAGATTATTAAAATTGTCAACACAAATTGAGGATTGTGACCTTGGATTGTTCTATTGACTTGCAGCTGAGTCGAAAATTACTCTGGTGAGCTAAAAATAAAATTTTAATACAGTTACCTCTAATCCACCCTCTTTTCCTAAATGAAAACATGAAAGCACAACCCCATCACCTACCACACTGAAAAAAATGTTGGAAATTTATAACTCATAACTATAAAATTCTTGTGGATAAGCTCCTGCACTCCCCTTCACTACACACCATCAGAGGCTTCATCCAACCAAAAATGTGACATTTAAGTAATGCATTTTGGCCATAGTGGATCATCACCTGCACTTCGCTTCACTACAGGCCATCATAGGCTTAGGCCAACCAACAATGCGACATTCAAGTAATGCATGTTGGCCATAGTGGACTGGCACCTGCACTTCATCTCTATAAAAGTAAAGTATAAATATATTATAATGAAAAATGTGTAAATTAATTCAATTATAGGGCACATTATTTAGGAGAGAGGATAACTATCAACATAAATGGAAAAATAATATAAGAAAAAAATACCTAGGGGTACATAATTTTAAAAACTTGATGAGTCAGAAAACTAATAAAGGGTTTCAATGATAAAAAAACCATAAGAAGTTAAAAATACATTTCTTTGCATGCAGATCTTGGAATGGTTGAATGAGTTCAATAGAAGGCTTCGTAAAAAATAGGACATATGTTTTTGGATTTTTAATATCTGGACAAAGTGCATAGATATGGGAATCCTAGTTCATTAAATAATTCAAGTCAGCTTCTAGTTTTTCTTAAATGGGAAATTAAATTCAAATATGGGTAAAAAAATGGAACATGAAGTAGGAGATGAGAAATATAAATTTCTAACTGGTAAGGAAGATCAATAAATAAAGGAGACGAAAATTAAAATATAAAATTAGAAACTATCCCATTACCTTGGATTGGTTCTGTTCTTGACCATGTTCTTCTCGTACATCCTCTACTTTAACCCATTGGCCATGATCCTTCATCCCAAATCTAAAAAGTATAAATACACAAAGACAAGGAGAAAATATTCCGATGATGATGAAGAATTAGTCTTCTTCATACAGAATTTAAAAAAGGGTTTATATGTAATGAAAATAATATAGTGACTTAGATGTGGGCGGGGGGTGCAGAGGCGCCGACGGTGGAGTGGTGGTTGACAGTGGATGAGTGGGAGGTGGAGTCCTCCACTCTATCTCCCTCTGACCAACCATTAACTGAGTTTTCCTACCCAAAACATAAGACATGTAATCAAAAAGAGTAATATGGAAATGATAACATTTTTACCATATTATAACAGAATCCATATTTGATTACTTAGGAAATGATAACATTAGGTATCATATATATGTAGTTATGGCCAAAACACCTCTGAATTAGTACAATTATAAGACTATTACCTTGTATTAGAATCATGGTATCTTCCATGAAAACAAATTCATATAGTTGAATACAGTAAGAACATATTTTTTCCATCTCAGATTTCTCCAATCATGAAACATGATTATATGAAAAAATATTCAATGAAAATGAATCGTGTTCCACAAGTTTAATAGACTTTATAATTTATGATAAATGATCGTATACAGATTCCTTAAGTATAAATTTCCAAAAAATGAGACTTTCATGATATTTTCACTTATTTAGTATATATCAGCACATGACTTACCACATCTACTATTCCCATGTTCAAAGGGAATGGAAATATCTATGACTATTATGCACCTGTGTATTGATCACTATTAAAAAACATGGGATATAATATTCACATGCAAGTTGAAATAGTTTTTAGATGATTGTTATTGTAAGAACCTGGGTTTTTAGAACAGGTCAAAATCCCTACCCTATTTGAATTTTTGACTTGTTTCTGAGAAAACTGGGAAAATCTGGGAAGTTCTGGAAATTTCCAGACTACACGATGTTTACCCTAAAGTACATTCCATGTATGGGTTAGGCATGTTTCAGCCATATTCACTCCTAGTAGATGTCGTGTGATGACTATGTAGGAATTTTCTATTACATGGCGTGTAGTGTTACTCGACAGGTCGTGTATCCTCCTTTCTACGTACTGGCTGAGTTTAAGTTTTGTGTCGACCCGTGCGGAGCATCCAAAGACATGTGGCTACCTCTTCTTAAGTTGGATTACAGAGAAGGCCACTACACAATGTGTAGTCCTTTATACATGTCGTGTATTTTTATTTTTATTCACATAAATTAAAGAGATCTTCATATTATTTTGGAAAACCTCTTCTTCTTTCCCATCTTCGGAATAGTTCCGCTCCAAAAACCCGAAGAACATCCCTTTCCCTAGAATATTCATCTAGAGCCTGTTCTTCACTATTTCGGTGGCTGTGGGATTGAAACAGCGAGGTTAAACCCATGCACCTTATTCCATTCTTGATCCTTTTCATCACACATCGTAGTTTTCATCCGAGTGGAATTACCAAAATTTGACAGAAATGTAGAACTACGAAGATCAGCTTCAAATTGGAGCTTGATATTGGATGTTCCTACATCTAAGAGTCTCGGGTAGGTGGTTTATACCTCTTTTTTTGATTTTGAAGACTTTCGGGTGGTGCAACCTTTGGCACATTTTTTTTATTTTCAGCGTGACCATGTTTTACCTTCTGTTGTCGTTTAATTGTTTATTTGACCTATGTAATGCCTTTGGGTATGCCCTGTTACCTATTTTTCTTGAGCTGGATCGGGTGAGTGGTCATTGCTCATTGGGGCATTTTGGACGGGGAATTCCAAAATGGATATAATTGAGTTTTATTGTTTTAAAATGTTGAGTTTAGTTTATTAAACATTGATATGAATTATTCGAGGCCTCAAAGACCTAAATGATGGTATGGGACCACACTTGGTTAGTGAATTTAAACTATTTAGTTTTTTTTCCTGTTTAAAACATATTCTTTTGATTATATATCTAATTTATGAATTTCATAGGCTAGAACCCTTACGGTTATGTTGGGTGTGGCCCAGATATTCTTGAGTGATCCTGATCACATGTTGGGCTTGGCCTAGGTTACATTGGGTGGTTCTGACCACGTGATTGGGCGTCATGGACATTGTCTTGAGGCAGGGTGACTATCAGGTTGGGCATGGCCTGAGTTACTAGGATGGAAAGGCCATCAGACTTGAGTGACATGGTCATAAGGAAACGAGGTGTTAGAGACATTGTAGCTTGGGTACTATTTTGGTTATTACTGCTCACCCAGAACTTTGAGTAGTGTGCACATGGAGAGACTTTGTGATGAGGTGGTTTTGACCACTCGTGTGGGTAAAGGCCCTCATTAGTTTCAGTTTATGTACTATTGGTTTGGTGGTTCTTGTAATAGGAAGCCACATAGAAGGTGAGTAACCTTCAATGGATAGTTTTGAGGCTATCGGGTTGGGGGAAGAGGCTCGCCGTTATTTGAGGGAAGACATCATTGTCCCTCTGGTTACGTTGTTTGTGGGCAGACATCATTGTCCCTCCAGTTACTTGTTTGACTACAAACATCGTTGTTCCTCTGAGTTACTATTTCATGGGTGCGCCTTCGGGACGTCGGTACGTAAGACACACGGTGTCAGGGGGAACATGGTGTCGGGTCACATGACAGATATTCTGGCGTTGGCTGAAGCATGTGACAATTCATGGTGGCTGTTGAGCACCAGGGGAGTTTATGTTTATTTGTGCATCATACTGTTTACTGTTTTCCATATAACTGCATGCCTTCTTAAACACTTATAGTTGGTATGCATCGTTGGGTGGTATTCTACTAAGATTCTTCTCACACCCTACAGGGGCCCTTCCGGACATGTGTAGACTTTATGGATTTATGTGTAGGAAAGAGGTCAGCTTTAGGAGTTGGACTGCATTAGCTGATGCATGGAGATGGTATGGACCTTGAGGTCTTACCTAGATGGAGTTTACTTTTTTTTCTTTATTTATTATATCAGCATGCTCAATTGGTTTGTATCTATAGTTGATTATCCATTGGCTCCCTTTACATATGGATATGTGTGACCTTATTAGGATGCATATTTGTTGTTCAGTAGTAGTTATGAGTGATCATCATGTTGTTGTGATTACTTTCTGCTACTATTGTTTATATTTATTGCTTTCGTTATTTATCGATATTGAATGTTCTTCCGCTATGAGGGTCTGGTTCAACTTTTCTTAGTCATTTATTTCACTACATGTGTATTACTACACTCGGACCAGTACCATTATTATCCTCCGAGAGGGTATCGCCACCCCACTATACCTATAAGACCCTCACTGCTAGTCGGAAACCTTTGGCATTCAGGGAGGTACACCTAATGTAGTAACACCTGACCGTTTAGCACTATTTGGGTGGATGTTCGGGTCTGGGTCATTACAAAGTGGTATCAAATGAGTTCTTGACAGGGATTTAGTAGCAGTATTGTTCTGGAAACTAATGAGATTGAGAATCCTCTTTTTATTTCTACTAGTTTTACTATTTTGGATATCGTAGAATGGAGATAGGTTGTTGTTGGAAATGAGTTTTTATATTGTTCTTGGGTGCCTGAATCCCCATGTAAGATAGATGGACCAAGTTTCATGGGTGGTAATTACTATTTTCTTTTTTCTTAGATTATAGTTTATATGATTTCCTCCTCAGCGGATCACTTGGTGTGGGATGTAATTTATTGTGATATGTAATCTTTGACCTGGTGTGTTAAGGGAGAATTGGACATTGGCCCAGTACGGAAAGGCTTGTTTTCTTGGCTTTTTATAGTCACATTTTAGGGTATTTCAATTTCATAACTGCATGTATTCTTTGTGAAGTGATAATGCCATGTGAAAAAAAAATCAATTTCCATGCTTTGTATTCTTCTAAAATGTGAAGAGGTGAAATTCCTGATATAATTGCTTTTTTGATTGCAATGTGTTATGTCATGCTTTATATATTTGTATAATTGAATGTGGCAGGGTATTTGGGTTTGGCTCTTGTACGAGCAGGTAGGTACTATGGTTGAGGTAATTTTGATCACCGGGTTTGGGCAATTCAGTCATCGGTGTGAGGAAATATTAGTTGTCAGGATTGGCATTGCTCGAGGTACTTTTGATACTTGGCACTGTTGAGGGAAGGTAAGGAGGCCATGAGGCCAGGATTCCATGGGCATGGGTTGCGATAGGAGAGAGTAATGGTAGTTATTTTATGTTTCCTCTTTACTACATTCCTTATCTGCGTTGAATATATATTGTTATATATATATGGTTTGTCTTACCATTTTTGGTATTTAGAGGGTTCCTTTAGTCGAATTAGATGGAGTGTCAGGCGGGAGATAGTACAGTGTTGTAGGAGCCGGATCAGGTTCAGGATCTGGTGCAGGTAGAACATGAGCCACAGGAACAGGCTCAGGGATAGGAACAAGTCCAGGATCCAGTGCAGGTAGGACAACAGCCGAGTTTGGCAGCGTTCATACCATGGCTCGACAAGCAGCTCTGAGCTAGCCTGGTGTGTGTCTTGTAGGGGATTGATATAGGTGCATAGGGTATAGGGCCATTTATGGAATATCTGACGTGGGAGTTCTAGTCATAGCACCCACCACTTTTTTAGGGTGAGGGTGGTCTGCAGGTGGCTGAGAACTGGATAGAGAGCATGCAGACGATCTTCGAGAAGCTCGAGACGCCTCTAGGGTGGACGGTCAAGGTGGCGACGTACATATTGCGAGGACAGGCGAAGCGCTGGTGGGATGTGCAGGTTCAGGCTCGCAGGCATGAGGGAATATCATGGAAAGACTTTGAGGACATGTTCTTCAAGAACTTTTACCCAGAGACACTGAGGGCAGAGGGATCTCGGGAGTTCTTGTGTCTTCACCAGGGATACATGTCTGTCATGGACTATGCAGCTACTTTCACTGAGTTGTCTCGCTTTGCACCTGGTATGGTAAGAGATGACTCAGCAAGGGTGAGGTGCTTCAAGGATGAATTACTACACGCCATTTGGATCCATGTAAATATATTCAGGCTGGTTTCATTCTCTGAGGTGGTAAATCAGGCGCTCATAGCGGAGGGAAACCAGAGCGATAGGCCCCAGTTTGTCCAGGAGGTAGCTTCAGGTGATGGTTCAGATAGTAGGAAGCAAAGACGGGATGAGTTCCAATAGGGCTGTCAGGCCAAGGACTCAGATAGACCACCTCGTAGTAGTTCTTCAGTGGTTTGATTTCAGTGTGGACAACCAGGAAATGTTTTTACTCGGTGTGATAGGCCTCCAAAAGAGTGTTGGGAATGTGGATAGGTCGGGCATTTGGAGAGGTTCTGCAGGCAGCCTTCTCAGACATCTGGCAGGCAGGGAAAAGAAAATATGGTGGCATCTGGTGTTGGTTTAGGTTCGGTACTAGGAGAGGGTAGTTGAGGCTCATCATCACGTGGAGGACACAGTAGAGATGGTGGGACCCATCTATGGGGTCAGTGGTTAGAGACTGGAGCAGCACCGCAGGGAGGTTAGGCATCAGGCAGCCATACTTCAGGCAAGGTGCACGTTGTGGAGCTGCCAGGGGTTGAGTAGACTGGTGAGCCGATGGTGTTTAGAGGTACACTATGAGTGTGGATGTGACATCCTTGTTTTCTTTTGGCATGACCTACTGAGGCATGTCCATTTTGAGTGCACAAGGTGCACAGGATATATGGAGACTGACTAGATGTTGTTCAGTGGGATTGGCACCATATCGTGTGCATGATAGATTTATATATATGTATGAGATGTGTGGAATCAGGGGCATCAAGTATGCGGGATACTTGAGGTGTCGTGGGCATCGAGGCATCAAGTATTTGGGATACTTGAGGTTTCGTGGGCATTGGGGCATTGAGGATGCGGGTTACTTGAGGTGTCTTGGGCATCGGAGCATCGAGAATGTAGGTTACTTGAGGTGCATGGAAATAGGTTTAGCTTTTAGCATCCAAGGGATTCAGGACCTCGTGGAGGCAGACACCGATGTAGTGCGGGATACGTTTGGGTGTTAGAGATAACACGGGAGCACGAATGAGGCACAGGGGTGAAGTTATGTCACAAGAGAACCATGAGTCTAGAATATAGCTTAGTGAACCTTTTCTTGTTTTGAGTTTTGTCGGGTTGAGACTGAGTTATTAAATTCCTAAGGTGGGGAACCCCTTGAGGAATTTAGCCAAAACCTTTGAGACTGGGGTATTCCATGTTACTTTGATCAGGTTTGTATGTTCGGTTCCATCTATAGGATTCATTTGATAGCTTGGGGATGAGCTATGTTAAGGTGGGGAGATGGTAAGAACCCAAGTTTTTAGAACGGGTCAAAATCCTGACCCTATTTTAATTTTTGACCTGTTTCTAAAAAAACTGGGAAAATTTGGGAAGTTCTGGAAATTTCTAGACTACACGCCATGTACCCTAAAGTATATGTTGTGTATGGGTTAGGCATGTGTCGGTCATTTGCTCACTGAGTACATGCAGTGTGATGACCATGTAGGAATTTACTATTAAATAGTGGGTAGTGTTGCTCGACACGCCAGGTATCCTCCTTTCTGCGTACCGGCTGAGTTCAAGCTATGTGTCGACCCATGTGGATCATTCAAGCTATGTGGCTACCTTCTCTTAAGTTTGAGTACGAACAAGGCCACTACACAGTGTGTAGTCCTTTATACATGTTGTGTATTTTTATTTTTATTCGCTTAAATGAAATAGTGTCGCGTCTTATTTTAGAAAACCTCTTATTATTCCCCATCTTCAGAACAGTTCTGCTCAGAAAACCCAAAGAACATCCCTTGCCCTAGATTCTTCATTTGGAGTTCATTCTTCAATCCTTTGGTTGTTGCGGGATAGCAATAATGAGGCTAAACCAACGCACCCTTTTTCGTTCTTGATCATTTGCCTCACACATCGCAGTTTCTATCTGAGTGGAATTGTTAGGATTTGATGGTAAGGTAGATCTATGAATTTTAGATTCGAATGGGAGATCTATATCAGACGTGCCTATGTCTATGAGTCTCAGGTAGGTGGTGTATACCTCTTTTTGTGTTTTCACAAAATTTTGGCTGGCGCGACCTTTTGCTCGTTTTCAGGTATTTTGAGCGTGACCCTGTTTTACCTGTTATTGCCTTTTAATTGTTTATTTGGCCTATGGGATGACTTTGTGTATTCCCTATTACCTGTTTTTCTTGAGCGAGGCTAGGTGAGTGGTCGTTTCTCATCGGGGCATTTTGGCCGGGGAATTCCAAAATGGATATAATTGAATTGTATTGTTTCAAACTATTGAGTTTAGTTTATTAAATCTTGATATGAATTATTGGAGGCTTTAAAGACCTCCGTGCAGGTATGGGACGTCACTTGGTTAGTGCATTTCAACTGTGTAGTTTGTTTTTCCTTTTTAAAAGAGATTATTTTGATTATATATATAATTGCTAAATTCCATATTCTTAAACCCTTGTGGTTTTGTTGGGCGTGGCCCAGATATTCTAGAGTGATGCTGATCACAGGTTGGACTTGTCCCGAGTTACATTGGGTGGTTCTGACCATGGGATTGGGTGTCATGGACGTCGGCTTGAGGCAGGGTGCTTGTCAGGTTGGGCATGGCCTGGGTTACTGGGATGGTAACGCCATCAGACATGAGAGACATGGTCGTAGGGACATGAGGTGTCAGAGACGTTGTGGCTTAGGTACTATTTTGGTGATTAACACTCACTTGGAACTTTGAGTAGTGTGCACATAGAGAGACTCAGTGATGAGGTGTTTTTAACCACTCGTGTGGGTAGAGACCCCCATTAGTTTTGGTTTAGGTACTATTGGTTTGGGGGTGCTTGTCGTAGGAAGCCACGTTGAAGGTAAGGAGCCTTCAGGGGATAGCATTGAGGCTATCAGGTTGGGGGCAGAGGCACATCGTTATTTGAGGGAAGACATCGTTGTCCCTATGGTTACATTGTTTGAGGGTAGACACCGATGTCCCTCTGGTTACTTATTTGAGGACAGGTATCTATGTTCCTCTGAGTTACTATTTCATGGGCGTTCAATCGGGACTTCGGGACTTGAGACACACGGTCTCAGGGGACACATGGTGTTGGGTCACATGACAGAGATTTCGACATTGGCCGAAGTAGGTGACACTTCATGGTGGCTACTGAGCACCAGTGGATTCTATGTTTATTTTTGCATCTTATTGTTTACTATTTTCCATATAACTGCATGCTTGCTTAAACACTTATTTTATGTATGCACTGTTGGGTGGTATCCTACTGAGATTCATCTCACACCCTGCACAGGACCTTCAGGGTACGTGTAGACTTTATGGATTAATGTGCAGGAAAGAGGTCAAATTCAGGAGCTAGACTATATTAGTTGTTGCATGAAGATGGTATGGACCTTGAGGTCATTCTAGGTGGGAGTTTACTTTGTTTTTCTTTCTTTCCTGTATCGGCATGCTTACTTGTTTTGTAGATATAGTTAGTTATCCATTGTCACCCTTTACATATCGATATATATGACCTGCTTAGGATTCATGTTTGTTGTTCAGTAATAGTTATGAGTGATCAGCATGCTATTGTGTTTACTTTCCGTTGCTATTGTTTATATTTATTGCTTCCGTAGTTTATAGATATTAAATGTGTTTTCGCACTACGGGTTTGGTTTGAGTGTGTTAAGTCATTTATTCTACTACATGTTTATTATTACACTCGTACTAGTACCATTATTATCCTCCGAGAGGGTATAGCCTCCCCATTATACCTATAAGACGCTCAGCGCTAGTCGGCAGCCTTTGGAGTTCAGGGAGGTGCACCTAAGGTAGTAACACCTGACCTTTTATCATTGTTTGGGTGGTTGTTCAGGTCCAGATCGTTATAGTTATTGACCTTAGGAGACTGGGACTTATGCACTAAAATTAGGTGATGTGGTAGTAGATAAAAAAATTTAATTGAAACCACTGGAATGTTTTTAATCAAACACATTTCCAGATCTTCTTCATGTATTCACATGCACTGAGAAAATAAATATGAAATATATACCAAATACCAGTTTCCATGTAAGTCCAGTATTAAAATCCATTGACTGCATCAAGAACTACAGAAGAAAACATCAAATCATCACTTTAGAAATCCATAAAAAGAGATTTATTAAATAAAAATGACACAGAAAGCATTAAAATAATTCATCTACAAAACAGGAAAAAATAAAACAAGAATGCTAAAAAGTAACATTGAATAAAATAAATAACACATACCACAAGAAATACATCCAATTCATGTTTATGTTTTTGCATGTGTACTGAGGAAACAATTATAAAATAGTCAAATAAAACTATAAATATTTAATCATGAATCAAGGGGAAAAAATTCATTAAATGAGGATAGAACATGCTTTTCACAGATCTTGATTTGTATAGTTTGAAACTCAAGCATTGACATTGATATATGTTTTGAAGATCTAAATGTAATCAAAGGCATGGATGAAATGTTTTGTGATTCAAGGATGATAGAATTATAATCATGTGTTTCATATGATTTAGTGCATAAAAACAATATACAGTGGATTCAATAGTGAAAAAAAATTACCTGCATTCATATGTTGGATGAAAGGGAGGTTAACTTCACAATTTTAAGACAAATTACCTGCATTAATTTTCAATTTCTATTTATTTTTTCACATGCGCATTGAGAAAAACATTAGAAAATAATCAAATAAACCTGTAAATATTTAATCATGAATAGAAGGGAAATAAATTTCATTAAATGAGGATATAACATTCTTTCCAAAAATCTGGATTTGTATAGTTTGAAACTTAGGCACTGACATTGATATATGTTTTGAAGATCCAAACATAATCAGAGGCCATGATGGAATGTTTTGGTATTCAAGGATGATAGCATTATAATCATCTATTTCATGTGTTTTTAGTTCATAAAAAACAATACACAATTTAGTTAATAGTGAAAAGAAATTACATGCATTCATATGTTGGACGAAAGGGAGGTTAACTCCACAATTTTATGACAAAATACTTGAATTCATTTCCAATTCATGTTGGTGTATTCACATGTACTAAGAAAAAAATTATAAAATAGTCAAATAAAAGTGTAAATATTTAATAATGAATAGAAGGAAAAAATTTCATTAAATGAGTAACGTCCAACAACATGAAAAAAGTCAAATACAACCAAACCTCTAGCATGAAACAACTTCCATCATGAAAAAACCAAGATAATAATTTTTTAGAAAAACATCCATCATCAAAAAACTCTATCATTATCCTACTTTATCATGAGTAACATCTAGATTAATGAAAAACATCAAGCAAGAAAAACAAATACAAAATCATCCACCATGAAATCCATCTAGCATGATAAGAAAACCATCCATCATGAAAACCATCCAACATGAAAAACTGATAATCATCCTATAGAAATCCCATACTAAGATTTACAGCATGATAAATCCCAAATAAAACAATCTACAGATACAAAAATTCCCAACATGTACAATCTAGAGATACAAAATATAAAAATATGAATTAATAGTAATAAATTTTTCTACAGTCATTAATTTAGAGATAATTTCTGTTAGACTAGAGAATACCTAAGATAATGTGTAACTGGTGTATAAAGTAATTTTGGTATGTAAATATTATAAAAGACCTTAAAACTAAGTAGTATACATGTTCTAATAAGGTAATTATACTCTAAAAACTCCAAAACAGTATTAAATACACATAAGATTTCAGAAAAAAAAATTAATGAAAACCAATTAAAGAGCCAAAAATTATTGTTACCATGACATTGCATCAGAACATCTTACTCTGATTTCTCAGTTTTCTTGTTCAAAATACCCTTTTTTCGCCTCACTAATTGAATAAAATTACTTGTTTTACTGATATTGTCTCGACATATCTAAAGATCATGGTGCACCTCATCCTCCATATCAAATTCATGTGACATGTTTTTCTATGTATAGAGTTAGAAGAATTTTGAAGGTACTTTTTTCATTTGAAATCAAAGAAGAACATATCATATAGTTAATAGTAGACAGTTGTATATTTAAAGAACTGTACATCTGAAATATAAAAACCATGGAAACTCTCTCTTAATTATGCATTTATATTTACATTAATGGAAAAAATATAGTAGTCACTGAAGATAACTGTTAAATACCCGAGTACATGAGATATATGAGGTATAATTAACAAATTTTGTGGAAATGTTTGAACTTGATGGCGTAGACCTATCATTTTTATGCTCCAATTATGCAAGGTTGGAAGGAAAATTACAGTAAGCTGATTTATGTTTGTTATGTAATAAAATTGGAAAAGACTAAAGATGATTATACCTTGATATATTCAATGCCACTACTGACCTATGAAGACCCACTGGTTTGATTTCCCAGTATAGTAAAATAAAAATAAACATTACAGTTTTGTAATTTTATGTTATCTAAGGAATTTAGGAATACCTATATTGTAATACATGATTGTGTTCGAATTTTTCAGTAAAGTTGGTGATGTAGTTTTCATTATCGTAGATAAATAGTACTTTCAAGCTATTTTTTCAAATGAATGATTATGGTTTTGAATGTTATAATTGGTTACATCAATTGATAATAATACTTTCTTTGATTTGAAAATGCTCAACTATAGAGTAAAACCACACTCATCATTGTCCTAATTTAAAAATGATATGTAGTGTTAGGATAAATAATTGAAAATATATTGAGGTGATACAAGAAGTTGATTCTACTTGTATCAAAGAAGATCTCAACTATATAGCTTTTTTATGTAAGAATTGGATGAATTGATTGTCAAATAAAACAATTGAACATGAGTTTCTCATATCAGTATCCATCAATTGCACTAAATCTATTGGATTTAATATTATGATCACACGGTCAGTGATATAGAGAATTTTTCTTTATTAGATTTCTAGTATCATAGTGAAAATAAGTAATATAAAAAATAAAAAATAGGTAACCTGGGAGTAGTGTTGTTAGGAGATAACTTGCAGCTGTGGAACCAAATTTTTTCTTCTAGAACACGTACTTTATTCATGAAGAAGTTGCATGAATCAAAAAATAATCTTTGGATGCTTTTAATTTTTAGTATTTTAGCTACTATTAAGCACCATGTATGGTAAAATGGACTGAGTTCAGAAAAATATACTCATTATTATAGGATAGAGGTGAACTGTTCATAATACTGCATAATGAATTTCCGAAATTAATGATGTTTTAGTTAACTCCTGACACCTTTTAACATCTAAAATTGTTTTCTTGTTATTTCAATAAAAGACTTATATATAGTGGTTGCAATTAGTTGGTGGTGGGTTATGTAACTATGATTTTATTACCAACCCTAACCTGGTAGTTATAGAATAAGAGACTTGAAAAAAATAATAAGAACATGTGTGTATTACAATTGTGATGAACATAATATACACTTATAAAAATACACAACAAAGAGTAGGTATAATGTTACCTTCTTCTGAAATTGTCTACTTTAGTAATATGAGGGTTGTTAAGAATTTTAAAATCATTCATATTAGTTGTCATGATAACAGAGTCTAAAATGAGTTTGAAGTCATAGAAATCATAATTAGAGAGTAAAGTGTTCATGCAACATATTAAATGATAGAATTACAAAAAGAAAAATTATACAATATAGATAGAAACCATACTGCTCAACTGATTCACCCGAATGAGTTGTAATATCATAATGGTAGATGAATCCTTATTATTTTCCAAGTAATGTATCATTTAATTTACAAACTCACCCCATAAACTACAGGTTAGTTGCAAACCTCTTTACGAAAATAAAGTAACAGTACATATATATATCTTTTTTTTGCAGTCACAAAATGTAAGTGTACAAAATTAATGACCTGTTGTCCTTTAGAGTAATTTGCATCCTGTAGTTAAAAGGGACCATATATTTCACTGGATTTGGATAACGTAGAAGTCAAATTATTTCTATAACATAGATGACATAAAGAGACTTAATTTAAGGGCAATAAGGATGAAGTATAAAATACTCTAAAGTATAATTTATTAAACTCATCTAGATAGAAAATTAACATGTAAGTGGTAGTGTAATGTACCTATTAAATGTTTTTCTAGAACCTTAATTTGAATAATATCATTATATGAAGTAAAATCAAAACTAAAAAGAGTAATTTTTGCATCACATGGATGAACAAACTTCGTGGATGTGAACATTATTCTATAGGAATGGCTACTTCCCATGTAACTACCATATTTTGATTCTATTTAAAAGTTTTCTATCATATAGAATAGTCCTTCACACAAGAGATCTATATACATGGAGATAAGTTTCTAGGTAGTAATTGTACACTGAATTTTGGTTCCCTTTAGATAGAATGTTAAAACATCGGAGAATAGATTAAAATTTTATATGAGAAAGGATAGAGACATAATATATATATATATATATATTGATAGTTGTATACATCATAACAGAAAAATAGGGTGAAAAAAACATATATTAGTCATGTGTCGTAAACTGACCTCTTTATCACCAAGTATTAAATCAATAGAAACAACTACATTAGAGTGGTTGGGCGATGAATTGCACCACATGTTTAGAACACTAACCTCAATCCTGAGTGTTTCATCCTATTATGGGGTAATCACATTCAACAGGGTAATTGATATGGACATTTAGTTTTTTACTCTGTACAATTTTGATTGGTGTAGGAAAAAAAACATAGTTAGCAGTTATCCAGTTCAAGAAGTACAAATTGCATTTCCAAACCGTAGTAAAATATTTACATGTTAATTGAAATAGTACCTAAGGAAGGTTATAAAATACTTCCTTGTACACAATATTTTTTCTATAATTAGATTATGTGTTATTGTTATCATCAACAACAATTTTCTAACCAATTTTCGATGTGACCCTAGAAACCACAACATATAATTGACCATGAGAGAATACAGGTTTGCAGAGATATAACCCAATAGAAAACAATGATTTACCTTGAATTTTATTAATAGTCATTACATAAGAAATTGTTAAATTATATTGTCTTCTTTGTAATTTTAAAGGCCACCTAACATCAGTGTGTGTCATAGTTAGTCTGGGAAAGAATGCAGAATACCCTAAATGAAGGCTAGTCAAAATATTTTCTCCAATCACATGATCACCTAAGTGTGTAAATATTATATTGGTGATGTTACATAAAACAAAATATTGATCTAAATTTCTTAGTAACATAATGGGGACACCAATATTTAGAGAAATTTTCTGGGTAGCCAAACCAGAGATGTTGATACCATTTAACATCTTAGAGGTGTATATGTTTTCTACCCTATCTATATCAAAACTGGAATTGAAGACTGAATTAGAGCTAAATTAGTATTTCTTTTCATATTTTGTGAGAGACAACATGTAATAATTTACTACTTGAACAACATCATGGGTTGGAGATAAAATGGCACACTCTTCTAGATAGGATACATCACCGTTTTTCTCACTGAAATTAGGATAAGTATGCTCCACAATTGCAACCATTGCATTTTCAGTGTAGGTAAGAAGATATGTTGTTGTAATTTGGAAGAGAACTTCACCACCATTAGGTTCTCCATCTCGACCTTCACTAATATCCAAAGTCCATTTATCGAAATCACAGACCTCATTTGAATCATTCATGGATATAGATGAATGAAATATCCTGTTCTTTTTTAGAGTTAATACATGATATTGATGCAAAATATATTATGACTTAATACTTGAAAAGACAATTTCATTTCTGTTACAACCTGGTGTTTCATGTAGTATTTTCCTGAAATCTCCACCCAATACAACTATTAGAACACATAATGGTAAATTCATTGCGTTAAATTTTTTTACTGTCATTATATCCCTGAGAGTACGGTCTAGACACTCAAAACAATACTTATGAACCATAGAAGCATCATCCCAAATAATAATATTTTTAGAGTGTATAAGTTCTGAAACATCACTCCCTTGCTAAATATTTCAAACAGACTTCTCAGTAATGGAGATTGGAATACAGAATTTAGAATGTGTAGTTCGTCTTCCAGAAAGCAATAATGATGTTATTCCACTCGAAGAAACTACAAGTACAATGGATCCCTTGGACCATAGAAATGATGTTATGATTTTCCAAATGAATGTTTTACCTATTCCTCCATATCCATGAAAGAAGAATAATCCCTCGGAATTTATAGATAATGAAGAAAAAATGACATCCATCACCTATTTCTGTTCAATAGTATGCATAGTCTGCAAAGTTCTATACTCATTTTGTAGTATTTATCTAATGTAATTTAGTTCTTCTTCAACTAAATGATTTGAATGAGTTTCAATTTTAGAATCTGTAACCGGAATAGGATGAAGAAATTGAATATATTTTCCATTGCTTCGTAAAATCTATTATATTTCATGTAGAGCATACATATGTATCTGATTTTCTGTGTGTGTGTCAAATCTAGAAAATTGAGGAATATTGTCTTAGAGTAGTATAAAATAAAATACATGCAGTTATTAATGTAATTTAGAGTAACTAAAAGTTATATCTAGATCGGTGGTGAAAGAACTAATTAGATAGAGTGGAGTTTTTATTATGAATTTCAGGAGAATATTTGAGTGAAATTAACATGTGAAAATCTCTATTGGAAATAAAGAAGAAAAATCTGGTTACTGGAAGAATGATTTCAATGTAATCATAAGAGAGAAACAACACTATTAAAATTGCAGTAGTCAAGTTTAGTTGTCACATTTATGCTATCATATGGGCAGCTACTAAGATTATCAATTTTAATGTAAAATATAAACAAATGTGATAGAATTTTTTTATTTAAATTATATTCCATTCATTTAATTTAATTTAATTTTAGTAAAGTTAAATGATCACAAAAATATTTGAGATTTTACTAATTACATAGAAACCAATAAGTATCATGTAAGTAAGTACAATATAACCTATATTTTTTGATGAATTATTAGGTAAATATTAATTACATTTATTTATCAACAAAATAAGAAATATGACATTACAGAAATATGTTTGCAGTATCTTTTTCTAAAAAATAAGCTGATATGGATCAAATTCACCCCAAGGAGAATAATTTTGGGCTTGATAAATATTTTAAGCCCAATTGTTATTCGAATTGGACCAGTCGGCATTTCTTGGTATCCAACACCATGGTGGGCCACAGAACACTTATTTGGGGCCCAAAATTAGTTACCCACATGGAAATGGATGGAAATTCGTAGCAGCACATTAAAGAAGAGAGAGAATGTGTAGAAAGTCATTATTAAGAGGGAATCCTGATACTTTAGCTAGTGGGATCATTAAATGGCATGAGAAAGTGTTGTTTTGTGCTTTTTATGTTCCTTTTGGGTTCCCCATGCCTTGTAACTTGAATTGGGGAATTTTACATTATTTATTTTATCTTTATAATGTATTTTCACCCCTTTGTAATGGTGATTCTTGAATTGGACGAATTTGTGAAGCTTGTTGAGCATTCTTCTAGCTTTAACCTCTTCCCTTTGCCCATAATTGGTGGTGCATCTTTATTGCTAGTGATTTGGTATTTAAGCATAGAGAAACCTTGGTGGGTGGATTTGCCTTTAAGATATGGTCAATTTAGATACATTACATTGCTCCTCTTCACTTACTTGTTCTGAGCTTCCGGCGATGCATCAATTGGTATCTGAGGCGCGGTTCCAATGAGTAAGTTCTATCACATTCTTCTTGTTCCTCTCCATCATGTCTCGTAAGAGCAGATCTTCTACTCCTCCCGTTCCATGGGAAATAGCTAATGCACAGCTACAATTGCAAATTACTCAAATCAGTGAGGAACTTGCTCAACTATTTAGAGCATGCAGACCTGACTCCCCTCCACCGTAGCGGCATCCTCGACATCCATCACAACATAATAGGCGCAATCTTTCACCATTTTATAAAGATGGTGAAAATGGTGATGATTCCAGTGATTCAGAGGTGGATATGTGAAGAAGAAGAGATGATGAAGCTATTGAAAGAGGTTCGAAGATTGAAATTCCAAATTTTTATGGGAGTATGAATCCAGATGATTTTCTGGATTGGATGCAGGAAATCAAACAGTTCTTCGAATTTTGGAATTGTTATGTGAATAAGAAGTGCAAGGAATCCATTCTAGAATTTAAATATTATGCATATCTTTGGTGGAAAAATATGAATAAATATCAGGAACGTAATGACAAAGGCTAAATACGCTCATGGGAGAAGTTGAAAAATCTTTTGAGTAGATGATTTCTTCCTGATAATTATAAGCAAGATATTTATTTCTGAATGCATAGCCTGCGACAAGGAGATAAATTTGTTGATGAGTAAATTCATGAGTTTGATCATTTATTGATGTGAAGTGATGTACCATAATATAAAGAGAAAATAATTGCAAGGTTTTTGGGTGGATTAAATGAAGAAATTGAACATTCAGTGGAGTTGCAACCATTCTGCTCACCTGATGATGTTTTCAGTTTGGCGATCAAGGTGGAAAATAAAAAGCAGAACTCAAAGGCAGCAGCGCTAAAAAACTACCATATAGGTAAAAAAATTTATAAAGGTGTTTCTTCTAATAAATCTGGTGTTGGTGAGAAGGAATTTTTAAGGAACAAGATACTGGATAAAGGGAAAGAGAAGGCTATGGAACAAACAAAAGGGAAGTCCAACTCCATTGAACGTGGGAATTGAAATTGTTTCAAATGCCACGGATATGGTCATTTTTAGGCCAATTTCCCTAATAATAGAATTATTACTATTAAGGATATTGAAGTGATTGAAGAAGAAATAAAAGAGAATGAACATGATTGTGAAGAATCTAAAAATGAGGAACATGTTGTGGAAGAAGCTGATGTGGGAAACATTCTGGTGCTACGATGAGTTTTGCAAGCTCAAATCTTCCTAGAAAAAGATCAAATAGAAAACTTGTTCCAAACTTGCTCCATCATTAATCAATGGATATGCATGGTGATTGTTGATAGTGGGAGTTGTACAAATGTGGATTCAACAACACTAGTGTATAAATTGATGCTTCCAACTCAGAATCATCCTCTCTCGTATAAATTGAAATGATTTAACAATGGGAGCACACTCCAAGTCAACAAATATGTTCTAAATTCATTCTCCATTGGTAAGAACTATGCTGATGAAGTATTATGTGATGTTATTCCTATGGATTCTTGTCACTTGTTGTTGGGAAGGCCTTGTCAATTTGACAGGGAAGTGAGATATGATGGGAGGAAGAACACATATTCTTTTCGATTTGGGGAAAAGAATATCACACTTGCTCCTTTGAAGCCCTCCCAAACTCTTCCAGAAAAATCTGTTTCGGAAGTGCCCAAAGATATTCTCTTTATCAACAAAGCTCAAGTAGAGAAATCCATAAATATGAAAAATTCAGTTTTTTCTTTATTGATGATGGAAATGTCATGCCATGAGGAGAAGATTCATCAACATCCATTAGCTCATTCCTTAATTGGGGAATATCAAGACGTTTTTTTAATGATCTTCCTGCAGGATTGCCACCATTTAGAGGTATTGAACACCAGATTGATCTTGTACCGGGTGCACAATTTCCAAATAAACCAGCATACCGGTGTAATACTGGAGAATCAAGGGAATTGCAGAAGCAAGTAGACGAGTTGATGGATTGAGGTTTTATAAGGCCAAGCATGAGCCTGTGTTCCATTCCATCATAATTGGTGTCGAAGAAAGATGGTACATATTACATGTGCATTGATAGTAGATCAATCAATAATATTATCATCAAATACAGGTATCCCATCCCATGAATCGATGATATTATTGATGAATTACATGGTTCATCATACTTTTCGAAGGTTGATCTTCATAGTGAATACCACCATATTCAAATGAAGATAGGCGATGAGTGGAAAACAGCTTTCAAAACTAAAGGCAGATTGTTTGAGTTGCTGGAGATGTCATTCGGCCTCTCAAATGCTACTAGCACATTCATGCAACTCATTAATGAAGTTCTAAAACCATTTATTGTTAAATTTGTGGTTGTTTATTTGGATGATATTTTGGTTTACATAAAGGATGTGGAGAGCCATGTTGATCATCTTCGGTGGGTATTTGACGTTCTACAAAAACAAAATCTATATTGGAAGCTTGAAAAATGCAAATTATTTTCAACAAAAGTGGTGTTTTTGGGATATGTGGTAACCAAAGAAGGCATCATGGTGGATGAATCAAAAGTGGAAGCAATAAAGTCCTGACCACAACCAGAATCAATTACCGAAGTAAAAAAGTTTCCATGGTTTGGTATCTTGTTATCGTCACTTTGTTTCCAATTTTAGCACAATCATGGCACCTATCACAGAATGCTTGAAAAGGGGGACATCTGAGTGGTCAAAGGTAGCAAATAAATCATTTGAAATCATTAAGAAAAAGTTGCGTGAAGCAATGATTTTGGTGTTTCCTGATTTTGATCAAGTCTTTGAAGTGGAATGTGATGCAACTGGAGTTGGGATAGGCACTGTTATCATCCAAAGAAAGCATCCTATTGCATATTTCAGTGAGACACTGAATTATTCAAGGAGGAATTATAGCACCTATGATAAGGAATTTTATGTAGTTATAAGATCCCTAAATCATTGGTCTCATTATTTGAGATCGAAGCAGTTTGTTCTTCTTTCTGTCCATCAGGCATTGAGGTTTATCAATGGTCAACACTAGCTGAGTTCGAGGCATGCAAAGTGGGTGGAATTCTTACAATACTTCTCATTTGTGTCCAAATACAGTAAGGGGTAAGATTATATGGTGGCAGATGATTTATCTCAAAGGTATGCATTACTTACCATTCTAGATGCTCTAATTCCTGGATTTCGGTTTATGAGAGAAGATTATCAGAATGATATAGAGTTTAATTCTATTTTAATCCAATTTCAAGAAGGATTTGTGGAGGATTATTTTGTACATGATGGGTTTCTTTTTAAGAGAAACAAGTTGTGTGTTCCAAAGGGTAATTACAGGAACTTTCTTATTTTGGAAGTACATTAAGGGGGACTTGCTCATCATTTTGGCATCCATAAAACCTTGGAGATACTAAAGGAACATTTCTACACGCTGAATATGAAATCAGATCTCCAAGCAATTATTTTGAGATGCAGAATATGTCAAAGATCAAAGAGTCATTTCAAGCCTGGTTTATACACTCCATTACCTATTCCAGAGTAGCCATGGGAAGATCTCAGCATGGATTTCATTATGAATTTACCAAAGACTCAGTGAGGTAAAGATTCAATTATGGTTGTTGTTGATCTAATTTCTAAGATGTATCATTTCATGCCTTGTCATAAGACTAAATATTCGGTGAAATTGGAATAATTTTTTTTCAAAGTGATTGTTCGCTTCCATGGAATTCCTCGCAGCATCATTTCGGATAGAGACAAAAAATTTCTGAGCCATTTTTGGAGGACTTTATGGGGTAAATTCGGTAGGAAACTACTTTTCAGCACATCTCATCACCCTCAAACAGATGGGAAAACAGAAGTTACCAGTCGTACATTGGGAACTATTCTGAGATCATTAGTGAACAAGATCATGAGAGAGTGGGATTTTCAACTTGCACAAGCTGAATTTTCATATAATAGATCTCCCAGTGCTACCACTCGGCATTCTCCATACGAAGTGGTTTATGGAATCAATCCAATCACTCCTATATAATTGTTATCTTTGCCTCTTGATTTTCAGGTGAATATTGATACAGAGGAGAAGACAAATCATATGAAGAAGCTCTATTAATCTATTCGTGCTCAAATAGTGAAGTTTAATGAAGCATACAAGAGGCAAGAAAACAAGCATCGGATGCAGACTATTTTCCAACCTAGAGACAAAGTGTGTATTCACCTTCGTAAGGAGAGATTTCCATCCAAAAGGAAGAGCAAGCTGGCACCACGAGCTGAAGGTCCATTCAAAGTGCTTGAATGAGTGGGAAACAATGCCTACAAAATTGATTTACCAGATGATTTTGGCGGCATTTCGGCAACGTTCAACATTGGGGACTTATCTCATTACATTGTAGAAGATGATGTCATGGATTTGAAGGAAAATCCTCTCTAAACAGGGGGAATGATATTGATCAGATTCAGACCATGGAGAATAATTTTGGGCTTTATAAAAATTTTAAACCCAATTGTTATTCGAATTGGACCAACCTGCACTTCTTGGCATCCAACACCATGGTGGGCCACAACACACTTATTTGGGGCCCAAAATTACTTACCCACATGTCAATGGATGGAAATTTGTAGCAGCACATTAAAGAAGAGAGATAAGGTGGAGAAAGCATTATTAAGAGGGAATCCCACAACTTTAGCTAGTGGGGTCATTAAATGGCATGGGAAAGTGTTTTTTTGTGCTTTTTATGTGCCTTTTGGGATCCACATGCCTTGAAACTCGAATTGGAGAATTTTTCATTCTTTATTTTCTCTTTATAATGTATTTTCACCCCTTTATAATGGTGACGCTTGAATCGGATGAATTTGTGAAACTTGATGTGAATTCTTCAAGATTTATCCTCTTCCCTTTGCCCAGAATTGGTGGCTCATCTCCATTGTTGGTGACATGGTCTTTAAGAGTGGAGAAAACTTGGCGGGTGGATTTGCCTTTAATCCTTGGTCAATTCGACAACATTACGCTGCTCCTCTTCACTTACTCGTTTTGAGATTTCGGCGATGCATCATAAGTTGAGAAACATATTTACACCTTGCATTTATAGCCTCCATCTTTGGGCATAAAAAATATCTTCAGCAAGAATATCATAGGTTTGTTGCCAAAAACATCTAGATGGGAAATGTTATTGGAAATTAACATACTTGCAAAGATCCTGCATACATAATGTCCCATTCCCCATGTTGAAACCTTATTTATAGCTTCAATAAATTATGTGTCATCTATCAGTTGTCCCAAAGCATATCAGGCCTCTCTAAATGTTCCATGAGTAATGTTTTTCACTATTTTCAGATCTTCATATGAAGTAGCACCTTTGATTTTTTTTATAAGTATCCGCAAGTAAAAGATCTCTCCAGTTGTTGGGGGAACATAGTATAGTCTACCAATAGAAAATCCCTACCTTTGATGATGCCATTTCATTTCATTTGATTGGTAAAAAATATATTTGGGAATTCTTCAAAAGTTAGAGCTCTACCCTCTAGGTACATTAGATTTTCTTGAAACAAATAGGTGAACATTATTTTAGATATTTTACTATGATTCAAGAAATATCCAATAATATCATTGTCATTTTAGGTCACATAATGTTGTCCTGGTAAATGGAAACATAACCTCTCAACTGGTGGATATCTATAATGGATATCATAAGAAAATATCCTCCAAGAGGCCTGTAATGACCTGAAATTTTGAATAAATTTTATTCCCTAACTTCGTGTGTTATTTTATTTTATACTCAACCAAACTATTTCATTTAATAAAATGGGTATAATTAAAATAAGACTGTTGGGTTTTGATTGTTATTTGATCATTAGTCTATATGACTTTTGGAAACTAAATGTTATGATTATTGTTTATAAATACAAGTGATCTTGATTAATTAATATGGAAAGAAGATTTGATGGCCCCATCTAGTAGTCTCGGGCCGATTGAAGCCCATCTGACGGAACTTGAGAAGGAGGCAGCACCTTTGGGCTTTGTTCTGGACCAAACCCAATCGGAACTTCATCGTGTGAAGCTGGAACGGAATCGCCTTCACGAAAAGTTCAAGTAGATAAAAATCATTACTCGGACAATGTTGGATGAGCCTCCCCAAGATTATATCACCCTAGCACACCTTACTCTTAGCTCCTATGCTGGTGTTATAAGGGGTTATGTAATGAGACCGTAACTACCTTGTGTAATCCTTTATTTTAAATAAAAATTGTGATTTCTTCTTATGGTGAAGTTTGTGAATTTTCAAATGTCTGGATAAATATAGTATGCATATTATTGATGAATTTTAGAAATAGGGTATTTTAGAAATATTTATGTGAACCTTAAATAATTAATAATGTGCAATGATTTTCAAAAAAATGGCCTTCTGCAGTTATGTTCAGTAAGAAATTTAGAGTCGAATAAGATCAACTTAATATTTGATGAATAGTAAATTATGAATAGTGATTTTACACATATGATTAGAAATGTAATCAAATGGATTGAGTAACCTCACTTAAGAAAGTATTAATATAATCTAGGCACCTTGATTAAGTAATGTGATTCAATAAAATAGGTAAATAATTGTCCCATAAAGTTTGGTTAAGTATTAGTTTTTTCAGGTGAATAGTGTTTTTTATTTAAAAATAAAATTAAAAATATTTAGAAAATTATTTTCATAAAATGGAGTTCATTTTTGAAATCAGAGCATTAATTTTTGGTTAAGGTGAATTTTTTGGGTTTTTCTGAAACAGTTGAATTTTCAGTGAATAGTGTTTTTATTTAAAAATTAAAATAAAAATATTTAGAATTTTTTTTATAAAATGGAGTTCATTTTTGAAATCCGAGCATCGATATTTGGTTAAGGTGAGATTTTGGGATTTTTCTGAGAAAGTTGAATTTTTGGTGAATAGTGAAAATACAGTTTTTGAGTTTTAGGTGTTTAATGACATCATTAAGGATGTAATAATTATGCAATAATTCTGTTCAACTTATGAATAGTAATATAAGGTAGAGGTGTCCCAAGTGGCCAATACCATGGGAAAATACCATGGGCAAGCCCATGGTTTTGCCAATACCACCGATGAGGTGTCCCTTGGCAATTAATGCTTTGAATATTAAGTCTTTCCCTCATTCATTTTATTTCCAAATCCTCCCCAACAAATTTATGGTCTCTTTATCTCCCAAGGAGTCCTCCCTTGGTTCCTTCAAGCCTCCCAAGTTCCCAACCTTCAAGCATTTGAAGTTACTCTTCAAGGTACGGGATCCTTTCACCCTCCTCTTTTAAGTCATGACTTCCTTTATGTTGTGTCTTATAATTTCCATCTTTTTATGTTGAGGGTATGTTCTTATATGTTCTAATTTCTTTCCATTTCATTTTTAATTATTGATAGACCTTCTCTGCTCTCATAAATTTGTTTTCTGGATTTTTAAGTGACGTCGTTAGGCTGCCGAATTTTTCGTAAAAGAAATCACATCTTCTCTTTTCTTTCATGTTTCCTTTTTTCATGTGGTATGTCATTCAAATATCCATACCATGATCTTATTCAGTACCCATACTGTATTATGAGTTATTTATGAGTGGGTGACCCTTGTACCCTCTCTTTTCAATGTTTTCTAAAACCAAGTTATATAGCAGTTATGCTGCAGAAATTTCATCTCAAAATTTCTATCTCTTTCTCTCAAGAAATTATATTGTTTATTTATGTGAATTCCTAGACTTATTTCGTTTCCATGGGTGTTCATAAATATATAAAGATGATATATTTCATTTTGTAATTGACACACTTATAACCCTCACTCCCTTTCCATGGGTTATAAATGACATAATGATCTTATTTTTAATCTCTTTTTAAACGTCACGATTTTGACATGAAACCCATTTCTTTGATTCCATTTGGGTTATTTATGAAATGTTTTATTATGATCTATGTGGATCACATGAAAGTAAATACATATTAAGGGTGCTCCCAGATAGTTCTCCAATGCATTGGGTAAAGAATTAATCTCTAGAGATGAAAAGTTTTACGATACCTTTTTGAATAACGTTGGTAATTTTTATGACACCTTGGGGATGGACCTTGGTGATATTTTCATTAATGTATAAACGAAATGTTGTATCCACATATTCAATTTCTGTTCCATGTTCTTTTCTTTATGATATTCCTATTCTCCCATTGATCATGTCTTTATGTTTTTATTCAAGTTCTTATTGATATCACAAGTACATTGATTCCCTTGTTTCAACTTACTGGGTCTTCTGCTCACCCTTTCCTTTGATGTATATCTCCAGGATATGAGATGCAGTAGATGTACATAGGATGAACCTTTGATGAAGACTTACAAGTGGTTTAGAAGAATGTTTATGTTTTTTTCATGTATTATGATCCTGATTTCCAAGACACTAGACTTTAAATATCCTCTGTTTGCAAAATGTAATGAACGATTATGTTTTAAAAAGGTGGGATGTCATAGTTGGTATTAAAGGATAGTTTAGTTATTTATGGAAATTTGGATATGAACACTTTAGGAATAACCCTATAGAAAAGTTTAAATATATGAAATCTTCCTGGTATTTTGGTGAGTATTGAGTAAGTGGTTTATCATGCAAATACATCCTTGTCTGGATACGAGCAGGTAGAGGTGGCTCTGGCACAAATGTACATAGGGGTAAAACCTGAAAGCACCGCTTTGATCTAGACTCGAACAGGAACTGGTACACGACAATGAGCCTTGTTTCACTCTAGGTTATGACACTCCCGGGGGATATGTTTGGTTAATCGCAATCTTTTTATGAATCATTATGAAGGAATTATAGAAAAATGTAATTGTCTAAGTATGAAGTTATAAGACATAAAATCCTTTTTAGTTAAAAGATTCGTAAATGAAATAAAACTTGTTGCGAAGGATTTATTCTTTTAGAAAATGTCCCCATCGTCTAGGAATACATTGATGTATTTCCTAAGGAGTTACCCGGACCTCCCCCAGAAAGAGAGGTAGAGTTCTCCATTGAACTCGTACCTGGATCTCATCCGATGTCAAAGACCCCCTATAGGATGGAAAATGTGGAGCTAGAGGAATTAAAGAAACATCTCTGAGATCTTTTGGAGAATGTGTTTATTCAACAAGTGTGTCTCCTTGGGGAGCACCAGTTCTCTTTGTAAAGAAGAAGGATGGATCAATGCAGCTATGCATTGATTATAGAGAACTGAATGGGATCACAGTGAAGAAAAAATACTCCCTTCCAAGAATTGATGACTTATTTGACCAACTTCATGGGACTCAATTCTTCTCTAAGATTGATCTTCGTTCTGGTTATAATCAACTGAGGGTGAGGAATGATGATGTTCCAAAAACTGCCTTCCAATCAAGATATGGGCATTATGAGTTTGTTGTTATGCCCTTCAGACTAACTAATGCACCTGCAATTTTTATGGATCAAGAATAAGTTGATTTTGGAAACTTATGTTTTATCACATGGATATCCTTTTTATAGGAAAATGATTTGTTGATTAAATGATAAAGGTTATTTTGGACGATGTTTTCTCTTTTGGAGTACTATATTCCTAAGGGAAATAAAATACTATAGGATTTAAATTGAGGAGGAATGGTTGATGTTTTTTATGTATTTATTGTGGACATATTGTGATTTGGGTTATTTTTGTAAAATGATGAACCTAGCATAGAGAATATGTGAATAGGTTAATTACACTTTATTATGAGACTTTAATAATAGTCTATGTTATTTGAAGATAAATGTTAAGATTTATTGGGTAAAATTATGTGATTAAATCCTTATGAGTTTTGGGTTCCAATCTTAGTTTGGATTATTCTGAAGAATTTTAAGGAAGATTGTGTATTGAATGGTCTTTCTGGAACTTTGGGTACTTTTGTTGAATTTTGGAGATTAATAGTCATTTTTATTTTTATAAAGGATTATACTTTTGGGGATTATATGATCTCATACTAACCTTTTTAGTTTTAGTTGATGACTAAAGTCAAGGGAAAAATATAGTTATTCTTTTGTGGATTATGTGATTCTCTAGAAGATGATTCTTGTGCTTTTGATGAGACCAAGTCTTTTTGAATGGTCATTGTTTGGAGAAAAGATTAGTCTTGGTGGAAACTTATTAAGGAATGAAACTCTACTTGAAGGAAATTATATTACCTTATGTTTTTAATATATTTAGTAAATGAATTCCTCAAAATTATGAAAAGGAATATAAAACAAAAACGTTGTTGGTTTATGTTTCCTATTGGGTAATCAAAGACCATTTAACACATCTTAGTTTTGTGATCTTCTTGTGGTTAATTTTCTCCTAATCATGTTTTCTATCACTCTCCATCAGAAATTGACCCTTTGTTTTCTCTTCCATATCCATGTTTTCCTATATGGAATCCTAGTAAGGGTTAACTCAGGTGACCTTTGTACTTCCCTTTCTTTCTTTTAATGTAATAGTTTTACTGACTCTTTTTCCGATGTGGGACTTTCAACAAAATTTCCAAGCACAATTTTAAAATTATGAGGATGCAATTTATTAAGGGAGAAGATTGTAACGACCCAAAATATTGAATAAATTTTGTTCCCTAACTATGTGTGTTATTTTGTTTTATACTCAACAAAACAATTTCGTTTAATAAAATGTTTATAATTAAAATAAGACCGTTGGGTTTCGACTGTTATATGACCGTTGGTCAATATGACCATTGGAAACTAAATGTTGTGATTATTGTCTATAAATACAAGTGATATTGATTAATTAATATGGAAAGAATATTTGATGGCCTGATCTAGTAGTCTCGGGCCGATCGAAGCCCATCTGACGGAACTCGAGAAGGAGGTAGCACCTTTGGGCTTTGCTCTAGACCAAACCCAAGCCAAACTTCATCGTGTGAATCTGGAATGGAATCTTATTCACGAGAAGTTCAAGCTGATAGAAATCACTAATCGAGAAATGTTGGCTGAGCCACCCAGATATTCTACCACCTTAGCACACCTTACTCTTAGGTCCTATGTTGGTGTTATAAGGGGTTATGTAACGAGACCGTAACTGCCATGTGTAATCCTTTATTTTAAATAAAAATTGATATTTCTTCTTATGGTGAAGTTTGAGAATTTTCAAATAACCGAATAAATATAGTATGCATATTATTGATGAATTTTAGAAAAATAATATTTTAAAAATATTTATATAAACTGTAAATAATTAATAATGTGTAATGATTTTCAAAAAATGGTCTTCTATAGTTATGTTTAGTAAGAAATTTAGAGTCTAATAAGATCAACTTAATTTTTGATGAATAGTAAATTATGAATAGTGATTATACACTTATGATTAGTAATGTGATCAAATGGATTGAGTAACCTCACTTAAGAAAGTATTAATACAATCTATGCACCTTGATTAAGTAATGTGATTCAATAAAATATGTAAATAACTGTTCCAGAAAGTATTGGTTAAGTATTCGTTTTTTGGGTGAATAGTGTTTTTTATTTAAAAATTAAAATAAAAATATTTATAAAATTATTTGCTTAAAATGGAGTTCATTTTTGGAATCAGAGCATCAATTTTTGGTTAAGGTGAATTTTTGGGATTCTTCTGAAACAGTTAAATTTTCAGTGAATAGTGTTTTTTATTTAAAAATTAAAATTAAAAATATTTAGAAATTTTTTTTTCATAAAATGGAGTTCATTTTTGAAATCAGAGCATCAATATTTGGTTAAGGTGAGATTTTGGGATTTTTCGGAGAAAGTTGATTTTTTAGTGAATAGTGAAAATACAGTTTTTGAGTTTCGGGTGTTTAATGACATCATTAAGGATGTAATAATTTTGAAATAATTCTGGTAAACTTATGAATAGTAAGATAAGGTATGGGGTGTCCCAAGTGGCCAATACCATGGGAAAATACCATGGGCAAGCCCATGGTTATTCCAATACCACTAATGAGGTGTCCCTTGGCAATTAATGCTTTGTCCCCTCACTTCTCCTATAAATACAAAGACTTTCCCTCATTCATTTCATTTGAAAATCCTCCCCAACGATGTTCTGTTCTATTTACCTCCCAAGGAGTCCTCCCAAGGTTCCATCATGCCTCCCAAGGTTCCGACCTTCAAGATTTCAAAGTTACTCTTCATGGTAAGGGATCCTTTCACCCTCCTCTTTTAAGTCATGACTTCCTTTATGTTGTGTCTTATAATTTCCATCTTTTTATGTTGAGGGTATGTTCTTATATGTTCTAATTTCTTTCCATTTCATTTTTAATTATTGATAGACCTTCTCTGCTCTCATAAATTTGTTTTCTGGATTTTTAAGTGACGTCGTTAGGCTGCTGAATTTTTCGTAAAAGAAATCGCATCTTCTCTTTTCTTTCATGTTTCCTTTTTTCATGTGGTATGTCATTCAAATATCAATACCATGATCTTATTCAGTACCCATACTGTATTATGAGTTATTTATGAGTGGGTGACCCTTGTACCCTCTCTTTTCAATGTTTTCTAAAACCATGTTATATAGTAGTTATGCTGCATAAATTTCATCTCAAAATTTCTATCTCTTTCTCTCAAGAAATTCTATTGTTTATTTATGTGAATACCTAGACTTAACTCATTTCCATGGGTGTTAATAAATATATAAAGATTATATATTTGATTCTGTAATGGAAACACATATAACCCTCACTCCCTTTCCATGGGTTATAAATGACATAATGATCTTATTTTTAAGCTCTTTTTAAACGTCATGATTTTGACATGAAACCCATTTCATTGATTCCATTTGGGTTATTTATGAAATTTTTTATTATGATCTATGTGTCTCACATGAAATTAAATACATATTAATGGTGTTCCATGATAGCGCTCCAATGCATTGGGTAAAGAATTAATATCTTGAGATGACAACTTTTATGATACCTTGGTGAATAACCTTGGTAATGTTTATGACACCTTGGGGATGGATCTTGGTGATATGTTCGTGAATGTCTAAATGAAATTTTGTAGCAATGTATTCAAGTTATGTTCCAAGTTCTTTTCTTTATGATATTCCTATTCTCCCATTTCTCATGTCTTTATGGTTTTATTCAAGTTCTTATTGATATCACAAGTACATTGATTCCCTTGTTTACCCTTACTGGGCCTTTTTCTCACCCTTTCCTTTGATGTCTATCTCCAGGATATGAGATGCAGTATATGTACATAGGATTAACCTTTGATGAAGCATTTAAAGTGTATTAGAATAAGTTTTTTGTTGTTTTCATGTATTATGATCCTGATTTCCAAGACACTAGACTTTAAAGATCCTATGTTTTTAAAATGTAATGAACGGTTATGTTTTAAAAAGGCAGGATGTTATAAGGCCTCACAAGGAGATATGTATTGACAGTCTTAATTTATATTTATTTCATCTACATTTTTTCTGAGAACACTATGTTGCTGCTCCCATAGAGTGCTACTGTTACATGATCATTTCCTTTTCTAATATACTTAAAGAGATGTTGTATGGAAGAAGACTGATTGAAAACTTCAATATTGAGATGTGCTTGATACTTAAATAGAAAAACATGACTGTATAGTATGAAAAACAGATAATCTAAAGGGAATCCATTTTTTAGAACTATTTTTCCATCATCCCTTCTTTGATAGACAACGTAACTATCATAATCAACAGTGGTATTCCCAACAAATATTTTTGGAAAAAATTTTGAAAATTTTCAATTTCTCATACAAGGAGAAGTATGGTTGGCATCGCCGTAAGGGCCATGGGTCGTAAAATTCTTAACATCATCTTGTAGTCTTGGGTAGGCACAATTATTTGGAATTTCATAACATACAATCTTATTTACAACTATTGGAGTGTGAAATTTGTTTTCATGGTATATAAATAGTAGGATGTGCACATTAGGCAAGCCACGTTTTTGAAACTCCACAATTCGAACAACTACGTGGGAAGAAAAGAGATTTATACAGTTAATAAAAGATGAAAAAATATATAATATGGAACTAAACATACTAGATATTAAGTAAAAATATAGATACATGCTCGTGACTTTCCAAAGAATCAACCTTCTCTTAAATCTTTCATTAAAAAATCAACCATAATATTGAAAACTCAAGATAATATCTTCAGGTAGTCTAGTGGATGGAGATTGTGATTTCAAAGAAATCAAGTTATTTTAGGCCACAATAGCTAATATGTAAACATTAAAAATATATATGGATACCCTGCCCAATTATATATCAAAATTGAATCTTGGTAAGTCTGGTTCATACACTTTGGACCTCCCATAAATTTAGAAGGTAAAATAATACGCTTCTCATAGGATGTCCCTTCGTAGTCACCTCGAAGCAATGAATCTCGTAACCCATTGTATAGTTTGACCCTCAATTTATTCTGATTAAAGTTAATGAATGATAGTATTTGAGACTCAATCATCATATAATCATCAGTAATAAACTTTTGCATTAATCTTATAGAATTTAGTAATATCGATGCATCATTATCACAGAACAGCAAGTGGAATGAGAAGTACTCTCTAATTTTTACCTTCCTGAGCGTAGTACTTGTTTTGAATCGAGTAGCATGATGCAACACGTTGTCACAATATCCATCCTGCCACCTGTGAAAATCAAAGGATACTACAATGGAAGATATAATAGGTGAATCTCATCAATTCATTTTAAATCCTCATATTTGGTTTGAATGATGATATCATGTTCTTTGTTGAGATCATCAATATCACTGACAATTAGCATTGTAATTTTAGAAGTCTTTGGTAGGTTATTTTTCTCGGAATTTGTTTGTCTTATTTTAAGAATAAGTATCTTTGATTTTGGAACCTCCTGATAGTTATGAACATCCCATGCACTTATAAATTTTTGATCCAAATCATTTTTCTCATGAAGTAGCTGTTGTAGGTTATCAATAGTATTGCATACAATAATAGATTGTTGATTTATTTCGTCAAAGTTGGATCAATTACATATGTTAATATAAATTGGGGAAGGGATTGTCAAATTAGTATAAACATTAAACATAAATTATACCTAATTCTGAGAATTCTATTCTGACACTCATGTGTAGTATCATACACGTAAAGTTGTGCAAACCTTGGTGGATGTCCATCAGGTGGACATAAACTACCTATGTGATGGTAGTTTTGTCCATTTAATCTAAATATACATGGAGATATACCATTATTGAATGCCCTATCTACCTTCCAACACATTAATGTGAATTCAAACATCAAATTGAAAATACGCATTTGGTCTTGGAATAATTAAGCTTTAGAAAAAGTTCGATGGAACACCAACATCCTTAGTTATTTAGGACATGATAGTAGGAAATCCAAAGCAACCTTTCCCATTGAGCAGTATAGAGAAAAACATTGGTTTTGTCTCATCAAACCACAAAAACAAGAGTGACAATATTGACAGACGTTAGAAGGATCTCCAATATCATAATAATGTGATTGAACAGAATAGTAATGTAGAATATGTTATTAAAAACATCAGTCAACAACAGATAAGATGATTTTCTATTAGATAACCATTAATGCATGTTTAGAAAGTACACTAA
Source organism: Viscum album (assembly GCA_963277665.1). Lineage (NCBI taxonomy): Eukaryota > Viridiplantae > Streptophyta > Magnoliopsida > Santalales > Viscaceae > Viscum > Viscum album. The sequence goes on along the minus strand of OY728151.1, from coordinate 1,449,341,008 downwards.
CCCATGTTCTCAGAAGTGCCTTTTTCTAGTGACTCTCCTTTATTAGCAAGTGGTACGTAATATTGGACTACCATAAATAATAAAAAAGATAATATTGTTTCAAGTTAAACATGTTCATCAATGTACCTCTATAGTTTTCTGCACCATTTATGCCAATATTTATGTTTTCTTGATCCTCAAAAGTATTCGTTCTCATTTCTTACCGAATAAATGACTGTTGTCCAGAACCTGAAAGTAGTTATAGAAAAAAAATCACTATTCTACAGAATGTACACTTGTATATATATGTGTGTTTGTCAACTTATAGTGTACAACAGACCCGTACATGATAATGTATTGTAGTTCCCCTTAGCTTTAGGAGTTAATCAGAATCTATTGGTATAGGAAAGCATAAGAAATAGAACTTGAATAACATGAATGGTAATGTGTAGAAACAGTCTTCGTTCTTACTTCGTTGAGGAAATAGGTGATGAATCTGATAGATTATTTTCTTCAGTCATTAATTCTAGGAAAAGTAATGACCAAAATGTTATACAGGGAATACAAATGTTGTATGGTCTATATTATGTACACAAAAGATAATAATTGTGATACTTAAAGAATGGTAGAGGAGAATGTGTCAAGCCACCCAAACATTTTTTTCATTTGTTAGGTCCATCAGAAAACGTTTACCAAGGAGCAGATGGTTCTGGCACTATTGACAGAGAATTAGTTAATTAGTAATAATCTGTGTTAGTGTGAAATATAGTGTGTAGTTCAATGGTTTATATAGGTAAATTTAAACATAACTAACCATTGTTACATAAATTTGATAATTAAATGTGTGTGACTCCATTTTTCAATCTATTAATTGGTAGAGGTTCAGTGTTTGGAGTTCTAAACAGACTACTAGATGCCACTGAAAAATATCCATTAGATATCGCCACTGATATTGTGGAAATTTCAATGAATACAGACACTAAAAGAATTAAATTAACTTGAAAATTTTAATGTGAAAGCATTAAAAAACTCGCCTACTTTATGTCATTACTTTATTAGTAGACTATATTGTACCCTTGCATCTGTACAGTTTGATGGGCAGTAGATGTTTGTATTTCACTAAGAAGATAACTGTTTAGGAACTGTCAGAAAAATAGTGTAGTATGACTGATTTTGGTTAATCTGAAATGCATTCTGATACATAATAAAGATGCTACTAGTTAATAAAAATGGAATTAAATAATGATACATATAGATGATAATGGCATGCGTGTGACTCTACGTGGTATGTCACCTATTGATACTGGTTCACTTGATGGAGTACTAGACTGGTTGGTAGATGTTATTGAATAGTTTCTAGTAGTTGTCGACACTGATCATGTGGCAAGTGTAATGAATGAAACTACTGAACATAGGATAGTAAGTAGAACATTTCCAATAGTACTTAATAGATAACTCAAAAACTACTTATTGTTCCTTCAAAAATAGCATCCACTGCAACCTTGCATCTTTAGAGTTTGATGGGCAATTCATGTTTGATTTTTTTTCTTTATAGCTTATTATCAAGGTGTGCAATGTGACCATATAATTCATAGTGGACAGTAAAGTTAATTTAATTTACATTATGAAGGCAAACACCTAATAGGCTAAAACAAACCACAATAGAGGTTTATTTTTTTCATTCAGGAAATGAAAATTCATACAACAAAATCTTCATTTGGATATCAATATGCATAACCAAAAGGAAGTCGAATTAAGTTTCAAGGAAATTCCAAAAAGAGATCATAGTAGAGGTTTATTTTTGCATAATAGGAAATGTAAAATCAGACAAAGAAATCTACAATTGGATATTAACATGCTAAACTGAAATTAATTTGAAATAAGATTCATGGAAAATTGTACAACAAACTATAGTAGAAGCTTATTTTATTCAAAGGGTAGAAGAAAATTCAGACAATAGTAAATGAACCCAAAGTGTTATAGAACTGGAAAGATACCATAAATGTATTTTCAAGGATTTAGGTTTTCCAGTAGGCATTTAAGTTCGTACCTGAAGTGTGAAGATGATGTGGGAGGGTATATGACATGTAGGAAGCATGTCGAGAAGGGAAGGTGACGTCGGTTAAAATTACAAACCCAAAAATCTCTTGAAAATCCCTATGAAATTGCATGATGTAGGGGGTTCAAAGGGTTGGAGTGAGAGAGTAATGAAGTATCTATGAAGGGATTTACTATAATTGGAACAAATCTAAGGAGGATTTTGGAGGAAAATATTATTGTAGCGGGGTTGGTTCTAAAGTGATTCATGATCCGAAGAAGCTGTGAACGAAAATGCGAGTGGGAGAATGAACATGATGGTGAGGTATGGTGAAACTAGGATGAGGAGTAATATGGAGTATGAGCATGATGAAATATTGGGAAACTGAGATGAGGATGATGCTGGTGTTGGGAGTTTGTAGCAACCCTAGGTCATGAAGAGCTCAATCTCGACTGCAAGCAGGAGAAGGAAAACCGCAAAGAGTATATTTGAAACCAGGAGAAGGAGGACATCATAGACGGAGGTCAGTGCAGTGCCGATTGACTGGTAAAGGGAGGATGATAGAGGCAGGGGTTTGATGGGAGTGTAGGACAATATGTGCAATAACCTCTGTAGGAGCAGGAGAGGGAGGCAAAGAAAGGATGTGATACTGCACAGAGGGGGGACGTGGAGAATTGGTGAAAGGGAAATTATGGGAAAATTGATGTGGACGAATGTGAGTGTGACACATGGTAGAAGGAAATCTAGGATTAGTATATATAGTAGATTATAGGTCCCAGCCTATCAGACTCCTTCCACAACAGTCAGGCATCTGACGTCCCCAGGCGAGGCTATATTCATGTATCACCCTTTAAAATAATTTTCCCTTCCATGTTATAAATAACTAATAACTATTTTATATAAAATTAATTTGACTCATTTACATTTTTAAGGAAAACATTATAAACTTATATCAAATAATTTTTTATTAAACAATTCTTAAAACATTGTTTTAGATATTCTTTTATATACCCACTTCTCCACTAGTTTCTTATGAATTTTTATATAAATGAAATTAGTATTCATTACCTATTATTCATTATTTAATATAAAATTTACAAAACACATTAATACCATGATTTCATGGAAAGAATTACGATATATAATTTGGGTATTCCACAACTCATGATTTTGTTAAACATTTATTCATCATCACTTTTTTCATTATTAAACATTATTTATGAATTTTTTTACTTATATACTATACATATGCATGTATTTTTATATTTAACTGGTTGGCCTTGAATTATATAGTCCAATAATTAATTGTCTAACGTATTCCTCTCATGAGTTAAATATATAATGTAATGGAAATAATCATATCATAAAGTTTTATGTTGTCTTGGTAGAGATTCTCTACATTTGATTATAATGACATGTTATACATTGATGTCATAGTCTAATGATTTCATGATCTTCTAATATCATCTCCCTTATAATTTAATTCCATAATATTATATAAAATACTCAATTTTAAAGTTATAATGTTATCTGAAAGGGTTATGAGCTACCAAGTATTAATTTTTATCTCTCACCCACACTAATATTATGGTTGTTCAAGGTCCATCCCCTGTGTAGTTGGGTTAGTCATTTGAAGGAATATTCATACATATTTTAATGAAAAGTGAGTAACTAATTTGATGAATGAATGAAATAGGGGTGGATAATTTAGAATAAATAATGGTGGGTGGGTGTTGTTTGAAGTGGTACAATATAATACTAAAGGGTTATTGCTAGGATGCATTCCATTAAGATGGTTTGGAAGGATTTTGAAAAAATAAGTGTAAATAATGAATGATATTCAGAAGAATTTATCCAATAATACTTTTCTACTAAAAATCCATTAAAAAAATTTAATTGTCGTTAAAATATAAATTCTCAGTCAAAGGGGGTGCATAGTATCGTATTTCATTTTACCTTTACCCATAAATATGATTTTATTTTCTAATATCAAGATGTTCATACACGTCTATTTTATCTATCATTGAATCATTGACCATATATTTTTAATAATGAATGAACCCCAACATGATTGAGATGATTTGTTCAAGAACATTGAATAAATTATTGTTCCTCTTATGTAAAACTAAAATAAATACATCCAAGTATTTTAATTCATCTGAACATGAAGAATTGTTATTATTGGGTATATCGATAGGGAATAACCATTTCTCTTATTGATCGAAATGTTTGATTGCAGGACTATCTAATATGATTACTTTTCAAGAAATGATGAATTAATTTAGAAAACTTTCCCGGGAAAATGATTCCCCCTTCTTTTATTTCTCTATTTATAGCTCATTTATTTAATTTTTATCATTATTTTAATTAAATCAAACTGAATTTGGATCAACTTTTCCATTTTTCAAGAGTTGGCATTGCTACATTCCACGCTCTCTATGGGATCAACCTCATACTTCTTCTATAATATGTCTGTGTAGTAATCATGATTCATGTTAAATATAAATTTCTAATTTGATCATGTCCATAGGGTTTAACAGTGCCTTTTGGGCGCATCAATAATTACCATTTGGCTTTTACTAAAAATGTTAAATGAATCTTCTTGTCATTTTCTGAACAATGAACTTTCCTAACCTTGTTCCAATGTAAATGAAATGTTCACTTTTGAAATTTTAAAACATATATTGAATTAACCTTCATCATGACCATGATTTATTTTATGATTACTTTTCCTATTTATGATCATCATTTAAAGAAAAAAAATAAAAGTTATTTAGAAAGATAAGGATATTCACAATCCTGTAGAAAATAAAAAAGATATTTTCCACAATAATATTTTAAAGATATTTCTATGGTATTTATATTAATCAAAGAAAACAACCCCATATTCTTACTCCAATGGGTACATATTCATACCATCCTTATTCTTCTTTTGGATGGTTTTTGATTATTTTGAACAAGGATAATATTTACATTCAATTCCTTATTTTATTTTGGAGTCATTAACTTCCCCATGAAATATTCACTTTCCTATGATCATTTGACAATAAATTACCACTAAATATACATATTATTTATCATATATAGTATTATTTCTTAAATTGTATCTAATTTATAAGTATGGTATTTTACATTGATAGTTATTTGATTGATTGGGGAAATATTGATAAATCTGTATCCTTTACTCAATATAGATATTTGATCTGAATGCATATTGATTACTTAATTAAATTAATTATTTGATATATGAGGAATTTTTTGGACCTACAGTGATGGGTGTGGCATGATATTATATATCCCATTGATACATAAATAGGTCTCATGAGACATATTAATTATTCTATCACTAAACTATTTTTTACCTATAGAGTAAACTGTCTTGTGAATGATTTTGATGGTAGAAGTATCATGTGCATTAGTAATGATATCCAATAATTAAGCACTATCTTCATTATGTTTTTAGTCATTATTATCAAGGATATTTTAACAATGATAGCAACTTTGGATGCATTTCATTTTCATCTTATTGATTTGATGGAATGTGTTGTCAGTTATTTACCTTACCAGATTGATTATTCCAAATCTAGTTATTTAAATGGAATGTGTGCTAATTTATATACCTTTCCATATTGATTATTCCTTATCCAGTTATTTAAATGGAATGTGTTCTAAGTTATTTACAAATCCATATTGATTATTTTTAATGTTTCATGATAATTTCCATTGTACTTAACCCTTATTGATAATTCTCACCCACCCTTATTTTATTTTTATTCCATAGGATTACATGAAGTATGTTATGACTGATATGAAGGGATAAAATAGATTTAATAATGTTATTCTCAGAAGAAAAAAAATATCACTTAATTTTTTTGTTCAAATGTAATGTAAGACTCAAGTATGTATCCAGTTTACTAAGACTACAAAACTATTCATTCCATCAGGATGTGATTCCTTATATCTTTTGAAATGTAATGGTAGTAGGCAATAACTCTATACTACTAAGGTTGGGGTCCCAACAAATAAAAAATGGAAACATACAAAAAACATAAGGGAATGATTTTTCCAAAAAAATAGAAGAAAAATGATAGAATTTAGTATTCTAAATGCTCTAAAGGGAGAATTCATTAGAATAAAAAATGTAAAACAATAATCAAAGAGTAAATCATAAAAGACACATCATCTATGAATATCAAGCGCAAATATATCCCATATAATAGGTGGATCATATCTCCACTGGTCACCTCAATCACTATGGGTCCCAAATATCATGAACATACACCACATACATGTAGTGATTTTCCTTTCCTATGACATGGAATAAAATTATATAAAAATGCTTGATGGGAAGGTTTTTGTGTGATCTAAACAACCCATTAGGGTCTCACCAAGTGTTCCATAATCAATTTGACAAAAATTAATCCATTCATGCAATCAAGTTATATAAAACAAGTCATGTTATGGTATTTGTATATTTTAAAAAACATGATTTCAATTGAAAAGGATGGAAGATATATAAAAAATGTATCAAATAAAAATTTTATATGAATCATTAATTTAAATAAGAATCCATTAATAAATCATTTATTTAAATATCTAATGATCCCGAATTTAGTAGCCTAAAGATAGTGGTTACTTTTATATATTGAAACTAGATATATATAATTGCATCCTGAATGACCTACTGGTCTTGTACTATTGGTAAACTAAAAACATACTTTAAATTCACATTATATTTTAAAAAATAAAATAACTGAAACAAATTCAATTAAATTAATAAAATGATAATAATATGGAAGAAATAAATTATTTCAAATAAATCCTTATATATAATCACATAAGCATAAATATCTTCCATGAATATTTTAACTAATAAAATATTCACATGAAAATCAATAAATGATCTCATAATGAGGTAATTCCTAATTACAAACAACTAAAATATATTATCCATCCATTTTATGAGATATTTTCAATCTATCGGTAGAAACCCATCTAATTTGGACAACTAATTTGTCTCCAGATACTGACGAATACATCGAGGGGCTATCTGTAACCAAGACCCACCCATAACACACAAAATCTAATTTATTCCTTATATAAAAGTAATTAAACACAATAATTATAAATATTCTCATTAAAAATCTAACTTTCAAAATGTTAATATATACCCTAATCACATGAATACAATCATAAATCATCCAGAGTAATATGGTGAATAATTATAAAATTGAACAACCTCAGTCAAAAAAATCATAAACCATCCAATGAAAGGATAATGATGATATAAATGTAAAATATCCTTAGTGTATCATATGTACAATGATTTTTGGATGTTATTTATAAAAAGAAATAAAATAAAGATTTTCTTAAAATCGTTTTTGATAAAAATATACTTTTCACTTCAAAAATCATATTTTAAAAAAAAGTTTCAAAATAATTAAAAATATTATTCTATTTGAAAATAAAATTTATAAAAAAGTAAAATATTCCTTAAAACATTGAATGTTAATGACGCCAAAAAAAATTCATGTCGTACTCATTGAAACAATGATCCCTTACACATTTTTGGTAAAAGTCAAACTAGCCCTATTTTGAAAATGACATGAGGATTCCATTAAAATTATTTTTAAAAATTTATAATAGGTAAAATTTTGTTTAATAAATATTTTATAAAAGGATAAAAAAAATTGAAAACTATTTTATAAAAATGGATTATTATGGAAAAGGATTTTCCATTGAAGTGTAAAATAAATTCGATTTTTAAAAAAAAACATCAAACATTTTAAGTACCAAAGAGTGAAAAATGAAAATATTACACTAAATGTTCATCAATAAATAATGTGGAATAAAATATATTTATTTTAAGATATAAATATAAAATAATTCCAATAAGGGTGACTTATACAATAACAATCCTGAATAACGATGAGAGTGTGAAATAAACCATTACCACTTTGGTAACTTCTAAAATGTAATCCACATAAAAGAAATAAAATCAAATGAAACCTTATATTCTATGAAGATAAATAGATTAATTATATAAAATATAAATGGGGTATTATATACATCACACTAAAGAAATAAGTTCAAAATATGTCATATGTCCCAATGAAGTAAAAGTTAGATGAGAAACCATTACGTTAGGTTCGATTATCTTCATATGTCTCCAAATATCCTGTGTAATAAGTATAGATTAATTATATATAAATTAATAACCCCTAATAATAAATCCCATAAAATATATTATTTAGATAAATTTATCACACTTTTATTAATAATTATTTGTTTAAATAAATATTTCTGGGGATAATTGATTCATTTTTCCTGCATGTTTTATTTATGAAATATTGTTACTTTTAATTTTATTACGTATTAAAATTTTCCATAATTAAAAAAATGATATATATATATATATTAAATATTTATTTATTTATATTAATCTATTAATGTTAGATATAGAAAATTTATTACACTTTTCATGGAAAGGGTAGGTCGTATGTACGCACGAATGATGTTTTTATTTTTCTCGATAGACAGAATGAAAGGAAAATAAATATTATTTCATACTAAATAGTAATTATTATTTCATATATAATATTTATAGTGATAAAATACATCCTTATTACAATCAATTAAAAAAATGAAAAACACTTCACATCGCTTCGTGGAGGCAGTAGTCCCCACATATGCATGAGCGACATTATTGTTTTGCAATAGATTGGAAGGTAAGAAGTTAGATGAGATATTATATTTCCAAATGTATATTTATGTAATAAATTTTAAATATATTCTATGATTTTTACCTTATTTCTCTCCATATAATGAGTAATAGAAAAATAAATCACATTGGTTCTCGAGGCGGTAGTCTGTTGTGCAAACGACTTACGTTATCGTATCCCGCGTGGAATCAAAGGTATGAATATTTATGTGATATAATATTTCTATATGTATAATAATTTCATAAAAATATTATAAACATAGTAAATCCATAATTATATCCATCATTGAATGGTGGTTGTGGAAAATGTTTTATATCGGTTTGCGAAGAAGTAGTCTTTCGTACACACGATCGCCAGTTTAATTTCCCATTTTATGGAAGTGGGGATGGATTTGGGTTATTGAATTAAAAAAGTAACATATAAGAATATATTAGATAATTTTGTTATTATATTATCATAGTTGATTAATTTTTAAGTAGGTGGAATATGAAATAAAAAAAATACAAACGTTTAAGAATTTTACCTCTTCTTTGAATAGCCTCTTTAGGTTTGTACCTAAAGCCTTCATAAGAGATATTTCAAATAAAAAAGTATTATAGGATGTTTTTAGGGAATTAATGATTTTATTTTGGTATCTTTGGTCTAAATAAAATGTTTATGGATGTGCGAATATGGGAGGAGAGGTGGTCGCTTTTTATTAGTGGGGGAGTGGAAACACATGGAAGTTTTGAAAAGATAATGTGATTACAACATTTATATTTTGAACAAATCCTAAAAAATGGGTCATTATAAAACAGTAAAGATTATAGGGTCTATATATTTCAATAAAATGGGTTTATTATAGGTTTTGCGTCATTTATATCCTTTATCTTCTTACTTTAACCCCTAGTAAACCCATGTTTACCGTAACCGTAGTAATTGATTATTTACTGTTTTCACAATTAATTATAGAAAAAAAGTAAGTTTAACTTATTATATATTATAAATTATTTGGATTAAAAATATTAATTTCATTTTTCCTCATTAAATTCACCAATTTGGTAAAATTCAATTAAAAATTAAACCACATACGCGACGAAAGAGTGGTTTTCCTATGAGAAAATTATCATATTTATATATTGTTTTAATATCCAAATTCAATATGAAATTGATTCCAATGAACAAAATTAGTTAAAATTTAATATTTAAAAAATAATTTTACATTAAAAACAATGTAAAAAATAGTTTAACATTTTATATAGTTTAAACGAAATGGTAGTTTTCATTAATAATCGTTATTTTTTACTATTCATCAAAAAATAATCTTTTTAGAAAATTATAAAAAAATTAAACTAGTGATAATTTAGAAATTTATATTTCAAAAATAGAATTTATTTTTTAAATAAATTTATTAAAATTGGTAAAGAAATATTTTTAAATTATGTGCGAAAATGGAGAGTAATACTACTTTTAGAAAAATATATTTTTTCAAAAAACATTTCTTTATCTTTCAAATGGTTCTTATTTTATTTATAACCTATAAATTAAAATTGAATTATTATTATTAATTTTTAAACCATATAGTATTCGTAATATAATTATTACTACTCATGCCTTCCATTTTACTGGCTATGTATTAATGTTCATTTTAAATAATTACATTTTATAATAGTATTGCGTTTCTTTTTAAGCATATGTTTTGTGAATTCATAACTATCAAAGAGATTGAATTTATTTAAAAATAGATATGTCATAAAGTCTCATTATGTTAAGAATTCACCAACAATATTTGTTTCATTGATGAATTTTATATTTTAGAGATATCTAGATTCTTTTGTCATGGTGTTTGTGGATGACATACTACCGAATTAAAGGACAGGGGCTGAGAATGAGGAACACTTAGAGATGGAGTTGGGAATCTTGAGAGATCATTACTTGTATGTCAAATTATAAAAGTTTGATATTTGGATATAAGAGGTACGCTTTCTTGGCCATGTAATTTCTAAAAGAGTCATTTCAGTGGATCTAGATAAGATAAATGTTGTTATCTCTTGGTAACTATCAAATAACGTCTTTTAGATACAAATATTTCTTGATCATGTTGGTTATTATAGATGATTTTTTCGTGAATTCTCATGATTATCATCACCTATGATAGCCTTGAAAAAGAATAATGTTCCATCCAATCGACTTAGTAATTCCAGAAATATTTTCAAGAGTTGAAAGTTCATATTAAATCAACACCTATCATGATTTTTCCAGAATCAGGATAGGGGTATGTGGTGTATTGTGAAACTTTTGGATCTAGGTTGGGATGTTTTCTCATGAAAGGAGACCATGTTGTTTCTTATGGATCAAGGCAATTGATAGTTCATGGGAAGAATTACCCAACACACAATTTGGAATTATTTGTAGTCATTCATGCCTTGAAGACCTGGCATCATTATCTCTTTGGTGTGAAATTTATTGTGTTCACAGATCATAAGAGAATAAAACATATTTTCTCACAACGAGATTTGAATCTGAGGAAAAGGATATGGATGGATAATCTCCTGATATTAGAGTTTGACTTGATGTATATAATAAGAAAATGTAATACGGTGGAAGATGCATTAAGTTGAAAGTCATATGCTTAGTAAGAAAAAGAAGCTTCAGAAAAGTGGAAGTTGATGTCAATGTAAGTGCCCAGATAGTGTATTTTTATCACTAAGAGGGGGAGGGGTAAATTAGAGATACATTTTATTTTATGTTTCCTTTCAGGTGAAACAACCTTCCTCTCCTATTAAAGATTCAATTCCATACTGAAAACAACACAAACACACATCCACAAGAACATAGGTATTTACAAGGTTCCCTATTTGATATGATTAGCTACATCCTTGGTAAGGTTAGGAGAAAATCCAATACCATATAATCCACTAGAAAATAATCCCTAGATTACAATGGGAAGGATATATTCCCTTTCACTCCTATAGCACTTTGAATACAATCAAAAAGTGCATGTGCAACATCTTATCCCATGTTACATGTGCTTATTTTTAATTCAACTAGTGTATTCAATTGAAATACCATTCTTCAATTACTCGCCTAGAAGAAAGGTAAGAACCTTTTGGAAATTTTTTCAAAAAACTCAGTCCAATTTTATTGGGTCAAATTTTCCTAGTCTGATTCTCTGAGTAAAATTCTTATAATACAATTCTTCAAATTGAATTTTTCTAATAGAATACTATAAATATTAATTGACACCACTTCAATCCATGAGTACGATAAAACTCAGTTTGATAATTCCTCAATCTGGAAATAATTAATGCAGAAATACCCAGTATGGAAAATCCCATTCCAATTAACTCAGCTTGATACAAACATCATCTAAATTCAATTGAAAAGATGAATATGATGATCTACTAAGTATGATTAATTTTGAGTATGATTATTGACCGAATAAAATCGCCACAACCTTGTCTCTTCTATTTTACTTCTCCGTCGGAACGTCATCAATACAAGATCAACACCGAGAATTCTTCTTCTCTCTAGAAACTCATATATTCTCTCTCTACTGATCGGAACAATACACCATCATCAGTCAAGTACAATGTAATTTTTTACATTCATATGTGACCTTCAAGGGTTTTGGTGGGAAACACAAAAACCATTCTCGCTCAAACAAATTCACCCAAAATGAAATTTTCACTGAAATCTAAAAATAAATTTTGAATTCATCAAATCTTCTCAAATATTCTTGATTATTCTTCAAATTTATTCGATTTTTCTCCAGAAATCCATTTCAATTGTTAGTCCTATTTCAATTGCTGAGACCGATTTCAATTGAATGTCGAGATCCCCCTTGATAGCACATTCAGCAAACCCCTTCATCATCTTTTGTGACCCACTTCAAATACAAGTCATATTCTTCTCCTCTTATCTTGACCCAATTGAAACACCACTTCAAAGGATAGATAAAGAAAATTAATCCTTGATCCACTTTATGGAGGCATTTGAAAACAAATCAGAGTTTATCTATCTCATCCACCCTTTCTACAATTAGACTGGATATGATCATTCTGATATCGATCATTCCGATGTCGATCATTCTAATGTTGATCATCTTGATATTGATCTTTTCCTTCATGAGCCTAATATCGATTATTCTAATATTGATCCTTATGATATTGATCGTTCTGATATTGAGCATTCGGATATTGGTCATTCTGATACTGATTATTCTAAGATTGATCATTTTGATATTGATCATTTTGATATTGATCATTCTGATATTGATCATTCTGATATTGATCATTCTAATATTGATCATTCCTAGGTATAAAAAGCTTTTATATCATCTAATGGAAAACCTAGATGCTATAGTAAATTGGTACCACCTATTCAATCAATACCACCTTTTTAATCAAACTAGGTATGATTATCCTAATGTCTATATTTAAGTATGTAGTTGATCAAAAAATTGATACTTTAAATAAGCACCACTTCATCAATCTACATCACCTTTTCAATCCACCTAGAATCCGATCATTTTGAAAAAACAATCGATATCACTTCTTTCACTCTTCCACTCGGATACAATAAATCTGGATATGATATTTTTCAGATTACCAGCATCTCTTTCTCTCCCCCTTTCTTCCATCAAGCTTTCATCACAAGTTCTCAATTCAACTCATGATCTATATGAAATATGAATCTGCAAATCATCATCACATTTAAAACATTTTAGTTATAGTGACTCTGATTCTCTATCAAAACAACCACTTCATTCATACATCGTAGACATAGTGACTCTGATTCTCCATCAAAACAACCACTTCTTTCATATCGAATCCCAAGTGAATCCAATCAATTCTTCATTATAGTAAGAACCCTAATATTTATTTCAGGTATGTATCTTTATTTTTGGTTTTTTTTATGAAATAATAAGAAATGGGAAATTTTCTAAGAACCTGAATCTTCTTCTTTTTCTTGTACATTTCATTGGATGTGCTTTCTTCCTTATGTTCATCCTTCTCAGATTTTGTAACAATTTCTTTCTTAACTATTGAATCTTTTGATGAGTATTTTGACTTTTATTCATCTTTATAAACACCTTTGTTACAATCAGTTGGTAACATTTTTCACATGCTTTTATTTTCTCCTAGAAAGATAGTTTAATAGATTTTGATATCATGCCTCACTTTCTCATATCCACAATCTATTGATAGATTTTTATAAACATTTCATATTTCATAAAAAGTCTGTTTCTTCCTCTCTTTTTTCAGTTTCTTTTGTGCTTCCTCTAATCTCCTAGCCAAGTCATTGTGTTCTGACCAGACAACTAAGCACTCTTTCTTTTCGAACTTAGTTGATTTTTTTTCTTATCTTTCGAAACATCTGTCTTCTGAGATTTGTTTGACACCTTTTGGTGTGCCGAAAACACAACAAGACATCCTTTTTCGTGGTGTCCTCACATCTCTCACATATAGTTTCCAATGGTTGGAACCTATTTTAAATCTTCACTTCATACTTTTTAGGTTTCTTCAAAACCACTTTCTAAAAACTCTTTATTTGATAAGATTTAATCCCCATTAACCTATGCCTTCCATAACATATGGGGTAATAGTAATATTGTTGATTTAACCGACACATGTTTTCCACATGTCTGAATCTTCCACAATACAAGAAATATCCATAGAAAAATTATTTGACTCGGAAACATCCATATTGATTATAATTTTAATACGTTTCTCATCAACATTATTATCTTTCTTTTCTAATCCACCAACCTTTATGTTATCAATCATATTCTTCCCTTTCCTTTCTACACTATCAGAACCATAAGTATTACAAACCTTTCCAGATTCATAATGATTCAAAACACTTTTGGATTCAGGTTTCTTTGAATCTTCAAAATTCCAAATAGTATTATTTTTTCACATATATAACATTACCAGCATTCTTATTTTCAGAAAACACTCAATTATTATGATAACCCTTTAAAGGTAAATTTTTTTAACCTTATATGGTTTCTCATTTTTTGAACTTTCACCAACATCGGTGATAGAGTTTTGGAAACTTTTGTTTCTCAATTCATCTTTTGAGAGTTTTTTTGGACAAGTTTCAACTCTTTTTCTTTTTTCCTTCAGAATAACCTCTATATGCTCATTAAAATTCTTTTCTTCCTCAATATATTTGTTCAAATCATCAATTTCTATAACCAGGCTCACTTTATCATCAGCAAAAAATCCTTGATTTTTTTTAGGGACATTCATCTTCCAACTTTTTATTTTTATTTCCAGGCCTTCTGATCTTCCTTATAAATTCTTTCAACTCTTCTTACAAATGGAATTCAAGTTGAGTTTATTATTATTCAAAACTTCTAATTACAAATTCTTAATCATTCACTACATAAATGAAATTATTTTCAATACCATGATCAACTGATTTTTTGGATTCAGCTTTACTTTCTTCCTCTTCAGAACAACTACATTCACTACTAGAAGAACATTCCTCATTGACTATTTCAGTAAATGTGTCCCCTCCAGCATCATTTGTAACTCCTTCACTTTCATCATCCTTATATAAAAATAATATCTTTTTTTATTTGGAGAACTTATTATCTTCCCTCTTGGAATAGAATTTTTCTTTATCACCATTTTTCTTCCAAGATGTTCTTGTTCTTCATTCTTCTTCTTCACTTTAATCTTCATCACTCTCTTCTTAATTATCTCTTTGAGTACAATTGGATGCAAATTTACTAATAGTTCCACATCAAAAACATTAAAAGGGAAGTTTCCCTTCATACCTTTTTGTACCTCGTTTCACATTCTTAGAAAAAAAGTATAAAATTGCATTAAGATTTTTACATACCTCGTTTTTAGAACCAGAATATCCTGCTTCTTCTTCTTCAAGGATCTTCTTTGAATTTTCTTTCTTGAAATCCTTTAAAGGAATTTCTCTATCAACTTTTTTTCCTTTAATAGAATTATCCCTTATCAATTTATATGTAATGAGAGTACTATGCAAATAATCTAGAGATAATATTTTTGGATCTCAATCTTCCAACGAAGAAACCTTGGCATCAAACTTGTTAGGAATAATTCTCAAGATAATTTCAAAAAAATTAGAATATTCTAACTTTTCACCAAGACATCTAATAGTGCTCACAATATCATTTACCCTAGTAAAGAAGTCATCAACAGATTCATGCTCACCCATCTTGATATTTTCATACTTCGGTCTCTATATTTGTAACTTTTCCTTCTTCAATTTTATATTTCCTTCATAAATCTTGTTTATTTTATCTCAAATTCCTTTGGTAGTGGAAAATCCTTTTACTCGTATAATATCACTTTCAGAAAGTGATAAGAGTAAATCATTCTTAGATCTTCCATCATTCTCAAGATTTTCCTTATCATCCTTTGTGAGAGGAGAATTCGCAATACAAGGAGGGAAACCACCTGTAAGAGCTTTTGAAACATCATACCCAAGAGACATAAGATATGGAAACATTATTCCTTCCTAGATAGTTTAATTTTTATCATTTAAGATTGGAATCCCCTTACTATTCCCACAACTCAGATTATACATCATAACTTCTTCAAATAATTTATCAAAGAATGAGTGAAGTAAACCTTCTTTAATACCAATTGTAAGTGCCTACACAGTGTATTTAGATCACTGAGAGGGGGTGGGGTGAATCAGTGATACTTTTTCTTTTATGTTTTCTTTCAATTTAAATAACCTTCACCTCTTGTTAAAGATTCAATTCCCTAATGAAAAAAATAAACATAGGTCCACAAGAACATAGGTATTTTCAAGGTTCACTGTTCAATATGAATAGATACATACTTGGTATGGTTTAGAGACAATCCAATACCAAACAATATACTAGAAATAAATCCCTATATTACAATGAGTAGGATATTCTCTTTCACTTGTGTATCACTTTGAAGACAATCCAATAGTGTGTGTGCACCCTCTTAGAATAAATAGTGTAATACACTTTTATGTAATAACACATGTTACCTTAACTTCTTTTTAATTCAATAAGTGTGTTCAACTGAAAAACAATTCTTCAATTCCTTGACCAGAAGAAAGGTAATAACCTCTTGGAATTTGTTGTAGAAAACTCATTCTTGTTTTTCTGTGTCTGATTTTCCCAGTCCAACTCATTGAGTATGATTCTTCCAATACAATTCTTCAAATCTTATTTTATTGATATAATACAATACAAATGAATCGACACCACTTCAATACCTAAGTACGTTAAAACTTAGTATGATACTTAATCAGTCTAGAAATATTTAATATGGAAATACCCAGTACATAAAATCTTGTTCCAATTAATTCAGCTAGATACCAACATCAGGCGAATACAATTGAAAATCTAAATATGATGATCTACTATGTATGATAAATTATGAGTATGATGATCAGACGAATACAATCATCACAATATTATCTCTTCTATTTCACTTCTCTATCAGAACATCTTCAATACAAGATCAATATGAAGACCTTCTCTTCTCTCTAGAAACTCATACCTTCTCTCTCTGCTGCTATGAACAGTACACCATCTTCAGTCAAGTTCAATGTGCATTTTTCCATTTTATAGGTGACCTTCGAGGGTTTTTGTGGGAAACCCTAAAACCATTCCCACTCACACAAATTCACCCAAAATTCAATTTCCCTTAAAATCTAAAAATGAATTTTGACTTCATCAACTCTTCTCAAATCTTCTTGATTCTTCTTCAAATTTTGTCTCTTCTTCTCCAAAATTCCATTTCAATTTTCTGTCTGATTTCAATTTCTATGATCAATTTCAATTGAATATTGATATCCCACTTGATTGCACATCCATAAAACTCCTTCATCGCCTTTATTGACCCACTTCAAATACAAGGCATCTTCTTCTCCTCTTCTCTTGACCCAATTGAAACACCACTTCAAAGGATAGACAAGGTAAATCAATCCTTGACCCACTTGATGAAGAAAATTGAAAACAAATAAGAGTTCATCTATCTCTTCCACCCTTTCTATGATTATCCTAGATACGATCATTCTGATGTCGATCATTCTAATATTAATCTTTTCTTTCCTGATACTGATATTTATTATTCTGATATCGATCATTCTAATATTGATCATTCTGATATTGATCATTCTGATATTGATCATTCTAATATTGATCATTATGATATTGATTATTCTCATATTGATCATTCTAATATTGATCATTCCTAGGTACAAAATTTTTTTATATCATTTGATGGAAAACCTTGATGCAACAGTAAATTGGTACCACCTCTTCAATCAATACCACCTTTTCAACCAATACAACATTTTCAACCAACACCACATTTCCAATAAAACTGGGTATGATCATCCTGATGTTGACCCTTAAGTATGTGGTTTATGGAAAACAAAATGTTAGAGTAAATCGACACCACTTCTTCAACCAGCATCACCTTTTCAATCCACCTGAAATTCAATTCATTTTGAAAAATAATTGATATCACTTCTCTCTCTCTGCCACCCGGATATGATAAATCTGGAAACGCTCATTTTTGGATTGGAAACATCTCTTTTACTCCCCCTTTCTTCCATCAATCTTTCATCACATGTTCTCAATTCAACTCCTTATCTATATGAAATATGAATCAGCAAAGCATCGTCACATTTAAAACATCATAATCATAGTGACTCTGATTTTATATCAAAATAACCACTCCATTTATACATCATAGTATTAGTGACTCTAATTCTCCAACAAAAAAAACCACTTCTTCCATACCAGATCCAGAGTCAATCTGATCAATTCCTTGTTGTGATCGTTTCCAGTACTAAACCCACATTACGATATTTTTCAATACCAAGCCCTCGTTATGATCTTTTTCAATACCAGACTCAAACAACTTCTTCTCATAACGATGGAAATGTGAGTATGGTTATTATCAATACCATGAGTCCAATTTTTATCAATACTAGACCTAAACATCATATTTCTCAACATACTTTCTTTCTTTCAGGATACTGATCGATTGACAAAAAATTCAACCAAAACACAACTTGAGAGAACTATTATAGGGTAAATGATTATATCTGAATAATATCTTTCCATATAGATATAAAAATTAATGAAAATGGACATTGGGAGAACTATTATAGGGGAAATATTATGTATTATATTAATAAATACTCATCTGATTACATGTTATTCCAATAATTAAATAATGGAATAAATCCAATGATATTATTCAATTACTACCCATAAGTTCATGTTAATGTGAGAACATTGCTATTCATTTTTAGATATTTCATTCAAATAAATATGAAGGGAATAATTCAATATGGGTTTTAATCGAATATCATAACTCGTACAATCACCATTCCTGGTCACATCTTACTCGATCATGGAATAACATCCGATATTGCAAAAAGTAATGCTCAACAATAAATTTTGTAGAGAGTTAAGAAATAAGAATGGTAATATATGGAAATTAAAAATAAGGGGACATTATAAGGATGGGTAAAGACGTACAGTTGAAAATTGGTAAATAATGACTTTTGAGTTTATGGGAAAATTATGCATTGAATAAGAGTTTGAGATAAATAAGAAGCTTTTTGGGAAATGATTATATCTCAACAATCTCTATCCATATAGTTATAAAAATGAAATAAAATGAACATTGTGAGAACTATTATAGGATAAATATTATTTATGATATTAATGAAAACTCATCGGATTACATGTTATTCCAATAAGTGAAGAATAGAATGAATCCCATGATATTATTGAATTACTACCCAAAAGTACATGTTAATGTGAGAACATTGCTATTGGTTTTTAGACATTTTTTTCAAATGAATGTAATAATTAAATATAGATTTTAATCAAATATCATAACTCATTATCATCACCATTCCTGATCCCATATCTCTCGATCAACAATAAATAGAATACGTTACAATGGTATACCACTATTGCTTATATCTGATTAATACTAGAGGATTACATCATTGTTATAAATAGTTCATCAATATGAATTTAAAACAAATTCAAACTTATATATTAAATATTAGCCATTGAATAATTCTCATATGAATAGACTATGTTGACTCTTGAGGATACACTCATAGACTTTATATAAACATTATAGGAGGATGGGATCTGGAATATCATTTGGTTGGTTAAGTACTAATACAATAATATATTCCACACGGTCCTTATAGTAGCTCCTTATGACACCATATATGGGAATAAATTGAGAACACCAAAATGTTTGGATAATTTATGAGAACATAAGTTATAGGTGATGAAAATATCATAGATGGAACTATTAACATTTTAATATCATAGAGTATTGAAATCATTGGATAAGAGCATCCATCGTCATCAATAAAGCGATATGAAAAAGGAACCATGATGAAAAAAACTTCCATATAGGGAGTATGAAAATAATTTCATACTAAAATGATTATAAACAAACAAAAATGAATTGTATATTTTCTAGTTTTATAATGAACCATTTCTTATTGTTTAACTCATTTGGTATAGCCACAACTACAACATTATCATGTGGAACTGAAACAGTCCCCATTGCTGCCCCCTTGTAATGGAAATAAATAATAAGCCCCACTAGGGATCAGCAGGCTTGTACAACTTCTTCACTATCTTCATGTATTCTTATTGATTCCCCCAGAGGGAAGCTCCCTGATTATTGAGAGGTGACTTCATGTTTGGATCTCCTAGAAAACTCTATATGGATAGCAGTATGGCCTGCATGTCATAAGTAGATGACCATTTTTTCTGAAGGATTTCCAAGTAGATGGTGTCGTGCAAGTCAACATTAGGATGGGAACAGGCCATCTCGAATTTCACTTTGGGAGATTTAAAAGGATAATCAATGGGGAAAGACAGTGAGAGCTTGTACTCTATTCCTTCAAAACCAGTGTTCTTCCTTCCCTGTATCATCCCCTTCCAGTATAATATGTTGTCCTCCTCAGGGAAAGCAGAGATCCTAGAGTCCCCACTCATCATCAGGTCCATCAACTCTAACTCTAGCTTTTTTAGCACAGAATGGGTGTTGACCATCTTTGGCAGAGCAGGCTTCCGGGAACCATGCACCGTCGAAGATGTCGCTGGCATGTTGGCTTCATTGTTGATGTATTTCATTCGATACGCTTCTTCCCCAACAATTCTTGAAACAAATATAGAAAGAAAGATCAAAAATTTAAAGCCACGCTAAGATTCCTTCACTGCTTTCTGGTTCAATGGTGGAAAATGGGAAACATAGGGTGAGAAAGGGAGAGACGAGAGGGGGGGAGTAGTTGCGGTGATGTTTAAATCGGATAACATGGCCACAGTTGAACATTGGAGAGGGGCATTTTGGGCACCCCTTCACCCATAATGGCTACTTATCGAGTAAATTTTTTAAATAAAGTGTTTTTAAAAATTTATACAATTAAATAACAAAAACGGTAAAGAATGTGTTTATATAAACCAGTACTCACTCGTGCGTACGCATGGTGATATGTATTAATCGTTATTTTTTAATAAGAGAATATTATGTGTAAAATTTGAGAACAAATAGTAATATTGAATTTATCTTAATCACAAAGTAGTGGTGCATAAAATTGGAATAAAAGTGAATAAAATACGGAGACACCATTAAAATAGTTCAAAAAAGATAGGATAAATTTAATGTAAATGAATTTCTAATTTTGGAGCCTGGATATTTCAAATCAATTTCAACTGCATTTATGAAACATTATTGGGTATGGAAACATTATTAGGTATATTGAAATAGATAGTAAAAGAGACAAAGGGGGATATGGGAACAGTTATGCCAATTAGAGGTTAAAGTGTAAAGGATGTTTTTTGTAGCATCAATGCAGGGAGAGTGACTATCTATCATCTTTAAAGATCTGTTATAGTAGCATGCACATGAAGTATCGAATTTAGTGAAAAATATTAAATTAACACATCGATTCACCCCCACTATCTGGTTATCTCACATCTAGATAGTGGTCCCAACATTACTTGATCAGTGTGTGCATTCCATGGGTTTTTAATTGCACATATTACGTGTGATTCATTAAATATGTTACTGAAGAGTTCTGGGAAAAAATTTAGAAAAAGAAAATATGTAACATTTTGTTAATCCAATAGATTGATCAAAATGATAAATGCATCCCTTATGTATAATTTCAACTGGTAACATAGAGCATAAGCCCCATCAACTCTGTTTAAAGAGTCTTAACATATTCAGGGACAAAATATAGTAGCATTCCAATCAATTAAAAGTAGTTCCATGACCATGAATTACGTAACACATCTGCTAAAAAGGATTCAATCTTGTGTTATGGTTCATAGAAGAAAAAATAAACTACAATTATTTTCCAACTACAAATTAAAGATTGAAACTTCTCTCGATGTTTCAAATGGTTAGAATTTAGTACATAATATATGAAATTTTGATAAATTATACAACCATAACATATAGATTAAAAAATTCTTACATAATTTATAAGCTATTTTTATGATATAAACATGAAAACAATTTTTTGTAAGAAAAAACATGTATCAATGTATGGGAAGCCTTTGGATGTGATCAAAATGCATAGGGTTTGATTGAATACATGGTCCTCTTCCAGCCTTTGGAATATCTCATGTTGAACATAATAAAAAATAAGAAATGAACAGATCAAGTGGGATTAGGAAAAATAATATTCTTTTTATGCATGGAACATTTGAATAAAGAAGTTACCTTTTCCAAAATGATTATATACCTTGCATCAGATTTCATCATCAGTTTCTCTACCAAATTCATGTCACTATAAATTGAATACCTAGAGGAATCACATGTAGAGCATTCCACAACTTCCTTGTTAACATCCTGGTTGGGAATAAAATTCATAAATTGCAATAAAGAGGATGGGAAAATAATAAACATAACTTTTAATTTAATTGAAGAAATCCCTCTTTTACATCTTTTTCTTCCTAGGTCACATAAAGAAAGACAGTACCTACAATAACATGCATCCAGTGATGGATCCTCTTCTTGATGCCATAATCCCAAGGTTATATTAGCTGCAATGCAACAACACTACAACATATGTTTAATTGAATAAAAAGAAGCTGTTAGTATCAGATTTGGCAGCTTGACTTGGTTTTGGAGCCAATCAAAATGGATGTGTTAGTTTGATATATGATCAGGAGGGGACATGTTAGAATCAAAAATTGAAAATTTATAAAAGAATACAATACTTGATTATTGATATTTTTTAAATTTCTTAAAATTTAAGACGTAAATTAAAAAATTATAAAAAATGTAAGAGCCACAAATAACATTGAAATGGAAACAAATATAGAAATTATTGAAAGAAATGAAAATTCATAAAATTGCCAACATAAATTGAGGAGTGTGACCATGAATTGTTCTATTGACTTGTAGCTGAGTCAAAAAATAATCTGGTGAGCTACAAAGAAACTTGTAATAGATTTCCCTCTGATATACCCTTTTTTCCTGAAGAAAAACATGAAATCACATCCCCATCACCTCCACACTGAAAAAAAATGTGGGAAATTTTTAACTCATCATTGTAAAATACTAGTGGATCAGCACCTGTACTCCTCTTCACTACAGGCCACCACAAACTTCGTACAACCAGCAATGCAACATTCAAGTAATTCATGTTGGCCATAGTGGATCAACACCTGCACTCTACTTCACTATAGGACATCATAGGCTTCAGCCAATCAGCAATGCGACATTCAAGTAATGCATGTTGGCCATAGTGGATTTTCACCTACACTCCAGCTCTATACAAGTAGAAATATACTATATATAATAATCCTAGATTTCCTTTCTACCATGTCTCACACTCACATTTGTATACATCAATTTTCCCGTATGTGCCCTTCCACCAATTCTCCACGTCCCCCCTCCACGCGGTATCTCATCCTTTCTCCACCTCTCTCTCCCACTCCCACTGAGGTTGTCACGCGTCGTGACCTACATTCCCCTCAAACCCCCACCTCTTTCATCCTCCATTTCCTGATCAACCCACACCCTATCGACCTTTATCTCTGACATCCTCCTTCTCCCAATTTCAATAATACACTATGTGGTTTTCTTTCTCCCATTCGTGATAGGGATTGAGCTCTTTGTAAACTAGGTTTCCCCCAAACTTATGATGTCATCATCATCCTCCTCCTAGTTTCCCTAAATTCTATCATGCTCGTACACCTTATTCCTCCTTATATCAATTTCACTATACCTCTTCATCATTTTCATCTCCCACTCTCATTTTCGTTCATAGATTCTTCGGCTCATGAATCCATTTATAACCAAACCTGCTACGTTAGGATTTTCCTCCACATTCCTCCTTCAATTTGTTCTAATTACAGTAAATCCCTTCATAGTTTCTTCATTATACTATTACTCCATCACTTCAAACCCCCTACATCTTTCAATTTCAAATGGCTATTCAATGGATTTTTTGGTTCGGAATTTCAACGGATGTCACCTCCCTTCTCGACATGCTTCTTGTATCTCGTATTCCCTCCCTCATTATCTTCACACTTTAGGTATGACCTTAACTACCTACTGG
Source organism: Viscum album (assembly GCA_963277665.1). Lineage (NCBI taxonomy): Eukaryota > Viridiplantae > Streptophyta > Magnoliopsida > Santalales > Viscaceae > Viscum > Viscum album. The sequence goes on along the minus strand of OY728151.1, from coordinate 1,449,316,687 downwards.
AAAACCTAAATCCTTAAAACTCCAATTTTTGTATCATTTCAATTTTATAAGACTTCAGTTTAATTTACTATTGTCTGAATTTTCTTTTACCCATTGAATAAAATATAACTTCTATTTTGGTTTGTTGTAAAATTTTCATTTCAAATTCATTTAAATCTAGCATGTTGATATCCAACTATAGATTTCATTTTCTGATTTTACATTTCCTATTTAGAAAAAATAAACCTCTATTGTGATCTGCTGTTGGAATTTCCTTGAAACTTATTTCGACATCTTTTTGGTTATGAATGTTGATATCCAAATGCAGATTTTGTTGTCTAATTTTTCATTTCCTCAATGAAAAAAACCTATATTGTGGTCTGTTATAGAATATTAGGTGTTTTTTTCGTAATGCAAATCACCTTCACATTATTGTCCACTGTACATTATATGGTCTCATTTCACACCTTGACAATAAGATATAAATAAAAAAAATCAAACATTAATTGGTCGTCAAACTCTAGAGATGCAAGGTTTTAGCGGAGGCTACTTATAAAGGAACAAAAAACAATTTTTCTGTTATCTATTATGTATTGTTGGAAATGTTCAACTTACTATCCTCTATTTAGTAGTTTCATTCATTTCACTTTCCACATGATCAGTTCCAAAAAGTACTAAAAACTATTCAATGACATCTACGAACCAATCTGGTACTCAATCAATTGAACCAATATCAAAAGGTGACATCCCACATAGATTCACACGCATTCCATTATAATCTCTATGTATCAATGGTTATTTCTGTTTGCATTAACTAGTAAAATATTTATTATGTATAAAAATTCATTTCAGACTAACCTAAATCAGTCATACTACACTACTTTTTTTACAGTGCCTGAACAGTTGTCTGCTCGGTCAAATACAAACATGTATTTCCCATAAATATGTATAGATGAAAGGGTACAACATAGAGTGGTAATAAATGAATGACATAAATTTGGTGAGTTTTATAATACTGTCACATTAAATTGTTCAAGTTAATTTAATTATTTTAGTGATTGTATTCATTGAAATTTCCACAATATCAGTGGCGGCATCTATTGGAAATTCTTCAGTGGCATCTAGCAGTCTGTTTGGAACCCCAAACACTGAACCTCTACCAACATATATATTAAAAAAATGGTGTCACATGCATTCCATTATCATCATTATGTAACAATGGTTTGTTATGTTTAAATTTACCTGTATAAACCATTAAACTGCACACTATATTTCACACTAACACAAATTATTACATATTAAATGATTCTCTGTCGATAGTGCTAGAACCATCTGCACCTCGGTCAACGTTCTCTTCTCGATCTAACAAATGAAAAAAAAACCTGGTGTCTTAACACATTCTCCTCTACCATTCTGTAAGTATCATAACTATTATCTTCCATGCACATAATGTAGGTCATGCAACATTTTTATTCCCTGTATAACATTTTGGTCGTTACTTTGAGTATCCCTAATGACTGAAGAAAATAATCTACTAGATTCATCACCTATTTCCTTGACACAGCAAGAATGAAAAATGTTTCTAAACATTACCATTTCTGTTATTCCATTTCTATTTCTTATGATTCCCTATACCAAATGATGCTTCTTAACTCCTATTTCTGATGGGAACTACAATACATTATTGTGTGCAGGTTTGTTGTACCTATTAGTTAACAAGCACACATATTTATACATGTGTACATTCTATAGAATAGTGAGTTGTTTTCTATAACTACTTTCAGGTTCTGGAAAACAATCATTTCTTCGGGAAGCAATGAGAACAAATAATTCTGAGTCTCAAGCAAACATAAATGGTGCAGAATACTATAGAGGTACTTTAATGTACACATTTCACTTGAAAAAATATTAACTTTTTTATTATTTAATCCATTCCAATATTACATACCTCTTGCTTCAATAAGAGAGTCACTAGTACAAGTAACTGCTGAGAAAACGGGTTAGTGTACTTACTAAACATGCATTAATGGTTCTTTAATACAAAATCATCTTCTTTGGGGTTGACTGAAGTTTTTTAATAAAATATTCTACATTAATGGTTTGTTCAATCAGTTTACTATGATATTGGAGTGCCTTTTAACATCTATCAATATTGTCACTCTTTTTTGTGGTTTGATAAGAGAAACAAGAAACTCAAAAATAGAAAAAAAAAACATTTTTTTATATGTTTCTCTATGGGAGAGGTTGCTTTATACTTCTTACAATCTTGTCCTGAATACTTAAGGATGTTGTTGTTCAATTGAACTTATGTCGAAGCCTGATTATTCCAACACCACATGCATATTTACAATTATATGTTTACATTCACAACAATGGTTGGGAAGGTATATAGGTCATTCAATAATGGTCAAGCTCCATGTATATTATTATTACATGGACAAAACTACCATCACATAGGTAGTTTAAGTCCACCTAATCGACATCCACCAAGGTTTGCACAACTGTATGTGTATGATACTGCACATGAATGTCAGAATAGAATTCACAGAATTAGGTATCATTTATATATAATTCTTTGTACTAATTTGACAAATCATTCCCCAATTTATATTAACATATGTAACTGATCTAGCTTTGATGAAAGAAATCAAAAATCTATTATTGACTCTAATAATGTTGAGATCCTACAACAACTTCTTCATGTGAACAACTCTTTGGATCAAGAATTTATAAGTGAAAGAGATGTTCTAAACCGTCAAGAGGTTCCAAATTTAATGCCACCTCTTCTTAAAATAAGACAAACAAATTCTGTAACATATAACCTACCAAAGTCTTCTGAAATTACAATGCTGGATGTCAGTGATTTTGAGGATCTCAAAAAAGAATTCAATATTATAATTCAGACCAAAATCAGTTATTTTCAAATAATTAATGAGCTTCACCTATTGTATCTTCAATTATAATGTCCTTTTATTTTCACAGGTATCCATGATGGATATCACGACAACATGTTGCATCGCGCCACTCAATTCACAAAAAGTACTACAATCAGGAAGGTACCAATGAGAGAGTAAATATCATTCCTATTGCAGTTCTGTGATAATGATGCATCGATCTTACTACATTCTAGAAGATTACTTCAACAATTTATTATTTATGCTTATACAATGATTGAGTCTCAAAGACTATCATTCATTCACTTCAATTAGAATAAATTAATGGTCGAACTATATAATGGATTATAAGATGAATTGATTCGAGGTGACTATGAAGGGACATCCTGTGGGAAGTGTATCATTTTAACTTCTACATTTATGGGTGGTCCAAGTTATATGATCCATAATTACCAAGATGCAATGTCGATATGTAGTTGGTCAAGGTATCCAGATCTATTTTTAAGGTTTACATGTAATCTGATGTGGCCTGAAATAACTTGATATCTTAGAAATCAAAATCTTTGTCCACCAGACTACCCACAAATATTATCTCAAGTTTTCAATATTAAGGTTGATCATTTAGTGAAATATTTAAGAGAAGATTGTTTCTTTGGAAAGTCATGGGTAGGTGTCTCTCTTTGTACTTACTATCTAGTATGTTTAGTTCCTTTTTATATATTTTTTTCATCTTCTATTAATTGTCTAAATATCTTTTCTTCCCATGTAGTTGTTCGAACCATGGAGTTTCAAAAATGTGTCTTGCTTCATGTGAATATCCAACTATTTCTCTATCATGAAAACAAAGTTCACACTTCAACAGATGTAATCAAGATTGTTTGTTCTGAAATTCCAAATAATTGTGCCTACCCAAGACTACACGAAGCTATTAAGAATTTTATGATCCATGGTCCTTGAGGTGATGCCAATCGTACTTCACCTTGTATGATAAATGAAAAATGTTCCAAATTTTTTCAAAAAAAATTGGACATACCACTGTGGATGATGATGGTTACGTTGTCTATCATAGAAGGGATGATGAGCGAAATGTTCTAAAAAATGGATCCCCTTTAGATAATCGGTTTGTCATACCATACAATCATGTTTTGCAATTAAAGTATCAGGAACATATAAATATTTATTTTTCAATCAGTCATCTTCCATCAAATATCTCTTTAAGTATATTAGAAAATGAAATGATCATGTAACAGCAGCACTCTATGAGAGAAGAAATAGAGAGTTCTCAAACAAAACTATAGATGAAATAAAGATGTATTTTGACCTTTGGTACATATCTCTTTGTGAGGCGTCTTGGAGGATATTTTCTTATGATATTCATTATAGATATCCACCAGTTGAGAGGTTAAGTTTACATTTACCATGACAACATTATGTGACCTACAATGAAAATGATAATATTGGAGATGTCTTGAATCACAGTATCTTATCTGGAACAATGTTCACCTATTGGTTTCAAGAAAATCTAATATACCTCAAGGGTAGAGCTCTAACTTTTTCATAATTCCCAACTAGATTTGTTTACAACTCAAATAACAAGAAATGGAATCGTCGAAGGTATTGATTTTCTATTGGTAGAATATACTATGTTCCTCCAACAACTGGAGAGATATTTTACTTGTGGATACTTATAAAAAAAATCAAAGGTTCTAGTTCATATGAAGATCTAAAAACAGTTAACAACATTACTCATGGAACATTTAGAGAGGCCTGCTATACTTTGGGACTACTGGAAGATGACATTGAAATTTATTGAAGCTATAAAGGAGGTTTCAACTTGGGGAATGGGACATTATGTATGCAAGATCTTCGCAAACATATAACTTTCCAATAACATTTCTCATCCAGACATTATTTGGCAACAAACCTGTGAAATTCTAACTAAAGATATTTTATATGCCCAAAGACGGAGGCTACAAATGCAAGGTGAAAATATGTTACTCAGCTTATTTTTTAAAAAAAGTTACTGAAAACATATTTATGTTATGTCATATTTCTTATTTTGTAGATAAATAAATGTAATTAATATTTACGTAATAATTCATCAAAAAACGTAGGTTATATAGTACTTATTTACAAGCTTCTTGTTGGTTTATATGTAATTATTAAACTCTCAAATATAGTTGTGATCATTTAACTTTACTACAGATAAATTATATTAACTAAATGTAATATAATTTAAATAAAACAATTCAGTCACTGTTGTTTATATTTTCCATTAAAATCGATAATCTCATCAACTGTCCATATGATAGAATAAACATGATAACTAAACATGACTACTAAAATTTAAATAGTTTTGTTTCTCTGTTATGATTACAATGATATATTTCTTCTAGTAACAATATTTTTCTACTTTATTTCCAATAGATATGTGAAAAGGTTAATGCCACTCAAATATTATCCTAAAATGCAAAATAGGAAGTTGAGTCTATCTAATCAGTTCTTTCACCACCAATATGGATATAAGTTTTAGTTACTCTAAATTACTTTAATCATTGTATGTGGTTTAATTTATACTACTCTAAAAAAATATTCCTCAATTTTTCTAGATTTTACACTCACAGAACATCATATACATATGTATACTCTACTTGAAATAGAACATATTTTATGAAGAAATGGAAAATCTCTTCAATTTTGTCCTCCTATGCTGGTTCTGGATTCTGCAATTGATACTCATTAGAATCATTTAGTTGTATAAGAACTAAATTACAGTAGATAAATACTAAGAAATGAGTATAGAACTTTACAAACTATGCTTACCATTAAACAGAAATAGGTGATGGTTGTCATTTTGTCTTCGTTATCTGTAAATTCTAGGGGATTCTTATTATTTCATGGATATGGAGACATAGGTAAAACATTAATTTGGAAAATCCTAACATCATTTATGTGGTCTGAGGGAGCTATTGTAATTTCAGTTTCTTCAAGTGGAATATCACCATTACTGCTTCCTAGTGGATGAACTACACATTCTAAATTTTTTATTCCAATATCCATTATTGATTTGTCTGCTTAAAATATTCAGAAAGGGAGTGATGTTATATAACTTATACACTCTAAAAATCTCATTATTTGGGATGGGTCTTATATGGTTAATAAGTAATTTTTTGAGGCTCTAGACCACACACTCAGGAATATAATGACAGCAAAAAAGGTTGATGCAACGAATTTACCATTCAGTGGTCTAACAGTTATATTGGGTGGATATTTCAGGAAAATATTACCTGTAATACCAGGTGGTAAAATAAATTACATTTTCTTAGCAATTATTAAGTCATCGTATCTTTGGCAGCACTTTCAGTTATTAACTCTAAAAAAGAACAAGAGATTTCATTCATCTACATTCACCAATGATTCAAATGAGGTATATGATTTTTCTAAATGGAATTTGGATATTGGTGAAAGTCGAGTTGGAGAACCTAATGGTGTTGAATATCTATTCCAAACTCTATTAGCATAACTTCTTACCCTCACTAAAAATGAAATAGTTTCAATTGAGGAGCATACTTATCCTGATTTTAGTGAGAAAAATGGTGACGTCTCTAATCTTAAAGTGTAATGTCCCAGTTCCGGAAGCCACCTAGAGGTGCCCCGTACCTGGTTGGTCCCATGGCCTCAAGCGCATTTCCCTGAATGCCAGAGGCTGCCGACTAGCAGTGGGGACCTTGGGTGTGATAGTGGGGAAACTATTCCCTCATTAGCAGAGTAACACAGTAGAAGATAAACAAATATACAATAGCGGAAGCAGTAAATATCCAACAACAGTAAACAGGGGAAGACTGAAATAATGACAACTGGAGCACATATATATAAAATGATGCATGGTACATATGTCTAGGAAAATAGCCAAACATGTCACAATGCTAGAATACAACAGTGATAAACCAAAGTGCAAAAGAAAGCAGATAAAATACTCAGCATGACAAGCCATATCTTGGTCTCATGCTCTCCAACTCCATATCAAATCAAGTACCTGAAGTAGAAGGGTGCTTTCCCTTATCTATACTTTTAGTAATATAGTCTTTTTGGGCCCAAAATCATGGCCCAAACAGGTTGTGAGACTAAATCCCAGTAGGAAACCACCCAAAGATTTGTGCCTAACAGTCAGTGAATATATGGCAGGTAAAGTACAGAAAGAATTAAACAAGAAGTACTCAGCAGTAAACAATCCACAGTTCAATATCAAGCAACAACTATATACAAATAGGTAACCCTCTATAATTACTCTTAGCCATCCCCTCTAGTCCTACCTATTAAGTACAAGAAACCCTCTGGGTAGTACACTCAGCCTAACCCCTCTGGTTCTGTCATAAGATTTCATAAATAGACTCTCTGAGGAAGCTCACAGATTCAATTCCCCTTATAGTATAAGGTAGTCAAGGACTCTTTGAGGAAGTTCACTCAGTCAATTCCCCTTATATCCCCAAGTTCAAGGAATCTCTGTGGAAGCTCACTCGGTCAATTCCCCTTATAGCCTAGGTCGTTTATAATAACTCAAAGACTCTATATGAAGCTCACTCGGTCAATCCCCCTTATAGTCTAGAGTGATTGGGGTAATTAAAATTAAAACAAAAACTGTCTGAGGAAGAAGGCATGGCCAATCCCCCTTATAGTCCAAAGTAGTCCTAGGCTCTCTGAGGAAGCTCACTCAGTCAATACCCCTTATATCCTGGAGTGCTCAAAGACTCTCTGAGGAAGTTCACTTGGTCAATCCCCCTTATAGTCTACTACACCAGGTTCTCACGGCCCTGTGTAGGTCATCAAGCATAGAAAACCAATATGGACAAAGTAAACCTACATAATTACTTGGCTAAACAGACTACAGCATATCAAGCATATTATAATACAAATTCTCCATCCTACAGCAACAGGAATAGAAAACAGGCAAGGCGGCCAAACTGGATAAATAGGACCAAATGGTCGTAAACAGAACATGCATGGGAAAAACATCCAAAGCATAGATATTCAACACTATTAATGTCCAATTAACCTATACATAGGCATACAATCATGGCAGACAATCAACACGGGTAAAACGGTAAACACGCAATACCCCGTTCAAGGGTATTGGTGGAATTTTCACATAATACTCAAATACATTGAACGGAAAGGCACAAACCACCTACCTTGGTGTTAGGAGATCACAATACATGAACCTAGAGGATTGAATCACCATAGAACATCGTAGATCTACAAAAACATATAAAAAATTCAACCCATGATAACTTGTAAAATAGGAGTAATTAGAAAATGATGCTCTAGGAGAAGTAATAACTCACCAATGTGAATCCAACGCAACTGACGGTGTTTGATTTGGAGGACGTATGGAGACTCGGGGGGTTTGTCGATGATCTGTGGCTGTATAGTTCTCTCGGACGAACGGGGCCTAAAAGAAGATGGTTTTGGTGATTAGACATGACCCCGGTGCATTTAATGAAAAAAAATAAAGTACATGGCGTGTACTTTTGAAGTACACGACATGTACTCTCCTTTTCCGTACTCTGCTTTAAGCGGCCTCCAAACATCCCCACACGACCATGTGTGTGGCTACTACATGGCCTCCTGCGGCAAGTAAGTACACGGCGTGTACTTAGAAAATTTCCATATTTTCCTTTTTCCTAAAAAACTTTTGAAGAAAGAAAAAAAATACATGTAAAGAAGGTCTTGGTTCTTACAAACTTTCCCCCTTAAATAAATTCGTCCCTGAATTTCCCTAGTGTGGCATAGAAGAAGAAACCTCAAACAACTCTAGCCACTGTGATAATACATCGGCCTCCCTCTCCCAAGTCTCGTCATGTACCCACCCATGCTGCCATAGCACCCATACCAGAGGAACAGACCGTCCACGGAGAACCTTTGTATTGCGATCGACAATCCAGATAAGATGCTCCTCGAAAGATGCATCCACCTCTAACTCAACTTCCTCAGGTCGGAAAGCATGAGACGGGTCTGAAAAGTAACGTCGAAGGTGAGAAACGTGGAAAACATCATGCCTAGCCTGGTACCTCTAAGGTAACTACAACCAATATTCCACCGGTCTAACTCTCTCCAACACCTCAAACGGCCCGACGTACCTCGGTGAAAGCTTACCCTTTCTCATGATCCTCTTGTGTCCCAACCTCGGTGTGACATGTAGAAAAACCCGATCCCCGACCTCGAACTCCAAAGTTCATCTCTGCTGATTAGAATAAGACTTCTAATGAGACTGTGTAGTATCCATCCTCTTTCAAATCAACTCTATCTGCTCTATGGTCTCCTGAACAAGACGAGGTCCCATCAAAGCTGGCTCTCCTGTCTCCAGCCAACATAAGGGTGATTGGCATGGCCTACCATACAAAACATCATAAGGTTTCATCTGAATAGTTTCTTGAAAACTATTGTTGTAGGAAAACTCCACAAGTGGTATATGCTTCTCCCAAGAACTTCCAAAATCCAAAATGCATGCTTGGATCATATCCTCAATCACCTGAATTGTACACTCGGACTATCCATATGTCTGGGGATGGTAATTTGTACTCAAAAGTACCTGCATACCCAAAGCCTTCTAAAGCCCCTGCCAAACCCAAGAAGTACAACGAGCATCCCTGTCTGAAATGATGGAGTGTGGAACTCCATACAGACGTACAATCTCATGAATGTACAACCATCCTAGCTCATCAACACTGAAGGTCTCCTTGATCAGCAAGAATTGATCGACCTTCGTAATCCTGTCAATGAAAACCCATACTACATCATTCCCTTGAGGAGACCTCGACAACCCTGTCACTAAATCCATCGTGACGTCATTCCACTTCCACTCAGGAATGGGTAACTGCTGTAAAATCCATGTTAGCCGCTGATACTCCGCTTTCACCTGCTAACAAGTAGAACACCTCATGATGAAACCGGCAACATCCCTCTTTATACCTAGCCACAAATACTGACGGTGTAGATCACGATACATCTTGGTGACACCAGGATGAACTGCCCAAACTGAGGAATGAAAATCCCGCATCATATCCTCGCATATATCTGTTGGCACCCATATGCATCCCTAGAAACGCAAGATCTCATCCTTGCCTATGGTCCACCCAGGAATAGGGTCCTTTCCTGACACACTATTCTGTAGGACTAGGCCTTCAGAAATTGATAGCTTCCTCATTCAAACTTGATCAAGAAGTATAGAGGTAACAACAACAGAAGAAAGGAAAGTCTTCCCCTATCTTTCTTGCACCTCCAGATGCATCTCAAAGAACATAGCGATAAGCTTCCACTCACTGCTGGCCTCTTGAACTGCCTATATCTGAGTCCTCCTACTCAACTCATCAGTCACTACGTTGCCTTTCCCAAGCGTATAGGCAAGATCAAAGTCAAATGACTGAAGGTACTCAACCCACCTTCACTGTCTCAAATTCAGATCACGCTGATTGAAGATGTACTTGAGACTTTTTTGGTTGGTGAAAACAACAAAATTCTCTCCCATAAGGTAATGTCTCCAATAGTGTAAGGCATGAACAACAGCTGCCAACTCCAGATTGTGCATCGGGTAATTCCTCTCGTGTGGCCTCAACTGCCGAAACCCATACGCAACAACTCCATCTCCCTACATAAGCACAGCTCCCAGCCCGATACCTGATGCATCATAGTAAATAGTATAGCTCTTTCCCAGCTCTGGAAAGACTAGTATCGGTGCTGAATTCAACCTCCCTTTCATCTCCTGAAAAGATGACTCACAAGAATCAGACCATAAGAAATTTTCACCCTTCTTAGTCAGACCCATCAGTGGTGCTGTTAAACATGAAAAGTCATTAATGAAGCGTTTGTAGTATCTATCCAGCCCTAAAAAACTCTGCACCTCAAAGATGTTCTTCGGCTACTCCTAGGAAACTATTGCTCTCACTTTATCTAGGTCTACTAATACTCCTGTATCTGAGATAACATGACCCAAAAAGTGAATCTAGTCCATCCAAACGTGGCATTTTGAGAGCTTAGAATATAATTGAGGCTCTCTCAGTGTACTCTAAATGATCTCAATATGTGCAGCATGGTCGTGTTGAGTGTGAGATTACACCAAGATATCGTCCATGAAGGCCACCATGATGGAATCCAAGTATGGATGGAACACTCGTTTCATCAGTTCCATGAAAACTATAGGCGCGTTTGTGAGACCGAATGGCATAACCATATATTCGTATTCACCATACCTACTTCGGAAGGCTGTAAGAGTTATATCTGATGGTCTAACGTGCAACTGATGGTAACCGGACCTGAAGTCAATCTTCGAGAACACCCGGGATCCTCGAAGCTGATCAAAGAGATCATCAATCATGGGAAAGGGATATCAGTTCTTGACCATCAACTGGTTCAACGTCTGATAATCCACACAAAGCCTGAGGGTGTTGTCTGCCTTCTTCACAAACAGAATAGACGAACCCCAAGGAGAATTACTGGGTTATATAAAATCCTTTGTCTGTAACTCCTCCAACTGCTTCTTGAGCTCCTGCAACTCAGGTTTTGCCATCCTATAGGGAGGAATGGACATCGGTGTCTCTCTAGGCACAAGCTCAATAGAAAATTCTACCTCAAGATCTAGAGGAAAACCTGAAAATTCCTCTGGAAATACATCTCTGAAACGATCCACCATTGGAGTAAATTCCATTTGTGAAGTCCCCTGGTCATCCAGATACATACTAGAAATCTGGGTTGTAACTCCTCCTAACCCATGATGCTCTGGACCCACTCTTCTCGCCTAGACATCCCACTCACCCTTATAAAGAAAGGATCCACCCTCTGGTGATATGAAACTCACCCTGTGGTGATAACAGTCGACGACTTCCTGGAAGAGAACTAGCCAGTACATTCTAAGAATGACATCATAGCCTGTCATCTTTAGCACATAGAGATCCCATAGAAAGTGACACCCACCAACCTCAAGAGGGAACTCCTTGCACTAACGCACACTAGATGTTCTCGTCCCCAGTGGAGTGTCTAGCATCAAGAGATCTGTAGAATAAAAGATGCAGAGCCCAAGGCTCTCCACAACAGTAATAGAGATAAAGCTATGGGAATACCCTGTGTCGAAAAAAGTTGAAGATAAAACTGAGGCAACTAGGATCATACCTCGAACTGTAGAGGTTCTGGGATCCTGCTCCTGTTGGGTCTGCTCCACTACAAAGGCATGGCCTATAATGCGGACCTCTGACCCTGCCTTAACACTATGAGATGATCCACCTTGTTGACTCTAGTAGACTGGTGACTCACCACTGTGGTTGTGACCTCCACCTCAGCCTGAATGGCTGGAAGAACTCCAGTTCCCAGACTGGTGAGAAACTGGTGGTGCTGCTCCTGAATGAGGAGTCATAGAAGAACTCATGTCACCAGATACTAGTGAGAAGAACTGAAAAAAGCACTAAAGGTGACCCATATTTCTACAATATCATCACTCCAATGGGTTTCTTGGGCAAAGTGGCCTCGTATTCCCACTTCTACCGCACTGATAGCACACCACCTGGCTACCGAAAGATGCATCTCGCCTGCTCTGATCTCCTCGTGCAGAATCCCTACGGCACTTACTCCTATTAGTAGGATGAAAACTAACTCTGGATGTCGAACCACCCTGGCTCACTGCTCTAGAATCCCTCAAATTTTTCTCTATGATCAGCGCCTGGTTGATGATAGATGATATCGAAGTCAACCTGAAGATGTTCACCTGCGATCAGATGTCATGCCTTAGTCCATCCTCAAAATTCTGTGAAAGGAACCACTCATCACCTCCTGGAATAGGTGTGAAATTCTATAGATCTATGAAGTGAGAGGAATACTCCATAATAGTAAGAGTACCCTACTCTGGACTCATGAACTCTCAGGATCGATCAACCCTCAAGGTCTTCGGATAGAAGTAGTCGTAGAAGATGCTCTGAAACTCATCCCAAGCCATACTCAGTTGGTGGCCCGCCTGTGAGTTCACATCCCACCACCTCTTGGAGGAGTTACAAAGCATGTAGGTAGCAAACTTCACTCTCTTCTCTGGAGGTATCTCCAGATGCTCGAAAATCGTCAGCGTGGCTTCTATACATGACTCTACAGCTTGGGTTCTCCATCCCCTAAGAAAGTAGGGGGATGATACTGCTAAAATACTCGCGTCAATTCTACCATCGACTGGGCAAAAGGCAGTGCTCCCTAAAAAGTCTGCATCATCCTCATAAATCCCTCTCTGAACTAAGCATCAGCTCCTGTGTCAGGTATAACGGTTGGTGCCAAGACAGGCATGACAAGAGGATCTGCAAGAAGCCCCTGATCAGCCATATCTGGCATCTGATCACCTTCTGGTAACTGGAAAACAACCGGAGGACGTCTCAGTGCCATGAATCTGTAAGGTCAAGTTCACACCTTAGATCAACATTATTAAGGACTGAAAACTACAAGTGTGATAGGGGAATAGGAAAACGAAAGCATTCAAGTTTAACAAAGCATGACTACACGGCGTGTACAATTCCTACACGGCGTGTTCCATTAAGTCATTCACATGGGCATGTTCTCCTGCCTAAACTGGTCATGTAACACCCCAAACACATGGCATGTTCTCCAAACACACAGCGTGTACCTGAATACTCTTCCCCTGCCTGAGGCCTTATACACGGTTAAGCCACACGAGTCTCCTAAGACAAAACTACATGGAGTGTTCAAGGTAGACATGGCGTGTACTCAACAAGCTTCTCATAGCCCGTTTTGTTAGTGACACGGCCTGTGTACCCAGTTCACACTACACGGTGTGTTCTAGACGGACACGGCATGTACTAAGAAGTCCCAACCAACTATGTGGTTAGTTACATGGTCGGCTACATGGCTGACACTACACGGCATGTTCCAGATGGACACGGTGTGTACGAGAAAGGATAACACCGACCTGTGTTGTTAGTGACACGGGCGGGTACCTGGGTCAGCCTACACGGTGTGTTAAATCCCGACAAGGTGTGTATAGATTAAGGTTTATTCATCTCTGTGGTTAGTTACACGGGAAAACACCGGGTCAACACCACACGGCGTGTACAACCGGTATACGGCGTGTTCCCACAAGCTTTTCCCTATCTCGTGTCTCTTCCCACACGGCCTATGACATAGTTAGAGACTACACAGTGTGTACTTAAGAAAAATTGTTTCTTCCCGAACAGAATAACACATGGCATGTAGTCAAAACTACACGGCATGTATTTTGGGTTTTTCCAGATAGTAAGCCTCAAAAACTACTCCGGAGCCCAGAAAACACTAAAACACACACTGAAAGTGCCAAACTCCAATCTTTGAGGGCCCATACTCCCCATGAATCAATGTTTGGAATCTTAAACATGTTACAAAAAAGGTAAAAAAGTCAATGATCCACCAATTTCCGGTCCATGTGGGCCCATAACACCTCAAGAACCAAAGCTTAGCATTCATTCAAACAAAAAATTACACAATCAATGCTCTAATAAGAAGAAGATATTTTTATCAAAGCATCTATCACAACATCATGCATATTCTACACAACATCTATCACAAAAAAATGCAATTTCTCATGCATCCTAGATGACATGGAAAGAATGCATGACATGGGATTTCTAGAAAGTGGCTATATGATGCATGAGATGGCATACCCTCATCTCATCGGGTTACGATAGAAACAGAACCTTAATAACATCATAGGTAATAACACAAAACATTTGAATCACCCAACGGTGAAATCAAATCAACTGTAAAATTTCAAACCATAAAAAAATTGCAATAAATGAGGTAGATTGGCTTTTCCCTATACACGGGTTAGCTACTCCTGGGCACAGCTTTTACCAAGTACCTAGTCTATCCTATCCCTGGCTAAATGCTCCAAATAGTAAGTCAACTTAAGAGAATTAATCTGATACCACTTTGTAACATCCTGGTTCCGGAAGCCACCTAGAGGCATCCCGTACCCGGTTGGTCACATGGCCTCGAGCACATTTCCCCAAACGCCAGAGGCTGCCTACTAGTGGTGAGGGCCTTGGGTGTGATAGTGGGAAAACTATGCCCTCATTGGTAGAGTAACACATCAGAAGATAAACAAATATACAATAACAGAAGCA
The DNA here is from genome assembly GCA_963277665.1 of Viscum album. Taxonomy (NCBI): domain Eukaryota; kingdom Viridiplantae; phylum Streptophyta; class Magnoliopsida; order Santalales; family Viscaceae; genus Viscum; species Viscum album. The sequence goes on along the minus strand of OY728151.1, from coordinate 1,449,301,677 downwards.
GTAAATATCCAACAACAGTAAATAGTAGAAGACTGAAATAATGAAAACTGGAGCACATATATATAAAATGATGCATGGTACATATGTCTCGTAAAACAACCAAATAGGTCATGATGATGGAATACAATGGTGCTAAACCAAAGTGTAAAAGAAATAAGATAAAATCCTCATCATTTCAATCCATAGCTTGGTCTCATCCTCTCCAGCTCCATAGAGAATCAAGTACCTAAAGTAGAAGGGCGATTTCCCTTATCTATACTTATAGCAATATAGTCTGTTTGGGCCCAAAAGCATGGCCCAAATAGGGTGTGAGACTAAATCCCAGTAGGCAACCACCCAAATATTTGTGCGTAAAAGTCAGTGAATATATGGAAGGTAAAGTATAGAAAGTAGTAAACAGGAAGTGCTCAGCTGTAAACAATCCACAGTTCAATATCAAGCAACAACTAAAGACAAATAGGTAACCCTCTAGAAGTTCTCGCGGCCATCCCCTCTCGTCCAACCTAGAAAGTACAAGCAACCCTCTGGGTAGTACACTCAGCCTAACCCCTCTAGTTCTAACATAAGAATTCATAAATAGACTCTCTAATGAAGCTCACACAGTCAATTACCCTTATAGTCTAAGGTAGTTAAGGACTCTCTGAGGAAGCTCACTCGGTCAATTCCCCTTATAGAACTAAGGTCAAGGAATCTCTGAGGAAGCTCACTTGGCCAATTCCCCTTATAGCCTAGGTCGTTCACAATAACTCAAAGACTCTCTGAGGAAGCTCATTCAGTCAATTCCCCTTATAGTTTAGAGTGATTAGGGTAATTCAAAGTAAAACAAAAACTCTCTAAAGAAGCACGCATATTCAATCCCCCTTATAGTCTAGAGTAGTCCAAGGCTCTTTGAGGAAGATCACTCAGTCAATCCCCTTATAGCCTAGAGTGCTCAAAGACTCTCCGAGGAAGCTCACTAGGTCAATCCCCCTTATAGTCTGCAACACCAGGTTCTAATGGCCCTGTGTAGGTCAATGAGCATAGCAAAGCAATATGGACAAAGTAAACCTACATAATTACTTGGCTAAATAGTCTACAGCATATCAATCATGTTAGAATACAAATTTTCCATCCTACAGCAATAGGCATGGAAAACAGGAAAGGCGGCCAAACTCGCTAAACAGGACCAAACGGTCATAAACAGAACATGCAAGGTCAAAATTTCCAAGAAATAGTAATTCAACCCTATTCATGTCCAATTAACCTCTACACAAGCATACAATCATGGAAGGTAATAAAAAGGTGTAAAACGGTAAACACGCAATACCGTGTTCAACGATATTGGTAGAATTTGCACATAATACTCAAAGACTTTGAACGGAAAGGCACGAACCACCTACCTTGGTGTTAGGAGATTCCTATACATGAACCTCAAGGCATGAATCACCTTAGAACATCGTATATCTACGAAAATGTATAAAATTTTCAACCCACGATAACTTGGAAAAGAGGAGGAATTGAAAAACGATGCTCTAGGAGAAGGAAGAACTCACTGATGTGAATCCAATGCAATAGATGGTGTTTGATTTAGAGGACAGACAGAGGCTTGGTGGTTCGTCAAATATCTACGGTTGTATGGTGCTCTCGGACAAACGGGACCTAAAAGAAGATGGTTCTGGTGATTATACGCGACCCCGGTGCGTTTAATGAAAACAATGAAGTACATGGCGTGTACTTTTGAAGTACACGGAGTGTTCTCACCTTTTCCATACTCCGCTTTAGGCGACGTCTAAACACCCCCACATGACTGTGTGTGTGGCTACTACACGGCCAGCACACGGCCTCCTCCAGCAAGGAAGTACATGGAATGTACTCATAAAGTACACGGCGTGTACTTAGAAAATTTCCAGATTTTCCTTTTTCTTCAAAAACTCTAGAAGAAAGAAAAACATACCTGTAAAGAAGGTCCGGGTTCTTACAGAAAGAGCATTCCATTTTATCTCCAATCCATGATGTTTCTCAAGTAATAAATGATTACATGTTGTCTCTCACAAACTCTTGAAAGAAAGAATACTTTAGCTCGGATTCATTCTGTAATTCTAGTTTTGATAAAGATATGGCAAAAAACATATACACCTCTGAGATGTTAAATGGTTTCAACATCTCCAGTTTGGCTGCTCAAAAAAATTATCTAAATATTAGTGTCTCCATTATGTTACTAAGAAATGTAGATCAATCTCTTAGTTTATGTAATGGAACCCGTATGATTGTTACACACTTAGGTGATCATTTCATTAGAGCAAAAAGTTTGATTAGTTTTCATTCGGGGTATTCTACATTCATTCCAAGACTAATTATGTCACACTCTGATGTTAGGTGGCCTTTCAAATTACAAAGAACACAATATCCTTTAACAGGTTCTTATGCAACAAATATTAATAAAATTCAAGGGAAATCATTTTCTTCTATTGGGTTATATCTCTATAAACTTATGTTCTCTCATGGTCAATTATATGTTGTGGTTTCTAGGGTAACATAGAAAAGTGGTTTGAAAATTGTTTTTTATGATAAAAATAACACATCATCAAATTACACACAAAAATATTGTGTACAAGGAAATTTTTTATAACCTATCTTAGGTACCATTTCAATTAACATGTCATTGTTTTGCTGTGGTTTGGAAATGCAATGTGTACTTCAAGAACTGTGTAACTACTAACTATGTTTTTTAAAACTAATCAAAATTGTACAGAGTAAAAACAAAATGTCCAAATCAATTACCCTATTGAATGAAATTATCCCAGGGGACGATGAAACACTCAGGATTGAGGTTCGTGTTTTAAACGTGTGGTGCAATTTGTCTCCCAACTACTCTAATGTAGTCATTTCTATTAATCTAATACTTGGTGATAAAGAGGTCAGTTCACAATACATGACTAATATCTCTTTTTTCACCCTATTTTTCTATTATGTTGTATACATCTATCAATATGTATATATATATATATATTATATCTCTGCCCTTTCTCATATAATTTTTTTAATCTATTATCCTAAATTTTAACATTCTATCTCAAGGGAACCAAAATTCAATGTACAATTACTACCCACCAGCTTATCTCCAAGTACAGAGATCTCTTGCATGAAGGACTATTCTATATGAAACAAAACTTCCAAATAGCGTCAAACCATGGTAGTTACTTGGGAAGTAGAAATTCCTGCAGAATAATTTTTACATCTGTGATGTTTTCTCATCCATGTGATACTTAAATTCCTATTTTATGTTTTTATTTTACTTCATATGATGATATTATTCAAATAATGGTTCTAGAAGAACATTTAATAAGTACATTCTATGACCACTTACATGTTACTTTCCTATCTTGATGAGTTTAAAAAATTATACATTAAGGTATTTTATACTTCATCCTTATTGTCCTAAAATTAATTCTCCTTATGTCATCTATGTTATAGAAGTAATTAGAATTCTAAGTTACATAAATATGGTGAAATATATGGGACCTTTCAATCGCTGGATGCAGATTACTCTAGAGGATGGCTGGTTAATAATTTTGTGCACTTACATTTTGTGACTTCAAAAAAAAGATATTTTTCTGTATTGCTACTTTCTTTTCGAACAGAGGTTTGCAACAAACCTATAGTTTATGGGGTAAGTTTTTAAATAAAATGACGCATTACTTGTAAAATAACAAGAATTCATCTACTATTATGTTATTAAAACTCGTCCGGGTGAAGCGGTTGAGCAGTATGGTTTCAATCTACATTGTATAATTTTGTTATTTGTAATTATATCATTTAGTATGTTGAATGAACACTTTACTCTCTAATTATGATTTCTATGACTTCAAAATCCTTTTATCCATTTTTATCGTAAAAACTACTACGAATTTAATGAAAATTATTAACAACCTTCATATTCCAAAAGTAGACAATTTCAGAAGCATGTAACACTATACCTACTCTTTGTTGTGTATTTTTAAAAGTTTATGCTATGTGCATCACAATTATAATACACACATATTATTATTATTATTATTTTAAAGTATATTATTTTATATTTACTAGGTTTGGGTGGGTAATAACGTCACAGTTACATATCCCACCACCAAATAATGTTAACCCCTCTATAGAAATATTATATTGAAATAACAAGAAAACAATTTCAGATGTGAAAAGCTGTCAGGAGATAACTAAAACATCTATAATTTTGGAAATTTATTATGCAGTATTATGAATTGTTCGCCTCTGTCATATACTAATGAGTACATTTTTATGTACTCACTATATTTTTTCCTAAACAAGGATTAATATAATCTAAAATACTAAAAATTCAAAGCACCCATAGCTGGTTTTTTGATTCATGAAAATTTTTCATGAAGTACTTCTTTTAGAAGAAAAAATTTCGTTCCACAGTTGCTAATTATCTCCTAACAGCACTACTCCCTAGTTACCTATCTTTTTATTTTTTAAATTACTTATTTTCACTATGATAATAGAAATATAATAAATAAAAATTCTTAATATTGCTGACCGTGTTATCACAATATTTAATACAATAGATTTAGAGTGCAACTGATGGTTATTGATACGACGGACTCATGTCCAGTTGTTTTATTTGACAAACAAGTCATCAATTTCATATATAAAATAACTGAAAAGTTGATAGATGGTTTGATATAGGTAGAATAAACTTCTAGTATCACCTCAATATATTTTTCAGTTATTTATCCTAACACTCCTTATCATTTGTAAATTAGGAAAATGATGAATATGGTTTTCCTCCACAGTTAATCATTTTAAAATCAATGAAAGTGCTATTATCAATTGATGTAACCAATTATAATATTCAAAACTTTTATCGTTCACTTTAACAAATTATATTCAAAGTAATATTTTTTAGTGATAATGAAAACTACTTCACCAACTTTGCTGACAGCTTCAAACACAATAAGGTATTAAAATATAGGTATTTCTAAATTCCATAGATAACATAAAATTACAAAACTATACTATTTATTTTTATTTTACTCTACAGGGACATCAAACCAGTGGGAATTCACAAGTAAGTAGTGGTATTTAATATATCAAGGTACAATCATCTTTAGTCTTTTTCCAATTTTCTTTCATAACAGACATAAATCATTTTACTAAAATTTTCCTTCTAAACTTTCATAATTAGAGCATCAAACTGGTAGGTCTTTTCCATCAAGTTCAAACATTTCCACAATATTTTTTACTTCTATTTCAGATATTTCATCTACTCTGGTATGTAACAGTTATCTTCAGTCACTAATATCTTTTTTCGGTTATAGTAAATAAACATGCATGATTAAAATAGAGTTTCCATGGTTGTTATATTTCAGACATACAATTCTTTAAATATCCAATTATTTACTATTTACTATCTGATATGTGCTTCTTTGATTTCAACCACAACAAGTACCTTCAAATTCTTCTAAATATATTCTCTATGTAGAAAAACCTATCACATTAATTTGATACGAAGGATGAGGTGCAACATGATATTTAGATATGTCGAGACATTTTTAGTACAAAAAGTCATTGTAGTCAACTTGAGAGGAGAACGAAGGGTATTTTGAACATGAAAACTGAGAAATCAGACTAATATGTTCTGATGAAATATCATGGTAATAATACTTTTTATCTCTTTAATTGTTTTTAATTTCTTTTTTCTAAAATCTTATGTGAATTAAATATTTTTATAGAGACTATAGAGTACAATTACCTTATTATAACATGTATACTGCTCAGTTTTAAGGACTATTATAAGATTTACATACCGAATTTACTTTATACACTAGTTACATATTATCTTGGGTATTCCCTGGGCTAACACAAATTCCCCTAAATTAATGACTATAGAAAAATTTGTTACTATTAATTCATGTTTGTATATTTTGTATCTACAGATTTTAAATTTTGGGTGTTTTTTTATTTGAAGATTGTTGTATTTGGGATTTATCATGCGGGAAATTTTAGTATGGTTTTTCTGTAGGTTGATTATCAGTTTTTCATGATGGATGTTTTTCAAGCAGGAATATTTTCATGCTGGATGGTTTTCTTATCATGCTGGATGGCTTTCATGGTGGAAGTTTTTGTATCATTTTTTCTTGCTGGATGTTTTTCATTAAGTTGGATGTTACTCATGTTGGAGGAGGAGAATGCTGGAGGCTTTTGATGCTGGATGTTTTTCTGTAGAATGATTATCTTGGGTTTTTCATGATGGACATTATTTCATGCTAGACATTTTATTGTATTTGATTTTTATCATATTGTTGGATGGTACTCATTTAGTGATTTGTTTTTCTTCTATTCATTATTAAATATTTACACTTTTATATGACTATTTTCTAATTGTTTTCTTAGTACATGTGAATACATCAAAAGAAATTGGAATCAAATGCAGGTATTTTGTCATAAAATCATGGATTTAACCTCCCTTTCATCCAACATATGAATGTAGGTAACAAATTTTCACTATTGACTACAGTTTGTATTGTTTTTTATTCACTAAAATCATATGAGACAAATGATTATAATGCTATCATCCTTTAATACCAAAACATTTCATCTAGAACTTTGATTACATTCGGATCTTCAAAACATATATCAATGTCAATGCCTAAGTTTCAAACTATACAAATCTAGATTTGTGAAAAGCATGTTCTATCCGAATTTAATGAAATTTATTTCCCTTATATTCATAATTAAATATTTGCAATTTTATTTTACTGTTTTATAATTATTTTCTCAGTGCACATGTGAAAACATAAATAGGAATTAGAAATAAATGCGGGTAATTTGTCGTAAAATTGGGGTGTTAACCTCCCTTTTGTTCAACATATGAATGCAGATAATTTTTTTCCATTACTGACACCATTGTATATTGTTTTTTATACACTAAAAATATATGAAACATATGATTATAATGCTATCATCCTTTAATACCAAAACATTTCATCCAATCCTTTGATTACGTTCGGATCTTCAAAACATATATCAATGTCAATACCTGATTTTCAAAATATTCAAATCAAGATCTGTGAAAATAATTTTCTATCCTCATTTAATGAAAAAAAATTACCTTTTATTCTTGAATAAATATTTACAGTTTTATTTGAAAGTTTTCTAATTTTTTCCTTATTGAGCATGAGAAAACATACACAAGAATTGGATGTATTTCATGCAGTATGTGTTATTGATTTCATTCACTCTTACTTTTCAGTTTTCTTATTTTAATTTTTTCCTTTTTTGTAAATGAAATAATTTAACTCTTTTTGTGTTGTTTTAATTTAATAAATTCCTTTTTATGGATTTATAAAGTGACTATTTGATGTTTTCTCCAGCAGTTCAAGATCTGTTCAATGGATTTTAATACTGGCCTTATATGGAAACTAGTAGTTGGTATATCTTTCCTATTTATTTACTCAGTGCATGTGAATACATGAAGAAGATATGGAAATGTGTTTGATTAACAACATTCCAGTTCTTTTGATTAAATTTTTTTATGTACTACCACATCACCTTATTTTATTGCATAACTCCCAGTCTCCAAAAGGTCTATAACAATCATCTACAAACTGTTTCAACTTACATGTGAATACTATAGCCTGTGTTTTTAAATATTAATTAATCCATAGGTGTATAATAGTTAGATATATTTCCATTATCTTTGAACATAAGAATAGTATATGTGGTAATTCATTTGATAATATATACTAAATAAGTGACAATCTCATGAAAGTCTTATTTTCTGGAAATTTATACGTAAGGCCTCTGGATATGATCATTCATAATGAATTATATAGTCTATTAAACTTGTGGAACATGATGAATTTTCATCGACTATTTTTTCATAAAAACATGTTTCATGATTAGAGAAATATGATATGGAAAAAATATGTTCTTACTATATTAAACTATTTAAATTTTTTTGATGGATGATACTGTGATTCTAATACTAGCTAATAGTCCTATAATTTTACCGATTTGGAGGTGTTGTGTCCATAACTACATATATATGATACCTAATGTTATCATTTCCTAAGTAATAAAATAAGGATTCAGTTACAACATGGTACCAAATGCTATCAATTCCAAAATCTCTTTTTGATTACATGTTTTGTGTGTTGGGTAGGAAAACTCAGTTGATAGCTGGTTAGAGGAAGATAGAGTGGAGGACCCCACCTCCCACTCATTTTATGTCAACCACCACTCTGTCATCGGTGACTCTTCACCCCCCACACACATGAAAGTCTCTCTATTAATTTCAATACATAGAAACCCTTTGTTTAATTCTGTATGAAGAAGAATGATTCTTCATCATCATCGGAATATTTACTGCTTGTCTTGGAGTATTTGTACTTTTCATATATGGGATGGAGAGAAACAGCAAGGTGGATGGTGGGTTTAGGGTTTTGTTTCACACGAAATCAGATTTGGAGATCATGGACGATGGGTTCAAGTGGTGGAATTACGAGAATAAGATGGTCAAGAATAGACCCAAAACAAGGTAACAGGACAATTTCTAATTTTTGATTTTTGATTTTATTCCCCTTTCTTTATTGATATTCCTTCCCAGCTAGCATGTTTTATTCCTCATTTCCTACTTCCTATTCCCTTTTTTTACCCATCTGTGAATTTAAGTTCCCATTTAAGAAAAATTATAAGCTGACTTGAATTGTTTAATGAACTAGTTTCCTATATCTATTCTCTTTTTCCAGATATTAAAAAACCAAAAACATGTCTTTCGTTTTGTTTGACACCTTCTGTTGAACTTATTCAACCATTCCAAGATCTTCATGCAAAGAAAACCCTTTTTAACTTCTTATGTTTTTTATCTTTAAACCCCTCTATTAGTTTTATAACTCATCGATTTTTAACAATTATGTACCCCTAGGTAGTTTTTTTATTATATTATTTTCCCACTTCTGTTGATAGTTGTCCTCTCTCTTAAATAATGGGCCCTGTAATTGAATTCATTTACACATCTATCATTATAATATACTATTACTCGCTCGTGTGTATGCACGGTGATATGTATTAATTGTTATTTTTAATAAGATAATATTATTTGTAAAAGTTGAGAATAAATAGTAATATTGAATCTATCTTAATCACAAAGTAGTGGTGCATAAAATTGGAATATTAATGAATAAAATATAGGGACACCATTAAAATTGTTCAAAAATGATAGGATAAATTTAATGTAAAGGAATTTCTAATTTTTGAGGATGGAGATCTCAAATCAATTTCAACTACATTTACGAAAAATTATTGGGTATGACAACATTATTTGGTATAATGAAATACATAGTGAAAGAGACAAAGGGGGGGCTAAGAACAGTTACGTCAAATGGAGGTTAAGATGTAAAGAAAGTTGTTTGGGGCATCAATGTAGGGGGGTGACAATCTATCATCTGTAAATATCTATTATAGTAGCATGTGCTTGAGGTATCAACTTTAGTGAAAATCCTTAAATTCACATAGAGATTCACTCCTTCTATCTGGTTATCTCGCATCTGGCTAGTGGTACCAACATAATCTGACCAGTGTGTGCATTCCAAGGGTTTTTAATTAAACATATTAGTGTGATTCATTGAAAATGTTACTGAAGAGTTACAGTAAAAAAATTATAAGCATAAAACATGTAAAATTATGTTAATCCAACATATTGATCAAAATGATAAATGTTTCCCTTAAGTATTAGTTCAACTGGTAACATTGTGCATAATCCCCTTCAACTTTATATATATAGTCTTAACATAATCAGGGATGAAAGATGGTAGAATTACCATAAATTATAAGCATTTATATTCCCTTTGATTACTTAACACATATGATAAAAATGAATTACTCTTGTGTTATGGTGCATAGAAGAAAAACTAAACTACAATTATTTTACAACTACAAATTGAAGATTGACACTTATCTCTGTGTTTCATATTGTTAGAATTTAGCACATGATATATGAAATTTCGATAAATTATTCAACAATACTATATAAAATAATAAATTCTAACATCATTTATAATCTATTTTCATGATCTAAACATAAAAACAATGTTTTGTAAGAAAAAACTTGTAGCGATGTCTGGGAAGCCATTGGATGTTATCAGAATGCTTGGGATTTGATTGAATACCCAATCCTATGCCAGCCTTTGGAATATTGCATGCTAAAAATAATAAAAAATAACAAATGAATAGATCGAGTGGTATCAGGAAAATTAATAATATGGTTGTGCATGGAATGTTTGAATAAAGAAGTTACCTTTTCCAAGATGATTATATACCTTGCATCATATTTCATCATCAGTTTCTCTACCAAATTCATGTCACCAGAAATTGAATACCTAGAGGAATCACATGTAGATTAGTCCACATCATCTGTGTTAACTTCTTGGTTGGAAAAAAAATACATAAATTTAAATAAATAGGATGGGAAAACAAGAAACATAAGTTTTAATTTCATTGAAGAAAGCGCTCTTTTACATATTTTTCTTCCAGGGTCACATAAAGAAAGATAGTACCTTCAATAACACACATCTGGCTATGTATCCTCTCCTTGATTCCATAATCCCAAGGCTATATCAGATACAATGCAGAAACACTACCACATCTGCTTAATATAATAAAAATAAGTTGTTAGTATCAGAGTTGGAATCTTGAGTCAGTTTTGGATCCAATAAAAATGGATGTGTTAGTTTGATATATGTTAATGAGGGGATATGTTAGAATCAAAAATTGAAAATTTATAAAAGAATACAACATGTGATTATTTATATTTTTGAAATTTCTTAAAATTTCCAACATAAATTAAAAAATTATCAAAGAATGTAAGAGTCACAGATAACATTCAAAGGGAAACCAATATAGAAATTGTTGGAAGAAATGAAAATTCTTAAAATTGCTGAAATAAATTGAGGAGTGTGACCTTGGAATGTTCTATTGACCTATAGTTGAGTCAAAAAATACTTTGGTGTGATAAAAAACAACTTGTAATAGAGTTCCCTCTGAGTCACCCTCTTTTCCTGAAGGAAAACAAGAAAACACATCCCCATCACCTTCCACACAGAAAAAATGGGGGGAATTTATAACCCATCATTTTAAAATACTGGTGGATCAGCACCTATACTCCTCTTCACTACACGCCATCACAGGCTTCGGCCAACCAGAAATGCGACATTCAAGTAATGCATGTTATCCATAGTGGATCAGTACCTACACTCCTCTTCACTACAGGCCATCACACACTTCAGCCAACCAGCAATGCGACATTCAAGTAATGAATGTTGGCAATAGTGGATCATCACCTGCACTCCATCTCTATACAAGTAAAGTAGAAATATATTATAATGATAGATGTGTAAATGAATTCAATTACAGGTACCATTCTTTAGGAGAAAGGATAACTATCAATTGAAATGGGAAAATATTATAAGCAAAAAACTGCCTAGGGGTACATAATTGTAAAAACTAGATGAGTCAGAAAACTAATAAAGGGGTTTAAAGATCAAAAAACATAATAAGTTAAAAAGTTTTTTCTATGCATGTAGATCATGGAATGGTTAATGAGTTCAACATAAGGTGTCGAAAAAAAAGGATATTTGTTTTTGGTTTTTCAATATCTAGACAAAGAGTATAGATTTGGGAATCCTAGATCATTAAATAATTCAAGTCAGCTTCTAGTTTTTATTAAATGGGAACTTAAATTCACAGATGAGTAAAAAAAGGGAACAGGAATTAGGAAATGAGGAATAAAACTTTCTAGTAAGGAAGTAATATCAATAAATAAAGGAGGATAAAATCAAAATATTAAATTATAAATTGTCCCATTACCTTGGATTGGTGCTATTCGGGACCATCTTCTTCTCATACTTCCTATACCTGAACCCATCATCCATGATCTCCAAATCCTATTTCGTGAAAAATGCAACCCTAAACCCACCATCCACCTTACTATTTCTCTTCATCCCGAATCTGAAAAGTACAAATACATAGATATGAGCAGAAAATATCATGATGATGAAGAAGAATCAGTCTTCCTCATACAGAATTAAACAAACATTTTCTATGTATTGAAAATAATATGGTGACTTTCATGTGGGTGGGGGTGAAGAGGAACCAGTGGCGGAGTAGAGTTTAATGGCGGATGAGTTGGAGGTGGAGTCATCCACTATATCTTCCTCTAACCAGCCGTTAACTAATTTTTCCTACCCAACACACAAAACATGTAATCAAAAAGAGATAATTTGGAAATGATAACATTTGGTACCATATTGTAACAGAATCCTTATTTGATTACTTAGGAAATGATAACATTAGGTATCATATATATATGCAGTTACTTCCACAACCCTCTAAATCAGTCCAATTATAGGACTATTACCTGGTATTAGAATCATGGTATCATCTATCAAAACAAATGTAAATAGTAGAATACAGTAATAACATATTTTTTCCATCTCATTTTTCTCCAATCATGAAACATGTTTATATGAAACAATAGTATATGAAAATTCATCATGTTTCATAAGTTTAATATACTATCTAATTCATGATGAATGATCATATCCATAGGCCTTAAGTATAAATTTCCAAAAAATGAGACTTTCGTCAGATTGTCACTTATTTAGTATATATCAGCACATGAATTACCACATATATTATTCCCATGTTCAAAGAGAATGGAAATATATCAAACTATTATACACCTGTGAATTAATCACTATTAAAATACATTGTCTATAGTATTCCCATGCAAGTTGAAACAATCTGTAAATGATTCGTATAAACCTTTAGAGACTGGGAGTTATGCACTAAAATCAGGTGATGTGGTAGTACATAAAAAATTAATGTAAACCATTGGAATGTTGATAATAAAACACATTTCTAGATCTTATTCATTTATTCATGTGCATTGAGAAAATAAATAGGAAAGATATACCAAATACCAGTTTCCATGCAAGGTCGATATTAAAATCCATTGAATGCATCTTGAACTGCATGAGAAAACATAAAATCGTCACTTTAGAAATCTATAAAAAATATATTTTTTAAATAAAAAAACACAAAAATCATTAAATTAATTCATATGTAAAATATGGAAAAATTAAAATAAGAATGTTGTAAATTAACAATGAATGAAATCAATAACACAAGCCCCATGAAATACATCCAATTCCTATTTATGTTTTCACATGTGCACTGAGGAAACAAATAGAAAACAATCAAATAAAACTGTAAAAATTTAATCATGAATTGAAGGGAAAAAATTCATTAAATGAGGATAGAACATTCTTTTCACAGATCCTTATTTTTATAGTTTGAATCTCGGGCATTGACATTGATATATGTTTTGAAGATTCGAACATAATCAAAGGCCTGAATGAAATGTTTTGGTATTCAAAGATGATAGAATTATAATCATATGTTTCATATGTTTTTAGTGCATAAAAAATATACAATGGAGTTAGTAGTGAAAACAAATTACCTGCATTCATATGTGGGACGAAAGGGAGGTTAACTCCATGATTTTATGACAAATTACCTGTATTCATTTCCAATTCATGTTTATGTTTTTTCATACACACTGAGAAAATTATTAGAAAACCACAAAATAAAATTTTAAATATTTAACCATGAATAGAAGGGAAATAAATTTCATTAAATGAGGATAGAACATGCTTTTCACAAATTTGGATTTGTATAGTTTGAAACTCGGGCATTGATATTGATATATGTTTTGAAGATCCGAATGTAATAAAATTCCTAGATGAAATGTTTTGGTATTAAAGGATGATATCATTATAATCATATGTTTCATATGTTTTTAGTGCATAAAAAACAATACAAAATGTACTCAATAGTGAAAAAAAATTACTTGTATTCATATGTTGGATGAAAGGGATGTTAACTCCATAATTTTACGACCAAATACCTGCAGTTATTTCTAATTCCTATTGATGTATTCACATGTACTGAGAAAACAATTAGAAAATAGTCAAATAAAAGTGTAAATATTTAATAATTAATATAAGAAGAAAAATATCATTAAATGAGTAACGTTCAGTATGAAAATTATCCAAGAACATGAAAAACGTCAAATACAACAAAACGTACAGTATGAAACAATTTCTAGCATGAAAAACCCAAGCTAATCATTTTGTAGAAAAATGTCCAGTATCAAAAATCTCTAGCATTCTCCTCCTCTAGTATGAGTAACATCTAGCTTAATGAAAAACATCCAGCAAGAAAAACTGATACACAAACATCCACCATGAAAACCTTCCAGCATGATAAGAAAACCATCCAGCATGAAAATTTTCCTGTATGAAAATCATCCAGCATGAAAAATCAATAATCAACCTACATAAAACCCATAATAAAATTTCCAGCATGAGAAATTCCAAATTCAACAATCTGCAGATACTAAAATTTCCAACATGTACAATCTGCAGATACAAAATATATATTGATGAATTAATAGTAATGAATTTTTCTATAGTCATTAATTTGGGGGGAATTGGTGTTGGCCTAGAGAATACCCAAGATAATGTCTAACTGGTGTATAAAGTAAATTTGTTATGTAAATATTATAAAAGACCTTAAAACTGAGCAGTATACATGTTCTAATAAGGTAATTGTACTCTGTAGACTCCAGAATAGTATTTAATGTACATAAGATTTCAGAAAAAATAAATGAAAACCTGTTAAAGATCCAAAAAGTATTATTACCATGACATTGCATCAGAACATCTCAGTCCAATTTCTCAGTTTTCTTGTTCAAAATACCTCTCTAGTTGAATACAGTGGCTTGTTGTACTAAAACTATCTCGAAATATCTGAAGTTCATGTTGGACCTCATCCTCCATATCAAATTCATGTAATAGGTTTTTCTACATAGATAATATAGTTAGAATAAATTGAAGGTACTTGTTTCAGTTGAAATCAAAGAAGCACATATCAGATAGTTAACAGTAGACAATTGAAAATTTAAAAAACTATACGTCTGAAATATAAAAACCATGGAAACTCTCTCTTAATCATGCATGTATATTATAGTAATAGAAAAAAGATAGTAGTCACTGAAGATAACTATTAAATACCTGAGTACATGACATATATGAGGTAGAAGTAACAAATCTTGGGGAAATGTTTGAAGTTGATGGCAAAGACCTATCAGTTTGATGCTCCAATTATGCAAGGTTGGAAGGAAAATTATAGTAAGCTTATTTATGTTTGTTAGGAAATAAAATTGTAAAAGACTGAATCTAATTATTCCTTGATATATTCAATTCCACTACTAACTTGTGAAGACCCACTGGTTTGATGTACCAGTACAGTAAAATAAAAATAAACAATACAGTTTTGTAAATTTAAGTTATCTAAGTAATTTAGGAATACCTATATTGTAATACTTAACTGTGTTCAAAGATGTCAGTAAATCTGGTGATGTAGTTTTAATTATCACTGATAAATAGTACTTTGAAGTTGTTTTATTCAAATGAACGATAATGGTTTTGAATATCATAATTGGTTACATCAATTGATAATAGCACTTTCTTTGATTTGAAAATTTTCAACTGTGGAGGAAAATCATATTCATCATCATAAAACCATACTCATCATCATCCTAATTTACAAATGATAAGCAGTGTTAGGATAAAAATTTAAAAAATATATTGAGGTGATGCAAAAAATTTGATTCTACCTATATCAAAGAAGCTCTAAACTCTACAGTTGTTTTATGTAAGAATTGAATGACTTGTTTTTCAAATAAAACAACTGAACATGAGTCTGTCATATCAGTAACCTTCAGTTTCATTCTAAATCTATTTTATTTAATATTGTGATCACACAGTTAGCGATATTGAGTAATTTTCATTATTAGATTTCTAGTAGCATAGTGAAAATAAGTAATTTAATAAATAAAAAATAGGTAACCTGGGAGTAGTTCTGTTAGGAGATAATTTGTAACTGTGGCACCTAATTTTGTCTTCTAAAACATGTAATTTCTTCATGAAAAAGTTGCATGAATCAAAAAACCACATGTGGGTGCTTTGAATTTTTAGTATTGTATCCTCTATTAAGCATTGCTTTGGCTAAAATAGAGTGAGTACATAAAAATATAATCATTAGTAAAGGAAAAAGGTGAAGAGTTCATAATACTACATAATGAATTTCCAAAATTAAAGATGTTTTAGTTACCTCCTTACAGCTTTTCACATCTGAAATTGTTTTCTTGTTATTCCAATACAATAATTCTGTAGAGGGGTTGGCATTAGTTGGTGGTGGGATATGTAATTGTGATTTAATTACCAACCCAAACCTATTAAATATATAATAAGAGACTTGAAAAAATATAGGAACATGTGCGTATTACAATTGTGATTCACAGAGCATAAACTTGTAAAAATACACAACAAAGAGTTGGTATAATGTTACCTACTTTTGAAATTCTCTACTTTAGGAATATGAAGGTTGTAAAGAATTTTCATTGCATTCATAGTAGTTATCATGATAAGAGAGTCTAAAAGTAGTTTTAAGTCATATAACTCATAATTATAGAGTAAATTGTTCATGTAAAATATTAAATGACAGAATTACAAATAGCCAAATTAGATAGTGTAGATAGAAACCATACTACTCAACTGCTTCACCCAGAGGAGTTGTAATATCATAATGATATATGAATCCTTGTTATTTTCCATGTAATGTGTCATTTAATTTAAAAACTCACCCCATAAACTACAGGTTTGTTTCGAACCTCTGTAAGAAAAGAAAGTAATAGTACAGATAAATATCCTTTTTTTACAGTCACAAAATGTAACTGCACAAAATTAATAACCTATCATCCTCTAGAGTAATCTGCATCCTTTGGTTGAAAGGGCCCATAGATTTCACCAGATTTGTGTAATGTAGAAGTCCAATTATTTTTGTAAAATAGATGAAATAAGGAGACTTAATTTGAGGTCAATAATGAGTAAGTATAAAATAATTTAATGTATAATTTATTAAAATCATCTAGACAGAAAAGTAACATGTAAGTGGTAGTGGAATGTACCTATTAAATGTTCATCTAGAACCTTTATTTTACTAATATCATCATATGAAGTAAAATCAAAACATAAAATACGAATTTCAGCATCACATGGATGAAAAAACGTCATGGATGTGAACATTATTTTGTAGGCATGTCTACTTACCAAGTAACTGCCATGGTTTGACGCTATTTGGAAGTTTTGTATCATATAGCATAGTTCGTCATGCAAGAGATCTATGTACTTGGAGATAAGTTGGCATGTAGTAATTGTACACTGAATTTTTTTCCCTTGAGATAGCATGTTAAAACATAGGAGAATAGATTGAAAAATTATATGAGAAAGGAAAGAGATATAATATATATATATTCATAGATGTATACATCATAATAGAAAAATAGGGTGAGAAAACTGATATTATTCATGTATTGTGAACTGACCTCTTTATCACCAAGTGTTATATCAATAGCAATGACTGCATTAGAGTAGTTGGGCGATGAATTGAACCACATTTTTAAAACTCTAAACTCAATTCTAAGTGTTTCATCTTTCTCTAGGGTAATCACATTCAATGGGGTAATTGATCTGGACATTTTGTTTTTACTCTGTACAATTTTGATTAGTGTTGAAAAAAACACTGTTATTAGTTACACAGTTCTGGAAGTACACATTGCATTGCCAAACCGCTGTAAAATATTGACATGTTAATTGAAATGGTACCGAATACAGGTTATCAAATATTTCCTTGTACACAATATTTTCTATGTAATCAAATGATGTGTAATTTTTATCATCAACAACAATTCTCAAACCACTTTTCGATGTGACCCTAGAAATCGTAACATATAGTTGACCATGATAGAACATAGGTTTTCGGAGATATAACCCAACAGAAGATAATGGTTGCCCTTGACTTTTATTAATAGTCATTTCATAAGAAATTGTTAAACGATATTGTCTTCTTTGTAATTTGAAAGGCCACATAACATCAGAGTGTGTCATAATTATTCTTGGATTGAATGTAGAATACCCTAAATGACAGCCAGTCAAAAAAATTTCTCCAATGACATGATCACCTAAGTGTGTAATAATCTTATGGGTGTCATTACATAAACCAACAAATTAATCTACATTTCATAGTAACATAATGGGGACACCAATATTTAGAGAAATTTTCTGGCAATCCAAACCATAGACTTTAATACCATTTCACATGTCATAGGTGTATATGTCGTATTCCCTATATGTATCAAAACTGGAATTGCAGACTGAATCAAAGATGAAGAAGTCTTTCTTTTCATATTTTTTGAGAGACAACATGTAATCATTTACTAATTGAATAATATCACAAGTTGGAGATAAAATGGCATGCTCTTTCAGATAGGATACATCTCTATTTTTTTCTCACTAAAATCAGGATAAGTATGCTTCACAATTGCAACCATTGAATTTTCAATGTAGGTAAGAAGATATGCTGATGGAATTTGGAAGAGGGTTTCACCATCATTAGGTTCTCCAAATCAACCTTCACCAATATCCAAAGTCCATTGAGAAAAATTACAGACCTCATTTGAATCATCGGTGGATATAGATGAATGAAATCTCATGTTCTTTGTTAGAGTTAATACCTGACAGTGATGCCAAAGATACGATGACTTAATACATGCAAAGACAATGTCATTTATGTTACCACTAGGTATTACAGATAGTATTTGACTAAAATCTCTATCCAATACAATGGTTAGACCACCAAATGGTAAATTCTTTGCATTAACATTTTTTACTGTCATTATATCCCTGATATTATGGTATAGAGCCTCAAAAAAATACTTATGAAGCATAGAAGCCTCATCCCAAATAATCATCTTTGTAGAGTGTAGAAGTTCTGAAACATCACTCCCTTGCTGAATATTGAAAATAAACAGCTCAGTAATGGTGATTGGAATACGGAATTTAGAATGTGATGTCCATCTTCCAGGAAGCAATAATGATGTTATTCCACTTGAAGCAACTGCAGGTACAATAGAGCCCACAGACCGTAGAAATGATGTTAGGATTTTCCAAATGAATGTTTTACTTGTGCCTCTATATCCATGCAAGAAGAATAATCCCCTAGAATTTTTAGAAAATGATGAAAAAATGGAATCCATCACATCTTTATGTTCAATGGAAAGCATATTTTGTAAAGTTTTATACTCATTTCATAGTATTTATCTACTATAATTTAGTTCTCCTGTAATTAAATGATTCTAATGAGTATCAATTGCATAATCTATAACCTTCATAGGGGGATAAAATTGAAGATATTTTCCATTGCTCCGTAAAATCTATTCTATTTCAAGTAGAGCATACATATGTATCTGATGTTCTATGAGTGTAAAATCTAGAAAATTGAGCAATATTGTTTTATAGTAGTATAAAATAAATTTCATGTAGTGATTAAAGTAATTTAGAGTAACTAAAAGTTATATCCAGGTCGTTGGTGAAAGAAATGATTAGATAGACTCAAGTTCGTATTATGCATTTCAAGAGTATATTTGATTGACATTAACCTATGCACATCTCTATTGGAAATAAAGTAGAAAAATATGGTTACTGGAAGAAATATATCTATTTAATCATAATAGAGAATCAACACAATTAAAATTTCAGTAGTCACATTTAGTTTTCATGTTTATGCTAAATATGGGTAGCTGTAGAGCTTATCGATTTTAATGGAAAATGTAAACTATTGTGACTGAATTGTTTTATTTAAATTATATTACATTTAGTTAATATAATTTAACTATAGTAAAGTTAAATGATCACAACTATATTTGAGAGTTTACTAATTACATAGAAACCAATAATCAGCCTTTAAGTATGTACTATATAACCTACATTATTTGATGAATTATTACATAAATATTAATTACATTTATTTATCAAAAAAATAAGAAATATGGAATAACATAAATAAGTTTGTAGTGACTTGTTTTAAAAAATAATCTAAGAAACATATTTTCACCTTGAATTTGTAGCCTTCGTCTTTGGAAATATAAAATATCTTCATCTAGAATGTCATAGGTTTGTATCCAAATAATGTCTAGATGAGAAATGTTATAGGAAATTAACATGTTTGCAAAGAGCCTGCATACATAATGTCCCATTACCCATGTTGAAACCTCCTTTATAGCTTCAATAAATTCTGTGTCATCTGCCAGTAGTCCCAAAGCATAACATGCCTCTCTAAATGTTCCATGAGTAATGTTGTTCATTATTTTGAGATCTTAATATGAAGTACCACCTTTGATTTTTGTTTGAATTATTCGCAAGTAAAATAGCTCTCCAGTTATTGGAGGAACATAATATAGTCTACCAATAGATAATCCCTACCTTTGAGGATTCCATTTCATTTCATTTGAGTGGTAAAAAAATCTAGTTTGGAATTCTGAAAAAGTTAGAGTTGTACCCTTCGGGTACATTATATTTTCTTGAAACTAAGAGGTGAACATTGTTTCAAATATATTACAGTGACTCAATACATGTCCAATATTATCATTTTCATTTTAGGTCACATAATTTTTTCCTGGTAAATGGAAAATTAACCTCTCAACTAGTGGAAATCTGTAATGGATATCATAAGAAAATATCCTCCAAGAGGCCTCACAAGGAGATATGTACTGACAGTCATAATACAACTTTATTTCATATACATTTTTTCTGATAACTCTCTATTTATGCTCTTATAGAGTGCTTATGTTACATGATCATTTCCTTGGCTAATATACTTAAAAAGGTATTTGGTGGAAGACAACTGATTGAAAACTTCAATATTAAGATGTGCTTGATACATTAATAGAAAACCAGAACTGTATGGTATAACAAATAGATTATCTAAAGGGACTCCATTTTTTAGAACCATTCATCCATCATCCCTTCTTTGATAGACAATGTAACCATCATCATCAACAGTGGTATTCCAACAAAAAAATTTGGAAAAAATTTGGAACATTTTCCATTTCTCATAGGAGGTGAAGTATGGTTGGCATCACCACAAGGTATGTGCATCATATAATTCTTAACGACTTCATGTAGTCTTGGGTAGGCATAATTATTTGAAATTTCCACACATAAAATCTTTCTTACATATATTGGAGTGTGAAATTTTTTTCCATAACAATGAAATAGTAGGGTGTTCACATGAAGCAAGCCATGTTTTTGAAAATCCACGGTTTGAACAACTACATGGGAAGAAAAGATCTTTAGATGGTTAATAGAATATAAAAAAAAATATATTAAGGAACTGAACATATTGGATAGTAAGTAAAAAGATAGATACGTGCTCATGACTTTACAAAGAAACAACCTTCTCCTAAAACATTCAATAAATGATCAACCTTAATATTGAAAACTCAAGATAATATTTGTGGGTACTCTAGTGGATAGAGATTGCGATTTCTAAGAAATTGAGTTATTTTAGGCCACATCGGGTTACATGTAAACATTAAAAATAGATCTTGATACCCTTTACAATTACATATCGACATTGTATCTTAGTAATTCTAGATCATATACCTTGTACCACCCATAAATGTAGAAGTTAAAATGATATGTTTCTCGCAAGATGTCCCTTCACATTCACCTCAAAGCAATGCTTCTAGTAAACCATTGTATATTTAGACACTCAATTTCTTATGATTGAAGCGAATGAATGATATTATTTGTGACTCAATCATTATATAATCATCAATAATAAACTATTTCAGTAATATTCTAGAATTTAGTAAGATTAATGCATCGTTATCACGGAACTGCAAGTGGAATGAGAGGTAATCTCTCATTGTTACCTTCCTGAGTGTAGTACTTGTTGTGAATTGACTAGAGCGATGCAACATATTGTTTCAATATCCATCCTGGACACCTATGACAATCAAATGATACTACAATGGAAGATAAAATGGTTGAATATCATCAATTCATTGTAAATCATTTCTTTTGGTTTGAATGATGATATCTCGTTCTTGGTTGAGATCCTCAATATCATTGAAAATCAGCATTGCAATTTCAAAAGTCTTTGGTAGGTTATATGTCATGTAATTTTTTGTCATATTTTAATAATACGTAGATTTAAAGTTGAAACCTCCTAATGGTTAAGAAAATCCCTTTCACTTATAAATTCTCGAGCCAAAGCATTGTTCTCAAGAAGCATCTGTTGTAGGTTCTCAACAGTATTTTAGTCAATTATAGATTGTTGATTTTTGTCTTCAAAGCTGGATCAATTTCATATGTTAATAAAAATTGGGGAATGTTTTTTCAATATAGTACAAAGTATTGAATATAAATGATACCTAATTCCACTAATTCTATTCTGACACTCATGTGCTATATCATACACATACAGTTATAGGAACCTTGGTGGATGTCCATCAGGTGGACATAAACTACCTATGTGATGGTAGTTTTGTCCATGTAATCTGAATATACATGGAACTCGACCATTATTGAAGGAACTATCTACCTTCCCACCCATTAATGTGAATTCAAACATCGAATTGTAAATATGCAATTGGTCTTGGAAAAATAGGGCTTTTGCAGAAGTTCAATTGAACACCAACATCCATGGGTATTCATGACATGGTGGTAGGAAGTCCGAAGAAAACATTCCCATTAAGTAGCATAGAGAAAAACATTTGTTTTGACTCTTGATGAATTTATTGTTTCTCTCATCAACCCACAAAAAATAGTGGAAATAATGATAGACATTAGAAGGCTCTCCAGTATCATAATAACCTGATTGAACTGAAAAGTAATGTAGAATATGATATTAAAAAACATCAGTCAATAGCAGAGACGATGATTTTGAATTAAAGAACTATTAATGCATTTTTATTAAGTACACGAACCTGTGTTCTCGGTAGTTTCTTGTTCTAGTGACTCTCCTGTAGAAGAAATTGGTATGTAATATTGGACTGGCTTAAATAATAAAAAAATTAAATATTGTTTGAAGTGAAACGTGTACATAAATGTACCTCAATAGTTTTCTGCACCATTTATGTCAATATTTATGTTTGCCTTAGCCTTGGAAGTATTCATTCTCATTGCTTCTTGAAGAAACAGTTATTTTCCAGAACCTAAAAGTAGTTATAGAAAAAAAACTCACTATTCTATAGAATGTACACTTGTAAATATATGTGTGTGTGTGTCAAATTATAGTGTACAACATACCTGCACACAATAATGTATTGTAGTTCCCATCAGCAGTAGGATTTAAACAGCATTTGTTGGCATAGTGAATCATAATAAATAGAACTGGAATAGCATTAATGGTAATGTGTATAAACAATCTTCCTTCTAACTACGTCGAGGAAATAGGTGATGAATTTGATAGAGTGTTTTCTTCAGTAATTAAATCTATTCAAAGTATTGACCAAAATTTTATACGGGGAATACAAATGTTGTACAACATACATTATGTCAATGAAATATAATAGTTATTATACCTACAGAATGGTAGAGGAGAATGTTTCAAGCCACCCAGTCATTGTTTTCATTTGTTAGATCTAGTAGACAATGTTTACCGAGGTGCAGATGGTTCTGGCATTGTTGAAAGAGAATCAGTTAATTAGTAATAATCTATGTTAGTGTGAAATATATTGTGTAGTTCAATGGTTTATATAGGTAAATTTAAACATACCTAAACATTGTTACATAAAGGTGATAATGGAATGCATGTGACTCCAATTATCAATCTATTTGTTGGTATAGGTTCAGTGTTTTGAGTTCCAAATAGACTACCAGATACCGCTGAAAAATTTCCAGTAGATGTCTCCCTTGATATTGTCAAAATTTCAATGAATACATACACTGAAAGAATTATATTAACCTAAACAACTTAAAGTGACAGTATTAGAAAACTCACCAACTTTATTTTGTTCCTTCATTAGAAATCTATGTTGTGCCCTTGAATTTATACAGTTTGATGGGAAATACATGTTTGTATTTGACTGGGCAGACAATTATTCAGGCACTGTCAGAAAAGTAGTGTAGTATGACTGATTTTAGTTAGTTTGAAATGAATTATGATACATACTAAAGATGCTACTGGTTAATGAAAATGGATCTAACCATTTATACATAAAGATGGTAATGGAATATGTGTAACTCCACGTGGGGTGTCACCTTTTGATAATGGTTCACTTGATGGAGTACCAGACTGTTTTGTAGATGTCATTGAATAGTTTCTAGTAGTTTTCGGCACTGATCATGTGTCAAGTGTAATGAATGAAACTATTTAATAGAGGATAGTAAGTATAACATTTCCAACCGTACTTAATATAGTACTCACAAACTACATGTTTTTCCTTGATAAGTATCCTCCTCTACAACCTTGGATCTCTAGAGGTCGATAGGCAATTCATGTTTGATTTTTTTTTCTTTATAGATTATTGTCAAGGTTTTCAATGAGACCATATAATTCACAGTGGACAGTAAAGTGAATATAATTTACATTACGAAGGTAAAAACCTAATAGGCTATAACAGGCCATAGTAGAGGTTTATTTTTTTCATTCAGGAAATGAAAAATTAGACAAAAAATCTGCATTAGGATATCAACATGCCTAGCCAAAAAGAAGTCAAAATAAGTTTCAAGGAAATTCCAACAGTAGATCACAGTATAGGGTTATTTTTTCCAAATAAGAAATGTAAAATCAGAAAATTAATATATAGTTGGATATCAACATGCTAAATGGAAATGAATTTGAAATATGTTTCAAGGAATATTGTACAACAAACCATAGTAGAAGTTTGTTTTATTCAAAGGGTAAAATAAAATTCAGACAACAGTAAATGAACCTGAAGTCCTATAGAACTGAAATGATACCATAAATGTATTTGCAAGGTGTTATTTTTTCCAGTAGGAATTTAAGGTCATACCTGAAGTGAGAAGATGATACGGGAGGGAATAGGAGATTCAAGAAGCGTGTTGAGAAGGGAAGGTGACTTCAGTTGAAATTCCAAACCCAAAAATCCCTTGAATAGTCATCTGAAATTTCAAGATGTAGGGGGTTCTAAGGGGTGGAGTGAAAGAGAAATGAAGTAGCTATGAATGGATTTACTATAATTGGAACAAATTGAAGGAGGATTGTGAAGGAAAATACTAACGTAGCAGGGTCAGTTCTAAAGGGATTCATGAGCCGGGGAATCTGTGAACGAAAATGCGAGTGGGAGAATGAACACGATGAAGAGGTATAGTGAAACCGGTATAAGGAGGAAGATGGAGTATGAACACAATAGACTATAGGGAAACTGGGAGGAGGATGATGTCAGCGTTGGTAGTTTACAGGAACCCTAGGTCATGAAGAGCTCAATCCCAACTGCGAGTGGGAGAAGGAAAACCACAGAGAGTAGATTTGAAACCGAGAGAAGGAGGATGTCAAAGATGGAGGTCAATGGAGTGCGGGTTGACCGAGAAAGGGAGTACAATGGAGATGGGGGTTTTAGGGGAGTGTAGGTCATGGCGTGTGATAACCTCAATGGGATAGGGAGAGGGAGGCAGAGAATGGATGAGATATCACATGGAGGGGGGAAGTGGAGAATTGGTGGTAGGGAACATATGGGAAAATTGATGTGGATAAAAGTGAGTGTGACATGTGGCAGAAGGAAATCTAGGATTATTATATATTGTAGATTATAGTTGCAAGCCTGTCTGGCTCCTTCCATACCAATCAGGCATCAGGTGTCCCTAGGTGAGGATATATTCATGTATCACCCTTTAAAATAATTTTCCCTTCCATGTTATCAAGAAGTGATAACTATTTTATTTAAACTAATTTTACTCATTTAAATTTTTAAGAAAAACATTATTCTCCTATATCAAATCATGTTTTATTAAACAATTCTCAAAATATTGTTTTAGACATTCTTTTATATACCCACTTCTCCACTAATTTCTTATCATGTTTTATATAAATGAAATCATTATTCATTACCTATTATTCATTATTTAATATAAAAGTTCCAAAACACTTTAATCCACCATTTTCATGGTAAACATTCAAATATATAATTTGGGTATTCTTTAAGTCATGATTTTTTTAATCATTTATTCATCATTGGTTTTTTCATTATTAAACATTATGTATGAATTTTTTTACTTATATATTGTACATGTACATGTATTTTTTATATAACAGGTTGGACTAGAATTATATAGTCCAATAATTAATTGTCTAATGTATTCCTCTCATGAGTTATATATATAATTTAATGGAAATAATCATATCATACTATGTTATTTTGTCTTGGTAGATATTCTATACATTTGCTTATGATGGCATGTTATATGTTGATGTCACAGTCTAATGATTTCATGATCTTCTAATATCATCTCCACTATACTTTCATTCCATAATATTATATACAATATTCAATTTTAAAGTTATAATGTCATCTGATAGTTTGATGAGCTACCAAATATTAATTTGTATCTCCCACCCACACTAATATTATGGTTGTTCAAGGTCCATCCCATGAATTCTGCAAACTGTTTGCACTGTGCTTCAACTGATCATCTAAATATTATGTCATTGACATATACTAGCACCAACATTCTCTAATTACTATCATTATTGACATACAGATTGTAATTAACTCCCCCACACTAAAAATAGATATTCTTTAAAAATTGATCGAGCCTTCAATACCACGCTCTTGGTGCTTCCTTCAACTTGTATCGTTCCTTTCTTAGCCGAAAACCTATGTTCTCATCTTCATGAATGAGGAAACCATCTGGCTACTCAATATAAACTTACTCTTCTAGAACCCCATTCTGAAATTCCAACTTGACATCTATCTAAAAAATGTTGATCTTTCATTTTACTATTATGACCAGGAATAATATGATTGTATCTAGCATTGAAATAGGTGAAAATGTTTCATCAACATCAATACCGTCTATCTGGGAGTACCCCTTTCACACTAGTTTTTGGGACCAAAAAAATGATTGGCCCACGATGCAGCAATAATCACAAGATAAAATAATGTGTAAAAATGAAGAAGTAATTGGACACTAGATATAAAATGAAAAAAAAACCCAAAATCAAAGGGGTAAAAAAAACCACGGGAAAATAGAAGGATCTCACTATGGGTAAAAGTGGATACACACACCATCACTATTATAAGGAGAAAACTCTCATAAATATCTCTCTTGAATAAGGTGTGAAACTACCTCAAAAAACACTGCAAATAAATGATGAATTCCTAAATGGGATGTGATGTTGAAATGGGATGAGGCTCATGCCTTTTATAGGAAAGCCTCACCCCCATACCTCTCCTCTCCACTGGATGAGTTGGTGGGGTTTTCCACCCACCACTCACCAGCCATGCCTACCCCCTTTGACAAAACAAAGTGGTGGAACAGTCCTGCAAAAATTATCTTCCAACACATCTCCCACTTGAAGATTTGATTGAGAACCAATCACATCTCCATATCCTCTATATCTTCCAAACATGATGCTTCTGTATCTGTGAGGCCGCTCGACGATCTGAACCATCTGAACTTATCAGAGTTAATTGCATTCATCAGGAAATCTACCATATTTTCTTTAGTGTGAATCTTCTGTATGGCCACACATACTTCCCCCACAACATCTCATACAAAGTGATACTATAACCCAATGTGTTTTTTCTTGGAATGAAAAGATGGATTCCTTGCAATGTGCAAGGTGCTCTAACTATCAAAAAACAATAGAATCTACCCTTTTTTGTGCTTGATCTCCTCTAGAAACATTCTCATCCAAATCACCTATTTATAAGCCTATGTAGTTGTCATGTACTTTACCTCTATCGTGGATAAAGCCACAACTAATTGTAACTTTGAAATCCAGATCATAGCTCCTTCTACAAGAGTAAACACATAACCAGTAGTGGATTTCCTATGGTCAGAATCACCTATAAAATCTGAATCAACGTATCCTTTGATAGTGAATTCTGGTCCTTCATTACACAATTCAGAAATTGAGGTCTACTTTATGTATATCTGGATCCTCTTCGCTATGCTCCAATGCTCCCATCCTAGATTCTCCATGTAACAACTAACTGCACCCACTACATGTGCAATGTCTGATATACTGCAAACCATAGCGAACATCAGACTTCCCACTGTTGATGAATATGGTAGTCGAGATATCTATATCATTTCTTCTTCACATCTAGGATTCATCGTTGAGGATAACTTGAAATTAACAGGAAGATGGGTAGATATTGGCTTACAGTCTTTTATGTTGAATAG
Source organism: Viscum album (assembly GCA_963277665.1). Taxonomy (NCBI): domain Eukaryota; kingdom Viridiplantae; phylum Streptophyta; class Magnoliopsida; order Santalales; family Viscaceae; genus Viscum; species Viscum album. Next base: position 1,449,273,343 of record OY728151.1, on the reverse strand, counting down.
TTTCATGACTCTCTATAAATAATTCTTCTGTGATATCCAAATCTTCCCATTATGTCTGTCTCGGTAAACAAACATCCTAAGAATCTTGTTTACTTGCCCAAATTAGTTTTTATCAAACTCCCTAAACAACTGTTCCTTTATCTTTTGGATCTGATATTTGTTGGGTCCTGCAACCGATATATCATCCACATAAAATAGAAGAATGATGAAATCATTACCATATGAACCCCTAAAATATGCACAAGTATTTGAATTAAGTCTGTCATATCCAAGGCTCTTGATATATGAATAAAATCTCTTGCACCAACTCCTCAGAGCCTAATTGAGACCATAAAAATATTTGTTTAACCTACAAACCAAGTTCTCTTTTCCATTTTCTAAAAAACCTTCCGGAAGAAGCATATATATCTCTTCATCAAGATCACTATGTAGAAAAGTAGTCTTCACATCCAACTACTCTAGATGTAATCTATATGTACCAAACATCACCAAAAATAACTGAATAGTCATCAGTCTAAAAACAAGATAAAATATTTCATTGAAATCAATACCTTCCTTCTCAAAAAATCCTTTTACCACCAATCATACACGATATATTTCCACCCAGTCCTTTCCATCTCATTTGACGTTAAAGACCCATTTGTTTATGATATCCTTCCTTCCATGAGGAAATGGAACAAGATCCCAAGTCTTTTTCTGGTGTAGGGCTTCATGTTTCTCCTGCATCACCGCCATCCATGAGGATACATCAAGACTCTAGGTCGCCTCCATAATAGAAGATGGCTCTCCATCCTCTTTCAATAATTTGTATGAAATATTTATCTCAGTGAAATAGTCTAAGTTCCATACTGGTACTCTTTTATCTCAAGTTTACTGTCGTGGTCCAGACTCAATCGGTACTTGATCATCGTGCTCTGGTAATGCCTTGGAGGAAACTAGTTCTTCCTTGGATTTGTCCTCTACTTTGACTATTGTATTTTTTGTATTCTCCTTCTCCATGTCTTGATCAGTTGTCATTTTCACCTTGTCTTCTACAAAAATGACATCTCTACTGATGATAAGTTTGTGGGCAGTGGGGTCCCAAAAATGATACCCCTTCTCACCATCATCATACCACAAGAAGATACATTTCCTGGATCTGGAATACAACTTCGATCTTTCCTGGTCATTAAACATTTCAAATACATGACTTCTTAAAGAATATAACTGGGAATAGTCAATGGGTTTACCAGTCCACATCTCCATTGGTTTCTTCAGATTAATCACCATTTAAGGAGATCGGTTGATCACATAATAGGTGGTATTCATTGCTTCTTCCCAAATTGTTTTGGAAATTCTCTCAATCTTCAACATTTACCTTATTATATCCAATATGGTTCTATTCATCCGCTATACCACTCCATTATACTGAGGAGTGTATGCCACCATGAACTATATCTTGATTCGTTCCTGTTGGAAAAAAATATCAAACTCCATGCTGGTATATTCTCCACCATTGTCACTCCTTTTACACTTGATCTTATTTCCATATTCAAGTTCCTTCCACACTTTGAATGTTTTGAAGAATTCAAAAACATCATATTTCCTCTTGATTTGGTACACCCAACGTCTCCTGGAATAATCATTAATGAATGATATAAAGTACCTTTCTCCTCCTAGGGATATAACTGGTGCTTACCAAACATCGTAATGGATCATCTCCAACATCTCTTGAATTATCACTGTTGACGTATCGAACTTTAACCTGTGTTGATTACTCAAAAAACAAACCTCACAAAAATGTAAGGATACCTTTGTTATCCTAGGTAGTAACTTCTGATCCACAAGAATCCTCAGGCCTCATTATGACATATGGCCAAGCATCTAATTTCGTAACGTTGTAAAGGCTTCCATTGAGGTAGTTGATACAACAATTATCTCCACCTCCTTGTACGTCGCACCCACAATCATGTACATGTTCTTTGATATCTTCTCCACCTTCATTACTACAAGATATACCTTCACAATTCCAATCACTATATTCCTAGTGTGAGTCTTTCATCTAATATCATCAAATTATCCTAAAGACATTATGTTCTTCTTTAGGCCCTTCACATGGCGTACTCCATGAATGGTTTTAACAATAACGTCATGCATCTTCAATTTGATGGTACCAACTCCAATGATCTTTGAGTGATTGTTCCCCATGTACACACATCCTTCTGGGATAGTTTCATATTGGTCAAACCATTCCTGTCGAGACTTCTTGTGTCATGATGCTCCTGATTCGATTATCCAGGCATCGTTGAGATGTTGCCTGATTCAAAAAGTTATTGCCGCTTCACTGACTAGTATGTCTCCATTTCCAAAAGTAATCTCCACATTTTAATCTAGGTCATATTTTTGGCTCCCAATAGATACACACTCCATCGTCACATCTGTCAGTCTTTTATAAATATTCAATCGAGAATTTTCCTTCCACAACACTACCAATATCTTCAATTTTCCAAATGAAAAATTATTCCCGTTGAATTTTTCGATCTCAAATTTTTCTGCCATTTAGACACACTATCAGTCCAGAACCTATTATTTTTTACAATGGTTTATTTAATAATCTCAATAATTTTTTTCTAATGTGAAACATCAATCATAGTCATAATTACATAGAATACTCAAATTTATGAGAATTATTAGACCCAAAAACGTGAACAACATCAGGCCAGAACCTTCTTTTGATACCACTTGTTGGGACTAAAAAATTGATTGGCCCATGATGACGCAATAATCACAAGATAAAATAAATTGAAAAAATGCAAAATTAAAAAGACACCAGATGTAACATGGAAAAAACCTCCAAAATGAAAGAGGTAAAAAAACACGAGAAAATAGAAGGATCTCACAATGGGTAAAAGTGGGTACACACTCCCTCACTATAACAAGGAGAAAACTCTAATAAATATCTCTCTTGAATAAGGTGGGTAAAATAACTCAAAAAAACTACAAATAAATGAATAATTCTTGAATGGGATGAGATGCTGAAATGGGGTGAGGCTTTTTCCTTTTATACTGGATGAGTTGGTGGGGTTGGCCACCCACCACTCACTAGCCATTCTTTCCCCATTTGAAAAAATAAGGGGGTAGAACCATCCTGAAAAAATCATCTTCCAACACTAGTCATACTATTTTTTGAATCACTGTGTCATCTTCATTCATCTTCTTGTGAAAAACTCATTTAGATTCAAATAAATTTTTATCTATTTTCCTAAAAACAATCTCTAAAGTATGATTCTTCTCAATTTAGTATAGCCCCTCATTCAAAGCATGAACCCAATTTTCATCACCAACTGCTTACTCAAAACATTTTGGATCTACCTAAGATAAGAAATATGTCATTTGTAAAGACATAATTTTTCAAGTTTAAACTGGTGCTTCCTGATCACCAATGATATTTTTCCTTTCAATTTCGGCTCGACTCTTTGGATTCTATGTAGATATAGATTTTACTTCCTTCTGCTCATTTTTAGTATATTCTTCTGAATCAGAATTTTCCACTTCTTCTCCCAATGTTTTTCTTACCTACTCATCACATTCATCAAGGAACTATTCACCATGTTGTTGAAGATTCATTTCATTTTTCAATACAGTGACATCATGGATTCTAACTACTTTTCCATGCCACTTATTGAATAATTTATATGCTTTTCTTTTTCCAGAGTATCCATCACTACAAAATATTTCACTTTTTTCAGTGGGGGAATTTATGTTGGTAAAAGTGCATTTTCTGTTGGTAAAACATATTACCAACATTTATGTCTCTGCCACTAAACAGCCGGTAAAAACTATGTAACTAAATGTTTTTAAGACAAATAAAATAGTTTTGTTGCAATTATAATTATACCAAAAGATAATATATATGTTGGTTAAAGTGTTTATAAATAGGTTCTAATGATAATTTTTTCTATTGGTAATAATATCACCAACATATAATATATGTTTATAAATTATATTTCAATAAAAATTACAAATTTTTACTGATAATAAAATTACAAATTTTTATTGATAATAAAATTTCATATTATATTTATTATTTTATCATATATAATACATTGGTATTAATTATCAAACCAAATACAATTTTAACACATGTTCAAACTTAGAAGAAAATTAATTGTATAAATAACAAAATTTCATACAAAACATTAGATCCCCCCAATAGGACTCACCCCCCCCCCTCTCCACCAAGCGACCCATCCATGACATTTATTCATCTCCATCTCCAGTGACCCATCTATGACAGCGACCAATCCATGCCATCTAGTCAACCCCATCTCCAATGACCAGCTCCAGATAGAACATGTTTAACTTTGACTGGAAACATATGAGGTTTTAGAATAGTCTCATGCACATCCTGATCCAAAACCATGCTAGAAGGCCAAAGAATCTTCTCGTAATCCTCTAGAATACATAAATGGTCTTCCAACATCAACCCACTTCGGTAATAAATCATCATAAAAATAGTAATACACCAAATTATAATCAAAACAACAACAACAAAAAAACTCAAGCAGTGCTTCAAGATTCACATTTGAAACATAAACTCAAACTATTAAAAAACCCGAGATATATCTCATACTCCTCTAGCATCCATCCATGATCTTTCAATATCATCCTCCTTCAGTATTCAACAATGTCATAAATCTGCAGAAAAATAGTACTTCACCAACTTATAATCAAAACAAAGAAAATAGAAACTCAAGAAATAATTCAAGTTGTACATTCCAAACATAAACTCAAGCAATACATTCCAAACAAAAAATCAAGATATAAAAAAACAAAACAAAAAATAGAAACCCAAGATGCTTCTAAAAAAACATTTAATGCAGTGTGAACCTTAAGAATTCAGTGTATTGTTTTGAAGATAGTCTTAAAGAACCTTTTTAAATTTTATAAATATGACTGGGGACTTATTTAGGAGGATAGTTATCAAACACTTGTATATTAATTTTTTATCACAAGTAATATAAAAGAGTTGAAGCTATCAAGCTAGATGTTATGTGGATGTATAGTTCCAAACACATCTCCAAAAAGTGTGTTCCAAAGAGTTGGATACCCAGATTCAATCTATGTAGCATAACTCAAGATTTGATGACTGTTTATACAATTTAAAAATTGATTTTTTGAAGATATAACATCACATTAAAACAATACAAACCATTCAAGACTTCAGTGATTCTAAGATGCACCCAAAATTAATGGAAGTGAAGATTAATCCACTAAGTTCACCTAGTTTGGTTTCTTCTCAGCCACAACCATTATCTTTAGATATAAAAGGTCCTCTCAATAGATAAGTGACATATCAACAGATCCCAAAAATGTTTAATCTAATTCAAGAAATACATTTTATTCCTATTTGGAATGATGAAGTGAACAACTAATATGAATTACGTGTTATTCCCATTTTTGTATAGAAACCCCTTTTGAGAAAGTTGTAGACATCTTGAAGTGTAAAAACAATCCATTTTAGAATTACCTTCAAGAACCATATTTTTGTGTATAGAAAATCCAATATAGAACCCATTTAATATGAATTACCTGTTAGTATACAAGCAACCCAATACATCACAAATCATTTGTTTTTGTAATGACAACCTAATAGATCATAAAATACCATTATCTTCAAGATATTGATGTAACATTCTTCTAGGGATAGAGTAGAAAAAAGGGATAATAGATGAAGGGAAATATTTTGATTTCAATCTATAATATTTTTATATACCCAGAACAACACAATATCATACAACAAAAATAATCGAGGGGGTGATGATTTGAACCATCCGCCAAACATCATCTTCATGATCCTAAATCTTTATTGTGCTTATAATCTTCATGAGTGATTTATAATTGAAACACCATATCCTGGTAAGAGATAAGGTGCATGGGGATCCTATGATTAACTAGGGAGGTAGGTCATGAAGCGATGGCGGCAGGGGCATATTTTGGATGGCAGCGATGGAAAATTTAGGTTGGCAGTGAATGGGAGGTGGGGACAGAATTAGGATGGCGGCGAGGGTTTATTTAGGTTGGATGGGACTGGGAGGCGGAATGGGGGAGGCGGAATAGGGGATTCGGAAGGATATGGAGGTGCGGGATTCAGGAGAATCACTAGGGTTCATACCAAATTTTAATTTTTTAACTATTTCTATTATTATTGAAAATATATTTTAAATTCATTCTAAATGATAATATTTTTAGATTAAATTTTATTTATTTATTTCAAATATTTTTCAACATATTTTTTAAAAATTATTTACAATGGATTCAAAATTAGCTCGTATGTGTGTTTTTGAAGGCAGATGATAATATTTAAAATATATTTATAATAGGTCCTTCTTACTAACACTAATACCCTTTGTTTGTTTCCACCATTAGTAATTTGAGTGTTAGTTAGGTGTGACATCCAAAAATTTTAGGTAACAGGTTAATAGATATGCACACGATATATATATATATATATATATATATATATATATATATATATTTGTATGTTTGTATGTATGTATGTATTCATTCAAACAAATATTTTTCATTTAATAGTCACTTTAATTCAATGTATAAATATATATTTGTATTAAAAAATGATTTGTTGTTATACATATATTTATTCAATTGTTTGTAAAACATTTAATTATAAAACAATCTATGGGAACAAATTTTTATAATGGTAAAATATATGTTGGTAATAATATTTATTAATAACATATTCATGTTTTGGTAAAAATATGTTAGTATTAAAATGAAAAGATGACTAATTTAACTGTTAATAAAAGATGTGTTGGTATTGAATAGTTAATACCAATAGATATACCTGTTAGTAAAAAATGTTGGTGATTAAAATTAATACTAAAAAAATCAAATATCTGTTGGAATTAATCATTTTCACTAACACATATATTATTTGTCACTAATTTTCTATTGGTAAAAGCCAATGTTTTATAGTTCGTGGAATATCCCCTCATCTCCACATGACTCAAATTTCCTGCGTTTCACTTTATTGAGAATAAAAAATTTACTTCTAGAGATTTTAAAGTATTTTTGTGTTTTATTCTTTTCGTACCACATATCATATAGAGCCCTTTCTTCATTAGGACACAATAGAGACCTATTAGATGTGTAGAATGATGTCAAGACTACTTCCTTCTATAGTTTCTCTGGTAGGTCCTTTTCAATAAGAACTGTTCAGGACATGTTATTGATAATCCAATTTCTCCTCTCAACCACTCCATTTTGTTGAATAGTTCTCATAGATGAAACTTGATTCCTTATCTAGTGTGTCACAAGATAATAATCCACCATGATGTTTGTAAATTCCATACCATTATTAGTATGAAACATTTTTTTTTTCAAGCATCCTTTCAGATTCCCCTTGATATTTTTTATTCAATTGAACACACCATTCTTGTGGGAATATGACAAATACCCATGCCATCCTATTGAAATCATCAATTAAAAGAACATAATACATCTTCCCTTTAATTTCTCTTGGTGAGATAGGTCCATCTACATCTTCATGAACTAATTCAATCACTCTGGTTAACTTGTGTTCTTTTTCCTTGTACATCTTTCTGAGGATATTTCCTTATTAAAAAGAATCACACATATGAGTGTGGTCATGTGATATATTAGGGAGTTCACAAGAGGCATCACATTTGACTAAATCTTCCATGGATGGTTGGCATAGATGATCAAGTCATTTATGCCACATCTTTTTTTCTTCCACTTTGGATAAAAAGAACATATCTTCTTCTCCACTTACATGGTAGAGATTCCCATTTGTTCTTTTTCCTTATAGAACAACTTCCTATATCATCCTTTAACGATACACATCTTCTTAGTAAGTCTTATTGAATTCCTAGAGTCCCATAGTTGACTAACAGTAAGAAAGTTGTGACTGTGACCTTCAATGACTAAGACATTAGCACATCTTATTTCTTTTTCCCCAAACATGGATTTTCCCAAGAAAATTATCTTCATTAATTCATTATTTACAAATTTTAAAACACCTCCCTTGTCATATTTTATGTCTATTAAAAGATCCTTATTACTTGTCATATGGGATGTGCATCCACTATCAAGAATCCATACACTATACGGTCTGATGATTTAAAAAGAAATTTATGCGACCACTTCCTTCTCAACTCTTTTCTTTCGGATCCATGTTTTTTACTACATACTTGATATAGATTGATTATCTGGATCTTCCCCAGAGTATGATGGACTGACATCATCTTTTAGAGCTACAAATCGATTTTACATTTTCATCTCACTTGATGATTCATTGTGTTTTTTTGTGACCAATTTGGTTTTTCTTCAGAACATTACTCTGTATGGTTGATGTATAATATCTAGTTATGTGTCCAAATCCTCCAAACTGATAGAAATGAACCTCGAAAGATATCATAGAATATTGAGATCTGTTTGGATGATTTTGTTGTTCTTGTTCCCTTTGGTATCTCTTATCTATGGAACACACATTCTATGAGTGTCCCATATTTCCACAACAATAACACCTAATGTGGGGTGTATTCCTGCATGTCACTTATACACCACTAGTTTTCCCTTGTATTCTCTGAATATTATGATTCTACTTTAATCCCAAATCAATATTCATTCTCGGAGTAGGTTTTCATGGTCTAACTTCAACCATTACTACTTTCTAAATTTGATCAAGACCTATACGAGACTTATAATTTGTATTTGACTATTGATTCTATTTTATTAGACCTTTGTGCTCCACTTTCATCTTTTTTGTTGCATAAGTGATCTATATTCCAGATATCTTACCGAGATTCAAGATTTTTTGCTAATCCATAACACTTCATCACAGACCGATGACTTCCTCTTGAAGTTCTTCAATACGTTTGATTTGATCTTTTCAAGTGTTGGTCAAACTATAAATTTATATTTTATGTTCTTAGATTTTTATCTTGCACCCAGTAAAAAATTTTGATCTCTCTGGCATTGATGAATTCAACTATTCAATTTCTTCATTTAGCTCATAATTCTCTTCTTCCTATTATTGCATATAACATTTGGTATCACAAACAACTTTGTTTGATTTCATCATTTTGTCTCTCCAAACATCGATATCCTCAAGAGAAGATTTTAATTTATACTAAATATCAACTTTTCTTTTAACTTCTTCTTCATCATTTTCCATATCTTCCCTTTTCTAGGAAATACCAGTAACTACAACCATAGCATTTTCTCCATTATCTTCTCAATTCTCCATCTCATTAACCTCAAATTATTCCAAACTCATATTTTATTGTAAAAGAAGATTCTTCTCCTTAAATAAATTTCTCTTGAACTTTTTCTTAGCTTTCACATAGGCTAAATAATTCTTCATGAAGATTTCAACTTCATCCACATCATCTTCATGAAACTTATAAGGGAACCTTACTACAAGATGTCCAACATTTCCACATCAAAAGCATGCAAGTGGAAGTTTACCTTTGAACTTTCCTTTTCTTATTTGTAGATTTTAGGAAAGAAATGACATCTCCTCATTTGTATCGTCTTCTTCCTATCCATATTAAATAGTGAGATTCTTCATGGCATTGAATTCCACCTATTTGGAATTCTCTTTTTCCACAAACTCGTTATCATCACTTCTCATGTCTTAAGTAACTAGAGTACTATACAAGCTATCCAATGGTAGTTCTTATGGATCTTTATGTTCCAATAAAGAAAATTTTATATTGAAATGAGGTGTAAGTATTCTTAAGATGCATTTTTCAATCTTTAAATATTAAATAATTTCTCCTATACCATGCATGTCTTCCATAACAACATTCACCCGGTTAAAGAATTCATCAACAGACTCATTATAATGCACTCTCAGATCTTCATACTTTTTCCATGTAACCTACAACTTTTCCTCTCCAAAATTTGAGTATCCATCATAAATATTTATAAACTTTTACCACATACCATGTGATGTCTTATATCGAATCACTTTTGTAATGATTTTGTTATATAGGTCTCCCCCTAAGGAATTTATTCATTTGGGGTTAGCATCTAACTCCCTTTGGTTACCTTCTAATAAAGCCCCACTTTTCACACTAGTTGAAATACCATGAATCACTGGTGTAAATACATCAATTACTAATGATCAAAACTTGTGCTACATCTAATTCTTCCATAACTAAAAATTACTTCCATCAAATATCGAAATCTCTTTTTGGTTAACAACCTCCATTAAAACCACTTAGAGAGAAACAATAAAATTAACATTTGACTCTAATACCAGTTGTTATCCCAACTAGTTTAAATACCCTAATAGGGGTGAATTATGATACGAAAGATTAAAACAACTTCCCTTTCAGATCTTGTTTCATTATTATACTAATCACTCTTCTCTCTCTTTCCCATATCAATGTATGAATAGAAATTAAAGAATTCATGAGACACAACAATTTTACATAGATCACCCTCACTGGGCTACTTCCAAGGAGTATAAAATGGCATTGTGCCAATGTACCAAATCCACTAAATGCACATTGTTGTTACAAAGTTAGGAGTGGACTCATTGTCCCTCCTGGTTTAGGAACAATCACAATGTGAAAGCTCACAGCTCTCTCAACTGAAGTGTTCTCACTACTTATTCATAAGATCCTCTTTTTAATGCTTTAATCAATAATTTTACACCTCATTTAGTGTATCATTATGTTAAACTTTCATCCACAAGATTAATACCAATTTACTATATATTTAATGGGAAATCTATTCTAGATCACACTTTGTATTTCGCGAATCCATTGGTTGTCTTGTGAAAAAATTTACCACCTTACACACGATATTTATGTTTCATCATAGAAGTCCAACTTACATGAATATTTTATGCTTTGCGCATAACTCCCTTAGTAATTTAGACTCATCTTCATTTTTACGCTCAAAAAATATTTTATATATTTGTTCACATGACTATCCATTACCAAAAAATTTATGATTTTCTCACACTTCTAAAGCAATTTAGAGCCCAGATATTCTCTAAGGGTTGAGCTGCTAAAATGAAGGGGGTAGATGAAAATTTATAAACTTGGCTGGACCTATGCATAAAATCCTTACATTCCCTCCTATGTGCATGAATCTTTTATATGCATGTGGAAGTGAATTATTGACATCACATTTGGCACATAACTCTCATTTGAGCATTCTGATTTTCGTATAAAACTTCTGATCCCACAAACCATCTTTCATGATAAAATAGATCTTTCTTGCACTTCTTTCCTTTTTTGTATTTTTATTAGATTATCCTAAAACTTACCTTTCCAAAAACATTCAGAATCACGTTTAATTTTATGTGAAACATCATTTTCTAAAAATATCATTCTCCATTCCCCAAATTTTTTACCCAAAAATTTGGCAAACACTGGAAAATGACACCACCTTGTACAGGCATAATTTTGTACTGTCTCTAGATAATACATTGCATTTTCTTGGATATTTTTCAATATACCGTGTCATAAATCTCTCTAAAACTCCACAACTGACCATGGAAACATGTTTTTTCAAAAAAAAATCATCCCAAAAATATTAGAATGGTACATTGAGGGATATTTTCCCAGAACCATTCCCTATCCTGGTAGGAGAGTGCCAACCATCTAAATGGAAGATTACCCATGCCCAACCCAGCTAGAGGGTACCACTCTAAATGTTGGTAGAAGATACATTCCATATCCCAGTAAGAGGGTACCAATCTAGTAGTTGGTAGAGAACCTATGCCCAGCCCAGCTGAAGGGTGCCAAACTAGTAGTTTATGACCATTAGCTGTATATTATAGGAGAGTGATACTCTGATAGCTATGACAGAACCCATGCCTAGATAAGTTAGAGGGTTCCACTCTTGTAGTCTAGGACCTATGCCCTTTATCCTAAGGAGGGTTCCACTCAATAGTCGATAAAGGACCCTACCCTTCTTAGTAAGAGGGTGCCACACTATCCTCCTGGTGATCATTCCTAATCACTGTCATTGTTGAGTGTTTTCCTAAAAATTCTTCCTAGTTGTAACATCCCACATCATATCTTAGAATCCACTACAGAGGCCAAAATCATGTTCTTTATGGAAAAACACTAAGTATATGCTAATCGTGGGACAACATCTGAGTCCAAATGTTGGCGATACAAAAGGTTTCAGTTTCATCAAAAGGAATTAAGGGGTTCATGGCATGTGAGGGGACCCAAATGAGGCATAGTCCTACTATTTTTTTGGGCCAATTAATTGGAATCACACTGATCCCAATCCATGTATAAATAAATGATGTGTATGTGGACTACGCTATAGGTTTCGGGAGCAGCGAAATCGCGGGATGGGCGATTCCCAACATTAATTTTTTCCATATTCAATGAACAATCTAGGATCAATACAACTATGAATGCCAGTATCCATGGAATTGAATCAAGTATTTAGATAAAGGAATAGAAACCCATAACCAAGAGATAGGATAAACATATTTTGTTTATAATTAATTTAATTAAATTAAAGAATTGACTCCAAGGTGATTATTTCTTCATTGCTGTTTTCGACCATAGATCTATAATACAACTTCATTACATTGTAGAGATCAAGGGTAGATCTCCTCTAGAGGTGATCCAAACATGTTCCATGTATCTCCCACATCACTGAAGGAGTCTCCAAGTGATAGTATAGAAGAGTCTTTCTATTGGGATGTACGCCTTTGATCATCTTGAGAACCGCTTCCAAAGCGTTCTCCTTGATCCGGTGGAGGAGGATCTCTCTTGTTCTTGAGAGTGTTATTATAGAGGGGTGAACTCTCAGTTTGAGAGCCTTTCTCCAATTTTTTTTTCACAACAATAATAATATTTTCTTGTCTAGTTATTGGATAATAAGAGAATAATATAACCTAGCATTTAATTTACTAGGGTAATAATAAATAATTTACAAAAGTTCTTTAATTATTTTATTAATCCTAGAAAAACCACCATGTAAAATAATAATAGAAACATTATTATTTCCTAACATGTGTTTAACTTTCAAGTTATAATTAAATATTATTTAATAAAATAATATTCAATATTATTATTTCTCACCGGACCCATAACTCGTTCCGCTAATCCTCCACCATAATTATTGAACCTTAAATAATGACTATTTATTTATTAAATAAATATCGTTGCATTATTCTCCAAAAAATATATCAATATTATATTCACTAAATAGAAAATAAATATTTATTAATTATTCTATCTACATTATATTATCTCAAATAACTAGTGTCAAAATAAATGTGATTAGGCATCCATGAATAATTATTAAACCACAACTGGGAATAATGTTTATTCAACTTGTTAAATAATAAATAATATATTATTTAACTGAGGTATTGGATACACTTAGTGTAAGATCCTCTAGGCCTCTTTCGCAGTGGCATTAGGTTGAGCAGCCTAAAGTCCAAGGTTGGAGTCTAACAACACACTAAGGCATCCATAGAGAAAGAAGATAATTCCACAAAGACATGGAACCTCATACAAACGCTTATCATGTAATATAATCTCTTTGTCTCGATATCTCCAATCAAGCGGGTTGTAGGCAAGTTCCATCAACCCATGTGCTAGATTTATCATTCTTTGATTTCCTAGAAATTGAACTTTCCAATATAACACCATGTCCATGGATTTATTTAGGCTATATCATTTCCATAAAAGGGCCTAAGATATCAACTTTCATTATGGAATAGAAGGGACAAATCCTTTCTCGCATTATTCATTAATGCAGTATTACTCATGACACACCCAACATATCCTACCTCACTATGAACATATGCTGTCACTTTTTTCACTAATAAATCTAAGTACACTATTTATAATACCCATTAATAATAATTTTAAAGTCTAAGGACCAACACACACATCCATAGATAGGAACATCCAATGACACTTATAAATGTGGATTTCCTAGTGTTCGGTTTTATTCTCATAATATCCTACTAGATATCCCCAAGTGAGTACACCATGAGAAGGTGTCTTAAAGTCCTATGAGTCGCCACCCTCGATAGCCTGTATCATTCATGTCCCTCAAATGATATCATCTAACTATAGAACATATATCTAAGAATAGTTTCATAGCACTTCCGAGTTCTGATCATAGTGGGGAACTGTTATGAACTTTTAGTTATAATGCTACTCTTGGGACATTATCACATAAAACTTTATGTATAAGAACAGTCATGATGTGATATAGAGTTTATTAATATCCATCCAACTTATACATGGTTATCATAAAGTAAAAATAAGTTGGTTCTAGGGAACCAACTCCAACAGACTCCCACTTTCACTAGATCCATCTACTATCAATCTTCAGTATGCTAGCTCTCACATGATATTCATGCTTCTACTAAGATAGGTCATTAGTAAAGGGGTATGCCACATTCTATTATGTGGATAATCTACTCACTACAACTTCACCCCTTTGATATAAATACATCAAGAGGTTACACTTCCAAAGTATGTTCTTTGTCTGTTGATGTGACCTTGGCTCTTTTGCAAGATCCACCAATGTAGTATTATCACAATACAGTGTTATAGTTTCTTTAATTCTAGGTACCACATCAAGATCCTGGATAATGTTCTGAATCCATACGGCTTCCTTGGATATATCAGAAGATTCTATGTACTCAGACTCCACTATATAATTAGCTACAACTGGATAATTTGAACTCTTCTAGCTCGCAGCTCATCCATTGAGACAGAAAATAAATCATGATTGCAACTTCAGGTCATTCTCATCTATATAAAAACCATCATCAACATACCCTCTTATAAAAAGATCCTTATCTCCTCTATACACCATGAATATATCCTTATTTCTTCTCAGATACTTAAGAATGGTCTTAATAGTAGCCCAATGTTGTTCTCCTGGATCTTCTTGATATATTCCTACCATGCTCAGTGCATAGGAAACATCAAGTATAATATTTAACATGGCATAAATGATAGATCCTATCACTGAAGAGTATGAGATATTAATCATTTGATCTTTCTTCTGTTGTGTCTGGGAACACATTTTCTTAGAAATATATAAACCATGTGACACTGGAACCAATCCCCTATTGGATTATTCTATACTAAATCTCTTTATTATCTGGTCAATATATGTACTTTGAATTAGTCTAAGTAGACTCTTGGATCTATCATGAATGATATTGATCCCTAGAATGTAGGGTGTTTCACCTAAGTCCTTTATGGAGAAGCACTTGTTCAGCTAGACTTTAACTAACTACAAGACTGGTATGTTATTTCCAATAAGTAATATTTTGTCAACATACAATACTAGGATAACGACTGAATTCTGATTAAATCATTTCACTGCTGAAAATCTATGATATACGAATGGTTTTAAACTATTGGTATCGGCTAGACAACCGTTGGTATAATATATACCAATGGTTTTCCAAACCATTGGCTTCTAAGCTATGGAGATAGACATATCCCAACTGTTATCCATAAACTGTTGGGGTATGTCATTTTATAGTAGATTATACCAACATTTTTCTATAATCGTTGGTAAAACTTTTTACCAACGATTTTACACTATTGTAATATAACTCACCTAATATATATACCAATGGTTTATGAGTTGTTAGTAAATACTTTTACCAATGGTTTATAGAAACCGTTGGTTACAATTTAGTTAACAGGTCTATACCAATGGTTTGTAAATCATTGGTATAGACTTTTACCAACGGTTTGATAAAACCATTGGTATAGATTCTATTTTCACATCTATACCAATGGTTTTGAAACCGTTGGCATAGAGTTGATTTAACTCCAGCAGTAGGCAGTACCAGCCTCCCCTTGTGCAATTACCTGCAATAATAACAAACCTATGTAGAATTAAAAATTAATTACCTCCAATTACTTGTGCAATTACCTGAAATTGCAATACTCCATACATAATTCAAAATAACACCAATGAATAGAAAATTGATCTAAATAGTATTCATCATAATGACACCAATGCAATTGAAGTACACTATACAGAATTTAGAATAACACAAATACACCCAACAAAATACACCACTTGATATAGAAAACCTCAAAAACAAACATCTTCATAAACACAACACTTGAAAATTTGATCCAAGGGGGTGGGGGTTGTCCAAGGGGTGGGGTGGGGGGTGTCCATGGGTGGGGGCGGTCAAGGGGGTGGGGGTTGTCCAATGTAACACCCCTAGATTTTATGAAAAATATTCTTTTAATTTCATTAATGTCTTGTGTTGTATGCTACACCAAGATTACCTTGCGCTATACGCAACACCGTATTAGCTTGCAGTATATGCAACACTATTCTTGGATCGTGTTACACACAATTTTGATAATAGTTATTCTACGCAACATTGAGTATATATATATATATATTCAATGTATAGATGAATTATGGTTGGATTCTGTTATACAAAACAACTATGGATTCTTGCACAACACGCAACCCTGACTTGGCTTGCATTACACGCAATCACGACCTTCCTCGATAGCATGTGTTGTACGCAATACCGGGTTTTACTAAATAATGATATATTAATATAATATTATTATTAACTAGCCGTCATGAATAGTATTAACTAAATTTTGAATCTTATAACATTATAATTCGTCTTACACATTTTCTAAAACATGGTATAATAACAAAATAAATTTTTCGGGTAAAATAAGTATTTTTCAAAAAATGCAGTTTTGCCGCATTTTGATGGCGCACCCACTTTAAATATAGTTTTTGACATTTTTATAAGTTCAATTTGACAAAATAAAATTCTTCTTTGTAATCATGAAATAAAAATTTACTTCGGATAAATTTTTCATATTATTCTGGTAACTTTCATATTTTGATGAATAGTAAAAACACACTATTTTAATTAAAAAAAACTTTTTTCATCAAAATAATTTATATGGTTAAATTATAATATTGAATGGTTTTAAAGTATAAATAGAATATATTTTTAAAATTTAATATAATGTATGTCATTATCATTGATTCTACCTTGAATTCGTAGGATAAATCAGTTCAATCTTTTGCAATGTTTTAAAGAAAAATCCATTTTCTTTCGACAACGGGATTAATTTTAATTTAATTTCTGCAACTTTTGTGTATTGAATTTGGAAAAATTGATTCCATATTTGGAATCAGTGGATCCAAATTATGTTAATAAGCTACTTTTTATTTTTGGGAATTATGAATAGTAACTACGGTAAATTTTATTTATCATAGTTAAAGGTAAATCGGGTAATTAAGGGTAAATATAATATTATAAAATTACTCTAGCACATGTAAAAATCCTATTAGATGACTAAAATTCGACCCATATTACCTAAGGGTCGGATTATATTCATATAATGGACTTTTGTCTATGAAAATAATTTAATTATTATTAAAACCAAAGAATGTGACAACATGTCACTTTCTTAAATCTTATAAGTATAATAATTTTAATTTAGTGATAAACTTCATGAAACTTTGAACATGAATAGTCTCCAGAAATATAATAAAATTATCTACATCATAGGAATTTATTTAGAATTTTTAGGGATTAAATAATTATCATTTATTATGACACAAATATGATGCAGTAATTATCTTATTAATGAAATATTGACATAAGTGATGTTATAAATACCCAAATAAATGTAATATAAGATTTTTTATGAATTAAACTAATTTTATAGGTTAATATGACATGTTATTATTGATTTAATAAAATTTTTTGAACTAATAATTCTGTTATGAGTTTCACAAAAATCAATTACTAAATAGTGTCAAAATTGACATAAAATAGTTTTTAAAACAAATATTATATTAGTAATTGTTATTTTATTCCTAAAAATCCCAGGTTCGGCCAAATGACTTAGATAAGGTTATATATATTAATAATAAACAACTTGGGGTTCGTTTGGATGCTTATAGTAAGTTTATTAACCTTATAGTATAAGAACACAAGAAGACACGGTAAAAGTAACATTATTTAACTTAATGTTAAATCTAAATGATAAGGTTAAAATAGGAACCTAAACTTGTCTAAATTCTATTGGATGAAAGGATTTCGACCCATACCCACCTTATCTTATAAATAAATTAATTTGGAGCTATTTAAAACCTAACTTGACTTTATAATAAAATAATATTTTTAGTTATTCCAAAGGTTCCCCTCTCTCCCTTATAAAAGGGAACCCCCTCCCTCTCTTCCTCACACCACTTTGAGCCTTCAAGATCGGCCAACCCCTGCCAAATTCTCTTCTTCACTTCCTTAGAAACATACTAGAGGTTCTGTTCTTCCTCAAAGACCAATTTTAGTGCCCTAAAAGGAGATCTCAAAGAGGCGCTTCAAAGAAGAGGTAATGTCCATTACCGATTCTTTCAACTTTATTTCTTCTTCCACTTCTTCTTATTAGGTTGTTTCATTATGAAGTAATAACATAAGTATCACTCATATACTGATATGTTATTATAAGTATGAAACAACCCTATTTCACCATCTGTCCATCCTACAAAAAACGAAATCACCGCGTGTGCATATGTACGGAATACCGTCTCCACACCGTGGTAAAATCTATTTTCCACCACCACCTTACTTGGATGGGTATAATGGTGTAAATAATAACTATATATGATTATTTTAAAGTTATATTGATTCTGAAATAGTATACATACACTCCAATACAGTCCCACGATCATGAGAACGATATCATCGCTCGTGCGTACGTACGGACTACCGTCTCCACGACGCGATGAGATTCATTCTCCACTTTAACCATTCATGAATGATTATAAAGTATATATAATAATTAATCATGAAATATATGACATAATAATGATACTGGATTTATGTGTATATATATGTATGTCATCTACTTAATTCCATTCAACTCAATAAGGAAACGAAAACAGTGTTCATGCGTATGTACGGCCTACCGTCTCCATGAACGGTGTATTTCCTTCCATTTACTGATTTATTATATATATATGTATATTCTGAATATATATTATATATAAATCATGTTTTATATTATGTAATTAAGTAATCATGATCTAAGTAATCATATGAATAATTACAAGTCAAAAAACGGACAACAAATGAAACAATTTTACCCAAAACGCTCTTTAACATGGAATTTACAAAAAAAACAGGTAATATAAAGTCATAAGTGAACCATATATGATATCATAACAATGAGTATGATTCTGGAATAAGTCAATGACATTATTTAAATCATTATACAGGATTTCCGGACACTTACGAAGCAAATCGGCCCTAAGGTAAAGGAAATATCACAATCTCATTTTTATCCGAGATTGTTTATACATTGGAATTTACTGGGGTGTATTTTATCATCCACATCCATTTTTCCTCAATATGTAATATTTACATCATTCTACAATAGTTTATATCCAATTTTACCCTTTGGTGAGTTTTTAGTAAAATATATGAAAGGAATCTTTTGTCTTTTTTCGTACGAGGTACTTTTTGAATTTTCCGACAAAAGTACGAGAAGAATGTTTTCTTTTAACTTATACGGCATGAATGGATTTTTAAAACATTATTTACAAGAAGCTTCCTTTACAAGTTTTAAAGTTTATTTTTAATCAACTTCTTTTATTTTAAAATTGTTTGACATGTTAAGAAAGGAAAAATGTTTTTGAAGTAGAAAGGATATTTTCCTCAAGAATGGAGTTCAAGAGTTTTATCAGAATTATTTTCTATCTAAGATAATATAGGTTTCTGTTTCTATCCCTATTTTTACATTGATTTGATTATGTTTTGATGGAAATATTTTTATGAATTCCTTTATCTTATATGAATTGTTTTATGATGTCACGATGTTTAAGATTCTCATTTTTATTACATGGGTTATGCTATGATGTATGGTTTATGATTTTGTGGCACACATAAGAATGGTATCATTATGAGATGGGTGGGACCTATATCTCCCTCCAATGCATTGGGTAAAAGTTTTATATCTCATTAGATAGATATGGCTGGAACGGCAGGTTAAACCGGTTCAGTAAAACCGTACTGAAACGAGGAGTGAACTCAGTTCAGAAATGGACTTTGTCCACTAAGATAGTCTTGGTAATGAGTCTTGACTAATAAGAAATGATTCTCTATGATTATGTGTGTATGCCACAAAGTTTCATGTTTTATGTTATGATTATTGGGATTACATTTCACTACTATGATTTATCCCATGTTATGATATTATGATCTCTTTTGCAGGTTAATATTTCCAAAATGTTATGTTCTTATGAATATGATGTGATTGATTTTTCTTATGTTTACCCTTACTGAGCATTTGAGATCACCCTTTTATGTTTTCTTTTCCCCAGGATATAAAGAAATGTTTTAGGTAAGAAAAAAAAGGGAAGATCTTTATGGAAGATGTTGAAGATATTTCACCATGATTAGAAGATTACGTTCCAAGTTTCAAAAGACACTAAACTATTACGGTCCTTGTGTGTGTGTTTTTGTTAATAAGTATTCCGCAAAAGTAATGTAATGTCCTTGTACGTCAAGCTTCGGGTCTCTACACTTGGTATCAGAGGAAAGGTTTAGTTAACCTTTGGAAACTAGGATGTGAGAACTTTAGTGAGATCCCTAGAGATATTTCTAAGGTATGTCTAGGGATGTCTCTAAGGTTAAGTATACGTATAGGTTATAATCCTAGAATTGCGCTAACGATCTTAGAATTTAACCTATGATGTTAGATATTGAGGGTACTCCCCCTTTACTATTTTTTTTCCCTAGCATGATTTTGTCCCCTCACACTATTATTTTTGGGTTTTAGAAAATGGTTGGAAATAGAAATATTCACGATAATGGAGGATATAACGGACAGTAGAATGATATTCTTTATGAGAAACCAAATGAAACTGGATGTGGAAGTCAAAACATCATTATTATGCCGAATCAGCAATCTCATAATATGATCAATAAACTCAAATTTGGTAAGTTTCCTGACTCGGCTAATAAGAGAAAGATGGAGTTTCATGATGATCATAGAGGAAAGAAAGTTCAAATTCCCCTATGTAAATCATGTGGGAAGAGGCATCAAGGAGAATGTTTCAAAGGAACTGGAAGATGCTTTGGGTGTGGAAAATAAGGACATAAAGCCAGTAAGTGAAAAGGAAAAGGTTCAGTTAACACCATGGATGAGGATAATGACATTGCTACGACATCAACAATGGTTAAATGTTTTAAATGTGGAATGTACGGGCATTATGCAAACCAATGCCCTAAGGTAAAGTCTCATGAAGAGAATCAGTATGGTCATATGGGTAATATTTATGTTGATGATGATGAAGAGACTACAAATGATATGTGAGATGAAAGAATTGTTGAAGCTCGGTCAATGGTTTAAGAAGGTAGTGGAATGATTACATGTTTATCATGTGTAATGTTGTATAAGTAATCTCATAGTACTATGGAATAAAGAGACATCTAAGGATTGTTACACTGTTTTCTTTCCTTAAGTTTTGAAAGTGTGTGATGAATGGTACGAGTATTTTTGGAAAGTAGATGATATGCGCATAATGAAAGGATAAGGAGAAAATTAAATGTTTGATAGTATTCATGAGCTCATGACTGATATAAGGAGAAGGTTATATCATGGTTTGAGTATATAGAATTTTTGTATTTTGGTATGTGGAAAGATTTGACTTTTGACTGCATTCATGTTTTCACTAAGGTTCAATGGGTATTCATTCTTCAAGAGAATACATGATTAAGGTATTCACATGTTTTTAATTTGACCAACAAGATATATCTTATGATATATGGGGGATAAATGATGGAATTCATGTGATTGTTATGTGATATTTTAGGTAATCATTTTCTTTATACTATGAGCTTGGACCAAAGTATTTTAGATAAGCTTAAAGATTGGAATGGATTATGTTGGACATAAGTTAGGATAGAAGTTTTTTCAATATTATTGATGGGATGTTATAGTAATATAGCTTTAGAAAAAGGACAACCTGTAGGATGGGTGAAAGCCCATCGCGTCGGACAAGGCTGTGGGAATCGAACCCACAACCGAAGTGCGACCGGCCTTTATCGCCTACCACTGTCCTACAGGAAGTCCCTGGTTAATAGAAACTAGTTTTATTTTATTACGTGGTATGATATATGAAGTATAAGTTAATTTTTGGAATCGTATACGATTAACCTCACCATATATGGACTTATGTATTTTTTGATAACTTTTCTAACCTTTTGTTTGAGACAGATGGAATGACCCATCATTCTATCACGTGATCTTCTAACACATCATGAATGAAAAATTCAAATTCATTTCTTTAAGAGATGAAGTGGAAATTGTCCAAAGAATGACCAATGGTGAGACTATACCGAAATCACGAAAGTATTTCTTCTAATTCCAATTTCATCAACTTTAACGAAACGATCTTGAAAACCAGAAAAATTTTGTCCTAGTGCCCTTATATCCGATGAATCAGATGGTACCCTAGATCATCACAAATTTATGGCTTTGTGATTTCTGGCTTTTCCATAGCCATGTTCTCTACCACTCTCCATCAGAACTTGATGGTTAGATTTTTCTTCCATATCCATATTTTCACCTATGTTCTCCTACGTGGAAACCCAGTGATGAGTTAATTTGGGTAACCGTTACATTTCATACTTTAGTTTTTTAAAGCCATGTTTTGGTATTCCTTTTAATTTCATTAATGTCTTGTGTTGTATGATACACCAAGATTACCTTGCGCTATACGCAACACCGTATTAGCTTGCAGTAAACGCAACACTATTCTTGGATCGTGTTACACACAATTTTGATAATAGTTATTCTATGCAACATTGAGTATATATATATATATATTTAATGTATAGATGAAATATGTATGGATTCTGTTATACAAAACAACGATGGATTCTTTCACAACACGCAACCCTGACTTGGCTTGCATTACACGCAATCACGATCTTCCTCGATAGCGTGTGTTGTACGCAATACCTGGTTTTACTAAATAACAATATATTATTATAATATTATTATGAACTAGCCGTTATGAATAGTATTAATTAAATTTTGAATCTTATAACATTGTTATTCTTCTTACACATTTTTTAAAACATGGTATAAGAACAAAATAAATTTTTTCGGGTAAAATAAGTATTTTTCAAAAAATGCAGTTCTGCCGCATTTTGATGGCGCACCAAATTTAAATATAGTTTTTGACATTTTTAAAAGTTCAATTTGACAAAATAAAATTCTTATTTGGAATCATGAAATAAAAATTTACTTTGGATAAATTTTTCATATTATTCTGGTAACTTTCATATTTTGATGAATAGTAAAAACACGCTATATTTTAATTAAAAATAACTTTTTTCATCACAATAATTTATATGGTTAAATTATAATATTGAATGGTTTTAAAGTATAAATAGAATATATTTTTACCATTTAATATAATTTATGTCATTATCATTGATTCTACCATGAATTCGTAGGATAAATCAATTCAATCTTTTGCAATGTTTTAAAGAAAAACCCATTTTCTTTCGACAACGGGATTAATTTTAATTTAATTTCTGCAACTTTTTTGTATTAAATTTGGAAAAATGGATTCCATATTTGGAATCAGTGGATCCAAATTATGTTAATAAGCTACTTTTTATTTTTGGGAATTATGAATAGTAACTACGGTAAATTTTATTTACCGTAGTTAAAGGTAAATCAGGTAATTAAGGGTAAATATATTATTATAAAATTACCCTAGAACATGTCAAAATCCTATTAGATGACTAAAATGCGACCCATATCACCAAAGGGTCAGATTAGATTCATTTAATGGACTTTTTTCCATGAAAATAATTTAATTATTATTAAAACCAAAGAATGTGACAACATGTCACTTTCTTAAATCTTATAAGTATAATAATTTTAATTTAGTGATAAACTTTATGAAACTTCCAACATGAATAGTATCCAGAAATCTAATAAAATTATCTATATCATAGGAATTTATTTAGAATTTTTAGGGATTAAATAATTATCATTTATTATGACACAAAGATGATGCAGTAATTATCTTATTAATGAAATATTGACATAATTGATGTTATAAATACCCAAATAAATGTAATATAAGACTTTTTATGAATTAAACTAATTTTATAGGTTAATATGAAATGTTATTATTGATGTAATTAATTTTTTTCGAACTAATCATTCTGTTATGATTTTCACAAAAATCAATTACTAAATAGTGTCAAAATTGACATAAAATAGTTTTTTAAAAAAATATTATATTATTAATTTTTATTTTATTCCTAAAAATCCAAGGTTCGGCCAAATGACTTAGATAAGGTTATATATATTAATAATAAACAACTTGGGGTTCGTTTTTCTGCTTATAGTAAGTTTATTAACCTTATAGTACAAGAACACAAGAAGACACGATAAAAGTAAAATTATTTAACTTAATGTTAAATCTAAATGATAAGTTTAAAATAGGAACCTAAACTTGTCTAAATTCTATTAGATGAGAGGAGTTCGACCCATACCCACCTTATCTTCTAAATAAATCAATTTGGAGCTATTTTAAACCGAAATTGACTTTATAATAAAATAATATTTTTAGTTATTCCAAAGATGGCCCTCTCCTCCCTTATAAAAGGGCACCCCCTCCCTCTCTTCCTCACACCACTTTGAGCCTTCAATCTCGGCCAACCCCTGAAAAATTATCTTCTTCACTTCCCTAGAAACATCCTATAGGTTCTGGTCTTCCTCAAAGACAAATTTTAGTTCCCTAAAAGGAGATCTCAAAGAGGCGCTTCAAAGAAGAGGCAATGTCCGTTACCGATTCTTTCAGCTTTATTTCTTCTTCCACTTATTCTTATTAGGTTGTTTCATTATGAAGTAATAACATAAGTATCAATCATATACTGATATGTTATTATAAGTATGAAACAACCCGATTTCACCATCTATCCATCCTACGAAAAACGAAATCACCGCGCGTGCGTACGTACGGAATACCGTCTCCACGCTGTGGTGAAATCTATTTTCCACCACCACCTTACTTTGATGGGTATAATGGTGTAAATAATAACTATATATGATTATTTTAAAGTGATATTTATTCTTAAATAGTATACATACACTCCAATACATTCCCACGATCATGAGAACAATATCATCGCTCGTGCGTATGTACGGACTACCGTCTCCACGACGCGATGAGATTCATTCTCCACTTTAACCATTAATGAATGATTATAAAGTATATATAATAATTAATCATGAAATATATTACATAATAATGATACTGGATTTATGTGTATATATGTGTATGTCATCTACTTAATTTCATTCAACTCAATAAGGAAACGAAAATAGCGTTCATGCGTACGTACGGCCTACCGTCTCCATGAACGGTGTATTTCTTTCCATTTACTGATTTATTATATATATGTATATTCTGAATATATATTATATATAAACCATGTTTTATATTCTGGAATTGAGTAATCATGATCTAAGTAATCATATGAATAATTACAAGTCAAAACACGGACGACAAATGAAACAATTTTACCCAAAACGCTCTTTAACATGGAATTTACAAAAGAACGGGTAATATAAAGTCATAAGTGAACCATATATGATATCATAACAATGAGTATGATTCTGGAATAAGTCAATGACATTATTTAAATCATTATACAGGAGGTTCGGACACTTACGAAGCAAATCAGACCTAAGGTAAGGGAAATATCACAATCTCATAATTATCCGAGATTGTTTATACTTTGGAATTTACTGGGGTGTATTTTATCATCCACATCCATGTTTCCTCAATATGTAATATTTACATCATTCTAAAATATTTTATATCCAATTTTACTCTTCGGTTAGTTTTTAGTAAAAGATATGAAAGGAATCTTTTGTCGTTTTTTGTACGAGGTACTTTTTGACTTTTCCGACAAAAGTACGAGAAGAATGTTTTATTTTAACTTATAGGACATGAATGGATTTTTAAAACATTGTTTCCAAGAATATTCCTTTTCAAGTTTTCAAGTTTATTTTTAATAAACTTATTTTATTTTAAAATTGTTTGACATGTTAAGAAAGGAAAAATGTTTTTGAAGTAGAAAGGATATTTTCCTCAAGAATGGAGTTCAAGAGTTTTATCAAAATTATTTTCCATCTAAGATAATATAGGTTTCTGTTTCTATCCCTATTATTACATTGATTTGATTATGTTGTGATGGAAATATTTTTATGAATTCCTTTATCTTATATGAATTATTTTATGATGTCATGATGTTTAAGATTCCCATTTTTATTACATGGGTTATGCTATGATGTATGGTTTATGATTTTGTGGCACACATAAGAATGGTATCATTATGAGATGGGTGGGACCTATATCTCCCTCCAATGCATTGGGTAAAGCTTTTATATCTCATGAGATAGACATGGCTGGAACGGCAGGTTAAACCGGTTCAGTAAAATAGGACTGAAATGAGGAGTGAACTCGGTTCAGAAATGGACTTTGTCCACTAAGATAATCTTGGCAATGAGTCTTGACTAATAAGAAATGATTCTCTATGATTATGTGTGTATGACACAATGTTCCATGTTTTATGTTATGATTATTGGGATTACATTTCACTACTATGATTTATCCCATGTTATGATATTATGATCTCTTTTGCAGGTTAAGATTTCCAAAATGTTATGTTCTTATGAATATGATGTGATTGATTTTTCTTTTGTTTACCCTTAATGAGCATTTGAGCTCACCCTTTTATGTTTTCTTTTCCCTAGGATATAAAGAAAGGTTTTAGGTAAAAAAAAGGGAAGATCTTTATGGAAGATGTTGAAGATCTTTCACCATGATTAGAAGATTACATTCCGAGTTTCCAAAGACACTAAACTATTACGGTCCTTGTGTGTGTTTTTTTTTATGTAATAAGTATTCCTCAAAAGTAATGTAATGTCCTTGTACGTCAAGCTTCGGGTCTCTACATCCAAGGTGGGGGTGTCCGGGGGGTGGGGATGTCCGGGGGGGATAGGGGTTGTCCAAGGGGGTGGTGGTGTCCACGGGGGTGGGGGCTATCTAGGGGGTGGGGTGTCTAGCGGTGGGAGCTATCCAATGGTGTGGGGGTGTCCAGGGGGTGTCCATGTGGGTGTCCAGGGGGGGTTGGGGGCTATCCAAGGGGGTGGGGGTGTTCAAGGGGGTGTCTAGGGGGAGTCTAGGGGGTGGGGGTATCTAGGGGGTGTCCAAGGGGTGGGGTGTCTAGGGGGTGGGGTGTCAAGGGGGTGTGGGAGTTTTCAAATGGGGTGGGGGTGTCCAGGGGGTGGGGGCTATCCAAGGGGGTGTGGGTGTCTAAAGGGGTGTCTAAGGGGGTGGGGGAGGGATGTACATGGGGGGTTGCCCAGGGGGTGGGGGATTCCAGGGCGTTGGGTGTCCAGTGGGGGTGGAGGACTATCCAAGGGGGTGGGGTGTCAAGGGGTGTGGGGTTGTCCAAGGGGTGGGGGTGTCCACTGTCAGTGGGGTGTGTCTAGGGGGTGGGGTGGTGTTCAGGGGGGGTTGTCCAGAGGGGTGGGATTTTGTCCAGGGGGTGGGGGTGTCCAGGGGTTCTGGGGGTCTAGAGGGTGGGTAGGTGTCCAGGGGGGGCTGTCCAAGGGGGTGGGGTGTCCAGGGGGTGGGGGGTGTTGAGGGGGTGGGGGTCTGTCCAAGGGTTTGGGGGATATCTAAGGGGGTGGGGGTGTCTAGGGGGTGTTCAGGGTGGGGACAGGTCTATCCATGGGGGGGGCTGTCTGGGGGGGGGGGGGTCCAGGGGGTGTCTAGGGGGGTTGTCCAAAGGGGTGGGGGTGTCCAGAGGGTGTCCAAGGGTGTGTGGGGGATGTCCAAGGGGGTGTGGGTGTCCAGGGGGTGGGGTGTCTAGGAGTGTCCAAGGGTGGGGGGTGTCCAAGGGGGTGGGGTGTCTAGGGGTGGGGGTGTACAGGGGGTTGGGTGTCCAGGGGGTGTTCAGGGGGTGTGAGGGATTTCCAAGTGGGTAGGGGTTGTCCAAGGCAGTGGGGGTGTCCAGGGGGTAGGGGTGTCTTGGGGGTGGGGGATTTCCAAGGGGGTGGGGTGTCCAGGGGGTGTGTAGGGGGTGTGGGGGCTGTCCAAGGGGGCGAGGGTGTCTAGGGGGTGGGGGTGTCTAGGGGGTGGGGGCTGTCCAAGGGGGGTGTCCGGTGGGTGTACAGGGGGTGGTGGTTGTCCAAGGGGTGGGGGTGTCCAAGGGTTGTGGGGGCTTTCCAAGGGGGTGGGGGTTGTCCAAGGGGGTGGGGGTGTCTAGGGGTGGGGGTGTCCAGGGGGTGGGGGTTGTCCAATGGGGTGGGGGTGTCCAGGGGGTGTCTAGGGGGTGTGGGGGTTGTCCAAGGGGGTGGGGTGTCCAGGGGGTGGGGGGCTGTCCAAGGGGGTAGGGGTTACTAGGGGGAGTGTTGTACATGGTGGGTGTCCAAGGGGTGGGGGTGTCTAGGGGGTGTCTAGGGGGGATATCCATGGGGGGCTGTCCAAGGGGTGTGGTGTCAAGGGGGTGAGGGTGTCCAGGGGTGGGGGTTGTCCAAGGGGGTGGGGGTGTCTAGGGGGTGTCCATGGGGTGGGAGATGTCCAAGGGGGTGGGGGTGTCCAGGGGGTGGGGGTGTCCTGGTGGTGGGTGGTGCCTAGGGGGTGTCCAAGGGTGGGGGTGTCTAGGGGTGGGGGTGTCCAAGGTTGGGGTGGTGTCCAAGGGGGGTTGTACAAGGGGGTGGTGGTGTCTAGGGGGCGTCCATGGGGTGTGGGGCTGTCCAAGGGGGTGGGGGTTTCCAGGGGTGGGGTTTTTCCAAGGGGGTGGGGGTCTCTAGGGGTGGTGGGAGGTCTGACCAGGGGGCGGGGTTTCCAGGGGGTGGGGGTTGTCCAAGGGGGTGGGGGTGTCTAGGGGTGTGGGGTTGTCCAAGGGGGTGGGGGTGTCTAGGGGCGGGAGTGTCTAGGGGGCGGGGGTGTCCAGGGGGGTGGGGGACTGTCCATGGGGTGGGAGTGTCCAGGGGATTGGGGGTGTCCAGGGGTGGGGTAGTGTCTAAGGGGGTTTTCCAAGGGGGGTGTTGAGGGGGTGGGGATTGTCCAACGGGTGGGGGTTGTCCATGGGTGTGGGGGTGTCTAGGGGGTGGGGTGTCCAGGGGGAGGGGGTGTCCAGGGGGTGGGGGTGTCCAGGGGGCTGGGGGGTCCCGGGGGTGGGGGTGTCCAGGGGGTGGGGGTTTCCAAGAGGTGGGGGTTGTCTAGGGGGTTTGGGTTGTCTCGGGGGTGGGGGTGTCCATGTGGTGGTGGTGTCTAGGGGGGCATGGGGGGTGGGGGTGGGGGTGTCCAGTGTGGTGATGGGTGTACAAGGGGGGTTTTCCAAGGGGGTGGGTGTCTAGGGGTGGGGGTGTGATGGGGGTGGGGGTGGGGGTTGTCTAATGAGGGGTCCAGGGGGGTGTCCAGGGTGGTGGGGGGTTTTCCATACGGTGGGGTTGTCCAGGGGTGGGGTGGGGGTGTCTAGTGGGTGAGGGGTGTCCAAGGGGGTGGGGGTTGTCCAAGGGGGTGGGGTGTGCAGGGGTGGGGGATTGTCCAATGGGGGTCCAGGGGTGTCCAGGGTGGTGGTGGGGGTGGGGGTGTCCAAGGGGTGGGGGTGTCCAGGGGGTGGGGGTGTTCAGGGGGTGGGGGTCTCTAGGGGGTGGGATGGGGGTGTTCAAGGGAGGAAATACCCATATAATACCTTGAAAATTACCTATACCCAATCCAACCAACATCACAATTCCAGTCCATCACCCAACCAATGTCCAATTCATCCTCAATATCACTACCCTTCCCATTATTCCTTAAACAAAAACTATAAATACAAAATCCAAAACCAATTTTCAACTAAACTAAAGTCCATAGAAACTACCATACCACCCCACTAAAAAAATGGAAAACCACCTACACCACTACCCTAACCATCCCCAATCCCTTCACATGGACCATCCTTATATCCATTACCCACCTCGAGACCATATAACTAAACAAAACCTTTACCGTCTTTGAGTGGGCATACATATCACCAGCACCTCCATTAATTCATATGATTCAAGAACTCTATACACTATGGAGACTTCAAATAAAGGTGATTCACACAATCATGACACTTGAAGTGTAGAAAAAAAACATAAAACAAATAAAAGTGTTCGGTATACCATGCCATAGATCGTAGGGACCTATGGTTTAGGCCAAATAAAAACACAAAACAAAAAAATAGGTGTAGAACATTAAAAATTACATAGAACATAATATTTGAAATGTAGGACTAAAAAATTGCTTGATTGAAGATGGATCTATCTGGTGGAAAGAGTTTCACAGCCTAGGGTAAAGGTAGAGCTTCAGGAGAGCTTCGGTTTAGGGATAAAATCATGTGGATTGGGGAATTGGATCTACTATGTATTTGGGGAAAAACATTCCCAATGGTTTTAAAAATCTATTAGGAAATATATCTTTACCAAAAGTTTAGAAAACCATTGGAATACATTAGAAAAATTAAATATTTCCCAACGGTTTGAGTAAACTATTGGAAAATCTTCCTTCTAAAAACAATATACCAATGGTTTCAACAAACCGTTTTGAAAGGTTGCTGTAAAAACAGTATGACAATGGTTTGAACAAACCATTGGCATAAAAGTGTTGGGAAAACCTCTATTTCCACTATTGTTTGTAAACATATAGCTCACATTCATTTATAACATAACCAAATTATTTATGGATTCATAAAATCGAATGTTCATGACCTAGATGTTTGCTTTAATCCATAAATTAATCTCTACAACTTGAAAATCCTTTTGGCATCATCTGGTGTCACAAAACCTTCTGGTTGTGTCATATAGACATATTCTTGAAGGTTCCTATTAAGGAATTCATTTTTGACATCCATATTCCAAATCTCATATTCATGTTAATATGCTATGGAAAATATGATTCTGATGGATTTAAAAATGGAAACTGGTGAAAAGGGTTCCTCATAGTAAATTCATTGATTCTTTTTAAAACCATTATCCACTAGCCTTTCTTTATAGGTACTTACTTTACCTTTCATGTCCAGTTTTCTCTTGAATACCCATTTACATCCAATAGGATTTACATCAACTTATGTCATGACCAGAACCCAAACTTGGTTCTGATACAAGGAATCCATATCAAAATTCATAGATTTTATCCATCTTGTAGATTATGAGCTCTCTACTACCTCCTTGTAATATATAGGTTCATCATTGTCCAAAAATAATGAGTCACCATCCTCGGTGACAATAAAACCATATCTCTCTAGTTCCCTTACCTCTCTTACACTCCTACGCAATACTTGTGTTTCATGAACTAATTATTCCACAAGGGACTATGTAACTTGTTCTAATACCAAATCTTGTGTATCATGAGCATCAACTTCATTGAATTCAATCTTGCTCCTACTATCCTTTTGAGGGTGTGCTCCCTATCAAGAAATAAGGCTTGTCTGATGACATTTAATTTCTTGTCTGAGGGGTTGTATAGGTAGTATACCTTTGTTTCCTTAGGATACCCTGTAAAGATACACCTCATGCGCCAGGGTGCTAGTTTGATTTCTGAGAAGGCCTTAACAAATGTATCACATCCCCATACATGTGTATGCGACAAAATGGGTTTCTTTCCACTCTATAAATCAAATGGAATTCCATTTTCCTCCTTAGTTGGTACTCGGTTTAATGTGAATGCCATAATTTTTAATGCATATCCACAAAAGGATAATAGAAGATCTTCATGACTCATCATTGACCTTAACATGTCCAACAAGGTACGGTTCCAACTTTCACTAACACCATTCCACTATGGTGTATAAGGTGGAGTGAGTTCAAATAGGATCCCAAACTACCAAATAAAGTCGATGAACTCTTGGTTAATATATTCTTCACCTCGATCCGATCAAATATTCTTTATATTCTTAACAAGATGATTCTCTAATTTATTCTTGAATTACTGGAATTTCTCAAAGGACTCAGACTTATAACTCATCACGTAAATATAGCCATATCTACTCAATTCATTAGTACAAGTTATGAAGTAATAATATCCACCTCTATATTTTTCTAGAAATGGTCCACACACATCAGTGTGTACCAATCCTAGAATCTCTATGACCCTTTCACCCTATCCACCAAATGGTGGTTTGGTCATTTTCCCTTATAAACAATCATGACATCTATCAAGTGGTTTTAGCTTAGAAGAGTCTAAATAACCTTCTTGATAGAGCATTGTCAAATGCTTCTCGTCTACATGATCAAGATGGTGATGCCACAACTGGGTGTTACATGAGCCATGTGAACTTGATTCATTATAAATTTCCATCACATGGTTTACATAATTTAATTCATACAGACCATTATTTAAATGAGTCATACCATAACATATTTTTTCCTTATAAAAGAAACAACTTTTATTTCCGAACATGAAAATAAACCCATATGTATCCAAACTTGATATAGAAATTATGTTTTTGGTAATGCTAGGTGCATAATAACAACCATGTAAAACTAAAATCATTCCTATTGGCATTGTGAGGTGGTAATCACTAATGAAAAGAGTAACGAGCCTTGCACCATTGGTAGATCGTAGATCCACCTCTCCTCTAGAAATTTTCCAGAATCTACTTGGTTCCTGCATTTGATTACAGATGTGAGAACCACAAGCTATATCTAATACCCAATGTGTAGAAATGGAAAGATTGAAATCGATAATGAATTCACCTTTGTATTCCCCTTGCCTTTGGGTGCAGTTCCTCTTACAGTGGCCTGACTTCCCACATGAAAATCATACTTCCTTATTTTCCTTGCCCTACCTTTAGATATTCTTCTTCTTGGTCAGATGATGCTTGGGGGATTTAGACTGTTTATAAGTCTTAGGCCCCTCTACCTTATCCTTTCTCTTCCTATTCACCATAAGGACTGTGGTTTTTTCATGCCCCATATCCTTATCCATTTGGATAATTAAAGTAATAAGTTCTAATATAATCTTATCATTATTTTTCATATTATAATTCACAGTAAAAATAGAGAAGGTCTTGGTCAATGATGATAGTCTGAGATCTATATGAAAATCATTTGGGAATTTAATCCCTAAGATGTACAGATGCTCAATGTAGCCAATAATCTTTACTACATGTGGCCCAGCTGGTGTAGAATCTCCAAGCTTAATGGTGAACATAGGTTGGAGATCTCATACCTCTCTTATCTCGCCTTCTCCTGATAAAGATCCTGAAGGTGAGACATCATGTTATAATCATCCATCTACTCATGTTTCTTAAATATCTCATTGGTCATGGATGATAGCATGAGGAACTGAACATCTTTAGCATCATTCAGATGTTTCTCATACATAGATATCTCCTCATCAATCACCTCATTTCTAGGTGCAACTGGTAAAGGTTCTTCCAGCACATATAGTTTCCTTTCATGGTGAAGGATGAACTGAAGGCACCTTTGCCACTCCTAGAAACTAGTGTCAGTGAGAAGGTTTTTATTCTTGAGTATAGATCACAATAATATGATTGATTTCATTTTTAATTTCATTTATACAAATAATATGAAGATAGTTTTAGTTCTTTATTTGATAAAATTAAGACAAAAAAATAAATAAATATTCATTAGTCTCCCACTATTTTATTGAAACCCAATAGCCATCACCATTGGATTCAGAATATCTTATTTCTTGAACATTCTAGTGGAAAGGATCTATATTTACCTTAGTATTACCCTAAATTTGGCTATTCAAGCAATTCAAAAGTTTTCAAAAAGTCATTCCAAATAACAACTACATTAACTCACAACTCCTTGATTCGTTGAGTGAAATCCCCAATCCTGAAATCCTTAATTTTGGATTTCCTCAACCTTTTCCTCTCAGTTACACGAAGAACTACTTTGGCAGTCAACCCTTGATGTAAACTAATTCAATCAAACCCAAAACCTCAAATTAGAATTCCCTGATAATTAAAAGACCCCCAACTTTGTCTATTCAAACACTTTGAACTATGTTTTGATTCTAACCGAAGTAATGGAAGGTTATACCGACTTAATATATTATTGAGGGATTTTACCTTTATGTGTAAATTTATATTTATTATCTTTTCGCAATCTTGTTAATATTATGTAGGATGATCTTAAGTGATTAAACATGTATTAGATAATATTTATGCATAAGCTAGTTTATTGTAGTTCCATCTTGCATTCTTGTTAATTCATTAATTATGTGATCGTGAAAAAACATTAATAATGAATAACCATACAACTAACAGAAATAAAATAAAGGGTATGATCATGAGCTTGTTCTAATGGTTAGTTTATCTATTGGTTGATAATCTAACCATTGACCTAGGGGAGAAACACCTTAAACTAATTAGGTTCGTATTTATAGCTTTCCGTCTATCTACCTTTGTATCTCCTTGGATTAGTTTCACCTCAACTCCTAACTTGAACTGCCTCCACTGGCTTGGGAGCTCCATCCATTACATATGTTTTTACTCACACACAGGTGATGGGTAAAAGGGGGTTTACAAAAAAAGAAATCATGGGCACGTAGGCCCTACATATTAATGAGGATAGAAGGCACATATACATATAATTTAATTTAATAAATTAAAAGGGAAACCAATAACATACAAAAGGTCTGGTCTAGATCATGATCATCTACATGCATGCAACGAATTTACACATTTAATAAAATTATCATTCTATTCATTAATCATTCTTATTTAAGATAAATCATGCTCGAATTGATAAATTATTATCTTTAATTAATCAATCCTTTTATATTAATCCTTTTCTAGATTTCCTTGAGATTCTCATCCATTATAATTATAAACAAATTATAATTCATTTAAAATTAACCTTGTACATAACTTGTACCTTGGATGAAATCCAGTGAATACCCATCCAAAACTACCCAACATGTATTATACTTGTATACACTTTATTATTTGTGACATATAGCATGCACACAGAATTATAATTGAAATACAACTAATACATGATGTGTAAATATTTGAACATTACGTAGATGTTAATTAAACATTTATATATATATATATATCAAACACCTATCACATGTTTTGTCCCAGCTTTATGCCCACACAAAGTTACATGTCTCAAGGGTTACATATTATGATAATAAATTTTAAATCTAGGTAGTCTGAAAAAAGTACATGGCGTACAGATCTGACTATATGGTGTGCACCCTCTTCACTATCCATCCGAAGTACACGCCTGGGGAAACAGCGTGTGTGGTGTGCTTTGGAAATCATTGGAGTACACGGCGTGTCTAGTGGGCCACATGGTATGTAGAATCCGTGTTACATGGTCACCATCCAGGAAATCCGTGTATGGGATACACGACTCGACCCTTACCCAAAGGGACTACACACCATGTCTAGTGGGCCACACGATGTGTAGTCCTGTTTCCATGTGCCCGTTAATCTTGGTCAATAAATCATGGATTAAAGGTCATTAATGGTTTCATTGATTCCAAATTAATTCACGATCCCAAATTGATTACTGAACCAAATCTTGATGCATTGAACAATACTACACGGTGTGTAATTACAATTACACAGTGTGTAGTCTAGTGTTGTATGACCAGGATCCTTGGAACCTCCAGATGAGTTCCTTGATTTTATTTTATTCATAAAATTGATCATTTTTGTTATAGCTATGAGAAACGATAAAGGAAGATATAGATATCATAATTCATATTAAAAGAACGATTAAAGTCGAATTGAAAGATAAAATTATAAATGCATAAATCATTAACAAAAATAAATAATTATAAACAATAATATGACCACTTTGATACCACATATATGTTCTGGGCGTAGTGGAAGCACGGGATGGGCGATGCCCAACTATAATTTTTACCATATTCAATGAACAATTTGGGATCAATACGACGATGATTGACAGCATCCATGGAATTGACTCAAGGATTTAGACAAAGGAATAGAAACCCTGAACCAAGAGAGAGGATCAACATATTTTGTTTATAATTAATTTAATTAAATTAAAGAATTACATCCAAGGTGATTTTTTCTTCATTGATGCGATCGAACATAGAAATGCAGTTCACCTTCGTTGCATTGTAGAGATCAAGGGTTGATCTCCTCTAGTGGTGATCCACACGCGTTCCACGTATCTCCAGATGTCACTGAAGGAGTCTTCGGGTTCTATCACGAAAGATCCTTGCGCTTACGATGTCCGCCTTTGATCACCTTGAGAACCGCTTCCAAAGAGTTCTCCTTGATCTCGTGGAGGGGGATCTCTCTCATTCTTGACAGCGTTATTGGAGAGGGATGAACTCTCTAGGCTTGAGAGTTTTTCTCTAATTTTTTGTGCACAACAACAATAAAAGTCGCTTGGATAGCACTTTGATAATAATAGAATAATATAACCAGAAATTTAATTCACTATGGTAATAATAAATGATTTGACCAAGTGCTTTAATTATTTTATTAATTCTATTGAAACCCTCATGTCAAATAATAACAGTAACATTATTATTTCTATACATGCACTTAACTTGCGAGTTATAATTAAATATTATTTAATAAAATAATATTCCATATTATTATTTCTCACCAGACCCTTAACTCAGTCCACCAATCCTCCACCATATTTATTGAACTGCGAATAATGACTATTTATTTATTAAATAAATATCATTGCATTATTAACCAATAAATATATAAATATTATATTAACTAAATTGAAAATAAATATTTATTAATTATTTCGCCCATATTATATTCTCTCGAATAACTAGTGTCGAAATAAATGTGATTAGGAATCCATGAATAATTATTAAACCACAACTGGGAATAATGTTTATTCAAGTTTTTAAATAATAACTAATATATTATTTAACTGAGATACTATATACACTTAGTGTGCGACCCTCTAGGACTCTTTCTTGGTGGCATTTGGTAGAGCAGACTAAAGTCCATGGTTAGTATCTAGCAACACACCAATGCACCCATAGATAAAGAAGTTAATGCCGCAACAACATGTCACCTCATACGAATGCTTACAGTATAATATAATACCTTTGTCTTGATATCTCCAATCAAGTGGGTTTCATGAAAGTGTTATCAACCCTTGTGCTCGATTTCTCATTCTTTGATTTCCCAGAAATTGAACTTGCCTATAGAACACAATGGCCATGGATTTATTTAGGCTGTATCATTTCCATCAAAGGTCCTAAGATATCAACTTCCATTATGGAATAGGAGGTACAAATACTTTCTCAAATTATTCATTAATGCAATATTAATCATGACGCACCCAACATATCCTACCTCATTGCAAACATATGTTGTCACGGTTTTCGCCAAAACATCTAAGTGAACGAGTCATAATACTCATTGTTAATAATCTTAAATTCTAAGGACTAGTACACACATCCAGAGATAGGAACATCCAATGACACTTATAAATGTGGATTTCCTACTCTCAGGCCTCGTTCTCATAATATCCTACTGGATATCACTAAGGGAGTACACCATGAGAAGGTGTCTCAAAGTCCTATGAGTCTCCACCACTGATAGCATGTATCATTTGTGTCCCTCAAATGATATAATTTGGATATAGAATATATTTCTAAGAATAATGTCATGGAACATTCGAGTTCTCATTATAGCAAGGAACTACTATGACCTTTTAGTGGGACAGCTACTCTTGGAACATTATAACATGAAATGTTACACAAAAGAACAATCATGATGTGATAAGGAGTTTATTAATATCCATCCAATGAATACATGTTTATCATAAAATACTAAGAAGTTGGTTCTAGGGCACCAACTCCAACATACACGACATGTCCAAGCTACTCGAGGTCGAGTCATGTTCTCCTAACCATATCATGTAGCATTTCCCATGTTAGTGTACGTTGGCACGCAATGTGTTCATGGCCATGACTGTGGACATGTATAGCTAGATTACACACTGATTCTCTAGAACATGTTTCACATGGCATGTGGGGGGTCCCACACAACATTGTTTACTTATCTCTCCGGAAACCTTAGCCACCATATCCAAGGCCCTAGACGCCATGCGTTCTTCGAACTACATGGCGTGTACACAAACTTTTTATAGAAATTTAGATCTGGTCTTCATGCTCCAGATTCGGTATCTCCGACTTTAGATTCATTGTTTGGCCCCATAAAATTAGTGAATTTATACTCCGATGAGTAATTCCAGCCCTTTGGTGTCCAGAAATCGAATTCTGATTCTTCCTGTGCAAACTTGTATGCACCGTCGCACCTCTACAGGTACCCCATCTCCATCATTGGTCTCAGATCTCAAATACATGAAAACAACACCCATCATACCATGTTTCATCCCCAAATTCATCTTTGATCAAGGATCATTTTGTTGCATGTGAAACTATTTTCAATCCGGGGGTCCGATTAAGGTTGGTCCCACCTGGCATTGTCAATTCGTGACCCCATTTTCAATGATGACAAACAAGAAGAATTTCTAGGATAAATGAACAAGAAAAAGGGTTTTACAATCATTGTTTAAGAGTTCTTGTCCAACGAATACAATGAGGGATCAAGGTTTAGAAAACAATTGAATAATCAATTTAATTGCAATACACGAGTGCATGCAATGTTCGGAAATTTGTGTCGATCAAAGGAAGGATTGATCATGATCAATCAATTTAATCAATAAGGGACTAATTCACAAATTGATGAGTCCTTCCTATAGATTTGATCCTTCATCATCAAAGAATTCTCCATCCAATGATTATGAGGGGTCGTTGTGTTCATTGTTTGTCAATCTGCTAGGATCTGGAATCTCGTCGTTGTCGGATATTGATTCGCCAAGGAGGAAGAAGACTCTTTTAATTCTCCCAAGTGCAAGTGTCTAAACCTAGAAAAATTACAATAATGGATAATTAATTGAAAATAATTTTATTTTTTATTAATTAATTAATTTAATCAATTAATTAATCCATTGAGCGTACCGCCAACGACTTCGTTATCTGAACACCTCATTCTGACCTATTTTTGGTCATGCCTAGGGTAAACATTGTGTTCTAGATTCAACCACTTTCTTTAATTTCTGATTTGATATTATGTTTAAGAGTTCCTTATATTTATGAAGCTGCACATGCTAATATAAAATATTTTTAATATTTTTATAAAAAAAATTATTGGCACACCGGGCCTCGAAATCGTATATTGTCTTAGCATTAGGCTTCAGAAATAAATTTTGAAATATTTCACTGTCTTACATGGAAAAAACTGGGTCTCTACTATGTGCTCTATATAGAAAGGTTCCCACATATTTATCTATTATGTGGATTGAGAATGATATAATCTTCTTAGAACTATAATGGATTGGCATGGGAATTCTAATGGAAAGCATAAAAACCGATATTGTAAAAAATGATGCTCAATAATAAATTTTGGAAAGAGTTAAGAAAGAAGAATGGTAATGTATGGAAATAAAAAAGAGGGTATGATACAAGGATGGGGAAGACATACGGCTGAAAATTGGTAATCAATGACTTTTGAGTTTATGGGAAAAATTATGCATTTAATGAGAGTTTGAGATAAATAAGAATCTATTGGGAAATGATTATATCTGAACAATCTATTTCCATATAGTTATAAAAAATGAAATAAAATAAACATTGGGAGAACTATAGGGGAAATATTATGTATGATATTAATGAATGGAATAATTCAATATGGTTTTAATCAAATATCAATGATAAAATATTACATCATTGTTATAAATAGTTCATTTACATTACTTTAGAAAAAATCAAATTTATATATTAAACATTATAGGAAGATGGGATCAGGAATATGATATGGTTAAGTACTAAACTCTTTCATAATATATCACAATTGAATAGAGACATGAGGATTTGGGAGAAGTAAATATTATATCATAGACAGTTATGTGTTCAAGATTTATCTCTCAAGGAAGTACATACTAGATCACTCAAATCATCTAAACCAAGGGTTTCACAATAGAAGAATAATCACCACTATGAGGTGTATCTGATGATAATCATGGACCATATTGGGAGCATGAAAATAATTTCATAATAAATTGATTATAAACAAAAAAAATTAATTGTATATTTTCTAGTTTTATACTGAACCCTTTAGTAACGTACTATAGACACTACTACAACTTTATGATGCAGAATTGAAATAGTCCCCATCGCTGCCCCCCTATAATGGAAATAAAGAATAAGCCCTCTAGGCAGCAGCTGGCTTGTACAACTTCTTCACCAACTTCCTGTATTCTTGTTGATTCCCCCAGAGGGATGCTACCTGATTATTGAGAAGAGACTTCATGTTGGGATCTCCTAGAAAACTCTGTATGGACAGCAGTATGGCCCGCACATCATAAGCAGATGACCATTTTTCCTGAAGAATGTCCAAGCATATGTGGTCGTGAAAGTCAACATTGGGATGGAAACAGGCCGTCTCGAATTTCACTTTGGGAGATTTGAAAGGATAATCTGTGGGGAAGGAGAGTGAGAGCTTGTACTCTGTTCCTTCAAAAATAGTGTCCTTGCTTCCCTGTATCGTCCCCTTCCAGTATAATGTGATTTCCCCCTTGGGGAAATCAGATATCCCAGAATCCCCGCTCATCATCAGGTCCATCAACTCCGACTGCAACCTTTTCAGCACCGAATGGGTGTCCATCGTCTTTGTCGGAGCAGGCTTCCGGGCACCCTGGGCCATCGAAGGT
Source organism: Viscum album (assembly GCA_963277665.1). Lineage (NCBI taxonomy): Eukaryota > Viridiplantae > Streptophyta > Magnoliopsida > Santalales > Viscaceae > Viscum > Viscum album. The sequence goes on along the minus strand of OY728151.1, from coordinate 1,449,232,502 downwards.
GTCGCTGCCATGTTGTCTCCATTGTTGATGGATGCCATTCGATACGCTTCTTCCCCAAAGATTCTTGAAACAAATCGAGAAAGGAATATCAAAAAGTTGCAGCCACGCTTAGAGGGAGAGAGAGAGAGAGAGAGAGAGGTAGAGACGAGTGGGGGAGAGCGGTTGTGGTGATATTTAAATTGGAGAACATGGTCACAGTAGAACATTGGCGAGGGGGATCTCGGGTTCCCCTTGACCTGCAACGGCTAGTTCTAGGGTAATTTTTTAAAATAAAGTGTTTTTAAAAATTTATATAATTAAATAACGAGAACTGAAAATTGTGTATTTATATAAATTATAGGCGCCCGCTTGTTAGTGTCCTTCCACTAGAGTGGGACGTCCAGCGTCCCCAGGCGAGGCTCTATTCATGTATCGCCCTTTAAAATAATTTCCCCTTCCATGCTATCAAGAAGTAATAACTATTTTTTATAAAACTAATTTGACACCTTTACACTTATAAGAAAAACATTATTCACTTATATCAAATCATGTTTTGTTAAAAAATTCTTAAAACATTGTTTTAGGCGTTCTTTTATATACCTACTTCCCCACTCGTTTCTTACGAAGTTTTATATAAATGAAATCAGTATTCATTACCTATTATTCATTATTTAATATGAAATTTCCAAAACTCTTTAATCCCCCTTTTTCATGCTAAACATTATGATATATAATTTGGTTATTCTTTAAGTCATGCATCATCGTTTTTTTATTTATTAAACATTCTGTATGATTTTTTTTACTTATATACTATACATATGCATGTATTTTTTTATATAACAGGTTGGCTTGGAATTATATAGTTCAATAATTAATTGTCTAATGCATTCCTCTCATGAGTTATATATATATATATATAATGTAATGGAAATAATCATATCATACTGTGTTATGTTGTCTTGGTTGAGATTCTATACATTTGCTTATGATGGCATGTTATATGTTGACGTCACAATCTAATGATTTCATGATCTTCTAATATCATCTCCACTATACTTTCATTCCATAATATTATATACAATCTTCAATTTTAAAGTTATAATGTTATCTGTTAGGTTGATGAGCTACCAAATATTAATTTGTATCGCCCACCCACACTAATACTATGGTTGTTCAAGGTCCATCTCATGTGAAGTTGGGTTACTCATTTAAAGGAATATTCATACATATTATAAAGAAAAGTGGAACTAATTTGATGAAGGAATGAAATAGGGGTGGATAATTTAGAATAAACAATGGTGGGTGGGTGTTTTCTGAAGTGATCCAACATAATACTACAGGGTTATGGGTAGGATGCATTCCATTAAGATGGTTTGGAAGGATTTTGAAAAAATAAGTGTAAATAATGAATGATAATCAGAATAATTTATCCCATAATACCTTTCTACTAAAAATCCATTCACAAAATTTAATTTCCGTTAACATATAAATTCTCAATCAACCAATCACATTGCACAACTAATCTATTTAATGTAATGGTAATAAAAGGTTTTCAATAGATTTAAATATATATTTTTCTATTGTATTAACATTCAAGAACAAGAACCGAATTGAACGAAATAAATATTATAACATGAAAGAAAATAAAACTCAATGGAATCAATTATGTTCATTCACAAATGAACAAACAATAATAATCAATTCCCCATATGGATTTAAAATAAACTTCTAGTTGGAATGTGAAATTGATGATATAATACATACAATGAGATATTGATGAAAGAACTATTCTATATCGAGTTAGAATTCCACTCCACCATGTATCTTTGACATTCTTCCTCCTTTAACCCCAAACCATTCTTCAATTCTTTTATTGTAAGAGTTGGTGTCCTAGAACCAACTGGTTTTTCTTTTATTACATAGATATTTAATGTATTATTACATTTTTTTCATTGTTCTGCATGACTATGATGTAATAATGTCCTAGAGTATTTGTTGCATTGATAAGATCGTGACAGTTCCCCGCTATGATGAGAACCTTGAAATGTTATAACAATATTCTTAAATATAATTCTACGGTTGGATGACATGCTATGATGGGACACATAGCATGAAGACCATCAGGTGAGAGTACTTGTAAGCAGACGAGACTTTCTCTCATGAAGTTCACACTTGGTAATATCTAAGATAGAAGATTATGAGAACATACCTGCTAGTAGGAATTCTGCATGTTTTGGTGTCATCAGATATTTCTATCTGCGAGCATGTGTAATGATCCTTAGACTTTAAGATTATCATTAATATGTGTCACAACTTACGCACTTTGATTTACTGACGAAAACTGTCACCCAGACAGTTGGAGGGAAGTAGGGTACGTTTGATGCATCACGAGTGACATGTTATTAATGAATAAGTTGAGGAAGGATTTGTCTCTTCCATTTATGGAAGTTGATATCTTGACCCTTTGATTGAAATAGAGTCGTCGTTCGAAATTCCAAGGTGTAAGGATAAATTTATTTCAGGTAGTCAAGGAATGACGTATCAAGCATAAAATTTGACGACACAATCATGAAACCTGCTTGATGAGATATTTCAAAAAAGGGATTATATTACATAGTGAGTGTTCGTATGTGGATGTCATTGTTGTGACTTTACGTTCTTTCTCTTGCGTGCCTTGACCCGTTGCTAGACATTACTCTTGGGATTTAGGCAAGACCACCTAATTCCAATGAGAAAGAATCCTAGAAGATCACACACTAAGTGTTTTTGGTGGTCTTGGTTAAATTCTTTTTTAATTTAATTAATGAAATAAATATTATTATCAAGACCGTGAAATAATTTTATTCAAGTTACAATGATCACATAAATTAAATAAAATATATTTATTTATTTTATTGAACATTTAATAAATATTTATTTACTAGTTTGTAAATAAAATATTTATTTAAGAGAATAATTTATTTATTTATTTATTTGGGTGTTCAATAAATGGAAGTGGAGTTCGAGCGGACCAAGGTCGGTCCGGTAGTAAAATAATTATTTGCAAGACGGTAAATAATTATTTAACTAGTTGGCACAAATTAAAATAACACTGCTATTATTTTATGACATGGAATTTTATTTATAATTCTATTTTACACAAGTTGGCACACCATAAATAATGACGCGGTATTATTATTAAATGCATGATTTTTCTCTAAGTTCATGAATGTATTTAATTGTTGCTATGAAATTAAATATTGTAACTGAAATTCCATGTATATAAATATGCAAGTACTCCTATTGTGCCAGATACCACACCACGCGCCTAGTGAATTGAGAATTGTTGAGCCAAACAATTTCTCTCTTGAATCCTCTTCTCCCCCCTCTCAATAAAGAGAGATGTTCTTCAAGGCTAAAGAACAAGCAATCAAGAACAATTGACACAAGACACTCGCTTAACCGTGCTATCACCCAGAGAACAAGCGATGTTGATCAGAGGCCATCAGAGCACGTGTGGATCACCGCTAGAGGGATTCTAGTATGGATCCTTACAAGTGAAACAAGATAATCCGGAAGGGTCATTCTGGATGATCAACATCATCAACAAAGAAAAATACCAAAGATACATGTATTATTTTTCTTTATAAATTAAATAAATTAATTATAAACATGATGTGCAAGATCATCTCTAAGGTTTCAGGCCTCTTTCCTATTTATCTAAATCTTTGATTATATTCCGTGGAGACTGGCGTTCATCGTCGTATTGATCCTGGAATAATCATTGATCAGGGTAAAAATAAAAGTTGTGTTCCACCCCAATCACGCTTCTGCTACGCCTGAAACCTTCACTTACCACCAACTATAGAATATAAATCCTGGTTATTTCTAAAGATTAAATGGTGAATTATTGGGGTGTCAGTGATTGATCAACATAAATGTTTATCTTCGTTCCTATTAATAGGATGTCACACAACAAATCGAACCATCGATCTCCCTAAAAATTTCCTAAACCTCAAACCACTAGTCACCACATAGACCTATCACAATATAAATCACCATCCTTGTAGTGACATGAGTTGAACCACTCAAACAGATCTCATAGACCCATGTTTCTTCTTTCTTATAATGTAGATTTAATACAAAAATATTTATTTTTTCATAAAGTCTTTATGGAGATTGGTTTTGATCCTTCTATTAATTTGGAATTGATTTTGGAATTTGGGATTATCACAAATTATAATGATGTCAAGGTGTCGTGACAGCATGATGTATCATTTAGTGGCATTTATAAATGAATATAACCACCCACTTATCTTTAGGTGTGAACTCTCTTACCCTTACCTAGCTCGATTTTAAGCATAATGATCATCACTTAAAATTTATAAACTCAATGGTACCATAATGTAATTTCATCCACATGATTTTACCTTTATAGAATGTGATAAATGACCCTTACATGAGTTATTCATATCCTTAGTATCCCTTCCACAACCCTATAGAAGGATGTGAGTACCATTAAATTTTCATAATGGGATCCCTTCTAAAAATGTGAACTAAATAATATCCAGATCATCATAGAAATGTCACCTTTATGTATATACTTACTATAATATCAAATAAATTATCATAATTTATCCTATAATAATGATTTCATGATTCCATAAAACATTGAACTATATTAATCATTAAATTACACACTTTAAACAATAAAAAAACAACATTCTAATTATAACATATTTATAAGAATGATATTGTAATATTGAACAAATTAACACCAAAAATAAAAATTTTCATAATAACATCGTAAATTAATTTCAATAAACATTAATATTTGTTATCAAATATATTAATAGGGATTGGAGTACAAAAAATTTCAATAATTAAACAACAAAACCAATCTTCAAAAAAATATTCATTGAATTTAAATTTCATTAGAAACAAACCAATATAAAATAAATATACATTCAAAGAACATTTTACCTTAAAAACACAATTATTTTCACAAATATATTTGGGGAAAATTATCAAATCCAATCCACATTAAATTCCACCACGCATAAATCATTTCATGTAATCAGGAAAAAACTTTTAAAAATTTAGATGAATTCATTTCAACATAAAAAGGGATGATTTGTAAATATAACAAATAAGTGATTTTGAAATGTATTTTCCAACATGGAACCACCCTTTTTTGTATGAATGGTTTCACTTATCAAAAAGAAATTCTTTGGGAATATATTGTTTTTCATATTAATATAAATTACTGAATTTTAAATTGTTTTATTGATTTAATCAAAATTCACATTTCATTTAAATGATCATTACATCTATTAATTTCAACCCATGTGAAAAAACTCACATAATTAGAAGCTATACATTATCTTCCACGAAATTAGATGATTATAATTAAATAATTAATCATAATTTCATAATGATCTCATCCAACTATTTTTAAATAAAAATAATAATCAAAAGAATTTAGAGTACAAATCTAAACCAATATAAAATGAAAATATAATAATTTTGAAATCCAAATAGAATTTTCAGAATAAATTATGATTGTAAAACATCATACAACCATTCACTGAAAATAATATTATTCAATATATAAATTAAATGAAATTTTATGATTGAGCCCATGGTAAATTATAAATTATTAATCACTCCATGTAGTAAAATATTTTCTCAAAATTCATGAAAAAATCACAACCATTAAATATAAAAATTAAATCTTTAAAGTAGTACATTTTGAAAATTATAAATATATTATTGATGTCATATAAATTAAATATATTTTATCATTGAATAATATAACTCACCATGGCACTTAAAACCCAACATTGTGACCAATTTTTTCTTCAATGATGTGAGAAAAACATATATATTTTTATTCAAAATTGGTTTTCAATTGAATAGTGTGAAATCAAATTTAAATCATCATAATTTAGTTCAAATAGAAATATTCAATAATTTTAAATATTTTACAAAAATAAAATTTAAAATGTTAATGAATATTCCCAATGGATATAACATCATGTTTTTAAATCACATCTGATGGTAGAACATTTAAAAAATGTATCTCACAAGTAAGACACATTTCAATGATCCTAAAAAATATTAAAAATAGTTCAAAAATTATTTCATGGTTTGGATAATCGATTTCCATTCTATTTCCAATTAATTTTCAATAAATTAGAATAAATATGTAATAAAAATCATCAGGGGTGTATACAGACACATAAATTTGGGTTGAAAAAAAGTTTTCACAAAAAAATTATTATTTGACATGAAATAATTATAGATCAAATTTAAATATATATAAATTCTATGTATAGGGATGAATGTAACAATTAATAGTACAGTATCACTCCCAATAAAAAAAGGAAATAATTGGAAAAGTAAACTCCCATAGAAATTTTTGTGAGTAATTTCCATGAAAATTTGATATCTTTCCCTAATAACATTGAATATAAACATGTTCATGCGGTTAAGGTATCTAAATGTGTTAAATATAAAACATTATATCAAAATTATATCTATCATATAGATATGGAAATGTAATGGTATGAGAATGTGTTGGTGAAGCATAATCCATTGATTCTTCAATATCAAATGATGGAAATGGTGTGCAGGGATAATAATGATGTGTCACCATGTTAGAAGTGAGGGAATTTCATTAAAATTTTAAAAAGAAAAAACAATATAATTATAATTATATTGGGATAAAAGAAAATTTATTTCATATCATGGCCTTCCTACTATTATGCACTAGATTTTATGTCACAAGCTATAATATCCAAGTGATATTACCATAGTCAAATGTAGTGTGTGGTTTCCAATCTAGTAACCACCACATATGGTTAGACATAATGTTTTAATGAAAAATTTGTGTTATATGTTCTTATAAAACTCTATAATAATAATCAAAACCCATCAAAGATGAAAAAACTCCATCGAAACATCGTATTAAAAGGAAAAACAGATAAATGAAAACATTGATGGAAAATGAAAACACATCATATTGTTCCACCTCATAAGTGGATTCCATAAATTCATAATTATATTAGAATTAAGAAGCTCCTTAAGGCTATACCAATAATCACTTAATCTCATACATAGAAAATAATACATGCAAATAACTCTTTGAAGTGGGAATAATAGTAAAGGCCACATTTGGATTGAATTCAAATTTAACATATTTAGTTTTTTCTAGGAGGGGAAACAACACACAAGGTTTATCCATGAATATACAATCATTCTCATTGTTTTCAAATTTATTAAAAACTCACGTGTGTTCAACAATAATTGTATAAGATTTTATGTTTTGACATGTAGATGTTTGAAGTGGACAAAAAATAGTTCCTTAAATAGTTTTAGAATCAATGCATATCAATATGAGTTCCTCTTGAAAAGTATTCTCATATCCTATGATAAATTCAACACATACCCAATTTGGTTAATTAATTTTAAAATAAAGACTAATTAATTTGTGTACATAATAAAATTTACATTTAAAAAAATAATTTTTTTCTTCCAAATAGTTCTCATCTGAAAGTAGGCTATCATAATTTATTACATTCATTAAATTATTTCTTCTTAAAATAAATAATGTGTTCCTGAAACATTTGATATCTATATTTTGTATACATATTCTGATGTAATTTTATAAATGAATACATTGAATATTGATTGATTAAATATAATATCAGTTCTTGATATTAATGTTTTTTGTATTATTATGTAGGACTGGAATTTGGAGCATATGATGGGAAATAGAGAAATTAAGGAACAAAAAGGTCATTCACGCTGAGGTGTGAAGTGGATAGATGTTCAATGGAAAAGGAAGATGGAGTGAAGATATTAAAAGAGTAAAAAAGATCATGGATTTCATTAAAAGAGGATTTCCCATGATTTTCGATGATCACATGATGTCCAGGAGGTTCAGAACTAGATAATTGGGAATAAAAAAAGATTTTAGTGCTAGAAATTAACATTATGCATCATTTAAATATTACACGATGTGAAAATACCAGCACATTACTCATCGTGTAAAATAGTACACGATGTGAAGTTTTAATAAAAGATCCAAAAAATGGGGATATTCACATATCTTTTAATGGAGGACTTTCCATTTATGACCTGAATGGATATTTACATGGTTTTGACTGGGAAACCCCCTAAGGATGGTTGCCAAATTTATAAATAAGGGGTTCTATCTTGGAGAATGGGTATTCCATTATAGGCATGGAGATTATCAAATGTTAAGAGGTTGTTATAGGGTTCCAACCTATAATTCTACATAGATAGATTTTTTAATGTTATTATTTACATTTTATTTCATGTGACACTATATTTTAATTAGTTTAATTCAATTTGTTTCTCTTTTCTTTCTTTCTCATTATTTCTCACCCACCGTCATATATTCTCTTCCCTATGGAATATAGTTTATTTGTTTTTGGTGATCACTGAAAAATGATTTTCTAAATTTATAGGGGAGAGTGTAATCAGTCAACAGGGGTGCGTACCATCATATTTTGTTTTACCTTTACCCATAAAGATGATTTTATTTGATAATATCATGTTTTTCCTGCACATCTATTTTATCTATCATTGAATCATTGAATATATGTTTTTAATCATGAATGAATTCCAACATGATTGAGATGATTTTTACATGGAAATTGAATAGATTATTCATCCTCTTTTGTAAATCTAAAATAAATAAATCCAAGTATTTTAATTCATCTAAACATAAAGAATTTTTATTATTGAGTAGATCTATATAGAATAACCATTTCTCTTATAACTAAAAATGTTTGATTGCATGACTATCTAATATGATTATTTTTCAAGAAAGGATGAATTAATTTAGCAAAAACGCCCCTGGAAAATGATTCCGCCCTCTTCAATTTCTCTATTTATAGATCATTTATTTAATTTTAATCATTATTTTTTTTAAATAAAACTGAATTTGGATTGACTTGGCCATTTGTCAAGAGTTGGAATTGCTGCATTCCACGCTCTCTGTGGGATCAACCTCGTACTTCTTCTATACTATGCCTTTGTAGTTAGCATGATTCATGTTCAATATAAATTTCTAATATGATCATTTCCATAGAGTTTAATGATGCCTTTTGGGTGTATCAATAATTACCATTTGGATTTTAATAAAAATGTTAAATGAATCTTCTTGTCATTTTCAGAACAAGGAACTTTCCTAACCTTGTTCCAGTGTAAATGAAATTTTCACTTTTAAAATTTTACAGCATGTATGGAATTTACCTCAATCGTGACCATAAATTATTTTTTGATTCATTTCACTGTTTATGATCATCATTTAAAGAAAAAAAATAAAAAGTTATTTACAAAGATAAGGATATTCAAAATCTTATAGAAAATGAAACAGATATTTTCCTCAATTAAATTTATAAAGATATTTCTATGGTATTTATATTAATAAAAGGAAACAAACCCATATTCTTACTCCAATGGGTACATATTGATACCATCCTTATTCTTCCTTTGGATGGTTTATGATTATTTTTACCAAGGATAGTATTGACATTCAATTTAACTTTCCTGTGATCATTTGAAAATAAATTACCACTAAATATACATATTATTTAACATGTATATTCTTATTTATTAAACTACATCTCATTTATAAATATGGTATTTTACATTGATAGTTATTTTATTGACTGGGGGAATATTGATAAATCAGTATCCTTTACTCAATACAGATATTTTATGTGAAGGCATATTGATTCATTAATTATATTGATTATTTGATATATGAGGAATGTTTTGGACCTAAAATGATGGGTGTGACATGATATTATACATCCACTTGATGCATCAGTAGGTCTCATGAGACATATTAATTATTCTAGCACTATACTATTTTTAACCTGTAGAGTAAACAGTCTTATGAAGGATATTGATGGTAGAAGTATCATGTGCATGAGTAATGATATCCAATAATTATGCATTGTCTTCATTATGTATTCAGTAATTATTATCAAGGATATTTTAACTATGATACCATATTTGGATGCATTTCATTTTCATATTATTTATTATAATACATGTGTCGTCAGTTATTTACCTTACCATATTGATTATTCCTTATATAGTTATTTAAATGGAATGTGTTCTAATTTATATACCTTTACATATTTATTATTCCTTATCCAGTTATTTAAATGGAATGTGTGCTAAGTTATTTACATTTCCATATTGATTATTTTTAATTTTTCATGATAATTTCCATTTTACTTAACCCTAATTGAGAATTTTCACTCACCCTTATTTTATTTTTTTTCCATAGGATTACATGAAGTATGATATGATTGATATGAAGGGATACACTAGATGGAATAATTTTATTCTCAAAAGAAAAAAATATGTCTTAATTTTTTATTCCAATGCAATGTAAGACCCAAGTACGTATCTAGTTTACCAAGAATAAAAAACTATTCATTCCATCAGGATGTGATTCCTTGTATCTTTTGAAATGTAATGGTAGCAGGTACCAACTCCATAATACTAAGGTCAGGGTCCCAACAAATAGAAAATGGCAACATACAACAAATATTAGAGAATTATTTTTCCAAAAAAATGAAAGAAAAATGATAGAATTTAGTATTCCCAATGCTCTAAAGGGAGAATTTACCAGAATAAAAAATGTAAAACAATACTCAAATAGTAAATCATCAAAGACACATCATCTACCAATATCAAGATCAAATATATCCAATATAATAGGTAGATCACATCTCTACTAGTCACCTCAATCACTATGGGTCCCAAAGATTACGAACAAACACCACATCTATTTGGTGATTTTACTTTCCTATGAAATGGAATAAGATTATATAAAAATTCCACAAGGTAAGGGTTGTGTGTGAGCTAAACAACACATTAGTGTCTCACAAAGTGTTCCATAATCAATTCGACCAAAATTAATCCAATCATGAAATCAATTTATATAAAACAGGTCATGTTATGATATTTGTATATTTTAAAAAACATGATTTCAATTCAAAAGGATAGAACATCTATAAAAAATGTATCAAATAAAAAATTTATATGAATCATTAATATAAAGAATAATCCATTAATTAAACATTTATTTAAATATGTAATTATCTCGAATCTAGTAGCCCAAAGATAGTGGTTACTTTTATATATTCGCACTAGATATACAAAATTGCATCTTGAATGACCTACTAGTCTTATAATATTATTAAACTAAAAACATACTTGAAAGTAACATTACATTTTAAAAAAAATAACTAAAACATATTCCATTAAATCAATAAAATGATCATAATATTGGAGAAATAAATTATTACAAATAAATCCATATAAATAATCACATAAGCAAAAATCTCTTCCGTGGATATTTTAACTAATAAAATATTCACATGAAAATCAATAAATAATATCATAATGAGGGAATTCATAATTCCAAACATATAAAACCTACTATCTATCCATTTCATAAGATATTTTAGATCTATGGTTAGAAACCTGTCTAATTTGGACAACTAATTTGTCTCCTGAGACCGACTGATACATTGATGGGCTATCTGTAACCGAGCCCCACCCATAACACACAAAATCTAATTTATTCCTCATATGAAAGTAATGAAACAAAATAATTATAAATATTCATATTTAAAAAATAACATGGAAAATATTAATAAATACCCTAATCAAATAAATACAATCATAAATAATCTTGAGTAATATGGTGAATAGTAATAAAATTGAATAACCTTATTCAAACAAATAATAAACCATCACATGAAAGTGTAAGGATGATATAAATATTAAATATCCTTAGTGTATCATAGGTACAATAATTTTTGCATGTTATTTATAAAAATAAATAAAATAAAAAAATTCTTAAAATCATTTTTGATGAAAATATACTTTGAACTTCAAAAATCACATTTTAAAAAAAGTTTCAAAATAATTATGAAAATACTTATATTTGAAAATATCCTTTAGAAAAAATTAAAATATTCCTTAAAACTTTGAATGGTAATGATGCCTAATTTTTTTTCATGTCGTACTCATTAAAACAATGATTCCTTACACATTTTTAGTAAAATCCAAACTCGAACTATTTTGAAAATGACATGAGGATTCTGTTAAAATTATTATTAAAATTTTATAATAGGTAATTTTTTTTAATAAATAATTTATAAAAGGATAAAAAAAATTGGAAACATTTTTATAATAATGGATTATGATGGAAAAGGATTTTTGACTGAAGAGTAAAATAAATTTTATTTTTTATAAAAACATTTCATCAATAATTTTAAGTACCAAGGAGTGAAAAATGATAATATTAAATTAAAATTTTCGTGAATAAATAGTGTGGAAGAAAATATATTTATTTTAAGATATAAATATAAAATAATTCCCCTAAGGGAAACCTACACAAAAATAATCCTAAATAACTATGAGAGTGTGAAATAAACCATTACCACATTGGTAACTTCTAAAATATAAGCTACATAAAAGAAATAAAATCGAATGAAACTATATATTCTATGAAGATAAAGAGATTCATGATATAAAATATCAATGGGGGATCGTATACATCACACTAAATAAATAAGTTCTGAATATGTCTTATGTCTGAATGAAGTAAAAGTTAAATGAGAAACCCTTACCTTAGGTTCGACTATCTTCATATGTCTCCAAAATTCTTATATAATAATTATAAATGAACATGTCATCTGTATGGGGTGTTACATGACCAGGTTAGAAGAGGTACATGCCCATGTTAAATCTTAAGGGAGAACACCGTGTAGTGGTTATACGCATCGTGTAACCCTCTTTTGTAAAACATGAATTCCTTCCTTGTCATGTTCTATTCTTGAACTTCTATATTGTGGTCCTTGATAATCTTGTATTGAGGTGTGCACTTAACCTTACTGAGTCATGACACCAAGACGTCCTCCGGTTGTACACTAGGTACAGGAAAATGATTAGGCACCGAAAATGGTAGATCAAGGACTACCAGTAGATCCACCCATCATGCCCATATTGGCACCAGCTATTATATCGGACGCAGGTGATAATTCACAGTTCCATGAAGTCTATTTGAGGATGATGCATACTTTTTAGGGAGCACCACATCCTGCCCTAACTACGGAAGAGTTGACGTGGGTGTTCCAACATCAGCATCCTCCCACTTTTTTAGGGGATGGAGGACCACAGGCTGTAGAGTCATGGTTGGAGGCCATACTTGATATCTTCGATCATCTGGAGACACCTCCAGAGAAGAGAGTGAAGCTCGGATGTACATGCTACGTGATTCCACCAAGAGATGGTGGGATGTTATCTCATAGGTGGGGCTTCATTGGGATATGACTAGGGAATAGTTTCAGAGGACCTTCTATGATTACCTCAACCCTGAGACACAGAGGGACGACCGAGCCTGAGAGTTCATGCATTTGAAGTAGGGCACTCTTTCGGTGATGGATTACTCTTATCATTTTAAAGATCTTCAAAACTTAGAACCTATTTTAGGAGGTGAAAATTTATCCTTGTCTAGGAAATTTGAGGATGGTCTCATGTATTACATCTGATCGCTGGTGAATGTTTTCAGGCTAACTTCGGTGACATATATAGTAAACCAGATAATGATTACTGAGCGCAATCTAAGGGAGTTGGGAACTGCGAGCTAGGGAGGTTTGATATACAGGGTTGGTACTCCTTCGATAGATAATAGGAAGCACCATATGGAGCTTTCATGTGATGTTTCTTCAGGTAGCCAGGTGGTATGCTACCAGTGCAGGAAGAGTGGGCATACGAGACCACATTACCTGAAGGACCCAGTCAAGTGCTGATCTTGCGAAAGGATGGGCCACATTGGAAATTTTTTTTGGATGTTCTCACTAGTAGTGGATGAGAGGGGATCTGTTATTACTCCATGTTTAGGAGCAGGACCACCAGTTTCTCATCAGTCAGGGAACTGGAGTTCGTCGGGTCGTTCAGGATGAGGAGGTGGTCAGGGTCGTGGTATCCAGGTGATAGGTTTTCAGTGATAGTAGGGTAGATCAGCTCAGGGTAGTCAGGAAGGGTCACAGGGACTCGATATAGGTTAGACATTTGTAGTAGAGCAAACACAACAATAGCAGGATCTCGGACCCTCTACAGTTAGAGGTATGATTCTAGTTTCCTCAGTATTATCTTCTGCTCCTTTTGATATAGGTTCTTCCCATAGTTTTATATCTTTTGTTGTTTTGGCGAGACTTGGGCTCTGTATCTTTACTTAAGAGGATGTTATGATTCTTGAAACTACATTAGGGATTAGGAAGGCTAGTATATGTCAGTTCAAGGAATTCCCTCTGGAGGTTGGTGGGTGTCACTTCTTATAGGACCTCTATGTCTTAGAGATGACAGGCTTTAATTTCATTCATGTAATGGAATTTTGGTCTATTTCTAGACCTTTTTTGACTTCTATCACCATAGGGTGAGTTTTATATCACGAGAGGGTGGGTATTTTATACACAAGGGTGAATGGGATGTTCAGGTGAGTGGAGCTGGACTCGAGAACCATGAGTTAAGAGTAATTATAGTCCATATTTCTAGTTTATATCTAGATGCCCAGGGGACTTCATAGATGGAATTTCCTATAGTGGTGGATCATTTCATAGATATCTTTCCAGACAACTTTTTAGGTTTACCGCCTGATCGTGTGGTGGATTTCTCTATCGAGCTTGTTCTGGGAGTGGCATTGGTGTCCATTCCTCCATATAGGATGGCTACACCAAAGTTACAAGATCTCAAGAAGTTGTTGGAGTAGTTTTAGTTAATGGGTTTCATCTGACCCAGTACTTCTCCTTGGGGTTATCCGATCCTTTTTACAAAGAAGGTGGATGGTACCCTTAGACTTTGTGTGAATTATCAGAATCTGAACTAGTTGATGGTCAAGAACTGATATCCTTTACTAAGAATTGATGATATCTTTGATCATCTTTGAGGGGACTAGGTCTTCTCAAATATTGAATTGATATCTGGTTATCATCAGCTACACATTATACCATCAGATATATCTCTTATTGCCTTTTAGAGCAGGTATGGTCTATACAAGTATTTGGTTATGTCATTCGGTCCCAAGAACATGCCAATAGTTTTTATGGAACTGATGAACCAAGTGTTCCATAATTTCTTGGATTCATTCATGGAAGCCTCCATGGATGATATCTTAGTGTACTCTCACACTCGACATGACCAGGCCACCCATATTGAGATCGTATTCAGTACACTGAGAGAACATCAGTTATATGCTAAGCTCTTAAAAGGCTACTTTTGGATGGACTAGATTCACTTCTTAGGTCATGTCATCTTAGAGACAGGAGCATCATTATACCTAGATAAAGTTAGAGTGGAAGATTCCTGGGAGTAGATGAATAAAATCTTTAAGGTACAGAGTTTTCTGGGGCCAGATGGTTACTACAGATTATTTATACAGGACTTTTCATGATTAGAAGCACCACTGATGGTCCTGACTAAGAAGGGTGAAAATTACTTGTGGATAGATCCCTATGATTCATCCTTTTAGAAGATGAAGGGGAGATTAGATTTAGCACCGATAATAATTTTTCTGGAGCTGGGAAAGAGTTACAGTGTTTACTACGATGCCTCAGGTATCGGGCTGGAAGCAGTTCTTATGCATGGGGAAGGAGTCGTTGTGTATGGGTCTCGGTAGTTGAGGCCACATGAGAGGAATTACTCGGTGTATGATCTCAAGATAGATGTAGTTGTGGATGCTTTATGCTATTAAAGACATTATATTTTGGGGGAGCATTTTGTGGTATACACTAACCACCAAAGTCTCAAGTATATATTTACTCACCCTGATATGAATTTGAGACAACAAATGTGGGTTTTTTACATTAAGTCCTCGGACTTTGAACTTGCATATATGCCTAAGAAAGGCAACAGAGTGGATGATGCTTTGAGTAGTAGGACTCAGATACAGGCAGCTCAGGAGGCCGGTAGTGAGTGGTAGTTTATGGATCTGTCCTCTGAGATGCATTTGGAGGTGTATGACAGATAGGGGTTTGTGTTTATTTCTTCTATACATATTACCTATACTCTTCTGGATTGAGTACAAATGAGGAAGCTAGAAGATTTTGAAGGCCTAGTCCTACAGGAGTGTGTGTCAGGTGAGGAACCTACTCCTGGGTGAACTGTAAGCGACGATGAGGTATTTCATTTTCATGGATTAATATGGGTGTCAACAAACATACATGAGGAGTTGATGTGGTATTTTCATTCCTCAGTTTGGCCAGTTCATCCTGGTGTCACCACGATGTATCGAGATCTACATCATCAGTATTGGTGGACAGGAATGAAGAAGGATATAATTGGCTTTGTTATGATATGTTCTACCTATAAACAGGTGAAGGAAAAGCATTAGCGACTGACATGAATTTTAAAAAAGTTACCCATTACCAAGTGGAATAGGAATGTTGTTGCGATGGATTTTTTGACTGGTTTACCAAGGTATCCTCGAGGAAATGATGTGGTTTGGGTTTTTATCGATATGGTCATGAAGGTTGCACATTTCCTACCAATTAAAAAAACTTTCAGTGTTGATGAGCTTGGAATGTTTTACCTTCGAGATATTGTACATTTTCATGTGGTTCAACATATTATCATTTCATATAGGGATGCATGGTTTAATTCCCGAGTTTGTAAGGGACTACAGAGGGATTTGGGTACACATGTACTTCTGAGTACTGATTACTAACCCCAGACAGATGGCCAATCTGAGCACACGATTCAGGTTTTGGAGGAAATGCTACAAGCATGCGTCCTAAATTTCAGGGGCTCTTGGGAGAGACACATACCCCTAGTGGAGTTGTACTACAATAATAGTTTTAGGAAATGATTTAAATGGCACCTTATGAGTCTTTTTATAGTAGTCCATTCTGATCACCCCTATGTTGGCTGGAAGCAGGAGAGACAACTATGTTGGGACCTCGTCTTGTCCAAGAGACCATTGAACAAGTGGAGTTGACTCAGAAGAGGATGGATACTACATAGTCTTGACAGAATTATTATACTGATCGACAGAGACAACCTCTAGAGTTCGAGGTCAGAGATCAGGTTTTCCTACATTTAACCCTGAGGTTGTGATATAGGAGGATTATGAGGCAGGGGAAACTTTCATCGAGATACGTCGAGCAGTTTGAGGTTATGGATATAGTCGAGCCAATTGTCTATCGGTTGGAGTTACCACAAAGGTATGAGGATATGCACAATGTCTTTCATGTTTATCATCTACGACATTGGTTTTTAGACCCATATCACACTTTTCAACCCAAGTTGGTTGAGTTAGAGGTGGATGTATCCTTCGAAGAGCACACAATTTGGATTGTGGATCACAACATGAAGGTTCTCCATGGCCAGTTTGTTCCTATAGTACAAGTGCTATGGCAGCAAATACAAGTACAGGATGAGACTTTCGAGAGGGAGGTCGACGTACGATCACAGTGGCCAGAGTTGTTCATAGAGTCTTCTTCACCACCCTTGGAAGGGAAATTCACGTATGAATTACTTTAAGGGGGAGTTTGTAAGAACCCATATCTTCATTTCAGGTATGGATCTTGATTTAGGGTTGTTTTTTAAGAAAAAGGAAAAAATGGGAAATTTTTAAAGTACGCGATGTTTACTTCAGTGTACACGTCGTGTACCCAGGTACTGCGTACAACCACATACTGGTCATGTAATGGCCGAGTACATGGTTGTGTGGTGACCTAGCAAACTGCTTAAGGCGGGGGTTGATTAAGGCTACTCCACGACGTGTACCTTTAATGAACACTCCATGTAGTTTTATTTTTATTTAATAAATTGGATCGGGGTCACGACTCATCTTTGAAAGCAACTTTTTTCCCTTGGTTTGTACATGAGAGTGACAGAATAGCCGAAAAACTTCAAACCCCTCTTGATTCTTCGTCCGACCTATGATTGAGATGTCGTTAGGTGCATTGGAATTCCACCAGTGGTTTCTCAAAACCCCTAGAGCCTTTATTCCCAATTCTTCTTCTCCTGTGAGTTATTCAAGGTTGGAAGTTTTAAACCTTTTTGAAGATTTATGCTGATCTAGAACAATTCAAGGGCCGACGTTCAAGGGTATCGATCGTGTGACATCAAGGTAGGTGGTTTGTTCATTTTGTTGATTTTCATTGGATTATATATGCTAAAATTGTTGTATACCCATGTTTGGGGTATTGCGTGTTTTGGAATTAAACCATGTTTATTACATTTTATGGTTTGAAAGATTGATAAAGGGTAGTTACATATGCATGAGGTTAGATACCTTATTTACGGGACACCCTGTGGGTGAATTTCCCTTATTTGATTGATTATGGCTATTTGTTTTAAAATTCCTATTAAGATTGCCTTATTTTCCATGCCTCGTGTTGTTAGAATGGAGTTACTGATTGTTTGTGATGCCTATGATATGCATTGTGGAAGTTTGACCAAGGGGAATTTGATTGTGAGAGCTTCTTGAGGTGGGGTCGTCTATGTATGAATTTTTTTTATGTTAGACCAGAGTGGTTAGACCGTGAGAGCTACCTAGAGGGTTTTTATTAAATGAATTCTTGTTAGGTTTAGAAAGGATTATTGACCGTGAGAGCTTCCAAGTGGTTGTTTATAATTTATTGATGCTATGTTGACCAAGGGGTATTGACCGTGTGAGCTTCCCAGGTGGTCGTTTGTAAATGATTAGTGCAATGATAGACCAGAGGGGTCAAACTGTGAGAGCTACACAGATGGTCTTTATTAAATGAATTTTTGTTATGTTAGAACAGGGGGATTAGACTGTGAGAACATTCCCAAAAGGGTCATTATTAAATAATTGAATGTTTGTGATGAGTCTTCGAAGCCAAAGAACAAGTTGTACTTGGTCTCACTTGATTATATAGATGGTATTCTAAGACATATTTTTTTTTACTATTACAGAGCAGATATAGAGCTTAGGCTAGATCCTAAGGATTACATGATTAAAAGGATTAAATAATTGATAAATTAAAATAAATGTAATTGAAAATTGTAGGATTTTTTACTTTTTAATGCTTCCTAGTTTATTGCTTTATTTCTGCATATCACCTACTATGAATATTCCATGATAGTTTGGCACAGATCTTCTGGTGGTTGCCTATTGGGATTCATCTCACAACTTTTTTGGGTCAAGTTTTTGGACCCAAACAGATTATATAGTTGCAGTTATAGATAATGGAAAGTTCCCTTTTTCATCATGTACTTGATTGTTTTTTGAGCTGGAGAGCATGGGACCAAGTTGAGGTTTGTGATGCTCTTGGGGTTTACTACTTTTCTATAATTTGGTTTCAGTATTTTATTTCCATCCTTGTGACTTTTTTGGATACTTTCCTAGACACATGTGACATTCATCATTTATATATGCTCTAGTTGTTATATTACTACCATTTTTCTGCTGTTTAATTTTGTTTTATGGTATTAATGCTTTCGCTATTGTTTACTATTTTCTTTCTGATGTGTATACTCTGCCAATGAGGGCATAGTTTCCCCATTATCACACCATGTCCTTCGCTACTAGTCGAAATCTTCTAGAATTCGGGTAAATGTAGTTAAGGTCATGTGAGCAACTGTGTTCAGGGAACCTTTGGGCGACAACTAGAACCGGGACGTTACAGTTACAATCTTTTTAATACTAGACCCTCATTATGATCTTTTTCATTACCATACCCTCAATACAATATTTTTCAATACCAGAACCTCATTACGATATTTTTCAATACCAGGCTCAAACATCTTCTTCTCATTATGATGGAAATGTGAGTTTGATTCTTATCAATACCATGATTTCAATTTTTATCAATTCTAGATCCAAACATCATCTTTCTCAACATACTTTTTTTTCAGAATACTGATCGATTGACAAAAAATACAACCAAAACACAACTTGGGACTAAAAATCTCCCCCTTTGTATTTTTTTTCAATACCCACTTCAATCACTTCAATCTTGTAAAAACAATGACCAGTATTGTTTCCTTTCTTGCTCCCCCTATTTATTTTTTCTTTCCCCCTTTCACTTATCACTTCCCCTTATTAACAATCAAAATTGAAGGGTCCATCATGATAAGTTTCACCCTTATTAGAAAATGATCTCCATTTACAGAGGTTGGGAATTTTCTTCAACATGGGTATCACATGATTTTATTAACAAAGAACCTTTAACTAAGAAACTCTAAGTCTACATGGGCTAACCCGATGTAGAAAACAAGAGTGTATAATCAAGGTGATCAATGTTTTCTATAACAAAACTTTCATGTAATACCTTTTCCATCCTTCTTCCAACATTCTCATGACTGGGGGAAAACCTTAAAATAATTTTTTTATGATAAAATTAACCTAAACCCATCTCAACAGACACATAAAAAAGTTCATGTGTATAAAAATACAACTTTTAAAAACAAACTTTTCATATCCTCATTACATTGTTTTTCAAGAAATTAAGAGACCCATAAATTAAATCTTCCTAATTTACAATTCTTCAATTCTATACATGTTATCACAAGTATAAAAACATATTTGGAATAAGGGAGAACCTCTATTTTTCTGTATAAATAACAATTATACTGAGAGTCTTCTCTCAGTATTGTTTTATTCTTATTTTTCTTGGATTTTTCATTGGATGTGCTTTCTTCCTTATGTTCATCCTTCTCAGATTTGGTAAAAATTTCATTCTTATGTGTAGAATCTTCTATTGAGGATGTCGAATTTTATTCATCTTCAGAAACATCTTTGTTACAATCAGTTTGTAACATTTTTCTCATGCTTTTATTTTCTCTTGGAAAGATAGTTGAATAGATTTTGTTATCATTCCTCACTTTCTAATATCCACAATATATTGATAGATTTTTTTTAAAAATTCTTATTTCATCAAATGTCTATTTCTTTCTCTCTTCTTTCCCTTTCTTTTTTGATTCCTCCAATTTCCTATCCAAGTCATTGTGTTCTAGCAAGACAACTAAGCATTCTTTCCTTTCAGACTTAGTAGATTTGTCTTTCTTAACATCCAAAAACATCTAGCTTCTGAGATTTATTTTAACACCTTTTATTGTTCTGAAAACAAAATAAGACATCCTTTTGCAAGGTGTCCTGGTTGATCGCATCTTTCACATATAGTTTCCAATGGTTGGAACCTATTTTCAATCTTCACTTCATCCTTTTCAGGTTTCTTCACAACCTCCTTCTGCAAAATCTTTCATTGAGAATATTGAATCCCCCTAAACCTCTACCTT
The DNA here is from genome assembly GCA_963277665.1 of Viscum album. NCBI lineage: Eukaryota > Viridiplantae > Streptophyta > Magnoliopsida > Santalales > Viscaceae > Viscum > Viscum album. The sequence continues at coordinate 1,449,211,214 of OY728151.1, read as the reverse complement.
ATATAAACTATGGGGTAATAGTAATATTGTTGATTGAAACAGCACATGTTTTCCACATGTTTGAATCTTCCAAAATACAAGAAATATCCATAGAATGAATATTTTCCCTTGAAACATCCATATTGATTAGAATTGTGAATATGTTTCCTAGTAACATTCTTATTTTTCTTTTCTGATCCACCAACATTTTTGTTATAAATCAGATTCTTCCTTTTATTTTCTGCATTATCAGAACAATAAGTATTGGAAATATTTCCAGATTCAGAATGTTTCAAAACATTTTCGGATTTAGTTTTCTTTGAATCTTCAAAATTCCCAGCAATATTGTTTTTGGCCACATATAAAACTTTCCCATCATTTTTCTTTTTAGAAACTACTCCATTCGTATGACCACCTTTAAAAGGTAACTTTTTTTGAACCTTCTTTGGTTTCTCATTTTGATAACTTTCACCAACCTCAGTGATAGAGTTTCAGAAACTTTTGTTTCTCAATTCATCTTTTGAGAGTTTTTGTTGGACAAGTTCCAACTCTTCTTCTTTTTTCCTTCAGCATAACCTCCAGATGCTCATAACAATTATTTTATTCCTCAAGATATTTCTTCAAATCATCAATATCTTTCACCAGTCTCACTTTATCATCATCAAATCATTATTATTTTTAGGAACATTTATCCTCCAACTTCTTGTTTTTCTTTTTAAGCCTTCTCATCTTCCTCATATATTCTTTCAACTCTTCTTTCAAATGGAATTCATGTTTCTTCTTCTTCAGAACTACTGATTCGGAATTCTTCATCATTCACTACAGAAATGAAAGTATTTTCAATACAATTCTCAATTGATTTTTGGATTCATCTTCACTTTCTTCCTCTTCATAACAACTACATTCACTACTAGAAGAACATTCCTTATTGACTATTTCAATAAACATGTCCTCTCCAGCATCATTTGTAACTCCCTTGCTTTTATCATCCTTAGATAAAAAGATTATCCTTTTGTATTTGGATAACTTCTTATATCCCCTCTTGGAATAAAAATTTTCTTTATCACCCTTTTCCTTCTATGATGTTCTTGTTCTTCTTTCTTTTTCTTCACTTTTATCTTCATCACTCTCTTCTTCATTATCTCTTTGAGGACAATTGGAAACAAAATTCCCAATAGTTCCACATACAAAACATTCAAAATGAAGTTTTCCTTTATAACTTCTTGTACCTATTTTCACATTCTTATAAAAAAAGGATAAAATTGCATCAAGATTTTTACATACCTCATTTTCGGAATCAGAATCTCATGCTTCTTCTTCAAGGATCTTCTTTGACATTTCATTCTTGACAGCCTTTAAAGACATTTCTCTATCAACTTTTGGTTTTACTTTCATTGAATTTTCCCTTCACATTTTATAAGTAATGAGAGTGCTATGAAAATCATCTAGAGACAATATTTTTGTCTCTCTATCTTTCAAAAAAAACCTTGGCATCAAACCTTTTAGGAAGAATTCTCAAGATCTTTTAAAAAAAAGTAGAATATTCTTACTTTTCACCAAGACATCTAATAATGCTCACAATATCATTTACCCTGGTAAATAATTCATCAACAGATTCATGCTCACCCATCTTGATATCTTCATACTTCAGTCTCTATATTTGTAACTTTTCCTTCTTTACTTTTTTATTTCCTTCATAAATGTTGTTCATCTTATCCCAGATTCCTTTGGTAGTGGAAACTCCTTTTACTCTTATAATCTCGCTTTAAGAAAGTGATGAGAGTAAAACATTCTTGGCTATTCCATCATTCTCAAGATTTTCCTTATCATCCTTTGTGAGAGGATCATTCTCAATACGAGGATGGAAACCATCTGTAACAGCTTTTGAAACATCATACCCAAGAGACATAGGATATGGAAACATCCTTCCTTTATAGATATTATAATTCCTATCATTTAAGATTGGAATCCACATACTATTTACACAACTCATATTATCTATCATAACTTCTTATTAAAATAATTCACCAAATAATGAGCGAAGGGAACATGCTTTGATACCAATTTTAAGTGCCCCCAAAGTGAATTTAGATCACTGAGAGGGGGAGGGGTGAATTAGTGACACTTTTTCTTTTATGTTTCCTTTAAATTGAAACAACCTTCACCTCCTGTTAAAGATTCAATTCCCTAATGAAAACAATAAACACACATCCACAGGAACATAGGTATTTACAAGGTTCACTATTCGATACGAATAGATAAATACTTGGTATGTTTTGGATACAATACAATACCATACAATCTATTAGAAAATAAATCCTCGATTACAATGAGTTGGATATTATCTTTCACTCATGTAGCACTTTTAAGACAATCCAAAAGTGTGTGTGGACCCTCTTAACATAAATAGTGTAATACACTTGTTATGTAACAACTCATGTTACCTATGATTATTTTAAATTCAACAAGTGTATTCAACTGAAATATAATTATTCAATTCCTTACCCAGAAGAAAGGTAATAACCTCTTGGAATTTGTTACAGAAAACTCAGTCTGATTTTTATGGGTCTGATTTTTCTAGTATAACTCTTTGAGTACAATTCTTCCAATACAATTTTTCAAATCCAATTTTACTAATACAATACAATAAAAATGATTTTTCACAACTTCAATCCCTAAGTACGATAAAACTTAGTATGATACTTACTCAGTCCTGAAATATTTAATACAGAAATACCTAGTATAGAAAGTCATGTTCTAATTAATTTAGCCAGATACTAACATCAACTGAATACAATTGACAAGTCGGATAGGATGATCTGCTGAATATGATAAATTTTGAGTACGATGATCAACCGAATACAATCACCACAACCTTGTCTCTTCTCTTTCACTTCTCCGTCAGAACATCTTAAATACAAGATCAAAAGGAAGACTTCCTCTTCTCTCTAGAAACTCATAGCTTCTCTCTCTACTGCTATGAATAGTAAACTATCATCAGTCAAGTACAATGTACTTTTTCCCCTTTTATAGGTTACCTTTGAGGGTTTTTGTGGGAAACCCAAAAACCATTCCCGCTCACACAAATTCACCCAAAATGAAATTTCCCCGGAAATCTTAGAATGAATTTTGACTTCGTCTACTCTTCTCAAAGCTTCTCGATTCTTCTTCAAATTTCATCTCTTCTTCTCTAAACTTCCATTTCAATTTTCAGACTGATTTTTATTCCTGAGACCAATTTCAATTGAATGTTGATCTCCCCCTTGATAGCACATCTATAAAACTCCTTTAGCACCTTTCTTGACCCACTTCAAATACAAGGTATCTTCTTCTCCTCTTCTCTTGGCCCAGTTTAAATACCACTTCAAAGGATAGACAAGGTAAATCAATCCTTGTCCCACTTGGTGAAGACAATTGAAAACAAATCAGAGTTTATATATATCTGCTACCCTTGCTATGATTAGCCTGGATACGATCATTTTGATATCAATCATTCTGATGTCGATCATCTTGATATTGATCTTTTTCTTCCTAAGCCTGATATCTATTATTTTGATATTGATCATTATAATATTGATCATTCTGATATTGATTGTTATGATATTGATCATTCTGATATTAATCATTCTATTATTGATCATCCTGAGATTGATAATTCGGATATTGATCATTATAATATTGATCATTCTGATATTGATCATTATGATATTGATCATTCTGATATTGATCATTCTTGGGTATGAAATTTTTTTATATCATTTGATGGAAAACCTCGATGCTACAGTAAATTGGTACCGCCTCTTCAATCAATACCACCTTTTCAATCAATACCACATTTTTAATTAAATTGGGTACAATCATCCTGATGTTGATCCTTAAGTATGTGGTTGATGGAAAAAAAATGTTAAAGTAAATTGACACCACTTCTTCAATTTACATCACCTTTTCAGTCCACCTGGAATCCAATCTTTTTGAAAAACAATCGATATCACTTATTTCTCTTTGCCACCCAGATACGATAAATCTGGATACGATCATTTTAGGATTGTAAACATCTCTTTCAATCCCCCTTTCTTTCATCAAGATTACATCACATGTTCTCAATTCAACCCATGATCTATATGAAATACGAATCAGCAAAGCATCGTCACATTTAAAACATCATAGTTATAGTGACTCTAATTCTCCCTCAAAACAACCACCCCATTCATACATCATAGTAATAGTGACTCTGATTCTCCATGAAAACAACCACTTCTTTCATACTGGATCTAGAGTGAATTCGATCAATTCCTCGTTATGATCATTTCCAATACTAAACCATCATTACAATATTTTTCAATACCACAACCTCATTATGATCTTTTTCAATACTAGACTCAAACTTCTTCTTCTCATTATGATGGAAATGTGAGTTTGATTCTTATCAATACCATGTGTCTAATTTTTATCAATACTAGAACCAAACATCATATTTCTCGACATACTTTCTTTCTTTTAGGATACTGATCGACTGACAACAAATTCAACCAAAACACAAATTGGGAGAACTATTATAGGGGAAATGATTATATCTCAACAATATCTATCCATATAGTTGTAAAAATGAAAGAAAATGAACATTGGGAGAACTATTATAGGGGAAATATTATGTATGATATTAATGAATACTCATATGATTACGTATTATTTCTATAAGTGAAGAATGGAATAACTCCAATGATATTATTCAATTAATATCCATAAGAATATGTTAATGTGAGAACATTGCTATTGAATTTTAGACATTTCATTAAAATACATATGAAGGGAATAATTAAATATGGGTTTTAATCAAATATCATAACTCATATCATCACCATTCATGATCGCATCTTCCTCGATAAAGGAATAACATCTGATATTGAAAAAAAATCTCAATAATAAATTTTGGAGAGAGTTAAGTAAGAAGAATGGTAATATATGGAAATAAAAAATAAGGGGATGTTATAAGGACGGGGAAAGATGTACAGTTAAAAATTGGTAAATAATGACTTTTGAGTTTATGGAAAAAATTATGCATTTTATTAGAGCTTGAGATAAATAAGGAGTTGTTTGGGAAATGATTATATCTCAATAATATCTATCTATATAGTTATAAAAATGAAATAAAATGAACATTGGGAGAACTATTATAGGGGAAATATTATTTATGGGATTAATGAATACTCATATGATTACATGTTATTTCAATAAGTGAAGAATGGAATAAATCCAATGATATTATTCAATTACTACACATAAGTACATGTCAATGTGAGAACATTGCTATTTATTTTTAGAAATTTCAGTCAAATACAAATGAAGGGAATAATTAAATATGGGTTTTAATCTAATATCATAACTCATATCATCACCATTCATGATCACATCTTCCTCGATCAAGGAATAACATCTGATATCTGAAAAATTAATGATTGATAATAAATTTTGGAGAGAGTTAGGAAAGAAGAATGGTAATAGAACTGTCGCGCGAAATTCCATGGGTACGTTGGGTGAGTCATGAGTGGCATGTTATTGATGAATAAGTCGAAGAAGGATTTGTCTCTTCCATTTATGGAAGTTGATATCTCGGCCCTTTGATTGAAATAAAACCATCGTGCGAAATTCCATGTCCATGGTGTAACGACAAGTTTATTTTAGGTAGTCAAAGAACAACGTATCAAGAATAAAAGTTGATGACACAATCATGAAACCTGATTGATAAGATATTGTGAAAATGAGATTATATTACACAGTGAGCACTCATATGTGGATGTCATTATTTCGACTTTACGTTATTTCTCTTGGGTGCCTTGACCCATTTCTAGACAGTACTCTTGGACTTTAGGCAAGCATGCCTAATTTCAACGAGAAATAATCCTAGAGGGTCACACACTAAGTGTTTTTGGTGCTCTCGGTTAAATTATATTTGAATTTAATTAATGAAATAAATATTATTCTCAAGACTATGGAATAATTTAATTCATGTAATAATGATCATATAAATTAAATAAAATATATTTATTTATTTTATTGAAAATTTAATAAATATTTATTTACTAGTTTGTAAATAAAATATTTATTTAAGAGAATAAATTATTTATTTATTTACTCGAGTGTTAAATAAATGGAAGTCGAGTTCGAGTAGACCAATATTGGTCTGGTAGTAAAATAATTATTTGCAAGATGGTAAATAATTATTTAACTAGGTGGCACAAATTAAAATAACGCTGCTATTATTTTATGACGCAGAATTTTATTTATAATTCTATTTTGCGCAAGTTGGCGCACCATAAATAATGACGTTGTATTATTATTAAATGCATGGGTTTTCTCTAAGTTAATGAATGTATTTAATTGTTTCTATGCAATAAAATATTGTGACTAAAATTCAATGTATATAAATATACAAGTACGCCTATTGTGCCAGATACCCCACCACACGCCTGGTGAATTGAGAATTGTTGAGCCAAACAATTTCTCTCTCAAATACTCTTATCTACCCACTCAATAATGAGAGACATTCTTCAAGGATGAAGAACAAGCGATCAAAAACGACCGACACACGACACTCGCTTCGCTTCTCTAGCACCCGGAGAACGAGCGATGTCAATCGGAGGCCATCAGAGCATGTGTGGATCACCTCTAGAGAGATTCTAGTTTGGATCATTACAAGAGAAACAAGATAATCCGGAAGGTTCATTCCAGATGATCAACATAATCAATGAATAAAAATACCAAAGATACATGTATTATTTTTCTTTATTAAATTAATTAAATTAATTATAAACATGATTTGAAAGATCCTATATAAGGCTTCAGGCCTCTTTCTTCTTTATCTAGATCTTTGATTATATTCCACGGAGACTGGCGTTCATCGTCATATTGATCCAGGAATAATCATTGATCATGGTAAAAATCAAATTTATGTCCCGCCCCAATCACGCTTCCAATGCGCCTGAAACCTTCACTTACCACCAACAATAGAATATAACTCCTAGTTATTTCTAAAGATTAAATGGTGAATTATTAGGGTTTCACTGATTGATCAACATAAATTTTTATCTTCATTCCTTTTAATATGATGTGACACAACAAATCCAACCATTGATCTCCCTGAAAATTTCTGAAACCTCAAACCACTAGTCACCACATAGATCGATCGCAATATTAATCACCATCCTTGTGGTGACCTGAGTTGAAACACTCAAATAGATCTCATAGACCCATGTTTCTTCTTTCTTATAATGTAGAATTAATAAAAAAATATTTGAATTTTTCATAAAGTCTTTATGGAGATTGGTTTTGATCCTTCTATTAATTTGGAATTGATTTTGGAATTTGGGATTATCAAAAATTATAATGATGTCAAGGTGTCGTGACAGCATGATGTATCATTTAGTGCCATTTATAAATGAATATAACCACCCACTTATCTTTAGGTTTGAACTCTCTTACCCTTACCTAGCTCGATTTTATGCATAATGATCATCACTCAACATTTATAAACTCAATGGTACCATAATGTGATTTCTTCCACATTAGTTTACCTTTACAAAATGTGTTAAATGACCCTTACATGATTTATTCATATCCTTAGTGACCCTTGCACAACCCTATTGAAGGATGTGAGTACCATTACATTTTCATAATGGGATCCCTTCTAAAAATGTGGACTAAATAATATCCAGATCATCATAGAAATGTCACCTTTATGTATATACTTACTATAATATCGAATAAATTATCATAATTTATCCTATAATAATGATTTCATGATTCCATAAAACATTGAACTATATTAATCATTAAATTCCGCACTTTAAACAATAAAAAAACAACATTCTAATTATAACATATTTACAAGAATGATAATGTAATATTGAACAAATTAACACCAAAAAGAAAAAATTTCATAATAACATCGTAAATTAATTTCAATAAACATTAATATTTGTTATAAAATATATTAATAGGAATTGGAGTACAGAAAAGTTCAATAATTAAACACCAAAACCAATTTTAAAAAAAAAATCATTGAACTTAAATTTCATTAGAAACAAACCAATATAAAATAAATATACATTCAAAGAACATTTGACCTTAAAAAACACAATTATTTTCAAAAATATATTTGGGGAAAAATTATCAAATATGATCCACATTAAATTCCACCACACATAAATCATTTCATGTACTCAGTAAAAAACTTTTCAAAATTTAGATGAATCCATTTCAACATAAAAAGGGATGATCTGTAAATCTAACAAATAAGTGATTTTGAAATGTATTTTTCAACATGGAACCACCCTTGTATGTATGAATGGTTTCACTTATCAAAAAGAAATTATTTGGGAATATATTGTTTTTCATATTAATATAAATTATTTAATTTTAAATTATTTTATTGATTTAATCAAAATTCACATTTCATTTAAATGATCATTACATCTATTAATTTCAAGCCATGTGAAAAAACTCATATAATTAGAACCTATATATTATTAGCCACAAAATTAGATGATTAGGATTGAATAATTAATCATAATTTCATAATTATCTCATCTAACTATTTTTAAATAAAAATAATAATCAAAATAATTTTGAGTACAACTCTAAACCAATATAAAATGAAAATATAATAGTTATGAAATCCAAATAGAATTTTCAGAATCAATTATGATTGTAAAACATCATCGGAACATTCATTGAAAATAATATTATTCAAGAGATAAATTAAATGAAATTTTATGATTGAGCCCATGGTAAATTATAAATTGTTAACCACTCCAAGTAGAGAAAGATTTTCTCAAAATTCATGAAAAAATCACAACCATGCAATATAAAAATTAAATATCTAAATTAGTACATTTTTAAAATTATAAATAGATTATTGATTCCATATAAATTAAACATAGTTTATCATTGAATGATATAACTCACCGTGGCACTTAAAACTCAACATTGTGACCAATTTTTTCTTCAATGATGTGAGAAAAACATATATTTTTTATTCAAAATGGGTTTTCAATTGAGCAGTGTGAAATCAAATTTAAATCATCATAATTTAGTTCAAATATAAAGATTAAATAATTTTAAATATTTTACAAAAATGAAATTTAAAATGTTAATGAATATTCCCAATGGATGTAATATCATGTGTTTAAATCACATCAGAATGTAGAACATTTAAAAAATATATCTCACAAGTAAGACACATTTCAATGATCCTAAAAAATATTCAAAATAGTTCAAAAATTATTCCATGGTTTCGATATTCGATTTCCATTCTATTTCCAATTGATTTTCAATAAATTAGAATAAATATGTAATAAAAATCATCATGGGTGTATACATACACATAAATTTGGATTGAAAAAAAAATTCACGAAAAAAATATTATTTGACATGAAATAATTATAGATAAAATTTAAATATATATAAATTCTATGTATAGGGATGAATGTAACAATTAGTATTACACTATCACTCCCAAAAAAGGAAATAATTGGAAAAGTAAACTCTCCTAGAAATTTGTGTGAGTAATTTCCATGAAAATGTGATATCTTTCCCTAATAACATTGAAGATAAACATGTTCATGTTGTTAAGGTATCTAAATGTGTTAAATATAAAACATTATATTAAAATAATATCTATCATATAGATATGGAAATGTAATGGTATGAGAATGTGGTGGTGATGCATAATCCATTTATTCTTCAATATCAAATGATGGAAATGGTGTTCAGGGATAATAATGATGTGTCACCATGTCAGAAGTGAGGTAATTTCATTAAAATGATAAAAGGAAAAACAATAGAAATATAATTATATTGGGATAAAAGAAAATTTATTTCATATCATGGCCTTCCTACTATTATGCAATAGCTTTTATGTCACAAGCTATAATGTCCAAGTGATATTACCATAGTCAAATGTAGTGTGTGGTTTTCAATCTAGTAACCACCACACATGGATAGCCATAATGTTTTAATGAAAAATGTGTGCTATATGTTCTTATAAAACTCTATGAGAGTAATCAAACCCCATTAAATATGGAAAAACTCCATCAAAACATCGTATTAAAGGGAAAAAAGCTAAATGAAAACATTGACAGAAAATGAAAACACATCATATTATTCCACCTCATAAGTAGATTCCATACATTAATAATTATCTGAGAATCAAGAAACTCTTTAAGGATATACCAATAATCACTTAATCTCATCCATATAAAATAATACATGCGAATAACTATTTGAAGTGGGAATAATATTAAAGGACACATTTGGATTAAATTCAAATTTAATATATTTAGTTTTTTCTAGGAGGGGAAAAAATACACAATGTTTATCCATGAATATACAATCATTATCATTTTTTTCCTCTTTATTAAAAATACATGTGTGTTCAATAATAATTTTATAAGATTTTATGTTTTGACATGTAGATGTTTGAAGTGGACGGAAAATAGTTTCTTCAATAGTTTTTGAATCAATGCATATCAATATGAGTTCCTCTTGAAAATTATTCTCATATCTTATGATAAATTCAACACATACCCAAATTAGTTAATGCATTTTAAAAAAATACTAATTAATTTTGTACATAATAAAATTTATATTTAAAAAAATAATTATTTTCTTCCAAATAGTCCTCATCTGAAAGTAGAATATCATAATTTATTACATTCATTAAATTATTTCTTCTTAAAACAAATAGCGTGTTCTCGAAGAATTTGATATCTGTATTTTGTATACATATTCTTATGGAATTTTATAAATTAATACATTGAATATTGATTTATTAAATATAGGATCAGTTCTTGATATTAATGTTTTATGTATTATTATGTAGGACTGGAATTTGGAGCATATAATGGGAAACAGAGAAATTAAGGAACAAAAAGACCCTTCACACCGAGGTGCGAAGTGTCCTGATGTTGCAATGGAAAAGGAAGATGATGTGAAGATATAAAAAGAGTAAGAAGGATCGTGTTTTTCAATAAAAGAGGATTTCCCATGATTTTTGATGACCACATGATATCCAGGAGGTTTAGAACGGGAGAATTGGGAATAAACAAGGATTTCAGTGCTAGAAATTAACATTAGGCGTCATTTAAATATTACACGATGTGAAAATCCCAGCACATTATACATCATTTATAATATTAAACGATTTGAAATTTTAGGAGAAGATCCAAAAAATGGGGATATTCACGTATCTTTCGATGGAGGACTTTCCATTTATGACATGAATGGCCATTTATACAGTTTTGACTGGGAAAACCCCTAAGGATGGTCACCAAATTTATAAATAAGTGGTTCTATCTAGGAGAATGGGTATTCCATTCTAGGCAAGGAGAGGATCGAATGCTAAGAGGTTGTTATAGGGTTCCAACCTATAATTCTACATAGATAGATTTTTTAATGTTATTATTTACTTTTTCTTTCATGTGAAATTGTGTTTTAATTAGTTTAATTCCAGTTGTTTATCTTTTCTTTCTTTCTCATTCTTTATCCTTCACCCTCATCTATTCACTTCCCTATGGAATATTGTTTTTTTTTGCGATCACTGAAAAATGATTTTCTAAATTTATAGGGGAGAGGGTAATCAGTCAATGAGGGTGTGTACCATCGTATTTTGTTTTACCTTTACCCATAAAGATGATTTTATTTGATAATATCATGTTGTTCCTACACATCTATTTTATCTATCATTGAATCATTGACTATATGTTTTAAATAATGAATGAAAGACAACATGATTGAGATGATTTGTACATGGACATTGAATAGATTATTCTTTCTCTTTTGGAAATCCAAAATAAATACATCCAAGTATTTTAATTCATCTGAACATAAATAATTTTTATTATTGAGTCGATCTATATGGAATAACCATTTCTCCAATCAATAGAAATTTTTAATTGCATGACTATCTAATATGATTATTTTTCAATAAAGGATGAATTAATTTAGAAAAAATTACCCTGGAAGATGATTCCCCCCTCTTCTATTTCTAAATTTATAGTTCATTTATTTAATTTAAATCATTAGTTTATTTAAATCAAACTAAATTTGGAGTGACTTGGAAATTTGTCAAGAGTTGGCATTTCTTCATTCCACGCTCTCTGTGGGATCGATCCCGTACTTCTGCTATACTATGTCTTTTTAGTTAGGATGATTCATGTTCAATATAAATTTCTAATTTGATCATGTCCACAGAGTATAACAGTGCCTTTTTGGTGTATCAATAATTACTATTTGGCTTTTAATAAAAAATTTAAATGAATCTTCTTGTCATTTTCGGAACAAGGAACTTTCCTAACCTTATTCTAGTGTAAATGAAATGTTCGCTTTTAAAATTTTACAGCATGTATGGAATTAAACTCAATCATGAACATAAATTATTTTTTGATTCCTTTCCCTGTTTATGAGCATAATTTAAAGAAAAAAAATTAAAACTTATTTACAAAGATAAGGATATTCAAAATCCTATAGAAAATGAAACAAATATTTTCCTCAATAATATTTTAAAGATATTTCTATGTTATTTATATTAATCAAAGAAAACAACCCCATATTCTTACTCCAATGGGTACATATTGATACCATACTTATTCTTCCTTTAGATGGTTTGTGATTATTTTAACCAAGGATAGTATTGACATTTAATTACTTATTTCATTTTGGAGTTATTAACTTCCCCTTGAAGTATTAACTTTCCTGTGATCATTAGACAATAAATTACCACTAAATATAAAAATTATTTATCATGTATATTCTTATGCATTAAACTGTTTCTCATTTATAAATATGGTATTTTACCTTGATATTTATTTAATTGATTGGGGAAATATTGATAAATCAGTATCCTTTACTCAATACAGATATTTGATGTGAAGGCATATTGATTCATTAATTAAATTTATTGTTTGATATATGATGAATGTTTTGGACCTAAAATGATGGGTGTGGCATGTTATTATATATCCCCTTGATGCATCAGTAGGTCTCATGAGACATATTAATTATGCTATCACTAAACTATTTTTTGCCTGTAGATTAAACTGTCCTGTGAAAGATTTTGATGGTAGAAGTATCATGTGCATGAGTAATGATATCCAATAATTAAGCATTGTCTTTATTATGTATTCAGTAATTATTATCAAGGATATTTTAACTATGATTCCATATCTGGATGCATTTCATTTTCATCTTATTGATTATATGGAATGTGTTGTCATTTATTTACCTTACCATATTGATTATTCCTTATCCAGTTATTTAAATGGAATGTGTACTAATTTATATACCTTTACATATTGATTATTCCTTATTCAGTTATTTAAATGGAATGTTTTCTAAGTTATTTTCATTTCCATATTGATTATTTTTAATTTTTCATGATAATTTCCATTGTACTTGACCCTTATTGATAATTTTCACTCACCCTAATTTTATTTTTATTCCATAGGATTACAAGAAGTATGCTATGATTGATATTAAGGGATATACTAGATGAATAATTTTATTCTCAAAAGAAAAAAATATGTATTAATTTTTTATTCAAATGTAATGTAAGACCCCTGTACGTATCTAGTTTACCAAGACTACAAAACTATTCATTATATCAGGATGTGATTCCTCGTATATTTTGAAATGTAATGGTAGAAGACACCAACTCCATACTACTAAGGTCAGGGTCCCAACAACTAGAAAATTGAAACACACAACAAATAGCATGGAATGATTTTTCCAAAAAAATGGAAGAAAAATGATAGAATTTAGTTTTCCCAATGATCTTAAGGGAGAATTTACCAGAATAAAAAATGTAAAACAATACTCAAATAGTAAATCATTAAAGACATATCATCTACCAAAATCAAGATCAAATATATCCCATATAATAGGTGGATCACATCTCCACTGGTCACCTTAATCATTATGGGTCCCAAAGATTGGGAAAATATACCACATCCATATGGTGATTTAACTTTCCTATGAAATTGAATAATATTATATAAAAATGCCCGATGGGAAGGTTTGTGTGTGAGCTAAACAACCCATTAGTGTCTCACCAAGTGTTCCATAATCAATTCGACCAAAATTAATCCATTCCTGAAATCAATTTATATAAAACAAGTCATGTTATGGTATTTGTATTTCTTAAAAAACATGATTTCAATTCAAAAGGATAGACCATATATAAAAAATGTATCAAATAAAAATTTTATATGAATCATTAATATAAATAAGAATCCATTAATAAAACATTTAATTAAATATGTAATGATATTGAATCCAGTAGCCCAAAGATAGTGGTTACTTTTATATATTGGCACTAGATATACAAAATTGCATCCTGAATGACATACTAGTCTTGTAATACTAGTAAACTAAAAACATACTTGAAATTAACATTACATTTTAAAAAATAAAACAACTAAAACATATTCCATTAAATTAATAAAATGATCATAATATGGGAGAAATAAATGATTACAAATAAATCCATATAAATAATCACATAAGAAAAAATATCTTCCATGGATATTTTAACTAATAAAATATTCACATGAAAATCAATAAATGATATCATAATGAGGTAATGCATAGTTCCAAACATATAAAACATACTATCCATCCATTTCATAAGATATTTTAAATCTATGGTTAGAAACCCGTCTAATTTGGACAACTAATTTGTCTTCTGAGACCGACTGATACATTGAGGGGCTATCTGTAACCGAGCCCCACCAATAACACACAAAATCTAATTTTTTACTCATATGAAAGTAATGAATCAAAATCATTATAAATATTCATATTGAAAATATAACATGGAAAATATTAATACATACCCTGATCAAATAAATACAATCATAAATAATCTTGAGTAATATGGTGAATAGTAATAAAATTGAATAACCTCAGTCAAACAAATAATAAACCATCAAATGAAAGGATAAGGATGATATAAATATAAAATATCCTTAGTGTATCATAGTTAAAATAATTTTTTCATGTTATTTATGAAAATAAATAAAATAAAAAAATTCTTAAAAGCATTTTTGATGTAAATATGCTTTGCACTTCAAAAATCACATTTAAAAAAAAGTTTCAAAATAATTATGAAGTTACTTATATTTGAAAATAACCTTTAGAAAAAAGTAAAATATTCCTTAAAACATTGAATAGTAATTATTATTTCTTATATAATATTTATAGTAATACATCCTTATTACAATTGATTACATATATATTAAATATTTATAGTAATCTATTAATGTTAGAGATAGAAAATTGATGTTAGTAAGGATGTATTAAATATTTATAATAATCTATTAAATATTTATAGTAATACATCCTTATTATTTCTTATCATATTTATTAAATATTTATATATTTATAGTAATCTATTAATGTTAGAGATAGAAAATTGATTACACTTTTCATGGAGAGGGTTGGTCGTATGTACGCATGAATGATGTTTTCATTTTTCTCGATGGGAAGAATGGAAGGAAAATAAATATTATTTCATATAAAATAGTAATTATTATTTCTTATATAATATTTATAGTAATAAAATACATCCTTATTACAATCAATGCAAAAAATAAATGAAAACACTTCACATCGCTTCGTAGAGGCAGTAGTCCCCACGTATGCACGAGCAACATTATTGTTTTGCAACATATTGGAAGGTAAGAAGTTAGATGAGATATTTTATTTCCAAAATTATATTCATATAATAAATTTTAAATATATTCTATGATTTTTACCTTATTTCTCTCCATATAATGAGTAATAGAAAAATAAATCACCTTGGTTCTCGTGGCAGTAGTCTGTTTTGCCACGACTTATGTTATTGTATCCCGTATGGAATGGAAAGTTAGAATATATATGTGATAAAATATTTCAATAAGTATTATAATTTCATAAAAATCTTATAAACATAGTAAATCCATAATTATATCCATCATTGAATGGTGGTTATGGAAAACGTGTTATATCGGTTTGCGAAGTAGTCTTTCGTACACACGATTGCCAGTATCATTTCCCATTTTATTGAAGTGGGGATGGATCTGGGTTATTAAATTAAGAAAATAACATATCAAAATATATTAGATAATTTTTATTATATTAGCATAGTTTATGACTTTTTAAGGATGTGAAATTATAAATAAAAAAATAAAAATGTTTAAGAATTTTACCTCTTTTTTGGATAGCCTCTTTAGGTTTGTACCTAAAGCCTTCAAAAGAGATATTTCTAATAAAACAAAGTATTATGGAAATTTTGGACTGAATTAAGAAAGTTAGTTTGGTGTGTCTTGTCTAAATAAATTTTTTATGGATGTGTGAATAGGGGAGGAGAGGTGGTGGCCTTTTATTAGTGGGGGAGTGGAAATACATGGAATTTTTGAAAAGATAATGTGATTCCAACATTTATATTTTGTAAAAAGCCAAAAAAATGGGTCATTATAAAAAATTAAATATTATAGGGTCTATATATTTCAATATAATGGGTTTAGTATAGCGTTTTAGTCATTTATATCCATTATCTTCTTAGCTTAACCCCTGGTAAACCCATGTTTACTGTAACCGCAGTAATTGATTATTTACTGTTTTTACTATTAATTATGGAAAAAAATAAGTTTAACTTATTATATAGTATAAATTATTTGGATTAATTATATTAATTTCATTTTTCCTCATTCAATTCACCGATTTGGTAGAATTCAATTAAAAATTAATCCACAGACACGATGAAAGAGTGGTTTTCCAATGAGAAAATTATCATATTTATATATTTTTTTAATATCCAAATTCAATATGAAATTGATTAAAATGACCAAAATTATTTAAAATTTAATATAGAATAAATAATTTTACTTTAAAAATAATTTAAAAAATAATTTAACATTTTATACTGTTTAAAGGAAATGGTAGTTTTCGTTAATAATAGTTATTTTTTTACTATTCATTAAAAAATAATCTTCTCAGAAAATTATAAAGAATTAACCTAGTGATAATTTAGACAATTATATTTCAAAAATGGAATTTATTTTTTAAATAAATTTTTGAAAATTGGAAAAAAAATATTTTTAAATTATGTGTGAAAATGGCGACTAATACTCTTTTTTGAAAAATATAGTTTTTCAAAAAAACATTTCTTTCTCTTTCAAATGGTTCTTATTTTATTTATAACCTATAAATTAAAATTGAATTATTATTATTCATTTTTAAACCATATAGTATTCATAATATAGTTATTATTACTCATACCGACCATCTTAGTGGCTATGTATTAATGTTCATTTTAAATAATAATATTTTATAATAGTATTGCATTTCTTTTTAACCATATGTTGGGTGCATTTCTAGCTATCAAAGAGATTCAATTTATTTAAAAATAGATATATCATAAAGTCTCATGATGTTATGAATTCACCAAAAGTCGTTATGGTATTGATGAATTGGATATTTTAGAGATATCTAGATTCTTTTGTCATGGTGTTTGTGGATGACATATTGAAGAATTAAAGGACAAGGGCTGAGAATGAGAAACACTTGGCGACGGAGTTGGGAATCTTGAGAGATCATCATTTTTATGTAAAATTATCAAAGTATAAATTTTAAATACAAGAGGTACGCTTTCTATGACATGTAATTTCTGAAAGAGGCATTTCAGTGGATCCGGAGATGATAGATGTTGTTATCTCTTGGTAACTACTGAAGAACGCATTTGAGATGCAAATATTTATTCGTATTATTGGTTATTATAGATGATTTTTTCATGACTTCTCATGATTATCATCACCTATGATATCCTTGAAAAAGAAGAACATTTCATTCCAATGGACTGAGGAATGCTAGAAATATTTCCAAGAGCTAAAAGTTCTTCTTACATAAACACCTATCTTGATTTTTCCAGAATCAGGATAGGGGTATGTGGTGTATTGTGATACTTTGGGATCTGGGTTGGGATGTGTTCTCATGGAAGGAGGACATGTTTTTTCTTATGGATCAAGCCAGTTTATAGTGCATGAGAAGAATTACCCAACACACAATTTGGAATTAGCTATAGTCATCCATGCCTTGAAGACCTAAAATCATTATCTCTTTGGTGATAAATTTATTTCATTCATAGATCATAAGAGCTTGAAACATATTTTATCACAATAAGATTTGAATCTAAGGAAAAGTATATGGATTTAGTATCTATAGATATTTGACTTTGACTTGATTTATACACCGATAAAAGGTAATACAATGGAAGATGCATTAAGTAGAAAGTCATATGCTTAGTTGGAAAAAGATGCTTCAGACAAGTGGCAATTTATGTCAATGTAAGTGCCTAGACAGTGTCTTTGTATCATTGAGAAGGGGAGGGGTTGAATCCGTGATACTTTTTCTTTTATTTTTCCTTTCAATTGAAACAAACTTCCCCTCCTGTTAAAGATCTAATTCCCTTCTGAAAACAAAACAAACACCCATCCATAGGAACACAAGTATTTACAAGGTTCACTATTTGATATGAATAACTACATCCTTGTTATGACTTAGAGACAATCCAATACCATATAATCCACTAGAAAACAATCCATGGATTATAATGGGTGGGATATGCCCTTTCACTCCTATAGCACTTTGAAGACAATCTAAAAGTGCGTGTGCAACCTCTTAGCATAAATAGGGTAATACAATTTTTATGTAATAACTCATGTTACCTGTGCTTATTTTTAATTCAACAAGTGCATTCAATTGAAATACCATTATTCAATTCATTTCCTATAAGAAAGGTAAGAAACTCTTGGACTTTGTTGCAAAAAACTCATTCCGATTTTACTGGGTCTGATTTTCCCAGTCTGATTCTCTGAGTATAATTCTTACAATACAATTATTCAAATCTAATTTTCCTGATAGAATATAATAGAAATTAATTAACACCACTTCAATCCATGATTATGATAAAACTCTGTATGATACTTCCTTAGTCTGGAAATCATTAAAACTGAAATACCCAGTATGGAAAATCACGTTCCAATTAACTCATCTTGATACCAACATCAACTAAATACAATTGAAAAGATGAATATGATGATCTGTTGAGTATGATAAATTCTAAGTGCGATGATCGACTGAATACAATAATCACAATCTTATCTCTTCTCTTTCACTTCTCTATCAGAATATCGTCAATACAAGATCAGTACGAAGAATTCCTCCTATCTCTAGAAGCTCATAGCTTCTCTCTCTACTGTTGTGAACAATACACCATCATCAGTCAAGTACAATGTACGTTTTCTCCATTTATAGGCGACCTTCAAGGTTTTTGGTGGAAAACCCCAAAACCATTGTCGCTCACACAAATTCTCCCAAAATGCAATTTCCCCTGAAATCTCAGAATGCATTTTGACTTTGTCAACTCTTCTCAAATCTTATCAATTATTCTTAAAATTTATTCTCTTCTTCTACAGAAATCCATTTCAAAAATTAGTCCGATTTCAATTTCTGAGACTGATTTCAATTGAATGTCAAGCTCCCCCCTTGAAAGCACATCCATCAAACTCCTTCATCACATTTCTTGACCCACTTCAAATACCTAGCATCTTCTTCTCCTATTCTCTGGACCTAATTGAAACACCACTTCAGAGGATAGACAAAGTAAATCAATCCTTGATCCACTTTATGGAGACATATGAAATCAAATCAGTGTTCATCTATCTCATCCACCCTTGCTACGATTAGCTTGGATATGATCATTCTGATGTTGATTATCTTGATATTGATATTTTCCTTCCTAAGCCTAATATCAATTATTCTGATATTGATCATTCTGATATTGATCATTCTAATATTAATCATTACGATATTGATCATTTTGATATTGATCATTCTGATATTGATCATTCTGATATTGATCATTCTGAGATTGATCATTCTGGTATTGATCATTCTGATATTGATCATTCGGATATTGATCATTCTGATATTGATCATTTATGGGTATGAAAAGTTTTTATATCATCTTATGGAAAACCAGGATGCTATAGTAAATTAGTACCACCTCTTCAATCAATACCACCTTTTCAATCAATACCACCATTTCAAGCAATACCCCCTTTTAAATCAAACTAGGTACGATCATCCTAATGCCGATATTTAAGTATGTAGTTTATGGAAAACAAAATTCTACAGTAAATCGACACCACTTCTTCAATCTAAATCGCCTTTTCAATCCACCTAGAATCTGATCATTTTAAAAAAACAATTGATATCACTTATTTCACTATTCCACTCAGATACGATAAATTTGGATATGATATTTTTCGGATTAGAAGAATGTCTTTAACTCTCCCTTTCTTCCATCAAGCTTGCATCACAAGTTCTCAATTCAACTCATGATCTATATAACATACGAATTATCAAATAATATTCACATTTAAAACATTTTAGTCACAGTGATTATGATTCTCCATCAAAAAAACCACTTCATTCATACATCTTAGTCATAGTGACTCTGATTCTCCATCAAAACAACAACTTCTTTCATTTCGGTTCTCGATTGAATCTGATCAATTCCCCATTACTGTAAGAACCCAGATCTTCATTTCAAATATGAATCTTGATTTTGGGTTGTTTTTTATGAAAGAAGAAGAAATATGAAATTTTCTAAGTACATGTCGTGTAATTCTGTGTACACACCATGTACCCAGGTACCACGTACAACTGCATATTGGCCATGTAACAGTTGAGTACATGGTCATGTGGTGACCTAGCAGACCGCTTAAGGCGGGGGCCAGTTATGGATACTACACAGTGTGTACCTTTAATGAACACACCGTCTAGTTTTATTTTTATTTGATAAATCATAGCAGGGTCACATATCAACTTCAAAAACACCTTCTTCTTCCCTTGGTTCATATAGGAGAGCGACGAAACTGCCAAAGAACTTCAAACCCCTCCTGATTCTCCGTCCGACCTCTGATTGAGATGTTGTTGGGTGTGTTGGAATCCCACCGGTGAGTTCTCAAAACCCCTAGAGACTTTCTTCTTATTCTTACCCTGTGATGAGTTATTAAAGTTTTTTCTTTTTAGACATTTTTGTAGATTTATTCCAATCTAGGCCGATTCAAGGGCTGACGTTCAAGGATATTGATCGTCTGACATCGAGGTAGGTGGTTTGTGCCTTTTGTTGATTGTCTTTGGATTATATGTGCTAAAAGTTTCATATACCCATGTTTGGGGTATTGTGTGTTTTGGAATTAAACCCTATTTATTTCCTGTTATGGTTTGGAAGATTGATAAAGGGTGGTTTCATATGTGTGAGGTTAGATACCTTGTTTATGAAGCATCTCGTGGGTATGTTTCCCTTGTTTGATTGATTATAGTTGTTTGGTCTAGAATGCATGTTAGAATTGCCTTATTTTCCATGCCTTGTGTTTTTAGGATGGAGTTACTAATTTTTTGTGATGCATGCGATATGAATTGTGGAAGTTTTACCAAGTGGAATTTGGTTTTGAGATCTTCCTGAGGTAGGGTCATTTATGTATGAATTGTTGTTATGTTAGAACAGAGGGGTTAGACCATGAGAGCTACCTAGAGGGTCTTTATTAAATGAATTATTATTAGGTTGGCCAAGGGTTATTAACCGTGAGATCTTCCAGGTGGTTGTTTATAATTTATTGATGCTATTTTGACAAAGGGGTATTGGCCGTATGAGCTGCCCAAGTGGTCATTTGTAAATGATTAGTGCTATGATAGACCAGAGGGGTTAGACCATGAGAGTTACCCAAATGATTTTTATTAAATAAATTGTTGTTATTTTAGACTAGGGGGATTAGACTATGATAACTTTCCCAAAAGGTCCATTGTTGAATAATTGAATGTTTGTGACAAGTCTACCAAGACAAAGCACAAGATTGGACTCGGTCTCACTTGATTGTTTTGATGGTCTTCTGAGACATTTATTTTGTTAGTATTACACAAGAGATATAGAGCTTAGTCTAGATCCTAAGGTTTACATGATTCAATAGATTAAATAATTAATAAATGAAAATTAATATAATTGAAAACTGTAGGATTTTTTACTTTTGAGCACTTCATAGTTTATTACTTCATTTCTGCATATCACCTTCTATGTATATTCACTGATAGTTAGGCATAAATATTATGGTGGTTGCATTCTGGGATTCATCTCAAACCCTGTTTGGGTCATGTTTTTGGATCCAAATAGATTATATGGTTGCAAGTATAGATAAGGGAAAGCGCCCTTCCTCATCAGGTACTTGGTTGTTGTTGGATCTGGAGAGCATGGGACCAAGCTGAGGCTTGCGATGCTATTGGAGTTTACTACTTTTCTATACTTTGGTTTCAGTATTGTATTTCTAACATTGTGACTTTTTGGGATGCTTTCCTAGACACATGTGACCTACATCATTTATATATGCTCCAGTTGTTATATTACTATCAGTCTTTCATTGTATACTTTTGTTGTATGGTATTACTGCTTCCGTTATGGTTTACTATTTTCTTTCTGATGTGTATACTATGCCAATGATGGAATAGTTTCCCTATTATCACACTATGACTCTTACTGCAAGTTGGAAGCTTCTAGAATTTGGGGAAATGCTCTTGAGGTCATGTGACCAACTGAGTTCAGGGCACCTTTGGGCAGCACGCGGAACCAGGATGCTACAAAGTGGTATCAAAGGCATTTATTTTTGGATTTTCCTTACTATTTGGATCCTATAGACTGGGATAGGAAGGAATAAGTAGTTGGTAATAAGTTGTGACCAGGAGTATCTAACGCGTGTACATCGAAAATCCAAGTTACCTCAAATATTGAAATTTTTCTGGTTTTTCAATTATTACAGTTGATTCGATTTCACTGTTGGGTGATTCACTTGTTTTGTGATGTTATGATTTATATCAATGTGGTTATATTTATCTTTCAACCTTATTAGATGAGGGTATTCCATCTCATGCATCATATATTCACTTTCTAGAGATCACATGTCATGAATTCTTGTCATGTCATATAGGGTGTATTACTGATTGCATGCTTTTGTGATAGATGTTGTGCTAGATATGCATGTTTTTATGATAGATGTCATGATAGAGTAACTAATATTTTGATAGGGTATTGGAATATGTAAATTTTCATTTGGATGGATGCCAAGATTTGGTCCCTGAGGCGTTATGGGCCCTCTTGGATTGGAATTTAGTGGATCATGTTTGAACTTTAATTTAATTCTGTTGAGATATGACATGAATAAGGATTCCAAAATTTGATTTGTGGGAGTATGGTCTCTCAAGGATTTGAACATGGCATTCCTTGGAAAAAAAATTAAGATTTTGGGGGTTCTATAGAAGTTTCAGAGGCCTACTATTCGGAAACCCAAACAACACGGCGTGTGCTATTATGAACACACACCATGTGTTCTTCTATTCTGTAAGAAAAAACTTTTCTTAAGTACATGTTGTGTACCTTATGTACATGCCATGTAGTTTTTAACCATGTGAATTATTGTGTGAGTAGAGACACAGGGTTGATAAACGTTTGGTAGAACACACATTGTACTGGGAATACATGTCGTGTTGTAAGAGACCATGTATCTGGATATGTGACTAACAACACGGGTGGATAAAACTTGGGTTTTACATGTCGTGTCTCGATTATATAAATTGTATAGTAATCAACTATGTATCCAGTTGTGTGACTAACTACATAGGTGGATGGAACTTAAGTAGTACATGTCGTGTCTAGGGTGAACACATCGTGTAGTGTTACCCCGAGAGAGAACAGTGTAGTTCTAACCATATAGAAGAACCTGGGCAGGAGGGAAAAATTCAAGTACACGCCATGTCATAGGATGAACATGCCATGTGTATGGGGTGTTACATGACCAGGTTGGCAGATTTACATGCCCATGATAAAGATTAAGGGAGCACACCGTGTAGTGGTTCTACATGTCATGTAAGCCTCTTTTGTAAAACATGAATTCCTTCCTTGTCATGTACTATTCTTTAACTTATATATTGTTGTCCTTGATAATTTTGTACTGAGGTGTGCACTTAAACTTGCAGAGTCATTCCACCAAGACGTCCTCTGGTTGTACGCCAGGTACAAGGCAATGATTAGACATCGGAAATGGTAGATCAAGGACTACCAGCAGATCCTCCCATCGTGCCCATCTTGGAACCAGTTGTTATATCAGACATAAGTGCTGATGCACAGTTCCCTGAAGGCTTTTTGAGGATGATTCATACTTTTCAGGGAGCACGACATCCTGCACTGACTATGGAAGAGTTGACGTGGGTGTTCCAGCATCAGCATCCTCCCACTTTTTTAGGGGATAGAGGACCATAGGCTACAGAGTCATAGTTGGAGGCCATACTTGATATCTTCGAGCATCTGAATATGCCTCTAGAGAAGGGGGTGAAGCTCAGATGTACATTCTACGTGATTCCACCAAGAGATGGTGGGATGTTATCTCATAGGTGGGACGTCATTGGGATATGATTGGGGAAGAGTTTCACAGGACCTTCTATGATTACTTCAACCCCAAGACATTGAGGGATGATCGAGCCTAAGAGTTCATGCATTGGAAGTAGGTCACTCTTTCGGTGATGGATTACTCTTCTCATTTTAAAGAGCTTCAACACTTCACACCTGTTTTTAGAAGTGAAAAGTTATCCTTGGCTAGGCGATTTGAGGATGGTATCATGTATTAAATCCGATCACAGGTGAATGTTTTCAGGCTAACTTCAGTGAATTATATAGTAAACCAGGCGCCGATTACTGAGCACAATCTGAGGGAGTTGGGAACCGCGAGCTAGATAGGTTCGATATCGAGGGTTGATACTCCTTAGATAGATAATAGGAAGCACCCTATAGAGCTTTCATGTGATATTTCTTCAGGTATCCAGGTGGTATGCTACCAGTGGAGGAAGAGTGGGCATACGAGACCACATTACCTGAAGGAACCAGTCATGTGATGATCTTGCAGAAGGATGGGCCACATTCAGCATTTTTTCTGGATGTTCTCACCAGTAGTGGGTGAGAGGGGATCTGTTTTGACTCCATTTTTAGGAGAAGGACCACTATTTTCTCATTAGTTAGGGAACTGGAGTTTGTCCGGTCGTTCAGGACTTGGAGGTGGTCAGGGTCGTGGTATGTAGATGATTTGTTTTCAGTGATAGTAGGGTAGATCAGCTCAGGGTAGTCAGGCAGGGTCGCAGGGACACGGTACATGTTATAATTTTATAGTAGATCAAAACCAACAATAGCAGGATCTCGTACCCTCTACAGTTAGAGGTACAATTCTAGTTGCCTTAGTTTTATCTTCTGCTCCTTTTGATACATGTGCTTCCCATAGTTTTATATCTTTTGTTGTTTTGGAGAGACTTTGCTTTGTATCTTTACTTAGGAGGATGTTATGATTCTAGAAACTCTGTTAGGGATTAGGAAGGCTAGTATACGTTAGTTCAAGGAATGCCCTCTGGAGGTTGGTGGGTGTAACTTCTTATGGACCTCTATGTCTTTGAGATGATAGGCTTCAATTTCATTCTTGCAATGGAATTTTGGTCTATTTCCAGACCTTTTTTGACTGCTATCACCATAGGGTAAGTTTCATATCACAAGAGGGTGGGTCTTTTATACACAAGGGTGAATGGGATGTTCAGGTGAGCAGAGCTGGACTCAAGAACCATGGGTTAACAATAATTATAGCCCATATTGCTAGTTTATATCTAGATGACCAGGGGACTCCATAGATGGACATTCCTCTAGTGGTGGATCGTTTCATAGATGTCTTTCCAGACAAATTTTTAGTTTTACCACCAGACTGGGAGGTGGATTTCTCTATTGAGCTTGTTCCAGGAGTGGAACTGGTGTCCATTCCTCCATATAGGATGGCTACGCCAAAGTTACATGATCTTAAGAAGTAGTTGGAGGAGTTTTAGGAAACGGGTTTCATCTGACCCAGTACTTCTCCTTGGGGTTCTCCTGTCCTTTTTACAAAGAAGGAGGACAGTAACCTTAGACTTTGTATGAATTATCAGAAGCTGAACTTTTTGATGGTCAAGAACCAATATCACTTATTGAGAATTGATGATATCTTTGATCAACTTTGAGGAGACCGGGGGTTCTCAAAGATTGACTTGAGATCTGGTTATCACCAGATACACATTAGACCATCATATATATCTCTTATATCCTTTTAGAGAAGGTATGGTCTATACGAGTTTCTGGTTATGCCGTTCGGTCCCACGAACACGCTAGTAGTTTTTATGGAACTGATGAACTGAGTGTTCCATCCTCTCTTGGATTCATTCAAGGTAGCCTTCATGGATGATATCTTAGTGTACTCTCACACTTGACATGACCAGGCCACCCATCTTGAGATAGTATTAAGTAAATTGAGAGAACATCAGTTATATGCTAAGCTCTCAAATGGCTACTTTTGGATGGACTAGATTCAATTCTTGGGTCAGGTCATCTTAGAGATAGGAGTATCAATAGACCCATAGAAAGTTAGAGCGGTAGATTCTTGGGAGAATATTAATAATGTCTTTAATATATGGAGTTTTCTGGGGCTGGATGGTTACTAAATACACTTTATATAAAACTTTTCATGCTTAGTAGCACCACTGATGGGTCTGACTAAGAAGGGTGTGAAGTACTTGTGGATAGATCCCTATGATTCAGCCTTTTAGGAGCTGAAGGGGAGGTTGTATTTTGCACCGATACTAATTTTTCCAGAGTCGGGCAAGAGTTACACTATTTATTGTGATGCCTCATGTATCAGGCTGGAAGCAGTGCTTATGCATGGGGTAGGAGTTGTTGCGTATGGGTCTCAGTATTTGAGGCCACATAAGAGGAATTACTCGGCGTATGATCTCAAGTTAGCTGCAGTTGTGGATGCTTTATGATGTTGGAGACATTATCTTTTGGGAGAGCATTTTGTGGTATACACTAACCACCAAAGTCTCAAGTATATATTTACTTAGCATGATCTGAATTTGAGACAGAAAAGGTGGGTTGATTACCTTAAGTCCTTGGACTTTGAACTTGCTTATATTCCTGGGAAAGGCAACACAGTGGATGATGCGTTGAGTAGTAGGACTCAGATACAGGTAGTTTAGGAGGCCGGTAGTGAGTGGCAGTTTATGGATCTGTCCTCAGAGATATATTTGGAAGTGTATGAAAAATAGGGGTTATTGTTTATTTCTTCTATACTTATTACCTCTACTCTTCTGGATTGAGTACAAATGAGTAATCTAAAAGATTATGAAGGCTTAGTCCTGCAGGAGAGTGTGTCAGGTGAGGAACCTACTCCTGGGTGAACTGTAAGGGATGATGAGGTCTTGTATTTTCATGGATGCATATGGGTGTCAGCAAACATATATGAGGAGTTAATGTGAGGTTTTCATTCCCCATTTTGGGAAGTTCATCATGGTGTCACCACGATGTATCGAGATCTACATCATTAGTATTTGTGGACAGGTATGAAGAAGGATGTAATTGGATTTGTTATGAGATGTTCCACCTATCAACAGGTAAAGGCAGAGCATCAGCGACCAACATGGCTTTTACAAAAGTTAACTATTCCTGAGTGGAAGAGGAATGTTGTTGCGATGGATTTTTTGACTGGTTTACTAAGGTCTCCTCGAGGAAATTATGTGGTTTGGTTTGTTATAGATAGGGTCATGAAGGTTGCACATTTCCTACCAATTAAGAAAATATTAGGTGTTGGTGAGATTGGAAGGTTGTATATTTGATATATTGTACATTTTCATGGGGTTACACACTTTATCGTTTCATATAGGGATTCTCGGTTTACTTCTCGAGTCTGGAAGGGACTACAGAGGGCTTTGGGTACACATGTACTTTTGAGTACTAATTACCAACCCCAAATAGATGGCCAATCTGAGCACACAATTCAAGTTTTGGCGGAATTTCTACGAGCATGCATCCTAGATTTTAGGGGCTCTTGGGAGAGACACATACCCCTAGTGGAGTTTTCCTACAATAATAGTTTTAGGAAATGATTCAAATGACACCTTATGAGGCTTTGTACGGTAGGCCATTCTGATCACCCTTATGTTGGTTGGAAGTAGGAGGGACAACTATGTTGGGACCTCATCTTGTCCAAGAGACCACTGAATAGGTGGAGTTGATTTGGAAGAGGATGGATATTGCATAGTCTTGACATAATTCTTATGATGATCGATGGAGACAACCTCTAGAGTTAGAGGTTGGAGATTATGTTTTCCTATGTTTAACATTGAGGTTGCGACACAGGAGGATTAGGAGGCAGGGGAAACTTTCACCGAGATACGTCGGGCCGTTTGAGGTTTTGTATAGAGTCAGGCCAGTTGCCTATCGGTTCACTACTACAAAAACGGGCAAGGGAAGCGCGCCCTTATAACAGCGCTAAGCAAAATCGCTGATAAAGGATACCCTATATCAGCGCTAATATTACAGTGCTGAAAAAGCTAATGTTTATCAGCGCTTTCTTAGCGCTGATAATAGTAATATTTATCAGCGCTAGAAAAGCGCTGATAAATATGATTTGTATCAGCGCTAAAATTTTAGCGCTGATACAGTTGGTCTTTATCAGCGCTCAAAAAGCGCTGATAAAGGTTCGCCTATATAAGCGCTAAAAAAGCGCTGATACAGAACACCTCTATCAGCGCTCAAATTTCAGCGCTGATATAGGGTATCCTTTATCAGCGCTCAAAAAGCGCTGATAAAAATTATCTTTATCAGCGCTAAAAAAGCGCTGATAAAGAGACTCGGTATCAGCGCTATAATTGTAGCGCTGATACGGGGAATCTTTATCAGCGCTTTTCTAGCGCTGATAAATCATAATATTATCAGCGCTAGAAAAGCGCTGATAAAGCTAGAATTTATCAGCGCTATAATTTTAGCGCTGATAAAGGTTGCCTTTATCAGCGCATTTTTAGCACTGATAAAACCTTAGTCGACTTTTTTATAAAGTCGGTCGCACAGTGCCCTCGTTTTATCGCAGATAAAGCCCTCGCGGAACCGTAACCCTGCTACTCTTCTCCCGAATACCGCTGATGTGTTCGCTTCGCCGGAGCTTGCCGCCCTCGGTACAGTCGCCGTCCTCCGCCGCCCGCAACACCCTCGGCCGACCTCCACCGCCTGTCGCCCTCGGCTGCCCGCAACGCCCTCGGCCGCCGTTCTCTGCCACCCTCGGCCGCCCTCCGCCGCCCTCGGCCGCTCTCCGCCGCCTCCGTCGCCCTCCGCCTCACTCGGCCGCCCTCGGTCGCCCTCCGTGGCCGCCTTCCGCAACCCGCAACGCCCTCGGCCGCCGCCTTAAGGTAACAATCTATGAAGAAGATGTATATGTTTTCATATAGATAGATTGTGTATAGCTGATTCTCTCTAAGTGTACGCATGATGATGTCCAGATGTTGGGAATGATCATCATTATTTTGGTATTACACCAATATGTCATCCATAAAACAACTACAATCTGGTCTAGGTACAAGTGAAATATTCAACTCATCAAGAGAATAAATGCCATGGGGAATTCGTCAACACAAATTTTATTATGAAGAATTCATAAAAACTATACATGATTTCAAAATTAGTTTATAGTATATCAGAATTTCTCAACCTCAAATGATGATAAACAAACCTTAGATCAATCTTAGAGAACAATATGGAACCCCTCAGCTGGTCAAATAGATCAAAAATACAAAGAATCTAACATAATCTATCATTATCTAAGTCCATCCTAATTTATTTTTCATAGATACCTTATCTCCTGTCAACATTAGATAAAAACATTACTGGTATGTGAAGAATCTAACATAATCTATCATTATCAAACATAATTATGTCAAACATATTAAATATTCATATTTTCATTTCCTCAATGTCGTAGGTTAAAAGTGCTCCATGAACATATCCTAGATTTTCTTCCAAGTCATTCCCTCCATATGCTCATCCCAAGACTAAATATCACAATAGATCATTGTTGGCCCCCATAACATATACGCTACCAACTCTACCCTATTCTACTAAGGAGTAGAAAAGTTATCTAGAATATTCTAGATGAACTAAATTTAGAACTTATCTACCTTGGGTCAACCCTCTCCAGAAAACATCAGAGGGTGTTGCAACTGAACCTCTATTTTCAAGTCAAACACACTCGGCACTTCCAACCCTTGTCATTTCTTCATAAATTGTATAAAACAAGAAAGGTAATCCAAAAAATACTATTCCCTCTATCACTCATGATTAATGGGGGAACCTGTACCACTACTAGAATGAATCCTGAGTGCCTATACAAATCATAATAGAGATGATAATGAATTTTAAATTGTATAATGGATTATTTATTTTAATTATTCGTTCTTTATCTCACATGCATTTTAAATATAGTTTTTGTATCATGAGTGCCTATACAAATCAGATAGAAGCTCTAGTGGATGTGTTTGGTTTCTCTCTGATAAAGGTATCTCTCATCGATTGGAAATCCTCTATCTCATGTTATATCCTCCTTATAGAGTGATAGATAATCACCTTTTTAGTGAATCTAATATTCTTTTTTATGAATCTTGATTATAGGTTAGACTACTTGATCTCCTTCCAAGGAAGTGGTTCCCTTCTACTGTATTTGGAAGTCTTCTTTTGTGTACTTGAACCATAAATACTAATATTTTAGATTCAAATAGGATGAAGATGAATAAAGATTAGATGGATTCTAATCGTTTAACAATAGAGTACGAGAACGGAGTGAAAGAGTTCATCAAGTTTGCAAAGGATCACACAAAGGATCCTTCTCAAATCCGTTGTCCGTGTTTACGTTGTTGTTATTCTAGACTACTTACTCCAGAGGAGTTGGAAGAACATTTGATATGTCACGGAATAGATCGGAGTTATAAATGTTGGAATAAACACGGAGAAAAAGCGAATGTAGCTACTGGCTGGGATAAAACTGTGTTTTATGGATCGTCAGATATGAATACAAATATAGATAATGAAGAAGACCGTATGGAGGATGTGATTACAGATGTCAATGATGATGAAGATCATATTGAGGAAATGACAAAGACAATTCAAGATGAACCCTGTGATTGCCCAAAATTGTTTGAGAAGTTAAAGAGTTGTGCAAAGACGCCATTGTATGCTGCTTGCACTAAGTATACAACATTGTCAGCTGTACTGAAGTTGTATAAATTGAAAGCAGGCAATGGATGGAGTGATGTCAGTTTTACGGAACTACTTGCTCTCTTGAATGACATGCTCTCGGAAGATAATGAGCTCCCAAGCCGGACATATGAAGCTAGACGAATGCTACGCTCGATGGGAATGATTTCTGAAAGAATACATGCCTGCCCGAAAGACTGTATATTGTTTCTAAAGGAGAACAAATCACTTACAGAATGCCCAAAGTGTGGTGCTTCTCGATACAAGAAAGATAAATCCAATCCTATGAAAGTTGTATGGTACTTTCCAATCATTCCAAGGTTTAGGCGTTTATATGGAAGTAAAGAAACTGCAAGACAATTGTCGTGGCATGCAGATAAAAGAAATAAAGATGGGTTATTACATCATCCGGTCGACTCTCCTCAATGGAAGAAAATTGATCATGAGTATCCTGAATTTGGAAAAGAGCCGAGAAACCTTCGTCTTGCGTTATCTACAGATGGAGTGAATCCTTTTGGTTTTCAAACCAGCACTCATAGTACATGGCCTGTTATGTTGATAAATTATAACTTGCCACCCTGGTTATGCATGAAGCGAAAATTCATCATGTTATTTATGCTTATATCAGGACCAAAACAACCAGGTAACGATATTGATGTTTATCTGACTCCTTTGATCGAGGATTTGAAGTTATTGTGGGACTCAGGTGTAATGTTGTATGATGCTTATAAAAGTGAATACTTCACGTTGAGAGCGATGTTGTATGGGACAATAAATGATTTCCCTGCTTATGGAAATTTGTCAGGCTATAGCATTAAAGGAACTCAAGGGTGTCCCATGTGCGAAGAAGATACAGAATCAATTAGGTTGAAACATTCATCGAAATCTGTGTTTCTAGGACATCATAGATTTCTACCTCGTCGGCATAAGTACCGATCTTGGACGACATCATTCAATGGAAGCTCAGAAAAACGCACAACACCATATCCACTAACAGGTGATCAGCTGTTTGAGAAAGTAAAAGATATGAACACTGTTTTTGGTAAACCATTTTCGAAAAACCTTACGAAAATCGGTTGGAAAAAGAGATCAGTTTTTTTTTGAATTACCATACTGGAATTGTTTGTACGTCAGACATTTTCTTGATGTGATGCATGTGGAAAAAAATGTATGTGATAGTGTTATTGGAAAGTTTCTAAATGCCCCTGACAAAACAAAAGATGGAATTAAGGCAAGGTTGGACATGGTTGACATGGGAATACGAGAAGATTTGGCTCCCGTGAAAGGTGAAAATCGAATGTTTCTTCCTCCTGCTGCTTATACTCTTTCTAGGGCAGAGAGATATCAGTTTTGCAACTTCTTTAATGATGTAAAGGTTCCAGAGGGGTACTCATCAAATATCAAGAACATTGTGTCAATGAATGATTTGAAGTTAAAAGGTTTGAAATCACATGATTGCCATGTTTTGATGCAAGATCTAATTCCTATAGCTTTACGTTGCATTTTACCCAAGAATGTTCGTCATACGTTAACCAAACTTTGTTTCTTTTTCAAAGCTATATGTAGCAAAGTTTTAGACCCGGGGAAATTGCCAGCTATGGAAAAAGAAATTGTCATCATATTATGTGAATTAGAAATGTTCTTCCCGCCAACATTCTTTGATATGATGGTTCATTTGATGATTCACTTTGTGAGAGAGATTCGACTTTGTGGTCCTGTGCACTATAGATGGATGTATCCTGTTGAACGGTATATGAAGATTTTGAAAGGATATGTCAAAAATCGAAGTCGGCCAGAGGGTTGTATAGTGGAGCGATATATTGTTGAGGAAGCCATTGAATTTTGTATTGAATACCTATTTGATGTGGAAAGCATTGGTCTCCCGAAATCTCGTCACACTGGACGCATTGAGGGTGAGGGAATTTCTGGAAGAGAAGTTGTAACAATCAGTATTACAGATCGGGAGCAGGCTCATCTTTATGTTTTGCATAACAGTTGGGAGGTTGCTCCATATATTGAAACTCACAAAGAAATTCTTAGGCAGTTGAATCCATCGAGGGCTGAAAAATGGTTAGCAGATACACATAATCACCAGTTTATAGGATGGTTTCAGGACCATATTTTTAAGCAGTTGGATGAAAATCCGAATTCAATTTCAGAACGACTTCGATGGCTAGCCGCTGGACCAAGTGTGTATGTATTATCTTACAGTGGGTATGTAATTAATGGTTATACATTCTATATGGATGAACATGATGAAGAGAGTACCATGCAAAATAGTGGAGTTACACTAGTGGCTGAAGCGATGCATGTTTCTGGTAGTAAGGATAGAAATCCAATTTATGCAAATATGTCATACTTTGGCATTATCAAACTAATATGGGAGTTGGATTATACGACATTTCAATTGCCGATTTTTCAATGCAAATGGATTGATAACAATAGTGGTGTTAAAATAGATGAATGGGGATTTGTGAAAGTTGATTTTAGTAAAGAAGGGTACAAAGACGAACAGTTTATAATGGCATCACAAGCGGTACAAGTTTTTTATGTTCCAGATCCCGCAAATCGAAAGTGGTCGATTGTTCTGTTATCGTCCAAAACTATTGAGGGTTCCGATGAAAATTCAGTTGAGGACAATCCTTTTAGTGGTACGTCACAATCAATTCGGAGCGGTCCCAATGCAGATGATGTTTTGTATGTTAGAGGAGACCACAATGAAGGGATTTGGATTGTCGATAGAGGTGTCAAATCTCTTCAACCTTTGAAAAAAAGAAAGAGAGTTCAGTAAACAGGTTATATTTTGTTTGTAATATAGATCTTGTTATCTCATGTTATTATCTTATCATTACAGAATTTATGTAATTTGAATGAACTGTTCAACCACTTTTGCAGATAATGACTTCTGCACATTCTGGTGCTCCTAACCTTGAGACTGAACAAGTCTCTCAAGCAGCTGCTGTTGTGGCTACTGCTGCTCCTGCTGCTCCTGCAACTCATTCTGCTGCTACTGTTGCTCCTGATGCGGCTCCTGCTGCTCCTACTGCTGTGGCTCCTACTCCTCCTCCTGTTGTGGCTCCTGGTGCTCCTACTGCTCCTGTTGTGGCTCCTGGTGCTCCTACTGCTCCGGCTGCTGCTCTTACTGCTGCGGCTCCTGGTGCTCCTACTGCTCCTGCTGCTGCTCTTTCTGTTGCGGCTCCTTCTCTTAGTGTTGAGGTCCAACAATCATCAGCACATGCCATTGATATCATAGTAGATGAACATATAGATGATGTTGATATCGATGAAATGGTCAGGAATGAAGGACCGACGTCGCAGAAATCACAGGTGCGTCGTAGTTTGACAGTGTTAGCCAAAATTCTTAAGGCGAAAAGCAAAGGCATCAAATTTGAAGTCGGATGGAATGCACGAGGCCAACATGTGAATCCCAACAAGGCTATGTTTAGCAGTTACATTGGAGTTGTCACTCGGCAACGCGTGCCGATTGACATAGATTCATGGCACCATGTTGTGTCCGGGTTGAAGGCTGTGATCTGGGAAGAAATTACGGTAACATTATGAATTTATTTCTTTAATTAACTAGCAAATAAAATGATGAAACAGTGTCTTACTCTTCTCAATCTCTTGCAGAGTACATTTATAGTAGACGACTCACACAAGGATTATGTACTAAGGCTTGCAGGAAAGATTCATCGAGGTTTTCGTATTATTTTAACAAGATGTCACCTGAAAGATTCTAAAGGTAAAATAAACCCGCACCCACCCATTGTCTATGCGCACCTGATATCCCAAGAAGCATGGGATGCATTTATTGGCCATCGTGGGGATGAGAAGTTTCAGGTACATTGTGAGTGATAATACGTTGTTTGAGGATACCTGTATTCATCACTTTGATTGTCAATATTTCATTTATGAAACAGAAACTCTGTACTGAAAATAAGGAACGTGCATCAAATCCAACATACCCCTATCGTAAAGCAAGGATGGGGTACGCTTCATTAGAAAAGAAAATGGTACGTATTGTAAATTTACAGTAATATTGTTAGGTGCCAATAAACAACATCATAATTATCTTTCTATGTTTATATGTAGATTTATGAATCTAAAACCAAATGCACTTCTATCCCACGTCATGTGCTATGGAAGGAGGCACGTGTGAACAAAGAAGGGAAGTTAATAGATGAGAACACACAAAAAGTGTGGGAAATATGTGTAAGTATGACACGATGATAAAAATATTTGTTTAAAATTGCTATTACATAAAAATAATTAGTTTTTTTCCTATATCTGACTGTCACAGGAATCAGCTACTCCTGTAGCTGATACAGACCTACTATCGACGGGTTTGAAGCAGCCAGAAAAATACGGTCGTGTCAGAGGTGCAGGGTTTGGGGTGACACCCTGAGTATATTTTGAGAAGAAGAAAAAAATAGATGATACAGAGAAAAAATTGGAACAAATGAGCGAAAAAATAGCAACCCTTCAAGAACAATTGCAATGGCAGGGAGAGTTGCTAGCAACTTTTATGGGTGGGAAGCAAAGGGAGGACACAACTCAGGAACAACCACCGCATGAACATCCTGCCCCACCCCCCACCAGCTTTGAGGTGAGCCATTCACCTAAAAAAAATGTCTTAGTCGTGGTAATCAATATTCTAATAACGGTTCCCATTAAATATGAATCAGACAAACACTGATAATTTATCTGTACTGATCTTCTACAGGGTGATAATGATTGTGATTTATATCTGTCAACACCCACCTATCACCTTGTAGCGAGGTCTACAGTGTTCAATATCCCAGATGCCACACTGCATAATAGACCACTTTCAAAAGATCATCTGAAAGTGACGATTACTGTAGCTCATGAGCCAAATGCAATGCTACCTATTCCACTTGATGACGATGATATTCATACGGTTGAAAAGGCTATTGGGACATTCATTGCATGGCCGGCACAACTTGTAAGAGTACATGCAGACAAAGAGGTATTTATTTCCTTTTATTTTCAAGCTAAACCCTTAACAATTAATGAAAAGAGTGTCTGAATCAATGATTGTTGTTATAGACGGAGAAAGGAAAGGGGGTGACTAACATCGGCTCGAAACCATCTAAAGGATCGACCAATCGATCCCAAGGAGCTACTGAAAGCACAATAACACCACCTGTTCTCTTTCCACATTTACTAGCATTGAAGACTCATGTGGATACGAAGCTAAAAGATGGTAATAGTCATATAGTGATTTTCGAAGATAATATATACGGAGAGGAAAGTCAAGATTTCGTTGCTGCTGAAAATGTAAATGAAATCCTTGAAAACGGTTGGTTAGGCGTCACTGTTGTAAATGTATATATGAGGTATGTTTCCATGAATTGATTTTCTAAAAGCTGATCTAATGTGCAAATTATGACTAAATGCATTTTATATTGTTGACAGACGCATTTATGAAAAACAATTGAAGGGATTTTCCCATGAGCCAAGATTTGGACTGGTTAGTCCTCATATCACATCAACACACCAAACAAAAATAGAGTCATCAAAAAGGGATGCAATAGTGAAGGACTTGCTGAAAACATTTGAACGCAAGATTACAGATGACAGACTTTTCCTAATACCAACCATGCAGGGGTAATACTCTACGATTAAAGCATATCAATTATATTTTCACTTTTTTTATTACTTATTCCTTTTTGTGTTTTTAGGCAACATTGGTTGCTAATTGCGGTGA
Source organism: Viscum album (assembly GCA_963277665.1). Lineage (NCBI taxonomy): Eukaryota > Viridiplantae > Streptophyta > Magnoliopsida > Santalales > Viscaceae > Viscum > Viscum album. The sequence continues at coordinate 1,449,174,285 of OY728151.1, read as the reverse complement.
ACTTGGATACTCCAAAGATTTATTTTCTGGATTCAAAGCTAGGATATCCATCAAACCGACCATACATGATGGAGTTTGTGGATCTGTAAGACACTACATCTTACGTTTTAGGTCTAAACATCAATTTATATAATATATATTATATTTTACTGAGGATTCTGTTATGATAGGGCGGTGTACCAATATCGTCTAAATCATGGTATGAGGACAGGGGCTAAGCATAAGGATCCGAGCAAGTACTACGTCTGGACAAATATCAGGGTATATATAATAAAATTTCACTATCCAAACACACCTCAACACAAGTTATTTATTCTCCTAATGATCAATTTTTTTGCAGTGTCCAAAACAAACAAACGATAATGATTGCGGTTATTAAGTTTGTAAATTTATGAAAGAGATCGTTTTTCATCAGCAAACTAGCATCCCTAAAGAGGTATTTTCAAAAACAATTACTAGTTCGTTTAAGTTATTTATTAATTCTTTATTTTTTTATGTTGTAGTACTACTATGACTGCCGAAAAGCCTCATACTCACAAGACGATATAGATGTGTTCAGAAACGAGTGGGCCGCATACCTGATGACAGATTGTACACAAATACAATGATGATCTGACTTGGGGACATGTACAATTGGTGGTCATTTTTGAGAGGGGTTAAGGGGATCAAAAGATGAAATATTGTTGTATGTAAATGTTCGTAGCAAAATTGTAATTGTTATTAAATAAAACATTCTTTATCCAATGAGTCATTTTTCCATTTTAACAGATGATATGCACCAGCAACATGCAAGAATGTTGAACCACTAAAATGGTCGCTCTCTTGTTTAAAATGGACACCACTTTAATTGAAAACAACAACTGACCTACGGAAATCTGACCAGACGCATCTGGATTGCCTTCATCCTTTAGGAGAACGATCCACGGGTCCTTGGTGACGTGTACGAGTCAACTCCACCTCAATCCGAGGCACGGTGTGACCGCTACCACCCAAAGGGTCGCTCTCTTGTTTAAAATGGACACCACTTTAATTGGAAACAACAACTGACCTACGGAAATCCGACCGGACGCATCCGGATTGCCTTCATTCTTTAGGAGAATGATCCACAGGTCCTTGGTGACGTGTACGAGTCAACCCTGCCTCAATCCGAGGCACGGTGTGACCGCTACCACCCAAAGAGTCGCTCTCTTGTTTAAAATGGACACCACTTTAATTGGAAACAACAACTGACCTACGTAAATCGGACCAGACGCATCCGGATTGCCTTCATCCTTTAGGAGAAGGATCCACGGGTCCTTGGTGACGTGTACGAGTCAACCCCGCCTCAATCCGAGGCACGGTGTGACCGCTACCACCCAAAGGGTCGCTCTCTTGTTTAAAATGGACACCACTTTAATTGGAAACAACAACTGACCTACGTAAATCTGACCAGACGCATCCGGATTGCCTTCATCCTTTAGGAGAAGGATCCACGGGTCCTTGGTGACGTGTACGAGTAACATGCAAGAATGATGGACCACATTTCTTTGGCCTTTGGACAAAAAAACCAGTAAAATCTCCAAAATACCTTCATATCATGCATGAACCAGTAAAATCTCCAAAATACCTTCATATCACGCAGTTCTGAAAAGAGTCACTATTTAAAAGAAAGTCACAAATTTAGATACATCTCGAGATGGTCAGTTGTTGATTTCACTTAAAAATAAGTCCATTTTTAACAAAACAGTGACACTGTGAGTGGTGTCGGCCACACCGGGCCTCGGATTGATGCGGTGTTGAATCGTACACGTCACACATGAGTCATTGATCATTGTGAAAAAGTATCAACGCAATCAGAAGCCGTTAGATCGATTTGGTGTATGTACGTAAAATATTGTCCATTTTAAACTAAATACATACACTTGGAGTGATACCGGTCACACCGCGCCTCGGATTGAGACCCCACCCTTTCCCCTCGGCTGTCAAAAATCATAACCAGATAGTCGAAGGGTGATTTTGACAGCCGAGGGGAAAGGGTGGGGTCTGAAGACATTGTAGGATATGTCGAAGGGTGATTTTGTGTGTGACCGGTATCACTCCAAGTGTATGTATTTAGTTTAAAATGGACAATATTTTACGTACATACGCCAAACTGATCTAACGGCTTCTGATTGCATTGATACTTTTTCACAATGATCAATAACTCATGTGTGACGTGTACGATTCAACACCGCATCAATCCGAGGCCCGGTGTGGCCGACACCACTCACAGTGTCACTGTTTTGTTAAAAATGGACTTAATTTTAAGTGAAATCAACAACTGACATACGACAAACCGACCAAACACATTGGGATTCTATTGAAACTTAAGGAGAACTATCCATGGGTCAAATGTGATGTGTAAGATTCAACCCCGCCTCAATCAGAGGCGCGGTGTGACCGGTATCACTCCAAGTGTATGTATTTAGTTTAAAATGGACAATATTTTACGTACATACGCCAAACCGATCTAACGGCTTCTGATTGCGTTGATACTTTTTCACAACAATCAATGACTCATGATACATAGAGAAATTCACTGGCCACCTTCGAGAATGATCTGAAGCACAAACCATGACAGCATTATGTTTTTAACTTCAGCACCTCAATTGAGAATGTGACACCTTTCAGGACTTGGCGCCATTGTATGTCGTTTCGTCCACTGAATGGGTCTATCCTTTTATTTAATTTTTTTAACTTCAGTCAAATATTCTAGAAAGATGTCGCGGCAGATCCTTCACCATTTTGTTTTGCTGAACATCTCATTACATTGTTAAAAAAAAGCAGGGTGTCTTGCATGGGCAATACGTTCTTGTATTGAAGATGATGCACTCCCATTTATTCGAACCCACATGGTTAATTATTTTGTTTAAGCCTAATTATTGATTTAATTATTGTGGAACACATAATCATGAAAATCGTATGATGGTTGTACCCAGATAGGACTCCAATTCATTGGTTAAATCTATTGTATCATGAGATGTTATGTATGAGATTAGGGAGTAAACCTAGTCCATTAAAATGGGAGTGCATCATCTTCAATACAGGAACGTATTGCCCATGCAAGACACCCTGCTTTTTTTTAACAATGTAATGAGATGTTCAGCAAAACAAAATGGTGAAGGATCTGCCGCGACATCTTTCTAGAATATTTGACTGAAGTTAAAAAAATTAAATAAAAGGATAGACTCATTCAGTGGACGAAACGACATACAATGGTGCCAAGTCCTGAAAGGTGTCACATTCTCAATTGAGGTGCTGAAGTTAAAAACATAATGCTGTCATGGTTTGTGCTTCAGATCATTCTCGAAGGTGGCCAGTGAATTTCTCTATGTATCATGAGCGTTCTAATGCATATCTTGTTTGGAAGATCATTGTAGTAGACAACGATCTAAAAGTGGGGGATGAGTGCATATCTGAGCATGTCTTTAGTAGTGTCCCTCAAAATGTCTTTAAACTGACCATCTTGAGATGTATCTAAACTTGTGACTTTCTTTCAAATAGTGACTCTTTTCAGAACTGCGGGAGTTAACATTTCTCCAACATATTCACACACAAAATCACCCTTCGACATATCCTATAATGTCTTCAGACCCCACCCTTTCCCCTCGGCTGTCAAAAAAACCTAAAAGACAATGGCTAGCAATGATCATTCCAAAATGCATTTAAACTGAAACCTTCCAGAAAAAAATAGAGTAGAATACCTGCAAGTTGTAACTTAGGTCGCTTTGCACAAGCCCATTTCCACATTGTTTGTAGCAACCACATTTGCTCCAACACTCTAATGATCTTCATTGCTTCATGTCTTTTATACTCTTCCAGAAACCCTTCTCTAAGAAGGTCAACTATTGTGTATGCATACTCACCTTCAAATGTGACGTGTACGAGTCAACCCCGCCTCAATCTGAGGCCTATTGTGGCTGACACAACTCCAAGTGCCTCTGTTTTGTTCAAAATGGACTTATTTTTAAGTGAGAAATCAACAACTGACATACGGGAAACCGACCAAACTCCTTCGGATTGTGTTGACACTTTAGGACAACGATTCATGGGTTATATGTGACGTGTACGACTCAACCCCGCCTCAATCCGAGACGCGGTGTGACCGGTATCACTCCAAGTGTATGTATTTAGTTTAAAATGGACAATATTTTACGTACATACGCCAAACTGATCTAACGGCTTCTGATTGCATTGATACTTTTTCACAATGATCAATGACTCATGTGTGACGTGTAAGATTCAACACCGCATCAATCCGAGGCCCGGTGTGGCCGACACCACTCACAGTGTCACTGTTTTGTTAAAAATGGACTTAATTTTAAGTGAAATCAACAACTGACATACGGAAAACCGACCAAACACATTGGGATTCTATTGAAACTTAAGGACAACTATCCATGGGTCAAATGTGACGTGTAAGATTCAACCCCGCCTCAATCAGAGGCGCGGTGTGACCGGTATCACTCCAAGTGTATGTATTTAGTTTAAAATGGACAATATTTTACGTACATACGCCAAACCGATCTAACGGCTTATGATTGCGTTGATACTTTTTCACAACAATCAATGACTCATGTGTGACGTGTACGATTCAACACCGCATCAATCTGAGGCCCGGTGTGGCCGACACCACTCACAGTGTCACTGTTTTGTTAAAAATGGACTTAATTTTAAGTGAAATCAACAACTGACATACGACAAACCGACCAAACGCATTGGGATTCTATTGAAACTTAAGGACAATGATCCATGGGTCAAATGTGACGTGTACGAGTCAACCCCGCCTCAATCAGAGGCGCGGTGTGACCGGTATCACTCCAAGTGTATGTATTTAGTTTAAAATGGACAATATTTTATGTACATACGCCAAATCGATCTAACGGCTTCTGATTGCGTTGATACTTTTTCACAATGATCAATGACTCATGTGTGACGTAACATCGCATCAATCCGAGGCCCGGTGTGGCCGACACCACTCACAGTGCCTCTCTTTTGTTCAAAATGGACTTATTTTTAAGTGAAATCAACAACTGACATGCGGCAAACCGATCAAACGCATTTGGATTCTGTTGAAACTTAAGGGCAATGATCCATGGGTCAAATTTGACGTGTAAGAGTCAACCCCAACTCAATCTGAGGCCCGGTGTGGCCTAAACCACTCAAAGTGCCTCTATTTTGTTCAAAATGGATTTATTTTTAAGTGAAATCAACAACTGACATACGGGAAACCGACCAAACGCCTTAGGATTGTGTTAACACTTTAGTACAATGATCCATGGGTCATATGTGACGTGTACGAGTCAAACCTGGGGTGGATTACATGGCTTTCCTACATGGAATATATCCCTCTACACGTCTTTAATGAGCCAGCTACGCAGTTTATCCCTTGTACAGATACACAGGAAGAATCACACGAGATCGACGTCATGTACTAACATAGGGCAAGGGTGCATAAGAGGACACAAGATCAAAGGGTAACACGTATGTGTTTTTTAACATGCCATGTAATTTCCTATTGATATGACATGTATATTCACACAGGCAGCTGAACATTGGAGTTACCCAGGGTAAAGCGACAAGGCATGTGACCCTTTAAATGACACATAATTTTATGTACCATGATTGATCTCTTTGAACACTATATCAAGGACATATTTCATTAGGTTTGGCTCCCATGATCCTTCCTAGGATGGTTTTGGTATCTTTTCCAACTTACGGTAGTACGATCGCTTCAGCAGGACGTCCTAGACATAGTTGGAGTCTCTCTGAAAGTCCTGGAGTGAGATCATATATCTATTTTTGAGGTCCAGGTAGAGTCATGTATCAATGCAACCAATCCTACCAGACATCGATCCTATATATAGAATGTTAATCTTGATGTCTCATTACAGTCCCCCAATTTATGATATGTTACCTTTTTTGTATTAATATACATAATTACTAAGGGTGATGGTTGGGAGAGTTAGGATATCCTTTTTATGTATTGCAGAATGATTCAAGGAGCACGGGCTCTGCACGATTTGTCAAAACCAAGTGGCAATCCAAGGAGAAACAATGCATAGTGGAATGTTCTAGTATTTATCTTCTGAGTTGTGTAGGAATATTTTGTGATACTATGTAATGAGGTAGTTTTGCTTTCTGGGTAGATGGTATCTAACTCATGGTAAGAACACTGTTTGGTTGGGTTGTGATCGGTTGATGACATGCTTGTGGTTGATATACTGGTTTTTGTGCAGGTCTGTGGTTGATATACTGGTTTTTGTGCAGGTCTGCTCGGCTGGCTGTACTAGTGCAGGTTTTTTATTAGCAGCAGGCAGGGATTTAACAGCGCTTTTTTAGTGCTGTTAAAGGCGACATTTAACAGCGCTAAAAAAGCGCTGTTAAAGGAGATATTTAACAGCGCTAAAAAAGCGCTGTTAAATGCAACATATAACAGCGCTTTTTTAGCGCCATTAAAGGTGTCCTTTAACACTGCTTTTTTAGCGCCATTAAAGGTGACATTTAACAGCGCTTTTTTAGCGCTGTTAAAGGTGACATTTAACAGCGCTAAAAAAGCGCTGTTAAAGGACCCCCCCTTTATCAGCGCTGAGCTTTACAGCGCTTTTCTAGCGCTGTTAAAGCCCGATTTTAGCGCTGTTATTGCCCGTTTTTGTAGTAGTGGTTGCAGTTACCTCAAAGGTATCAGGATATGCACAATGTCTTTCATGTTTATCATCTACGATGTTACATTTTAGAACCATCCCACACTTTTCAACCCAAGGTGGTTGAGTTGAAGGTGGGTGTATCCTTTGAAGAGAACCCTATTTGGATTGTGGATCACAACACGAAGGTTCTCCATGGCCGGTTTGTTCCTCTAGTACACGTGCTATGGCAGCACAGATGAGTACATGGCGAGACTTGGGAGAGGGAAGTCGACGTAAGATCAAAGTGGCCAGAGTTGTTCGTAGAGTCTTATTCACCACCCTTGGAAGGGAAATTAAGGGATGAATTACTTTAAGGGGGGAGTTTGTAAGAACTCGGATCTTCATTTCAGGTATGGATCTTGATTTTGGGTTGTTTTTTAAGAAAAAAGGAAAAATGGGAAATTTTCTAAGTACACGATGTGTACTTCTGTGTACCTAGGTACTGCGTACAACCACGTAATGGCCATGTAATGGCCGAGTACATGGCTTTGTGGTGACCTGGAAGACTGATTAAAGCGGGGGTCGATTAAGGATACTCCACAAAGTGTACCTTTAATGAACACGCCATGTAGTTTTATTTTTATTTAATAAATCGGAGTGGGGTCCCATCTCATCTTTGAAAGAACCTTCTTTTTCCCTTGGTACATACATGAGAGTGACAGAATGGACGAAAAAATTCTAACCCCTCTTGATTCTCCGTCCGACCTCTGATTGAGATGTCGTTAGATGCATTGGAATACCACCGGTGATTTATAAAAACACCTAGAGCCTTTATTCCCGATTCTTCCTCTCTCGTGAGTTATTCATGGTTGGACATTTTAAACCTTTTTGTATATTTACTCTGATCTAGGCCGATTCAAGGGCCGACATTCAAGGGTATCGATCGTGTGACATCGAGGTAGTTGGTTTGTGCCTTTTGTTGATATTCTTTGGATTATATATGCTAAAAGTGGTGTATACCCATGTTTGGGGTATTGCGTGTTTTGGAATTAAACCCTATTTATTACCTGTTATGGTTTGAAAGATTGATAAAGGGTAGTTACATATGCATGAGGTTAGATACCTTATTTACAGGACACCCAGTGGGTGCATTTCCCTTATTTGATTGAGTATGGTAATTTGGTCTAAAATGCCTGTCAGTATTGCCTTGTTTTCCATGCCTCGTGTTGTTAGGATGGAGTTAATGATTGTTTGTGATGCTTGTGATATGCATTGTGGAAGTTTGAACAAGGGGAATTTGACTGTGAGAGCTTCCTGAGGTAGGGTCATTTATGTATGAATTGTTGTTATGTTAGACTAGAGGGGTTAGACCGTGAGAGCTACCCAGAGGGTTGTTATTAAATGAATTGTTGTTAGGTTTACCAAGGGTTATTGACTGTGAGAGATTCCAGGTGGTTGTTTATAATTTATTGATGCTATGTTGACCAAGGGGTATTGACCGTGTGAGCTTCCCAGGTGTTCATTTGTAAATGATTAGTGCTATGATAGACCATAGGGGTTATACTGTGAGAGCTACACAGATGGTCTTTATTAAATGAATTTTTGTTATGTTAGAACAGGGGGATTAGACTATGAGAACTTTCCCAAAAGGTTCATTATTGAATAATTGAATGTTTGTGATGAGTCTTCCAAGCCAAATAACAAGTTGGACTTGGTCTCACTTGATTGTTTAGATGGTATTCTAAGACATCTATTTTTTTACTATTATAGAGGAGATATAGAGATTAGGATAGATCCTAAGGTCTACATGATTCAAAGTATTAATTAAATAATTTATAAATCAAAATTAATGTAATTGAAAACTATAGGATTTTTTACTTTTGAATACTTCCTAGTGTATTGCTTCATTTCCGCATATCACCTGCTATATATATTCACTGATAGTTTGGAATAGATCTTATGGTGGTTGCCTATTGGGATTCGTCTCACACCTTATATGGGTCAAGTTTTTAGACCCAGACAGATTATATAGTTGCAGTTATAGATAATGGAAAGTTCCCTTTTTCATCATGTACTTGATTGTTTTTGGAGCTGGAGAGCATTGGACCAAGTTGAGCTTTGTGAAGTTGTTGGAGTTTACTGCTTTTCTATAATTTGGTTTCAGTATTTTATTTCCAGCATTGTGACTTGTTTGGATACTTTCCTAGACACATGTGACATTCATAATTTATATATTATCTAGTTGTTATATTACCATCAATCTTCTATTGTTTACTTTTATTGTATGGTATTACTACTTTCGCTATTGTTTACTATTTACTTTCTGATGTGTATACTCTACCAATGAGGGCATAGTTTCCCCATTATCACAATGTTAATTTCGTTGCTAGTTGACGTCTTCTGGGATTTGGGTAAATGCACTTGAGGTCATGTGACCAACCGGGTTCGGGGAACCTTTGGGCGGCACCTGGAACCAGGACGTTACAATTACAATCTTTTTAATACTAGACCCTCATTATGATATTTTTCATTACCATACCCTCATTACAATATTTTTCAATACCATAACCTCATTAAAATATTTTTTAATACCATGCTCAAACATCTTCTTCTCATTACGATGGAAATGTGAGTTTGATTTTTATCAATACCATGAGTTCAATTTTTATCAATTCCAGATCCAAACATCATCTTTCTCAGCAAACTTTTTTTTTCAGAATATTGATCGATTGACAACAAATACAACCAATACACAACTTGGGACTAAAAATATCCCCATTTTTATTTTATTTTCAATACCCACTTCAATCACTTCAATCTGAAAAAAAACAATGACTAGTATTATTTCCTTTCTTGCTTCCCCTATTTATTTTGTCTTTCCCCCTTTCACTTATCACTTACCCTTATTAACAATCAAATTCAAAGGGTACATCATGATAAGTTTCTCCCTTATTAGAAAATGATCTCCATTTCCAGAGGTTGGGAATTTTATTCAACATGGGTATCACATGATTTTATTAACAAAGAACCTTTAACTAAACAACTCTAAGTCTACATGGGCTAACCCAATGTAGAAAACAAGAGTGTATAATCAAGGTGATCAATGTTTTCCATAACACAACTTTCATGTAATACCTTTTCCATCCTTCTTCCAACATTCTCATGACTGGGGGAAAACCTTAAAATAATTTTTTATGATAAAATTAAACTACACCCATCTCAATAAACACATGAAAAAGTTTAGGTGTATAAAAATACAACTTATCAAAACAAACTTTTCATATCCTCATTAATTTCTTTTTCAAGAAATTAAGAGACTCATAAATTCAATATTCCTAATTTACACTTCTTCATTTCTATACAAGTTAGCACAAGTATGAAAACATATTGGGAATAAGGAGTAACCACTATTGTTTCATAGAAATAACAATTGTACTGAGATTCTTCTCTTAGTCTTGGTTTCTTCTTCTTTTTCTTGGATTTTTCATTAGATGTGCTTTCTTCCTTATGTTCATACTTATAATATTTTGTAAATATTTCTTTCTTATATGTAGAATATCATATTGATGATGACTAATTTTATTCATCTTCCGAAACATCTTTGTTACAATCAGTTTCTAACATTTTTCCCATGCTTTTATTTTCTCTTGGAAAGATTGTTGAATAACTTTTGATATCATGCCTCACTTTATAATATCCACAATCTATTGATAGATTTTTGTAAACATTTATTATTTCATCAAAAAAAAATTTCTTCCTCTATTCTTTCACTTTCTTTTATGATTCCTCCAATTTCCCAACCAAGTCATTGTGTTCTGACTGGACAACTAAACACTCTTTCCTTTCGAACTTAGCAGATTTTTCTTTCTTAACTTCCAAAACATCTAGCTTATGATATTTTTTTAACAGTTTTTATTGTTCCAACAACATAAAAAGACATCCTTTTGCAAGTTTTCCTGGTTTATCAGATCTTTTACATATAGTTTCTAATGGTTGGAACCTATTTTCAATCTTCACTTCATCCTTTTCAGGTTTCTTCACAACCACCTTCTGAAAAATATTTCTTTGAGAAGATTGAATCCCCCTCAACCTATGCCTTCCATAAACTATGGGGTAATACTAATATTGTTGATTGAACCAAAACATGTTTTCCCTATGTGAAAATCTTCTACAATACAAGAAATATCCATAGAATGAATATTTTCCTCTGAAACATCCATTTTGATTAGAATTGTGAATACATTTCTCAGCAACATTCTTATCTTTCTTTTCTAATCCACCAACCTTTATGTTATCAATTAGATTCTTCCTTTTCTTTTCTGTATTATCGGAATAAGAAGTATTTGAAATCTTTCTAGATTCAAAATATTTCAAAACATTTTCAGATTCAGTTTTCTTTGAAACTTCAAAATTCCCATTAGTATTGTTTTTGGCCACATATAAAACTTTCCCATCATTTTTCTTTTAAGAAACTACTCCATTCGTATAACCACACTTTAATGGTAACTTTTGTTGAACCTTCTCTATTTTCTCATTTTGAGAACTTTCACCAACCTTTGTGATAGAGTTTTGGAAACTTTTGTTTCTCAGTTCATCTTTTGAGAGTTTTGTTGGACAAGTTCCAACTCTTATTCTTTTTTCCATCAGCATAACCTCCATATGCTCATTACAATAATTTTCTTCCTCAAGAGATTTCTTCAAATCATCAATATATGTCACCAGTATCACTTTCTCATCAGCAAAGCATTATTTATTTTTTTAGGAACATTTATCCTCCAACTTCTTGTTTTGCTTTTTAAACCTTCTGATCTTCCTCATACATTCTTTCAACTCTTCTTTCAAATGGAATTCAAGTTTCTTCTTCTTCAGAACTACTGATTCTGAATTCTTCATCATTTACTACAAAAATGAATGTATTTTCAATACCATGCTCAATAGATTTTTTGGATTCAACTTCACTTTCTTTCTCTTCAGAACAACTACATTCACTACTGGAAGAACATTCCTCATTGACTATTTCAATAAATGTGTCCTCTCCAGCATCATTTGTAACTCCTTCCCTTTTATCATCCTTAGATAAAAATATTCTCCCTTTTTATTTAGATAACTTATTATATTCCCTCTTGGAATAAAAACTTTCTTTATGACCCTTTTTCTTTCATGATGTTCTTGTTCTTGTTTCTTTTACTTCACTTTCATCTTCATAGCTCTCTTCTTCATTATCTCTTTGAGGACAATTGGCTGCAAAATTCCCAATAGTTCCACATACAAAAAAATCTAAGGGATGTTTCCCTTTATACCTTCTTGTACCTCTTTTCACATTCTTAGAAAACAAGGATAAAATTGCATCATGATTTTTACATACCTCATTTTCGGAATCAGAATCTCCTGCTTCTTCTTCTTCAAGGATCTTCTTTGACTTTTCTTTCTTGACAGCCTTTAAATACATTTATCTATCAACTTTTGGTTTTACTTTTATATAATTTTCCCTTCTCATTTCATAAGTAATGAGATTACTATAAAAATCATCTAGAGACAATATTTTTGGCTCTCTATCTTCCAACAAAGAAACCTTGGCATCAAACTTGTTAGGAAGAATTCTTAAGATCTTTAAAAAAAAGTAGAATCTTCTAACTTTTCACCAAGACATCTAATAATGCTCACAATATCATTTACCCTGGTAAAGAAGTCATCAAAAAATTCATGCTCACCCATCTTGATATCTTCATACTTCAGTATCTATATTTGTAACTTTTCCTTCTTCACTTTTTTATTTCCTTCATAAATGTTGTTCAGTTTATCCCAGATTCCTTTGGTAGTGGAAACTACTTTTACTCTTAGAATCTCACTTTAAGAAAGTGATGCGAGTAAAACATTCTTGTCTCTTCCATCATTCTCAAGATTTTCCTTATCAACCTTTGTGAGAGGAGCATTATCAATACGAGGAGGGAAACCATCTATAACAACTTTTGAAACATCATACCGAAGAGACATAAGATATGGAAACATTCTTCCTTTCTAGATATGATAATTTCTATCATTTAAGATTGGAACCCCCTTACTGTTCACACAACTCAGATTCTCCATCATAACTTCTTCTTCAAATAATTCAGCAAAGAATGATCAAAGGGAACCTGCTTTGATACCAATTGTAAGTGCCCACAAAGTGAATTTAGATCACTGAGAGGGGGAGGGGGTGAATTAGTGATACTTTTTCTTTTATGTTTCCTTTTAAATGGAAATAACATTCACCTCCTGTTAAAGATTCAATTCCCTAATGAAAAAAATAAACACACATCCACAGGAACATAGCTATTTACAAGGTTCACTATTCGATATGAATAGATACATCCTTGGTATTGTTTGGAGACGATCCAATACCATACAATCTACTAGAAAACAATCCATCGATTACAATGAGTAGGATATTCTCTTTCACTCATGTAGCACTTTGAATACAATCCAAAATTTCGTGTACACCCTCTTAACATAAATAGTGTAATACACTTGTTATGTAATAACTCATGTTACCCAGAAGAAAGGTAATAACCTCTTGTAATTTTTTAAAGAAAATTCAGTCTGGTTTTTCTGGATCTGATTTTCCTAGTCTGACTCTTTGAGTACAATTCTTCCAATACAATTCTTCAAATCCGATTTTCCTGATACAATACAGTAAAAATGAATCGGCACTACTTCAATCCCTAAGTATGATAAAACTTAGTATGATACTTACTCAGTCCAAAAATATTTAATACAAAAATACCCAGTACAGAAAGTCTTATTCTGATTAATTCAGCCAGATACCAACATCAATCGAATACAATTGACAAGCTGAATAGGATGATCTACTGAGTAGGATAAATTTTGAGTATGATGATCAGCCGAATACAATCAGCACAATCTTGTCTCTTCTCTTTCACTTCTCTGTCAGAACATCTTCAATACAAGATCAAAATGAAGACTTCCTCTTCTCTCTCGAAACTTAGAGTTTCTCTCTCTACTGCTACGAATAGTACACTATCGTCAGTCAAGTACAATGTACTTTTTCCCCTTTTATAGGTGACCTTTGAGGGGTTTTGTGGGAAACCCAAAAACCATTCCCGCTCACACAAATTCACCCAAAATTCAATTTCCCCTGAAATCTTGGAATGCATTTTGACTTCGTCTACTCTTCTCGAAGTTTCTCGATTCTTCTTCAAATTTCATCTCTTCTTCTCCAAACATACATTTCAATTTTCAATCTGATTTTTATTCCTAAGACCAATTTCAATTAAATGTTGAGCCCCCCCCCCCCCCCCTTGATAGAAAATCTAGAAAACTCCTTCAGCACCTTTCTTGACCCACTTCAAATACAAGGTATCTTCTCCTCCTCTTCTCTTAAACCAATTGAAATACCACTTCAAAGGATAGACAATGTAAATCAATCCTTGGCCCACTTGATGAAGATAATTGAAAACAAATCAGAGTTCATCTATCTCTTCCACCCTTTCTATGATTAGCCTGGATATGATCATTCTGATATCAATCATTCTGATGCCAATCATCTTGATATTGATCTTTTCCTTCATGAGCCTAATATCGATTATTCTGATATCGATCATTATAATATTGATCATTCTGATATTGATCATTATGATATTGATCATTCTGATATTAATCATTATGATATTGATCATCCTGAGATTGATCATTCAGATATTGATCATTCTAATATTGATCATTCTCATATTGATCATTCTGATATTGATCATTCTGAGATTGATCATTCTTGGGTACGAAATTTTTTTATATCATCCGATGGAAAACCTCGATGCTATAGTAAATTGGTACCGCCTCTTCAATCAATACCACTTTTTCAATCAATACCACATTTTCAATGAATACCACATTTTTAATCAAATTGGGTACAATCATCCTGATGTTGATCCTTAAGTATGTGGTTGATGGAAAACAAAATGCTACAGTAAATCGACACCGCTTCTTCAATCAGCATCACCTTTTCAATCCACCTGTAATCCAATCATTTTGAAAAACAATCGATATCGATTCTTTCTCTGCCACCCAGATACAATAAATCTGGATACAATCATTTTAGGATTGGAAACATCTCTTTCACTCCCCCTTTCTTCCATCAAGCTTGCATCACATGTTCTCAATTCAACTCATGATCTATATGGAATACAAATCAGCAAAGAATCGTCACCTTTAAAAATCGTAGTCATAGTGACTCTGATTCTCCATCAAAACAACCACCCCATTCATACATCATAGTCATAGTGACTGTGATTCTCCATCAAAACAACCACTTCTTTCATACTGGATCCAGAGTGAATCCGATCAATTCCTCGTTATTACTAAACCCTCATTACGATCTTTTTCAATACCAAACCCTCGTTATGATCTTTTTCAATACTAGACTCAAACATCTTCTTCTAATTACGATGGAAATGTGAGTTCGATTCTTATCAATACCATGAGTCTAATTTTTATCAATACCAGACCAAAACATCATCTTTCTCAACATACTTTCATTCATTTAGGATACTAATCGATTGACAACAAATTCAACCAAACCACAACTTGGGAGAACTATTATAGGGGAAATATCTCAGCAATCTCTATCCATATAGTTATAAAAATGAAAGAAAATGAACATTGGGAGAACTATTATAGGGGAAATATTATATATGATATTAATGAATACTCATCTGATTACCTGTTATTTCAATAAGTGAATAATGAAATAAATCCAATGATATTATTCAATTACTACTCATAAGTACATGTTAATGGGAGAACATTGCTCTTGGTTTTTAGACATTTCATTCAAATACATATGAAGGGAATAATTCAATATGGGTTTTAATCTAATATCATAACTCATATCATCTCCATTCATGATCACATCTTCCTCGATCAAGGAATAAATTCTGATATTGCAAAAAATAATGCTTAATAATAAATTTTGGAGAGAGTTAAGAAAGAAGAATGGTAATATATGGAAATACAAAAGAAGGGGATGTTATAAGGATGGGGAAAGATGTACAGTTAAAAATTGGTAAATAATGAGTTTTGATTTTATGGGAAAAAATTTTGCATTCGATTAGAGTTTCAGATAAATAAGGAGCTATTTGGGAAATGATTATATCTCAACAATCTCTATCTATATAGTTATAAAAATGAAATAAAATGAACATTGGGAGAACAATTATAGGGGAAATATTATATATAATATTAATGAATACTCATCTGATTACATATTATTCCAATAAGTGAAGAATCGAATAAATCCCATGATATTATTGAATTACTACCCATAAGTACATGTTAATGTGAGAACATTGCTATAGATTTTTAAACATTTTGTTCTAATGAATGGAATAATCACTATTATAAATAAGGGTATTAACGACTCCTAAAAGTCGTCGCTAAAGCCATTTAGCGTCCGCTAAATGGTGGACATTTTTGGCATGTTGTTGTACATATATGGGAAATATTATATATGATATTAATGAATACTCATCTGATTACATATTATTCCAACAAGTGAAGAATGGAATAAATCCCATGATATTATTGAATTACAACCCATAAGTACATGTTAATGTGAGAACATTGCTATTGATTTTTAGACATTTTGTTCTAATGAATGGAATAATCACTACTAGAAATAAGGGTATTAACGACTCCTAAAAGTCGTCGCTAAAGCCCTTTAGCGTTCCAATAAGAAAGAATGGAATAAATCCCATGATATTATTGAATTACTACCCATAAGTACATGTTAATGTGAGAACATTGCTATTGGAACGACTCCTAAAAGTCGTTGCTGAAGCCCTTTAGCGTCCGCTAAATGGTGGACATTTTTGCCGTTTCTCGCCTTCCTGCTGCTGTACTAGCGACCGCCACCGCTACTAAATGGCGGTCGCTAATACACCTTTTAGTGACTGCCAAATAGCAGTCGCTAATACTCCGCTCCAGCGTGCACAAATGCTCAGAATTCTAGTTGTGAATTCAATATGGGTTTTAATCGAATATCATAACTCATCACCATTCCTGGTCCCATCTCCCTCGATCAACAATGAAATTATGGTATACCACTATCGATTATATCTGATTGATACTAGAGGATTACATCATTGTATTAACATGACTTTAAAACAAAATCAAACTTACATATTAAATATTAGCCATTGAATAATGCTCATATGAATGGACTATGTAGACTCTCGAGGATACACTCATATGCTTTAGATAAACATTATAAGAGGATGGGATCAATATCACAGATGGAACTAATAACATGTTAATATCATAGGAGTCCTAGAGTATGCAAAATCATTTGATTAGAGCATCCATCGTCATCAATAAACCGGTATGAAAAAGGAACCATGCTGAAAAAAACTTCCATATAGGGAGCATGAAAATAATTTCATACTAAAATGATTATAAACAAACAAAAATAAATTGTATATTTTCTAGTTTTATACTGAACCCCTTTCGTATCCTACTATAGCCACTACTACAGCTTTATCATGCGGAATTGAAACAGTCCCCATCGCTGCCCCTCTGTAATGGAAATAAAGAATAAGCCCCCTAGGCAGCAGCTGGCTTGTACAACCTCTTCACCATCTTCCTGTATTCTTGTTGATTCCCCCAGAGGGCGGCTGCCTGATTATTGAGAGGCGACTTCGTGTTGGGCTCTCCTAGCAAACTCTGTATGGACAGCAGTATGGCCCGCACGTCATAAGCAGATGACCATTTGTCCTGAAGAATGTCCAAGCAGATGTTGCCGTGCAAGTCAACATTGGGATGGAAACAGGCCGTCTCGAATTTCACTTTGGGAGATTTGAAAGGATAATCGGTGGGGAAGGAGAGTGAGAGCTTGTACTCTGTTTCTTCAAAAACAGTGTCCTTGCTGCCCTGTATCGTCCCCTTCCAGTATAATATGTTGTCCCCCTCGGGGAAAGCAGAGATCCCAGACTCCCCGCTCATCATCAGGTCCATCAACTCCGACTGCAGCCTTTTCAGCACCGAATGGGTGTCCACCGTCTTTGCCGGAGCAGGCTTCTGGGCACCGTGGCCCGTCGAAGGCGCCACCGCCATGTTGGCTTCGTTGTTGATGGATGCCATTCGATACGCTTCTTCCCCAACGATTCTTGAAACAAATCAAGAAAGGACGATCAAAAATTTGCCGCCACGCTCAGATTCCTTCGGAGCTTTCTGGTTCAAAAGGTGGAAGATAGGCAGCGGAGGAGGGAGAAAGTTAGAGAGGGAGAGACGAGTTGGGGAGAGCGGTTGCGGTGATATTTAAATTGGAGAACATGGCCGCTGTTGAACGTTGGCGAGGGGGATCCCGGGCGCCCCTTCACCCGCAACGGCTAGTTCTCGGGCAATTTTTTAAAATAAAGTGTTTTTAAAAATTTATACAATTAAATAACGACAACGGTAAATTGTGTATTTATATAAATTATAGGCGCCAGCCTGTCAGTGTCCTTCCACCGGAGTCGGATGTTCAGCGTCCCAGGCGAGGCTCTATTCATGTATCACCCTTTAAAATAATTTTCCCTTCCATGTTGTCAAGAAGTAATAACTATTTTTTATAAAACCAATTTGACACATTTACATTTTTAAGAAAAACATTATTCACTTTTATCAAATCACGTTTTGCTAAACAATTCTTAAAACATTGTTTTAGGCATTCTTTTATATACCTACTTCTCCACTCGTTTCTTACGAAATTTTATATAAATGAAATCGGTATTCATTACCTATTATTCGTTATTTAATATGAAATTTCCGAAACTCTTTAATCCCCTTTTTCATGCTAAACATTATGGTATATAATTTGGTTATTCTTTTAAGTCATGATTTTGTTAAACATTTATTCATCATCGGTTTTTTTCATTATTAAACATTATGTATGATTTTTTTTTACTTATATACTATACATATACATTTATTTTTTTATATAACAGCTTGGCCTATAATTATATGGTCCAATAATTAATTGTCTCATGTATTCCTCTCACGAGTTATATATATTTGGTGTAATGGAAATAAGCATATCATACTGTGTTATGTTGTCTTGGTAAAGATTCTATACATTTTCTTATGATGGCATGTTATATGTTGATGTCATGATTTAATGATTTCATGATCTTCTAATATCGTCTCCACTATACTTTCATTCTAGAATATTATATACAATCTTCAATTTTAAAGTTATAATGTTATCTGATAGGTTGATGTGCTACCAAATATTAATTTGTATCTCCCACCCACACTAATACTATGGTTGTTCAAGGTCCATCCCATGTGAAATTGGGTTAGTCATTTAAAGGAATATTCATACATATTATAATGAAATGTGGAACTAATTTGACGAAGGAATGAAATAGGGGTGGATAATTTATAATAAACAATGGTGGGTGGGTGTTGTCTGATGTGATCCAACATAATACTAAAGGGTTATGGGTAGGATGCATTCCATTAAGATGGTTTGGAAGGATTTTGAAAAAATAAGTGTAAATAATGAATGATAATCAGAAGAATTTATCCCATAATACATTTCTACTAAAAATCCATTCACAAAATTTAATTGTTGTTAACATATAAT
Organism: Viscum album; assembly: GCA_963277665.1. Classification (NCBI taxonomy): domain Eukaryota; kingdom Viridiplantae; phylum Streptophyta; class Magnoliopsida; order Santalales; family Viscaceae; genus Viscum; species Viscum album. The sequence goes on along the minus strand of OY728151.1, from coordinate 1,449,155,025 downwards.
TCTCAATCAACCAATCACATTGCATAACTAGTCTATTTAATGTATTGGGAATAAAAGCTTTTCAATAGATTTATATATATTTTTTCTATTGTATTAACATTCAAGAACAAGATCCAAATTGAAGGAAATAAATATTATAATATGAAAGAAAATAAAACTCAATGGAATCAATTATGTTCAATCACGAATTAACAAACACTAATAATCAATTCCCCATTTGGATTTCAAATACACTTCTAGTTGGAATGTGAAATTGATGATATAATACATACAATGAGATATTGACGAAAGAATTATTCTATATCGAGTTAGAATTCCACTCCACCATGTATCTTCGACATTCTTCCTCCTTTAACCCTAAACCATTCTTCCATTCTCTTAGCACCAACTATAGGATATAACTCCTGGTTATTTCTAAAGAGTAAATGGTAAATTATTAGGGTGTGAGTGCTTGATCAACATAAATGTTTATCTTCATTCCTTTTAATAGGATGTCACACAACAAATCCAACCATTGATCTCCCTGAAAATTTCCTAAACCTCAAACCACTAGTCACCACATAGACCTATCACAATATAAATCACAATCCTTGTGGTGACCTGAGTTGAACCCCTCAAACAGATCTCATAGACTCATGTTTCTTCTTTCTTATGATATAGAATTACTATAGAAATATTTGACTTTTTTCATAAAGTCTTTATGGAGATTGGTTTTGTAACATCCCGAATCCAGATGCCACTTTACGGTGCCCCATACTCGGTTGGCCACAGGGCCTCAGGCGCATTTCCCCAAACACCAGAGGTTGCCGACTAGCAACGAGGGCCTAGGAGTGATAGTGGAGAAACTATGCCCTCATTGAAAGAGTATAACATAGCTGAATCAATAATAATACAATAGCAGAAACAGTAAACAACATACAAATGAAATAAACAGCAGAAGATTAATAAGATAAACAACCAAACATCATTCCATACAAAAGATGATGCAGCATGTTTTGTTATAAGAAAATAGCCAAAATAGGCACACTTTAGAAATCCACAACATATGTTCCAAGAGCATAAAAGAAACAAAAGAAACTCAGAAGCATTGCAAGCCTCAGTTTGGTCCTAGGCTCTCCTGCTCCTAAGCAGCAAATCAAGCACTAGTAGAAGGGAACTTTCCCTTATCGAAACCTGCAATCATATAATCTATTTGGACCAAAAAACATGACCCAAAAAGGGTGTGAGAAATAAATCTTAGTAGGAAACCACCCAAGATCTGTTCCAATCTATCAGTGTGTATATGCAACAACAATGTACAATAGTGAAAGTAGTAACTAGGAAGTACTCAAAATTAAATAATCCTACATACACTGGTTTCCATTTTATTCATTATGTTCAGTTCAACCATTCAATTACATTGAATTATATAAGCCTCGAGATCCGGCCTAAGCCCATCAATCCCCGGTATAAAGGATGCACAATAGATACCTTAGAAGGCTATCTAAAAAGTAAAGTAACGACCGAATCCAAGCTTGTGCTTTGACTTGACAGACACATCATAAGTCATTCCATGTCATTATTCAATTTATGGATTGAGACTAGTCTTGACATTCCTAAACTGAAATTCAAGTATCACTCCTGCTGTATATAACCAAAACCATATAACCATGGTATAACATAACACCAAACTGGATCAAGACCCGCTATATAATCATTTCAATAGTCAATTAGGGTCGAAACCTGGTATATAAGAATTTCAGTATGTGTCAGGGTCAAAACCTGATATATAAGCATTTCAACATGTATGAGGGCCAAGCCCGGTGTATAAGAATTCCAGCATAAAAACAACACATATAATTTACCCTATTACATGGTTAACAAAATAATAACTCATGCGGGTATCAAACATGTCACAAGCCTTCCAAGTAACCTAACCATTACCAAGCTTAACAATTATAAACTCACATGGGTGCCCGCGGGGGCTGGGTGAGTTGGTTCAAGGCGGTGGCATCCTGTCGTCGAGGTTCCGGGTTTGAGTCCTCGCAAAGGCAAAGTGCACTATATGCCAGCGATCCTCTCGTCCCCTCAACTTCGTGGGAACTGGCCCAAGCCCAAGGTTGGCCACCTTGGGCCTAGCTGGGGACGTGCGACAGGGGGTGGGGTAAGGCCGCCTCAATACCCTCTAAACCGACAACACGTTTTCCCACAGGGGCTGGGTGAGTTGGTTCAAGGCGGTGGCGTCCCGTCGTTGAGGTTCCGGGTTCGAGTCCTCGCAAAGGCAACGCGCACCATACGCTAGAGATCCTCTCGTCCCCTCGACTCCGTGGGAACTGGACCAAGCCCAAGGTTGTCCACCTTGGGCCTAGCTGGCGACGTGCGATAAGGGGTGGGGTAAGGCCGCCTCAATAGCCTCTAAACCGACAACACGTTTGCCCACGGGGCTGGGTGAGTTGGTTCAAGGCGGTGGCGTCCCGTCGTTGAGGTTCCGGGTTCGAGTCCTTACAAAGGCAACGTGCACCATATGCCAATGATCCTCTCATCCCCTCGACTCCGTGGGAACTGGCCCAAGCCCAAGGTTGGCCACCTTGGGCCTAGCTGGGGACGTGCGACAGGGGGTGGGGTAAGGCCGCCTCAATACCCTCTAAACCAACAACACGTTTGCCCATGGGGGCTGGGTGAGTTGGTTCAAGGCGGTGGCGTCCCGTCGTTGAGGTTTCGGGTTCGAGTCATCGCAAAGGCAACATGCACCATATGCCAGTGATCCTCTCGTCCCCTCGACTCTGTGGGAACTGGCCCAAGCCCAAGGTTGGAAACCTTGGGCCTAGTTGGGGACGTGTGACAAAGGGGTGGGGTAAGGCTGCCTCAATACCCTCTAAATCGACAACACGTTATGCCCACGAGGGCTGGGTGAGTTGGTTCAAGGCGGTGGCGTCCCGTCGTTGAGGTTCCGGGTTCGAGTCCTTGCAAAGGCAACGTGAACCATAAGCCAGCAATCCTCTCATCCCCTCGACTCCAGGGGAACTGGCCCAAGCCCCAGGTTGTCCACCTTGGGCCTAACTGGGGACGTGCGACAGGGGTTGGGGTAAGGCCACCTCAATACCCTATAAATTGACAACACGTTTGCCCGCGGGGGCTGGGTGAGTTGGTTCAAGGTGGTGGCGTCCCGTCGTTGAGGTTCCGGGTTCGAGTCCTCGCAAAGGCAACGTGCACCATACGCCAGCGATCCTCTCGTCCCCTTGACTCCGTGGGAACGAGCCCAAGCCCAAGCCTGGCCACCTTGGGCCTAGCTAGGGACGTGCGATAGGGGGTGGGGTAAGGCCGCCTCAATACCCTCTAAACCGACAACACGTTTCTGCAAGGTGGTGGCGTCCCGTTGTAGAGGTTCCAGGTTCGAGTCCTCGCAAAGGCAACATGCACCATACGCCAACGATCCTCTCATCCCCTCGACTCCGTGGGAACTGGCCCAAGCCCAAGGTTGGCCACCTTGGGCCTAGCTGGGGACGTGCGACAATGGGTGGGGTTAGGCCGCCTCAATACCCTCTAAACCAACAACACGTTCACCCGCGGGGGCTGGGTGAGTTGGTTCAAGGCGGTGGCGTCCCGTCGTTGAGGTTCTAGGTTCGAGTCCTCGCAAAGGTAACATGCACCATACGCCAGCAATCCTATTGTCCCCTTGACTCCGTGGGAACTGGCCCAAGCCCAAGGTTGGACACCTTGGGCCTAGCTGGGGACGTGCGACAGGGGGTGGGGTAAGGCCGCCTCAATACCCTCTAAACCGACAACACATTTTTCCTGCGGGATCTGGGTGAGTTGGTTCAAGGCGGTGGCGTCCCGTCGTTGAGGTTCCGGGTTCGAGTCCTCGCAAAGGCAACATGCACCATAACTCCAGCGATCCTCTCGTCCTCTCGACTCCGTGGGAACTGGCCCAAGACCAAGGTTAGTGACCTTGGGCCTAGCTGGGTATGTGCGACAGGGGGTGGGGTAAGGCCGCCTCAATACCCTCTAAACCGACAACACATTTTCCCGCGGGGGCTAGGTGAGTTGGTTCAAGGTAGTGGCGTCCCGTCGTTGAGGTTCCGGGTTCGAGTCCTCACAAAGGAAACGTGCACCATACGCCAGTGATCCTCTCATCCCCTCGACTCTGTGGGAACTGGACCAAGCCCAAGGTTGGCCACCTTGGGCCTAGCTGGGGACGTGCGAAAAGGGGTGGGGTAAGGCCACCTCAATACCCTCTAAAACGAAAACACGTTTTAGCCAAAGATCCTGTACCCTAGTGGTACAGGCTCCTTCTTGGCATCCAAAAGATCCAGGATCAAATTCGGGAAGGGACTAATTTCTGGGGGTACTGTAGAAGCATTATAGCAGGGCCTATAGCAGCGGCGACACTATAGCGGCCAAGGTACTTAAGGAGGAACTGTTGCGGTGGTGGTACTGTAGCAGGTACTGTAGCAGCCCGGGTACTGTAGGATTACTATTCACCGAGGGGATCTTTGGGCAAAAAAATGGGCTTTCAAGCCTAGGGTTCAGGCCACTTGGCCTTGGTCCTTCGGGCTATGTAATGGGTCTCCCTCTACCCAGTCTAAAGAGGTCTTTACTTTAAATAATAAAATGAGGCTTCGGGCCCCAACCTTTAAAAAAAAATTATAAACTCACATGGGCAATTCATATCACAAGACTAACAAGTGAATTAAACTATCACAAGGCTTAAGAAAATATTATCTCATGTGGAAAAACATTCAATTAATCAATTTCATTTTAAACTACCATAAAAAGGTAAATAAAGGCATGACCATAGGCATCCTAGGCCAAACGACTAAATGTTGGCCATCCAAGGGAAAATGCACCCATGGGGTGGCCCTCAATCAAGGCTAACTATCTCAAACATGCCTTAATAATCATTTAATCGATTACCTAATCAACATTAGGTAAAAACATTGGTCAATATTCAATTAGGCGACACCCAAAAATGGGTGCATGGAACTCCAGCACATATAATCAACTTGACAATTTGCGGAAAAAAATGAGACCACCTACTTCGTACTCGTATGACTCTCCTCATCCAGCGTTGAGCTCTGATTCGACTAGATCTACAAAATAATAATAAATGATCAACCTTCAATAACTAGGTCGAGAGGGGAAATTAGGAAGAAATTATCAAAAGGAATTGAGCACTCACCGAGGGAATTTAAATGGATCTGATGGTGTTTGAATCGAGCATCGGATGAAGAAACGGGAGGAAATATCCCATTTAGATTGCCTGGGCACGCTGCTTGTTGGGGGGGGGGGGGTCCTATCTGTCTATCTAGAAAGAAACGATGCAACTGCCTGACTTAATAAAATAAAAAAAGTACACGGTGTGTACTTGAGGCTACACACCGTGTCCGTACAATTTCTGGCCAGACCATTAAATGGCCGTGTACCAGAATTACATGGCATGTAGCCCTCCATACACGGTTTGTACCTATAAGTACACGACGTGTAGGCCCCAGTCACGCTTTGTAACAGGCCTACAGCTAGCCCTTGACCATTTTCACCCATTTTCTTAAGTATAAACTGAAAATAAAAGATCTATACCTCAAAGTAAGAATCATGTTCTTACAAACTTCCCCCTTAAAGAAATTCATCCCGAAATTTCCCTTCTAAGGGTGATGAAGGAACATCAGAGAAAAATTTTGGCCATTGCGATCGAACGTCGGCCTCCCTCTCCTAGGTGTCATTTTGCACTCGTCCGCGCTGCCATAACACCTGTACTAAAGGAACAGATCAGCCACCAAGAACCTTCATGCGAAAATCCACAATACCGAATAGGATTCTCATCAAAAGACACATCTACCTACAACTCAACTTCCTTGGGCGGAAAGGTGTGAGATAGGTCTGGGCTATAGCGGTGTTTCTAAGATACGTGGAAGAAGTCGTGCATAGACTCATGCCTTCGAGGTAACTGCAACCAATAGGCAACCGTCCCGACCCTCCCCAGAATCTCAAATGACCCAACATATCTCGGTGAAAGATTACTCTGTCTCCTGATTCGCCTGTGTCCCAGCCTCAGTGAAACACGCAAAAAACCCGATCCCCAACCACGAACTCCAGAGATCGTCTACAGATATCAGCGTATGATTTCTAATGAGACTGTGCAGTGGCCATTCACTTCTGAATCAACTGGACCTACTCAGAAGTCTCCTGCACAAGACATGATCTCAGTAAAGCTGCCTCACCTACCTCTAACCAGTATAGGGGAGAGCAGCATAGACTACCATATAAATCCTCATAAGGTGACATTTGTATCATCACCTGATAACTATTATTGTAGGCGAATTCAACTAGGGGAAAGTGTTTCTCCCAAGAGCCCCCAAAATCTAGGGCGCATGCTCAAAACATGTCCTCTAGCACCTGTATTGTATGCTTTGACTGGTCATCAGGTTGAGGGTGGTATGTTGTACTCAGGTGTACCTATGTACCCAGCACCCTCTAAAAACTCTACTAGAAATGAGACCTGAAGTGGGTCTCCCTATCTGAAATGATACTGCGCAAGACCCCATGTAGTCGTGCCACCTCTAAGATATATAGCTTTCCAAGATCATCAACACTGAAGGTCTCCTTGATCAGTAAGAAAAGAGTGACCTTCATAAGCCTGTCAACAACTACCCACACAACATAATTACCTTGGGGTGACCTCGGAAACCCCGTTATGAAATCCATCGCGACATCATCCCATTTCCACTCCGGAATGGGTAGCTATTGTAAAATTATGTCTATTCATTGATTGTTCTCACTTTTTCCCTTAAAGGTAATTGAAAATAAAAAATTTAATGTTGGATGGATGTCTGGTCGTTGATGCTCCGCCTTCACCTGCTGACAGGTGGAACATCACATGAAAAAACTAGCTACATCTCCCTTAATTCCTGGCCACCAGTACTGAATATGTAAATCCTAATACATCTTGGTGACACCAGGATGCACTACCCAAACCGAAGCATGAAAATCCCGCATCAGCTCCTCACGCATATCTACCGAAACCCATACGCGACCCTATAATCGTAGAACCTCATACTTTCCTATAGTCTAACCAGGAGGAGGGTCCTTTCTTGACATACTCTCCCATATAAATAGGCCTTCAGAATACGATAGCTACCTTATCTTCACTATGTCCAGTAAGGTAGATTTACAACTAAGGATGTAAGAAAATTCTGCCCCTGCCTATTGTGCACCTCTAAATGCATCTTAGAGAACAACGCCATCAGGTTCCACTTGCTACTGGCCTGCTGCACTACCTATATCTGAGTCATCCTTCTTAGTGCATCATCCACTTCATTGCCCTTCCTAGTCATGTAGGCAAGATCTAAGTCAAAAGACTAAAGGTATTACACCCACCTTCTTTGCCTCAAATTCGGTGCTCTAGTGTTGTTCTAAAAGAAGAAAGATGGTGGTCTCAGGCTACGTGTAGACTACCGAATATTGAATCAGGTTAAGGTCAAGAACCGTTACCCCCTCCTAAGGATCGATGACCTTTTTGAAAAGTTGAAGGGAGTAAGTTGGTTCTCTAAGATCAACCTACATTCTGGATATCACCAGTTGAGGGTGAAGGAGGGTGACATCTTGAAGAATACTTTTAGATGCAGATATGGGCACTTTGAGTTTATGGTCATGCCATTCGGCATTATGAACACACTAGATGTGTTTATGGGGCTCATGAACTCTATTTTCGGTGAGTATCTGGACCAGTTTGTGGTCGTGTTCATCGACAACATCATGATCTACTCAAGATCAAAGTAGGATCACACCGAGCATCTAAGGATAGTTTTGGAGGTCCTCTGACACCACCATCTCTACGGGAAGTTGTCCAAGTGAATGTTCTGGACATAATAGGTGCACTTACTTAGAAATATAGTGTCCCAGTAGGGAATAACAGTGGACCAATCAAAGGTCAAAGTGTTTGTTTCTTGGGAAGAACCCAAGAATGTGGAAGATGTTTGTAGTTTCATAGGACTAGATGATTATTAACGGAGGTTCGTACCTTATATCTCTCGAGTTTTAGGGTCATTGACAACTTTGAACAGAAAGGACCAAGCTTTTGTGTGAAGTGAGCAGTGCCATACAACTTTTAGTTATTTGAAAAGGAATCTAGTCAGTGGCACAGTGTTAAGGTTTCTAGAAGAATGGGTGATGTTTGAGGTGTTTTGTGATGCTTCTAGGTTAGGCTTGGTATGTGTGAAGATGAATTAGCAAGGATTAATCTCTTATGGGTCTAGAAAATTACACCCTCACAAATGGAACTATTCCACCCACGACATGGAACTTTCAGTGGTTGTGTTTTCACTAATGTTTTGGCAGAATTACCTCATCAGGGAATGCTTTGTGGTCTTCACGGATTACAAAAGCTTGAGGTACATTTTCTCCCAGTGAGACCCAGACTTGCGATAATGAAGGTGGATGGAGTTTATTCAGTACTACAACTTCGATATCTCCTACACCTTAGGAAAGGTGAACATGGTGGCTGCTTCCTTGAGCAGTAAGTCACATAAGGATGTGGTTCGGGAGTAAGAAGATGCTTGGAAAGCAATGGAGGAGTTTCCTGATTTACATTTGGGCATGAGAGTGGAGGACGATAGAGGCTGTATTTTTCATATGGAAGTGCAATCTTCCTTGGTAAGGTAGGTGAAGGAAATCTTAGTGGGGAGACTCAGAGGTTTAAGTAATACATGATCGCGTAAGTCAGGGTTGCACCAGAGGGATGGTCGGAGGATAGTCAGAGTCTGATGATAATTAGCCAATAAAAATACATATGTTAATTAAATTTAATGGTATTAAATTTTCATTTTTGAACTTATGGGTCTAAGTTAGTGTATTTTAATTTTGAGCATCCATTCTCATCATTTGTGCACTTCATGCCTAATGTACACCAATTTAGGCCCAATGATTCATCTGATTTTAAGGAATGTAATTATCCATATTTTAATTTTATATTTTTTGAAATGTATATACTCTTGAATATGAACATTTTTCATTCAGGTATCAATGGTGTATTCATAAAGGATGATGGGGATATTTGGTGATGAAAGGAAACAATTATGGAGAAGGGAGATTGGACTTCATCCCACTAATGAGAACGTGGGGCCCACAATATAGACCCAATGAATCCCAAATTTCTATTAATGATATAAAAAATATATAGTAATATATAATTATTCAGAATCTAGTGCTAATTCAGCTTTCATTGTGGTCATTCAGGTGGACCGAGTTAGAGATAAAATTCTGGGCCAGATTCTGTGGCCCAGAAAAACAGCCCACCAATTTAATCATATATCGGCAACCAAAAGTTCATTTAGGCTGAAATTTTATAGAGATATAGGAGACATCTGGAGATTCACATTGGTCTTCTATGTACCACTCTAATTCGGCCATATAAACGGCCATCTAGGCGCATCTGTTCAGTGGATGGAAGCTGACTACCACTTCGAGTCAAGGATAAAGAAGTCCATTCTCCCTTACTTTCCACCACCCTAGGCCTACCATAATCAAGTGGGATACTTTGTACTGTTGGAGGCTCGACGCAAGGCTCCAAAAATTTCTATTTAAGGTAGTGGTGTTGAAGGATCTAATCATCTTGGATGCTTTCTTTCATTGTAATGTTATGTTTCCACTTTTCCTTTGTAATGTTCTTCCTCAATTGTAAGTTGTTTTAATTCATCTTAGTTTCTTAATAAAAGTTCTTATTTTCCTATTATTATATTCTTCTACATATCAATTTGATATCATTGTCTCAAGGTGTGAATTTATTCACACTAATCCTTGTGAAATTATTCACACAACGGTGGAGTGATCATTTTCTTTTTATTGTTTTCTTACTTCTTCAATTCCTCCCTCATGAGTCTACTTCCCGCTTCCATTGAAACCATAGCATCAATGGAGGGATAAATCACTTATGGGTTGATCCAAGGGAGTATAAAGGGGATAGATTGGATGTTATTTATCACCCCATTAATGTAACACCCCAAGCTTCCATGGTACGTTTCCCTTTGAATAATGTAATAGCTTGCATTGTATGCAACTTCGAGATTCTAGCACACCGCGACCAATCAAACTAGCCATTATGCATAGTAATACCCACTTTTTGAAATTTTATAAATTTTACCTTTCAAAATGGACTTCATTTTCGGATTCAAAATATCGAAATTATCTTAGGGTGATTTTTTGGTATTTTTCTGAAAACTTTCAATTTTTGATGAATAGTGAAAAACACTGAGTTATAGTTTAAAACCGAATTTTTATTTAAATAATTATTTATTTTATTTAAATTTATTTTAGGTAAAAATAGATACATAATACCTACATAATTTCAATGTAATTCTTTAGAGTCAGTTTATAACAATTTTAGATATATAAAAATTTTATTGAACTTTTTAACCGTCTTTTACCCACCTCCTAGGAGCATTTGCAAATTTGAATAAAACTTAATTTTACCGCTTATGTGAATTGAATTTCAAAAATCTGAGAGATACAGTTGATATTAGTAAGTAAAATGTGGTTCAATAAGATAAAAATATTTTTTTGTGAATAATAACTTTTGACTTTTATTTACCTCGGTTAAAAGTAACTAGGGTAATTAAGGGTAAAAATGATATTATTATTACCCTAACACATGTACTAATTCTATTTGATAAGTGTAATTTGACCAAAAACAAACTTAGGAATAAAATATGAGCCTTTAGGTCCACTTGGATTAGATTAGGATATTTATTATTATTTAATTCAAAGAAGAGTTAAAAGTGTTAAATTCAAAGCTTAATAACTAAACCATTTCTAATATAGGGTTATACATAGAATAAATTATATTATAAAAATTAATTAGAAATATAAAACTATTTCCTAAATAATGGTATTTTATTTATATTTTTTAGACATTAAATAATTTAATTTATTTATGACATAATGATGATGCAGTAATTACCTAATTAATGAAATATTAAAATATTTAATATTACAAATATCCAAATAAATGTAATATGAGACTTTTTATGAATTAAACTAATTTTATAAGTTAATATGACATATTAGGGTTGGTTAGATGATTTTTTTTCAAAGTAATAATGCTGTTATGAATTTAGCAAAAACAAAATACCAAATATTGTCAAAATTGACATAAAAGAGTTTTTAAAACAAATATTATATTATTAATTGATATTCTATTCCTAAAAATCTAAGGTTTTGAAAAAAGACTAAAATAATGATAGGTTTATCATTAATGAACCAATTAGGGTTTTATTGGAAGTATATAGTAAGTTTATTAACCATATAATATAAAAATACAAAGAGACATGGTAAATGTCAAACTATTTAACTAAGAGTTAAATCTAAAAGATAAGGTTAATATAGTGACCCAAACCTGTATAAAACCTATTGGTTGAGTGGTTTTCGACCCATCCCCACCTTATCCTTTAAATATTCCATTTTAGATCCATTATAAACCGAAAATTATTTTATTATAGTATAATATTTCTAGCTTTTCCTAAGGTGCCTCTCACCCCTCTTATAAAAGGGAACTCCCCTCTTCTCTCTAATTCACACCATAAAAGCCATTTGGATCGGACAAAACCTGCCCAAATACCCTATCAACTATCCTAAATTCATCCTAGAGGCCTTCCTTTAGTCAGAAATCCAACCTAAGGAGCCCTTTTGATCAAATCAAAAGGAAGAACCCGAAAAAGAGGTAAATATTTCACCATCTCTTTCAAGTTAATTTCTTCTTACACTTCGTATTTCTTTGTTATTTCCATTGTAAAATAATAACTCTAGTATATTATATATAATGTGATTTTATTATAAATATGGTACAACCATATTCATTATTCTATACATCCTTTGAATGACATGTCACCATACGTACGTACGTACGGCTTACCGTCTCCACGTCGTGGTGTAATTGTTATTCAATACATTATTATTTGAATGAGTATAATAACATTGTGTAATTGATGTAAATAATAAATATAACATGATAATTATTCTGTATATATGATATACCATCCAATTATATATTATTTTAATATCAAAAGAATGATATTGTCGCTCGTGCGTACGTACTGATTACCATCTCCACGAACACGACGAGATTCATTCCCCATCGTATCCATTCAAGACTAATTTTTATTTGATAATTAAAAATAATTTTTAGAGACTTGATATAATTATGGATATGAATAAGATACATCCCATCCATAAAAAATATGACTCACATAACAAAGAATATAAAGGAAAACGAATTCGTTAACACCCGAAACGACTATAGTACAAAGATATTATTAACAAAGCAATGTTAAAAGATCTTATATGATATCATATTAATGTATATGATTATTGTTTAATTTAATAACAATTATTTCACCATTATACAGGAGGTTAACCAACCCTCGACCAAGGAAAAGTACAAAGTAAGGGGTTTCTTATCTCACTTTTAATTCTGTGAGATTTCCATTGTTCGCCACTTATTTATTACAAGTGGTGTATTGTGTAATGCTATTTGATATATATTATCATGATTATATTTATATTCATGGAATTATGTGATTAATTTAGTGGTTATTAACTTTTTTTCATATGACTTGATTGATTACAACAATGTAAGGGTTTTTATCTCACTTTTATTCCCGTGAGATTCATGCTATATTGGACACTATTTCCTTTTGTGTGGAGTATGTACTGCCCCTAATTGTATTATTTTTGTAATATACTTTAATGTATGGGTATTTAAATCTTCATTTTATGATACTTCTTTCATGGGGTTTATGTTTCATAAGTTACCAAATCGGCAAGGGAATTTCAAATTTCAATTTCCACTCATTGGGATTTATGCATACTTCATGGATTATTTTACTCCATGATTATGTGTGGAATCACTATTTATTATTTGTGTAGTAATTTCCACTCCCCTTTTTGTGGATATAATTTTGATACACATAATCACTCCATTGATAAATTCTCAAGTCATCAATATTAACTTGATAAGAGTAATTTTAACTCAATCTCCATTTATTGAGATAAACATCCAATTCATTGGTGTTGTTTTTACAAGAGTATGTATGAATGTCCTCTGATTGATTTACACTAAATATCCAATCATATTGAGTGTATTTGTATTTATCACACATAATTATGTCATTGGTTTATCCTTAACCAAAGGATACAGTCTTTATAAGAGATTTCATCTCAATTTACATTCCATTGAGACTTCATTGTTGTTATACACCAATTCACTCTTATATGGTGTATATAATGTACTTTGACATAGTATATCATGAATACCTTTATTCTCATAATATTATAAAGTTTTTATTACTTCAATTATTTGTATTAAAGTGTCTCTCTTTTGGTTAGGAACTCTAAATAAAATATCATTTTAAATGTTTTAAAGATTTATTATTCTAAATCTTTCTCATTAATGTCCATGTTTTAAAAATGGTTTTAAGGATTTATTTATATGGAAATTAAAGCTTTAAAATTAAAATTTCTTTATAAGTTTCAAAGTGATATTGGACACTTTGATTCAAAAATCTATTTTTAAACGACTTCTTGACAAATAGTGCGACTTTTAAATGTTTTCAAGAAAAAGGGGGATATTTCTCTAAAAAAGTTTTGATGATTATTTTCATCTATGTAAATATCATTCATTGTTCTCGATTGAGGTTAATCTGTTACAATAAAATCTTCCATATTGTATTTAATGAGTTATGTTTGACTGTGGGTGTTCTATTTTTATACCATTCATGGTTTGTGGATAAAGTATTGACATTTTGTATGGTATTTTTAATATGAATGTTTATGTTATGTTTCAAACTTTTCATATGAGGAATGCATTGAAATTAGTAAGTGATGGGTGGAGCCCTCTATATCCCCTCGATGCATCAGTAGGTCTCATGAGACAAACTAGTGTCTTGGCACAAGGCCTTGACAAAATCTTATTTGTAGTCTTAGCACAAGGCCTTGACCATGTGGTTATGAAAGTCTGGAATTATGCATTCCATCATTATGAAAGTGGATATTGATATTGCATGTGATTATTAGACTAGTAGAATATACATGTGAATAAGTAAATGACATTATTTGATTTTATCTTTGCCATATTATGCTGAAGTTCATGTTTAAAAGGATTTTGTTTTAGTCTTATACATTGCCTTAAATTTTTACGCTTAGTTATGAAAGTTTCCGCTATATTGTTATCCTTATTGAGAATCTAAGCTCACCCCTTTATATGTTTTATTTTTTCCAGGATATGAATAAGTGTATTATGACTGAACTGCAGGGATATAATATGGGATCTCATTGTTGTCTATGGAAACAATGATGTTGTAGTTTTCCATTTTATGATGTAATGTAAACCTTATGAATGTATCTAGTATTTCCAAGGCTACTAAACTGATCAGTATTTCGGGACATGATCTCCTTGTATCATGCCAATGTTATGTAATAATGCACCGACTCTGGGTAACTGGGGTCAGGGCGTTATAGTTGGTATCAAAGGAAGTTTAGTACAAACCTTGGAAACTAGATTTAGATAAACTCTGATTAGAGCACATATACCTAAGATAGAATTTGATGATTAGTATAGAAGAACTTCCTAAAATTTTGGTATTGTAGAGATTTTGTGAGTTTTCCAAGCAATACATCTCTATCTGGATACTAGAAGGTAGAAGCAGCTTTAGCATAGATGTACCAAGGGATAAAACTCTAAAAAACTACTTTGATCTAGACTCAAACAGGAACTGGTGCACGACAACATGCCTTGATGCACTCTTGGTAACGACACTCCCTGGGGATATGCTTAGGATAATTTACATTTTCTTTACAAACCGATTTGAAGGATTTTAATATAACATGAGAATAAATGACATTGGTTAATCCTAAGGTGTTTCAAATTGAAAATATGGTGTCATGATATTCTCTAAATGATTTTATGACTACTGTTACTCACACAATGCTTTCTGGTTTTAGTCAATGGCTGGATTCCAAGGAAGTAATAGTAACTTTGAACATGATGTACAAGGTGAGAATGGTGGTTTAAATGAGCAACAAAATGGAATGTTTATAGTCTTAAAAGATATCGTGTTCATGCCAAATCAGTTTTCCAAAAATATGATCAACAACATATATATTAACCAACTCCTGGACTCAACAAAGAAGAGAAGGTGATGAATGATAAGAGCTCCAACAGTGGAGACCATGAAGAAATGAATCCTCAATTTCCATCATGTAGGAAATGTGGAAGGAGATACCCGGGAAAGTGTCTCAATGCAACAAAGAAATTCTTTACATGTGGGAAATAAGGACATAAAGTAAAGAATTGCCAAGGAAAAATGAAGAGTTCTATGGAAGAAAATAAAAATGGTCCCAAGAGTCCATTTAGAGTCATTTTCCATAAATGTAGGGGACCTTTCCATTACTCGAGTGAATTCCCTATTCTATATGATATTTTCTTGGTCAAAGAAGAAGCTATGTAGAAATAAATGGTTATATAAATGTTTAAAAGTATTAGTTCTCCTTGTTGATGGGATTACTTTGGAATAATTTTCTCTTGTATTTGTAACCCTGTAGTTTTTCATGTGAAATTGATATTTGAGGAAGAATTATCTTTTCTCTTATGGATATAGTTATAAAAAACCATCTGGTTTTATATGATCATTGGGTTTGAGACAATTACAAGTTATTATATTTTAGGATGAAAATGCAAGGTATGTGATAAAATTTGTGGTTAAATTATGTTATGGTTATTTTCAGGAATTTATCTCATTTTGGTAATGTTATAAAATATAGTTTTTGAAAAAGGACAACACGCAGACCGTGTGACAACCCGTCATGTCGGACAAATATGTGGTAATCGTACCCACAACCAGCATGCGATTGGGATTTATCGCATACCGCTAGAATACGTGAAGTCCCTGGTTAGAAAGACTAATTATTTTTAGTTAAATGATTTTATTGATCAATAATAAGGTGAATTGGGATCTTATGTCTTATCAAATGAATACCCTTAGTATAGAAAAATGATTTTGCGATTACGTGATAAATGTTATTTTGGAAGACGTTCGCTCTGTTGGGAACACTATATGCCTAAGGAAAATAGAATACTATGAAATTTCATTTGAGGAGTAATGGTGGATTTTTATCTATGTTTTTATTGTGGATTTATAGTGATTTGGGTTATTTATGGAAATGATTAACCTATAATAGAGAATATGTGATTAGGTTAATTACTTTTAAGTATTTGACTTTAAAGTAGTTGATGTCATTTGGAGATACAATTTAACGTGGAAGGCTACATAACCAAATTCTTCTAAGTTTTTGGTTTCAATATTAGTTTGGATTATATTGAAGGATTTTAAGGACAATTGTTTATTTAATGGTATTTATTTAACTTTGGGGTATTGTTGGTTTAATTTTAGAAATTAATATTAGTGTTTTTTTCTCTAAAGGAATATACTTTTGGGGGATCATATGATCTTTTACTAACCGTTTTGGTTTTGATTAATCTCTAAAGACAAGGTAAATATATAGTTTATCCTTTGTGGATCATGTGATTATCTAGAAGTTGATTCTATCTCTTCCGGTGTGACGAAGTCATCTTGAATACTAATCATTTGAAAAAAAATGAGTTAGTGGTAGAAATTTATTAAGGAATGAAACTCTACTTAAAAAGTAAGTATATCCCTTTATGTTCCTAGTCAATCTCATAAATAAATTCCTCATATTTATGAAATGTAACTTAAAAAAATGTTGCCCGTTTACTTTTCCTACTGGGAAACTAATGACCATTTGTCCCATCACAAGTTTGTGGTTTTCTTGTTGTTAACTTTCTCCTGATCAAGTTTTCTATCCCTCTCCATCATAACTTTACACTTAGTTTATCTTCCATATACATGTTTTCCAACATGGAATCCTAGTATGGGTTATCTCGGGTGACCTTTGTACTTCTCTTTCTTCCTTTTAAAGTGATAGTTTTATTGACTCTTTTTTCGATGTGGGACTTTCAATTATGTTCCCAAGCCCAATTTTAAAAATTGCAAGGACGCAATTTCCAAAAAGGCGAATAATGTAACACCCCAAGATTCCATGGTATGTTTCCCTTTGAATAATGTAATAGCTTGCATTGTACACAACTTCGAGATTCTAACACACCGCGACCAATCAAACTAGTCGTTATGAATAGTAATACCCACTTTTTGAAATTTTATAAATTTTATCTTTCAAAATGGACTTCATTTTTGGATTTTAAATATCGAAATTATCTTAGGGTTAATTTTTGGTATTTTTCCGAAAACTTTAATTTTTGATGAATAGTGAAAAACACTTAGTTATAGTTTAAAACTGAATTTTTATTTAAATAATTATTTAATTTATTTAAATTTATTTTAGGTCAAAATAGATACATAATACCTATATAAGTTCAATGTAATTCATTGGAGTTAGTTTATAATAATTTTAGATATATAAAAATTTTATTAAACTTTATAACCGTTTTTTACCCACCTCCTAGGAGCATTTGCAAATTTGAATAAAACTTAATTTTACCGCTTCTGTGAATTGAATTTCAAAAATATGAGAGACACGGTTGATATCATTAAGTAAAATGTGGTTCAATAAGATAAAAATAATTTTTTGTGAATAGTAACTTTTGACTTTTATTTACTACGATTAAAAATAAATAGGGTAATTAAGGGTAAAAATGATATTATTATTACCCTAACACATGTTCTAACTCTATTGGATAAGTTTAATTCTATCAAAAACAACATTATTAATAAAATATGATCCTTTAGGTCCACTAGGATTAGATTAGGACATTTATTATAATTTAATTCAAAGAAGAGTTAAAAGTGTTAAATTCAAAGCTTAATAACTAAACCATTTTTAATATAGGGTTATACATAAGATACATTAGATTATGAATATTCATTATAAATTTAAAAATATTTCCTACATAATGGTATTTTATTTATATTTTTTAGACATTAAATAATTTAATTTATTTATGACACAATGATGATGCAGTAATTACCTAATTAATGAAATATTAAAATATTTAATATTATAAATATCCAAATAAATGTAATTTGAGACTCTTTATGAATTTCACTAATTTTATAGGTTAATATGAAATGTTAGGGTTGGTTAGTTAAATTTTCTTCGAAGTAATAATGCTGTTATGAATTTAGCAAAAACAAAATACCAAATAGTGTCAAAATTGACATAAAAGAGTTTTTAAAAAAATATTATATTATTAATTGATATTATATTCCTAAAAATATAAGTTTCGTCCAAAATAATTATATAATGATAGGTGTATCATTAATGAACCAATTAGGGTTCTCTTGGAAGTATATAGTAAGTTTATTAACCATATAATATAAAAATACAAAGAGACATGGTAAATGTCAAACTATTTAACTAAGAGTTAAATCTAAAAGATAAGGTTAATATAGTGACTCAAACCTCTATAAAACCTATTGGTTGAGTGGTTTTCGACCCATACCCACCTTATACTTTAAATAATACATTTTTGAGCCATTATAAACCGAAAATTATTTTATTATAAAATAATATTTCTAGCTTTTCCTAAGGTTCCCCTCACCCCTCTTATAAAAGGGAACTCTCCCTTCTCTCTAATTCACAACATCAAAGCCATTTGGATCGGCCAACCCCTACCCAAATAACCTATAAACTATCCTACCTTAATACTAGAGGCCTTCCTTTATTCATAAATCCAACCTAAGTAGCCCTTTTGATCAAATCAAAAGGAAGAACCCGAAGAAGAGGTAAATATTTCATCACCTCTTTCAAGTTCCTTTCTTCTTCGACTTCCTCTTTATTTGTTATTTCCATTCTAAAATAATAAATCCAGTATCTTCTATATACTATGATGTTATTATAAATATGGTACAACCATATTTATTATTCTATCAATCCTTTGAATGACATGTCACCATACGTGCGTACGTACAACTTATCGTCTCCACGTCATGATATAATTGTTATTCAACACATTATTATTTGGATGGGTATAATAACGATGTGTAATTGATTTAAATAATAAATATAACATGATAATTATTCTGTATATATGATATAACATCCAATTATACATTATTTTAATATCAAAAGAATGATATTGTCGCTCGTGCGTATGTACTGATTACCGTCTCCACAAATGCGATGAGATTCATTCCCCATCGTATCCATTCAAGACTGATTTTCATTTGATAATTTAAAATAATGTTTAGAGACTTGATATAATTATGGATATGAATAATATACATCCCATCCATAACAAATATAACTCACATATCAAAGAATATAAAGGAAAATGAATCTGTTAACACCTGAAACGACGATAATACTAAGATATTATTAACAAAGCAATGTTAAAAGATCATATATGATATCATATTAGTGTATATGATTATTTTATAATTTAATAACAATTATTTCACCATTATACATGAGTTTAACCTACCCTCAACCAAGGAAAAGTAAAAAGTAAGGGGTTTCTTATCTCACTTTTAATTCTGTGAGATTTCCATTGTTGGCCACTTATTTATTGCATGTGGTGTATTGTGTACTGCCATTTGATATATATTATCATGATTCTATTTATATTCATGGAATTATGTGATTCATTTGGTGGTTATTAACTTTTGTTCATATGACTCGATTGATTACAATGAAGTAAGGGTTCTTCATCTCACTTTTATTCCTGTGAGATTCATGCTATATTGGCCACTATTTCCTTTTGTGTCGAGAAAGTACTTCCCTTAATTGTATTATTTTTGTAATATACATTAATGTTTGGTTATTTATATCTTCATAGTATGATACTTATTTCATGGGGTGTATGTTTCATAAGTTACCAAATCGGTAAGGGAATTTCAATTTTCAATTTTCAATCATTGGGCTTTACACATACTTCATTGATTATTTTACTCCATGATTATGTGTGGAATCACTATTTATTATTTGTGTAGTAATTTACACTCCCCTTTATATGGATATAATTTTGATACACATAATCACTCCATTGATAAATTCTCAAGTCATCAATATGAACTTGATAAGAGTAATTTTAACTCAATCTCCACTTATTGAGTTAAACATACAATTAATTGGTGTTGTTTTACATGAATATGTGTGAATGTCCTTTGATTGATTTAAAGTTAATATCCAATCATATTGAGTGTATTTATATTTATCACACATAATTATGTCATTGGTTTACCCTTAACCTAATGATACGGTCTTTATAAGAGACTTCATCTCAATTTACATTCCATTGAGACTTCATTGTTGTTATACATCAATTCACTTTTATATGGTGTATATAATGTACTTTGACATAGTATATCATGAATCCCTTTATTATCATGATATTATAAAGTTTTGATTACTTCAATTATTTGTATTCAAGTGTCTCTATTTCGGTTATGAACTCTAACTAAAATATCATTTTAAATATTTTAAAGATTTATTATTATAAATATTTCTCATTAATGTCCATGTTTTAAAAATGGTTTTAAGGATTTATTTATATGGACATTAATGTTTTAAAATTAAAATTTCTTTTAAAAGTTTCAAAGTGGTATGGGACACTTTGATTCAAAAATCTATTTTTAAACGGCTTCTTGAAAAATAGTGCGACTTTTAAATGTTTTCAAGAAAAAGGGGGATATTTCTCTCAAATAGTTTTAATGATTATTTTCATCTATGTCAATATCCTTCATTGTTCTAGATTGAGGTTAATCTATTACAATACAATCTTCCATATTTTATTGAATGAGTTATGTTTGACTGTGGGTGTGTTATTTTTATACCATTCATGGTTTTTGGATAAAGTATTGACATTTCGTATGCTAGTTTTAATACGAATGTTTATGTTATGTTTAAAACTTTTCATATGAGGAATGAATTGGACTTAGTAAGTGACGGGTGGAGCCTTCTATAGATCCTCGATGCATCGGTAGGTCTAATGAGACAAAATAGTGTCTTGGCACAAGGCCTTGACAAAATCTTATTTGTAGTCTTGGCACAAGGCCTTGACTATGTGGTTATGAAATTCTAGCATTATGAATTCCATCACTATGAAAGTGGCTATTTATATAGCATGTGATTATTCAACTAGTAGAATATACATGTGAATATGTAAATGGAATTATTTGATTTTATCTTTTCCATATTATGCTGAATTTCAAGTTTAAAAGGATTTTGTTTTAGTCTTATACATTGCCTTAAATGTTTACACTTATTTATGAAAGTTTCTACTATATTTTTATCCTTACTGAGCATCTGAGCTCACCCCTTTCTATGTTTTATTTTTCCCAGGATGCGAAGAAGTGTATTATGACTGACCTATAGGGATAATATATGGGATCTCACTGTTGTATATGGAAACAATGTTGTTGTAGTTTTCCATTTTATGATGTAATGTAAACCTTATGAATGTATCTAGTATTTCCAAGGCAACTAAACTGATCAGTCTTTCAGGACATGATTTCATTGTATCATGCCAATGTTATGTAATAATGCACCGACTCTAGGTAACGGGGTTTGGGGTGTTACAATTAATGTCTAATCACTTATTTTAATTTTGATTTTTATTTGATGATTTTAAAACTTCTTTGTCCTTGTTGAATTTTAAGGCCACATAATTCAAGTGCTAATACGAACCTTTACCTTGGAGTGCTCATAAATTTGATCCTCCAAGTGTATAGGTGATTAGTATTATGGTGTGTTGGTGTTAAAATAGTAAGTGATGAAGTTGTTTGATCTTCTTGAATAAACCCATCTCGAATATAAGAAGTTGAAATTGTTAAAAAAGGAATTCCATCCAAACCAACCCCAAGAGATAACCTAGGATCAACTCGTTCTTTAAAATTGAATTCACTCAAGTCTGTTAGTTCTATCTTTAAACCCTTCAAAAATCAACCCAAAGTTGGAAAATTCATAGCCAAAACAATCCACAGAATGTACGTGTCTATAGGTTTCTTCTTAGGTCTCTGAGGATTCGACAACCCAAGCTACACTAAAAGTGATCGCTTAACCCTAAAAACTTGGGTAAATTTGAGTGTGAATCAAATTTTGGCACCGTTTCCGGGGACCCAAGTAAGTCATCTTAAACACCCATTCTATTCTCCCCCATTTCTCCTATTCTCATCCAAATTATCTTATCTTTTCCCTTTATCGTTTTTTTCTTTTGGCGCATGTCCGCCTACACCCGTGACCAATCAAATCGTCTAGTTAGGATGGCTAGTCCTGGGGTTGGGGAGTCAAGTACCCCAAGGGAACTCTTTCCATTATATCATAATCTTCCTAATACCCCAGAGAAAAAAATTGAGCCCATTTCAATCGAAGGTCTTCAAATAAACCAACTCATAAACCAGGGTGGGAACCAAAATGGAAATCCAAATGAGGCAGCCCCAAACTTGGGGAATGCATTTGATCAAACCATGAATGACTACCTCACACCTTCCTGGACCAATGTCCCCTCATGAATTAGACAAAATTCCATAGGAGATTCTAACTACATATTTAAAACCCATGTCCTAAACCACCTTCCCACATTCCATGGAATAGAGTTTGAGATACCCTACTTTCACATTAAGGAGTTCAATGACATTTTAGAAACCATGTGTCCCCCACATCAACTAGAATCAGCTAAGACGAGGTTATTTCCTTTTTCTTTAAAGGATCGAGCTAAAAATTGGCTAAAAATTTTGAGACCATCATCCATCAACTCTTGGGACCAATTACAAAGATAATTCTACAAAAAATACTTTTCCCACCACAAAACAATTGCACTTAAAAAAATCATCCAAAACTTTTTTGAAAAAGAGGGAGTGTTATTTTATGAAACATGGGAAAGGTTCAAAGACACCCTCAACATGGTACCTCACGAATGGATTTTCAATCCCAGAACAAGTTAGAATTTTATATGAATGGTTGGGTCCAGGGAACAAACAATTCATTGACATGATGTGTAATGGAACTTAAAAAAAAGTCCCAAATGATGATTACGAGTATCTGGAAAGCCTTGCTGAACAAAACCAAACATGGAAAACTTCACCTTATTCTGAAAATCCACAAAGAACTACTATAATTCATACACTTAGAGAAAAAGAAAGCCTTATGGATAAACTCGCAACATTCTCTAGGAAGGTTGAAGAGACATACCTTAGGAAAGTCCATGAAATCCAAACTGTAGACCCTGTTTGCAAAATTTATGACAAACATGACCATAAGATAGACAACTTCCCAACCATTTCATAAATCAATAATGTTATTTTAGGAGGAACCCCAGTGGAATTAAATGCCTTGAAATTTCAAAAGCCTCAATACCAAAACACCTTCAACCCATGGTATAATAACCACCCAGGCTTCCGCTGGAAAGATAACCAACAACCTAGCCAACCACAGGGAAAAAAATACTTACCCCCATCAGAACCACCAAACCCATAACCAGTTCCAAACCCAACCTATCCAATACAAACAACCACTGGT
The DNA here is from genome assembly GCA_963277665.1 of Viscum album. Classification (NCBI taxonomy): domain Eukaryota; kingdom Viridiplantae; phylum Streptophyta; class Magnoliopsida; order Santalales; family Viscaceae; genus Viscum; species Viscum album. Next base: position 1,449,131,508 of record OY728151.1, on the reverse strand, counting down.
CCATTTTCAACAAACCATCCCACCTGCAAAATATCCCCCTGGGATAAACCAATCTTCTCAAGCACCAACCCAAACTGTTCCACAAAGCCTACTAGAACATTTGTGAAAACAAATGGAAAGGATGAACTCAGAAGTCTCTTCCCTAAAACAAGAACTTAAAACCATCAAAACTAAAAAGGAACCCATGCCTACTCAGGCGGTACCATCCTCAACTTCAAAGGGAGAGTCAATTTTCACTCAAACAACTCATTAACAACTAAAGGCTGTGACAGTTTTAAGAAGTGGGAAATAAATTGAGAAACCTGAACAAATAAGTCATATACCATGTGAAGCTTCAAACTCTAATGAAAATTCAAATGAACTACAAGATCAAACTGAGGAAACTAATAACAATGTGAAAGAAACAACTCTTCAACAAACAACCCCACAACATACACCATTTCCTCAACGCATGAGGGGGAAAACCAAGCCTGAATTGAGTGAAACATTGAGGGAAATCTTCTCACAAGTCAAGTTCAACATTCCCCTTATCAATGCAATCCAAACCACACCTTCCTACTCAAAGTACCTTAAGGACTTGTGCACTTTTAAAAGAAAATTTTCACATAAAAACCAAGTCCTTTTGGCTGCTAATGTGAGTACCACCATTCAAGGGACTACTCCTCCTAAGTTGAAGGACCTGGGTTTCCCTTACATCAATGTTGAACTAGGAGAGATAAAAGTTTTCAAGGAATTTTAAGACCTAGGTTCTAGTTTCAATCTCATCCCCTATGCTGTGTACTACCAGTTTGGCCTAGAAGAGCTCCAACCCACATCTGTCACACTCCAACTTGCTGATCGTAGCATTAGGGTTCCAAAGGGGATTTTAAAGGATGTTCTCGTAAAGGTTGAACACTTAATATACCCTGCTGACTTCATTGTACTTGATAACCATCCAAACTTAGGAAATAAGGAACAAACCCCAATCATCCTTGGTCATCCTTTCCTTTCAACAATCAACTCTGTTATTCGAGTCCAAAATGAGAACATGACCATAACCTTTGGAAACATGACCATCACATTTGGAAACATGAGTATAGACTTGAATATCGATAATGAAAGCTCAAAAATAGGGAATGATGAGGAAATTCATGAAGTAAACATGATAGGAAGCATTGATAATGAATCCATAGAACATCAAGGAATATTTGATGGATGTTTAAGTAAGGATGAGATTGATTTCTTTTGTTCACATGAAGGAAGTTTATCTACTTGGATTGAATCATTTTCAAATTTCTCTTATGATGAAGTCTTAGGTCCAATAATCAGTGAAACCTTTCAGGAAACCACTTTCATGGAGACCAATCAAACTTCCTTCCCTAAATCTGATCAAACCAATCTTGTAGCTGAAACTTCTACACATGGGGATTCGATTCTATCTAAAACTCTAGGAAAAAAATCGATCTTGATCCAATGTCCCAATCTTCTGCTGAAATTCTGAACCAACCTGATCTTGAATTGAAGGAACTTCCTGCTGTACTCATGTATGCCTTCCTAGGGGACAATCAAACACATCCTATTGTCATTTATTCTTCTCTTGAGTCCAATCATGGGAGGATGCTTTTAGATGTCCTTAGAAAATATAATAAAGCCATTGGTTGGACTTTGTCTAATATTCCTGGGATTGGACCACTAATCAGGACTCATAGGATTGTTATAGAATCTGATTCAAATCCATATCGTCAACCTTAATGGAGACTCAACCCTAATCTCATGGAGGTAGTAAGGAAGGAACTTATGAAATTGTTAAAAGCTGGTATTATCTATCCCATAACTAAGAGTGAGTGGGTGAGACCAATCCAAGTGGTTCCCAAGAAGGCATGAATCACAATGATAACCAATAAGGATGGAGAGATTCTTCCAACAAGGGTGAGTAGTGGCTGGAGAGTCTGTATCGACTATAGGAAGCTAAACTCATTTACCAAGAAGGACCATTTACCCTTACCATTCATTGACCAAGTCCTTGAGAGAGTCGCATGTCACGCTTTCTACTATTTCTTAGATGGGTACTTGGGGTATAATCAAATTTAGGTCTCCCTAGAGGATTAGGGAAAGACTATATTCACATGTCCATTCGACGCATTTTCTTTCAAACGCATGCCCTTCGGGTTATGCAATGCCCCTGGAACCTTCCAGCGGTGCATGATGGGAATATTCTCAGACATGGTAGGGGATTTTATTGAGGTCTTCATGGATGACTTCTATGTATTTGGGGATACATTTGAGGGATGTATTAGGAATTTGGAGTTTTTTTACAAATGTGAAGAAATGAATCTGGTCCTAAACTGGAGAAAATTACATTTCATGGTTAAACATGGATTAGTCCTTGGACATATAGTCTCGGGTAGGGGGTGAAAGTTGATAAAGAAAAGGTTGACATTATTCATCACCTTACATCACCCAGAACTATTAAGGAAGTGAGGTCTTTCTTAGGACATGCTGGTTTCTATAGAAGATTCATCAAGGACTTTAGTTCAATATCCCATCCCCTTTGTGATCTCCTAGTAAAGGATGCTCCATTTGTTTGGACAGAAAGCCGTGAGGGTTCATTCTCAACTCTCAAATCCCCTCTCACCTCTCCTCCCATTATGAAATCTCCAAATTGGAACCTTCCTTTCAAACTTATTTGTGATTCCAGGGACATTGCTATAGGATCTGTGTTAGGAAAACATTGTGATAAAACTCCTTATGTCATTGATTATGCATGAAAATCCTTAAATGATGCCCAAATAAACTACACCACCACTAAAAAAGAGTTACTTGCTATTGTGTTTTCCTTAGAGAAGTTTAGGTCCCACTTCTTAGGATCCCCCATCATTGTGTTCACTGACCGTTCTACACTAAAATACCTCTTCCAAAAACAAGATGCCAAGGCTAAAATGATTAGCTGGGTCCTTCTATTACAAGAATTTGACCACACAATCAAGGGTAAAAAGGGTGATGAAAATGTTGTAGCTGATCATCTCTCTAGGATGGAATTAAAAGACAACTCAAATCACCTATATATGTCTGATTCATTCCATGATGAACACCAATACTATGTGAGTGACTGCCCTGTAAGGGTTGGTGTCCTGAGAACCAACTATTTTGTACTTTGATTACATGAATGTAATCTTATTATATATTGTTAATTATTCTGCATGACTATAATATAATAATTTCCTCGAATATTTGTTGCATTAATAATGTCATGGAAGATCCCTGCTATGATGAGCACCCTGAAATGCTATGACAATATTCTAAAATAAACTTCTACAGTTGGATGACATACTATGATAGGACACATAGTATACATACCGTCATGTGCGAGTAATCATAAGTAGACGAGACTCTCTCTCATGGAGTTCGCACTTGGTAATCTCCAAGATGGGAGATTATAAGAACAGACCTTCCAGTAGCAATTCCGCATGTCTTGGTATCATCAGACATTGATATCTACGAGCGTGTGTAATGGTCCTTAGACTGGAAAATTATTATTAACTCATGTCATGACTCGCGCACTTAGATTTGTTGACGAAAATCATCACGAAGAGAGTTGGTGGGAAATAGGGTACGTTGGGTGCATCATGAATGACATGTTATTAATGGATAAGTTGAGGAAGGATTTTTCCCTTCCATATTTATGGAAGTAGATATCTCGTTCCCTTTGATTGAAATAGAACTGTTGCACAAATTCCATGGCCATGGTGTCACGGTGAGTTTATTTCTAGAAGTCAAAGAATGACAGATCAAGCATATAGGTTTATGATACTGTCATGAAACCTACATGATAAGATATTGAGAAAAAGGGATTAAATTACACAGTAAGATTTTGTATGAGGTGACACATCAATTCGGCGTCAACTTCTTTCTCTTGGGTGCCTTGACCCGTTGCTAGACAATAATCTTGGACTTTAGGCAAGCCCGCCTAATGCCAACGAGAAAGAGGCCTAGAGGGTCACACACTAAGTGTATCCAAGTATCTCAAGTAGAATAAATATTATTCCCGTACATGGTTTAATAATTATTCAAGGAAGCCTAAATCATTTTAATGATGGAGGAAGAAGGAAATGAAAAACAAGATATACATGTCATGTATTAATGATTACATGCCGTGTAGTTTTTCATGGAAAACAAGTACACGCCGTGTATTAATGATTACACGCCATGTAGTTTTAATTTTGGAAAGGAAATGAAAAAAAATTACATGATATGTATTAATGATTACACGCTGTGTAGTTTTATGGAAAACAAGTACATGACGTGTATTAATGATTACACACTGTGTAGTTTTCCAGTTGGGATTTTGAGGATATAATATTGTTTTATTAAATGATATTTATTATAATCAGTGTGGGCGCATGTCAAGGAATTAATTATTGGAGATAAGGGTTTTCAAATAAGAGTTAATGAAATAAATGAAACACGTAACGCTTTTATTTATTATCATCACTCTACAAACTCAAACCTGATTATAAATATCATCACAACCCAACTCTTTTTCTAAGAGAATCGGTGTGCACAACAATTCTAAATAATTCTCTCAAGACCGAAAGAACTCTGTCCTCCAAGAAAGATCTCAAGACTGAGAGAGATCCACCTCTATCATATCAAGGCGATCTAAGGTAGACAACGCAAGCAAAGTCTTCTCCACGCTAGCACCCAGAGATTCCTTTGGCGACGTCCGGAGATATGTGGTGCATGTGTGGTTCACCGCTAGCGGAAGCCTACCCTTGGCTTCTGTGACGCAATGAAAAATCACATCAGAACGTGATCAAGAATATCAATGAAGAAAGAAAACCCAAAAGTTACTTCTTTTCAATTAATTAAATTAATTATAATCAACCTGTGACGATCCACTTTTGTGGTTTCATGACCTTTCTTCTTCTTTGTCTATTTCTGTGAATCGATCCGTGGAGACTGGCGTTTATCGTCGTATTTATCTCGGATTGATAATTGATAATGACAAAAAGACAAGTGGGCACATCCACCCATGTGCTTCCACTGTGTTCGAAACCTTAAAATGGTATTAGAGGGTGGTTACAATGTTGATTATAGTTATTTAATTTTCATTGATAATTTACACATTTATATTTGATTCAATTCGTGATAAATCGTTCTATTAAACTGAATGAACGAGATCTGTTATTCCTCATTAGTTTCTCGATTCACATCACATAAACGACATTTTAATTTTAATTTTGATTAAAATAAAAAATGAGAAACTCATCAGGAGGAGCCGCTCTTTCTGTCTGTACAACACGGGAATACACGGCGTGTAATGAAAACTACACACCATGTACCTAGGTTCAACGAACCGGTATTGGTCCGCCAAACTACGCCGTGTGAATTGAGTATACCTGAGTTTTATTACACCATGTTGACCAGAAAATAACGGCGTGTGGAACCAAAATACATGCCATGTATGTTGAATCAACATGCCGTGTAGTCAGATCTGGCCCAAGTGAAACCGTGTACAAGGATAATTCGTGTTCTGCGTACATAGTATTGCCAGGCCGATAACCGCGTAACAAGGAAGTACATTCCATGTTAGATTAATCTACATGCTGTGTACTCCAAAATTTCCAAAGTAGAGAAAACATGCCAAAGCCTTCGACGTGTACTTTGGATAAAGGGTGAAAATAAATACACACCATGTAAATATAAACTATACGTCATGTAATTTCCAGAAATGGAATTTCACCAGGTTTCCTCCAAAAGTACAAAGACCTATACAAGGGATATGGATGAGAATAATCTCAAGGAAATTTAGAAAGGAATTTAAGATAAAGAATTGATTAATTATAAGATCATAATTAATTAATTTCAAGTGAGAATTATCTTAAATAATAGAACGATTAAAAGAATTTTAATTCTAAATATGCATCATTGCATGATATGGATGATCATGCGATAGACAAAAGACCCTTTGTATGTGTGTTTGGATTCATTTAAAATTGTTTAATTTAAATTCGTTGGCCTGCGAGCCTTCTTACAATAAAATTTAGGGCCTGTGTGTCCATTGTTTATTTAATGTAAACCCCATGTAATGGAGGATCTCCCAAGCCAGAGGAGACGGTTCAAAACCTGAAGCTGAGGCGAAACCAACCCAAGAAGATACAAAGGTGGACAGGTGGGAGCTGCAAAATATGAACCATTAGTTCAAGGTGTTTTCCCCTAGGTCAGGGTTAGCTTATAAAACCGCTAGATAAGATAAAAAAAAATCTCATGATCATGTCATCTTATTTTATTTCTGTCTGATTGCATGGTTTATTTATTATGTATGTGTTGTCGTGATCACATAGTTAATAAAATGAACAAGCATGCAAAGATGGAATAAAATAAAAACCAGACTATGCGTAAACATTATCAGAACATGGTTAATCACTTAAGAAAGCATCACTTAATATTAACAAGCATGTGATAATGCGAAACCACACATAAAGGATTAAAATCCCTCAATACCATATTAAGTTAGACCAAGACTTCCGTTACTTGATTAAGGGAAAGAATCAATAAAACTATGTTTTTGACCAACCCTTGTTGGGACACTTATTTTTATAAAGGAAGCCCTTATGAAAGGTTTCAGGTTGACTTAACCACATTACATCAAAAGGAGTATCCCTTACTAGACTTGATGTAATATTGGAGGCAAGATTTGAGGAAATCCAAGTCAGAATTTTAGGATTGGGGAGTCCACTCAATAGATCAAGGAACTGTAATCTCACAGTTGGAAAAGAACTGCTTACCTAAATACCTTCAAATAGTTTGACCAACCCTTGTTTGGGTTATGTGAAGGGGAATATGGATCCTTTCCACTATAATTTCAAAGCAACTAGACATTCTGGGTTCAATGGTGAGGGCCATTGAGACTTGATAAAATATTGGGAGAATTAATAAATTCATTTATTATTTTTCATAAAATGTAATCAAAAGGTACTGATAAATATTCTCTTTTAATTTGTAGAATCAGTATGACAAACTCTTCAACCACATTTTATCTACGATCAATTCTGGAAAAAGAAAATGTCACACCCTGACGGACGCTTTAACTTAATTTAATTATTTCGTGTCTTTCTTTGAGTTGTGGTTTGAATCGATTCTAATCGAAAAGGGATTTGGGATCTTATACGGGTGTGCACCCATATGCACGATCATGCGTGGAACCCAATCATATTTAGATGATGTTTTATTATTAAATGTGTTATTATTTGGGTGTGCGACCTTGCACACGACCCCGTGCATGTTGCCATACCCGACTTTAGTTTTTGAATTTTGATGATAAATGAGTGTTTTGACTTGGTAGTGTCCGGCGCATGGGCAAGGAATGGGCGGAGCTGCATGGCTTTATCATATGTTCGTGAGACCTACTCGGTGCATGGGTAATTAATTAATTAACGAGTTGAATAATACTTTAAACGTAAAATAAAATATGAAAAATGATTAATTAATTTAAGAGTTGTGTTATTATTATTATTATTACTATTGGGGATTATTATTATTCTTATTATTATTTCAGATAATATTTTTATTAGTTAGAAAATATTAAATTATTAAAATGTTCATAAAATTATCATCATGTAAATTTTAATGTTATTGCTATTATTAATTTTGTAATGATTTTAATTAGGTTATAATTATTTTTAAGTTAATGTTATAAGTTTTTCTTTAACACTATATTTTGGCGCTAATATTACTACTAATATTGTTAACTATATTATTTTTATTCTAAGTGAATTTTTTAGTTTGTTTTAGTTTTAATTTATCTTTATTTTTTTTCTTTTTAATTCCTTTATCTTTATTTCCTTTTTTTCTTTTCCCTTTATCCTTCCCCTATCTCTCCCTTGTCCCAAACTTTTTTTCTCCCCCCTAGTTTGTGGTTCACCCCCACCTCCGAACCCTAGTGGCCTTGTACCGCACCTCCCCCCCCTTTGCGCCTCCCTTGTCCAGCTTCCGCCGGCTCTCCAACCACTGGCGCGATGCCCCCCACCACGGACCGCCCTCTATCTCCCTTCCAGCCGAACCAAGCCTGCACCGCCCGAAATTCACACAAGCCCCTCCTCCCCTTATGCTCCCGTCCAGCGATGCCTCTCCGACCTCCTCACCCGTGAGAACGGCCTCCCCTCAGCCACCTCGCACCGAACAGCCGCCACGCACCGACGACCTGTGAGCTCTCTGTTTTCTTTTTCCTTCGCACAGCCATGCGCCGCTTCCATATTATGGCCGAACTGTTTTTTTCCGGCACGACATGCCCCTGACACCTCCCCATGTAACACGACCATCCTCCCACACCTTCTCTATAGGTGCGTTTCACTTCAGTTGTTAGTTTCTTCCACTGAATAGAATTGTGGGTTTAGGGTTTCATGTTACTTTTGGTCCAATTGTGATTCTTTTGGTTCAATTATTGAATTAGGGTATAACTGAGGTTGCTCGTGGTGCAATTGGTGTGTGGTCTTGGTTTCTCACCCAATTTTTGATGTTTGTCACACTGAGGTAGGTTTTTCCACATTTTATTATTAATTGATGAATTAATTTGCAAGTTAATTAAATTAGGTTATTATTTAAATTATTTGTTTGGTGCAAAGTTAGTTTTTAGAGAATGGGGAATTTATTCACACATTTAATTTTATGTCATGTCTAGATGTTATAGATTCCACTTTTTGTGAAAACTCATGTTAAGTAATTTATTTTTATTTGTTTTATAAATTGAAGAATTAATTTATTAAATACTGAAAATTATTTATTGAAATTCACAAGCGATTTTCCAAATTGTTTGAATAATGAAATTAGTGTGTGAAGAATATTCTAGTGTGCGTTGGTTTTCAATGAGAATCATTTGAGTGTATTTTTGTGGTAAAACATTGTTTCGCACGTTGGAGATGTTCTATTAAGTTTGTAATCAATTTATTAAATTGTCTAAGTGGGGAGAAAATAGTTTTAAGAGTGTTTATTATGCGTTGGGTTTTTGAAGTGGTATGTTTATATGAGATATGATGCATTTTTGATAAAAATCCACTTTGGGTCATCATGTAGTGTTTTATTAAATCACGTGGTTGGTTTATTAAAAAGGTGAAAGGGTTGCGAATTGCGTTCTAAAAAAGTATTGGTGTGCGTTGATCATAATATATATATATAAATATATATATTTGGTGGGTTTTGTGCGCAAGGTCTTGTGTTACCCATTGGACATTGTTTTTATAAAATATTCAAAGAGTTTATTGAACGGTGTGAAACGTGCTTGGAAAATGTTTTAGTGTGTGTCTTATTCTGAAATGGTATTTGTGTGTGTGATTTGTGGTTTGTTCAACTATTAGTCTCTTTAAACTTGAATATGGTTTCTTTAAATTGGGTAAGTGAGGAAGATTTAGTTTGAGAGATTTTTAGTGTACATATTATTATTATTATTAAATGGGTTTTTCATGTTCAAGCGTGATGTTGGGTAGAGGTATCACATAATTTGTTTTGTTATTTATGTTTGTCATGTGACATGAACTCTGTACTACTTGAGCACAAACGGGAAGCCGAGGTACTAGGTGGGTGGACTAGGACTAGTGTGCTAGTGATACGGAAGTGGTATTGGCCTGGTTTCACTTTGCTGGATTTGAAGACTAAAACACTAACTAAAATTTTGGATGATGTTTGGAGACCACTAGGTTATGGATATGTTTCCCTACTAGTGGCTCGTGCATGAGAACGTATATTGTTGTGTTCCTGTACCATTGTTCACCGAGACACGATGTTCTTGGGTCCCACTTCTTCTAGTATCTTTAGGGCCTGTCGCATTTATTGTGTTCCTCTTTTGCTCTGCGCTCACCTTCGGCACACAGTGTGATGTTGGGGTTACCAAGAAAGTGTGTGTGTGTGTGTGTGTTAATTTAAGTTGGTTTACATTTAGAGTAGTTTTCCCTTAAAAATTGTTTTCATTAAAATTATTTAATCACTTAATTATTTTTATTCCATTAAATTGAGAATGTATTTTTATTTTAATAATTATGCATGGAACCTTTTCTCGGTTGCATCCTACTATGATTTTAGCTCATACCCTACATACACCCTTGGGTGTATGTAGATTCTGTTTCTTCTGCATTCCAGGTTGAGGCATCGTGCACAACATTGGTGGTTCAAATTGTCAGTAGTGTCCTCATGTTGGTCTGGTGAATGTATCTTGAGGTTGTTGCACCTCATGGTGCATGGAGGTTTAAGTTAGTGTTTTTAGTTTTTTTTCCTTTGTTGCCGTTCCTTTTTGATTTTTAGTCCAAGTTGTAAACTTTAAATATGAACTTGGTGTAAGGGTCTGTTTGGTTGTCTAACTTTAGTTTCAATTTATTTAGCTTGTTGTTTGTTTTATATTTATTTATTCAGGTAAATCATTCCCAAGTTATATTCTTGATACCCGGGCACTTGTGCCAGCCCGTGGGGATCAGGAACTCCCTTCAGGCCATGTCACGGACCAGGTCGGGCGTCGGGTCAGATGGCGACCCAGACTGGTTCCTGACAAAATGGTATCAATGGCAGGTTGTTATTGTTATTTGGGATGTCAGGTAGATCGGGGATAGGATTTTCGGTACTCGAGGGGTAAGAGCGAGAAGAGCGTCGCGAACTCTTTCTCGTTTCAATCCTCGAGTAACCAGGGGTAGTCCGAGATTTAAGTTTTGAATTTGGTTTGTGTGGATGGGGGATGGCAGTAGGAGTAAACTGGTACTACATGCGATCTCACATGGAGTAGCAACCCATGTGATGCCTGAGAGTACGGTTCGACACTCCTAGTGGTTGGTTCTTGCCTAGGGCACGGTCTGCTAAACCATGTAGCCAGGTCAGACACGACCACTAGTCCTCCGATCAGGTACTTTAATGTTTATGATGTCTTGCTTCAGTTTTGGGATTGGTACAAAATTGTTTTCCTTTAAAATGGGAAGTGGAATTTGGTGCTGCTCTTATTTTGTTTTGGGTGTGCGGTTGGTATGATATTTGGGGTGCATTTCTCGTGGACCTTGTTTTTGGAAATTTGGAATTTGATTTATTGAAAATTTAATTCCTAAAATAACATCTTGGCTTATCTGAAATTGAAGTGGGTTGTTTTAGAAATGGAAAGCATTGGAAATTTTTTCTTGAATCATTGAAATGATTTTTGAAAAAAGGGTATTTTTGGAATATTGAAAATGTTTTATTTTTGAAAGCGGAAGAACCTTGCTTTGTCCAATGGTATTCCTATGGATGCTTTCATGGTCACATGGAAGTGATTAATGGATAGTTGGTGGATTGTGTGGATGGGTGCCTAGGTGGCACATAAATGAAAATCTACGAGGCATCCAGGAATATCAGTGGTGAGTGATTGATTTTAAAAGTTGTATCTTGTTTCCGGAAAAGTGGGGTTTTCTCAAAAAGGGGTTTTTGTGCTTAAATGGTTTTGGAATTGGAAAATGGTTTTGAGTCTGGAGTGAAAGTGATGGGTTTAAAAGAGTTGTTGGGTTGTATTTTACTGTGCTTGGTTTTTCAAGTGGGTGTTTTTATTTAAGGATGATTTGATGTTTTAAATTGAGATTGTTTGATTTGTGTTCGATATATGGATTTTTTATTTGTGATGTGTTTGGATTTGTGGAAGGCTGTTTTGTGCTTCTTGTTTGGGATATGCCCCCTATAAATGTCCCATGGGTTTCCAGCTAGTCTCTCTATTCTTGGCTCAACCCAGACTCCTAGTGGAGTGGCTGAGTTGGGTTCTGCTCGGTGGTGTCGATTGTTCGTATATGTCGAGGTCAGTTGGATATCGTTTAATTCTTTGGGAAAGTTGTAAGTGTCTCCAGTTTTTGAGGAACTACAAAAGTTTTGTGGGTGTAAGTTGTCTCGAGTGTGTCTGGAGGAGCGAGACTACACCATCAAACCGTAATCGTTCAATTTTAGTTGCAAATGGGAATATTGTGAGCGATCCTCTAGACTAACCACATTCCATGGTTGTACCTAAGGAATTGAAGGCAAGAGAAATTGGTGGATATCATAGGTGCTTAATCAATCAACAGGCAGAGATTGAGGTGCGTTAACCTTTCTGATGAGATGGTTTCATGTTCTCCAGAGGTGGTGTGGAACAATCAGCTTAAAGCTTGTAATAGTTGTTGGTCTCATCCATATTGTGGTAAGTGTAGGTTCCTCATCCGATGAAGAGTGTGAACCAAAGGGACTTGTTCTTGGAGTGCACCTCTTGTCAGTTTGTGTCACGTGTTTGACAGACCGATCAATCTTATACCGCTAGTGTGGTCAGTCAGACACCCTTAGTCATTTTCTGTAATTATTAGTTGGTATGTTGATGGAGTGTTCGTTTGGGGGATGAGGAGTAGTATGTAGGTTTCTTTTCCAGCAGAGGAAGTTCCAGTCAGAGGTGGCTAGCTTATGACTGCGAGGCTGTAGATGCTTCAGAAATCAGGGCCCTAGCCATAGGTCTCGGGGTGAAGCTTGTGCACAGTAAAAAACTCATCGGACGTGGGATGAGCTAGATCCGACTTAAGTTCCCAATGACGGTATAAGGAAAGATTAAATTTACTTATTGTGGTACCCTCTCTGAAGGCGTCATTCTTGTTGTGAGGGTAATGGAGCCCTTGTCTACTTGTCGTGGTCTTATTTTATGGGAGTTCATATTGGGCCTTAAAGAGGTTCGAAAAATCCGTATTCTTGTAAAGCTAGTGGGTGTGCTCCGTGAACCTTCTTGTGGTCAGAGATTCTCATGTCCTGTGGAATTTTTGTGCATCTTTCTGGTTCTCCTCTTGGTTAGGGGTTTCTACTATCAAAGCTATCTCATGTGGCAGAGTGTTTTCCACTATAGGAATAATCAGTACAGGTCGGCCCATGTGGTGGGTTCACGATGAAGGGTTCAGTTATTATTGCTTAAAATAAACTGGGAATTCCCACGAAGGTTTCATGGTGTTAGGAAATTTTAAAATGGTGGGGAGACCCTGTGCGGGTCTCGCCGATGTCCCCACTTGTGTTGGTTAAACATAGGGGACTTTGAGGGTCAAGCTAGTGTTAGAGGTTGTATGAGTTGTGAGTTGTTTTGGTTTGAAGAACCGATGTTTGATGAGAACCCTAATATGGTGGGGAGACCACCATAGGATGGTCTTGTGAAAGAATCTATTTTCAAAGTGCTCTTGGCAGAGCAACCCCTTGTTTCTGCTCCACCCGACCTCGACCATGCTAATTGGTTAGCTCAAATAGTGGGTTTCTGTATGTTTGTTCTTGGAGATCTTGAGCTTCCCTGGTAATCCCTGAGTTAGGGGTCGGGGTGTTCCATATTGTAGTTGTGTTTGGAGGTGATTTCCTTGCTGTTGGTTATTTTTCGTAGTGTTTCAGGCTTTGAGTTCTTTGAAGTTTCAGGTCATGGGTGTTTTGAATGCTCGATCTTCGAGTGATTGAGGTTTTGTTTTACGTGTCTTCATGTTCTCACTTGGAACCCTTGGTTGACCTAGTCTTTTGGGACTTTCTGGGGGCATAAAGTGTCATGGTGGGGAGAATTGTCACACCCCGACCGACGATTTATCTTAATTTAATTATTTGGGGTCTTTCTTTGAGTTGCAGTTTGAATATATTCAAATATAAAAGGGATTTTGGATCTTATACAGGTGTGCGCCCATACGCGCGACTGTGGATGGCACCCAAACATATTTGGACGATGTTTTATTATTTAATGTGTTATTATTTGGGTGCGCGACCTTGCACATGAGCCCGTGCACTCTGCCAGACCCGACTTGAGTTTTTGCGTTTTGATGATAAATGAGTGTTTTGGCTTGGTAGTGTCTGGTGCATGGGAAAGGAATGGGAACAGCCGCATGGCTTCATTAGATGTTCGTGCGACCTACTCGGTGCGTGGGTAATCAATTAATTAACAAGTTGAATAATAATTTTAACACAAAATAAAATATGAAAAATGATAAATTAATTTAAGAGTTGTTTTATTATTATTATTATTTTTATTGGGGATTCTTCTTCGTTTTATTATTATTTCAGCTAATATTTTTATTAGTTAGATAATATTAAATTATTAAAATGGTCATAAAATTATCTAATTTTAAATTTTAATGTTATTTCTATTATTAATTTTGTTAAGATTTCAATTAGGTTATAATTATTTTTAAGTTAACATTATAATTTTTTTAACACTATATTTTTGCGCTAATATTACTACTACTATTGTTAAAAATATTATTTTTATTCTAGGTAAATTTTGTAGTTTGTTTTAGTTTTAATTTATCTTTATTTTTTTTCTTTCTAATTCCTTTATCTTTTTTTCTTCTTTTTCTTTTCCCTCTATCCTTCACCTCTCTCTCCCTTTTCCTGCACTTTTTTTCTCCCCCTTAGTTCACGGTTCACCCCCACCTCCAAACCCTAGCGGCCTTGCGCCGCACATCCCCTCCCCCTTTGCGCCTCCCCTGTCCAGCTACCGCTAGCTCTCCGACCACCGGCGCGACACCCCCCACCTCGGACCGCCCTCCATCTCCCTTCCAGCCGAACCGAGCCCGCGCCACCCTGAACCGCCGCACACCCCTCCTCCCCTCATGCTCCAGTCCGATGGCACCTCTCTGACCTCCTCACCCGTAGGAATGGCCTCCCCTCAGCCACCTCGCACTGAAAAACCGCCACGCACCAACGACCTATGAGCTCTCTGTTTTATTTTCCTTCACACAACCATGCACCACTTCCATATTATGGCCGAACCATTTTTTTTGGCGCGACATGCCCCCGACACCTCCCCGTCTAACATTGCCATCCCGTCGCACCTTCTCCATAGGTGTGTTTCACTTCAGTTGTTAGTTTCTTCCACTAAATAGAATTGTGGGGTTAGGGTTTCATGTTACTTTTGGTCCAATTGTGATTCTTTTGGTTCAATTCTTTAATTAGGGTATAATTGAGGTTGCTCATGGTGGAATTGGTGTGTGGTCTTGGTTTCACACCAAAATTTTGATGTTCGCCACACCGAGGTTGGTGGTTCCACGTTTTATTATTAATTGATGAATTAATTTGCAAGTTAATTAAATTAGCTTATTATTTAAATTATTTGTTTAGTGCAAAGTTAGTTTTTAGCGAATGAGGAATTGATTTGCACATTTAATTTTATGGCATGTGTATATGTTATAGAGTCCACTTTTTGTGAAAACTCATGTTAAGTCATTTATTTTTATTTGCTTTAGAAATCTAGGAATTAATTTATTAAATAGTGAAAATTATTTATTGAACTTAATAAGTGATTTGTCAAATTGTTTGAATAATGCAATTGGTGTGTGGAGAATATTCTAGTGTGCGTTGGTTTTCAATGAGAACCATTTGAGTGTATTTTTGTGGTAAAACATTGTTGCACACATTGGATATGTTCTATTAAGCTTGTAATCGATTTATTAAATTTTCTATGTGGGGAAAAATAGTTTTAAGAGTTTTTATTATGTGTTGGTTTTTTTAAGTGGTATATTTATATGAGATATGATGCATTTTTGATAAAAATCCACTTTGGGTCATCATGTAGTGTTTTATTAAATCACATGGTTGGTTTATTAAAAAGGTGAAAGGATTGCGAATTACATTTTAAAAATGTGTTGGTGTGCGTTGATAATATATATATATATATATATATATATATATTTGGTGGGTTTTGTGTGCAAGGTATTGTGTTAACCATTGGATATTTTTTTTCTAAAATATTCAAAGAGTTTATTGAATGGTGTGAAACGTGCTTGGAAAATGTTTTAGTGTGAGTATTATTCCGAAATGGTATTTGTGTGTGTGATTTGTGGTTTGTTCAACTATTAGTCTCTTTAAACTTGCATATGGTTTCTTTAAATTGGTTAAGTGGCGAAGATTTAGTTTGAGAGATTTTTAGTGTACATATTATTATTATTATTTTTAATTTTTTTTTTCATGTTCAAGCATGATGTTGGGTAGAGGTATCACATAATTTGTTTTGTTATTTATGTTTGGAATGTGACATGAACTCTGTACTACTTGAGCAAAAACGGGAAGCTGGGGTACTAGGTGGGTGGACTAGGAATAGTGTGCTAGTGATACGAAAGTGGCATCGGCCCGGTTTCACTTAGCTGGATTTGATGACTACAACACTAACTAAACTTTTGGATGATGTTTGGAGACCACTAGGTTATGGATGTCTTTCCCTACCAGTGGTTCGTGCATGAGAACGTATATTGTTGTGTTCCTGTAACATTGTTCATCAAGACACGATATTCTAGGGTCCCACTTCTCGCTAGTATCTTTAGGGCCTCTCCCATGTATTGTGCTCCCCTTTTGCTCTGCGCTCACCGTCAGCACACAGTTTGACATTGGGGTTACCAAGAAAGTGTGTGTGTTTGTGTGTTAATTTAATTTGGTTTCCATTTAGAGTAGTTTTCCCTTAAAAACTATTTTCATTAAAATTCTTTAAGAACTTAATTATTTTTATTCCGTTAAATTTCAAATGTATTTTCCTTTTAATAATTATGCAAGGAACCTTTTCCCGGTGGAATCCTACTGGGATTTTATTTCATAACCAACATACACCCTTGGGTGTATATAGATTCTGTTTCTTCTGTATTCCAGGTTGAGGCATCATGCACATCATTGGTGGTTCGCGTTTTCAGCAACTTCCTTGTGTTGGTCTGATGAATATAGCTTGAGGTTGTTGCACCTCATGGTGATTTGAGGTTTGAGTTAGTGTTTTTAGTTTTTTTTCCTTTGTTGCCATTCCTTTTGGGTTTTTAGTCCAAGTTGTAAAATTTAAATCTGAACTTGGTGTAAGGGTCTGTTTGGTTGTCTGGCATTAGTTTCAATTTATTCAGATTATTGTTTGTTTTATATTTATTTATTCGGGTAAATCATTCCAAAGTAATATTCTTGATACCCGGGAACTTGTGCCAGCCCTTGGGGATCGAGAACGCCCTTCAGGACATGTTGCGGACCGAGTCGGGCGCCGGGTCGGATGGTGACCCGACCTTATTCGTGACAGACAATATCCTCACTGGTAGTAACTTTCAGGAATGGTTTAGGCGCCTTCAGGTTATCCTATGCCATGAATGAAATTTTTACGTGCTATAGTCATCACTTCCTGATTCGCCTGCCCAAGGGGTGAGTGATGAAGATTTCCTGGTCTATGATCAACATTTTAACGACACACTCGATGTTCAATAGTTGATGCTATCATCAATGTCTAGTGAGCTCATGAAGTCTCATGAAGACATGGATGCCTATAGCATGATCGAGCACCTCCGTGGTCTATACCAAGAGAGAGTAATACATGAAAGGTTTGAGATCTCCAAGGCTCTATTTTAGAGAAATCTTGGAGAGGGTGCCCCAGCCGGGCCTCATGTAGTCAATCTCATTGGCTACATTGAGCGCTTAGAGGTTCTAGGGTTTAAACTCCCCAAATAACTGGGTACCGATCTCATTCTTGCATCACTCCCCTAGAGCTTCTAAAAATTTGTTGTGAAATTCAACCTGAACAACATTGAGAAGTCTCTATCTGATCTTCTTATCCTTATTCGCCAATTGGACAATGACATGAAGCGTGAAAAGCCTTCTGTCCTCATGGTGAATAAAAGGAAAGGGAAGGTGAAGAGATTTAAGACCAACGCTTCTTGAAGGCCTTCCAAGAAAAGGAATATCAAAGGGGAGGCAAAATAATAGGAGGTTGTTTGTTCTGCATGTGGAAAGAAGGGCCACTAGAAGAAAAACTTCACCCATCCAAGGAAGAAAGGGGAAGCTTCAAGTGCGTTTGTTATCAAATGAAATCAATATGTTTCTAAAAATTGGGTATTAGATACTTATTGTGGTGCTCACTTCTGTATCCAAATACTGGAACCAAGTAGATTCAGAAAGATTGACTGAGGTGAGGTGGATCTATGAGCAGCCAATGGAGCCAGACTCACTGCTGTAGCTGTTGGAGAATACCACCTCACATTGCCTACTGGGATGGTCTTGGTTTAGAAAGGATGTTATTATGTACCCTCTGTAAACAAAAACTTTATTTCAGTATCCATATTAGATACTGATGGATTCATCTTCAAGTTTTGAAGTGTATGTTGCTACTTTTATAATGATAGCATTTGTTTTGGTAGGGCAGATTTATATTACGACCTTTATGTGTTAGACTACACAAAACAAGTAATGGCAATCGATGACAAAGTTAATTCACATGAATCATACCACACCCAACTTTAACATCACCGGCTAGGTCATGTCAATGAGAAATGTTTGACAAAATTACATCAAGATGGGTATTTAGATTCTTTCGAACTAAAAACACTTGGTGTATGTCATGCGTGTCTACAAGGAAAAATGACCAAAGCCCCATTAAGTGGGAAAGGTGAAAGGGCTAAAGTGCTTCTAGAATTAGTTCACATAGATGTATGTGGACCATTTCCAATTAAATCAATGGGCGAGTTCTCGTACTTCATAACTTTTACTAATGATTTTTGTAGATATAGATATATTTAAATAATGAGGTATAAGTCAGATTATTTTGATCGGTTCAAAGAATACAAGAATGAAGTTGAGAACCAGCTTGGTAAGAAGATTATGAAACTCCACTTAGACAGAGGATGATAATATCTTAATAAGGACTTCATTGATTTCTTATGGGAGTTTGGGATTATATCTCAAATCACTCCTCCTTACACACCTTAGTGGAATGGTGTAAGTGAAAGGAGGAACCGCACCCTGTTGGACATAGTGAGATCAATGATGAGTCATGCGAGTCTTCCATTATCCTTTTGGGGATATTCATTACAAACAACATCACACATACTAAACCAAGTACCAACTAAATCGATAAATGTTATTCCATTCGAGTTATGGAGTGTACACAAAGCCATGTTATGGAATTTACATGTGTGGGGTAGCGAAGCATTTGTTAAGGCCTCTTCAGGTAATAAGCTTGCACCCCGAGTCACAAAGTGTATCTTTATAGGATATCCCATGGAAAAAAGAGGATATTATATATAAAACCCCTCATACAAAAAGGTTACAGTGGAAAGACACACCATATTCCTTGAGAGGGAGCACATCTCCAAAAGAGATAGTGGGAGTGAGATAGACTTCGATGAAGTCGAGGCTCAAGATACACATGATTTGGTACAAGAACAGATTCCACAAAGCTCCATGGAAGAAAAATCTGTTCCAGAGACACAAGAACTGCATAGGAGCATGAGAGAGGTGAGAGAACCAGAACGATACAATTTTCTTGTCATCGAGGATGGTGACTCATTATTGGTTGAAAATGATGATCCTCTTACCTACAAGGAAGAAGTTGAAGGTACAAATGTTGCCATGTGGCAAGAAGCCATGAATTCTGAAATGGATTCCATGTACCAAAAATAAGTCTAGATTTTGGTAGATCCTCCAGTTGATGTAAAGCCTATTGGTAATAAATGGGTATTCAAGAAGAAACTGGACATGGATGGGAAAGTTAGCACCTATAAGGCATGACTGGTTGCAAAAGGTTTTAGACAATGTCAAGGAATTGACTATGATGAAACCCTTTCACCAGTTGCGATGCTGAAATCCATTAGAATACTATTTTCCATTTCCTATTACCATGACTATGGAATTTGGAAAATGTATGTCAAAACAACATTCCTTAACGGGAACCTTTAAGAAGATGTCTACATGACACAAACTGAAGGGTTTGTGACTCCAAAGGATGCCAACAAGGTATGCAAGTTGTAGAAATCCATTTATGGATTAAAGCAAGCATCAAGGTCAAGGAACATTCATTTTGGTGAAGCTTTAATGGAATTGGTCTTTGTTAAGAACGGATGTGAGCCTTGTGTCTACAAGAGGTTTAGTGGAAGTGCAATCATTTTACTAATAGTATATGTTGATGACATATTACTAATTGCAAACGAAGTAATTTTCTTACAGTTAGTTAAGGCATGGTTAGATAAATGATTCTCCATGAAAGACTTGGGAGAGACAACATATATTCTTGGGATAAAGATCCATCATGATAGATCCAAGAGAATACTGGGCCTGAGTCAAAGTACATACATTGACAAGATACTGAAGATATTCAGTATGGAACAATCCAAGAGGGGATTGTTGCTAGTGTCACATGGAATTCATCTTTCCATGAAAATGTGTCCTCAGACACATAAGGAAAGAAAGAAAATGTAAAGGATCCCTTACACATCCTTGATTGGGTCAGTCATGTATGATATGCTATGTACAAGGCTAGATGTTGCTTACGTATTAAGTGCGGTAGGCAGATATCAAGCTGATCCAGGAGACCGCCATTGGATGACAGTCAAGACTATCCTTAAGTATATGAGGCATACTAAGGATATGTTACTAGTTTATGGAGGAGATGAGGAACTATTAATCAAAGGACATATATATGCTAGTTTCTAGACTGATCAAGATGACATGAAGTCGCAGAATGGATACATATTCAGTTTGAATGGAGGTGCAGTGATCTCAAAGAGCTTAAAGAAAAGTGTGGTGGAAGATTCTACAGTAGAGTCCGAGTATATCGTAGCTTCTGAAACAGCTAAATAAGTAGTATGGATGCAAAGCTTCGTCCAAGAGTTGGATGTAGTACCTAGCAGTAAAGATCCTATCACACTCTATTGTGATAATACTGCGGTGGTGGAACTTTCAAAAGAGCCAAGGTCACAATAGTGGACAAAGCACATACTTTAGAAGTATCATCTCTTGAGGGATTTTTCTCAGAGAGGTGAAGTTGCAGTGAGCAGTATTTCCACAGAAGATAACGTGGCAGACCCCTTGACTAAAGCCTTGACTCAGCAGAAACATGATCATCATGTGAGGTCTAGCGGACTAAAAGTCGTAGGTAGTTGGCTCTAGTCCAAGTGAGAGTTTTTAAGGGTTGGTGTCCTGAGAACCAACTATTTTTTACTTTGATTACATGAATATACTATTATTATATATTTTTCATTGTTCTGCATGACTATAATATAATAATGCTTTAGAATATTTTTTACATTAATAAGGTCATGGAAGATCCCGCTATGATGAGAACCTTGAAAATCTATAACAATATTCTTAAATAAAGTTCTACGGTTGGATGACATACTATGATAGGGCACATAGTATACATACCGTCATGTGCGAGTACTCTTAAGAATATGAGACTCTCTCTCATGGAGTTCGCACTTGGTAATCTCCAAGATGGGAGATTATGAGAACAGACCCGCCAGTAGCAATTCTGCATGTCTTGGTGTCATCAGACATTGCTATCTACGAGTGTGTGTAATGGTCCTTAGACTGGAAGATTATCATTAACTCATGTCATGACTCACGCACTTAGATTTGTTGATGAAAATCGTCACGAAGAGAGTTGGCTGGAAGTAGGGAACGTTGGGTGCGTCACAAATGACATGTTGTTAATGGATAAGCCGAGGAAGGATTTTTCCCTTCCATATTTATGGAAGTAGATATCCTGGGCCCTTTTATTGAAATAGAACTGTCACACAAATTCCATTTCTATGGTGTCATGACGATTTTATTTCTAGAAGTCAAAGAATGACAGATGAAGAATATAGGTTTATGACACAGCTATGAAACCTTCTTGATGAGATATCAAGACAAAGGGATTAAATTACACAGTAAGTGTTTGTATGAGGTGACACGTCAATGTGGCATCGACTTCTTTCTCTTGGGTTCCTTGAATCGTTACTAGACAGTAATGTTGGACTTTAGGAAAGCCCACCTAATTCAAATGAGAAAGAGGCCTAGAGGGTCACACACTAAGTGTATCCAAGTATCTCAAGTAGAATAAATATTATTCCTGTATGTGGTTTAATAATTATTCATGGAATCCTAAATCGTTTTAATGATGGAGGAAGAAGGAAATGAAAAACAAGATATACATGCCATGTATTAATGATTACACGCTGTGTAGTTTTTAATGGAAAACAAGTACACACCATGTATTAATTATTACATGCCATGTAGTTTTCATTTTGAAAAGGAAATGAAAAACAAGTACACGCCTTGTATTAATGATTACATGCCCTGTAGTTTTCCAGTTGGGATTTTGAGGATATAATATTCTTTTATTAAATGATATTTATTATAATCGGCATGAGCGCATGTCAAGGAATTAATTATTTGACATGGGGGTTTTCAAATAAGAGTTAATGAAATAAATGAAACGCGTAACACATTTATTTATTGTCATAACTCTACAACCTCAAACCTGATTATAAATATCCTCACAACCCAACTCCTTTCCTAAGAAAATCGTTGTGCTAAAAAATTATGGAGAATTATCTCAAGACATAAAGAACTCCATCCTCCGAGAATGCTCTCAAGACTAAGAGAGATCCACCTCCATCGGATCAAGTCGATCTAAGGTGGACAATGCAAGAAAAAGCTTCTCCACGCTAGCACCCGTATATTCCTTTGGCGATGTATGGAGATACGTGGTGCACGTGTGGATCACCACTAGAGGAAGTCTACCCTTGGATTCTGTGACGTAATGACGAATCACATCGGAACGTGATCAAGAATATCAACAAAGAACACCCAAAAGGTACTTCATGTCAATTAATTAAATTAATTATAATCAACCTATGACGATCCACTTTTGTGGTTCTAGACCTTTCTTCTTCTTTGTCTATTTCTATGAATCGATCCATGGAGACTGACATTTATCATCGTATTGATCCCGGATTGATCATTTCTAATGATAAAAAGCCAAGTGGTCACATCCACCCACGTGCTTCCACTACGCCTGGAACCTTCATGCACATAGTATGCCGACATTTCCAACTTCTTAGTTACAAGAGTTATTCCAAAATTATTAGGGACTCAAGTTTGAAGAAAATTCCTTTATGATGTTAGGAACTATGTGTTTGATGATCCATAACTCTATAAGTTCTTCCCTAACCAAGTCGTTAGGAGGTGTGTCCCAGAATATGAACAAGAGTACATCCTTAAATTATGTCACAGTGAGGCATGTGGAGGTCACTTTTCCTCTAAGAAAACTTCTGCTAAGGTTATTTAGTGTGGTCTATTCTGGACCACCCTCTCAAGGGACTCCTACACATTTTTTCAAAGCTTTCCTAAGTGTTAAAAAGTAGGGTCCATCACAAAAAGGAATCAAATGCCACTCACTCCCATCTTAGTAATTGAAATCATTGACTGTTGGGGAACTGATTTCATGGGTCCGTTCCCAAACTCTAGGGGATATATGCACATCCTTTTAGCTGCCGATTATGTCTCCAAATGGGTTGAGTTCATTCCTAAAAAATCCATTGATCATCAAACTGTGATTATATTTCTCAAGGAAAACATACTCTCTAAATTTTGAATTCCTGGGGATGTCATTAGTGATCGTGGAACTCGTTTTTGCAATCATCCATTCTCAGCACTCATGGAAAAGTATGGAATTTCTCAAAAAGTGTCCACTGCTTACCACCCACAAACCAATGGTCAATCTGAGTTAGCTAATCTAGAAATCAAACAAATTCTTGAGAAAATTTTTAATCCATCTTGGAATGATTGTTCGAACAAACTCTTAGATGATCTTTGGGCCTATTGAACTGCATATAAAACCATTTTAGGAATGTCCCCATAATGGTTGGTTTATGGTAAAGCATGCCATTTGCTAGTGGAGATTGAACATAAGGCTTTTTGGGAAATTAAGAAAATGAATTATGACCTCTCATTGGCCGAAACAAAAAGGAAATTAGATCTCAACAAACTTGAGGAACTTAAGAAGGAGGATTATGAAAATTCAAGGATCAATAAAGCTAAATTACAAGCCTACCAATCTCGAAATCTTAAAACCAAATACATTATACCAGGTAAAACTATTCTTTTATATAGTTCTAAACTTCATTTACACCTAGGAAAGTTGAGGTATAGATGGTCAGGTTTTTACACAGTGCATAAGGTGTACCCCATGGGGCTGTTGAAATTCAAGATCCCACCAATGGTCAAAAATTTAAAGTTAATGGTCATAGAGTCAAACCATTCATTGAAACATTCCAAAAACATAAAGTTGATGAAGTACTGTGTGAACCTACCTTACATGATGGAAATAATTAATAAATTAGGGGTCCAAGTTGAGCTAACGATGTTAAACAAAGCGCTGCATAGGAGGAAACCCATGGTTTTCAAGTTTCCAATCATTTTGTTGTTTTAATCAACTTTATATTTTAAACAAGATTAATTAATCATTTTGATATTTAAAAATAAAAAAAATAGACTATTGACCTATTATTATATTATGATTATGGATGGGTATGAAAGGGGAGTACCATATTCATCCATGTCATGTGGTGTGATCCTTGAGTAATACCTTACCCAGAAATTTAAAAAGGAGACAATGTATCATCAGTTCATTTTATTTTTATGAGTTTGTAGGTTAAAAAAAATATAATTATAATAATAAAATTAAAAGTCCACATCATAGGTCATGGGGAAAACCCCGTCACAACTGGTGAAGACGCGGGGACTCGAACCTAGGACCGAAGGGAGATAGGGGCGCGTGATTACCACTAACCTACTACTTATAGTGCTTCCTTATTCTATAATTTTTTTTATATATACTTATATTTTACTTTTTTTATTATATGAAGAAATATATATATATATATCTATATATATATTGTTTTGTTTTGTTTTCTTGTTTTTTTTCTTCCACTAGGGAATTCTCAGAGTGACATGGAGATAAAGGGATTAAAAGGGAGCAACAAGAATTTCAACTTCAACCACTAGGTGACTTCATTCTATGATCCTCATTTTCAATTTCCTTTTTGAACTCCCATTCTCTGCCACTACCCCCTTCTAAATTCTCTTTTCTTTAAACATTGGGGATAGTGTTATTTTATGTTGAGGGAGAGATAAAAAAATATTCATTTTGTGTAAAAAAATGAATGATTTGAAAAAAAGTGTGCCTTAATAGAAGGAAGAATTTCTTTAACCTTGAACATGATAATATACATTGTACACTTTGGAACTGAATATCAAATAATTTAGCATGCCCTAATTCTGATTTTAATCCATGTATATTTCATGAGCATAGACTTTGGAAAGTGTGGCTGTCTAATGTGATATTTCATTCTTTATATTTTCATCCAAATAAAAAGAGAATCACAATGCACGTCCTTTGGATAGTGGGGTATTATTTTCAGTTCATTGGGTGCCCCAAATAAATAACATAGGTTTGGTGATCATTTTAGTTTTAATATGAGTATTAAAAAAAACAATAAATGTGCGCGTAGAGCAATGAAATGACCTAATGCGTGGATTTCGACACTTGAGGATTGTGACTCCATAGTTGTCTGGATCAGAGTTAGTAATTGTATATCTATTTATGGTAATTTGACTTTGTTTTTTACTGAGTTAACTCGAGATGATTCTCGAGTATGTGGGCATCACTTGGTGTCCAAATTTCTTTGAGCCTGGGAGTCATCGACAAAGTCTCGTTACAGGGGTTGACTCTTTTGAGTGCAATTTCAATTACCATGGAAAAATTGGAAAAAAAATACAATAATTTTTTTTGAATACTCATCTTAGTATTGAATGTGATTCCACCTAGTGCTTCCATCATTTCCCCCTTGAATAAAGATGAACCCCCCGTCTAATGCGATGCACAACACATCATCACCCTTAATTGATATTGGATGAAATATGGCGATGGATTTGAACAAAGTAATGGTATTGGGATTGGGATCTACTTATGAAACTATCTTGTATTAAAATATTTTTATGGGTTTCATGATTGTTTGGTATAAGGGGTTTTTTATCATTGTGTATTAAAATGTTTTTGAAAAAGAGAATTCGAATTTCATATTGTTGAGATACATTTTTCTCACGACTAGAAAATCTCAAGTTGGGGGGTGTGATTAGCCAACAAAAACACATAATATAATTACATTTTAATGGTATTAAATGTTCATTTTTGATCTTATGGGCCTGAGTTAGTGGATTTTAATTTTGAACATCCATTCTCATCATTTGTGCACTTCATGCCTAATGTACACAAATTTAGGCCCAATGATTCATCTGATTTTAAAGAATGTAATTATCCATATATTAATTTGATATTTTTTTAAATTGATCTAAACTTCAATATGAACATTTTTTATTCAGGGATAAATGGAGGATTCATAAAGGATGATGGGGATATTTGGCAATGAAAGGAAACAATTCTGGAGAAGGCAGATTGAACACCATCCCACCGATGAGAATGTGGGGCCCACAATATAGACCCAATGAAGCCCAAATTTCATGGAATGATAGAAAAAATAAGTAGGAGCGTATAAATATTCAGGATCCAGTCATAATTTGGCTTACATTGTGATTATTCAGGTGGCCCAAGTTAGAGATAAAATTCTGGGCCAGATTATGCGGCCCAGAAAAACAGCCCACCAATTTAATCATATCTTGGAAACCAAAAATTCATTTGGACGGAAATTTTACAGAGATATAGGAGACTTCAGGATATTTACTTTTTTATTCTATGGACCACTCTAATTATTCCATATAAAAGGCCATCTAGGAACGTCTGTTCGGTGGATGCAAGCTGGCTGCCACTTCGAGTCAATGATAAAGAAGTCCACTCTACCTTACCTTTGACTACCCTAGGGCAACCATAATAAAGTGGGATACTTTGTAATATTGGAGTATCAAAACAAGGCTCCCAAAATTCAAATTTAAGGTAGTGGTTTTGAAGTATTTAATCATCTTGGATGCTTTCTTTCATTGAAATGTTATGCTGCCACTTTTCCTTTGTAATGTTATTCCTCAACTATAAGTTGTTTTATTTCATCTTAGTTTCTTAATAAAAGTTATTATTTTCCTATTATTATTTTCTTCTCCATCTCACTTTGATACCATTTCCTCAATGTTTTAATTTATTCACACCAAACCTTGTGAAATTATTCACACAATGGTGGAGTGATCATTTTCTTTTTATTGTTTTCTTGCTTCTTCAACTCCTCCCTCATGAGTCTACTTCCCGCTTCCATTGGAACCATAGAATAAATGGAGGGATAACCCACTTGTGGGTTGACCCAAGGGAGTGGAAAGGGGATGGATTGGATGTTATTTATCACCCCATTAATTTATAA
Source organism: Viscum album (assembly GCA_963277665.1). Lineage (NCBI taxonomy): Eukaryota > Viridiplantae > Streptophyta > Magnoliopsida > Santalales > Viscaceae > Viscum > Viscum album. The sequence goes on along the minus strand of OY728151.1, from coordinate 1,449,104,428 downwards.
TCTCTTCTTTTAATTGATATTTTTATTTGATGATTTTAAAACATCTTTGTCCTTAGTGAATTTTAAGGCCACATACATCAAGTGATAATACAAACCTTTACCTTGGAGTGCTCATAAATTTGATCCTCCAAGTGTATAAGTGATTAGTATTATGGTGTGTTGATATTAAACTAGTAAGTGATGAAGTTTTTTGATCTTATTGAATAAACCCATCTCTAATATAAGAAGTTGAAACTGTTAAAAAATGAATTCTATCCAATCCACCCCCAAGTGATAACCTAGGTTCTACTCATTCTTTCAAATTGAATTCAATTAATTCTGTTAGTTCTATCTTAAAACCCATCCAAAATTAACCCAAATTTGGAAACTTCATAGCCAAAAAAATCCATAGAATGTACATGTCTATAGGTTTCTTCTTAGGTCTCCGAGGATTCGACAACCCAAGCTACACTACAAGCGATCGCTTAACCCTAAAAACTTGGGTTAATTTGAGCATGAATCAGATGCTGTTCCATGGGAAGCTATTTTTCCTGGTGGAGATTCACGAGGTATTTCTCGGTGAGTTACATAACTCACTCTGGGAGGTACATCCATTTGTCTCTAATATGTAATGAGGCTTGAGAGGTTAGTTTTTTGTCCCAGAGTGAATTGGGCAGTAGCGGAGTTTGTGGCATGGTGCCACATTTTTCAGCAGGTGAAGGATGAATACCATGTTCCCGGTGATCTGTTGCGGCCCTTAGACATCCTCAAGTGGAAGTTGGATGACGTCTTGATGGATTTTATCACAATACTACCCAGGGATAAGGGATGATGGGATGCCATTTGGGTAGTGGTGGACCGATTAATGAAATCTGCTCACTTATTAGCAGTTAAGGAGTCGAGCGCAGTGGATGCCTTAGCACAGAATTACGTGGGTGAAGTTGTGTGGCTACACAGAGTTTCCAGAACCATCATTTCATATTGGGATACAAACTTTACTTAACGAGTTAGGAAGGTATTAAAGCATGATTTTGGAACCCAAATATTCTTTAGCACTGCTTTCCACCCTCATACGGTTGGGTAGACAGAGAGAACCATCCATATATTGGAGGATATTCTACGAGAATGTGATTTAGACTTCGGAGGATCATGGGTACGATAATTTCCCTCGGTGGAGTTTTCCTACAATAATAGCTATCAATCCACCGTTGGAATGGCACCATTTTAAGCCTTGTATGGAAGACCATGTCGTTCACCCGTGTGATGGAAAGAGGTTGGGGAGGCAGGTGTTCTTGGCCCAGAGGTGGTGTAGAGCACGACAGAGAAGGTTAAGCTTGTGTGAGAGAGGATGAATACAGATCAGGACCAACATAAGTTGTATTTCGATCATAGGATGAGGCCCTTTGAGTCCATGGTTGGGGACCACATTTTCTTAATGGTCTCCCCTCAGCATAGAATGCAGAGGATTTTCAGGGGGAGTAAGCTTTCTCCCAGGTTCATCAAACCCTTCGAGGTGTTGGGACGAGTTGGAGAGGTGGAATATAAGCTTGCATTACCACCACTGTTGGAGAGGATCCACAATGTCTTCCATGTATCTCAGCTCCATCGGTATCTACACGATGACTCCCACATCCTCGACTGGGTACAATAGGATATAGAGGATGATGCGACTTTTGTGGAGAGACTGGTGAGAATCGAGGATCATAAGGAGAAGGTGCTTCGTGGAAAAACCATTCCCTTGGTTCGTGTGTTGTGGAGGCATGGTGGCCTCGAGGGGAGTACCTAGGAACAGGAGGCATAGATGCATGCCCAGTACCCAGAGATGTTTTGGGATTTGATCTTGTGTTTTCTTTGTTCCTTTCGTATGAGGTAATGCTTGACCATGCTTAATGTATGATAAGTTGTTTCCTCATTCTCTATTTTGTGTGAAAATTCCTGAATATAAGGAGGGGAGAACCTGATACCTAATCAATATGAATTAATGTGTATGCGATTAAACCTGTGTGGATGAGTTAGTTCCACCCAAAGTGAATAATATCTTGACAAGGAGGAAGGAGCTCCCAAATCCGTGTGTCTGGATGGTGTAACCTTCTTGTTTTTGTATGGTTTCTTGGGACAGTGGAGCCTTAATGTCTACCAAATTGTTCAGGAGATATATGTGAGAGATATTCTCTTGTTTTTCAAGGTTTTATTCCAGATTTTGAACAACTCTAGGGTGGTTTTTCCCTGAGAGTTATCTTACAAGGTGGTTTTTTGGACCACTCTCTTTTTTTTAGGTTTACTCTTGAATTCTTGAGGGAGAGAATAGTTTGATAGGTATCTGATGTAATGTAACAGACCCTCCTGGTCCATTAATTTTACAAATCCTGATTATTGAGGTATCCTGGGGACCATTAGTGACTCATTGAGGAGTTTTCCAAATTTTAGGTTGAACGAACGGTGGAACCAATGGGCATCAGTGGAACTGATGGGCATCGACATCAGTGGAAATGATCAGGAGTAGTTCCACAATGATAGGTTCCAAGGCATTGGTGTCAAGGTGTTAGTGATTCACCCATCAGTGAGTCATTTCTAGCCTCTCCTGAACTTTTCAGTTTCACTCTAGTAACATCTCTTTTAACGAAAAAGTGTTTTAATACCCATTTCAAACTGATTTAAGGACCATAAAATATATTTTAAATCACATAATAGTCAGTACAACCTTGAATTACAAAAATGTGTGTCCTTTTATCGGTGTCACACCCTTTTCCATGTTTTCTAGTCTCCCTTGTTTTTCCAGTTTTTCCCATGTTATGTGTTTTTCTCTGTTTAAAGTTAATCTATCAACTCACAGCTGTCTGTTAGTCTATCTCAACCATTTTGAGGGGAATTATTAAATATAAATTAATTAAAACATGTGAAACCAATGAGCGGTGTGGCTGATCCATGATCCAACTTTTAAGTACTTCGAAATGGTATCCATGATTTTAGGATCTTTCCTCTTCTTAAGTTGATATCCTCTATTCATTCTTCCTTTCATTTATCTTAGTGCACCTCGAGACTTCATATCAAGATGAGTCATGTGCCCATGCTGAAGCCCTTCACACTCATCCTTGAAGTTCTTTCTGTAGGTCACGTCATCCCCTGTTCTTGGCTCAAGAGGGAATTTTGATCATTGATCATCCATGTAGGGATTTTCTTTTGCTTATCTTCAATTTTCATCACGCGGGGTGGGTATATTAATGGTTCTTTATAAGGAATGACTAGATACTCTTCTTGAAATGAGAATTAAACAAGAATTTAATATGATCAAAAGATAACTTGCATAAATAAAATAATGGGCAGGTTGTGGTTGATCTTGGTCACTTTTTTTTATTTTGTTATCTTTGATTTCTCTTATGGGTGTTGTAGTTGTATGGATTCTAAAAAATCATGACTGTTGGTGGTCTTTTCTTGTGCACTGGTGGTATTTCACTGTGATGTTTGATATACAGAGATACCATGAAATATTGTTAATAACGTACACTTGGTTAACTAAATGGACTCCCCCGGATAAAACCTGTTCTGTGACCACCCCAGTTATATTAAAGTGGAAGTTAAACAACCCCGATTGGTTAAATTTGAATACGCTTGGTTGATGGTTGTGGTTATGTGTGGTATGTTCTAGTCTAAGTTTTTTGGGCTTGGTATATGGGGTGGTAATAGGGGTGTGTTGGTATCCCACTATGAGTGATTTATTGATTGTTGAATGGATGAACTTGTAGGTAGATGAAATGACTTTATGTTGTGTTGTGGTCACAAAGAAACATTGAGCAGTGGGACTGCATTGTGGTTACGAACTTGTTATGTAGTGGGACTGCATTTGGGGGTTTGTTTGGGAAGCGGGGCCATATGGATGGGTTGTGAGAATAAGGAATGGGTGGTATTTACATTGAATAATGATAGTAGATAGTAGTTGAATGTGGATGTGCAGGAGGACTGCAAGTGTAGTTTTGTGCTGTTGTTTTGTGTTTTTGTACAGTGGGATTTAGTTTGGTTTTGTTTATTTCTTGGTGTGGATATGGTTGATAGTTTACCAGTAGTGTTGGAATAATTTAAGATAATCCCCTCAAATAAATACATAAATGACAATTGAGAAAAAAGGGGATGGGTTATGCTTTGGCAGTGGCTGTTGTATGGTTTTTCATATTGGAGTAGTAGAAAAAGAAGTGATGGTGTGGGCTTGTTGTCTGTTGTGGGAAACCCATAGGTTGGGGTTGAGTGTTTGATGACACACACATAGATATATATATTGTATTTTATTGTGATTTCCATATTCACCCCACCTTTGTTGAGATCTATGTGATGAACACCTCTATTTCATGGGGGAGGGTGTCTTTCCCAAAATATTAGTGGGAGGATGGATGTATGGTTATTGAATTTCTTCCTCACACCCTATTCTAGATCTTTCCTCTCAGGAATATCTGGGAAGACTGTAATGGATTGAGCCTTACCATTGTCCATGATTCTTTAGGAAAGGGTTTGTTTTGGATGAGGGGCTGAGGTCTCTGCAGTCCAGGTTTGTTTTCCCAAGTATCTTCGGGAGGAGGCCTAGGTGTCTTCACGTGTGGCAGTGATTGTTATGTATTAGGTTTCTTCAATCATGGCGGTGGTTGTTGTGGACCAGGTGTCTATGAGTGTGGTCCTGTGTGGTTTGGGGCACAGGTGTGTGTGGGTAGGTTGTGTCAATGGGGCTGCATGTGGGAAGAGTGGCAACCTCAAGATGTCAGATCATTAGGAATGAGTAGTAACCAGTGGGAAAAGCGGTGTGTGGGGTGCCCAAATATAGACGTGCTTATACAATTAATTTACATGGATTTCATTAATTGGGTGAGTTTACCTTGGTGAGGGTGGCCAAGTTAGAATTCCTTGGTATGTGCTTGAGGTTCTACTATTTTCTCACAGGGGCACTAGTATGTTCCCTCACTTATGCAAGATTAGATTTATATTTCCCTACTGAGTATACTTGTATTCTCACCCTATGTATATAAAAATGTTTTGTAGTTTCTAGAAGGACATTGAGGACTGTGATGGACTTTACTAGCTCAGGGTGTCGGGATTTGTTACTATTGCTGCTGAGTTTCTTTCATTTGGTACATTACTTTAGAGTTTTTTTGTACCTTGCATCAGCTTTAATTTTGAACATGAATGTAGAGAAAGGGTTTTTATCTTTACATTTAATTTTGGTATTTGGAGTTGTTTTGGATTCACTATCTTATCTCCCGATCTTGTTCTATAAAAATGGTAATGCCTTCCATATTACGTGAGATTCTATACCCTTAGTTCTAGTCGACACTCCAGGGCCTAGTGAAGGCGGGACTCATGAGTCATTATCTCTCCTTCAACTTGAAGAAGGAAGGGTCTGGTAGTTTGAAATCCCTTACCTCATCATGGAAAAAGTGGTTCATGATAATAAGGATGGAATGTTAGGTTCCATGCGTAGCTAAAGTGCATGGATGGGTGTAACAAACTTTAATTTTTTTGTTAACAATGATCAATCTGAGATATGTTATGATAATAAACATCGGATCTCCAGAATAGAAAAAAGAACGAAACGGAAAGAGGGAATTCCCAGAACCATAGAGAGGATCATCATATGTTGTTTTTAATTAATTTAATTAAAATATAAGAATTACCTCGATGGAATTCTCTCTACGTTGATGTTTTCGGTCATGATCTGATGTGATCCGTCATTGCATCGTAGAAGAAAAGTGTAGGCTTCCTATAGCGGTTATTCACACATGCTCCACGTATCTATGGATGTCACCGAAGGGATATCCGGGTGCTAGCACAGAAGGGCCTTCGCTTATGATGTCCTCCTTCGATCGCCTTGAGAGCCACTTCCAAAGCGCTCTCCTTGATCCGGTGGAGGAGGATCTCTCTCGTAACATGAGAGCATTCTCGGAGGAAAATAATTCTATCTTGGCTTGAGATCTTTTCCAGATCTGTTGTGCACAACACCAAAGAATGGATAGGTTAATGAGAATAATGTAATTGTGATTTTATTACTTATAATAACAAAATGAATTAATTACCTGAAATCATTTATTCATTTCATTTAATTCTTAATAAGACCCCATGTATAATAATAATAGTTGAATATTATTATCATTTTACATGTTCCCAACAAATTATACCTAATATTATGTAATTAAATTAATAATATTATTTCTCAAAAATCCCCAAAACAACAACACAATGTGTATTTTTTGTTTTTCCATTTTCTTTATTTTCTACACCACATTTATTAGACCTTGAATAATGACTATTTATTTCTCAAATAAATATCAATGCATTACACACTAATAAATATATTATTTTTCCCAAAATATATTCTCTCAAATTAATAGTGTCAAAATAAATGTGAACAGATATCCTTGAATAATTATTAAACAACAGTCAGTAATAATCTTTATTCAACTTGTTAAATGAATATTTAATTGATATACTTGGACACCCTTAGTTTGTGACCCTCTAGGCCTCTTTCTCAGTGGAATTAGGTGGAGCTTGCCTAAATTCCAAGGTTAACATATAGAAACACTCCAAGGAACCCATAGAGAAAGAATTCAATACCACAATGATGTGTCGCCTCCTATGAACACTTACCATGTAATGTAATCCCTTTATCCTGATATCTCAAATCAAGTGGGTTGCATGCAAGTTCCATCAAACCATGTGCTTGATTATTCCTTATTTGAATTTCTAGAATTGAACTCGCCCATTCCTCAAAAAGGACATGGAATTATTTATGCTATATCAATTCTATCAAAGGGTCTGAGATATCAACTTCCATTATGGAACAAAAGGGACAAATCCTTTCTCACATTATCTATTAATGAAGTATTACTCAGGACGCACCCAACATATCCTACCTCACAGTGAACAGGGTGTCTTCATATTTTTCATCAATAAATCTAAGTGCTCATGTTTTAATACCCATTAATAATAATCTTAAAGTTTATGGACCAATACACATGTCCGTAGATATGAACATCCAATGACACTATGAAATGTGGATTTCCTACTGGAGGGTCTCATTCTAATAATTTCCTTCTTGATATTACCAAGGGTGCACACCAAGAGAAGGTGCCTAAAAGTTTTATGTGTCCTCACTCTTAATGAACTATATTATTTCTGTCCCTCAAATAACATCATCCATCCATAGAACATATATTCAAGAATAGTGTCATGGAAATTTCAGGTTCTCATCATAACAGGGATCCACCATGACCCTTTAGTGAAACAACTATCCTTAGGATACCATCACATGAATTTTCACACAAAATAACAATCAAGATGTGATAAGGTATTTATTAATGAATAATGTACAAAGTTGTTGGTTCTAGGCCACCAAATCCAACAAACTCTCACTTGGAATAGAGCCAATTGCTAGCAACCTTTAACCCACTAGCTCTCACATGATATTCATGCTTCTCCTAAGATATACCTTTAGTCATGGGTTATGCCACATTATCTTATGTGGGCACTATACTCAATAAAAATTCTCCTCTTTGATAGAAATCCCTCAAGATGTGATACTTAACGAGAATGTGCTTTGTCCATTGATGTGACCTTGGTTATTTTACAAGAGCCACCGCTGTAGTATTATCATAAAACAATGTGATAGGATCTTTACTTATAGGCACCACATCAAGCTCCTAGACAAAGTTCAGAATCTATACAGCTTCCTTGGATGCATCAGAAGCCACTATATATTCATACTCCACTGTAGAATCAGAAAAAACTGGCTTCTTTGAACTCTTCAAGCTCACAGCTCCTCTATTGAGACAAAAAACATATCCTGATTGCAACTTTAGAGAATTTTGATCTGTCTAAAAACCAGTATCATCATACTCTCTGATGACAAACTCATCATCTCCTCCATACACTAGGAACATATCCTTAGTTCTTATCATATACTTAAGGATAGTCTTAACAGCAGTCCAATGCTGTTCTCCTGGAACTTCTTGATATCTTCCTACCATTCTCAGTGCATAGGAAACATTAAGCCTGGTACATAACATGGAATACATGAGGGATCTTATAGACGAAGCGTATGGGATCTTACTCATCCTAAATTTCTCCTATTGTGTCTGAGGACACATTTTATTAGAAAGATGCAAGCCATGTGACACAGGAACCAATCCCCTCTTGGATTGTTCCATACTAAATCTCTTAAGTATCTAGTCAATGTATATACCTTGACTTAGTCCATGTAGCCTCTTGGATCTATCATGAATGATCTTGATCCCTAAGATGTAGGCTACTTCACCTAAGTCTTTCATGGAGAAACACTTGTTCAACCAGTCCTTAACTGACTATAAGACTGGTACATCATTTCCAATAAGTAATATGTCGTCAACATATACTACTAGGATAATGACCACATTCCAATTAAACTGATTATAAACACATGGCTCACATTCATTTTTAATGAAACCAAATTACTTTATGGATTTATCAAATTTAATGTTCCATGACTTGGATTATTTATTTAATCTATAAATGGATTTATACAAATTTCAAACTTTTTTTGTCTTCAACTGGTGTCACAAACCCTTCTGGTTGGGTCATATAGACATATTTCTGAAGATTTACGTTAAGGAATTCTATTTTGACATCCATTTTCCAAATATCATAGTCATGGTAAGCTACTATAGAAAGTATAATTCTTATGTATTTAAACATGGCAACTGGTGAGAGGGTTTCATCATAGTCAATTCCTTGACGTTGTCTGAATCCTTTATCCACTAGCCTTACTTTATAGGTGCTAACTTGACCTTCCATGTCCAGCTTTCTCTTAAATACCCATTTTCATCCAACATGCTTTACATCATCTAGATCATTGACCAAAACCCAAACTTGGTTATGATACATGGAATCCATATCAGAATTCATAGCTTCTAGCCATATTACAGCTTCTGAGCTCTCTACTTCTTCCTTGTAGGAGAGAGGTTCATCATTATCCAACAATAATGATTCACCTTCCTCAATAACTGAGAAACCAAATATCTCTAGTTCCCTTACCTCTCTTGAGATCCTATGCAGTACTTGTGTTTCTAGAACCTCTTCCACATGGACCGATGGAGCTTGTTCTTATACCAACTCCTATGTATCTTGAGCATCAACTTCGTCGAAGTCAATATTTCTCCCACTATCCTTTTTGAGTATGTGCTCCCTCTCAAGAAAGAAAGCTTGTCTGGAAATAATCACTTTCTTGTCTGAAGGGTTATATAGGTAATATCATTTTGTTTCCTTGGGATATCCTATAAAGATACACCTCATGCCGTGAGGTTCTAGTTTTTTTTTCCAAGAATGCCTTAACAAATTCCTTGCATCCCCATACACATGTGTTCGACATAATGACTTTCTTTCCATTCCATATCTCGGAGGGAATTCCATTTTCCGCCTTAATTGGTACTCGATTTAATGTGTATGATCTAGTTTGTAAGGTATATCCCCAAAAGGATAATGGAATATCTACATGACTCATCATTGACCTCACCATGTCCAACAAGGTGCGGTTCCTCCTTTCAATAACACTATTCCACTGTGGTGTATAAGGAGGAGCGAGTTGAGATGTAATCCCAGACTCCCATAAAAGGTCAATTAATTCTTGGTTCAGATATTCTCCACCTCGATCCTATCAAAGTTTCTTTATCTTTTTACCAATATAATTCTCTATTTCATTCTTGAATTCCTTAAATTTATCTAAGGACTCTGACTTATACCTCATCAAGTAGATATATCCATACTTACTCAAATCACCAGTAAAAGTAATTAAGTAAGAATATCTACCTCTAGCTTCTATTGGAAATGGTCCACACACATCAGTGTGTACCAATCCTAGAAGTTATATTGCCCTTTAAAACTATCCACCAAAAGGCGGCTTGGACATTTTACCTTGAAAACAAGTGTGACATCTATCAAGTGGTTTTAGCACAGTAGAGTCTAAATAACCATATTGGAAGATCTTTTTAAAGCACTTCTCGTTTACATGAACAAGATGGTGATGCCACACCTGGGTGTTGTGTGAGTCATGTGAGTTTGTTTTGTTATCGATTTCCAACACTTGGTTTTCATAATTTAATACATACAAACCATTATTTAAATTCCCCATACCAAAACATATGTTGTTCTTTTAAAAGAAACAACCCTTATTTCCAAATTTGAAAATAAATACATCCATATCCAAACATGATACATAAATTATGTTCTTGGTAACACTAGGAACATAATAAAACTTATGTAAAACCAAAAGTATCCAAGTTGGAAATGAGAGATGGTAATCGCCAATGCATAACACAGCCAACCTTGCGCCTTTGGTAGATCAAAGATCCACCTCTCCTCTAACAATCTTTCTAAATCCACATGGTTCCTGAATTTGAATACAGATGTGAGCCCCATAAGCTTTATCTAATAACCAATGTGTATAAATGGAAAGATTACACTCAATAATGAATGAACCTTTAGTTTCCCCATGCTTTTGGGTGTAGTTCCTCTTCCAGTGGCCTGGGTTTCCACATGAAAAACATACTACCTCTCGTTACTTGCCCTTCATTTGGATCTTCCCCTTCTTGGAGGGACGGTGCTCGAGGGATTCAGACCATTTATAAATCCTTGGCCCCTTTTCCTTGTCCTTCCTTTTCTTATTCACCATAAGGACTTCAGGTTTATCACACCCCATATCATTATCCACCTAGTGAATTAAGGTCAGAAGTTATGATAGATTCTTCTGATTATTTCTCATGTTGTAGTTGAACATAAATCTAGAGAAGGTCTTGGGTAGTGATGATAGGATGAGATCTATACGCAACTCATCCAAGAACATAATATCTAAGATGTCTAGGTGTTCAATGTAGCCAATAATATTGACTGCATGAGGCCTATCTGGTACAAATTCTCCATGTATAGTTGTGAAAAAATCATTGGAGATCTCATTTCTCTCCTATCCCACCTTCTCTTGATAGATATCTTTAAGGTGAGACATCAGGCTATATGCATCCATGTTTTCATTTTGCTTCAAGAGCTCATTAGATATAATCGATAGCATGAAACATTGGAAATATATGGCATCATCCATATGTTTCATATAGAGATATAGTTCCTCATCAGTGGCCTCTTTTCTAGGTTCAACTGGAATAGGCTCCTCCAACACATACAATTTCCTCTTGTGGCGAAGGATGACGTTTAAACGCCTATACCACTCCTAAAAATTGGTGCCGGTGAGAAGGTTTTCTTTCTAAATTATGGTTCACAATGATATGTTTGAAGTCATTTTTCTTTTCATTTATAAAAATTAAGATGATCAAAGTTTTATTACTTTATCATGATAAAACAGAGACAAATAAATAAATTAATACTTATTAGTCTCCCACTATTTTATCAAAATCAAATAGACCTAACCATTGACTTTGGAATATTCTATTACCTGAATATTATAGTGGAAAGGATCCATATTTCCCTTAGAATTACCCCAACTAGGGGAGGTTAAGAAACTTGGAAGTTTTTAGGTAGGAATTCCAAATTCCAACGTTATTAACTCACAGTTCCTTGATCCACTAAGTGGACTCCCCAATCATGAAATCCTTTTATTTTGGATTTCCTCAACCTTTACCTCTTGGTCACACAAAATCCTACTATGGCAGTCAACTCTTGATGTGAACCAAGTCAATTCAACCCAAAACCTTGAATTAGAATTCCCCGATAATTGAAAGCAACCCAACTAGGGTTTGTCAAGCACTTTGAACTATGGTAAAATTCTTACCAAGATTATGGAAGGCTATACCGAGATATTTTTTAAAGGATTTTATAATTATAAATAATTTCCATTTTATTATCTTAAATTACATGTTTTCTGATATTAAGTGGGATATACTTAAGTGATTAACCATGTATAAGATAATATTTACGCATAAGCCGGTCTTATTTTAGTTCCATCTTTCATGCTTGTTTAATTCATTAATTGTGTGATCGCAACAACAAAACCACAATAAATAAAGCATAAAACATTCATAAATAAAATAAATGGAATGAACATGAGCTAGTTTTATTTTTTAGTTTATCTAGTCTTTGATAAACTAACCCAAGTCTTAGGGGAGAAAACACCTTGAACCTTTTGGGTTCGTATTTAGAGCTTTCCACCTGTCCACCTTTATATCTCCTTGGATTGGTTTCACCTTGGATCCTAACTTGAGTCGCCTCCACTAGTTTGGGAGATCCATCCATTACATATGCTTTTATCTCATTCACAAGTGAAGGGTAAAATTGGGTTTTACATAAAAGAAACTTTGGGCATGCATGCCCTACCTATTAATGAGGAGAAGGCTCGCAGACCAATAAATTTAATTTAAATAAATAAATTAAAAGAAAACATCCACATAAAAAGGTCCGAGTCTAGATCATGATCATCCATACCGGAAATTATATTTATGCATAAATAAAACTATCATTCAATAGTTTAATTGTTCTTGTTTAAGATAAATCACACCCGAATCAATTAATTATCTTTAATTAATCAATCCTTTTATCTTAGAAACTTTTCTGAATTTCCTTTAGATTCCCATCCATCATAATTTTAAACAAAAAAATTCATTTAAAATTATATTTGTACATAACTTTTACCTTGGAGGCAACCCGGTGAATTCCCATTCATAACTACCTAATGAGTGGAAATGAACATTATGCAGATGTTAAATTAAACACATATATATAAAAAACCTATAACGTGTTGTGCCTTAGCTTTATGCCTGCACCATGGTACACATATCAAGGGTTTGTATAATATAATAATAAATTTTTATAAATATGTGTAATTTGGATGAGTACACAATGTGTAGTTCCAACTACACGATGTGTACTATCATTCACCGTCCATCCGAAGTAAACGCCCTGGGGATATGGTGTGTAGATGTACTTTGGGAATCTTTGAAGTACACGACATGTACAGTGTGACACACACCATGTAGTATCTGCATTACATATTCTCTAGCTGGGAAAGCCATGTACAGGGTACACAGTCCAACCATAACCTGAAGGGACTACACGCTGTGTCCAGTGGGCTACACAACATGTAATTTGGAAACCGCGTTCCATCTGTTCCTTATCAACACACGAAGTTATAAAGTCTTAGGTAAACTCCAATGACACAGTTTGGTTTAGCGGACCAGTATGATGCATTGAAACTTGACTACACAATGTGTACTACCAAATACACCCCATGTGTTCTGGTGTTGTATGACCAAGATCCGTTGGCACCTCCAGATAACATCCTCTATTTTATTTTAATCAAAATTAAAAGAAGAGATCATTTATGTAAGGTGAACGAGAAACGAAAGATGAGGAACAAATCTCAAGATTCATATTTAAAGGTCGATTAAGTTGAATTGAAAAAACCAAATTATTTAATTCATAAATCATCAATGAAAAACTAAATAATTATAATCAACTATATGACCCCTCTGATACCACTTGTTAGGTTTCAAGCACAGTGGAAGCATGTGGATGGGTGTACCCAACATTAATTTTTCCATTAACAATGATCAATCTGTGATCCGTACTGATAATAAAACATCGGATCTTCAGAATAGAATGAAGAATGAAAAGGAAAGAGGGAAGTCCCAGAACCATAGAGAGGATCATCATATGTTGGTTATAATTAATTTAATTAAAAGACAAAAATTACATTGATGGAATTATCTCGTCATTGATGTTTCAAGTCACAATCTGATGTGATATGTTGTTGTGTCGTAGAATCCAAGTGTAGGCTTCCTATACTAGTGATCCACATGTGCTCCCCATATATCTAGATGTTTCCGAAGGGATCTCCGGGTGATATCGTGGAAGAGTCTTTGCTTGCGATGTCCACCTTCGATCACCTTGAGAGATGCTTCCAAAGATCTCTCCTTGATCCAGTGGAGGAGGATCTCTCACGTAACTTGAGAGAATTCTTGGAGGAAAATAATTCTATCTTGGCTTGTGATCTTTTCCAGTTCTATTGTGCACAACACCAAATAATGGCTAGGTTAATGAGAATAATTTATTTGGGATTTTATTACTTAGAATAATAAAATGAATTAATTACCCGAAATCATTTATTCATTTCATTTAATTCTTAGTAAGACCCCATGTCTAATAATAACAGTTGACTATTATTATCACATGACATGAGCCCAGTGAATTACACCTAATATCATTTAATTAAATAAATAATATTATTTCTCACAAATCCCTAGAAAAAATATATGGTGTGTATATTAACATACATGGCATGTATTTTTGTTTTTCCATTTTCTTTATTTCTTCCACCACATTTATTAGATCCTGAATAATGACTATTTATTTCTCAAATATATATCACTGCATAAATCACTAATAAATATATTATTTTTTCCACAATATATTCTCTCCAAGAACTAGTGTCGAAATAAATGTGACCAGACATCCTTGAATAATTATTAATCCACAATCAGGAATAATCTTTATTCAAATTGTTAATGAATATTTAACGGAGATACTTGGACACATTTAGTGTGTGACCCTCTAGGCCTCTTTCTTAGTGTAATTAGGCAGATCCTACCAAAAGTCCAATGTTAGCATCTAGAAACATGCCAAAGAACCCATAGAGAAAGAATTTAACGCCGCAATGATGTGTCAACTCCTATGAATGCTTACTGTGTAATGTAATATCTTTTTCTCAATATCTAAAATCAAGCAGGTTGCATGCTAGTGCCATCAACCTATGTGCTTGATTATTATTTCTTTTACTTTATGAAATTGAACTGTCCTATTACTCACCATGGCCATAGATTTATTTAGGATATATCAATTCTATCAAAGGGCCTGAGATATCAACTTCCGTTATGGAATAGAAGGGACAAATCCTTTCTCGCATTATCTATTAATGTAGTATTACTCGTGACGCACCCAACATATCCCACCTCATTGTGAATAGTGTGTCATCACAGTTTTCATTAATACATCTAAGTTCATGAGTTTTAATACCCATTAATAATAATCTTAACTTCTAAGGACCAATACACACCTCTGAAGATAGAAACATACAATGAAACTATGAAATGTGGATTTCCAACTAGCTGGTCTCATTCTCATAATATCCTCCAGGATATTAACAAGGGTGCACACCATTAGAATGTGCCTCAAAGTTTTATGAGTCCTCACCCCTAATAAACTATATTATTTGTGTCCCTCAAATAACATCATCTGGCCATAGAACATATATTCAATAATAGTGTTATGGCCCTTTTGGGTTCTCATCATAGTAGGGATCCACTATGACCCTTTAATGAAATAGATATCCTTAGGACATAATCACATGCATTGTCATGCAGAAGAAAAATCAAGATGTGATAAGGTATTTATTAATGAATAAAGAACAAAGTTATTAGTTCTATGGAACCAACTCCAACATGGAACACTCAGTTAATTATTTACATAAATACTGTAGGTGCATTCTTGAATGACATGGCTAAATAATCATATAGATCATAATTTCCTCAAAAGGATGTACGAGGTATGTCTGATGATCTAACACACACTTTATGATAACCAAATATCAAATCAATCTTAGAGAATAATCGATCTCCTCGGAGCTGATTGAAGATATCACCTATTCGTGATAGAGGATACTGGTTCTTAATCAGAAATAGGTTCAATTTCTGATATTCTACATATAGCATGAGGGTACCGTCTGCCTTTTTCGCAAAAAGGACTATCGAAACCCAAGGAGAAGTACCGGTTCAGATGAAACCCTTGGCCTCTAAATCCCCTAGCTGCCTCTTGTGTTCTTGAAACTCCATCATAACCATATTATAAGGAGGAATGGATACCGGTGAAACTCTTGGTACTAGCTTGATCGAGAAATCTACCTCTATTACCAATGGTAATCCTAAAAATCTACCTGGGAAGACATCCCCGAAACAATAAACCACTAGAGGAAAATCCATTTGACCTGTCTTTTGGTCATTCATATTTAAACTGGAAATCTGGGTTGTCATCCCACTCAACCCATGATGCTAGGGTCCATATTGGCTCGCCTGGACATTCCATTTACCCTTGTGTAGAAACGATCTTCCCTCTGGTGACATAAAACTCACCTTGTGGTGATAGAAATCGACAAAGTCCTAAACGGACACTAACCAATCCATTATGAGGATGAAATTAAATCCTATCATCTCTAAGACATAGAGATCCCAAATGAAGTGACACCCACTAATCTTAAGGGGGCACTCCTTACACTGTCGCACACCTTACTTTCTAATCCCTAACGGAGTGTCTAGCTTCATAAAGTCATCAAAAGGGAAAACATAGATCCCAAGGCTCTTCAAAACAGGGAAAAAATATGAAACTATGTGAATCCCCTATATAAAAAAGTGCAGAAGCTAAAATGGTGGAGACTAGAATAGTAACTATGATAGTAGAAGGTATAAGATTATGCTCCTATTGGGTCTGCTGCACTGCAAATGTTTGGCCTGTACTATAGCCCTGTGACATTTCTTGACTTCCATGAGATGATCCACTCTTCTGTCTCTAAAAACCTGGAGTCTGGCTACCTCATCCATGAACACCACCTCGGCTTGAGTGGCCTAATGTATTCCAATTACCCGACTAGTGAGAAGCTATTGGCCCTTCTACGGAATGTGGAGTCTATGCATATCCTCTCTCACTAGACACCAGTGGAAACTTCTTACAAAATCACTATAGATAGACCATATTTATTCAAGCTCTACATTCAACTAGGTCCATCCAGAAATAAGGTTTCGTGTGCCCAACTTTTCCGCACTGTTAGAACCTCACCTGGCTACTTGAAGAAACGTTCTGACTAATAGATTCAGTGTGATTAAGATCTAGACGACACTTTCTGATACCTATTGAGACAATACCAGATCTTGGTGATGAACCACCCTGGCTCGCACCTCCAGATTCCCTCTAATTCTACTCAGTAATCAGTGCCTGATTCACTATTTTAGATATAGTAGTTAGATGAAAGATATTAACCTGCAATCAGATGTCATACCTGAGACCATCCTTGAATCTCCTAGACTGTGAAAGATTGACACCCATCAGAACCAGTGATAAGTGCTGTAACTTAGTAAAATGAGTTGAGTAATCCATAAATGATAGAGAGCCTTGCTCTAGATGCATGAACTCATGTAATTTTTCATCCCACAACATCTCATGATAGAAATATCCACCGAAGACTCTCTAGAAGTCTTCCCAAGGCATATCTCAAAAATTCCCCATCTGAGTAACCACATCCCACTATCTCTTAGCCGAATCACATAACATATAAGTTGAGAGATTAGCCATTCACTCAGGAGGTATCTATAGATGCTCAAAGATAGATAACATGGCCTCTAACCATGACTCTGCAGCCTGCGGTCCCCTATCCCCATAAAATGTGGGAGGATGTTACTGTTGGAACACTCTAGTAAGCTCAACCATAGAAGTGGAAGGCTGAGGTACTCCCTGGACAGTCTGTATAAAACTCACAAAGTTTTCACGGAACTGTGCATCAACACCTACATCTGTAGAAACCACTGGTGCCTCATTTGGCACGACTAGAGGATACATTGGTAGCCCATGGCCTACCACCTTTGGGGTATGCTCATAGCCACCCTCCTAGAATACTAATGGAGGTCATCGTGGTGGAATTTCTCTGTAAAGTACAGAACAAACACCTCAGTATAAGCTAATTCATCAAGGTACGTAGTTTAAGAGTGCAAGAACTAAACAAGAGAAGAAAATCCTCAAAAGTTCACAAATGTTGGGTACACAACATGTAGAACCTAAACATGGCGTGTCCCCTTAAACTCTCACATGGGCGTGTAAGTCTAAACACCATGGTCATGCAAACGTACTAGGTACACAATGTGTCAGAATAACACATGGTGTGTAATCAAGTTTCCCCTCCTGGCCAGGTACTTCTACATGGCCAGACTCACATGGTTTCAACCTATGTAAAACTACATGGGGTGTACCTAACACACACGATGTGTTCTGATCAAAACCCAACACCCCGTGTTCTCTCTTACACGGTCATACACATAGTCATCTACCACATGGGGTGTACTTAGAGTACACAACATGTACTAAAAAAATCATTTCCTCCTGAATAGAAGAACACAAGGCATGCGTTCATGAACCCACACACCGTGTTGTCCAGGTTTTCGGATAGTAAGCTTCTAAAACTTCCCCATAACCCCTTTTTTGAAATGTAAAGCAATGGTGTGTGAAATTATGACCTGTGGGGGCCCATAATCCCTGTAAATCAAAGTTTGGTATCACATATAGCACATAACTACACAATTTCAGCTCATAGACAAAACATTTTCCACCAAATTCAATTCCAAGAGGGCCCATACTCCTCAAGAACCAAATTTTGGAATCCATCCAATTCAACCATGACACATACCAATACACCTATCACAATAGTAGGCATATCTACCACAGTACCTATCATAATAGAACACATATCTAGCACAATATCTATCACAACAACATGAAATCATTAATTCTCTCTAAATGGCATGAGAAGAATACATGACATGTGATTTCAAATAAGTTCCTATATGATGCATGAGATGACATACGCTCATCTCATCAAGTTTCAACAAACCAAACAACAATGATATCAATAATAACATTGCAATTATATGTTCTTCACCTAACAGTAAAATCAAATCAACTATAATAGCTCAAAATCAAAAAATTAAAATTCTATTCGAGGCAATTTGGATTTTCCCTGTACACATGGAAGATACTCTAGAGAAAAGTTTATTACAAACTCCATTTTCTTCATATCCCTGTATAATGCCTCAAAAGAGTAAGGAAAACTAGAAAATAAACCCTTTGATACCACTTTGTAACATCCCAGATCCAGATGCTACCTTAAGGTGCCCCATACCTGGTTGGCCACATAGACTCAAGTGTATTTCCCTAAATGCCTTAGGCTTCCGACTAGAAGTGAGGTCCTAGAAGTGATAGTGGGGAAAATTTTCCCTCATTGGAAGATTATAACATCGAGAAATCGATAATAATACAATATTGGAAATAGTAAATAGTATACAACTGAAATAAACAACAGAAGGCTAATAAGATAACAACCAAGCATCAATCAATACAAAAGATGATGCAACATGCTATGTTATAAGAAAACAACCAAAACAAGTACACTATAGAAATCCACAACATATGATCCAAGAACACAAAAGAAACAAAAGAAACTCAGAATCATCACAAGCCTCAGTTAAGTCCCACGCTCTCTTACTCCTATGTAGCAAATCAATAACCTGTAGAAGGGAAATTTCCCTTATCGACACTTGCAATCATATAATTTTTTTGGGATAAAAAACATAACCCAAACCAGGTGTGAGAAATAAATTTTAGTAGGAAACCACCCAATATCTGTTCCAATATTTTAGTGAGTATATGAAATAACAGTGTACAATATTGAAAGCAGTGACTAGGGAGTACTCAAAAGTAAATAATCATACATACACCAGCTTCCATTTTTATTCATTATGTTTAGTTCAAACAATCAATTACATTGAATTATATAAGTCTCTAGATCCATCCTTTTCTTGTCAATCCCCCGTATAAAGGATGCACAACAGATACCTCAGAAGGCTATCTAAAAAGTAAAGTAAAGACTGAATCTAAGCTTGGGATTTTCTTGGAAGACACATTATAAGTCATTCCATGTCATTATTAAATTTATTGACTGAGTTTGGTCTTGAAATTCCTAAACTGGAATTCAAGTGTTACTCATAGTGTATATAACCAAAACCATATAACCATGGTATAACATAACACCAAACTAGATCAAAACCCGCTATATAAGAATTTCATCAGTCAATCACGGTTGAAACCCAATATATAAGCTTTGCAGCATGTGTTAGAGTCAAAAAACCAGTATATAATAATTTCAGCATGTATCAGGGCCAAGCCCAGTGTATAATCATTTCAGTATAAAAACAACACATGTAATTTACCCTATTACATGGTTAACAAAATAATAACTCGTGTGTGAATCAGACATGTCCAAATACATCCAAGTAACCTAACCATTACCAAGATTAACAATTATAAACTCACATGGGAAATTCATATCACAAGCCTAATAAGTGAATTAAACTATCCCAAGGCTTAGTAAAATATTATCTCATGAAGGAAAACATTCAAATAATTAATTTTATTTTTAAAAACCCTAAAAATGGAAATAAAGGCATGCCCATAGGCATCCCAGGCCAAACAGATAAATGTTGGTCATCTAAGGGAAAACACACCCACAGGGTGGCCCTCAATCAAGGATAACAATCTCAAACATGCCTTATAATCATTTAATCGATTACCTAATCAACATTAGGTAACAACATAGGTCAATATTCAATTAGGAGACACCCAAAAATGGATGTGTGGCACTCCGGAACATATAAACAACTTGAAATTTTGTGAAAGGAACGAGACCACCTTCCTCATACTCGTAAGAGACACCTCATCTAGCACCAGGCTCTAATTCGACCTAGAACAGAGTAGATCTAAAAAATGAGAATAAAAACTCAACCATAAATAACTATGTTTAGAGGGTAAATCAGGAAGAAAGGATCAAAAGGAATTGAGCACTCACTGAGGGGATTTCAATGGATTTGACGGTGTTTAAATCAGGCGTCAGACGGCGAAATGGGAGGAAATTTCTCGTTTAGATTGCCTAGGCATGCTACTCGTCAAGGGGGGGGGGGGGTCGTTTCTATCCGTATGAAAAAAAATGCTAATGCCTAACATAATGAAAAAAATAAAAGTACATGACATGTATTTGAGACTACACGCCATGTTCATATAATTTCTGTCCAGACCATTACACAGCCTTGTATCGGGATTACACGACATTTAGCCCTCTATATATGGAATGTACCTATAAGTACATGGTTTATAGGCCCCAATCACATCGTGTAACAGGTCTACAGCCAGACCTTGAACTTTCCCCCTATTTTCATAAGTATAAACTTAAAATAAAATATCTGTACCTCTATGAAAGAATCGAGTTCTTATAGGTTTTGATCCTTCTATTACTTTGGAATTGATTTTGAAATTTGGTATTATCATGGATTATAATGATGTCGAGGTGTCATGACAACATGATGTATCCTTTAGTGAAATTTATAAATTAATAGAACCACCTACTTATCTTTAGGTGTGAACTCTCTTACCCTTACTGATCTCGATTTTAAGCACAATGATCTTCACTCAACATTTATAAACACAATGGTACCATAACATAATTTATTCAACTTGATTTTAACTTTACACAATGAGATAAATGACCCTTACATGATCTATTAATATCCTCAGTGACACTTACACAACCTTATTTAAGGATGTGATTACCAATACATTTTCATAATGGGATCCATCCTAAGAATGTGAACTGAACAATATCCAGATCATCATAGAAATGTCTCATTTACGTATATACTTACTATAATATCCAATAAATTATGATAATTTATCATATAATAATGATTTCAGGATTCCGTAAAACATCGAACTATATTTAATCATTAAATTACACACTTTAACCAATATGAAAAAAAATTCCAATTATAAAATATTTAAAAGAATGATAGTGTAACATTGAATATATTAACACCAAAAACCAAAATTTTCATAATAACATTGTAAATTAATTTCAATCAACATGAATATTTTTTCTAAAATATATTAATTGTAATTAGAGTATAGAAAAGTTCAATAATTAAACAGCAAAACTAGTTTTCAATAAAATATTCATTGAATTGAAATTTCATTACAAACAAACCAATATATAATAATTATACATTCAAAGAATATTTTACCTTAAAAACACAATTAATTTAAATAATATATTTGGGAAAAAATTATCAAATCTGAATCACATTAAATTCCACCATGCATAAATCATTTCATGTACTCAGGACAAAACTTTTCAAAATTTAGATGAATTCATTTCAACATAAAATGGGATGATTTGTAAATCTAACAAATAAGTGATTTTGAAATGTATTTTCCAACATGGAACCACCCTAGTATGTACGAATGGTTTCACTTATCAAAAAGAAAGTCTTTGGGAATATATTATTTTTTAGATTAATATAAATTATTTAATTTTAAATTGTTTTATTGATTTAATCAAAATTAAAATTTCATTTAAATGATAATTACATCTATTAATTTTAACCCATGTGAAAAAAATCACATAATTAGAACCTATACATTATTATTCACACTATTATATGATTAGGATTGAATAATTAATAATAATTTCATAATGAAACAATCCAACCATTTTAAAATAAAAATAATAATCAAAAGAAGTTATATTACAACTCTAAACCAATATAAAATGAAAATATAATAATTTTTAAATCCAAATAGAATTTTCAGAATCAATTCTGTCTGTAAAAAATCATGCAAACATTCACTAAAAACAATATTATTCAAGAGATAAATTAAATGAAATTTTATGATTGAGCCCATGGTAAATTATAAATTATTAATCAATCCAAGTAGTAAAATATATTCTCAAAATTCATCAAAAAATTACAACCGTGCAATATGAAAATTAAATCGTTAAAGTAATAAATTTTGGAAATTATAAATAGATTATTGATGTCATATAAATTAATCATAGTATATCATTTAATGATATAAATCACCATGACACTTAAAGATCAAAATCGTGACCAATTTTTTCTTCAATGATGTGAGAAAAACTTATATTGTTTGGTTCAAAATGGGGTTTTAATTGAGTAGTGTGAAATAAAGTTTAAATCATTATAATTTAGTTCAAATAGAAAGATTTAATAATTTTTAATATTTTACAAAAAATAAAAAAATGTTTATGAATATTCTTAATGGATATAATATCATGTTTTTAAATCACATCAGATTGTAGAACATTTGAAAAATGTATCTCACAAGTAAGACACATTTCAATGATCCTAAAAAATATTCAAAAATAGTTCAAAAATTATTTCCTGGTTTGGATAACTGATTTACATTCTATTTCCAATTCATTTTCAATAAATTAGAATAAATATGTAATAAAACTCATAAAGGGTATACACATACACATAAATTTTGATTGAAAAAAACTTTTCATGACAAACATATTATTTGAAATTGAATAATTATAGATCAAAATTTAATATATATAAATTCTATGTATAGGGACGAATGTAATAATTAATAGTATAGTAACACTCATAACCAAAAAGGAAATGATTGGAAAAGTAAACTCCCCTGAAAATTTGTGTGAGTAATTTCCAAAAAAATGTGATATCTTTCCCTAATAACATTAAAGATAAACATGTTAATTATATTAAGGTATCTAAATGTGTCAAATATAAATAATTAGATCAAAATTATATCTATCAAATAGATATGGAAACATAATGGTATGAGAATGTGGTAACGAAGCATAGGCCATTGATTCCTCAATATCAAACAATGAAAATGGTGAGCAGGGATAGTAATGTTATGTCACCATGTCAGAAGTGAGGTAATTTCATTAAAATGAGTAAAGGAAAAATAATAGAAATATTATTTTACTCGGATAAAAGAAATTTTAATTCATATCATGGATTTTCTACTATTATGCACTGGATTTTATGTCACAAGGTGTAATATCTAAGTTATTTTACCATAGTAAAATGTAGTGTGTGGTTTCCAATATAGTAACCACCACATATGGGTAAACATAATGTTTTAATAAAAAATTTGTGCTATATGTTCTTATAAACCTCTATGATAGTAATCAAACCCCATCAAATATGAAAATACTCCATTGAAAAATCGTATTAAAAGGACATACTTCTAAATGAAAACATTGATGGAAAATAAAAGAACATCCTATTATTCTACCTCAAAAGTTTCTTCCATACATTCATAATTATATGAGAATTAAAAAACTCCTTAAGGATAGAACAATAACCACTTAATCTCACCCATAGAAAATAATACATGAGAATAACTCTTTGATGTGGGAATAAGAGTAAAGGCCACATTTGGATTGAATTCAAATTTGACATATTTAGGTTTTTTCTAGAAGGGGAGATTATACACAATGTTTATCCATGAATATAGAATCATTCTAATTATTTTCATTTTTATTAAAAACTCATGTGTGTTTAAAAATAATTGTATAGGATTTTATTTTTTGACATGTAGATGTTTGAAGTGGATTAAAAATAGTTCCTTCAATAGTTTTAGAATCAATGCATATCGATATAGGTTTCTCATGAAAATTATTCTCATCTCCTATGATAAATTAAACAAATACCCAATTTGGTTAATGTGTTTTAAAATAAAGAATAATTAATTTTTGTACATAATAAAATTTATATTTAAAAAAATAATTATTTTCTTCCAAATATTCCTCATCTAAAAGTAGACTATCAAAATTTATTGCATTCATTAAATTATTTATTATTAAACTAAATAATGTGTTCCAGAAACTTTTGATATTGGTATTTTATATACATATTTTGATGTAATTTTATAAATTAATTCATTGAATAATGATTAATTAAATATAAGATCTGTTCCTAATATTAATGTTTTTTTATTATTATGTAGGACTGAAATTTGAAGCATATTATGGGAAAAAATGGAATTAAAGAACAAAAAGTCACTTTTCACCAAGGTATGAAGTGGATCAATGTTACAATAGAAAAGGAAGATGATGTAGAGATAGAAAAAGAGTAAAAATGATAATTTTTTTCTATAAAATAGGATTTACCATGATTTTAGATGATCACATGATTTCTAGGAGGTTTAGAATTGAAAAATTGGGCATAAACAAGAATTTTAGTGCTGAAAATTAACATTTGGCATCGTTTAAATATTACACGATGTGAAAATCCAATCACATTACACATCATGTAAAACATTATAGAATTTGAAATTTACTAAGAAGATCCAAAAAATGGGGATATTCACATATCTTTCGATGGAGGAATTTCCATTTATGACTAGAATGGCCATTTACATAGTTTTTGACAGGGAAACCCCCTAAGGATGGCCTCCAAATTAATAAATAATGGGTTCTAGTTAGGAGAATGGGTATTAAATTCTAGGGATGGAGAGGATCGACTTCTAAGAGGTTGCTATAAGATTCCAACCTAGAATTCTACATAGATAGTTTTTTATGTCATTATTTACTTTTTTATTCATGTAACAATAGATTTTAATTAGTTTAATTCCAGTTGTTTCTCTTTTATTTATTTCTCATTCTCTCTCAATCACCCTCATTTATTCTCTGCCCTATGGAATATAGTTCATTTTTTTTTGGAGATTATTGAAAAATGATTTGAAAAATTTATAGGGGAGAGTGGAATCAATCAAAGGGGATGTGTACCATCATATTTTGTTTTACCTTTACCCATAAAGATGACTATATTTGTTAATATCTGGTTATTACTAAACATTTATTTTATCTTTCATTGAATCATTGACTATATGTTTTCCATAATGAGCGTACCCCAACATGATTGAGATGATTTGTTCATAACCATAAAATATAATATTCATCATATTTTGAAAATATAAACTGAATAAATCCAAGTATTTTAATTCATCTAAACATGAAGAATTGGTATTTTAGGGTAGATCAATCGGGAATAACCATTTCTCCTATCTATATAAATGTTTGATTGCTTAACTATCTAATTTGATTATTTTTCAAGAAATTTTGAATTAATTTTGCAAAAACACCCCTAGAAAATGATTTCCGCTCTTACATTTTTCTATTTATATTTCATTTATTTAATTTTCATCATTAGATTAATTAAATAAAATTTAATTTGGAGCAACCTGAACAGTTTTAAAGAGTTTTCATTACTGCATTCCATGCTCTCTATGGGATTGAGTCTGTACATATTCTATTCTATGCCTTTTTAGTTATCACGATTCATGTACAATATAAATTTCTAATTTGATCATGTACATAGGGTATAAAAGTGACTTCTGGGTGTATCAATAATTATAATTTGGATTTTTCTAAAAATGTTAAAGGAATATTCTTGTCATTTTCCGAAAAAAGAACTTTCCTAACCTTGTTACAGTGAAAATGAAATATTCTATTTTTAAAATTTACAGAATGTATGGAATTAACCTCCATCATAAACATAGTTTATTTTATGATTCATTTTAGTATTTATAAGCATCATTTAAAGATATTTTTTTAGATGTTATTTCCAAAGATAAGGATATTCAAAATCTTATAGAAAATGAAAAGGATATTTTCCTCAATAATATCTTAAAGATGTTTCTATGGTATTTATATTAATAAAGGACAACAACCCCATATTATTAATCTAATGGGAACATATTCATACCATCCTTATTCTTCCTATGTATGGTTTATTATTATTTTGACAAAGGATAATATTAACATTAAATTCCTTATTTCATTTTGGAATCATTAAATTCCCCTTGAATTATTCACTTTCCTGTAATCATTAGACAATAAATCACCACTAAATATCCATATTATATATCATGGATACTCTTATTTCTTAAACTACATCTCATTTATAAACATGGTATTTTATATTAATAGTTATTTTATTGACTGGGTAAATATTTTTAAATCAGTATCCTTTACTCAATATAGATATTTGATGTGAATGCATATTGATTCATTAAATAAATTAATTATTTGATATATGAGGAATGTTTTGGACCTACAGTGATGGATGGGGCATGATATTATATATCCACTCGATGCATTGGAAGGTCTCATGAGACATATTAATTAAGCTAGCACTAAACCATTTTTACTTGTAGAGTAAATAATATTGTGAAAGATTTTGATGATAAGAGTATCATGTGCATACGTAATGATATCCAATAATTAAGAATTGTCATCATTAATTATTCATTAATTATTATCAATGATATTTTAACTATGATACCATCTCTAGATGAATTTCATTTTCATATTATTGATTAGATGGAAAGTCTTGTCAATTATTTACATTACCATATTTATTATTCATTATCCAATTATTTAAATGGCATGTGTTTTAATTTATATACCTTTCTATATTGATTATTCCTTATCTAGTTATTTAAATGGAATGAGGGATAAGTTATTTACATTTTCATACTGATTATTTTTAATGTTTCATGATAACTTCCATTGTACTTAACTCTTATTGAGAATTTTCACTCACTGTTATTTTAATTTTGCTGCATAGGATTAGATGAAGTCTTCTATGACTGATATGAAGGGATATACTAGATGGAATAATGTTATTATTAAAAGATAAAAATATGTCTTAATTTTTATATTCAAATGTAACGTAATACTCAAGTATGTATATAGTTTACCAGGACTACAAAACTATTCATTCCATCAAGATGTGATTCCTTGTATCTTATGAAATGTAATGGTAGCAGGCATCGACTCCAGACTACTGAGGTCAGGGTCCCAAGAAATAGAAAATGGAAACATACAAAAAACATAAGGGAATTATTTTTCCAAAAAATGGAAGAAAAATGATATAATTTTGTATTCTTAATGATCTAACAGGAGAATTTATCAGAATAAAAATATAAAACAATACTCAAATAGAAAACCATCAAAGATACATAATATACCAATATTAAGCTCAAATATATCACATATAATAGGTGGATCACATCTCCACTAGTCACCTTAATCACTATGGGTCCCAAAAATCATGAACATACACCACATCCATTTGGTGATGTTCCTTTCATATGACATGGAATAAAATTATATAGAAATGCATGATGGGAAGGGTTGTGTGTGAGCTAAATGGTCTATTATGGTCTCACCATGTGTTCCATATTCAATTTGACAAAAATTAATCCATTCATGTAGTCAATTTATATAATAGAAGTCATGTCATGGTATTTGTATATTAAAAAATGATTTTAATTCAAAAGGATGGAAGAAATAAAAAAAATGGATCAAATAAAATTTTTATATGAGTCATTAATATAAATAAGAATCCATTAATAAAAAATTTCTCAAAATTTGTAAAGATCCTAAATATAGAAGCCCAAAGATAGTAGTTACTTTTATATATTATCACTAGATATACAGAATTGCATTTTGAATGACCAAATTGTCATGTAGTATTGGTAAACTAGAAACATACTTGAAATTCAAATTACATTTAAAAAAATAATATAATTTAAAAAATTCCATTTAATCAAAAAAATCATCATAATATGGAAGAAATAAATCATGTCAAATAAATCCATATAAATAATCACATAATCATAAAGCTCTTCCATGGATATTTTAACTAATAAAATATTCTCATGAAAATTAATAACCAATCTTATAATGAGGGAATGAAAAATTACAAACATCTAATACATACAATCCATCCATTTCACAAGTTAATTTAAATCTGTGGGTAGAAACTTGTCTAATTTGGACAGAAAATTCATCTCTTGAGACTTACCAATACATTGAGGGGATATCTGTTACTAGGACCCACCCATAACACATAGAGTCTAATTTATTCCTCATATGAAAGTGATGAAACATGATCATTATAAATATTAATATTGAAAAACTAACATAAAAAACGTTATTACATACCCCAATAAAATAAAATCAATCTTAAATCATCCAGAGTAATTTGGTCAACAATAATAAAATTGAACAACCTCAATCAAACAAATCATAAACCATCCAATGATAAAATTATCATATTTATATATTGTTTTAATATCCAAATTCAATATGAAATTGATTCCAATGGACAAAATTAGTTAAAATTTAAAATATAATAAATAATTTTACTCTAAAAACATTAAAAAAAACAGTTCAAAATTTTATATAGTTTAAATGAAATGGTAGTTTTCATTAGTAATCTTTATTTTTCATTATTCATCTAAAAATTAATCTTTTCAAAAAAGTCTAAAAATGTATCCTTGTCATAAATTAGACATTTATATTTCAAAAATGGAATTTATTTTGTAAATACATTAATGAAAAGTATTAAAAAATATTTTTAATTTATGTATGAAAATGGAGACTAATGCTCCTTTTAGAAAAATATAGTTTTTCAAAAAACATTTCTTTCTCTTTCAAATGTTTTTTATTTTATATCTATCCTATAAATTCAAATTTAATTGTTATAATTAATTTTTAAATCATATAGTTTTCATAATATAGTTATTACTAATCATACCTTCCATCTTAATAGTTATGTATTAATATTAATGTTTAAATAATAGTATTTTATTATAGTATTTTGTTTCTTTTAAACCCTATTTTGGGTGCATTTCTATCTATCAAAGAGATTGAATATATTTAAAAAGAGATATATCATAAAGTCTCATGATGTTATGTTCTATTCTAATCATGGTGTGTCATGTATTATATGTTATTGAATATGATGTTCCTATTTTAAAATCTCAGGGTGTTACATTCTACCCAATTAAATAAATCTTAACCTTGCAATTTATTCATTAAATACATAATAAAGGCATTGAAATTTGAAGATAATGTCATGACCCATACCAATGGGGCCCATTCCATTGCTCCCCAAACCCATCTCTAATAGGCCAGGGGCTGGTGACTGGTACCGAGTAGGCATATCCCTAACATGGGAGGCATTTCCTAAGTACCCACACACACAAACACATCTCCAAGACAACAAAAAGATGAAATGTAAAAACCACTAAGAAAAAAATTCATGTATACATCTATAACCCATCAACAGAGTATGATAAGAAGTCAATTAAATTAATACAGGTCCAAATACAATCTCACCACAATGATTCTGTAACCATAAGTCCAACCTATAAGTAATGGTATTGGGACTGCTGTCTGAAAGCCGCAGGAACACACCTCAGTCTGTTCGACCTCACTAAGCACATTATGGTTCTGGTCCACCTAGTTCTCCTTAAAAATGTTGATCCTCTACACAATAAATGACACACATGGTCAAATCCTGTGTATGGGTGAGTATAACAATACCCAGTAAGACACCTCAAAACTAAAAAGCAATATAACAAAGGAAAGTGCAGTCAGCTCTACATAGGTATATGTCTACAACACATATAGTAAGAATATATAGATATACTCAAACCTAGACACATAGTCTAGAGGTAAGAAACAACCGTATAATACCATCCCTAGGATTCTATCTTGAAGATTTCACAAAGCACTCATCCGAGAGAACACACTCATGAGTCCGATAACACTGATGAAGTCTGTCTAAGAGGTACTGCTCATTGTGTACAGTCATGAGAGAGATACGTTGATATATCTAAAGGGAGCAAGATACATAGGTGAGGATCACATCTAGGTCTATGAGGTGATTCCAAAAACTCAACCCGTATTAACCTGCTACATAGAGGATTAGTGACCTATAATGTTGGTCACATCAATACCAATAATTCCATCTAGGGTATGAAGATGAATAGAGGATCCCACTCCGGGCCTCTTAGGGGATTACAACAACTCTACCTAGAAAGTACTACTAAAGGAATCGTAGTCCTGGGAGTAGGAAATTATTCTCACCAACATTCAATGAAATGATAAAGGGAAAAACGCTAATAAAACTTTTCCAAGATATAGTGGACAAGAGATTCAAGACATGTAGAAAGGGGTACACAACGTGTAGTAAGGTTACATGTCGTGTCCCTTGACCCCAGGTACTGCTCGTGTAAAACAACCCATGGAATTTAACTCATGTCGTATATAATAGTACATGGTGTGTGAAGAGGGGTTACACACAGTGTCCACTCATTCGGGGTCTGCTCATGTACTCTGGCCATGTTCCAGTACACGACATCAACCCGTGTATCCATGCCTGTGTACTAGCACATGGGGTATCCCATGTACAAAGTCCAAGCCATGCCATGTGGGGGAGTATACAATATATTGGAAACCCATGTACTCCACCCCATGTCTGTGTACTTACCATGTACATGCTAAGTTCATCCAAGGGGACACATTCCATGTAGTCGGGGACTACGTGACGTGTGTATCATGTTTTTCTAGAACCTGTCTTCTTCCTCCCACTCATTCCAGCGATCTCGATGATTCTATTTAGTGGTCAGTTTGACATGAAACTCTAGAGATGAGGTTATCTAGTCACACCATCTCCGAATCAGTAAGATTCGAGCCATCAATCAGCTCAAAAATAAATTTGTCACTGTTCTTAATTATGTGCCAAAGAATAAAAAATCAGAACCCACCATCATTCAATCTATTACTGTAACCATAGTCTCACCTCTTTCACACATCCTTTGTGTCGTACTGATGTTGGATCAATGGTTTCAGATCATTGCACCAAGAATTTAAGGTGCAACGATTGATTTTTCAAAGTTATATCAAACTGTGGGGAAGAATGAAGAACACATGAATAATGATGAATTAGGGGATAAAATAACAAAACAAATGATAGGGATAGATCATGATCAATGTTCATGATGATCTTGGTTCATCACCATTATAATGATAAATGAATCAAAATAAATCTCAAGATCAAACTCTGAATAAATCCTAAATAATAAACCATCCTACAAATACTATTGAACCATAGACTAATATATTCATTGATTGGACCATGTTCATTATAGAATTCAAGAATAGGGAAGTAGAAAATCAAAATAAGACATTCTACCTCAATTTGGATCAGTCTCTAATGAAGAACGATCACTGTGTCATCGTCGTTGGTGAGATCCGTCAAGATCGGTGTGCGCTGATTATCGATGTGAGATTTTGTCATCATCTAGCGGTAAGATTCTCCAGAGGTTCTCTCTCGAAAATATTGAGAGGATTCTAGTGTTATGAGGCTAACCCTGGATTTGTAAAAAAAAAAATACATATTTAAAGATCCACCTCTCTACATCAATGATTTGAAATAAAATAATTTTTCTTAAACTATTTTATTCTTTTAAGAATGTGTGAAGACTTTTCCACACACCATGCTTCTTATCATGTGGAAAAAACAATATCTGGTCTTTTCACTATCAATTAAAATAGATTGAAAATGATTTTACTGTATTCTGTTACATTAGCTACATTACTTTCATCATCCCATGAAAGTTTCATCTGGGTTGCCACCGACGTCATCATCACCTTAGAATTATCCATTCCAAATATTCTAAGAATATCCTTAGAATATTTATATTTAGAAATTAATGTTCCATTATTTCCTTGTTTCACCTATAAACCAAGGAAAAATGCAATTTCACCAATAATTGACATTTCAAATTCACTTTTCATAAATTCTGCAAACTATTTTCACTATAATTCATCTGATCCTCTAAATATTATGTCATTTACATATAACAAAATCATAATTCTAGGATTACTGTCATTGTTGGCATACATATTGTAATCAACTCCCCTACACAAACAATTAAGCTTCTTTAAAAAATGATCGAGCCTTTAATACCATGATATTGGTGCTTACTTCAACCCATATAGTGCCTTTCTCAGATGACAAACTCTATTCTCATCTTCACGAATGAGAAAACCATTTTCTTTATCAATATAAAGTTCTTATTCCAAAACCCCATTATTAAATACCAACTTGACATCCATCTGGAAAACTTTGAACTTTCTTTGTACTTCTATGAACATGAATAATTTGATTATATCTGTCCTTGAAATAGGTGTAAATGTTTCATCAACATCGATACCCTCTATATAGGAGTACCCCTTTTCACACTGGTCAAGCTTTGATTCAAATAATTGTTCCATATTCATTCATCTTGCTATGAAAAAACCATTTAGTCTCAATGAATTTCTTATTTGTTATCCTAGAAAAAATATCCCAAGTCTGATTCTTCTCAATTTAGTATAGCTCCTCATTCATAGCATGAAACCAATTTTCATCACCAGCTACTTCCTAAAAACATTTTGGCTCTAACTATGATAAGAATGATGTCTGTTGTAAATAATGGGGTTGTTTCCCTAGAACTAACTTCTATTTAACTTTATGATAAATTTTATTTATGGTTTTGAATATTAATAAATTTTTTATCACATCATTACTGTTCTTCTACATGACATTGTATGTGATAATTTCCTAAGAGTAATTGTTTCACTAAAATGTCATAGCAGTTCTCTGCTATGATTGGAACCTAGAAGTACTATGAAACTATTCTTAAATATATGTTCTGTAGCTGGATGATATCATTTTAGGGATACAAATGATATAGGCTATCAGGGGTAGAAACTCATAGGACTTTGAGACACCTTCTAATGGTGTACTCCCTTTGTAATTTATAGGAGGATATTATGAGAATGAGACCCAACAATAGTAAATCCACATTTATATGTGTCATTAGATGTTCATATATGCGGGTGTGTGTATTGGTCCTTAGTCTTTAAGATTATTATTAATGAGTATTATAATTTATGCCCTTATATTTATTGACAAAAACTATGATGACAGATATTCGTGGTGAGGTAGGATATGTTGGGTGCATCATGAGTAATATTTCATTAAATAATAATGCGAGAAAGGATTTATCCATTATATTATTTAATAGAAGTCAATATCTCAGGCCCATTGATGGAAATGATATTTCCTAAATAAATCCATGTCCATAGTGATCAATAGGGAAGTTATATTTACAAAAAGTTAAAGAATGAGATATTAAACATATAGGTTGATGGAATTGTAATGCAACTTGATCAATTTTAAATATTGAGATAAAGGGATTATATTACATGGTAAGTGTTTGTATGAGGTGTCATATCATTGTGGCATTAACTTCTTTCTCTATGAGTGCCTTCTCGTGTTGCTAGACTCTAACCTTGTACTTTTGGTTGCTCCGCCTAATGTCACTAAGAAAGAGGCATAGTGGGTCACACACTAAGTTTATATAGTATCTCAGTTAAATAATATAGTATTTAATATTTAACAAGTTGAATAAATAGTATTTACAGTCATGGTTTTATAATTATTCATGTATGCCTGATCACATTTATTTCAACCCTAGTTATTCAAAAGAATATATTGTGGGAAGAATAGTTAATAAATATTTATTTTCTATTTAGTGAATATAATATTTATATCTTTAGTGGAGAATAATGTATTGATATTTATTGAATAAATAAATAGACATTATTCAAGTCCCAATAAATATTGTGGAGGATTAGAGGATTGAAATTAAGGGTCCGATGAAAAATAATAATATTGAATATTATTTGATTGAATAAAATGTAATTATAATTCAAAAGTTACATGAGTGTCAAGAAATAATAATAATAATACTATTATTATTTGACATGGAATTTCATTAGGATTAATAAAATAAATAAGGGCACTTGTGAAATTATTTTATATTAACCCTAGTGATATAAATACCCAATTATGTTTTGTTTTCTCATAACCCTAGCCAAGCCAAAGTTGTTGTGCACAACAGATTGGAGAAAAACCTCTCATTCCCAGAGAGTTTTTACTTCTCTAAGAACACTCTCAAGAACTAGAGTGATCCTCCTCCACCAGGTCAAGGAGAATTATTTGGAAGCAGTTATCAAGAAGATCAAAGGTGGAAAACACAAGCATAAGGATATTTCATGATAGCACCCAAAGACTCCTTCTCTAATGTCTAGAGATTCATGGAACACATGTGGATCACCGCTAGAGGAAATCTACACTTGTTTTCTAAAATGCAACGACGGTGAACTATATATCTATCACCAGACACATCAACAAAGGAATAATTCCTTGGAGGTAATTCTAATTTAATTAAATTAATTATAAACAATATGTGTTGATCTTCTCTCTCTTGGTTCTGGGTTATCTATCCCTTTAATGTTCTTTTATTCAATTCCGTGGACCATAGTGTTTATTGTCATATAGATCTTGGATTAATCATTGATTTTGGAAAATAGAAAAGTTGGTAACCATCCCTCCCGCGCTTCTTCTATGCATGAAACCTTCAATTGGTATCAGAGGGGGGAACATAATTGTTTATAATTATTTAGATTCGTTGGTGATTTATGCATTCATAATTTAGATTTTCAATTCAAGTTTAATCATTATTTTAATCTAAATTATGAGATCTGTTAATTCCTCCATAGTTTCTTATTGATCTAATAGAAAATATTAATTTTATGATTACAATAAAATCGAGTAACTCATCTGAAGGTACTAAGGATCCTGATCGTAAAACACCAGACTACACATCGTGCAGTCACGTTCAACGAATAAATATTGATTTGGAGATCAATTTGAGATTTTGTGTTGATTAAGGAATTTATTATACCATTATTGTTCCACATATTGACCAATATTAAATGGTGCATTGTCAACCAGACTACACATTGTGTGTCCCATTGGACATGGCGTGTAGTCCCTTCGGGTTACGGATGGGCCATGTATTCCATACATGGACTACACAATCGGTGACCGTGTAAAATGGAGTCAACATGGTGTGTGGCCAATTGGACATGCCATGTATTCCAAATTTTCTATGTACGTTTAACACACCGAGTCCCTAGGAATATACCATGGATAAACGATTAAGGGCGTAGACACTCTGTAGATTGGATCTACACGCCGTTTAATTTTACAAGATTATGCATATTTAAAATTTATTTATTTTATTATGTAAACCTTGAGACATGTACTTGATTATGGTCATAAAGATAGGACACATCATGCAATAGGTTTTATTATAAATAAATATTTAAATGTTTAATTAATATCTTTGTAATTTTTAGTTCTATATATTATATATGAGTCATATTACAGGTTGTTACTCTATGTTCATTGAAGTATAACATGTGACCGAAAAATCATGTAATTCATGTAATCATCCATAAAGTACACGTCATGAAAGTACGTGACAAGTCATATATTCTATATTTCATAAGAGTAATATAGTATATGAGTATAATAAATATTAGGTAGATTTAGATGAGTATTCACCATGTTGCCTCCAAGGTACAAGTTATGTACACAGTTAATTTTAAATGAATTTATTTAATTTTTTTAAAAATTATAATGGATGATAATCTCAAGGAAATTTAGATAAGGATTAAGATAAAAGGAGTGATTAATTAAATATAATAATTAATCAATTCAAATTCAATTTATCTTAAATAAGAATGATTAATGAATTGAATGCGAGTTTTATTAAATGACTAATACATTGCATGCATATGGATGATCATAATCTAGGCCATGACTTTTTATGTGATTTATTTCATTTTAATTTATCATTGAATTAAATTATTGTCCTCCATGCCTTCTCTCCTCATTAATATGTAGGGTTTGCGTTTCCAATGGTTTCTTTTGTGTAAAACCCTTTTACCCCCTCATCTGCATGTGAGTAAAATCATATGTAATGGATGGATATCCTAATCTAGTGGAGGTGGTTCAAGTTAGGAGACAAGGTGAAACCAATTCAAGCAAGATACAAATATGGATAGGTGGAAATCTATAAACACAAACATTGGATTGGTTCATGGTGTTTATCCCCTAGGTCAGTGGTTATTTTATCAACTACTAGATAAACTAACCATTAGAACAATCACTTGATCATAAAATTTACTTTATTTCTATTAGTTTCATGGTTATTAATTATGTATGTTTTGTCACAATCACATAATTAATGAATTAAGAAGAATACAAGATGGACCTAAAATTAATTGGCTTATGCATAAATATTATCTAAACACATGGTTAATCACTTAAGTAATCCCACTTAGTATTAAAAATCATGTGATAAAGATAATAATTGGATATTTATTTGTAAAGGATAAATACCTCAATAAAATATTATGTCAATATATCCTTCCATTACTTTGGTTAGAATTGAAGCATATTTCAAAGTGATTGACCATCCAAAGTTGGGGTGCTTTCAATTATCAGGGAATTATAATGTGAGGTTTTGGGTTGACTTGAGTTGGTTCACATTAAGGGTTTATTGATAAAGTAGGATTTGATGTAAATGAGAGGCAAAGGTTGAGGAAATTTTGTTAAAGGATTTCAAGATTAGGGAGTATACTCAACGGATCATGGAACTATGAGTTAATGTAGTTGGAATTTGGAATTCCCACCTAAAACCATTAAAGTTGCTTGATAAACCAAAGTTGGGTAATGAAAAAGGGAATATAGATCCTTTCCATTTAAATGTCCAAGAAACAGGATATTCTGAAGCCAATGGTGAGGGATATTGGGTTCCAATAAAATAGTAGGAGACTAATAAATATAATATGTATTTATTTTTCTAAATTTATTAGATAATGTACTTAATCTCTACTTATCTTATTTGTAGAAACAACATTAAAATTTACATCAAACATATCTCCATGATCCATACTTGAGAAAGAAAACCTTCTCACTGGAAAAAATTTTTAGTAATGGAAGAGGCATTTACGCGTCATCCTTCACGATGAAAGGAAATTATATGTGCTGGAAGAACCTTTACCAGTTGCTCTTGGAAATGAGGCAAGTTATGAAGAACTGTCTCTCAATGAGAAATATACTAATGATGCTACATATGTTCTATTCTATATGCTATCGTCCATATCTAATGATATTTTGAAGCAATATGAGGAAATGGATACATATAACATGACGTCTCACCTTTAAGTTCTCTATCAAGATAAGGTGAGACAAGAGAGGTACGATATCTCAAATGCATTGTTTACCAATAATCTTGGAGAGTCTGCACCAGCTAGTCCTCATGTAGTCATGCATATTGGATACATTGTATTCCTGAACATCTTATGGATTAAATTCTTGGATGATTTGTGTACAGATATCATACTTTCATCACTACCAAAGACCTTATCTAGTTTTATTATGAATTATAATATTAAAAATAATGAGGAGTGTCTATCAGAACATCTAACCTTGATTTTCCAAGTGGAGAAAGTCACGAGTCATGACAAACCAGTAGTACTAATGATGAATAAGGAAAGGAAGATCAAGGAAAAGAGTCCCGAGACCTATAAATAGTCTAAATCTACAGAGTACCATCCTTACAAGAAGGGTAAGATCCAAAGGTAGGGAAAGGAAAAGAAGGAAGTATGTTTTACTTGTGAAAATATAGGCCACTAGAAGAGGAACTTCACCCAAAATGAAGGGGGAGCTAAAGATGCATGTGTTATCGACTGCAATACTTCCATTTTACAGATTGGGTATTAGATACTGTTTTTGGTGCTCACATTTGTATCGAAATATAGGAACCAAGTATATTTCTTAAAATTTCCATAGGAGAGGTAGATCTACGAGTTTCCAATGGTGTGAGGATGATTGTTGTTTCCATTGGTGACTAAAACATTTCATTTTCAACATAGATGATTTTGGTTTTACATGATTGTTATTATGTACCTAATATTACCAAAAACATAATTTATGTATCATTTTTAGAAACAGATGGGTTTATTTTTAAGTTTGGAAATAAACGTTTTTTCTTTTATAAGGAAAACATATGTTATGGTCTGACACATTTAAATAACATTATGTATCTATTAAATTATGAAAACCAAGTGTTGGAAATTGATAACGAATCAAGTTCACATGACTCATATAACTCCCATCTTTTGCATCACCATATTGGTCATGTTAATGAGAAGAATTTGATAAAGATCTATCAAGATGGTTTTTTAGACTCATCCAAGATAAAACCACTTGATAAATGTCATTCTTGTTTACAAGAAAAAATGACAAAACCTCCATTTGATGGACATGGTGAAAGGGCCACAGAGTTTCAAGGATTGGTACACACTGATCTGTGTGGAACATTTCCAGTAGAATCTAGAGGTGTATATTCCTACTTCATAAATTTTACTGATGATTTTGAGTATATATGAATACATATACTTAATGAGGTATAAGTCAGACTCCTTTGAGAAATTAAAGGAATTCAAGATTGAAGTAGAGAATCATCTTGTTAAAAAGATAAAGAATATTCTATTGGATCGAGGTAGATAATATCTTAACCAATAGTTCATCTACTTTATATGGGCGTTTGTGATTTTATCTCAACTCTCTCCACCTTATACACCACAGTGGAATTGTGTTAGTGGAAGAAGGAATGATACCTTTTTGGACATTGTAAGGTTGATGGCGAGTCATGCAAATCTTCCATTATCCTTTTCGGGATATGAATTATAAACTGCAGCATACAAATTAAACCGAGTACCAATTAAAATGGAAAACATAATTCCCTTTGATCTAGGGAGTAGAAAGAAACCTATTTTGTCACATACAAATGTAAGAGGTTGTGAGGCATTTGTTAAGGTTTTATCAGGAAACAAACTAGAACCCCAGGGCATGAGGTATATCTATATAGGGTACCCCAAGAAAACAAAGGTATACTATATATACAAACACTCAGATAATAAAGTGAATGTCTCCAGACAATCGGTATTTCTTGAGAGAGAGAAAATCCTCAAAAAGGATAGTGGGAGAAAGATTTAATTCAATGAAGTTGAAGCTCAAGATACACATGAGTTGGTACATGAACAATTTCCATAGGTCCCTATGGAAGAAGTAGTTCCTGAAACACAAGTACTATGTAGGAGTGTAAGAGAGGTAAGGGAACCAGAGAGATATGGTTTTCTAGTCACCAAGTATGGTGACTCATTATTGTTGGACAATGATGAACCTCTCTCCTACAAGGAGGTA
This sequence comes from Viscum album, assembly GCA_963277665.1. Taxonomy (NCBI): domain Eukaryota; kingdom Viridiplantae; phylum Streptophyta; class Magnoliopsida; order Santalales; family Viscaceae; genus Viscum; species Viscum album. The sequence continues at coordinate 1,449,064,772 of OY728151.1, read as the reverse complement.
GTAGAGATATTAGAAGCTAAAATATGGCTAGAAGCTATGACTTATAAGATGGATTCCATGTATTGGAACCATGTTTTCATTGTAGTCGATGTGATAGTTGTTGTAAAGCCTATTGGGTGTAAATGGGTATTCAAGAGAAAAATGGACATAAAAGGTAAAGTAAGTACCTATAAAGAAAGGCTAGTGGATAATGGTTTTAAACAACATCAAGGTATTGACTATGATGAAACCATTTCACTAGTTTCCATGTTTAAATCCATAAGAATCATACTTTACATAGAAACATACCATGACTATGATATTTTGCATAAGGATATCAAAACTACATTCCTTAATGGGAAACTTCATGAAGATTTCTATATGACATAACTAGAAGGGTTTGTGACATCAGGTGATTCCAAAAGGGTTTTAAAGTTGCAGATATCCATTTATGGATTGAATAAAGCATCCAGGTCATGGAATATTTGATTCCATTAATCCATAAGATAATTTTGATTCATTAAGAACGAATGTGATCAATGTGTTTTCAAAAGGTTTAATGGTAATGTGGTAATTATCCTAGTAGTGTATGTTGATGACATATTACTTATTGGAAATGAAATACCATTCTTACAGTCATTTAAGGACTGGTTAAACAAGTTCTTCTCCATGAAGGACTTAGGTGAAGCAATATACATTTTAGGGATCAAGATCATTCATTATAGATCTAATAGGCTTCTTAGACTAAGCCAAAGTACATATATTATCCAGATACTAAAGATATTTAGTATGGGAAAATCCAAGAGGGGATTGTTTCCAGTGTCACATTGTTTACATCCTTCTAAAAAAATGTGCCCCTATACACAACATGAGAAAGATAGAATGAGTAAGATCCCATACAATTCAGTGATATGATCAATCATGTATACCATGTTCTGTACTAGACTTGATTTTGTTGATACATTTAGCATTGTAGGTAGATATCAAGAAGATCCAGGAGAACATCATTGGACTAAAATTAAGACTATCCTTAAGTATATGAGAAGAAATTAGGATATGTTCCTAGTGTATGGAGGAGACGTGGAACTTTCCATCAGAGGGTATGCTGATGCTGGTTTTCAGACAGATCATAATGATCTGAAGTCACAATGAGGATATGTTTTCTATCTCAATAGAGGAGTTGTGATCTAGAAGAGTTCATATTGGCTAGTTGTAGTTGATTCTACAGTGGAGTACTAGTATATAGAAGCTTATTATGTAGCCAAGTAAGCCTTTTGGATTCAGAAAATTTTCCAGGATCTTGATGTGGTACCTAGTAGTAAAGACCGTATCACATTTTATTGTGACAATACTATATTGATGGTTCTTGCAAAAGATTCATGGTCACATCAATGTATAGAGAAAATACTCTGGATGTATCACATATTGAGGGATTTTTATCAGAGGGGTGAAGTTGCATTGAGTAGTGTACCCAAATAAGATAAATTGGAAGACCCCTAGACTAAAGTCCATTCTCAACAGAAGCATGAATATCACGTGAGAGTTAGCAGACTGAAGGTCGTTAGCATTTGTCCCTAATAAAATTGGGAGTCTGTTGGAGTTGCTTCCCTAGAACCAACTTATTTTTTAATTATTGATAACTTATATTCATGGTTTTGAATATTAAAAAATTCATTATCACAACATGATTGTTCTTTTACATGGCATTGTATATGATAATTTCGTAAGAGTAACTATCTCACTATAAGGTTAGAGAGGATCCCTACTATGATGAGAACATGGAAGTGTTATGAAACTATTCTTAAATATATTTTTTATATTCAGATGATATCATTTGAGGGACACAAATGGTACAAGCTATCAGGGGTAGAGTCTCATAGGAATTTGAAGCACCTTCTCATGGTGTATGCCCTTGGTAATGTCTATGAGGATATTATGAGAACAAGACCCACCTGTAGGAAATACACATTTTTATGTGTCATTGGATGTTACTATATTCAGACATGTGTATTGATCCTAGAATTTAATATTATTATTAATGATTATTATGAGTCCCACACTTATATGTATTGATGAAAACCATGAAAAAAGTTGTTTGCAGTGAGGTAGGATATATTGGGTGTGTCACGAGTAATATTTCATTAATGAATACTATGAGAAAGGATTTATCCCTTATATTCATTAATTGAAGTTAATATCTAAGGCCCTTTGATGGAAATGATATAACATAAATAAATCATTGTCCATGGTAATCAATAGGCAAGTTCTATTTCTGGAAAGTCAAAGAAAGATATATCGAGCATATAGGTTGATAGAATTGGCATGCAACATGGTCGATTTGAGATACTGAGATAAAGAGATTATATTACATGGTAAACATTCTTATGATGTGACATGTCATTGTGGAACTAACTTATTTCATTATGGGTGCCTTAGTGTGTTGCTAGATGCTAACCTTGGACTTTAGTCAACTTCAACCAATTCCATTGAGAAAGAGGCCTAAAGGGTCACACACTACGTGTATCTATAATCTTAATTAAATAATATATTATTTATTATTTAAAAAGTCGAATAAATATTTTTCCCGGGCGTGGTTTAATAATTATTCATGTATGCCTGATCGTATTTATTCCAACACTAGTTATTAAATAGAATATATATTATTGGTGGAATATTTAACAAATTTTTATTTTCTATTTAGTGAATATAATAATTATATATTTATTAGAGAATAATGTAGTGGTATTTATTTAATAAATAATTAGAAATTATTTAAGGCCCAATAAATATTGTGGAGGATTGGAAGAATGAGTTTAATGGTCCGGTAAGAAATAATAATATTTAATTATAATTCACAAGTTAAGCACATGTCAGGAAATAATAATAATAATACTATTATTATTTGACATGGGGTTTCACTAGGATTAATAAGAAAATAAGGGAACTTGTGAAATATGTTATTTTAACTCTAGCGATATAAATACCCAATTATATTTATTTTCTCATAACCCTAGACAATCCAAAGTTGTTGTGAATAACATATTGGAGAAAAACCTCTCAATACTATAGAATTATTCCTTTTACAATAATGGTCTCAAGAACAAGAGCATTCCTCCTCCACGTGATCAAGGAGAATTCTTTGGAAGTGGTTCTCAAGGAGATCAAAGGTGGACGACACAAGCATACGGATCTTCCATGCTATCACCAAAAGATTCATTTGAAGACATTAAGAGATTCATGGAACATGTATGGATCACCACTAGAAGAAATGTACACTTGGTTTCTACAATGCAATGATGGTGAACTGTAGATTTGTCTCCAGACACATCAATGAAGAAATAATTCCTTAGAGGCAATTCTTATTTAATTAAATTAATTATCAACAACATCTATTGATCTCCTCTCTCTTGGTTTTGGGTTATCTATCCCTTTCTTGTTCTTTGATTCAATTTCATGGATCACGATGTTTGTCCTTGTATAGATCTCTGATTAATCATTGATTATGGAAAAAAGAAAAGTTTGGAACCATCCCTCTAGTGATTCCACTACACCCAAAACCTATTGTAAAGTCATCATTATTCATTTTGGAACTAGTGTTGCTTGATCACTAATGATATTTTTTTATTTCAATTTTAGTTTGAATCTTTTGCTTCTACACAAATATAGATTTAAATTCCTCTTACTCATCATCATCATCTTTTTCTAAATAATCATTTCCCACTTATACTCCCCATGTGTTTATCACCTCTTCATCACATTCATTAAGGAACTATTCACTATTTTGTTGAAGATTCTGTTCATTTTCCACTATAGTGACATAATGGATTTCAAATACTTTTCTAAGACTCTTATTTAAGAATTTATATGATTTTATGTTTCCTTGTAATCCATGGAATATCCCCTCATCTTCACATGACTCAAATTTCATGAATTTCAATTTATTGAGAATAAACAATTTACTACCAAAGATTTGAAAGTATTTTAGCGTTGGATTTTTTCCATACCACATCTCATATAGAGTATTTTATTTATTCAGACATAACAGAGACCTGTTAGATATATAGACTAATGTCAATACTTCTTCTTTATAAAATTTCCCTAGTAGGTCCTTTTCAATAAGCATTGTGCAGGACATGTTGTTGACAATCTGATTTATCCTCTCAACCACTCCATTTTATTACGAAGTTCTCACAACTAAAACTTGATTCCTTATCCTATGTTTCTTGAGACAATACTCCACCTTAATTTTTGTAAATTCCATACCATTATTAGTACAAATCATCATATTTTTTTCCAAGAAACCTTTCAGATTCCCTTAGATATTGTTTTATGCAAATGGACACACCATTCTTGTGGGCAGTGAAAAATACCCATTCCATTCTACTAAAACCATAAATGAAAATAACATAAAACCACTTCCCTTCAATGCCTCTTGGCGAGATAGGACAACATACATCTATATACACCAATTAAATCACTCTGACTGAATTTTACCCTTTTTTCTTGTATGTATTTCTGAAAATCTTTTATTATTAACAAGAATCACACATATGAGTGTGATCTCGTGATATCTTAGGGAGGTGTCGAGATACATCAAATTTGACCAGATCTTCTTGGGATGGTTGGAATAGATGACCAAGTTGTTTATGTCATAACCTATTTTCTTCCTCTATGGTTAAAAAGAAAATATCTTCTTATCTAATTACTTAGTAGATATTCCTCTTTGTTATTTTCCCCTATAGAACAACTACACCATCTCTTCCTTCAACGACACACATTTATTTAGTAAATCTTATTGCATGCCTTGAGTCACATAGTTTACTGATAGTAAGAAAGTTGTGATTGAGACCTTCCATGACTAATACTTCTGCACATATCATTTTTCCCCAAATATGGATTTTCCTGATCCAATTATCTTCATAACTTCATTATTTACAAATTTAACAAAAACCCCCTTTTAATATTTTATTACCATTATAATATCCTTACATCCTGTCATATGGGATGTGCATCCACTATTAAGAATCCATACACCAAAATGATCTGATGCTTTGAAGACAATTTCCACAACCATTAACTTCTCATCTATTTTATTTTTGATCCATGTTTTTACTTAATAATTGATATAGATTGATAAAATTTATCTTCCTAGGAGTATGATGGGATAAAATCATCTTGTAGAGCTGCAAATCGATTTTGAGCTTTCAAATCACTTGATGTTTAATTATGTTACTTTTTACGACCAATTTGGTTTTGCTTTAGAACATTCCTTTGCATGGTTTATGTAAACTATCTATCCATGTTTCCAAATCCTACACACCAAAATAAATGAACCTAGAAATATATCCTAGAGTATTGAGCTCTGTTTGTCTGCCTCTGTTGTCCTTGTTCTATTCAGTATCTCTTGGATATAGAAAACACATTCTGTGAGTGTCCCATATTTCTATAGTAATAACACCTAATACGGGATGCATTCCGACATGTCACTTATACACCACTAGTTTTCCCTTGGGTTCTCTGAATCTTCTGATTCTGCTTCATACCCAAATCAAAATTCATTCTCAGAGTAGGTGCTTGTGGTCTCACTTCAAACATTACTACTTTCTATATTTTATTAAGCCCTATACCATCCTTATAATTTGTATTTAACTATTTCTTCGATTATACTAGACCTATATGATAAATTTTCATATTTTATGTTTCCGGAATGTTCTACATTACATATGTCATACCGAGGGTCAAGAGTTTTTCCTAATCCTTAACTCTTCATCATAGACCGATGACTTCCTCTTCAAGTTTTTCGATAGGTTTGATTTGATATTTTCTAGTGTTATTAAAACTATCAATTTATATTTTCTATTATTCAATTTTTATCATGTAATAAATAATCTTTAATTATATCTCTATAATTTAAGACTTCAACTATTCAATTTCTTCATTCATCTCAAAATTATCTTATTCTTGCTGTTGCATATAACATTTGGAATCAGAAACCACTTTTATTGATTTCATAATTTTTTCTCTCCAAACATATATCGCCTCAAGAGAGGCTTCTAATTCATCCTATAGATCAACTCTTCCTTCAAATTCTTGTTCAATATTATCACTTTCTTCACTTTTCTAGAAACTACTTTTAACTACAACCATAGCATTTTTTACATGATCTTTGAATTTCTCCATCTATTCAACCTAAAATTATCTTGAACATCCATTTTCTTGTGAAAGAAGATTATTCTTTTTAAAGAAATTTCTCTTGAACTTTATCTTACCTTTCAAATAGGTTAAAGACTTCTTCAAGGAATTTCAAATTCATCCACATCATCTTCCGGAAACATCTTGGGGAACCTTGCTGCAAGATGTCCAATCCTTCCACATTAAAATAATGCAAGTGGAAGTCTCCCTTTGAACTTTCCTTTTTCTTATTTGTAGATTTGAGTAAAGTAATGACATCACCTCATCCATATATTCTTCTTCTTATCCATATTCAATAGTAATATTCTTCATGACATAGAATACCACATCTTTGAATTCTCTTTTTCTACAGACTCATTATCCTCATTTCTCATGACTTATGCAACTAGAGTACTATTCAAGCTATCCAATGTCAGTTCTTTTAAATCTTTATCTTCCAATAAAGAAAATTTCACATTGAACCGAGGTAGAATTCTTCTTAAGATATTCTTTACAATCTATAAATCATAAATAATTTCTCTTAGATCATGAATGTATTCCACAAAAACATTTACTAGGTTAAAGAATGCATCAACATACTCATTAGAGTGCATTCTCATATCTTCATACTTTTTCCAAAAAACCTAAAACTTTAACTCTTTAACATTTGATTATTCCTAATAAATATTTATAAACTCTTCCCATATACTATATTATATCTTTCATGGAATCAATCTTTTAAATATTTCATTGAATCATGCACCCCCAAAGGAATTGATTAATTTGGGGTCAACATATAATCACTTCGGTCAGCTTATGATAAAGCACCACTATCCACCCTGGTTGAAATACCATGCATCACTAGTGTAAAGAAATCTATTCCTAATGATCGAAAGTAGTTCTACATCTGATTCTACTAGAATTGAAATTTTTCCAATAAAATACTAGAATACCTTTATGGTTGACAACCTCCATTGAAACCCCTTAGAGAGATACACTGAAATTAATCTTTGGCTTTGATACTAGTTGTTATCCCCACTAGATTAAATACCCTATGAGGGGGTGAATCAGGGTATGGAATATTAAAAAAACTTCCCTTATGGATCTTGTTTCATTGTTTCACTAAGAAATCTTCTCTACCTTTCCCATAGAAATGCATTAAAATAAATGAAAGCATGATGAGACACAACAATTTTACTTGGACTAACCTCACTAGGATACATCCCAAGAGTATATAATGACAATGTGCTGATGTACCAAATCCACTAAAAGCACACTTCTATTATAAATTTAGGAGCATAATAATTGTCCCTATTGGTTTATAACCAATCACAAATTAAAAGATCACATCTCTCTCAAATGATGTATGATCAATGATTCTTTAGAAGATCCTTCTTTGATTAATTTAATCAATATTGTTTACACCTCATTTAGTGTATCATTATATTTCACTTTCATCTATAAGATTAATAACAATTTAGAACATATTTATTGGGAAATCCCTTCTGAATCACACTTTTTCTTTTGTAAAACCATTAGATGTCTTGTGCACAACTTTATCACCTTGCGCGCAACATTTATGTTTCATCACATAAGTCCAACTTACATGAGGCTTGTATGATTTGTGCGCAACAACCTTGATCATTTAGACTCATATTACTTTTTATTATCAACAAATATTTTATTCGTTTGTTCTCACAAATATAAATTCCCACAACTTTTATGATGTACACACACCTCTTAAGCGATTTAGAGCCCTGATATTCTCTAAGGGATGAGATACTTAAATGAAGGGGGTAGCCAAAAATTTATAGGCCAGGTTTGACCTATGTAAAAAATAATTAAACACTCTTCTTTGTGTGCACAACTTTTATATGCATGTGGAAGTCCATAATTGACATCAAATTTGGAGCATAACTCTTATTCGCACATTTTTCTTTGTGCACAAAACTTTCAGTCCTGCAAACCATCTTTAATGAAAAAACAAATCTCTCTTGAACTTATTTCTTTTTCCATATTTTTTTGAGATGATATTAAAACTTATATTTCTCACAACATTTATAATCACCTTAAATTTTCACAAAAAATACTTTTCCAAAAACACCTTTCTCCATTCACCAAATTTTGGACCCCAAAATTTGGGAAATATAGGAAAACAATGCCACCTTGTATACAAACAATTTTTTACTGCCTCTAGAGTATCCATTCCTTTTTCTTGGATCTTTTTCAACATACCATGTCAAAAATATCTCTATAACTCCACACATGACCTTGGAAACCTGCTTTTTCAACAAACATAATCAACCTAAAAACATTACAATGGTACCTTGAGAGATTTTTTCCCAACACCATCCCCTATCCTGATAGAAGACTCCAACACAAATAAATGGAAGATGACCCATGCCTAGCCCAGTTGGAGGGTGCCGCTCTAAATTTTGGTAGAAGACACATGCCCAATCCTAGTAGGAGGGTTCCAATCTAGTAGTCAGCAGAGGAACCATGCCCAACCTAGATGAAGGGTGCTAAACTAGTAGTTGAGGACCATTACCCTCATACTGCAGGAGGGTTCTATTCGGATAGATGAGATAGGAACCATTCCTAGCCTAGTGAGAGTGTTACACTCTTGTAGTTGAGGACCTATTCCCTGTCTCTAAAGGAGGATTTTAATCAATAGTCAATAAAGGACCCATGCCCTGCCTAACAAGAGGGTTCCACACTAAGCTCATGGTGATCCCACCTGATCACTGTCATTGATGAGCATTTCCTAAAGAAGATTCCAAATTTTAAAATCCCACATCACATCCAAACATCCAATATGGGGGCCACCACTATGTTATTTTTGGAAAAAACACTAATTATAGGCTTACCGTGGGCCAAAATCTCAGTCCAAATGTTGGAGATACGAGAGGCTGGAGTTTCCTTATAAGGAATGAAGTGGTTCACAGAATGCGAGGGGACCGAGATGAGGCATGGTACTACTATTTTTATGATCCATTTCCATGGAATCAAACTGATCCCAGTCCATGTAGAAGTACTTGAAGTACAAGTGGACTGCACTACATGTCCACGATTCTCGGTGTCGAGCCATGTTCTCTTGGCTGTGTCATGTAGCATTTCTCATGTTAGCGACATGTTCTTATCCATGCCTGTGGACATGTAAAACCAAAGTACAAAGAAAGTCTCTAGAATAGATTTCATATGGATTGTGGGGGGTCCCACCAAACATCTATCAGTTATCTCTCCTGAAACTCGAGCTTCCATAGCCAAGGCCCTATACATCATGTGTTCTTTAAACAACATGGCGTGTAGACAAAATTTTTATAGAAAAATTGATTTGGTCTCCAAGCTCCAAATCCAATATCTCAAAATTCATATCCATTGTTTGGATACCTAAAATTAGTGTATTTATACTCCAACCTGCAAGTTAGGCACTCCTATAGCCGGAAATCAAATTATGATTCTTCCCATGAAAACCCGTATGCACCGTCGCACCTCCGTGGGTCCATCACCACCATTGTTCTCACACATAAAATCCATAATGTTATGATCCGTCTCAATGGGGCCCATTCCATGACTCCCAAAGGTGGCCTCAAATAGGCCAGGGGATGGTGACTAGCACCGAGTAGGCATATCACTAACATGGGAGGAATTGCCTAAGTACCTATACACAGGCACACATCTCCAAGCCCACCAGTACCGAAATGTAAAAACCACTAAGTAAAAAAAATTCATGCATAAAACTAAAACCAACCAAAAGAGTATAATTAAAAGTAAAGTGTGGAAAGTAGACTGGGCTAGAATACAAGCCCACCAAAAGGAAGAGTTTACAAACTACAAAGTCCAACATGCCAGTAAGAAAGAAGTACTGGGACTACTGCTCGTAGCCATAGGAACACCTAGTCTTATAAGGAAACTATAAATGCATGGTCCAGTACAGGTTCACTCTAGAATCCATCAAAAGGATACTCATATTCACAAGACATGACATGTGTGGGCAAAGTCTGTGTAGGGTTGAGTATAACAATACTCAGTAGAGGACCCAGAAATCCACAAACAATACAAAAAGTAAAGGTATAATCATATCTACACAATATATGTCTACTGAACATATAACAATAGAAACCCATCTAGATATAATTGAAACCCAAATCCGTAGTCTAGAGGTAAGTCACAATGACCACACACCCACTCTAAGGATTCAGTTCAAATATTCCACGAAGCACTCATCTGGGAGAACTCACTCCATGAGTCTGATAGCACTAATGACATCTTTCCAAGATGTACGTTTTTCTGGAAGTGTCATGAGAGAGATAGATAAACTAATAAACCTAAAAAGTGAATAGATACACTCATTTTAGGAGAACACACTCCTGAGTGGGAAAAGATAATGATACATGGATGAGGATCACTTCCAGGGACTTGGAGGATACCAAGACTCATCCAAATTAACATAATAAGAAGAGGCTAAGTATCCTGTAGGATTGGTCACATCGATACCTAACTCTACTTGTGGTCAAGAATGGGTAGAGGATCTCTCTCTAGGACTCTTGGAGGGATTCTGACTCTATCTAGAAAGTCCTACTGAAGGGATTATACTCATATGAATAAGAATAATAACTGAACTTCAGGGTAATGAGAAAAGGGGGAACTAACTCAAGAAAAACCAATCCAAGGAATGGTGGACAAGAAGATCATGCCATGTACAAAAAGGTACATAGCATGTAGAAAGGTCACACACTGTGTCCTATGAACCCAGGTACTGCCTGTGTACAATGACCCGTGTCTAAAATCATGTCCTATAGAAGAAGGTATGAACAACGTGTAAGAGTGTGACACACCGTGTTCCACTATCCGGGTATGTCTCCATGTACGCTGGCCATGTGCCCGTACATGAATTCAACCCACGTGTCCCAGACCGTGTACCAATACATGGGGTAGTCCACGTATCCAGCCCGATATGGTCGTGTGGTGGAGTACATGCTGTGTACTCCACCCCATGTCCGTGTATCACCTGAGATACTTGTCAAGTCCCACATAAGGATCCACACACCATGTGAAAAAGGTCACACACCATGTTCTTCATTGTCTATAGTGTGGAAACCCTAGCCGCCGCTGTGCCGGTCCCACACAACATGTTCATCAAAGAACATGCCATGTTCTTCGGAAAATTATAGACGCGTCATTCTTCATCCTGCAACCTGGAGGATCATTGATTCATTGATCTGATAGTCTAATCATCGCTAAACTCCAGGTTTGAGGTCTCCCTGACACTAAAAATCTGTTTCCATTGTTTTCAAACCTCTGATTAACCCAGAAAACAAGTCTCGATCCACCAGCACGAAGAATGATCAAAGAATTATCCCCCTTGATCCGAGATGATTCTTCATCCTCCATCGTCGTCGAACCTCTGCTAGGTTTTCCCGTTGTCCAATATACAGTTTGAGACTGTTGCATTGCAAAACGGATTTTAAATGATCCATTTTTCGTCTCCCCACGAAGAACGTGAAGAACGAGGGGTGAGGAGGAAAGAAATTCAATAAACAAAAAAGAGGAACAATCCTTCACCGTCATTATTCATAGCGTCTATCCACTCCTGTTAGTAGGTTTAATAGCATGAATCAAAAACAACTATTCCAATCATCATGAATTAATACCCATAATCAAAATCCCCAAGGGAAACGAAAATAAACACCCTCCCAAAAGAACGCAAGATCCGCGGATCTACCTGTTCATGGGTTGATCCACATTTTTCATTTAATATAAGAATGGAAAAAAATCAAAATAAAAAACCCCGACCTCAATAGTCGATGAAGAGGGAGATAGGTCATCAATCAGGATTCAATCTCGTTACCCAATAGTCCATGTGTTGTCGGTCGTCAGTGTTCGTCATGAATTCTCTAAGGGTGGATCCTCTCCAAAGATCTAGAAGATTCTATGGAGTTTGCGGGGTTATGATCCTAACCCTAGGATCCTTCTTATTTTAAAAAAAATAACGTGTTGCTGTATTATGGAAACATTTAAAATAAAATAAATCATTTTATTTATTTTATTTAGTTTAAAACATCCAAAAACTATCTTCTGCTTCCGACCCATGCCGGTCAAAGTTAGGCCCCGCCTAAGGTAAATTCATTGCTATGAACGCAATGGTTCCCTTGGATTTTTGAACGAGGCACCCTTTTAAATGTTATTCTACTTTTTCAAAAAAAATTATTTCTTGTGCTATTTAAATGTATATATTATTTCAAACATTTATTCTGGGAACCAAATGCCTCGGAATCAGACGCCGTCATAAAGACTAGTCTTGTAATTATTCCATATATTATTTAAAAATAATACACAGAAAATCCGAGACATTTTATTACCTCCACCTTAGGGATTTTACGTCCCCGAAAATCCAAAACAAAAAGGCTACTCAAACAGATATGCATACTACGTAGGAATTTGAGCCTCCCGCTTCCACATGCTTTCCAAAAGATTATCGTGTTTCCACCTAACATGCATTAAGGTAATTGCTCGACCATGATGGATCCTCTCTTGTCGATCCTCGATCTACACTGGGTACTCTACAAAGGTCTCTCTATCCTCGATTCCCATCTCGCCCTAGTCGATGAAGTGCGATGGGTCATGCACATACCTCCTTAGCTGCAACACGTGGAATACATCATGTACCTAGTGAAATTGCGGTGATAGGGCTAGGTGGTACACCACCTCTCCAACTCTGCGTAGTATCTGAAAAGTGACAATGAACCTTAGAGACAACTTTCCACCCCAACCAAATCTCTACAACCCTCGTCGAGGTGTGACTCAAAGGAAGATATGGTCTCCCTCTTCGAACTCTAGAAGTATCCGCCATCTGTCAACATAAGACTTCTTCCAGATCTGTGCAGTCTTCATCTACTCCTGGATGATCTATACCTTCTCATTAGTAGCTCATACCAGCTTTGGACCCATGAGTGCTGACTCTCTGAGGTCGGTCCAATAAAGCGGTGACTAGAAGGGTCTCCCATATAAAGCATCAAATGGTGCCATACCAATGGTGGAGTGGTAGCTGTTATTATATGCAAACTCCACTAGTTGTAGGTGTTCCTCCCAACTGTGACCAAAATACAAGATGTAGGCCAACAACATATCCTCTAGAACCTGAATGGTTCTCTCTGTCTGACCATTTTTCTGGGGATGGAATTTTGTGCTCATGCGTAGTTGAGTCCCAAAAGCCTCCTGCAATACCTTCCACAACCAATATGTGAAATGATCATCATGATCTGAGACTATCGTTGAAGGGACACCATGAATATGAACTATCTTCTACACATAGAGGAGCCCCAAGCTCTCTACATAACTTTACTCCCTAATAGCTTAGAAGTGGGCCGACTTGGTGAGTTAGTCAACGATCACTGGGATAGAATTGTGTCCCTTGTAAGTTCTTAGTATTCCTATCACAAAGTCCATCGATATTCCATCCCACTTCCACTCTAACACTTCCATGAGGTGAGATAATCCTAATGGAACCCAGCTTTTAGTCTTCACCTACTGGCACCTAAGGCATCGAGAAATGAACTGTGCTACTGACTTCTTCATACCTATACACTAGAATTGAAACCGTAGGTCTGGGTACATTTTTAAAACTCTAGGATGCACCGCTAAGGGGGATGTATGAAACTCCCTAAAAATATCATCCCGCAATTCCACTGGCATAAATGTGAACCCTCTAAAAAGGAATACATTCTCCCCACCTTGTGAATATCCATCAGGAGCATGTCCTATGGATAACTGAGCACATAAAGTATCGCAGTTGACATCCCCTAGTTGTGAATCCCTGACTCACTATACGAGTGGAGGGGTGAAAACCATAAATTGGAGATAAGCTGTATCATCTCCATCCATGAAAGATAACTATAGAGAGGCCAACTACACTGACACCTCACTCAGTAGCTGCGAACTCAATCTTCTTCTGAGAGAATCTGTGACAAAATTCCCCTTCCAAGGAGTATAGATGATCTCAAAGTCATAATCCTGAAGGAAATCCAACCATTGAATCTATCTCAGATTAATATCATTTTAAAATAGTATTTACTTGAGGATCTTATAGTTAGAGTTGATGATAAACCATTCGCCCATCAGGTAGTATCACCACATCCTCAAAGAGAAGACTAATGATACCAAATCAAGATCATGGGTCATATAGTTCTACTCGTGTGGACTTAGCTGGTGTGAACCATAAGAAATTACTGCCCGCCTTTGCATCCGGAAAAAACCAAGCCCGATGCTTGATGAGTCGCTGAGAACTACATACTTGAAACCCTCTTATGGAAATATCAAGATCGCTGCACTCTTCAGACTCTACCACAACTACTGGAAAGAATCCTGACACTTCTATGTCCATACAAAAGGCTTCCCCTTTTGGGTTAAGGCTTTCATCGATGCTAATACCCAAGAGAAATCAGGGATAAATCTCTAGTAGTATCCTGTCAGCCCAAGGAATTTCCTCATCTCTGTCACACTCTCGGGTGGCTCCCATGATAACACTACCTCAACCTTGTATAAGTCCACTGCTATTACATCTATTGAGATAACATGTCCAAGAAAGTGGACCTCCTACATCCATAACTAGAACTTCAAGAGCTTCCCATAAGGCTGGTGCTCTCATAGTATATCTAGAACCATCCGTAGGTGTCTCACATGCTCTTCTTCTAACACCAAATATAGAAGGATGTCGTAGATGAAGACCACTATGAATTAGTCTAGGTACAGCTCAAAGATCCGGTTCATAAATCCCATGAACACTATAGGGGTGTTTCTTATGATAAAAGGCATCACCAAGTACTCATAGTGACTGTAGAGGAATTTGAAATTCGTCTTCGATATATCCTCATTTCGTACTAATAACTGGTGGTAACCAATCAAAGATCAACCTTCAAGAACCATTTCACCCCTCTCAGTTGATCGAAGAGGTTGTCGATCCTCTGTAGTGGATACTTATTCTTCACTGTTACTTGATTTAGGCACTGGTAATCCATGCACAACCTCAAACTCCCACCTTCCTTCTTGGAAAACAGAACTGGGGCCACCCGGGGTGAAACACTAGGTCTTAAGAATACCTTACTCTATAAATCCTCCAACTGCACCCTCATCTCACGAAGCTCGGAGGGATCCATCTGATACGCTAATGAGGATTTTGATGCCATCCTAGGGTGTAAGTTGATGAAGAGGTTTACTTATTAGTGGGGAGGTAGTCTTGAAACATCCTTTGGAAATACATCCCCGTACTCTGCCAGTACTGTTAGAAACTGAAATATCACAACATCTACTGCTCTGAGGGTAAGGCTGGCCAACTCATGTGTGATCAGATGCACCCTCTTATGCATGATCCCATTTTGTGCTGCCTAGGTTTCCTTTTCACCATCAAAAGAAAACCTCATTCCATCGCTGCTGACACACCACATTCTTCCCTTACTGCAGTCAATATGGTAATGGAAAAATGATAATAAATCCATACCAATAATGAAATAATAATGCGTAAACGCTTCCACTAGGAGGTTCCAACCGAAACTATTGCCCCCAAGGGTAAGCTCACACTATCTGCAATGATGCGTAATCATTGAGTCTCCTACCATAGGTGTCTCTAAGCATAAGGGTCAAGTCAACATCTCTACAATAATCTCAAGGTTTTTTATAAGACATGTGGCGAGAAAGGAATGACTAGAACCAATTTATTTAAGTATGATAGCTAAGTTAGAAAAGAAACAAATCATACCTTGGATCATCCCTGGAGTCCCTGGGTCGTATGCCTCGACCACGTGCAGATACCCCCACCCCTACCCCCTAGCTCCCCGAGCCTGGTGCGGACCTCCTGTGGGTGGTGGTGGAAGTAGATCAAAGAGTCTTCCACCTCCTGCAGCACTCCCTACTCATCTGCCACATCTGCTGCCTGGTGGGTCTACCTACTCCACTCTCTGCCTCAGTGGTCCATCCACCATATCCCTGTCAGTAGCTCGATGGGTTGGACAATATCTTGTGATATGTCCTATTCCATTGCATAAGTAACATCATCTCTCCCTAGTATTATTAGATTCATCTTGAGAGCCCTGGACCACAAATCCCCTATTGTGGGTCCTCCTGTGATGTCTCCCACATCCTGATCCCTGTGCTTGATCTCATCTCCCTGCTATCGAGGTCTATGTACCCATCTACCTGCTACAGGATATCTATGCTTATCCAAGAAGCTCTCGACCCCCAATGCTCGCTCGATCACTCCAGCATAAGTCGAAATGAAAAGTGGCATAACACTATCCCATATGTCCCGTTATAGACCTAGCTTGAAGGTCCAAGCTCTGATGTACTAATCCCTAACCATATCCATCGAGTACCTAGAAAGGTTGGTGAACCTCGATGAATAGTTATCCACCATTAAACTTCCCTTCTAGAGCTGAACGATCTCTTTGATAAACACTACTCTCAGCATAACCAGAGAGAACTCATCCCTAAAGAGCCGTTTGAACTCTATCCACAAAAGAGTCTCCTCATCATGAGTCTACATGGTCAAACTCCACCATCATCCCGCCGAACCCTGAAGAGGGATCACTCCTAGGATCACCATTTGGTTTTATAGTGTCCTCAGTATACAAAAAACTCTAGTAATAGAATCAAGCCAGTCCTTAGCCACCTGAGGTTCGGGCTCACCTCAGAACCTGAGGGGTCTCTGTCTCTGAAACTCATGGAGCACGCTAAGCCTGAACTCCTCATCAATTGGTACTATGGGTACCATGTGATTCTCCACTAGTGGTGGTATATCAAGTGCACCACCTGGAGGTAATTCCTAGGGAAATGGTCCCTGCATTAAATCCTCATCACTGAGAGGGTTATCATCATGATTGAGTCGCTGAACCCTAGTGGGTATGCATCATGGAGGAATCCTGTAAGGAAACAAGATGTAATTTGTTCAAAGAGTATATCTATGTAGCTGGAACACGAGAAATGTAAATCAAAACAAATTCCTATATGATGTGTGTACCATTATTTTTTGTTCCCTAAAATTTGTCTTTTCATGTACTGAGTCGAAAAACAGGTTATTAGAGTCCTGGTGTTTGGATACATCGGCTTCTCACACCAACACTGGAGTCCATGGCCTAAAAGACGAGCTAGAAATACTTAATATTGTTTCCCCAAACCAATCTTAGAGACTCTTGGTACTAAGGTAGAATCTACCATCTCTGATACCACTCTATCACGAGCCATCCCATCAAGGCCCATGACACGACTTCCCAGACCCCCCTCTAATAGGCTAGGGACTAGTGACTAGCACCGAGTAGGCATATCACTAACATGTGAGGAATTTCCTAAGTACATTCACACACACACAAACACACATTTCCAAGCCCAAAAATGTTGAAATTTAAAAACCACAAATGAAAAAAAATGCAAGCATACAACTAAACCCAACTGAGAGAGTACAACATAAAGTAAAGTGAAGAATGTAGATTGGGCTAGAATACAGGCCCACTAAAAGGAAGAGTCTACAAACTACAAAGTCCAACCTATAAGTAAGAAATAGGTACTGGGACTACGACTCATAGTCGTAGGAACACATTGACCTACAAGGAAACTCATAAAGCTCGTTCTGGTTTTTTTCCACTCTAGAATCTGTCAAAAGGTCGCTCATCTACACAAGACACGACACATGCAGGAAAAGCCCGTGCAGGGGTGAGTATAACAATACTCAGTAGGGGACCCCAAAAACCACAAAGCAATACAAAAAGTAAATGTACAATCATATCTACATAGTATATATGTACTGAACATATAATAAGAGAAACCTGGATCTATAGTCTATAGGTAAGTCACAACGATCACACACCCATGCTAGGGATTCAATTCGAAGATTCCACGAAGCACTCATATGGGAGAACTCACTCCATGAGTCTGATATATTTGATGGAATTAGTTCAAGAAGTACGTTCATCGGGAAGTTTCACGAGAGAGATATATGCACTGATAGACCTGAAGAGAGAACATATACACTCATTCTGGGAGAACACACTCCTGAGTGGTAAAAGATCACGATACACGGATGAGGATCACAACTAGGGCCTTGGAGGATACCATGAATCCTCCAGATTCACCTTCTATGTAGAGGATCAGAGTCCTGTAGGTTTGTTCACATCGATACCCAACCATTCTTAGGGTTAATAATGGGTAGAGGATCTCACTTCGAGCCTCTCAGAGAGATTATGATTGTATCCAAAAAGTCCTGCTGAAGGGATCATACTCCAGTGAATGGAAATGATACCTGACCTTTAGGGGAATGAGAAAAGGGGGTACTAACCCAAGCAACACCTACCCAAGGAACACTGGAAAAGAAGATAAAGACATGTACAAAAGGGTACACGATGTGTATAAAGGTCACACGCTGTGTCCTATGACCCAAGGTACTTCCCGTGTACAATGAACCATGTCGAAAGGCATGTCATGTAGAAGAAGGTATACATGGTGTGTTAGAGTTCAAAATGCTGGGTTCCACTATCTAGGTAAGACTCCGTGTATGCTGGCCATATGCCCATACACGAATTCAACCCATTTGTCCCAAATCGTGTACTGGTACACAGGGTAGTTCACGTATCTTGATCGGTATGGCTGTTTGGTGGAGTACATGCCATGTACTCCACCCTGTTTCCATGTATCACCCAAGATATACACTGAGTCCCATGTATGGAACCACACACCATGTGACAATGGTCAAATTCCATGTTCTTCATCATCTGTAGCACGAAAACCCTAGACACCACTGTGCCGGTCCTACACGACCTATTCATCATAGAAAATGTCGTGTTCTTCAGAAAATTCCAAATGCATCGTTCTTCATCTTGCGCCACGGAGGATCATCAATTCATCGATCTGACTATCTAATTTTTGAAAAACTCTAGGCTTGAGTTCTCCCTGATGCCACAAAGTTGTTTCCATTGTTTTTGGACCTCTGATCTAACCCAAAAACAAGTCTTGATCCACCCACATAAAGAACGATCCTCCTTTATCTAAGCCAATTCATAATCCTCCATTGTCGTCACACCTCCACTAGGTTGTCATGATGTCCAATCTTCAGTTTGGGACCATTGTATTGCAAAATGGACACGCAGTGATCCATTGAGCATCGCCTTGTGAATAATGTGAAGAACGCAGGGCAAGGAGGGATGAAATTCAATAAAAAAAGTGGAATGAACCTCCTCTGTCATTCGTCATAGTGTTGATCCACTCCCATTATTAGGTTTAACAGGGTAAATCAAAAATGAATATTCCAATCATCATGAATTAATTCCCAGAATAAAAATCCCCAAGAGAAACTAAAATAAATACCCTTTCGCAAGAACACATGATCCACAGATCAACCTTTTTTTGGATTGATCTGCATTCATAGTTTAATCTAAGAATGGGAAAAAAAATCTAAATAGAAAAACCATACATTAATCATCGAAAAATAGGTAGATCAATTGTCACTCTAGATTCGATCTCACTGTGAAATGGTCCATGTGTTGTCGTTCATCGGTGTTCGTCAAAAATTCTCCAAGGGTGGATCTTCTCCAAAGATCTAGAGGATTACAGGGAGTTTTGTAGGGCTATCATCCTAACCCTGGGCTCCTTATTATTTAAAATAAAATAACATGTCATTGTTTTATGAAAAAAATTTAAAATAAATAAATTATTTGATTTATTTTATTTTCTTTAAAATGGCCAAAAACTAAATTCTACTACCGACCCACACTGGTCGAAGTTAGGCCCCACCTAAGGTAAAGTAACTGCTCTAAGAACAAAAATTATCTCAAATTTTTTATCCGATCATCCATTTAAAAGTTATTCCACTTTTTCAGGAAAACCACCTGTGCATGCTATTTGAACATTTAAATTATTTCAAACATTTTTTCCAAGCACCCTAGGCTTCGAAATCACACACCTTCACAAATACTGGTCTCATAATAATTCCATATAATATTTAAAAATAATACACAGAAAATGTGAGACATTACACATGAAAACAACACCCATCATACCATGATTCATCCCCAAAATTTTTCTTTGATCATCGATCCCTCTGTTTCCCATGAAACCATTTCGAATCCTGGGGTCCGATTGGGGTTAATCCCACCTAGAAATGTCAAATCATGACCCTATTTTTAACGATGAAAAATAGGAATAATTTATGGGAGAAAAGAACAAGAAAAAGGGTTTTACAATCATTTTCTATGTGTTCTTTCCTGATGAATACAGTGTGGGATCTAGGTTTAGAAAACAATTGAATAATCAATTTAATTTCAATACATGGGTGCATGAAATGTTTAGAAATTGGTGATGATAAAAGGAAGGGTTGATTATGCTCAATGAATTTAATCAATTAGGGACTAATCCACAAATTGATGATTCCTTCCTAGAGATTTTATCCTTCATCATCGAAGAACGATCCATCCAATGATTGTGATGGGTTATTTTGTTCATTGTGTGTTGATTTTCTTGGATCTAGAGTCTCTTCATCACCAGATACTGATTCACCAATGGAAGGAAGAAGAAGACTCTTCCAAATCTCCAAGGAACAAGTGGATAAACCTAGAAAAATTACAATAATAGAGAATTTATTTAAAATACTTTTATTTTTGACTAATTAATTAATAAATTTATTCAATAAATAAACCCACAGAGAATACCACCAATGTCTTCTTTATCTAAACACCCCATTCTAGCCAATTTTAGGTCACACCTAGGGTAATCATTATGTTCTAGATTCAACTTCTTTCTTGAATTTATGATTCGATATTCTATTTAAGAGTTTTACTATTATATTTATGAAGTTGTGCACGTATAATATAAAATATACTTAATATTTTTATAAAATTAATTCTAGGCACACTAGGACTCAAAATCACATGTCATCTCAATGCCAGGATCTAGAAATTAATGTCGAAATATTTCAATGTATTATAAAGAAAAAAATGGGTCTCTACTATGTGATCTATATAGAAAGGTTTCCAAATATTTATATATTATTTATATTGAGAAGGATCTAATATTCTTAAACTTATAATAGATTGACATGGGAATTATAATGCAAGGAATAACATATGGTATTAGAAAAATTAATCCTAAAAAATAAATTTTGGAGGGAGTTATGAAATGATAATGTTAAGATATGGAAATAAAAAAAATAAGGTGATGTTATAAGAATGTGGAATGATATAGACTTAAAAATTGGTAAACAATGACTTTTGAATTTATGGGAAAAATTATGCATTTGATTAGAGTTTTAAATAAATAAGGAGATATTCGGAAATGATTATATCTCAATAATCACTATCCATATAGTTATAAAAATGAAATAAAATGAACATTGGGAGAACTATTATAGGGGAAATATTATGTATGATATTAATGAGTAATCATCTGATTATATGTTATTCCAATAATTGAAGAATGGAATAAATCCCATGATATTATTTAATTACTACCCATAATTATATGTTAATGTGAGAACATTACTATTGAGTTTTAGACATTTCATTCAAATACATATGAAGGGAATAATTCAATATGAATTTTAATTGAATATCATAACTCATATCACCACCATTACTAATCACATCTCCCTCAATCAAGGAATAAAATTCAGTATTGAAAAAATTAATTCTCAGCAATAAATTTTGGAGAGAGTTAAGAAATAATAATGTTAAGACATGGAAATACAAAAGAAGGGGATGTTATAAGGATGGGAAAATACATACAATTTAAAATTGGTAAATAATGATTTTTGGTTTATTGAAAAAATTATGTATTCAATTAGAGTTTGAGATAAATAAGGTGCTATTGGGAAATGATTATATCTCAACAATATCTATCTATATAGTTATAAAAATAAAATAAAATAAACATTGGGAGAACTATTATAGGGGAAATATTATGTATGATATTAATGAATACTCATCTAATTACATGTTATTACAATAAGTGAAGAATGGAATAAATCCCATGATATTATTCAATTACTACCCATAAGTACATGTAAATGTGAGAACATTGCTATTGATTTATACAAATTTAATTCAAATAAATATAAAGGGAATGATTCAATATTGATTTTAACCAAATATCATAACTCATATCATCACTATTCCTGATCCCATATCCATTTTCCAACAATCAATAGAAGACATTATAATGAATGATATACCACTATCAATTATATCCAACTGATACCTGAGGATTACATCATTGTTATAAATAGTTCATTAACATGAATTGAAAACAAAATCAAACCTATATATTAATTATTATACATTGAATAATTACTCATATGAATGGACTATGTGTACTCTCAAGGATACACTCATAGACTTTATATAATAATTATAGGAGGACAGGATCAGAAATATCATATGATTGGTTAACTACTAATATAATAATATATTCCATATGATCCTTATAATATCTCCTTATGATAGCATATATAGGAATAAATTTAGAACACCAAAATGTTTGGATAATTTAGAAGAACATAAGTTATTGGGTGATGAAAATATCATAGATAAGGGTATAACATGAAACTAATAACATGTTAATATCATAAGAGTAATAGAGTATGGAAATCATTTGATAATATTATCCATATTCATCAATAAATAGATATGAAAATGGGACTATGATGAAAAAATTTTCCATATAGGGAGTATAAAAAATAATTTCATACTAAAATGATTGTAAAAAAATGAATTGTATATTTTATAGTTTTATATCGAACCATTTCTTATTGTTCAGATCATTTGTTATAGTCACTACTAAAAATTTATCATGCGGAACTGAAACATTCCCCATTGCTTCCTCATGTAATGGAAATAAAGAATAAGACCCAATAGGAAGAAGCTGGCTTGTAAAACATCTTCACTATCTTCCTATATTCTTGTTGATTCCCCCAGAGAGTGGCTGCCTGATTATTGAGAGGCGACTTTATGTTGGAATCTACTAGAAAACTCTTTATGGACAACTATATGGCCCACATGTCATAAGCAGATAACCATTTTCCCTGAATAATGTCCAAGCAAATGTTTCTGTGGAAGTCAACATGGGGATGGAAACAAGCCATCTTGAATTTCACTTTGGGATATTTTAAAGGATAATAAGTGGGAAAGGAGAGTGAGAGTTTTACTCTATTCCTTAAAAAATAGCGTCCATGATTCCCTGTATCATCCCCTTCCCATATAATATGTTTTTCCCCTTAGGAAAAGAAGAGATCCCAGACTCCCCGCTCATCATCAGGTCCATTAACTTTGAATGTATCCTTTTTAGCATGGAATGTGTGTCGACCATCTTTGTTGGAGCAGGAATCTAGGAACCGTGGGCCTTTGAAGGTGCCATGGGAATGTTGGATTTTTTGTTGATGGATTCCATTTGATATGATTCTTCCCCAATGATTCATGAAAAAAATCAATAAAGGAGGATGAATTTTTCTAGCCACACTCAGATTCTATACATTTTCTTGTAATGACATGTTATATGTTGATGTCACAGTCTAATGATTTCATGATCTTCTAATATGGTTTCTATTATACTTTCATTCCATAATATTACATAAAATCTTCAATTTTAAATTTATAATGTTATCTGGTAGGTTAATGTGCTACCAAATATTAATATTTATCTCCCACCCACACAAATACTATGGTTTTTCAAGGTCCATCCCATGTGATGTTGGGTTATTAATTTAAAGGGATATTAAAACATATTATAATGAAAAGTGGAACTAATTTGACAAAGGAATAAAATAGGGGTGGATAATTTAAAATAAACAATGTTGGGTGGGTGTAGTTTTAAGTGATACAATATATTACTAATGGGTTATGGGTAGGATGAATTCCATTAAGATGGTTTTCAAGTATATTGAAAAAATAAATGTAAATAATGAATGATATTTAGAAGAATTTATCCAATAAAATATTTCTACTAAAAATCCATTTACAAAATTTAATTATTTTTAACATATAAACTATCAGTGAATCAATCACATTATATGACTAGTCTATTTAATGTATTGGGAATAAATAGTTTTTAGTAGATTTAAATATTGTTTTTCTATTATATTAACATTTAAGAACAATAACTGAATTGAAGAAAATAAATATTATAATATGAAATAAAATAAAACACAATGGAATTAATTATGTTCAATCATGAATTTAAAAAATAATAATCAATTCCCCATATGGATTTAAACTATCCTTATAGTTGGAATGTAAAATTGATGATAAAATAGATACAATGTGACATTGGTGAAATAATTATTCTATATTGAGTTATAATTCCACTCTACCACGTATATTTGACATTATTCCTCCTTTAACCCTAAATCATTCTTCCCTTATCTTACCACCAACTATAGAATATAACTCATGGTTATTTCTAAAGAGTAAATGGTGAATTATTTGGGTGTTAGTGATTGATCAACATAAATATGTATCTTCATTCATTTTAATAGGATGTCACACAAGAAATCCTACTATCAATCTCCCTGCAAATTTATTAAACCTCAAACCACTAGTCACCACAAAAAATGTATCACAATATAAATCACCATCCTTGTGGTGACCTGAGTTGAACCCCTCAAATAGATCTCATAGACCCATGCTTCTTTTTTCTTATAATATAGAATTACTACAGAAATATTTGACTTTTTCATAAAGCCTTTATGGAGATTGGATTTGATCCTTATATTGCTTTTGAATTGATTTTGTAATTTGGGATTCTCTTGAATTATAATGATGTTGATGTGTTATGACACCATCATGTATCCATTACTGACATTTATAAATGAATAGAACCACCCACTTATCTTTTGGTGTGAACTCTCTTACCCTTAATGAGCTCGATTTGAATCATAATGATCATCACTCAACATTTATAAAATCAATGGTACTATATTGTAATTTCTTCCACATAATTTTTCCTTTACATAGTGGGGTAAATACCCTTAAATGAGCTATTTATATCCTCAGTATCCTTTACACAACCCTATTGAAGGATGTGAGTACCATTATATTTCCATATTAGGATCCCTTTTTAAAATGTGAACTGAACAATATCAATATTATCATAGAAATGTATCCTTTATGTATATACTTACTATAATATCGAATAAATTTTTATAATTTATCCTATGATAGTGATTTCATGATTCTATAAAACATCGAACTATATTCAGTCATTAAATTACACACTTTAACCAATAAGGAAAACAACATTCCAATTATAACATATTTAAAATAATGATATCATGACATTGAATATATTAATACCAAAAACAAAAATTTTCATAATAACTTCATAAATTAAATTAAATAAACATAAATATTTTTTCTCAAATATATTAATTATAATTGGAATATAGAAAGGTTCAATTATTAAACATGAAAACAAATTTTCAATAAAATATTCACTGAATTGAAATTTCATTACAAACAAACCAATATATAATAATTATACATTCGAATAAAATATTACCTTAAAAAACAATTATTTTCAAAAATATATTTGGGGAAAAAATTATCAAATCTGATCCACATTAAATTCCACCACAGATAAATCATTTCTTGTACCCAATGTTTTGTTTTCAAAATTTATATGAATTCAATTCAACATGAAAATGGATTATTTGTAAATCTAATAAATAAGTGATTTTGAAATTTATTTTTCAACATGGAACCACCCTAGTATGTATTAATGGTTTCACTTATAAGAAATAGTCTTTGGGAATATTTTTTTAGATTAATATAAATTGTTGAATTTTAAATTTTTTTATTGATTTAATCAAAATTCAAATTTTATTTAAATGATCATTAAATCTATTATTTTTAACCCATGTGAAAAAACTCACATAATTAGCTCCTATACATTATCAACCACAATATTAGTTGATTATGATTGAATAATTAATGCTAATTTCATAATGATCACATCAAACTATTTTTAAATAAAAATAATAATCAAAAGAATTTAGAGTACAAATCTAAACCAGTATAAAATTAAAATATAACAATTTTGAAATCCTAATAGAATTTTCAGAATCAATTATGATTATAAAACATCATCCAAACATTCACTAAAAATAATATTATTTAAGAGATAAATTAAATTAAATTTTATTATTGAGCCCATGGTAAATTATAAATTATTAATCACACAAAATAGTAAAAGATGTTCTCAAAATTCAAAAAAAAAATCACAACCAAGAAATATGAAAATTAAATATTTAAAGTAGTAAATTTTGAAAATTATAAATAGAGTATTGCTTCCATATAAATGAAAAAGAGTTTATCACTGAATGATATAACTCACTAGGACACTTAAAACTCTATATTGTGTCTAATTTTTTATTTAATGATGTGAGAAAAACATATATTGTTTGGTTCAAAATGGGTTTTCAATTGAGTAGTGTGAAGTCAAGTTTAAATCATAATAATTTAGTTCAAATATAAAGATTAAATAATTTGAAATTTATTACAAAAATAAAATCTAAACTATTTATAAATATTCCCAATGGATATAATATCATGTTTTCAAGTCACATCAGATGGTAGAATATTTGAAAAATATATTTCACAAGTAATAAACATTTTAATGACCCTAAAAAATATTCAGAATAGTTCAAAAATTAATTCATGGTTTCGATTACCGATTTACATTCTATTTCCAATTCATTTATAATAAATTAGTATAAATATATAATAAAACTCCCCAGGGGTGTATACATACACATAAATTTGGATTGAAAAGAAACTTTTCACGATAAACATATTATTTGAAATGGAATAATTATTCATAAAATTTAAATATATATTCTATGTATAGGGATGAATGTACTAATTAATAGTACAATATGACTCCCCACCAAAAAGGAAATGATTGGAAAAGTAAACTCCCTTGAAAATTTGTGTGATGAATTTCCAGGAAAATGTGATATCTTTTCCTGATAACATTGAAGATTAACATGTTCATGCTGTTAAAGTATCTAAATATGTTAAATATAAAGCATTAGATGAAAATTATATCTATTAGATAAATATGGAAAATAAATTGTATGGGAATTTGGTAGGGAAGCATAGACCATTGATTCCTCAATATCAAACAATGGAAATGGTGTGTATGGATAATAATGTTTTGTCACCATGTCAGAATTGAGGTAATTTCATCAAAATGATTAAATAAAAAACAATATAAATATTATTTTATTGGTTTAGATGAAATTTTCTTTCAAATCATGGGATTCATACTATTATGCACTAGATATTATGTCACATGGTGTAATATCCAAGTGATCTTACCATTGTCAAATGTAGTGTGTAGTTTACAATCTAGTAACCACCACATATGGATTTACATAATGTTTTAATGAATTTTATTTGATATTTGTTCTTATAAACCTATATGTTAGTAATAAAAAACCATAAAAGAAGAAAAAACTCCATCGAAACACCATATTAAAAGGACATACTGCTAAATGAAATCATTGATGAAAAATGAAAGAACATCCTAACATTCCACCTCATAAGTGGATTCCATACATTCATAATTATATGAGAATTATGAAATTCCTTAAGGCTAGACCAATAATCTATTAATCTCATCCATAGAAAATACTACATGAGAGTAACTCTTTGAAGTATGAATAATAATAAAGGCCCCATTTGATTGAATTCAAATTTGACATATTTAGGTTTTCCTAGAAGGTGAAATAATACACAACGTTTATCCATGATTATAGAATTATTCACATTGTTTTCCTCTTTATTAAAAACTCATGTGTGTTTAATAATAAATATATACAATTTTATGTTTTGATATATATATGCTTGAAGTGGACTGAAAACAATTCCTTTAATAGTTTTAGAATCAATTTATATCAATATGAGTTCCTCATGAAAATTATTCTCATCACCAATGATAAATTCAACACATACCAAATTTGGTACATGAATTTAAAAATATATAATAATTAATTTTTGTATATAATACAATTTATATTTAAATAAATAATAATTATTTTTTAAAATATTCTTCATATGAAAAGAGGATACCATAATTTAGTAAATTAATTAAATTATTTCTTCTTAAAATAAATAATGTGTTCCAAAAACATTTGATATCAGTATTTTGTAAACATATTTTGATGAAATTTTATAAATTAATTAATTGATTAAATATAATATTTATTTATGATATTAATGTTTATTGAATTATTATAATTGATTGGAATTTTGACTATATGACCGAAAATAAGGGAATTAAAGAATATAATGACACTTCAATCTGAGGTGGGAAGAAGATCAGTGTTACAATGGAAAAGGAAGATGAAGTGAAGATATAAAAAGAGAAAAACTGATCATGTTTTTCAATAAAATATGATTTCCATGATGTTTGATGATCACATGATGTTCTAGAGGTTCAAAAATGAAGACTTGGGAATAAAAAATGTTTTCAATACTGGAAATTTATATTAGGCATCATGTAAATATTACATGATGTGAAAATCCCAGCACATTACACATCGTGTAAAACATTACACAATAGGAAATATCCTGATAATATCTAACAAATGAGGATATTAACAAATCTTTCGATGGTTGAATTTCCATTTATAACCTGAATGACCATTTACATAGTTTTTGACTATGAAACCTCCTAAGGATGACCTCCCAGTTAATAAATAATGGGTTCTATCTAGGATAATGGGTATTCCATTCCAGTAAAGGAGAGGATCAACTGCTAAGAGTCAACTATAGGGTTCCAACCAATAATTATATATAGATAGGTTTTTATGTAATTCTTTACCTTTTCATTCATGTAACACTGGATTTTAATTAGTTTAATCCTAGTTGATTCTCTTTTATTTCTTTCTCATTCTTTCTCAATCACCCTCATCTATTCCCTTCCCTATGTAATATAGTTTATTCATTTCTAGAAATCAACAAAAAATGATTTGATAAATTCATAGGGGAGAGTTGAATCAGTAAATGGGGGTACATACGATCATATTTCATTTTTCCTTTTACCTTAATGATTATTTTATTTGATAATATCAGGTTGTTCCTTCACATCTATTTTATCCATCATTAAATCATTCACAATATTTTTTCAATACAAAATGAATCCTAACATGATTGAGATGATTTTTTAATGACCATTTAATAGCTTATTATTCCTATTTTGGTAATACAAACTAGATTCATCCAAGTATTTTAATTCATATGACCATTAATAATTGGTATTATAGGTTAAAAGGATAGAGAATGACCATTTTGCCTATCTATAGAAATGTTTAATTTCACAGCTATCTAATATAATTAGTTTTCAAGCAAAGATGA
Organism: Viscum album; assembly: GCA_963277665.1. Classification (NCBI taxonomy): domain Eukaryota; kingdom Viridiplantae; phylum Streptophyta; class Magnoliopsida; order Santalales; family Viscaceae; genus Viscum; species Viscum album. The sequence continues at coordinate 1,449,035,238 of OY728151.1, read as the reverse complement.
ATTAGTTTAGAAAAAACATCCTTGTAAAATGATTCCCATCTCTTATATTTTATATATCTAATTCATTTATTTAATTTTCATCATTAGTTTAAATAAATAAAACTGAATTTGGAGCGACCTGACCATTAGTCAAAAGTTTTCATTATTGTATTCCATGCTCTATGTTGTATCAAACTCATACATCAAATATACTATGACTTTTTAGTTATCATGATTCATGTTTAATATAAATTAATAATCTTATCATTTATAGAGTGTTTAACAATGCCTTATGGGCACATCAATAATTCCCATTTGGGTTTTACAAAATATGTGAAATGAATCTTCTTATCATTTTTAGAATAAGAAAATTTCCTAAACTTGTTACAATGAAAATGAAATTTTCCCATTTAAAAATTTCTACATGTATAGAATTAATCACCATCATGGACATCATTTATTTTATGAATCCCTTTTATGTTTATGAGCATTTTTTAAAGAAAATGTTTTTAAAATTTATTTTCAAAGATAAGAATATTCAAAATCCAATAGAAAATAAAAAGTATATTTTCCTCAATAATATTTTAAACATATTTATATGGTATTTATATCTATCAAAGACAACAACCCTATATTCTTACCATAATGTGAACATGTTGATACCAACCTTATTCTTCCTATGAATGGTTTATGATTATTTTGACCAAGGAAAATATTGAAATTAAATTCCTTATTTCATTTGGGAGTCATTAAATTCTCTTGAAATATTCACTTTCCTGTGATCATTAGACAATAAATTACCCCTAAATATCCATATTATTTATCATGGATAATATTATTTCTTAAACTATATATCATTTATAAATATGGTATTATACATTGATAATTATTTTATTGACTGAGGAGATATTGATAAATCAATATCCTTTACCCAATACAAATATTTGATTTGAAGTCATATTGATTCATTAATTAAATTTATTACTTGATATATGAGGAATATTTTGGACCTATAGTGATGATTGGGGAATGATATTATATATCCCCTCAATGAATTGGGTGGTATCATGAGACATATTAATTATGCTAGCACTAAACCGTTTTTACCTGTAGAGTAAACAGTCTTGTGAAAGAATTTGATGGTAGATATATCATGTGCATGAGTAAAGATATCCAATAATTAACAGTTGTCTTCATTATTTATTCAGTAATTATTATCAAGGAGATTTTAACTATGATACCATATCTGGATGAATTTCATTTTCATTTTATTGATTATATGGAATGTGCTATCAGTTATTTAACTTACTATATTGATTATTCCTTATCCAGTTATTTAAATGGAATGTGTGATAATTTATATACCATTATATATTGACTATGCCTTATCTAGTTATTTAAATGAAATTTGTGCTAAGTGATTTACATTTCCATATTGATTATTTTTAATGTTTCATGATAAATTCCATTGTACTTAACCCTTATTAAGAATTTTCACTCACCGTTATTTTATTTTTATTCCATAGGATTACATGAAGTTTTCTATGAATAATTTGAAAGGATATGCTAGATGGAATAATGATATTCTCAAAAGAAAAAAAAACAGGTTTTAATTTGTGTATTCAAATATAATGTAAGTCTCAATTTTGTATATAGTTTACTAAAACTATAAAACTATTAATTCCATTGAGATGTGATTCCATGTATCTTATGAAATTTAATGGTATCAGGAAAAAAATCCATACTACTATGGTTGGGGTCCCAAAAAATATAAACTGGCAACATACACCAAATATAAGGGAATTATTTTTCCCAAAAATGGAAGAAAAAATGATAGAATTTAGTATTCTCAATGATCTGAATGAATAATTTATCAGAATAAAAAAAGTAAAACAATAATCAAATAGTAAATCATTATAGACACATCATATACCAAGATCGAGCTCAAATATATCCCTTATAATAGATGGATCACATCTCCACTTCACAACTCAATCACTATGGGTCCCAAATATCACGAACATACACCACATCCATGTGGTGATTTTCCTTCCCTATGACATGGAATAGTATTATCTAAAAATTATTTATGGGAATGGTGGTGTGTGAGATAAACAACCAATTTTGGTCTCACCTTGTGTTCCATAATCAATTCGACAAAAATTAATCCATTCATGCAATCAATTTATATAAAACAAGTCATGTCATGGTATTTGTATATTTTAGAAAAACTGATTTCAATTCAAAAGGACAGAAGATATATAAAAATTGGATCAAATAAAATTTTTATATGAATAATTAATATAAATAAGAATCCATTAATAAAAAATTTATTTAAATCTATAATGATCCCAAATCCATTATCCCAAAGATAGTGGTTACTTTTATATATTTTCACTAGATATACAAAATTGCATCTTGAATGACCAACTAGTCTTGTACTATTGGTAAAATAGAAACATATATGACATTAACTTTACATTTTAAAGAATAAAATAACTAAAAAAATTCCATTAAATCAATAAAATGATCATAATATAGAATAAATAAATGATTTTAAATAAATCCATATAAATATTCACATAAGCATAAATCTCTTCCATGAATTTTTATCTAATAAAATATTCACATGAAAATCAATAAGAGATCCCATATTTAGGGAATGTATGATTCCAAACATCTAAAACATACTATACATCCATTTCAAAAGATAGTTTAAATATATGGGTAGTAACCTATCTAATTTGGACAACTAATTTGTCTCATAAGACCCACCAATACATTGAGGTGATATCTGTAACCAAGCCCCACCCATAACAAAAAAATTCTAATTTAATCCTAATATGAAAGTAATGAAAAAAATAATTATAAATATTCATATGAAAAAACTAACATGAAAAATGCTAATACATACCCTAATCAAATAAATACAATCATAAATCATCCAATTAATTTGGTAAATAGTAATAAAATTGAACAACCTTTGTCAAACAGATCATAAACCATATAATGAAAGGATAAGGATGATATCAATATAAAATATCTATAGTGTATCATAAGTACAACAGTTTTTTGAAGTTATTGATTAATAGAAATAAAATTAAAATTTTCATAAAATCATTTTTGATGAAAAAATACTTTTCACTTCAAAAAACACATTAAAAAAATTTCTAATTTTTTTTCAAAATAATTATTTTTTGAAAATAACCTTTTTAAAAAATTAAAATATTCCATAAAACATTAAATTTTAATGACACCTAACTTTTTTTCATGTCATACTCATTAAAATAATGATTCCTTATATATTTTTGGTAAAAGCCAAACTAGTCCTGTTTTGAAAATGAAATGAAGATTCCATTAAAATTATATTTAAAAAGTTATAATAGGTAAAAATTTGTTTAATAAATCATTTATAAAGGGATAAAAACAATTTTTATAACATTTTTATAAAAATGGAATATGATGGAAAATGATTTTCAACTGAAGAGTAAAATAAATTCAATTTCTGATAAAATTATTTCATCGATCATTTTCATTACCAAAGAGTGAAAAATGATAATATTACATGAAAATGTTCATGAATAATAATTGTAGATGAAAATATATTTAGTTGAATATATAAATATCTAATAATTCTTCTAAGGGTGACTTACACAAAAAAATCCTGAATAATCATGAGAGTGTGAAATACACCACTACCACTTTGGTATCTTCTGGAACGTAAGCCACATAAAATAAATAAAATAAAATGAAACTTTATATTCTATGAATATAAAGAGATTAATGATATAAAATATCAATGGGGTATTATATACATCACACTAAAGAAATAAGTTGTGAATATGTCATATATCCCATTGAAGTAAAAGTTAGATGAGAAACCCTTAACTTAGGTTCGACTATCTTCATATATCACTAAAAATCCTATATAATAACTATAGATTAATTATAAATTAATTAATAAACCTAATCATAAATCCCATACAGTATATTATCTATATAAATTCTATTATCACCCTTTTATTAATAATTATTTTTTAAAATAAATATTTCTGGTGATAATTGATTCATTTTTCCTGTATGTTTTATTTATGTAATTTTGTTAATTTTAAATTTAGTAGGCATTAAAAATATCCATAATGTTAAACATGATATATATATCATATATATTTAATATTAATATATTTATAGTAATCTATTAATGTTAGAGATAGAAAATTGAGTACACTTTTCATGGAGAGGGTAGGCCGTATGTACGCATGAATGATGTTTTCATTTTTATCGATGGAAAAGATGAAAGGAAAATAAATATTATTTTATATTACATGGTTATTATTATTTAATATATAATATTTATAGTAATAAAATACATCTTTATAACAATAAATGAAAAAATAAATGAAAAACAGTTCACATCGCTTCATGGAGGCAGTAATCCCCACAAATGCATGAACGACATTATTGTTTTGCAACAAATTGGAAGGTAAGAATTTAGATGTGATATTGTATTTTCATAAGTATATTTATGTAATAAATTTTATATATATTCTATTAATTTTTCCTTAATTATCTCCATATAATGAGTAATAGAAAAACAAATCACCTTGGTTCTTGAGGAAGTAGTCTGTTGTGCACACGACTTACGTTATTGTATCCCGCATGGAATGAAAAGTAAGAATGTATATGTGATATCATATTTCCATAAGTATAATAATTTCATAAAAATATTATTAATATAGTAAATCCATAATTAAATCCATCATTGAATGGTGGTTATGGAAAACGTGTTATATCGGTTTGTGAAGAAGTAGTCTTTTGTACACACGATTGCTAGTTTCATTTCCCATTTTATGAAAGTGGGAATGAATCTAAGTTATTAAATTTAAAAAAATAACATATCATAATATATTAGATAATTTTTTAATTATATTATCACAGTTTATTAGTTTTTAAGGAAGTGTAATAAGAAATAAAAAAACAAACATTTAAGAATTTTACCTCTTCTTCGGATAGCCTCTTTAGGTTTGTACCTAAAGCCTTAATAATAGATTTTTTTAATAAAAAAAGTCTTATAGAAAGTTTGGAGGGAATTATTAAAGGTATTTTGGTATCTCTTGTCTAAATAAAATGTTTATGGATGTGTGAATAGGGGAGGATAGGTGGTGGCTTTTTATTAGTGGGGGAGTGGAAACTCATGGAATTTTTGAAAAGATAAGGTGATTCCAACATTTATATCATGTCAAAAGCCTAAAAAATGGGTTATTATAAATCCTTAAATATTATAGGGTCTATATATTTCAATACAATGGGTTTAAGATAGGTTTTGGGTCATTTATATCCCTAATATTCTGATTTTAACCCCAATTAAACCCATGTTTACCGTACCCACAATAATTGATTAATTACTATTTTCACTATTAATTATGGGAATAAATTAAGTTTAACTTATTATATATTATAAATTATTTGGATTAAAAATATTAATTTCATTTTTCCTCATTCAATTCACTGATGTGGTAGAATTCAATTAAAAATTAAACCACAAAAGCAATGAAAGAGTGGTTTTCCAATGAGAAAATTATCATATCTATATATTATTTTAATATCCAAATTCAATATGAAATTGATTCCAATGACCAAAATTAGTTAATATTTAATATATAATAAGTAATTATACTTTTAAAAAATTGTAAAAAATAATTTAACATTTTATAAAGTATAAATGAAATGGTTGTTTTCATTAATAATCGTTATTTTTCACCATTCACCAAAAAATAATCTTTTCAAAAAATTATAAAATATTAACCTAGTGATAATGTAGACATTTATATTTCAAAAATGGAATTTATTTTTAAATACATTTACGAAAAGTGGTAAATAATATTTTTAAATTATCTGTGAAAATGGGAGTAATACTCATTTTTGAAAAATATAGTTTTTTTCAATAAACATTTCTTTCTCTTTCATATGGTTCTTATTTTATTTAAAACCTATAAATTAAAATAGAATTATTATTATTCATTTTTAAACCATATAGTATTCATAATATATTTTTTACTACTCATACCCACCATCTAAATGGCTATGTATTAATGTTCGTGTTTAAATAATAATATTTTTTTATAGTATTGCATTTCTTTTAAACCCTATTTTGTACGAAATGATAGCTATCAAAGAGATTGAATTTATTTAAAAAGTGATACATAAAAAATTCTAATGATATTACATTCTATTCGAATCATAGTGTGTCCTATCTTATATGTTATTGAAAATGATGTTCCTATTTTAAAATATCAGGGTGTTACATTCCACCCAATTAAATAAATTGTGAACTTGAAATTTATTCTTCATATTGGTAAAAATGGCATGGAAATTTGAAGATTCTGTCTGGACTCATCCCAATGGGGACCATTCCGTGACTCCCAAATCCCACATCCAATAGTACAGGGGATAGTGACTAGCATCGAGTAGGTATATAACTAATATGGGATGAATTACCTAAGAACTTGTACACACACACACACACAACTCCAAGCCTATAAAAAGATAAAATGTTAAAACCAATAAGAAAAAAAATGCATGCATATATCTATAACCCACAACCAGAGTACGATAGGAAGTAAAGTAAAAAATGGTCAAATACAAGACCACCATAAAGTGTATATAACCAAAAGTACAACATGCAAGTAAAGGTTCTCTGACTACTGTTTGAAATCCACAGGAACACACCTCGATCTGTTCATCCACAATAAGCACAGTCTTGTTCTAGTATACCTAGGACTCCATCAAAAGGAAGATCTTCTAAAAAAGACACAACATGTGAGGGAATATACCATGTAGGGGTAGGTATAAAAATAATCATTAGAACACCCTAAATCCATAATGAAATATAACAAAGGAAAGTACATTCAGCTCTATACAGGTATATTTTTACAACACATATAGAAAGAATATCCAGATATACTCAAACATAGACACAAAATCTAGAGGTAAGACACAAATATAGAATACCATCCCTCATATTCCAGCTCGAAGATTTCACAAAGCACTCTTCTAGGAGAACACACTCCTGACTCTGATAGCACTGATATCATCCGTTTGATAGGTACTGCTCATTAGGTAATGTCATGAGAGAGGTTCACTGATAGATCTGAAGAGAACATGATACGAAAATGAGGATCATAGATAGGGAAATGATGTGATACAAAAACTCAGCCCATATTAAATGGATATGTATAGGATCAATACCCACATAGTGTTGGTCACATCGACACCAAGAAATCTATCTAGGGCACCCAGATGGATAGATAATCCCACACCAGGACTCTCGGGGGATTCGAAGAACTCTATCTAGGAAGTCATGCTAAAGGGATCATAGTCCTAGGAGTAGGAAATGATTAACACAAACCTTTATGGAAATTATATTTGGAAAAAACCCTAATAAAACTTGTCCAAGATATGGTGGATAAGAGATTCAAGCCATATTGAAAGGGGAACATGGCATGTAGTGAGGGTACACGTCGTCTCCCTTGACCCTAGGTGTTTCCCATGTAAAATAGCCTGTATCATTCAACCCATATTGTATAGAATAGTATAAGACATGCGGAGGGGGGTTACATGCCATGTCCACGCATCTGGGGTCCTCTCATGTACTCCAGCCTTGTGTCAGTACACGACGTCATCCCGTGTACTAGTACTCAAGGTATCCCATGTACATAGTCTAGGCCATGCCATATAGGGGAGTATATTCCATGTGGGAAACCTGTACATTGTACCCTGTGCCCATGTACTTCCCATGTACACAATGATTTCATCTAAGGGGGATACACACCATGTAGTCAAGGATAATACAATGTGTGTATCGGGTTTTTTTGAGAACCCATCTTCTTCTGCCAGCTTGCACCGACAATCTACCAAATTTCATTCCTGTAGTCGGTTCTCCATGAAACTCTAGATATTAGGTTGTCCGGTCACACCATCACCGAATCAGTAATATTTGTACCTTCAATTAGATAAGAAAAATGAATCATTGGCATTCTTTGTTATATGCTGAAGAACATGAAATTGGAACCCACTATTGTTAAATCCACCGCCACTAACACCGTCACATCTCCATTGAGTCATACCAATTCTAGATATATGGTTTTGGATTTTTTCTCCAAGAATCAAAGGAGCAATTATTGATTGGGAAAAGGGATTTCAAACCACAAGAAAGAACAATGAACACATGAAGAATGGTGAATCGGGGGACAAAAAAACAAACCAAATGAGAGAGACATACCTCGATTGAGGTTCATGTTGATCTTGGTTATTCAATATTATAATGATTAATGAATCAAAATATATATCATGATCAAACCCCCAATAAATCCTTCAAAATAACCCATCCCACAAATACGATCAAACTACAGATCAATCTGTTCATTGATTGATCCTCATTCATCATATAATTGAAGAATGGAGAAATAGAAAATCAAAATAACACATCCTACCTTGATTTGGATCGGTTCTTGATGAATAATGATCACTACATCATCACTATTTGAGAGATCCTTCAATATCAGTGTGTGCTGATCGTCGATCCAAGATTTCATCATCGTCCGTCAATAAGATTCTCTAGAGGTTCTCTCTCCATTGTCTCTAGATGATTATAGGGTTATGAGGCTAACCATGTATTTCTAAAAAAAGGCTTATTTAAGGATCCATGTCACTGTATTAATGATTTGAAATAAAATAATTTTTCTTAAACAATTTTTTTCATTTAATAATCTATGATGACATTTCCACAAACAACCCATGCTGACCAATGTTAGGTTGCGCCTTGGGTAAATCTACCATTCTGAACTCAATAGTTCATTCATATTTCTGATCTAGGTACTTGTTTAGGAGTTATTACAATTTTTAGAAAAAATATGTGCATACTATTTAATATTTTAAATATTTTCAAACATTTATTATGGACACACCGGGTCTTGGAATCACATGCCCTCTTAGCACCTGGTCTTGAAATTAATCCATATAATATTTAAAAATAATACACAAAAAAATACAAGTCATTATAATCTCCCTAGATTTTGGATTTACGTCCCTAGAAAGCCAAACCAAAGGCTAATAAAAAATATATGGGTAATGAGAATGAATCTGAGGCTTCTACTCCTAAGTTCTCTCCTAGAGATTCTTGTGCTATCACTAAACACACACTAAAGGAATCGATCGCCCATGAAGGATCCTCTCTCATTGATCCTTGATCTCTATTGGGTACTCACAAAAAGTAGCTCCATCCTTGATGTCAAGATCTCCCCATTCGATAACGTGTGACAGGTCATGCACGTACCTCCTCAACTACGACATGTAGAAGACACCGTGTACCTGGTCTAACTGCGTAGGTAGATATAAGTGGTACAATACCTCACTAAATAAAAGTAGTATCTAGAAATGGACATTGAACCTTGAATATAACATGTCACCCTGGACAAATCTCCATAATCCACATTGAGGTGAAACTCATTAGAACACATGGTCTTTATCCTCAAACTCCAAAAGCCTCCGTCACCTACCAGTATAAGACTTATTATGGCTCTGTACATTCTTCATCTCCTCTAGGATGATCTGATCCTTCTCAGTTTTAGCTCACACAAACTCTAGGCCCATGATTGCTGACTCTCCTGGGTCAGTCCAGAAAAGTAGTGACCTACAGGTTCTCCCATACAAAGCCTTGAATGGTGCCATACTGATGGTGGAATGGTAGTTGTTGTTGTATGAAAACATCATCAGTCGTAGGTGATACTCCCAACCATGGCCTAAATCTAACATGAAATCTTGAATCATGTCCTTCAGAACATGAATGGTCCACCCTCTCTCTCCATCAGTTTGCATTACATGTAAGACCTAGTTTTACCAAATTACAAAATATTATTAATATTATTGTTTTTGACCCACTTTCACCTTTTTAATGATTGTAAAATCTATAAAAAAAGATTATTTGGTCAATTTCAGCACACCATATGTGATATTGAAATTTAGTTTCCTTATACACATAAAAAAATATTACAAAAAAATCTCCTATTATTTCACATCAATAAAGTAAATTTTCTATAATTTTTTAGTTACACACATTTTTGTGTTTTTAAAAAATAAAATTGTTTTTTGATCATCTTAGAAAAATACTCTTATTAATGCTCAGTGAGTTACCATGTTTTATATATCATTATACAATCATTTACCTTATTTTCATGATAATCAATGTAAAGGTTCTAGGAACACTAGAATCACCTTTTGGGTGATTAAACCTAAATGTTTTTGTTGTATTTGATGTATCATTCTCCAATTGTAAAAGACATAAAAATTACAGCCAAAAAAATATTTCCATCAAATATTAATATATAAGGCCTGAAACCCTAAGAGTAGATTTTCACATTAAATTTATAATTAATTTAAATCAGTTTTTAAGAATGATGACCTCATATTAGGATATTTCTTTTATTAATATGTTTATCATCCAAAAACCCTTCTTTTATTATCGTTATTTCATATGGAGGAAGAAAGTAGAGCCCTTTTAATAGTGACCCAGACATGTTTCTTCGATGTCTAAATCACACAGATCAATTTCCATGTGATGGAAAATCTGATCAACAATCTTATGCTTTTCATAATTATTTTTTCTAGTTAATTTTGGTTGTAAGGAATTCTTCTCATTCTAAAAAATATGAGAGATGGTGCAATGAAAAGAGAATTTTTTTGTGTTCAAGGATTCTATTATTCTCTATTTACCCAACACCATAGACGAAAATGACTATTTATAGAGTAAGAGTTAAAAATAAAATATTATTTAATTTCATAATGACCCTCAAATCATATAATAAACCATATCTGACCCATGCCAAATAATAAGAACTATATTATTTTTATTAATATTTAATGGGGTTCCCTAACTGGTGGGATAATAAATATTAATTTATCACCCTATAAATTAATATTTATCATCAAACAAAATCATGTTCTACTCGTTCTAGTCAATATTTATCAAATACCCAAATAAATATTTAATAAAATATTTATTCATAAATAAATATTCTATTCATAGCTTGGATAATAAATATTTATTAAATATTCAATAAATAAAATAAATATTTTATTTATAGTCTGATGGATAAAATCTTTCTAAACATTTGAAATCAATAAAACATGTATAAAATTATTCCTCAGTATTGAGAATAATATTCATTCCAATATTAAAAATTCAAATAGAATTTAGTTTATATCAATGTATACACATTATGTGTGATCCTCTAGGATTATTTCATATTGGAATTGTCTGGGATTTCCTAAAGTCCAAGATTACTATCTAGCAAGGGGTCAAGACACCCTAGATAAAGAAGTTAATATTGAAACATTAACATCCATATACAATCAATTACTATGTAATAAAATCCCTTTATCATAATATCTCATTAATAAGGTTTCACACATGTGTCATCAACATATATTCTTGATATGTCTTTCTTTGAATATCTGAAATAAACTTGTTGTTACAACATAGACATGGAATTTAATGAGATAGTAAAATTTCAATCATAGAGATGAGATATAAACTTCAATATATATTGATGTGAAAAATACTTCCCTGACTTATCAATGAAAAACATTTCATTATAGATACACACAACATACCCTATTTCCCCAAAAAATATGGCTTTATAGTTTTGTTGAGTAAATCTAAGTCCACGAGTCATCACATTTGTTAATAGTAATATTAAATTATAAGTACCATTATAGACACATGTAAATGGAAAAATCTAATGAAAAAAATCCTATTGAATTCCAATAAGCGGGTCTATACTCATAATCTCCCATATTTGGGATTTCCATGTTTGAACTTCATAAGAATAAGCCTCATCTATTTTTGAGTACTCCCACAATACATTCAAAACCCTATGTTTCCTATGATAGTATGTTATCTGAACGTATACCTATATTTAAGAAATTAATCTTGGAATTTCAATGTTTTCATCATAGCTGGGAACTTCTATGACCTTATCAATGTTACAGATACTCTTAGAAATTATTAAATTAAAATTATACAGAATAATGACGAATATACAATAATATGTTTTATTAATATTAAATTCATTGAATATAAATTTAATCCAATGTAAAAACAATTTTTTTCTAGAATACCAACTCTAATAGACTCCCATATGGAATAGATCCAGTTTCCTATTACATTAAGTATGCAATACCTCACATGCTAATTATGTTTCTGGTGAGTTAATGTTTTTGTCAAGGGAGTTTCCATGTTGTCTTGTACATATATTATTCTCACTATGACATCATCTATTTGAGAAAAATCTTTCAAGAGATGATAATTATGATGTATGTGCTTCATCCACTGATGTGACGTTGGATCCTTAGCAGGGTCCATCACTATAGCATTATCACAATAGGGAGATATATGAAATTTAATTCTAGGTATCACATTATGATTTTGGATGATGTTTTGTATCAGAATTACTTCTTTAGCTATCTTAGAAGCCTCAATATACTCATATGCTTCTACAGAATCTGCGAACACGACATTCTTCGAGATCATCCACCTCAAAACACCTCTATTAAGAGAGAAGATATATCTTGAATGTTATTTCAAATTATCATGATCTATTTTTAAACTATAATATTTTTATACAATAATGAAATTTTCATCATCACCTTCATAGACCATGAAAATATCCTTAATAAACCTTAGATACTTAAGGATGTCCTGACTGCTATCCAATGGGAGTAACCTAGGTCAGCTTGATATCTTCTTATTTCACATAAGGCATAGTAAACATATATCCTTGTATATAACAAAACATATATGAAAGGATGAATCACAAATGAATAAGGAATCCTTTCCATTGTATGCCTTTGCTCATGTGTCTGATGAAAATTTTTCTTGGAAAGATGAATGCCACGTGATAATGAAAATAATCATTTATTGGATTATTCTATAGTCAATCTCTTCAGTATCGTATCAGTATATGTACTCTAACTTAGTATAATTATCTACATGAATCTACCATGATGAATCTTGATCTTAATCATATATGCTTCTTCACCTAAGTCCTTCACGAAGAATCAGGTTTTGACAAGGATTTAATATATTATAAGAAAATTATTTTGTTTCCAATAAGTAGCATGACATTGAAACAAACTATTAAGAAAACAACCACACTCCCACTAAACAATTTATATATAGAATTATAACATTAATTATTTATGAAACAAAATTATTTTATGGCCTCATAAAATATAATGTTCGATGAAACCGATGCTTTCATTAATCCATAAAAGGACCTTTACAATTTACATAACTTTTTGGCATCCAATAGAGTCACAAAACCTTCAGGTTGTGTGACATAGAAATCTTATTGAAGGTTTATGTTATGGAGTCTATTTTGAAATACATTTTTTAAATATCTTAGTCAGACTAATTGATAATGGAATGTAGAATTTTTATTGATTTTAGAATATAAAATAGTCAAAAGGATTTATCATAGTCTATACCTTGGTTCAGTTTGAACCTTTTTACAACTAGTCATTATTTATAAATAATTAACTATCCATACATGTTAAGTTTCTTCTTGAATACCCATTTAAAACCAATAATATTTACATCCACTAGAGGATCTACCAAAATTAATACTTATTTTTAGTACATGAAATCAAATTTGGAATTTATAACTTCATTCCATTTGGTAAAATCTATTCCACTTAATGCTTCCTTGTAAGATACAAGATCATTATTATCTACTAAAAACGAGTCACTATCCTTAATTACTAGAAAACATATCTTTTTGGTTCTCAGACCTCTCTTATACTTATATGAATTATGTGGGTCTCTATAACTTCTCCTTAGACACTGAATTTTTTGAATATGTTGCTATGTTAAATCTTTTTAAATCCATGCATCCAGGTTCTGCATGTGTACTTTGACCTTATGGAAATACATGATGTCAGCCCATGTATCTATGCCCATGTACTAGTACATGTGGTAACTTGTGTACATAGTCCCGGACATGCAGTTTGGGGGAGTATAAACCATGTAGGAAACCTGTGTAGTCCACCCCGTGTCCATGTACTTACTATGTACACACTAAGTTCATCCAAGGGGGACACACACACCGTGTAGTCGACGACTACATGCTATGTGTATCAGGTTTTTCTAGAACCTATCTTCTTCCTACCGCTTTTACCAGTGATCTCCCAACATCCATTCCCATCATCGGTTCTCCATGAGAATCTATATCTGAGGCCATTCGTTTACACCATCACCAAATTGGTAAGATTCGGGCCTTTAATTGGTTCAAAAAATTACTCATATCCATTCTTTGTTACGCACCAAATAACGTTAAATCAGAACCCACCATCATTTGATCCGCTACTGCAACCACCATCGTACCTACATCGAGTCGTAATGATGCCAAATATATGGTTTTGGATCACTAATCCATGAATCAAAGGCCCAATGATCGATTATGCAAAGGGATATCAAACCATGGGAAAGAACAAAGAACACACAAAAATAGTGAATTGAGGGAGAAAACCACAAACCAAATTAGAGGGTTGAAACTCAATCAATGTTTATGTCGATCATGGTTCTTCACCATTATAGAAATAAATTAAAGAAAATAAATCTCAAGATCAAAATCCTGATAAATCCCGCAAAATAATCCATCCTAAAAATTTGATCAAACTACAAATCAATCTGTTCATTGATTGGTATGAGTTCATTGTAGAATTCATGAAATGGGAAATATAAAATCAAAATAACACATCTTACCTTGATTTATATTGGTTTCTAGAAAATACAAATCACTACATCATCGTCATTGGTGAGATCCATCATGATCAGTGTGTGCCAATATTTGATATGAGATTTCATCATCGTCCGTCTATAAGATTCTCCAGAGGTTCTATCTCCAATGTCTGTAGAGGATTCTATGGTTATGAGGCCAAGACTATATTTCTAAAAAAAACATATTTAAAGATCCACCTCACTGCGTCAATTATCTGAAAGAAAATAATTTTTCTTAAATCGTATTATTCATGTAAGCATCCTTGATGAATTTCCCACAAATTATCCGCGCCAACCAATGTTAGGTCGCGCCTAGGGTAAATCTGTCATTTTGAACTCAATGGTACCCTTATATTTCTAATCTAGACTCCTGTTTAGGATTTATTCTGGATTTTTAGGAAAAATGCTTGTGTTCTATTTAATATTTGAAATATTTTTCAAAAATTTATTCTAGACACACTGGGTCTTGGAATTGCACGTCGTCTTAGGTTCTGGCCTCAAAATTAATCCATATAATATTTAAAAATAATTCACATTAAATTTTAGTCATTAAATTCTCCCCACCTTGGGGATTTACATCCTAGGAAATAAAAAAAAAGGTTACTAAAAAAGATGTGCGTATTGAGAATGAATATGAGCCTCCCACTCCCAAGTCCTCTCCTAGAGATTCCCATGCTACCACTGAACATGAACCAAAGGAATCAATCACCCATGAGGGATCCTCTCTTGATGATCCATGATCACCACTGGGTACTCATCAAAAGTCTCTCCATCTATAATTTCCAACTTTCCCTAGTTAATAACGTGCGATGGTTCATGCATGTACCTCTTCAGCTGGGACATGTAGAAGATGTCGTGTACCTGATCTAACCGTGGAGGTAGAGCTAAGTGGTATTCCACCTCTGCAATTCTATATAGTATCTCGAAAGGGTCAATTAAACTTGAATATAGATTATCACCTTGGCCAAATCTATATAATCCACATCGAGGTGAAACTCGTAGGAACACATAGTCTCCTTTCTAGAACACAAATGGCCTCCGTGGCCTGTCCGTATTATAATTCTTCTAGATATACAAAGTCTTTATAATGTCTCGAGCCCGTACTTTCGAACTCAGTGCTTAAAATTCCATCTATATTTTTTTAAATAAAATAATAATAAAATTATGCGTAGCATTTACATTTCTAGGAACTTTTCCAGTCTAGATTATAAATAATTAGATACAAATTTTATATTTCAATAGGAATGTTCAAAAAGAAATTTTAAAAAATGAATGAATCTTCAATGTGCTACCTCCACAAAGAAAAATACATCACTGATAAATATACTAAACCTATAAAAAATAATTTTAAACATAGGGTGGGAAGTTAAATTACCTAGAAAGGGGTTTAAAATAATAAATAAATTCCTTTAAAACATTTTTTAAAATAAACATACATACATAAAAGTATATTTTCATAACATAAAACTTATTATAAAACCATTATTTTCATGAAATAATTATAATTGAAAAGATCTTTGGGATTTATCCTTAAAAACAATAATTTTTGGTGGGACATTTATGATACTTGGTAGGCCCTCATTAAACCGTAAGGCCACTTGACATAACTCACATGGAACAAAGTTCACTTAATGTTTCTGGGTTCACTCCCCATAACATAATTAATATTCATTATATTAGTGCCAATTTTTAGAAGACACTTTTAATGGACTTGTCTTTCTCATTCATAACCCAAAATATTTCAAAATTACTTACATAAAATTATTTTCTTAAAGAGAAAATAATCTCTCTCATAACATGTCATTAATATTTTCTCGTGGGGTTCCAAAACCATTTTAGGAGAATCTCATGCTTGAAATAACCATATTTATTTGAAATTCAGAAATAAAATTGATAATGAAATAAATGAAAATTTGATTTAAAAATGCATGGGATGTCATTTATAATTTATATGATGGCCATTTCTAATTATGCATAACATACCAAGGGGTGAAAATACAAATTCTCATGTGAAATGATAGATTTTTTAGAATTTTCACATAAAATGATAAATACTATCATTTAAAAACTAAGGATACACATAAAAATATACCATAAATTGACAGATTAAGAACAAATTATAATTTTGTATATAGATTTGGAAATAAAATATTAAGCATTTTTAATAAATAAACTAATATATATATATATATATGTACATATATAAATATATATATTTATACCTTATACATAAAATGATATATTTTTTTGAAAATACAAGAAAGCCCTTCGGTAAATGATTTATATTACATCATTTTTCCTTAGAGATAGAAATTAAAACAAAACCTCTATTTATTAAAAAACGAAAGATAGAATTATATATATATATACGTATATATATATATATTTATAATCAACACAATTTGACTAATAATAAAACTAAATCCATACAAACCATAGGCTTAGAATTAAAATTTAAATCAAAACCTTTGTCTAATATTTTTTGAAAATAGATAATCATATAAGTATACATATTTATACATATACATATACACACACACACACACACACACACACACACATATATATATATATATCTTTGTAAAACAAAAATAACATGATAAAAAAAATAAACCCTTACAAACCAAAGGTTTTGAAAGTATAATTTTAAAACAAAAACTCCTTTCATATATGTGAAAAATATATAGTTATGTATGTGTATATATATATATGAATATATATATATATATATGTAACCCATTGTAAACGACAATAATTTGATTGAATAAAATGAACCCTTACCTTGATTTTGAGAAGGAGCAATGATGCTAAACTCCAGGAAAGAAGAAAGTGGGTGTAGTTTTTTTTGGATGTTTTCATGGGTGAAAATGATAGTTTAAATAATGAAAGGATTTCCAATTTAGTCATTCACGAATAAAAAAATGATTGAGAAATACTATGCATTTAAAAAAAAACATGTAGTTTTATTTAATTAGTCAAAGTGGTGATATTAATTTTTAAGGATTGATGGAAAATTATATATATATATATATAAGATTCCTAATTTTTAGTATTATAATACTTGAGAAAAAGGTAATAGTGAGTTTATTTTTTCCATTAATCATGTTATTTTAATTATTATAATATGATATTTTTATTATCATTATATTAATTTATCACTATCTTTATTTTATTTTAATTTAGTCATTTCCCTCACGTTTCTATCTAAATTTATTAATATACTTATTCATTTTTTATTTGGTTTTAGAATTTTGTTTTATTTAAATCCACACATCTCGATTTTTTTAAACAACTCACTTTTAAGTTTTTCTAAAAGTTTGATTCATATGTGTAATGATTAGTTTTATAAAATACTATATTATCAATTATGTTTTGATTTTAACGTTTTTTATTATTTACTTTTTTTTAAAACCAAGCACATGTGACATTTTTTTCATGTTTTACCATTTTTTAAACTTTATGACTTTTAAATTCAGTTTTTTAATAATATAAAATTCTAATCGCATATTTTTTTAAAACAGATATATATAGTGTGTTTTTATGGTAAAATAATAATATATATTTATATTTTATAAATTTTATAAAACAAAAAATTAATATATTTATAAATTATATTATCCTAAAAATAGTAATAATAATTATCCTAAAAAATGTTTTACCCATAGTTGTTGTTGTTGTTGTTATTATTATTATCAACATTAAAATATTACAACTAATTATAGTTGTAGGATATTATTTATTTTAAAATAATAGTAAAATTTTAATTATAATTATCATCATAAATATTAAGTTAGATATATATGAATATTTATATATACATGCATATAAATAAATTTCTTTATATATATGTAAAATATAATCATTTTAATATTCAAACAATTTTAGTTATTCAAATAATTTATTTTTACAAAAAAATAAACTAAATATATTTCCATTTAAATAATCTATTAAATAAATTAATACAATATTTTAAAGAAAAATATTTTTTTATATTTTTAAATCAAAATATTTTTCTTCAAAAATTTTAATATATTCAATTAAAACATTAAAATAAAGTATATATTTTTAATTATTAAAAACATTATATTTATTTAAAATTAATATTTTATAATATTGAATAAAAACATATTTTTGATTAAAAAAATAATTTAGTTACATAAAATTCTTTTTAAAAATATTTCTTTTAAATTATAAACAAAAAAATATTTCATTAAAATAAAAGTTCTATTTGAATTTCTTAGGGTGTTACATTTCTACAATCATAAAATAATTTCATCCTCTCAATTCATTCATCGGATTCTAAAATAATTAAGAATTTGTATCTTCGAAATTAGGAAAAAATTTATTTTTTAAGCTTATATACTGTACTGACA
Source organism: Viscum album (assembly GCA_963277665.1). Lineage (NCBI taxonomy): Eukaryota > Viridiplantae > Streptophyta > Magnoliopsida > Santalales > Viscaceae > Viscum > Viscum album. Next base: position 1,449,016,050 of record OY728151.1, on the reverse strand, counting down.
TCATCTAATCTCTAAATTTGTCTAAACCGTTGCTCTGATACCAAATATACCGCCTCAGACCCGCATTTCCAAACTCAGTGCATAAAATAATGTGTATACTTTTTTAAATAAAAGATAAATAAAAATACACATTGCATTAACATTTCCAGAATCTTTTTAGGTTTAGGTTTCAGAGAATTAGATACAAATTCTACATTTCAATAGGATTGTACAAAGACAAATTAAAAAAACGAAAGAATCTTCAGTGTGCTGCCTCTATATAGAAAAACGCATCACTTATAAATCTACTAAACCTATAAAAATTAATATTAAACATAAGGTGATCATTTAAGATTCTTAGTAAGGGGTTTTAAAATAATAAATAAATTATTTTAACACATTTATTTAAAATAAACATACATACTTAAAAGTAGATTTTCATAAGATAAATAAATTTATTAAACCATTATTTTCTCCAAATAATTATAATGGAAAAGATCTTTGGGATTTTTATATAAAATTAATAATTTTTGGTAGGTTAATTATGATACTTGGGAGACCATCATAAAACTGTAAGGCCACTAGACATAAATCATATGGAAAAAAGTTCCCTATATGTTTACGGGTTCACTCCCCATAACATAATTAATATTCATTATACTAGTGAAAATTTTTAGAAGAAACTTTTAATGGACCTCTCTTTCTCATTCATAACCCAAAAAATTTCAAAAATACTTACATAAAATTATTTTCTTAAAGAGAAACCAATATCTCTCATAACATGTCACCAATATTTTCCTAAGGGTTTCCAAAACCGTTTTAGTATAATATAATGCCTGAAATAATTATATTTATTTGAAATTCATAAATAAATTTCTTCATGAAATAAATGAATTATTTATCTAAAAATGCATGGGATGTCATTTATAATTTAGATTATTTCCATCCCTAATTATTCATGAGATACCAAGGGATACTAATACAAAATCTCACCTAAAATTATAGCTTATTTAGGATTTTCACATAAAATGATAACTATTATCATTTAAAAACTAAGGATACACATAATATTAAACCATAAATTGATAGATTAAAAATAAATTATAACTTCTTATATAGATTTAGAAATAAAAGATTAACCATTTTTAATCAATAAACTCATATAAATATACATATATATAAAAAAAATATATCATTATACCTTATATATAAAAGAAGTTTTTTTTAAAATACAAGAAAACCCTTTGGTAAGTGATTTATCTTACATAATATTAGCCTAGAGATAGAAATTAAAAAAAACCTCTATTTAATAAAATCTGAAAGATAAAATTATAGATACATACATACATATATATGTATATATACATATATACACACACACACATATATATATATATCTTTATAATCAACACAATTTGACCAATAATAAAAATAAATCCAAGAAAACCATAGGCTTAGAATTAAAATTCAAATCAAAACCCTTGTCTTATATTTTATGAAAATAGATAATCATATAAGTAGACACACACACACACACAAATATATATTTATATCTTTGTAAAATGAAAATAACTTGATAAAACAAATAAACCATTACAAACCTTAGGTTCTGAAAGTAAAATTTTAAAACAAAAACCATTTTCATATAAACTGAAAAATATATTGTTATATATGTGTTCATATATATACACATATACATATAAAGCTTTGTAAAACAAAAATTATTTGATGGAATGAAATGAACCCTTACTTTGCCTTTGAGAAGGAGAAAAAATGCTTAACTCAAGGAAAGAAGAAAGTGATTGTAGTTTTTTTTGGTGTTTTTATGGGTGAAAATGGAAGTTTTAATAATAAAAGGATTTCTAATTTAATCATTCACAGATAAAAAAGATTGAGAGATACTGTGAATTTTTTAACAAACAACCATGTAGGTTTATTTAATTAGGCCCAATGGTGATATTAATTTTTAATGATTGATGGAATATATATATATATATAAATAAGATTCCTAATTTTTAGTATTATATGACCTGAGAAAAAGGTAACCGCGAGATTAATTTTTTCATCAATCACGTTATTTTAAATATTACAAAATGATATTTTTATTATCATTATATTCATCTATCACTATCTTTATTTTATTTTAATATTTTCATTTCCCTCACGTTTTTATCTAAATTTATTATTATATTTATTATTATTTTATTTGGTTTTAGAATTTTGTTTTTTTAAAACTATTCATCTCCTTTTTTAAACAACTCACTTTTAAATTTTTCTCAAAGTTTTATTCTAAGGTGTAATGATTAGTTTTATAAAATAATATATTATCAATTAAATTTTTTAAGGATTTTTTATTCTTTACTTTTATTTTGTAAAACCAATTACATGTGACATTTTTTTATGTTTTACCATTTTTTAAACTTTACAAATATGAAATTCGTTTTTTTACATATGTATAATTATAATCACATATTTTTTAAAACACAGATATATATAGTGTGTTTTTATAGTAAAATGATTATTTATCTTTATATCGTATATAACAAAAACATAATATATTCATAAATTATATTATCTGAAAAATAGTAATAAGGATTTTCCTAAAAAATGTTTTACCCTTAGTTGTTGTTGTAGTTATTATTATTACAATTAACATTAAAATAAGACAAAAGATTATAGTTGTAGGATATTTTTTTTAAAATAATGGTAAAATTTTAATTATAATTATCATCATAAATATTATGTTTGATATATATATATATGTATATATACATACATTCATATGTATAAATTTCTTTATATATATATATATATTTAAAATATAACCATTTTAATTTTTAAACAATTTTATTTATTCAAATAATTTTTTTATAAAAAAGATCAACTAAATATATTTACATTAAAATACTCTATTAAATAAATTAATACAACATTATAGGGAAAAATTTTTGTTTATATTTTTAAATCAACATTTTTTTTCTTGTAAAATATTAATATATTAAAAAATAACTTTTATATAAACTATATATTTTAAATTATTAATAAAATTATATTTATTTAAAATTAATATTTTATAATCATGAATAAGAAATTATTTTGTAAAAAATAACAACTGTGTTACCTAAATAACTCTTAAAAAATATTTCTTTTTAAATTATAAACAAAATAAATACTTAATGAAAATAAAAGTACTCTTTGAATTTCTTGGGGTGTTACATTCTTCCCCTCTTAAGAGAATTGTGTTCTCATAATTTGTTCATTAGATTCCAATTTTTTTTTGGAATTTTTATCTTCGAAATTAGAAAAAAAATATAATAGATAATCTTATCTACTATACCAACAACACCTAATCTCCAAAACTTTCTAAATTGTTGCTCTGATACCAACTATAACACCTCAGGCCCACACTTCTAGACTCAGTGATTAAAATGATGTGTATACTTTTTTAAATAATAGATAAATAAAAATACACATAACATTTACATTTCCAAGAACTTTTCCTATCTTGGTTTTAGAGAATTAGATACAAATTCTATATTTCAACAAGGCTGTACAAAAGGAAATTTAAAAAACTGAAGTAATATTCAGTGCGTTGCCTCCACATAGAAAAACACACCACTGATAAATCAACTAAACTTGTAAAATTGAATTTTAAAAGTAGTGTGACTATTTAGAATGCCCAGTAAGGGGTTTTAAAACAATAAATAAATTCTTCTAAAATATTTATTTAAAATAAACATACATAGTTAAAAGTAGATTTTCATAACATAAATAAACATAGAAAACCATTATTTTCACAATATAATTATAATTGAAAAGATATTTGGGATTTCAACATTAAAATAATTATTTTTGGTATGTCATTTATGATACTTGGAAGACCATCATAAAACCGTAATGCCAAAAGACATAACTCATATTTAAAAAAGTTACCTTAATGTTTATGGGTTCACTCCTCATAAAATAATTAATATTTATTATACTAGTGAAAATTTTTAGAAGACACTTTTAGTGTACCTTTCTTTCTCATTCATAATCCAAAACATTTCAAAAATACTTACATAAAATTATTTTCTTGAAAAGAAAATAGTATATCTCATAACATTTCATCAATATTTTCCAGAGGGTTTCCAAAACCATTTTAGGATAAATTCATTCTTGAAATAACTATATTTATTTGAAATCCATAAATGAAATGGATAATAAAATAAATGCATACTTGATCTAAAAATTAATGGGATGTGATTTATAATTTAGATTATGGCCATTCCTAATTATGCATGACATACCACGTGGTGTAGATAAAAATTCACACATGAAATGATAGCTTGTTTAGGATAGTCACATAAAATGATAACTATTATCATTTTAAAACTTAGGATACACATAAAAATAAACCATAAATTGATAGATTAAGAATAAATTCTTACTTCATATATAGATTTGGAAATAAAATATTAACCATTTCTTATAAATAAACTGATATATATATATATATATATATATATCGTTATACCTTATACATAAATTGATGTTTTTTTGAAAATACAAGAAAACCCTTTGGTAAACGATTTATCTTACATCATATTAGCTTAGAGATAGAAATTTTAAAAAAATATCTGTTTAATAAAATTTGAAAGATAGAATTATTGATTCATTTATATATATATATATACATACATGTATATATATATATTTATAATCAACCCAATTTGACCAATAATAAAACTAAATCCATTTAAACCAAAGGGTTAAAATTAAAATTTAAATCAAAACCCTTTTCTTATATTTTTTGAAAATAGATAATCATATAATTATATATATACATGTATATATATATACATATATATATGTATATATTTGTAAAATGAAAATAACATGATAAAACAAATAAACCCCTACAATCCTTAGGTTTTGAAAGCAAAATTTTAAATCAAAAACCCTTTTCATATATACTGAAAATATATAGTTATATATGTGTCTATATATATACACACATATATATATAACTCTTTGTAAAATGATAATAATTTGATGGAATAAAATAAACCCTTACCTTGATTTTGAGAAGGAGAAAAGATGCTGAACTTAAGGAAAGAATAAAGTGGGTGTAATTTTTTTGGTTGTTTTCTTGGGTACAAATTATGGTTTATATAATGAAAGGATTTCCTATTTAATCATTTAGGGACAAAAAAACATTGAGAAATATTGTGCATTCTTGACAAACCACCATGTAGGTTCATTTAATTAGGCCAAGTGGTGATATTAATTTTTAATGATTGATGGAAAATAATATATATATATATATATACATACACACACACACACATATATATATATATATAATATTCCTAATTTTTAGTGTTATAATACTTGAAGAAAAGGGTTATAAGACTTGAAGAAAAGGGTAACGGTGAGTTGATTTTTTTCATTAATCATGTTATTTTAATTATTATAATATGATATTATTATTATTGTTATATTCAACTATCACTATCTTTATTTTATTGTAATCTTGTCATTTCCCTCACTTTTATATCTAAATTTATTATTATATTTATTCTTTTTTTTGTTTTTAGTATTTTGTTTCTTTTAAACCGTTCATCTCAATTTTGTTTAAACAACTCACTTTTACATTTTTGTTGAAGTTTGATTCTTATGTGTGATGATTAGTTTTATTAAATAATATATTATAAATTTCATTTTTCATTAAACATTTTTTTGTTATTTACTTTTATTTTTTAAAACCGTGCACATGTGACATTTTTTTATGTTTTACCATTTTTTTAAAAATTATGAATATGAAATTTGTTTTTTTACTTATATACCGTTCAAATCATATATTTTTTAAAAATAAATATATATAGTGTGTTTTTATATTAAAATAATTCTATATATTTATATTTTATAAATTTTATAAAAAAACACAATATATTCATAAATTACATTATCTTAAAAATAGTAATAATAATTTTCCAAAAAACTGTTCTGCCCTTAGTTGTTATTATTATTGTTATTATTATTATTATTAGAAGTAAAATATGACAACAAATTATAGTTCTGGGATATTGTTTATTTCAAAAATAATGGTAAATTTATAATTATAATTATCATCCTAAATATTATGTTATATATATATATACACATACATACATATATATACATTTCTTTATATATATGTAAAATATAATCATTTTAATTTTCAAACAATTTTAGTTATTCAAATTATTTTTTTACCAAAATATAAACTAAATATATTTACATTAAAATAATCTATTAAATAAATTAATATAACATTTTGAATAAAAATATTTTTTATATTTTTAAATCAAAATATTTTTATTGGAAAATATTAATATAGTCAAATTGAACATTAAAATAAAGTATATATTTTAACTTATTAATATATGTATATTTCATTAAAATTATTATTTTATAATATTGAAAAAAACTTATTTTGATTAAAAAAATAATTTATTTACATAAAAGTCTTTTTAAAAATATTTCTTTTAAATTATAAACTAAATAAATATTTAACTAAAATAAAAGTACTATTTTAATTTCTTGGGGGGTTACATTCTTCCCCTCTTAAAATAATTGCATCCATGCAATTCGTTCATTGGATTCAAAAAAATTCGAAATTTTTATCTTTGAAATTAGGAAAAACTATAATCGCAAAACTTATCTACAATACCAACAATATCTAATCTCAAAAGTTGTTTATACCATTGCTCTGATACCAAATATAATTCCTTGGGCCCACCCTTCCAGTCTTAGTGATTAAAATGCTATTTATATTTTTTTTAAATAAAATAAAAATAAAAATACACAAAGCATTTTCATTTCCAAGAACTTTTATAGTCTAGGTTTTGGACAATTAGATATAAATTCTATATTTTAGTAGGAATTAACAAAAAGAAATTAAAAAAAATGAAATAATTTTCAGTGTACTACCTCCACCTATAAAAACACATCAATGATAAATCTACAAAACCATCAAAAATGAATTTTAAACATATGGTGACCATTTAAAACACCCAGTAAGGGTTTTTAAAACAATAAAGAAATTCTTTTAAAACTTTTATTTAAAATAAATATACGTACTTAAAAGTAGATTTTCATAACATAAATAAATATAAAAAACAATTATTTTATCAAAATAATTATACTTGAAAATATTTTTGGGATTTCTCTATAAAAATAATAATATTTGGTGGGTCATTTATGATACTTGATAGACCATCATAAAACCATAAGGCCACGAGACATAACTCATATGGAACAAAGTTCCCTAAATGTTTATGGGTTCACTCCCCATAACATAATTAACATTCTTTATACTAGTTCCAATTTTTAAAAGACAATTTTAATGGACATATCTTTCTCATTCATAACCAAAAACATTTCAAAAATACTTGCATAAAATTATTTTCTTAATGAGAAAATAATCGCTCTTATAACATGTCATCAATATTTTTCTAATTGTTTCTAAACATCTTTTAGGAGATTCTCATGCTTGAAATAACTGTCTTTATTTGAAATTCATAAATAAAATGGATAATTAAATAAATGCATACTTGATCTAAAAATGCATTGGATGTCATTTATAATTTAAATGATGGCCATTCCTAATTATAAATGACATACCAAGGGGTAGAGATACAAATTCGTACATGAAATTATAGCTTGATTAGGATTGTCACATAAAATGATAACTATTATCATTTAAAAAATAAGGATACACATAAACATAAACCATAAATTGATAGATTAAGAATAAATTCTAACTTTGCATATAGATTTGGAAATAAAATATTATCCATTTTTTATAAATAAACTATTTAATAAAATCTGAAATATAGAATTATAGATACATTAATATATATATATACATGTCTATATATATATATCTTTATAATCAACACAATTTGACCTATAATAAAAATAAATCCATGCAAGCCATAGGCTTAAAATTAAAATTTAAATCAAAACCCTTGTCTTATATTTTCTGAAAATAGATAACCATATAAGTTTATATATACAAATATATATATACACAAATATATATGAATATCTTTTTAAAATGAAAATAACTTTATAAAACAAATAAACTCATACAAACCACAAGTTTAGAAAGTTAAATTAAAAAAAACCCTTTTCATATATACTAAAAATATATAGTTATATATGTGTATATATGTACACATATATATGTAACACTTTGTAAAATGACAATAATTTGATGGAATAAAATTAACCCTTACCTTGATTTTGAGAGGAAGGAGAAAATATGCTGAACTAAAGGGAATAAGAAAGTAGGTGTAGTTTTTTTGGTGTTTTAATTGGTCAAAATTATAGTTTAAATAATGATAGGATTTCCAATTTGATCATTCAAGGATAAAAAATATTGAGAAATACAGTGCATTTTTGACAAAAAACCATGCTGGTTTATTTAATTTAACCAAGTGGTGATATTAATTTTTAATTATTATTGGAAAATAATATATATATATATATATATATATATAAGATTCCTAATTTTCAATATTAGAAGGCTTGAAAAAAAGGTAACCGTGAGTTGATTTTTTTTCATTAATCAAGTTATTTTAATTATTATAATTTGAAATTCTTATTATCATTATATTAATTTATCACTATATTTATTTTATTTTAATCTTTTATTTTCCCTAACATTTTTATCTAAATTTATTATTATATTTATTCTTTTTTATTTGGTTTTAGCATTTTTTTAAATCCATTCATCTCGATCTTTTTAAACAACTCACTTTTATGTTTTTCTCAAAGTTTGATTCTTATGTATAATGATTAGTTTTATAAAATAATATATTATCAATTAATGTTTTATTTTAATTTTTTTTATTATTTAATTTTATTTTTTAAAACCAAGGACATGTGACATTTTTTTTATGTTTTACCATTTTTTTTAAACTTTATGAATATGAAATTAATTTTTTTACTTATATATAATTATAATCACATATTTTTTAAAACACATATATATAGTGTATTTTTTATAATAAAATATTTTTATATATCCATATTTTATAAATTTTATAAATCAAAAACATAATATATTTTTATATTATATTATCTTAAAAATAGTAATAATAATTTTCCTAAAAAATCTTTTACCCTTAGTTGTTATTGTTCTTATTATTATTATTATTATTAGCATTAAAATATTATAACAAATTATATTTGTAGGATATTATTTGTTTCAAAATAATGGTAAAATTTTAATTATAATTGTTATCATAAATATTAAGTTAGACATATATATGTATGAATATATATATATATATATACATATATATACATACATTTCTTTATATATATGTAAAATATAATAATTTTAGTTTTCAAACAATTTTAGTTATTCAAATAATTTAAATTAAAAAAAAGAAACTAAATATATTTACATTAAAATACTCTATTAAATAAATTAATATATCATTTTATAGAAAAATATTTGTTTATATTTGTAAATCAAAATATTTTTCTTGAAAAATATTAATTTATTCAAATATAACTTTAAAATAAAGTATATATTTTAACTTATTAATAAAATTATATTTCATTAAATTTAATATTTTATAATCTTGAATAATTTTTTTATTAAAAAAAATTAGTTACATAAACTTATATTTAAAATTATTTCTTTTAAATTATAAAAAAATAAATATATAATTAAAATTAAAGTACTATTTGAATTTCTTGGGGTGTTATAGTCTCCATCAACTCATGGAAAATCTGTACCTTCTCATTTATAGCTCACACCAACTCCGGGCCCTTGAGTGATGACTCTCTTGGGCCATTCTAGAAATGTGGTGACCTACAGGGTTATCCATACAATGTCTTGAATGGTTCCATGCTGATGGTGGAATGATAGCTGTTGTTGTACGCAAACTCCACCAGTGGTAGATGATCCTCCCAACTACATTTGAAATCTAACATGAAAGCTCACAACATGTCTGAGTCCATTTTATTTACATGTTTATATAATAATTTATTTCTAAAATCCATCCTAATGGCTAAGTGAAAGAGATAATAATATTTTAAAAATAATATTAATAGTATGTTGTAGCTTGGTAAACCTAGGTCTTATATGTAATGAAGGATATCGAAGGATATCAACATTTTATATAACACAAGCCAAACAATGTGTTTCATATACCTCTAGCTAATATATGTGTTGTGTGTAGTGAAATATTAACTTGGTGTTCTATGAAACACAATCCAAACATAGTTCTTTATTATAACACATGCTATATTTAGAGTAGCGTGAAATGAAAAATATCAAAAAAATTAAATTAATTAATAAAAACAAAAAAATCTTAGGATCTTAAAAGATCATAACACCCTTTTTGTGGGAATTATTTCCTACTCTAGGACATAATTAAACATTTAATACACATTCACGAACCCTTCATTAATTCCCATGTATAACATGGGTCACCCTCATCCTAAAAATAAATTATTATAATACATTGATATTAGAATCATTTATATGTTTTGCATTTCCTTCATTTATGGATATGTCTATATGTATCTGAGGTTATACATCAATGTTAAAATTATATGAGAGGATTAGAGATTATTTTTTCATTTATTATTATGATTCTTATTTTAATCCACATAGTGGGGCACTCTGGATATTGTCACCATCCCGAAGACAATATATTTCTGATGTAATGAATAGACCCATGGTATTGTCTTCCTATATAACATAATGAATGGAATTAGAACCCACTTAGTTCGGTTCCACATAAAGGGACATATCATTCCTTTTTAATTCATGTAACGAGGACCAAACCATGTTTTTTAATGTCATGTGGCCATGATGTCTAGGAAATATGTGTCTAGTAAATATTTGGTGTGGGACTTGTGCTGAATAATCCCATGGAACCTATATTGAATATGGGATCTTGGGATTGACATGACCATGATGGGATTGTGTCCTACATTGAATTAGTTTTTATATTGGGTGTTGGGGTTGGACCATATAGATGACTCCAAGGTATCACATTTGGATGGGAATCAAATTCCATATAGTTTGGTTGTGAGTACACATGTCTAGGTAGTCCTTTTTAAAGTTTATATCATAGGGGATGGTTTCATTTGATACTATTAAGTAATTTTTTTAGGGATTACACAATATAGATGGATTCCCTGGTTGTTTGATACATGGTTTCAAGGACCCACACCTATGGAGTCCCTTTGAAAGAAGGTGAGAGGAAGAACTCGAAAATGATTATCTATCGAGACATGCATATGTATATGTGGATTTAATGATCACATCTAGACTCTATTAAAATGTTGTTCATGCTCTAATTCAATAATTAAGAGGAAGATAATGATCTAGAAAAGATCACAATCCTTCTCCCATTGGTGAAGGATGATGGGGCTATGGGAGAAGAAGACAGGGCATTGATGTTATTGTATCATCTCCCATTTTGGTAACCAAGAGTGCCATATATGAATACCCTTCTAGATACAACCGATAAGAAAATTTTTGGTTCTTACTCCATGTGGGATTCCCTACTCGTGGTTTCATTTAATTTAGGAGGATAAGCCACTGAAGCGCAAATAGAAAATAAAGCGTGATCCTCTACCTCCTCTCGTACAACTGGAGGTCCCTAGTCCTATAAATAATGAGGGAAGGAAAATTCCTTAGCCCTCATGTCTAGACTAGGAGGTCCTTGAAACTTCCCCCAGGTTTAGGGTCCTCATGACCGTTGGGATTCAAAAATGCATGCACCCCGTGGACCCTACCCATTGGGTGGGACAAGTGTGGGACACCTCTGAGTGAATTAATGCATTACTTAATGGTAGAAAAACTACTGTATCTATTTCCATGATTTTTAAATTCTATATTGTTTAGTGGAAGCTTCTATTTGGACCCCTTTAGATGAAGGATCCATGTAAGGAGGTAACCTACCATTAGTGGCAGGAAAGAGTGCCCAAAGCTGGCTCGCATAGGGTCCCTAAGCATGTTGAAGGGGTCACACATAGGGTAAGGCCTATATGGATGATAATTTCTTCACATAGGGTATGAATTAACAAGATATATGTGTCTTCTTGATGATGGGAAACCTTGGAAACAACACTTGGTGATTCCTTTCCTTTGGCTCTAATGGTCTCCTCATGTGTCCTTGTAGTTTTCTCGTGTAGGTCCAAGATTTAGGAGGGGACCTTCATGATAAACCCTATAGATCATGGAGGTTATAGATACCCATAGATATGTTTTTTGTTTCACACCGTTGATGTACTTTTATCCCACCATCCCCTAAAATTCCCTCTTCTCTTAGGTTTTGGAGAGCTATCTGAGTGGTTTTGAGGGCCTGGGTGAAGGACTTGGGAGATCAAAGCTCCAAGGATTCCCAATGTTTTTTTATTTAAATTTGGAGTTCCAATGAAATATTTAGAGGAAAAAAATCCACTATGAGAGAAGTATTAGGTTCCAAAAGGGGATTCACACATATGGTTAATGTAAATGGGTTGCACAGGACCATTGGGTGCATGTTCCTAGGCCTGCACAACGTCATTGGATGCACAAGAAGGGGTTACACGCTGATGTAGTTTTAGGGGTTTGTATGAGAGATATTCCAATAGGGTTGAGATCCAAAATATCCTTCTATTATTTTCCCATTGGTATTTTACTTTAATATATTTTCATCCATGTGAAAAAATAAAGTGTCGAGAGTAATCATGCCTTCTATCCATCAGACATTTCAGATATTTATCATTCAATATTCTTGTCAATCCTCCCCCCATCACTCAAATATACATGTGTTTGACCTCCCAAAATGTAATAAATTATTCATGACATTGGTATAGGTTTGATAATTCCTCATCATTTGTATTTTAAGTTCCACCTCTTTGTTGGATGGATTTTCATTTTCTACTTTTATGATGTTAAGGTATACAGAGAGATACATTAAGAAGAGAAATAATTCAAAGCTCAGTAAATGATGTGGCTCACTCAAAATTTTCTTAGTTATTTATTTCAGTAGAGAGTTTTATCCTTCATATCTATGAGGATGATTTTTTATAGTCTGAATGGACCAAAGGCCTTATTTTTATTTTATTATGGATAATCCCCCTTTAAAAGGTTCAAGGGAAACCAGTACATGACCCGTAGCCCCAAGGCACAAGGCCCAACATGAATTACAATACATGACCCGAAGGACCAGAGGAAAACCATTCCCAATACATGAACCATAGGTCCAACCCACTAGAACTGCCCCTCCCCAGCTTATGAATCAATGATCACCTAGTTAACCACCTTGCATTGCTGATTGGATAGCATTGCCCCATACAAAGCGACACGGTGCCTGGTCCTGATGGAGGTTGCCATACCCTCTCATTCTTCTAATCCAGTTAGCTCTGCTTCTGGTGACTGTTATTCTTTGTTTCTTTGATCCTCTTCTAGGGCCTGATTTGTGTGAATTGGGCTACTCCATCATCTCAATGTTCCGGAGGCCCTAAGGCCCGAAGGACTTTGATGGGCCGAAGGCCCTTGAGACCTGTAGGCCCAAACTGGTGGCCCGAAGGCCCAAATTGGGGGAATAGTTCCATCTACTACAGTACCGAATAGTAACTGCTACAATACCTGCTACAGTAATAGCTACAGTACTCGAAATTCTCCTCCACCCAGTTTTGAACTAGAGTCTCTTGGATTCAAAGCAGGAGCCCTTACCACTCAGGTACGTGCTCATTAGAAGGATGATTATTATAGTGTTTTAGATGGCTTCAACTCTGAAAGTAAAAAATATTCTCTCGCATTCAGGTTTTTGGTGTAGGGTTAGTTTTGTAAGCTTAATCTTTTATCTTCTTTTTATTTTTTATTTTAATCCTATCTCTATTAAAGTATCATGTATGAATGAATGAAACATCCATGATTATTATATATGTGAAATACTCATATTTAGTTTAACATATTTCCTGGAGCTATGTGAACATGATCCTTATAAATTTTCACTAGTGCTGTTTGTATGTGTTTTTTCATTCATATATCTAATTATAATAATGATGTTTGTATTATTATCATAATAAAGTTCTTATTAGGTGTCATTATTGGTGTCCACATTATTCTAAAATGGTGTAAATAATGACCTTTACCATCAACACTTTTCTTTACTATTTTAAGGCATCTTGTTTATTCCGTCTTTTTCTCTTAGTTTCTGTTATTATTTTATTTTTATTTCATGAAGAACATTAAAATACTTGAACTCAGTACTAATATATAGAGTAGAAAATCATGTTTCATAGGAATATATCCAATAAAAATTAAAATTAAAATTTGTCACTAATAAATAAATTTCTCCATAATTTAGGTAAAAACCAATCAATGCCTATAATATGATTATCAACTACACTCACATTCATTAAAAATATTTGTACATGAGAAAATAATAAATAAAAATAATAAAAAATAATAAAAATATTATTATTTAGTGTTTTTTTGTAAATATAACTCATATTTAGTTGTTAAATATTGTATTTAGTTTATTAACCCACTAAAATAATGGTGAATCCTAGATAGGTAATCCTGTAGAAAAGAAAATGATAGATGCATCAACAAAGAACTTTATATTTAAACCAATTTATATAATTTATAATTTCATTTGAACCTATAATATAATATTTTTAATATATATATATATATATAACTCACCAATACCAATAATTTCCTTTTCAGAGTTAATGTAAAGATTCATCTCCATCACCAAAATATCTATCCCCACCACCACCTTCATCATGATTAACTTTTTCGTCACCAACATACAAATACTCAATACCACGACCACCACCAACACCATCATCATCAAATTCATAATCATATTTTTTATATGGTTTAGTTTAAGCATGAGAATGACGGGGAAAAAATTATTCCTATACAAAACCTCTCAAACATTGAATTGTGATGACATATCTCCTAGATCCACGGATCATATAAATTGGAATCTAATTTTCTTTAGTTGACTTATTAGATCCATTTACTTTTTTCTTTCAACCATATTCTACTATATCATAAATGGAGTGTAATAACCCTTAGTGAACCATGATTTCCAATACGTTGACATAATAATTTTCTTCCCATGACTATATGGAACCCTCCTTAGGTGTTCACAATAAATAGAATAGTTGAAATGATCATTAGTACCTGAATAGTACTCCCCCTCTATATTAAGATTCACTAAATAAATATGTATCATTTTATGGGGAATAAAAATTAATCTCATTATTAGTTCATTTTATTGATTTAAAATCTAAATATTCTTATAATTTCTTATTCTGTGGTATCATTGAATGGATTTCAATCCCATATCATTCTACTAGACCAAAATGATTCTCCATAGGGTACCCAACCCTCAATGTTCGATTTTTTTTATAAAAATTTCATTTTAATAACGTGTTATCAAATATTAATGTTATATATATATGCATGAAACCAAAAAAATGAAAACCTACCTGATTTTTATCATGATCAGACATACTAGTTCCCATAGAGAGTGAACATATTGTGTAGTTGACTTATTTTTTTTATTCTTATATGATTATTATTATATTTCAAAATATAATAAATATTTTTTTAATAAAGTAATTTAAAATAACATATGTTTATATCGAAAACTCAGGACTAGATGAGTAGTAATCATCATAGAATATTGAATTAAAGGACAATCATTAAAATAATGGACACACTCTTGAGGGTTTCCTTCTATATCTATATAGAAATAATAATAAGAATATTTGGATTACCACCATATATTATCAAACCCCATATTATTAGCATCCGTTACATTCCCACTATCAAGAAAATTTTAACATTAGATAATAAATTAAAAAATTAAATTTTTATGAAATTGTAATTTAATTCCATATAACAAATAAAAATATATTTATACCCAAATCAATGTCTTCACTTTAAATTTGACCACATCAACAACTATACACCTTGGCACCAATATCATGAGTTTCTTCATCGTGTCAAACTATTTTTCTATAGAAATCTTATACTCTTTTAGATGCTTCTTAATCAATTAGGGTTTTCATTATAGTCCACCATGTTATGTCATTTTCCATACTAGAAAGATCGTATCTATGTTAGGATACAACATTGGGTAGTTAAAGAGGTATTAAAAACCTATATATAAGTATATTTTAGTAAAAAAATTATCAAATAAACTAGTAACTAAAATTAATAAAACAAATAACCACAAATATGAGGGTTGAGGGGTAATAATATCTATATTGAGAGGATGATCAATATCTCCAACGAACTGTGTGTCGGGGAGTGTAATAGTTCCCCAAACATTATAATAGGAGGAAGTAAGGTAAGATGGGTATAAATAGCCAGTGTTTATAATGTATAATTATATGGAAGTGGGTATGTTGGGGATGAAATCATGAGATATGGATTATGTGGGAACTAAGGACCTAGTGGAAGAAAATTTTCTCGTGAAACATATAAAATAAATGATGATGATTCCTCTAGTTTAGGTAGAGTATCAACGGACTTGATTGCATGGACAGTCCCAATAAATTGATAAAATTTAGAGGGGGTATAATTATGTTGTTGTGTCATCATTCCCTAAAAAATATTAATAATGAGATATAAAAATATATATAAATAAATTACTTTAGTAAAATAAAAATATATACTCACATAAGTGATCAACGAATTAATTTATATAAATAAATTAATTTATTATTCTAATAAATCAATAGCCTTTTAATCTCCTCATAATCCAAAACAACCTGATAGTAAAATGGCATGCATAAAATTTAACATAAATTAAAATAATATCAAATAAATTATGATATTAAAGTGACATTACTCACAATATATACTTAACAGTATATATGTTTATATAAAGTGTATATTTAATAATATATTTAATTTATAGATGATTAATAGTATATATATATAAAATTATAAAAGTTCCCATAATTTAATAAATAGTACAAAAATTCTAATATAATACCATGTATTTACCAAAATAGGTTAACATTAATTAATATATAATGGTATTGATAAATATTTATAACAATATTGATCAATACTTATTAACATTAATGAATTTTATAAATTTATAAAGGTATTGATTAATATTTTCTATTTCGTAAATATATAAAAGTATATAATAAAAAATTTATAGAAAATATAGTAATTATAACACATTAAATTTTTTAAAATAAAATTTTGTATAAAAAACAATATGTAACCATTTCCTTTTCGACATATTTATAGTTTATAATATTTTTTTAAATATAAAAATTCTTATTCAATTAGTTTGAGCACACCACATGATAGATTGAACTTATTCCTACATATACTTATCAGAAATAATTAAATGAAATTGTTACATTAATTTTATGTTAAATTGAGTCCATTTTCAACTATTTTGATAATCACATGCATGTTTTATTGTTTTGAGACACTAAAAATTAATTTTGTGGCATATATAGAAAATGAAATCTTAGATTTATGTTCCACTAATTACTAAATTTGAAAAATTAGTATATTGTTCTTGACCAATTATTTGGAGGAAATCTGAGATCCTTCTCTTCATTTTTACTAACTAGCATGTGTTTTCTAAGTCTGTCAAATCGTTAGGAGATTATTATTATGTCAATCCAAGACAATTACACTTAATATTGATGTATAATCTACACATACAAGTAAAAAGTAATTCAAAAATCTCTTTACAATTATTTCATGTCATTTAGTGGTCATTGTCTATGGTTTTGACCATTAAACACACGTTTTAGTTCTTAAAATCACTAAAAATGTGTTTTGGGTCATATAGGGAGAATGAAAATTTGTATTGATGTGTCACCAGTTAAAACAAAATTAAATTAAATATAAAATTGTTTTCCCATAATTAAATGGAAATAAGAGGTTTGTTGGTAGGTTTTGACCCCTTGACACACGTTTTTAAAGACTGTGAACTCTTTAAAAATTTCTTATTTGGTCAGTATGTGCACACTACTTGTCATTTTAATTTTTTATGTGGTAATGCCTGGAGAAAATAATTACAAGACCATTTTCTTATGATTTCACATATATCCATGGTTTGTTTCTATGAGTTTTACCATTAAACACACTTTTTAGTGTTTTAAATCACTAATGATTCATTTTTATTAATCCTGGGAAAATTACACCTTAGATTGATGCACTATCAGTTAATAATTTTCAAAAATTAATATAACATTTTTTCAGTATTATTTCAAAACATATATAGGAAATTTTATTGGGTATGACCCATAGTTTCATGTTTTCAATGAATTTTTATTCTTTGATATTTGTTTATCCATTCAGTCTGAGCACATTACATGACAGATTGTTGTGTCGTCTACTTATACATATAAAAAATAATTATGAGAATTTTTTTGATATCATGTGAATTATAGGTATTTTGTTATGGATTTCATAGGTAGAAACACATTTTATGGTATTAAAAAACTAAAAATAAAATTTTATTCATCTCGAGAAGAATAAAATTTGGGATGATATGTCTTCAATTTAAGAATTTCGTAAATCTATTTCTTCTTGTGTTCCAACGATTTAATGGAAATTAAAGGTATTTTTCTTGCTTTTAACCCTGTGATGCATGTTTTTAAACATTTTCAATTCTTTATAAAAAGTGTATTCAGTTAGTATGAACAAAACACACATAACAATTACATGTTTTCTAATCATACACATAAAAATAATTTAAATATATTTTTCATATTAAATCACACAAATATGATTTTTTCCATGGTTCCGATCGTTAGACACAAGATTAAGTGTTTTAAATCACTAAAAATAATTTTTGGTCATCCAATGAAAAGGGAAACATTGATTTATTTTTTTCATTTCCTATAATTTAAAAATAAATATATAATTTTTGTTCTAATATTTTATAGGATTGAGAGTTCATTTTATTTATTTTTACCTTAGGATGAACATTTTAAAGGATTGTTAATTCTTTAAGAACAAATGGTTTAATTAGTATGAGTACACTGCACACCAGATTGATCTCTCATATATTTTATAATGTCAAAAATAAATATTAGGTATTTTTATATAACTTTACATAAATTTGAGGTCATTTTCTATGGTTTTGGCTATTTTACACATGTTTTAGTGTCTTGAAACACTAAAAATTCATTTTTGATCATCCCTAGAAATTGAAAACTCATATTGATGAAATTTTAGTTCCAATATTTGAAAATAATTCTATGTTAGTTTTCATGGGATACATGAATTATTTGAGGTAATTTATTGGTTTTTACTCCTTTACCACCACTTTTATAGATATATATTTTTTATAACTTGTTATCCATTCAATCCAAGCACATTATTTTTAAGATTAATGTTTCATATACTTTTACACTTCTAAAATAATAAAAATTTAGTTTTATGTTATTTTACATCTTTATGGGGACATTTACCTCGGTTTTGATCATTACACATGAAATTTAGTGTTTTAAAACACTAAGAAGCTATTTTTAGACATCCTAGGATAACAAAAATGATAATTGATGTGATGTTAGTAAATATATTTCAAAAAATAAATATATGGTATTTATCCTATTATTTCATAGTAATATGAGATTTTTTCATGGTTTTGACCCCCTAATGCGTGTTTTCCAAGACTTTTAGTTATTTAATAACTACTTATTTAGTTAGTTTGAGCATACTAAAAGTCCTATTATGTTCTATCTACTCATATAAGACACCATTAATTAAAAAAAATTCTATTATTTCACATTATTATGAGTTCGTTCTCTAGGATTTTTACTATTATATATACATTTTATTGTTTCAAAACACTAAAAATGTGTTTTTTGTAATCTTAGGAAAAGAAAAACACAGATTGATGTGAGGTCAGTTATTAAATTCTAAAAAAAATTCAATGGTTCTTCAATAATTTAATATAATTATGATATTGTTTTCTTGGATTTTACCCCTCGATACTTGTGCTTAGATGCTTCCAATTATTTAATAACAACTTACTCAGTCAGTCATAACACACCACACATCATGTTTGTAACACCCCGAGATTTTATGAAAAATATTATTTTAATTTCATTAATGTCTTGTGTTGTATTCTACACCAAGATTACCTTGCGCTATACGCAACACCGTATTAGCTTGCAGTATACGCAACACTATTCTTGGATCGTGTTACATACAATTTTGATAATAGTTATTCTACGCAACATTGAGTATATATATATATATATTGAATGTATAAATGAAATATGGTTGGATTCTATTATACGAAACAACGAAGGATTATTTCACAACACGCAACCCTGACTTGGCTTGCATTACACGCAATCGCGACCTTCCTCGATAGCGTGTGTTGTACGCAATACCGGGTTTTAATAAACAATGATATATTATTATAATATTGTCATGAACTAGCCGTTATGAATAGTATTAACTAAATTTTGAATTTTATAACATTATTATTCATCTTACACATTTTCTAGAACATGGTATAAGAACAAAATAAATTTTTCGGGTAAAATAAGTATTTTTCAAAAAATGCAGTTTTGCCGCCTTTTGATGGCGCACCCACTTTAAATCTAGTTTTTGACATGTTTATATGTTCAATTTGACAAAATAAAATTATTCTTTTGAATCAGGATGTAAAAATTTACATTAGATAAAGTTTTGATATTTTTTCGATAACTTTCATATTTTAATGAATAGTAAAAACACGCTATATTTTAATTAAAAACAACTTTTTTCATCATAATATCTTATGTGGTTAAATTATAATATTGAATGGTTTTAAAGTATAAATAGAATATATTTTTACCATTTAATATAATGTATGTCATTAGCATTGATTTTACCTTGAATTCGTAGGTTAAATCAATTCAATCTTTTGCAATGTTTTAAACAAAAACCCGTTTTTATTCGACAACGGGATTAATTTTAATTTAATTTCTGCAACTTCTGTGTTTTGAATTTTAAAAAATGGATTCCATATTTGGAATCAGTGGGTCCAAATTATGTTAATAGGATACTTTTTATTTTTGGGAATTATGAATAGTAACTACGGTAAATTTTATTTGCCATAGTTAAAGGTAAATCGGGTAATTATGGGTAAATATAATATTTTAAAATTACCCTAACAAATGTCAAAATCCTATTGGATGACTAAAAATCTACCCATATCACCTAAGGGTCGGATTAGATTCATTTAATTAAATTTTTTCAATGAAAATAATTTAATTATTATTAAAACCAAAGAATGTGACAACATGTCACTTTCTTAAATATTATAAGTATAATAATTTTAATCTAGTGATAAACTTCATAAAACTTCGAACATGAATAGTATCCAGAAAGCTAATACAATTATCTACATCATTGGAATTTATTTAGAATTTTTAGGGATTAAATAATTATCATTTATTATGACAGAAAGATGATGCAGTAATTGTCTTATTAATGAAATATTGACATAATTGATGTTATAAATGCCCAAATAAATGTAATTTGAGACTTTTTATGACCTAAACTAATTTTATAGGTTAATATGACATGTTATTGTTGATTTAAGTAACTTGTTTTGAACATATAATTCTGTTATGACTTTCACACAAATCATATATCAAATAGTGTCAAAATTGACACAAAATAGTTTTTAAATAAAATATTATATTATTAATTGTTATTTTGTTCCTAAAAATCTAAGGTTCTGCAAAATGACTTAGATAAGGATATATATATTAATAATAAACAATTTGGGGTTCGTTTGGCATGTTATAGTAAGTGTATTAACCATATAGTGTAAGAAAACAAAAAGACACGGTAAAAGTTAAATTATTTAACTTAGAGTTAAATCTAATTGATAAGGTTAAAATAATAACCTAAAATTGTCTAAATCCTATTGGTTGATAGGATTTCGACCCATCCCCACTTTAGCTTCGAAATAAGACCCTTTGGAACCATTATAAACCGATTTTGACATTAATATAAAATAATATTTTGAGGTATTCCTAAGGTGCCCCTCTCCTCCCTTATAAAAGGACACCTCCTCCCCCTCCTCCTCACACCAATTTGAGCACTCAAGCTCGGCCAACCTCTGCCAAAATCCCTTCTCCACTTCCCTAGAATAATCCTAGAGGTTCTGGTCTTCTTCAAAGACCAATATTAGTTCCCTAAGTGAAGGATTCAAAGAGGCGTTTCAAAGAAGAGGTAATATCCATTATCGATCTTTTCAAATTCTTTCTTCTTCAACTTCTTCTTCTTTAGTTGTTTCATGATAAATTAATAACATCAGTATTACTTACATACTGATATGTTATTATAAATATGAAACAACTCTAATTAACCTTCTATCTATCCTACGGAAAAAGGAAATCACCGCGCGTGCGTACGTACGGAATACCGTCTCCACGCCGTGGTGTAATCTATTTTCCGCCACCACCTTAATTGGATGGGTATAATGGTTTAATGAGTAACTATATATGATTATTATAAAGTGATATTGATACTTAAATATTATACATACACTTCAACACAATTCCATGACCATGGGAACGATATCATCGCTCGTGCGTACGTACGGACTACCGTCTCCACGACGCGATGAGATTCATTCTCAATGATTAACCATTCATGAATGATTATAAAGTATATATAATAAGTTCTAATGAAATATATGACATAATAATGATACTGGAATTATTTATATTTATATGTATGTCATCTACTTAATTCCATTCAATTCAATAAGGAAACGAAAACAGCGTTCATGCGTACGTACGGACTACCGTCTCCATGAACGGTGTATTTCTTTCCATTTACTGATTTATTATATATTATGAATATATATATAAGTCATGTTTTATATTATGTAATTAAGTAATCATGATCTAAGTAATCATATGAATAATTTAAAGTTAAAAACACGAACGACAAATGAGACGATTTTACCCAAAATGCTACTTTAACATGAATTTACAAAAGAACGGGTAATATAAAGTCATAAGTGGACCATATATGATATAATAACAATGAATATGATTCTGGAATAAGTCAATAACATGATTTAAATCATTATACAGGAGGTTCGGACACTTACAAAGCAAGTCGGACCTAAGGTAAGGGAAATATCACAATCTCATTTTTATCCGAGATTGTTTATACTTTGAAATTTACTGGGGTGTATTTTATCATCCACATCCATGTTTCCTCAATATGTAATATTATTTCCATCCACCTACAATTGTTTAAATCCAATTTTACCCTTCGATGAGTTTTTAGTAAAAGATATGAAAGGAATATTTTGTCGTTTTTCGTACGAGGTACTTTTTGACTTTTCCGACAAAAGTACGAAGAATGTTTTTTTATCTTATATGGCATGAATGGATTTTTAAAACATTATTTCCAAGAAACTTCCTTTACAAGTTTTAAAGTTTATTTTTAATCAACTTATTTTATTTTAAAGTTGTATGACATGTTATGAAAGGAAAATGTTTTTGAAGTAGAAAGGATATTTTCCTCAAGAATTCAATTCAAGTGTTTTATCAAAATTAGTTTCCATCTAAGATAATAAAGGGATCTGTTTTTATCCCTATTATTACATTGATTTGATTATGTTGTGATGGAATTAATTTTATGAATTCCTTTATCTTATATGAGTTGTTTTATGATGTCATGATGTTTAAGACTCCCATTTGTATTACATGGGTTATGTAATGATGTATGATTTATGATTTTGTGGCACACATAAGAATGGTATCATTATGAGATGGGTGGGACCTATATCTCCCTCCAATTCATTGGGTAAAGATTTTATATCTAATGAGATAGACATGGCTGGAATGGTAGGTAATACCGGTTCAGTGAAACAGGACTGAAACGAGGGTTACTCGATTCAGAAAGGGACTTTGTCCACTAAGATAGTCTTGGCAACGAGTCTTGACTAACAAGAAATGATTCTCTATGATTATGTGTGAATGCCAAAAAGTTTCATGTTTTAAGTTATGATTATTGTGATTACATTTCACTGCCATGATTTATCCCATGTTATGAAATTATACTCTCTTTTGCAGGATAAGATTTCCAAAAGTTATGTTCTTATGAATATGAGGTGATTGATTTTTCTGTTGTTTACCCTTACTGAGCATTTGAGCTCACCCTTTTATGTTTTCTTTTCCCCAAGATATAAAGAAAGGTTTTAGGTAAAAAAAAAGGGAAGATCTTTATGGGAGATATTGGAGATCTTTCACCAAGATTAGAAGATTACGTTCCGAGTTTCCAAAGACACTAAACTATTACGATCCTTGTGTGTGTGTTTTTTTGTTATGTACAAAGTATTCCGCAAATGTAATGTAATGTCCATGTACGTCAAGCTTCGGGTCTCTACAGTTGGTATCAGAGGAAATGTTTAGTCAACCTTTGAAAACTAGGATGCGAAAACGTTAGTGAGATCCCTAGAGATATTTCTACGGTATGTCTAGGGATGTCCCTAAGGTTAAGTATACGTATAGGTTATAGTACTAGAACTATGCTAACGATCATAGAATTAAACCTAAGATGTTAGATATTGGAGGCACTCCCCCTTTATTATGTTGTTTTCCCTTGCATGATTTTTGCCTCTCACACTATTCTTTTTTGGTTTTAGACGATGGCTGGAACCCGAAGGAACCGTGTTGATCAATGCAATGGACAATGAAATTATTGTCCTCTTGAACAAACAAATGTTATGGGAGATGGAGTGCAAAATCTTATTGCTATACTTACAAAAGCTATGAATCATTATGGACTTCCAAATGAGTAGAGAAGGGAACAATATTCTATTGAGTCCTTCATGAGGCAACGTCCACCTTCTTTCAGTGGGTCTTCTGATCCACTTGTTGCTGAACAATGGATCAGTACCACTGAAAATATATTTTCAGTTCTTCAATGTTCTGAACATGATAAATTTATCTTAGCAGTATATCGTTTGGAAGGTGAAGCTGATCAATGGTGGAATCTTATCAAGAATACAAGGTAAAGAGATGAAATTGAGTCCATGGAATGGGACAAGTTCAAGAACTTATTTTTCAATAAGTACTTCCCTCGTATTCTTCGAACAAAGATGGAGAAGGAGTTTCTTGAACTAAAGCAAAAGGATGATGAATCTGTTGGTATATACGAAGCGAATTTTACAAGACTTGCAAGGTATGCATCTGGCATTATCATCCAACCTGAAAGTAAAGTTGATCGATTTTTCAGTGGCTTAAAACCAAGTCTTCGAAGTGCATTAGCTATAAGAGACTTCAGTAGCTATGAAATAATTGTGCGTTGTGCTATCAAGGTAGAAATGGAAGTTGGTGTTACATATCCATCTCATGGTTTTGACAAGAAACGAAAGATGGAGTTCAAGGAGAAATCTCAGAATAATGGTGAAAAGAAGATGAATGTTTCCTTATGCACAAAGTGTGGAAAGAAGCATGGTGGAGATTGTCTTAAAGGGACTAGAAAATGTTTTAAGTGTGGAAAAGAAGGTCATCGAGCAGCTGAGTGTCGAAGTAATGGAAAAAGGGTTTCTAATGATGTGAATAAAGCAAACACTGCAGAGAACGCACCACCAACACTTCAGTGCTTCAAGTGCAAGGAAATGGGGCATTATGCTAATAAATGCCCTAATCCAAGGGTTAGTGATGATCAACATGAGCAACCACTGAAGGCAAAGGACAAAGGGAAGTCACATGCGATCACTATTGGCAATGTTGAATATGACAATGATGTGGTGGAATGATTAAGTGTTTATGTAATGGGATTCCAAAATAATGTTGTATCGTTGAGTATTGCAATATTTATTGATGTGGTATTCAAAGTGATTGAGATATTTTTTGGAAATAAGATGATATGCGCATAATGAAGGGAAAACGAGAAAATGAAATGTTTAATAGTATTCATGAGCTCATGATTGATATAAAGACTAAGTGATATCATGGTTTGAGTAAATAGAATTTTGAGGATTTTGGTATGTGGAAAGTGTTAACTTTAAACTGCATTCATGTTTTCACTAAGGTATTCAAGAGAATACATGATTAAGGACTTTGAATGTTTGGAATGTGACCAACAAAACATATCTTATGATATATGGGGATCAACGATGGTATTAAATCTCTGGTAATCGTTTTCACTATGTTATGAGAGTGGACTGCAGTATTATGAATAAGCCTAAAGATTGAAATGGATTATGTTGGACATAAGTGAGTATTGTTTAAGGATATAAGTTTTTTTTCGATATTATTGATGGGATGTTATAGTAATGTAGTTTTAGAAAAAGGACAACCTGCAGGACGGGCGACATCCCATCGCTTCGGACAAGGCTATAGGAATCGAACCCACAACCGAAGTGCGACTGGCCTTTATCGCCTACCACTGGCCTACAGGAAGTCCCTGTTTAGTAGAAACTAGTTTTATTATATTAAGAAGTATGATATATGAAGTATAAGTCCATTTTAGGAACAATATATGATTAATCTCACTATAGATCGACTTATGTATATAATTTTTGCTAACCTTTTGTTTGAGACAGATGGAATGACCCGTCATTCTATCACATGATCTGCTAACACTTCACGAATAACAAATTCAACTTCATTTATTTAAGAGATGAAGTGGAAATTGTTCAAGGCACGAACAACAGTGAGATTGTACCAAAATAAAGTAAGTATTTATTCTAATTCAAATTTTCAACTTTAGGGAAATGATCTTGAAAACCAAAAATGTTTTCCTAGTGCCCTTATATCCGATGAATCAGATGGTACCCTAGATCGTCACAAATTTATGGATTTGTGATTGCTAGCTTTTTCATAGCCATGTTCTCTACCACTCTCCATCAGAACATGATGGTTAGATTTCTCTTCCATATCCATATTTTCACCTATGTGGATACCCAGTGATTAGTTAACTTGGGTAACCATTACGTTTTATACTTTAGTTTTTAAAGATAAGTTTTGGTATTCCTTTTTACGATGTGGGTTTTTGTCAAAGAAACTTTCAAATAGTAAACCATTTATAACCCCGACGAATTTCGAGGGCGAAATTCATTTTAAGGGGGGTAGAATGTAACACCCCGAGATTTTATGAAAAATATTATTTTAATTTCATTAATGTCTTGTGTTGTATTCTACACCAAGATTACCTTGCACTATACACAACACCGTATTAGCTTGCAGTATACGCAACACTATTCTTGGATCGTGTTACATACAATTTTGATAATAGTTATTCTACACAACATTGAGTATATATATATATATATATTAAATGTATAAATGAAATATGGTTGGATTCTGTTATACGAAACAACGAAGGGTTCTTTCACAACACGCAACCCTGACTTGGCTTGCATTACACGTAATCGCGACCTTCCTCGATAGCATGTGTTGTACGCAATACTGGGTTTTAATAAACAATGATATATTATTATAATATTGTAATGAACTAGCCGTTATGAATAGTATTAACTAAATTTTGAATTTTATAACATTATTATTCATCTTACACATTTTCTAGAACATGGTATAAGAACAAAATAAATTTTTCGGGTAAAATAAGTATTTTTCAAAAAATGCAGTTTTGCCGCCTTTTGATGGCGCACCCACTTTAAATCTAGTTTTTGACATGTTTATATGTTAAATTTGACAAAATAAAATTCTTCTTTTGAATCAGGATGTAAAAATTTACATTGGATAAAGTTTTGATATTTTTCCGATAGCTTTCATATTTTAATGAATAGTAAAAACACGCTATATTTTAATTAAAAACAACTTTTTTAATCATATTATATTATGTGGTTAAATTATAATATTGAATGGTTTTAAAGTATAAATAGAATATATTTTTACCATTTAATATAATTTATGTCATTAGCATTGATTTTACCTTGAATTCGTAGGTTAAATCAATTCAATCTTTTGCAATGTTTTAAACAAAAACCCGTTTTTATTCGACAACGAGATTAATTTTAATTTAATTTCTGCAACTTATGTGTTTTGAATTTTAAAAAATGGATTCCATATTTGGAATCAGTGAGTCCAAATTATATTAATAGGATACTTTTTATTTTTGGGAATTATGAATAGTAACTACGGTAAATTTTATTTACCATAGTTAAAGGTAAATCGGGTAATTATGGGTAAATATAATATTTTAAAATTACCCTAACAAATGTCAAAATCCTATTGGATGACTAAAAATCGACCCATATCACCTAAGGGTCAGATTAGATTCATTTAATTAAATTTTTTCAATGAAAATAATTTAATTATTATTAAAACCAAAGAATGTGACAACATGTCACTTTCTTAAATATTGTAAGTATAATAATTTTAATCTAGTGATAAACTTCATGAAACTTCGAACATGAATAATCTCCAGAAATCTAATACAATTATCTACATCATTGGAATTTATTTAGAATTTTTAGGGATTAAATAATTATCATTTATTATGACAGAAAGATGATGCAATAATTGTCTTATTAATGAAATATTGACATAATTGATGTTATAAATGCCCAAATAAATGTAATTTGAGGCTTTTTATGACCTACACTAATTTTCTAGGTTAATATGACATGTTATTGTTGATTTACGTAACTTGTTTTGAACATATAATTCTGTTATGACTTTCACAAAAATCATATATCAAATAGTGTCAAAATTGACACAAAATAGTTTTTAAATAAAATATTATATTATTAATTGTTATTTTGTTCCTAAAAATCTAAGGTTCTGCCAAATTACTTAGATAAAGATATATATATTAATAATAAACAATTTGGGGTTCGTTTGGCATGTTATTGTAAGTGTATTAACCATATAGTGTAAGAAAACAAAAAGACACGGTAAAAGTTAAATTATTTAACTTAGAGTTAAATCTAATTGATAAGGTTAAAATAATAACCTAAACTTGTCTAAATCCTATTGGTTGATAGGATTGAGACCCATCCCCACTTTAGCTTCGAAATAAGGCCCTTTGGAACCATTATAAACCAATTTTGACATTAATATAAAATAATATTTTGAGGTATTCCTAAGGTGCCCCTCTCCTCCCTTATAAAAGGACACCTACTCCCCCTCATCCTCACACCAATTTGAGCACTCAAGCTCGGCCAACCTCTGCAAAAATCCCTTCTCCACTTCCCTAGAATAATCCTAGAGGTTCTGGTCTTCTTCAAAGACCAATCTTAGTTCCCTAAGTGAAGGATTCAAAGAGGTGTTTCAAAGAAGAGGTAATATCCATTATCGATCTTTTCAATTTCTTTCTTCTTCAACTTCTTATTCTTTAGTTGTTTCATGATAAAGTAATAACATCAGTATTACTTACATACTGATATGTTATTATAAATATGAAACAACTCTAATTAACCTTCTATCCATCCTACGGAAAAAGGAAATCACCGCGCGTGCGTACGTACAGAATACCGTCTCCACAACGTGGTGTAATCTATTTTCTGCCACCACCTTAATTGGATGGGTATAATGGTTTAATGAGTAACTATATATGATTATTATAAAGTGATATTGATACCGAAATAGTATACATACACTTCAACACAATTCCACGACCATGGGAACGATATCATCGCTCGTGCGTACGTACGGACTACCGTCTCCACGACGCGATGAGATTCATTCTCAATGATTAACCATTCATGAATGATTATAAAGTATATATAATAAGTTCTAATGAAATATATGACATAATAATGACACTTGAATTATTTATATTTATATGTATGTCATCTACTTAATTCCATTCAATTCAATAAGGAAACGAAAACAGTGTTCATGCGTACGTACGGACTACCGTCTCCATGAACGGTGTATTTCTTTCCATTTACTGATTTATTATATATTATGAATATATATATAAGTCATGTTTTATATTATGTAATTAAGTAATCATGATCTAAGTAATCATATGAATAATTACAAGTTAAAAACACGAACGATAAATGAGACGATTTTACCCAAAACGCTACTTTAACATGAATTTACAAAAGAACGGGTAATATAAAGTCATAAGTGGACCATATATGATATAATAACAATGAATATGATTCTGGAATAAGTCAATAACATGATTTAAATCATTATACAGGAGGTTCGGACACTTACAAAGCAAGTCGGACCTAAGGTAAAAGAAATATCACAATCTCATTTTTATCCGAGATTGTTTATACTTTGAAATTTAATGGGGTGTATTTTATCATCCAAATCCATGTTTCCTCAATATGTAATATTATTTCCATCCACCTACAATTGTTTAAATCCAATTTTACCCTTCGATGAGTTTTTAGTAAAAGATATGAAAGGAATATTTTGTCGTTTTTCGTACGAGGTACTTTTTGACTTTTCTGACAAAAGTACGAAGAATGTTTTTTTATCTTATATGGCATGAATGGATTTTTAAAACATTATTTCCAAGAAACTTCCTTTACAAGTTTTCAAGTTTATTTTTAACCAACTTCTTTTATTTTAAAGTCGTATGACATGTTATGAAAGGAAAAATGTTTTTGAAGTAGAAATGATATTTTCCTCAAGAATTCAATTCAAGTGTTTTATCAAAATTAGTTTCCATCTAAGATAATAAAGGGATCTGTTTTTATCCCTATTATTACATTGATTTGATTATGTTGTGATGGAATTAATTTTATGAATTCCTTTATCTTATATGAATTGTTTTATGATGTCATGATGTTTAAGACTCCCATTTGTATTACATGGGTTATGTAATGATGTATGATTTATGATTTTGTGGCACACATAAGAATGGTATATTTATGAGATGGGTGGGACCTATATCTCCCTTTAATGCATCGGGTAAAGATTTTATATCTCATGAGATAGACATGTCTGGAATGGTAGGTAATACCGGTTCAGTGAAACAGGACTGAAACGAGGGTTACTCGATTCAGAAAGGGACTTTGTCCACTAAGATAGTCTTGGCAACGAGTCTTGACTAACAAGAAATGATTCTCTATGATTATGTGTGAATGCCACAAAGTTTCATGTTTTATGTTATGATTATTGTGATTACATTTCACTGCCATGATTTATCCCATGTTATGAAATTATGCTCTCTTTTGCAGGATAAGATTTCCAAAAGTTATGTTCTTATGAATATGATGTGATTGATTTTTCTTTTGTTTACCCTTACTGAGCATTTGAGCTCACCCTTTTATGTTTTATTTTCCCCAGGATATAAAGAAAGGTTTTAGGTAAAAAAAGGGAAGATCTTTATGGGAGATATTGGAGATCTTTCACCAAGTTTAGAAGATTACGTTCCGAGTTTCCAAAGACACTAAACTATTACGATCCTTGTGTGTGTGTTTTTTTGTTATGTACTAAGTATTCCGCAAATGTAATGTAATGTCCATGTACGTCAAGCTTCGGGTCTCTACAATGTTGGTGTGTCATCTACTCATACGTGATATAAATTATTTGAAGGTAGTTTTAAAATTATTTTCCATTAATTTAAGAATGTTTTATTTGGTTTTTATCATTACATTCAAAATTAACTGTTTTTAAAATATAACATTATTTCTTGATCATCAACGGAATATAATTCAATAAATTGATGCAACAATAGTTCATAAGTTTCAAAAATTATTCTACAGTTTGTTTCCTATAATTTAAAAAAAACAATATTTTTATTCATACTATAATTTCACATAATATACAGTGTAATTTCAAACATTTAGGCTAAAAAATATTCATTTTTGTGTAATTTCACATACTAAAGTACATCCATGGAGGTGTAAAAATATGCATATATGTGTTGTTTCACTAACTGATTAATATGCATACATGTGATTTTTTTTCATGGGTGTATTCATACATGGGTAATTACATAATTTAATTTAACCAACTGAAGTGTTTTTCATAATATAATTAATATAGTGTTTCTTAATCTGTTAAAGTATTATGCATAATATAATATCATGGCAATGAACCATGATCTTAGTAAATACTTTTCCATAATTAAATACCATGTGAGTAGATTTTCTGGCCTAAAACACTGAACTAAAATTACCTTGGACATACTATATAATAAAATTATAATAAGAATAAATCCTATAGAAGATAAAAATATAGTATAAATACATTATAAATAGGATTAGGAATGCTTAAAGCCTAAAAGGTTCAATTTTTTCAACAAAATATATTTTCTTTATATATTTTATTTTTATCGAAAATCTAAAATTTTAAATATAAGAATTTAAAATATATAAAAAACTAATATTTTTGAATTTTTAATGTAAAAATTATCTTATTATTAATTTTTTAGATTTTCTAAATTGTTATTTTTTTGGTAAATAGTAAAAATTATTGTTTTTCCCAAAATTGTGAATTTTGTTACATTATCATTATATAAGAATCACATAGAGACTCATTAAACCATTTAATTTATAAGAAATTTATATAATTAGGAAAACTATATATTTTAAATTTATAGGACCTATGATTAACATTTGATAAATAGATGTATCATTTTCAAATAAAGGAAACTGTTTTTGGTCATTACTTTTAATAAAATATTATTTTCGTAAAATTAGGTTTTAGATTACCTTAAAATACACATAAGATTTAATTTTTTTTATAATAACCAAATATTATCAATAAAATAAATTTTATTGAAATTTTTATTCTATATAATAAGATTAATCTTAAAAATAAACATTTTCTAAAAATGTGGTTTAATGTGTTCATGTTAAAATTATTTTTTTCATACAAATAAAATTTACATGATAAAATTTAATATATTTTCTAAATTAGTGATTTCAAATTATGAAACAAAATCCATTTTTAAGCATTAAATGTAAATTACATTAGTAAAAAGTAGTTACCATGGCAAAACCAAAAATGGTAAAAGTGAAAATTATAAAAATAAAGAATATAAAAACATGTTTAAAACATTTGGGAAAATAGATATTTGAAGTATTATTGACCATATCTCTATCCCAATACATTATTTTTCATTTCAGGGTAATTTTTAACTGTAAAAAAGGATCTAATTATATAATATTGAAATATTTACAAAAACTTTCATCCACAACACATATAAAAGGGGCCTCTCACCACCACTTCAGGACCCCTCAAAAAATTCTGTTTCCACTTAAATGAAAATTCTCTTTATTTTATTGTAGTGTTCATTTTCCTTGAGCCTCTTGTCAAGAAATATTATCTTAAAACCCCCCTTTCCTAGGAATCCCCCATGAAAAATGGAAATATTTCTATGTGAGTACTCTTTTATCCATAACATATTTTCCTTTCTATTTGAATTTCCCAAAAATATTTTTCTAATTCCTATGTAATGGAATCAACATTTTTTATGTTGTTTTTTATTATTTATGAGTTATTACTATGAACCGCCTTTCCCCATTAGTATTAAAAAACAATATTTTTATTGGTGCATTGTGTTGACTACCTCTTCCAAGAAGTGACCACTTCTTTTTAATCATGAGTGAATCTCTACTCAAATTATTAAAGGAAAACTGTGTAATTAATATGAAACATATAATATAATTAAGATTATGATAATACAATTATAACCCACATTTTCCCATATAATTCTTTGAGAAATTAAAACATTAATCATGCATTATGTGGACTATCACCTCTATGATGTAATGTATCTCAAATTTTATATAGAGTGTTTATTATATATCAAATATAATTCCTCATAATCACACTCCAAAAATTTTCTATGCATAAACACCTTATTTATATACCAATATTTAATTTAATTGAAGCAACACAATTTTAGCAATCAATAATTTCTATATCACCAAAATATATTGAGTCATATAAATTCAAAAAAACATTTAAGTGTAGAGTTTATGAGTGTTAGGAAAAACATTTAATAAAAAATACCAAGTGTATCCCATCAAATGGACATATTTTTACTATATTTAAAACAATTTAATTCTTAATAAGTCTTAAACATCTCCTAAAAAATTTACCACACAAGTAATGTTTCTAGATGTATCATTTGTAATAAATTTCTTTATAACTTAGGGAAATCAGAACTTAATAAGGGATTGGATGAAACAATCTGTAAGGGTGAACACAATAGATAGAAATTAAAAATAATAAGTGATAATAATATGATCATAAATAATATATCATTATTATATATTAAAAATTATTTCATAATAAAAAATATCTACGAGCATGACATGACTATGGATTAAATATAAATAAATAAACTCATGGATTATAAAAACTAATTCCATAAGGATGGAATTCATAATATCAGAAAACTAATTCCATGCACTTAGCTAATACATCATGATATTAAAAATCATTATCCTATCTTAAAGGACCAATGATTAAGAAATATTCTTCTCTGGGCAAGTATACACCAAAATACCCAACATAGTTTGTCTCATGAAACCAATCGATGCATCGAGGAGCTATATAATACCAAGCCACAAAAGTCACTTCTTTAGGTAAAACATGTTCACTATATAAATTAAATGAATAAAAATAATATGCATAATCATCATTCCTTTATAAATTTGTATATTTTAATAAAAACATACAGAACATCAATAAATTTTCCCATGTAAAGAAAAGAGATTCCATGATCATAACATTTCTATAGAAAGAGTGTGGATGGTTCAAAAATACATAATCAACATTCCTTAGTAATCAATAAATATTTTTATTAGAATAAAAAATATATTAATTTTCAATATTTAAATAATCAATAAATTTAATATCTTTTAATATAAGTATCCCTAAAACTAACCCCATGTAGATCAAGGGGTATATGGTTATTCCAATAATTTCCCCATTCAATCGACATATGGAATCTAGGTGAACACCCTTAAATCAAAATAAGTAAATATATAGTGTTTAAAGAGGAAAAGAATTAAAAGTAAAATCATGAATACAAGAGAGGATGATTTATAAGGATACATGAAATGATGAATCATTTCACTTTTTATAGAATAACATTACATATTCCATTCAAAGAAAGAAGGTGGATGATATCACTTGAGTAATATCCTTAATCAAGACTAATATATATCAAAGGAAAATTAAATAGATGTAAAATTTTTGTAGGAGCTTTAGAAAAATCACTTTAGAAATAATAAATTATTTTTCATTGATTATGGAAATATGGGGTGAATTTCAGTTTTAAAAATGTTAATGTTGAATGAATGATTAAATTCAAAATTAAATTATTTTAGAGTAATAAATAAATAAATAGAATATGAGATTGTTGATAAAATTAATTCAAGTTTATAAATATAAAATTAGAGAAATTAAATCATGAAATGAGCATACAAAATTTATATAAGTATGTGTATTTATTTTTTAATGATGCATTATGAAAAAGAATGTAGTGGAAAACACAATTGATAATAAGTTTTTCTAAATATCAATTTGAACCCCTAAATCTCCACCCCATAACTTGGTAGGTATATTATATAGATCCCTTGATATCATCAGTGATCAAGAATATTTTCCCTAACAATTATGTCTTATTATCAAAACCCTTAGATTCTATGATAGACAAGTAACCTATCCCACACTTCTTTGGAGTGTGATCCATAATATAATGAAGTTCGGGTAAAGTGATGTTTTATTTAGCTAAACCTATTACAAGACTCTCAAAAATTAATTTGATAGATGAATTAGAATAATGAATTTTAGATTAGAGAGTATAGTTTTAGGGCCTTTGAGAAACTGAACTTTGAAATGAACTTTTATAGATATAAGAAATGTAGAGATTTTTTTTTTCAATTTGATCTTTAAGAGATCCTCATTGGGAGAAAGAATCACAAGGTTATTCTTCTAAGAGACATTGGGTACCTTTTTTAGGTTCAAAAAATCCTATGAATCTTCTTGAAACCTTCAAGTATAATGAATCAATCTAAGACCATATTTTTGGTCTTTTATCCATAATAAATGAAGCCTTGTTGTAGGATATCTAACACCACAAAGTATCTGGTAGCCAACACCGAGCACTCGATTGCCTACCTAGAGCTAAGATATTCTTGAAAAATTCTATCAAAGACAATATATTAGCAAGATATACTCAAAACTAGACACATAGTCTAGGGGTAAGCCACAAATACAATATACCAAAACTAGGATTCTAGCTCAGAGATTTCAGAAAGCACTCATGTAGGAGAACACTCTCCCGAGTCAGATAGCACTGATGACGTCTGTCTGAGAGGTACTACTCATCATGTACTATCATGAGAGAGATAAAATGATAGATTTGAATAGAAAATTATACAAAGGTGAGGATCACAGCTAGGTCCATGAGGTGATACCGACAACTCAACCTATATTAACCTGCTAAGTAGAGTATTAGCACCAACGTAGTGTTGGTCACATCGATACCTAGAAATCTAACTAGGGAATGAAGATGAAAAGAGTATCTCACTCTGGGCCTCTATAGGGATTCCAAAGACTCTATCTAGGAATTCCCTTTGAAGGGATCATAGTCCTTGGAGTAGGAAATGATTCACACCGACCATCAGGAAAACTATTAAGGGAAAAAACCCTAAAAAAACGTGTCCAAGATACAGAGAACATGAGATTCAAGCCATGTATAAAGGGGTACATGGTGTGTATTAATGATACACACCATGTACCTTGACCCCAGTTACTTATCATGTAAAATGACATGTCATTCAACCTGTTTCATGTAGAATAGTACACGATGTGTGAAGGGGGGTTACATGGTATGTCCACACATCTGAGGTCCGCCAGTGTACTCCGGCCGTGTGTTAGTACAAAACATCTGACTGTGTATTCATACCCATGTACCAGTACAAAAGGCATCCCATGTACATAGTCCAGGATAGACTGGGTGGGGGAGTATATGGCGTGTAGGCAACCTGTGTACTCCACCCTGTGTCAATGTACTTCCCATGTACATGCCGAGTTCATCAAAGGGGGACACACTATGTGTAGTTGTGGAATACACACCATATGTATTGGGTTTTTTTCCAGAACCCTTATACTTCCCCCCACTCGTGCGGGAGATATCTTGGATTTTGTTTCTCTAGTCGATTCTCTATGAAACTCTAGATCTGCGGTTTTCATGTCACACCATCACCGAATCAGTAAGATCCTGGCCTTTAATCTACCCAGAAAATAAATCTTCACCATTCTTCCTTACTCACTGAAGAATGAACAATCAGCACCCACCATCATTTGATCCACTACCACAACCACCATCACACCTCCACCGAGTCGTACTGATACAATATCTACAGTTTCAGATCATTGCCCCAATAATCGAAGGCACAATGATCGATTGTGAAAAGGAATATCAAATCACAAGGAAGAATTAAGAACACACGAAAAATGGTGAATCATTGGATAAAATCACAAAACAAATGAGATGGAAGGAACTCTATTTATGTTCATTTCAATAATAGTTCATCATCATTAGAATGATAAATGAATAAAAATAAATCTCAAGATCAAACTCTAGATAAATCCTGAAAAAAAAACACATACCACAAATATAATCAAACCACATATCAATCTGTTCATTGATTGGTCCAAGTTCATTTTAGAAATCATGAATGGGGAAATAGAAAAAAAATAGCACATACTACCTATATTTGGATTAGTCGCTGATGAAGAATAATCACTATGTCATCGTCGTTGGTGAGATCAGTCAAGATCGGTGTGTACTGATCGTCAATTCGAGATTTCATCATCGTCCTTCGGTAATATTATCTGAAGGTTCTATATTCAATGTCTCTAGAGGATTATTAGGTTATGAGGCTAACCCTATATTTCTAAAAAAATAATTATTTAAATATCCACCCCGCTGCATTAATGATTTGAAATAAAATAATTTTTCTTAAACTTTTTTATTCATTTAAGCGTTCGTGATGCCTTTTCCACCAAGGACTCATGCCGACCAATTTTAGGTTTCACCTAGGATAAAGTTTCCATTATGAACTCAATTTTACCCCAGACTTATAATTTGGGATCCCATTTAGGAGTTATTCTATTTTTTTAGAAACACCGCACGTGTGTGCTATTTAATATTTTAAATATTCTTCAAACATTCATTCCAAACACACTAGGTCTTGGAATCAAACATCATCTTAGTGCCTGACCTAAAAATTAATCTATATAATATTTAAAAATATTACACATAAAATCTAAGTCACTACATTCTCCCCACCTTAGGAATTTATGTCCCTAGAAAGGCAAAAAAATGGATACTAAAAAATATGTGGGTATCAAGCATGGATATGAGCCTCCTGCTCCCATGTGCTCTCCTGGAGATCCCCATGCTACCACTAAACATACACCAAAGGAATCGATAACCCATAAAGGATCCCATCCTTACGATCCTTGATCTCCACTAGGTACTCATCCAAAATAACTCCATCCTCGATGTCCAGCTCACCCCAGTAGTTAACGTGTGATAGGCCATGCACATACCTTCCCAGTTGTGACACGTGGAGGACATCATGTACTTGGTATAACTACAGAGGTAGAGATAATTGGTACTCCACATCTCCATATCTAAAAAATACCTATAAAGGTCAAATGGACCTCTAAGATTGCTTTCCACCTTGTCCAAATCTCCATAATTCACATTGAGGTGAATCCTATCATAACACATGGTCTCCTTCCTTAATCTCCAAAGGCCTCAATCACCTATCAACATAAGAATTATTATGGATATGTTCTATCTTCACCTCCTCTTGGATGATCTAAACCTACTCAGTTGTAGCTTGTACCAACTCTAGTCCCATGAGTGCTAACTCTCCTAAGTCATTCCAACAAAGTGGTGACCTATAGGGTTGCCCCTAAAAATCCTCTAATAATGCCATAACGATGGTGGAACAACATCTATTTTTGTATGCAAACTCCACTAGTGGTAGATGATCCTCCCAACTATGGCCGAAATATAACATGAATGCTCATAGTACATCCTCTAGGACCTAAATGGTCCAATCTATCTGGCCGTCAGTTTGTGGGTGAAAAACTGCGCTCAAGCGTAATTGGGTCCCAAATGACTCCTATAATCCCTTCTATTGTCAGGATGTAAAGAGAGTGTCATGACCTAAAACAATTTTTAATAGAACTCAATAGAGTCAAACTATCACCTGCATGTAGAGGCATTCAAATCTCTATACTATACTCTATTCTCTTATAACTAGAAAGTGGGTTGAATTGTTGAGTCGATCAATGATCACCTATATGGAATCACATCCCATGGACATACATGGTAATCCCATCATGAAGTATATATATATACCATCTCACATCCATTCCGACACCTCAAGGGGGTGAGTAAATCCCGCTGGAAATAAGTGCTCGACCATCACTTGCTGACAAGTAAGGCAAGAAGAGAAAAACTCAGAAACACTTTTCTTTATCCTTGGCCACCAAAACTGACATTGGATGTCCTAGTACATCTTTTACAAACCAAGATGTATTGCCAAGGGATACATATGAAGCGCCCTTAGAACCTCCCCCCCACAACGTCACTGGTACCATCATGGGTTCTTTGAAAAAAGAAACATTCTCCCCAACTTTTGAATATCCATCAGGAGCATACCTTATTGATATTTGAGCATGTAGGGCCTCATAGTTAGTATCCCCAAGCCGTACCTACCTAAATCCCTACAGGAGTGGAGGTGTAACATCCATCAACTGGAGATAAGATTATCCATCTCCATCCATAAAGGATAACTGCAATGAGTCCCATTGCTCTAATTCCTTGTCCAGTAACTGTGAACTAGATCTCCTACTAAAAAATTTTACTACCACGTTCCCCATACATGGAGTATATAAAATCTGAAAGTCATTTTCTTAGTGTAACCCCAATAATCTTCTCTATCTTCAGTAACGATATCTATAAAAAAATTTATACTTGATATTTTTTATGATAAGAGTAGATGATAAAACACTCTCTCATTAGGTAGTGTTGCCACATATTTAAAGTGAAGACTACCACTACTAACTCAAGATCATGGGTCATATAGTTATTCTCATCTTTTCTCAATAGGAGTGAACCATAGGCAATCATCGCTTGGATCTAAATTAGAACACAACCAATCCTGATCCCTGATGCGTTGTATAACACTATGTACTCGACACCTTCCTCCAAAAATATCAATATTGGAGCACTCATCAAACTATTCCTTAATTGGTGAATGGATGGATAAAACCTTTTTTTCCACACAAAAAGTTTTCCCTTTTGAGTCAAATCTATCATGAGTGTGGATATCCTAGAGAAATTAGTTATTAATCTCCATAAATATCCAATCAACCCAAGGAATCTATGCACCTCCATCATTCTCTTAGGTGGCTCCCATGCTAACATTGTCACAACCTTGTCCAGGTCCACTGCCACTCCACCCGTTGAGATAACATGTCCTTGAAAGTGGATCACCTGAATCCAGAACTAGAACATTGAGATATTTTTGTAAAGCTGGTACTCTCAGAGTGCATCCAAAACTATCCTTTTATGTCTTATGTGCTCCTCCTCAAATGCCTATTACACAAGGATATCATCGATGAAGACTACAACGAACTGGTATACATATAGATGAAGGATCCGGTTCATGAGTCCCATGAAAACTATTGGGTAATTCATCATGGTGAAGGGAATCACCATGTTATAATAGTGACCTGAAAGACATCAAAATGACATCTTCGATATATCCTCATCCCGTACTCATAGTTGGTGATATCCAGATCTGAGGTCAACCTTCAAGAACCATCATTCCCCTCTCAACTGATCAAAGAGGTCATCAATCCTTGGTAGTGGATACTTGTTCATCACGGTTACCTGATTCAAGCAACGGAAATCCACACAAAACCTCGAGCTCCTGTCCGCCTTATTGGGATACAAAACTGGGGTTGTCCAGGAAAAAACATTGGGTCTCACGGATCCCTTTATCTACAAATCCTCCAACCGCACCCTCATATGATGAAGTTTTGTGGAAGCAATTTTATATTCTCGAAAAAATATCGGTGCCATCCTGGGGTGTAGTTCAATGAAGAATTCTATCTCCCTATGGGGTGGTAAACATGGAATATCTTCTAGAAATACGTCCTCATACTCCACCACCACAGCAGGAAAGTATGAACTAATAACATACAATACACAAAGGGTTATATTATCCAATTGATGTGTAATAGGCTACACCCTACTATAAATGAGTCCATACCATGCTGCCTGGGTTTTCTTTTGTTTGAAAAAGGAAAAAAATTTTCTATCACTACTCACACACCACACCATTCCCCAAAAACTATCAATCTGAGCATGAACTATTGATGACCAATCCAAACCAAGAATAATGTCCTAAGGCCTCAACGCTGGTACCAAGAGATTCCAATATAAACTATTGCCTACAAGATTCTTGTTGTAGTGACCCAAACCTAGAGATCCCAAAGCTAGTGTCTTATATCAATTACATTGTCATGATTTCAAGAAATCATGCCTTAATGAACTGACCAATTAAGTAGTATTGGTAAACCATATACATACATGAGTCTTTTATTACAAATGAATACAATAATTACAATATAGTTTTTTTTTCTAAACAAATAAATTCGAGGATATATCTAATCCATATAATAAATCCCTGCATATCTTTCATAGTTCACATCTTAGATTCTTGGGGAAAAAACATAATAAGGGTGATTTCAAATGCTTAGTAAGGGAAAAATATAGAGAAATCAGAAATGAATCAATGAGAGTAATAATTATAGATAGGAAAATAACTAAACACATATACCTTGTAATCAAATAAATGAGAAGAAGTGAATAGAAAATATGGAAAGGTAATAGCTGGAAACACATTCTATTCAATCAAGTAGATAAAGAAAAATGAATATGGAAAGGTAAGAAACTGAAAAACATTCTATTTAATTAATGAAATGAAAATGAACTATATCTATAGATATTTTGATTCAAAATCTCATGGATGAATAATAACTGAATGTGAATGAAGGAAATTCATAATTACTGGATGTCATGTCTTAGAAACAAGAGGACCTATACTATCAAGATCCATCATCTAGACAATTTAAAACTACAAGTAAAGACCCATTTAATTTAGGAAACTTATTTTTCTCATGATAACCTATTGATAAATCAAGGGGCTACATAAATTTTGGGCTCTACCTATCATTTCATGTCCAAATAATTATTCATATTGAGAAATTAATTTAATTAATAATAAATATTCCTTATCAAATATCTGTATTGAATATAGAATACAAAATTATCAACATTTTCCCAAATAATCAAATACTTTCAAAGTATACACCATATGTAAAATGGTATATCATTTAGGAAACAATAATATCCCAGAAAAATTAAATGGATAATTTGGGTAAATTCAATGTTCGATGATCAAAATAGATTGAATATTTGAAGAGGACTGAAAAATTAATTAGGGAAGTGAATGTCAATAATATCCTTAGAAAAATAAATAATAAAAAATCTAGAGGAATAACAAGGATGGTATCAATACAAAAAATCCCAAGTGGAGTAAAAATAACATTTTGTTGTTTCTAATGAATAGAAATGCTATAAAAAGATATTTTTAAAACATTCTTGAGGAAAATATTATTTTGTCTTGAAAAAACATCTCAAAAAAATTTTATTTTAAAACCACTTTTGAAATAATTTTACATAAAATTCAACCTTTTATACATGTAAAGGAAGGTTCAAAGAAATGATGACAGGTAAATCAGTACAATTTGTACAAGGTAAAAGAACATTCCTTTTTCATGGTAAGAAGGTTTGAAAAATGTATTTTCAGGAAAGTGAAAAGAATATTCCAATGAAAAAAATTGATAAAATAGAAAACACGTATAAATTTCTTTACTAAATTGTTTTAAAAGAATTTTGAATTTTTTTTAATAAAACATGGTTTTTAGAAGAAAACAGGTTCTCCAAATAAAGAGATAAAAAACGTTGTGTTTTCTTAAAAAAAAATTTCTAAAACATTTTGACAACCAAAGAGTAGAAAAATGGAACTAATACATGAATATGATCATTAATAAATATATAATAATGGAAGGGTTTATTTAAAAATGAAAATATAATTTCCACAAATGGGAATTCCATTGATAAATCATTAGTATTAGTCTTGAGGAAAATCATCTTTAAACATCCCAAAGTGTCCCATACCACTTTGAAACATTTTAAATCATAAGTTTCATGAAGGAATAATATTAAAAAAAACTTATAATATCATGAGAATAAAGGGATTCAATATAAAACATTGTAAATGGTATTATATACACCATATAAAA
The DNA here is from genome assembly GCA_963277665.1 of Viscum album. Classification (NCBI taxonomy): domain Eukaryota; kingdom Viridiplantae; phylum Streptophyta; class Magnoliopsida; order Santalales; family Viscaceae; genus Viscum; species Viscum album. Next base: position 1,448,972,742 of record OY728151.1, on the reverse strand, counting down.
TAAACTAGGTGTATAACAACAATTAAGTCTTATTGGAATGTAAATTGAGATGAAAATCCTTTACCTTATGTTTCCTTTCAAGTGAAAATAATATAAAATCATGTATAAGGGGTTTAAAAATTGTAATTACTTATTAAAGAAACATATTAATATATATTATATCATATATTATCCTCTAATAATATCTTATTACCCGTTTGTTAATAAATTTCTTTATTTTAACGATTTCGGGTGTTAATTGCCTAGTTTGTTGAGTCTGTTTTAACTTGTTATTTGTTATTATTTTTAAATATATCATGATTTAATCATCTATATAATGTAAAACATGATTTTAATTCCATATATTTCTAGTATACATGTATCTATAATAATCTATAATTTTTGGAGATAAGAAATGAAATGCACTGTTCTTAGAGACGGTAGTCCGTATTCACGCATGAATTCTACAGCCATTTCATTATCATATTTGAAAAATAAATGATATATATACATGTATATTATAATTCCCATAACATATTTATTTAATATATTTAAGATATTTTTATTAAAATTATCCTTAATACGTTCCATGTTTAGTGTGAATTAATCACATCGCTTTGAGGGGGCATTAGTCCACACTTCCTCAAACAATGTTATCGTATTAACCCAAAATGGAAAGTATTAAATTTATGTGTTATAAAAGGATTAAATAAGTATAAATACATAATAAATATCATATATAATTTATATAAACTATGTTTCCATCATAATGTCCAACCATGAATATTGGTAATGAGAAAATGAACAATCATCATTTCATGAGGCGGTAGTTCACCATACACAGAAACAATATTTTCTTTACCCATTATATGGAAGTGTATGTTAGTGTATTTAGAACCATTAATAAAACAACATAATAGTATATTTAGGATACTGGTTTTATTATATGAACATGGAATAATAATATTTGAGGTGGTGGAAAAGTAAATGAAAGAATAGAGACTGTTGTAAAGCATTACCTTCAAAATCAGGTAACTCCATTTGGTGTATACCAAAGGGCTTCCTTGGAAGAATGTTTACCCAAATGGAGGATTAAATGTCTAGGGGAGGTATTCTGGGAAGCTATTTGGGAAGATATTGTATGAACCTAAGTTTTTTTAGTGGTTTGATTAGTGGGGGGTAGTGGTGGCCTTTTATAAGGGAGGAAAAAGATTCACTTGGTATTTTTGAATAGAAGTTAGGTGTACCCACGTTTTTACCTTAAAAAAGTCATAAAAAACCATAAAAACACAATAATGGAATGTTAATGGATGAATAATGTCCATAAAATGGGGTTTTTACAAGTATATAGGTCATTAGGGCCCTTAAGATAAAGGTTTAGTCCTTTATTAAGATTAATTTTACCTTAATAATTATAATAAATTTTAAATAATTTCACTAATGTTTTTGGTAAAAAATGTTGGTACTATTATACATTATAAATTATTCTAATTCCAAATATGAAATCCATTTTTCCAAATTCTAATAATATAAGTGGCAGAAATTAATTTAAAATTCATCCTGTAGGCGGGACAATAATGTGAGTTTTTAAAGTAAAAACATCTGAAAGTTTTCTATGTTTCTATAATCAGTTTCAAAGTGAAATTTATTCCAATGTCATAAATTTTATTAATTGATACAAATATTATCAAATTAAAATTTAAAAATAATTAAAAATGAAATTTAACCTTATAAATAAGTTAGATGAAAAATAGGTTTGATTTGAAATTCAGTATTTTTAACTATTCATTAAAAAATGAAATGATTCAGAAAAATTTAAAAATTAATCATAACCAAATTATTTTGTTTCTATTTCAAATATTAAGTTATTTTTAACATATTAAATCAATTAAAGTGTCAAAATTCATATTTAAAATGGGTTCTCCATTAAAAAGCGGTAAAATTGCCTTTATAAAAATATATGGTTTTATATATAAAATTGGGGTTGTTCTTATATTAAACCTATAAAATATATTAGATGAATAAAAAAATAATTTATTGAATAATAAATAAATAAATAAATATATATTACATTAATATCACTCATATATTTAATCTATTAGCATAAAACAACTTTTTGAGCATAAAAATATTTTTCTATAAAAATATTCACTTTATATTCAACTGCTTATTATATTTATTTATAATTAATTTTTAACCAATTAATTCTTTTTATATTTTTATAAACCAGGAATTTAATATGTTTTTTATTACTATTCGAAACGACTAATTTAACAACTATTTTATATCTTATTTTATTTTAATAATATATTATTTTTCAATAAAACTTGGTTTTGCGTGTAACGAAAGCCATAGAGGAAGGTCACTCTTTTGTGTAATTCATGCTAATTCAGTGTTTCATTATTTGAAATATATATAATTCTATTTTAAATATTAAATATATCATAAATTATCATTATATTATATTTCCTCACGTTCTTGGTGTCGCGTTTCATACACGCTATCAAATACAAGGATCTTACTTTAGATTTTTTGGGCGTCACATTCTCCCCACCTTATTTAAATTGCATCCTCACAATTTTAAACTGATCTTGGTGATAGATTTTTTTATACTTACTATGTTTAAATCCCTTATCCAAATAAGGATTTGTAAAAAATATTCTAGAAATGATAGAATGGGAAGTTCAAAGGTCACATGAACTACTATGTAACTAGGTCTCTAAGTAAGAGAACATTAATCGAATGTAGACATACATACTTGGAGGAAAAGTGTAATAATTTATAGGGAGTTAGTGAGGTCATCAATCAAAAACAATTTAATGATCAATATAATGTTTAAGGACTCAAATCCACAAGTCTTTGATGATTTAAAAGATTATCAGTTCAACAGAAATTAAGGTATTAGGACAAAATTTTATTTCTAATTCATTTTCCGAATGTTCTGTAATTATTCTACTACCAAAGAATATAATGAAATATTCTTACTTGATAGGTTTCAATTTCATATGAACAATCCTAAATTTTGGTAGTGCTTTTATTAAATTCTAATTCATTCCTTTACTCCTAGAAATTAATTACCAATAATGACCTTTTTATGCCTGAAGCACTAAAAGAAAATTTTAATGGATTGTAAGGCCTATAAAATAGTGACAAGTCTAACTATTTGTGTTTAACTACCTTCAAAAACCAATACGGTTAATATATTTATCTATAATCCTCAAAAGTAATATTAATGTTTCATAATTATTTTATTTCAAAATGTTTAACTAAAAATAGTGAAAAATTTACCTGGACATTGCACATGTCAGTGGTTTGTGTAAAACCCTTATCACCCTTATTTCATGGGTTTAGTAACCATAGCCTTGATGGAATTGATTGGTTGTCACCCGACATACAGTTTTTACTTTTCTAAAACCATATTAATATATTTTCAGAAATAAACTTAATGTGAATCATTGAAATGGAATAATTAAATATTCTCTTAACCATGGTTTTCAATACAATCATTTTTTATTAAGTATCATAATATTATTTTACTATTAGTACGATGTAATTACTGATCATATAAACCATAAAAGTTATCAATACCTTTAAAATTAAGTCTATATAAATGTAAAGGAATTATTCCTCAAATAAAATTTTCCTCTAAAACATATTCCTCTAAAATTACATATAATCTATAGATGTTTCATGATTCCTATATCCAAAATACCATGGGTAAAATACGTATAAAATTTAATTATTGAATCCCAAAAATAATTCATAAAATTTTATCTTTCCTTAGTCTAAGGTTTAACTATAATATCATCTCTTGTATTTATAAATCACGACACATTATATTCAATATAAATCACCTTAGGTTTGACATTGATTATTTATCATCATTATCTATTCAAATTATTCATATTGGTTTCTTAAGAAAACCTGGATTATTCTAATAATATCTCCTGGGAGTGTCAAACCAGGTTTACAGTAAGGCGCGTTGTCATATACCAGGTTACCTCGAGTCAGGCCTAGAACATTTTTTTTGGAGTTGTTACTCCTAGGTACATATGTTACCGAAGTATGTCCACTGGTAGTATGTAGACATGGTCGTATTTATAGGAAGACCCATATAATCTATAATATACCAAAAATAGAGTGTTTTATTCTATACTTATCCTAAAATTATAACTTAGGGCTATATCATCTAATCTATCTTTTCATCAATCAAGTTCCCAATGTTTTTACTAAACTTCCATTTATACAAACTATAGCAAACCAACCCAGAGAGTCTGAAGCTGGTGTCTGCTATCAATTAAATTGGCATGATTATAAAGAATCAATCCCTTAAAGTAATAATTCATTTAGTATTATTGGTGATCTATATACATAAATGAGTCTTTTATTAAAAATAACTACACCAATTACTACATAATTTTATTATTCTTTCTAGTTAAATAACTTTGAGGATAAATCTAATCCATCTAGTAAATCTTTTCATATCTTTCATAGTATTCTTCTTGGATTCCTGAGTAAATAAACATAATAAGGGTGATCTCAAATGATCATTAAGTAAAAAATATAGCAAAATAAATAATGAATCAATGAGATTAATAATTATGTCACAGTGAATAACTAAACACACATACCATGTAATCAAAAAAAGAGAAGGAAATGAATAAACAATATGGAAGGGTAATAATTGGAAACACATGCCATTCAAATAACATGATAAGGTAACATGAATATGGAAATGTAAGAAACTGAAACACATTCCTTTTAATCAATTAATAGAAAATGAACCGTATTTAGAGATAAGTTGACACAAAATATCATGGATGAATAGTAATTGAATCTAAATAATGGAAATACTTAATTATTGGATGTCATGTCTCAGGAACATGAGGACCTGTAATATCAAGATCCATACCCCAGAAATTTTAAAATTAAAGGTATAAACCCATTAAATTTTCACAAATTATTTTTCTCATGAGAACCTATCGATTCATTGAGGAGCTATATAAATTATGGGATCCACCCTTCATTGCATGTCAAAATCATTCTTCATATTGAGAATTTGATTTAATTAATAAAAAATATGCCTTATCAAATATCTGTAATGAATAAAGAATATACAATTATCAATATTTTCCCAAATAATCAAATACTATCAAAGTAGATACTTTATGTAAAATGGTATATGGTTTAAGCAATATTAATTTCCATGAAAAATGAAATGGATAATTAGGGGAAATTCAATGTTCGATGATCCTAGGAGATTGAATATTTCAATAAGACTGAAAAAGGAATTAATGAAGTTAATGTGAATAACATCCTTATCCAAATCAATAATAAACCATCCAGAGTTAGAATAAGGATGGTATCAATGCAAAAAATCCCAAGGGTTATAAAAATAAAGGGTTGTTATTATTAATTAATTGAAATACTATAAAAAGATATTTTATAAACATTCTTGAGGAAAAAATCCTTTTGTTTTGAAAAACATTTTGAAATTTTTTTATTTGAAAATAATTTATGAAAAAATTATCTTTAAAAATTAATCTTTCAAACATGAAAAGGAAGCTTCAAATAAATGATGGTGGGTAAATCTGTACAATATTTACAAGGTAAAAGAGCATTCTTTTTTCATGGTAAGAAGGTTTGCAAAATGCCTTGTCGGGAAAGTGATAAGAATATTTCTTTGAAAACATTGGTAAAAGAAAAATGGGTAAAATTTTATTTACCAAGTAATTTTAAATGAATATCTAAATAAATTTTAACAAAACAAGGTTTTTAGAAGAAAACATGTTTTCCGACTAAATAGAGAAATAAAGCTGAGTTTCCTTAAAAACATTTTCTAAAACATTCTGAGTATCAAAGAGTGGAAAAATTATACAAATACATGAAAATGGTCATGAATAACCAGAGAACAATTAAAAGGTTTATTGAACAATTTTTATATAATTTCCCCAAATGTAAATTGCATTGAAATATCATTAGTATTAGTCTTGAAGAAAATAACCATTAAACATCCCAAAGTGTCCCAAACCATTTTGAAACATTTTAAATCATAAGACTCATAAAGGAATAATATCAAATTAAAATTATTATATAATTATAATAAAGGGATTCATGATATAACATTTCAAATACCGTATGTACACCAAATAAAATTAACTAGGTGCGTAACAACAATTAAGTCTCAATGGAATGTAAATTGTGATGAAAATCCCTTACCTTGTGTTTCCTTTTAGGTGAACATCATTTAACCTCTTGTATAAGGTGTTTAAAAATTTTAATAACTTTTAATGGTACTATATTAATATATATTATATCATATATAATCCTCTTATAATATCTTATTACCCATTTTTAAACAACCTTTCATTATTTTACCTATTTTGGGTGTTAGTTTCCTAGTATGTCGAGTATGTTTTAACATGTTATTTGTTGTTATTGTTAAATTTATCATGGATTCATCATATATATAATTTAAACCAAGATTTTAAAATCATATATATTCATTATATATGTATCTATAATAATCTATAATGTTTGGAGATAAGAAATAAAATGCACCGCTCATAGAGATAGTAGTCCGTACATACACATGAACACTACCTTCATTTCATTGTCTTATTTTAAAACTAAATGATATATTTATATATATAAATTTATATTATAATTACAGTTCCATATTTATGTAATATATTTCATATATTTTTATTAAAATTATCCTTAATACTTTATATGTTTAGTGTGAACGAATCACATCTCTTTGAGGGGGTGGTAGTCCACACTTCCTCAAATGATGTTATTGTATTAACATGACATGGAAAGTATTAAATTTATGTTTTATAAAAGTATTAAATAAGTATAAACACATAATAAATATCATATAAAATATATATAAACTTATTTTACATCATAATTTCCATCCATGAATGTTTGTAATGTAAAAATAAAAAATCATCATTTTGTGAGGCGGTAGTTCGTCGTACACCGAAACAGTATGTTCGTCACCCATTAGATGGAAGTGTATGTAAGTGTAGGTATAAAACTTATTAAAAATATCAAATTATATTTAGGATAATTTTGATACTATATGATCATGGAAGAAGAATATTTGAGGTGGTGGAAAAGTAAATTAAAGAAAAGAGATCATTGGAAAACGTTACCTTAAAAATCGGGTAACTCCTTTTAGTGTATATCAAAGGGCTTCCTTGGAAGGACTTCTACCAAATGGGTGGATTAAAGGAAAAGGGGATAGATTTTTGGAAGCTATTTAGGAATATCTTGTCCGAATATAAGTGGCTTTAGAGGTGTGAGGAATGGGGATAAGTGGTGGCTTTTTATAAGGGAGGAAATGACTCACTTGGTATTTTTTGAAAAGAAGTTAGGTGTACCCACGTTTCTACCTAAATAAAGTCTTAAAAACCCAAAAAAATCACTATTTTATGGTTAATAACTGAGTTATATCTATAAAATGGGTTTTGGATAAGTTTCTGGGTCATTTGAGCCCTTAAGTTACAGGTTTATCCCTTTATGAAGCTTAGTTTTACCTTAATAATTGTAGTTAATTTCAATTAATTTCACTAATATTTTTAGTCAATTTTTTATTATTATTTTAAATTATAAATTATTATGATTCCAAATATGGAATCTATTTTTCACATTAAAATCTTATAATTGGTAGAAATTAATTTAAAATTCACCCTGCAGGCGGGAAAATAATGCAGGTATTTAATGTAAAAACGTCTGAAAGTTTGATATGTTTTTATAATAAATTTTAAATTTAAATTGATTCTAATGAAATATATTTTATTAATTGATAAAACTATTATCTAATTAATATTTAAAAACAAATAAAAATATAATTTAACCTTTAAAATAAATTAGATGAAAAAGTAGTTTTAAACTAAAATTCAGTATTCTTAACTATTCATTAAAAAATGAGATGATTCAGGAAAATATAAAAAATTAATCCAAAAATTATTATTATGTTTTTATTTTAATATAAAGTTTATTTTGACATATTAAATTAATTAAATTTTTAAAATTTATATTTAAATTGAGTTCTCCATTAAAAGGCTGTAAAATTGCCTTTATAAAAATATATGTTTTTATGTGTAAAATTGGGCTTGTTCTTATCTAACACCTATCAAATACTTTGGATGAATATAAAAAATAATTCATTAAATATATAATATATATTATATTAATATCACTCATTAATTTAATAAATTTGTGTAAAAAAACTTTTTGATCATAATAAAAGTTTTCTATAAAAATATTCACTTTATATTCAATTACTTCTTATATTTATTTCTAATTAATTTGTATCCAATTAATTCATTATATATTTGTATAAAACATAATTTTCACAAGTTAGTTATTACTGTAACACCCCACGATTTCATAGTACGTTATCTATTTAAAGTAATTCAATAGCTTACGCTACACGCAACGCCGAGTTCGAGCGCACCACTACTTACCCAACTAGCCATTCAAAAAAGTGGTTATGAATAGTATTAACTAAAATTTGAATTTTATATAATAAATATAATTTTATAATCCATATTATGTGTTTCTTAAACATAATATAAAAAAAATTCATTTTTTTTCAGAAAAAAGTACTTTTTAAAAAAAATACAATTTTACCGCCTTTTAATGACAAACCCTTTTTAAATCCAATAATTGAATATTTTATATATTAAAATTAATAAAATTAAATTATTATTTATAATAGGGACATAATAATTTAATTTGGATAAATTTTTGGTACTTTTCTAATAACTTTCATATTTTGATGAATAGTGAGAAATACTAAATTGTAATTGAAAAAAACTTTTTTTAATAAAAATAATTTATAGTGTTATATTATGAATTTTAGTGGTTTTAAAGTATAATTAGATTATATTTTTATCATTTAATATAATTTAGGTCATTGGATGTAATTTCACATTTAAATTGTACATAGAAAAATTTCCATCTTTGGATGGTTTTTACTTCTTAAAAAGCCTTTTTAGGTTTTGACAGCCAGAATTTAATTGAAATTAATTAATGAAACTCATATGTTTTGAGTTTGGTAAAATAGACATCATTTTTGAATTTGTAATATCAAAACTAGCTTAGGGTGAATATTTGATATTTTTCTGAAAACCATCAATTTTTGATGAATAGTAAAAAACACTACGTTATTGTTTAAAACTGACTTTTATTTAAATAATTATTATTTTTATTTAAATATATTTTAAAGTAAAAATAGATACCTAATAACTATATTAGTTCAATGTAATTCATTGGAGTCATTTAATAATAATATTAGATGTATAAAATTTTATTGAATATTTTAACGTCTTTTACTCACCTTCTAGGCACATTTGAAAATTTGCATAAAATGAAATTTTATCACTTTAGTGAATTGAATTTCAAAAATCTGAGAGAAATAGTTTAAATTAGTAAGTAAAATTTTGTTCAATAGGATGAAAATCATTTTTGGTGAATAGTAACTTTTGAAATTTATTTACCATAGTTAAAAGTAAATAGGGTAATTTAAGGTAAAAATGATATTTTAATTAGCCTAAAAAATTTCCAAATTTTATTGGATATGTGTATTTAAAACAAAATCAACCTTAGTAATAAAATATGATCCTTTTGGTCCACTTGGATTAGATTCAGACATTTATTATTATTTTATTTAAAGAATAGTTAAAAGTGTTAAATTCAAAGTTTAATAACTAAACCATTTTTAATATAAGGTTATACATAAGATAAATTAGAATATAAATAATCATTAGAAATATAAAAGTATTTTCTATATCATGGTGTTTTATTTATAATTTTAGACATTAAATAATTAAATTCATTTTTGACATAATGATGATGAAGTAATTACCTTATTAATGAAAGAATAAAATAATTGATATTATAAATATAAAAATAAATTTAAATTTAAGCTTTTGATGCATTACACAAAATTTATAGGTTAATATGACATGTTAGAGTTTATTTAAATGTATATTTTTCTAAGTAATCATGTTTTTTGGACTTTCACAAATACCAAATACTAAATAGTGTCAAAATCGACATAAATGAGTTTTTAAAAAAAATAATATATTATTAAATGATACAATATTCCTAAAAATAAATGGTTAATACAGGAATTATAATGATATATATTTCATTAATTAACCATTTGAGGTTCACTTGGAATTTTATAGTAAGTTTATTAACCTTGTAATATAAAAATACAAGAAGACATTGTAAAAGTTAAACTATTTAACTAAGAGTTAAATATAAATGATAAGGTTAATAAGGTGAACTAAACTTGTCTGAAACATATTGTTTGAGAGTATTGAGACCCATAACCACCTTATCTCCGAAATAAATCCATTTTGAGCCATTATAAACAGAAAATTATTATATAATAAAATAATATTTCAATCTTTTCTTAAAAGTGACCCTCACCTCTCTTATAAAATGGTACTTCCCCTTCCCTCAAAATCACACCCCCAAATCCATTTGGCTCAGTCAAACCCTGCTCAAATATTCTCCAAACTATCCTAAATTCAACCTAGATGACTTACTTTGTTAATAAATCAAACATATGGATCCCTTTTGTTCAAATAAAAAGGAAAGACTCAAAGAAGAGGTATTACTTCATCACCTCTTTCAAAGTTCTTTTCTTCTTCCACTTCCTATTTATTTGATTTTTTCCATAATAAAATAATAAATCCAAAAACCTATACATAATTATATGTTATTATAAATATGGTACAACCATATTCATTATTATATCCATCCTATGAATGACAAAGTCACCATACGTGCCTACATACGACTTACCGTCTCCACGTCGCGGTGAAGTTTGTTATTCAACACTTAATTATTTGGATGGGTATAATAATGAGTATAATTGATTTAGATAATAAATATAACATGTTAATGATTCTTTATATATAATATAACATCCAATTATATACAATTTCACCATCAATAGAATGATATCATCGCTTGTGCGTACGTATGACTTACCATCTCCACGACGCGATGAGATTCATTTCCATGTTCACCATTCAATGATGATTATAAAAATATATATTATTAATAAGTATGTAATACATGAAATAATAATTATATAGGATAAATATATAAATATATATATATTTACATATATCTCATTCACTTACTTCTGTTCGATAAGATATGAAAATGGAAATAACGTTTATGCGTACGTACGACCTACCGTCTCTATAAACAGTGTTTTCCATTTCATATATCTATCAATTATACATATTTATATTCTGAATATATTTTATATAGAAATAATTTTTTATATTCTGGAAGAAATTTAATCATGATATAAGTAATATGATTAAGAATAACAAGTTAAAACATGTTTGATAGAGAAAGCGATTATTACTCGAAATATTATTTTAACATAGAAATTATTATTAAATGGGTATTATAAAGACATAAATGAATAAAGTATGATATCATAAATATGAATATGGTTCTGGAATAATTTAATAATATACTATGGTCATTATATAGGAGGTTAAATGTACCCTCGACCAAAGGAAAGTACAAGGTAGGGTTTAATTCCTCAACTTCATAATTAACCGAGATTGTTCATGTTTAAGTATTTACTAGGAAATATTTTTTATACATGTACATGTTTCATAAAAGAGTTTTCAAAAGGATTATTTTTCAAGGGGCTTCTAAACTAAAACATCATTTTAAATGTTTTAAATAATTTTTCTTCTAAATCTTTCTCTTTAATTTCCATGTTTTCAAAATGGTTTTGAGGATTTATTTATATGGACATGAATGTTTTAAAATGTTAATTCCTTTCAAATGTTCCAAAGTGGTGTGAGACACTTTGAATAAAAAATATCCTTTAAATGTGTTCATTTATAAATTGTGTGACTTTTAAAGGATTTCATGAAAAATGTATATTTCTCTTAAAGATTTTTACTGGTTATTTTCAACTATGTCAACATCCTTTACTAGATATTATTCTTGATTGAGGTTGATTAATTCTAATAAAATATTTCATATTGTATTGAATGAGTTATGATATGTTTGACTATAGATGTATTATTTTAATACCATTCATGGTTTATGGTTAAAGTATTAACATTTTGTATTCAAATTTTAATACGAATGTTTATGTTATGTTTCACCCTTTTCATATGAAGAATGCATTGGACTTAGTAAGTGACGGGTGGAGCCTGCTTTAGCTCCTTGATGCATCGGTAGGTCTCATGAGACAAACTAGTGTCTTGGAAAAAGGACCTGAAAAAATCTTTATTTTTAGTCTTTCAACGAGGCCTTGACTATGTGGTTATGATGTACAACATTATGCATTCCATCATTTTGAAATTATCTATTGTCATTACACGTGATTGTTCGACTTCGACCAGTAGAATATCCATGTGAATAAGTAAATGGCATTATTTGATTTATCTTTTCCATATTATACTGAAGTTTATGTTTAAAAGGTTTTTGTTTTAGTCGTATACATCACCATAAATGTTTATTCTTATTTATGATAGTTTCTGCTGTGTTGTTATCCATACTTAGCATCTGAGCTCACCCCTTTCTTATGTTTTATTTTTCCCAGGATGTGAAGAAGTGTATTATGATTGATATGTAGGGTTCTGATAGGGGAATAATGTCATTATAAAAGTATTATTTATGTTGTGTTTTATTTTATAAATTTTAATGTAACGTTCATATATGTAATCTTTTTTCCAAGACTGCTAGACTGATCGGTCCTTCGGGACTTGATTCCTTATAATCATGGAAACATATTAAAATAATGCACTGAATCTGGGTAACTTGGGTCGGGGAATTACATTTGGTATCAGTGGAAGTTTAGAAATAACCTTGGAAATAGATTTAGATAAACTATGATTAGATAACATTACCCTAAGATAAACTTTGAGGATTAGTATAGAAGAACTTACTAGAATTTTGGTAATGTTGTGATTTTGGGAATTTTCCAAGCAATACATCCCTTTCTGGATACAATTAGGTAGAGGAAGCTCTGGAACAGATGTATCTATGGGTAAAAATTGAAAAAACTTATTTGAGCTAGACTCGAATGAGAACTGGTGCAAGACAATGGGCCTTGCTGAACTCTTGGTTACGACGTGCCTGAGGGATATGCTTAGGATAATTCAAATTTTCATTACAAACCATTATGAAGGATTTATAAGTAAATATGTCAGCAAAGAAACCATTTTTCTGATTATGAGACTAGATGTGTGAAAATATTCAATTAAAGTTGATGATTTTTCTAGTTTTTGTATTATACATTAGGATATGATCTAACTTAGTGTATTTCTTCATTTAGAAATGGTTCTGAGTAGAAGGAATGAGAACTCTAGCAATACACATGATCCAAATAGTCAGAAGGATCATATCTTTCATTATATTAAGCCATCATTTAGAAGGGAAATAGTCTCCCATGTATTCTCATCATTTTAAGAAATAATATCATGTGTTAATAAGATAAGAAATTAATTTTTTGAGTCTAATATATTTGAAGGGAAACCAGAGAAGAAGAGGATAGAAGAGGAAAAATATGGATAAAGGGAAGAAGGGAAAAAGGATTTTCCCACATGTGATAACTTTGGAAACAATCACCTTGGTAAATGCCTGAATGGAATGGGAGTTTGTTATAAGTTTGGAGAAAAATAACACCAAGTTCGTGATTGTAAGGGTAAGAAAAAGGTTTCAAATGTACAATGCTTCATTTGCAAGGAGTTGGGACACTACGCGAATCAATGTCCCAATCATTATAGTATACACTAAATGATGCTATTGGATAATAATCAAGTTATGATACTACTGAAGATGAAGAGGAATGATTAGTGTTCTTATATTTTTATTAAATAATTGTTTCATTTGAGTATTGTATTAATGATGCACATGTTATAATAATTATAAAGTATATAAGGATTTTACTGCAGTACATTTTCATCAAGGATTTGAGATTTTATGGTTCCATGTAAACTGATACAATTTCAAGTTAAACATTTTAGAAAATATATGGTTGAGAGAAAGATAAACCTTAATATGGTCCTGATACCTATTTAGTGATTTTGGAATAAGATATAATTGAGTTGGATAAAGTATATTGGGTATTATTGACATCCTTGGAACTAATTAATAGGTTGTTTATTCCATCATTGGTGGAGTATTCATTTTTTTTGGATTTAAGGAGTATATCCTATATTCAATAAGGAAAAAGGGAGAATGAATGTATTCAATAAGGTTTTATGGTAATTTAGGGTGTTACCATGTCTTAAGAGAATACATGATGAAGGTATTCACATGTTATTATGTTGATAAAAGAGATCTTCATTATGTTTACATTCCTTATAAATTTTGGACTGTGAGTTTGGACAGAAGTATTTTGGATAATTCTAATGGTTGGAATGAATTATGTTGGAATTTGGATAGTAATGTTTTATGTTAAACCATTTCTTAAGATTATTTTTGGATTGTTATAAAAAATACAAACTGGAGGTTAGGAGACAACCCGTCGTGTCCGGCTAGGCTATGAGACTTGAATCCGCAACTGAAGGGAGACAAGGGTGCATCACTTACCATTAGCCTACGTGATTTCCTAGTTTTTATAATGTAGTTTTTTTAAAATGGTCTGACAGATAAATTATAAATTCATTTTTTGGAACCCTATACGGTTAGGATAAAGAGATTTTTTTTGAGTTCTAAGATGAGTTTTTCGTAGACATTAGTAAAAGGATTGAACTCTACATGTCAAGTAATCTTTTTTTTTCATTCTTATTCTATGATAAAATTAATTATTAAACTTTAGGGAATGGATGTTAAAACCAAAAATGTGTTATCGTAATACCTTATGTTTTGTCGAACTGATGATATTTTAAATCATCATAGATTTATGACTTTGTGGCCCTCAATTTTCCATTCAGTCGTTTGTGATTGATGACATCAATCACTCCCTATAAATATTTACATTTTCCTCTAATTATAATTTTCACCAATGTTCTCCTATTCAAAATTATAATTTGGGGGCGAATTTTTTATTTCCCTTTCCCTCTTATTAAGACTAAATTTTATTAACCCAATTTCTGATTTGGGTTTTCCATAAAGGTATTTTCTATTTTTAACCTTTTATTTTCGATTTTTTTTTCAAATTGTGAGGACGCAATTTATTAATGGAGGTTAGAATTTAACACCCCAATATTTCATAGTACGTTATCTCTTTAAATTAATTCAATATCTTACACTACACACAACACCGAGTTCAAGGGTACCACGACTTACCAAACTAACCGTTAAAAAAAGTGGTTATGAATTGTATTAACTGAATTTTTAATTTTATATACTCCATATAATTTTATAATCCATATTATGTGTTTCTTAGACATAATAAAAGAATAAATTCATTTTTTTTCTAGATAAAAGAGGTATTTTTCAAAAAATGCAATTTTACCGCCTTTTAATGGACAACCCTTTTTAAATCAAATATTTGACACTTTTATATATTCAATTTTATAAAATTAAATTCTTTTTTATAAGTGTGACATAAAAATTTAATTTGGATAAATTTTTGGTACTTTTCTAACAACTTTCATATTTTGATGAATAGTGAAAAATAATAAATTTTAATTGAAAACAACTTTTTTAATCGAAATAATTTATAGTGTTAAATTATGATTTTGGTGGTTTTAATGTATAATTAGATTATATTTTTATCATTTAATATAATTTAGGTAATTCGATGCAATTTCACCTTTAAATTGTACATAAAAAATGTCAATCTTTTGATAGTTTTTACTTCTTAAAAACCCTCTTTCTCATTTTGACAGTTGGAATTAATTTTAAATTAATTTATGAAACTCATATTTTTTTAATTTGTTAAAATAGACATCATTTTTGGATTTATAATATCAAAAATATCTTAGGGTGAATTTTTGGTATTTTTCTGAAAACCTTCAATTTTTGATGAATAGTGAAAACACTACGTTATTGTTTAAAACCGACTTTTATTTAAATAATTATTATTTTTATTTAAATTTATTTTAAAGTAAAAATATATACATAATACCTATATTAGTTAAATTTAATTCTTTGGAGTCATTTAATAATAAGATTAGATGTATAAAATTTTATCGAATTTTTTAACGCCTTTTACCCACCTTCTAGGAAAATTTGAAAATTTTCATAAAACATAATTTTACCACTTATGTGAATTGAATTAAAAAAATATGAGAGAAATATTTTCCATCAGTAAGTAAAATTTGGTTCAATAGGATGAAAATAATTTTTGGTGAATAGTAACTTTTGGATTTTATTTACCATAGTTAAAAGTAAATAGTGTAATTAAAGGTAAAAATGATTTTATAATTATCCTAACACATGTACTAATTCTATTAGATAAGTTTACTTCTACCAAAACCAACCTTAGGAATAAAATATTATCCTTTTTGTCCACTTAGATTAGATTAGGACATTTTTTATTATTTTATTTAAAGAAGAGTTAAAAGTGTTAATTTCAAAGTTTAATAACTAAACCATTTTTATTAAATAGTTATACATAAGATAAATTAGACTATAAATATTCATTGGAAATATAAAAATATTTCCTAAATCATGGTTTTTTTATTTATAATATTTATACCTTAAATAATTAAATTTATTTGTTTCACAATGATGATGTAGTAATTACCCTATTAATGAAGGAATAAACTAATTGATATTATAAATATCAAAATAAATGTAAATTGAAGATTTTGATGAGTTAAATGAATTTTATAGGTTAATATGACATTTTAGGGTTGATTTAATGTATATTTTTTTGAAGTAATCATGTTTTTTTTGATTTCACAAAAACCAAATACTAAATAGTGTCAAAATTGACATAAATGAGTTTTTTAAAACAAATACTATATTATTAGATGATATAATATTCCTAAAAATATATGGTTCGGCCAAAGGAATAATATAATTATAAATATGTCATTAATAAACCACTTTAGGTTCTCTTGGAATTTTATAGTATGTTTGTTAACCATGTAATATAAAAATACAAGAACACCTTGTAAAAGTTAAACTATTTAACTAAGAGTTAAATCTAAAAGATAAGGTTAATATGGTGACCTAAACTTGTCTAAAACATATTTTTTGAGAGTATTACGACCCATACCCACCTTATCCTCTAAATAAATCCATTTGGATCCATTATAAACCGAAAATGATTTTATAATAAAATGTTATTTCAATCTTTTCTAAAAGTGACCCTCACCTCTCCTATAAAATGGTACTTTCCCTTCTCTCAAAATCACACCTCCAAATCCATTTGGCTCAGAAAAACCCTACTCAAATATTCTACAAACTATCATCACTCAAAACTAGATAACTTACTTTTATAATAAATCCAACCTAAGGATCCCTTTTATTCAAATCAAAAGGAAACATTCGAAGAAGAGGTAATTACTTCATCACCTCTTTCAAAGTTCTTTTCTTCTTCAACTTCATCTTTATTTGATTTTTTTCCATACTAAAATAAAAACTCCAGTACCTTCTACATAATTAGATGTTATTATAAATATGTTACAACCATATTAATTATTATATTGATCCTATGAATGAAAAAGTCACCATATGTGCGTACATACGGCTTACTGTCTCCACGTCGCGATGTAGTTTGTTATTCAAAACATGATTATTTTGATGGGTATAACAATGAGTATAATTGATTTAAATAATAAATATAACATGTTAATTATTATATATATATAATATACCATCCAATTACATACTATTTCAGCATAAATAGAATGATATCATCGCCTGTGCGTGCGTATGTTTTACCGTCTCCACGACGCGATGAGATTCATTTCCACGTTCACCATTCAATGATGATTATAAAAATATATATTATTAAAAAGTATGTAATATATGACATAATAAAGATATTGGATATATATATATATATCTACCTCATTCACTTACTTCCATTCAATACGATATGAAAATGGAAACAACGTTTATACGTACGTACGACCTACCATCTTCATAAAATGTATTTTCCATTTAATATATATATTTATTATACATATTTTTATTCTGAATATATATGATATATAAATAATGTTTTATATTCTACAAACAATTAAATCATTATATAAGTAATATGATCAAGAATAACAAGCTAAACATGTATGATAGAGAAAGCGATTATTACTCAAAATATTTTTTAACATTGAAATTATTATTAAATGGGTTATATAAAGACATAAATGAATAAATTATGATATATTAAATATGAATATGGTTTTGGTATAATTTAATAACATACTATGGTCATTATATAGGAGGTTAAACATACCCTCGACCAAAGGAATGTACAAGGTAAGGGTTAATTCCTAAATCTCATTATTATCCGAGATTGTTCATGTGTAAGTATTAACTCCGACATATTTGTTATACATGTCCATGTTTCATAAAAGAGTTGTCAAAATGATTATTTTTTAAGGGGATCTTTAACTAAAACATCATTTTAAATGTTTTAAACATTTATTCTTCTAAATCTTTCTCATTAATGCCCACGTTTTCAAAATGGTTTTAAGGATTTATTTATATGGACATGAATGTTTTAAAATGTTAATTCATTTCAAATGTTCCAAATTTGTATGAGATACTTTGATTCAAAAATATCTTTTAAATTTGTTCATTTATAAATTTAGTTACTTTTAAATGATTTTATGAAAAATGTATATTTCTCTTAAAGAGTTTTACTGGTCATTTTCATCCATGTCAACATCCTTTACTAGATATTATTCTTGATTGAGGTTGATTAATTATGATAAAATATTCCATATTGTATTGAATGAGTTATGATATGTCTTACTGTGGATGTACTATTTTAATACCATTCATGGTTTATGGATAAAGTATTGACATTTCATATGCTAGGTTTAATATGAATGTTTAGGTTATGTTTCATCCTTTTCATATAAGGAATGCATTGGACTTAATAAGTGATTGGTGGATCCCGCTATAACTCCTCGATGCATCAGTAGGTCTCATGAGACAAACTAGTGTATTGGCACAATTCCCTATCAAAATATTTATTTTTTGTCTTGGCACAAGGCCTTAACTATGTGGTTATGATGTCCCGCATTATGCATTACATTATTATTAAATTAGCTATTGACATTAAATGTCATTATTCGACTATTAGAATATCCATGTGAATAAGTAAATGGTATAATTTTTATTTACCTTTTCCATATTATGCTGAAGTTTAAGTTTAAAAGGTTTTTGTTTTAGTCTTATAAGTTTCCTTAAATGTATATGCTTATTTATGATAGTTTCCGCTATATTGTTATCCTTACTAAGCATCTGAGCTCACCCCTTTCTTCTGTTTTATTTTTCCCAGGATGCGAAGTTGTGTATTATGATTGATATGTAGGGTTAAGATAGGGGAATAATGGTGTTCTCAAAGGATTATTTATGTTGTTTTTTATATAAGAAATTGAAATTTAATGTTCATATATGTAATCTATTTTCCAAGATTTCTAAATTGATCGGCCCTTCAAGACCTGATTCCTTGTAATCATGCCAATGTTTTAAAATAATGCACCGACTCTTGGTAACTGGGGTCCGGGCATTCCAGTTGGTATCAGAAGAAGTTTAACAACAACCTTGGAAATATATTTAGATAAAATCTGATTAGAGAACATTACATTAAGATAAACTTTGAGGATTAGTATAGAAGAACTTCCTAGAGTTTTCTTAATATAGAGATTTTGGGAATTTTCCAAGAAATACATCCCTATCTAGATACGAGCAGGTAGAGGTTTCTTTGGCGCAGATATATTTAGGGGTAAAACCCAAAAACACCGCTTTAAGCTATACTCGAACGAGAACCGGGGCACAACAACAGGACTTGCTGCACTCTTGGTTACAACACACCCGGGGGATATGCTTAGGATAATTATCATTTTCTTTACAAACTATTATATCAGATGTATGAGTTAATATGTAAGGAAAGAAACCATTTTTATGATTATGAGTCTAGATGTGTAAAAATATTAAATTAATGTTGAAGTTTTTTCTTGTTTTTGTATTATACATTATGATATGATCTAACCTAGGGTATTTCATCATTTAGAAATGGCACCCAATAGAAGGAATGAGAACTCCAACAATACACATGATCCAAATAGATAGAAGGATCATATGTTTCATGGTCTTAATCTAGCATTTAGAAGTAAAATAGTCTCCTAGGTATTCTCATCATATGATTAAATAGTATCATGTGTTAATAAGATATGTAATGAATTCTATGAGTCTTATGTATTATAAGGGAAACAAGAGAAGAAGAGGATTGCAGAGAAAAATATGGATAAAGGGAAGAAGGGAAAGAAGGATTTCCCCACATGTGATAACTGTGGAAAGAATCACCTTGGTAAATTCTTGAAGGGAATGGGAGATTGTTATAAATATGGAGGAAAAGGACACCAAGTTCGTGATTATAAGGGTAAGAAAAAAGATTCAAATTTATAATGCTTCATTTTCAAGGTGTTGGGACACTAGGAGAATCAATATCCCAATCATCTGAGTATACGGTAAATGATTTTATTGGATAATAATCATGTGATGATACTACCGAAGATGAAAAGGAATGATCAGTGTTCTTAAGTTGTTATTAAATAATTGTGTCATTTGAGCATTGTATTAATGATGTACAAGTTATAATAATTATAAATTATATAAGGATTGTACCGCAATATGTTTTCCTCAAGGATTTGATATATTATGGTACCAAGTAAAGTGACACAGTTTAAAGTTATACATTTTGGAAAATATGTGGTTGAGAGAAAGATAAACCTTAATATGGTCCTGATACTGATGTAGTGATTTTGGAAGAAGAGATAATTGAGTTGGATAAATTATATTGGGTATTATTGACATTCTTGGAACATATTAATGGTTTTTTTATTCCATCATTGTTGGAGTATTCAAAATATTTGGATTTAATGAGTATATCCAGTATTAAATGAGGAACAAGGGAGCATGAATGTATTCAATAAGGTTTTATAGTAATTCAGGGCATTACTAAGTCTTAATAGAATACATGATGAAGGTATTCACATGTTATTATGTAGAAAAAAGAGATATTCAATATGTTTACCTTATAAATTTTGGACTGTGAGTTTGGAAAAAAGTATTTTGGATAAGTCTAAAGGTTGGAATTAATTAAGTTGGACTTTGGATACTAATGTTTAAGGTTAAAAAATTTCTTAAGATTATTTTTGTACTATTATAAAAAGGACAACCTAGAGGTTGGGTGACAACCTGTCATGTCCGACAAGGCTGTGAGACTTAAACCTGCAACCGAAGGGCGAAAAGTGTGTATCACCCACCACTAGCCTACATGATTTCCTAGTTTGTATAATGTTGTTTTTTAAATGGTCTCACGCATGAATTATAAATTCATTTTTTTGGAACACTATAAGATTAGGATAAGTAGAATATTTTGGAGTTCTATGATGAGTTTGTGGTAGAAATTAGTTAAAGGATGTGACTCTACTTTTCAAGTATTCTTTTTTTATTCTTATTCCATGATGAAATTAATTCTTTAACATTATGGAAAGGATCTTAAAACAAAAAATGTATTATCCTAATACCTTATGTTTTGTCGAACTGATGATATTTTAAATCATCATAGATTTATGGATTTGAGGCCCTTAATTTTCCATTAACTTTTTTGCGATTGATGACATCAATCAATCCCTATAAATATTAACATTTTTCCTGCAATTATAATTTCCAAAAATGTTCTCCTATTCAATATCCTAATTTGGTGGTGAATTTTTGATTTCCCTTTCTGTCTTATTAAGACTAAATTTTATTAACCCAATTTCCGATGTGGGTTTTCCATAAATGTATTTTCTTTTTTTAACCTTTAATTTTTGAAGAAAAATTTCAAATTGCGAGGATAAAATTTATTTAATGAGGATAGAATTTAACACCCCAAGATTTCATAGTACGTTATCTATTTAAAGTAATTCAATAGCTTATGCTACACACAACACTGAGTTCGAGTGCACCACGACTTAACAAACCAGCCATTCAAAAAAGAGGTTGTGAATAATATTAAATGAATTTTTAATTTTATATACTCCATATAATTTTAGAATTCATATTATGTGTTTCTTATACATAACATAATAAAAAATTCATTTTTTTCAGATAAAAGAAGTTCTTTCAGGAAATGCAATTTTACCACCTTTTAATGGAGAACCATTTTTAAATCACATATTTGACACTTATGTATATTTAATTTAATAAAATAAAATTATACATTATAGTCGGGACATAAAAATTTAATTTGGATAAATTTTTGGCACTTTTCTGACAACTTTCATATTTTGATAAATAGTGAAAAATACTAAATTTTATTTGAAAACAACTTTTTTAATCGAAATAATTTATATAGTTAAATTATGAATTTGAGTGTTTTTAATGTATAATTACAATATATTTTTATCATTTAATATAATTTATGTCATTGGATGTAATTTTACATTTAAATTGTACATAAACATATGTCAATCTTTTGATGGTTTTTTCTTTTTAAAAACCCGCTTTCTAGTTTGATAGTGGGAATTAATTTTAAATTAATTAATGAAACTGAAATGTTTTGAATTTGGTAAAATATACATCATTTTTGGATTTGGAATATCCAAATTATATTAGGGTGAATTTTTGGTATTTTTCTGAAAACTATCAATTTTTTATGAATAGTGAAAAACACTCTGTTATTGTTTGAAACCGAATTTTATTTAAATAATAATAATTATTATTTAAATTTATTTTAAAGTAAAAATAGATACATAATACCTATATTAGTTCAATTTAATTCATTGGAGTCATTTTATAATTAGATTAGATGTATAAAATTTTATTGAATTTTTAAACGTCTTTTACACACCTTCTAGAAAAATTTGCAAATTTGCATAAAACACAATTTTACCGATTTTGTAAATTGAATTTTAAAAATCTGGGAGACATAGTTGAAATCAGTAAGTAAAATTTAGTTCAATAGGATGTAAATAATTTTTGGGGAATAGTAGCTTTTGAATTTTATTTACCATAGTTAAAAATAAATAGGGTAATTAAAGGTAAAAATGAAATTATAATTACCCAAACACATGTCCTAATTCAATTGGATAATTGTATTTAGACCAAAATAAAACTTATAAAAAAAATATTATCTTTTTGGTCCACTTGGATTAGACTAGAACATTTATTATTATTTTATTAAAATAAGAGTTAAAATTATTAAATTCAAAGTTTAATAACAAAACCATTTTTAATATAGGGTTATACATAAGATAAATTTGACTATAAATATTCATTCGAAAGCTAAAATGATTTCCTATATTATGGTATTTTATTTATAATTTTTATACATTAATTAACTAAATTCACTTGTGACACAATGATGATACAATAATTACCTTATTAATGAATGAATAAAATATTTGATATTATAAATATCACAATAAATTAAAATTGAGGCTTTTGATGCATTAAACGAATTTTATAGGTTAATATGACATGTTAGGGTTGATTTAATGTATATTTTTCTAAGTAATCAAGTTTTTTTGACTTTCACAAAAACTAAATACTAAATAGTGTCAAAATTGACATAAATGAGTTCTTAAAACAAATACTATATTATTAAATGATATAATATTAAAAAAAAATATATTGTTATGAAAAAACATATATAATTATATATATTCAATTAATGAACCACTTGAGGTTCTCTTTCCATTTTATAGCAAGTTTATTAACCCTGTAATATAAAAATACAAGAAGACATTGTAAAGATAAACAATTTAACTAAGAGTTAAATCTAAAAGATAAGGTTAATATGGTTACCTAAACATGTCTAAAAACTATTGGTTGAGACTATTGATACCCACACCCACCTTATACTCTAAATAAATCCATTTAGAGTCATTATAAACCGAAAATGATTTTATAAAAAAATAATATTTCAAACTTTTCCTAAAGTGACCCTCACCTCTCTTATAAAAGGGTACTTCTCCTTCCATAAAAATCACACCTTCAAATCCATTTAGATCTGAAAAACCCTGATAAAATATTCTCCCAAATATCCTCACTTCATACAAGATGAATTACTTTGATAATAAATCCAAACTAAGGACCCATTTTGTTCAAATCAATAGGAAAAACTCAAAGAAGAGGTAATTACATCATCACCTCTTTCGAAGTTCTTTTCTTCTTCCACTTTCTCTTTATTTTATTTTTTCCATACTAAAATAATAACTATAGTACCCTATACATACTGAGATGTTATTATAAATATGGTATAACCATATTCATTATTCTATCCATCCTATTAATGAAAAAGTCACCATACGTGCATACCTACGACTAACTGTCTCCACGTCGTGTTGTAGTTTGTTATTCAATAATTCATTATTCGAATTGGAATAATAATGAGTATAATTGATTTAAATAATAAATATAAAATGTTAATTATTCTTTATATATAATATACCATCCAATTACATACCATTTCATCATCAATAGAAAGATATCATTGCTCGTGCGTACGTAAGGATTACCGTCTCTACGACGCGATGAGATTCATTTCCACATTCACCATTCAATGATGATTTTAAAAATATATATTATTAATAATTATGTAAAATATGGAATAATAATTCTAATGAGTATATATATATATACATATATCTCATTCACTTACTTCTGTTCGATATGATATGAGAATAGAAACAACATTTATGCGTACGTACTACCTACCGTCTACATAAACAGTTTTTTCCATTTCATATATCTATCTATTATACATATTTATATTAGGAATATATATGGTACAAAAACAATATTTTATATTCTAGAAGCAATTAAATCATGATATAAGTAATATGATCAAGAATAACAAGTTAAAACATGTACGACAGAGAAAGCGATTTTTACCTAAAATATTATTTTAACATAGAAATTATTATTAAATGAGTAGTATAAATCCATTAATTAATAAATTATGATATCATAAATATGAATATGATTCTGGTATAATTTAATAACATACTATGTTCATTATACACGAGGTTAAACATTCCCTCAACAAAAAGTAAGTACAAGGTAAGGGTTAATTCTGCAATCTCATTATTATCTAAGATTGTTCATGTATAAGTATTTACTGGGACATATTAGTTATACATGTCCATGTTTTATAAAATAGTTTTGAAAAGGATTATTTTTTAAGGGACTCTTCAACTAAAACATCATTTTAAATGTTTTAAATATTTATTCTTCTAAATCTTTCTCATTAATGTCCATGTTTTCAAAATGGTTTTAAGGATTTATTTATATGGACATGAATGTTTTAAAAGGTTAATTCCTTTCAAATGTTCGGAAGAGGTATGGGAAAATTTGATTCTAAAATATCTTTTAAATGTGTTAATTTATAAATTTTGTGACTTTTAAATGATTTTATTAAAAAGTTATATTTATCTCAAAGAGTTTTACTGTTCATTTTCAACTATGTCATCATCCTTTAATAGATATTATTCTTGATTAAGATTGAATAATTATAATAAAATATTCCATATTGTATTGAATGTGTTATGATATGTTTGACTGTGGATGTACTATTTTATTACCATTCATGGTTTATGGTTAAAGTATTGATATTCTGTATGCTATATTTAATATGAATATTTATGTTATGTTTCAGCCTTTTCATATAAGGAATGCTTTGGACTTAGTAAGTGATGGGTCGAGCCCTCTATAGCTCATTGATGCATCGTTAGGTCTCATGAGAAATACTAGTGTCTTGGCACAAGGCCCTGAAAAAATCTTTATTTGTAGTCTTGGTATGAGGCGTTGACTATGTGGTTATGATGTCTAACATTATGCATTCCATCATTATGAAATTAGCTGTTGACATTACATGTGATTAGTCGACTAGTAGAATATCCATGTAAATAAGTGGAATTATTTGATTTATCTTTTCCATATTATGCAGATGTTTAAGTTTAAAAGGATTTTGTTTTAGTTTTATACATTGCCTTAAATGTTTATACTTATTTATGATAGTTTCCACTATATTGTTATCCTTACTGAGTATCTGAGATCACCGCTTTCTTATGTTTTATTTTTCTGAGGATGCGAAGAAGTGTATTATCATTGATATGAAGGGTTAATCTAGGGGAATAATTGAGTTCTCAAAGTATTAGTTATGTTGTGTTTTATTTTATAAATTTTAATGTAACGTTCATATATGTAATCTATTTTACAAGACTGCTAAACTGATAGGTCCTCTGGGACTTGATTCCTAGTAATCATGCCAATATATTAAAATAATGCACTGACTCTGGGTAACTGGGGTCAGGGCATTACAATTACTATTTATAACTACTAATTTAACATATAGTTTATATCTCATTATATTTTAATAATACATTATTGTTTGATAAAGCTTGGTCTGGCATGTAACACAAGTCATTGAGAAAGTTTTCTCATGCACGCAACACACACTAAATCGGTGTTTCATGAATTGAAATATATAGAATATATTTTAAATAGTAAATATATTATAATGTATCCATATATTATGTTACCTTATGTAGTTGGTGTTTCGTGTCATACACACTATCAAATACTAGGTTCTTACTTTAGATTTTCAAAGCATTACACAAGTCACACTGTTAGAACAAGTGTGTGATCTCTGATTCTTATCTAGTAGGAGTCTCTAAGAATAAGGGTGGAGTCAATGGTTCAACCAAAATATCTAGGTCTCATAAATGGTATGTGGAAATAAAGGAATGACTTGCAGCTATGTATATCAATACTTCAGCTAATGTAGAAAAGACAAAAATCCTACCTCAAATCATTCATGGAGCCCCTGGGTCATAAGCCTCAACTGCATGTATCTATCCCCTCCCCTTTCCTCCAGGTACCTTAGCTTGGTGTGGAACACATAGGGGTGGTGGTGGTAACAAGTCGAAATGTCAACCACCGCCTGCTACTCTCCAAGCTCATCTTCCATGTCTGCCACCCTATGGATCTTCCTGGTATTACCATTGTATGTGGCTTGGTGGTCCATCCATAGTATC
Source organism: Viscum album (assembly GCA_963277665.1). NCBI lineage: Eukaryota > Viridiplantae > Streptophyta > Magnoliopsida > Santalales > Viscaceae > Viscum > Viscum album. Next base: position 1,448,945,590 of record OY728151.1, on the reverse strand, counting down.
TCTGTTAGCAGTAGAAAAGATAAGGAAATATTGAGTGAGATGTACCATGACATCACATGAATAGAACCTCCTCTATCTAGGCTAACTGGACTGATAATTTGATCCCTAAACCACATATCCTATATCATGGGACCTCCTCCTAAATTCCCCCCATGTGCAGGTGCCTGAGACTGACATCAGATCCCTACCACTGATGTCTCTTCTCCTGCTTTCCCACTGTTAACTATCATCAACTACATCTGATCAGCTAATAAGCTTTCAACCAAAAAATATTGATCAAGAACCCCAAAACAAGTGGGAATGCACAGAGGGATAACACTAGATCATATGTCTCTATATAGACCTCATATGATGGTCTGAACCCTAAAGAACTGATCTCAAACCATATCCATCGAGTACTTGGAAAGGTTGGTAATCCAAGATGAATAATATGCCACTAAAATGCTACCCTACTAGAGCTGAATATGTTCTTGGATATGCACAACCCTTAGTATAGCTAGTGATAAATACTCTCCGAAGAAGCACTCAAACTCTATCCATGAATGATTCACCTCACTGTTAGTATAGGTAACCAAAATCCACCATCGTCCTAGTGATCTGTAAATAAGGTTCGTCACCAAGACCACCATCTGATCTACTGGTGTCCTGACTGGATGAAAAACTCAGATCACTGCCTAAAGCCAATCCATAACCACTTGTGGGTTTGGATTAGATCAGATCCTAAGGGGTTTCTTCCATAGAAACTCATGAAGAACACTCAGCCTGCCCTCCTCATTCACTGGTACTGCAAGTTCCATGTGCTGATCTATAAGTGGTGGTATGGATGGTGCACCTCCTAAAATCAGAATCTATTGAGCTAGTCCCTGTATCGAAGCCTTGTCACTGTGGGGGTCATCCTCATGATCACATAATGGAATCCAAGATGGCTTTATATGTGTAGGGATCCTGAAATAAAACAAGATATACCATGGTCAATGAGTATATCTAGAGAGATGACCAATGAAGGAAATATAACCATAATCCATTCCTATATGATTCATGTTCCATAATTGTTTCCAACAACTATTATTCTCATGTACTAAGTCAAAAAATAGGTTATCAGAGTTCTGGTGTAGGGATACATCGGCCATCACACCAACACTAGAGTCCCTAGTTTGAAATTGAAACACTAAACACATAACACTATTTCCCCTAAACCAATCTCATAGACCTGATCCTAATATATGACCGACTACCCTGATACCACTCTTTCATGAACCTTCTAAATAGGTTTCATGTCGTGACTCCACCAAACATTCCTCCAATAGGCTAGGGGTGGTGACTAGCATCAAGTAGAAATATCACTAACATGGGAGGCATTGCCTATGTACCTGGACACACACACACTTCTCCAAGACACAAAAAGTTGAAATGTAAAATCCAATAAGAAAACAATGCATGCATATATCTATAGCACAAAAATAAAGTATGATAGAAAATAAAGTAAAGTAAAATAGCTCTAAATATAAGATCACCATGAAGAATATGAAACAAGTAGTCCAACTTGTAAGTAATGGTACTGGTACTGCAGTCTAAAAGCCATAAGAACACAGCTTGATCTATCCATTCTCACTATGAAACATCTGGTCCTGGTATTCCTAGGAAACCATAAAATGTTTGATTATATTTATAAGACATGACACGTGAATGAAAATACCATGAAGGTTTGAGTATAACAATACTCAGTAGGACACCCCGAAACCAAAAAACAATATAACAAAGGAAAGTACAGTCATATCTACACAGGTATTTTTCTACAAAACATATAAAAAGAATATCCTGATATACTCAAACCTAGAAACATATTCTATAAGAAAGATAAAAACATAAAATACCAGCCCTAGGATTCTTTCTTGAAAATTTAATGAAGCAATGAACTGGGAGAACACACTTTTGAGTCCGATAACACTGATGCTGTCTATCTGAGAGGTACTTCTCACTAGGTACTATCATGAGATAGATACACTGATATATTTGAAGAGAATATAATACACAGGTGAGGATCATATCTAGGGACATGGGGTAATACCAATAAATCAACTTGCATTAACCTGCTAAGTAGAGGATTAGTGCCCACATAGTCTTGGTCACATTGATACCAAGAACTCCACCTAGGGCACAAAGATGAATAAATGATCCCACCCCACACCTCTTGGGGGATTACAAAAAATCTATCCATGAATTTGTACTGAAGGTATCATAATCCAAGGAGTAGGAAATGATTCATAATAAACTTCAGGGAAATGATAAAAGGATTGAACCCTAATAAAACTTATCCAAGATATGATGGAAAATAAATTCAATCCATATAGAAAGAGGTATAAAATATATAGTAAGGGTACACGCCATGTCCCTTAACCCTGGGTACTGCCTATGTAAAAAGACCTTTTCATTCAACCCATTTTATGTATAATAATACACAACATGTGATGGGGGGTTACACACCATTTCAATGCATTTAGGGTCCACCCGTGTACTACGGCCGTGTTCTAGTACACGACGTCAGCCCATGTATTCGTGACAATGTACCAGTATACAGGGTAGATCATGTACGTGGTCGATGCCATGCCAGGTTGGGGAGTAGATTCCACATAGGAAACCCATATAATATACCCCATGTCTATGTACTTCCCATTTACTCACTGAGTTCATCGAAGGGGGACACATGTCATGTATTCAGGGACTACATGCCGTGTGTATCAAGTTTTTCCAAAAACCATCTTCTTCCTTCTACATGCATTGTCGATCTCCAAAATTTTGTTTCAATGGGTGGTTCACCATGAAACTCTAGATCTGAGGTAATATAGTCACACAATCACTGAATTGGTAATATTTGAGCCTTCAATCGGCTCAAAAAACCATTCATCACTATTTTTATTTACACACCGAATACTGAAAAATTAGAACCCACCATCATTAAATCCATGGCCGCAACCACCATCCTATCTCTATCAAGTCATACCAATGTCATACCTATGGTTTTTTATTATTATTCCAAGAATCAAAGTTTCAACCATTGATTGTTCAATGGGATATCATATCGTGGGGATGAATGAATAACGCATGAAGAACGATGAATTGGGGGAGAAAAGTGCCAACCAAACTAGAGGGACTGACCTCAATTAATGTTTTTATTGATCTTGGTTCATCAATGTTAAAATGATAAACAAATGAAAATAAATCTCAAGATAAAACATGTGATAAATCCCTCAAAATAACCCATCCCGTAAATACAATCAAACCGTCGATTAATCTGTTTATTGATTGATCAATGTTCATCATAGAATTCAAGAACTGGGAAATAGAAAATCAAAACAATACATCCTAACTTGATTTGGATTATTCACTGATGAAGAAAGATTAATTCATCTTTATCTTTTCCAAGATCCTTCAAGATCGGTGTTTGCCGACTGTCGATCAAAGATTTCATTATCGTTTTTCAATTGGATTCTTGAGAGGTATCTATCCAATGTCTCCAAGGGATTACAGGGTTATGGGTCTAACCCTAGATTTATAAAAAAAATACCCTTTTGAAGATCCACCTCATCGATTCAACAATTTGAAATAATTTTTTTTCTTAAATTATTTTATTCATTTAATCCTCAGTGAAGACTTTTCCAAAAACAACCCACTATGACCAATGTTAGGTCGCACCTAGTGTAAAGATGACATTCTTAGCTCAAAGACGCCCTAATATTATTGATATGAACTACCGTTTAGGAGGTATTCCACTTTTTTCTAGAAAAAAAAATGTATGATATTTAATATTTTAAATATTTTTCAAAAATTTATTCCGGACACACCGGGTCTCTGTATCATACACCATCTCATCACCTAGCCTCAAAATTAATCCATACAATATATAAAAATAATACATGGAAAATACGAGTCATTATAGACACCCTTCTTGAAACCCCACATTATAAAAATTATAAATGAATAATCCCCATGATAAGATAGGTAGGTAATAATGAAGGTAATAAAAAATAATACCAACTGGGTTTTAAAATTGGATAACAGTGGTGGAAAGTGTATATATAAACATGGAAGAAAAGAATAATTCGCAGGGATTACTGGAGGGTGATGGAGATCATTGATCAAAAGAAAGTGAATGATCTATAAATATTTATAACCAAAAGCATTAAATCTACGATTAATATAAAGTCCATTTGATTCATTGAAAATTATGGTATCATGATAACATTTTTTTTTAATATCCATTTCCCAGAGTTGATGAATTCCATAACAATCAAGACCAAAAAAATAGAAAAATAAACTTACCTCATATATTTCATTTTTATAAGAATAATTTTATCCTTTCAATTTGCTTCTAGAAATTCCTATGTTGCCTCTAACTTCTCAAAATGAATATCCAATAGTATTTTTTTTATACATGATGCACTAAAATAAAAAATTAATATATCATTAGATCAAAAAATTAATAGTTAGTCATTCCTCCAGTCTCTATATAATTTACAAGACCAATGTGGTTAGAACAATTTATCCAATAAAACCCAATTTTCAACATTATGTATTATATAAATAGTAAAACTTGATACTCATTTAAAATATGTTTGATGAAATTAAATGTCCAAAAATATTGAAGGGAGTTCAATAAATCAACATCATATTCCCTATAAAATATACAGTGTATATTATTACCAAATTAATATTATGTGAATACCTTTATAGAAAATAAAACTTATTAATAAAATAATTCTACAAAAAATAAAATTTCATGTGGTAGAATATATTCATTAAATCAAGATGTGTTGTAAACTCCATCAATTTAAACATAAAAAATAATATCCCTGACAATTTCTAGGTCACAAATACTATCACATAATCATATATTTCTCATTATTATCCCAAATTAGATCACATATTAGTGGTTATATTCTCTAAATCATGTTTTTTATAATAATTTCATATTTCCATTAAATCACTTTTCTTGGTTGTTGGTTCTATTTAACATACACTATCATGTCCATAAACAAAATGTACTATAATGAAATCCTTATAAATTTCATTATTATTATAAATAGAATATAATTGATTAAATTTTCTAATAAAAATAATTATTTAATCCAAATAAACAAAAATATTAATCATTCCACATTGTCTATAGTAATAGCATTAAAATTTCCTTGATCCCATAACATTTTCTGATGTACATTCCCTTGACAATTGGGGAACTCATTTGTGTAGTTCCCCATATACTTAAAGTTAAATAAATATATATAAAAGTTGTCATTATTAGAATTTAATTTATGTTCTAGATGGAATTTATCTCTATAATTTAAGAAAACACCTATTACCTTCAAGAAAGTATGAGGGTTTTTGTTTCATTAATTACCATAAGTGAGAAAAACCTTGTTCCCCTTATCCCATTATCAATTTATCTCATTCATTATCTTCTCCACATTATTTCCTTCAAATCCAGAATATGTTAAAAATTTTCTCTATTTCAATATTGTAAATGATAATGTGTCATTGAATGATCATAATGTTTAAGATACTAGTTTCCTTTAATATATTGTCTTATGATCATCAAGGAAATGATCATTATTACACATTGGATTATTTGAATTGATTTAGTTCTCATTCATTATTCTAGGTTCATTTTATAAATAGTAAAATACTCTATATTAGATCATTACATTATATATCATAATGTATACTACTAATAAAAGTGAAATAAATAACATTAAGTGAAAAATATATGCTTGGATAATCTCCTAATCATAAACCTAATTTCCTTGGGAAACTATCCAAATTATACTAAAATTTTAAAACATCTCATAATGGATTGTAATGAAAATGTAAATTTACACAAGAATAACCAATGAGAGTATAAAACAGGTGTAAAGTGAGGCACAATGTTGTGTATTATGTAATTCTCAAGTCAAGTCTGATATGTACTTTCTATAGTTATTACCCAAATAATATATTTTCCAAAACCACATCCACTTGTAGTATCGATATATGAATGTATTTATAGGAAAGCCATATAATCTATAAACATCCAAAACATTAAGATGTTATCTTGGAATTATACTTGTCAATAAATTAATTCATATCTCTATATTACCTAATCTATATTTTCCAAACTATACTTCTCATGATTTCTACTAAACTTAATCTCATACCAACTGCAAAGACCCCGAGTCCAGTAGCCCAAAGCTACTAGTTACTTTATTACATAGGAATTGTATTCAATGAATTGTATCTTGAAGGACCAAATAGTTTAGTAGTATTTGAAACTAGATACATAAATTCAATTAAAATTACATTTTTAAACATAAAATACAAAAAAAAATTATATGAGAATTCCATTATTCATCATGGTGTGCCCCTGCAAACCAATTTCAAAACACATCATTTCATATTGTCAAAAATAAAAAATAATAAATTAGTGAACTTATATGATTAGTAAGGGTAACAATACAATGGATTATATCATGAATAAATAAGAATAATCAATATGGATATGTAAATAACTAAAAACCTTTCCATTTAATAAATAACCCGAACATAATATGGAATAAATAAATGAAAATCAATTAAATCCATAAAATAGTTACATAATCTTAAAACATTTCCCAGAATATTCTATATAATATAATAATCACATGAAAATAAAATAATAATCTCATATTTATGGAATCCATAATGCCAGACATCTTAAACATATCATCCAGACCTTTCAAAAAACACTTTAAATCTATGGGTGAAAACCTATATAATTGGCCAACTGAATTATCTCATGAGAACTATCAATTTATTAAAAGTATATCTATAACCATGACCCAAAAATAACTAATAAGTCCAATTAAATACTTATATAAAAGGGGTGAATCATAATTTACATAAATATTCATATTGAAAAAATAACATATGAAATGTTAATACATAACCCAATCAAATAATAATAATCATAAACCATCCAGAGTAATAAGTTTAATGGGAATACAATTAAACATCATAAAATGAAACTATACATAAACCATCCAATTAAATAATCTATATTCTTTAAATACATTATATCCCTAATGGATCATAAGTACAATAAAGTTTTTATTTCAATGATTAATAGAAATACCATATAAATTTCATTAAAAGAATTTTGAGGAAAATAAACTTTCAACTTGGAAATCAGAATTTTAAAATAAATATTTCACTAAAAATATTATAAATAATTTTCTTTGAAAATATACATTGAAATCATGTAAAATAATATTTAAATACTTCAGTGTACATGGAAGGGGATTATTCAATTCATCATTTACAAATTAAAATAAATATTCCATTCACATTTTTGGTAATTGCCAAATGGGCCTTATTTTGATAATGTTAAGAAGATTAAATTAATTTATTTTAGTCTTTCAAATAGGTAAATTTTGTTTACTAAATATTTTTTTATGGTTTGAATTTTTTTTGAAAATATTTATAGAAAACACGCATTTTAATGAAAAATGATTTCCAACCAAAGAGAGAAATAAAGATAGATTTTCTTTAAAACTATTTCTCAATAATTTTAAATATTAAAAAGTGTTAAAATGGTACTATTACATGAAAATTTCATGAATAACTATTGGAGAACAAAATATATATTTTTCATAATGAAATATAAAATAATTATCATAATGGAGACTTATAAAAAAACAATCCCGAATAATGATGATATTGTGAAATAAACCCTCACCACTTTGACATATTCTGAATCAAAAGCCTCATAAAATAGATCACATAAAATGAAATGTTAAATAATATTAATATAAATAAATTCATGATATAATATATTGAATTTTAATTATATACACCACGCAATAGAAATAATTGGTGAATCTGGATTATATCTCACTAAAGTAAAAGTGTGATGAGAAACCATTACCTTAGGATTTAATTCCTTAAAATGTGATAGAAACTATTATATAATAAATATTTTATTGTTATAAATCTATTATAGGACCAAGATAATATATCCAATACCATATATTATTTAATTATATTCATTTAGCACCATTTTATTAACAAGTCTATGTTAAAATCACCATTTCAAGTGACAACCTCTTCATTATTCATGTATGTTTTATTTTGATAATTTTGGTTATTTAAAATTTATCACGGTTAGATCATATTTCGAATATTAAAAATGATATGAATTTCATATATATATTCATTATTTATGTATATATAGTACTCAATCATAATTATTAATAGAAAATGGATTACACCATTCATTGAGAGGGTAGGTCATACATATGCATAAACATTGTTTGTATTTTTCTCAATGAATGTAAAAAAAGAAAATAAATATTAATTAAACTTTATAAAAAATATTTTATGAAATATATAGTAATTACATTAATCAAATACATCATTATTACCATCCATTTAAATATGAAATGAAAAAAATATCACATTTCTATGTATGGGTAGTATCCCACATGTACGCATGAGAAACATTATTATTTTATAATGAATTATAATGAATGAAGTAAGATGTGATATTATATTTCTATAAATATTGATAAGTAAAAAATATCACATATAATCATTAATTTTAACATTTATTCCATTCATGTAAGGACTAATCAAAAGATGAATCACATTGCATCGCGATGTAGTAGTTCACCGTACACACGAGCTACGTTATTGTATGCCCCATGGAATGAAATGTATGAATGTATATATGATATAATAATTACATAAGTAAAATAATTTCATAAATATAATATATATATTTTAAATCGACCATTATATCCATTCGTTAAATGTGGTTATGAAAAGTTCATTACATTTGTTCGCGAGGTGGTAGTCCTCCATACACATGATCGACAATTTCATTTATCATTTTAAGGAAGCATAGATGGATATATGTTATTAAATTAACATAAAACTATATAAATATATATGATATAATTTTTTTATGATATTATAATTTTTTAGGATTGTTTCAAGTGGTGGAAGAATAGATAAAATAGATATGAACGTTTAAGAATTTTTCCTCTTCTTCAGATATCATGTTAAGGATTATAATGAAAGAAATCCATGGAGGTATTAGTAATAAAAATAAGTCCACTCAGATGTGGGTATTGATTTATGGAAGGTATTTGTGTAGGTCTTGGCTGATCAAAACGTTTTTTAATGTGTTAACAAGGGAGGAGATGGTGTTCCCTTTTATTTGTGTGAGAGAGGACACATATAGAGTTTTTTTAAATATATAGTAAAACAAACGTTTTTTTCATGAAAAAATATTCCAAAAAGATTAATTATAGATCCTTATATATAATAGGGATGAAATATGGAGAAAATGGGGTTTTTATTAGCTTTTGGTCTTTTTAACCCTTATATTCATAGTGTAACCACCCGATAAATCTATTTTAACATTAACTCCTCTAGTTAATTCTTTACTGCTTTCACTATTGACTATGGTAAAAAATTAATATAACCATATTATATAGTATATATTTTACTGATTCTAAATATGGATTCTGTTTTTCCAATTTCAATTCACATAAGTTGTATAAATCAAGTTAAAATTAAACCATATAAGCAACAAAAGAGGGGTTTTTCAAAGAGAATATTCTCATAATTATAGAATTTTATTATTTCAAAATTCATTATTAAATTAATTACAAGGACCTAAATTAGATAATTTTTTCTAAACAATTTAAATGAAATGGATTTTTTTAACAAAAGTTAGTATTTTTGACTATTCTGAAAAAAATTAATCTTTTCAGAAAATTATAAAAAATTATCCTACATAAGATTCATATATTTAGATAAAAAAATGAATTTTATATTTTAAAATAAATTCTATGAAATTTTTATACATTAATTTTATTTTATGTGCACAAATATTGAATATTCCACCTTTTAGAAAAATATAGTTTTCAGAAATTATTTCATTCTCTTTCAAATGGTTCATATTTTATTTAAAACCAATATATAAATTTTGAATTCACATTATAAATATATGAACCATATAATTAAAATAATTTATTTTTTAATATTTATACATTCCATCTTAATGGTATGGTTTTAATGGTCATGTTTAATTAACAAAATGTTTAGTGGAGTTTCGTGTATCGCATAAGTTCGGTGTTACATGCATTTCATGCTATAAAAAATATTGAATTTACATGAAAGGAAATATATCAGAAGTTATTGGAGTGTTACATTCTATTCTATTATTGTTGATTCATTTCATATACACTATCCAATATGATATTCCTATTTTAAAATATTAGGGTGTTATAATCTTCCAAAATAAATAAATTGCATCATCACAATAAATCTTTATCTCGATAATCAGGGGATTAAAATTATAAAATTACCTTTTGGAAACCCCAAATCATAAAAATGGTTTATAAAAAACCCATTTATAATAGAGTATGGGATATGTAGAGGTTGTATGCAATAACATGTACCAGGTTTCCAAATATGAGACAATTGTGGAAAGTGAATATATGTATATATAATAATATACTAACACCAACATATTAATGGATAGTCATTTAGACCATTTTACAAAAGAAAGTGAATTATATATAAATCTTAATGACTAGAAATAAATAAATCAGTAATGTTTTAAAGTATATTTGATTCATTAAAAATCAATTTACTATGATTGCATTTTTTTCAAGATTATTTTCCTCAAGTTTAGAAATTCCTATATAATCTATAATGAGAACATAAAAAATACATTATTGATATATTTATATATTATAGGAAAAATTTCACCCTTTGGATATGCTTTGAAAAATGCATTCTTAATCACTTACTCTAAAAAATGAATATCCAATAAGAATTTTTATGTCTAGAGAACTAAAATTAATAATTAACAGATCATTAGATTAACAAAAGAATAATAAGTCATTCCCCCCATTTCTAGAATTTTCCATGACAAAAATGGTTAGAAAAAGTTGTCAAGTAACAACTAATGTTCAAATTAATCAATTTAAAAAATATTTAACCTTAATTCTCATCCAAAATAAGTCTTAACAAATTCAATATCTAAAAATTTAAAAGGGAGGTTAATAAATCAACATTATATTTCCCAGAAAATATATAGTGGCTCATAATTTGACATTCATAATATGTGAATAACATGATCACTATAATACTTTATTCAAAACATCCATGATTCTAAAAATAAAATCATAGGTTAGAGAATATATTCCACAAATAAAAAAATACATTAAAATCCAAGAAAGATAAAAAAACCCTCAAATAACTAACCAAATTCATGGTCACTAGTACTTTCAACTAAACATATCATTATAATTATTATCTCAACAATAGAACATATTAATGGTTATCTTCCCTGAATCACAAGTTTTAAATGAATTTCAATATTACATTGAATCACTTTTCTTGGTCATTTGTACTATTCAATATATTCCTTAAATTCCTCAAAAAGATTAATATAGTGAAATATTTATACATTTCATAATTCTTATTACTAGAATATTAGTGTTAAAATGATCCTATAATATAATTCTTGAATTTAAATCCACAAGAAATTTAATCTTTCCTCTTCAAACATAGTAATAAAATATTCTTTCCCATGACCCCTTACATTCTTATGAGATATATTCCCTTGACATTTATGGAATTCATTTTCATAGTGGCCCATATAATTACAGTTAAAAAAAATGAACATAAAAGTTTTCTTTCTTACACATTCATTCAAATTCCTGATGGCCATTCTCTTCACACATGAATCAGAATCCCATTCTCATCAATTTAAGTACTAGGGTGTTTCTTTAGACAATTATCAAATGTTTGAAAACCCTTACTTCACATCATCCCCTTATTCATTTTTTGTTCTCTCATCGTCATATCCCCTTAAATTAAATAAATTCTATAATTTGTAGAGAATTATTTCTCTATCTTGATAGCACATGATACCAGGCCCTTTTATGATGAGAATGTTTAGGATAATTGATTTCTTTGAATGACTAGCTTATGATCAATAAGGAAATTAACATTAATATGAATTGTATTATATTCATTTATATGATTATCATTCATTATACTAGGTTTAATTTATAATGAATGGAATATACAAGATTAGTTCATAAAATTATGTATCATAATGTGTAATCCCAAAAACTAGTGAAACACATGACATATAATGAAAATTTTATATATGTATAACATCATAATAATAAGCATGATTTCGATGGTAATGTCTCCAAATCATAAAATATTATAAAATACATCATAATTTTTTTTAAATAAAATTTGAATTAACCCATGAATTTACCCTTGAGAGTAAAACTAGGTACACATTAAGGCCCATTTCCATGTACCAGAAAATGCATGAGTCAATCCCAACATGCCTTTTTTGGACTTATTACCCCTAGGTACATCAGTTCTAGAACCACATACAATTTTATTATCCATAAAAGGATGTCTTTCTATGATAAGAAAAAAAATCTCTACCTTACAAAAAAATTAGGGTCTTATCTTATAAATGGAGTTATCATTAATAAATTTCTTATGGTTGTATTCCCTAATATCATTTCCCTAAATCTATTTTACAAGGTTTCTTCTAAAATTGCGTTGAATCCAACTAAAAGTACCCCAATTCCTATATCCTAAGGATAGTGATAACTTTATTACATTGGAATTAGTATAAGGAATCACATTTGGAAGGACCAAATCATTTCACAGTCATGCTAAACAAGAAAAATACTTTAAATTCACATTATATTTTATAACATCAAATACAAAAAGTGATTTTTTAATTCCATTATTACTCATAGAGTATCCCAACATATCAATCACAAATAAATTCTTAGTATCTTTGGAAAAATAATACCTAATAAATGGGTGAGATCAGATGATCAATATGGGTAAGAATACGATGGAATCTATTAAGAATAAATAATAAAAATAAATATGGGAAGGTAAATAAAGAAATCATCCCATTTAATTAATAAAATGAGAATATTATAGTATAAATAAAGATGATCAAATAAACCCATAAAAATAATCAAATAATCTCGAAACATTTACCAAGATTTTCAAACAAATCAAATAATATCATTGATATAAATAAATGTTATCATAATGATAGAATTCATAATTAAAGACATCTAAAACCTATTTTGAATACCATTGATAAGAAGTTTTAAATATATGGATATAAACCCATCTAATTTGGATGACTAATTTGTCTCATGATACTTATCGATGCATCGAGGTTCTATTTGTACTGTCCCATCCCAGGAGCAACTAATACGATGGCCCATGATGGTGGCTACTTGGCCTTGAGAAGAAATTACTATACCCCAGAGGCTACATACTAGAAGCGAGGGTCTAATGGAGGTATATTGGGGATACTATAACCTCTAGATAAGTTATAAATATTTCAGAAGAAATAATATATTAGGCAGTGGAATAAAAATAACTAACAATAATAAAAGAATAATGATCATGCATGAACATTATTTTACATAAATTCAGGAATGTATACACAATAAATGGAATGTAGGAAAAATGAAGTAAATAAATAAATGAATTAGAAGATATCTACAATAGAATACCGAGAACATGATTCATCAACTACTCCCATAATCCATCATAGACTAGAAGGATAACAATAAGAAAGTACAATCCATGAACATGATCCTACAACATGAGGTCTGTTCGGGTACCCCAGTAAAGTGGAGGCTCAATCAGGGTGGGAGATTTACTCACTAGAAAAATAACAATGGTTTATATAGATATATATAGTTTGTGAACATAAAAGAAGTATAGGTATATAAAAATTAATAAATAATAACATGTTGGTATTAGGTTCCTCAAAAATACCTAACCCTTCATACTTGAATTAGCTATAGGTAGTTAGAATATTGTTTACATAGACATAAATGCACAGGAATGGATTCATGGTTTAATATCCAGGTAATCCACATATGGATAATATCATATGTTTCACATTTAAAATTATGGGGTGACTTGGTATAAGCATCCTTTATAACTAGGATCATGTGATATAATAATATAATGATAAGGAGGGATCCAAGGTGTAACCATGGAATCCTTGACCACAAAAGGTCAAGACAACTCATATTATCCACACATGAAGTCTAGATATAGAAGTTTGAGTGTAATAAAAGGGATAAACAGGAGGATGTACACTTAAATAATGTCTAACAAAGTGCAAGAAACATGACTATAGTAAACCTAGGATATACCTGACTTGGCACCATGCAGATAATCCAAGGGGAATCATGTCTAAGAACATTATCTGAATCCAAGGAGTGTATCTGATGAATTATAATATCTAGAAAACATATCAAGTTAATTTTAATAATACACTGATAAATTTACACATATATATGAAATTTACCATGTTATAAGGTGGGTATCCTCCTTCGAAACTGATCTAATGAATGCTGGTGGTTTCCTTCGAGTGATTAAGACATTCCCTCAGGAATCCAAGGATTGATCAAGTCATACCACTCTTATAAAAGGAAAAGATCCATATTATAAATAAACACCCTATGTTTAATTAATAATTTTTAATGGAATATTTATGATAATGTATCAATTCCATTTATTTAATCTATTAAAAAATCATTAATAAGTAACAAGTTTCAATTGGAGATTTTATTCCAATCAGTCATATCATATTGTTTCCATTATTTAATTCAAGTATCTACCATTCTAACTTAACTATTCAAGAAGGATATATAAAGTTTCATACCAATTATGATTTTATTTTAATTAATTTAAGATATTTCCTTTCATTTATACATGAAAAGTTTCATGGTAGGTGTGATACCTATTAACATTCCATTTCAAGTGATGAGATCGAAGAGAAACATGCTTTCTAATTAAATAGTGTTAATTAAACCATCTAAAATAATTAAATTATTTTAGGAAGTAGTACTAATAAAAACGGGTGTTTCACTTATTAATTTTAAAAGGTGTGCATAGAAATAACCATAACACACCCAAGGTTTGGGACAAGTTGATATCATTGTCCTCAAATTAAAATAATATTTTATAATAGAAAATATAAACTAAAAAAAATATAATTTAAGGAAATTTTGTTCTAGGGGAAATGTGCAGGTAAAACCAACAGACAACATGACATAAAATATTATAAACAAATAAGACTTTTTGGAAAAGAAACTAGGAAAAATACCTCATTATTAGGATAGGCCACTCATTCAATATTGGGCTTCAATTGAAGATGAAATAGAAGAAATTGCAATATTAAACGAATTCCTTAAAAATAGGGTATGTTAGATCATAGGGAGATAACATTCAGGATGGATAGGGAATCCTGAAAAGGAAGAAAGTAGAGTATTAGAATTACTAAGTGGATTCAAACCTGATGAACGATGCTCAAGATGGAGCAAGATTGAATGTATTCCACCCATGGAAGATAAAGGAAGGACAATCACATATTGGGACGTGCTAGGTTTGAAATGGATGAGAAAAATGAGGTAAACACATTTAACGACTGAGTGGAAAAATCCCCATTTTTACCTTATAATGGAGAAACATGGTTAGGACAGACATATTTTCTATCTATGTGCCAACTGAGAATCCCTCACTATCCAATTTTTACACCATCAATGGTTTGGCCACATGGACAAGAAAACCGAGCACTAATCATGCCCTTGGGACTTTCTAATTCCAAACCCCACATGGGACATGTACAAAATTATATAAACCATGGGTATGTCATGTATTTATCCTCTTCAATGAACTATAGAGATATCGAATGACCGTGCGCCCCACCTAAAATGTTTTAACATACCATGAAATACCCATTTACAGGGATGAACAGTTTCTCCTAAGGGTTTTCACGGTTTAAAAAAATGGTGCACCGTATATATTTCTCTCGAAAAGCATGATTTCAGATCTCGGTGCTCCCGAAACTCAAAAAAACATCTGAGACACCTCTCAGATCTTAAGCTACATCCAAAAAAACATGTTCATGTTTTTTTGATTCTTAGATTTACATTCTATGGATCAAGTTAATATTCATCTTGTTCACCTACCAAAGGGTTCGAAAACATTTTGAGTATTCAAACTGTCCATAAAAATCATACCCTACACACTACAAAACAACAACAACATATTAGTGGTATTTTTTAGGGGTAGGGGGGTGGGGGGGTGGGGTTATACACAACCCCTGCTAATAATTTAATTTATAGGGGATTTACAAACCCCTCTAAAATTTAGAACATTATCTTTTTTAATATTTGGTTGGATTTTAGAGGTGGTTATGTCAAAACCACTGCTAATTTAATAAATGGTGGGGATATATGTTCGATTAGATTTTAGAGGTGCTATATATATATGGATATTATAGGGGTTCTTGAACCCTGCCCAACATAAGAAATTAGGGGGGTTTCTTGAACCACTTCTAATACCTTAGAATAGAGAGGGTTTTGAACCACTTCTAATTTAAGAAGTTAGAGGGGGTTGTTAACCCCCTCTAATTTATGACACTAGAGGGGGGGGGGAGGGTTGAACCCTCTCTAATTTAAGAAATTTGAGGGGGTTGTGAACCCCCTATAATATATGACAATAGAGGGGTTTGTCAAGCCCCTCTAATTTAAGAAATTAGAAAGGGTTTAGGAACCACCACTTTTCCATTTGATTGTATTTTTATTTACTTTTTAAAATAAATCTCATATAAATTCAAGTTTTATAATATATGTGTGTGTGAACATGTGTGTAGATATATATATTATACAAACACATTATATAAATGTATTTAAATAAATTATTAACATATATATAAAGACATTATATAAATACTTTAAATAAATACTTATACCTATAAAAAAAATGTATACATATATAAATATTGGTATACAAAATATAAATGTAATTATAAATATATTTATTCAAATATATTAATTTTTATGGTTTTATAAATACTATACATTTATATTATGTTTTATATTATACATATATTATATTAAATACATTTTCTTATATTTATGTATAAATTTTTTTATATTATATTATGAATACAAATATATATAATATATAAAAAATATAAATATAAATATAAATATAAATATAAATATAAATATAAACATAAATATTTATAATATATATATATATTATATTATAAATATTTTATTATACATAAATTTATGTAAATAATATAAATATTTTATATATATTTTATATACCATATTAATTATAAATTAATTATTAAATATATATATATATCATTTAATTATATTATATATTTCCAATTATATGAATGTATTTAATTTTTTGGGTATATATATTTGTGTATAGATGACATAATAGAAATATATATAATTACATACATAAATATATAATATAAATGTATTTAATATATTATATTTGTAATATATATTATAAAATATATAAATATATAGTATTTATAAAACCAAAATATAATTTTTAATGTTTAAAAAAATGTGTAATAATAATATTATTATTATTACACACACACACATAGACATATAAGTATATAAAAATAATTATATATATATATTATAATTATATTAAATCTATAAATATTATATAAATACATAAATATATATACACACACAAAAATATAAATGTATTTATAAATATATTTATAAATATATATTATACATGTAAATATAAATATTTATATATTTTTTATATAAACAAATAATATATATATATATATGTATATTATAAAAAAATATTTTTTATATTATACAAAAATATATTATATACACAAAAATATATTCTATTATTTATATTTATACACACACACATATACATATATGATATTTTTGTATGTAAATAAATGTAAATTTTTATATGTAAATAAATAAAATATATTGTATACATAATATCAAAGTGCATTTAGTTGTGTGGTTAAATCTTCATCTTAAATTCTATCGGTACATGATTCGAATCCAAGCGGGTGTTAATTTTAGTCCTTTAGCCAACAATGGGTGAAAGGCACGTGCGTGAGGCGAGGGGTTCATTTTTCTTTTTGCTGTTGGTCGGGGCACCTACTTTGTCATGGGGTGTCTAGGGGGTGTCCAGGCGGCGTGGTGCGGGGAAGCGTTGGTAGTCAATTGTCAGAGGAACATCCTAGGTGTCCAAGAGGGTTGTCTGGTGGCATCCCGGGGTCGAGGGGGATTGTCCTAATAGTTGGGGGGGGGGTGTTGTCTTGGGGGTTTCATAGACATGTTTGTGGTGCCCAATCATGTTTTTCTTAGGGGGTGTTCCAGTGTCAAGAGGGGTTTTAATGGGGCCTTTCTTAATTATAAAAAAATAGATAGACTAGGGGCTGTTAAGTGTAAAATTCCACTAAATTTGAAATTTTTGAGTCAGTTGGCGGTGGGTTTATCCACCGCTAAATGGATATTTGAATTAAGGGTGGATAAAACCGCCCCTAAGTAATATGCTTGTGGTGAATTTTGTGAGATATTAGAGGGTTTAAAACCCCCTCTAATATAACCGTTGCTAAAGACAAAATCATTTTACCCGTACTTACAAAAAACCAACCCAAATCAGAGTAGGCATGCACTTTAGCATCAGTTATGGTTAGTGTTGCTAAAGTGTTTAGAGGGGTTTTAACCCATTATAAATGAAAAAATAACCCCTTTTAATTTCCCTTTTTTGTAGTGACGGTCTCCCACCATGAAAAATCTTATAGAGACCAATGATTATCATAGATAGATATTAAATAATTTTTAATGAGTATTTATTCTATTGCACAAACACGCATTTGAGGGCCCTAAAAGATTGGTTTCTTTGTATTATTGGAAACATATACACATGTTCATAGGTGAGGTACATCATCTCCCATAAAATTCATTATAACTAGAATCTTTATTAGAAATATCATAAATAATATATATTTTCATAACCTTGTGAAAGGGACCATAAGAATGGGATATCTCAGACTATTATTCAGAATAAACAAGGGAGATACATAAGCATAACAGGAACCTAAGGGTATTGGAACATGTGGATATCATTTAAAAAACATACCTAGGATATAATAGAACATATACATGAGTAATGAAATAAATATTGGTACTTGAAAAGACATGAATCATAACATAATCAAAGAACATGATCCATGAGTGAGTAACATTTACATAAGAAATGGATTTATTGAATACACATAAATATAGAAAATCTTTTCCATATTAGTCAAGGATCACAACCAAGTTAATCATATTGAAAAGGGTTTACTCCCCAAACCATAATAGTTTTTAAGGTTCACTCCTTAGACAATTATAGTGGACAACATCCCTTATTGAATAAATTTGACTCATCATTACTATCATATCTATCCCATGAGATATAAATTGTTACCCAATGCATTGGAGGGAGATATTGGTCCCACACATTATATAATGGAAACAATATTTACGGGTTCCCCAATATCATAAAAATTCATCTTATCATAACTTAAGATAACCAATTTTTTCCTTGAATGAATTTGATAACTTTCTACATATATTTTCAAATCCAGGTGCTAAGACAACGTGTGATTCTGAGGACCAATGTTCCAGGAATTAGTTTTATAAAAATATTAAAAATATTTTATATTACCCATGGGATGTTTGTTATAGAAAATTGTGTAACTCTTAAACAAAATCTCATATCATAAATCTAATACCACACTTGAGTCAGGAACACAATGTTTACCCTAGGTGTGACCTAAAATATGTTGGCATGGGGCTTACAGATATGTCGGCCATTGGTGGTACATTTAGCTGATTAATTAAATTATAAATTAAATTAATTTATTAAAATAATGGTATGGATTACATCTATAGTTATTATACTATTGAGACTAGCCTAGGGTTAGCCATGTAAACCCTGTGAGAATCCATATCATTCTTCTCCTCCTTTTGTTGGAGAATCACATCTGACAATAATGAATCTCTAGACTAGGGAATATTGGGATGAAAAGAATGTAGTGACTTTTTACATTCACAAGAAGACAAATTCTTCAATTATGAATGATCCAATATTCATATAGGACACATTAAATTTTGTATTATACCCTTTTTTCTTAAATTTATTGAGTAGGATCATCCGTTTTATGATATGTGCTAATTATTGAACCTTTCATGTTCCCATGTAATGATTTATATTGATTATTTAATTGTTTTGAAACCCTAGA
Source organism: Viscum album (assembly GCA_963277665.1). Taxonomy (NCBI): domain Eukaryota; kingdom Viridiplantae; phylum Streptophyta; class Magnoliopsida; order Santalales; family Viscaceae; genus Viscum; species Viscum album. Next base: position 1,448,925,399 of record OY728151.1, on the reverse strand, counting down.
TAACCCCATAGATAAATATTGGACAATAAATATTGGCAATTATTGATATAAATTTTTTATAGTTATGTTTCCCCCTTAATTTCTTCACATTATATATCGTTTGGCTATAAGTTCATGATTAGACATTTCTGAGCAGTACTAAGCCCAATTAGACCCCGAAATTTGCAACGGTTTCATAGCAGATGTAGTTTTTTGTCTATCAATGATGGATTTGGGGTTGAATCATAAAATTATAGGATTTTATTCTCAAATGTATGAGACAAGAGACTGATGGAGTTGACGAGATTGAGTAGAGGTGCAGCTGTGTGTATGGGTTCACATGGGAACAAACTTGATTCATCTTTTAGAAACCGAGGGACTAAAAATCAAAATCATGTAATGTTATTTATTTTAAAAGAATTATTCTTAAATATTATTGGTAATTATCTCAAGAAGAGTCACTGAGATGGTGTGAGATTCCAAGGCCCTCTGTGCCAAGAATAAATGCTTGAAATATATTAAAATATTATAATTGCACGAGCACATTATTTTCATGAAAAAGTTCAATTACTTCAAAACGAGTTCCTAGATCAGAAATATGAGGGAAATATTGCATTCAGAGAAAAGAATTTACCCTAGGTGAGTCCTAACACTGGCCGACGTGGGTCCGATGCGAAATTTAATTTTAGGACATTTTAAAGAATAAAATAAATTTAGAATTTATTTTTTTTAACATTTTTCAGCAATGAAGTGATGTTTATTTTAATTATAATTTTAGTCAAGGATTCATTGTGAGTATCATAACCCTAGAACTTCTTGGAGGCTCTGGATAGAACATAAATAATTCTCTCGATAGAAAATTATGACGAATATTGTATCAGAGATCGATGGATCCATTCTTGATGAATATAGACAATGGCAACGATGCAGAAATCAAACCGGTTCAGAAAACGAACGAACCCCATGGTATGATGTGTTTTTTAAATAATTCTTTCCCCGTTATTAGATTTAATTATGAACACAGACCAACCAATGAACAGGTTGATCCATAATTCTATCCTTCTTGGGGGATGGGCTTTAATTGAGGGATTTATGGGGTTGATTTATTGTTTGATTTATTAATTGTTCTTACAAGTATAGATTGAGACCAAAACAAACAATGGTCATGGTATGTTCCTCTAGTTTGTTTCCTTGTGTTTATTTCCTCTCCCCGATATGTTCTACGTGTTCTTCATTGTTCATGGAATATGAACAGATGATTGTTGTGCCCTTTTTTCTTGGCAGAATGAACTAAAATTGAAGATATGACAACAAGAAAACCAAAATAAGGTGAAAAAAATGGTGGTATATGGATTGGAGTGATTTGGGAGATATCGTTCTTTGATAGATTTTCATGCAGGTGATCGGAAACGGATTTCGGAGCCGATCGAAGGATTGAAACTCACCGATTCGGTGCTATGATAATGAGAATACCCCGGATATCTAGTTTCAAGTTGATTGGATCATCAGATCGAACATTGGAGGATCGACCAATGTGTACGAAGGTAGAATGAGAATTCTGTAAAATTCTGGAGAACATGACGTATAGTCCAGACTACATGGCGTGTGGACCCCACTGAGTGGCGACTATGGTTTTGGGAGGTAGTAAAGTGTTACAAGGTGTGGGACCCCTATCACATGGAATGTGGGGCATTTATTGAGACTCTACGTGTATCTCAAGAGGTACACAGACATGTGGTGGAGTACACAACTTGCCTACATGGTGTGTACCCAACCATATGGTTTGGCTGGAACCGGTCACACAGACTTCTCTATGTTATGGTACACAGATAACGGTACATGGGCTGAAGCCATGTGATATCACATGGCCAGCATACAAGGAGTTCACTTTGTATAGTAGGAGACATCATTTGAACCTTTCTACACTCCATGTATACCTCTTCTACTTGATATATTCTGATGACATGAGCCGTTGAACATGGAAAGTACCTTGGATCAAGGGACATGACTTGTAACCCTACTACACGCCCAGTACCCCTTCCTACATGGATTTAACCTCTTGTACACCATATATTGGAAAAGTTTTGTTAGGTTTGGTTCTCTTTCTCATTCCCCTGAAGGCAATTTGGTATTGTTTCCTATTCACAGAAGTATGATCCCTTCAGAAAAACTTTTTGGGTAGAGTTTGGAATCCCCTCCAATAGGCCCGGAGTAGGATTCTCAATCCATTCTTGTTCCCTAAGTAGATTATTGGTATCAATGTGACCAATCATACTATACATCGATCCTCTACTTAGTAGGTGAATCCAGATGAGTCATGGTATCACCCCATGGCCTTGGTAGTGATACTCAACTACGTAACGTGACCTTCCTCACTCATGGAGTGAGTTCTCCCGGAATGAGTGTATTATATTCCCTATTTAGATCTATGAATGTATCTATCTCCTGAAGGTTCCAAATAAACATTATATATCAGGAGGACATCAATACTTCTATCAAAATCAGGAGTGTGTTCCCCCAGATGAGTGCTTTGTGGAATATTCATACTAAATCCCTGATGATGGTATGTGTTATTTGTGACTTACCTATAGAATATGGGTTTGGATTTGGGTATATCTAGATATTCTTGTTATATGTGTTATAGACATATACTATGTAGATATGACTATATCTTACTTTATATATTTCTTTGTGATTTAGGGGTTTTCTATTGAGTATTGTTATACTCACCCTTGCATGGGTTTTTCCTGCACATGTTGTGACTTTTGAAAACGAGCAAAATTTTTATGGAGTCCAGGGTGGACCAAGACCGGACAGATATTTGTGAGTTCGGGCAGGCCAAGGTGTTCCTATAGCTTTGAGTAGAAGTCAGAGTACCTATTTTTTATAGGTTGGAATTTATAGTTTTCATATTCATTATTTGACAAGTCATGTATTCTAGCCCTGTTTACTATACTACACTTTTCATTCCTGTTATACTATGTTGGTTGGGTTTAGTGGTATGCATGCATTTTGTTCCTTAGTGGTTTTTAAATTTCAGTATTTGAGGATTTGATATGTGTTCTTTTGTACATGTACTTAAGAAATTCCTCCCATGTTAGTGATATGCCTACTTGGTGCTAGTCACTAGCCCCTAGTCTATTGGAGGTAGGATTGGGGAGTCATTGCATGTGCCCCACTAGGATGGGTCGTGACAGAGTGGTATCATATGTTGGTTAGTTCTACCTTAGGACCAAGATTATGTGAGATTGGTTTGGGGAAACAGTTTTAAGGGTTTAAAGTTTAGCTTTCAGGCCAGTGAATCAAGTGTTGGCATGGGGAACCAATATATCTATGCACCAGGAATCTGATAACCTTATTTTTGAATCGGTACATGAGAAAGATGGTTGTAGGGAAAAAAATATGGTATATGAATCATATAGGAATGGGTTGTGGTTTCCATGTCCTTATTGAGTCATCTCTCCAGATATACTCATTGACCATGGTACATCTTTTTTTCTTATTGGATTACTCCACAATGTATACAACTAGGATTCAGAAGATCGATCATTAGGATGACCCCCTCAATGATGAGGCATCAATACAAGTCCCATCTCCCCTAATGTTACCTCTTGGTGGTGCACCATCTATACCGGCACTCGTGATGTAGAACGTGGAACCTATAGTACCATCAGATGAGGAGAGCAGGATGAGAGAGATCCATGAGTTTTAGAGATAGAGACCCCTCAGGATTCGAGGTGAGCATGGCCCTCAGGTAAATGAGGACCGGATTGAGTTGGTGACCAGAGTTTTCAGTCTATTGAGTACACCATCAGACTAGATAGTGATCCTAGTGGTGATCCTTCATTGAGGTTTAGCATGGAAATGGTGGAGTTTGATCATGAAAACTCACGATGAGGTGACTCTTTTATGGATATATTTATAGCATATCTTTAAAGATGATTTCTCTCTGGTTACACTGAGAGAAGTGTGTATACATGACCTTATTCAAATCTAGAAGGGTAGCTTGATGGTGGCTGGCTATTTATAAAAGTTCACCAAACCTTCCAGGTACTCGATAAATATGGTTATAGAGGAGTACTTTAGGGCACTAAACTTTGAGTGAGGTCTAAAATTGGACATCCAAGCCAATTTTATACCTCTATGTATTCCAATTTTTTCTAGAGTGATCGAGTGAGATTTTGTGGTCAGAAGATTCTTGGCTGAGCAGATAAAGCCAGTGAAAATAAGAAGTAGGTAGATAGCTGCAGAGACATTGGTAGTGGGAAACCAATGTTAGAAAAAGGTATCTAGATGTGAGAGATGTTATAGAAGGTCCTAGGATAATGGATCTGTAGTTCAGGGCTCTTTGCATGGATCTAGCCAGCCTAGGGAGAGGCGATACTACACATGCGACGATGAGGGACATATCAGTAGAGATTGACCAACCCATCAAGATACTAATTAGGAGACTATGGATAGACCACTGAGGTAGAGGAAAAAATGGAGTAGGATGATCCTCTAGGTGGTGAACATGGAAGAGGATACAAGATAGCTATAGGAGGTGTAAGACATTTTGACATACTACCTCCACCACCCCTAGGAGCACCACGCCCGGATTAGGGAGCTGGAGGACAGGGGTAGGTAACTACATGCAGTTGAGGCATATAACCTATTGAATCTAGGGATGATATGATGTATGATATGTGCCTTTTTTACCATAGCTGTCATACTTATAGAAACATGTTCCATTCATAATTTTATAACCACTTACCTTGTATGAGACCTTGAGATTCTGGTAGAACCGTTGACTTCTCCCTTATGCTTAGAGACAACAATGTTATGAGATTCGAGGATCAAACACTTGTGCTGATAGTGTGATCTAACCTTTGGAGGTGAGAGATTCAGTTGGAACCTCTTGGTGATAGTGTCTAGGCCTCACAATGTCATTCTCTGTATGAATTTTCTATCTTTAGTCCATGGCCGGATTGATTGTTTTAGGCGAAAGGTATGGTGTGTCCATAATAATAGGATGATGTTTTCCTTTGTTGAAAAAATGGAAACCCATGTAGCATAGAATGGACTCACGCATAAGAGGGTGCAACAGATCACTCATGAGTTGGAAAACCTTACCCCCGAAGAAAAATATGTTATGAGATTTCAATTCCCAACAGTAGTGGTGGAGTATGATGATGTCTTTCTAGAATATGTTCTAAGATTACATCCCCATCAATAGATTGACTTCTGTATCGATTTACACCCCATTGTGGAACTGATATCAGCACCATCATATTGGATGGCTCCCATAGAGCTTCGTGAACTGAGGGTGTAGTTGGAGGACTTATAGAGAAATGGATTCATGAGGCCTAGTGTTTCACCCTGGGCAGCCCCAGTTTTGTTTTCCAAAGAGAAATATGGGAGCTTGAGGTTGTGTGTTGACTACTGGAACTTGAAACATGTGACTGTGAAGAACAAATATCCACTACTAAGGATATATTACCTCTTTGATCGGTTGATAGGGGCATAATGGTTCTTGAAGGTTGAACTTAGATCAAGATATTACTAGCTGTGAGTATGGGATGAGGATAAACTGAATACGGGTCTTAGGTGCCGCTATGATCACTATGAGCACTTGGTTTTCCCTTTCGCATGATGAATGCCCCAAAATTTTTCCTGGGACTCATGAAATAGATCTTCTAGTATTACTTACACTAGTTCATTGTAGTCTTCATCGATGATATCCTTGTGTTCTTGGTGTCCGAGGAGGAGCACACGATACACCTTCAGAGGGTTCTAGACTTACTCCAAGAGCACTAGCTTTATGTGAAACTCTCAAAGTGCCAGTTTGGATTTAGGTACTCCACTTTTTCGAACATTTTATTCTAGTAGATGGAGTTATTGTGGACTTAGCCAAGGTTGTGGCAGTGTTAGCATGGGAGACACCTAAGATCGTGAAAAAGATGTAGAGTTTCCTTGGGATAACATGAAATTACCAAAGATTCATACCTGATTTACATAGGATATCAGAACCTATAAAAGCTTTGACTTGAAAGGGGACGTCTTTCGTATGGTTAGATAAGTGCTAGTAGGCTTCTCAATAGTTGAGGAAGAGTTTGATGAGCACTCTAATCAGGATATTTCTAGAGGAGGGTGTCGAGTACATAGTGTTTTGTGATGCGTCAAGGACAAGACTTGGTTGTGTTATGATGAAAAGGAAAGAATTGATTGCCTATGGTTTGAACCATTTGAGACCACATGAGTAGAACTAAGTGACCCATGATATTCAGTTGGTAGTGATAGTCTTTGCATTGTAGATGTGGAGACACTGCCTAATGGGAGAGCAGTTTATCATATACTTTGACCAAAATAATCTCAAGTATATCTTATCTCAGAAGAATCTGAACTTGAGATAGAGGAGACGACCATAGTTCCTCTAGGATTATGAATTTTAGATTTTCTATACTCTTGGGGAGTGGAATGTGGTGGAAGATACTCTCAGTAGGAGATATAGTTTGTAGTTGCTGAATGAAGAATTAGAGAAGTTTGCCTCATTATAGTTATAGTTTTTTGATGGAGATTATAAAGCTCACCTCCAATCGATGGTTTTTACCCCTCCACTCTTACCAGGAGTCTGGGAGGAAAATCTTGTGGATACCAACTATGATACACTACATGATCAGATTTCCATAGGATATGCTCATAATGGATATTAACAAGGTGGGAAACATATCTTCCTTTTTAGAGGACACTCGGTAGTACCGAAGAAATTTCAGGAGGAGGTCTTGAGGGTGTTTCACACATCCCCTTTGGCGGTACATCCAGGTTTGGTGAAGATGTTCCAGGACTACTAATGTCAGTTCTAGTGTCTAGGAATGAAGAAGGGAGTTGTAGAGTTTGTTTCTTGATGCATCAATTATCGGAAAGTAAAGACTGATCACCAGGTTATAGTGGGTTTGACTCAACCCCTAGAGGTCATAGAATGGAAGTGGGATGGTATATCAATAGACTTTGTGATGGGTCAACCATATATGTATAGGGGACGCGATGCCATTTGGTTGATCGTTGACTGACTCAACAAGTCAGCCCAATTTCTAGCTATTTGATAGTAGAGTTTAGTAGAGAGTTTGGGATGCCTCTATTTTCAAGAGATAGTTTGAATCCATGGAGTCCCATTGAAGATAGTTTCTAATCATGATTCTCATTTTGCATCCTGTTTGTGGTAGGGATTAAAAGTGGTATTCAGGACCCAGTTACTCTGGAGTGCAACATTTCACCCACAGAAAGGTGGCCAAATGGAGTGGACCATTCAAGTCCTAGAGGATATGATGCCGAAATTCTTGTTGGACTTCAGTCATAGTTGGGATTATCACCTACCTCTAGTGGAGTTATTGTACAATAACAAATATCATTCCACCATTGGTATTCCACTATTTTAGGCTTTTTACGGGAAAACCTATCAGTCGCCAATTTTCTGGACTGATGCAAAAGAGTCAGCACTAATGGGATCAGAGTTTGTGTCATCTACAAACGAGAAGGTGCAGATCATCTAGGAGTGGATAAAGACTACATAAAACCATCAAAAATCTTATGCTTAATGATAGTGGATACCTTTGGAGTTTCATGAAGTAGACCATGTATTCCTTTGTGTCTCACCTCAATTATGGTTAGAGAGATTTGGATGGGGTGACAAGTTATCTCTGAGGTTTATCGGCCTTTTTTAGACACTTAATATAGTTGTCTTGGTAGAGATTCAATTAGATCAACCCCCACAATTGGATTCATACATCATGTCTTCCATGTGTCGTAGCTGAGGAGGTACGTGCATGACCCATTGCACATCATCGACTTGGGAGAGCGGGAAATTGAAGATGTAGAAACATTTTATTAGTACCCAGTGGAGATCTAGGATCAGTATGAAAGGATTCTACATGGGAAAGAGATTCCCTTAATGTGTGTTTGGTGGAATCATGGGAATATTGAGGAGAGCACATGGGAGCGGGAGGCTCATATTCATGCACAATACCCAAAAATTTTAGTATAGCCTTTTTTTGGATTTTTGGGGACATAAATGCCCAAGGTGGGGAGAATTTAATGTCCCATATTTTTCCATTTACTATTTTTAAATATTATATGAAATTATCTTTAGGCCTGGCATGGAGAAAGTGTGCGATTCTGAGGCCCCATGTGCCAAGAATAAATGTTCAAAATATATTAAAATATTATAACAGCACGTGAAAAGGGTTTTCTTAAAAAATTAGTATAAATTCCAAATAGGTGCCTGTATCATTAATATGAGGGCACCATTGAATTCATAGAAGCGAATTTACCCTAGTAGAGGGCCAACACAAGCCAACATGGGTTGGTTGTGAAAGTTAATTTATAGACATTTTAAAGGGTAAAATAAGTTAATAATTTATTTTATTTTAACATTTTCTAGTAACACATTGATGTTTCTTTTAATAATCCTTTTAATCATGGATCTAGGGTTATGCTGTTAACCCTAGAACTTCCTAGAGGCTCTAGAGATAACCTAGAGAATTGTCTCGATGGAAAACAATGATGGATCTTGGATCGAAGATCGATGGACACCGTTCTTGACTAATATCTCCAACAGTGATGATGTGATGATCAAAAATATTTATTGAATGATCCAACCCTGAGGTAGGGCATGTTATTTAAATATTTCTTTCCTCATTCTTAGATTTAACGACGAACAAAGACCAACCAATGAATAGATTAATCCATGGTTCAATCGTTCTTACATGATGGGATTTAATTTCTAGATTTATGGAGTTGATTTATTGTTTTATATGTTGATCATTCTTATAGGAATAGGCTGAGACCAAAATGAACAATAGTCAAGGTATGTTCCTTGAGTTAGTTTCCTTGTGCATATTTCTTCACCCCCATATGTTCTACATGTTCTTCATTCTTCATGGATTATGGAAGGATGATTTTTGGACCCTTTTTTCTTGGATCAATGATCCCAAATTGAATATACAACCTTGGGATGACCTAATGGAGGTGTGACAGTCATGGCGATAGATGGATCAACATTATTTGGGAGATATTGTTCTTTAAGATATTTTCTTGTGGGTGATTCGAATTGGATTTCGGATCCAATCGAAGGCCCAAAAATCACTAATTAGGTGTTATGATGATGAGACAACCTTGGATATTCACTTTTGTGGTGATTAGAGCAAAAAATCGAAGACCGGAGGATTGACTGGGGTGTTTGAAGGAAGGATGAGAATTCTGGAAAATTATGAAGAACACAACGTGTAGTCTGAACTACATGGCATGTGGCCCCCACAGAGTGGCGCCTTAGGTTTTGGGAGGTAGTCAAGTGTCACACGATGTGTAACCCCTATCACATGGTGTGTGGGAACTTACCTGAGACTTAGAAAGTATCTCAGGAGGTACATGGACATGGGGTGCAGTACATGACTTACCCACATGGTGTGTACCCCACCACACAGCTTGGCCAGAACCAATCACACAGATTACTCTGTGTATTGGTACATTGACATGCATAAATGGGTTTAATCCATGTACTGGCACATGGCCATCATATATAGAGTAGACCCCCGATAGTAGGACACAACGTGTGAACCTTTCTACTTGCCGTGTATACCTCTTCTACACGACATGTCCTGATGACACGACTTGTTGAACACATGCAGTACCCTGGGTAAAGGGACACAAAGTGTAACCCTAAAACACATAGTGTACCCCATTCTACATGTATTAAATCTATTTTCCATTGTATCTTTTACATGTTTCATTAGGGTTGGTTCCCTTGCTTGTTCCCCTAATGGTTAGTCGGTATTGTTTCCTATTAATAGGAGTATGATCCTTTTATTAGGGCTTTCTGGGTAGTGGCTGGAATCCCCTCCAAGTGTCCCAAAGAAGGATCCTCTATCAATTATTGTGCCCTAAGTAGAGTCTTGGTATCAGTATGACCAATCCTACTAGACATCATTCCTCTACTCAGCAGGTGAATTCAGAAGAGTCCTGGTATCACCCCATGGCCCTGGTAGTGATCCTCATATGTGTATCATGATCTTCCCTACTCATGGAGTGAGTTATCCCAGAAATAGTGTATCATATTCTCTTTGCAGATATATCAATGTATCTCTCTCATGAAGGTTCCCAATGAATAGTGATTCTCAAGCCGACATCCCTAGTGCTATCAGACTTAGGAGTGTGTTCTCCTAGATGAGTGCTTTGTGGAATATTTAGACTAAATCCCTAGTGATGGTATGTGGTATTTGTTACTTTGATCTAGAATATGGGCCTAGGTTTGGGTATATCTAGATATTCATGTTATTTGTGTTGTATACATATACTATACAGAGCTGACTGTATCTTCCTTTGTGTACTGATTTTTGGTTTCTGGGTATCCTACTAAGTATTGTTATATGAACCCATACACGGGATTTTCCCACACGTGTCTTGTCTTTTATTCTATCCCATTTTACATCACTACACTTTCTATTCCTTTTGAACTCAATTGGTTGGGTTTAGTGGTATGCATACATTTTTTCCTTAATATTTTTTACATTTCAGAATTTGTGGATTGGATATGTGTACATGTGTATAGGTACATAGGCAATTCCTCCCATGTTAGTGATATGCCTACTCGGTGCTAGTCAGTAACCCCTAGCCTATTGGAGGTGGGCTTGGGGATTTGCGGCACATGCCTCACTAGGATGGGTCATGGCACCTCTAGAGAATGATCTTTATTTTTTGGGAGGTGAAGAAGTCCGGATCAAAGGAAAAAAGGTTAGATATAGAGAGTGGAGATTAGATATGAGAATATTTGAAAAAATGACTATACACTGTGTATCAAAAGGAACACACAATGTGTAGCATCTTTACTGTAGTGGATAGGGTTTTGGAAAATTATAAGGATGAAATAACATGTATCCATCCTATATGTTGTATACCACTTTCTTGGGTGGTAAAGCCATAAAGAACATGAGCATGAACACTTGTGAAAATAAATGGCTAGAAACATGGTCATGTATCTAAGTACACAGCCAAATGCACTACTATGTACCGAAGTACACTGACACAACCATAGTGCATGGGTAGGGACCCTGAGTGTTAGGTAACACTAGGTATAATACTTACATGCCATGTAGTTATACATAGTTTGTGAGATGTGTACCAGTAGGGACACATCTAGGGTATAGAGAGGGACCACAATACATGTGGTAACACGTACATGCCTTCTACTGCTTTGTTCCTTTTGAGGAAACTTCAATCTCTTGTATCTCTTTAATTTAGACTCATATTTTGGAATGTGAGTTGACTATCCTAAGTGTTTTTCCACATAGAACATGGCAGTGTCCTCTATTGTTTCTTCTGAGATAGGATGTGATATGTTCTAGGTGTGTATATTATTTAGATGATGCTCGATGATGGTAGTGATAATGTTGGATAAACATAGGCTTTCGGAGTGTAAACCTCCAACTGAACTGGGCATGGGTCCTCTATCAACTATCAGAGAGTGGAACCACCCAATGGAATTGGTCATGTATCCTATACCTACCTATCAGGGTAGAACACTTCTTTTGGTATATGTCATGGGTCCTCCATATTTTAGAGTGGAACACTCTAGTTGGACTGGTCATAGGTCCCCTATCGACCATTAGAGTGGAACCCTCCTGTAGAGTCAGGGCATGGGTCTCCTACCATTATAGTGGAACATGGTATAGGTTCTCAATATATCTACTATTATAGTATAATAATCTCGTGGGGGTAGGGAATGAGTCCTCTATCAATTACCAGAGTGGAACCCTCCTACAGAGTCAAGGCATGGATCCTCTACTATTATAGTGGAACCCTCTTACTGCTAAGGGAATGGGTATTTTATCAACTATTTGAATGGATCCCTCATATTGTACCAAGGTGTGGGTACTCTACCTATAAATTGAGGTCGATGAACTATGAAACATAGTGAAAATTGTGTCTTGACTTGAATGTTTTCTACTGGAAAGATGCAGATGATGATAGAAATCATTGATGGACTTCTGAAACTATTGTTGACTCTTTTCAAAGGGGTTGGACGTTGAGATGGAGATCCCATTTCTCTCTCATGTGGGATTCTTTTACCTAATCATATATATATATATATACCCATGTATTTAGATTCAATTATACTCCTTCCATGGGTGGTAAAGAAATGTAAGTTAGTCCACCATAATTCCATGTTTAGCTTCTCATGGTTGGATGAGGTTACTCTAGTACTATGTGTGGAAATGATGCCTCATATAGTCCATTTACACACAATGTTTATCCCATAGTTTTTGAATTATTTTACTCTCAATATCTCTCTATCTCTCTATATTTATTGTTTTGGGTTGAGTTTCATCCAATTTAATAACTACTATATATTCATTTTGTGTCACATACTACCCCCTTTCACCTTTGGGGGTTTCCTACTGGGTATGTATATAGTCACCCCTGTATGGGATTTTCCCACACATTTATTATCTTTTGCAGACAATAGAAATGTTGGAGGTGACATCAGATAAGGTTAGGTATACTGGGTGATTGGGACAACATATGGTGGTTGTAGCATAGATATCAAGATTTGGTCTCTCTTATATTTTTTCTATCCAGTTTTTTTTCAAGTTGAGACATATTTCTGTTTGGGAATTTATTTTCCCCCTTACATTTCAATTGCACTTTAGTACTCTTGTACATCCTTGAGTGTTTTTATGCTTGATTTAAATTCAATATGTTGCATATTTTTATTTTTATTCCTCTATAATTTAGTGTTGATATGGTTTTGTGTGTGGATACATGTACATTAGGTAAAGGCCTCCCATCTAGGATATGTATTTAGGAGCTTGTCTCCACACCATGGCCTATAGATATGGGCTTCGGGTTATTGAGGCACAAGCCCCAGTTTGGGTTGGGCTGTGAAAGATTGGTATTAGAGTAGTTCATTCCATTGGAAAATGTTTTTATAGTACCCTTATGAAAATTTTGTAGGGATTTAGGGTAATAATGTCAAAGTTTCTCAAGTATAGCTCTTAAGATAGGGAATCCAGTGATGGAATGGGTGGATGACATATCCATTCACCAGGACACTGACTACATCTTGTTGAATTAGAATACAGAGACATTGGTTTCAAGTATTAATGGAACTTGAATCATAAATGATGGAGTCTTTGACTATCCTTTTAGAGTTATCTACCCCCCCCCCACACATATATATTCTCATCTAACCATGGTAAATCATGATTAAATTTCAGGATTCCATGGTGATGCCAACTAACCAGTATACCAGTTTGGGATCATAATGATGACCTGATGCGTAATGAGGCCTATGTTAAGGGTCCATCCCATGAGATCCTCCTCTTGTTGGGAATGTATTAGAACCACCACCTATTAAGAAATAGATCATATCATCCAAGAAGGATGAGGATGCACATAGTTATAACAGACCCCGCTAGTTCCAGTGCTAGAGGCCACTGAGGATTCACAATGAGGAAAATACCTAGGCAAAAGAGTATTTCCTCGAGTTAGTGGATTGTATCATAAAACTCATCTAGACATAGACAGATATATTGGTTTCACTAGCATCTTTCCTTTTCCATGGAGTAGATGGGTCCTTGTTGAGTCTTGTTACCCATATGAACAATGAGTCGACACACTCATGGAATGACTTCAAATAGCTATTCTATGAGGAGTAGTACAAATCATGCTTGTGATTTGTTCAGATACAAGAGATTATGAAGTAGTAACAGAGAGGGATGATAATGGTTGAGTACACAGTGAGGTTCACAGACTTTACGATGTTCTCCATTGATATGATCCAGGATGGCTACCTCCAAGAACAAATGTATAAGTAGGGATTCCACCAAGTGATATGTTCCCACGTGTTACCCTTGTGCATTTCCAACTATACCAGGATATTTTACGATGCATTAGTGACAGAGAGTTTCATTTCATAGGGATTCCAAGAAGTAAGAACTGGAAGTGGTCATCATAAAGTTGAGCAGTCTATAGTTTCTAGTAGGCGCCTTCCTGCAATATCTCGATGTAGGAGATCCTATAATTACCAGTCTCAGATGCGTAGTCATTAAACATAGGAAAAATTCACAAGGAAAATGAATATTGAAGAAGTGGTGGTTCTATGATTGTGATGGGTATGGTCACATAAAACATTACTTATCTACCAGATGTGCTAAGGGGAACTTATAGGTAGCTGAAAGGCCTTCATGGAAGAGACAACATTGTTAGTAGGGAAACTAAGGTGAGGAAAGGGTGGCCATAGGGATGCAGAGCTAGAATAGGAGAAAGATTATCTATGAGAGGTGTAAGACGTTATGATATCCTTCCATCACAACCACCAGATAGCTGATTTTAGGCTAGGGAGATGGACGATGGGACTGTGGAAAATGTAATCTCTCTAGGATTATGTGATAGCAATACACGAGATGATTAGAGGTACAATATATTTTTTCTAATATTTCTCTTGTATTGTTAGAAACATGTTTCAATCATTCCCTTATCTCTATACTGCTGGTGCGGGAGTAGGATCTCCCAGTTGATATGCTATCCTAGAAGATTTTTCTTGAGGTTCCTATTAGGAATGTTTCTTCTATGTCTTTTTTTTCAGCCTGTAGTATGATCTATCGCTTGGTGGAGAGAGGTTCACATGGGGAGTTTTGGTCATCATGATGGAAACCTATGACATAATATTTTTTGGGAATGGGTTCTATATGGTTCATGCCCTGATTTACAATCACTAAAAATGATCTAGATGCATTCTCACTGATGGGATGAGATTAATCTTTATAATATAGATAGGTATAATGGAAGGATAAGTGGGTTCAATGAGCAGGAGGTTGTAAACCTTAACCCATCAGTTAGTGATTATATCCCTTGGTGTAGTAGCATCTTCAAGCAATTGGATTCCTTCATTTTTAGAGCATTATATAGATGTATTCCATGAGGATGTTATATGAATACCTATGAGGAATGAGATGTAGTTTTGTATCAAATTGAATATCAAGATTACTTCAATATATTTTTGGGCATATCAGATGATTCCTACTGATCTCCAGGTGCTACAGTTTTAGTTTTAGGACCATTGATAATAGGTATTTACTCAACCTAGTGTGTCCCCCTAGGCAGCTCTGCTATTGTTCATGAAAAAGGTAGACCAGAGTATGCATCTTTGAAAGGATTATTTTTTCCTCAACTATGACATGACAAATAACATGTACACTATATAATTATTGACTACCTTTTTTACAAGTCGTGATGAATTATATGGTTCTCAAAGATCAATATCAGGTTCAGATACCACTAGTGATAGAGAGTTTCATGTCACAGGGAATCCAAGAAGCTAGAACTGGCAGTGGTCATCATAGAGTTGAGTAGTCTATAGCTGCTAGCAGGTGCCTTCCAACAAGATCTCGATGTAGGAGTTCGTATCATGACCAGTCTTAGATGTGTGGCCATTAAACATAGGAAAAATTCACAAGGATAAGGAATACCGAAGAAGTGGTGGTTCTATTCTTGTGATGGGTGAGGTCACATAGCACATGACTTATCTACTAGACATGCTAAGGTGAATAGGTACGTAGCTGAATGATCTCCATAGAAGAGACAATGTCGTTAGTAGGGACACCAAGGTGATGGAAGTGTGGAAATAGGGAGGCAGAGCTGGAAGAGGAGAAGGATTGTATATGAGAGGTGAACGATGTTATGATATCCTTCCATCAAAACCACCAGGAAGCTGATGTTAGGCTTGAGGAGTTGGAGGATGGGGATGTGGATAGCTGTAGGCTCTCTAGGATTATGACCTAGCAATACACGAGATGATTAGAGGTACAATATGTTTTTCTACTCTTTCTTCTATATTGGTAGAAACATGTTTGAGTCATTATAACACCCCCAAAATTTTATGGTATGCTTCTATTAAATACATTATATTCATAGCCTATATTACATGAAGCACTATGATTTTTTTGAATCAAAACATTATAGGAGAAACTTATAAGCTATCCATTAAACATAATTTTTCCACTTCTATGTTTTGAATTTCAAAAAATGGTCATCTAGAGTTGTGACTAGAAAGTCATTTGGAGTCTGATAGAACCAACTTGATTTTTTGATGAATAGTAACATACCCTTATTAATTGTAAAACGAATATTAATATGACCCTTATAGATAGTAACTAATTATAATATTTTATTTTCTTAAGGTAATAAGATAATTAGATCTTAATTAATTTTTTAATGTGATATAGAACTAATTATACCTTTAAAATTGATGTTTTTTGAATTAACAATGATTTTATTTAAAAATTAAATTAAAAATACCTAGAAAATTATTTTCAAAAAATGGAGTTCATTTTAGAATTATACACATAAAAAAATGGTTAGGGTAATTTTTTTGGATTTTTCTAAAATACATGAATTTTTCATGAATAGTAAAAATACAGTTTTGAGTTTTCGATAGTTTAATGACATCATAATGATGTAATATTTAAATACAAAAGTATGGTCGACTTTTGTACAGTAAATTATGACATGATTTGTCCCAAGTGGCTAAAACCATGGGCAAATACCATGGGCAAGCCCATGGTTTGGCAAAAACCACTAACGACGTGTCCCTTTGAAATTATTAAAAGATTACCTCTCTTTTTCTATAAATACCTACTCATACATTAGTTTTATTTCATTAAAAATGCTTCATACTAGAATCTCTGGTGGTTTTACATCTCTAGGAGTCCTCACAGGGTCCTTAATCCCTCAATGTCCCATCCTTAAAGATCTAAGAGTTACTCTACAAGGTAAGGGAATCCTTCATTTTCTTCTTAAGTTGACACTTCTTTTATGTCAGTTATTTGAAATTCCTTTCTCATATGTTGGGTTTTGATTTTATTTATTCTTATTACTGTCCTTTTTATTTAAATATTTTTAGATACCATTTTTTTCTCATCATTTCATTTTGTGAAATTTTAAGCGACACCGTTAGGCTCTCGAATTTTCATAAGGGATCTCTCAACTTTTCTATTTTATTTTCAAGATAATCTCTTTTCTTTTCCACTTGTCACCTCCTATGTCCAAATTACCATGATAAACCCCATTATCATCTATATAATGTAATTATATCATGTTAATGGAATAAACATCATCAATATTCTTACTCCCCCCTTTTTATTTTTATAAGCAAAATCAACATCCATGAGGTTCCAATTTATAACCTTTGTGGATGATGGAGTTTGTTCTTCATTTTCTCCTTAATTACTGGTCATGAAACCATTTTAATGGTTGAAACAAATAATAATATATTTATTTCATCTCATTAATTTTCTTGAATCTTTACAAACTCATAATATGGAAAAATATTACAAAACGAGTTCATTGTATACAAATCTGTCAAGCTAAATTCAAGCGTTTATCAAAAACTTTTAACTAATGATTCATCCTCAAGTATATAACCTATAATCATTATAAGATAATTTATATATATTTAATATTACTAATAAAATATATTAACAACTCTGGATATTTATTCACATTTCAGATGAACTTCTATTCATGAAAGCAAGTAAACGAATCATGAAAACCAAGGAAGAAAATGCTTCCAAAACAATAAAATTGAACTTATTAATCCCACTAAAAGGGCCATGAATGAACCTAATATGGTTATAAATAATAAATTACATATATAGGAGGTTCTGGACTTATTAATTAATGAATCTAAATTTTATTATTCAGGTCATTAAAACAAACGAAGAACACACTCGACCAAAAGGTAAGCGGGTTCTCATCTCACATTCATTTCTGTGAGATTTTCATTGTTCGTCACTTATTTCATATATATGGTATAAGTGTACTTCTATTTGATATAAAATAACATTATTCTTTTTATATTCATGTTATTTAATGATTTATTTTATGTTCATTACTTTCTGGTTGTATGATTCGACTGATTACATTGCGGTAAGAGACTTTGTCTCAACTTCTATTTGGGTGTGACTAACTTTGAATGGTGCACCTAATAATCCTTATGTGGTGTACCTACTGCCCGTTTGAGATCAATTTTCATTTGAAATTATATTTACATTAAATATCCATAATCTCATATCATGGATATGTTTTTTGTCTAAACCATATACCATTTTACATACGGTGTTTATTTGGAAAGTTATTTTAGTTAAGGAAATATTGATGAATCTGTATACTCTACTTTATACAGATATTGAAAAGGAATATTTCTGTTGCATTGAATCACTATATAAATAATTATTTGGACATACAGTGGTAAGTGAGGCCTGCTATAGCCCCTAGATGCATCGGTAGGTCTCACGAGACAAATCAGTTGGCGACAAACCCATGAAGTTTGTTTCCAAAAATCAGACGGGTTTCTACCCATAGAACTAAACCGTTTTTACGGTATTATGGTTTCATGTTACAGATACATGATTTCCAATTAATAAGAATTCTATTTATTCATTATCAGTTATTATTATTATCCATGAGGTTTTCACTATGAAACAATCTATGGACACAGTTTCATTCCCAGTTTATTAATGGCATTTGTTATTCATTTATTCACTATGCCATATCGATTATGTCAGATTGATTGTGATTCAATTATTATTGTAATCATGCTTCCACTAATTTTAACCCTTAATGAGCATTTTAGCTCACCCCTTTCATTGTTTACCTTTAAAAGGTGATGAAGAGGATGTCATTTATTGAGTTCGTGTGGATGCAGTTTTTAGTTTTCGTTATGTATTGTATTTTGTAAACTTTTCAAATGTAATTTGAGTTACATCTATGTATCTAGTTTCTTAAATACTACAAAAATGATAATTCCTTCGGTATTTCCATTCCTTTTAACCATGCCAATATCACAAGTAATGCACCGACTCCATCCTAGAGGGGTTGGGGTGTTACAATCATTCCTTTATCTCTATACTCCTGGTGCAGGAGTAGGATCTCCCAGTTGATGTGCTATCCTAAAACCTACGTCTTGAGGTTCCGATTATGAATTTTTCTTCTATATCTTTTTTTATTCCTATACTACAATCTATCACATGGTGGAGAGAGGATCACATAGGGAATTTTGGTCATCATGATGGAAACCTATGACATAATAATTTTTAGGAATGGATTCTATATGGTTCATGCCCTGATTTACTATCTCTAAAAATGATGCAGATGCATTCACACTGATAGGATGAGATTAACCTTTATAATAGATATAGGTATCATAGAGGGATTAGTGGGTTCTATGAGTAGGAGGCTATAAACCTTCACTCATCAGTTAGTGAGTATATCACTTGGTGTAGTAGGATCTTCTGGCATCTAGATTCCTACATTTTTAGAGGATTATATAGGCAACTTCTCTGAAGATTTTTAATGACTACTAATGAGGAAGGAGTTATAGTTTTACATCTAATTGAATTTCAAGACTGCTTAAATATATTTTTTGGCATATCATATGATTCCTACGGATCTCAAGGAGCTACGGCTGTAGTTTTAGTACCTTTGAAAAGAGGGATTTACTCAACCAAGTGTGTCCCCCTAGACAACTCTGGTGTTGTTCATGAAAAACGTAGACTGGAGATTTCTTATTTGAAAGGATTATTATCGCCTCGACTATGCCATGACAAATAAAGTGTACACTATATAAGTATTGAATACATTTTTTACTAGTCTTGATGAATTATATTGTTCTCAAAGATCGATATCGGGTTCAGATACCACTAGTGACAGAGAGTTTCATGTCATAGGGATTCCAAGAAGCTAGAACTGGTAGTGGTCATCATAGAGTTTAGTAGTCTATAGCTTCTAGTAGGCTCCTTCTAGAAAGATCTTGATGTAGGAGATCCTATCATGATCAGTCTCAGATGTGTGGTCATTCAACATAGGAAAAATTCAGAAGGACAAGGAATACTGAAGAAGTGGTGGTTCTATTCTTGTGATGGGTGAGGTCACATAACACATCACTTATCTACTAGACGTGCTAAGGTGAATAGGTAGGTAGCTGAAAGACTGACATGGAAGAGACAACATCATTAGTATGGACACCAAGGTGAGGGAAGGGTGGCCACATGGAGGTAGAGATAGAAGAGGAGAAGGATTATCTATGTGAGGTTGATGATGTTATGATATCCTTCCATCACAACAAAAAGGATGTTGATGTTAGGCTCGGGGAGCTGGAGGACGGGGTTGTGCATCTTTGAAACATATAAATACTTAACTGAGTGTTATGTCTTTCATTATAAATATGTTTTATTCTAATAAAACAATTATAATTTTTATTTTAAAAGTATTTATTAATATTCATACAACAATGTTTAAGTTTCATGTTATAATTTTCATGTTTAAATAAATATTTTAATAATATATCATGGTTTTGTTAAAAGTTAGTGTTGTGTTTAATGAAAGATGTGTTAGTTTTTCATGTAGTTTCTGATTATCCTGGTTATTTATATAACTTAATATTAACTTGGTGTCCCATTAAATGTAAGAGGTGAATAAAATTTAATTTATTAAAAAAAATTAATTTATATAAACTCGGGGTGTAACATTATACCCCCATAAAATGAATTTCTCCCTCAAAATTCATCATTCTAATACAAAAATGAGGATACTTTTTAGTCAACATATTCTCAAGTTCCTAGGTAACTTCCTCAAACTGGTGGTTTCACCAAAAAACTTTTACCAGATACATGGTCTTTTTTTGTATAACTGTCTCTATATGATACATAATGACCACCTTTTGTACCTCATAAGAAATATATTTCTTCCATCATATGACTTATGAGTTAAGTACTTGTTAGAAGTTAGGTACATACATCCTAAATAGAGATATATTGAACACATCATGGACTTGATAGAGGTTTTTTGTATGTGCCATGTGATAGTCTACAATCCTTATAAGATCAAGAATTTATATGGGATCGATATACATAGGGAATAGTTTCCCTTTATTAGTGAATCTCATAACCTTTTCCATGGAGAAATTGTTAAAAACATTATGTATTCAAAATCAAATTCGAGATTGTAGTTGTGATTGTTATTATAAATTTTCTGTTAACTTTGGGCTTCCTTGATGTGATACTGAATGGAATTAACCTTCTCTTCTATTTCTTAAGATATCTTATGTACAAATGTATTTACTTTTCCAAATTCAATCGAGAATAATGGAGCTCTAAATTTCTTTCCACATTTTTATTTATAAGGATCTATCTAAATTATTTATTTAAATCTATTATTGTATGAAAACTCATCTAGAGTTTGGTTTTAAACCCATCCATCATTGAAATACAAATAAATAGATCTCAAAATATCCTATAGGGTTTGAATCATTTTTTCTGAGTTCCCATCTATATGAGGATGATATACAGTTCTGAAAGTCAATTGTGTATCATGAGTTTTCTAGAGACATCTCCAATACATTGAGGTAAAACTTAGATCCCAATTAGATACATTGAAATGTTGTAATGCATGAAACCTTAAAACATCCTTAATCTATATCCTCAAAATATAATTATGAAGAGAAGTCTCCTTTAATAGAAATAATGTGTATAGATTTAGTAAGGTGATAAATAATAATCCAATTTTCATTAATCCCTTCAGACATTTTGGGGAGTCCAACAACAAAATCTATGGTGGTATTTTCCCATTTTCATTATGGTAAGATAAATTTATGTGAAATCCCCTTTGAATTTTTTCCTTTGACTATGAACACTTTGACATACCATGCACCAAGGTACAATCTCTGATATACGTATCTTCTTGCCATCCCAAAAGAACTAGTCTTCAGAATCTCTATAAATATAAATTCATTAGGGATGAATAGTGAATTAAAAACTATTATCTTCCTCAAACAACTCCTTATTAACATACTCTATAGATGGAACACATACACAGTTCATGAAACTTATCATTCCAATATGAACAAAATTAAACTAAGGAACATTTCTATCCTCCTTTTATAGGTCTACATCTTCCTTCTACACCTATTTAATCATCACTTGGATAGATGGTTTAACATTAAATTGAGCAAGACAATATTTTTCCACTTCCTTCAAGATTTATAGATTCATCCTATTTCAAATTTATAAATATTTAATCTTTTGTAATTCTTATCACAGTTATGCTAGGATGACCAATTTGAATCAAAGCATCGACCACATTGTTCTCTTTCCTAGGGCAGTAAAATATTGAGAAGTCACAATCTTTAATCAGGTCTAGCCATCTTCTTGGTCACATATTCAACTCCTTATGTGTGAATATATACTTTAAAATTTTATAACCGGTTTATATATCACACTTTTCTCCATATATATAATTCCTCTATATATTTAATGAAATAATTACCATAGATAACTCCAAATCATGATTGGGTAAATTATTCTCATGAATCTTTAGTTTTCAAGAGGCATATGCTATATAAGATCCATTATACTGAACAAAAAATCCCATTCCCTTCTTTGATATATCACTATAGATTAAAAACCATTCTCCACTATAGGGTAAAGTATTCATAATTTAACTGAATAACCATATATTGAGTTCCCAGAAATTTTCCTAACACTAATCGATCTAGAGGAACTTGGATCCCTTCTGAGTTAACTAGGATATATGATTAGATAATGATGATAAATTATCAACAAACCATCAATAATATCCAGATAAACTAATAAAAAAATGGATCTCAGTCACCTTAGTCAGTATAGGATATTATTTAATAGCATCCATATTTGTTGTATATAGTGATACACCCTCTCTTGAGATTATTTGACCCAAAAATGAAACCTTTTTCAGCCAAAATTCACACATTGTAAGTCTTTCAAATATTTTTTCCTTCCTTAGTGTATTAAAATTCTCATGTGATCTTCATTCTCTTCCTTTATCTTTGAGTATATAAAAATGAAATATACAATGACTACTAGAAACTAATCAATGTAATCTATAAAGAATTTATTCGATACATACATGATGATATCATGAGCATTAGTATGATGGAAATGAATCTTTATATAATCATAATTCCCTTATATTTGATGGAATTTCTTCTTGGGTATATCTTCATTCATTAACCTCAATTGATGATATCCAAATTGAATATCAATAATGGAATGGTAATGAGATCATCATAGTTGATCCAACAAGTCATCAATATAGAGAAGAAGATACTTGTTCTTAATTGTGATTTTTTATCTCTCAATAATCAATGCATAATTGTATTGATAAATCTTAATTTTAAAAAAGAATTGATACACCATAAGGTGAAAAAATTGGTTTATTTAATCCCTTTTCAATGTTTTCACGGAGTATATTATTTAATTATGGAAATTCAATTAGAACAATTCTTTAGGGAGTCATTGAAATTGTTTTAGAACTAACTAAGAGATATATTGAAAAATCAAATTCATGTTTTAGTGGAATACAAGAAATTACATCTGGAAGGAGATTAATAAAATTTTTCACAATAGGCATATCATTGATGCTGAGTTTCTCCCCAACCATCTATGATAAACATATATTCTTAGTGTAGAATACGGCCCATACAATGTATATGATCTCCATCAAAAGTATATATTTATTTTTAAATTGATAGATGATAATTTTTTGGTTTGGAATATCAAAACTGACACCCCTTACTTGAAAACCAATGTGGGATTTATGCAGAGAAATCCCATACATGCATAAGATGACATAAAATTCAATAATATAATGAATTGTAATATTTACTGGATGCACAATCCTGCCAGCATTAACCAGAGATGAATTATAAACTTGAGATGCCATCATCATACCATTAGGGGTTTTCATTTCTAATACCATATCTATTAATTTGGGAGGAATATTTACACCCTTACAAAATTCTCTATATATTAATAAATGGGTAGATCTACAGTCAAATAAGGAATTATCGGTTCTAGAGTGTATTGTAAGTGTACCACTCACCATGGAATTATTTCACCCCTCATAAAGAAAAGTGATCATGTGATACATCCCTTTGTCTCTCAGATTAAGTGGTTACTAATTTTGATCATCTTCATTAACCTTAGAATATGGGAATTGGTTATCATAATCCCCATACAACATGAATTTGAAAAACTGGAGTGTGGGTGTTTAATTTTTTTTTCATATTTCACTCTATTCCCATCTTTATCTAACTTCTTCCCATCAATTCAGCAGTCAATTTCCCAATGAACTTCCCAAAAACACATAAAATATAAATTAGTTCATTTAAGAAAATTTTCTTACATGCTTCTTCCCACATTTTGAGCATAATGGAAAGCTCATATTTTTCTCCCCATGGTTCTTAGATTTTACTTTGAACTCCGCATTCCTTTTATTTTCAAAACCATGAGAATCATATATGTAACTCTAACAACCATTTCCACCTTGATAGCCCAAAACACAATATATTTGTAGATATTGATGTCTCTTATAGATAATTCCCTTTAGAAACTTGGTATTAATCCAATAAAGAATCAACAACGTTATATTCGAGTTAGATGAAAATATCAGAAGCATACCTCAAATGTCTTGTAAAAATTTCCTCATAAGTGAAAACGTGTTCATCATATTTTTTTTCTAACCAAAGGAAGTCCTTCACGATCATCGTATGAAGAATATATGGATTGTACATACTGAAAAATAAGTTCCAAAACTTTTCCCAAACCTTTGTATCAATTTCAACCTATTACCTCATATTAATATAAGAGTCCAATATTGATCTTCATCACCTTTAAAATGGAAGAAGTCCAGAAGGAATTTTTTCATGCTATGATTATTGGAGAAAAAAAAATACCTCTTCAATGGTATTGATCCACTATTAAAAAACTAAAAGATCAGGGGTTCCATTTAATGGAGGAAATTTCATCATGATGGAATCAATAGAATGTTAAACCCCCTATTGCTCATTTTGAATGTCATCAAGATTCATATATTGAGAAATATATGTGATCATAAAAATGATAATTTTCCTTCTAGATCCCATAATATTTGGATTATTAGGAGGATATTATTCTCATTTTCCATCACACCCAGTATTAACATGGTTCAATTAAGTTCTAGTCGCCGACTAAAACTGAAAAGCATAGTATAATAAACATTAATCATGATGGGGAACCCCATATTCCAGAATAATCTTTTATGTGATGTCTAAATAATAACCATCAAGAGTGTCAAAATAGGGGTGTGACTAGGCCCATTTTAATGCACCAATTTCCAATCAAGTCTATACAAATATGGTTTTTTGGTTCTGTTACCCCTATGGATGTCTTTTCTAGAGCCACATCCACTTGTATTATCCATATATGGATGTAATTTCTGGGAAACTACTTTATATATCCCCTACCATATTTTTTGGACATTTTCTTATGATTTTACACATACTTATAATTATCTTAAGACATGTACTTAAGGATCACACTATTATTTTCTCATCCTAGTTTCCAATGGATAACTAAAACTATCCAATAATACCAACAATTGAAACCCCAACATACTGTACATAGATATTTAATCATTTTTAGGAATATTCTTTACATTACACTAAAACACACAAATGGAAAGTAATAGTTTAGTCTCTATGGAACATGTAAACATAAACACTGGTCCATAGGTGAGTAACATAATATCCTATTATATTCTTCATAAATATTAACCTTAATATAAATAACATTCATAAAACATATCTTTATAACTAGGGGAAAGGAATCCTAAGAAAGGGTGAGTTATGAATCTCAATAAGTGTAAACAAGGGAGATAAATAATAATAACAAGAAAATAATGGTAGAGGAAAATGAGAATAATATTTAAAAAACATACCATACAAATAAAATATTATATACATGAGTCATTCAATATATATTGGGAGTTTTTAAGACATGAATCATATGTTAATCAAATAACATTAGACATGAGAGAATACAATTGGCATAATACAATGACTTGTAGCATAAACATAAACATATAAAAAACATTTCCATATCAATCAAGGATTGTTTCCAAGGATATGATATTTGAATGAGTTCAGTCACCAAACTGTCACATTAGTCATGGTTTACTACCAAAACTATCATAGTGGGAAACATCCCTTACTGAACCAAGTTCACTTATCATCATAGTCATGTTTATATCATGGGATATAAAAATTTACCCAATTAAGTTTAGGTATATATAGTCCTCAACCATTGAATGTTGAAAACAATATGTATGTGTTCTAAAAGATTATAAAATTTCATCATATCGTAACCCCTGAAATAAAATGGTCATCATAAACATTTCATTATATCATAACTAGTGGAAAAGATAAATGTTTCACAATCATTTCATCATATAATAACCTATGAAAAGAATTAAGTTTCAAAAACATCATTCCATAAAAACATAAACTAGTTATATAAATAATATGTGTGGTATCAATGGATCATAACCCCAGTAAGGAATATATAACACTGGTATATTTCATCTTATATGGAAAATAATTTTATAAAGGATCATTTAAAACATTTCTTGAGGAATACAACATTTCATCTTTGATTATTTTTAAAACATAAAAAAATTAGAATTTTTTTCCTTGTAAAATAAATTTGAAAATATATAAAAAATCTTCCAATTAATGATTTTTTATCACATTATAAGATTATGTTCATGTTTTTTCACATTAAAAAAATATTCCTTTCACATTTTTTTAAATCAAACTAAAAATTATTTGGAAAATGACATGAATGTTGGCATCACAATATTTACTAAAAATTAAAAAATGGGTAAAAATGTATTTTCCAAATAATATGAGAGTAATAAAACAAATTTAAAACACTTTTAGAAAACATGGTTTTGACAAAAAAGAAATTTATGATTGTAGAAAGAAATAAAGTCATATTTTCTTAAAAATGTTTACTTAATTATACTAATTATCAAAGAGTGAAAAAATAAAACTATTAAATGAATATATCTTGAATAATTGGAGGAGAAGAAAAATCTGGATATTATTGGGAGATAGATAATTAGATATCAACATTTGAGACATAGTTATAAACAGTCCCAATAAATGATGATATTGTATCATAAAATATTTACCTCATTGATAACATTGAATCATAATCCCCATGAAGTAATAAAATAAAATAAAATAATAAATATAACTAGTATAAATAAATCCATTATATTATATGTTAATGAAACTATATATATATCTCATGAAATAATAATGGTACATGACATAATTTATGTATCAAAGAAGTTAATTAAGAAAAAAATCCATTACTTTGAGACTTGATATCTGTCACACACATTCAAACTCATGTATAATAATTATAATATTATTATACATATATTAAATAATTTTATAGACATATATAATAACACATATTATTTTATTATGAAATTTTATTATCATTTTATTAATAATTCCATGTTAAACTTACATTTTAGGTAATAACTGCCATGTTTTTCATATTTGTTTTGATTAGTTATATTTTTGGTCCTATTACATTGATAATTATTTTTATGAAATCCAAAAATTTAAAACATGACATAGATATCATATATATTCCGTGTATATGTATTTAGATTAACCCATAAAATATAGTGATTTGAAATGAAATACACTGTTCATGGATACAGTAGGTCGTACATATGAATGATCGTTGTTTTAATTTTTTGTGTTGGGTTGAATGAAATAAAAGTAAATGATTTATATCATAATTCCAAAATCATGTTTATTTCATATATATCAAAAAATATTAAACACTTCCATAATAAATTCCATGTAATACGTGAATGAATTACATCACCCCTTCAGGCGGTAGTCTTCCATACACATGAGTGAAATTATCATATTCTCAGAAAATGGAATGCATGAAGTCATGTGTGATATAATAATTCCAGAATCATAATAACTTAATAAATATTATAAAAATAATATATAAATAAAATATCATTAATTATTCCCAACATTGATCAGTGGTAATGGAAAAATGAACAACATCAGTTCATGAGGTGGTAGTACGCCGTACACTCAAACAATGATTTTGTAACCCATTTGATGGAGGTGTTGGTGTTTTAGGTCATAAAATATTCATGAAAACTTGTAATTATATATGAGATACCGAGGATTCAATATCACCATGTTATAATAATAATTTATGGGGGTGGGGGATGATATAAAATAAAAACACTCCTTGATGAACGTTAGCTCTACATTAGGTATCCTCTTTATGATTAAAAAGCCTTTTTTTATTGGATTTATTTCCAAAATAAGGTTTCTAGGATGTGGAGAAAGAATTTGGGAAGTGATTTGTTATGGTTTTGGATAATACAAGGTGGTTTGGAGGTGTTATGAAGATATGAGATTGGGTGTCCTTATATAAGTGAGGTGGGTGGAAAACTTATAATTTTTTAAAAGAGAGAATTTCAACCACATATTTCAAATGTAAAAAGAATAAAAATCAGAAAATTATAGATAATTAGAGGTTTAATTGTCTATAAATTTCCATAATTTTTTTAGAGAATTGGATTAGTGATTTTTACCCTTATTATTTTAGTTTAACCCCTAATAAACCAATTGTAACCTTAACCGTGGTAAATAATATTTTATACATTTAATTTTAATTTTTGTAAAAAATTAATTTGAAAATAATATAGATTATAAATTATGATGATTAAAAATATTTAATCCATTTTTATAAATTCCATTCATAGAATTAGAAAATTTTTATTTAAAATTATTCCTGAAAACGTGATGAGAATGGATGTTTTTTAAGAGAAAAGTTCAAAATTTTGAAATATTTTTATATCAAAATTCAATAAGATAATTATTAAAACATCCTCAATTAGTTTAAATGAAATAAAATTTATCTAATGATACTTTATGAACCATGAAAAATATAAATTGTCATTATAAATTATTTATATAAAAGGATGTTTTCAATTAAAATTCAATATTTTTCGCTATCAATAATAAAATGAGACTTTTCATAAAAATAAAAAAATTTGCCCAAAGATAAATTTGATATTATTATTTCAAAAATGGTTTTTATTTTATCAAATTAATTTTGTAAAATTTCAAAAAAGTATTTTATTAATGTTCCCAAAAAGAAATAAAAATCTTTTTTTGAGAAAATCATATTTTGGAAACATATAAAGAATTTACTAAAAAATTTGTATTTGATTATAGTTATTTTTTATTTATATAATAATACTATTGATATTATGTTAAATATATTTATTATCAGTTTGGATTTGTCCCTGGAAGACATATTCAGAATTGCCTTCTCACTGCCTCAGAATGTGTCTATTCCATGAGGAAAAATATGAGGAATGGATGCTTCGCCCTCAAGCTGGACATTTCTAAGTCCTTTGACACCTTGAAATGGAGCTTTATTTTTTCATTTCTTAGAAAATATGGCTTTTCTGAATTCTTCATCAGACTTGTCAAGACAATTCTCCATAATGTGAGACTTTCTATTATCATTAATGGATCTCCTAGGGGTTATTTCCAATGCTCTTGGGGAGTCAGACAGGAGGACCCCTTATATGGACTTCTGTTCTCTCTGGTTGAAGATTATTTGAGTGTTTTCTTGAATAATATGGTGCATGCTGGTCTTTATAAGAGAATCAAGGTTGGAAGGGATCTCTTCACCCCCTCACACCTCCTGTATGCTGATGATATTCTTCTTTTTGGACTGGCCAATAGAGGTACAATATCCTGCATTCAGAAAATCTTTGCTCACTATGAGGATGTCTCTGGGCAGGTGGTAATCTGGAATAAATCCTTCATTGTATTTGGGAATGGAATGATTATCTCCAAATAGAACATAATTTCCAAGCGTCTTGGAGTTAGGAGAAGTGCCCTTCCTTTTATGTACCTTGGAGTACCGCTTTTTTGGGGAAGGGTGAATAGATACTATCTTGAATCCATATACTCCAGAATTATTAATCAATTGTCTACCGGGAAAGGGAAATCAATCTCTCAAGCAGGAAGAATTTGTCTTGTGAACTCGATTATCACTTCAATGTTTTTCTATGCCTTCTCTGTTTATCGGTGGGCTCGTTCCCTTACCAAGGAACTTCAACATTTAATCAGGAACTTCATATGGACCAGGTGCATACATGAGAAGAAACAAATCACTTTTGCCTAGAAAGATTGCATCAAACCCATTGAAATGGGGGGCATGGGTGTTAAGGTCCTGAAAGGCTTCAACGATTATCTTATAAGTAAATTTACCTGGAACTTGTTGACTTCTAATGATGATTCCCTGGATTTTCTTGAACAGAGATTCATATCAAAGCTGCGTAATGGGTACTCAGCATATGTATCTTCCTCTATATGGCCTGCCATTAAACATGCTTATATTGGAATCATGTACTGCTCCTGGTTGGTTTCCAATGCATCCGGCCTTAATATTTGGACTACGAAGTGGCTGGACATGCCCATCACTGAATGCATAGATATCCCTATGCAGTTGAAGGATATCTCAACTGCTGACATGCAACGAGACAAGGACCTTTGGAATTATCTGTCAGATCATAATAGGATGGCTATGCAGCATTATACCTTCATGGACGTTGAAACTTTGATCTGGACACCCAGCACTGTGGCAGGCTCACTTCAAGGGAGTATTATAGACAATTAGGTGGCAACAATGTGACTTCTCCCTTGTGGTTGCAGAATTTTAAAAAATATTTCATTCTTCCTTACAATTACTTGATACTATGGAAGATTTGGAAAGGCAAGATTCCTATGCAACATCTTCTGCAGCGAACATGAATGAACTTAGCCTCTTACTACTATTTTTGCACCCAGGCTGAAGAAACAACTCAACATCTTTTCTTTGCTTGCAATTTCTCTTGCAGATTTTGGGAAAATTTTCAAGATGTATTTGGGAATCCGTTATCGTTGAACAGGCTTGAGGATTTCATGAACTCGGTCACTACAGCTGGTCAAAGTGAGCAGGTTTTTTCACTTCTTCTCACTGCTATTGTGGAATCTTTTTCTCAGATTTTTAGGGTGCAGAATCAGGTTATTTTTGAAAACTGCAGGCCTTCTTTGAAAGCTGGTCTGACTGTTGTTTACAGGGAAGTGCAAGATGATTCCAAGATACAAACAGGTACAATGAATAATAATATTTCTGATCTCATAATGCTGAAAATGCTTGGGGTGTCTGGTAGGGTCAAGAATCCTTTGATGTTGAAATCGATTAGATGGATTCCTCCCGTTTCATCATGGTTGAAACTGAATGTTGATGGTGCAACATCTGTTACACTAGGACCTTCTGGGTGTGGTGGGGTGTTCCGTAACCATCGGGGCCTCGTTAAGGGATGCTTCTATCATTACATCGGAATTGGTTCTGCGCTTGAAGATGAATTATGGGCCATGATTAAAGCTATCAACAATGTTTTCCACCATGATTGGAGGCACCTATGGGTTGAATCTGACTCAAGTACAATGGTGCACATTCTACAGGCAAGGTCCAGGGATGTTCCTTGGAGGATTCTCCCATCATGGACTGCATGCCTGCATCTCCTTGAGGGTCTTCAAATGGAGGTCAGTCATATTTATAGAGAAGCTAACTAGGTTGCTGATGCTCTATCCAAGAGGGCGGTCATGGAGGTCTCCTCACGATGGTCCTTTGTCATCCCAGAATTTTTCTCACATCTTGTTTATTTGGACGCACATGGTTTGCTCTATTATCGCCTCTGTAAACCCCCTTACACTACCACTTTTTCAGTTTTTTAATTTTTTTAAAGGGGTGGGCTTTGTCCGGATCCTGGACCTGATTTTATATTTATTAATATTAATATCACTAAGTTTAACAACTAGTTTGTAACAGTCACGTTTAAATAACTATATTAATAATATATCATGGATTTGTTTAAAGTTTATGTTGCTTGTAACCCAAACTAAGCTAGTGTTCTGTACAGAATATGAATAAATTGTAATTTAAAATAAATAAATCTTAATATCTTATAGCATGAAATAAAATCCATCATAGGAATTTAATTTATTTTATAAAAATTAATTCATAAAAATTTGGAGTGTTATAATTCTTCTTCTTCATATTCCTTAGAAATCAATGAAACATTTAACATCCTACATGGGTAAGGAATTTATGATCAAATATATTCCATCTATTATAAATTCCAATGTAACCTCTATAAATCACATAATGAATGTGGTAATTTAACTTTTAAACATGATCCAAAGATCATATTTACAATTGAAACAATGAGATATCCCCTACCTTAGATTATCTGACCCGAGACACGATCACATCATTTTCTATTATATTATCTGAACTATGGAGCTCTCAAACATTGATTATAGTTTTTAATGGCCAATACTAAGTCACAATAAACCCAAAATCATTATTTCCAACTAAATCACTTTTGTATCTTTCTAGAGACACTCCCAATACATTTATTAAATTGCATGAAAGGACACTACCCTAGGCCATTGATAAAAAAGAAAACGGTCAAGCTATAGTCATCCCAGCTCAATAGTTCATGATGACATTTCTTATAAATCCCTCATTGGCGATTAATATACACCATCTTCATACTAACTACATGAATGATGTGATTTACTAAAAAACACATCCATCTAAAATATGGAAAACAAGATTACCCACCTTTGGTCAACTAATTTATAAAGGGACTCGACTACTATAGCTAATACATCACTGAAGAATATTCTAAAGACCTTATTTCAAGGCATACCAATATCATCCGGACCACACTCACTAAATACCATACCAACTTTTGGTGACATCTACTAGCCATACCATCCCTTATGAAAAAATTTCATCATGTGATAACCCCATCACCAACATTATCCTGATCCAACATCCATTGATCTTTATAAGATACTTCGTGCATAACACCCATCTCTATACTTTCTCCCCAATACATTATCTATCCAAACCTAGAATCTACTGAGGATTCCACCCATAACTTTCTTCCTCTATTAATCATCAAACAAGTTCCTAAAATACAATCACATGAACTTTCTAATGGTCCCATGACAATTCCCTCCTAAGGCTCACTGTAGTGATTGAATTCCAAATCCCCACTATAAGAGCATAATGTTTGTAAATTAAATGAATGGAAGATTGATCACCATAGAACGTACCCTATCCTCACTATATGTAACAAATATAATGGCTACTATCATTCTCACCGCGATCATCTACCTAAATATAAATCATCACTAGTTCCATTTTCCACATAACATATATCACAAAAAAAGGAGAATTTGAATTATTAATAGGTTTAACACCTTCCAATATCCATTGGTGTACTACGTAGTATTTAGATAATATTAAAATGGGTTATTGAGAAAAACATTCAAATATTTCCTTCTTTAAACCATAATATCTAAATAAATAGGAATTTCAGTATATAAACAACACTCAATAACATTCATAGGGTGATGTCATGATGTTGGGAATATTCAAATCTAACATGGAGAAAACCTAGATTCCATTGATGAGCATGTATAACTCATCTAGAGACATTATCATCGCACACATTATAAAAATACATATTCTAACTCTAGAAAAAATGTTTCCTAACAATACATCTCCAATTCCACAGACTAGTTTACTATCTCACATCAGCAATCCCATTTCCATTTTATCCCTAATCTCAAGAACTTCCGTCAAATTTTAAAAATGATTTGGGTCTAAATTCCCCAAATAATTACATTAGAAACAATCTATCCTTGAAAATTACTCATCAGATGAATTATGTTTAACTCTATATAGTTTCATCACACAATATTTATGAGACAAGCTTACCATAGGTAGTGGGTGTAAATCCCACAACACCTAGTTCAAACACAAATCATGCTATCATGAGTATTCCATCAGAAAATACAAGATGTACATGCACCACGAGATATAATTTTCTATTCATATTGGATATCCTTGGTAAATAATTCTCAAAATAGGACATCTTATATATTCAAAGATTCACTGAATGACCATCCACATCACATTATCGTTTCTTAAAAGTAATCAAAAAATCATACAACCACTACTATTCAAATTGGTCAGGAAATAGAATAGTCATACCCATTAAAACCAGTTACGATAAATAGAAACTTAGGGTGATTTCCAAAATAAAAGGAACTAACATATCCAATTAAAAATACTCAATAAAAAACCATCCATCCATCTAGAAAAGTGTGAAAAATTAATATTACCAAAAAAAGAAAACATAGCCATAGAAAATCCACTTCTGCATGTTTTCCTTACCAGATGAATGTCATTGACCAAATATTATCTATGTTAATAGTAAGTTTCCCTAGGCATCCAACCTGGCCCCATTATCTCTCATATGATTACTATAACCCATTTAGAAGAGTTTATTATAAACATTTTAACGCTCCTATAAACTCTCTTTTAGAAGTGATTAAAATTGAAGCACATAAGGTAGCAATGTCCTACATGGGTCAAAATCTATCATCATAGGCATAATAGTATCACCTTAAATCATTGAGTTACCAGGGTATGACTATTATAGAGCATCTAAATAGGAAAACTCTCACTGAAAGGTTAAAACCCAAACATAAATAATAAAGATATAGTACTCAGTGGTATAGAGATATAGTAATACCCCTAAATGTTAATCTTACCAAATAACTGCCAGTCTACCCTTGATGTCCTTTAATCATCTAGAGTCCTCAGGATAACTAGAACCTGAATGGAACCACTCATCTAAAAAATGAAATGATTCATTAATCAATACTTAAAGATAAAATTACACTACCAAAATAGGG
This sequence comes from Viscum album, assembly GCA_963277665.1. Taxonomy (NCBI): domain Eukaryota; kingdom Viridiplantae; phylum Streptophyta; class Magnoliopsida; order Santalales; family Viscaceae; genus Viscum; species Viscum album. Next base: position 1,448,890,643 of record OY728151.1, on the reverse strand, counting down.
CTATCTTCTTACATAAACAAGGTAAAGACTCTAAAACAAGGCCACTCTAATAAAGTTCACTAGGCCCCACCACTTTACTTCTAGGTATAATGTAGCTTATGAATGAGTCATTATATTTCCTTGAAAATGATTATTTTTTCATTCAATGAAACACTTAAGGAAATATTTAAAATAAACCCCACACATGTGTAATTATGAAAAGGAACTCAAAAAGATTTAAATATAATCCATTTAAAAATTGCCAATTCATTTTTGTTAGTTTATATAAAAAGGATATAAAGTACTAGTTGATAGTGTAATTTTACCGTTTATTTAATTTATCTAAAACAATACAATATTTACAAAATTTAATCATATATTCTCATTTAAACATTTATTTAATAATTATTTTTCTATAACTATCTTGGTTTAAAAATTTTCAATTCACTCTTTTATAGGAAAACATTATTTAGTCGGAATTGGAATTTTAAATAATTGAGTCCCCATAATAATAAAACTAAAAAACAAATAATATGTATTTTTTTAATTAGAGGAATAGGTTAGGTAATCTTACAGCATAATTTTAAATGTAATACCATATAAGTGGCTTCAGACAATTTAAATGACCATTCCATTTTCATAAACATACCCCAATGGGGTTTAATTAGTATACACATAATTAATTAATGGTGACCTATATGGGTCCCATCAAGTTAGTCTGGGTTACATTAAATGAAACCCATAATATTTTACATTATTATAATTTCTAGAACCTTTAATTGGTTTAACTCATTAGAAACACACCAAGAAAAATCTAATAGGGTCCATTTCAATCTATCTAATCAACAACATACCCCAAATAACCTACTTGGGACTAGTTGTGAATTTATGTACCTTGAAATATAGTTCATAATACCCAATTATAGAGGTAATAGCCTATATAAATGAATCCACATTATGTAATTATTCCAATTTTTCATTTGTTTATAAGCATCATGGTTCAGTTAGACGATAAATCATTTAAAAAATATAAAAGTCACATTCCTATAAAAGTTACCAATGACATTGATTTACCTATAACTAGGTTTTCACCATTATTTTTGCAATAAATATTTCCATATATAATGGTATGACTATACGAGTTACCATTACCAATTTATAAACTCCTATAAACAACATAAATTTATATTGGCACCCATTTAATCATAACCATAAATATTTTATCCCTTTAACAAGTGGTTCAGGGCCAATTTTTTTTTTATAATTTATTGGTCAAATAGAATGTAATAAAAAATATATACAAGAAAATACCATTTAGGTTGATGAATTCACATTATTTAACTTATCATATATCATAATTATGGAAAACACATGATAATAATCACACAATCATGGTAATAATAACGGAGAGCTATCACAGAAGAAGATAATACATGAAATCATTGAAAAAATCACCCAAACAAGGTATATAAGAAAACATGATATATAATTAACTACATTGGGATAAGAATAATCATGATAATTATCATAGAAACATGTTAAAAAAATAATCATGAATCTGAAATCCTATAATGTAATATTCATGTCATAGAATATACATAACAAGTTAATTATATGTGCATATTATGATGCATCCAATGATACTTTCTCACCTTACCGGGCCAATGGTAAATTTCATAAATAATTTATAAAAAACTATAAGAAGAAGTCCAATCACTCAAGGTGATATAATAATCAACTGTAATATCAAACAACAATCCCATCCCTAGAAACATGGTTTTTCCCTAATGCATTGGTTGGATAGACCTAGACATGAGCAATCAACTAAGTGCCGAAACATTCTTAGTCTCCTCCATACAATCTAAAATTAGTAATACTAAAGAGGAAAATAAACCTTTGTTAAAAATTTCAAACATCCCAACATGGGAGCCACTGATACAGTTTCCCTTGTTTGTGGCTACATGGCCTCATGTGCACCTCCCCATATTTCAGAGGCTACCAACTAGCTATGAGGATCTAACAGAGGTACCATGGGTATAATGTACCCTTTGGATCAATAAAAAATAAAGTCAAATAAATAATATATAAGGATGGATAATAACAAAAAATGAAAATAATAAATGATGATTAATCATGAAGGAACATGCGCTAACATAAATACATGAAGGTATACATAGTACATGTAATGGATGAAAAAAAAGAAAACAAATACAAAACTCAAGAATAATTTGTATTAGCATCACAAGAATAGGCTCAATTATCTTCTCCCACACTCCATTCTAGTTCAAAAGGATACTAGAAAGTAAGTATAATCTAGGAACATAATCCTACATCATGAGGTCTATTCAAGTACACCAGTTGAATGGAAGCCCAAATATGGTGTCAAATATAATCAGTATGCCACCACCAATGGTGTTTAATAATATATAGTTCATGAATGTAAAATAAGATGTGTGAAGTTATATAAGAATGAAACAGTAATCAATAAATAATTATGTGTTGGTATTAGGTTCCTCAAAGACACCTGGCCAACTATACATGCTTTGTCCTAAGCTAGACTGTCTCTACACATCTGAAATCGTAAATATGTATGCATACATCATATAATTTTTTTCACATACATAAATCCAATCGCATGGACCCATGGTTTAGTACCTAGGAAACCCACACAATAGTAATATCATGATAATCACATTTTAAATTAAGGGGATACATGCTTATAAGTATCCTGTATAACAAGGAATATGTGATATAAGAAAAAAATGATAAGGGGGGACCTAAGATGTAATTGATGAATCCTTGGCCACAACAGGTCAAGAAAAATTATTTTATCAACTCATAGAGTCTATAATTAGGGGTTTCAGTGTAATCCCAAGGTCAAAACCAAGGCATTTCACAAGAATAATGTGTAATAGATTCCATCATGAATGTCTATAGTAAACCCAATCGTAGCATTACAGGGAACCAAGGGGAGAATCCATGGCCCCTTCTATCTAATTAAATCAACTGAATCCAAGGAGTGTATCTAAGGCATTCTAATATTCTATAATAATTCAAGTGAATTTTCAGACTATACTAAGGTATTCACATAAAAATAAGACATTGAAAATGATCCAAGGTGCATATAATCCATTGAAAATGATTTGTGGTGGTTTTCTTAAAATGAAAAAGGAATTCCCTTGAGAATCTGAGTCCGAAATAAGTTAGAGAACTCCTATAATAAGTAAAGGTATTTAGTAAAAATAGGAACCTAAAGTTATTAAATACAGTTAGCCATGTAATAATCATTCCAATGTATCAGTTCAATTTTTTAAAACTATTAAATTTTCATTAACAGGAGACAAGGGCCAATATGAGATGTCAGGGAAATCAATTATATGAATTTATTTTCATTATTTAATTCAAGTTTATACCATTTTTACTAAACAATGAAAAGGGATATGTAAGTTTCACACTATTTATCGTGTAATTTCAATTAAAATAATCTATAACATTTCATTTATATATGTAAAGGTTAATGGGAAGTGTTAAACCTATTAGAATTATTTTTCAAGTGATGATATACATGAAAATTTTAACATTCCGCCCCATGTTATTGGATTGAGAAGGTGAAGGAATGATACTTGGCCTTAAGTGACTTTCCCAAGGCACCAATGAATTAAAATAAATGCCAAGGGATTTGAGAATAATTTGGGGGAATGATTGTCTTTCAAGACAAAGCCAACCAACCAAAAAATCTACAAATATATGATGTATGTCAACAAACCAACCAAACTCATAAATTTTCAAAAGACAACCAACTAATCCATAACGACCCCACATGCCAAATACAAAAAATTAAAAGTCATATTTCCAAGCGGAAGACTACAAAAAGACTCAAAAAGTTATAGGACACCAAACATAGCTCCACCCTGAGATCCATGCTCCAAGAACAACAACATCCCTCAAGCTTCATGCCAAACCGCTAGCAAAATGAGAAGCTTTAATCTTACCTATGTCCCAAAATACGACATCTTCCAAAGCACCCAAGTGCCAAAGCCAGGGGTGAGTACTAATACTCAGTAGGTTTTTCCCAAATGAATTTTCTACACATTCCACTAGGAAAGAACCGTCTGCACATTTATATAAACAGTTGATATATAATATTAAATAATACAACAACTTATAACAAACCAAACAATCCTTTACCAAGCCATTTCCAACCAAAATCTCAAATGCACAAAAAAGCCAAAAAACCATGCCACAAGCCATTTCACCTTTTCACATTATCACAACAAATCCCATCTTGTAAAGAAACACATAACAAGGAAACCAAGATAGTGGAGCTTCCATCCAACCCATTCACCCATTCCCAACTAGTCGTACTTCCCGCCAACTTATCCTTTGGTGGTGGCCCTTATGTCCACTATCCATCACCTTATTATAGTGGTACTTCCCTCCCACTTCCACACAACCCACACAAGCCACAACACTTAATCAAATGACAAGCACAAAACACCATGACCGTACAAAATCATATCATCATTCCCCACACATGCCAATTCACTTCAATAAATCACCCAATTATTGAAATAACCATTTAATCATTTTCCATGCTAAAAAATATTTCAATAAAACAACATATTTATTGTAAACCTTTTTTATCCACCACTTTCACACATAAATTCCAACAACCCATTTTAAAATCTCCATTTTAAAATCCACAACAAGAGCATTTCACAATAAAGACCCCCCCTTTTCCCAAAAATCCCCAACACATCACCAAGGGATTTCCAACCAATTTATCACCTTAAAAAACAATTAATTTTTAACAAAAAAAATTAATTGTAACCACGATTCAAGTTATAGAAAAGTGGAGTTGAGAGGGAATCCACCTACCTTTAGGGTTCTTGAAAATTCCACCCACAAGCAATCGCACCTGAATCCGGGAAAACACACCCCAAAAAACACTCTATATCCCCTTACCTAACATCCAAAAGCCTTGAAATCAACACCCAAGGCAACTAGAATCCTATATCTACACATAACAAGTGTATATCTAGAAAATCGAGAGCGAGGGAGATGTATATCTAGAGGAAACCAAAAAGAACCACGAGAGGAGACTTACTTGAGAAGAACCACCTTCAATCCACCAAGAAACCCCATTGATTTGCTTCTAAAACATGTGGGAGATCTCCTCCAACCTTTGATAACCTAAAATACCAAGTGAGGCTCGAGTCGGAGAAGATTTGGAGTGGAATATGTTAACCAGAGGGAGCCCAGATTTAAAAACCCTCTTTTTAAGTGGCTGCATGGTTAGCCCGCATGGTTTGGAAAACCATGCACTAACCATGCACAAGAATATTCCTCAAGATAGGGGGTCCACACTTTTTCCTTGAATGGTTTGGAAAACTATGCTCAAGCCATGCAAATCGTACTATCCCCCCCCCCCTTCACAGTTTCTTAGAGAACCCGCATGATTTCCCCTAACTGTGCTCAAACCGCGTGCCATTAGAAAATCCTAAAAACTTATTTAAAATCATTCCAAACTCTCCCAAACTCACCCCAACTCATCTTAAGTACATTAAACATATAAAAAGGCATGAAAAAGGATACATACCTCAAACCAGGGGTGCTAAATTCTCCCCACCATTAGAATTTCCATCCTCGAAAATTAGGGAACCATTGCTTTGTTGAAAGAGCTTGGCCCATTGCTCGACCATCTCTTTCTCCTGCTCCCAAGTCTCCTCTTGAATCTGACCACACTACCATAAAACATGAACTAAACCGATGATTTTACCATGTAATAATTTCTATTTCCTATCCACAATCCGCACAGACACATTCACTAAGGAAGCATCCATTCCTAGCTCAATATGATCCCAACGAATCACATGGTCATGATCAGGATGATAATTTTTCAACTACGACATATGAAACAAATTGTGCACCACACTAAACTTTTGTGGAAAGGCCAAATGATAATCTACCTATCCAATCCTCTCAAGTATCTAAAAATTCCCAATATACCTTGGAGATAACATACCCTACTTCCCAAACTGATACTGTCCCAACCTAGGAGAGATTATAAAAAACACATGATCACCCACCTCGAATGACAACAGTCGTCGACGATGGTCCACATAAAATTTCTGAAAACATTGATCCATCTTCATACTCTTCCTAATCATCTTTATTTTCTCTATAGTTTTGTGGACAAGGCTGGGTCCGATCCTTGAAGTCTCGCCTATTTCCACCGAACATAGTGGATAACGATAAGGATTCCCATAAAAGCCTCAAACAGAGATATATGTATCAAATTCTGATAACTATTATTATAGAACTCCACCAATGGTAATTGATCCTCCCATGAACCAATAAAATCCATCACACAATCCCTTAACATATCCTCCATAGTTTGTATCATTCTCTTAGATTGGCCATCTGTCTGAGGATGATATATCATGCTCGTCGTCAACTATGTTACAAGGACTTACTGTAAGGATTTCCAGAAATGATATGTGAACCTTAGATATCTATCTAATACAATCGAAACGAGAACACCATTCCTCTTTACCACCTCCTGGGTATAGATTTTGGACAGATCCTCCATCGTATGATATTAATGAATCAGAATGAAATGGGATGACTTTGTGAGTCGATCCATAGTCACCCAAATGGAATCGTGCTTCCTAAACATTATTGGGAGAACCATCACAAAATAAATTGATATTTTATCCCATTTCCACACTAGGATTGGTAAAGACGGCAACATGCCTGCTGGTCACTGATGCTCTGCCTTGAATTGCTGAAAATTCAAGAATCTCGAGAAAAACCCAGCCAAATCCCATTTCATACTATCCCACCAAAACTGTGACTTCAACACCTTATCAATTTCCTAAATTCTAGGATGGAAAAACCACATGGAATGATGATAATCCCTAAGAAGTGCCTCCAGAAAACCCACTTGTACAACCATCCGATTCTGAAAACACAAGACTGAATTCCCATTCAGTTCGCAGTTCTCAATGGTCTCCCTATCATTGAGATTTGACCTCATCTCCATACATTCAGAATCAGATTCTTGTGCCACGTTAAGAAAACCGGCTAAGTTAGGAACCAATGAAACCAGAATGAAGACCACTATATCACCCTGGTCCTCACATTCTAACCACATGTCATCTATGATCGACATCAACTTCCACTGATCCAATACCTGCTTCAAAACTTGAGCATATTATTTCCTACATAATGCATCCGCTAGTGAATTTCCTTTACCAAATGTGTATATTAAGTTGAAATAAAACATCTAGAGATATTCTATCCATATTCTTTGCCTCATGTTCAAATCTCTCTGTGATAAAATATTCTTTAAGCTCTTATGCTCAGTAAACACAATAAAAATCTCACCGAAGAGATAATGAAACCCCATTTTAAAATAATGAACCACTTCCATGAACTAAAAATAATGTGTTGGGTAGTTCTTCCCATGAAACCTCAAATTATATGATCCATACATAACCACATGATCCCCCTGCATGAGAACACACCCTAACCCTGATCCCGATGCATCACAATACACCACACACCCTTTCCCTTATTCGAGAAAAACCAAGATTGGGGCTGATGTAAGGCAACCCTTTAACTCTTTAAAGCATTTATGACACTGCTCATCCCATTGAAATGGAATATTATTCCTTATCAAAGCTGTCATCGGTGAAGCCAATCATGATAAATCCTGAACAAAATGCCAATAATACCCAGCTAGACCAAGGAATCTCCGTATCTTAAAGACATTACTTTGCAGTTTCCAAGAGATATCAACCTCTATCTTTTCTGGATCAACTAAAACACTCCTCTTAGAAATAACATGGCCAAGGAAATGAACCTCCTACATCCAAAAGTCACACTTTGAAAATTTGGCATACAACCGATGATTCCTCAAGATTCCCAACACTATCATCATGTGATGCTCATGCTCTACCCTTTTCCTCGAATAAACTAGTATATCCTCAATAAATACCACCACAAAAGAATCTAGATATCTATAAATATCTGATTCATCAATTCCATGAACACTAATGGTTCATTAGTTAGACCAAAGGGAATAACCACATACTCATAATAGCCATATCTACTTCTGAAATCTATTTTCGGAATATCCTCCTTCCTCACCTAGAATTGGTGATACCCTGACCACAAGTCAATCTTGGAGAACCACTAAGCTCCCCTAAACTAGTTAAAAAAATCATCAATGCATGGAAGTGAATATCAGTTATTTATTGTAACCTGATTAATTATACGATAATCAACACAGAGATGCAAGGTTCCATCCGACTTTTTTTAAAAAAACCGATGATTCCCACGAAAACTTGCTAAACTAGATTAATCCTTTGTTTTCTAACTCTTCCAACTTCACCTTTAATTCCTGCAATTATTTTGGTTCCATTCGGTAAGATAGAAGTGATATAGGATTTTCCCCCAGAAAAAGTTCAATCGTATACTACACTTCTATCAAGTGTGTAAAACCTTATAATTATTCAAGAAATACATCCATAAAATGATCCAAAACTTTCAGAATAACACTCTTCTCGACACCTTCCACTAATTCCATTGACAAGGCTTCTAACTAATATGAAATTGTGCCAATAGTTGGTTCCAAAAAATCTGTTGCACCCAGCTTTGCACTCTTCTTCCCTCTAAAGATATGTATAACTCCATCCTCCATAAAAAAACTAACTATTCGCACATGGAAATTGATGTGGGACTTAAAAATTTCCAACAAATCCATTCCTAGGATTATATCATAAGAATTCATCTCAAGCACTGAGAAATCCCACATCAATTTGATGTTATGGTTTCGTAGTTCCTTGAAACATGTGTTCTAGATTTAAGAATCACTATTTCTAGGAAGTTTCCATTAGATGATTCATGGATCTGGAAACTTACAACAGATCCTTATCCAAATAGGACCAACTTTCCAAAGGTAGGTGTTCTTTAAGTTTTGAACTTTATGATACTTAAGAATGTGCATTAGTTGAGAGGATGGGAGGTCAGACTCATCACACCCATTTTGGGGGGGATTATTGTCTACTCTAGGACTCTCTTTGTAAAATTAAAATATTTTCATGAATCCTTATAAATTCACCAAGTATATCATAAGTATCCCATGGAACTTTCAAACACTTATTAACATGTGTAAAATTTAGAATCATTAGTATGCATTAATGGTTCTTAGTCAATGGAAAAATATGTATGTAATCATGGTTTTCCATTAATGGTATCCTCTAATATACCGATTATTGATACTTCTAATCATCATTATGACGACACTAGTTTTTAAGCCACTCAGTGGGGCACTCTGAAATTTATTGTCATCCAGGGAGACAAAGGTTTGTTTTAATCATGGGATCATGCTCATAAAATGAGCTACCTACGTATCCATGTAAAAGGAATCAGAACCCTCGTAGTTCGGTGTCACTTAATAGGACACATCATACCTTTTAAGGTCATGTGATAAGGACCTCTAAGATAAAGGTGCTTAGTCAAAACATTGCATGGGACTTATGCTGAAGCAATCTGAGGAACTTGTAAAGGATATAAGTTTCCATGTAATATCAGACCCTATTGGGAATATGGCCCAAGGAGAACAGGGTTGATTTGAAGTGTTGGGTTTGAACCTCAAGGAGGCTTCCTACATATCCCATATGGATGGTAATCAAAATCCCACATAGTTTGATAAATATCATAGGAAAGTATAGTCCTATGAGAGAGATGATTTTGGGCTTACTTCCTGAAAAAGGAATCCTTGATGATTTGAGGATTCAATATAGGGCTTATTTCATAAGGAGGAGGCCCAAATTGGGGTAATTAGAGTTTTATTATTTTGGATTGAGCTCGGGATCTGAAAGAGCTTCCTACGTATCCTGATTCGAATAGGAATCAGAGTTCTCGTAGTTCCTTGGTGAGTTCCTGTGTGCATGTTGTAACCATCACATGTCTCTAAGCTCACGTGAGTCATGCTTTGTGTGAGAAACAAGAGGATGAAAAAGATTCAACAATGACACTTCATACTTTCAAAATTTTCCTCCATGCTAATGGAAGAGGATGCATCGACCATGAAAGAGGGAGAGGTGATGGTGGATAAGGGCGGCGCGATGAGCCCTCCCTATGTTCTCTTCATATAGGACAACAGTCCAAATGGAAGGAAGAAGGGGTGAAGGTGAGGGGATTATACCAAGATGGATACCTTGAAAGTGGATCTAGTAGGGGAGGGATACTTCTGCTATACTTGCGTAGAATAGCAAGTGTGAAGTGTACATTTCCTACCGGAGACCTGAGGTTCCGGGTCGCCTCTTTGAGAAAGGCGAGGCCGGTAACCTACTATCCTCCAAACCGGTAACTTCCCAACACTGTTTCTGGTTGAAAAGTCCATGTGACTATGGATATAAAAACCCACAAGCATCCCATGAATCCTAACCCCATTGTGAAACAAATGTGGGAATCCTCTGAATGTGGGAATACAAACCCAAATTGGAGATATGTTGATGTGCCTTACCCAAAGGTTTGAGAAGTTAAGAGGTTTTGGTGGAGGCTTCAACTTATCCCCTTTTAGATAAGGGAACCAAGGAAGGAGATACCCTGCCATGGATGACATTAAAAAAGGGTACTTGAGCTGGTCACGTAGGTACCTCATGCAAGTATACCGCATAGGTACCCCACATTGCTATATCACATAGGTATGGAACACAGGTGTATTGTACAGGTGTGGCTCGCAGATATACTGCATAGGTATGGATGATGATTGAAGAATGTGAAGAACTCCAAAATAGGTATATCCCCTTTAATTATCTCTTCTTTTGTAATTTAGAGAACTTCCTGAGAGAATTTGAGATATCTAGGCGAAAGAGCTACGCAATGAGAGCTTCAGAGAGTCTTTTACTTTTTTTTCATTCTGGAAATGGGGAGCCCAAGGGCTCTATTTATAGGCATTTATGGGCCTGGTTGAAGAAATGTAGCTCTCATAGGTGTTTCACGTAGCTGTGCCGCGCAGGGGCTCTGCGGAGGGTGCACCGAGCATTGTCCAGAGCAGAGGTCGTCCGTGGAGTTCAGGCACACAAATCTGCCACACAGCTTCATTGCGCGGATCCGCTATGCAGCTTCGGCATGCAGATCCATCACACAGATCCACCACACATATCCGCTGCGCAGTTCAGTTCCTTTTGTACTTTTCGAACCTTGCTTTGGGATTTAAATATTTAAATGTTGTATATCTTTTTTTGGTTACTTTCTCAAGTAGTGTAAACAAAATTCCCCCCTTCAGGATTAGATCTGAAATATACAATGAAGGTCAAGTCCTGAGGTGAATGTTTGGGAAAAAGATAAGGATAGATTGAAAAATATCACAGTTTTGTTGTGAAAGTACTTTGCGCAGGTGTTCCACGCTGGTATTTCACGCAGGTATTTCGCGCAGGTATTTCGCGCAGGTATATCGTGCAGGTATATCGCACAGGTATTTCATGCAGGCCTTTTGTTTCATATAAATAGGTCTCAACCTTTTGCAATTTTTTCTTCACCTATGAGTACTCCCAAATTTAGAGCTCTCATTGCATAGCTCGTTCACCCAAATGCATCGTGTTGTGCTCTCGCGTAATTCTCTTGAAATTTATTTAAAGGTAAAATTATTTACACGATGGATATATGAAAAAAAAGACGTCTACAGTGGATTTGTGCTAGGATACTTGTCAAAGGGCCTACGTGACTGACCTCGTCGAAGGACCTTGTCGAAGGACCTATGCGAACAGTGTCCTTTGCCAATTTTTTTCACTTTCTTCTTTAAAATATGACCTGGATGTTTGGAAATTCTTTTTGTAGGTAAGAATGAATTATTTTATGACCTATACCGAAGAAGCTAAGGCTCTCCAAAATGAAATACTGAAGATTATCGGGCCAGAATATTATGAAATTGTTGAAATTACTCTTCCTGGGCTATAGAAGGGTTTAATTCCGTACCACCATTACTATCCACAAAGTCCTTACTTAACCCTGTACGGGCATGGGCTTTTGCAAGATTCCCATGTTCCATATATTAAGAAGTATTTTCCAAAGAATTGGTTTCTTTAGTATTCCAACTATTACTGCATGACTATTAGTGTAAGGGGGTTCCGATACAAGAAGGTACAGTCCCTATTAGTTGCATCCTTCATCACAGTGGATGCACTTCTGATATGAAAGATCATGTTGTAGAGACAAGACCACATTGTTATGATTCCACTTTTTGGGCTTCTCAAACAGATCAATCTAATGGTTGGAAAGGAGATTGAGACCTTCATTCTGGAGGGGGTGTAAAACCCGAGTGGATGTGGGCATTCTGGGTACGCCAGACTTGTGCATAATTCATAAAAGAGTTATCAGACATTCATATTTACAAAGTAGTATGGATGGGGAAAACTTATGTTCTCAAAAAAGAATTCATTCCTGAATTAATCAGCCAATGGAGTCCACAGAAAAATTCCTTTCATTTAACGCATGGTGAAGTTGGTATTAGTCTCTGGGACATTTACAAAATAGCTGGAATTCCTATTCTTGGGTAAATGTATGATGAATTCATCCTGCTTGCTACAGCATGGGGTGATGTTACTATAACACCACCGCTGGACCATGAATTAATTAAGAGATTGAAGAATTTACCCAAGGATAGGAGATATATCCATGCTAGGGTGTGGATGGAAGCCTTTTTAGAACCAAAAATAGAGAAAGGTCCAACCTGTGGACTTCCTACTATTTGTCCTTTTGCAAATAACTTAGCCAGTTCAGGAAAATATTTTCCTACACTGGAAAGAGGTGATTATAAGAACATAGGCTATAAATTCAAACCCTATATAGATGCAAAATTATGCTTTGCTACTTTCCTTGACATGTGGCTAAGCGTTTATTTGCTTCCAGTCCGTGAATCCGGAGGTGGTGTAAGATCAAGGACTTTTGTCATCGTGGATAAATTGGAAGGGGGAAGTATATTGGGCTAGAAACCCATGTATTAGAACAAATTTACCATATCCTGCTACATTTGTAAAATGGGAAGGCTCCATTTAGGATTTCAGGGCCATTCCAAGTGTTTTGGGGCTGGATTGCAGCACACTTTTCTTCATACTCTATACTGAATTCAGTTAAAGTTCCCAATTGTCAATTCACTCCATTTTTACAGAAAGTTTCTGGTATTCAGCCCCTAGTCTTAAGACATGATGTGGTTCTGAAGGCATTGAATGTCTCAAGGGAATTAAGCTTCTTTCCTTTTGGTGACACACCAACTGGAACATTTATTGATGATGGTAAAGAAAAGAATTATGAGGTAAGATTTTATATGATGGTATTCAGGGATGGTGTATTATCAACCAGGATTGATGGTGAAATTATCTGCGAGGCTTATGTCCCCTATAGGTTTTCTCCTCAATTCAGATGTCTTCAACAATCAAGCACTTTTCCAACCACATATGTCAAACATGAGAAGAACCCAAGGGTAGCACGACAAATATGGATTCTAACAGCTTTAGAGGTATCCAAATTTTCAATTACATTACCTCCTCCAGATGCATTGATCGGATTGGAAGCTGGGTATGCCAAATATTGGGTTTCTTCATATCCCCAAGGGGCTCTCACAAAAGGAATATATCGAGTGGCAGCTACAACGACTGTTGCATGTGGAAATCGTGGCAAGAAATCCAAGGATAGAGATTATAGAGAAGTGTCAGAGGTTTCAGAGCCCTCAAAACGTATGCATAGGAAGTACACCAAGAAGACCAAGGCTAGATAAGAAATACCTCTAATGCCAAGGTGATCTAGTCATCACCATCAAATAGCAGTCCCTAATCCATCTGTTGAACATTCTGAAGAAAGGATGTCTAAAGAAATTTCCCAATCATAAGGTAAAGATTCCCTTCCACAGTAAACTATACCAAGATTGAATTATGTGCGACCTTCATCCATTCATCATTTGGAAAGTATAACCCGTGATCTTAGAGATGCATGGGCATTCCTCCAACATGGCATTCGAATACCAGAGATTGGTGAGTTCAAGGCACCTTCTGATTACAATCTTAACAATAACTTGGATGAAGTAAAAAAGTATAATGCGGAGCTCGAGGTTATTATATATGAAACCGATGAACAAATCCCAGCCTCTAAATGAGTATCATATATGTTGTACTTAGGAGTCCGTGAAGGGGTAATTATCGACTCTGAGGAGGAGTGGGATATTTATGATAATACTGAGAATGTATTTCCCTTGTTCTTTTGTCTCAACTCTACTTTATCATTTATCATCATTAATCTTGATGAAAATATATTTATGTAGCTTGAATGTAGAGAAGGAAGATCCAAACCAATTCTCAAATCACCTCAGTGTAGTCCTAAAGTCCCTCCGATTTATGCAACAAATGATCCTCCGAGGTGGCCAGAACATTCTCCATGAGCAAGAATCATGAATGGGGTAATGGTGACAGATAATAATTAACCATTACCTCATGTTTCCACTGCTAAGAGGAGTGTTTCAATCTCTCCCCAAACTTTTGAACAAAAATTCAAGAGAGCAATGAGATTGATTCGAAGCGTTCACCAAAGGAGTAAGTGTTTATATGGTCCTTAGGGTATACAACTTGCTAAATATTTTCTGGTAACCTTGTTTTATCTCTTGTAGGATCTATGTCTCTCTCCTCTCTCAAGGGATTAAGAGCTGAGGCTTCATGACCAAAAAATGAAGACCTAGGGGAAAACCAAGTTCATGCTGACGAATCTGCAATTTTAGTAGATAAATCATCAAAAAATTCATCTATACATACTCTTGGCTCCGTTGAGAGAGAGTAAAGGCATGGAAAGATTAAATACACTCCCTAGTTACTTTTTTGAAAGGATACTGAAAACAATCAATACTAATATTCTTATTGCTTTAGAAGAAAGGAATGAAGATCTAGGGCAATCTAAAACTAATGTTGTTGTTAACCCAAACTCGGAAAGGTCTGATGTTGGTATATCAATTTAAGATTCAGTTGAAAAAAATGTCAGTAAAGACAATTTGGGCATCAAACAACATTTGTTGGATACCTTAAATGGTGAGGATGCTGTAACATTTCCGGTTATATACACTGAAATAATGGGCACCCATAATCCAAATATTGATATTCCAAGTTCTATAAAAGAGTTTAGGGATTTTCATGAGGAATTACAAGGTCGTAAGTCCCTATTCTTGAATTTTCCATACATAATTTGTTCTTTAACTTGATTCTTTACAAAAAAGTTCACCTTATGCAGCTTTATCTGCCGAAAATTTCACAAAGACTATTCAAGAGTGAGGTATTCTAGTTTATCATTATGCTGGAGTT
This sequence comes from Viscum album, assembly GCA_963277665.1. Classification (NCBI taxonomy): domain Eukaryota; kingdom Viridiplantae; phylum Streptophyta; class Magnoliopsida; order Santalales; family Viscaceae; genus Viscum; species Viscum album. The sequence continues at coordinate 1,448,875,311 of OY728151.1, read as the reverse complement.
GAGGAAATACCTATAGATGATCCTTCACTAAGATATTTTCTAGAGCCTTCAAATGTCATAATTGAGAAAATTCAAGGAAATTTCCCTTCTCAAGAAACACCTACTCAAAACACTAGAGCTGAGAATACAGGGGATGAATCCAATCAAGTAGCTAACATGTTATTGGGTTAATATAATCAACTGTTTGAATCATATTTGCTTTCTCCATTTGAATCTAATAATGACCTTGATGTATCATTTAGGGTTATCAGCTCCTAAATCAGAAGGTGAAGCTTCTACTGCCCCAAGAGAAGCATAAAAAGGAAGCTCTTTAAGAGACCTATTTCCAGAGTACAATTTACCTCATGGTAGTGACTCAGATTCAGAATTAGAGATGCAATATGCCCTTGGAATGGAACGTAAGAAGACATGGCGACATATCTGGAGCATAATTTCCAAAAATCCATTAGATTAATTTTAGTCCCATTTTCCAAAACACCCAGCATTATTCTGCATAATTAGATTTGGTGGATTTAATTATCGACCAGTCTATGATGCCATGAAAGAGACTATTCACCAACGAGAGCAGGACCATAAGCTACAACTGGATTTTGAAGAGGCTAAGCAACACATCAATATTGAGAACTTTCAAGATGCAGTATTTGAGGCGGAGGCAAATCATATGAAGAAATTACTCAAGATTGTCCAACTAATCAAAGAAGCCCTGAAGGAGTTGTTATCTCTTCAACATCAATTGGATGCTATTCATAACAAGCTTGAGAAATTGAATCAGACATTAGGAGAAACCCAATTGGAGGGGATGAATTCCATTTCGACTGTGAAGGAAGCACTTCATCAGGCAGAGGAGGCTGATGTTTATCAACTATCTCAACTTCAATAGGCAACTGATAGAGCTTATGAAGCGGTCCAACAAATGAAAAGTCATGTTGAGAGTTTATTTTGACACTTGATAGAGAGGCCCTATTTTGTGTATGGCCTTCTATTTTTATATAAATGAAAGAAATTTTGTTTTCCAACATATAAACCTTCATTCCTATATTTTCATGATTTCAATATGAAAAGTAAATGATGATAATGATTCTTTCATATTAAATAATCATTATAATAATAATAATAATGAAGTGCTCAAAATTTTATTATTAAGACAAGAGACATAATGAGCATAATTTGACTGTTTGTAGGGTTATATGGATAACCCCACAAATTTTGTATCTTTTTACCTCCTTTTTTTTCTCAATATTACCTAAATCATACAAAAATGTGTATTTAGTGAGCTAGGACTTTACTTTTGTTTAGAGTTCCCTTTGTAGGTTCTCAATCTAATGAGTATCGAGTTTTTTGTTACTAGCAGTTTGGAGTCATGTATGTTGCACTGTAAAGGGATAATATTTAAGGTCGAATAGTGTAACACCCCGAGATTTTATGAAAAATATTATTTTAATTTCATTAATGTCTTGTGTTGTATTCTACACCAAAATTACCTTGCGCTATACGCAACACCGTATTAGCTTGCAGTATACGCAACACTATTCTTGGATCGTGTCACATACAATTTTGATAATAGTTATTCTACGCAACATTGAGTATATATATATATATTAAATGTATAAATGAAATATGGTTGGATTCTGTTATACGAAACAACGAAGGATTCTTTCACAACACGCAACCCTGACTTGGTTTGCATTACACGCAATCACGACCTTCCTCGATAGCGTGTGTTGTACGCAATACCGGGTTTTAATAAACAATGATATATTATTATAATATTGTCATGAACTAGCCGTTATGAATAGTATTAACTAAATTTTGAATTCTATAACATTATTATTCATCTTACACATTTTCTAGAACATGGTATAATAACAAAATAAATTTTTCGGGTAAAATAAGTATTTTTAAAAAAATGCAGTTTTGCCGCCTTTTGATGGCGCACCCACTTTAAATCTAGTTTTTGACATGTTTATATGTTCAATTTGAAAAAAATAAAATTCTTCTTTTGAATCAGGATGTAAAAATTTACATTAGATAAAGTTTTGATATTTTTCCGATAACTTTCATATTTTAATGAATAGTAAAAACACGCTATATTTTAATTAAAAACAACTTTTTTCATCATAATATCTTATGTGGTTAAATTATAATATTGAATGGTTTTAAAGTATAAATATAATATATTTTTACCATTTAATATAATTTATGTCATTAGCATTGATTTTACCTTGAATTCGTAGGTTAAATCAATTCAATCTTCTGCAATGTTTTAAAGAACCCCGTTTTCTTTCGACAACGGGATTAATTTCAATTTAATTTCTGCATATTTTTTGTATTGAATTTGGAAAAATGGATTTCATATTTGGAATCAGTGGGTCCAAATTATGTTAATAAGCTACTTTTTATTTTTGGGAATTATGAATAGTAACTACGGTAAATTTTATTTACCATAGTTAAAGGTAAATCAGGTAATTAAGGGTAAATATAATATTTTAAAATTACCCTAACAAATGTAAAAATCCTATTGGATGACTGAAAGTCGACCCATATCACCGAAGGGTCGGATTAGAATCATTTAATGGACATTTGTCCATGAAAATAACTTAATTATTATTAAAACCAAAGAAAGTGACAACATGTCACTCTCTTAAATCTTATAAGTATATTAATTTTAATTTAGTGATAAACTTCATGAAACTTAGAACATGAATAGTCTCCAGAAATATAATAAAATTATCTACATCATATAAATTTATTTATAATTTTTAGGGATTAAATAATTATCATTAATTATGACACAATAGTGATGCAGAAATTGTTTATCTAGTAAAAAATCAAGAATATTGTTTTTATTAAACTAATAGTGACCATAAAATGCACAAATACCTAACCAAAACTTATTGTACATGTAAATGTAAACCATAAGAATCCAATGGTCGAATATTTGACCATTTGGAGCCTTATAAAAGCGATTATGACACTTATATTATTTTATTTTAAATGATGCCAAAGTTGTCACCTTCATAATTTAATAAATATAACAATTTAAATATTGTTATTTTAAGATGATAAATTCTATTAAAAGTATTATTGTGAAAGGTAATAGATTTATTTTCATCATAGGATTTTATTTTTAATTTTTATGCAACAAATAAGTATATTAAATAATTATACAAAAATGTTGTAGTATTTATTTTATTAAGAGATAAACCAAATAAATGGTTTCAAAAATAATAAAATAAATATTATATGAACTATTTAATGTGATCCAATAATTTTTAAGATAAATATGACATTTTATGAATCTATTAAAACTTTTATTTCGAACATATATTCTGTATTTATTTTATTTAAATTCAAATAAATGAATAGTGTCAAAATTGACACTGTTGTTATTTTATAAAAAAAACATATTATAAAATTGATTAAAAATCACAAAATATTTCAAAATTATAAATTTAAATTTATATGATCTAAAATGTTATTAAGAATCCAATTATGGACAATTCACAACAAATAAGTAATTATTTGTTGTAATTTAAAAATTAGAATGTTATCACCACAAATAAAATTAAATTGATTAAATAAGGATAAATCATGTTGATAATGTTTAAAATAAATTCCTAACATGTATAAATTCTATTGGTTGATGATATTACAACCTTATCTTATCTAATATTCGAATATGAGTCATTTTTGGAGGTTTTTAGGTGAGGTTAGATTTATTATAAATTAATATTTTTAAGAATTCCAAAGGTGCCCCTCTCCTCCCTTATAAAAGGACACCTCCTCCCCCTCCTCCTCACACCAATTTGAGCACTCAATCTCGGCCAACCCCTGCCAATTTCTCCTCTCCACTTCCCTATAATAATTCTAGAGGTCCTGGTCTTCTTCAAAGACCAATCTTAGTTCCCTAAGTGGAGGATTCAAAGAGGCGTTCCAAAGAAGAGGTAATATCCCTTACCGATCTTTTCAATTTGTTTCTTCTTCAACTTCTTCTTCTTTAGTTGTTTCATTATAAAGTAATAACATCAGTATTACTTAAATACTGATATTTTATTATAAATATGAAACAACTCTAATTAACCTTCTATCCATCCTATGGAGAAAGGAAATCACCGCGCGTGCGTACGTACGGAATACCGTCTCCACGCCGTGGTGTAATCTATTTTCCATCACCACCTTAATTGGATGGGTATAATGATGTAATGAGTAACTATACATGATTATTATAAAGTTATATCGATACTGAAATAGTATACATACACTTCAACACAATTCCACAACCATGGGAACGATATCATCGCTCGTGCGTACGTACGGACTACCGTCTCCACGACGCGATGAGATTCATTCTCCATGTTAACCATTTAAGAATGATTAAAAAGTATATATAAGAAATAATAATGAAATATATGACATTATAAAGCTACTGGATTTATGTATATATGTATATGTATTTCATCTACTTACTTCCATTCAAGACAATAAGGAAAGGAAAACAGCGTTCATGCGTACGTACGGACTACCGTCTCCATGAACGGTGTTTTTCATTTCATTTATCTATCTATTATATATATATATATACTGAATATATAGGATATATAAATCATATTTTATATTCTGGAAGTAAGTAAAGCATTTTATAAGTAATAATAATTTCAAGAGCAACAAGTCAAAACACCTACGACAAATGAAACGATTTTACCCAAAATGCTTCTTTAACATGGAATTTACAAAAGAACGGGTAATATAAAGTCATAAGTGAACCATATATGATATCATAACAATTAATATGATTCTTTATTAATTCAATGACATTATTTAAATCATTATACAGGAGGTTCGGATACATACGAAGAAAATCGGACCTAAGGTAAGGGAAAATATCACAATCTCATTTTTATCCGAGATTGTTTATTCGTAAGTATTTACTGGGGTGTATTTTATCATCCACATCCATGTTTCATCAATATGCAATATTATTTCCATCCACCTACAATTGTTTAAATCCATTTTTACCCTTCGGTGAGTTTTTAGTAAATAATAAGAAAGGAATCTTTTGTCGTTTTTCGTACGAGGTACTTTTTGACTTTTCCGACAAAAGTACGAAGAATGTTCTTTTAACTTATATGACATGAATGGATTTTTAAAACATTATTCCCAAGAAGCTTCCTTTAAATGTTTTCAAGTTTATTTTTAATCAACATCTTTTAGATTATAATTGTATGACATGTTAAGAAAAGAAAAGTGTTTTTGAAGAAGAAAGGATATTTTCCTCAAGAATGGAGTTCAAGTGTTTTATCAAAATTATTTTCCATCTAAGATAGTAAAGGGTTCTGTTTTTATCCCTATTATTACATTGATTTGATCATGTTGTGATGGAATTATTTTTATGAATTCCTTTATCTTATATGAATTTATTTAGGATGTCATGATGTTTCAAGAATCCCATTTTAGTTACATGTGTTATGCGATGATGTATGTTTTATGATTATGTGGCACACATAAGAAAGGATTCATTATAAGATGGGTGGGACCTATATCTCCCTCCAATTCATTGGGTAAAGATTTTATATCTCATGAGATAGACATGGCTGAAATGGTAGGTTATACCGGTTCAGTGAAACAGGACTGAAACGAGGGTTACTCGATTCAGAAAGGGACTTTGTCCACTAAGATAGTCTTGTCAATGAGTCTTGACTAACAAGAAATGATTCTCTATGATTATGTGTGTATTCCACAATGTTTCATGTTTTAAGTTATGATTATTGTGATTACATTTCACTACCATGATTTATCCCATGTTATGAAATTATGCTCTCTTTTCCAGGTTATGATTTCCAAAATGTTATGTTCTTATGAATACGATGTGATTGATATTTCTTTTGTTTACCCTTACTGAGCATTTGAGGTCACCCTTTTATGTTTTCTTTTCCCCAGGATATAAATAAAGGTTTTAGGTAAAAAAAAGGAAGATCTTTATGGGAGATGTTGAAGATCTTTCACCACGATTAGAAGATTTTATTTCGAGTTTCCAAAGACACTAAACTATTACGATCCTTGTGTGTGTGGTTTTGTTATGTACTAAGTATTCCGCAAAAGTAATGTAATGTCAATGTACGTCAGGCTTCGGGTCTTTACAAATAGCTTTGATCATAAATTTTGAAATTACATCCCAAAAAAAACTCAATGTATAAGAACTGCTTTAATATTCTTTAAACATTTCCAAGGGGAATCTTGAGTCATGATTTTTATGTTCACCAAATCTAAAACCTGTATCAACATAAGGAATTTATTTTCTAGGAACGATGTTTCCATTATTTAACAAACCCATTATAGGAGTCGTGTTATGCAGGGCCAAATGGGGAATATGTCGCATAGCCAAATAATAGTATCTTCTGATCGACATGCCTATTATGTAGGCAACTTATGCAAGGCCGCCTAAGGGAACATTCTACCTAGTCAATCAAAAGAGTTCTTTAGGAATTTAACATTTTCTGTCAATAGATTGAGGGAAATAAGATTTGGGTGACTTAAGACCACAATAGGTGGTTTTGCCAACGAAATTAATTTTAAGAATGAAAAGGGATATTTAAGACCAACATAAGTTTTGAATAGGAAAACAATTTTTTATAGAAATTTGGTGTGTGAGTAATGGTTAAAAATTTATCAGAAAATAGGAGATTTTTGATATCGTACTATGCAGTTTTAAGTCATGCAGTAAGAAAATTGCTACTGTGTAGTTTTAAGTCATGCAGTGAGGACATTGGTTCTGTGCTGTTTTAAGTCATGCAATGAGGACATTGGAATGAGAAAACTCTCCCAATTTCTTGATAATTTGTTTGGATACATACTATCATATTTAGGTACAAAAGGGAAAATTGTGAACTATGATTTGGGAATTTCTGAAACTGAGGAATGGTATGGGAAAAGGGATAGAAGAATTAGAGGAAGTCCTTTCTAAGAACGAAGTTACCATTACTTGAGAAAACCGTTATGGGGGACGTATTATGCAGGTCCAACTAGAGAATATGTTGTATATCCAAATAGTGGTATCTTTTGACTGACAACCCTGTTATGTAGGGAACTTATGCAAGGCTGCCTAAGGGCATGTGATGCATAGTCCGACAAAAGAGAACTCAGAAGTTTGATGTTCTATTGTTAAAAGTCGAAGAAAGTTTATGGAGATTCAGATTTTCCGAAGCATAGAGTTTGGCTTATGGAGAAATGTACCTGAATAAGGAAAGGGTATTTCCAACCAAGAGTGTACAAAGAATTGGAAGAATAAGACTTTTACGAAGATATGACCCAAACGTAAAAGATATGGTATCCATAGTTTTAGGTCATACAACTAGGACCAGAAATGGAAATAATATATGAGCTGTGGCCAAGTGATTTCAAGGTTATTCCCTAGTGCGTGAAACATATGGTGAAGAAAATGTGTAAACCATGGTCTTGAAGATTTTCAGATTGTGAGAATGATAATTGGATAAGTATACTTGAATTACTATTTTAAAATATAGATTCTTATATATTTTCATCAAAGTTTGATGGGGTGAAAGATACTATAACCAAGAATGAAATTACCATTATTTGAAAAACCCATTATGGGGGATATATTATGAAGGGCCAATTGGGGCACACGATTCATAGCCAAATAATGGAATCTTTTGGCTGACTGGCCTATTATGTAGGTAACTTATGCAAGGCCGCCTAAGGGAACATGCTGCATAGTCAGGAAAAATAGCTCTTTAAATATTAGCAACTTTTTCACCAGAAATCATAAGAAAGATAATGAGAATCTAGGAATACTCAAGATTAAGAGTGTGAAATGTGGAAGGAGTTATCTATTTAACACACATGAGATAAGTTGGAATCAATATTTTTTATGAGTTTTATGTCCTTTACATAGATCTGACTCATATGTAAAATGGTGACTTTCTTTGATTACTTTTAATGAATATGGTGATGTGTAGTTTTAAGTAATGCAGTGAGGAAATTATACTATGCAGTTTTAATTCATGCAGTAAGGTCATTATTAACCCTATAAGAAATTAATACACCTTATATAAAGAATCCATTTACTCAATTCCTAAGCCCACATGAGCTATGGTCAGTGTGAGAAACAATGAGCAGTAAGGGTTTCTTTTATAATAAAAAGGTGATTAAAATTAATAATAGGGGTATTAGATTTTCATTTAGTGTAACGTCATGTGGTAAGGACAAAAATGAATTGATATGAAAGAAAAGACATACTGTAACTGGATTAAGGGATAAAACCCAAGTGTCACTATATGTCTTTTTGGGGAAAGAATCAAGTCATACATAGTTTTTTTAAAACATTCCCTATGTAGATTTGATTTTTATACAAGAAATAAAGAGGGTTTCTTGTGTGTGTGTGTGTGTGGCTGGGCCCAATATTGGCGATCTAGGCGTCTCTATGTTTCTCAAAATAGATGAGAATCAAGCCATACATAGTTCTTTAAACAACCATTCCTCACACTATGTTTGACATGAGGAATGGGGGATTTTGATTCATTATGAGATAATTATAAATCTTAAGACGTGAAATGGTATAAGGACCAAATCAAATATCTTAAGGAAACACTATGTATAGATCTGATTCATATACAAGAGGAGAAAAGAAAATAAGAAAATTTTGTTATTGTGGCTGGCCCCAGAATTGTAGATTCAGGAGTTTCTACGTATCTCATTAAAAATGAGAATCAATCCATACGTAGTTCTTGAGACATGGTCTCTATGCATATCTGACTACGACATAGGAATGAGAGGAACTCATGTACTACTAAGAAGTAATGATGATGTTAATGATGTTTACTTATGGAATCTTCTAATGTCAAATATAGAAAAAACTAGTTGTACAAATGATATCATGCAGTTTAATGTCACGTGACAAGGATGAAAATTCTATGAAATTTAATGTCTTGCATCATGGATGCTTATGGTTGTTTTGTAGATTAATGTCTTGCAACTATGACATGGGGGCTCTTTAGTTTTAGGTATTTCAGTGAGGACTATTGTCCTGTTCAGTTTATAGTCTTGCTGTAAGGACGATGGTTGTATAATTATGCAAAGTGTTTCTTCAAGAATCTTACATTGGTTGGAGATGTAATGAGATATCCATCCATTGGGATTAAAGCATTGGCTCCATTAGAATAAAACTTATGTATGGAATAAGGTCCTTCCCATTTTGGTTCAAGTTTTGGAGGTTTCTTTCCAAGTATCATTGGAGTCCTAAGGACGGATACCAATTCTCTTTGAAGGAATGAACAAAGACAAACTTTTTTATTAAAATCTCACGCTATTTGGTTCTGATAGACTTCTAGATGATGAAAATTATGCAATCTTTTCTCATCAAATTGTTCCAACTCATTGAACCTTTTCTGAGATCCATTATCTGTAGACAAATGATCACAAATTACAACTCTAAGTAAAGGCAAATGTATTTCAATTGGAAAAACCTCTTCAGTTCCATATACCAATGAATAATAAGATTCTTGGGTGGTAGTACGGGTAGTTGTCCGATAATCCCATAAAGCATTCAAAAGTTTATCAGGACATGATTTCTTATCTTTATCCACCATTTTCTAGAGTATATTTGATAGGGTTTTGTTAAAAGACTCTATCTATCCATTGTCTGCTGAATGATAGTGAGATTAATGGTTGGATTTGATATTATATTATTGATATAACTTTTTTAATTCAGTAGAAAAAAATTGATTCCATTGTCTGTCAAAATAGTATGAGGGACGCCAAATATGGTGATGATATTAGTTTGGAAAAAACTAACAATGCTTTTGGATCCAAATTCCATGAGAGGTACTGCCTCAACCCACTTAGAGAGGAAATCAGTAGCAGTGAGAATATAATTGAACTACTTAGACGTGGATGGAGGATAAGGCTTAACTACATCCATTCCCCATGTGGAAAATGGCCAAGAGTATTTAGCTGTATATAGAAACTCTGGGGATTGATGAATGAAGTTGGAATGCACATGACAGGGATGACATTTTTTCATCTAGTCTGAAAAATCCTGTGTCATTTAAGGCCAAAAGTATCCAAGTATTCAGATTTGATCAGAGATTCTATGCCCAGATTGGTGGGCACCACAAGCTCCAGAATGAACTTCTTTCATGACAGCCACAGTCACTTCTCCATCAATACATCTAAAGAGAATTCCATCAAATCCTTGCTTGTGAAGGATCTTTTGGTGGTCTGGACTATCATAAAGAGTAAAATTAGCAGCTCATTGCCAGATCTGCTCCTTATCAGCCCTATTTGCTAGAATTACCCCATCCTGAAGATATTCCATGATGGATGTTCTCCATCCCATGGTATGACCATATGGTTCCAAAATAGGGAAAATTTCATTAATTTACTCTATTCTGGTTTTAAAAAAAGGCAAGACCACATGGAAATTGTTAGGTCCACAAGGCTGAATACCCTGAGAGGGGGGTGAATCAGGGTATGACTAATTTAAAATTAATGCCCGTTCTGATCTTGTTTCGCTATTGAGAAAAACTCTCTTCTCTCTTTTTCCTGTTGCACAAAGTAAGTAGAAAGTGAAGTATGCACATGACACACCAATTTTACTTGGTTCACCGCAAAGGGATACGTCCAAGGAGCATACGCCGACAAGTTGCCGGTCATACCAAATTCCACTAATCGTCACTAGCTGTGGATTACAAGGTTCGGGCTAGATCACTTCTAAGCCCAGGCTCACTGCCTTTACAAGTTTTGGGTCAGCTCACTGCTTTCCCAAGGGTCACTCCCTGTTTCTCTCTCTCTCTGGCTCACTGCCGGTGGAGAGGATCACCTTCTTTCTCTTCCTAAGCTCACTGCTCTTGGAAATAATCCACTCACAGTTTATAGACCTGTAGGTCTCTTCATTTGCATGAATGAATGCATCTTCCTCTGTGTGTAGATGCTCTATTGAAGTACAACTTTCACCCATAGATGAATATCTCTTTGCACCGAAGGTATCGGGGAATGTACCAGCTTCCACACAGTCCGAGAAGCACCGCTGGAACAAAACCTTACTTGGCGCGCAAGTCAATCATGGCACGCAAGTATCGGCGTGCAAGTCACAACGGGCGCGCAAGTCATCCTTAGACACTTGCGCGACTCAAGCTTCCTCAACTCCAAACTTGCGTGACTATCTTCCTTTTACGCCCAAACCAATATTGGCGTGCAACTGCCAACTGGCGCGCAACTTCTAACACCGGCACACAACTTCAACTACTGGCGTGCAAATTCACCTGCACGACTCACACTCACCACTTGCGCGACCACCACACCTGCGCGACGGGAGCTCTGATTTCTCAAAGTGTTGAACTCCGTTAAAAATGAGGAGGGGTGGTCCAGTATTTATAGGCAATCTGACCACCCTACGCGACGACGCGCAATTCACCTGCGTGACCCAGTTTCGGCGCGCATGTCCCCTGTCATTTTGGACACTTGGGCGACCAACTCCCAAACTTGCGCGAACCTCTTTACTTGGACATATTTTGATATTCTGATCTTGAAAAACATATGGCACGCAAGTTTCCTATACTCCAAGTCCTCGGCGTGCAAGTTTAGAAATTTAATCATGAAAATAATTTTTATAAAATATCATATCATATCCCTCTTATAATTAGATATATATTTCATCCACGTGTTTATTTTTCAAAATTATTTTAAAAAAGTACAGTAAATTCACTAAATTTATGTATTAAGGAAAATGTATGGTATAATTTACTTTTAAAAAGAATTTAAGGAATATTTATATTTTTTTATTAAAGGGTTGTTTTTTACATTTTTTTAAATATGTAAAAAAAGAATTTGTTAATGTATACAATGTTAACACATTTTCCTACAACTAAAATTATATTATAAAATCCATCTTCTTCTACAAGATTTCAATTTTTTAAAAAATAAAAATCTTTATTGAATTATTATGTTAATTTTTTTCATAAACATTCCAATATTTTTTATGTAAATAATCTTATTTTAAAATATTATATTTATGATGAATTGATCGTAATATTTTATCACTTCATAATTGGTGGTCATTAACATTCTCTTAAGAAATTCACTTGATTGTGTTCATTTTAAATTGATCATTATAATTTTTATCACATATATGATTATTGTCTAAATAAATAAAAATTTTTCCCTTAAGATGATATGCTATTTATGATATTTTATTTACTGGGGAAATAATGATACTATATATTCATTACTCAATAAAGAATTTTTTTATAAGAAATATTGTTTATTAATTAAATTTATAGGATCTTATCTTCTTCTAGGTATGTGTCCCTATGAGTTTTTCATTTTAACCTAAGTGGAATTGTCTAGTTCGAATATGGAAATAATTTTTTGGGGAAAATGATCTAAATATAGGATATGTATGCATGTTTGAATTAATACAGTATTGGTATTAATGGTTTTAATTGTTAAATGTATTAATGGTAAGTTGAGAAGATTTAAAATGATATTGGTTTGAAAAAATACACTGAAGTGAATTTACATGCCATATAAATGGATTAAACATCATGTAATTAGAAATGGATTTTAATAAAAATAAATCTGAGGTGATGGGTTTTTTGGATAATACCATCAAAAATAATTACACGACATGTAATTGGATTATGTGCTATGTAATTGCCCAAACATTAGTTTTAAAGTTATTGTGTGGAGGATTTTATTTCCAATCAGTTATAACTCCTCTCTCAATCCCAAGGCATCCTCTAGGTGATTTTGGAGTGCCAAGACCATTTTAAAACACCCCATTTATGCGATTAATCCTTGATTAGTTCCTTTGAAGATGTTTATTTTGTCTCTTCATCATTCAAAAACCTATTGTGGTAAACACACTTACCCTTTTGTGTTGTTGGTTATTACCTGGACCAATATTGATATAGGAACCTCTTTGAATTCATCCTCACATTTTTCTTGTGGGAATTAACAGGTGGAAGTGTTGTTGGATCTTCAATTCAAGGTAGGGGTTCTGAACATTAAGTCCTAGGGATTGATAATTCCATGTTTATGCAATATGGTGATTGCACCCTCGTTGTGTGTACCCAAACTTATTAATTAATTAAATTGGATTATCCTTTGGATTCCTATGATCCAAATAGATTTTTAATAGGATAATGTATTAATGTATGTTTATCATGACCAGATACCTAGGGTGATTTCTTGTGATAAAATCCCTATTTTGTGGCATATATCTTATTGATGTAATTATTATTCAAATTTGAATTTAATTGAATGTGCAATATGAAAGAAGAAGAATAATTATCATAATTAACCATTGATATATATTTTGATATTGAGTATCCATACTATATGATAGGAACTATGTTCTATGCTGAGATGCTTATATAACGGGAAATTCCATGAAATTGCACATGAATATACTGTAATTCTTATAGTGAGTGGGCTAAGCCCAGTGCCTAATTCCATAATGCTTATAGGACTCATACCCAAAAATGATCTAATGATTATATGTCTTATAACAGATTGTTTGTTGTGACCATACCATGGGTATATGGTTATGGTTGGTATGGTTGTAAGACATGTCCAGAGTTATTCCAGTATGGTGCTGAAGAAGGTTCTTTACCTTGGTTATTTTGATATGGTTGGAATGGTTTTAAGACATTCTTAGTGTTATTTTGGCATGGTTCTGAAGTCGGTTGTTGTGGTATTTTATTAATTGTTTAAATAATTTAATACTCTTATTTATAGATTTATTGAATACACTTCTTATCATGATGGTTTTATTTAAACATGGTGGTTTCGACTAACTTTGTTATAGTCACATACTATTCAGGTCTCCATTTAGCACCCGAACAGAGTTCATGGATGTAGGATTGGACAAGGGCTTCTGACCTTGGTATTTATTTTCTTGTTGTAGTTTGGCTGGAGTTTGGAGATGAGACCGGTAAGGGGCATGAGACCTGGGACTTGAGTATTTTATTTTAGTCTTCTAGTCTTTTTTGGTATTTTTCTATCAATATAAGTAGATTCATTCCATAATTTAATTAAATTATTCCTTATTATATATATGATTATTCAATTGGATTTTATAGTTGTATTCGACATTTTTTTACCCTATTTTTTTCTATTTAAATATGAATTCTTTTTTCCAAATGACACTTGATAACACAGGGGTATAGTCTACCCACTATACTATCCACACCACCACTTTTACTGGGAAGCCTCTAACATATGGGGAGACACACATGATGTCCTGTAACCATACTTTTCTAGCCACATGAGAGAGTTTCAGATTTAGGGATGTTATGAAGTGATATTAGAGTATTTGGTTTTTAATTTATTTTTCATTACTATTTGGGGAATGTTAGAAAGTATAATTGGATGTGTTAGGACTTGGTAATGAGCTTGTGAATGGTAGTACCTAACCCAAGTATGAGGGAAAATTTGAGAACCCAGGGATGTGATTATTGTTTGTGTTGTGTTATTATTATAGTAGATGTTATTTCACCTTGGGTGATTTACATGTCATGTGTGGTTATTGTTTTATGATGGTTTGTTTCTTATATTTTGTACCCGATGCCTGATATGGTGTGAGTAGAGAATATATCCATCATAATAGGCACATAGGAAAATATTGACATGCATTGTTCATGATAGGGGAATATCTATTATTTCTCGTGATATATACTTGTATATTGTACTATAATATAAGTTAATTGTTCACTGGACAACTGAAATGAGTTGTCATGTTGTGCTAAAATACATGAAATCCATGTCTAGAGAGACCATAAGTTAGTGGTTCTCTGTTAATGTCACATATTAGGTTGACCTTGTTACAAGAAAGTTTCTTAAGGTGTGTGTTTGTATTTTAGAGAAAATACCTCATCATTGTCTTAAACATTAACATTAGGAGAGTAGACATCAACACACTACTAACATAGCTGTACTAGAACATACTACAGTTCCTAATGATAAAATGGATGTTCAGATTTGTGAGAGTTTTTTGAGGTTCATCTGATCAATTTAAAGGGAGAAAATTCTTACAATTCATTCGATGTATGAGCTGACCAAAGAGATTAATATTTAGAATCTTCATGTGTTCATTAGGGATGGGGGAACCTATGTACCTGAGTTCTGGACTGAGTTATTTTAGACAATCATCAAGAATCTCAAGACACCTATAGATAAGAGGGTGAAGTTTTCTGTGTATATGATTGGTGGACCTTCTATGTTTTGGTAGAATATTCTAGAAGAAACATGGAAGCACGATGAGCTATATTGTATGGAATTTAATAATAAGTCCCTGATACATTTTTATCTCAAGACCTTTAGTTATGAAAATTAACATGATTTAATGCATTTAACAAAGGATTGGTTTTCAGTGATGAACTACACTGGATGTTTTACTGACCTACATTGCTTTACACCATCCTTTGGAAGTTGATGAGATCTCCAGGGTGAGATATTTCTAGGATGGTATTATCTATTAGGCTAGGTCACAGGTGAATTTTTTCAGTTTAAGCATCTATAAATATGTGATTAATCAAACTCTTATTATAGAAAGGAATAAAAAAGATACTCCAAGGAGTTTCTAGGATATTTCAGTAGGAAAATATGGTATTTTTTCTTTGAGTTGTTAGAAAAAAAAGTATAATAGTTTCTATAAGATTAGTGGTGGTAAGTAGAGTTAGGTAAGTGGAAAACCTCTCAAGACCTTGTTTCCTTCCAGTGTTATCAGTGCAGATGGTTTGGTCACAATCACCTGTAGTGTCCTTATACCACAACTGAGTGTCGCATATATAGAATATTGAGTCATCTTCAGAGGTTCTATTCAAGCGCTACATAATAGACTGGTGTAAAGGGATGAGGACAAGCACCAGAATCAGGAAAGGGCTAAGCTACGCCTCAATAGGTTGGTAGTGGGAGTTCTGTATGCCATTCATGCTGATGTGGGTTATGTGGTTCCCCAGTGGAAGATAAATAATTCCACGAAAGGGATATAGCTTAGGGTAGTTAGACTGGATCCTAGGGAAGTAGTAAAATTCAATTTCATGATATTCAGACTACTCCATCTAATGTGGGTACATGACTGTCTACCATTAGAGGTATGATTATTGTATCATCTAATCTAGCTAAATCTTTTTTTCTTACAAGTGCATAAAATTATTTTCTATATGCTCTTTTTATGGTCAGTTTGGTATTGGTTTTGGAAAGTGTGGATTGTGTTTTTAACCATTAACCCATTGTTGGGAGTGTGTTCTGAAGATATCAATCGTTGTACGGTGTGTTCCCAAGAAATTGGTGGTTACTATTTATTTTGGGAACCATTCAAGCTAGAAATCATGTGATTCAATTTGATTATTGGTATGGTTTGGTTAGTCCCATAACAAGATCATAAGGACTATTATAGGAGGAGAGTCACTTTCCTCTCTCCAAAAGTAATCTTCTATTCTAACAAGGGTGAGTGGGATCTTCAGTCTGGTCGTGCATGACCAATTCAATGCAGATTGGATTGTTTCATGACTCAAATTGAATTTTTTTTTTCTCTAAATGATGGTAGAATGTAGCAAGATTCATTTATTCATTGGTTGACCTCCTTCTGTATGTTTCCCCTGACGAGTTATATGGATTACCCCCAGAGTGATAGATTGTGTTCATGATTGAGTTGGTGCTGGGAGCAGAACATTTTTCAATCCTGGCATAGATAATGGAACTAGGAAAAACTCAGAAGTCGATTTTTTGATTGGAAGATCTATAATCAAAATTCTTCACAGGTATGAGTACATCTCTGTGGGGATATTTATTTCTATTCACCAAAAAGGATAATGGATCTTTGTGCATATGTGTGGATTATCAGAGGTTTAACCAAATGATGGTCACGAACAAGTATCCTCTCCCACACATTAAAGATCTTCTTGATGAACTGAGAAGTGATATGATCTTCTCCCACATTGACTTAAGATCAGGGTATCATTATTTAGGGGTGATACTATCAAACACACCTCGTACTACTTTGAGGAGAAATTATGGAATGTATGAATTCATAGTGATGTCTTTTGGGTAAACTAATGCCCTTGAGGTATTCATAGCCTTAATGAAAAATATATTTCATCCTTTTCTAGATCCGTTTGTGGTGGGTTCTGTCAAAGATATCTTGGTGTACTTTCATTTATCATACATTCATAATAAAAATCTTGAAATCATCCTGAGTACATTGAGGGACATCAACATTAATCAAATATATATAAATGAAATTTATAGGTAAATAAAGTGAACTTCTATGGCCATGTTATCTCATAAGTAGGGGTGTCAGTGGAAGTAGATAAATTTGTAGACATAGTATTATGAGAAAAACCAGAGAACATCATCAAAATTGGATGTTTTCTATGTTTTGTAGGTTATTACTAGCATTTTATCCATGATTTACCTCATTTGGTAGCACAAATTTCCAGGATAACAAAGAAGGGGGTGAAGTTTGTTTGGTATGATTCTTGTGAATGAGATTTTCAAGAGATGAAATACAGGCTGAACTCAACACCTATCTTCACATTACCTATTCTAGGTAAAGAACATACCATATACCATGATGGATATAAAGTTGGGCTCAGATCCATTCTAATGAAAGTGGATCATGTGGTTTATTATGGCTCTAAGTAGCTGAGACTGCATGAGGGGAATTACAATACTCATAATCTGGAGTTAGCAGTAGTGGTGTATTCCCTGAGATGTTGGACACAACGTCTCATGAGTTTGAGGTTTATGGTATACATGGATCACAAAAGCCTCATGCACATCTTTCTTAGTGAGTCATTATCCTTAAAAAAATGAGTTGGTTCAATTATCTATAGTATTTTGAATTCGAATAGCATTAAACACCATGAAAGGGAAATGTAATTGCTGAAACATTGAGCTGAGTGAAATAGAAAGAGGCCGTATGAGAGTCTTTTTATTAGCGGTGGATAATGATTCTCTTTGGAGACATGCATCTGTATTTTCATAAATATCAGGGGAAATTGGCTCTGACTTCAACATTAGTTAAATCCATGCATTTGGAGTAGATTAAGACTGACCAATTCTTTGATCTGGAGAGCTCTGTTCTGAGAGAAAATTTTATGGTGGAGAGATTCCATCTAGATGGTCTCATAGTTTTGGGAATTCTTTTCTTTTCCACGGATGACTATGGATTCTTATGAGATTTCATGAGCAGCTAATGAAGGAGTTTCATGATTTTATATGGGAAGTAAATCCTATTTTAAAAAAGATGTATCATTATATTCATAGATAATACTGATGGTTTGGAATTATTGAGGTTGAATGATTTGTGGCTAGATTCTTCACTTGTCAGTAGGTGAAAGCTGAGAATCAAAGTCCTGCTAGGATTTTCAAAACATTATCCATCCTAGAGTGGAAATGGGATGATGTCACAATGGATTTTGTGACAGGATTACCCAAGATGAACCACCATAATGATGGTGTATGGGTTTTTGTCGATTGAATGACTATGGTACCCCACTTCTTGCCTATTAGGTAAAACTTCATAGTTGAAGATCTATGAAATATTTACACACATGAAGTTGTTTTGCTGCACTATGTTCTAAAGATTATCATTTTAGATAGGGATCCATATTTGTAACAGCCCAAGATTTTATAAAAAAATATATCTTTTAAATTTTGTCTTGTGTTGTACGCTACACCAAAAGGAGCTAGCACAACACGCATCCTTGTCTTGCCTTGCATTACACGCAATCGCGACCTTCCTCGATAGCGTGTGTAATACGCAATACCGAGTTTCACTAAACAACGATGTGCTATTAAAATATTATTAAAACTAGCCGCTATGAATAGTAATAACCACTTTTTAAAATTTTGTAAATCTTATTTTTCAAAATGAACTTCATTCTTGGATTCTGAGTATCGAATTTAGCCTAAGGTGAAATTTTGGTACTTTTCGGATAACTTTCATATTCTGATGAATAGTGAAAATGACTAAATTATAATTAAAAACAACTTTTTTAATAGAAATAATTAATAGTGATAAATTATTAATTTGAGTGGTTTTAAAGTATATTTAGAATATATTTTTACAATTTAATACAATGTTGGTCATTGGTTGTAATTTCACATTTAAACCAGACATAATCAAGTGTCAATCTTTTGATATATATTGTTTCCTAAAAACACGCTATTTATTTTAACAGCGGGATTTAATTATAAAATTAATTAATGAAACTTCTATGTTATGAATTTGGTAAAATAGATTTCATTTTTGAATTCGGAATATGAAATATAGCTTAGGATGAAATTTTGGCATTGTTCTGAAAAACATCAATTTTTGATGAATAGTGAAACTACTAAGTGGTAGTTAAAAAAACTGAATTTTTCATAAAACTTAATTTTGCCGCTTCTGTGAATGGAATTTCGAAAATCCGAGAGACACGGTTAATATCAAGGACTAAAATGTGGTTCAATGAGATGAAAATAATTTTTTGGTGAATAGTAACTTTTTACTTTTTTTTACCGCGGTTAATAGTAAATAGGGTAACTAAGGGTAAATATGATATTACTGTTACCCTAACACATGTACTAATTCTATTGGACAAGAGTAATTCGACAAAAAACAAACTTAGGAATAAAATATGACCATTTAGGCCCACTTGGATTAGATTAGGACATTTATTATTAATTTATTTAAAGAAAGGTTAAAATAGTTAAAATCAAAGTTTAATAAGTAAATCATTTTTAATATGGGGTTATACATAAGATAAATTCGATTGTAAATATTCATTAGAAATCTAAAAAGATTTCCTACATGATGGTATTTTATTTGTAATTTTTAGACATAAAATAATTTAATTTATTTATGACACAACGATGATGCAGTAATTATCTTATTAATGAAATATTGACATAATTGATGTTATAAACACCAAAATAAATGTAATTTGAGTTTTTTTATGAATTCCACTAATTTTCTAGGTTACTATGATATATTAATGTTGATTTAATCAACTTGGTTCGAACATTTAATTCTGTTATGACTTTCACAAAAATCATATATCAAATAGTGTCAAAATTGACACAAAATAGTTTTTAAATCAAATATTATATTATTAATTGTTATTGTATTCCTAAAAATCTAAGGTTCGGCCAAATGACATAGATAAGGATATATATATTAATAATAAACAATTTGGGGTTCGTTTGGCATGTTATAGAAAGTTTATTAACCATATAGTGAAAGAAAACAAAAAGACATGGTAAAAGTTAAATTATTTAACTTAGAGTTAAATCTAATTGATAAGGTTAAAATAATATCCTAAACATGTCTAAATTCTATTGGTTTATAGGATTTCGACCCATCCCCACTTTAGCTTCGAAATAAGACCCTTTGGAACCATTATAAACCGATTTTGACTTTAATATAAAATAATATTTTGAGATATTCCTAAGGTGCCCCTCTCCTCCCCTATAAAAGGACACCTCCTCCCCCTCCTCCTCACACCAATTTGAGCACTCAAGCTCGGCCAAACCCTGCCAAAATCTCTTCTCCACTTCCCTAGAAACATCCTAGAGGTTCTTGTCTTCCTCAAAGACCAATTCTAGTGCCCTAAGAGGAGGTCTCAAAGAGGCACTTCAAAGAAGAGGTAATTACCGTTACCAATTCTTTCATCTTTATTTATTCTTCCACTTCTTCTTCTTAGGTTGTTTCATTATGAATTAATAACATTAGTATCACTCATATAATGATATGTTATTATAAGTATGAAAAAACCCTATTTCACCATCTATCCATCCTACGGAAAAAGAAATCACCGCGCGTGCGTACGTACGGAATACCGTCTCCACGCCGTGGTGTAATCTATTTTCCACCACCACCTTACATGGATGGGTATAATGGTGTAAAGAATAACTATACATAGTTATTACAACATCATATTTATTCTGATATATTGTATAATCCACTCCATTTCAATTAAATATTTATAGAAATGATATCATCGCTCGTGCGTACGTACGGACTACCGTCTCCACGACGCGATGAGATTCATTCTCCATGTTAACCATTTAAGAATGATTATAATGTATATATAAGAAATAATAATGAAATATATGACATTATAAAGCTACTGGATTTATGTATATATATACATATGTATGTCATCTACTTACTTCCATTTCAAGACAATAAGGAAAGAAAAACAGCGTTCATGCGTACGTACGGACTACCGTCTCCATGAACGGTGTTTTCATTTTATTTATCTATCTATTATATATATATATATACTGAATATATATGATATATAAATCATATTTTATATTCTGGAAGTAAGTAAATCATGATATAAGTAATAATGATGTCAAGAACAACAAGTCAAAACACCTACGATAAATGAAACGATTTTACCCAAAACAATTCTTTAACATGGAATTTACAAAAGAACGGGTAATATAATGTCATAAGTGAACCATATATGATATAATAACAATGAATATGATTCTGTAATAAGTCAATGACATTATTTAAATCATTATACAGGATGTTCGGACACATACGAAGCAAATTGTACCTAAGGTAAGGGAAATATCACAATCTCATTTTTATCCGAGATTGTTTATTCGTAAGTATTTACTGGGGTGTATTTTATCATCCACATCCATGTTTCATAAATATGTAATTTTATTTCCATCCACCTACAATTGTTTAAATCCATTTTTACCCTTCGGTGAGTTTTTAGTAAAAGAAATGAAAGGAATCTTTTGTCGTTTTTCGTACGAGGTACTTTTTGACTTTTCCGACAAAAGTACGAAGAATGTTTTTTTTAACTTATACGACATGAATGGATTTCTAAAACATTATTTCCAAGAAGTTTCCTTTACAAGTATTCAAGTTTATATTTAATCAACTTATTTTAGTTTAAAATTGTATGACATGTTAAGAAAGGAAAAGTTTTTTGAAGTAGAAAGGATATTTTCCTCAAGAATGGAGTTCAAATGTTTTATCAAAATTATTTTCCATCTAAGATAATATAGGGTTCTGTTTTTATCCCTACTATTACACTGATTTGATTATGTTTTGAGGAAATTATTTTTATGAAGTCATTTACCTTATATGATTTGTTTTATGATGTCATGATGTTTCAAGAATCCCATTTTTGTAACATGTGTTATGCGATGATGTATGATTTATGATTATGTGGCACACATAAGAAAGGATTCATTATAAGATGGGTGGGACCTATATCTCCCTCCAATGCATTGGGTAAAGATTTTATATCTCATGAGATAGACAGGGCTGGAACGGTAGGTTATACTGGTTCAGTGAAACAGGACTGAAACGAGGGTTACTCGATTCAGAAAGGGACTTTGTCCACTAAGATAGTCTTGGCAATGAGTCATGACTAACAAGAAATGATTTTCCATGATTATGTGTGCATGCCACAAAGTTTCAAGTTTCATGTTATGATTATGGTGATCTCATTTTCACTTCTATGATTTTTTCCATGTTAAGATATTATGATCTCTTTTGCAGGTTATGATTTTCAAAAAGATATGATATGATTTTTATTTCTTTTGTATACCCTTACTGAGCATTTGAGCTCACCCTTTTATGTTTTCTTTTCCCCAGGATATAAATAAAGGTTTTAGGTAAAAAAAAGGGAAGATCTTTATGGGAGATATTGAAGATCTTTCACCACGATTAGAAGATTACGTTCCGAGTTTCCAAAGACACTAAACTATTACGATCCTTTAGTGTGTGTTTTTGTTATGTACTAAGTATTCAGCAAAAGTAATGTAATGTCCATGTACATCAGGATACGGGTCTCTACAGTTGGTATCAGAGGAAAGGTTTAGTCAACCTTTGGAAACTAGGATGCGAAAACGTTAGTGAGATCCCTAGAGATATTTCTAAGGTATGTCTAGGGATGTCCCTAGGGATAAGTATACGTATAGGTTATAGTAATAGAATTACGCTAACGATCATGGATATTGAAGGTACTCCCCCTTTATTATGTTATTTTCCCTAGAATGATTTTTGCCTCTCACACTATTCTTTTTGGGTTTTAGACGATGGCTGGAACCCCAAGGAACCGTGTTGATCAATGCAATGGACAATGCAATGATTGCCCTCCTAAACAAACAAATGTTATGGGAGATGGAGTGCAAAATCTTATTGCTATACTTACACAAGCTATGAATCATTCTGGACATCCAAATGAGCAGAGAAGGGAACAATATTCTATTGAGTCCTTCATGAGGCAACGTCCACCTTCTTTCAGTGGGTCTTCTGATCCACTTGTGGCTGAACAATGGATCAGTACTACTGAAAAGATATTTTCAGTTCTTCAATGTTCTAAACATGATAAAGTCATCTTAGCAATATATCGTTTGGAAGGTGAAGCTGATCAATGGTGGAATCTTATCAAGAATACGAGGCCAAGGGATGAAATTGAGTCCATGGAATGGGACGAGTTCAAGAACTTGTTTTTCAGTAAGTACTTCCCTCGTATTCTTCGAACAAAGATGGAGAAAGAGTTTCTTGAACTGAAGCAAAGGGACGATGAATCTGTTGGTACCTATGAAGCAAATTTTACAAGACTTGCAAGGTATGCTTCTGGAATTATCATCCAACCTGAAAGTAAAGTTGATCGATTTTTCAGTGGCTTAAAACCAAGTCTTCGAAGGGCATTAGCTATAAGAGACTTCAGTAGCTATGAAGAAATTGTGCGTTGTGCTATCAAGGTAGAAATGGAAGTTGGTGTTACATATCCATCTCATGGTTTTGACAAGAAACGAAAGATGGAGTTCAAGGAGAGATCTCAGAATAATGGTGAAAAGAAGATGAATGTTTCCTTATGCACAAAGTGTGGAAAGAAGCATGGTGGAGATTGTCTTAAAGGGACTAGAAAATGTTTTAAGTGTGGAAAAGAAGGTCATCGAGCAGCTGAGTGTCGAAGTAATGGAAAAAGGGTTTCTAATGATGTGAATAAAGCAAACACTGCAGAGAACGCACCGCCAACACTTCAATGCTTCAAGTGCAAGGAAATGGGGCATTATGCTAATAATTGCCCTAATCCAAGGGTTAGTGATGATCAACATGAGCAACCACTGAAGGCAAAGGACAAAGGGAAATCACATGCGATCACTTTTGGCAATGTTGAATATGACAACGATGTGGTGGAATGATTAAGTGTTTATGTAATGGGATTCCAAAATAATGTTGTATCATTGAGTATTGCAATATTTATTGATGTGGTATTCAAAGTGATTGAGATATTTTTTGGAAATAAGATGATATGCGCATAATGAAGACGAGAAAATGAAATGTTTAATAGTATTCATGAGCTCATGATTGATATAAGGACTAAGTGATATCATGGTTTGAGTATATAGAATTTTGAGGATTTCGGTATGTGAAAAGTGTTAACTTTTAACTGCATTCAAGTTTTCACTAAGGTTCAATGGGTATTCAAGAGAGTACAAGATTAAGGCCTTTGAATGTTTGGAATGTGACCAACAAGATATATCTTATGATATATGGGGATCAACGATGGTATTAAATCTCTGGTAATCGTTTTCACTATGTTATGAGAATGGACTGTAGTATTATGGATAAGCCTAAAGATTGGAATGGATTATGTTGGACATAAGCTAGTATTGTTTAAGGATAGAAGATTTTCGATATTATTGATGGGATGTTATAGTAACGTAGTTTTAGAAAAAGGACAACCTGCAGGACGGGCGACAGCCCATCGCTTCGGACAAGGCTGTAGGAATCGAACCCACAACCGAAGTGCGACTGGCCTTTATCGCCTACCACTGACCTACAGGAAGTCCCTGTTTAGTAGAAACTAGTTTTATTATATTAAGCAGTATGATATATGAAGTATAAGTCCATTTTAGGAACCATATGTGATTAATCTCACTATAGATCGACTTATGTAAATAATTTTTTCTAACCTTTTGTTTGAGACAGATGGAATGACCCGTCATTCTATCACATGATCTGCTAACACTTCACGAATAACAAATTCAACTTCATTTATTTATGAGATGAAGTGGAAATTGTTCAAGGCACAAACAACAGTGAGATTGTACCAAAATAAAGTAAGTATTTATTCTAATTCAAATTTTCAACTTTAGAGAAATGATCTTGAAAACCAAAAATGTTGTCCTAGTGATCTTATACCTGATGAATCAGATGGTACCTTATATCATCACAAATCTATGGATTTGTGATTACTGGCTTTTCCATAGCCATGTTCTCTACCACTCTCCATCAGAACATGATGGTTAGATTTCTCTTCCATATCCATATTTTTACCTATGTGGAAACCCAGCGATTAGTTTATTTGGGTAATCGTTACATTTCATACTTAAGTTTTTAAAGCCAAGTTTTGGTATTCCTTTTTACGATGTGGGATTCTATTAAAGAAACTTTCGAATAGTAAACCATTTATAACCCCGACGAATTTCGAGGGCGAAATTCATTTTAAGGGGGGTAGAATGTAACAGCCCAAGATTTTATAAAAAAATATATCTTTTTAATTTTGTCTTGTTTTGTACGCTACACCAAAAGGAGCTTGCACAACACGCATCCTTGTCTTGCCTTGCATTACACGCAATTGCGACCTTCCTCGATAGCGTGTGTAATACGCAATACCGAGTTTCACTAAACAACGATGTGCTATTAAAATATTATTAAAACTAGCCGTTATGAATAGTAATAACCACTTTTTAAAATTTTGTAAATCTTATTTTTCAAAATGAACTTCATTCTTGGATTCGGAGTATCGAATTTAGCCTAAGGTGAAATTTTGGTACTTTTCGGATAACTTTCATATTCTGATGAATAGTGAAAATGACTAAATTATAATTAAAAACAAATTTTTTAATCGAAATAATTAATAGTGATAAATTATTAATTTGAGTGGTTTTAAAGTATATTTAGAATATATTTTTACAATTTAATACAATGTTGGTCATTGGTTGTAATTTCACATTTAAACCAGACATAATCAAGTGTCAATCTTTTGATATATATTGTTTCCTAAAAACACGCTATTTATTTTAACAGCGGGATTTAATTATAAAATTAATTAATGCAACTTCTATGTTATGAATTTGGTAAAATAGATTTCATTTTTGAATTCGGAATATGAAATATAGCTTAGGATGAAATTTTGGCATTGTTCTGAAAAACATCAATTTTTGATGAATAGTGAAACTACTAAGTGGTAGTTAAAAAAACTGAATTTTTCATAAAACTTAATTTTGCCGCTTCTGTGAATGGAATTTCGAAAATCCGAGAGACACGGTTAATATCAAGGACTAAAATGTGGTTCAATGAGATGAAAATAATTTTTTGGTGAATAGTAACTTTTTACTTTTTTTTACCGCGGTTAATAGTAAATAGGGTAACTAAGGGTAAATATGATATTACTATTACCCTAACACATGTCCTAATTCTATTGGACAAGAGTAATTCGACCAAAAACAAACTTAGGAATAAAATAGGACCATTTAGGCCCACTTGGATTAGATTAGGACATTTATTATTAATTTATTTAAAGAAAGGTTAAAATAGTTAAAATCAAAGTTTAATAAGTAAATCATTTTTAATATGGGGTTATACATAAGATAAATTCGATTGTAAATATTCATTAGAAAGATAAAAAGCTTTCCTACATGATGGTATTTTATTTGTAATTTTTAGACATAAAATAATTTAATTTATTTATGACACAACGATGATGCAGTAATTATCTTATTAATGAAATATTGAAATAATTGATGTTATAAACACCAAAATAAATGTAATTTGAGATTTTTTATGAATTCCACTAATTTTCTAGGTTACTATGATATATTAATGTTGATTTAATCAACTTGGTTCGAACATTTAATTCTGTTATGACTTTCACAAAAGTCATATATCAAATAGTGTCAAAATTGACACAAAATAGTTTTTAAATCAAATATTATATTATTAATTGTTATTGTATTCCTAAAAATCTAAGGTTCGGCCAAATGACTTAGATAAGGATATATATATTAATAATAAACAATTTGGGGTTCGTTTGGCACGTTATAGTAAGTTTATTAACCATATAGTGAAAGAAAACAAAAAGACATGGTAAAAGTTAAATTATTTAACTTAGAGTTAAATCTAATTGATAAGGTTAAAATAATATCCTAAACATGTCTAAATTATATTGGTTGATAGGATTTCGACCCATACCCACTTTAGCTTAGAAATAAGACCCTTTGGAACCATTATAAACCGATTTTGACTTTAATATAAAATAATATTTTGAGATATTCCTAAGGTGCCCCTCTCCTCCCCTATAAAAGGACACCTCCTCCCCCTCCTCCTCACACCAATTTGAGCACTCAAGCTCGGCCAACCCCTGACAAAATACCTTCTCCACTTCCCTAGCAACATCCTAGAGGTTATTGTCTTCCTCAAAGACCAATTCTAGTGCCCTAAGAGGAGGTCTCAAAGAGGCACTTCAAAGAAGAGGTAATTACCGTTACCAATTCTTTCATCTTTATTTCTTCTTCCACTTCTTCTTCTTAGGTTGTTTCATTATGAAGTAATAACATTAGTATCACTCATATAATGATATGTTATTATAAGTATGAAACAACCCTATTTCACCATCTATCCATCCTACGGAAAAAGAAATCACTGCGCGTGCGTACGTACGGAATACCGTCTCCACGCCGTGGTGTAATCTATTTTCCACCACCACCTTACATGGATGGGTATAATGGTGTAAAGAATAACTATACATAGTTATTACAACATCATATTTATTCTGATATATTGTATAATCCACTCCATTTCAATTAAATATTTATAGAAATGATATCATCGCTCGTGCGTACGTACGGACTACCGTCTCCACGACGCGATGAGATTCATTCTCCATGTTAACCATTTAAGAATGATTATAATGTATATATAAGAAATAATAATGAAATATATGACATTATAAAGCTACTGGATTTATGTATATATATACATATGTATGTCATCTACTTACTTCCATTTCAAGACAATAAGGAAAGAAAAACAGCGTTCATGCGTACGTACGGACTACCGTCTCCATGAACGGTGTTTTTCATTTTATTTATCTATCTATTATATATATATATATACTGAATATATATGATATATAAATCATATTTTATATTCTGGAAGTAAGTAAATCATGATATAAGTAATAATGATGTCAAGAACAACAAGTCAAAACACCTACGATAAATGAAACGATTTTACCCAAAACGCTTCTTTAACATGGAATTTACAAAAGAACGGGTAATATAATGTCATAAGTGAAC
This sequence comes from Viscum album, assembly GCA_963277665.1. Classification (NCBI taxonomy): domain Eukaryota; kingdom Viridiplantae; phylum Streptophyta; class Magnoliopsida; order Santalales; family Viscaceae; genus Viscum; species Viscum album. Next base: position 1,448,846,961 of record OY728151.1, on the reverse strand, counting down.
CATATATGATATAATAACAATGAATATGATTCTGTAATAAGTCAATGACATTATTTAAATCATTATACAGGAGGTTCAGACACATACGAAGCAAATTGTACCTAAGGTAAGGGAAATATCACAATCTCATTTTTATCCGAGATTGTTTATTCGTAAGTATTTACTGGGGTGTATTTTATCATCCACATCCATGTTTCATAAATATGTAATTTTATTTCCATCCACCTAAAATTGTTTAAATCCATTTTTACCCTTCGGTGAGTTTTTAGTAAAAGAAATGAAAGGAATCTTTTGTCGTTTTTCGTACGAGGTACTTTTTGACTTTTCCGACAAAAGTACGAAAAATGTTTTTTTTAACTTATACGGCATGAATGGATTTATAAAACATTATTTCCAAGAAGTTTCCTTTACAAGTATTCAAGTTTATTTTTAATCAACTTCTTTTAGTTTAAAATTGTTTGACATGTTAAGAAAGGAAAAGTTTTTTGAAGTAGAAAGGATATTTTCCTCAAGAATGGAGTTCAAATGTTTTATCAAAATTATTTTCCATCTAAGATAATATAGGGTTCTGTTTTTATCCCTACTATTACACTGATTTGATTATGTTTTGAGGAAATTATTTTTATGAAGTCATTTACCTTATATGATTTGTTTTATGATGTCATGATGTTTCAAGAATCCCATTTTTGTAACATGTGTTATGCGATGATGTATGATTTATGATTATGTGGCACACATAAGAAAGGATTCATTATAAGATGGGTGGGACCTATATCTCCCTCCAATGCATTGGGTAAAGATTTTATATCTCATGAGATAGACAGGGCTGGAACGGTAGGTTATACTGGTTCAGTGAAACAGGACTGAAACGAGGGTTACTCGATTCAGAAAGGGACTTTGTCCACTAAGATAGTCTTGGCAATGAGTCATGACTAACAAGAAATGATTTTCCATGATTATGTGTGAATTCCACAAAGTTTCAAGTTTCATGTTATGATTATGGTGATCTCATTTTCACTTCTATGATTTGTTCCATGTTAAGATATTATGATCTCTTTTGCAGGTTATGATTTTCAAAAAGATATGATATGATTTTTATTTCTTTTGTATACCCTTACTGAGCATTTGAGCTCACCCTTTTATGTTTTCTTTTCCCCAGGATATAAATAAAGGTTTTAGGTAAAAAAAAGGGAAGATCTTTATGGGAGATATTGAAGATCTTTCACCACGATTAGAAGATTACGTTCCGAGTTTCCAAAGACACTAAACTATTACGACCCTTTAGTCTGTGTTTTTGTTATGTACTAAGTATTCCGCAAAAGTAATGTAATGTCCATGTACGTCAGGATACGGGTCTCTACAATATTTCTCTCTAAATTGTTGGCATGTTCTTTTGTGTGGACTATTTATGTTTTAGAGGATATTATTAGAGCATGTTTATGGGATTTTGGTGGTTAATGGGAGAAACATATGGACCTTGTGGATTTTGTATATAATAATATCTTCCAGACATTTATCCAAATGAAATTTTTTGATTCCTTGTATGGCAGGACATGTCATTTAACTCTTTATTGTCTTGAGGTAGGTGAGTCAACACTTTCAGGGTATCGTCTCATATAGGATACATATGAATAGTTTCAATGGGTCAGAAAATGGTTGGTGACTATGTAGAGCTAGCATAACTCATATTCTAATCATAGGAGACTACCTAGGGATTTTGAGGTTGGTCATTATGTTTTCCTTCGAGTGTTAACTAATATGGGACAACACCATATTAGAAAATAGGGAAAGCTTGAACCCTTATTTGTGAGGCTATTTGAAATAATTGAAAGGGTCGGAATAGTGCCTTACCATCTATCCCTTCCACAGTGCTACATTTCCTTGAATGATATGTTCCATGTATCTAAAATGCGAAGATATCATCTATAAACAACCCATGTGATATATATATAAGACGCTGAGATTTTTTAGGATGAATCCTTTGAGGAGAAAACTATATGGGTTTTGGATCATAGTACAAAATATTTTTGGGGTCATACGATACTGTTGGTTGAAGTGTAGAGGATGTATGGGAAAGTTGAGGGGGATACTTGGAAATAGAAGCATGATATATGATCACAGTGTCAAGAATTGTTCACTAAGACCTCATAGTGATTCTTTGAGAGGCTCAAAGATGATCTATTATAAGGTGGAGAGGTTGTAAGATACTTTCTTTTTCCAGTTATGTTTCCATCTGTGATTCTCATTTGAGCCTCAGTGGCCTTGTCTTGTTCAGAGATAGGGAGCCTTTTTTGGGGAAATGATCTAATGTTTAGGGATGTATTATTTTTTGAATTAATGGAGTCTTGGTATATATGAGTTTAAGTGTTAAATGGGATCTTGGTAATTTGAGAAGATTTAATGGGAAGAGGAGATGAAAAAATAAACTCTAGAACATTTAAACATCATGTAAGTGGATTACACATTGTGTAATTTTTCATGGGTTTTAATAAAATAAATCCTAGGTGACACGTTTTTTTAAGATACCATAGAAAATAATTACATGATTTGTAACTAGATTACACACTATGTAATTTCCCAACATACAGTTTTAATGTTATTGTGCGTCTGATTTTTTTCCAATTGGATATAGATTCTTCTCTCTTGACTCTAGGGAATCCTCTGTGTGAATTTAGAGTTCCAAAACCCCTTTTGGATTTCCGGTTCATGTGATCAATCCCTGGTAAGTTCCTTTGATCATGTTTCATCTGTATATTTATTTTTCTACAACCTGTTGTGGTAAAAACACTTTCACTTTTCATTGTTGGTTTTTACCTTGATCGTTCATGCTCTAGGAACCTCATTGAATTTTTCTGCACCTTTTTCCCCATGGTAATCACCCATTGGAAGTGTTTTTGAATAATTAGTTTAAGGAAGTGGGTCTAATCTTTAAACCATATGGTTTGATAAATCCATCTTTATGAAACATGATGATTATACCCCCTTTGTGTGTGCCCAAACTTATTAATTAATTAAATGGGATTATCCTTTGGATTCCCATGATCTTAAATGGATTTTTAATTGAGTAATGGTTTAATGAATATTTATCCTGACATGAGACCTAGGGTGATTTCTTGTGATAGAATCTGAATTTTATGGCACATTTCTTATTGATGTAATTTTTATTAAATTTTTAATTGAATTTCATGTGGAATCAGAAAGAATAATGGTAATTCACATAATTGTACATTGAGATATATGAAGTGATATTGTGGTATCCATTATATATGAAAGGAACTATGTTCTATGCTGAGATGATTATATAATTGGATAGGCCCAGTACCTTGCACATGAATATACTGTAATTTTTATAGTGAGTGGGATCAGCCCAGTCCCCAATGTTATAATGCTTATAGGGATTTGACCTGAAAATGATGCAATGCTTATAGGGCTTGTCCCAGATTGTTTTATATGACTATACCAGTGGTATATGGTCTTGGTTAGCAAGGTTGTATGACATTCTTTGAGTTATTTTGATATGGAACCGAACAAATTTGTTTAACTTGGTTATTTCAATATGATTATCATGGTTTTAAGACATGATCCGAGTTATTCTGGAATAGAGACAAAGCATGTTGTTGTGGTATTTTATTAAATTTGGAACTAATTTAATACACCTATTTATTGCTTTGCTACACACACTTCTTATCAGTCTGGTTTTATTTTGACATGGTAGTTTCAACCGATTGGGTTATACTCACACCCTATTTGGGCCTCCATTTGGCACCCAAGTAGACATTCTAGATGCAGGATCAAAAAAGGGATTTGGAACTTTCAATTTATTTTCTTATTTCTATTGTTCTGAAGTTTTGAGATAAGAAATACATGGGGATCATGACCTAGGAATTGAGACTTTTTATTTTAGTCTGCTAGTATTTTACTTGTATTGTTCTAGAATGGAAATTAGATTCATTACATCATTTCATTACATTATTACATATTATATATTTGATTACTCAGTTGGATTTTGTAGTTGTCTTCCACAATGTTTTACTCTGATTGTTTCTGTTTAAATTTGAATTGTTTCTTCCAAATGACACTTCATACTAATAGGGTATAATCTTCCCACTAAATTATCCACACCATTAATTCTAGTCAACAGCCTCTGGAATATGGGGAGGTGCCCTTGAGGTCCCATAACCAACCCTTTTTGGCCACGTGAAAGAGTGTTGAATTTGTGGACATTACAAAATTGGTATTTCAATATATGAGGAATGATTTGGATGTGCAGTGGTTGGTGGGTCTAGGTTATATTTATCAAATCTATTCATCAATATGTCATGCGAGAAAAAGAATTTATCCAAATTTATTTAATGGGGTTTTTATAACTACCTATAAATTAAACCATCTTTTCACAAGGCCTTAATGGTAATGATACCATCATGTCTATAAACATGATGTATAACATTAATAATTACATTCATTGAATTATGTTTTTATTATCCGTGATATTAAAAAATTTATATTATCAATTTATGTATTTTTTTTTCAATTTTGTTGATTATGTTACATGTATTTTTAGTTATTAACTTACTATATTGATTATGTCTTATTTTCTCATAATAACATTCACAGTTTGTAACCCTTATAGAAAATTTATACCCAACCATTAATTGTTATATTTTCCATATTACATAAATAAGGGTTTTTGAATAATATCTGGTATGGAGAAATATTTCATATTAGATTTTTTATATATTTCCAATGTAATATGGGATGCCTGTATGTATTTTCATAATTTAGACTTCTAATATAACTGATCATGCGTTGTGTGATACCTTCAACCTTAATCCAATGTAATAAAGAGGACACCGAGTCTAGGTTACTAGAGTTCGGTCTTCTATAACATATTTATTATAAAAATACATAAATGAAAATTAGTGAATAATTTATATAATTTCCCGATAGAGGGGAAATTGAAAAAAAACCTTTTCAAACAAATGAAAATTTAATGAGGAAGGTAAAATGAAATTATAAATTGAATATTTAAAATATCTGAAAATCATGATATAAATTTTACAATAGGGTGGTAATTAAAACATAAAAATTAAATCATGGTTTATAACATATACATGTTTAAATGAAAGAAAATAAAGACTGAAACACTTACATTGTTTCCCTGCATAGTTCATGAAAAAATAACATCTTATAAAAGTAACATTGCTAAAATAATAACCTATTTTAGAACCTCAATCATATGTATTACCCTTTAATAAAACTTATTAATATATATTTACATTTAATAAGATCATTATTTATTTCTTATTTTGTGTTTCGGGTCTTGATAATGTCAACTATTTTAGACATGATTAATAATTTCGATATCATTCCAAATAATTTGATACCATATTCACTATTGAAATATCAAGTATGGTTTTTTAATTTAAAACATATATTGATTTAAAATATTATAATTTCACTCCATATGTTTTTTGTAAGTCTTATGCCAAACCATAATTCATATAATATTATTTATGTAATTTTACTAAATTCAAATTTTACATTATTAATATTTTAAATGAATAATATATAATTTTTTAAACCATATAATAATTATGATTAAAATAATATAATATAAAAATATTGGTTTTAATTTTCCCATATTCATGTGTAATCATATTTTAAATCATCTATCATATGGGTGGTTAAACCGATCCAAACCTGAAAACTCTTAAACTCGCTTAAAGAGCATTGTAAAAGGGGTTTTTCAATTGAAATAATATAATTATAAAAGAAAAATAATGACTTTATTTTTGATTTTTTATCTTGTAAGTTTTTAATTTATTAATATATAATTTAAGAAAATAAAAATTAAAAACCAAAAAAGGGTTCATCATAGAGACAAAGATTTGCACATGTAGATGACTAGAATTCCCAATTTGCAATGCATGAAAATGAGTGATTATCAATATTAAATTGAAAATAAGGAAAGAAATTATATATCATATTTAATATTTATTCACCATTATCATGATTATTACATTCCATGAATGAAGGTAACAAAAAAAATGCCATCAATTTATAGAGGCTGTAGTCCACCCTACACACTAATAATTCTCTTTTAATGTTCTTAATGGATGGAAATTAATTACTATAGTGTTTTCAATTAATATAAAAAATATAATAACACTAATGATACTTTATAAATCATATTATTGTAGTGATATAGTAAATGGAAGATTAATTTTACAATGAAAAACATAAAAGAAGATAATATTTATATTGACAAATTTATTTTTTTCCAATATAATTCCACATGAAATTAATGGGGCTAGGATAACTACGAGTCACTTGGGGAATATGTCTGTGTGAGGTCGTTTTACAGAGAGTAAAATTGTATATTTTGAAGGAGTAATTTGAATGGGATGTGTGTATTTGAAATGGTGTAACTTATATGCTTTTATAAGAGAGGAAAATGGTACTTTTGGAAACAAAATTTATATTTTACTAATTCATTGACACTAGTAAAAGGAAAAGGATTTAAATTTATGAAATTATTGAGTTTTTTAGGAATTTATTAAATAAAATGTACTCTAGTAACACTAATTCAGTTTCTAAATTTTATTAAATTTTATAATATACATGTTATGTAAACCCGAATAACAAATCTGTTAATTAGCCTTAAAGAACTAAAGAAATACCTGATTATAATTCTAAAGGGAAATAAAATATAAAAAAACCCAAATATTTTTTTGAAATCAATCGAACACATTAAAATATTTCTTCCCTATATACATTATAATGAAAAAATGATAAAGGATAAACATAAATGCTTAGTAAGGTTTACATTCAACAGATCTTATCAGGATAAAACAACGCATAATAAATTTGACATAGTAAATAACTAGAGACAAGTTCTATTTACTCATTAACTTGATCTTGAAATGAATGAATGAATGAAATTAAATTATATATTCTTATTTATAATTATAAATAAATTCTCATTGAAGGAAATGTATATTATTGGTTTTCATGAACTTATGCATATTGTTATATTTACCATCAATATTTTTTTATATGATAGGTTAATTGATGGGTTCTAATACACAAAAAAAAATTAACAAGGATATCAAGTTAGTTTGTCACATGAGAGGTATCAATTCATTGAGGGGATATATAATTTTAGTCTCCACCAACCACATAACTTATAATGAATTATTTATATATTGAATGATCAATTTAATTCACAAACATTATTACTTATCAAAAATATTATATATTGAGTAAAGAATATATAATATCAATATATCCCCAGCAAGTCAAATAAATTTAATGTTAAAACTCCATATGTCAAAATTTAATATGATATAAGAAATAAAAAAACCCATTAAAAAAATAATATGGATATTTAATGGAAAATCAGTGTCCAATGATCACAAGAAAGTGAATGTCTCAAGATATTGTTAATGACCAAAATTTTAATAAAAAATATGATATGAACATCAATTCATAAAAAATATAGGATTTATAATAAAATAATTTCCTATAAATAAATAATTATACTGGAAGAAAATATGTTAACATGAAAATATTATCATTTTTTAAAAACATTTTAAACATTTTCATGAAGCTAAATGTCGTAAAACAATTATAGAAATAGGAGGAACTCTTAAATAAGTATAAGATAAAATAAAACATTCCATTTAACTTTTCTAATGAAATTTGAAAATTATCCTATCATTAATAATTATAAGTATTACATTATTATATTATAAAATTTAACGAATAATTTAATTATACTAATAAATAATTTTTTATATGGAATGGCCTATTGATTTTTTAATAAAATTGATAGGGGATAGAAATAAATCTTATCAAAAATAATAACATGATCAATTTATCATTTAAACATTTAATTTCATAATTAAAGAGAAAAATAAAGAATATTTTTTATGAACATATAGATTCTCATTTTATATAAAAAATAAAACAATAGATGAATTTTATCAATGATAGATTACTAGATTACTTCATTAAAAATAAGGGGCATCCAGAAAAATGATATTTTCAAATATAACCACTCCTATTTAGTTACAGTTAAATTATATCATCCTGAATAATTAATCTTAAAATAAACTTTATTCCTCATTAATTAATAGATATTAATTTTAAATTTTTAAATGGGTAAGTATATACATTATTTGAAAAGAAATAAATGCTCAATACTAGATATTTCTAAGTGAAATAGAAATTTATTCAAACTAACATAAAATGATCATAATTTTGGAGTGGGAATTAATAAATGAATTTATTATTTATATCAATTTAAATCAATATAAATATTAGATAAAAAAATAAATTAACCAAACGTCTTTACACACATTATTCTAGCATATCAAATATAATGAATAAGTAATATAACTAAATGAAATTAAAATGAGTAATTAAATCACTTATAATGATGGTATAATTAAATTGAGAGTTAATTAATGATGAAATTAACAGTGAAAAATTTAAATCCAAAAAATAAAAGATTAAGTAATAAATTCCTATAATCAATGTACCTTTCCAATATAATCATGAAATAACATTTTCAATGAAGTATAAGCATACACAATGTAATGGAAAACTTGTTAATAAAACCCATACCTCACATTTCTCCTTAGATGATCTTGCACTAATCTCAACTATAATTTTTTCAAACATGTTATTAATTTTTACATGAACCGTATTAATATATATAATATCATATTTGATCCTTTTTATAACATACTATCAATGTTTTATTAAAAATATTTCATTACTATCATTGGTTTTGGTGTCAACTACTATATTTCCAATGCATGTTTTATCATAGAAGATCTAGTCCTTATACTTTGATTAAGTTTAGATAAACACCAAAATACTAATCATGATATTATTATAATATATATTAATTAAATATATAATTATTATCATCCTTTTAATGTGGAAATGAATAATGGATCACATCGATTTGTAGAGGTGGTAGTCCACAAATATGCTCGAACGACATTATCATTTTCAAGAGAATTAGAATGTATGAATAATATATGATATTATAATTTCGGAAAAATAAATATCACATTAATATCATATATAGTCATCATTTAAATATTTATCACCATCCACATAAATTTTTGATGTCAAACGAATTACACTACTACATGGAAACGGTAAGATGCACATTTTCATGAGCATTGTCTTCACATATTAATGGATTAAAAACTGGTAAAAAATGGGAGTAACATAATCATAATAACATATTAGTATATTATTGATATTATATATATTTTTGTTTTAGGATGTGTACCAATTATCTATATTGAGTATAATAATGAAATTTGTAAGATTGGGTAAAGATAATTACAACTTCTTTAGAAGACTACATTTAACTCCCCTCTTAAGAGACAATAGATATTATTTTGGAAAAATGATATCATCTAGAACATGGATATGATTGTTGATATGTGTAATTAGTAAGGTATTTTTGACATATGTATTTGAATGTGGTGTAATAAAATATAGAATGTGTTCCCATTTATTAGTGATTGGGGAGGGGGAATTGGAATTTTTAAAGTAAAAAAACAATATAATTTATTTTCATGTCCAATAAGTTCCAAATTGATAAAATTATATATTAAGATGAATTTGAGTTTAAATAACATCATTTAATAAAATATGGTCATGTTTTGTTTCATTTTTTTCACCCTCATCTTTCAGGTTTAACCCCTTCAAAGCCATTCTGAAAATTACTTTAATTGTAACACCACGAAGTTTTTTATGAAATATTTTCTCTAAATAATTTTAGTTATTCAATAGCTTTCATTTCATGAAAAAGTGAGTTTAAACAAACTGCGAGATTACCTTAGTAAAAAATTACATTTTTTACTTTTCTATTAGGTTAGTGTTAGTAAATATAAGTAACTTATGAAAATGTATGGTGAGTCATTCCCTACTAATTATTTATGAAAAATATAAATGAATTATATATTTTTTTTATTATTATTAAACATAGTGAATTACTATTATTAAATGATATTAATGAAAAATATTTTTTAGGTACTTAATAAAATAGTTTTGATATTCATCTAATTAATAGTTTTGTCATAGTGTATGAATAATCCCTATTTGATGTATACAAACCTATATTTTTAAAGGGGAAATTTTAATGTCTTTTAATGGGGAAATTTTTTAAAATTAATATCTCTACTCATAAAATATTTTTATATTAATAAAACTTCTTCTTTGGAAGTGGTATATAAAAATTTATTTTGGATGAATTTTTAATATTTTTATGATAACTTTCAAATTTTGATGAATAGTAAAAATACACAAAATTTTAATTGAAAACAACTTTTTTAATCGAAAAAATTTATGTGTTTAAATAATAATATTTAATGGTTTTAAAATGTAAGTAGAATATGTTTTTTATCATTTAACATAATTTTAGTCATTCACATTAATTTTACATTGAATTCATATGTAAAAACATTTCAATCTTTTGCAATGTTTTAACTTTTAAAAAACTCATTCTCTCTTTCCGAAAAAGTGAATAATATTAAATTAATTACTAAAACTTTTGTCTTTTTAATTTTGAATAATGTATTCCATACTTGGAATCAGTAGGTCCAAATTAGGTAAGTAGCTTTATTTTATTTTTGGGCATTATGAATAATAACTTTGGTAATTTTTATTAATACTGTAAAGGGGTAAATCTAGTAATTAAGGTTAAGAATGATATTATAAAATACCTCTAACACTTTTATTAGTATAGTTTAATGACGGTTTTCTAACTAAATCATCCTTGGTTCGAAATTGTGTCCTTTGGAAGCTACTTGGATGCGATTTGGACAGTTAATTTATTTCATTAAAAGAAAAATTAATTATGTCTTATTAATTTTTTTATAACTATATCATTTTATGTAAGGTTATACAAAAGATAAATATACTACAAATAATAATTTTAAATATTATATGTTTTTACTTTTCATGGTAATTTATTTTTAATTTTTAGAAATAAATAATTACCCTAAAGTCATATACTTTGAGGATGTAAAGATTAATTAATTGATGAAAAGTCAACAAAAAAAGATTTATTAAAATTATTATAACTATAAAAGGATTCAAAAGCATGAAAAAATTTTATTTTTCAAGTATATCTAGACCATAACCACCCATCGATAAAGTTTGTGACCATTTGGAGCCTTAATGAAGAGATTGTGACACTTATATTATTTTATTTAAAGTGATGTTAAATTTGTCACATTCATAATTTAATAAGTATAACATATTAAATGTTTTATTTTTGAGAAGATAAAATAGAATAACAATAATAATCTAAAATATAGTATATTTATATACTTAATAGTATTTTATTTTAAATTTTTATTCAACATATAAGTATATTAAATAATTACAAAATATAGATGTAGTCATTATTTTATTTATAGAGATAATAGAAAAATTTTATTATAAATATTAAAATAAATAGAATTTTGGTCAATTAAAATTCCTAATAATTTTTATGGATTACCTCTACCACATAGTAATATAATAAAATAGTTAGTAATATGTTAACCTATTATCATAATATTTTTAAAAATCTATGAATTGAATAGTGTCAAAATTGACACTATTGTTTTTTTATCAAAATAATGATTTATGAAATTATTTAAAAACCATTTTTTTTCAAATATATAATAATTATGATATGGTATAAAATATTTTAAATTATATATTTATATTCTAATTTACATAAAATATTTAAATATTTCACCCTTTTAATATTGAATAATTTTTACCAAAGTCAAAAATTAAAATGAATAACTAACTATTAATTAAAATGATAAGGCATAAATTGCTAGAAATACTTCTAAATAATATATTTTTTATTGATATTTAAACCTTAAAAAATATAATATTTTAATTTGGATGACTTTAGAGGTTTATGAATGAGGTTTTATTTTATTGTAAATTAATATTTTTGGAGATCTCAAAAGTTTTCCTCACCACAATTATAAAAGGGAACCTCCTCCATCAACTCTTCACATAACTTTGAGCCTTAAATCATGTCCATACCCTAAAAGTTTCCCTTATAAATGTACCTAGTTACATTATAGAGGTTTTGTCTTCTTCAAAGAAAAACTCTGGTGCTCTTAGAGGAGATTTAGAGGAAGCACTTCGAAGAAGAGGTAATCTCCTCGACCGATTCTTTCAAATGTATTTCATCTTCTACTTCATCTTCATGAGTTGTTTCATTATAAAGTAATAACTATAGTATATATTATATACTGAGATGTTAATATAATTATGAAAAACCAATATTAAACCTTCTATCCATCCTATAAAAAATGAAATCACCACGCATACGTACGTACGACTTACAGTCTCAACACCGTAGTGTAACCAGTTTTTCACTACCACATTAATTAGATGGTTATAATGATGAAAATAATAACTATATATGATTGTCACAAATTTTATTAATTCTAAAATATTATAAAATTTCCAATTCAATTCCATTCAATAAATATGGGAATGATATCATTGCTTGTGCCTACATAAGACCTACTGTCTCTACGATGTGATGTGATTAATTCTACACGATCTTCATTAAATAAGGTTTTTATAAATCAAAAGTATGAATAAATATGATATATATTATAGTAATATCATTTTCTAATGATACAACTATGACTTATAAAGGATAACTAAAACTTATTCTACAGTACATGCATAAGAAAATGAAGCAGTTAATACCAGAATAACAAGAAATCATGAATTTCTATAAACAAAAGATGATAACATGATCATATATGATATCATAAAAATGATTATGATTCTAAAATAATTCAATTAAATTATTTAAATCATTATATCAGAGGTTTAGATAGAGAAAAGAAATCTGAACTAAGGCAATGGATAATTTCTCAATCTCATTATTATTTGAGATTGTTTTTACATAAGTATTTACTGGGGTGTATTTATCATACACATACATGTTTCCAAAGTATATAATATTATTTATTTTATTCTTATTTTTTAAAAGTATATTTTACCCTTCGGTGAATTTTTATTAAATTGTAGGAAATAAATCTTTTTTCCATTATTCGATGTGAGGTACTTTTTGAGTTTTCGGGCAAAAGTACGAGGGGAATGTTTTTTTTAACATAAAAGGAAGAAATGGATTTTTAAATTTTCATAACACCTTATTTATATGAATATTTATTTAAAAATTACATTTTTATTTTCAAATAAATTCTATTATTTTATAATTGCACAACATTTTGAGAAAATAACATGTTTTTGAAGAAGAAAGGATATTTTCCTCAAGAATTAATATCAAGTGTTTTATCAAAATTATTTTCCAGCAAGAATATGATTCTTTAAAGAGTGTTATATATCTATACCTATTATTACTATAATTTTATTTTTTTAGGATAGAATTTTATTTTTAAAATCCATTTGTTTTATATGAACTATTATGGAATTATTTTTAAGAAACCCAGTTTATTATTTGGGATATGCTATGATTAATGATTTATGTTGTTGTGGAACACATAAGAATGATTTCATTATGAGATGGGTGGGACCTATAGATCATTTCAATACATTGGGTAAAGATTTATATATCTTGATATAGACATGTCTGGAGTATACAATGATCTCGGTTCACTAATATAGGGATAGAACGAGTAGTGAACTCAGTTCAGTAAAGACTTTGTCTACTATGATGGTATTGGAAACAACCCCTGACTAATATTAAATGATTTTCTATGCATATATGTGTGCAGCGAAACATCATGTCTTATTTTATAACCATTGTAATTACATTCATTTATTCTTATTAACTTTCATAATTTATCCCATGGCATGATATAACAATCTTTCATATGTAGGATAATATTTTTAAATGTCATATTCTTATGTCTTATAATTATGGTATGATTGATAACTCCCTTTTTTACTCTTACTAAGAATCTGAGCTCACCCTTTTATATTTTTATTTTCACCAAGTCATTAACAAGGTTATTATATAAGATATGATGAAAGGGGTATAGTTTTGGAGAAATAAGTAGGTGACAATGATGATTTTTTATGAAAAAGTTGTTTATGGGTCCTAGTTTCTAAAGACACTATACCTATAAAGTCCTTTAGTGGTTCTGTTATATTTTTTAGTGAATATATTTCAACCTTGAAGTAATATCAAATTATGTAATGTACGGGTTGTTATAGTTGGTATCAGAGGAACGGTATAATTAACCATAAGAATCTAGGATGAGAAAACATTAGTAAGGACCCAAAGGATATGTAAAACTATAGGTTACAATCCTATTGTTTTGGAAATGATTATGAATAATTGAAGTTAAAACCAAAAGTTTCATAAATTTAAATTTTATTATTGATTATGTGGTTTCACAATTATGATTAGTATTTCTCACACAATAATAATTAGTTTCAGTAAATGGATGGCAGCTGAAGGAACCATGTTAATGCAGAATATGACGGGAATTACATTGCTTGTCCTCCTGAGCAACCAAATGTTTAGGGACCTGGAAGGAAACATATTTCAGCTATGCTCACACAACATCCTCAAGATATGAATCATGATGGACTTCTAAATGAGAAGTGGAGGGAAAAAAATTATATTTATTCCTTCACGAGGCAACATCCACCTTATTTCAGTGGGTCTTCTGATCCATTAGTTGCTGATCAATGGATCTGTACCACTGAAAAGTTATTTTTAGTTCTCTATTGTAAAAAACATGATAAAGTCATATTATCAGTATATCCTTTGGAAGGTGAAGCTGATCAATTGGGGAACCTTATCATGAATGTTACACCCCGACCCCAGTTACCCAGAGTCAGTGCATTATTACATAACATTTGCATGATCAAAAAAGATCAAGTCTCGAAAGACCGATTAGTTTAGTAGTCTTGGAGACAATAGATTTATTCACAAGTCTTACATTACATCATAAAGTAAAAAAACTACAAAAACATCTTGTCTTCATGTCCCCTCATACTATCCCTGCAGGTCATTCATAAATTACTTCTTCACATCATGGAAAAAATAAAACATTGAAAGGGGTGAGCTCAGATTCTCAGTAAGGAGAACAATATAGCGAAAAATTTCATAGATAAGCATAAACATTGTCAATGTATAACTAAAAAAAAGCCTTTTAAACTTTAACTTAAGCATAATATGGCAAAGATAAAATGAAATAATTCCATTTACTTATTCACATGGATATTCTACTAGTCAAATAATCACATGCAATATCAATAACCACTTTCATAATGATGGAATGTATAATGCCAGACTATCATAACCACATAGTCAAGACCTCGTGCAAAGACTAAAAATAAGATTTTTTCAAGGCCTTGTTCCAAGACACAAGTTTGTCAAATGATACCTACTTATGCATCGAGGAGTCTCAATGGAATGCAAATTGAGATGAAATCTCTCATAAATGTTGTATCCTTAGGTTAAGGATAAATCAACAACATAATTATGTGTGAAAATATAAATTCACTCAATATGATTGGATATTCAGTGTAAAACAATCAAAGTACATTCACAAATATTCTTATAAAAACAACACAAATTAATTGGATGTTTAACTCAATAAATCGAGATTGTGTAAAAATTACTCTTATCAAGTTCATATAGATGACTTGAGAATTTATAAATGGAGTAACTATGTGTATCCAAAGTATATCCACTGAAAGGGGAGTGGAAATTATGACATAGGAAAATGAATAGTGATTCCACACATAATCTTGGATTAATATAATCAATGAAGAATGCGTAAAGGCGAATGAGTGGAAATTGAAATTTCAAATTCCATTATTTATTTGGTAACATACGAAACATAAAACCATGAAAGAAGGATCATACAATGATGATGTAAATATATATGAATTAATGTATGTTACACAATGAATACAAACATGGGCAGTACACACACCACATGCAATAAATAAGTAGTGAATAATGGAAATCTCACAGAATTAAAAGTGAGATAAGAAACCCCTTATTTTGTACATTTTCCTTGGTTGAGGATAGTTTATCCTCCTTTAAAATGGTGAAATAATTTTTATTGAATTATACAAGGATAATATACATAAATATAATATCATATATGATCTTTTAACATTTCTTTGTTAATAATATCTTAGTATTATCGTTGTTTCAGGTGTTAACTTACTCATTTTATTTTATATGATTTGTTACATAAGTCGTGTTTGTTATGGATAGGTTGTATCTTATTCATATAATGAATGATATCAAGTCCTTAAAAATTATTTTTAATCAACAAATTAGAATTAGACTTGAATGGATACGATGTGGAATGAATCTCACCGTGTCTGTGGAGACGGTAGTCCGTACATACCCACGAGTGATAATATCATTATTTTGATATTAAAATAATATATAATTGGACGGTATATCATATATAAAAAATCATTATCATGTTATATTTATTATTTACATGAATTACACATCATTATTATACCCATCCAAATAATAATGTATTGAATAACAATTACAGCACGACGTGGGGACGGTAGGCCGTACGTACGCACGTATGGTGACATGTCATTCAAAGGATGTATAGAATACTGAATATGGTTGTACCATATTTATAATAATATCACAGTATACAGAAGATACAGGAGTTATTATTTTAGAATGGAACAACAAAGAAAGAAGAAGTTGAAGAAGAAAGGAACTTGAAAAAGGGTGGTGAAAACATGAACTCTTCTTCGAGTTCTTCCTTTTTAATTGATCAAAAGGGGTCCTTAGGTTGGATTTCTGACTAAAGGAAGGCCTATAGGATTAAGGGAGGATAGTGGATAGGGTATTTCGGCAGATTTTGGCCTAAAAAAGGCTTTGAAGGTAAGAATAATTGGTCAGAAGTGGTGTCCTTTTATAAAGGGGAGGAGGGGCTCTTTAGGAAAAACTTAAATTATTAATTTATAATAAATTCATATTCATTTTCTAATGTCTCCAAAGAGGATTATTCAATGTATAAGGTGGGTATGGGTCTAAATATTTTCATCCAATAGATTTTAGACAGGTCTGGGTCACTATATTAACCTTATCATTTATATTTAAATCATTGTTAAATAGTTTGACATTTACCTTGTCACTTTGTATTTTTATATTATATGGTTAATAAACTTACTAGATACATCCAGGAGACCCCCCAAGTGGTCCATTAATGTTAAAACTATCATTATATAATTCCTTTGGCCTAAACTTAGATTTTTAGGAATAAAATATCAATTAATAATATAATATTTTTTTTAAAAACTCTTTTATGTCAATTTTGACACTATTGGGTATTTTGTTTATGATAATTTTATTACAACAATATTATTTCAAAAACAATCAATATAACCAATAATAATATGTCATATTAATCTATAAAATTAGTTTAATTCATAAAAAGTCTCAAATTACAATTATTTTGATATTTATAATATCAATTATTTTAATATTTCATTAATTAGGTAATTACTGCATCACCATTGTGTCATAAATAAATTAAATTATTTAACGTCTAAAAAGTATAAATAAAATACCATTATGTAGGAAATATTTTTATATTTATATTTAATATTTATAATCGAATTTATCTTATGTATAACCCTATATTAAAAATGTTTTAGTTATTAAACATTGATTTTATCTCTTTTAACTCTACTTTGAATTAAATAATGATAAATGTCCTAATCTAATCCAAGTGGACCTAAATGATAATATTTTATTCCTAAAGTTGTTTTTGGTCGACATAAACTTTTACAATAGAATTAGGACATGTGTTAGGGTAATATAATATCATTTTTACCCTTAATTACCCTATTTACTTTTAATCGTGGTAAATAAAAGTTAAAAGTTACTATTCACCAAAAATTATTTTCATCTCATTGAACCACATTTTACTCATTGATATTAACCGTGTCTCTCGAATTTTCAAAATTCCCCTCACAAAAGTGGTAAAATTATTTTTTATGTGAATTTCCAAATTCTCATAAGAGGTGGGTAAAAGATGGTGAAAAGTTCAATAAACTTTTTATATATCTAAAATTATTCTAAACTAAATCCAATGAATTACATTGAACTTATAAAGGTATTCTGTATCTATTTTGACCTTAATTAAATTTAAATAAAATAAATAATTATTTAAATAAAAATTTGTTTTTAAACTATAACTTAGTGTTTATTCACTATTCATCAAAAATTGAATGTTTTCATAAAAATACCAATGATTCACCCTAAGCTAATTTCGATATTCCGAATCCAAAAATGAAGTCCATTTTGAAAGATAAAATTTATAATATTTCAAAAAGTGGGTATTACTATTCATAACGGCTAGTTTGATTGGTTGTGGTGTGTGTTAGAACTCAAAGTTGCGTACAACACACGCTACTATGTTATTCAAAGAGAAGCGTACTGTGGAAGCTTAGGGTGTTACATTCTCCACTCCTTCAAAAAATCTCATCCTTGAAAATTTTAAAATTGGGCTTGATAATATAATGGAAAGTCCCGCATCGGAGAAAGAGTCAATAAAACTATCACCTTAAAAGAATGAAAGAGGATTACAAAGGTCACCCTAGATAACTCATACTAGGATTCCATGTAGGAAAACATGGATATGGAAGGTAAAATAAGTTTCATGTTCTGATAGAGAGGGACCAAAAACATGATCAGGAGATAGTTAACAACAAGAATGCCACAAACTTGTGATGGAAAAAATGATCATTAGTTTCCAGGTAGGAAAAGTATACAGACAACATTTTTTTTAAGTTACATTACATAAAGATGAGGAATTAATTTATGATATTGACTAAGAAAATAAATAGATATACTTACTTTTTAAGTAGAGTTTCATTATTTAATAAATTTCCACCACTAACAAATTTTTTTAAACGATGAGTATTCAAGAAGACTTCATGACACTGGAAGAGCTAGAATAAACATCTATAGAATCACATGATCCACGAAGGATAATCTATATATTTACATTTTCTTTAGAGATTAATCAAAACCAAAAAAGTTAATACAAGATCTGCTGATCCCCCAAAATGATATTCCTTATAGAAAGAAACACTAATCTTAATTTCTAAAATTAATCCAACAATACCCTAAAGTTAAATAAATACCATTAAATAATCAATTGTCCTTAAAATCCTTCAATATAATCCAAACTAATATTGAAACCCAAAACTTAGAATAATTTGGTTATGTAGTCTTCCACGTTAAATTATATCTCCAAATGACATCAACTACTCTTAAAGTCACATACTTAAAAGTAATTAACCTAATCACATATTCCCTATTATAGGTTAATCATTTATATAAATAACCCAAATAACTATAAATCCATAATAAAACCGTAGATAAAAATACACCATTATTCCTCAAATAAAATCCCAAAGTATTCTAGTTTCCTTGGGCATATAGTGTTCCCAACAAAGCGAACATCTTCCAAAATAACATTTATCACTTAATCACCAAATAATTTTCCTATACTAAGGGTATACATTTGATAAGACAGAAGAACAAAAATCAACTTATTATTGATCAATAAAATCATTTAACTAAAAATAATTAGTCACACTAACCAGGGAATTCACGTAGTCTAGTGGTAGGCGATAAATCCCAATTGCACTTTGGTTGTGGGTTCGATTCCCACAGCTTTGTCTGACACGATGGGATGTCACCCGGTCTACATGTTTTCCTTTTTAAAAAACTATGTTTTATAACATTACCAAAATGAGATAAATTCCACAAAATAACCATAACATACTTTTAACCAGAAATGTTATCTCATACCTTTTATTTTCATCCCAAAATATAATAACTTGTGATTTCCTCAAAACCAATGATCATATACAACCAAATGGTTATTTATAACTATATCCACAAGGGAAAAGATAAGCCTTACTCAAATATCATTCTCACATGGAAAACTGAGGGGTTACAAATAAAAGAGAAAATTATTCCAAAGTAATCCCATAAACAAGGAGCACTAATACTTTTAAACATATCTCCAACCATTTATTTCCACATAGCTTCTTCTTTGACCAAGAAAATATCCCATAGAATTCGTTATTCACATAGGTAATGGCTAGGTCCCCTTCATTTATGGAAAATGACTCTAAATGGATTCTTGGGACCATTTTTATTTTCTTCCATAGTACTCTTCATTTTTCCTTGTCAATTCCTCACCTTATGTCCTTCTTTCACGCACGTAAAGCATTTCTTTATCCCGTTGAGACACTTTCCTGGGTGTCTCCTTCCACATTTATTACATGATGGATATTTAGGATTCTTTTATCCATGTTCTCTACTACTGGAGCTCTTATAATTCACCACCTTTCTCTTCTTTTTTGAGTCCATAAGTTGGCTAATATATATGTTGTTGATCATATTTTTTGAAAAATTATTTGGCATGAACATGATATCTTTTATGCCTATCAACATTCCATTTTTTTCTCATTTCCACCACTATTACCACCTTGTACATCATTCTAAAAGTTACTATGACTTACTTGGACTCCATCCATTGACTAAAACTAGAAATCATTGTGTGTCTAACAGTAGTCATAAAATCATTTAGAGAATATCATGACACCATATTCCCAATTTGAAACACCTTAGGATTATCCGAGGTCATTTATTCTCATATTATATTAAAATAATTCAAATATATTTTGAAAGAAAATGTAAATTATCCTAAGCATATCCCCTGGGAGTGTCGTAACTAAGAGTGCAGCAAGGCCCGTTGTCCTGTACCAGTTCCCGTTCGAGTCTAGCTTAAAGCGGTGTTTTCGGGTTTTACCTTTAGGTACATCTATTCCAGAGCCACCTCTACCTGCTCGTATCCAGACAAGGATGTATTGCTTGGAAAACTCACAAAATCAATACAATACCAAAATTCTAGTAAGTTCTTCTATACTAATCCTCAAAGCCTATCTTAGGGCTATGTGCTCTAATCAGAGTTTATCTAAATCTAGTTTCCAAGGTTTGTACTAATCTTACTCCGATACCAACTGTAATGCCCCGACCCCAGTTACCCAGAGTGGGTGCATTATTACATAACCTTGGCATGATCACAAAAGACCAAGTCTCAAAAGACCGATTAGTTTCGTAGTCTTAGAAACACTAGATATATTCATAAGTTTTACATTACATCATAAAGTAAAAAAAACTACAACAACATCTAGTATTCATATCCCCTCATACTATCCCTACAGGTCATTCATAAATTACTTCTTCACATCCTGGGAAAAATAAAACATTTAAAGGGGTGAGATCAGATGCTCAGTAAGTATAACAATATAGCCGACACTTTCATAGATAAGCATAAACATTTAAGTCAATGTATAACTAAAAAAAGCCTTTTAAACTTGAACTTCAGCATAATATGGAAAAGATAAAATTAAATAATACCATTTACTTATTCACATGGATATTATACTAGTCAAATAACCACATGAAATATCAATAACCACTTTCATAATGGTGGAATGCATAATGCCAGACTATCATAACCACATAGTCAAGGCCTCGTGCCAAGACTACAAATAAGATTTTGTCAAGGCCTTCTGCCAAGACACTAGTTTGTCTCATGAGACCTACCGATGCATCAAGAAGATATAACAAGCTCCACCCATCACTTACTAATTCCAATGCATTCATCATATGAAAAGTTTGAAACATAACATAAACATTCATATTAAAACTAGCATACGAAATGTCAATACTTTAATCACAAACCATGAATGGTATAAAAATAGCACACCCACAGTCAAACATAACTCATTAAATACAATAAGGAATATTTTATTGTATCATATTAACCTAAATCGATAATAATGAAGGATATTGACATAGATGAAAATAATCATCAAAACTATTAGAGATAAATTTCCCCCTTTTTCTTGAAATCATTTAAAAGTCACACTATTTGTCAAGAATCCATTTAAAAATAGATTTTTGAATCAAAGTGTCCCATACCACTTTGAAACTTTTAAAAGGAGTTTTGATTTGAAAACATTAATGTCCATATAAATAAATCCTTAAAACCATTTTTAAAACATGTACATTAATGAGTAAGATTTAGAATAATAAATCTTTAAAAACATTTTAAAATGATATTTTAATTATAGTTACTAACCAAAAGAGAGACACTTGAATACAAATAATTGAGGTAATAAAAACATTTTAATATAATGAGAATAAAGGGATTCATGATATACTATGTCAAAGTACATTATATATACCATATAAAAGTGATTTGGTGTATAACAACAAAGGAGTCTCAATGGAATGCAAATTGAGATGAAATCTCTCATAAAGGCCGTATCCTTAGGTTAAGGATAAATCAACGACATAATTATGTGTGAAAAATATAAATAAACTCAATATGATTGGATATTCAGTGTAAAACAATCAAAGTACATTCACACATATTCTTGTAAAAACAACACCAATGAATTGGATGTTTAACTCAACAAATCGAGATTGTGTAAAAATTACTCTTATCAAGTTCATATCGATGACATGGGAATTTATCAATGGAGTGAAAATGTGTATACAAAGTATATCCACATAAAGGGGAGTGGAAATTATGACACAAGAAAATGAATAGTGATTCCACACATAATCTTCGAGTAAAATAATCAATGAAGTATGTGTAAAGCCGAATGAGTGGAAATTGAAATTTAAAATTCCCATATTGATTTGGTAACTTAAAAAACATACACCCACGAAAAAAGGATCATACAATTATTATTTAAATATACATTAATTAAAGTATATTAAACAATGAATACAAACATGGGTAGTACACACACCACATGCTATAAATAAGTGGTGAATAATGGAAATCTCACGGAATTAAAAGTTAGATAAGAAACCCCTTACATTGTACTTTTTTCATGGTTGAGGGTAGTTTAGCCTCCTGTATAATGATAAAATAATTGTTATTTAATTATACAAGGATCATATACATTAATTTGATATTATATATGACCTTTTAACATTGCTTTGTTAATAATATCTTAGTATTATCGTTGTTTCGGGTGTTAACTTACTCGTTTTATTTTATATGATTTGTTACATAAGTTGTGTTTGTTATGGGTAGGTTGTATCTTATTCATATAAAGAATTATATCCTTAAACATTATTTTTAATTATCAAATGAGAATTAGACTTGAATGGATACGTTGGGGAATAAATCTCATCGCGTTCGTGGAGACGATAGTCCGTACGTACGCACGAGCGACAATATCATTCTTTTGATATTAAAATAACATATAATTGGATGGTATATCATATATAAAGAATCATTATAATTTTATATTTATTATTTACATTAATTACCCATCATTATTATACCCATCCAAATAATAATGTATTGAATAACAATTACACCACGATGTGGAGACAGTAGGCCGTAGGTATGCACGTATGATGACATGTCATTCAAAGGATGTATAGAATACTGAATATGGTTGTGACATATTTATAATAACATCACAGTATATAGAATAAACTGGAGTTATTATTTTGGAATGGAACAACAAATAAAGATGAAGTTGAAGAAGAAAGGAACTTGAAAAAGGGTGGTGAAAACATTACCTCTTCTTCGGGTTCTTCAATTTGATTTGATCAAAAGGGATCCTTAGGTTGGCTTTCTAACTAAAGGAAGGCCTCTAGGATTAAAGGAGGTTAGTTGAGAGAGTATTTGGGAAGATTTTGGTCGAACAGAAAGGCTTTTAGGGTAAGAATAATTGGTTAGAAGTGGTGTCCTTTTATAAGGGGGTGGAGGGGCTCTTTAGAAAAAACTTAAATTATTAATTTATAATAAATTCATATTCGGTTTCTAATGGCTCAAATGTGAATTATTCAAATTATAAGGTTGTTATGGGTATAAATCCTTTCATAAAATAGATTTTAGACAGGTCTGGGTCACTATATTAACCTTATCATTTATATTTAACTCATAGTTAAATAGTTTGACGTTTACCATGTCACTTTGCATTTTTATATTATATGGTTAGTAATATTACTATATAACTCCAAGAGACCCCAAAGTGGTCCATTAAAGTTAAAAATATCATTATATAAGTCCTTCGGCCAAACCTTATATTTTTAGGAATATAATATCAATTAATAATATAATATTGGTTTTAAAAACTCTTTTATGTCAATTTTGACACTATTGGGTATTTTGTTTTTGATAATTTTATAACAGAATTATTATTTCCAAAAAAATATATATAACCAATCCAAATATGTCATATTAACCTATAAAATTAGTGTAATTCATAAAAAGTCTCAAACTACATTTATTTGGATATTTATAATATCAATTATTTTTATATTTCATTAATTAGGTAATTACGGCATCACCATTGTGTCATAAATAAATTAATTTATTTACTATCTAAAAATTATAAATAAAATACAATTATGTATGAAATATTTTTAGCTTTCTAATGAATATTTATAATCGAATTCATCTTATGTACTACCCTATATTAAAAATGTTTTAGTTATTAAACATTGATTTTATCTCTTTTAACTCTTCTTTGAATTAAATAGTAATAAAAGTCCTAATCTAATCCAAGTGGACCTAAATGATAATATTTTATTCATAAGGTTGTTTTTGGTCGAGATACACTTGTCCAATTGAATTAAGACATGTGTTAGTGTAATATTAATATCATTTTTACCCTTAATTACCCGATTTACTTTTTACTGTGGTAAATAAAAGTAAAAAGTTACTATTCACCAAAAATTATTTTCATGTCATTGAACCACATTTTACTCCTTGATATTAACCATGTCTCTCGGATTTTCTAAATTCCACTCACATAAGCGGTAAAATTATGTTTTATGTGAATTTCCAAATTCTCCTAGGAGGTGGGTAAAAGACGGTGAAAAGTTCAATAAAATTTTTATATATCTAAAATTATTCTAAACTAACTCCATCAAATTACATTGAACTTATATAGTTATTATGTATCTATTTTGTCCTTAATTAAATTTAAATAAAATAAATAATTATTTAAATAAAAATATGGTTTTCAAGTATAACTCAGTGTTTTTTCTTTATTCATCAAAAATTGAATGTTTTCAGAAAAATACCAAAAATTCACCCTAAGATAATTTCGATATTCCGAATCCAAAAATGAAGTCCATTTTGAAAAATAAAATTTATAAAATTTCAAAAAGTGGGTATTACTATTCATAATCGCTAGTTTGATTGGTTGTGGTGTGTGTTAGAACTCGAAGTTGCGTACAACACACGCTATTGTATTATTCAAAGAGAAGCGTACCGTGGAAGATTTGGGTGTTACAATGAATAGAGGAAAAGAGATGAAATTGAATCTATGGAATGGGATGATTTGAATAACATATTTTTCAATATATTATTTCCTTATATTCTTTAAAAAAATATGGATAAGGAGTTCCTTGAACTTAAGAAAAAGGATGATGAATCTGTTAGTACCTACGAAACATATTTTACAAGATGTTCAAGGTATTATTCTAGAATTATTATCTAACCTAGGAATATAATTGATCGATTCTTTAGGGGTTTAAAAACATGTCTCTAAATGGTACTCTCCAAAAGGGACTTCAATAGCTATGGGGAAATAATTTGATGTGATCTCAAGGAGAACATGGAGATTAGAGTAAACCATTAGTCTTATGGGTTTAATAAGAAGAGAAAAATTAAATTTAAGAGAAAATATAAATACCACACTAAAAAGAATATGTGTTTTACCTTGTGTTAAAATTGTGCTAAGAAACATCAAGGAAATTGTATTAAAGTGACTTATAAATGTTTAAAGTGTGGAAAATAAGGTCATCAGGAAATTGAATGCCGAAGTGATGGGAAAAATATGACTAATGATGTGAATAGTGAAAATGATACACAAAATGAACCTCCGACACTTCAATGTATCACGTGAAAGGAAATGGGGAATTATCAAAATCAATGTACTAATCCAAGGGTTTTTGATGATGATCGATGTATGCAAACTCTTAAGGCCGAAGATAATGGAAAGTCACATGCGATCACTATGAGCAATGTGGAGTATGATAATGAAGTGGATAAAGGTACACTTACCATCCAATATAAATTAGGAAGTGTTTTATTTGATTCTATATCCACCTACTATTGTATTTCTGAAGAATTTTCTAAGTTTATCACCATATTACGTCAATAATGAGATGTTGTGTTAGCTGTTACAACTCATAATGGAACAATGGTTATGTCAAGAGTTTATAACTATTCTCTGGTTAATGTTTGTATGAATTTGATTTCTGTAAATCTTGTGATACTTCTTATAGTTGAATTTTATGTGATTATTAGCGTGGATGGATTTCTCAATATGGATATCATATCATTTTCTAAGTAAGGGAAGCCACATTTTATATTCCAGATCAATCTATGATCATTTATCTATGAAAGGATGAGTATAACCTTATAATATAAATTTCTTCCATATTAAGGGATTTTTTCCCCATAAATGAAGGTTGTTTATCTCAAATGGATGGTGAGAAACTCACAATGAATAATAAAACCCTTTTACAGGAGTTTAAGTAAGACTTTTTGGAAGAATTACAAATTCTTCCAACAAGTCGTGAAGTGGAGTTTTCAAAAGAACTCATACTAGGTGCTATTCATATTTCAATGAAACTGTATAAAATGGCCCTAATAGAGTTTCAAGAATTGATGAAGCAACTCCAAGAGAATCTTTATAGGGGATTCATATTCCCAAGTGCATTACCTTAGGGTTAACCTATTCTATTTTTTAAGAAGAAAGATGGATCAATGAGACTCTGCTTTGATTATCAATAACTAAACAAGATCATTATCAATAACAAATATCCTATTCCCCACATTGATGACTTATTCTAACAAATACTCAGAGCTTAATACTTTTATAAGATTGATCTTCACTTCGGATATCATCAATTAAGGGTCAAGAAGGAGAATATACCAAAGATGACATTCCATACATTTTATGGACACTATAAATTTATAGTGGCACCTTTTGGTCTTACTAATTCCCTCACAATATTCATGGATCTAATGAATAGATTCTTTAGAGACAATCTTGATTAGTTTTTGGTATTCTTTATAGAAGATATTCTTGTCTATTAGAAGAGAAAGGAAGAACATGAAGATTAATTGATAATTGTACTGATGGCCCTAATAAAAGATAATCGTTATGAAAAATTTACCAAGTGTGAATTTTAGATTTATAAAGTTTCATTTTTGGGTCATATAATCTTAATAGACGGTATATATATAGATCTAGAAAAAATAGATGTTTTTGAAAGTTGGTTGAGATCAAAATCAGTAACATTGATCTGAAGTTATCTTGGTTTGGTTAGATAGTATCGATGTTTTGTGAATAATTTTTCATTATTATCTTATCCACTACCCAATTTTACTTTAGAGGAGTTATGTTTTTGTAGATGAATGAGTGCGAAGATAATTTCAAAGATCTCAAAAGAAGGTTATCCATTGAATCTATGCCCACACTGACTTTTAGTAGAGAGATGTTTGTGATCTACAGTGATTCATCCTAAAGCACCTAAAATGTGTTCTGTTGAAAAATTATATGGTGATAGCATATTCATAGAAATATTTGAAAATCCATGATAAAAATTACCCAACTAATATTTTGGAGTTAGCTGCGGTAATATTTGCATTAAAGAAATATAGTTATTATCATTATGGTAAAAGATGTGATATTTATATTGATCATAAAATTTTATATTACATTTAGAAAAAGAAGTTGAATATGTGTCAAATAATATGGTTAGATTTGACTATATATTATGATTTTGTAATACATTACCACCTTGGGAAAGAAAACAAGGTGGCAGATGCTTTGAGTTGAAATGACCATGCTAGCCTATTCATGCCAAGGATCCAAAAGGATCCAATTTTTATGGATTTTCAAAGGACGGATCATGAAATTTTAAGTTAAGGGGAGAAATATAATCTTTCTGAAATGAATGTTCAACCATATATACAACTTAATATTAAGGAGATGTATAAGGAAGATGAAGAGATACATAAGAGGGTAAGCAATGTTCCTGAATTTAACCTTGATACTGATAGAATAATAATGTTCAGGAACCAGGTTTGTATTTCTCCCATACTAGAATTAATTAATGAACTATTGGATGAGGCTCATAGTTCTTCATTATCTACTCAACCTTGAATAACAAAGGTGTACAAGGACATGGAAGAGTATTTCTGATGGGATGGCATAAAAAAGAGATGTTGCTGAATATGTCTCTTGATGATTGGTTTGTTAGAAAGTTAAGGATAAGAGACATATGTATAAGGGGATGTTACAACCATTATCCATAACCATATGGAAATGGGAAAAAATCACTATTGAGTTTGTCGTCGGACATCCCAAAACATATAAATGCCATAATTATATATGGATTATAGTATATATCCTTATGAAGTCAACACCCTTTGTTTCTATTTGAGAGGATTTATCTCTTGATCAACTTTCTATAATATATGTAAAGGAAGTGGTATGATTGCATGGAGTACCACATTCCATTATATCTGATTGGGATCTAAGGTTTAACTCGATGTTTTGGATAATTCATCAATAGTATTTGGATATAGAGTTATGTTTCAGCCCTGATTATCATCTACAGACAGACAGTCAATCTGAGAAGAAAATTCAAACTCTAGAAGACATGTTGAGATCTTTCTCTATTGATATCAATTTTTTTTTGGATCAACACAAACCCTTTGTGTAATTTTCATACAAAAATAACTTTCAATGCTGTATTTATATGGCTCTTTATGAATCCCTCTATGGAGAAGAAGTGTATAACTCCAACATGCTGGGATGCAGTTGTAGAAAGAAATCTATTAGGACCTGATCTTGTTGATGAAATAGAAGAAAATGTTAGATCTTTTCAATAACACATAATAGGATATCATAGTTGAAAAAAATGTTATGATGAAAACTAAAGAAAGTACCTAGAGTTTGAAGTGTGTGACAAGATGTTTATTTGAATATCTCTCTGGACTAGAGTAATGATATTTGGAAATAAGAACAAGTTGAGACCTAGGTATATTACTCCTTTTGAAATTCTAGATCTTATTGGGAAGGTAGCTTGCCGATTGGAACTTACACCGAATCTATCTCAAGTTCATGATGTGTTCCATGTATCTCTCCTGAGAAAGTATATACCCAATCCTCCATATGTAATAAACAAAGTATTCATACCACTAGAGAAGGATCTTTCTTATGAATAACAACCGACAGAAATTCTGGATTGAAGGGAAAAAGTTCTGCGAAGCAAGACCACTTAATTGGTTCAAATTATTTGATGGAACCACACATTTGAGTAAGATATGTGAGAACTTATGGATATTATTAGGGAGTGTTATCTTCATATTTTATTATCTAGGTGACTAATTTTGGGGGATAAATTCAGTGTACAATGTAACACCCAGATGTTTTTATGGAATATTTTTTCTAAATAATTTTAGTTCTTCAATAGCTTGTAGTGCATGAAATCATTAGTTTAAAATAACGAAGAGATTCCCTTAGTATAAAATGAAAATTTTAACCTAGAAATTAGGTTTGTGATAATAAATATAACTCACTTATGGAAATGTTTGGTGAAGTCATTCACTACTAATTATTTATGAAAAATATAAATCAATTATATTTTTATATTTTTATATTAATAAATTGAGTTAATTACTATTAGTAAATGAAATTATTGAAATATATATGTTATATAATTAATAAAATATTTTTTATAATCATCTAATAGATATTTGTTTCATAGGGTATGAATAAACCCTATTTGAAGTATAAAAACCTATATTTTTAAAAGGAAAATTTTACCTTCTTTTAATTGAAAAACCCTTTTAAATTAATATTTTGAAACATTAATAATTTTTATATGAAAAAGAATTATTCTTTGGAAGAAGGATATAAAAATTTACTTTGGATGAATTTTCAATATTTTTCTGATAAAATTCTGATTTTGATGAATAATAAAAATACACTAAATTTTTATGGAAATGTTTTTTCATTGAAAGAATTTATATGGTTAAATTATAATATTTAATGTTTTTAAAGTATAATTAGAATATATTTTAATCATTCAAAATAATTTATTTCATTATCATTAATTTTACATGGATTTCAGATGTAAAAACATTTCAATATTTTTCATTAACTTTTAAAAAACTAGTTCTCTCTTTCTGGCAATAGGAATAATTTTCAATTAATTACTTCAACTTATGTGTTTCGAATTTTTAAAAATGGATCCCATATTTTCAATCAGTAGGTCCAAATTATTTAAATATTTTTATTTTATTTTTGTCCATTATGAATAGTATCTTTGGAAATTTTTTTTAATACACTAAAAGGTTAAATCTAGTAATTAAGGGTAAGAATTCTATTATAAAATTTCCCTAACTACTGTCTTAATATCATGGGATGAGTGTGTTTAGTCCTAAAGCATCATTGAGTCTAAATTTTATCCTTTGGAAACTACTTGGATGAGATTAAGACATTTAAATTATTCTATTTATTGAAAAATTAAGTATGTCTTACTCAAACATTAAAAAATATATCATTTCTTTATATAAGGATATACCTAAGATAAATTAAATTATAAATAATCATTTGAAATATAAAATGTCTTTCATTATCATGGTATGTTATTTTTTATTTTTAGAAATTAATAATTACCCTAATGGCATATACTTTGATGATGTAAAAATTAATTAGTTGATAAGAAATCAAAAAAACATTTTTTATTAAAATTATAATAACCATCAAAGGACACAAAAACTTGACCAAATATTATTGGTCAAGTATATATCGACCATAACCATCCATGGGTCGATTTAGTGACCATTTGGAGCCTTATAGGAGATATTCTTACACTTATATTATTTTATTTAAAGTGATGTTAATGTTGTCACATTCATAATTTAATAAGTATAACATTTTAAATATTGTATTTTCTAGAAAATAAATCCAAATAAAAATATTATTATATAATAGAGTAGATTTATCTTCATCATTTTTTTTAAATTTTATTCCAAAAATATGCATATTAAATAACTACACAATATTGATGTAGTATTTATTTTATTAAAAGAGATTATAAATAAATGAAATTAAAAATATTGAAATAAATATTATTTGGACTTATTAATATTTAGAATTCATTTTATAGATTAAATTTACTCTTAGTAATATAATAAAAAAGTTGGTTCAAAGTTTACTTGTTACCTTTATATTTTTAAAAATCAATTAATTAAATAGTGTAAAATTTGACACTATTGCTTGTTTATCGAAATAATGTTTTATTAAATTATTAAAAAATAATATATTTTTTAAAATATTGAATAATAATGATATAGTATAAAATGTTTTAATGTATTTATATATGGTCTAATTTACATCAAATAAGTAAATATTCCATCATTTTAATATTGAATTATTTATTACCCTAGTTAAAAAGTAAAATGAATAACTAGGTGTTAATTAAAACAATAATTTTTAAATTGATAGAAATATTTTTCAAATAATTATTGGTTGATGATATTAAACCTTATATAATATCATATTTTAATTTGGGTCATTTTTTGGGTTTTTGTATGTGGTATTATTTTATTATAAATTAATATTTTTGGAGATCCCAAAAGTGACATCACCCCAATTATATAAGGGTACCTCCTCCCTCATCTATTCACTTCACTTGGAGCCTTAATGTTCAGAAATACCCAGATCATTTACATTGTCAACTTCCCTAGTAACATTATATAGGTTTTGGTATTCTTCAAATACCAGCTCCAGTTCTCTAAGAGTAGATTTAGATGAAGCATATCAAAGAAGAGGTAATCTTCTCTACTGATTCTTTCAAACTTCATTCTTCTTATACTTCCACTTCATGAGTTCTTTAATTATAAAGTAGTTAGTATAGAATCAATTATATAATGATATGGTGTTATAATTATAAAACAACCTTATTACACTTTCTATCCATCATATGAAAAAAATAACCACATGTGCGTACGTAAGACTTACTGTCTCCACGTAGCAGTGTAATCTATTTTTCACCACCACCTTACTTGGATTGGTATAATGATGGAAGTAATAACTGTAAATTATTATGGTAAAATTATATTAATTTTGAAATATTATACACCATACAATTCAATACCATTCAACAAATATGGGAATGATATCATTGCTCGTGCGTACGTACGACATATTGTCTCTACGATGCGATGTGATTCATTCTACATGATATTCAATAAATCAAGATTATATAAATCTAAAAAAATGAATAAATATGTATATATTATGTTAATACCAATTTTTAATTATATAACTGTGACCCATGAATGTGAACAAGAACTTATTCTACAAAACAAGCATAATCATATGAAGCAGTTAAAACCCGAATAACAAGTAATAATGTAATGTTGTTAACAAAAAGATGATAATATGATCATATATGATATCATAAAATTAATTATGATTTATAAATAATTAAATAACATTATTTAAATCATTTTATAGTTGGTTAGGATACATATAATGAAATTCATACCTAAGGTAGGAGATAATTTAGCAGTCTCAGTATTATCTGGGATTGTTTATACGTATGTATTTACTGGGGTATATTTATCATCCATGTCCATGTTTTCTAGGTATATAATATTATTTTTATTCTATTACCATTTAAAGCTCATGTTTACCCTTTGGTTAATTTTTAGTAAATGTTATGAAATGAATCTTTTGTCGTTATTTGATAAGAGGTACTTTTTTACTTTTATGGAAAAAGTACATGGAGAATGTTGTTTTAACTTATAAGGAAAGAATAAATTTTTAAATTTTCATAAAACCTAATTTCAATGAATGTTAATTTAAAATATTTCATGTTTATTTTCAAATAAATTATTTTCTTTTAAAATAACATGGAATTTTGAAAAAATAAAACGTTTTTGAAGAAGAAAGAATATTTTCCTCAAGAATTAATATCAAGTGTTTTATCAAAATTATTTTCCATCTAAGATGAGATTATTTAAATTTGGTTATGTTTCTATCCCTATTATTACCATGATTTTATTGTGTTTATAATGGATTGATATTTATTTAATCCATTAGTTTTATATAGATTATGAAGGAATGATGTTTATAAAACCGAATTTTTTCATTGGGTTGTACTATGATGAAAGATTTATGTTTTTTTGGAACACATAAGAATGATTTCACTATGAGATGGGTGAGACCTATATATCCCTCAAATTAATTGGGTAAATTTTTATATCTCATGATATAAACATGGATGGAATGAAAAATGATCTCGGATCAACAATACATGGCTGGAACGAGGAGTGAACTTGGTTAAGTAATGGAATTTTTCCGCTATGATGATTTTGGAAATGACCCTTAACTAAGATAAAATGATTTCCTAAAACTATGTGTATCAAAAAAACATCATGTATTATGTCATGAATTTGGGGATTATGTTCATTGATTCTTATAAACTTTCATGATTTATCCCATGGCATGATATCATGATCTTTCATATGCAGAATAAGATTTTCAAATGTTATGTTCTTATGAATTATGATTTTGATATGATTGATATCTCCTTTATTTACCATTATAATGAAT
The DNA here is from genome assembly GCA_963277665.1 of Viscum album. Taxonomy (NCBI): domain Eukaryota; kingdom Viridiplantae; phylum Streptophyta; class Magnoliopsida; order Santalales; family Viscaceae; genus Viscum; species Viscum album. The sequence goes on along the minus strand of OY728151.1, from coordinate 1,448,813,223 downwards.
CTGAGCTCAACCGTTCATATGTTTCTTTTTCCTAGGCCATGAAGAAGGGTATTAAGTATGATATGCCAAAAATGAATCATGTTACAGAGAAATAAGTTGGAGATAATGAATATGTCCTATAAACTATTTTCTTATGTTTCCTTTTTTCTAAATACACAATACCTACATGGTCCTATCGTGACATTTTTATATTTTTTAACTAATATTCATTAAATTTTAAGTTATATCAATGCATGTAATGTATGGGCCATTATATTAATAAAAACATTTGTACCATTTTTGGGTTATAAATATTAACATAAAATTCCTATTTGGCTATAAATGGACAAGGGATGTCAGATCATATATTATCTTCATTTTACGAGTTAAATATTTTCATTATTTTTAAATAATATAATAAAATATTATTTTCATTAAATTTCATTATGGACTGTTTTGACACTATTAAAAAAATTAGAATTTTAAAAGATAACAAAAAAGATAAAATTATAATATAATCGTTTATAACATCACTTATATATTATATTAATATATAAAATTATTGGTAACAAATAATTCATCAAAGTTTAATCACCTTGAATATATTTAAATATGATTATTTTATTTCATTATTATTTGATTAAATACAGTGTGTATGTTTGGTAAGAATTATTCAATAAAAAATAATTCTAATTAAATTAAAACAAGAATATTTGATTCATATTGTTTAAAATAAGAGTTTACATTCAGTTATAACATTTTATTATTCTTATGTTATCATATAAAATATTTTATAGGCAAGAGTGTGAAAATTTGTAATTTTCTTTACTAAAAATAATATAATTGTCTTTATTGATGTCATATGCACCAAAATGCCATATATTCTAATTTTGAATGACTGTGAAAAAATTACTAGGATTAATTATAATAAATCCATGTTTGGGGTTGATTTTTAATGCCTTTTAATGTGATTTTTAACCTTTAAATCTAATTTTACCATTAACCAATTTTTCTAAATTCAACATTATTACTATTCACAATGCCTTAAAAGAAAGAGACCTCTATAAAAAATCAAAACTTATTATTAAAAATAAAATTTTCATGTTTAAATTTTTAGATGTGATAAAATCTAATTTTACTATAGATACATGAAATGTATTGAAAAAATAGTTTTTTGTTGAAAAATGTATTTTAAGCATATAAAATATGTCATATAGAAATCCAAATTTTTTGATTTAAATTAGATTGTTATAAACGAAATGGATATTAATTAACATTAATATCAAATACAATATACATTTTTTACCTTTAAATTATATTATTTTATGAGATGTAATGAGAGTATTCTAAATTTCGGTACTTTTCACTATTCAATTAATATTCACATATTTCAAAGAATAAAAACAAAATCACCCTTAGTTAATTTTCATATGATGGTTTAAAAAATTAATTTATTTTTTTATTATAAAATTTATAAATGTTCTATTAATTTATTATAATTTTCTCAAACTATATGTACTAAATTTTTTGAAATGAAAATATATTTTTAAAAATTTAGTACATATTTAGTATAAGTCAATATATTATATAAATCCATTATAATTATTTTATAACAATATGTATAAAGATATTTATACATAAAAATCCAATTTATAGGAGATAACTATTACATTTCATAATAATATTTTAATAATATTTCGGCATTTCCAATAAAGGCTAGCATTGCAAGTAAAACAAGTTATTTACATAGTAATAAAAACTTTCTTGGTGCTACAAACTACCACCGTTAAAAAATAACTCCCCCAAAATTTTAAGCATGGAGAAAATATTAAATATTTGAAGAAAAACTTATTGAAAATCCACATAGAATAGAGTGATAACAAAGAATCCTCTAAAATTGGAATGTGGGAAACATAAATGTTACTTGAAATAACACAGATGTAGGGTCCCATATAAGGATAATGTTAGAGGGATGTAAAAATAAATACATATAAGGGAAAAATAAATTTCAAGGTTTAATATTGATTGATAGTGAAAAAGTTACTGAGAATGTTAAAGACTAAAAACCAAAAATTAGTGAGGAGTGAAATGGCCATCAATTCATCTGATTTGAATATAATAGGTTATTATTTTTATCATTATCATTTTACTAATGTTACGATATTCTTTTACATCCATGATAAAGGACATACAAAACTATAAATACTTTATATAATTCCATATGTTAAAAAAAATTATATCCTTTGGTTTTTCTCTGATGAATTTCCAAATTTTCTTTTATTATAAGAAATGAATATTGATTATTGATTTTTTATGTCTGAAGAATTTAAAATAACTTTTAATGGATCATAAAACCAATAAAATATTTAAAAGGAATTCCTTTATGTTAATAACATTTCGAAAATCTAAAATGGATAGAAAAATATTTCTAATATGGATAAACACAATTAATTTCACACTAGATCATTAATAACATCCTCTAATGTCCATATTAATCCACTCTATAAAAACATACCCTTATGACTCATCCATAATATGTCTATCTATATTCAACACCCAAAAACCATAAATATTTTACAAGTCATTTATCCCTAGAAAATATAATATGGCTTATGATGTCACTAAAATAGAATAATAATTCCTTTATCATATATTCGTATAAAACATAAAAATAACTTGAATCACTATAAAACCACAATGAAAAAATTTATTTTTAAAAAATTTACATAATCAATCATCCTAAAAAATATTCATAGACTATTGAATATTTTCAATAAATCCAAAAATACCAAAAACTACATTAACGATGAACTTAATCACATAGTCATCAAATTGATAAGTAATTTATAGGATAGAAATCATATTCCATTTTCAACATCAATTTCAACAATCTCTTAAGTTTTATTTCCTGTTAATAAAATTTTCCCAAAAAATCACCATACCACAAGATAACTTTTCATTTATATAGATACCATTCAATAAGGGATTTTAAATCCTTAATTATAAAAATGCTATAGAATAAAAATCTTTAGTTTAATGATTTTTATAATCAGAATATCATATATATAACACTTATACAATATAATTCTAAAATCCCAATGAAAATCATATCAATACTTCCACTTAAATTATTTACACAGCATAACTCCATGGTCTTGGAGATTAACCCTTGATTAGGGAAATGACTTGTATAATACTCATGTTCTGCAAAAATAATATGTAGAACATTAAATTATGTCATATGACGAAATTTTTTCCTCCAATCATAATATTAATTTTTCCTTGACAATTCCTTTATCTATAATCATCATTTCCACTCATAATACATTTTCCCATTCCATTGAGGTATTATACTGGTTTTCACATTCCACATTTATGACATGAATACAATTTAGGATTATGTACCCCATGGTCTACTAACCCATACTCTTAATAGAATCTATCATTCTCTTCTTTGGTGAGTCTGATACATAATTATTCTGGTTGTTGTTAATACTATATCTTGATACATGATTTGGTGTAATCATAATATCTTTGAATCCATTCATAATCCCATATGGATACTTATAATATCCACATTTTCCATTACATTCAATGATAATATTGATCCTTTGGGTTCTATCCATTGAATAAAACCAAAAAACTTAGTATCAATAATAAGAGTAATTGTTTCAAATTACAAAATATAATTCATAGGATGTCTAAATCATGGAAACTTCTTTTCACTTTATGAAATTTTATGTTTATCCTATGAAATCATTATGCATCATCAATTCAAACCCTTTATAATAGTTCATAATAAAAATGTGAGTTCACCCAATCATATCACATGTGAGTGTAAAATGAGGTGTTAAGTGAGGTAAGATTCTCTATGAACCATGATAATGGATCATATATACTAAACATATTCTTTTGGGGTTTAATACCTCTAGATACATTTATTCCAAAATTAAATCCACATATATTATACATAGAGGGTTGTATTCCTAAGAAAAATACATAATTATTACCTTATTAAAAACATTATGGTATAAAATGATATTTTCACATAAACTCAAAGTCATTCATAAGTTTATATTAATTAATATATGTTATCATAAATATATATTTTCCACTATTTATACTAAACATCCTCAGATACCAACTATAAATACCGAAACTCATGTAACTTAGAGCCAGTTTCTACACTATTAAAATGGTAGAATATACAAGGTATATTATCCTGATGGACCAATCAATTTTTTATCCTTGAAAAAATAAATATATACTTGATTCCCTTTTTAAATTTCATATAAAATATAAAATGTTACAAAAGTGAATCTTCAACATCATTTAGTCTAATTTGATGATTTATTCATGAAATTGTGGGGAAATGAAATCTAATATATGGTGAGATTAAAACCTCAATAATGGTTGTATTCAATATAATATTTCATGAGTCAATATGGAATTATAGATGTGACAAGGTAAATAACTAGAAATACACTCCATTTAATCAATAACATGAGAACCAAATGAATCTATAGATTATATCAAATGCAATAATGTAGTTCCCCAATACCAGTAATCCTAGAGATGGTGTCATGATACCATTACATTGATATAAGATACATATAAATTGCTTTTCAAAGGATTGAAGAATTTGGTAGAATGGGTAAATAAGATAAATTCCAGAGTCATGTGTTAAATATTAATACACAAATTACAACATAATTTTTTTTAAAAAATAATAATTTTATTCCATCTAGAATATCCATGAATATAATTATTAATATAGTTTAGTTGATCCTAATGAAAGGAAAGAAAATAAGGGTGAGATGAAGTTCTCATTAAGGGTAAGTATGTTAGAAAAAAAAATTAATCGTGGATAAAACTCATTATGGAAAGAAAAATATCTAAACACACAAGCCTTGTAATCAATAAACTAAGAAGGATGTGTATAAATAACATGGAAAGGTAAATAACTAAAAACACATTCCATTTAATCAATAAACTAGTATTGAAAATTCATCCATAGATAATGTCAAAGATAAAATCTCATGGATGATAATAATAATTGAATTCTCACTAATGGTATTAAAATTTTTGGAAGCCATATTTCTCAGGAACATGATACCTTTAACATATTGATCTATTATGAAGACAGTTTAAATCTATGGGAAGAAACCCTTATATTATTCTTAGAAAAAAATCAAAGGGTTTGTCGCCAATTGATTTTGTCACATAAGAAAACCGATTCTGCAAGGGTATTACATTAAATGATCCCCAAATGTTGTCATACTAATCCAAATAATCACTTATATATATATATATGTCTAATAACTGATATAATTCATAAAAAGGTTTCCTTATAAAAATGTACCTTTATTGAGTAAAGGATTAGGATTAATACATATTTCACTATATATCATATAAATTTCCAAGTAAACAGACAATGTAAAAATGTTTTACGATTTTGGAAATAATCATATCCATGATAAATGATATGGGTGTTTAGGGGAAATTTAATGTCCAATGATCAATGGAAAGTGAATATTTCAACGGGACTACAAAAACAAATCTAATAAATGAATTTCAAGACTATCATTTCTCAAATAAATCATAAACTATCTAAAGGAAGAATAAGGATGGTATCAATAAATAATTTCCAAAGTGGATTATAAATAATGGGTTGTTTGAATTGATGAATAGTAATGTTATAAAATTATATTTTAAAAACATTCTTGAAGAATTTTATTTAATTATGTATAATACATTATGAAATCCTTTACATAGAAAATAACATAAAACAATTTTTTGGTTAAAAAATAACATTTTAAAATTTTAATGAAAACATCAAAGAAACATAAGTTTCTTATTCTATACATACCATAAAACATATAAAGAACCTTCCTTTCGCAAGGTAAAAAGGTTAAAAACTACAATATTAATAAATACATAATAATATTCATTTTAAAACCCTTATAAAATGATTTTTTTAAAAAAATCTCATAATAAATCATTTTGGAAATGTTGAAAGAATTATTTTTTCATAAAACATTTTTTTAGGAGAAAAGAGGTTGTCTGACTAAGGAGATAAAAGAAGTCGAGTTTTTATAAAAACATTTTATAAATAATTTTTTGAACCAAAGAGTATAAAGAGGTACTATTAATTGAAAAATATCATAAATACCCAGATGATAATAAAAAAAAATGGTGTAATTAACAATGGTCATATTATTTCTTTTAATTAAATTTCATGAATAAAAAATCTTGATTAGAATGATACTATTAAATTAACCCATAAAATGATTATACATTCTAAGTGAGAATTAGTAAATGAATATATTAAGTGTATGATATATAAATACATATAAAATAAGATTATATACATCAATAGATAACTGATTTCATTATAAACATAATCAAATAATATTAATTATAATGAGGAAGTAATATAACTTAATGAAAAGAAATTAGTTTATGAAATTTATTTACGATATAGTAAATTTATACTCAAATACCAACATATGAAATGATTGAAATTGATACTAAAAATACCATGAATAATGAATTATTCATGATGTTAAATGTAAATGATTTAGTATATAGACCATATAAAATAAACTAGGTACATACCATTATAATATACCTTAATGAAACGTAATTGAGATGGAATCCCTTACCATATGTTTTTTGGGTGAACGTAATTTAACTTACCATATAATGGTTTTAATAAATTTATAAAATTATTATGGTACCAAATTAATATCTATTATTTCATATATGATCTTTATATAACATATTATTACATTATGGATTATAATATTTCAATACTTTAATCATTTTGGGAGTTAATTGCCTTGTTTTTCAAGTATGTTTTGACACATTTTTTTTATTACAATTAAATAGATCATAGTTTCATAATATCAAGAATTGAAACCATGATGTTAATATAATAAATATATATTATATATTTATTTATAGTAATTCATAAATTTTTTTGAGAGGAAATGAAATACAATGTTCATGGAGACAATAGGTTGTACGTACAGAGGAATGCCACATCCATTTAATTATCTTATTTAAAAAATATGTTATATATTTATATATGTATTTAGTCATTAAATTATAATATTAATATTATACAAATCAAATATTTTTATTAAAACAATCCTTAATACATTCAAATAATTTCATGAATGAATCACATCTCTTTGAGGAGGCGATAGTCTCCACGTCCCCAAACAATGTTATCTAATTCCAAAAAAATGGATAACAAGAATGTATGGTTACATAAAATGATCCAAAAGGATAAATAAATTATAAGTAATACATATATGATATATAAAATATAATTCCACTAATATTTACATCCTTTAAAGGTGGTAAATGGAAGAATGAAGGACATCAGTTCATGAGGCGGTAGTCTGTCGTACACATGAAAGATGATTGTGTATCCCATTTGATGAAAGTGCAGATAAAAACCATATAATAACAAAATATTATTATATTAAAAATATTAAGGTTATTATATAATCAGGATATTATAATAATTTAAGTGGCGGATAATTAAATTAAATAAAAGTTGTCATTGAAGAACGTTACCTCTTATTCGGGTAACTCATTATGGTTGATACAAAAATACTTCCTTGGATTTATTTCTACAAAAAGTGAAGTATCAAAGATGATTTGATGTATTTTTTGAGATTATTTAGGAATATATTTTATGAGAAAATGTTATTGATATGTGTGAATAAGTAGGATGGTTGAGTGCCTTTTAATAGTAGAGGAGTGGAATTCTAGTAATTTTTTGGAAAATGGAATTACAACAATATTTATTCCATTTAAAGTGGATCCAATAATTAAACAATATTATAAATGATAGTATATGGTCTAATTATGTACATTAGAAGGATTTTGGACAAGATTATAAGAAATTATGGCTCATAAGTTTATGGTTTAGTTCCTTTTTATGAAAATACTTCGCTTAATCGCTATAATTAATTTTAAATGAATTAACTAATATTTTTAATAAAAAACTATGTTTATATTATTATAAATTATAAAATATTATAATTAAAAATTTGAAATCAATTTTTAAAAATTATAATCACATATCTAGATGAAATTAATTTAAAATTAATCCCGCAATGGGACGACAAAGCAGGTTTTTAAGGTAAAAATATTCAAAAGTTTAAAATGTTTTTATATCCAATATCAATCTAAAATTAATTCATAAGAAATAAATTGGAGTAATAATTTTTATTGTATCTAATTAAAATTTAAAAAAAAATATATTTTATCGATATATATAAATTAGATGAAAAAGCAGTTTTCATTAAAATTTAGTATTTTTAACTGTTCATTAAAAAATGAAACATCTCAACAAAAAATAAAAAACATTCACCCAATCCTAATTTTGAAATTTATATTTTTAAAATGATGTTATTTTTGAAAATAAATATTATAAAATTGAAAAATATTGTTTTAAAATAGATGCGCCATTAAAATTTTGAAAAATTACCAGTTTTGAAAAATACAATTTTAAGTGTAAAAGAGGATTTATTCTTATCTTATGTCTATCAAATATATTGGATGAATATAAAAAATATTTTATTGAATAAATAATATAAATATTCTCATAATTTTGTTAATCATATTCATTATGTCCAATTTAATAGGTAGTTTATATCTTATTATATTAAATTAAAATATTTTAATAATATATTGTTTTTAGTAAAACTCAATCTTGAGTGTAACAAAAACAATAAAAGAGATTCATTGTTCAATGTAACAAAAGCTATTGCTGGCGTTCTATATAGTGAAAGGTAATATTATCATTTTTTATAGCATAATATCAACTTGGTATTTTGTATAAATAAAGCTTTTAATGAAATTATATTTATTATAAAAGTAAAATATGATAGTCTTGGTGTTTTACATTCTACCCACCTTAAATAATTTACATCCTAAAAATATAAACACGATATTGGTAATAAATTTTTTGATATTTTAAATATCCTTTTTTTAATCTCACATCATGAGAATATTTAATAAAATATTCCATCTATAATAGAGCGTGATAATTACAAAGGTCACATGCCATAACATATAACAAGGTATCTAAGTAGAAGAACATTACTGGAAAGTAGAGATACATATGTGGAGGAAAAGAAAAAGTAAATTTGGGTTGATTTAGATCACTGATCATAATCAAGTGAATGATAAATGAAAATTTTAGGGTGTCATTGTCATAAATCCATGATAATTTTAAAGAACATCGGTTTAACAAAGAATAAGTTATTTGGATGAAATTTTATTTTAAGAACATTTTTCCAAATGCTGGGTAATTCTTCTACTTCCTAGGAATATAAATAAATATACATAATTTACACATATATATTTCATAAACTAAATTTTCATTCTTGGTTAATGATTTTATCAACTCCCAATTCATCCATTACTTTAGGAAATGGATATCCAAAAATTAACTTTGAGGCCTAAAAAACTAAAATACATTTTTAACGAATTGTAAGCCCCATAAAAGAGTGAAGTGTCTTTCCATTTTTCATTAAAGATTCTCCAATGCCAATATTTGTTAATAAATTAATCACTAAATATAAAAAGTTACTCTAATGATTCATCGTTAATATTTATTCATCAAATTTTTAACTAAAAACAACGACAATTTAACCTGAACATTGCATATGATAGTTGTTGGCAGTAAACTCTTATCGTCCTTTAGTCATGGGTTCAATTACCACATCTCAACAGAACATGATGGGTTGTCACCTGACATACATGTTTTCCTTTTCTAAAATCATATGGGTAAAATTCCTATAATGTTTCGAAAAATATGATGGTGAATCATGAAATGAAATTAATAATTATTTAACCATTCTAATAGGGTTTTCTATTAAAATTAATATTTTTTACAAGGTCTAATAATATTAGTTCTATATCAACACAGATTTCTATCAATAAATTTTATCGTATGTCTATAAGATATAAATTCATTACTCCTCAAATAACATTTACACTAAAACATATAATTTACATAAATTTATCCAAAAATTACATTTATCATGGTTGACTCCCATTACATATATCCTAAAAATATATTTTTAATATTTTGAACAGATTATCTACCTTAATATTATAGTCCCATGGTGGTATCAATATATCTTATATTAATTAAGACATATATACTTTAATGTTAATCGTTAAAATCTATCATTGGGTTATGTACCCTAATACGTGTTTTCTTAAATCGAGTTCCTAAGGTTTCTACCTAAATTTTTATAATACAAACTTTAGTGACCCAACCCTAGTATGAAATGAGTCAGTGTCTTTCTACCATTATATTGGAATAAGATACAATCAAATAACATCCCAAAGGACCGAATAGTTTAGTAGTCTTGGTAAACTTGATAAATAAATGAGTCTGGTATTAAAAATGAACAAAAAAATAAAAATATTATGATTTTCAAAAATAATAACATTATTCCATCTAGTATATATTGGAATATATATCTTCGTACTCATCAGGGAAAACTATGTAAAGGTAATAAAATATTGGTGAGATCAAATGCTCAGTAAGTGTAATTATAATGAAAGAAAAATTGAATCAATGACCATAATCATTATTGTAAGGTAAATATGTAAACATAGATTCTATGTAATTAATAAATTGAGAAGGGAATGCGTAATCAATATGGAAAGGTAAATAACTTAAAAAATTCCATTTAATCAATAAACTAAGAATGAAAATACCTCAATAGATAATTTCAAATGAAAAATATAATTGATGATGATAATAATAAAGATCTTAATAAAGAAAATGATTAATTATTGGATGTCATGTTTCCCAGGAACATGATTCCTTTATCTTCAAGATCTATTCTCAAGAAAGTGTAAATATGTGGGTATAAACCTATTTATTATACTTAGAAACATACTAAAAATGTTTTTAAATCAACTGATTTGAACTTATAAATCTATTGATTAATCGATAGGATTACATTAATCATTCTATGACCCGTGTTGTGCTAGTACAATGAATTATATATATATCGAATATTCAAATTAATTCATAAACAATATGCCTTATCAAGATGTATCTATACTGAGTAATATATATATATATTAATCAATGTTTTCCTGGATATCAAATAAAATTAAAAGTAACCACATTATGTAAAAATTTTATCTTGTTTAAGCAATAATAATATCCATGATAAATGATATAGATATTTTAAGTAAATTGAATGTTAAATGATCACTATAAAGTGAAAATTTCAAGGGGACTATAAAAGGATCGAAAAGCAACTTGTTAGGAAAGAGAAAATAATATTCAATTTTAAAAAAATTGTAAAATAAAAATAGTTTAAAAAGTTCTTTAATAAATTATTTTTTAATGGATAAAAAAACCATTTTTGAAAACCATTTTTGACAATAGTTTTTTTATAAAAAAAGATGTTCTCTGACTAAAGAGTGAAATGAAGTCCAGATTTCCTAAAATACTTTTTTGAAAATATTTTAAGTATGAAAGGGTGAAAAAATGGTACAATTAGTTGAAAAATATCATCAATAATAACTGGAGAATAAATTGAATGGGTTTAGTGAAAAATGGTTATATAAATTCTACTAATGTAATTTCTAGAATAAACTATCTCGATTTAAATGAGATTTTGAAATAAACCCTTAAAATAATCATAATTTCAAAGTAAGAATTAATTAAATGAAGATATTATGTGTGTAAACTATAAATACGCATAATATTAGTGGAAATAAATCAATATATATTCTAATTAATTATACATATAATCATTAAATATTAATGACAATGGAGAAGTAATATAATCAAATGAAAATGAATTGATTTATGAAATTTCTTTACAACTGGGTAATTTATGTTTAAATAAATTTTTATGAAATAATTAAAATTTATGCTAAAAATAGTTTGAATAATAAAAAATTCATGATATAAAATTTCAAATGGGTAGTATATACAAGATATAAAAGAAACTATTTTCATAACATAATAGTATGCCTCAATGAAATTAAATTGATACGACATCCCAAATCTTGTGTTTCCTTTTGTGTGAACATCGATAAACATCCAACATAATGGTTTCAATAATTTTATTAAATTATTATATAACCATATTAATTATTATTATATCATATATTATCCTTCTATAATATATTATTACCCATTCGTTAACAATCATTTATTATTTTCATCATTTTAGATGTTAATTAACATATTTTTTGAGTACGTTTTGAATTATTATTTTTTATCCTATTAAATTGATCTAGATTTCATCATGAACATAATTAGAAATATGATTAAAAAATAATATATATTAATTATATATGTTTTTACATTAGTCTATAAAAATTGGATATATGAAATGAAATGCACCATTCACGGAGATGGTAGGTCATACGTGTGGATGAACACTACATCCATTCCCTTACTCTTTTTTAAAAAGATAGTGATATATTAATATATATGTATAATAATTTTAGTATAATACTCCTGTTATATACATGTATATATATATATATATCAAATATTATTATTAAAACCATTCTTAATAAATTCCATGTATATCATGAACACATTACATTACTTTGAGAAAGTAGTGGTCCGCACGTCCACAAATGATGTCATCATATTCCAAAAATGGATGGCATGAAGGTATGATTATATAAAAATTTATTGAATCATAAATAAATTATAAATAATTAGCATATATAAATTTAAATACACCATTATTTCCATCCATGAAATGAGGGAAATGGAAGAATGAATGAAATCGGTTCGCGAGGGGGTAGTCCACTAAACACATGAATGATGACTGCATATCCAATTTGATGGATGTGTGTGAATGTGAAGATAAAAATACTATCATAGAAACATCTTTTTATATTAATTATTAAAAGGTTATTTTATAATCCTGGCATAAAAATAATTGAAGGGGTTGATAAGTCAATGAAACGAAAGTGATCATTGAATAATCTTACCTCATATTTGGGTAAATGTTGTTAGATAATAACAAAATACTTTCTTGGTTCGCTTTATGCCTAAAGTGATAATTATAATATTAGGGGATAGATTTTTGTAACTTATTTGGATGGATTTTAAATGAGAAAAGGGATTCATAGGTGTAAATAATTTGGAGGGTGAGGGCTATTTTATAGTGTTGGAGGAGTGGCATTTTTTTAATTTTTGAATGATGGATTTCCATCCACATTTTTTCAATGTCAAGTGGCTACAATAATGAGAAAAATTATTTATAAAATATTATATGTTATAAATATGTCCATCCAATTCATTTTTTAATATTGTCTATATCATTTTGGCCCTTAAGATTATGGTTTAGTCCTTTTTAAGCTACTTTTTCTCTTAAATACTGTAATTAAATTTAATTACATTTACTAATATATTTGGTCAAAAACTAATTTTAACTTATTATAAAATAAAAAGTATTCTTATTCAAAATACAGAATCGATTTTTCCAAATTCCAATTACATAAGTGGATGAAATTAATTTAAAATTAATCATTTAGATTAGATAATGAAGAAGGTTTTTAAAATAACAATATTCAAAAGTTTTAAATGTTTTTATATCCAATATCATTGTGAAATTTTTATACCCAACCCCAAAAGTCCCATATAAATTTTTTTATATCAATCAAATTAGTATATGATATTATTTAATCGTTTCCCAAAGGGCAGAACAGTTTTGTAGTCTTGGTAATCCAAATACATACATGTGTATTGTTTTACAAATCAATACAGTATTTACAACATTTTTATTATATCAACGATAAACTTATTCAATATAGAATATCCTTTCATATATTTCATAGAAAAATTCTTTGATTTCTGGGGACAGGAAACATAATAAGGGTGATCTCAAATGCTCAACAAGGGTAAAAATAATTCCCATTGAGGGGCTATATAAATTCTTAGCCCCACACTTTATTTCTAGTATAATTTATAACTCATATCAAATAATAAAAATAAATAATATGGCATATCAAATATTCATATTGAATGTAGAATACAAATTAATCAGTAATTCCCCATATAATTAAATAAATGTCAATGTGAACACCGCATGTAAATATGATTTATAGTTTAGGAAATAATAATACCCATTGAATTATACTTTGGATATTATAGGTAATTTACAATGAATAATGATTAAAATAATGTTATTTTTTCAAGTGAAATATAACAATCACAAAAGGAAGTGAGATTGAAAATATTATCATTGAGATCATTTTTTGGAATTTTTTTAAACATTCCAATGTGTCGCATAACACTTTGAAAATTTTGAATAATAATTCACCAATAAATAAATGAAACATATAAAATCATTATAAAATGGAGTTTCGTGATATAATATGTCAAAGTTAAGTATATACACCATATAGAATTAGAATAATTCTATAATAAAAAATAAGTCTCAATGGAATGTTAATTAAGATAAAATCCCTTACCTTGAGTCTAACTTGTCTCTTGTGTCTTTATATTCTTGAATAATAAATTTATTTTAATTATTTACTAGATTCATAACCTTTTTAATTTTATCATTACTTTTATTTCACTTATTACCATGTTGTGTACAACTACAAAAACAATTAAGTTTATGTCGGGAGTTTGGATCAAATTCATTTAATGTGTTAAAAAGAACTTTGGTAGGTAAACTATAGTCAAAGGGGTCATTACATAACATCTCTAGAATAATTAACATGAAATAACTATCATATTTAGGCACAATTTTCACTTTTAAAACCAATCATTAAATATGGTTATGAAAAATTAATCGATGTTAGAATCATGGAAACAGTTGACCGTATGTACACACGAGTAATGTTCCCATTTTTCAATGATAATTAAGAAAAAAGGTAAGTAAAATTAATATATAAATAATTATAATCATACCATAAATACCATATTATTTAAACATATATACTTATATATATAATTCTTGTGATGTAAAAGGAATCACATCGTGTCAAGGAGGTGGTAGTCCACATGTCCATGAACGATGTTATCACTTTTTAAGTGTGTGAAAGGGTAACAAAGAAAATGATATTATCACGACCCCCTCCCCACAAAGTGTGCCCCTCCTAGAAGAATGCATCCAATTGAGGATGTAGTTACCCCACCACACCAACCAACACCCATGAAAACTCTATTATAATTATTTAGATTAGATTCCATAACATGGAAATAGAGGAATGGAAGGAGAGGAACCCAGAAGAATGTTGGTAGAACATACGTTATATCGAAGATAGATTGACACTTCCTTGTTGCACCAAAATAGGGGGTGCACATGTTGTAGGGAGAAACTCCACTGAAGACATGATCCAAGGCAACAAAAATACACATGAATCCTATGGGAAGAAAGTAAATGTTTGATCATCTCACACCAAAGAACAATAAGGAAGAATAAGGGAGGAAAATATCTCTTCCCTTTAGACGATTTAATGGAGCAACGGTTTAGGATACACTAGATTTTCTAATGTGTTTGGATTTTTCAAAGATCTTGCATTTTTATAGATTAAATTCTTCCCTACTATTATGAAAAATTGTAATAGGAGTTATGGGATTTTAATTACACTTAAATACCATAAAAATTCCTTGAATCCATATTACATCAAAGGAAATGTCAAATATTTGAATCATTAGAAAATCTATAAAAAACTGGAAATTCTACAATGGGTGATCCACCGTTTAGTGTGACACCATCATGGTGCCACCATTATGATGCTTCCATTTTGGTGTGCCACTATTATAGTGCAACCATTTTGGTGAAACTGGATTTTTGGAAACATCTCAAAACAAACAACTACGACCACCAAGAACACTACAAGCATTGGATTTGCATAATGGAATGACCCAGGGAAATTTGAGTCATTACATCAGATACCTATCAAACTATTATATTCATGGAGAATTTAAAACCAAACTAGAGAGGAACCAGAAAAATAATGGGTCCAGAGAACAACCTTTAAAGATAACTCTCAAGGCTCTCACCACTAAAAAGAGTTCAACCACTTCTTCTAAGGAACAATGTGAAACCATGAGAAAAACACAAGAAACTCCAAAACACTCTCTCAGGAGAGATACCTCTAAATAGAGATAAATCCGAAACAGGAAAAACAAATCCATATCATAATAAGAATAGGTTTGAAACCAAAAAATGAACATAGTCACATGAAAATAGCTAAACATTAAACATATTGGGGGTACTGAGCACGTATCTTTGACTCACGTTCCTAGGTACTCTCCTCCATTATTTCGTGCCGCCACAAGACATGAACCAGGGGGATAGAATGCCCACACAACACCTTTTCCTTGGATTCCTATATCTCTAGAGTCCTCTCCTTGACGGTCCCATCATCATTAACATCGATCTCTACCCAATTGATGATGTGAGAGTCATAATGAAGATAAAGACGGAGATGTGACACATGAAAAACATCATGTATCCGAGTCATCTGTTGGGGATGTGCTACATGATACACCATGGCTTCAACATGAGACGACACCTAAAAAGGCCCAAACAATTCTGGAGAAATCTTACTCCCATTACCAAACATTGACTTACAATGACATGGATTCACCTTCAGAAAAACCTGATCCCCAAAATCAAACTATATAGGTCTCCACCAATGATTAGTATAAAATTTATGATGATCATACGCTTCCTTCATCCTCTCGGGAATTACCTGAACCATCTATGTCATATTCTATAATAGCTCCGACCTGATAATTGCTGACTCTCCGACCCCAGTCCAACACAACAAAGAATGGAAGGGTCAGCCATACAAGTCTTAAAATAGCACCCTATTGATGGTGTAGTGAAAAATATTTTATTAAGTGAACACTACCATGGGAAGGATCCTCATCAACGAACCACTAAAATCCATGACATAAGAGTGCAACTTGTCTTCAAGATTCTTGATGGTTCTCCCTCTCTAACCATCTATCTCTGGATGAAAAGTAGTGCTAAGGCATCGATGAGAATCTAAAGCATACTGGGGACCACTCAACACACTGGAGGAAAAAAGAGGGTCTTGATAAGAAATTATTGTCCTCGGGACTCCGTGGAGTCTCACTACCTCCTCCAGATACTGCCTTGATAAAACCACCACTAAGATCAACTCCTTGATCGCTATGAAGTGGGATGATTTCATCAATTGATCAACTAACACCCATATAGCTTCATTGCCTCACTGATCTCAATGTAAACCAATATCAAAGTCTATCATTATGTAGTCCCACTTCTACTGAGGAACATCCAACGACAAGAGAAAACCCTCAGGAACATGGTTCTCAGCCTTCACCTTCTGGAAGACCAAACATCGAGACACAAACTCTACAACCGTATTCTTCAACTTAGGCCCCCAAAATCGATTCATCAAGGAATGATACATTTTCATCACACAAGGATGTACCATTAATGGAGAACCAAAGAACTCTCTAAGAACCATCACACACTTCACCAAAGGAATGAAAATCCTTCCCCGAATCAACATTTGGTGTTGTTTATCCTCACATCAACCATAATGGGATTTACCACAAACAAATTGGTTTCTCGAGACCACTACCAAAAGATCCCCCAATTTGGACTGTTCTACATACATCACTAGAGATGACTGCACCATCATATGGAAAATGCATCCTCTACCCTGACTTATCCCATAAACATATGTAATGTTGAGAGCTCTTCCATCACTCTCTAGGAATCACAAGATTCACACACTATATAACTACGTGAATTACACCTCAATGCATCATCTACAACATTCACATTAATAGGTGAATAAAAAATTTATAGGTCAAAGTCCTATAAGAACTCAATCAACTAACACCTCTACAAGTTCATGTCATGCTGGGAGAAAACATACCTCATGCTCTTATGATCGGTGAAAACCAAAAAGTGAACGCTAATGAGGTAATATCTCACCAAATTCAGAGAGAAAACCACTACTACCAAATCAAGATTGTGGGTGGAATAGTTACATTCGTGGGGGTGTAACTGCCGAGACCCCTAAGAAATGGCTGATCCTTGCTGCATCAGAACATAACATTACCCCAGACGCAAAGCATCGTAGAAAAGACCAAACTAAACTCCTTCTACTGGTAGATAAAGAAACAGAGCACTAGACAACTTTTCCTTCAGATACTCAAAATATTCCTAACACTTACTAGTCCACAATAATTCCAGGCACTTCTCAGTAAACCTTGGTAGAGGAGTCACAACACGAGAGGAATTGGCCACAAACCGTCTACAATAGCCTTCCATACCAAGAAAACATCGCACCTCTACCAGTATATTTGGGGTTTCCCAAGAAACAAATGCTTATATATTCAACAAATCCACAACCACCCCCTTCTGTGATAAAACATGCCCCATGAAATAGAATTATCAAGCCCAAAACTCACACTTTGGCAACTTCCCAAACAACAACTATTAAGAATGAACTCCCAAAAGAGCATGAAAATGATCTGCTTGTTTCTCCACAAATGTGAAGTACACAGGGATGTCGTTGATGAAAACCTCCATGATCATATCCAGGAACTCACAGAATACAGGGTTCATCCACCCTTTGACACAACTAGAGAATTTTTCACAGTAAAGGACATCACCAAGAACTTGAAATGCCAATTATGGCAATTGAAAGTGGCCTTTGAAATATCCTCATCCTTCACTCACATTTAATGATACCCGTTCTACAAATCAATCTTTAAGAACCAAGTCACACCCTTCAGTTGATTGAATAAGTCACCAATATATGGAATAAGATATTGATTATTCTCTGCCACTTTTCTGAAGTGATGATTATCGATACAAAACCATAAAATTCTATCATCCTTCTTTACGAACAAAAACGGTGTTCCCCATGGTGACAAACTCAGCCAAACAAAACTGAACTACAACAGACCATCGAGTCGTATACCCAGCTCCCATAACAAAAAAGGGGCCATCCTATATAGAGACATAGAGATAAGAGATGCTCCTGGATGTAGTTCGATCTCGAAATCAATCTCTCGTCTAAGGGGTAATACTACAACCTCTTATGGAAAGACATTAGGGAAATCTTCAATGAACCTGTGAAACACCGACTTCTGGACCTCTAATGAACTAATCATCAGTTCAGTGACCTAGGATGACAAAGAAGGAACACGCATCAGACCCATTCGTGGGTCTCATTTACCAAAAAACTCTACCAGCTCTCCATCAGCATTGAGGAACACCACCTTCTTTAAGAATAAATCCATAATAGCCAATATCAAATACATGTAATACATTCCAAGAATGAAATTATATAGCTGTATCCATTAACATAGGAAATACCTCCAAGAGAGGTGCTTCCCCTGACCTAGATCACAGTCTCTACATTCATCAAAGATGTTAGCTCGACCTCCAACTAGCATAGTCAATGCCAAGGGCACTGGAAGAATCTATACCTCATGTCAGAAAGAATGGAAAAGGGATAGTGATATGAAGGAGTGTGTGGATCCTAATTCAAACAAGGCATACAACCAAGTAGAAAACAAGAAAAGGGTATCTTGAAGGATGTCAGACTCTCCTAGTACTGAAAATGATAAATCATGAAGCTGACCACACCCTTCCCCATAACCTCTTTAGCACTGATGAAAACCACCAACATTTTTGTGCTCTACTATTAGAGGAAGGGGAGCATATTGGGGATGTCTTCTACCTACATCAGCTACTCTTTACTGATCCAAATATGGTGTAACCAGCTAATGCTGCCTTGACTGGAACTGCCTCAATGGAGGAACCTAGTGTGGAACACCTGGTGCACGTTGACCTCTCTGAATGGTTAAAAAAAATCATTGATGATGACCTTGGACTCTATAAAAAAAGTGCCTGAGACCCTGAAATATCCCTAAGATCTACCACCCCCATAGAAACAAGATACTGAGGGATAAGACCTACACCCGACCAAATGAAAACACTTATTCCCTGAAAACAGGGAACCCCAGACTAAATCTCTTCTTTGTGACAAATCCTGAGGACTCCCCTCTCATGAAGTTCTAATTTAGGATAACATTATATCGATGACCACATTCCTCACAAAAAATTCAAGATATGTCTTCAACATAAAAAGGGTGACCTAGAACTTGATCTCAAGATAAAAATCATCACAAAAAGCCTCATCATGTCCTCCACATTTGGAAAATGGTCTGAAACCTATTGTAAAAGGTTCCTAAAATATATTTCAAACTATCACACACTATATATCCCATGTCTAAGTGTAAGCAGCTCTTTGCGACTAGACATCTTCATGGTCAAAGAAAGAAACTTGACTCTGAACCTATCTCAAAACTCCTCCCATGAGATCTTTGATGCCTCACGATCCTTGAAAAATAAGAACCACCACAACCTCATTGCCCAATGCAGTATATTTACAAATAATGACACCCAGTGTTCCTTTAGATCATGGATTGAGTTGAAATCCATCTCATTCTCTTCCAACCAGTCTTCCATGAATGCATCTGAAATAGATCCCTCATAATTTTGTAGACTCAAGTCCTGAAACTATTGGAGTGTCCTCCTCCAAGTGTCTTCATCATCGACCTCCACACTATGAAGATCTGATAGCATAGCCTACTGGTCATATTCTATATAAACCTGATGAGGATGTCAACATGGATCCATACTCACAAGATAACAAACAGTTAGAGCTGTAAAACCCATCATATGGAAGGCTTAACATTAATTAATTGTTTTTATTCATTTTAGGTTAACCTATCCCAAGTTCTACGCATTTGAAAATATGTTCAAAGAATAATTATGAATGATCCTTTACTATGTATCTACATAGAAACAATTATCACCTCATTTAGTAGCGACTGTAAACATAAAGGTGCATGCGTTAGAGAACAGGGGGACCTAAATTCCTTTTTTTTAGTCGATCTCCTGTGTTTACAACACATTATAAACTTGAATGACAAAATTTCCCTACAAACAAAAGAAACATCACCTGTTCCCAAATCCAAACTCCATTATATCACTCAACCAAACCTATGATACTACTTTGTCATGACCACCTCCCCACAAAGTGTACCCCTCCTAAAAGACTACATCCACCTGAGGACACAGAAACACCACCACACTAACCAAAACCTATGGAAACTCCATTATAAACATTGAGATAAAATTCTATAAAATGGTATGGAGGTATTTAAGGAGAGGAACATAGAAGAACTATGGTAGATAATACCTTATATCAAAGATGGACCGACACTTCCGAGTTTCACCAAAATAGGGGGTGCACATGAAATAGGAAGAAAATATAGGAAATACATGATCCAAGGATATAGAACTGAACACGAATCCTATGGTAAGGAAGGAAAGGTTTGAGCATCTTTCACCCAGGAACAATAATGAAGAACAAGGGAGGAAGATATCTTCTCCCTTTAGAAGATTTAACAGACCAATAGTTTAAGATATGGTGGATTTTCCATTAAGATCAGATCGGCCAAAGATCATGTATTTTAACCACGTAAAGGCTTTCCGATTTTTAGGAAAAATTAAGATAGGAGTAATGGTCTTTCAATATGTCTTAAATCCCAGAAAATAGGGCCTTGAATGCATTTTACATCAAAGGAAATGTAAAATGGGTGAAACTGTAAGAAATTAGGAAACAACTAGAAATTTGAAAAAGGGTGAGAAACCCTTTGGTATTCCACCATCACAGTTCCAACGTTACGGTGCCACCATTTTGGTGTTCCAACATCGCGATGCCACTATTACGATGTCACTATTTCGATGGGATTCCATTTCAGTGTTCCACCATTTTGGTGTGCCATTATTTCGATAGGCCACCATTTTAGGGTGCCACCATTTTAGTGTGCCACCATTATGGTTCCATCAGTTTGGTGAAAACCATTTTTTGAAACTATATATTGGGAAGACTCCCAAAACAAACCACTATGATCCCAAGATAACCACAAGCACTGGATTTTCACAATGTAATGGCACAGGGAAATCCAGGTAATTATAGATAAAATATATTCCCAGAAGTTAATTATATCATGAATATCATATAGATATTTTTTATGTCACATTTGATTAATTAAAACCATAAATTATAAATTCCATGTATTGTGCGAACGGATCACATCAATTTGAGGGGGTGGTTGTCCACACTTCCACAAATGATGTTATTGAATTTTAAAAAAATGGAAATTGTAAAGGTATGTGTTATAAAATAATTATATAATTATATAGAAATGATAAATATCCAATATAAAATATGTAAACTGAGTGTCCATCAAAATTCCCAACCATGAACGGGGTAATGGAAAAATGGAAAATCCTTATTTCGTGAGGTGGTAGTTTTCCGCACATAAAAACTGTACGTTCATTACCATCAGATGGAGGCGTGTATATGTGAAGGTATAAGACCGAAGATTACAAAATATCAGTATATTGAGGATACTGGTCTTTTATAAAATAAATGATTATAGAGTTTTGAGTGGGGGGAAATGGAAATAAATCTAAATATATTGAGGAAAGATGTTACCACTTATTTTGGTAACTCCTTTTGGTTTACGCCAAAGGGATTCATTGGATTGATTTATGACCAAGGTGATGATTCGAGGTCAAGGGTAGGGATTTTTCGGAGCTATTTTGACAGTGATTGGCCAAGAAAATGTGTCTTAAGAGGTGTGAGTAAGTGGGAGTATTGAGTTTCTTTTTATAGTGGAGGAGGAGTGTCACTCCTTTATATTTTGGAAAATGGAATTCCACCCATGTTTTTCAAAATGAATGTGGCTCCAATAGTGTAAGATATTTAATCCAAGTGAGGGTAGGGTTAAAATATGTCCATCTAATGGATTTTGTACAAGTTTCTAAGACATTTGGGCCCTTAAGATTAAGGTTTAGTCCATTTTTAAACTTAATTTCACCTTAATTATTGTAATTAATATTAATCACTTCTACTAATATTTTTGGTAAAAAAATAATTTTAACTAATTGGAAATTATAAATTATTCTGATTCAAAATATAGAATCCATTTTCCCAAATTCCAATCATAGAAGTGGTTGAAATTAGTATAAATTTAATCTTGCAGAGAGGATAAAAATTCATGTTTTTAAAGTACAAACATTAAAAAGTTTTATATATGTTTTCATATTAAATTTCAAAGTGATATTGATTCCAATGACCAAAATTAGATTAACTGATAAACAATTAATATAATTAAACATTAAAAATAATTTAAAATAAAATTTATTTAAGGACCTTGCATTAAACATTACATATTGTGGTTATTTTAAAACTAGAAATCATGTCTTTTCCCAAATATCATTTAGGTTTATAATTTTATATAATTTTTTCAAACTCTTACATTATAAACCCATACATTGGAAGTGGATACTTATACTCAGTATCCATTCCCCCCCAGCTAAAACCCTTTTAAAATTTAAACAAGATTTTTTTCAAGACACATCCTCAATACTTTGTCATGACATCTTATTTATCCTTACCAATCATAAGACGTATGAAAAACATTTTATAACTCGAGGTGAGCATAAAAATCTCAATAAGGGACATAAAACTAATAAATATTTAGTCCAATAAAAACGTGAAAACATAATAAAAATCTTCTATTAAAAACACATTAGAATGAATATAAAAATCATGCAGTTTCCTTGGGACATCAATACCATATTAGTCAGATAATCACCTATAAAAATTGAATAAACATATGATGGAATTCCATCTCTGGAGTACCCAATTCAATGGAGAGTTATAATGGGGCTCCCTCATCATATCTTGAGATATAATATGGACTAACCCATCAATCTTGAGCTATAATGGGGATCAACCCATCATATCCTGAGATATATTGGTCTCAACTATCACGACCTGCCTTCACCAAGATGAGGGAAGGGACAACAGATTTCCAGACCCTTCCTTCTTCAAGTTGAAGGAGAGATAATGACCCATGAGACACACCTTCAATAGGCCCCGTAGTGGAAACTAGCACCAAGGGTATAGAATCACACACAAGATGGAAGACATTAACCTTTTTCTTTATTAGGATTGGGAGATAAGATTGTAAATCCTAAAAACACCAAAACTAGGGGGTAAGAGTAAATCCAAAAGAAAACCATTACCATTTTCATGTTACAAAAGTAAATACCACAAAGTTCAAGGGGACTACAAAGCTAAAGTACAAAAGAAAAGAAAAACAGCAACTACAACTGTCCCAACATCCAAGCTAGTACAGCCCTGCACGATTCCTGAAGTCCTCCTGGAAACCTGAAAGAAGTTTTATATACGTAGGGTGAGCATACAAGTATACTCAGAAGAGAAAACCAAAGACTCTCGTGCACAAGTGGGGAGGCATTCTAATGCCCTATGAGAAAAGATACAACCAAAGAACCTAGCACGTAAAACTATCCACCCAAGCCTCACCAAGGCACACTCCCTAAATAATGCAAGTCAAGTAATGTATAGTAATAGCACATATATATTTGGGGTACCCCATGCCACTTTCCCATTGGTTATTGAAGATATCATACGCATCGAACCAATCCCGCCATTCTCACCACAGTCCCACTACCACACCCCACCCGCACACACCTGGGCCACAACCACGCATCCCACCCACAAACACCTGGGCCACAGCCACCATCCCACCCGCAGACACCTAGACCACAACCACCACACGCAAACATGCCCGTAAACACCTGGGTCAGAATAACTACTACCACACCCAAAGACACCTGGGCCTCATCCCGAAGACTCTTGGAAAACAACCTGCCCGCACACACCTGGGCCAACCACCACAACTACCCTGCCCAATGAATCTTGGGCTATAATAGACCTCTGGCCGTCATAGTCTGCCTGAAGAGTCTTGGGATATTCGGGAAAGGGAGTAGAAAACTAGGTAATAACCATCCACTCATAGAAGTGTTGGAAAAAACAACCTCACCCATGAAATGGGGGTATTCAGCTCTAAGTTCTCAACTTGGGTGGGGCGTGAATAAGAAACATAAAAACTACAAATATATGTATAGGAAACAAGAACTCATCCCAACCTAGGGGTTCCAAAACCTAAGCACAACACCCTTGTTACTATTCATTCATAAAAGAAGAGGACAACACTCACGTCCAAGTCCCAAATCATTCCCAAAACCAATTACCCATTTAAATCATTCTTGTTTCCTTGTGCAAATGATCCCATTTAGGTGAATTCTACACTACTGGGCAACTAACCAGCCAAACCACAAGCCAGAGAAAGAGAAACCGCCAAACAGAAATTTAAGCATTCACACTCGGTTCTCTTGTGAAGTTGGAACAACAAAGGGATCAGTGAGATCCCTCAAAGTACTGGAACCAAACAAAGCCTTGAGATACAGCCCCACACAACTTTATATTCACAACCAACAACTGTTCCACAACTGAGGATCCCATACTCATCCACGATACCCCCTCAGCATAGAGTAGAACAAACAGACATGCCACCAAGATGGAGAAAGGAAGTTTCCAGACTCAACTATGTCATTCACTAAGTTTTCTTCTTTCTGTTTGGTTAACCAAGGTGATCACACAAGGATTGTTGTTCACTGGACATTCATTTAATCAACAGAGTTTACGTGATTAACCAAATTCCCATGTTGGAGCCATTCAACCATCACATAAGATAAGGGTTCATTAGTGCGCAAGTAAAGTCCACTAACGACCATGATTTTCAGTGAGCATAAGCCCATATAGTTCACAACATATAGAAATTATAATAGAGTACAATAGAATTGTCAAACACACCCCATCATTTTTAATAGTCTGTTTATAATCTTTGTTAAGGTTTGGTTTCATCCATTCCCATAGAGACAGTAGGGTACCCACCCCTCATGATACATAGTAAAGAGAGGCAAAGGAAAATCCCTACTGGTTGATCAAGGATCAAAATTCTTATCCACGCGCCAAGAACTGGGGATGCACAACTTGCAGGGGAGGAACTCCAGGGACTCCAAGGACGAGCAAAAAAACTCCAGAATAGGTGCACCACAAGCCTCGGGAGGGAGGGACTCCAAGAACACTAGGGATAAGAAAGAAATCCAGCCAAGAAGGGGAAGGAAGAAACTATTGCGTGATATAAAGACGAGATCCCGTTGTTACGGGATATGAAAATTTGAACGCTTTAATGTCAGATCATGGTTTCCTATGTGGTTCGAAGGTTACACACAATGGGATTAATTCTTATTTAATTATTCCCATCGGGGTGGTGGCATAATGGTTGTACATTAAACCATTTCTTTTAAATGGGGTAAAATGCGCAACGGCAGCGGAACAAGAAGGTATGGGGAAAGGGTGTGACACCGAGGAAAAACCAAACGTTTTGGTAAGTTTAAGGTTTTCCTGACTTTTGGGGGATTTTAGATATTATTTATGGGCTTTAAATGGATTTGAAAGGGGGAATTAAATCATCTTTATGCTAAAACAAAAGTTGTGGGAGTGGAAACAGTTGGAAACTGGAAAATGAACGAAGACCACTCGATGAGGACACAATGCCACTATCACAGTGCCACCCTCATAGTGCCACCATCAAGGTGTCACCCTTACGATGCCACCGTCACCGGTGCCATCATCACGGGGCCACCGTGACCGGTGTGCGACCGTCATGGTGCCACCATGACCGGTGCCACCATCATGGTGCCACCATGACTGGTGCCACCCTCACGGTGCCACTGTGACTGGTGTGCATCCATCCTAGTGCCACAGTAACTTGTTCCCCCGCGACTGGTGCCACCATTTCGGTGGATCCGTGTTTTGGAAAAGTAATGGACCAGGTGGGTCCGGGCCATAACATCAGATACCTCTCAAACTATTCTCGCCCTCAAGAATCAAAACTATACCCAATGAAAAGAGGGTTTCTGAACAACCACATCGAAAGATACGTCTCAAGAGTGGACCTTATTGATATCTAGGAACACCTCTCCCTCGAGTAATTGGGAAAAATATTAAGGTCAAACTATCCAGTCATATGGGTTAGGGTGTTTCTTCCTCCATGTCAAGATATTATCCACTTTGGGTGGAACTGAATCGCCCGCGTGGATTTAATTGCATCCACCTTAATGAGTCTTGATTAGGGATCAGGTCCTCACCTACCCATAGTTAGGACTCCTCACACACATCCACAGAATAAGGAATACCACACGTTCCATATTTAACAAGGTAAAGTGTTCCATCACAACAAGTATAAAAAAATAGAACAATACTCAAAACAGCTCTAGGTACTGGGCGCGCATCTGCGTCTCCCGTACCCAGGTACTTTCCTCGAGCCCTCCATGCCTCCATAACACATGAACCAAAGGAATGGTCCATCAATGGAGCACCTTCTCCATACAATCCTCAATTCTCACTTGCATTTTCGCAAACTTCACGTCGACCTTGATATCCATCTTTCCCCAGTCGAGGACGTGTGAATCATCTTGTAGATACCGTCGGAGTTGTGACACATGGAAGACGTCATGTATTCTCAGTAGCGGCGGTGGTAGCGCTAGCTGATAAGACACTTCTCTGACCCACCGTAACACTTCGAAGGGTCCGATGAACCTTGGAGAAAGCTTACTCCACATGCTGAACCCCCGTTGTCCACACCGAGGGGAGACCTTCAAGAATACATGGTCCCTGATCTCGAACTCCAAGGGTCTCCTCCTAATATAAGTATATGACTTTTGCTAGTCCTGAGATGCCTTCATCCTCTCCCGTATAAGCTGAATCTTCTCCTTCGTGCTCGGCACCACCTCCGGGCCAAGACCACATGTTTCCCCAACCTCAGTCTAGCACACGTGTGAGAGAAATGGCCTTCCATACAAGGCTTCTAACGAAGACATTCCAATGGTAGAGTGATAGATATTATTGTAGGAAAACTCTACCAGAGGCAAGTGTCGCACCCACAATCCCCAAAAATCCAGAATACATGCTCGCAGCATATCCTCCAACGTCTGGATGGTGTGCTCTGTCTGTCCATCTGTTTGGGGATGGAAATCAGTGCTAAGACGTAGCTAGGTTCCAAAAGCATGCTGCAATCCTCTCCATACACGTGACATAAACCAAGAATCCCTATCTGTGACTATGGACCTCAAAACTCCATGCAACCGCACCACCTCATCCACATACCTCGGTGCTAAGGAATCCACTGCTCCCGACTCCTTGATCGCCAGAAAGTGAGACGATTTCATCAACCATTCCACCACTACCAAGATAGCGTCGCAACCTCCTTGAACCATGGGTAGCCCTTTGACGAAATACATGGAGATGTCATCCCACTTCTACTCGAGAACGTCTAAAGGCTGAAACAAGCCGTCTGGAACACGATGTTCAGCCTTCACCTGCTGACACAGTAGGCACCTGGCCATGAACCCTTTCACCACCCGCTTTACCCCGGGCCACCAGAACTGACCCCTCAAGCCCCGGTACATTTTTGAAACTCCTGGGTGCACTGCTAGGGGTGAGTTGTGGAACTTACCAATAACCCTCTCATGCATCGCCCTAGGAACAAACAACTTCCCTCAGAAAAGCATCTGATTCTGACCATCCTCTATCCACCCTTATGAAGCATTGTCTTGGTTAACTCAGTCACACATCACTTCACTCTCTATGTCTCCCCACTGAGACTCCTCCACCTGCCGCAGTAGAGAAGACTGCACTGTCATCTAATACAGGCAACCTCTACTGCCATCCATCCTTGCATCCAGGTGCAGGGCATCCAACTCCTCCATCGCCTTCCAAGCATCTGACGACTCTCGAACCACATCCTTCTACAACTTACTACTCAATGCATCAACCACCACATTCCCTTTTCCTGAGGTGTAGGAGATCTCGAAGTTGTAGTCCTGAAAGAACTCCATCCACCTTCACTGCCGTGAGTTCAGGTCCAATGGGGAGAAGATAAAATTCAAGATTTTGTGATCCGTGAAGACCACAAAGCGCTCCCCAATGAGGTAATGCCTCCACAACTTTAGTGCGAACAAGTCCGCCGCAAGTCCCAGATCATGGGTGGTATAATTACGCTCATGGGGACGTAACTTTATAGACACATAAGAGATCTCCCCTTGCCATTGCATTAGAAAACACCCAAGGCCTTGTCCTGAAGCATCACAAAACACCTCATACGCCGCCCCTTCTTCTGGAAACCTCATCACTGGGGAACTTACCAACTTCTCCTTCAGATAGCTAAAGTCTGCCTGACACTGCCCATTCCACACGGAAGCCTGGTCCTTCTTGGTCAAAGCTGTCAATGGTGCTGAAACTCAGGATAATTTGGGTACGAACCTACATTAGTAACCTGCCAGTACAAGGAAACTACGAACCTCTTCCATGTTCTTGGGTGCTACCCAAGAAGAAACTGCCTCGTCCTTCGATGGTTCCACTTCTATTCCCTACTCGGACACCATGTGCCCAAGGAAGTGCACTTCTCGTGTCTAGAACATGCACTTGGACAACTTCCCATAGAGTTGGTGCTATCAGAGGACCTCTAAAACTATTCTAAGGTGCTCAGCGTGATCCTCCTCTAATCTTGAGTAGATCAGGATGTCATCAATAAACACAACTATGAACTGATCCAGGTATTTCTGGACGACAGAGTTTAGGAGCCCCATGAACCCAGCTGGAGCATTCGTAACGCCGAAAGACATGACCAAAAAATCAATGTGCCCATATCTGCACCTAAAGGTAGTCTTTGAGATTTCACCCTCCATTACTCTCAGCTGGTGATATCCTGACCGCAGGTCAATCTTGGAGAACCACCCTGCCCCTTTTAACTGGTCGAAAAGGTCGTCTATCCTCAGGAGAGGGTAACGGTTCTTGACCGTTAACTGGTTCAGTCTCTGGTAGTCTATGTACAGTCTGAGAACACCGTCTGACTTATTTGAGAATAATACTGGAGCACCCCATGGTGATGCACTTGGTCGAACAAAACCCTTTTTTATCAGATCTTCAATATAAATCTGTAACTCCCACAGCTCGGAAGGTGCCATCCGGTAGGGATCCATCAAAATCAGACGGTCACCAGGTTGCAAGTCTATCTCGAACTCAACATCTCGTCATGGGGGTAGAGTCTCCACCTCCTTAGGGAAGATGTCTATAAACACACTGACGATCCCTGGGACTTCCACCAATTATGCATCCACCAACTCCACTAATAGTTCAGCTAACATGGAAAGGAGGGGCTCCTCTCGCCTGCTTCTTTTCTGCCAACCCCACTCGCCGTGCCCAACTGGATTCCCTCTCATGATACACCTCCTAGTGTGTGTATCCTTTCCACCACTTCATCCTTCTTTTGGACCTCCAAGTACGTTGGTAGGGTGAAGGGAGTAACAACATACTGGAGAGAAGGTCGAAGTGCCTCCTCCAAATGCCTTGCCCGAGACTCCTCATCCTAAAAGAGGTCGGGAGAAAAGCAAAGAAGATCCTTGAACTTGATCCCCAACTCTCTCACTGACATACTCCTCTGCTGGAGGGAGATTAGTTCCTACCTCTTCTCAGCCTTCATCGTGGAAGAGTGGAATTCCACCCGGAACTCCTTCTCGAAGTCAACCCATGTAACCTTAGCCTCCCTCTTCTTCCCAAGATAATGTTTCCACCACTAACGCGACGCTCCACACATTTGGCTTACAGCTAGAGGAAACTAGTACTCCGTCGGAGCCCAGATCAAGATGAAAGCTATCACTAACTCCTCCAGCCAGCTCTTTTTCTCCACGTTTGAGATGCTACCCTCGTTCTTCTCGAGGGTCTACCGCTGAAAGGCACGAAGCGTCCTCTACCACTGATCTTCCTCCTCCTCTCGGTCATCCCTCTACCGATCAGCCAAGTCAAACTCATAGGCCTTGATCGCCCGCACTACTCGTGGTCGTCTCCCAAGTGCCATAACTGCAAGGTAAACAAGGAATGCCTAAGCCCGAGTAGTGTAGAATAGTGTTCTAAAAATTTCTTAGACTTCTTATCCATTTTAAATCCCCAAACACCCATGAAACACAAGAACACAAGTCATTATGATTCATGTACCTTCCCTAGGGTCTCTACCCTGCAATCAGTGTAGCCTTACTTGGTCGTTCGGTAGGCCTAGATTCCTTGTATCGGATCACGGGGGGGCCCTAAAATCCCTTGTATAAGCCAGTATTCCCTGGACTATTTCACGCACCAAGATCACCCAACACTGTTTCCCTACCATCCCATGCAATTCTCACTGTGCCTATCCCCAGACTTCATCCTATCTCTCAACCTCTGCCTCTGATACCATTCTGTCACGACCCACCTTCACCAAGATGAGGGAGGGGACAATAGATTGCAAGACCCTTCCTTATTCAAGTTGAAGGAGAGATAATGACCCCCGAGACCCGCCTTTAATAGGCCCTGGAGTGGCTACTATCACCAAGGGTATAGAATCACACACAAGATGGAAGGCATTACCCTTTTCTTTGATAGGATTGGGAGATAAGATAGTAAATCCCAACAACACCAAAACTAGGGGGTAAGAGTAAAGCAAAAAGAAAACCATTCCCATATGCATGTTACAAAAGTAAATAACACAAAGTACAAGGGAACTACAAAGGTAAAGTACCAAATAAAAGAAAAACAATAACTGCAACTATCCCAACATCCGAGCTAGTACGACCCCACACAATCCCATAAGTCCTCTTGGAAACCTGAAAGAAGTTTTATATAAGTAGGGTGAGTATACAAGTATACTATGTAGGGAAAACCAAAGACTCTCATGCTTAAGTGGGGAGGCATTCTAATGCCCTGTGAAAAAAGAGACAACCAAAACACCTAGCAAGGAAAACTATCCACCCAAGCCTCACCAAGGAACACTCCCCAAATAACACAAGTCAAGTAAAGTATAGTAATAACACATCGATATTTGGGTAACCCGCGCCACTTTCCCACTAGTTATTGAAGGCATCCTATGCATCGAACCAATCCCGCCATTCTCACTGTAGTACCACTGCCACACCCCGCCCGCACACACTTGGGCCAAAACCATGCATCCTACCAACAAAAACCTGAGCCACAACCAACATCCCTCCTGCAGACACCTGGGCCACAACCACCACATGTGACCACACCCGCAAACACCTGGGCCAGAACAACTACTGCCATGCTCGAAGACACCTGGGCCTCATCCCGAAGACTCTTGGGAAACAACCTGCCCGCACACACCTGGGCCAACCACCACAACTACCCTGCCCGAAGAATCATGGGCTATAATAGACCTCAGGCCATCACAGCCTTCCGGAAGATTCTTAGGCTATTTGGGAAAGGGAGTAGAAAATGTGCTAATAACCAGCCACTCATATGAGTGTTGGAAAAAACACCCTCCCCCATGAAATGGGGGTTTTCGGCACTAAGTGCTCAACTTGGGTGGGGTGCGAATAAGAAACATAAAAACTACAGATATATGTATAGGTAACAAGAACTCATCCCAACCTAGGGGTTTCAAAAACTAAGCACAACACCGTTGTTACTATTCATTCATAAAACAAGAGCACCACACTCACGACCAAGTCACAACTCATTCCCAAAACCAATTCCCCATTTAAATCATTCTTATTTTCATGTTCAAATGATCCCATTTAGGTGAATTCTACACTACTGGGAAACTAACTGGAAAAACCGCAAGCCAGAGAAAGAGAAACAACCAAACAATAATTTAAGCATTCACACCCTGTTCTCTTGTGAAGTCACAACAACAAAGAAATCAGTGAGATCCCTCAAAGTACTGGAACCAAACCAAGCCTTAAGATACAACCCCAAAAGCTTCATATTCACAACCAACAACCATGCCACAACTAAGGATCCCATCCTCATCCACGTCACCCCATCAGCATTGAGAAGAACAAACAGACATGCTACCAAGATATAGAAAGGAATTTTCCAAACTCAAGTATGCCATTCACTATGTTTTCTTCTTTCTGTTTGGTTAACCGTGGTGTTCACACAAGAATTGTTGTTCACTGGACCTTCATTTAATCAGAAGAGTTTATGTGATTAACCAAATTACCATGTTGGAGCCATTCAACCATTATATAAGACAAGGGTTAATTAGTGCACAATGAAAGACCACCAAAAACCATGATTTTCAGTTAGCATAAGCCCATACAGTTCACAACATATAGAAATTATAAAAGAGTACAACAGAATTGTCAAAGGAACCCTATCATTTTTAACAGTCTGTTTATTATCTTTGTTACGTTTTGGTTTCATCTATTCCCATAGAGATAGTAGCGTACCCACCCCGCATGATACATAGTAAGGAGAGATTATGGAAAATACCTACTTGGTTGATCAAGGATCGAAGTTCTTCTCCACGCGCCAAGAACTTGGGATACGCGACTTGTAGGGGAGGAACTCTGGGGACTCCAAGGACGAGGAGAAAAACTCCAACACAGGGGCACCACAAGCCTCAGGAAGGAGGGACTACAAGCGCACCAGGGAGAAGAAATAAATTCAACCAAGATGGGGAATAAAGAAACTCTATCATGATATAAAGATGAGATACCATTGTTACAGGATATGGAAATTTGAACACTTTAAAGTCGGATCGTGGTTTCCTATCCAGTTGGGAGGTTACACACGATGTGATTAATTCTTATTTAATTATTATCCTAGGGGTGGTGGCATAATGGATGTGCGTTAAACCGTTTCTTTTAAATAGGAAAAAATGCGCAATGGGGGTAGAAATGTAAGGTACAGGGAAAGGTTGTGACACCGAGGAAAAACCACACATTTTTGTAAGTTTAATGTTTGCCTGACTTTTGGGGGATTTTAGATATTATTTGTGATATTTAAATGGCTTTTATATGGGGAACTAAATAATCTTTATGCTAAAATATATGTTGCGGGAGCAGACAAAGTTGGAAACTAGAAAAAGAATGAAGACCGCTCGGTGAGGACACGGTGCCACCTTCACGGTGCCACCCTCACGGTGCCACTGTCACGGTGTCACCCTTATGGGGCCACTTTCACCAGTGCCACCATCACGGTGCCACCCTGACCGTTGTGTGACAATCACGGTGCCACTGTGACCAGTGCCACCGTCACGGTGCCACTGTGACTGGTGTATGTCTGTCACGGTGCCACCGTAACTGGTGCCCCCATGACCGGTGCCACCATTTCGGTGGAGCCGTGTTTTGGAAAAGTAATGGACCAGGTGGGTCGGAGCCATTACATCTACCCATTTTAAAAAATGTCTAGGAATATATCATCAATAAAACCCTTGAAAACTCAATTAACCACCAGTGAAAAACACCTCCAGATATCAAAGTACCCTTTTCTATTGAAAATAAATTTTAAAATATAACCAGCATCCACATAATAGTGAAAAAACATTCTTTAAAAATAATTATGAAAACATATAAATAATGACTTAATGTAATAAATAATAATTAAATCATGAGAAACCACTCATGGTGTATACATTAAGAAATATTTATTTTGAATTTTGTAGAATGAGTTCAAAAAGGAACTTTAAAAGAGGGTTTTTAAAATAAATTCCCTTAAAAAGATTCCATTATGAAAACACTAAAATTTTCCATTTTAAAGAAAATAATTTAAATATAAATACATTCATAAAAACATTTTTTAATAATGGACATGGAATATAATGGTTTATAAGGATAAATTTTAATACTTTAAAAAACACGGTTTTTCGTTGGAAAGTTACTTACCTTGGGTCTGACTCATCACATACAATATTTATCTTATTGAATAATTAACTTAGGTTTATTATCTAACTACTTTAGAAACTTTTTAACATTTTTTATAACTTATTATATTGTTTAAACAATTACTTAATAATGTAAGTTCTTGTAATATGTTATGACGATATTCATTACCTGAGTCCAAATTGACTTTTGTATGATGTCAATAGTCAAAGTGGTCATAATTACTTCATTCCCAAAATAAAATTCAGGAAATAATAATCTGTTTTATACTTCAATTATAATTTTAAATCCTTCCATTACACATGGAGATTAAAAATGAACTACATTACAATCATGGAGATGGTAAGTCGTAGGCATACACGAGTAATGTTTCCTTTTTTAAATGATCATTATAGAAAAAAGGTAAGAATTATTTTAACATTATAAAATTATCCTAATATAAAAAAATATCATATTAATAATTTTAATATAATTATATAATTTATCCACATGATGTAGTTGTTAAAAATTAATAAAATAACTTCATGTAGGTGGTAATTCACATGTACGCACAAACAACATTATTATTTTTATGTGAATGGAAATTAATAACATAATTGATATATTATTCTATTATAATGATACATATGTCATGAATAAAATATATAATCATTAACACCATCGTTATAACCAGTTTTGAGAGACAGTAATGGAAAACGAATTATATTGGTTCATGAAGGTGATAGTTCACACGTATGCACAAACGATTAATTCATTTCACATTTAATGGAAGTGGAAATGGATTAATGTGATGATATTAAAATAATTAAATTTATATAAATTGAGTATAATAGAGTTATTATATCATGATGGATGAATAATATTTGAATAATGTGGAAGATGAAATAAAATTGAAATACTTAATAAAAAATGAAACATCTTCTTCAAATGATCTCCTTTGATTAACACCTTAACACCTCTAAGGAGGGTGCTATGCCTAAAATACGGCCTCTATAATGTGTGTAGGGATTATATTATTGTATTTGGGTAGATATATTATGATTTTAAAAGGATTTGAGGTGTGTAGAGAAAATAAGAATGGGTACCCTTTTATAGGAGAGGGGAGGGGCACTTTTGGAAATATTCAAAATATTAAAATAATATAAATTAATACTGTAATAAAAATGTCTCAAAACTAATTTATTTATAATATATTATTATTTTTGGTCGAATAACCTTGCTAAAATTAAAATTAGATAAGTATGACTATTTTTAAATCATTATTTTTTTTTGTTTTAACCCTTATTAATTATTATCGTGAAAACACTTAATTTAAACATTGCGGGTTAATATAATTAAAATAAAATTCAAAAAACAAAAAATGATCCACTGATGAAATTTTTAGATGTACCCCAATCATTTAGAAGATATTTTAATTTGTAAAAGTTTTATATCATTTAATAAATAATTTTTATTTTAAAAAATCAATAATGTCAATTTTGACACTTTTGATAATTTTACTTCTTAAAAATATAATAACCTATTTATATATAAAAAAACTATATTAATTCATCCATAAAATTTCAAATTAATCCATAAAATTATTTTATTACATAAATTATATAAAATTATATTTATTTATTAATTTTAATATCATTTATTTGTTTCTCCCATTAATTAAATAATTGTTGCATCATCAATGTGTCCCTATTTCGTTAAATTATTGATTTCCTAAAAACTATAAATAGTTTATTTTTATGAATATAAAAATTTTATATTTACAAATACTATTTATAGTGGAATATATCTTCTAAATAACTATATACTAAAAATTCTATAGTTATTAAAACATGAGTAAACCATATTTGTCTTTTCTTTAAAATAAAATAATACAAAGGTAATAAGGTCAACCAAGTGGCATGAAGTGGTAATAAAATTGCCACAAAGATGATTTTAGTCAAAAATATATCATATAATAATATTAATAAAATTTTTATGATAATGTTACAATATTTTATAATATTATTTTTACTTTTAATTACAAGATATACCCATAAACGTGGTAATAAAAATATTATTAAAGTTACTATTCATAATGTAAAAAAATAAAGTGGCCTATTTAATAAATAACTATCTTATTATTTAAAATATGGAATCTATATTAATAAATTCAAGCCACATAATTAGTCGAAATTAATTAAAAATTAATCATGTTGACGGAAAGAGAATCTCAGTTTTTAATGTAAAAACATTCAAAATCTCACAAATATTATTATCCATTTTCAATGTCAAACTGATTCCAATGAACTAAATTTAATTTAATTATTATAATTTTATCTAATTATACTTTAAATACATTCAAAAATATAAATTTAAATTATAAATTAATTTTATGAAGAAGTAGTTTTCAATTAAAATACAATATTTTTTCACTATTTCATCAAAACATGAAACTTGTTAGAAAAATTAAAAAAATTAAATCAAAGTAAATTTTTATCCTCCTATTACAATGAATAAATTTATTATATAAAAAATTATATATAAAAGAGTGAAAAAATAGATTTAAAATATGTGCACAGCCAAATGGTGGCAAAACTGTGTTTTTTGAAAAATACTATTTTTTTTTGTAAAATTGGAGTTGTTTTGGTATCATTTCGAGGAAATAAATAAGATGAATGTAAGAAAAAAATTTGAAGATATTTACTTTGTATTTCAATAATAAAATCCAACAAGGGTTATTTTTATTTATTTATTGGTACATTAAAATAGTTTTTCAAAAAAAATCTTTTATTTTTAAAAGGGGATTCCATTCATTTTTAATTAATCAGTAAAATAATAATTTATATATACATGTGTAAACCATATTTTCATAATTCAATTATTACTATTTATTCCCTCCATTTTAATGATTATGTTAAAATGGTAAAATTTAAATAATAATAATTGGTTTTTTATTTAAAAATAATGTGTCGTATGATTTATGCTATCAAACATCAAAACATAAGATGTTAAATTATTTTTATTTAGTAAATTGTGTCCTAGTATTTGGATCCTAGGATAAAAAGTTGTTGTTTTTACTTTTCAATATATGTTTTTTTTGAAATACCATATCAGAAAAACGATTAATGAAGCTTCAATTTTAAAATAAGGAAAGTGAAGTACAATGGTCAGTTGAGATAACATATACTAGGGTTACATGTTATAAAACATCAAAATGGAAGAAAAAATAATTGTCATGTTCTAATGGATAATGATAGAGAACATGGTAATGATAAATTTAAAAAATCACAAAACAATAAATCTGTGATGGGTTAAAAGGTCATTGATTTCATAGTAAGTAAAGTAAATGAATAACATTTTGGTTTTAAATAATTTTTAAGGGTTAAGGAATTATTTTACTATTTATAATAATAAAAAAAAGGAAATATACTTACTTGAAAAGTAGAGTTTCATCCATTAATCAAATTCTAACACAAACTCATCTTTTTCTCCAAACAAAGACTATTAAAGATGAATTTTTTCACTCTAGAATCACAAAAAATAATTTTCTAGAGAATCACATAATCCAAAAAATATTAAATATATATTACTACTTACTTTAGAAATTAAACAAAAACTTGTTTAGTACAAGATAAGATAATTCCTAAAAAAATAATAAACCCTATATGCTGAAAAACTACCTGAATCTCCAAAATTCAAAAGTAATACCAAAAGATCAAAATAAACCATCTGATAAATAATTTTCATTAAAATTAATAAATATAATTCCAACTAAAATTAAAACCCAAAATCCTGAAGGATTTGATCACATTATCTTCAAATATAAATTTTAATAATTATCTCCAAATAACTTCAATTACTATTGATGTATCACACAAAAAATTAATGGCCCTTGTAATCATCAAGATGTACTTAACATTTCTATAAAAAAACTGAATCACCGTAATCCCACAATCTGATCATATATTATTAAAAAATAAAATTCAATAATTACTTCTCATATAAAATACAATAGTAATCTATTTACCTTAATAATATAGGATTCTCAAAATACTTAATGTCTTGGGAAAAATCATTTTTTACTTAATCTAAAAAAGAATTTTACAATATGATAAAAATATTATCACTGAAATAAACTACTTATTATTCCATATAATTTTTTAAATAAATAAAAGGACATACTAACTAGGACATCATTTATTCCATTGGTAGGCGATGCTCCCTTATCACCCATTAGTTGTGGGTGGAATCCCACAATGTTACTTGACGTGACAGGTTATCACCCATCCTATGAGTTGTCCATTTTAAAAAACTACATAATTCTTATATTCTTCAAAAAATATTATAATGTTCTGAAAATAACCATAATATATTGCAACCTTTAAGGTTATCTCATACCTTTCAGTTTTCATCCCAATATGTAATAACCCATAATTACCTCAAAAATAAATGTCTCCAAAAAATTACCATTCGTCACCATAAAATTTCATAACATAAATAATCAAAAGGTTTTATAAAACATTAAATTTATGATAAACCAAAAATTTTAATAAAACTGTGAATAAATCCATACCTCATAAGAAAACATCATAATTTCTAAAGTTGTCTAAACCCTACCCTGATACCAACTGTGCGAGAACTCGTTTTTTCACTCAGACATGGATCCCTTAAATTTCAGTCTAAATATTTTCATTAGACCTAATATGGATTCCAAATAAGTTAAAAAAGGTCTCAATGGTTGATAGGGTGTGTTCAGATCCCAAAACCCATCTTTTTGGTGAAAGAGGACATGTCACACGATTAGTGCACAATTGTCACAGAGTTTGGCTAACCGTGCAGATGGAAATTTTTAGACAGAACAATATAGAATGGTTTGCACATAGATGTGTAGACTAACCATGAATGTTACCCTTATATATTGGTAACCGTGAAAAGTATTCACAAGGTCTTTAAAACCATGCAAAAAAACTATTCATAAACAATTTTTTGGGTAATTTTAGAAATTTTCCCATAATGATCTATTAACCCTCCTTCTAACTCCTAATAAAAATTCTTATGGTATTATCATAATTATCTATAAAATTGGATATTTTTTAATACCTAAGGTATGAATTAAGAGATATCCTTCATCTGTGATCAATTCAAACTTTCGTTCATCACTTTGGATGTACAACAGTAAGTTCACAAGTCCATTTAATCATTTCTCCTTATCTTTTTTCTCTCAACCTAATTATTGTGGTGTTATCATTTTCCCTATTTTATTAGATATACATTGACACGATCCAAGTCAAGGGCCAATAACAGAAGAAGATATTCGTACAAGCCTACTGTAGGTTGTCAATATCTTAGCCTTCAGGTTTGTTGAATTTGGAATTGTCATCTGGCACCTACCAATTTCATCAGGTGTCATTTATATAATTTTCATGCCATTATTATAATCATTATAATCGTATGTATATGATATTTCTATATATTTGATTAATTATTTGTGGTTATGACAAAAAATCCTTCCATCCCATGCAGGATTTAATGCCAAAATTGTGTTTTTAGTATTAGACAATTTTTAGCCACCATTCGAGTTTGACTTTTCTTGACCCATCTATGGTATGTTTTTATATATTAAATGTATTGGTTTATATTGTGAATTTAGTAATGGAAATTACCATGTATTCTCACTAATTTACCCACCTAAGGTAAGTGCTTTAATTGATAATTAAATGTGAAATGGAAATTGGAATGTATACTAAGTACAAGACTTCACGAGATTAAATATGAATGAATAATAGGTTTCATGTCCGTAGCACCCATTAGAAAATTAATGGAAGGTATAAAAATGATCCTTAATTATTGAATATTTTTGGAGTGGAATTAATAATGGTTTCATGCTACTTTTCCTTGTCACACTAATGAAAGGAAAGTCTTGGACCAAATGGACATATTGATTAAATATAATTTGATTAAAATGTTTCATGCTACTTGACCACATCACACTAATGAAAGGAAAGGCTTGATCCAAATGAAAAATTACATGACTTAATAATCAAATAGGAAGAGAATAACTTGATCTCACCTTGTATTCTGATCGGAGAATATCATGATCACTTGGGAACCCCATTCCGATTCAAGGATACGACATTCTTAGGTTGAGACCCACCTAGATCCTAATTCTTTTATATTCTTTGGATGACTAGTATGACACTATAGGATCACTTAAATATTATTATAGGATTCCTTTGATAAAATCATTGGATTTATCAATGAAATGTAGGTTCCATGGTTAAATCTTATCAGGCCCAATAATTGTTTAGCCCTATTATACATAGGATGAACACCTTGGACTTGACATGTGCCTCATTATGGAATTCCTTAGACTATGATCCTTCGGTTACACTCTTACCCCATGCTTTAGAAACCCTTGAGGTCTAAATTACCTTGTTTATTACCTTGTTAATTCACCATGAAATATAATTACAAGTTGACTTCATATAATTGGGAACCATGACTATTGCTAACATGTGACTTATTTAGAAATTGGTAATAATAAAATAATGAATTGTTTACATGTTCAGACACCAACTGAGGGTTAAAGCGGGTACTTGTGTATTTAGTTACAATGTACTTATTTACATTATATATTAATGTTTTCATACTGTTACATTTCAATTACATGGGAATGATGTTATAGAAACCATTGGTGGCAGCCTATTTAGATTTGTCTCACACCCTCTCCGGGTGTCGTTTGGTACCCGAAGTAGATTACATGGTAGAATTTGTTGACAAGGGGAAGCATACAATTTGAAACACTTGATTGCTTGTTGTTTAGTATGAATCTTGATAGTAGATGACTGGGTCAGAGCTCAAGATACATTGAATAGACTTTTATTACCTTTTTAATTATGCAGAACACGCTATTCCTGTTATATTGAGTCCATGTTTTCTCGTTTTCTAGTTTTCTAGTGACATGAAGTATTATCAGTTGGTGAATGTTATTCCAGTTGTTTCAGTTACTATTACTGTTGTGACTATTTTCCACTATGCCTTCTATTTACTTATATTTATTCCACTATTTACCCATATTTATAATCATCCTCTACAATACAGTTTAGTAATTAGGGAAAAGTTTCCCTATGGACACAACCTAGGCCCTCACTGCTAGTCAGCAGCCTCTATAATTCATGGAGATGCACTTGAGGCCATGTGGCCCATCATGGCAGGGCACCCATTAAGTAGAATTTAGGATTGGGAGGTTACAAAGTGGTATCACAAGAGTTTCATTTATTTGATTCACTATTTGGAGACAATAGATTGGATATTAGGAATGCTTGGGACATGGTTATAAGCCAGGATTGGGTGTCACAAATCCATTTTCAGGGTAAAATCCAAGTTTCCCTAAATTATAATTATTGTTCTACTTTTTCCTATTACTGTTGATATTATTTCACTATTGGGTGATGAATATGTTGTGTGGAGGTGTAGATTAGTACTATGTTTAATGATTTTTATTTATCCTCATCCTGATGATATGAGGGAAAGAAGAATTGTTACTTACATCATTATAGGCACCTCAAATTATGATGTTATTCATATTGCCATGCCATATAGGTGCATTTCATTATTTTGAATTTCTTGATATTCCTATGATTATATAGTGATGATGTGATATTTAGCTTGTTCTTTTGTTATTCTTTGGTTTGATTTAGCGATTTCCTATCTCAATTCACGAGGTGTGTCGGCCCTCAAGGGTTGAGATGAGTAATTTACCAAGTCAAGCCATTATGATATAAATAAATGGGTTTCATTTCTAGAGATAAGCTGTATAGGAAATCATTCACCAGAAATGACTATCCATTATAAAGTGAACCATGGCATCTAAAATGTAATGGTTTTATATCCACATCCCACCTTATTGTTTTTATGAATGGTTGAAGAGTGAACTGGGTAGTTAAATGTAAAATGAAATGAAACTTATACTAAAGCACATACTAATACCTAGACATCTATGTAGGTAGTTGGGGTAGTATTATTTTGGATGTGAGTTTTCCTATGTTCATCTTCTTTTTGTGATGCTATCTTTCTGAATAATATTGTTCTAAGGTTTGTTCTTGGATATTGTAGACCATTGCTACCAAGACATCCAGGTATTGTACACTAGGAGGGTGGTAAAGACTATTCTCCAAATGTGGTGGGCGCTGAGGCACAACTCTTACCTCCAAGAGTGCTACATGAGGCACTCCCTGTTGT
Organism: Viscum album; assembly: GCA_963277665.1. Classification (NCBI taxonomy): domain Eukaryota; kingdom Viridiplantae; phylum Streptophyta; class Magnoliopsida; order Santalales; family Viscaceae; genus Viscum; species Viscum album. The sequence continues at coordinate 1,448,770,300 of OY728151.1, read as the reverse complement.
ACCTGATCTAGGAATTGATGAAAAATTTTGTAATATCTTCTTATATCTAATGAATTATATGATTGGTGCGCCATGAGTTTCACCTATGATGGATGATCTGACCCATGAGTTCCAACATCAGTATACCCCTACATTCATAGGGGATTATGGTTCATAGGCTACTAAACCTTGGCTAGAAGCCACCCTATCTATCTATGAGAATATGGAGACACCTCTAGATTAGAGGGTAAATATTTCCACATACATGCTTCTGGATTCGGCCAAGTGTTGGTGGAATGTGACTTCCCCAGATGGTCTTCATCCGGGTATGTTATGGGTTGATTTATAGAAGAGAATCTATGATTAGTTGTTTCCTCAAAAACTAAGAGTTGATAATTCTAGAGAGTTCATGCATCTAGATTAGGGTTCTTTGTCATTAATTTAATATTCAACATGTTTCAAGGAGGTGCAGGGCTTTGTAATGCTTCCTGCTGGTGATGAGCTTTCGCGTGCTAGACACTTTGAGGATGGGCTCCAATATTCCATCCATACACAGGTGAATGTATTTATCCTGCCTACTTTTTCTGAGATAGTCAATAAATATATTATCCATGAGCACAACCTAAGGGATTTGAATAGTACTGGGTATAGAGGATTAGTGTCGAGATAGGCTAGTAGTTCTTACTATGGTTGGAAATGTTACCTCGATGTTTCTTGTCAGGTAAGTGACAACCATAGTTCTAATTTTGATAGATCTAAAGTGTGTCATCATTATGGACGATGGGGGAATTTGAAGACTCAGTTTGATAGAGACCCAATGGAGTTATGATCATGTGGTTGTATGGGGAATCTCTAGCATTTATTTAGGATATTTCTACTAGCTTCGAGTGGAAAAGGATCCACATTGGCTCCACATTCAGGAGCGAGTTCTTCTACGATGCGTCAGGCAGGGAGTTGGAATAACAACTGTAGGTCTGGAAGAGGAGGATGTCATGGTTATGGTAGCCAGAACCCTAATCAACAGTAGCACCAATAGAGCAGTTATAACTTTGGTAGTCCATCTATTACATAGGTCCATTGATAAGGATAGTTTAATGGACTACAGCCGATACCCAAGGATCATGCTACGGGGCCATCTACAGTAATATGTACTAATCTAGTAGCCTCTACTATAGTATCTTATTTATTTGATATAGGTTCATATAACTCTTTTATCTCTATATCTATCATGTAAATTCATTGATGGGAGATACAATACAACTATGGTGTAATGACCCTAGATACATTGTTAGTGGTATAGACAGAGGGAATACACTAGTGTAGGAGCTGCACCATTGAGGTAGTAATTTACCCTTTATTATGGAACCTCATGGTTCTCAAGATGACAAGCTTTAGTTTTATTCTCAGTATGGATTGGTCAGTTTAGTATCATTCTTTTTTGGGCTTCTATCATCCCAGAGTGTCTTTTACATAACCAAAGGGTAGGATTTATCTTCCTAAGGATGTGTGTGATGTACAAGATGGTAGAGTGGGACCAGAGCATCATGGGCTAGGTAGAGTGACCGACCAGATTGAAAATCTCTTCATGGAGGATCAGGGTTTATGACGAGTTTATTCCCCTCCTATAGTGGATAATTTCAGGGATGTATTTCCCAATGCCTTTTTGGATTACATCCTAAAAGAGATGTTGAGATTACTATCAAACACGTTCCAGGAGTAGCTCTAGTGTCCATTTCTCCATACAAGGTGGCACCAATAGTGTTTGAGGAGATGAAGTGGTAGTTAGAGGATTTAGAGTCCAAAAGATTTAGACATCCCAATACATCTTCATGGTGTTTTCCCATTCATTTTAAAAAGAAGGCGGATAGAACCTTACATCAATGTGTGGATTGCAAAATGTTTAATTGGAATAAAGTCAAGAACTGAGAACCATTTCCTCAAATAGATGATCTATTTGACCAGATCTGAGGAGAAATGATCTTATCCAAGATCAACCTGAGATTGGGTTATCATAAATTATGTGTCGGGACATTAGACATACCTCTTCCAACATTCTGTAGTAGGTATGGTATGTATGTTGTTCAGTCTTATGAACACACCTACCATTTTCATAGCTCTGATGAATAGGGTTTTCCACTACTATTTGTACTCTTTTGTCATGGTATTTTTTAACAAAATCCTGTTGCATTCTCACACTCATAGAGACCATGCCAAACCTCTTGAGATCATTCTGAGTACACTGAGAGAGCATCATCTTTATGCTAAGATTGCTAAGTGACACTTCTGTATCGAAAAAGTTCACTTCTTTGGTCATATAATATCTGAATAAGGTGTATCAGATGACCCATAAACGGTTAATGACGTAATATATTAGGATAATCCAAATAATGTATTTGAAATACGGGGTTTAATAGGGTTTGATAGATATTACAAGCATTTCATAAAAGTCATTTCCCATGTTGCTTCACCCCTTACTTGTGTTACAAAGAAGGGTGTCAAGTTCATATGGTCAGAAGTATGTGAGAAAGCCTTTAAGGTGCTGAAAGGGAGGCTTGTATAAGCACCTATTCTAACTCTTCCAGATCCAGGTATATGTTATACAATATTCAGTGATGCATCAGGAATATACCTTGGAGAAGTGATGATGTAGGAGGATAACGTCATTGTATATAGACCTTGATAGTTGAGGCCTCATGAGAGAAATTACTTGATGCACAAACATGAGCTAGCAAGAGTTGTCCATACCTTATGTTTCAAGAGACACTATCAGTTAGGTGAGAACATTGTGTTGTACAAAGACCACAAGAGCCTCAAATATATCTTTTCATAGCATGACTTGAACCCCGGACAATGAAGATGGGTTGAGTATCTACAATCCTTTGATTTGATGCTTTCCTATATGCTTGGGAAGGGTAATGTAGTTGCAGATGTGTAGATTCAGAAAACATAAACAAAGGTTATATATGTATCCAGTGATAAATTGAAGTTAATTGCCCTTTTTCTAAGCTACATCTGGAGTCTCATGATAGTCACCAATAGTCATACCTCTCATACTAGAAAATTACTTATTCCTTCCTTAAGAAGGTGAAGGGTAGATAGCTTTTAGATCCTAAAGTCTTTGTTCTCTAATAGAGTATACGGGGAGATAACCCACCTTCGGATTGGTCTATGGATAGAGACAAAGTCCTACATCTATGTGGACATATCCGAGTTCTTGGAGATATGAGAGAGGAGTTGGTGCGTGAGTCCCATGGTTCTCAGTGGGAAGTTCATCCGGGGATCCCCATGATGTGTAGAGATATGTGATTCTAGTGTTGGAGGCTTAGAAGGTTTTATCACATGGTGTTCCTCCTATTAGTAGGTGAATATAGATCACTAGAGACCTGATGACTTGTTACAGCCGCTTCCTGTCCTAGAATTGAAATGTAAAGATGTTTCCATGGATATTGTAGTATGTTTTACTAGGTAGCCTAGAGGCAGTGATGTTGTGTGAGTTATCATTGAAAACTAACTAAATCATCCCACTTCATTCCTATTTAGGATACATTCTTAGTTGATGATTTGGGAAGACTGTATGTCAGTGAAATCATATGACTCCATGGGGTCCATTGAAATATTGTTTTATATAGGGATGATCATTTCAAATCATAGTTATGAAAGGGATTTTAGAAGGATAAGGGTACACATGTTCTTCGAAGAACATCTTTTCACACTTAGGCTGATGGAAAATCTGAACAGATGATACATCTTCTAGAGAATATTCTCTGACCAGGTGTCTTTGATTTCTTCGGTTCATGAGAGAAGTATACCCTTCTCTTTGAGTTCTTGTATAATAACATCTTTCAGGAGACAATTGAAATGATTCCTTTTGATGACTTGTATAGTAGTCCATTATATTCACACCCATTCTAGCAAGAGGTAGGTGAGGCATCCCTACAATGTACTAATCTTATTTTGGAGACTTCAGTGTAGGTTTAGCTGATCAGAAAGCATATGACTACAGCTCAGTCCAGACAAAAATCTTATGCTGATCGCCATCGATGACCTCTTGATTTCGAGGTCGTGTATCATGCTTTTCTTTTGGTATCACCCAGTATAGGGAATAGATGGTTAAGAAAGCAGGGAATGTTGTCGACTCATTATGTAGGGCCTTTTAAAATTCTAGAGAGGGTCAGACTGGTAGCCTATCAGTTGCTATTATGTTAAAGGTACCATTCCATGAATGATTTCTTCCATGTTTCACAGCTTTGACAATAACAATACAACCTATATCATACCTTTTCTCTACAAGATGTTGAGTTAGATGCTGATGTTACCTTTAAGGAGTATCTAGTATGCATCGTTGACTGGAGCACGAAGGCTCTATGAGGCCGGTCTGTCCATCTAGTATGTGTTATATGGATGCAAAACACAGCACAGGACAAGACATGGGAGATGGAAGATGATGTACATACCCAATGGATAGAGTTATTCATAGATAGTGTTTCTCTATCCAAGGAAGATGAACTCAGGTACAAGTTCTTTTAAGGGAGGAATACCATAAGAACTCGATATTTCACTCAAGTATGGATGATTTAAAATAAGATCTAAACCATTACTTTCAACCTAATATAGATATCAAATGAGTTAAAAAAGGTATGTGGGGTGTCTGGGGAAATTTTAGAGCCGAAAACCATCTTTTTGGGAAATAGGACATGTCACACAGTTAACACATGGTTGGTGCATGGTTTCTCTAACCGAACAGATGGAAATTTTCATATAGAACCATATTGGATGTTTTTCACATGACCATGAATACTAACCATGAATGTTACCCTTCTGCCCAGGTAACCATGCATAGTTTGTGCACAGGTTGTCAAACCTTGTGAACAAACCATGCACTGGCTGATATTTTGGGTAATTTTACAAATTTTCCCATAATGATCTCTTAACCCTCATTCTTCCTCCTAATACAGATTCTTACAAGATTGACTTAATTCTCTATAATATTAGAGCTTTTTGAAGACCTAAGGTAGTAATCAATAGTTCTCCTTCATCTAGGATCCATTTGAGCTTCCATTCCTCATGTTGGATGAAAAAAAGTAATTGCTCGAGTTCGTTTATACCTTTGTCCTGCTCTTTTTCTCTTGACCTAGTTATCATGGTGTGAGAAATTTCCCTCTTTTCTCAGATTTACTTTGATTTGATCCAAATAAAGGGCCGATACCATATTAGGAGAGTCGTAAAAGCCTATGGTGGGTGGTCTATAACACATTCCAAATGTTTTTTTTATTATAGAATTATTGTGTGGGGCCCACTGATTTAATCAGATGCCATTTATAGAACATACATGCCACAATTATAATCATTAGAACCATATGGATATGTGTGAATTAAAATGCGTTAATTCATTATTGGTTTTTTATAGTAAATACATTCATAATATTGTTTCTTTTTTCAACTCTACCGTTTAAAGCATTATTATATGTTTTTGTTTCACTCTGCCTGCTAGAATATTTTGTGCCCACGCTGGCTATCCTCGGTTTAACCTGCATCATTAATGGCCATTGATCTTGTGAGCCGCCCAAGTAATCTTGGCCGTCTACCTTGCACCAGCTTTTTGTTTCACATTAACCTCGTGGTGTGCCCTGGTTAGGGCAGACAATTTTTCTTGGAATGACTGCTCGTAGAGAGTTTAATCACCTATACTCCAGCCCTTACCGAGGAGTGGCTACTTAGATTCATTGATTTTTGATTTGGATTCTTGGGACAGATCAATTATTCTTCTCCTTCGCTCAGATCACAACGCCCTACTCTGTGTGGATTCAAGCTCTCATCTCTCGAACCCTAGCATGGGTAGTTCTCGGTGGTAAGAATAGGGCATCAAAAATATCTAAGGTATATAGTTGGTGTGTCACAAACTGGTGGAGCTTCTTTTTGACTTCCTTTGACCTCACCATTCTGAAGGTCAACACCCGAGTGTTTTTTCCAAACCAGATCTAGAGGCGCTTGAATTGAACATGACGACGCTTCGCCTGGCAATGTAAGTTGCTTCGTTTTTCTTTATAGATAAAAGTAGTATTTATCTTGTTCAAGTATTCTTATTTTATCTTGACCCTGAATATAATGTACATTTTTGACTCAATAGTAATAGAAGCTTGTGTGTGTGGTGTTCTTTCCATGTAATAGGATCCATAAGGATCCGAAGCATGTAAATCTTGTCTCTCTTAAGTTTTCCTACAATTTCTTTCCTATATTATGATTCATGGTTCAATTGCACATCCCGAACACCATATCTTTTTTGAGTTATTCTCTGGTTGTTTACAACCACTATTTTGAGACCCATCAACCACAACAAGTGGTATCAGAGCCACTCTTGGCTGCTGCGCTGATTACTTCTAACCTACTATTTGCACTGCTTTTGGTTCTTTATCATTCTGCCATTGTTGCAATTTTTTTGTGTATAGTCATAGTAATTTATTTTCTATATATAATAGTTTATGCTATTATTAATAATAAAACCTTCCTACTATCTTTTGATCATATGTGCTATTACCACCATTTTTGGTTTGCTGCTTACTTAGAAAGTTGCATATTGTTTTATTTTTTTCTGTCTATTTACTTGTAACATTAATTCCAGGCCTCCACAAATTGGTTTCTCAATTATGCCTGTATTTACTTTCAGTTTGCTTCCAGCACCTAATTAGTAACCCCTCTGCACTGATCACTACTTTTGGTTTGTAAATCTAACTTTTTATATCACTGGATATTTTTAGTTTGCAGTTCTTTACAATTTGGGTTTTCTATTTTCCACATTATTTGTATCTGTTTAATTCTTCCAATACATTGTTGTCATCACTTTTTTTTGTTAAGGTAAATTATTGACTTCACTGAATATTTTTGTTTTTCATTAACCATTTTACATGTTTATCCCTAGTGATATTGGTCGGTCTTTTGTGGAATACGCTTTTGTTGTCCCTAATTACATGATATCCACTCACTATATAAACATGTCTACAATGAGATATGAAATCAAAAAAATTGATGGAGACAATGACTTCAATCTATGGAGAATAAAAATGAGGGCACTACTTGTCCAGCAAAGTCTCATTGATGTCCTCTCTAGGCCTACTAAACCCATAGTAACTGTTAATGAAACTGGCCAAACTATTACTGAATACCAACCTGTGCCACTGAAAATTCTTGTTAAAGCCCACATTTATCTTTTATTGTTATTAGGAGATAAAGTCCTTAGAGAGGTGGCCTTTGAGTATACCACTACCGACATCTGGCATAAGTTAGAAAAACTCTACATGACTACCTCCCTTATAGGTAGGCTGTATAAGAAGCACCACATGTTTACCTTTAGGACGAGACCAGGGACTTCTTTGAAATCTCATCTTGATGAGTTCAACAAAATCATGTTAGAACTCACTAATATAGAGGTCTCATTATATGATGAAGATCAGGCCATAATTATTTTGATCTTCCTTGACCATATATATAACACCTTGGTCGAGACCATGATGTATGGTTGAGACTCCTTGACTCTAGAAGAATTCAAGTTCACCCATCTTTCTAAAGACTTTCACTCACCACCTAAGACCGAAGGTGAGGCAGATAGTTTGTTCACTAGGGGTAGACCCCAGATTAAAATAAAAAAAGAAAAAATTTAATAGAGATAAATGTATAAGCTGAAAAGAACCTCAGAAAGAACCAAAACCTAAAAATAATTACAATAATAGTGAAAGAAAAGTCACCGGCTTCCATTGGGGAAAGCCTGGGCACATTATGCATGAATGTAGGCAGCTCAAACGTGAGCAAGAACATGCACAACCCACTGAAAAGTCACTTATTGTTGACTTTGGTTATGACACCAACAAAGTATTAAATGTGTCCAGCCATACACTCGATAGGGAGTGGGTCCTTTACTCTGGCTTTTCCTTTAATACGTGTACCTACAAAGAGTCATTTTTTAGAGCTAGTGGAGAGAGTGGAAGGGGATGTCCTATTAGGAAATAATAAGAAGTGTAATGTGGAGGGTAGAGGATCTGTTATGTTAGAACTTGGAAATCAACCTGTGATTACCTTTCTTGATGTAAGGTGGGTTCCCAACCTCCAACGAAACTTAATTTTCTTAGGATTCCTTGATAAAAAATGATATACCTTTAGATCAGAATCGGGATAAATTAAAATCTCTAAAGGATCAATGACCATTATTAGAGGGTATATAACAAATGGGTTGTATGTCTTGGATGGTAAGACCCATTCAAGTCTTTTGGGTATTGTTTACAATACAAACACTGACAATACTATGCTTTGGCATAGACAGTTGGGGCATGTAAGCTCCAAAATACTAGAAGAGATCAGTAATCAGGGTCTGCTGAAAGACATAAAACCAAAAAACCTACCATTCTGTGAAGACTGTATAATGGGAATGGCTAAGAGAGTTAGTTTCAAAAGATCCACCATCAAAGCTGCGACCACACTTGAATGCATCCATTCACAATTATGGGTTCAGCGAGGACTACCTCTCATGGTGGAGGATATTACTTCGCCACTTTCATTGATGACTTCTCTAAGAAGGTATGGGTGTTCATACTGATGCATAAATCAAATGTTTTCCAAACCTTTAAAACTTGGAAAGCTTCGGTTGAAAATCAGACTGGAAAGAAAATAAAGACCATGAGGATAGACAAGGGATTATAGTATCTGTCTATATATTTTATTGAATTCTATGAAAAAGAATGGATTAAGAGACATTGTAATATCAGGGATACTCCCCAATAGAATGGGCTAGCATAGAAGATGAATAGAACCATCTTAGAGAATTTCTGATGCATGCTTGCATGCTCAGGCCTCCCCAAGTCTTTCTGGGCCGAGGCTACTAGAACTGCAGTTTTCCTAATCAAGAGGTGTCTGTCTTCTGCTAACCAGTTCAAGACTCCTAAATATATTTGGAATGGGGGGCCTCATTATTATTCCTACCTTAGGGTTTTTGGTTCCACACCTATTAATAGGTTAGGACTGATAAGTTGGAACCAAGAGCTCTGAAATGCATCTTCATTGGTTGCCCCAAAGGCATCAAAGGGTATAAACTCTGGGTTGATAAACCTAGGTACCAAAAATGAATTATTTGTAGGGATGTGGTCATTCATGAGTCATCCTCTACCACGACCAAGCCATCCCATCAAAGAAGCGATGAACTAGACTTTTCAAAGTTTGATGAACCTGATCCTGGAGCTCAATTTGAGACTGATCTTCAGCCTGATCAGCCTACTTCTCAGCCCACTACTACAACTGATTCTAAAAGTAGTTCCATTTCAGATTCGGATTCTAAACCCCCTGATGCTTACAAGGACTATCAATTGACCCATGATAGACAAAGGAGGGTCCTAATGCCTCCTTCTAGTTTCATCCAGTATGATATGGATTCCTATGCCTTTCATGTGCCTAGGATCTCATAGACAATGATCCTTAGTCATATAGGCAATCCTTGAAAGACAAAGACTCCATGAAATGTGTCTTTTATATAAATGAAGAGATGCATTCTTTAAATAAAAACCATACATGGAGTGTTGTGAAAAAACTAGTTAATGCTAAGGAAATTGGTTCCAAATGGATTTTCCAAAGGAAAGAGGATAATACTGAGGGAAACAGAATCTAGTTCAATGCTATGTTAGTATCTAAGGGTTTCTTCCAAAGGGAGGGAATTGATTATTCGGAAATATTCTATCTAGTTGTGAATCACTCCTCTATTCGGATTCCATTAGACCATACTACCTATAATGACTTCAACATTGAGTAGTTAGATGTTAAGACTGATTTCTTACATGATGACTTGAAAGAAAATATTTTTATGCAGCCTTATGAAGGCTATCCTAGTGAATTGAATCCACATAAAGTGTGCGTCATGAACAAGTCTTTATATGTCTTAATGCAAGATTCAAGACAATGGTAATTAAAATTCAACTCTTTCATTATAGGTAATAAATTCACTAGAAGTCAATATGATGCCTATGTTTATTTCAAAGAAAACAAGACTAGAATCATTTACCTCTTGCTGTATGTTGATGATATGATCATTATATGCAAGTACATAGATCTTACCTCTTCTGTAAAAACCCAGTTGAAGAACAATTTTTAAATGAAGGACTTGGGTGTGACCAAGAAAATTTATGGCATTGAAATCATTAGGGACAGACCCAATAAATTACTATATCTTTCTCAGCATGGTTATATTTTAAAAGTTCTCAAGAGGTACATGTTTGAAACTTTAAAACCTATTAATATACCTCTTGCTCAACATTTTAAATTGCCTTTGAACAAGCACCTGTATCTAAAGATGATATTGAATTTATGTCCAAAATTCCTTATGCCAACATGGTTGGAAGCATAATGTATCCTATGATTTGTACACACCATGACATTACCTTTGTAGTATGCACCCTTAGAAAGTTCATGGCCACACCAAGGAAGAAACACGTGCATACCCTTAAGTAGATTCTTAGATATCTCTATAGTCCACCTAGTATTTGCTTATGTTATTATAGAGATGCTAATTCTACCGATATTATTTGTGGTTATGTGGGTACTGATTATGCTGGAAATGTGGATACTTGTAAATCTCTAACCAGCTATGTGTTTAGTGAATTTGGTGGTGCCATTTCTTGGAATTGCAACATGCAATCTGTTGTTGCACTTTTGACTACAGAATCTGAATACATAGCCTTGACCGAGGCAGTCAAGGAAGCATTGTGGATCAAATTTATGGCCTCTTAACTATGTATTTACAATTCTTATATTAATGTCTATTCAGATAGACAATCATCTATTCATTTATCTAAAAAACTTGTTGGCCATGGTAAGTCAAAACATATAGATATTAGGTTACATTTTATTAGAGATGTCGTAGAATCTGGAACCCTATGTATCAATTAGATACACACTCACATAAACCAAGCTGATAGTTTGAAAAAAGATATGGTCTTGTCAAAGATTAAATTTTTCCTAGATATATTAAACTTGTTTCAGATTCTATGATCCTGAGGAGAAATAAAATCACAGAATTTAATAAAAAATGGTGGAGATTTGTGAATTAAAATTCCTTAATTCATTATTTATTTTTATATTAAATTCATTCTTAATATTGTTTCTTTTTTCAACTCTTCCACTTAAATCTTTATCAAACATTTTTTTACTCTTCCTGCTTGAATATTTCGTGTCCACACTGGCTATCCTCAATTTAACCTGCTTCATTCTTGTCCATTGTTCTTATGAGTAGCCCAAATAATCTTGGCCATCCACCTTGCATCGGATTGGTGTTTCACATTTTCCTCATGGAGAGCCCTGGTTAGGGCAGACATTTTTTCTTGGAACATCCACTCACAGGGGGTTTAATCACCTCAGCTCTGACCCTTCTTGAGGTGTGGCTGCATGGATTTATTGAGTTTTGATTCGGATTCTCGGGACAGATCCATTTTTCTAATCGTTCGCTCAGATCACAGTGCCCCCCTTGTGTGGATCCTGGTTCTTGGCTCTCGAACCCTAGCATGGGTAGTTATCAGTGGTAAGACTAGGGAAGTGACTATCTCTATGGTGTACAAATTGTGTGTCACAGACAGGTGGAACTTCATTTCGACTTCCTTAGACCTCACCATTCCAAAGGTCAACACCCGAGTGTTTTTTGTGAACCAGATCCAGAGGCGCTTGGATTGAATAAGACAGCTGGACGACGCTTTTCCTGACACTTTTATAGATATAATGAAGTGTTTATCTTGTTCTAATGTTCTTCTTTTATCCTCACCCTAAATCAGAAGTATTGTTTTTATTCAAGAGTAATATAAGAACATCTCTGTGGTGTTATTTCCATGCAGTCGGATCCATAAGGACCCGAAACATCTAAATCTTGTCTCCCTTTACTTTTCCTGTAATTTCTTTCCTGTACTACGGTTCTTGGTTCAATTGCACATCACCAGTGCCATATTTTCTTTTATGAGTTATTCCCTGGTTGTTTATGTCCACTTTTTTGAGACCCATTAACCACAACAATATGTTATTTCCAAATATGTGATTAATTGTTGGTAGTTACTCCCATATCTCCATCTATCCCATATAGGATGTTATTCCATAATTGGTTTTTTTGTATTTGACATGTTTGATCCACCGTTTGGGTGTGACTTTTTTTAACCCATGTAAGGGTAAGTTTTTCTTTATTAAATGTCTTGATTTATATTGTGAATTGAATAATTTCATGTAACATGTATGTCCACCACTTGAACAACCTAAGGTAAGTGCCTCAATTGATAATTAAATGTGAAATGGAAATTGGAATGTATACTAAGTATATGACTTGACTGGAATAAATATGAATGAATAATATGATTCATGTCCATAGAACCCCTTACCCATTTAATGTAAGGTAGAAGAATGAATTTTAATTATTGAATATTATTTGAATGTAATTAATAAAGGTGTCATGCTACTTTTCCTTGTCACAAAAATTAAAGGATAGTCTTGGACCAAATGGACTTATAGATTAATTATGACTTGATTAAAAGGTTGTATGATACATAACGTTATCACACTAATTAAAGGAAAGTATTGAACCAAATGAAATACTACATGACTCTACAATCAAATAGGAATGGACTGACTCGATCACTCCTTGGATTATGATAAGAGAATTCAATGAGCACTTGGGAACCCCATTCCGATTCAAGGATAAAACTTTTTTAGGTTGAGACCCACCTAGATCCAAATCCTTGTCAATTATTTGGATTCCCAATATGACATTATAGGATCCTTTCAATATTATTGCAGTATTCATTAGATACACTCCTTGGAACCATAATTGAAATGAAGGTTCCATTGTTAAATCCCATCGGGCCTTGTAATTTCATAGCCCCATTTTACGATAGATGAACACCCTAGACTTGGTAGGTGCCTCTTTTTGGAATTACTTGGACTATTCTCCTTAGATTACACTCTTACCCAATTTTATGATAGAGATATTAATATGTTGGTGACACTTGAGTTCTAAATCACCTTGGTTGTCACCTTGGGACTTCACTTATAATATCATTACAGGTTTCCTTCTCAAAACATGGAACCTTTACTATTGATAACATGTTACTTATTTATAAACTAGAAATAATCAAATAATTAATTGTTTAGATGTTTAGACCCCAGTCAAGGGATAAAGTAGGTACATGGGTATTTAGTTACATGGTACAAATTAAATTTATATATTCATGCTTGAACAGTATTACATTTCCATTACACGTGTCTATTCTTATAACACTATTGGTGGTGGCCCACTGAGATTTTTTTCACACACTCTATGGGAACCTTTGGGTACCTAGAGTAGATTACGTGGTTGTAGGTGTTGACAAAGGGAAGCATAAAATTTAAACACATGATTTCTTGATGTTTAGTATAGAGCTTGATAGGTGATGGATGAGTCGTAGCTCAAGATTCTTGGGATTGTCTTTGATTTATTTGACCTATGTGGAACATGTTATTCCAATTATGTTGTATCCTGGTTTTCTAGTTTTCTAGTGACATGAAATATCATTAGTTGTTGAAAGCTATTCTTGTTGTTTTAACTATTATTATTGTTGTCTCTATTTTCCATTGTGCCTTATGCTTACTTATATTTATTCCACTATTTAACTCAGTTTATATTCATCCACTTCACTACACTTTGAAAAAGAGGGCATAGTCTCCCCCCAAACACACCCTAGGCCCTCGATGCTGGTCAGAAGCCTATGAAATTTGGGGAGATGTGCATGAGGCCAAGTGGCCAACCAAGATCAGGGCACCCATTATGTGGCATATGGGTTCGTGACGTCACAAATTGTAAGGAAACAACCATAAACATTAAATATTCTAGTTATATTAAAAATATAAATCAATTTATTTTCACAAAGATATTTTAGGTTTATAGATTTAGAAAATAATAAAATACCATTATATAATAAACCCATACATTACAGGTGGACACTTATACTCACTATCCATTATTTTTCCACCAAATGAAACCCTTTTAAAAATGAAAAATTATTTATTTTCAAGGCACATCTTAAATACATTGATCATGAAATATATTTTGTACATACCAATCATAAGAATTGTGAATTGTTTTAAAACATGGGATGATTATAAAATGATTAGTAAGGCACATAAAAAATGGAACCACTAGTCTTGGGAAAACCTGAAAACCCATTAAAATACATTTCATAAAAACTCATTATAATTTGAAGGAAAATAATTAATGTTATATGGGACATAATTACCACATCAATCTTAAATCCACCATTATAAATAGAATAACCATACGGTTGATTTCCATCTTTGAAGTACCCAATGCGTTGGAGAACTATAATGGGGACACCTATCATATAATGAGTTATAATGGGGCTCAACCCGTCACATTTGAGATATTTTGGGGATAAAACCATAAAATATTGAGCTATATTAGGCTCAACCAATAATAAAAAATGTACAAGTAACATATCATGAATAAAACCCTAGAAAACTCTTTTAAACACTTGATCAAACCCCTCCAGATATCGAAATATCATTTTCTTGTAAAAATAGATTTTATTATATAAAAACTATGCACATAATAATGAAATAATTTTATTAAAAAATAACTATGAAAAATTATAATTCAAACATTAAATTAATAACTATTCTTGAAAGATTGAGAAACTTATCATGTTGTATAAGTTAATAAAATATTCCTTTATACTTTTGAAGAAAGAGTTGAAAAATAAATTTTATAAGAGGGGTTTTAATAGAAATTCCCTTAGAATATTGAATTATGAAATCATTAAAAGTTACCATTTTAAATCATATATTTCCATATATATACATTTATAAATACCATTTTTAAAACATGGGCATTAAATCGAATTATTTATAAGGATAAATCTTTAAAACATTTAAAAGCAAGGTTTTTAGTCATAAAGTCCCTTACCCGGTGCCCGACTCATCCTGTAAAATCATTATCTCTTTGAATAATGAATTTAGTTTAATTTTTAAGTTTATAAATAAACTTTTTAAATTTTATTGTAACTTATTATCATGTTATATCAATATCTTAATTATGCATCTTCATATCATACGTTTTTATGATATTTATTACTTGATTCCAGAATAACTTTGGTATGATGTCAATAGTCATAGTGGTCATAAGCCCATAATTTCTTGAATAATATTCATGAAATAATGATCATTTTTATACATCAATTACAATTTTAAATCCATAAATTACATATGGGTATGAAAAATGAACTACATTACAATGAAGTAGATAGTAAGTCGTACATATGCATGAGTAACATTTCCATTTTTCAATGATAGTTATGGAAAGAAGATATGTATTATTTTACCTTTACATAAGGATAATAATATCTTTAATATCATATTAATAATTTAAATATAATTATATATATATTATCAATGTGATTTGGTGAAAAAAATGAATCACACTGCATCGTGGAGAAGATAGTTCACATGTAGGCATGAATGGATTAATCAATTTAATATTGATGTAAAGTAATAAATAATGGAGTTATTATTCATTTATAATGATAAATATGTCATTAATATCATATATAATAATTTATTCCACCATTATAACACGAATTGCGAGATGTTAATTAAAAACAAATTATATCGGTTCCTGGTGGCGATAGTTCACACGTACGCATAAACGATTAATTCATATCCGATTTTGATGGAAGTGGAGGTGTATTCAAATAATGATTTTAACAAAATAAAATATAAATATATTTAGGATAATCATGTTATTACATCATAATGAATGAATAATATTTGAATGATGTGGATGAAAAAATAAAATTGAAATACTTAATTAAAAATAATACCTCTTCTTCAGATGATATCGTTTTATTAAGACCTTAACATCTCTAAGGATGGTGTTATTCATAAAATAAGGCATGCAGAAAGTGGATATGGATTGTAGGAATGTATTTGGGTAGATATTATCTGAAAAATAGGATTTTCACTGTGAATAAAAGAGATTAATGAGTTCTTTTATATAGGAGGAGGGAGGGGAACTCAAGGAAATATTCAAAAATATTTAATTAATATAAATTTCATTTCAAATGAAAATTGTAAAAAATGGATGTAGTTATAATATATGATGATTTTGGGTCTAATACATTCATCAAATTATAATTATATAAGTTGTGACTATTTTTTAATCTTAATATTTTTCTTTTATCACTTATTATTACTTACCATGTAATCATGTAATTTACACATCGAGTGTTAATATAATTACAATAAAATGAAAAAGGAAAAAAATGAGTCATTTTTGAAATTTTTTGAATTTTCCCAATTATTTTTACGAAATTGATATTTTTAGATAATTTATATAAATCATTAAAATATTATTTATTTTAAAATATCATTAATGTAAAATTTACAAATATTCATAATTTTACCTTTTAAAAATACCACAAAAACCTGATATATTTGAAAAAAAATTATATTAAATCATGACTGACATTTCAAATTCATTCATAAATTTAATTTATTACATTAATTATATATAACTATTTTTATTTTAAAATTTTTAGTATCATTCATTTGATTCTTCCATTAATTAAACAATTACTGCATCATCATTATATCATAATTTAATTTTATTATATATTTACTAAAAATTATAAATAATTTTTTATGATGAATATAAAAATTTTATAATTCTAAATACTATTTATATTCAAATATATATTCTGAAAAAATATATATTAAAATTTTTTATAGTTATTAAAACTTGAGTATGTTGTCTTTGTTTATTCATTAAAATAAAATACTAAAAGGGAATAAAGTCATCCATGTGGAACTAAGTGGTCTTAAAATTGGCCAAAGGATGATTTTATTTGGAAAATTGATCATATAATAATATTAGTACAAGTTTTAGGGTAATTTTACAATATTTTATTTTATTATTTTCACCCTTAATTACCAGATTTACCTTTAATAGTGGTAATAAAAATATTAGAAAAGTTATTATTCATAATGTCAAAAAATCAAATGGAAATATTTAAAAAATTTGGAACATATTATTCAAAATACTAAATCCCTTTTTATAAATTCAAAACACATAATTTTAAGAAATTAATTAAAAATCAATACAAGTGACAGAAGGAGAAATTGATTTTTTAAATCAAACACGTTCAAAAGATCACAACGTTTTTATTAACAATTTCAATGTGAAATTGATTACAAAGACCTAAATTGGATTAAATGATTATAAAATGATCTAAATATACATTTAAACCATTAAAAAATATAATTTAACACTATAAATAAATTTTATGGAAATGTATTTTTCAATTAAAGTGTAACATTTTGTCACTATTAACAAAAAATGAAACTTATCTGAATAATTCCAAAAAATCATCATGATTAAATTTTGAGAGATATAAAATAGAGAAAATTTTTATTTTTTTCAAATATAATATATATATGTTTCAAAAAATATATTTAAAATAAGTGTGCCATCAAAAGGAGACAAAACTTCCCTTTTTTTGAAAAACAATACTTCTATTCATAAAATTTTATTTCCTCTTGTATCATTTCTAGAAAAAACATAAGATGAATGTAAAAATGAAATCAAATTTATTTAATATATATTTCAATAATATTATCCCAAAGGGTTATTTTTTTATTTATTGGTATAAAACACACTTTTTCACATTTAAATATTTTTTTAGGAAAACATATTCTTTTATTTTATAAAGTGGTTTACATTCATTAATAATTAATTTTTCAAAGAAATTATTATATAAAAATGTGTAAACCATGTTTTCATAATTTAATTAATACTATTCATTCTTTACATTCAAACGACTATCTTATAATGGCATCATTTAAATAATAATATTTAATTGTTAATTTAAACTTTATTTGGTGTGTCATCTACACTATCGAACATAGTCATTCATTTTAAAAAAACTCAAGATGTTCCAATTTAATCATATAAATAAATTAGATGAAGAATTTGTTTTGAATTATAATTTCAATATTTTTCAATATTCATTCAAAATTAAAACATCATAAAAAATACAAACAATTCACCCTAAGATATATATATATATTTTTGATTTCAAATATGAAGTTTATTTTGAAATATATGATTAAAAAAACTACCAAAAAATGGATTTAAAATTGTGTCTCTATTAAAATGGGTTAAAAGTGCCTAATTAAAAATATAGGTTTTTATGTGAAATATTTGGTTTGTTTGTGTCTTATTCTTATAAAAAATATTGGATGAATATCAAAAAACATTGACTCAATATATAAAATATATATTTCACTAATATCACACACCAATTTTATTGTAGTTAATTTATTAGGAAAAAATAGATTTGCGATCATAGAACTAGTTATCTATAAAAACATTCACTTTATAATCAATTTATTTTCTAATTCATTTAAAATTAATTTTTATCAAATGAATTCATTTTATATTTGTGTAAACCATATACATTCATAAGATATTTAATAGTATTCATAATTTATAAGTTAATGTATAGGTTATATCTTAATATATTACATATAAATATTTTAATAATATATTATTGTTTTGTAAATGTCGGCCTCAAGTATAGTACAAGCTATCGAATAAGGTAATTCTTGAGTGTAAGTAAGGCTAACATAGTGTTTCCATAAATTGAATGCTATATGATAGTTTGAATTTATTTAAAATAGTAAATGCATTACAAATTATCAGGGTATTATATTCTTATATGTGGTTAATGTTGTGTGTCATACACGCTATCGAATAGATCATAAGGGATATAAAAGAGTGAATATTCATTACATTTGTCTCTAAATATTCTGCAAATAAAATATGGTTAATATAATAATATCTAAACCAAAAAATTTACAATAATGGTTCATCGTTAAAATTTATTCTTAAAATTGATTTACTAAAAACAAGGACATATTAACAAGGACATTGCATAGGTCAGTGTTTGGAATGAAACCCTTATCATCCTCCAGTTGTGCGTTCAAGACCCATAGCCTTGCCAGATTTGAAGGGTTGTCACCTGAAATACATGTTTTACATTTATAAAACTACATTAATATAATTTACAATATAAATATGATGTAAATCCTTGAAATAAGGTTAATCACTTAATATCCATTTAACTAAGGTTATCAATACAACGTCAACACATAAATACATCATCCATTTATTTCCACATTAGTCATTCATTTTTCTATGGTTTATCCTTCTGGACTGGTAATTAACAAGGGTAATTAATAGGGTCTCCAAATTTATGGAAACAAACTATAAAATGGATCCATAGGATGAGTTTCACTTCCTTATTACTCTTCATTTTCCCCCGAAAATTCATTTCTTTATTCACTTATTTACCAAACATAAATAATTTCTATGTTCCATTGAGACACTTTCTTGGGTGTATCCTTCCACATTTCTTGTACGAGAGAAAACATGCCCTGTTCCTTCTATGGTATATATCACTTGATCTCTTTGAAAACTCTATATTTCACTTCATCGGAGAGTTTGGGTGTTTTTTAACGTATTTGTTGTTAATCATATTTTAGGAAAAATGATTAGGCATAAACACAATATATTTCACACTTATCAAAACCTCATTTGGTTTCCCAGTTTCACTTACTTTTCCTTCATGTTCAGTGTTTACATAACTCATTCAAGTACCATCCATTGACTAATACAATAAATCATAGAATTTGTAATAATAGTCAGACAACATGTTTAACCATTTATAGGATATCTAAATCACAACACATTTTCTTTAATCTAAAATAACATAAATTTAACATAATTCCTTAATTTTTACCATTTATTCAAATATTTCACCATGGTTTTTAATGAAAATGTAAATTATCCTATGAATATCCCCCAGTAGTGTCAAACCAGGTGCGTGGTGAGCCCTGTTGTCATGTACTGGGTTAAACCTAGTCATCCCGGATGCACCTTATCAGAGTCATTACTTCTAGGTATATCTATGAAAGAAACACTTCCACTTATAGTATCCAACTATGGATGTATTACTAGGAATACCCACATAATCTCTACCTTTCCAAAAATCTATTATGTTCCTATATATTCATCCTCAAATTATAGATTAGGGAAATTTTCTCTAATATACATTTTCCTAAATATAGTTCCCAGGGTTTCTATAAAACATACATTGATAAAAATGGTAGTGAACCAACCCCAGAATACTCAGATCCAGTGTCTACTATCAATTAAATTGGCATAAGATACAATTAAATCAAATCACAAAGGAAACAATAGTTAGGTAGTTTTTGAAAACCTGATACGTACATCTGTCTTGTTTTAATAATCAATAAACTAATTAAAACATATATTTTTTTTATTTCAAGGATTACTTTATTCCATCTAGAGTATCCTTTTATACCTTTCTTGGTACACTACCTAGATTCCTAGGGAAATGAAGCATAATAAGGGTGATCTCAAATGCTCAGTAAGGGTAAAGTACACAGAAGCAATAATAAGTCATTGAGAATAATCAAATGGAATGGTAAATAAATTAACATACGTTCCATGATACAAATAAACTGATAAGGATTTGTATAGTCAATATGGAAAGGTAAATAAACTGAAATAGATTAATTTTAAATAAACAGATAACGGAAAATAAATATGGAAAGGTATGAAATATAAACACATTCCATTTAATCAATGAACTGAGAATGAAATGTATCCATATACATGGTGATTTAAAATTACATGGATAAATAATGACTTAATCAAAATGATGAAAATTTATTGGTCATCATATCTCATAAACATGATGTAGTGCCCCGACCCTAGATAGCCCAGAGCGGGTTTCTCTTATTTATTAAATTTTTATGATTATACAGAATCAAGCCCTGAAGGACCAATGATTTTAGTAGCCTTAGTAAATCAGATACATAAAGGAGACTTGTATTACAAATAAATACACTAATTACAATATAATTTTTTGTTATTTCAAAATAAATAACTTCTATGATAACTTTAATACATTTATTAAATCCTTTCATATCTTTTATAATAATATTATTTGATTATTAGGGAAATAAACATACTAATGGTGAGATCAAATTCACAGAAAGGGAAAAATATAGTGAAAGAAATAAAAAATAGAGGAGAATAATAATTATGGCACAATAAGTAATTGAAAAAATATTCCAAGTAATCAATAGTATGGATAAGAAGACAAAAAAATATGAAAATTTAATAAGTAGAAAAAAATCCATTTAAATAACTAGATAGTGAAAATTAAATATGGAAATATAAGAAAATAAAATACATTACATTTAATCAATGATCTGAATTTTATATGCATCTACATATATGACAATTCAAAATCTGATGGATGAATAATAACTGAAATTAAATGAGTGAAATAATTAATTATTGATACATATAATTTACCAATGAGGATTAATGATAAGGATATAATACTTTTAAGATGAATTATAAGAATCTAATACCTTCAAGGCTTTATGTCCAGAATCAAATACTTTCATGTCTACATACCAAGAATTTATTTCTCTCATGGATTAATACCAAGAATCTAATACTACCAGGGATACATTCCATGAATTTAATACTATAATGGATTAATTCCAAGAATCTATTACTATCAAGGATTAATTCCATGAATCTAGTACTTTCAAGTCTTCATTCCATGAATCTAATACTTTCAAGGAATAATAACTAAATCTAATACTTTTAAAAATAAAACCATATGAAAAATGGTATACAGCGTAGGAAATAATCATATATATGAAAGATCATATGGATTTTAAGTAAATTTCCATTGAAAATTGATTAAAATAATTTAATTTTTTTAAGAAAAAGTTATCAATAATAATAGTAAGTGTGATTTCAAAGCTAACCATGAGGACATTCTTCACGAGAAAATATTTAAACATTCCAAAGTGTCACATACAACATTGACACATTTGAATCATACTATCTATAATGGAATGAAATTGTATAAAACTTATAATATAATAATAATTTTTGGACTCATTATATTATATGAAAATTTCAGTACATACAACAAATACAAGTGAATTGGCACATATTAAAAAATAAGGCTCAATAAAATGTAAATTGAGATGAAAATATCTTACTACTTGATTAAATTTTGATTAAAGGGTTCTATGACAGAGTAACATAAGATCAATATTTTATTATCAAGAAATTAATGTAATTCATGACATAATATATCAATATAGTGAGTATGTATACCACACAAAAAAAGTAAGTAGTGAATATGACAATAATCTCACAGATTTAAAATGTGATATGAAAATAACACACATATTTATTAAAAGAACCAAAAGTAATAATTATAAATTTGAAACATATAAACACCATTAAGATAAAATAATTAATGATATTACATGTAAATTTTGTGGAATGTACACAATATAAAAGAAATTAGGTGCACAATATGACGCGTGCCTCATAGAAAGAAAAGTGAGACAAGGGTCCCTTACCTTAACCATCCTTTTGTTGTGTGGGCTTTATCCTAATTTATATTGGTTTAAAATATGTTACTAACTTATAAAATAACCATAATAATGTTTATAATTCCATATATTAACTTCTTATAATATCTTATTACCTATTTGTGAACAATCATTCATTATTTTAACTATATCAAGTGTTATTTGCCTAATTTTTTGAGTATGTTTTAACTTGTTATTTTTTATTCTTATTAAATATATCATGATTTAATAATATAATTAATGTAAAAAATTATTTTAATATCATTTATATAAAGTATATATGTATTTATTGTTTTCTATAATATTTTTATTTTATAAATGTAGTGCATTGTTCACGGAGACGATAGACCGTACGAACGCATGAATGCTACTTTCATTTCATTGTCATATTAAAATAATGGTAGATACATCATAAATATGTATATTAAAATTACAGTATAATATTTATGTTATATATGTAACATAGGTTTATTAAAAATATCCTTTATAAGATCCATGTATGTAATAAATGAGTCATACCTCTTTGAATGGGTGGTAGTCCACACTTCCTCAAACAAAATCATCAAATTTACACATGATAGAAAGCATAAATGTCTGTTATAAATAAAAATTACATAAGAATAATGAAATTATAAATATTATATATAAGAAATATATAAATATAGTGTCCATAATAATGTCCAACCATGACAATTGTAAATGAAAAAATGAGCATTCATCATTTCATGAGGCAATAGTTTTCTAAATATAAAAACAGTATGTCCATTACCCATTAGATGGATGTGTGTATAAGTGTAGGTATACATATTAACATAAAAAATAATAATATTATACAGATAATATATGTGTTTAATATAATAATATAATAATAAGAATATAGGGGTTGAATAATTTAAATGAAACTAAAAATCTAGAAGGAATACAATATGTAACACCCCGAGATTTTGGGAATTATATTCTTTGAATTAATTTATCCTTCCAATATTTTTTACTTAACATGACACTATAAATAGTTAAATATATATATATATATATATATATTAAAATACTATTTCAAACATTCCTCTCATATGCACTAACAACTTGTATTGCGCTACATGCAATACCAGTGTGGCTTGTATTGTAAGAAATACCAACTTGGCATATGATGCACACAATAGTAAGTTTCTATGAAACATATGTATATATATATATAATTAGTTAAATGAAATAATTATAACCTCAAAATTATATATAGTTTTAGGAAAAATAATAACTAATTTCTCAATATTTGTTTATAATTGTTTTTTATAAACAAAATATATTGATAATGAAAGATGAGATTTTTGGTAATGTCCTTTTATGTCAAAAATATGTTTTTCAAGAATGGAAAAAAAATTTATTATAAAATAAATTTTAGGCATATTTAGAAATTTAATTTGATAAAATATACTTCATTTTTGAATTCTGAACATTGATGTTAGCATTAGGTGCAGTTTTTGGATTTTTCTGAGAAACCATATTTTTTTGATGAATTGTAAAAAATACTACTTTTTAGTTAAAAACATCATTATTTTCTAACAAAATATTACTGAAAAATGATATTATAAATAAGTTTTAATACCACAATATTAAAATATTACATCAATTAATACAATTTAATTAATTATAATTAATTTCACTTTGAAACTCAATATAAATTCGTAACAAACATTGGGACTTTTCCTACTTTAAAACCCCATTATTTAATCCCATTTGTGGGATTAGCACTAATCTCAATTTTTCCACTTCTATGATTTGAATTTCTAAAATCCAACATAAACCATTTTATTTTGTCAAATCTTTAGAGTCTAATAATACCATGTTAATTTTTAACCTAAATGATTAATAAAAGTTAGTAACAGTAATTACTATAGTTAAGGCCAAATTAAGCTCAATTAGTAACTTAACCCTAAAAATAAGGACCCAAATGAACTATACACTTGTACAAAACAAATTTTATATTTATATTTAGGCTTCTAACCATCAATTATTGAGCCTTTTTTATGTGCTTTTTAGGTAAGAACATATGCACACGTAACTTATATATAAAAATTCCATGTGAGTCCTTTTCCTTCCCTATAAATAGCCACCACCTATACACATTACTCACACCACTCAAACCTTTTATGTTCATAAAATCTCTTCCCAAGTATCCTCTCAACAACCCCCACTTATATCTTGAATCCTACCTTTTGGTAGAAATCTTACCAAGGAATCCTTTTAGCACAAAGTAAAAGGAGTTACCCGATTTAGTGGTAACATATTCTCTCAAGATCCTTCCATTTATTTACCTTCCACATCCCCTATGCTCCCTTTATTAAATTAGTTTGTGAAAAAACTAGTATAATACAGATATTTTGATGTTTTGATGTAAATATTTTGATGTAAACTTACAAACACCACTATCTAATGGATGTTGGACATACTGTTTGTAAGCCTCGACTCTTCTTAACCAGAGTTGGTGCATTATTTTAATACATTGGTTTGATTACAAGGAATGAAGTCATGAAGGACTGATCAATTTAGTAGTATTGGAAAATAGATTACATACATAAAAGTAACATTAAATTTTCTAATATAAAACAAAACATAAATAATCCTTTGTGAACCCCATTTTCCCCTTAGTTTAACCCTACTTATCAATCATAAAACACTTCTTGGGATCCAGGGAAAATAAAACATAAGAAAGGGGTGATCTCAGATGATCAGTAAGGGTAATTAATCTAGCAAAAGATATAATATTTTAAGGAAAGATTTGTAATAAAAACAAAATCCTTTTAATCATAAAATTGAACATAATATGGAAAATAATAAATCAAACATTACCATATAAACATGCACATGGATATTCTACTAGTCGAATAATCACATGTAATAACTAATTTCCTAATGAGGGAATGCATAATGTTGGAAATCATGACCACATAGTCAAAGACTCGTGCCAAGACTACAAATAAAACTTCTTTCTAATCACCTATTCCAAGACACTAGTTTGCCTCATTAGACCAGCTGATGCATCGAGGAGCTATATCTGGCTCCACCTGCCACTTACTAAGTCCAATGCAATCTTCATATGAAAATGTTTAATCATAACATAATAATTCGTATTAAAACTAGAATACAAAATTTGAATAATTTAACCATAAACAATGAATGGTATAAAAATAGAACATCTGTAGTCAAACATAGAATAACTCATTCAATACAATATAGAAGATTGTATTATAATAAATCAACCTCAATCAAGAATAATTTCTAATAAAGGATGTTGACATAGTTGAAAATGACCAGTAAAACTCTCTGAGAGAAATATCCCTTTTTCATGAACTTAATTTAAAGTCACCAAATTTATAAATGAATACATTTAAAAGAAATTTTTGAATCAATGTGTCACATACCACTTTTACACTTTTCAAAGGAATTAATATTTTAAAACATTCTTGTCCATTTATATAAATACTTAAAACCATATTGAAGACATGAACATTAATGATAATTATTTATAAGAATAAATATTAAAACCATTAAAAATGATGTTTTAGTTAAATAGTCCCTTAAAAATAATCCTTTTGAAAACACTTTTATTAAACATGGTAATTTATAATAATTACGTCCCAGTAAAAACTTAGACATAAACAATCTCTGATAATAATGAGATTGAGGAATTAACCCTTACCTTGTTTTTTCTTTAGTTAAGGGTACATTTAACCTCCTATATAATGACCATAGTATGTTATTAAATTATAACAGAACCATATTCATATTTATGATATCATTATTGATTCATTTATGGCATTATAATACCCATTTAATAAAAATTTCTGTGTTAAAATAACATTTCGGTAATAATCTCTTTCTTTTTCATATGTGTTTTAACTTATTATTCCTTATCGTATATCTTATATCATGATTTATTTTCACCAGAATATAAAAAATTATTTATGTATCAAATATTTCAATCATATACATATGTATAATTGATAGATATATGAAATGGAAAATACCGTTTATGGAGAAAGTAGGTCGTACGTACACATAAACGCCATTTCCATTTTCATATCATATTAAACGGAATAAGTGAATGAGATATATGTAAATAAATATATTTTTATATATATCCATTAGAATTATTATGTCGTATATTACATATTTGTTAAATATATTATATTTTTATAATCATCGTTGAATGGTGAATGTGGAAATGAATCTCATCATGTCATGGAGACGATAAACCATACGTATGCACAAGAAATGATATCATTATGTTAATGGAAAAATAATATGTAATTGGATGTTTTATTATATATAACGAATAATTAACATGTTATATTTATTATTTACATAAATTATACTCACTGTTATACCCATCCAAATAATGTAGTGTTGAATTACAAACTACACCATGACGTGGAGATGATAAACTGTACGTACGCACATATGGTGATTTATTCATTAATAGGATAGATAAGATAAATAATATGATTGTAAGATATTTATAATGAAATAAAAGTATGTATAAGGTACTGGAGTTATTATTTTGGTTTGGAAACAACAAAGAAAGAGGAAGTGGAAGAATAAAAGAACTTTGAAAGATGTGATCAAATAATTACCTCTTCTTCAGGTTCTTCCTTTTTATTTGAACAAAAGGGCTACATAGATTGGATTTGTGATCAAATTAAGGCCTGTAGGAAGAAGTGATAGTAGTTTGGAGGATATTTGAGGAGGTGTTACCTGAGACAAATGGCTTTGGTGGTGTGATTTTGAGAGAAGGAGAAGTACACTTTTATAAGAGAGGTGATGGTCACTTTAGGAAAAGTTTGAAAATTTGTTTTATTATAAAATAATATTCGGTTTATAATGGCTCCAAGTGGATTTATTTCTAGGTTATGGTGGGTAGGGGTCGAAATAATTTCAACCAATAGGTTTTAGACAAGTTTAGGCCCCCATATCAACCTTATCTTTTAGATTTAACTCTTAGTTAAATAGTTTAACTTTTATAGTGTCTTCATGTTTTTTTATATTACACGGTTAATAAACTTACTATAAAATTCCAATAGAACACCAAATGGTTGTTTAATGAAAAATTTATAATTATATTTGTTCTTTGGCTGATCTTCAGATTTTTTGGAATATTATACAATTTAATAATATGGTATTTGTTTTAAAAACTCAATTATGTCAATTTTGACACAATTTAGTATTTGGTTTTTGTGAAAGTGATAACAATCTGATTTTTTCGAATAAAAAATATAGAATCAACCCTAACATGTCATATTAACCTAAGAAATTCATTTTATTCCTTAAAAGTCTCAATTTAAAATTATTTTGATATTTATAATATCAGTTATTTTAATCTTTCAATAATAAGGTAATTACTGCATCATCATTGTGTCGTAAATAAATTTATATATTAAATGTCTAGAAATTATAAAAAAATTACATTATGTAGGAAATAATTTTATCGTTCCAGTGAATATTTATAGTCAAATTTTTATTATGTATAACCTAATATTAAAAATGATTTAATTATGAAAATTTGAATTTTACACTTTTAAATCTTCTTTATATAAAATAATAATAAATATCAAAATCTAATCCAAGTGGAAAACAAGATCATATTTTACCCTTAAGGTTGATTCTGGTCGAAGGAAACTTATTGAATAGAATTTGGACATCTTCTAGGGTAATAATAATATCATTTTTACCTTTAATTACCCTCCTCCAATGGACCGAAGGCCTTTATTTTTTATTGATTTTTGACAATCCACATTTTAAAGGGTGAGATGGAACCCTTAGAAGGCCCGTTGGAATAAGTATTACATAGACCGTAGGCCTTAGTGGAATTCATTTCCCGTAGGCTTCAACCATTACATTCAACCCATACCAACTACTTGGAACTTCTCCTCCCCAGCATCTTCATCGTGAAATCAGCTCTCCACCTTCGCATGGCTGTTCGGCTAGGCATTCCCATGCATGCACAGGCTTGTCCCGATGTCTGGTGTTATACCCTCTCATTCTTGCAATCCGTTTAACTTCTTCTGTTGTGAATTCTCCTTTCTCATCCTCCTTATAGTGTTTGTTCCTTGTATGTTGTCTGTTTTTCATCTACACTTAAAGGAGGCCCGAAGGCCTTGAGGTGGCCCTAAGGCTTTACTGACCCACATGCCTGGGTGTCCTGATGGCCTTAAAGGACTCATGGACCAAATCGGTGGCCCAAGGCCCAAATGGGGGACATATTCCTAGATGCTACAGTGCCAAACAGTGACCGCTACAGTACCTGCTACAGTACTGCACAATTCTGCTACAGTACCTGCTACAGTGCCTACTAATGTACTGCTACAGTACCAGAAAATTCTTCCTTCACCTGGATTGGATCCATTATCACTTGGATGCACTTATGAAGTTCTTACCAACCAAGATAAGGGCCATGTGCTTTAATTACCCTATTTACTTTTATCTGTGGTAAATAAAATCCAAAAGTTACTATTCACCAAATTTATTTTCATCCTATTGAACCACATTTTACAGACTGATTTAAACTGTGTCTCTAAGATTTTTGAAATTAAATTCACAAAAGCAATAAAATTATGTTTTATGAAAATTTGTAAAAGTGCCAAGAAGGTGGGTAAAAGACGTTAAAAAGTTCAATAAACTTTTAAATATCTAATATTATTATAAAATGAATCCAATAAATAACATTGTACTAATATAGGTATTATGTATCTATTTTGAATTTAAATTAAATTCAAATAAAAATAATAATTACTTCAATAAAAGTCAGTTTTAAATAATAATGTAGTGTTTTTCACTATTCATAAATAATTGAATGTTTTTAGAAAAATACAAAATATTCTCCCTAAGATAATTTTGAAATCCCAAATCCCAAAATGATTTATATTTTACCAAATTAAAAAAATATTAGTTGCATTAATTAATTTAAAATTAATTCCGGTTGTCAAAATCAGAAAGTGGGTTTAAAAAAAGTAAAAACCAACAAAAGATTGACATGTGTTTATTTCCAATTTAAATGTGAAATTAGTTATAATGACCTAAATTATATTAAATGATAAAAATATAATCTAATTATACTTTATAACCACTCAAATGAATAATTAAATATTAAAAATTATTTTGATTAAAAAACTGTTTTCAATTAAAATTTAGTATTTTTAACTATTCATTAAAATATGAAAGATATCGGAAAAATACCAAACATTTATCCAAACTAAATTTTTATGTCCTTATAATTTTTTTTTTAAATTTAATGTATAAAAGTGTCAAATATTTGATTTAAAAAGCCTTCACCATTAAAAGGCGGTAAAATTGAATTTTTTGAAAAATGCGTCTTTATATGAAAAATTGAATTTGTTCTTATATTATTTCTATGAAACACATAATATGGATCTTAAAATTATATGTAGTATATAAAATTCAAAATTCAATTAATACTATTCATAACCACTTTTTGAACGGGTAGTTTGGTAAGTTGTGGTGTGCTCGAACTCGGTGTTGCACGAAGCGTAAGCTATTAAATTATTTGAAAGAGATAATGTGATCTGAAATACTGTGGTGTTACATTCTATCCTACTTTAATAAATTTAATCCTCACAATTTGAAATTTTTCTTTAAAAATAAAAGGTTAAAAATAGAAAATACTTCTATGAAAAACCCACATCAGAAATAGGGTTAATAAAATTTAGTCTTAATAAGAGGGAAAGGGAAATGAAAAATTCATCACCAAATTAGGGTTTCAAATAAGATATCATTGGTGTAAATTATATATAATCAATTAGAGTAAAAATTTAAATATTTATGGGGATTTATTGAGGTCATCAATCACAAACAAGTATAAAATTGAGGGCCTCAAAGCCATCAATCTATGATGATTTAAAATATCATCGGTTCAAAAAAAAAATAGAAGGTATTTATATTAAACATTTTTGGCTATAAGTTCCCTTCCATAAAGTTTAAGAATAAATTTCATTATAGAATAAGTGAAGAAAATATATATTTGAAAGGTAGAATTCCATCCTTTAACTAATTTCTAATACAAACTCATCTTTCATTCCAATAGATAATAGATTTTCAAAATATTCGATTTATCTTAATCATATAGGGTTTAAAAAATGATGAATTATAATTCATTTGGTAGACTATTTAATAAATATATATTATACAAACCGGGACATCACATAGGCCAGTGGTAGGTGATGCACCCTTGTCGCCCTTCAGTTGCGGGTTTAAGTCTCCTGGCCTTACTGAACGCGAAAAGTTGTCACCCGACCTCCGGGTTACCGTTTTATAACAATCTAAAAATAGTCTTAAGAAATTTTTTAACCTTATACAATTGTATCCAATGCCCAACTTAATCCATTGCAACCTTTAGAATTATCCAAAATACATCTTTCCAAACTCACATTCCAAAATTAAAAAGGAAAACATATTTTAGATCTCTTTTTTACACATAATAACATGTGAATATGTTCAGCATGTATTCTATTAAAACATGGTAACACCATTAATTACCATAAAACATTATTAATTACATTCATGTTCCTTTATTCATTATAGAATACTGGATATATTCCTTATATACAAATTTTTTGAATACTCTAATAACGATGGAATAAACAAACCATTAATCAGTTACAAGGTAGTCATGAATATCCAATATAATTTGTCCAAATCAACCATCTCTTATTCCTAAATCAGTTACTCAATATCAGGATCATATTAAGGTTTATCTTTCCTTCAACCATGTATTTTCCCAAAATTTTAACATGCTATTGAGTCACTTTTCTTGGTATCAAAAATCTCAAATCCTTAATGAAATAGTACTGCAATAAAATCCTTATATACTCCATAATTCTTATAACTAGTACATCATTGATACAACAAAAAATGAAATAATTCCATCATATCCACATAAGAAAAATAGTAATTCCCCTTTATCTATGGTAGTATCATAACTGGATTATTATCCAAAAACATCATTTGCGGTAAACTTTGAGGTTTGGGACATTGATTCGCGTAGTGTCCCAACTCGTTGTAGATGAAGCATTGTAAATTTGAAACTTTTTTTACCCTTGCAATCACATACTTGGTGTCATTTTTCTCCACACTTATAAAAAACTAACATTCTATTCAAGCATTTACCAAGGTGATTATTTCCACAGTTATCACATTTGGGAAAATTATTCTTTCCCTTCTTCCCTTTATCCATCTTTCCCTATACTATACTTTTATTCTCTGGTATACCGTCAAAGACATAGGATTCAGAGAATTTTGTACTTATTTTATTGACATAGGATACTATTTCTCCATATGATGAGAATATGTGGGAGAATATTTACCATATAAATGTTGTCTTAATACTATGAAAGATATGATATTTCTAACTCATTGGATCATGCATATTGTTGGGGTTCTCATTCCTTTTACTGGGCGCCATTTCTAAATGATATCATACACTAGGTTATATCATATCATAATGTATAATCCAAAAACTATAAAAATTATCAACATTAATTGAATATTTTCACACATCTAGTCTCATAATCATAAAAATAGTTTTTTTTATGACATATTTACTCATAAATCCTTCATAATGGTTTGAAAAGAGAATGTGAATTATCCTAAGAATATCCCCTAGGAGTGTCATAACCAAGAGTGCAGCAAGGACCGTTTTCATGTACCAGGATACCCCAGGTCAAGCCTGAAACTCCTTGTTGGACTTTTCACTCCTAGGTACATCTGTTCCAGAGCTACCTCTACCTACTGGTATCCAGATAGGTATGTATTGTTGAAAAATTCACAAAATTGCTATATTACAAAAATTCTAGGAAGCTCTTCTATACTAATACTCAAATTTCATCTTAGGGTAATGTTTAAAATCATAGTTTATCTAGATATTTTTCTATGTAAGTTCCTAAACATCCTCTGATACCAACTGTAATGCCCTGAATCTAGTTAACTAGAGTCGGTGCATTATTTTAATACATTGGCATTATTACATGGAATCAAGTCTCAAAGAACCGACCAATTTAGAAGTCTTGGAAAATAGATTACATACATGGATGTTACATTTAACTTTCTAACATAAAACATAGCATAAATAATAATTTTAAAACTCCATTGTTCCCATAACTTAACCCTTTATATCAATCATAAAACACTTATTGGGATCCTAGGAAAATAAAACATAAGAAAGGGGTGAGCTTAGATGCTCAGTAATGGTAAATAATCTAGTGAAAACTATAATCATTTAAGGAAATATGTGTAATTAAAACAATGGCCTTTAAAACATAAAAATGATCATAATACAGAAAAAAATAATTCAAACATTACCATATAAACAAGTACATGGATATTCTACTAGTTGAATAATCACATGTAATAACTAATTTCATAATGATGGAATGCAAAATGCCGAACATCATAACCACATAGTCTTGGCCTCATGCCAGGACAAAAAATAAATTTTTTTCCAACGACCTGTGAAAAGAAACTAGTTTGTCTCATGAGACCTACCAATGCATTGAAGAGCTAGAGCGGGCTCCACCCAATACTCACTAATACAAATTCATTCCTCATATGAAAATATTGAAACATTACTTAATCATTCGTATTAAAACTAGAATACGAAATGTCAATACATTAAACCTAAACCATGAATGGTATAAAAATATCACATCCATAGTCAAACTTAGCATAACTCATTCAATGAAATATGTAAGATTGTATTATAATAAATCAACCTCAATAAAGAACAATATCCAATAAATTATGTTGACATAGTTGAAAATGATCAGAAAAACTTTTTGAGTGAAGTATCATTTTTTCATGAAATCATTTAAAAGTGACACAATTTATAAAGGAAGAAATTTAAAAGACATTTTTGAATAAATATTTCCAATAGCACTTTGTAACTATTTAAAGGAATTAACATTTTAATACATTCATGTACATATAAATAAATCCTTAAAACCATTTTTAAGACATGGAAATTAATGAGAATGATTTAGAAGAATACATATTTAATCCATTTAAAATGATATTTTAGTTAAATAGTCCCTTAAAAATAATCCTTTTGAAAAATATTTTATGAAACATGGACATGGATAATAATTATGTCCCAGTAAAAAATTACACATACTGAATATCAGATAATAATGAGATTGAGGAATCAACCCTTACCTTGTTCATTCCTTTAGTCGAGGGTATGTTTAACATCCTGTATAATGACCATAGTATGTTATTAAATTATAACAAAACCATATTAATATTTATGATGTCATACTTGATTCATTTATGGAATTATTCTACCCATTTAATAATAATTTCTGTGTTAAAATAACATTTCGGGTAAAAATCACATTCTTTATCATACATGTTTTAACTTGTTATTATTTATCATATAAAATATATCATGATTAAATTTCGTCCAGAATTTAAAAAATTATTTATTTATTATATATTTTCAGAATATAAATATGTATAATAGATAGATATAGGAACTAGAAAACACCATTTATGGAGACGGTAGGCCAGACATACGCATTAACACTGTTTCACTTTTTATATCGTATTAAATGGAAGTATGTGAGTGAGAAATATGTAAATAAATAAATAAATATATATATATATATATCAAGTAGCATTATTATGTAATATATTACATACTTATTCAATATATTATTTTTTATAATCATCGTTGAATGATGAAGGTGTAAATGAATCTCATTGTGTCGTGGAGACGGTAAACCGTACGTACACACGACTTATGATATCATTATATTAATGGTTAAATCATATATAATTGGAAGATATATTATATATAAAGAATAATTAACATGTTATATTTATTATTTACATAAATTATACTAATTATTATACTCATCCATATAATGAATTGTTGAATAACAAACTACACCACAACGTGGAGACGGTAAGCCGTACGTACACACGTATGGGGACTTTGTCATTCATAGGATGGATACGATAATAAATATGGTTGTATGATATTTATAATAACATCAAAATATGTATAAGGTATTGTATTTATTATTTTAGTATAGAAATAAAAAATGAAGAGGAAGTGGAAGAATAAAAGAACATTGAAAGAGTTGATGAAATAATTACCTCTTCTTTAGGTTCTTCCTTTTGATTTGAACAAATGGGATACTTAGGTTGGGTTTCTAATTAAAGTAAGGCCTCTAGGTTTATGTGAGTGTATTTGGGATGATATTTGAGTTTGGGTTGGCTGAGGAAAATAGATTTGGATGTGTGATTTTGAGATAAGGGGAAGTACCCTTTTATAAGAGAGGTGATGGTCACTTTAAGAAAATCTTGAAATATTATATTATTATACAATCATTTTCGGTTGATAATGGCTCTAAATGGATTTATTTCAAGGATAAGGTGGGAATTTGAATAAATCACATAAAAAATATGTTTTAGACAAGTTTTGATCACCATATTAAACTTATCTTTTAGATTTAACTGTTAGTTAAATATTTTTACATTTATTATGTCTTCTTGTATTTTTATATAATATGGTTAATAAACTTACTATAACATTCCAAGAGAACCTACAGTGGTTCCGTAATGAAATATTTATCATTATAGAAGTCCTTTGGCCGAAATTTAGATTTCTTGAAATATTATATCATATAATTATATAGTATTTTTTTTAAAACTCCTTTCTGTCAATTTTGACACTTTAATATTTTGTTTTTGTAAATCTCATACCGATATGATTTCTTCGATCCAAAAAATATTTATTCTACCCCAAAATTTCATACAAACCCAATTAATTCTTTTAATGCATTAAAAGTCTCATTTTAAATTTATTTGTATTTTTATAATACCAATTATTTTAATCATTAATTAATAAGGTAATTACTGCATCATCATTTTGTCATAACTAAATTTAATTACTTAATGTCTAAAAATTATAAATAAAATACCATTATGTAGGAAATATTTTTATATTTATAATGAATATTTAATGTCTAATTCATCTTATGTATAAACCTATATTAAAAATGTTTTATTTATGAAAATTTAAATTTAACACTTTTAACTCTTCTTTATATAAAATAATAATAAATGTCTTAATATAATACAAGTGGACCAAAATAATCATATTTTGTTCCTAAGGTTCATTTTGGTCGAAATACACTTATTCAATAGAATTAGGACATGTTTTAGGGTAATAATAATATCATTTTTACCTTTAATAACCCTATTTAATTTTAACCATGGTAAATAAAATTCAAAAGATACTATTCAACAAAAAATTATTTTCATCTTATTGAACTAAATTTTATATACTTATGTCAAATATATATCATGTATTTTTGAAATTCAATTCACAGAAGCGATAAAATTTAGTTTTATGCAAATTTTCAAATGTTCCTAGAAGGTGGGTAAAAGACGTTAACAAGTTCAATAAAATTTTATATATCTAATCTTATTATAAAATTACTCCAATAAATTAAATTGGAATGAAAATAATTATTATGTATATATTTGGACTTTAAATTATGTTTAAATAAAAATAATTATTATTAAAATAATAGTCGGTTTAAAATAATAATGGAGTATTTTTCACTATACATCAAAAAATTGAAAGTTTTCAAAAAATACAAAAAATTCACCCTAAGATAATTTTGATATTAAAAATTCCAAAATGAAGTCTATTTTACCAAATTCAAAACATATAAGTTTCATTAATTAATTTAAAATCAATTCCTGTTGTAAAAACAAAAAAAGAGGGGTTTTAAAAAAGAAAAAACCATCAAAAGATTGACATTTGTTTATGTCCAATTTAAATGTGAAATTAATTATAATCACCTATGTTATATTAATGATAAAAATATAATATAATTATACTATAAAACCATTCTAATGAATAATTTAATACTAAAAAATAATTCTATTAAAAAAGTTGTTTGCAATTAAAATTTAGTATTTTTTTATATTCATCAAAATATGAAAGTTATCAGAAAAATACAAAATTTTTGTCGAAACTAAATTTTTGTGTCCTTCTAAAGAAGAAGTTTATTTTGTAAAATTGAATATATAAAAGTGTCAAATATTGGATTTAAAAAATCATTCACCATTAAAAGGCTTTAAAATTTCATTTTTTGAAAAATACTTCCTTTATCTGAAAAATTAGATTTGTTCTTATATTATGTCCAAAAAACACGTAGTATGGATGTTAAAATTATATGGAGTATATAAAATTTAAAATTCCATTAATACTATTCATAAACACTTTTTTAACAGCTAGTTTGGTAAGTTGTGGTGAGCTCGAACCCGGCGTTGTGTGTAGAGCAAGCTATTGAATTAATTTAAAGAGATAACATAATATGAAATACTGGGGTGTTACACAATTTCTATGTACATTGAACGCCTATCTCACGAAAGGATGATATTTCATTACTCATTTACCACCAATAATGGTGTACATTATGATGGATAATATATTTATATATGTCATAAGTTTTAATTATTTTGTATTTAAGATTCGTTATTCCTTTATCAACACACATCACTTTACTTTCTATTTGGTGTTAATATGATAATCTCATTTGAAGAAGTATAGACTATTGCCCCCTCAAAGTGATGTGATTCATTGACACAGTACATGGAATCTATTAAGGATGGGTTTAAGGGACCTTTATGATATATATGATATAGTCACGAATCTGTAATAATGATATACACACACAAACACACACACAGTCACATATATGTCATTTACATACCTTCTTTCAACACCATAATAAAGACAGAATCAACATTCATGTGTACGTACAGTTTACCATCTCTTTGAAGGGTGTATTCCATTTCGTATTTCTATATTCTATAGATTATTATAATAAAAACATAATTTATATACTTGATATTTATTTCATGGTTTACATTTTATAAGTATAAGGACCAAAGATGTAACAAATTAAGACACATGCGAAGAAAAAAGTGAATTTTACCCAAAGTAAAACTTTAACATAAGATCGTTAACAAGTGGGTAATATAAGGTAATAATAAAATGATATATGGTATTATGTATAATAAAATGACTCTTTAAAGTATGTATAATAGTATTTTGTTTTTTATATAGGAATAATGTATGAGTATAGAGAGAGTAAAGACACAAGGTAAGGGGATTTCTTCTCACTTTTAATTTCTGTGAGATACAAACTATCTTCTCCCCTCTTTCCTTTTGTAGGGTGTGTGTAATGAAAATTATTTTAATATATCTATCTTGTAAAATTTTTCTGGGTATTCACATTCACCTTTTTTGATCCTTATTTCATAGGGTTTATATTTTAAAAGATACCAAATAAGTAAAATTGTTTTGTCTAAATTTTCCTTCGTTGAGATTCATGTTTCTTATGCACCTAAAATATTTTCCGACGTGAATATACTTCCATTTTACATGCCACATCATGAATCTAATTATTTTCATGATACTATATTCTTCATTTAATTTCCCTTCCTTACATGTAGAGAAAGATCCCATGATACGAAGTTATAAGAGTTTGATTAGACAATCTCATTTCTTTTTTAGATTATTTTTGTTTATCATTTCATTGATGAAATATTTTGATCCATCTCCCAAGAATATTCATCAGGTTCCTTATATTATATTATTTCATGATATAATCAAGTTTTGGCATCTTTTTCTGGTCTTTGATACATAATATATATAAGATAGTTTTTATTAAAGCCTGAATTTACCCTCTCTTCAGTCAAAAATCAATGATTTCTGAAAAGGGGTTTGAAGAATATTATTCCATTACCCTATAATATCTAAAATAAATTTGTACCCTTTTTTTCATTAACCAATATCTTCAAGTTAATATTATTTTCATTTTCCAAACATGTAACTTTTCTATCCTTTTTACTGTACAAAAGGAATATTTTTTTGACCTCGTACGACATGTACATATTTACCCGCCGTCATTATTTTGAAGCTTCCTTTTTATTTTTAAAAGTATAGTCTTTAAGATAATATTTTTAAATTTAATTTTCAAAAACAGTTTTTCAAAATGTTTTTAAACTACATCTACATTTTTTCTGGATTTTTTTTCAAAATGTTTTCTAGCCTAATTGAAAGTATTTTCAATGATATGTTTTTCAAAATGTCTTTATGCACTACTTAAGTTTCCAAAGTATTTTCAATGAAATTATTATCAACACATTTTCAATATTTCATTAATGGGTTTCAATGTGTTTTCAAATAAAAGGGTTTTTAAAAGGTTTTGAAAATTATTTTATATGTTTTCACAAATAAAGGTTTTCAAAAGGATTTTACATATTCTTTATATGTTTCCGAAGCTATTTTATATGAAAATAATTTTCAAATGTTTTATGAATTAAAAAAATACTTTTCAAACATGAAATTATATTTTCCGTAATAAATTTTATTGAATTATATATCAAAATAAATTCCCATCTAAGAGAACATCCATTTTAGTTACTCATTCCGATATGGGTAAATTATTCAATGATTCCATTCATATTATTTCTCTGAATGGATAATGTTTTGATGAAATGATGTTTATGAAACCCATTTCTCTTCCAAGGGTTATTACTTTTGAAACATGCTACTTTTCAGAGGTTATTCTTGTGATGAAATGATTATGAAAACTATCCCCTTCCAAAAGTTATCATATGTTTACATGTTTATGATACCAATTTCATTTGATTGGTTATGATATGTTTATTTATAATATTGTGGCACATGTATGTGTTATTTCAATATGTGAGGGGTGGGACGTATATCTCTCTTTAATGCATTGATTAAAGATTTATATCAAATGAGATAAAATACGGATGGAATGAGGGTAACTCGGTTTAGTAATACAGGGATGGAATGAGGGTTACTCAGTTCAGTAGAAAATGGATAGAATAAGGGTTAATCAGTTTAGTAATACCGGATTAGAATGAGGGTTAC
Organism: Viscum album; assembly: GCA_963277665.1. Taxonomy (NCBI): domain Eukaryota; kingdom Viridiplantae; phylum Streptophyta; class Magnoliopsida; order Santalales; family Viscaceae; genus Viscum; species Viscum album. Next base: position 1,448,730,783 of record OY728151.1, on the reverse strand, counting down.
TCAGTTCAGTAAAATTGGTCAAGAACAAGGGTCACTCGGTTTAGTAATATAGGGCTGGAATGAGGGTCACCTGGTTAAGTAAAGGAATTTTTATACCAATATGGTCTTTGAAGTGATGCCTTGTATACTATAAAAATCATTATATTCTTATGTGTTAGCCACCATTCTATGTTTTATTCCTATGTTATGATTTCATGTCTTATTCGCTTTTTTTCATTATGATTATTGCCTTATGAACTTCCAATATTTATGGCATGATCTATGTTATGATCTTCGATATGTAGGGTATGATCTCTTATTTTCTGGATCATATACTCATACCCTTATGATCATGTTTATTCTTATATGTATCCCTTTTTTACACTTACGAATAATTTGAGATCACCCTTTCTTTGTTTCTTTTCCCCTAGGTTAGGATGATATGTATGATGTTTGATATTCATAAGAAGGGTGCTAGTCAAGAAGAACATAGTGGGAGAATATGTAGCTCCCATATGTACTAGTGTTTTTGTCTTTCATGATTCTAAAGGAATTGTACCAACCAAAATATTTGAGAATTTGTTTTTATAATATTTAATTATTCCACAAAAGTTATGTAATGTTAATGTTTTGAAAAGTGAGGGTCACTATAGTTGGTATAAGAGAAAAGTTATAGTTAACATTTGGAAAATAGGATGAAGAAACTTTAGTGATATCCCTAGGTATATTTCTAGGGATATGTCATGGGATGTCTCTAAGGACAATTATAATGATGAGTTAATGTTTGAGAAAATATATTGGAATTTTGGTAAAGGATAGTGTGAGTGGGTTCCAAGAAATACATACATTTCATGATACTAAAAGTGGATGCGGCTCTGGAACATATGTAACTAGGGTTAATAACTATAACAAGGTGTTCCGGGCTTAACTTAGGGTAATCTGGTACATGGTAATGGGCCTTCCGACACAACTGGTTTAACACTCCTGGGGGATATTCTTTGGGAAATTTAGAAACTCTTCACGAATCATTATGAAAGATTTAAATATAAGTTTTCTATGAATGACCTAGGATGAACCTAGGGTGCATATATTAAGGAAGGTGTCATGATTTACATATGATATAAGAAATTATTTTCATAATTATGTGGTTTTCTTCAATATTAAACAATGGTCACACTATGATTATGGGTTTTTTCAATGGAAGGAACGAGAATGGACTGGTTTAACTTTGAATGTGATGGAATTTTTTTGATGAGCAGTCAGGTGGGATGATCACTGGAGTGAAATATTTCATGATCATGCCTAATCTGTTTTCATAAAACATGATTATCAATGATTACCTTAACAAACTCTTGGACTCACAAAGTAATAGAAAGAATGAGTTTTTTGAGAATTTGGGTAATGGAGACCACCGAAGAAAAAATATTCAGGTTAATTTGTGTAAAGAATGTAGAGAGAATCACCCAAGTGAATGTCTGAGAGGAACAAGAAGGTGTTTTTACTTTGTAAAAAAGAACAGAAATCCAGTGAATACAATGTAAAAATTATGATTTTGGTTAATGAAATGGATTGTAATTTTTTCCTCCCTTAGTATTCATCGAAGGTTAAGTGTTCTAAGTGTGGAGGAAGTGGTCATTATGCAACCCAATGTCCCAAGAGGATTGTTCTTGAAGAGAATCAACAAGGTTGAGCGAGTAATGGTTACTTTGTGGATGATGATGAGAATACATATGAAATGTGAATGTAAAGATGTATTATTGTTAATGGATTAAGGATGAAGTAATCGAAGTATTTATGTATTTTGATTCAAAATTCATTAATGATAAAATACAAAAGGATTGTTCTACTTATTTTTTTCACTCTGTATTTTGAAGTTTATGTTGAATGTTCCCTAAGGACTGGTGAAGTTATTCAACGATAAGATGATATTTTGGCTAAGGGAAGGTAATCCTTAATATTTTCATTATGAAAAGATAATGTAGTATGGATACATATATGTGGGATATGAATATGTAAATTGGAAATCATTGATTACCTTGGAACTATGTAAGGAATTATTTATTGGTGATTTATGATACCACTAGTGATGTTTACAACAGTTTAGGATTTAAGTAATAAATCCAATACATTTTGGAATGAGGAATAATGCATGTTTTCCAAAAGGATTTATGGTAATTCAGGTTGTTACCAAGTTTCATGAGGTTATATGATGTAGGAATTCACAATATTGGAATGTGAAAACCGTGAGATACATTGTGTTATAGTAGGGAATCAATGTTAAGCTAATTTTGTTACTATATTTATAAAGTTTTGGGCTTTCACCTTTGAGAAGGGTTATAAGCTTAACCATTCGTGAAATGTTTAAGTGAAGCTTCAGTGGAAGTATTTCTGCACTAAGTTTGTATTGAAAAAATCTGTTAAAAGGCTAATGAGTGATTAAAATTATTTCAAGGATGTCGATTTTATATATTATATTAATGTATTTTTTAAAACAGACATCATGTACGTTGGGGGACAACCAATCATGTTTGGAAAGGCCGTGGGTCTTGAACCCCTGACAAAATGATGATAAGGGTTTCACACATACCACTATCTTACATGATGGCATGGTTAACTAGACTTGTTTTCATTTATGGGCCTTAAGATCCTTTAAATGTGTATTCTAGTGCTTTAGTCATCAGAGTTAATTTCTAGACATTAATTCAATGAGGTAACTATATATTATAAATTTTTCAAAGAACAACCCATGAATAAAATCTTGTTTATATAATTTTATCAAGAATTACTCAATGTTCTTAATGTGATAAAAAAATGTTGTTTTAATAGCTTAAATTATGTTGGATTAATGGATTCTGGAATCATAAAAAATTTATGACTTTAAGGCCCCCAAATTTTCTTTCATTATTAAATTTTTTTAATTTATGACCTCTGTAAATATCTATAAGTATTGATTATTTTCCCCCATGTCCATTCTTCACTCCCAACCTATGTTCTTATATTTGGTAACCCAGTTATATGTAATTTTGGGTAATCGTTATGGTTCCAAATTTATCTTTTTAAGGTAAGTTTTAGTGTCCAATTTTATGATGTGGGTTTCTATGAATGAAAATTTCAAGTATTAAACCATCCATAACCCAAAAAAATTCAAGGGTGAAATTAATTTTAAATAAGATTTAATGTAACACCACGAGATTTTGAGAATTATTTTTTCAAATTAATATATCTTATCAATAATTTTTATTTCACAGGACACTAAAAATAGTTCATTATATATATATATATATTAAAACACTAATTCCAAAATTACTATTGACATGAAATACTATCTTGTCTTGTGTTACATGCAATACCAACTTGGATTTTACTACAAGTAATACCGACTTGGCTTACGATGCACACAACACTGAGTTTCTATTAAAAATATTTATATAAATATATAATTAATTAAATGAGATAATTATAACCTCGTCATCTAATTTAGTTATAGGAATCTTAATAACTTATTTGAAAATATTTGTTGCAAGTGTTTATATTAATAAAACATATTGATAATGAAATATGATATTTTTTTGTAAAGACCTCTAATGTTAAAAATGACGTTTTCTTGGATAAAAACTTTTTTAATAAAAAATTAATTATAGACAGATTTAGAAATTTAATTTGATAAAATAAACATCATTTTTGAATTCATAATGTAGAAATTATACTAGGGTGATCTTTTGATATTTTTCTAAGACACTTCATTTTTTGATGAATAGAGAAAAATATTTCTTTTTTGTTTAAAACTACATTTTTCTAATTAATTGTTAATTATAAATGATATTATTAATATTTTATAAGTTATAATTAGTTAAATATTACATATTTTAATAAAAAAAATTCATTTGAATCAATTTCACTTTGAAACTAAATATAAAATGTTAACAAACTTTTGATTTTTTCTATAATGACCCGCCAATTCTCATTGGATTGATAGTACAACAAGTCATTACTAGGCCTTAAGTGACATGTACAAGATTCCAAAGGCTGGAAATACATGCGGAAGGGTTTCAAATACAAGTGGGGGGATGATTTACCATTTAAGAAATAAACCAATAAAACCTACCAACCATAACTAAATTTTGACTATATGATGCATGAACGAATGAAAGACAACTCAAGAACTTCATATATCTCAAAATGACATCAAAATAAGAAACATTCGAAGAATAACCATGTATCAAAGTACACAGTAGATAAACTACAAATGACTCTCTGAAGACCTCAAGACTCCATGCTCCACAAGATCCATGCTCCATAATCTCAGAATAGCCCAAATATTATGAGGTAATGCTAAAAACACATGAAACATTACCTTTTCCCTTGTCCTAGATGATAACATATACAAAAGAACCAATGTTCCAAATCAGAGGTGAGTATAAAACTCTCAAGGTTTTCCCTAATGACTTCCTTACTCACGAAGCTATGATATAAAAGTTAGAAACAATTATATAAAATAGTTAATATAATTTTTTTTCTCAAAAACAGTTTATTACTAAATATAAACAAGTTTCCAAAACCAATCATTACCAAAATCATACAAGTGCAATTGAAAAAAATTTTCCCAGCAATATATTTTTCTAGAAAAATAACTAAACAATGTCACAATATCTCTTTCTTGGCATACCCAATCATTCCTCAAACCCATGAAACCAACCATGAAAGCTACGTTATGATAGTTGCTAACTCATGAGAGGTTTCTCGTTGATCTACCAAGTCATCACAAGGTAATTGTTTTCCATGTTCAATTAAAACTTTGGCACTACAAACAATGTCATATTTCAACCAAGCCCCATATTTGCAATTACAATGTTCCATTAACCCTTTGGCAATGAGCATAAGGTCATATTTCAACCAAAACCCGTATATGCAATATGAACACACACCACATATGCGCATCAATCAAGACCAAAAAAACCTTCAATAAAAACACCTTTTTATTGAAAACCATTTCCATCTAAACCATTTCAATGAAAAACCATTTCAATTCCAAACCATTTCAATAAAACTCCATTTTTATTGAAAATTATTTCTATTGAAAACCCATTTTTCATCAACCATCTTCAAATTCTAGAAAATCTATAATTTATAATCATAATTTTAAATTCAGGAAAGTTAACCCCATTTAAAAAACTATTCACCAAGATCATGCAATTTTCCAAAGACCAAAAATTATCACAAATGAAGATTTTCCTTGCATTTCACAATAAATAAATGAATTTGAATCTAATACAATAAATTCAAGTAGGAGGAGTGGAGAGAGGATCCTTCTACTTCAAATGTTCTGAAGAATCATTGAAAATAGATGAAGAATGTAGAATAAAGAAGGTTGATTCTCCAAGAACGACCTCAGTTCTCTTATCATAGAAAGATCGCAACTCAAAATTGAATTAATTGGCTAGAAGATCTAAGAAAACGTGACAAATCAGGAATGAATGATGACATACCTCAAGAATCAGACATGAAATCACCATGATAAGGCTTAAGGTTTTCTCCAACTCGTGTGGGGAGGGTTCTCCAACATTCTGGGGTGATTAATCTAAAAAAAGGGGCATTTTGAAGCAAAAAAGAAATATATAGAGAAAAAATGATTAAGCTCCTAAAAAATAGGATCTAGATTTGACCTTTGCACAAGGTTTGAACACACGGTTTGGGCCAACCATGTATGGATCATGTGACCTTCCTTTTGGTCCCAACACACCTTATAAAACTCCCAAACTCTCACATCCTTCACCTTTAACATTTTTATGGAAACACGTTTTTTATGGAAACATCCCACTTTATAGAAACACCCCCACTTTATGGAACAACCCACTTTATTGAAACACACCGCATTACGGAAAAAACCACTTTATGGAAACACCCCACATTATGGAAACACCCCAATTTATAGAATCAACTTCCATTATTGAAATACCCAACATTAATGAATCTCTATATGTTATAGAAACTGTCAATTTTATGGAAAGTCTCTATTTTATGGAAACACTCAATTTTATGGAAACTCTCTATTTTATAGAAACTCTCTATTTTATGGAAACCTAATCAAAGAAACACCATTTAAAAAACATGGTGAAAGGGGTTATGTACCCGAAACTGGGGGGTACTAAATTATCCCCACCATAGGTCTTTCTATCCTTGAAAATTAGTAAACCCTCATTGGACAAAAAGAGTTCTAGCCACTACTCTTTGATTTCCTTCTCATGTTCCCATGTCTATTCCTGAATCTAAACTTGTTTCCATACAACCCACACTAGGCCGATGCTTTTTCCACTCAAGACTTTATCTTGTCTATCCATGATCTGTTATGGGATATGTACCAATGATGTATCCATTTCTAGGTCAACGTTATCCCATATGATCACATGGTTAGGATCATAGTGATACTTTTTCAACTGGGATACATGGAACACATTATGCACTGAGCTAAACCATGGTGGTAATTCCAATCGATATGCCACCTCTCCAACCCATTAAGTATCCCAAAAGGGCCAATGTATCTAGGAGATAACTTGCCCTGCTTCCTGAAACAATGATTTCCAAGGCTTGGAGAGATCTTGAAGAAGACATGACCACCCACAACGAACGACAATAGACTTCAACGGGGATTTGAATAAGATTTCTGATGACTCTGAGCCGTCTCCATCATCTTTCTAATCAACTAGATCATCTAAATTGTATCTTGGACAAGGCTTGGATCACCTAGTGGCGTTTCTCTCATTTCCACATAGCATAGTGGAGAATGACAAGGACACCCATACAATGCTTCCATCAGAGCCATGCGTATCAAGGATTGATAGTTGTTATTGTATGAGAACCCCACTAATGGTATATGCTCCTCCCATGAGCCACCAAAATCCAATATACAAGCCCGAAACATGCCTTCCAGTATTTATATCATCTGCTCGGATTGTCCGTCCATCTGAGGTTGATACATCATGCTCATAGTCAACTATGTCCCAAGGTATTACTTTAAGTATTTCCATAAAAAAGACGTTAACCTTAGATATCTATCTGAGGAAATTGAAACTGGTACACCATGCCTCTTTACCACTACTTGGATATATATTTTTGAATGATCCTCCGCCATATGAGTTTCATGAATAGGGATTAAATGGGCCGGCTTGGTTAGACGATCCAATATCACCCAAATGGAATCATGTTTCTAGACCATTCTTGGAACACCTGTAACAAAGTCCATTGCTATCTGATCCAATTTCTTCATTGGGATATGAAAATATTGTAACATACCAGCTGGTCTCTAATTCCATGCTTTAACCAGCTTACAAGTTAAGCACCATGAGGTAAACTTGGCCAACATCCGTTTCATGTCACTCCACAAAAAATGTACCTTCATTGCCTTATACATCTTTTGTGTACCTGAATGTACAACCCATCTTGAATGGTGGTAAGCATGAATGATTTTTTCTAAAAAACCATAGTATAACCATCCGATCCTTGGAACACAAAACTGAACCCCCATCAAGTTTCCATCCCTCAATGGTCTCCCCACCATTGAGTCATGAACTTACATCCAGACATTCTGCATCAGATTTTTGTCCCTCTTTGATATTTTTTACTACATCCGAAACAAGCGTAGCTAAAAAGAAAACCACAACATCACCTCAGTCTTCATATTCTACATGCATGTCATCTAGGACCGACATCAACTGCCATTCATCTGATGCCTCTTTTTCTAACTGAGCTTATGAATTTCTACTCAATGGAACCGCCACCGAATTTCCTTTCCCTAATGTGTACATGAAGTCCTAGTCAATAATTTGGACAACTGCACCTAACTCCAAATCATATGTCGGTTAATTATTCTCAATCACCCTCAATTACCTTGAACCATAAGCAACCACATGATCTATATGCATGAGAATACATCCCAAACCTGATCTCAAAGCATCACAATACACCACATACCCTTGTCCTGATTCCATCAAGATCACAATAGGTTTCGATGTAAGATGAACATTAAGTTTTTGGAAAGACTCCCATCATTTATCTGTCCATTAGAATGAATCATTTTTCTTTGTTAGAGATGTCATTGGTGAATCTATTAGTGAGAAATCACTTACTAAGAATCATTAGTAACTTTCTAGACTAAGACAACTTCATATCGCGAAAATATTCTTTAGTGGTGTCTAAGAGATAATGGGTTATATATTTTCATGATCCATAGAAACACCTTTCGGATAAATGACATAACCATGAAAAATTACTTCCTGTATCGAAAAATCATACTTTGATAATTTTTCATACAAATGATGATCTCTCAAGATTTGTAACACTATTTCAAGGTGCACCTGATGGTCATGACTAGTCTTTGAATTGACTAAACTTTCATCCACAGACACCACAAAAAAAAGAATCCCGATATTGTTGAAATATTGGATTCATCAATTCCATGAAGACCGCTAGTACATTCATTTGACCGAAAGGCATGACTAAATATTCATAGTGGCCATATATACTTCTTTAAGATTTCTTTGGAATATCATATTTCCGAACTCTCAATTGTTGATATCCTGATTGCAAGTCAATCTTGGAGAACCACTGATCTCCCCTTAATTGATCGAATAGATCATAAATGCATGGAAGTGGATATCTGTTCTTTATCATAAATTGGATAAGATTACGATAATCAACACACAACCAAAGAGTTCCATCTGCCTTCTTCACGAAAAAAACGGGTGCTTGCCACTGAAACGTACCGGGTCAAATGAAACCCTTTCTTTCCATATCCTCTAACTGCAATTTCAATTCCCATAACTCTGTTGATGCCATCCTATAAGATAGAATGAAAATAGGACTGGTCCTGGGAATGAGATCAATCATAAACTCCACTTCCCTTATAGGTTCTAACCCTAAGAAGTTCTTGGGAAATACATATTGAAATTTATCCACAATAGCTGGAAAAATATTTTCCTTGATCTGTTCCATTGATGCCAAAGTCAACTGTACCAATTGATAATAGATCGTTCACACCATTGGTGCCATCAAGATCTTTGGACCCTTCATTACAATCCTCTCTCTTCTAAATTGATTCTTGATGTTTTCCTCAGTCATGAAACTAACTATTCTCGTATAACAGTCGATTTGGGCCTTGAACATTGTCAGCAAATCCATACCCATGATTACTTCATATAAATCCATATCCAACATCGAGAAGTCCCATTTTATCTTAGACACATCAACAATTATAACACATTACCTACACAAAAATGCTTTTCATTATCTTTCACCGAGAGAAGTTTTCAGTTTCAAAACAGAAGGCGTAATTTCTAGTTTTAAACATATCTTGTCAATAACATGAGAAGTAATGAAAGAATGTGATGCATCAATATCAAACAACACTTTCAAAAAGGTATAATTCAAAATAATCCTACCTCTCACTGTAGATGGTCCTTCCAGATCATCAAAATCATCTACACAGCTACATACAATTGCTTCTTTGATAAAATAATCTCCTTGTTTCCTTGCGGAGTATTCCCTGGTTGAGGAGTCATTGTATTTCTAGAATCACTATGGATAGTTCTTCTGTACTAACGAGACTGATTCTGCTATCCTTTTCCTGTTGAAGCATACGATGCTTGCGATGCCTGAGAAGTGTCTCGAGCACCTAACCTTGGATAACTGTAACAATAGCACTGAATATGTCCCATCTTGTTGAAATTGTGACATGATTTAGGTTGTGTCGTATAACTCGCATTTTGTGGTCAAGTGAACCACATTGAAAACAACCTTCTTTGCTCTGGGTTCATGGAGGAAGGTTTACTAATCCAACTATCTGGTCATATTTTCTCTTCCACCTTGGAAATAAGTGTCCCTTTTCCTATTGTTCCCAGCAATTGAGTTCCACAGTTTTCTATAGGTATCATCATGCCTCCACCCATAGATCTTGAGATATCACATTCTGCCACAGTTGCTCTATTCACCATATTTGTATAATCTATAATACAAAGTACTGTAATCTTTGATTGAATCTCCTATCGTTTCCCTTTTATGAAGTTGTGTGCCTACAAAGAGGCACTTGATGCACCTTCTGGCGCAAAGCGCACTAAGATCATGAACTTAGACGCATACTCTATGATAGAGAGACTCTATTTTTTTAGGATGAAGAAGTCCATCGTGTTCTGGATCGTGAACGTGTGAGAATATAATTGTTTGTTTAACAATTCCTAAAAATACTCCCATGTAATGCCTTCATCCAATTTATCCCCCATCACTAAATCCCACCACTGACGTGCAAGATACTTGAGAATATACGTCGCCAGTTTGACCTTTAGCTCTACCGGTGTGCCGAAGAAGTAAAATATACGATTAGTCCTACATATCCACAACTTCGACTTCTCGGTTTCAGAATCACCCCAGAAATTAGGTGGATTCTACTTGATGAACTGGATGGTATGATCCACATGTCATGGATTATTCCTCTGGTTCCCTATGTCCACAACATGAAAATCTTGTAAAATACTCTAAACCATCTCTTGGTTTAGGTGCAACCATATTCTCTGCATCTTCTTCAGGTTGGTTTTGACGATGCCTACCGCATTCCATTTTCTAAACTAACAACAAACATCATTAATCTCACTCTCTATAAATTGTTAGAATAACATTTAAAATTCTATCACATCAACTATCACAACATTTTTTTCCAAAACAACCTTTTTCCCATGTTAAACCATTTTTGAAAACACTTCACATGCTTTTGAAATTAAACCATTTTCAAAATACGATAAGCATTCGCCTTTTCAAAATATTTCATGAAAACCAATTCCATACTATTTCAAAAATTAACTCTTTTTTTAAAACACGAATCATTCCTCAAAATGATGTATGCACTCATAGTGGGAAGTCATTCCTTTACAATACATTTCATTCTCATCTCATTGGCTAATCCCATGAAAATGAGATTTCAAAATACAAGAATTGTTTCCAAACACTTATTTACCGAACTCCCTGGTAACTTGAAGTTCATCATAAAAGGGTTAGCTATGTCCTTTTATACTATAAATTTCATGTCCAGACAATCCTACTCCTTTCTAAGATTCCCACTCAAGGAATAGACAAGTAAGGATTTCATATCCAAAACTAGGAAAATCAATAACTACTTGTTAGGAAAGACCGAACAAGCTGATACCATTTGTAATGACCCGTCAATTATCATTGTCTTGATAGTACAACGAGTCATTACTAGGCCTTAAGCGACATCCCAAAGATGCCAATGGCTGGCAATAAATGCCGAAGGTTTTCAAATACAAGTGGGGGACGATTTACCCTTTAAGAAATAAACCAATAATACCCACCAACCATAACCAAACAGATACAATATGATGCATGAATGAATGAAGGACATCTCAACAACTTCATGTATCTCAAAACCACACCAAGGAAAGAAAAAATGGAAGAATAACAAATTATCAAAGGATATAATGGATAAACTATTCCATACTCTCTGAAGACCTCATGACTCCATGCTCCACAATATTCATGCTCTAAAATCTCATAACAACCCAAACATCATGAGGAAATGCTAAACACATGTGAAACATTACCTTTTCCCTTGTCCTAGAAGATTTCATATGCAAAAGCACCGAATTGCCAGAGTAGGGGTGAGTATAAAACACTATAGGTTTTCCCCAATGAATTCCCTAATCACGCCACTAGGATAGAAGAGTTTGTATCAATTATATAAAATAGTTTATATAAAAAAATTTATCAAAAATACTTTATAACCAAATATATTCAAGTTTCTAAAACCATTCATTACCAAAAGCATACATGTGCAATTGAAACCAATTTTCCCAGCAAGATATTTTTACAGAAAAATAAATAAACCATTTCACAATATCCCTTTGTTGGCATACCCAACCATTCCAAAAACCCATGAAACCAACCATGCATGCTATGTTATGACAGTTCCATACTCATGAGTGGTTTCTCATCGATCTACTAAGTCGTCACAAGGTAATTGTTTCCCACGTGCCATTAAAACTTTGGCATAGAGAAAAAGGTCATATTTCATCCAAGCCCCATATATGAATTATGAAAACACACCAAATATGCCCAACTATCAAGCCAAAACAAACCTTTCAACAAAAACACATTTTTATTGAAAACCATTTCCTTCAAAACTATTTCAATGCCAAAATATTTCAATTACAAACCATTTCAATATAAATAAATTTCTATTGAAAATAATTTCTATTTAAAACCACTTTTTCATCAACCACCTAGGAATTCAAAAAAATCCATAATTTAAAGTAATCATTTTAAATTCATGAATCTAAACCCCCTTTGCACAAATTCGCACCAAGATCACACAATTTCACAAAATCCCCAAATCATCACAAATGAATATTTTTCCATGAATTTCACAATCAATAATCCAAATTGAATCTAATCCAATAAATTCTAGTAAGGGGTGTTGAGAGAGAAGCCTCCTACCTCGAAGGTTTTGAAGAATCTTTGACAACAGATGTAAAACGCACATGAAAGCAGGTCGATTCCCCAATAATGACCTTTGTTCTCTTATCCTAGTAAGATCACAACTCAAAATTGAATTAATTGGCATAAAAAACGTAGATATACCCACAATCGGTTCGTATCTGAGAAAGAATGGAGATCAGGGAAGTAGATCTAAGTATATTTTAGAAAACCTAGAAAATATGGAAAGAATGGTGACAAACGTCAAGAATCAGACTTGAAATCACCAAGGTAAGGCTCTAGGTTGTCTCCAACTCATATGGGGAAGGTTATACAGCCTTTTTGGGAGAGTAATCTTGAAATATGGGCGTTTTGAAGACAAAAAGAAATATATAGATCAAAAATGAGTAAGCTCCTAAAACATATGATCTAGATTTGACCTCTGTATAAGGTTTGACCACACAGTTTGGGTCGACCGTGTATGGATCGTGTGACCATCCTTTTTGTCCCAAAAATCCTTATAAAACCCCAAAAATCTCCCATCCTTAACCATTACCTTTTTAAGGGAAACACATTTTCTAAGGAAACACCCCACTTTGTGGAAACTCCCCACTTTATGGAAACAACCCATTTTATGGATACACCCCAATTTATGGAAACAAACCACTTTATGAAATCACATAACTTTATTTAAAAAACCTAGTTTATGGAATAAACCAAAATTATGGAGACACCTAACATTATGGAAACTCTCTTTATTATGGAAACTCTATATTTTATGGAAACTCTCTATTTTATGGAAACTCCATATTTTAGGGAAACTTCCTATTTTATGGAAACTCTCTATTTTATGGAAACCCAATATAAAACACACCATTTAAAAAAATGAGGAAAGGGAATATGTACCCAAAACTGAGGGTACTATATTTTCCTATTTTAGAACCCTATTATTTCTTCCTTTTTGCGGGATTAGAAATAATATATATTTTTCCGATTATGTGATTTGAATTTCAAAAATCAAACATACACCATTATATTCAGTATAATATTCAGAATCTAATAATACCATGTTAATTTTTTTTCTAAAATGATTAGTAAAAGTGATTTAAATTAATCATAATAGTGAAGGCCAAATTGAGCTAAATTAGGGACTAAACCTTATAATTAAGGGCCCAAATGACCTCAAAACATTTCCAAAACCCATTGTAAGTCCATAGTTATGAAATAGACCTTACATTATTGAGTTTTTTAGTTTTTATGACATTTTTAGGTATGAAAATGTGCACACAAAACATGCTTTTAAAAATTCCAAGTGAGTCCTTTTCCTTCCCTATAAAAGGCCACCACCTATACACATTCAATACACCTCTAAAAGATTTTATGTTCGTCCAAGATATACCCTTGTATCCTCCCGAAAATCCTACCAAAGACCTTGAAGAATCCATTTGGGAATTAATATTACCAGGAATGAATTTTTTCACAAACCAAAAAGAGTTACCCAACTTATAGGTAACATCTTCTCTCAAGATCCTCACATTAATTTTCTTTATACACCGCTCCACTCTATTTATTAAAGTCATTTTTGACAAAAAAATTATCATCCATATAATTTTATGGTTTTACATAATTATTTATACGAAAACATACACACACCTCCATCTAATTGATGTTGAACATACTATTTATGTGTACGGAGAACTACTTCCATACGAAATGATGATTGTTTATTTCTCCTTTACCACCAATCATTATGGCCATTATGAGGTAAAACCTCTTTATATATGTAATATATTATATTTATTATGTATTTCATCATATTTAATACTTTTAGAACACACATCTCTTTACTTTCCATTTGGTTTTAATTCGATAATCTTGTACCACCCCCTCAAAATGATGTGATTCATTCACCCACCACATGGATTGTATTGAGAATGGGTTTAATGAAATTATATGATATATATGATATAATAGTGAACATATAATATTGATATATATACATATATATAATTTACATATTTCATTCAATACAATAATAAATATGGAAACAACATTCATTTATACATATGGATTATCGTCTCAATGAATGATGTTTTCCATATGATAATCCTATATTATAAAATTTATTATTATAAAAATATACTATATATAACTTATATTTATATCATGGTTTAAATTCAATATGTTTAAGTACGAATGATGTATCATATTAATACATAATTGAAGAACAAAGTGAATTTTACCCGTAGTGAAACTTTAACATAGGATCGTTAACAAGAGGGTAATAAAAAGTAATTATAAAACCATTTATGGTAATTTTTATAAGAATATTTTTCATTAAATTATATATAATAAACTTATATTTATTATAAAGGAATATTTTATGAGTATGAAGAGCGTCAGGACACAAGGTAAGGGGATTTCATCTTACTTTTAATTTTTGTGAGATACAAGCTATGTTCTCCATTACTTCCTTCTGTGTGGTGTGTTTACTACCCATGTTTTTATTCTATGTATATTGTATATAATATTATGGGAATTCAGATTAAAATTTGATCATCCTTATTTCATGAGTTTTATGTTTCAGAAGTTACCATATCTGTAAAAAAGTTTTTCAACAATTTTCCTTTTATTAGACTCAGGTTTTGTGTTGTACCTAAACAATTTTTTGAGGTGAATATACATCCATTTTACTTTCCATATCAGTAATGTCAGTATTTTAATGATATTAGAATATTAATTTAATTTCCTTTCTTTAAATAGATAGTATGATCCTAAGATACAAAGTTCTAAGAGTTTATAGAGACAATCTCATTTCTTTTCGAGATTGCATATGTTTATGCTCCCATTAATGAAATATTATAATCCATATCTTATGAATATTCATGAGATTAGTAATCCTCAATTATTTCTTAATATAATAATGTATTTGTATAATTTATTACTTTTTTGTACATAAGATAATTAAGGAAGTGTTTTTAGGAAATCCCTACTTTACCCTCTCTTTAGTCAAAAATCTATGTTTTCAAAAAAGGGTTTCTAAGAATATTAAACCATTCCCCTATAATTTATAAAAGGTATTTTTACCATTTTTTTATTTTACCAATCTCTTAAAACGAATATTATTGTCACATTTTTTAAAAGGAACTTTTCTATCCTTTTTATTGGGAAAAAGGAATGTTCTTTTGATCTCGTATGACATATATGGATTAACCCACCATGATTCCATTAAAGATTACATTTCTTTTTAAAAATTCAATCTTAAGATAATGTTTTTAAATGTAGTTTTCAACAAAAAAATGTTTTCAAAATGTTTTCAATGCTTATTGAAATAATTTTCAAATAAATGGTTTTCAAGATGTATTTACGCTCTATTTATATATATTTAATGTATTTTAAAATAAATTATTTTCAAAAAGTTTTCAATATTTATTTTATGATTTTAATAGTTTTTCAAAGAAAATGGTTTTTAAAATGTTCTGAAAAAATATTTTGTTAGCTTCCAAGGAATTTTTTTTTCAAAATGATTCCATGTATTATTTATATGTTTTCAAAGATATTTTCTATGAAAATTATTTACTAATGGTTTTATGAATTAAAAAAACCTATTTCCGAAAAATGGATATTTTCCTTAGGAAATGTTTTTGAAAGATATTTAAAAATTATTTCCCTTCTAAGATAACATCCATTAGTGTTACTCATGCCTTTATGGTGATATTATTCAATTTTTACATTCATATTATTTCTCTAAATGGATTATTTTTTGATGGAATGGTGTTTATGAATCATGTTTCTCTTTCACATGTTATATTCGTTTGAAACCTACTTCTTTTTATGGGTTATACACATGATGAAATGATTAATAACCCTTTCTATTTCAACAGGTTATGATATGTTTACATGTTTATGATACCAATTTCATTTCATGGGTTATAATATGTTTATTTATGATCTTGTGGAACATGTATGTACGATTTCATTATGTGATGGGTGGGACCTATATCTCCCTCCAATGAGTTGGGTAAATATTTATATCTCCTGAGATAAAATAGGGATGGAATAAGGGTTACTTAGTTCCGTAATACATGGCTAGAATAAAGATTACTAATTTAAGTAAAACATTTCTAGAATGAGGGTTTATCAGTTCAGTAATACTTGGCTATAATGAGGGTTACTCAGTTCCATAAAATATTTCTACAACGAGGGCCACTTAGTTTAGTAATATAGGGATGAAATGGGGGTTACCTCATTCTGTAAAGAACTTTGTAAACTAATATGGTCTTGGCAGTGATGCCTTGGCTACTTCAGAAATCATTATATACCTATGTGCTTTACAGAGTTCCATGTTTTATTCTTATGTTACCATTTCATGTCTTATTCTCTTTATTTCATTATGATTCATGTCTTATCTATTTCAAATCATTATTCTATGATCTCTGTTATGATCTTCGATATGAGGGTGATATCTTTTATTTTAATGATCACATACTCATACCCTTATGTTCATGTTTATTCATACATTAATCCCTTGTTTACCCATATTAAGAATTTTATCTCACCCCATTTTAGTTTTTTTCCCTATTTAATGATGATATGTACTATGTTTGATATCCCTAAGAAGGGTTATAGTTAAAATGAACCTAGTGGGAGATGATGTACCTCACATATGTACTTGTGTTTAGGTTTTCATGTTTCCAAATGAATTATACCAACTACGGTATTTGGGATTTTGTATGTATATTGTTTAATTCTTCCTTAAAATTTATGTAATGTTAATGTTATCATAAGCGAGGGTCGCTATACGTTACCTCTCAATCAGGTAACTTCTTTTGGTTTGAACCAAAAGCTTCATCGCAAATATTTATGAAGAAGGGGAGGCTTCTAGGTTGAGGGTAGGGATGTTGTGAGACTAATTGGGTATATAATGTCTGAATATAAGAGACTTGGGACCTGTGAAGAAGTGGGAGAGGCGGTGGCCTTTTATAGGTAAGGAAAATGACTCACTTGGAATTTTTGGTGTCAAGTTATGTATACACATGTTATTAACCAAAAGAAAAAGTTATAAAAAACCAAAAAAAACATTAATGGAAGGGGAATGGCCAATATATGTCCATAAAATAGGTTTTTTACACATTTATAGGTCATTTGGGCCCTTAAATTTAGGGTTTAGTCCATTTTTAGCCTAATTACACCTTAATCACTATAATTGATTTTAATCACATTCACTAATATTTTTGGTAAAAACTTATGTTTATCTTATTAGATACCAAATATCATATTGATTTAGATGTTTTATATATCTTTTCAAAATTCCATTCATAGATGTGGGAAAATTAATATTAATTCTAATCTCGTTGAAAGACGATTTAACAAGTTTTAATAGAAGAATGAATAAAAGAATAATATATTTATATATTAAATTTCAAAGAGAAATTTATTACAATGAAAAAAAATAAATTATTAGATGAACAATTTATCAAATATTACTTTATAAAATATTTTAAACATATTTTAATATTAATAATTATTTAAACAAAAAGATAGTTTTTAACTAAAATGTAGTATTTTCCACTATTAATAAACAAATGATGTTTCTCAAAAAAATATGCAAAATTCACCCTAATATAATTTTGACTTAATGAATTTAAAAATGAATATTATTTTATCAAATTAACTTAATAAATGTTTCAAAATTCCGATTTAAAATAGGTGCACCATTAAAAGGTGTTAAAATGCCTTAATATAAATATAGCTTTTTATATGTAGAATTGGGTTTCTTCTTATATTATTCTTATAAAATCACTTGGATGAATATAAAAGATATATTATTGAATAAATAACATATATATTTCATTAAAATCATTAAATAATTGCAATTAAATGTTTTTATTAATAAAAAACTCCATTAGAAGCAAAAAAACAAAAACAAAAATATTTATATGCAATTTGTTCTTATTTTTATT
This sequence comes from Viscum album, assembly GCA_963277665.1. Lineage (NCBI taxonomy): Eukaryota > Viridiplantae > Streptophyta > Magnoliopsida > Santalales > Viscaceae > Viscum > Viscum album. Next base: position 1,448,712,367 of record OY728151.1, on the reverse strand, counting down.
TATCATTAATTTTTAACCCATTAATTCATTTTATATTCACATAGTCATTAAATTTTTATAATTTAGATAATAATATTTATAACTAATAACATAATATCTAGGTTATATCATATTATGTTAAATAATAATATTTAAATAATACATTGTTATTTGGAGAAACATGGTCTTGTGTGTAACACAAGCTATCGAGGAAGGTCTCTATTGCATGTAATAGAAGATATCGATGAAGGTAGCTCTTGTATATAACAAAATATATCTCAATGTTGTGTGAGTTACAAGAAATATCATGTTTTCAATTTATTTAAAATAGTATATATATAGTAGAGTCTCGGGATATTATATCCCCTAATATGATTAGTGTCGCGTGTCATGCACGCTATCGAATTCAAGGTTCCTAAATTAGATTTATGGGGCGTTATATTCTCCCCACCTTAATTATATTGTTTCCATGAAATTTAATCTCGATATTGGTTATATTTGCTTTTATTTTTTCTATGTTTATGTCCCACATCATGAGAAGGGTTCGTAAAAAACAAATAGAAAAGAGAGAATGTGAAGTAAAAAGGACACATGGACTACCATGTAACTAGGTATCTAATTATAATGACATTATTGGTATGTATAAATACAATCTTTGAGGAAAAGCATAAATATTTATATGGATTGAATTTGGTCATCAATCACAAACAAATGAATGATCAATGGATTTTTTTTGGCCTCAAATCCATAAATCTTTAATGATTTAGAAGACCATCAGTTCCATAGAAATTATGGTATTATGAATTTTTTTATTTTTGAGTCAGTTTCCTAATGTTGGGTAATTCTTTTACTAACAAATAACGTATGGAAACATTCTTACTTAATTGGTTTCAATTTCACAAAAAATACTAACTTTTTATAGTGATTTGGTCACATTCGAATTCGTTCCTTTACTCCCAAAACTTAATTAACAATAATTATTTTTTATATGCCTAAAGCACTAAAAGAAAATATTAAAGTACCTTAAGGACTATAAAATAGTTACAAGTACAACTATATGCATTTAACTATCTTCAAAAACCAATATGGTTCATAGATTAATCTATAATCCAAAAAAGTGATACTACTGGTTCAACATTAACATTAATTCATCAAATGTTTTAACTAAAATAAATTAAAAATTAACCAAGATGTTTCATAAGTTATTTGTTTGACTGAAACCCATATATTCCTTCTGTTATGGGTTCAATAACCCTGGCCTTGCTGTATTTGATCAGTTTTCACCCGACTTATAGGTTGTCCTTTTCTAAAATCAAATTAAAATAATTTACAAAAAATGATGGACATCTTTGAAAAAAGGTTAATAAATAAATAGCCTATTAACTAATTTTTTAAATAAAACCTCAATACATAAATAATTTTTCCATTTATTTTCCATATTGGTCCTTCCTTGGTGAAGGTTTTACCCATAATATCATTTATAGGATTTCTAAATCATGACTGCTTATTTTCAATCAGAAACACCATAGGTTTAAACTAAGATATTCATTTTCATTTTCTATTCAAATTATACATAATGGTTTATAAATAAAACATGGATTATCCTAATGAAATCCCCCAAAATTTTCAATACAGGTTCACAGTAAGGCCCATTATCATGTACTAGGTTACCACATGTTAGGCCCGAAACACCTTGTCTGAGTTATTACTCCTAGTTATATTTGTGTTAGAACAAAATCCACTAGTAGTATCCTGATGTGGATGTATTGAATGGAAACCCAATATTATTTATACTTTACCAAAATTGTCGGTAGTTCTTCTATTATTATCCTCCAAATTCTACCTTAAGGTTGTAATGGCCCAAACATTCATTAATAGAAATTCCTCTTGATCTAATTAAATGTCTTATTATTGTTATATAAAATGTGTACTTCCTTGGTTTTATGTTTCTTGATTTTAAAATACCATAATGAATTGTGACCTTTGCTAATATAGTCGTTGAAAAGTGATCACATGATTAGTATAAATATAGGGCTTTAAGAAATCCAATTTACTCAGACAAAGGAATTGATGACCTCATCTAGTAGACTTTCCTAGTACGAATCCCATTTGTCAAAGATCGGAATGGAGGCAGAGTCATTGGGGTTCACTTTTTACCAAGCCCAAGCTGAGGTTGAACACATTAAGCTTGATCTGAACCGATTATGGGAGAAGTGGAAGTTAATTGAGATTGCCACACGAGCGATGTTATCCGAGCCACCCCAAGAGTCTTTCACCATCGCACACCTTACCCTTTGGTCTTATGCGGGTGTTATAAGGGGTTATGTAACAAGACCCAATCACTATGACTATGTAAATTGTTTTTGTATAATGAATGTGCATTAATTTTATTATTGTTACTTTGTAAATAGTTTTTAAAGCAAAAATAATACTTTTAGTTAATATTGAACTTAGAAATCTATTTTGATGAAGTAATGGATTTTTGAATTAAATAAAATTTAAATAAAATATTATTATTATTAAATTAATTTTTATTAAATATAAATGATCATATAATTTTAGGAATGCAAATGTAATTTTTATAAAGGTTTGAAAGCTGTTTTTGTTAAAACCCATGAATTTTGGATAATTGCTGGTTTTTATTTTCAAAGTAAAAATTCACATATTTAGAAAATTATTTAGATAAAATGAATATTATTTTTAGAATTAGGACGTCGAACTTATCCAATGGTGAATTTTTTATAACTTCTTGAGACAGTCGAATTTTTGGGTAAAAATTAAATACTGTTTAAATATATAATGTGTTTTATAACATCATAATGAAACAATAGTGATGTAATAAAATAATATAAACATTATTTTCACCCAATATATGTTTTTCAATTAATATAATGTAATTTTGGATTTATTTTATTTATTTTACAAAGCTTTTGTGGACCCTTCAAGGCTTATAAAACATTTTGTCTTTTTAATTATTTTCCTTGAGAGTGTGACTCACCTCCACATAAGCATCCCTATTGTTTTAATACGTTCTTCCATTGGACATATAAAATATTTATCCACTCCCATTTGGAAAAAAACATGGGAAACAACCATGGGTTGGATTGTGGATTGGATTAGTTTAATGTGAGGTGTCCCAAACCCAAATAATAATGAATTTCCACTCCTTTCCTATATAAATCTACCTGAGCTCCCACTTCCTCTTCACTCAAAGCCTTTGAAGTTATTAAAACGTCTGCCCTATTCTCTCTAGAATATCCCTAGGTGGCCCAAGCTCCCAATATGCCTCTGTCAAGCCACTATCAAACCTTTGGAAGCACACTTCCAAGTAAGGGTTGTTCTTCCTTTCTCATTTTTGTCTAATTTTCATAATATTGTTATTCCATTTTAATTTCAATTATAAATGTTGGGGTGAGGTTTCACACCCCCCTATACTTCCCTATTTAAGTTTGAATTATGAGATACCCCTTTCCCTCTCAATAAATTCCTCCCATGTACACCCGTTACTATGCCAAAATTCCAAAAGCAATTTATCTCTCCTCACATACATTCAAGCTATTATTTTGTATCATGAATCTAAATTCCATTACAATTGTTGGGATATGTATCTATATGACCCCCGTACTGTCCATTTCATGTATATATGATGAGACACCCCTTTATCTCTCATCAACCATTTTTATGAACTCTTATGTCGTGCCGTTACGCTGCCGAAATTGCACCAATTTTCCAAGCCACTGTCATTATGTAGTGAATACCATGTGCATTTCTCTCTCATGGGTATTCACCTTTATGAACATTTACTTATTTATTATAAATTTTCATGTATGAATTCCACATTCCTTTATCATTGAATAAATTATGATGTTTTATGAATCCATGTTATATGATCCATGTGGCACTGTTATGCATGAAATGAAATGTTTAATAAGGGTGTTCCCTGATAGCGCTCCAGTGCATTGAGTAAAGTATTGTATCATGATACATCATGTGAAATGGGCGTTGACTCATTATAATTCAAGTTCAATGAGTTTTAACTTGTGCTTCATGTGCAATGATGGTTTACTCATGCTCCATGGGCAATGAGCCTTGGTTCATGCTAATTCCATGTTAAGTGTTGTCGCCACATTTCCATGTTATGATTATCATTCTTTATAATGAATTTATGTTCATGTTTGTCGGGTGCTATTTTGATATGCATATTTTATAACATGTATTGTATTCCACATGTTATTCCACGTTTATTCCCTTACTGCGCTTTATATATCACCTTCTTCTTATGAATGTCCCAAGGTTATCCCATGCAATACTAAGTACGATGGAATGTAGTGGTCATGTAAAGGATGTTTTCAATAATGATGTTTTCTTTTTTATGTTCTAAGCTACTATGTAATGTTCCTAAGCCCGAAATACACTATACCTCTCAATCTACTATGTTGTATCAAGTGATGATTTTATGTAATAAATCAGGTTTAAGTGTGTAATAAAAATCAAGGTTGTTATAGTTGGTATGATAGGATAGGTTTAGTTATTTTTTGGATTAGGATTAGAAAACCCTTGTGAAGACTTAGAGACAAGAATATGTATAAGAAAAACATCCCTATGTATTGGTGAGTATTGAGTAAGTGGTTTATCAATCAAATACACCCCTGTCTGGATACGACCTAGTAGAGGTGGATCTGGAATAAATGTATCCTAGGGGTAAAAACTGAAAATACCGCTTTGAGCTAGACTCGAACGAGAACTGGTGCATGACAATAGGTCTTACTGAACTCTTGGTTACGACACTCCCAGGGGATATGCTTAGGAAAATTCACAAGCTTAGTATGAACTCTTATTAAGGGAATTAAAAAAATTCCCCTAAGAATATATGTTAGAAAGTAGATCATGAATAGAATAGATTGAAGCCTATGGATTCATAAGTTAAAGAAATTCAAGTTATTTATAAGTCATTAGTTTTTTCCTTGGATTTCCCTTTATGAATTACCCCTAAATTTCCTTTTTATTCCTTCCAATGGCCAGTAATAGGAGGAATCGATCTAACAACTGATTTTAAGATAAATGTGATGACTGTGCAAATGAAATGCCTAATCATATGGAAGCGGGAATCATGAACTTTGTCCCACTTATGTCTCACATAACACAATATTTGAATATAATAATGGGTTAAGAGGAACTTTCAACCCCCCCCCCCCCACCAAGAAAGAACAAGTCTCTATCGAGAACTTCATAGGACAAAGGCCTCCAAATTTTAATGGATCATTCGATCCCTCAATCGATGAACAATGGATCAACTCCATTGAGAAGATATTCTCCATCCTTCGTTGTTATGAACAAGAGAAGGTTCTATAGGATTCTTATCGTATGGAGGGTAAAGCTGATCAATGGTGTACATTGATAAAAAATACAATGCCTGAGGAGGAGATCGAGGTGTTGGAATGGAAGTATTTCCAGAAGATGTTTATCAATAAATATTTTCCGCGCACCCTCCGACTTAAGATGGAAAGGGACTTCCTTGCCCTGATGCAAAAAAACGATGAATATATTGAGGTGTATAAGGAAAACATCATAAGTCTTTCACGATTTACCTCCAGGATTTGTTGTTACCCCTAAATGAAAGGTTGATCACTTATTTGGTGGGCTGAAACCTAGCCTACAGAAAGCGTTGGAGATCCGTGACTTCAATTGTTATGAGGAAATTGTCTGATGTGCCCTAAAGGTCAAAATAGAGATTGGAGAATCTCTGGGGTATCATAGGGATAAGAATCATAAGGTGGAATTCAATGCTAGAGGTCTGATGGATAAATACCACGGCGCTAAGAAGATCCTGCACCCCACTTGCCAAATATGTGGAAAGAAGCACCCCGAAAATTGCCTGAAGGGGACGAGGAAATGCTTTAGGTGTGGGAGAGAAGGGAACCTAGCTGTTAACTGCAGACACGAAAAACCCACGGCTTCAATGGAGGAGAGGAACGCTCTGTTCGAAGCTCAATGCATTGTTCATTGCTACAACTACAAAGAACTGGGGAATCTTGCGAATCAGTTCCCTAAGCTAAGGGTTTTTGGAGGCAACCAACAACCTCCAAGGAAGAAAGGGTGAGGGTTTTCCATCACAACTGCCGAAGTGAACCCTGACAATGAAGTGGTGATAGGTATGCTTGTTATACATTACATAATAGAGAACTTACTTTTTTATTCTAGTTCTACGCATTCTTTTATATCCCAAAAGTTTAGTAGAAAAATCCCAGCACCACCACAAATCATGGAAGTAAAGATGTCGGTGAGTACGAAAAATGGGGAAATCATTTCATCCCATGAATATAACTCCTCCCCTATCATAATATATGGATTGAATTTCCTGGAGAACCTCAACATACTCCCTCTGGTTGAATTTGATGCGATTATTGGAATGAATTGGCTTTCCTTGTATAGAGACAACATAAATTGCCGTGAGAGTGAAATCACTCTCCAGGTGGAGAATTGACCCCCGATTATTTATAAGTGGAAGGAGGAAGATGAATCTTATTTAGCTCCATCATCTAAAGTGTGGATATTACTGCCCTATGAGCATGTTTATCAGGTTTAGATGATTGAGTCTAATGAGGAAACCATCCTTGAAAACATGCCTATTGTGAGGGAATTCGCTGAATTGTTTCCTGAGGAATTGTCTGGTCTTCCTCCTAGAAGAGATGTCGAATTCTCAATTGACCTTATACCTGGGGAATTTCCAATATCCAAAGATTTATATAGAATGGATATTGTTGAACTTGAGGAGTTGAAGTAACAACTATAGGAGAATCTGGATAAAGGGTTTCTACGCCCAAGTGCTTCACCATGGAGTGCACCAATCCTCTTCGTCAAGAAGAAAGATGGGTCAATGCCCCTTTGCATCAATTATCGTGAGCTTAAAAAATCACGATAAAGAACAAGAATCATATCCCATGAATTGATGACTTGTTTGATCAGATGTGTGCAACACAATACTTCTACGAGGTGGATTTGCAGTCGGGATATTATCAAGTTAAGGTGAAGAAGGAAGATATCCCCAAGACTGCTTTTCGTGCAAGATACTGGCACTATGAATTTATAGTAATGCATTCTTGACTCACTAATGCTCCCGGAATCTTCATGGACATGATTAATAGAGTCTTTAGGAATTACCTCAAAAAATTTGTGGTAGTCTTTATGGATGAAATTCCGATATACTCCCAAACCAAGGAGGATCATGTGGAGCATCTAAGAACTATACTAGAGACCTTGAGGAAGGAGATGATCTATGAAAAGTACAACAAGTGTGAGTTTTAATGGAAGGAGGTCTCATTCTTGGCCCATATCATCACAAGAAATGGGATATCTTTGGATCCCTCCAAAATAGATGCAATTGATGGATGTCCGAGGCTAACATCGGTAACAGATATTTGTAGCTTCTTGGGGTTAGCTGTATATTATAGATGATTTGTTAGAAATTTCTCACGATTGTCCAACCCTCTTACCTAGATAACTCAGAAGGGAGTAAATTTTTCTTGGAGTGATGAATGTAAATAAATAATCAAGGAGTTAAAAAGGAGGCTTATCACTGTGCCCATCCTCACTTTACCCACAAGTGGAGAACTTTCTGTGGTATTCAGTGATGCTTCAAAGATGGGTTCGGGCTGTGTGTTGATGAAAAATCAAAAATTCATTTCCTATGATTCAAGAAAATTGAATTTTCATTAGAATAATTATCCAACACATGATTTGGAGTTGGCTGTGGTGATATTCACTTTAAAAATTTGGAAGCATTATCTCGTTGGGGAGAAGTGTGAAATATATACGGACCAAAAAAGCCACAACTATATATTCACATAGAAAGAGTTGAACATGCACCAATGAAGATGGTTAGAGATGATCAAACACTATGAATCCCCAATCCATTACCACCCTGGGAAAGCGAACAAGGTAGCGGATTCTCTAAGTAGAAAGGACCCAGAAATTCTATCATTAATATGAATTGAGAAGGACCCAATCTTCTTATATTTGATGAATATGGACATGAGAATCATAAAAAAGGGAAAATAATTAATCCTTTAACAAATTATTGCTCAAACGTCTCTTTTAGAATGGTTAAAGGGTGCTCAAAATGATGATGCGGGAATTCAGAAGAGAGTGGAAGCTATCAGAAAAGGGAAATCCTCAGTGTTCAATGTTAATGAAGAAGGAATTGTGAGATTTGGGAAATGAATATGTGTTCCATCAAGTCTAGAGATGAATAAGAAACTTTTGGATTATGCACATAGTTCAAATTTCTCTATTCACCCAGGAATCAAAAAGATGTATCAAGATATCTGAGAGCATTATTGGTGGGATAATATGAAGAAGGATATTGCTGAGTATACATCAAAGGGCCTTATGTGTCAGCAAGTGAAGGCAGAGAGGCAGAATTCTATGAGGACGATGCAACCGTTACCCATACCAGTATGTAAATGGGAGAAAATCACCATGGACTTTGTCACCAGACTTCCAAATACATCCAATGACAATAATGCAATCTGGGTTTTTGTGGATCATCTTACAAAGTCTACACACTTCACTGCAATTCAGGTGGATTTCTCATTTGATCAACTGGCACAAATATACATCAATAAAGTGGTAAGCCTATATGGAGTACCACTATCTATTATATCCAATCGAGATCCAAGATTCACCTCTATGTTTTGGAAGAATCTTCAACATGCTCTGAATACTAAACTAAACTTTAGTACGACCTTTCATCCTCAAACAGATGTCCAATTAGAGCGAACTATTCAGACATTGGAGGATATGTTATGATCATGTTCTATGGACTTCAAAGGAGGGTGTGACCAACATCATCGACTAGTTAAATTATCCTACAATAATAGTTTCCACTCGAGAATCCAAATGACACCATATGAAGCCCTGTATGGGAAGAGGTGCAGAACACCGACATGTTGGCATGAATTCAGTGAATGTAAGCTGCTAGAACCAGAAATGGTTGAAGAAATGATGAGGAATGTGAAAACCATTCAGCAGCATATCATGGTATCCCAGAGATGATAAAAGAGTTATGTAGATATCCATTGACAAGAACTTGAGTTTAAAGTTGGAGACATGGTCTTTATACACATATCTCCATGAAAGAAAGTCATGAGGTTTGGAAAGAATGGGAAGTTAAGTCCAAGGTAGATCGGCCCCTACGAGATTATTGATTGTGTTGGGGTTATGGCCTATCGACTAGTACATACAACTACTATGGCCAACGTACGTGATGTATTTCATGTATCCCTCTTAAGGAAGTACATAACAGACCCTTCACATGTACTCTCTTTAGAGGTAGAACAACTAGAGGGTGATCTTTCTTACAAGGAGAAACCAATGAAGATCTTAGATCGTATATAAAATGTTCTAAAAAATAATAAAATTCCCCTCATCAAGGTGTTGTGGTGAAACCACATGTTTGAAGAAGCAACATGGGAATTAGAGGAAGTGATGAAGTAGAGTTACCCGCATCCTTTTTAGCGTGGGGAAAGGAAATTTCGAGGGTAAAATTTCATTAGGGGGGAAGATTGTAACAACACAAACATTCATTAAGGGAAATTCCTCTTGATCTAATTAAATGTCTTGTTATGGTTATATAAAAGGTGAACTTCTTTGGTTTTATGTTTCTAGATTTTAAAATACCATTATGAATTGTGATCGTTGCTAATATAGTTGTTGAATAGTGATCACATGTTTAGTATAAATATAGGGATTTAACAAATTCCATTTACTTAGAAAAAGGAAGCGATGACCTCATCCAGTAGACTTGCCCCGTACGAAGCCCATTTGTCGGAGCTTAGAAAGGAGGTGGTGTCATTGGGATTCTCTTTTGACCAAACCCATGCTGAGCTTGAACACTTTAAGCTTGAGTGGAACCGACTACAGGAGAAGTAGAAGCTAATAGAGATTACCACCAGAGCGATGTTATCCGAGCAACCCCTAGAGTCTGTCACCATCACACACCTTACTCTTTGGTCTTATGCAGTTTTTAAAAGGGATTATGTAACAAAACCTTAGCACTATGACTATGTACATTATTTTTTTATAAATAATGTGCAATCATTAAATTATTGTTACTTTCTAAATAGTTTTTAAAGCACCAATAGTATTTTTAGTTAATATTCAATTAAGAAATCTATTTTGATGAATTAATTGATTTTTTAATTAAATAACATTTTAATAAAATATTATTATTTTTAAATTAATTTTTATAAAATATAATTGATTATATAATTTTATGAATGAAATTGGAATTTTTATTAAGGTTTGAAAGCAGTTTTTCTCAAAACCCATGAATTTTCGATAAATATTGGTTTTTATTTTATAATTAAAAATTCACATATTTAGACAATTATTTAGATAAAATGAATATTATTTTTAGAATTAGGACTTTGAAATTATCCAATGGCGAATTTTTCAAAATTTCTTGAGACAATCGAATTTTTGGGTAAAAATTAAATACCGTTTAAATATATAATGTGTTTTATGACATCATAATGACCCAATAGAGAGGTAATAAAATACTATAAACATTTTGTTTGGCCAATATTTGTTTTACCATTAAAATAATGTAATTTTGGGTTTGTTTTATTTATTTTACAAAGCTTTAGTGGACCATTAAAGGCTTATAAAACATTTTGTCTTTTTAAATTGTTTTCCTTGAGAGTGTGACTCTACTCCACATAAGAATCCAGATTATTTTAAGAAGTTCGGACATTTGCCTTATAGAGTATTTTTTTCTAGTCCCATTTGGGGAAAAAATGGGCACAAACCATAGGATGGTTTGTGGTTTGGATTAGTTTAATGTGAGGTGTCCCAAACCTAAATAATAAATAATTCAATCTCCTTTCATATATAAACCTGCCCGAGCTCCCAATTCCTCTTCACTAAAAGCCTTTGGAGTTCGTCCATCCTCTTCCCTAGACTCTCTATAATCCTCCCAAGGTTCCACATGCTCCCAATAAGCCTCTATCAGGCCTCTATCAAGCCTTTGGAAGCACACTTCCAAGTAACGGTTTTTATTCCTTTCTCATTTTTGTCCAATTTTCCTAATACAGTTATGCACTTTTAATTTCAATTATAAATGCCAGGGTATGGTTTCAAAAATCCCTGATAATGACCTATTTATATTTTAATTATTAGATACCCCTTTCTCTCTCAATAAATGCCTCCCATGTACACCCATTACTATGCAAAAATACCAAAAGGAACTTATCTCTCTTCACATACATTCAAGCAATTATTTTGTATCATGAATCTAAATTCCATTACAATTGTTGGGAAATGTATCTGTATGACCCCCTTACTTTCATTTTCATGTAAATATGATGAGACACTCATTTCCCTCTCATCAACCATTTTATTAACTCTTACGTCACACCATTAAGATGCCGAAATTGCACCGATTTCCAAGCCAATGTCATTGTGTATTGAATACCATGCCCATTTCTCTATAAAGGGTATTCACCTTTATGCACATTTACTTATTTATTATAAAGATTAATGTATGAACTCCACATTCCTTTATCGGGAATAAATGATTATATTTTATGAATCCATGTTATATGATCCATGTGACACACTTATGCATGAAATGAAATGTTTAAGAAGGGTGCGCCCTGATAGTGCTCAAATGCATTGGGTAAAGTATAGTATCATGATACATCATGTTGAATGGGTTTTGACTCATGATAATTCAAGTGAAACAAGGTTTCACTCATTATTCATGTGCAATGAGGGCTTACTCATGCTCCATGTGCAATGAGCCTTGGCTCATACTAATTCCATGTTAAGTGTTGTTCCCACATTTCCATGTTATGATTATAATGCTTTATCATGCATTTATTTTCATGTTTATCTTGTGCTCCATTGATATTCCTATTGTCTAACATGTATTGTATTCCTCATTTTATTCCATGTTTATTAACTTAATGGGATTTATAGCTCAACTTTTTCTTATGAATGTCCTCTGGTTATCCCATGAAATTCTATGTTCGAGGGAATGTAGTGGTCATGTAAAAGAAGTTTTCGATAATGATGTTGTGTGTTTTATGTTCTAAGATGTTATGTAATGTTCCTAAGCCCCAAATACACTAGTCCTATTGATATTCTATGTTGTATCAAGTGATGATTTTATGTAATAGATCAGGTTTAAGTGTGTAATAAAAAGTAAGGTTGTTATAAAGGTTATGTTATCTAACTTACGTTTTCCAAAATGAAGTTCCCTAGGTTGTTACTAATCTTCCACTAATACCAACTATAGTGACCTGACCCGAGATAGCTCGAAGATGATGTATTCTATCAATTACATTGGCCTGACTATAAGGAATCATTCCCCAAAGGACTGAAGATTTTAGTAGTCCATGTAAACTAGATTCATAAATTTGTCTTGTATGAAAAATGACTACACTAATTACAACCCAATTTTTTCATTCTTTCTAAATAAGTAACATTAATGAAATATCTAATCCATCTAATAATTCCTTGCATATATTTCATAGTATGTTTCATGGTTTCAAAGAGAATGAAACATAATAACGGTGATCTCAAATACTCAGTAAGTGAAAAATATACTAGTAGTAATAAAAAATAAATGAGAATAATAATTATAGAATTATAAGTAACTAAAAAAACATGAGAAGAAATCAATAGGCATAAAAGTAAGTGAATAAAAAATATTGAAATTCAATAAATAGAAACACATTCCATTCAAATAACTAGATAAGGAAAATAAAATATAGAAAGGTAAGAAAATAAAACACATGTGATTTAATCAATGAACTGAAAATTAAATTTATCCATAGATATGTTGAAAAAATAATCTCATGGATGAATAATGTTAACCTCACTTGTTTTGATAATCCCAATTATGCCTTCACATACTTTGATAATACCCAAATAATGTTTATCTATATATTAATTCTTTTAATTTATTCCATCCTATTTGATAATAATATTAAAATAATCTTTGAAATATCTTAATCAATGTTTATCTATGCTTATATGAATTTTGAGATAATATTAACACAATCGGATATGTTTTTCATAAAAAAGATAAGTGTTAAGTCACTGATATACTTATAGCTACTGATATAGATCTATAGGTACTTAGTCTACCAATAGAATTAGTCTACAGATAGACATAGTCACCGATAAGAAAAGTTCACCGATACACAGAGCTACCGGTATGTATAAGTACACAGGTAAGCATAGGTCACTGATATATAAATTCTACCGACACAGATAGCTACCGATAGAACAAGTCTACCGATAGAACAAGGCTACCAACACAATGTATACCGATAAGTGTAGTTTCTGAAACAGTCACCGAGACAAGCGAGCTACTGATAGAACCAGTGCTACCGATAGAAGGAGTCACCGGTACATAGAGCTACTGATACATGGAGTAACAACTACCAATATAAGGAGATACCAGTACAAGGACAAAGATCTACTAATAGGATATCACTTCTATACAAATTCCACCATTACACATCTACCGATAGAAGGCTATTGATGAAAGATTGACCAGTCAAACTCTATACTCTCAATATTATTTATTTATTAAGAAATGGTAATATTTGATGACATTAATGCAATTAATGTTATTTAATGATCGTTTTTGGCATGTTAGGGAACCGTACCTCATACCTGTAAAAAGGTAATCATTTTATTTTACCAGAGCTGAAAGCTATAAAAGGATGGAAAAAGGCCAGACAGAAGGTAACTAAGCATGCAAATGAAGTGTGTGGAAAAGCAAGGGCTGAATACCATTGGAAAGTGGTGAATTCACAAAGAAATGGAAGGCTACATTCATACTGGAAGAACACTGGACATACACGAAGCCATTAATTCTAAAGGAGAACACACGCTGCATCTTAGTCAAGGAGCGAAGAACTACAATGAGATCTTCATGCACTCAAGTTGATTAAACTGAAATTGAAGAAAACGACCCTCTGTTTTTTAGAAAAAAAACCAGAGAAGGTCTTAGAAGCATTCCTGATTAATCAAGAGTCCAGAAGATGCACGTAAAATCACTAGAACTTTCTAAAACTCATATCTACTCTCTCAGTGATTCTTTTATTTACATTTCGATAAGTGTGTGTACTCTTTATATTTTATACACACACTACCTCCTGTTCCAAACTGGAGGATTTATAAATCATCACACAAACATTATAAATCTCTTGTATCCCACTATGGATAGTGGTAGAGGTCAAGTAAGACTTGGACAACCTGTGTGATACTATTTTGTTTTCCCACGAAGAACTGTGGTAGAGGTCTTAGTACCTGGATAGTCTTTGCGCAGTTGTTTACCCCAATCCAGGGTGTGGATCAAATTTATATAAATTGTTTGAGAGGACTAAGTCTCATCTTGAGACTGAACCTCTTGGTTATATCTGTTGTGCATCTTAGTTTAATTCTAAATTATACTTTTTGATTCTGCTGATAATTACTTTGAAATAAAATTTGTTTTAAAGTTACTTAGACAGTTAAATTAGCAAGTGTTTATACTTATTGTGAACTAGTAATTTAGTTTCAAAAGATAATATAATCTTCCGATTAAATTAACTAAGACCTAATAAATATTTGAGAAACTAATTGATCTTTTACAATCTATATAAATTCACTATATTTTAACTTATTTTTTAATAGGGCGATCTGAAGAGAAATATTTTTAATAGAAATTTTAATTGGAACTCAATTCACCCCCCCTTTTGAGTATCCACTCTGACCATCATTTGGTATCATAGGTTTGTTTTGTTTATCAATGTTTTCGAAACACTCTGTTTTTCAACTGTGATTTTAGTTGTATCTTAAAGATCTTAAATTTATATTATTTCTAAAATTTATATCTATAAATATTTTTGCTAAACTATATCTATGGACAATAGATTAGAAGGTGCTTCTACCAACAATCCACCTTTCTTTAATGGTACAAATTATGCCCAGTGGAATCTTAAAATAAAAATTCATTTAGAAAGTATGAGATTTGATATCTGGAAAGCTATAGAAACTCAGTATAAGATTCCAGAGACCGTTAGAACAACTTGGGATGAACTAACTAAGACAGTTTACAATAATAATTGTAATGCAATGAATTCCTTGTATTGTTCTTTAGGATATGAAGAATTCAATCGCATATCAGCTTGTAAAACTTCTTATGAAATTTGGGACACTTTGGCTATTTCCTATGAGGGAAAAACCAATGTCAAAGAAACGAGATTGAATACCTATAATATCAAATATGATACTTTTAAAATGAAGCATGAGGAGCCTATTTCTGACATGTATCTCAGGTTCAATGATATTGTCAACACTATGAGCTCACTTGGAAAAGTTGTTCCTACAAAGGAGCAGATCACGAGAATACTAAGATGTCTACTAGAAAAGTGGGGGGGCACATCAGTTTCAATTAGATAATCATGTGATATTGGTACTCTGGCTGTTAAATAATTAATTGGTAAGCTAATGGTGTATGAGGAAGAACTCAAATTGAATAAGGAAGAAGATAATGAACCAAAAAAGAAGTCAGTAGCTTTTAAGTATACTGCCTCGAGGAGCATGGACAAAGAAAAAGTGCACATACCTACTGAATGATCATCAAGTGAATCTTCAGATTCTAAAAGTGATGCTGAAATGGATCAAATAGCCAGAAGATTCAAGAAATTATAAAGGAAGAAGAAATTCTTCAGAAAATCAAATTACAAAGGAAAATATGATAACAAAGGTCATTAGAAGAGGGACTGGAACAATCCTGATAAAAGTGAAGAAATTTCCTGCTATGAATGCAAAAGGAAAGGACATATAAAAGAAGACTGTCGAAAATTGAAGTTCAAAAAGAAATATGAATACAAGGAAAATAAGTACAAGAAATCTATGAAAGTTACCTTGAGTGATTCAGAAGACAACACAAGTGAATCTGATGTTTTTGACTCTGAAAATAATCGTGCTAACATGTGTTTTATGAAAAACACATATGAGGTAACACTGAACACTCCTGCTTTAAATAATTATTATTTTGGATTTGTTTCTGATTCTGAATCTGAAAATATGTCTAGTGAAGAGTTATTTGAATATTGTCATATGCTAGAAGTGACATGCAATGAATTGAAGGACAAGTATAAAACCTTGAAGAAACCGAAAGCTTTAACCATCTCTGTAAAATATGAACTTGATGTAGAAAAGGAAAATAATGCTCCATTACTTGAGGAAATACAAAAATGAAAATTTCTAATGAGCAACTAAGGAAGGACTTAGAAAAATTCACAAATTGAAAAGATACACTTACACAATTGTTTGGAAAACAAGTGGCACCAAAATATACCACTAGAATAGGCTATCAGCCTGGAAAGAGGCAATTTACTAAAGCTAGATTCATTTCTAAATCTGGATAGAATGAAGCAAGTTCTAGTTCTTGAAATTCATGTGCTTCAACTAGTTATTCTTATGGTTATAGATCAAATAATGTCTATATTTCAAAATCTATCGATTCTGTAAGTTATTTGAGACCCATAAGACAAATATAGGTACCTAAATCGTTGCTTGCTAACCTATCTGGACCCAAGAAAATCTGGGTACCAAAATCATTCTCTGTTTAAACATGTTTTGAAGGGAATTTTCTTGAAGAGTTCTCACAAGAAGGTATGGTACTGGGACAATGGATGTTCAAGGGACATGTCTAGAGATTACTCATGCTTTAAAATCTTAATAAAGGTTGATGGAGGCTATGTAACCTTTGGTAATAATTCTAAATTAAAGATCATCGGCCAAGAAAAAATTGGTAACACTAACTCAGTTTTAATTTATAAAGTATTATTTGTTGATGGATTGAAATACAACTTGTTAATTATTTCACAGTTATGTGATGATGGATTTAATTTTAAGTTTGAAAATGGTTCTTGTAATGTTTTTAATTCTAATTTTTTTTTATTATTTTCTGCCTTAAGAAATAAAAATGCTTTTGCTGTTGATTTGAATTCTTTAGCTAAACAAAATGTTACTTGATTAAATGCTTTTCATAAAGAATCTTTGCTGTGAAATAGAAGATTAGGACACTGCAACGTTTATTCACATAGAAAATTTACTAGGAAGAACTTAGTTAGAGACCTACCCAAACTTGAATTCCCATCAGACAAAGTATGTAATCCCTATTAAAAGGGAAAGAAACATAAAGTTTATTTTAAATCAAAGAAAGAAGTTTCAACTTCTCAACCTCTCGAGTTGGTTAACATGGATTTCTTTGGACCTTCTAGAGTTTCTAATTTAAATGGGAAGAACTATTTCTATGTATTAGTAGATGACTTTTCTAGATATACTTGGGTATACTTCTTTGCTCACAAAAGTGAATCTTGTTCTTACTTTATTAAATACTCCATGTTTGTAGAGAACCTTAGTGGACTTAAGATTAAGACTTTGAGAAGTGACCATGGTCGTGAGATTGAAAATCATGAGTTTGAATCTTATTTCTCACACAATGGCTATAGTCGTAACTTTTCTGCCCCTAGAACACCTCAGAATAACGGTGTAGTAGAAAGAAGAAATAGAACCCTTCAAGAAATTGCAATAACCATGCTTAATGAGTATGACCTGCCAATTTATTTTTGGGCTGAAGCTGTAAATACAACTTGTTATATTATTAATAGAGTCTTGATTAGACCCATTCTCAAGAATACCCCTTATGAGTTGTGGAATAATAGGAAACCTAAGGTTAGTAACTTTAGAGTTTTTGGTTGAAAAGACTTCAATCTCAATACAAAGGATAATCTTGACAAGTTTTCACCCAAAAGTGATGAAGGAATTTTTCTTGGTTATTCTTTAACTAGAAAAGCCTATAGAGTCTTTAATAAAAGAACAAAAGTTGTGGAAGAATTTGTTCATATCATGTTTGATGAAATTGAACCACATGAACCTAAGTCTTCTCTTGAAAATCTTGAATAAGATTTTTCTGTTCTGGACCTTAATGATAAAACCAATGAGCCTATTGTAAAGACATCCGGTTCTGGACATATTCCATAATCTGCTTCTATAGAACTCGAACATAGAGAAGTGCCTAAAATTTCTAGTCCTACCTTTACTAGATCAACTAGGATTCTAAAGAATCATCCTTTAGATGATGTTGTTGGAAATCTTGATAGAGGGACACAGACTAGAGCTTTTCTAATAAACCAGGTTGAACATCAAGACTTTATTTCATAGTTAGAACCTAAAAATATCAACGATGCTATCAATGATGAATTTTGGGTAATGGCCATGCAAGAAGAATTAAATCAATTTTAATGAAACAATGTCTGGGAATTATTTGAC
The DNA here is from genome assembly GCA_963277665.1 of Viscum album. Classification (NCBI taxonomy): domain Eukaryota; kingdom Viridiplantae; phylum Streptophyta; class Magnoliopsida; order Santalales; family Viscaceae; genus Viscum; species Viscum album. The sequence goes on along the minus strand of OY728151.1, from coordinate 1,448,694,046 downwards.
AGACCTAAGCAAACTTTGACCATAGGCACTAAATGGGTTTTTAGAAACAAAGTTGATGAATCTGGAAATATAGTCAGAAAAAAAGCAAGGCTAGTTGCACAAGGGTATAATAAAGAGGATGGAATATACTATGAGGAAAACTTTTCCCCTATAGCTAGATTATAAGCTATTAAGATCTTACTTTCCTATTCTGCTCATCTGAATTTGAAGTTATATCAAATGAATGTCAAAAGCGATTTTCTGAATGGATTTATAATTGAAGATGTTTTTGTTGAAAAACCACCTAGATTTACTAATCCTAATTTTCCAAATCAATTTGTCAATCTTTATAAAGCTTTATATGGTTTAAAACAAGCTCCGAGAGCCTGGTATGATAGACTTAGTAATTTTCTTATTTAAAAAGGTTTTACTAATGGAATTGTTGACCCAACTCTTTTTATTAAAAGAATTTCTAAAGATGTTTTGATAGTACAAATCTATGTTGATGATATTATTTCTGGATCTTCTAAACATTCTTTATGTTCTGATTTTTCAAAATGTATGCAAAATGAATTTGAAATGAGTTAAATGGGAGAACTCAAATTTTTTATTGGATTTCATGTTTTTCAAAATGAAAATGATATTATTTTGAATCAAGGTAAATATAAAAAGCATCTTTTAAAACGTTTTTGATTGGATAATATTAAAGAAAGTGATATTCCTATGTTTATTGTCCATAAATTGGATGCAGATGAAACTGGGAAACCAGTGGATCAAACCAACAATAGATGTATGATTGAAAGATTAATTTACGTTACTTCTAGTCGACCAGATATTATGTTTAGTGTGTGTATGTGTTCAAGATTCCAAGATAATCCAAAAGAATATCATTTACTTGCTGTTAAAATAATTTTTAAGTATCTAAAACATACTGAAAAATTGGGTTTGTTTTATCCAAAATAACAATATTTTGAATTAATGAGTTACTCAGATGTTGACTTGGATGGTTGCAAGTTGGATAGAAAAATCACATCTAGAACATGTCATTTATTGGGAAAATCCTTAGTATCTTGGTGTAGTAAGAAACAGAATTTTGTAGCTTTGTCCACTACCGAAGAAAAGTATATAGCTGCAGGTAGCTGCTGTGCACAAATTCTGTGGATAAAACACACTATTTTGGTCTATGGATATGACTTTAAGCATGTTTCAATTAACTGTGACAACACCAGGGCAATTAACATTTCAAAGAACCTTGTGTATCACTCTAGGACCAAACACATTGATGTAAGGCACCATTTCATGAGAGATCACTACCAAAAAGGTGATATTACTCTTGAAATTATTGGTACTGAATATCAATTAGCTGACATTTTCAACAAACCTTTAAGTTCAGATAGGTTAAGTTACATTTGACATGAGTTAGCAATGATTAACCTTAACTGGTAAAAGCCTCATAGATAAACCTCACCGATAAACCTCACTGATGTACCTCACCGATGTACCTCACCAATGTACCTCACTGATGTACCTCACCAATAAACGACACCGATGTACCTCACTGATGTACCTCATCGATATGAAACCTCACCGATTAGGAATTCTCACCGATATACCCTACCGATGAGTATGCACTGTTTTAAACTTCTATCTACCGCTAAAATCTGTAACGTTTATACTATACTTATTTTATTTTAATTATTTATTTTATGATTCCTAAATGATAAAATGGAGTTCTAGTTAATACTCATTCCAATGAACCTTTCCTTTACCCTCAAGCCTTAGCTCACGAATCACTCGAAAACCCTAAGTTCCTCAAACCATAGATTTCAAAAACCAAACTCCCTACTGTTAGAGATGAAATTGATGTGCCGAATGAGAAGAATCAGAAGACCAAGCCAGAAGCAAGAAGCAGTGTCAGTAGAACAAGGTCGGGGACGCAACTAGTGAACCCGCATTTACAAAATAGAGTTATTGTAATTGAAAAAGATCTATGCATAGAGTGGCTGTTGTCTAGTAGATCGTTAGTTCTCGAGGTGCTGGATGATTATGAGTGGGTATAATTCTTTTCGAACAACAATGGCCCCAAATATCCGAAGTTGGTGAAACAGTTCTATGAGTTTGTAAGATTTTAGAAATCAGAAGATTGGAACCAAATGATTTCACCTGTGAATAGAAAAGAAATATCTTTTTCATCTATTGAGTGGGATGAATGCCTGAAGGTCCCACATGAAGGTGTGTCTGGATATTTCTCGAAATCATTACCACCTACAAGTGGCATATTCGATTATGAGATTGCCTTAGAGGAACTCATCGGTATTGGCAAGTAAAGACAGGTGGTGGATGCTGAAATGGATGGAGAGAACAGATTGTTGTTCAAGTTTGTTCAGCATGTTTTAATTCCAAGGAGGGGAGACTTTGAGAATTTAAGATATCAAGATATCTGTCTGATACATCTTTTGAGACATGGTGTGAATGTGAATCTATGTAGGTTGCTAATGATTCGAATGGAGGATATGAATAGGCCTAAATCAAAAACCAATGCCTTGTTCATTTCCAAGTTGATCTCAGTAATGATCAAAGTGAAAGGGGTAGCTGAGTCTCAAGATGAGACAATGGTAGTAAGGAATAATTTTTGTATCCCAAACACAGTTTGAAAATACATGAGGATAAACTATAATCCATGGAGAAGAGAGTCGGTTAATGATGACAAGAAGATATATGATAAATTCAATCATGAGGATCATCTTTCAAGGGCTAAGGATGTGAGGGATCTAGGTCTAGGACCTGATGAAGAAGAACCTCAGTATAGTGATGAGACTGATGAAGAGGAGACTTCTATGGCTGATGTAAGGGATTCAAACTTTCCCCCAAGTCCTATTTCTGAAGTTATATAATCAGGAAAGGAAAATTTATTATAAGAAGAAGAAACACTTGTTAATGAGGAAGACCAGCCAGCCCCTGAGAATGAAGAAGAAAGAGAGAATGAATCTAAAGCCTCTAATTTTTTGTTCTTAAGTTTGAGTCCATTGATTGGAAGCTCAGTTGTGCCTGTTAAGGATGTAGTGGGTGAGATGGACGGACTTGTGCTTAATCCATAGGAGCCTCATGTTGTTGCAGAGATGGAGTTGATTGTATAAGATTCTTATGAGGAAGAAAGACCTGCTGAGAATGCTGTTGTTGTACAAGAGAATGCACCAGTTGTGGGGGAGCATCCAATCAGGGTTGGCAGTGTTTCAGTGGCAGTTGAAATTGAGGATTGGGTAGAAGACCCAGGTTTTGTGGTTTGTAGATTAGATTATCCAGATTTTGATAATGAGACATCCCTAAATAAACCAAAAAGCAATTATGATATTCAGACTGAGTTGTTACCTAAAGATGTGGTCAGAATGTATGATTTGGATAAGCTAAAGTCTAATCTTAAAATCAGTTTTGTGGAAGAAATATGGAAAATGGAAGCTTCACTGGTGTCATCTATTCAATCGATTATGAATGAATCTATGGCCTGTATAGTATCTGAAATATCACCTATTGTGGTTGCACCTGCTGATATGATCACTAGGGCTGATCTTGAATCCTTAAAGAATGATCTGAAAGAGTCTTTTAGTGCCTCTATTTCTGAGTTAAAGCATTGCTTTGTTGAAGAATTGAGAAATTTGGGAAATTCCTTTGAAATCTCTCTTGGTTGTAATGTCTTTAACTTTGTGACATAGATAGTGGATGAAGGTATAGCTTTCCAGACTCAAGTATCTTGACTGGAAGAGGATATTGAAGTTCTAAAGAAGTCTGATATCTCTTTAGAATCTTATATGAGTTATAGACCTCAAACATACAAGGATTTAGCTTATATCAAAATTTTTGTGAGCCAGATGGTATCAGTCCTTGAGGGATTTAAAATATCCATGAAAGATCATGTCAGCACCCAGGATTTCCAAGTGAAACATCTTATCCGGGGGTTGAGCAAAAACTTCAAGGAAACAGTAACCTTCTATATTAGTTCTCTTGCCTCTAGACCTTCAATAGAACTAAATCAGATTCGAGTTGTGATTAATGAGGATCTTGGTTCAGCATCAACCAGTGGCTCTGTGGACTCCCCTGATCTGACCAAAGTGGTAACTTCTACTAGAGATACCACTAGAGATATAATGAATATAGTCCAAGACTATATGAGAGAAGCTTCTGCTTCTCAGAAAGTGGTGAAATACAAGATAGATTACTATTTCCAAATGATTTACACCAATAATCAACTCAATAACCATTTTAAACTTCTGTTAGAAAACATGACGTTACCTCATGTCAATCAAGCCTTTAGAGAGCAAGTAAGTAGGCTAAGGGAACTGAATCCAGCCTTGGAAAATTCATGGAGAACAAGTAGGATTTCATTTCTACCATGGAAAGTGGAGGAGAAATTATTATGGATTTTAGAAATCTTTTGTTACCCTTCTTGCATGTCGATGCTAGGCCAGTTATTATACCTCCAGATTTACCTGTATCTGCATATACTACTTCTTCCGCTCAGATGAATCCTGCTCAAGCCATCCGAATCCTTACTCCTATGATCACTCATAGAGCTACACAGTACAGCCCATGAATAGTTTTAGTAGCTCAACCACCTCTGATCATATTTGGAGTTCCTAAGCCTTCACCTGCATCCACCTCATCTGAATCTTCTTTTGATCCCAAAAGGAAATCTCAGGCTGAGGATGTTGATTGATCAGTGGCTAGGATTTTTTATAGGAATCACCTGTATTTCTTTTTTTTCATTTATGTATCTCTTTGTAATCTGTTTTCTCCAAGGAATACATATGCTCTTACTTTCTTTTACTCATTATTACATTTCTTCTCCTACTTTTCCTTCTCTTTGTCCCACTTTTTGATTATCTCAAAGGGGGATAAATACTATCTTTTATGAGCTTAATTCATTTTCCCTTGATCTTGTTATATTTTATCTTTGCTATATATGATTTATAATACATTGTTTTCTCTCATACAATTTGATCTAATGCACTATCCTATGATACATTACTAATTATATTGGGATTATAATATCATAATTTGTGATTATCAAAAAGGGGGATATTGTTGACCTCACATGTTTTGATAATCCCAATTATGCCTTCACATACTTTGATAATCCCCAAATAATGTTTATCTATATATTAATTCTTTTAATCTATGGAATTATATTTGATAATAATATTAAAATAATATTTGAAATATGTTAATCAATGTTTATCTATGATTAAATGAGTTTTGTGATAATTCTAACTCAATCGGATATGTTTTGCATAAAACAGAGAAGTGTTAACTCACTGATATGCTTATAGCTACTGATAAAGATCTACCGGTACTTAGTCTACCGATATATTTAGTCTACCGATAGAAATAGTCACCGATAAGCAAAGGTCACTGATACATTGAGCTACCGGTATGTATAAGTCCACCAATAAGTGCAGGTCATTGATAAATTAATTCTACCGATACAGAAAACTACCAATAGAACAAATGTACCGATAGAACAAGGCTACCGACACAAAGTCTACTGATAAGTGTAGTTTCTGATACAGAGTCACCGAAACAAGCGAGCTGCTGATAGACCAAGAGTTATCGATAGAAGGAGTCACTATTACATAAAGAAATTGATACATCGAGTAACAGCTACTGATACAAGGAGATACCGGTGCAAGTACAAAGAGCTACCGATAGGAGCTCACTACTATACAAAGTCCCCCGTTACACATCTACCGATAGAAGGCTACTGATGAAAGATTGACCAGTCAAACTCTATACTCTCAATATTATTAATTTATTAATCAATGGTAATATTTGATGACTTTAATGAAATTAATGTTATTTAATGATAGTTGTTGGTATGTCAGGGAACCATTCCTTGTACCTGTAAAAAGGTAATCATTTTCTTTTAACGGAGCTAAAAGTTATAAAAGGATGGAAAAAGGCCAGACAGAAGGTAACTAAGTAGGCACTTGAAGTGTGTGGAAAAGAAAGGGCTGAATACCATTGGAAAGTGGTGCATTCACATAGAAAATAAAGGCTACATTCATATTGGAAGAACACTGGACATACACGAATCCATTCATTCTAAAGGAGAACACAAGCTGCATCTTAGTCAAGGAGTGAAGAACTACAACCAGCTCTTCATGCACTCAAGCTGATTAACCTGAACATGAAGAAAAAGAACCTCTATTTTTCAGAAAAAAACAGAGAAGGACTCAGAATCATTCCTGATTAATAAAGAGTCCAGAAGCTACACATAAAATCACTATAGCTTTTTGATACTCATATCTACTCTTTGAGTGATTCTTTTACTTAAATTTCGAGCAGTGTCTGTACTTTGTATATTTTGTACACACAGTGTCTCCTGTGGCAAACTGTAGGATTTATAAATCCTCACAAAAACCTTCTAAATCTATTGCATCACACTATAGATAGTGGTGGAGGTCAAGTAAGACCTGGATAGCCTGTGTCCTGTCGTTTTGTTTTCCCACGAAGAACTATGGTAGAGGTCTTAGTACCTGGACAGTCTTTTCATTATTGTTTACCCCGATCCAGGGTGTGGATCAAATTTATATAAATTGTTTGAGAGGACTAAGTCTCAGCTTGAGACTGAACCTCTTGGTTATATATTCTATGAATCTTATTTTATGTGTAATGTATATTTTTCTATTCTACTGATAATTACATTGAAATACAATTTGTTTTAAAGTTACTTTGATAGTTAAATTAGAAAGTGTTTATAATTATTGTGAACTAGTAATTTAGTTTCAAAAGTTAATTTAATATTATAATTAAATTAACTGATACCTAATCAATCTTATAGAAACTAATTGAACTTTTACAATCTGTATAAATTCACTACAGTTTATCTTTTTTTTAAATTGGGGGCTCTTAAGAGAAATATTTTTACCATAAATTTTAATTGTAACTCAATTCACCCTCCCCCTCTTGAGTATCCACTCCGACCAACAAATAATAAATAAAACTAAATATGTGCAATGATTAATTATTTATACTTATAATTTACCACCATGGATTCATGAAATGGATAAAAAACTATCAATACTGTATTCCAAGAATATTATAATCTCAAGGCTTCACGCTAGGAATCTAATACTATGAAGGCTTCATGTCTAGAATCTATTACACTAAAGGCTTCATGCTATAAATATAATAATCTCAGTGATTTGTGATATAAATATAATACATTCATGATTTTAGGCCATGAATATAGCATTTTAAAGGATTTATGCCATGAATGTAATACTGTATAGGATTTATGCCCAGAATTACATACTTTCAAGGCTTCATGCCATGAATCTAATACAATTAAAGTAAACACTATATGAAAAATGATATACGGTTTAAGAAATAATCATATCCCTAAAAAATGACATTGTAAGTAAATTTACAATAAAATGTGATTAAAATAATTTAATTCTTTCAAGAGACTGTTAAATATCAGAAAAGAAAGTGATATTGAAAATAAAACCATTAATAATATTTTTTTGGAGAATAATATTTAAACATTCCAAAGAGTTCCATAAATCTTTGAAACATTTGTGTCATAATTTCTAGAATGGTATGACCTTATATGAAACTTATAATACCATAATAATAAATGTATTCGTGGTATTACATAAAAAATTAATTATATTCACTAGGAAAAAGTGTACTGGAACATTATAACAAATATGTCTCAATGGAATTTAAATTGAGGAAAAATTCTCTTACCACTTGAGTAGATTTTGAGTCAAGGTTTCAATGAAAGATTAACATCAATTGAAAATTATAATATCATGAAATAAATGTAAATAATTATATAATATATCAAAATGGGAATTAGATATACCACCAAAAATAAGTAAGTATTGAATATGACAATAATCTCAAAGATCTAAAAAGTGAGATGAAAGTACCTTACACATGAATCAAAAGACCCAAAAGTAATAATTATAAATTTAAGAATCTAAAAAAATTAAGGTAAAATAATTCATGATATAAAATTTTAAATTTTCAGTATGTACACCATATATAATAAATTATATGAACCATAATAACGTATTCCTCATGAAAAGAAAAATGTGACAAGGGTCCCTTACCTGAACCTTCCATTAATTGTGTGGTATTTATGCTCTTTTATAGTGGTTTAAAATATTTTACTAACTTATAATAGAACCATAATAATGTTTATAATACCATAAATTAACTTCTTATAATATCTTATTAACCGTTTGTTAAAAATCATTCATTAGTTTAACTATTTCGGGTGTTAATTGCCTAGTTGGTCGAGTATGTTTTAACATTTTATTTTTCATTATTATTAAATATATCATGGTTTCATCATCTATATAATGTTAAAAATTATATTAATATCATATATATCGAATATATATGTATTTATATTATTCTATAATATTTGGATATTATAAATGAAATGCACCGTTCAAGGATATAGTAAGTCGTATGTACACATGAAGGCTACTTTAATTTATTTTTATTGTTAAAATAATGAAAGATAAATGAAATTTTTTTATATTATAATTACATTATAATATTTATGATATATATGATACATTTTTTTAATCATCCTTTATATATTCAACGTATGGCATGAATGAGTCATAATTCTTTGAGGGGCGACATTCCACAATTCCTCAAACAAAATTATCATATTTACATATAACGAAAATCAAAAAAGTATGTTATAAATAAAAATTGAAGATGCATAAAAAAAATAATAAAAATTATATATAATACAAATATAGATATATTTTCCATCATAATGGCTGACCATGAATGTTGTAAATGGAAAAATGAACAATCATTGTTTTGTCGGGCAGTAGTTCGCCATACACAAAAAAATAATTTTCATTACCAATTAGATGGAGGTATGTGTAAGTGTAGTTAGAACTACTACCATAAAAATATAATAGAATATTTATAATACTATTTATTTATGTATTCATATAATAAGAAGATTATATGGGTTAATGAAAGGAAATTAAACTAAAAATCTCTCAAGAAGACGTTGCCTCTTAATCAGGTAACATCTTTTTTTTTGAACCAAAAGATTCCTTGGAATGATTTACCAAAAGAGTGGATTATAGGTCCCGGATAAGGATTTTGGGAGACTATTTTTTATGATATTGGACTAAATTAAGAGTTTTTAGAGGTGTTATCAAGTGGGATAGGTGGAGGCCTTTTATAGGGATTGAAATGGACTCACTTATAATTTAGAGAGATATGCTAGGTGTAAGCATTTTATTACCTAAAAATGACATAAAAACCCATAAAAAGTCCTTAATGGAAGGTTTATTAACTATATATGGCCAACTGATAGGTTTTGGACAAGTTTTTAGGTTATTTGGGCCATTAAATTTAAGGTTTAGTCCATTTTAACCTAATTACATCTTAATCACTGTAATTAATTTTCATCACATTCACTAATTATTTTTTGTCAAAAAGTAAGTTTATATTATTAGACTATAAATATAAGATCTATTATGATGATTTATGTCCATTTTTTGAAATTAAATTAATAGAATATGGAAAACTAAGATTAATTCAAATCTCATAGACACATGGTTTAACTGGTTTTAGTAGAAAAATGTAAAAAAGATTTTTATGTTTTTATATTAAATTTCAAAGTCAAAATGATTTTAATGAACTAAATTGAATTAATATATGTATAATTTATCTAATATTAAATTATAAATTATTTTAAATATAATTTAACATTAATTATTTTTTAGTCAAAAAGACAATTTTTTATCTAAAATGTCATATTTTTCATTATTCATCAACAAAAGAAGGTTCTCACAAAAATACCAAAAATTAACAAAAATCTAATTTCTAAATTATAAATTAAAATGAATTTTATTTTATGAAATTAAATCTATAAATGTGTCAAAATTTAGAATTAAAATAGGTGCTCTATTAAAAGATAGTATACATTCCGTAATGAAAATACATGACTTTTTTAAAATTGGGGTTGTTCTAATATTATGATTATCAAATTTTTTGGGTGAATATAAAAAGTATATTATTTTATACATAAAATATATATTTCACTAATATGAATAACTAATTGTAATTAGGTATTTTTATTATGCAAAACTTCTTTAGATGCATAAAAATAAATATAATTTTTTTATATCCTATTTGTTCTTATTTTTTTTCTCCTTAATTGGTAACCCATTAATTCATCCTATATTTATATAAAACATAAATTTTCATAATTTATATAATTATATTCAGAAATTATAACATAATGGATAGGTTATATCATATTATATTAAATAATAATATTATAATAATACAATGTTATTTGGTGAAAATCAGTCTTGCGTGTAATGCAAGCTATCTAGGAAGGACTCTCTTGAAAGTAAAAAACTGTCACGGAAGGTTTCTATTATCTATAACAAAAGTTATCTCACCTTTTCCTTCATTTAAATAAATATAATTTGTTGAATTTATAAAAAATAGAAAATATATAGTAGAGTCTCGGGATATTATATTCCCTTATATGCTTGGTGTTGCGTGTCATGCATGTTACCAAATGCATGGTTCTTACTTTAGAATTTAATGGAATTACACATGAAAACCTATACCATCATGGACATTCAAAATATGTTTTTAAACTAAGGATTAAACATATTTGTCTTATGGGAACCCGTCGATGCATTGAGTTGCTATATGATATCCTAGGCCCACCCATCATTTCCAGTCCAAATAATTAACCATATAGAATAATAAAAATAATAATTATTCCATATCAAATATCCATATTAAATAAATAATACGGATTTAGTAATAATTTCCCAATTAATTAAATAACTATCAAAGTAAGCACTGTATGTGAAAATGATATAAAAGTTAGGCAATAATAGCATCCATTGTATGAGAATATGGATATTAATGGTAATTTGAAATGAATAATGTTTTAAAAAATTTAATTTCTTCAATAGAATGTTTACAATTATAAAACTATGTTAGATTTATAGGATAATCATTATGGAAATTTTTGAGGAGGATATTATGTAAACATTCTAAAGTGTCTCAAACCACTTTTAAACATTTGAATAATAATCCCACATGAGTTAAATGATACTTATAATATCGTGTGAATAAAAAGGTTTATGATATAACATGTAAAAGGGTAGTATAAAAAACATATAAAAGTGATTTATTTCACAATAATAAAATATTCTCAATGGAATGTAAATTGAGATTAAATCCCTTACCTTTAGTACAATTTTTGTTGTGTCTCATTATATTCATGAATAATAAATTTATGTTAATTATTTATATCATTCAGAAATATTTTCAGGTTTTTCATTAAATTTATTTATCTTATTACCATGTTGTATACAACTACTAAAACAATTATTATTACATCTGGTGTTTTGATCAAATTCCATTTATGTGTCAAAAAACAGTTGTTAGGTCATGTATAGTCAAATGGGTAATTACATAACATCTTGAGAATAATGATCCAGAAATAATTATCATATTTATAAATGTATTATACTTTTCAAATAAATCAATAAATATAGTTATGAAAAATGAACCAATGTTGCAATCATGGAGATGGTTGGACGCACATACACATAAGTAACGTTCCATTTTTCAATGATCATTTTGGAAAGATGGTAAGTGCCCATAATATTTCCATAATGATCATCATAACCTAAATAAAATATTAGTTAATTATAAATACATATATATATATATATATATATATAATTTTTGTGATGTAAAAGGAATCACATATTGTAGAGGAGGCGGTAGTCCACACGTCCATGAATGATGTTATAACTTTTTTAAGTCTGTGAAATGGTAATAATAAAAATGATATATATTATATTTAAAAAAATATAATTATGCAATGAATATAATATATATGTTTTTTATTTCACATACTTTTAATTAAATCCAAATTTCATTCATTCCATATATAATGTGAATGGATCAAATCGCTTTGAGGGGGTGATAGACCAGACTTCCACAGATGATGTTATCATATTTACACGAACTGGGAAGTATAAGGGTATGTGTTATAAAAGAATTAATGAATCATAATGAAATAATAAATATAATATATAAAATATATAAATAGATTTTATATCAAAATTAACAACCAAGAATGGTGGTAATGGAAAAAAGAATAATCATCATTTTGTGTGGTGGTAGTTCGCCGTACACATATACTATATGTTTGTTACCCATTAGTTTAAATTCTGTGTAAGGGTAATTATATAAATTAATATAAAAACATAATATAATATTTATAATAATGGTGTTGTTATATAATCTTGTATTAAGGATATTTGAGGGAGCATAGAATGGGAATAATACTAAAGAGTTTGAGGAAAGATGTTACCTCTTATTTATGTAACTCCTTTTAGTTTTCACCAAAGGGCTTCCATGAATGGAATTATGAAAAATGTTTGGATTATAAGTTTAGGGGAGGTATTTTTAGGAGCTATTTGGTTAGATCATGTTCAATACAAAGATTCTTGAGGTGTGTGAGGAAGTGGGAGGCTTGAGTACCTTTTGTAGTGGAGGAGTGACACTCATGTAAATTTTGGAAAACAGAATTCCACCCACGTTTTTACAGTTGAAATTGGATCCAATAATATAAAACATTGAAGAAAAAATATTATAAGTTCTAAATATGTCCATAAAATGTGTTTTGGACACGTTTCTAAGTCATTTCGTCCCTTAAGTGTAAGGTTTAGACCCCTATTAAGCTTAACTTCACCTTAATCATTGTAATTAATTTTTATTATTTTCATTACTATTTTTGGTCAAAAACAATTATAAAATTATTAGAAATTATTAATTTTGATTATTCCAAACATTTAATCCATTTTATAAAATAAAATCACATATGTGTAACAAATTAATTTAAATTTAATCCCACAGACTGAATGAGAATGCATGTTTTAATGTCAAAATGTTCAAATGTTCTCTTTGTTTTTACATTCATTTTCAATTTGAAATTGATTAAAATTAAATAAAGTGGTTTAATTGATAAAAAATAATCTATTTAAAATTTGAAACCAATTTAATATATAATTTATCATTATAAAAAATTAGATGAAAAAGTTTTTTTGAATTAAAATTTAGTATTTGTCGCTATTAATTAAAAAATGAAACTTTACAGAAAAATACCAAAAACTAACCAAAACCTAATTTTTTGTTTATAATTTCAAGATGAAGTTTATTTTTATATATAATATTTATAACAGTTCCAATAATTGTATTTAAAACTATTTATCCATTAAAAGGTGGTAAAAGTGCCTTATTAAAAATATAGGTTTTTATGTGTAATATTGGGTTTATTCTTATCTTATGCTAATCAAATCTATTGGATGAATATGAAAAATACTTCATTGAATATATAATATATATATATTTCATTAATTTCACTCAAAAATTTTATTAATTCATTTATTTATGATAAAACAACTTTGTGAGAATAGAAATAGTTTTTTATATAAACATTCCCTTTACAATCAATTTGTTCTTTTATTAATTTATAATTAATTTTTAACCATTGAATTCATATTAATTTTTTTAATATATAAATTTCAATATGATATTTAATACAATTCAATTTAAAGGCTAGGTTATATCTTATTTTATTATATACTAATATTTCAATAATATATTTTTGTTTGGTAAAACTTGGTCTTGCGTGTGACACAAGATATTATACAAGGTATTTCTTTCATGAAAGGAAATATAACATAGTTTTTGAATTAATTTAAAGCTATATTAAGTTTTGAATTTATTTTAAATAGTAAATACATTTTAAATTCTCAGGATATTATATTCCCTTATGTGCTTAGTGTTGCGTGTCATCCACTCTATCAAATACAATGTTCCTACATTATATTTTTGGGGAATTATATGAAATTGATTATAATGAAATAAATTGGATTAATATATATAAAATGTATTTAATTAAAAATTAGAAAACATAAAAATTATAGTCCAACCTTATTAATAAATTAAGGAAAAAATAAGTTTCAATTAAAATTCAGTATTTTTTACTATTCATCAAAATATGAATGTTCTATGAAAATAAAAAAAATCACCCAAACATAGTTTTGAAATTTATATCCATAAAATTAATTTTATGTTGAAAAATTAAATTTTTATATGTTAAAAAACAATGTTTTAAAACATGTGTGCCATTAAAAGGTGGCATAATTACTTTTTTAGAAGAGTTCAATTTTAAGCATAAAACTAGTTTTATTGTTATATTATTCCTATCATATCATTTCACAGAATATAAAAAATATTTGATTGAATATATAATATATATATTCTCACAATTTTTCTAATCCTATTCATAACCACCAATTTAACTGATAAGTTATATTTTCTTATATTAAATATTGCAATTTCAATAATAATTTTGTATTTGGTAAAACTCGGTCTTGTGTGTAACATTAGAAAAAGAAGAAATTAATTATTGTGTAAAATATAATATATACCCATAATTACTTGTAGTGAAATAAAATAACAACATTTACTATAGAAAAATATTGTCTTGGTTTTTAGTATAAAGAAATATGGCATTGAAATTAAATTTATTATAAAAGAAAAATATTGTAATGTCTTGGGGTGTTAAAAAAATATCCTTGATAATGATAGATGAATTCTCAATGATGTAAATAATAAATATTGGATTTAATGATATAAAACATCATGATATAATGACCATAAAGACCTTATTACATGATTGTTTAATCAATGGGATGTTATACAATAAAAACATATTAAATATGGATAGAAAACTACTATGTCTCTTGAGGCAATTAAATGCATCAAGGGGATATATAAATCTTGTTACCACCAATAAATACTTATAAAATAATTTCACAATATACTTAATTATAAAAATAATTAATAAACAATATTATTTATTTACATTTACCAATATTTAGTAAATAATATATAATATCAATAGTTCATAGTCAATGAAATAAAATTCAAAGTAAAATTGATTTTCAAGACATGGTATATGGTTTAGGAAATAATAATATCAATGATATAGAGAAAATTTATATTTATGAGATATTTAGAATTTAATTATCATAAGAATGTGAATGTTTTATTTGAATTTTAATTAACATAATGTTAATAATAGATACAAGATGAACATCAATTTATTTATAGTATAGTTTTTGTAATAAAATCATTCACAATGAAGAAATAAATAATATCGAAGTAAAATTATATAATAGGCATTCAATAATTAATTTTATTTCCAAAATGATGTAAAAAATGTATATGAATCTAAATTTACTAAATTAGTTATGGATGATGGAATGATAGTTGACATCCTAAACATCAATAAACATTCCTTTCAACTTTTTTAAGGAAAATCTAAAGTGAACCATTCAAAAAACATTTTAATAATTCCTATAATATCATTTAAAATGTCATGGATAACCTCACTATTATTTAATAATCAATTTTAGTATATAAATAAATTATTTTTAAAACAATTTTTAAGAATATTACAATGGAAGAACAATATATATAGTTTGAAAAATGAACAATATTGATTTTTATTTAAAAAAAATTATTTTATTTTTTCATTATAAAAAGAAAAAATATTTGGAAGAAAATATGGAAACACTATAAATATATATAATGTAATAAAATTGATGGTGTCTTTGAGGGATATATTATAATAATACATTAATGGAAATAGAGGAAATAAAAAAATTAAATTGTATAATAAATTCATACCTCTATTTGAAATGTTGAATTAAAAAACCTTGAATGGGTAAAAATGAAATGAGACATTAATCATGATGAATAAATAAATAAATATATATATATATATATATATATTCATTATAAATATTTGAAATGGTAATTACATACACCACTTAAAAATATAGAGGTGTGAAATACCGATCATGGATTAATGGAGTTGAAATTGAGACAAAATAGGTTACAATGATGATAATCATGAAGTGAAAATAAATCAATGTTTTAATTATGAGTATCAAATGTAAATCAAAATAAAACAATTTTGAATAATATAAAAGATAGTAGAATTTTATTACACACATAATCATAGAATATCTATGACATAGTAATGTTATTGAAATAAAATAAATTGAGTTGTGAAATACCATACATTTTTCATATCGTTAAAATAAGAATTAATCACTAATGTAATTATGCATAAAATATGTAAATCCACCCAATACATATTTATATACAGATTAATATAATCAGAGGAAATTTGAAACATAATCATGGGATTCCATATTCAATGATGTAGAAATATAATCAAATGAAGAGAAATTGAGTTAGTAAATCTCTTACCACACATTTTCCCTTAGTTGAATGTACTTTAAACACATAATTAATAGTTTAAAACATGTTATTAAATTATAAAAAATCAATTTAAATAATTATAACATAATATATTATCATCTTACATCATCTTATCACCCATTCGTCAACAATCATTCAATATTATTATTGTTTCATGAGTTATCGGCTTTAATTTCTCTTTCTTTTTTATTCACAGATGTTCTGGTAAATTTAAATTTATTTTTGTACCAAAATATTCATAATGTTAATAATGATGATAATATCATATTTATTTATTAATCCTATACTTATTACCCTACATTTCATTTGGAAATGAAAGATGGATCCAATAGTTTCATGGAGGTGGTAGTCCAAATATACGCACAAGTGAAGTTATTATTTAAAATGGATTGGAAGGAATGATTTTTGATATGAGATTATAAATACAGAAGAATAATTATGTTATAAATATCAAATATAAAAATTATTTCCATATTTAAAACCATCCAAATAGATTTGTTATAAAAAAAATTACACTTCCATATGGATATAATATTTTTTTACATATTCCCATGAAATTATTTCACATTCAATAAGATGGATAATAAGAGGAAATTTTTTTCCTATAGTCATTATAAAATCATCGTTAAATTATGAAATTGGATTCATTAATTTAGAATGGTTACAATATATTTGGAGGATGTAGAATAATGAAATTTTAAGGAGTCCGTAATGATGCTTACCTCTTCTTTGGTATAATTCTTTTGGATCCTTTATATAGGGACATATGGGTGGATTTTTTGAAGGTCAAAAACAACATGAACATGTATTATAATGGTTAGAAGGTTAAGTGGTAAGTTTTGGTTGATATTTCTCAATTTTTATTAATGGATAGATGGTATTAGTCTCCATTTAGAAGTGAGGGGAGTGGTATTCAAGGAATGTCTTAAAATATAAAATTAATTTATATTATTTTTCATGTACATATGGATAAAAAATTATATAATTAAAAAAATAAGATTATTATTATTCTAAATATACTCACCAAATTAATTCTTTTCATGTTTGGTTTACATTTCCATCCTTATCTTTCAGTCTTAACACTTCTTTAACCCATTTGAAAATCACAACATTATAAATGTTTGAAACCCATTATGGGTTAATAATGCTACCTGGAAATTAAATTTTCCAATAAATTTTAAAGGAATTTTATAGTACACCATATAAAATCCCCCTATCATTGTTCAATGTTTTACAGATTTGATGTAATTTAAAAAATATTATTTTTATGAAATTTCATTATTGATGTTTTGACCCCATTTTATTAATTTTACATGAAATACATTATGATTAAAATGTAATTCATATATAATAACTTATATAATCAATAATATCATATAAATATATGTGGTGATAGATTAAATCATCAAAAACCATTAACTTTATATATTTTAAAATTCATTCATTTTATATTTTGATTAATTTAACAAATATAGTGTGAGCGATGCGTAATGAATTTTTATTAAACAAAAAATATAAATAAATTACCTTGATAAAAATAATAAATAAAATTTTAAAATAAAATCTCAGATTCATTTATAAAATTTTTTATACATATTTCAACATATAAAAAATTTAAGAGCTAGAGAGTTGTGTTTTGTAATATTAATTAATTAAAATTATATAAATGTCATTACTGTTCTGAAATGGAATTAAAATAACATATATTCAAATTTGGAATGTATATAGAAATGTTAATCACATAAAAGGAAATAAATGAATAATTTGGGTTCATTTTTAATTATTTATCTTATTTTTTAATATTTATTACATGATAAACAGTTTATAGTTTAGTTAAATTTTATGAAAATAAATATTCATAACAGTTAATATAAAATGGTAATTTTTATCAAATTCAATACTCATAATAAAAAATTTCTATAAATTTTATAAGAAATAATTTTAAGATGTGGATGAAATTATTTTCCATATAAATATTTGAAACATAATGGAGAACATGTTTTTATAGAAATATGTTTGTAGTTAAAAAATTAACATATATACAAATTTGGATTTTTTCAAATTTTTTTGATTATAATGAATAAAAAGGATCATAAATCACATTAAGAATAAATCCAATATATAATTTGACTTTTCAATGATTTATTTATTTAAAAGAGATAAGAATATTTGAAAAATAAATGTTCTTCCCTATTCCCTAATTGTTTTAAAAAATAACCAAATATTTAACCTATGTTACTTTTTATAAGAGTATTTGAAAAATGATATAATTTTAATGAAATAAAATATCTAAATGTGATAAAAATAAAAAATAATTTCGATGTAAAAAATAGAATAACGATAATTTTTATAGGAAATGCAGTTTTAAAAAATTGAGTACTTATTTTTTAATAATCTATTTATTATATCAAATCTTATTAGATATTTTTTATAATTTTTTTAAAAAAGTTATGACCTAGAAATCCAATGTCTAGGTGATAATTTTTTCAGTAAATAATAATAACTTAAGAGTATATCAAAATTTTCATCTAGCTCTGTGTTTCTTGTTATGAAAGCTGTAAATATTAGTATTCTATATTCTAGGGGTCTTCCATTTTAAGAAGATAAAGAACAAAACATTTTTTTTCAAAAACATGTTATCCTATATTACCATTATGTATTCACATTTTACATTCATTCAATGAACTTATGTAACTATTTTTTAACTATGTGATTTCTTGTTGTGCTGAACTAATACCATAACTCATATAACCAAATATGTATGCAATGAAAAAATATTATATATATATATATATATATATTATCCAACATAAATTATCACTATTATGAAATTAAATATTGTATTGAAATAGATAATGTGTAGAAATGTAGCTTAAGTAAAAAAATTTAATATAGCCCATTATATATTGTTAATATTGTTTAGTATTGGATAAAAATTAAATGAATGTTAATATATTTATTTATGTGTTTATATATCTTATTATATATATTATTTAATTATTTTTAATTTATTTATTTTATAAAAATTTTATGATATAAATAAATCAACAATTAAAAAATAATTTTTCATCATTACGGTGGTGATTAATATTAATCAAAATAAAATAAATTTAATAAATAAAAATTAAATTTTCAATAGTAAATATAAATCAACAGTGTTATCTAAAATATAATACTCATTTTAAAAAAAATTATATATGTTTTTGGAAATTAATTATCGCTCTAGCAAGTGTAACATTGAAAAAAAATGTTTTTGATTTTTTTTTACAAGGGAAAAAAGATTTATGAATATGAAATAATTATGAACTAAATTTATTAAATTTACTTTAAAATATATATTACCATTTAATTCATATTTACATAACATTTGAATAAATCAAAAACATGATTTACTCATTTTTTCAGTAATTAGATGGAAAATTTGAAAAACAAATTTCATTAAAACTCAATTTTTTTTAAAATGTTGATCGTGGGTTTATAAATTCCCAACTATATTTTAAAATTATTTATTATAAATTATAATATATAAATATATTGGAAAAATGGTTTCAAAATTTGAAAATATATATTTATAATAATTTTATTTAATGGTGACACCAATAATTGGTATTTTCATTACTCAACAAAAAATCAAATATTTTAGTAAAAGTTAAAATAAATAAACCACAAATTATTTTTTATTTTCTAATTTAAAATTTATTTTAAATTTAACATATTAATTATCTAAAATTTATAAATTTATCTTTAAAAAAATTATAATACCTAGAAAATATTTCTATTAGGAATATCATTTTTATTATTAAATTTTATTAATTATTTACCATCTAAATGAATTTATAATTAATTCATCATTATGTTAGTTCTAATTATAGAATTATTAACAGTTTATTTTTAATATGTTTTTTGTTCATTTATGTTTTATATAGAGGTGATAGAAGTTATAGTAAAAAGTATGTATTTTAAACCATCCAAAATCACATGTAATTACCTTCCCCCCATAAATAAATTTCATATTCATAATTTAATTATGTTTTAATAAATAAATATTTTTCCAGATAAATTTTAAAAAACCTACTTATTCTACTGATATGCCGACATTATTATCCTTTAGAGTACTAGGAAAATACTTATAACTAATATTATTGTTAGGATTTGATAGGGAATTACATTTGAATTCATCATTTCCTTGATGTTTATTTCAGCCAAATAAAAAAATATTATACGTTAAAAATAAATATAATTAAAAGACATGATATTAAAGAACAATGATAAAATAGCTTCTCTAATTAAACCTTTTTATTAAACTTATGATAAATTTATTTGAATGACGTATTACTTGATTATTATTATAATTGATGTTGTACAACCTATTAAACATTATGTTTAGATATCTTACAATTATCATCATTATTCCTAAATGTAACTATTAAATAATTCCTTCATTGTGGGTTTTAAATAAAATATGATCTACCAATGAAATCCCCATAGAGTTTCAACAAGTTGTATAACCATTGGCCCACTGATTTTTCGTTATGCTTATGATGGAGTAGATGCTTGAATAATTATTTTTCGTGTGATTACACCAAGGTGTATCTATTACAGCACTAAATCCACTTATATGGACCATTAAAGTATGTATTTATAGGGAAAACTATCTAAATTGGATATTACCAATATTTTAAGATTTCATCCAATACATATACCCATATCAATGTGTTTCACAAAGGTTCTCTAACCCTATCAACAACGGTAACTTAAAAAAGATCCTAAAATCTATAAACTAATATCCAAAATAACTAAACCCTTCTATGATACCAATAAATGAGACCCAATAAAAATATACAAAAATAATACATCATTAATATTTCTTAATCTCTTTGTCCAAAAAATTTCTCAACACTAACGGATGAAAAGGATTAGGTTCCTAGATAGTATACATAAAAAATATTAATTTACTAAACTCTAGAATATTTCTTTATAATCATGCCCCTATAGAACTCTTTCTATATATATCACATGATACAATAATAATTATATGATAGGGATTAGAAACATAAAAAATGAGTGATTGTAATCACTCATGAAGGTAAATTATTTATCATTAAGTATTTGATCATAAACATGACTGAGAATATGAGAGTTATATAAAAAAATCACAAAAGATAATTTATATTAATCTTAAAAAGTCATTGGGAAACATAAGTTCATAAGACGATCATTAATGAACCATAAAAAGTTAACATGTCCATAGAACAAATATCAGTAATCATTAATCATTTGATTATTATATAGAAGTGGAGAATACATTAAAATAAGGAGTAATCATTAAAACCTGGAATGACATGACAAATAACATGAAAATTTGGCACAATTATAAAAAATGGAGTTCTTATACAATTAAAATTTACTAATATCCAACCAGTTCACATATAAAATTTTTTAGTGGAGTATAATTCCACCATAATAACTTTTTAGCAACCTAGCTAATTACATTCATGATTATATTTAAAAATGTATGCAGTTATTAATTCCCACACACTAAACCATTATGAACACATAAACATTACAATATGTTTAATCATAAAATATTTAGTAGAGAATAATTCCATCACAATCTCACATAGTGAACCTAGATTCTTTCTAACATATTCACCTGTAAATTTCTATGTAGAATATAATTCCATCACAATTATCCAATATAAACCAATAAACTTTGTAATAATTGTATATATAAACTTTTGAGTAGTGGATAACGCCTTCATGCTCTCCCTTTTTACATCTAGAGAACATATTACATGTTAACAAATATTTTATATGCCATTAGGTATCATCCATTACATACAGAATTGGAGGGAGATAAAGGTAACACCCATCTTATAATCCATAAATGTGTGTTACACATGAATATAAAACATTCACAATAAAGGAAGTAACCCTTGTAAATAGAATGGTATTATTAAGACATTCGAAAAAATCACATAAAAGGAACTAATGAATCATAATATATTAGAAAACTAATCCAAAAATGAAATAATATCATAATAGAATATAATGGGTGATCAAAACATCAATTGATGAAAAATATACAAGGTAGGATAAATGAAAATGAATAAAAAATTTCACAAAAAACCCTTTTTATAATATTCATGTGAAATTTACATTCAAAAACATTTTTATCAAAAAAAGAATAAATTTGAAAAAATATGACGTTTTCCATTTATAATTTGCTTAAAAAATTAAAAGATTAAAAAATAAGAATTGAAAATCAATTGAAAAGTTTTAAATTTATAATAATTTATAAAAATATAATCTTAATAAAGGCCTAAATATTTCAGTAAAATATTTGAATAAATATTGATAACATTTTCTATTAAAAATTATCATTAATAATGGAAAGTTGAAAATTATTTTTTTGAATTAATTATGTTGAAATAGATATAAAAATATTTATCTTAAAAATAATATTTATTAATATAAACATAAAATATACATATTGTTTTCAATAAAATAATGTAAAATTCATTAAAAACAATTTCTTTTAACGTGAGTTTTTAGTAATGGAAAGACATGTATACATAATAGTAATAAAATTAAAATACTCAATGGTTAATAAAAAATTTATTTTGGAAAGGATGTAAATAACCTTTTTAACCATTTAGAAAAAATAATTTGGAAAAAATATTTTTGAAAAAATATTTGATAGAATTTTTTAAAACATTGAATTTAAAATATCATAAATAGAAATTGTTTTTTACAAAATATGCTAGTTGGAGAATAAAATTGTATATGATTCAAAATTAAAAGAAAAAAACTATATATATTGATTATTATATTTGATATGTCTCTATTTTTTTAAGGAAATTGATAATAAATCCTTACAGCTTTAGTAACATTTAAATCAAAACTCATGAAGGATAAAAACCATGAAAATATACCTAAAATTACATTAATACTGAATTAATTTATGATATAATATATCATATATAAAAATATATTTAAAACATACATGAAAAAAAGTGCATAATAAAAAAATATCAGGATGAAGAAAGACACTTGAAGTTATTAGGTTCACTGGTTCTCACATTCACTTATTTAACTCTTCAAATGTTGTCTTTTTTTCATTAGAATATGAAAACTATTGTTTCCAGATGAGGAAAATGTTGGTGTTTGGGGGATACACCATGAAAGATATTAAATGGAACTGATATTTTGATCCAAACATCAATCCAAAAATTATTCCAATCTGGTTAGGATTTGTTGGACATCCACTTAACCTATTCAAATAAGACACCCTTTTTCCTATTTAAACCTTAATTAACTGACCACATAAAATGGATAATACTACCAAAAATCTTCTAAAACATGAATATTTGAGGGTTTTCACTGAAATTAATATCTCTCAAACTCATTTATCCAATGTTTGGATTTAAATTGTGGATTCATGCTTTTATCAAAAGATAACATATGATAATCTGTGATCATATTGTAACAAATGTCACAATGTTGGTCATTCCTCCAATTCTTGCATTCATGAACCATCTATTGTAGAGACCCGAAGCTTGACGTACATGGACATTACATTAATTTTGCGGAATACTTAGTACATAAAAAAAACACACACAAGGACCATAATAGTTTAGTGTCTTTGGAAACTCGGAACGTAATCTTCTAATCATGGTGAAAGATCTTCAAAATCTCCCAAAACGATCTTCATTTTTTTCTTACCTAAAACCTTTCTTTATATCCCGAGGAAAAGAAAACATAAAAGGGTGTTCTCAAATGCTCATTAAGGGTAAAAAAACGAAATACCAATCACAACATATTCATAATAACATATCTTTTGGAAATCTTAACCTACAAAAGAGATCATAATTTCATAACATGGGATAAATCATAGTAGTGAAATGTAATCCCAATAATCATAACATAAAACATGATACTTTGTGACATACACAAATAATCATAGAGAATCATTTCTTATTAGTCAAGACTCATTTCCAATACTATCTTAGTGGACAAAGTCCCTTTCTGAACCGAGTTCATTCCTCATTTCAGTCCTGTTTCACTGAACCGGTATAACCTACCGTTCCAGCCATGTCTATCTCATGAGATATAAAATCTTTACCCAATGCATTGGAGGGAGATATAGGTCCCACCCATCTCATAATGATACCATTCTTATGTGTGCCACAAAATCACAAATCATACATCATTGCATAACCCATGTAATAAAAATGGGAATCTTCAACATCGTGACATCATAAAACAATTCATATAATATAAAGGAATTCATAAAAATAATTCCATCACAACATAATCAAATCAATGTAATAATAGGGATAAAAACATAACCCTTTATTATCTTAGATGGAAAATAATTTTGATAAAACACTTGAACTCCATTCTTGAGGAAAATATCCTTTCTACTTTTAAAACATTTTTCCTTTCTAAACATGTCATACAATTTTAAACTAAAAGATGTTGATTAAAAATAAACTTGAAAACTTTTAAAGGAAGCTTCTTGGAAATAATGTTTTAAAAATCCATTCATGACGTATAAGATAAAAAAACATTATTCTCGTACTTTTGTCGGAATAGTCAAAAAGTACCTCGTACGAAAAACGACATAAGATTGCTTTCAGATCTTTTACTAAAAACTCACCAAAGGGTAAAATAGGTTTTAAAAAAAATAGGTGGATGGAAATAATATTACATATTGAGGGAACATGGATGTTGATGATAAAATACACCCCAGTAAATACCAAAGTATAAGAAATCTCAGATAAAAATGAGATTGTGATATTTCTCTTACCTTATGTCCAATTTTCTTCGTAAGTGTCCGAACCTCCTGTTCTTTGAAGGGCTTCTTTGAGACCTCCTTTTTGGGCACTAAAATTGGTCTTTGAAGAAGACCAGGACCTCTAGGATGTCTCTAGGGAAGTGGAGAGAATAAATTGGCAGGGTTTGGCCGAGCCTGAAGGCTCAAATTGGTGTGAGGAAGAGGGGGAGGAGGTGCCTTTTTATAAGGGAGGAGAGGGGCACCTTTGGAAAACTAAAAATATTATTTTATTATAAAGCCAAATTCGGTTTTAAATAGATCCAAATTGATTTATTTCTAAGCTAAGGTGGGTATGGGTCGAAATCCTCTCATCCAATAGAATTTAGACAAGTTTAGGAACCTATTTTAACCTTATCATTTAGTTTTAACATTAAGTTAAATAATTTTACTTTTACCGTGTCTTCGTGTGTTCCTACACTATAAGGTTAATAAACTTACTATATCAAGACAAACGAACCCCAAGTTGTTTATTATTAATATATATAACCTTATCTAAGTCATTTGGCTGAACCTTAGATTTTTAGGAATAAAATAACAATTAATAATATAATATTTGTTTTAAAAACTATTTTATGTCAATTTTGACACTATTTAGTAATTGATTTTTGTGAAAATCATAACAGAATTATTATTTCAAAACATGTTTCTTAAATCAACACTAACATGTCATATTAACCTATAAAATTAGTTTAATTCATAAAAAGTCTCAAATTACATTTATTTGGGTATTGATAACAACAATTATGTCAATATTTCATTAATAAGATAATTACTGCATCATCGTTGTGTCATTAATAAATTAAATTTTTTAATGTCTAAAAATTACAAATAAAAAACCATTATGTAGAAAAGCTTTTTATCTTTCTAATTAATATTTACAGTCGAATTTATCTTATGTATAACCCTATATTAAAAATTATTTACTTATTAAACATTGATTTTAACTATTTTAACCCTTCCTTAAATAAATTAATAATAAATGTCCTAATCTAATCCATGTGGGCTTAAATAGTCATATTTTATTCCTATGGTTGTTTTTGGTCGAATTACACTTATCCAATAGAATTAGGACATGATTTAGGGTAATAATAATATCATTTTTACCCTTAATTACCCTATTTACTTTTAACTGTAGTAAAAAAGTAAAAAGTTACTATTCACCAAGAATTATTTTCATCTCATTGAACCACATTCTAGTCCTTGATATTAACCGTGTCTCTCGGATTTTCGAAATTCCACTCACAAAAGTGGTAAAATTATGTTTTATGAAAAATTCAGTTTTTTTAACTACCACTTAGTGGTTTCACTATTCATCAAAAAATGAAGGTTTCCAGAAAAATACCAAAAATTAGGCCGAAGCTATATTTGATACTATGAATTCAAAAATGATGTCTATTTTATCAAATTCAAAACATATTATTTACATTATCTAATTTAAAAATTAATTCCCGTCGTCAAAACAAATAGTGTATTTTTAAGAGATAATAACTATCAAAAGATTGACACTTGTATATAACTGGTTTAAATGTGAAATTACATCCAATGACCAACATTTTATTAAATTGTAAAAATATATTCTAAATATACTTTAAACCCACTCAAATTAATAATTTATCACTATTAATTATTTCTATTAAAAAAAGTTGTTTTTAATTAAAATTTAGTAATTTTCACTATTGATCGGAATATGAAAGTTATCCGAAAAGTACCAAAATTTCACCCTAAGCTAATTTAGATATTCCAAATACAAAAATGAAGTCCATTTTGAAAAATTAAATTTAAAAAATTTCAAAAAGTTGTTATTAGTACTCATAACGGCTAGTTTTAATAATATTTTAATAGCATATCATTGTTTAGTGAAACTCGGTATTGCGTACTACACACGCTATCGAGGAAGGTCGTGATTGCGTGTAATGCAAGGCAAGTCAAGGATGCGTGTTGTGCAAGATCATTTTGGTGTAGCGTACAACACAAGACATTAATTAAAAGAATATTTTTCATAAAATCTCGGGTTGTTACATTCTACCCCCCTTAAAATGAATTTCGCCCTCGAAATTCGTCGGGGTTATAAATGGTTTACTATTCGAAAGTTTCTTTGATAGAAACCCACATCGAAAAAAGGAATACCAAAACCAATCTTTAAAAAAAAGTATGAAACGTAATGGTTACCCAAATAAACTAATCACTGGGTTTCCACATAGGTGAAAATAAGGATATGGAAGAGAAATCTAACCATCATGTTCTGATGGAGAGTGGTAGAGAACACGGCTATGGAAAAGCCAGCAATCACAAAGCCCTAAATTTGTGACAATCTAAGGTACCATCTGATTCATCAAGTATAAGAGCACTAGGACAACATTTTTGGTTTTCAATATCGTTTCCCTAAAGTTGATGAAATTGGAATTAGAAGAAATACTTTCGTGATTTCGGTATAGTCTCACTGTTGGTCATTCTCTGGACAATTTCCACTTCATCTCATAAATAAATGAAGTTGAATTTTTCATTCGTGATGTGATAGTAGATCATGTGATAGAATGATGTGTCATTCATCTGTCTCAAACAAAAGGTTAGAAAAGTTATCAAAAAATACATAAGTCCATCTATAGTGAGATTAATCATATATGGTTCCTAAAATGGGCTTATACTTCATATATCATACTACTTAATATAATAAAACTAGTTTCTACTAAACAGGGACTTCCTGTAGGCCAGTGGTAGGCGATAAAGGCTAGTCGCACTTCGGTTGTGGGTTCGATTCCCACAGCCTTGTCCGACGCGATGGGCTGTCGCCATCGAAAAAACTTTTATCCTTAAACAATACTAACTTATGTCCAACATAGTCCATTCCAATCTTTAGTATTATCCATAATACTGTAGTCCACCCTCATAATATAGTGAAAATGATTACCAGAGATTTAATACCATCGTTGATCCCCATATATCATAAGATATGTCTTGTTGGTCACATTCCAAACATTAAAAGGCCTTAATCATGTGTTCTCTTGAATACCCATTGAACCTTAGTGATAACATGAATTCAGTTAAAAGTTAACACTTTCCACATACCAAAATCCTCAAAATTCTATATACCCAAACCATGATATCACTTTGTCCTTATATCAATCATGAGCTCATGAATACTGTCAAATATGTCATTTTCTCGTTTTCCCTTCATTATGTGCATATCATCTTTTTTCCAAAAATATCTCAATCACATTCCATGGTTACCGGTACCATAAAATTATTGAAGACCACAATAGACCAATACATAAATATTCCAATACTCAACATTATTTTGGAATCCCATTACATAAACCATTAATCATTCCACCACATCGTTGTCATATTCAACATCGCCAATGGTGATCGCATGTGACTTACCTTTGTCCTTTGCCTTATGTGGTTTCTCATGTCGATCATCACTAACTGTTGGATTAGGGCATTTATTGGCATAATGTCCCATCTCCTTGAACATGAAACATTGAAGTGTAGTAGGTTCATTCTGTGTATCCCTTCCTTTGTTTACATCATTAGACATCTTCTTCCCATCATTGCGACATTCAAATGCCCGATGACCTTCCTTTCCACATTTGAAACATTTACTTGTCCCTTTAAGACAATCTCCACCATGCTTCTTTCCACACTTTGAGCATAAGGAAACATTCATCTTCTTTTCACCATTATTATAAGATTTCTCCTTGAACTCCATCTTTTGTTTCTTGTCAAAACTATGAGATGGATAAGTAACACAAACTTCCATTTCTACCTTGATAGCACAACGCACAATTTATTCATAGCTACTGAAGTCTCTTATAGCTAATTCCCTTCGAAGACTTGGTTTTAAGCCACTGAATAATCAGTCAACTTTACTTTCAGGTTGGATGATAAATCCAGATGCATACCTTGCAAGCCTTGAAAAATTCTCTTCGTATATACCAACAGATTTATCATCCTTTTTCTTTAGTTCAAGAAACTCCTTCTCCATCTTTGTTCGAAGAATACGA
Organism: Viscum album; assembly: GCA_963277665.1. Lineage (NCBI taxonomy): Eukaryota > Viridiplantae > Streptophyta > Magnoliopsida > Santalales > Viscaceae > Viscum > Viscum album. The sequence goes on along the minus strand of OY728151.1, from coordinate 1,448,664,838 downwards.
GGGAAGTACTTATTGAAAAATAAGTTCTTGAACTCGTCCCATTCCATGGACTCAATTTCATCTCTTTGCCCCGTATTCTTGATAAGATTTCACCATTGATCAGCTTCACCTTCCAAACGATATACTGCTAAGAGGAATTTATCATGTTCAGAACATTGAAGAACTGAAAATATCTTTTCAGTGGTACTAATCCATTGTTCAGCAACAAGTGGATCTTAAGACCCACTGAAAGAAGGTGGGCGTTTCCTCATGAAGGACTCAATAGAATATTGTTCCCTTCTCTTCTCATTTGGAAGTCCAGAATGATTCATAGCTTGTGTAAGTATAGCAATAAGATTTTTCACTCCATCTCTCATAACATTTGTTTGTTCAGGAGGACAATCATTGCATTGTCCATTGCATTGATCAACACGGTTCCTTCGGGTTCCTGCCATCATCTGAAACCCAAAAAGAATAGTGTGAGAGGAAAAAATCATGCTAGGGAAAAAACATAATAAAGGGGGAGTACCTTCAATATCTAACATCTTAGGTTTAATTATATGATCTTTAGCGTAATTCTAGGACTATAATTTATACGTATACTTAACCTTAGGGACATCCCTAGACATACCTTAGAAATATCTCTAGGGATCTCACTAAAGTTCTCACATCCTAGTTTCCAAAGGTTGACGAAACCTTTCCTCTGATACCAACTGTAGAGACCCGAAGCTTGACATACATGGACATTACATTACTTTTGCAGAATACTTAGTACATAACAAAAACACACACAAAAGGACCGTAATAGTTTAGTGTCTTTGGAAACTCGGAACATAATCTTCTAATCATGGTGAAAGATCTTCAACATCTCCCATAAAGATCTTCCTTTTTTTCTTACCTAAAACCTTTCTTTATATCCTGGGGAAAAGAAAAAATAAAAGGGTGAGCTCAAATGCTTAGTAAGGGTAAACAAAATAAATATCAATGACATCATATTCATAAGAACATATCTTTTGGAAATCTTAACCTGCAAAAGAGATCATAATTTCATAACATGGGATAAATCATAGTAGTGAAATGTAATCCCAATAATCATAACATAAAACATGAAACTTTGTGGCATACGCACATAATCATAGAGAATAATTTCTTATTAGTCAAGACTCATTTCCAAGACTATCTTAGTGGACAAAGTCCCTTTTTGAACCGAGTTCATTCCTCGTTTCAGTCCTGTTTCACTAAACTGGTATAACCTACCGTTTCAGCCATGTCTATCTCATGAGATATAAAATCTTTACCCACTGCATTGGAGGGAGATATAGGTCCCACCCATCTCATAATGATTCCATTCTTATGTGTTCCACAAAATCATAAATCATACATCATTTCATAACCCATGTAATAAAAATGGGAATCTTAAACATCATGACATCATAAAACAATTCATATAATATAAAGGAATTCATAAAAATAATTCCATCACAACATAATCAAATCAATGTAATAATAGGGATAAAAACATAACCATTTATTATCTTATATGGAAAATAATTTTGATAAAACACCTGAACTCCATTCTTGAGGAAAATATCCTTTCTACTTCAAAAACATTTTTCCTTTCTTAACATGTCATACAATTTAAATCTAAAAGATGTTGATTAAAAATAAACTTGAAAACTTGTAAAGGAAGCTTCTTGGAAATAATGTTTTCAAAATCCATTCATGCCGTATAAGTTAAAAAAACATTCTTCTCATACTTTTGTCAGAAGGTCAAAAAGTACCTCGTATGAAAAACGACATAAGATTCCTTTCATATCTTTTACTAAAAACTCACCAAAGGGTAAAATAGGTTTTAAACAAATATAGGTGGATGGAAATAATATTACATATTGAGGGAACATGTATGTTTATGATAAAATACACCCTAGTAAATACCAATGTATAAGAAATCTCGGATAAAAATGAGATTGTGATATTTACCTTACCTTAGGTCCAATTTTCTTCGTAAGTGTCCGAACCTTCTCTTATTTGAAGCGCTTCTTTGAGACCTCCTTTTAGGGCACTAAAATTGGTCTTTGAAGAAGACCAGGACCTCTAGGATGTCTCTAGGGAAGTGGAGAGAGGAAATTGGCAGGGTTTGGCCGAGCTTGAAGGCTCAAATTGATGTGAGGAAGAGGGGGAGGAGGTGCCCTTTTATAAGGGAGGAGAGGGTCACCTTTGGAAAACTAAAAATATTATTTTATTATAAAGCTAAATTCGGTTTTAAATAGCTCCAAATTGATTTATTGCGATGCTAAGGTGGGGATGGGTCGAAATCCTATCAGCCAATAGAATTTATACAAGTTTAAGTTCCTATTTTAACCTTATCATTTAGTTTTAACATTAAGTTAAATAATTTTACTTTTACCGTGTCTTCTTGTGTTCTTACACTATAAGGTTAATAAACTTACTATATCAAGCCAAACGAACCCCAAGTAGTTTATTATTAATATATATAACCTTATCTATGTCATTTGGCCGAACCTTAGATTTTTAAGAATAAAATAATAATTAATAATATAATATTTGTTTTAAAAACTATTTTATGTCAATTTTGACACTATTTAGTAATTGATTTTTGTGAAAATCATAACAGAATTATTAGTTAGAACCAAGTTCCTTAAATCAACACTAACATGTCATATTAACCTAGGAAATTAGTTTAATTCATAAAAAGTCTCACATTACAATTATTTGTGTATTTATAACATCAATTATGTCAATATTTCATTAATAAGTTAATTACTGCATCATCGTTGTGTCATAAATAAATAAAATTATTTAATGTCTAAAAATTACAAATAAAATACCATTATGTATTAAATATTTTTATCTTTCTAATAAATATTTATAGTCGAATTTATCTTATGTATAACACTATATTAAAAATGATTTATTTATTAAACTTTCATTTTAACTATTTTAACCCTTCTTTAAATAAATTAATAATAAATGTCCTAATCTAATACAAGTGGGATTAAATGGTCATATTTTATTCCTAAGGTTGTTTTTGGTCTAATTACACTTATCCAATAGAATTAGGACATGTGTTAGGGTAATAATAATATCATTTTTACCCTTAATTACCCTATTTACTTTTAACCGTGGTAAAAAAAAGTAAAAAGTTACTATTCACCAAAAATTATTTTCATCTCATTGAACCACATTTTAGTCCTTGATATTAACCATGTCTCTCGGATTTTAGAAATTCCACTCACAGAAGCGGTAAAATTATGTTTTATGAAAAATTTAGTTTTTTTAACTACCACTTAGTGGTTTCACTATTCATCAAAAAATGAAAGTTTCCAGAAAAATACCAAAAATTAGGCCTAAGCTATATTTGATATTATGAATTCAAAAATGATGTCTATTTTACCAAATTCAAAACATATCAGTTACATTAACTAATTTAAAAATTAATTCCCATCGTCAAAACAAATAGCGTGTTTTTAAGAGATAATAACTATCAAAAGATTGACACTTGTTTATAACTGGTTTAAATGTGAAATTACAACCAATGACCAACATTGTATTAAATTGTAAAAATATATTCTATATATACTTTAAAACCACTAAAATTAATAATTTATCACTATTAATTATTTCTATTAAAAAAAGTTGTTTTTAATTAAAAATTAGTAATTTTCACTATTCATCAGAATATGAAAGTTATCCGAAAAGTACCAAAATTTCACCCTAAGCTAATTTAGATATTCCGAATCCAAAAATGAATTCCATTTTGAAAAATAAAATTTACAAAATTTCAAAAAGTGGTTATTACTATTCATAACGGCTAGTTTTAATAATATTTTAATAGCATATCGTTGTTTAGTGAAACTCGGTATTGCATACTACACACGCTATCGAGGAAGGTCGTGATTGCGTGTAATGCATGGAAAGTGAAGGATGTGTGTTGTGCAAGCTCCTTTTGGTGTAGCATACAACATAAGACATTAATGAGAATAATATTTTTCATAAAATCTCAGGGTGTTACATCTATCTTGGATCCTCTAACCCATAAAAAGTATGTATGGGTGGAATATAGTCAATATAAATTAGTTCTAGAATAATTTTAGGATCATAATAATAGAAATTTATGGAAACCTAGGGTCGTTACTATATCTGTTGATACCCTACCTCCTTAGGGGACTATGCTAATGAATAATGCCCAACCAAAACCGGATGTGGTGGATAAGGATACTCCAATAAGGATCATAACCCATAGGGATGTGGCTGTTCATTCAAAATGATACCAACCTCTACGTACTGTTATTTATTCTTTCTTTAGCTTTATAGATATTTTTAATAATTCTCAGCCCACTATTTTTATCTCAAAATCTGCACCCTCTTATCAGAAGGGAAAAAGTGAGACACAATCCAACTCTAGAAAATCCAGCCAAGATTCACTTGATCAAGTTTTCCAAATCTAGGATGGCTACCTTCACTATAGTTATAAAAAAGTTATAAAGACAATTATTGAACCAGATGGATTTATTAATCCACTCCTAAGAAAAACAAAAAACAAATTTATTAGATTAATTTGGAGCGAAATTTTGTCACTAGTTCCTTAGGGATTCAATTGGAAAAAACCTTGATCCATAATTAGGTAAGAGTTGGTGTGGATCCATTTTCATCATCAGATTATGAGGATTCCTCATCATCCTCAGACGAAGAGGAGTCAGAGGATTCCATTAAGATCATTAATATAACCTATGTTATTAAATAGGATTACAAGTATTAATTTTATGCCTGGATTGAGGAAAAAGAGAGGCATTACTTTTGATTATATCTTAATAAGGATATATCTATGGATGATTATCAAAATATCAAAGAGAAAATGTTTGATAGTGGGGAATTTTAACTTGATAGAAACCTTTATTTTTATTTTTGACACCTTCCTTGGGAATATTTTTACTTGTATGGTTCATTACAATTAATTGGATCGATTGAATTGGTTCTAATTTCTTTTCTTTAGATGTTAATTTCATGAAATTTCCAAGATTCCTTTTCATACTGAGTGATTTTGTTGTCTATAATTTTTTTTGAATTTTATCATGAGTTTGATTTATTTTAATGAAGGAAAAATGTTTATTCCTAGTGATTTTATGCTTTAATGTGTTATCTGGATAGTGGTTTAGGATCCTTTTGGGATTTTTAAATATTTGAATAATGTAGACGTCATGTAACTAAGGCAGGAGTTGAATAGTATGTCCTATCAATTCTATTACATATCACAATTACTTAGTAATACTACTTTTATTCTTGTTGTATTTTTTATATCTACTACTTTATATTTTCAAATAGCTGCTATATTTGGATATTAATGAAGTTTGAAGGAATGTTTTCCTTAGAGGTAATTTTTGTAGATTTTGAACACAACCAAAATGTATGATAGGGAGTTATTGTGACTATCCTAAAGTAGTGAATTATAGATGGGAATGGATGGTGATGTTTATTTCAGACCTAATAATTCATTTTTTGAGGGATTCATGTTCATTCCCTTGATGAAGATAATTGATAGGTTAATATGACATGTTTTATATCATTAAGCTATTAATTATGATATTCATAGAGAGTTGTTCCACTATTAGGACTGCAAGCCCACCCAAGTAGTTTTTATTGGAGGTTTATTTTAAAATCAAAGGTAATTTTTTTAGTTGGCTTCCAATTTATCTATTTAGAGTGAAAATTATTTTAATCATAAATTCAGGGTTTCTTAAAGGAGAAGGATCAAGTGAAACAGGGTGGAGAAAAGGGAAGTTATTGGTTGAAAGGAAAATTTGTCACCAGAGAATAAATTTCCTTGGTATGAAATAATTTTTAAATTATCCATGGGATACTGATATCTATGCATTATATTTCATGACCAGGCTTCTTCAATATTTAGGGAATGGACAACACAAACTTGGAGAATGTTTTCCCATTGATATAATACAAACAATGCTGAAAACAACCACAATGGAAGAGAGGCACAAGGTGAGATACTATTGTGCTGACACTGTGAGGATGACTCATAGATAGGAGGAGATAAAATCACTCTCTTTGATTATGACTTTGATTTTATATTTTCTATCTTTTTGTAATCATCATATTCCTGCTTGGTGTAAATTCATTTCACCTCATGTCATCATTATGTTGGCAATTTTTCTTTTAATAAATTTATAGCGTCTGAGATTGGTGACCAGATCATGCTCTAATATTTTTTTTTTGTATTAATAATCTACTTAAAAACCATACTGAAAAATATTATTCATTATATGTCCTTATTTATAATTATTTATTACGATTACATTATCTATCAGTAGCATATTTCAACTATCTGTTGTTAATAACTTTAAATTCTTTTCACATTCGTAATTATTTTATATCATTACCCATAAATTGATACCATGTTCATTAATGATATATAATATATTATTTGTAATATATTTATTATATATATTTAAAATATTATTATTTAATATTATATTTTTTTTGGAAATTTTACCTGAAAATTGAATAGATAACATGATATTTCAGTAATTTTAATGAATAAAAATGTTAATTTAATAATATGTAGAATAAATAATATTATATTTTTGATAAATTTATATTTATCATTATTTACTTAATATATTATAATTTTTTTCATGGTCCTATATTCAACCGTAAATAAATTTTAAAGCATTGTTTGCGTAGGTAGTTGAAGTTTCCAAAACATGAAAACTCCTTAACATGAATGCAGACTATGGTTAATGAGATGATTCATTTGAAATAATATACTGTTTAAAATAATTATTATTATAACCTTTTTCTATTTTAATGATGGTTAACTCGATTCAGATTTCATAAGATACTATATTAAAATATATTTCAAAAATCAAAAATGTTTCATCATGGATGCGATAATATGTATGCATTCAAGATTTTTGTTCCCATTTCTCAATTATTGAATTGTATAAAGGAGAATAATAAATATAAAATTCATAAATAAAATATATGTGATATATAATATTTATTCCACTATAACAATATTAAAACCATCCATAGAAGGAATTAATGAATTTCAAATGATTTCACTTTGGGGTTGAAGTGGTCAACATAATGCACTGAAAAAGTGTTTTGATGTTCTATGTGGAATGAAATTTAAAAATAAGGTTATTAATAAAAATATAAAAAAATTAAATTTAAACTAATGATATGTAAATCATCATATTCTTATGAAGATAAGATATTAAGAAGATTTAGATTAATAATGAAAACATGGAGATTTATTTTTTCTCTTAGAACCCCCCTTGAAATTAATGGCCTTAGGATAAAAATGAGTGAGTATGGGATTTTTTTGGGATATAGTTAAAGAAATATTAAAATATAATAGATTTAAAGAAAAATTCAAACGACAGTTCTTTGTTTTAATGGTTGCAATTAAATTAGTCCCCTATTATATGAGAGGAAATGCGATCATTTGGAAAACCCAACTATGTTTTAATATTTTCACGACCATATTCCATGGCTGATGGATCAAAATAATTAAACATTGTGGATGTGTTATGTATATGGGTTGATAAATTTAAAAAAATGTGTTTGTACACATGTTTTAATAAAGTTATTCTATTTTTGATATTATATCATTGTATTTTACTTTTTTTACTTTTAAACATGGTAATTTTCTAAATGATTTGATTTGTTGTTTTATTAGACCTAGAAAATAACTAATATAAAAAAATTATGGTCTTATGGAACCAATTTAATCCTTTATTTATTCTAATTTAGTTTCTAAAAATTATAAATGTATCATTTAAATAAATAAATATTTTGTTTAGAAACTAGTTTGAGTAGTTAACAACAATTTGACCATTATAGATTTTTAATATTTTTCATAAATGATTTAAAATTAAATTACACTTTATATAAATATTTATTTTTGTAAAAATATTATTTTTTCAAATAGTTAATGGGTTCCAATATTATTTCATGAAATAAATTTAGTGATATTAATACGACACTAATTTTGAAATAATTTCCCTATCATTATAGTAGTGATTAATATTAATATGAATAATGTAATTTTAATACATAAATATAAAATTTCACATATTAAATTAGATTAAAATTACTATCTCAAATCCATAATAATTTTATAAAATTATATTTATATGTGTAGTGAAATTAATCATATCATTATTACGGGTCATGTGTAATATTTTATTCAAAAAGTTTATTTTTTGGATAGAAGAATGTTAATTTTGAATGAATTATCAACTCCATTAATTACATTTAATGTTAAATATTTATTTTTATTCCAAGACTATTTATTTATCAATAATGTAAAAAAGGAAAATTTTATTTCATCCAACTAAAAATAATTACACAAAATAGTTGGAAAAAGTTCTCATTAAAATGACATATAGTTTTTTTAAAATACGAGCCTGGGGTTATTAAAAAATACGTCTAAAATGATTTTATTTATTCTAGAAAATATAATTTTATATAAAAATTATTTTCTGAAGGAATTTATTTAATAATATAATAATATAATTGGAACAAAATTATAATAATTTTTGATATTTTTACTCTTTTCCTCAATGTATATTATTTTAAAATTATCTCAAAAATCCATTCTAAGTGAAATTTATAATTTTTAATTAAATTTCTTTTATATTGTAAAATTTAAATTCAAGTTTTTTACATTAATATCATTAAATGACAATTAATAATTTAAAGGGCGTCTTTTATTGGAAATAACCATTTATATATTAACTCATATTAATTTTTCACTTTTTAATGATTAGATCTTCTCACATTTTACCATCATATTGTGTATTATAGACTTATTATTAATTTATTATTAATTATTTTTGGGTTTTTATGTTGGGTTTAGTGTATCATACTTTTTATTGAAAAAATTAATTTATTTTGAATGATCTAAAATAATGGGTAATTATAGAAAATAGAATTTATGTTAAATTATCTAAAATAATGGGTAATTATAGTATCAACTGTTAAATGGTAATGGATGAAATTTAAAATGATATAGGTTCCATTGATTCACCCCAAGTAGTACCCTAATAGGATTGAGACCCTAAGAGTTTTATTGGATTCAACTATGTTTCCTAGAAATTTTATTAATGTAATGTTAATCATGGAGAAATAGATTTCCACCAATACTAGGTGTATTCTGAATTTTGATAGAGTTAATTTCAATTTTTTTTAAAATAATATGCTTCTAGATCATCTCTAGTAAGCACTAAATGTTAGTGATGATGTATCTATGAACTGTCCTTTGATAAAAATATGTCATTTTTATGATATTAACTTACAATAAGAGTCTTGGGAAAGATGAGGAGGATGGAAGAGATATTCTATAATCTTTTTCAAAAAATATGTAAACCAATTTTTAAGGGAGTTTATAGAGATGAATAGATATAGGAAAATATATATTATATGAATGAGTTAAAAATTAAAATTATTAGAGAAAACAACATATTTAGAGGAATAAAATCAATGATATCTGAATAGAAGAAGATGAGACTATTAAAGACCAATTCAATAGTGTAAATGAAGATTTTAGTCACATCATAAGCTATGGATAAATGATTGAATAATCTATTATGGCCCAAATTTTTTAAAAATTATTCTAGATATGTTTTTACTAATTATATTAGAATTGTAATAAAAAAATTATATATTACTTGATGATTTACACAACACCCTTTTTAATTAATAAATGAGAAAAAAAAATTACAAAGAACTGTGATAAAGAACAGATGTCTATTAACACTATGAGTTATTTGAATATAGAAAATTATAAATTGAAACTACAAGTGATTCTGAATACTCTATTGAGAGAGATAAATGTCTTAAAATATTTATTAAATTCATATTTAAATATGTTAAATGAAGAAGAACAAAATAAAATAAGAAGAAACCACTCATATGATTTAATTGTTGGTCAATTAGTAAATTTTTAGACCACTAAATAAGAAGAAATGCGATTATAGAGTATGATGGTTTTGAAGATGAAAAAATAATAATAGAAGATATTAAAACATATCCTAAAATGTTTAAAAGTTATTTTCGGAATATAAAAGGAAATTTTAAGGGAGAAATAAATGATTCATGATGAATCAAGGAAAAATTAACGTTCTTACTAAGTTCCTAGGTATGAGGGATATTTTTCATTGAATGATAAACATTAATTCCAAATGAAAGATATGATGATGACAACCCATTTACAATTTAATAATATTGTGTAGAATCCCAAATAAAGAAAATAATTAAAAGTAAACATGAGATTTGAATTCATAGAAACAAAAAACATAATAATGGAATAAAATAAAAAAATAACGAATATATGAATTAGAGAAAAACAGTGTTGAGATTTTTATCTAGTATAAGGATCATAATAATGTAATTAAAAACCGTAAGGTTATGTTGTATGAGTATGTGAGTTTCCAAAAACAAACAAAAAATATGTTTGATAAATGAGAAGAAATGATTAAACTATATGAATCTAGGTATATTATAGATGAAAAATCCCATGGAATGATATAAATTTATATTCAAATAATTTTTAGGAAATTAAATATAAATTTTGTGTTGCTTATAATGATATTGCATCAAATCTGGTACAATATTAAACTATATTTTTCTAAATTAAGAAATACTCTTTAGATAAAAATAATTTATCTCAATAATATAATAGGAAAGGAATGGTTTAGAAAAACCTTAACTAAAAACATATATATTAAAGGGGGATATGATTTTTTTTGAGATTTTTTTTAAATTAAAAAAATATGGATGATTATGTGGCTCATCAATATAAAATTTATAGTAACATACTCTACAATTTTAGTGAATAAAAGGATTTAATGTATACTATGGGTGATGTGGGTTTCTTTGGAAAAAATACCTATGCTTATTAAATAATATATCACGCATGAGGAACCAAAGGGTGTCATATTTCAATTGGTGCTACTATGAATATAAGATAAATTGATCTTGATGATATTGTAAATGGAATGAGAGGATGAAATGGGTATCATTAAGAAATATATTAAATGGGAAATATGAGATCTATGGAAGATTTAATAAGAAAGGTAACTATAAAGATGTGTGTATGAAAATTATTCTAGGTAAAAAATAGTGAATTTTAAATAATATGATGGAAAAAAATTCGTACAAAAGGGAAAACTCATTAAATGTGGATGTATATTTAAATGAATTTAAATAAACAATGTCATATATCCATGATAGTGAATTCTCATTATGTATCATAGGGGATAGAATGTCTTTCGAAAATAAAAAATAACTAAATTTTATAGAGTTATTTTTTTAATCAATTCATCATTAAAAACAAGATTCCTTGGAACATATGAAATTGAGCACAACAAGTTGATGTAATAGGATTTTCTATGGTGGGATTAAGTTTTTTTTGTATTTGTAGATTGTGATATGGGTAATTATTTTAATTTCAAGAATAACATATGTATTATTAAATTGTTTTATGATAGATGAACCATTACAATCCTAGAAAGAAATAACTTCAATTTTCTTCAAATTAAAGAGCATATTAATTATTGATATCTCATTTATAATATATAAGGAAATGTACGTAATCAATGAAAGATATACTTTATTAAAAATAATCTAGGTAAAATCGATGATAAATATTGTATTATGGATATTCCACAAATAATCTATCATTGAGAATATGTTTTCAAAACCTATTAAATAGAGAAAATTGTAAATTAGAAGAACATAATAGTGTAGATAAAAACAATAAGTCCTCTAAAATTATTAAAAATAATTTTTGTAGACCCCAAACACCCAAATCTATATATGTGACTTTAATTTTATCATATTCAATAATTATTCGATATTTTTTTAATAAAATGTATAAATTAGTGGAAATAATAATTATTTGAATAATAGATATTGAATAAGATCAATGCATCACAGTAATTTTTTTTATAAATGATAATGCGGCAGAGTACACTGGAAATATCTTAGATTCGTATCATTGAAATTATAGATTTTAACACCAATGTAGTAATCCTAACGCACCCAATAATAATTGTTTTTTTGAGAGAATGAATATAAGTATCATATTAACATGGATAAAATTTACAGTTTAATTTGAAAAAAAATTAAATTTTGAGAGCAAAGCAATGCGAAAAATTGTGAAAATTAACAATAAGTTATTTTAGAAGATAAAAAAATCATTTTAAATGTGGTATAAAAACCATGTATAATGTTATTTTATAGTACTCTATACCCATATTCATAACAAAATAAAAACATAAATTAGGGAATTTTTTAAGAAAGAACTGAGGGAGGTATATTTATAAAATAAAAATAATATTTAATAGGATTCAAATATTAAATTAATAGAATTTGAAAAATTATCGAGCGAAAGGATATTAAAATTATTTAAAAATAACCCCAAAAATCATTTTAGATGTTTTATTTTTGGATATTACAATTGATTATAACAAGAATTTTTTGGAAACATATTCTAATATATAGGAAAATTCATTTATCAGCCTATTTAGGTTGAATAAGATGAGATAATTTATCATGATATTACTAGGGATAATGAAAAAAATAAATATAAGAGTATTATGAAGCATTTTTAGATATAGAATAAAATATTATACAAGTATTCATGAGTTCCAAAATAATAAAGGTTGGGGTATAGCTAACTCACTCTATAACAAACTAGATAATGGTTGGGATCAGGAAATCCTATTTCACTCATCTAATACGTCAAAATTAATTCAATGTGAGAGTACTTTTAAAATGAGTTGTGGATTGTTGATATGGATAGTGATCATATTTAGAGTTAAAATAATTTTACATGGGATATTTAAACAAGAAAAAATGATAACAATGACATGGGATTCTTTTAGAATACGAATATTGATCTGGGAAAATTTATCAAAAACTAACAAAAATATACTTTAACGGGATACTGACAAGTATAATGTGTTTATTTTGAAGATAAAATTTCTATGATTGTAAGGTTGGTGGGGATCAAGATGTTCCTAGTTAAAGTAGATTGTGGGTAGAATAAAAATTATCAAATGGATTTAAAATCTTCATTCAAAAATATTGATATTAGAAAAGAGAAGTATATTGATAAAAATGATAGGTTTTGGAATGATAATAGTGGAATAAGAGAATTTAAATTGAACAAGGATTCTTATCTCTATGACTAAGTTAACTGTACAATGGACTACTTCATAATAGTGTTCACATTCATACAAGGAAAAGCATAAATAATACATTAAATCAAATAATTGAAAATAGGAACGCATGATATGATGGTATATATAGAAGTTATTATTTTTTATGTTCAATATGATAATACATTTCCAGAATTTTTTAATAAAATGAAAGATTAATTTGAATGTTCCTTTATATGTGAATTGAAATATATCCTAAGAATACTAGTGTTGTAATATAGGGAAAATATTTTTTATTACAAGAGAATTATTTAAAGGAATTGATGAGAAGATATTTATTTAGAATACTCTAAACACATATCTAATCTTATAAATGTTTTATTGAACTTGTCTTATAATACATATGTGATAGTGTATATTGATGGTGGTTTATAATGTTAATCATGATGGTTCTATATCTAACTACATTTAAACTAGATATAGAACATTTTATGTGTTTTTGTGTTGATTTTAAAAGTGTCCATAATGGATTTAATCATATTACATATAAAATAGTTCAGAAGTATATTAATGATATATTAAAATATGTTTTGTCTTACATGAAGGGAAAAAATCAGATCCTATCGAGAAACAGTTGATTTAGATTATAAAAAATATTATATTGAATATTTTTTATTTCATGTAGAATATTTTTAATGGAATCATGTTTTTGATTCAGCAGTACTATAAATTGAAATCAGTTACATTAAATTCTATAGATTCTGAATATATAACACCTACTAGTACCATCACTCAATTTATTTAATAGAAGGGTATACTATTTATTTTTGGGAGAATCTTGGTAAACATATCAATACTCATTATGATAGTCCATCTTCAATAAACCTCACTTAAAATATTATACAACATTAAAATTCTATTCATATTGATATATTATTTCATTTTATTAGTGATAGTGTAGAAAAACGAGAAATAAAGTTTGAGTATATTAAAAATAAAAAATAATTTGTTATAATTTTGTCCATGTGTATCTATATGTATATATTTTATCCATTAATTCTAAACATGGGGGGTATATACATTCCAACTTCATTAATAATCTCTACGAGTACCCCCAATGAGACTTGGAATTTATTATCAATGTAGTAGAAGTAAATGCACAACTAATTGCTTGAATAATTCACAATTTTTGAGATAATATTATATTTCTTCAAATTATTCATGCCTTATTGAATTATTTTCTATTGGATTTGATTATATAGAAATGGGTTGTTATTAAAATATTGACTACACAGATTATGGGTGGCATTATCAAATCTCTTGGCTAAATATTTTTTTCTCCCCTATTGATGCAGTTCTCTAAAAAACCCTATGATAACCTATGGTGCAGCTTCATTATGAGTTACCTTTCAAAATATATACAATTTGGATTATTTTGAATACTAAATTGTTTTTTAAAATAAATTTTAGATTTAGTTTCATGAGTTCTCATCAATGATAGAGAGTAATTTTGATTTTCTATTGGTGTGATTGAAGAATGAGTATTTCTAGATCTACCTCTATAAGATATATGGGAATATTGATATAATGATCTTATCCTAAAAAGACATTTAAATATATTAAATATAAAATCAACTACATTGGTGAATATGTTATCATTCTATAAACTAGTTCTACAAAGTGGAGAAGTTGACAATGGATGTCATGATTTATAAGAAAACTATTAAAGAATATGAGAATAAAATTCCATTAAAGGAAGCTTTATGGGATAATATTTGATTTAAATATAAAAAAGTTATATATATCAATTTTTATTTAAAGTGGTTCTGAGTTAATTTTGGAATTTTAAATGATTGGATAAATTTGGAGGAAATATGAATACATTATGAAAATTTTCAAGATTTTAGTAATTTGATAAGATATTATAAAATTTTTATGACTCTATATGTAATATAAATTCATAGATCAAATAATTACATATATCTTATGAAATCATTGATCATTTTACATCATAGATCATTTGAATTTTAAGATTTATTTTTACATCCAATGTCTTACAAAATCTTAGAAAAAAATATAAGAATATTAGTTTTAAACTTATTTTTTATAAATATATCTATATCTCATTGACTATTTGACACTAATTAAAATTAAATATTGAAAAAATGATTATTATTTTATAAGAGTTCAAATATATAAACATTAATTGTATCCATCATGTCCTATATTTTTGTAATGTGATATGAGAAGTTGTTGTTCCATTAATAGAAGTTAAAAATAGTATGACTTCATTAATGAATCTCTTGTATTCCGACATGGGATTGTTTTATGTTTACTAGAAAATTGTTTGAGATAAATCATTTTTAGTTAAAATATATATTGTAAATTCATGACCAAGTATTCAATATTTTCTTATGAAATATTTATCAAGAGTTATTTTTTTAAAAATCCAATTATGTAATATATCAGATGATTAAGTTATAAAAAAATTATGGATATTATTTTAAAACATAATTTATGTGATTTAGTTTTATATATGATGAAAAAATAGTAAATGATAAGTTTATATTATAATATGTTAATCTAAAACTCTAATTATTTCCTATTTTGACATTAGATACATCTTGGGGAGATCGACATGCACTTCCACTATGATATTTTGAATATGTGGAGTAAATCCACTGTTAATTCTATTGATTAGTTTGTTTGATAACAATTATAAAGAATTTAATTAAATACATGAATTATATTATTCATGAGAAACTTATTTGGGGGAATTGATAAGGATGGATGACATAATGATGTTTACAATTATTTTCATTGTACTTTAATATGATTTTGTAGAAGATCTATTTTTCATGTCAATTAATCAAGTCCTCCATAAAGGATCTTATTGAAATTCTATAAAACAGATGATTTATTAGAGAACTAGTTTTTCTGGCCAAAATAATTCTATAAATTTGCAATGGGTGGTGGAAGATAGTTATCCTCTAAGGGATGTAGATAATTCCTTCTTGAATAATATATATAGATTGCATGATTTTGTATTAACTATAAATTATTAGGATTGAATAATATTTGGAACAACTAAAGGATGATCACAGTATAGTGTGGGTTACATCACCTAGGATAAATCTAATAAAAACAACATTTTATACACTTTTTATGTAGATTCATTTTCATACAATGGAGGTATAAGATAAAGACAGCGAATCAAAACATTAACCAATCATAATGGATCAATTATAAAATCTTAATTTGTAATGAAATTGTCACCAATGATTCCGCCTGTCCCCAAATAAGTGGTATGCTAATATGGTCATGGATTCCCACACTCTATAATATATATCCATATTTAATATTAAGGATCTTGGAATGAATGAAATTGTCTGGGAATATTTTATTTTGGATTCATAGATATTTAAATTTACTAAATAATATGGACTGTCAACTCATTATAAATAAAATCATGAATATATTTCTAAATGATCATAAAAGTAATGGATTGATTAATATCTCTCCCATTTTGAGTATGTGGGAAAATATTTCACTGAAAATATAACTCATAAATTTTTATATCAGCCAGTTAATAATAAAATTATAATTTTTTATAAAATAATGATATATATTAAAATAAAATAAACAAGTTTTTAAATTTCCAATCCAAATTATCCATTTAGATAGAATTATTAATTGGAAATATTCATAATGTATTAATCTATAATATACATGAATTTTTTATTTTTTATATCTGTTAAATTTGAATAATTTGGATGGTAATTATTTAGTAAATATATCACCTAGAAGAAATTATGTTCTGATAAGTTTGAGAATAATATCCATTCACTATGTAAGACCCTAATGATCATTTATCTTATTTCCCTTCATAAGTAAATAACTATAAAAATCAATGTACCATCTATTTTATCTGTTAGTTCTTAGAACTATTAGATTTTTATATTACGCGATTCAATTTATGGAATTATAAAAATGAATCAAAAATTATTTTTATTATCATCCTTATATAAAACATATTTAGAAGTTGAATATTTTCCAAAACACCATGTTGCATTTGCCTTTTTATCACTTAATACATTATACATATAAACTATTCCTAGATTCATGAATTTTTTTTTTCAACCATAAAAAATATTGTGTTATATGCTACAATTTCATAAATTAATAATACATAATATCACTAGATTATATCATGACTTCACCTGTTTTATATTTTAGATAATTTTTCTACTAATCTTTTTGATTTTTTATTGATAGATTTATATTATTAAAAAGTATCCCAATCCTTCAATAAAACATTATAAATTTATTTTCTCTAGACTAAACATCAAAATAACATGATTTTTTTCATTTACATTGTTTTAGAATTTATTGTTTTTATAAATAGTATCTGTAGTATTAGTAGTTGAGTTTTTAAAGTAAACTATAGCCTTAAACATTTTACGGGATACCATACACTATAATTGATTATCATAACAAATAATTCTTTTTTAAAATCACCATTACTCAATGATATGTGATTTTTCGTATCTCCTACATTTTTTTTCACAAATTACCCATCTTTTAGAATAATTTTAGGATATTTTATTACATGTTTTAATTGAGAGTGACATATTCTCCAAGATACATTATGAAATTTACAATAGAACAAATAATTGATTAATTTATTTATAATATATATAAGTTATACAATTAATTATATTTTAATCATCATGAAGAATTGATATTTAAATATCTAGAACTTTTTATGTTTCCAAATTGGTGACATAAACCATCACAAAAATTTCATTAGTTGTTTCAATTTATGAAATATAACTATATGTAATTTATTTTATATGAAATATAAGTTTTTTTTAACATTAAAATCCATTTTAATTATTAATTTTTTTCTCTTATAATTACAAGAATATCATTATCTATAATATTATAAAATCTAACCATCTTCTTAAAACTAAAAACTATATTAATTTTAACTTATGTATTCATTATATCACACGAAATAATCATAATAAACACCACCAAATTTTAATGGCTAATTTGAAATATTATTCAATTAATATATTTTTTGTTAATTATATTTCACATTGAAATCATTAAACCAGTATAAAATATTATATGTAATATATTAAGTGAATCTGTAACAAAAAGTTTATTGTAAATTATATTTTTATGTGTTAAACTTTATGCTTTTAGAATATTAAAAAAATTAAACACTTATTAAAAGGATTATATTGAATGACTTAGTAAATTTCATTAGAAAAATAAAAAAAATTAATAAAAAAATAAAAAATTTAGTATAATTTAGAATATATGATTCACACAATGAATTAAAATAAATCTAAAAAATATAAGAAAAATAATATGTTAATATACAAGAATAGAAAATTTCAATGAGATTTTATATCAAAAACCATATTATATTAATTAAAACCCATTAATTAAAGAATATTATCATTATTATCCATATATTTTTTATATTAAAATAATGTGGATGAAAGATCAATTTTAATAATGAAGTAATTGTGTCTCGATATGAATCATCTTTGTTCTAATATATAAAAAAATATTATCTTAATACGAAATTTCTATCATTTAGATGATCAAAATGAAGAGGTATGAATCTAAACACATCATTGATGTCATGAAACCAAAAGTAATAATAATTACAATTGAATATGCATAGTGACATTACAAAGAAACACAATTGGAATGAAATCAATAAAATCATACTAAGAAATTCAAATAGAAGTAAATATTTTATCTCAATCACATGTGTCATGATATATTTCTAGTTCATCTACACATACTATTGGACACTTGATCCTCTCATTATAAGATTAAATTATTTAAACACTCTTTTGGATTATTAATATTCCATATAAGACTTTAATTACATCATCTATTCAGTAGAAAGGAGCATACAATCATTCATGTTTAAGGTGTATTTATGATGTTCTAGAATATTGTTATTCATAAATTTATATAAATGGAATAAAAATATTCCCAAGAAATATAGTTTTGTGGAATTAATTATCCAAAACACTATAGAAAAAAATTAGGTATCAAGCCATTAAAATATTAGTGTATTTTGTTTTATCAAGAAGAATAATCTAGATGAAGTAATATGAGAATATGAATAAATACCATCTTCATTAAAATGATGAATATTTTTTTAGTGAATCATTTGAGGTAGGAGATTGAGATTCTATTCACTTTTTTCAATGCTAAAATTCAATTATAATTATCATTTTTACTATTTAAATAAGTTATGATTTTGTTTAGAATATTTTAAAATGTATTAAATATTTTAATGAAATTTCATTTGAATGTCTCAAAAATGTTTCCCTTATTTTTGGTACACTATTTATTGATAATTTTTTTGACAATGATTATATGAAATAATGTACAATCTACTAGTATGACAAATAATTATTTACGTTTGGTTGGTAATTGAAAGATGATAATCAATTTGATAATATGATATCTTGAAATATTTTTTTATATTTTTTTGGATTATGAACTATTTATTTTTATGATAATTTATAGATATATGGGGAGATTATCTATATTTTATTGATGTTTTATTTTTTTATGTTTTTTATTCATAATTATCATATAGACTATTATTATTGTCTTAAAAGATATGTGTTTATGGGTGGTTAATGGTTTAATGATATATTGACATATTGTTTGTTTTTTTCTTATTGGATTACAATCTCTTAGGATATGATGGTATCACTAAATAACAGGATTATTAATTAACAAAAATAGGAATGGGTTTTCATAAACCAATAAAATATAATAATTAAATAACTAATCTATAAGAATGAATTTTTTTTACTAAAATAAATAATTGGATGGATAAAGTGGTTATTGTGAAATCATAGTGGATAAAAATTATAATTTAATAAATATATTAATGTGGCAGGAAATTTATAAATTTTATTTTTTTATAAAAAATTAAATTGGAAAAGGATGGTATAAATCAAATCATTATTTTGTCCAATTATATGTATTTGGATATTTTGTTTCCAGACATGGTAGTGGGAAGATTTCATTATATTTATTATGATAAAATTTTGATTTATTGATACAACGTAGTCTATAATGGAATTGGAGCCCAATGTTGGTATTTTTTGTATCTATAAAATTTTACAGTTTTTTTATTCTATACACACCACCACCCTATTTGGTTAATGTGAATCATTCCCAAATTAATTTTTTTGTTGTTTTGAATAACTAAAATCTAGAATATATGTGATATGGAAGGATAAAAAATCATTATATATTGATCTCCCTATATAATGTAATTTGGTTTTATTGATATGTGGTAGTGATTTGGTAAAGCTGTATTGATGTGGTGATAATGTATTTACATGGGATTTTATATGTGGTTATGGTTATGTGGTTGTGAATTTCATACTTGCTAGGTAATTTTGTCTATGAGATCATGTTTTTTAGGTGTAATTAATTTAAAGTTAAGTGTATATGGAAGGGATGGGATTTCTATGAATTATTGAGTTTTTATGTGAGGGAAACTACATATATGGGGTATTTGGTGTGGTAACCACTCTTAAATTATGTATATTAGTTTTTTTTACATATATGAATATTTTTTCAGCTCATATTTGCAAGGATGAGATCATTTTTGACATGGGTATTGATAATTTGTTTATTGATATTTAAATTCTCTAAGTGTACAAAGTTCTTATTTTATATTATCATGATATATTCTAGGGGTAAACATGTTTAGTATACAATTAGTAACAATTATTTATTATATCTAATAGTTTTATATATTTTCGTTATAGATTTCTTTATTATGTTATATATAAATAGATAGTTAAACCACATTCATGTGGTGTTGGTGTCTTTATCATAGGAGTTAGCTTATTTTAATATAGTATTTCATATTTGTATGAAAATACATACATATATATATACACCAAATATTATTATATATTTTATATTTTTATTTTGTATTTAAATTTGGATATGTTTAATCATTACATGGTATTTTTATGAAAAAGCATCCTATATGTTGTAATTATACATTCAATAGTATCCACCGACCAGTAACCTATAGGAGGATCACATGAGGCGTATTATCTATATTATTTAATAACACATTAGGTGTTTTAATGTTTTTATGTTAGGATATTATGATTACTGGACACAATTATGTAATAATCATAAAATAGTATTCACATAATTCTGCGTGAGTGGAATCACTGTATATGAGCGCATCATCACCACATGACCATTTAAGATAACCTAATTTTTTCTAACCATGTAAAATTTATATGTTCTCTTAATTTTTTTTTTCTTTTATTCAATTATAATATTGACATGATTTAGATAAAAAGTGTGTGTTCGTTTAAACCAAGTAAAAGTTAATATTTAGAGATAATGTTCAATCACTTTAGTACACTGCCACCATCATGGGGTGATTGGGTCCTATGTAGTTTCATAACTCATAAATCATTTTCAAAATCCATTTTATAGAATCAAATATCATAATATATTCCTAAAGATTTATATTATTATTGGTCATTACTCAACAACTTCATAATATACCAATATATATACTATTATTTTCTATTCGTGGAAAATACCACAAAATATTTTACATCATGTTTCTATTGTGTTAGTTTTTTTCCAAACTATCGGACAAAATAGAGACACTTATCATATGTATTAGTCCCAATTTTTTTTCTAGAACATCATTAAACATTAGTTTCGTACAACTATATTTTCTTTGAACCAATTAATGTTTAAATAGTTTTTAGTGAAAATTAATAAATATATATAATATTTATAAAATAAAATACTTCTTATAAACATGACATATGAAATAATAATAAATTTATTTCAAATTAGTGAGATCATAAGAGAGTTAATATAAAAATATTTGATTCAAAATTCTTAATCATTGATAAATTAATTTTGGCATTATACCCACTCTATATCTCATAGGGTGTATAATCTACATCCATAAGTGTTATAAAATTTAATACAAAGAGTTTAATTTATCGAGTATATCCCTCCAAATGGGGTTGTTTTAAATTTTACTAATCACTTACAAAACTATATTAATTTTTTCCTTTTTATTATTTTAGTAAAAACACACTTATTTTTTGTTTTTAAATGAGTTATTTATCACCTAATATAATAAAACTTAAAATTTTAACTCAGATTTTGGATTAATTATCAACATAATTTACCTAAAAAAGGTTTTCAGAATATTTACTCAAGTTGTCTATTACCTTTTTGGAACTCTATAATCATTAAAAAAAATTATACATATAACATTTAGGAAACTATTGATAATAAAGTGGAGTTTTACAATTTTTATATTTGTTAAAAATTGATTAATAAATAAAATATTCTATAATAAGATAATAAATATATAAATTTCCAGTATATAAAGATGTAAAAGTGTTTTAGTGATCAATACCAAAACCATATATATTGTGATAAACATAGCATTAAATTCTAGGTCATGATTCTTGTGTAAAATGAGTATTTCTTATATTAACCAAATATAGTGTAACCATGCCATAACTAATTCTATTTTTTCTATTTGTGTTTGTCTTACCACTCTATAATATGATATTTATTAATGAAATCTTGTCATAAATAGTATTGTGGTATCATATTTCATTGGTGTGTAATATTGTGTAAAATAGATAAATATTATTGAAATTTTATATAAGGAAATAATTTAATATAAATTTCTTTAAAATAGAAACATTATAAATTATCATTGATATAAATCAAAATTGTGGAGGCTATCATTGAGATGTTATTTTCTAAGAATATAAAAATTTATTTCCAATTACCAAATTGATAAATAAGAGGTATTTTTTCATAAAACAATCATTTCAAGGGTGTGAACTATTTTTAATTATTGATATAAAATTTTAAATGAAGTGTGCCAAAAAATTTATGGAATTTATCAATGTGTAATTTTTTCACTACCCATAACCACTGTAAATTATTCTTAATTATAGTCATTTTAAGTGGCACTATTTTGATTATTGTTATATACATTGATGTAAACATAAAATCATAATGAACTATAAAAATTTTTGTATGAATTATATTCATTCTTCAAATTAATATTAAGGGTGATTTAACTAAGATTTAAATTTTCTAAATATACATAATAATGAATTATTATATTTAACTATGCTATGAGGACCTAGAACATTACACCACATGGGTTTTCATATTGATAGAAGTGTGTTCTTTAATTCCATAATCTATAGATATCAACTAAGGTATAAAATTGTAATCATATGGAAATTATGTCACCTTAAAATCAAATAAAACATAATAAAGATTCCACATGAAAATCTATCATGATGTTACCAGAAAGTTTACAACATGTCACATCAATAACTAAAATAGAAATTAATATTGAATAAAAATATTAGAACATAATATAAATAATCACTAAATATCAAAATCACTTCATACTCTAATTGAAAAGTCATATTCGAATATCATATAAAAAACTATCCAGGAGAGTCAAGGATATCACTGTCAAATAAAAATGACTAAAAAACTAATATAGTAAGATCACTAAAATGATTTGAATCAAACATAATATTCTTTATAAAATTCAAATCCATGACTATATAATGGGAGGAATAAAATATTAAGTGGTATATCCCTATAGAAAAAATATGTTACCTTTACCTGAATTCCACAAAATCCCATTTCCATTAACCCAAAATAATTTTATGTGTGTGAGGGATATCCCAATATGACTCCTCTATGAATATATATAATAACATTTACATTTAAAAAAGTAAAATGCATTTGGGAAGGAATTCATTAAAAACTCGATTTTTTAAATAAAACAACAATGTATAAATAAAATTACAATAATATTGGATTTATAATTTAACACAAAGAACCGAATTAAGAATAAATAGTAAAATAATAAATCAAAACCAAAGGAAATAATGAATAAAAATTAATCATAATATCCAAATAAAATAACATGTCATAATATACCATCATATCTGAGTGAATAACAAAATATAAAATATGCATAAAATGAGTTCTTACGTATATTATTATAGAATCTTGGAATATTTCATTTAACACTTTACAAAATAGATAAAATATACATTATTAATCGAATCCCCATAATCTATAATGAATCAAAAACACTGACCACTAGCTAGTACAAACACCAAACTGGTGTATCAATTATAGCTATTTCTAACCACATACACATGGTTTCTCATGTGAAACACATAAAATACGGACCTCATAATAATAAAAATAGCACATAATCAGAATGATTTTATATTATATGAAGGATCATAAATAATGGAAATTTCAATCACAAGTAAATTATCATTTCAAAACCAATTTTAAAATCAATTTAGTTAACAAATACCCATTAAATCATTTTAGAAATATCATAGAAGGGGTAGAATTTGATTTAGAGAAAACAAAAGTGAAACCACAACTTTTTCTATGATAAAGATATTAAAAAATGGTAAATTTAAATTACTACTCAATCATAATTTCATTTATAATATTTTGAATCAAACAAAGGGGTACACAATAACTAAAGGAAATTAAAAGGTAATATCAATTTCTTATAGATACACAACTTAGGTTCGAGTTAGACTCGTAACCATAAAGAAAAAACATATGGAATTAATGGAAGTGATAAATTGGATCCTAAATATCCAAAAAAAAATTCTTTAGTGACACATTTGAGCCCTAATATCAAAATCCCATTAATAATAGAATAAAATTATTTTACGAGAAATGTAGGAAATTGAGATAGAGGAGGGGATGAATCAATTGGAAATCAAGAGATTACAATGGAAGATGAAACTACAACCTAAATAATATCAAAATGATACAAATAGTAGAATGGATAAATGGATTTATGACCCACATAGAAATGAAATATTAGGATTTTGGGATGGTTATTAAAATCAATGTCATATTTTTAGTGAATTCTCAATTTTAAAAAAATTTGGTCGACCATTCTGTTGGGATGCACTACTTGGGACACCATAATCTATCTAGGAGGTTACT
Organism: Viscum album; assembly: GCA_963277665.1. Classification (NCBI taxonomy): domain Eukaryota; kingdom Viridiplantae; phylum Streptophyta; class Magnoliopsida; order Santalales; family Viscaceae; genus Viscum; species Viscum album. The sequence goes on along the minus strand of OY728151.1, from coordinate 1,448,639,564 downwards.
AATTTTAGGAACCCCAATTCATATGGTTTATCCATATTTATTGTCCATGTTGTCATCTTTTGTTGTTGTAAAACCTTTCATGTCAACATTACCCATAAAATATGGTTTTAAGGGTTTCCTTGTAATCACTTATATTTTAGAGTCCTTTGCATAAACTATGAATATAAAGATTGATTTCATCAAAATTCCACTCATTATGGGTGAACTATAATCATATTGGGTCCTTTAGTTCCAAAAACAATTATTATATCATTTTTATCATAGAATATTCCATATTATAAATCAATTAAATCTAGAGGCCCGATATATTTGGGGCATTATATAAAATAATTGTAAACATAAAGTGAAATAAAAAATCTCATTAATAATATTTGTAATGGTATGAAAAATAACTTTGATCTAATTTTATGATATACAATAACCAATGGAAATATAAAAGGAACTATGGGTTAGTTCTAAATCCAAGTAAGGGAATATACATCATAATGTTGAATAACATGTGAGTAAATAGAGATAACATAGTATCAAAAGAGAGAAGGATCGTAAATATAATAACATGGATTCGTTAAATAATGAAAAATATAGATTATCATCATTTCATAATATCAATTCAGAAAGAATATAAAACATGACATCATAAAATATGTAAATCCTTATTACAAGGAAAATAAATAATACTATTCTAGTATTTTTTCCAAAGTATCGTACATGGTATTTTGTGAGATGAATGCAATACGAAATGAGTTGGGATGTTTTAAAATATACTCCAATAAATCATGTCCTAATATTCAAATTAATATTTTTTATACATATTAAAAATAAATCACACATGAATCATAATTATGAGAAAAAAATTGATAAGGAAATGTGTTTGTTATTTTTAACAATGAATAAAATGCGATATTTCATTAATATTATATTAAAATAATATGCTAAATCATTTAGGAAATTTAAATTTTTTTGATTATGAGTACGTAATAATTAGAAAGATTTTGTGATGAAAAATTCATAAGAATTGGATGGAGAAGTGGGTATAAAAATTAACCGAATAAACATTATTTTAAAGAAAGAGTTACCAAAATTTAAAAAAAGTGCATAGAGTTCTCTTTACAATAAGAAATGAATAAGTAGTTTTCCAAAAAATATTATATTATTTTGGGACATTACTAAAGGGAAATTTATTAATCAAGTGATACAATAAAAAGAATAATGAATCGAAATGATCCAAAAATTAGGATTCCATTAAAGATGTGTTTCAAGTGAACATTAAAAAATATATATTATAACACCATGAGTTTTTATTGAACTTTTTTCTCTCAAATTAATTTTCATTTATTTATTTCATTACAATAACTCAAAATTTACTTTATCATGACACAAACTTAGCATGAACTATATTAAATATCGACATGGAATAGATTACATGCATTTTTGTGTTTCTATGAAACATTATTTTATTATTATAATTATTTAAAGGAGATAATTATAATCTATGTTTTAAAATTTTAAAATATGGATAACAATAACTAAATTTAAAATAATATTTTATAATTTTTATATATAAATAAAATAAAATTATGATGAAAAATATATTGTTTTGGTAAAGTCTCTATATTTCTAAAAATACTATTTTCTCAAATGAACTTCTTATCATGTACTTTTTTAAATATCAATCAAATTAGTTGTAAAATGATTTAGTAAAATAATTTGATAAAATTAACATAAGTTTTTAATTTATATTTTATAAATTATATTAGGGTTAATTTTTTTTATTTTTCTAAGAAACACCAATTTTTATGAATAGTGAAAGATATTGAATATTAATTCAAAAAAAATCATCTATTTTTTATGTAGATATATTCTATTTTAATTTGGTTTTAGATAATAATTATATAAAATATACATCAATTTATCCAATTTGTGTCATTGGAACCAATTTAACAACAAAATTGGATATAAAAATGTTGAAAACTTTTGACCATCTTTACTTTAGAAACATATAGTGTCATCCCGATTATGGGATTAATTTTAATTTATTATCTACGAATTTTGAGTTTTTAATTTAGATAAATGAATTAAATTTTGGTAATCTTCATAATTTAAAATTTATTATATGTTCAACATAGTTTTGGAAAGAAATATCAATGAAGGTAATTAAAATTAATTATAAAGATGAAAGAATAATTAATCCTAAAAAAGAACTAAACCAAAAACTTAAGGGCCCAAATGACCTTGAAACCTTTCCAAAAACCACTATCTAGAAATTATTTTTCCATGAAACATCCATTAATTTTTTTTATGAATATTGTTACGTAAAAACATGGGTACACCTAACTCTTGTTTAAAAATACCAAGTGAGTCATTTCCCTCCACTATAAATGGACAACAACTCCCCCTTCCTCAAAATAATAAATGCGCTTATGTTGGGAAAATATATACCCAATAAAGTTTAAAATATCCTTCCATTCCTCCTTGAATGCTCCTCATGGGTAGAAATCAGTCCAATGAATCCATTTGGTGAATACCTAAAGGAGTTACCCAAAGAAGAGTTAACAAGCTTCCTCAAGATCCTTTATCTTAATTTTATTATCCACCCCTCCAGTTTCCTTATTCCATGATTATTGAACAAAAATAGTTTCCTCAATATAATGATATTTTTTATGCTATGTTTTCTGCCTAAACTTATAGACACTTTTATCTAATAGGTAACAAACATATATTTTCTGGGTACGATGAACTACCACTAAACCAAATGATGATTGATCATTCTTACTTTACCTTATATCATGGTAGTAATTATGATGTAAAATATGTTTATATATAATTTATATTATATTTATAATGTATTTAAGCTTCTTTAAATATTTGGAAACACATATATTTATACATTCTATTTTTTAAAATATTATAATTTTGATTGAGGAAGTGTGGGCTACCACCCCCTCAAAGAGAAGTGATTTGTTCACAGAGTACATATAATGTATTAATGATGTTTTTAGTGAACATATTTGATATATTTGACATAATAATTCCAATTTATTTATATTATATACACATATACATATATATTTCATTTTACTTCTTTATTTCAATATGATAATAAAACAAAAACAACATTCATGCGTACGTACGACGTACCGTCTCCATAAATGGTGGATTACATGTCATAGTAATATATTCTCTAGATAAATGTTATAAAGATATAATGAATATAAATGATATATATATCATTTATTAAATTATGTAAATCATTATATTTGTATAAGGACTAAAGATATAACAAATTAAGACATATGCGAAAAATAAAGAGAATATTACCCGAAGCATAACCTTAAAATCAAATTATTGACAGATTGGTTATATAATGTCATAATAAAACCATATAAGGTATTAGAAATAATAATATGGTTATGTTATAGATGTATAATAAAATTATATTAATTATACAATACTTTTTTACGAGTATGATGGGAGTCATGACACAAGACAAGGGGATTTTATTTAAGTATTTATTTTCCTGAGAGACCTTCCTTATTCACAAATTATTTTGTTTTTCGTTTTGTGTATAACACCCATGAAAATATTATATGGTTCATATAATAAATTTTATTGGTGTTTAGATTCACATTTCATTATATTTATTTCATGGGGGTCATGTTTCAAAAGTTACCAAATCGGTAAAACAATTTTGTCTAAATTTTCCTTCTTTGAGACACATGCCTTGTCATGCACATATATTTTTATATGTGGTGTATATACTACTTGTTGAAATGTTATATAAAAAATATCCTTATTTTCATGATATAAATATCTTCATTAAATTTTATTCTGTTCATCGCGAATTAGTGTTACCAAAATGGTTACTGTTAAATGTTACAATCTCATTATTTATCGAGATTATTTACGATTATGCTACCATTGATGAAATAAAAAGACACATCACTCAATAACACCCCTAAATTCTACTACCCTGTTGTTATTATTTATTTCATCATGTATTAGTATTATTTTCCACTATTTAGTACTTAATATAATTATGGATTTTTTATGAAAGTCTGTCACGACCCCCTCCCCACATGGTGTACACCTACTAGGCCGACAATTTGAGAAGGGAGATAATGACCCCCCGAGTACCACCTCCAGTTGGCCTCGGGATAGAAACTAGCACTGAGGGTATAGTAAACACACTAATGGAAGGAATTACCCTATAAGAGAACATATGCAAAAGAGTGAGATAAGACAGACCCCAATCAACTCCAACTCAGACTAAAATATAAAATAAATCCCAAGTACACTTATGTAATGTAATGCAAAACTACTACAACTAAAAGGGAAAAAACTGAAAGTACCCAAAAGAAAGTGAAAACATGAGGGACCACAAAGCCCAAAACCCCATGCTAGTAGATACCAGCCTGATCTCCAACCTTCTAGAAGTGACATGAAAAATATTTTATATATACATTGGGTGAGTATAACAATATACTCAGTAGGATCCTCCAAGGAACCTATCGTGAAAAAGTAAAGAAAGCTTGCTTAAAATAGTGAACAACATGTGAAACTAACTCATCACCTAAACAGGTATACTATGTTCCCAACCTCACCATGGCTACTCTCACTATGTAACCCATACAAGAGTATATAATATAATATAGAATATCAAGGGTACCCGCTACTACTTTCCCACTGGTTTGCAACTTTTCCCCAGCATCGCACTTCCTAAGAATCTCTCTCCAAGAGTCTTTCCCACAAACACCTGGGCGAAGCACCAAAACATGCACCTCATTCCACAAAACCTCCACATCCATGAAATAAAACTAACTAGGTAGTTTTTGGGAGCCACCATAACTTTTATAATGTGTATCTTACATCAGGAAATATACCTCATGCCATTACAGACCATACATCGAGTATGGATCCTTTTGAAATCACATCTTATACATGTTATACCTATAGTAGTTCATAGAAACTATATCCAGAATATATGTGTGTGAATAACCACTAGCCATTACAGCCCTCTATACATATATATGTGGAAAACTAACCGTTGTTCCTAACAACACAAGTAACTACCAAGAGAAGAGTGTGGGGCCAAAGGGGGTAGTCATCCATCCATTATCCCACCAGAATGTTGGGGAAAACACCCCCTAGGGCTCAGAATCCCTAGGCTGTTAGTTTTCCTAACTGATGGGGATGAGTAGCATATAGAATCACAAAAAGTATAGAATATATTATAGCTCACAACCACACGATGGGCATAACCTAGTCCTAGCCACAACTGCAGATACCATCTCTCGGACTCCCGACTGCCACTTCTAAGACAAGGTATCCTATAATAACACAATAATTTAATGATCTTAATTACATTACTTCATTCCCTTTCTATCATTTTCACTTTATGTTAATTAATTATTTAAACTGTAATTAACCATTAAAAATTTCACCAATAAATTCCATTAGCATCACACCCAAAGTCCACTGTCCCATTAAATTGTAGCCTCAGCATTGTGTCCTAGAAAGCTCCAACCCCTTGGGTTACCATCATTTATTCAATTATGTATTTAAAACACTACATTCCCATATTCCCAGGAATTCTAGAAAAACATTCTATGCTACTAATCACAAGGGGGATCATCACGGTGAGTAGATGAACTAACCATCGAGTCTTTGCCACCTATAATAAGAGCATAGGCCCATTGACCCTCAGGAAGCTAAAAATTGAAAGCACATGGCATACCCCACACATCATATCCCCTTTTGGAAGGAGGGTAAGGAAAACCAACTACCTTGAGCTATGGGGAATTTAAAAGCAGATAAACAACCAACAAGAACCATCCAACATCCAAACATTCACATCCAACCTGATTCATCATCCTTGGTGTCCTCCCTGACACCCACATGCATAAACCCATGCATCTCGCCACTCTAGGCATCAAATGCTGCCACAACCAATAGGCCTCCCTGCCCCCATGTATCACAACATCCATATTGGCACACATCACAACACAAGCAGTATGAAAACAAACATCATACCAATAGGTCTCTTGTCCCTTAAATAATAAAGAGGGTAACTCAGAACCCTAAAAGGAATTATCTTTTATCAAACAACCAGTTCTTTAATCCATATTGAATTAACTGATTTATTATTCGTGGGTTCCAACTTCAGGAAACCTAAAACAAACGCTATCACAAATTGATGAAACCTTCTTACTGCATCAATTTGATTATCATCAAATTATAACAACAACTATCAAATTCCGTCACATGCCTCTTTATCTATAGCTGAACAATTATCAATTAATTATGACTTTATGTTAGTTACCAATTTACATCAAGAACAAAAATCTAAACAAAGAAAGAATAGATATCACACTATCTATAAAATAAATAATCAATAACATAAAATCGATATCAATTTATTTATCCGGTTCAAATATTTATTATGTCAATTCTAATGGGATCTGGTGGGATAAAACATGCTAACTCTACAGTTGCACGTAAAAGAAAATAGAATCAACGAATCCCCTATATCAAATGGTTCTTGACATTATTAATACAATAATGAGCCACACAACGGGTTATGATCTCCTCCCCCCATGACAACTGTATCTACCTAAGGATGCAGAGAAACCACCACACTAGTAAACACCCAAGAAAATCCCACTTGGAACATAGAGATACCATTCCATAGAAGGGAAAGGAGAAACAAAAAGAGATGAGCCCAAATGAATGATGAGAGATAAACATTATATCGAATATTGATCGATACTGCTTGGTTGCATCCAAAATAGAGGGGAACCAATCCATGGAGGAATGTTTCATTGTGTAACTCCAATGGGATAGAATGAAAGGTTCGAGCATCTCACATCTGAGAACAAGGTGGAAGAATTAGGTAGGAAGATATCTCATCCCTTTAGATGATTTAACGGAGTAGAGGTTTAAGATACACTGGATTTTCCTTTAAAAGCAGATCACATTAAACCATGGGGTTTGACCAAGTAAGAAAAACATCCCAAGACTTAGGAAAATTAATATAGGTGTTATGACCTATGAACCAGTCTTAGATTCCTTAAAACAAGGCTTTAAATTCATTTTACTTCAAATGAAAATGTCAACGGGGCAAAACTATAGTAAGATGGAAACACTGTTCATGAACTCGAAATTTGGAAAAGGAAGGGGGATACCATTGCAACCTCACCATTTTGGAAACATTTTTCAGGAACTCAAAATTTGGAAAAGGAATCTGGTTACAATTGGAACCTCAAAAATTTGGAAACACTATTCACGAACCTACAATTTGGAAAAGGAAATAGGCTACGGTTGGAACCTCGCCGTTCTGGAAACACTGTTCATGTACATGAAATTTGGAAAAGGAAAGAGGCTTCCATTGGATCCTCATCATTCTAGAAACACTGTTCATGAACCTGAAATTTAGCAAAGGAAAGAGGCTACTGTTGGAACCTCACCGTTTTGGAAACACTGTTCATGAACATGAAATGTGGCAAAGGAAAGAGGCCGCCATTGGAGCCTCACTATTCTGGAAACATTGTTCATGAACTCAAAACTTGGAAAAGGAAAGAGTCTACCATTGGAACCTCACTATTATGGAAACACTGATCATGAAATCAAAATTTGTGAATAGAAAGAGGCTATTGATGGAACCTCACCATTCTAGAAACACTATTCGTGAACTCAAAATTGGGAAATGTAAAGAGTCTACCCTTAGATCCTCACCCTTATGGAAACACTATTAATGAACTCAAAATTTTCAATGTGTTGGCGATAAGTCACCTTGTCCCCCTGTAACACCTCAGACACCAGATATTCACAAGGAAATGGACTAGAGAGGTCTGTAAAATTATATTAGATACTTCTCAAAACATTCTCGTCCTCGATAATTTAAAACCCACCTAAAAGAAAACCAAAATTGGATCTGAACAACCACCCATCATGATACCTCTCAAAAGAGAGAAAGCCACAAGAATCATCAAAAGAAAGGCATATCATAAACACGAATGGTCTACAACCACAAAGCGAACATTGCTCTATGAAAAGAGTTAAACATCAAACAAAATTGGGTACTGAGCATGCATCTGGGACTCGCGTTCCCAGGTACTCTCCTCTATGCCACTGTTTCACCACAAGACACAAACCAAGGGGATAGAATGCCAACACAACACCTTCTCTATATATTCTTGGTTCTCCACAGACCGCTCTTAGAAGGTCGCATTATCATCAACATAGATCTATCCCCAATTGATGACATGCGAGTCATCATGAAGATAACAATGGAGCTATGATACATGTAAAACATCATGTATCTGACTCATTTGTGGGAGAAGCGCTATCTCGTAGGCCATAGTTCCAACACAAGACAAAACCTTGAAAGGACCAACAAATCGGGGAGAAAGCTTACTCCCATGACCAAGAAATCGCTTCCCATGCCATGGAGTCACCTTTTGAAACACGATATCCCCAACATCAAACTCCATTGGTCTCCTCCTTTGATCAACATATGAATTCTAACGATCCTGTGTTGTCTTCATCCTCTCACGAATAACCTGAACCATCTCTTCTGTATTTTGCACTATTCTCGATTAGAGAATTACTGAATCTCTAACCCCTATCCAGCACAACTGAGAATGGAAGGTTTATCCATTCAAGGCTTCAAACGGAGCCATACCGATGGTGGAGTGAAAACTAATGTTTTAAGAGAACTCCACCAAGGGTATGTGCCTCATACACAAATCTCCAAAATACAAGACACAAGAGAGTAACATGTCTTCCGGAGTCAGGATGGTTCACTCGGTCTGACCATCCGTTTATGGATGAAAAGCAGTGCTTATGCATATCTTAGAACCAAAATCATGTTGTAGACCACTCCACACCCTAGAGGTAAAATAAGGATCTCGATCAGAAATGTGAGTCCTTGGGACTCTGTGGAGTCTCACCACCTTTTCCACATACTAGCTTCACAAAACATCCCCTGAGAAAGACTCCTTGATTGCTATAAAGTTGAATGATTTTGTTAAATGGTATAATACTACCAAAATAGAATCATGTACTCCCAGAGCTCGAGGTAAACAAGTAACAATTTCCATTTAGATGTCATCCCACTTCTGCTGAGGATCATCTAACGGATGAGAAGACCACTAGGAACACGGTGTTCAGCCTTCACCTTCTGGTAGACCAAACATTGAGACACAAACTCAGCAACTATATGCTTTAGCCCTTGCCATCAAAACTGACTCCTCAAGGCTCGATACATCTTTTTCATGTGAGGATACACTGCTAAAGTTTATCTATGGAACTCTTTGATAACAGTCTCACATATCAATAAAAAAACCAATATCCTTCCATGATACAACTCTATATTTTGTTCATCCTCACACCAACCATCAGGTGCTTCTCCACAAACAAATCAGTCTCTCTATACATCCACATCTAGATCCCCCAACTAGGACTCTTCCACCTTCTACACTAGATATGACTGCACCATCATCTAAAAAAGAAAATATATGCCCCTAACTTCTACCATATCGATATGTAATGCTGAAAGTTCTTCCATAACTTCCCAAAAATCCCCAGATTCATGCACTGCATCACCACGTGACTTCCTACTCAGAGCATTAGCTAAAACATTACCCTTTCCATGGTTATATGATATTTTGAAGTCATATTCCTGTAAGAATTCCATCCACCAATGTTGTCACAAGATTAAGTCATGCTGGGAGAAAACCTACCTGAGGCTCTTATGATCTGTGAAAACCACAAAGTGCTATCCATTGAGTTAGTGTCTCCAAAACATCAGAGAAAAGACCACAGATGCCAACTCAAGATCATGGGTTCCATAGTTACGTTCATGGGGACACAACTACTGGTACCCATAAGAAACAACTGATCTCTGCTACATTAGAACCCAACTTAAACCCAGATGCGAAGCATTGTAGAAAACATCAGTCTAAACTCCCTTTGTTGTAAGACAAAGAACTAGGGAATGTAATAACTTCTCCAATAGATAATCAAAAGCTGCCTGACACTGATCAGTCCATATGAACGCTTGATCCTTTCTGGTCAAAGCTGTCATGGGAGTCGCAACTTGAGAGAAATATACTACGAACCTCTTGTAGTATCTTGTGAGACCAAGGAATCTTCGCACCTTTCACAATATCATGGGGGATTCCCAAGACACAACTTCTTCTACATTTAATGGATCCACAACTACTCCAAGAAAGGACACAACATGACCCATGAAACAGACTTCTCAATCCCAAAACTCACACTTTGACAACTTCCCAAACAATTGATGTTGATGAAGAACTCCCAAAACATCATGTAGATTCTCGGCATGGACCTCCTCATATGTGGAGTACACAAGAATTTCATCGATGAAAACCACCAAAAACGTTTCCAGGAACTCAAGGAACACAATGTTCTTCAATCCCATGAATACAGCTGGATCATTCATCACACCGAACGTCATTACAGTGAACTCATAATTCTCATGACAACAACGGAAAGAAGTCTTTAGGATATCCTCATCCTTCACACGCATCTGATGATATCCTAACCGCTAGTAGATATTTAAAAACCAACTTTCACCCTTTAGATGATAGAATAAATAATCAATCTGTGGAAGAGGATATAAATTCATTACTGTCACTTTGTTTAAGCGACGATAATCGATACACAACCGCAAACTGCCGTCAGCCTTCTCCACAAACAAAATTGGTGCACCCCATGGTGACACACATGGCCAAAAAAAACCTCACTGTAACATACCATCAAGCTGTATATATAGCTCTTGTAACTCAAAAGGGGCCATCCTATAAGGATACATAGAGATAGGAGACACTCCTAGTTGTAGATCGATCCAACACTCAATCTCTCTTCGAGGGGGTAATGCTACAACCTCTTATGGAATAACATTAGGGTACTCTTATACGACCATAGGAAACGCTAACTGCTGAACCTCTGAGGAACTCAGCATCATCTCAGCCATCATAGACTATAAGGATGGAACACCCCTCTGACCCATCTGAGGGTCTTTCCCACCAACGATCACCACTGGCTCTCCATCAGCAATGAAGAACACATCCTACCTATTGAAGAAATCCACGATATCCTGCACCGAATACAACCAATCTCTACTAAGGATGACATTATATTGTTGTATTCGTAAACATATGAAATATCCCCATGATCGGGGCTTCCCTAACACTAGCTCACAGTCTCTATATACTTTAAACAATTCAATTCAACCTCAAACTAGCGTAGTAAACGCCAAGGGCACTAGAAGACTCTCCGCCTCAAGTCCCAAATCATGGACAAGGGTAGGTGATATGAAGGAGTGCGTTGATCTCAAATCAAACAAGGAATACACTACGGTAGAAAACAAGAAAATGGTACCTCAAACAACGTCTGGCTAGCCTAGCACTGGAAATGGTAAAGTATGAAGCTGACCACGACCTCCTCCAATGCCTCTCTGACCTTGATGATGACCACCACCACGACAGCGCTCTCCTCTATGAGGACGGGTTGCATCACGGGGCTGTCCTCTACCTATCCAATCTACCCTTCGGTGATCCAAAGATGGTGAAACCTTCTGTTACTGCCTCGGATAGAACTGCCTCAACAGAAGAACCTAGAGTGGAACACCTGGTGAATGATGAATGCTCTAAAAGTTTGGTCATTCTCACTGCTAATGACCATGACCACCACAAGAAAAAAAAGTGCATGATCGTCTGGAATAGGCCTGAGAGCTATTGCCCCTAGAGAAACGAGATGCTGAGGGCTGGGACCTACCCCTGTATGAACGAGAACTCATCTGCCCTGAAAAGTGGGAACCCCAGACCAAAGCTCTACTTCTTGAGGAATCATGACGACTCCCCTCTTGTGATGATCCGGTTGTAACCAATTCGCTCTCTGATACCAATCTGTCGCAACCCCCTCCCCACAAGGTGCACCCCTCCTAGGTCGATAATGTGATAAGGGATATAATGACCCCAGAGTCCTACCACCAGTTAGCCACGGGTTGGAGACTTGCATCGAGGGTTTAGTAAACACACTAATGGGAGGTATTACCCTATAAGAGAACACCTATGAAATGGAGAGATAAGAAAGACGCCAACCAACTCCAACTCAGAAAAAAATATAAAAGAAATCCAATGTACACATATGTAATGTCATGCAGAACTACTACAACTGAATGAGGAAAAACAAGAAGTACCCAAGAGAAAGTGAAAATCGCATTGACCACAAATCTCAAACTGCGCCTGCAACCCCAAGCTAGTAGATACCAACCTGATCTCCAACATAATCAATGTGGCCTGAAAAACTGTTTACATATGCATAGTGTGAGTATAATAGTATACTCAGTAGGATTCTCCCCATAGCCACTCATGCAAAAGAAAGGAAAGCATGCTAAAGCACAGTGAACAACAAGTGAAACTAACTAATCACATAAATAGGTACACTAAGTTCTGAACCTCACCATGGATACTCTTACCATGTAACACATACAATATAATATAATATAATAAAGAATTTCAAGGGTACCCCGCTACTACTTCCCCACTGGTTTTCCTCTTTTCCCTAACATTACACGTCCTAAGCATCTCTCTCCAAAAGGCTTTCCCACATACACAGGGGCAAAGCACCACAACATGCACCTCATGCACCAAAACCACCACATCCACACACGAAAAGTAACCAAGTAGTTTCCAAGATCCACCAAAACTCACATAACATGTATAGCATCCCGCCTTTTTATCACATAAACTTTCATTATATTTTACAAAACCGAGGATCTTTAAGGTTTAGTGTCTTGGAAACCAGGAACTTTAAACATGAAAACATAAAAGATTCTTCTTAAAAACTTGAAAGGCTTCTCCTCATGTTCATCCTAGGATCATTACTGCATCTCATAACCTGGGGACATACATCAAAAGAAAGGGTGAGCAGAAGGCCTAGTACGGGAAACAAGAGAAATATTTTACATGTGAACTTGAGAAACTTCAATAAAGTCATGAAAAGAACATTAAGGCATGAGAAAGAAATCATGAGACATATCATAATAAAAATAACATTTTTCATAACTTGAAGATGTGGCTGCATAATTTAATATAGAAAATCATGAACATGTAACCAAGGTCCATCCCCAAGGTTTCATTTGAAAATTACCAAGGTTATTCACCAAGATATTGTGAAAATTGTAATCTCTAGTGGTTACATCATTACCCAATGCATTGGAGCGCTATAAGGGCGCACCCTTAAATTTTACTTTATTATCATGTGAGCCACATATATCATCATAAAACATTTCATAAATAAACCATATATCATAAAATAAATGGGTTTGATTTTATAATCATAATGTGTTAAAAACTGCTTTAAAGACATGATCTTTACGTCACTTTAAACCCACGGAAGGGGAAAGCGGGTCTCATGTATGTAAATCACCGAATTTAAAATAGAACATTTTGATATATATGTGAATACCCTTTTAGAAATAAGATCTTTTAGTATTCAATTTATAACATAAAATAATTTTTTGAAAAAGGAGAGAGACATTTTGAGACGAAAATTCTGCAGCATAACGGCTATGTTACAGGGTTTTTAGGAAACATTGAAAAGAGAGGGGACATGGGTCAAACATTCATAAATGACCCATAAAACAGTAGAGGGATATAATATAAGGTATTTAAGAACATGGTAATGGAATTTGAAATTATACCATATGAAATGAAGAACATGAAAGGAAGAAAAAAATAACATTTCTCTTATGAGAATTCGGCAGCCTAACGGCGTCACTTAAAACTTCCAAAAATGGATTGATGAGATCAAATAGGTTATCTCATCATATGGTAATAAAAGATAAGTATGATAGATATAGATATCATACCCCAACATAACAAAAAGGAACTTTAAAGAATTGACATGAAAGTAGAACTTCAAAACCAGAAGAGTGAAGAACCACTTAAAAATTCGGTAGCCTAACGGCGCCACTTAAAACGTCAAAATACTGAATTGAAAAGATCAAATGGGGTCTCTCATCATATGATCATAAGAGATCAGTATGATAAATTTAGAGATCATAACCCAACATAACAAAAGGAACATGAAAGAACTGACATAAAAGTAGGACTTCAAAACGAGAAGGGTGAAGAACCACTTAAAAATTCGGCAGCCTAACGACGCCACTTAAAACATCAAAATACTGAATTGAAGAGATCAAATGGGGTCTCTAATCATATGATAATAAAAAATCAGAATGATAAATTTAGATATCATACCCCAACATAACAAAAAGGAGCTTGTAATACTTTACATGGAAAATAGATATTGAAAAATGAGAAGGGAGAAAGAATCTGTTACAAAAATTTCGGCAGCCTAACGGCGCCACTTAAAACTTCATAAAAAGAAATAATGAGAGTAAGTGGGGATCTCTCATAATGTGAACATGAAAAGGGAAGTATGATGAGTATAAAATAACACCCTTTAACATAAGAACATGGAGCATAAAAGAAATTCCATAAAAGAGATTTCTTGAAAAGAAACAGAGAGATCAGATCCCTTACCTTAAAACGTAACTCTTAAAACACAAAGGTTGGGACCTTGAGGGCTTGGGGGCCCCTTGGGAGGACTCCTTGGGAGGTAATGAGACCAGAACTTCGTTGAGGAAGAGTGGGGAGTCGAATGGATGAGAGGATGGCTTGGTATTTATAGGGAAAGTGAGGGGACAAGGAGTTAATGGCCAAGGGACACCTTATTAGTGGTTTTGAAAAAACTATGGGCTTGCCCATGGTATTTACCCATGTTATTGGCCACTTGGGACACCTAATACCTTATCTTACTATTCATAAGTAGAACATATTGATTACATACTTAATACATCATTTAATGATGTCATTAAACACACGTAACTTAAAAACTGTATTTTCACTATTCATCGAAAATTCAACTTTCTCAGAATAATCCCAAAATTTTACCTTAACCAAATATCAATGCTCTGATTTAAAAAATGAACTCCATTTTATAAAAATAATTTTCTTAATATTTTTAATTTATTTTATAAATAAATACACTATTCATCGAAAATTCATTTTTTTCAGAAAAAACCCCAAAAATTACCATAACATAATATCGGTGCTTTGAGTTCAAAAATGAAATCCATTTTATAAAAATAAATTTTTAAATATTTTTAATTTAATTTTTAATTAAAAAACACTATTCACTCGAAAAAACTAATACTTGAATATTAATTTATGAAATCATTATTTAACCATTTTATTGAATCACATTACTTAATCAAGGTGCCTAGATTATATTAATACTTTCTTTAAGTGAGATTACTAATCCATTTGGACACATTACTAATCCTAATCATAAAATCACTATTCATAATTTACTATTCATCAAAAAATAATTTGATCTTATTAGACTCTAAATTTCGTACTGAGCATAATTGTAGAAGACCATTTTTTGAATATCATTACACATTTTTAATTATTTAAGGTTTACATAAACATTTTTAAAATATCCTTTTTCTAAAATTCATCAAAAATATGCATACTATATTTATCCGGTCATTTGAAAATTCATAAACATCATCATAAAAAGAAATCCCAATTTTTATTTCAAATAAAGGATTACACAAGGCAGTTACAGTCTCCTTACATAGCCCCTTATCACACCAGCATAGGACCTAAGTGTAAGGTCTTCTAAGGTGAGATAATCTGAGGGAGGCTCGGCTAACATCGCACAAGTAGTAATTTCTATCAGTTTGAACTTCTCGCAAAGGCGATTCTGTTCTAGCTTCACATGATGAAGTTCAGCTTGGGTTTGGTCCAGAGCAAAGCCCAGTGGTGCTACCTCCTTCTTCAGTTCTGTAAGATGTGCTTTGATCGGTCCAAGACTACTAGGTGTGGCCATAAAATCTTCTTTCTATAATAATTAACCAAGATTACTTGAATTTAGAGACAATAATCAAAACGTTTAGTTTCCAGGGGTCATATTGACCAATGGTCATATAATAGTCAAAACCCAATGGTATCATTTTAATTATACTCATGTTATCAAATGAAACATTTTTTTGATTATAAAAAAACAAAATAAAATAACACATAAAATTAGGAAACATGATTTATTCAAAATTTTGGGTCGTTACAATCTTCCCCCCTTAAGAAATTGCATCCTCGCAATTTTTAAAATTGGGTTTTGTAATTTCATTGAAAGTACCACATCATAAAAGGAGTCAGTAAAACTATTAGTTTAAAAGAAGAAAAGGTAAGTACAAAGGTCACCCGAGATAGCCCGCACTAGGATTCCATATACGAAAACATGGACATGGAGGAGAAAACAAAGGGTCAAGTTTTGAGGGAGAGTGATAGAAAACATGATTAGGAGAAAGTTAACCATATGAAAATCCCAAACTTATGATGTGTGTAAATGGTCTTTGATTACCCAGTAGGAAACGTAAACCAACAACGTTTTTTGTTTTACGTTCCTTTTCATAACTTCGAGGAATTAATTTACAACATAAAACAAAAACATAAGAAAATATACCTATCTTCATGTAGAGTTTCATCATTTAATAAGTTTCTAACAAAAACTAATCTTTTCTCAAAACTATGAGCATTCAAAAATAATTGGTCTCATCAAAACACAAGAATCATCTTCTAGGGAATCACATAATCCACAAAATATTAACTATCTATTTCTTCTATCTTGAAACATTATCCCAAAAACAGAAAGGGTAAGGTAAAAAAAACTCTTCAAAAACAAATAATCCCATAGGAATGGAAACTACTTTTAAATCTTCAAAGTTTCATGGTACTACCCAAATTTCATCATAGTCCATTCCATAAATAACGGTCCATAAAATTCCTCAAAATAAACCAAACTAAGATTGAAACCCAAATACAAGAAGGATTTGATAACATAGTCTTCCAAAATAAACATCATTGTTCATCTCCAAACAACATCAACCACTCCTAACATCTTATAACAAAAGTATCTAACCTAAACATATTTTACCCAAGATAGGTTAATCATTCCCATAAGTAACCTAAATTACTATACGTCCACCTTAAATTCATCAATTCTTCAAAATATAAGTCAACCTTACTCCTCAATGAAAATACTATAGTAATCTATTTACCTCGATCATATAGGGTCCCCAAAATAGTGAACGTCTTCCAAAATAATAATCATATTTTAAACCCCTAATCATCCCTGTCATATTAATATGACAATCGTCGCATTTCCTATCACATTGGTTATTGGGACATGTTCTTCCATTTCCCACCATTAACTAAGAAGAGAAATCATAATTAGGGGCTTAAGTGCTTAGCCACTAATCATGAAAAGGAACTGAAAGCATATAAGGATAACTTGTAGAAGAAAAGTATACACTAACTTGTGATCCCCTAGGTTCCCATCTAGGTTATCCATGATCATATATTCTTATGTGAATCTTTATTTTATTTTATCTTTGTTCCTTTAACAATGGTTCATACTAAGCTTATGAATTTACCAAAGCATATCCGCAGGGAGTGTCGTAACCAAGAGTGCAGCAAGGCCCGTTGTCGTGTACCAGTTCCCGTTCGAGTCTAGCTCAAAGTGGTGTTTTCGGGTTTTACCCCTATGTACATCTGTTCCAGAGCCACCTCTACCTGCTCGTATCCAGACAGGGATGTATTTTCTTGGCAATCCCTTACTCAATACTCACCAAAATACCAAGAAGATTTCCTATATTTAAACTTTTCTATAGGGTTCTTCCTAGAGTTTTCATATCCTAATTTCCACAAATAACTAAACCATCCTTTGATATCAACTATAGCATCTCTCCTTTTTATCACATAAAATTTCATTATATTTTACAAAACTGAGGATCTATAAGGTTTAGTGTCTTGGAAACCAGGAACTTTAAACATGAAAACATAAAATATTCTTCTTAAAAACTTGAAAGGATTCTCCTCATGTTCATCCTAGGTTCATTACTGCATCTCATAACCTGGGGACATACATCAAAAGAAAGGGTGAGCAGAAGGCCCAGTAAGGGAAACAAGAGAAACATTTTACATGTGAACTTGAGATACTTCAATAAGGTCATGAAAAGAACATTAAGGCATGAGAAAGAAATAATGAGGCATACCATAATAAAAATAAAATTTTTCATAACTTGAAGATGTGGCTGCAGCATTTAATATAGACAATCATGAACATATCACCAAGGTCCATCCCCAAGGTGCCATTTGAAAATTACCAAGGTTATTCACCAAGATATCGTGAAAATTGTAATCTCTAGTGGTTACATCATTACCCAATGCATTGGAGCACTATCAGGGTGCACCCTTAAATTTTCCTTTATTATCATGTGAGACACATATATCATCATAAAAAATTTCATAAATAACCCATATATCATAAAATAAATGGGTTTCATTTCATAATCATAATGTTTTAAAAACTGCTTTAAAGACATGATCTTTACGTCAATTTAAACCCACAGAAGGGGAAAGCGGGTCTCAGGTATATAAATACCAGAATTTAAAATAGAACATTTTGATATATATGTGAATACCCTTTTAGAAATAAGATCTTTGAGTATTCACTTTATAACATAAAATAATTTCTAGAAAAAAGAGAGAGACATTTTGAGACGAAAATTATGCAGCATAACGGCTATGTCACAAGGTTTTTAGGAAACATTGAAAAGAGAGGGGACATGGGTCAAACATTCATAAATGTCCCATAAAACAGTAGAGGGACAGAATATAAGGGATTTAAGAACATGGTAATGAAATTTTAAAATATACCATATGAAATGAAGAACATGAAAGGAAGACAAAAATAAGATTTCTCTTATGAGAATTCGGCAGCCTAACGGCGTCACTTAAAACTTCCAAAAATGGATTGATGAGGTCAAATAGGGTCTCTTATCATATAGTCATTAAATATCAGTATGATAGATATAGATATCATACCCCAACATAACAAAAATGAACTTGAAAGAATTGACATGAAAGTAGAACTTCAAAATGAGAAGAGTGAAGAACCACTTAAAATTTGGCAACCTAACGGCACCACTAAAAACTTCAAAATACTGAATTGAAGAGATCAAATGGGCTATATCATCATATGATCATAAAAGATCAGTATTATAAATTTATAGATCATACCCCAACATAACAAAAGGAACTTGAAAGAATTGACATGAAAGTAGGACTTCAAAACGAGAAGGGTGAAGAACCACTTAAAAATTCGGCAGCCTAACGACGCCACTTAAAACATCAAAATACTGAATTGAAGAGATCAAATGGGTTCTATCATCATATGATAATAAAATATCAGTATGATAAATTTAGATATCATACCCCAACATAACAAAAAGGAACTTGAAATACATTACATGGAAAATAGATCTTGAAAAATGAGAAGGGAGAAAGAATCTGTTACAAAAATTTCGGCAGCATAACGGTGCCACTTAAAACTTCATAAAATGAAATAATGAGAGTAAGAGGGGATGTCTCATCATGTGAACATGAAAAGGGAAGTAAGAGGAGTATAAAAGAACAACCTTTAACATAAGAACATGGAGCATAAAAGAAATTACATAAAAGAGATTTCTTGAAAAGAAAGAGAGAGATCGGATCCCTTACCTTAAAACGCAACTCTTAAAACTCAAAGGTTGGGACCTTTAGGGCTTGGGGGCACCTTGGGAGGGCTCCTTGGGAGGTAATGAGACCAGAACTTCGTTGGGGAAGAGTGGGGAGTCGAATGGATGAGAGGATGGCTTGGTATTTATAGGGAAAGTGAGGGGACAAGGCATTAATGGCCAAGGGACACCTCATTAGTGGTTTTGGAAAAACCATGGGCTTGACCATGGTATTTTCCCATGGTATTGGCCACATGGGACACCTCATACCTTATATTACTATTCATAAGTCGACCATATTGATTACATACTTAATACATTATTTAATGATTTCATTAAACACCCGTAACTTAAAAACTGTATTTTCACTATTTATCGAAAATTCAACTTTCTCAGAATAATCCCAAAATTTCACCTTAACCAAATATCAATGCTCTGATTTCAAAAATGAACTCCATTTTATAAAAATAATTTTCTAAATATTTTTAATTTATTTTTTAAATAAATACACTATTCATCGAAAATTCATTTTTTTCAGAAAAAACCCCAAAAATTACCATAACATAATATCAGTGCTCTGAGTTCAAAAATGAAATCCATTTTATAAAAATAATTTTTTAGATATTTTTAATTTAATTTTTAATTAAAAAACACTATTCACTTGAAAAAACTTATACTTGAATAAAAATTTATGAAATCGTTATTTAACCATTTTATTGAATCACATTACTTAATCAAGGTGCCTAGATTATATTAATACTTTCTTTAAGTGAGAATACTAATCCATTTGGACACATTACTAATCCTAATCATAAAATCACTATTCATAATTTACTATTCATCAAAAATTAAGTTGATCTTATTAGACTCTAAATTTCGTACTGAGCATAATTGTAGAAACCATATTTTGAATATCATTACACATTTTTAATTATTTAATGTTTACATAAACATTTTTAAAATATCCTTTTTATAAAATTAATCAAAAATATGCATACTATATTTATCCGGTCATTTGAAAATTCATAAACATCATCATAAAAAGAAATCCCAATTTTTATTTAAAACAAAGGATTACACAAGCCAGTTACGGTCTCCTTACATAGCCCCTTATCACACCAGCATAGGACCTAAGTGTAAGGTGTGCTAAGGTGAGAGAATCTGATGGAGGATCGACTAACATCGCACGAGAAGTAATTTCTATCAGTTTGAACTTCTCACAAAGGCGATTCTGTTCTAGCTTCACACGATGAAGTTCGGCTTAGGTTTGGTCCAGAGCAAAGCCCAGTGGTGCTACCTCCTTCCCAAGTTTTGTTAGATGGGCTTCGATTGGTCCAAGACTACTGGGTGAGGCCATCAAATCTTCTTTCTATAATAATTAACCAAGATTACTTGTATTTAGAGACAATAATCAAAACGTTTAGTTTCCAGGGGTCATATTGACCAATGGTCATATAACAGTCAAAACCCAATGGTCTCATTTTAATTATACTCGTGTTATCAAATGAAACATTTTTGTTGAGTATAAAAAAACAAAATAAAATAACACATAAAATTAGGAAACAAGATTTATTCAAAATTTCGAGTCGTTACAACATGTATCATACATCAGGCATTATACGTCAAGACATTACAGCCCAAACACCGAGTGAGGATCCTCAATCCATCATAGCCTATACACGTTATACCTATAGTAGTACACATAAATTATATCCCAAATATATGTGTGTGGATTACCATAAGAAATTACAACCCTCTACACACATATATGGGGAAAACAAATTGATGTGCCAACAGCACCAGTTACTACCAATGGAAGATAGCAGGGCCAAAGGGGGTAGTTAGCCATCTATCCTCCCACCATAATTTTGGGGAAAACACCCCCAGGGCTCAGAATCCCCGAGGTGTCGGTTTCCCTAACTGACGGGGTGGATTAGTGTATAGAAACACAAAAATTACATAATATAAAATATCTCAAAACCACACTATGGGAATAACCTAGTCTTAAACACAACTTTTGCTAACGTCTATCGGACTCACGAATGCCAGTTCTAAGACTGGGCATCCTATAAACACACAACCATTTAAAGACATTATTACATTACTTCATTCCCTTTTTATCAATTTCACCTTATTTTAATTAATTATTTTAACATTAATTAACCATTAAAAATTTACACATTAAATTTCATTTGCATCGCACCCAAAGTCCCATTAAATTTTCACCTCGGCATTGCGTCCCAGCAATCTCCAACCCCTTCAGTTAACATCATTTATTCAATTATTTATTTACAGCATTAATTTCCCATATTCCCATGCATTCTAGAGAATCATTGTGTGCTTCTAAACACATGGGTTCTCATCATGGTGAGTAGATTAACTACTTTTCAAGTCTTTGTCGCTTAAAGTAGGAGCATAGGAACATCCACCATTTGGAAGCTAAAATGGAAATCACATTGCTTACTGCACTTGTCTTCACCCCTTTTGGAAGGAGGGTAAGAAAAAACAGGTGCCTTGAGCAGTGGGGAATGTAAAAAAGATAAACAACCAACAAGAATGAGAAAATCATGAAAACATTAACATCCAACCCATTTCATCATCCCTAGTGTCCTCCCGAACACCCACATGCATAAACTGATGCATCTTTCCACTCTAGGCATAAACTTCTACCACAACCAATATGACTCCCTTCCCCCACATATCAAAAAATCCATCTAGGATCACATCACAACACAAGCAGCAGGAAAATAAACATCATATCAATTGGGCTCTTGGCCCTTAAACAAGCAGGAGGGTAACTCAAAACCCAACAAGGAATAATCTTTTATCAAACAACCAGTTCTTTAACATATCTTGATTTAACCGATTTATTATTTGTAGGTTCCAACTTTGGGAAACCTAGATAGTAAACTATCATAAATGGATAAACCTACTTACTGCATCAATTTATTAACATGAAATTACAACAAAACCCATAGAATTCATTCACATTCCTCTTTATCTTTAGGTAAACAATTATCAATTAATTCTGGTATTATGTTCTTTACAAAATTTCATTGTGAATGAAATGATAAACAAAGAAATAATAGCTATCACTCTATCTAGATAATCAAGAGGAAATAACATACGATCGATATCAATTTATTTATCTAGTTCAAATAATTATTATGTCAATTCCATTGTGATCTAGTGGGATAAAACATGCTAACTCTATAGTTGCACGTGAAAGAGATGAGAAACAATTAATCGCCTACCTTAAACGGTTCTTGACGTTATTTATAATAGAATGAACCACAAAACGGGTTACGATCTCCCCCCCCCCCACAACTATATCCACCCAAGGATGCAAAGAAACCACCACACCGGTCAACACCCAAGAAAAGCCCATTAGAAACATAGAGATACCATTCCATAAAAGGGTAAGGAGAAACAGAAGGAAATGAACCCAACAGAATGATGATAGATCATACCATATATTGAAGATTGATCGATAATACTTGGTTGTATCAAAAATAGAGGGAAACCAATCCAAGGAGGAAAGTTTGATTGTGTAACTCATAAGTGATGGAATGAAAGGTTCTAGAATCTAACAAATGAGAACATGGAGGAAGAATTAGGGAGAAAGATATCTCATCCCTTTATATGATTTAACGGATTAGTAGTTTAGGAAATGATGGACTTTCCATTAAAAGTGGATCTCATTGAACCATGCAGTTTGACCATGTAAAAAACATCCCAAACCTTAGGAAAATTAATATAGGAGTTACGACCTTTAAATCATCCTTAGTGTCATTAAAAGATGGCATTAAATGCATTTTACATTAAAGGAAACATCAAAGCGGTGAATCGATAGAAAACTGGAAACATTGTTAATGAACTCGAAATTTGGAAAAGGAAAGAGGCTACTGTTAGAACCTCTCCATTCTAGAAACACTATTAATGAAATCAAAATTTAGAAAAGGAAAGAGGCTACCGTTGGAACCTCACTATTCTTGAAACACTGTTCATGAACTTGAAATTTGGCAAAGGAAAGGGGATACTATCGAAACCTCGCCGTTCGGGAAACATTGTCATAAACCCAAAATTTGGCAATGGAAAGAGGCTGCCGTTGGAACCTCGCCATTCTGGAAAAACTATTCATGAACCAGATATTTGGAAAAGGAAATAGGCTACTATTGGAACCTCACCATTCAAGAAACATTGTTCATGAACTTGAAGTTTGGAAAAAGGAAAGAGGATACCGTTGGAACCTCACAGTTCTGGAAACACCATTCATAAACTCAAAATTGGGAAAAGGAAAGAGGCTACCATTGGAACCTCACCATTCTAGAAACACTGTTCGTGAACTCAAAATTTGGAAAAGGAAAGAGGCTACTATTAGAACCACACTGTTCTGGAAACACTATTCATGAACTCAAAATTTGGAAAAGGAAAGAGGCTACTATTAGAACCTCACCATTCAGGAAACACTATTCATGAAATCAAAATTTGGCAAAGGAAAGAGGCTACTGTTGGAACCTCACCATTCTAGAAACACTATTCAAGAACTCTAAATTTGGAAAAGTGTTGGCGATAAGTCACCTTGTCCTCCCAAAACACCTCAGACACCAGATTTTTGCAAAGGAACGGACCAGAGAGGTCTAGGCCATTACAAAATCATTCCTAAATTATCTTATTTGATCGGAAATATTTCTTATTTAAAAAAAATCATTTTTTCAATATTATTTTAAAATAATTTTTTCAAATTATTTATGAAGATGATCTTAAATATAAAAGTATTTAAATTATTTTAAAATCTTTTTTATGTGGTTTCAAAATTTTTTTTTACTGAAATGTTTTTCAAAAGGTTTTCAAGATTTCATTATAAAATTTCAACTCATTTCAATGAAAAATATTTTAAAAGGTTTTAAACAAATCATTATATGTATTAAAATTATTTTCAAGGAAATGGTTTTTGAAATGATTTCAATCCTTATTTTTTTGGGCTTCAAGGATTTTTTTTCAAGAAACTTTTTTTCAAAATTTTTTCAAGCTTCCATTATAGGATTTTAATGCCATTTAAAAAAATTGTTTCTAAAAAGTTTTATGTTTTAAAAATAATCATTTTGAAAAAAGATATTTTCCTAATGTAATGGTTTTTAAAGATCATTCAAAACTATTTTCGATCTAAGATGACATCCATTAATTATACTCATTCCTTTCTATGGAAATGATCCAAGTGTTCCATTAATATTAATTATTTGAATGGTCTATGTTTTAATGGCATGATGTTTATGAATCACATTCCTCTTCCTCAGATATTATGCTCAGGAATCCTTATCCTTTTCATGGGTTAGTATTTGATGAAATTATTATGAAACCTTTCTTTTTACCAAATTTATGATATTATTTCATGGTTATGAAACCAATTTAATTTCATGGGGTTTTATTGGTAGTTTATAAAACCAATATCCTTTTAGGGGTCATGATATAATTAATGTTTTATTATCTTACGACACATGTATGAATGATTTTATTATTAGTTTAATGAGACCTATATCTCCCTATAATGAATTGGGTAAATATTTTTATCACATGGGATAATTATGGGAATAAAGTCGATGGGCTTGATCCACTATGGTAAAATGAAGAAACTCGATCTATTATAAAGAATGGATGGTGACATGGGATGGTGGTGTGTCCCGTCTAGTAAGTGTAGTCACCATAATGATGGAATATGGGAAAACCCAATACCGTATGTGAAGAGGGGGAAACATGATCCCTTAATTGGAAGGGAACATGACTAGGGATAGTGGTGTGTCTCAGCCATTTGGTGTGGTTCCCATGAATTTCCTTGATATATTCTATCAATGCATCTTGACTTATAGGGAATGCTATCACTTGTTTATGTATTCCAAAATACTATGTCTTATTACTATGATATTCCTAATTTTTGTATATTCATTATATTATTATGATTCATATCTAATGAACTTCTATTATTTATTCCAAGATTTATGTTTATGATATTTTATTTTTAATTTATGATCTTATAATGTTTTTATCACGTCATCATTCCCACTTCTCATGTTTATTCCTACATGTCCACCTTGTTTCCCCTTATTGGGCATCTGAGATCACCCATTTTTTATTTCCTTCCCCAGGTTGTGATGATATTTATTTTTTATTATGTGTTTAAGAAGGGTGCTAGTCATAAAAACCCTATTTGGATATAATGTATCTCACTTGTTTACTAGTGATTTTGTTTCCATGTTTCTAAAGGAACTAAAATAATATGGTCTTTGGGAATCTATTTGTGTAGTGTTTATGTATTCTGTATAAGTGATTTAATGTTTATGTATGTTAACACTGGGTATTTATAGTTGCTATCAGAGAAATGGTTTTGTAAAAATTTGGAAACTAGGATGTGAAACCCTCAGTGAGATACCTAAGGAAATGACTAAGGAGAAGTATAAGGATAAAGAAATGTATAGGAAAATGTATTGGATTTTTTGTAAATTATAGAGTGACTGGTTTCATAAAAATACATCCGTATATTGATAGTACATGTAGAAGTGGTTTTGGAATAGATATACTGTGACGCCCCTGGTTTTATGAACTTGGCTAAGTGAACAATGCTATGTTTTATAAAGATGTCTCTTTTTTTATATGGTGTGTTTTGGTACTAATAAAGAATTTGAAACTAAATAGATGAAAAACAGGGAGAATAAGGTGAACTGGTATATATTAAAATGTTACATTTCAAAAAATACCCAAACTAATTTAAAATAACATGTACAAGACCTAACATAGCCACGACAAGGATACTAAAAACCACAACTCCATTAATTTGACAGCAAACATCATCTAGGTCCGTCGGTGTAAAAAAAATGTTAACCAGAACCACCACACACATACTATACACCAATGGAATGAGGAGATCCATCCTTCCTGATTCAAGTGTTTTGATTTTGCGAAACTTCCCCTGTTTGTATAATGGTCTTTTAAGGAAATTATAACCATTATATTTTCGACCGTTGGGTTTAAATTGATAAAATATCCCCTTTTATAATTTTTTTTTCTTTATAATGCTCTTATAACCCTATGATATTTCAAATATCTTAATATGTTCTAAAATATTTGAATTATGACTTCGAGTATATTTTTTTATTTCTTGTTATAAAAGATCCTATTTGATTTTTTGAAATCCTAATGTTCACCTACATGGTTGGAAAATTAGTATTTTAAAATATAATGAAATTTATGTTAAAAGGGTATCTTTAATAAATATATCTTATTTGATCTCTAAAATTATGAATTTTTGAATTGGGGAAAATTATTGGTCTTTTAAAAAGAATGTTATGAAACAAATAGTGGTGTATTTTAAAGATCCTAATATTTATAAAGGTTTAGTAGGTAAATTATGAAAGGTATATCTTTTAAAAATATTTATATGAAGATGTAAAGTATTTTACATAATCTAGAAAGGGATTTTAGATTTAAAAATTATAAGTAAAAAACTATTTATTTTTTTGTATAAAGAAACTCAATTTTTACAAAACTTTACGCTACTTTGAGACTAAGTATACTTGTATTATTTATTTTTTATGTCTAAATAAATTTTTAATAAAACTTTTGAGTGGGACCTGGCCAAGCCGAGGTCATACCTTTGGGACAACCCTCAAAGCCAAGACCGAGCCCCTAGGGACCCTAGGTACTGACCATCAGGGTCCCAAGCACGTTTAGAGGGTGTCAAAAGGCCCGAGCCGAGCATAGGTTCATCCAGTCGTACACGGGCCCGTGTGTAAGGCCTGCGGCACGCGTTGCGAAGGGTTGGGGCCAAAGCCCACATGGGGACCGTGTATAAGACCCCAGTGTGTGTGTGTTGGTGTTATTGATCCAATGGCAGCGCGCTATGTATTATAAGCCTCGACACAACCGCAGTTCCTTTCGATGTGGGACGCGTTCCGTATGATCAGAACTGTCCGATCGATTTCCGCTTCAATCACGTCCGTCTGACACTTTTAGACGCGTGATCACCCCCGCATATCACCGTGATCGTCTGATCTCTCCCAAGATCTAATCGCGGCCCTCGGTTTCTTTTAAACCGATCAACCCAATTCTCGTGCCTCCTCCAACCATCCGATATCTCCGTTTTTAATCCAGGTCATCCATTCCTTACCGCGTCGACCTCTTCAGTGTCTTCTTCCTCATAGTGGGGTCCCGCTCTAGTAGGCCTACACCTGAGGATGCCTCGGCTTCTTCTTTTTCACTGCATCTCTTGACCCTTGCACACCCCCTCCTAGTTCTCTTCTCTCTCATCTTCTAAATGTCGGCCGACCCTTGGGTCGAGTCACCCAAGTGCACTGAATCCCTATTTAAACCCCTCGTGCCTCATGAAATCCCGACGACCTCTTCTCCTCTTTCTTTTCCGCGGACTCCCAACAATCCAGTGAAGTACCTCTGAACCGAGCTTCCTCCTCAAAGAAATGTAAGGGTTCTTGCATGCTTTCTTTCTTTTATAGGGACCTTCGTTTTATACTCCCAATATATATATAGTTTATATTTGTATATATATACTTAATATAAAACCCTCAGTTTGTATTGCCTTCAAGGAATTTGTTTTCGTGTTTTCGGTAGGGTGCATATGTAAGGGTGTTTTCATGTTTTGATTTTTTTTAGAGGAACCTATACTATTATACACTCGGTATATACAGTTTGTATATGCATATATTTAACACAAACCCTTCGGTTTGAAATACCATCAAGTGTGTTTGCCTTCACGTTATCAGAAGAGTTATATATATGTATCCTTTTAATATTTTTAACGATTCAGTTTTACAAAAAAACCAAAAACATATATTTATGTATATAGTGTATATAGAGTTTTGCATATATATAAATATGCGAATACATAGAACCCAAAGCCTTTCGGTTTAGGGTATCAAAGATCATTCGGTTGGTTACACTATGTAATATATGTATATTGAGGTTTCTTTATAACTGATTCTTAACATATATTATTTATGTAAACCTTATATATATTTATAACTAAATATATCTACATGTTTATTTATTTTTCAAAATGAGACAGTTATGATTTTAGGGGATGAATTCCTATCCATGAATGATATTTTAGATGAAATCTAGGCCATTGGATTAGGTACAATAATGTTGTAGTTTAGAACTAATTTTTTTACATGTTTATGTATTTATAGTTTCATGAATATTAAACCCTATTATAGTTTTTGGTTCTTAATTAAATAAAATTAAGAGTTTTTCCTGAACTCAAGAAATTTTAATGGCCTTGATTATTTAGTGTAAAAACCCTTATATACATTCTTGGTGAATGTATGGTGATGTGCATATATAATTATAAGTATAAAGTCCAAATCCCTAATTTTTATTAATGATTACCAGGACTGACTTTATATTTTCATACATGTGTGATTTTAATAAAAGATAATTTTGTTGTTTACTAAACCAACATGTATTTTGTATATATGTACACACAAATGAGCATGTTTTATTGAAGGAGTTTATTTGACATTACCCATGACGTATTCTATGATAAAGTGTATATTTTGGCTTGATTAATATGTATTAGAGGATTTAGGACTTATGGGATCATGTCATCATGTTGTGTTCATTTATTGACTTATTACACCATGATCCTACTTTGGTGAATGTTACTAATTAATCAGGTTATTGTTTAATTTATTTTTCAAGGGCCTGTTTATCACCATAACTGATGGAAAGTGTTTTCTTTAAGGATTCCTCTTCCATGGAATAATAATTTTAAAAATTCTTCATTTATTATATCATCATTTTATATGCTTTAGTAATTAGCTTATGTGAAATGAATTTTTTACTAAACTATGGGTGTCGTTGATTAGTTATTGACATATTTCTCAATGTTAATTGTCATATTATGTATTAGAAAAATGTGTGGTGGCTCATTTTTTATTTTAGTTATTATTGTACATAATTCATACTGATGACATATCACTAAATGAATTAAGAAATTATATTACCCAAAGTGGTATGGAACACCTTGTGTAATATGAAAATGAATGAGTTATTCAAGGTGGTATGGGACATCTTGAATATAAAAAATGTTTATGAAAAGTATGAACGATGTGGATCACATGATAATAAAGACAAATTTAAGGGTATTCCCTGATAGCGCTCCAATGCATTGGGTAATGATGTAACCACTACAGATTACAAATTTAAGGGTGCGCCCTGATAGCGCTCCAATGCATTGGGTAATGATGTAACCACTAGAGATTAAAATTTTTATGACGCCTTGGGGATGGACCTTGGTGATACGAAAATGATTGTCTATGTTAAATGTTGATGCCACATAATTCAAGTTATGTAACAAGTTCATTTCAAGATAAAATGCCTATTCTTTCACGGCTAATGCCTTTATGTTTTCATAAAGTTCTTATTTCACTAGTATATGTTTGGAGCATGATTAGTGTTTATCACTTAGTAGAATAGTAACCAGCATATGAAAATTTAAGTTGTTTCCTTTATATGAAACACTGATTATGCATTACTCTTAACTGTTTGATTTTATGCTAAAGTAATCACATGTCGTACTTGTTTTTGATGTCCATTATTACTCCTTTGAGAAATGTCATAAGGGTTTTTTATATTTCTTGAAACTTGTGATTGAGCATTTTTATGTTATGTGTTACAGTTTTCCTTAATAGAATGATTTTAAAATAATGATTTCAAAAAGGTTACACTATTTTTATTTTTAAAACCCCTTACTGAGTATTTCAATGCTCACCCTACGTTTTAATTTAAAATTTTCAGGTATCAGCTTTTAAAAGATGAATTGTTTCAGAAGTTTTCGGTTTCCCAGAACCCAAATCGCACACAATCCCCTATATGGGACATGATGTGTGTTTTTTAGTGCATGTTTTATTTAAAAACAACACAACATGTTCAGAAGGCACCGGCTCCTGGGTTTCTGGAGTCGGAGTCCTCACAGTTGGTATCAGAGAGAGGTTTGGATAACTCTTGAAATCCAGAAACTGAAACAAAAAAAAATGTATAATTCATTTTACTAAAAATTTGTTTTCTTAAATTTCAGATGGAAAATGAAGGTACTAATCTCTTGTCTCTTCCCACTGAGGCCCTAGAGAATATTGCATCTTTAGCTAGATGTGAGTATTTTTTAAATTATGCCCATATCTGCATGACATGTAAACACCTTTAAGACATGTCCAACTCACCACGGGTGCTTCAGTTTCATCGGGGGGTAGGAATGGATTACCTCTTTATGATGATGACCCAGTTTTCCTCCTATGTACGTCGGGGAGGGTACTATGAGGGACTTTTCTGAATTTTCACGTTGGGTGAGGGCTTTGGAACTCTGATCCTCAACCCTTTTCAAGAAGCTACTACTGCCAGAGACCTCTGTGCGGCCTATCTATGGCAGGTTTGAAACTACAGCTTCTAGGGTCAGTTGTTGGACTTCAGAATGTTAGAAGATGAGTCCACCCGACTGCCTTGTAGACAAAAAGTGTATGTGGATGTCTCCCAAAATCATACCCCTCATGCTAGACTCATGAGATGTCATAGGTTCCCCCATGAGTTTAACCATGTATGCTCAGACTGTGTTTGGTTTGAGGAAATAGGGAGTTTTGCCTCTCTTTGTGGGGTTCGTATAGTAGGTAGTTAGGGGAAATTCAAGCACTAATGTTTAATAATAAACTTATGTTTATTGAAATGTTTTATTTCCCCTTCCTTGTATTTACTTCGTATTCACCTTTGAATGGTTTTCAAGTGATTTATCTTCTATCTTAAAACTTCAGATCGAAGGAAAAACCCACCTGTTATCTCTTCCCACTGAGATTCTGGAAATCATTGCAATAAAAACTTTTGAGGATGAGTATGAAACCTTTGAAAATTTGTGAAAAACATGCAAGTAGTGGTTTGAGGTGAAAAACAGTCTGGAGATTCTCCGCACCTCCCAGGGGAATGCCTCTATCTACTATCGCATAGGCTCAGCACAGCTGGTCGGGCATGAATGATGAGGAATTTACCATGAAGGGATCTTCCTATGTTTCACCCTAGGTCAGAACTACACAGCCAGAGTGAAATTTCAAGAGGCTGCGTTAGAGGGAAATCTTTATGCATCTTATATTTTCCAACTCCTCAGCTTTATCTGGTTTGACCACATCTATGACTTGAATATTCTCGACCGAGACATAATTCGGCGATTTCTCCATACATTGGTCCACATGGACATTTCTAAACATTGAACTGTTCGACCTTCCCTCTGGAAGCCTGAAGGTCCAGAACATGAGTTCAACCCCTCCTTCCCTATGTGTATCTGGGTTAGGGAACTGGAAGAGTTGAGAATCGCTACAGGGATTCTTCTAAATGCACCTGTTGACCCTCTACATTGGTGGAGATGGTGAGAACGTCATGGAACATTGGTAGTTTTAATTGTGAGGACGCAATTCTGTTAAGAGGGGGATAATGTGATGCCCCAGGTTTTATGAAAGTGGCTGAGTGAACAATGTTATGTTTTATAAAGATGTCTATTGTTTTATATGGTGTTTTTTAGTATTAATAATGAATTTGAACCTAAATATATGAAAAATAGGGAGAATAAGGTGAACTGGTATATATTAAAATGTTACATTTGAACAACGACCCAAACTAATTGAAAATACCATGTACAAGACTTAACATATCCACGACAAGGCTACTAAAAACCAAAACTCCATTAATTTGATAGTAAACATCTTCTGGGTCCATCAGTGTAAAAAACATGATAACCTGAACCACCACACACATACTCAGCATCAATGAAATGAGGAGAGCCATCATTCCTTATTCAAGTGTTTTGATTTTGTGAAACGCCCCCTGTTTTTATAATGGTCCTTTAAGGAAATTATAACCATTATATTTTTGACCATTGGGTTTAAATTGATAAAGTATCCCCTTTTATAAAATTTTGGTCTTTATAATGCTCTTATAACCCTATGATATTTCAAATATCTTAATATGTTCCAAAATATTTAAATTACGTCTTCGAGTATCTTTTTCTTATTCTTATAAAAGATCCTATTTGATTTTATGAAATCTTAAAGTACACCTACATGGTTGGAAACATCGTATTTTAAATCATTATGAAAGTTATGTTTAAAGGGTATCTGTAATAAATATATCTTATTGGATCACTAAAATTAGGTATTTTTGAATTGGAGAAAACTAATGGTCTTTTAAAAATAATTTTATTAAACAAATAGTCGTGTATTTTAAGGATCCTAATTTATATAAAGGTTTAGTAGGTAAATTATGAAAGGTATATCTTTTAAACAGATTTATATCCAGATGTAATGTATTTTACATAATCTAGAAAAGGATTTTAGATTTAAAAATTATAAGTAAAAAAACTATTTATTTTGTTGTATAAACAAACTCAATTTTTAAAAAAATTTATACTACTTTGAGACTAAGTATACTTGTATTATTTATCTTTTAAGTCTAAATAAATTTTTAATAAACATTTTGAGTGGTACCCGGCCAAGCCGAGTGAATCCCTTTGGGACAAGCCCTCAAGGACGAGACTGAGCCCCTAGGGACCTGAGGTACCTACCATCGAAGTCCCAAGCATGTTTAGAGGGTGTCAACAGACCTGAGCCGAGCATAGGTTCATCCAGTCGCACACGAGCCCATGTGTAATGCCTGCGGCGCACGTTGCATATAGTTGGGGCCAAAGCCCACATGGGGCCCATGTATAAGGCCCTGGTGTGTATGTTTTAGTGTTATTCCTCTAATGGTAGCCAAATATGTATTATAAACCTCACCTCAAACACAGTTTGTTTTGATGTGGGACGCGTTTCGCGTGATCAGAACCATCCGATCGGTTTCCGCTTCAATCTCATCTGTCCGAAACTTTTAGCCGTGAAATCGTCCCCGCATATCACTACGACCGTCCGATTTCTCACGAGATCTAATCGCAACCCTCAGTTTCATTTAAACTGATCAACCCAATTCCCGCGCCTCCTCCAACCATCTGATATCTCAGTTTTTAATCCAGGTTGTTCGTTCCTTACCGCGTCGACCTCTTAAGCGTCTTCTTCCACACGGCGGGGTCTCGCACCAGTAGGCCTGCACTAGAGGAAGCATCGGCTTCTCCTTTTGCACTGGTTCTCTTGACCCTTGCACAACCCCTCATAGGGATCTATTCCCTCGTCTTCCCCATGCTGGCCTACCCTTGGGTCGAGTCACCAAAGTGCACTGAATCCCTATTTAAACCCCTCCTTCCTAATTAAATCACGATGGCTTCTTCTCCTATTTCTTTTCCAAGGACTCCTAGCAATCCAGTGAAGTACCTATGGACCGAGATTCCTCCTCAAAGAAATGTAAGGGTTCTTGAATTCTTTATTTATTTTGTAGGGACCTTTGTTTTATACTCCCAGTATATATACAGTTTATATTTGTATATATATACTTAATATAAACCACCCGGTTTGTATTGCCTTCAAGGAATTTGTTTTCGTGTTTTCAGTAGGGTTCATATGTAAGGTTTTTTCATGTTTTGATTTCATTTGGAGAAACCCATACCGTTATACAATTGGTATATACAGTTTGTATATGCATATATGTAACACAAACCCTTCGGTTTATAATACCATCTAGGGTGTTTGCCTTTGCATTATCAGAAGAGTTATATATATGAATCCTTTTAATATTTTTAACGATTCAGTTTTACAAAAAAATCCAAAACTTATATTTGCGTATATAGTGTATATACAGTTTTGTATATATATAAATATGTGAATACATAGAACCTAAACCCTTTAGGTTTAGGGTATCCAAGATCATTCGGTAGGTTACACTAGGTAATATATGTATATTGATGTTTCTTTTTAACCAACGCTTAACATATATTAATATATGTAAACCTTATATATATATAACTAAATATCTCTACATGTTTATATATTTTTTAAAATGAGACATTTATGATTTTATGGGATGAATGCCTATCCATGAACGATATTTTGGATGCAATCTATTCCATTGTCTTTGGTATAATTATGTTGTAGTTTAAAACCAAAGTTGTCACATGTTTATGTATTTATAGTTTCATGAATATTAATCCCTCTTATAGTTTTTGGTTCTTAACTAAATAAAATTAAGAGTTTTTCATAAACTCAAGAAATTTTAATGGCCTTGTTTATTTAGTGTAAAAACCCTTATATACATTCTTGGTGAATATATGGTGATGTGCGTATATAATTATAAGCATAAAGTCCAAAACCCTAATTTTTAGTAATGATTACCAGGACTGACTTTATGTTTTGATACATGTGTGATTTTAATAAATGATAATTTTGGTTTTTACTAAACCAACATGTATTTTGTATATATGTACACACAAATGAGCATGTTTTACTGAAGGTGTTTATTTGACATTTCCCATGACGTGTTCTATGATAAAATGTATATTTTGGCTTGATTAATATGTATTAGAGGATTTAGGAATTATAGGATCATGTCGTCATGTTGTGTTCATTTATTGACTTATTACACCATGATCCTACTTTGGTGAATGTTACTAATTCATCAAGTTATTATTTAATTTATTTTTCATGGGTCTGTTTATCACCATAACTGATGGAAAGTGTTTTCTTTAAGGATTCCACTTCCATGGAATAATAATTTTAAAGATTCTTCATTTATTATATCATCACTTTATATGATTTAGTAATTAGATTATGTGAAAAGAATGTTTTACTAAACTATGGGTTCCATTGATAAGTTATTGACATATTGTGCAATGTTAACTGTCATATAATGTATTAGCAAAATCTGTGGTGGCTAATTTTTTATTTTAGTTATTATTGTACATAATTCATACTGATGACATATCACTAAATGAACTAAGAAATTATATTACCAAAAGTCAGTATTTGAATGATCACCCTACATTTTGATTTAAAATTTTCAGGTATCAGCTTTTAAAAGATGAATCATTTCAGAAGTTGCCGGTTTCCCTGAACCCAAACCGCACATGATCCTCTATATGGGACATGATGTGTGTTTTTTAGTGCATTTTTTATTTAAAAAGACACATCATGTTCAGAAGGCACTGGCTCCTGGGTTTCTGGAGTCGGGGTCCTCACATATACTTAGGTGTAACAACTTTTATGAGGTGTGTTAGACATGAATCGGCATAACCTGAGTCATGGAAACATTCCTTACTATACACCTAGTTTGAAACTCTCGGGGTATATTATTTTGATATTCAAAAACTCCTCATGAACCATCAGGAAGAATGTAAATAAGATTTGTCCATGAATAACCTAGGATAAACATGAGGTGTCATAGTTTAAGAAAGGTGTCATAATTTAGATATCATATAAGTGGTTTTCATGATTAATAGATTCCTCACTATGATAATATTTTCTTAATAATTTCTTTTTTATTTTCATTAATGGAGGAAACTATAATATAACACACCTAAATTCTAAATTATAAAATTCTATTCGATAGCGTGTATGAAATTAACCTCCAAGAACGTAATGGAATATAATATCCAAAGATTGAACTATTTATTTAATAT
The DNA here is from genome assembly GCA_963277665.1 of Viscum album. Classification (NCBI taxonomy): domain Eukaryota; kingdom Viridiplantae; phylum Streptophyta; class Magnoliopsida; order Santalales; family Viscaceae; genus Viscum; species Viscum album. The sequence goes on along the minus strand of OY728151.1, from coordinate 1,448,603,325 downwards.
TTTAAATAAATTCAATAAATGATATATCTTTAAATTAATGATACACCATGTTAGCTTTTGTTACACATAAGAGCGTCCTTCCTCGATGGCTTAAATTACCCACAAGACAGAGCTTCACCAAATAAAAATGTATGATTAAAATATTATTATTTAATATAATATGATATAACTGTGCCATTATTTTCTCAGTTATGTATATTAATAACTAACTTATGATAATTTATGGTTTATTTAAATATAATATGAATTCATTTTTACCAATTAATTAGAAATGAAAATAAGAACCCATTGGATATTAAAGGAAATATTTTTATTTCTTTGCTTCCAAAGGATTTTTATGGTCTTAATAAGAATTATTAATTAAAAATTAACAAATGACTTAAATGAAATTTATATTTTATATATTCAATTAAATATTTTTTATCATCATTCATTAGGTTAGATAGGTATAATTTATGGAAAACCCAAATTTCACACATAAAAACCTATATTTTTATAAACTCAAGTTTACCACCTTTTAATGGAGAGACCATTTTATATCTTAATTTTGACACTTTAATTGATTTAATATGTCAAAATAAACTTAATATTTCAAATTGAAACATAATAATTTTGATATGGTGAATTTTTATATTTTTCTGATACATTTCATTTTTAATGAATAGTTAAAAATATAGAATTTTAGATCAAAACTGGGTTTTGATATAATTTATGCATACTGTATTATACTTATAATTGTTTATAAGTTTAATTAGATAAATTTTTTATAAATTAATAAAATTTATTTCCTTTCAATAAATTTGACATTGAAATTGACTATAAAAACATAGCAAACATTCAGACGCTTTTACTTTGAAAACCCGCATTTTCATCCCATCTGCGAGATTAAACTAAAGTTTATTTCTACAAATTCCAAGATTAGAATTTTTATGAAAGGATTAAATATTTTGAATAAGAATAATTTGAAATATCTAATAAAACTTACTTTTTTAACTAAAAATATTTGTGAAATAATTAAAATTAATTACAAATATAAATGTAAAATTAAGCTTAATAAAATAGTATACCTTTAACTAAAGGGACCAAATAACCTAGCCACTTTTCCAAAACTCCTTGGATTTCCATAAATATTCAATTAATATTACTTTATTAAGTTTGGATTGTTTTTTAAGTAATTTTTAATGTAAAAATGTTGGTACACCAAACTTCATTTCAAAAATATCAAATGAGACCTTTTACTCACTTATAAAAGGCCACCATCTCCCCCCATTCCTCACACCTATAAAACCACTTGGGTTTATTCAATATCTACCCAAATATATTCCCAAAATTAATTCCCTTTCCCATGAATCCCCAATTTGTGTAGGAAGACATCCAAGGAATTCCTTTTGTATACACCAAAAGGAGTTATTATATTTTTAAGGTAATGCTTTCTAACAATTGCTTTACATTCATTTACTCCTACACCACAACAAATATTTTTCTTAAATATTAATATATTATAACAATTATAATCAATATAATATTATTTTTTTATATTAAGGTTTTGAACTACAGTAACACACACCTACATCAAATGGGTAACGAAGATACTGTTTTTGTGTATGATGAACTATTGCATAATGAAACGATGATTGTTCATTTTTTCTTTAGAAAATTTGTCAGCTCACAATTATGATGGAAACTATGATTATATATGTTATATATGATATTTTTTATTTATTTATAATTTTAAAACATTTATTAAAAATAAATTTAATGAATGATCCCGATGCAACGGATGCGTGGCAGTTGGGGGTAGGGGACCAATATTTCATTTTCCGTAATCGATAACAAATCTGGGATCAATATGATGATAAACACTAGTATCCATGGATTAAGAACAAATATCTAGATGACATAAGAAAAAGGTACCTGATCCTAGAGAGTGGTTCTTCCGCATCTTGTTAATAATTAATATAAATAATTTCTGTAGAAATTAAACACCAAGATCTTCAGTACATTCGTTGTTGATGATGTTTATTGTCCAGAATGACCCTTCCAGATTATCTCATTGTGCATGCGAGGATCCAAAAAAATCCCCCTAGAAGTGATCCACATGTGCTCTGATGTCCTTTTATCTACACTGTATGTTCTCTGGGTACTAGCGCGGTGAAGTGAGTGACTTGCGTCAATAGTTCTTGATCACCTATTATTCGATCATGAAGAACATTTTTCATTCTTGATAGGGGATATGAGAGGATTAAAGAGAGGATTTTTTTCTTAACTATTATGTCAACACCGACAATTTGGTTCACCAGGAATCATATCACATTAGATGTATCTATCTATTTAACAACATGGGGTATCAGTTCCAATATTTAATATCTTAAAAACTATTAAAAACATTCATAACCTTAGAGAAAACCGGTACTACATAACAACAATAAGAACACCATTATTCATGGTGTCCCAACCTTCACAAAATAGAATCATAAATTAAATGCCATGCCACATAATGATAATAGAGCCATTATTATGTTGTCTTGTTCCAACTAGTTGAATAATTATTTACCGTATTGAAAATAATTATTTTACTACCAAACCAACCTTAGTCTGACCGAACTCCACGTCCATTTATTGCACACCCGAATAAAGAAATAATTTATTCTCTTAAATAATTATTTTATCAACAAACTCGTAAATAAATATTTATTAGCTGTTCAATAAAATAAATATATTTAATTTAATTTATCTAATTATTTTAACTTGAATAAAATTATTACATGGTCTTGAGGATAATATTTATTCAATTAATTATATTGAAATAGAATATAATTGAAACCACAAGAAACACATAGTTTGTGACCCACTAGGATTATTTCTCATTGGCATTAAGTGGTCTTGCTTAAAGTATAGGAGTACTCTCTAATAATGGGTAAAGGAATGCAAGAGAAAGAAATTAAAGTCTCAAGGAAGACATCTATATATGAACACCAATTGTGTAATATAATCCCTTTTTCTCAGTATCTTATCAAGCAGGATTCATGATTGTGTCATCAACCTATTTTCTTCATACCCCTTTCATTGAATATCAGAAATAAACATGAAAATACGCCATGTCCATTGAATTTAGAAAGATAATTATATTTAAATCAAAGTGCCGAGATATCTACTTCCATAAATGGTAGATACAAATCCTTCCTCGACTTATCTGTTATTAACATGTCATTCGTGACACACCCAAAGTACCATACTTCCCCCAAACATATGGTGTGATAGTATTTTTCATTTAATCAATGTGCATAAGTAATGAAACGTGTTAATGATAATATTAATGTCTAATTAACATTACACATGCTTGTAGATAGGAATATATGATAACACCAAAACACGATGAATTCCTACTAGCAGGTGTGTTCTTATAATCTCTCATCCTAGAGATTACCAAGTGAGAACGTAATGAGAAGAAGTCTCATCTGATTATGTGTACTCACACCTAACATTTACTATACTATGTGTCCCATCATAGTATGTCATCCAACCATAGAACTACATTTAACAATATCTTTACAGATCTTTATGGTTCTCATCACAACGGGGGAATGTTATGACCTTGTTAATGCGGTAAATACTCTAGGACATTAATACATTATATTCATGCAACACAATGAACAATATTTTATAAGATGTTTAATATTTAAATTAATTAAATATTAATGTAATCAAAGTACAAATAGTTGGGTCTAGTACACCAACTCTAACAAATTACAACTTGGACTAAAGCCAACTACCTACAATTTTTAGTCCACTAAACCTCACATGATGATCATGTTTCTGCTGAGTTAAGGCTTTATTCAAGGGTTCTTCCAAGTTTTATTCCATGGAAATACTTCTCATTGAAACTTCACCTATTTGAGAAAAATATCTCAAGAGATGATACATCTGTAGAATGTGATTATTCCGCTGATGGTACCTTGTCTCTTTTGTGAGAGCCACCACTGCTTTATTATCACAAAAAAGTGTTATGGGATCTTTACTACCTGGCACCACATCCAGATCCTGGATGATTCTACACATCCAAATTCATTCATTTTCTACCTCAAAAGACGTGATATACTTGGACTCTACTGTAGAATCTGCAACCACACCTTACTTTGATCTCTTCTGTCTCACAACACCTCCATTAAAAATGAAGATGTATCCAATTTGGAACTTCACATCAGATTGATCAGTCTAGAAAATAGTATCTTCATATCCTATACTGAATAGTTCCTCATATCTTCCATAAACTAGGAAAAAATATGTAGAATGCGTTTAATACTTAAGGATAGTCTTGACTTCCAGCCAATGGTGATCACCAAGATCATCTTGATATCTTCCTACCTCACTCAATGTGTCGGAGAAATCTAGCATAGTACATAGCATAACATCCATGACTGACCCAATCACTAATATTTATGGAATCCTTTCAATTCAATTTATTTCCTCATTCGTCTATGGATACATTTTCTAGGAAATATGGATCCCATGGGATTCATTCACAACCCCCTCTTGGATTTTTCCATTCTGAATCTCTTCATTATATTGTCAATGTATGTACTTTGATATAAGCCTAGAAATATCTTAGAGCTATCATTATTGATCTTAATCCCAAGAATATATGCTACCTCTCCCAAGTCCTTCATGGAGAAGCCATTATTCAACATTTCCCTAACAAACTATAAGAATCATATTTCATTTCCAATAAGTAATATGTCATCAACATATACTATTTGAAAAACAAATGCACTCCCACTAAAAAATTAGTAGACACAAGGCTCAAATTCATTCTTCATAAAACCAAATTTGGTTATGGATTTTTCAAAATAATTTTTCTGTGACAAAGATTCTTTAATTAATCTATAAATGTAATTTTTCAACTTCCATATCTTAATGGCATCATTTGGAATCACAAACCCTTTAGGTTGTGTCATATAGACATCTTTGTAAAGGTTACCATTAAGGAAGTATGTTTTGAAATCTATTTTCCTAATCACATTGTCACAGTAAGTTTAAATGTCTAATATAATTATAATAGATTTTAGCATCGCAAATTATGAATAGGATTCATTGTAGTCAATGTCTTGATGCTTTTTGAACCCTTTTGCAACCATTCGTGCCTTATAGGTACTGACTTGTTCTTCCACATCTATTTTCTTATTAAATACCTATTTGAATCCAACATGATTTACATCTACTAGAGAATATACCAAAATCTATACCTTGTTTTGGTACATGGAATCTATTTCAAAATTCATGGCTTCATGCCACTTGGAAACATCTTTGCCACTTAATTTTTCCTTTTTGGTTAGAGGATCATTATTATCAACTAATAATGAGTCACCATCCTTGGTAACCAAAAAACATTACTGTTATGGTTCTATATCCTCTCTTGTACAACTATGAAATACATGTGTCTTTGGAATAGATAATTCTTACACTAGGCTTTGTGGAATCATCTCCTTTACCAACTCTTATATACCTTGAGCCTCGACATCATCAAAGTCTCTCTCACTCCCACTACATATTTTGGAGAATTGATCCCTCTCATGTAATATGTTCTGTCTTTCCACTATAACTTTTTTGTTGGAGGGGTTATATAGGTAACATACATTTGTTTTATTAGTGTACCCTATAATGGTACACCTTGTGCCTCGAGGTGAATGTGTGTTACCTAAAGAGGCGTTAACAAATTCTTCGATACCCTATACATGTAAATTCAATAACATGACTTTTCATCCACTACAAGGATTGTATGGAATACCATTTATTGATTTAGTTGGTATATGGTTTATTATGTATGCCGTTGTTTGTAACTCATATCCCCAAAAGTGTAATAGAAGACTTACATGACTCTTCCCTGATCTCACCTAGTCCAACAAGGTGTGGTTCCTACTTTTTCTTACACTATTCCACTGAGGTGTGTAAGGAGGAGTGAGTTGACATAAGATCCCAAAATCCCTTAAGTAATCAATAAATTCTTGATTAAGATACTCTCCACCTCAGTCTGAGTGAAGTATCTTAATCTTCTTACCACTCTATTTCTCAACTTCAATACTGTATTCCTTGATCTTATCAGAAGAATCCAAATTATATCTCATTTTGTCGATATATCTATATATACTAAAATGATCAATAAAAGTTATGAATTTTGAGTACACATACCATGATTTAACTGGAAATGGTCCACACACATCAGTATGAATGAATTCAAGAAGCTCTTTGGCTCATTCACCATTCCCACTAAATGGGGATTTGGTCATTTCGCCTTGTAAACAAGCATGATAAACACCATGTGGTTTTAGTTTGAATGAATCTAAATATCCATCTCGATATAACTTCATCAACCATTTCTCATTTACATGGCCAAGATAGTGGTTCCAATGTAGGGTGTGGTGTGAGTCAAGTGAATTAGTTTTGTTATAGATTTCCATTACTTGGTTTATGTAATTAAACTTGTAAATACCATTATATAAATGTGCCTTACCAAAACAAATTATATCTTTATAAAAGAAGAAACATTAATTTCTAAAAAAGAAGATAAATCCATATGGATCTATTCTAGATACATAAATAATATTTTTGGTTATAAAAGGAACATAATAACAACCTTGTAATACCAAGATAGTCCCAGTTGGGAACACTAGGTGGTAGTCCCCGACAACTACAACAATAGGTCTATCTCAATTGGTTTCTCGTAGATCTACCTCCTCTCAGTAAATTTTATTGAATCTACATGGTTCTTTTATTTGGATACATATGTGAGAACCACGATCTATTTCCAATACCAAATTTATAGAAATATATAAATTGTACTTGATAAAAAATGCATAGGAAGCATCCCCTTGCTTCTTTATGTGGGTGTATTTTTTAATCCAGTGGCCCGAATTTCCACATGTGAAACAAAAAAACTTCCATTTTAATTTCAACCCCCTTGATCTTCCTTTTCATGGAAGGGCGTGAAGAATATTTGGGATTAAAGATCTTCACCTTCCCATTCCTCTTATTCACCATAAGGACATAATGCTTTTCACACTTCATGTCTTTGTCCTCTTAGAGAATGAGGATAAGAAGATCTTGTAGAGCCTTCTCAATATTTTTCATATTCAAATTCCCAAAAAAAACTAGAGAATCTATAAGGAATTGATGTGATAATGATATCGGTACCCAGTTCATTAGGGATTTTAAACCCCTAAACATGATGACGCTCAATGTAGACAATGATCTTGACTACGTGGGGCCTAACTTGGGAACCCACTCCAAGATTACACTAAAAGAGTGCCTTAGAGATCTCAAACCGTTCATGTATGTCTTTCTATGGGTAAAGACCACTGAGGTCCTCATGTATCCTATATGAATCCATGTTTTTAGGAGACATCTGGAGTTCACTAGGCATTAATGATAAAAACAAACATTGAACATCGACCATATCATTCATATGTTTTTCATAGACCATGAAATCTTCATCACTCACCTATTGCGAAGAAGGATCATGTAATGATGAATCCATCGCATAAGATTTACATTCATGTAATAGAATAACCGAAGGTCTCAAAAACCAATATAGTAAGTTACTTCTCATGAGGATGTTGTATTTATTCATTATTGATTGTAGGGATAGTGTGGTTGTCATGTTTTTCATTATTATTATAAAATTAAACAAGAATATAATTAATAAATCCCTGTAACATTTTATGAAAAATAATAAATTAATTTTATTAAGTCTCCCACTATTTTATCAAGTCCCAATAGACCTCACCATTGAATTTGGAATGTCTAGTTGCTAGGAAATTCTAGTGGAATTGATCCATATCCCCCTCTGCATAACCCCAAAAAGGGTTGGTCAAGATATTTTAAGGTATTTAGGTAGGAATTTATTTTCCAACTATGGGATTGCAGCTCCCTGATCAATTGAGTGGACTCCCCAATCTAAAAAACCCGACTTGTATATCCTCAACAGTTGCCTCCAAATTTAATCCAAGTCTAGAAAGGGCTACTCATCTTAATGTAAAATTGTTAAGTCAACCCAAAACATTCATAGGAGAATAATTTATGCAGGTAAGTGTCCCAACAAGTGGTTTTTAAAGACATAGTTTTATTTAGTATTTCCCTTAATCAAGTAAAGAAAGGGTTAGTCTAACATAATATTTTATGAGGGATCTTTATCTCATATAAGTAAATTGCCTTTTTATCTTCATCACATGTTTGTTAATATTATGTGGAACTTACATAAGTGATTAACCAAGTCTTGATACTATTTACACATAAGACTAGATTTTTTAGTTCCATCTTGTACGATTATTAATTCATTAATTATGTAGTCACGAAAACACATCCATATTGAAAAAACAAGAAAATGATAGAAATAAAATGAAGTTAAGTGCTTGATCATGAGATCTTATAATGGTTAGTTTGTCTAGTAGTTGAAAAATTAACCGCTGATCTAGTGGAGAAACATCTTCAACCATTTATAGTTCAGGTTTACAAATTTCCACCTATCCACATTTGTATCTCCTTTGATTGGTTTCACCACATATCCTTACTTGAACCACCTCCTCAATCTTTGGAGATCCATCAACTAAATATTCCTTTTAACTCAAATTCTAGTGAGGGGTAAAAAGGGGGTTATATAAATGACACCATGGGAACGCATGCCCAACATATTAATGAGGAGAGATGGCACACATACCAACATTTTAATTTAAAAATAAATTAAAAGGAAAATATTCACATACAATGGTCTTGTCTAGATCATGATCATCCACATACATGAAAGGAATTACACATTTAATAAAACTATCATTCAATTAGTTGATCATACTTATTAAGATAAATCGCACTTGAATAGATTAATTATTATATTTAATTAATAAATCCCTTTATCTTTATTTATTTTTTGAATATATTAGAGATTCTCATACTTGTAAATAAATTTTCCTTGGAGGTAATGTAGTGAATACCTATTCGAATCTACCGAACATGTATTATATTCGTATACTATGTAACACTTTTCATATATGGAATATATGATGCTTTAGTTCATTGGTAACAACCTGTAGTATGATTTATACATGAAAAGTAGTTTTGAACATTACACAATAATTGATGTTTTAGCTTTTTAAAATTTGGTAATTTAAACAATGTGTAGTTACAACTAAATGACATGTACTACCTTCACTATCTTTCCTGAAGTACATGCCTAGGCACTCGACATGTGAGGAAAACTTCAGATATTTTGGAGTACACATCATGTACAGTGGGCTACATGCCATGTTATCTCTGTGTTACACGATTACTATTTGGATCAATCAATGTAGGGGATATATAGATTGTCCCCTGACCTGAAGGGGCTATATACCATGTCTAGTGGGCCACATGGAGTGTAATCTAGTATGTGTGTGCCTATTTGTCCCAGGAAAGATGTGGTGTAGAATTAGTTACCTCGTGTGTAATAAATTCACATGGCTTGATTATTTTATGAATTACTACCGATGTGCTGAACAAGAATACATGATGTGTAGTCCAAATTGCATGACATGTGTGGAAAAGAAAATGATGTGAAAGTCTGAACACACGGCGTATACTTTCATGTCACCTTGATATAATCGTCAATGCCTCCTGATGAGTTCCTCTATTTAATTTGTATCTAAAAATTATTCATTTCTATTAGATATATGAAAAGAGAAAGGGGAAGAAAATATCATGAAATCTAGATTAAAATAACGATTAAACATGAATTAGAAAAATAAATTATTAAATTTTAAATCATCAATTAATCATTTAAATAAATATAAATGGGGATGTGACCCGCTCTGATACCACTTTAAGGGTATGGATGTAGTGAAATCATGGAAGTTGGGAGGGTCCAACATTTTTTTTTCCATAATCGGAGACCAATCCGGGATCGATACAATGATAAATTCCAGTATTCATTAATTAAGATCAATGATATAGATGAATGAAGAAAAGGGTTCTAGATCCTAAAGAGAGGATCTTACGCATCATATGTATAATTAAATTATATAATTTCTTTAGAAATTAAATTCCTAGATCTTCTGTACATTCTTCACTGATGATGTTGATAATCTGGAATGACCCTTCGGGATTGTCTCACTGGCCTTGTGAGGTTCCAAACCAGAATCCATCTAGAAGTGATCCACATGTACTCTAATGGATTCTTATCGACACCACTCATTCTTTGGGTCCTAGCTCGATGAAGAGAGTGTCTTTCATTATCCATTCTTGATCTCTTTTTCTTCGGTCTTGAATAATATCTCTCATTCTTGAGAGGGGAGAGGAGATGATTAGAGAGAGAAATTGTTTTTCTCAACAATTCTCTCACCATCGTCAATTTGGTTCACCATGCGTGATGGAATAATATACATACCTATATATTTAACGACATAGGGTTTTAGTTACAATATTTAATTATTTAATAGTAATTAAATACAGTAATAACATTAGGGAAAACCCATGCTAAATAATAGAAATAACAACACCATTATTCATGGTGTGCCCACTTACGCAAAACAGAATCATAAATGAAATCCAATGCCACACAATGATAACATCATTATTATTATTTTGTCTTCTGCCAACTAGTTAAATAATTATCTACCTCCTTTCAAATAATTATTTTACTGCCGGACCGAACTTGGTCCGGTTGAACTCCATTTCTATTTATTGAACACCGATATAAATAAATAATTTATTCTCTTCAATAAATATATTATTTACAAACTAGTAAATAAATATTTATTAAATGTTCAATAAGATAAATATATTTTATTTAATTTATGCGATCATTTTAACTTGAATAAAATTATTCCACGATCATGAGAATAATATTTATTCCATTAATTAAATTCAAATAGAATATAATCAATACCACAAGAAACACTAACTGTGTGACCCTCCAGGATTCTTTCTCATTTTCATTAGGCAGTGTTGCCTAAAGTCCAGGAGTACTGTCCCAAAATGGGTCAAGACACCCAAGAGAAAGAAATTAATGTCCCAATGACAACATGCGAATAAAAATTATCATTGTGTAAAATAATCCCTTTATCTCAATATCTCATAAAGAATATTTCATGATAGTTTCATCAACTTGTTTTCTTGATACGTCTTTCTTTGACTAATTGAAATAAACTCATTGATACACCAATACCGTGGAATTTAGGGAAAAAATTATATTTAAATCAAAGGGATGATATATCAAATTCCATAAATGGATGGCACAAATCTTTCCACTACTTATTAGTTAATAAAAAGTCATTCGTGACGCACCCAACATAACCTACTTCCCACCAATATATGGCATGCCAGTTTACGTCATTAAATCAATGTGTTTGAGTCCTGGCACACATTAATGATAATATTAATGTCTAAGGACCATTACACATACTCATAGAATGGAATATACAATTACACAAAAAATGAAAAATTCCTTCTGGCAGGTATGTCCTCATAATCTCCCATCTTGGAGATTACCAAGTACGAACTTCTTGAGAAAAAGTCTCATCTGCTTATATATAATCTCACCTGATAGTTTATATACTATGTGTCCCAAAATAGTATGTCATAAAACCATTGAACTATATTTAAGAATATTTTCATAAAACATTAAGGTTCTCATCATAGAAGGGAACTACTACGACCTTATTAATGCAATAAATACTCTAAGACATTATTACATTATAATCATGAAGAATAATGAAAAATATATAATCATACCTTTATCATTTAAATACATTAAATATTTATGTAATTAATGTAAAATTATTTGGTTCTGGGACACCAACTATAACATTTAATAAATTCTATTTTATGTTAATATGATAACATAGTTTTAGGAACTGTGGACTACTGCCCCCTCAAAGCGATGTTATTCATTCAAAATAAACACTGAACATATTGAGGATAATTTTAATTATCATATATGAAATATATTACGTATATAGTTTAATGGAACTATAATATAAATGTATATACATATCATTTACTTTTCATTCTTTTTTAATAAGGTAATGAAATGATGGTAGCATTCAGGCGGAGGTACGAACTACCATATCCATGAATGGAGCATTTAATTTCTTATCTCATAACATTATAGATTATTATAGATACATATATACTAGATATATATGATATAAAAATCCTAGTTTACAATCTAGAGATTATGAGGCCAAGATATATTTAATAAGAACAATAAATAACAAGTTAAAACATTATCGATAAATTAGGCAATTAACACATGAAATAGTTAAAATAATGAAATGTTATTAAAAAATGGTTAATAAGATATTATAAGAGGATAATATATGATATAATAAATATTAATATTCTTTTTAAAAAGTTAATAACCTGTTTGAACCCCTTATATAAGAGGTTAAAGGACATTCTACCAAAAGGGAACAAAATGTACGGTATTCTCATCTCGCTTTTTATATCTGTGAGATAAATTTCATGTTCAACACATAAAAATTTTATCTGGTGTATCTAATCTACCATTTTTTATATTATATCACTAATTCTATTATCTTCATGTTATTTTAAATTTTAATTTAATATTATTCCTTTACGATGATTATGATCTAAAATGTTTCAAACTGGTATGGGACATTATGGGATGTTTAAAGAATATTTTCCTCAAGACTAATACGAATGATATTTCAATGGATTTTTTATTTTACGAAACTATATAACCATTTTTCAATAAACCATTTCATTATTATTTGGTTATCCATGATTTTTTTCAAGTATTTGTACCATTTACACTATTTTTTATTCAAAATGTTTTAGAATTATTTTATGAAAACTAGAATTTATTTCTCTTTAGTCAGAGCTCCAGTTTTCTTCTAAAAACCATGTTTTATTAAAACGTCTTCAAAAGTTATTTAAAAATGTTATAGTAATGAAATTTTAAGCCATTTTTCTTTTACCAACGTTTTAAAAGGAATCTTATTTCCTTGTTCCCAACAAGTCATTTTTATACCCTTTACCATGAAAAAGGAATGTTCTTTTACCTTATACAAAAAGTACATATTTACTAATTTTCTTTTCTTTGAATCATCCTAATCAAGTCTAAGTGGTTAATTTTTAAATAAAATGTTTTCAAAATTTAATTAAAAATAAATTGTTTTTCAAAAGTTTTTACAAATAAAAGGATATTTTCCTGAAAAATGTTTATAGTTGATATTTTTATAGTATTTATACTCATTAATAACAACTACCCTTTATTTTACTATAATTAAGGTATTTGGAATTTATACCATCCTTAATAGTCATCTAGATGTTTTATGTTTTTTTTGACAAGGAAAGTATTCATTTTCACTTCATTGATTTATTTCAATCACCTTGAAGTATTCGATTTCTTATGATCATCTGAAAATGAATTTCCACTAAATATCCATATCATTTTTATGGAAATGATTGTTTCTTGAACCATATATAATTTTTTATATGATGTTTACTTTGAATGTTAATTGATTATTTGTGGAAATATTTATAAAACCATATCATTTATTCATTAATGATATTTTAAAAGGTATTTTGTTTATTTAAATTCTTTGGACATGCACTACATAGGTTGAGGAACAGTTAGTATAAGACCTATGGTTTAGATAACAGTTAATGAAATCCCTTCGATGCATCAGTAGTCTCAGGATATGAAATTAGTTGGAAAAAAACCCATCGAGTTTGTTTCCAAGAAGAATAAACGTGTCTCTACCCATAGTTTTAATCCACCTTGTGAATGGTCTTGATGGAATATGTTTTAATGTCCCTTAGACATGATGTCTATGATGAAATAATTGACATCATTTAGTTTCAATTATGAATCATTCAGGAGATTTTTCATCACCATATCTATGGATATATTTTATTTTAGTTCATTGATTAAATGTCTTGTGTTTCAGTTTCTTAACTTTCCATATTGGTCTTTTCTTATCTAGTTATTTCAATGGAATAAGTTTCTGGTCATTACCTTTCCTTATTGTTTATGAACTTCCATTCAGTTTATTGATTCCATGGTATGTTGTTTTAGTTTTTTACTTTACCATATTGACTATTCTCATTGACTCAATATTTCTTCCACAATATTTTTCCCTTACTCATCTTTTTATATCACCATTATTATGTTTCTTTCCATATGAATCCAAGCTGCATAATATGAATGATATGAAAGGATATTCTAGATGGAATAAATTTATTCTAAACAATATTTATTTAGAAAGAATAAAAAATTATATTTTAATTAGTGTATTTATTTGTAATACAATACTTATTTATGAAATTTACCAAGACAACTAAAATGATTGGTCATTCTAGGATTGATTCCTTGTAATCATGCCAATGTGATTGATAGAGGATATCTAATCCAAGATTTTTGGGGTCGGGTAGCTACAACTGGTATAAAAGGAAGTCAAGTAACAACCTTGGGAACTAGATTTATGAAGAAATAGATTAGATAAAATAATCCTAAGGTATAATTTGCGATAAGTATAGAATAATTCCATATAATTTTGGAAATTTATAGACTTTGTCGGTATTCCTAGAAATACATCACTATCTAGATAAAACAAATCGAAATCATATGGAACATATGTACCAAGGATTAAACACTCCAATAATGTTTTTTGTGCCTGATTTGGGGTGACCTTGTACACAAAAATGGGCCTTACTGCTCACCTATTTTGACACTCCCCTACGATATGCTTAGGATAATTCACATTTTCTTTAAAAACAATTATAATTGATTTGAATAGATAATTATAGTAAATATCATATGGTAATACTAAGGTGTTTTATATTGAATATACGATTTCATGATTTAGAAATTCAAAATTTGATATTATTGTTTAAACTTAGTCTAAGGAATGACCAATTTTTATAAAGTATTTTTTCGATTCAATAACGAAATTGTAGAAGTATTTTGCAACTGCTATTTTGGCTATACAAATCAATAAATTTATAAGGAATATTCTTGATTTTAGAAGCATATGTTTTAGAAGAGAATGTTATTTTTGGAATAATTATATACATTTATATTGATGTAATTTAAAAAGTAATGATAAATTTTAAGGTTCATACGAAAAGTAATGAAATCATACTAATAGTCAGATAAGATTATGATACTTTATAAAAACATTTAATTGAAAACATTAGTTTAGATTCTATTTAAGGATTTAATTTCAAGGTTGTCCATTAGATTTGTTTTGGAAATTTTAATAATATTGTTTTAGAGAAGGACAAACTATAATCTATGTGACAACCAAAAAAATCCAACAAGGACATAGGTCTTAGACCAATGACTAAAGAAGGATAAGGCTTTCACATCAACAATTAACCTACACAATTTATTGGTTAAATTTTCTTGTTTTTAACTAAACAATTTTTTGAATAAATGTTAATGATGAACTAGTAGAATCAATGTTTAGGATTAGATACTAATATATAAACCATATTGCTTTTGTAATATAGGTAAAGACAAGTATTTATACTTTTCTCTCTTTTATAGGCCTTACGATCCTTCAATATTTTCTTTTAGTGCTTTAGGAATAAAAAAAATTCATTATCGTTAATTAATTTCATGGACTATAGGGTTAAATTAGAATTTGATTCAAGCAAAACCTAAAGTTAGGGTTATTCATATGAAATTGAAAACTATCAAGTAATAATATTTTTTTTAATCATGTCCAGTAAAATAATTACCCAACACTAATAAAACGACATCGAAATAGAATGTTGTCCTAATACATTAATTTATGTTAAACTGATGGTCTTATAAATCATCAATGATTTTTGGATTTTAGGCCCCCAATATTCTATTGATTTGTCACCTATTTTTTTTATGACCTCATTAACTACCCATAAATATGTATGCTTTCCCTTTAATTACATATTTTCTCTTTTCAGTGTTGTTCTCCTACATAGAGACCTAGTGTTATGTTATTTCATGGGACCCTTGTACTTCAGATTATCTATTTTTTAGAGGTTTTTTTTATGAAACCTTTTCTCAATGTGAGATTTTAATATAGGAAATATCAATCAATATATAATCAATATTGTGTTTAATTTGATAGGAGACAATTTAATTAAGGTGGTGAGAATGCAACACCATGAAATTCTAAAGTACAAAATTGTATTTGATAGTGTGTATGAGACACGTCACCAAGAACACATGTGAATATGATATCCCAAGACTCAAATATATATTTAATATTTTAAATAAATTAAATACATGATATATCTTGTAATGAACTCAAAACTGAGTTATCATATGTTACACTCAAGCGCGACCTTCCTCGATGGGTTGCATTAGTGATATGACACCGTATACAAGTGCGGTATTCGTTGGAAAAAATGCGGAAACACAAATGAAGAAATAAGAGGGGAATGGAAATTAAAATAAATGAAAGAAAAATAAAAGGGGTAGGGGATGATCAATTAGGACCATAAGGATACATTCCCCTTGAAACTATAATTATAAAGAACCACAAAGGTTGATCACTCCTTTGATGAGCCTTACTTGCATTCACCTAAGAACACAAGAAACACAAGCATAATATTGTTAGAAACTCTCAAATTAAAAATTAACCTTCAAGGGGTACAAGAGGTGGCAATTTATATCCAAATGAGAGGAATACATTTCAAACTACCTATCCCACAAAATTCTAAAGTCTATCCCACAAATTTGACTTTGTTTACACATGTCCATGGCTTTATGGGAGAAGATATTTCTAAATAGGAATTTTAAAAACAACCCCAAAGACTTTGAATATTCCCACCATGGATTTGGAGACAAGGGGCCCACCACTTTAGACATTGGAGATTTCCTTCATGCAAGTGGATTAAATTTTGTGGAAGCATATGGGTGGGACTTTTAAGTTCACTTTTGGGATTTAATATGTGTGATTAAAGGCCCATTTTCTCCTCCCATGCTTTCATGTTGGGCCTCCTCTTGTAATTTCAAAATGAGCCCATGTAAAGCCTCTTTCATCCTCCTCGTTCTTCCTCTTATCATTGGGACACCAATCCCCTGCCATGGGTCTTGTCCATTAATTCCCCTTCCACAATCAATGCCATGATCACCCTCGACTCCATGTTGTATGTGTGCACCATGATCTGCATCATCCCCTCCCTCTTCAAAAGGATTCGTCCTTGAATCTGCATATTCAAAGGGAGAGAGATCAGAAATATTAAAGGTAGAACTCACATTTCCATACCTACTGGGCAAGTCAATCTTGTAGGCATTATCATTGATTCTTTCTAAAACTTGAAATGGGCCATCTCCTCATGATTGGTGTTTTGATTTTATTTTCTCCTGGAACCATTCCTTCCTCAAATGCACCCACACCCAATCTCTAGGTTCTAATACAACATTATGCGTACCCTTGATTGCTTTTTTTGCATATTTTTCATTTCTTCTTTCAATGTTGGCTTTTACCTTGGCATTTAAGTCCCGAACAAATTTTGCCTTCTCATCACCTGTAAGATAAACAACCTCATTTATAGGCAATGAATGAATATCTAATGGAGTCATTGGGTTAAATCCATAGACAATCTCAAAAGGTGAGAAGTTAGTAGTGGAATGCATTACTCGGTTATATGAAAACTCTATGCGCGGAAAATATTTTCCCCAATTCTTTAGATTTTTTTGAATTATTGCACGCAAGAGGGTAGAATGAGTTCTATTCACCACTTCAGTTTTCCCATCAGTTTGAGGATGTGAAACTATTGAGAACAATAATTTAGTTCCCAATTTATTCCACAAAGTCCACCAAAAGTGGCTAAGGAATTTCACATCCCTATCACTTAAAATGGTTTTTGGAAGTCCATATAATCTCACAATTTCTTTGAAAAACAAATCTTCTATATGTATAGCATCATTAGTTTTTGAGCATGCAATGAAATGGGCCATTTTACTGAATCAATCCACAACAAAAAAAAATTATATCTCTTCCCGATTGGGATCGAGGCAATCCCAACACAAAATCCAAAGGGATGTCGGTCCAAGGATGGGATGGAACAGGTAAGGGGGAATACAATCCAATAGGTTGAACCTTGGACTTTTCATTCTTACAAGTGACACACCTAGCACAAATTGAAATAACATCTTTTCTCATTCTTGGCCAATAAAAATGTTCATGCAAAGTAGCTAGTGTTTTATTAACCCCAAAATGCCCCATCAAAACACCCCCATGGTTTTCTTTTACATGAAATTCCCGAGTTGAACAATTTGGAATGCAAAATTTATCCCTTTTGAAAAGAAACCCATCATTTTAGTAATAGTCTTTAAAACCATGTTTTTCACAAGATTTCCAAATTTGAGAAAAATCTCCATCATTTTTATACATTCCCTTTAGTAACTCAAGTCCAAGTAATCTAGAATGAAGAGAATTAAGAAGTGAATACCTTCGTGAAAGAGAATCATCAACCACATTTTCCTTACCTTTCCTGTACTTGATCACATAGGGGAAAGTCTCAATGAATTAGAGCCAAGATGCATGCCACCGATTTAACTTACCTTGGAACATCAAATACTGAAGGCTTTCATGGTCAGAATGAATAATGAACTCTTTAGGCCATAAGTAATGTTGCCATGTTTCCAGGGTTCATTTCAAAGCATAAAGTTCATTATCATAAGTTGAATAATTTAATGCCGCCCCATTCAATTTCTCACTAATGTAAGAAATTGGATTTGAATCTTGAGTCAAAACACCCCCAATCCCAACTCCCGATGCATCACACTCAATTTCAAAGACTTTGGTGAAATCAGGTAGCCTTAAATGGGAGCATTGACCAATTTTTATTTGACTGTGTTAAAGGCTTTTTCTTGTTTTCCCCCATTTAAAGACCACATGTTTTTTTACAAGTTCATTTAGAGGTGCAGTGATGGATGAAAAATCCTTTAAAACCCTCCTATAGAAGCTTTCCAATCCATGAAAACTCCTAACCTCAGTTGTACTCTTTGGTGTGGGACACTCCTGAATTGCTTTTATCTTTTCATCATCCACATGAATCCCTTCCGACCCTACAAAAAAGCCAAGAAACAAAACAAAATCCGTGCAAGAGGTACATTTTTGATGATTGGAATAAATCTGGTTTTCTTTAAGGGTCTCACACACCAAACGCAAGTGTTCAACATGGTTGTCTAGAGATTTGCTATACACCAAGATATCATCAAAATAGACAACCACAAATTTTCCAATGAATGAACGAAGGACATGGTTCATTAATCTCATGAATGTACTTGGTGAATTAGTTAAACCAAATGGCATAACTAAGCACTCATACAAACCGAGCATAATTTTAAAATTATTTTTCCACTCATCTCCTTCTTTCATTCAAATTTGGTGGTATCCACTTTTAAGATCATTTTTTGAAAACAATGATGCCCCGAGTAATTCATGAATCATGTCATCAAGTCGAGGGATGGGATAACGATACTTAACTATTATTTTGTTGATGGCACGATAATCCACACACATTCGCCAAGTTCCATCTTTCTTGGGTATTAGGATCACAGGAACAACGCATGGACTCATGATTTCCCTTACTAATCCTTTCTTCACGAGTTCTTAAACATGACATTGGATCTCTCTAGTCTCTTCCGGATTATCTCTATATGCTGGCCTGTTGGGAATTGCGGCACCGGGTATGAAGTCAATCCGATGCCCAATGCCTCTCAAAGGGGGTAATCGACTGGGTGTTTCTTCGGGAAACAAATCACTAAATTCCTACAGTAAAGACACAACACAAGAAGGAAAAGAATGGTGATGTTCATTAGTATCAAGGTAAGCATCCTTACTAATGAGTAAGAACACTTTTCTGCTCAATAAAGCACCTTTCACCTCACTTTTTCTCAGAAAATAAACTCACCTTTCGCTCATCACTCTTGTTTTCAACTCTTTGATTTCTATCATTTCTTTTTATGTAACTCAACTCTCCTTTTCACTCTTAATTTTTCCACTCTTTTCATTTTTTTCTCTGATTTCCTTTTTCATCAACTCATCGCCCTCTTTTTTATCACTCAAAATTTTATTTTTCCCACTTTCTTTTTCACTCATTTATTTTTTCTTTTTGTATTCTTTCTCTATCCTCACTTGATATTCATATGCTTGTATAGGACTTAGAGGAGTCAAAAAAATCTTTCTACCGCTAAAATGAAAAGGGAAGCAGTTAGTATAGCCATCATACATCTCCCTCCTATCAAAATTCAATGGTCTCCCAAGTAGAAAATATCCAGCTTGCATTAGAGCAACATCACACAACACCTCATTGTGATATTGTCCAATGGAAAAAAGAAACTATAGCTTGTTTTGTGACCCACACTTCACCACTATCATTCAACCACTGCAATCTATAGGGTCTAGTATGCCTTATAGTAAGAAAACTCAACTTCTCCACCAACAAGGTACTGGCCACATTAGTACAACTTCCACTATCAATGATCATACTACATACCTTCTCCTTGATGTGGCATCTTGTATGAAAAATATGCTCACTCTGATCCTCATCATTATCATCTTTGGGTTTAATGCTTAAAGCTCTTCTTGACACCAATTTATCTCTATGTACGGGTTCTTCAACTTCTACATCTGAACCCTCCTCCAAAGATGGAATCTCATCATTGCTAGAGTGCTCACTAAGGATGTCTCCATTATCCAAAATAATCATGGCCCTTTTGTTTGGTCATTGAGATGAAATATAACCATGTCCTTGACATTTAAAACACTTTATATCACGAGATTTAGAAGGGAAATTTACGTCCATTTTTCCTTTTGAAATAGTGGGGAAGAACTTATTTTTGGCATCTTTTCTTTGTTTTGGAACAAATTTGGAATCTCTTGGTTTTGTTTCCTTCCACATAGAAGTTAATTTTGGATCTTTCCAATTATCCTTACAAAAATAATGAGAACATACACGACTCCTTCAAGAATGTAGTTGTTTTTTGACCTTCACCGCCTTATGTAGAATCTCATCTATGTCAATATAAGTCTGTAGTTCCACCACGTCTCTAATTTCCAGATTCAAGCCATTGAGGAACCTTGCCATGGTAGCTTCACGATCCTCCTCCAAATTGGTTCGAATCATTGATATCTCCATTTCCTTGTAGTGTTCCACCAAACACATGGAACCTTACATAAGTTTTTGTAACTTAAAATGAAAATCTCGATAGTAATGACTAGAAATGTACCTTTTGCGCATTACTATCTTCATCTCTTCCCAAGTTTGAATTTTCATTTCTCCATTTCATCGTCGAATTACTTGTAATTGGTCCCACTAAATAATTGTATAGTCATTGAACTCAAGCGCCGCCAATTTTACCATCTTCTCCTCTGAGTAGTTGTGAAGTCCAAACACATGGTCAACCTTCCTCTCCCCCTCCAAATAAAGTTCTGGGGCACTCTTACCTTGAAAGGATGGAAGTGTCACTTTGATGCTTCCCAAGTCATTTTCTCTCCAAGAAGCATGTTGCCCTCGCCTAGGAATTTATTCTTTGAGATCAGAGTACTCATCATCACCTTCATGAATTTCTTGCCTTCTTGGAGACATCAAAGACTAGGAACTTTTCATATCATCCATCCTAGAATTCAATCTTGTAAACCGGTTAGTGACTGCTTTCATGAATAATTTAATGTCAATATCACTTCTTTCTCCCTCCCTTGCCATTTTTTTAAATTCCTCGCACACTCTTTCTCTCTTTTTTTATCTCTCAAAAGTTTCCTCACACTTTCTAGCACAACAACTTGGTTCCTACAAGTGTTCTTAATTAGAATCAAGAATACAACTAGTATAATCAATCAATTCATGGCAATCATTAAAAATCAGAAATTTTAAAAGGGTTTGAATCAATGAGGTCCAAGAAAAATGGGGGGTAAATGGGAGAAATTGTTTTAGAATAAGGTTGGATATGGCTGAAGGAAAAAAGATGTTGGATAAGAAAATGTAATAAAACTTATAACTTATGAGCAAGCGCAAGGTTTGAAATGAGCATCATCCTTTTTTTATTTTGTTTTTTATTTTATTTTATTGGTTTTTTTTGAATTTGTTTGCTACTCAATAAACAAGAATTGAGATAAAAAGAGTGCTATTTTTTTAATCAAAGTACAAAAAATGAAAAATGTACTAATATGATTGTAATGATGTAAATGGCAGAGATTACATGAACTTCAAACTCAAATGGAAATCTACCTTGCAGATTGTTAGATTTCACAAGGGTGAAACTGTAGCATGAATTGATTCAGTTATATCTCCAAATATAGGTGTCAGATTTTAGGGTTTCCAAATAGAGAAGAAAGATGAGATTCTGAAATATTACAATGACATATTATACTCCCAGAAACGCAATGAAAAATCAGACAAAAATATGGAAGAATGTTCCGTCCAGAATTGGTGATGGAAGAAAATTGACGAAGGGGAAGAAAAAAAAGATGGGAGAAATAGAAATGAAAGAACCTGGTTTTTGACTCCTTCCTCTGATACCAAATGATATGATTCAGTATACGAGTGTGGTATTCGTTGGAAAAAATGCGGAAACACAAGTGAAGAAAGAAGAGGGGAATAAAAATTAAAAGAAATGAAAGAGGAATAAAAGGGGAAGGGGATGATCAATTAGGACCCCAAGGAGACTTTCCCCTTAAAACTCTAATTATAAAGTACCACAAAGGATGATATATCCATTTATGAGCCATACCTGCATTCACCTATGAACACAAGAAACACAAGCATAATATTGCTAGAAACTCTCAAATTCGAAATTAAACTTCATGGGGTACAAGAGGTGGCTATTTATAGCCAAATGAGAGGAATATATGTCAAACTACCTATCCCACAAAAGTCTAAAGCCTATCCCACGAATTTGACTTTGTTTACACATGTCTATGGCTTTAGGGGACAATATATCTCAAAAAAAGACTTTTAAAAACCACCCCAAAGACTTTGAAGATTCCCACGATGGATTAGGAGACAAGGGGCCCACCACTTTTGACATTGGAGATTTCATTCATGCGAGTGGATTAAATTTCATGGAAGCATATGGGTGGGCCTTTTAGTTTAACTTTTGGGCTTTAATAAGTGTGATTAAAGTCCCATTTTATCCTCCCATGCATGCATGTTGGGCCTCCTCTTGTAATTTCAAAATAATGCCATGTAAAGCCTCTTTCATCCTCCTCATTCTTCCTCTTGTCATTGGCCCACCAATCCCATGCAATGGGTATTCTACATTAATTCCCCTTCCATGATCAATGTCATTATCACCCTCAACTCCTTGCTGCATGTGTGCACCGTGATCCGAATTAGTTAGACCCAAAATAGAGTTTCCCCAAATAAAAATGTATTATTAAAATATTATTATTAAATATGATATGATATAAACTCACTATTATGTGAGATTTTATGAATAATCTTAACTTACTTATGAAATTTTATGGTTTATATAAATATAATATGAATTCATTTATTACTATTTAAGTATAAACGATAATAAGAACCAAATAGATAATGAAAGAAATATTATTATTTCTATGCTTCTAAAGGATTTTTGGTACAGATAAAAATAATTAATTACAATTATTTAATTATTTTAATTAAATTTAAATTTTATATATTCAATAAAATATTTTTAATATTCATCCATTAGTTTCGATAGGCATTAGATAAGAACAAACTAAATTTCACACATAAAAATATATATATTTATAAAGGAAATTTTACCACCTTTTAATGGTGAACCCATTTTAAATTTGAATTTTAACATAATAATTGATTTAATATTTCAAAATAAACTTCATATTTGGTGAATATATATAATAACTAGGTTATGCGGAATTTTTATATTTTTCTGAAACATTTTATTTTTATGAATAATAAAAAAATTGAATTTTAGTTCAAAACTGATTTTTCATCAAAACATTTATTAAGGTTAAATTATAATTTTGATTGGTTTAAAATTGTAATTAGATAATATTTTTACTAGTTAATAAAATTTATTTCATTACAACAAATTTTACTATTAAATTGACTATAAAAACATAGAAACAATTCAAACATTTTTAATTTGAAAATCCGCATTATCGTCCCGTGAGTAGGATTAAATATAAATTAAATTTTTACACTAATGTAATTTGAATTTAAAAAATGGATTCCATATTTAGAATAAGAATAATTATTAATTTCTAACAATACTAACTTGGTTTTTTACCAAAAAAATTATTGAATCTAATTAAAATTAATTTAAATTATTAATGTAAAATTAATCATAATAAAGTACTAAACCATTAACTTAAGGGACCAAATGACCTATCAACTCGTCGAAAACCCATTTTATGGAAATAAATTGGAAATAACCATTTATTATTGTGTTTGGTTTATCTTTAATACTTTTTCTGGGTATAAACATCTGTATAGTTAACATCATTTAAAAAATACCAAGTGAGTCCTTTTACTACCTTATAAAAGGCCACTGCCTCTCCCCATTGCTCACACCTTTAAAACCTATTAGTTATTTCCAATATATAAAAAACTATCTTCCCAAAAACCCTTCAACCAACCTTGAATCCAAAATTTTTGGAGGAAACCTTCCATGGAATCCCTATGGTATACAAAAAAAGAGTTACCCGATTTTTATAATAATGCTTTCCAACGATCACTTTTCATTCATTTATTCCTACACCACCACAAATATTATAATTTCATGTTCATATAATATCACTTTTATCATAAAAATAATATCATGATTTTTATTAATGATTATACCTACAATAACACACACATTTATCTAATGCATAACGAACATATTGTTTCTGTGTACGATGAACTACTCTCTCACAAAATGATAATTGTTCATTTTTTCCTTTACTGACGTTAAAGGTTGTAAATTAAGATGAAAAAATGATTATATTTGTTATATATGATATTTATTAGTAATTTATACTTATATAATCATTTTATAACACATAAATCTAATAAATTTCATTTAACTTTAATATGATAACATCATTTGAGGAAGTGTGGACTACAGTCCTCTCAAAATGATGAGATTCATTCACAAAAAACATGGAACATATTAAGGATAATTTGAATAATAATATATTATATATATTAAATAAATATGGTATTGGAAATATAATATACATGTTTATAAAAATATTTAACTTTTGATCCATTTAGAATAAGAAAATGAGGTGAAGGTAGCGTTAATGCGTACATATAGACTGCCATCTCCCTAAAAGGTTCATTTCATTTATTATCTGAAAACATTGTAGATTATTATAGATATATATTTAAAGGATATATATGATATTTAAATCCTTTTTTAAATTCTTTATTTGGTGAAACATTGATATATTTAATATGAACATCCAATAACAAGTTAAAACATACTCGACAAACTCGACAATTAACACATGAAATAGTTAAAATAATGAAATGTTATTATAAAATGGGTAACAAGAAATTATAAGCAGATAGTATATGTTATTATAAATATTAATATGTTTTTTCATAAGTTAGAAACTTGTTTACACCCTTTATATAAGATGTTAAAGGACATTCACCTGAAATGAAACCCAATGTAAGGGATTATCATTTAACTTTTTTACATCCATGAGATTAATGTCATATTCACCACAAACATATTTTGTGTTTTATATTCACTAAATGATTTGTTATATTATATCATTAATCCTTTTATTTTCATGGTATTTTAAAATATAATTTAATATTATTCCTTCATGAGGCTTATGATTTAAAATGTCTGAAATTTATATGGGACACATTGGGATGTTTAAAGAATATTTTCCTCAAGTCTAAAACTAATGATCTTTAAATAGAATTTCCCTACGAGGAAATTATATATCCATTTTTCATTAAACCATTTCATTAATCTCTATTTATCCATGTTAATTTTCAAATATTAGTACGATTTTTCTTCTCTTTGGTATTTAAAATGTTTTAGAAAATGTTTTTAAGAAAACCTGACATTATTTATCTTTTTAGTTGGAGAACAAGTTTTCTTCTAAAAACCATGTTTGGTTAAAAAAAATCACAAATTATTTTAATTTTATTTTATTACTACATTTTTACACTTTTTTTCTATTAAAATTTTTTTGAAATAAATTTTCTTGTCTCTTTCCCAACCCAGATTTTTTCAATGCTTTTTACCGTGAAAAAGGATTGTTCCATTACCTTGTACAACAAGTTCAGATTTACTCGCTATAATTTATTTTAATCTTCATTTTAATTTATAAAATATAAAATTTTAAATTAAATGTTTTCAAAATTTATTTTAAAAGAAAATATTTTTAAAATGTTTTTACAAAATAAAAATATATTTTCCCCAAGAATATTTTATGGGATCTTTTTATAGTATTTATATTCATCAACAAAAAAAACCCTTTATTTTTATCCACATGGGGTATGTTGTATTTATAATATCCTTAATATTCAATTAGATAGTTTATTTTTTATTTAGAAAAGGATGGTATTTCCATTAACTTAATTTTTTTATTTTAATTCCCTTGAAATATTGAATTTCCTACAATCATTTGAATTTGAATTTCACCTAAATATCAATATCATTTTTCATGGATAAGATTGTTTCCTAAACTGAATACCATTTTTATACGATGTTAACATTAAATTTTATTTTATTATTTTGGGATATATTGATAAACCCATATCATTTATTCAATAAATATATTTTATGAGTAACATTGTTTATTTAAATTATTTGGAAATGCACTTTACGAGTTATATACTTGTTAATGAAATCCCTACGGTTTATAGACTAGTTAATGAATGCTATTTGGGTTGGGATCGGTTACTGAAATCCCTTATATCCATTAGTAGTCTCATGACATGAAATTTCATAGTGAAAAACCCTTAAAGTTTGTTTACAAGATGTATAGATGAGTTTCTACCAATATATCTCATCATTTTGTGAAATGTATTGATGGTAAAGAATTTCATGTTCCAATAAGATTAATTCCTTTACCAAATAATTTTCCTCAATTATTTTCAGTTATTACTAATCCATGAGTTTTTCAATCGAAATATCTATGGATACATTTCATTTATTTTCATTGATTAAATGCCTTTTGTTTCGATTTTATAACTTTCCATATTGATTTTTCATTTTCTAGTCATATGAATGGAATGCGTTTCCTGGAGTTACATTTCTATATTTTTTATGAACATCCATTTAGTTTATTGATTACTTGTAATCTCTGTTCAATTATTTAAAATTCCATATTGACCATTCTCATTGATTTATTATTGATTTTACTCTACTTTTTCCCTTATTGAGTAGTTGGGCTCACCATTATTATGTTTCCTTAAAAAACAATCCAAGAGGATTACTATGAAATATATTCATGTATATTATAGATGAAATTAATTAACTCTTGAAGTTATATATTTAGAATGAATAAAACAATTATGTTATAATTATGGTATTAATTTGTAATAAAATACTCATTTATGTATCTAGTTTACCAAGACTACAAAACTGATTATTCCTTTGGGGATTAATTCCTTTAAATCTTGCCAATTTTATTGATAGCAGACTCTTGATCTGAGCTTTCATGGGATGGGTCTCTACGTAGAAGTAACTAGATTATCATAGAATATGAGAGACAATCTGTTTACGAGATATAAAATGGGATGATCACTAGAGTGACAGATGTTTTGATCATGCCTAATCAGTTATAAAGGAACATCATTAACAATGCGTACCTTAACCTACTCTTAGACTCACCGAGGAAGATAATGAAAGAGTTCACTAATAGTTCAGGAAAGGAGACCATGTTGGAAAGAAGATTGTGTTTTCTCTGTGTTAAGAATGTGTAAAGAATAACCTAAGTGAATTTATGAAAGGAATAAGAATGTTTTTTGATGATATAAAATAAGGCCACAAATCAAGTAACTTGAAAGGAAACTTGGGTACATGTAGCTTGTTTCCAAAAATACCAAGTGAGTCCTTTCCCTCCACAATAAAAGGACAACACCGATCCCCATTCATCACAACTCTCAAAACACCTAGGTTTGGAAAATATTTTCCCAATCCACTTTCTAGAATCCCTACCCTCATCCTTTAACCCACCATTTGGGAAGAAATAAATCCAAGGATTCCATTTAATGAAAACCAAAAGGTGTTACCAATTGAAGACGTAACATCCTACATCAAGATCATTTATCTTATTTTCAATATCCACCCCCTAAAGTATCCTTATACCATTCTCATAAAACAACACCATTATACTAAATATATTGATATGTTTTTATGAAAAGGGTTTGAACTACACATACACACACATTCATCTAATGTGTGTCGAACATGCTTCTTATATGTACCACCTACCCAAACAATTATTGTTTGTTCTCCCTTTATTGACTCTCATGGTGGGAATTTAGATGGAGAATATTTTCATATATAATATATTTGATATTTATAATTTATTTAATGTTACATTATTATTTTACATAACTTATCTCTATAGATTCCAATTTGTGATAATATGAAAATTCTTTCGAGGAGGTCTGGACTACCACCCCCTCAATGTGATGACATTCATTCACACACACATGGAATGTTTACATGATTTTTTTAGTAAAAAATATAATATATATGACACAATAATGATACTATAATGATATTTTATACATATATATATTTATATAAATATGTTTCATTTTATTTCTTTTTTTCAATATAGAAATATAATGGAAACATCATTCATGAATATGTACAAACTACTATCTCCATGAACAGTGTATTCCATTTCATAATTCTATATTATATAGATTATTAAAATACATATACAGAATATAAATGAAATTTATATCATGTTTTACATTTTTAATTCATTATATACATATAAGTACCAAATATGTTACATGTTAAGACTCACATGAAAAACAGATCTAATATTACACAAAGCATAACATTAATATGAAATTTCTAACTAACAGGTAATATAAAGTCATAATAAAACCATATATGGTATTATATATAATAATATTTTTTTATATATTCATAATAAACATATATTAATTACACACGAATTTTTTAGGAGTATGAAGAGACTCAAGGCTCAAGGTAAGGGTATTTCATCCCACTTTTTAATTTCTATGAGAGACATGCCTTAATCACCACTTATTTCTTTTTTGTGGTGTGTATAAAACCCATGGATGAATTATATGATTCTTATAATTTATTTTAGTATTATTGAAATATCAATTTTATGAACTTTATTTCATTTGTGTTATGTTTCAAAAGTAACCAAATTAGTAAAGCAATTATGTGTCATTTTTCCTTCTTTGAGACACATACCATGTCATGAACCTATATTTTTCTATGAGGTGTATATACTACCATTTTCTTGTTATATAATGAATATATTTCTTTATATTATAGTTTAATCATAATTAAATTTTATTCTATCCATCATGAATTAGATTTAACAAAATGGTTATAGTTTATTGTTAGAATATCATCATTTATATAGATTTCTTACAATTATGCTTCCATTAATGAAATCACATGATCTATCTCTTAACAACACTCATAATTTTTTCTAAACATGAGTTATTACAGATTTATTTATGTATTAGTGCCATTTTCTTATTCTTTAGTACATAATATAATTATGAAAATGTTTTTATGAAATCCTAACAACAATTCTATTTTTGGACGGAAATATTTTTTTTCAAAAACTCATCTTTTCAAAAAAAATGTTTTAAAATTAACATTCAAGAATATTTTAAATTTAAATATATTTTCATTATTTTAAATTATTAATTTATGAGTTTTCAAATCTATTCTCAATTAAAATGTTTTCAATACCTCTTTATAAATTATGATGTGTTTTCCAAGTAATGGTTATCAATTGGTTTTCAAACAATCATTATAGGTTTTTAAATAGTTTTAAAGGAAAGGATTTTAAGAGACTTTTAAGAATTATTTATATATTTTCAAATATGTTTTCAAGATAAATGCATGAAAAGGTTTTTCAAGGTTCCTTAATATATTTTCAAGGCCAGTTTTATAGAAAATGGGTTTTAGAAGGATTTATGTCTTAAAAAGAATAATCCAATGAATAAAGCATATATTCTTCAAGAAATTATTTTAAATGGTCTTTAAATTTTTTTCCCATCTATGATGACATCCAATGTTGTAACTCATCCCTTAATAGGTAAATGTTAAAAATATTTCATTCATATTCTTTCCCTGAATGGTTTTTGTTTTGATGACATGATGTTTATGAAACCAATTCCTCTTCTACTAGTTTTTTGCTCATAAAACCTCTCCTTTTCACGGATTAGGCATTGATGAAATGATTATAAATCATCTCTATTTCCAGAGGTTGAGATATGATTACATGTCTTTGAAACCCATTTAATTTAATTGAAATATAATAGGATGTTTATAAAAACCATCAATTTTTATGGGTCATGATATATGAATGTTATATTATCTTGTGGAACATGTATATATTATTATATTAAGAGATGGGTGGGACCTATATCTATTTCCAATGCATTGGGTAATGATATATATATCTATAGATAATAATGGGAATAATGTAAAAGATCTTGATCAACAATGGAATGATGGGGAAACCATATCTCTTACAATGAAATTAATACAACTGGGGATGCTGGTGTGTCCCGCCTAGTAGGTGTAGTCACCAAAAATATAGAAGATGGGGAAATCAGTTCTACTGTGGCACAGTTGGGAAAACCAATCCCATACAGGGTAAGGACTGTAACTAGAGATTGTGGTGTTCCATGTCCAAGCTCTCTCTTTTTTAGTTTTTCTTCCCCATGATTTGAAGATTTTTATTATGTTTGATGTACCTATGAAGGGTGATATTCATGAATAACCTAGTAGGAGATAATGTAACTCACTTATGTATATGTTTTTAGGTCTCAATGTTTCCAAAGGCACTAATCTAATATTGTATTTGGATGTATGTTTGGGAAATGTTTCTAAGTATTCTGCATAAGGGATGTAATCTCCATGTACGTTAAGAAAGGGTTGTTTTATATATCCTAAGAAAATATTATCATAATAACTCAAAATATATGTAATGAAATTATATATTGAAAAATGAATAAATAAATGTCAGGAATATTGAGGGAATTATATGTATTGTAGGAGAATGAATAACATAAAATTTAAAGTGGATGGTTTTGGAGTTCCTTTACTTTAGGTCCAAAATCACTTATTGGGTGTGTATAATAATTTCAATAATTAATTTAAATTTTGTAAATACTTTTTCATATGATTTTTAATAATTGTTTCATTTATTATTTTTAGTTTCATTTCATTTATATGAACATTATTTATACATTATTTTCCCATTCACTTACATGATGATGTTCATTTCATTGATCGATAGTTGATTATGTTTATTAGTTATTATGGATTTTCTTATAAAATATGTCAATAATTATATATATATAATTTGATGGAAACAATTTTAGTTTACATTTTCAATGTGGTATATATATGAAATTTTCTTTATGAAAAAGACTAGGTCACTATATATAAATATTATGGTTTAGTTATATAATTTTTTTGGTTTCCCAATAATGTTGAACATACATGGATTATTTTAATATTTATGTATAATTACCCATTAAAAAGTATAAAATTGTATATAATATAATTATTTTCCAAATATTAAAAAATAGCTAGCTTCTTATAATTACCCATGTAGGAAGTGATGAAAAATGATTATAATAGTCCATGGAGGTGGTGAACTGAATATGATACAGGAGAATTTTCTATTTTAGAATAAATGAGAGGAAGTTAGATAATGGTTAATAAATTAGTATAATAAAATTTTAGAATATTTATTTTACTAATGTAATTATATTATTATGCATGGTACCTATTTAGAGGTGGTAAAAATGTTTTTTTAAATGGAATTAAATGAAAAAACTGATTATGAGTTCTTTCTATTCACCTTGGGATGAATCCCGTAATAAATATATTATTCCATCAAATATTGGGTTTTTGATGAGAACAAACCAATAAGACATTGATAATAGTTTTTTGATGGATTTTTTTAGAGGTTAGATGATATATTAATCTCATGGTATGTGGAGAAGTGGGGTGATGAAGGGTTTTATTTACAAGGGCATTAGAGGTGTGTTTTTTATTTATAATATTTATTAGTATATATTTTTATCATGTCTACC
This sequence comes from Viscum album, assembly GCA_963277665.1. Lineage (NCBI taxonomy): Eukaryota > Viridiplantae > Streptophyta > Magnoliopsida > Santalales > Viscaceae > Viscum > Viscum album. Next base: position 1,448,571,093 of record OY728151.1, on the reverse strand, counting down.
AATAATCAAGAATCAGGTTTCCATAAATATTCATATTTACATGTGAGACTATTCTATGTGTTTCTTAAATCATTCCATATTTAATTAACCGATTTCTTAACATATAATGTGGCATAAAATATTTTTTCATATTTCACTATTGACAAAACATGCTTCTTTAGATAAATACCAAAAATTATAAAGAATTTTTTTTTGATTTTTTTATTCCAAAAATTATAATAATTTTATTAATATAGTTATATATATTTTTTTTCTACAATATCTTTATTTATTGAAATATAATAATATTTTTTATTCAATACAATTTTAGACCTTTTCAAATTGGAATATGATTGCATAAAATAATTTTTATATTTTATAATAAATAATATTTTTAATTTTAATGTAATATTTAAAAATAAATTATAATTTAGAATATCTTAATTTATCAGAAAAAAATATTCTAATTCATAAGAAACATACATATTTTCTAAATATACATTTAGGGTTTTTTTGTGCTAGTTATTTGTTTTTTCACAGTTAACACTTTTTGTAAGATATATAGTATATTAATTTCATTTTTATTATTTCTTAATATAAGAAATAAATTTTTACATTATTGTAATTGATATTTTAATATTATAACTGTAACATAAAGAGTATTTTTTTGAAAATAAATACTATGTTAGATAGGGAACAAGATAATACACATAGAGTTTAAATGATCAACTAAATATTATCATTTAAATTTTACAGTTATAACCTAATAGCTTGAATGGTGGCAATAAATAAGATAAAATGAATTATAAATATTTTTATTACATAGGTATATATAATTAATTGTTTTGTTTCAAATTAATTATAAATCAATGTAAAATATTTTACAAAATAACATGAAATATTTTTCTAAAAGGATATTTAAATATGAACAACTGTGTTTTATAATAGTAATTAAATAAATAACCCTTTTTGGATTATATTTGTTAAAAATATATAAACTTTATTCAATATAATTTTTAATATTAAACTCATATGTTTTCTATAATTGATATAAGAACAATCCAATTTTATGAATAAAAGAAGTACTTTTCGAAAAAGGTAGTTTTGTCTCCTTTTGGTGGTGTAGTTATATTAAATATAGTTTTTGACACTTTTTAAGTTATATTTTAAAAAAGTATTATTTTAAATAAAAGTATCAAAATTTACATTTTTTAAATTTTGGGTGTTTTTCTAATAAGTTTAATGTTTTGATAAATAGTAGAAAAAAAGTATTTTAATTGAAAACTAATTTTCTATAAAATATATTTATAATGTTAAATTATATTTTTGAATGGTATTGAAGAATAATTGGATAATAATTTTATCAGTTAATTCAATTAATTTTATTGGAATAAGTTTTATATTGAAATTGGATATAACAACTTTGTGAGATTTTGAACGTTTTACATTAAAAACTCATTTTCCCATTCTGTTGATGAGAATATTTTTTAGTAAATTTCTACCAATTAAGTGTTTTTAATTTGGAAAAATAGATATAATATTTGTAATCACAAGGTCTAAATTTTTAAAATAGGTCTATTTTGTTTTTGGACATTATGAATAGTAGCTTTAATAATAATTTTTCATTCCACAATCATGGGTAAACTAGGTAATAAAATGTATAAATAATATTATAAATATTATGAAATTACCCGAAAACTTATGCTAAGTTAATTTAATGAGTTTTTTCCTCCAAAATAATCATTAGGATGAAATTATATCCTTTTGAATCCATTTGGATGATAGTATGGAAATTATATTATTATATTCAATGAAAAGTCAATTTTATCACACTCCTCTTTTTAACAAGTAATTTTTTTATATATATGAGGATATATAAGTGATATTTTCAACAATAAATATTAATCTTAAATATAATAAAATTATCTATATCATGTTTGTAATATCACAGAATTTCTGAGTATTATTTTAAATTATATGGAATTATTTTGAGACTACATGTTATGATGGTACGTGATTCTGAGGCCTGGTGTGCCCAAAACTAAATTTTAAACTTTTTTGATGGTATGTTTAGTAAAAGTGCATGGAGGATTTTCTAACTTTTGAACTGGTGCTCGGATAAAAAATCCAAGGGCATAATTGAACTCATAATGTCGGTATTTTTCTAGAAAGGACTTAGCATTGGCCAATAAGGGCTGAAAAAAAAGATAATTTTCGTACATTTCGAGAAAAATAATAAAATGACCTAAATATTTATTTTATTTATTTTCCCACCGATAAGTGGAGACATGTCGATGTAGTGGTGCAGCGATGAGGCACATTAGTGGAACTCATTATTTTCTCATTATCCTACAGTTTAATGACACTATAATAACACATAACAGCAATGCTGTTTCATAAATGAAATAGCCTAATGAGGTGACATCACAAAGTAACAGAGACGATGTGACTTGTTTTATTTTTAATAGTTTATGCATTGGTGGAACAAGGATTAAATTGTGAGGATTCTCTGATGAACCTATGATAGACTTCCCCCTAATGAAAAAAGACGAATGCCATAGAGACATCATCAACTTTGATGTGCCTCAAAGAACGACGGACATCATCAGCCTCTTGGTCCTCGAGGGAGAAGCACTACGAAAATGAATGCCAACGAGGTTGGGGTCTGATTTAGGTTTTATGATTTCTCTTATTCTTATTCTAAATTAGGAACACAGATTAAAATACAAAGAGGTAAATCCATAGATCATGCATTATTTCGGGAGAATTTCATTATTGGGATTTTCTCTATTAGGGATTGAATTATTCCATTGTTGTTTGAACTAAAATACCCAATCCTCCCCATCTTTTAAATGTCTAACACGGAGGGCGAGGGATGACACAAACCAGTCTTGAGATGCTCTACTTGGGTGTTTTTCATGGATGAATTCTCAAGTGGTTTCCAATGCTGAATCGAGGCCATTGGAGGGAAGGCTGCATCCCCTGGAGGCCGTATGTGCAGGCGGCACAAAGAACGGACCACCAGAGCACGCCCGGTGGATTGCTGAAGGCAGGGCGAACGCAGCGATGGCATCACCAGTTCCAGAGGGTGGTGTACCATTGTAGGACATCGGTGGTTGGGGAATGGCCCCACAGACAACCCTCAGGGTAGGAGGAACTAGACATGGATCTCAATTGCGTCCCGATCAGACAGGATTGGAGTGGCCCGCCTTTGGCGGACCGAGAATGAGTTGGGCTGGACCCCACCCTGAGCGGGCCAGAACTATGCCTAGCAGGCCAAACCTCACACCGGAAGCCTATACCCCATGTCAGAAGACCAGACCCATGCCAGTAGGCTGGAAAAGCACCCTTTGGGCCAGGCCGAATGAGACTGGGTTTCCTGGCGACCCAATAGGCTGGACCCTTTGCCAAACTGGGATGAGTCTAGTGAGGCCCATTGGGCTGGGCCACTGGCCAAGTCAAACCAAACTGCCATGACTAGAACCAGGTCAGGTCTGGCCAATCAAATTAAACCAGGGTATGTGGGACCCCAGGGTTGGGTTGGTCTAGTCTGTCCGACCCAGTCAGATCAGGCCCACACACGACCAACCCATGATTACTAAAACTCTAATAACATCTAAACAGAGAATCTGATTGATGAGACGTTTGTGGTGTTGGAACCCTCTTGACGAGGTGACACATATGAGATATTTTATTAGAGATTTGGTAGGGATGGTGCATGGCCAGGTCAGATCAGTGTAGAATCTAACATATCCCTTTTAATTAAAATGCACATATCTTACCGAGCGAGCGTCCGTTCGATGCGCTGTCTATTGTATTGGAACCATTTAGATGAGATGGTCCTTTTTTTATTATATGTAGGATTTTTTGGTGGTTGATATATGACCAATGGCTTAAGAAGAATCCCTTTAGATCCTTATTTTCCCAATAGATGAGTAGCTACCTTGTGGATCCTTAGTGGACAGACAAACGAGCACCAATAGTGTGGATCCTTAGTGGCCCGATAGACAAGGAGTAGCCATGTGGATCCTTAGTGTCCCGACAGACCAACATCAATTCATCACGATTGAGTCTCTCAATAATAGGAAACGTTCATCACTGTAACGTATGAACCTTTCCTACTCTAGACTGTACATATTGTGTTCTGCCCTGACATTGTGTATTTTCGTTGAGGTTACTTTGTGGTATTTATCCTTAGTGGGCTGGGGCACCCTACTGAGTATGGTGTTACTCACCCTTATATGGGCTTCACCCGCACGTGTTATGTCTTGTGCAGATGATGGACATTTCGATACAGGACTTGGTGGCTTAGAAGCTGGAAGCGCCTAATATGATTAGTAAGAAATTAAATACTAATTCGGCTTCTAGTTTCTACACTAATCTTACCATCAGGTGGGGTTTTAAGTGGATGGCTACCTGAGTCCCTTTGTACATTTCTATTTTTCTATTATTATTTTTTGGGTTTGTATTCTGGACAACTTGTTTTCTGTTGTACTTGTAATCATCACTTTTTTCAGAATACTTGTTTTCCACTTTTAGTTTATGGGATGTGGTTGGGTGTCTGTGAGTGTACAGGTACACAAGAAAATGTGTCCCACTTGTAGGTTGACGCCTCCATCCCTAGTCTCCAACACTTGGCTTTCAGGAGGTGGGCTTGGGGTATGTCACAACATGGTCCCCTAGGGATGGGTTGAGACAAGGTGGTCCCAGAGGTGGTCATTGCTACCTTATAGATCGAGAGTATGTTGTTTTTGTTTTGGGGAAATAGTGTTAAATGTTGCAACTCCAACATTCAGATTTGTGGAGTCCTGTGTTGGTGCTGTAACCGACGTATCCACACACCAAGACATTGAATTATTATTTTCAGTTCAATGTATAAAAACACTGGTTGAAAAAGTGTATCCATATATTCTTTTGTATAAGATTCATCTCACCATATATAATCTATTGACCATGGTCCATCTTGATCTGTTACAGGATGCCTCCATGAAGAGAGCAATCTCAGTTCTCGATACGTGGTCGTGAGGATTGTCCGCCTAGCGATGAGGCCTTTGTTCTGGGGTTTGTTCTCAAGATGTCCTAACCCAGTGGTGCACTAGTGCTACCACAACCCATTTTTTAGAATCTACTACCAAAGATACCTATAGAAGACGTTCACAAACTTAGTTCCTTGCACATGTTTCATAGACAGTGACCTCCCCTGTTTAAGGGAGATATGGATCCCCAGGTCACTGAGGATTGGCTGGAGGTGGTGATGCAGGTCTTTTTCTTAGTGAAAACACCTCTTGACTAGATGGTGATCGTAGCTACGAGCCTTATTTAGTGATCATCAGGGATATGGTGTAGCCTAATGATACAAACGCATGATGATGAAACCATCACCTAGATGGACTTTGAGCAGATTGTTTGGGAGTAGTTCTTCCCTGCAACATTGCGTTTGGTGCACATTCAAGAGCTGCTTTACAATCAGCAAGGCAGCATGATGGTAGCTGAGTACTCAACATGGTCCACTGAGATTTCCCTCAACTCTACAAACATGGTGCGATACCCTTTCATTCAGGCTCGAACCATCGACCAGGGACTAGACTAGGAGATTATGGCATCTGTGTTGTCTCTTAGCATCCCTAGGTAGGTTGGAGTGATTGAGCATGATCTACTTGTAGAGAGCTTCCTTGCAGAGCATGCACCGATAGTGAGTGCCACCACATGGTGACAGTTAGGTGAGACATCAGTGGCATGCAGCCGACATATGGAGCAATGATCCAAAAAGGAAGATCATCTTCTGGATGACCTTGTGACACAATGTTAGTCGTGTGAGGCTTCCATGACAATGAGAGACAACAAAATAGCATGGTGTGCTGCTCATGTGGTGGGCTGGGACACACGAGTCATGATTTCCCGACCCGCCGTACAGACGATCAGCATATTTTTGAGGGACTACCTATACAGAGGTAGAGGTTCAAGCAAGGAGGTATGTATGGCGATGGAAGTGGCACAAGATTAATCCGCAGAGCAAGAGGTGGGCGACAGTTCAAGGTATTACCACCCCACCTCTAGGTGGTCCACCCCTCCCTCAGGGACCAAGTAGATAGGTGTGAGAATAGCTTTAGAAATTATAGGCCTTTGAGCATGATTCTCCTAAGTTGATTTGAGGTATAATCTATTTCATATCCACCCTCGATGAAGATCTTATAGACACGAATTCCAGTAACTCTTTACTTTACATGACTCTGTTTTAGAGATCAGAGATTCTAGTGGAGCCATTGGCTTGAACCTTATGGCTAGAGACTCCTAGAAGATGGGATTCAATGATTGAAAACTTGTTCTGGCAGTGTGATCTTAATCTTGGAGGTGAGATCTTTGGCTGGGATCTCCTAGTAGAAGCGTCAAGGACTTACGATGTCATCTTGGGTATGAAATGTTATCTACAGTCTAGGCTCAGATTTACTGTTTAAGGTCCAATTGTGGTGTGTCCATGAAGATAGGTCCAGGTTTTCCTTCACCATCAAGAAGTAAACCCTTAGAGCATTGGCCTGAATTTCTCGGAGGTGGGTGCAACTGTTCACTCAGCAGTTGGCTAGCCTCTCTCTCAATGTATTCGAAGAGAGGATTCCATGTTTCCCTAGAGTTTGAAAGAGTCTGAGGATGTTTTTCCTAGCGATGTTCCTGGATTACCTCCTGATAGAGAGGTAGATCACTTCATTGACTTGTACCCTGGGATGACACCGATATTCATACTGACATATTGGATGGCTCCTTTGGAGCTTCGCAATATTAGGGTACAACTATAAGATTTTTAGGAGAAGGGGTTTGTAAGGCCCCATGTTCCCTCATGGTAAGCCCTTGTGTTGTTTTCAAATATGGAAGATGGGAGCTTGAGGATTTGTGGGGACTTACAGTGCCTGAACCAGGTGATCGTGAAGAAAAATTATCCACTATCGAGGATTAATGACCTCTTCGATCAGTTGACAGGAGAGAGGTGGTTCTCGAAGGTCAAACTCAGATTAGGCTATCATTATCTTATGGTACGAGATGAAGACATATCAATGACATGATTTAAATAAAGGAACAACCACTATGAGTTCTTGGTGGTTCCCTTTGGCATTACCAGTGCTCATTAATGTTCTTGGGACTCATGAACAAGATCCTCCCGCCTTTTATAGATTGTTTCATTGTAGTTGTCATTGATGAATTCTTGGTGTACTCGTCATTGAATGAAGATCACACTACAGAGGTGCACATAGTTGAAGATACAATTAGAGAGCGCCAGATTTATGGTATTCTCTATAAGTTCGAGTTCTAGATTTGGGAGGTCCACATTCAAGGACACATTATATATGAGGTGAGATTTACAGTGGATCCATCGAATATAGAGGCAATGCTTTCTTGGGAGCCACCTGGAAACGTGACTGCGGTGAATAGTTTCATGGGGTTGGCTGGTTACTATCAAAGGATTGTACCTAACTTTTCTAGAGTGGAATAACCATTTTCATCTTTTACATAGAATGGAAAAGTCTTCGTGTGGACGGAGAGGTTTCAATATAGTTTTCAGGAGTTGATATGGAGAGTGACAAGTGCCCCCATCTTGAGACTACTAGAAGAGGGAGTTGTGTATATATTCTTCTGCAACGCATTAGGGACCAAACTAGGTTGTTTCTAGATTCAGGAGGGAAAAGTGATCACATATGGCTCACAAAAGTTGAGGAAACATGAGAAGAACTATCTGACCAATGACATGATGTTAGCATAATTTGTCTTTTTCTTGAAGATATGGAGACACAACATGATGGCTGAATGGTTTATCTTCTACTATGACAAAAAGAGTCTCAAGTATATCATCTCATTGAAGGACCTGAACTTGAAACAATAATGATGGTTGGAGTTCCTCCAGGACTATGACTTTAAGATTTTATGCACTCCTGGGAAGGTGAATGTGGTGGCAGACACACTCAGAAGGAGGTCAGGTTTACAGCTACTCAGGGAGGAAACATAGCAGTTATTTGTGATGCAGATACCCTTCGTGGAATATGATGAAGAATATTACCACCAGTCGATGACTGTTACTCCCCTCTCTTATAGCATGTTTGGTTGGAAAAGCTGAAAGATGTTGACTGGGAAGCCCTACATGATTAGTTATCCTCTCAACATGCTCTTGATGGATTTTCGATAGGTGGGGAGAAAATAATCATTTATAGAGAGAACACCATTGTACTAGTTCTGTTTTAGGAGGAGGTGTTAAGGGAGTTCCATACATCCACATCGGTGGTACATCCTGTAGTGGTGAAGATGTACCAGGACCTCTAATGTCAGTACTAGTGGCCAGGAATGAAGAAAGCAGTGGCCATGTTTGTCTCATGATGCCTCACTTGTGTGTAAGTTAAGGTTGAGTATCAGGTTCCAGTAGGCTTGTCTAATCCAATTGAGGTACCAGAGTGGAAATGATATGGTATCATGATGGACTTCGTGATGGGGTTACCACGTACATCACGATTCCATGATACTATCTGGGTGATCGTTGACTGACTCACCAAGTCAACTCACTTCTTACCCATCTAGGAGAAGTGACATGAAGAGAGATTGGGACACCTATATATCCAAGAGATAGCAGACTTCACCAGGTTCATTCGATGATCATCTCATAATACGATGCATGCTTTGCATACCAGTAGTGGAAGGGATTATATGAGGCGTTCAGGACTCAGATGCACTTGAGAACATATTTTCATCCCAAAATGGGTGGTCAGATAGAGAGTACCATATAGACCCTCGAGGAAATTCTTCATGCTTGAATCCATCCTTTTGATCATAGTTGGAAGGACTATCAGCCACTAGTGGAGTTTTAATACAACAACATATAACTCTCCATCATTAGCATGACACCGTTTGAGGCTTTGTACGGGTGGCCATAAAGATCACCCTTATGCTAGACAGACCTAGGGTAGTTAGCACTCATGGGTCCAGAGTTGGTACAGGCTACAACTGAGAAGGTTCAGATCATCTCGGAGTGGATGAGGATTTCATAGAGAAGACAGAAGTCTTATGCTGAAAAGAGACGGAGACCTTTACAGTTTGAAGAGGGAGACCATGTGTTCCTTCAGGTCTCACCCCGATGAGCATTATGGAGATTTGGATGGGGTAGAAAGCTATATCCCAGGTTCATCATACCTTTTCAGAACCTGAGTAGAGTTGGTGAGGTGGCATACCACATATCTCTTCCCACATCGATGCACCAGGTACACGATCTTTTCCAAGTGCCATAGTTGAGGAGATACATTCATGATCCATCGCACATCATAGACTGGGGTGAGCTGGAAATTGATTATGGGGTGACGTTGGCGGAGTTCCTGGTGGAGATGGGGGATCGACAAGAGTGGGTCTGACATGGGAGGTTGATTCCTCTACTATGTGTTCAGTGTTACCATGGGAATCTCCAAGAGAGAACATGGGAGTGGGAGGCTCATATTCATGATCAGTACCCCCATTGGTATTATTTTCCCTTGTTTTGGCTTTCAAGGATGTAAATCTATATAATGGTACATGGAAATTTGATGGGTGATTACGTGATAAACCAAGGATGGGTGGTTTCGTGATAAAATGATTACGAATGGTTACATTATAAGTTCTAATGTATTGGGTATGGAAGTTCGCCACATGGATATTTAATTTGTAAGAGTGACATGTATGGAAGCTGACCACATGTTTATTATATTTGAGTGTAATTATATCCCATGTTACCTACTTATTTTTTATATGATTTATTATTATTTTTCAGTAAAATCATTTGATATTAGAATGGTAAATTAAGGATATTTTTAAAATAATGACTCCTTTTAAAGGTAAATATGTGTGTTTCAAGGAAATGTTTTATGGATTTTCACTATACTAATGGTTTCCTTTATTTTAAGTTATTTATTATGATATTGGGTTCATCCCAAGTTTTAAAATGTTTTTCAAATGCTTTAAGGAAGACTTGTTAAAAGGATGAGATCAAAAGAATATTTTGAATATATTTTATGGGATGAAAAAGTTTTATTTGAAAAGAGTTTCCCTTGGTGGAAAAATTTCATATTAACTATAAGTGTGAACTTGTAAATTACATTTTTACTAGATAATAGTTTCCCCTAAATCTATAAAATTATCTAACTGAAATTTATTTTGGAAATGAATTTGAATTATAGTTTTAAAAATCATTAAAAAGTTATGTTTAAGGCCTGGTCCTTTCACAAATAGCCTTGTTACTATTCTTAACAACTAGGTTACCATTGCAATAGTCATATTTCCAATACTCATATAAGATTTCTACTTATTATAAATAAATATTATGTTATTTATTCAAAATTAACATCAATTTCTACCAATTTATTGATAATAATTTTAGAAAATAAAAATTATATTACCAATAGTTTGTTCCATTTATTCTGTATTTTTAAAAACTAGGATTATTTTTATAGACAATTTTATTATGAATTTCATAATCTGGTTATTATATTTTATTATTTTTATGAATTTATTTTATAATGATTAATTTAGTTCTTTATACTTTTCCTCTTATTTTAATGTTTGAAATTAACATAATAATATATATTTTTTGTTATGGAGTACATGGGTCTCAAATTATATTATATTAAAAAATATGACACACATGATTATTAATATGTAAAATCATCTATATGAATGTAAATATTATTAAAATCACTAATATTAGGATAAACATACCCTGACGATAGTTTCAGTATATCATGAGATATCAATTTCTGCCTCATAAAAGCAGGATAATTAATTCAATTATATAAAAAAAATGATCCAGTGACCTGATGGGTGTCACAGATCACCCCATCAAGCCATTTTTGTTGCCCAAATATTCTATATTGACACTATAATAGAAAATGGTGAATCTAAAACTCTCATTTCTGACCCTTATACTCCTAGGTCTCAAGGATATCTCATCACACTACTTCCTAACATGGAATATAAGGATCTATTTTCCATGACTCACTTTATAATTTTATCCACGATATGAATATGTTGATATAGAATTGTGCCATTGATACTAATATATATGACCTCCTAGTCCACTATGTGATATTACTTTATATGAAACTATATAAACTATAATATGGAAAATATAACATGAAAGGATGTAATCTGATATTTTTTCTATTCGGTATTCCACATTCCCGAGAAACACATTGATCTAAAATGGATTTACTTAATATCACATAAATTTACCCTATATTCCAAGAATATGATTTAATGACCCATCTAGAATATATGAGAAACCCTAGGTAATCCCAAAAAATAATAATTGATTGTAAACATCGACATGGTAATATTTTGGGTAAATTTGATCCATCGATAGTCTTTTATAAATTGGATAAACCATAATAAAATTTTCTAAAATGAATCTCCCCCATAGTATGTAAAGCTAAAAAAATTCTAACCAGTAGAGGGTAGATAATCATGGTCATCCATACAATGATTCTATGTGAACTTATTTATTTATAGTTAATAGCTATTTTTAATAAAATTCCACTATTAATGAATACTTATATGACTAGTTATCAAATCCATTCACAGAATCATAGAGAACATCCTCGAGAATCGGATTTTATTTTTTATTCTACACATTAATTTTTGAGAGAGTTTTTTTTTCAAATCACAATTGAGAAACAATGGATACAGTGGGATGTGAACTGTGGGTCACCATTACAAAATATTTCCAATATAATTGAAATATTCTTCTCATTCTCTTGAACACAAATGAAACCAACATACACCACTATCAAAAACACATTTAATAGAGAAAAATATGTTGATTTTGATAGCTGGTGGAAAATAAATCATATTGGATTCATCTCACATGGAGATAAAAAATACAAACCACAAAATCCATTTAAATACAATCAAATATCTAAAACTACATTTGAAGAGGATTTAATTAATTCTTTTTCTTTCGGTTCATGAATTTTTTCTATTGCAACATTAGTTATCCTAGAGAAAAATTAGAAATGAACCCATTTATCTTGATAACAAAATATTAGACTTTCTAATCCTATATCATCCCGGTATTCCATGGGTTAATATCCCAATAGAACTAGTTCCCTCCAACTACAACCCATTTTCACATATCCAATGGAACCACTAAAAAAATATATAATTTTTTTAATCAATAGTGTAATGAAAATCATCTGAGGTATCATGATAATTTATGATTATTATTATAAAACATACATGTGGATTTTATTCCTAATAATGTTCATTATTTTTATATATATTTGGTGTGTCCTACACAAATTTCTTAAAACTAATTTTTTAGATTTCCACCTACAATTAAAATCTTGAAAAAAATGCAATCAATGTCACCGCATCTCCATATTAATTCACTACATGAGTAGTTTATTTTATGACCAAGTATTTACCCACCACATTAATATTACCTTGGGATTAGAATAATTTATTTCAAATTTAGGAAGGTACACCACCCATTTACCAGTATTAAGATTCATATTCCACTAAGTGATGTGACAACTCACATTTTTATGATAAAAATACATTGTTAATCCTTATGTAAAATTATAAACACACTATGTATTCATAATATGAATTACCACTTCTAATGAAAAGTAATGGGTTTGGTAATTATTATGATGAGTGTATAATTAAAATTACTTTTAATCTACAACATAATCATCCTACATCAACACACTCCTAAATCATATACCAGATGTTTCAAAATACAATGCACACCAAAAGACCAGGTCAAGAAACATTCATATGGGGGCATCAATTTACCAAATATTCAACTTCTAAAAAAATATTTATGTTTTCTCTTCATAACAAATATAGCAACATTGTAGTTCAAGGATATAAATGTTTATTCCAATACAGGTAAATCAAGAAAAAATTCTTATAATATCTCACCAATATTAATAAAATACAAATATCCAATGAATTCTTAGAGAACCCGTAGGACATCAAAAAAGGGATCTTCATTGGATCCATTTATATTAATCATTCCATAAGTAAATATCAAAAAAATTAATTTCCTTGATAAAATACTGAAATTTTAATAAATTATCATCTAGAGGTGTTCAATGAATGTTCCTAAAAATATTTCTATATAGAACTCATTATGTTCATTTATATTGAAATAAATGAGGATATTATTAATAAGCTTCACTAAAATGGTTCTATGATTCCAAGGGGCAATCTAGATTATTATGTCTATAATGGAAATCAGGACATTAATCAACCAAATGACCTAATGAATTATTCCTAAATCATATTACGTATCTGAAAATTTATCTTCTGAATAACATATTTTATCACCTCTTGATAATAAATCATAAAATAAATCATATAAACGAGAATATATTCTATACTATAATTGGATTACAGTTTCAGTTGTCAAATAAATTTAAAGGTTTTTTTCTATCTTCATTAGAAATTTTAAGTTATGTCCAGAGTTACAATAATGGGTAAATGTGAAAATTGAACTAAATATCATATAGCCGAACATTCAATTCTATAAACATGGAAGTGGGTATTAAATGAGATGAAAAAGATACAAGGATCATCAGTTAGTGTTTTTCAATAGAGAACTGTACCAAATGTTGGGATAGAAAACAAAAAAATAATTAGGAATAAAATAAACATAAATTACTACTTCAAAGGGAATTATTACATCTAATATCTTCCCAATAGCATACATGGAAAAACTAGATATCTAAAAATTAATCCTTTTAATATCAATAATTAGAGGTATTGAACTTTTTAACAATGGTTCCAAATAGATTGGATGACATGGGTGTTCCTATAAAGGGAAATGAATAAAATACTACTAAGATATTAATCAATATGATATTTTGAATAACTCATATTTTTTATCTCTAAAATTTGATTGGGGATATTTTGGCCAAAAAGATGAAATCAAAAACAGTATCAACATTGTTAACTATCATGCACCACTCTAGTCTCTTTATAACCTTCTCATTCTCTATTCTGAATGTAGTATAAAGGAACATAAAAAACCGAATCAGCATAGATTTTGAGTCTGGAAAATCTATCACTATAGACGAAATGATGGAATAAGGTGCATATAAGTCAAATAATATGTATTTTAGAGATGAAGAAATAAATATTGGACCTTTTATGGTCATTGGCATGATATCTAAATCCTATTGTATATATTATACCACATACAAATTACCAAACCAATGTCCAATATAAGATTTATATAGAGGATGAGAGTCTCCCTTTTTCAATGAATAATGAAATTATCACATACATTTATCAAATCACACATATGATCCATTTTTTAATGATTACCTCACCAAAAATCCTTGAATAGAATTCCCATAAAAATTTGGAGATTCCCCAAGTGATCACACAATTTGTACATCATTGGATCATCCAAGAAATGTTTTTTGTTCCATTGCATCCCCTACAATTATTATAATAACTCTCTTTTCCTTGATAGATCCATATGTTCATATAAAAAGTAATTTTTTATACTCCCACTTATACACTAGTGAAAATCCTTACAATTCATTTTCTTTCAAGAAGGGGAACTCTACACCTCCGCCCCTATAAAAATGGAGGATCCACCCATAAATAATATAATAACTTACATGTCTACCCCACTATTCATTAAATAATTAAATCACATCATGTTGGTTTGATGTAATAGAAAAATAATAAGCAACTAGATTTATGGGATTTATCCTATCTAAAAACTAATATCTATTTGGTAAACATTTTCAAGGATTTTGGGATAATGGTTTACCAACTCTTGAAACAGAGTCGAATACTTTATCACAAAATGATCCCCTTTTCCCAATTTCATAATATCCCAACAATTTTAAACCCATAATTTCCCTATGGATAACTTCTTTTTAAAAACTCCCTTGATTTGAGTCCATGTGCTATTATTATCAAGCTTTTCTTTCTTGATCAAGTCCCACCCTATTAGGTTGGTCCCATAAAAAATATAGGATGAACAACAAACCATTAATGTGTTAGTGGTGAAATGGAAATTAATGACGATATCAATTTTTCATCCACTCATTGGGTTCATGATATTTTAGTCAACCTAGAACAATGGTGGGATTTCTTAGTAAAGACATGGTCATGATTCCCCACTAGGTTTTTCACTTTCCTTAGTGCATATCATTGAGAATGTATGGTAATGATGGAGAAATTAATAAAAAGGGTATGCTACATTTGGTTAAATAGGTTCTTTTTCTCCACTACTCCATCTATAAAATTCACACAATAATTTATTAGGAGTATATTAAATAAAACATGAACCATGAAACTTGATCAATACATACATCAATTTCAATTAATCAAGGTTAACATAAAAAATTTCACACATTAATTCATAAAAAACAACCATTATCAAAAATATCTAGCTTTAATACCAAATTTAGGGAAACTTGAAAAATTCTACGAAATAATATAGTATATAAAATGAATGCATAATGTTTATAAACATGCAAAGACTATTTTATTTTCACTCGGTATGTAAACAGAATTGGTTTTAACATAACCTCATGGTTTACAAACAATGGGATTTCAACGTACACAACTAATTTCCTTCCCCTTTCACCATAAAACACTATTTATAAAAAAATAACTTGTGGGACTACCCTAAATATCCTAATATTATTAAACCATATCAAATTTCATAAAATAATAAATTATAATTCTCACCCCAAGACAATATTCCATACCACAAATATTAATTAATATTTCTTACCAAAGAAGAGAAATATTGGAACCCCCTCCACAATTAGCCTAATCATTAATGGTATTATTTCCATACTAACATTACTCCCCGGATAAGAGTGGTTCCCTATTATAATTTTGTAATCAATAAATGTGATGTAAATCATTCACACACTAATGGAATGTATATAGGATAGTTTTATTAAAATTATATAATATATATGACATAATAATGATACTATAATGATTCTGTATACATATATACATGTATTTCATTTTATTTCTTTCTTTAAATACATAAATAAAATTGAAACAACATTAATAAGTATGTCCAACCTACCATCTCAATGGACGGTGTATTCTATTTCATACTTTTATATTATATAGATTATTATAATACACATATACTGAATATACATGAAATTTATATCCCATTTTTCATTTGGAAAATCATGATATGCATATAAGGTCCAAATATGTAACATTTTATGAAACACGGGAAAAATAGATTGACTATTACTTAAATCATATCCTTAACATGAAATTGTTAACAAATAGGTAATATAACGTAATAATAAACCCATATATGTTATTAGATATAATAAAAATATTATGTGATATATGTATAATAAAATTATTTTTATTATACAATAATTTATTATGAGTAAGAAGAGATTCAAGACACAATGTATGTTGATTTCATCTAACATTTTATTTCTGTGAGAGACATGCCTTAATCACCACTTATTTAATTTCTGTTGTTTGTATATAACCCATGGATACATTCAATGATTACTATAATATATTTAAGTGTCATTTAAATATTTATGTTATGATATTTATTTCATGTGGGTTATGTTTCAAAAGTAACCAAATTAGTAATGTAATTTTCTCTCAATTTTCATTATTCGAAACACATACCATGTCATGCACCTATATTTTTCGATGAGGTGTATATACTTCAATTTCTCTTATTTTATCATCAATATACTTATTTTTATTATATTTTAATCTTCATAAAATGCTATTCTATAGATCTTGAATTATATTTAACAAAATGGTTATTGTTTATTGTTATAATATCATTGTTTATCAAGATTTCTTACAATTATTCTTCCATTTGATGAAATATCATGATACATATCTCAAGAACACTCATTAATTTTCTTATGCACTAGTTATTCCTGATTCATTTATGTATTATTACCATTTCCCTACTATTTATTAGTTAATATAATTATGAAAATGTTTTTAAGAAAACGTAACCTCAATTCTATTTTTGGTTATAAATAAATTGTATACAAAAACTCATGTTTTCAAAGAATGTTTTTAAACAATATTGGATTATTATTTTAAATGTAAATTCAATTTAATTATTTTAAATGCATTATTTGTGAGTTTTAAAATCTATTTTCAATGAAAATGTATAAATTATCAATTCTTTTCGAGAAAAAAGTTTTCAAATTCTTTTCAAAAAATCATTATAAGATTTAAAATTGATCTAAAGGAAATTTTTTTCTAAAGGAATTAAATAATTATTTTTATGTTTTAATTTAATTTTTCAGAAAAAAGGTTTTAACTTTTTTTTAAATGTTATTTTATAAATTTTCAAGGCCATATTTATAGAAAATGGTTGTTAAATGATTTTATGATTAAAAAAAAAATTCAAATAATAAAGGGTATATTCCTCAAGAAATGGGTTTAAAGGGTCTTTAAAAATTATTTTCCATATAAAACGACATCCATTGATGACACTCATTCATTTCTAGGAAATATTTCCAATGGTTTCATTCATATTATTTATATGAATTTTTTATGGTCTGATGACATGATGTTTATGATACCCATTATTCTTCCACATGTTTTATGCTCATAAAACCTCCCCTTTTCAGGGATTTATGCTTCATGAAATGATTATGGAACATGTATTTTTAAATAATTTTAGATATGATTTAATGTTTACTAAATCCATTTCATTTCATCGGAATATAAAAGGATGATTACAAATCCCATATCATTTCATGGTTCATGATATATGAATGTTTTATTATCATATGGCACATGTTTGAATGATTTTATTATGATATGGGTGGGACCTATATCTCCCTCCAATGAA
The DNA here is from genome assembly GCA_963277665.1 of Viscum album. Lineage (NCBI taxonomy): Eukaryota > Viridiplantae > Streptophyta > Magnoliopsida > Santalales > Viscaceae > Viscum > Viscum album. The sequence continues at coordinate 1,448,553,269 of OY728151.1, read as the reverse complement.
TTAGGTAAAGATATATATCTCATATAATAATAATGGGAATCAATTCAATGATCCATATCCACTATGGGAAGATCTGGAAACTAGATCCCTTACATGGAAATGACTGGAACTAGGGATGATGGTTTTTCCCACCCAATAGTTGTAGTCAGAAAATTAATGGAGGATAGGGAAACTTGATCCCGTACAGGGAAAGTAAAGTGACTAGGGATAGTGGTGTGGCCCATCCAGTAGGTATAGTTCCCATGAAGTGACTTTATATGTTCAATCCATTTGTATTGATTTATAGGGAATTATATCACATGTTTATGTATGACACAATTCTGCTTCTTGTTCATATGATATGATTTCAGGGAGTATATTATTTATTGCCTTATGATTCATGTATTATAATCTACTAAGATTTGTTCCATGATTCATGTTTATAATATTTTATATGTAGGTTATTATCTTCTAATATTTTCATTATGTTATCATACCCCTATTCTCATGTTTATACATACACATCTCCCATTTTTACCCATAATGAGTATCGAAAATCAATCCTTTTAGTTTTAAATCCCCATTTTATGAAGATATTTATAATGTTTTATGTACCAAAGAATGGTGATATTCCGGAATAACTTAGTCACAGATAATTTAGCTCACATATATACTAGTTTTTATGTGTCCATGTATCCAAAGGCACTAATCTAATATTTTATGTGGGTGTCTAATTGTGAAATGTAATAGGTATTCATCATAAGGGATGTAATCTCTATGTAAGTTATGACTGGTTTGTTTTATATATCCCAAGAAAATATTTGGATAATAACTCAAAATATGTTTAATGAACTTATATATAGAAAATTGAATAAATAAATGTTAGTAATATGGAAGAAATTAGAGGTATAGAAAGATAATGAATAACATAAAATTCGATGTGGTTGGTTTTTGAGTTCCCTTACATCAAGTCCAGAATCACTTACTGGGTGTGTCTAACCATTGGAATAATCAATTAAATTTTAATAAATACTTGAATCATAATATTTTTCATAACTATTTAATTTTTTTTATTTTCTTCTCATTTTTATAAACATTATTTAAACATTATTTTCTCGTTCACTATCCTGATGATGTTCATTTCATTGATCAAATGTTTATTCAATTTACTTGTCATTGTGGATGTTCTTATAAAATGTATCTATAATTATATATCTAAAATTTTATCAAGTTAATTTTAGTTAAAATTATCAATGTGGTCCATATGTTAAATTTTATTTACGAAAAAGAATGGGTCACTATTTGTAAATATTATTGTTCAATTATTTGATTTTTCCCCAAAATGTTGATCATATTTGGTTTCCATCAATAATTATGTATATTTTTCATTAAAAAATATATAATGGAATATAATATAGTTATTTTTAAAATATATGAAAGTAACTATCTTGTTATAACTAGCCATGGAGGAAGTGATGAAGAATTATTATCATCATCCACGGAGGTTGTAAACTTACTATGATATGGGAGAATTTTCAATTTTAGAATAAATAAGAGGAAGGTAGATAATGATTAATCGATTAACATAATAAAATTTCAGAAAATTTATTTTACTGGTGTAATTATATTAGTATCTATGGTAATTATTTGGAGGATGTAAAAGAAGTTTTTTTATATAGAAAGAAATGGAAATGGAGATTGTTAGTTCTTTTCATCCACCTTGGGATAAATCCCATTATAAATATAACATTCCTTCGAATAGTGGTTTTTTGATGAGGAAACCCCATATGATAGGTATAATAGTGTTTCAATGGATTTTTTTAGGGGTTAGATGAGATATGACTCTTATGGTATGCAGAGAAGTTTGGTGATGAAGGGTTTTATTTATAAGTGGATCAAAGGTGTGTTATTATTTACAATATTTATTTTATATTTTTTATCATGTCTACCAATTTTCAAGAATCATGTTTCTATAAATATTAATAGGTGAATGTGAGACTATTATAAGTGTTTCATCAATCATCCTATATATAATTAAACAATTTCTTAACTTATAATATGGCATACAATATTTTTTAATATTTCACTATTGACAAAACATTCATCTTCTTCCAAGAAATACCAAAATTATACAAATTTTTTTGGATGTGTTTATTTCAAAAATTATAATCATTTTTTGAATATAGTTTTATATATATACAAATATTTATATATATCATTATTTATTGAAATATACTAATTTTTATGACTAAATAAAAGTTTAGAACCTTCAAAATTGGAATATAATTGTATATAATAATATATACATATTATAAGAAATAATGTTTTTTAATTTTAAACAAGTATTAGAAGATAAATTACAGTTTAAAATATATTAATTTATTTGAAATAAATATTTTAATGAATATGGACCATATCTATTTTCTAAATATATATTTTGTTTTTTTGTTAATTACTTATTTTACCACATTTTATACTTTTGATTAATATTCATTCTATATTAATTACATTTATTTTTATTTTATAATATACCAAATAAATTATAATAATAGTATAATTGATATTTTAATTTTCTAAATATAACATAAGAAGTATATTCATTGAAAATAAATACTTTTTTCTATAGGGTACATGATAATCCACATCGAGTTTAAACGAAAAACAAAATATTAACATTTAAATATTATAGTTATAACCAAACTGTTAGAATGGTGGGATTAAACAATATTATATGAATTATAAAAGTATGGTTTATATTAGAATATATAATTAATTCTTTTTTAACCAACTAATTATAAATGAATGTGAAACCTTTTTAAAAAAAACATGAAATGTTTTTCTGAAAACTATTAAAATGTGAAGTAGTGTTCTTTATACCAATAAATAAATAAATAAATAATGTTTTCTTGATTATATTAGTGAAAAATATATAAAATATATGAAATCTAATGTTTAAAAATTATATAATATTTATTCTTGTAATGGAACGGACCACGCAGGTCCATTCCATTGTGAAAATATGGCGTTTGAGGTGTTCTGGGAGATCAAGTTGACTTATCCCCAACACTTTTCCACATTTATATTTAGGTGAACAGTTCTAATGGTAGACCGTTGTGAGCAGTTCAATAGTGACCTTATGTGAAGAGCTCTAATGCTTGACCGTTGTGAACATTGCAATGGTACCCTTAGGTGAACAGTGTCAACATTAACATTCTATGAATAGTAAAATGGTAACCTTAGGTGAACTGTGTCAACATTAACCTTTTTTGAATAGTGCAATGGTAACCTTAGGTGAATAGTGTCAACATTAACCTTCTTTGAACAGTTCCAATGGTAGACTGTTGTGAACAGTGCAATGGTAACCTTAGGTGAACAGTGTCAACATTAACCTTCTATGAACAGTGCAATGGTAACCTTTGGTGAATAGTGTCAACATTAACCTTATGTGAATAGTGCAATTGTAACCTTAGATGAAAATTGTCAATAGTAACCTTATGTGAATAGTGTAATGGTAACCTTAGGTGAATAGTGTCAACACTATCCTTTTGTGAACAGTGCAATGGTAACCTTAGGCAAACAATGTCAACATTTACCTTCTGTGAATAGTATAATGGTAACCTTAGATGAATGGTGTTTCCAGAACAGTGCGGTTACAATGGTGAGGTTCATGAATAGTGTATCCAGAATAGTGTGGTTCCAAAGGTGAGGTTCCGGTGGTGAGGTTTCAATGGTGAGGTTAATGAACAATGTTTCCATAACGGTGAGGTTCCAACGATGAGGTTCGTGAATAGTGTTTCCAGAACGGTGAGGTTCCAATGGTGAACAGTGTTCCTGACTTCATACTATTTCAACCCTTTAACATTTCCTTTGATGTAAAATTCATTTAAAGTCTTGTTTTAAAGACTCTAAGTAAGATTCAAAGCCCATAACTCCTATATTAATTATCCCTAAGGCTTGGGGTGTTCTTACTTGGTCAAACCGCGTGGTTTAAATGCGATCCACTTTTAATGGGAAATTAAGTGTATCTTAAACCGTCACTCCATTAAATCTTATAACGGGATGGGATATCTTCCTGCCTAATTATTTCTCCATGTTCTCGGGTGTGAGATACTCGAACATCCCATTCCTTCTCATAGGAGTTGCACAATCAAACATTCCTCCTCGGATTTTTTCTGCTCTGTTTTGATGCAACCAAGATGTATCGATCAATCTTATATATAAGGTATATTTTATCGTCATTATTTTAGGGTTCATCTTCTCCTATTTCTCCTTCCATATTATAGCATGTGACATCCACGCTTCGAATGGAGTTTTCTTGGATTCGGTTAGTGTGGTCTTACTGTAGACTATTCTCATATAAAGAACGTCAAGAATTATTTTAGGTAGGGGATTAATTGCTTCTCTCTTCCTTTATATGCAAATCTATAATTATCATGTTATATCCCATTGTATGATAATGGAATTAACATAATAAATATTTTAACCTGATAAATAAATTGATATCAATCGTATGTTATTGCTCCTTGTCTTTTCTAGATAGTGTGATATCTATGCTTGATTTATTTAGTTGTTCGTTCATGATGGAGATTTGTGATGAACGTAAACCACATTTAATTGATAATAGTTTTGTTAAAAGAAAATGAGTCATGTAAATTAATCTGGTTCTCCTTACTGTAATTTGATGTTAGTTGGCGCAGTAAGCATGTTTAATTATTTTTTTTCATTACTTACTGATTAGGTTTCCCGAATTTGGAACCAATGAATTATAAATCGGTTAATTAAATATGGATTAATGAAATGATTGTTTGATAATTCCTTGATTGGTTCTGAGTTACCCTATTGGTAGTTAAAGGGTGAATAGAAGAATTATTGAGATGTTTGTTTTTCAGCTGCTTGTGTTGTGATGTAAGCCTAGATGGCTTTTGTGGTATGTGGGGGAAATGATACATTTGATTGTGGCAGAAGATGACGCCTAGAGTGGAAAGATGCATCGGTTTATGTATATGGGTGTTGGGGAGTCCACCATGGATGATGGAACAAGATGAATGTGATTGTTAGACGCTTGCTCATTCTTATTGGTTGATTATTCGCTTTATTTTCCCCACTGCTCAAGGAAACTAGTCTTGATTACCCTTTTTTCGAAAGAGGTGAAGACGCGTGGGGTATGCCACGTACTTTCTGCGTTTATCTTCTCAAGGGAGGATGGGTCAACTATCTTGCTATAGGCGGCAAAGACTCGACAGGTAGCACATCTACTCATCGTGTTGAGCGCCCTTGTGTTTAGTATCATAGAATTTTTTTCTAGAATTTTTGGTAATATGGGAAAGTAATTCTGTAATGAGTAATTGAATAAATGATGTTAACCATTGGTTTTATAGTTTCTAGAAAAAAATAAAGAGGTTGTAATTTTAAAGGGACAATGGACTTTTGGTGTGAAGCTAATGAAGTTTAATGTGTAATTTTAAATGATTAATTAATCTTTAAAGAATTAATTAACGTAAAGTCGAACTGATAAAAAGGAATGAAGTAATCTATTAAAGCTATTTAAATGGTTGTGTGCTTATAGGATACCTTGTCTAAGAAGTAGCAGCCCAGAGTCCGAGAGACTTTAGCTACAGTTGAGTTTAAGACTAGGTTATGCCCATAGTGTGGTTGTGAGATATAGTATATCCTGTACTTTTTGTGTTTCTATACGCTACACCACCCTGTTAGTAAGGTAAAATGACACCCCCGGGATTCTGAGCCCTGGGGGGTAGGGTGTTTTCCTCAACATTCCGGTGGGAGGATGAATTACTGACTACCCTCTTTTTCCCCACACTCTTCTATTGGAAGTTATTTGTGCTGGTAGGAATATCGGTTAGTTTTCCCCATATATGTGTGTAGAGGGATGTAATGGCTTGTGGTAATTCACACCCACATATTCGGGATATAGTTTCCCATGGCCTTCTATAGGTGTAACGTGTATAGGATGTGAGGGCTTGAGGATCCACACTCAGTGTATGGGCTATAATGGCTTGAGTTATAATACCTTACATATGATACATGTTATGCGGACTGTGGTGGCTCCCAGAAACTACCTAGTTACTTTTCATACGTGGACGTGGTGGTTTTGTGGCATGAGGAGCATGTTGTGGTGCTTTGCTCAACTGTCTGTGGGAAAGCCTTTTGGAGAGAGATGCTTAGGATGTGTGATGTTGGGGAAAAGCAGCAAAACATTGGGGAAGTAGTAGTGGGGTACCCTTGATATTCTTTATTATATTATAGACTCTCGTATGGGTTACTTGGTGAGAGTATCCATGGTGAGGTTGGGAACTTAGTATAGTTGTTTAGGTGATGAGTTAGTTTCACTTGTTGTTCACTGTGCTTTAGTTTTCATTCTTTACTTTTTTCACAAGAGGCTTTAGGGAGGATCCTACTGAGTATACTTTTATACTCACCCTATGTATATATAAACTCTTTTTCAGGTCACTTGGAGTAGGTTGGAGATCAAGCTGGTTTCTACCAGCATGGGGTTCCAGGAGCTGTTCGGGCTTGTGGTTGCCGCTGTTTTTACTTTCTTTTGGGTACGTGCTGTTTTCCCCTTCCAATTGTAGTACTTTTTCATGGAATTACATATGTGCACATGTGCTTCTTTTATATTTCTATTCCTAGTTGGAGTTGGTTGGTGTCTATCTTATTTCTCTCTTCCGCATGTGTTCTCTTAGAGGGTAATGCCTCCCATTTGTGTGTTTACTATACCCTTGGTGCTAGTCAATAACCTGGGGCCTACTAGAGGCAGGACACAGGGGTCATTATCTCCCTTCTCGCACTACCAGCCCAGGAGGGGTACACTTTGTGGGGAGGGGGTCGTGACAGAGTGGTATCAGAGGTCTGGTTGAGGGATAGGATGGAGATTGGTGTTAGGAACAAGCATGGTTGCATGGGTTGGTAGGTAAATGGTGTCATTCATGTTTATCAAGTGATGTAAACATTGGAGACTAGCTGAGACATAGGCATTTAGGTCCCCCTATGATCTGATGTATGAACCTTTAGGTTTATAATGGCTACTAAATAAGGTGATACTAGTTGTAGGGTAGAGACCTAGGAAAGGATCATGCATCATTCTTCATTGTACCTGTGTTTTAATGGGTAGATTGTGGGATAGATTATCCTAAAATAAATAATAGAAAACAATTAATTAATTAAAGGTTAGTCTTCCATATTCCCGGTTTAGGAGCTCTAATAGTTTTTTATTTTACATGTATGGCTCCAGGTCGATGTCCTTGTCAGGTTTGCATAGAAGTTTTCTAGAAAGCTATTCCTGATGATTGTAGCAGTGTAGAGTTTGACGATGATGACACATGGAGGAAGAAAATACGAGAGTTTCAGTGCCAGAGTCTGAAGAAGTACAAGGGCTCTGTTTCAGATGCAATCACGGAATAATGGTTGGAGGAGATCGAGATAGGCTTTAGTTCGATCCATGCTTGGAAGGAGCACTGGGTGTCCTTGGTTGTGACGATGCTACATGGAGCAGTGAGGCAATGGTGGTTATTGTTACTTAGGGATCATGAGGAGTCAACGATCTCATGGTAGGAGTTCTGAGACCAGTTTAGATTTGGGTTTATTTCTTTCACTACGAAGGTGCCCGGTCGCCCAAAGCTTCTTACCCTTTGAGAGGGGAGATTAAATTATCGAGAGTTCGGAATCCATTTCAGGAACCTTTTACGATATGCTTTGGACCTGCTGTCAAATGAGGAGGCCAGGGCGAGGCATTTTGAGGAGGATTTGTGTCCATAGATCCAGCGCCAGGTTACCCAATTTAGGATAAAGATATATCTTGAGGCGGTGGAGAGGGCAGAGGTTGTCGAGAAGACTTTGGCCAAGACCAAATCATTACTAGAGGGGAATAATCATGATTCCTGACAAAGTAGAGCTGTGGTTTGGGGTTCCCGGTTTTCAGGGCATAAGAGTTTTCGTTCATCCTGGTGTAGGTCCCAACCCTTCACATTTCGTTTCTCTAGAGGTAGCAACTCTCAGGCTTATTCCAATGGATTAGGAACTTGTTTTTCTTGTGGTGGTCATAGTCATCAGCATCGGGAGTGCCCTATCTTATAGAGTAGTCATCGTGCACCAGGTGATACGCTCTTTGTTCCTCCGTTGAGGAAGTTCTAGACGAGGCAACAGTAACAGGTTGCACCAGTTTTAGATCCGCAGAGGGTATATGGGGCAGACATATGACATCCCCATGACACTCCCCATCCTTGGAGAGTAGAGCACGGCCCTGGTGGTGGTCATCATCAGGGTCGGAGAGGCTGTGGAGGAGGTCTTGGTCATCTTCATTCTCTAGCGTTTCCAGCTCCAAGCGAGCGAGATGTCATTCGAGGTACCCTTTTCTTGTTTTCTACCTTTGTGTATGCCTTGTTTGATTCATGAGCGACACACTCCTTCATATCACCTACCCTTGTCCATGCTTTGGGACTTGTGGTGGAGAGGCTTTCAGTTCCCTTGGCGTAGACTACGCCAGTTGGAGGTCGAGCTAACCTGTTTGAAGTATTTAGATACTGTGAGCTAGTGTTGGGGAAACCCCGCTCTTGGGGAGATTTCCAATGTTTACTAATTCAACCATATGATGTCATCCTCATCATGGATTGGTTGTATTCGGTGCGGTCTATCGTGGATTGTTTCAGGAAGAAGGTTATTTTCAATGGTGTGGATGGAGAACCAGTGGTGTTTGTTGGCATGCAAGATCCTCAGATGGGTGATAGGCACATTCTGTCCTTATAATCCATGATGGCTAAGATGATGTTGAGTTCTTCAATGTTTCAGAAGTTGGTGTTTCCTATGCTCGTAGAAGAGTACCCTGATGTCTTTCCAGAAGAGGTTGTAGCATTACCCCCTCGATGAGAGATCGAGTTTGGTATCGAGCTACAACGAGGAGAGTATCCAATCTCTATGTCTCCATATAGAATGGCCCCTTATGAGTTATGAGAGCTACGTAGACATCATGATGGTCGGTTACAATGTGGTTTTGTACAGCCAATTGTGACTTCATGGTGTGCACTAGTTTTGTTCGTGATGAAGGCTAACGACATTTTGCGGTTGTGTGTTGATTATCGTCGCTTAAACAAAGTGAAAATAAAGAATCGATATCCTTTTCTGCAGATTGATGATTTATTTGATCAACTGAAGGGTGCAAGTTGGTTCTCAAAGATCGAATTGCGGTTAGGATATCATCAGATGCGTGTAAAGGATGAGGATATCCCGAAGACTGCTTTCCGTTGTCATCATGGGCATTATGACTTTGTTGTAATGCCATTAGTCATGATGAATGATCCAGGTGTGTTTATGGGATTGATGAATTTTGTGTTTCGTGAGTTCCTCGACAAGTTTGTGGTGGTATTCATTGAAGAAATCCTTGTGGTCTCCACATCTGAGGAGGAGCATGAAGAGCATCTACATGCCATTTTGAGAGTTCTTCATCAACATCAGCTTTTTGGGAAGTTTTCGAAGTGTGAGTTTTGGGCTCGAGAATTCAGTTTATTTGGACATGTTGTGTCCCAACATGGAGTAGATGTGGATCCATGGAAGATAGAAGTAGTTGTGTTCTAGACAGCCCCCAAGATAATGTCAGAGGTGCGAAGATTCATTGGTCTTGTAGGCTATTACAGGAGGTTTGTAGCCGATTTCTAACGAGATGGGACTCCTCTGACAGCTTTAACCAGGATGGATCAGGCGTTCATATAGACTGATCAGTATCAGGTAGCTTTCAACTATCTAAAGGATAAGTTAGTATGTGCTTCAGTTCATTGTCTTCCAACTGAGGGATTTCAGTTTGATGTTTTCTGTGATGCTTCGCATCTGGGGTTATGATGTGTTCTCATGCACTATAGGTCAGTTGTTTGTTATGGGTCTCGACAATTGTGTCCCCATGAATGTAAATATTCCACCAATGACCTTCTATTGTTAGTTGTGGTGTTTGCTCTGATGTTTTAGAGACACTACCTCATTAGAGAGAGCTTTGTGGTTTTCACCGATCATAAGAGTTTGAGGTATGTTTTCTACCATCATGAATTGAACTAACGACAGTGTCGGTGGATGGAGTTCTTATAGGAATACAACTTCAACATATCCTATACACCTAGAAAGGGGAATGTTGTAGCTGATGCGCTGAGTCAAAAGTCATGTAGTGATGTTGTGCGGGAATCTGTTGATTCTTGGAGAGTATTGGAAGAGTTTCCAGCATTACATCTTGGTATGGGATATGTTGGGGGTAGAGGCTGTCTTTTTCATATGACGGTACAATCATCCCTAATGTAGAAGTTGAAAGAGTGCCAGTTGGGGGATCTAGAGGTGGAGGTTTGGAGAGACAGAGTTGTTTGTGGCGAGGCCCCTGATGGTTGGTCGGAGGATGAACACACCGAGTGTTGTATCACAGAAGGCTTTTTGTTCATTTAACGATGTGCGAGATGGTTCTCATAGAGTTTCATAGTTCGCCTTTAGCGGTGCATCCTGGCATGAAAAAGATGTACCAAGCCTTGAGGAGCCAGTTTTGGTGGTTGGGGATGAAGCATGTGGTTGTGGAGTTTGTGTCTCGTTGTTAGGTCTGCCAGAAGGTGAAGGTCGAACACCGTGTTCCTGGTGTTCTTCTTCAGCCATTAGGGATTCCTTAGTTGAAGTGGGAGGACATCTCAAAGGACATTGTTACTGGTGTAACTTGAGCTCTGGGAGGACATGAGGCTATTTGGGTGGTATTGGATCGTTTAACAAAATCAGCCCACTTCATAGCGATCAAGGACTCAAGCTCAGTGGAATTTTTGTCGAGGCAGTATATGGGGGAGGCAGTGAGACTTCATGGAGTCCCAAGGACGATCATTTCTGACCGAGATTGTCGTTTTACTTCTAGTGTGTAGAGAGGTCTCCAGCATGCTTTCGGTTCTCAGTACTACCTTAGCACTGCTTTTCATCCTCAAACGGAGGGTCAGAGAGAGCGAACCATCCAGACTCTTGAAGACATGTCACACCCTTGTGTTCTTGATTTTGGAGGTTCGTGGATGAGGCACTTACCCTTGATGGAGTTCGCTTACAATAATAGTTTTCTCTCCACCATCGGTATAGCGCCATTTGAAGCCTTGTAAGGTCGACCTTGCCATTCTCCGTTGTGTAGGACTGGGGTCGGAGAGTCAGCAATTCTCGAACCAGAACTAGTCCAGAATACAACAGAGATGGTTCAGGTGATTCGCGAGAGGATGAAGACAGCATAAGATCGTCAGAAATCAAATGCCGATCAAAGGAGGAGGCCCTTAGAGTTTGATGTTCACTATGGGAAAAATGGCTTTTTGTGACGGGCCTTTTGCGACGGGATTTATTCCCGTCGCAAAAGGTTCGTCAAAGAGGTTATTTGCGATGTGGGTAACGACCCGTCGCAAATAACCAACTATTTGCGACGAGATTTCGTCTCCCGTCGCAAATAGTTTGGCGCGGATTGTGCGTCAAACCGCGCAAAGGTTATTTGTGACGGTGGGATCCCACCGTCGCAAATAGTTAAGTATTTGTGACGAGCCCCGTCACAAATAACCGGCGGCGGTTTATAGTTTTGTGCGACGGGATGTCGTCTCGTCGCAAAAGGTGTGTCAGAATGGACTATTTGCGACGGGTCCCGTCGCAAAAAACTTTTTAACCGTTGACAGTAATTAATGCAGGCGTAGGTATTTGTGATGGGGCTCGTCGTAAAAGATACTATTTGCGATGGGATACCCTTCGCAAATAATCTCTTCGCAAATAATCTAACCTATATATACCCCCATCCGTTTTTCCTCACATTCCTCTCAAATAATAGATCTTGTTTCTCTCCAAACTCGGATTTTAGAGAGAGAATTTTTCTAAGTTAATTTTTTTTTCACGAAGAAGTTGTGAAGCCGTCTGCATCAATAGAAAATCAGTCTTAAAGGTATTTATGTTTTTTTAATTTATTATTTATTTCATTTTTTATGTTAATTTTTTTTATTGTTGATTAGTTGTAATAAAATTAAATTTAAATTGTATTGTTATTGGTATTTATTTGTACTAATAAAGTGAAATTTTTAGTATTAATTTTTAATAATTAGTAGTAATTATTAATTATTAAAGATAACTTGTAATGTATATAATTAATTTGTAGTAATTAATAACAATTGCAATAAATATCAATAAATAGTAATAAATAGGAAGAATTAGTAAAAATTAGGAATAATTAGTAATAATTATGAATAATTAGGAATAAATATTAATAATTAGTAATAATTAGTAATAATTAGGAATAATTAGCAATAATTAGGAATAATTAGAAATAATTAGTAATAATTAGCAATAATTAGTAATAAATAGAAATAAATAGCAATAATTAATAATAATTAGTAATAATTTCTAATAATTTCTAATAATTTGTAATAATTAGTAATAAATTGTAATAATTAGTAATTAATACTAATAATTACTAAAAATGAATAATAAATACTAATAATTAGGAATAATTAGCAATAATTAGAAATAATTCGCAATAATTAGAAATAAAGAGTAATAATTAGCAATAATTAGGAATAATTAGCAATAATTAGCAATAATTAGCGATAATTAGAAATAAATATCAATAATTAGTAATAAATAGCGAAAAATAGTAAAAAACAAGAATAATTAGTAATAAATAGGAATAACATGAAATAATTAAGAATAATTAATAATAATTAGGAATAATTAATAATAATTAGTAATAAATTGTAATAGTTAGTAATAAATTGTAATAACTAGAATCAAATTGTAATAATTAGTGATAAATACTAATAATTACTAATAATTACTAATAAATACTAATAATTAGCAATAATTAGCCATAATTTGGAATAATAAGAAATAATTAGCAATAAATTGAAATAAATAGTAATAATTAGCAATAATTAGGAATAATTAGGAATAATTAGTAATAATTAGCAATAATTAGCAATAATTAGTAACAAATAGCAATAAATAGCAATAATTAATAATACTTAGTAATAAATTGTAATAATTAGTGAACAGTTGTAATAATTAGCAATAAATTTTAATAATTAGTAATAAATACTGATAATTATTAATAATTTCTAATAAATACTAATAATTAGCAATAAATACTAATAGTTTGTAATAATTAGCAATAATTAGAAATAATTGGCAATAATCAGAAATAAATAGCAATAATTCGTAATAATTAGCAATAATTAGTAATAATTAGCAATAATTAGCAATAATTAGGAATAATTAGTAATAATTAGCAATAATTAGTAATAATTAGCAATAATTAGTAATAATTAGCAATAATTATGAATAATTAGCCATAATTAGCAATAATTAGCAATAAATAGCAATAATTAGTAATAAATAGCAATAAATTGTAAAAAATAAGAATAATTTGTAATAAATAGAAATAATTAGTAATTATTTGGAATAATTAATATTAATTAGGAATAATTAATAATAAGTATTAATAAATTGTAATATTTAGTAATAAATTGTAATAATTAGTAATAAATACTTAAAATTACTAATAAATACTAATAATTAGCAATAATTAGCATTAATTAAGAATAATTAGAAATAATTAGCAATAAATAGAAATAAATAGCAACAATTAGCAATAATTAGGAATACTTAGTAATAATTTAATATAATTTGCAATAATTAGCAATAAATAAAATAATTAGTAACAAATAGAAATAAATATTAATAAATAGGAATAACTAGTAATAATTACGAATAATTAGCAATAATAAGGAATAATTATGAATAATTAGGAATAAATACTTATAATTAGTAATACTTACTAATAAATAGTAATAATTAGCAATAATTATGAATAATTAGCAATAATTAAGAATATATAGCAATAATTAGAAATAATTAGAAATAATTAGCAATAATTAATATTAATTAGTAATAAATTGTAATAATTAATAATAAATTTTAATAATTAGTAATAAATTGTTATAATTGGTAATAAATACTAATAATTATTAATAACTACTAATAAATACTAATAATCAGCAATAAGTACAAATAATTAGCAATAAATAACAATAATTAGGAATAATTAGCAATAATTAAAAATAATTAGCAATAATTTGTAATATATAGTAATAATTAGAAATAATTAGAAATAATTAGCAATAATTATAAAAAATTATCAATAAATAGCAAAAATTAGCAAAAAATAGCAATAATTAGCAATAATTAGCAATAATTAGCTATAATTAGCAATAATTAGCAATAATTAGAAATAATTAGAAATAATTAGAAATAATTAGAAATAAATAGAAATAATTAGCAATAATTAAGAATAATTAGCAATAATTAGAGATAATTAGTAATAAATTGCAATAATTAGTAATAAATAGCAATAAATATTAGTAAATAGGAATAATTAGTAATAATTAGGAATAATTTGTAATAATTAGGAAAAAAATACTAATAATTAGTAATATTTACTAATAATTGGGAATAAATAAAAATAATTAGTAATATTTAGCAATAATTAGTAATAATGAGCAATAATTTATAATAATTAGCAATAATTAGGAATAATTAACTATAATTAGTAATAATTAGCTATAATTAGTAATAATTTCTAATAAATACTAATAATTAGTAATAATTACTAATAAATACTAATAATTATGAATAATTAGGAATAATTAGCAATAATTTGGAATAATTACCAATAATTAGTAATAATTAGCTATAATTAGTAATAATTAGCAATAAATATGAATAAATTGTAATAATTAGTAATAATTAGCAATAATTAGGAATAATTAGAACTAATAAGAAATAATTAGGAATAATTAGTAATAAATAGTAATAAATAGTAATTGTTAGTGATAAATAATAATATTTAGTAATAAATATGAATAATTAGTTATAAATAAGAATAATTAGTAATTATTAGGATCAAATACTAATAATTAGTAATATTTACTAATAATTAGGAAAAAATACTAATAATTAGTAATATTTAGTACTAATTAGTAATAATTAACAATAAATATGAATAATTAGATATAAGTAGGAATAATTAACAATAATTAATAATAATTAGTTATAATTAGTATTAAATACTAATAAATACAAATAATTTGGAATAATTTAGAATAATTAGCAATAATTAGCAATAATTAGCAATAAATAGGAATAAATTGTAATAATTAGCAATAATTAGGAATAATTAGGAATAATAAGAAGTAATTATCAATAATTAAAAATAAATAGAAATAATTAGGAATTATTAGTAACAATTAGGAATAATTAGCAATAATTACCAATAATTAGACATAATTAGGAATAATTAGTAATAAGTAGGGATAGATTGTAATAATTAGTAATAAATTGTAATAATTAGTAATAATTAGTACTAAATAGTAACAAATAATAAAAAAAGTAATAAATTGTAATAAATTGTAATAAATAGTAATACATAGTAATAAATAGTAATAGTCAGTAATAAATATTAATAGTTAGTAACAAATATGAATAATTAGTTATAAATAAGAATAATAAGTAATAATTAAGAATAATTAGTAATAAATAGGAATAATTAGCAATAAATAGTAATAAATAGTAATAAATAATAATTAATAGTAATAATTAGTTAGGAACAGTTAGAAAGAAATTTTAATAAATTTTAATAAATTCCAAGAACCTGGCACAATTTCAAGTGGATTCACAGCACTCCTTTTGCTCGATGACATTTCTCCTTTCAACATTCACTGACTCAAAACAATATGAAAAATGTGCTGCTATACAAGCATATTCAATCTCATATACATGAGATTGGATATGCATTTGTAGGATCATATTTTTATAATGTTTTCAGGCAGTGATCGTTGGAAGAAGACAATTAATCAACTAAAAGGGGGCTCTTTTGTCTGACGGCTCTTTTACTTTCATCTTTCTCACACTATAATTAGAATGATGAATCTGGACAGAGATACAGATATTCATTATCATACAAACGAGAATGAATATGTGTACCTCCAACCAGATTCTTCATTGTGACTTCAGTGTGAGAAAGATGCAAGTAAATGAGCCTTCGGACAAAAGAGTAGCCATCAATACCCTGGAAATTGTGTCACCTTTAATCAATGGTAATTATTAAGAATTAGTAGTAATTATTTATCTTCTTTTTTTAGATAGTATTTTAATAATTTCAAATTATTCTAAAACAATGATGATTTTATATTTTGTAGAAAAATATGGAACAATGAAGTGAACATCAGTCATTATTAGATGATCGCACTTGGATAAATCAGCGCATAAATCCAAATCATTCTGGTTTAAATACTGTATATATTGAGGGTGTTGAAGCTTTCTTAGCATTTTCATTATCAAAACCAGAATTTGTTTTAGAAGGCACAATTAAGTGTACATGTAAAAAATATGCTCTGAGAACGTTTGACACATTTGACAAGGTTGTGGGACATCTCTTATAGTTTGGTTTTCAACCAGATTATGTTTTTTAGTATCAACATGGTGAACGTAGATCCAGAGAAGATACTAAAAACTTGATTCCGGATCCATCACAATTCCATAATTTAGTACATGATGTTGCAGGTCCATATGTTCCACAAACTAAAACTCACAATGATATTGATTAAACTCCCAAGTTGGCACCATCTAAATTTTATGAGTTGTTGAGGTCTATTGAGGATGCATTATATCTTATTTGCAAGATATGAAAATTAGAAGCGGATGAAAAATTTATGGCTATTAAATCAGATAATTCAATGTCAAACAACTATTTTAATCAGATATTTTCTTTGGTTAAAACACTGTTGCCTGAAGGAAATGTGTTGCATGCAAATTATGACAAGATCAAGAGGTTTTTTCATAATCTAGGCCTTAGTTATTGGAATATTCATGAATATGAAAATGATTTCATCTTATATTCTCGTGAAAATGAGTCGTTGGATAGTTGTCCAACATGTGGAAAATCGAGGTATAAAGAAGCTCAACAAGGGATGTCTGGATCGATTCTTGTAAAACAGTTGAGATATTTCCCCCTTACACCCAGGCTGCAACGTTTATTTGTGTCTCATAACACATTGTAAATGATATCACGGCACAAAACAAATATTTCAACCAGTAAAATCTTGAATCATCCATCTGATGGTGATTCATGAAAACATTTTGATAGTCTTCATCCGTCTTTTTCTTTAGAAGCCCGAAACGTGTGATTGGGTATTTTTACTGACGGTTTCTGTCTGTTTGGTTCTTATGGTAGTCAGTATTCATGATTTCCTGTCTTTATAACTCTGTAAAATCTACCTCCATGGTTTTTGATAAAGGAGCCCTATATATTTTTGATATTATTAATTCCCAGACATCCAAAAAAGAATATTGATGTTTATTTGAAACCATTGATTGATGAGTTAAATGCATTTCGGATTAATGGTGTTAGTACATATGATGTTGCTGCGAAACAAAATTTCACATTAAAAGCTACATTGTTGTGAACGATTAGTTACTTTCCGGCATATGTCATGTTATATGGCTGGAGTACACATGGTCCAAAATCATGTCCTTACTATATGGAAGACAACAAAGCTTTTATGGTCATCAATAGAAACAAACCTTGCTATGTTGACTGTCATCGCAGATTTCTTCCAACTGATCATCCTTTTCAAATGAATAGTTCTCATTTCAGAAAAGGCACAATTGAAAGGGATGAACCTCCAAAAATGATCTTAGTTATAGAGTTAAAATCAGTTGTATTTTCATTACCTCCCATCACATTTGGGACAACAGTAAACCAATGAAAAATTCATGGCTTTGGGAAAGAACATAATTGGACAAAACAAAGCATTTTTGGGATCTCCCATATTGTTCTGATTTGTTGGTCTGCCGCATTTTGGATTTCTTGCACACTGAGAAGAACTATTTTGATAATTTATTTCATACAGTTTTCGATACACTAGGTAAGACCAAAGATACTGTAAAAGCATGATTAGATTTTACCCAAATTTGCAGGCGACTAGAACTTGAACTATTTGAAAATGTCATATTATAGAGGTTAATGAATCCAAAAGCCGCTTATAAACATTCCAAAGATATTCATTTATTATTATGTCAGTTGATTGCAGATTTGAGACTTCCAGATGGCTATGATTCCAATTTGGGAAGATGTATTAAGAATGGTCATATTACCAGATTAAAAAGTCATGAATGTCATATTATAATGGAAAGATTTATGCCGATTGGATTCATAGGTTTGTTGAATTATATGATTTGGGATTCGATAACAGACATATCATTTTTTTAGACATTTGTGCAGCGACAACTGACTAAAATGTGCAATTAAAAATAGAAGAAGATGTTGCTGTAATTATATGTAAACTAGAAAAAATCCTTCCACCTGCTTTCTTGACTCAATGGAACATCTGATATTATATTTTCCACATGAAGCTAAATGTGGATGTCCAGTATAGTTTCTATGGATGTACCCATTCAAGAGATTCATACAGAATTTGAAGAAAAAAGTACGTAACAAAGAATCAGTTGAAGGCTTAATTGCTGAAGCTTATTTTCCAGAGGAAATTTCTTTTTTCTGCTCTCACTATTTTGAACCTGAATATCCCTCAAAATAAAACCGCATGTGATGGAACGGTGGAAATGTTAATGATGAAATGTACAATCATTTATCAGTTTTTAATCATCCAAATCTTGGCTTCATTGGAGTTCAAGAACGATGGATTTAAGACGATGAACATCACAGAGCTCATACATATGTTCTGCTCAACTGTGGAGAAATGATAGCATTTGTACAATGAGTGCTTCTATCACTTATTCTATAATTTCTATTATAGTATATAAACATAATTTATTTGTAGGTTATATGATAATCATATCAAGAAATAATTTCCAAAAATTACAGCAGCTTCTATTGAAGAACGCAGAAAAAAAAAATTTCTCAATGGTTTCAAAATCCGATAACATTAATTATTGATGGTTTTATATCAATTCAGTTTACTATTTATTATATTGATAATTGTTTTAAAAAATTTCATATGTCTCAACATGCTGATAAAATTGATAAGTGATTGTGTATATTGAGTAACCCACCATCCAAAATGGTTAAATCTTATAATGTATATATGGTGAATGGTTTTAGATTTCATACACGTGCATATAGGGAATCAAAAAAAACAATGAAAAATGGATTTTGTTTGAGAGGATCGCATCATATTAAAACTGAAGTGGACTTTTACGGCATTCTGGATGAAATTATTGAGCTATGTTATCTTGTAAAAAAATTACATAACGATATTTAAATGTTGGTGGTTGGATACTGAGAGAGTCTTGTGTGTTCATCAGACTCATGGAATCATAGATATTAAATATAAAAGAATTCTTGTAGTAAATGAACCATTTTAACTAGATCAACAGGCACATAAAATTTATTACGCAGAGTAGTGTGCTACTTCAAGGGAACTGGGTGATTGGTGGAGCATAATAAAAATGAAATATTTGGAAAATCAATTTACTCAAACTGAATGTTGTTCCGCTGAAGTGGAAGGAATTGAAATTTTTCAAGAGACTACTCAAAATCCATCTTTTCCACAACGAATAGGGAATATCGATGAGGACACCCCACAATTAAGGGTCCACGGTGACGAAGATGTTAATGATGTTACAAATGAAATTGAAATGACAAGGGATGATGAAAGTGAGACTCATATGGATTTTGATGATGCCGAGGAGGAATATGAAGACATTGACATCGTTAGATATGATGATGATGAAGGTGAACATTGGCATAGTTAAATGATGGTTATGATCATAACTAATATATATATAATATTTATTTTCAACTATCTACTAACAACAATAATTTTGTGTTACAGATGGACTCTGATCTATTACTTGAGTTAGAGGAGGTTGAGCTGCCTTAGGATGAGGGGGATGTGGGACCATCTGTCCCTCATCCAACTGGTGGTTCAGGAGGTACCTGGAGTGGGCGTGATCTTGCGTGACTGATGATTCCTGACCATATCCCTGAGCGACGTCCACGTCTTGGCTTCGATCCATGCACACGGAGATATGGTAACCTGTATATTTTATTGAGATTTCATTTTTTTATTTATATATATAGTAATTGTTTGATTATTTATTATTTTTTCATAGTTTTGTGCATGTAGGTGTTGGATAGGGGAGTTCTATCTTGCACAATTATTTTTCTCAGCCATGGACCACATGGGAACAGATTCCTATTGATGTGCAGCTTGACAAGTACAATCATTAGATATTAGGTAAATAAATAATATTTATTTTGAAATTTATTTTACTAATAACATGATATTATAAATTATTTGTCGAGTTTATGGTATCTCATCGATGATAGCATGCATGACGATATCTATACAGCATGGGAGGTGGCTATGCATTAGCATTTGCATGAGTTTTTACACAATTTGAGAAAGAAATCCATTAAGAAAGCAAGAGCAACTGTATTTGATGAGTCGTGTAGAGGCCAATGAGCAGAGTACATTTCATATCAGGTTTGGGATTGATTATGTGCAAACTGGTTGGGTGGTGGATTTCAGAGAAGGTCTTCATTAGGTCGGCAGAACCGGAGGAGACAGGAGGTGACACATCGAGCTGCTAGCCGTACATTTAGTACGCATAAAGAGCATATGGTAAATATTTTTTTTAAATATTTTATATAAATTCAAATATAAATAGTTTATTTTATATTCATATAGGCAGTTAAGAATCCTGATATTACAGAGTATAATATTTATTGGAGGATGTACAGTGATCCAGCCACCAGAGAGAATAGAGGTGATCGCCAGCGTCAGATTGTGGTTAGTCTTACTTTTTTCAGTTTGAAAATTAACTGTATATAATATTTTCAAAATTTTAATTCAAATTGGAATTAAAGGAGTCATATGAGGCTGTGACATCTCAGACATAGGGTGAGGGTCAGGATGAGGCGACTGATCAGACCAGTGCCCACCATTTCGACCAGGCGGCATGGATGCAGGTGACTCAGTATGGATTTGAGAGGGGCCAAGTAGTTGGTATCGACTCTCATGTGACTCCCGGTACTTATTATGGTACTACTGCAATGCGGGTGTCCAGCTCAAGAGGAGCTCGTGGAGAGGAATTATCTTCTGGTTCACAGTATCAGGAGCAGTTCCGAGCTGAGAATGACCTTATAGAGAGTTTGCAGAAGCAGCAACAAGAGATGCGTCAGCAGTAGCAGCATCAGTAGGAGGAGGAGATGCGTCGATGGCAGCAGCAGCAGCAGGAGGAGATGCATCGATGGCAGTAGCAGCATCCTGAGCAGATCGAGTATATACACCGTCTGATTCGTAGTTTAGGGATGGAGTTTCCTCCACCAGTTCTTTCAGCTCCTCCACCTCCTCCAGAAGACGACCCCCAGTGTTTTTTATTATGTCAAAAACATTTGAATTTAAATTTGTTGTAATATGAACTATTTACAGTTTCTATCTTTTATATTGGTCGATTATTACATAATTTAACTTTTAATATTTTCTGATTTGTTTTTGTGAATGTTGAGAATTTTATTATTTTTTATTTTTTTTATTAATTTAATAATATTAATATTATTGTTTCATTAATCATAATTTTATTAAATATATTTTTTCAGCTTTATATTTTTTATTATTTATTTATTTTACTACTAATAATAATAATAATAATAACATTTTTTGATTTTTTTATATTTTTTTGTGAATATTGAGAATTTTACTATGTTTTATTTTTTTATTATTTTAATAATCATAAAATTAATTTTTCAATAATCATATTAATATTTTATGATTTTTTATATATTTTTTGTGAATATTGAGAATTTTAATATTTTTTATTTTTTATTATTATAATAATATTAAAATTAATTTTTCAATAATCATAATAATATTTTATTATTTTGTTATATTATTTTATGAATATTGAGAATTTTAATATTTTTTATTTTTTTATTATTTTAATAATATTAAAATTAATTTTTCAATAATCATAATTTTATTAAATTTATTTTTAAAAAAATTTATTTATTATTTGCGACAGGATATTTTGCGAAAGGATCCTGTCGCAAATAGTCTAAATAATTTTTTCTTAAAAAAGGTATTTGTGACGGGATTAAGGGACCATCACAAATACTATTTGCGATGGGCCCATCGCAAATAATATAAAAAATTATTTTAAAAATTCATTTGTGACTAGACTACGGGCCCGTCACAAAATAGTATTTCTGATGAGCCAGTCGCAAAAGAGCTTATATATATATAAATTATATAATCAGAGACTTATTTGCGATGGTGAAGTTTCCCGTTGCAAAAAATATTATTTGTGATGGCGTTTTCTATAACGGACTATTTGTGACTGTGCCTCGTCGCTAAAGATTATTTGCAACGGGATCTCGTCACAAATAACCCATCAAAAATACATTGAATTATAGTAGTGGTTGGGGACCACGTGTTTCTGAAGCTGAATCCCTATCGTGGGCAATGAAGGTTTGGTCGTGGAAGTAAGCTTTCTCCCTGGTTTTTTGGGCCTTTTGAGGTGTTAACTCATGTTGGAGTTGTGGCATTTCGAGTAGCACTTCCCCCGCAGATGAGTCGGATACATGATGTTTTCCATGTATCACAACTCTGTCGTTATCTTCATGATGAATCTCACATCATCGATTGGGGAGAGATAGGTGTTGATGATGATGAAACCTTTGAGGAGCAACCTCTGAAGATCCAAGACCACAGGGAGAAGGTGTTGCACGGACATTCTATTCCCTTGGTTCATGTCTTATGGCGACACGATGGAATAGAGGAGAGTACCTGGGAACGTGAGTCGTAGATACATGATCAGTACCCAGAATTGTTAGATTTTTAACTCTTTTCATTTAACAACATTTTCTTTGTGGTTATAAACCATTCATGTTTATGAGATGGATTTCTTTTGTTGCTTCTTGTGGACTACTCTCTTTTGAGAGGTATCTCGATGGTGTAGGACCCCGGGACACCCTGAGAGGGGAGGGGTGAGTTTGGGTGTCATCTTTATCTTTTAAAACCGAGGATCTTGTTCCCACGTTGGTAGGAACTGGTTTAAACCTGTATGATGGATATAATCAGTATTGAAACATTCACATGCAAAGAGATAAAACAACAATTTTACTTAGTTCACCACTAAGGGCTACGTCCAAGGAGCATACACCAAAAAGTCTCCATTCATACCAAATTCCACTAATCCTTACTATCTGTGGATTACAAAGGTTCGGGAATAGTCACTATGTACCAGGCTCACTGCCTTTACAAAGGTTCAGGGACAGCTCACTGCTTCCATCAAATCACTCATGTTGACTCCCCCAAGCTCACTGCCCTTGGTGAAGTCTCATTCAGTTTATATATGTGAATGTCTCTTCAATAGATTTGCATTGAGGTCTTTGTCTCCTGTTCAGCATGAGACAATGCTTGCATCAGAGTCCTGAGTTGATGCTCTTTTGTATTCAAATTTCTTCTTTAGTTTAATAATTGAATGCACTAAATCTTCTTCTTCTCTTCCATTGATTCCCAATACTGACACCTAAGTGTATTGTTATATTTACCTCTTCTTATGGATATCTGAGTTTAGATGCATGAATCACTCTTCTTCTCTTCGCAATGCACACCGAGGGTGTTAAACACCAGTCATGTGTGAGCGGTACAACTTCCCTTCGTAAAACCAAATGATTCACTGTTCTTCCATCTTCGCAAAGCAGATTTGAGAGTGCTAACCACCTTTCAAAGGCGTGAGGGACCCCCATGTTTTTCGCGCACCATTCCCTGTGTCTTACGCATAAAATTCAAACCTTGCGCGTAAAAATAACTTTTGGCGCGAAAAAGGATTTTCGCGCTACTCTTATTTTCGGGCACCACTCTATACCTCAATTTTTTCGCGCTTCAGATCATGGGATTTGTCTAAGTGTCTAGTCTCATGGAATGAGAGGGGTCCACCTCATATTTACAGGCGTTATTGATCCTGCACGTAAAACCCCTTCTTGCGCGTAAAATTGTCTCCCAGTTCTTTGAATTACGCGCACCTTCCTTTCATTCTCGTGCACTGCCTTGGTTTTTTGCGCTTCTCATCACATCTCCATTTTTCATCATTCTGAACATGAATCCTCTCTTGCGCATAAAACTTGAAACCCACATTTTGTGCACAACCAACTTTACGTGCAGTAGTTTGATTTTCCGCACACATGGCACAGACGTCTCCGATTTTTTGCGCACCTCTTGCCTTTGCCGATTTTATGTATTTCTGACTCGATACACTGCTTGCGCGAAAAATTCACCCAGATATTCTGTGCACAACATTTTTCCACGCACATTCCAATTTTTTTCCGTGCACAACTCTGGTTTTTCGCGCAGCCCATTCCTTTACCATTTTTCAACGTTCTAATTATGAAACATTGTTTGTGCAAAAAACTTCCCTCCACTATTTCACACACCACACTGTTTTTCACGCCTAGCTCAAGTATTTCGCGCACATCCCTTATTTTCTGTGCACCACATCCACTTTGTGCACACCTCCTTTTTCTGACAATCCATGTCTTCATTTTCCGATTTTGAGGCCCAAATATTTGGCAAACAATGGGAAACAGCGCCACCTTCAATATATACTTCAACAGTAACCTTCATGCTTCTTTTTAGTGATTTTACTTCTTCAAAAACTCTTCTTCTTTCATCAAAAACTCCACTATTGTGATATATATCCTTTGATAGAACAGATTTAGCATCTTCATTTGTTGAGACAATGTGAAGTGCATGGCCATCTCAGAATTCCTACCCCTTATACACGGTCTTCTTCTTCAACTGTCATTCTATACTTCATGTAAATCATACGATCCTATTCTTCAAGAAGCCTCTTGAATGGTTCTCATTCAATCATGAAGAATTGCATGTACTTTATCAACCGTCATGTCTTCTTTTTCATCTGTCATCCTCTACTTCATGAAAATCATATGATTCTATTCTTCAAGAAGCCTCTTGAATGGTTCTTATGCAATCATAAAGAATTGCACAGTCTTTATCAAATCCCCATTATTCTTTAATCATCCTCATATGGATTATGCCTCACCATTCTTCACTATTGTAAACAATTTGTCACCTTTGATACATGTTCTTTGAACTTATGATCAGTACAACAATCGTCTGGATTTCCATTCCTCCATTTCATTTGAGTACTTATTGATCTCTTTCATTTTGATCTTCATTGAAAACTATTGAAAAAAAATAAATCCTTATACACAATGTGGTCCCAACAGATGGGTGGTTGTACGGACCCCGTTTAGTTTTTTCTTTTAGGTGGGTTTTGAATTCTCAAGGATGAGAATGTTGTGAGAGGTATCTAATGTCATTGCTCGAACATCTCTGGTGCATTACATTGTGGAAATATGGTGTTTGAGGTGTTCTGGGAGATCACAGGGACTTATCCTCAACAATTTTCCAAATTTATAGTCAGGTGAATAGTTCTAACTGTAGACCATTGTGAACAGTGCAACAGTGACCTTTTGTGTACAGTTCCAACGGTAAACCATTGTGAACAGTGCAATGGTACCCTTAGTTGAACATTTTCAACATTAAAATTCGATGAAAAATGCAATGGTAACCTTAGGTAAATAGTATCATCATTAATCTTCTGTGAATAGTGCAACGACAACCTTATGTGAACAGTGTCAACATTAAACTTTTTTGAAAACTTCCAAAGGTAGACCGATGTGAACAGTGAAATGTTAACCTTAGGTGAATAGAGTCAAGATTAAACTTCTGTGAATACTAAAACAATAACCATTGGTGAACAATGTCAACATTAACCATCTGTGAAGTGTGCAACGGTAACCTTAAGTGAACAGTGTCAACATTAACCTTTTGTGACTAGTGCAATGATAACCTTAGGTGAACAGTGTCAACATTAACATTTTGTGAAATGTGCAATTGTAACCTTAGGTGAATAGTTTCAACATTAACCTTCTTTGAACAGTGCAACGGTAACGTTAGATGAACAATGTTTCCAAAATGGTGAGGTTCCAACGGTGTGGTTCACGAACAGTGTTTCCAGAACAGTGAGGTTACAATGGTGAGATTCATGAATAGTGTTTCTAGAATGGTGAGGTTCCAATGGTGAGGTTTCAACATTAAGGTTAATGAACATTGTTTCCAGAATAGTGAGGTTCCAACGTTGAGGTTCATGAACAGTGTTTCCAGAATGGGGAGGTTCCAATGGTGAGGTTCATGAATAGTGTATCCAGAACAGCAAGGTTCCAACAGTGAACAGTGTTTTCAGCTTCCTACTATTTCACCCCTTTGACATTTCATTTGACGTAAAATTCATTTAAATCCTCATTTTAAGGACTCTAGAGCCAATTCAAAGGCCATTAATCCTATATTAATTATCCCTAAGGCTCAGGATGTTTTTACATGGTCAAACCATGTGGTTTAAATGTGATCCACTTTTAATGGGAAATTATGTTTATCTTAAACCGTCGCTCCATTAAATATTCTAAAGGGATGGGATATCTTCCTCCCTAATTCATTTTATTTACTCTCAGGTGTGAGATGCTCGAACATCACGTTCCTTTTCATAGGAGTTTCATAATCAAACATTTCTCCTCAAATTTGTTCTGCTCTGTTTTGATGCAACCAAGCTGTAACGATCAATCTTTTATATAAGATATGTTTTATTGTCGTTCATTTAGGGTTTATCTTCTCCTATTTCCCCTTCCATATTATATCATATGATATCCATTTTTATAATGGAGTTTTCTTGGGTTTGGTTGGTGCGGTCGTACCGTGGCATCCTCGGGTGGATGTAGTTGTCGTGAGAGGAGGATCGTGACCCGTTGTGTAGACTATTTTCATATAAAGAATGGAAAGAACTATTTGAGGTAGGGGATGGGTTGCTTCTCTCTTCCTTTACATGAAACTGTATCATTTGAATGTTTTATCCCATTAGATGACAATGTAATTAACATAAAAAAATTTAAACCAGATAAATAAATTGATATTGATCATATGTTATTGCCTCTTGTTTTTCATAAATAGTGTGATATCTATGCTTGATTTATTTAGTGGTTCGTTCTTGATGGAAATTGGTAATGAATGTAAATAACTATTAATTGATAAATGTTTTGTTAAACGATAAAGAGGCATGTAAATGAATTTGGTACTCCATGTTGTAATTTGATGATAATTAGCGTAGTAAGCATGTTTAATTATTTTTTTTTCATATCTTACTGATTAGGTTTCCCAAATTTGGAACCTATGAATAATAAATTGGTTAATTCAATATGGATTAATGAACTGATTGTTTGATAATTCCTTGAAGGGTTCTGAGTTACCCTCTTGGTTGTTAAAGGGCCAAGAGCCCAATGGTTGAGATGTTTTTTTTTCTACTGCTTGTGTTGGGAGGTGAGCGTGGATGGATTTTGTGGTATGTGGGGGCATAAAGACCTTTGGTTGGGGCAGCAGATGACACCTAGAGTGGTGAGATGCATTGATTTATGCATATGGGTGTCGGGGTGGGCACCAGGGATGATGGAACATGACGAATGTGATTGTTGGATGATTGTTCATTCTTATTGGTTGATTATCTGATTTACTTTTCCCCACTTCTCAAGATAGCTGGTCTTGCTAACCCTTCTTCTGAAAGAGTCGAAGACGCGTGGGTTATGCCAGATTCTTTCTGTGTTTAGATTTTAAGGGAGGATGGGTATACGCTCTTGCAATGGGCGGCAAATACTCGATGTGTAGTACATATACTCACTATGTTGAGACCCCTTTTGTTTAGTAGCATAGAATGTTTTTTCTAGAATGCCTCGGAATATGGGAAAGTTATTCTATAATGAATAATTGAATAAATGATGTTAACCCTTGGGGTTGGAGTTACTCGAACAAAATGATGAGGATGTAATTTTAATGGGACAATGGACATTGGGTGTGATGCTAATGAAGATTAATGTGGAATTTTAAATTATTAATTAATGTTTATAGAATTAATTAATGTAATGTGGAACTGATAAAAATGGAATGAAGTAATCTATTAATGATCTTTAAATGGTAGTGTGCTTATAGAATACCTAGTATTAGAAGTAGCTGCCTAGAGTCGGAGAGATGTTAGCTGCAGTTGAGTCTAAGGGTATGTTATGCCCATAATGTGGTTGTGAGATATAGTATATCTTGTAATTTTTGTGTTTCTATATGCTACTCCACCCTGTCAGTAAGGAAAACTGACACCCCGAGGATTCTGAGCCCTGAGGGGTGTTTTCCCAAACATTTCGGTGGGAGGATGAATGGCTGACTACCCCCTTTGGCCCCACACTCTTTTCTTGGAGTTACTTGTGCTGGTAGGAACAACAGTTAGTTTTCCCCATATACGTGTGTAGAGGGATTTAATGGCTTGTGGTTACTCACACACCTATATTCTGGATATAGTTTCCCATGGACTACTATAGGTGTAACGTGTATAGGATGTGATGGCTTGAGGATCCTAACTCGGTGTATGGTCTGTAATGGATTGAGGTATAATACGTGATGTATGATACACATTCTGCAGGCTGTGGTGGCTCCCATAAACTTCCTAGTTTTATTACATAGACATGATGGTTTTCTTGCATGAGGTTCATGTTGTGTTGCTTCGCTCAGGTGTCTGCGGGAAAGCCTTTTTGGAGAGAGATGCTTAGGACGTGCAACATTGTTGCAAAGATGCAAACCAGTGAGGAAGTAGTAGGGGTGTACCCTTGATATTATTTATTATATTATAGACTCTTGTATGTGTTACTTGGTGAGAGTATCCATGGTGAGGTTGGGAACATAGTATACCGGTTTAGGTGACAAGTTAGTTTCACTTGTTGTTCACTGTGCTTTAGCATGCTTTCTTTACTTTGGAACGAGAGGCTTCAGGGAGGATTATACTGAGTATACCGTTATACTCACCATATGTATATATAAACTGTTTTTAGGTCAATTGGAGTAGGTTGGAAATCAAGCTGGTTTCTACAAGCTTGGGGTTGTAGGAGCTGTTCGGGCTTGTGGTTGCTACTATTTTTTACTTTATTTTGGGTACTTCAGGTTTTCCCCTTCCATTTGTATTACATTTGCATGAAATTACATATGTTCACTTGGGTTTCTTTTATATTTCAGTTTTGAGTTGGATTTGGTTGGTGTCTTTCTTATCTCTCTCTTCCACATGTGTTCTCTTAGAGGCTAGTGCCTCCCATTTGTGTGTTTACCATACCCTCGGTGCTAGTCGCCAACCCGGGGCCTACTGAAGGCGGGACTCGGGGGTCATTATCTCCATTCTCACATTGCCATCCCAGGAGGGGTATACTTTGTGGGGAGGTGGTCATGGCATTTCTAAACATGGTATAATAAAAATCCAATTTTATCAGTAAATGATCTATTTTTCAAAAAAGGTAGTTTTGTCACCTTTTGATGGAAAACATATTTTAAATATAATTTTGACACTTTTTGAAGTTATATTTTAAAAAATAAAATTCAGCTTTAAATAAAAAGTATCAAAGTTTACTTTGGATGAATTTTTGGATTTTTTTATGATAATTTTCATGTTTTGATAAATAGAAGAAAAATAATTCATTTTATTTGAAAAACACTTTTCCATCAAATTTATTTATAGTGTTAAATTATACATTCAAATGGTGTTAAAAAATAATTGGATTATAACTTAATCAATTAATTGAATTAATTTCATTAGAATCAATTTCATAATGATATTGGATATAAAACCATTGTGATATTTTGAACGTTTTACATTAAATACCCGTTTTCTCATTCTGTCAAAGGGGAAATTTTTTAGTTAATTTCTATAAATTATGTGTTTTGAATTTGTAAAATTTGGTTTTAAATTTGGAATCACAGGGTACAAATTTATTAAATAGGTCCCTTTTATTTTTGTACATTATGAATAGAAACAAAATTAATATTTTTCTTTTCCATAGTCAATGGTAAATAGGGTAATAAAGTAAAAATATAATATTATAAATATTATAAACTTACCCTAAAACTTTTTATAACATAATTTAATGAGTTCTTTCCGACCAAAATTAACTTTTTGGTGAAATTATGTCCTTTTTAATCCATTTGGATAAGAGTGCGATATTTATATTATTATATTCAATGAAAAGTCAATTTTATCCTAGACTAGTTTTTAACATGTATTTTTTTATAAATATGGGGATATATATGTGATATGTTCAACAATATATATTAATTTCAAATATAAAATAATTATCTACACCATGGTAATTTATTTATATTCTTGGTGAAAAAAATTACTTTAAATGAAGACATAATGATAATGGAGTAATAGTTTAATTAAAAGAAATATAAAATAAATAATATTAAAAATTAACTAATATATAAAATTTGAGATTCTTAATATCGTCCACATTTTTTTATGATGAATTAGACATTTTATTGATGTTTTTGTATTTCTGTTTTGAATTTATCATTCTGTTATTATACTTTTAAAAAGTTAAATATTGAATAGTTTCAAAATTAAAATTATTGATATTTCAAAATAAATAATATCTTGTAAAATGATATAAAATTTCTAAAACTATTTAATCGACAAATATTATTTACATAAGTCTTATAATGTCATAAATTACTCATTTATTGGTCTCTTTGAATTTTATTGTATTTATATTTTCCCTCGCAGTGAAAAGTTTATGATATCCCTCTAATAGTTTAAAGTGTAAAATAAGGGTTGAAACAAAATGATATGGATTAAAAAATAATCATAACATGTATTTTTTTAATTTGATGATTTTATTTCTAACCATAATCTTCATATCTTCTATATAAATAACGTTTTACTCATTTCTATGAGAAAATTAATTTATATTAAATTAATATTTTGAAGAATTCCTAGAGTGCCCCTCCCATGTCTTATAAAATAGAACCCCTTCTCCTATACTATTCAAACATCAAAAACTATTTAATTTGGAAAATAACTACTCAAAACCCTTTTAATATAACATCTCAACACATTATAGTGTCCATCGTTCAAGAATAAACCATCTTTTTAGGTGTTAGATAATAAAAGGAAATCACTAGTAGAGGAGGTATCGTTTTTAATTAAGTATTTCAATTTTGTTTCTTCTTACACTACCATTAAATATTATTCAACCGTGATTAAATAATGACTCAAATATCATCATCATAATGAGTTATAATTATGTTAATATCATCAACTAAATTTATCTCCACATGTATCAAATGGGAAAAAATTATTCATTTTTGCATACATGTGAACTATCGACTACATGAAATGTTATAATTCATTATCCATTTTCACCTATCAAGACTAGTTATAATGAATGTATTAATGTTTATATATGATTTTAGTGACATATTTATCTTTAATAAAGAAAAATATACCATTTATATTTTAACTTTTCCATGCATAAAAAATGATGATGCCATTTATGCGCACATGTGAACTATCATCCTCACAAAGCGATGTGATTCATTTTTCATAACCACATCACATCGATGATATATACATGTATATATAAAATATTAAAAAAAATTAATCATATTATTATCATTATTAAATTATAAAATTATACTTACATTCTTTCTATAATGATCATTGAAAAATGGAAATGTTACTGATGCGTACATACGACCTACCTTCTGCAAGATAATAACGTTGTTAATAACCATACATAAATGGTTTTATTTCAGTATATACTTTATGTTTAGAAGTGATTATTATGTAACTAATATTATTCTTGTGATTATTCAATCTCAACTCTTTAGAATATATACATCATATGAAAGACATTTTGGGCTCAAGTATCAAATATCGTCAAAATGTACGATGTGAACATAAATAATTAAGTAATTGTTATAATGTTATAATAAATGATATAAAAGGAATGAAAAACATTAATATGGTTATAAATAATGTAAATAATTTAACAAATTTTATTATTCAGGAATATAAAAATTTAATGGGATGAGGTGGACTCAATTGAAGGGACTCTTTAAGGAAAACATTTTTTTAATGATTTATTCTTATAAATCCTTCTCTTTCATGTCCATGTTTTCAAAATGGATATAATGAATATTTTTATATGGGAATGGATTCTTTAAAATGTTAATTTTATAATTTTCACCTAAATATTCAATGTGGTATGAGACACTTTGATTTAAAAATATATGTTTAAATATTTTAAATGGGTTTTGAAAATGGATTTGTTATCTGAAAAAAATGAAATATTTTTTTATGTGTAAAAATTATATTTTATGAGTGACATGTTGAAAATTTCATTCTTTTATTTATTAGGATTATATAATGGTACTTGATCATATGAAGGGTGGTCACATGATAAACCAAATATTGGTGGTTCCGTGATAAAAAATGGAAGGGTGGGGACTTTAAAAAATAAAATTCATTGGGTATGGAAGTTAGATGTATAGATATTGCATTTATAAGTCTGAACTGTTTAGAAGTAAACCACAAGGTCATTTCAATTGAGTATCGTAATGTACCAAATTACCTACTTAACTTTTATATTATTTCTTATGAGTTTTGATGAATATATTTTGATATTAAAAATGAAAGACAATGATATTTTTGAAATAATGATTACTTTTAAGGTAAATTTGTAAGTTTTTTAGGAAATGTTTTATGGGTTTTCACTAGACAAACAATTTACTTTCATTTAATTTCTTTACTAATATTTTGTGCTCATCCCAAGTATTAAAATGTTTTTTCATAGGGTTTAAGGATGAGTTGGAAAAAGGATGAGATCAAGGAAATATTTTTAAGATATTTCATGGGAAGAAAATATATTTTATTTTAAATGGGATTACCTTAGTGGAAATATGAGTACTGAGTATAAGTGTCAACTTGTAATATATGAGTTTCCAATGTAATAGTTTTCCCTAATTCTATATAACTATAGAATAAAAAGATGTTTGGGAGAAGAATATGAAATTGAGTTTTAAAAATAACGAGAATAATTATGGGTTTATAATTTTATGTTTGATCAAATGTTCAATATCTTAGAAACCCATTTTCAAGCTTTAAGTAATGAAATTTTAAGTAGGATACTGGTATTTTTGGAGATTACTGAATTTTCTAATCATATAAGGGAAAATTATTTTTTGGGAATTTTCTTACCCTAGCCTTAAAAAAATTTTTTGGTTGTTGTTTCATTATAGGGGAAATAGATTGTTAACATTTTGTGGATTATTTTATTCCTTGGAAGTTGATTATAATGCTTAAAGTGTGAAATATTCATATGAAATACTCATTGTTTGGAGAAAATGTGGATTGCGGGGAAATTTGATTAATTGACTGACTAAAATTTATTTTTTTGATTATCAGAAGCCAGTTTATGGGATCTGGTTCCCACGTACAACCACAAGTCAAACAAAAACAAACTCAAGGAAAACAACAAACAAAGACTTACCCATTATAGAAGGCAAAATCATCTCTACATCTTAAGATGGATTCATTTTCACCGGTAGCCGTAGCCGATTCCCATTCTGGAAATCTCCAGTAGTTTGCACTTTTAACCAGACTCCTGAGAATTTCCAGAGCATCTTGATCTGAAGGAGTCCCCTTGGTCAAGCTACCCTTCCTGAAGGCCGCGATCACCTCACTATTCCTCTTGGAGGAGGACCTAGTCTGCAGCGGTCGAGGAAGACAAGAATAATCCATCCTTAGCCGTCTTCTAGGATTAACCGAAACATGACCTTCTACTGAAACCCAAGGCTGCTTCCCACCTTGAACAACATCGCTAAAAGATCGACCAATGGGGCCGCTCATGTTTTCTTAACCTTCCCCAGAAACTATGAATGCCATGTAAGTTAGGTCAATGACAAAAACAAGATAGTTCAATGAATTCCATGTAAGTGTAGATCCTTATGTTATTAGTCTAGGTGGTAATATAATTCATCAACTCTATGAAATAGATATTTAAATAAAAAATTTACATGTTAAATTTTATTACTATGAAATCAATGACCTTTTAACCTATCATATATTTAATGTTTTTTGATTTTTAACTTTCTCATGATCCTATTTTTTATCAGTATAAGTCTAAAAATTATAGTTATTTTTCTCTTATATATCCATATTTTCCTACATGTAACCCTAGAATGTGTTATCTCATGTGACCTTCGTAATTCCCTTTCTTTAATTTAATGTATAAGTTTCATTGAACCTTTTTTTGATGTGCGATTTCAACCAGGAACTCTGAAAAGTAAAATCTCTTGTTTTTTTATCATGAGATAAAATTTCAAGGACATATTGTATTAAAATGGTGTGTGAGATAAAACATCTTCTGTTCATTAAATTAAATACTATGATTGACAGCGTACATGATAAGACACATCGATTTTAAGGGAAAAACTAAATATTATCACTTAAATGTCACCGTTTAAACCTAGAAATTATGAATGTAATACCCCTTTTAAATTAAATGGAAAAGATCTTATGAAAATTATTAAAATGTTAACATGTTTGTTTTATACCCATAAATAAATAAACTAAACTCGTTTGATTATGTTTCTGAAATATATATTATATATATTTAATATAATATTAAACATTTATCTTATACATTTTTATAACATGATATAATAATAAATCCAATTTTATGAACAAAGTAAGTATTTTCAAGAAATGCTGTTTTGCTACCTTTCGATGGCACACATTAAATCTTTTTTTTTAACTCTTTTTATGTTATATTTGAAAAAATAATTGTTCTATATGAAATTGTAGAATCAAAATTCACATTTGTTTAATTTTTTGTATTTTATGATATTTTTCAGGTTTTGATGAATGGTGAAAAAGTAATGCATTTTAATTGAAAACTAATTATTTATCAAATTTATTAATATTATTAAATTATATTAATGATATTTTTGAAGAATGATATTATAATTTATTTATCAGTTAAAACAATTAAATTAACTGCAATCAATTTCACTATGAAATTGGATATATAAAAACTTTTTGAGCTTTTGAACGTTTTACTCTAAAAACCTATTTTCTCGTTCCATCAATTTGATTATTATTTAATTAATGAATAACAACTCTAAGTTTTGAATTTCGGTAAATATATTTTATATTTTTAATAAGAGGTTCCAAATTTAGTAAATGTAACCCTTTTATTTTTCTACATTATGAACAATTATTTCATTAATATTTTTTATTACGATAATTATGGGTAAATTAGGTAATTGAAGGTAAAAATAATATTATAAATATGCGGAAAATACCTAAATACTTTTTCTAACAACATTGAATAATTTTTTTCACCAAAGAATATTCTTTCCAAAATTATATCCTTTCTAATCCACTTGGTTGAGAGTCTAACATTTATATTATTATATTAAAAGAATTATAAACATTATCAAATCTTGTTTTTACCAAGTAGAATATATTTAAAATAGGGATATATAATTAACATGTTCAACAATAAATATTAATTTTAAGGATAAAATATTTTTATATAATATGGTATTTATTTCTTTTTTTAGTGATAAAATAATTTCCTTAAATGGTGGCACTATTATGGCGCAGTAACTATTAAATTAAATGAAATATCAAATAAATTATATTAAAAATAGTAAAATAAATAAAATTTTAAAAGAATAATGTCATAGATGAATGTTTTAGATTCATATGAAATTTTTGTGATGTTTAATAATTATTGGTTTAAATATATCATATTGTTATGATATTTGTGAAAATTCATTAAATGAATAGTGTCAAAATTGACATTATTAATATTTTTAAATAAATAGGATATTATTAAATCATATAAAATTTATAAATATGTAAAATTTTGAATCATTATTGTTATAATAATTTAAATTTCATAAATGAATCATTTATTGGTTGTTTATAATTTTATAGTAATTATATTAACCCTCAAATAATGAGTTATATTATATCAGAATAAGAGTATAAATGGTAAAATAAGGGTTAAAAGAAAACGATAAAGATAAAAAAAATAATGAAAACTTATATAATTTTTTTGGAAGATTATATTTAGTCACATAATCATACTATATTATAAATAAATCACTTTTGACCAATTTTAATGAAATATTTAATTTATATTAAATTAATATTCGGAAGAATTCCAAGAGTGTCCCTCCCCTCTTAAAAAATGGAACCTCGTTTACAATATTATGCACACTAAAAAAACTATTTTTCCACCTATTTATACCAAAATACATTTAATATAATCCATACGCAAATTCTATAGGCTTATATTATTCATAATTCTCGCTTTACCAGTGTTAAGGTGATAATCAAATGAAATCACCCGAAGAAGATGTATTGTTTTTAATTATGTGTTTCTATTTTATTTCTTCTTCCTCATCCATAAAATATTATTCAACATTATTGAAATAATAACTAAATTATCCTTAATATAATTATATTTTATTATTTTAATATCGTTACATAAATCCATTTCCACTCCTATCAAATGGAAAAATAATTAATCATTTGCTCCTACGTGTGAACTTTCACCTCCACAAATTAATATAATTCATTTTCAATTACTATATCTCAAGACTGATTATAATGATTGAATGAATGCTTATATATGTTATTCATGAAATATTTATCATTATTAAATAATAATATAACTATAACGTTTTCAACTTTCCATGCACATAAAAATGAAAGCGTTGTTCATGCGTACTTGTGAACTATCACCTCCACAATGTGATGTGATTCGTTTTTCATCACCACATAACATTGATGAAATATATATATATATATATATATATTTTAAGGATTAATATTTTATTAATTATATTATGATCATTCTAGAAAGATAAAATAATAAATATATTCTTTCCTTAATGATAATTGAAAAATTAGAACATTACATATGCGTACATATGGATAACCATCCACATGATTAAAACATTATTCAAAACAATAAATAACTGTTTTGATTTAAAAGTATAATTTCTGTAAAAAATTAAATATTTTTTCATGAATAATATTTTGGATATTATTGAATCATGACAATTTTTAATATAGACATTATATCAAGTTTCTTTTCAACTAATATATGGAATACCATCAGAAAGTCTGATGTTAACATAAATAATGAAGTAATTTTTATAATGTGATAATAAGTGATATAAAAGGAATTTTTTTTGAAAAGGTGATACTGAAATTAAATAATTATACTAATTTTCTTATTCTGTAATATAAATAATTTATGAGACAAGTTGGACTCAATGTAAGGGACTCTTTAAGTAAAACGTTGTTTCTAATGTTTTAATGATTTATTCTTATAAATAATTCTCTTTCTTGTCCATGGGTTCAATATAGTTTTTAGGAATAAATTTTTATGGAAATGAATGTTTTAAAATGATCATTTTTTAGTTTCACTAAAATTTTTCTAATTGGTAAAGGATGCATTGAATTAAATATATCTTTTTAAATTTTATAAATTGGTTTGGAAAATAGATTTTTTTTAAATAACATGAAATGTTATCTTTTCTGTAAAAAAGAAATATTATTAGTGACTTGTTCAAAATTGAAATGTTTCATGTTTTATGAATATATAATGGTACATGGACATTTCAAGGGTGATTACATGATAAATTAAGGATGGGTGGTTGCAGGATAAATTAAGGATGGGTGGTTATGTCATAAACTCCAATGTATTGGGTATCGAAGTTAGTAATTTGGATATTCTATTTGTAAGAGTGACATGTATGGAAGCTAACCACATGTTTATTTAATTTTAGTATAATTATATCCCAATTTACCTACATATTTTTTATATCCTTGCTTGTGATTTGTCATTAAAATAGTTTAATATTATAATGGTAAGATAAGGATATTTTTGAAATAATGATTCATTTTAATGTATATAGATATGTTTTTAAGGAATTGTTTTATGTGTTTTCACTAAAATGATGGTTTTCATTATTTTAGGTTCCTTTCTATGATTTTGGTCTCATCCCATGTTTTAATTTTTTTTCATATGTTTTAAGGGAGACTTTGGACAAGGATGGGATCAAGGGAATATTTTGAATATATTTCATAGTATGAAATTTTTTTATTTTAAAAGTGTTTCCCTTAGTGAAAAAATTAGATAATGAGTATAAGTGTGAACATGTAATTTAAATTTTTACTAGATAATAGTTTTCCCTAAATCTATATAATCATATACCTAAATGTTAGTTTTGAAGTGAATGTGAATTATAGTTTTAAAAATTAATATAAAAGTTGTGAATACGGTCAGGTCCTTTCACAAATGGTCATGCTACCATTCTTAACAACCATGTTACTATTCCAACAGTCATATTTCCAATAGTCATATAGGATTTATACTTCTTATAAAGAATTATTATTTTAGTTATTCAACAATAAAATCAATTTGAACCAATGTATTATTAATAATTTTTAAACTTGAAAATAATACTACCAATACTTTGATCTATTTATTCAGTATTTTTGGAGAATGGGATTATATTTATAAATAATGTTACTATGAATTTCACAATCTAGTTATTAAATTTTTTTATTTTTATTAATTTATTTAATAATTATTAATTTATGTATTTATACATTTATTCTTAATGAAATTCTAGAAATTAACAAAATAATAATTTTTTTGTTTTTATTATGCAGTACATGAGTTTCATATTATATTATATTACAAAATATGACACACATGATTATTCATATGTAAAATAATATATATGAATATCAATATTGTTAAAATCACTAACAGTGGGAAATGTATACATCAACGATAGTTTTATTATGTCATGAGATATCAATTTTGCCTCATGAAAGCAGGAAAATTAAGGCAATTATATTAATCAATAAAAATAAAAATGCTCCAGTGACCTAATGGGTGTCACAGATCACCCCAACAAGGCATTTTTTTTCTCCCAAATATTCTATAATGACACTATTATAGAAAATGGTTTGTCCACTACTCACATACCTAACCCTTATACTCCTAGGTCTCAAGGCTATCCCTTCCACCCTACTTCTTAACATGGACTAGGGGGATCTATTTTCCATGAATAACTTTATCATTTTATCTATGATATAAACATGATAATCAAGAATTTTGGAATCGATCCCGATTTATGTGCCCTCTAGTCCACCATGCGATATTATTCAAGATGAAACTATATAAACTATGATATTTAAAATATATCATGGATGTAATCTGAGATTTTTGCCTATTCGGTATTCCACATTCTCAGGAAACTCTGTGATCTAAAATGGATTTACTTAATATCACATCAATTTACCCTATATTCCATGTATATGATGTACTGACCCATCTAGAACCTTTGAGAAACCCTTAGTAATCCCAAAAAAATAATAATTGATTTTAAACATTGACAGGGTAATATATTTGGAGAATTTGATCCATCAATATTCTTTTATAATGTTCACTCATAACATTGTGAACATTATTATGGTCATCCATACAAATATTCTTTTTGAGCCATATTTTTTTACAATTAATAGCTATTTTTAATAAAATTCAACTAATGATGAATACTTATCTGATTAGACAACCAATCCATTCAAAAAATCATAAAGCATGTCCTCCAGAATAAGATTTTATTTTTTATTCTACACATCAATTTTGGGATAATTTTTATTCGGAATCATTATTGAGAACCCATGGATACAGTGGTGTGTGAATTGTGGGTCACAATTACAAAATATCTCCTATACACTTGAAATATTCATTTCATTCATTAGAAATAAAATAAAAGAAACATCCAAACCATCAAAAACACATTTAATAGAATAAAATATGTTGATTTTGACAATTGGTAGAAAATGAAACCTATTTGATTCATTTCACATGGATATGAAAAAATATAAACCAAACAATATTTTGAAATAACATAAATTATATATAACTACAAGTAAAGAGGTAGTAATTAATTATTTTCCTTCCAGTTCATGAATTTTATATATTGACAAATTATATATCCTAGAGGAAAATTAATAATCAACCCATTTATCTTGACAAAAAAATGGTAGAATTTGTAATCCTATATCATCTTGGTAGTCTGTGGGTTAATATCCCAATATAACTAGTTCCCTCCAACTATAACCAATTCCCACAAATCCAAAGTAACCACTAACATCCTCTATAAAAAATGGTTTCATGAGTGGAGTAATGAAAATCACCTAAACTATGTACATCATTTATGATTATTCATATAAAGTATACATTTTTATTTTCTTCTTAATAATGTTAAATATTTGTATATATATTTGGGGTGTCCTTCAAATATTTCTAAAAAACAAATTCCTTTTATATTTACACCTACAATTGAAACCTATCAAAAAATATAATCAGTGTCACCACATATCCATATTCATTCACTACTTGTGTAGTGTATTTTATTCCCAAGTATTTACCCACCACGTTAATATTACCTTGGGATTAGATTAATTGATTTCAAATTTAAGAAGGTACTCCAACCATTTACTCTCACTAATATTTACATTCCATTATGTGATGTGTCAACTATTAATTTTATGATAATAATACATGGTCAATCATTATGTGAAACTATACACACTCTATGACTTCATAAAACTAATTACAACCTATAATTAAAATTAATGTGTTGGGTAATTATTATGATTATTTTATAATTAAAAATTATTTAAATCTAAAAAATAATCAACCTACATCCACCCACTCCCAAATCATATATATAATGTCTCAAAATAAAATGCACACCATAAGAACAGGTCAAGAAACATTCATATGGGGGCTTCAATCTAACTAATATTCATCTACTAAAAAAATATTTATCTTTTCTCAGCAAAAAAATATAGCAACATTCTAGTTCAAGGATATAAGGGTCGATTCCAATATAAGTAAAGCTGGAAAAATACTATAATATCCCAACACTATTAATAAAATAAAAATCTCCAATGAATTATTGGGTCTCCCCTAGGATATAAAAAAATGGATCTTTATTGGATCAATTTATATTCATCATTCCAAAATTAAATGACAAAAAAATTTAATTTCGTTGATAAAATACTGAAATTTTAATATATTCTCATGAAGAGGTGTTCTATGAAGGTTCTTAAAATATTTATATATCAAACTCATTTTTAACATCCCAAGTAAGTAAATAATTATTTATTTTTTATATCTATGTCTATTAATGAATCAGATAGTGTTTTGAAGACTTAAAATGAGAATAAATCCAATCTTAAACATAGAATTCTCTAATATTTTTAAAAGATTATTTTACAGCCTTTTGATGGAGAACCATTTTTAAATATATCTTTTGACAATTTTATAAGATCTATTTGTTAATATAATGTTATTCATTATAATTGGGACATTGAAATTTATTTTGGATAAATTTTTGGTATTTTTCTGACAATGTTCATTTTTTTAATGAATAGTGAAAAATACTGCATTTTACTTCAAAACTACTTTTTCATATAATTTAATTATATAGATAGAATTTCCTTTTAATTTGTTTTAAAGTATAATTAGAATATATTATTACCATTTAATCCAATTTTGGACATTACAATTGATTTCACTTTGGAATTGGGCATAAACAAGTGCCAAACTTTTCAAAGATATTGTTTCAAAAAACCCCGCTATTTGTTTTGACAACGAGAATCGTTTTTTAAATTAATTACTATAATTTTTGTGTTTGGAATTTGGTGAAATGGATTCCATATTTGGAATCATAAGGGCCAAATTATATAATTAATACTGTTTTGTTTTTGGACATTATGTATAGTAATGACGGTAATTATCTTTAATTATCGTGATTAATTATTAATTGGGTAGTTAAGGGTAACAAAATGATATCATAATAATAAAAAATGACCCCAAAATGTGTCCTAATGCTACTGGTTCTATCATTACCGACCATGGGATTCTTTGTTCCAAACTTTGGGACCCCAAGGAATCACTTTTGGGTGATAGTGACACTTTATCATTTTATTTTTAAAGAAAGGAGAATATCACAAAATTATGTAACACCTAAGTAAAACAATTTTAATTCAATCTACATAAATGATATAGTGGTCTATAAACAATAATTTTAAAGATAAAAAGATTTCCTACATCATAGTTTTTTTTATAATTTTTATACATTAAATAAATTAATTTATTTGTGA
This sequence comes from Viscum album, assembly GCA_963277665.1. Taxonomy (NCBI): domain Eukaryota; kingdom Viridiplantae; phylum Streptophyta; class Magnoliopsida; order Santalales; family Viscaceae; genus Viscum; species Viscum album. Next base: position 1,448,511,083 of record OY728151.1, on the reverse strand, counting down.
CACCATGATGATGCAGCGATTATCTTATTAATGAACGATTTAAATAAAATGAAAAGATAATGTAAAATCTAAGACTTAAACTTGTCAAAAACCTATTGGATGAGTATATTTCCAACCCTTATCACATTATCCTAGAAATATATCAATTTGGGACCTTTAAAATCCGAAACACATTTTAATATAAAGTAACATTTCAGGACTTTCCAAGAGTGCCCCTCCTCGCTTTTATAAAAGGCCCCCACCTCTACCCCCTTACACACACCTCTCAAGCCATTGGCTTGGAAAATATATGACCATTTTATCTCTCCACATCCCTCTATTCATCCTAGAATCCTTACCTTTGGAAGAAATCTCTTCAAGAAACCCTTTCGGTTCAAACCAAGAGGTGTTACCCGATTTAAAGGTAATGTCTTCACTTGTGTTCTTTTGTTTTATTTTGCTTCTCCAACCCCATAAATTCTTTTTATTCCTTTATTTTGTAACAAAAAAGTATCTTAAATATACTATTATGTTGTTATGTGAAGTATTTGAGCTAAACTTACACACACATTCGTCTAATGGTTAAAGAACATACTGTTTCTCTGGATGGCGAATTTCTACCTCACGGAACGATGATTGTTCGATCTTATTTTAACACCTTTCATGGTAGACATTAATATGTAACTCTATTTATATATGATATATGTTATGTTTATGTTTCTCGTATGCTTCTTTATTTTTCATTTATGTCATACCTTTATGGTTTCCATTATGGGTAAACGCGATATCTTCATTTTAGGAAGTGCGGACTACCGCCCCCTCAAAGTGATTTGATTCGTTAATACCGTATGTGGGAAGTATAAATGATAGAGTTAATGATATTATAAATGATATTATACTGGAATTATAATATTCCATTATATCATTATGATTTAATTCCATTAAATATGAAATAGAAATGAAATGAGCGTTCATGCGTACGTACGGCTTACCGTCTCCATGAACGGTGCATTTCATTTCTTACCTCTAAATGTTATGTAATATTATAAATGCATGTATATACTAGATATATATAATATATATGATATATACATCATGAATATAATTATGGATATAATTTATATTTTACCACATGAATAACTTGTAATTATAAAGAGTTTATTTTTGACTCAAGTACCAATGATCGACAAAATGACCGTTATTAACTTAAATAATTAAATATTATTCATAAAATGGTAATAAGTGATATAAAAGAAGTAATTATCTTTAAAAAGGTTCTTAAGAAAGTAGAAATTAACTCTAGTTTATTATTCAGGAGATTAAAGAACGATCGAGTCAAGTCAGATACGAGGTAAGGGACTTCTTCTCAATCTCCTTTCATTGAGGCATAATTTGTTTTATACAAAACTTTCTTTTATACGGTGTATAAATCACTTTTAATTTTACATTTATTCAAAAGGAATCTTTTTTATACGAAATGTTTTACTAAATTAAAAAAGGGAATGTTTTTTTCGTATGTATGTGGCGACACCGACTTCTCCGCCGCCGTGACCATTATTTGAGTTTCGGCTTCCTCAACACGCCATAACTTTTTTTTAAATGAAAAATAAATACCATGTTTTAATTTTCTTTTATTTTGGTATTGAAAATGGTTTTGATAATGTTTTTATCAATGTGTTATTGATATCTTGTGATTGAAATGTTGAAATGTTACGTTTCCATTATAAATGTTTTATATGATACAATTATGTTATGGTTCTTGGGCATTGTTTATGAAGATGGGTGGTTCCGTGATAAACTAAGGGTGGGTGAGCCCGATATATCTCTCCAATGCATTGGGTAATGTGAAGGGGTTAAATTCTATGGTTTCCCCAAATATATTTATGGAATATAGTGTGATGGGAATTCCAAACGTACCCATGTGGGTTACTCCCTACGTAAGAATGTTATGAATGCCTCAAGTTACCTTTATTCCTTATGATTTCTATGATTTATTCATGATTTGATGAGGTATGTTAAAGATCTTATGTTTTATTAGTAAAGTATGATTTCATTAATTCTTATGTATACGTGGACTAATGTTTTCAATTCGTACTTTTATATCCCTTACTGTGATTTTTATGCTCATCCCATGTTTTTTTGAAATGTTTCTCAAATGTCAAGGGAAAAGAACATGATGTGTTGATAGTGTCGAGAAAGTGTCACGAAAGAATAAATGTTTTATTTCAAATATGTCTACTTTGATGGGAAAAAAGAATATTGTCTTTTATGTAACCGCCTTGTTTAAATGTGGAATGTAATGCATGATTTATGATCTAATTCTCTAAAACTCTAAACATGAAAAGATCCTCAATGTGTATTCTTGAAATAACTCATGATTAAGTAATTTATAAGGTTGGGGTCTTATAGTTGGTATCAAAGGAAGGTTTATATAACTTTAGGAGTTATATTTATAATAAATGATTATCCAAAAATAGTTTTTTATGGTCAAATTGAAATGATGTAGCATTTGAAGATTACCATGTTGCTTCATCTAAGACATGTTTGTTCAGAATGTTTATCCACAGAGGAAACATGGAAGTAGTTCTAGGAAGGAATACGGAAGGAAATGACCTTCTGAATCATCATCCTGAGATAGTCGGTATTGTAACTGAACAGTTTGTTGCAGCAATGGCGCAGTTGACTCAAGTGATAAATGGTGGTGGTATCCATGCACGAGATCAGCCAGATCAACCGCAAAGGAATATGTCAGTGGTGGACCATTTCATGAGGAACCATCCCCCATCATTTAGTGGATCATCTGACCCTGTGCTAGCTAAAGGGTGGATTAAAGAACTAGAGAAGATTTTCAAGGTCATGGGGTTTTCAGACAATAAAAATGCTAGTCTTGCTATTTACCGTTTAGTGGGTGAAGCAGGTCAGTGGTGGTCGATGGTTAAAATTATCAGGGATGCTAATGAGATTGATGCTCTTGATTGGGATTAATTCAAAGGTATGTTTTTGAGAAATATTTTCCTAAGGCTGTTCGACTTAGGATGGAAAAACAATTCTTCGAATTGAGGCAAGAGGACGACTCAGTGGCTGCTTATGAAGAAAGGATCACTCGATTGGAAAATTATGCTCCAAATTTTATCCGAGACCTTGATAGTAAAATCAATTGTTTTTACTCAGCATTAAAGCCAAAATATCGAAGGGATTTTTCTTCTTGTGAGTTCAAGAGTTATAAAAAGCTTGTTCGATGTGCTGAGAAGGTGGAAATGGAGTTTACCGATGATCAAGTGTTCTATAACAACCAACAGAAGAAGAGAACAAGGTGGCATGAGAAAGGGAAGAATTATTCAAAAAGGTCTGATGGTAAGAAAACTAAGTTTCAAATTTGTGATAAATGTGGTAAAAGGCATGCTGGGGAATGTCTTATGAATTATGGAATGTGCTAACGATGTGGTAATATGGGACATAAGGCTCGTGATTTAACTGAAAAAGATCAGGGTGATGGTAAGACCAGATTTTATTTACAGTTGGTGAAATGTTTCATGTGCAATGAGAAGGGTCATTATGAAAATGAGTGTCCGAAAAAGAGCTCGAGTGATGGGAAGCAGTCAGACTACAAGCATAAAGGGGTGTTGAAATCCTTTGCAACTACTTCAGGAGATATGGGTCCATCCAATGAAGTGGTCTCTGGTACATTGTTGGTTTTCTCAGATTATGCTAATGTGTTGTTTGATTCAAGGTCTACACATTCTTTCATCACTGAAAAATTATCTAGTAAATTGGGAATACCATCTCAAGAAATGACTCCTAAACTTGTGGTAAAAACACCTGGGGGAAATTTTGAGGCAAAAAGAATTTATAAGAATCTTCCTATCCTTACCCATGGAACGAACCTACTTGAATACCTTATTGTTTTACCTCTAGTAGAGTTTGATGTTTTCTTGGGTATGGATTGGCTCTCTTTTTACCATGCTAAGATTGATTGTAGAGATAAAGAAGTTACTTTTCAGAAAGACTTTGAGTTTGTGTACAATAATGAACCATTAATGTTGACAACATATCAAGAGGCTGAGAAACTTGTAAAAGATGGAAATGAATATTAACTTTCACATATTGTTGAAAACAAAGGAACCGTTCAGGTTAATGATGTGCCAGTGGTAAATGAGTATCCTTATGTTTTTTCTGACGAGTTGCCTGGAATAATACCAGATCGGGATGTTTAATTTACTATTGAATTAGTTCCTGATGCTAAGGGAATTTCAAATCCTCCTTATCGAATGGCTCGAATTGAACTTTTAGGGTTGAAGGAGAAATTGAAAGATTTATTAGAGAAAGGTTTCATTTGATCTAGAACATAACTGTGGGGTGTTCCTGTCTTATTTGTTAAAAATAAAGATGGTTCAGTGAGACTTTGCATCGATTATAGAGCCTTTAATATCATCACTGTTAAGAAAAAATATCCTTTGCATCATATCGATGATTTGTTTGATCAGCTCCAGGGAGCTCAGTATTTTTCAAATATTGACCTGAGATCCAGGTACCATCAGTTGAAGGTAAAGGAAGAAGATGTTCTTAAGACTGCATTTCATAAAAGATATGGCCATTATGAATTTCTAGTAATGCCTTTTGGGTTAACCAATGCACCAACTGTATTCATGGACCTTATGAATATAATTTTTCATGAGTTCTTGGATAAGTTTGTGATTATGTTCATCGAAGATATTTTGGTGTTTTCTAAAAGATAAGAGGAGCATGAAAGTCATTTAAGGGTTATTTTGCAAACCTTAAAAGAAAAGAAATTGTATGGGAAATTTAGCATGTGTGAGTTTTGGTTGAAACAAATTTCTTTCCATGGTCACGTTGTTTCTAAATATGGAATAACTGTTGATCCTACAAAAACAAAGGTTGTTGAGGAATGGCCAAGACCCACAAATGTAACTGATATTTGTATTTTTTTGGTTTGGCAGGCTATTATCGAGGGTTTTTTAGAAATTTTTCACGGTTATCTAATCCAATGACTAAACTAACTCGAAAGGGTGTTATGTTCATTTGGACAAAAGAATGTGACGATTGTTTTCAGGAGTTGAAAAGAAGATTGGTGAATGCTTCAGTTTTGGAACTACCTTCCAGGAATGGTGAGTTTGTTATCTACAGTGATGCTTCGTTGAAAGGTCATGGTTGCGTCCTAATGCAGAATGATCATGTAATTGCTTATGCTTCACAACAGTTGAAAACTCATGAGGTAAATTACCCTACTCATGATTTGGAATTAGCTGTTGTTGTTTTTTCATTAAAAATTTGGAGGCATCATTTGTATAGTGTAAAGTGTGAGATATATATCAATCACAAAAGTTTAAAGTATATATTCACTCAGAATGAATTGAACATGAGACAGAGGAGATGGATATAATAAATCAAGGATTATGATTGTACAATTCTTTAACATCGGGGAAAAGCCAATAATGTGGCTGATGCTTTGAGTGGAAAAAGTAAAGCTTCATTAACAATGTTGCGTTTGGAATGTGATCCTTTGGTTAAGGATTTGATGAACATTGGCATAGAAGTAGTTGGTTCAAGATGTTCTTCTGTTTTGTTTCAGGTATCAGTGAAATCTTCTCTATCAGACAGAATTAAGCAAGCACAAAAGCAATATAGTGAGTTGCAGAAAAAGGTAGAGATGGTTCAGAAGGTTAAGTTCCCTGAATTCAACATTGATAATGATTGTGTTTTGAGATTTGGGAAGAGATTGTGTGTGCCGTGTGATTTATAGTCGACGAGAGAGTTGTTATGTGAAGCTCATAGTTCTCCGTTTTCAGTTCATCCAGGTATTACTAAGATGTATGGACACCATTGAGATTACTACTGGTGGGATGGAATGAAAAGAGATATTGTTAATTTTACTGTGAAGTGTTTGAATTGTCAACAGGTTAAAGCAGAGTGATAGTTACTGAAAGGGACACTACAGCCATTACCAGTGCCAGAGTGGAAATGTGATAATATATCCATGGACTTTGTTGTGGGTTGCCGAAAACACCTCGAGGTAATAATGCAATCTGGGTTATTATTGATCGCTTAAATAAATCTGCTCATTTCCTTGCTATACGAGATACTTTTTCTCTAAAAAAATTTTTTCGTTTGTATCTTAAAGAGATATTCAGGTTATATGGAGTTCCCCTCTCCATTGTATCTGACCGCGATCCCACTATTACTTCTAAATTTTGGAAAGGCCTTCAGAAGTCGTTGGTTACTGAATTAAATTTTAGTACAGCTTTTCATCCTCAATCAGATGGGCAGTCAGAATGAACAATTCAGACTTTGGAGGATATGCTACGAGTTTGTTCGATGGATTATCAGGGAAGTTGGGACCAACATCTTTCTGTGGTTGAGTTTTCATATAATAACAGTTTTCATTCTAGTATACAGATGGTACCATTTGAGGCATTATATGGGAAGCGGTGTCAAACTCCATCTTTTTGGGATGAAGTGGGTGAAAGGAAGTTGATTGGACCAGAATTGGTAGAAGAGTTGGCAGGAAAAGTTTAGATGATACAGAAACACATGAGAACAGCTCAGAGCAGGAAGAAAAGTTATGCGGACAACAAGAGGAAGGATCTCTCTTTTGAGGTATGTGATCATGTCTTCCTCAAAGTTTCACCATGGAAAAGTGTGATGTGATTTGGTAAGAAAGGAATGTTGGGTCCAAGGTTCATTATACCATATGATATTCTGGAGAGAGTTGGATCAGTTTCATATCGAGTGGCTTTACCTCCGAGTTTATATCAGGTACACAATGTTTTTCATTTTTCAATGTTAAAGAAGTACATGCCAGATCCATCTCATGTTTTGAGTCTAGTGGTAGTTCAGTTGGAAGAGAATCTATCTTATGAGGAACAACCGGTCCCGATTCTTGACCACAGGGAGCAAGTGTTACGGAATATGGTGATTGATAAAGTAAAGGTTTTGTGAAAAAACCACATGATTGAATTGGCAACATGGGAATCTGAAAATGCAACGAGGGATAAATACCCCCACTTATTCGATAAGTAAATAAATTGCGGGGACACAATTCTATAAAGGGGGGAAGGATGTAAAATCTCAAGTGAGTAAAGAATTATTTATTTTCATATCAATGTCTATTTATGAATTATATAGTTTTTTAAAGACTAAAAATGAGAATAAATCCAATCTTAAGCATAGAATTCTCTAATATTTTTAAAAGATTGTTTTACAGCCTTTTGATGGAAAACCATTTTTAAATCAATTTTTTGATAATTTTATAACCTATATTTGTGAAAATAAACTTATTCATTATAATTGGGACATTGAAATTTACTTTGGATAAATGTTCTGTATTTTTCTGACAATGTTCATTTTTTTAATGAATAGTGAAAAATACTGCATTTTACTTCAAAACTTCTTTTTCATATAATTTAATTATATAGATAGAATGTACTTTTAATTGGTTTTAAAGTTTAATTAGAATATATTTTTACCATTTAATCCAATGGTAGTCATTATAATTGATTTCACTTTGGAATTTGGCATAAACAAGTGCCAAACTTTTCATAGATATTGTTTAAAAAAACCGCTATTTGTTTTGACAATGGGAATCATTTTTTAAATTAATTACTGTATTTTTTGTGTTATGAATTTGGTAAAATGGATTCCATATTTTCAATCAGAAGTTCCAAATTATGTAATTAATACTCTTTTGTTTTTTGACATTATGAATAGTAACGACGGTAATTATCTTTCATTATCGTGATTAATTAGTACTCGGGTAGTTAAGGGTAATAAAATGATATAATAATAATACAAATTGACCCCAAATGTGTCCTAATTATACTGTTTGTGTCATGGCCGACCATGGGATGCAATGTTCCAAACTTTGGGACCCCATGGAATCACTTTTGGGTGATAGTGACACTTTATCATTTTATTTTTAAAGAAAGGAGAATATCACAAAAGTATGTAACACCTAAGTAATGTTTTTAAATTTTTTCTACATAAATGATCTCTTGGACTATAAATATTAATTGGAAATCCAAAAAAAAATTCCTACATCATATAATTTTTTTTCTAATTTTTAGACATTAAATAAATTAATTTATTTGTGAGACCATGATGATGCAGCGATTATCTCATTAATGAACGATTTAAATAAAATGAAAAGATGATGTAAAATCTAAGACTTAAACTTGGAAAAAACATATTGGATTAGTATATTTTGAACCCTTATCACATTATCCTAGAAATATATCAATGTGGCACATTTAAAATCCGAAACACATTTTAATATAAAGTAACATTTTTGACTTTCCAAGAGTGCCCCTCCTCCCTCTTATAAAAGGCCCCCACTCTACCTCCTTACCCACACCTCTCAAGCCATTGGCTTGGGAAATATCTGCTCATTTTATCTCTCCACATCACTCTGTTCATCTTAGAAGCCTTAACATTGGCAGAAAGCTCTTCAAGAAACCCTTTTGGTTCAAACCAAGAGGAGTTACCCGATTTGAAGGTAATGACTTCACTTGTGTTCTTTTGTTTTATTTTTCTTCTCCAACCCCTTAAACTATTTTTATTCCTTTATTTTGTAACAATAAAAATATCTAAAATATACTAGGATATTGTTATGTGATGTATTCAAACTAAACTTACACACACCTTCATCTAATGGTTAAAGATCATACTGTTTCTGTGGATGGAAAATTTCTACCTCACGAAATGATGATTGTTCGATCTTCTTTTAACACATTTCATGGTGGACATTAAGATCTCACACTATTTATATATGATATATATTATTTTTATGTTTTCCTTATGCTTCTGTATTTTTTATTTATGGAATACCTTTATGGTTTCCATTATGGGTAAATGCGATATCTTCATTTTAGGAAGTGCGGACTACTGCCCCCTCAAAGTGATTTGATTCGTTAATACCATATGTGGGACGTATAAAGGATGGAGTTAATGATATTTTAAATCATATTATACTGGAATTATAATATACCTTTATATCATTATGATTTCATTCCATTAAATATGAAATAGAAATGAAATTAGCGTTCATGCATACGTACAGCTTACCGTCTCCATGAACGGTGCATTTCATTTATTACCTCTAAATGTTATGTAATATTATAAATGCTTGTATATAATAGATATATATGATCTATATGATATATAAATCATGAATATAATTCTGGATATAATTGATATTTTACCACATGAACAACTTGTAATTATAAGGAGTTTTTTTTACTCAAGTACCAATGATCGAAAAAATGACTGTTATTAACTTAAATAATTACATAGTATTCATAACATGGTAATAAGTGATATAAAAGGAATAATGAACTTGAAAAAGGTTCTTAATAATGTAGAAATTAACTCTAGTTTAATATTTAGAAGATTAAACAATGATCGAGTCATGTCGTATATGAGGTAAGGGACTTCATCTCAATCTCCTTTCATTGAGGCATATATTGTTTTATACACACCTTTCTTTTATACGGTGTATAAAACCCTTTTAATTTTATGTTTATCCAAAAGTAATCTTTTTTATACGAAGTGTTTTACTAAATGACAAAAGGGAATGTTTTTGTCGTATGTATGCGGCGACAACGACTTCTCCGCCGCCGTGACCATTATTTGTGTTTCGGATTCCTCTACATGACATAACTTTTTTTAAATTAAAAATAAACTCCATGTTTTACTTTTATTTTATTTTGGTATTGAAAATGGTTTTGATAATTTTTTTTATCTATTTGTTATTGATATCTTGTGATTGAAATGTTGAAATGTTACGTTTCCTTTATGCATGTTTTATGTGATACGATTATGTTATGGTTCTTGGGAATTTCTTATGAAGACGGGTGGCTCTGTGATAAACTAAGGGAGGGTGAGCCCGATATAGCACTCCAATGCATTTTGTAATGCGAAGGGGTTAAATGCTATGGTTTCTCTAAATAGATTTAGGGAATATAATGTGATGGGTATTCCAAACATAACCATGAGGGTTACTCCCTACGTTAGAATGTTATGAATGCCTCAAGTTATCTTTATGCCTTATGATTTCTATGATTTATTCATGATTTGATAAGGTATGTTAAAGTGATTATGTTTTATGAGTAAAGTATGATTTCATTAATTCTTATGTATACATGGACTAATGTTTTCATTTCATACTTTTATATCCCTTACTGATGTTTTTATACTCATCCCAAGTTTTTTTGAAATATTTCTCATAGGTCAAGGGAAAAGTACACGATGTGTTGATAGTATTGAGAAAGTGTCACGAAAGAATCTATGTTTTATTTTAAATATTTCTCCTTTGACGGGAAAAAGGAATACTGTATTTTATTTAACCGCTTTGTTTAAATGTGGAATGTAATGCATGATTTATGATTTAATTCTCTAAAACTCTTAACCTGAAAAGATCCTCAATGTGTATTCTTGAAATAACTCAAGATTAAGTAATGTTTAAGGTTGGGGACTTATAGTTGGTATCAGAGGGAGGTTTAGATAACTTTAGGAGTTAGAATTATAATAAATTATAATCCAATAATATTTTTTTATGGTCAAATGGAAATGATATAGCATTTGAAGATTACCATGATACTTCATCTAAGAAATGTTTGTTCAGAATGGTTTTCCATAGAGGAAACAAGGAAGTAGTGCTAGAAAGGCATAAAGAAGGAAATGACATTCCGAATCATCATCCTGAGATAGTCATTATTGGAACTGAATAGTTTGTTGCAGTAATGGCGCATTTGACTCAAGCGATAAATGGTTGTGGTATCCATGCACGAGATCAGCTAGATCAACCGCAAAAGAACATGTCAGTGGTGGAACATTTCATGAGGCAACATCCCCCATCATTCAGAGGATCATCTGACCTTGTTCTAGCTGAAGGGTGGATTAATGCACTGGAGAAAATTTTCTATGTCATGAGGTGTTCAGACAATAAAAAGGTTAGTCTTTCTTTTTAATGTTTGGAGGGTGAAGTAGATCAGTGGTGGTCGATGGTTAAAAATACCAGGGACGCTAATGAGATTGATGCTCTTGATTGGGATGAATTCAAAGGTATGTTTTTTAGAAATATTTTCCTAAGGCTGTTCGACTTAGGATGGAAAAACAATTCTTGGAATTGAGGTAAGATGACGACTCAGTGGCTTCTTATGAAGAAAGGTTCACTCGATTAGCAAGGTATGCTCCAAATTTTATATGAGTCCTTGATAGTAAAATCAATTGTTTTTACTGAGGATTAAAGCCAAAATATCGAAGGGCTTTAGTTCTTTGGGAGTTAAAGAGTTATGAAAAGCTTGTTCGATGTGCTGAGAAGGTGGAAATAGAGTTTTATGATGATCAAGTGTTCTATAACAACCAATAGAAGAAGAGACCGAGGTGGCAGGAGAAAGGGAAGAATTATGCAAAAAGGCCTGATGGTAAGAAAACTAAGTTTACAATTTGTGATAAATGTGGTAAAAGGAATGCTGGGGAATGTCTTCTGAATTCTGGAATGTGCTACCGATGTGGTAAGATGGGACATAATGCTCTTGATTTCACTGAAAAAGATCAGGGTGATGGTAAGAGCAAATTTAATTTAGAGTTAGTGAAATGTTTCAAGTGCAATGGGATGGGTCATTATGAAAATGAGTGTCCGAAAAAGAGCTCGAGTGATGGGAACCAGTCAGACTACAAGAATAAAGTGGTGTTGAAATCCTTTACAACTACTTCAGTAGATGTGGGTCCATCCAATGAAGTGGTATCAAGTACATTGTTTGTTTTCTCAGATTATGCTAATGTGTTGTTTGATTCGGGGTCTACGCATTCTTTCATCTCTGAAATTTTTTCTAGTAAATTGGGAATACCGTCTCAAAAAATGACTCCTAAACTTGTGGTAAAAACACATGGGGGAAATTTTGAGGCAAAAAGAATTTATATGAATCTTCCTATCCTTACCCATGGAAAGAACCTACTTGAAAAACTTATTGTTTTGCCTCTTGTAGAGTTTAAAGTCATCCTGGATATGGATTGGCTCTATGTTTACCATGCTAAGATTTATTGTAGAGCTGAAGAAGTTTATTTTCAGAAAGGATTTCAGTTTGTTTACAATAATTAACCCTTACTATTGATAACATATCAAGAGGCTGAGAAACTTGCAAAAGATGGAAATTAATGTTACCTTGCACATATTGTTGAAAAAAAAGGAACCGTTCAAATTAATGATGTGCCAGTGGTAAATAGTATCCTGACGTTTTTCCTGACGAGTTTCCTGGAATAATACCAGATCGGGAAGTTGAATTTACTATTGACTTACTTCTTGATGCTAAAACAATTTCAAATCCCCCTTATCGAATGGCTCAAATTGAACTTTTAGAGTTGAAGGAGAAATTGCAAGATTTGTTAGAGAAAGGTTTCATTCGACCTAGTACATCACTATGGGGTGCTCCTGTCTTATTTGTTAAAAAGAAAGATGGTTCAATGAGACTTTGCATTGATTATAGAGCCTTGAATAACATCACTGTTAAGAACAAATATCCTTTGCCTCATATCGATGATTTGTTTGATCTGCTCCAGGGAGCTCAGTATTTTTCAAAGATTAACCTGCGATCGGGGTACCATCAGTTGAAGGTAAACAAAGTAGTTGTTCCAAAGACTGTGTTTCATACAAGATATGGCCATTATGAATTTTTAGTAATGCCTTTTGGGTTAACCAATGCACCTACTGTATTCATGGTCCTTATGAATAGAATTTTCCATGAGTTCTTGGATAAGTTTGTGGTTGTGTTTATCAATGATATTTCGGTGTTTTCTAAAATTAAAGAGGAGCATGAAAGTCATTTAAGGGTTATTTTTCAAACCTTAAAAGAAAAGAAATTGAATGGGAAATTCAGCAAGTGTGAGTTTTGGTTGAAACAAATATCTTTCCATGGTCACATTGATTCTAAATATGGAATAACTGTTGATCCGACAAAAACAAATGTTGTTGAAGAATGGCCAAGACCCACAAATGTAACTGAGATTTGTATTTTTCTTGGTTTGTCAGGCTATTACCAATGGGTTGTTAGAAATTTTTCACAGTTATCTAGTCCAATGACTAAGCTAACTCGGAAGGGTGTTATGTTTATCTAGACAAAAGAATGTGATGATAGTTTTCTTGAGTTGAAAAGAAGATTGGTGAATGCTTCAGTTTTGGAACTACCTTCCTGGAATGGTGAGTTTGTTATCTACAGTAATGATTTGTTGAAAGGACTTGGTTGTGTCCTAATGCAGAATGATCAGGTAATTACTTATGCTTCACAACAGTTGAAAACTCATGAGGTAAATTACCCTACACATGATTTGGGATTAGCTATTGTTGTTTTTCCTTTACAAATTTGGAGGCATCATTGGTATGGTGTAAAGTGTGATATATATATATCGATCACAAAAGTTTAATGTATATATTCACTCAGAAAGAATTGAACATGAGATAGAGGAGATGGCTAGAATTAATCAAGGATTATGACTGTACAATTCTTTACCATCCGGGAAAAGAAAATAAAGTGGCTGATGCTTTGAGTCGACAAAGTAATTATTCATTAATAATGTTGCGTTTGGAACGTGATCCTTTGGTTAAGGATTTGATGAACATTGGAAAAGAAGTAGTTGGTGCAGGATGTTTTCTGTTCTGTTTCAGGTATCAGTGAAATCTTCTCTATCAGACAGAATTAAGCAAGCACAGAAGCAAGATAGTGAGTTACAGAAAAATGTAGAGCTGGTTCAGAAGGGTAAGTTGCCTGAATTCAACATTGATAATGATTGTGTTTTGAGATTTGGGAAGAGTTTTTTTGTGCTTTGTGATACACAGTTGAAGAGAGAGTTGTTATGTGAAGCTCATAGTTCTCCATTTTCAGTCCATCCAGGCAGTACTAAGATGTATAGAGATCTTCAGGATTACTACTGGTGGGATGGAATGAAAAGAGATATTTCTAATTTTACTGTGAAGTGTTTGACTTGTCAATAGGTTAAAGAAGAGTGGCAGTTACCAAAAGGGATACTTCAGCCATAGCCAGTGCCAGAGTGGAAATGGGAGAATATATCCATGGACTTTGTTGTGGGGTTTCCGAATACACCTTGAGGTAATAATGAAATCTGGGTTATTGTTGATCGCTTGACAAAATCTGCTCATTTCCTTGCTATATGAGATACTTTTTCTCTAGATAAACTTTCTCGTTTGTATATTAAATAGATAGTCAGGTTACATGGAGTTCCCCTCTCAATTGTATCTGACTGTCATCCCAGGATTACTTCTAACTTTGGGAAAGGCCTTCAGAAGTCATTGGGTACTGAATTAAATTTTAGTACATCTTTTCATCCTCAATCAGATGGGCAGTCAGAACGAACAATTCAGACTTTGGAGGATATGCTACGAGTTTGTTCGATGGATTACCAGGGAAGTTGGGACCAATATATTTCTTTGGTTGAGTTTTCATATAATAACAGTTTTCATTCCAGTATACAGATGACACCATTTGAGGCATTATATGGGAACCGGTGTCGAACTACAGATTTTTGGGATAAAGTGGGTGAAAGGAAGTTGATGGGACCAGAATTGGTAGAAGAGTTGGAAGGAAAAGTTCAGCTGATACAGAAACACATGAGAACAGCTCAGAGCAGGCAGAAAAGTTATGCGGACAACAAGAGGAAGGATATCTCTTTTGAGGTTGGTGATCATGTCTTCCTCAAAGTTTCACCATGGAAAAGTGTGATGCGATTTGGTAAGAAAGGAAATCTAGGTCCAAGGTTCATTGGACCATATGAAATTATGGAGAGAGTTGGATTAGTTGCATACCGAGTGGCTTTACCTCCGAGTTTATCTCAGGTACACAATGTTTTTCATGTTTCAATGTTAAGGAAGTACATGCCAGATCCATCTCATGTTTTGAGTCCAAAGGTAGTTCAGCTGGAAGAGAATCTATATTATGAGGAACAACCGGTCCCGATTCCTGACCACAGGGAGCAAGGGTTACCAAATATGGTGATTCATCAAGTAAAGGTTTTGTGAAAAAACCACATGATTGAAGAGGCAACATTGGAATCTAAATATGCAATGGGGTATAAATACCCCCACTTATTCGATAAGTAAATAAACTGGGGGGATGCAATTTTCTAAAGGGGGGAAGGATGTAACATCCCAAGTAAGTAAAGAATTATGTATTTACATATCTAGGTCTATTTATTAATTAGATACTGTTTTAAATACTTAAAATGAGAATAAATCCAATCTTAAGCATAGAATTCTCTAATATTTTTAAATGATTGTTTTCCGCCTATTGATGGAAAACCATTTTTAAATATATATTTTGACAATTTTATAATCTCTATTTGTCAAAATAAACTTATTAATTATAATTGGGACATTGAATTTTATTTGGACAAATTGTTTGTATTTTTCTGACAATGTTCATTTTTTTAATGAATAGTGAAAAATACTGCATTTTACTTCAAAACTTTTTTTCATCTAATTTAATTATATAGATAGAATGTACATTTAATTGGTTTTAAAGATTAATTAGAATATATTTTTACCATTTAATCCAATGGTGGTCATTATAATTGATTTCACTTTGGAATTGGGCATTAACAAGTGCCAAACGTTTCGTAGATATTGTTTAAAAAAACCCGCTATTTGTTTTGACAATAGGAATCATTTTTAAAATGAATTACTGTAATTTTTGTGTTTGGAATTTGGTAAAATTGATTCCATATTTGGAATAATAAGGTCCAAATTATTTAATTAAGACTCTTTTGTTTTCAGACATTATGAATAGTAATGACGATAATTATCTTTAATTATCGTGATTAATTAGTAATCGGGTAGTTAAGGGTAACAAAATGATATAATAATAATACAAAATGAACCCAACATGTGCCCTAATTCTACTCGTTCTTTAATGGCCGACCATGGGATGCCTTGTGCCAAACTTTGGGACCCCATGGAATCACTTTTCGGTGATAGTGACACTTTATCATTTTATTTTTAAGGAAAATAGAATATCACAAAATTATGTAACACCTAAGTAAAACAATTTTAATTTTGTGTACATAAATGATATCTTGGACTATAAATAGTAATTGGAAAGCTAAAAATATTTCCTACATCATAGTTGTTTTTTTATAATTTTTAGACATTAAATAAATTAATTTATTTGTGGCACCCTGACGATGCAGTGATTGCCTAATTAATGAACGATTTAAATAAAATGAAAAGATAATGTCAAATATAAGACTTACAATTGTCAAAAACCTATTGGATGAGTATATTTCGAAACCTTATCACCTTATAATCTAAATATATCAATGTGGTACCTTTAAAATCCGAAACTCATTTTAATATAAAGTAACATTTCTTGACTTTCCCAAAGTTCCCCTCCTCCCTCTTATAAAAGGCCCCCACCTCTACCTCCTTACACACACCTCTCAAGACATTGGCTCAGCCAAGATCTTATCATTTTATATATCCATATCTATATATTCATCCTAGAATCCTTACCTTAGGTAGGAACATCTTCAAGAAACCCTTTTGTTTCAAACCAAAAGGAGTTACCCGATTTAAAGGTAATGTCTTCACTTTTGTTCTTTTGTTTTATTTTACTTATCCAACCCCCTAAAATCTTTTTATTCATTTATTTTGTAACAAAACCAGTATATTAAATATACCAGGATGTTTTTATGTTATTTATTCTAGCTAAAATTACACACACCTTTGTCTAATGGTTAAAGAACATACTGTTTTTGTGGATGGAGAATTTCTTCCTCACGAAACGATGATTCTTCGATCTTCTTTTAACACCTTTCATGGTGGCCATTAAGATTTCACTCTATTTATATATGATATATATTATGTTTATGTTTTCATTATGCTTATTTATTTTTTATTTATGGAATACCTTTATGGTTTCAATTATGGGTAAACACGATATCTTCATTTTAGGAAGTGCGGACTACCGCCCCCTCAAAGTGATTTGATTCGTTAATACCATATGTGGGACGTATAAAGGATGGAGTTAATGATATTATAAATGATATTATACTGGAATTATAATATACCTTTATATAATTATGATTTAATTCCATTAAATATGAAATAGAAATGAAAGTAGCGTTCATGTGTACGTACGGCTTACCATCTCCAAGAATGGTGCATTTCATTTCTTACCTCTAAATGTTCTGTAATATTATAAATGCGTGTACATACTGGATATATATGATATATATTATATCTACATCATGAATATAACTCTGTATATAATGTATATTTTACCACATGAACAACTTGTAATTATAAGGAGTTTATTTTTGACTCAAGTACCAATGATCAACAAAACGACTGTTATTAACTTAAATAATTACATAGTGTTCATAACATGGTAATAAGTGATATAAAAGTAATAATTAACTTGAAAATGGGTTTTAAGCAAGTAGAAATTAACTCTAGTTTATTATTTAGGAGATTAAAGAACAATCGAGTCAAGTTGGATACGAGGTAAGGGACTTCGTCTCAATCTCCTTTCATTGAGGCTATTTTGTTTTATACACAACTTTCTTTTATATGGTGTATAACCCCTTTGACTTTTACGATTATTCAAAAGGAATATTTTTTATATGAATCTTTTTACTAAACAAAAAAATGGAATTTTTTGGTCGTACATATGTGGCGACAATGACTTCTCCGCCGTCGTGACCATTATTTTTGTTTCGGCTTCCTCTACAAGCCATAACTTTTTTTAAATGAAAAATTAATACCATGTTTTCCTTTTCTTTTATATTGTTATTGAAAACGGTTTTGATATTGTTTTTATCAATGTTTTATTGATATCTTGTGATTGAAATGTGGAAATGTTACGTTTCCTTTATGCATGTTTTATGTGATACGATTATGTTATGGTTCTTGGGCATTGTTTATGAAGGCGGGTGGTTCCGTGATCAACTAAGGGTGGGTGAGCCCGATATAGCTCTCCAATGCATTGGGTAACGTGAAGGGGTTAAAATCTAAGGTTTCTTTGAAGAGATTTAGGGAATATACTGTGATGGGTATTACAAATGTAACCATGAGGGTTACTCCCTACGTAAGAATGTTATGAATGCCTCAAGTTACCTTTATGTCTTAGGATTTCTATGATTTATTCATGATTTGATGAGGTATGTTAAAGTGATTATGTTTTATGAGTAAAGTATGATTTCATTAATTCTTATGTTTATATGGGCTAATGTTTTCATTTCATACTTGTATATCCCTTACTGAGATTTTTATGCTCATCCCAAGTTTTTTTGAAATGTTTCTCAAAGTTCAAGGGAAAAGTACATGATCTGTTGATAGTGTCGAGAAAGGGTCAAGAAAGAATCTATGTTTTATTTGAAATATGTCTCCTTTGATGGGAAAAAAGAATACTATATTTTATGTGACCACCTTGTTTAAATGTGGAATGTAATGCATGATTTATGATCTAATTCCGTAAAACTCTAAACATGAAAAGATTCTCTATGTGTATTCCTGAAATAACTCAAGATTAAGTAATGTTTAAGGTTGGGGCCTTATACATTTGTTCCTTTATCTTGGAATAAATTAAGATAATGTTAATAAACACCACTACAAAGGTTTTAAGATTCCAATGGGAAATCTAGTTTATTAAGTCTATAATGGAAATAGGGACACTAGTTAACTGAATGACATAATGATATATTCTGAAATCATATAACATATTTGAAACGTTGTCTTCTGAATATCATCTTTTATCAACCTTAGATAATTAATCATAAAATCAATAATATAAATGAGAATATATTCTATACTATAACTGTATTATAGTTTCAATTGTCAAATAAATTTAAAATGCTATTTTCTATTTTATTTAAAAATTATATGTTGTGTTCATAGTGATAGGAATGTGTGAATGATAACATTGACCTAAATATCATATAGACGAACATTCAATTATATAAACATGGTAGTGGTTTTTAAATGATAAAAAATATACACGGATCATCAGTTAGTGTTTATCAATTGAGAACTCTACCAACTATATGGGTAGAAAACAAAAAACAATTAGTAATAAAATAAACATAAATTAACACTTCAAAGTGAAGTATTACATCTAATATCTTCCAAACAGTATACATGAAAAAACTAGATATCTAAAATGTAATCATTTTTATATCAATAATTAGAGGTATGGAAATTATTAACCATGGTTCTTAATAGACTAAATGACATGGGTGTTCCTATAAATGGAAATTAATAAAATACTATTGATATATTAATCAATATGAGATTTTTAATAACTCATATTATTCATCGCTAAAATGTGATTGGTGATATCTTGTTTATAAAAGATGAAATCAAAAACAATTTCATCATTGGAAACTATAATTCACCACTTTGGGATCTTTATACCCAGCTCCTTCCCAACTCAGAAAGGAGTATAAAGGACTATCATGAATAGAATAAGTTTAGAATTTTAGTCTAGAAAATCTATCACCATAGACAGAATAAGGTATATATAAGTCAAATAATATCATGATTGTAGATGAAGAAATAAATATTGGACCTTTGGTGGTCATTGGCATGATATCTAAATACTATTTTATATATTATACCACATATAAATTTGAAAATGGAGGTCCAATCTATGATTTACATAGAGGATGAGAGACTCTCTTCATATATGAATAAAAAAATTATCACATACATTTATCATATAACACTTATGAACCATTTTTAAATGATAACCTCACTATAAATCCTTGAGTAGATTTCCCATAAAAATGTTAGAGATTCCCCAAGTGATCACACAGGCTGTACACCATTGGACCATCTAAGAAATGTTTTTTCTTCCACAACATCCCCCAAAATTATAAAATATATATCCTTTTCTATATAGATCCATATGTTCATATAAAAATAAAATTTTAATACTCCCACTTAGACCATTGGGACAATCCTTATACATCATTTTCTTTCAATAATGGAAACTCTACTCCTCCACCCCTATAACAATGGAGGATCCACCCATAAATAATTAAATAACTGACATGTCTACACCATTAATCATTAAATAATTAAATCACTTAACTTTATTTTTAAGGAATAGAAAAATAATAATCGATTATATTTATGGGATTTATCATATCAAAATACTAATATCTATTAGGTAAACATTTATGAGGAGTTTGGGATAAGGGTTTACTAGCTCATTAATCTCAGTCGAATACTCTATCACAAATTGATCCCCATTCCCCAATGTCATAATATCCCTACCATTTTACAACCATAATTTCTCTATAGATAATTTTTATTTAAAAAACTCTTTTATTTGAGTCCATGTGAGATTTTTACCAAGATTATCCCACTTGATCGAGTCCCACCCTCTTCGGTTGGCCCAATAAATAATATAGGTTAAAAAAATACCATTGATGTGTTAGTGGTAAAAAAGAAAATAATGATGATATCCATTTCCCATCCACTCTTTGGGTTTCTGATATTTTAGTCAACCTATAATAATGGTGGGATCCCTTGGTAAAGAAAAATTCATGATTCGCCACTAGGGTTTTCTCTTGCCCGGGTGCATATCAATGAGAATGTATGGTAATGATGGGATATTTAATAAAATGATTATAACACATTGGTTTATCCTGGTTCTTTTTCTCCACCGCTCCATCTATATAATTTTCATGATCATTTATTAATAGTATAATCAATAAAACACAACCCATGAAACCTGATCAATAAATATTTCTTGTTTAATTAATCAAATATATAATAAAAAAATATCATGCACAAATTCATAAAAAATTACCATTATCAATAATATCTATATAAAATACCAATTTTATTGAAACTTAAAAAAAATACAGGAAGTAATTTTGTATATGAAATGAATGCATAATGTTGATAAACATGCATTGATTGTTTTCTTTTCACTCGTTACATAAACAGTCTTGGTTTTAACACAACCTAATGGTTTTCGAAAAATTTGATTACAACATACACAACTAATTTCCTTCCCCTTTGACTATAAAACACTATTTCCAAAAAACATAACTTGTGGGACTACCCGAAATATTATAATATATTAGACCATATCAAATTTCATAAAATAATCAATTATAATTCTCATACCAAGACAACATTCGATACCACTAATAGTAATTAAAATTCCTTATTGGAATAGAGAAAGATTGGAACCCCTTCCATAGTTATCCTAATCATTAATTTTATTATCTCCAAACTAACATTAATCCCCAGATAAAAGTGGTTTCCTATTAAAATTTTATAATCCATCAATGCGATGCGATTCGTTTAAACAATAGGATTTTTTATTAAAATGAAAGAATATATTTGACATAACAATGATACTGTAATGATATTGTATACAATATTCATATTTTTCATTTTATTTCATTCTTTGAATAATAAAATTATATAGAAACAACATTCATGTGTATGTACAACCTACCATCTCCATGGATGGTGTATTATATTTCAATATTTTATATTATATAGATTATTATAACACACATATGCTTAATATAAATGACATTTAGAACATGATTTAAATTTGTAAATTCATTATATACATATAAGGACCAAATATTTTACATGTTAATATGCACATGAAAAACAAATTGAATATTACCTGGAGTGTATCCTTAACAAGAAATTGTTAAAAAATAGGTAATATAACATAATAATAAAACCATATATGGTATTAGACATAATAATATAATTATGTGATATATCTATAATAAAATTATATTTATTATACAATAATTTCTTATGAGTATGAAGATATTCAAGACACAATGTAAGAGGTTTTCTTCAAACATTTTATTTCTATAAGATACATGCCCTAATCACCACTTATTTAATTTTTTTAGGGTGTATATAACCCATGGATGTATTCAATAATTATTATAATTAATTTTATGGGTATTTAAATATTTATTTTATGATATTTAATTCATGGGGGTTATTTTTCAAAAGTTACCAAATCAGTAATGTAATTTTGTCTCAATTTTCCTTCTTCAAAACACATACCATGTCATGCACCAATATTTTTCTATGAGTGTTATATACTTATTTTTTATTGTTATATCATGAATATCCTTATTTTTATTAAATTTTAATCTTCTTGAATTGTTATTCTGTCCATCGTGAATTATATTTACAAAAATTGTTATAGTTTAATGTTATAATATCACCGTTTATCAAGTTTTCATCCAATTATGCTTTCATTGATGAAATCTCATGATCCAACACTCAACAACACACATAAATTTTCTTATGAACCAGTTATTCCTGATTTATTTATTAATTATTACCATTTTCCTATTCATTAGTAGTTAATATATTTATGAAATGTTTTTATGAAAACCTAACCTCGATTCTATTTTTTGTCGGAAAATATTTTTATTCAAAAACTCATGTTTTTAATAAATGTTTTTAAATGATATATAAAGATTATTTTAAAGTTAAATGAATTTTAATTATTTTAAATGCATTATTTGTGAGTTTTAAAATCTATTTTCAAATAAAATGTATATATTATCAATTATTTCTGAGAAAAAGTTTTTTAAATTAATTTCGAACAATCATTATAATTTTTCACATTTTTCTTAATGGAAATGTTTTCAAAACACATTAAATAATTATTTGTATGTTTTAATTAATGTTTTCAAGAAAAATGTTTTACAAAGGATTTAAAAGTTCCTTTATATGTTTTCAAGGCCATTTTTATAGAAAATGATTATTAACCAGTTTTTTATTAACACAAGAATATTTCATGGAAGAAATGATATATTCCTAAAGAAATGGGATTAAAGTGTCTTTAAAAATTATTTTCCATATAAAATGAAATCCATTGAAGTTACTAAAGACTTTCTAGGAAAAGTTTCCCATGTTTTCATTCATATTCTTTCTATGAATTTCTTATGATTTTATGAAAAGATGTTTATGATTCCCATTCCTCTTCCATTGGTTTTATTGTCATAAAACCTCCCCTTTTCAGGGATTAGTCATTGATGAAATGATTATGACACTTGTATTTTTCAACAGGTTAAGATATGATTACATGTATATGACACCCATTTCATTTCATGGGAAAATTATAGTATTTTTATAAAACCCATCTCTTTTCAGGGGTTAGGATATATGAATGTTTTATTATCTTGTGGCACATTTATGAATTATTTTATTATGAGATGGGTAGGACCAATAACTCACTCCAATGCATTAGATAAAGATATATATATATATCTCATTACATAATAATGGAAATCATGTAAATGATCCCGATACACTATGGGAATTTAGAAACTAGAAAACATACAAGGAAATGACTACAATTGAGGATAATGGTGTGTCTCACAAAATAGTTTTAGTCAAAAAATGATGGAAAATGGGGAAATCAGATCCACAGTGGTAAGATAGGGAAACCTAATACCTTATAGGGAAGGTAATATGACTAGGAATGATGAAGTTCCCCATTAAGTAGGTATAGTTCCCATGAAGTGCCTTGATATGTTCTAGAAATTTGTCTTTACTTATAGGGAATGATATCACATGTTTACGTGTGAAAAAATTACATTTCTTGTTCCTATGATATGATTTCATGGATTATGTTATTTATTTCCTTATGATTATTGTCTTATAATATACCTATATTTCTGCCATGATTCAGGTTTATGATCTTTGATATACAGGGCATGATCTTCAAAAATTTTAATCACGTTCTCATACCCTTATTTTCATATTTATACTTACCCATCTCTAATTTTTACCCATACTGAGCATCTAAACTCACCCTTTTTAGTTTCGGTTCCCCATTTTAGGAAGATATTTATTTTGTATTAGGTACCTAATAAGGGTGATATTCATGAATATCATAATAGGAGATAATTTCGCTCACTCAGGTACCAATTGTTTTGTGTCCATGTTTCAAAAGGAACTAATTTAATATTGTATTTGGGTGTCTATTTTTGCAATGTTCTAGGTATTTTTCATAAGGGATGTATTATCAATGTATGTTAATACTAGTTTGTTTTATATATCCAAAGAAAATATTGGGATAATAACTCAAAATATTTGTAATTAACTTATATATAGAATATTTAAAAAATAAATGTTAGTAATATTGATGGAATTATAGGTATAAAAGGAGAATGAATAAAATAATTTTAAAAGTGGTTGGTTTTTGAGTTACCTTATATCAGGTCTAAAATCACTTATTGGGTGTGTCTAACCATTTTAATAATCAAATAAATTTTAATAAATACTTGAATCATAAGATTTTTCATAAATATTTCGTTTATTATTTTTTTTATTTTTTCTTTTTTATGAAATTTTTATAGACATTATGTTACTTTTTCACTATCCTCATAATGTTCATTTCGTTGATCAATTGATGATTCAATTTACGAGTAATTATGGATGTTCTTATAAAATGTATCTATAATTTTATATCTAAAATTTTATCGAGTTAATTGCAGTTAAAATATTCAATGTGGCCCATAAATAAAATTTTATTTAAAAATAATAATATGTCACTATGTATAAATATTATTGTCTAATTTATTTGATTTTTCCTAAAAATGTTGAATAAATTTGGTTTCTTTCATTATTTATGTATATTTTCTATTTAAAAGTATAATATGGAATATAATATATTTATTTTTAAAAATATTTAAATTTAACTTTCTTATTATAGCCAGCCATGGAGGCAGTGATGAAAAATGATTATCATCATCCATGGAGGTTGTGATCTAACTATGATATGACAGAATTTTCCATTTTAGAATAAATAAGGGTGAGGGAAATAATAATTAATTGATTAATATAATAAAATTTTAGAAAATTTAATTTACTAATGTAATTATATTAGTATGTATGGTAATGGTATGGAGGAGTTAAATGATGTTTTATTAAATAGAATGAAATGAAAAAAGTGATTATTAGTTCTTTCCATCCTCCTTGAGATGAATCTCGTTATAAATATATTATTCCTACGAATAGTGGTTTGTTTATGAGAAAAAACCCTATATGACATATATAATAGTGTTTATAAAAGATTTTTTTTGGGGTTAGATGAGATATAAATCTCAGGGTATGCAGAGAAGTTGGGTGATGAAGGGGTTTATTTATAAGGTGATCAGAGGTGTGTTTGTATTTACAATATTTATTTTATATGTTTTTCTCATGTCTACCAATAGTCAAGAATCATGTTTCTATAATTATTAATAGGGGAATGTGAGACTATTGAAAGTGTTTCTTAAATCATCATATACGTAATTAATCAATTTCTTAACATGTATTATTGCATACAATTTTTTTTCATATTTCATTGATGATAAAACATTAATCTTCTTCCAAAAAATACCAAAATTATACATAATATTTTTAATGTGATTATTCCAAAAATTATAATAATTTTATGAATATATATATGTATATATATGTATACCATATTGATATTTATTGAAATATAATAATATCTATGATTCAATAAAATATTAGACCCTTAAAATTTTGAATATGATTGTGTAAAATATTATATATATTTTATAAGAAACAATTGTTTTAATTTTAATCTAGTATTTGAAAATAAATTATAATTTAAAATATATAAATTTTTTAGAAATAATTATTCTAATGAATACAAAACATATCTATTTTCGAAATATATATTTTGTGTTTATTTTTGTTAATTACTTATTTTACCACATTTTACACTTTTGATTAATTATTATACTATATTAATTTCATATATTTTTATTTCGTAATATACAAAATAAATTATTTTATTATTCTAATTGAAATTTTAATATTATAACCATAGCATACAAACTATTTTTTGGAAAATAAATACTTTGTTCCATAGGGTACCTGATAATCCACATTGCGTTTAAACGAACAACAAAATATTATGATTTAAATGCTACAGTTACAACCCAACTCTTAGAAAATTTTGAATAAACAAGATTATATGAATTATAAAAATATCGTTTACATATGTATATATAATTAATAATTTTTTGACCAATTAATTATAAATGAATGTAAAACCTTCTTCAAAATAATAGGAAATGTTTTTCTAAAAAGTATTTAAATGCGAACTAGTGTCTTTTATGACAATAAATAAAGAAATAACATTTTATTGATTATATTAGTGAAAATATATAAAATACATTCAATCTAATGTTTAAATATAATATTATATTTTTTAGACATGATATAAGAACAAACAAATTTTATGAATAAAGAAATTACTTTTCAAAAAGTTAGTTTGGTCCCCTTTTTATAGTAAACTTATTCTAAATCAAGTTTTAAACACATTTTGAAGTTATATTTTAAGAAATAAATTAATCTTTGAAATAAAAGTATCTTAATTTAAATTGGATGAATTTTTGGAATTTTTATGATAACTTCCATGTTTTGATAAACAGTAGAAAAATAATGCATTTTAATTGAAAACTACTTTTCCCTCAAATTTATTTATAGTGTTAAATTCTATTTTTAATGGTATGAAATTATAATTGGATCATAATTTAATCAATTAATTCAATTAATTTTATTAGAATCAATTTTATATTAATAAAGTATATAGAAACATTGTGAGATTTTAATTATTTTACATAAAAAACTCGTTTTCTCATTCTGTAAATGGAGAAAATTTTTAGATAATTTCTGTAAATTATTTGTTTTTAATTAGGAAAAATGGATTTCATATTTAGAATTATATGATCTAAATTGATTAAATAGGTCTCTTTTATTTTTAGACATTATGAATAATAACTATGTTAATATTTTTCCTTACCGCAGTCAAGGGTATATGAGGTAATTAAGGGAAAAAATAATATTTTAAATATTATAAAATTACCCTAACACTTTTCCTAACATAATTTAATGAGTTTTTTCAACCAAAATCATCTTTTTTGCCAAAATTATGTCATTTGGAAGCCATTTAGATGAGAGTATGACATTTATATTATTATATTCAACCAAAGTAAATTTTATCACACTCTTGTTTTAACAATTATTTTTTTTATAAATATGGGGATATATACGTGATATGTTAAAATATATATATATATTAATTTTTAATATAAAATATTTATCTACATCATGGAAATTTAATTATATTTTTTGTGATTAAATAATTACATTAAATGGCGACACAATGATGATGGAGTAATAGTTTAATTTAAATAAATATAAAATAAATAATATTAAAAATACTTTAATGAATATATTTTAGATTATTAATGTCATAAACCAATTTTTTTGATAAATTTGAAATTTTAGTTATGTGTTTGAATTACTATTTTGAATTTATCAATCTGCTATGATAATTTTAAAAAGTCAAGTATTGAATATTGTAAAAATTAAAATTATAGATATTTCAATTTAAATTATATTTATTTAAATGATATAATTTTTTTTAAAAAATAAAATTTAGAAAAATGATTTTTATAAGACTTATAATGTCATAAATTACTTATTTATTGCTCTTTTGGAATTTAATTCTATTTATATTAACCCTCGTAGTGAAAATTTTATGATATCACTCTAAGAGTTTAACGTGCAAAATATGTGTTGAAACAAAATTATATGGATTATAAAATAATCATAACATGTATATTTTTAATTTGATGATTTTATTTCTAACTATAATCATCTTATATTTTATGTAAATAAATTTTTACTCATTTGTTGTAACACCCCAAGCTTCGACGGTACGTTTCCTTTGAATAACGTAATAGCTTCCATAGTACGCAACTTCGAGATTGTAACACACCGCGACCAATCAAACCATCCGTTATGAATATTAATACCCAATTTTTGAAATTTTATAAATTTTATCTTTAAAGATGGACTTAATTTTTGGATTCATAATATAAAAATTATCTTAGGGTAATTTTTTGGTATTTTTCTGAAAACATTCAATTTTTGATGAATAGTGAAAAACATTGAGTTATAGTTTAAAACCGATTTTTTTTTAAATAATTATTTATTTTATTAAAATTTATTTGAGGTAAAAATAGATAAATAATACCTATATAAGTTCAATTTAATTCATTGGATTCAGTTTATAATAATTTTAGATATATAAAATTTTTATTGAACTTTTCATCGTCTTTTACCCAACTCCTAGGAGAATTTTCAAATTCAAATAAAACATAATTTCACTTCTTCTGTGAGTGGAATTTCAAAAAACCGAGAGACATGATTGATATCAGTAAGTAAAATTTGGTTCAATAAGATAAAAATAATTTTGGGTGAATAGTAACCTTTAACTTTTATTTACTACGGTTAAAAGTAAATAGGGTAATTATGGGTGAAAATGATATTATTATTACCCTAAAACATGTCCTATTTATATTGGATAAGAGTAATTTGACCCAAAACAACCTTATGAATAAAATATGATCCTTTAGGTCCACTTGGATTAGATTAGGACATTTATTTTTATTTTATTTAAAGAAGAGTTAAAAGAGTTAAAATCAAAGTCTAATAAATAAAAAATTTTCAATATAGAGATAGATATAATATAAATCCGACTATAAATATTCATTAGAAAGATAAAAGTATTACCTACATAATGGTATTTTATTTTTAATTTTTAGACATTAAATAATTAAATTTATCTATGACACAATGATGATGTAGTAATTACCGTATTAATGAAATATTAACAAAATTGATATTATAAATATCCAAATAAATTTAATTTGAAACTTTTTATGAATTAAAATAATTTTATAGGTTAATATAACTATTTAGGGTTGGTTAGATGAATTTTTTTCTAAGTAATAATTCTATTATGAATTTAGAAAAAACAAAATACCAAATAGTGTCAAAATTGACATAAAAGAGTTTTCAAAACAAATATTATATTATTAAATGATATTCTATTCCTAAAAATCAAAGGTTCAGACAAAAGACTTATATAATGATAGGTATATCTATGATGAACCACTTTTTGTTATTTTATAAGTATATAGTTATTTATTAACCATATAATATAAAAATAGAATGAGACAAGGTAAATGTCAAACTATTTAACTAATAGTTAAATCTAAAAGATAAAGTTAATATAGTGACCCAAACCTATCTAAAACCTATTGGTTGAGTAGTTTCGGACCCATCCCCACCTTATCTTTTAAATAATCCATTTTGGTTCCATTAGAAACTGAAAATGATTTTATTATAAAATAATATTTCTAGCTTTTCCTAAGGTGCCCCTCACCCCTCTTAAAAAAGGGCACCCGCCCTTCTCTTTAATTGACACCTTCAAAGCCATTTGTATCGGAAAAAACCTGCCCAAATACCCTCGAAACAGTCCTACCTTCATACTAGAGGCCCTCATTTAGTCATAAAGACAACCTATGGAGCCTTTTTTATCAAATCTAAAGGAAGAACCCGAAGAAGAGTTAAATATTTCGTCACCTCTTTCAAAGTTTCTTTCTTCTTCCACTTCCTCTTTATTTGTTGTTTCCATTCTAAAATAATAACTATAGTATATTATATATACTTTGATGTTATTATATATATGGTATAACCATATTCATTATTCTATACATCCTTTGAGTGATATGTCACCATACGTGCGTACGTACGACTTACCGTCTCCAAGTCATGGTGTAATTGTTATTCAATACCTTATTATTAGGATGGGTAGAATAATGATGTGTAATTGATGTAAATAATAAATATAAAATTATAATTATTCTTAATATATGTTATACCATCCAATTATATTTTATTTTAATATCAGAAGAATGATATTGTCGCTCGTGCGTACGTACGGATTACTGTCTCCACGAACACGATGAGATTTGTTCCCCATCGTATCCATTAAAGAATAATTTTCATTTGATGATTAAAAATAATGTTTATAGACTTTATATTATTCTGGATATTAATAAGATACATCCCATCCATAAAAAATATGACTCACATAACAAAGAAAATAAAGGAAAACGAATCTGTTAACACCCAAAACGGCGATAATACTAAGATATTATTCAAAAATCATTATTAAAAGATCAGATATAATATCATATTAATATATATAATTCTTGTATAATTTAATAAAAATTGTTTCACCATTATACAGGAGGTTAACCTATCCTCGACCAAGGAAAAAGTACAAAGTAAGGGGTTTCTTACCTCACATTTAATTCCGTAAGATTTCCATTATTCATTACTTATTTATTGCAAGTGGTGTAGTGTGTACTGAAATTTGATATATATTATCATTATTATCTTTATATTCATGGTATTATATGATTAATTTGGTGGTTATTAAATTTTGTTCATATTAATCGATTGATTAAAATGAAGTAAGGGCTTTTCATCTCACTTTTTATTAATGTGAGATTCATGCTATATTTGGCCACTACTTCCTTCTGTGTGGCATATGTACTGTCCATGATTGTATTATTGGTGTAATAAACTTTAATTTATGAGTATTTACATGTTCATTGTATGATCATTCCTTCATGGTTTGTATGTTTCATAAGTTACCAAATCGTTAAAGGAATTTCAAATTTCAATTTCCACTCAGTGGGATTTACACATAATTGATTATTTATTCCAAGATTATGTGTGGAATCACTATTTATTATATTTTAGTAATTTCCACTCCCCTTTCTTTGGATTTAATTTTGATACACATAATCACTCCATTTATAAATTCTTAAGTCATCGATATGAACTTGATAAGAGTAAATTTAACTCAATCTCCATTTATTGAGTTAAAAAAATCTAATTCATTGGTGTTGTTTTGACAAGAATATTTTGTGAATATACTATGATTGATTTACACTTAATATCCAATCATATTGATTGTATTTATATTTTTTACACATAACTACGTTCTTTATTTATCCTTAACCTAAGGATACAGTCTCTATAAGAGATTTCATCTGAATTAACATTCCATTGAGACTTATTTGTTGTTATACACCAATTAACTTTTATATAGTGTATATAATTTACTTTTATATTGTATATCATGGATACCTTTATTATCCTGATATTATAAAGTTTTTATTATCTCAACTATTTCTATTCAAGTGTCTCTCTTTTTGTTTGGAACTCTAACTTAAATATCATTTTAAACATTTTAATGATTTATTATTCTAATTCGTTCTAATTAATGTCCATTTTTTAAAAATGGTTTTAAGGATTTATTTATTTGAACATTAAGGTTTTAAAATTAAAATACCTTTTAAAAGATTAAAATTGGTAAGGGACACTTTGATTCAAAATTCTATTTTAAACGGCTTCTTGATAAATAGTGAGACTTTTAAATGTTTTCAAGAAAAAAGGGGGATATTTCTTGCAAATAGTTTTGATTATTATATTCATCTATGACAATATCATTAATTATTATCTATTGAGGTTGATCTATTATAATAAAATCTTCCATATTGTATTGAATGAGTTATGTTTGACTGTGGATGTTCAATTTTTATACCATTCATGGCTTGTGGTTAAAATATTAACATTTCATATCCTAGTTTTAACACAAATGTTCAGATTATGTTTCAACCTTTTAATATGAGGAATGCATTAGACCTAGTAAGTGATTGGTGGAGCCCGCTATAGCTCCTTAATGAATCGGTAGGTCTCATGAGACAAACAAGTGTCTTGGAACAAGGCCTTGACAAAATCTTATTTCTTGCCTTGGCATAAGGCCTTGACTATGTGGTTATGATGTCCATCATTATGCATTCAATAATTATGAGATTAGCTATTGATATATCCTATGGTTATTTAACCTGTAGAATACCCTTGACTATGTTTTATTATGGTATAATTTACTTAGCCCATATTCCAGCCCTAAAGTGTTCATGTTAATTATTTGTAAAGGCATGATTTTCAATTATTCACCAAGCGTAATGCTTATGTTATCTTCCACTGTATTTCATACTCTTACTAAGCATTTGAGCTCACCCCATTATTATGTTTCATGTTCCAAGGATATGAAGAAGTTAGTTATGAGTGACTTGTATGCATAATATAGGAAGCTTGGATGTCTCTAATGGAATAATTTAGTGTTGTTTTTATTTTCAAGTTGTAATGTTGACCTTATGAATGTATTTAGTATTTCCAAGGCTACTAAACTGATCTGTCTTTTGGGACATGATTTCCTTATATCATGACAATGTATTAAAATAATGCACCAGCTTCTAGATTCTAGGGTCGGGGCGTTACAGTTGGTATCAGAGGAAGTTTAGTACAAACCTTGGATACTAGATTTCGAATACTCTGATTAGAGCACAATACCCTAAGATAGACTTTGAGGATTAGTATAGAATAACTTCCTTGAATTTTTTTATTGTTGGGATTTTGTGAGTTTTCCAAGCAATAAATCCCTGTCTGGATACGAGTAGGTAGAGGCTGCTCTGGCATAGATGTACCTAGTGGTAAAACCTGAAAACACCGCTTTGAGTTAGACTTGAACAGGAACTTTTGCACAACAACATGCCTTACTGCACTCTTGGTTAAGACACTCTCGGGGGATATTCATAAGATTATTTACATTTTCTTTACAAACCGATTTGAATAATTTTAATATAATATGAGAATAAATGACCTTGGTTAATCCTAATGTGTTTCAAATAGAAAATATGGTGTCATGATATTCTCTAAATGAATTTATGACTACTGTTACTCACACAATGCTTTC
Source organism: Viscum album (assembly GCA_963277665.1). Lineage (NCBI taxonomy): Eukaryota > Viridiplantae > Streptophyta > Magnoliopsida > Santalales > Viscaceae > Viscum > Viscum album. The sequence continues at coordinate 1,448,478,372 of OY728151.1, read as the reverse complement.
TAGTTTTAGTAAATGGTTGGATTCCTAGGAAGTCATAGTAACTTTGAACATGATGTAAAAGGTGGGAACGTTGATGGAAATGAGCAACACAATGGAATGTTGATAGGGGTAAAAGATATTTTCATCATGCTAAATCAGTTTTCAAAAAATATGATCAACAACATTTATATTAACCAGCTCCCAGACTCAACAAATAAGAGAAATTAAGTGAAGGATAAAAGCTCCAGCTATGGAGACCATGGAGAGAAGAAAGCTCGATTTTCATCATGCCAGAAATGTGGAAGGAGACACCTAGGAAAGTGTCTCAATGGAACAAAGAAATGCTTTATGTGCGGGAAAGAGGGGCATAAAGTAAGTAATTTCTCAGGAAAAAATGAAGAGTACTATAGAGCGAAATAAAAATGATCCTAAGATTCCAATTACCGTCATTTTTCGTAAATGTAATGGACCTTGGAATCACCCTAGTCACTGCCCTATTCTATAGGATAACCTCTTGGTCAAGGAAGAACCTATGAGGAAATAAATGGATGGAAAAATGTTTAAAGGTATTAGTGTGCTTTGTTGTTGAGATTACATTGGATTAATTTGTCTTATATGTGTAACCCTGCAATTTATCATGTGAAAATGATATTTTAGGAAGAATTATCTTTTCTTTTGTGGATATTGTTATAAATAACCATTAGGTTTTATATGATCCATGAATTTGTGGCAATTACAAGTTATTATATTTTGGGATAAAAATGCAAGGTACGAGAAAACATTTGTGGTTAAATTATTTTATGGTTATTTTGAGGAATTTATCTCATTTTCGTAATGTCATAAAATATTGTTTTTTAAAAATGAAAACACACAGACTGTGTGACAACCCGTCGTGTCGGACAAAGCTATTGGAATCAAACCCAAAACCAGAGTGCGATTGTGATTTATCTCCTACCACTGGACTACATGAAGTCCCTCGTTAGTGTGACTAATTATTTTTAGTTAAATTATTTTATTGATCAATAATAAGTTTATTTGTAATCTTATGTATTATCAAATGAATACCCTTATTATTGAAAAATGATATGGTGATTAAGTGATAAATGTAATTTTGGAAGATGTTCGCTCTGTTGGGACCAATATATGCCTAAGTAAAATATAATACTATGAGATTTAATTTGAGGATTAATGGTGCATTTGTATCTATGTTATTATTGTGGATTTAACGTGATTTGGGTTGTTTATGGAAATGAATAACCTATAATAGAGAATATGTGATTAGGATACTTACTTTAAAGTATGTGACTTTAAGAGTAGTCGATGTCATTTAGAGATACAATTTAACGCAGAAGACTACATAATGAAATTATTTCATGTTTTGGGTTTCAATATTAGTTTGCATTATATTGAAGGATTTTAAGGACAATTGTTTATTGATTGGTATTTATTTAACTTTGGGGTATAGTTAGTTTAATTTTAGAAATTAAGATTAGTGTTTATTTCTCTAAAGGATTATCCATTTGGGGGATCATCTGATCTTGTACTAACTATTTTAGTTTTTATTAATCCCTAAAGAAAAGGTAAATATATAGTTTATCCTTTGTGAAACATGTAATTCTCTAGAAGATGATTCCAGCTCTTCCAGCGTGACCATGTCTTCTTGAATAATCATCATTTAAAAAAATGAGTTAGTTGTAGAAATTTATTAAAGAATTAATCACTACATAAAAATTAAGTATATCTATTTATGTTCTTTTTCAATCTCATAAATATATTCCTCATCTTTATGAAATGTAACTTTAAAAAACCACGTTGTCTGTTTAATTTTCATACTGGGAAACTAATGATTGTTTGTCCCATCACTGGTTTGTGTATCTCTTGTTGTTAACTTTATCCTGATCAGGTTTTCTATCCCTCTCCATCATAACTTGACACTTATTTTATCATCCATATCCTTGTTTTCCTACATGGAATCCTAGTATGGGTTATCTCGGGTGAATTTTGTACTTATTTTTTTCTTTTGAACTGATAGTTTTATTAACTCTTTTTCTAATGTGGGACTTTCAATTATGTTCCCAAGACCAATTTTAAAAATTGCGAGGACACAATTACAAAAAGGGGGGAAGAATATATCATTCGAAGCTTCCACAATACATTTCTTTCGAATAATGTAATATCTTGCATTGTACACAACTTTGAGATTCTAACACTCCGCGACCAATCAAACTTGCCGTTATGAATAATAATACCCACTTTTTGAAATTTTATAAATTTTATTTTTCAAAATGGACTTCATTTTTGGATTCGGAATATCTAAATTAGCTAAGGGTGAATTTTTGGTATTTTTCTAAAAACTATCAACTTTTGATGAATAGTGAAAAACACTCAGTTATAGTTTAAAACCGAATTTTTATTTAAATAATTATTTATATAATTTAAATTTATTACAGGTCAAAATAGATTCATAATACATATATAAGATCAATTTAATTCATTGGTGTCAGTTTATAATAATTTTAGATATATAAAAATTTTATTGAACATTTCACCGTCTTTTACCCACCTCCTAGGAGAATTTGCAAATTAACATAAAACAAAATTTTACCACTTCTCTGAGTGTAATTTCAGAAATTAGAGAGATACAGTTGATATCAGTAAGTAAAATGTGGTTCAATAATATTAAAATAATTTCGGGGGAATAGTAACTTCTTACATTTATTTACCACGGTTAAAAGTAAATAGGGTAATTAAGGGTAAAAATGATATTATTATTATCCTAACACATGTCCTAATTCTATTGTGTAAGTTTAATTCGACGAAAAATAACATTAGGAATAAAATATGATCCTTTAGGTTCACTTGGATTAGATTAGGACATTTATTATTATTTTATTTAAAGAAGAGTTAAAAGAGTTAAAATCAATGTTTAATAACTATAACATTTTCAATATAGGGTTATACATAATATAAATTCTAATATACATATTCATTATAAAGATAAAAATATTTCCAACATAATGGTATTTTATTTATAATTTTTAAAAATTAAATAATTAAATTTATTTATGACACAATGATGATGCAATAATTACCGTATTAATGAAATATTAAAATAATTGATATTATAAATATCCAAATAAATGTAATTTGAGAGTTTTTATGAATTAAAATAATTTTATAGGTTTATATAACATGTTTGTGTTGGTTATATGAATTTTTTATAAGTATAAATTTTGTTATGAATTTAACAAAAATAAAATACCAAATAGTTTCAAAATTGACAAAAAAGAGTTTTCAAAACAAATATTATATTATTAATTGATATTCTATTCCTAAAAATAAAATGTTTGGCCAAGAGACTTATATAATGATAATTGTATCATTAATTAATCACTTGGGGTTCTCTTGGATTTATATAGTAAGATTATTAACCATATAATATAAAAATACAAAGAGACATGGTAAATTTCAAACTATTTTACTAAGAGTTAAATCAAAAAGATAAAGTTAATATACTGAACCAAACCTGTCGAAAACCTATTAGTTTAGTTGTTTTAGACACATCCCCACCTTAAAATTTAAATGATCTATTTTGGATCCATTAGAAACTGAAAATTAGTTTATTATAAAATAATATTCCTAGCTTTTCCTAAGGTGCCTCTCACCCCTCTTATAAAAGAGAAATCCCCCTTCTCTCTAATTCAGACCTTCAATGCCATTTGGATCGGCCAAACCCTGCCCAAATACCCTCTAAATTGTTCTAACTTAATCATAGAGGCCCTATTTTAGTTAGAAAGCCAACCTAAGGATCCCTTTTTGATCAAATCAAAAGGAAGAACCCGAAGAAGAGGTAAATATTTCACCGCCTTTTTCAAAGTTTCTTTCTTCTTCCACTTGCTATTTATTTGTTGTTTCCATTATAAAATAATAAATCTAGTATCTTCTATATACTATGATGTTATTATAAATATGTTACAACCATATTAATTATTTTATCCATCATTTTAATGACATTTCACCATACGTGCGTACCTACAGCTTACCATCTCCACGCAGTGGTGTAATTGTTATTCAATACATTATTATTTGGATGGTTATAATAATGAGGTGTAATTGATGTAAATAAAAAATAAAATATTATAATGATTCAAAATATATGAAATACCATCAAATTATATATTATTTTAATATAAAAAGAATGATATTGTCGCTCGTGCGTACGTACGGATAGTCGTCTCCACGAATGCGATGAGATTTATTATCCATCACATCCATTAAAGACTAATTATCACTTGATGATTAAAAAAATGTTTATAGACTTGATATAATTCTGGATATGAATAAGATACATCCCATAAATAACAAATATAACTCACATGACAAAGAATATACAGTAAAATGAATCCTTTAACACCCAAAACGATGATAATACTAAGATATTATTAACAAAGAAATGTTAAAAGATCATATATGATATAATATTAATGCATATGATTCTTATATGATTTAATAACAATTATTTCACCATTATATAGGTGGTTAACCTACCCTCGACCATGTAAAAAGTACAAAGTCAGGGGTTTCTTATCTCACATTTAATTTCGAGAGATTTCCAATGTTCGCCACTTATTTATTGCATGTGGTGTACTGTGTACTTCCATTTGATATATATTATCAGGATTCTCTTTATATTCATGGTATTTTGTGATTAATTTGGTGGTTATTAACTTTTAATCATATGACTCGATTGATTACAATGAAGTAAATGTTTTTTATCTCACTTTTTATTCCCATGAGATTCATGCTATATTGGCCACTATTTCCTTTTTTGTGGCGTATGCACTGTCCATGATTTTATTCATGGTGTTATATACTTTAATTTATGAGTATTTACATCTTCATTTTATGATCCTTCATTCATGGGTTATATTTTTCATAAGTTACAAAATCGGTAAGGGAATTTATAATTTCAATTTCCACTCATTGGTCTTTACCCATACTTCATTGATTATTTTACTCCAAGATTATATGTGGAATCACTATTTATTATTTTTTTAGTAATTTCCCCTCCCCTTTCTATAGATATAATTTTCATACACATAATAACTCCATTGATATTTTTTCAAGTCATCGATATGAAATTGGTAAGAGTAATTTTAACTCAATCTCCATTTATTGAGTTAAAAAAATCCAATTCATTGGTGTTGTTTTTACAAGAATATCCTTGAATATCCTCTGATTGATTTACGCTGAATATCCAATCATATTGAGTTTATTTATAATTTTCACACATAATCATGTCCTTGATTTATCCTCAACCTAAGGATACGGTCTTTATAAGATATTTCATCTCAATTTACATTCCAGTGAGACGTCTTGTTTGTTATACACCAATTCACTTTTATATGGTGTATATAATGTACTTTGACATAGTATATCATGGATAACTTTATTATCATGATATTATAAAGTTTTTATTACCTCAATTATTTGTATTCAAGTGTCTCTTTTTTGGTTATGAACTCTAACTAAAATATCATTTTAAATGTTTTAAAGATTTATTATTCTAAATCTTTCATATTAATGTACAAGTTTTAAAAATGGTTTAAGGATTTAATTATATGGACATTAATGTTTTAAAATTAAAATTCATTTTAAAAGTTTCAAAGTTGTATGGGACAATTTGATTCAAAATTCTATTATAAACGGCTTCTTGATAAATAGTGATACATTAAAATGTTTTCAAGAAAAAGGGGGATATTTCTCTCAAATGGTTTTGATGATTATTTTAATCTATGTCAATACCATTAATTATTCTCTATTGAGGTTGATCTATTATAATACAATCTTCCATATTGTATTTAATGAGTTATGTTTGAATGTGGATGTGCTATTTTTATACCATTGATGGTTTGTGGTTAAAATATAGACATTTATTATGCTAGTTTCAAAACAAATGTTCTGATTATGTTTCAACCTTTTTATATGAGGATTGTATTGGACTTAGTAAGTGATGGGTGGAGCCCGCTATATCTCCTCAATGCATTGGTAGGTCTCATGAGACAAACAAGAGTCTTGACACAAGGCCTTGACAGAATCTTATTTGTAGTCTTGGCACAAGGCCTTGACTATGTGGTTATGATGTTCGACATTATACATTACATCATTATGAGATTAGCTATTGATATGTCATGTGGTTATTCGACTAGTAGAATAACCATTACTATGATTTATTATGGCATTATTTACTCAGCTCATATTCCTGCCATAATGTGTTCATGTCAATTATTTGTAATGGAATGTGTTTTAAAATATTCACCATGCCTAATGTTTATGTTATCTTTTGATGTATTGATTACTCTTACTGAGAATTTGATCTCACCCTTTCTTATGTTTCTTTTTCTTAGGATATGAAGAAGTTAGTTATGAGTGACTTGCAGGCATAATCTAAGAATCTTGGATGTTTCTAATGGAATAATTTAGTGTTGTTTTTCTTTTCAAGTTATAATGTTGACCTTATGAATGTATCTAGTATTTCCAAGGCTACTAAACTGATCAGTATTTTGGGACACGATTTCCTTGTATAATGCCAATGTATTACAATAATGCACCTTCTCCTAGATTCTGGGGTCAGGGCATTACATTTTTAAGTGAAAATTACTTTATATTAAATTAATATTTCAAAGAATTCATAGAGTGCCCCTCCCCTCTCTTATAAAATGGATCCCCTTGTATTATAATATCCACACATCCAAAAATATTTACTTTGGACAATATCTACCGAAATAAATTTTCATATAACTACTCAACACATTATAGAGGCCTTCATTTAAGAAAAAATCCACTTGGAGGTGTTAGATAATCAAAGGAAATCACCTGTAGAAGAGGTATCATTTTTAATTAAGTGTTCCAATTTTATTTATTCTCACAATACCATAAAATATACTTCAACCATTATGAAATAATAAAAAAAATATCATCAACATATTGGGTTACTATTATGTTAATATCATCAACTAAATTTATCTCCACTTGCATCAAATGGGAAAATAATTAATCATTTTTGCATACATGTGAACTATCACCTCCATTAAATGATATAATTCATTTTCCATCACCATATCTGAAGAATAGTTCTAATGATGGTATTAATGTTTATACATTATTTTAGTGAAATATTTATTATCATTAAATAAAAATATACCATTTATATTCTAAAATTTCCATGCATGAAAAAATTATCATGCCATTCATGTGTACATGTGAACTATCAACCCCATAAAGTGATATGATTCATTTTTCATCACCATTTCACATGAATGATATATAAATGTATATTTAAAATATTAATAAGATATTAATTATATTATTATCATTATGAAAAGATAAAATAATACTTACATTATTTCCATAATTATAATTGAAAAATGGAATCCTTACTCTTACGTATGTACGGCCTACCGTCTCCATGATTATAACGTTGTTCATAAGCACACATAAATGGTTATATTTTAATTTTTAATTTATGTATATAAGTTATTATTATGTAATTAATATTATTCTTGTGATGATTCAATCCTAACTATTTAGAATATATACATCATATCAATGTCATTTTGGTCTCAAGTATCGAATATTGTCAAAATGTATGATGAGAACATAAATAATTACATAATTGTTATAATGTGATAATAAGTGATATAAAAGTAATAATAAACATTAATAAGGTTATGAATAATTTAAATAATTTTCATAATTTTATTATTAAGAATATAAAAATTTTATGTGATGAGGTGGACTCAATGTAAGGGACTCATTAAGAAAAATGTTGTTTTAATTTTTTAAAAGATTTATTCTTATAAATCATTCTCTTTCATTTCAATTTTTTCTAAATTGGCATTATGAATCATTTTATATGCGCATTGATTTTTAAAAATGATAATTTTCTAATTTATCTCAAATTTTCATAATGGTATGAGACTCATTGATTTGAAAATCTATTTTTAAATGTTTTAAATTGGTTTTGAAAATGGATTTATTATATGAATTACATGAAATTTTTTCTTATGTGTCAAAATGATATTTCAGGAGTGTCATGTTGAAAATTTCATTCTTTTATTTATTAGGATTATATAATGGTACAAGTACATTTTACTAGTGGTTATGTTATAAACCAAGGATTGGTGGTTCCGTGAAAAACCAATGAAGGGTGGAGACATTATAACATCAAATTAATTTGTTATAGAAGTTGGATGTATGGATATTCCATTTGTAATTGTTAAATGTATTCAAGTAAACCACATAGTTATTTCAATTGAGTATCTTAATTTCCCATGTAACCTACTTATCTTTTATATGATTTCTTACGAGTTTTCAAGAAAATAATTTAATATTAAAAATAAAAGATAATGAAATTTTTGAAATAATGATTCATTTTGGGTAAATTTGTATAATTTTTAGGAAATGGTTTATGGGTTTTCACTGGACTAAATATTTAATTTCATTTAAATTTATTATTACGATTTTATGCTCATCCTATGTTTTAAAATGTTATTTCACAGGGTTCAAGGATGAGTTGGGAGAGGATGAGACCCTGGAAAATTTTTGAAGATGTTTCTTGGGAAGAAAACCTTTTTTTAAATGGTTTCCCTTATTGGAAAAAATAGATACTGAGTGTAAGTGTAAACTTTTAATATGTAAATTTACTATGAAATAGTTTTCCCTAATTCTATTTAAAATAGAATAAAAAGACATTTGGGAGAAGAATGTGAATTCTAGTTTTAAAAATAACTAGAATAATTATTGGTTGATAATTTTATGTTTGATCATAAATTTAATGTCTTATAAACCCCTTTTCAAGCTATAAGTTATGAAATTTTAAGGAGGATAATGGTATTTTTGGAGATTAGTGTAGTTTCTAATCATATAATGAATAATTATTTTTAGGGAATTATCTTATCATAGCCTTAAATTTTGGATTTGGTTATTGTTTCATGATAGGAGAAATAGATATATAATATTTTTTGGATTACATGATTCCATAAAAGTGGATTCTAATTCTTCAAGAGTAAAAAATTTATAATAATACTCATTTATTGGATAAAAAGTTGATTTTTTTTTGGGAAATTTGATTAATGGATGAAACTATACAGGCCATGTAAGTATTTTTACATATATTATTAGTCTAGTTAGTAATATAATTCCTCAACTCTTTGAAATGGATCTTAAAATAAAAACTTCACATGTTAACTTTTATTACTATGAAATCAATAACCTTTTAACCTATCATACATTTATGGTTTTTTGATTTTTAACTTTCTCATGATTCTATTTTCTATCACTCTCTGATAGAACATTATAGTTAGTTTTATCTTATTTATCCATGTATTCCTACATGGAGCCCTAAAATGTGTTATCTCATGTGACCTTCATAATTTATATTTCATTAATTTAATGTGTATGTTTCATTGAACCTTTTTCTAATGTTGGATTTAAACAACAGAATTTTGAAAAGTAAAATCTCTAGTTTTTGATTATGAGTTCAAATTTCATGGAAAAAATTAATTAAAATGGTGTGGGGGTGTAGCATCTTGAGTTATTTTATATAAATACTGTGTTTGAAAGTGTACATGATAAGACACATATAGTATAAGTGAACAACTAAATACTATCATTTAAAGGTCACCATTTTAACATAGTAATTAGAATGGCAGGAATAAACAGGATTAATAGAATTTTGAAAATACGATTTACACATGAATATATAATTATTTATTTGGATACTAAATAATTATAAATGAATGTAATACCCCTTTTAAATTAAATGGAATTTTTTTTATGAAAAAATATTTAAATGTGAACGTGTGTGTTTTATACCCATAAAAAAATAAATAAAACTTATTGATTTATATTAGTGAAATATTTATAAAATGTATTCCATATAATTTTTAGCATTCATATAATACATTTTCTAAACATGATACAAGATTAAATCAAATTTTATGAACAAAAGATGTATTTTTCCAGAAATGTAGTTTTTCCTCCTTTCAATGGCATGATTTAAATCTTATTTTTAACATTTTTTATGTTTTATAAGAACAAATAATATTCTTATATGAAATTATAGAATCAAAATTTACTTTTTTTTTTATTTTTTGGTATTTTTATTAAAATTTTCATGTTTTGATGAATAGTGATAAAATAATGAATTTTAATTGTAAACTACATACCTGTGAAATTTATTTATATTGTTAAATTATATTGTTGTATTCTTTTTAAGAATAATTTTATAATTTTTTTTATCATTCTATCCAATTAAATTAACTGTAATCAATTTCACCATGAAATTGGTTATATGAAAACATTGTGAGCTTTTGAACATTTTACTTTAAAAACATATTTTCTCATTCCATCAATATGATTATTTTTTAATTAATTAATGAAAAATATGAGTTTTCAATTTATAAAAACTTATTTTATATTTTTAATTAGTGTTTACAAAATTGGTAAATTGGTCACATTTATTTTTTTACATTATGAATAGTAACTCTACTAATATTTTCTATTACTATAGTTTTGGGTAAATTAGGTAATTGAAGGTAAAAATAACAATATAAATACTATAAAATTACCCTATAACCTTTCCTAACCTCATTGAATGATTTTTTTGACCAAAATATTCTTTCATAAAAAATTATTACCTTTTTAAGCCGGTTGGATGGGAGTCTGACATTTATATGATTATATTAAAGAAATGCCAACTTTGTCACATATTGTTTTTAACAAGTTAAGTATTTTGAATATACGGAAATATAAGTTACATTTTAAGCTATAAATAGAAATTGGAAAGAAAAAATAATTATATATATCATGGTATTTATTTATTTATTTAGTGAAAAAATAATTTCCTTTAATGGTGGCACCATTATGTTGCGATAACATTTTAATTAAATGAAATATCGAATAAATTATATTACAAATAGTAAGTTAAATAAAATTTTAGATTATTAATTTCATAGATGAATTTTTTAGATTCCTATAAAATATTAGTGATGTTTTATAATTATTGGTTCATATTTATCATATTTTTATGATATTTTTAAAAATTCATGCAATCAACAGTGTCAAAATTGACATTATTGATATTTTTAAATAAATATATTTTTAGTAAATCATATTAAATATATAAAACAATAAAAATTTGAAAATTACTATTATAATTATTTAAATGTAATAAATGACTCATTTATTGGTTGTTTAGAATTTTATTTTAATTATATTAACAATCAAATTGTGAGTTATATTACATCACAAAAAGAGTTTAAAGGGTAAAATAAGGGTTAAAACAAAATGATAATGATTAAAATATAATCACAAAATATATAGGTTTTTTTAATATTGGATTTAGACCCATATTAATACTATATTATAAATAAATAACTTTTGAACCATTTTTAATAGAAAATTTATTTATATTAAATTAATATTTTCAAGAATTCCAAGAGTTCCCCTCCCCTCCCTTATAAAATGGAACCCCTTATATTTTAATATTCAAACTTAATAAACAATTTTTTCCACCAATATATACAAAAATACGTTTAATATAATCCATAAAAAAAATTCTAGAGGCTTATATTAGTCATAAATCCTTTTTTATGGTTGTTAAGGTAATAATCAAATGAAATCACCCGAAGAAGATGTGTCATTTTTAATTATGTGTTTCTATTTTATTTATTCATACACATCCATAATATATTATTCAATGATGATTAAATAAAATCTAAATTGTCCTTAATATACATATATTTTATTTTGTTAATAACATTACTTAAATCCACTACAACTTCTATTAAATGGAAAAATAATTAATCATTTCTTCATACGTGTGAATTATCAAATCCGTAAATTAATACAATTAATTTTCAATAACTACATCTCGAGACTGATTATAATGATTTAATGAATAATTATATATTATATTCATGACATATTTATAATTATTAAAAAATAATATAACTTTTATATTATTATATTTTTGTTCTCATAAAAATGATAGCATCGTTCATCGGTACATGTGAACTATCCCCTCTACAAAGTGATGTGATTTTATTTTCATAACCACGTAACATGGATGAAAATTTTATATATATATATATATATAATGGATTAATATTATATTAATGATATTATGTTCATTCTTGGAAGATAATATAACACATATATTCTTTCCTTAATGATCATTGAAAAATGGAAACATTACTTATTTGTTCATATGGCCAACCTTCCCCAAGATTATAACATGGATCAAAACCTTAAATAAATTTTTTTATTGAAAAGTATAATTTATGAAAAAATGTGATTATTATTTCAAGAATATTATTATTTATATGATTGAATAATGATTATTCTTTCTATAGACATCATATAAAGGTCATTTTGGACTCAGGTATCGAATATTGGGAAAAAGTACAATGTGATCATAAATAATTAAGTAATTTTTATAACTAGATAATAAGTGATATAAAATAAAGAAAAAAGATTTAAATGGTTATAATGAAATTAAATAATTAAAATAATATTATTATTCATAAATATAATGATTTTATGAGATGATTTGGACTCAATGTAAGGGACTCTTTAAGTAAAACGTTGTTTCAATGGTTTTATATATTTATTCTTATAAATCCATCCTTTTATATCCATGGATTCAAGATTGTTTTTAGGAATATATTTATATGGAAATTAATGTTTACAATTTTAATTTTCGAGTTTCACTGAAATGTTTCCATGTGGTATGGGATACATTGAACTAAAAATATCTTTTTTAAATGGTGTAAATGGGTTTTAAAAAGGATTTTTTATTTAAATAACATTAAATATTTTCTTTTGAGAGAAATAGAAATTTTTTGAGAGACATATTGAAAATTTTAATATTTTATGTTTTATGATTATAAAATCATATGTTGAAATTTTATATGTGATTACGTGATAAACTGAGGATGGGTGGTTTGGTGATTAACCAAGGATGGGTGGTTACATTATAACCTCTAATTAATTAGGTATGGATGTTGGCCGTATGGATATTCCATTTGTAAGAGTGACATCGATGGAAACTAACCACAAGGTTATTACATTTGAGTATAATTATGTACCATGATTCTAACATATCATTTATATGGTTTCTTATGATTTTTCATTAAAATAATTTGATATTTAAATGTTAAAATAATGATATTTTTGAAATAATGACTCATTTTATGGGAAATATGTCTGTTTTAAAAGAAATGTTTTATGGGTTTTCACTAGACTTATGGTTTCCATTCTTTTAATATGCTTACATTTATTTTGTTCTCATCCATAGATTTGATATGTTTTTTATATGATTTATGGAATATATGCGACAACGATAAGATGAAGGGAAAATTTTCAATATATTTCGAGGGAAGACAACATGTTTTTAAGGGTTTTCCTTAGTGAAAAAATAGATAATAAGTATAAGTGTGAAGTTTTTATTTATGGGTTTTCAATATTAGAGTTTTCCCTAAATATATAAAAATCTAGACCTAACATATATTTTATAAATTAATGTGAATTATAGTATTAAAAATTACTAGAATAAGTTATGTTTAAGGCTAGGTCATTTCAGTAATGGTCTTGTAAATATTCTTAACAATTAGGTTACTATTCCAATAGTCATATTTCCAATAGTCATATAGGATTTATTTTTATTATAAAAAAATATTATGTAACTTATTTGAAATTAACATCAATTTCTACCAACAACTTATTAATAATTAGAAAAAAATAAAATCATATTATTGATGTAACACCCCAGGTAAATAAAGAATATGACATTTCATATTTATCCATATTTGTGAATAAAATATTTAAATGAATTTAAAGGGGACGCTATGCTCGATGGCGTACCCAACACGCAACAACGAGTTTCTTGGGAATCTTACGTTGCACTCTAATAATAAAATAATATTATTTTAAATGGTAGTTAACATGTAGGAATTATAATGGTGGGAATGGATATAAATAACTAAAATATGATTATATATGTTTTTTTAATGTTTTTACATTTATCCAATAAAAGCTAAAGGCTTAAAATACGGAAAGAATTAAATTTTAGGTGTATATGCCCTAGTTTTCACTAAAGGTTCACTTATCGCCTTTTAATGGAGAACTATCATTAAATATAGTTTTGATCACTCTAATACATTCTTTTGGACCAAATAAAACTCTTATTAAGAATCGAGACATCAAATTTTACTTTGTGTAATTTTTTGGTATCTTTCTGATAAAGTTCATTTTTTAATGAATAGTGTAAAATGTTGTATTTTAATTCAAAACCTCTTTTTAATCTAATTTATTTATATGATTAGATTATCTTTTGAATTGGTTTTAAAGTGAAATTAGAATATATTTTTACCATTTAATCCAATGGTGGTCATTGGAATCAATTTCACTTTGAAATTAGACTTAAACTGGTGTCAATCTTTTGATACTTATTGTTTTATAAAAACACGCTCTTTGCTCTGACATTGGGAATTAATTATTAAATTAATTAATGTGACTAATATGTTTTGAATTTTGTAAAATGGAATTCATTTTTTAATTCGGAATATCAAATATAGCTTAGGGTGAAGTTTTGGTATTTTTCTGAAAAACTCCAATTTTTGATGAATAGTGAAACCACTAAGTGGTAATCAAGCAAACTGATTTTTCAGTTAAATGAAAGTTTACCAATAATGTGTATTGAATTTTGAAAATCCGACATACATGGTTTTCATTAGTATGTAAAATGTGGTTCAATGGGATAAAAATAATTTTTTGGTGAATAGTAACTTATTAAGTTTTTAATCGCATTTAGTGGTAATTAGTGTAGTTTAAGGTAAAAATAATGCTTTAATAAAATGAAATGAACTTGACACATGTCCCAGCCTCATTGGTTTTGTCATGTCCGACCATGAAAAGCCATGGGTCAACATGGGGACCCCATGGATCCACTTTTGTTGGGAAATGACATAAATTACTTTTTATTTAATGTTAAAGTGAAAATGACACAAACATAATATGTTTTACGAAAACAATTTTTAAGTGGGGTTATACAAGTACAACTTTTGATTATAAATAGTCATTGGAAAGATAAAAAGATTTCCTATATCATAGTATTTTTTTATAATTTTTAGACATTAAATAAATTAAATTATTTATGACATAATAATGATGCAGCGATGACATCATTATTTGACGATTTAATTAAAATGGAATGAAAATGAACAATATACAACCTAAACATGGCCAAAACCAATTGGATGAGTGTATTTAGATGCCTTATCACCTTATCCACGAATTATATCAATGTGGGACCTTTTGAAACCGAAACACATTTTCAAATAAAGTAATATTTCTTACTTTCCAAAAGTACCCCTCCTCTCCTCTTATAAAAGGCCCCCACCTCTACCTCTCTTCACACACTTATCAAGCTTTTGGCTCGGCCAACCCCTGCCCATTTACTCTTTCCACACCCCTCTCCTCATCCTAGAGGATTCCCTTTGGGAATAATCCTTTCAAAGGAATCCTTTAGGCTCAAATCAAAACGAGTTACACTTTTAAAGGTAATTCATTCTCTCATGTTCATTTGTTTTATTTTGCTTCTCCAACCCCCTAAAATCTTTTTATTTACTTCTCTTGTAACAACAACAGTATATTCAATATACTAGGATGTTGTTATAAGATTTATTCATGCTACACTATCACACAACTACATCAAATGGTTAAAGAACATACGGTTTCCGTGGATGGAGAAATTCTGCCTCCCGAAACGATGATTGTTCAATACTCATTTAACACCTTCAAAGGTGGCCATTATGATGTCACTATTTTTATATATGATATATAATATGTTTATGTTTTACTTATGCTTCTGTATTTTTCTTTTGTGCCTTACCTTTATGGCTTCCATTATGGGTATACGCGATATCTTCATTTTAGGAAGTGCGGACTACCGCCCCCTCAAAGTGATTTGATTCGTTAAATACCATATGTGGGACGTATAATGGATGGAACTATGATATTATATATGATGTTATACTGGAATTATTATATACCTATATAACATTATTATTTCTTTCCATTAAAGTTTGAGATAGAAATGAAAGTAGCGTTCATGCGTATGTACGGCTTACCGTCTCCATGAACGGTGCACTTCATTTCTTACCTATAAATGATTATGTAATGTTATAAATGCATTCATGTACTGGATATATATGACATATAAGATATCTACATCATGAATACAATTCTTGATATAATAAACATTTGGCCTCATGAACAACATGTAATTGTAAGAATTCCACTTTCGACTTAAGAACCAAATATCGACAAAACAAACATTATTAACTTAAATGATTAAATAATGTTTATAAAATTTAAATAAGTGATCTAAAATGAATAATGAACTGTAAAAAGGGTTCTTAATAAAGTGGAAATTAACTCAAGTTTATTATTCAGGACGTTAAAGAACGATCGAGTCAAGTCGGACCCGAGGTAAGGGATCCTACAACTCTCTTTCTTTTTAAGTACACTATTTTATGTCATTTATTTTAATCTCATCTTTCTTATGATTGGGAAGTTCTTTTACATTACATTTACTGTAATTTTTATGTTCATGTGATGAGAGACCCTATTCTCTCTCATCAATCCATTTTGGAAGTTTTGAGTGGCGCCGTTAGGCTGCCGAACTTTCGTAAGAGATCTAACCTCTCTCTTTCTTTCTAAGTACTCTCCTTTATGTCACTTCTTTTAAGATCCTCTTTGTAATGTTTGGGGATGTTATTTTATATTCCTATTTCTGTAAATTTTATTGTAATATGATGAGATACCCTATTTTATCTCATCAATCCATATTCGGAAGTTTTATGTGGCGCCGTTAGGCTGCCGAGTTTTCGTAAGGGATTTTTCATCTCACGTTTATTCCCGTGAGATTTATGCTACATTTGCCACAATTTCCTTTGAGTGGTGTATATACTGCCCATTATATTACTAATTGTTTAAAATACTTTCTTTTATGAGTATTTACATCAATGTTGTATTGTCCTTCTTTCACGAGGTGTATGTTTTGAAAAATACCCATGTCGGTAAGGGAACCTTTCACCCTCCTCATTTTAAAAGACTTCATTTGTTATGTCTTTTAATTCACATAATATTATGTTGGGATATGTTCTCCTATATCCTGATTGATGTAAATTTTATGTCCAAGTTATGAGATACACTTTTTATCTCTCATCAACTCATTTTGATGTGATGCCGTTAGGCTGTCAAGGGAACTTTTTAACCCATTTTCGATTTCTTTGGGTTCAACATGTAGTCATTGAATATGTCATCCATTGAATATGTGTGAATGAACTTTTATTGTTTTCCACATAATATCCACTTATATTGGGTGTATTTATATTTGTCACACATATTTTTGAGATTGATTTGTCCTTAATTTAAGGATACCTTCTTTATAAGGGATTTCATCACATTTGACATTTCTATTGAGGGTTCATTGTTGTTATGCACCAATTCACTCTTATATGGTGTATATACTGTCCTTTGGAGTATTATATCATGAATCCATTTATTCTCATGTTATTATAAAGTTCTGACTAAGTGTTATTCCCCAATTATTGTATTCAAGTGTCTCTAATTTGGGTAAAACCCCTTTAACCAAAATATCACTTTAAATGTTTTAATTATTTTTTCTTATTAATATCCATGTTTTCAAAATGGTTTTAAGGATTTATTTATATGGATATTAATGGTTTAAAATGTTAAAAGCTTCAAGGTGGTATGGGACACTTTGATTCAAAAATCTCTTTATTAAATGTTTTAGATGGTTTTGAAAATGGTTTTTAAGGGATTCGTTATTTCAATATCCTAAAATGTTATATTGTTATTGAAATATGGAAATGTTATGTTTCCTTTATTCATGTTTCATGTGATACGATTATGTTATGGTTCTTGGGCATTATTATGAAGAACGGGTGGTTCCGTGATAAACTAAGGGTGGGTGAGCCCGTTATAGCTCTCCAATGCATTGGGTAACGCGAAGGAGTGAAACGTTAAGGTTTCTCCGAAGAGATTTTAGGGAATATACTGTGATGGGTATTCCAAATGTAACCAAGAGGGTTACTCCCTATGTAAGAATGTTATGAATGCCTCAAGTTACCTTTATGTCTTATGATTTCTATGATTTATTCATGATTTGATGAGGTAGGTTAAAGTGCCTATGTTTTATGGGTAAAGTATGATTTCATTCTTATGTATATATGAACTCATGTTTCCTTTCCATATTTTTATAACCCTTACTGAGCTTTTTATTCTCATCCCAAGTTTTTGAAATGTTTTTCACAGGTCAAGGGAAAGGTACATGATGTGATGATTGTGTCAAGGAAGTGTCAAGAAAGAATCCGTGTTTTATTTTCAATATGTTTCTGTTGATGGGAAGAATGAATACGGTCTTTTATGTAACCACTTTGTTTAAATGTGGAATGTAATGCAAGATTCATGATCTAATTCTCTAAAACTCTAAACCTGAAAAGATCCTCAATGTGTAATCTTGTAATAACTCAAGATTAAGTAAGGTTTAAGGCTGGGGCCTTATAGTTGGTATCAAAGGTCGGTTTAGATAACTTTAGAGGTTAGGGTATTCTTTAAGCATAAGTGACATTACCATAATGGTTAGGATTTCAGAAAGAGTCCTAGTTTTAGATAAAGTGAATGAGTAATTATATCTTAGTACATGATGGTTTTGTTGATATACTAACACTAACCTTTTTGGTTTTAGTAAATGGATGGATCTAGCAGGCACCAAAGAGACAACAGGTTTGAAGGAAACTGTGGTGGTTCTATGATTAAGATACTAGATAAAATGGAGGATTCATTGAGGAATCTCATAGTTGTTCTAAACCAACTATCAAGTATTCATGATCAACCACTTCAACCTTGGTGAGTTCTCTAATGCATCATGTACGAGATGGCTAACTCGATGTGGAAATTCAGGTAATAATTATTAAGGTAACCATTTGGGTTTATATGATCCTTACTTTTGAGGTAATTATGGGTTACTATATGTTATGATGGAAAATGAAAGGCATGAGATAAACTTGAGGTTAAAATATGTTATGATTATTCTTGAAGATTTTATCTCATTTTGGTGAATGTTTTAAGAATTATATAGTTTTGGAAAAAGGAAAACACGCAGACCGTGTGACAACCCGTCGCGTCAGACAAAACTGCGGGAATCGAACCCACAACCAAAGTGCGACTGGTATTTATCGCCTACCACTGGACTACGTGAAGTCCCTCGTTAGTTTGACTGATTCTTTTTGGTTATATGATTTTATGAATTAAAAGTAAGTTGATTTTTGGTTATTTATGAAAATGATTAACCTATCATGGAGGATATGTGATTAGGTTAATTACCTTTCAATACGAGACTTTAGGAGCAACTGATGTTGTTTGGAGATAAATGTTACGATTTAACTTGGAAGACAATGTGACCAAATCCTTCAAATATTTGGGTTTCAATATTATATTGGTTTACTTTGAATAATTTTATGGACAAATTTTTTATCGGATGATCCTTGTTGAACTTTGGGTTTTGTTTGACAAATTTTGGAGATTAAGAATAGATTTTCTTTTTATAAAGGGTTATCCTTTTCTGGATTATCTGACCTTGTACTAACCTTTTTGGTTTTGGTTATGGTTAAGGTCTAAAGATATGGGAAGTATATAGTTCTCTTCTGTGGATTAGGTGATTCTCTAGAAGTTGATTATAGTACTCTTAATGCGAACAAGTCTCCCTAAATACTCGTCTTTTGGAAAAAATATGAGTTTGATTAAGGAATCTAGTAAAAGTTGAAAGTCAACATGATAAGTCATTATGTTTCCTTATGAATAAATTCCTCATTAAAAAGTAACTTAAAACAAAAATGTTGTCTATTAACTTTTCCTACTGGGGAATCGAATACCGTTTAACCCATCACAAGTTTGTGATTTTCTCGTGGTTAACTTTCTCCTAAACATGTTTTCTATCACTCTCCATCAGAACATGACCCTATGTTTTCTCCACCATGTCCATATTTTCATACTTGGAATCCTAGTATGGGTTATCTCGGGTGACCTTTGTACTTATCTCTCTTTATTTTAAAGTGTTTTTTTACCGACTTTTGTTCCGATGTGGGACTTTCAAGGATGTTTCCAAGTGCAATTTTAAAATTGCGAGGACGCAATTCCCAAAAGGGGGGAAGGATGTAACACCCCAGGTAAATAAAGAATATGACATTTCATATTTATCCATGATTGTGAATAAAATATTTAAATGACTTTAAATGGGACGCTATGCTAGACGGCGTACCCAACACGCAACAACGAGTTTCTTGGGAATCTTACATTGCACTCTAATAATAAAATAATATTATTTTAAATGGTAGTTAACATGTAGCCGTTATAATGGAGGGAATGGATATAAATAACTAAAATATTATTATATATGTTTTTTTAATGTTTTTACATTTATCCAATAAAAGCTAATGGCTTAAAATACGGAAAGAATTAAATTTTAGGTGTATATGCCCTAGTTTTCACTAAAGGTTCACTTATCGCCTTTTAATGGAGAACTATCATTAAATATAGTTTTGATCACTCTTATACATTCTTTTGGACCAAATAAAACTCTTATTAAGAATCGGGACATCAAATTTTACTTTGTGTAATTTTTTGGTATCTTTCTGATAAAGTTCATTTTTTTAATGAATAGTGTAAAATGTTGTATTTTAATTCAAAACATCTTTTTAATCTAATTTATTTATATGATTAGATTATCTTTTGAATTGGTTTTAAAGTGAAATTAGAATATATTTTTACCATTTAATCCAATGTTGGTCATTGGAATCAATTTCACTTTGAAATTAGACTTAAACTGGTGTCAATCTTTTAATACTTATTGTTTTATAAAAACACGCTCTTTGCTCTGACAGTGGGAATTAATTATTAAATTAATTAATGTGACTAATATTTTTTGAATTTTGTAAAATGGACTTCATTTTTGAATTCGGAATATCAAATATATCTTAGGGTGAAGTTTTGGTATTTTTCTGAAAAACTCCAATTTTTGATGAATAGTGAAACCATTAAGTGGTAATCAAGCAAACTGATTTTTCAGTTAAATGAAAGTTTACCACTAATGTGTATTGAATTTTGAAAATCCGACATACATGGTTGTCATTATTATGTAAAATGTGGTTCAATGGGATAAAAATAATTTTCTGGTGAATAGTAACTTATTAAGTTTTTAATCGCGTTTAGTGGTAATTAGTGTAGTTTAAGGTAAAAATAATGATTTAATAAAATGAAATGAACTTGAAACATGTCCCAATCTCATTGGTTGTGTCATGGCCGACCATGAAAATCCATGGGTCAACTTGGGGACCCCATGGATCCACTTTTGTTGGGAAATGACATAAATTACTTTTTATTTAATGTTAAAGTGAAAATGACACAAACATAATATGTTTTACGAAAAAAAAATTTAAGTGGGGTTATACAAGTCCATATTTTGATTATAAATAGTCATTGGAAAGCTAAAAATATTTCCTATATCATAGTATTTTTTTATAATTTTTAGACATTAAAGAAATTAAATTATTTATGACATAATAATGATGCAGCGATGACATCATTATTTGACGATTTAATTAAAATGGAAAGATAATGAAACATCTACAACCTAAACATGGCCAAAACCAATTGGATGAGTGGATTTCGATGCCTTATCACCTTAGCCACGAATTATATCAATGTGGGACCTTTTGAAACCGAAACACATTTTCAAATAAAGTAATATTTCTTACTTTCCAAAAGTACCCCTCCTCTCCTCTTATAAAAGGCTCCCACCTATACCTCTCTTCACACACTTCTCAAGCCTTTGGCTCGGCCAACCCCTGACCATTTACTCTCTCCACACCCCTATCCTAATCCTAGAGGATTCCCTTTGGGCAGAATCCTTTCAAAGGAAGCCTTTAGGCTCAAATGAAAATGAGTTACACTTTTAAAGGTAATTCATTCTCTCATGTTCATTTGTTTTATTTTGCTTCTCCAACCCCCTAAACTCTTTTTATTTACTTATCTTGTAACAACACCAGTATATTCAATATACTAGGATGTTTTATAAGATTTATTCATGCTACACTATCACACAACTACATCAAATGGATAAAGAACATACGGTTTCCGTGGATGGCGAAATTCTGCCTCCCGAAACGATGATTGTTCAATACTCATTTAACACCTTCAAAGGTGGCCATTATGATGTCACTATTTTTATATATGATATATAATATGTTTATGTTTTACTTATGCTTCTGTATTTTTCTTTTGTGCCTTACCTTTATGGCTTCCATTATGGGTATACGCGATATCTTCATTTTAGGAAGTGCGGACTACCGCCCCCTCAAAGTGATTTGATTCGTTAAATACCATATGTGGGACATATAAAGGATGGAACTATGATATTATATATGATGTTATACTGGAATTATTATATATCTATATAACATTATTATTTCTTTCCATTAAAGTTTGAGATAGAAATGAAAGTAGCGTTCATGCGTACGTACGGCTTACCGTCTCCATGAACGGTGCACTTCATTTCTTACCTATAAATGATTATGTAATGTTATAAATGCATGCATGTACTGTATATATATGACATATACGATATCTACATCATGAATACAATTCTTGATATAATAAACATTTGGCCACACGAACAACATGTAATTGTAAGAAGTCCACTTTCGACTTAAGAACCAAATATCGACAAAACAAACATTATTAACTTAAATGATTAAATAATGTTTATAACATTTAAATAAGTGATCTAAAAAGAATAATGAACTATAAAAAGTGTTCTTAATAAAGTGTAAATTAACTCAAGTTTATTATTCAGGACGTTAAAGAACGATCGAGTCAAGTCGGACCCGAGGTAAGGGATCCTACAACTCTCTTTCTTTTTAAGTACACTCTTTTATGTCATTTATTTTAAGCTCATCTTTCTTATGATTGGGAAGTTCTTTTACATTACATTTACTGTAATTTTTATTTTCATGTGATGAGAGACCCTATTCTCTCTCATCAATCCATTTTGGAAGTTTTGAGTGGCGCCGTTAGGCTGCCGAACTTTCGTAAGAGATCTAACCTCTCTCTTTCTTTCTAAGTACTCTCCTTTATGTCACTTCTTTTAAGCTCCTCTTTGTAATGTTGGGGGATGTTATTTTATATTCCTCTTGCTGTAAATTTTATTGTAATATGATGAGATACCCTATTTTATCTCATCAATCCATATTCGGAAGTTTTATGTGGCGCCGTTAGGCTGCCGAGTTTTCGTAAGGGATTTTTCATCTCACTTTTATTCCCGTGAGATTTATGCTACATTTGCCACAATTTCCTTTGGGTGGTGTATATACTACCCATTATATTACTCATTGTGTAAAATACTTTCTTTTATGAGTATTTACATCAATGTTGTATTGTCCTTCTTTCACGAGGTGTATGTTTTGAAAGATACCCATGTCGGTAAGGGAACCTTTCACCCTCCTCATTTTAAAAGACTTCGTTTGTTATGTCTTTTAATTCACATACTATTATGGTGGGATATGTTCTCCTATATCCTGATTGATGTAAATTTTATGTCTAAGTGATGAGATACACTTTTTATCTCTCATCAACTCATTTTGATGTGATGTCGTTAGGCTGTCAAGGGAACTTTTTAACCCATTTTCGATTTCTTTGGGTTCAACATGTAGTCATTGAATATGTCATCCATTGAATATGTGTGAATGAACTTTTATTGTTTTCCACTTAATATCCACTTATATTGGGTGAATTTATATTTGTCACACATATTTTTGAGATTGATTTGTCCTTAATTTAAGGATACCTTCTTTATAAGGGATTTCATCACATTTGACATTTCTATTGAGGGTTCATTGTTATTATGAACCAATTCACTCTTATATGGTGTATATAATGTCCTTTGGAGTATTATATCATGAATCCATTTATTCTCATGATATTATAAAGTTCTGACTAAGTGTTATTCCCCAATTATTGTATTCAAGTGTCTCTAATTTTGGTAAAACCCCTTTAACCAAAATATCACTTTAAATGTTTTAATTATTTTTTCTTATTAATATCCATGTTTTCAAAATGGTTTTAAGGATTTATTTATATGGATATTAATGGTTTAAAATGTTAAAAGCTTCAAGGTGGTATGGGACACTTTGATTCAAAAATCTCTTTATTAAATGTTTTAGATGGTTTTGAAAATGGTTTTTAATGGATTCGTTATTTCAATATCCTAAAATGTTATATTGTTATTGAAATATGGAAATGTTATGTTTACTTTATTCATTTTTCATGTGATACGATTATGTTATGGTTCTTGGCCATTATTATGAAGAACGGGTGGTTCCGTGATAAACTAAGGGCGGGTGAGCCCGTTATAGCTCTCCAATGCATTGGGTAACGCGAAGGAGTGAAACGTTAAGGTTTCTCCGAAGAGATTTTAGGGAATATATTGTGATGGGTATTCCAAATGTAACCAAGAGGGTTACTCCCTATGTAAGAATGTTATTAATGCCTCAAGTTACCTTTATGTCTTATGATTTCTATGATTTATTCATGATTTGATGAGGTAGGTTAAAGTGTCTATGTTTTATGGGTAAAGTATGATTTCATTCTTATGTATATATGAACTCATGTTTCCTTTCCATATTTTTATAAACCTTACTGAGCTTTTTATGCTCATCCAAAGTTTTTGAAATGTTTTTCACAGGTCAAGGGAAAGGTACATGATGTGACGATAGTGTCAAGGAAGTGTCAAGAAAGAATCCGTGTTTTATTTTCAATATGTTTCTGTTGATGGGAAGAATGAATACAGTCTTTTATGTAACCACTTTGTTTAAATGTGGAATGTAATGCAAGTTTTATGATCTAATTCTCTAAAACTCTCAACCTGAAAAGATCCTCAATGTGTAATCTTGTAATAACTCAAGATTAAGTAAGGTTTAAGGCTGGGGCCTTATAATTGATACTTTGTTCCATTTATTCATGGTTTTTGGAATCGGGGATTATTTATGCAGATAAGGATATTATGATTTTTATAATGAAGTTATTATATTCTATTGTTTTTATTACTTTATTATGTAATGATTAATATGATTTTTTATACTTTTCCTCTTAATGTAATTCTAGAAATTAACATAACAATATATTTTTTATTTATTAAATCACAACATGAGTTTTATATAATATTATATTACAAAATATGACACATATGATTATTCATAAGTAAAATAATATATATGTATGGGATACATATACCCCAATGATAGTCTTTTTATATCATGATATATAAATTTCTGCTACATGAAAGCATGAGAAATAACAAAATTATATTTAATAATAAAAATAAAAACACTATAGTGACATGATGGGTGTCACAGATCACCCCACCAAGGAATGTTCGTCCCCCAAATAGTCTATAATGATACTATTATAGAAAAAATTGAGTCCTCTACTCTCATATCCCACCCTCATACTCTTAGGCCTCAAGTCTAGCTCTTCAACAGTAATTCTAAACAAACATGTATTAGAAGGATCTATTTTGTGTGAATCACATTATCATTTTGTTCAGTGATATGAATAGGCTAATCTAGCATTGCGGAATTGATCCTTATTTATATGCCTTCCCAGTCCTCCATGTGATACTATTTTAGATGAAATTATATGAACTTAGGGGTGTAAAATATAACCTGAATGGATGTCATATGAGATTTTTATCTTTTTAGTATTCCACATTCCTGAGAAACTCGATGATATAAAATGGATTTATTTAATATCACATCAATTTACCCTATATTCAAAGAATATGATGTACTAACCATCTAGAATCATTGAGAAACCCTTATTAATAAAAAAACAATACTTTATTATAAACATTGATAGGTTAATATTTTTGGTGAAATTGATCCATAGATAGTATTTTATAAATTCGATTAACCCTAATAATATTTTCTTTAGATGAGTGTCTCCCATTGTATGGAAGAGTACAAAATTATAACTAAAAGTGGCTACAAAATTATTGTCATCCATACAATGATTTTATGTGAGAAATATTTATTGAATCTTAAGAGATATTTGTAATAAAATTCAACTAATGATGAATACTTCTTTGATGAGACATAAAATCCATTCATAAAATCATAAAGAACATCCTCTAGAATCAGATTTATTTCTCAGTTTACTAATTATTTTTTGAGATAATTTTTATTCTGAATCAAAATTGACCACCCATGGCTACAATGGAATGTGAAATTTGGGTCTCCATTACAAAACATTTCCAATTTAATTTAAATATTCTTCTTATTCTTATGAACATAAATGAATCCAACCTCCACCAACATCAAAAAATCATTTAATATAATAAAATATGTTTATTTTCACCACTGGTGGAAAATCAAACATATTAGATTCATCTCACATAGATATTAATGAATAAAAACCATAATTCCCATTTAAATACCATCAAACATGTAAAAATAATTGTGAAGACGCTGTGATTAATTTTCTAACTTATTTTTCATGAATTTTATCCATCGAAACATTAGTTATCTAAGAGGAAAATAAGAAAACAACCACTTTATCATGATAAAAAATTGTAAACATTCTAATACTATATCATATAGGTAGTCCATGGGATAATATCCAGATATAACTAGTTCCCTCCAACTATAACCTATTCCTAAAAATTTAAAGGGACCACTAACAACATGTATAAAAAATGGTTTCATCAATAGTGTAATGAAAATCACCTAAGGTGTCTCCACAAAATATGATTATTCTATAAAATATACTACATGATTTTATTCATAATAATATAAATTATTTTTATATATTTTGGGTGTGTCCTACACATATTTCTAAAAAACTAATTAATTTTATCCTTCCCCCAAAAATTGAAGATATGAAAAAAAATCCAATCAATGTCAACACATCTGCATATTCAATCACAAAATGTGTAGTTATTTTTATGCCAAAGTATTTACCCAATAGATTCATATTACATTGGGATCAGAATACTTTATTTCAAATGTATGATGGAACTCCACCAATTTACTCTCATTAACATTCATATTCCTATAAGTGATGTGACAAGTCATAATTTTATGATCAAAATACATGGTGAATCATTATGTAAAATTATACTCAAAGTATCTTTTAATAATACGAAATACCACCTCTAATGAAAAGTCATGGTTTGGGTAATTATTATGTTGTGTGTATAATTAAAATTACTTTAAATCCACAAAATAATCATCATACATCAACAATCTCCCAAACTATATACATGCTGTTTCTAAATATAATGCACACCACAAGACGAGGTCAAGAATAATTCTGATGGGGTTATTAGTCTACCTAATATTCAACTTATTAAAAAATATTTTTCCTTTTTCATCATAAAAAATAACAACATTCTAGTTCAAGGATATCAGGGTTGATTTCAATATAGGTAAATCCTAGAAAATCCTAAAATATCCCAACACTATTAATAAAATACAAATAACCCATGCATTCTTGGGTCACCCCTACGATTTCTAAAACTGGATCTTCATTGGATTTATTTATATTAAAAATTCCATTATTAAATGATAAAAATATCATTTACATGATATAATAACTATATATTAATAAATTCTCATCTAGCGGTGGTCTATGATGGTTCTTAAAAAATTTATACATTGAACTCATTCTTTTCATTGATCTTGGAATAAATAATTATATTATAAATAAAAACTACTAAAATGGTTCTATGATTTGAAGGTTTAATAGAGTTTATTAAGTCCATAATGACTATATGGTCATTAGTTAACTTAATGACATAACCAAATATTTCTAAATCATATAACATGTCTAAAATGATGTTATCTGAATATCATATACTACCACCCTTATATAATTAATCATAAAATCAATCATAGAAATGAGAATCTATTTTATATAATAACTTGATTATAGTTCCAATAGTCAATGAAATTTAAATGGATTTTTTATACCTTCTTCAAAAATTATAATTTATGCCCATTGTGATAAGAATGAGTGAATGAGAACATTGAATTAAATATCATATAGACAAACATTCAATTCTATAATCATGGTAGTGGATATTAAATGAGATGAAAATGATATAAGGATCATCAGTTAGTGTATATCAACAGAGAAATTTATGTAATGTTGGGGGAAGAAAACAAAAAAAATAATTAGGAATACTGTTACGATAAATTACCAATTCAAAGTGAAGTATTAAATATAATATCTTTCCATTAGCATACATGAAAAAATTAGAAATCTAAAAAGTAATCCCATCAATGACAATAATTTTATGTATTGACCTTATTAACCATGTTTCCAAATAGAAAAGATGGCATGGGTTTTACTATAATGGGAAATGCATAAAGTAATATAAAGACATTAATTAATTGATGATTTTTAATAACTCATATTATTCATCTCTAAAATGTGATTTGTTAAATCTTGGTCAAAACGATGAAATGAAAAACAATATCAACATTGGAAACTATCATGGACCACTATAGGCTCTTTATACCCTACCCCTTCCCCAATACGAATGTAGTATAAATGAAATCATAAAAGGAATCGACTTAGATTTTGCGAATGTAAAATCTATCACCATAGATGAAATGATGGAATAAGGCAAATATATGTCAAATAATATAATATTTATAGATGTAAAAATAAATATTGGACCTTTTATGGTCATTAGCACGATATATAAATCCTATTTTAAATATTCTACCATATAAAAAATTCCCAAATAGTGCTCCAACCTATGATTTACAAAGAGGATGAGAGTCTCCCTTTATCTATGAATAAAGAACTTATCACTTACATTGATAAAATCACACATATGATCCATTTTAAAATAACAACCTCACCATAAATACTGGAATAGAATTCCAATAAAAACATTGGAGATTCCCCATGTGATCACACAGGTTATACATTATTAGACCATCTAAAAAAGGTTTTTTATTCCATAGATTCCCCCAAAATTTTAATAATATCTCTATTTTCCATGATGAATCCATATGTTCATATAAAAAAAAATTTTTTATACATCCACTTATACCATGGTGAGAATATTTACAATTCATTTTCATTCCATAAGGGGAACTCTATACCGCCACACCTATAGAAATGGAGGATCCACCCATAAAGAATTAAATAATTGACATGTATACATCATTAATCATAAAATAATTAAATCACTTAACAGTGGTTTTGAAGGTATATAAAAATAATCATAGACTAGATTTATGGGATTTATCCTATCTAAAAATTAAATCTTTTAGGTAAACCTTTATGAGGAGTTAAGACTAAAGGTTTACTAAGTCTTGAAACTGAGTTGAATACTCTATCGTAATATAACCTCTTCCCCGATGTCATTATATACCTAAATTTTATAACCATAAATTCTCTTTGTATAATTTCTATTTAAGAATCCCCTTGATATGTGTCCATATGAGATTATTATCAATAATATCTCTCTTGATTCAGTCTTACCCTATTTAGTTCGTCCAATAAATAATATAGGATGAATGGCATACTATTTATGTGTAAGTCGTCGAAAGATAAATAATTATGATATCAATTTCAATCCACTATTTGGGTTCCCAAAATTTTGGTCATCCTCGAACAATGGTGGGATTTCCATTCAAAGACATGTTCATGATTCACCACAAGGGTTTTTCCTTACAATGATGCATATCAATGAGAATGTATGGAAATTATGGGGAATTTAATAAAAATGGTATTCCACAAAGGGTTACCCAAGTTATTTTTCTCCACTACCCCATATAAATAATTCACACTAGAATTTATTTTCAGTATAATAAATAAAACATAACCCATAAAACATGATCAATACATGTTTCATGTTTAATTCATAAATCATTAAATAAAAAATATCACATAATAGTTCATAAAAATAAATACAATTATCAATAATAACTAGCTAAAATACCAAAGTTGTGGAAACATTAAAAATTCCAAGCATTAATATGTTATATGAAATGAATTAATAATATTGATTAACATGAATTGATTTTTTTATTTTCACTTTGTAGATAAATATTCTCAATTTTACCACAACCATATGGTTTCCAAAACCATGTGATTACGACATGAAAACCAATTTTTCCCCTTTCACCATAAAACACTATTTCCAAAAAATTAACATACAGGACTACCCTAAATATCAAAATTGTATTGAAAAATATCAAATTTCTTAAAATAATAAATTTTAATTCACACACCAAGATAATACTCCATACCACAAATAGTAATTAATAGTTTTTCCTGAAGAAGATAAATATTGTAACCCCTTCCATAATCAACCGAATCATTAATGGTTGTATTTCCATTCTTACATTACTCCACAGAAAAAAGTGGTTCCCTGATAAAATTTTGTAATCAATCATTCTAGGAAAACCAAGTACATCACCTATCCATCCACAACCCATGAGACAAAACACCTTCCCAATCACCATAAGATATAGACATCCAGTGATGTATAAAACACTAACTGAATGGGAATGATATTACCCTCATATTCCATTAGAATAAAACATTGATTGCACATATAAATCTATCATTATGTTAAAATAGGCATGTAATCCATTTACATCAATACTAGATAAAATAATTAAAATCATCTAAAAATTTATAACACTAAATAAAAATTGATAACTCTAAATCACTATATAAGATGAAAGAAAATTGATAAAAAATTTCATAAATTTATAGGATCAATTAGATTCAAGTATGGAATGAAAAATACATAGATGAACCAAAATAAACAAAAAATAAAAATCCTTAAATTTATTCACACAAGTCATTTTCCCATGATCCACAGATATAACCACTGTTATACCATTTAGGGATGGAAATTATCAAAATGAACAACTATGTAACTAAGATAAATTCCATTTAACAAAATCTTGAATTACCAAATATATATATTCCCAAAGGATTATTCTATATGTGAGGTATTTTTCAATAAGATGAAACTATAAATTATTATAATTCATTTCATTAAGAAAACTATTTTCCATGTTTTAAATTAATTATTTAGAAAATCATTTTCATTTATTAAAATTCATATATAATATTTTGTAAAAATAATTATCTTTTATAAATCCATTACATGTATAAAAATAAGTTTCATCAAGGAAAATACATCTCATAACTGAGGGTGAAAAATAAAATTCAATATCATAATATTGAAATGATAGAACATCTTTTAAATATCATTTATATCTCATCAATAAAAAAAATATATGATATTACAAACATAAGATCTATCATAGTAGACAATGAGATAAAGGACATACTTAGGGAACTATAGATTAACCAGAAGAATATGATATGAAATAAAAAAACCAAATGGATCTCCAAATAATATGATAATAAAACACTCACAATATATAAATTAAACTATAGTATCACCCATCCTAGATACCAACACACATCCAATGTTTTCCAAATGCATAACATATAATGAAAATTTTATATTGAAAAAATTATTATTAAACCTTTAATAAATAAAAAATTGTATAAAAAATGGTAGAAACTTTAATGTAGTACAATTAATGTGTCTATTTAATTTTAAAATCATCCATTAAAATTTAGTTTGGGTCAAATTTTCCTTTTTAATATTTTATCAATAACCTAGAGGTGTAAAACTAGATTTAAAACCAAAAAAATACAACTTTCTCTTATTAAATTCCATGAGAAAAAACAATTATAAATATATTTATATTACACTCACAATTCTAATCACAATTTATCTTTTAAACCAAAAGGAATAAAAATAACTCATGGAATACCAAATGAAATAACTATTATAGAGGGAAATATATATGATGTTCAATAGAAACAAATCATCTTCATCAAAAAAAATGAATTATGGGGAGGGATCATTATAAGCATAATTATCTATTTTCATTCACTATTTTCCCATTTCATGATATAGGTTGGGCCTCTCAATGAAAACAATGGAAAAATACTTTAATGAAAACTAAGAATTAAATAATGAGACAAGATATGAAGAATCAAATAGTTATCTTTATTTAAAATTGTAAAATGACCCTAGAATATATTGAAAATTAATAAGAGACAAAGGTTATAATATTTCCAAGACATGGAGATTTATAGATAAACAAAATGTTATAAAAAATAATGTATGTAAGATAAAATAAATTTAATCTTTTAGCAAACTATCAGATATATGAAAACTAAAGTGGTTCTAGGGGAGGTTATCATGGTTTTGGTACCCAATCACAATACTTCTCATAAATATATTTTTAATCTCTCATGCCTCATGATATTCAACATTATTTTTCCAAATGATCTCCCCAATTGTGTTTCTATCATGCACATCACACTCACAAATAATTGAATTATGATTGGTTATTTTTGGAATCAAACATAGTGTATATACCAACTCACCATAAAAAAAATTAAAATATATAACCAATAACTTCAAAAAAATTTATTTTTATCCATGTGGCGCCTACAATTTTATTAGATTCACAAAATATTAAATATTTACTATCAATGTCTAAAATATTTTAAAAAACATAGATATAATTAAAATAAAT
Organism: Viscum album; assembly: GCA_963277665.1. Taxonomy (NCBI): domain Eukaryota; kingdom Viridiplantae; phylum Streptophyta; class Magnoliopsida; order Santalales; family Viscaceae; genus Viscum; species Viscum album. The sequence goes on along the minus strand of OY728151.1, from coordinate 1,448,445,595 downwards.
GCATACTATGACATAGAAGGTTTCATTGGTAAAAATGGATTTAATTATATAAATGGAATCAAATAATAGGGAATAACTCACACTGTTCATAGTGAATTTCATTATTTGTCTTTACAATTGATATTAATGAATTGGGTTCTTTATTTTTGTGATATTCATTCAAGGAAAATATCATGAACATAGTAATGAAACCCAATAAATCAAATATTCATCAGAAATGAATTCTATTTATTGATGTATCAATTTTAATAGAAATTTAATTATCATTTCATATATACACATTGAGATTTTATTCTAGAAATCACTATTGTAATCATACAATGTGGAAGCCTCCCAAAGAGGATAAAAATAGTTCACTATGGATATTAATTGACTGAATAATCTAGTGGATCATTATAATATATTATACACATGGATTATATCTACCAAATTATAAAAGGACATGTGAGAATATTTTTTTTGATATCTAAAATGTGTTTCATATTTCAAGGATGTCAAACAACATACTCAAAAAAATTGGTTTAATGGATATATTATTTATTTAATGGAATATATTATTTAATTTTTTCATTATGATTATTTAGGAGTGAATTTTATCCATGGATTATGTTCTATCATTCATGTGGTAGCTATAGAGGGATCTATTCTAAGATGATTTTCTACATAATTCCATACAAATGTTATTTTTATTAAATAAAAATACCACAATACTATGTGTATATATATGTATATATATGATTATATGTACACTAACAGTATATATGGTGTGTGAAAATTTGGAAAATAAAAATGTAGAAAAAGTATAAAAGGAATAAAAATCATGTACATGAAATAATTCAAATATGAAGATGATTTAGAATATATATTTTTTGGTGGAGTGAATTAATTAAAATTCTATGATTTCTAATATGAAAAAATGAAATTCAAATTATGAATTCTAATCAAATTTATCTGATATTAAAATGTTAAATATCTTTTCACAATGATTCTAAATATTAAAATAATTTTGGTGATGAGGAAGGTCCAATAACATACATATATGAGATAAAATATGGGAAACATACTATTACAAGAAAATTACAGTAGGAAAAATTTATCTATATATTAGGAAAATATTTCAGTAATATAAAAATAGGGAGAGTAAATATGTCATATTTAAGTATACAATTTTTAAAATTGATCATCTAAATTATGATCTCGCCCATAGAGATGATCAGGATGTGAAGGGAATTATTGTAATTATGATAGATTAATTACAATCTACTTTATATGATTTGGATGTGAAACATTGTCAGGAAATTAAATTTAATGGTGTTGTTAACAAATTAAATGTTTGTTTGAAATAATAATGATAGTATTTTGATTTATTGAGGAAGGATGTTAGGTATTTAAAATATAAAATATTTTGAAATATGAAAATGATTATTATGTAGATTTTGTAGGTTAAGAAACAAAACTACATCAATAATAGATACAAGTCTATAGTGAAGGAGATTTATGATATGATAAGTAATATATAAAATAAAGTGGATAAGTATAAAAATAAAATCTATTATCAACCTTGAAAAAATAAAATACTTCATATGATATGAAATATACCTAGAAAATAATGTAAGGAAATATTATGAAGGGGAAAAACCATAAATATTATATATATTTATATATTTTTCGTAATATATTATCCCCTAACATATATTTATATGAAATTAAATATTTATTTTCCCACAATTTGGAACATTTAATCAGATAATTTATAAATATTTTCTAATACATGATTTTATAATTGTTTGATTTTTAAATATTTAGTTGAAAATTGATGTATAAATTATATAAAATACATTAACCACACCATAAAACAAAAAATATTATACTACTTTATAAGAATACATTTCCAATGAGAAAAAATTCATTCTATATTGAATATAAATTAAAAATGTGAAAATCATCATAATTAAAATTCATGAAAAGGAGTTAAAAAACGTTTTATCTTAGTATCCAAAACATATCATAGTTGAAAACAAAATTCTACTATGAAATTGGATATTCAAATTAAAAATAAAATATAGGGAACATTATCCAATAGTTTCAATGATTGATAGTAGGTGTATTTAAGGGTTAAAATTATGTTTTTGCGAGTAAATATAATCACTATAATTTTTATGGTATTCATTGGAAATTTTTTAGTCCTAAAAATTATATTAAAATTATAGTATCAACTTCACACTTTTAGACAACTTTCAAAAAATATAAATTATAATAAATTAATAAAATAAATAGAATTCACCATAAATGAATATTTTATTTATTTAATAGAAATATTTAATCATTTCATCTCAATGAGATTATAACAGTATAATAATATTTATTATGTGGTTTACCTTCTCTTACTAAACACTTGTAATAATTAAATAATTTAACAACCAATGTTAAAAATATCATAACTAAATTTTAAAAAATGGTTTTTAAATATCAACTTATAATATTTTATTTAAGAAATTGTTAAAAACAAAACTTTTGATAAATAATATAAATTTTAGCAGCATTGAATTCATTTTAATTAACAAAATAATAATTTTTATTATGAAAATATGATTTACTAGACAAATTATTTATTATAAAATGTTTATTTTATTCTGTAAATCCTATAATTTTATTTCTAATAATTGTAATTATGTTTCCAAAATTCAATGAAACATTTCACGCAATGTAAATTATTTTTCTATTGATTTTTTTTTAAATTATAAATATAACAATTCATTAAATAAGATTTAGTAGATTTATATAGGGAATTAGTATTAGCTTTTGTAAAAAATTCGACATTTAAAAATAAAATAAAAAATTAGGTGAAATAAAATTTGAGAATGATATATTGACGACATCATCTTCCAAGCACATCCTAAAATATCTATGAAAGTCCTAGGTTCAAACAAATGGGTCTGAAATAATCTCCCCCACTCTAGAATGATTTAAACCAAAATTACTTGATAGAAAATTATATTATATTCATTAATTATTTAAAAAATCTCCATCCCCGCACCCTATAAGTAAGTAAATTAGCAGTTAATTTCAAATAAAAAACATGATAACATCTTTACACTATAATCAATTAAAATACTATCTTTTAGTCCTCTATATCATTTTGAATATTTTATTATCAAACCACAACCCATTTATCTAGGGTGTCAAAAAAATTTCATATGATAAGTATACAATTTAGTTGATAAAACCATAATATAAATTCATATTAAACAATTTTAGATTAATTTTCATTATATATCTTAATAAAGATCACCCCAGAACCTAGTGCATTAGTTTTTTTAGATTATATATATAACCAACTAATTTAAAACAACATAAAAATCTCACAAATAAATTCTTAGAACATGTAACACATCTTTATATAGCATACACAATACCATTCTACTAATGAAGTGGAGTAGAAACATTAGAAATAGTCATATCCAACATGTAAGGATAAATATGGAAGATATCGGTCAAAGATTATTTATTTTTATGAGATATCAATAAGGATATGATAAAATAATCATTAATATAGTTAATAACATAATAGAATCAAAACTAATAATAAATATATTTTATACTATAACCCATCAAATAATTTATTAGAATAACCTAAAACATGTGAAAGTCATGAGTATTGAAATAAATCATATACCAAGATCTATGAAAATATTACATAGGCATTAGAATGTGATATATGTGTTTGTAAAAGACAATATAAAATAAATACATGTCTTTTTTCTAGGATGACCACAATTAGCATCATTATATATATATATATATATATATATATATATATATATATATTCCCCTGGTGGATTTGGTTGCCTCTCTACGAACATTAAATTTTAATTGATTTATTTCACTCCATAATCCCATAAAATTAATTTAATGATAGATTTTTTGTTACCTAATTTATTATATGGTTATAATCTAAATACTAGTTAGATAATAATAAACAAGACATATATGCAGCACAAAATCATGGAAACATTTATAATTCGATCGATTATTAATATACATGTTTAAAAAATGAGTACCCGTAAAAAATATAAAAAACAAGACAACAAGTCATCAATAGAGGAATTTCGTATGGTATCATTAGATAATTTTAATATTGAAATATAAGAAATACTAAGTAATCTTAACTTTCATGAAGAAAAAAATTTCATGAATAATATGAAATTAATTTTATAAAAGAATGAGTTTTCATTTTTTTGAGAAATTTTAATTTAAAACATGGAAAAAGGAATGGAAATAGAATTCAAAAATAAATAAATCATGGAAAGATTGATTTAAAATAAAATATGGGTACACAATTGGTGAAATTAATTCTGGTGAAATAAATATTATAATTTATTTTTTTACAAATTTGTAATGACATTAAAGAATAAACCACGTGGAAATTTGTTCAAATTATCAATTTAATTTTTGTAATGAATTTAAAGGGAAAAATTACCATAAAGAAAAGTTATTTATATATAAGAAAATTCATAATAAATTACAATGAATATGGACATTAATGGGAATTATTATTTATTATAATGATGGGATAATACAGGTTCCACTTATATAAATCCATTCAGCTAAATTGTAATCAAAATTGATGTGAAATGATAATAAGGATTTTAAAATCCAAAAATAAAAATTGGTTAAGAAACATTATTTTGTTTTACAGATAAATAATTAGATATTCCCAAAAATAATAATTTATAGATAAAAAATATCAATTTCAATGTATGAATGGACTGGATAAAATTTCACCTTTTGTATGATTTTTATCAACACCACTTGAAATTGTGAATGTTACATGGATTTTTAAAAAAATTCACAATAATTTTATATAAAAAAATCATGGAATGTATATAGTCCATAAAAACAAAATAATTAGTTAACAATAATCATATATCAATAAATATAAAATTTAGTGAATAATTCTCTGGGATTAGGAGTGCCCTTTGAGCTATGTTCAGATCAACTCAGGTAACTGGGTAACTAGTTATCCATATTAGTTCTTGAAAAAGTGGTATGAAAGCTACATGTTAATTATATTTCTTTAATGAATGTATATAGTTTGAGATCATATCTGGGCTTAATAGGTAGTTATGAGTGATTACATGGCCAACTCTCATCGTAATGAGCCTTTAGTCGCTTTGGGTGGTTTGGGAAATTCATCTTGTGGATTCGTACTTTTATTTTTCCAAAATTTTATTTAGATATCATGTAATCCAAATATTATTTATCTATCTGGTGGGAGTCCCTTTTTATTCTAGTGAATGTTCTGTTTGTTCCCATAACGTTAATAGAAAGAGTGATGAATCTCTTGGTGGTTCCTGAAATTAAGGTTCTTCTAGATCTCTTGGAGTTCCTGGTGGAGGGAATTTAATTTTATACTAGAATGGAATGACTATGCACTCATTTTTTTTCAATGAGGCACCCCAGATAGGTGGATCTTGAAGAAGAATAGTTAAATTTTAGATGTTATGTAAGTTTTATTCTACTCCACGTAGACACATGAGATCATCATCACCAAAAAGTACTATGGTGAAGTAAGATTCCTCAAGATCAAAGGGGTTAAAACAACAAAAATCCTGAACAGGGCTTCTTCCTGAATTGGAAGGGCCCTTAGAGGAAGAAAATACATGTCTAACTATTGTGAGAGGTACTATCTCTATATCTTTGTCAGTAGTGACTACTTTATTTCCCTGGTTCATCTCATTTTCTCATTATAAATCATATTTTGAAAATTATAAATCTTTATTTAAGGTTTTATCTTTTGTGGTGAATATTACTACACATATTATAATAAACATACAACATGGAGTTCAATGTCTTTCTTGTGTTTTCGCGATTTCAAATATCAATCTTGATTGTGATCAACTAGTTCTGGACCTAAATCATCTTGATTTGATATTTTTGATGAATTGGATTAATGATCATGAAGCCCAAATTCATATCTATCTTCAACGGTATCCTTTACATTGGCTGTTGGGGTGTTCCATATCTTTCATAGAGAACAATATCTGAGGTTGAGTGGAGATGAACCTTTTTATCTAGAGTTAGGGAATGTTCAATTAGTTTTCTCTTTTTATCTTTTTTAGTAATCCTTGAGTAGTGATCTCCCAAATTCTATCATTCAGTTTCCAAATATTTATTCCTTCATACTCATATAATTTTCAACCAGTATGTGAGGCAGAGTTTTCTATTGATTTAGTGCCAGGTACTCATGATGCATCTATTTCTTATAACCTCATTGCACCAGCTAAATGGAATATTTGAAGAATCATATGAATGACCATTTAGATAAATGCCTTAAACACACATGTGTGTCATCTTGGGAGGTGCATGTTCTCTTAGCTATGATATTTGATGGTTCAATTCTTCTTTGTATTGATTATCAAAAAAATAATCAATAGATAGAAATGAACATGTTTCAATTGCCATGGGTTATTATCTTTTTATCATCTAAAAGTCGAAACTTGGTTTTCAATGTTTTATCTTTGATCTGGTTATAACTTGTTCAAAATAAAATAACATGTCATTCATAAAAGTTCCTTCTTGAGGAGTTATATCCATTATGAGTATCTTTTCATGTCATTTGGTCTAATAAATTAGCCCTTGGTCGCTATATATTTTATTAACTAGATTTTAAATGAGTATGTTGGTACCTTCATGGTTGTTTTCATGGAAGACATCCCTATTTACTATAATTATCAGTTCATCATAAGAAGTTGAAAGTTGTTATAACTTGGGAGAAACCATGTAATATTATTTAGATTAAGATCTTCTTGGGATTATATGCATATTATCACTAGTTTGTAATGGATTTCTTGATATTGGATTCTCCGATGACTACCCTAACACAAAAAAGAGTAATGTTTTCTTGGGAAGAGGAATTTTATAATTTTTTTGAGCTAATTTTTTTTTGAATATTTTTCTATTGCTGACTCTTATTGAGGAAAGTCTTGTCTAGGTGGTATTCTATGATGCAATGGGTTCAGGTTTGGGATGTGTTCTTATGTATGGTGACCATGTAATTGCATATAGCTAGTGACATATTAGTCGACACAAGAAGAATAATCTAACCCATGAACTGGAATACAGAATTATGATGCAAAAACATAAGAGTTTAGATCATTACCTTTTCATAGAAAGGTTTACTATGATTTCTGAACACAAAATATATAGTTATATCTTCTATAAATATGATTTTAATCTTATCCAGAGGACTTGGGGGAATACATAAAATCTCTTGTCTTGGACATTGCCTATACCCTTTGGAAGTGTAATGTAACTGTAGATTCCTTGAGTAGGAATCATATGAACCAGAGAGTAAAAGAATCATAATAATATTGCAACATGATGGATCTTTTTTCTAGGGTTATATATTGGAGTTTGGGAAATAGGGGCCATGATTTTATTGGCTAATGTTCAGTTGACCTACACTCTTCTATAAATGATTCATTAGGAATAACATATTAGTTATGTGTTCTTCTACATTAGAGACTCTATTTTTATAGGGGAGACCACTGATGAGTGGTAGTGATCCATAGAGGGTATTATATGTTTCTATCAGTTCCCCAAACTGACAGTTTAGTAGCGGTTCCTTAGGGGTGGTTTATTAAACCACCACAATTATTTTTATTAAAATTATTTACCAGCGGTTTCTAAAAACCAACCGTTAAACCATTAAATATTTTCATACCCATGGCACTCTCCCTCTCCACCAACAACTGGACCCCCAACTCCCCGAATCCCCACCAAATCTGCCACCACCCATCGACGCCCATCGTTGCGCCTCATCGCCCTCGCTGCCTATCACCAATCCTCGCCGCCCTCACCATTCCTCACCGCCCTCACCGCACATCGTCGTGCCTCGACACCACTTCACCACCCCTCAAATCCTCCACGGGAGTAATTATTCAGTGTAGTAACATAATTTTCAGATGATAAATGACTTATAACATTAATATATTCATGAATGTAGTCCAAATATAGTTCAATTGATCCGTGATTTTCATAACATAAGGAATTAATCTTATAACCCAGTCATATTATCCACATGAGAACTATAGCTCATTATAAATCATGTTAAATCATTCATGTTATTTCATAAGATTCCCCAATGTAACATATTTATATTATTTAATTTCAATATTTTTTTTATTTAATTATATAATTTTGAGTTTGGAATATTGAAAATATTGAGAAAACATAATGTCACATGGAATGCATGTGGTTATTAGTAATTTGATTGAATATTCTTATATATTATGATTTAATGTTCATTATTAGTATAGAATTAAAACATATCGAGGAGTTTAAATGTGGTATAATCCTACGTAGGGTGAAATGTTATTGTATTTGATAAATTTGGGTTTTCCATTGTTAGGAGTAACTATGTCTCATAACCATTTTAGTGAAAAATTCAAACAAATAACATTTCATGGGGGGTTTCAATTTCCCAAACCATATGACTAAATATTGTGCATGATTCAAATTTAAAATAGTTTTTTCTCTTTTACCTTGCCCTATTTAAAAACCAATTAGGGTATCTTCATTCCTATTGAACAATTCTAGGACACTTAGGAATTACCCCTTCACTTCAACCCTTTTATTTTGGTTTCATTAATGTATTATTTTTACCCTTGGTGATAAAATTTAAGAAAATTTTAAAAAACATTTATTCCTCCCTTCATTAACATATTTCATCATCCCATTTTCAATATTTTATTCCCCTAAAATTGATGTAGTATCTAGGGATTTTCCACTAATCTAATTTTTTATATGTTTCGTTATGTTAAGGATCATTATGGTTGTTTAATGTTTTATCATTCCATCATGACTAGAATAAAAACCATTTTATTTATGTTTAATGATTTTAGTAAGGATTCTACATATTATCCATTATAAAATAACTACATCATTAATTTATTATATAAATAAAATAATTAAAATTCTATTAATTTTTATAAAATTTATGGTTATTGATTTTTCATCAAACTAATTTATTTTCCCTATTTATTTTCATTTAGAATAAACTATAATTCTCAAATTTCAATTATAAAAACTATATTTCTTGAATGATATTCCCATATGGAGTGTTATGAAATATATCCCTTAATTTATCTTGAATAAATTGATGTTACATTCAATGACTGAATCCTTATAAATAAATTTTTTTTTGATATTTTAGAAAGGATATAAATAGAATTCACATTGTGTTCCTTGATATCATCCTTGGGGGATATCATATCCCATTACAATTTTTTATAATATCCTATGATATTATCAAATTCCGTTAACAAGGTAGACGAAAAGTATCTCATTTCAGAACTATCTAATATTTTACTTACCGATGGTGAACCCTTATGCACTATAGTTGGTGATGACATATGTGGTGTATGAGAATGGTCAATAGTCTTAATTCCCACTTAAACGACTCTATCTTCAGCAGAAGGTTGTCCAAGAGGAATTGGATACATTGATAGATGATCAAATGTAACTCTAGGTATTCCTTAACAATGGAAACACCTCGAACATTCTCAATTGGCCTATCTTCAGGAACTAAAATAATTGTCTCAAAAAATATATCAACAAAATAAAACCTATTAGTGTATTAAATTACTCCAAATCCTTGACTCTTAACAATCTATTACATTGTAGGATTGACATATGGCTACTAAGTCTTTTCACTAGACACTTCTGATTCCTGTACCTCCCTAGTAGTCACTGCCTCAAGAGGTGATACATCCCTAGGTGGTGAGGTTTTAGATGGATACCCCCAGATCCACACCTTCCTAATCTACATGATTCAAAGAGATCGAATTAGTGTCCCAGTATTATCCAATAGTCTTCAATAGTATAAAAAATATTGTATTAGTCTTATGGAAATTTACTACATATCTATAATTTATATCCACTTATTTTTTCATTAAAACTAGGTAGATCAATATACAATATGGGTAATCATTTATTTTTATTTTCCAATGCAACAATGATTTATAAACCACATAATGTATGTTGGAAGGTTCAGATTTAGATTATTGATCAAGATATATAAGACATATATATCCAAAAACAACACTTTCTCTATTTATCAATCTCTCCGGGAAATCATAGTTTGAACTCACTTACATAGAACATTCCACTCAGACTCTAAATCCTTATCTATCTCTCCCTCAATGGAAAGGGTCCAAAACAAGAAATTAAAAACATAATTTGGTCCTACTATACAAGTAGCAACTAATGTATAACTGAAATTTTACTTCCCTTCATTGATAAAATGAAGAATATCAACAAAATCCACTAATAAGGGTATCACATCATTCCCATTTACATTTGAAGACTCAATATTTCTTGTTCTATAGGTATGAAAATCAAAATTCCTCATGAGCACATTTACCTCTTCCTCAAACAAAAAACCATTTTCTCCTTATTCAATTTTCTTCCACTAAATAGTATTTAAGTCTTGAATTTATTAAAAGGAGGATGACATTGAATTTATTAATGTAGAAGGAACTGAATTGGATAAATCAATGTCTATGTGTTCCATTCATCGAATATAAAAATAGTGTTATTAACTCAACCATTATAGAAATAATTAAAATTTCAAAAGTTATTTCATCTATTACATGTATTTTTTTGTTAGTACGGTGCATATGTTATCATTTATAATTTTTTTATTCTACATAATTCTTTTTGAAATATATGTTTTGAAATTTATTTTATTTGATTAAATGATAGGATTTCCATGGAGGAATCATTACATCGTTTCATCGACCGCACCGACAGATGACGATCCATCTGTCTCCCTCCATACGACATCTGAGACACCACCTACTTGCCCCCGTGCACCATCTCCCCCTCTACAATCTCTCGCACCCTCTATGAGCATTCCTCTAGCTTATCAGTCGTCACCATAAATTTTAGGATCCCTAGGAGTGAGGGAGAGTTTCTCCACTTCTACTTCTTCAGGGGTACGCTGGAGGGTTACTACTATAGGTACAAATTTTATATGAATAAATTTATTTCACTTTTTTAATACAAACAGTTTCTTAATAAAATATGGGAGTAATGCAAGTACAGAGATAAATATGAAATGTTCATATGCATGGAGTCTTATAAAAGAGAAGATAGTTATCCCATTCGAGTCCTTTGGGGTCCCTAAGGATGACATCGCAGGATTACTTGGCCATATTTTAGGCCATCTGGCTCCGAGGCTGGTTTCTCTTCCTATTACATATATTTATTTGAGGTATATGCCTTCAACAGGGAAAAATTCTGTCATTGATTCCCAAATAAAGGTAATTTTAATACATTACGGTGTAATTGAATGACATTATTTTATAAATTATAATATTTTAGAAATTAATTTTTGTGTAAAGATGTTATTCTAATTTACAGATGCTGATGTGCTAGCATGAAAGTGGGTTTTGAAAAATCTGGCCATGAAATGGAAAGACATTAAATGGAGATTATGGAGCAATGCCAATATTAATTCATTGAACACTGAACAAATGTTTGAAAAGATACCCAATGGGACACCCAAAGAGAAACACAATTTTTTTGTTGACAGACGTCGTGATGAGAGGTAGATTATATTTAAATATATATTATTATATTAACCTCATTTTATATTTATACATGTATATGAAAAAGAGATGAAATTGAATATGATAAAATAAAATTAGGTTTTATTTATTTCAAGGTCTTTCAAGGAAGAATGCATCAAGTTGGGAAAAACAAGACATCCTTCACACTGCGGGGTCAAAGAGTATCTCTAGAAGCCGATCAAATATGGAAATCATTTCATTAATTTAAATATTTTTAATAAAATATTATATGATTAATAAATTAAATTGTTGATTTATATATTTTTAACATAGTCATAGAATTTATGGTACCAGGAATCCCAAACAGAAGTGTGGTTAGATGTTTACAAAAAATCTTATGGAGGTTTTGTTAACGAGACTGTCAAAAATGATGGGGTATGAACTCATTTTTCATTATAATAACTTATTATCCATTGTCACTATGTTAATATGTATTGTTTCTAATATGATTGATATATTTTTTATAGTTAAAATTAAAGAACAAAGGGATGCTAATCCCGCACAGTCCTACTCACTCTCTAGGGATGACCAGGTTGGTAAAGTCCTTGGGGAGGAGCAACCTAGTCGAGTGCGTGGGATGGGTTTGGGACCCATACCATGTGAGGTCTTTGGCCGGTCACTGGGGATTGCAGCTGAATATACTCCTAGTTGTATTCAGTTCATACCCTGAGATGCTCGAAGAGATATTTTTTATCTACAAAACATATTTCAGGAACAAGGGACTCAAATATCCTCTTTTACAAAAGAGTTTATTGATTTATATCAGAAGACAACTAGGTATGTCCCTGGTGGTATTGCATAGACAGGGGGTGAACTGGTAAATCAAAAAAATTAAAAAAAAAATTTGAAAATTTATTTGTTTTATGTTTAAATATTAATATACAACAGAAATTTATATTCAATATAATGTTATTACAGGTTCTAGAAGAATGAAATTGAGGTGGAGGTGGGGAGGGTGACGAGATGTGTTAATCATCAGACTATGATTAGTGGATAAGGTGCTCGTAACAATATTTGTACATGTATCATTTGTGGCACAATGTAGTAACCAAACATTTTCATGACCTAACATTTTCTTGATTTCTAATGTTTCCTTTTATGTATTATGAACTCATTCTTCCAAAGATGCTAGGAATTTATAATTCATATGTTGTATTAATGGATATTTTGTTTATGAAACATATTATAATATTTATAAAAATTTCTAGGTTTTTATATCCATGTTTTGGAGGATCAAGAGGTTGTTTTGGTAATATTTATAAAATCATCATTGGTTAATCATATAGATAATGGATTCAACATAGTGGCTCGTAGTGGAGGTTTTAGTGATTAAACCATTTTGGAATAGCTTTACCATGGATAAGGGATGTGTCCTAGAATATTCATGATAATATATGACAATGTATGTTTATAGTTATGTAGTTTAGGGGGATTTTAGTTGTATATTTGGATGTTTGATGTTTTTTAATTTCACAGGCATCTAGATTTACTACATTCATGTTTAAAAGTTTGTTAGATTAAAAATTCACAGGTTTATAGGATTACTACTTATAGGAATAATAATATAGACGATTGAAAGCTATGGGTTTAATGGCATTAGGTTTTCCCATTATATGTTTCTTATTTCTCAGTTTCTATTTTTTTGAAGTATTAGGTTTAATGGTTTTCAGGTTTTTAAGTTTCCAGTTAAATATATTTTTTTGTTTTTATTTAATAGTTTATATTTTTTTCTTTTTTAAGTTATTTTTTTATTAGATTTGATGTCATATTTTTTATTTTTTATACATTTCTATATTTCAGTTTTTCACATTTCTGGTTTTCATGTTTATAACAAGTTTTTTACATTTTTAAATACATAGGTTCACATGAATTATAGTTTATCAAATTTATAGAAATTGGTTATCCAGTTTTCATATTTTAAAATTTTAAAATTAAAAATTTATTATGTTTTATTTTTTTTTGTAGGTTTTGAAATTTGACGAGTTCATGTGTTTTTATTTTTATGCTAATGGTTTTATGTTTTCAAATTTTTTGGTTTCAATAATGAAGTTTGATATATTGTAGGCTTTCAAGTATAGATATTTCATGCTTAACGATCTCTAATGTTGTTGGATTCTAGAATATAGGTATGATTATTCCATGTTTTATATATTATAGGTTTTAGTTTTTTTTAATTAAACATTAGTTTTAATGTTTATTGGTTGAATGATTTCCAATATGGATGAATGCATGTTTAGAAGTTTAAAATATTCCAGATTACATGTTTACAAGTTTTCAGGGTACTGGTACTAGGGCTATTGAATCTGCAGAAATTTATTATTTTAAATCTACCATTAGTGGATGCTTAAACTCCCGCTATGTAAATGGTCCATATTTTATGGGGGTTCAAACCACTGCTAAAAATTTCTCGTTTTTCATTACCATTTCACAGCGGTTCGAATGGTTTTCGCGGCATTTTTCCTGGGAAAAAATGAAATTATTTTTAGCGGTAGTTTAACCTACCACCATAAAAAAGTTTATATTATTTTGGAAAACCATTGAGAAAACCACAATAACCACCACGAAATATGTGTACTATAACGGTTATAGAAAATTGCCGCTAAATTGAAGAACCTTATGTGTATTGTACGCCGACATCCAATTTAATGGAAGTTTTATAAAACCACCATTGAATTATTAGGTGAGAGATTAAACCACAACCTTAGAAAAGAAACCTGCCACTATGAGGTGATTTTCTTGTAGTGTATTACCAATAAATTGTATCATTTACAATGATAGAATATGTGATGGGATATTTCAATAATACCTAATAGGAAGGGAACACTAGAACCATAATAATGTTCTATAACCTACAATGTTGATTCACGTGGCCATGAATGAGATGGGTCATTTCTTGTTTCTTCTATCATTATTATACATGTTAGTAGGTCAAGGCTAAGAAAGAATAGCATCAGTGTTTTTTTCTGTCACTAATAGTGCCAACTTGTAAATTTTATTAGATCTCTATGGACTTTTTGTTTGGTTTTCCTTATACCTAGAAAAAAATAATGTCATATGTATTGGAAAAGATTAAATGACTAAATCAGATCACTTCATAACCTTTCTGGATACATCAAAAATTTAGGATTTTGAAAATCTATTTGAAAATGATATTATTCATTTTCATAGGGTTACCTATACTATAGTCTCTAATAGGAATCCCCATTTTACTTCTCTCTTTTATAGGGGAATTTAAGAGGCACTCAGATCTCAGCTTATTTTGTGTATGAACTCCCATTAACAGAAATATGTAATGACAGAGATGTCGATAAATATTATTTACTATATTATTTGGTCCTATGTTCCTATATTTGGGGGATCGTGGTATATCCATTTGGTTTTGGTTATGTTTTCCAAAAACAATAGTTTCCAAGCCATATTCAGAATGGATTCTTTTTAAGGCATTATATGGCTAGCCTTATAAATCTCTATTGTGTTGGTTAGAGACCGGTGAATGATCCTTTTAGTCCATGAATGTTTTAAGAGGTGAGAGAAAATATTCATTTGATTCATTAAATAATATTGATGGGAACTATTTGATATAAATTATTTGTTTATCATCATAGTAGAATGTATGAATTATGGGTTTTTGGTTGGGTGTTCTTGACCATTTCACCTCATTTTGGTCATTGATGGCTTGGGATAAAAAGGAAGCATTATCCTCACTTTGTGGGACTTTTTAATGTTGTTGAGAAGGTGGGGAAAATATCTTAGCATTTTACACTTCCTCTATAGTTGACACCGATACCTAATGTGATAAATATATCGGAACAACAAATGTATCATTCCAATCCATCTCATGTTATGAGATGAAATGATATCGATAATGATCTTGATTTAACTATGCCTATGAATCTAGTCAGGATAGGTGGTCATGAGGCCAAGGTAATTTCTGGGAGGATAATACCTTTTATCCATTTCTAATTGAAGCATGGTTCTATTTTTAATGATACATGAGAGCATGAGTCAATCAAGAAAGAGAAGTGGCCTCCCCTTTTCGATATGAAATATTCTTGAAATTCATTTTAAAAAAGGAAATTTTTTATTGTGGGTAGGATGTAACATCCATTTACATTTATATCTAGTATTCTTTAAGATTTTATAGTATTTTCATTTTTAATTGTCTTGGTTGGGATAAGAAGTAATTGGGAGCATACCTATAATTGTAATTTAAGTGTTATGTTAAATTTTTTATAATAATAACCTTAGGTTTTATAGTCTACTGGGGATATACATTCCATGTACATTCTTACACTATGTGTAATCATCACCCAGCTAATTCGATTAAAATAGAACAAAACATGGAAGGGTATAGTTCTTGTATAGTTTACACATAATGTATAAACATAAAATTGTCTTTTTAATAAAAGGATATGAGTTTTTAGGTTGATTAAAGACTTTAAAGTTTCATGATGTGAAATAATTTAAACATCATGTAATGTCCAAATTTTCAGTTTTATGCCAGAAATTAAACTGAATCATTAATTACTCATTCCTCCTAGTTTCCTTTCCCACAAACTTAATTGATCCTGAGATTATTTTGGACCCCCAAACCTTCCATGTCATTTTTTCACCAATTGATCATTGTTTCAGTTTTGATTCATCTCTTCAGGTAATCAGTTACATTTCACTTTGTATCGTTCTATTTCCCTCCATGGATTGTAATAGATCATCTTGGGATTTATATATCTAAATAAATTGTTGTTAAATCTTGGTTCTAAGTTGAGTTCATTTAAATTATGTTCCCTCGTTCATGTTGGAAGGTTCTTTTTTAGTCATTGGGTTTAAATGGAAAAGCTATGAAGTTCCTTTTAAAATGGATATTTGATTAAACCATTATTTTATTATTTTATTTGTTTTGATTATATATATTCCATTATTTATGAATCATTTTTTCCCATGGCTAATGATTTAGACAATCTGTTTTATATAAAAAAAGTTTCTAAGACAAGTTTTAATTATTTCCCATCATGTGAAATGGAAATAATTTTTTTTTTAAATTTGAAAATATACTACCATACCTATTTTTTATGAATTTAATGAATTATTTTTTATTTATTTATTATGAAATTTTATTATAGAACACTTGGTGAAACCCTACAGGGATTTTATGCCACAACTTACATTTAAATTTGGGTAATTATAGAATTAATTCGGCTAGGTTCGAGCATGATGAAAGCGCCACAACAAGGTGGAAGTTATTGTTTATCTTTGGGTCTTGGAATGCTATTCGGTTATGGTGTGAGCTATTTATCTTATTTTTTTGGTACAATGTGATGTAATGTATGGGTATTGTTATAAATGTTTGATTTTTGGTACCATTCTCCCTGAAGAGTTTTCATTTTATAATACTGAATTTTTTCGATTTATTCTGTTTTTATGTGAAAAAATCATTCCTGGTTTTATCTTGTATGATTCCAAGTGAAAGTCACCAATAGTTGGGGATTGGGAATTCCCTTCATGCTATATCTGTATCAGCCTAGGTATTATTGTATATGGGAATAAAAGAAGGTTTGTAACATAGACTGGAAAAAGAAAATGGTCACCTGAGATGACACAAAATTAGGTTTCGATGTTTATCATGGAATATTGTTGAGAAGTGGAAACATAGACATGGAAGATAAACTATAGTAAAAGGGGATTTTAATTATTATTAAAAATGATTTAATTTTTGAGAAATAAGAATATCAATGTAAAATATTTGAATAAAAAATATCACATTCCATATAGATATAATTCATTATAGCACCATCATTGAGTGGAATAAAAAAATATTGAAATACCATAGTCAAAATTGGATTTAACTGACTTAGTAAGAAAAGATGATTAAAAAAACATATTAAACCATAAAAAATTATAATAAAAATATTTGTAAGAGAAAGATTGAAATTGAAAATAAAGTACAATAAATAAAAAATATTTCATTATATTTCATAGCCAATAGTTTTTATACACCCCATATAAGGGGTGTTTTTTCATGTATTACAAGACACAATTCAATGAAATTCAATTAAAATAATTGGAACATACAAAGTAATTATAGTTTTAATTTAAATTCCATGAAGGGAAGAACATGAGAGTAATTTTACATTCTATATATTTCATGAAATGTAATTATAACTAAAATCTATTATCAAGTTACAAAACATGGAAATAAAAAATAGTTAATGGAATCATATTTCAACATTGGAATATTGATATTGAAAAGCCATTACCTTTAATATTGTTTATCCCAAAATTTTCTATGATCCTATGAAAAAATTGTAATATATTATATACCTATTATAAATCCATATTAATACAAATAACCTTTTATAATATTTATTTCTAATCATTTATTAAAAAATTATTGGTATGATATATTTTTATTCTCTAAACTAGATGTTATTAGTTATGATTGTTTTTAATACTTGTTTAATAATTGAGGTATAAAACCATGTTTTTAGATAAAAAAATTCATCATTTTAAGATTTTTATTTGTTCTATGAATTTATTTTTATAGTTATTTATAATATTGTATGTTTATTTCACAAGTATTGTTTTTTATTTTATAAGATGAAATTATTTAAAATCCCGTTTCATAAATTTATAATTAAAAAAATTAGGAATAAAAATATATTTCATGATATTATATCATTTTATGAATCATAAAAAAATTTGAAATATTTTATAATAATATAAATAGTTATGTTTTTGCATTCATCCTTGTAAAATAGTATTTCAATGACTATGTTGTTGATTAATCAAACAAAAACAAGAAAAAGATAAAATTGACATGGAGTGTTGTTATAAAGTTATTATTTTGAAGTAATATCAATATTAAATTCAGTTAATTATGTTATTTTTACATTTTTAGGGTTATTGATTATATTTTAATATATTTTTATAATGAATAAATTACTATATGATAAATGAAATATGTCACAATCATGGAGTTTGTAGTCCACACGTACACATGGGTTACATGTTCATTTAAAATATCGTAAAGGGGAAAATAATTGTATTTTATTTTAAGAAAATAAAAATTTTGTAAAAGTATTATTTATTCATTAAATACCCCATTTGAACCATCTTTGAAGTACAGTTATTCAAAATGCATCATGTCTCGTATAGAGGCTGCAGTCAATACATAAGAGAAAATACATATTCATATTTTTTTATGGTTGAGAGGAGGGTAGAAAATAAATATTACATTAAAATAATAACATTTTAGAATAATATTTATGTTTATTTCCTCATCCATTTGTTTATCGAGTATATATAATGTGTTTTTTGAAAATAATAATTACAAGAGATCAGTTGAAAACATTCCCTCTCCATTTGGATGTTATCCTATTAGTACAAATAAAGTGAGAATAGATTTTTTTAGGAAACTAAATGTCTAGTAGGAGGTTTTTAGGTAGTTTATAAGATAAATAGGAATTTTTTTCTTAATATTTAGATTTATAATGGGTTGATAAATGTGATGGAGGTGATATCCTTTTATAAGTGGTCAACCATATATTTTTCGAAATACCTATTGATTTTTCAATGATTTCATGACACTGTTCAAGGGAAAATAACACTAATATTGGTTAATAATGATATTTGGGGTGATATAAGGTTGATCAATCCACTAAAAAAACATTTTCAAATATGTTTTAAACATGATTGATGTCTTTTACAAATAAATTTTAACATTTTTTAATTTTGATTTTTTATTGGTAATTAGATTTTAAAAGAGTAATATATATTTTATAAATAAATATAATGTAACCCTTCTGTCATAATATTATTATAATGTATAAATATTTATGATCCATATAATACTATAAATAATAAAAAATTAACTATTAAATTTTTTTTTGGAAAATTTGAGTAATTTAAAAAATTTAATAGAGTATAATTGTACAAATGTTTTTAAAATGGTAATCATAGGATCTATAAATTCATCATTTTATTTTTAAATTATTTATTCAAATTATAAATATATATTATATATATATATATTTTAGAAAAAAACAATTATTTGGTTCTTGGGTAATTATAATTCCATATGGTGACAATATGATCCAAATCATTATTTTTTCACTATTCTGCTAAAACTCGATAATTTTATAAAATTAGAAAAATTTACCGTACAATAAATATGAAATTTTGAATTAAAAAATATTTTTTTTTATGTAATTCAAATCATAAAATTTATACATTTTTCTTCTAAATGACAATACAATATTATAAAATAAAATAAATTTTATAGAAAAAATATTTATAAAAGGGTAACTATTCATATTTATTTGTAGGTATATCTAAATGATTTCAATGTACATACATACTATATGTCTCATTTCCTTATATTTTAAAAATAATTTAAACCAACTATATCATTTCTTATTTTTTAGTGATTCATCTGAAGTGTGTTATTTGAAATGTGTATATTAAAAATAAAATATATAATAAAATATTATATTCTTACACTCTCCCTCATTAAAAAAATTTCATCCATTAAATTTTAATTAATAATTATTAATGAATTCTTATAATGGATACTAATGTTATATTTTGTTAACAAGTACCATCCTTATAATATTAAAAAAATATTTTTATATCATAATACGTTAATCTAAATAAATGGTTTTTCTTCCTTCATTTACCAAAACAACACTCTAGATTCGATATCCTTACTATATTAATTGAATTTGTTTCCAATATAGTTCATATTCATCCATGAGCTAATATATTTTCATATGTTTGTTTGAAATATGAAAATGTTTATAATTATATCATTGAGTAATATGGATTCAATACGTACACAACCAAAATATTTCTAAAATAACATCAGATTAATATAATGGAATGATAATATATCTTAAATCAATAATAATCATAGAAACCATGAATTATATTCGTGTAACAAGGATACATAGTTCTACCACTAGGTGATTCACTTAATATTCACAATCTAATTGTGGATTGAAAAATTCATGTCAAAAGAGTAAAGAACCAGACATTTGAACAATATTTTGCCTCTTAAATTTGTGTGTAATTTTATTTTGTACTCAAAGAAACTATTTTTTTGATGAAGTATGTATATTTGAAATGTGACGAGACATTTTTGACCGATATAAGACCATTGGTTAATATGATTGTTGTAAACAATAATAATTTTCAACATTATAATTATTGTCTGAAATAGAAATAATACGAGATAATTAATGAAAAAAAGAAGAGTTAATGGCCTCATCCTATAGACATGGGCCATACGAAGCCCATATATTTGAGCTTGGGAAGGAAGTAGCATCACTGGGATTTTCTCTAGACCAATCCCAAGGTGATAGTCAATATGTTAATCTAGAACGTAATTTTCTTCAAGAGAAGTTCAAGCTGATAGAAATCACGATGCGGGCAATGTTGTTGGATCCGCCCCAAGATTATAACATTATTGGACACCTTAACCTTAGGTCCTATGTAGGAGTAATAAGGGTCCATGTACCCATGCCTCAGTTACTTTCTCTAATCCTTTTTTATAAATAAAATTTTTATTTCTTATTATGGTAAAATTTGCGAATTTAAAATTTCAAAATAAATATAAGATTAATTTTTAGAAGATTCATATTATTGATAAATATTTTAAAGAAGATATTATTTTAAAATATTTTTTTACACATTAAATAATTAATAATGTGAAATTATTTACAAAAAATGGACACATATATTGGAGATCAGTACAAAATTTAGAGTCTGATATGTTCAACATAAGTTTCCGTGAATAGTAAATTATGAATAAAAATATTACCATTTTGAATAGTAATGTGACCAATGGAATAGTAAACCCACTTAAGTATGAATAAATACAATTTATGAATCTTGAATGGTAATGTGATATAGTATCATAATTAAATAACTATTTCGGAAATTATTAGTTATGTATTAGTATTTTTTGTGTAAATAGTGATTTTACATAAACATTAAATATCACATATTATGAAAATAATTTTAAAAAAATGGAGTTTATTTTTGAATTCAGAACATCGATTTTAGGTTAGGGTGAATTTAGGATATTTTTTAAAAATGTTTTCTTTTTCAGTGAACAGTGAAAATACAATTTTGGAGTTTTCGGGGTTTATTAGGACATCCTAATGATGTAATATGTAGTTTAAAGTGTTGGTCAACTAATTTAGATTAAAATATTATAATAGGTGTCCCAAGTGGACAATACCATGGGGAAATACCATGGTCAAGCCCATGGTTTTGCAAAAACCACTAAGGTGGTGTCCCTTGGAAATTAATAAAATATTCCCTCACTTTTTCTATAAATACCAAACCTTTCCTTCATTCCTTTCATTCCAAATTTCCCCTCAATGAAGATATTGTATTTTGTACCTCCAAATTAGTCCTCCAAAGGTTCCTTCTATTTCCCAAGGACCCAAACATTGATTTTTTTTGTTTCTATACAAGGTAAGGGAACTATTCACCCTCCTCTTTTAGTCAAGACTTATTTTATGTTTTGTCTTTTAAATTTCCATTTTATTATGCTGGGGTATGTTATTATATATCCCTATTACCTCCCATTCTGATTCCAAATAATTATATAAACTTTTTATTTTCGAAAAATGATTTTATGATTTTTTAAGCGACAATGATAGGATGCTAAATTTTTGTAAGGGAATTCACAACTTCTCTTTTTTATTTCACATACTCTATTATGTGGTATGTTTTTAAAATTCCAATTTATAACCACCATTATATTATGAAATTATATTGTATTTTTACTCTATTATTAATGATTGAACATTAACCCTGCTCTTTTTAAGTTTTTCAAAAACCATGTTGCATATCTGTTATACTGCATATTTTTTTGTCTCAAAATCTCTATATTTTTCTCAAGAAATTATCTTATTTTATTTATTTGAATACCCAAACCTATTTCATTTACTAGAGTGATCATCAAGACATAAAATAATAAATTTTATTCTGGAATTGACATACATAAAACCCTCATTCCTTTTTTGTGGGTTATAAATGATATAATGATCATGTTTTTAATCACTTTTTAAAACATCATGATTTAGATATGAAACAAATTTCAATTATTATATTTGGAATATTTATGAAATCATTGATTATTATTTATGTGGATCACATGAAAATATAGACATATTATGTGTGTGACCTGATAGTACTCAAATGCATTGGGTAAAGAAATTAATCTCTAAAGAGGGCATGTTTTACAATAACATGGTGAAGGGCCTTTGTAATTTTTATGACACATTGGGGATGGACCTTATTGATATGATTACGAATGTCTAAATTAAACATTGTATACACATATTCAAGTTATGTTTCATGTTATTTTTATTATTATATGCTTCTTTATAATGCCTTAATGATATTCCCCATGTTCTTATAGATATCGCTCCTGTTTACAAGTAAACGGTTTCACTTGTTTTCCATACAGGGTCTTCTACTCACCCTTTCCGTTGATGTATGTCCTCAGGTAATGAGATGATGTAATTTTCCTTAGGGTGATCATTTAAGGAATCCTTTTAAGAGGATTAAAATCTAGTTTTACATTATCATATATATTGTACCTTTTTTACAAGATACTAGAATTTATAGATACATTCCTTGTAAAATGTAATTAAAAGTTAATTAATAGGAAGGAGGGATACCCTAGTTGGTATCAAATTATTGTTTAGTTATTTTTTGAAACTAGGCTATGAGAACACTAGGAATAACCCTTATAAAACCTTAAATATCAGAAAGATTCTTAGTATTTTGGTGAAATATGAAGTAAGTGGTTCCCAAAAAAATAAATCTATGTCTGGATACAAACATGTGGATGTGGCTCTAGCACAGATGTATCTAGGGGTAAAACCCAAAACACAACTTTGAGCTAGACTCGAACATGAATTTCCTAAGGACTTACCTAGACCTCCCCTAGAAAGAGGAGTAGAGTTTTCCATTGATCTCATGCCTGGATGTCATCTGATATCAAATGCCCCATATAGGATGGAAAATGTGGATATGGAGGGAGCAAAGAAAAAACTCCAAGACCTTTTGTAGAAGGGGTTTATTTGACCAAGTGTGTCTCTTTGGGGAGCACCTATTCTATTTTTGAAAAAGAAGGATGGATCAATGTAGTTATACATTAATTATAGAGAACTGAATGAAATCACAATGAAGAACACATACCCTCTTCTATAAATTCATGACTTATTTGACCAACTTCATGTGGCTCAATTCTTCTTTAAGATTGATATCTGATCTAGTTATCATAAATTGAGGGTGAATAAGGAAGATATTCCAAACACCCCCTTTTTATCAAGATATAGGCATTATGATTTTGTTATGATCTCCTTTAGATAAACTAATTCACCTACTATTTTTATGGATATTATGAATAGTGTCTTTTAGGAAAACCTTGATAAAATTGTGGTTGTTTTATTGATGATATTTTTATATATTACAAAATTAATGAGGAACATTATGATCATATAAGGGTTATTTTACAAACTTTACGAAAGGATATACTTCTTGAAAATTTCAAAAAATGTGAATATTGGTTACAACAAGTTGTTTTCTTGGGGAAATTTATAACCAATGAAGGAATAACAGTTAACCTTACAAAGATAATAGTTGTAGAGGAGTGGCCTCAGCCTACAACAATAATAGTGAGTCAAAGTTTCAATGTATTAGTGGGATATTATAGAATGTTTTTGAAAAAAAATTCATGAATTTCTAATCTGTTAACCAAGTTAACTCGAAAAGTGGTAAAGATCATCTAGACAAAGGAATGTGAGGAATGCTTTCAAGAGCTGAAAAAGTGATTGGTTACTGAACCTGTGTTAACTTTTCCCTCAAATAGAGAAGGATTAATTATTTTTAGTGATTCATATTTGAAAGGTATTGGGTGTGAACTCATGCAAAATAAAAATTTCAATTCTTATGCATCTTGGCAGTTGAAGACTCTTGAGAAGAAATATCCTACGCATGATCTAGAGATGGATGCAAATTTTTTCTCTGTAAAGATATGGAGGAACTATAATTATGTAGAGAAGTGTGATATATACACATACCAAAAAAATTTAAGTGTATTTTCACCCAAAAATAATTGAACATGAGAGAGATTAGATGTTTTGAACTTCTTAAAGTCTATTATTGTTCAATTCATTATCATCTCAGAAGAGAAAATAATGTTATTGATGCATTTTGTCAGAAATACCAAGTTGTTCTGTCCATGATGAGTGTTCAATGAGATCATTTGATCAATGACCTAGAAACCATCATTACTATATAAGATCAATAAAACTCAGAAAGAAAGTCCTTTTTTAAAGATGAAGTTTGAGGCTATGAAGGATGTGAATTCTATAGTGTTCAATATTGATCAAGAATGTGTAGTAAAAGTTTTACAGACTATGTGTTCCATATATTCCAAAAAATAAATAATGACAATATGGAAGAATCTCAAAGCTCCACTTTCCCTATACATCTTGGAAGTATGAAAATATATATGGACCTTTGTGGTCATTTTGGTGGGATAATATGAAAAGGGAGATTGATAACTACACTAAAAGGTGTCTGGTATGTCAGGAAGTGAAGGCAGAGCGATAAATCCCTAATGGGGTATAACAACCAGAACCCATACCTTCATGGAAGTGGGATAATATCACTTTTGACTTTGTCACTACTCTCTCAAGAACTTCCAAAGGATATAATGCAGTGTGGGTTATAGTGAACCGTCTCACTACGACTTCCCATTTTATCTCTATTCGAGAAGATTTTACTCTTGATAAACTTTTCAGGATTTATGTGAAAGAAATTGTAAAGATGTATGGTGTTCCACTTTCTATCATATCTGATCACGATCCAAGGTTCACATCAAAATTCTGAAGAAGTCGTTAATAAGCTATGAATACTAATTTATATTTCAATACAGAGTATCATTATAAAACTGATTGAAAATCTGACAGGACTATTCAAACACTCAAGGACATTCTTAAAACATTATCAATAAAATTGAATGTTGGATGGGATCAATATCTACCATTAGTTGAGTTGTCTTTCAAAAATAGATTCCACTCGAGCATTCAAATGGATCCATATGAGTCTCTATATGGGAAGCTATGTAGAACTCCAACTTTTTAGGATGAAGCTGGTGAGAGAATGCTTCTTGGGCTAATTATTGTGAAAGAGATGATAGAAAAGGTTCATGCCATACAACAACACATTAACGCTTCTCAATGCTAGGAAAAGAGATATGTTGAAAACCATCGAAGATACTAAGAGTTTGATGTTGGTGAAAAATTATTTCTTTGAATTTCACCTTGGAAGAGAATCATTAGGTTCGAGAAGAAAGGGAAGTTATTTCCAAGGTACATTATCCCCTATGAAATCCTTGATCCCTTAGGAGTAGTGGCCTATCGGCTTTCACTTCCTCCAAATATAGCTCATGTTTATGATGTCTTCCATGTATCCCTCTCGAGGAAGTACATACCTTACCCTTCACATGTACTAAATCTAGATGTGGTATAACTAGAACATGACATATCTTATGAGGATCAACAGGTGGAGATCAGGGATCATAGTGATAAGGTTCTACGCAACAAGTCTACCCACCTTGTTAAAGTGTTGTGGAGTAACCACAAATATAAAGAATCCATGTGGGAATTAGAGGAGTCTATGAGGAAGAAGTAACAAAACCTTTTCTCTTCTGAGAGTATGGGTTGAAATTTTTGGGATGATACTTAGGGGGAAGAAAGTAATGACATAAGCTTTTGAATAATATTTTTTTTCCTGAATTTTTGTGTTATTTTATTTTGTACTGGAAAAAACTGTATCATTTTTTTAAATAAGTAATTTTAATTGAAATGTGACAATCAGATTTTGACCGTTATATGGACATTTTTCAATATGACCATTGGAAACAACAATAATTTTAATCTTATAATTTTTTGTTCAAAATAGAAATAATAATTGATAATTAAAGAACAAAGATGAGCGATGACCTCATCTACTAGTCTTGGGCCATACGAATCTCATCTATGGGAGCTTGGAAAGGAGGTAGCATCACTCAGATTTTCTGAGGACAAAGCCCATGTTGAGCTTCAATATGTTATGTTTGAACAAAATTTCTTTTGGGAGATGTTCAAGCTGATAGAAATCACCACTAGGGAAATGTTGTATGAGCTGCTGAAAGATTATATCACCATTGTACACCTTAGCCTTTAGTTCTATGTAAGTTTTATAAGGGTCTATGAAACAAGGCTTTAGTTACTTTTTTTAATTATTTTGTATTAATAAAATTATTATTTCTTATTACAGTTAATGTTTTGAATTTCAATTTTCAAAATAAATATTGGAACAATTTTTAGAATTTTCATATTGTTGATGAATATTGAAAAAAATTGTTTTTTAAAATATTTTTTATACATTAAATATTTAATATTGTGAAATCATTTCCAAAAAAAAGGACATATATAGTTTTGATCAGTACGAAATTTAGAGTTTGATAAGATCAACATAATTTTTGAAAATAGTAAATTATGAATTGTAATATTACCCTTATGAATAGTGATGTGACCAGTTGAAAAGTAACCTCACTTAAGAATGTATAAATATAATATAAGCATATTGAATGGTAATTTGATATAATATCATAAGTAAATAACTATTTCAGAAATTATAAGTTAAATATTAGTATTTTTCTAGGTAAATAGTGATTTTAATTAAAAACTAATTATCTCATATTTTGAAAATTATTTTCATAAAATGGAGTACATTTTTTTCTTCAGAAAATATATACTAGGTTAGTGTGAATTTATGAGACTTTTAAAAAATGTTTTGTTTTTCGATGAATAGTAAAAATACAGTTTTTGTGTTTTCGGTGTGTTTTATAAAATAATAATGATGTGATATGCAATTTAAAATTTTGGTAGAATAATTTAGATTTAAATATTATATGATGTGTCCCAAGTGGAAAAAACCATTGGAAAAAACCATGGGTAGGCACATGGTTTTAGAAATGCCACTAATGAGGTCACCCTTGGAAATTAATAAAATATTCCCTCACTTATACTATAAATACCAACCCTTTTCTTCATTCCATTAATTCCAAATTTATCCTCAATAAAGTTCTATTCTTTTTACCTCCAAAGGAGGCCTCCCAAGGTACCCAAATTCCCCCAATGTCCCATTCATTGATTTTTTTATGTTACTCTTCAAGGTAAGGTAACCTTTCACCCTCCTCCTTTAGTCAAGAATTCTTTTATGTTATGTCTTTTAACGTTCCATTTTCTTATGATAGGGTATGTTATTATATATACTTAATACTATCCATTTTTTGTACCAATGATGAGAGACCCTTTTCTTTCTCATAAACTGAGTATATGAATTTTATGCGATGTTGTTGGGCAGCAAAATTTTACGAAAGGAATTTACTACTTCTCTTTTATTATTTCGAATAATATTTTATTTAAAATGTTTTGAAAATTTTTATACCATGTCAAAATATACATGTTATTCTGTCCTTATACTATATTTTTACTCACTTATTAATGGGTTAACACTATCTACTCTACTGTTAATGTTTTCTAAAACCATGTTTCGTAACCGTTATTCTGTAGCATATTTTTCTCAAAATATCTCTCTTTTTTCTAAAGAAATTATCTTATTTTATTTAAGTGAATACCCAAAAATATATCATTTCCCTAGTAATTCATAAATTCATAAAAATGATATATATTTTTCTAGAATTTACTTACATAAAACACTCATTCCATTTTTTGGGTTATAAATGATATAATGATAATGTTTTTATGCACTTTTTAAAATGTCTTGATTTTTATATGAAACCCATGTCATTTATTCTCTTTGAGTTATTTATGAAATGTATGATTATGATATATGTGGATGGCATGAAAATAAATAAATATTAAGGGTGCATCGGGAGAGTGCTACAATTAATTAGTTAAAGAAATTAATAACTATAAATGACACGTTTTACGATACCTTGGTAAATACCTTGTTAATTTTTATGACACCTTGGTGATAGAATTTGGTGATATTATTATGAATGTATAAATTAAATTTTATAGCCACATATTCAATTTATGATTCATGTTTATTTAATTATGATATTTATATTTATCATGCCTTTAGTATATTTTCCATGTTCTTATTGATATCACTCAAGTTCACATGTAAACTGTTTCACTTGTTCTATTTAATGGGCCTTTTCCCCACACTATCCTTTGATGTATGTCCTCTGGTTATGAGATGAAATAATTGTACATAGGTTTAATATTTAATTAATCCTTTAATGATGATTACATGATTTTTTAAATTTTCATGTATTATGTACCATTTTTACAAGACCCAAGACTTTATAGATCCTCTATTTGTAAAATGTAATGAAAAAGTACGTAATAAGAAGGTTGGATTCCATAAAAAGATATCATAAAATCTAGATATATGAATAAGTTTTCCCACAAGACATTATATATCATGATTAACATCAATGATATAAATTTCATAGTATTTTATTTATTCCATTCGCATAGGTGGTTGTTGATGTCGATTGTCACCAATAACCCTAGGTTTTGTTTTATTATTTTCATATTGCACATACTTCATAAAATTGAATCATTAGACTAAAGGGTTATAATTTAAAAAGGATTTAAATCCTTCCACTTCATATGTTGTTCTATTCATATCTCATTTGAATTCATGCTCTCAATGTCCTTATCCTCTAACCTTGAAAAACATAATTATCCCATACAGACATTCCCCCTTTGATTCATCCATCATTTAATGTATGTATAAAATAAGAATTTTCTCTCCACCATTGTTTTTATAACATTAATTCTCATGTAAATACATTTTTATTATAAATACCCAAATCCAAGAGTATATATTTTTCTCTAATTTCCATTTGAACCATAATTTCATATCAAAAAATTATACTATGGATCTCAAAATCCATTGTTAACAATGATTCTTTAGGACCTGTCATTAAAAAACAAATGAAATGACTGATTATACATTTGTAGTCTACGATAAAATAAGTGGCATACCTTGAAATTATTTTGATGTTTTATTTATGGATAATAGTGGATTCTTCTTAATTTTCCTTCAACTCAATGAATTTAGTCAATATTTTTTTTTTGTAATTAGTTAAATTAAAATATTTAAAAAATAATGCATCATAAAAATATTTTCATTTCATGAAGTCAATTATTTCCTTTGGAATTGATTTCACAATTATGGTTAACTATTGATCAACATGACTATGAAAATGGTATATATATAAAACCGTCATTACATTATGTGATCTCTAGTTAATGGAATACATATTTCAGATCATATTGATACATTTATTAGTATCAGGGGTCTGGTGATCCACTAAATGTTAGTGTTCTTCGGATCATGAAAAACTAAAAGGAATGTTTCACTATTATTAGAGTATTCTGGTACCCACATAGTATATATTATTTTTCATAACCATGTATATAATCACCATGATGTTTTTAATATATTTCCTATATTTATAGGTTTATTGTTGAGAAAGAATCCAAAATTTCTATTACACCATTTCTAAGTTATCACCACTAGATCATTAAAATTTCCTTAAATAATAGTAAACTATGAATGTTATATTACTAAATTTATAAGTAGTAAAATATTATCTTAAATTATATTTCTCAAAAATTACTTATATAAACTAACATATAAATATATACGTTTCAATAAAATTTATCCATGGTGATATCTCTACTATGTTGTCTAACTGAGGTAGTTCAGTATGTAAAACCATTATAATGGTTTATAAAGATAATGTGAATTAACCAAATCATATCATCCTTGGAGATTCTAGCCATGTGTTCAACCTTCGACCCACTCATTGAAAAATGAGTGAAGGTCATGTTGGTTCCCAACCAGACATTTCATGGTGATTACGCCATAGTGTTTATCTACCACAACCACATATATATTCTAATAACTAAACATGGATTTAATTTCTATGAATAATCCAAATACCTACATTTTCAAAATGTCAGGGTATATTCATATATATATATATATATTCTTAGGGTTTTCACTAAATAATTACCATCCTAATACCCATAAACTATTAATATAAACATAAAAAATAACTAAACACTAATTTGACACAATATGAGGAACCCAATACCTACACTGCTAGAAATTATTCTAAAAGACATTACATATACAATTAGTTTGAAAAAAAATGATTTATAATATTATTAATTTACATTACGTTCAAATTTTAAACATTACATCTCCAAAATAATAAAAAATAAAATAAAATAATGGAAGGAGAATTATCATTGAAGTATTTTTCATAAGAGGTATATTTTATGATTCATAGATATATTTCTCTAAAATCCATCCACACTAGAGAAACTTCTTGACTTCACATATATTTACCCATCATCATATCTGAGGGACAAGAAATATATGAATTTTATTTGATCAAAAGTATAAGAATAGAAATACTCAAAGATATTTAATAAAGGGTTAGATTATATACAATTGATAAATCATGATCATTGTATAAATATCTTATTAAAATAATGATGGGATAATTTTAGTTTTTTATAAAAAATAATATATTGATATGTTTTCTCAAATCATCACTCATATAAGAAGACAAAGGTATATAGAAACAATATAAATATAACATGAGCCTTAGTAGAATAACATACGAATATAACAGAAAAATTCAAAATAATTGAAATGTTTAGAAATAAAAACACTGTGGTGGACACAGTTAGACATAACTTTCATAACAAGGTTTTATTGGGTGAATATTTTGTGTACCTTCAAAGGATTATGATACAACTCATGTACCCTCATGTGCTTGAGATAACAATAATTCTACCATTTTCTCCGTCCTCTATTACCTGTGTAATATCATGATATTGGCATAACTTTTTTATACCCTATCATAATTGGGTTACTACCCATGTACCTTAATGGGGTTGGGATATCAATATGTGAAACCACATGGGATTGGGATGTAAACCACATACAACCATGGACTTGGGCTTCCACCCCTGAACCCACTTTGTGATCATAAAAAATATAATTCCAACCAATCCACTGGCGGTGATAAGGACCTCATCCTCCATTGTCAACACATATTTGAGATATATAAACAAAATATTTTACAACATCATAAATAACACATGGGAATAAAACTGTTTTTTTATTAAAATTCCATACTATATAACCAAAATTTTCCTCATGAATGTAGATAGTTGATACCCAATATTCAATAACACCATAAGATTATTTGATAATAAAATTTATAAAGTGGTTAATTAAAATAAAATTATAAATAAACTAATTATTAAATGATATATATGAAAATGGATGGAATATCATAAATGTGTTTTTGGAAAATGTATTTATCATTATCATACAAAATAATGATACACATAAAATAAAAATGTCATTTTTTGAATGGTGGAGTACAATTTTGATGAAAGAAATATAATTTTTAAAATAAAAATAGAAAAATAGGGAAATAAAATAAAATAAAGGTTTTAAATAAGGATTGATGAGTGGTATATTAAAAAATTTATTTTTAAATGATAGATATGCATTTTTTTAATTTTAAACTACATTATTTTATAAATACACATCATACAATGGGTTATATAAAAATTATTTTAATTAATAATAAGGGTATGATTATACTCATACAAGATAACATATAATTATCTTTCCAAATATAATGGAGAGAAATTTAGGGAATATAAAATATTCACATAGTATAGAATCCATTGTAAAATATGTGGGAAATTATTCCAAAAAATGATCTAATTTTTTTGAAATTATTTCCATAATGTAATTTTTTTCAATTATTTATTTTACCTTACACATAGCTATAATAAGTGAGTTTATATTCATTGAATATATGGAAATAATTTAATAAAACAATAGTAAAAAAGGAATAATTATGTCCTTAGAAGCTATTTTTAATCCTAAAAAACCACATAAGACATAAATTATTTAAAAAAACCATTAAATAAGTTTGTTTCAAATTAAAACTATATGAACATTAATAAAATATACATCATTATTTTAAATATCCAATTTGAAATATATGCGACATTTAAATGATTACATGTCTAACAAAAAACATTCTTCAATGTAAGGAAATTAAAATTAAATACATTAAAATCATCATTATATTTTGAATTGAAAACACATTATGATTAGAATATGATAAGTACTTTTAAATTAATTGTATTTCATGAAAAAATTTGGTAAATAAAAAAATGACCTATACATAAACAATTTTTTTTGAATAACACCATATCCTAATTAAGAACAATTACAATGGAAAACCCATACCATTCATCCCACTTAACATAATGTTCTCTATCAACATTTTTGGAAAAAATTTATTTTAGTTACCAATTTTAGAATCTTTTTCAAATATAATTTTTTTTAAAAGGTCATGTAAATAATTTTTATAAAAACATATTAGTTATATTTATTTTCATAATGGAAATTTAGATGTTTTGATTATTATTTCAGTACTTTTTTCATAATAGTGGTTTCAAATAATTTTTGTGTCATGACCCAGACCATGTCAATGCTCGAACCAAAACTACCCCAATCCCACCTCTATAGGATAGGGGTAGGTGGCTAGCACCGATGGAAATACAACTCTGGGCTCCCTTAGCCTAAGAAACTCAGCACACACAAGTAGCCAAATAACTTCAAATTTTAGAGGTAAAGAAAGAAAGATGCAAAACTAGAATAAATATACCACAAAGATGCATCAGCCTCTAAACAATACAAGTACAGAAAATTAAACATAATGATAAAGGGGAAAATACCTTCTCAAAGAGAAAAGTGCCACAAACTAATAACAGGTGGAAAATTAAAGCAACAGGGAGATCCCCACTCCTTAATCCCAAGTCATGACCACTGCAAATGGTCCAAGAACCATGTATCCCTTCCTCCTCGGATGTCACGATCAACCTTTCCGTTGTTTGTAAGGGAACGCCAAGTGAGGAAAAATACCAAGTATGGGTGAGTGTAAAAATACTAAGTATGATTCCGCGAAGTGTCATAGGATTAGAAAGAGAGGTACTGATGAGAGGAGAAGTAAATTGAAATAGGTACAATAAATGAGTATAGATCAACCCAAAATGATATTGAATTTTGATCATCTAGAGAATTGGATTGAGAAACAGTGAGAAGATGAACATCTCATCGAGTCTCCACTTCCTTTTACAAGAGAGTAGAATTGTCCAATAACAAGAAGTTAGACACAAAACCCTGTGTAATACCACACACATCTTTCCCTCAATTGTAAGGAGAGTAAGAATAACCTATTGAGTGGGTTTGGAAAGAGGATATATATAATGCCCATACAAAAGAAGCCCACATGAGAGGGTGAGGGGATCTCCATCTCACTACTCCGGCCAAGAATAAGGGTAGCCAATAGTTCTAGAAGTAATCACCTACAATTCCCATCATCCCTCACAACTACTCTGAACTGTAAGTCAATGGTAATCAATCACCACACCTAGATACTCTCCACTTTGGGCGTTACTCTCTCACCAACAAGGTTTTACGTCACATAACATGGATATTTATTGGTTGGGAATGTGTCCATATTTCCTAGGAGTCCAAAGTTATGTTAAAACATGTATGATCGTTGATATTTATTGCCTAGATATTATGTGTCATGGTTGAAGACCCACTACCCATCCCATCTGGAGGTTATGCTCGGTACTTTCATCGACGAATAGAACTTCCCAACCCTTCTGAAGGGTAATACATTGGAGGGTAATCCCAAAAGTGTAATTGACGAATGCCACCGCCCTGCCCTACTGGAGGGTAAGACCAAAAGTGTAAATAGAGAATGAAAATACCCAACCCCACTTGAGGGTTTTCCCTGAAGAGTAAATGGAAAATGGCACTACCCAACCCCGCTGGAGGGTAAGGACATAAGAGTAAATGATGAACGCCACTACCCAGCCCCAATGGTTGGTAAGCCACTATGGCTCTAGCCATCCCTACTTGATAATACCACATAGAAATCATTCATGAACTACACTAAAATCATCAGATATTTCCCTGGATAGGCAACACACCCGAAAAAAGATACATCATATCTCAAAATCCACTAAAGAGGGAACAATCTCATTCTATGATGAAGAATCCTCAGCATTGGCTACTGGAATTCCAAAATCCAAGTCCAAAATAAGGATATATGAGAGGTATAAGGTTCTTAGGGTGGTACAATGAGTGTGTGGGGACCACATGACTTGTGGCCCCGCCTCATTGTCTGGAAGTATACCCAACCATACTTGGTTACTAAAATGTGAATAAGTACCCTCTATGAATTCCATTATACTCATAGAGTACATGACACATCTAGCCCAAAAGGCTGATGAGTACTCAATGAATTTTTTTGATATGATGGGTAAAAAAATAATTCTATCAACATGCCACTTAATATGGCCTCATATAATCAAACGGATCACACAGTCATGATCCTTGTGAACAAACACACATGATCGACTATTCATTCACTGAAATTGGACACCTAGTGAAGAAACTGGATTTGATAGAATTGTGCATGAACAAAGCTTCATGGGACCCACATCAAGATCCTTAAACATATCAAACAAATTGCAACATTTCTATCCTCTCAGAAAATGACATTGGATTGGCTATTTATTCGTCCAAAATAGACACCCATTGAAAAATCTTCATTTCACCCAAATGACCAAATCATGCTTATGGGGCCCACACCACCTTTTTGGTTTAATCAACTAAAATCAATATTGAAATGTACACCTCATATATAGGTTTTCCACACCTCAAACATAACATCAATCATGCACTGAATGTAGACGTGCAGTCCAATACAAGTTTCCCAAATAATAATAATTATATTATTACTATTATAATAGAACATTTCATGAAACCAATACTCAATAATTAATTATAAAAATCCTAAAAAATTATCAAAATGTTTTCCGTGAATAATGGACCACATTTCTAGAGAAAGCACATGAATTGAATGTTCAGTTTATAGGCTAAGTCCGATACAAGATTTCTGAATAATAATAATTATATTATTATTATTATTATACCCTTGAATTTCATGGAATAAATCCATGAAACCAAAACATAAAAGTCCTAAATTTATCTAAAAAGATATATCTCTATAACAGAAATTCATGTCCATATATTGCATGTGAAACACACAATCCATTAAGAAGTTATTGGTGTTTGAAGAATCCTGGACCCCCTTTCTCCGGCCCACCGCCTCGGCCCGGCCCTATCACCATGGACCGCCTAGGCCCATGTTAGATATTCCGCCCCACCATGTCAGTGTCCTGTGCCACCTTCTATGCACTGCAGTGCCTCCACATGAAACCCGCAGCCACCACGTGTTCCGTTGTGCACTGGTTCCATGCTGGTGGTCCTTCAACGGACCCCTGGGAACACCCAAAATGCCCAAATCTCATTCAGAGATTAGATATACACTCCTCAAAATTATTCCTTCACAAAATAATTCTCTACTCAAATATCTTTCAAAATTCTGACATGCAGAAAAGTGTCCACCATTTCCTCTCTCCGTTGTTCCTCCTTCGGCGTCGAAAATACAAAACCATCGTCAATATGAAATTTTAGGATCTCAAAATTAAACTAACTATGACCCACTTGATGAATGTATGTCATTTCAGCATGAAAAAAAATTGACCAAGGGAGAATGAAAATAATGATGAAGAATGGGTGATCTATAAATTAAACATTTGATGGTCATTCTTAGTTTGGTCATCAATAAATGATTTCAAAGCAGCAAAGTTGATTAGAAGTAAAAAATGAAGATAAATTCTTCAATTGAGGAGGTGTAGAATATGAAAGATATATCCTACCTAGACTATGGAGACACCATTGATTTAGTTTCACTATGATCTACAAGAGACATCATTTTCCTCATGTGAGAAATGATATGACTCTAGATCATTTTTATAAATTATTATTTATAAAAAACTGGCAGTGGTCAGATAATCCAAACCACCCGCACCCTCCCACCATAGGCCACGCTTAGTTAAAAAATATCATTCTAAAATCAAACAGAAGTCTCAGATTCCCTATCTGATTCCCCATTCAAAAGTTATTTGATTCGGTAATCATGATAAAATAATTTATGTAAATTAAATTACTTAGGAATATTCCCTCTTTTCCCTTTTCTATAGAAGACCCACACTAATAAATTTTATATCCTACATAGGGTAAATTTCACACTTCAGAATCTACCCTAGCCTCATATTTCTGATATGAGATAACATTTAAGAGATATCCCATTTCCTTCACATGCAGAGTTTACAATATACTTAATATTTTCTTCTAATATATTCTAGATACTCATGGAATTAGAATATCACACCATATCAGTGCATGGATTTTTAAATATATTTAAAAATATTTATAAGTCTTAAAAAGAAAAAATAGAGTCTCTACTTCGTCCCCTCCTTTGATATTTTCATCCACAAAAAGAAAAAATAGGGAAAAAAATTATATAATGAGCCCTCTTCTGGATCTCCTACTCCCAGGGAAACTCCTACATGTTTCTGTGCTGCAATAACATGTAAACCAAGGGGATGGTCCATCCTTATATAGTCAGTTCTTGATGATGACTACGAAGGGAAGGTGAACATATCTTCCCAACTACGACATGTGGAAAAGATTGTTCACCTACTCTATCTTTGGTGGTATGAAAAGGCTGTAGAAAACCTCACCAACCCTCTGCATATTCTTAAGAGTCCTGATGAAACTTAGGGGATTGTTTGTCTCCCCTTTTGAACCAATGCATCCCATGTTATGACTAGAATCATTATTTGTACTTGAAACTAGGTCCTACGATTCTATCCTTTAGAATATTTGTATGGTGAAACACCAAAGGATATCTGTTCAAACAAGATTTCATGGTCAATGAATCACAATTGAGACCCCTTAAACTCTTGGGAAGAGAAAGCATCATCACCATCAACTATGGAAAATTTGTACCCTTCTACTCTACTAGGGTCAGCTGTAGTTAATAAAACTGATTTGTAAGTCTCTGAACAAGGTGATACTGGGACTTCATGCTAATGGAATCTGCTAGAACACATCCCTTTCCTATAGAGTATAATATCTCAATTTTATAGTCCTTCGTGAATTTCCAACCAGCATCGCTATATCATATTCAAGTGTGTCGGGGTGGAGACATACCTAGGACTCTAGTGGTATGAAAAAACCAAAAAGCACTCTCCCAGATGACAATTTCTTCACGTCCGGTGAGTGAAGACCACTAAGACCAAAACCATATAGTGGGTCGTGTTATTCTATTCATCTGGTCTTAATAACCTCAACATGTACTTGATAATTCGGTATCATGGTTTACATTGAGCACATAAGGTAACAATGAATAGGGTATGTGATAAAACTCATCCAACCAAAAGAATATAGACACAGAAAGAATGTGGAATACCTTGCGTGTATTCACTTCACTTGGAAGGGGAGAAATATCCAAATAAGATACTCTACTACAGTCACTAGTGTAATCACTTGAAAATATGGGTGGAATGAAGAAATAATCCACTGGAAATGCTAGGACCTTCTCTGACACTCCACTGCACAAGCCTACCATGAATGCACAAGTCAAAGGGACTCAACCAACCCACCTCATTACTATCAAATTTGGGTGGCACTGAATTTCCCTCATAGATTTTCTCACGTCTAAAAAATGATTCTTGGAGGCAGAAGGACCATGCTTCCTCAATCATTCAAAGATACATCGAAAACACTAATGTAGGGTACCCCCAATGCCCCCACATCACCCTGGTAAAACCTCAATAATGAAGCAGGGAGACAAGAGTACCTAACCCAGTTTATAACAAGTTTTACTACAAAAATGTACAAAAGAAACAAAGATTATCTTTTATCATATCATGTGTTGGAGGACTTTAGACCTTCATAACATGCAGCTACCCACTACGCCAACCAAAATCTCCATGAGACTGATGTGGGATTCCTGGTGGTGGTCGAAGGATCTTGTAGCTTTGTCCAGTATCCAAAACTACTTCTGATCCCCTACCTACACCACCTCCCTGGGACCACCTAGTCCCCACCAGGTAGATCCCTTATCACAACATCATCTCTTCGATGACAGTTTGTTTACTATATTCTTAGAGAGCTTAACACATACGGTTAGGAAGTCTTGTGCCTTGGGACCTCGCCCATCATAAGAATAAAACGAGTGCTCTAAAAGTTTTCCCCATACTATATGGTGCCTCAGACCCATATGACTACATTCTTCAGACCGATTATGGGGATGAATCATGTGTCAATATATTGTCATCTGATGCTTACTAGATATAGTATAAGTCTCACCTCTATTGAACCCACTATAACAAGCAGTTTTATATAGCCCCTTTAACAAAAATATCTCTTTCACTAGTGCCTTCTATAGCACCATAACATAGGTGTGGAAGCACAAGTGCATTATGATAGAGAATATCTATCTGTGGAGTCCCTGATCAAACTTCTAGGCTCATATGTAGCCGTCATGGATCTTGTTTAGAGAGTACTATGAAAGGTATGTGAACCTAGTCGTGTACTCAATCACCAACATCCTTCCATGTTGATGCTCAAGAGGCTCCCTAAATCCTGAATGGAGCACCAAAATAAGAGGTAGTACAACTCAAAAAACAGCTGCTAGAAGTCATCCAATGAGAGTACCGACTCATCGAGTATTTGAGTAACCAAACTCCTCCAATGTACAACTTCTTTGTGGAAAAGGATGGCTTACAAAAAATGGATCTATTATAACCTAATCATGACTATAGATGGAACCCACTAACTCTAACCAATCCTTTTCTACCTGAGGTTATAGATCACCGTGGAATATCCACAACCCCTAGTATGTAAACTCATAGAGTGCCTTGACCTATGAAAATCCCCAACCTAACCTATTGGAACTAAATAATCCTCAATAGGTGGAGGTTGTCCTACCTTTCGACCTAGAGGAAGGGGAACAAAAGACTGATACTGAACTAAGGCCCCATCGCTCGCAGAGCTGTTGTCCCAAACCGAAGATGATATCCTGGATGGATGCCATCACAGAGGTATCTCGAATCTATCAAGGTGTACCGCGATCAAATAAGAATATATTTATATCAACATGAATGGGGATATGACATAAGAAAGAGAGTGTATGACCCAATCATATATGATGGATGAACCATTATTCTCTACAACAAACGTCTCAGTATACCAATTCAACAATTGGGTAATCAGTTTCCTAGTGAATCGCTACTTCAGCCATCGCACCATCACTTGACTCCCTGTCCTAAGATCAACTCTCAATACAAGTTGACAGTATTTCCATAAAACCCAAACAATTAACTTCTAGGGAATGTATGAACACCATACCAAGAAAAAAACTATCTCTGATACCACTTTCTCATGACCCGACTCATGACAGGGCTCGAGACGAAACTACCCCAAGCCTGACAATATAGGACAGGGGGTGGAGAATAGTGCCAAAGACACAACTACTTGGGGAGACCTTTTCCTATGAACCCGAACACACATGCACACACACACACATCTAAATCAATGAACAAGTTGATATGGAAAGGAAAAAATGCAACATTGCTATAAATAAACCAAAAACATGTGTCCATATCTAAATAATACATGTATAGAAAAGTAAAATGAAAGGAAAAGGGAAAAATACACACCCAAAAAGAAGAGTTCCAGAACCCATCAGTAGGAGGAATATAGTGCATCTGGGAGAGCCCCACTCATAAATAACAAGCCATGACTCCCACTCGCGGTCCAAGAACCATGTATCCCTATCTCCCCTCAAGTCATGATCATCCTGTCCATCGTCTACAAGAAAACACCAAGTGAATAAAAATCCCCTGCAAGGGTGAGTATAAAAATAAATTGTATGATTCCCCAATGTCTCATGGGAGAGGGAATAGAGGTACTGAAGAGGGGAGTATTAAATAGAACAACGTATAGTAAAATAGTAAATCTCAACCCAACAAGATATTGAATTAAGCTCATCCAGACACAAGGATCTAGAAATGGCGAGAGGTTGAACTTTTCATCGAGTCTTCGGTAACTTCAGAAGGCTAGTAGACTCATCCAACCATGAGAATCTAGACATGGAAATCATGTGGCATACTCTGTGTGTATTCGCCTATCTGGAAAAGCGTGTAACAAAAACTGGGTACCGTAAGAAGAGATATATATATATACATGCACAACAAAAGAATCCAAAACCAGAGAGTATAGGGATATCCATCAGACATCTCAGCCTGAGGAGAAGAGCATAAACCAATACTAGAAGTAACCAACTATGATGCATAGCATCCCTCACATCGGCTTTGAACTTCAATTCAAAGGGACCCAATCAACGTACATTGATACTATCTTCTTTGGGCTACACTATCTATCCCTTGTGGGTTTATGTCGTGTCACATTGACAAGTGTCAGTAAAGAATGTGTTCCTCTTTCCTGTGAGTCCAATGGTATATCAAAACATGTCTCGCCACTGATCCACAAAGATGAGAGATTGTTTCTCAAGGTCAAGGAGTCACTGCCCCGCCCAACTAGATGGTATGATCGGTAATTTCATCAACGAAGGCCATTGCGCAGCCCCGCTGATGGGTAATACACTAGAGGGAATGCCCGAATGTGTCATTGGATAAAGCCACCACCCTACCTTGACGGAGGGTAAGACCAGAAGAGTAAACAACGAACGCTACTACCTAGCCCCACCGAAGGGTAATCCCTAAAGAGTTAACAACAAAAGGCATCGTGCATCCCTGCTGGAGTATAATCCCTAAGGAGTAAACGATGAATGCCACTGCCTAGCCCCATTAGATTCTAAGATGTATTGCTCTGGACATACCAGCTCGATGGTACCTCTCAAAATGCATCGAAAAAATAGACTAGAGTCATCCGGTATCGACATGGATAGGTAACACACTCATAACATCTCGCATCATATCTTGATGTCCACTATAGAGGGAACCATCAGGTTTGTGCGTGGATGATCGCTCAGGATAGACTACACACATGCAACAATTGAAGTCTCAAAGATGATACAGGAGGTAGAATATTTTTATTGTGGTACACAGAGAATGTGGGGGCCACATTATGTGTGGCCCCGTCACATCCCTCAGTCATGTACCCAACCATACTTGGGTACTAAACAATAAACAAGTACCCTCTAGGCAAAACATCATACTCCTAGAGTAATTGGCCGCTCGAGCCCAAAAGGATGATGAGTGCATGGGGATCGTAGTTTGATCTAAAGGATGAAGACATAATTATACCGACATAACTCTCAAAATGGACAAAAATAATAAATAAGATCACACCATCATGATGATTGTGGAAAAATGAATAGGTTCGACTATTCATTCTCTCAAATCAGACTCCTAGTGGAAAAAACTACAATTTTTAGTATTGAACATGAATTTTTCATTATGGGATCCACACTACAATCCGAAAACACAACAAATGGATTACGCCCTTGATATATTCTATGAAAAGAACACAGGATTGGAAATTCATTCATCCCAAATGGACACCCAGGGAAAAATCCATATTTCATAGAAAATGCCGAAATCAAGCCTCATGGGGCCCACACCACCATTTTGGTATATGTTCCAGAAATCAGTCTTGAAAAATATGCTTGAACTCTAAGGTTATAACACCTCTAACGATGCATTAATCTGACATTGTATGCAGATGTATGATCCAAAAAAAATTCTAGAATGATATTAATTATATTATTATAATTATAGTCAAAGTTTTTAGGCCACTTTGTCTCGATCATGAATTATTAAAAACCAAAAAACAGCCTCAAAATGTATGCCTCATAGGTAGAGTCATGTTTCCTGGGACGACACGTGAATTGGACATCCGGTTTGAAAGCTAAGATAGCTACATTATTTCTGAATGATAATAATTATAATAATAATTATTAAAACCATGTGTTTTGTGGAAATGAGCTATAAAACAACAACATTAATGTTCAAAACTAGTCTAATAATATCTGTCTCGAT
This sequence comes from Viscum album, assembly GCA_963277665.1. Taxonomy (NCBI): domain Eukaryota; kingdom Viridiplantae; phylum Streptophyta; class Magnoliopsida; order Santalales; family Viscaceae; genus Viscum; species Viscum album. The sequence continues at coordinate 1,448,402,808 of OY728151.1, read as the reverse complement.
AATAGGAATGTGTGGCCATTGAAAAAACATGAAATAGATGCTATGTTTAGAATTTATTAGGGTTTGATGGAGCCCCGACTATCCTTGGTCTGGCCCGGCCGCCTTGACCCGACGCAGCCACCGTGGCATACCGTGACTATACCGCCTTACTATGCTAGCGTCCCACACAATCACCTACATTTCCACATGCCACTGCATGAAACCTATATTTTAGGGGGTCCAATTCTGTACCATTTCAAGTGTCATGGCAGACCGCCACCACGAGGCTTTGCTGCCACCTTGTAGAATTATGCCAGTAGCCACTGGTTCCACCACACCAATGCCACACCAGTGGTCCTTCGATAGACCACCAAGAGCACCTCAGTTTCCCAAAATATTTTTCTGAGACCAGATATGGACTCCTCGGGATGAGACCTTCATAGACTCATGCTATTATCAAATAACCCTAAACGTTTGACATGATGATATGTAGCCTCCACTTCAACTCACCAATACACCTCCTCCGACACCTGAAACAAAAAATCGTCATAGATATGGAATCTATGGATCAAAACCTTCGCAGAACTATTCCAAAATTGATGATCTGATGTCATTTCAACATGGAAAAAGTTTGAACAATGAATAATGTGAAAAAGGAAAAAGAACTGATGATACATAAATAAAACAAGGGATGGCCATAGTTAGTTTGGCTATAAATGAAGGATTTCAAAGTAGAAAAAAATCAAAAGTAAAACTTGAAAACAAATTATTCAATCATGGAGGTGAAGAATATGAAATAGAAATCCCATCTCAATTTTGGATTTGAATTTTTGTTTCCTATACCCTGATCAACTATCGTCTGCATTTTTATCATGATCTGATGAAGTTTGGACATTGAATTTCCCTCGAGAGAAAATGTCTAGAGCTCTGTCGTCTATGAGTGAAATCAGATAACTCAATATCATTTCTCTAAACTTCTATTTATAGTAATCTTCCATTGGCCACAGAATCTGAACCTCTTGTTCCCTCTCACATTCGGTCACACATAAGTAAAACACCCCATTTCAAACTCAAAGGTGGTCATAAATTCCCCATCTGATTCCCTGTTCAAAACATATTTGGTTTGACATTCGAGATAAAATAGTTATATTTAATTATTTTATTTACAAAAAAACCCTTCGTGTATTTTTCAATAGAATACTCATTCCAAAAAAAGTTATGTCCCTCATATGGTATACGCCACACTATGTACCCAGTCGTGGCCCAGAATTTTTAATCCAAGATACCAACGAAAAGATATATTTTTTTTTGTCGCATGCATAGTATAAAATATAGTTAATAAATTTTTATAATTTATTTCACGCTCTCTTGGCCTCGGAATCGCAATCTGTCTCAGCACCTAGCTCTGGAAATATATGTAGATACATTCTAAAGTCTTACAATGAAAAAAACAAGTCTCCATAGTTTGTAGATCCAGATTTCATCATTCAGTGTTCATTATAGTTACTAGAACATGTACCACATAATGATTAATATTATTTTAATTTCATATCATATGAATTTTGGTTTTTGACTCAGGATGAAAATTATGGTGACAAGCATGTCTCAATAATTTACTAAGAAAAAATTGAATATATTGTAATAATATGTTTAATAACATTTTAATATTTTTTAAACCATTAAAAATAATTATTTCCTTATAGATATAAATTAGTTTTATTATTTATGTATCCATATTCATCCATGATATATAATTATTTATTTGTTTATGTAGCCAGCTATATGAACCCGAATAGGAACATGTTATAATATATGGGTAGGCATGGTTTAGAATGTGACCACTCTATAAAATCATATGTCGTGAAAATAAATTAGTCACTATATAATCTAGTTTAATTTTTATAAGGTAAAATTAATATTTAATATAAATCATCTAATATATATATATAAACTATTTTGTTAAAAAAATGATTTTTTCACCATTATTTTTTCCCGATCATATATTACATAAATTACAAATTAAAATTGGGAAATATATTTTTATACATGTTTAACATTAGTTTAACTATTATTATAACATATTAAAAAACATTAATAAAACAATTAAATAAAGATAACTATTTTACCACTATCATGGTAATTATCATTATTTTTTTTAATCATATATTAATGATATAGAATAAAATTAATCTAAATTCCATATGTTAAAATTATAAAAAAATTTATCAATAAATTTTTTAGTGAAATTAATTTATATAGGTGATGACATATAATTTCTAATATATGATAATAAAAATATTTTTTAGACAAATATATTACTTATGATTCAAAATATTAAGCAACAGTTTTATAAATTCAAAAATATGTTTAATAGATTTATTTGAAATTATAAATACAAATCTATTAAATAAAAATAGATTTTAAAAAATAAATTTCATCCTTGTATTATACTAATGTTATAATGTTCACAATATTTGCAGAATCATTATATTTTAAGTATTCACCAAAAAAAAATTTCCAATAAAATTTCAAAAAATAACCCTATTATAATATTAACCAGCTGAATTCTGGAAGGATTTTCATTTTAGGGAATTTTTAATGTAAAATATATTTTTTATAAATTAAAATAAAATATAATATATAAAAAATATTTTGTTAAAAATATCCATATAAAACATTATGGGTCCCTAAAAAACATTTTATATAATTATAATTGATAAAACGCATTTTAAAGTTTCTATTATTATTAAAATTTTTTAATATTATTCATATAAAATAATTTGGATCATTTTGGTTCAGTATTGTGTGATAATCATGTAAATATCATTGTGTTTATTTAAAATAAAATGTTTAGTAAAATATTTGGGTGTTATATTACAATATTAAAATATGAGAAATTTAACATTTAAATAAAAAAATATATCATATTAAATAAAAAATTATTTTAATCAACCCTATTTTTATCCTTGAATCGTTAATATAGTTCCCCTTATGATTAATTAATTATTTTTCTTATGTTAATAAATGATTTTAATAATCATTCTATGAAAAGAATCAATGATTTTATTGTTATCAATCTCCAAAAATGAGAATATTTTATAAAATATGTAATACAAAAAATAAGTTCCATTGAAACCAATTGTGGTTTTTTATAAGAATTAGAACCATTTTTTTCACAATATCATTTTCTTGATAATCAGGATTCATTAATCAGTATTTTAATGTGTATTATTTTATTATAGAAATTAATTATTCACATTAATTCAATGTTTCATGTTTCAATATATATAAAACACCCAATATTAATTTAATATGAAATATATATAAAAATAAATTGATGTTACATTCCATCACTTAAAATGAAAATCTCTCATGTTATACTGTTACTATAATGAAAAAAATTTATTCCACTTATAGTTCTATATATCATCATGTTCTATCACTTCTTCTATAAACATTGGATTTCATTAAATAAAATTAACCAAGTGTTAAGATTATTATTAGTACATTATCTCTATGATACTAGTTTTTTTCTTATTGTTACCTATAAGAGTTTAATTCTTCAACATTTCAACAATTCAATTTACTATATGTGATGCATAATGAATATAATTCTTCAAAAATTACACATGTAATAAATCATGCACAAGAGATATTTATTGTCGATGTGAATGATGATTAAATAACATCCCCATGTGATCAATTATTTTATAAGTGCTAATATAGCTTGTGACAAAAATTATGTTATTAACACAAATCATAACCATGTTATATTGAGATATTAGTATGAATAACATTTCCATGACATCAAACTCAACACCCCATCGATGATTATCAATATAGATATTCTATAAACATTTCATAGTTTCTATGGGCTGTTGAAAGGATTAAGCTATTTCAATCATTTTGTGGAAATTAATAGGTATAAATATATTATTGTCCAAATATTTATCCAAGAAATTTATAGTTATGAACATATTACCATATAGAGCCATATGTGGTGTCCTGAAAATATAAAAATGTAAATTTTTATTTTATGTTAACTATTCTTAGGGAAGGTGTTCACTGAAAACAAATCCATTAACAATGATCTAATCTTGAAATCCATAGTTCAAGTGGTCATTTCATAATAAAGATTAGATGAAGGATAACATGAAGTGATAATACATAATAATATATTCATTTTTTGTTCAATGATTCATAATAATATCACTAAAAACAATATATCTCATTCAAAAACAATTGTGAGAGGTTATCCATTCATTTTAAAAACATCGTTTATATATATCAAGAATATTAAATGTTTGATATATATTCTAAAAAATAAATGAATTGTGCAATCTCTATATGGTTATAAACTGTAACAAAAACGAAATTTTGACATCTAGATTTATTGAGAAGATCTACAACTAAATCAATGTTAGTTTTCATCCTTTTGAAGACAAGATTAATTAATTGTTACATAATCCACATTGACTTCACTTAATTATCCTAAAAATGTGTAAAATTAAGAATCATTATATAAACATTGAAATCATTCAATAACATGGTCTCATAATAATTGATTATTGAGGTATATGTACATTATTATCCCAAAAAATGGTTGTGGAATGATAAAATATGTGATTGATCTAAACAAACCTTATAAAAATAATGTATTGATGGGAAAAAATTTATTTTTTTCAATAATTACATTATTTAATTATCTATGATAAAATAATATTCTATACAATCTTATGTAGCTTTGTATTTTCTATTTTCAAATCCTATAAAATTACAAGGATATATTGTTGAGCATTATGTTATGGAATAAATTATTTCTCCCCATTATTTTTTATTCTAATGATTATCCTTTGTAAATCCCTATGTTTTGAGTCACATTAAATACACATTATGGAATAAGTAAAAAATCCTCCCTCTTAGAAGAATCAACTTCTAGTTAACTTTTATTAATTATAATGTATTGAAAATTCATAGTCCTTTTTGAATTATAAAAATATCTAGTTGTACATATTCATATTCATATTTATGAACATATAATTTTAGATTGGTTGATAAGTATATATATCCACTTTTTTCTATAGAGATAATTCCACTACATATTTAATGAAAATATTACCTTTCTGTCTTCAAATCATGTATTGGGTAATTTTTCTCATAAATTTTTAATTAGAATATAGAATATTCTAATACAATTTCATTATAACTGATAAAAATATATTCCAAATATTTCATTCTTCATCATAACCATTATCAACTACTTTGTATTTTCAGTAGAGGCCAACTAACTGATGTTCTCTTATGATCCATGAAATTTCCATCACATTATTTATTCCCAATGAACATGAATCTCTTCTGAGTTTATTTGGTTAGTGTAATTTATTTTCATTCAAAATATCTCACAAAACATCAATAATATAAATTAAATCCATTAAAACCATATATCTCAACTATATTGTTTGGTCTAGAACATTCCTCAATTACATTGGTCATTTAAGGATCTATATATAATACATCACATGAGATTACATTTCATAATAATGATACATTTGGTCACTACAGTTCAATTTTTCTAAATATTCCATATAGATTATCCTTTATCAAGGTGTTACACACAATCATAAAATAATATTCATACTCTTCCATAATCTTTTAATATATGATAATAACATTTGTAATTCCAACCAATATTTCATCAATGTTATCAGTAAAGAATATATTCAACTGATCCATAATTAGAGAAAGGTAATTTTTATGTCTGAATGGAGTCACTATGAAAACCTAGATTACATATATTGTATAGTATGAAATATTATAATAATAATCTATGATCACCATTAATTTAGGGTATCCAAATATATTAACAACGTTTTATAATAATTGATCACCTCATTTTTTATCGAAAAATTCATCCATATAAGGAATATGATAATTTTTTAGAATCATGACCATGTTATCCCAATAAAAATGATTTAAGCGATTCATTGAACCATTATTGTTCTTAACAGAGTATTGGTATACCCCATGGTGGATCAAGAGAGTGTATACAACCCTTATTTAGATTACATGGGTGTTAATACATTAATATCATAAATAAATCGTGTTCATTCTATAAAGAGTTTTCAATATAGTTGTAGTAATAGTTATGAGTTCTATGGAAAAATTATCCTCATGATCTAGGGGTAGAAATAGTAATTTTTAGAATTATATTTCCATATATTTAGAAAAATAGTCATGTCTTCAGTATTAGGTTTTCAATAATCATTATCAGTATATATATGTTATATATATGTAATAATATTGATTCAAGGGAGGAATGTTCCTTTGGGTGCCAATACATAGTAATTACATGATATATGTTATAGGTTTTATTAGAAATATTCATTATGAAATCCTAATATAGATAATAAAAATGGTCTCCATGTAGATAGATTCAATCTATGATTAGTGTCAGATTAATTTCACCTAAATGGAGAATGATAATATTCTAACGTAGTATATTCCCACAAACATCCAACAATGAATAGTTGTAGGCCATGGGTGAAACAATTGCACCATTGGTTGTTTTTAAGAAGTTCTTATCATCTGGAAATTTGTATGGTGATGTGATTATCTAAAATAATATATAGTATTTTAAGAAGTGGGTAAAATACAAATAAAATAAAATAATTTTGTTCATGTGTGGAATAGGATAATTAAAATTTTCATGCCATTTTGGTGAACCACTTATGTTTTTAGGATTATGAAGGCATTCCCTACCTACCATGTCCTTAGAAGATTATGGTATTTTATATCCTTAATATTCGATGGATTTATGAAGTGGTTTTTATATTTTAGGTACCCATTATAATTAAATAATAATAGAGTCAATATATCATTATTATTTTCCCTATATATAGTAATAATTTCTGTATCCATTCACTATTATTGTGCATGTTGGTATTCTCATCCATATATAAAGAATTTACCTAAGCAATTAAGATAATTTCCAGCAACCTCCTTCCATCTCTTCTATCATGCATGAAGATTTTTTTTCATTCCACTATTAGTTGCATAATTTGTTTGCCATGAGTTTCAAATTTTTATCATTTTCCTGAAATCCATGAGAATAATGGTTTTCTATAATTCATAATTACTCTTTAAGAGAAGCTGAAAAAATTATATCATATCAATGAATGTCCCGTATTATAATTTCTTTATACAGACAAATTTTTTAACCACTAATGAAATGATCATAATTCCTTCAAGTACAATGATAAAAGCTGATGTGTACCTTCAAATAATTTTAATTATTTCTATATGGTCTTAAATATATTAATGCTAATTTTATTTCACTTCTAGAAATTCTATAATATATTACTGTGATGATATGGGGGAATATATATATTAAAAAATACTATCCCATAATACTTATATTAGAAGGATAAAATTTCATTTTACCACCTTGTATTATTTAAGAGTGTACATCATTGAAAAGATTTACCTTCACAATAGTAAATTTAAAGAATATTCATGATATATACACTGGTGAATGGAAAATATCATTTCCTTTGTATTGATCAACAACTCAATAACTAGTGGATCAAACAACCATCTATGGTAGGGTAGATATTTCTATTTTATGGACCAAATGGATTGTTACTATAACATTTGGTGTTTTGGATTTCACCATGATAAGTGTTATTTTTTATCAAGGGATGGGGTTCAGAGAGAATACCCTTCAGACTATGCATTCCATCTCCCTTGCCTTTTTTTCTAAATATGATGACCATGACATTGTCCATCACACTAATTTTTATGTTTATTCTTCAATCTATATTCCATTAAAATGCCTAAATGTTTATTGTAAGTATAAATAAATTATTAGAGTAATAAATAAAATGTTAAGAAATTAATCCAACGATACCTTAAATTATGAAACATTTTATATATTCAAGGAGATTTTAGGTTTATCTTATATCAATTTTAATTTTTCCTAGGATATTTTATTTTCAATTCTATTATTCATCATAACCTATTTATTAAATATATGTAATCCTGGCTCTGATACCATCTAACCTGAAGCAAAACTATATTCATGCATATTAGATCAAATTATATGGAAATCAATTAAACATCATGAAAAATAAAACCTATAAACATAGTTTTCTGGAATAATTAGACTATAGAAACAGAAAAAATACATAATTAAAATATTCTATATTTTTCATATATATTCATTTAACATGAAACCTTTCTAATCATATTATACATAATACTATTCTTAATAACTGGAGGTATAAATACATGTGAAATATGGATTTTAAATGTATAGTAATGAAAAATATAGGATAAATCAATCCAATATTATAAGATAGAAAGATATATGATTATATTTATTAGATCATAATCAATGATGTTGGACATAACATAAGTGAATCTTTCAAGGTAAAATATAGATCATTATCCATGTTCCAGTTCATAAATCATTATAATGATAAAAAATATTTGTAATAATTGTGTGGACACATAAATAAATAACAATAAGGGATGGAAACATAAAACATATTTAAGAATGAGACATAAGAGAGTTTTATAAAAATAAAATATATTATAATTTATTTTTTGAATTCTTACCACCAAGACCGTTATTACATTGTGGAAGGATTCACATGTTAGATTCTTCTAAAACCCCATTCCCAATGATATTTAATGTACTAAATTAATTACCCATTTGGTTACATGAAATATCATGAGATATCAATGATTCAAAAATATATTAGTGGCATATAATAGAAAGTACTTTATAAATAAAATAAACTAAACATGTGTGTGAAAAACAAATAATAAAACAATTTTAATTCCATCAATGTTCAATTATATTATGGGAAATGGGTATCCTTAAAAAATAAACATAAAATTATTCTAACCCATCCCCATAGGGTATATGGATTGTATCATTAGAGAATAAACCCATTAAAGAATTAGAATCATTAAAGGATTTTGACATATATGAAAATAACTTTTATAAGAACATTAGAATATTTCTATTAAATATAATAAAAAATATCATTTTATTATTATAAATTTTATTTTATAATTAAATTTTTCTAGGGAACTAACTTGAGAACCACATGATCTGTGCTTTGGTATGGGAAAAAATAGTCCTTAGGTGCACCTTATCGTATGCCGAAGGCTAGCGACTAGAATTGATGGTCTATTAGGTTATTTTAGGGAGACTATACCCATTGAGAAAAATTATAATAAGTATGGACTAAGAGTATTATATCCATGGAATCTTTAACAAAACACAGTGGAAGTATTTAATAAATAAAAAATTGGATTTAACAAGACCAAATAAAACCACATATATATATATATCAGATAATGCACACATTTCAAGATAGTCACAAAAAATGTAATATCTATCATGGGATGTTTATATATGTATGAAATCAAAAACCCAAAAAAACTTTATCACACTATAGATAAACTAATTTTCCCCCAAATTTAGTCCCCTACACCCACATTTTATCCTTTCATGCTATGGTCCTGTCCATTAGTTCAAACCCTTACATGATCTCAAATCCATAATGTTTGTATGTGTATTGAGTGGATTATGTCGGGTGAGAGTATGATCTCTGTATCCACCACCAATGTGTTTATATATTATATTCATGTTTTACCATTTTATAAAAACATAGATAAATATAATTAAATATCCCATAAAAATACATAAGCTACTTCACCTATTCTTAACAATTTCAAGGTATCATCTACCTTCTCATCCAAAAATAGAAATAGAAAGATATATTTGTGGTCAGTTATACATGGGGAACCCTCTATCTCCCATATATATACATGTAACTCAACACCAATTGAAAACTGATTCCCCTTGTATGACATATCTTATAAAGGTGAAATACCATTTTCATTTCTAGAAATTATTTTAAAAGTACATTAAACTTCCTCTTGAAAAATCATCATCATCCCAAAATCCTGACTTCTTAAAAATACTTTTATTTTTATGTCTATATTCCTAGCCCATCAGCCTCAATATCATAGTAAGACTCAATCCACAAACGATGGTCTCAAACCATGACTTGTGGATTTATATGGTGAGAACATCCTAAACAACTGAATATCATCACCATTATATAAGCCCCTAATACTTTGGAGGGATCTACCCACATTGAGTGGTTAACACCAACTCACTTAGTCCTTGTTATGTGTTCACATGACTATAATGTACATATGGCCCAAAAATGGTGGTAGGAAATTACCAACAACCTTAAACATACTATCCTGAGGAAATCCATCACCAGAAGCAATCTTCATTGCCCAACCACAACAGAGTGATCACCATCCGCCTCAAACAAATGAACCTTTTTTCCTGAATCATGGTATTCCACATTACCCTCATAATATCTCAGAAGATGCAAAAAATTGTTCTAAAGATCCAATTTAAACACATCACAATTTAATTATTTTTATCTATAATAACGACCTACTAAACTAAGGCTAAATCCATTTTCACACATTTCATTAAATACCAAGCTCAAAAAAATTAAATAAGCATGCAACAACAAATTGACGTTTCTCAATAGTAAAAAAAATTGAATTCATTGTTTTACGAAGGGTCAAAAATGGACCACCACGTCACATTTATTTATTATATTACATAAAAGCACATATAAATTTAGATAAAATTTGGAAAACCTACCTTATATTCATAGTCATTCAATCCTCAAATTATGGCCTCTAATTTGATCTGATATGAGAGAAAATGGAAATATTACAAACACCCTAGAAAAAATTCATATAATCTCATATGGTAATAGAATACAAAAAAATAGGAGAATATAATAATAGATGTAATAGGAATATATGTATTATCACTATCAATATAATGAAACTGATTTATATGGAATTAGATGATTAATGGTGGTGCTAGGAAAAAGAATAGTGGAAATCCAATCGAGAGCTCCATGACCTTCTATGAGTAGAAATTTGGGGAAAATAAGGAAAATAATTGGTAAATGAGGGAAGGCATGTTTGGTATGTTTCCACTTCTAATGGGAAGACATAGTTCAGCTACACTACTTGGCAAAACTGTGCACCAATAGTGCACACAATTAGCCTATGGGGAACTATGTTTGTAGGCTACATGCACGGTTTGAAAAATAGTGAATAACCCAAACATATCACATCTTCAATTTTATGTCTGTACCTCACATATATGTGTCCCCCCAAGTGGATGGTTACTCTAACCATATGACACACATTATTGGGCTACACAATTTTGGTGCATGGTTAGCACAAATTGTTCAAAAACTACGTGCTTCTACATTTTTTATTCCAAAAACATAGTTTTCATTCCACAAAATATTGTAAAACAAATCGAACCAACAAAAAACACAATGGGAATTAACCCCCATCTAAAATAAACACATATGAACATTTTAGCTCTTATAATATCATTTTTAATCATAATTTGAATGTTTTCTCATCCTCCAAACAAAAATTAAAATACCCTAGAAATATTAAACCCATTCAAAATATCATAACATCAAGTCATACCCACTATAAAATAACATACCTATAATATATGTGGTCTCAAACTGAGATAATACCAAACATACCACCCTCATAAGAGTTTCCCCATACTCCCCCAGTTTCTTACTCATATTAATTTCTCTTATGGTGATCTCCTCTTTAGTAAAAACGAATACAGTTACCTTATGAAAAAACATGAAGACTTTTAATGATTATAGAGTCTAAAAATTGGACATAGACATCCACATATGATACAACATCATTCATATACCTCATTATATCCTTAACTCACCCCTGCGTCACACTTGAATCCCACACAATACCACATCACAACCAATTCCCAAATGTTCTAACATCACACATAATTCGAAAAAGGAATTCGACTTTGAACATTTATATATATATATGTGTGTGTCATTCCAAAATATTATTGATGATTTCACAACTTATACAACCCAAGAACCAATCATGATGCTTGAATATTGACCTGATCAAGGATAAATCAAATACAGCATGTGTTCATTGTTAAAAAAACAGTCATACTAAAAATTAAAAAACACAAACATTATCATGACATACCTCAAGCCTCTATCATATCCACATCATACTATAACCCTAATGAAGAAACTTCACAAAAATGTATCATATCCTAAATTGAGGAATCATATCCTCCTAGTGGAGTATCACTGACTAACCACTAATGAACCCACTACTAGGACTCTATCTACCAGCCATAACCATCACATGTAGTAGTATCTCAGCTACCATATCAGGGTACAACGTATTTTCCTACCTCAGATCCATGATTGTGAACTGGTCCCTAACTCCCAACATTCTATGATGGCTCCCAATATAACATCTATATATTTTTCATCTTCACTCATGCCTATCACACCCTTAGAATACTCTCACACTATTTTCGAACAAGACCCATCTCCCTACACAAAGAGAGTACAATCGACAATGCACTTCATAATTGTATTCTTAAATATCTTACATGAATACCTTATTGTGACTCCTAACTTCCTCACATTCATCTTCCTAAATAACCAATTTCCATCTCACCAAAAATTGTTACCTAGCTTTTGTAGGTCATGTTCATATGGTTCCCACTGGGTATCAATGCTTAATTCATTTCCTCTGATAAAGATTTCAACATTAGGATATTTAACTAGAATTAGATTCCATGTTGCAAACAATACACGAAACGCACCACCCTTTAAATATCTCCCCTACCATATAACGAACAAAATGGGATAGGTTAATGAATTTTCTATCATTATACATGATAGATGTATCCCCTTGGTGAATGTTCATGTTCTCATGAGCATGATCTTCCCTCAATATCGCTGGGAAGAAGTAGTAGGAAAAAACTCACCTTAAACCCATCCATCTTATTACCTCATGCCATCATACAACAACCAATACATCCCGCAAGAACATTTCATCTATTATGTTCTTATATATAGAAAACTCCACCCTCTACCATGGGTGTCTCTCTATCTAATCGAATTCGGCCCGCACAGACACAATCTAGTTGTCAACTACATTTGGTTCTCACTTTCCTTGAAATAATGGTTGGTTATTTGATTGAAACTCAATCATCAGACTCTCAATAGTATTCTTACATCCAATGTCTCCCATGATTTTATTTAGACAACCCAAACAAATATTTCCCTAAGCTTATCATCTATCCATGGTTTGAACTAGTCTATCCATTGTGGCTATCCCACCATCCTCAGCATCTACAGACAACTCATACTCATCTTGATCCTCAAATAATCAACCCATGTAATATCTAGTAGTACCACATAACTTCCCTACCAAATCTCTACCAGAACCCAACTGGTTTTCATCATGCTAACGAAAAAAATTCATTGTAAAAAAATAGTCTATATATCACAAATAAAGAGAGATATAATAGAAAATGGATATCACGACCCCTAAATATTCCTACCACACCAATATAATATATAATCTATCAACATGACCCCATTCCTACGTATATAATTTTATTTCACCACATATAATTCATATTATAAATATCCATCAAGGGGAGAGGAGCAGATTGCCTCCAAGAATCTATGCGGGGAAACACTGTTTAGGTTGTTGTTTACATTTTAAATACCTCACCCCACTCCTTTATTAGTACCTATCCTCATTTTATTCAGGTTTTTGTATACAATTTACATATTAGATCACATATACTTCTCACTGGAAACCACATACCAGAGATGTATGAGTTGAATTCAACCAAGAAGCTATGTAGGAAACAACTATTTAGCTAATTACAGACACATTAAATATACCAACCACTTTTCTCATATACCATGTTCCAAGATATAATCAAAATAACATACATATTTTATATAAACCTATATGTCTATCATGAATCATGAATCCTCCTCCATTTTTATATCAAGCCTTGTTTCCAAACCTTATTATCCAATAATATCACATCCATGTGCACCACTTGTCATGGAAAACCAATATTGGGTAAAATCATAAAATAAGAACTTCAATTTACCACCCCTAGAAACTCATTATATCACTTTTTCATGGGGTTAAAAATATCCAAACATAATTACTTTTACCAATTATGAATTTATCCTAAAATCTAATATACAATAGCCCAAATAAAAAAATATTTTAAATCTAGAAATAAATTAAACATAGAAAAAATATGAATGATGTTCTATGATATAACATGCATTGTATTTAACAAGTATCTGCATGTATTGTTTTATGGAATGGAGGGATACAAGATCTTAGGCACCATTCCATTGACTATAAAGGATGAAAAATAGAATCAAGGATCTATTTGGTGATATTGGGGAGACTGTTCACTCTGGGGATAATTACAATAAGTATGGTCCGATAAAAATATTGTTATAAAATGTCAAATTAAACAAAATAACATCATATGATAATGTAAACATTGTAAATCAAAAATCAAAAATAAAATTATAAATTAAAACAAAATATAGTATATATGTTAATATAGTCATAAAAAACATATAGGATAGACCACAGACCGATCATAATGGTGTCTAATAAAATGTCTAAAAATACAGTCCACATTATTGAAGATTAACCATATGGTACAATACCATCCACCCCTTACAACTATTGTGAATTCTTGCTAGTTGAGGACCATCCAAGAAGTAAAATACCTTACCAGGTCCCAAATCCATAAGGTCTATATGTTCCTTGAGGGGATTGTGTTGGGTGGAAGTATTAACTAAAGTATTAACTCGGTAGTACACCACCAACATGTCCTTTTCATACATTCATATTTATACCCATATATAAAAACATAAATAAGTATCATTAAGTCAAAAATAAAAATACATAACCCTATTATCCTATTCTTATAATCCACAATGGACTATTTCCATACATTGCCTAGAACTGAACATAGAATGATGTATCATTTTCCACATATTCCCATAGAACCATGAGTCTCCCATCCATGTACATGTCACCTGAAACATTTTTCCAACTGAAAATCTTTCCACCACATCTCAATTAATGTGTACATCCCATTATCATTCCCCAAAATCATATTACGTTCCTCTCATACTTCCTCTAGAAAAATCATATTTAGCTCGAAAACCTAAAATCCCAAGGCATGATGATATCCATCCTTCCATAATCTTTTCCCATCATCCAATATAACATGGTGTTACTTACTCCCCATTTAATGGTCTCACACCATCAACTATGGACGTATACAGTTAGAACCACCTCTATAACTAATAGACATCAACATTCCCTAATACACTAATACTAGGAAGGCCTCCACCAATATTGAATGGTCACAACCACCTAATTGTTTCCTTAAAATGTGAGAACATATCAGAAAACATGCTTTTTTCTACCAACAACTAGATGAAATAACCAATAACCTTTGCGACACCATCTGAAGGAACTCCATCACTTCCTGAGATCCTCTTATCCCAACGATGAAATTGTCATTATCATCCACCATAACTCGATGAATCTTATCGCCTCATTCCTAGTGACCAACATCACTATAAAAATAACTCAAGAAATGCCCAACCCATTCCCATATAACAAATTTAATAACATCATAATGAAATTTATTTAATCTATTGGAACAACCTACGGATCCAAATTAGAACCCATATTCACCCATTCCATTCCATTCCTAGCAGAACATAGTTAAATATTCAAGTTATTTCCCATCTACAACTCCCAATATTTATAATAAAATGAAATCACTAGTTAAAATTTCTCACACTCAGACCACCCCACACATGTGTATTTATTCATTGACAAAAACTCACATATAAAATAGGTGAAATTGAGGCCCAAACTACTCTATACTCATATGCATTCACCCATCAAAGAATGACACTTGATTTGAGCTGAAATGGGAAAAAATGGATAACCAAAAAAACTATGGTAATATGGAATATGACCATGAATATAGAGATAATTACAAAAATAGAGATAAAAATTTAATAAAAGATAGAGTACAGGAATCGTTATAGCTTGCATTACAACACAAATAATGGGTCTTGTATCAAAGACAAAACAAATGGATATGCCAAACATTATTAAAAAGAAAATTCATAGATGAGTGACCAACAATGTGAGTAAATGAGGATAAATAGAGGAAGAGTGGATAAATGATATTGGTGTAGTTTTTCAATTTTTCACTTTTTAATGAGGTTCAGAGTTTATCCTACTGATTTGGATAAACCTTGAATCAAATATATCTACCCACTGCCTATTTGGCACTACATATGGAGGAATGGCACAAATTTTCACAAATAGTGCACTATCTGTGTGGATCACCTCTTCATTTTAATAAAGTTTCCTTGCATGAACGTTGACCCTAGGAATACTATTACTCAATTCATGTGGAAAACCATAAATGACCTCATTTTTGTGGGGTATGGTTAGCACTAAACATATGTTAACCATGCACCTCCACTTTTCTTTAAATCAATATGGTTCTCTATTTCCAACATAAAAAAAATTAATACATACCATCAAGATTCATAAGATGAAATAAAAATCATCATAAAACAACAAATTAGTGCATTATAACACTCTTGATTTAATTTTTAAGCATAAATTTAATTTTGGATCCTACACCAACCAAAAATTCAAATTACCATAGAATATTCGACCCATTCAAAAACTCAAGACATTATAGTTCATGGGAAAATAGATATAGAAATTAAATCTTAAAATGAAATATATATATATATATAATGGAATAATCATAATGAAAAACCAACACAACTTTAGGAAAATTATCTGTAATATAAAGTATTAAAATAGAAATTCTTTTCACAAATTTTTTTAAAGATAATAAAAAATTAGATTTGTGTAAAATGATAAAAATATTAATATTATTTTTTAAAATAATGTAAAATTGTACATAAAATTACTTTATGAAATCAATTTTTTATAAAAAACAATAGTTATTTTAAAATTTGATAAATATATGCATGCTGGAGATAAATTCATGAATATAATGAAGTGATAAGTTATATTCTAGTTACAATGGGAATTTATCTGAATTTTGAATCACAAGGATGTGAAATGAAACAAATAAATTAATAAAATATAAATTATAATATGAGAATAAAATATTTAGGTTTTTTGGGATATTTACATAACCTTCATTTAAGAAATAATTTAGACACAAAAATCATTAAATAAAATTGATTTTTGAAAATTTGTACTTATAGATTTTTTAACCATAAAACTAATCACCTTAAAAGAGGGAAAAATATATGGATTTTTACCCAAAATAAAATTTATAAAAACTATTTCAAAATAAAATCATGGAAATTATATAAACCACAAAAAATAAATTTGGGGTAAACATTAATCATATCACAATTAATGTGAAATTGAGATGAAAAATCAATACATTGTTCCTTATCGTGGTTTGATGCACTCTAAAAACATGTATAATATATTTTGGATTATTATTCATATAAAAAATAACCCTATTCATCATTATTTTATATAATTAAAATAATTTAAAATTCATTGTTACTATATTAATTTTTTAAAATAAATATTTGAGTGGAAACTATTATCTCTCCCCATGAATGCATTGGTATGAAACTTCAGGGTACTTCATCTGTGTTCATAGATTCATATACTGTATAATTTTAATGAAGTTGTATTAAAACAACTATATACAATTATAGTGTCTCATGGCCAATTTTTAGCATATTGTGAAGTTTAACATAGAAAAATGAAAAATATATCAATTTTTTATTACTATTTTATAAAATAAATTAATATTATTGATGATTATACTTATATATTTCACCATTCTATAATTATGAAAATAAATTAAATCTATCATTATTATATATTATTAATAGTTAAATTATCGTTAATAATTCATGATGTAAACATTATAAAATTTTTCATGTTCATTGTAAAAGAGTCCCAAATTTGATGATGTTATTACAACTGAATGATTAATAACATGTTGTTGTATAGAAATAATATCCTGCTGGTTGAAGATTTAAAACATATGAAATATGATATTACAGTGATAGAAATATATTCAAGAATGTGTGGTTTTATAACTTATAGAAAACTATTTCAGAAAAGTTAACACACACAATTTAGAATGAATATTCACTAAGAGATACTATAGGAAATGAGTAGTTTCAAACTCCTTATTAGGAATAGATGTAAGAATAAAGCTTTGATTATATTAAGTAAATGTGTTTTCCTTATTAAACTATATCATTAATAACATTATATTATTATAATATATTTTTTAGTTCAAATTGTATATAATATCTATTATTTGGGGATTTATCAAGTATGAATTTGTGTATGGTGATTTATTTGGAATTTGAAGAAATATTTAATTTTTATGAGATTAGTGAAAAATAAAATTTTAATTATTCTTACTTTTATGAAATAATCATTTCATAATAATGAAATTATTTATTTTAATCATTCTTTATAGAGAAAATATATAGTTGGAATGAAAAATAATTTTCTTAAAAAATCTATACTAATGATAACAAACTATGTTTGGAATTTTCAAATCTAATTAATGTTTTTATGAAAAAAAAAATATTTTTTTGGGAACTTTTCTTGAAACAATAACCATAGGTTGATATTTATTAACTTTTTATTAAAATAAAATTTGTATCCTTTGAAAAATAATCAAAATTTTGATTCCATGTTAATAAATATATTAATTTATTTTTAGGAAAATATATTTTTATTGCAAAAAAGTAATTTTTATTAAAGATTTATTTACATTAAATTTTACAGACTTATTTTGAAATTAATATTTTACATTTCAGAAAAAATTAATATAGTAATATGGACTTTATATTACGATTCATAAGGTCCAAATTGGATAATAAGATCATTTTTTGTTACAGTTAATTATTACCATGGTAAATGTTTGTATATAAGATATCTATTAAAGGGTTTAACCTGGATGTTTAACTAAGAGATATGGCTCACAATATCACTGAATCACTTATAACTTTGATTAAATGACTAGATTTAAACACTAAATAACTATGTCATCGATATTTGGTTTCATTTGGACCATAATACCATGACAATGAGTGACCCCACGTAGGATACCCATTGAATATGTAATAGACTTAATTAAATTCATTTAAGTGTCGTTATTATTCATTCGTATCCTACAATTTTATAATCATAATAAAATAATTAAATGATTATTATTATAATAATTCATTGTAATAATTTTTATGGAACAATCATCATATACTTATGTTCAATAAAAACTAAAAAATAAAACTCTATTTTTATGTATTTGGAGATTACAGCCTCCATGAATAATGTATTATATTTTTCATCACTACCTCATGTGTCTTGTGAAAATAATAATTTTTTTTCTTTTTATCACAATTGTGAGAATATAGTTTATATTTAAAAAATATGTTATGTAATAAAATATATACTTAAGGAATAAAGTTTAAAATTTTAATATATTCTATGATCTTAAAATTACCATGTATAACATTTTTACAACAAAAAAATTTATTGGTTTAAAAAAATTGATTTTGGTCATCTCATTGAATGAATTTCTTTGAAGTGTAAATTTGGTTTTATATTTACCTTAAGGCCTCATATCATTCAATCAATTCATAAAAACTCATTTTATGTCTTTTGAAACAATAATAATGAATAATTTATGTTATGTATAAATTTAAATACTCAAGAATGCATTTTCCTAATTTTTAATGAGATTAAGTGGGTTTATTTTAAAATTAACAATTTCCAATACGTAAAAATATTAAACTATAAAATGATTTTGAAATTTAATATCAAAAAATTAAAAATATAAAATGAGGTTGATTTTTTTAATCAAAATTAATTTCAATGGTTAAATTAATATTTACCGTGAAAAAGTGAAATTGATAAAATGTCCATTACCAAGGAGAAATGGAAAAACATATTAAAATTTGGTTTACAAATATGTTGCAGACTCCATTTTCAACATTATCATATCCCATATTACACTTTTTTTCACATCACAGCCATTTTTCATTGAATAACGTTCATGCATTATTGAATTTTCTCTGATTTATTCAAAAAGTGCATGCTTCTCCCACATTAAACTTATAACAGTTACAACCAAGCAGGGATACACAATAACATTTAAATAATCCATGAAATACATCAATTTTACTCTATCTACTACCATCACCCAACAAATTAATTCATATTTCACTTATATTTATCCCAACCATGTCAATTTCAAAGTGAATCTGAAGAAAATGTCAACACCGCAATATATAAAATATTCCTTTCATAATCATATTATCTTCTTCTTACTCTTTTAAATATCTTATTAACATATTAATTTTATGAATTATATATCATTATTGTATGGATATATATTTTTACAGTAGTTTTATAAGTCATAAATATTCAATTACAAAAAATCTAAAATATAAGGGAATAAAAATCGTGTGTGGGAGCAGATTACCACTGATAGAAAGATTCAATTCTACAAATTATATAATAACTGAAAAAAAAATGTTTTCAATTTTCTTCTGTTTCCCTTCACAATTCTTTGTTGAAATTATTTTTTATTCAAAATTTTAACAGTTTTTTTGAATACATCAGTATTTTAACCAAATATAACATATATTGTTTATAAAACATTAATAGATGTTTTTATCACGAAAAATTGTTTATTATAATATGATATATGTTAGAAAATGTTCAATAATTCAATTATTTCTTAGGTTCATGATCAGTGATGTTTTGGAATGTTTTTATAAACCCATTCTTCTTTCCAATTTTCATCTTGATATTATGAATGATTGATTTTTTATAGAACTCATACATATGAATGGTGAATTTTGGGTTCCTATATCACCATCTAATGAGATGGTTATGGATTATATAATCACAAAACTGTAACATTGTCATGAATCGTCCCTCAGGGCCAATGATGCTACTTCCCCAAACCCACCTCCCATAGGCCAGGGGTTGGAGAATAGCACTGAAGGAAGTATCTAGAAAAATAAATCCATTTTAAGAGTACATGTACACATGAACACACACACACACTCACTCACAACCCAAACCCACAATGCTGAAACGAGGAAAACATGCATGCTACTAATACAACCACTAAGATTAAATAGTACAAAGATGTAACTAAAGTGGTCTAAAATACAAACCCAAAAAATATATAAGATATAAAAATAGGGTAAAAACGTCCTTAAAGACCCATCCACAAAAACCCTACCTTAATATTAGGTGAAGAGTAGCTACCTGAAGCTATAGGACTGCGCCTTGCCTGTCTGTCCTCACTGGGCACCGCCTGGTCCCAGGCCACCAAGCTCATTGTCAAAATGTCGATCGTGTGCACAATTAACGTTTTGTGTGGCCATATAACATTTAGTGGTGAGAAAAAAAATAATCACTAGGGAACCAAAATCATAAAGAATATACCCCAAAGAAAAGTACACATGAATTAATGGACAACTCAAACAGGTATAACCTAATGTATAGAAAGGAAGACTATCAGTCCCAATGATGAACTTCATTTACTGATAGAGAACTCATAAATGATGATTCATTATGGCCATATGGGTCATTAAGGTCCACTCATCACTGATTTCTACTAGGCCAATATGGTCTTCTCCTCACTGGGGTATGCTGGGCCACTGAGGCCCGTTCGTCACTATGGTCTACTGGGCTACTGCTATTCACTCGTCTTCTGGGCCAATATGGTCCGCTCATCTATGGGGCCACTGAGATTTGGTTTTCTGGTAGGCCACTATGGTATGAAATTTACTAAGTTCTACTAGGCCACTGTGTTTTGATTTTCTACTAGGCCATTAAGGACCGCTCTTCATTTCTTTCTTATCACATCCTACCGTAAAGCGTTCTTGATTCCGGGGGGATCTACTCTTCAAGACACCATTCCTATCCCATAACCCATGAAAACTCACTTATAATATTTCAAAATGACCTACTTGTCTCAAGGGTCCAAAATCCACAAAACACTCTTCAATCATACATACGGTTTGGAAGTTATGCTCGTTTTACTAGAAAAGGGGTCGGTTAGGTCTGGGATTGGTCTGACCCGGTCAGACCGACCCGGATATACTGACCCGATTGGCGGTCCACCAATCGCATCATGGTCCAAGGGTCTCCCTGGGCAGCCCACCTTCTCTAGCCCAACCATCCGTGAGCGGGCTGGCTTGCTCCACCTGAGATGTGGAGCCCTCCACATATCCGTCCACCCCACGATCTATCTACCGATTATGGTGTGAATCGCTGTGTCCACTCGGTCCACTTCCATTCATTGCTGGTGGCCCCGATCCACTACCCATGGGCATTTCCAAGGGTTTATTCCTCTGTGGTGGCACACCACTACCCTGGAGGTTCCTTTAGTGGGCCACCAGAACATCTTCTGTGGTCTGTTTTCCAATCCATGAGTGCCTTCTGGATCCTCGTGTTAGCTTCGTCGTACTCTAAGTTTTCTCATTGTAGATATAGAGGTATGGTAATGAAGAACACAAGTACTCCCCCAATGGATGGATCCATGCATTTCTTGGGTCGGCCCGATACCACAACATTAGAGTTTAAAAAAACAAGTTGGGAGGAGATTTAAGAATTTGACATGGATAACTCTGATTCAAACCACAAGATTAGAAACCCACCCACATAAGTGATCGATCCATGGGTCACTTGTTCATGGGTATACCCACATTTTTCACTCATATCCATGGATGGGGAAAAAGGAAATTCACATAGAATGATACCCCTGCCTCGAGGTTGGATCGTTCATTGGTGAAGATAACACCACTGTCGTTCGTTGTTACTTAATTATTCATTAGTGGCAGTTCATCGATCTTATATTCCAATGAAAAATATACAAGGGTTTAGATAAATACTATATCCTTATAATTACCCCATATCTATTTAACCCATTAAATGGAGAAAAAACGTTTCAACATTTCTGTTACGCTGAGTCGTAGAGTCGTTATTCTATTTCATTTATGAAACATCATTTATGTTACACTCAGGTTGCAACATCATTACATTTCAATGAAATTTAAATTTCGAATAAAATAAATTAAGGAATTATTTTATTTTTCCTTAATAAAATTGTATTATAATTTTCTTATGATTTCTGAAAAATAACTTTTTTCCTCGACGTGTGTCGATCGAGGTTAATAATCTCCCTCGCTAAATTCATTGTTCTAGATGCAATATTGCCCTCAGATTTTCAACCTGGGCACACGTTTAGATGTTTTCCAAACCATATACGGGTGATTTTTTAAATAAAATTTAAAAAGCTCAAATAATTATTCTGGACTCACAAGGCGATGAAATCAAGTTCTTTCAGAGCACCTGGTCTTGAAAAAATACATTATAATTTTTCAAAAAAATATAAAATTTACATGGAATTTATTATATATTAAATTCTTCCCACATTAAGGATCTTAATAATTTTAATCCAAAACAAGGGTAAAACAATCAAATGGGGGTACTAAGCACAGATCGCAGCCTCCCACTCCCATGTGATCTTCGGAAGATTCTCGTTTGGCCACTGAATGTACAATAGTGGAATCAGCCACCCAGAAATGGACTACTCCATTGGATCCTCAATCTGTACTAGGAACTCTGCAAACGTTTCCCCATCATCAATTTCCAACTCTCCCTAGTCGATGACAAGTGATGGATCATTTATTATCCTCCTCAAATACGATATGTGGAAGACATTATGCACCCAGTGCATTTGTGGGGGATGAGATGGGCGGTACACCACCTCCCCAAAAATGATCAGAACCTGAAAAGGGATGATGAAACAGAGAGACAACTTGTTTCCCCATCCAAATATACGTAATACTTGTCGCGGTGAGACCCAAAAAAACACATTATCCGTCTCATTGAACTCCAAGGGCCTCCATCTCATATCAGCGTAATATTTTTCCCTGCATTGTACAGTCCTCATGTGCTCTTGGATGACCTGATCCTTCTCAGTGGTATCCCATACCAACTCTAGACCAAGGAGTGTTGACTCCCTTAGGTCTTCCCAAGAGAATAGTGATCTTCATGGTCGCCCATATAGTGCCTCGAATGGTGCCATACCAACAATGGAGTGGTATCTGGTGTCGTACATAAACTCCACAAGAGGTATATATTCCTCCCAACTATGACTGAAGTACAAGATGCTAGCACGAAGTATGTGCTCTAAAACATGGATAGTCCTCTCCATATGACTATTTATCTGCGAGTGGACATCTATACTGAAGGATAGATAATTCCAAAATTATTAATGCAATCCCTTCCACATCTAGGATGTAAATCATGTGTCTCGATCCCATAATATCATCGATGGGACACCGTGGAGTCAAACTATCTCCTACAAAGAGAGGCATCCAAATATCTCTATTGAAGCCTTCTCTTGTAGGGTTAGGAAGTTGGCCGACTTGGTGAGGTGGTAAATAATTACCCATATGGTATCATTCCCCCTAGATTTGCGGGTAAAACCATCATGATTTCCATAGATATACCATCCCACTTCCACTCTATTACCTCAAGTGGTTGTGTCATGCCTGTTAGAACATGGGGCCCTGCCTTCACTTATTGACAAGTGATGAACCACATAATGAACTTTTACATTACCCTTTTCATCATCGTCCACTGGTAATAACATCAAATCTCATGGTACATCTCTTTCACTCCTACATGTACCACCAAAGGGGAGGTGTGGAACTCCGCCAGAACATCCACACATGATGTCACAGGTACAATGCTGCACCCTCTGAAAAGAATAATGTGCTCCCCTCCTACTGAATATCCCTCAGGATCTTGTCTTGAGGTTAACAGAGCATGTGGGGCCACAAAATCAACATAAACAAGTTGTGACTCCATAACTTTTTGTAAGATTGTTGGACTAATTGTCGTCGACTGAAGATAAGCTACCACATCACTATCCATGAAGGATATAAGCATTATGGCTGACATCTCGGAGACTTCACATAGAAACTGCACACTTGATCTTGTACTGAGCATGCCCGCCATCACGTTTCCCTTCCCAAGAGTATAGAATATCTTTATTTCATAGTCCTATAAGAACAGTTTACACCAACACTACCACATGTTCACGTCCTTCTGACAGAAGATATACCTGAGACTTTTGTGGTTTGAGTACACAATAAACCACTCTCCAATCCAGTAGTTCCGCTAGATCGTTAATGAATAGACCATTAATTCTATCTCTAGGTCTTCGGTCACTTATTTCAACTCATTATATCAAAACTATCATGAATCATAGGTGATTGGTGCCTTTTACTACATCATGACACAACCCAATCTGGTGCCTGATGCATCATAGAATACTACATAACCAATTCCCTCCTCTGGTAGTCTCTACATGGGGGAACTCATCAGTCTCTAGCTAAGATCCTGAAATATTTTCTACACTTCTCCTTCCACATGATGGGATTCCCCTTATGTGTCAAATCTAAGAAAGGTACTGCTTCCCTTGAAAATTTAGTCACAAAACTTTGGTAGAATCTAGCCAAACCTATGAAACTCCTCACCTCAATCACACTCTTGGGTGGCTACCAAGCAAGCAGCACCACTATCTTTGCTGGTTCCACTGCAAATCTGGCCTCTGAAATGACGTGTCCTATAATGTGGACCTCTTAAATCCAGAACATACACTTCAAGAGCATCCCATAATGCTGGTGCTCTCGATGTGTATCTAGGAGTATCTTTAGGTGTGTTGTGTGCTCCTCCTCGGATGCCGAGTACACTAGAATGTCATCAATGAAGACCATGATGAACCAGTCAAGGATTGGATAGAATATCATATTTTTGAGTCCCATGAACACTACTTGGTCATTGATCACACAAGAAAGAATAACTAAAAACTCATAGTTTCCATACCAACACCTAAATATTGTCTTCAGTACATCGTCATCCTGTACATGAAACTGATGATATCCTGCACCGAGGTCTATCTTTTGGAACCATCTCATGCCCTTAATCTTATTGAAGAGGCCATAAATCATTTGAAGTAGGCACTTGTTCTTCTCAATCACTTAATTCAGTCATCGAATGTCCTCACACAACCTCAAAAACCTGTCTGCCTTCTTGGAAAACAATACTAGGGCTGCCCATGGTGAAACATTGGGCCTCACGAAGACCTTCCTCTATAGATCCACCAGCTATTCCCTCAACTCAAAAAACTCCATGGGAACCATCCAATATACTAGTGTGGATATCAGGGTCATCCCAGGGTATATGTCAAGGTAGATGTAAAACTCCCAAAAAGTGGGTTATCCTGGAACATCCTCAGGAATGATGTCTTCGTACTCGTCCACCACTACATGAATGTGAGGACTCTTCTCATCCCCAAAACCGAGGGTGAGGGTATCCAACTAATGAGTGATTGGCTAAAACCTTCCCTGAGAAACTGTGTCATGATCTATAATTGTTCCCTTCTCACAGATGATGGTAAACCTGGCCCCATCTCGGCGGACACATCGCACCTTGAGACTAATACAGTCGATCCAAACATGAACTATTGATAACCAGTCCATACCCAAGAAAACATCGAATGGCCTTGATGACAACACTAGGAGATCCCATTTGAAGATCCCACCTCCATGTGAAATCTCACACTATCAACAGTAGTGTGTAATTGTCGAATCCCCTCCCGTAAGAGTCTATAACCATAAGGACCTAGCCGACGACTCCACCAAAATCTCAAAGCACTAAACACGGTCCATGTAATGGAATGTGGGACCAGAACCTATGTATTTAATAATTTTAGATATGTTTGAGAAGACAAAAATCATACCTCTAATAATCTATAGGGAACCTTGGTTGTATGACTCCATCAACTTAAGCTAGCCTCACCCATATACACTAGCTCCTTGAGCCCATGGTAGACCACCTGAGGGTGGTGGTTGTAGAATGTCGATCTTTCACCCAACACCTACTATTATTCCTAAACCCAACCACGTAAACCACCTGGAAGACCACCCTAATCAAACCTCTAACTCTGCCAAGGAGGCCCCTTGACTATGTTCTAGTCGTCTATGCAGCGTGTTTGGAAATCACGAGCCATGTGTCCTAGCCCATTGCATGAGTAGCGCACTGTGTTCCTTTCATGACTCCCTATTCACTGGGAGCCTTTTACTAGCTATCCTACATCCTGGGGTCATTCCCTAAAATTACTGAACATCTTGGGTCCTCGTGTTTGCTGCCTACTAACCAAAACAGAGGACTCTGCTGCCCGGTTACAGCTGGTAGCTCCAGCTGCTGGCTCCTGCTCCTCGAGGAAGCTATCTATGAGTAGAGATTTCTCTATCACCCTAGATTGTGTAGGGATTCTAAGAGATAAATTTTACTTCCAAATATCTTGGAGTAGTCACCAATAAAAATCCCAAGTCCTAATGAACAAGTCTCACACCATATCCATGGAGTAACGAGAAAACATGGTGAATATCTCTAATTACTCCACTACTGTGATGCAACACGGATGTAGGTTAAGTAAATCCTTTATGTGTTCTGAGTGCAATGTCCCTAGAAAGAACTCGTCCATGAAGGGTTTCTACATGTCCATCTTGGTAAGGGTTTCCTCATCGTGCGACTCGATCGTCAAGCTCCCCGTCCCCATTGAGCCCTAAATTAGGCTCACTATTATAATCTCCATATGTTCAAGAGGCATCCTCACCAGATGGATGATTCTCATATCCTCCTCGAGCCGATCCTCATCCACCTGGGGGCCAGCCTATCCCATAAACCAGGGAGGTCTCTTACTCTAGAACTCATTAAGGCATTGAGACTGTGTGCTTCCTCTTCTGGTAGTGCTGATAGATATAGCTAATCAACAGGGGTGGAAATTCTGGTGCACCTCCTGGTGGGTCTATATCTAGTAATTGTCCTTGTACTGACACCTCATCACTCATCGTACCATCCTCGTGGTCACACATAGGAAGACTGGATGGTTGTCTATGTGGTGACCTCATGAAATAGATCATGATGAACCAAAGTTAAAATATTATACCTGGAGAGTTGACTCGGACTCAAGAAGGACACAAGAACACCCTCAATTCCTATATGATGCATTAAACTTGTGTTTTCATGTACCAAGTCAAAAATCATGAGTCATGATCCTAGTGTATGGATACATCGGCTACCACACCAACAATGGACTCCCCAAGCCTAAAATCCTAACTCGAAACATTTAACAATGTTTCCTCAAAACAAAGTAACAAACTCGTGGTCCTTATTGTAGAACCAACCTCATATGATATCAATTTATATTGTCTCGTCCCACGGGGCCCATTCCACGACTACCCTAAGCCCACCACCCAAAGGCCAGGGGATAGAGAGAAGAAGAAATGGCATTATCTTGCATGTGGGAGGCATTTTATGAGTACCTATACACATACACTTCCTCACAACCCCAGTTCATAATAATAAAAAGGTTGTAAAATGAATTCTACTAAGAAAACCACTGAGAGTAAATAGTATGAAGATGGAATTAAATGGTCCAGAATATAAATCGAACAAAAGGAAAGCTATAAAAAATAGTGTATAAAAGACTCTAGAAACTAATCCACAGATAACCATTCCTGAAGAGTAGGTGAAGAGTTTCTTATTGAATGTTTATGAGTATGACTCACCTGTTTGTCCTCAATGGGAACCACCTGGTCCTATACCTCTATGGTCTCTCTCAAAACATCCTTCATATGCACAAGACACGATATGTGTGGAAGTTCCTGGGTAGTGGTGTGTAACAAAATACTCAGTAGGGACCCGAAACCCAAATGAAAAGTCCACAAAAAAGTACACATGAAGTAGTGGAAAACTCACATATGTATAACCAAATGTATATATAGAATGACTATCAGTTATATTGTTGAACATCAAGTAATAATATGGGAATCACCCCCGATGAGTCACTATGGACTTATGGGCCACTGAGGACCACTCGTCATTGAGATCTTTTGGTCTTATGAGGTCCATTCATCACACAAGTCTGCTGGGACACTGATATCTACTCATTTTTGAGGTCTATGGTGCCACAAAGGCATGCTCTTCTTCTAGGCCATTTAGGTACGCTCGTGACTGAGGTCTGTTGGGCCATTGTGGTCCGCTATTCTATTGGTCCATTGAGGTATCCTCATCACTTCCTTCGCATCACATCCTATTGTAGGATTCTCACTAACAACACACTTGATTCGTGAGGATATACTCCCAAAATCATAGATTGTATACCAAAATCCATGAAATCTTACATGGAGTATGTCAAAAGGCCATTCATATCATGGGGGACGCAATGCTACAAAAAACTCATCAATTGAACGTATGGTTTGGATGTTCTGTCCATTTGACTAAAAAGGGGGGTAGTCATGTCATGGTCTTGTCCGACCCAACCAACCTGGCCAAGGGTCCACATACCCGACACAGGTCTGTAGACCTGAACCATGCCCATCCTGACCTGGATCCAACCCAACCTGGATCGGCGGTGCACAAATTGTCTGGGTCGCGGTTCCAGACCGCTGGGCTGCCAGGGCAGGACCTCCATCTCCAACCTGGCCAACCGTTAGTGGGCCAGTTTTCCCTACACGAGATGTGGTGCATGCATTTTCTTCCTCCAACCATGAGGTTTTCATGAGGTCTGCCACCACGGTCGAGCTGGACCGCGTCCCGACTCACCGTGTCTGATTTCACCACCGCCGACTGTTGCTGGCGGCCCCAATCCACTGCCAACGCCTGTGCGGAACATGCCGCATATGACATGCAGCTACCACCATGTGCCAGCTCTAGCCGTTCCATGGGTTTTCCACTAGACCCACTCCAGTTGTCTATTTTATATCCATGAGTGCCTTTTGGAACCTCGAGTGGCCACCATCAGAGCTACATACTCCATGTTATCTCACTATTGATCCTAATGTCTGATCATAAAGAACACAAGAACGCCCTCCACCGAGGGATCCAAGCCTTATTCGTGTCGGCCCAATCCCTCAAGATTAGTATTTTTAAAATACTTTTTGGGAGGATATTTAAGAAAATAACATGGATATCTATGATTCAAACCCCAAGATTAAAAACTGTCCCGCATAAGTGATCGATGTGTATGCCATCTGTTCATGGGTTGACCCCCCATTCATCGCTCAAATCCATGAACTCGAAAATCTGAAATTCACATAGAATCAAACCCCTATGTCAAGGTTGGATAGTTTTTTGGTGATGATCATTTGACTATCATTCGTCATTCATCAATCCGTCTTTGGTGGCAGTTCATCAATCGTCACTCGCCTATGGAAAATCTCAAAGGGTTTAGACCTGAGGAAACCTAATAAATAACACCATATATCACCCAATGTCACATGATCCATCACTAAACATCTTTCCCAAAGTCACATGGGTCATATTTATTAAAACAACAGTGGGTAAGAAGTGGTTTATAACCATCTGCATCACCACAACTCTAGATATTGTGGAAAAAACATAGAACCAATATCTTTTATGAGTTAGTAATTATATCCTACTCGGGTGGTGTAGTTAAGGAAATTAAAAAAATATAGAAGGAATATAGATACCACAAAATAACCATCCAATGGGTTCATAAAAACTACACCAACACACACCAAATCACCTCCACGTCAACGAAAAATAACTATCACAACCACTTCTACTAGAATATGAAACAAATCACACAAATTTCACACAATACACATGATTCCAAAATCATTTACTACGCCACTTCAATCATATTTACACATCCCAATAATTTACCATTAAATTAATTTAATATAATTCACTAGACATCAACTTATACATGATATAATTTCCTTACCGACCTATTATATTTTTTTATTAACATAATTTTTTCAATGGAAAACTGGGAATTTGACATAACCAAGACACATAAAAAGGAATCACAACTCACACTACCATCGCTAGAACATTATGCATCGACTATAGTCTCTGAGCCACGTCACCCAAGATATCTCACCAGAAATTAAACACATCTCAGTCAATTCATAATATCAAAACCACAAAATCATAACCACCTCACAATAACCATTTCATCCAAACAACATCAGCATTTATCCCACCCAAACTACCTGACATAACCAAATCACAAAATACCTCCAAATATCATCACCACCGCACACCACAACCATGAACAACAACACATCCATTCCAACCAAACACCACATTACATACCCTCACATTATAATTCAACAATTTTTTTCACCACTACCTTACAAAATTTTAAAGCATGTAGGGAAATATAAAAACTACATTAACATATTATGGAAAACAATCTTGGATTCATGAAATTATTTACTAGATTTTATCAATTTATAAATTTCTTTAGGATATGTGTAATCATAGTTCAAATATTTAATCATATCTATGGAACTGTGGTCCTAGGCCTTGTTCACCTAAATCTAGCCTCTCCCCTATCCACCAATTCTCAAAGCCTGTAGTGGACCACCTGGGGGTGGTGGTGGTAACACCTCGTAACTCCACCCACCACCTGCTGCTTTGTCAGTCCACTCCCACGTCTTCCACCCTGTGGACCACCCTTCTCGAACCCCTGCCTCTACCTTGGCAGTTTCTGGACCATGTGTCGGTCATCTGTGCGGCGAGTTAGGAAATCACAAGCCATGTGTCCCTAACCGCCGCAAGAGTAGCACACCCTGCTCCTCTAATGAATCCCTCTTCCCCGGGAGCCTTGTATCGCCGATTCTACATCCTGGGTTCATCCCCCAAAATGTCAGACACTCTTGGGTCCCCGTGTCTTCAGCCTACTACCCAAGGCTAATGTCTCCTCCGCTCGGTGTCTAATGGTAGCTCAGGAAGCTGGTACATACTCCTCTAGGAAGGTCTCTACGAGTAGAGATCACTCCAGCACCCCGACATGAGTAGGGATGCAAAGCGATACCATGGATACCCAAATCTCCCTGGCATAGTCCTTACTCAAAAGGTGAATCCCGGAAGAATGGGTCTCTCACTATGTCCATGGAGTAACAAGAAAGCTCAGTGGATCTAGCTGAATACTCTACTACTATCATGTTTCCCTACTATTGGTGTGGCAGCTCTTGTATGCGTACTGAGTACAATGTCACTAGAAATAAATGATCCCTGAAGAGGTTCTCAAAGACTATCCATGTGAGGTTCGCCTCATTTTACATATGAATCTTCATGCTCTGCCACGTCACCGCTTAGCCCTGAAGAAGGCTTGTGGCTAAGATCTCCATTTGTTCATGAGTCATCCTTACCTCATGGAAGACCCACGTAACCACCTCGAGCCAATCCTCATCCACTTGGGTCATCAGTCTCACCCATGATCCTAGGAAGTCTCTGCCTATGGAACTCGTGTAAGTCGTTGAGCTTACATACATCCTCTATCTATAGTTCCAGTAGAAAAAAATGATCAATGAGTGGTGGGAACACTAGTGCACCTCCCGGTGGGGCCATGTCCTGAACTGGTCCTTGTACTGACACCTCACCCCTCGGCGTATGATCCTCATGGTCTCACTCGAGAATCATGGATGGATATCTTTGTGGTGGCATCCTAAAATAGATCATGATGATCCACAATCAATAGAATATATATTGTGAGCTGAATCTGACTCAATAAAGACATGAGAACACCCTAAATTACAATATGATGCATTCAACCAGTGTTTTCATGTACAGAGTCAAAAAAGAAGATTTCAGGGTTCTGGTGTATTGATATGTCAGTTTCCGTACCAACACTGGATTCCATGAGCCTAAAAGTCAAACTCAAAACATTTAACACTATTTCCACAGAAAGCCATTGAATCTCATTCCTTAATATTGAACTGACCTCC
Organism: Viscum album; assembly: GCA_963277665.1. Classification (NCBI taxonomy): domain Eukaryota; kingdom Viridiplantae; phylum Streptophyta; class Magnoliopsida; order Santalales; family Viscaceae; genus Viscum; species Viscum album. Next base: position 1,448,369,923 of record OY728151.1, on the reverse strand, counting down.
TCTAATACCAATTTTTCATGACCCGTCACCTGGGGACAATGTTGCGACTACCCTAAGCCTGCATCCCAAAGGCCAGGGGATTGTGACTAGCGATGAAGGCATTATCCTGCAAGTGGGAGGCATTTTCTACGTACATGTACACACACACACAGACAACACCATCCCACAATGTGGAAAAGGAAAAAACCTACAGGCCACTAAGACAACCACTATGAGTAAACAATATGAAGCAAGAAGTTAGGGGATTATAATACAAACCCATAAAAAGACAAGCTGTAAACAATAGGGTAAAAAGGTGTCTAGAAACCCGTCTGCAGAATACCTTACCAAAAGAGTAGGTGAAACACAACTTCCGGAAGCTGTAAGAGTACGCCTCACCTGTCAGTCCACATTGGGAACCACTTGGTCCTGGGCCACAAATGTCTCTCTCAAAACACTTTTCCTCTTCATAAGACATGATATGTATGGGTAGAGCCTAAGCAGGCATGAGTAACACAATACTTAGAAGGGACCCCAAACCAAAAATAAAATACTACATTGAAAAGTACACATAAAGTAGTGTAAATATAACATGTATAACCTAATGTATGAAATAAATACTATCATTCATAATTATGAACATCTTTTACCGCTAAGGGACTAATCCTTGATGAGTAACTTTGGACTTATAGGCCACTGAAGTCTGCTCGTCACTGAGATTTGTTGGGCCACTGAGGTCCACTCATTACTCAGGTCTACTGGGACATGGAGGTCCACTCATTATTGAGTTATTCTAGGCCACTCAGGTCCGCTCATCTTCTAGGTCACTAAGATCCACTCATCACTGAGTTCTTCTAGCCCACTGAGGGCTTATCATCTATGGGGCCAGTGAGGTCTGATCGTCACATCCTTCCCATCATATCCTGCTATAGGATTCTCGCTCGCAGTGTGCTTGATTTCAGGAGGATCTTCTACTCAGGTCATCAGTTTTATTCTATCATCCATGAATACTCACTTGAAGTATGTCAAAAGGACTGTCTCATAGTGAGGGTCTCAACACTACAAACAACACATCAATCATACATACAATTTGGTTGTTATGATTGTTTTACTGAAAAGGGGTCCGGTTGGGTCAATGTCTAATCTAAACTGACCCTACTGATCCTGGGGTGCTCAAACCCGACCCATGTTCATCCTTACCTAGATCCGACCTGGTCTGGTTCTGACCAGGCCCATTGAGCCATCTGGGGAAGCCCACCTTCTCCAGCCTGTCCTGTCATAAGCTGGCCGTAAAGCTCCACATGAGACGTGGTGCCCGCCTCATCTCCCTGCACCTTGCTGGTCACTACAGGGTTTCCATTGCGGTATAGCTAGATCACAACCCACCAGCAATGTGATGTGGCACGACTCGCCGCATCTGCTTACGCCACCATCGGCCGTTGTCGGAGGCCTCAATCCACCGCCCACGGTCACATCAGTGGGCCTCGTCTACCACCGCGATGCCCCACCTCCCATACGTGGCCACCGCCACGTGCCACCACCAGCCCATTTCCAGTTGTTCCTTTGGGGGGAAACTAGACCCACTCTAGTGGTCGGTTTTCTGATCTGTGAGCACCTTCGGGATCCTCGAGTTGTCACTTTCACTGGTACATACTCCATATTATCTCACTGTAGATTCAAAGGTCCACTCATGGGTAACAAAATAACACCCCCATGGAGGGATCTGAGCTTGGTTTGTGTTGGACTGATCCCTTTGTGTTAGAATAAAAAAAACAAGTTGGATGGAGATTTAAGATTATAACATGGATAAATCCAATTCAAATCGCGAGATTAGAAATCATTCTGTATAAGTGGTCGATCCGTAGGTCCCCTTTTTGTTGGATGACCCACATTAATAACTCAAATCCATGAATGGGGAAAAAGGAGATTCAATTAGAATCAATACCCAAACTTGAGGTTTTATCATTCATTGGTGAAGATCACACCACTGTCATTCGTCATTCCTCAATCCATCATTGGTGCCAGTATAATGATCATTTCTCACCAACATAAAATCTTAAAGGGTTCATTGAAATATTGGATCACACCCAAAATACCATATTTGTTACTCCCGTTAAATATAGGAAATGTTTTTCAATGTTTCTATTATACTGAGTCGTAGCATCGTTACACTATTTCATTTATGAAACATGATTTCTGTTATACTCAAGTTTCAACGTCATTATGTTGCAAAGAAATTTAAAATGTGAATAAAACAAAGTAAAATTGCATTTTAATTTTCCTTATTAAATTTTTCATAAATATACCAAAAAATATGTTTTTACCTCGACCATTACCAGTAAAAGTTAAGTTGTTGCTTTAGTAATGTTGCCATTCCAGATTCAATGGAGCCCTTGAATACTCAATCTGGGAAACCCTATAGAAGGTTACATAACAACGTACGTGCACTATTTTAATTAAACATAAAAAAGTTCAATCACTTATTATGGGATCATCGAGCCTCAAAATCAAGTTCCATTTTAGCTCATAATCTCAAAATAATCCCATATAATTTTTTAAAAAATTTATAAGAAATTTCCGGGACATTACACCCATAAATGATGAAATAATGAACGGTGTAGGATAATGAAACATGAGTCCTTCCTCTAGTTGGCCACTGTATGGGTACTAGCATTGAGGGTATAAAAATATCACATATTGGTGGAATTAGCCTATATAATATAAAATACGATCAAGATATTGGATAATAATCCACATAAAAACTCAATATATTTTATAAAAGATAAACCCAAAACCAAAACACATAAATGAATAATTTGAACAAATAAAAAATGATGTCTTCCAGTGTAATTTACCAAAAGAAATATTTTATGGCATCATCTAAACAAAAGTTCCATCCCTAAATTGAAATGTATAGTGTGGTGCCAAATTTCCTACTAGAATCCTGATAAATTGTTTATATAAATTGGTTTACCATACAGGTATAAATGGTTGTGACATAACAATGTTCTCATGCGATCATGAGAGAATAATATTCAAATGCACCATAGAATGAACCATAGAACCAATAGGAACATGAGTAGGTCAAATAACCAATAAATCCTCACTATGGCTCACTCACCTAATCAGAGAACCAATATAGTCATATATCATTGAAATAATTATAGATCACCTTGATTTACTCCATATTCCCACATATTTTCCACTCCCATGCCCAAATGTATAACACCTTATGCTCTTAATCCATCCATAGAAGTGTCATAAAATCACATAACATTAATGTTTGATGTGGGTAAGGACACATCCCAACATACCTCTCCATTGAAAGGTGTATCTTCAAATGATATCATCATGAATCGTCAAATCATATATCTACCATAGACCCTTAGGCCAACACATCACACCTCAACCACATAACCATATTATTATGGTATCATGAATGTGAACAAAATAAACATTATTCCCACATCATACCAAAAATTTCCCTCATATCATGTCCCATAACATCACTACCTCATCAAATAAAATTACACCCGAGGACACCTAGGATATAACACCCCATCTCACACAATGAAACATGATCTGTCATTGAAAAATCATTCCCAATGACACCTAAGTCAAATTATTTAAAAGAATAATGGGGAAGAAGGGATTTAGAACCATCTAAATCACCACTATCCTGGATATTATGGAAATAACAAGGAACCAATATCTTCTAAGAGTTAGTAAATTTTTCCAACTTTGGTGGTGTAGTTAATGATATTATATAAATATTGAAGGTATATTGATACCACAAAATTCCCAACCTATGAGTTCAGAACAACTACACCAAATCACAACAAATAAACTCCACCCCACTACACACTAGATATCATAACCGCTTCCAGTAGAATATGAAATAAATCAAAAAAAAATCACACAGTACACATGATTCCAATATCATTTAATAAGAAAAATCGATCATATTTATGCATCCCAAGAATTTATCCTTCAATTAATTTAATATAATTTACCACACATCAATTTCTACACAATATAATTTGTTTACCAACCTATTATATTAATTTATTATCATAATTTATTCAATGGAAAACTACAAATCGAACCCAACCCAGAAAAATCATATGAATCACAGCTCACACAACCATCACTAGAACTATATGCATCTATTATAGTCTCTAAGACACATAACCCTACCCATCTACAAAAAACACCACACATCTCATAAAATTAACAATATTAGTATGTCAAAACCAAAAGCACCACATGAAAACCATTGAACTCCACACAACATCAGGATGTATCCCACCAATACTACATGAAATAATGAAATCAGAAACCAACTCCAAAAATCATCACCACCACACACCACAACCATGACCAACATCACATTTGTGCCAACCAAACACCACAGGACATCCCCAAAAGTAATAATTCCATGGTGGTTATCACCACTACCTTATAACATCCCAAACCATATTGGGAAATATAAAAACTACATTTAGAAATTATATAATAAAATTCTAGCTTCATGGAATTATTTAGTGGATTTTGTCACACTATCAATTTATTTAGGATATGTGTTATCAAAAAAAGGTGATTTCAATGGTAAATAAATTATTATAAAAATATATCTTCTCAGCCATTTTTTTCACTGAGAAATGAAAAACAATAAGGGCCCCAACACATAACACCTTCAACATAAAAAATAATTCCAACAATTGTTATTCACAATATTGGGAACATGTTTTCATACACACATAAAAATATCATCATAGTATTAAATAAAAGTGTTAAATCCCCATTCACATTTATTTCATATATGAAAAATATTTTTGATCACTAAAGTGGCCCTTAATATCCACAAAAAGGAAAGAAAAAGCATTAAATTTCTACAAATATATTGTAAATATGTCAAGATGGGGATTATATACCAAGAAGAAGTTTTCCAACCTTTCTGTGCTCTAGGGAAAAATAAGAAATTCCTCACAAATAACATCTCTGTAATAAAATTTTGGATTAACAAGTATGTCAATAAGATAACATCAGCATATATCCCAAAACACATACCAAACAAAAAAACATCATTGCAACAATGAAACCATAGAGAAGAATAGAGAAAAAATGGTGATGAAGGAGAATAACTCAACCCCAATCACTATGAAACAATGAACAGAACCCGAGGGTAGATCGGATAGAATGCATGATGGAAATTATAGAAAATTCACCTAGGGGTTTTCATAAAAAAAATTCAATATGGAAAATCTAAATGGAAGGAAATCAAATGAACATAATATATTAAAAACCTAGAATATTCCCCTTTCACATAGTGAATTTTAGATTCCCATAATGAAATACATAGGGTCCATGGATTACAATTCGTGAATATATTTTAGACCATGATTCAACTCTATTTCCAAATTTTGTAGAAATTAATCTATCCTTAAAAAGTTTTAACTATATAATTGGAAATAACCTTTCATGGTTGAAATATATTTCAGCATTCACACCTCAGTTGAAAAATATCAATGAATTTAACACCCTCACATGTTGTGAATCACCGACTCATGATGTGAATGCAGTTTACATCCTGAAAAACCTACTATAGTAATTCATCAGCTCCAAATCTACAAGGTTCTTATTCAACCTCATATAAGGCACTCTACCACCAAAATAGAAAAAATAATGGGTTGGGATATCATGAAACGTTACATTAGATACAAATAAAGTTATTATTATCCCCTTTAATGAATTCCAATCCCATGGAACAGAAGGGGACTGAGTAACCACCTCTCTCAAAACATATCAAGGATATCGTCATACCTCAAATACTAACACCAAAAAAACACATGAAACCCAAACACCCAAAAGAACACTACACATCCACATAGAAACACACATCTAGCATAACACCACATCTTATATTACAATCCACAAACCACCTCCTTTAAAAAAACATAACACCAAACTACCAAAAACATCTCAATATTCATAACCACCACATCAAATTATCATCTACAAAAATCAACTCATACTCCACAAAAAACCATCAAAATCCACATCCAATAAACAGAAAAACCATGAGAACATATCTCTGGGAAATCTATCTACCATGTCATGATATTATCCACTTTTGGTGGTACAAACTCACCCACAATATTTTTATTGCATCAATTTATAACACATATTGATAAGGATTCATGTCCTTAACTATTAATATGTTAGTGGTTTTTTCTCACATCACACATCAAACACCAATAAGAAACAACACATCTCATCAAATAATAATATCAAAACATCACAGTATCCTGAAAAAACCATAAAATTAAAAGTAAAACATAGAATATCTCGTGGTACTAAGTATACATCAACATATCTCACTCCCTTGTAGTCTACTACTTGGCACCAGGACTCCAAAACAAACAATTCAATGTAATGGTTAGTCCAAAAATAACATTATCATGATGATCCAGGATCTCAAATCGGTTCTTCATGAATGTAACTTCATCCTCCAGACCCATATCCCTAAAGTTGATGACATGGGAGTTATCATGAAGATATCGATTAAGCTAGGATATATGGATGATATTATGGATCCTACCTAGCTATGGTGGAAATGAAAATTGTTATTCCACATCACATAAATTTGCTAACAGCCCAAAGGTCCAAAAAATGGGGACAATTTTTAGTCTCCCTCCCAAATATCAACTTCCCCTATTTGAAGGATACTCTTAAGAAAACATTGTCTCCAACCTAAAAAATTAGTGGCCACGGACTATGATCAACATTGGAATTATAATGGACCTATTACACACTCATACTCTCTTAAAAAACTACATATTATTGTTCATGATCTACACTACATCATGACCATGAGCTTCCCACTCCGAATCATCTATCCCCCAGAATGGAGACTCACATGGTTGCCCGTACTATTCCTCAAATGAATCCTTTTCAATGGATGAGAAATAGCTTTTTTTTGTATGAAAAATAACTAAATTAATGTTCCTTAAAAATGATCTACCCAAATCAAGGTTATAATATGTCCATATATCCTTCATTATATAGATGATCCACTCCATCACCCCATATTTATGATGGTGGAAAGTAGTGCTAACAGGGAACTGGGAGGAAAAAGAATATTGAAATCCACTACATACCTGTGAGTTGAAATTATGATATTGGTCAAAGCACATGGTCCTCACTACCTCAAGATTACTTACCACATCATTTATATAACTCCTTGATAAAGTATTCAGGAAACACGAATTAGGTATCACTCAAAAAAGTGATGGATTCCCCAAAAATTACACTATCACCCAAACCCCCCTCATAGAAACCATGATCCAATGGTAACCCTATAAAAAAAATACACTTATATGTATTCCGATTTCAAATCAGGGCTGTAAAATGACTGTATAAGATCCCTTTGAGTATGGTTATATTATTTAACCTATGAAAAACTAGACACCTGAGCACAAACTCTACAACTAATTGTTTTATTCCCATACACTAAGGAAATCTCATCAAGCTAGAATAGCTAATTTCCACACTGGGATGTAAGACTAATGGTGGTCTATTAAACACAAAGAGAAATCTCTAATGAATCTCCTTTGCAATATATACCCTCCCTAATAAAAACATTGGTTATTAATATCCTCTATCCATATATTATATGTATCACCATGGATAATAAAAACAAACATAACCTCCTGTAAATGAGTTTCCCCCTCAGACTTCTCCACCTACCACACCAAGGATGACTCGATATTCACCAGTTAAATAAAATAATATCTAATTATCTATTTTACATTATGATAAATTTCTATAATCTCTTCCAACCCATTCCAAACATCCATAGACTCCAAAAAACATCAAATTAGTAATATTGACTCTACACATCGAAAACAAAATTATCATTTCACATAGTGTATGAGATATCTAAATAATAATCAATATGAAACCCCATACACCTCCATTATAATAAATTTAAACCCTACTAAGGGGGAAACATTTTTCAATATCTTGTGATATGTGAATACCATATTAGAATAACTAATTTTAATTTTCATCTATAAAATTATTAAAAAAACATTCTCTATCTCCAATTCCTAGGTGGCATAGTGAATCTCATATTGATGTAATTGAAAATACCCCTATGAGATCACTAATATATTATTCATTAATATTCATCCAAATGCCTAGATAAGATGTTTCATTGAAAAAATTGAAAAAAAGTCCCCCCCTAAATAAACATAAGTACTAATATAGTGGAAAACATCACCATCTGGTAAAGAAATTCTTACTAGAAATGATCACTCCAAACAAAATCATGTTCTATAATATTACTAACCTCTAGTAGGGTTATAAAAATAGAGATATCAGGTAAAAACTTCTAATAATATCATGTTAGAAAAAGGAAACTATGAACCATTAAAACATATTTAGATTATGTACAAGAAATAAATACCTTTGTATATGATGGGGCCAATACTAGACCTGAACAAGACACCACATGTCCATATATACATACCATTATTTTCCATAACTAACACATGAAAGAATTTACAAAGGGTTGGTATTGTTAATAGTCCTAAAAATATATCTAAGAAGTATTATATGGTCCTCCTCTGACTTCAAATTTTCAAACATATCATCAAAGAAATAAAAATGAAAAGGTCTTATAACTCACTAAACTGAGACTACACATTCCCCATGATAATGGTTGGTTTATTAGTTAGACAAAATAAAATTTCTGTAAACTCATATTTCCCTTTTCTAAATTTGAATTTAGTATTTAGAATACCATCATTATTCACACTCAACTTCTGATATCCAATCCACTAATCCATATTCAATATTAACCATCTCATCTCAGCTTGTCCAATAGAGATTTTATCCTATGAAGAGGTAAATAGTTATTGAACATAAACAAATTCAACCTCATTTATTGTATATACAACCTTATACTAGCATCATCCTTTTTGGAAAGCAATACTTGAGACCCCTTGGAGACGCACATGGGAAGAAAAAAACCATCTACATATTATCTTCCTTCAATAACATAAACTCACCTAGCTATGTAGATGCCACATGATAATGATCCATTGAACTTAGAAACACACCTTGCTTCAACTATTTCCTAATATCAACATCACATCGAGTGGGTAATTTCATAAGATCCTACATGAAAATGTATATGAACTCCTCTAAAACTCATGGAACATCCCCCACTCGAGAATCCATGCATAGCTCTAGAATATAAGAAAAAAAGGCGATCCACATACTTACCACCCATCCAATAATGTTACAACATCATAATTTTATGAGACACTTCTCAGACAATTATTTGATTTCATGGGTGTGTTGGCTTACACACGACCATAAGTTTTGAAAAACCACATAACAATATTAAAATATTACGAGTCTTTTATTTCCTAGGAGTTACATTATATGGTTTGAATAGTGATAACTAAATTGTGAAAAATATTCATTCTAAACATTTAAAATGAATTCAACTGTTATCAAATGATTATAATTAAAATAAAAAAATAGATATAAAAGTTCATTTCTCAAAAAATATTTTTTATGTGTGCAATGTATTTCAATTATTAAATTAAATTAATCAATATTTTTGAATGATTTTAGAAACAATTATATATTATTTACATGTTAAAATATTTAAGAACAATCAAAAGATATTTTTTCTAGGCATTAGAAAATAGAGAAACTAGTTTTATGCTTAAAAATTTATTATTTTTCTAAAAAGAAGATTTTTGTCGCATTTTTCACACATACGTTAAAATAATTTTTACCCATTTATATGTAATTATTTTTATCATATAAATTAAATATTTAGAATATTGTGGTTCAAATATTGTATGCACTTCACTTTTTGGCCATTATGAATAGTAACTATTAAATAATTATTCAAATTTAAAAGTTAAAGTACTATTTTTTGAGAATAAAAAAAGTGATACACCCCTAAATTTTTATCATAATTTTTATTGAGAAAATTAAATGTAATCATTAAGGCCTTAGTATTGAAACTATTGTTTAATGGAAAATATTATCCCAAATATAATTATATATTTTTTCAGTCAATGAAAGATAATAAATGTACTTCAATATGATTTTAATATTTATTATCATTCTAGTTAAAGAAAAAAAATTACTAAAAAATAAAAAATTTTATATTGATAAGAAGTTATTACAATGATATAAATTTATTTTTAAATTTTATTAATTATATAATGAATTTAATTTCTTATACAACACTGATGCGGTATTTATCCATTAAAAAATAGTATATAATAAATTAATTAAATAATATTATGACTTATATAATTTGAATGATTTAATTCGAGCCAATTTTTTTGATCAATAATACATATTTGGGAGGTTTAAAATCACTATATTCCAAATTACCTCTTTGTATGGATGTATTTAATGTATAATTAATTAACTTATTTCAAAATTTATAATTATTTTATTTTATATATTATTTAATTAATTAATTACTATAAAAATATAAATATTACTAAAAATTGACATTATATGGTCTAAAAGGTAAATAATTAGCATTGATGGTGAAATTTTCACCATTTAAATTATAATTAAACCAGATTAGTATTGAAATTTCTAATCATAATTAATGATTAAATTGATAAAATAATGGTTTAAAAAAGGTATATGGTTGAATATTACACGAAAACATATATTAACTATAATGGATGTTGGGATTACAACCCTATGCCATGTTTTTTATAATACATGGATATTTGGATGAATTTTGGATTTTTAATGAATTTATTATTATTTAATATTATGAAAAATTCAAAAATTTCCCTACGCATCAATTATAAATGCCCCTATCTCATATTCACACAACATTGAGCATTCTAACTCAACCAACCTCTCTAAAATTTTTCACAACACCCATAGAATAATTTTATATATTTTCCTCACCCCAAAAGACCTACCCTATATACCTTTATAAGTGATATAAAAGAGTCATTTCAAAGAAGTGTTAGTCCCCATAACTGATCATTTCATTTTCTCCTCTTCATTACCTCAAATGATCCATTTTTATTTATCAAAAAATAATAAAACTTAAATCCTCAATATTCTAAAATTATTTTTTGATTATTAAAGTACCACTATAAAACCTCTTTCTCATCATATGATTAGTGAATGAATCTCTTCCGCGTACGTACACTATACCTTCTCCATAATGAAATACAATTAATTTTCATCACCATATTTAATGGATGGGTATTGTTATGGGTTTAATGTTTGAATATGATATATATAGAAAATTATACTTCTATAATTATAATATCACATCTACCTATATACAATCTAACCCTTTTAGAAAAGATAATTTTTGTTGTGCATATGTGGGGACTACCACATCCCCGATGCCCCATGCCCTAAATCATAGATTTAGTTCTTTAAATAGGGCTTTGAAGAATGGGCCCCTAAGGGGCATCGACCACAGGAGCTCCCCTCGGATTAGGGTTTCCCTACGCCGTCCTTCTCCCATCCTCCCTGATCTATCTTCTCTTGCTCTCGATGGTGTGCGCTCTCAGTGCCCCTATTGGATTCCTCATCCCACCTCCTCCTCATGGATTCCATGTTTTGGAGCCATCACGTCGAGCGATCGGTGGATGGGGTCTTGGATGTGCTCAGTGGTCGCCGTCGGGTTCTCGGCTGGTTGGGATCGTTGGATCGTTTCATGGCAGGTCCATTGTCTTCCTCTCGAGTCATTATCTGGTCACGGGTGGCGACCCCAGGACCACTCAGAGCCGGAGGCACTCCCTCGCCATTTCTCCTCCCGATCCTTCTGGCCAGTATTCTTGGATTCCTAGATCTTCATCCACGGGTTCCGCATTTGGAGAACCGCTCCTCCATCGAAGGTGGTTGTGGGATTGAAGCATACCAGGTTCTGGCGCTCTTCTAGTTTGGTTTTGGAAGGTTCGTCGTCTTCTCCTAGGTCAGAATGTGGTCGCAGGTGGTGTAATCTGGAAAGCTTATCTCTGACGACATCTTATTCCCCTCTTTGCGCTATTGGGGGCAGCTTCTTCATGCTTCTGGGTCATTACGAGGTCGCAGAGGGCGACCTCAGGAATGATCGGAGCCAGATTCGTCCCCCTTTTCAGTTATTTTCTGTCATTTCTTCTCATCATTTCAGTCTTGCATCCCTTGGTTCTGCATTCGGAGTACTGTCGAAGAAGCCTTCTCCATCGCTCACCCTCCTTCATCGATTTCTGAGAGTTTCTACTTCCTGGTTTTCTTACGGCCTTGTTCTATGGTATGGCCCTTTGAAGCATTCCGTTTTTCCTGGCTTTGGATGGTATTGCCTCTCCCCGGACTCCTCTTCCATTTTTCTCTTCCCCATCAATCCTGACCCCAATTTGGTCAAGCTTGATGGCTCTCATGGCGTTTTGGATGGTGTTGGTTCCTCGGTATGGAATTCATGTTCTGGTCCTCTAGTATGGCGGTGTTGCATCTCACCCTAGCAGTGCAAATGGATCCCTCCCTTTGGTCATATTGTTCTGTGTTCAATGGTGACCCTTCCCCTCCCTGGTGTGGAGGTCGTGCAATGTCCCGAGGACAGGTAACGTGTTTGATGGTTTTGATATGGACTTAGTGTTCGATGCTCTGACTTCCTGGCGGTGCTTTTTGGACGGGTCGACCCTGGGCAGCGTTTCTTGGTCATATCATTTTTTTTTGATGTTCTGTTTCTCCATTTTAGCAGGTCTGGTCTTGGGCTGGGTTTGAAGCCCGTCCCGCTTATGTGTGTCTTTTGTGCATGGCGGTTCTCACTTTTCCATAAAGTGCTTTTATAAAATCAAAAAAATATTTAGTGGATGGGGACTACCACATCCTCAAAGTGATGTGATTTTTTCTATTATATTTCTATTGGATGATAACGTGGAATAATATTGTGAATATGTATTATATATAATAAATAATAATTATCTTTTAATGTTTAAATAATATTTAATGTTCTTTTGTTACTTCTACTGAATGAAAAAAACAAAATTCATGCATACGTATGACCTACCATTTACATGAATGATGTAATTCAATATTTTATTCCAAAATTTTATAAACGAATACAAATTTGTATATAATAGCTATATAATAACTATATTATGGATATTATATATCCATGATAAAGAAAAAATCACTGAAACTACTAAACTAAAATAATATTGATAAATAAAATTGATAACACATCCCAAGGACTATTTTAGTATGGAGTTATTGTTAAACGGGGATGTTTATATTTTATGTAGAGATAAAATATTATAGATTAAGTATGAACATGGATGGTTTATAGAAATATAATAAATTTTAATTTATTACACACATGGTTATAATTATTTTTATGTAATGTGACCTCAAGGTATGGGTTTTCTATAATAACTTGATTGTCTATTGGGATTATTTATGATTACGTTCAGATGATGAAATCATATAATCAACCTATCTAGATAATCATTAATTTTATTATCCTTTAGTTATATCTTAAAAATAAAAGTTTTCCTTTCATTATCATCAATTTATATACTCTTGAAATTGAAAAAAATATTTTAATGGTAAATAGAGTTCATTTATCTCTTCATTGAGAAACCTATTTATTATGAAAATTTTATATTGAAGGTTTTTAATAATATCATATGAATTTTTAATGTAATTTTTAATCATGTTTTACTTTTTAGATAATGTTTTGAATGTAAAATTCAGGTAATTTCCCATACGATGTACTAAATGAATTTCCAAACAAAAGTATAGAAGGAATGTTTTTTAACATATGATGAATAAATGGATTCCCCCACCATCATTAAAAATTACTTATTTTAATGTTCCTTCTGATACTTTTTATAAAAAATGAAATAATTTCAAAATAGAAATTTCATATTCCTCTTGTACTATTCCTAGTTATAATTTAAAATAATTCATTATAATATAAGATATCACATGATGATACATAATAATTTCTAGGGATATAATCCAAGGATACAATCGATATTTTTTCTTTTGATGGATTATGTTTATGATGAAAATCGAAATTTTTTATGATGAAAAGATTTATTATTTTTGACGCCCATTTATTTTCTTCTCAATATGAAATGATTCTATGTTTATGAAATCCATTTTTTCAAGTATCTAATATATAGAATCATATGTATATCCTGGAAAAAATATATATTATTTTCATTACGTAACATTTGATATCCATATTCATCTCCAATGAATTGGGAAAATATTGATGTCTCATGTGATAAAGAAGAATGGAAAAAGGAGTGAACCAAATTCAGTAAAGGAAAATGTCCACTTTGATAGTAATGGGAGTGAAAATATACTACTATAATTTTTTTGGGAGTGAACTCATTATAAATTGTTATTATTGATTGGGGTCCACAACTATAAATGTAATGAATTTATTTTCTTATGTGTATACCAAAATTCAATGTGTTTTGTTAATATTATTCTATCAATGAACATATTCTTTGATTCTATAATGATTACTATCTTATGAACTTAAAATATTTATGAGTTGACCAAATATTATGATCTATTATATGCTAGGTATAATTTTTAATTTTTTTTCATGTTCTAATACCCTTTTTCTCGTATTATTTTTATATAATTATTTTCATATATCTTCCTTACCCTTACTAAGAATCAGAGCACACCATTTCTTATTTTCCTTTCCAAGGATATGAAGACAATTTTAATGAATTATATGCTCAAGAAGGTTGATAATAATGAGAATCTACGTGGAGATAATGTGGAACATTTATGGAATAGTTGTTTAGGTATCCATGTTTCCAAAAGTACAATACCAACACGATTATAGCATAGATTGTTATGTAATTTAATGAATATTAATTTGTTTAGATGTAATATCATTGTATGAAAATTATTAGCCACAATTTTTTTATCAAATCATAGTTTAGATGAAATTTTGAATTTAGGATCATAGAATAATAATAGGAACCCTAGGGATAAGTCTATTTATATGATAAAATATTACTGTTTTTGCAATGATCATAGACAAACAAGATTATAACTATGGTGTCATCAAACATAGTGGAGCAATTTAGAAATCCTATAAAACATTTTTCAGGATTGTATCATTTTCAACCATGATTATTATTTCCCAAAATGTGATTTATGGTTTTATTCAATGGATTCATCTTGAAGGAATATTATTAATGTTGAATGCAATAGAAAATGAAATGATTATACTCATATGGGAAATTGTTAGGGGAGCAGGAATGCAACATTGATTTTCTTGTATAATAGAACATTATCATTCTACGAATCATGTTGAACACCTAAATGAGAAATTGTGGTAAAAAATTCTCTTGATTAATTCAGGAGGCAACATCAACCATCTTTTAGTGGGTCTAGTAATCCACTATTCATAGAGTAATTTATCAGTACCACTAAAATGGTATTTTTTTTCTCCAATGTTTGGAATAAGAAAATGTTATTTTGGATGGTTATCATTTCAATGAAAAATTATATTAAATGTGTAATCTTATAATGAACATGAGAGAGAAAGATTAAATTTAATATATAGTGTGATATGAATTTAAAATCATACATTTCAACATTTATATTCATTATATTATTCATACAAAAACCCAAAAAGTATTTCATTAGTTAAATCGTAAGGATGAAAAATTTGAGGGTGTATGAGTGAAATTTCGCATGACTTTTGAGGTATGCTTTTAGTATTATCATAGAACCTGAATTTATGTTTGATCAATTCTTTGATGTCATAAATAAATTTATCTTATGTGTATTATGAATAAAGGAATTCAATAGCTACAGAGAAATTTTTTGATTTTCGCTCAAGATGGGGATGTGTATTGGAGTTACGAATCAATCTCATGGGTTTAACATGAATAGTAAAATGGAATTCAAAGTAAAATATATAAACTATGGACAGAGGAATTTTAGTTTCCCTTAATTTCAAAAATGATGAAGGAATCAGGGGGAGAATTTCATTAATGGAAATGTAAATTATTTCAATTATGGAAAGTACTTTGGTTAGGAAATTGAATTAAAATGTGACGAGAAGAAATTATATAATGATAAAAAATAAATACAAATCTATAAACAAAGAAAATACTACATTGAAGTGTTTTAAATTCATGGAGTATGGTAATTATGCTTAATAGTGACTATATATGAAGAATAATTATGGTGATCAATATTAACAACATCTTAATCCAAGAGAAAAATAAAATCCCATGAGATCAATATTTATTATAAGGGGAATGATAATGTTGTGGTGAAATGTAAAATGACCATATATTCTAGAACTTATAATGGAATATTTGAATCCGGATTTACCAACTCATTTATATGTATTTAATTTTCTAAGGGTATCACAAAACACCCTCATAAATATGATGATGAGTTAGTAGAAAAACCCAAAATGGTATGATGACCGCATCTCAGGACTCTCATTCAGCTCCTATTGAAGATTGTGGGAATTTATTTCCTAATAATGTTTATATTCATCACATGGTATAAATATATGATATTTTTGGAATGTATTAGATTTATTATTATAAATCACATATAAATTTAAATGTAATAAAAGTTACATTTGATATTTTTAACCAACATATGATCGTACGAATTAGGATGAAAAAATGAACTTATAATGGATGTTATATACATAGAATGGGTCATGATTCATATTTAAAAGGGGTATTTATCTAATATGGTTGTATAGAAACTCAACATCAGAGATATTCCTATAGTGTGGGAGTTTATTGATTTCTTTCTTGAAGAGTTACATGGACTTCCATAGAGTTTTTATGTTGATATCTCAATAGAAATTATACCTTAAACTACTCATATTTACCAAAATCGATATATAATGTCTCCAATTTACATGAATTATTTGAGGAAGGAAATATATGAGAATATTGAAGAGGTATTTATTTATCTAATTGAATCACCAAAGGGTGAACCTATTATATTCGGTTATAAGAAATATGGATAAATGTGACTCTGTATGGATTATATAGAACATAACATGATGATTACCAAGAAAAGTATCCTCTGCCCCATTATGATGAAATCTTTGATCAACAACATGGAGAAAAATTTATTTCTATGATTGATCCTCATAACTAATATCATTAATTGGTGGTCAATAGGGATTATATACCCAAGATAGTATTCCATAAAATTATGGACAATATGTGTTTATATTGATGACTTTATGTATTTCTAATTCTACTTTTATAATCATGGATTTAATTAATAGTGTCTTTCATGAAAACACTACTTATTTTAGGATAGTATTCATAAATTATATTCTTATATATTTAATGATCATTAAATACAATGATGATCATATGATAATTGTTTTATAGACTCCATAGAAGGAGAATGATTATGAAGTATTTACTAACTATGATTTTTGGCATTAGAATGTTTCATTATTGGGAAATATAATCCCATGTGATGGTATATCTGTTGATACATCAATAATATAATTTACTAAACATTATCATATACCCTTGACTATAACTAATATATTTAGTTTTATTGGTTTATCCAGACATTAATGACGTTTTGTGGAGAACTTTTCAAAGATATTGAATCCACTCACCAAGTTTACCCCGAAGGGAACCATGTTAATTTAGATTTATGTTAGTGAAGAATGTATTATGGAACTGAAATGAAGGAGGATCAATTCACCTCCTCTTACTCTATCGTATAGTGGATAAAGGTACTTAATTAATATTGATGCATCAATAAATGGGATGTGATTCATCATCATATAGAATTAAATTGTTATAGTTGATTTCTAAATAATATTAAAGGTCAATGTGAAATATTACCCACCCCATGATTTTGAGTTAGATGTAATAATTTATATATTAATTCCATTAATAAATTATATCTATAGAGAGGGGAGTTTCATATATACTAATAAAAAATGTTTTAATTTTATGTTATATCAAAAATAACTGATGAAGTTCCAAATATGATAGTTGTATTGGATTATTGATTTTGACTTATCAACACAACACCACCTAGGGAAAGAAAATAAAGTGAAATATTCTCATATTTAAAAGGATCATGTAAGCGTATCTATGATTAGGATTAGAAGAGTTATTATATTTCTTGATTTTTAAGGGATGAACCATGAAATTTTGAAAGAAGGGAAGAAATATTAAATTCTATAATATGTGTGTTCAACCATCTATCCTTATTATGATAAAATATGGGAAGAATGAATATGTAGAGCTGCAACAAAATATGATAAATATTCTTATGTTCACCTTTCATTGTTGTGGAATAATAAGGTATAAGAATTATGTATATATTTGTTCAGTGCTAGATTTTATGAAGGGGATAATGGTTTGAAATCATAGTTTTTCATTATCTAATTATCCTTAATGTATGAATATATATACATATTTGAAAAAAATATTTTTGTACTGACTCATGTTTTTACCTATAAGACTTTCGAATATTTCATTGAATATTTCTAATACAAGGAACATACATAGAGTGAGATTCTAGTGCCTGAAGAGAACCAGTGTGGTGATAATAAAAATAATAAAAATATTTTACCATGTCAGTGTATTTTTATTTAAATTGTGGAATAATACCCTTTAGGATTCTTGGATCGAGAATATGAGGTTGTGATTGAGTTTATAAAATGGGTTTTCCCTAGGCGAGATATTAAATATGTGGGTGTTAGGTGTTTAGTTGAGGGTGTGTGTTGGATGTATAAAAAAATGATGTTATTGATTTCATAAAAATTTAATCAATACCCCCACCTTGTTATTTCAGGGTAGATTAAATTAAATGCATCATCCATTTAGGGGAGATAATTGAATCGTGGTGAAACTAGGGAAATGAGTTTCTAGTGATCATTGATCCTGATTGTTATTACTCTCAAATCATGGTACATCAGCTTCAGAGAGTGGATCTATACATAACGATTATATGCTTCTCTATGAGTTATGTATATTTTATTTTTACTTATCATTTACCATTTAATTATTTTTTTTGGTTTTAATGTTTTGTTATGCCTTATTATGATCCTTTTGGGGGTCGATATATCGATCTCAGTTCAATACAGGGTGTTTCTGGTGGCTCAAAGGGAATTATCATTTGGAATTACCAATCATACAATTTATGGTGTAGGGGAACATGCCATGTTTTACTATAGTTCAAGGGAAGATAAACTTCTGGGACCAACACAGTATGTATCCGGGTTAGACACCATGTATTGAGAACATTTTTTTTCAAAGGAAATAGAAATGGAATCCATGTTGAGGGACTTTTCCACGTGTTTGTGGAAAGAAAATGTACTTGGACATGGGGTGTAAGACCAGGGAATAGGTAGATGAAATTTAAAAGAGGTCTATTATCCATGTTATGCCATATACCAGGGTGTACATGCCATGTGAAGATATACAGAAGTACGATCCATGTGGGGAAAGACATGGAAAAGGGCCCATGGGGTGGTAGGACACAACATATAATCCTTGTACACACCATGTACGCTCACTTGGAGAGACAAATTCATGAAGCTGATTTCATGGATAGGTGACTAGGTTGGGTCACATGCTGTGTGACCCATATAACATGTTAGGTATTTTTCGTTAGAATTTTGGTCCAACATATCTCCTCCTTTGAGGCTCAGTGTCCAGCCTTCATGTAGCCTATCCTAATCATCGTTCCATGTAGAATGTGAGGGTAGGATTCATGGTGGCTTGTGAGACATGACTTTGTGTGATTCATGAACTATAGACCTTTTTGCATCTAAATCATGGGTATTTGTCAGGTCGGATCACTAAAGAGGTTTAATGGTTGGTAAACTTCCATATCATATCATGATGTAGGTCTAACAGACATTCCAATCTAGTAGAGTGGTTCTCCAAAACAATTAGGTAGTGAGTCTCTATTAGTGTCTTTTTTACGAGACAAGCTGATGGATGAGTGTCACAAATGTTAGTGAAGTTTGGACCATCCATAGTGGAGTGAGAAAATTTTTCTATCCCTATAAGTGTACAATGTGGTATTATATCCTTAGTACAAGATTATGATCCCCTCTATATGAGGATTTTTGATAGAGCTGGTGTATCCATCTACAGATTCTATAGTGGGATACACAATAATATTATTTCCCTTATGTCAGGTTTATGGTCTCATTGTGACCAATTCTACATGGGCAGTGATCCCCTATATTGAAGGATAAAATATTAGGGTTTTTGGAATTTTTGTATATACTACCCCCTATGTAACATGAGGTATCTGTAGGGGTTTTTGAATCCTATTTTATTTGATCTCTACATAGCAAGAAATATCGATAGGGTTTGTGGAATCATCGGGTAAATGACCCCTACTCAGTAGACAGGTTCAGTAGGTTTTTTGTTATTTTTTGTAGTTTAATCCTCTACTTCATGAGTTTTATAGTGTGATAATTGTGGAGTTGTGTGTCCAACACTACATGGGAGGTGGACCACAATATGATCGATATGATATTAGAGGTGTTATATTTAGTTGGTGGAATCCCCAAGTATTTCTAGGTAAGATCCCCTATGTGATTGATTTATATTAGGTTACTAGATTGTTTTTGTGGTGTCCCCCAGTGGTCCTGGAGGTGATCTCATATTCAATGATATGTGGTCTTGAGTTTTCTATATTGAGTTCATGGTATCTCACAACTGTTCTAGGATTAATCCCCTCTTTGAGTGATGATACCTTCCTTGGTTCCAGTAGTGTTTGATGCATTCTCCATCAAGGATGTATGAGATCTCCTATCTAATTTCAAGGATCCATTAGGTTCTTGTATGACTTTATTCATGGATTGATTTGATAACTATCTTATCTTGTATTTATTCCCCCAGGGATGGTAGTGATGTATGATTGACATAGAATTAGTTTATGGAGTATTATATCTCAAATATTTTGTTAGGGATGGTAGAGTTGTTTCCTATGGAGTGATATATCTTAGATGAGTTCCATTTGGGATGGAAGAGATTATGGAGTGTGTTATCATGGATGATTGTTGCCTTTTATCCATGAGTAGAATACTATGGTTGACTATGAGGTAATAACATTATGATATTTTGTTTTTCGATGAGTATATTTGGAATATTCTAGTTTTTCTTTTGGTGCTTTCACATCTATTGGCTGAAAAACAATGTGGATTGATATGAATAGTAATGTATAGATGAGCTATTGTTGAGATGGACTTCCTCTCTTGTTTTCACAACATCTTCCTAGGTCTAGGGAATTGATTCTTATAATTTTCACCCATTTTTTTTGGGTATTTGTGGAGTATATCGGGCTTTTTTATGCTCACCCTTGAACATGATTTACCAACACATTCTATGGCTTATAAAGATGATTGGACTATTTATGGATTCCCAAGAGGGATTGGAGAAGTATGATCCTTGAGATATGGATAGATAGTTGTGTTTATTGGATCTTGACCGAGGTGTATTATGGTGGTCTAATTTTCCTGTGATCCCATCTTTTAATTGGGTTGGACACTTGTATTGTTTTTGGTGGTCTTGTATTTTCCCTTTTTATTCTTACAGTACTTATATTTTACTCTAGATATGCGATAGATGTATTCATGAATTTCATTTCCAGTTCTATTATTTCAATACTTTTTTCACGGTGATTTATGTGGCTTCATGTATACAAGCACCATAAGATAAGACCATACATTTTTGTAATATTCATACTTATCACTAGTGTAACAGCCCGAGATTTTATAAAAACTATTCTTTTTAATTTTATTAATGTATTGTGTTGTACGCTACACCAAAAGGAGCTTGCACAACACGCATCCTTGACTTGCCTTGCATTACACGCAATCACAACCTTCCTCGATAGCGTGTGTAGTACGCAATACTGAGTTTCACGAAATATTATTAAAACTAGCCGTTATGAATAGTAATAACCACTTTTTAAATTTTAGAAATTTTAGCTCTCAAAATGGACTTCATTTTTGGATTCGGAGTATCGAATTTAGCCTAAGGTGAAATTTTGGTACTTTTCGGATAACTTTCATATTCTGATGAATAGTGAAAATTACTAAATTATAATTAAAAACAACTTTTTTAATCGAAATAATTAATAGTGATAAATTATTAATTTGAGTGGTTTTAAAGTATATTTAGAATATATTTTTACAATTTAATACAATGTTGGTCATTGAATGTAATTTCACATTTAAACCAAACATAATCAAGTGTCAATCTTTTGATAGATATTGTTTCTTAAAAACACGCTATTTGTTTTAACAGCGGGATTTAATTATAAAATTAATTAATGCAACTTCTATGTTATGAATTTTTTAAAATAGACTTTATTTTTGAATTTGGAATATGAAATATAGCTTAGGATGAAATTTTGGCATTGTTCTGAAAAACATCAATTTTTGATGAATAGTGAAACTACTAAGTGGTTGTTAAAAAACTGAATTTTTCATAAAACGTAATTTTACCGCTTCTGTGAATGGAATTTCAAAAATCCGAGAGACACGGTTGATGTCAGTAAGTAAAATGTGGTTCAATGAGATAAAAATAATTTTTGGTGAATAGTAACTTTTTACTTTTATTTACCACGGTTAAAAGTAAATAGAGTAACTAAGGGTAAATATGATATTACTATTACCCTAACACATGTCCTAATTCTATTGGATAAGTGTAATTCGACCAAAAACAACCTTATGAATATAATATGACCATTTAGGTCCACTTGGATTTGATTATGACATTTAATATTATTTTATTTAATGAATAGTTAAAGTAGTTAAAATCAAAGTTTAATAACTAAAACATTTTTAATATGTGGTTATACATAAGATAAATTCGACTATAAATATTCATTAGAAAGCTAAAAATATTTCCTACATAATTATATTTTATTTATAATTTTTAGACTTTAAATAAATTAATTTATTTATGACACAACGATGATGCAGTAATTACCCTTTTAGGGAAATATTAACATAATTGATGTTATAAATGCTCAAATGAATGTAATTTGGGACATTTTATGAATTCCAATAATTTTCTAGGTTACTATGATATATTAGTGTTGATTTAATCAACTTGGTTCGAACATATAATTCTGTTATGACTTTCACAAAAATCATATATCAAATAGTGTCAAAATTGACACAAAATAGTTTTTAAATCAAATATTATATTATTAATTGTTATTTTATTCCTAAAAATCTAATGTTCGGACAAATGACTTAGATAAGGATATATATATTAATAATAAACAATTTGGGGTTCGTTTGGCATGTTATAGTAAGTGTATTAACCATATAGTGAAAGAAAACAAAAAGACACGGTAAAAGATAAATTATTTAACTTAGAGTTAAATCTAATTGATAAGGTTAAAATAATACCCTAAACTTGTCTAAATCCTATTGGTTGATAGGATTTCGACCCATCTACAATTTAGCTTTGAAATAAGACCCTTTGGAACCATTATAAACCGATTTTGACTTTAATATAAAATAATATTTTGAGATATTCCTAAGGTGCCCCTCTCCTCCCTTATAAAAGGACACCTCCTCCCCCTCCTCCTCACACCAATTTGAGCACTCAAACTCGGCCAACACCTGAAAAAATCTCTTCTCCACTTCCCTAGAAACATCCTAGAGGTTCTGGTCTTCCTCAAAGACCAATTTTAGTGCCCTAAGAGGAGGTCTCAAAGAGGCGCTTCAAAGAAGAGGTAATTACCGTTACCAATTCTTTCATCTTTATTTCTTCTTCCGCTTCTTCTTCTTAGGTAGTTTCATTATGAAGTAATAACATCAGTATCACTCATATACTGATATGTTATTATAAGTATGAAACAACCCTATTTCACCATCTATCCATCCTACGGAAAAAGAAATCATCGCGCGTGCGTACGTACGGAATACCGTCTCCACGCCGTGGTGTAATCTATTTTCTACCACCACCTTACATGGATGGGTATAATGGTGTAAAGAATAACTATACATAGTTATTACAACATAATATTGATTCTGATATATTTTATAATCCACTCCAATTCAATTCAATATTTATGGAAATGATATCATCGCTCGTGCGTACGTACGGACTACCGTCTCCACGACGCGATGAGATTCATTCTCCATGTTAACCATTTAAGAATGATTATAAAGTATATATAATAAATAATAATGAAATATATTACATTATAAAGATACTGGATTTATGTATATATATATATATGTATGTCATCTACTTATTTCCATTCAAGAAAATAAGGAAAGGAAAACAGCGTTCATGCGTACGTACGGACTACCGTCTCCATGAACGGTGTTTTTCATTTCATTTATCTATCTATTATATATATATATATACTGAATATATATGATATATAAATAATATTTTATATTCTGGAAGTAAGTAAATCATGATATAAGTAATAATAATGTCAAGAACAACAAGTCAAAACACCTACGATAAATGAAACGATTTTAACCAAAACGCTTCTTTAACATGGAATTTACAAAAGAACGGGTAATATAATGTCATAAGTGAACCATATATGATATCATAACAATGAATATGATTCTGTAATAAGTCAATAACATGATTTAAATCATTATACAGGAGTTTCAGACACTTACAAAGCAATTCGGACCTAAGGTAAGGGAAATATCACAATCTCATTTTTATCCGAGATTGTTTATTCGTAAGTATTTACTGGGGTGTATTTTATCATCCACATCCATGTTTCATAAATATGTAATATTATTTCCATCCACCTACAATTGTTTAAATCCATTTTTACCCTTCGGTGAGTTTTTAGTAAAATAAATGAAAGGAATCTTTTGTCATTTTTCGTACGAGGTACTTTTTGACTTTTCCGACAAAAGTACGAAGAATGTTTTTTTTAACTTATACGGCATGAATGGATTTTTTTAAAACATTATTTCCAAGAAGCTTCCTTTACAAGTTTTCAAGTTTATTTTTAATAAACTTCTTTAAGTTTAAAGTTGTATGACATGTTAAGAAAGGAAAAATGTTTTTGAAGTAGAAAGGATATTTTCCTCAAGAATGGAGTTCAAGTATTTTATCAAAATTATTTTCCATATAAGATAATAAAAGGGTTCTGTTTTTATCCCTATTGTTACATGGATTTGATTATGTTGTGATGGAAATATTTTTTTTTCATTATCTTATATGAATTGTTTTATGATGTCATGTTGCTTAAGAATCCCATTTTTATTACATGGGTTACGCTATGATGTATGGTTTATGATTATGTGGCACACATAAGAAAGGATTCATTATAAGATTGGTGGGACCTATATCTCCCTCCAATGCATTGGGTAAAGATTTTATATCTCATGAGATAGACAGGGCTGGAACGGTAGGTTATACCGGTTCAGTGAAGCAGGACTGAAACGAGGGTTACTCGATTCAGAAAGGGACTTTGTCCACTAAGATAGTCTTGGCAATGAGTCATGACTAACAAGAAATGATTTTCCATGATTATGTGTGCATGCCACAAAGTTTCAAGTTTTATGTTATGATTATGGGGATCTCATTTTAACATCTATGATTTATTCCATGTTATGATATTATGATCTCTTTTGCAGGTTATGATTTTCAAAAAGATATGATATGATTTTTATTTCCTTTATTTGCCCTTGCTGAGCATTTGAGCTCACCCTTTTGTGTTTTCTTTTCCCCAGGATATAAAGAAAGGTTCTAGGTAAAAAAAAGGGAAGATCTTTATGGGAGATATTGAAGATCTTTCACCACAATTAGAAGATTACGTTCTGAGTTTCCAAAGACACTAAACTATTACGATCCTTGTGTGTGTGTTTTTTGTTATGTACTAAGTATTCCGCAAAAGTAATGTAATGTTCATGTACGTCAAACTTTGGGTCTCTACAGTTGGTATCAGAGGAAAGGTTTAGTAAACCTTTGGAAACTAGGATGCGAAAACGTTAGTGAGATCCCTAGAGATATTTCTAAGGTATGTCTAGGGATGTCCCTAAGGTTAAGTATACGTATAGGTTATAGTACTAGAACTATGCTAACGATCATAGAATTAAACCTAAGATGTTAGATATTGAAGGTACTCCCCCTTTATAATGTTGTTTTCCCTAGCATGATTTTTCCTCTCACAGAATTATTTTTGTGTTTTAGTTAATGGAGGGAACCAGAAGGAATTCAGTTAACATTGAATCCAATGGACAAATTGGTGACTATGAGCCACAAAATTGTGTAATGCCTAGAGATAAAGATATTGTGATAATGCCGAATCAGTCATCGCGATATATGATTAACAAGGTGAAATTTAGTGGTATGACTAATTCATCAAAGAAGAGGAAGATAAACTATTATGCATGTTCGCATGTTGAGGATCATAAAGAAAGGAAGATTGAGATTTTTAAAGAAGGGAAGAAGAACCTTGAGGAATACCTCAAATGGAGGGACCGATGTTATCTATGTGGAGAAAAGGGTCATAGAGTGACAGACTGTTATGGAGTTCAATGTCTTATTTGTGGAGAACATGGGCATTACCCAACTGAATGCCCTGACCTAAAAAGTTACTTCTAAATCAAGGAAGGACTTATTCCAGGACAATCATTGAAGTGGATGGACTGAAGTGTTCATGTATTGGTATTCAAGAATAATGTTGTTGAGGTTCTTTTATGGTGTATTGAAATATTTATGTATTGGTCTATTGTGGTTTTCAATAATTTTAAGGTACCGGTAACCATGAAAAGTGATTCAAATATTTTGGAAAGTAGATGATACGTGTATAATGAAGGGATAAGGAGAAAATGAAATGTTTGACAGTATTCATGAGCTCATGATTGATATATGGACTAAGTGATATCATGGTTTGAGTATATAGAATTTTGAGGATTTTGGTATGTGGAAAGTGTAAACTTTTATCTGCATTCATGTTTTCACTAAGGTATTCAAAAGAATACATGATTAAGGACTTTGAATGTTTGGAATGTGACCAACAAAACATATCTTATGATATATGGGGATCAACGATGGTATTAAATCTCTGGTAATCGTTTTCACTAAGTTATGAGAGTGGACAGCAGTATTATGGATAAGCCTAAAGATTGAAATGGATTATGTTGGACATAAGTGAGTATTGTTTAAGGATAGAAGTTTTTTTTCGATATTATTGATGGGATGTTATAGTAATATATTTTTAGAAAAAGGACAACCTGCAGGACGGGCGACAGCCCATCGCGTCGGACAAGGCTGTGGAGATCGAACCCACAACCGAAGTGCGACTGGCCTTTATCGCCTACCACTGGCCTACAGGAAGTCCCAGTTTAGTAGAAACTAGTTTTATTATATTAAGTTGTATGACATATGATGTATAAGTCCATTTTAGGAACCATATATGATTAATCTCACTATAGATCGACTTATGTATATAATTTGTTTTGCTAACCTTTTGTTTGAGACAAATGGAATGACCCGTCATTCTATCACATGATCTGCTAACACTTCACGAATAACAAATTCAACTTCATTTATTTAAGAGATGAAGTGGAAATTGTTAAAGGCACGAACAACAGTGAGATTGTACCAAAATAAAGTAAGTATTTATTCTAATTCAAATTCTTTAACTTTAGGGAAACGATCTTGAAAACCAAAAATGTTGTCCTAGTGATCTTATATCTGATGAATCAGATGGTACCTTAGATCGTCAGAAATCTATGGCTTTGTGATTGCTGGCTTTTCCATAGCCATGTTTGTAACAGCCCGAGATTTTATGAAAAATATTATTTTTAATTTCACTAATGTCTTGTGTTGTACGCAACACAAAAAGGAGCTTGCACAACACGCATCCTTGACTTGCCTTTCATTACACGCAATCGCAACCTTCCTCGATAGCGTGTGTAGTACGCAATACTGAGTTTCACGAAACAACGATATGCTATTAAAATATTATTAAAACTAGCCGTTATGAATAGTAATAACCACTTTTTAAATTTTAGAAATTTTAGCTCTCAAAATGGACTTCATTTTTGGATTCGGGGTATCGAATTTAGCCTAAGGTGAAATTTTGGTACTTTTCGGATAACTTTCATATTCTGATGAATAGTGAAAATTACTAAATTATAATTAAAAACAACTTTTTTAATCGAAATAATTAATAGTGATAAATCATTAATTTGAGTGGTTTTAAATTATATTTAGAATATATTTTTACGATTTAATACAATGTTGTTCATTGGATGTAATTTCACATTTAAACCAGACATAATCAAGTGTCAATCTTTTGATAGATATTGTTTCTTAAAAACACGCTATTTGTTTTAACAACGGGATTTAATTATAAAATTAATTAATGCAATTTCTATGTTATGAATTTGGTAAAATAGACTTCATTTTTGAATTCAGAATATGAAATATAGCTTAGGATGAAATTTTGGCATTTTTCTGAAAACTTTCAATTTTTGATGAATAGTGAAACCACTAAGTGGTAGGTTAAAAACTGAATTTTGCATAAAACTTAATTTTACCGCTTCTGTGAATGGAATTTCGAAAATCCGACAGACACGGTTAATATCAAGGACTAAAATGTGGTTCAATAAGATGAAAATAATTTTTGGTGAATAGTAACTTTTTACTTTTTTTTACCACGGTTAATAGTAAATAGGGTAACTAAGGGTAAATATGATATTACTATTACCCTAACACATGTCCTAATTCTATTGGATAAGTGTAATTCGACCAAAAACAACCTTATGAATATAATATGACCATTTAGGTCCACTTGGATTAGATTATGACATTTAATATTATGAATAGTTAAAATAGTTAAAATCAAAGTTTAATAACTAAAATATTTTTAATATGGGGTTATACATAAGATAAATTCGACTATAAATATTCATTAGAAATATAAAAAGATTTCCTACATAATTATATTTTATTTATAATTTTTAGACGTTAAATAAATTAATTTATTTATGACACAACGATGATGCAGTAATTACCCTTTTAAGGAAATATTAACATAATTGATGTTATAAATGCTCAAATGAATGTAATTTGAGACTTTATATGAATTAAACTAATTTTCTAGGTTACTATGATATATTAGTGTTGATTTAATCAACTTGGTTCGAACATATAATTCTATTATGACTTTCACAAAAATCATATATCAAATAGTGTCAAAATTGACACAAAATAGTTTTTAAATCAAATATTATATTATTAATTGTTATTTTATTCCTAAAAAACTAAGGTTCGGCCAAATGACTTAGATAAGGATATATATATTAATAATAAACAATTTGGGGTTCGTTTGGCATGTTATAGTAAGTGTATTAACCATATAGTGAAAGAAAACAAAAAGACAAGGTAAAAGTTAAATTATTTAACTTAGAGTTAAATCTAATTGATAAGGTTAAAATAATACCCTAAACTTGTCTAAATCTTATTGGTTGATAGTATTTCGAGCCATCCCCACATTAGCTTCGAAATAAGACCCTTTGGAACCATTATAAACCGATTTTGACTTTAATATAAAATAATATTTTGAGATATTCCTAAGGTGCCCCTCTCCTCCCTTATAAAAGGGCACCTCCTCCCCCTCCTCCTCACACCAATTTGAGCACTCAATCTCGGCCAACCCCTGCAAAAATCCCTTCTCCACTTCCCTAGAATAATCCTAGAGGTCCTGGTCTTCTTCAAAGACCAATCTTAGTTCCCTAAGTGGAGGATTCAAAGAGGCATTTCAAAGAAGAGGTAATATCCATTACCGATCTTTTCAATTTCTTTCTTCTTCAACTTCTTCTTCTTTAGTTGTTTCATGATAAAGTAATAACATCAGTATTACTTACATACTGATATGTTATTATAAATATGAAACAACTCTAATTAACCTTCTATCCATTCTACGGAAAAAGTAAATCACCGCGCGTGCGTACGTACGGAATACCGTCTCCACGCCGTGGTGTAATCTATTTTCCGCCACCAGATTAATTGGATTGGTATAATGGTTTAATGAGTAACTATATATGATTATTATAAAGTGATATTGATACTTAAATAGTATACATACACTTCAACACAATTCCACGAACATGGGAACGATATCATCGCTCGTGCGTACGTACGGACTACCGTCTCCACGACGCGATGAGATTCATTCTCAATGATAACCATTCATGAATGGTTATAAAGTATATATAATAAGTACTAATGAAATATATGAAATAATAATGATACTGGAATTATTTATATTTATATGTATGTCATATACTTAATTCCATTCCATTCAAGAAGGAAACGAAAACAGCGTTCATGCGTACGTACAGACTACCGTCTCCATGAACGGTGTATTTCTTTCCATTTCCTGATTTATTATATATGTATATTCTGAATATTTATATATATAAATCATGTTTTATTTTCTAGAATTAAGTAATCATGATCTAAGTAATCATATGAATAATTACAAGTTAAAAACACGAACGACAAATGAGACGATTTTACCCAAAACGCTATTTTAACATGAATTTACAAAAGAACGGGTTATATAAAGTCATAAGTGTACCATATATGATATAATAACAATGAATATGACTCTGGAGTAAGTCAATAACATGATTTAAATCATTATACAGGAGGTTTGGACACTTACAAAGCAAGTCGGACCTAAGGTAAGGGAAAATATCACAATCTCATTTTTATCCAAGATTGTTTATTCGTAAGTGTTTACTGGGGTGTATTTTATCATCCACATCCATGTTTCATCAATATGTAATATTATTTCCATCCACCTAAAAATATTTAAATCTATTTTTACCCTTCAGCGAGTTTTTAGTAATATGTATGGAAGGAATCTTTTGTCGTTTTTCGTACGAGGTACTTTTTTTTGACTTTTCCGACAAAAGTATGAGAATAATGTTTTTTTTAACTTATACGACATGAATGGATTTTTAAAACATTATTTCCAAGAAGCTTCCTTTACAAGTTTTCAAGCTTATTTTTAATCAACTTCTTTTATTTTAAAGTCGTATGACATGTTATGCAAGGAAAAATGTTTTTTGAAGAAGAAAGGATATTTTCCTCAAGAATGGAGTTCAAGTGTTTTATCAAAATTATTTTCCATCTAAGATAATAAATGGTTCTGTTTTTATCCCTATTATTACATTGATTTGATCATGTTGTGATTGAATTATTTTTATGAATTCCTTTATCTTGTATGAATTGTTTTATGATGTCATGATGTTTAAGATTCCCATTTGTATTACATGGGTTATGAAATGATGTATGATTTATGATTTTGTGGCACACATAAGAATGGTATCATTATGAGATGGGTGGGACCTATATATCCCTCCAATGCATTGGGTAAAGATTTTATATCTCATGAGATAGACATGGCTGAAATGGTAGGTTATACCAGTTCAGTGAAACAGGACTGAAACGAGGGTTACTCGATTCAGAAAGGGACTTTGTCCACTAAGATAGTCTTGGCAATGAGTCTTGACTAACAAGAAATGATTCTCTATGATTATGTGTGGATGCCACAAAGTTTCATGTTTTAAGTTATGATTATTGTGATTACATTTCACTGCCATGATTTATCCCATGTTATGAAATTATGCTCTCTTTTGCAGGTTAAGATTTCCAAAATGTTATGTTCCTATGAATACTATGTGATTGATATTTCTTTTTTTTACCCTTACTGAGAATTTGAGCTCACCCTTTTATGTTTTCTTTTCCCCAGGATATAAAGAAAGGTTTTAGGTAAAAAAAAAGGGAAGATCTTTATAGGAGATGTTGAAGATCTTTCACCACGATTAGAAGATTACGTTCCGAGTTTCCAAAGACACTAAACTATTACGATCCTTGTGTGTGTGTTTTTGTTATGTACTAAGTATTCCGCAAATGTAATGTAATGTCAATGTATGTCAAGTTTCGGGTCTCTACAGTTGGTATCAGAGGAAAGGTTTAGTCAACCTTTGGAAACTAGGATGCGAAAATATTAGTGAGATCCCTAGAGATATTTCTAAGGTATGTCTAGGGATGCCCCTAAGGATAAGTATACGTATAGGATATAGTCCTAGAACTATGGTAACGATATTAGATTAAACCAAAGATGTTATATATTTAAGTTACTCCCCCTTTATTATGATTTTTGCCTCTCACACTATTATTTTTGGGTTTTAGAAAATGGCTGGAAACAAGGTGATTCACGATAATGGAGGATATGATGGACAATGGAATGATATTCTTCATGAGCAACCAAATGAAATGGGATTTGGAAGTCCAAACATCATTATTATGCCGAATCATCAATCTCATAATATGATCAATAAAGTAAAATTTGGTAAGTTTCCTGACTCGGCTAATAAGAGAAAGATGGAGTTTCATGATGATCATAAAGGAAAGAAAGTTCAATTTCCCCTATGTAAATCATGTGGGAAGAGGCATCAAGGAGAATGTTTCAAAGGAACTGGAAGATGCTTTGGGTGTGGAAAAGAAGGACACAAAGCAAGTAAATGCAAAGGAAAAGGTTCAGTTAACAACATGGATAAGGATAATGGTATTGCTACGACATCAACAATGGTTAAATGTTTTAAATGTGGAATGTACGGGCATTATGCAAACCAATGCCCTAAGGGAAAGTCTCATGAAGAGAATCAGTATGGTCATATGGGAAGTATTTATGTTGATGATGATGATGAGACTACAAATGATATGTGAGATGAAAGAATTGTTGAATCTCGGTGAATGGTTTAAGAATGTAGTGGAATGATTACATGTTTATCAAGTGTAATGTTGTATAAGTAATCTCATGGTACTATGGGATAAAGAGACATCTAAGGATTGTTACATTGTTGTCTTTCTTTAAGTTTTGAAAGTATGTGATGAATGGTACCAGTATTTTTGGAAAGTAGATGATATGCGCATAATGAAGGGATAAGACGATAATGAGATGTTTGATTGTATGCATGAGCTCATGATTGATATAAGGACTAAGTGATATCATGGTTTGAGTATATAGAATTTTGAGGATTTTGGTATGTGGAAAGTGTTAACTTTTAACTGCATTCATGTTTTCACTATGGTTCAATGGGTATTCAAAAGAATACATGATTAAGGACTTTGAATGTTTGGAATGTGACCAACAAAACATATCTTATGATATATGGGGATCAACGATGGTAATAAATCTCTAGTAATCATTTTCACTATGTTATGAGAGTGGACTACAGTATTATGGATAAGCCTAAAGATTAGAATGGATTATGTTGGACATAAGTTAGGATAAAACGTTTTTCAATATTATTGATGGGATGTTATATTAATATAGCTTTAGAAAAAGGACAACCTGCAGGACGGGCGACAACCCATCGCTTCGGACGAGGCTGTGGGAATCGAACCCACAACTGATGTGCGACTGGCCTTTATCGCCTACCACTGGCCTACAGGAAGTCCCTGTTTAGTAGAAACTAGTTTTATTATATTAAGTAGTATGATATATGAAGTATACGTCCATTTTAGGAACCATATGTGATTAATCTCACTATAGATCGACTTATGTATTTAATTTTTTCTAACCTTTTGTTTGAGACAGATGGAATGACCCGTCATTCTATCACAAGATCTGCTAACACTTCACGAATAACAAATTCAACTTCATTTATATAAGAGATGAAGTGGAAATTGTTCAAGGCACGAACCACAGTGAGATTGTACCAAAATAAAGTAAGTATTTATTCTAATTCAAATTCTTCAACTTTAGGGAAATGATCTTGAAAACCAAAAATGTTGTCCTAGTGCCCTTATATCCGATGAATCAGATGGTACCCTATATCGTCACAAATTTATGGCTTTGTGATTGCTGGCTTTTCCATAGCCATGTTCTCTACCACTCTCCATCAGAACATGATGGTTAGATTTCTCTTCCATATCCATATTTTCACATATGGGGAAACCCAGTGATTAGTTTATTTGGGTAACCGTTAAGTTTCATACTTTTGTTCTAAAATATTGGTTTTGGTATTCCTTTTTACGATGTGGGTTTCTATTAAAGAAACTTTCGAATAGTAAACCATTTATAACCCCGACGAATTTCGAGGGCGAAATTCATTTTAAGGGGGGTAGAATGTAACAGCCCGAGATTTTATGAAAAATATTCTTTTTAATTTCACTAATGTCTTGTGTTGTACGCAACACAAAAAGGAGCTTTCACAACATGCATCCTTGACTTTCCTTGCATTACACGCAATCGCAACCTTCCTCGATAGCGTGTGTAGTACGCAATACTGAGTTTCACGAAACAACGATATGCTATTAAAATATTATTAAAACTAGCCGTTATGAATAGTAATAACCACTTTTTAAATTTTAGAAATTTTAGCTCTCAAAATGGACATCATTTTTGGATTCGGAGTATCGAATTTAGCCTAAGGTGAAATTTTGGTACTTTTCGGATAACTTTCATATTCTGATGAATAGTGAAAATTACTAAATTATAATTAAAAACAACTTTTTTAATCGAAATAATTAATAGTGATAAATCATTAATTTGAGTGGTTTTAAAGTATATTTAGAATATATTTTTACAATTTAATACAATGTTGGTCATTGGATGTAATTTCACATTTAAACCAGACATAATCAAGTGTCAATCTTTTGATAGATATTGTTTCTTAAAAACACGCTATTTGTTTTAACAACGGGATTTAATTATAAAATTAATTAATGAAATTTCTATGTTATGAATTTGGTAAAATAGACTTCATTTTTGAATTCGGAATATGAAATATAGCTTAGGATGAAATTTTGGCATTTTTCTGAAAACTTTCAATTTTTGATGAATAGTGAAACCACTAAGTGGTAGGTTAAAAACTGAATTTTGCATAAAACTTAATTTTACCGCTTCTGTGAATGGAATTTCGAAAATCCGACAGACACGGTTAATATCAAGAACTAAAATGTGGTTCAATAAGATGAAAATAATTTTTGGTGAATAGTAACTTTTTACTTTTTTTACCACGGTTAATAGTAAATAGGGTAACTAAGGGTAAATAAGATATTACTATTACCCTAACACGTGTCCTAATTCTATTGGATAAGTGTAATTTGACCAAAAACAACCTTATGAATATAATATGACCATTTAGGTCTACTTGGATTAGATTATGACATTTAATATTATGAATAGTTAAAATAGTTAAAATCAAAGTTTAATAACTAAAACATTTTTAATATGGGGTTATACATAAGATAAATTCGACTATAAATATTCATTAGAAATATAGAAAGATTTCCTACATAATGATATTTTATTTATAATTTTTAGACTTTAAATAAATTAATTTATTTATGACACAATGATGATGCAGTAATTACCCTTTTAAGGAAATATTAACATAGTTGATGTTATAAATGCTCAAATGAATGTAATTTGAGACTTTATATGAATTACACTAATTTTATAGGTTACTATTATATATTAGTGTTGATTTAATCAACTTGGTTCGAACATATAATTCTGTTATGACTTTCACAAAAATCATATATCAAATAGTGTCAAAATTGACACAAAATAGTTTTTAAATCAAATATTATATTATTAATTGTTATTTTATTCCTAAAAATCTAAGGTTCGGCCAAATGACTTAGATAAGGATATATATATATTAATAATAAACAATTTGGGGTTCGTTTGGCATGTTATAGTAAGTGTATTAACCATATAGTGAAAGAAAACAAAAAGACACGGTAAAAGGTAAATTATTTAACTTAGAGTTAAATCTAATTGATAAGGTTAACATAATACCTTAAACTTGTCTAAATCTTATTGGTTGATAGTATTTCGACCCATCCCAACTTTAGATTCGAAATAAGACCCTTTGGAACCATTATAAACCGATTTTGACTTTAATATAAAATAATATTTTGAGATATTCCTAAGGTGCCCCTCTCCTCCCTTATAAAAGGGCACCTCCTCCCCCTCCTCCTCACACCAATTTGAGCACTCAAGATCAGCCAAACCCTGAAAAAATCCCTTCTCCACTTCCCTAGAATAATCCTAGAGGTCCTGGTCTTTTTCAAAGACCAATCTTAGTTCCCTAAGTGGAGGATTCAAAGAGGCATTTCAAAGAAGAGGTAATATCCATTACCGATCTTTTCAATTTCTTTCTTCTTCAACTTCTTCTTCATTAGTTGTTTCATGATAAATTAATAACATAAGTATTACTTACATACTGATATGTTATTATAAATATGAAACAACTCTAATTAACCTTCTATCCATCCTACGGAAAAAGGAAATCACCGCGCGTGCGTACGTACGGAATACCGTCTCCACGCCGTGGTGTAATCTATTTTCCGCCACCAGATTAATTGGATGGGTATAATGGTTTAATGAGTAACTATATATGATTATTATAAAGTGATATTGATACTGAAATAGTATACATACACTTCAACACAATTCCACGACCATGGGAACGATATCATCGCTCGTGCGTACGTACGGACTACCGTCTCCACGCCGAGATGAGATTCATTCTCAATGATAACCATTCATGAATGATTATAAAGTATATATAATAAGTACTAATGAAATATATGAAATAATAATGATACTGGAATTATTTATATTTATATGTATGTCATATACTTAATTCCATTCAATTCAATAAGGAAACAAAAACAGCGTTCATGCGTACGTACGGACTACCGTCTCCATGAACGGTGTATTTCGTTCCATTTACTGATTTATTATATATGTATATTCTGAATATATATATATATATAAATCATGTTTTATTTTCTGGAATTAAGTAATCATGATCTAAGTAATCATATCAATAATTACAAGTTAAAAACACGAACGACAAATGAGACGATTTTACCCAAAACGCTATTTTAACATGAATTTAAAAAAGAACGGGTTATATAAAGTCATAAGTGTACCATATATGATATAATAACAATGAATATGACTCTGGAATAAGTCAATAACATGATTTAAATCATTATACAGGAGGTTTGGACACTTACAAAGCAAGTCAGACCTAAGGTAAGGGAAAATATCACAATCTCATTTTTATCCGAGATTGTTTATTCATAAGTGTTTACTGGGGTGTATTTTATCATCCACATCCATGTTTCATAAATATGTAATATTATTTCCATCCACATAAAATTATTTAAATCCATTTTTACCCTTCGGTGAGTTTTTAGTAATATGTATGGAAGGAATCTTTTGTCATTTTTCGTACGAGGTACTTTTTTTGACTTTACTGACAAAAGTATGAGAAGAATGTTTTTTTTAACTTATACGACAGGAATGGATTTTTAAAACATTATTTCCAAGAAGCTTCCTTTACAAGTTTTCAAGTTTATTTTTAATCAACTTCTTTTATTTTAAAGTCGTATGACATGTTATGAAAAGAAAAATGTTTTTTGAAGAAGAAAGGATATTTTCCTCAAGAATAGAGTTCAAGTGTTTTATCAAAATTATTTTCCATCTAAGATAATAAAGGGTTCTGTTTTTATCCCTATTATTAGATTGATTTGATCATGTTGTGATTGAATTATTTTTATGAATTCCTTTATCTTGTATGAATTGTTTTATGATGTCATGATGTTTAAGATTCTCATTTGTATAACATGGGTTATGCAATGATGTATGATTTATGATTTTGTGGCACACATAAGAATGGTATCATTATGAGATGGGTGGGACCTATATCTCCCTCCAATTCATTGGGTAAAGATTTTATATCTCATGAGATAGACATGGCTGAAATGGTAGGTTATACCGGTTCAGTGAAACAGGACTGAAACAAGGGTTACTCGATTCAGAAAGGGACTTTGTCCACTAAGATAGTCTTGGCAATGAGTCATGACTAACAAGAAATGATTCTCTATGATTATGTGTGGATGCCACAAAGTTTCATGTTTTAAGTTATGATTATTGTGATTACATTTTACTGCCATGATTTATCCCATGTTATGAAATTATGCTCTCTTTTGCAGGTTAAGATTTCCAAAATGTTATGTTCCTATGAATACGATGTGATTGATATTTCTTTTGTTTACCCTTACTGAGCATTTGAGCTCACCCTTTTATGTTTTCTTTTCCCCAGGATATAAAGAAAGGTTTTAGGTAAAAAAAAAGGGAAGTTCTTTATAGGATATGTTGAAGATCTTTCACCATGATTAGAAGATTACGTTCCGAGTTTCCAAAGACACTAAACTATTACGATCCTTGTGTGTGTGTTTTTGTTATGTACTAAGTATTCCGCAAATGTAATGTAATGTCAATGTACGTCAAGTTTCGGGTCTCTACAATGTTCTCTACCACTCTCCATCAGAACATGATGGTTAGATTTCTCTTCCATATCCATATTTTCACCTATGTGGAAACCCAATGATTAGTTTATTTGGGTAACCGTTACGTTTCATACTTTTGTTTTTAAAGATTTGTTTTGATGTTCCTTTTTACGATGTGGGTTTCTATTAAAGAAACTTTCGAATAGTAAACCATTTATAACCCCGACGAATTTCGAGGGTGAAATTCATTTTAAGGGGGGTAGAATGTAACAGCCCGAGATTTTATAAAAACTATTCTTTTTAATTTTATTAATGTATTGTGTTGCACGCTACACCAAAAGGAGCTTGCACAACACGCATCCTTGACTTGCCTTGCATTACACGCAATCACAACCTTCCTCGATAGCGTGTGTAGTACGCAATACTGAGTTTCATGAAATATTATTAAAACTAGCCGTTATGAATAGTAATAACCACTTTTTAAATTTTAGAAATTTTAGATCTCAAAATGGACTTCATTTTTGGATTCGGAGTATCGAATTTAGCCTAAGGTGAAATTTTGGTACTTTTCGGATAACTTTCATATTCTGATGAATAGTGAAAATTACTAAATTATAATTCAAAACAACTTTTTTAATCGAAATAATTAATAGTGATAAATTATTAATTTGAGTGGTTTTAAAGTATATTAAGAATATATTTTTACAATTTAATACAATGTTGGT
Source organism: Viscum album (assembly GCA_963277665.1). Taxonomy (NCBI): domain Eukaryota; kingdom Viridiplantae; phylum Streptophyta; class Magnoliopsida; order Santalales; family Viscaceae; genus Viscum; species Viscum album. Next base: position 1,448,330,856 of record OY728151.1, on the reverse strand, counting down.
CATTGAATGTAATTTTACATTTAAACCAGACATAATCAAGTGTCAATCTTTTGATAGATATTGTTTCTTAAAAACACGCTATTTGTTTTAACAGCCGGATTTAATTATAAAATTAATTAATGCAACTTCTATGTTATTAATTTTGTAAAATAGACTTCATTTTTGAATTTGGAATATGAAATATAGCTTAGGATGAAATTTTGTCATTGTTCTGAAAAACAACAATTTTTGATGAATAGTGAAACTACTAAGTGGTAGTTAAAAAACTGCATTTTTCATAAAACTTAATTTTACCACTTCTGTGAATGGAATTTCAAAAATCCGAGAGACACGGTTGATGTCAGTAAGTAAAATGTGGTTCAATGAGATGAAAATAATTTTTGGTGAATAGTAACTTTTTACTTTTATTTACCACGGTTAAAAGTAAATAGGGTAACTAAGGGTAAATATGATATTACTATTACCCTAACACATGTCCTAATTCTATTGGATAAGTGTAATTCGACCAAAAACAACCTTACGAATATAATATGACCATTTAGGTCCACTTGGATTTGATTATGACATTTAATATTATTTTATTTAATGAATAGTTAAAATAGTTAAAATCAAAGTTTAATAACTAAAACATTTTTAATATGGGGTTATACATAAGATAAATTCGACTATAAATATTCATTAGAAATCTAAAAAGATTTCCTACATAATGATATTTTATTTATAATTTTTAGACTTTAAATAAATTAATTTATTTATGACACAACGATGATGTAGTAATTACCCTTTTAGGGAAATATTAACATAATTGATGTTATAAATGCTCAAATGAATGTAATTTGGGACTTTTTATGAATTCCACTAATTTTCTAGGTTACTATGATATATTTGTGTTGATTTAATCAACTTGGTTCGAACATATAATTCTGTTATGACTTTCACAAAAATCATATATCAAATAGTGTCAAAATTGACACAAAATAGTTTTTAAATCAAATATTATATTATTAATTGTTATTTTATTCCTAAAAATCTAAGGTTCGGAAAAATGACTTAGATAAGGATATATATATTAATAATAAACAATTTTGGGTTCGTTTGGCATGTTATAGTAAGTGTATTAACCATATAGTGAAAGAAAACAAAAAGACACGGTAAAAGTTAAATTATTTAACTTAGAGTTAAATCTAATTGATAAGGTTAAAATAATACCCTAAACTTGTCTAAATCCTATTGGTTGATATGATTTCTATCCATCCCCACTTTAGCTTCGAAATAAGACCCTTTGGAACCATTATAAACCGATTTTGACTTTAATATAAAATAATATTTTGAGATATTCCTAAGGTGCCCCTCTCCTCCCTTATAAAAGGACACCTCCTACCCCTCCTCCTCACACCAATTTGAGCACTCAAGATCGGCCAACCCCTGCCAAAATCTCTTCTCCACTTCCCTAGCAACATCCTAGTGGTTCTGTTCTTCCACAAAGACCAATTTTAGTTCCCTAATAGGAGGTCTCAAAGAGGCGCTTCAAAGAAGAGGTAATTACCGTTACCAATTCTTTCATCTTTATTTCTTCTTCCACTTCTTCTTCTTAGGTTGTTTCATTATGAAGTAATAACATCAGTATCACTCATATACTGATATGTTATTATAAGTATTAAAAAACCCTATTTCACCATCTATCCATCCTACGGAAAAAGAAATCACCGCGTGTGCGTACGTACGGAATACCGTCTCCACGCCGTGGTGTAATCTATTTTCTACCACCACCTTACATGGATGGGTATAATGGTGTAAAGAATAACTATAAATAGTTATTACAACATAATATTGATTCTGATATATTTTATAATCCACTCCAATTCAATTCAATATTTATGGAAATGATATCATCGCTCGTGCGTACGTACGGACTACCGTCTCCACGACGCGATGAGATTCATTCTCCATGTTAACCATTTAAGAATGATTATAAAGTATATATAAGAAATAATAATGAAATATATGACATTATAAGGCTACTATATTTATGTATATATATATATATATGTATGTCATCTACTTCCATTCAAGACAATAAGGAAAGGAAAACAGCGTTCATGCGTACGTACGGACTACCGTCTCCATGAACGGTGTTTTTCATTTCATTTATCTATCTATTATATATATATATATACTGAATATATATGATATATAAATCATATTTTATATTCTGAAAGTAAGTAAATCATGATATAAGTAATAATAATGTCAAGAACAACAAGTCAAAACACCTACGATAAATGAAACGATTTTACCCAAAACGCTTCTTTAACATGGAATTTACAAAAGAACGGGTAGTATAATGTCATAAGTGAACCATATATGATATCATAACAATGAATATGATTCTTTAATAAGTCAATAAAATGATTTAAATCATTATACAGGAGTTTCGGACACTTACAAAGCAAGTCGGACCTAAGGTAAGGGAAATATCACAATCTCATTTTTATCCGAGATTGTTTATTCGTAAGTATTTACTGGGGTGTATTTTATCATCCACATACATGTTTCATAAATATGTAATATTATTTCCATCCACCTACAATTTTTTAAATCCATTTTTACCCTTCGGTGAGTTTTTAGTAAAAGAAATGAAAGGAATCTTTTGTCATTTTTCATACGAGGTACTTTTTGACTTTTCTGACAAAAGTACGAAGAATGTTTTTTTTAACTTATACGGCATGAATGGATTTTTTTTAAAAAATTATTTCCAAGAAGCTTCCTTTACAAGTTTTCGAGTTTATTTTTAATAAACTTCTTTAAGTTTAAAGTTGTATGACATGTTAAGAAAGGAAAAATGTTTTTGAAGTAGAAAGGATATTTTCCTCAAGAATGGAGTTCAAGTATTTTATCAAAATTATTTTCCATCTAAGATAATAAAAGGGTTATGTTTTAATCCCTATTATTACATGGATTTGATTATGTTGTGATGGAAATATTTTTTTTCATTATCTTATATGAATTGTTTTATGATGTCATGTTGCTTAAGAATCCCATTTTTATTACATGGGTTACGCTATGATGTATGGTTTATGATTATGTGGCACACATAAGAAAGGATTCATTATAATATGGGTGGGACCTATATCTCCCTCCAATGCATTGGGTAAAGATTTTATATCTCATGAGATAGACAGGGCTGGAACGGTAGGTTATACCGGTTCAGTGAAACAGGACTGAAACGAGGGTTACTCAATTTAGAAAGGGACTTTGTCCACTAAGATAGTCTTGGCAATGAGTCATGACTAACAAGAAATGATTTTCCATGATTATGTGTGCATGCCACAAAGTTTCAAGTTTTATGTTATGATTATGGGGATCTCATTTTCACTTCTATGATTTATTCCATGTTAAGATATTATGATCTCTTTTGCAAGTTATGACTTTCAAAAAGATATGATATGATTTTTATTTCCTTTATTTTCCCTTGCTGAGCATTTGAGCTCACCCTTTTATGTTTTCTTTTCCCCAGGATATAAAGAAAGGTTCTAGGTAAAAAAAGGGAAGATCTTTATGGGAGATATTGAAGATCTTTCACCACGATTAGAAGATTACGTTCCGAGTTTCCAAAGACACTAAACTATTACGATCCTTGTGTGTGTGTGTTTTGTTATGTAATAAGTATTCCGCAAAAGTAATGTAATGTTCATGTACGTCAAGATTTGGGTCTCTACAACTAGACTCCATACTATATCCTATTGGGAGGAATAATGGGGTTGTCGTGGATCGAGCTCCTTTATGTTGGGTAATTTCAATGTGGTATTATAGTTGGTTCCACTTTCGGACCACATTGTAGTAGGTTTCTAGTGGTAATATCAGTTTGGGTTTCATAGAGAATTTTTTATAATGTATCGACGTCAAATTTTAGGCTATGGACTCTAGTGGTGGTGAAATGGCTGACATATCCACTCTCCCGGGCCCTGATAAACCTCTTGTTTACTAAGAACATTTTGTAATTGTTCACAGGTAAATTTTGGAATAGTAATTATATAAGAATGATCTTTGGATTCCATGTCTTACTTGATTAAACTCTTCAGATAATCATTTTTAACATGGCGCACCTTGATTATATTTTTAGACTCCATAGTGGTGACAACCAGGCATGGTTCCATAGTAGAATTGTATTGAAGGTCCACCCATGGATGAGGCTTCAGTGAAAAAAACATTTCATTAGGTTGTATATCCAGGTTTTCCTATATTTGAGCCACCAACCATTGAGGAACAAGTTGTGTCAACAATTTAGGTGGAGGATGAATGGAGGCTGAATGTAGTACACATGTTCCATAGTTAGTGTCCTCTGATATATCAGGTTGATCCAATATCCATGGGAGATTATTTTTAGCTAGAGATAGTTACAATTTTTTCACATTTTGAGGAAACATCCTAATTATATGGTCTTCCAAGATGTGATCCATATGAAGGGCTCTTCCAGTCAATGGTGGAATCTTTTTATGCATAATGTAACACCCCGTTGATTCAAGTAAGTAACCACTTATTTATATTTTTAAGTATGTAATGTTTTTTGATGATGTTTGGGTGGGTTTGGAGGACTCTTGGAATGTTTTTTGGGATTTATTTTGGTTCACAGTTTGAGCATGGTTAGAGAAAACCGTGAAACTCCAACATGAAACAGTGAATTGAGAATTATTGGGTTTTGGGTAGGCACACATTTAGGTGCACGATTTGTCCAAACTGTGTGGACACCCAATGGTAAATGTGAAAAGTTGAATTGTGGGGAAAACATTGTTGTCACATGATTTTTCCAACTCTGTAGAAGAAATTTAATGGTTATTTTGTGGAAGTGTCTAGCAGATGATTAGCGCACGATTTTCCAGACCATCTAAACCAACTATGCACGGTTAGTTATAACATCCTAAAAAGTTTATCTCCCTCATGATTTCCCCTAAACAACTTATTTTACTCTATTTCGACATAAAATAATTTTTTCTATCTCCCAAAGATTGTGAAGACCTCCCCCTTTGTCCTCCGAGAAATCGATTGCAAACTCAAGATGTGTTGAAGTCAATATTCCCTGGAAAGTCTTCATTTTCTATCATTATCCATAGATATACCTCTCTTCCCTCTCTTGAAATAGTTTATCTGATCGATTGGGGATAGATCAATGACATTTGATTCTAATCATGATGGGATATTCCTATGTTGTTATTAGTGAATGATATCTAAGGTGGGTTTTTTTTCGAGATTTGCATGGGTTTCATAGAAGAATAATTGTCATTAATCAATTTCTCCATAGTTTTTTATGTCGGTTGCATCAATATTTTCTCCCATTATAAAAAATTGTAATCTAAATTATAATTTTATTATTTTACATGAAATTGATTCTTAAATTGTGGAGAAATGATTTATAGAAACCCTCTTTGGTGATGGTTTATGGAATTATGAAAATTGAGTGTTTTGGTTGAAATTGAAATTGGTAAGATGATTTAAAAATAATGATTTTAAAATGGGTTTTCAGTTTTTTTGCATGTAAATATTTATAAAATGAAATGATAATCTTATTTAAATGGTTTGTAAAAGATTATATTGGCATGAGTTTTCTGCTAAAAGGTTATGCAAGAAATGAATGTGATAACAATTGGTTGTGATGTACCCCCATCAAAGGGACAGAGTATGGATGAAAAGTTCCTACGTCAATGGTAAACAAAAATCTTATGTGGTGGATTGTGTGTACTTATGTGAAATAGAATGTAAAATTAAAAGATGGAATGTGAAATGGTTTGAAGAGCTTCTTGGATTCATTCATTGGAAACAGTTTTTTATGGGAAATGTTTAATATTTTGACATAAACTTTCTCAAATTGTTTTATATTAATTGATTTACATAAATGTTCTACCTTGATTTCACTGAGTGATGTGCGTAGGGAGGAAATTTTAGGAAAACATACTCAGTTTCATTACTCACCCCTTCTTGGAATTATGTTGTAGTTACCTATATTGTGTATTGGGACATATATAAAGGGAAGTTATAACATTTCTTTAATTATTCATTGTGATAATTTTTTCTTTATTGTGGAGTTATGACATGGTGCTTGTTGGGTGACATAGAGTAATGTTCATGGGGACATAGTTTTTTTCCTATGATTTGGTTCTATGTTATAGTTGGTATATTTTTGAGTTGTAATAACTTGTTATTATGCATTATATAGTTTATTTTGTAATTGTATGATTGGGTGTATTTTTTATTGTAAAATATGAAAATCATCTCTAATTTTTAAATGAGACATAGGTTAACCAAAAACCAGTTTAGAGTATAGAACATGCCATTCAGGCTGTGGATAGAGTGAATTGAAGGGAATAACAAATACAAGTGGATCATTCTATTCAGTTCTAAAAGAAAAATAAACCCATATTTTTAGGTGTTTCTAATATAGAAAATGAAAATGTGTGTCAAAATAGGTAGAATATAATATTAGATTTATTTTTACTCCTACTGAGAGAAATTTCAAGTTTGTGATGTACAATCTGGAGGACCATTTACACTAGTGCTACAATTCAGCTGTTCTGGCTATATTGGTCAAAGGACTTTCATGGGAGGATTTGGAGTAATTTTTCAAAAAAATTCTATCCTTATAAATTTAGGATTTTAGAAAGTACATAAATTTATATTTTTATGTAGGATAATATATTTGTGATAGTGTACATGGCTAAATTCGTGAATTATGATCACTTTTCAACTGAACTTACTGTTAGTGCATCCTTGAAGGAAAAAAATCATAATCAAGGATGAGTGAATTGATTCTATTGAATATTTTGTTCTTTTTATAACAAATTATACATTGAAGATAAAATGTAAGACTATGGAAGAATGGGGTTTATTAAGAGCTATTGGTGGAGGACGTATGTTGATACCCAAGGTAAATAATGGGAACTATAATGTTGGGAATAAATAGAGGTGGGATACATATTTCAATGGTAGTGGAATGACTCTGAATCAGAGATCTGAATTCATAAACATTTCTTCTAAACCCTTGAGAAATATAGAATTTTTTTTTGGATAATTATATCACATGAACTGAGATTTCACAACACCACCTAGAGCATTCCACAATTACAACCAAATGGATATTCTTCAGTGATATTGTTAATTTACTCCATGGTAAGGGGTTCGGGACATATCTCATATCTCACAAATGTCGTATGATTCAACAGGACGAGGATGTTAGAATTATTCTCATCAGTAGAACTAATCAATATATGGAAATTCCATGAATACCATGACCCCTCAGTAAGGAAAATATTAAGAGGGAAATAAATAATAAAGTGGAGTGGGTATGTACTAATATGAAGCTAATCAAGTTATTATAGATGATCAATCTTGAACACCCATGGTGAGAGGTATGTTTCTTTACAATTATATCATTATGAAATATTTTTTTGATATATGTGCATCGCATTCATTTATTTTTCCTCTTGATACTAATTTTCATGGTTTAAATGTTGATACGATGCATTTTATTTTAATACATCAAATATATCTTGGTCAAAAAGAATTTCATACCTTAATGTGAAAATCGTTTTCTATAATGATTAATAAATTTGAGTTTATATGGGATTTATATATGTTGTAAATGGATGTATATCACATAATCTTATGTGTGGTATGGTTTAATATGTTCAAAGATCACATTTATTGTTATACCTGAAAGGTTAGTTTCATTCCAGATGAAAATTTAGAGCATCTCTTTAGAGGATAAAGTATAGTAATGGCTGGTGTAATAGGCTTATTAGAATTAGGAGTTGGTATGATCATGTACCAGTTGGAATTATTTTATTTGGAATTGATGTAAGATAATGAGGACAACATTTTTCTAGTAGTTTTTACCAGTTTCCTGATGTTTACTAGAAAATTTCTTACTGTTTCCTCCCATAAGAGAAGTGGATCCTCTCAAGAAAAATTAATATTTCAATTATGTCTTTCAATATGGAACCAAAAAATTTAGGAAATTGAAAGTAGAGTTGGAAGATTTGGAAAAAATGGATTGATTCAACCAAGTAGATATCTATGTGTTGCACCGGCCTTGTTTGTGAAAACGTTGGATGGAAATCTAAAACTATGTGTGGAATATCATAACATTTACCATGTTATGATAAATAATTAGCATCCAATTCCATGTGTTGATGATCTAATCGATCAAATCTGGGGAGCCTACTTGTGTTCTAAAATTCATTCGTTATTTGGATAACAATAAATCATTGTTCCAAAATATGATATTCAAAAGATATCCTTCATGAGTTTATATGTACATTATGAGTACGTGGGTATGCCACTTGGTTTTAATAATGAACCATCAGTCTTCATGGTACTGATGAAGAATATATTATAAAGGTAATTGGATTTTTTATTGTGGTTTTTTTGGATGACATGTTGATGAATTCATGGAGAAGGAATGATCATGAGAAACTATTCGTTACATTGTAGGGCATTTTGGGGCATCATTGTTTATATGCCAAATTTTTAATGTTAAATTTTTGGATATAAGAGGAATTTTTCATTTTCTATGAAATCTCTCAAATATGTGTTTCTATGGATATAGATAAGATATAATATGTTATCTCATAGAATCTTCTAAATATTGTCTTATAGATACACATTTCTCTTAGTCTGGCTTGTTATTATCAACACATTGTTCACAAATTCTCCTGAATAGCAACAACTAGGATATCTTTTGAAAGGAATAATCTTCCATTCCATTGGAATGAATAATGTAAAATTAATTTTTAAAAGAATATATTTTTCCTTACACAATAACCAAAATTGATTTTTCCAAAATCATGAAAAGGGTATGTTTTGTATTGTGATGCTTTGGGATCTTGGTTGGGGAATGTCCTCATATAGAAGATCGTGTTGCTATTAAAGGTTCACACTATTTATGGATTCATGTGATTAACTTCCGAAAATACAATTTTGAGTTAGTTAATATAATCCATGATTTGAATACATTGAGTCATTACCTCTTCAGGGAGAAATTCACATTGTTCTTGGATCATAAGAGCTTCAAGAATATTTTCTCACAAAGGGATTTGAACCTTAATCAAAGAATTTGGATGAATTATATCAAGATGTTTCACTTTAACATGATTTATACATTGAGTAAAGGAAAAATAGTGGTAGAATCATTAAGAAAGATGTTATATGCTTACTTGGAAAAGGATTTTTCAGATCAGTGGTAGTTAATGTTAGTGGTAGACAATACGAACTTGGATTGTGAATACTTAGGTGGTGCTGTAGTTTTATTTCGTGTTTCATTCATTCCCAATTTATGGGATATGATTAAAGAGGCACATAATTCTATCTCAGAAAGTGGTTCTTTGTAGTTAAAACTCAATTGTGGGGAGACCATTGGGGATTATAAACTGTATGAAAGCTCATTTTTGTAGATTGGAAATCAGATGTTAGTACATTTGGTTTGTAAGAACAACTACTTCATGCTTACTACAATTTGGTATGGGTTATTCATCACGGAATACAGAAAAAGTATAACCTGATGAAAGAAAAGTTTGGGTGTCTCTGTATGAAAATAAAGGTGGTTGAGTTTTTTTGAGATGAAAAACTTTTTAGAAGATTAATGAAGAGAATCATTGATAAGTAGTTATACTGTAGTATTTGCATATTCTTACTTTGAAATGAGATAAAATAGCAGAAATTTTTGATGACTCTCCAAATATTTAATCAAAGAACCTATTTCATATGGTTAATATTAGATCACCTCATAATGTTGGACCATTTTATGATTATTTGTGAATCTTATATAGTAGAGGGATTGTTTAAAATCTATATCTTAAAAGTTGTAAAGATTTTTGGAATACCAGTATCGATAGTGTCAAATAGGGATACTTCTTTTACATATAATTTCTATAAATCCTTATAGAAATCCCTACGGACATAGTTGACCATGAGTATGACATATCATCCTCTTATGGATGGAAAATTTGAAAGGAAGATACAAACACTGGAAGAAATGATGTGGGATTCTATAAATGATTTTGATGGCTCTGGGTAGAAGCACATACTGGTAGTGGAGTTCTCATATAATAATAGTTATAATGAATCACTACATATGGTACCTTTTGAAACATTGTTTGGGTTTAATTTTCAACTTCATCATTTATGGGTGGTAATGGGTGAGAATTCATTTGTTGGGAAAATCCTTATCTAAGAGATAATGGAGCTGATTAAGATGGCCAGGAAAATGATCAAAATGGATCAGATTCAGTAGAAATTGTATGCAGACCATCGTCGATATCCATTATCATTCGAGGTGAGATATAATGTGTTCTATAGAATGTCTCCCTTGCTTGGGAATTGATGTTATAGAAGGAAGGCAATGTTATATCCCTAACACATATTCCCTTTTGAGATACTTGAATGGGTTAGTATGGTTAAATATTAGCTTGATTTCTTTCCCTGAATTAGCATAGTGCATAATGCCTTCATAAATCCCAGTTGAGGAAATCCAAACATGGTCCTGACCATTTGATTCGATGGGGTCACATTAACCTAGTGTTAGAGTCTTCATTGGGTCATATTCCAGTAATGATTGTGGATAGGAAAGAGAATGTATTATGTGGGAAAATAATCATCCTAGTGTAGGTTTTGTAGCATCTTGATCATATTTAGGAATAGTCAAGGGAATGAGAGAGTGAAATAGTTGAGCAATGGTGTAAAATATTTTAGAAAATCATTAGGTATGTAATTTCTTGGGATGGAAATGCCAATGTTGTGGATAATGTTTCACCTCCAATTCCAAGTAACCCTTTCATTATTTCTTAAGTTTGTAAAGTCTATGAGTAATGTTTCAGAGGGGTTGAAAGAATTTTTTTTTGTTGTATATTGAAAATTTGATCATCATTAGTGAAAATCAAGAAACTCATTTAGGAGAACACAAAAAGAAAGGAATTGGATCTTGTTAGGTGCAGGTTTGGATTGAATTTTTGCCAAACATTGTAGCCACCTAGGAGTAACCATGAAAATTTTAACATAAAGAGAAAGAAGTATGTCCCATAGTTTTTATTACAATTCAGACTAACCCTGCGAAGGGTGTTTGGAGGTATTGGATGGTGAATGATTGTTACATCATTTTCATAACCGTTTTGACCAACCTTGGAATAAAAGTTTTTTTATCCTAAAAATGTGGATTTCACAAGGGTTTTTATCCTAAAAAACTTTTTTTACCTTCATTTTAATCTAACTCAATTTTTTTACAATGTTTGTGGATAACTTCCCCTTAGAGTAGTGTGCGATCTTTTAGAAATTCATGGTGCTTTGATGGATGGGTTTAGTGGAATGTCTTCATTTTTTGTCATTTTCCTTAGATATACCACTCTTCCCTCTCTTGGAATCATATATCTGATCTGTTAGGGATATATCAATGATACTTTATTCCAATATTGGTGTTTTATGGGTGTTTTGGTTTTAGGTAATGATATCTATGGTGGGTTTTTTTGTGAATCAATCTAGTTTCATTGAAAAATAAGTTCCATTCTTTATTTTCTCTAATATTTCTAATGTATGTTGATTGAATGTCAAATCCTCTTATCAAAAACTAAAGTATTAATTTAAAATTGACCTTTTTCATGAAATATATAGTGAAATGGTTGTGAAATGTTTTATAGAAGCCATCTTTGTTGACAGTTTATGGAACACTGAAATTTTTTTGGCTATAAAGTGAAAGTTGTTTCATGATATTAAAATGAATATTTTAAAGTGGTTTTTTTGGATTTGATACATGGAAAATTGTTTTCAATAAATGGGTAGTTCTGTTGAAATGGTTTGGAAATTATTATAATGGAATTATTACTAGATTTATTAGTTATTCATTAGTTTAATGGGATGGATATTGGTTATGAAGTATCACAATTAATGTGATTGAGTATTGATGGGAAATTTCACTTTTAATGGTAAAAAAATGATTATAAGTTTTTGTGTGTGTGTAATTTGGTGAAATGTAATGGAAAATTCCAAGAAGTAATTCTAAATGGTTGAAATATGTTTTTGGATTCTTTCTTTATAAACTGTTGTGGTGTTGAAATTTTTTATTATTATGGTATAAAATGTGTCAAAATTTTAATATTAATTGTTTTATATAAATTTTATAACATGTTCTATCCCAGTTGTGTGAGTAGAAAAGCCATTTTGGGAAATCCTACTGAGTTTCATTACTCCCACACTTCTTTAGGACAATGGTGCATTATCATATATTGTGTATCAGAGAATATGTAATGGAATGGTATCACATTTCACTAGTGATGCATCATTATACTTTGGTCTATATTATGAAGTTGGTGCATGCATCATGTTTTTGGATATGGGGTGATGTCTGTAGAGACCTTTATTTTTGTTGGTAGCCTTCCTCATTAGTACTCTTTTACAATTGAAATTTTTTTGGAGTTTTAATAAATTGATATCATAAATCATATAGTTGTTTTGATTATGGTATTATTTCTTTTTATTCAATTTTCAACTAGAAAATCATTCCGCATTTATTAATTAAGCCCTTGGAATTTATTTTAGTCCATTTGAATCTTGGTGATGTATCATATGTCCAAGTAAAAAATCCACCTCGAATTAAGCCAATGAGGAGGGGTGGTATGTTATTGTTTCCCATAATAAGACGATGCTCACATGGATAGAGTATGAGTGGATATTTTGGTAAGTAGTTTATCTATCCATTTTGTAATCAGTGTGTATCATGGAGCCTTTGATGATTTTTAACAATAGAGTCTTTGTGCAAGATTATTCATCCTTGTTCATAGATATGTCAAGATACTCCCTATACATGGTTTGAGTTAATTTTTTTAGAACATGTATCATCGATCATGTCTTACATTCAGAGATCATGGTCTCAGTGTTATCAATTTTCATTCCTCACCTATGATGGAGTGATTGAGTGGGCCTTGGGGGTGGATTTATTACTAGCTTAGTAGAATCTGACTATTAGAGTTGTTCAAATAGGTTATGAGTCCTTAAAAGCTAGTTTCTAATGACATCCTTGGGGATCTAGTCTTGTGAGAGGCTTTATAAGACAATCCCAGGATGGAGGGTATGAGGATTAGGGAATCCATGGTAGATCTAGTCAACCAAATGAGTTTTTTTGTCATGAATGTGATGGTTGTGTACATCTTGCACAAGAGTTTCCCACCCACCTTGCTACTAAGAGAGATATGGTTGATAGACCACCATGGAAGAAGTTGTGTTTGGAGAATGGAGTTCTGTGTGGTAAAATATGTAGAATATGAGATGGGATAATAGTATGAGGGTGAAATGGTTCAAGTTTTAGTAACCACCACTCCTAGGTGTTCCAACACATTCTTTGTGAGCTAGAGGATAGTAGTGATGACACTTTTAGCCTAGAGATTCCTATGACCCACGGTCTTCAATGATTATCAGTGGAGATATTTGTGTTCTTTCTACTATTGATGTAGTGTTGTTATATAATATTGTGAGGTACTCTATTGTTTCATGTTTTTTCATTAGGTTTATCCAAATAGATTTATTTCATCAGAAGAGTCCATGGATGGTGTTGTTTATCATAAAATTTAATTTCTGTGGAATAAGGATGCTTCCCTAACAAATACTTGTACTTTTTAGTTGATTACAACCATGCGGTTGAGTTAGTGCCTCCTAATGTGGATAATGATGATGTTTTGATGATGTGTTCCTTTGAATTATGTGATCCTGAAGTGGGTTTTAGTTGGTACTTCAGAGTGAGTGTGGGATTCTTGGGATTGTAATAGAGTATATTTACCCAAAGGAGGATTACAACTTCTATTTTTCATTAGTATCAACATTAGGTTAGCGAGGTAGTATACCAATAGAGACTATGAACACATAAGGACCGAGTTCTTGGAATCTTTCACCTATTGCAGCTGAAGAGGTATATTCTAACTTTTTTTATAGTCATCATAGCTTGAGATACATTATGGGTTTTTTTTCCTTTGAGTTTCCATTGATTGTGTGAATGTAGGAAGAATGGGAACCCTTTGTGAACATGATGGTGTGGGAGTCATAGTGGATATCTTAGTTTTTCTCCTTCTACCTGGCCTTCTCATTTCATGGATGAAAATTCTTAAGTTAGGTATGATTTATTGAGTATTTCTTTTAACTATATGATATTAGAAAATTTCAAGGAATATATATGATCTGTGGTTCTGATTTTGCGTAGTATTCTAGGGTCCGAAGAGCCTTTGTTCAGTGATATTAAAAATATTAAAACTAATCTATCATGTGCACAAAATTCCTATTAAAAATGAATTAATTTCTATGTGGAACCATGGATCCAAATTCTAAAGCTACAATAGGGTATAGAACGTGGTTATATCCCTAGGAATGGAATACAATATGTTGGTGTTAGGTTTTTGGATGAGTGCATGTATTGGTGGGGTGTCAAATTGAAGTCATTGATTTAATACATATTAAATCAACACCTCTCCCCCTTTTGTGTGCATGTTAGAGAAGTGGAAGCCACTCCCTCACTTTTGTGATAGATGAAATTTGGAAAAACTATGGATAAGAGGATCCACCAATTTTTTTTCATGATGGAGATCACTCTCTTATCATGGTACTATGGTTTCAAAACATGGATCTTACACCGATGCACTGACATTTTTCCACAAGGTTGGTGGATTTTAGTTTTATCCCCATTCTCCATATGATGCATTATTATAATGTTTTATAGATCTATTTTGAAAACATTTAATCTTATGGGGGGTCAATCTATGGGGTTAGTTTGAAACTAGAGTTCTTCTAGTGCCTTACATAGAATTCATGTTCTCATTTTTTGATCAGATGGTGTGTAGTGTGGTGCCACATGCCACATGTTCTTCCCATTACTGGGATGATAATATATTTGAGACTAACACACTGTGTCTGAGGGTTACACACCATCTAGTGATCCCATGTTATGTGTCCAAGGGACATTGCTAGGGTATCCATGTTAAGGGACACGATCATTTGGATGTACATTGCTGGAGTACATTGGAATGGTATTATTGAAACATTCATGGGAAGATGACATGACCATGTGTCCAATTAGTAGATACATGCCATGTACCTGGGGGTACACACAATGTGGGTAATGACATGGCTTGGTGTTTGGGTGAGGTGAGACACACCATGTACTCCATATACATGCCATGTATTCTCACATGGATTTCTATGAAATGTGTAATACTACATATCTTAGTGATCAAACAGAGTCACAAGACATGTGTACCCCATTAAAAACTGTGTATCGTTCCATGGAACTTCTGTACATCATATCACCTTCTATAGGGCTCAATATTATGCATGTGAGTTTCCTATCATGGGAGGTTTTCCACATATTGAACATGTTTATCATTCATGGTGGAATATGAGTTACGAAGTGGTGTGTTTCAATATAAACACTAAAATAGTTGGGATATATTGTTGGTATGGACTAGCATGGATCACATGAGAGATTTCGGGGAAGTTACTCTTTAATGTCATCTCAGGAAGCGGGTCCCCTGGACTCTCTAAGACAATAGAGAAGTGATTCGCTACTATCATGGCGTGGGTCCTCAACCCTTGTTTGTGTATTTACATGAGGTAACTAAATAGTGTAACATATATTAGTGATGTTTGGACCATTAGTTGTTTAGTGTGTCCCTTAGCCTATCCCTATGAGGGTATAATATAGAGTTAGGTCTTTAACATAATATTTTGACCCCCTTGATATGATGATCTTGGATAGAGTTGGAATATCCCTTTGGGAAGGTTAGGGTGGGAACCTATATTTTATATTATTCCTTGGGACAAGTTCATGGTATTTTTTGACCAATACTACATGGGAGATGATCCCCTACCTATAAGTACTTCCTTGTAGGGTTTTTAGCATCATCTCTTATACAATCCTCTATGTAGCAGGGATATCAATAGGGTTTATGGCATCATCAGTTATATGACCCCCTATATAGCAGGTGATATGAATTGGGTTTATGTAATTGTTGGTTAAATAGTCTCTTATTCAACATACAATTTCAGTGGGGGTTAGTGGTATCATTCAGAGTATGATCCCCTACATCATGAGTTTTACTATATGGGGTTTGTTGAATCATTTGTCCAACAATACATGGCCGTCAATCCCCTATCTGAGCTATATGATATCAGGGGCACCATAATGGGTTAGTGGTGTCCCCCATTAGTTTATGGTATGATACCCTATCTGATTGAGATATTTTGTGTTATATAAATGGTTTCACGGTGTCCCTAGTAGTACCATATGTGATCCCCTATCTGAAGGGATTTAGTATCTAGTGTTCCAGACTAGTTTCATGGTGTCAAATAGAAGTTATATAAGTGATCCCTCTATGAGTGATGAGATCTTAAATGGGATTAGTATGGTTAGAGGTGTCAGAAATCAAGCAAGGATGAGATACCCATTCTGTGTATTGGGATCTGCTAGGTTTCTGTGTGAAATTCATCATGGATAGATCTGATGAAATATTTTTATCATATGTATTCCTCTTGGGATTTCGGGTAATTTACCTCTTATTAACATTACTATTTGGAATGGTATCTATTTTATGGGCCACAAGGGTTGGTAGAGTGTTTCAAATAGAGTTATATCTCTTGGATGAGTTCTATCTCAGATGGAAGAGCTTGTGGAGTGTGTTCTCCTGGACCAGGGATACCTGTGAGCCTAGAGTAGAATATTGTGTCTAGATATTACGATCAAATCACATGAAAAAATCGGTGTGAGATGAGTATATCATGGAGATTAAAAGTTTACTTACTGTGTTTTCACATATCTCGATTGACACATCCTATGGATAAAGGTGACTATTCATTTATAGTCAAGAGATGTTCAATATGGATATTGTCTTTCATTTGGGTTCCCTCTGGCTACGTCGAGTGGAGTGTTGCCTTCATGATTCTCCATTTTCTTATGGGTATTTTTTATTCCTACTATGTTCTATTATACCCACCCTTTTGTGGGAATTTACAATAGTGTAGGGTCTTTTGAAGCTGATAGACCTTTCCATAGAGTCTTAGTGTGACCCTAAGTAGGTGGAGCATAGTGGTAAAGAATGAAGGTGATGTTTAAAAGGGATTTAAAGGCTTTTTATGGTTGTATCATTTGATATAGATCCCTTCCATTATGAAGGTTTTATGATTTTATAGTTTCTGGTGGGATTTTATTTTCCATTTGTATGATTTCAATGCTTCTAATGTATTCTGGCTATGGGTATGCATGAATTTATTTTCCAGTTCTATTATCTCTTTTGTGTTTCATTGAGTTGGATTTCAGTGTGTATGTATGGGTACCATAGTCTAAGGCCTAAAATTTATGTGATATTCATACTCAATGGTATATTCCAACCCCTATCCTATTAATGAAAGATTTAGGGTAGTAATGGCTCAGGCCCCATTGGGCCGGGTAGTGAAAATTTATGGAGGAATTAAATGAAGAGAGTCGTTTTAGTGTAGGTTTCTCATTTCATGGTATTTCATCGACTAAATAATGACTTTTAAGATTAAATGGGGATGTTAAAACCATTACTTATAAAATAATTGAAATGGTAAAATATTATTATAAATTTTTTCACTCGACTCCACATCACATCTAATGGGTATAATAAAAATTGGGTTGTAGTAGTTATCCTTAAGATGTCTACACAATTCATTTATATTAGAGAATATTTCTCTCAAGATCAACATACTTGATAATAAATTAAGGATTCAGTAGGATTTCATGGTGTATTAAAATATATTTATTCTAATTTGGTTTTGAGGTTTACCTAAGTGGTTTAGAGAAATCCTCAACATGATCTAAATATTTATTTATGTTTTATCACTACCCATCAACCTCAGAAATATGGTCTATAAAAGGGGATAATTCAAGATCTATATGGATTATTGGTATTATATCTATGGATTACAATGGTTTTTGGGATCAACACATTACTTTATTGTAATTCTTTTAATAGTAACAACATTCAATCAAGAATTCAGATGGATCCTTATGAATCCATCTATGGTTGTAATTTTATAACTCCTACATGATGGAATGATTGTTGAGAATGAAATATATTGGGGATCTAGCTATGAAAACAATAGAAAATGTTAGATTCATTCAACAGTAAATATGAGGAGATCAAATTCTATAAAAATTGTTTTGATGAAAATGATCAAAATGCTCTAGATTTTGATGTTGGTGACTAGGTATTCCAATAAATATATCCAAGGAAGAGTTTTATGATATTTTTAATAAATATAAATAAAATAACTCTATATATGAGTCCTTCTAAATTTTTTGATCATATCAACATGTTAACATATTGATTGGTGCTTCCACTTAATCTATCTCAAGTTCATGCCACATTACATGTATCTCTCATGAACAGGTACATAACTATTTATTCATATGTGTTCAACTAAAAGGTAATGCCACTAGAGTATTACCATTATTATAAATATAAACTAGTATAAATTTTGAATCATAGGGATAAATTACTATGGAACAAGACAACTGACATTTTCAAAGGCTTGTGGTGAAAACAACCTATTTGAGGATGCAATATTGGAAATTGAGGATGTATTGAGGAAGAAGTATCATCATATATTTTTATTAGAGTTATGAATTCAAGGGGAAAAGATAAACATATGGTTGGTAGAATGTAACACTCCTAGATTTTCATGAAAAATTTATCCTTAAATAATTTGATTTCATTATTTTCTTCTGTTACTTATAACATTGAGTTTAGACAATCTGTGTAACATTAATAAAATATAATGTGCATGTTATAATCAAGGTATATAATTGTTGTGTTTGAATATTAATTAAAATATAATTAAAATATATAATTTAAGCATATAAATTAAATCATTATTTATCAAATAAATATAATTAAAAATAAAAATTATTTTGGTATAAATGTGAGTTCTTTCTAAAATATAATTTTTATGATCAATATGTACTTTTATTAATAAAATAAGTAAATTAATATTGGTGACTTACTTTAAATAACTTTATTTATTATTCACTGGATAAAATGTTTTAAAATAATCAAAAAATGTTTTTCCATTCATAGGAAAATTAAAAATTGATATTTATTATTATAAATTTATTTTTCAAATAACAAGTTTTTGTTGCACATTGTGAACCTACATTAAAATAAATTTCATTTAATTTTATGTTTTTAATAAAACTAATGGAATTACTTATTATGATTTATGAATTTCGAATTTGATATATAGTTCCTTTTTTCTGGTCAATAGGAATTGTTATAGTTGTAAAATTTATCACCTCAAAAAAAGGATAATCATGTTTATATTGAATAAAAAGAAGTGATATCGCCATAAATTTACATTATAATTCCTATTGTATGAATTTAATTTTACCCTCGACACCATAGGTCAGATATTTTTGTTTTTAATAGACACCGTTCGATGAATATGACTTATATATTATTTAAATAAAAGAAAGATACAAATTGTATGTCACTTTTTTAATATATATTATATGTCCACATAAGGTAAAAATAATATTATGAATGAATGATAGTGTATATTTTTATATTAATAAATTTTATTTCATTATAGAAATTTATTTTTATTATTTTGTTTTTATATAATATAAATAATTGATTATGAAAAACAGATGCAGTATTTACCAATTTAATAAAAATATATAATATATGAGTTTAGAATTATTACATGACTAATATTATGAATTTCTTAATGTGAACCATGAATTTAAAATAATAATAGGATATATATTGTATGTTTGAGAAAATTATATTTGACTTCCCCTTTGTATTGATCTTTTAAATGTCAAATTGAATGAACAATGTCAAAATATAAAATATTAATATTTTATAAATTATTAAAATATTTCAAAAAACAAAAAATTTGAAATAATAAATTAAGGATTTGATATTATCGAAAATTTAAATAATTTTACATTTATGGGACAAATTAAATCTTATATTAAACAACTTTCAACCCTTTAATATTGAAAAAATTATTAGCATAGATTAAATTAAAATTGATTACCTACAGGTCAATCAAAATAATAAGGATTAAAATTATACCAAAACATGTATAAATTAAATTAATTGATGGTATTAAAATAATCACTAACCATAAAATTTAATACTTATAAATTTGGATTATTTTTTATTGACAATGAATTTATTATAATTTAATCTTTTGAATAATTTGAAAAAGTTCGCCTCACGTATATTCTAAAAGGGAATCTCCTCCCTTAGATAGTCACGCCACATTGAGCATTCTACATTGAAAAAACTCTATAAATTTATCATTTTAACTCTCATATCCACATTCTAGTTGTTTTGGCCTTCCAAAAAATCCATCCTTATTGCATATTAGAGGAGATCTAAAGTAATCATTTCAAATAACTGGTAATAAAATTCAAAGATAATTTTCTTTACAACTCTAATATAAATCATATAAATATGTTGTAGTTATCATAAAATATTTAATTAAATACACTCAATATTATATAATGTTATTTTTATTTTTAAAACTTCATTATACTCCCTCTCTCCAATCAAATATGATGTGAAAGTATCACTTGTGCATACGTATAGATTACTATCTCCATATAGAAAAGTAGTTTTCATCACCATCTATTATGGATGGGTATTAAATGTGTTAGTCTTTTTATAATATATTTAGGACATTATTTAAATTATTTAATAACATTATCAAATAAACTAATATACAATCCAACCCTTTTGGAAATGTTTACACTATTTGTGTGTATGTGTGGGCTACCAGCTCCACAAAGTGATGTGATTTGGTTATCATTTTTATTTTACATGGATTATACTGAGAATTAATTTTAGGAATATATTTTATATATATGATAAGAAAACTATATTTAATGGTGAATTAATATAATCATTTCTTATGTTCTATTCACTAAAAAATGAAAACGAGCTTCAAGTTTATATAGGACGTAATGTCTTAATGAAAGGTATACTAAAATTTTCTGTATTAAACTATTATGAATGAATATAAATATGTATATTATAAATTTATTTGATATTTATATAATTTTGAATATTTGATAGATTATGAATCCAAGATAAAGGTACATGGATATTAACTAGTCAATTGAAATATTGATGATAAACGAAACAAGCGACACTCGAGAATGATTATTTTAATAAGTATTTAGTGACATAAGTTGGTGTTGAAATCTTATAAATGAATAATAATTTATATTATAATTATAAAAATGAATTTTTATTGAATTTTATTAAGTAAACATTTATTATCCTAGAGGTTATAGTTATTTAAAATAACTGTGATCTCATTTTAATGGTTTTCTGTTACATTCTCATTGCTTATATAAATTATTTATGACAATGTTTAGAAGATGAAATAATACGTTCTACCTCTAAATATATTCATAAATATTTTGTTGTTATGTGTAATGGTGGTGTTTCTATGGGGAATATGGTGAGTATACAGGATTTATAATTTTAGGGAAATAATTTAATTATGAAAACTAATTATAAAAGTTAGTTAAGTATGTCAATTTTTTCCAGAAATAATGAATCAGAAAATAAATTTTTATATAGGTTTGGTTCAAAGTAGAAATATTACATTAGTATACCTCTCTTCCAAGAAATATATGCATTGTTCAGTAATTAATTTTTAAAGGGTAATCATAATCCAATTATTGAAACATTTTCTACAAAGTGTATGGATAACTACAACACACAAAATTTCGTAAGGTGGGTCAAAAAGAAACTAAGACCTAGAATTTTGACCATGGGATACACAACCTGAACGTAACCAAATTTTGTATCTAGGGGGTCACATACAAAAGATAGAAAGAATGATATGACCACTTTTATGTATATTAATTAATAGAATGTGATCGTAAGTGAAATATAAGAAATTATTTTACAAACTCAAGAAATTAGGATAAAGTATAATATGAATGAGGAAAGAACCAATAATGTTTGTTGAGAAATATTGATTTATCCTCAAGGTATTGGATGTCTTATAAATTACGATTCCACTTGAGAGACTCTGCATTAGATGAAAATTTGATCGCACAGGCTGTGTGACAAATCATATCTTTATTAAACATTATTTGATGTTTTTTACATAAATATTTACTTAATTCAACATAGGATATTGAACTAACTAGTTTATTTTTTTGATTATAAATATAATATAACATCATATTACTAGGATGTAATAACTTTATTGAAAACTCCATTAACATTATATTAAATTTTCACAACTCCTATCAAACTATACTAGATAACTAGGGGACATATATAAGAATGGTGTGGGCTATAAAATACAACATTGTAATAAAAATAATAACATGATGAATGTATTAATTGATAATAAAGAGGATTTCCCATGGTAAATAAATTGAATAACAATCATAATCATGGTCAATGAGTCATAATACAACATGATATCATAAATTCAATAAGGGAATGTGTTACCAACATTAATCATTACATCATAAGAATATTTATATATTAACAACAATAGAATTATAAAATTATTTTATTAGGACACCCTCACATGAACTATACATGGAATACCTTGAGGCTAAAACTTTATCCAATGCGTTGTAGTGCACTATGGGAACACCCATAATAATCCTTTCTTTTTTATGCCTAATTATTTTAGATATATAATAAAAAATAAGAAAATATTTCATAAAATTTCAACACATGATTAACTAAAGTGGGTTATATGAAAAGAGAAACAAAATAAAAAAATTATAATTATAGCTATTTTAAAAAACATTAGTAGAAATTAGTATGAGTTTGAAACATCTAAAATGTTTAGCATGAAAAATCACAAGACCATTTTTTGCTACATAATAAGTGATAAAAAATGATAATTTGGGTGATAAATGAGATTAAAGTGGGTATATCATAACTTTCTAATAATATGGAATGTTAGAGGGGTCAATAATAACAAAATAAAACATGAACCAATTGGAATTAAAATGCATAAGAAGAAAAGGGTCCTTGAATAAATTTTTGTCATTTAAAAAGAACAAGATGAGTTCTATAACACACTAAGATTTTAGGAAATATATTATTTAAAGTTAATTTAAAATACATAATATATTATTCTGTATGCTATACATATTTTGTATTTCATCACATGAAATATCATGTTTATCTAGCATTGAATGAAACGTCGACAACCTGTGATGACTTATGTTAAACCAAACCACGGTTCTTACTTGAAAACAATTATATTATTATTATTATGGTAGTTATCACCAAGAAATTGATGTTGAGTCAATAAGTTTTCCTTATGAAATTTTCATTGATTCATGTTTTGAAAATCACAAACACTCTATCTCAAGTAAAATTTTATTTTCCTTAAGAATTCATATAGAAGATTTTCCTTCCCCAAGGAAAATTTATCCTCACCATGTTTTCATTGTTCATGTCATAATTTATTTAAACCTAAATCATTTTAATTCTAAGTATAAAATTAGTTTTCATATCTTGAACTTTGGAATCTTATAAATACATAGATATAGATAATTCTGTTTTGAGGATCAAAATTTAGGTTCCGAAATCTCTGAATTCAGACTCTGAACTTTTTGTGTTCAGACTCCAAATTCATTGAATTCAAACTCTGAAAATTCTGAGTTCAGACTCTGAATTCTTATGAATCTAGACTCCGAATTCTTATGTATTCAGATTCCAAATTATAATGAATTCAAACTCTGACTTCTTTTTAATTCAGACTCCGAATTCTATGAATTTAGTCTCTGAGAATTCTTATTTCAGACTCTGAATTCTCTGAATTCAGACTCCGAACTTTCTGAGTTCAGACAGTGAATTTTCAGAATTTAGACTCCGAACTGTCTGAGTTCAGACTCTGGATTCTCTGAATTCAAACTCTAAACCAACTTAGTTCAGACTCCTAATTCTTATGAATCCATTCTCTGAATTATTATGAATTCAAATTCCAAATTCTTATGAATTTAGACTCTAAATTCTTATGAATTCAGACTCTGAATTCTCTGAATACTGACTCCTAATTCTTATAAATTCAGACTCCAAATTTCCTTGAAATTCAGACTCCATAATAATATAGAATTGATTTTCTTAATTCTTTTGATGATAGAATCCGAATATTCATGTATTATAGTCACTGAATGGTTTTTTTGTTAGACTACGTACATTTATTTTTTAGACTCTGAAAAATGAATTTGGTTAAGTAATATTTTTTACTTACTCTTGTTTGAGTTATAAAATGATGTCATGCATTCTGTCACTAAATAACTATTGCTTGAGTGACACATGTACATGTCCCACTAAAAGTCAAGGAAAAATATTACCGTTGGAGGAGGGAGCCAACTATTGTAGATGTGCCTATAAATAGGAGCTCATTTGAATGAGATCATACCAACAGACTATTCTAGAACTCCAAAGATTACATGATGAAGTGATTTATAGGGAGAGACTCTCATGATGTGTGTGTACTTAATATCTTGTTCAGAATTGCTTCGTGCAACTTCGAATGTTTCTGAGTGTATTTGAGGGCTTTTGGGGATAGGAAGACATAGGAGCCAACAACCTTGAAGTTTGAGGGCTTGTGAAGAAATAAAGATAGACTCTGATATTCGTATCGAGGGCTTACCCAGGTGTGGGAAAGACAAACTTTCTTAAAAGTATAAATCGGGGTACCTTTACCCTCGGTTGTTGGATACCCTTCTCTTTGGCTTAAAATACTTCTTACTTGTACTCTGATTAGTAAGATTCTATATGCTTTAAGGTATAATCATTATCTTTGAAATTTTTTCTTAAGTTTCATTTTCAGAAACAAATTTCCGTAATCAAGCAAGTTTGTAGGACTAAGAGGTCTTGTGAATTTACCTTTTTAAACGTTTTTAAACATTACCATCATTAAAACATCTAAAGGAATTTTTTAAAGTGTACAATTCACCCCCCTATTTTATTTTGAGCATCTACATTCATCATTTCGATCCTATAATTGGTATCCAAGAAGGTCTCTAAAGTACTTATATTCACATATTAGTTTTCTTGCTCATGTTTTTCATTGTTAAATATTTTTCTTGCTTATGATATTTTTATCCTTGTTTACAAACTTTTATTACTAACCAGTTTTTGTGGAATGATTTTTTTAAATATCGCAGGAATAAATGTATGTTCAATAGACAATATTAATCCTACTAGACCACCAATTTTTTATGGGAATTATTATGAATATTTTAGAGATCGTATGAAGATTTTTTTCATTAATACTGGGGTTGACAACCTTGTTATTCTGACTGGAGATTACAAGATTCCTGATAAGGAAGTCAGAAATTTTACTAATCAAGAGTAGTTATAATATCACATAAACTATATGGTACGCAATACTTTGTTGTATTCCCTGAATAGGAATATATATATCCATATTTCATCTTGTGAAGCTGCAAATTTTATTTGGAAGAAGCTTGAAGTAACACATTTTGGAACTTCCAAAGTTATTGAAACTATAAGAGCTATTATTAGAGCTAAATACCATGGTTTTTTCATTCCTTATGGAGAACCTCTATGTAAGGTAAAATAGAGATTTATTAATATTATCAACAGCTTAAAATCCATGGGTGAAAAAGGTTTGTATTATGAGGAACTTGTAGACAAGATTATAGAAATCATGCCTAATGAGTGGGAATCCAAGAGGACAACTATAGATGAGAATAGGAAAGTCTCATAGATCACTCTTGATGAGATTTTTGGAACTCTTATTCAACCAAAAACTAGATTGAAGAGAGATGATGAAAATGTTACCAAAAATAATGGAAATGGATGTGTTGCTTTTACAACTACTTCAAGTCATATAAAATCCAAGACTCCTGAGAGAGTTACAAGATCTAAGCCTAACAAGGTTACGGTTTTATCTGAATCAAGTGAAAGTGAAAATTATAAGAATGAACTAGCTAATCTTGCGCGAAGGATGAACAAGATAGTTGGGAAGAAATAATTTCATTATAGATACAAGAAGACAGAAAGGAAGGACATGAAAGACTCTAATGTCAGTTGTTATGAATGCAAAAGAGTTGTACATATAAGGCCATATTGACCTATGCTTAAGTGAAAAGATAGAAACGAAAAGCATTATGAGAGGAATAGAAAGATGTACTAAAAAGATAAAGGTAAGAATGTCTTGAATGCTAATGACACATGGGGTTCCAATGGTCGAGACTCTTCTGATGAATCCCCAGATTATGAATCTTCTATACAGAATAATTTTGGTTTACATGCCAAGTTACCTATTGAAAATTAGTGTTTAATGGCTAAGGTAAACAATGACAAATCTATCACTAATGTATCGATGAATACTAATTATTGTGATAGTAAATATTATGAATCATCAGTTCAATAATCATTTTCTGATGAAGATAATACTTTACCAACCTATGAGGAAGATTATAGGTTTTCTAAGCTCATTGAGAATGAAAATTCTAAAGTCAAGAAAATGATTGATAAGGAAAATTCTAGAATTTCTATCCTTCCTATGGAAATATCAGATCATTCTAGAGATCTTGATATGAAAACCCTTGATTTTGAAAGTATTTAAAAAACCCATGAGGAAGTTAATTTTGAGAAGGATAAACTTTCTAATGATCTTGAAAAAGTAATTTCTAAGAAAAACGTTTTCGAGCCTAACTATAGTGCTAAAACTGATGTTTTTAAGGATAAGAACATAGTTATTAGACTAATGTTAGAAATATTTTCCTTGAGGAAGTTTTTTTTCAAATTTGTTATTAGGGAAGGAAAAAATTGATAAGAATTATTCTCAAATTTTACCTCTACGGAATAATTCTATATTTGGTTATACTTGTTCAAACCCGTTTTTTAGTAACAATTATTTTCTTCCTCAAAGTGCTCCATTCTGTACTAAGTATCAGTGTGGTGGGAATTGGGAAAAAATTGTTGTTTTAAACAAGAATTAGTATTTAGGTTTTCATAAAGATGATTTTTCAATGAAAATGAAGATTCCTAAAAATTTTCCCTTGGAAGTTTCCAGATGCAAGAAATTTTGGGTTCCGAAAGTCTAACACTCTTATTTTCAGAAAAATAAAGACATTACCAACAAAAATACATGATACATAAATAGTGGATGTTCCCAGAATATGACTAGAAACAAAACCGTCTTTTAAAAGATTATCCAGATGAAAGGAAGAAAAATAACATTCAGAGATAATGCTAAGAGAGAAATTATTGGTATAGGGGACATTGTTCTTCTTGTAAAAACATTGATTTCAAATGTTTTATTTATTATGGGTCTTAAGAACAACCTCATTTTCATAATTCAATTATGTGATGAAGGTTACCTTGTGAATTTTTAGAATGACAAGTGTATAATACCCAATTCCAAGGAAGTGTTTATTCTTCCTGCCAATAGGAATGTGAATTTTTACACACAAAACATAGAAGACATTAGAAGCCAAGAACTACCTTGACATAGTGAAATGGAAGATCATTCTTGGTTTTGGAATAAAAGGTTAGGACACTGTAATCTTAGGATACTATGAAAACTCTCTAATAATAGACTAGTTAAGGATCTACCAGAGCATAGATTTGATTCTTCAAATGTTTTGGATCCTTTTCCATATGGAAATCAATATAAATCAAGTTTTATATTAGTCGGTGATGTCTCAACTACTGGTGCATTATAGTTAGTTCATATGGATCTTTTTGGTCCAACAAAAACTGGAAGCATTGGTGGAAAATATTATGTATTTGTTTTAGTTGATGATTTCACAAGATTTTAAGGGTCTATTTTCTTGCAAAGAAATATGATACTTTTTGTTATTTCAAATGTTTTAGAGCCCATGTTAAAAATGATAAATATCCTCCTTTGATAAATATACATAGTCATGATGGAGGTGAATTTCAAAATTCAGATTTGGAAACCTTTTGTAATAGAAAAGGTATTACTCATAACATCTCAGAAACCAGAACACCTCAACAAAATGGTGTTGTTGAAAGAAAAAATGGAATTCTTAAAGAGATAACAAGAACCATGTTGAGTGAATATTCGATAACCAAAAATTTTTGGGCATAATTTGTAATTATTTCTTGCTATAACATAAATCATGTTTTGATTATACCTTTTCTTAATAAAACGCTTTATGAGTTATGGAATGGTTGAAAACCTAGACTTTCCTACTTCAACGTTTTTGGTTGCAAGGTATTCATTCTGAATACTAATGATAATCCACATAAATTCACACCCAAATCTGATGAAGTGATTTTCATAAGCTACTCCACAACTTCTAGGGATTATAGAGTTTTCAATAAAAACACTTGTACTGTTGATGAAACAGTACATGTTAAATTTGATGAAACTGATCCTTTTGTTTTTAAATAACCTCAACCTACATCTTCGGATGTGTTTTAAAAAACTGATTTCAACCCTTGTTAGAATATCCTTCCAATAAGGAAGTTGTTCAATAAGATATTTCTGAAACATTTATCCCAGAATATTTCCTACCCTATGTTGAAGAATAGGTTTTACAAAACCCAAATCAGTTGTTTCTTAAGAATCATCCTAATGATACTATCAATGGTGATGTAAATGAACCTATAAGGACTAGAAGTTCTATAAGAAATGAGGCAGAACATCTAGCATTCCTTTCCCAATTAGAACCAAAAATCACTGATGAAGCATTAGGTGATGATGATTGGACAACAGATATATAAGATGAGCTAAGTGAATTCGAATGGAATAAAGTCTGGACCTTGGTTGAAAGACCTATGGAAACTTCTATTAATGGAGTAAAATGGGTCTTCAGAAATAAATTTCATGAAAATGGAATAATAGTAAGAAATAAAGCTGGATTGGTTGTTAAACGCTATAATCAACAAGAAGGAATAGACTATGAAGAAACCTATGCTCCAGTAGCTAGACTTGAATCTATTCGTATTTTACTTGCCTTTGTAGCATTCTTCAATTTCGATCTTTTTCAAATGGATGTTAAATGCTTTTTCTTTAATGGTTTTGTACAAGAGGATGTTTTTTGTTGAACAACCTCTTTTTTTGAAGATTCAAAACATCCTGAACATGTTTAAAAACTTACCAAATCTTTGTATGGACTTAAGAAAGCTCCAAGAGCCTGGTAAGATAGACTTACTAGATTTTTTATTCAAAATAATTATGTTAAGGGAAATGCTAATCCAATCCTCTTTATAAATAAAGGTTAGAAACCAGTTTGATTATTCAAATTTATGTTGATGACATTATATTGGGTTCAACTCAGCAATCTTTAACTGATTCTTTTGCGTATCTAATGAAATCTGAGTTTGAAATGAGTATGATGGGTGAGTTAACATTTTTCCTTGGTTGTAAAATTTATAAAAAACCAGAATGAATATATATATCCCAACATAATTATATTAACGATCTTATTAAAAATTATGGATATGAAAACACTAAGAGTATATGTACTCTCATTGGAACCTCAAATTCACTTGATCAAGATGAAGCTGGGAAACTTGTAGATCAAACTTATTTTAGAGGTATGATAGGAAGTCTACTTTACTTGACAACTACTCATCCAGACATAATGTTTTCAGTATGCTTATGTGAAAGATATCATTCCAATCCTATGGAATCTCATTTTGAGGTAGTGAAAAAGATTTTTTGATACTTAAAGGGAACCAGGGATCTAGGACTCTTTCATAATTTTGGAAATGATTTTGTTTTAAAATTATTTTTGAATGCACATTTTGGTGGATGTATAATGGATAGGAAGATTACATCCAGAACTTTTCATTTATTAGGTGATTCATTAGTTTCTTGGTCATGAAAAAAGAAACACTTAGTAGCACTTTTCATTGCTAAAGTTGAATATGTAGCAGCTGTAAGTTGTTGTTCTCATGTGTTATGGATACAACACACACTCACAGACTATGGTATGAGTTTTACAACAACACAAATTTTGTGTGATAATACTAGTACAATTTCCCTACAAAAAATACTCCACATCACTCTCGTGAAAAACACCTAGATATTAGGAATCACTTTCTTAGGGATCACACATAGAAAGGAGATATCATTTTTCAATTTATTGTAAGATAGATCAACTTGCTGATATTTTTACACAATCATTACCATCCGATAGATTTTAATACATTAAACAGAAGTAAGGAATGATAACCTTAAGGTAATCATCCATGTTAACTTCTTGCTGAAACCAATCTCTTTACAGTAAGGAACTCCTTTTCATATGGGGAGTACATTTGTTTGTTAGATTTTAAAAAAAAATTGTTGTCTAAAATTTTTTCATAGTCTAAATTTTTCTATAAGTCTAATTTTTTTTCATAGTCTGATTTATTTTCATAGTCTAAATTTTGTTCGTAATCAAATTTCATAATCTAATATTCTTCAAGAAGAATTTTCTTCAATACGAATAATCATCCTAGAAATCCGAAAGGTATTCTTACTTTAATAAAAAAAATTAATCATCTTTTACCTGTTGGTATTTTCATTTTTTTTAAATTTTTTGTATTCAATTTTCCTTAAATCTGAATGTTTTCCTTGAAAAACTCAAAAGATCAGAATCTATCAAAATTCTTCCTTGGTCATCCTTTTAGCCATCAGATCTAGATAGAAAGTATTTCAACCATTGGATTGAGTTTGGAATTTGAAACATTACCTCAAGTTCCTATATAAAGGACCCTCGGATGGTTGTCCCGCATCGATCTCAAGGTTATTACGTGCTGAAGCTCTTCCCTTCCTACAAAAGCCCATTCCAAACTTTTCATATCTTCCTTACATCTGAATTTCTACCGAAGTACCATCCCAGAAAGAAATGTCAACTATTAATCCAATCTCTGAATTGAAGATATATAGAGAAAGGATATATGATCTAATGTTTTATTCCAAATAAAACTCTATCATTTCTAGGAATATAAAACTCAATGGATGAGAGAGTATATATTTCAAAACAAAAACATCAAGATTTGGTATATCCAGAGTTTTCATTAGAGTTCTATGAGTCAGTAATGTTATTTATGGAAGAAGGAAGGAGTATTTTTCATTCAAGTGTTATGGAAATAAATATTCACTTTCTTACACCAAAGCTACAAGCTTGGTTGGTATTCCTTTTGAAGGGGATGCTGAGTTCTGTACTCACAAGAGACCTGATTTTAAAGGATTTTTTATTAAGGAAAATGTAATGGCTTTACTTGGTCTCTCAGAAGTAATGACTCTGAAGATTCTTCCCCTGTCTACAATCTTTTGGATTCTTGAATTGTGGGTTCAACGATTCCTTATTCCGAGAAAACGTGATTAGCATACTTTGAAGAAGAGTGAAATATATATTTTGGATTTCTTGGTGAATCAAAGGAAGATAAATTTGGTTAAGTAAATTATGATTACGATTGAGAATATAATGAATGGGAATTTGAATTCTAAAATTATTATATATACATCCATTCTGTCAAAGATGATTGTTCGGTGTTTAGAATCCATAAAAATTTCTTGAAATTCTAAGTCGAGGAATTGAAAAGTCATGTTGTTGAGTGAAGATACTTTGAGAATGATGAAAATTGGTTTTTCCAAATAATCCAAAGAATTCTATGATTTTCCTGAAGAGGAAGTTGAAACTCCTCCAATGAAACAGTAGGTGGCTAAAACCACTAAAAATGGTGTAAGGAATGTGAAGGTGAAAGAAGTATAAGTGAAGGAAAAAACCCTAGAGGCTAAGGAAATTCATTCAGAACCCTCTAATCCAAAGAAACAAAAATCATACCCTAATGAAGTAGTAGAAAATTGGAGAGAAGATAAGAAAAATCAGAAAGAAGGGGATCCTAAGTTTGGCATGGACCCTACTGAGGAAAAATCATTGAATGAAAATGCAGCTTAAGAGCTTGAGATGAAAGAGAAAGATAATAATCCAATGAAAATGTTGTCTAAGGCAGAGATAGTTCAATCACATCTGTAGGATGTTGAGAAATCATTCGAGTTTATTCTGGTACAGGATTAATTTCTGATAGAATCATTACAAGAGAATCCGGGAAAAAAATTTGTGAATCTGGGAAATTTTCAACAAAAGGATGTGGATGAAGAGGAAAAACAAGGGAGTCGTGATACTAAAGATTTGATAAATCAAGTTGAATATTTTATAGAGAAGGAAAGACCTTATAAAAAATTACCATTCCAAACCTCTGAAGCCTAGTCTTCAAAACATGATACCCTAGAGAAATATGAGAAATGTGGAGAATAAGTGAACAAAGTTTCTAAAGAAGAAATCTCCAACTATGACTTCATTTAGCCAAAGGATGCTAAGGAAGATACTGAGAAGGAATAGGTAGATGAAGATAAGATTGTGCAACTATCTGATAATGAACACAAAACACCCAATCAAGAAGAAGACATTCCAAAATCTGATAAGGGAAAACATGTGGTTGTTCATACACCTAGCAGAGTAGTGGTGAAGAAGAAAGATGTGGGTGCTTCATCAAAGCGGAAAGCTGCTGATATTGAAATAGAATCCCCACCAAGAAAAATATCTAATTCAGAATCATCCTCTCTTGGACATGATTTTGTAGTCTAGTCTTTGAAAAATCTTGTTGGAACTAACCCACTACTTCCACGCATATACTCCCGATGATAGATTCTTCAGCATATCTTAAATAAAAAATCATATTCAGTATCCATGGTGATGGATAAGTGTGTCAAAAATGAGGATGATTTCAAAACCTTTTTCATAAACTATGAATCCCACAAAAGATCTTGCAAGAAGATGACTAGATGGTTAATGAAAACTTTATAAGATATGATAATTCTTGATGAGTTTCGAGATAATGTCAAGGATGCATTTGAAACGGAAGATAGTAAGTTCAAAGATCTCACCATGTCTATTGAAGAAAAGATATATCTTGAAGAAAATACTCAGAAGTAAGAAGTGAAAGATCTAAATGGGAAATTATATTCTGTTTCTCAAATTTGGAAGAGAGAAAAGGATCTCAAGATTGAAATATAATAGAAGATAGCTAAGCAATAAGAAGTTATAAAGGGTCAGAAAAAATCTTGTAAGTCTTAGGATGAAAAAATCACAACCTTAGAGATGAAAAAAAGAGATCAGTATCAGCTTCTCAAATGTGCAGAGGAGGATCACAAGGAACTCCGGAATCTCAAAAACATAGTGAATAAGTTGATGCAGAAGCAGTAGGGAGGATAATCATGTTCAATTCCGATCTTTTATTGTATTTCTTCCTTTTATAAATTTTTCCAATCATAATAAAATTTTGGGTTGCTCTTTATAAATTTGGTTGTCTAGTACTAATATTTCAGGTACTATATTTTCTTTTCCATTTCATGTATTCCTTTTGAAAATCGCAAAGGGGGAGAAAGGAATGTTAAAAAGAATACTAAGTAAAGAGGAAATTTCCCAAAGTAAGGTGGAGTTCATCTAAGGGGGAGTTCTTATCCAAGAAGATTTTGGTATAAAATAAAATTTTATGACTCAATCCAATAATCAAGAATACGATCCTTAGTTTTTCCAAATCCAAAGGGGGGGTTAGTATTATTCATTATTGCTCATGTGTTACGAGAGATAAGATTTATTTTGAAAGTATAGAAAAAAAAATTTAAGTCCTTATATTATTTTTCATAAGGATGTTTGTGCCTTCCAAAAATGGGTAGATTGTTGAGTCAATATGGTTTCCTTATGAATTTTCCATTCCATCATGTTTTGAAAATCAAAAACACTATATGTCAATGAAAATTTTATTTTCCTCAAGAATTCATAAGGAAGATTTTCCATCCCCAAGGAAAATTTTTCCTTACCATGTTTGCATTGTTCATATCATAATTTTTTTAAACCTAACCAAATTTATTTCTGTTTATAAAATTCTGTATCGTATCTAAAACCTAGGAATGTTATAAATACTTTGATATAGAGAATTATGTTTTCGAGATCTGAATTCAGGTTCCAAATTCTCTAAATTCAGACTCCGAACATTCTGAGTTCAGACTCGGAATTCTTTAAATTCAGAATTCGAACATTCTGAGACCAGACTCCGAATTCTTATGAATCCAGAATCCGAATTCTTATGAATTCATATTCCAAATTCTTATGAATTAAAACTCCAAATTCTTATAAATTCCGACTCCAAACTATTGGAATTTAGACTCTGAATTCTCTAGATTCAGACTCCGATATTTCTGAGATCAGACAATGAATTATTATGAATCTATACTCAGAATTCTTTTGAATTCATATTATGAATTCTTATGAACTTAGAATCCGAATTATTCTGAACTCAGACTATGAATTCTATGAGTTCATAATACGAATTCTTATGAATTCATAATATGAATTTCCTTGAAATTCAGACTTTAGAATTCTATTGAATTCACATTACGAATTCTATTGAAGAAAAAATCTGAATACTCATTTATTGTAGACACCAAATGATTTTCTGATCAGACTCTAAAATTTTATTTTTTAGACTCTGAAAAATAAATTTGGTGAAGAAATTTTTTTGTAGTTACTCTTGTTTGAGTTAGAAAATGATATCATGCATTCTGTTACTAACTAACCATTTTCTGAGTGTCACGTGTACATGTCCCTCTGAAATTCAAGGAAAAATATGACCGTTGGAGGAGGGAGATGACCGTTGAAGATGTGCCTATAAATATGAGATCATTTGAACGAGCTCATAACAACTGACTGTTCTAGAACTCTAGAGAATACATACTGGAGTGATTTCTATAGATAGACTCTCATGCTTTTTGCGTACTGAACATCTTGTTCAGAATTGCTTTGTGTGACTCTGAATGTTATTGATTATATTTGAGGGCTTCCGGGAATTAGAAGATAGAGGTGTCGAATTCATTGAAGTTCGAGGGCTTGTGGGGATAGCAAGATAGTCTTTGATATTCGTATTGTGGTCTTACCCTGGTGTGGGTAAGACAGATTTTCATGAATGTATAAATCAAGGGACCTTTATCCAAGGTTGTTGGATTCCCTTCTCTTTAGGTTAAAAGACTTCTTACTTGTCACTTGTATTATTTCACATTTTTTTCCACAACATTTTTATTGATAAGAAAAGTAAAACAATATTATAATTTCTTATACTTATACTCTGATTAGTTAGATTCTATACTCTTTAAGGTAGAATCAATATCTTTTTAATCTTTTCTGAATTTTCATTTTCGTAACCACATTTCTGGAATCAAGAACGTTTGTATAACTAAGAGGTATTGTGAATTTACCTTGTCTAATTTTGTTAAACATTACCATATTTAAAAGTTCCAAAAGAATTTTTTATTGAGCATCTACATTCATCATTTTGATCCTACAAATGAAATTGCAAAAAATAAAGATATTTATAAATTATGAAATTAAAATTTATTCATGTTCACAAGATTAATTCATTGGATACCAATTAATTATAAATAAAAATAAATACAAATTTATTATAAATGATGTAATAGCTAAGGTAATGATAAAATATTCCTTTTTTATTTTTATTAATATTTATAAATTGGATAGTTATTTATAAAGGATTATATTATCAATATAATGTAAGAGGAAAAACATGATTTTTTTCTAAACAGTCATTGCACACAAGACATAGTTATACCGAACAATAATACACTTTTATTATTATTGCTTAATAGGGTAGTTTTCCTTCCATTAAATCGAAAAATTTATTTAAAACTATATTTTAAAACATTTAAAATTTTATTAATAAAAAATAAAAGTCATTTTTGAAATATTAAGATAAAATTGTATTTGGGTTAATTTTTGGTATTTTCTATGAGGTTTCATGTTTTAATGAATAGTGAAAATATTATATTTTAATTAAAAACATCTAATTCATCTAATTTGTTGATATAGTTAAATAAAATTTTAATTTTTCTTAAATTATAATTAGATAAATATTATATAAATAATTCCAAATTAGGTAATTGGATTCAATTTCACATTGAAATTACATATTAAATCAGGTCAAACTTTTTAATATCTATCATTAAAATCCTCAAGACTCATCCCGTTTATGAGAATAATTTAAAAATAATCTTTGAAAATTTTGTGATTAAAATTTTTAAAAAATTATTCCACATTTTGAATAATAAAAAATCATATTCTCTAAAAATGTTATATTAGTTATTGACTCAAAAAAATTAGCAAAATAAATTAAAATTAATTTCAACTATTAAGGTAAAAATGGGTTCACTTAGTGATTAAAATTTAATCGTAAGAGTGTAACTAACCTAAAAAATTCCATAAAACCCAATTATGTGACATTATTCCATCATATAAATTATTTTTTTAGAATTAGTGTTATTATTTTATGCACATAATATAAGAGATACCTATCAATACTGTATACTTTTTTATATTTGAAATAATGCAACTCCCCATCAAATAAAAACATTTTGTCACCCTATTCACTTATTAACCCCTCTCAAGTCCTTTGGATAGACCAAAACCATCCCAAATAAGCATCAAAAATACCTCCCCCTACTTTGGAGTCCTCACCTGTGGAATAAAGCCATCCAAGTTAGCTGTTTTGTGAAACCAAAAGAAGCTACCTGAAATGGAGGTAATATTCTTCAACATGAAATTATGTTTTATTTATTTATCCAACAACAGTATTATTAATATTAAATGATATTAAATTAAAATTTCTATCATCAATATAATAATTTTTTTAATGTGTTCGACCTACACCTATACACACTTCTATCAAATGGGTAATGAAATTACCATTCTTGTGTGTCGAAGACAACCACCTCATGAATAGATAAATTAAAATTTTCCTTTACATCATATCATGGTTCATAATTATGATGGAATTTTTTTAATTATATACATGATATTTATTTTTTATTAACACTTATTTAAATATCATATACTGCATACATTCTTTAATTTCATTTTGAGAAAATATCATTATATCATTGGTGGACGTGTGGACTACCACCTCCTCAAAGTGATGTGATACTTTTAAAAATTACATGTAATGTATTAAGGATGGATTTAATTTAAAATATGTTACATACATGAAATTTAAATTATAGTCATGAAATAATTAACCATTTGGAAATATAATATATCATTTTCTATAATAACCATTCACACATTAAAAAAAGACATACCATCGTTCATGGACATATGACATACCACCTCCATGACCCGATTTGATTCCTTTTATAACAAAATAATTACATATAAACATAGAAAGGATTAAATTAAATAATATTTTGGATATAGTGATCATTTTTGATAGATAAATTTTACTTTCATTCTTTCCAAAAAGATAATTGAAAAATTTTAATGTTATTGATGAATACGTACAACTTGCCAACTTTATAATTGTAGCATTGCTTAAATTTTCCTAAAAATATTTTATGATTGTTCATAAAAGTATCATTTATGTATAAATTATTTAATTATATAATTTTTTTATTTTATAAATGTTTATATAACCCCCTTGAATATCGTCAATGATCCATATTCATTTTTACAAATAAATTGAATATAATCAAAACACTTGCTGTAAATTTAATTATTTATGTAGTTTTATAAACAATTGTTATATGTAAAATAAAAAAATTAATAAACATGAAAATAATTCTAATGAAAATAAATAATTAACAAAATATTGTTTTTTGGGGTGATAATTAGACACGTGGAATGTTGGGTTCAAGGTAAGGGATTTCATCTCAATATCCTTTCATTGAGGCCTTTCTAGATGATATGGATCATTATGCTTTTATTAGGATTAAATAAAACCGCTATGGAATTATATATCCAAATTTTACCTATTATAATGTTATTTAATTATTTTTATAAATGTTATTCTTTAATAGGGATAATTCTTGAAATGTTCACTGTGGTTTGGGACACAATGAATGTTTAAAGATTTAATTCAAAATCATTTCTTCATGTTAATATAGTGGATATTATTTTACATATTTATTTATATTGTTATTATATGGTTATAAAAAAATTATATATAAATATTTTTAATTTCATTGAATGTATTTCTTAATGATTGTTTTATGTGTTTTATATGGAACCTTTTCACAAAGGGAAAAAGGAATGTTCCAATATTAATGTACATGGAGACAATGATTTTTTCCACTATAGTGGATATTATATTATTTTTTTATTACATTGAATGATTTAATTATTCCTGGAATGAAAACCCATACTTTTCATTTGGGTATTTTCGTATTGAAAATGGGTTTTCAATGGAATGGATTTTCATGTATTGGAAATGGGTTCATAAACGAAAAGTGTATTTTTTTTAGAAAGTTTTTTTCACATGGGTTTAAAAATAGCATTTCTAGGGGTTTTATGATGACTGTATATTAGTAATAATATGATATTTGAGAATTATATGAAATGGGTGAGCCCGATTTAACTTATACAAATGGTTGAGCCCCATTATAGTTCACAAGTGTTCCTGAGACAACTCTTACGAAGGGTTGAGACCCATTGTTGCTCGTGAGAAATTTGTGTGCCTCATTTAGATTATATGAAGGGTTATTACACATTATAGATCATAGGTAAGCCCTATATAGCATAGAAAAATGGTGATATACATTATAGATATGCAATGAATTATGTAATGTTAATGTTGGATGTTGATCTTGTGATTATTACAATTCAAAAGGGTTTTGAAAGGATTTCTGTATAGGATTATCTAAGTCACCAAATGGGGAATAATTTCATGCTTTGGGTTTTAATGATTTAATTATTTTATAAAAATGTGTGTTTGTTTTTCAAACAAAATGTTTTATCTCATATTCTCAAATAACATTGAAGGTAAGGCTAAACATTATATAAGATTTCATGTTTTACCAAACTAATGGTTTCACTTATTTTTATATATCTAACTAAGGTTTGTGCTCATTAAATATTTTAAAAATGTTTTCATAGTGTTTAAGTATGTCTATAAGAGAGGAAGAATTCATGTTTGAATTGTTACCAATGTGGTATGTTTGGTAACAAGGTTCACAAATTCGTGGAAAAGAGTCTTGAACATTCTAACAATGAGATAACATATATCTAGTCAACAGTAATATTATTTTGATGTAATGAGTTGGGAAACTATGCCAATGTGTTTCCCATTTAACGTACTCAGGGTACATATAGTAATGATCTGAAGAAAGAAGGGATGGTGAAAAAAATTTCTAACTATAAAGTTGATGTTGGGCCTTCTGGTGAAGTGATGGAAGCTGTAGGGGGTTATATATTTTTTGAAGGTTAATCATTACACCAATGTCATAGTAACCCCTCTATTAATGTTTTAAATAATGGAAATACATTTGGATAAATTTATTGAGTTTATATAAGCTTCTGCTATATTTTTTAAAATTTATTTAAGGAAGAATACCTCTATTTATCTTGATGTTTTTAATGGTATTAGTGACCATTATAGATATATATATATATATGAAATTATTTAGCTTCATCATTGGGTAGT
Organism: Viscum album; assembly: GCA_963277665.1. NCBI lineage: Eukaryota > Viridiplantae > Streptophyta > Magnoliopsida > Santalales > Viscaceae > Viscum > Viscum album. The sequence continues at coordinate 1,448,291,332 of OY728151.1, read as the reverse complement.
ACTATTTAAATTTTGAGATAAATGAATTATCTCATAACATGAACCTTTAAATTATCTTATTATGTACTAACCATGTTGTTTTTTAATACATAAATATATGTGGAATATTGTGTTTTCATTTTCAAGAGTATGTTATCCAATAGATGTTTATTCTAGTACTTCATGAATAAAAATTCATCCTAGATAATAATTGTTTAGATAAAGAGATATGTTTGTTTTTTAGGTTTATTAAAGGATTAATATCTACTAATTATGTAATTATATTTCTTTATGTTTTTTTATAATAAAAGAATTCATCACTTTTAGGAAAATGACATTGAAATTTTTTTATCCAAACAAAATCATTTCTATTAAACTTATGGTCTTAAAAATCATCATAGATTTTGGTTTTTGATGCACATAACTATCCAATGATAATTCACAAGCTGGTGATCAATTATCTTTATCACTCTCTATAATTGTTTATGCTTGTCTCCCATGTCCAATATTTACAACTAACATATTTCCACTTTATATAAATCTAGTTATGTGTTACTTTTGGTAATCCTTATAGTTCCATGTTTCCATTTTTAATTGAAGTTTTAGTATTCATTTTTTATGTGTGTTTCTATGAATATAACATCCAATTGTTAATCCTTTTATATCCTATACGAATTTTGAGGGAGAAATTCCTTTTAAGTGGGTAGGATGAAAAATTTCAAGAATTGGTGAAATATATTCTTCCAAATTAATTTTTATCCATTGATATATTGTGTTACAAAATATACATAGTTTCTCTTCTGTGACATGATATACCATTTTTATCTAGTATATCAACCAACATATATTTCTTGAGGACTTCTGTTAGACACAATATTGAGTCCTACTGAAAAATAATTCTATTGGTATTATTATTATATTTATAGACTAGACAATGGAATGGTGGTAATGAATGATATTACCTTAATTATGAAATTATTTTATATGATTTTATATAAGATTAATTAATTGGTTTCAAATAAATTTTAAATTAAAATAAAGACAAATTGAATATAAAGGATGTAACATCCCAGTTAATTATTGAATATGTCTTTTTTATAGTTATTAATTTTTATGAATTGGATAGTAATTTTTAAGTGAAATTATGTTTATGATCGTATATGACACACAACAAGAGTTTCTTAGAGATATTGTGCTATAAAGAAGACTATGTTATACTGAAAAGTAATACACTATTAATATTATTATTTAATTATGTGGTTTTGATGCGCTATAATTGAAGAAATTATTTAAAAGTTAAATTTGAATCATTTATAATTTTTATATGAACAAAATAAACTATATTTTTTAGATAGTATTAAAAAAATTTACATTGGGTTGATTTTTGGTACATTTTGCGAAGTTTCATGTTTTGATGAATAGTGAATAATACTAAATTTTAATTGAAAAGTTATTTTCCATATATTATATTTATATAGACAAATAATATTTATAATTAGATTTAAATTATAAATAGATTATTTTTATATCATTAAATCTGACGAGGGTCATTTTAATGAATTTCACATTGAAAATTCATACAAAAACAATTAAAACATAACTTTTCTCATTAAAAACTTATCATCACATCCCTTATGCAAGATTAATTTTAAATTAATTTAGGCCTCATATGTGATTTGAATTTTAGAAAATGCAATCCATATTTGGAATCAGCTTAATATATGATGAATAATAAGGTAAAAATAGTTTTTTAAAGAAAATATTAGTGAATGTAATTAAATTTATTTACAGTAATTAAGTTAAAAATGTGTTTACTTAGTCATAAATATTTAATTATAAGAGATTAAATGGAAGAGAATCTTTTCAAAAAACCATTTTATGGACCTATTTAGACCATATAACCTCCTGTATCAAATTGAGACTATTATTGGAGGAACATAAAGTTAGATAGCCCTTTTATTAGTGTTTACCTTTTTATATTTACAATAATACCACTCCCCTCCACTATAAAAAGACAGTCAAACTCCCCACTGCATCACACCTCTCAGGAAATTTGGCTTATCTCAAACCTACCCAAATAGTATATAAAAAATCACTCCAATCACTCTAGATTCCTCAATTTTGGAATAAATTCTACCAAGGAAGCTCTTTGGTGAAAACTAAAATGCGGAACCTAAAAAGTGGTAACATTATTCAATGAGTATTTATGTTTAATTTCTTTATATACCAAATATAATTTTCTTATTTAATGATTTTCTTATAAATTCATTATCATATGTATAATTATATATTTTATCTTTACAGATTCTACAAAAACCAGTACATGCTTTCATCAAATGGGTAATGAAATTACCATTTGTGTGTATGATGTACTACCACATTTCGGAATGATATCTTTAATTTTTTACTTTACCACATGTCATAGTAAGGAATTATAATGTAAATAATATTTTATATGATATATATTAATTTTATGATGTCTCAATACTAATTTATCTTTTATATGAAATATACCTTCATGATTTCCATCTCGTGAAAATAGAATGTCATTGTTTGTAGACGTGTGGACTACTGCCTCTTCCTTGTGATGTGATACATTTACACATTACATGTAATGTATTAAGGATGAATTAAATTAAACATATGTTACATAAATTATATATATATATGATATTCTATATATATTTTCATTTTTGTAGATATTATATATTATTTTCTCTAATACTTTTCCACACATTTAAAAAGCGATAACATCTTTCGTGGATGTGTGGAATACCACCTCCTTGACATGATGTTGTTCCTTTTACATAATAATAATTTTATAAATAATTATATATGATTAAATAAAATTCTATTTATGATATAATAATCATTCTAGAAAATCAATGTTATTTACCTTATTTTAATAAGGATCATTTAAAAAATGGGAACATGACCCATCCTTACGTACAACCTACTATCTCCATATTTATAATATTGGTTCATTTTTTATATGCATCATTCATTTTTGGTTTTAAAATAATAATCTATGTAAAAATATGATAATAATATCATTATTATTCGGTATATGTCTATACAATAACCCCCTTGACCATAGTCAATGAATCTTAGTCGTTTTGACACATAAACCAAATATGGTAAATATGCCTGTTGTAAAAATAATTGTTTAAGTAGTTTTATAAAACATTGTTATAAGTGAAATTATAGGAATAATAAACATAAATATTTTTCCCAAGAAAATAAATATTTATCACAAGTTTATTATTATGGAACATACAGACCAATGTTAGATGTCAGACTCATGGTGAGGGATTTCGTTTCAATTTCTTTTAATTAAGGCATTTCTTGTTGATATGCACCTTTATTAATTTATAAGGTGTATATACAGATCAATTGACATTATATATCAATATTTTAAATATTTTAATGTAATTTAATGTTTTTAAATGTTATTAATTAATGTGGATTATGATTTAAATGTTAAATGTTGTATGTGACACTTTTTTTGTTGAAGGATTCAATTTCAAATTATTTTCTCCATGTAAATATTCCTAATATTATTTTAAATATTTATTTATATGGATATAAATTAAGGATAGTGGAAATTTTATATAAATTTTTAATATCATTCATTGGTTTTCATATTAAATATTTTTAACTATTTTTATAGAACATTTTTACAAACAATAAATGGAATGTTTCATTCTTAACGTATCTAACGACATTGAATTCTACTCTATTATGGCCATTATGTTATTTTTTGATTAATTTTAATTCTTTAATGATTCATTAAATAAAAATACAAACTTATCTCATTCGTATTTCTCTTTTGAAAATGAATTTTCAATGGAAATGATTTTTTGGTATTGAAAATGGGGTTTTTAAAATAAAAGGGTATTTTTCACTGAATGTCATTTTCTTATTGGTTTAAAAATAGTAATCCCCAGAGATTTATGGTGAAAATATTTCAATCATAATTTGTTACTTGAAAATTATATAAAATGGGTGATCCCTATAATTCTTATACAAAGGGTTTCTCCCTATTATAGATCACTAGTGAGTGATACAACATATTTTAAGGTTTGATCTCCATTATATCTCTTATGAAATAGGTGATCCTGATATAGAATATAAAAATTCTTTAGCCCAATTTTAGCTCACAAATGAGCCCAATATAACTTATTATAATGATGATCCCTATTATGAATATAAAATTAATTAGGTAATGGTAATGTTGGATGTAGGGCCTATGGTTATTCCGATTTAAAAGTGTTTTGAAAGGGTTTATGTATTTAATGATATATGTAACCAAAAAAGGTTTTTCTACTTTTTATATGTTTAATTTTTTTTAACAAAATGGGGGTTAATTTCATGAGTAATTTTTTTATTTCAAATTTCAAGGAACATTGAATAGAATGGTAAATATTTTATGAGTTTATATGTTTTATTGATCTAATAGTTTCCATTATTTTTATATCCCTCAATGAGATTTCATGATCATCCATTGTTTTAAAAATGTTATAATTTTTTTATAAAGAGTAATGAAATGAAACAAGTATATTTGATTGTCATTGAAATTTTCCCTGAAAATAAACCATTCTTTATTTTAAACATTTTATATTATGATAATAATGGATGCTAATTGGAAGTGTCCACTTTATATTTTATAGGTTTTTCATGTATTAGTTATGGTCTAACTATCTATAACACAAAATATAAAATGATCCTCAACATGGTATAATGTACATATATTTACATAACTCAATATTATATAATTTATAAGGCCATGTCTTTATAAATTCGGCTGCCCAATATGCGACAATAAAGACTCATGGGAAAGATTAAGGAGAGTTAATGGGTTATGTCATTACATGAACATCATAATAGATGAAAAGGGTATTTTTAAAATCATATCTCTTCCACATGAAATGGAAAAAAATGGAATTACCTAAATAAGGTTCTAGAATAAATAGGAGATAGAGAGGATACTTTACATTGAGAGAGTGTATCAGAATGATTTGGAGGAGTTGATTTGGAGAATAGGGAATGTTAGGATGTCTCTTGATTTGGATGGGATGGTTTTATATTTGATTAAATGTTTTTTCATGATAATAATTGTGTTCCTAGGTGGGTTTACTTAGGAATATAGTGGGGAGTTCTATATTAATTACCAAACATAGGTTTTATACCCTATAAAATAATTTTATCATAAGCAAAGAATCTTCCTATTATATTTGTACAAGATTTATATAAATTATGGGTGTTATTAATTATTTTATAAATCCATGACCCATGTAGATTAAAATAATACATTTCGTAATGTGTAAGGGGGTCATTATTTAAGAATTTATTTTAAAAACTTAAAAAATAATATTAGTTTTGAAGGATTCAGAATGGTTTTATAAAATCAATAAAATGACACAAATGGAAAAAAATTAAATTGAAAATATATATTTTATCATGGATTATTTTTATGGGAAAAAATTCATTTTTGTTTCATTGTGATTTCATATTAAACATTGTATATTTATATCATACATAATTTTAACCTAAAAATATGACTATCAAAATATTGTGAAAAATTCACATTTGGAATGAAATGAAATTGTGATTCCAAAAATAATAATGATAATATATAAATAATTATCTAAGTATTATAAATTAAAAATTTAAATTAATATCATTTTTTTCTTGTAAAATAATTTCCTTTACAATAGTAGTTTTTTGGCCATTATAAAAATTATATTTTCACTTTATAAAATTATATTATCTTTTATATTTAATATATAATATATAATAATATTTTCAAAAATATAATTATTTTAAATTATTTATGAATTCATCAAAAAAATGTATTAATATAAATTTAAGATTATAAAAACTATTATTTGAGTGTTATCATAAAAAAAATATTTTTTATCAAAATCATATATAAACTATTTTTATAGATAATATATAAAGATAAACTATAATGATTATTTTATTGAAAATAATATACACATATTCAAACATTCATGTTTGAGATATATAACCCTTTATTACACTAGAAGATACCCTAATGGTAAGTTGTGAGACAATCATATTTTATTGGGTGGTTCTACGAACAAAATTTGGTCCATGAATAAACAACTTCTTTCATGATTTAGATGTTAAATCTCAATGTGTTATTGGTCAAGGGTAAACCATTTAGATTTTATATCCCATTAATGCTCAAATAAATAGACCTCATATATTACAATCCTACTTGTCGATGCCATAATGCCTTTCATATCCATAAGATCGATTTATCATAAACATTAATATACTATTAAAAAGGTAACTATTAAACAGAAATATTTTAAATGGTCATGATGAATAATTAAATTCAAAATCTAATATACTATACATTAATTAAAAATAACCATGTTAGTTCATGTGTTTTAAAAAATTTATAAGTTTATACGTTATTAAAAAGGGAACTTTTTTTAAATGTTCGAGTTATTACATGACATCAAATATTAGTATTTGGCTTTGGTTATCAAATCATACATTTAATTGAGTCTTGAAGGATTCAAATAGAATTCAAAAAATATAAATGACTAATCTTCATATTGGTAATGTAATTACAATTAGAAAATGGGAAATTATCTATGTCATAAGAAAAAATATCATCCATAATAATCATAACAGTAATAGTTTGTAATTGAAAATAAAAGAACCATTGATTTTTTTTTGAATTACCTGTGAAATGATAACAATTATTCAAGACAATCCCATAAAAATTTTAAAATCGTTTAACTATTTATATTCAAATATTATAAACATTCTAATTTAATTCAATATCGAAATATATAAACTAAAATTAAATTTCATTAAATACCAAAAAATAATTTTTTTCAAATTTCATGTCATTAAATAATAGATTAGAAATGAAAAAGTTTAGTAAATAAACTACAAAGATGATAATATTATATATTTGAAATAATTAGTAAATTTATAAAATATTTGAAATGTGTTTCCAATAATACTAAAACACTTCATATGACATATTAGAAATATATATTAATTTTAAAAATGAAAACAATTGTATGAAAATTAAAATAAATATGTAGTATATAATAATATCCAAAAATGTATTCAAATAGAGCACACATATAATTCAAAATTTAATATAAAAATGTAAATAAAGAACCAAAAATGAGATCCAAGTGACCATATGGTTCATATACATATAGTTTCATGTTTTCAATTCAAGTTTTCTTGTATTTAACATACAAAAAAGGATAAAAATATAAAACATGGTAACGTGACAAAATGTATGGTCACTATACTGACCGTGAAAACTATATGCATTCAATTATGGATATATCCACTGGTCAATTGTTAAAACCTGGGATGGGTATGCTAACATAGAATAGTAAGTTGTGATATCATAGAAAACAAATCTTCTAAGGATATGTATTGGGATATTTTAAAAGTACTCTTATGCCTTGTATTAAGTACATTTCATTTGGGATTTACCATGAAGTGTGTTTAGGTGAAATTTTGAAAAATAGTAATGAAAGAGGGACATTCATCAATAGTGAACAGTTTTCAAAAACCATGAACCATGGCCTAGAAAAACATGAAACCCTAGACATAAGGGATTTTCAAGGATGGTTCAGGGTTTTTCAAACTGTGCACCGTAAAAGGAGAAACCGTGCACCCCCTAGAAGAGGCGCATAGTTTCGGTGCACGTTTAAGGGAAAACATGTGACCTGAGAAGAAAACCATGCATATGGGATTTAAATCACAGGAATTTAATTAAAAAAACTATATACCACCAAATTCCATAGATCAACCCATAAATTATTTCTATCAATTATAGAGCCTACTGGAGTTATTCAAAGTCCCTATGACCTCCATTCTTAGAAATTAAAATCCTAGTTGGAAATTCTACACAACTTCGAGTATCTGCATTATTCTCGATTTATATCACATTTCTCATCCATGCTTCTCCCATTATTTTTCTGAGTTTTATCCAATTTTTGTCGATCTTGATCTGCATTTTTTTAATCTAGATCAAGGTTTTTTTTACCTAGATCATGATTTTGGAGATCATTTTTCATTTGACCATGGTTTTTGGTTTCTGATCTAGACCGTGTTCATCATCACATTCTTGAATGATACACATTAAATAGGGATTATGTTGGGTGATTGTTCATCAATGAATTGAGGTTTTTTTTCTATAATTTAAATACCAAATTCTTGATTTCAATTATGTGTATCTAATTATAGAATTACTATTAGAGGATAACCAATTGATTTCCTAATTGAATTATGTTATTTGGTGAATTAATTAATTGAGGAAAAACATTAAATTAGGGATATTAGAATAATAGATTATGAACAATTAATTGTGGAATTAATTACATGATTTTTAGATTGTGAATAAATATAATAAATTGTTTAATTAATTACGGATATAAATATTATTAAACTGAGATAATTAACTATTGAGTTAATTATTAATGATTTTTGTGATTATGAAATTGATTAAGATGATTAATTTAATGGGGAATTAATTAATGATATTGATGTGCTTAAATAATTGGTGATTTAATTATGGGGATTTATGTGATAAAATAATTTTTGAATTATTAATGATGTCATGTGACTAATTAAATGGGGAATTAATTAATGTGATTGAGGTAAATAATTAATTTTTGAAATTGATAAGCATAATTATGTGATGAACTATTTTTTTAATTGATAATTTGATTGGGATAATTAATTAATTTTTTAATTAATTAATGAGGTTTATATGATAAATTAATTGGTGAATTAATTAATGGGATTTGTATGATAAACTAATTTTGAATTATTAATGTAATTTATGTGGATAATTAATTGTTTTAATTACATTGTGTTGATGAATGGTAATATGAACACTAAATCATGTATTATAAAATATGAATGTCAACATGGATATTCAATTTTCAAATTATTAATGGTCTAATTATTATTAAATTATAAAATTATATATGGTATTATGGTCATTAAATGGTGAAATGATGAATGGTAATAATGGAACTCTGTCCTGAATTATGAAATAATAATGGAAACATTGGAATTAAACTGTGAAATATTTATGGAAACATGGTCGTTCCAGCATGAAATATGAATAGTGACAAATCCATTCAATTATGAATTATAAATTTTTAATGGTTACAATGACATTTAGTACTATTATATTATCCTAGTGTCCTCAGGAACTTGGGGGTTCTGTGTGGTTAAATAATGAATAATTCATAATGTGAATTTTTTTTACATATGAATTGTATTTATTTATTTACATAAATGAAAATATAGTTTGACTGGATATCAATTTAGATACCAATGGTGGTGGGATACTTAGTTATACTCACGCAGTACTCAGGCCGACTACTCGGTACCCAAATAGAGATCATGTTTGTAGGATAATATTATTGAAAAGGCTTTGTGTTTGATTGTTCAGTGGGTTGTATTAGGTTTGAGGGAAATGCATGTTGATTAGGACCCACTTGGGAGTTGAAAGTGTGTTTGATTTTGAGTTTCATTTTGATTCTTAGAACATAATTTAGCAAGACATATCTATTGTTCAGTTTGATATTGTATTTCATATTTTGTTCATCTTAGAGTGCATGTATTTTTTTAATATGATTATGTCATTTGGATTCTATTTATTTATATTATGGGGGTTTATTAATCTGATAAAGTAGTTATAGTCTCCCCAAGACTGATATTAAACCCTTGCAGCTAGTCGGCATCCATTGTTTTATGAGGAGGTGCACATGTTGTCATGTGACCGACTAGAAATGAGCATCGGTGTGTGACACCTGATTCTGGACAATACAATGTGGTATCAAAGAACATTTTCTCGTCTTTTTTTATTTATATTTGGGAATGGTACTCATGATACATGGAAGATTTGGGCCTTCATTACGAGCTTTTTCATGGGTGTAACTAAACCTTGTATGTGGATGAACCGAAGTACAATGGGTGAGATTGTTTTTATTGTTGTTTGTTATTATAGTATAATGTTATTTCACCATGGGTGGAACTATTGTTTGGTGATGAGATAATTGTTGTTGAGATTTTATGATACATTACTCATGATCATTATAGAATGAGAGTAGAGTTTTCATGCATCATGATTGGCCCTCAGTATTATTTTGTGACATGAACATTTTAGGAACATATGGGGGGAAAGGTTAATTGGTAAGTTGTTGAACTTGAAATATATTTTTTACTTAGCTGTTAAATTGAAATGATATGTTTCTAATGTGAAATTGAGAATTTCATAATTTTGAATAATAATAGTAAATGGGTGTCTAATGGGAAACATGATTATGAGAATGAGTTTTCCCTTTCGTAACAGTGACATATTTGTAGGTTGGTTAAGGGTAGAGTTAGTGTATCATTTTTGACAATGTGGAGGGGTTCTCAGAAATGAATTGTTGTGAAATATTTTTTTCCATAAATATGTTAATCTTATAAAATGTTACTAGTGTTGAATGTTTGGAATTATATATATATATATATCCATAATGATACTTGTTAAGAGGATGATAGGAGGATATGGATGGATATTATCTACCATTAGTGTGATATAAAGAAATGTTATTACTAGGTGAGGGAGTAGGGGAGAAGATCCGAGATAACTCTTATCGCTTTATGAAGATCTTGGAAAGATACCTTGCTGGGTTTTGAGGAGTATTTATGACCTCATGTGAGATTTTTAGATGCAACACCCTCTAAATTTTATAGGAGAGGGAGGCCCTAAGGGTGTTGAGTTCTGTGATTAGTCTATGAGACTATACTGGACCATTTAGATACTCATACTAAGAGAAGGGTCATGTTGGATGCTTATATGCTACAAGGATCAGTGAATCCCTGGTGGGAAATCTAGTCATGGATTGGATATGCTGATTTTTTATTATGGAAGGACTTCTTGGAGTAGTTACTAGAGTACTTCTGTCCAGAGACGCAGACGCAGGCAAGAGAAACTTTGTTTATGAGGTTGAATCAAGGGATTATATCTATGATGTACTATGATAAAATCTTTAAATATATTCAATGATTTTGTCTACTTTTGGAAAACAATGAGACCACTATAATGACGTGTTTTCATGGCATGGTGAAATGTGATATTAAGACCCATATAATCCTATTTCGGTTAAAGATGTTTACTGAGTTAGTGGATTAGGATCTCATAGATGAGGGGAACTTTTAGGAAGATTCAAGTGCAGAATAGACAGTAACCACTGGATAGTCAGGATGTTTGTTTTCTAAGAGTAGGAACCATATCTCTGAGAATCTTTTTAAGGGTGATAGAAAGCAGATTAGTAGGGGGTCATTAAAATAAGACCTTTCCCATGTTATCTGTCCCCAATGTGGTAGGTCGAGACACTTTTATTGATATTTCCCATAACCACATGTAGTTAGTCGGTCTTGTGGAAATATGGGACATCTATAGAAGTTATATAGAACATGATTATAGAACAGTGGTGAGGGTTATACTAGGATGACTAAAAGTGTGGGAAGGAGATTTTATACACCAAATCAGGTTGTGAACTAGTGTTTACCTAGCTATGGTGGTAGAGATAGTGGAAGTTGAGCTTCAGGGCATGTGTCCTAGTATCAGGAGAGTGGTGCAGCATATGGGACTCAGGTTGCATCACATGGAACATGGGACTGACAATTAAATTCTACTACGACAATATTTGTGGGCAGTGAGGTTGGACCATCGACAGTGAGAGGTACTATTCTTTTATATTATAATTATTGTCATGACTTAATTGACACTAGTTCCTCTCATTCAATTATTTATAGACAAGTTGTAAATGGTTTTATCCTAGTAGTGGAGTTTTTGAGTGGGGTATTGACGATAGAAACACCTCTAAGAGTATGGTATAGATACACCTTCTTATGCAAGGAAGTTCTCTAGAGGTTGGGGAGTATCATTTGGGAACTCTATATTCTTAACATATTGGGATTTGACCTAACAATAGGTACAAAATGGTTACTATAAATTTGAGACCATATATATTTTTACATGAGGAGTTTGGATTTTATGTCGCATAAGGATGAAAAATATATTCCCCATTGAGAGTGGGATATCCAAACAAGCCTAGTAGGGCCAATAACTCATCAACTAGGAGATCTCAAATCCTAGGTTTCTATTTTGTTTTAGAATTATGTAAGTGTAATTCAAGATATCTTTCCACCAATAGTGGATTGAATTTATGATACATTAATGGAATATTTCTCAAGTCATCCAAATGAGAGATATATGTAATTTACTATTGATCTTACTCTTGGAGCTAAACTAGTTTCCATTCCACTATACAAAATGGAATTGACATAGCTTCAAGCGCTAATGACACAGTTATAGGAGTTGGATGATAATGGATTTTTCCAACCAAGTATGTCTTCTTGAGGCTGACTAGTCTTGTTTTCTATGGAGGATGAAATGAAACTATTCTTATTTTTTGATTATTAGAAGTTAAATCTGGTGATAATAAAGAATCGATATCATATTCTTCATATGAATGATATATTTGAGAGTTTGAGAATGTCTTGTGTCTTTTCCAATATCTACATGATATTGGGGTATCATCTTTTGAGATTTGATAATTCTGATATACCAAGTATTTATTTTATAAATAGGTATGGAATATTTGAGTATTTCGTAATGTTGTTTTAGATAAGGATTCACTTGTAGTATGATGAACATATTCTTCCATCCATAACTGAATCAATTTTTTCTTGTGTTTGTGGATGGCATCTTGGTGTACTCGAAGACTCATGATGATCATGCCCAACATCTAGCTATCATCCTATGTACATTGAGAGAGAATCGACTAAACACAAAGCAACATATGTGTCAATTTTTGATTGATCATGTATACTTATTGGGTCACATCATCTTAGACGAAGGTGTTTTCGTATACCCAGAGAATGTTCTAGTAGTAATTTATGTGGATAATCCCATGAATGTGTTTGATATCCCTATCCTTCTATGATTAGATTGAACATATCATATATTTATTTAGGACTTTTCCAATTTGGTATAAGTGTTTTTATTCTTCAAAAAAAGGGGATAATATCTTACCTATCTAGGGAATATGAGAAATCTTTCCAGGAGCTGATGAAGTGCATGATATTAAAACATATATTGATCATAACTCATCTAGTTGAGGAGTATGCCGTGTTTTTTGATGATTTTTGGATCAGACATGGGGAAGTTTTGATGAATGGATTTTGAGTTTTGGCATGTGAGTCTTGGAATTAGAGGCCACATGAATGGAGATTCCCTATGCATATCTTCAAATTAGTGGTAGTGGTGTAATATTTAATGTTCTCGTGAAATTATCTATTGGCCCAAAATATTACTTTGTATACAAATCACAATAGTTTAAAGTATATCTTTTTATAGTGAAATTTTAATCTCTATTATCATAGATGGGTTGGGTATAATCATTTAATTGATTTTGAACTAGTATTTATGCCCTGGATGGGAAATAGTTTTTCAATAGATTTGAGTGGAAAAACATAGACTTAGGCGATTTAAGAGTCTACTACTGAGTGGATGTTGATGAATTTCTAGTTGAATTTCACATAGTGGTTCAAGAGAATCCAGAGAAGATGAATGTTTTATCATATTTAGAGGAGTATACACATTTTAGATTGAATAGGGACTGATATTATGTGGAGATATAGTGTTTTAACTTTTAGTAATGTCTTTATGGTGGGGAGTCATCTTCTGGTAGTAGCATAGATGTGGAAGAGGTAATCCATGTCTATAATCAGGTTTATCTTTCTTCAACTATATGATAGGAGATACTATGTAATATTCAAGATTTTATGTGGGTGGTACATCTATATGTGAAAAACTATTCCATGACCTATGATGACTGTTTTGGTGGTCAGACATGAAAAATGAGAGTGAAGGGTTCATGACATGATGCTACACCTGTCAACATGGGAAGACCAAGCATCAATAAATTAATGGATTACTATAAAAAATTATTTTGGAATAGAAATTGGACAATGTGGCTATAGATTTTGTGTTGGGTCTCCTAAGGACAGATCAAAATAATTATGCTATTTGGATTATTATGGACAGACCGACAAAGGTGGAACATTTTTTGCCTATACCTGAGACTTTATCAGTGGAATAACTGAAGATTTGTATATTTAGAAGATAGTTTTTCTACATAGGGTTCCATAAACTATTTTTTTCAGACATAGATACAAGTTTAACTTTTGAATTCTAAATATTCTTATAAAGTGTTATTTGTACATAGGATTTGATGAGTATAGCTTACCCCCCATTGGCATATAATAGTCATATTGTATAATACAAGCGTTTGGGGATAGACTACAAGAATGTGTTCTTGACATTAGAGGGAATTTAGATATGCATCTAGATTTATAGGTGTTTTCATATAACAATATTTATCAGGAAACTATAAAAAGGGATCCATATGAGGTTCTTTAATGTAGGGAAAGCCAAAAATATATATTCTAGATAGATGAAGGTGAGTTAGAGCTATTGGGACTAAGACTCATTAAGTACACATTGGAGTAGGTTTATCTGATTTGGAAGTGTATAATTATATATTAGTGTAGAAAAAATTCATATGGAATTAGATGCTGATGAACCATATGTTATACAAAGGGTTATCATTTATTAATTCAAATGTCTCTTAAATTAGTTCACTATAGGATATTAAGACATAGAATGTTGGCACCTAGGTTTTTTGGACAGATTAATGGTGTGGAGAGAGTCATGCATGTTACTTACCAATGGTCTATTTCGTAGGTATTCGGTTATATATATGATTTTTTCCATCTGAAAAATCTTTTGAGGTATCACCCTGACCATTGTCATGTGATCGATTAGGATAATGTTTTTCCTAATATAGATGCATTCGTTGTTGAGAATTTGAGATGTGTATTGGATCACATTGAGAAAGTTTTATAGGGAATGACCATACAGATAGTTCATGTATTGTGGAAAAATGGTCATGTTCTAGAAGAACCATTGGAGAGGTAAAAAAATATGAGGTTTTAGTTTCCAGATTGTTTTGAATCAAAATTTCTAAGATTCTTGGGAGGAAAACTCAAAGATGGGCTGTAATAAGGAATAGAGAATGTAAAACCCTGACCTGTTCTAATGATAACATAGAATATTTTATAGGAACTATTTTTTCCTACGTTGAGTGGTTTTATTTTTTTATTTTACCGTGGGGTTTTTTGGGAGAAAATTAAAAAAATGGAAGAAAGAGGGTAGTGAAAGATTGGCGCATGGTTTTCCACAACCATTCACCATGGCCCATACAAACCATAAATCCCTAGATAGAGGGGTTTTTCCATATGGTGCATAGTTTTTCATGTTGTTCACCCTAAAAGAAGTAATCATGCACCACCTCGAAGAGGATCACAGTTACGTAAAATGGTTAGGGTAAACTGTGCACCACTATCAGTAAACCATCTGTACGACATCTCAATCAACTAAATTTTATTAAACAATTCTCGAACCCCTATCTTATACCCCCAAATTCCCTAGATAATACCATAAATGGTTTATCTCAATTACAAAGCCTCATGAAGAAATTACAAGCACATACGACCTCAGTTCTTAGTGATTCGAAGCCCGACTGTCTGATCTGCACCACCTTGGGTATATCGTTTCTTAAAGATTGAATTCCCATATTTCTTCTATTATTCTCACAATATTTTGGTGGGATGATTTCATCTATTTTTTGATCTAGATCTATATATTTTGAATCTATATCTATGTTTTTTGGATCTAGATCTATATTTAAGATATCTTTTTTTCTTTTAACCCTGGATTTAGGTTTTTGGATGTAGATCATGTTCTTTATCATGTTCTTCATTGATTCGCTTCAAATTTGGGTTTCTGGTTTGGTGATAATTCATCATAAAATTAAGTTGGGAGGTATATAATAAAATCCAAAAGTGTTGATTGCAATTAGGTCTATGTAAGTATAGAATTAATATTATATTATTACCAATTCTATTCATTATAGAATTTATTAATTTGGTGAATTAATTAATTGAGGAAAAATTGGAATTGGGGATATTGTAATTTTAGATTATGATTAATTAATTATTAAATTAATAATTGGATATTAAGATTGTGAATTATTATAATTAATTGTTGAATTAATTATAGATTTATAGATTTTAGAATTTAGATAATTAGTTGTTAATTAATTATTTAATATTTTTGTGATTTTAAAATTGATTGAGATGATTAGATAATTAGTGAATTAATTAATGATATTTATGTGGTTAACAAATTTCTTAATTAATTAAGAGAATTTATATGATTAAATAATTGTTGAATAAGTAATGATGTGATGTGATTAATTAATTATTTAATTAATTAGAGGTATTAAGGTATATAATTTCTTAGTGAATTAATTAAGGGGAATTATGTGATGATCTAATTATTGAATTTGTAATTAAATTGATATGATTAATTAATATTTGAATTAATTAATTGGATTCTTATGATTAATTAATTGGTGAAATAATTAATCGGATTGGTGCGATTAACCAAATGTTGATTTTGTAATGAAATTTATGTCAACAATTAATTGTTTTATAAATTATGTATTGATGAACTAAAAAATGGAATTTCATCCATGTATTATTAAATATTTTGGGTAAAATGGACATTAAATTACGAAATTAATAATGGTATCATGGTAATTCAATTATGAAATTATATATGGTTTCATGGTCATTAAACTATGAAATGATGAATGGTAACAATGGAATTCCACCACGAATTATGAAATATTAATAGAAACATGGGAATTCAATTATGAAATATGAATGGTAACATGGGAATTCAAGCCTGAAATACAAATGGTGACATGGTAATTCAATTATGAATTATGAAATTTGAATGGTGACATTGAAATTTAGACATGTGATATAATTCGAATGTCCTCAACAAACTAGGGGTGTTATGTGGTTAAATAAATAATAATTGATAATGTGATAACATTTGAATTATGAATTTTATTAATTTCTTAATACAACTAAATGCACTTTTTGACTCTTTACTAATTTAGATGACATAGGTGGTGGCCTACGGAGTTGTACTCACACAAAACTCATGCGACCAGATCGATACCTGAATAGATTTAATGGTTCCAAGATCGGATAATGGAAACTTCTATCTGATAGATTGATTAGAGGGTTGGATAAGAAATAATAAGACAATAAATGGTTCATGACTCTTTTGGGAGATTTCAATGTCTTTACATTAGAGTTTCATTTTAACACTTGGCACGAAATTTAGCATTACATATCATTTGTTAAGTTTGATATTGAATTTCTTATTTTTGTCATCTTGTTGTACTGATATTTTGTAGTTATGATTATATCATTTGGTTATTGTTTATTTATTTTACACTGGTGTATTACTCTAATAAATAGGTCATAGCATCCCTATAACTGATATTAAACCCTCACATCTAGTATGAATCCTCTAGCATATGGGTAGGTGTGCATGTGGTCATGTGACTGTTCGTCACAGTGAACCGATGTGAATAACCTGAGTCATGATGTTATAATTAACATATAAAACATTGAAGGTATGGAAAACTACAATGAATGATCAATGTGACAGAACTCTTTATAACGAAAAAATCTTCACATACATATACATTACAAAACTTTTTTTGAATAGTTAAAACAAAAAACAAACATATACCCAAACACTGTATTAGTTTAGTTACTTTAGAAACATAGAAACCTAAAAATTTGTACATAAGTGGGTTACATTATCTTCCATGTGATTTTTATTGACTAGTACCCTTCTTAGTCACATCATACATAATAAATATCATATTAACCAAGGGGAAAGGAAAATAAAATGGGGTTACCTCAGATGCTCAGTAAGGGTAAAAAAGGGATATAATAAGTATAAACATGAGCATAGGGATATGAGAACATGATCATGAAAATAAAATATAATACCCTACATATCAATTATCATAAATATCAATCATGGAATAAATATTGGATGTTCATAAGAGACAAATCAGAATAAAATAAAGAACAAAATCCAGGAAATCATAACATAGGTATAAAACATGGAATTATGTCAAACACATATGCATATAATATGATTTCAATAGTAATCAAGGAATATATTACAAGGCCATTTTGTTGGTATGGGTTCACTCTTAAACCATCTTGGTTGGAATGGTTTACTCCC
The DNA here is from genome assembly GCA_963277665.1 of Viscum album. NCBI lineage: Eukaryota > Viridiplantae > Streptophyta > Magnoliopsida > Santalales > Viscaceae > Viscum > Viscum album. The sequence continues at coordinate 1,448,273,088 of OY728151.1, read as the reverse complement.
ATGGCCATCTTAGTAGTATGGGTTCACTCCTCATACCATCTTGGAAGTTATGGTTAACTCTCATGGCCATATTATTAGTCACAGTTCACTCCCAACACCATATTTGTCTTTTTCATGAGATATAAATCTTTACCAATTTCATTAGAGGGAGATACATGTCCCACCTATATAATAAAAATATCATACCTACATGTTCCAAAAGATCATTAAAAATCATATCATAAAACATGAAATGAAATGGGTATCATAAACATGTAATCATATCATAACATGTGAAAAATGATACAGGTTTTGTAATAATTTCCTCAAAAGAATAACCCTTGAAAATAACTGGGTTTCAATGTTATATAACCCATAATAGAAAAAAAATTATCAAATATCATGCCATCAAAACGTAAAGCATTCACTGGGGGAATATGAATGGAAACATTGAACCATTTCACCGGCAAGGCATGAGTAACACCAACAGATGTCATCTTATAAGGAATATAATTTCGAAATAACTTTTAAAAATATTTCTTGTGGAAAATATTCTTTCTTATCTATAAATTTATTTTTAGAACATAAATCATTTTTCGCAACATTTTCTTATAAATAAACATGACAACTTATAAGAAATGATTGAAAACATTCTTAAAACAATTTTCCATAAAAACTTATAAAAGATGGTGGAATATTTTATGAATAAATTTTTCCATGAAAACATATAATAAAATTTGGAAAACATTTTGGAAACTATTTTCCCTGAATAATTATAAAATAATCTTGAATACATTTTCCAAAAAAAATTCCTAGAAAACATTTAAAAGAAACATGATATTTTTAAAAACTTTTTCCATGAAAATATATAAAAGAAGGTTGGAACCATTTTTGAAATCCTTTTCCCTTGAAAACATATAAAAAATTCTTAAAAAAAATTTGAATTTTTTTTTAATTTAAAACAAATTAATGAATATTGAAATATTTTTTGAAAAAAATTAAACTCGAAATCATATTTAGAACAATATATTTACAAAAAAAATTAAAAAAACTTATTAATAAAACAACTTGGTATTTTGGTAAATGATTCCTCAAGAGAATGACGACAAGTATATCAGTATAAGAAAAACATTCTTTTTTCACTGTAAAAATTTAGAAAAGTGCAATGAAAAAATGATAGGGAGAATCCTTTTTAATTAAATTTGATTAAAAGTTATATCATGGGAAGAAATTTTATTTAACAGTCATTCATGAATATTATAATATATTTTGGAATAATTTTTTTAGAAAACATGGTTTTAAAGAACTCGATTTTCCGACCAAAGAGAGAGGTAATGAATAGCTTTCAGAAAAACACTTTCTTGGTCATCTTATGTACCAAAGAGTTAAAAATAGTACATATAAATGAATATATACGGAATATCCATAGGTAAATATAATTCATGATTGTTCATGATATATAGAACCTATGATTTCATCATATGAAGCATAGTCATAAGTAATATTAAAAAGTGATGAGATTGTTTCAGTAAACTCTTACCACTTTATAACTTTGAACCATAATCCCAATTTGATAAAATGACATGACATAAAGATTAAAATGTCATGAAAAATAAATATTAATGATATTACATTTCAATGAAATTATATATACCACATTGAAAAATATATGTGCATAACATGGCATGTGTCTCAATGAATAAAAATTAACGAAAAATTACGTTTTCGATGTTGTTAATTTTGAAACATAAATCCCATGTAAGAAAGATGATAAAATGGATATTTAATTACCCATAAATTTAAGTGTAAGAATTATATAATTAATCAAGGGGTAGTATACACACCACAAAAAACAAATGAGTGGTGAATAAAACATATATATCAAGGAAATAAAACGTGAGATGAAATCCCTTTACCTTTTGTATTGACTCTCTTCATACTCAAACAAGATTCATGTATAATATATTTAAGTTTGTAATAAATTTTTTATTGATGAATATTATTATATAAAATACCATATATTGTTTTATTATGACTTTATATTACCCTATGTTTAACAATTCTATATTATGTTTTCAGTTCAAGTAACATCATCATTCCTTTTCACATGTGTCTTATTTTCTTATATCATTTGTCCATATATTTATATCACGATTTACAAAACAAAAAATATGATATGAATATATTTTCATTATAATAATATATATAATATATAAGTATTAAATGGAATACTTCATTGATGGAGATGATAGGTTGTACAAACACATGAACGCTATTTCCATTTTATTATCATATTGAAAGAAAGAAAGTAAGTGACATATAAGAATATATATGGGTGTATATATATATTTATACTTATATATGTATATATATCATTATTATTATATTATTATTATATCATATATAAATTATTATTTTACTAAATCAATCCTTAATTCATTACATGTAGTGTGTGAAAGAATCACTTCGCTTTGAGGGGCAGTAGTCCAAACATCCCTAAAGAAATTTTCAGATTAAATAAACTGGAAAGTGTAAAGATATGTTCTATAAAAGAATTAATTATTATAAAATATATAATAAGTATCATATATAATATATATATAATTATATTTTTCATTACAATTACTCCCATGAGAGGTGGTAAGGAAGAACGAACAATCATAGTTTCGTGAGGCGGTAGTTTGGTGTAAACAAAAACAATATGTTCGTTACCCATTAGATGAAATTTTGAGATAGTGGAGATAGGAAAATTTTCATTAATACATCTGTTTATATTTATTATAATGGATTTTTTTATAATTATGTAATAAGATAGTGGAGGGGGTGGAGAATGAATATTAGACGAAGGACCTTGAGGAATCATGTTCCCTCTCCTTGGGATAACTCCTTTTTTTCACCAAAGGGATCTCTAAGATTGGTTTTTTTCCAAAATGTAGGATTAAATGATGAAATTAGGGATTTTTATAAGTTTATTGTGAAGATATTTTATTATCCTCAGTGGTTTGAGTGGTGTGAGGAAAGGGGAGAGGTGATGGCCATTTATAGGTGGAAAAGGACTCAGTTGGTATTGTTTGAAACAAGGTAGCTGTAACCACATTTATACCTAACAAAGTTCATCCAAAACCAACAAAAAAATAATAATTTAAGGTTAATGTCTTAATAATGTAAAACAAATGTGTTTCAGACAAGTTGATAAGTAATTTGGGGCCTTATTTTTATGGTTTATTCCCTTGTTAACCTTAATTTTCTCTAAATCATTATAATTATCTTTAATTACATTTGCTAATAATTTCTGTAAAAAAATAATTTTAACTAATTAGAATTTAAAAATTATTGATATTCAAAATATGGAATCTAATATTTCAAATTCTACTCTCATTAGTGGGAGAAATTAATTTACCTTTATTTTCATTGATATTAAGGTTTTTTAAATTGAATTTTTTTAAATGTTAGCTTTGTTTTTATTTCTAATTTCAATGTGAATTTGACTCTGATGAATTTAATTATACTAATACAAAAATTTTAATATATTTATACATTAAAAAATTAAAAATATAATTTATCCATATAAAAAAATTAGATGAAAAATATGTTTTGAATTAAAATTATGTATTTTTACAATACATCAAAACATGAAACTTCATAGAAAATATAAAAAAATTACTATAATCTAACATTTTTTGTTAATATTTATAAAATTAAATTTATTTTAAAATATATGATTTATAAATGTGGAAAAAATTTATTTAAAATATATTATCCACTAAAAGACGGTAAAAGCTCCTTAATATAAATATAAGTTTTTTATATATGAAATTGTGTTTGTTCCTATCATACGTATATAAAATCAATTAGATGAATAAAATCATATTTTATTGAATAATATATATATATACATATTATATTTATAACACTTAATAATTTCAATTATTTTAATTTATTTGGATAAAATAGCATCATGAGCATAAAAATAGTTTTCTATATTGGTATATCCTTTTTAATTAAATGGGATCTTATATTCATTTCTAATTCAATTGTAACTAATGATTTCAACCATGTATTCTCATAATATATTTAATAATATTAATAAAAATATAATTAAATGTGAGGTTATATCTTATTATATAAAAAAATAATATTTTTAAAATTATATTATAGTTTGGAAACACTTGGTCTTGTGTGTTAAAAAAGATATTGAGGAAAGTCAATCTTGCATGCACTGTAAGTTATCCCTATTATTATATGAGTATAATGTTAAAAATTATGATGTGTTTAGTTCATGATAACTTGGTATTGTGTAAAAAATAATCTTAACATTGTGCATTTATATAAAAAAACTATTTTTAATATTTCATGAAAGAAAAAATATCAAAAAGAATAAATTAATTCAAAAAATAAAATTAAAAAACTATTAGGGTGTTAAATTATACCCCTCTTAAAAATGAATTTCTCTCTCAAAATTATTTTATGATATAAATGTCTTAACACATATAATTTCCTCTAAAAGAAACCCACATTTTCAAAATAAACACATGAACTTCCTTTAAGAATGAAATATGGAACAATAGTGGTTATTGAGAGTAACAAATATCTGGGTTTCTAGGTTGGGGAACATAGTTTGAAAATAGAAATATAACTATCATGATTAGGAGGAGAGTGATAGAGAAATTGGTCAGTATAATGAAAGTAATAACAATGTCATAAATCTCAGATGATCTATGGGACTATTTGATTCATATGATAAGAAGGTACTAGTATAACATTTTTATATTCAATATACATTCTCTATTGTTTAATAATTTCATTAAGAAGTTATAAATGCTTTATTTCATTCCCTTTTATAAGTAAAATATCACCCTTTGGTCATTTTTCTCCAATTTCAACTTCATCCCTTTCTTTAAAATAGAATGTGAATCTTTCATTCATAATGATATAACATATCATGAGATCCATGATAAGTCATCCATACCCTTATGAGTTTTTATAAATAAAAAATTCACATTTTAGTTTATCCAATTTTAATAAATCATCATTTGGTGATATACGAAATTAATATCACAATCATTATCTAAAGCTTAACTTAAACATCCCACATATTCTTAAACATATAACCCTTATGAATGATGAAAATCCAATTTTTTTGAAATAATGACACAAACCCATATTAACATTGATCCCCATATATAAAAAAGTAGCTATTGGTTGTCACATTACATACATGTGAATACCCATATCATATATTCCCTTGAAACGTGGTAATAAATGGAATTACCGTAAATAATTTTGAAAACATGCATGAATCCTTTTTTTATGGTTATTATAGGTATTACTAAATTAAAAGAAGTTTTAAACTTTATATAGGATCACATAGACCACATATTCAACAAATTATCAATCAGATCTAGAGTAATCAGTGCTATTTAGTTTAATTTATCAAAATAAATCATCTCCTTATCCAAGATAACCACAATATTCCCAACATCATGATAACATTAAGGGTTACATTAACATAACCAAAATATTACTTCTCTATGTATTCATCAACATTCAAAAAACCCCTTTAAATCATAATGAAAAATTATATTGAAAAAACATCTATATTTCATGATTCATATAACACAATCATTGAAATCCAAAAAAATCATTATTCATACAAATTTATTATTAAACCATTACTCAGGATTCATAAACTTATTCCATAATATATCATTGTTACATTATGAAATATTAATCATGTATTAATGTTCCATAACCACAATCTAATGTTGCATTTTATATTTAATGAAAATAATATTGGAATAACATCTCATACCTTTCATATTTCATTTGCATTCTCATTATCTTCATAAAAATAACCAATACTCAAACCACTATCCTGATAAATAATAAAAAACATCCATTTAAATACTTAATGATGGTTCATGAAGAGTTTGTGAATTTCCAAATAATATCCCATGGGAGTGTCAAACTAGGTGCACGGTAGGACCCATTGTCATGTACCGGGTTACGACGAGTCAAGACCGACCCAACTTGTCAGAGTTGTTACACCTAGGTATATATATTCAGGAACCTTTCCAACTTTTAGTATCCATACGTGGATTTAATTCTAGAAAACCACTCCCAATTCCTTTACCAAAACCCCTGGACATTTTCCTAAATATTAATTCATCCTTATACTTATCCTTAAATACATCCCTAAAAAATCCATAGAAATATACACATGGATGCCACTAATGTTTTCTCAATATATATTATAAGGGTTGCCTATAATCTCACACTAATACAAAATATAATGACCCAATTTTCATGTACATATATGTTACATAAATTTTATAGAATACTTAATACTTAATACAAACAAACCCCAAAAGACCATATTATTTCAAATAATTTGGAAACATAGAATCATAAAAACCTATAAATAATTGAGATACATTATCACTCAATAGGTTCTTCTTGACTAGAAACCTTCTTAGAGACAATATACTAAATACATATCGTTAAAAACTAGGGGAATGGCAACATAAAATAGGGTGATCTCAAATTCTCAGTAGTGGTAATCAAGGGAGACATTTATGCCTACACATGATCATAGGGGTATGATAACGTGATCATGCAAATAAAAGGTAATAAGCTACATATTAATGATCTTAAGCATGATTAATGAAATAAAGTTTCCCCGTTCATAAGATGTCAATCATAAGAAAATAAAGAAAATAATTCAAGAAATCATAACATTGAATTAGTATATTGAATGGTGGAAAATAGTTAAAAATATAATATAGTTTTCATAATAGTCAAAGAATCACTATTAAGGTTATCTCGGTAATATGGGTTCACTCCATATACCATATTGGTAGACATGGTTCACTTCATTGTCAATATTAGCATCATTAGATCACTCCACATTCCATCTTGGTTTTTATGGTTCAGTCTCATGGCCATCTTACTAGTCAAGGTTCACTCCGAAGACCATATGCGTCTTTCTCATGAGATATAATGATTTATCCAATGCATTAGAGGTAGATATAGGTCCCACATATCTCATAATGAAATAATAATTACATGTACCACAAGATCATTTAAAATAATGTCATAACCAATTAAATTAAATGGGAATCACAAACATGTAGTCCTATCATAACCTATAAAAATATACATGTTTCATTATAATTTCAACCAAATAAAAACCATTAAAAATAATCTGGTTCTAGAGGAATATAATCCATGAAAGAGAAACAAATTTCAGGATCACCATTCCATAAAAACATAAAAAATATAGAGAAGAAATATTAATGGAAACCTTGATTAATTTTCCTATAAAGGTATGAGTGATACTAGAAATGACATCTCTGATGGGACATTAATTTTAAATACCTTATAAATACATATCTTTTGGAGAATATCCATTCTTAATTGAAAATTAATTTTTAAAACATAATAAATTTGGAGAATCATTTTCATGAAAATAATATTGAAAACTTATAATGAAATCTTGAAAACATTTTGAAAATCATTCCCCTTAAAAACATATATAAATAGACTAATAAAATTTTAAAAAACAATCCTCAACAACATATATAATAAACCTGAAAAAAATTGGAAATCCATTTTCCTTGAAAATTTATAAAAGATTTTGGAATAGATTTTTTAAAACATTTTTCTTTTAAAACATATAAAATAATCTTGAAAATTCTATTAAAAAAAATTTTCATAGAAAACATATAAAATAATCTAGAAATTGTTTAAAAAACATTCATTCAAAAGATATAAAATAATCATTAAAATATATTTCAAATCCTTTTTCCATGAAAACATAAAAAAGAACATGAAATCATATTTCAAAAACATTTTCCATGAAATATTCATTAAAAATGATTTAAAAAAATAAAAGAAATAATTTTATTATATAATAAAACATTTTAATTTCTATAAAGGAAGCTTCATGGGAATGAAGACGGGTAAATCTGTACATACTGAAAATTAATTTAGATCCGTAAAAATTTTATAAATGTTCCTCGACTGAAAAATGAATAGAAGATTCCATTTTTAATACATTTCACTAGAAGGTAAAACATGGGTAAAATTTTATTTAATGATAATTATATAACAGTAGAATATTTTTGATACTTTTTTAAGAAAACATTTTTTAAAAGAAAAAAACATTACCAACAGAAGAGAGGGGTAAAACAAGGCTTTCTTAAAAACACTTTATTGATCATATTTTGTACAAATATGTGGAAAAATAGTGCATATTAATTTATATATCTTGAATACCTATAGTATAAAAAAATTCAGGAGTCATATTAAGGTATATATCATAGGATCTCATCAAAGGAAGCATAATCATAAACAATCTTGAAAAATGATGATATTGTTTCAATAAACTCATACCACTTGGTAACATTAAACCATGCTCCCCATTTAAGAAAATAAAATTAAAAAAATATTAAAATATCACAAAAATAATGTTATTAAGGATATAATACTTAAATTTTATTATATATACCTCATGTAAAAAATAGGTTCATAACATGGAATGTGTCTCAAAGAAGGAAAATTGAGGAAAAATTACATTACCGATTTGGTAACATTTGAAACATTAACCCCATGAAATAAATATCATAAAATGTATATATAAATAATCATAAATTAAATTAAAATAATAATATAATACTTAAATGGGTATTATACACACCACAAAATAAATAAATGATTGGTGAATAAGAAATGTATATAACAAAAATGAAAAGTGAGATGAAATCCCCATACATTTTGTCTTGTCTCCCTTCATACTGATACAAGAATCCATTAAAATTAATATATGTTTATTTTTCATCATTTATAAGAAAATATTATTTTATCTAATACCATATATGGTTTTATTATGACCTTATAATATCCACCTGTTAAAAATTTTATGTAAAGGTTTCACTTTGGGTAATATCTGCTTTGTTCATCAAATGTGTCTTAGTTTGTTATATCATTGGTCCTTATACTTGTATCATGATTTCAAGAATAAAAAAATGATATAAATATAAAATATATAATTAATATATATTATTATAAAAATCTATATAATATTGAATAATGATATGCAATACAAAATTCATTGAGATGGTTGGTTGTACGTACTCATGAACAATGTTTTCGTTTAATTATCATATTGAAAGAAAGTGATTAAGTGAAATTTAAGTATATAATTATATATGAATATATATAATAATTAATTTTGTTTTATTATATCATATATATCATATAATTTTAGAAAACCCATCCTTAATATATTCCATGTAGTGTGTGAACGAATTATATTGCTTTGAGGGGGTGTTAGCCCACACTTCCTCAAATAAAATTATCTTATTTACACAAATACAATATATAAAGATGTTTTTTTGTAAAATTAATAAATAATATTAATGAAACAATAATTACCACATATATATATTATATAAAAAAATTTCATCATAATTCCCACCATGAGAGGTTGTAATGGAAGAATGAACAATCATCGTTTTGTGAGGCAGTAGTTCACCGTATAGATAAAAAGTATGCCAGTTATCCATGATATGGATGTCTGTGTAAGTGAATGTAGAAAAATATGCATTAAATCATCTCGGTATTTTTTCTATACTGGTGTTTTTTAAAATCATGGAATATGGATAATGTATTGGGTGTATAATGAAATCAAGGTAAAGGAGATTGAGGAAGGCTATTACCTCTTCTTTAGGTAACTCCTTTTGGTTTTCACAAAAGGGATTACATGGATTTTATTATTTAAAAATGGAGGATTAAAGGATAAATATATAAATATTGGAAAGTTTATTATAGAGACAGTGGATGCACATAAGTGGTTTTAAGGGTTTGAGGAATACGGAGAGGTGTTGTCCATTTATAGGGGTGAAAAATGAATCACTTGGTATTTTTGAAAAAAAGGTCTTCCCACATTTTTATATAAAGAATGTCATCCAAAGAAAAGAAACCTTAAAATATAAGGTGAATATCTGAATAATTTAATTCAAATGGGTTTTGGAGATGTGTATCAGTATGTTTAAGACATATGTTTAAGATATATTCCCTTGTTATGATTAATTCTTCGGTAATCGTTATAATTAATTTTAATTACATTCAGTAACAATTTTGGTAAAAAAACTATGTTGAACTTATTACAAATTAAAAATTATTATAATTTTAAATATGGAATCCAAATTTCCAAATTCAAAACATTTAATTGGAAGAAATTAATTTAAATTTAATCCCACAGATAATGCAGGATTTTATATTTGAAACATTGAAATGTTTTCTATGTATTTATTTACAATTTCAAAGTGAAATTGACTAAGATTACAAAAATTATATTAATAAAAAAATTTATCAAATTAAAAATTAAACCTATTTAAAAATATAATCAAACCACATAAATAAATTAGATGAGAAATCTATTTTCAATTGAAATTAATTAATTTTCAGTATTCATCAAAAAATGAAACTTCATAGAAAAATACCAACAATTCGTCATAACATTATTTTTATTTTTCTATTTCAAAAATGAATTTTATTTTGAAATATATTATTTTTATAATTTACAAAAAAATTATATAAAATATGTACCCCATTAAAAATTTGTAAAAGTAATTTATTTAAAATAAATGGTTTTATGTGTGAAATTGGGTTTGTTCAGATATTATATTTACAAAATATATTGAATGAATTTAGAAAATATTTTATTTAATATATAATATATAAATTAAATTATTATCACTTAATAATTTAAATTAATTTAACTTATTAGGATAAAATAGCTTTTTAAGAATTCAAATAGTTTTCTTAAAAAGAATTTCATTTATATTCAATCGCATCATATATTCATTCATAATTCATTAGTAACTAATGAATTCAACATTGTTTTTTGATAATTATTTTATAATATTAAAAACTATAAACTAAAAATCTATTTTATATCTTATTATATTAAATAATAATATTTTTTAAAATATATTATCATTTGGTAACAGTCGGTCTTTCATGTTATGCCAGCTATCGAGGAAATTAAATCTGGCATGTAATTTACAATAAATCAATGTTCTATGCATGGAATGTTAAAATTTATGTTCAGTGTACAGAAAAATAACTTGTTGTTTCAAATAACACAATATAAAAATAATGCTTTAAAATATAAAACAACCATTTTAAGTGTTGTGTGAAATGTGAAATATCTAAACGATTAAATTAATTCAGAAAACTAATTCAAAGAATCACAGGGTGTTACACTATATAGATATTCTAAAGTATTTAATAGATTAAGGAGCATTCATGAATATGATCACAAATCTAGAATCATATGGTTATCAATTGAGGTGAGTTCATAAAATAGTGAAGTAGAGGTGCTTCCATGGTGATCATAGATATTTCCAGATGCCAGTGTCCTGAAGCTACACTCCACATCCCTATGTAGGTTCTTCAAACCACCCATGAATGATATGTATATAGGGATTCTTGATATCACTTCTTCAATAATAATATATTAAGAAACACGATATTAAATACAGGGTAGCTTGAATGTAATATATGATAAGAAGGTATTTTTTGTATTTCAGAATGCATGAAATACTTCTTCATCAGATAAGTATGAAACATCATGTGATAACTAGGATGATCTCATCTAAGGTTCATATAAGGGTAAATGGTAGGTATATAATGGTATTCATAGGAGGTTATAAATACCGATTAAAAAAACACGCCGAAATTGACATTTCAATTTTTAGTATTTTTAGCCCATATAAACACATGAATTAGTGTTTCATGAAACTAAATAAAATATATATTATTGTAATAGATTTCAAATTCATTAAATAATGAATAAATTAAAAAATAGAGTAATATATTTCATAAAAAATATGATAAAAATAAACTAAATGTTGTTGGAATAATATATAAAATTTTTAGAAATTCAGTCAATTTTTTATGTTCTTAAACTACATTTTCAGACTGTCATGTCGTTAAATTAAATGTTTAAAAATATCATAGATTTCTAATTCAAAAAATTTCATCTAGTTACAATTTTTTTCATGATAAATATTAATTAAATCTGTAATATTCCTTATTAAATGAATTATAAAATTTCAAAATTTTCTCATAAATTTTGATGATTTTCAGATTCCATAAATAATAAATTCAAATGACCACTTAGAGTAATGAAATTTAAAAATATGTGTTTTCCTTCCAGATAATTTTTTTTAGAATATAATCTATATAACACATGTCATAATAGAGTAAATATTTTAATATTTAGAACTTTATTAAAATAATATTTTTTTAAACCAACAGAAAGATATATGTTTGGACCAAAATATAAACATCATTGAGATTTAATTAGATTTTTTAAAAATTTAACAACAGTTAGTTAAACTTAATATCACTCATAAAAAATATTAATTATAAAAATTTGATCACTTAAATTCTGATTTAGTAAAAATAAGAAAAAGATCATGCACACTAATTTTAACATTACATAAGAATTGTGTTTGTAATATTAAAAAACCTAAAATATTAATAAATATAAAAAAATACATAAAAACTAATCCTTTTTTAAAATAAAAAAATAAAAATCATTTAAAAAAACCACCCATTTTTTAAATTTTCCAATAACAATATATTTCAGAAATACAAATACAAACTGTGGGAAAAGATAAGAAACTTCCCCTTAAGAAATGAGTATTAATTTAAGATAAAAATGATTAATATGCAATTTATGAAACTAATTTCTAAGAAATTTATTTAGTTCATCACATATAGAAACAATCATATTATATACATTTTATTACTAATCTATATTATTATGAACAATATACGAAAATAAAGTAGAATTGGCAGTGAAATTTAAAATTTAATTTTTTATTTTAATACAAGAATCAATATTACTAGATACATTTTCCAAAATAAGATCTTTATGAATCATCCATGATATATGACCAGTTTGAGAGGTAGTACAATCCCCTTAAATTTATTAACCAACACATTGTGTTTTTTCATCACCAAAATTAAAATCTATAAAACCATTAATAGAATCACTAGAATCTATAATTAATTTAATATTATTTTCAACGAAACAAATGAATATATTTATTAGTAACCTTAGTTATTTTATTATAAATATTATTTTATATACTATTATAAGAAAAATCATGAAAAATAACTTCATCACATTAAATATCAAATTTACATAAATTATAATATTGTATCAAGAAACACAAAAATAACCATTATTAGGATTTTTTACATTTAAAAAATGATTAAAGTGTTTTATTTAAAAAATTCCGGACATGAATTATTTTTTTAATATTATAATTATAATAAATGGACTCATCAAAGAGTATTCATGGAAAATTATTTTCACATACCACAGTTCCTTACAATTCAACAAAAAGATCTACTTTTCCATTCTATAAGAAGATATTGATGTGATTTTCTTAGATAATAAATCTTATAAAAATAGTTGGCTACAAATAAATTTTCTAGTTATATATTATGAAATTCACCTTGTTTATCACTATGAATAGAAATTATCATAATTTTTTTCCATTTAGAACTAAATATAGAATAAAACTAATCAAGATAAAATTTCAGCATTCTGTAGAATAATGTAAAACCATGTAGTTCTTTTGTAATGGTCAACATTAACAAAAATATATTTCCTTTATCAAGGGAATAAATTATAGGGTTTCCAAATAGATCCAAATTTACTAACAATAATATCTTTTTAGTTCATATCTTATTTATAGGTCTAAAATAAATTTTAATTTGATTCTCTTTTATGCTAGTGTCACATAAATTATATTGTTTTTTCTTTATAATTTGTAATGTAAGAATAACATCATGATTGGATATATTATATAAAATCTTAAAATAAACCTAACCTAATCATTTATTCTATTGAATTCTAGCACTTTTCATAGCATTTTAAAAAAAACATGTTGAATAGTTTGATAAGTAAAATAAAAAATAAAAATAGTGTCACTTTGATTAAAAATATAATAGTAAATAATAAACAATAAAATATAATCACTTACCATTTTGAAATTTTACATACATTATATCAAAACATAATTAAGATATAATTTCTAAAATAATATTTAAACCTTAAATATATTAATGTTTTGAAATAAACATAGAATTAAGAAATACAAACATTTCCAGAAACCATTAAATTTCCTTTGAAATTTTCTCCAAATTTGGAATTTTCTCCTTATCATGTGTTGTATATTGTAAAAATTTATGGTTATCTAGTCAAATGTATAGAGTATCCAACTTTTTTGTAATATTTATATTCCACGATACATCTATGGAATTTTTCCTATAAAAATATATTACCTGAAATGTGTTTTACCCAATATGCATTAGAAACAATCAAATTAGTAAAATTATTTCTAGGTACACATATAGAATTTGAAGATGTATTCTATGGTTCTCTATATAACAAAATTTTTTAAATATTTTACATTGAAAATCCCAATGTATGTAGGAAACAAATTGAAAAATGTTTTTTATTGTTACCTTTCATGCAACATTTAAAACACGCAATCATATTTGTAAAATCCTTAATTTATTTTCAAAAAATGAATTTTATTCATTTGATATAATCTCATATCATAACCAATACCATAATTATTTTTATTTTTTTATTCAATTACATAATTTAATCATAATTTTCACAACCATTAATAAAATAAAATAACCATTTCATAAGACTATCAACTTCATTTTTCAAATTTTCATTCATATATTGAGTTGATTTAAATTTAGCATTAATTATATAATAGTAATTAGAAGAAATATTCTTTAACATTTCATTCAATTATAAAAACAGTATTTTTATTAAAAAAAATAATGTTTTTCAATGGTTTTTTATCTAAATTTTAAACATTTCAAAAACTTTTTTTAGCATTTAAGTTTCTTTATTTAACTAAAAAACATGATTATTATTAGAATCACAGTCTTAATCAGGACATCTAGAATAAAATATAGATCTCTATCATTATTCATAGATTCCATGAAATACATTTTTTTATATTGTTAACTCTGAATGGTTTTAAATCTATTTCTTCTCTTTTTTTATATTTACTTCTATTATTAATTTTTGTCTAACTAGAATGATATTCTATTTCTTCAATCTATCAAACCGAGTAACACTAAAACTATTAAAATTATTACATCCATATTAATCTCTATTGAAATTATCATTTTTAGGGTTCCATGTTAATTTGTTATTGAATCTGTAATTTTTCATTCATTTGTAGACTCTTGTTAAAATATAATACAAATATTAATTTTTTTCAATATAGTATATCATAATATTAAGAGTATATAGAAATATAATTCCCAGACATAAATTATTCACATATTATATTTATTCAGTCCACATCTACCATGTCCATCAATTATTGTTCATACAAAAGTATTGATCCACAAAATTTATCTAGAGCATACACATTGATGTTCTTGAATTATTTAAGGTCGTACTTAATTGTATTAAATTTCATCAATAGTTTTACATGGCTTCATTCAACATATACTAGGCTTTCAAATTGTTCTCATAGGCAATTCAATCTAATACCAACACTTATGAATCATTGGAGCATTTAGTTTACAGTTCTATATTCACCCATCATGAAGTATCTACACACAAATGAATGCATTATATAGTTTGAATCAATATTTTTTATAGAAAATATGAGTTTCATGTATAATCATAAATTTCTAAATTGATTATTTAGAGGTAGATACATGACTAAAAATCCTTATGTAAACGGAATAATATAAAATTCTCAGAAATTTGTAATTTTAAAGAAATCTAACTGAATCATTTACTATATGTATATTAGGGTCAACATATGTTAGTGTGTATAATTTTTTCTTGATGGTTGAGAGTTCAATTTCAAAATTTTTGACTTATGACTCCATTAAATATTTATAGTAGTCATAATCAATTCCATAAATTTATAGTGGCTTCAAAGGAATCCAAAAATCATTTACATTAACAATTTCTATATGCATGATATTTTCCTTAGACTACAAGGTCAAATAATAGGGTAAACATAATAAAATAAAAAAATAATTTATAAAAGTATTGCATAAATTCCAAAAGGAATAATCTATTATACCAATAATCATGTATAGAGAAAAAATGACTACTAAGATACACTATCCATAAGATGTTTAACCATAGATTACAATTGTTAGGTCAGAATGCATAATGGATGATGTTCTTGAGGGGGTTAAATATCCTAGATTTAAATTTTTAATTAAATATATTAATTAGTTAAATTAATTGTTAATCATATTAAGGGAGTTAATTTATAGAAAAAATTATGAATGGGAACATTGCTTTTATACTGATTTATTTCATACTAGACATAGTATAGTCTTATACATCTTTATTTGTAAATAAATACATTATAAAATACCTAATTTATAAAGGGGAATCAAATTATTTTGATAGAATTGTTTTTTATAATGTTGTAGAATAGACATGATGCATAGAATTTGTTAAAGGGAGTAACAACCCAATTAAAACAATGACATTAGGCTACATGGGTACCAATCTAAATAGTATACAATTTATAATCTAGGACTCACAACCCCAAGAAGGAATGAAATAAGAATGATTTTGTATATAAAATCACAAACTACTTTTGAGAGTATCTGAGAGATAGAAAATAGTGTTATTGAAAAAAGCAATAAAGACAATGTAGAAGATGAATAATGGAAGAAAAATTACTGGTTCTGGGGAAATGTGGATGTCTCATAATATAAGTATTGATTTAAGATATTTTCATTCATTGTTAGAGAATTTCAAATTGATTGCATGTTGATCACACATGATGTCAATGTTTAGTATTTAGATTTGGTTATCAGTAAATACTTTTTGTCAAATATTCTGTCATTATAATAAGTTCATTAGAAACATGAAGGATTTAAAAATAAATCAATAAATAAAAACAATAAAATCTGTATCAGGGTAAGGTATTTCGAATTCATAGAAGATAATTATCCTAGTGAATGAAAAAATATCAACTAGGATAATCATAAGAATAATATTTTTAACTATAATGTTAATGAATAATTTATGAAAGATTCAATTACCTAATAAAAATTTATAATATGTCAAGTCAACCCCATTATAATCAGGAAATAATTTTCATGTTTTAATTTAAATAATAAATGAATTGTTTTTTAAAGTAGCACATAAATACATATAAAAAATATATATCATTAAATTCAAAAAATAAGAATGAATAAATTCAATGTAATTATATAATTATTTAGAAATCAATAAATCAATAAATTTAAGTAAACATAATTAAATTTTAAATATTCATAAATCATTTTGTATATTTTATTCAAGAAAAAATAAGAAATTAAAAATATATTTTAGAACTATTCAAAATATTTATGAAGTAGTTATTATGAAAAATATATTATATATATTAAATTTCAAAATTAATAAAACAAATGAAATAACTAAAATAAATATGAATATAAGTATAATTTCAAAAATAATGAAAATAATTTTATTTGTAAAATTCCATATTAAAAAAAATATTAAAATCAATGAACATGTCATGTGTTCCAAGTTATCGCGCAGTCAGTATACTTACCATTTAGTTCAATTGGTTTAATTGTTCTTTTAGTCACCATGTTAACCGTGTGATGAATATAACAGGCAGTCACTAGATAAAATGTTTGGTTTCTATATTGTCCATGAAGACAACATGAATTCACTTCTTGTTATATAATAGCAGTAGTTGTTAAAATTTTCATTATGAATACTAACCATGAACATTTAGTTGAGTTATCATATAAATCACTAACAATATAAAAAACAACCCTATAATATAAAAATATTTTCTCCACATGGAAATGAACACCTAGTTCCTAGACAAAGGGTCTAATCTGATGTTTATCATTAATCTTGAGTCAGTGAGGTGACTATTAAGGATTGATATATTTTTTTTGATGTAGAGGTTTTAGCGTAGTGAATAGAGATGTTTGAAAAAGAAAGTGGTGTAACCGCATATTCCCCCCATCAATTTACTTGTTATTCAAAAAAACATATGTGATAGGAATAGAATTTTTTTCTTCAAATCATATAATCACGAATAATTGGCGGAGAAACTTCATAAAATTACTTGATAACTTGAATACGGTTATAGGTAACAAGTTATTCTACTATATTTCATATTGAATAGAAAATTTCATCAAGTGGTATGTGTGAAACCACATGTTTAAAATAGTATAAAATCATTGTTGGTTGCATTAGAGTATTAGGTCAGGTATAGAATGAAGTTTATGGTAAGGTGGATATAACATCCCCAACCTGGGAGCCACTAAACCAGTGCCCGGAGCCAGGTGGTTACCTGAATTGAAGCATTCCCCCCCATACACCAGAGGTATCTGATGAGCAGTGAGGGTCTAATAGGTCATGTGGGGAGACTATACCCTCTTTAAGAGAGTAATCCACAATAGATAATAATTTTAATAATGTAAACAATATACCACAATTGATAACATGCATACATAACCAATTCCTAAAACTGGGTACAACCATATGAAATAGTAATTATGACAGGTCTTGCTACAGTGCCAAGTTAACAAACCCCCCAAAAGAAGTTAAACCGCTGAACCCCCAAAATTTTACGAACACCCATGTCTGGAACCTCACCCATACATATCCCATGCCCAACTCAACTCGCAAGCAAAGGGCCCTTTCCCTTGTCCTGACCTGCAAGAATTAAATTTTCTCACGTACACAATGACGTCCCGAGTACGATATGAGTATAACTCAGTTGGCCACCGCCAATTGTGTCCACAAAATATCCATCAATGTAGATAGTGCAAGAAAGTGGTAAATAATACCAAGTAAAGATAAACAGTTCAATGAAACATTATAGACTATGTTCCTTTTAACTATACAACAATTGAGTCTAGGTTCACTGCTTAGGAATTTCATGATTTAATATACATTCATTATGTGTTCAATGGATTAGTAATGTTAAAAATTTTCAAGAATATGGTAATTACAACAATCCCTATCTCACTAGTCATCACATTATAAAAATCTCATAATCCTCACCTCAAAGACTCTGTCCAAGTGGAATGCAACTGTTTGGGGGAATGGAACTACATCCCCTTCCTTAACCCATGCATTTAGGGGAGGAGCTGAAAACTTGGTCCAACTAAACCCGTGGGTGTATAACCTCATGTCGATACCCCACTCAACCAATCCATGTTGACATGCTTATTTATCACTCACAATAATTAACCATATTGCAAAAAGCATTTCCAATATCATTTACAACTTCAAAACCATATCAATAAACCAGAAGTTAAATGTTTTCCTCAATCCATAAACACATTAATTATTCATATTACCTAACCCCTTTATCTCCATTCCCATTTTCCATGCCAATATCACTAAGCATATTCCAGTAATAAGCTAGTATCCTTGCATTTTTCCATTAATAAATTCAGTCCTTTTCATGCCAACCAAACAACTTCTTAGGACATTACCCGAAATTGTATTACTAAACACCAATTACACATCCATCAATCATATTTACATATTTATAATGGGAACTATGTCCTCGTACAATGTCCTTACACTTACTTAGCTAGACTCTAGGTCCATGTAATATTGGCACACCCCACGTGTGGCCCTAAATTGGCTGAGTTAGCCTCCTTACATCCCATGGGGATCAAGAGGGGTTATATTAACCATTTAGATACCCAATACATCACATTATGTTATTGGAACCATGAACTCATCAAGGATTGGAACGATAAAAACCCTACATGAGAAAATCTACATAAAATCTATGGGATACAACTTTTATACCCCCAACTTTGAATCTGTTGGGGAACAAACCCCCAACGAAAGCCTTAGATCCCAATTCAACCAACCCTTGATGATTTAACATAAGAATCACCGAAAAATAAGGGTTTGAGAGATTCATATGGAGATGGAGAAGAAATAGAAACCCTAAAAAAATCAAGGAGTGGTTTAGCCTTACCCAGATCCTCAATCCACAACAAACGACACTCCAAACAGCACTATAATTAGGAGATTGATCCTTGGAAGCTCTTGGAGATTTTGTGGCATCACTAGGGATGGAGGAGGAATAAATGAGAAAAATCCCGAGTTCCCCTTATTTCCCCATAATGGTATTTTTTTAATTTTTTTATAAACTTACATATCTCATGGTTTACCCGCATGGTGTTCTAAACTGTGTGAAAACTACGTGGAGGCAACTACCCGCATGCCTCCTCTCTTGAACAGTATTCTAGAGCACGTACAAACTATGCGTATTTCCACTTCCCGCACATTCTTCCCTCAGAAGGTTTTCCAAGCCATGCGAAAACCATGTGGAATGTCCAAAAAGCCCCTTTTCCCCCTTTTTCATGTACCAAACCCCTAGAACACCCTCGAACCATCTCAAGGACTTGGGAAAACATAAAATTAACTAAAAAGGGGACTAAAACTGAATCATAAACAATAACATATATCAAGTAGAAATCTGGGATCTTACAACCTCCCCACCTTATAATAAATTTTCCTCGAGCCTCTCTTCCGAGCATCATTGAGCTCCTAAAAGAAAGAGATCGGGCCACTGGGTCCGCATATCTGATTCACTCTCCCAAGATTCTTCCATAATGTTTCCATGTTTCCATAGAACACAAACCAAGGGTACAAACATTCCATGTAATATATTCTCAGTATGATCCACAATATGATCTGGGTGCTTCTTAATGGAAGCATCAACTTCAAGATCGACATCCTCCGCATTTATCACATGAGATGGATCGGGATGATATTTTCAGAGTTGTGAAACATGGAAAATATCATGCATCCCACTATAATGCTATGGAATATCTAATTTGTATGATAGTGGTCCGATCATTTCCACACTCTAAAATTTTCATACAAATCTTGGTTCCAACTTGCTCTGCTTCCATATTCGACGATGACCCAACATTGGACACACCCGAAGAAACACACTCACCCACCACGAACTCAATCGGTCTATGATTCCTATATGCATATGATTGTTTCCTAATCCGAGCTATTTCTATATGATTTTGAATCAAACAAACATTATATGATGTATTATGCATAAGACATGGCCCTAACACCTCAAACTATCCAGCCTCTAACCAACACAACGATGATCTACATGGTCTTCCATAATGCTCCTCAAAACGGTCCATTTGAACTGTTGCTTGAAAACTATTGTTATAAGAAAACTAAATGATCAACAAGTGATTCTCCCATGAACCACCCAAATCATGCACACATTCTCTCTACATGTCTTCTAATACCTAACTTGAATTATCTAACTGCCCGTCTATCTATGGGTGGTAAGACATACTCAAAAGTACAAAGGTTTCAAGTGCCTTCTATAGCCACTTTGAGAAGCGTGAGGTGAAATATGGATCACGATCTGAAACTGTTGTTCTTAGAAAACCATGAAACAATTCTTTTTCTCGAACATTACACTCCCCCAACTGGTCGACTGTATAAGTATCTGGGATAATCCAGAAATGGTCCAATTTGGTCTTCCGATCAACTACTGCCCAAATTAAATCATTCTTCCAAGGTATCCTTGGAAGACCCACCTTGATGTCCATCATGAAATCATTCCACTTCCACTATGGAATATGAAATGGCTAAAAAACCCCACCTGGATGATGATGTTCAACCTTCACCTGCTAAAAATAAAGGCATCATGCCACAAAATTCACAACTTCATTCTTCATTCCCAACCACCAAAACTGTATAATAAGATATTGATACATCTTAGTTATGCCCTAAAGAACATCCCACTTTGACATGTGGAACTCAAGCATCAAACCCACCCATACATCTGTAGGACCCATAACAGGACCATGAACAAAATCAACTCTATCACCACGAAATGTCCAACTAGAAGGTGAATCCCCACCATTAAGACTTTACTTCATATCCAAACACTCTGAATCCACTGAATGACTCTCTTTAACTCATATCAAAAACCATGGACTCCCATTCTATTGATGCAAGGTTCTTCTAGAAATTTTTATACTCTTCCTCCGAATTCATCTCAACAAACTAGGCCAACATCATCCACTCTGAATTGGATTCCAAAACTACCTGATTTGGAGTCTTCCAGGTTAGAGCATTAGTGACCCTGTTCCCTTTCCCTGGTGTGTACACCAACTCAAAATTTAAGTACTCCAGGTTCTTGACCCACCATCACTGTCTATGATTAAAATACCACTGAGATAAGATGTATTTGATCCTTTTCGGGTATGTGAATACTGTGAACAGTTCTCCTAACATGTTCTGCTTCCAATACAATAATGCATCAACCACAACAACATTCTCAAGGTCCTGAGTAGGATAATTCTGATCATGTGGTCTCAACTGCCTCGACCCATAAGCTACAACCCAATCATCAAACATTAACAATTCCCCATTTCCAACACCAGACACATCACAGAACAAGGTGTACTTATTTCATGGTTCAGGTAAGATTAAAATCGTTGTGGTAGTCAACCGCTTCTTTAGGTCCAGAAAAGCATTCACATAAGCATCTTACCAATCATTATTAACCCCTTCTTTTTTAGGACTGTGAATGGTGATGCTAAATGATAGAATAATCTAATAAAAATCTAGTAATAATTGGCCAAACTAAGGGAAATCGAAATATTAGAGATGTTCTTGGGCTGCTCCCAAGACAACACTACCTGCACTTTTCTCTAGATCCATCGACACACCTGAATCGGATATGAAATCTCCCAAAAATTTCACATCATCAATCCAAAACTAACATTTTGATAGCTTGGAACATACCATATGCTCTTTTAGTGTACTCAAAATTATGTTAAGATGTTTTGGCATGGTAATCATGAGTTTTGGAGTACACCATGTTGTCATTAATGAATACTACTAAAAACCGATCTAGATGCAAGTGAAATATATGGTTCATCTTGTCCATGAACACCATTGGTGCAATGGTCAAACAAAACGACATCACCAAATATTCAAAGAAACCACACCTGCTTTGAAAATCTTTCTGGGGTATGTCATAAGGCCTCACCCTTAACTGATGGTATCCCGATCTCAAATTGATCATATAAAATACCAAGGCACCATTGAGGTGGTCAAACTGTTCAATGATTCTAGGAAGAGGGTATTGGTTCTTAACTATCATCTGGTTCATATTCTTATAATCAACACATATCCCCAGTGATATATCATTCATCATAGAAAAAAACACTGGAGATCCCCACTGTGATGTAATAAGACGTATAAACCTCTCAGGATCCAATTCCTATAACTGAACCTTCAGTTTTTGGAGCTCTACAGGCACCATTCGGTATAGTGGAATGAAAACAGGATCTTCTCATGGAAAAAATTTGACAATAAAATCAATATCTCTCTTGGGTGGTAACCCCGAGAAGTACTTAAGAAACACATCCTGGAAATGGTCTAAAACAAAAGGGATGAATGGCTATCCTTTCTCACCATCATTTAACACAAGGCATCCAAATAAGATGTGAGTTATCCCAACTTTTGACGTAGCAGCCCTGTATGACCCTCTTGAGTATCCCACTCACCAAGGACATAAGTTCTCCCATCAAGAGATGTGAACATTACCCGTCATCGGTAATAGTCGATATGGTCTTAATATAAGACCAACCAATCCATCCCCAAGATTAGCACAAAACCTGACATCTCAAGGAAAACAAGATCCCACATAAAACAATATATACTAACCTCCAGTGCACTACCCTTACACTGCTTTATGTCCTCAACTCGTACCCTTAACGGTGTATCAAGCGACATTACCCCACATGCAGTCTCTACGGTTAAGACCAACACCACTACCCACTTAAAAGAAATAATGGAATGCATATCACCTGTATTAAATAAAGAACTGGAATTAATGGAAGCTATAAGAATCGTAACTCAAATAGTAGACAGTCTTGCTTCACTACCTTGAGGTTCAGCCTGAACTGCATGCAGATGACCTCCCTTTACCCTATGCTCTAGCCTAAGTACCCTACACTGCACTGCTCTGTAGGTAAGGGTGATATCACCTCAGAATTCCATGTCCACTGGCCCTACGAGTACAGACCATGGAGATCCAACTACCATCCTGATACAGGTTAACCGAACCCCTTCCCACACTAGGCATCTTCCTCTGACCTCTATCATGCCCTGACTTCTGTATATTCATCCAGAAACTCTACATGTGGCCTAACCTGCTGTATTCTCGGCACAACACCGGTGGGTGGGGACACCGGTCATGCTTGCGCCCCAGCCTAAAACACTAATAGCAGAAGACTTGGACTCCACCTTGAGAATTAACCCCCTATTTTGACTTATATGTTCATTCCCACCTTGATTAAAGGTTTCGAAGTAGTGCTTCCTACAATTAGAAGATGAACCACTTGCTTTCCCAGAGGGTTCCATAAGTTCACTACCATAATTTCCCTTCGAGTTACCCTCTATGTTAAGGGGTTGATCCACCACATCAGCAAACCTTTTTAGAATAAATATATTCACCTAAGACCTAATATAGTGTCTCAGTCTATCCTAGATGTATTTATCTATAGCTGCCCATCACCCGTCAATGTCGAAATGAAGCGCCTCAAATTGGTGATGCTAATAGAATTGTCCATTATCGACATTGTCCCCAGAGTCAATCTCATGAAATCAAAAACATTACCATATATTAAGGTTTCTTGATATATTTTCTCAAGAAACTTCTCTTTAAAATCCTTCCACATCATTCCCTCATCCTTCCCTGTCTGAACCATGATGTCCCACCATCAATTTGGTTGACCCTTCAGTATATAGGCCGAAAACATGACTCACTTCTCTATAGGATTCTCTAGATTTTCAAGAATATTTTGGATAGACTCTATCCAAAACTATGCTCCCTCTGGACCACCCTCTCTGATAATGGTTGGAGGGTGTTGCAGCTAAAAATCCCTAGTCATCTCAAACATACTTTGTGCAGCCCGCCCTGTGTCCCATTCCATCATCAGCATAAAAGGAGAAAAGTTCTTATAGAACTACACCTCCCTATCTCCATGGATCACCATTATCTCTTTCTCCACTACTGTAGGATCTTTCTCGGCAACATCCTCATGTCGCCCAACCGTTGAACATATTCGAGGTGGTATTTCTCTATATTTCCAAACATGATCTTTCGAACGCATCTATAACACATTTTCGAAATAAAAAAAGATACAAGTAGGCTCATCACATGCCACCAAACCAGTTTTCATAAACTACTTAGATGAGGCTACCCACAACTGGATCACTACCTTTGTCCATCTCCCCTAAGTTCATGGCTAACACGAGTACCTAATTCACATAGTTACGAGACTTATCTTTATACCCATCCAAAACCATTACCATATCCCAAAAAAACATAAAATACATTACCCACTACCACATCATTAGTAAAAACCATTTTAAGTTACTACATGACATTATCACTTCCCCTTTTACCTGTTCATACCAACTCATTTGGCACAATGTTTCAGAACATTTAAGGAAACATATGCATCCTACCTTATATATTTTTCACACGCATCCTATGTGTGGGCCTATCATGATGCATGCCACATACCTATATAGGTTCCTATAATGGTTCATGAATACACTACCTCATACCTTTCTAACCATGGGAAAAATATTGAAAAAACGTCAAATCACATAACATGTGCATCACCCGATTGTGAAATAACATCAAATATAACAACCCACAACAAGAAAAACAACCCAATCCCTTGGTAACATGGGGTTTGACCTGTATATGGGCCAAATACTCCCTAGAAAGAGATCATTACCAAGGCCCAACACTTTATTATCCTCTTGTATACCATCCCCAAATAGTAAGAACGAGAAAATAACCTCCTCCGGTACCACATTGTAACGTCCCTGACCCAGGATCCACTAAACTGGTGCCCCACGCCGGGTGGTTACCTGACCTCAAGTGCACCTTCCTGTATTCCAGAGGTTGCTGACTACCAGTGAGGGTCTAAAAGGTCATGTGGTGAGACTATACCCTCTTAACTAGAGTAATACATAATAGATAATAATTTAAAAAATTAAAACAATTGGCAACAATCGATAACATGCACAAATAACCAATTCTCAAGACTGGGTAAAACCATATGCCATAGTAAATATGTCATGGAATGTTAATGTGACATGTGAAAAAACCACCAAAAGAAGGTAAATAGAAGATTCCCCAATGGGGTCTAGACTCTCAAGTCTAGAACCTCACTTTTACATGCCCCATGTCAAACTCAACTCCCTAGAAGAGGGCCCTTACCCTTGTCCTGACCTGCAAGCATGAAATCTACTCGAGAACACAATGACAGCCCGAGTAGGGTGTTAGTATAACTCAGTAGGCCACCACAAACCATGTCTAAAAAATATCTATCAAGGTAGATAGTGAATTCTAGTGATAAATAATGACAAGTAAAGATAAATAGTTCAACGAGCCATTCTAGACTATGTTCCTTTTAACTATACCACCATTAAGTTTGGGTTTAATACTAAGCCATTTCATAATTTAATCTACCTTTATTATGTGTTCTATGTATTAGGAATGTTAAACATTCTCAATAATTTGGGAAATAAATCAATCAATATCTCACTATGCATCACATTATAACATTCACATAATCCTCACCTTGAAGCCTCAGTTCCTATGGAATACCACCGTTTGGGGAATGAAACTCGGTCTCCTTCCCTAACCCGTTCATTTAGGGGAGGATCAAGAACCTTGGTCTAACACATCCCATTGGCATAGAACCTCAATTCAATACCCCACTAAACCAAAGCCTTATTCACATGCTTATTTATCATTCACTATAATCAACCATATCAAAACAAGCATAGACAATAACATTTACAACATAACAGCAATATCAATAAATGGGAAGTTAACATTCTTCCTCAGCACATTAACACTTTCATTATTCATATTAATTAACCCCTTTAGCCCCATTCCCATTTTTCATGCCTATCTTAACAAGAAGATTCTAGTAATTATCTAGTCTTCTAGAATTTTCTCATTAATCTATTTAACTCTTTTCATGACAACCAAGAAATTTCATTGGCCATTACCCAAACTACGTGTATTACTAAACACCAATTACAAATTCTTCAAGAATATTAATATATATTTATCATGGGCTCTAAATTCTCGTACAACGACCTTAAATTTACTTTGCTAAACTCTATGTCTGGGGAATATCAAAAAACCCCACAGGTGGACCTAATTTGGTCAGGTCATCCTCCTTGCATCCCATGGGGATCAAGAGGTGTTCAATTAACAATTTACACACCCAATACATCAAATAAAGTTAAATTCACTATGAAATAATCAATTAGGGCAAGGATAAAAACCCTACATGCACAAATCTACATAAAACCAAAGGGATATAACTTTTAGAAAACTTACCTTGAATCTGTTGGCGAAAGCACCTTAAACCGACGCCTACGATCTATATTCAACAAACCCCAGAATATTTACCCTAATACTAAACAAAAAATAAGGTTTTGAGATATTTAGATGCATATAGAGATGAAATAAAAACCCTAAACCAAAAATAAAATCTTGGAGGGGTTTAGCCTTACCCGAGTCTTGAATCTGCAATAGTCGACGCTCTAAACGGACTTAAGATGAGGAAGATTGATCCCTAGAATCTCTTGGAGATTTTGGGGTGTCACTAAGGTTAGAGGAGGAAGAAATGAGGAAAATAATGAGTTCCCCTATTTCCCTATAATAGATTTTTTGTAAATTTTTATAAATTTCATGGGAGAAATATTTACCCACACAGTTAGACAAACCATGCGTAAACTGTACTGATGTTACTTCCCACACGCCCCATTTCTCGCACAGTTTCTA
Organism: Viscum album; assembly: GCA_963277665.1. Taxonomy (NCBI): domain Eukaryota; kingdom Viridiplantae; phylum Streptophyta; class Magnoliopsida; order Santalales; family Viscaceae; genus Viscum; species Viscum album. Next base: position 1,448,245,135 of record OY728151.1, on the reverse strand, counting down.
AACTATGCGAAAACCATGAAGATTCCAACTACCTGAATGGTCTTCCCTCGAATGGTTTTCAAGACTGTGCACAAACCCTGTAGACTGACCACAAATCCCCCTTCCCCCTTTTCATATCCCAAACCCCTGGAACTCCCCTAATCCTTCACGTGGTTTTTAGAAAACACTTAATTAACACGAAAAGGATACTAAAACTAAAAAACAAACAAGAACATACATTATGGAGAAATATGGGATCTTATAGTGGAAATGTGGGTTTCTTAGAGAACATGTCCATCATTCCATTTTAATCTTTATCTAATTTTTATCCCATAGAATAATTAGATTTATAAATCATTATAGATGGAATAAATTTATATAATTTGAATGGTCTTCCAAAAAAAATCAAATAATTCATCATTACCTCAACTATAAAAATAGATTCAACAAAATGAAATACATAAACTGAAATCTATAGAAAAAAATAAAAAAAGGTGCATCACATCATTTAAATAATGAGTTTCCTAAATATTTTTTTTCTGATTTTCATGTAATTTAATTAAATTTTTTTACTATATTATATTTCAAAAATGGAAAACTCATTACAATTATTATATTTTTCATGAGATATTTATATTTCAATATAGATGAAACACCATTCAATAAATTTTCAGTTTTCATTTTTTTATAAAATTCAATATTTTTATGCCCTATAAATAGTAAATTATGTTTTTAAAATGGTATAATGAAATATAAATAAATTAATTTTATTTACAACTAAATAAGTTTCATTTGAATATGATATATATATAACAACTTATAATATAATAACTACGAAAAAAACTAAAACAGTATTAATTGGATGTTTTTTAGAAACAAAATGTATTCAATATGCTCAGACTAAAATGAGAACATCATGGAGATTGAACTAGATAATGGAGAAGATGAATAAATGTTAGGTAAAAATGTTATATATTATATGAAATTGTAATTAAAAAATACAGATCACTAAAACTCATGATATTTTAAAAATAGAAAAATCTAGTAAAAATGGGTTTCAAATGAAATAATGATAGGTTTTGTAATATTAAAAAGACTAAAATATTACTAATAAATAATATCCAAATAATGAAATTTATTATAACGTGGTTATTTAATTAATTTATATTTATCATTTAATTTTCCGAAACATATGTTCTCATGAGATGGAAAATATAATTTTGAGGAATGCATCCATCATTTTTAATTTGACTCAATTTTATTTTTCATTTGTATCATTATTTCCTAAAATATGTAAAGAAAAGTTTTACAATTCACTAATGTTTTTTTAAAGTTATTTTTACCCTAGTCTTACTATTTTATGAAATGGTCTGAAGGGAATGATACTATCCTTTCTCAAATGATGTACCTAGTGACTTTTACTAGAAAAATATTTCACAGAATGTTTTTTTAACTTATATGGAAAAAAATCCTTCCATGCATTCAATTTGGTATATTGTTGATGAATCCATTACAAGTATAAATGGTATTTTATCAAAGAAATTTTTTTCAATTATAATTGAAAAACCTCTATGAAATATATGATTTCAAAGTGGAATGATTATTTTCCTTAAATATAAACACAAGTAACCCTTCAAAATCATCTCCGATCAAATATGAAATCATTTGATTATACATAAGAATCATTAGGGATATTATATATGGGTAAAATGATAATTTTTTATTTGGATGTATTATTTTTATGATTAAAAATGAAATTTTTATGAATCCCATTTATTTTCCATGGGGTATGTTATAATAAAATGTTTATGAAAACCATTTCTTTTATGGGGTTTTGATATGTTAAATGATTTTTGATCTTATGGTGTAAATATTTATTATTTATATCATGTGATGGTTGGGACATATATATCCCCCCAATTAATTGGGTAATGATTTATGTATAATGAATAATATAGGATTCAATTGGGTGATTCATCCAATTTTTGAAATGGGAATTTCCCACTATGATAGCCTTGGGAGTGAACCTTGACTACTATAACGGTCTGGTGAGAGAACCTATTACACAAGGGTTGTCTTGGAATAGATCCTTGACAACTAGGGGAATGATTTTCTATTATTATTATGTGTATTCCATAAGTCCTTGGATTTTAATTTTATTATGATCTCATGTATCATATTCATTGATTTTATTATTAATAATATTTTTTTACCTTCCATTATTTATTAAATGAAACAGTATTTTGATGTATGATATATTGGGTTTTATTTTTCAATGTTAATTTCATTTTCTCATACCCCTTTTGGTCATATTATTCATTTATGACCGTTGATATCTCCCTTATATTCCCTTATTGTGCATCACATATCACCCTTTATTATGTTTCCTTTCCCAACTTATGAAGAAATTTTTTTTGTATAATATTACTAAGAAGGGTGATAATAAATTAGATATATGGGGGAGATATTATAAAACTTTTAAGAACCATTTTTCTGTGTTTCCAAGATTCAAATGATACAATACATTATCTATTATTGAATGGATCATTATTTTATGAAATCAATATTTGTCTATATAGATGTAATATCTATGTTTGAAAAGTAGGGGTCATAATGGATAACATATCTTGCCATTTAATTCCACCTATTAACCCTCCACATAAGAGAACAAAAATATCCTATGAATGTAGTTGATGACTTCATGCACTGAACAAATCTAATCCTTTTATATGATAATGTCATATTTTTTCTTTAGTATGAAGAATTCCACCACTAACTAGGGCTTCCCTATCTTCATTATATAACCCCAACACATATTAAACAAAGAATCCTAGCCTCTAATTAGTGTGTATAGTAGTTGAGGATCTAGAAGACTCAACCCAACTAGTTACAAATAATTAAATAATGGGAAAGTGAAAATGAGTGTTAGGCTCCAAACAAAAAAAATATCACACACAAGGTTACGTGATAATGTAATCATTCCTCAAAACAACTCAAGGCACTGATGGTTCCACTACCTATAATTTTTTCATCTGACTATGCCTAGCTAGTCTAAATATCTACAGTTATCCAATAAAACCATGCTTTGTACTAGGTCATTAAATACATGGGTCGTCATGAGGCTACATTATGATAGTTCCAATTATTATTTGTGGATGAACAAACACTAACTATTCATATTACTAAATATAGCTTAGAGGGAACAACTGATGCTGTCAAAATGGGGATGACAACCCAATTGGAAAAGGAATCCCTATGGTGATTAACACTGAGTCTAGTGGTGGAATTTTAAACTAAAAAATAAAAGCAACATAGATCCAATTATAGGGTCTTAGAATCGGCCTGTCCTAGAAGAATATGTAGATATCAGATGTGGTTGGCACCATATTGGACAGAACCCTGAATGCTTGTACACCTACTACCGATTATCTAAAACTCCACTCCTTAAGATACCATGTTTAAAACTCACTCAAGTTTTAACTCCCATGGAATACATCTTCACGATAACCAAAACCTTTTTCTTACCCTCATGAATCACTGGGAGAAAAAATAGTGAAACAAAATATGATATCATTGGGGGAAAATCCTCTTGTAGACAACTCAATATGCACTCATAACCTGTAATTGTTTTGGATAAATGTGAATGAGATCCTTATACATGATCTCCCACTCCAAAATTCTAATTGTCTCATACTAAAGGGAGAAAAACACAACTCTATTGTCTACATTCATTATCAATGAATGCAATTCCACCCAATACACCCAATAAAAGTTAGGTGACACCGCATCTACCTCCTTACAGTCACCAAGAAACATCATCTACCACAGAGGAATATATCCCCAGAACTGAATAACTAGAAAAATACCCAAATATCCACTCATAATAGAGTCATTTGAAAAGTGTTCTCATACTAATCCATTTATCACTTCTTCACCAGATATGATATTTTGCCATCGTACATCCCAAAATAATACCACTAAAAGAAACACACAGAAATATACTAAACATCATCCTCATCTATTAGGTCAACCAACCCAAAGTCAATGCAATAAAATTTCTGAACAAAAACCACCTTATCCACTCAAAAATAAAGAACATGAGAAATTATTAAAATCAAGGAGGACATCATAATCCCTGTAGCAATGAATTTTTTCAAAACCAATTTTATTATATCAATTTAGTTAAAAAACCCCCAATTAAAATATGAACCCAAAAAATTAGGTATGTTCCCCTCATTGGACTATAACATGAACATTGGTCTACCTCACTTTGTTTTTCAATAATATAAATTTCAATTCACTGGACCTTGGGTTCACAAAAATCTCTTGTAAATTCCATCATCCTAGGCCCATGTCAAAGAAGAATATAAATTAGAACCACTTCCCTTCCAACCCATTCAATCATTACTATTCCAGAATTAAATCTCTATCATATCTCGTAACCAAATCCTGTGATACCACTATCTCATGGACACCACTTACCAAAGTAGTCAAAATTACTGGAGTGACATAATGACCCCTAATTCATTCTTTAAGATCGTATTGGGTTAAATACTATCACCAAGGGAATAAAAATATCACCAACGGGAAGATTTACCTTATATAATATAAAATAGTATCTAGATATTGTTTAAGAAACCATGAAACAAATATAGTAGATAAAATTAAAAATAAACCCAATACAATCACACAAACATAAAAAATGTGAACATATACAAAATAAAAGTCTCTTATGCATGTACTAAAATAAATTTCCTACAATAGAAACTCAACATAAGATCCCCCCAATCTATAAATATCTTGTTCAATCCCCAATTTCCTTATAAAAACCTAAAATTCATTATTATATGTATAGAGAAAATACATGTATACTCTGTATATACATGACCAAGGTCTCATGTGAATATGTGAATAGAGGATACTCATGCACTGATGAAAAAATATCTTAACATTGAATAACATGAGAAATTAAACTAACCAATCCATTTCTCACCATGGTTCGCTAATAAAATCAGTAATCATATATAATGGAATAGAATCGATATCATAACAACAAAAGGTTCCACATAATTACTTCCCCACTAATATTCCTCTCCCATTCCCCAATTTTGGGAATTATGTTCTCCCATCCCATATATACTCATAATATCGCATCACATAAAATACTAACCATCTTTGATGTGGTTTGGGACACATAAATACCATCCCCACCCTCACAAGGTCTAGCATCATAGGCTAGTACTGGGAATCATCATATCACATCTACCTCATAGCTGTCTATGGTGAAACAATCACACCACTACCACAAAACCATGTAACTAGGGTATCATCAACATAGAGGAGACCAACCTTATTCTAAAATCATAATATTCATGACTCCCTAAACATGTAGTATCACAAAACTACCTCATCAAATCAAATCGAAACCAAGTACATATGATCCATCAAACCACATCTCACAGAAAGACACTAGTGTTATTACTGAACATCTCACCCAAAGACACAAGTGTTATTACTGAACATCTCACCCAAAGACACCTATATAATGACTACTCAAGGATGGGAGGGTATGAGTGGTAGTCCCCGATCCATATCACCACCATTGTAGTTTATGGAAAATCAACAAGAACCTGGATCCTATGATCATTTTTAAGGTCATCCAAATCAGGTGGGGAATCAAAATAGAGAACATAAAGTTAAAATGAATATATATTTATAACAAAATAACCATCAATGGGTTCACAAAAACTTCCCCATTTCTAACATCATTTCAGTCACCATTCCACAAATTAGTATTCATAATCAATTCTTGTTGTAATGTCCCATGAAGTCACATGGCCAGAAAGGGTTGGTTACATGACCTTAAGAATTCATCCCTGAATTCTAGAGATTTTCGATGGGCATTGGGGGAAAGATAAATATATTGGGGAGACTATACCCCTTTTATTTTTATTTTACTATATAGAAGAAAATATCAAACAATAATTAGTATATATCAGTGTATTTAAATAATGGAAAAAATATAATAAAACATAGACCAACAATAAAATCAAAATGAAAAATACAAAGTATAAAAATGAAATAATATAATGACATTATGGAATGTAACTAAATGAAATGAAATAAAAAATACAAGTAAATGGATTTTATATTAAAATAAAGACTCAACCGTCCCTAATCCTGAACCACATTTCAGTCCCATCTCCAAACTCCATCATTTATATAAAAGACAATCAATAGAAATGAATGTTTTCCCTTATCTAACCATATATCCATGTAATTTTTATAGGAAACATATGAATTACTGAATAAGGTGTGAGTATATCTAAATGGATCAACACCACCATGTCTAAATAAATGAATGCGATAATATGTGTATGCAATAAAGTGATTGAAATTTATGTTAATTAATTTAGAAATTAATAAAATAAAATAAAAAAATACTTCAGCTCCGTGATGTAATATCTCCAAGAATGTATGAAAACAATCTCAACTAAAACCATATATCCATGGAAAAATAACATACCTTGGTGTCATGTTATAATTCATATGATCTTGTCTCACAACCATGCCAACCATCACCATAAAAATATTATAATAACAACAATTTGAGATAAATCTATATAAGAATTATAATATCCTAGTCAGATCTCTATAAGAATTATAATATATGACTGGTCGAATCCCAATCAATATAAGAATCACATCATCTGGGTCATGTCCCTCTAAGAAATACAATATGGGATTGGGTCAAACCCACTCGAAATAAGCATTATAGAATATAAGTTTTCATGCTCTAGGTCCATGACCTTTATATAATCATTTGATCAAGGTTAACAAGTCAGTTACTACTATTATGTGTATCAAAATATCATATAATAATCCTTAATGGATAATTATGAAAATTAAAATTTGTATTTCAATAACCTATTTAATTTTTCTCACTATAGATCAACAATAAAATAAGTTTTAAGTAAGCCATAACCTATAGATTATATATCAATAAATCACCTAAGGTCCCATGTCATGACAAACACACTTTAATCCATTATCCAATTCAATTTTGTTCAAGGTTAGAATAAAAAAATGGTACCCATAAGCCCGATCAATAACTAATAAAAGCTAGAAGAATTGAATAAATAATAAAAAAAATATTTAATTAATTTAGATTATCATTGAATTAGAGAAATCAAAATATTTCATATATTTGAAAATTTACCGACCCATAAGATGAAGGTTTAGAACTCCTGACTTTAACTGGTGAATATATCAATGCTCCTAATGATAAATTCCCATGTGGAAGAAGTTGTAAATTATAAATAGGAGGATCCTAGTTTAAAATTGATCCAGAACAAAACTGAAAATGTATAGGGTTAAGGAAAAAAACACAATGGTTTGAGAACCAATGTAGAGGATGTAAAATTGTACCAAAACCACATACTAAGGATTCATAATGTTATTAGAATGTAGAGAAGGTAAGTAAGTAGTATGAAATTTAATAGATGATTCCTAAGGGACGAGAGGAGAATACTATAGTGAGATTGAAGGAAAAATTATATTCATGAAAAACATTAAAAAATAAGGTTGGGGAATTACATAGCATGGAATATAGATATATGTTAGGTAACTCTTTTTAATGGGATATGATGAAAACCCTATCTCCTTGGATGAAAATATAATAATTCCCCTAAACATTAACTGATGTGTAATCCACATACATTAAAAGTAATTGTTCTGCAGATGGGTTTTCATCAGGTTTCTTTATTATAAAACCCATTCCAGTTTTAAGGCTCCTCAACTAAACAACAACACATGGAAACACATAACTCATTTATACATGGACTCCATTAATTAAAAAACATAAATCCTAGAACATTAAGTCATTTTATACCAAAAATGTTCTCCATGATGATCCTCTATGGGTTTCTAAAGTTTTATCACATCCCAAGACTACGTTTTTTTATTGATAGACATCCATGATTAAAACAAAACACCACATTCTAAGTATGAGGAAAAAATAAAATAAAAGAAGTTCAAAGAAAATCATTTCGAGATATGCACCATGAAAGACACGGTATTACAATACCTACTAAACATATAATTTATCATACATGAGACGATTTAAGATTCAATCTAGGGTCTCAGAGGAAAAGTATTCCTAGTATGTACACATTTCAAACTCCTGCTCCCAAGTCTCCTCCTACACTCACCTATCCATCCACCGCACTCAAACCAATAGTGAAGTCCCACCTTAATGATATCTCTCACAACGATCCATAAAATGTATCATATTTTACTCAAAGGAGTCATCATCACAAATCTCAATGTCTACCATAACTATCAAATAGGAAGGATCTAGATGATATTTATAAAGATAAAACACATCAAACAAATCGTGCAAGGAACTGTAGCATAGTGGAAGGACTACTAGACTGTCCCTTGCCACTATCTCAAACAGCCCAATATATCGATGTGATAGTTTTCCATATTTCCTACTATGAATGCACCTCTATCTAGGAGACACAAAAAGGAAAATTTAATGATCAAACAAAAATTTATGAGGTTATCTCCGATAGTCAGCAAATTATTTTTTCCAATATTATGTGATCACCAAAAGATGTCTGATCAACTGTACATCGTCAGATGTCTCTTGCTTGAGAGTTAATGCAAAATCACTGACTCACCACATCATCCAATCATGTGGTGGATAACATGGTGTACTATAAAAAACCCTATAAGGGTTCCATTTGGATAGTTGTGCAGATGAAGTTATTATATAAGACCTCCATAATTTCCATATGTTCTTCAATTAACCACAAAAATCCAAAACATGACATCGTAACATATCCTCAAGAGTATGAATAAACAACTTTGTTTAACCAAAAGTCAATGTATGATTTGTTGTGATCAAAATAACCTAAATTCTAAATCCTTATGATGACCCTTCTAGAAATGTGATGTGAAAAGAGGATCCCTATTAGAAAAGGATACCCTTAGAAAATCATGAAAATGAACTACCATGTACACTTATAAACTACCCATATCATCAACTACTAAAGTATCCCAAATTTCTTAGAATTGGTCTCTCATTGTCGTTATATCCATAATTTCCAATAAAACATCATTATATAGGTTGTCTTGGGTAATCCTATAAAAAATAAAAAGTGACATCATCCAATTTCCACTAATGAATAATAAATGGTTGGAAAAGCCTAGAATTCCTATGATGCATGTCATTAACCTACTAATGAGTGATGAATCTTTCCCTAGAGACAACCACCTCCTTCTTCATTCCTGACCACTAGTACTATATGTGGATATCAAGATATATCTATGTCAAATTAGTATGAATCATCCATCTAAAATAATTAAACTCCCCCATTAGCTCCTCGGATAAGCTAATAAAACCTATACTAAGAAACATAAAATGATATAATTTCCACTACTAGTAGACCATACAGATAATGTATCACCACTATATAATTTGGGTCTTAGAACTGAATGCTTTCTATAAGATAACTTCTCAGTCATAATCTGCTCCAAAATTATGAGTATAATAGATGCTAATATCAAAGATACTCTTCACTGAGACACATAAAAATATAGATGCATGTCTACAAAGAGAGAAATTATATTCCATTCATTATAATACTCTCGTAAATCCTATGTCTTTGTATTTTTAAAAAATTCATTAGCAACAATGTTTCCAATTCCTAGTTTATAATAAAACTCGATGTAGAAAGACTGATGATACTTATCCCACATACTCTACTAAAGGTTTAGGTATCACTGTGAAAAGATGTAGTTGGGGTTCTTATGGCCCATGTATACTATAAACCTATCACCCATGAGATAGTTTCTCCAACATCTAAGGGCATGTACCACTACTTCTTACTCAAGATCATGGTTTGGGTAATTTTTCTCATGTGGTCTCAAGTTCATAGAACTGCAAGAAACCACTCAATCCTTCGACATCAAAACATCTTCGACTCAAAATCTGAATTCATCATAGTATATGGTATATGATTTACCAGGAATAGGAAATTTGAGATAGGTTCTTAGATTAGTAATGCTAATTATCTCTTTAAATGCAATCTCTTAATCACTAGACCAAACAATCATTAGCCCATTATTTGTTATCAGAGACATCTTTGCTTCCGAATGTGATTTGTCACAAATAAAGAATTGATAATAACCTGATAAACTGATAAATCTATAAATCTATAATTATACCTTTTTCTATTACCAGGATTCCATGGCTGAAAAATTCATTCGGTCCACTAACAATGTTGCCTCTTAGATTACATGGCCCATGAATTGAACCTTATTAATACAACAACTACATTTAGTTAGCATTGTGTAAAGTCAATTGTATCTCAATGTACTCAAAACGATGTCGATAAATTAGTAAAGATCAATTGCTAACTGGGAGTACACAAAGATATCATTGCCAAAAACAACCATAAATCGATCCAGATATGGTTGACTGATATGATTCATCAAGGCTACGGATACCATATTTGTGTTGGTAAAACCAAAACAACATCACTATAAACTCATACAAACCATAGATTCTTATAAATGAAGAATATGAAGTTTCAATTCTCTCACCCAAAAATGGTTGTACAAAGATCTCAAATCAGTATTTGAGAATATCATAGCACATCACTATAGATAAAAATGTTCTTCAATGTTTGGAATATGATACATGTTCATGAATGTCATCTGGTTCAACGTCTGATAATTCAAAAATGTGAAAGAATACCAATTATCCTTCATGGAGTAGAAAATATGAGAACCATAGGGGCATTATCCTGGAAATATGAATCCTTTTGATTCTAGATCATCAAACATGAAATTCAACCCATGGAGCTCTACTGGTGACATTCTTTTAGGTGATATAAAAAGTGGATCTTCTACCAACACCATCATGATAATGATATTTCTCCTTATCTTTGGAGGTAATAGATATAACATATCAATAATGTCATCCTAAAAATGGTATACCCTTAGAGGAAAATGATCCTACTCGAATCCACCAACATCTACAAGAATAATTGATATCTGATCCATAAGACAATCCAATCCACATTGAGTTGGTCCAACATGACCAGCCTAGAGTTTCCACACATCAAGGTGAAAATATCTAACACCTTTTAGGGGAAGGAAGGTAACTCTCCACTATTAATAGTTGATATAAGCCTGTTATACGATGAACTAATCCATAACATGAATCAAGTTGAATTCTATCATTTCGAATAAGAATATTTCCCAATTGAAATAATGACCAAAAATATACAGAGAACACCATTTGAACTATTTTATATTCTAGGACCACACACAAAAAATTGTGTCAATAGTGAATGAACCTCCCAATATATCATCATCCAAGAACAAAATATTTTAAAATATAGAATATTGAAAAGACCACAATGCTACTATGTCAAATAAAGCACAATCTATGGTAGATGGACTAAGAATCATACATCTGATGGTAGATGACCTGGAATCCATGGTAACCACATTATTCTACATAACATATAGTTTAATATTTCTTATACCCTAGGATCTAGTTTGATTACCCCAAGATAATTCCCCTCACATGTACTAATACTCACTCTCTAGGGTACCATGTCCCCCTCCCTCAACCAGAATGGTCAGTGGAACTCAGACTACCATCCTTCTGAGGAGTAGCTGAGCCCCTTCCTGACATATGTAAGTGACCTTGTCTTTATCCACAAGACTATTATATAAATTCACATATAGCCTTTGATTATGATGTAATTAGAAATTGATATGACACTCAATTTTTTGTTAAATACACTATGATCTTATATGGAAAAACATACCACATTGATTGAACTGTAACCAGACATGTTTCTAAGATTGTTATCCATTTACCTAACTACCTTTACCACTGCTATCTTTGAGAAAACTATCCTAGAGTCAATTATTTATACCTGAAGATTTGTCCCCCAATTCACACTATAGAAACATCCTGACCGCTAATCGGCCCCCCTATAAGATTTCCTTCTGTGATGAGTTTTTGGTTTATCACATCCTCAAAATTACTCAAATGAAAAATGATCATTGTTAACCTGTTTTCATAACTAATAAAATCCTCAAAACATTTCACCATGTATATCTCATAAGAATCCAAATACGGTGTAATCAAATGTATGTTAGTGAAATGTCCATCATAGAATAGTACATACATTCATTCTTAGGTTATACACATGAAGTCGTGATATTTTTCAATCATCAATGTATTGTGATTGAATTGGATGAGGAAAATCATCTTCAATTTCTTCCTTGATAGATCATCGTACTACCCATATCCCTCATGAATATCCAAAAAATGCATCGTTAGCCCATGTAACATATATGTACCAGGAATATCTCTCCAATATGTAGGTGTATTAATATGCATATGTAGGTGTATCAATATACATAATGATTATATGGATAGACTGGATCCAAAACTCAAACACCTATGGTTCTCCATCCCTAGTGAATGTAGGAGGATTCTACATTTGAATCTATCTTGTCATCTCATACATTGAATGGGCAGTATGAACAATCCCTCATTCTATGGATCACATGACTCTCATAAAGAAGTAATGAAGTTGCGCATCTATCTGATCCGTATGAAAAATATGAATATCAGGGTCACTTATGTGGGGATCATATTTATTACCACTTTCATGATGATCAAGATAAATATAAAAAGGATGAATTTTATCTACAATACAAATACACACATTAGAGAACTGAGCAACGACATGATCAACCACAATAGGTGACTAAAATAAAGAACCACTATCTTCTTGTCTCTATAAACAGGGCACACAAGTGTTTTAGCATGACATGTCAATTAATATCATTTATTAGATATAAAAAATATGTCATATTATAGTTCATTTGAAAATATTATGTCACATGAAAATATTATGTCCCTATAATCAATAATGCATTTCCATATATCCCTATGTTCATATAATGATGCATGAATACTCATATCGCACCATAACAAGCCACATGTATAAATCTCAAGATCTTATTACGTCATAAAACAATATCCTCACCCATAATGTGATTCACAGAAGGTTAAATAACATCAATTTTAATAAGAAAACATTATAAACAATAATACCATCCTTTAGCACTTGGATTTTCACCATTAAATGGGTTAGATACTACTATGCACAAGATCATTACCAAGTCCTAATACATCCTAGTAACCTTCCAACATTTCCTCAAATAACAATGAAACATAATTAAATCATTCTCTAATTCTACTTTATAATGCCCCCCCAATCTGGAACTCTCTCACTTTTCTATAAAGGGTATGTTATGAGACTTCAAGAGAACCTCCACATACCCCAGAGACTATCGACTAGTAGTTGAGTTGTGATATGTATTGTGTATATATTGTACCCTGTGATTCATAGTTTATACCACCACATGAAATATGTAATAACAATAAATAAATATCATAGTGATGAAATAATACAAAAATATAATAAAATGGTCACCAATAATAAAATCCAAATAAACAATCAAAATTATAATAAAGGAATAATGTAATGACATGAAATAATGTACCAAATTTTATGCTATAAAAAATAAAAGTAAAAGTATAGAAGTCGCATATAAATTCTCAACATTACCTTGTATGGAATCCCACATAAGTCCCATCACCAAACTATAGTCCATCCAGCAAGAAAATCAATTTCAAGGTCCTTTTCCTTTGTTCAATCATATATCCATGTAATCTACTCTGGTACAAAATAGAATCCCAAATATGATGTGTGTATAACCTAGTAGGTCGACAATACCATATGTAAACAAACCAATTGATAAGAATCTTACACAATAAAGTGATAAACATGCGTATTAATTAATTGAACAATTAGAAAAATAAAACACAAAACCAACTTTGGCTCTATGTGAGAATATCTTTGAGCTTGTTGCAAAACCATTACTACAATAACCATATTCACTTAGTGACAACACCTGGTTTAGCATCATATCAAAATGAATCTTACCATGTCTCATAACCCTGATAACCATAACCATTAACTTAGAATAATCAAACCAATCCAGTTCAATGGCCTATAAGCATTATGACATCTAAGTCAAGTACCTATAAGTATTAATGCATGGTAATGAAGTGATCCCACTAAATATAAGAATTACAACACCCATATCAAATACCTATAAGTATTACAACATATAAATTGGTTCAGATCGATCAATAATTGAATTAAAACATAAAAGTGTGCATTTTATATGTCCATGACCAATATTATAGAATTTATCAAGGATGAAAATACATGTACAATGATCATGGATATAAAAATATCACTTTATAAGACTAAATGGTTAATTTTATGAGTTAACATGTCTCTTTCAATTACCCCTTTCAAATTTATAACAGTTGAATAATAGATAAATCTAATGTATTATGTAAAACCCTAGGCATTCTATCTCAATAAATATCCTAAGGTCCAATGCCATCCTTTATACACTTTTATCCATTAGCCAATTAAATTATATATTTGGTTCACTAAACCAATGGCTATCCATAAACTAGTCTAATAAAAAATTGATTCTAATAGACTCCATAGAATAATAAAATTCATTATTTTAATAATTAAAATGCACATCATGTTGAACAATCAAAATATTTAATCTACTATGAAATTTATCAAACCACATGGTTATGATTAAGACAACCAATGTTTAACCGATGAAGAAGAAAATGGTTCCAATGGAAAACAATGATGAATAAGAAAGTGAGGATGATCTCCTAGAAAATCCAAGATAAAAACTAATCCATATAAAATCCAAAAATTCAATCTATCAATGGATTATATTGAAACATTTGGAAAACCAAGTTATAGATTGGAAAAAATTAAACAGAACAACTTACCCTGAAATGATCATGCTCTTAGAAAATCTAGAAGGTAGGATGGCATTCTAAAATATCCTAGAGGGTTTCCCAGGGTCGAGAGGATAAGATTGAAATGAGATAAAAAACCCATCAGCATGTCATACATTAAAATAGAAGGATGATTAATTAACCAATATGCAATATAGATACACATCTTGTAGCTATTTTTATTAGAAAAGTCGGAAAAAACCTATCACCTAAACTGAAAATATTAAAATTCACCCAAACATTACATGATGGGTAATCTACTATCAAAACATGTAAATGTTGTACAAATAGTTTTTTTAACCCATTTACCTATTAAAGAATAAATAACCCCTTTAAGGATTATCAACGTACCATGAATCCATGGTAATATTTGACAGAATTTTACCCGTACAAAATTAATTAAAACAAAGAAACCATTAAATTTAATTCATTTTACCCAAAAAGACTATCTAAATGGATCCTCTCTGGGTTTATTATGTTTCCACAAAACCCAAGAATTTAGTTATTTAATTAATATACATTTGTCATTAAAAACCCCACCATAGTTTAAAGATGAGTCAAATATCTAATAGAAGATGTTTAATAAAAAAAGAGGGCGATGCACCTAGAAAAATCCCTGATGTTACACCACCAATATTTTCATTACATCACATTACTTAAACACACATCACATGATTCATATTTAATATACTATTCCACTATATTCACATGTACAATAACCCATCATTTATCATTCAATTCCTTTAATCCAATGTATAAATTATCCATTAACATCACATCCAGATTATTCACTATCCTATTATGTTTTTTTATAATTACAATTCATTCAATGGATATCTGGGTGTCTGGCTTATCCACACCACATTACAATTATCCCAGATCACACAAAAATCACTAAAACACCTCTCATCCACTACCATCTCCATGACACATCACCCATGAAATTCACAAAAACAACCACACATCTCTTAAACCACACACTATCAATAACTCGTAACCACAACCAATAAGAAACATCCACTATTAACCAAAATTCATCTCCACACATCCTAGCAATATATGACACAATAAACAAATCACACAACACCACCGCACGTCATCACCACTGCACACCAAAACCACTTCCCATGTGAAATTTTTTTTGAACATCATTACATCACAACCCCACACATCACAAACCCTAAAGAGTCATCACCACGCCCAATGAATGTCCCATACCATTTAATAAATACAACAAGAAATAAATTGCATCCCACACACACATTCTGTCTTCCCCAAATGATTCAAGTTCTTTTATAACAATATTAATTAATTTCTTATAGGTATTATCACACATTCATGATTTTAGGAGAAGAAATTTTTTGATCCTAATATATGTTTTTAACCATTTATTATTTTATTAGATACACAATAAGATGACAATGATATCATCACTTAAAAACTACATGGAAATAATATTATTCCAATATCTTTTATTTTCAACATTGGAAATATGAATGCATAAAAAACACAACAATACCATCGAACCTATAATTGTATCCAATGAATCTCTATTACCATCAATTTTAGTTTTTATAATTAGTTATATTAATTAACAAGAACCTTAATATCCACATAGTGGAATGAAAATTATTCAATTCATAAAAATAACATATAAACACATGATATCAAGTATCTTTTACCACAAAAAGATTTCATGTCTCACTGTGCAGTAGAGGGTGATAAATAAATTGCCATAAAACCCTAAACATGAATGTAAAAAGTGCGTCAACCTATAAAGCATCAAGGGATAAATGTGAAACAACACAAAAAAACAAATAAATAATAAACATGAAAAAGTTGAACAGAAAGAATAATAGAACAAAAAAACAAAATAAATACACTAAACTCCCCAGTAGACACCAAAAGACCACCATCAAAACATTAGGATCAATAAGAGAGAGTACATGATGGAATATATCATAAAATAACATAGAATTCATCACAATATTTTATGAATAGTTGATGGAATAATTGATGTGGAATAATCCAATAAAACCAAATTATAATATAGAGTCCTCCCTTTCACATCATTAATTATAGGGGCCCTTATATTATAAGTTTCTAGTCCGTTTTTGGTCACAAAAATTTCATATTTCATAATTATATCGAAACAGACATCACCTTTATTTAATTTAATTACATTTTTTGACTTTACCTTTCATGATGTCAATAGATATCATGTTTCAAACCACATTCAAACAAAATTTGTGATATTTTTGACCACACATTCAACAAATCAATAACTCTTGGTTTAAATCAGGTTCACATCATGAACTATTTACTATAGTACTCGCGTGTAGCTCAAAATCCACAAGATTATCCTTCAGCATCCTTTAAAACAACTCCAGTTCCCAAACAGGAAATATAATGGTCATAAAAGGTATTTTATTTTATATATACCTCATGATAAAGGGATATAATTATTGGAATATCTATTTATTCAAAATATATTATTTGGGAATTTTGTTTTTACATAATTTGAACTATGGTGATTTTTTATTCACAATGTAAATGGTGGGTGTTTTGTATGTTCACAATTTGAAGTGATGGGATATTTTTTCACAACATTAATCATGTCTATTTTAATTATTTATAATACATGGAATGAGAATTTTGTTTTATCACAACTTGAGGCATAAAACATTTTTTCATAACATCATGTATATGCATTTTTTGTTTACAACATGAATTTAAGACAATTTTTTTGTTCACAGTGCTACAAATTAAATATGTTTCTGGTTGGGAAACATTTTAAAATATATATCATGTTTTTTTATGTGTCTAGGATTATTCATTATTTTTATTATATTCCACACTTTTTTCGAGGAAAAATTAATTTCTCTTAATTGACATATATTTTTATCCAGGACATTAATTTTATGATCCCTTAATAATCTTTATATTATCATATATTTCCCCATCCCATTTTATGATTATAAAAAATCATATTTTGATATTTTACTATGATATTATGGTTTTATGTTATTTTCTATCATATTTTTTATCCAAAAAACTGTTACATAGTATTCATATATAGAGTGCTTAAGATTAATAAATTATTATGATTCAAATCCCCCAGTTCTAAAAAAGATTATGTAATGTGATATTTATAGAAAATGTATAAAGGAGAATGATTATGCATTAATGTTTTAAGGTTTATTAAAAACAAATTCTTATGTAGCTAATCAGAAAGTCGTTAAACATTTTGACCCATTGTTTGTGAAATAATAGAGGGATGCATAGTCCAAATAATGAATTAATACAATATTTATGTAATGTTTATCATGGGTAACTCTATTTATTATCAAAGGTGGTTTTAGTTATTTTTTTATATGAGTTTAGTTATTTTTGGACATTAAATTATACGTTTAGAAAAAACACAATGGAAATTTATTAGGAATGAGTATAATAATTAAGTAACACTATGATGTTTTGTTATAATAGATATTTGATTTTGTTCCCCATGAAATTTCATCATTATTTTTATATGAAATGTGGATATAGGCTCCTTCATATTTTTAAGAATGTGTGAGAACCCAAAATATGGAAAAATCAATAATTAATAAATTATCACCTAGTCCATGAAATATAGGACAATCCAAAAACATTGTTTAAAACTCCTCAATGATATTTGTTTATTTATTATATGATTTTTATTAACCACTATTAATTATGGATTTCATATATATTTTAGAGTAATTTTTTAAATAATTATTACAAATAAATAGTCTAATGTAACCTTGGTAGAACCAAGAGTGTTATACTATTAATAATGAAATACATAGTTGAAATGATTGAATCATAGTATGAAATTATTGTATCACAATAGAAGAAATTTTTGGATTAAAATTCCATATTAACATACACTAATTAATTTGTATATTTGAATTCTGTTTTTTAATTTAGTATGCTGTTAAATCATTATCATGTGAATGGTGATTTGAAATGTATCTCACTAAGAAATCTTAATAAGATTATTATGGATTAGTATTTTACAATCTATATGATCTGTATTGTGATGGATAGATCATTCAATGAAATATATATAGTTTTTCAAGGTTCTCATAGATTATTCATTAAATAATTTATAATTTTGTTTATAAGGGAAGAATTTATTTAATAGGATGAGATTTTAACAAATCGTCATTTTTAATCCTTTAAAATATATAATATGTTTCATAACTTGTGTTTAATTATAATCCCAACATTAAACAACAACAAAATATTAAGAAGACACTATAAACAAATAATATAATAACCAATACTATGGTAAACCATAAATAGTTATTTCCTTTAGTAGGTAAATAATAAAAATAAGTTAATTTTGAAAAGGAATTATTCATTTAAATAATGTTTCATTATATTATATGTTTTCAACTAAATACTGATGTCAACAAATTATAGAATTTATATTTTATAACATTATATTCATTTTTTAGTTCCATACAACACATTTATTTTTTGATATATTTTTTATATTTTTATTAAATAATTGGTTTTTATGTTAATAGTTAAAATAAGTATTTATATAATATAGTAAAATTTATCTTACATATAATTTCATGAAGAAATTTCATAAAAATTTATATATTATAATGCGTAGTTTATAAATTTAAAATACAATGTTGTTTTTATTAATCCATGATCAATATTTAGAAAATTTATATATTGTCTTAATGATAAATAATTTTTTCATATATTTTTTAACTAATTATAACTTAATGAAATTATTATTATTTATTTTATTACTAAATATTTTTTATTTTAATGATAATAGTTATTTTATTAAAAGTGTATTCAATTTTTTTAATTGTTTAGTCCTAATAAAATATAATTTTTATTAAAAATAAATATTCATAAAATCGGTTTTAACGTGATACATTATCTAAAGATAAGATTAACTTTCATAAAAATAGAATGATATATTTATAAAACACATCTTAAAAAAGAGATAATAGATTTAGTAATATTTTACATTGAAATATTCATTTTAGGTGTAATATTTAGATTACTAGGATTAATTCTAATTACAACATCAAGGGTTAAACCATTACATTATAATTTTAATATTCATAATATCATTGAATTTATATAAAATAAATTGAATTTCAACACATTAAATCATGAATAAACAGTGATATATAAAACACATATGTGTTAATGAAATAAAAATATGAATCTATAATGACGAGATTGAAATGTTTTATAAAATAGTTTTACAACACATTAATTATTCCAATTAAAAATAAAATTGATATTACTTATAAATATAATTAGGTCAAATTGATTTAAAATTTAGTTCCATCATCTCCAAATGTGTTTATATGTGGTATATTATATGTTTAATATAACAAAAACTCACTCAGTTAAGAACTAGTTACCCCTTTTAAATGTAATATAGTGAAATGTTAGAACCAATGTCTAGAAAACCTATATCCAATTTAAAACAGATTTGGAGTTATATTCATGTTAATTTATACACAAAAAAATATCCCATAATACATCACTTAAAAATTTTGGGCCACTAAACTTAAAAAATGTCATGAAATTATTAAAATATAAAGTGTATTTCTAAAAGTACTCTTTTTGTCTCATTTAAAAGGGGATCAATTACAGCCTCTCCAATACAAACCTAAAATAATATTTCATCAATAAAAATATTTACCTTGACACTCCATATAACCCTATACCACATACTTAATCCCCTATTTAATCATCACAAGCCTAATCTCGTCAATTTCATGGGAACCTTTATGAGAAAACCAAGTCCCAAAAATATATTATCTATTAATTTGGATATTCTTCAAAATAGTACTCTTTATAATCTGATATTACAATCAAAATATGATGAAAAAGGTATCATATGTATTCATTTCTAATGTATTATTAATATTAAAATGATTTTTTTTCATTTCCAACCACATAGAAAAATAGAACACCAATTATAGGTGTGATAAAATTACCACCTCCTTGAATAATAATTTTTTCGTGTTTATTATAGTTTCTGATTATTTACAAAAATATAATAAAATAATGATAAAAAATATAAAATAATAAAATGATTATGAATTTTTTCTTTAATAATGATATTATTTCAGAAAATAATTTATTGAGCATACGAACCATTTGAGTAAAAGTGTTTTTAAATGAGTGATGTTATAATACTATATAATCGATTAATATGGGAAAATTAAATCAATAAATATAATATAATAGGGAAATAAATTTTTTAAATGGTAATGGAAATACTATTTTCACTATTAACCTTATTAGTAAAGTATCCTTTCTAACTAATAAATATTTCCAAAATAATCCAATACTAATTCAATTTCAATGTATCATAACTAAAAATATTATTAACTGAAATGTGAATATTATATTTAGTATAAGATATATATTATTTTATGTTAATATATATAGAAATATCAATTAATAATTTGGTTTCAATGTATGGGTAATGACATTAAAAAAAATAAACAAGTTCAAACTAGGTAGTTTTTTTTAACACCCAAAGGTTATAATATGCCATAAATAATAAATTTACTCATAACAAAAAATTTATAATTATGATTATAAAATTGTATTATGTAAATTAATATTATTAAATAATATATTAAGTTTCTTATATTTTTTTCAGGGCCATTTATAATCTAAAAAACTCTATAAGGAAACATTTTTAGGGTTTTCTATCACAAAATTACTCTCTATATACATACATACTATTATGAGCCATGATATATTCAATATGGTGTGACTAATAACTAATGAATTTAATTTTAAATATTCATATAACTCATGGTGTTTTAATATAAATACATTCTTATTTCTATAAAATGATATCTATTTTAAGGATACTGAGGTTACGAAGATTCATTGTAAACTCAACTTCTCTCATTATGTTAAAAAATTTATCTTGAACCTCAATATTTGAAGACATATTTATTCCACTTTAATTATATGTTGATACAATTATGTATTTTCATATTCAACTCTATTGATGATTATCATTAAAGATTAATGATTTCAATGTATATTCAAAAACATTTTTTAAATCATTATTTAATTTTCATGTTTACATTAATAAATAATCTATTTGAAGTTATATTATTTCAATGTATTTTCCCAATTTTTTTAATTTTTTTCCTTTTATATTAATCCATTATTAAAGATTATTTTTAAAATTACTTGCAATCAATTAATTTTTATCTAAATTTTTAAAAAAAATTATGTCTTTTTAAGTAACCATTATTAATGATTCAATTCAAATTTAATTTTTTTTAATCTATTGTAAACTACATTTTTTATTACTTCATGTCTCTTTAGATGTTTCATTATTAATCATTAAATTTAAATTTAAAATTTTTAATTTAATTTTCACAAAACTTTTTTGAATCATTATTACATTTTTATGTATACTTTAGTGATGGCTATTTTAAAATTCAATGTTATCAATTTATTTTCATTTACTCTTTTAAAAATAATTATTTATTTTTAATGTATACATTATTATAGATTCATTTAAATGTAAAAATTTTCAAATTATTTTAGATTTTATATTTTGAAACTGTAATTTATTATCTAGAAATTTTTACTTGGAAATACTATTTATAAATTTTTTCGCTTTCCCATCTGAATATTTTTAAATTAATTTGTCAAAAAAAAAATTTGATTTTTTTGATAAATATTTTGTGACTTTAATTGACCATTAAGGGACTATGATTCATGATGTGTTCTTCTAATAACCATTTATATGTTATTATTATTTTTTATTATTTTATAAAATGATATATTTGATTTTTTTATGATTTTTTAATTTCTTATTATGTGATATTTTTATACATTTCACTAAAATCATATTATATCTGTGGTCTCATTGTACGATAACGAATGATTTTTTTTTGAACATAAATGTATGAATAGTGAAAATCATGTTATTATATTACCATATAATTTATTTTTTGAGGACTTATAATTCGTGAGAAATATATGTTATGTGTGGATAGATTTTTTGTTCATTATATTAATCAAGGAAATTTTTTATTCACATTATGATTCATGGGATTCTTTATCACAATGTATAGTGTAGAAATTTTTTTCTTCACATTATTAATTGGTGACATTTTATTTATTCACAATGATAAATATTCTCTATTATTTTTATATTATATTATAATGATTTATATCATGTTACAGCATGTTTTCATGATTATCCCTAGTTTATATATTATTCCACACTTATATTCCATGCTAATTTTGTTTTATGTATTTTGTGAAAGGTCATATAATTTATGATACCAAAATGATATATTTATGATCTTTTTTTCTATATTTTTATTTATTCATGTTTAGATTGGGGTACCGAAACCCATAAACCGGCTTCTGATAATGGAAAAAAATGATTTTCTACTGATGTTATGATATAATGAATTATTTTATATCTCTCACTTATAATTCATTTGAGATCACCCCTGTTATATATTTCTAATCTCTAGGTTTTTATATTATTATATAATGTGAGATGACAATAAATTGTCCAATAGAGAAATAATCTGGATGAATGATCACATGGGAAGTAAAATAAGATGTTTTGGTACACAATATTGATGAAACTAAAGCTATATTTCCTTGGATTGTAAGTCTATTGTGTTATTTATAGTAAACATTACTAGAATAAGGTATAATTTATATTATGTTTTGGATGGGTCTCTATATGGTAATGTTATATAATTTTTATTATTGATTTCTTATTGATTTAATATTATTAATTAATCTGTCAATCCTTAGCTTTTCATGTATTATTATGAAATAAAAAGATGTCAAATTTTCATCTTTGGTGTATATAATTATAATTTTTATAATTTTTATAATTTTTTTCAATTGAAATATTATAAATTTTCCATCAAACCATAAATTTTAATATCATGGTTTTAATTTTATAAATTTAGTGTTTTAGATAATGGATCATCCCATAAATAATAATATTATTAGTTTGGAAAACATTTATGTTTATAATTCATGCTTATATTATCTTTAATTGTAATAATTTTTTTTAATTTCATCTCTTACTCTCTCAATGGTTTCAAAATGCACAATGAAACTGATTGGGTGACATTGAAACAATTTGGGGACCTGTAATAAATAAAATCATATAGTATCTAGGAAAATAAGAATAATATAGAATGGGTTTTTTTATGTTATACTTCAATTCCATTTATTGAGGATACTAACAGTATAACATCAAAAATGAAGGATAATGGTTTACACTACAAATTATTGTTTAATATTAACTCCTAATTGGAACATTATGTTATTTTTTCATATATGGGGTGAAGGAGTTATGTGGAGGTTAAGGTCAATAATGGAGTGTTTAGTGATTTATATTATTGTTTATTGTTTTCCAAGACTAAAATTATGTTATACATTTTTTTGAGCCTTCCATGAAATAAATAGTTTTATTATATAGTGTAAGGTTGATGAAAGAGTCTTGAAAGGCATAAACTATATTTTATTTCCATTTATAAAGATATAAGTGTTAAAAAATGTTTTATTTTATCAAGAAAGGTAAATATTTTGTTCTAGAGTTTAAATAAATCATTTAAGTAAGATAAATTTTAAAACATATTTTTTACTCATCAATTAATATGGAAGGTTGACATTGGTAATTTTTTTCTATCTATGAAGTATAATGATATGTGATGGAGTCTAGGGTACCTTAAGATGAAATAATGTGTATATTGGATTCTAATAGAATCCGTGACTATTTTTCGATTATGTTAGAGTGTATTATCATCTTGAAATACACAGTTGGTATGTTATACATTTTCACCATCCATGAAGGGGAATGATTTTGTGAATAGTATGGTAATTGTAGAGTGTTGGTTTCGTAAAGATACAAGTCTTCATATATTTATCCCTAATATTTGGAGTAAAAAATCTTGTATATAAATGTCAAAATTAAATTATATAAGATATTGCTAGATAATTATAGTTACCAAATGAGGCTTTTAATATTTTTCAATGCAATATAGAACAACCTATAGTTCAAAGAAACACGAGAATGGTATAAAACTCAGCCATGAAAATGAGAATTTAAGATTAAATGTATTTTTGTTAGAAAAACCTATTCCATAACATTATATATGGATGATGATTTCAATTAATTTTTTTAGTTTTATGTGAATAAAATAGTCCAGTTTATCTAGACATGACTAAAACAATATAATGGGCACATGAGTGTTAAATTCATTATAATAATCATTAGTAATTTTGATAGTCATTAGGTGGTTGTGGCTTAATAGAGGATAAAATATTATATTTCTGGTTTTATGAGAGGTTGATATTGGTATGAGTGGGTATGTACTTATATTAGTGTATCACATAATAGATCCAATAAATAAATTGGATGTGGGTATGTAGAATTATGATAAAAATGTAGTTTATTAAATAGGATTAAAAAATATGGCCAATTTCTCCTGGACTGTAAATTTAAATGGGTATTTATAATAATATTTACTATTATTACAATGATTATAATTCATATTTTGTAAACATGTGGAAGGGTGGGCGTAGTAACCTTCCGGAAAATTATATTATATACCATTAATATGGTTTATTAATCAGTAACCATTTATATCACAACATATTTATGATGATTAGAATTTTAGTTGACCTTTCTAGAGGTAACCTATAAATTTTACATCCTTATTAGAGGAGGTAATGTAATGATAGAATACCTTAAATGGGAAAACATATACATTAGGCCTCCCTTTTATAATGTATCTCATTTATTAATATGAAATATGGGAGGTATGTACAAGTACACAATAATGAATAAATGAATTCTTTTCACTTTTATAATTTTTTTAAATGAATTCTTTATATATGATTTATGGTTTCTATGATTCATGAGACTTCTAGATATATGAAAATTTCAGGCATGGACATCATAATGTGGAAGGTAATACAAAATCATATATATCAAATTAATCCATTGATCCTAAGATTATTATGATCCATTATGAATAAAAATGAAACAATAATTTATTATAGGGTTTATTGGGCCTATTTAAATAGTTGGGTAATAATTTAAAACATAAAAATATGAAAAACAATCATTGGATTTCATTTATTTTATGTAATAAGTATTTTATTTTCAGTCTTATTGGTTATCTATAGTGAAAAAAAATAAATTCGTAGGCTTAGTGAATGTTTTGATCCCTCGTTATGTCTACAATTGGATAACCAAAATATTATTGATATTTAGAGATAATAAGAATAGAAAATCAGTATTCTATAGTATATGAAGACATGTGTTATTACTTGGGACAAGTATGTTTGTAAGGGTGTCAATTCTTCTAAAAATGAAGGAATTATACACACATGATACGAGGTAAAATAAACATTGACTTCGACCATGTGAATATAAAATGTTGGGATAAAATAATTCATAATTATGGATTCCTGGAAATGTGATGTTACCTTATATAAAATCATTCTCCATAAAAATTTTAGGATCCTCTTCACATTATTAATCATTTTATCCCAAAAAATGTTTTAAATTTATTTAAATAAGAAATCATAATTGAAATCATTTTGAAGAAAAAAAATTTACTACAAGGAAAATGGGAATATTTCTATACTTGATTATATTTACACATATGCGCATTAGTGAAAATGATTATTATATCTTTTAGTAAAATAAAATATTCACTATGTAAGAAACTAAAATTCTTTCACTAATCTAAATTTAAATAGAATATTATTTAATGAATTTTATTATTTGAAAACACTTATTTAATAAAATCCTTGTAACCCATAAAGTATTGTATTTTTGTATATATTCCTTGAACATGATTTTAATCTCATATATACCTCATTCACATTGACTGTAAACATATACAAGTTAATGTATCATTTATGCACATGCCTACACTAATCCATTATAGTTCCATTAAAAGGAAAATTATTGTGGTTAACAACCTCAACATAAACCTTTTATATCCAACAGATAATAAACATAGATAAAAATAAAATATTATTTTCAAATTTATTTGAAACTAACCACTCTCAAATTCTATACTTTAATTGATATTTTCCCTTTAAAATTATGAACCAATAAAATAAACTAATTATAAAAAATTTCCATATCATTTTTTCACTCACTGGTCTATTTAAAATTAAATGTTTTATTGAATGAATATCGCTACATGGGGAAAATTATGGGAAAATTTAGAGTTTAAAATTTACCCATATAGTTAATGAATATAATTATTACTGATATCCCACCATTATAATCTTCTAAAAAATTATATTATCTTCAATTTTTGATTATGGGAGAGGTTAGAGCTTATATTTGGACCATTTCCAAAAGGTGATATTATTTAATTAATTGTCATGAGACATCTCATTAATAAAAATATATAAAGATATATATTCATATATAATGACTAAAAGGGTGTACATATTGGATTAAACCTCCAAATACTCTATCTAGAAGTAAATTGATTTGATACTAGTGCTTAACTATCCATGTATCCCTATAAAAAATAGTTTTCATCATCTATATTATGATTTAGGAATTATTCATTTGGATATTTAAAATCTTGTTGGGAATCCATTACATGGTGATATATTTTATAACTTCCACTATATTACAATTTATTATTGGTATAAATCTTTGGTTTTGTTCCTAAAAAGGGTATAATATAAGAATGATAGTTTAATATATTGAAAGATATCAAATATTACCTTGGTTTTGCTTTCAAAGGTAGAATCCAAATGTTATTTATATTTCATTCTTGAAGTTGATGGTAAAATGACCTATGGGATAAAAAATAAATCAAATGTATAAATAAAATAGTTTCAAATTGTAAGGAAGGTATAAAAACTATTTTTACCTAATCAACCGGTGATTAATAAATAATGTATAACCAATTGGATTCATTAATACATTTGACAGATCATGTATTTTCTCAAAGTGGGACTCTGATATAGGTGTCAATAAATATATTTTCATAAATATATTGCCTTATTGAGAAATATTGACCAACATGGTAGTAGGAGTATTAAAAAATAATTACCATATGTTTGGCTATTTTAACAAAATAAATGCTTAATACTGAGTCTTCAAAATGCATCCATTATTATATTTTTTCTCGTTGAACATATTATGGAATACAAGTTAAAAAAATTAATTAAAATAATATTCATCATATCAATACAATTTTTTGTATTATTCCTGATTTAGGCTTGTATTAGTAAGAATCAATTAATATGTGGCCATATTGGAGAAACATGATAACTTTCCTTTCACCCTATATGGTTTAGTTATCAATATTATAAAAGTTGAATGGTATGAACTTTATAATTATGGAACCTATATTATATAATATTTAGATTAGGAAATCTTGTAATGTTTTTATTATGATATTGTTTATTGGACATATTCCATATATTGATATTACTGATAATTTATGTGAATTAATAAATCTGAACATATACAAATTATGGATACTGTAGTTAGAGGAATCCAATGATTATTGACCAATTTTTTTTTGATGTTTTTTATAATAGAAAGTTATTGTGAATAATTTCTCACTATTGTATTCTTATAATGGATTATTTTAAACCTATTGATTAATGTTGAAAAAGGTATAACACAACAGTTAATGACAGATATGGTCTACTAGATTAGCACGATTCCAATTCCATGAAATTATTTAGCCAATCTAGATTCCATTAAAGAAGTGATTGGATCATAATTACCTCTGGTAGAAAACTATCATTGAGGGATATTTCAACCAAGCTATATAAATGGTAATCATGGGAGTATAATAGTAATAATAAGGGGTTCATTCTTCTCGGGTAGACACTATGAAGTGTTATCCTCATTGATAGTGATCGAGGGTATGTTTTCAACCTAGGGAACCAAAGAAGGATGATCTCTTTGGAAAGTACAATCATATATTCATTTAGATATACAATCCTTTTTAATTTATGGGTGTTCCTATTACTGTAGTTTTCTTTATTGCATTGAGAGAATGGGAAAAATGAATTGTAATAATCTACCACATGGAATCATGGTACCTTATCAATATCAGGGTTCACTAACAGAGTATTTCACATATAGTTTCCAAAATGAATAAATTTAATTTTTCATCAATCAGATGTTTTAAGAATATTACAATCCTAAATTTTCCATAATGGTTTTTTTAGATAATAAATAATTATATTATAACACTCAAATTAAGGTTTTCAAAGGCAATTCTTGTGGATATGGCTAATATACTAGCCGAGGGAACTAATAAAGTTAAAATAAACATGGATAATGAAAAGAAGAAGTATTATAGCTACGATGAAGTGGTAGAGGATCTTATTGAAAATCCTATTAATATATTATTTTCCCATATAAATTATTCAATCCATCTTTCTTTTAATTATAAACAATTTTTTTCATAGATTCCAATACATATACCCCCACATTGTTGGTCTTTAACTTATATTCATAATAAAAATGTGTACAAAAATAGTATGTTAATTCATATCCATCAAATAATTCATTTCATGTGAAATGTTTCCAATGATATCTGATGGTTGTGTAGCTATAGCCTATATTGAGTGAAAAGCCTACCTTAGAGTGGGTGAAATAGATATTCATCTACTAGGGACATGATTTTTTTTGACTATGTAATCCACACTATTTAGTTCTCATCATATCGGAAAATTTATCACAATCCCCTATTTGAATGTTATTCCAATATGTGCTATTATTGACTCTTTATTATGTTGTTTAATGAATCCTCCCTATATCAAAGAGGAAACTACATCACTATGGTTAGTATGGAATTATTCCTATATTCATTTTTTATTTTATGGATTTGTATCCATATATTAGTTAGAAACATCAATATTAGATTAATTTATAGGATTGAGGATATAGTTATAGTGCATATTGAAGAACAAGATTCCTACATAATTCCTATTTCCATCTCATATGGATTATAAATTTCTATGCACCAGGGTCCCAACTTCATTTTTAATAAAAAAAATATACCAATATCTCTTGAAAATTATTGAGATCACATATAAATATATATGAAATTATTGCTTAATATTATTACATGATTGATGTATATAGAATAAACATGAAGTACATACTACGGATTTATGTCACTAACATTAGATAATATAATATCATATTATTAGGTTTTATGTATGTTATATTCTAATTTTTTCTTTACAATAATGATGAGATCACTTCATTAAATAGACTATGAAATGATATCACTAAATTTTAGTCTCAAGGTCGTATTATGGATTAAGGATATACTAAACAATTTTTTTATTTCACAAAAGATGGTTCTGGGGAACCAAGTTGTATTGGTCATTCCTATATTATAACATAGACATGTAATAGTAAAGGATGATTATATAAGATTTTAAGGATAATAGGATATTAAATCTAATTGGGATTTATTTACCTTTTGTTTTTAGATATCACGTTTGATAGTAATGAGAGATATATGGGCTATTTCACAATTAGATAGATTAATTTACCTAAATAGAATGTTTGGTTATGTTCATTAAGAGACGTTATCTAAACTATATTCAATATGTATTATACATTATTATATTTAAGAGTCTAGAGGGATGCAAACATAATTATTTCATATGAAAATAGTTATATACCTCAATGGATAAAATAACATTAAACCCAAATGGTTACAATAAAAATTTGGTTTATGTTGAAGAGGAATAAGGAAAATAATCCTACACTAATTAGAAAGTCCCTCTCAGGGAATATAAAGTGACATATTAATCCATTTCTCAAAATGTTAAAAAAAGTTTATGGAGCCATTGATTAATGATAGAAGAAAATTATAATATGTGACAAAATAAATATTTTTGATGTAATTATTACCTCTATCTTGGGATATAGTCTAGTAAATGATATATATCATTATTAATAGTTCTTCAAGATGTTTTTATGTGGCCTATATTGGTATGTTGTGGGGGGTATCGAATCAACATATAAATTAATAACCAAAATGTTGTGATAGGGAAATTGAAATTATGGTTTAGTGGAGAAAAGATAGATTTAGGGTGATTAGAATCGATAATTAATGTTATCGAAAATCGAAATATGTAGTTATCTATAATTTTGTACAAATTAAGTGTATTTTATCATAAAACATCAGTCTAGTGAACAAAGAGTAGGGAGTCTATATCTCAGATAAATTATTTTACAAATTTGATAATTAAAATAAAATGTTTTTGTTGTATAGAAATTTCCAATTATATTATAAACTACAATAATAAAAATAATTTATATAGAGGGATTTTTAATATATCCCCTTTACTTTATATTTGATTATTAGAAAGAACTTATAAGATATAATTTCATTTTCAAATTAACAATCACAATAACATATTTCTAGGTTGATGAACAATGATATTTGTTTTCAATTAATATTAATGATGATCCCATTACACTATACCATAATATTAAATAAATATGATTACATCTAGATATAAGGAATAAAAATTATTATAAATCAAAATTAATTTTTTTTATTGAAATAAAAGTGTTTTTGGATTTTTCTATTGATTATGATTCATAGATGTGTGTTTAATTATATCGTGTCCTTATTCCATTAGTGTAAAAAGAGATGGTCCATTCAGTATTATGAGAATATTCCTCAAGGTTTAGTGAAATATATAGGTATTTTAAGTACCTCTATGCTGATTCCTTCAAAGAAAATAGGTTTACCTCATGTTTTTTCATTACAGAATTGTAATATATGGAATATTCCTTATATGAGAAATACTTTTAAATATACACTTAATCCATAATTGATGAAATTTATATATTTTTTAGAGATAGTAAAATATTCCTTTGATGATTTAATGGGATGTGTATTGAATATTCACATGAAATTAAACTATCATGCATGATATATGAAATAATACACACACACACACACACATATATATATATATGGTAAGATAAAAAACCACAATGATATGTCCCTAGGGTGATGAAAAATTGTACTAGGGATTCCCCTATGTAATCTTCATAATGAAAAACAATGATAAAAAGACATAGATTTATCACATGGTATGAAATAATATTAAATTTTGTCAATTTCTATTTAATGGAAGTAGTTAAATGAAAAAAATTGTTATATGTGATGAAAAAAGGGGATGACTGATGGTCATAGGGGAAATATAGTTTACATAGTAAATCAATGAGGGAACAAAGAAGGTTTCAAATATGGTTTAAAAGATTCAAAAAACCTATTCTTATGACAATTGGTTCCTATATAGAAAAATAATTCCATTCTCTATGTTATCACTCAATTCACAATTTAGGTACTTAAAATTATTACATGTCTCTCTTAAGTTTGTTGTAATAATTTTTTAAGTGGAGTAATATTTTATGACTATTATATTAGAGTTCCTTAACCTATTAGGAGGAGATAATAAATTCATTGAATTGAAATTTCTTATGTTCATTTATTGAAATTCAGGTACAATTCTATTACCTAAACTCATCAAATAAATCATTAAGTGATCAAGTTAATTATGTTTAGAGAATAAAAATGTATGTCTATACGTATAAAAAATCATTCATGTTTTCTTACTACTCCAAAGAACCATCTTGTTTGAACCCCATTATGATTTCAGCTACACATGAGCATACTAAAAGATGAATAAAAATTAGGAAGATAATTTTTTTTCTATTAAGATATTTGTGTTCTAGTTCTTTATAATTTATTCTTATCATTAATTAATAAATTAGTAATTATTCATCCTAAATATATATATTAGATAATCTCTTTGTATTTAATTTCAATTTTATGGTAAATCAACATGTACTGAATGTGTTAAATTTAATAAACATGTATAAAATGATCAATTTTTTAATCACCATTATCTTTACCTTGTGGATTGAATAATCACATTTTTGCATAGTGTTATATTATTCTAGCTCAATATTTATTTTGTAAATTTTGGTTGGTAAAATGTTACAGTAAATCCCTTAGTCCAAAAAATCTATTAATGTTCCCTCATTATAATATTCTATGATCATTATCTCATAATCATTATACTATCTTTTACCCAATGATATTACAATATAAATAACATTTCCATTTTTTTGGGACATATGAATTTTTCATAACTGTTCAATTTTCCTAAATAAACCTATATATTTTTTATGAAATTTATGTGATATGAATTACAGATTAAATGTAATCCTACCATAGATGCTTCCGCTAAATCAATGTACTATCATAGATTAATGATTTGGTGTTCAATGATATATTAAATTACTATTAGAAATTCAATTTGAAACATATGATTATTTTGGGATGTAGAAATTGTCTATAGAGATGGGGTATATAGAATTTGTTAGGGTGTAATCATGGGTTTTTATGCTGAAAGTGCTAGGTCTGGATAATAATCTCAAATTCCTCCCTCTTTGAATTTTCACCAAATAGACAACTGAATAAAAACATACATTAAAAAATATATATTATCAATTATATGGTTAATAATATATTATGTGGGGATTATAATCTCATGATAAAATGACATATATTATGGATCCATTTATTATTTAGAGTTTCTAACATTCAATATTATAGAAAAAATATGCCCTATATATTGTTTTGAATTTCAATTATTGATTAACCTATTGTTATCACTATGTTAATGGTAGCATATTTGTAAATCAATGGACTCTTATCAGTGGAAATGGTGATCTTATGGATCAATCTTATTAAAAGGGTTGGATTTGAATCTATTTTGGTTTTCTGAAAATGCATCATGATTTAGGATAAATCCAAATAGTATTGGGTACATACACATGAACACTAAATTGATGATAAAATGTCATCAATCACATACATAAACATAAAATGTTAACATTTGACTATTTTTTAATTTATTCATACACAACTACATTCCATTAATAAAAAAAATCAAACGGTCAATGAATCATATATAAATAAATTAATTCTAGGAATAAATATTTAATCAGTGTGAATTGAAACTTTCTTTATTTAATTTTTTTATTATTATAAGATCCAAAATATATATAAATGCTGCACTAAAAGTACTAAAATAAAAAAAATAAAAAAAAATTTAAACACTAAAATATGATCATGATCATTTTATGTAATAAAAATAACTATTTAAAGTATTTTTTCCCTTTATATGTGGGAATTAATTGATTGATGATGAAAATTATAAAAAGTTATGAAATTTTATATATAAAACTATGAATTATATAGAATGGTATCAACATTCATAATGACACAACACCAAAAAATTAGTATATTATTATGACAAATGATTAAATAATTATATAGTTGGCATAGATAATTTCATAACAAGGATGAAGGGAAAGAGTTAACACTTTTCAGACCATCCTTATGTTTATATTATATGGTTAAAATTTGAGTATAGTAAATATCTACATGAATAGAAGGTTCATTTAATATGAGTACATATCCACAAAATTATGGATAATAATTTAATATTAGATATTATGGAAATTTTAATCACTTCTTTCACAAATAGATATGAGAAAGTGTCATTTTCTCTTAGTCCTATGGGTAAATTATAAAAAAAATTATGTTTTAATTTTGTTCCTCATATGATATTACCCTCTATTTTATAATAGTATTATTTTATTCTATTCATTTAAATGTTCATTATTATCAATATATGAATTTTTTTTTAAAACAACCCATTATGGGTTTTCATATCTAATAGTGGTGTGTCCCTTTAACTGTTTTTAATATATATTTTCTTTTAGAAATATAGCACATATTTCATGAGTAAATTATTCTAAAAAAAATAAAAAATCTAGTTTATGGTCTTGGAAAATGTATAAAATGATTTAATACTGTTTTATGTAATTATTATTTGACCAAATGTCACATATTATAGATTATGTAAATAGTGTTGAAATTAAAATTTCATGAAATTTATGTTTTGGATGTATAGAGAATAGTTTTTATATATGGTTTATCCATGTAAATATTTTAATATTTACATGAAATAAATGACAAAAAACGCAAATATATAGATAATGAAAAAATAAATAGGGACTTCTATAATTTATTCACTCAGCTTAGACAATGATCATTATTGTGTTTTAAGGTCATATAACATATATAAAATGGTTCTTGGAAATTTAAAGTTAAACTACATGAACTACGATTTATATAAAATAGATTAGGATTTATATTTAATAATTAAATAAAGTTATATGATTTAATGGGTGAGATCATATTCTATTGTCATGTTATTTATATTATTACGACATGGGGAATTTTTGGTTAAGTGGTTAATCACATGACTTGATTTGAAATGCCATAATTTGAATATTATAATTATCATTTACATGTTGAAAAATGATGAAATGGAATCATAATCCTGATCAAGGTATTATATTTTCATACATCCACAATTCCTGTAATATCATGAAATTTTATTATTTTATTATAAAATGAATTTATATAGCATTGTGACTATTATATAATATTTTATATTATAATCACAAAGATGATTATTTTCATTTATTTGTATAAAACCAAAATTAGATAAATATAATAACTAGGAATATTACACGAATATAAATAAAAAATTTGCCATACACTAATGAAAACTATGTAGGAATGAAATCAAACAAGATTATCATTGATGTTATAAAAATAATAAAAATAAATAGAATAATTAGGAATATAATATAAATTATCGATAGAAGTTTATAGATATTACAAATAATCTATTTAATAGTGATTTATGGCATTGGTTGAGTATATATTGTGCAATATGGTAATTACAGCCATTAGGATATGATTATTGGTCCATATAATGATGAGAAATTTTGAATTTTTTCTATTTTTTTAAATTTTCAACATGAAAATTTGTTATTATTACCATTGTAAGTTCATTAATTATAATATAATAATTTTAATTAGTATATATGATGGGTCACTTAGATAATTATTATACATAAATGGGATACAAGATGAACTGTATAAGATAATAATTCTTTATGAATCTCATTTTTGAAGGATTGGGAGGGGGATCATACCTATGGTTCAGAATTGACCTTGAAAAAGTATATTATCCACAAGTGAGTCTCTAAAAGAAGTAATAACATGAATTCTTCATGTACGAAAAGATAAACGACACATCTATGTCAGGTGAGCCAACCCATGAACATAAAATAATCTAACATCATACTCATAGGGTGTGCATTAATGTAGTAAGCGTTTATGTATCTAGAAATTATTATTAAAAAGGATTAATTCTCTAATATGAAATTAAATAGTGTAATTTTGGATAATAATATTATAATTATTTTCTTTAATAAATTGCACATAAATATAATATAAATATATAATATTGTTTTTTTCTAAATAAAAAAACATATATTTAAATGATGAAAATATATAATATAAATTAAAATGAAATTTAATTAGAAATTCATAAGTATAAAATAAAATTTACATTTATTGTTTTTTACATTAAGAAATTATTTATTTAAATTCAAATGATAATATATTTTTATATTGAATGGGTTAATTTTTTAATGGTCAGAAAGATGAATATTTTATAAAAAATATTTTTTAACATTAATAAAGGTTTTTTATTTAATAGTTTAAAATATAATATTTAAAAAATATTTTAATAAAATAATTACCATTTTCAAGTTCAACTCCATATAAATAGATAGTGTTTATTTTTTTTAAATTTTCACATATAGTTGATTTTTTTGGTAAATATTAAATATGTTATGAATTATGACATTGAAATGACCTATATTTTTCATAATAAAATTTATAAATTTTATTGTGAAATTGTTTCTAATCAATTAATTTTTTTATTGTTAAATAATTATTTTCCCAAAACTATAATTAACATCCAAAAATTCAAAATTGTATTTTATTATTTAAAAAACAATTATTTATGAAAAAACTCCCCACCACAACATAAATAATAATATTTTTTCGATTTCTTTACATCAATTAATAATATAATAATAAAAATACCTCTTTTCCATATACCATATGATTCAAAAAATGGTATGATAATCTATTTTTAATTTTAATAAACTATGTTTTAAAAAACTATGTTTAAATATTGATAAGCATTGTCCTCTCTTTTTCTCTAAATAACTACCAATTCTCAAATTAAACATCACTCAATTTCAATTATATGTTATTTTATTATCCATTCCCATATCTAGACCCATAGAATGGATTTATAAATTTAAATATCTATCCTACTATTCTATAAGAAGCATCCCATCAAATATATGTGTTCTCTCCTACCTCTTGTCAATTCATGTGTAACCATTGATATAATGAATTTTATTTTCAAATGGTTGAGTTCCCAGGTAGTAATAATAATCCATTTATATAAAAATAATTCCATATTAATGATATATTACCACTTAATGTCACTAAAAACAACCCCTAAACATTACATACTCCTGTTGTACTTCAAGATCCGTCCCATGATTTTTCATTCCATAAACATGAGTTTTGAATTCCCATGACTAATTTTAAAAAATGGTATTCCCCTGAAATATTTATCTATAACTTATTAGTGACATAAATATATGTTTGAAACATTCTTTACACATGGGATTTTTAAAAATTTCATCTCAGTGGGTCCTATACAAAATAAGAAAACAATGGCTATATTAGTCAAAAATTAGAAACATTACATTTATCTCATTGAAATAATGGAAATGGACCATAATAAATGGTATTATATGAATCAAAAAAATTATTCATGAACTCCATTAATTACTATAACATCCACACAAATGGAGGATTGATGATAAACATGCATGATTATGTAATTACTTGAATAAAGATGATCTTGTCATTTGAACCATTTTGAGGCGAGCTTCCAAGATGGATGTGCTTTTCCATTCGTGATGCCATGGACAATGACTATGGAGAGAAACTCAAACTAGATGTTATTCAATTTTCATTGATGAGAAAATCCAATAGAATATATTAGGCCCTTCATATCTACTTCTAATGATATAAAAGTTCCAATATAACCATACTGAAATGAAATAACATCCCCAAAAAATCCATGAAAGTGAATCTGTTTCACGCTAGTCCTGGGTTCCCATTCAAGGCTACATCTATGTTACATTTAAGAAATATTGAAAAATGTTTTTTCTAGCATAACTCAATCATGTAGAGTGGATTAGTAATGCATTCATGTACCATAAGGCATCTCATCACTGATATTTCCTTCACCGAGTTGTTGAAGTGAACAGAATACATCAAATTGGCATGTAGAACTACCACAATAATTTCCTCATCAGAAGAATTTTCAATGAAATGGACCAGGTTTTGGTAAGACTTATTGCATTGTCTTCATATGAAATGCACCAACTCAGCACATGATACTTTAAACAGGACAACAAGCTACTTTGACATAGAGATATTGTTTTGAGAAAAAAAGAAGTCACTAGTTCTATTAACTAATAGAGATATAACCTCGAATATATCAAAAATGGTTTGATAGAGAGTGGAGGTAGTTTGATAGTACGTAAAAGGGTTATCCACATCTTTGTGGAAAGTTTGAAAAATCCCACAATATGGGAAAATAAAAATACTAACATTCAAAACATTAACCACAACATGGATTTTGTTGAAGTATAACCTCCAGAGCAGCGTAAACAGGGATGTAGGAATCCAATTTAAGTTAAAATACCCTATCCAATTTTGAAGGACCTAGGTAAGTTTCATTTAGAAAAACATTTAATAGAGTTTCCCATATAAGGTTGATTCCTAAATAGTCTTGTTATCATACATTGTAACATCTTATCTTGAAATGATTTTCAAGATCTTAAGAGGTAGGGTGCTCAAATTGTTCACTTGATCTCTAATGGAAATATTGAAATCAGTGTCATCCTACCTTGGATCAATTCTATCCATAATCAGTCTAATATTCCATTTATAACCCCAAAATTTAATAGAGGAATTAATATTAACCCTCCAATGAGAGTTCTGGAAAATTTAATGGAAAATTCCTTAATTAAAGGACATACCAAGGAGTCCATGTAAGAAGTATAGCCTATATTTGGTTTTAGTAAAAATATGAAACTGAGAAAATCCAAAGCATTTAATTTATAATTGAGTAGTTACCAATTTAATTGAACATAGACAGACTCATTTAATATATCTATATTCTTTATCATGAGGCCCTAAAGATCATAAGGCATACAAAATTGTTTACGTGGAACTGGGATAACCTATATCTCCAGAATACATCCACTTAAAATAAAATTTATCATCAAATAATAGATGGATTTGATTACTAGGACATGCCATGAAGAAAAAAAAGGATTAGGCTATCTTTGAGATAATTTCATGTTTAATATGAAATTCTCATTCAGCCAATGGAAGGGATTTTTCTTTTCAGACGACCATAGTTCTTCAAATATGGTATGGATTCTGATAAAGTATGACGTGTGTGGATTTCCTCATAACATGGAAACACCAAGATAAAAAAATATAGATAATAATCCTTCATTCCAAGTTCATTAATCATAATCATCTTTCTGGTTGATGAAATGTTATTTGCAAAATATATAAAGTACTTTCCCAAACTCAATTGCTTACCTGATACACATTCATAATATAGAATAGCCTACAATATCTTCTTGATATTCATAAAATCTCCCTGAGTGAAGATGATAATTTCTTCTGAAAAAAAAAGATTAAATTAGGATGAAATACCATGTGCTACTCTGATGGGTTTTAGGTAAACATTTTCCACAAATTTATGTAAGGTATGTCTGTGATATTATTATACCATGGAAAATATGAGGGCCAAGGGGTTATCTCTTTACCTCACCCCTCTTAATCACCTCATGTTTCCCTCTGGGGATCCAATTAATTAAAATAGATATATGCATAGACCTAATAAGATCATTGATCCACCCAATAAATTTTTCATTGAATCCAAAATTTTCAAAATCATTAAATATAAATCCCCAATTTATCATGTCAAATTATTTTTTAATATCACACTTTAGATAAGTGTATCCTACCATACGTGAATTCCTAACAAGATTCCAAAATTCCATCTATGCAACCAAAACATATTGGATATTTCCTCCATGAACAAAGCCATATTTGTTCCATGATATGTGTTTGGAAGAGATTTGAGTGAGTATATTAGAAAAATATTTGTGATAATTAAGTGGATTATTTTGACAAGATAAAATAGCATAAATTGGAAAATGTCACTATAATTTTCACCCTTTTGAATTAGTGATATAGATTGGGCATGAAAAACTTAAGAGAGGGATATACACATGAATAAGTGCTTGAAAAGATGAAAAATATCAAACTGATTGAAATATCAATACTATAGATAAAATTTATTAATTAAGATATCTGTTCTAGGTGAAAATACCTAATTTAAACCCAAAATACCTTCTATGATTTCGAAATCAAAAGGTATAGAGGTAATAAACACATTTTCAGCATCAGTGACCAACTCTAGAATGATACATTCCTCGCGTTCCTCATTATTTGGTGCTCTGTTAATGATTTCCTCATAAAATGAGACAATGTGAGTAGCGATATCTTGTTTTCAATTAAAAATATTTTTACCATCATTTATGAGGGAGAGTGGTTTATTATTCATTTTATTCCTTTGTAAGGAATTGAAATTTTTTGGTTTTCATATCTTAATTATTAAGACACTTGTATTGAATTTATATTTACAGATTTTTTCCTTTGAACCTAAGGAGTTCTTGGAGCTTGGAATCCATTTAGTATCTAGAGTGATACCTCTAGGAAAATAGTTTTTAGTGATTTAAACCAATATAGAATGTAGATATTGTTCCAAGGAATTGATTTTTCAATCAATATAGATGATGCATTATTTTTTTCAATCCATCATAGTATCTTTCTAGATTTTTCATTTTATAAATATAGGTTGTTGAACTACCATTCCATTCATAACTGGCCCATTTGTGATTTACAATTCCGTGGAATTCTAGTAAATCTATAAAATCATTGTTAAACCTGAAAGGAACGATAATTTTTTTCATTTCCAAGGAGACTCCCCAGGATAGTGTGATGGTCTATATTGTGCTTCATAAAGGTAAGAAAAGAGATGGATCTCCAATTTTCCAGTGATGCGTCATTCATGAATGCTCTATCAGTCTTTCTAGCTTGCATGACATGGTGGTGTATTCCATAACAAGTATATTTGGACCTTATTAGATTTACTTCAATTAAATTGGAATCCCAAATACAAGTATTGACTTCCTTGATGGTGGACGAACTAAAGATAGGTCCCATTTTTTTCATCAGCTTGCTGAATGGAGTTATAATCTCCCAAAATAATCCACAACTTCCTAATAGTTTTTGAAGATCCTTTTATATGATTCCAATGTGATCGTCTATCAATTTAAATATTTAAATAATAAATAAAAGTTAAAAATATCCTCATGTTTTCTTTCAAGAAGAAATATGTAATGGATTTTTTTCAAATGAAAAATTGAGTATAAGGACCCATCCATAAACATTACATAATCTCGATTTAAGCTAATAATTCCCTTTGAGGATATTTTCAGGTTTAGATATTTAGAAAATTAGTTTATAACATGTAAATAACCTCTTGAATATTACATTTAGACACTTCTACTCAGTATACATTTTTTCATAAAATAAAAATGCTTTAAAAAAAGAGTCATGTCTAGTTCCATGTTTTAGATTTCATGACTATTCCTTGATACCATACTTGACCCTATTAAACTTTACTTACAGTGAAAAACATTTCAAAAACATGGGATGAGCATTAAAAGCTCATTAAGGGATACACAATGAAGGAAAACTTTTAGTTTTTTAAAACAACAAGTAAACTATGAATACCTAATAATTTGTAATAATTTTCATCTTTATGAAGTATTAAAAACACTTCACTTAATAAAATATCATTTCTTACCCATTTGTAACCAAAATATTACCATAAAACCCATAGAAATAACACATAACATATATAGGAAACTTGGGTCATAAACGTACTTAAATAGAATAACCATACGGTCAACTTCCACACATATCGCTAAA
Source organism: Viscum album (assembly GCA_963277665.1). Classification (NCBI taxonomy): domain Eukaryota; kingdom Viridiplantae; phylum Streptophyta; class Magnoliopsida; order Santalales; family Viscaceae; genus Viscum; species Viscum album. Next base: position 1,448,203,033 of record OY728151.1, on the reverse strand, counting down.
TGGAATAGCCATACATCTGACTTCCAAACCCAATGCATTGGAGGTTATAATGTAACAACCTATCCTAGTTTTTCATGGCACCACCCGTCATTTTTTTTATCGCATAACCACCTATCAAATGTCCATGTACCATTATAAAATCATAACACATAAAATAATGGAAATATTACCATTTCACTAATAAAATTTCATCTGAAATCACAATAAATCATTTAAATATATTGAAATAATAAATCCATTTCAAAAACAAATTTCAATACCAAAACACTATAAAACAGAATAAGGGGTTTCCCATTTTTATTTAAAAAAAATTAAAGCTTATAGATGAAAAAAATTACAACTACGGCGGCAAAGAGGTCATTGTCGTTGAAAAAGTTAAATACATTCCTTTTTTCATTAAGTAAAACACTATGTATAACAAATAATCATTTTGAATGAAATTAAATGTAAAATATGTTTATACACCGTATAAAATAATGTCATGTTTAAATCAAAATATGCCTCAATGAAATTAGATTGAGACAAAGTCTCTTACCTTGTGTCTGACTTGACCCATTCGTTATTAAATTTCCCAAATAATAAACATAAGTTAATTTATACATTATCAAGAACCTTTTTCAATTATATTATTCCTTTTATATCAATTATTACCTTACTATAACAATTATTAAATTATTTGAGTTCATATCAGACATTTTGTTGATGTTCGGAAGTTGAGTAAAAAATGAACCTACTATAATTATAAATTTTCCATGTGGTCAAAATTATATTATATATAGAATTAAATTCATGATTTATATATCATATATATCATATATAGTTATTATTTATATGTATTTATAAAATTTCATAACATTTTCAGATAAAAAATGAAATGCACCGTTCAGGATACGGTAAGCCGTACATACGCATGGATGCTACTTTCCTAACTATTTCATAATTTAATTTAATGAAAAAATAATGATACATAGGTATATTATAATTAACATACAATATCATATACATATATTTTCAGAAAATCAACCCTTTATATGTCCCATGTTTGGCATGACCGTGTCATATCACTTTGAGGGGGCAGTAGTTTTCACTTTCTCAAATGAAATTATCGCGTTTACACTTAATGGAAACCATAAAGGAATGCTATAACTGAAAAATACAGAAGAATAAATAAAACATAAAAACAATATATATCATATATTAATACAGTGTCATCATAATTTCCACCATTGAGAGGCGGTTGGAGATATTTGAACAATCATCGTTTCATGAGGCAATAGTTCACCGTACACAGAAACAGTATGTTTGTATCCATTAGATGGTGGTGTGTAGAAGTGTAGTTAGAAAAATTATCATAAAAAAAACCTAGTATATTGATTATATTGTTTTTGTTATAAAATAATTTAATAAAGAGATTTTAGGGGGTTGTAGAAGTAAAATAGAAGAAAAGAACTCAAGAGAAGACATTACCTTTTAATCGAGTAACTCACATTGGATTGAACAAAATGATTTCTAAAAGTGCCTTCTTCGTAAGAAAATGGTTCTAGGATAAATATAGGGATGTAGGGAGCTTATTTATGAAATTTTTGGATGAGCCAAGTTTCTTGAGAGGTGTGATTAATGGGTTAGAGGTGATGGCTTTTTATAAGGGGGAGGAGGGTATTTTTTGGAACGTTTGAAACTATTATTTTATTATATAATGATGTTCGATTTCTAATGTTCCAAAACTCATTAAATACTAAGATATGATGACCCGTAATCGAAATAAAATCATCGAATAAGAATTGGACAGGTTTCAGATATTGTTTTAATTTTTATAATATTATTTATTTAAATAATTCATTAATGAGGTAAACACTCAATCATTATTGTGTCATAAATAATTTTATTTATTTGATGTCTAAATATTATAAAACAATGCCATGATGTAGGAAAGATTTTTATATTTCAAATTAATATTTATAGTCTAAAATATAACTTATATAACCTCATGTAAAAATTGATTTACCAAAAGATATATGTTTGTTCCATTTTTGTCTTTAAAATAAATAAATTAACCTATAGTGTCATTAACACTTCCATGTGGCTCCATGGGGTATTTAAATCGACCAAAGGATGCCCATGGTCGGGAATGTATCAACCCATTGGATTAGTACACATTCTAAGGTAATTTAATATTTTTATAATATTAATGTTTACCCTAATTTACCAGATTTACCTTTTAACAATAGTAAATAAACTATTTACTGAAGCGAATATTTAAAATGTCTAAAAATAAAAGTTACCTATTTACACAATTTGGACCTCCTGATTCCAAATATGGAATCTATTTTTCCATATTATAAACACATAATTGGCATAAGTTAATTTAAAATTAATTCTTGTTGTCAAAACAAAAAGTGTGTTTTTGAGAAATTATAACTATCAAAAGATTGACACTTTTTATCATTAATATCAAAGTGAAATTACTTCCATTGAGCAAAATTGGATTAAATAGTAAATAAATAATCTAGTTACATGGTAAAACCAATTAAAAATATAGTCTACCTATATAAATAAATTAGATTAAAAAGCAATTTTGAATTAATATACAATATTTTTTACTATTCTTAAAAAAACTAATTTTATTAGAAAAATAACAAAAATTTTGTCCAAAATAAAATTTAACGTTTGGATTATAAAAGAAAATTTTAATTTTGTCTAATAGAACATATTAAAGTGACCAAAACTATATTTAATGAGGGTTCTCCATCAAAAGATAGTAAATTGACCATTAGAAAAAATTAGTCTATTTGTTCTTAAAATTGAATTCATTCACATTTTCTGCCATTAAATTTTATTGGATAAATATAAAAACATTTATGAAACATGTATAATAATATTGTAGTTAGCTATGTTCATTCCCACCAATAAAATATCTAGGAATCAACTACCATTTAAAATAATATTATATTATTATTTTTCAATATGGCCCAATATTTTGTTCAACGTAAGATTTCAAAGAAACTCATTGTTGCGTATCAGGTACGCCATTGAACATATAATCCCTTTTAAAGTAAAATTAATATTTCTTTCAAAAATATTTTTAAATATGAAAATGTATTATACTTTATTTACCTGGGATGTTACATCCTTCCCCCTTTTGGAAAGTGTGTCCTCGTAATTTTTATTCACTTATCAAATAAGATGGGGTATTTATATATTATAGCATCTATAGATTCCCATGTTTCCTCTTTAAGCATATGGGTTTTCCACAAAACCTTTACCTGATTAATTAACTTATTCCACAACACTTGTTGTTTTAGGTCAATAATTTGGACGGGTTGTTTCTCATAAGAGAGATTCTCTTACAACTAATCTTCCTCTAGGCTCAAAACATGAGATGGATCTGGCATATATTTTCTCAACATTGAAACAAGAAATACATTGTGTACATGGGATAAACATGGAGGTAAAGCCACAATATAGGCTACTGATCCAACTTTCTATAGGATTTCATAGGGTCTAATGAACCTCTGATTCAACATTCCATCTTTACCAAAACACATCACACTTTTCCATTGAGAAACACTGAGAAAAACATGATCACCTACCTCAAAAGAAAGATCCTTCCTCTAGTTATCCGATTAACAATTCTACCTGCTCTAAGACATTCACCTGTTATTCTGAATCAACTGATCATTTTATTCAATCTATTCTACCAATTATAGTCCCATCAGTTTCCAAACCTAATTCATCCCAAAAATCTGGAGTTCGACATCTGTTTCAATGGATCCATCTGTATACTGAAATGAAAACTATTATTCTAAGAAAATTCAACCAATGAATGATGTTTGTCCAAACATCCCTGGAAATCCAGTGAACAAGCACGTATCATATCCTCCAGGGTCTAAATTTTTCATTCTCACTTCCCATCTGATTGTGGATGAAATGTTGTACTAAAATTTAATTCAGTACCTAACAACTTCTGAAGGCCTTTCAAAATGCTAGAAGTGAACCTGGGATCACAATTAGATACAATGGAGAGGGGAACTCCATGAATCCTAACTATCTCTTTAACTCTAATCGAGAAACTTGATCTAGAGATTTAGTATCTTGAATAGGAAGGTAATGAGAAGACTTAGTCAATCGATCAACAATATCCCAGATTACATTATTACCTTGAGATTTCATTGGTAATCCCACAACAAAGTCCATGTATATATTTTCCCATTTCCACTCCGGCACCAGTAAAGGCTGAAGCATCCCATTTGGTAACTACTCTCTGCTTGGACCCACTGACAAGTCAAACGCTTCCTAGTAAAATCAGCAATATCTCTTTTCATTCCATCACACCAGTAATACTCTTGATGATCAATGTAGATATTAGTGCTATAAGGATGAACTGAAAATGGAGAACTATGAGCTTCATATAATAACTCTTTCCTAAACTGTGAATCATAAGGCACACACAATCCCTTCCTAAACCTTAAAATACAATCATAATCAATGTTAAATTCAGGAAAATTACTCTTTTGAACCAACCCTACCTTTTTCTTCAACTCACTATCTTCCTTCTGTGCTTTCTTAATTTTTTCTGATAGAGATTATTCAACTAAAATCTGAATCAAAATAGAGTAATTTCCTACACCAACAACTTATATGACAATGTTCATATAGTATTTTATCAAAGGATCTTTTTCCAAATGTACAAGGTTAATGTAGCATTACTTTTTCTACTCAAAGTATCAACCACTTTATTTTCCTTTCATAGATGGTAATGAATTGAGTAATCATAATCCTTGATTAATTCTCGCATTGTACTCTATCTCATTTTTAAATTCTTCTGAGTAAATATATACTTCAAAAAAATTTTGTCAGTATATATTTCACATTTTACTCTATACAGATGAAGCCTCCATATTTCTAAAGAAAAAACAACAACAGCTAATTAAAAATCATGTGAAGGGTAATTTAAATCATGAGGTTTCAACTGATGTGAAGCATAAACAATTAACTGATCATTTAGCATAAGGACGCAGTGAAGTCCTTTCAATGAAGCATCATTGTAGATAAAAAATTAACCATCTCTGGAAGTTAATACCAAAATAGGATCATTCCTTAGTCTTTTATACAATTCCATAAAACAATAATTACATTCTTTTTCCAAATGAATGGAACACATTTAAGAGTTATAATGTTCATTGGAATATATAATTGTGAAACATTCGCAAAAAACCTCCGCAAATAACCTACTAAACCAAGAAAACTATAGATCTTAGTTATATTTGTGGGTCTTGGCCATTCTTCCACAACTTTTGTTTTAGTTGTATCAATAGTTATGCCATTTTTTTGAAACAATGTGACCAAGGAATGAAATTTTCTATAAAAAAAACTCCCACATGCATAATATCCCATACAGTTTCTTTTCTTTTAATGTTTTCAATAAAAACCATAAATGACATTCATGTTCCACTTTACTTCGGTAATAAACCAAAATATCATCAATAAACACAACCACAAACTTATCTAAGAACTCGTAGAAAATTCCATTCATAATATCCATGAATACATCAGGTGCATTAGTTAACCGAAAAGGAATAACTAAAAATTCATAATGGCCATATCTAGTACAAAACATGGTCTTCGTAATGTTTTCTTCAATTACTTTCAACTGATGGTACCCTGATCTCAAGTCAATCTTCAAAAAATAAGGATCTCCATGGATATGATGAAAAAAATCGTCGATATGAGGCAAATGATACTAGTTCTTAAAATTGATGTTATTAAATGCTCTATAATAAATGCAAATATCATCGAACCATCATTCTTTTTAACAAACAAGATAGGATCACCCCATGGTGGTGTGCTAGGTCGAATGATACCTTTATCTAATAAGTCCAAAAATTTCTTTATTAACTCTAAAAATTCAATTTGATCCATTCGATAAGGGGTTTTTGAAATTATCTTAGCATCGGGAACTAATTCAATAGTAAATTCAACTTCCCGATCATGTATAATACCAGACAACTCAACATGAAAAACATTAATGTACTCATTTACCTTAGGCACGTCATTAATCTGAGAAGTTCCTTTATATTCAACAATATTTTCATGGTAAAATTAATTTCCATCATTTAATAGTTTCTCAGCTTCGTGATATATCATCAAGAATAAGGGTTCATTCTTGTTGTCAAAATATTTCCTAATATTATAATATAGTAGTAAATCAGAGTACTCATTTCAATAATATATTCAAAGAGAAATGAGATGAAATTCAAAATATGATAGGATTGGGAGTAAAGAATATCATTGTAGTAAATATATAAGTAACACTGGTTTTCAGTAAAAACATCAATCACACCAAAATACCTCGTTCCCTTAATAAGGACTAAGTCATAGCTGGATATTTTTTTTATGAACAACCTACAATTTTTTTAATATTTTCATCCAATTACTAAAATTAAATGCATTAACTCTGTTAGGAAGAAATTGTGTTTCCATAGATTTTATAAGAAACAAAAATTTATACTCTATTTTTGTCACCTATATGGATAATCTGAATAGCGGTTGAGACTTATCAATAATACCAATCCAAATTTTGTCATTGAATCCTTGTAATTTCATGTATTCATGAATAATGTTTTCAATAAATATTTTACCTTAAATTTTCATCAAAATATTAATCAGTTATTCCATGAACGCATGAAAATATAGAAAGAATCTAATTGGTGTTATGAAGAAAAAATTAAAAGTATAGAATTTTTTACCTGTAGATATATTATTTATACAGAATGTAATGTTGAATCATTCTCTTGTTGTATAAGTAAAATTATATAAAAATACATAGTAACTCAATTCATTGATATATTAGAGTAAATTTTATGCATTTCCATCAAAGATGAAATAAATATGTTTGATAATCAGTTGTACCATGTAACTTGAGATAAGTAATAGATAATTGATTTAATATATAGAGAATCATTGTATAATCTCAATGGTGGTAGGAGCCTCCAAATTCCCTAATTTCAAATGCATGGAATGAATAATCATGGAATCCACCTAAATGGAATATGTATATTTTACATGTGATGATAGACGGGTATCAATATAATGAATATTACATAGAGAATTAGAATACGAATATTGTTGTGGATAAAAAGAAGGTTCTAATAAATGCTCAGATCATGGTCCAATGTATAAATTATAAGGAAAACATTTATAATTGATACAATTAAAAAAAATCCTTTTTTTCAAATATAACCATAACTGACAACCTAAAATTGTAAGAGAAAATATCAAGGAGATTATGATAACACTCATGTTTTGGTGGATCCTAACAATTATAATGCGATATGTGTTGTAGTAATTCATTTTAGAATAGTTATATATTATTTAATTCTGGTTACATGCATAATTTCATATAATGATAGTTTAGTATGTCTATTTAATTTAAAAACTCAAAACATAATGTTTGTGTTAATAAGGAAAATAGGAATTTGGAAATTATTATATCTCAAGCATGACACACCTACCGATTCAATATTTATATGATACATAACTTTGAAAATATTTTTAGTATCTCTTTTTGGAATTTGATGATATATTGAGCATGAATTTTCTATCCTTATAAATTTATTCAACAACAATTATTTTTGATGAAATTAAAATTCAACATCCAAAATCTACTTCTATATATATATAATAGTAAGGTGGATGATAAATGTACTTGGAAAAATTATTCTCAAGCATAGATATTATTTTTTTGATGGTTATGAATATCAATCTCAAATGATATGGAAATGTTAGGGGTTCACACTTGATGACATGCCCATTGTAATGTAATATGTTGAGGTTTTCTTCAATTAATTTAATGGCCTTCCTTTTAATCGACTATTTATTATCTTAATTGTGCACATTATTAGAGATATACCAATATCTGAAACTTTTATAGAGTGGCCACTATTGAGTAAGATGAAATAGATGAATAAATTATGGATAATTATGATAATGGATTTATACTCTGAAGTTTTTCATCATTAATATCATCGGTTATAGTTATCATGAGGATGATGGTTCAATGCATCTCATCATTGGTTATTGTGAATCAAAATAATAAGGAATCCATTTTCATAGATTGGGGTATTTATTTATCGACTAAAATTATCTGAGTATATTTCTAATGTGGACCTTTAATCAAGGAACCATGAAATTACATTAAGGAATGATGATATACCCAAAACATTCTTTTTTCACCAACTATGACACTATCAATTAATTGTAATCAATATCAGGATAATAAATGCTAAAAAATAATCAAGGAAATATGTAATATTATTTAGATATTATAATTACATATTATTTTCAATACAAATATATAATGTTATCACATACTTGTGAAGAAAAATTAAACCTGAATATCATTGGGGGACAATTTTAAATACATTAAGAAAGGAAAAATTATACAAAATGTTCAACAACTATTAATATTGACTTAAAACTATATTTCTTATATAATTTAATAACTTGTTTTGGTATAAAAATAAATCATTTAAAAACATTTCTTATTTAATAATGGTCTAAAAATATTTATAGCAGTAATCTATATATCCATTTGACTCATTGGGTTTTATCGATGATTTTTGGGAAAATATTATATATTCTGAAACTAGATGTCAATTATAAAAGGAAATTTGATAATTTTTTTCAAAAAACAAATGTTATGGGTGATTCATGGAGTTAAATAAGTGGCTAATAACTTCTCATATATTCAAACAACCCACAAATTGAGAAGGATTGATTTTTCTAATGTTATTCTTCAATGAAGATCATGGGTTCGGTCCATAGGAGAAATTATATAGCGATAGAATATTTCCTTAAAAATTAGAAGGTGGATGAGTAATATTAATTAATTAAATATATTAATATGGAGACAATGTTTTTCACATTATCTATTCAATGAAATTACCTTTATGTGGATAATTATGACATATATATACCGACAATCATAGCCTTAAATATAGATTCCAATAAAATAAACTCATACATTTCTAATAAATGTGGTAATATGAAATCAATGATTATGATAATTTAATACATTACATTAACACACTAGTAACTTATAATATATTTATTTGAGAATACATTTAATTTTGTCGAATGATTATAATGCATGCAACATCGAGTTTAAACATAAAATGTTTTAACAATAGTTTTCGCACCTAATTTGAAATTAATCAATAAAATAATTATAAAATTTATTTTACATTATATATTTTTTATTTTAATTATTCATATCATATTTATCATAGGGTTATGTTTTTGGTATTTTTCAGAACAATTTCGATTTTTTGTGGATAATAAAAAATAATAATTTTTAGATATAGGCTTCCATTTTTTTTAAATATTTTATAATAAAATTTTATTATTTATTTTTAAAGTAAATTAGATCAATTATATTTAATTTAATAAAATTTATATCCTTGAAATAATTTTCATATTGAATTATGATTTAAAACATTGTATACATTTCATTATTTTCTGTTAAATTCCAGGTTTCTCATCCCATCTATAAGATTATTTTGAAATTATATTTCCCCAATTCTGAGAATTGAATTTGAAAAAATGTATTCCATATGTTGAATCGTTATAATTTATAATTTCAACAAAGTAAATAATAATTTTTAGCCAAAATGAATAGATAAAATATTCTATATTAATTATCATGGATAACATAAAAATGAATTTATTAGGGGTTAAACTAAGAAGATAAGGCATAAACATGTGACCAATTTTTCCAATTCCCATTTTTTACATAATTTTACAATTATGGAATTATGATATATTTTTTTGTGCTTTTGGTATACTTTTCCATGAAATTGACCTATATAAAATGCTTATTATTGAAGAAGACTAAAAATTTACCTCCCTTGTTTTCTCATTTGTAATTTTGTTTGGTTATTATATTATTTTGAAAGATAAATAAATTTTTTTATCATAATAATTTATTTTAATTATTATGGAAGAAAAAATTAGCTAAAATTCTTAAGAAATGCTAATACAGTAATTAATAGGTATTAATTAGATAGTAAATTTATATTATAATTATTTAATGTGAAGTAATGTTATTGAATAAATTTGTTCCATTAAATTTTTTGATGAATATATAATTTTAAATCATTCATAACATAATAGATTATAATTCCATCATTTTATTAATATTTATTAATTTCAAATTATAATAATAATGTCAAAAATGACATTAATGTTATTTTATTATAATTGATATTTTATAAAATGATTTAAAATTACCAAAAATAAGATATTATTCCATGTGATTCATAAATTTAAATAAATATTAAAAAATTTCCATTCATGTAAAATTTTTATTTTATTTAGAATATATTGATCCTGAAATAAGAAAAACAATTTTTATCACACTTAGGATTAATGTAGTGTTCTTATATGTTATATGTTGTTGTGTTAAGAATAATTTCAAACACACATTGGTTTAAAATGTAAAAATTTGATATAATATTAATAATTAGATTGCCTAAACTATTTAATAAGGTTAATTTTAATTTACTCTTAAAGTATAAAATTCCTAGGGTAAAAATACTCGTTAACGAAGGGAAAACCCAAAATGGTAAAAATAAAAAAACACAGATGTTAAGGAACAAAATTATTAAAATATGTTCATAATTGTGTGGTGGAGGATTAGATTGACCATATAATCCCTAAAAAATATATTCATCAATTTTGGAGTGATTTGGTGAAAAAGAGACCTCCTAATAGTGAACACTATTAAGTATTTACCAAAATATCACTCCTCTTAAACAATAAAAGTGAACAGAAACCCATATATTCTTAAAACCTTCACACATATTTGGATCATCCATGAACTACTGAAATATCTTCACAATTTTCCTCATTTCATCCTTGATGCCTTAGTATGGTATGAAATCCATTCCAGGGATGCTTTAGTGAAAGTTTAAGGAGGATACCTGAAGAAGAGGAAATATTATTCAATGATCATCGTTATGTCATTTTTTACTCCACTTACTTCATTTTTTATTAATATAGGATTTTATAATATTATAATTATCTTCCATACACCAGGAAGATTTTATATATATACATTACCTAAAATAACCTTTACTTCCCTTAAATGGGTTATGAAATCATCATTTGTGTGTATGAAGAACTACTACCTCACGACCTTATGTAATTTTTTTCCATTATCACATATCATAGTTGGGAATAATGATGGATCTAAAGAATATATAGGATATTAAGAACATACTTTTATATTTGAATTCATTATATCAAATATATCATTTTTTTACTTTCCATTCCATAGAGAATAAAATAACATCATGCATAGGTATAGTGAACTACCGCCTCGTAATGTGACGCGATTCGTATTTCACTAACACAATACATAGAAGATTACAAGGGTATTTGTCACAAACAGGGAAAGGATAACATCTAACGCAACTTTTAACTTAGTCCAAGGCTTTCCCTTTGGGGCGTTACTAATCACCAGAGGCTTGAAATTGGTGCCAGACCTTAAATGAAAACCTAGAGGGAATTTTTTGGCCCAAATAATATCCAAGATGGTATAAATAAACAAAACATGTAAAATACCCAATAATAATAACTAAATCCTAAATAAATGTACAAAACTAATTTAGTTAAAGAATGTGTAAAAAATATAAACTAAATACAAAACTAATACTGAACTATGCTACTACGATCTCTTTTTGACCTCTTTATCTCCACCAACCACAATGGACAACTAGCTCCAACAAAGTGTAGACAAACCAGAAACCTGATCCGGCAAAACAACTTGCGTCAACCGACACCAAATGGTATAAGTAGGGTGTGAGATTATCATCTCATCAGGATACCACTAATTAATCAATATATTACCTTTCCTAAAACAGTCTATAGACACTAGTTTGGAATTCAGTTATAAAAATAGTTTTTTCTGATTTTCAATAAATAATAAAACTTCCAATTATTCAAAACAACAAATGCCATATTTCCCATAATCAATGTAGTTTATCACTTTTGAATACCAAACCAAAACAATATTCCAAAAAATATTAGACTATTCTGAAATTAAACAAGAAATATGAAAAGAAAACAAAATGTAGTATACTGTAAACACACAAATACAGATAATAAAACATGGGATTTTCATAAACATCTCTAGAATATTCAAAAGATGTACTCTATTCAAAACCACCTATCGGAATATGGTGAATCTCCATAATCTATATCCAACTAGCTGCTCTATACAAGCCTCACCAGTTGAACAACCCACCAGGCCTTTAAATCCATCCATGGGTATTTCACATATCTCTTCATTGTTGATAAAAAACTACTACTCAACCCTCTAAAAGACTCATAGGAATCCCATTGTAATAGTACGATGTCTAAGTAGGAGGCCATCGCATGTGTAACTCACCTTACCATCCACCACCACACTTGCCTACCCCATACACTGACACCACCTATATGAGATTCCATATAGGGAAATGCCTCTCTAGGTGGGAACATCATAAAATAAGTCATTCATAAGTTCCAAATAGGTTTTCACATCACATGATCATTCAAATCATTTCATAAAACATCCAGAGATGTCAATAATGAATTTATGATTTCATAACCTCAACATATTTTAAAATAAACATAATGATCCAAATGGGTCTTTAACACTAACAATTCAATTATACTTTAAAATGAATCAAAAACATTCACAATACCATTTCAAAAATAATGTATATCATGCAACCCCTATAAATTCCACAAATGAGCCTTTATTCCAATCATTCCCAACAATGTATCTCTATTACCAAACATGACATGATTTGAAGGATACATTTGAATTCAAATTTCCAAATCACTTGATGAAACACATTACCTTTTGGAAATGAAGGTACAATTTTAATAAAATGGTGATGAAGGAATGGTGAGAAATTTTTAAGGAAAACCAAACCTTAAGGGGGGTATCATTTTCAAATCCATCATCGTTTGGAAGCCCATCCATGAGGGAAACCATGCACCAATGGATGTGCCAACATCCAAAGGAATATTCCAAGGTCCCATAATACCATTTAAAATATGTTCTCAATAATGTAATTTTCCATCAGTCCAAAACAATAAACTTCACAACATCAATGACATTAAAAAGTATTCAAAAACTATAAGAAATTTTCTAGAACAATTTACCATAATTTTTCAATCCATAAAGGGGATTCCAAACCACACATAACATACTAAAATATTAAAAAAAATCATGATGTAAAATTTATCTGAGTCCAACATCTATTCAACTGGTCAATTTATTTTTAAAAGAACCATTGACATTTTGAAAAACACTTTATGTGTGTGACCTTAAAGAATATTTAATGAAACCAATATAAAATACATTCTCTCAATTTTTACTGACACCAAAAACAACTTAAAATGTTATTAAATCATACAACCTACATATGAAACACATTTATAAATAATTTAAAAACACCTAAGCATCAATGGAATGAATTGGAAATAAAACGGTTTGAAACACATACCTTAATGGAAAGTTGATGCGATGAAACATCAATGGGAGAGTAATAAATCCTCATGGACCAACCACACACCCTAAGATCTAAACAAACATATCCCAAAAACAAACCATATCAATTAGGGTTCATCAAAGAGAGAAATCCCAAATAAAAACAAAGGAAACTAAGAGAGGAAGAAAGAAACGTGATAAAAATGGAGAAAATCCTAAAAGCATACCTTATAAAATCAACGATGGATTCATTGTGAAGTATGTTACAATGTGAAGGAGATAGGGGGATCCCATAATGATCCAAAAAAGTCCAAGAGGGAGGGAGATGAATTAGCGATAATAATAGGGGATGATGAAATTTGAATTTTAGGATTTAAAATTTCTAGGCTGATCACACAGGTTGGCCGCACAGTTTACCACATTGTATGCCCATAATGCACCCCTAACTATCCCTAAGGATCAAATTGCATGGTCTAGCCACATGTTCTTCAAACTTTACACCAACCATGAAAACTGACTCTTCCCAAAATCAACCAAATCTGACACTTTTACCTAGGTTAGACCTCCTAGTTTTAATAACCATGTGCAAAGAATTCATAGGATTTGTCGAAGCCTCAAAACCCATCATTTCAAAAAAAAACTAAAAAATTTAAACTATAGATCACTCGAGATTCAACCAAAAAGACTTAAGATAAATAAAATCATAAAATAAATGAATCTCTATGGTTAGGGTGTGACATTTCTTCCAACCATAGACACTTACATCCCCCTGAAAGACACCAAGTAAAAAGATGATCAAAACTCAAATCCATGCCCAATAAATACCAATGGAAGAACAGACATTGGGGTGACATTTTAGCCCAAAATTCACTCCCAAATGATCAATAAGATATCACAACAAATGAAATGGGGAGAATATTATAGGTTTATCCCCACCACATGAACTCGACTACCACCCTTTAGCATGACTCTAGTATGTACCAAAGATGGAACTAACCCCAACATTCTTCACAATGATTGAAAAACACTCCCACAAAGACTGAGAACTTTCCACATAACAAATCCAAAATTCATTACATTAGGAAGGCAACAATACCAGGGGAATTGAATATTTCCCACAGAACCCGAACCCCTAATACTACGGGAAACCCATGAATGGAACTCAAACCAAATAAAGAACAGGAACACAAGTTACAATCGAATTAATAGCAAATAAAAAACATTCCCAAATATGTATAAATAAAACTAAGACCCGTCCAAACAAGGGATAAGCATTCTCTATGAAGGACCACAATTTAGTGAAACACATTCAGATAAAATCAATAACTCAGGATACGATAAAACAACACCATAATACTTTTTGAGTGAAATGATGAACTTTCAACTGAAACAAAATTAAAATAATGAAACTCTAATAATATCAACTATAAATTGAGATAGAAACTGAGCTATGGTTTTTCAAATACCAATGAAATTTCCAAACTATGAAAAAACATCACTCTTAGGTCTGTGGGTAGATCCCTGATAAATGAAGCATATTTTTCCTTGTAGTCAGGTGCTGACATCATCTGATGAAAAAAAATTATTTAGGAGACACTTCCTACAAATCATATCTACATGACCCAGACATCTGCAATGATGTCATGTATTTTGAGGATTACGACAATACAACTTGGAATTACAGAACAAACCATAAAGGTGGCATATAATCGATTGGTATAACAAACATGAAGCTAGAACCAAGGGAAGAAAAGTTTCTAGAATAGGTTCTTATAGAACACAGTACTTCCTAGATGGGGATCCTTTGAGGGAAACAAGAGATGCCATATTTTCTACGTCCTACACTCCGAAAACCAACACTTCTAAAATTCATCATCCACAAATTTCTCAAAATGAATGTCTTCAAGGAGATTAAATTCTCAGTTTTCTGTAGATGAAGACCACCATTGAACAGAGAATTAATCAACAGATCCAGCATCCTAGCCTATGGAGAAAATTAAAACAACTCCCAGTGTTCAACAAATTCCTTCACTATTCACTGACCATGTTGAATACTCATGATCTCTTCCATATTCTTTGCCTTCAACTCCTTTGGTATAAACAATCGGACAAAGACAGACTACAAATATTCCCATGATATCCCAACATGTAATGATGGCGGGGAAAAACAACCTTTTTTCAAATACATACCCTCGAATGAACCCAGATTAGAACTAACTCTAAATGATTCAAGAGTTTTGATCAGTCTGAAGACATTTTAAAGTTCCAAAATGCACTATAATGCCTCTAACAGACCTCGATAACCATAGAGTATAGGCAGCTACTGAGAGGAACAAGAAACTGGGCATGACTTATTGGAATCAATGAGGACCATTCTGGGTGCTGTATTTGGATCAATTGCATAAGCACAAAAAAATATCACCATAAAAAATGATGCAAAAAAACACCTCATAGAAAATGAAATTGGATCTCAAGACAAAAATGTAAAATCACTACCAAAATAATCTTATCAAAAATCACCATTTCCATTTATATTTTAAAACATCCTTCTTCTAAGGCCACTTTTCGAAAACCAAAATCAATTTTCATAGGAAACAATTCCAATTTTTCATGGAAAACAAACAACCAAATTATTTCTCACTTAAAAAACATTTTAAGAAACCAATGTTGTACCATTTATTTTAAATACACAAATTTGGAATCCTATAAACCATCACATATGTTCTCTTCCACTTCTTCTTACATAATTTACACAAATGTTCCAACATGATCTTTTTATACACTCTATCACATATGTGAACAATCATAAGGAGTACAAAGGGTGATGACTATATTTTCCTCACCAAAACCCAAACATATACCAAATATCTATCCCAGACACATTCCTTTAAAACCCATTTTAAAATTCCATAAACCATTGAATGAAATAATTTTCATTTTCAAAAAAAAATTCTTTATAAAAGATTACTCATATCAAACATGACAAAAATGAAACCTGAATCATCAAAAACTACCATAATGGGGAAAAGTATTCATTCTTACCCAATAGACATTGTAGTGGGCGATGATAAAAGTAATAATCAACAATGAAGAGGACTTTGAACCATGTACTTATACACCACATGGTTCACTAAATGATCTGAGATCACAACATAACACCTGATCACCTCTATTGTCATTCCTCAATAAAAAAACAAAATACTCGAAACCTAACTACCCTTGGTGAATATAGTCACTTCATGAGTGGTGGTGATCAGGAACCGACCCATGACCTACCTTATGGGCCTTGTAAATAATATTCTCTAGTCTACTTGACACCACTAATAGAAAATGGCTTCCATTGATATCATTTTGTCATGAACCACGTCCAGATTCTTTCTGTCCTTACATTTGACCAATATGACACATGGCATGAGGGTCATTCCCTATCAGCAGGGGCTAACAACTAGTGATGGGAAAAAAATGAAATCCAAGAGCGAACAATTTCATCCCAAAGAATAACTAGGATTGAATTAATAAATTGAACAATCATAAGAACAAATAAGAATTATTGAATCCCAAATAAATGTAGAAAAATGATTCTGTTACAAAAGGTGAACAAAAAATAAACAGAATAAATAACTGAGGCTGAACCAGGAAACCACTATCTCCCTGTGACCTCTTAGTCTCTACCAACCATAAGAACAACATACTCCAATAATGATCGCATGAACCTGAAACATGAATCTTGAAAACAGTATAGGTCTACCTATATTGAATGGTATAAGTAGGGTGTGAGATAATGAGTTCAATAGGAATCCACCAAAGAATCCATATATTCCCTTTTCTAAAATATTCTATATAAACTATTTTCAGATTAAACAATAAAAATATTCTTTTCTCCTTTAAAATATACAATAAAACTTACCATTTTTCAAAATACCACTAACCACATTTCCATAAATCAAAATAGTTTTTCATTTTTGAATCCCAAACCCAAAATAAACTCCAAAAAAGGAAATATTAGACTATACTAAAAATAAACAAGAAATATAAATAGAAAACCAAATTTAGTATAATTAAAACACCAAAATACAGATTATAATCTATAGGAATTTCCTAAAATTACATATAGGTTTCCCTGGACGTACTCAGTTCGGAACCACATGTCAATGTATGGTGAAACTCTATAGTCTATAACCTATTGGCTACTCCAAAGTGTCCTTACTAGTGGTACAACAAACCTGGACATTAAATACATCCTAGAGGAACCCACCCATCTAATTAGGTTTAATAATAAACCACCACTCATCCCTATAAAATATTCCTAGGAAACACATGGTAAGAGTACACTATGTATGTAAGAGTCCCTCGTAGGCTAGACTAACCTTACCTACCTCCACCGCACATGCCTACCCCATTAACTGAGACCACCTATATGATAACCCATATTGGGAGATCCATATATAGGGGTTCCTGTCAAACAATATGTCAAAAATACATGCCAACATGTCTGTGACATCACTGGATCATTCAAATAATTTCTAAGAATATTAAATGATTCCAATCATGCATTTATGCTTTTAAAACCTCAACTCTTTTCCAAAACATCATAAGGTTCTGAATGGTCCATTAACACTAAAATTACTTATATACATCAAAATTATCCAAATTCAATTAAAATACAATTTCTTAACTATTATAAATAATGTGACCCTTAGAAATGTGTCAATCAGTCCTTTGTGCCGAATGAACACCAAAATGTATCTCGATTGCCAAACCGGACAAGATTTGAAGGATAAATTTGAATTCAAATTTCCAAATAACATTAAGGAACACTTTTTCTTTTTTAAATCAAGGGAACAATTTAAGAAAAGGGTGAAGAAGGAGTGGTGAGAATCATTTATGGGAAACCAATGCTTCTGGAGAGTATCATTTTCAATTCCATTATCATTTGTAAGCTCATATATGAGTTCACTACATACAACCACGGATGTGACAACATCAAATGGCATATTCCAAGATCCCATAAAACCATTTATAATACGTTTCTAGAATTTAATTTTCCATCAAACCAACACAATAAACCTCACAACGTCAATGTCATTAACGAGCATTAAAAACGGGAATAACATTTCTAAAACACATTACCACAACTTCTTATGAAATGAAGAGTCTTACAGACCACACATAACATACCCAAAAAACCATTCTATAAAATATAACTTAGTAAAACATCAATGAAAGTGTTCAAATTCATTTTAAAAGAACCATTGACATTTTAACAAACACTTTATGTAAATAACCCTATAGTATTTTTGAAGAACCACCAATAAAATAACTTATAACAATTTTTACCAACATGAGAACATCATAAAAAGCTATTAAATAATACCTCCTGCATACAAAGAACATTTATACTATATTTAAAAATATCCAAGAATCAATGTAATGAATGATAAATAAAACATATGTAAACACCAACCTCAACGGAGTGCCGATGTGATGAATCTCCGAGGGGAGGAAGAACATATCCTTATTGACCAATCACAAACCCTGGGATCCAAAGAAACATAACCCTCCCACAAACCATTGAAATTATGGTTTGACCAAAGGTGAAACCCCAAAGATAATCTAGGGAAACCAAGGGAGGAAAGGAGAAAAGAGATAAAATCATCAAAACCCATAAAATCATATCTTATGACTTCAATGATGGATCCATGGAGGAGGAGGTGACAAGGAGAAGGGGATACAGGTCACCCTTTGTGTGAAAAAATTGCAAAGAGGGAGAGGGATAAATTTGGGATAAAAAGAGGGGAGGGTGAAATTGAAATTCAATGAGTTAAAATTTTCAGGATGATTATAGTGTTTGGTCACACGGTTAACCAAACCGGGTGCCAACCATGAACCCCTCATAGAACATAAAGAGCACCTAGCATGGTCGGGCCACACTGTGTACAAACCTGGTGCCAATCATGCTAAATACCATTACCCAAAATCAATCCAACACTGCATGGTTACCTGGGAAAGGCCACATGGTACACCAAACCATGAGAAAACCATTTTCATGCTACCGTCAAGTCAAAAAACCAATATTTTCAACACAAACTCAATAATTTAATCTAGGGCTCACCCTATCTTCAACCAATAGGACCCATGATCTAGAAAAACACAAAAGAACACAATCTCTATGGTCAAGGTGACAATATTGTTAATGATTATATGTTATATATATGAAACAATTATAATATTAATGAAATATTTATCCTTATATAAATAAAATATATATTTTCATTTATTACCTTTTTACTCACATATCAGTGATAACATTGTTCGTGTATGTGTAGAGTATCATCTTAACGAAGTGATGTGAGTATATTTCAATCACCACAGCATATAGAAGATATATATATATATATAATATTGTATATATTATATCATTAACATTCTATAATGATTATATTTTACATACTTTTTTCCATAACGATCATTGGAAAATGGAAACGTTACTAATATATTCCTACGACCAACTATCTCTATGATCATAACAAAATTAATTTTTCATAAGCAAAATTCTTGATTGGTTTTAAATTTATAAGTTATTATTATTGAGACATTATCATTATTTTGGAGATGATGAAACTATGGGATATATTAAAGAACCATATCTTTAATAACAAAAAACTCATCATAAAAAAGGCAATTGGCTACCAAAAAATGAAAATTATGAAATATTACTATAAAAAGGGTGGTAAAATTTTATAAAATGATTAAATATGACATCATTAATATTATTATTTTTTTATTATAACTTAATTTCTTTTTATATACACTATAAGGTATTTTAAATCACTATTAACCAAAACTAAGTGTGAGGTAAGGTATTTTGTCTCAATTTAACTACTATAAAGACTTATTATTTGTTATGCACCAACTCACTTTTATGATTTATGTATACTAAACTTTAAAATTTAATATCATGAGTAAATCATTGTTTTCCATAGTTGATGTTTCTATTTCAGTAATTTCATCCATGGGAATTTTATATGAAAACAAAAAATGGTAATTGTTATTGAACAATCACACTTTATTTTGTAATTGTTATATTTCTGTTGAATAAATCACATTCTTGTATAAAATAATATGAGGAAATTAATTTTATATTAAATATCCATAATCTATCTTGATGGATTTGATAATTTCAAAAACATTATACAAAAATTTTTATATGGTTCTAAAATTGATTTAAATTTAAGTAACGAGGAAAATATTGATAAATATATACCCTTTACTAGCTTTTTATATTTAATGAAAATTCATACTTATTAATTAATTAAATAGATTATTTGATATGTGAGGAATGATTCAAACCTGAAGTGATCCATGGGTCATGTTAATGATATCCCCTTGATGAAACACTATAACTCCTGAGACAAAGTAATTTCCAAAATTAAATGGGTTTCTACCATATGTTTAAACATTCTTGAGAAATTTCTTTATAGTAGAGGTATCATGTTTCTGAGAAAAAATGTTTGATAATTAATTATTTCATTAATTATTTTTTTAATTTATTATTTTCTAGGATATTCTCACTATGGTATTTTCACCAGGTTTATTTCACATTTTTATTGATTATGTGACTAGTGTATTGAATTATTTACCTATTCATATTGATTATGAATTTTTAGGTTATGAAATAAAGTTATATAAATGGAATTTATGTTCATTGATATACCATTTAAAATTGATTATAAAAATTTATTTATTGTATCTTCTTTTAGATTTAACCATTATTGAGAATTTGAGATCACCCATATGTTTTTTCCTTTCTGACAGTAATAAATATATATCCTTTCCCTGATATTTAAAGGATGATGGTAATTTTAGTTTTTATGTATTAAGTTATATTTATATATTACCATTGTAATGTATTTATTATGTATGTGTCCATTTTTTCAAAATAAATAAATTGTTCTGTCCTTTGTGATTTTATTTATTGTATACACGAAAATGTAATAAAGCAAACACCGACTCCGGGCTATTGGGTTTGTGTTCATTAATGTTGGTATTAAATAATTTTTACCAGGGACCATGGGAAATATATCAATGAAAAACATATATTAGGGATAAAACCCTTTTATATAATGTGTTGATATGTATAGAAAAAACTTATAAACTGTTTTATAGAATATAATGTGTACACTTTCCTATAAATACAACTTTGTGTAGACAGTACAAGGGGATGTGGTTCGATAACATTTTTTTCTTAGGGGTAACCACTATAGTAAGGGAACTTTGGGTTAGATGTTACTATCACTTAGTGAACAATAATTATATTTCCAAAATACATTGTTTGGAAATCTCAGGTGATATTCTTAGTGTAAGTCAGATTTTTTATAAACCAATATAATGAATTTTTAATAGACATATCATAAAATTAACCTTATTTATGATTATGAGAATATTTATTTCTAAAAATTTAAATGTAATATATATATTTTTTAATTCTATGATTAATCATTATGTTACATAATGTTTTAATCTAATCTATTATATGGAATTTTTTAGAAATGGAACCAAGAAGAAAAAAGGGTATCAATACTCATGGAGAGTGTATATATTGTCCCATAGAGGAAGCCAATACAACTTGTATTTGAACAAAGAAAATAATGGAAATATTAGTGAATAATAATTAGGTAATGAAAAATAATGTTTACCATATAGAAAAACAAATTACACATTTTGATTATTTTATGTCGGTTCACCTTATGCATCATAAGCCCAAAACATTTAGTGGTGATACTATTCCAGTTTCAACCGAGTGATAGATTATGTCTCTATATAATATATTTACGGAATATAGATGCCATGAAAATGAAAGGGTTTCACTTTTAGTGTATAGTCTCAAATTATTTTTTGATTAATTGGGGATATAGAACAATAATAATATGTAGGAATATGAAATAGAACATGGGGTGTGTAATGATTTGGAATAGACATTCTTCGAAAAAAATTCCCCAATGAGAAACAAAATGAAATGAATATAAATTTCATCAGTTTTATGAAAAAGGATTAATAAAGTGTTTTAGAGATGTAATATACCTTTATATGGTTACTAATTTATTCTATGAATTATATATGAAAAATGGAAAGAAATATTGACCATTTATTTGATGGTCTTAATCTAATTCACCGAAGGGCACTAGTGTCTCAAAATTTATCTTCATAAGATGAAATATTTTTAGGTTCTATAAACAATGGGAAAGAATTATCCATGAATTATGGATTAGTAGGTATGAAATATAATAATATGATTGAAGAGACAAAACTAGATAAATAAAAGATTGGAATGAATTATTTTCCAACATGTAATAATTGAAGAATGAAACACCCGATTACTTTCACGATGGGAATGGGAGTTTTTTATATTTGTTAAGATAAAGGAAATCATTATATTAATTTAAATGGATAAAATGATCTTATAAATGATAAATTATTCTACATTAATGATATGGGGATTTACTCAAATGAGTTTCCCAATCATTATGAGAATATACCTCAAAATATACTAAGGGGTCAAGGTCAAGCTTACACTATTGATATATCTAATGATGAATTATTGATGTTATTTAGTCCCTAGATCCTTGAAATAAGATTTAAAAATATTATATTTATGATATTTTGGTTTTTAGGGTTATGAAATGTTTCATAATTATACTTCCGTATGATTTCTTAAATCATATGAAAGCTTCTGCGGAATGGGACCAATAAAAGTTAATTAGTGGAAAGTTGAGATTCATGGAAAATACATGATTCGGGGAAAGATTACCCTTAATTTGTTCTTGATTCTGATATAAAGATATTGGGATCCATATTATATTGGTTTGGATAATGTAAATTGGATAGTACTTACTACCTTGGAATTGTATAATGATTTGTTTACAATGTGGTCTATACTCTCATTAATGCAGTTAACTCCATCTCTATATTTTTGGAATATATATAATAATATATGTTTTAAAATATGAATAAGGAAGCATGAATATTTAAAAAACATTATTTTTATTTAGGTTGTTACAATATTTTAATAAAATACATGTCAAATGTATTCACAAGATTCATATCTAAGGAGTAGGAGATACTTATTGTGGTTTGGGGGATTAATGCAATGTTCATTTTGGAAATTTAGTTATCTTATTTTGAAATTAATGATTGGTGCCTTTAAAATGTTCATTAGGGAAACCATTTATGAAACATAATATATTGAAGTTCGTGAGTGGTTTTAATGATTAATGTATTACTTCACCATATATAGATTTACGTATATAAGATAAAATGTGCAAACCATATTCATTATGGATAATAGTTTTAGATAGGTGGAAAGAAATTTCCCCCCATTAATGGATTTTATGATATATTAAAACTGGATTTGTATTGTCTCAGAATTTTCATGTATTATTTTTAAATATTATCTGGATTAATTTTGAGACTATGAACTGAAATGGTGTGAAATTCCAAGGCCTAGTGTTCACAAAATAATTGTTTTAATTATATTCAATATATTAAATAGATCTTGTGAACAATATTTAATAAAAAGTGTAATAACTACTTAAAGGATTCATTAATCATAAATTTAATGGCATAGTTGAGTTTAGAGTGGGAATTTTACCCTAGGAATGACATAACATTAGTAGGCACATTTTATTTTTGACAAATTCATCATGGGTGCATAAATTAATAAAATTTTTATTATAAAATTTTTATTAGAAATTGCTAACATAGATGTTGGAGGATATTTAAATAGATAATTATGATGGAAATCCAAGGTCAGACTCATAACCCTAGAATATATGGAGGATAATTGGATGGATCTATGCATAATCCTAACTAGTGAATAGTGATGTAATAATGAATTGAAGATCGATGCTCCTATGATTCAACTGAAAATTCCAACAATAATGAAGAAAAAATCATTAATTGTAGAAAAGTGATCCAAATCACAGTAGTCCATGTTTTTTATTCCCATACTTTATTTCTATGATAAAAAATAATCAATCAATGAATAGAATAAATCAGGGATCACACATATTGCGGTATGGGTATATATTTGCTGGGTTTTGATGGTAGATTAATCATTGTGATTATTTTTTATTAGACTGTCATTCTAATGGAAATGGATAAATATAGACATGAACATTGATCAAGGTTCATTCCTCTCTTTGGTTGTTGTTATTTTCTCTCTCATTCTTCCTTCGTCGCAAGCATTCTTTTCTTGGCAGGTGACTCGACACATCTTGATCAATAGATCATTGCACACCCGATTCTCAGCACAACGATCCAATATCACAGATCTAGAATATGCATAGCATGAAGGAGTCGAAATGACGTAGATGGAGTGACTCGAACAACGATTGATCCCCAAATTTGTGTTCTTCAACTTTCATCAGTGTAGAACAATGAAGGATCAATAGATCTATTTTCTGAAGTGATTAGACACTAGAATCAGTTGTTCGAGTGATAACAAGGCATAAATGATACGATGTAAGAGAACTAGCTTAATTGCGTCTAGATTTCAACGTGATAGTTTTTTAGGTGAGAGTGGGAGGAAAAATAATGGTTTCTAGAAAAACCCCATAACATGGCGTGTAGTCCTTAGCTTCACAGTGTGTAGTCACATTTGGATGAACTCAGCATGTACTTAAGTTAGCTCATAGAAAAAGGGTGGATAAAATAGGTTTCATACATGGCATATATTCCCCCACTTAGTAATACTTTGACCATGTACATGGGCTACCCATGTAATGGTACATAGGTAAAAATACATGGGATGACATCTTGTACTGGCACATGATAGTAGTACACTGGAAGAACCCCTGATAAATGGACACATCATGTACATGCCTCTACATTTTGTGTACTTATCTATTACATTATATACATAAAATAAAATGGCCTATTTTACATGGGTAGTAACCGAGGTGAAGGGGAATGGAATATTCACCTACTACAGACCGTGTAAATGTTCTATATAGCTTGAAACACTTTTCCTCTATATCATGGAAAAATTTTGTTAGGGTTCATTCTCCTTATCATTTCCATCAAGGTAGGTGGGAATGTTTCATACTCTTAGGACTACAATCCCTTAAGCAGTACTTCCTGGATAGAGTTTTTAGAATCCCCCAGAGAGGACTATTGTGGGAAACTCTATTCATCTTTGAGATCTAGGTGGATTTCAAGGTATCGACATGACCAACCCTACACAGGCTCTGATCCTCTACTTAGCAGGGTTAATCCATATAGAGTTTTTGGTATCAACAAATGGACATGTT
Organism: Viscum album; assembly: GCA_963277665.1. Classification (NCBI taxonomy): domain Eukaryota; kingdom Viridiplantae; phylum Streptophyta; class Magnoliopsida; order Santalales; family Viscaceae; genus Viscum; species Viscum album. The sequence continues at coordinate 1,448,177,185 of OY728151.1, read as the reverse complement.
TGTGATCCTCATACGTTTAACATATTCCCTTTAGAACTATTAGTGTTTCCCTCTCATGATGGTACACAAGAAGTAGTACCTCTTGGATGGACATCATCAATGTTGTTAAACTTAATAGTGTGTCCTCCCAAAAGACTAATTCATGGAATATTCGATATAGAAATCCTATTTCTGATACATAATGGTTGTGTATTACCTCTAGACGTTGTTTCATTGATTATTTTTATCAAGATATTCATGTTGTAGGTTATATAGACATATACCTTTGTAGATATGATGATACAATCAATTTATTTATTGCATAGTGGTTTCAGGATTACATACATGTTATTGTTGTAGTCACACATGGATGAGTTTTCCCAATCATTTCATATCTTGTGAAGATGATCAAACGTTTCATTATGTCCTAGGATAACCAGGAATATATAGTGCTTAGTGAGACTGTATAGACCATTTTGTGTTCCTATGGCTTTCAAACAGCAGTCCCAATACCTTTTAATTATATGTCAGACTTGTGTTATAGACTCTATGTGGTGGGAATGTATTCTGACCTGTTTACTATCACTATATCCATTCATACTCTGGTTGTGGGATATATTTGTATGCATGCATTGGTTGTTTAGTTTTTTTATATTTCATCATTTTTTGGATTGGAGAGGTGTGTGTGTGCATATAATTAGGTAATTCCTACCATAATAGTGATATGCCTACTCAATGCCATTCACCTACCCTAGTCCTATTAAGGGCGGGCTTGGGGATCCATAGCATGGGTCCCAATAGGACTGACCGTGACTAGATTTTAGTGCTTCAGGAATAAAAAATTTATTTTTGAATATACATTTCATGTATTAAGGGATGAATGGAAAATTTTTCATTTTATAACCAAAGGATGAGATTGAGCTGATGAAATAAAATAAAATCTTGTAACTATATCTTGTCAACACTGTTAATAAAAATTGTTAAATGTTACTTGAAATAAATTTTCTTCCAATTAAAATATTTTATTATGAAATCATTGACTCTTTTCACAACTATTCTGTTTAGGATTTTATGGTCATTAAACTTATTTTCATTACCATCTTTCTTTTGATCAGTGAACACTATCACCCCACATTATTCCTTCTATGCTAGTATTATCTTTCATATCCATGATTGTATTTCACACCTGTCTTCATCTAATTGGAATCCTTGTTATGAGATTATTCCCTATGACCTTTTTACATCCCTTTCTTGGTTATTATGAGGATATTTCGATAACCGTGTTATGATATGGTTTTATACATTTAAGGTATTTAAAAATTACCCTGATAAAATTAAATTTTTTAGTATATAATTTATTTATGGTGGCGGTAAATTAACACCCCAAAAAAATTACAATATATTTGTTTTAGAATAACTTTTATTTCATAGATAGCTTGTAATGCACCAAACATCAGGTTTAAACAAAACACTATTTTATAAAAAAATTAAAAATTAAATTAAATTTTTTTAAATAATTTTTGAAAATCTATTTGAAATAATACAAATTTTTTTATATTATGAAATAAAAATTATCATAAAATAAATTTTTGAAATTTTTATGAAATGTATTGTGGTTTGATAAACCATAAAAAACCAAATTTTACTAAAAATTAAAATTTCAATTAAATAATTTACAATGTAAAATTATATTTGGAATTTTTTATATATTAAAATATGTTCAATTATATACTTTTAATACAATTTAAGTCGATGTAATCATTTAATGTTGAAATTTGACTTGAAAACATTGTATACTTTTGAATATTTTCTCAATAAAACATTGATTTCATATCACCTCTGAATGATTAGTCTTTAATTAAAATTATCCACATCGTAGAGTTAAAAATTAATAAAAGGATTCAAAATTATTAATAATAATTTATATAATATATAATAAATTCATCGTAAATTTTTTACTAAAATTAATAGTGTATATAGAAAAAATTGATTACCATTGTTAAAGTAAAAAATGGGTTTACCGTGGGTTAACTAAGAAAATAAGGAATAAAATGATATAAATTTTTTTATGACACCCATTTTGAAGATATATATTGAAGACTATGACACTATGATATATTTTTATGTATATTTGGAACTATTTTTAATGAAGGTCACCTATATTAATAGTTAAGTATAGAAATAGACATAGAGAGTTCATACCTCGATTTTCTTATCTATAAATATTTGGGATAGCGAAAAAGAACATATTTTTTATTATAATATTATATCGAATGTTAAATGTTTTTATTTTTTCATAATAATTATTTTAATTTGTTTGTTGATGGAATAATTACAAGAATTTCTTCTGATATTCCAACACAGTAATTATTTTGTTAATAAATAAATAAAGAATGATACTTGATATATTAAATGTGAGGTACCATTAATTAATTTTTTTATTTAAAAATTATTAGATTAATATATTATGCTGAATTTATTTGAACCTAATATATTCTTATTCCATCATTTTCTTCATATTTTTAAAATTTGAATTAAAGGACTACTGTCAAAATATAAATTAATTTTTTTTATAAAAAATGGTATTTTATTAAATTGTTTAAAAGAACTAAAAAATAACTATTATTACAAGTGATTTAAAAATTTAAATAAATATCTAGTATTTCATATATAAGGTCAAATTTTTCTTTTATAATGCATATATTGAAACCTAAATTGTAAAAACTCTGTTAGCGCGGTTATTGATAATCTATTATTTTTTCTAGTTACAGGCATTCGTATTTCAATTAAATTCCCATACACATAGTAATTAAATTTTATTAATAAAATATAAAATTTATATCCATTTTATTAAAATGATTTAATTATAATAATTTTATTTTAAAAAAAATTATAAATTACTGAAGTTAAATGTAATAGTTATTGTAGTGAGAATCTGAAAATTAAAAATAAAGAAACAGAAATGTTAGGGAAATAATTGATTTTTTTCCTTCTGTGGTGGAGGATTGGATTTATAAAATAATAGATCCATCCATTAATTATATTTTTTTGGATCAACTTTTCGTAAGAGAGGCCTCCCAATAGTTAATAATTTTTGGTATTACAAAAATGACACTTCTCCTCAACTAAAAACGAGGCACTCAATATCCTCTCATATTAACACCTTCACAACACATTGGTTCCACCTATAACTACCCAAATCACTCCCAAAATTCCCTATCCATTTCCAATGTGCCCTTATTTTGGATGAATCCCATTCCAAGAATGATTTAGTGCCATCATAACGAGGAAACATGATTAAGATGTAATATTTTGTGATAACCATATTTAATTAATTTATTTCTCTAGCTCCTTCATTTCTTAGTAAATGATGATATGATAACCTCATTATATTACATATACTATGATGTTTTAATATAATTTCATAAAAAATCAACACATCCATCAAATGGGTTGTAAAATCATCGATCATGTGTACGGAGGACTACCTCTACCCATAATAATTCCATACATTTTTCGTTACCACCTATAATGGTTTGGAAATAATGATGGATATAATGTAAATTTATGAAGTTAATAACAAAATTATACACATGGGTCCATTATATCAAATATACATCCTTTACATTCCAATATATTTTAGATATGATAATGTCATATTTGTGTACGATGGACTGCCACCTTGTGAAGCGAAGTGATTAATCTTTTTATAACACAATATATGAAATGTTATAAGTATATTTTAAGTGATTATATGTGATATATAAGAATTAATTGTGATATTCATGACATATTTATCATAACTTAAATATAATATATCATTTTATTTCTTCTTTTTACTCACATAATGATGATAATATCATTCCTTAACATGTAGACAACCACATTCATGAAGAGGCGTGAATCTATATTCATCGCCACAAAACTAGGATTATATATATGTATAAAATTTGGTATATATTATATAATTATCATTATGTAATTATTATATATTACTTACCTACTTTCAATAATTATATGTGTAAAATAGAAGTGTTACTCAGGCGTATGTATTACCTACCATATCTACGATCATAACATACTTCATTTTTCATAATAATATTTCATGTTTGATTATAATAGAATAATTTTTGATAATTATAAGATGAGTATTATTTTTTATATGATGAAAATATTTTATAAGTGAATGATCTGTATTTCTTATCGAAGGCCACACCTAAGAAAAATGGTAATTATCACCTGAAGCATAAAAAATAATGTAAGATTAAGATAAAACAGTTTTTTAAATGATATAAAAGTTCCATATATGACATTATAAATAATAATATTGTAATTTTGTAAGTTAATGAAATGTTTAAAATCATAATTAAATTATTTAATCTTGTTTAAAGAAAATTAAGTGTGCTTTAAGGGATTCAATCTCAATTTACATTCCCTTGAGAATTCAATGTCATTATTTACCATTTCACTTTTATGTGGTGTATATACTATACTTTATTAATGTAATATCATGATTAATTCATAATTCATGTAATTTTGACTTTCAATTTGAGTTATTTTATCAAATTTGATTTGAATTCAAAATTACAATGTGGTAAAATTTATTGAACAATCTCAATTTCTTTTGTTACATTTAACATTCTCTTGAAAAAATATCATTTTTATGATAAATTTTCATTAGACATTACTTTTATATTAAATTTATGTATTATTTAATGTTTTATATGATAATTTTTTAAACCATATACCAATTTTTACTAATTTTGTTTACTTTAAATATTATTTTGGTAAGAAGGTAAATATTGATAAATCTACATCCTTTACTGAATATGAATATTTAATGATAAAGAATATTAATCAATGAATTTTATTCATAAATTTATATATGAGGAACATTTTTGAAATACGATGATGGGTGGAGCTCGACAACATATAAACCCTCGATGAATTGTTATGTCTCATGTGAAAAATATGTTGGCCAAATTAATCTAGTTTTTACTATATTTTATTTTTTTGAGAATTGTCTTGAACATAGAGTTATCATGTATTTGAGATATGAAGTCTAATAATTAATTATTTAATACATTAATATTTCAGTTATTTTTATCCATTAGATATTCATGATGATATTATATGTAGATTCTTTACATTTGTATATTATTCATTAAATGTTATGTTTTTTTAGTTATTTACAATTTTGTATTGATTATTCCATATCTGTTCATGTAGTCAAGTTATATAAATTCCATGTGTGTTCTGTTATCTAACATTCCTTATTGACTATTAATATGTTTTAATGAAATATTATACTATAATTAACCCTTACCATGAATTTTAGTTCACATTTTTTTTTCATTTCTTCCCCCATGATATTAAAAAGAATGATTTTAAAAAGTTTCAAGGATGAAGATAATTTTCTTTTTTAATGTAATAAATTTTCTTTTTTTATTCCCAATGTTAAATTGGTAACATATAAGTATATTTTTCACCAAAAATGTTCAATTTATCAATACTTTGGGATTTCATTAATTGTATATATGCCAATATAATAAATATTGAGCAATCTCGATACAACTACTGATGGGTTTATAAAAATTACCATTTAGATATTTATAATAATTTTTCAGATTCTCTTTGTTTAATGTATCTAAATTAAATATCTATGACGTGGATTTTGAGGGATCTAATTTTCATTATTTTTAAAAGGATGGACATTAAAATCATAAAGGAAGGAACACCATGAAATATATATCAAATAACTACTAAAGCATCCATCTAATTGATGATCATTGAGGAAAAAATAGATGATGTAATGATACAAAGAATGCTAAAGAATATTCAAGAGTCATAAATTAACATACAGGGAATTACATTTTTTAGATACTAGATATGTTTATCATCAAAACTATAACTAATGATGACAGTTTAGAAGATGTACATTACTAATCAATATTTATTCATTTTTGGAGAACCAAGATATATACTAATCTAAAGAAAACCATTATGAGGGACACTATAAAGATATATATTTCATAGTTTTTATCTCGATGATTGATATAGGAACATGGTTAGGTTAAATGAAATATTTTTAATGTTATGATGTAAAACATTATCCTTACAAGTTATGAAATTGGAAATATCATCATGTTTTTAATAAATGGAATCCCATGGAAATATAACGGTTATAACACCTTTTGTATTGTTGTCAATCGACCTAATTTTTTTCTAATTTAACTTCCATATATGATGATTCCTTTATTTATAAAACCCCAATTATTAACTTATAATAATTTTTAAGGATACATAGTATACTAGAGTCCATTGTATATGATCATTATCTAAGGTTTACCTTATTGTTATGAAAATTTCTATACAAATACTATGATAGAGAGTTTATTTTTCATTATATATATATATATATATATATATATATATATATATCACTCAGATAGCTAGCTAGTCTAATTGAACCATTCAAGTTGTTAATGATATTCTAAGATCACATTAAATGTATTTCCAATGACAATGGGATTTACTCATTAAACTAAAATTGATATCATATAATAGTAATTTACTTTTTATAATTCAAATGGATCATTATGAAGTTTTTTATAGCAGTAGGTTAAAAAATAAAACATGATGGGGTGAGGTTAGAGAATGGACTTAGATATGTGAGTATCATATCAAATATATGATATATACTATTCTTAAAATTAAATAAAATAGTAAATTAAAAAGAATTAGAAAATCGAAACTGATTATCATTATTTTTTATAGAGATTTAGGTCAAATATAAAATTATCTTTCATAAATATCACTATGGAATAAATTCATGAGTTTTACGAATAATGGATTGAAACCACATACGTTCAATGAACAATATGATATTATTTAATTCATAAAATCTATGAGATATTGAATACTACTCATTCAATTCTATTTTCAATTATATGATCTATTTAAAAAATCAATCTTGATGAAGTACATGTTATATCATCAAATGTTCTAAATCAATAGGAGTTACCATTAGAGATTAATTATTCATACGAGGATCATATAGTGTTGATCTTAGATCATAGAGAAAAATAATATGAATCAAGATAAAATTATTACTCAATGTACTATGCTGGATCATGAATTTTTAAAAGTGTAAATGTGCATCCCAAGAAGATATGAAACAAAAGTTCCGTTATTTTTTTGAACATAGTTTATAAATTGGAACTCAAGGGATATTTTTCATAAGTGGGATAGAATGTGAAGACATAAAATTTCATTACCTCCTTAATAAAATAACATATATCTCCCAATGATAATTTTTTAAAATAGAAGAACAAGGAAGAAATTTTACATTTCATTACACATATTGAAATAACGACCACTTTTACAACTATGAATAATACATGTTGCTAATTAAAAATTTTTAATTCATGATATATAGTGAACATAATAGGCTTGAATTAATTCAAGATCACAACTATTTTTCAGTAAAATCCTTAAAATGAAGTATAAAAATTAATAATATGATAGAAAATATCAATGGAACTATACATATTTTAAATGAAAACTATTGAAAAATGAATAGTGATAATTGTGAATTATATATTTTATGTAATGGGATATGAAATATTTTAGATGTAACCATTGGCCAATATTACCGTCAGCCAATATGAATGTTTTACAATCTGACTGTTGTGAGTTATTATCATTTTTAATGAGTATAATATAGTATTAAGGTCAAAATAACTATATATTGAAAGAAATTAAGTCAAATAATTGGTTAGGATTAGAGAAATAATGTCCTTAGCTATAAGAATCATTCCATATATTGTCCTTTTATTTGATCATAGGATTAATGTAGAGTGATTTGTATTTAATAAAGATAGAGGATAAATAGAGATTAAATAATTGATGATTGTGTAGCGCCACTTATGATAAAAGTTATTGTTATTAAATTTTACTAATAGATTGATGTCAGTTTTTTCACCCAATGAATGTAAATCCATCACACCCCATAAAAAATTAGGAAGGGGTTTTAAAAGTATGGTTTCCAAGATTTTGTATGAGTTATACGATGATTTTTTTATTTAATCATAGGTTTTAATTCAAGAGTTTCTAGGGAAACATTTAAAAATAATTTTATTATGTAATTTAATCATGAGAGACTGGATGAGACATGGGTATCTATCGTCCCTTCTAATTTGATTCCCATAAAGATAATATTTTTGAAACTAATAAATAATGTGTCACTATTTATATAGTATATACCAATGAATGTATCACACATCATTATTACTTCTTCACTTTTTTGTAATGGGTAAACATTGTTATAGGTTAAAACATAACAAAATAATAGATAAATATTTAATTAGTGCTTAATATTTCATATTATAGGTTTAAGGGATCAAACAATTTGTTAATTTTTCATCCATAGAACTATGTCAATGCCCTCATCAGGTTCATGCCATAGATGATTTGCTGGATGTGATGGAAGATCACTGTAAAGTAGTAGTCGATGATGGAATCACATGAATGAGGAAACTATGGTATATTTAGTGCTAGAGTGTGTTAAAAAAATAGATCCATTTTTTATTCAATCAGAAAATATTGATTGGAAGAGTATCAAATATCCTTATTTTTTATGTGTTCTTAGAAGGAGTACTAGTTTTTTTGGATATAACGATATTGTATAGAGAATTGAGGCAGTGGTGGTTCTTCGTCCTAGGGGATCATGATGAATCTACAATCTCATGGGCATTGATCCATGACTATTTTATAGAATAGTTTATTTCTTTGACAATGATGGTATGCAGTCACAAAGAACAGCTTCACTTTGATTGCAGAGTTATAGCATGCAAGAGTTTTGTATCTATTTGAATAATCATCATTGATATTCATCCGAACTATTGGAAGATGAAGTGTCTAGAGAGAGGAATTTGAATGATGATTTTCATCCAATGATCCAGCGATAAAAAAACAATTTCATACTAATGATACAACTAAAAATCCAAGTGAGAGAAAAAGTTATTGATAGGATTCTAGCAGAAAAATATAGTAATTAGATGCAAGTCCTCAAGATTACTCTCAAAGAAATCTATGTTATGGGGTTCCTATTTTCTTAAAAGGAATATATTTTAGTTATCTTTGGGTTTTTATTATACCCCCATAATATCATATTCTCAGGGATGGAAAATATCATAACTTTTACATAAGATCATAAGCATGTTTTCCATATGGAGGACGAGGTCTCAAACAACATGAACAATAAGAGCGACCTTTCTTTCTGAGCAGTCAGCATACTCCTGGTGAATAATTGCTGAAGTGTCAGCTAATTCAATAGTATCAAATTATTTCAATTTGGGTTTTTAGTGAGGATATGGGGATGTTATATTTTATTCTCTAGATTCTTCTTATCACAAGGGAGTAGAGATCAGACATGTAGGTGGTCCCCAATAGAGCTATTATGGTCATGGAGGAAGTCATGTTTAGTTTCATGCATTGTAATTTCCATCATCGAGTGAGATATATATATTTTTTGGTATCCTTTTCTTATTTTATATATTAGTACATGATTATTTTTATTTTGGATCTATGCACTACATTATATCACCTACCCTCCTCCATTAATTAAGAGATGAGTTAGAGTGGCTTCTAGTTCTCTTGGCTTTGATTATGCTAGTTGGAGCTCATGTTTAATGGAATGAAGTATATAGAGACTATGATTTAGTGTTGGGGCAGTATAAATCTTGATGAAATATCATACAGTTATAGATACAACCATATGAAATCATCATCGGTATGTATTGGTTGTATTAATTTCAAGGTATCATGTTTTACTTCAGGAAGTTGGTTGTCTTCCATGATGCAAATGGAGAGGCTGTTTTTTTATTTGAGAGAGAGAGAGAGACCCATATGGGTTTGAAGTATGTCTCATCCTGGTCATATTTGTTGGCCGAGTTGATGCTATGTTCTTTGGAGGTTCCATAGTTAGTGTTTTTCAGGGTTATAGAAGAGTTTCTAGATATCTTTTTATAAGAGGTGGAAGAAGTAACACATCAAAGATAATTCAATTATCAAATAAAGCTATAGTAATATGTATCTCATAACATTAGGTATCATAATAGGATGAAAAAAATGGAGTTGTGATAACTATGAGTACAACCCGATTATCTATTGTAGTTATGTTTTGTATGGACATGTTTCTCACCTAGTGGTGTTCCAGTTTTGTCTATTAAGACTAAAAATGGGTGTTTAAATACTTTTATTGATAATTATCACATGAACCAAGCAAAAACTAATATCGGAAATAATCCTCCTCAGATTGAGGATTTATTTTACCAGTTGAATAAATCTTGATGGTTCTCAAAGATATATCAATGGTCCGGATATCATCAGATATGAGTGAAAGATAATGATATACATAAGAATGAATAATGTTTTATACATATTCATTCAATTTTCATTGTGAATCCACTTGGTGTGGAAAATTATCCCTTAGTTTGGTTGATGAAAATAATGTTCAAATAATTCATTTAAATATTCCTTGTAGTTTTGGTTGATGCAGTTGTTTTGTACACTATGTCTATTAATGAGCATATAGAGATTATACATACCATTTTGGGAGTTCATCATCATGAAAATATATTCTAGGAATGATCAAAATGTTACTTATGGGATCAATAATTCCATTTCATGGGGCTTGTCATTTCCCCCCAGGGTGTAGTTGTGGATCCATCGAAGTTAATGGCGGTTGTCTCTTGGAATCTCCTAATCAAATGGAAGAGGTATAGAGTTTACATGTTAATTTAGGATATTCCAGGAGGTTCCAATATGAAATCTATTAGGTTTAGACTCATATGACATATTTGACTAGAAAGGGTCATATATTTTTTCGCACCAACTAGTATAAAGTATCATTTATGTGCTTGAAGGATATGTTGTTCAGTGCTCCAGTCCTTTATTTTCAAATAGAAGGATTTCATTTTGATTATTTTTGTGATTATTCATGGATTTTATTTTGTTTTATTTTGATATATTATAACTCAAATGTTTAATTGGGTATCCAGAAGTATTCCCATGATAGTAACTATTCCATCAATGATATTCACTTAGTAGAATTTGTGTATGGATTTAATTTGAAGAGAAATAACTTAACCAATTCATGTTTTTTAGTTTAAAATAACCATAAGAGAGTTTGATATTTCTTATAAAAAATTGAATTCAACTTGTTTCAGCATCAATGGATTGAATTCTGAAAATATTATGTCTTCACGATATCATATACGCTAGTTAATGATAATTTTAATGTCAATCTGCTGAGAATGATGTCACATAGTGATGTCATGTTATATTTTGGATATTCTAATGGAGTGATCGGAGATGTATTAGTGGATAATGTATATATTTAAGTGGTTAGAGGTATAATAAGTCATTTCCAAATGATGGTGTAGTCATCTATGGTTCAGAAATTGGAGGGGTCCCTGCTAGGGGATTCTTAGGTGGAGGTCTTGAGGGACTAAGTTGTTTTTTGATGATTCCCATTATGGTTGTTATGTGGATAGACAACACATGGTTCTATTTTATAATTTTTTATCACCCCTTGGATTATGTTTCATATGGTTCTTCATGATTTCCTTAGCTCATCCATGGTGTTACATCCTAGCATGATGAGCTTTTATCAATTTCTAAGAGGTCATTTATGGTGTCATGGGTTGAAGCATGAATTTTCAAAGTTTGTTTCTTGATGTTTGGTGTGTAAAAAGGTGAATAGTGAGAACAGTGTTCTTTATGGGTTTTTCCATATGTTAAATGTTCTACAGTGGCTGTGGGAAAACATATACATGGGATTTATTAGCAGTTTACCTTGTACTAAGGGATATTGTGATGTTATATGGGTGATAGTGGATCATTTTATAAAATCATAAAACCTTATATTGTTCAAGGAGTTGATCTCAGTAGAGGTTTTATTGATGCGGTATCCAGAGGAGGTTTTTCAACTCCATGGAATCTCAATAATAGTCATATCTAATCAAGATCCTCTTAATACATCTATGGTATAGAGTGGTCTCCATTATTATTATTTTCTCATTTATTCCTAAGATATACATTTTATCTGAAGATGATTAGGTATATAGATATGACCATCAAGACTATTAAAAACATATTTCACTCTTATGTGATGTATTTTGGAGGGTAATGGATGAAGAACCTTCCCCTGCAAATGTTTTTTTAATACTAGTTCCCACTCAATGATTTCTATGGTTCCATTAGAGTCATTATATTGAAAACCATTGTATTTTAACTTTTTGTAGACTATTTTCAGAGAGGCAATACTTCTTTGGTTGATAAATGTATAAAATATTACTTAGACTATTTACGTAATTCATGAGAGGATAATGGTAGTGAAATATAGTTAAAAATACAAAGCTGCTAATAGGAGGAGACCTATAATGATTTATAATGGATTTTATGGTTTCCTGAAGGTGAATCCACATCATTAGTAGTGAAAGATTAATTGTGAGAGTAATATTTCTCCATGGTTTGTTGGGCCTTTCGAGGTTTTGGATCATGTTGAAGCATTGGAGTATCAGATTCCACTCCCCCCACAGATGAGAGAAAAAAAGATGTTAGTCATTTGTCACAGCATTTTCATTCCATTATGACGACTATAATTTCTAACTTAGGATTAGATCAATGAGGGTAATGTCACAAACTTTGATTAGTGGAATTTGGAGATCTAGGAATTCCTGGAGAAGTAGTTTCACAAGAATGTTTTTCACTTGGTTTTTATATTGTGTTGGCATAGCAGCCTGTAGGATTGTACATGGCAATGTGAGGCATAGATTCATAGTTAGTACATAAATTAATTTTACATCTATATCATCACTTTTAATGATGTTATCGTGAGTATTTTTATCTTTTTAGTTTACGAGATGGTTTCCCATTATTTCATATTGGAAAATTTTCTCTAATTTGAGAGGTCGCTAAACTAGGATAGTGTTTTTGGATGGGTTGCTTTTTTTGGTAATTTTGTTTTTCTTACTGTGATATTATGGTTGAGCTTCTTTGATTATGAAATCCATGAATGTTGGGTCATAGGTAGGCTATTTGGATGACCACATAGTGTTTTCCTCTATGTGTTTGGTATTGAATTCACATGAAAAATAAGGTTTTGGAAAGAATATAATGAAATGGATCATATCCATCTAAATATACCCATTGAATGTTTTTATGGTATATGATACTCAGAGGAGGCCTATAGTAGATCTAGAGGTGTTTTTATCCTAAATATGGGTATCTAAGAGAATTCACAATGTTTAGTGTTTCACATTGTGAATATGATGTTAAAAACATGTGTGAGGTTCTATCACAAGGATCATGATGATGAAAATTAACATGATACCAAATAGTACAATGTGAATAAACATTCATTGGGGCTGAAAATGTGATTCTTATATGATGATAAAGGGTTTCACATAATGAAAATACCTAATATAGTGTTCCATTATTTGTTACAAAGCCTTATATTTTCTGAAATCATAATCCCTCACTTCAAAACCCGAGGCATCTAGTGACACTGTCATTAAGAATTTTTGGGTACCTTTGATATAGATTGATTCTCATATTCTCATTATCGATCTATGGTGATCTAATGTACATTATACCATTTCTTCCCATGGTTATATGACTTAGATCATCTTGGTTCTTCATTCCATTATATGTTAGTTTCTCTTCTTCATTTTAATTCTATTTTCTTGGATTTTTTGGTGTGGTGGTGGTGTGACGTCCTGGTAGGGATAGTGATCTAGTGGTAGGGGTGACCAGGATCTAAAACATTGGTCTGTTCATCATGTGAAGAAAATTGACACCATTGAGGTTTCTAATTCATTGATTAGTCTATTTATTCACATTCAACCATAACTCTGGAATGAATTATCAATTTTTATAATAGTTGAATCAACATAAAAAATATTGAACCAAATTAATGAATATTTATTTTGTATCAATTTTACATTATCTCTTTCAACCATGATAATAGTTTTTCCAATTTATTGTCAATGTTGTTTTCTATCTATGTTATGATTTTTTCTATGTCCGGTAATGATCTGGATTATTATTTGTTTTATTATAGAAAATGGTTTTGAATTTCTTCCTAGAATTAATTGATTTTTTGGAAGGATAATATCATAATATATATGTTTTAAATATATTGTTTTTTTATTCGATAATGATCAAATTGATGTGGATGTAATGATTGATTGAATTTGATTTTTCATTATTTGAGAGAATCAAATAAAGAATGTATATAATTCTATTCATTTTTTATGAAAATATTTAAAGGTTTTGTAATTAATTTTTCTCCAATGGAGTTATTAAAAATTAAATTTACTCTTGGAAGAATCTTTAAATTATTTTTTTAGTTAATTTAGATTCTTATTATAAATTTATGACATAGGATTTCCTGAGATGGAAAATATGATTGATGAATAAGTTAATTCACTATTGAATTTGGAAAACTTATTTGATAATGATAATATTTATGGAATGATTTAGCGTTTTCTTATGAAGGAGTAGGGCTTTTGAGTGGAGTTGTGTGAGATCATTTTTGTGTGATGTCATTATGTTGTGATCTTGGTCCAAGAGATCCCTATTGACTTTGTTTTTTCAGATATTTTTTCCACTCTAGATCTAAGATTTCGATGTGGTGTGAGCCTAAGATGAATGACCTGAGGATGGATTATGTGATATGGTAAAGGGAGGCCCCATTTATAGGGTATCATTTAATGCATTTGATGTAGATACACACTGGGAAATGTAGGTTATTGTTGGGGATCACATGAGAGATAATGAAAGGTGTTGAATATTGCATTAATTTTGACTCAATACCATTTAATGATATCTTTACAAGAATTTATTACATGGAAATGGATGGATTTATTTTTTTATTATTATTAAATACCCCAATTCATGAGGATGTTGGGTGTTCTTGGTTTCCTGATTATAAATTTTGGAATCATAAGATGGTTATATTTGAGCACATTGATTATGGAATGATGCTAATAATTATTGAATAATTCTTAACTAATTGGTTAGTAATTGATGGAATGTAAATGATATTGTTACTCTTTAGAAACTGTGTATTTAGATGAAATATTCTTGGTGGGAATATATATTACAATGATGAATTTCGTAATGTAATTTGGATTTATGTTGCAGTATAATTAATGGTTAAAAAATTAACTAATGAAATGAAATGATAAATTGAAAACAAGTAATTAATATATCTCTTTGAATGATTATTTTCCTATAGGATATCTAGTCCCAAAAGTTGGATAAAGGTTCCTGAGAGACTATAGTTTTAGTTGATATTTCGAATAGGTTATTCCCATAGTGTTTTATAGATATATATTATCCCATGAATATTCTATGATTTTATATATTACCCTACCTATGTCATCTAGGGATACTAACACATAGTGGACTATATGAGGGATTTCTCCACAACATTATAGTGGGATGATGGATGGATGACTACCACCTCTGGCCCCACACTCTTCTCATGGTTGTTAATTGTTATAATATGCATGGTGGTTACCATTTTCATATATTTTTGCAGAGGGATGTGTTGTGTTGTGGTTATTTCACACACATATATCTCTAGATATATTATCCAAATTATTAATTTAGGTATGATTTTTAAATGTTTTCAGGGATTGATGTGCCTTACTCGGTGTATGGGATTTGATGGGTTGAGTTATATAATTGATGTATGATACACATCATCCGGGATATGGTGGATTTCGAAAATTTCCTGGTTAATTTTTGGAGATGTGATACATGATGATATGGTGATGTTTTCATGAGGTGTATTATTTTATTGATTTCCTATATTTCATTAGGATAAATATTTTTGGGATATATTTTTTCGGGCGTGCAACGTTAACGTAGAGAAGAAAACCAGTGAGGATGTATAAGAGGGGTACCCTTGATGTTTCATTATTATATAATTTTATTTCTATTATGTGATACTTGGTGATAGGTATCCATGATGGGAATGGGAACTTAGTATATCAATTTAGGTGATCATTTTGAATCACTATTCTTCACCGTGCCTTAGCATTCTTCCGATATCATTTTCTTAAGTGTCTTTAAGGAGGATCATATTTTGTACTATTAT
The DNA here is from genome assembly GCA_963277665.1 of Viscum album. Classification (NCBI taxonomy): domain Eukaryota; kingdom Viridiplantae; phylum Streptophyta; class Magnoliopsida; order Santalales; family Viscaceae; genus Viscum; species Viscum album. The sequence goes on along the minus strand of OY728151.1, from coordinate 1,448,161,032 downwards.
CCTCCACCAACATGTATATAATATTTTTTCTAGGTCATTCTGATCATGTAGGAGATTAGGATAGACATTACTATATTGTGACTTTTCTTGAGATATTTTGGAATCATTGTCAATTCCAACTTTACCTTTTTGTACATGTAGTATTCATTAATGTTTTTATGTTATTGTGTGACTTTGCATTGTTTCATTTTGGATTTATCTCTATGTATATTTTTGGGAATCTATTTATTTTTTTGTCTATCATATTTATCACTCTCTCTCTTATGAATGTTCTATTATAGTATAATTTTTCCAATATGTATGTTTATCATGTTGTAGATGCTAATCAACAACGCAGGGACTACCAGAGGCATGTCTTGAGTAGTCACCATCTCCCTTCTGTCAGTGCCAGCCTAGGTGGGGTACTCTTTGGTTGGGATGGTGTCATAAAACCATTTATGATTCAATTAATGGGGTTGTTATGATATGTATATGAAATCATAAGTATTTAAGGGATTATAGAGTGGTGTAATTATAAATAAATCATCAATAGTATTGTAAAATATATTTCTTATATAGATAATAATAAAACACTCTAAATCATTAATTATTCATATTGAGTAATTATTTGTGATATGTAATGTTTAACACATAAAAATAATGTAAAATAATATATATTCAGCTAACATTGAATCAATGTTAGTTTTTAATGTTTGTGTATTTAGAACATGATCTATGAGTGTAGGTTCATGGTACCTCAGTTGGTCTCAGAGTTGGGTAAGATAATTTTTAGTATTGATTAAGTGTATTTCAGGATCAAAATAAATAAAAATTAGTCAAAACACTCCAGGGAAGGATTTTCATGTTATAAAACCATTATTTTTTATTTAAAATTATAGGATATATTGTTTCCTAGGAACTACATCACTTTCTAGATAGTATAATATTGTCATTGTTGTAATGAAAATAAACCTAGGGATTGTCATATTGAACATATTATTTTGAGTATCAAATCAATCTTCACTCAGTTCAAAATTTATGGGATTAAAAATACACCCATTTCTAGACTCTCTCAGGAGATATGATTTGGTTAATTTAACATACCTTTTTGGAGCATTATTAATTATTTCAATATATTATAATTAGTGGATGATTTAAGTTAAATTTTTTTTAAATAAGATATTAGAAAGCCATGTATAAACTGGAGGATTTATTTGTAGAGCCAATTATTCAATTATTAATATGAAATTTTCCACTGTAAAATTTCATATATAGTTTGTGTAGACATATTTGGATTTTATTTTTATATTCATAAGACAATTTATTCTTATTTAATTTTTTTATTTCATAATAAATTTTGGATTTAATACATGGTAGGAAATACTAAAAAGAAATTAAATAATTGAACATTATTTCATTATAAACTCTTTTGATTATTTAATGAATCATATTTAGTACAAATTGCAATGATAAAGGAAATAATATATGGGCATGTTTATTATACATTAAATATTGATCAATCTAGTAACTGTGATTGTGATGTTGTTTTCTTGGTAGAAAATATGTCCTTGGAGTCTTATTGGTTCATTTTTTATCCTTATTTAGTGATAAATAAAATTATTAGAATGTTATTTTTTAAGGGGGAGAATGTAATATGTCTATATTTAAGAATATATTTTACTTTAAGTAAAATTGTTCGAATATATTGTTTCACACACCAAACCACATAAAAATGTGCCCTAAAATATTATTAGAATGTTATTATGAAAATTTAATAATAAAAAAACCACTAGTTAATGAAGTCATTATTATCAATTCAAAATTGATTAAAAATGGATGTTGAATACTTCTTGTTTCAATTGTATAATTTTATATGAAATCATGTTTTCATTGAATATATTATTTTCTTATAAATGGTAAATTTAAAAATTTAAAAAATTTAAACATAAAAATGATCTTTTAATATTAATTAACCTTATAAAAAATTATTGTAGAGTGAAATATTTATATTTTTTAGAAATATTTTACTTTTTTGAACATTTGGAATGAATTTTGTTTTTCCAAATACATTAATTTATATTAATTTAACATAAAAAATGGATGTAATAAATAATTTTGAATCCAATTTAATATAAAATATATATTTATAAAATAATATAAAGAATATCGATATTTTTATTTTTAATTTATAAAATCAATGTTTAACATATTTGAGATTTATGTAATATTTTACTTCAAACTTTGATTTTATTTTTTTGTAATAATATTTTGTTTTCATCACCTAAAATATTTAATATAAAAAATAGATTTCATATTTTTTATCAACATGTTATTTCTATATCAAAATTTTAATTTCATATTTATTAAGAAATTTATGATTACAATGATTAAATTTAACAACCATGATAATGTAAATGGGGATAGTTTCATTGAATAAGATTTATTATTTTTTGTAATTTTTATCTAAAAAATATGAAATTTATTTTCTGTATGATGGATTAGATATAGTATTTTTAGATAAAAAAAATTTATCAACTCTAAATTAATTTTGAATATTTTCTATTTATGGTTAAGAACACATAATATTGAAAATATCATTTTTATTATAAAACCATTTCCCCTTATAATATATCTTTAAATTTAAGAATTTATTTTTATTATTTAAATAAATTTATTTATATTATATGATGAATCAATGTAAATTTAGATAATATTAATTCGTAATGATGGATTTCTTTATATTTTTTGTAAAATATAATTTACTCAAATAAGTACTAGTTGCTAGGGTAAAAACCAAAATGGTATAACGTAAACATATAATTTTAAAATTCAGGAATCATATATAAGAAATGTTTGATAATTAATTGAAGAGGCTTATATTCCCTCTGAAAACTCCATAATTAATTTTGATACATGTTTTGACCTATTTATCATCGAATAGTTTCCTTCCATCATTAAAAATTAAATGTGTATTGATGAAAAAGATATTTTATTGACTTATAAAATGATATCAATTCAAAAATATTCCACAACCAAATCTAAATCCGTTAATAAAAAATAACTCTACTCATTTCTCACATAAAATCTCAACCCACTTCATGTTAGCCATTTCCTTTACCAAATATTATGATAATTATCATTCATGTAATGACCCAACCCATGTAAGAACAGATCGAGTGTATTACATTTTTACATTAGCATAGATACAAGATTGGAATCTCAAAGGAATGATCAATTATCAGTTTTGGAAAATAGATACATACATGATACCCATTTTACATTTGGATAATAAAAGGAAACATAATACATAACAAATTCCATTAAACTACATCCTTAAATACTCATTCAATCATATCTTGTTCATAACATGGGGAAAGGAAACAAAATACGGGTGATCTCGGATGTGTATTAAAGGTTAGGTATAGTAGAGGCTGTCATGAATAAATTAAAAAAATCAACATGGTAAGGTAGATAACTGATAACACATTCTATTCAAAAATTGGATAATTTATTAACAATATGTAATAGAAAATAATTGAAACACAAGATATATGTGCCAAGATCTATGTGGATCGACCCTTTATGTGTTTTTAAAGAAAGAGTTTCTCAAAGGAGGATCGAAGGATATATATATATATATATATAAGAGTTTGGATGCTAAAATCTGGATGTATGAATGGATTTTAGGTCATGAAGACTTACATGATGAGAAAGAGGGTTTCACAACATGTTATGAATCAAGATTAAAAAAGTAAATAAAATAAATAGGTGACAAGTTTTTTAGTGGAAACCGAATAATGAGTATTACAAAATGTGTAAAAGGGATTACATGACCTATAATTCCCTAATGTAGTGGCAATTTAATTTTTTTAGCCACTCGGGTTGTCAAACCCTCTGGCTGCAGCACCCCTATCTCTTATTCCATGTAACATGGTGACCCCATATTTGACGTTTTAGGGATTCCATCATCAAGGATCTATCCCAAGCTTCCCTCCTTTGATCTATCTTCAATATAAGGTATGATACACCACTATTCTCTTTGTTTCTCTCAGTTTGATCTCCTTTATTTCTATATGTTCACACCATTCTATGGAGTTTTCTTACCCATGATTATAATGGGGTTTCTCTATGTTTTTGTTAGTGCAGTTATGATGTGTAATACTTTGGAGGATGTAGTTCCTGTGGGATGTGTTGAGTAAATAAGATTTCATTATGAATTTTTCATTCCTCAATTTTTTGAAAATCAAAAACAAATTTTCTTCTAAAAATTATCTTTCACTATGAAATAATTTCTTAAAGAAAATATTCATTCTTTATGAAATTTTTTATCCATACAATGGTTTCCAATGCCTTATTTAATATTTTCTCAAAACCATATCCAACCAAATTTTTACAATGTCATAAATTTTAATCCTTATCCAAATAATCAAAATCATATAGTTACATGTATTTTGAATTCTCTAGAATTTTGACTAGGAATTCACGATATTCAGACACCAAATTCACTGAAATACAAACTCCAAATTCAATAAAAATCATACTCCGAATTCCCTAAAATCCAGACTATGAATTATCTAAAATTCACAAAACAAATTCATTGAATTTAAAACTATGAAATCAATGAAACTCAAACTATAAATTCTATAAAAACGAAACTCTGATTTCCTAAGAATTCAGACTCTGAATTCATTAGAATTCAGACACCGAATTCATGATAATTCAGACTCTGAAATCTAGAGAATTCAGATTTGAAATTCTTTGAAAAACAGAATCTGAATACCCATTCATTCTAGAATATGATTGTTCATATATATAGACCCAAAATTATATATTTCCTTAGTCTCTGATTATTTAGTTTTGGTGAAACTAGTTTATTTTTATGAAATATTATTTATTCTCAAGCATGATAATATTTCAAATGTTTTTCCTACATAAAATGATGTCGTTCAATATGATTCTAACTAACAGTTTATTGAGTGACACATATACAGGTCCCTTTGTTATTATAGAAAAACTATGAACAATAGAGGAGGGAGATGCATGTTGATGTTTTCTTATAAATAGTAGATCATTTTAATGATCTCATAATCAATCTATCATTCCATCATCCTAGAGATTACATGTTGTGAAGTGATTTCTAGAGAGAGAAATACCCTCATGCATTGGGATTTTTATGAAAATATTGTTCAACTATGAACATATTGTTCTTCTTGCTTTGTGTGACTCCGATTATTACTTAGTACAATTGAGGGATTCTTGGCATACGAGTATAGAGGATCTAACTACATTGATGTATGAGGGATTGTAGGTATAACAAGACATACTCTAATATTCTTATCGAGGGATTACCCAGATGTGTGCAAGACACACTTTTTTTAAAGTATAAATCAATGGACCTTTAACCAAGGTTGTTTGATACCCATCTCTTTGGGTTAAAAGATATTCTACTTGTTTACTTTTTTTTATTAAAATTTTTAAATTTGTTGTACTTTTTAAAGAAATAATGTATAACCTTCTTATACTTTCTTATACATGTACACTCTGATAAATAAATTTCTATACACTTTAAGGGTGAATCATTCCTTAAGACGAATCTACATAAGGATTATAATTTTTATCCTAGTTGCATTTAGGGTTCTTAATATTGGATCTAGTCCCTACAAATTATCCCTTTATGTAATAACCAAATTGGGTTTTTAAATTTCCCATTTTTAAATTTGTTAAACATATTTTTCCTTAAGGTTACATAGTTTTCTTATATAATGGACAATATAAATATCGGTTCTATTAAAAACCATAGTCTTACCCGACCACCAATCATTGATGGTAATGATTTTGTGTACTATAGAGATCGGATGAAGACTTTTGATTTTAACACTAGATTAGACAATTTTGTTATGCTCACTGGAGATTACAACATTCCGGAAAAGGATGTCAGAACTATCACCAACCAAGAGAAACTAGAATATCAATTAAACTACATGGTACACAATAAATTATTGTGTTTTATGACCAAGAATATATAGAAAGGTATCTTCTTGTGAAGATTCCAATTTAATTTAGAAGAAACATGAAGTCACACATTTTGGAACTTCTAAAGTGACAGAAACTAGAAGATCTTTGATAATATTTGAATATCATGGATTCTTATTTCCTTATGGAGAATGTGTTTGGAAATTACATCAATGATTTATGACCATTTTCAATTGTCCTCAATCTATGGGAGGAAAAGCTCTTGATGATGATGTTCCTATCAACAAGATAATTTATATCATTCCCAATGAGTGGGAATTTAAAATGAAAACTATTGATGAGAATAGAAAATTATCTAACATTACTCTTGATGAGTTAATTGGATCTCTTCTTTAGTGTGAAAAAATAATGCAGAGATATGTGAATTTCAAAAATAATAAGAATGGTAATGGAAGTGTAACTATTTCTACTACATCTAAAGCCAAAAACTACATAACATGTTACCAGATAAAAAGATATGATAGTAATTGTTATATCTGAATCTAGAGATAATGATCAGTCTGAGAATAAATTATCCAATCATTCCTGAAGAATTAACAAGATTTTGGGAAAGAAATATTTTCAATACTAATATAGAAATAAATATATAAAGGAAATGAAATATTATGATGTAACATGTTATGAATGAACAAGTTATGGACGTATCAGTCATGATTATCCTATGCATAAGAGAATATATATGAAGGAAAAGATTTCTTAATGAAACAAAAATAAGTATTAAAAATATAAGTCTAAGAATGTCTTAAATGAAAATGACACATGGAGTCCCATTAGTGGTGACTCTTTAGATAAATCTTCAGAATATGAATCTTATGGTCAGTAGAATATTGTTCTAATAGCCCGACTACCCATTTAAAATAGTAGTTTTTTTTCAAGATACACAATACAAAATCCTTATCCAATATTTCATTAGATGAAAATTTTCCTAATGAAGAATATTTTGAATCATTAGATGAATAATATTCTTCAAATAGAATAAAATAACTTACCATCATTTGAAGATGTTTCTAGATTTTCTAAATTACATGAAAGTGAAAATTTTAAGATAATGAAGAAGTTAAAGAGAGAACATTCTAGAATTAGTATTTTAACAAAATAATAATGAGATCATTCTAATGATATTGATCCCAAAATAAGTTATTTTGAATTTATTTCTAAAAATCTTCAGGAAGTTTATTCTGAGAAGGATAATATTTTTAAGGATCTTGAAAACGTAATTTGTATCAAAAAATGTTTTAGAGAATAAATGATGTTTTAAAACTAATGATGTTGAGGATAAGAATTTGGTCATCATACTAAAATCCGAGAAATTCTCCTTAAAGAAACCATTATCAAATATTACTTTTGGAAGGAATGAATTTGATAAAATGAATTCAAAAACTTTGTACTCTTAGGAATAGTTCTGGATTTGGTTATACTCATTCAAAACTTATTTTAGTAATAATTGTTTTGTTCCCCCAAGTGATTCGTTTTTTACTAAGTGTCAATGTTGTGGACATTGGGAGAAACTTTTTTCATTAAATAATACCCAATCATTATGTTTTCATATAGTCTATTATTCTAGGAAAATTAGGATTCCTATGATATTAATTTCTATTTTTTGGATCCAAGAATGTATTGATTCCAAAAGTCTTACTCTTATATTTTCAGGAAAATAAAGAAAGTACCAACAACTATATATGGTACATGGATAGTGGATGTTCCAAACACATTATTATTAAAAAACTTCTTTAAAAATATTATCAAGATGAATGGAGGAAAAGTAACATTCATAGATAATGCTTAAAGAGAAATTTTTGGTATAGGTAACATTTTTCTTCTTGAAAAAACATTAATTTCAAATGATTTATTTTTCAAAGGTCTTATGAACAATCTCATTAACATAATCCTATTATGTGATGAAGGTTACCTTGTTAATTTTAGGAATGATAAATGTCTAGTACAAAAATATATGGAAGAGTTTATTATTTCTTCCCCTAGTCATGAGAATGTTTACACAATTAACTTAGAAGAGCTTAGGATCCACGTTCTACCTTGCCTTAGTGCATTGCAAGATCAATCATGGTTATGGAATAGAAGACTAGGACAATACAACCTCAGGAACCTAATAAAACTCTCAATAAAAAGACTTATTAAGGATCTATCAGTTATAATATTTGAATCTCCAAAAGATTATGATCCTTGTAAATAAGTAAAGCTACATAAATCCGGATTTAAATCAATTATTGAGGTCTCAAATTAGGATGCATTACAGGTAGTGGATACGGATCTTTTTGGCACAACAAAAACTAGAAGTATTGGAGGAAAATACTCTGTATTTGTTTTAGTTGTTGATTAAACCATATTTACGGAGGTCTATATTCTATCATTGAAATATGAAGCCTATTCGTATATTAAAATTTTTAGGGCCGAAGTTAAAAATGAGAAAAACCTTCCATTGATAACTACTCATAATGATCATGGAGGTGATATTTCAAAATTAATATTTTGAAAAAAAAAATAGTATGAAAGGTATTACTCATAACTTCTTAGGTCCATGAAGTCCTCAATATAATGGTGTTGGTGAAAGAAGAACTTGAATTCTTCAAGATGTAACGAGAACCATGTTTATTGAATATTATATTTCTAAAAAAAATTAGGCTGAAGCTATTAATACTGCTTGTTATACAATAAATTGAGTTTTAATCTTACATTTTTATAACAAAACACCTTATGAATTGTGGACTAGTCAAAAACATATACTTTATTAATTCAAAGTATTTGGAGGTGAATTATTCATCTTGAATACTAAATATATCTTACATAAATTTGAAACCAATTATAAAGAGGGAATTTTCATAGAATACGCCACTACTTCTATGGATTATAGAGTTTTTAATAAAATGCATGTAATGTTGAAGAAACAGTGCATGATAAATTTGATGAAACTGGTCCTTTTGTTTTTAAACAAACCCCACCAACATCCTTATATTTGTATACAAAAACTAACCATCAACCGTTGATAGAATATTTATCTAATAAAGAAATTAATCAACAAAATGCTTCTAATGTATTTACAGTAGTATATTTTCAACCATATGTTGAGGAATAGGTCTTACAAAACCCAAATTAGTTGTTTCATAAGAATCATCCCAGTGATAGTATCATTATTAATTGAAATCAACCTATAAGGACAATAACTTATTTAAGAAATTAAGTAGAACATCTAGTATTATATCCCCAATTTGGACCAAAAATCGCTAATGAATCTTTTGGTGTTGATTATTGGATTAAATCCCTATTAGATGAGGTAAATTAATACAAAAGTAAAAAATTCTAGACCTTTGTTGAATGACCTAGGGAAACTTCTGTAATTGGAGTAAAATGGGTCATCAAAAATAAATTTCATGAAAATGGAATCATTGTAAGAAATAATGCTAGATTAGTTGCTAAAGGATATATTAAACAAGAAGGAATAGACTATCAAGAAACCTATGCTCCAGTTGCTAGACTTGAATATAGAGATTACATGTTGTGAAGTGATTTCTAGATAGTAGAAGCCTCTGGTTCCTTGTGAGGTTTCTGAATATCTTGTTCAACAATGAAAATATTGTTCAACCATGAAAATCCTGTTTAACTAGCTTCAAGTGACTCTGATTGTAGCTGAGTACAATCGAGGGATACTGGGGATAGGAAGACAAAGGTGTTGACTAACTTGATGTTCTAGGGATTACAAGGATAACATTACAGACTTTGGTATTCTTATCAAGGGCTTAACTGGGTGTGGGAATGAAATACATTCTTGAATTTATAAATCAATGGACCTTTATCCAAGGTTGTTTGATACCCTTCTCATTGGGTTATATGATTTCCGACTTGTTTACTTGTTTTTATTACATGTTTTAATTCTGTTGTATTTTTTTTAAGAAATAAATTATAACATTATTTTACTGTCTAATACTTTTATACTCGAAAAAAATATTATATAATCTCAATGGTAAAATATTTCCTTAAGATAAATTGGCTTTAGTTTTTTATGTTTAACCTGATCATGTTTAGGGTTCTTATAATTAGACCTAGGGCTTAACAATTAACCCATTAAGTAAGAACCAATGAGTGTTTGTAAATATAACTTTTTTAACATTGTAAAAAACAGATTTACATAAGGTTAAAATTGATAGTTTTTAAACCTACAATTCACCCCCATTGTAATTGATCATATACATATAGTATTTAGATCCTACATGAGGGTGATCAGAGATCTATTGCATAGTGTGTTCTTGTTTGAAGAAAATTGGTGACCACTTGAGGTAGGGGAATCATTTCTTCTTTATTTATTTATGTGTAATTATAGAGATAGTATGATTTAGTACCTTGGGTCAAAATGAAATATCCCAAATATTTTCTGTTCCGGATTAAATAATTTGTAACGATAGCATGGAGATGATGTTGTTTGTACCAGGAGAACGGGCGCTTATTGATTTTATAGATAGTTTTTTATATATGATGTTTTTTTGGTGGTGTGGCATACAAAATTTATAAATAACATTAAGACAAATTAATAGATAATTATTTGGTTAAAGGTTAAAAATGCATGTTTCTTGAATCTGTTTGTTGTTGTAATTTGATGATAATAAAATTGATGAAAGTATTCATGTTTAAATTGTCCATTTAATAATTTTTATGTTTTTTGTTACATGTTGATGAAATAATTAAATGGATGTTAAATTAATTGTCTAATTAATTTATCATAGCTTGTGATAGATTGTTTCATCATAGTTTTCTTATAGTTGTGACCATCAAATAATGAATTGGTTGATTCGATATATAATAAGAACAATTACTGTGATAAAAATAATTTCATATAGGTCATGAGTTTCTTGCTTGTTTATAAATCCCGATTTCTTTGTGATTTGGATCTGTGAGAGCTTGTTGTGTGTGATGTATGGATACCTTGAATTGTGACCAAGAAGCCTATTGTTTTTTGCTTTCCTACTGCATGTGATGTGAGCCTAGGATGGGAGAGGTTGGAGGGCTGTTTTGGTATTTGAGGAAGTGAAGCCCAGTTGTGACATTAGCCTACGATGGATGATCCTAGAGTACTTTAGTTGTATGTGGTGAGAGGAGGATCAGAGGTTGTATATGAATTTGATACATGTGATTGTGGGATGCATCTAGATATGCATGTTGGTGTGGGGGAGGACACCAGGGTTAAATGAAAGAGTGGAAGTTGGGATTACCTGTTTATATGAAATCTGAATTCCTGTTTGATTCTATTTCGTGGTTTTTTACCTGGTATATGATTACTCTCTTCCCATGAGGGGCGAATACACATTGGGTATAGCCCATTATTTCTATCTATAGATTCATTTGGATGGCTGAGTTCACTCTATAAATAAGGGTGGTGATGATTCGATTTGTAGTTTATCTACTCATCGTGTCGAGCCCCCTAGGCTTGGATGAGGTTACTCTTTCTTCTTATTGAGGTAGATGGATTCTCTCTGTCGTATGAATTTTTTGGTAGCATAGGATGTTTTCCAAGAGTACCTTGTAATATGGAAAGTAATAATTTTAATAAATAAATAAATGTTTTACCCATGGTGTTGGAGCATGGTTGGTTGCAATGCTAGGGTTATAATATTTAGAAGTATTGGACTCGGTTTTCTTATTCCTGGAGATAATGGATCATATTGATATGGTAATGAAATGTAATTTGGAAATTATTAATGGTAAATTAATGGATAAAGAACTTATTAATGTAATGTGCAACTAATTAAATGGGATCATGTACTTAATGTATCTTTTTAAATAGTTGAGTGCTTATAGGATATCTGGTCTTAGTATTGTAAGGTGGGATTCCAAGAGATGTTTGCTATAGATTATTGTGAGATCAGGTTATGATGATAATGCAGATTTGAGATATATTATATCAGGATATATTTGTGTTTCTATAGGATACTTTGCTCTATTAGTTAGTGAAACTAACACCCTGTGGATTTTGATCCCTAGGTCGGTGTTTTCCGCAGCATCTAGGTGGGAGGATGGATGGATGACTACCCAATTGTTCCCCACTCTCTTATCTTGATGGTTACATGTACTGGTATGAATGATGACAAGTTTTCCACATATATGAGTATAGAGGGTTGTAATGTATTGTGTTTCTTTCACACACATATATTCTAGATATAGTTTTATAAGGACTATTGTAACACCCCAAGCTTCCACGGTACACTTCTCTTTGAATAATACAGTAGCATGTGTTGTACGCATCTTCGAGTTCTAACACACACCACAACTAATCAAACCAGCCGTTGTGAATAGTAATACCTACTTTTTGAAAGTTTATACATTTTATCTTTCAAAATGGTCTCCATTTTTGGATTCGGAATATTGAAATTATCTTAGGGTGAATTTTTGGTATTTTTCTGAAAACATTCAATTTTTGATGAATAGTGAAAAAACACTGAGTTATAGTTTAAAACCGAATTTTTATTTTAAAAATTATTTAATTTATTTAAATTTAATTAAGATCAAAATAGATTCATAATACATATATTAGTTCAATGTAATTCATTGGATTTAGTTTAGAATAATTTTAGATATATAAAATTTTTATTGAACTTTTCACCGTATTTTCTCACCTCCTAGGAGAATTTGGAAATTCACATAAAACTTAATTTTACCGCTTCTCTGAGTGGAATTTCAAAAATCGAAGAGACACGGTTAATATCAAGGAGTAAAATGTGGTTCAATAAGATAAAAATATTTTTTTGTGAATAGTAACTTTTTACATTTATTTACCACGGTTAAAAGTAAATAGGGTAATTAAGGGTAACAATTATATTAATATTACCCTAACACATGTCCTAATTATATTGGATAAGTGTATCTCGACCAAAACCAACCTTAGGAATAAAATATTATCATTTAGGTCCACTTGGATTAGATTAGGACATTTATTATTATTTAATTCTAAGAAGAGTTAGAAGTGATAAAATCAATGCTTAATAACTAAAACATTTTTAATATAGGATTATACATAAGATAAATTTGATTATAAATATTCATTAGAAATATAAAATGATTTCCTACATAATTGTATTTTATTTATAATTTTTGGACATTAAATAATATAATTTATTTATGACACAATGATTATGCAGTAATTACCTTATTAGTGAAATATTAAATTAAATGATATTATAAATACATAAATAAATATAATTTGAGACTTTTTATGAATTACACTAATTTTATAGGTTAATATAACATATTATGATTGGTTATATAAATTTTATTCGAAGTAATCATGCTGTTATAAATTTCAAAAAAGTCAAATACCAAATAGTGTCAAAATTGACAAAAAAGAGTTTTTAAAACAAATATTATATTATTAATTGATATTAAATTACTAAAAATCTAAGGGTCAGCCAAAGGACTTATATCATGATATTAGTATCATTAATGGACCATTTGGGTGTCTCTTGGATGTATATAGTAAGTTTATTAACTATATAATATAAAAATACAAAGTGATATGGTAAATGTCAAAGTAATTAACTAAGAGTTAAAACTAAAAGATAAGGTTAATATGGTGACCCAAACCTGTATAAAACCTATTGGTTGAGTGATTTTCGACCCATAACCACCTTAACCTTCAAATAATCCACTTTTGAGCCATTAGAAACCGAATATGAATTTATTATAAAATAATATTTCTAGCTTTTCCAAAGGTGCCCCTCACCCCTCTTATAAAAGGGCACTCCCCCTTCTCTCTAATTTACACCTTCAATGCCTTTTGGCTCGGCCAAAAACTTCCCAAATATCTTCCCAACTTACTCTAGAGGCCTTATATTGATCAGAAAGCCAACCTCAGGAGCCCTTTTGATCAAATCAAAAGGAAGAACCCGGTTAACAGGTAATGTTTTCACCACCCTCTTTCAAGTTCCTTTCTTTTTCAAATTCTTCTTTCTTTGTTATTACCATTCTAAAATAATAAATCCAGTATCTTCTATATATTGTGATGTTATTAAAAATATGGTACAATCGTATTCCGTATTCTATCCATCCTTTGAATGACATTTCACCATACGTGCGTAAGTATGACTTACCATCTCCACGTCGTGGTGTAATTGTTATTCAAAACATTATTATTTGGATGGGTATAATAATGATGTGTAATTAATGTAAATAATAAATATAACATGATAATAATTATGTATATATGATATACCATCCAATTATATATTATTTTAATATCAAAAGAATGATATTGTCGATCATGCGTACGTACGGACTACCGTCTCCACGAACGTGATGAGATTCATTCCACATCATATCCATTGAAGACTAAATTTCATTTGATGATTAAAAATAATTTTTAGAGACATGATATCATTCTGGATATGAATAATATACATCCCATCCATAAAAAATATGGCTCTCATAACAAATAATACAAGGGAATACGTATCTGTTAACACCCGAAACGATGATAATACTAAGATATTATTAACAAAGTAATGTTAAAAGATCATATATGATATCTATTAATGTATATGATTATTTTATAATTTAATAACAATTATTTCACCATTATACAATAGGTTAACCAACCCTCAACCAAGGAAAATTACAAGGTAAGGGTTTATTTCACAATCTCATCATTATCTGAGGTTATTTATATGTAATTATATACTAGGACCTCTTTATCATCCAAATCCATGTTCCTTAAAAATGTATTTCAAATCATTCTTACTATTTTAAAGACTATGGGTTAAAGTCATTTATACCCTTTTTGACTTTTTATAAGAAGTTTAAAAAAGGAATCATTCTGTTGTTTTCCAAACAAGGTCCTTTTTAACCATTTTGAAAAAATTAAGGTAAGAATGTCTTTTTTTTAACTTATACAGCGGGTGTGACTATTTTCTACCGTTATAGACTCGTTGAAGCTTCCCTTACAAGATTATAAGAATATTTTCAAATTAAATGTATTATTTTATAATTATGTGACTCTTAAATTATTTCAAAATATAAAGAGATATTTCTCTAAAAAGAGTTTTGATTTCATCTATGTCAACATCCTTTGAAGTATTTTAAGTTTATTTGGAGTTGATTTATTATGATACAAAACATCCATATTTTATTGAAGGTTTTGTGATATGTTTGACTGCGGATGTGCTATTTTTATACCATTTATGATTTATGGTGAATGTATTGACATTTTGTATGCTATTTTTCATACAAATGTTTATGATATGTTTAAACCTTTTCATATGAAGAATGTATTGGACTTAGTAAGTGACGGGTGGAGCCCGATATAGCTCCTCGATGTATCAGTAGGTCTAATGAGACAACTAGACGTGGAATTGGATGAGGCCCTTTCCAATTTGATTTATAGTTTTGGCCGACGCCTTAATCATTTTTATACGTCTTGGTGGAGGCCTTGACAAAATGTTTCAGAATGTTCGGCATTATACATTCCCTCATTATGGAAATAATATTGATGGTTCATGTGGTCATTCGACTAGTAGAATACCCATGATTATGTTTTATTATGGCATTATTTACTTATCTCATATTCTTTCCATAAATGTATTCATGTTTATTATTGGTAAAGGCTTGTGGTTTAAATTATTTACCATGATTAATATTTATGTCATTTTCCGCTGTATTACTTACCCTTACTGAGCATTTTAGGTCACCCCTTTCTTATGTTTCAATTTCCCAGGATATGAAGAAGTTAGTTATGATTGACCTGCAGGCATAATCTAGGAGGCTTGGATGTTTCTAATGAAATATATTTGTGCTGTATTTATCTCCAAGCTGTAGAGTTGAACTTATGTATGAATCTTGTTTCCAATAATATTAAACTGATCAGCCTTTAGAGACATGATTTCCTTGTGATCATTCCAATGTTATGTAATAATGCACCGACTCTAGGTAACTAGTGTCAGGGCGTTATAGTTGGTATCCAAGGAAGTTCAGTACAAACCTTGGAAACTAGATTTAGATAAATTCTGATTAGAGCACATAGACCTAAGATGGACTTTGAGGATTAGTATAGAAGAACTTCCTAGAATTGTGGTATTGTAGAAATTTTGTGAGTTTTCAGAGAAATATATCCCTTCCTTGATACGATCAGGTAGAGGCGGCTCAAGCACAGATGTACCTAGGGGTAAAAACCAAAAACACCGCTTTGAGATAGACTCGAAGTGGAACTGGTGCATGACAACGGGCCTTACTACACTCTTGGTTACGACACTCCCGGGGGATATGCTTAGGATAACTCTCATTTTATTTACAAACCATTATGAATGGTTTATGAGTATATACTTCCTCAAAGAAATTTTTTTTTATGATTATGGATTATATCCATAAATAGTTCAATTTATATTAAGTGTTTTACAAGTATGGATTTATGTATTCTGATTTATAAACTGATCTATTTTATGCCATTGTTTAGAAATGGTGCCTAGTGGAAGAAATGGAAACGGTATCAATGCACGCACTCAATGTAGGGATTTCCCTCCTGCTCAAGATAATTATAGTGGAGCTGGTGATGCAACTGGTGATGGTCAGCTAATGACCATACTAGGACAACTCACTCAGGTTATGAATAATAACCTTACCCGTATGGAGCACTCTAATCCACAAAGTAGAGGTTCAATGTTATATCGCTTCATGAGGAAAAAACCACCAACATTCAATGGGAGTACAAATCCATTGGTATCTAAGAAATGGATAAGTTCTTTAGAGAAAATATTCCACCCCTTGGGGTGTAGCGAAAGGAAAAAAGATATCATTGCAGTTTATCACCTCACTAGATATGCTGATCAATGGTGTTCATTGGTTCAAAACACGAAGGAAGGTGATGAAGTATCAAATATGGAATGGATGGAGTTAAAAGAGCTTTTCTCAGAAAAATACTTTCATCGTGACCATCGAGCAGATATGGAAAGGCAATTTCTGAGTCTGAGGCAAAATGAGGATGAGAATATCGCTAAGTATAAGGCTAACTTTACAAGGTTTGAGAGGCATGATGCAGATTATATACAAAACCCATGAAGTAAGATTGATTGTTTCTTTTATGGGTTAAAACCATTTGTCCATCAAGCATTAGTATCATAATCCTTCTCGTCATACGAAGATATTGTCTCGTGTGCTATCAAGAGAGAAATGGAATTCTCTAAGTCTTATGACTTTAAATCAAAGGAAGAGAAGAAGAGATCTACTGAACACTCTGGGAAAGGAAATAAGGAAACAGGGAAGAAGGGAAGAATTGAATTTCCATCCTGTGATAATTGCGGAAGTAAGCACCCTGGTGCCTGTCTAAAAGGAAAAGGAGTATGCTACAATTGTGGACATAAAGTTCATCTAGCTGGTGATTATAAAGGAAAGAAAGACGCTACCAATGTTCAATGCTACAATTGCAGGGAGATGGGACATTGTGCAAATTAATGTCTTAAGCATCAGGGAAACATACATCAGAAAAGGCCAAGGGATCAAGGACAAGCTTATGCAATCACTACAGCTGAGGTTGAAGCCTCAAAAGACGTGGTGGCAGGAAATTTAATGGTTTCCTCAGTTTAGAAAATGCTTTATTTGACTCCGGATCATCGCATTGTTTCATATCTTCCTAGTTTGGTAATAAAATTTGATACTTCCAATTTGATTTAACAAAGGATTTTTCAGTTAAAACTTCTAAGGAAACAACCAGAGGAATTGAGTAATAAGGGATTTATTCTCCCTAGTGTTTCTCCATGGGGAGCCCATGTCCTTTTTGTTAAGATAAAATATGGATCTATGAGGTTATGTATCGACTATAGGGAAATCAATGCTATAACAATAAAGAACAAGTATCCCCTACCTCACATTGATGATTTATTTGATCAACTTCATGGAGCTCAATACTTTTCAAAGATTGACCTTCGATCTGGATACCATCAGTTGTGAGTGAAGAAGGAAGACATTCCGAAGACAGCATTTCAAACCAGGTACGAACATTATGAGTTTACAACAATGCCTTTTGGATTGACTAATGCACCCTCTGTATTCATGGACCTAATGAATAGAGTTTTCAAGGAAAATCTCGATGATTTTGTAGTGGTATTTATTAATGATATCTTAGTATATTCCAAAAGCTACTAAGATCATGAAAATCACTTGCGCACTATCCTGAAGACTCGTAGAAGACATGAATTATATGGGAAGTTTAGCAAGTGTGAATCCTGTCTTCAAGATATTTCTTTTCTTGGACATATTGTCTCTAAAGATGGAATCTCTGTTGATCTTTCTATGTCCAAGGCAATCCAAGAATGGCCTACACTGAAGAGTATAACTGAGGTACGCAGTTTTGTTGGATTAGAAGGTTATTATTGACAATTCATCCAGAACGTTTCCCTATTGGCTAACCCATTAACGAATCTCACATGTAAAGGGGTTAAATTTGTTTTGAAAAAAGAGTATGATGAATTTTTTGAAGAGCTGAATAGAATATTAGTCAATGCTCATATTTTGACTCTACCATTGGTAAATGACGGGTTTTTTATTTATAGTGATGCATCGAAGAAAGGACTTGGTTGTTTCCTTATGCAGAATGATAGAGTTATTTCCTATTCATCACGACAACTTAAAATTCATGAAAAAAACTATCATACTCATGATCATGAGTTAGATTCTATAATCTTTATTTTGAAGATTTGGAGACACTATCTCTATGGTGAAAAATGTGAGATTTATACTGATCACAAGAGTTTGAAGTGTATTTTCTCACAGAAATAACTCAACATGAGGAAAATTAGATGGCTTGAACAACTCATGTATTATTATTGTATGATACAATACCTCCCAGGAAAGGAAAATAAGGTGGAAGATGCTTTGAGAAGAAAGGATCATGGAGTTTTGAACAAGATGAGAGTTGAAAAGGATCTGATATACAAGGATCTAGTAAAGATGGATATGGGAATCACCATGGAAGTTGAAATCTCAATACTTTTTTAAATGGTTATTGAAACATCTTTACTAAAAAGGATAAAGAGTTCTCAGACCGGTGATGAAGAGCTTCAAAAAAAAGATTAATGTTGTGAATGATTGGAGATTGAGTGACTTTGTGTATGAAGAAGGAATTTTGAAATTTGGGAAAATACTTTGTGTTCCTAGTATACCTGATCTAAAAAGAGATTTTTTGGATGATGCTCATAGTTCCAATTTCTCTATACACCCTAGGAACACCAAAATGTATAGATATTTGAAGGAACATTTTTGGTGGGAAATCATGAAGAGGGAGATTGCTTATTTTGTGTCAAGATGTATGGTTTGTAAACAAGTGAAAGCAGGAATGCAACAGCCTGGAGGAGTCATGAAACCTCTTCCCATACCTGAGTGGAAATGGGATAATATTACGATGTGCTTTATGATGGGACTACAAAAGACTCCTAGAAAGAACGATGAAATATGGGTCATTGTAGATCATATTACCAATTCAACACATTTTCTTGCTATATGGTAAGATTTACCACTCGAACGCCTATTAAGACTATATATTAATGAAGTTTTGAGACTTCATGGAGTACCCCTATCGATTTTTTCTGATTGTGATCCCTGTTTTACTTCAAGATTCTGGAAAATTCTTCAGAAGGCCCTAGATACTGAACTTCGTTTGAGCACTTCTTACCAACCCCAAACTGATGGACAATCAAAATAGACTATTCAAACCTTAGAATACACGTTGAGACCATGCTCACTTGATTTTCAGGGTATGTGGGATCAATATTTACCTCTGGTAGATTTTCTTATAACAATAGCTTCCATTCGAGTATTTAGATGGCACCATATGAAGCGTTATACGGAAAGAGATGTCACACACCAACCTGTTGGGATTTCATTGGTGAAAGAAAACTTGTAGGCCCAAAACTGGTGGAGGAAACAATGGAAAAGGTGAAGGTAATCCAAAACCACATCAAAGCAGCTCAAAGTAGGCAGAAGACCTATGCCAATAACCGAAAGAATGATTTGGAATTTCAAGAAGGAGATCATGTTTTCTTGAAGGTATCTCCATGGAAAGTAGTTATATGTTTCGGTATGAAAGGTAAATTGAGTCCCAGGTATATAGGACCTTTCGAAATTCTAGAACGAATTTGGTCTGTAGCTTACCGTTTGGCAATACTGCCAAGTCTCTACAAGGTTCACGATGTGTTCCACGTATCACTGTTGAGAAAATACATGCATGACCCAAGTCATGTACTCAATTACGAGGAATTCGAACTGGAACCTGATCTGTCATATTGCGAGGAGCCCGTCATGATTCTTGATACAAGAGAACAAGTGCTGAGAAACTGGAAGATTCGTCTGGTAAAAGTTCTATGGAGAAACCATAAGATGGAAGAGGCAACATGGGAACCTGAGGAACTTATGATGAAGAACCACCTGAGTCATTTTATACAATAATATTCTAGAAATTTCGAGGATGAAATTATATGAAGGAGGTGAGAATGTAACACCCCAAGCTTCCACGGTACGCTTCTCTTTGAATAATATAGTAGTGTGTGTTGTATGCAACTTCGAGTTCTAACACACACCACAACCAATCAAACTAGCCATTATGAATAGTAATACCCACTTTTTGAAAGTTTATAAATTTTATCCTTCATAATGGACTTCATTTTTGGATTCTTAATATCGAAATTATCTTTGGGTGAATTTTTGGTATTTTTTTGAAAACATTCAATTTTTGATTAATAGTGAAAAAGCACTGAGTAATAGTTTAAAACCGAATTTTTATTTAAATAATTATTTATTTTATTTAAATTTAATTAATGTAAAAATAGATGCACAATACATATATAAGTTCAATGTAATTCATTGGAGTTAGTTTAGAATTATTTTAGATATATAAAAATTTTATTGAGCTTTTCACTGTCTTTTACCCACCTCCTAGGAGAATTTGGAAATTCACATAAAACATATTTTTACCACTTTTGTGAGTGGAATTTCAAAAATCCAAGAGACACGGTTAATATCAAGGACTAAAATTTGGTTTAATAAGATAAAAATAATTTTTGGTGTATAGTAACTTTTTACTTTTATTTACCACAGTTAAAAGTAAATAGGGTAATTAAGGGTAAAAATGATATTAATATTACCCTAAAACATGTCCTAATTCTATTGGATTAATGTATCTCAACCAAAAACAACCTTAGGAATAAAATATTATCATTTATGTCCACTTGGAATTGATTATGACATTTATTATTATTTAATTCAAAGAAGAGTTCAAAGAGATAAAATCAATGTTTAATAAATTAAACATTTTTAATCTAGGATTATACATAAGAAAAATTTGATTATAAATATTCATTAGAAATCTAAAAATATTTCGTAAGTAATGTTATTTTATTTATAATTTTTATACATTAAATAAGTTAATTTATTTATGACACAATGATGATGCAGTAATTACCTTATTAGTGAAATATTAAAATAATTGATAATATAAATACCTAAATAAATATAATTTGAGTCCTTTTATGAATTACACTAATTTTCTAGGATAATATGACATTTTAATATTGTTTATATAAATTTTATTCTATTTAATCATGTTGTTATAAGTTTCACAAAAATCAAATACCATATAGTGTCAAAATTGACAAAAAAGAGTTTTTATAAGAAATATTATATTATTAATTGATATTAAATTCCTAAAAATATAAGGTTCTGCCAAAGGACTTATATCATGATATTTTTATCATTAATGGATCTTTTGGGGGTCGTTTGGATGTATATAGTAAGATTATTATCTATATAATATAAAAATACAGAGTGGCATGGTAAATCTCAAACTAATTAACTAAGAGTTAAAACTAAAAGATAAGGTTAATATAGTTTCCCAAACCTATCTAAAACCTATTGGTTGAGTGTTTTTAGACCCATAACTACCTTATACTTTAAATAATACACTTTGTATCCATTAGAAACTGAATATAAATTTATTATAAAATAATATTTCTAGCTTTTCCAAAGGTGCCCCTCACCCCTCTGATAAAAGGTCACTCCCCCTTCTCTCTTATTTACACCTTCAAATCCTTTTGGCTCGGCCCACCCCTGCCCAAATATCCTCCCAACATCACTCAATTCGACCTAGAGGCATTATTTTGATCATAAAGTCAACCTATGGAGCCCTTTTGATCAAATGAAAAGGAATAACCCGATTAAGAGGTAATGTTTTCATCACCCTCTTTCAAGTTCCTTTCTTTTTCAACTTCTTCTTTCTTTTTAATTGAAATTATTAAATAATAACTTGAGTATCTTCTATATACAGTGATTTTATTATTAATATGGTACAACCATATTCAGTATTCTATCCATCCTTTGAATTACATGTCACCATACGTGCGTACGTACGGCTTACCTTCTCCACGTCGTGGTGTAATTGTTATTCAAAACATTATTGTTTGGATGGGTAAAATAATGATGTGTAATTCATGTAAATAATAAATATAACATGGTAATGATTATTTATATATGATATACCATCCAATTATATATTATTTTAATACCAAAAGAATGATATTGCCGCGCGTGCGTACGTACGGACAACCGTCTCCAAGAATGTGATGAGATTCACTCCTCATCGTATCCATTCAAGACTAAATTTCATTTGATAATGAAAAATAATTTTTAGAGACATGATATCATTCTGGATATGAATAATATACATCCCATCCATAAAAAAATATGGCTCCCATAAAAAATAATATCAGGGAAAATGAATCTGTTAACACCCGAAATGATGATAATAATAAGTTATTATTAACAAAGTAATGTTAAAAGTTCATATATGATATCATATTAATGTATATGATTCTTGTATAATTTAATAACAATTATTCCACCATTATAAATGAGGTTAACCTACCCTCAACCATGTAAAAGTACAAGGTAAGGGTTTATTTCACAATCTCTTCATTATCTGAGGTTGTTTATACATAATTATCTACTTGGACCTATTTATCATCCACATCCATGTTCCTTAAAAATGTATTTTAAATCATTCTTACTATTTTACAGACTATGGTTTAAAGTCATTTATACCCTTGTTGACTTTTTATAAGATGTTTATAAAAGGAATCTTTCTGTCATTTTCCAAACAAGGTCTTTTTTAACCTTTTCGGAAAAATTAACGTAATAATGTATTTTTTTAACTTATACGGCGGGTGAGATTATTTTCTACCGTTATAAACTCGTCGAAGCTTCCCTTACAATATTATAAGAATATTTTCAAAGTAAATTTTTTATTTTATAATTATGTGACTCTTAAATTATTTCAAAATAAAAATTGATATTTCTCTAAAAAGAGTATTGATTTCATCTATGTCAACATCCTTTGATGGATTTTAAGTTTATCTGGAGTTGATTTATTATGATACAAAACTTCCATATTGTATTGAAGGTTTTGTGATATGTTTGACTATGGATGTGCTATTTTTATACCATTCATGATTTATTGTTAATGTATTGACATTTTGTAAGCTAGTTTTAATACGAATGTTTATGATATGTTTAAACCTTTTCATATGAGGAATGTATTGGAATTAGTAAGAGACGGGTGGAGCCTGTTATAGCTCCTCGATTCATTAGTTGGTCTCATGAGACAACTAGACGTGGAATTGGTCGAGGCCCTTTCCCAATTTGATTTATGGTTTTGGCCGAGGCTTTAATCCTTTTTAGACGTCTTGGCCGAGGCCTTGAAAAAATGTTTAAGAATTTCCGGCATTATACATTCCCTCATTATGGAAATAATATTGATGGTACATGTCATCATCGACTAGTATAATACCCATGTTTATGTTTTATTATGGCATTATTTACTCATCTCAAATTCTATCCATTAAAGTATTCATGTTTATTATTGGTAAAGGCTTGTGGTTTCAATTATTTACCATGATTAATATTTATGTCATTTTCCGCTATATTACTTACCCTTACTGAGTATTTGAGCTCACCCCTTTCTTATGTTTCATTTTCCCAGGTTATGGAGAAGTTATTTATGATTGACTTGCAAGCATAATCTCAGAGTCTTGGATGTTTCTAATGAAATATATTTGTGTTGTATTTCTCTTCAAGCTGTAAAGTTGAACTTATGTATGAATCTTGTTTCTAATATTATTAAATTGATCGATCTTTCGAGACATGATTTACTTGTGATCATTTCAATGTTATGTAATAATGCACCGACTCTGGGTAACAAGGTTCGGGCGTTATAGTTGGTATCAGAGGAAGTTTAGTACAAATCATGGAAACTTGATTTAGATAAACTCTGATTAGAGCACATAGACCTAAGATGGACCTTGAGGATTGGTATAGAAGAACTTCCTAGAATTTTGGTATTGTAGAAATTTTTTGTGTTTTCTGAGAAATACATCCATGTCTGGATACGAGCAGGTAGAGGTGGCTCTGGCATAGATGTACCTAGGGGTAAAACTCGAAAACACCGCTTTGAGATAGACTCGAACGGGAACTAGTGCCCGATAACGGTCCTTGCTGCACTCTTGGTAATGACACTCCTGGGGGATATTCTTAGGATAATTCTCATTTTATTTACAAACCATTATGAAGGGTTTATGAGTATATACACCCCCAAAGAAATCATTTTTTGTATGATTATGGATTATATCCATAAATAGTTAAATTTATTTTAAGTGTTTTACAAGTATATAATTATGTATTTTGATTCATAAACTGATCTAGTTTATGCCATTGTTAAGATATGGTGCCTAGTGGAAGAAATGGGAACTGTATCAATGCACGCACTCTATGTAGGGATTTCCCTTCTGCTCAAGATAATTATAGTGGAGCTGGTGATGCAACTGGTGCTGATCAACTAATCACCATACTGGGACAACTCACTCAGGTTATGAATAATAACCTTACCCATATGGAGCAACCTGATCCAAAACGTGTAGGATCAATGTTATATCGTTACATGATGAAACAACCACAAACTTTCAATGGGAGTACAAACCCATTGGTATATGGGCAATGGATAAGTTCTTTAGAGAAAATATTCCACGCCTTGGGGTGTAGCAAAAGGGAAAAGGTTATCATGGAAGTTTACCGCCTAACTGGAGATGCTGATCAATGGTGGTAACTGGTTCAAAACATGAAGGAAGATGATGAATAATCAAATATGGATTGAAGGGAGTTCAAATAGATTTTCATAGAAAAATAATTTCCTCGTGACCATCGAGCAGATATGGAAAGGCAATTTCTGAGTCTAAGGTAAAAGGAGGATGAGAATGTTGCTAAGTATGAGGCTAACTTTACAAGGGTAGCGAGGCCTGCTGCAGATTATATACATAACCCAATAAGTAATATTGTTCGTTTCATTAATGTGTTAAAACAATTTATCCTTCGAGCATTATTATCACAATCCTTCTCATCATACGAAGATATTGTCTCGTGTGCTATCAAGAAAAAAAAGGAATTCTCTAAGTATTGTGACTTTAAATCAAAGCAAGAGAAGAAGAGATCTACTGAACACTCTGGGAAAGGAAATAAGGAAACATGGAAGAAGGAAAGAATTTAATTTCCACCCTGTGATAATTGTGGAAGGAAGAACCCAGGTGCCTGTCTAAAAGGAAAAGGAGTATGCTACAATTATGGAAATAAAGGTCATCTAGCTGGTGATTGTAAATGAAAAAAAGTCGCTACCAATGTTCAATGATATAATTGCAGAGAGATGGGACATTATGAAAATTAATGTCCTAAGCGTCAGGGAATACTACACCAGAAAAGGACAAGGGATCAAGGCCATGATTATGCAATCACTACTGCTGAGGTTGAATCCCTGAAAAACGTGGTGGTAGGTAATTTAATGGTTTCCTCGAGTTTAGAAAATGCTTTATTTGATTCTGGATCATTGCATTGTTTCATATCTTCCTAGTTTGCAAAGAAAATTAGATATTTCAAATTTGATTTAACAAGGGAGTTGTCAGTTAAAACTCCTAAGGTAAGTATCCTTGCTACAAAATTTTGTGGATCCGTTCCCATTAGTGCATATAAATGTTCTTTATCTATTGATCTCATCGTCTTACCCATGACTGAATATGATATAATCCTCTGTATGGATTAGCTTTCAGACTATGATGCGAAAATATATTGTAAGAAGGTGGAGGTTATGATTTTTGAGGATGATGATAAATAACACCTTATCTTTATAGTAGGATCTTCACCAGCTGATTCTTATCTAGATCCACCCCCAGTAGCTCAACAAAATTCAATTATCGGGGAAGAATAGAATGAAATAACTATGGGTGAGGAAAGGAATGTTCAAATAGAGGATGTACCTATTGTGAGAGAATATGTTGATGTGTTTCCGGAAGATTTACCTAGACATCCTCCAGAATGAGAAATTGAGTTTTCCATTGATTTAATTCATTGTTCAAGGCCTATATCGAAGACCCCTTATAGAATGGCCACTATGTAATTATTTGAACTAAAGAAACAACTAGAGGAATTGAGTAATAAGGTATTTATTCTCCCTAGTGTTTCTCCATGGGGAGCCCCTGTCCTTTTTTTTAAGAAGAAATATGGATCTATGAGGTTACGTATCGACTATAGGGAAATCAATGCTATAAAAATAAAAAACATGTATCCCATACCTCACATTGATGATTTATTCGATCAAATTCATGGAGCTCAATACTTTTCAAAGACTGCCCTTCAATCTGGATACCATCAGTTGTGTCTGAACATGGAAGACATTCCGAAGACAACATTTCGAACTGGGTACGGGCATTACGATTTTATAGTAATGCCTTTTGGATTGACTAATGCACCCTCTGTAATCATGGATCTAATGAATAGAGTTTTCAATTGATATCTCAATGATTTTTTAGTGGTATTAATTGTTGATATCTTTTTATATTCCAAAATCTATGAAGATCATGAAAATCACTAGCGCACTATCATGAATACTCTTAGAAGACGAGAATTATATGGGATGTTTAGCAAGTGTGAATTTTGGATTCAGGAGATTTATTTTCTTGGGCATATTGTCTCTAAATATGGAATCTTTTTTGATTCTTCTATGACCAAGGAAATCCAAGAATGGCCTGCACCGACAAGTATAACTGAGGTATGCAGTTGTATTGGTTTAGCGGGTTATTATCGACGTTTCGTCCATAAATTTTCCTGATTGGCTAACCCATTAACGAAGCTCACACGTAAAGGGGTTAAATTTTTTTGGACAAAAGAGTGTGAATAGTTTTTTAGAGAACTAAAGGGAAGATTAGTAGATTCTCTTATTTTGACTCTACCATCGGGAAATGACGGGTATGTTATTTATAGTGATGCATCGAAGAAAGTACTTGGTTGTGTCCTTATGCAGAATGATAGAGTTATTGTCTATGCATCACGACAACTGAAAATTCATGAGCAAAAATATCCTACTCATGATCTTGATTTAGCTATTGTAATCTTTTCTTTGAATATTTGGAGACACTGTCTCTATGGTTAAAATGTGAGATTTATACTGATTACAAGAGTTTGAAGTATATTTTCTCAGAGAAATAACTCAACCAGAGGAAAAGGAGATGTCTTGAACTACTCAATTATTATGATTGTACGATACACTACCACCCGGGGAAGGTTAATAAGGTGGCAGATGCTTTGAGCAGAAAGGATCAGAGAGTTTTGAACAATATGAGAGTTGAAAATGATACTATATACATGGATCTAGTAAAGATGGATATGGGAATCACCATGGAAGGTGATACCTTAATACTTTTTCAAATGGTTTCCGAACCATGTTTACTAGAAAGGATAAATAGTTATTAGACCGGTGATGAAGAGTTTCAAAAGAAGATTAAAGCTGTGAATGATTGGAGATTGAGTGACTTTGTGTATGAAGATGGAATTTTGAAATTTGGGAAAAGACATTGTGTTCCCAATATACCTGATCTAAAAAGAGAGTTGTTGGATGACTCTCATAGATCCAATTTCTCTATACACCCTAGGAGCACCAAAATGTATAGAGATTTGAAGGAAATTTTTTGGTGGGACGACATGAAGAGGGATATTGCTGATTTTGTGTCAAGATGTATTGTTTGACAACAAGTGAAAGCCAGAAGGCAACAGCCTGGAGGAGTCATGCATCCTCTTCCCATACCTGAGTTGAAATGGAATAATATTATGATGGACTTTATCATGGGACTACCAAAGACACCTAAAAATAATGATGCAATATGGGTCATTGTTGATCGTCTTACCAAGTAATCACTTTATCTTGCTATAAGGGAAGATTTACCACTAAAATGCCTAGAAATATTATATATTAATGAAGTTGTGAGACTTTATGGAGTACCCCTATCGATTGTTTCTGATCGTGATCCCCATTTTACTTCAAGATTATAGAAAAGTCTTCAGAAAGCCCTGGATACTGAACTTTGTATGAGCACTGCTTACCATGCCCAAATTGATGGACAATTAGAACATACTATTCAAACCTTAAAAGACATGTTGAGATCATTCTCACTTGACTTTCAGGGTATGTGAGATCAATATTTACCTCTGGTATAATTTTCCAATAACAATAGCTTCCATTTGAGTATTCAGATGGCACCATATGAAGCTTTATACAGAAAGAGATGTCGCACACCAATCAGTTGGTATGACGTTGGTGAAAGAAAACTTGTAGGCCCAGAACTGGTGGAGGAAACGATGGAAAAGGTGAAGGTAATCCAAAACCACATCAAAGAATCTCAAAGTAGGAAGAAGTGCTATGCCGATAACCGAAGGAAGGATTTGGAATTTCAGGTGGGAGATTGTGTTTTCTTGAAGGTATCTCCATGGAAGGGAGTTATACATTTCGGTAAGAAAGGTAAATTGAGTCCCAAGTACATAGGACATTTCGAAATTCTAGAACGAATTGGGGATGTAGCATACCGTTTAGAAATACCGCCAAGTCTCTCCAAAGTTCACGATGTGTTCCACATATCATTGTTGAGAAAATACATGCTTGGCCCAACGCATGTACTCACTTATGAGGAACTAGAACTGGAACTTGATTTGTCTTATTTCGAGGAGCCCATCAGGATTCTTGATATAAGAGAACAAGTGTTGAGAAACCGGACGACTCATCTGGTAAAAGTTCTATGGAGAAACCATAAGATGGAAGAGGAAACGTGAAAACCTGAGGAACTTATGATGAAGAACCGCCCGAGTCATTTAATGAAATAATATTCTAGAAATTTCTAGGATGAAATTATTTGAATGAGGGTAGAATGTAACACCCCAAGCTTCAACGGTACGCTACTCTTTGAATAATACAGTAGCGTGGGTTGTACGCCACTTCCACAACCAATCAAACTAGCCATTATGAATAGTAATAACCACTTTTTGAAAGTTTATAAAATTTATCTTTCATAATGGACTTAATTTTTGGATTCGGAAGATCGAAATTATCTTATGGTGAAATTTTGGTATTTTTCTGAAAACATTCAATTTTTGATGAATAGTTAAAAAACACTGAGTTATAGTTTAAAACCGAATTTTTATTTAAATAATTATATATTTTATTTAAATTTAATTAAGGTCCAAATAGATTCATAATACATATATAAGTTCAATTTAATTCATTGGAGTTGGTTTAGAATAATTTTAGATATATAAAAATTTTATTGAACTTTTCACTGTCTTTTACCCACCTCCTAGAAGAATTTATAAATTCACGTAAACTTAATTTTACCACTTCTTTGAGTGGAATTTAGAAAATCCGAGAGACACGGTAAATATCAAGGAGTAAAATGTGGTTCAATAAGATAAAAATAATTTTTGGTGAGTAGTAACTTTTTACTTTTATTTACCAGAGTTAAAAGTAAATAGGGTAATTAAGGGTAAAAATGATATTAATATTACCCTAACACATGTCCTAATTCTATTGGATAAGTTTATCTCAACAAAAAACAACCTTAGGAATAAAATATTATCATTTAGGTCCACTTGTATTAGATTATGACATTTATTACTATTTTATTCAAAGAAGAATTAAAAGAGATAAAATCAAAGATTAATAACTAAAACATTTTTTAATATAGGATTATACATAAGATAAATTTGATTATAAATATTAATTATTAATCTAAAAATATTTACTACATAATGGTGTTTTATTTATAATTTTTAGACATCAAATAATTTAATATATTTATGACACAATGATGTTGCAGTAATTACCTTATTAGTGAAATATTAAAATAATTGATATTATAAATACCTAAATAAATATAATTTGAGACATTTTATGAATTCTACTAATTTTCTAGGTTAATATTACAACTTATGATTGGTTATATAAATTTTATTCGAATTAATTATGCTATTATGATTTTCAAAAAAATGAAATACCAAATAGTGTCAAATTGACGTAAAAGAGTTTTTAAAACAAATATTATATTATTAATTAATATTAAATTCCTAAAAATCTAAGGTTCATCCAATGGACTTATATCATGATTTTTGTGTCATTAATTGACCATTTGGGTGTCTCTTGGATGTATATTGTAAGTTTATTATCTATATAATATAAAAATACCGAGTGGCATGGTAAATGTAAAACTAATTAACTAAGAGTTAAAACTAAAATATAAGGTTAATATAGTGACCCAAACCTATCTAAAACCTATTGGTTGAGTGGTTATCGACCCATCCCACTTTAACCTTTAAATAATATACTTTTTATCCATTAGATACTGAATATTAATTAATTATAAAATAATATTTCTAGTTTTTCCAAAGGTGCCCCTCACCCCTCTTATAAAAGGGAACTCCCCCTTATCTCTATTTTACATCTTCAAAACCTTTTGGATTGGACCTCCACTACTCAAATATCCACCAAACTTCCCTCACTTCGACCTAGAGGACTTAGTTTGATCGGAAAGCCAACCTAAAGAGCCCTTTTGTTCAAATCAAAAGGAAGAACCCGATTAAGAGGTAATGTTTTTACCACCCTCTTTCAAGTTCCTTTCTTTTTCAACTTCTCCTTTATTTGTTATTAAAATTCTAAAATAATAACTCCAGTATCTTCTATATATTGTGATGTTATTATAAATATGGTACAACCATATTCAGTATTCTATCCATCCTTTGAATGACATGTCACCATATGTGTGTACGTACGGCTTACCATCTCCACGTCGTGGTGTAATTGTTATTCAAAACATTATTATTTGGATGGTTATATTAATGATGTTTAATTCATGTAAATAATAAATATAACATGATAATGATTCTTTATATATGATATACCATCCAATTATATATTATTTTAATATCAAAATAATGATATTGTCTCTCATGTGTACGTACGAACAACCGTCTCCACGAACGCGATGAGATTCATTCCCCATAGTATCTTTTCAAGACTAAATTTCATTTAATGATTAAAAATAATTTTTAGAGACATGATATCATTCCAGATATAAAAAATATACATCCCATCCATAACAAATATGGCTCCCATAACAAAGAATATAAGGGAAAACGAATCCATTAACACCTGAAACGATGACAATACTAAGATATTATTAACAAAGAAATGTTAAAAGATCATATATGATATCATATTAATGTATATGATTCTTGTATAATTTAATAAAAATTATTTAAACATTATACAGGATGGTAACCTACCCTCAACCAAGGAAAATTACAAGGTAAGGGTTTTTTTTCAAAATCTCTTCATTATTTGAGATTGTTTATACGTAATTATCTACTAGGACCTCTTTATCATCCACATCCATATTCCTTAAAAATGTATTTCAAATCATTCTTACTATTTTACAGACTATGGGTCAAAGTCATTTATACCCTTGTTGACTTTTTATAATAAGTTTATAAAGTAATCTTTCTGTCATTTTCCAAACAAGGTCCTTTTTAGCCTTGTCGACAAAATTAAGGTAAGAATGTCTTTTTTTTAACTTATAAGGTGGGTGAGACTATTTTCTACCATTATAAACTTGTCTAAGCTTCCCTTACAATATTATAAGAATATTTTCAAATTAAATGTTTAATTTTATAATTATGTGACTCTAAAATGATTTCAAATAGATAGAGATATTTATCTAAAAAGAGTTTTGATTTCACCTATGTCAACACCCTTTGATGGATTTTAAGTTTATTTGGAGTTGATTTATTATGATACAAAACTTCTATATTGTATTGAAGGTTTTGGGATATGTTTGACTATGGATGAGCTATTTTTATACCATTCATGATTTATGTTTAAAGTATTGACATTTCATATGCTAGTTTTAATACGAATGTTTATGATATGTTTAAACCATTTCATATGAGGACTGTATTGGACTTAGTAAGTGATGGGTGGATCCTGCTATAGCTCCTCGATGCATCGGTAGGTCTCATGAGACAACTAGACGTGGAATTGGCCAAGGCCCTTTCCCAATTTGATTTATGGTTTTGGCCGAGGCCTTAATCATTTTTAGACGTCTTGGCCGAGGATTTGACAAAATGTTTCAGAATGTCTGGCATTATACATTCCCTCATTATGGAAATAATATTGATTGTTGATGTCATCATTCGACTTATAGAATACCCATGATTATGTTTTATTATGAAATTATTTACTCAGCTCACATTCTTTCCATAAAAGTATTCATGTTTATTATTGGTAAAGGCTTGTGGTTTCAATTATTTACCATGCTTAATATTTATGTCATTTTCCACTGTATTACTTACCCTTACTGAGCATTTGAGATCACCCCTTTCTTATGTTTCATTTTCTTAGGATATGAAGAAGTTCGTTATGATTGACCTGCAGGCATAATCTAGGAGGCTTGGATGTTTTTAATGAAATATATTTGTGTTGTTTTTCTCTTTAATATGTAAAGTTGAAATTATGTATGAATCTTGTTTCCAATAATACTAAACTGGTCGCTTTTTCAAGACATGATTTCATTGTGATCATGACAATGTAATGTAATAATGCACCGACTCTCAGTGAATAGGTTCGGTGCGTTACAACTACTATAGGTATAACATGTATAATCTGTGATGGCTTGAGGTCCCTTACTCAGTGTATGGGCTGTGATTGATTGAGGTATAATACCTGAGGTATGATGCACATTTTACGGGCTATGGTGGATTCCGAAAACTATTTTTTTGTACAATTTGGTATGGTGCATGATGTGCATGTTTTGGTTCTTTTCCCTATGGTCTCTGGGATATCCTTTTTGGGGAGAAATGCTCAGGATGTGCGGTATTGGGGAAAATTAGAAAATTGGTGGGTAAGTGGGAGTGGGGTCACCTTAATATTATTTACCATATTATATTATATTTATGAAATAATTATAGAATATTTCTATGGTGAGTATGGGAACTCAACATACCTATTTAGGTAACCAGTTAGTATCAAATGTTGTTCACCATGCATTAGCATGCTTTCATTACATTTTCACGAGAGGCTATGGAGATGATACAAATTAGTATACTATTATACACACCATTTGTTTATTTCATCTTTTTTATGTAATTTGTAGTTGTTTGGATATCAATCTAGATACTACTATCTCATGGTTTAACGGGATAAAATAGGGCTTTGTGGTTTCCACCTTCTTTACTTTCTATTGGTACATGATGTTTCCTTTCAGTTATTGTAGTTCTTTCAAAACATTACATATGTGTACCAGGGTTTCCCTTTTTATTATTTCATGATATTCATTTTACAGGTTTTTATCTTATCGGTCTCATTCACATGTGTTCTGTTAGAGGGTAATGCCTACCATTTGTGTTTTTACTATACCCTCGGTGCTAGTCTCCAACCCTGGTCCTCTAGAGGAGGAACTCAGGTGTCACTATGTATCTTCTCTCATTTACAACTCAGAAGGCGTACCATTTATGGGGAGGGGGATGTGGTAGAGTGTTATAAGATCTCTGTTTGAGGGATTGGATGATGTTTGGGGATAAGAATACGTGATGTGGCATGGGTTGATAGAGAAAAAGTTTTAGTTATGTTTCGAAAGTAATGTAAACATGATAGACCAAATGAGACATGAGTATTTATGGCCCCTTGTGATCTGATGCACAAACCATTAATCATATATTGACTACTAAACAAAGTGATACTAATTTCAAGGTAGATACCTAGGAAATATCCTACATCAATATTCATTATGCATGTCTTTGATTGGGTATTACTCAATGTATTTTAACCTAAAAAGAGTATAATTTAAAAATTAATTAATGTCAAAATATTCTATATTTTTGGTTCGGAATTATAAATGATTTTTCATTTCCATGATTTTATATATCCTAAAATCATCATCGTCTTTATAAGAAATATATTCTGTAGGTTTCACCACTATATCATCGTAGATTGGTGGTTGATGGTGATTTCATTTATAGGTGGACACTGTGTGTTTTTGAATCCAAGATTATGATGAAGTATGAGGTCCCCATTTAATATAGTCATAGAAAAATGGTTGGAGGAGGTTGAGATAGACACTAGTTTGATCTGTTCTTAGAAAGATAAAATGGTATCATCTGTAGTGGCAATGTTGTATGGGTAGCAAGGCAATGATGGTTCTTATTCCTTGGTTGTAGCGCATAGTCGGCAGTATCATGGGAGGTGTTCTGAGACCAATTTAGTGTCGTGTTTATTTATTAAATAGAGAAGGAGGGTAGTACCCATAATATTCTTACCCTTCAGTAGGGTAGCAGCAGTGTATGAGTGTTTTGGATCCATTTTAGATATATTCAATGATATGGTTTAGAACTGATTCTAGATGTGGAGGTTAGGGAGAGGCATTTTGAGGAGTCGATTCAACCAGAGATCTAGTTCTAGGATAGACTGTATATTTTGAAGTCCTATATCCAGGTTATAGTAAGAGAATAGGTCATTTTGAGGACATTATACAGTAATATATCACCATGAGAGAGTAGTTTTCATGATTCCTCAAGAATGAGAGATGTTTTATGGGGTTCTCAGTAATCAAAATAGAAGACCATCTGATCAACTAAGGGTTGGTCCCATCCCTCAAAGTCACATCTATATGTGGGTAGTGTCTCTTAGGAATATTCCAAGTAATTATACGCATGTTTTTCATGTGGTGGATGAGGAAATCATTGATGAAGTGCCCATCATTTCTGACCAGTTTATGTGAACCAGTTGATCGCATCAGGTTTCTTGGCTGAGGAATTCCATCTAAGACAACAGTAGTTGGTTGTTCCAGTTTTGGATCAGTAGAGAGTAGATGAGGTAGGTATATGTTAGCCCTAGGATGCTCCTCAACCTCAGAGTGCATAGTGTGTCTATGGAGGTTGTCTCCAATAGGGTCAAAGTGGTCATGGTCAGCATCATGATTCAACATTTCGAGCACCAGGCGAGTCAGACATCAATTGAGGCACCCATTACTCGTTTCTTCCTGTATTCATGCTTTGTTCGATTATGGAGAGAAATACATTTTCATATAACCTACCATTTTCTATGCTATAAGACTTGAGTTAGAGAGGCCTACAATGCAATTGGTGTTGACTATACATGTTGGAGGTTGAGGTGAAAAGTTTGATATATGTAGAGATTATGACCTGGTGTTGGAGAAGCACCTCTCTTGGAGAGATTTACTATGTATATAGATACAACCATATTCCATCATTCACATCATGGATTTGTTGTATTTGATGGTGGCTATCATGTATTGATTTAGGATGTAGGTTGTGTTTGTCGATGTTGATGGAGAGACATCTATATTTTTTGGCGACTGAATCCTAGGGATGGGTCAGCTACGTTTTTCATCAATGTCATCCATGATGGAAAAAATGATGGTAATTTCATCAGAGGATCCACAGTCATAGTTTCCCAAAGTCGTTGGAGAGTACCCTGATGTATTTCTAGAAAAGGTTGTAGTGTTAGCCCCTCAACTATAGATTGAGGTCATGATTTAACTAGATTAGGGAGAATATCATATCTCAATGTATATATATAGGAAAACACCATCTAATTTGAGAGTTCTGTGTATACAACTTGATTTTATATTTAAGTGTGGTTTTTTTGGCTGGGTGTGTAACTGTGGGGTGCACAAGTTTTGTTTGTAACGAAGTCTGTTGTCAGTATGAGGTTTTGTATCGATTATTGTTTCATTAAAAAATATAAAGTGAATGACCATTATCATATTCTATATATTGAATATTTATTTGATCAATTTATGGGTGGTAGTTGGTTCTTGAAGATCAATTTTTGGTCAGAATATCATCAGATGCGTATGAAGGATGTGGATATCCCGAAGATTGCTTTCCATTATCCCAATGGGCATTAATAGTTCATTGTGATGATATTTAGTGTAACAAATACTCCCATTATTTTCATGGGTTTAATGTACTATATGTTCCATGAGTTCCTAGATATGTTCTTGGTGTCACTACAAATTAATTCTTTTTTTCCAACTGGAGTATATATGTTGGTAAAACTGAATAATCAATTGGTAAAACGTTTTACCACCAAAAATTGTCATTTCGAAAAACTGTTGTTAAAAACAATATTCCTAAAGGTTCTAAGGATAGATAAAATAGTTTTGTTTCAATTATAAAAATATCAACAGTTAATATATATGTTGGTCAAAATTCTTAGCAACATATTTATATGAAAAAATTTTCTAATGGTAATATTATTATATACATTCATAACCAATACCAATAATTAATATCTATTTGGGTATTTTAATATTTATTACTGATATTTTTTATTATATTTATTAATATATCATATATAATGCATCATTTTTAATTATCATACTAAATAAAAATTTCAAACATGTTATTCTTTGTAATAGAATAATCATATTAATATTGAATTTTAATACAAAATGTATCTATACATACATATGTTTACTGATTCCTAAAATGATCATAAATAAAAAAACACAATATCCACCTATTTCACCACTATCCCACAAGACCCCCCAAAAAATGAAAAAAGAGCATGTTGTCTCTTGACTCCAATCATCCAACATCACACCAAAGATCATTCATCACCCCAAGTTTCCCATTAGAATAAAAAAATAAAGAAATCTCTTGTACTACTGAGGAACCTCATGTCTCTATTATGCCAACCCATAAACTCTATGATCTACACCAGATACAACCAAAGATCATACCAAAAAATTAGTACAAAATATTTTCATGCATTGAAACCAAGATATAAATTAATTAAATTGTAATAAAATGATATTCATATAATGGATATTTTCTATTTATCTTCTCTGTTGACATCTAAAAAATCAAATTATCTCAACTACTATTTTGGAACCTCAATTTGATTCTATTCCAGACTCTTCCACTCTAAGAACTAAACCACACAGCCAAAGAGCAGACATTACCTCATAGAAACATGGGTCACATCGGTTTATTTTAAAGCAATATAAGTCATAAATTTGTTACCCAAGTCATGCCCAAATGAATTTATTAATCAAGAACAATGTTATGATAAGATAAATGTTACAATACTTGCATGAGGTGTAAAAATATTAACTCATTTTGAACTGATGGATGTACATGGAAAATAGAAAAAACATCAAAAGGAAAACAAATAACCTTATGAAAGAATGAAAATGCATTATCCAAGAAACACATCAACCTAATAGTGTGAAGAAATCAAGATAGACATGATGAGTCTTCAAATAATTACACAAAAAAAGAGGAATATCATTAATGATCTCACACTCTCCATGCACCGTCCCATTTCTGTAAGGAAAAGCACTGGATCTCCCACAAGTTCGAGTGAAGCCTTCAAATAGTAGAAAAGATGAAGAATATACATGCAGCATGGGGCCTGTATTATGAGTTAGTAGAAGACCCTAACCCCTTCAGAAGAGTCTGAGATTCACCTGTTGACTAAACTTGCACTCTTTGAACTACCAATGTCACCCAAACCACTTTAGATGAGTCCATGCTTCCATAGTCGAGTAAACATGAACCGTTTCAATGACCAATTTCCAAATCCAAATCAAAGCCTCAAAATAAATAAAAGAGTAGTCCCAAAAGGTTACAAAAATCTTGTTATTTCCAAGATTAAATTATATCGGATATGAAAACACTAAATTCATCTTGTGTTGATCCAGAAATAGAAAGTTCCAAGATGAGGAAGGGGTCATCGAAATACATGGAAAGAAGTGACCAAAAAGCAGGACACAAATCTATTAACTCCACTGATCCCACCGACACAATTAGAGGTAAAGATAGATGGATGAAAAACCAGAACATAGACTCAAATCAACTTCATTCATTATATAGAGTGTAATTTAATGCATATTGAATATAAATTGCATCAACTGATAGAATGTATTCATGTGGAATATAAATTTCATATTGAAACTATATATTATACATAAGATGATATCCTATTAAAAATGAGACATGATAATTTACATTAAAAATGAAAAATGAATTCATATTATAAAAATGAGGGCAGATTAAAACTAATGAGGATCGGGAAAATGTGACATGACTTAGAAGAATATATCTTTTCACTTGATCAAATGCTTTTTTAAGCGATTAATTATATATAATAATATAAAACTCATCAAATGAACACTACTATAACATACCATAAAGAACAATGAAGTACCTTGTTTAAACATGCCCTAAGGGGAATTCCAACATTCCTTCAAAATTCAACAGACAATTACCACCAGTACTCCTTTAACAAGTTTATGAGACATTTGTAACATAAAATTTTTCTACAATAAACAAAAAGCCTTGGGATAATTTTAATTAATGTGAAAACAAAAACTAATTGTTAACAATTTAAAAATTAAATATTAACTGCATATTAACAATGAAACAAATTTACAAATAACACATAAAACAATTAATATTAAAAAAATGAAATAAAAAAATTAATGAATATAAAACAATGAAAATTTATAACCACATAACATTAAAATTGTGATGTTAAAAATAAAAACAAAATTCAATATAGATATAAATTTTTTTCTATACTTCATCGAATTAAAACGTTGACCACAATCCATGCATTATAATAACTCTTAGAAGTGAAAACTATCAATATGAAATTCAATTGAAAAATATGTTATTAATATAATAAAAATAATATGATGAATTTACACACCACATGGAATGGGGGATTGATCTAAAACCATACATTACTATCAATTTATCAATAAATGACAGCAAGTAGCACTAAGTTTCATTGGATTTTAAAATTGATGATAAAACACTGAAAATATGAGGGGATTTTCAAAAAACAAACTAGAATAAAGGTAGAGATAGTCAATCCATGTAGCTCATCTTCACTCCACAAGAAAGAACACCACCCATCCCCAGTCATTAGATACTCAACAAACAATAAACCTCAACTTATACTTGATCATTGTCCTCAAAAATCAACAAAAAATAATAAAATAATCAACTAAAATCAGTCAATAAGAAGAATTATACAAAACCAAGCATGCACAAGAACCTCACTGAGTATTCAACAACCAACCATCCTATATGAAGTTTCATAATGGAATGATAATCATTCATTAGTCATGAGAAACACTACATTGAGGCATTCCACACACCAAATGGACAAATAAAATTTAGCAAACCACAAAAATTGCCAATAATTATTCACAAAATGGACAATAATTGTCCACTGCCGTAAAAAACCATACAAAATAGTGGATAAAATGGACCAAAATATGGACTCATGAACCATAAACAACAATAATAAACAAATAAAATACTCCAAAATCATGTTAGGGTTTGTACGGGTCACACACATCGCAAGGAATATAGGGAAAATCATAATTAAAATAGAATAATAAGAGAGTCGAGGAGAGGCAATGCTAACTAGAGGAGACCGTGTGGGAAATTATAAGGGGAGACGACCATATTCCATA
This sequence comes from Viscum album, assembly GCA_963277665.1. Classification (NCBI taxonomy): domain Eukaryota; kingdom Viridiplantae; phylum Streptophyta; class Magnoliopsida; order Santalales; family Viscaceae; genus Viscum; species Viscum album. The sequence continues at coordinate 1,448,121,124 of OY728151.1, read as the reverse complement.
GACAGAGGAGGGAGGGAATGTGGATGAAGTTATTCCTGGTTTGGGCACACAACATAGACAGAAATTGGAGAGGTGGTGGTAGGGTTTGGGGAAGGTTGTGGCACACGGTGGTCCAGGATTCGGTGATGGTAGTTGGGACTGTTGATGGAGGCTGCGACGGATAGTGGTGCACAATATATGGGTTTTTGGTGGAGCTACATGGAATCAATGGTTAGATATTGGTAGATCTTCAGAGTGCATGTAGAATTCTTATCCTCAACAGAATAAAGGGAAAAAATATTTTTATCATCATGATGTATTATAAATTTATATAGAATCAATAAATAGTGATAATTATTTAAAATTTATATATATTCTGAATATAAAATTATATTATATACATATAATGAAATTACATATAAATGAAGATGTTTTAGTTTTTACAACATTTTATCTTCCAAAAATTATAATCATTTTCATCACAAACATATAATTTACATGATAACAAACATATAATTTATATGATAACAAATTTATAATATATATATTTTCAGAAACATAGAAACTATCCATGAAAAAATTTGATTATATGATTTTATTAAAATATTTATAATTTATAATGTAATAATGAATATATATGATTTTATTAAAATATTTATAATTTATAATGTATTAATGAAAACGTATGATTATATGTTGTTATTAAAATATTTATAATTTATATCATTTATTAAAAATAATATATATATTTATATATATATATATATTCTTTTTTTGATGAAATATTTTATGTTATTAGGTAATTTATGGGAAAAATTTTTTAATGGTTAAAAATTTGATTTTAATAGAAATTAATAATAATAAAACATTTTTTGGTAAAAAATGTTTTTATTGATTTGATAAAGAAATATATTAAACTGCTCTTAAATTATTTTTCAGTGTTAATGGATTAATATCAATAGATCTAACTGTTGGTAAAAAAAACTGTTGATACTTAAAATATTTACCAATAAAATTTAATAGTTGTTGAAATAGGTCATTTTTACCAACATTTTTATTATTTTGAATAAATTTCTGTTGTTATAAGCCTTTTTTGTAGTGGTGGTTTTCATCGAAAATATTCATATGTACTCCATGTTAGAGGAGGAGCATGCATTGCATCTGCATTCTGTATTGGGATTCCTTTATAATAAACACTTATTTGGGAAGTTTTTGATGTGGGAGTTCTGGGCCCGAGGAGATCGGTTCATGGAGAATGTTGTATCCCAGTGGGGAGTAGATGTGGATCCATTGAAGATAGAAGTAGTTTTTTCATTGGAATCCCCAAATATGGTGCATGTGGAGCAATGTATGCTTGGTCTTGGGGTCTATTACAAGAGGTAAGTAAAAGATTTATTTCAGGATACAACTCATTTAATATCTTTAACTAAAATGTATCCAACATTCTTGTGCACTGATTGTTGTTTGGATTATTATGAGTACCTAAAGGTTAACTTGGTCAGTTCTCTAGTTCTTTGTCTGCCAGCAGAAGGAGTTCCGTTTCAGGTTTCCTTCAATGCTTCACTTCGGGGGTTGGGATTTTTCTGAAGACATGGAGATTGTTCTTTTCTTATGGGTCTTAGAAGTTACATTCCCGTGTGTGTAACTATTCCTACCACAATCTTGATTTTGTGGTGGTATTGTATTCTCTATATTTTACATACATTCCCTCATTAGTGAGTGTTTCTTATTCTTCACCAATCACAAATTCCTGATGTATGTTTTTTTTATAACCGGAATTGAACATGAACCAACATCGGTAGATGGAGTTCAAAAATGATTATAACTTTGAGATTTCATATACACCTGAAAATGGAACATTATAGCCAATGCACTGAGCATGATGTCATGCAGTGATGTAGTGTGTTAATCTGGTGACTCATGGAGAGCGATGGAAGAGCATTCAACATTACCTCTAGATATGGGAGATGTCAGAGGGAAGGGGTTTTATTTTTGAAATTGAAAATCTGAATTCAATGAAATTAAATCTCTAATTTATCTGAAAACAAGACTCTGAATTCTATATAATTCATACTCCAAATTCATCAGAATTCAGACTCTAAAATATATAGAATTCAGATTCTGAATTCTTTGAAAAACAGAATCTAAATATCCATTCTCTCTAGATTCTGATTTTTCCGATATATAGACTCCAAATTCTATTCTTCCTTACACTCTGATTATTTAGTTTTAGTTAAACTAATTTTTTTTTGATGATGTATTATTAATTCTCAAGCATGATAATGTTTCACATGTTTTTCCTACATAAAAAAATGTTGTTACATTTTATTGTAACTAAAAGTTTGTTGAGTGACACATATACATGTCCCTCTGATATTTAGGAAAAGTATGACCATTGGAGGAGGGAGATGACCATTGATGTTTTTCATATAAAGAGTATCTCAATTTAATGAGCTCATAAACAATCTATCATTCCATGATCCTAGAGATTAATTATTTTGAAGTGATTTATTTAGAGAGAAGGTCTCTCATGCCTTGTACGTTTTATGAAAATCTTGTTCAACAGTGAACATCTTGTTCTTCTTTCTTTATGTGACTCTGATTATTACTGAGTACAATTGAGGGATTTTGGGGATATGAAGATAGAGGTTCTAACTAACTTGATATTATAGGGATTTCATGGATAACAAGACAAACTCTGATATTCTTATTGAGTGCTTACTCTGATGTGAACAAGACAGACGTTTTTGAAAGTATAAATCAAGGGACCTTTATCAAAGGTTGTTGGATACCCTTCTCTTTGTGTTAAATGATTTCCTACATGTTTACTTTTTTATATTAAAATTTTTAGTTTTGTTGTATTTTTTTAATGAAAGAATGTATAACTTTCTTATACTTTCTTATACATGAATACTCTGATCAATATCGTTCTATACACTTTAAGGGTGAATCTTTCCTTATGATGAATCTGCATAAGTTTTCTAATGTTTAACCTAGTCACGTTTAGGGTTCTTAATATTGGACCATGTCCCTACAAATTATCCCTTTATGTAAGAATCAAATAGGGTTTTTAAATTATCCTTGTTTTACTTTGTTAAACAATTTTGTCTGTAAGGTTACAAGTTAATGTTTTTAAACCAAATATTCACCCACTCTTGTAATTGAGCATCTACATATACTATTTTGATCCTAAAATTGTTATAATAGGTTTCTCTATTAAGCACTTATACTCACATAATAGTTTTATTTCTCTTTTTCCTTGTTCTATATTTTCTAACTTAACTTTTGTTATCCATGTTTTTCTTAAAAAAAATTATACATTTTTACTATTAACGAATATTTTGGAAAATTATTTTCTTATAGAATGGAAGGTATGAATATCGGTTCTATTGAAAACTATAATCTTACCCGACCACCAATCATTGATTGTAATGATTATGAGTACTGGAGAGATAGGATGAAGTTTTTTTATGTTAACACTAGAGTAGACAATTTTTTTTTTCTTACTAGAGATTACATAATTCCAGAAAAGATTGTCAGAACCATCGCCAACCAAGAAAAATGATAATCTTAATTAAACTACAAGGTACATAATACTTTGTTGTGTTCTATTTATAGGAATTGATATTGAAATATATCTTCTTGTGAAGCATCCAACTACATTTATAAGAAACATGATGTTACACATTTTGGGACATTTAAATTGATAGAAACTAGAAGTTCTATTTTAAGATCTGAGTATCATGGATTCTTATTTCCTTTTGAAAAATGTGTTTACAATGTATAACAATGATTTATGACCATTATCAATAGTCCTAAATATATGGGAGAGAGTGGTCTTGTTGATGAAGTTCTTGTCGATGAAATAATTGATATCATTCCCAATGAGTGGGAATCTGAAAGGACAACTATTAATGAGAATATAAAAGTATGTTGTAACGACCCAAAGTTTTTCAATAGAAAATTCCCTTATTATATTTATGTCATAAAAACACAAAATAATGAAATAATAAGTGATAAGTGACCTTTCAACATAATTTTTCCACCCCTGTGTTTGGAATTTTAAAAATCTGACATACACGGTTGTGCTCAAGATAGTTTTTGGTGTCTAATGAAACAAAAATAATTTTTGGTGAATAGTAACCTACCCTTATGAATAGTAACCTACCCTTATGAATATTAATATGACCCTTATGAATAGTGAATAAGAGTAACATTACCTATGAATAATAAAATAAAATTTAGACATCATAGAAAGTGATAATTTGACCTTAGTAAACGTTTTTGGTATTTTATAAGTCATAAATAATTAATTATAATTAATTAATTAATTTAAAAGAATATTTATTCCCATGGAATGTATTAAATAGTATTGAATAAATGTCTAATAGTTTTTAGATAATTTTATAAGACCCTACGTAATTTTTGAAAGAACTATAAAATCAGTTTTAATCTTAAAAACTGTTTTTTTTTAGTAAATTATGATTTTATTTAAATATTAAATTAATAATATTTAGAAAATTATTTTTGAAAAATGGACTTCATTTTTGGATTCTACACGTCAAAAAATGGTTGGGGTAAATTTTTGGGATTTTTCTGAGGTACTTGAATTTTTGATGAATAGAGGAATCCAATAATTCACAATAAAAGCTAAATAATGTATTAATTGAGTCATTGATGATGTTATGCTGATGTAATCCCACTTGGTTCGGGATTAAATTATAAAATTACTATTATTGGTCATCCAATACTCACTATTCCTTGTCTTTGGTGGAATTAATAAACTAATCAATTTTATATTAAGGAAACCCCTCTCCCCTCCACTATAAAAGCAACCCTTCACTCCCTCCTTTCCTCACACCTCTCAAGATCCAAGCCTTCTCTAAACTCTGCTCAAACTCTTCCCTAGCACCTCCCCCACGTCCAAAAGCTTATTTTCTCATAAAAATACCAATCCTATCTTCCTTAAGGAGGATCTCAAGATGAAGATTCTAAAGGTAATTTCTCTCCCTCTTCTCCTTTAATTTCCTTTCAAGTTCAAGTTCCTTTCTTGATCTCTCCCTACCTATATTCATCCAAATTGTTTTCTAAATACAGTATTATATATATACTGTAATATTATGATTCTAATGGTATATTATATCACCCCAGACCCTTTCCTTCTTACTTTTATTTTATTAAAGAGAACGTTGTTCATGTGGTGATAATTTATCACCTTCAAAAACAACATGTTCTCTTCTTCCATTTATACCTTCAATCTGGTCATGAAACCATTTTTATGGTCGAACCAGAATATTTTATTTTTATTATGTTCTATTTTATGTTCTGGAAATAAACTATGGCTTTATTACTAAGTTAAATGTTAAAAAAGATCGTTGTGATCCAAAAACCGCTCAAATTAACCCAAATAACCTTCATTAAATTTTTATCTAATGATTCGTCCACTTGGATCTAATATAAATCATTATAAAATCATTCAAGATTATGTAATATCATTAATAACATGTAATATCAGTTCTTTAGGTTTACCCATGATCTACCCAAACATCAATTTAAGAATACAAGTGGACCGTTCAAGAAAACCATGAAAACGTACATCCCTGATCAATGTTTTTAAACTCTATAAGTCATCCAAAGGAACATAATATAACATAATGAAACCAGAATGAACCCTATTAATTTAAAAATGGTTCTGGATTTCTAATTAATGAATATAATGTCATTATACAGGACATTAAAGAGAAGGAGGCATTCGAGTACAAGGTAAGGGGAAATCTCGAACCCAATTTTCTTCCTTCGGGTTCTCCCTCTTTCACTCCATTTTTGATATGGTTACTCATTAAAGATCATTTTTTCATCTTTTCCTTTACTTTTATGGGATATAAATGTTTGACACTATTTTTTATGTCCATCAAAATGTTTTCCAAAAGAACTCTTCTTTCAAGATCTCACATTTTACCTCTCATTCAAGGTTGATGGTTCTTGTATCAAGTATGTTGTTCCCTCTTTATTTTGGGAACCCAAAGCATATGAATGTGTTATTATGAGACGAAACCCATTCCTTTCCATGGGTTATTTATGTACATTTTTGATATGTGTTCTATGTGGAAATCATGATAATGATAATGTTATGATGTGACGGGTGCGCCCGGAATTATATAGCGCTTCAATCCATTGGGTAAAGTGATGAATATCATGAGTAAATGTGAAATGATGTGTGAACATGATTCTAGCTTTTTTCACAATTATGTATGGTAGTTAACCACTAATACATGATGTTTCATTTTTATGCATTGCCACATTTCAAGTCTATTATTTATGCTCCTCTCATGTTCATGATTATTTGCCTATGACAGGATTATGCTCACCCCATGATATATTGTTCTTATCTATCCTCTTACTAGGCTTCTAGCTCACCCCTTTTGATGTATATCCTCAGGTGGCTACATGTACTAAGGAGAGGACAAGTGCCACTAAGAAGCTAGTGAAGAAGAAGTTAAATAAATGTTTATGGTTGATGTTGTATTTGTCATGCATGGTCCTAGTTTTCCCAAGACACTAAACCTATGGATCCTCCATGTGTAATACTATTGTGTTGTTTATCTTTGAAATGATGTAATAGTAATGTAAGAAAAGTCTGGGTCGCTTTAGTTGGTATCAGAGGAAAGGTTTAGTTAATTTGGGAATTAGGATTAGTGAACCCTAAAGAAAACCACTAGCATGAGACTAAATATGCACACGAGGATATTTACCTAGGGATCCCATATGTTATGTTTTTGGTATAATTGTTTAAATGAATAAGTTATTCATGACTTGATAATTTATGTTTTGTTCTAACCTTTTCTATTTTAGAAAATGGTGGGAACCAGGAGAAATCAGGCCAACAACTCTTGCGAGGGCCAATGCAACGATTGCCCGAACGACATCCCCAATGATTTTGGAGGTGGAGTTCAAAACTTCATGGTGATGCTTACCCAATTATCTCGGGTTATGAATAATAACCATAATAATGGGGAACGTACTCCTTCACCAAAGAGGGAGCAACTAGCTATCAAATGTTTTATGCGGCAACGACCGCCGACGTTTTGTGGATCTTCTGATCCACTAGTTTCGGAACAGTGGGTCAACTCCATGTAGAAGATCTTTTCTGTTCTTCACTGTTCCGAGAGAGATAAGGTGACTCTAGCCGTTTATCGTCTAGATGGAGAAGCAGATCAATGGTGGGCTTTGATTAAGAACACCAAGCCAAGGGAGGAAATTGAAGAGATGGAATGGGAAGACTTTAAGATAATGTTTCTTAATAAGTACTTCCCAAGAACTCTTCGCACGAAGATGGAGAGAGAATTCATAGAGCTCAAGAAAAAAGAAGGAGAATCTGTCACAACCTATGAAGAAAATTTCACAAGGCTTGCAAGGTATGCTTCGGGTTTTGTTATCAACAATGATAGCAAAATTGATAGATTCTTTAGTGGATTAAAACCACATCTTCGAAAGGCTCTTGCAATTCGAGACATTGGGAGTTATGAAGAAGTTGTTCGGTGTTCTCTCAAAGTGGAGATGGAGTTTGGAGAATGGTCCCATGGCTATGGTGATAAGAAAAGAAAGATGGAGTTTCAAGCTGGTGGATCTAGTGATAAATATGGGAAGAAAACACAACAACCCACATGCCAAAAATGTGGGAAGTTGCACCATGGGAACTTCCTCAAAGGTACGGAGAAATGCTTTAAGTGTGGGAAGGAAGGACACCAAGATCACGAGTGTCGAAAAGACACGAAAAAGAAGGATAATGTAGCCGATGAAAGGAGAGAACCACTCGTGGTTCAATGCTACAACTGTAGGGAGCTAGGGCACTATTCAAACCAGTGCACTAAACCTCGAGCTCTCGAGGGTAATCAGTGCCAACAACCACCAAAGCCAAAGGAACAAGGGAAGGCTTATGACATCACTACTGCGAAGGTGGAACATGATAATGAAGTCGTACAAGGTACACTTCCTATTCTCTCAAGAATGGAAAAAGCCTTATTTGATTCTGGTTCTATGCATTCCTTTATATCTTGCAAGTTTTCTAAAACTATTTAATCGAATCCCCGAAACCTTGAAGTAGAGATATCTGTAAAAACACCAAGTGGTGCAATCATTGCAACCCAAGTGTTTGACTCTTCTCCTGTTGACGTATGTGGGAATATTCTTCTGGAAAATCTCGTAATACTTCCCTTGGTGGAATTCGACGCTATAATGGGAATGGATTGGCTCTCGTTATATAGAGCACATATCAACTGTCGAGAAAAGGAAATATATTTTCATATTCCGAACCATCCCATGCTCCTCTACAAATGCAAGGAAGATCATGAATATCCTTTGAAAAATCCTTCAATGGTGTGGGTGATGATTCCCTATGAAGAAGAATACCTCGCCCAAATGGTTGAGTCGAAGGAAAGTTCCAACCTTGAGGAAATTCCAATCGTGATGTAATACAATGATGTATTTCTCAAAGAGTTGCCTGGAATTCCCCCAGATTGTGAGGTAGAGTTCTCAATTGAACTCATACCCAGAGCTACTCCTATCTCGAAGTGCCCCTATAGGATGGATCCTATCGAATTGGAGGAGTTAAAGAAGCAGTTGCAAGAGCATCTGGACAAAGGGTTCATACGCCCTAGTGCATCACCTTGGGGTGCGCCAGTGCTCTTTGTAAAGAAAGATGGAACCATGTGGATGTGTATCGATTATCGGGAACTCAACAAGATCACCATAAAGAACAAGTATCATCTCCCAAGGATTGATGACTTGTTCGATCAGTGAAGAGGAGCTCAATACTTCTCAAAGGTGGATCTTCGTTCTGGATATCATCAGGTAAAGGTGAAGAAAGAAGATATTCAGAAGATTGTCTTCCGTACAAGGTATGGGCACTATGAGTTTTTGGTGATGCCCTTCGGACTTACTAATGCCCCTGCAATCTTCATGGATTTGATGAATAGAGTATTTAGACATTACCTCGACAAATTTGTGGTAGTGTTTATCAATGATATTATCATCTACTCCCAGAGAAAGTAGGAACATGAAGAACATCTAAGACTTGTGTTGGCCACATTGAGAAAGGAGAAGTTATACGCCAAGTTCAGAAATTGTGACTTTTGGATGAATCAAGTCACGTTCTTGGGACATGTGATCACAAGCGAGGGAATTTCTGTGGACCCTTAAAAGACAAAGGCGATTGAAGAATGGCCCAGGCCCTCTAGTGTCACAGAAATCCGTAGTTTTCTTGGATTAGCTGGGTACTATCGACGTTTTGTGAGAAACTTCTCACGATTGTCAAGCCTGCTAACTAAGTTAACAAGGGAAGGGGTAAAGTATGTCTGGACGGATAAATGTGAGGGAAGCTTCAAGGAGTTAAATATAAGGCTGATCACTGCACCTGTACTCACACTACCAAAAAGTGGGGAAAGTTTTGTGATATACAGCGATGCTTCAAAGAAAGGCTTGGGTTGTGTACTCATGAAAAATGATAATGTGATAGCCTACGCCTCACGACAGTTGAATATCCATGAGCAGAACTACCCGACGCATGATCTAGAGCTGGAAGCCGTGATTTTTTCCTTGAAAATCTGGCGGCACTACCTTTATGGTGAGAAGTGTGACATATACACCGACCAAAAGAGCCTAAAGTATATATTCACACAAAAGGAGCTCAACATGCGTCAAAGGAGATGGTTAGAGCTAATAAAGGATTACGATTGCTCTATTCACTATCATCCAGGAAAGGCGAACAAGGTAGTTGATGCTCTAAGCAGGAAAGAACCTGCTACTCTATCCATGTTGAGGATTGAGAAAGACCCTATCTTCTTGGATATGCAGAGGATGGATTTGGGAATCGTAAGGGTAGGGGATACATCCTACCCTGCCCAAATGATTGTGCAACCATCCGTCCAACCGAAGATTAAGGAATCACAAAGGGATGATGTGGAGATACAAAAGAGAGTGAATGCAGTAATGTAAGGGAAGCTGCAAGAGTTCCATATCGACGATGATGGTGTGATTCAGTTTGGAATGCGGCTTTGTGTGCCTTAATCACCCAGGATAAAGAAGGAGCTATTGGATAATGCACATAGCTCAAATTTCTCTATTCATCCTAGAAGTACCAAGATGTATCGTGATCTCCGAGAACACTTCTGGTGGGATAACATGAAGAAAGAGATTGCGGAATATATATCAAGGTGCTTGGTATGTCAGCAAGTTAAAGCTGAGCGGCAAAAGTCTAAAGGTATGATGCAGCCATTGCCTATACCCATGTGGAAATGGGAAAATGTTACTATGGACTTTGTCACGGGTCTCCCAAAAACGTCAAGAGGAAATAATGCGATATGGGTTATGGTTGATCGACTCACCAAGACTGCCCATTTTATCGCTATTCGGGAAGACCTCTCACTTGAATAGCTTGCAAGGATATATGTGAAGGAAGTAGTAAGATTTCACGGTGTTCCACTCTCGATTGTCTCTGACCGTGATCCAAGGTTCGCATCTAAGTTCTGGAGGAGCCTTCAGTATGCTTTTAGTACTGAATTAAATTTCAGCACGGCCTATCACCCCCAAACCGATGGCCAGTCTGAAAGGACTATTTAGACGCTCAAAGATATGCTAAAAGCATGCTCTCTAGAATTCAAAGGTGGTTGGGATCAGCATCTCCCATTGGTTGAGTTCTCATATAAAAATAGATTCCACTCGAGTATTCAGATGGCTCCGTATGAAGCTCTTTATGGGAAGCGATGTAGAACTCCAACCTGTTGGGATGAAGTTGGAGAAAGAAAGCTACTTGGACCCAATCTTGTGCAGGAGATGACCGAGAAGGTTCAAGTCATCCAGAAACACATCAAAGCTGCTCAAAGTCGGCAAAAGAGCTATGCTGACAACCGTCGAAGGGACTTGGAGTTCGACGTTGGAGATAAAGTCTTCCTTCGAATATCTCCATGGAAGAGAGTCATGAGATTTGGGAAGAAAGGGAAGTTAATCCCAAGTTACATTGGCCCCTTTGAGATCCTTGACCGTATAGGAGCCGTGGCCTATCGTCTGGCACTTCCACCGAATATGGCTCAAGTTCATGATGTGTTTCATGTATCACTACTGAGGAATTACATACCAGACCCCTCACATGTACTAAACTCAGAGGTGGTACAGCTGGATGATGATCTCTCCTATGAGGAGCAGCCGGTAAAAATTTTGGATCAAAGTGATAAGGTTCTACGCAACAAGACAACCCTCCTTGTAAAAGTTTTGTGGAGGAACCAGAAGTTTGAGGAAGAAACTTGGGAACCAGAAGAGGCAATGAAGGAGAAGTACCCTCACCTGTTTGTGTAAAGTGAAATTTCGGGGGCGAAATTTCTTAAGGGGGTAAGAATGTAACGACCCAAAGTTTTTCAATAGAAAATTCCCTTCTTATATCTATGTCATAGAAACACAAAATAATGAACTACTAAGTGATAAGTGACCTTTAAACATAATTTTTTCACCCCTATGTTTGGAATTTTAAAAATCTGACATACACGGTTGTGCTCAAGATAGCTTTTGGTGTCTAATGAAACAAAAATAATTTTTGGTGAATAGTAACCTACCCTTATGAATAGTAACCTACCCTTATGAATAGTAATATGACCCTCATGAATAGTAAATAAGAGTAACATTACCAATGAATAATAAAATAAAATTTAGACATCATAGAAAGTGATAATTTGACCTTAGTAAACGTTTTTGGTATTTTATAAGTCATAAATAATTAATTATAATTAATTAATTAATTTAAAAGAATATTTATTCCCTTGGAATGTATTAATATAGTATTGAATCAATGTCTAATAGTTTTTAGATAATTTTATAAGACCCTACGTAATTTTTGAAAGAACTATAAAATCAGTTTTAATCTTAAAAACTGTTTTTTTTAAGTAAATTATGATTTTATGTAAATATTAAATTAATAATGTTTAGAAAATTATTTTTGAAAAATGGACTTAATTTTTGGATTCTACACGTTGAAAAATGGTTGGGGTAAATTTTTGGGATTTTTCTGAGGTACTTGAATTTTTGATGAATAGTGGAATCCGATAATTCACAATAAAAGCTAAATAATGTATTAATTGAGTCATTGCTGATGTTCTGCTGATGTAAGCCCACTTGGTTCGGGATTACATTTTAAAATTACTATTATTGGTCATCCAAGACTACCTATTCCTTGTCTTTGGTGGAATTAATAAACTAATCAATTTTATATTAAGGAAACCCCTCTCCCCTCCACTATAAAAGCCACCCTTCACTCCCTCTTTTCCTCACACCTCTCAAGCTCTAAGCCTTATCTAAACTCTTCCCAAACATCTTTCCTAGAACCTCCCCCACGTCCAAAAGCTTCTGGTCTCATCAAAAGACCAATCTTATCTTTCTTAAGGAGGATCTCAAGAGGAAGATTCTAAAGGTAATTTCTCTCTCTCTTCTCCTTTAATTTCCTTTCAAGTTCAAGTTCCTTTCTTGATCTCTCCCTTCCTATATTCATCCAAATTGTTTTGTAAATCCATTATTATATATATACTGTAATATTATGATTCTAATGGTATATTATATCACCCCACACCCTTTCCCTCTTCCTTTTATTTTATTAAAGAGAACGTTGTTCATGTGGTGATAATTTATCACCTTCAAAAATGACATGTTCTCTTCTTCCATTTATACCTTCAATCTGGTCATGATACCATTTTTATGGTTGAACCAGAATATTTTATATTTATTATGTTCTATTTTAAGTTCTGGAAATATCCTATAGCCTTATTACTAAGTTAAATGTTAAAACAAGATCGTTGTGATCCAAAAACCGCTCAAATTAACCCAAATAACCTTCATTAAATTTTTATCTAATGATTCGTCCACTTGGATCTAATATAACTCATTATAAACTCATTCAAGATTCTGTAATATAATTAATAACATGTAATATCAGTTCTGGATGTTTACCCATGATCTACCCAAACATTAATTTAATAATACAAGTGGACCGTTCAAGAAAACCATGAAAACGTACATCCCCGATCAATGTTTTTAAACTCTATAAGTCATCCAAAGGAACATAATATAACATAATGAAACCAGAATGAACCCTATTAATGTACACATGGTTCTATATTTCTAATTAATGAATATAATGTCATTATACAGTACATTAAAGAGAAGGAGGCATTCGAGTACAAGGTAAGGGGAAATCTCGAACCCAATTTTCTTCCTTCGGGTTCTCCCTCTTTCACTCCATTTTTGATATGGTTACTCCTTAAAGATCATTTTTTCATCTTTTACTTTACTTTTCTGGGATATAAATGTTTGTCACTGGTTTTTATGTCCATAAAAATGTTTTCCAAAAGAACTCTTCTTTCAAGATCTCACATTTTACATCTCATTCAAGGTTGATGGTTCTTGTATCAAGTATGTTGTTCCCTCTTTATTTTGGGAACCCAAAGCTTATGAATGTATTATTATGAGATGAAACCCATTCCTTTCCATGGGTTATTTATGTACATGTTTTATATTTGTTCTATGTGTCAATCATGATAATGATAATGTTATGATGTGACGGGTGCGCCCGGAATTATATAGCGCAATATGAATGTTTAAATGTGACGGGTGCACCCGGAATTATATAGCGCTCAAATGCATTGGGTAAAGTGATGAATCTCATGAGTAAATGTGAAATGATGTGTGAACATGATGATAGGTTTGTTCACAATTACGTGTGGTAGTTAACCACTAAGACATGATGTTTCATTTTTATGCATTGCCACATTTCAAGTCTATTATTTATGCTCCTCCCATGTTCATGATTCTTTGCCTATGTCATGATTATGCTCACCCCATGATATATTGTTCTTATCTATCCTCTTATTGGGCTTCTAGCTCACCCCTTTTGATGTATAACCTAAGTTGGCTACATGTACTAAGGAGAGGACAAGTGCCACTAAGAAGCTAGTGAAGAAGAAGTTAAATAAATGTTTATGGTTGATGTTGTATTTGTCATGCATGGTTCTAGTTTGCCCAAGACACTAAACCTATGGATCCTCCATGTGTAATACTATTATTTTTTTTATCTTTGAAATGATGTAATAGTAATGTTAGAAAAGGTCGGGTCTCTTTATATGTAACATTAATCATGATGAGTTATTTGTAACTCTTCTTCAGCAAGAAAAAATAATAAAGATAGATGCAGATTTCAACAAAAAGAAGAATGGTTATGGAAGTGTAGCTTTCATGAATACATCTAAAGCCAAAACTCTAGAACGGGTAACCAGATAAAAAGATAAGAATGTTGTCGTTATATCTGAATCTTGAAATAGCGATCATTTTGAGAATGAATTATCCAATATTTACCAAAGGATAAATAATATTTTGGGAAAGAAATATTTTCAATACATATATAAGATGAAATAAATAAAGTTCATGAAATATTATGAAGTAGCCTATTATGAATGAAAAAGTGATGGACATATTAGGCCTGAATATCCTATTCTTAAGAGAAAAGATATGAAGGAAAATAATTATTAATGAAACTAAAAGATGTATTAAAATATCTAAGGATAAGAATGTCTTAAAAGAAAATGAAACATAGAGTTCCAGTGGTGGTAACTCTACAGATGAATCTTCAAAATATGAATCTTCTATTTAGAAGAATATTGGTATTATAGCCAGAGTACCTGTTTAAAATAGATGTTTTTTTCCAAGGTACACAATGATGAATCCATAACCAATATTTCATTATATGAAAATTTTACTGATGAAAAATATTTTGAATCATTAGATAAAGAATATTATTCACCAGAATAAAATATTGTACCATCACTTGAATATGTTTCTAGATTTTCTAAATTGCTTGAAATTGAAAATTGTGTGATAATGAAGAAGTTAAACAGAGAAAAGACTAGAATTTATATTTTAACAAAATAAGTATGATATATTTCTAAATATATTGATAAAAATCATGTTATTTTTAATGTATTTCTAAAAATCAGAAGGAAGTTAATTCTGAGATGGATAAAATTTCTATGGATCTTGAAAATGTAATTTCTATAAATTTTTTTAGAAAATAAATAATGTTCTAAAACTAATGACATTGAGGATAGGAATTTGTTCATCAGCCTAAAATTTGAAATTTTCTCCTTAATGAAACCATTATCCAACATCACTTCAGGAAGGAAATAATTTGATAAAATGTATTCAAATTATCATCCTCATTGGAATAGTTCTGGATTTGGTTAAACTCATTCAATACCAGTTTTAGTAGTAACTCTTTTGTTCCCCAAAGTGCTTCATTTTATACTAAGTGTCATTATGGAGGACATTAGGAGAATTTTTTTAATTAAAAATCAATCCTTAAGTTTTCATAAAGACTAATTTTATTAGAAAATGTGGATTTCTATGATTTTAATTTCTAAATTTTTTGGATCCAAGAATGTTTGGATTCCAAAATTCTAAATCTTATATTTTTATGAAAATAAATAAAGTACCAACAGAAATATATTGTACAAGGATAGAGGATGTTCCCGACACATGATTATTAAAAAACTTATTTTAAAAGAATATCAAGATGAAAGGAGGAATAGAAACATTCAGAGATAATGCTTAGGGATAAATTGTTGGTATATGTAACATTTTTCTTCTTGTAAAAAACATTAATTTCAAATTTTCTATTTTTCAATGGTCTTTGGAAAAATCTCATTAGCATAATACAATTAAGTGATGAAGTTTTCCTTGTTAAATTTAGGAATGATAAATGTCTAGTACAAAAATCCATGGAAGAGATTATTCATTCGTCCCATAGGTATGATAATGTTTACACACATAACATAGAAGACCTTATAAGCCAAGATCTACCTTGCCTTAGTACAATGCAAGATCAATCATGTTTATGGTATAGAAGTCTAGGAAACTATAACCTCAAGAACCTATGAAAACTTTCAAATAAAATACTTGTTAAGGATCTACCAGAGAATATATTTGATACTTCAAAATTTTATGATCCCTTTCAATTTTGAAATCTACATAAATCAAGATTTAAATCAATTATTGAAGTTTCAAATTATGAAGCATTACAGTTAGTGGATATGTATCTTTTTGGCCCAACACAATATTGAAGTATTGGAGGCCAATACTATGTATTTTTTTTAGTTGTGGATTACACCATATTTATGTGGGTTTATTTTCTATCAATGAAATCTGAAACCTTTTCATATATTAAACTTTTTAGGGCCAATGTTAAAAATGATAAAAACTATCCACTGATAACTAATCAAAATGATCATGGAGGAGAATTTTCAAAATTCATATTTTGAATCTTTTTGTAGTAAGAAAGGTATTACTCATAACTTCTCAGCTCCATAAAATCGTCAACATTATGGTGTTGTTGAAAGAAAAATTATAATTCTTCATGATGTAACTAGAACCATGTTGATTGAATATTATACTAGAAAACATTTTAGTTCTGGAGCTATTAGTAGTTCTTGTTATACTATAAATTTAGTTTTAATCTGACATTTTCATAACCAAACACCTTATGAATTGTGGACTGGTCGAAAACCTATACTTTCTTACATCAAAGTATTTGGATGTAAATTATTCATCTTTAATATTAAATATAGCTTACATAAATTTGCAACCAAGTCTGATGAGGTAATTTTCTTAGGATACTCCACTACTTATATAGATTATAGAGTTTTTAATAAATTGAATGTACTATTGATGAAACAGTGCATGGAAAATTTGACGAAACTTGTCCTTTTGTTTTTAAACAACACCCACTGACATCCTGACATTTTTTTTTCAAAAACTAATCACCAACTATTGAGAGAAAATTATTATAATAAATAAAATACTCAAGAAAATGTTTCTAAAGTATTCACCCTAGAATATTTTCAACCATATGTTGATGAATAGGTTTTACATAACCCAAATCAGTTGCTTCTTAAGCATCATTCTAGTGATAGTATCATTGTTGATGTAAATCAACCAGTAAGGACAAGAAATTTTTTAAGAAAACATGTATATCATCTGGCATTATATCCCCGATTAGAACCAAAAAGAACTAATGAAGCATTACGTGTTGATGATTGGATTAAATCCATAGAAGATGAGTTAAATGAATTCAAATGGAATAAAGTCTAGACCTTGGTTTAAAGACCTAAGGAAACTTCTCTAATTGGAGTAAAATGGTCCTTCCGGAATAAATGTGATGAAAATTAAATCATCGTAAGAAATAATTCTAGATTAGTTGCTAAAGTATGTAACAAACAAGAATGAATAGACTATCAAGAAACCTATTCTCTAGTAGCTATACTTGAATCTAATTATTACATGTTGTGAAATTATTTCTAGATAGAGAATTACTGTTGTTCCTTTTGAGTTTTTTGAATATCTTGTTCAAAAATGAAAATATTGTTCAACCATGAACGTCTTGTTCCAATTTCTCCATGTGAATCCAATTGTAGAAGAGTAAAATCATGGGATTCTAAGGATAAGATGACAAAGGTTCTGATTAACATTATGTTTGAATGATTGCAAGGATAGAAAGACTGACTCTGATATTCTTATCAAGGGCTTATGCCAGTGTGGGAATGACAGACATTCTTGAATGTATAAATCAAGGGACCTTTAACCAAGGTTTTTTGATTTCCTTCACTTTGGGTTATAATATTTTCTACTTGTTTAATTATTTTTATAACAAGTTTTTATTTGGGTGTATTTTTTTTAAGAAATAATGTATTACATTATTATACTATCTAATTATTTTATACTATGATAAATAAGATTATATACTCACAATGGGAGAATCATTCCTTAAGACAAATCAGCTTCAGTTTTCTTATGTTTAACCTGATCAAGTTTAGGTTTCTTATTATCAGACCTGGGCCCTACTAATTAACACTTTATGTATGAACCAATGAGTTTTTGTAATTTATCCTTCTTTAACATTGTAAAAAATAGATTTACTTAAGGTTATAAGTGATAGTGTTTAAACCACCAATTCACCCCTATTGTAATTGAGAATCTACATACTGTATGTTGATCATACATGAGGGTGATCAGAGATCCATTTCATGGTATGTTCTTGGATGAAGAACATTGATGGCCTTTCGAGGTAGGGGAACCATTTCTTGTTTATTTATTTTTGTGTAATTATAGAGATACTATGATTTAGACCCTTGGATCACAATAAAATTACCCTAATAATTTCTAAACTGTAATAAATAATTGGCATCGATAGCATGCAGATGATGTTGTTTGTACCATGATAAGTGGTGCCTCTTGATTTTTAGATAATTTTTTATATACGATGTTCTTTTTGGTGGTGTATCATGCAAAATTGATAAATAAAAGTAATGGAAATTAATTGATAATTAATTGGATAAATATTAAAAATACATGTTCCATGAATCATTTTGTTGTTTTAATTTGATGATAATTAAATTGATGCAATTATTAATGTTCAAATTTTTTATTTAGTGATTTTTAAACTCATTTATTCATATTGATAAAATAATTAAATTCATGTTAAATTAATTTTTTAATTAATTTATCATAGCTTGTGATAGATTGTTTCTTCATATTTTTCCTATAGTTGTGACCAGTGAATAATGAATTGGTTAATTCAATATTGAATAAGAACAACTATTGCGATAAGATGAATTCCTTATAAATCATCAGTTTCCTACTTGTTTTTAAAGGCCGAGTTCCTTGTGATTTGGATCTGTGAGAGCTCGTTGTGTGTGATGGATGGATACCTTGAATTATGACCAAAAATCGGATTTTTTTTCCTGCTTCATATGATGTGAGCCTAGGATGGATGATACTGGATGTATGTTTTGGTATTCAAGGAAGTGAAGCCCAATTGTGACGTTAGCCTAGGATGGATGAGCCTATAGGACTGTTGTTGTATGTGGGTGGGAAGTCTCAGAGGATGTAGAGGAATTTGATACCTGTGATTGTGGGAAGAATTTGGATATGCATATGGGTGTGGGGGAAGACACCGGGGTTGAATGAATGAGTGGAAGCCAGACATACCTATTTATACGATATCTGAATGCTTGTTTGAATCTATTTCATGAGTTTTTACTGTGGATTAGTATAAGGACCCGAACTTATTTCATAAATAATCTTGAATTTATTCAATAAAACACTTCATTATACATTTAGGATCTTTTAAAGTTTAGAGATTTAGATAATTAAGACAAAACATTCATAACATTACACATTGTTACATAGTGGATACCATAAAATCATTTTCCATTTTCCTCAGAATATAAAACATTAAAACATAAAACAAGACTCCTTGACAATTCTTCAACATTTAACATGTCTTAATTCCTTGTATTATTCATCCATTAACCTGTGAAAAATCATTTAAAACTTGGGATGAGCACAAAAGCTCAGTAAGGTATGAAAAAGAAGGAAAAATCACATTAGTCCATGAATACGCATGACGTATGAAAACATTTTCAAAAGACATGCTTTCCACCCATAAAATCTTACTTTGTGTAAAATTATATTTACACAATATCCACACAAACATAATTATAATCATATAGGTATATTGGGGCATTACTTACATAATCTTGTAACCATCTTGGCTACCTTAAAATTTGTAACCCTCACGGCTACCTTACTTTGTGTAACCATCACAGTTACACTTGGAGTAACCATACGGCCGACCTCCAACTTACTCATACCCAATGAATTGGAGGGAAATATAGGTCCCACACTTCATCATAAACAATGCCCAATAACAAAAACATAATCATACAACATAAACAATAGCATAAAAACATTGCCTTTGAATCTTATAAAACAGAATTTTAAAAGAGGATTTTAGAAGAAAAGTCCCTTATAAACATCATATACTTGAAGTGAGACTTAATTGAGTGGATGGAATATGTATATACTCTGTAAATACACATAATTAAACATAATATAAACATAACCCATAACACAAACAATTTAAATAGCACATAAATTAAAAAGTAGAAGGTTAACCCAAAGAATGGAAATCGGGTTAAGAATTCCTTTACCTTGGGCTTGTATTACTTCAAAATTGTTTAAACCTCCTATATAATGGTTAAAAGAGTGTTATTAGTACTTTACAGAAACATGTTCATGTTTATAACATCTTATATGGTCATTTCATAACCTCATTTCACCCCTTAATTGTTAGTATTTTGTTCCTTGCATTATTTTGGGTGAGTTCTTTTGTGATTTTCACAATCGGTTCATGATGAATCGTTCTTGTTGATTGGAAGTGAAACTCCAGAATTGGAATGTAGTAGTATTTACATAATTCCAGTACCATAAATTATACCATTTATCACTTTGGTGCTTTATATGATGATGATTTATAAGTTAAACATTAATTATGTTCGTTTAGATAATTTAAGTGGTTCTTTGATAATTACAACTTCATTTAGTCTTGTAAATTTGAATCATGAGTACAAAAGAATTCCAGAACCTTATATGATTCATAAAACATATATTATAACCTGGTTTAACCATATAAATGGTTTCATGACCAGACTTGAAAGAATTAATGGAGATTGAAAATACATCGTCCACGATATCGGTAATTCGACACAAATGGACAATGTTTTTTTATTCTTTAAAAAAGTGAGAGAGGAGAGGAATAATGATTTGTAATTTTCAATAAACATGTCAACATCCAGAATATACATGATTCTGGAGATTTCATGCCTCTTGGATAAGAGGGGGTGAAGAACGAAGAGAAGGGAATCTTGAAATGAAGAAAACATGAGAAATTTCTTACAAAAATTCGGCATCCTAACGGCGTCTCTTAAAATTTCATAAAAATAAGATTGATGAGAGGAATGGAATATCTCATAATTCAGACAAAATTTGGACAGTAAGGGGAAATATTAAATGAAATATCCCAACAAAAGACAAAGGTAAAGGAAGAGAATAACATAAAATGGAAGGAAAGAATGAAAATGAAAGAGGATGTTTACCTCTTGATCTCTTCTCCTTGAGATCTTTCTTAAGGGCTTTGATTTTGGTATTTTTGTGAGAACAGCAGCTCTAGGACGTGGGGAATAAGATTGGGGAGGGAATTTGGCAGAAATTAGACAATTCTCAAGGCTTGAGAGGTGTGAGAGGAAGAGGGGAGTGAGGGTGGTATTTATAGTGGAGGAGGGGAGGTATTTTAGACTATTTTAATTATTATTATAATATTTTTATCAAGACCATGAATAATCTCAAATCAAGTGGCCCTAAATAGTTATAATATCATGTGATTTTGAAGAAAGTGTCCTTGAATCACTTATGATGTCATAAATAGTGCATTTTTACTGATAAATTGATTATACGGTATTTTACCGTATTTCACTATTCACTGAAAATTCAAGAGTTTCAGAAAAATACCAAAAATTTACCCCAACCATTTTTCGATGTGTAGAATTCAAAAATGAACTCCATTTTTCAAAAATAATTTTCTAAATATTATTAATTTTATTTTTAAATAAGGTCACAGTTAATTCGAAAAATAACAATATTTAAGTGCAACTAGTTTCATGTGACATTGGAAAATTAATTAAGATCCCATTATCCTATTGCCATGGGAAAATAAAATAATATTATTATTTACTATTCATGAGGTCATATTACTATTCATATTACTATTCATAAGGGCATGTTACTATTCACCAAAAAAACAAGTTTGTTTCATCAGACTCTAAATAACATACTGAACCCAATTGTAGATGATAGTTTCTTGAAATTCAAAACATAGAAGAAATAAAATTATGTTTAAAGGATACTTATAAATATATACCTTAAACAAAATTTCAAGCATTTTCAATTTATTTTTAGAAAACCTTGGGATGTTACAATTAGATTACTCTCTTCCCATGACGGTCAAATATGCATTGTGTATACCACATGATTTATATGTTTATCTTATTTTGGATGGCTTAGTTCACTCTCCAACCATTGGGGGTGAATATTTTATGTGTAGTTCATATACTCATAGTGTTGAGCCCCCTGGGTTTGGATGAGGTTACACTTTATCCTTTTTGATGTAGACGGATGCTCTCATTTTTAAGCCTTGTTTGGTAGTTTATGATTTTTTCTGAGATTACCTAGTAATATGGAAAGTAATAATTTTAATAAATGAATAAATGTTTTACAAATGGGGTGGAGCATGCTAGGATGCAATGCTAGGGTTATAATTTTTAGAAGTATTGGACTCGGTTTTCTTATGCTTGGAGGGAATGGATCTAATTGATATGGTAATTAAATGTAATTTGAAAATTATTAATGGCTAATTAATGGTTAAAGACCATATTGATGTAATGTTTATCTAATTAAAATGGATCATGTATTTAATTTATCTTTTTATATTGTTCTATGCTTATTGGATATCTGGTCTTAGTAGTGGATGATGGGATTCTGAGGGACTTTAGCTATAGTTGATTATGAGACTAGGTTATGTCCATATTGATGTTGTGAGCTATATTATATCATGATATTATTGTGATTCTATAGAATACAACACTCTATCAGTTAGTTAAGCTAACACCCAAGGGATTTTGATCCCTAGGTGGGTGTTTTTCCCAACATCCAGGTGGTAGGATGGATGGATGACTACCCCATTTGGCCCCACTCTCTTATATTGATAGTAACATGTGCTAGTATGATTGATGGCATTTTTTCCATATATATTTGTATAGAGGTTTTTAATGTATTGTGGTTATTTCACACACATATATTATGGATATTGTTTTCTAAGGACCACTATATGTATTACATGTATAGTTGTGGTGGCTTGAGGTTCCTTACTCGGTGTATGGGATATGAGGGATTGAGGTATAATTCCTGATGTATGATACATATTATACGGGCAGTGGTGGATCCCAGAAACTATTTTTTTCTTTTTTATGTATACAATTTGGTATGTTGCATGATGTGAATGTTTTGTTTCTTTTCCAAGTGGTCTATTGGATAGCCTTTTTAGAGAGAGATGCTCAAGATGTACGGTATTGGGGAAAATTAGTAAACTAGTGGGGAAGTGGTAGTGGGGTACCCTTGATATTCATTATCATATATTATTATATTTATGAAATACTTGGAGAATGTTTATATAGTGATGCTGGGAACTAATTATACCTATTTAGGTGACCAGTTAGTTTCACTTGTTCTTCACCATGCTTTTGTGTGATTTCATTACATTTTCACGAGAGGATATGGAGAGGATACTAATTAGTATACTATTATACAGTCCTTATGTTTATTTCATCTTTTTTATGTATGTTGTATTAAGTTGGATATCATGCTAGTTACTACTAGCTCATGGTTTAGAGGGATCTATTTGGGCTTTGTGGTTTCCACCTATTTTACTTTCTATAGGTATGTTATGTTTTCTTTCAGTTATTGTAGTTCTTTCATGACATTACATATGTGTACTGGGGTTTCCTTTTCTTATTATTGTATGATCTTCCTTTGGTAGGTGTCTATCTTATCTCTCTCACTCACATGTGTTCTCTTAGAGGATAATACCTATCATTTGTGCGTTTACTATACCATCGGTGCTCGTCTCCAACCCTAGGCCTTCTAGAGGCGGGACTCAGCTGTCACTATATATCCTCTCCTATTTACAACTCACGAGGGGTACAATTTATCGGTAGGGGTCATGATAGAGTGTTATCAGATCTTTGTTTGATGGATTGGATGATGTTTGAGGATAAGAATAGGTGATGATTCATGGGTTATTAGAGAAACAGTGTTATCTAAGATTATAAATCAATGTAAACGTGGGAGACCAGATGAGACATGAGTATTTTTTTCCCCTTGTGATCTAATACCCAAACCATTATGCTTATAGTGACCATTAAACAAAGTGATACTAATTTTAGGGTAGATGTCTAAGAAAGGATCATACATCAATCTTCATTATTCATGTGTTTTAATGGGTAGTCCTCAAGGTAAGTTAACCCAAAATGTGTATAATATAAAAAATAATTAATGTCAAAATATTCCATATTATAGGTTTGGAATTATAAATGTTTTTTCATTTCCTTGATTTTTTCCAGCCTAACATCCTCATCAGCTTTATGAAAAAATATGTTCCATAGGTTGTACTAGTATATCATCGTAGATCGGGGGTTGATGGTGATTTAATTTAGAGGTGGACACATTAAGTTTTTCAATTCAGGATTATGTTGAAGTATGAAGGCCCCATTTCATATAGTTATAGAAAAATGGTTGGAGGAGGTTGAGATAGGCTTTAATTTGATTTTTTCTTAGAAATAGAATATGGTATTATTGGTTGTGATGATGTTATGTTGGGTAGCAAGGAAGTGGTGGTTCTTGTTCCATGGTGGTAGAACATAGTTTAAAGTATCATGGGAGGAGTTCCAAGACCCATTCCGAGCCATATTTATTTACTCAATGGAGAAGGAGGGTAGTCCCCATATGATTCTTACCTTTTAGCAGTGTATCACCAGTGTTGGAGTGTTTGGGATCTGTTTTAGAAATATTCGATGATATCCTTTAAAACTAATTCTAGATGTGGTGGTTATGGATAGGAAATTTGAGGAGTCTATTCATCCACAAATCCAGTTCTAGGATATACCGTATATTATGAAGTCATATATTTAGGTTATGGAAAGATCATAGGTCATTGTGAGGACATTATACAGAAACAGATCACCATGATAGGGTAGTTTTCATGATTCCTCAATAAGGAGAGATGTTGTCTGGGGTTCCCGGTAATTAGACCATAAGAGCTTCTGATCAGCTGAGGGTTGATCCCATCCCTCAAAGTTTCATCTATTTGGGGGAAGTGGATCTTAGTAATATTCCAAGGGATTATACACATGTTTTTCATGTGGTGTATGAGGTCATCATTGGTGAAGTTCCCAACCATTCTGACCATTTTATGTGAACATGTTGTTCCGGTTTATGTTCCTTGACTAAGGAATTTCCAACTAAGACTATAGTAGTAGGTTGCTCTAGTTTTGGGTCAGTAGAGAGAAGATGGGGTAGGTAGATGTTAGCCCTAAGATGCTCCTCGTCCTCAGAGGGTATAGTGTGTCTATGGAGGTGGTCCCCAACAGGTTCAAAGTGGTCATGGTCAGCTTCATGATTCAACATTTCCCACACCAGGAGAGTTAGACATCAATTGAGGCTCCCATTCGTTGTTTTTTCTTAGATTCTTTCCTTTTTTGATCATGGAGAGATAGAAGTTTTCATATAACCTACCATGGTCCATCCTTTAAGACTTGAGATAGAGAGGCCAACAGTGCCCTAGGTGTTTACTATTCCTGTTGGAGGTCGAGGTGACATGTTTGATATATGTAGATATCGTGACCTAGTGCTGGAGAAGCACCTATCATTGGTAGATTTCCATTGTTAATAGATACCACAATATTCCATCATCCTCATCATGGATTTGTTGTATTTGATGGAGGATATCTTGTATTGATTTAGGATGTAGGTTATGTCATCGATGTGGGTGGAGAGACAACAGTATTTGCTGGTGAGTGAAACCTAGGGATGGGTCAGGTACGTGGTCCATCAATGACATACATGATGGTAGAAATGATGCTGAGTTCATTAGAGGTTCCACATTTATATATTCCCAATGATGTGGGAGAGTACCCTGATGTCTTTCCAGAGGAGTTTGTAGTGTGACCCCCTCGATGAGAGATTGCGTTCAGGACTAAAACTATATTAGGTCGAATATCATATTTCAATGTCACCATATAGGATAACACCATCTAATTTCAGAGGTCTATGCATACAATATGATGTTCTTTTGAAGTGTGGTTTTGTTCGGCTTGTGTGTCACCGTGGGGTGCACAGGTTTTATTTTTAAAGAAGTCTTATTTCAGTATGAGGTTGTGTATCGATTATAGTTTCATTAAAAAAGAGAAAACGAATAACCTCTATCCTCTTCTACAGATTAAATATTTATCTGATCAATTGATGGGTGATAGTTGGTTCTCGAAGAACAATTTTTTTCAGAATATCATCGGTTTCATATAAAGGATGAGGATATCCCAAAGATTTATTTCCATTATCATGATTTGCATTACGAGTTCATTGTGATGTCATTTACTGTGAAAAATACTCCCACTATTTTTATGGGGTTAATGAACAATATATTTCATTATTTCATAGATATGTTCTTTGTGTCACTAAAAAATAATTAGCTTTTTCCAATAGGAGTATATATGTTGGTAAAAGTGAATAATCTAATTGTAAAACGTTTTACCACAAAAAATTATCTTGTCACAAAACTGTTAGTAAAAAATCTATCGCTAAATGTTCTTGTGATAGATGTAATTTTTTTGTTTCAATTATAATAATATCAACATATAATATATATGTTGGTCAAAATGCTTTGAAACAGATTTCTATGACAAATTTACTTGTTGGTTATATTATTATCATCATTCATAACCAATACCAATAATTAATATCTATTTGGGTATTTTAATAGTTATTATGAAAATTTTATATTATATTTATTAATATATCATATATAATACATCTGTTAAACTATCATACTGAATAAAATTTTTAAACATGTAAGGCATTGATATAGAATAATCATATTAATAATGAATTTTAATAAAAAAATGTATCAATACATACATAAGTTTACTGATGTCAAAAATGATCATAAATAATAGAAAATCCTAGGATCCACCTATTTCACCACTATCCCACCAGAACCCCCCCAAAAAAAATGAAAAAAGAGAATGTTGTCTCTTGACTCCAATAATCCAACATCGAACCCTAGATCTTGCATCACCCCGAGTAGCCCATTATAATCAAATGATAATGTAATCTCTAGAACCATAGAGGAACCTCAAGTCACTTCTATGCCACACCCATCAACTCCAAGACCTATACAACATACATCCAGAGATCATACCCAAAAATTAGTAAAAAATACATTCATTCATTGAAACCCAAATATAAATTAATGAAAATAAAAAAATGATATTTATAGAATGAAAATTTTCTATTTATCATCTCTATTGACATCTAAACAAATCAGATTATCTCCACTGCCTATGTAGAACATAGATTTGATGCTATGTCAGACTCTTCCACTCTAAGATCTAAACCACACAACCAAAGAAAACACATTACCTAATAAAAACATGGGTCACATCAGTTTATTTTAATGTAATATAATTCATAAAATTATTACCCAAGTCATTCCCAAGTGTATTTATTTATCAAGATCAATGTTTCAATTAGATAAATGTTACAACAAATGCACGAGGTGTAAAAATCTAACACCATTGTGAACGGATGGATATAGTAGGAAATATTGAAAAAAAATCAAAAGTACCACACATAACATTATGAAAGAATGAAAATGTAGCCTCCAGGAAACACATAAACAGGGTAGTGTAAAGAAATCAAGATAGATATTATGTGTCTTCAAATAACAACAGTAGAAAAGAAGGATATCATTAATGATCTCACACTCTTAATGCACCATCCCATTTTTATAAGGAAAAGCGCTGGATCTCCCAAAAGATTGATCTAAAGCCTTAAAATAGTAGAAAAGATGAAAAATATAGGTGCTGCATGGGCCCTGTATTATGATTTAGTAGGAGACCCTAACCCCTTCAGAAGAGTCCAAGATTCACCTATTGACTAAACATGTGCTCTTTGAACTACCAATTTCACCCAAACCCCTTTAGATGAGTCATAGATTCCCAATTCGAGTAAACATGCACCGTATCAATTAACAATGTCCATATCCAAATCAAAGCCTCGAAATAAATAAAACAATAGTCCCCAAAGGAAATAAAAATGTTGTTATTTCCAAGATGAAATCATATCGACTATGAAAAATCAGAATTCAGCATGTGTTGATCCATAAATAGAATGTTCCAGGATGAGGAAGGGGACATCCAAATGCTTGAAAAGCTGTGACCAGAAAACATGACACAACTGCATTAACTCCCAAGATCCTGGGGACACTAGTATAGGTAAAGATAGATGGATGATTAACCAGATCAAAGGATAAATGAAACTTCAATACTTAAATATGTTTTAATTTAATGCATATGAAATATATATTGCCTCAACTTATAGAATGCATTCATGTTGAATATAAATTTTATATTGAAACTATATATTATACCTAAGTGGACATCCTATTAAAATTTAGACATGATAATTTACATTAAATATAAAAAAAATGAATTCTTAATATATAGAAGATGGAGGATTGAAACTAATGAGGATAGAGAAATTATGATAAGGCTTATGTAATGTCCCAGTTCCAGAAGCCGCCCAGAGGCTCCCCGTACCCAGTTGGTCACATGGCCTCAAGTGCATTTCCCCAAACACCAGAGGCTTCCGACTAGTAGTGAGGGCCTTGGGTGTGATAGTGGGGAAACTATTCCCTCATTGGAAGAGTTTCACAGCAGAAGTGAAACAAATAGCAATAGCGGAAACAATTGTAATAATACAGTACATTAGAAAACATTGGAAGACTTAATGTTAGAAGCCACTAGAGAACATATATAAATGATGCATGATACATATGTCAGAAAAAATATCCAAACAAATCCCAATTCTAGAATACAATACTAGACCAAATTACAGAAGAAAAACAGATTAACTCCTCAGCATCGCAAGCTTCATCTTGGTCCCATGCTCTCCAATTCCTTAGCAATCAAGTACCTAAAGTAGAAGGGCGCTTGCCCTTATCTATATCAGTATCAATATAATCTGTTTGAGCCCAAAATCAGGACCCAAACAGGGTGTGAGACTAATTACAGTAGGCAACCACTAGATTATTTGTGCCTAATAGTCACTGAGTATATATGGCAGTCCATAAGAAAAAGGAAGTAGTAAAGAATTCCACAGTTCAGAGCATTCAGTTTCATATACCAAGTAAGTAGCTACTAAGACCAGGTAACCCTCTAGGAAGTACTCTCAGCCTAACCCCTCTGGTTCAACAAAAACAACACAAGCAACCCTCTGGAATGTACTGACATTCTAACCCCTCTGGTTCAGCTTATGCATAGACTCTCTGAGGAACAACTCACCGTCAATTCCTCCTATAGTCTTGTATCGATATCTAAGGCATTCTGGGGAAGCACTTACATCTCACCCCCCACCTATGGCATGCGTTGAGGAACTATAGACACTCGGGGGAAGCACTTATATCAATTCTCCCTGTGGTCTCGCATCGTAATAGTAAAAGAGACTCTCTAGAGAATCCCTTATGTCTATTCTCCCTATGGTCTACTACAACAGGTTTGCATGGCCCTGTGTAAGTTAATAGAGCAAAGAAATACAAAGATGCCTAAGTAATCCTCAAGAACTACATGGATAGATAGTCTACAGCATATCAGAATGTCAGATAAAAAATCACACTCCATTCTACAATACTAGGCATGTGAAAAACAAGGCAGCCGAACAGGCTAATAAGGACTAAACAGTCATAAAAAACATGCGTGGGAAAATAATTCCAAATCAAAGGAAATAACCCTATTCACATTCAATTAACCTCTATTCAAGATTAAAAGCACATTAGGCAATTAATAGTGATAAAATTGTAATCACACAATACCCCGTTCAAGGGTATTGGGTAATTTTGCACATATAACGCAATGAATATCTACAGAATGGCACAAAACACCTGCCTCGGTGTTGTAGGATCATTATATGTGACCCTTAATCCTTGAATATCCCGTGAACACTGTAGATCTACAAAAATGCTCAAAACTCTCAACCAATGATAACTTGAGAAAGAGGAGGAATCATGAATTGAAACTCTAGTAGAAGGAAGATCATACTGAGGCGATCCCAACACAATTGAAGACAATCGATTCAAAGAACAGATGATCTATTGGGGATCGGAGAATAATTCCGGCTATACGGTTTCTCCCAAATGAGATAGACCTAGAAGAAGGTGTTTCTGTCCTTCAGTCACGACCTAGGTATGTTTAATGAAATAAAAAGTACACAATGTGTACTTTATAAGTACAAGGCTTGTACGTTCCTTTACTGGCCCATGCATTAGGCGGTCTCTTGGTCACCACAAAGGGCCATGTGCATGGTCGTGACACAGCCAGCACCTACCTACCCGCAGTAACCTAATACAGGGCATTTACTTATAAAATAAATGGTGTGTACTTAAGAAATTTCCAGAAACTCCTTTTTTTCTCAAAAAAAATTGAAAAAGGAAAACATACTTGAAAAGAAGATGTGGTTTCTTTGATACTTCCTCCCTTAAATAAATTCATCGTTGAATTTCCCTAGCAATGCGTCATAGAAAAAGAATCCTCAAACAACTCCAGCCACTGTGATCGTACTTCGGTCTCCCTCTCCCAAGTCTCATCCTGTACTCTCTCGTGCATCCATAGTACTTGTACCATAGGAAAAGACCGACCATGGAGAACCTTCGCATTGCGATCAACAATCTGGACAGGGTGCTCCTCGAATGATGCATCATCTTCCAACTCGACCTCCTTGGGTTGAAAAACATGAGAGGGGTCATAGAAGTAACGTCAAAGATGAGAAACATGGAAGTCATCATGCATATCTTGATACCTATGAGGTAAATTCAATCGATAGGAAACCGGTCCAACTCTCTCCAAAACCTCAAATGGCCCAACATACCATGTTGAAGCCATACCTTGTCTCCTAAACCTCCTGTGTCCCAACCTCGTTGTGACACGCAGGAAAACATAATCTCTGACCTCGAACTCTGGTGGTCATCTTCGTCGATCAGCATAAGCCTTCTATCGAGACTGTACAGTAGCCATCCTCTTCAGAATCAACTATATCTTGTCTGTGGTCTGCTGGTCAAGTCGAGGTCCCAGCATAGCTGCCTCTCTTATATATAGTCAACATAAGGGTGATCGAAATGGCCTACCATACAAATCCTCATAAGGTGCCATCTGAATAGTTGTTTGAAAAATATTGTTGTAGGAAAACTCCACAAGAGGAATGTGCTTCTCCCAAGAACCTCCAAAATATAGGATGCATGCTCAAATCATGTCATCAAGAACCTGAATTGTAAGTTTGGAATGGACATCTGTCTGAGGGTGGTAAGTTGTACTCAAAAGTACCTATGTACCCAATGCCTTCTGTAGCCCCTTCTAGAACCGAGAAGTAAAATGTGTGTCCTTTTCTAAAACAATGGAGTGTGGAACACCATTTAAATGTAAAATCTCATAGATGTACAACCATCCCATCACAACAACACTAAAGGTCTCCTTGATAGGAAAGAAGTGGTAATCCTTTGTGAGTCTATCAATGACAACTCATACAACATCATTCCCTTGAGGAGACCTCGTAAAACCTATCACGAAATCCATCGCGACATTGTTCCACAACCACTCGGGAATGGTTAACTGCTAAAAAATCCATGTTCGTCGTTGATACTCTGACTTGACCTATTGACAGGTGGAACACCTCATGAAGAAACCAGTAAACATCCGTCTTCAAACCTGGCCACCAATACTAACAGTGTAGATCATGATATATCTTGGTGACGCTAGGATGAACTGCCCAAACTGAGCAATGAAAGTCTCGCATTAGTTCCTCACGTATGTCTACATACACCCGTATGCGCCCATGAAAACACAAGATCTCATCCTCTCCTATGATAAATCTAGGAATAGGGTCCTCTCCTGACAAACCTTACCATATGACTATGCCTTCTGAATCTGATAGCTGCCTCAATCACACTCGATCAAGAAGAGTTGAGGTAATAGCTACCGAAGAATGAAAAGTATTCCCCTGTCTGTCATGAACATCCAAATGCATCTCAGAGAACAGATCCAAAAGCTGCCACTCACTGCTGGCCTCATGAACTGCCTATATCTGAGACCTCCTGCTCAACGCATCAGCCACTGCGTTGCATTTCCCAGGTGTATAGGCAATCTCAAAATCAAAGGACTAAAGGCACTCAACCCAACTTCGTTGTCTCAAATTCATATCACGCAAAGTGAAGAAGTACTTGAGACTATGGTGGTCGGTGAAAAAAACAAAATTCTCTCCTGGAAGACAATGTCTCCCACAACATAAGGCATGGAAAACTGCAGCCCACTCGAGATCGTGTGTCTGGTAGTTCCTCTCATGTGGCCTCAATTGCCAAGACCCATACGCAATGACTCCTTCCCCCGAGATAAGCACAGCTTCTGGCCTGATACCTGATGTGTCACAGTAAATAGTATAGCACTCGGCCAACATTGGAAAAACTAGTATTGGTGCTGATGTCAGTCTCCCTTTCAACATCTGAAAGGCTATCTCACAAGAATCTGACCACATGAACTTTGCACCATTCATAGTCAGACCCGTCAGTGGTGATGCTAAGCGTGAGAAGTCTTGTATTGAACATCTATAGTGACCAAACAACCTAGAAAACCATGTACCTCAAAAAAATTCTTTGGATTCTCCCAGAAAACTACTGCTACCACTTTCTCTGGGTCCACTAATACTCTTATCTCTGAGATGACATGAACCCAAATTGAATCTGATCCATCAAAAAGTAGCATTTTGAATGCTTATCATACAACTAATGCACTCTCTGTGTACTCATAATGATCTCAAGATGTGTGTCATGGTCGTGTCGAGTGTGAGAGTACACCAAGATATCATTCAGGAAGACAACCTCGAACGAATCCAAGTATGGAAGGAATAGTTGGTTCATCAGATCAATGAAAACTGCAGGCACATTCATTAGACCGAACGACATAACCACATACTCGGATAGACCATACCAACTCCAGAAGGATGTAAAAGGTATATCATATGGTCTAACACACAACTGATTATAACCAAACCTCAAGTTAATCATCAAAAACACTCGGGCTCCTCATAGCTGATCAAAGAGATCATCAATCCTCGGAAAGGGATATCGGTTCTTGATCATAAACTTGTTCAACATCCGATAATACACACAAAGTCTAAGGGTACCATCTGCCTACTTCACAAACATGACAGGAGAACCCCAAAGAGAAGTATTGGGTCCGATGATAGCCTTTTTCCTGCAAATCCTCCAACTACTTCTTGAGATCTTGAAACTCTGGTGTATCCATCTTATAAGGAGGAATGGACACCGGTGCTTCTCCTGGCACAAGATCAATAAAAAATTACACCTCTAGCTCATGAGGAAAACCTGAAAAGACCTCTAGAAAGACATCTCTAAAATGATCCATCACTGGAGGAAAGTCCATCTGTGAAGCCCCTTGGTCATCCTGATATAGACTATCAATCTGGGCGGAAAATCCTCTCAACCCATGATGCTCCAGTCCCTCTCTACTCGCCTGGACACCCCATTCCCCTTATGAAGCAATCATTCACCCTCTAGTGAAATGAAACTCACCCTATGACGATAACAGTTGATGAATGCCTAGAATGGAGCTAACCAGTCAATTCTGAGAATGACATCATAGCCTGTCATCTCTAGGACATAGAGGACCCATAAGAAGTGACACCCACCAACCTCTAGATGGAACTCCTTGCACTGATGTACACTAGTCGTTCTAGTCCCCAATGATGTTTCTAGCATCAAGATATTATTAGAAGAAAAGATACAGAGCCGAAGGCTCTCCACAACAACTATAGATATAAATCACTGGGAAGCCCCCGTATCAAAATGAGTAGAAGCTAAAACTAAGAAAACTATTATCATACCTTGAATTATAGTGAGCCAGAGATCCTACTCATGTTGGGATAATTCCACTACAAAAGTCAAGCCTACCCTACGGCCCTGTGACCCAGCCTGACTACACTGAGATGACCCACTCTGTTGCCACTAAATGCCTGCTGACTGACTACCACGACCACAACCTCCACCTTGGCCTGAACGTCCAGAAGGACTCCAGTTCCCAGACTGGTGCGAAACTAGTGGTTCTGCTGCTAAATGAGGAGTCAAAGAAGAACCATGTCACCAGCAGCTGGTGAGATGATCTGATAGAAACACTGAAGATAACACATATTGCAGCAAGATCGGCACTCCACTAGATATATCTGGAAATGTGGCCTTGTGTGCATGCTCTTCCCACACTAGTTGCACACCACCTGGCTACCAAATGATGTGTCTCGCCTACTTGGATAATCGCACAAAGACTCCCTATGGTGCTTCCTGCTGTCAGTAGGAGGGATGCTAACTCCAGATGTCGAGCCACACTGGCTCACAACTCCAGAATCCCTAAGATCGTGCTCTATGATCAGCTTTTGGTTGACTATATATGTGATAGAAGTCAACCAGAAGATGTTCACTAGTGATCAGATTTCATTTTTGAGATCATCATCAAAATTACTTCCCAGGAAAAACTCATCTCCTCTTAGAATTGGTGTGAATCACAACAAATCGATGAAGTGGGAGGAATACTCCATAAATGAAAGCGTACCCTACTCTAGACTCATGAACTCTCGGGCTCGATCGTCCCTCAACGTCTCTAGATAGAAGTAGTCATAGAAATCACACTGGAACTCATCCCAATCCATGACCTGCTGGCATCCCAAATGTGATATCACATCCCACTATCTCTTGGTAGAATCCTTAATCATGTACACAGCGAGCTTCACCCTCCTCTCTGGAGCAGTCTCCAGATGCTTGAAGATAGAAATCCTGACTTTAAACCATGACTATACAGCCTGAGGTTCTACTTCCCCTATGAAGGTGGGAGGATGATGCTGATGGAATACCAGTGTCCGCTCTGCCATAGATGGGGTAGGATGCGGTACTCCGTAGAAGGTCTGTAGGAACCTCATAATTCCTTCTCGGATCTGTGGGTTTGCACCTATGTCCAGAATGACGGCTGGTGCCAAGACTGGCATAACTAGAGGATCTGATGGTTGTCCCTGATCAACCATGTCCAATGTCTGATCACAGCCTTGAAAATGTCGTACCACCGGAGGATGTCTCGGTGGCATGACTCTACAAGTTCATACACACACCATAGATCAAGATTAATAAGGAATTAAATCTAGAAGTGCTAGAAGAGAACAAGAAGAAGAATGCATTCTATTCATTCAAAACACGGATACACAGCATGTAACGTGCCTACACGTCATGTTACCTTACAACCATCACATTGGTGTGTACTCCTACCAAACCTGGTCATGTAACACCCCAAAAACATGATGTGTTGTCCTAACACACGGTTTGTGCTTGAATCCTCTTCCCCTGCCCGGTTCCCCTAACACGGCTAAGCCAGAAGAATATCCTAGAGCAATACTGCACGTCGTGTTTGTGCCACACAAGGTGTGTACTAGACGAGATTCGCCGACCAGTGTTGTTAGTGACACGGCTGGATACACTTCTCACACTACACAACGTGTTCCAAGAGGACATGACATGTTCTTAAAATATCTCACTGACCCCTGTTGTTCATTACACGACCAGATAATCAGGTTACACTACATGGCATGATCAGGCCTAAAATGGAATGTATGAATTAATTTTTAACCATCCAAGTCATTAGTCACACAGGAGGCCACATGGTCAACACAACAGGGTGTGTACAACCGGTAAATGACATCTTACCCCAATGATTTCCTGACCCTGTGTCTCTACCCACATAACCAGTGACACGCATAGAGACTACACGGTGTGTACATATAGTACACAGCATGTACTCAAGAAAAACAGTTCCTTCCCTAACAGAAGGACACATGGCAGGTATTCATCATTACACGTTATGTATTCTGTGTTTTTCCGAACAGTAATCCCTGGAAACTACTCTGGAACCAAGAAAAACACATAAACGAACATTAATGTTCCAAATTCCGATTTTTGAGGGCCCATACACCCTGTGAATCAAGGTTTGGCATCTTATACTTGTCATAAATAAGGGTAATAGTACAATAATCCACCATATTCCAATCCATGAGGGCCCATAACACCTCAAGAACCAAAGTTTGGTGCTCATTCCAAAAAAAACTTACAAAATTAATACCCTATCAAACAATAGGTATTTTATCAAGGAATATATCACAACATCATGAATATCTAGTACAACATCTATCAAAACAAATGCATTCACTAATTCACCCTAAATGGCATGGTAAGAATGGATGACATGTGATTTTCTAGAAAGTGCCTATATAATGCATGAGATGACATACCCTCATCTCATCGGGTTTGAACAGAAATAAAACCTCAATAATATCAAAAATAACATCAAAATACATGTGAGTCACCCAACGGTGAAAATAAAATCAACCGTAAAATTGAAAAACCAGATAAATTGAAATAAACAGGGTAGATTGTCTTTTCCTTGTACATGGGTTAGCTACTCCCAGGCACATCTTATAACCAAGTACCTATTTTGCCTTATCCATGACTATAGGCTCCAAACAGTAAGTCAAGAAGAAATGAATTCTTCTGATACCACTTTGCAATGTCCCATTTCTGGAAGCCGCACAGAGGCGCCTCGTACTCGGTTGGTCACATGGTCTCAAGCGCATTTCCCTGAACGCCAGAGGCTGCCAACTAGAAGTGAGGGCCTTGGGTATGATAGTGGGGAAAATATTCTCTCATTGGAAGAGTAACACAATGGAAGTAAAAAAAATAGAAATAGAGGAAACAATAGTAATAATACAATTAAATAGTAAACAACGGATGACTGAAAGTAAGAAAAACTAGAGAAAATATATAAATGATGCATGATACATATATCTAAGAAAGTAGAAAAAAAAAATTAGAAAGTTGGAATACAGTACTAAAACAAAGTATAAAAGAAAAACTAATAAACTCTTCAGTATCAGAAGATTCATCTTGGTCCTATGCTCTCTAGGTCCTCAGCAATCAAGTACCTAAAGTAGAAGGGCACTTTCCCTTATCTATACATGTAGCAATATAATATGTTTGGGCCTAAAAGCATGACCCAAATAGTGTGTGCGACTAATCCCAGTAAGAAACCACTAGGATACCTTTTCTTTAAAGTCAGTGAGTATATATGGCAGGCAATAAGAAAAAAGAAGCAGTAAACAAGGAAGTACATAGTAGTAAACAATTCCACAGTTCAAAGCATTCAGTTTCATATATCAATAAAGTAGCTAATAAAAGTAGGTAACCCTCTGGGTTGTACTCTCAGACTAACCCCTCTGGTTCAACCAAAATATCATAGCAATCCTCTGGGGAGTACTCACTGTCTAACCCCTCTTGTTCAGCTTAAGAATAGACTCTCTAAGGTAGCACACACCGTAAATTCCTCCTATAGTGTCATGTTAGTAACTAAAGGTGCTCTGGTGAAGCACTTATGTCTCATTCCCCCAGTGGCTCATGTCGAGGAACTACAGACACTCCAAGGAAGAACTTACATCAATTCCCTCTATGGTCTCACATCATAATAGTAAAACAGACACTCTAGAGAACCCTTTACATCCATTCCCCCTATGGTCTACTACACTAGGTTCTCTCAGCCTTGTGTAAGTCAATCGAGCACAGAAACACAAATAGGCCAAATTAAACCTCAAGAACTACTTGGATAGATAGTCTACAACATATTATCATGTTAGATAAACAATCACACTCCATCTTACAATACTAGGCATGGAAAAAAAAGGTTGTCTAATAGGTTAAGCAGGACCAAATGGTCATAAACAAAACATACATGGTAAAACACTTTCAAAGCATAGAAAATATCCTAATTCAAATTCAATTAACCTCTATTCAAGAATAAAAGCATACCAGTAATTTAACAAAGCTAAAACCGTAAACACGCAATACCTTGTTCAAGGGTATTGGGAATTTTTTCACATATAACTCAATGAAAATATACAGAATGGAACAAGCCACCTACCTCGGTGTTTTAGGATATTTATACGTGAACCTCAATACTAGAATCACCCAAGAACACCATAGATCTTCAAAAAAATGATCAAAACTCTCAATTGAAGATAACATGAGAAAGAGGAGGAATCAGGAAACAAAGATCTAGTATAATGAAGAGCTCATCGAGGCGATCCCATAGAAATAAATGGCGGTCAATTCAGAAAATGGATGCTTGATTGGGGGCTTGGAGAAGATTCGTGGTTGTAGGGTTTCTCTCAGACAATACAGACCTAGAAGAAGTTTTTTATGTCCGTCAAACGCGACCCTGGAATGTTTAATGGATAAAAGTACATGGCATGTACTTTAAAAGTACACGACATGCACTTGACTCTACCAGGACCCACATTAGACAGTCTCTAGGTCACCACACCTGGTCGTTTGCTTGGCCGTGACATGGCCAGCACTCGACAACCCATGGTGACCAAGTACATGGCGTGTACTAATAATGTACACGGTGTGTACTTAAGAAATTTCCAGAAACTCCTCTTTTTCTAAAAAACACCAGAAAAAGGAAATAATACCTGAAAAAAGATCTTTGTTCTTACCACATAGAATAACTTATCTATTCATTGGACCAAATTCATTTTCATGTGATTCTTTATAGCTGAGATTATATAAAACTCATCAAATGCACACTACTAATACGTACCATAAAGAACAATGAATTACTTGGTTTAAATATTCCCTAATGAGAAGTCCAACATTACTTAAAAATTATATAGATAATTACCAACAAGTACTCCATTAACAAGTGGATAAGAAATTTGTAACATAACTTTTCTCTACAACAAATAAAAACTCATGTGATAATTTTGGTTAATGTGGAAACTAAAACTAACAGTTTACCATTAACAATGTAAATATTAACCAAGTATTAACAATGAAACAATCATACAAATAATGCATAAAATAATTAATATTAAATAAATGAAATAAAAAAAGTAATGAACATGAAACACTGCTAATTTATAATCACAGAAAAATAAAATTGTGATGTTAAAAATATAAACATAAATCAATATAGAGATAAACATATTTTTATATTTCATCTAATTAAAACTTTGACCACAATCTGTGCATTATAATAACTCTTTGAAGTGAAAACTATCAATATGAAATTCAATGGAAAAATATTTTATTAATGTAATAAAATGAATATAATGAATTTATACACCACATAGAATGGGGGATGGATCAAAAACCAAAAATTACCATATATTTATCAATAAATGACATCAAGTAGCACTAAGTTTCTTTGGATTTTTAAATTAGTGATAAAATACTAGAAATATGAGGATGTTATCAAAAAACACATACTTGAATCGAGCTAGAGATATTCAATCCATGTAGCTCATCTGCATTTCACAAGCAAGAACACCACCCATCCCCAGCCATTGGAAATTCAACAGACAATAAATACCAACTTATATTTGATCCTTTTCATCAAAAATCCACAAAAAACATAAAATAATCAACTAAAATCATTATACAATAAACGATATACAAAACTAAGCGTTCACATGAACTAAAATGAGTATTCACCAACCAACCACCCTACATAAATATTCAAAAAGTAATTATAATCATTCATTAGTCATGAAAAACACTACATTGAGGCATTCCACACACCAAATTAAGAAAAAATTAACAAAACACAAAAATGGCCAATAATTATTCACAAAATGGCCAAGAATTATCCACTTCCCTAAAAAAATCTTACACAACAACAGATATAACAGACCACAATATAGAATCACGAACATTAACCCTCATTAATCAACAAATAAAATACTAAAAAATATGGTTAGGGTCCAGACAGGTCACTCACATCTCAATGAATAGAGGTAAAATCATAATGGAAAGAGAATAATAAGAGAATAGAGGAGAGTCAATGCTAACCAGAGGAGACCTTGTGGGAAATCAGAAGGAGAGATGACCATATTCCATAGCCGGAGGAGGAGGGAGGGAACTTGGCTGAGGTTATTCCAGGTTGGGGCACACGACATAGATTGAAATTGGAGAGAAGTTGGTCGAGTTTGGGGAAGGATGTGGTGCATGGTGGTCTTCGATTCAGTGATGGTGGTTGGGACTATTGATGGAGGTTGCGGCGGAGAGTGGTGCACAATATATGGGTTATCAATGGATCTACATGGCTGCAATGGCCAGATGTTGGTAGATCTTGACAGTACATGGCGAATTCTTGTCGT
This sequence comes from Viscum album, assembly GCA_963277665.1. NCBI lineage: Eukaryota > Viridiplantae > Streptophyta > Magnoliopsida > Santalales > Viscaceae > Viscum > Viscum album. The sequence goes on along the minus strand of OY728151.1, from coordinate 1,448,081,092 downwards.
TAATGGAATAAAGGAAATGAAATATATTTATCATCATGATGTATAATAAATTTATATATAATTAATACATACTGATAATTGTTGAAAATTTATATATATTATGATTAAAAATTTATATTATATACATATAATGAAATTATATAAAAATGAATATTTTTTAGTTTCTGTTACATTTTATCATCCAAAAATTATTTTCATTTATCATCACAAACATATAATTTATATGATAAAAAACGTATAATTCATGTGAAAAAAAATATATAATATATATATTTTCAGGAACATAGAATGTATCCATGAAAACAAATGATTATATGATTTTATTAAAATATTTATAATTTATAATATATCAATGAAAATATATGATTATATTATTTTATTAAAATATTTATAATTTATAATGTATTAATGAAAACATATGATTGTATGATTTTTTTAAAATATTTATAATTTATATCATTTATTGAAAATAATATATATATATATATATATATATATTCTGTTTTTGATGAAATATTTTATGTTATTAGGTAATTTAAGGGAATAAATTTTTATAAGGGTTATAAATATGTTTTTTATAAAAATTAATAGTAATATAATGTTTTTTGGTAAAAAATGTTAGTATTGATATGGTAATGCAATAGATTTAATTGTTTTATAAATATTTTTCTGTGTTAATGGATCAATATCAATAGATATAACTTTTGGTAAAAACAATTGTTGATACTTTAAATATGTATACAAACATATATATTATCTGTCAATAAATTTCGGTTGGTATAAGCCATTTTTTGTAGTGGAGGTTTTCTTTGAAAATATCCTTGTGTACTCCATGTTCGAGGAGGAGCATGCATTGCATCTGCATTCCCTATTGGGAATTCATACAAATAAACATATATTTGGGAAGTTGTTGATGTGTGAGTTATGGGCTCGAGAAGATAGTTTCATGGAAAATTTTGTATCCTAGTGGGGAGTAGATGTGGATCCATTGAAGGTATATATAGTTTTTTCATTGGAATCCCCCGTGATGGTGGAATAGGTGAAATGTTTCCTTGGACATGGGGTCTATTACAAGAGGTTAGTAGAAGATTTATTTTACATTTCAACTCATTTTACAACATTGACCATAAAGAATCCAACATTCTGGTCCACTGATTTGTGTTAAGAATATTTTGAGTACCTGAAGGTGAACTTGGTTAGTTCTCCATTTCATCGTCTACCAGAAGATGGAGTTATGTTTGAGGTTTCCTTCGACACTTCACTTCTAGGGTTGGGATGTTTTCTGAAGCAATGGAGATAGTTCTTTTCTTATGGGTCTTAGAAGTTACATTCCCATGTGTGTAAATATTCCTCCCACACTCTCAATTTTGTGGAGGTATGGTTTTCTCTATTTTTTTATACATTACCTCATTAGTGAGTGTTTCTTATTCATCACCAATCGCAAATTCCAGAGGTATGTTTTGTCACAACATGACGTGAACATGCCCCAACATTGGTAGATGGAGTTCATAATTGATTAAAACTTTGAGATTTCATATACACCTTGAAAAAGGAACATTATAGCCAATGCACTGAGCATGAGGTCATGCAGTGTTGTAGTGTGTTAATCTGGTGACTCATGGAGAGTGATGGAAGAGAATTTAGCATTACATCTAGATATGGGAGAAGTCAGGGGGAAGGGTTTTTCTTTTTCAGATGATCGTTTAGTCATCCCTGGTGGAGTAGGTGGTGGAATCACTATTAGGGGATCTTGAGGTGGAAGTCGGGAGGGACAAATTTTTTTCTGGTGAGGCCCCAGATGGATGGTCCGGGGATCAACATGCATCGAGTGTTTCTTTTGTAATGGATGTTCATTCTGTTGGTGAAGTGTGAGATGGTTCTTAGAGAGTTACACAGTTAAACGTTTTTCATAGATTTGGGTATGGGAAAGATGTATCATGATTTGAGAGGTCAGTTTTGTTGGAAATGATTTAATCATGCAGTTCCACAGTTTAATTTTTTATATTTGGTCTGCAAGAAGGTGATGGTCGAGAAGTGTGTTCCCAGTGGTTTGCTCCAAATGTTAGATGTTACTTAGTTGAAGTGGGAGTTCATCTCGATGGACTTTGTTACAATTTTACCTCGCTATTAGGGAGGCTATGTCTCTATATGCATTGTAGTGGATAATTGGGAAAAATGATTCGACATTATATAGATCAAGGAGCTGAGCTCAGTGGAGGTTTTTTCAAGGAAATATTTGGAGGAGGTGGTGAGAATCCCCTGAGTCTTGAGGATGATCATCACTAGTCAAGATCCTCATTTTACCACCAGGGTATGGAGAGGTCTCTATTATACTTATGGTTCTCATATATTCCTTATAACATCATTTCCACCTCATATGGATGGTCAGATATGACAGAATTTCTAGACTCATGAAGACATGTCGTACTCTTATGTCCTTGATTTTAGATGTTTTTGGATGAAGAACCATCCATTGGAAATGTTCTCTTAGAAAACATGTTTCACTCCACCATCTATATGAAACTTTTTGAAGCCATGTTTGGCCGACCTTGTCTGTATTTGTTATGCTATAATGGGGTCATAGAGTCAGAAATTCTCAGGCTATAACTAGTACATAATATGAAAGAGGAGGTTTGGGTTATTTGAAAAATGATGAAGGAAGCACATGATCTTCATATATCCAATGTAGGTATTTATAGGAGAGGAATGGAGGTCAATTTTGGGGATCATGCTCTCCTGAAGGTGAATCCCCTTTTAGGGATATAAATGATAGGTTCTGAGAGTAAGATTTCTCCACAGTTTTTGTACATTCATTCTATTAGATCATGTTTGAAACACTGTGTATAATATATCACTCCCCCTCTAGATGAGTTGGATACAATATCTTTTCAATGTGTCTCAATTCCATCTTAATCTTCATGGAGACTCTCATGTCATTGATTAGGGAGATATCAATGTTTAAAATGATGCAACCATCAAAGATAATTCCATAGAGATCAAGGAATTCCAGGAGAAGGTGTTTCACAAGTGTGTTATCCACTTGGTTCATGTCTTGTGGAATAACTATGGAATAGAGGAGAGTACATTATAACATGATTTGTAGGTATGTGCTCTGTCACAAACCGAATCTGGTTGCCCTCAAAACCAACGCTTGGCCCGGCCCGCGACAAGGCCCGATGGGCGTTCCTAATCCCCACGGGCTGGAAAAAGTTCCTGGGTATCATAAAAGGAAGTTTGGGAACGATGTTCCTGAGTTTTTAAACATTAAAAAACAGACAAACTCAATAAACCTATTATTGATTTTTCAACAAAAAAAATCTTTTACCAAATTTCAAAAACTGAATTAAAAAATTTTAAACAATTTTAAATGGATAAAACTACTGAATAATCCTACAATGGACACCCCAAGAACCATCCTCATTTCAATAGGAAATACCCTTAATAAATCTCAACAAGACAGCACCATGAAGGACTTGTTAGAAACCTGAACCATTGGCACTGAAAACTGTACCCAAACATGTGACAGAAATAGATAGGTATAATTTCACCCAAGGGTGTAGGAAGGGTGTGAAATAAATCCTAGTATGATACCACCACTAAGATATTCAAGTGATAAATATTTAAATATGAAAACCATGAATGTTTTCAATTCATGAAATGCTATCTATAATTTCTAAAAGATACAACCTTAAATAAAAACTGTTTTCTAGTTAGCTAATTTAAAGAATCAATAATTTTAAAATAAATTGAAATGCTATCGAATTTCCAATCCAAATATATCATATTCCCATGTTTATGTATAAATGATCTAATGATCATAATCGAAGGGAATTAACCCCTATGAACAAGCTTGTTGTGGTTCCGAGGTACCTCATGTCTCGGTGAATGTAAACATCACAAATATCATTTCTCGTGCACGAGTCACTAGTTGGGAACATACCCATAAACTATTGGTTCCCAATCAATATCATCAACATAGTTTAGTTTGTGTTGTAGGAATCAATATTGATACGTGAAACTGAGGCCAAACCCCATGGGATCACTAGCATACTATTACACATCCACCCACCTAGATACATAGGATTCCTTCTTGGGCTCAAACAAGTTCAACCATACATGAAATAGAAGTTTCACCAGAAAATACCACTTACATATCACACATAAAACAAACATACCACATGTACATCACACAAGAACATCATCCCCATTTTCATTCAAATAAATTTTTAAATCCAACTCACACCAAAATATCCCCCAACACATTTTTCATATCATTCAAAATTCAAAAAATCCTTTTAAAATTTTATAAAATATTTAAAAAGATTCTAAACATAAAATAAAAACCCAATAAATTTTCACATAATACCCTTTTCATAATCAAAATCCATTTTCACATCACACTCACACAAAACAGCCCACATCACGTTCACATCTCTTTCACATTTCAGTAAATGCATTAATCATTTTTATAAAACATTTCCAAGATGATACAAATCACATGATATCCCATTTATCATTTTAAATAGATCATTTCAAAATATACACAATCAAAAATAGTTTTACAATATGGTTTCACCTCTTAAATAATTCATTAAACCAATCAAATCATTCATAAAATAATTCTAATAAGTATACCCAAGCTTTCCAAAAGCAACCCATTTAAAAATAATCTTTCAATGAAAAAATCACACCAATACCAATACAAAATATAATTGGAATGCCTATAAAGATTTCATAAACCACTATCAAGTATTATAATATCACCTCAAATAATACCACAAAAGATGCACATGAAAACACACACATTTTTGTAACACACTTTCAAGAGGCATAACATGGTTTTACACACAAAACCCATTAAAAACCCCTCTCTCAAACCCAATGGAAAACCAATACCCTACCAAAGAAGAATTTTCAGCCCAAATAAGATTTATTAAAACAATTTCAAACGTTATAAAATATAAACAAATAATACCCAATAGTTACACATGAAAAAAACCGAATTTCAAGAAATAATGCATGTATAAAATTAAACTCTTAACCAAATCAATCATAAACATTTTTGGCACCACCAAAAATACATGAGGAATATAAAAAATGAGTAAATATAGAAATATAACTCATCATTAATTATTTACACATGGAACCACCATCTTTTTGAGATGAAACCCTCAAATCCTTATGGGAAACATCAAGTGCACAACCGCCGCACCATAAGGAAGAGAAGTGAAACCTAAAAAATAATGATTACACCAAAAAGACAACATTTCAAACCCTATTTTTATACTCTATCCTTTAAATTTTTTTGAAAACCATGAAAGTGGTATGAAACCCTAAGAAAAGGGAAGAAAAGGAAGATAGGAACACTTACTTGAAGGAATGTAGGAGTTTCCACAGCAGAAACCCCATCAAAGATGGGTTCCATTGGAGCTTGAGGGATATTGGAGACCTCCCAAGGCTACTGGTATCAAATTGGGGAAGAATGGAGAGGATTAGACTTATATACGGGAGGTTAAAGTTGGTAATTCCAAATATTTTTAATGATCTAGACACACCTACATTGTTTTCCTGCAAGGTTTGGAACATTGCGGCCAAGTCGTGCGGCCTGTTCTGGGAACCCAAAACCTTAAATATTCCTCCAAATTCATGAGGGTCTAAGGGGGGAAACAAGGGAGAGATATTGGCCAAATATAGGGGAGAAAATTTCCCAAAATAAAATATCCTTTTTCACCCCAAAACTCATCCAACTCATGGGTGATAACCACATCAACAACATACACCACATGTGGTGTCACTTAGAGTGTCACTTATCCAACTCCAAAACACCAAAACCTTATACCATTACATTGATAATAGAGAATTATGATTGACATAAATTTCCCCCAATACCAATGTCATAGATCAGTAGTACAAGAGACACCAAAATTTCAAACCTGGATTCCTCAAAAACCAAGAGAAAGCTAATAACTGAATGAGGTTTTGAACCAATGCATGGAATTCAAAATATGGTGTGATAATTATCCCCACCATAAATAATTACACCCCCAAAAATCCATTGAAAGTCCAATAAAAAACTAAATCCAACTGATAAACCAAGATGTAATCCTTTTTAAAGATTCGGTCCACCCCAGAAATGCCCAAAACACCTACAGTGATCTATTAAGTAATTAATACTCTCACGAACCAAAAAATACACCACATTCCTGAAACGATCAAGAATATTAATATATTATCCCAAAAATAAACTCCTCAAACACTATCCGAACAAGACTCAAGAAACATATCCAAACGAACAGCAACAACATACAAGGTTACACTTAACATTCTTTAACCAAACCGTTTGGAATTCGTCAATACCAATGATTACCCAAGGAATATGTAGGTAGTTAGATAGCTCCATACAAGACTACCTACTTCCAAGCCAAGAACAATAACCAATCTGAGTTACTAGTATGAGGAGACACAAACAGGATCCCCACACTATGAAACAAACATAAATTTTCCCAAGACAGGATGAGGGAACTAATAGGGGGAGGACCGAACGGACTCCCCCATACAATGGGTAAACTCCCATTAGGCCTTTACAAAATAAAATATGTAAAATTCACAATGAGTCTCACCACAATATGAACAAAACATCTTAACTGACCAAAATGGGACTGAATGAAAAAATCCGAAAACCTAAAGAGTTGGGATGACTGCATGGTTAGTCTGCACAGTTTTGGATGTCGACCACTAACTGTGTTGATCATTCATTCTGCATGGATTCCTAGCACTGGGTCATAAATAATCAGGCACAAACTGTATGATCATCCATGGGGACACACAATGTTTAATCCATTCCAATATTTCATACTGAGGATAAGACATTGTAGAAGGGTTTTAAAAACCCTGGGATTTCACCTGACTTCGCACCAAATTATCTCTAGGACCTATAGATGTAGCTCAAATGATTGAAGCATCTTCAGACTCACATTTAGGATTTCAAATCCCCCTGATTGAAACATCTTCTTTTGGTTCTACCAAAAATTACATGACAATCACCGATAAGTTTTCCAATATGTAACACATTCCAAACTTACATTACCCCAACCAAATATTTCGCAGATACAAGGGGTTAGAAGATGAAAACACATCACACCATGTTTCTTGAGGTGGAAAAACAAAAATAAAGGACACATATAAGAAACATCTTATAAAAAATAGTATTTTAATGTTTTTTCAAGGGTGACATACTCCCAACATAACAGAGACTCTCAGAGGATTGCAGGACCTTCACGGTTTCAGTCAAATGAGCACTTGACAACACAATGTGTCACCAAACATGACAATTGTGACTGATAGGAACAATACGAGGTGAGGGTCCTTATTCCATGTCCCCAAACAACACACAATTATAGTAAGTGTCCATAATATCATATCATTCCTATATTTCCCACACTAGTGGTTTAACATGAACCCTTGATTCATAGAGACTATAAAGACCTAGAGACCCTCTTAGACACCATCTATACTAACATCCTCAATTACTTCCATCTTCGATGAATCAGGTTTCTTAAAAAATTAAGGCCTCTTTCAACCTCCCACGAGCACTCTACCACTACAAGAGAATCCAAAAAACCAAGAAAGGAAATGGTTTAAAACCAATATCCAAATATCATGCAGAATATACCTTATATTGATCAACTATAGGATTTTCCAATGGCGATAAAATCAGGGTTTCACATCAGTTGTGTACTAACCCTTAATTAGGTGTACCTTATCCAACAATATAACACAATGTCCCAACCAAGATGGTCCATTGGTCAAGACATACCACAAAATATATCCAAAAACATGAAGTGAATCACCCTAATGGCATCCCAAAACATTTCTCTGAAGAGACCACTAACTGGCCCTTCAACCCATATTTCCGACCAAACATAAACCCAAAACACAGTTCAAACAGGAGGGGTTCTTAGACACAATACATCCCACAACATCAACATTTTGAAAAAACAAATAAAACACACCAACCAAAATCATTCATCAATACATAATGTTTTCCTTTAAAAACATTTTTTTAAAAGTTCAGCATTTAGTGTATCCACCAATTGTACCCCATGGGCCTCACACATGCATGTTTCTATGCCACACCAGGCACCCACCTCATATCCATCCCAACACTCATCTATCCATTCCAACAACCATCCATCATCTCATAACACCCCATGCATGTGGTTGCACATGGAAATACCTATGGTTAAAACAAAAAATCTTTCCAATTTTCAAAACAAAAACAATCAACCAATACATCCTTTTTCTCAAGGCCACTAACCATGAAATGAACCCCAGCTTACAATAGAAAAAACCTTTCAGAATGGAACAATCATTCAAATGAAAACCCACTTTCATGTTATTACCATCAATTCACAAAACATCTCATCCCATTAGAACATATTTCAATTGTTTATAAAACTCTATTGGAAACACATTTTCAAAACCAAATTTTACATAGTTAATTCTTTCAATAAAGGTGTAAAAAATCCATTTTCCATTTTAGAACAATTTGGAAAATTCAGATCCACCATTTAAAAAATCAAACCATTCCATCTTTACATGAAAATCATTTCAAAAAAAGTTTACGCTTCATAAAACCATGCCATTTTTTTCATTAAAACTGAACTTCCAGGATTTAAAAACACACACAAGACAATGCAAAAGGAAACTAGCTTTAGATGGTGACATGGAATTATGGTTTCCGGCTATATGTCAATCACTTAACCACCACAGAGAGTGTTCTAGAGATATATCCATGGCTCCACATTGTAACAACCCGATATTTTATGAGAATTATTCTTTTTAATTTCATTGATGTCTTGTGTTGTATGCTACACCAAGATTGTCTTGCGCTATACGCAACACCGTATTAGCTTGTAGTATACGCAGCACTATTCATAGATTGTGTTACACACAATTTCGAGTTCGTTTGATAGTAGTCATTCTATGAAACATTGAGTGTGTGTATATATATATATATTCAATGTATAAACAAAATATGGTTGGATTCTGTTTTACAAAACAACAAAGGAGTGTTTCACAACATGCAACCCTGACTTGGCTTGCATTACATGCAATCACGACCTTTCTCGATAACGTGTGTAGTACACAATACCGAGTTTCACTAAATAGCGATATATTGTTATAATATTATTATGGAATAGCTGTTATGAATAGTATTAACTAAATTTTGAATTTTATAACATTATTATTCATGTTACATTTTTTCTAGAACATTTTATGAGAACAAAATAATTTTTTCGGTTAAAATAAGTATTTTTCAAAAAATGAAGTTTTCCCACCTTTTGATGGTGCAACCACATTAAATCTAGTTTTTAAAATGTTTATGAGTTCAATTTGAAAAAATAAAATTCTTCCTTGGAATCAGGATATAAAAATTTAATTTGGATAAAATTTTCATAACTTTCATATTTTAATGAATAGTAAAAACACGATATATTTTAATTAAAACAACTTTTTTCATCGAAAAACTTTATATGGTTAGATTATATTTTTAATTAGTTTTAAAGTGTAATTTGAATATATTTTTACCATTTAATCCAATGTTGTTCAGTGGAATTAATTTAACTTTGGAATTGGACAAAAACAAGTGTCGATCTTTTGATAGTTATTGTTTCTTAAAAACACGCTATTTGTTTTGATAACTGGAATTACGTTTAAAATTAATTTATTCCACTTCTATGTTTTTAATTTGGAAAAATAGACATCATTTTTGAATTCATAATATCAAATATATCTTAGGCTGAATTTTTTGTATTTTTCTGAAAAAACTTCAATTTTTGATGAATAGTGAAACCACTTACTGATAGTTAAAAAACTGAATCTTTAATTTAAATGAAATTTTACCACTTATGTGAATTTAATTTCAAAAATCCAACATACATGGTGGATGTCATGAAGTAAAATTTGGTTTAATAAGATGAAAATATTTTTTGGTGAATAGTAACTTTTGACTTATTTACTGCGGTTAGAGTTAAATAGGGTAATTCAAGGTTAAAAGATTATTATAATAATTCAAAATTACCTTAACACTTGTCCTAACCTTATTGTATGAGTAGTGGCCGACCATGGGCATACTTGGGTCTATTTTGGGACCCCATTTAGCCACATGGTAGTGATAATGACAATTTGGATTAATTAATTTAATGTAAAGGCAAAATTGACATTAACAAAAATATTTTAGTAATTAATTTTTATAAGGGGTTATATAAATTATATTGTAGACTATAAATATTCATTGGAAAGATAAAAATATTTACTACATGATGGTAATTTTTTATAATTTTTAGACATCAAATAAATTAAATTATTTATGACACAATAATGATGCAGTATTTACCTCATTTAAAAATGATTTAAATAAATAAGATTATAATGTTTGGAATATTATCCAAAACATGTCCAATTCTGATTGGATGATTTTATTTAGACCATTAGTCATCTTATCTTCATCTTTAATGATTTTTGGACCTTTTTAAACCGAATATATGTTTATAATAAAATAATATTTTCACACTTTCCAAAGGTGCCCCTCTCCTCCCTTATAAAAGGGAACCTCCTACCTCTCCTCTTTACACAACATTGAGCCTTCAAGATCGTCCAAACCCTGCCCATTACTCTTATAAACTCCCCTAGTAATATTCTAGAGGTCTTGGTCATCTTCAAAGACCAACATTAGTGCCCTATGAGGAGGTTTCAAAGAGGCATGTCGAAGAAGAGGTAATATATGTTACCGATTATTTAAAATTTATTTCTACTTCTACTTAATCTTCTTTAGTTGTTTCATTATGAAGTAATAACATCAATATCACTCATATACTGATATTTTATTATAAATATGAAACAACCCTATTTATACTTCTATCCATCCTACGGAAAATGAAATCACAGTGCGTGCGTACGTATGGAATACCGTCTCTACGCCGTGGTGTAATCTTTTTTCCACCACCACCTTACTTGGATGGGTATAAAGGTGTAAGTAATAACTATATATGGTTATTATAACATCATACTAATTAAGATATATTATATCACCCACTACAATTCCATTCAATAATTATGGGAATTATATCATCGCTCGTGCGTACGTACGGATTATCGTCTCCACGACGCGATAAGATTCATTCTCCATGTTAACCATTCAAGAATGATTATAAAGTATATATAATGAATAATAATGTTATATATGACATAATAATTCTACTAGAATTATGTACATATATGTTTCATTTACTTAATTTCATTCAATTAAATAAGGAAACGAAAACAACATTCATGCGTACGTACAACCTACCATCTCCATGAACGTTGTATTTCATTCCATTTATCGATCTATCATATATATTTATATGATGAATATATAATATATATAAATCATGTTTTACATTCTGGAATTATGTAAATCAGGATATAATTAATAATATCAAGAACAACAAGTTGAGACACGTACAATAAATGAAACAATTTTACCCAAAACAATTATTTAACATGAATTTAAAAAAGAACGGGTAATATAAAGTCATAAGTGAACCATATATGATATCATAACAATGAATATGATTCTTTAATAATTAAATGACATTATTTAAATCATTATATAGGAGGTTTGGATACATACAAATCATATCAGACATAAGGTAATGTATAACTTTTCCAAACCCGTTTTTATCCGAGATTGTTTTTTCGTAAGTATTTACTGGGGTTATATTTATCATATATGTGCCTTTTTTTTAAATGGTTTCATGTATGTTTAAAGTCCTTTTTACCCATTTTTGACTATTACTACATGGTGTGTAAGGAATCTTTCTTTTTTTCACTATACGAGGTACTTTTTGTCTTTTCTAGCAAAAGTACGAGAAGAATGTTTTTTTAACTTATAAAGGATGAACGGATTTTTACGATTTCATAATGCCTTATTTGCATGAAGATTAATCTACACGATTTCATGACTATTTTCAACAAAATCCTTTTCTTTTAAAATTTCATGGCATTTTATAAAAAGAAAATGATTTTTAAGAATAAAGGATATTTTCCTCAAGAATTCATTTCAAGTGTTTTATCAAAAACATTTTCCATATAAGATGGCATTATTTCATATGTGTATCTTTAAAGTATAATGTCTATATGATTTACATGGTTTCACTTTTTTTATGATGAAATGATATCCATGTTTTTATATGGATTATGTTATAATGGAATGATATTTATGAAACCCATTTTATTATTTGGGTAATGATGAATGATTTATGTTCATGTTGTGGCACACGTAATAATTATTTCATTTTGAGATGGGTGGGACCTATATCTCCCTCCAATTAATTGGGTAATTATTTATATCTCAATATATAGACATGTCTGGAATAGTAAGTTAATCTGGTTCAGTGTTACAAGACTGGAACGAGGATTGAACTTGATTCAGAAAGGGACTTTGTCCACTAATATGGTCATGGAAGAAATGCCTTGGATACTATGGAAATCATATGATGTGATTAATGGTTTTCCACAATTAAATGTTTTCTTCCCATGCTATTTTATCATGATTGATGTTCCATTATGATATATGCCTTACTTACTTCCAAGATTTATGTCTTTGCTGAAGATTTTGATGTTTAGATTTTATGTTCATGTTTTTGCATTCAAATGTTTATGGATTGTTTTATATTCTTTATGTTTACCCTTAATAAGAATTTGAGCCCACCCTTTTTATGTTTTCTTTTCCCCATGATATAAATAAAGGTTTTAGGTATGAAAACACAAGGGGAAGATCTTTATGGGTGATGTTGAAGATCTTTCACCAAGATTAGAAGATTATGTTCCAAGTTTCCAATGAAACTAAACTATTACTGTCCTTTGGTGTCTGTTTTTGTTATGAATTAAGTATTCCACAAAATTAATGTAATGTCCATGTACGTCATGTTTGGGGTCTCTACAGTTGGAATCAGAGGAAAGTTTTAGTTAACCTTTGGAAACTAGGATGTGGAAACTATAGTGATATCCCTAGAGATATTTCTAAGGTATGTCTAGGGATGTCTCTACAGTTAAGTATAAGTATAGGTTATAGTACTAGAATTATGACAACGATCTTAGAATTAAACCTAATATGTTATATATTGAAGTTACTCTACATTTATTATGTTGTTTTCCTAGCATGATTTTTGCCTCTTACACTATTCGTTTTGGGTTTTAGACGATGGTTGGAACCCGAAGGAACCGTGCAGATCAATGTAATGGGAAATTCAATGATTATTCTCCTGAACAAACCAATGTTGTGGGAGATGGAGTGAAAAATCTTATTGTTATACTTACAAAAGCTATGAATCATTCTGGACTTCCGAATGAGCAGAGAAGGGAACAATATTCTATTAATTCCTTCATGAGGCAACGTCCACCTTCTTTCAGTGGGTCTTCTGATCCATTTATTGCTGAAAAATTGATCAGTACCATTGAAAAGATATTTTCCATACATCGATGTTCTGAACATGAAAATTTTATTTTGGGTGTTTATCATTTAGATGGTAAAGAAGACCAGTGCTGGACTCTAATTAAGAATACAGGGCCTCAAGTTGAAATTGACTCCATGGAATGGGATGAGTTCAAGAACTTATTTTTCAATAAGTACATCCCTCGTATTCTTTGAACAATGATGGAAAAGGAGTTACTTGAGCTTAAGCAAAATAATGATGAATCTGTTGGTATATACGAAGCAAATTTTACAAGGCTTGCAAGGTATGCATCTGGCTTTATCAACCAAACTTAAAGTAAAGTTGATCGATTCTTCAGTGGATTGAAACCAAGTCTTCGAAGGGAATTAGCTATATAAGACTTCAGTAGCTATGGAGAAATTTTCTGTTGTGCTATCAAGGTAGAAATGGAAGTTGGTGTTACATATACATCTCATGGTTTTGTCAAGAAATGAAAGAAGGAGTTCAAGGAGAAATATCAGAATAATGGTGGAAAGAAGATGAATGTTTCTTTATGCTCGAAGTGTGGAAAGAAGCATGGTGGATATTTCCTAAAAGGTACTGAAAAATGTTTTAAGTGTGGAAAATAAGGTCATTGAGCAGTTGAGTGTTGAATTAATGGGAAAAAGGTAGCTAATGATGTGAATAGAGAAAAGACTATAGAGAACGCTCCACCAACTCTTCAATGCTTCAAGTACAAGGAAATGGGGCATTATGCTAATCAATGCCCTAATCCCAGGGTTAATGATGAATTACATGAGCAACCACTTAAGGAAAAGGACAAAGGGAAGTCACATGCGATCACTATTGACAATGTTGAATATGACAACGATGTGGTGGAATGATTAAGTGTTTATGTAATGGGATTCCAAAATAATGTTGTGTATAGTATCATGGAATATTAGAATATTTATGTATTGGTCTATTGTGGTTTTCAATAATTTTATTGTACTGGTAACCAAGGAAAGTGATTGAGATATTTTTGGAAAAGAAGATGATATGTCAATAATGAAGGGATAAGGAGAAAATGAAATGTTTGACAGTATTCATGAGATAATGACTGATATAAGGACACAGTTATATAACAGTTTGAGTATATAGAATTTTTGGATTTTGGTATGTGGAAAGAGTTAACTTTTGACAGCATTCATGTTTTCACTAAGGATCAATGGGTATTCATTTTTCAAGAGAATACAAGATTAAGGTATTCACATGTTTGGAATGCGATCAACAAGATATATCTTATGATATATGAGGGGTAAATGATGGTATTCACGTGCTTGTTATATGACCTTTTTAGTAATTGTTCTCTTAATACTATGAGTTTGGAAAGATGTATTTTGAAAAAGCCTAAATATTGGAATGGATTATGTTGAACATAAGTCAGTATTTTTTAAGGCTAGAAATTGTTTTTGATATTATTGATAGAATGTTATAATAGTGTAGTTTAAGAAAAGGGACAACCTACAGAACGGGCGACAACCTGTCGTGTCGGACAAGGATGTGGGAATCGAACCCACAACCGGAGTGCCACAGGCCTTTATCGCCTACCACTGGCCCACAGGAAGTCCATGTTTAGTAGAAATTAGTTTTATATTATTAAGTGTTATGTTTGATGAAGTATAAGTTCATTTTTGGAGCCAAATTCGATTAATCTCACCGTAGATGGACTTATGTATATAATTATTGCTAAAATTTTGTTTGAGATAGATGGAATGACATATTATTCTATCGCATGATCCACTAACACTTCACAGAAGACAAATTCAACTTCATTTCATTAAGCGATGAAGTGGAAATTGTTCATGGTATGAACAACATTGAGAATGTACCAAAATCAAGTAAGTATTTATTTAAATTCAAAAAAAATCTTCAACATTAGAAAAATGATCTTGAAAACCAAAAAATGTTTTCTTAGTGCTCTTATATCTGATGAATCTAATGGTACCTTAGATCGTCACAAATTTATGGCTTTGTGATTGATGGCTTTTTCATATCCATGTTCTCTACCACTCTCCATCAGAACTTGATGGTTTGATTTCTCTTCCATATCCATATTTTCACCTTTTTTTCCTTTGTGGAAACCCAGTGATGAGTTACATTGGGTGACTGTTATGATTCTAACATCCCTTTTAAAAATGAAGTTTTATTATTCCTTTTTACGATGTGGGTTTCTATGAAAGAAACTTTCAAGTAGTAAATCGTTTATAACCCCGACGAATTTCGAGGGCGAAATTCATTTTAAGGGGGGTAGAATTTAACAACCTGAGATTTTATGAGAATTATTCTTTTTAATTTCATTGATTTCTTATGTTGTATTCTACACCAAGATTATCTTGCGCTATACACAACACCGTATTAGCTTGCAGTATACACAACACTATTCTTGGATTATGTTACACACAATTTCAAGTTCGTTTGATAGTAGTCATTCTACACAAAATTGAGTGTATATATATATATATATATATATTCAATGTATAAATGAAATATGGTTGGATTCTGTTATACAAAACAACAAAAGAGTCTTTCCCAACACGCAACCCTGACTTGGCCTGCATTACACGCAATCACGACCTTCTCGATAACGTGTGTAGTACGCAATACCGGGTTTCACTAAACAGCGATATATTGTTATAATATTATTACGGACTAGACGTTATGAATAATATTAACTACATTTTAAATTTTATAACATTATTATTCATCTTACATATTTTATAGAACATTTTATGAGAACAGAATAAATTTTTCGGGTAAAATAAGTATTTTTAAAAAAATGCAGCTTTGCCGCCTTTTGAGGGCGCACCCACATTAAATCTAGTTTTTATAATTATTATGAGTTCAATTTGAAAAAATTAAATTCTTCCTTTGAATCAGGATATAAAAATATAATTTGGATTAATTTATCATAACATTCATAATTTAATGAATAGTAAAAACACGCTATATTTTAATTAAAAACAACTTTTTATCGCAATAATTTATATGGTTAGATTATCTTTTTAACTGGTTTTAAATTGTATTTATAATATATTTTAACCATTTAATCCAATGTTGGTCATTGGAATTAATTTCACTTTGAAATTGGACATAAACAAGTGTCGATATTTTGATAGTTATTGTTTCTAAAAAACAGGCTATTTGTTTTAATAACGGGAACTAATTTTAAATTAATTAATCCCACTTCTATGTTTTGAATTTGGAAAAATAGACAACATTTTTGAATTCGTAATATCAAATATATCTTAGGCTGAATTTTTGGTATTTTTCTGAAAAACTTCAATTTTTGATGAATAATGAAACGACTAAGTGATAGTTAAAAAACGGACTCTTTCATATAAATGAAATTTTATCACTTCTGTGAATTTAATTTCAAAAATCTGACATACATGTTTGTTATCAAAAAGTAAAATGTGGTTCAATAAGATGAAAATAATTTTTGGTGAATTGTAACTTTTGACTTTTATTTACTGCGGTTAAAGGTAAATAGGGTAATTCAAGGTTAAAACAATATTATAATAATTCAAAATTACCTTAACACTTGTCATAACCTTATTGGATGAGTAGTGGCCGACCATGGGCATCCTTAAGTCGATTTTGGGACCCCATTGAGCCACATGGTAGTGATAATGACAATTTGGATTAATTTATTAAATGTAAAGACAAAATTGACATTAACAATAATCTTTTAGTAATTAATTTTTATAAGGGGTAATATAAATTATATTTTCGACTATAAATATTAAATTGAAATCTAAAAATATTTCCTACATGATGGTATTTTTTTATAATTTTTGAAATCAAATAAATTAAATTATTTAGGACACAATATTGATGTAGTATTTACCTCGTTAAAAAATGATTTAAATAAATAAGATTATAATGATATAAATATTATTCAAAACATGTCCAATTATTATTGGATGATTTTATTTCGACCTTGAGTCATCTTATATTCATCTTTAATGATTTTTGGACCTTTTGAAACCGACAATACATTTATAATAAAATAATATTTTCACACTTTCCAAGGGTGCCCCTCTCCTCCCTTATAAAAAGGAACCTCCTCCCTCTCCTCTTGACACAACTTTGAGCCTTCATGCTCGGCCAAAACCTGACCATTACTCTTATCAACACCCCTAGTAATATTATAGATGTCCTGGTATTCTTTAAATACCAACATTAGTGCCCTAAGAGGAGGTTTCAATGAGGCGTGTCGAAGAAGATGTAATATCTGTTACCGATTCTTTCAAATTTATTTCTTCTTCTACTTCATCTTATTTAGTTGTTTCATTATGAAGTAATAACATCAGTATCAGAAATATACTTATATGTTATTATAAATATGAAACAAACCTATTTCACCTTTTATCCATCCTATGGAAAACGAAATCACCGCGTGTGCATATGTACAGAATACCGTCTCCACACCGTGGTGTAATCTGTTTTCCACCACCACCTTACTTGGATGGGTATAAAGGTGTAAATAATAACTATATATGGTTATTATAACATCATA
The DNA here is from genome assembly GCA_963277665.1 of Viscum album. Taxonomy (NCBI): domain Eukaryota; kingdom Viridiplantae; phylum Streptophyta; class Magnoliopsida; order Santalales; family Viscaceae; genus Viscum; species Viscum album. The sequence goes on along the minus strand of OY728151.1, from coordinate 1,448,063,050 downwards.
ATGATTAATAGATATTATATCATGCACTAAAATTCCATTCAATAATTATGGGAATGATATCATCACTCGTGCGTACGTACGGATTATCGTCTCCACGACGCGATGAGATTCATTCTCCTTGTTAACCATTAAAAAATGATTATAAAGTATATATAATGAATAATAATGATATATATGATATAATAATGATACTTTATTTATTTACATATATGTTTCATTTACTTAATTCCATTCAATTAAATAAGGAAACAAAAACAGCGTTCATGCGTACGTACGGCTTACCATCTCCATGAACGTTGTATATCATTCCATTTATCGATCTATCATAAATATTTATATTATGAATATATAATATATATAAATCATGTTTTAAATTCTTGAATTAAGTAAATCAGGAGATAAGTAATAATATCAAGAACAGCAAGTCGAAACTTGTACGATAAATGAAACGATTTTACCCAAACCACTACTTTAGCATGAATTTACAAACGAACAGGTAATATAAAGTCATAAGTGAACCATATATTATATAATAACAATTAATATGATTCTTTAATAAGTCAATGAAATTATTTAAAACATTATATAGGATGTTTGGATACATACGAAGCATATCAGACATAAGGTAAGCGATAACTTTTCCAATCTAGTTTTTATCCGAGATTTTTTATTTGTAAGTATTTACTGGGGTTATATTTATCATCCATGTCCCTATTTTATAAAATGGTTTCATGTATGTTTAAAGTACTTTTTACCCATTTTTTAATTTTACTACATGGTGTGTAAGGAATCTTTCTTTTTTTCACTATACGAGGTACTTTTTGACTTTTCCGGAAAAAGTACGAGAAGAATGTTTGTTTTAACTTATACTGAATGAACGGATTTTTACGGTTTCATAACACCTTAATTTCATGAATATTACTCTATATGATTTCATGACTATTTTCAACAAAATCCTTTTATTTTAAAATAGAATCTCATTTTGTAAAAATAAAATCTTTTTGAAGAAGAAAGGATGTTTTCCTCAGGAATTCATTTCAAGGGTCTTATCAAAACCATTTTCCATATAAGATGGAATTATTTAATATGTGTATGTTTTAAGTATAATGTATCTATGGTTTACATGGTTTCACTTTTTTATGATTAAATGATATCCTTTTATTTATATGGATAATGTTATGATGGAATGATGTTTATGAAACCCATTTTATTCTTTGGGTAATGATGAATGATTTATATTCATGTTGTGGCACACGTAAGAATGATTTCATTATGATATGGGTGGGACCTATATCTCCCTCCAATTCATTGGGTAAAGATTTATATCTCATGAGATAGACATGGCTGGAACGTTAAGTTAGTCCGGTTCAGTGTTACGGGACTGGAACAAAGAGTGAACTCGATTCAGAAAGGGACTTTGTCCACTAAGATGGTCTTGGAAGCAATGCCTTGGCTACTATGGAAATCATATCATATGCTTAATGGTTTTCCTTAGTTAAATGTTTTCTTACCATGCTATTTTATCATGATTGATGTTCCATTATGATATATTCCTTACGTACTTCCATGATTTATATATTTGCTTAAGATTTTGATGTTTAGATTTTATGTTCAAGTTTTTGCATTCAAATGTTTATAGATTGTTTTATTTTCTTTATGTTTACCCTTAATGACAATTTATGCTCTCCCATTTTATGTTTTCTTTTCCCCAGGATATAAAGAAAGGTTTTAGGTAAGAAAAAAAAGGGTAATATCTTTATGTGTGATGTTGATGATCTTTCACCATGAATAGAAGATTATGTTCCATGTTTCCAAAGACACTAAACTATTACGGTCCTTTGGTGTCTGTTTTTGTTATGTATTAAATATTACGCAAAAGTAATGTAATGTACATGTACGTCATGTTTGGAGTCTCTACACACATGGCTTTCCAGGCCATTCGAACTCCCTGAGACCATTAACCCGACTCTATTTTCATTTACCATAACCATCAAGAATCCAAGAAAACCAAAGGACATATATAAATCATGACATCCCCTGGTGACTTGAATCCCATCATGAGGTGTGGTGATTAGGAGCACTAAAAATAACTATTATTCCATGTTCCGACATTCCTAAATCCATACTATCCCAACTTCTCCCCAAATAACATGACCAAAATAATTAACTCGAACATCTTTTGATACCATTTTGTCACGAACCGAATCTGGTTTCCATCAAAACAGTCTCCCGACCCGGCCCAAGAAAAGGCCCAAAGGGAGTTATCGATACCCATAGTTAGTAAAATGTTCCCATGTAACATAAAATTATATTTGTGAACTATTTACCCATGTTTATAAACATTAAACAAAAAAAACTCAATAAAACAAATCTGGATTTTTCAACCAAAACCATCTTTTACAAAATTTTAGAACATATTTAAATAATTTAGAACAATTATAAATGACTAAAACAACCTATGATACCCACAATGGATATCCCAAGAAGCATAATCATGGAAAGAGTCACCTCTCTCAAGTCATCTCCATAAGACACCACCACGAAGGACCCTCTAGAAACCCAAACCACTGGCACTAAAAACTTTACCCAAACCTGCGACAAAAATTGACTTGTCTACAAACAACGAAGGGTGTATGTAGGGTGTGAGACAAATCCTAGAAATATACCACCAAAATTTGATTCCATGTGGTAAAATTTTAGAGATGAAAATCATGCAAGTTTTCAGGACATGAAATGAAAACTACAATTTCTAAAAGACGCAACTTTTAATAAAAACAGTTTTCAGGTGGGATAATTTATAGAGTCAACACTTTTAAAATAAATGAAAAAGATACTGAATTATCTATCCAAATAAATCATATTAATATGGTAAGTATAAAAGATCTAATGAGAACATTCAATGGGAAATTCCTTCTAGGCAGCAGCTCGCTTTGGGTCCCATGTACCTCGTATCTCGACGAATGTAACCATCACAATTATTTGTTCTCATGAACGAGACAGTAGTAGGTAACATAAAAATAACCTAGTGGTCTCAAATCATCAAAATCATCATCATAGATTAGTTATTTTTGTAAGATTCAGTCTTGGTAGGTTAAACTAAGGCCAAACCTCACGGGATCACTAGCAAACTAGTACACGTCCACCCACCTAGATACCCGAATTTCCCTCTTGTTCTCAAACAAGTTCATCCAACCATGAAATATAAGCTGAAAATTAAAATAACACTTCCAAATCACACATCAACCAAACATCAAAAATGTAAATCGCAAAATCACTCCATCCCCCTTTTCATTCAAATTAAATTTGAAATCCAACTCACACAAAAATATCCCACAACACATTTTTCATATCTTTCACAATTCAACACATCCATTAACAATATTATAAAATATTTCCCAAGATTATAAAAACCACATAAAATCCCACTCACATGTCACATAATAACCTTTTAATAAACAAAATCCATTTTCACATCACACACACACAAAACAGCCCACATCACTTTCACATCTCTTTCACATTTCAGTAAATCCGTTAAACATTTTTATAAAACATTTCCAAGAAGATACACATCACATGAAATCCCCTTTCATATATAAAATATACCATTTAATAAATATAAAAAATCCATAAAAGTTTTCCAATATCATTTCACCTCATACATAAATCATTAAACGGTTCAAATCATTCATAAAACAATTCTAAATAGTATTCCCAAACTTTTCACATAAAACCCTTTTTAAAACCATCATTCAAGGAAAAAATCACACCAATAAAATCCAAAACAGAATTAGAATACCTATAAATACTTATTAATCCACTCTCAAGTGTTACAAAATCACCTCGAATAATACCACACAAGATGCACATGAAAACACACACATTTTCATAAAACACTTTCAAGTGGCATAACATGGTTTTACACATAAAACCCATTAAAAAGAACTCTTTCAAACCCAATGGCACACCAAGACACAAAAAAGTAGAATTGTATGCCCAAAAATTATTTTCTAAACCAATTTCATATGTTATAAAGTAAACCCAAATAATACCACAAGAGCTACATATTAAAAACACCCAATTTCAAGCTAAAAATCAACTATAAAATTAAACACTTTACCAAATCCATCACAAATAGTTTTCGACCCATACACAACATATGATTTAAATAATAAATGAGTAAAAACAGCAAGCTAACTCATCAATAATTATTTACACATTGCACCACCATCCTTTTTATTTGAATCCCTCAAATCATGGTGTAAAACATCCAGCGCACCACCGCCGCACCACAAGGAAGTGAAGAGCAAAATAAAATCTCAAGATTACAAAAAAAACACCAAGTAAAACCCTAGGTTCTAACCCTTACCTCTGGAAATTTTGGAACGTCAATAAATATAGATAAAACCCTATGAAAAGGGAAGAAAAATAATAGATAAACACTTTATTGAAAGAATCATGGAGTTTCCCCAAAAAAACCCCTTCAAAGATGGGTTCCATGGAAGCTTAGGGAGTTTGGAGACATACCAAGGCTGAAAGTGTTGAATGGGGGAATAATAGAGTGTGTTAGACTTATTTATGATAGGGAAAAGTTGGAAAATCAAAATATTTTTAATGACCTGGACACACCTGCATGGTTTTCCTGCATGGTTTGGAACAGTGTGGACAAACCGTGCAGCCTGTTCTGGGCACCCAAAAACCTTTAATATTCTTCCAAATTTATGCAGGTCCAAGGGGGAAAACAAGGATGAGTGATAAGACAAAGGGTAGGGGAGAAATATCCAAAATTAAACTATTCATTCCATACCAAAACTCATTCAACTCATGGGTGTAAACCACCTTAACAACATACCCAACAAGTGGTGTCACATGGAGTGTCACTAAGCCCACCCCAAAACACCACAACCTCATACCATTACTTTGAAAAAATGTTAGTCCAATTTCCATAAAAAACCCCATTACCAAGTTCATAGATTAGTATCACAAGATACCCCAAAATTTCAAACCTAGAACACCAGAAAACGAAGAGAAAATTATGATCCGATAGAGGATTTGAACCAAAGCATTGAATGGAAAATCCAGGAGTGACATGCTCAGTAACCAGAGTATAGACACCCTCAATTTTTAAAAATTAACATTACAAAACATTTTTCAAATAATTAATAATTGTAAAATATAAATAGGAAGATTGTACTAGTTTAGTGCCTTTGGAAACATGGAATACATAAACACTGATACATAAGTGAGAAAATTTTTCTCCCACTAGGTTCTTTTTAACCTACACTCTTCATAGACACCTCAAAATTAATACATGTATTCACAATATGGGGAAGGAAACAAAAAAAGGGGTGAGATCAAATTCTTAGTAATGTTAAACAAGGTAGACATGTAAGAATAAACATGAGTATAAGGGTATGAAAATGAGATCATGAAAATAGAAGATCATACCCTTTATATCAGTGATCATGGTATAATGAATGGTATCTTATAAGACAAGAATCATAATGAAATAAAGTGAATAGGCCATGAAATCCTAAAATAGGAATAGGAAATGGAATTTTGGAAACAAATAAGCATATATTGATTTCAATAGTAGCCAAGGAATCACCGCTAATACAATCTTAGTGGAAAAATTCCTTTATTGAACCAGGTAACCCCCATTACAACACTATATTTCTGAACTAAGTGACCCACATTCCATCCATGCATTACTGAAACATATAACCCTCATTATTTCCTAATATTACTGAATTGGGTAACCCTCATTCCAACCTTGTTTTATATCATGAGATATAATTATTTACCCCAATGCATTGGAGGAAGATATTGGTCACACCCGCCCCATAACGAATTCATACGTACATGTTTCAAAAGATCATAAATGACCATATCATAACCCATGAAATTAAATGGGTATCATAAACATGTATTCATGACAAAAACTATGGAAATATATAGGTTTCATAATCATTTCACCCTAAACATAACCATGAAAGAATGAATGTTTCAGAAGCATATAACCCAAGAAATGGATACATGTTTCCTAACATCATTCCATCAAAAAATATTACATTTAGAGAAATAATATTAATAGAGACATTGTATAATCTCCCTTAATTAATTATTAACAACAATAGATGTTATATTAAATGAGAAATATATTTTATTGATCTTTTAAGAAGAGTTATTGAGGAAAATATAGTTTTTCATTGAAAAAATATTTTTATTATAGAAAATATTTTGAAAACCTTTATCTTTTTAAATATATTTTAATACATATAAAGGAATATTTTAAAACAATATTAAAAATTAAAATCCATTTTTTCCTTTAGAATTATCTTCAAGGATCTTTTGAAATCATTTTTCATGATATGGTTTGTGAATAAAATATATTTCCAACCAAAGAGAGAGTTGGACAGATTTTACTAAAACCATTATCTTAAGTACAAAAGTGGGAAAAATGGTACTAAAAAAGAGGATATGTTGACTAAATATGTAATAATGAAAATTATGAAAATTATTTAATTATGGATCATAATATTTTATCAAAGGAATCATAAACATAAACAATATAAAAAAACGTGGAAATTGTCTCAATGAACTCTTCATACATGGTTAATTGGGATCAAAATATACATGTATGGAAATTAAATGAAGAAAAAGATTTCATTAAAATAAGGATATTAATTACATAACATTTAAAATTTAAGTATATATACTTCTATAAAATTTGTGCAAAACAAAACATAAGTCTCGATGAAGGAAAACTAAGAAAAAACTATTTTATCGATTTGGTAACTTTTGACAGTTAAACCCCATGAAAGAAATATCACAAAATGTATATGTTAATACCCCTAAATTTATGTAAAATACACATAGGAATGTATCTCGAGATGTACATACACCACACAGTAGGAATGAGTTGAGAACATAGCTTGTATCTCACAGAAATTAAATGTGAGATGAGAGCCCCTTACCTTGTGTCTTGACTCTCTCTGTACTCGTACAAGATTCCTGTATAATAAATATAAGATTATTATGAATATTTTAAATAATAGTATTATTATATATATATTACCATATATTATTTTATAATTGAATTATATTACCCTTTATTTAACGACCATATGACAAGATTTCACTTCTGGTATTGTTCACTTTGTTCTTCACATCTATCTTAATTTGTTATATCATTTATCCTTATAATTATATCTTGATTCCAAAATGTTTAAAATGATATAAATATGAGGTATATATAGTATATTTACATTATAATAATATATAAAATAATGTAGTTCGAAATGGAATACACCGTTTAGGGAGACGGTAAGTCGTACGTACGTGTGAATGATGTTTTCTGTTTTTCATGTCGTATTGAATGAATGTATGCAAATGATATATATATATATAGGTATATATGTATATATATCATTATTCACGTATCATGGATTTATTATATCTGTCATATAATTTCACTAATCCATTCTTTAATTCATTACATGTGGTGTCTGAATGAATCACATCGCTTTGTGGGGGTGGTAACCCACACTTCCTCAAATGCGATTATCGTTTTAACTACAAATAATAGGTAAAAAGATGTTATTTTTAAAATTAAAACAGATTATTAAAGAAATAATATATATAATATAAGAAATATATATATATTGTGTCTATCATAATGTCCACCATGATATCTGGTAAATGAAAAATGAATTATCATCATTTCGTGAGGCATTAATTCAGCATACACAAAAACATTATGTTCAACATCTATTAGATATAGGTGTTCATAAGTGTAGGTTAAAAACTTTAAAAAAACATCATAATAGATGGAAGATACAGTTTTTTAATAAATTAAGGAATAAAGAGAGTGGATGAGTTGATGAAGGAAAATTATGGAAAGGAGCATGAGAGTAGACGTTACATCTTACTCAGGCTACTCCTTTTGGTTTATTCCAAAAGGATTCTTGAGAAGCTTTCTACCCAAAGGGAGGATTTACAGTCGAAGGTCGGATTTTTTGGAGACTACTTTAGAAAATAATTTACATTTTTAAAAGGATTAATATGTGTGATGAATGGGTATAGTTGTAGGCCTTTTATTGTGAAGGAAAATAACACAATTGGAATTTTTAGAAAGAAGTTAGAAGTGGACATGTTCAAACCGTAAAAAATCATAAAAAAACAAAAAAAACCTCAATAATGGAAGTTTTATGGCCTAATTATGGGAATAAAATGGGTTTTTAAAATTTTTGTAGGACACTTTGGCCCTTAATATTAATGTTTAGTCCATAATTAATCTTAATTTGGCCTTAACTACTATGACTAATTTTATTCACATTTACTGATTATTTTATTAAAAAATTAACACGGTTTTAGTAGAATTTAAATATTATAATGAAAATAATGGTGTATTTCATATTTTTTAATTTCAATTCATCGAATTTGAAAAATTAATATTAGTGTTAATCCCATAGATAGGATGAAATAAGAGGGTTTAAAAGTATGAAATTTTTCAAAAGATTGTGAAACTTTTATATTCAGTTTCAATGATAAATTGATTATAATAAATTAAATAATATTAATAGATGTAATATTTAACTAATGAGATAATAATAAATAATTATAATATAATTAATAATTAATAATTAATTAGACAAAAATGTAGTTTTTAACAAAAAAAATCAGTATTTTACACTATTCAACAGAAAATAGGTTTCTCAGAAAAATATTGAAAATTAAAATTTGGATAATATAGATGTTATGAATTAAAAAATGAATTTTTTTATATAATTCACTTTCTAAATGTATCTAAAATTAATTTCATTATTGAAATCAGTTCATTCGAGAAAATAATGTTTTAAAACATAAGAAGGACTTTACCAAAAATCCTATATTTCATTATAAATATATTGTATTTAAATAAAAAAATGGTAGAAAATATTTTAAAATTAGTTATCACTATTAATATAACCATGTTTAATGACTAGGATGTAATTAAATTATTTCAAAATTGATATTACCAAACGGATGTTTTGTAGAAATTTAATGATGTGTGTATTGTATGCCCAGTCGTTGTTGTGGGTAATGTACTCCGAGTTGGTGTTGCATATTACATATACCAATTTGTTTTATCGCGTGAATTGAATATTTTACCTAGTTAATTTAATGATATAAATGAAAATATAAATTTAATCTAAAAAAATGTTCCCTAAAAACTCGGGGAGTTGCATTATACTCCCCTTAAAATGAATTTTATCCTAAAAACTCATCACTCATTTAGAAACAAATGGGGATACATTTGATTTATCATATTCTTAATTTCCCATGTATCTTCCTCTAACTGGTGATTTATGCACAAAATATTGACCAGGCAAGTGGTTTTGTTTCATAGTAATTCTACAATCGGTCCATAATTTCAACATGTTTCTCCTCATAATAACTATCTTGCTCCAATACTTTGACTTCTTTGTTTACTACATATAAAGAGTTATGTATGTACATCCTCAAGAGAGACACATGGAACACATCATGGATTTGAGATATATTTGGAGGAAGTTCCATGCAACAGGCTACTGTCCAAATAATATCAAGAATCAAAAAGGGACCAATATACCTAGAGCACAGTTTCACTTTCATCTCGAATTTCATAAATTTCTTCCTAGGTGAGATTCATAGAAACACATTTTCATCAACACATAATTCTTCATAACGTTGAAGGTTATTAGAATATTTTTTATTTCTACATTTAACTTCCTTGAAATATTGTTGAATGGTTCTAACCTTCTCGACAATTTCTTCTATGATCTTAGGTCCCAATAGCTTTCTTTCTCCAACCAAATCCTAGCATGTAGGAGATCTACATTTCATCTCTTAAAGGGCCTCATACGGTACCATATTAAAGATTTAGTGGAATATTTTTTTTACGAAAACTCAACTAGTGGAAGGTGTTGATCCCAAAAAACGTTGAAATCTAGAGACCAATATATAAACATAAAATCTAGGGGTTGAATTGTTCTTTCAGAGTAGCTATATTTTTAGTTTGATATGTAGTGATGAAACTCTTTTCTGTATCAATTGCTTTCTGAAGTATCCACCACAACATTGAGGTAATCCTTAGATCTTAATCTCATACAATGGAACATGGTACATCATGAAACTATAAAAAATTATTAATAAATATCCTAGAATGATAATCAAGAGATAAATATTTGTTTATAAAAATGTTTTGTGTTGACTTAGTAAAGAGATATACTATCACCCATATAAAATTAAACACTTTAGTGGTTTTGGGGTATCCAATGACAAAATCAATAGTGATGTTCTCCAATTTCCATTCTAGTATGGGTAATGGATGAAACATCCCTTTTGACTTTTGTCTTTCAGCCTTCACTTTCCGGCATACCAAACACTGAGGTACAATATCTACAATATCTCTCTTCATTCTATCCAACTAGAAGTATTATTTCAAGTCCCTATACATCATCATACTTCCAGGATGAATAGAGAATGGGAAAATATGAGATTTCTCTAAAAACACCTTCTTCAAATCTAGCATGGAAGGAACACATACACTATTTCTAAACCTTATAATTCCATATTGATCAAGGTTTCACTTATAAACATTTTTTACCTTCTTTTACATCTCTCCATCATCCTTTTGTTCCACCTTAATCTTTATGTGGACATAGGGTTGAACATTCATTTGAGAAAGATAATATTTTCCCCCTTCCTTCCATATTTACCGATACATCCTTTTCAAATCCATAAATATTGGATATTTTTTTTATCCTCATCATAGATAAGATAGCATCATATTTTTGACTCAAATCAATTTTCACCTTGTTCACTTCTTTAGGGTGGTAATGTAGTGAGAACTCATAATCCATTATAAACTCTAACCATCTTCTCTAGAACAATTTCAACTCGTTCAATGTGAATATATATTTCTGAATTTTATTATTGGTATATATATACAACACATCCCCCCATAATGATAATTCCTCCATATCATTAATGAAAAACAATTCCACTACAAACTCCAAATCATGAGTTGGGTAATTTTTCTCCGAAATCAATAACATTCATGAGGCATAGGCTATAACCATGTTATTTTCCATACGAACATATCCCAATCACTTCATGGATTCATCACCATGGATTACAAACCCTTCTATACTACAGGTTGGAGTAAGAAAAGGTGCATTAACCATCCTTCTCTTCAGTTCCTTGAAATTTTACTCACATTCATCTGTACAGAGGAACTTGAAACCCTTCCTTGTTTACATGGTTATAGTATTATACAGTCATGATAAATTAACAACAATACATTGATAATATCCAGGTAACCCATGAATTCTATGAATCCCGTTCATTATGGTCGGTATAGGCCAACTTTCAACAGCCTTTAACTATTATGGATCTACTGTTATACAATATTTTGGGATTATGTTACAAAAAAATGAAACCATTTTCTACCAAAATCCAGACATTATAAATTTTTCATACAACGTCCCCTTCCTAAGGGTCTTAAGTAGAATTCTCAAGTGATTTTCAGGCTCTTTATTTCTCATTGAATAAATAATAATATCATATATAAGGACTACCAAAAACTATTTGAGGTAATCACTAAAGACTATATTAATTAAATCCATGAAGATGGAAAGAGAATTAGTAAGACCAAAAGGAATCACTATATAATCATTGTGACCATACATTCTATGGAAATCTTTCTTGGTTATATCCACCTTCTTGATCCTCAATTGATGATATCCAGAATGAAGGTCAATCATGGAGAAGTATAGAGATCTATTCATTTGATCAAACAAGTAATCAATACAGGGAAGAGGATACATGTTCTTGATTAGGATCTTTTTCAACTCTCAATAATCAATGTAGATTCGCATTGATCCATATTACTTTTTAACAAAAATAACCAATGCACCCAAAGGTGACACACTATGCCGAATGAATCCCTTATCATATTTTTGGGGTTTCTTCTTCAATTCTTTCAAGTCAATCAGGGATATTCTATACGTTGTATTTGAAATAGGTGTGTAACCAGGAACATGTTCTATTTATAACTCAACTTCACGTTTTTGGGGTAGACTAGAAAAATATTACCGAAATACATCTTTAAAATACCGAACAATAAGAATATCATTGATGTCAATCTTCTCCCTAACCGTATGAGATAAACATACACTTTTAATGGAAATTAAGACACATCCACTAGAGTTAATCTCAATATGAATTTTAGACTTATCATCACATTGATTTATGATCATAAGATGGTTTGAAATATTGAACATAACTTCTGTTCCTTGAAAATTGATGTTGTATTTATATACAGAATGATAATCCATGCATAAGATGATATTTAACTTTTCCGAAGGAAGAAAGACAATATTTGTAGGATGTACATTCCCAAAAACTTCAACCGGAGAGGAATCAGAGAATTGAGATGACACAATTGTACCTTTAGGGGGGTTCACCCCTAATTCTACCTCTACTTTTTTTGGAGGAATCTTAACACCATTATAAAATTCATTATATATGAAAGTGTTGGTAGATATAGAATCAAATATGACATTATTAGTTGTAGAGTGGATGGTGAGGGTACCTTTCATCACTTCCTTATCACACCCCTCATCAAAAAAAGTAATTTAATGTGATTTCCCCATATGCATCAGCTAAATAGGTTGTTTACATTGTTCATAATCACCAAACATTGGGTTTGGGAAATGGTTATAAAAATTCCCATTATCCATACACATGATGTAATTAATTGTGGGAGGTGAATTTGGTTTGGATTTTACTCCATTATCATTTTGAGAAAACAACCTACCATCACATCAGCAATCAAATTACCTGATGGCGATCCCTTCCACAATTAAAACATTTATTAGGTCTTCGAAGAAATTTTCCTTAATTATTGTTACAACAAATAGATAATAAAGGAATGTAAATATTCTCTCACAAATGGTTCTTAGAGTTTAATTTAATCTCCATATTCCACTTCTTATCTAATTCATGAGATTGATACATGAATCAAACCTCTATTTCAACATTGATTGGAAAATTAACACTCTCTTCATAGAAATTAATGATTATTATGGACAATTCTATTATGAGACTAGGCTTTAATCCATGAAACAACCTATCAACTTTACATTGAGGTTGGATGATAATTATTGAAGATTACGTGACAAGTCTCATGGAATTAGCATCGTATGTACCAACAGATTCATCATCCCTTCGCTTCAACTCATGGAATTATTTCCCCATATTGGTATGAGGAATTGAGGGAAATTACAGAATAAAAAAATAAGTTCATTAACTCATCTCAATCAATGAATTCAATCACATCATATGGTCTTATTTTATTGATTATAGTCCACCACTGATCTTATTCACTTTCTAACCGATAAATAGCCATAATGAATTTATCAAAATCTAAACACTAAAGAATGATGAATATTTTGTAATGGTACTAATCCATTGTTCAGAAATAGGTAGATCATAAGACCCTATGAAATAAGGTGGATGTTTCCTCATGAAAGACTCAATAGAATGTTGTTCTATCATTTTCTCATTTAGAAGTCCTCCATGATTCATATCCAAATAAATCTGGGTGAGCATAGTAACATGATTTTTCATTCTAGATCCCCTAGAATATAGTTTCTCTGAAGGAAAATCAATGCATTGTCCATATCAATCACCATTAAAAAGGTTCCTTCATGTTTTGGCCATTGACTAAAACCAAAATCATAAAGTAAAAAATATTTATCATAATGAGGAACAACATAATCATGAAAAACAATTATAGGATTTCTAACTTATGGAACATCATTTAATATATGAAATCATAGGTTTATACAAGGTTTTACATATCCAATATATTTTTAAATACTTCATAGTAATTCATGAAGAGTTTGTTAATTCCCAAAGATTATCCATTGGGTGTGTCATGTCGGGTGTGCAGAAAGGCCCATTTTTGTGTACTAGATTACCCCAAATCAAGATGAGAACATATACTAAGTGTTTTTACCCCTATGTTCAACTATTCTAGAGACAAATTAACTTGTCATATCCAGAAATGCATGTATTTCTAGGAAGCCACAAACTCAATCCTTCAACAAAAGACCAGGATTTTTTTCTATAATTTGACTCAACCATGTACATATACTTAGACATGTATTTAGTGTTCTAACCATGTTTTTCTCATCCTAGAATCCAAATTTTAACTAATATTTCTCTATAATACCATCTATAGTGACCCTTTATTTATAATCATTAACATTAAATTACTTTTATGGAACACTTAAACATTATAAAAACAAACGTTGGAATACCGTACTTGTCAAGTGCCTCTGGAAACATAGAATACATAAGAACTAATATATCAGTGAGATAAATTATCTCCCAGTAGGTTCTTCTTGAATATCAACCTTTTCAGAAAACTTAAAAAAAATACATATCATCAAAAAATGGGGAAGGAAACACAAAAATGGAAGAGATCAAATTCTCAGTAAGGGTAAACATGTGATACATGTAATCATAAACATGATAATATTTGTATGAGAATTCGATCATGAAAATAGATGATCATACCCTATATAACAATGATCTTGGAATAAAGATGTGAATTTCATAAGACATAAATCATAAAGAAACAAAGTTCATAGGGGATAAAAGCAACACATTGGAATACGACTTGGAATTATGGACACACATAAGTATATACTAATTTCCATAGAATCCAAGGAATCACTTCCTAGACAATCCATGTGGACAGAGACATTTACTGAATTGGGTAACCCCCATTCCAGCCCTGTATTACTTAACCGAGTGACCCTCGTTCCAGCCATGTATTACGGAACTGAGTAACCCTTATTCCATCCCTATATTACTGAAATTATAAACCTTAGTTCCAGCTATATTTTATCTCATGAGATATTAATCGTTACCCAATAAATTGGGGGGAGATATAGGTCACACCTATCACATAATTAATTGATACGTACATGTTCCAAAATATCATTAATTAACATGTCATAACCCATGAAATGAAATGGGTATCATAAAATGTAACCACATCATAACCTATGGAAAGATACTGGTTTCATAATCTTTTAATCATAAACATAACCCATGAGAAGAAGCGGGTTTCAAAAGAATATAAACCTTGAAAGAGAAACAAGTTTCATAAAGTCATTCCATCATAATATAATCCATTCAGAGAAATAATGTGAATGTATAAATTCAATAATTTCACAAAAATCCATTATTAACACTAATGTATGTTATATTAGATGGAAAATAATTTTGAAAGATATTTTAAAAACACCCTTTTAAAAAAATTACCTTTATTGTCTGAAAAAATATTTTTATTATATAAAATCTTTTCAAAACCATATTCTTTGAAAATAGATTTGAAAAAATATAAAATAATATATTAAAATAATAGAACATTGTTAAAATCAATTTTCCTTGATAATTATCTTTAAGTATCTTTTGGAACGGTTTTTAAATACATGGTTTTTGAAAACAATATATTTTTTATCAAAGGGAGAGGTGGTCATATTTTACTAAAAACATTATTATAAATTCTAAATAGTGGAAAAATGGGACTAAAAATGATTATATAATTAATAAATATTTGATAATGAAACTCATGAATACAATTGAATATTGGATTATAATATTTCATAAAAGGAATCCTAAACATAAACAATCGTGAAAAAAATGAGGAGATTGTCTCAATACTTTCTTATTACATGGTTAATTGGGGTCATAAACTACATGTAATGAAATTAAATTATGGTTAATTTATCATTAAAAGAATAATATTAGTGATATAAAAATTATAATTTAAGTATATACAGCTCAAAAAAACATTATCTAAATAATAAAACTTGAATCTCAAAAAAGGAAAATTGAGACAAAACTATTTTACCAATTTGGTAACTTTTAAAAGTTAAACCCCATGAAAGAAGGATAATAGAATGTATATGGGAAAACAAAAAATTTTAATTAAATGATAAATAGAATTTAATCATGTGAATTATATACACCACACAAAAGGAAATAGTGGCAAATATAGATTCCATCTCAAAAAAATTAAAAGTGAGTTGAAATCCCCTTACCTTGATTATTAATTCACTCTGTACTCGTACAAGCTTCTTGTAAAATAAATATAAGTTCATTATAAATCTTATATTGAAAAAAATAAATATATCTATAACAATATATTCTTTTTATTTAGACATTATATTATCCTCTTGTTAATGATCCTATGTTAAGGTTTCACTACTACTACTATTCGCTTTTTTCATTACACATGTCTTAACTTGTTATATCGTTGATCCTTATACCTATATCATGATTCCATAATGTATAAAATGATATAAATGTATGGTATATCCATTATAGTTAAATTTTTATAATATATAGAATATTGGAGTATCAAATTGAATACAGTGTTCAATGAGACAGTAAGCCGTATGTACGCATGAATGATGTCTTTCATTTTTATTGTTGTATTGAATAAAATTATGTTGATGAAATATATATTTATATATATGTGTATATATAAATTATTAATTTATCATTTTTATATTATATATATTATATATGTTCACTAAACCCATCCTAAATACATTCTATGTTGTGTGTGAATGAATGACATCGCATTGAAGGGGCATTAGTCCACACTTCCTCAAACGAGGTTATCTTATTTACACCGAATGGAAGGTAACAATATGTGTATTTTTACAGGAATAAAGAATCATAAAGGAATAATAAATATAATACATGACATATATAAATAGATATTCCATCATAATGGCCACCAGGGTAGGTTTTAATTGAAAAATAAACAATCATCATTTAGTGAGGCTGTAATTCTCCAAAAAAAATTGTTTGTTCGATATCCATTATATGGAGTTTTTTGTTTGTTTAATTACAAAAAAATCATAAAAAATCCTAGTATATTAATAATATTGGAGTTTTCAAAAAATAGGGGAGTAAAAATATTTGAGGGTGTGAAGAATAAAAATAATGGAATGGATCTTTAGAGAAGACATTACATCTTAATCGGGTAAGTCCTTTTTGTTTATGCCATAAGGATTACATGGGAAGAATTCTTCCCAATGGAAGTATTCAAGATAAAAGGGACTATTTTTTGGATTCTAACATGGTAGATCGTATATGAACATAAAAGGACTGAGAGGTGTGAGGAATGGGTATAGGTGGTGGCCTTTTATCATGAATGAAATGGACTCTCTAAGAATTTTTAGAAACTAGTTAGGTGTTAACATCATAAAAAACAAAAAAACTCATTAATGAAAGGTTTATGTCCTAAATATGGACATGATATGTGTTTTGTACAAGTGTAAAAGTTATATGGGAACATAAATTTATTTTTTAGTCCCTAATTAAGCTTAATTTTGACTTAATTATTATGATTAGTTTTAATCACTTTTAAAAAACATTTTGGACAAAATTTAAAATGTTATTTTTAGAAAATAAATATTAGAAAAAATTCATTTTTCTATGATGGATTAATGAAATTTAATTCTCATAAGTGGAAATAATATGATTTGTGCTAATCCTGCAGGCGCGATGAAATAAAGGGGTTTTAAAGTTGGAAAAGTTCAACATTTTATTATGATTTATATTTTATTTCAAAGTGAAATAAATTATAATGAATTCAACTGTATTAATATATGAAATATTGATCTAATTTTATGTTAAAAAATATTTATAAAATCATTTATTATTAATAATTAATTAGAATAAATTAATTTTTAACTAAAAAACAATATTTTTCACTATTTAACAAAAAACAATTTCTCAGAAAAATCCAAAGAATTCACCGTAGGCTAATTTAGACATTAGAAATTTAAAAATTATGTTTATTTTATAAAATTTAATTTCTAAATGTGTCTAAAATTACATTCATTATTGAAAGTGATTCATAAGAGAAAACAATGTTTTTAAACATAAAAAAACAATACTGAAAATCATATATTTCATTATCAATATGTTTAATTTATATAAAACAATTGGAGAAAATATTTGAAAATTAGTTATTACTATTAATATAAATATGTTTATTTTCTATTTTTCAATTATCTCATTTGAATAATTATATTACAAAACAATATTTCTTAGAAACTCGTTGTTCAGGTATCATACGACAAATTGTTGTTGCATGTAACGTACTCCGAGTCAATGATGAATGTAACTTACACAAATTCAATGTTGCATCTAAAAGGTATATTTGACTTAGTTCATTTCAATATATAAATGGAAATTTAAATTTATTCAAAAAAAACATGTCCATAAAAACTCAGGGTGTGGTACTATGTTATTTGATGTATAGATCTTCTCTTATAACATTTTTCATTATGTAGTTTTATATATTTTCATGTTATGAGTTGCATTTATCTTGTTTCATATTGAATATTAATTTATTTTGAGAGGTATCTCTCCTGGGAGAGTGGTTAATATATGATTTTGGTTGTTGTGTGGTTTTTCATTCAACCTCTAATGATGTGGTTGAGCTCATATGGTGACGAGATATTTGAGAGGTATCTCACAGGGTGGCTATTTGAATGACCCGCTTTTCAGTTTTCAACTATATATTGGTTTTGGATTCTACAGGATAAGAATTTTTTCAGAGTTAGTTGATGTAAATGTTCAAATCTGCATTGATAGACCCTTTCCATGTTTACAAAGACTGAGGTGCTTGGATTAGGCTTAGAGAAATTTGAGATGAGTTCTGCTGCTAAGAGTATGAAACAAGGATGGATTTCTCATCGTGGTAGGATACACCATGTGAATGTTCATTTCACAATTTTTAATGATTCATGGTTTGAAAAATATATTAGAATAAAGTAGTGTCACATTTTTATGACAAAACCAATCCCTTGGGATTACAAAATGTGAAAGGGGAATAAAAGTCGTGTAAATACCAATAGCAGTGACATTTTAAATGTTTTTAGCCAATCAGGTTTTCAAAAAATATAGTTACAACACCCCTATCCCATGTTCCAAGTGACATGGAGACCCCCTATTTAATGTGTTGGGGATTCCCTCATCAATGATTAATCCCAAGAAACCCCCATTTGTTCTGTATTCAATATAAGGTATGTTCTACCTCCATTCTAGTGGTTTCTCCTAGTTTTTCTTATTTCCTCATATATATTCTCATCGTACTATGGTGTTTTCTTAAACATCAAATGGGGTTTTCCTAGGATTTTTATTGTGTAGTTTTGCCGTAACGTACTCGTATGGAGGCATTTCATGTGGGTGGGGTTGTTGGAGAGTCGTTGCAAGGGGGTTCACATGAAAATAATATACAAAACCTTTTCTGGTGGAATATTTATAGAATTTCTTTTTATTTACATGAAATTGTTCAGTTATCATGAATTATCCCCTTGGATCGTAAAAAAATTACCTAATAATTACATGAAACTGATTATGGAATATTTTCCGATCTCTTGGAGATGTTGTTGTTTATACAGTGATAATGTGTTTCCTCTTGATTTTATAGGAAGTGGGATATCTATCATGTGTTTCTTAATTGGAGTAGCATGCGAAATTGAAAAATATCATAAATCTGGAATTAATTTACAATTAATTTCTAAATGATAAAGAGGCATGTTTGTTGAATCTGTTTGTTTTTGTAATATTTTTATAGTCACATTAATTTATTTATGCATATCTAACTTATCTGGTAAATGAATCATATGAATATTAATTTTTTTTATAAAAATTTAAAGTCATGTTAAAATTATTATTTAATTTTTTTGAAATAGCTTATGATAGTTTTTTCTTTAGGTTTCCCATTGTTGTAACATATGAATAATTAATAAGTTAATTCTGGATTTAATAATAATGCATTGTGTGATAAAAGATAATTCCATAAAAGGAATGAGTTTCCAACCCATTTGTAAAGGAGGAGTGCCTTGTTCTTTAGATATTTTTTAGATCATTGTTTGTGATAGATATATGACTTGATTGAGTGAAAAGTTCATAGTTTTTTTATAAAATGTGGCTTGTGATGTGTCCCTTGGATGGATGATTATCGAGGGCGATTATGGTTTGTGGGGTAGGGAGGACCAGATGTGATGTGATTCTGGGATGGGTGATCCTAGAGGGCTTTTTTTGTCTGTTGGGTGGGGAGGCCTGGTTGTTGTGGCAAAAATCACTACATGTGTTAGCAGGATTCATTTAGATATGCATATTAGTGTCGGGGAGGACACCGGGGATGAAAGAATGGGTTGAAGCTGGTCTTCCATGTTGATATCAAACACAGATTCTTGTTTGAATCTTTTACTTTGTTGTTTACCTTGGATTTGATTACACTCTTTAAATAAGGGGTGAAGACGCTTGGGTTATCCCATTAGATTTCTGTGTTTAGATTCTCATGGTTTGATAACATCAATCTTCTACTATGGGTGATGAATATTCCATGTGTAGACCATCTATTCAACATGCCCAACCCCCTTTGCTTGGATAATTTTACCCTTTGTCTTTCATCAGGTATATAGATTTTCATGGTCAAATGCCTTGTTTGGAAGCAATGTATTTTTTTCAAGATTATCTTGTAAAATGTAATATAATAATGTTAATAAATAAATATATGTTATGCCATGGGTTTGGATCTTTCTTGGATGCAAATCTGAGATTATAAATATGAGAACCTATGGAATTTGTTTTCATATTTTTGGAGGACATGGATATTGTTGATATGGTAATGAAATGTAATGGGAAAATTATTAATGGTTAATTAATGGTTAAATTATTAGTTAACATAAAGTGAATCTGATAAAAATGGATAAATAAATTTAATTTAGTTCTTCTAATCTTTGTGTGCTTATAAGAATTGTGGTCTTAGTAGTATAATCCATGATTCTAAGATATGTTAGATGTAGTAGAGTTTGAGACTAGGTTATTCCCATAGTGTGTTAGTGACAAATATTATATCATGTAATTTTTTTGTTTTAATGCGTTACTCCACCATGTGGTTTAGGAAAACTGACACCCTAAATATTCTGAGCATGTTCAGTGTGTTTTCCCCAATGTCCCTATGGGAGGATGGATGATTGACTTCCCCTTTGGCCATTCTCTCTTCTCGTGGAAGTTACATGTACTAGTAGGCACATTGGTTGTTTTACACAAATATGTATGAATAGGGTTGTAATGTCTTATAATTATTTTATAAACATGTTTTCTGCATATTGGTTTTAGTGACTACTCCTGGTATATCGTTTATAGGTTTTGATGGATTTATGTTCCCTACTCAGTGTATGGGAGGTGATGGCTTGTGGTATAATACCTGATGTATGATACACATTATATAAGTTGCGGTGACTCCTAGAAACAACCTAGTTACTTTTGTTTATGTTGATGTGGTGGTATATTTCACGAGGTGTATGTTTTGATGCTACAGCTAGGTGTATGTGGGATATCATTTTTGGAAAGAGATTCCCAGGATATGTGATGTAGGGGAAAAGCATCACACCAATGGGGAAGTGGTAGAGGGGTACCCTTGATATTCGTCATTATATTATATTCCTTATTATATTATATTCTCTATAATGGGACTCTCCGTGAGATTATCCATATTGAGGCTGAGTACATAATATACATGTTTAGGTGACGATTTAGTTTCACTTATTGTTCACTGTGATTTTTCTTCCTTTCATTACCTATGAATGATAGGATCTAGGGAGGATCCTACTGAGTATACTTTTATACTCACAATAATTATATATCACTTGTTTTTCAGGTAAGTTGGAGAAGGATGGAGATCAAGCTAGTTACTACTAGCTCGAGTATAACAAGAGCGGTTTGGGGTTTGTGGTATATTCCATATTTACTTTCTTTTGGTACATGTTGTTTCATTTCATGAGTATTAGATCATGAATGACATTATATATGTGTACTTGCGTTTCATTTTTTTATTGTAGTCTGGGAAGGAATTGGTTTGTGTCTATCTTACATCTATTTTTCTCTTATGTTCTAAAAGAGGGTAATTCCTCCCATCTATTTCATTACAATACCCTCAGTGATAGTTTCCAACCCCGATCCTATACGAGGTTGAACTCAAGTGCCACTATCAATCTTCTCCCACTGTCGACCCATGAGGGCTACAATTTGGGGTGGGGGTCCTGGCACATACCATTTAATCAATAGTCTAACAAATGAAACAAATCAATTGCTATTTTCACAGTAATAACCTATTGGATAATTAGTAAAATGAATTTTGAATGAATGTAATTATATTAAATTTGAAATCATATATCCAGAACAGAAACCCATATACCATCAAAAAGTATTTTCAAGACAGTTTAAACTACTCTAATTTGGCCCTATGATTTATCCCATTAGACTACCGATGTATAATGGGGCTATCTATAACAAGTACCAAAATTTTCTAACATTCCAAATAATTATTAATATATCGAATAATCAATTTTATTAATAAAAATTTTCTTTATCATAAAATAACCATATTGAATAAAATATACTGATTTATCAATATTTATGATGTTAATAAAATATCATTCCAAATAAAAACCATATATAAATATAGTAGATGATTTATTCAACCATCTTATCAATTATACATGATTTCAGATATCACAATGATTTATAATTTTCAATGAACATAGATTACATGAATGTGAATGTTTCATAATAATGTTAATAATCACAAAGTAGAGTGAGATTATATAATAACTTTTACTAGTTGGTAATTTTCATGTTAAATCCCCAGGATGAGATAATGAATTGTAAAAAAATTTAAACACAATGATGAAAAAGGAATAATGATATTATATATCAAAATGGAAATTAGAAACAACACCCAAAATAAGTATTGAAAATGGTATATGCCACATGGAAAGAAAAGAGAGATAAGAACATTGAGTCAAACATTTCATGTGTGCCCTTATAATCATATATAAAAAATATATGTTAATTATTAAAATATTTAGAACACTTTTAAATATTATTATTACTTTTATTTCATTTATTATAATGTTTTATATAGCAACATATTCAATTATGTTTATATCAGGTGTTTTGAAAAAATTTGGTTCATGTGTAAAAAAATTCCTTGGATAGTCAACTATGGTCAAAGTTGTCATTATATAAACATATCAAAATCTGTAAAAATAATAATATTTTTATCAAATTTAAAAATCATTTATACTTTTAAAAACATTTTCAAAATATGGTTATAAAAAATGAACTAACGTTACAATCACAAAGACAGTGGGCCATACATACTTATGAGTGACTTTCCCTTTTTTCAATGATCATTACAGATAAAAGTAAGAAACATTTTATCTTTATATAATGAAAATTATGTAATAAATTCCACAATATTTTATCATATATAATTTTATATATAATTATTGTGTTTTAAAGGAATCACATCGCATCGAGGAGGTGGTAGTCCACAACTCCAAAATAACATTATCACAATTATTTTGTGTGTGACAGGGTAATAAAGAAAATGGTATATTATATTTTAGGAAAGGTATTTATGACATTTATATCATATAAATTTTGTTTGGGTCACATATGTTTTATTAAAATGAACCTTAATACATACCATGTAATGTGTGAATCTATCACATCTCTTTAATGAGGTGGTAGTCCCCATGTCCACAAAAGATGTTATCATATTTAAGAAAAATGGATAGAATGAAGGTATGTGTAATATAAAAATTATTTAGTATATATAAAACATAAATTGAATAAATTTCATATAAAAATAGTATTTCCATCATAACTACAAACTATGAGAGGTGGTAAATGATAAAAGAATTACAATGTTATGTGAGTCGATAGTCCGCCGGACACACAAACCATCAATTTATTACACATTTAAAGGAAACCATATAATTAAAATACTAATGTTTTTAGGATGCTTATTTAATTATATAAAAATCCAATAAAAATAATTTGTTGGTTTTATAATGAAATGAGAAGAAGTTATCGTCGAAAATTATAAGGTCTTTCTCAAGTAACACCTATTGGTTTTCACCAAAGAACTTCTTTAGATTTCTTTATACCCAAAGTAAAGATTCTAGATTCAGTGGAGGGATGTTGGGGAGCTCTTTTTATGGGATTTTATGATCCAAAGTTCTTGATAGGTGTGATGATGTGGGTGGGTCAAGTGACATTTTATTTTGGAGTGGGATCTGCATTCTTGAAAATATAAATAAATGAACAATATTGGGATGTATCACTTACCACATATCCCTTAAAAAATGACAAATATTAGATAAAAGTGAAATTATGGTCCTTTAAAAAACCAAAACCACAAAAATAAATTAATTTTATAATTTTTTGCTATAAAATATATATTTTCCCAATTAGAACATTTTAGTTTTTATTAAAGTAACTAGATTTCTAGCCTAAATAATTTAACAAGTAGGAACAAGTTAAAGTGATATTTATTAGAATATATAGTCTCACTCAATTCAATATATATATAGTTTAAAATATAATAATCCCATTTTTTGGAAATTAATTTTGAAACATGAATATGAAACATGAAAAAATGCTTCTTTAACCCACACCGTGCTAATTATGTTTTTACAATCTATGGAAAAAAATGTAATATATTAAAAATCAATTGATCCATTAATGGACCATATTTTATAATAAATAAAACATATGAATCAATTGGAAGTATTTACTATTACTGTTATTTTTAAATAATTAAATAAAATATTATTTATTAAAATATAACATTAATATTAATTTTGACAATATTATATTAATTTTAATTAAAAAAAATTACAAAAAATATTTGAATTAAAATATAGTAAATTATCAGATGTGTAACATGAAACATTATTTTAAAAATAATTAAAATTAATAACTCACTAAATTTACTTTAATTTAAATTTTTTTAGAATCATTTATATTTTTTTATTAACTAAATAATTACTATGTTTGCATTTTTTTTAATTGTTTAATGTAATTATATCATCTATAAAAACTAATGTTAAATGATAATTATATTTTAAAATCAACTAAATTTAAAAAAAAAATTATAATCTAGACATTGTTGTTTCTTACATGCTCCAAAACATTATATGAATTAAAATCATGGACGGTACATTAATTTTCCTTTTTTATAAATAACATATTTTAGGAGTCAAATTCATGAAAATGTGACCCAGTAACACATAAAATGAAAAAAGGAGACACTATGGTCATTATAAGGGCAATCCAATGTATTTTGGAGGATATAATAGATCAATTTGTCCTTTAACATTAAGGTTTAGTCCATTGACAAGATTAATTTTACCTTATCCAATGTAATTAATTTTAATCACATTCAAAAAAAATTTGAAAATTAAACTGATATTACTAGAATATAAATATATTACTGATTAAAACTTTTTTTATATGTTTTCTAGATATTAATTCATAGAATTAAAAAATATATATTTGTAGATAATACTATAGATGTTGTATGAAAAGGGGTTTTTAATGTGAAGATGTTCAAAGATTCATTATGTTTTTATATCTAAATTAAATATAAAATTTTTACCAATCTCCTATATTTGATTAATTGATGTATAATTGATTTATTTTTACATTAAATCCAATTTAATATAATGTTTAATATTAATAATAATTTAAATGAAAAGTTAGTTTTAAACTAAAATGAAGTATTTTCACTATTAATAAAAAATAAAACTTCTCATAAAAATTCCAAAAATTTACACTATGATAATTTTCAAAGTAAGTATTCAAAAATTAAGTTTATTTTGAAAAATAAAATTAATAGAAGTGTTGAAATTTAGTTTTAAAATATTTACACCATTAAATGGTTTTAAAACTCACCCTTGTGTGTAACACATGTTACCTTAGTGTTGCTTGTATCATAATCATAACATGATGTTTCATATAAATAATGATAGAAACCAGATTAATTTTATTCAAAAATTATAATATTGTAATCTCTTGGTGTGTCACATTATCCAAACCTTAAGTAAATTTCATCTATGTAAATGACACCTGATCTCAGAAATCGAGGGATTGATATATGAAATTAATATTATTTAAAACCACACACCCTAATTAAGGTTAATAACATATATTATTAATAATTGGGAAAGGAAAATACATTGATGACCCCAAAACAAGGACTTTTAATACGTTAAAATTAGTGAAGACCTTGACATGGAAGAGAAATATAACAAATGTGTTCTGATTATGAGTGATAGAAATCTTTTTCATGAGAAATTACATGACCAAAAAACCATAAACAATGTGTGTGAATAATGTTCATTGATGTCATAAAAAATATGATAATGGGAAATAATTTTGTTTCAAGACCCTTTTCCTAGATTTTAGAAATTATTTCACTCTCTAAGAATATAAGTAATTATATGATTATAAAAACAAAAAATTTCCCTTTGATGCAACCTTGATCTATTTCTTAATCACCACTTATCCCAAGATGCATAATATAGTGAAGTAATATATTAAAAACTAAATACCTGTATAAAGATCCATAAAAATCATTTCATAAATGGTTAAACATCCCAAAATATGTCGATCCATTTCTTTATAATCATCCCCAAGGTACTTAGTAGTGCCTAATTAATTATCCATGCATATCATCTCTTTTTACAAATGTCATTACCTTAATATTTGGAAAATATTAAATATTTTATTTCCCTAAAAAAATTACAAATATTTAAACCTGCTAATAAATTAATTTTTTTGTTTATTAGTACAAATCAACATAAGATTTTAAATCCATGATGGAATAATACTGCATTAAAATTGTTATACATTTCAAAATAAATATAACCAAAATATCAATATTAAATAAAATTTAAAAAATTATGTAAGGATAAAAATATTGAGTAAAAATAGTTATTAAACTCTTTCTAAATCAATAGAATTATCTTCACATTGATCCCTTAGCTTATTCTCAGGTATATTCTCTTGATTCTTGGGGAGTTTCCTTGCATAGTTCCCCACCTCCTTAAATAATAAAAATTGAATAATATCCTTTATATTATTATTTTTCCATTTCATAATGTTGTTATCCTTATATCAACACTTATAAAAACTCTCAATACAATAAGGCATTTACTATGGTGATTCATTACATAGTTATCACATATGGGAAAATCGTTCTTTCCATTCTTCCCTTTATCCATTTTTTTGACATCCTATTATTTTCATTTTTTCCCAAAATTATATAACTTCTTGATAATTATTTATTTATTTCGTATGGAACATAAAACAATTTCATCATAAGAAGAAAAATTTTGGGACACCAACACCCTTCAGAGACATGGATTAATTACAGCAAATAAATGGTTAACACTACATTACGTGTGGCATGTGAAAGCCATATCATAACTTTATAACAGTGTAATGGTAGCATCATATTCTAAAACACATTATTCCCCATTTTTCATTAAACTAAGGAACATTGTATTCATATAATCTTGTGTCTCATAAGGGAAATGTTTTTCAAATAATGCATCCTTAAAATCATTACATTCTATGATTTTTATTTCCACTTCCTACCTTGTATTCTGGATCAATGACCACCATTGATCAACATCACCATTGACACAATACTTGATAATTGTATCATTTTCTATTTAACCACATCCCAATGTGATAAAAATATTCTTCAAAGACATAATCCATTACTCAACCACTATTGGATTAGTAGTCCCACTAAATTATTGGGACCTCTCTCACAAAAATAAATCCAACATCCTAAAATATCATTATAGAACATGTTTCTCCCTTTGAGAAAGAATATTTTTTCAAACCAAGGATATTCATTTATATAAATGGAGTATATTTTGTGTTTATTGGAAATGCTCACATGGAAGATCTTGGTGTTTACAATGAAATAGATCTTACAGTTCAAGATGAAAATAGTATTGAATGTGGCATCATTTCCTAGTGTTTTCAAAAATATTGGTTACAATAAATTGATAATGGAGAGAAGTGTTTTTTTGAAAAATAACTTTCATGCAAGTGTCAAGGAGGCTTGTACGGTTTCATAAAAGGCATATTTAAGGATCATTTCATCAAAATATGCAAATTAAAATTATGGCGTGAAAGATACAGATTTGAGCGAAAGGTGAGGTTGCGTGAATGATACATAAATGAATGAGACATGTTCCCCATAAACATAGGGTCATAAAGGACTATATATAAGAGGATACCACCATTTAAGACTCTGATAATTTTCAAACAATGATTTGGTGTAATTTTTGTAGATGATAGTTTCACGTGGAAGATTTAAGCATAGTAAATCTTCCACACAATGTGTATCATTAGTCATTAATGACCAAGTGATTCTCACGGAGTGGTTGTGTTAAAGGTAAGGGTTTCATGAAAAATAAGGGTTGTGAGAATGATGTCTTTAACAACAATCCCAAAATATGGGTGCAAGAAGAGTTGTTCTTCGCAATTTTTGTGTCGATATTATTTCAATCCTTAATATCTTGTGTGTTCGTTTAGTACTTTCCAATGCATCTATTCAGGAATTAAATTAAAGGAAAGTCTCACATTATGTCCAGGATAATGAATTTAATGCCAATATATTGATGAGACCCTCATGTAGATAAACTATGTAAGACATCAATCATAGATGTGGGAAAGGGGAGTCGACAAAAAGGTTATGAGGGATGTAGTGTTTATACCTAAAATATTGTAAAGTTAGTGTGCTAAGAATAGTGTGACTGTGTCTAATCTATTTTAATATAAAACTAGTCAAGATTTGTGGATTGGTGTATGACTGATACACAATTGGCGTATTCTCCATGGACTAGCACTTAGTGGTGAACTAGGTAAAATTGATGTGTTGTCTCTTTACTTTTGATTGTTGACTACTGATTGATTCCATTATCCCAGCTTCATTAGATCCTGCCAACATGTGAACTAGATCCATCACTTTAAAATAAATTTTTTAACCCATTATTCTCCCCTCTCCTCTCTGGGTGTTCTGGGGTCCTTCAATTGGTATCAAAGCCAACAGGTAGGTGTTGTTAAATCAATCATTTTTTCACAACAGGTTTGATGATATAAAGAACGATTCAGATAAAAATAGAGATACATTTTTCAATAATATTATATAAGTTGATGGAGTTCTTTGATTACTAGTTGAATAAATCACATTCATTGACATTGTGAAGAAAATTTTGTGAAGACTTCCACCACTCTACAATCCAATCACATCAGCCCTTGAGAAATGGTATCTTTATAATATTTATTTGGATGATGTGCTAAGTAGTCTGGTGGAATATGAAATGGGAGTCATACAAGAAGATAAAATAACAAGAGTTAGTAAGGAAATGTATTTTAAACCCATGACCAAACATGATGTGTCTTGAGATACAACTAATGATGATAACTAATAAGATTAAATTTTGACTCTTTTCTTTCCAATAAATTTAAGAGAGAAACATGGTATTTAAATGAAATATTCCATTCATCGATTTTATTTGTGGTAGTGTTTGTCACATTGCTTCTTAGTAGTGAAGGATGATTGATGATGATGAATGTGAAGTTTTAATTTCACAGAATTATCTTAAAATGATTTATCTGAATAGAGACTTCAAAAATGGAACGAATTTATAATGGAAAATATTTTTCTTTATAGAAGATAATGATGACAGTGTGTTCTTTGAAGAACAAGAACCATAGTTTCAATATCAAACAAATTCATCTACGATAGCTATAGATGAGAAGAAATAATCATCTAAATATAAAGTTATTGCTAATCTGTTTACTGCAAATAACAATCTCAAGATGAAACTTAAGGAATCTCTTGGTCGTCTTCAGAATCAATTGAATAGATGAAAAAAGTGGAGAGCAGTTGGGAAGAATCATTAGAATATGTTGATTGGATTTAAGATGATATTGAAGGACTGGAAGAATTTGAGATGGAATAGTCAAAAATAATTTGAATCACAAAACTTGTAGTGGAACTAAATCAAATAATTGAATAATATATAAAAGGTATTCAAATACCTTTCATCCATTATAGAGGATAAGTACAATACTATTATGGGTCATGAAGAAGAAGTTCTTACTATTAGAAGTAAACATGAATGTGAATCAAATTTATTTTTAAAAAAATAAGAAAATAATGTTTGAAAATTTATCAGATGCTAAGTTACTGGAGAGAGCTAAGCATGGATATAATAGATTTTAAAAGTGTTCGAATGATAAAAGACCCACATTCATGGTAAATAGTAGAACTCGTTGTGAGGCTGAAGCATCAAATACTGGGATAAAATGGGCCAAAATAATGGCATGCTGAAGGTTGGATATATTACAATGTCACCTAAAAGGAAAAAAAGAAAACTATCCTCAATATTATTGAAATCGTAGACAGATAAACTATTTTCCACAGGAAAAATACATGATATTGAATAGAAGTGAGAAGACATTTCCTCTTATCTAATGTTAGTTCAATGGCTATCTAGCCCATACCATGTCATACTATGAAGAGACATGGAACAATTTGAATCTGTAGGAACTAGTAAGTCAAAAAAAGAAAAATAATTCAAATACTACTTCTTATAGAATAATCAATTTCTATTGATATTGTTTTCATTTTTCTAACATTGGAAATAAATCTATTTATTGAAATTCGAGGAAAGGCATGAAAAATACATTCTAAACATAGAGACATGCCAATAATCATCAACCAAATTTTTTTGTTCTCAAAAAAGGGTTTCCTCCTCTAGAAGAATAGTTTGATTAAGATGAACAATCTCACATGGAAATGATACTTGAAAGACCATCTTTATCATTTTTTAAATCATATATTTCATTGACAGAGATGCAAAAAATTGAAAAATCTATCATTGCAGAAGTATCCCTCAATGCTATATAGAACAATATCATAAGGATTCTTAATAGAGCATGCTCATACCATATGTTGGGAAATCTATACCAATTAAATAGTGTTATGAAATCTGTTGGTGAAATAGTATGGTTTGGTAATGATGGTGCATTGAAGATCAAAGGTAGTGGTAGTACAAAACTGTGTAATAGTGAGGTAAACAAAATTAATGTAATCTACGTGGATGGACTGCATCACAATCTTTTTAGTGCGAGTCATCATTGTGACTCAGGACTTATAGTGAAATTTAATCAAAAAGAGGTGCACTATATGTGGAGAGATAAGGAATTCACTCATTAAAGTTTGTAGAAAAGATGATAATTTATACTGGGTTGATAGTAGAGAGAATATTTTCAACTTAACTATTGAAGAATAAAATGACATGTGGCACTATTGGTTGGGTCACGTTGATAAAAAAGTCATGGAAAAGATATAAAAATTGATGATTGTCATGGATATACCCAATATGAAGTGTGAACGGGAAAAGAATTATGATTCTTTCATTTGGGGGATGTTGGTCTGAAATTCATATCGACCATAGAAGAAAGTGGTTCAAATCTTCATGATCTCATCCGTAAATATGTATGTGGTCTGATAAATGTTTCTGGAACATATGAAGAAATGTACTCCATTATTTTCATTAATGATTATAGTATAATGGCTTGTGTGATCATTATACACGTGAAATGATGAGTGACCGGTTTCATACAAATGTATCCCTAAATAGTCGAGAATGATATTGGACATGAAATCAATGTCTTTCGGCCTAATAGTGGAGGGGAATACTCCTGAATAGAGTTTAATAATTACCTAGAGAAACATGACATACAACATGCGGTTTTTGCTCTGAGAACCCACACCAAAATGGAGTTCTCTAGTGTAGGAATTGATAGGTGAAAAATATGGCTAGAACTATGAATATTGAGTCGTATATATCACTATTACTTGAAAATAGGCTATCTAATCTTCAATGTATATTCGAAATTGAATGGGGGAATTATATGGGATAAAACAATGCTCCCGTCAGGGGCTCTTTCGCGGCGCTAGGGTTCCCCATCGCCGCCATCACCTCGGTTGGCGGTGGATCTGCTTCCTGGTTCTTGGTGAGCTCATGGATTTTGCTTCTTGCTGTGGCGTCATCGTGAATCGAGATCTGGATTTCAGTGTCGTCGAAGGTACGAGTTCCTGGGTTTCGAGGGTTCGCGGGTTCTATAGCGGCGTCCTGGGTAGTAGCCAACTTCGGGCTTCTGCGGCGTCGAAGGCTTGCAATCTTCAGTGGGCTTGACTTCTCCTTGGCAGCGCGTTGGAGGTCGGTGGTCGAGATCCGATTTGCTGCGTTCTGAGGTCGAAGCTGTGTGTCTTCCCTGGGTGCTTCGGGTGGAACTTCAGTCTTCACGAGCGGTGGTGGCGACAGGTTTTGGTTCAGATCATTGTGCGGCGACTTCTTCCAGTGTCACCCTGTTTGGGTGGTGATAATTTCGCTTATTTTCTTTGACGATAGGTTGTGGGTGTTTCTGGTTCTCGTTGGTCCATATGATTTGTTCAGTTTGGTTCCATAAAATTGATCGAATTGGCTCAGGCAGTGGGAGGGATGAAGCGCGGCTGTGTGCGGTTTTCACCTTTGATTGGCAATGAAGGACTCTGCTTTAGGATCTGGTTTTTCCATGTTGGATTCGGAGGATCAGATGTGAATTTTTGCGGAGGCTATTGAAGGTTGTTCTGGTTTTGGTTTGATGTGTTTTCCGGCAATAGGGTTTTGGCTAAATGACCTTCATTTTCTGCTTGTGGATTCGCTGCTCATGTTGTTTTTGGCATGGTTGAATTGATTTTGGTCTGTGGAGTATCCATTGGCTCGTGGTTGGGCTGTGGTTTCTGCGAAGTCGGGTGCGGCATCTGGACAGTCTGGTCTTCCTCGTTTTGGTTTCTTCATCACCCTTTGTGGATGTCCTTTGGGTCATCTCACGGCGCTGGAGGGTTTGGGCGATCTGAGTCCGCGAGCGGGTTTGTGGATTTGGGTTGGTGTCGACGGTCGCACCGGTGGGCGCACGAGGAGACCGGTTCTGTGGTTTGTCTATATTTCCTTATGTTCGTGTTTCCTGGTTCGTGGTACATCGGCTTTATCTCAATGATTTCGTCTCCAACATTGAAGGTTTTCCAGTTTTAATACTTTAATGGATTGTTCATCCATTGTGCTTGAATGTTGTTTGTTGTGAAGGCTTGTAATGTTTTAAGTGGGGAAGCAGGGAAGTGGCGAAGTGGTGAAGTCATGTATGGTTTCTCACTTTTTCCTCAAAAGTGTTTGCATAATAAAAAACAATTTTCAGTCAGTATATGGGATAAAATAAGACTCCATATGAGTTTTTTCGTGTAAAGAGTTCGTCATTGAAGTAATTTTGCGTTTTCAAAAGTAATTTTTTTATATAAAATAAGAAGGAAATCAAGGGAAGTATGGTGATTCTAGAAAATATGGAATATTCCTCATATATTCAATGAATAGAAAATCCTAAAAATATTTCAATAATTATCTTGGAAGAACTGTGAAATGAATTTATGTTATGATCATTGATGATATGACTAGATATACATTAAGGGTGTCTTATGCTTATATGATTAAAGATGAAGAAGACAGTTGACATGGAACTGATTCAAATATAGAAGCACATGAAGGAGTGAAAAATAATAACAGTCAGAAAATGATGTTGATTCAGAAGAGGAATTAGATGAGTAACCTGTGGGTGAAGAAAATTATTTTGAGCCTCAAAAGAGAAATCCAAGAGAATAAATTGATCAATCCCCTATCATTGGGGATTTTATAACACCCACATAGACATGAAGAATTAGATATAATGCACAATCTAATTTTTAATCAGTTATGGAAATATCCTTTTTTGAAGAAGCTTAAAATGATGAATCATGGGTTGAAGACATGAATGATGAAATGTAAGATATTGATAATAAACAATCATGAGATCCAGTTATGATACCAGAAAATTACTTTGTGATTTTTATGAAGTGTATTTTTAAAAATAAATTCAATGAAAAAGGAAACATGATCATAAATAATGTGTTATTGGGGTGTAAAGGCTATTCACATATTGAAGGTGTTGATGTTGAAGAATCATTTTCTCTGGTGGATGGACTGGAGTCAAATATAATTTTTCATTCCATGTCAATACAATGAAGATACAAAGTGTATCAAGTGGATGATAAAAATAACTTTCTAAAATGGTGTTCTTGAATAAGGCTTATACATAGACCAACTGTCAGGTTTCCTACTTAGTAATGATGAAATGAAGATATTTATATTAAATAAGGAACTCTATGGTTTGAAGTAGAAACAATATGCAGGGTATTTCAGATATGATACTTATATGAAGAAGCATGAATTTAAACTGGGATGAGTTGATCACAACACCTATATAATAAATTCTTAGAAAAATCATTTCATGGTACTAGTGTACGTAGGTGATATTATAATTTATGGAAGTAGGTAGGAATCAGTGGACGTAGTTTCCAATCACATGAATTCAAAATTTGAAATTTCTGGGATAAGTGACCTCACAGACATCATTAAGCCCCAAGTTATTTATAAGAAAGATTTAACTTTTATTTCTCTGGAAACGTATGTGATAGAGTTTCTAATGAAAATAAATATGTATCATTCTAAATCAATTTTGACTCGAATTATGGTTACAACTAAACATGGAATGCAAGAGGATGATTCTTCTATAGATCCAAGCATGTATAGAAGATTCATCAAAATATTTTTGTTCTTAAATACAACATGGTCAGACACTGCCATTGTAACAATCATAGTGGCCCTATGCAAATATAATCCAATGTAAAAACATATAGAGGTAGTTAAACAAACCATGAAGTATATTAAAGGTACTCACAAGTATGGATTATACTTTCATGTTGGAAGAGATAATTATCAATTAGAATTTCCTGATATTGATTGGGATGGAGATGTGGTTGATAGAAATTCCACCAGTGGTTGACCATTTATTATATTTCATTCGTACGTACGACTTACCGTCTCCATGAACGAGTCATTTCATTTCATATCTCCAAATATTATGTACTATTATAAGTACATATATAATGTATATATATGATATTAGATATAAATGATGAATATAATTTGGGATTTAATGATCTTTGGACCACATGAACATCATGTAATTATAAGAAGTCCATTTTTTTGACTCATATACTGAACATCGACAAAAGCCTTGAATATGAACTCACATAATTAACTAAATATTATGAAATTATAATATGTTATATGAATTGAATAATAAACTTTAAAGGAGTTATTTAAGTAATTATAAATTTACCAAAGATTATTATTTAGGAATATAAAGAAATGAACAAGACAAGTCGGTCTTGAGGTTAGGGATCATACCTCTCTCTTTCTTTTTATGTTCTCTCTTTTATGTCATTCCTTTTAAGATCCTCATGTGTACGTATGGCTTACCGTCTCCATGAACGATGCATTTCATTTCTTATCTCCAAATATTATGTACTATTATAAGTTCATATATAGAATGTATATATATGATATTACATATAAATGATGAATATAATTCAGAATTTAATGAACTTTGGACCACATGAACATCATGTAATTATAAGAAGTCCGTTTTTTTACTCTTGTACCGAACATCAACAAAAGCCTCGAATATATTATGAAATTATAATATGTTATATGAATTGAATAATAAACTTTAAAGGAGTTCTTTAAGAAATTATAAATTGACCAATGTTTATTATTTAGGAATATAAAGAAATGAACAAGACAAGTCAGACTTGAGGTAAGAGATCCTACCTCTCTCTTTCTTTTTAAGTTCTCTCTTGTATGTCATTCGTTTTAAGATCCTCATAATTATGTTGGGGGATGTTCTTTTATATTCCTATTACTTTACTTTTTAGGTTCATACGATGAGAGAACCTATTTTATCTCATCAATCCATTTTTGGAAGTATTAAGTGGCGACGTTAGGGTGCCGAATTTTCGTAAGGGATTTCTTATCTCACTTTTAATTCCATGAGATTTCCCTTGTTCACCACTTATTTATTTCATGTGGTGTATAGTGTATTTCCATTTCATACATATTATCATGATTCTATTTATATTCATGGTATTATGTGATTCATTTGGTGTATATTATCTTTTGGTCATATGACTCGATTGATCACAACGAGGTAAGGGGTTTTTATCTCAGTTTTTATTCCCGTGAGATTCATGCTACCTTTTCCACTATTTCATTTTGTGTGGTGTATGTACTTCCCATTACTGTATTCCTTGTGTAATATAATTTAATTTATGGGTATTTACATCTTCATTGTATGACCCTTCTTTAATGGGGTGTATGTTTTGAATGTTACCCAAATCAGTAAGGGAACCTTTCACCCTCCTCTTTTTAAAAGACTTCTTTTTGTTTGGTATTTTAATTTACATCTTCTTATATTGGGATAGGTTCTTATATATCCTAATTGTTGTAAATGTTATGTCCAAGTGATGATATTCCCTTTTTATCTCTCATCTTCTCATTTTATGAAGTTTAATGTGACGTCGTTAGGCTATCGATTTTTTGCAAGGGAACTTCTTAATCCTATTTCAATTCTTCAGGCCAAACCTATACTTCTTGATTATTTCGTGCAATGAATATGTGTGGATGAACTCTGATTGTTTTACACTTGATATCCACTTATATTTGGTGTATTTATATTTGTCACACATAATTACATAATTGATTTATCCTTAATCTATGGATACCGTATTTGTAAGGGACTTCGTCTCAATCTTTTTCCTTGAGGCATATTTTCATTTATAAACCACATTCTTTTTAACGGTGTATAAACCCTTTTGACTTTTACTTTTATTCAAAAGCAATCTATCCTCTATGAAGTGTTTTACTAAACAACAAAAATTATGTTTTTTTAACGTACGCGGTGACAACAACCTTTCCCCCGCAGTGAGTATTATTTGATATTTGGATTCCTCAACAAGCCTTAATGTTTTAAAAGAAAAAAAATATGATATATTATTTTACATATTTTGGTATTGAAAATGGTTTTGATAAAGGATTCTTGTATGTCAATATATTTAAATGATATATTGTGATTGAAATGTTTAAATGTTATCATTCCTTTATATTGGTTTTATATGTTCTGATTTTATTATGGTACATGGACATTTGACGGGTGGTTATGTGATAAACCAAATGATGAGTGGTGCCGTGAAAACCAGGACATGTGGTTACGTTATAACCTCCAATTCATTGGATATGGAAGTCGGCCATATGGCTATTCCATTTAGTGACTTGTGTGGAAGTCGACCGTATGGTTATTCCATTTAAGTATTTTTATGTCCCAAGTTACCATTATATGTTATGTGTTCTTTATATGGGTTTTATGGTGATATTTTGGTTTCTAAAGGGTATGAAATGATATTTTATTTAGTGAAGAGTATTTAATACTTCATAAAGGTGAAAAGTATTACATATGATAATGTATTCTTGATTTACTTATTGTTTTGAAAAACTAACAGTTTCCCTTTATTGTGTATCTCTTACTGAGCTTTTTATGCTCATCCCAAGTTTTTGAAATGTTTTTCACAGAAAATAAAGTGGAATATGGTCAAGGATGTGATCATAGAAATTTCATGCTGTCTAAAACATGGAACTGGACATGTTTCTTTTTAAGAGTTTTTATTTTATAAAAAAATGGAAACTGAGTAGAAGTGTCTACTTTGTAATCTTTGAGATGTAATAGTTATTTCTTAATTCTCTAAAACTCTAAACCTGGAAAGATCTTCAATGTGAATTTTTTATTTAATTCATGATTATATATTGTTTTAAGTCAGGGACCTTATAGTTGGTATCATAGGTCGGTTTAGATAAATTTAGATGTTAGGGTATTCATTAAGAATAAGTGACATTACCATAATGGTTAGGATTTCAGAAAGGGTCATAGTTTTTTTAAAGTGAATGAGTTTAAGATAACATGAATAATTATATCATAGTATTATATGATGATTTTAATGATATAATCACACTGACCTTTTTGATTTTAGTAAATGACTGGATCTAGCAGGCACCAAAGTAACAATGGAAGTGAAGAAAACTGTGATGATTTTATGAAAGAACAACTGAATGATATGGGAGCTACAATGAGAACTCTTGTGGTTATTCTCAACCAACTATCAGGAGTCATGATTAACCACTTGAACCTTGGTGAGTTCTATAAGGCATCATTTATGCGATATCCAACTCGATGTGGAAGTTTAGGTAATAATTATAAAGGTAACCATTAGGTCTTATATGATCCTTAATTTTGAGGTAATTTTGGGTTACTATATGTTATGATGAAAAATGAAAGGCATGAGATAAACGTGAGGTTAAATTATGTTATGGTTATTTTTGAAGAGTTTATCTCTTTTTGGGGAATGTTTTATGAATTATATAGTTTTAGAAAAAGGACAACACACAGACCGTGTGACAACCCATCGCGTCGGATGAAGCTGCGGGAATCGAACCCACAACCAAAGTGCGACTGTGATTTATCACCTACCACTAGAGTACGTGATGTCCTTGGTTAGTATGACTAAATATTCTTAGTTAGATGATCTTATGAATCAGGAATAAGTTGATTTTGGGTTATTTATGGAAATGATTAACCCATCATGGGGGATATGTGATTAGGTTAATTACTTTTCAATATGAGACTTTAAGAGTAACTAATGTTATTTGGAGATAAATGTTAAAATTTATCTTGGAAGAATATGTGATTAAATCCATCAGAGATTTGGGTTTAAATCTTAGATTGGATTACTTTGAAAAATTTTATGGATATCTATTTATTGAATGGTCTTTGATGAACTTTGGGTTTTATTGGAAAAATTTTGGAGAATAATAGTAGTTTTTCTTTTTGTGAAAGATTATCCTTTTTGGAGATTTTCTGATCTTGTACTAACCATTTTGGTTTTGGTTATGGTCTAATGACATGGGAAATATATAGTTCATCTTTTATAGATTATGTGACTCTTTCGAAGTTGATTTTGGCACACTTAATGGGAAAAAGTCATCTTGAATACTCATCGTTTTGAGAAAATATGAGTTCATGTACGAAATCTAGTAAAAGATGAAAGTATACATGACATGTGAGTATGTTTCCTTATGTTTTAGATAAGGTCATAAATAAATTCCATAATGAAAAGTAACTTAAAAAATGTTGTCTGTTAACTTTTTCTACTTGGGAATCAAATACTGTTTAAACCATCACAAGTTTGTGATTTTCTAGTGGTTAACTTTCTCCTAAACATGTTTTCTATCACTCTCCATCAGAACATTATGGTTTTTTTCTCCTCCATATCCATGTTTTTTTGGAATCCTAGTATGGGTTATTTCAGGTGACCATTTTACTTATTTTTCTCTCTTTTAAAGTGATAATTTTATTTACATATTTTTCAATGTGGGGCTTTCAATGAAGTTCCCGAGCCAAATTTTTAAATTCTGTGGACACAGTTCCCAAAAGGGGGGAAGGATGTAACATCCCAGGTAAATAAAAATATAACAATTTCAAATTTATTAATATTTGTGAATAAAATGTTAATATTACTTTAATGGGAATGCTATGTTCGATGGCGTACCCAATACGCAACAACGAGTTTCTTTGAAATCTTACGTTGCACACTAATAATATAATAATATTATTTTAAATGGTATTTAATGCCTAGCCGTTTTAATGGCAGGAATGAATAAAACTAACTAAAAAATGAATATATATGTTTGTTAAATATTTTAACTATTACCCAATAAATGACAGAGGCTTAAAATGCGAATGAATCCAATTTTAAGCATAAATATTCTAATATTCTTTAAAGGGTCGATTAACCGCCTTTTGATGTCGAACCCTTTTTAAAAATACTTTTTGTCAATTTTATATGTTAAATTTGAAAAAATGAAATCCTTCTTTAAAATAGGGACATCAAAATGTACTTTGTGTAATTTTTTTTTATTTTTTTGATAAAATTCATTTTTTAATGAATAGTGAAAAATGTTGTATTTTAATTCAAACCCTCTTTTTTATCTAATTTATTTATATTGTTATATTATCTTTTTATTTGGGATTAAAGTTTAGTTAAAATATATTTTTACCATTTAATCCAATGGTGGTCATTGGAATTAATTTCATATTGAAATTTGACACAAACAAGTGTCAATCTTTTGATAGATATTGTTTCTTAAAAACACTATTTTTTTTGACAGCGGAAATTAATTATAAAATTAATTAAGGAAACTAATATGTTTTGAATTTGGGAAAATGGACATCATTTTTTAATTTGGAATATCAAATTTACTTTGGGTAATTTTTTGGTATTTTTCAGACAAATGTTCATTTTTAATGAATAGTGAAAAATAATGCACTTTACTTCAAAACTTATTTTTCATCTAATTTAATTATATAGTTATATTTTCCTTTTAATTGGTTTTCAAGTGTAATTGAATTATGTTTTTATCACTTAATATAATGTTATTCATTGTAAGTAATTTCACTTTTCAATTGGATGTAAAAACAAGTCAATCTTTTGATAAATTTTACTTCTTAAAAACTCGTCTTTGGTTTTTACAACAGAAATTATTTTTAAATTAATTACTGCAATTTCTGTGTTTGGAATTTGGTAAAATGGATTCCATATTTGGAATCAGAAGGTCCAAATTATGTGATTAATACTCTTTTGTTTTTCGACATTATGAATTGTAACGACGTCAATTATCTTTAATTATCGTGATTAATTAGTAATCGAGTATTGAAGGGTAATAAAATAATATCATAATAATATAAAATTACCCATTCATGTGACTTAATTCTATATTTGAGTCATGTAAGACC
The DNA here is from genome assembly GCA_963277665.1 of Viscum album. Classification (NCBI taxonomy): domain Eukaryota; kingdom Viridiplantae; phylum Streptophyta; class Magnoliopsida; order Santalales; family Viscaceae; genus Viscum; species Viscum album. Next base: position 1,448,022,214 of record OY728151.1, on the reverse strand, counting down.
ATTGGATTCCTTGTGCCAACTTTGGGACCCCATGGAATCACTTTAGTGTGATAGTGACCTTTTATCATATTATTTTTTAAAGGAAAGAAAATATAACCAAAGTATGTATCACCTAAGTAAAACAATTTTAGTTTTGTATATATAAATTATCTCTTTGACTATAAATATTCATTTTAAATATAAAAATATTTCCTATATCATGGTATGTTTTTATAATTTTTAGACATTAAATAAATAAATTTATTTAAGACACCATGATAATGCATTGATTACCTTATTAATGAATGATTTAAATAAATTGAAAATATAAGGTAAAATAAAAGACATAAACTAGTCTAAAACCTATTGTATGTGTGGATTTATAACCCTTATCACCTTATCCTTGAAATATATCATTTTGGGACCATTAAAATTCAAAAACTATTTTATAATAAAGTATCATTTCAAGACCTTCCAAAAGTGACCCTCCTCCCTCTTATAAAAGGCCCCCACCTCTACCCCCTTACCCACACCTCTGAATCCATTGGCTCATACAACCTCTGCTCATATTATCTATACACATCCTTCTATTACTCATAGAATCCTCACATTGGTCATAAGTCTTTCCAAGGAATCCATTGGCTCAAATCAAAAAGAGTTACCTAATTTAAAGGTAATGTCTCCTCTTATATTCTTTTGTTTTATTTTGCTTCTCAAACCCCCTAAACTCTTTTTATTACTTTATTTTGTAACAAAAACAGTATAATAAATATACTAGGATGTTTTTATGAGAATTATTCGAGCTACACCGACACACACCTCCATCTAATGGGTGAAGAACATACTGTTTCGGTGGACGGTGAACTACTTCCTCACAAAACGATGATTGTTCAATTATATCCTACCACCTCTCATGGTGGCCATTACGATGTCACTGTATTTATATATGATATATATTAGGTTTATGTTTTCCTTATGCCTCTTTATTTTTCTTTTATGGCATACCATTATGTTTTTCATGATAGGTAAACACGATAATTTCATTTTAGGAAGTGCAGACTACCACCCCCTCAAAGTGATATGACTCGTTCATGCCATATGTGGAACGTATAAAGGATAGAATTTATGAACATATGTAACATATATAACATATATATTTTATTGTAATTATAATATACCTATGTATCATTTTGTTTTCATTCCATTAAAGTATGGAATAGAAATGAAAGTACTATTCATGCGCACGTACAACTTACCGTCTCCATGAATAGTGCATTTCATTTCTAATCTCCAAAAGTTATTTAATATTATAAGTACATATATATAATGGATATATATGATATATATTACATAAATATTATGAATATCATTCTATATTTAATTAACTTTGGACCACATGAACATCAAGTAATTATATGATGTCCATTTTTTTGACTCATGTACCGAACATCGTCAAAAACGTCTGATATGAAATCAAATAATTAACTTATTATTATAAAATTATAATATGTGATATTAATTTAATAATAATCCTTAAATGAGTTCCTTAATAAATTATAAATTAAAAAAAGTTTATTATTCAGGAATATAAATAAATGAACAGGACAAGTCGTACTTGAGGTAAGGGATCATACCCCTCTCTTTCTTTTTAAGTACTCTCTTTTATGTCATTACTTTTATGCTCCTCTTTATTATTTTGGGGGATGTTATTTTATATTACTCTTACTGAACTATTTATGTTTATTTTATGAGAGACCCTATTTTATCTCATCAATCCATTTTTGGAAGTTTTATGTGGCACTGTTAGGCTGCTGAATTTTCATAAGGGATTTATTATCTCACTTTTAATTCCGAAAGATTTCGATTGTTCGCCACTTATTTATTTAATGTGGTGTATTGTGTACTGGAATTTCATATATATTGTCATGATTTTATTTAAATTCTTGGTATTATGTTATTTATTTGGTGTTTATTATCTTCTGGTCATACGACTCGATTGATTACAACGAGGTAAGGGGTTTTTATCTCACTTTTTATTCCCATGAGATTCATGCTACATTTTCCACTATTTCATTTTGCGTGGTGTATGTACTACCCATTATTGTATTCTTTGTATAATATAATTTAATTTATGGGTATTTACATCTTCATTGTATGACCCTTCTTTCATGGGGTGTACGTTTCGAAAGTTACCCAAATTGGTAAGGGAACCTTTCACCCTCCTCTTTTTAAAAGACATCTTTTTGTTAGTTATTTTAATTTAAATTTTCTTATGTTGGGATATGTTATTATATAACCTTATTTCTGTAAATTTTATGTCAAAGTGATGAGATACCCTTTTTATCTCTCATCATCTCATTTTCTGATGTTTAAAGTGACGTCGTTAGGCTATCATTTTTTTTCAAGGGAACATCTTAATCTAGTTTCAATTCTTTGGGTTATTCCTCTATTTCTTGATTATGTCGTGCTATGAATATGTGTGGATGACCTCTGATTGTTTTACAATTAATATCCACTTATATTGGGTGTAATTATATTTTTCAGACATAATTACATAATTGATTTATCCTTAATCAAAGGATACCGTCTTTGTAATGGACTTTGTCTCAATCAATTTCGTTGAGGCATATTTTCATTTATACACAACATTATTTTATACGGTGTATAAATCCATTTGACTTTTACTTTTATTCAAAAGGAATCTTTCCTCTATGAAGCGTTTTATTAAATGAAAAAAATTATGTTTTTTAACGTACGCAGTGACAATGACCTTTCCACCGCCGTGAGTATTATTTGATCTTTGGCTTACTCAACAAGTCGTAATGTTTTAAAAGAAAATAAAACCATATACACTTTTATGTATTTGGGTATTGAAAATGTTTTTTATAAAGTATTCCTTTATGTCTATATGTTTAAAAGATATATTGTGATTGAAATGTTGAAATGTTGAAATATTATCATTCCTTTATATTGGTTTTATGTGTCATTATTTTATTATGGTACTTGGACATTTTACGGGTGGTTACGTGATAAACCAAATGATGAGTGGTTCTAGGAAAACCAGGATGGGTGGTTACGTTATAACCTCCAATGCATTGGGTATGGAAGTCGTCCATATAAATATTCCATTTAGTGACTTGTGTGGAAGTTTACCGTATGGTTATTCCATTTAAGTATTTTATATGTCACAAGTTACCTTTATATGTTATGTGTTATTTATATGGGTATTATGGTGATATTTTGGTTACTAAAGGGTAAGAAATGATCTTTTATTTAGTGAAGAGTATTTACTACTTCATAAAGGTGAAAAGTATTACTTATGATAAAGTATTCATGATTTACTTATTTTTTTGAAAAACTAACAGTTTCCCTTCTTTGTGTGTCTCTTACTGAGCTTTTTATGCTCATCCCAATTTTTTGAAATGTTTTTCAAAGGACATAAATTTGAATAGGGTCAAGGATGCGATCAATGAAATGTCATTCTGTCTAAAACATGGAACTAGACATGATTATTTTTAAGAGTTTTTATTTTATGAAAAAAATAGAAACTGAGTTGAAGTGTCTACTTTGTAATCTTTGAGATGTCATAGTTATGTCCTAATCCTCTAAAACTCTAAACCTGAAAAAAAATCCTCAATGTGTATTATTAATTTAATTCATGATTATGTAATTTTTTAAGTCTGGTTCCTTATATTTTTTTAGTCTATGTTTAATTTGAAATGCTATAGAATTTCAATATTACCATGTTGATACAACTATGTTATGTTTGTTCTGAATGGTTTTCCATAGAATGGACAATGAAGCTGAAGGGGTTAGGCATCGAAAGAACGACATCCTTCTGAACCTGCAACCCGGAATGGTAGGGGTTGGAGCTGAGAAGTTTTTTACAGTAATGGATTAGCTAAAGCAGACAATAAATGGTGGTGGAATCCATGCAAGATAACCACTAGAGGTACCACAATGGAACATGACAGTAGTTGACCATTTTATGAGACAACACCATCAGGATTTCAATACATCTTCTGACCGAGAAGCAGCTATATGATGGATCAAAGCCCATGAAAAGATATTCGATTGTATGCAATGTTCAGATAATGAGAAATTAAGTCTTTCCATTAATCTTTTTTAAGGTGAACCTGATCATTTGGGGTCAATAATAAGGAATATCAGGGATATAGAGGATTTTGATTCCTTAGAGTGGGATGAATTTAAAAGTCTTTTCCTTGAAAAATATTTTCCTATGTTGGTAAAACTTAGGATAAGAAGAAATTCCTTGAATTGAAGAAAAATTATGAGGATTCAGTGGTTATGTAAGAAGAGATCTTCACCCGACTGTTGAGTTATGCTCCAAATCATATTCTGGAACTTGATAGAAAAATCAAATATTTTTACTCTGGACTGATTCCAAGATATCGAAGAGCATTGGCCTCCCGTGAATTCAAAAATTATGAGAAACTTGACCGATGCGATAAGAGGGTAGAGATGGAGTTTGATGATGATCATGTGCATTTTGGAAAAAAGGAGAAGAATATGTCCAGATGGAAAGAGATGTGTAAGAATCAACAAAAAATATGATAGTAATATAATACCGTTTCCAGTTCGTGAATATTGTGGAAATAAGAACCCTGTGGAATGTCTTAACAAAACTGGGATGTGTTTTAAATGTGGTATGTTTGGACATATGGCCTGAGATTGCAATGAAAATGATCCAAAGACTAATCCAGATAAGCAAACTGTAATGTTTTTTAAATGTGGTGAGAATGTCCATTATGCAAATGTCTTCCCAAAGAGAGATCTAAATATTGCAAGGAATCCAGACTATAAGCATAAAGGTGTAGTGAGATCCTCTGTGACTAAGTCAGCAGATGTCAGTCTATCCAATGAAGTTTCATCAGGTACTTTTTTTGTTTACTCTGATTTTTCTAATGTTTTTTTAATATGGGGTCTACACATTCCTTCTCCTATGAGAAATTTTTGTGTAAATTGGAAATATCACCTAAAAAAATGAGACCGAAACTTGTTGTTAAAACACACCAGGGGAAGTATTTAAGAAAAGTGGAATTAAAAGAATATTTCTATTGTGGTATGTGGATATACTTTACCCTAAAACATTATTTATCTACCCTTAGTCAAGTTTGATGTTATTCTGGGAATGAATTTTTTTTCTTTTTATCATGCTAATATTGACAGTAGAGCTAATGAAGTTGTTTTTTAGAATGAGTTTCATTTTGTGGACAAGAATGAACCCATACAATTGATAAAATATTAGGATTCTGAGAAAATTTTGATGGATGGAAATGAAAGTTATCTTGTTAATATTGTTGAAAATAAGGGAACTGTTCAAATTAATGATGTACTAGTGGTAAATGAATAACTTGATGTTTCTTCTAATGAGTTACCCTATGTCATACCTGATAGAGAAGGAGAATTCACAAGTGACTTAGTTCCTGATGCTAAGATAATTTTAAAACCCCCATATTGTATGACTCAAATAGGTCTTCTTGAATTGAAAAATAATTTTTAGGATTTTCTAGATAATGTCTTCATTCATTCATGCACTTCATCATGGGGTGCTCCTATTTTGTTTATTAAAAAGAATGATAGTTCAATGAGACTATGCTTTGTTTATAGAGTATTGAATAACATCACTGTTAAAAACAAGTATCCTTTGCCTCATATTGATGAATTGTTTGATCATCTCCATGGATCAGAATACTTTTCCAAGATTGAAATGAGATCTGAATACCAGCAGTTGAAGGTAAAGGAGGTTGATATCCCAAGAAACAACATTTTGTACTAGTTATGGGCATTATGAATTTTTTAATTCCATTTGGGTTAACTAATGTACCTACTGTATTTATGAATCTTATGAATAGAATATTTCATGAGTTCATGAATAATTTTATGGTTGTGTTTATTGACGATATCCTGGTATTTTCTTAAAATAAATAGAAGCATGTAAAAAATCATAGGGCTGTTTTAAAAACCTTAAAGGAAGAGAAACTATATGGAAAATTCAAAAAAGTGTGATTTTTTGTTACAACAGATTTATTTTCCTTGGAAAATTGTAAATAAGGATCGAATAATAATTGATCCTACCAAAACAAAAGTGGTTGATGAATGGTCAAGACATAAAAATGATACAGATATTCGTAGTTTTCATGGATTAGTAGGTTATTACCGACGGTTTGTTAAGAACTTTTCACGATTATATAGCTTGATAACTGAGTTTACAAAAAAGTGGTCAAATTTATTTGGACAAATTAATATGATGATTGTTTTCAGGAACTGAAGAAGAGAATGGTGAATGCTCTAGTTTTGGCAATGCCTTCCCGAAATGGTGAGTTTTTCATATATAGTGATTCTTTGTTGAAGGGACGTGGTTTTTTTAATGCAGAATGATCAATTAATTGCTTATGAATCACGAAAACTAAATCCTCATTTTCTAAATTATCCCACACATTATTTGGAATATGATGCTTTGGTTTTTGATTTGAAAATTTAGAGGCATCATTTAAACGGATCCAAATGTAATATATATAATGACCCTAAAATTATGAATTATATATTTACTCATAAGAAATTAAACATGAGGCGGAGAAGATGGCTTGAACTGATAAAGTACTATGATTTCATGATCAATTACCATCGAAAAAATCAAACAAAGAGGCAAATACCATGAGTTGAAAACATCATGTATCATTAACCATGATACATTTGGAACATGATTCCTTGATTAATGACTTAATGAATTTCAGCTTAGAAGTTTTTCATATAGGAAATACCTTTGATTTGTTTCAGGTTTTAGTGAATTCATAGTTATCCGATAGAATTAAACAATCACAGAAGGAAGACTGTGAGCTACAGAAAAAGGTAGAACTGGTTAAAATGGGAATGTTTCCATAACATGACCTTGATAAAGATTATGTATTAAGATTTGGTAAAATGTTGTTCATGCCTCGTGATTATACATTGATGAATGATTTTTTGTGTGAGGCTCATAGTTCTCCATTTCCAGTACATCCTGACAGTTCTATGATGTAAAAAGACCATCAAGATTATAACTGTTGGGATGGAATGAAAAGTGATATTGCTGATTTTACCATGAAATGCTTAACATGTCAACATTTTAAATTAGATAGGTAGTTACCCAAGGGGATGATTCAGCCTTTTCCAATGCTACAGTGGAAGTGGGAGAATTTATCCTTGCACATTGTGGTGGGACTTATTAAGACATCTCAAGGTCACAATGCGATTTGGGTTGTTATTGATCAACTAACCAAATCGGTATATTTTTTTCTATTCGAGATACAATTTCATTGGATCAGCTTTCTCGAATGTACCTCAAAGAGATTGTAAGGATACATGGAGTTCCTATTTTCATTTTATCTAACTGGGATCACAGGTTCACTTCTAACTTATGGGAGGGACATCATATGTCGTTGGGAACATAGTTAAGTTTCAGTATAGATTTACATCCTCAATCAGATGAGAAGTTAGAATGAACGATTCAAAAAATAGAGGATATGCTTCGATCTTATCCAATGGACTACTAGGGATGTTGGGATAAACATATTTTTTATTTGAGTTTTCTTATAATAAAATTTTTCATTCCAGTATAAAAATTGCACATTTTTAGTATTTGTCTGGAAAGTGGTGTCGGACTCCAGTATTTTTGGGATAAAGTCAGTGAAAGAAATTTAATGGGGCCATAATTAGAAGAGAAAGTTCCTGATAAAGTAAATATGATCCAGCATCACATGAGGATAACTCAGAGTGGGATGAAAAGTTTTGCAGATAATAGAAGGAAAGACATCACTTTTGAGGTAGGTGTCCATGTTTTCCTTGAAATTTCTCCTTGAAAAATTGTGTTGTGTTTCGTTAATAAAGGGAATCTATGTCTGCGGTTCATCAGACCTTTTGAATATATAGAGAAAGTTAGACAAGTTTCTTACCGAGATGCTTCACTTCCAAGTTTGTATCAGGTACACAATGTTTTTCATGTTTCAATGTTGAGGAATTATGTGCCAGATTTATCACATGTTATGAGCCTAGAAGCACTTCAGTTGGAAGAGAACATTTTTATGAAGAGAAACCAGTTCATATTCTTGATTGAATGGAACATGTATTTCAGAATAAGGTAATCCACCAGGTAACGGTTTTGTGGGGAAACCACATGGTAGACCCATCCATACAATGTTAATTTTTTATTAAGAGCAAGAACTTTTAAGGGGAAAGTGGGAACCCTCACAATTAACTAGTTTTAGTACCAAAGGATACATCAGATCTATTAAAGAAAAGAGTGAGTTGTTTGGAATCGTTTTCCCTGAACAAAACCCAAGGAATATCGCTTACCTTCGTGTCGGGGAAATCCTTCAAGGTGCCTTCAAAAAGAAGAGGCATGTTGTCCCGAGATTTCTAGTAATCCTATTTACTAATATTCCCCATGTTGGAGCCTCTTAGTAGGATGCACGCCAGCTTATCAGCCCACTCATCTTGCTCCTTTGTAGCGGCCACCTGGATCGGTATGCTCTTCTTCAAATAATATTGTGAGGATGCAATTTCCAGAAGGTGGGGATAATATAACACACCATGATTAAAAAAACAATTGAAATACATGAAACATTGTTTTATGTAGATAATTATGACCAACCTTTAAAAATATTTTTTTCAACATATATGTTCTGATTTTCGAAAAATAGTCATCTTCGACTATGTTCAGTATGTTATTTGGAGGCTAATGGAACCAACTTGTTTTTTGGGTGAATCGTAACATACCCATTATATATAGTAATATGAATTGTAATATGACCCTAATGAATAGTAAATTATATTTTTATTTTATTTTATTAAGGATTTATGATAATGACATCTTGATTAATTTTTCCGTGTGATATATAAGTAGTTATTAAATTAAAATCGATACATTTTTAATTAAGTATAATTTTATTAAAAAATTAAATTAAAAATATTTAGAAAATCATTTTATAAAAATGGAGTTCGTTTTTGAATTCTACACATCAAAAAATGTTAAGGGTAAATTTCTGGGCTTTTTCTGAAACTATTTATTTTTCAGTGAATAGTAGAAATACAGTTTTGAGTTTCAGTGTGTTTAATGGCATCATTAATTATATAATAATGATGTAATAAATCTGTTATACTTATGTAAATTAAAACATTTTATGAGGTGTCCCACGTGGCTAATATAATCAGAAAATATCACGGGCAAGCCCATGGTTTTGCAAATACCACTAATGAGGAATCCCTTGGAAATTATTAAAATATTCCCTCACACCTGCTATAAATAAGAACCCATTCCTTCATTAAAATCATTCCAAATTCCTCTTCAATGATGATCTGGCCTCATTACTTTACTATTATTCCTTCCAAGGTTTCCTCATTCCCCCCAAGGTCCAATCCTTTATGTTTTAGGAGTTACTCTACAAGGTCAGAAAAATATCATCTTCTTTCTTTTCCCATTCTAATTCTATTTTTTTGTGGTATAGAATTCAAGAATCCATACCATGTTCATCTTTTCATGTTATTATATATTTATTATGTATTATTAAACAATTTTGTATGATTTAACTTTTTACCCTCTCTTTTAAATGTTTTCTAAAACCATGTTGCATAGCCGTTAGGCTGACAAATTTTTGTAAAGGATTTCTCAAGTATTATTTTATTTCAAGATTCTTTTCTTTTATTCTTCTTTCCTCACCTCCTCCTATAAAAGAGGAATGAAAGATATATAATCTTTTATTTTATTAATTTTATCATTTTTAGGGAATATTCATCATCAATCTTCATCTCCGACCCAACTTATTCAAGGAATTAAAAACATTGTCCACGATGTATAGAATTACTAACATCCTTGACGATGTGATTTCAATTTTCTTTAATACCATAAATTCTGGTCATGAAACTATTTTTAAGGCTGAAACATGTTATAATATATGAATTCTGTCTCATACATGGTTTTTTAATTTATTTTGAAACATGGTTTTAAATCATAAAACCAAATGAGGTCCTTATTATCAAAAAACAACTAAAATGATCTAAATGAACATCAGTATTGTTTTAACCTATGAATCATCCACATGTAATAATTCAAAGTGAGTAATGGTATAATTTATGGTATATTAAATATTTAAATACTAGTCTATTCCAATTCTATAGTTTCACTTTCAATTGACAAGAACAACCATCATGAACATATCATGGAAATCATGTAAAGAGCTCACCCAAAAACATTACAAGGAACAAAATACAAACCATTAATGTGTGAAATTATGTAATGAAATGATCATATAAGGTATTATAAATATGGATATATTTATTTAAAATATTAATAACACTATTTTAACCACTATACAGGGGGATTAAATTAGTTTGAAGTAAGACAAACCCAAGGTAAGGGAATTCTTAACCCGATTTCCATTCTTTGGGTTAACATTCTACTTCATTATTTATGATGAATTAGGATTGTTTATGTGATGACTTTTTTTATATTACGTTGAATTATATTTATTTTTAGTTTAAATACAATTTTAATCCACTCTTTTATTTATCACTTCAATTATATGATATTCGTTATGGGCTTTTCCTTCAAAATTTCCTTTTCAAAATTCTGTTTTACAAAATTCAAAAGCAATGTTTTTTTGAAATAATTAATGTAGTATGAATGTGTTATAGTTCTAGGGAATTATTTATGATGAAGGGTGGAACAAATATTTCCCTCCAATGCATTCAGTATGTCTGTGTTGGCGGTCAGCCATATGGTTACTCCAAGTTTAACTGTGATGGTTACAAAAATTATAAGGTAGTTGTGATGGTTACAAATGATAAGGTAGCCGAGAGGGTTACTATATTATGTAATTAATGAATCAAGATACCTTTATGGTTCTACATATGTTCTTTTTATTGTGTAAATCTTGTGAAAATATCATGTTTCATAAAGTAAGTATATATATATAGGTGATATGTATGTCTTTTGAAAATGACTACATATGTTACATGTATTCATGGAATAAAGTGTTCTTTCCTTATTTTTTTATCCCTTTCTGAGCTTTTGTGATCATACAATGTTTTATATGATTTTCACGGGTTATAAGGATGTGTAAGAAAATGAAGGAGTACAAGTTAAATGATTGACTATTTGTCAAAGAAATCATGTTTTATGTAAAAATTATAATATTTTTTAAGAAAGGAATACCGTTTTTATGGTATCCACTCGGTAATAATGTGTAATTTTCTGAATGGTTTATGTCCCAAATATCTAACGCTCTAAACATGAAATGAATCTCAATAAGAATGGATGTTAATTCTTGACTAAATTCAAATTTATTTAACATAATAAGGTCATGTTCTTATACTTGGTATATATCATAGATACACCAATGGTTTTAGACAAACCCTTGGTATAACATCCTTAAAATGACCATATACCAATATTATTTGAAAAAAATTTAATGTAAGAGATAGCTATACCAATGGTTTCTCTAAAATAGTTGGTATATATTCTATTTAATGACTACATACAAGCGGTTTTTTAAAAAATAGTTGGTTTTGGTTACAAAAATAATAATATCTATAACAATTGTTTAGAAAACCATTTGTTCGTATATTTTTAATTTTATTGAATTTTTTGATCTAATAACATTGAATACATAAAAAATTAATATACCTTCAAATATATATACACATAATTATCATAATATATTTCCAAAAATAATATTATATTAGTGGTTAGGTTGTTGAAATATAAATCAATGGTAGAGGGATAAATAACTATCAAGTGTTTTTTTAATTACCTATATAAATAGTATTAAAATATGTTGGTATAGGTATTTCAGTGTACCTATAAAAATGATTTTAAAATTGCTTGTGTATACCACCTATACCATATATTTCCCCAAACTAATGGTATAGGTCTATACCAATTCCATAGAAGACAACGACCACCCAAAAAAAATTTTATAGCATAAAACAACAGTTTTGGGGGCTATACCGGTGAGTCTAAACTGTTTGTATATGTCTTTTTTACAATAGTGCGATAAAAATCTTTAAAAATAACATTTTTCATGAAATCACATTTTTAAATCTCTAGATATTTATTTAGAAATTTCATTAAATTTTTTTAATAATCTTAATGAAATACTATTACATCCAAATCAATGATCTAATTCACCTTATTAGTTACCAATACCCTTAAATTTTTCAAAATATTGATATTATATTTCCCTGATAACCTTTTCAAAAAATCATATACTAGAAAGAAGGTTTTGTTCCAATAAATTGATTAAAAAAACTCTCTTATTCATGTTATATTTTCATTGACGTAAATCTACAAATGGGTATCTATTCCATTAATAAGATTATATACATTAGACATATAATTAAAAGAAAATATAGGTTTGAACAATATCATTCTTTATCATGACTTATTCAAATACTTCTTAATGATCTGTAATGAAGAGGCGAATTATGAAAATAATATCCTCTCGGGGTTTCAAAATAGATGTGACATAAGGTCCCTTGTACCACACAAAGAATTTATGGTTTATTTTTTTTTCATTAAATTCATTCATTTCAATGGATTGTGATACACAAAAGAGAGAGATTAAATGAAAATATTATATTAAAATATCATTTAATCATAAAAATTATATCATAGTACATATGTTGGAGAGTATAAATATTTATAACTAAATTATGAAAAATACATGGTTGATACATGTTCAAATTAAATTAAATGGATATATTTTTTAAATGTTTAAAATGAATCACTCAAAATATAAAGAATTATTTATTTTCAAACACTATGTTTCTAAATGTGGTCCAGTCATATTTTACACAAATAATTTAATTTTAATATTACCACCTTTATAAATATTATTTAATTAATGTAACATAATTTTTGAATTAAAATTTTTAAATATTATCATAGTGTGAATTTTTGGGATTTTGTTTATTAAATGTTTAATTTTTCAATGAATAGTGAAAATACTAATTTTTTATGAAAAACATCGTATACATTTAAATTATTTCTGAAAAATATATTTTATCATAAAATGATTTTAATGTAATACTAGTTTTATTTTATTATTAAATAATACAATTTTTATTCAACAATGTCAATATATTAATTATTTATGAAATCAAAATATTTAATATTGATGAGAATTTTTACTTTGAAAACCCAATTTTCATCACATCTATGGGTATAATTTTATGTTGGATTCTGAAAATTATGGGAAAAGAATTCGTAAAAATAGATTCCATATTTATAATCAGAATAATTTTTATTATCTACTTTGGTCAACATAATTTTTTAGGATTATGAATTGTAAAATATGTATAAATGAATTTCGGCAGTTGATGTAAAAAAATAATTTACATAGGGTTAAACTATAATTATAATGAATAAAAATGACCTTTGAACATTTTCAGCACTAATAATATGGAAACATTTAGATCATATTTCTTATAGGACTTTATAATGACCCAATTCGGTGGAATGTGATGAAAGAACCCGATTCTTTCTATATGTTTGAAATCATTAACATTCCATAAATGTTCTTTTAAAATGGTTATTTATAGCCTAATATGAATGAACATTTATTTCATTGAGGTATCAGGGGGTGTCTGAGGAATATTTGGAGCACGGTTCCAATCATTACAGAAAATCGTGGAAGGCTGCATGGTTAGTAGATACTATGTGGTTCAGGTTAAACAACTACTTCTAAACATGTGAGGTTGGATAACGTGGAACTATATGAAACATTATTTAAAGAAATTGTGTAGATGGAGGTGCATACCCATGTGGGGTACCAACATTTTTTAGCAAATCCGAATCACATGCTCTGTGCATTGTTTGCAAAACTATGTAATCAAACCATGTGAGGATCCCCATTATATATTGAATGGTGAATAGTTTTGTTAAAAATGTGGCAAAATAGTGCAACCTAAAAATATTTGTAAATTAATGGTTTACTCTTAATTAATATTATAACTATTTTCCCATCTCATTATTCCTCTATTGGATGAACCTCACATATTTGAGAGCTTCTTTGAAGCCTAGTCTAGAAATTGAGATATCTTCACTATCTGGACTCAGAATCGAGGGCCATTCATCTCATTAGATATGTGTTTTTAGGTAATCGATTCCTTTTATGCTAGTCTTTATTCTTCTTTGTATCAACATCTCTCTTTACATGTACACTCATTTTCCCAATATTCAGGGTTTTCATCTGTCATCATTTTTCTCCTTATGTGAGTTGAATAATGAGTTGATATTGTATGATCAATCTATTACAAACCTCTTTTATCTGGTATCATGAATTTACATCAATGTCTAGGTGTTTATTAATGTATCAATATTTTCTGCACTTGTTTTTGCAAGAGTATTCCTTGAAATGGATTTTATCCACTTTTTAAAATGGATAGGTATTACTTATGTAATTTTTGATAACGGTTCATAGTGGTTAAAGGTTATGTAAATTTAATTGGAACCACCCCTTGGGTGTGTTGTATAAATAATTAGACCACCATTGGTGGCATCTAATTTTGAATACCCAGTAGGTGTAAATCTTATCCCATTCTATGGGATGTTAAAAGAAATATGGTAAATTTTAACTTGAATTAAAAAATAAAAGGGCATGGATGACAATGTACCATGGATATGATCATGTAATCGATTGCCTAAGCATGAGTTTGTTCTTTTATTGAGATTCAAGAATGAGATAATTATGAATCTTTGACCATGAATTGAGCAACCTTCTCAGAGAAGGTTAAAATGGAATGATTAGGGTGATGACCTTGACATAATTAAATGATATTGATTGATTTCTTATATACATTGGGAGACACATTGGTTCATATATAAACACCATGGACAAAATCATTTATCAATTTCCTTACTTATAATAGAGTGACACTTGGACTCCCTAAAAGATTTCAAAAGACAGACTCGTAGAGTTGATTTTATATAATCTCTAATAATAATTGGAATCTTAAGGGACTTCCATGGATGGAATTACAAGGAAATTGGTTGTGAAGTCTATGGGTGACTCATGTGCTCCATTAGTAGACTGCCAATGATTGACTCAGTGGGTGGTGACAATATACCACACCTAGATCGATACCAGGGTTCTGATATGGATCTCCACAGATTGGCTTGTATTGTTCTTGGTTCATGATATTCTTGGGGTGATACTTTTATTCCAAATAAGGAATCCCAAGGAAGGGTTCAATTTCTCAATTGTATAGTTACACAATTGATTTGTATGATGTATCAACCATACCAAAGAATAGGATTGGATTTGGTTAGAGACATATACCATATCAGGGGACTTGTTATCCACAACTTCATCACATCCATATGAGGGACTCTAGAATATATTCTAGGAATGAAGACTTATTTATTAAATGATAATTATTAATCAAATTAACTTTATTATAGAATGATATAGGATAAACTCTTTATTTATGAACATTTCAGGTAAGGTTGATATTGGTAGATGAGGATCGATGTCCATGTGAACCCACACCATTATGGGTTGTAAAATTCTAGTACTTACGTTATATATTATATTACTACTTGTACACTATTATTATTACATATTTAATGAATGGATGGAATTAGAAAATGTTGTTGGTTCCCTATAGGGATTTTATCTCATGAATTACCCAAGTTTCCTTTGGTTCCTGATAAGAATATTTGACTCTTGAAATAGAGATTTGAAAGTTCCCATCTACCGGTTTTGGATTGATGCATAGGAGATGTAGAAAAATGGATTTATCTAAAGATAATGATGTTATCTAGGATATTTTTTTTTATCTTTTTTAGCATTTTGGTTCATGTATTGTAAAAATTCCATGTATACTTATTTTGGATTTTAAATATATACATGATAGATATCATATTTATCTATTTGTGATATTACATCTAGAATAATTTTATAATTTTATATTTTTTTATTTATCATCCATATGATTAACTACTACTTCCTCCATTTGATTGTTATTATTATTCTAGTATGTTACACTCTAAAAAGAGGACATACTCTCACCACAAACAAACCATAGGCCCTTGCTGATTATTGATAGCCTTTGGCATTTTGGGAGATTCTCTCAAGGCCACATGGCCAACTGAGTTTGGGGAACTGTTTAGTAGAATCCTAGAACAGGTTGTTAGAAATTGGGATCAAGGGATTATTTTCTAGTTTTCATAAAAAAATTTGTGCATTATACAGAGATAGAAAGGAATACAAGTTTCTAATGATATGTGGATTGGAAAAGCTTTCCCACATATAGGAAAGATTCAAAATTCCTTAAATGAAATTCATATTTCCCAGATTATGATTAATATAGTTGATAAGATTCAACCATTAGGTGATACACTTGAATTGTGATGTTATCTTTGATAAGATTGTGTTTTATATTTTGTTTCTACAATATAAGATGAAGTTATTCCATATCATGCCTCATTTTTATCACTATTTAGTAATCACATGCCATGTATTATGCCATTACATATAAGATTCAATTTTTATTTGCATGATTTTTTAGCATGTTTCGTGATAGATATACCTACTGTTGTGATATACTTTTGTGCATAGAATTGAAAAACAAGGTTAGTAAATAGTGTTTCTGTTGTAAAATAAATATTATTTTTCGAATTAGGATTCTATATAATCCCTATGATGCACATTATGGAACATTGAGTCATGGACCAAGAGTTTCATATTTTTGAACATGTTATGGTGTGGATTGGGTGGATGCCATATTTTGGTTCATGTAGTGTATGGGACCTTATGGAACAAAATTTAGTAACAATTTGGTTCATCCTTCTCATATAAATTTTGAAATAATAGAAATTAAAATTAAATGAAATAGAAATTGAATTTCATATGGAAGAGATCTTAACCAACACATGGCATTAGTAGTGGGATGTATGCAATATCTATTATATTCTTCTTATTGATGTGTCGTATAGTCCTGAATCAAGGATATGGAAAAGGGGAATGAATATTATATAGGAAGGCCTATACCTCTTCAATTTCAATATATGTACATTTCACTATGAACTTTGAGAAAGTTATCTTTTGAGGCGTGTGTTTGGTATATAAAGAAATTCCCCAATTAAAAAATCTATTTTTACTCCATGAGGGTGGTGAAGTCCAAGAAAATGAGTTAGTATGCAATGGGATTCCAATACATAATTTTTCAATTCTAGTTATAGAACTAGTAGTTTTACCAAAAACAAGTGTTAAGACTCATTTATGTAATTGGTTTTTCCACTTCATGATGATATTTTAGGGAGAGTTGTAGTCTTCCTTTTCTATGACTATGATGTCATTTGTGTTCTAGTTGTATAATTCAACCTCATTTTCAAGGGAAGGTAGACCTCATGTTGTGGTGTTATGGGTAGAGGGAATGAAATTTATTATTGAGTGTCTAGATACCCCTCATTATAGGAGGGATAAGATAGCTACATATATGTTGTGTGATTCCTCCAAGAGATGGATGGATTTTATTGATCAGACAGATCATCCGCATGATATGTATTGGAGGTATTTTCATATGGACTTATATTTTTACATCTATTCCAAGAGGTTTAGGTCCAATAAATCCCTATTTTTCATACACATGGAGTTGTGTGTGATATCATTTATGGTTTAGTCAGCATGTTTTACATAGCTAAAGCGATATACACATATATTTAAGGGATAAAAGTAATATAAATATATATAATTTTAGGATTCCCTTTGGAATGAAATATGATCATAGGTGAATTTATTTCAGTTGAATACCATTTCTAGAATAGTGAATTAGGATCTTATCACAAAGTGTAAACTAAAATAGGATGGGGGTGCAAGTCATGGAGTATTCGATCCTAGATATGGTACTGAATCGACAGGTAGTAGCAAGCTCTGTCGGTGGATACCATGTTGTGAATGTAGTATCCAAATCATGTACTATAGTAGTATGTGAGGTGACACCGGTGTTGAAGATCGGGACTTATGATACAAAAAAGCATGATAGACCAAGTTGAGTGCCTATCGTATATCAATATGGTCCATCTATATTGCTTTTAAATAAATTTCCATCTAACAGCTAGTGAGAGAGAGGGTGTACACCAACTTCACATGTAGAAGTGGGTCATAAGATTCTCATCTAGAAGGGAGATGGATTACTTCTTGCTTATCATTCTATGTTAGTGGTCATGGATATGGTAATTAGACCCCAGGTTTTTAGTTAGAATTTAGCAAATATACTCAAGGTAGCTAAGTTGTATCACACGGCTACAGAACTAGCTAGATATACACTATGAAAAAGAACCTTGAGGAGAAGTGTCCTCAAAAAAATATTGTGATAGGTACTCTTCTAGTATCCTCTAATTTTTCATCTTTACTTCTCAATATAGGCACATGTAATTTCTTTATTCCAATTCCTATTGTGGAGATCCTTCATCTCTATGTTCAATGATTTGATGTATTTATTACAATTAACACTCTGTTGGGGATTCGAACAGAGGATGTACACAGGTGCATGTAGTGGGACCTTGAGATTTGTGGTTTTAAATTCTTATGAGTCCTATTTTTCCTTGAGGGGATATTTGTTTAAATCTTTCATGGGATGGAATAGTTGGTTACATTGCATTATTTCAATGTTTTTTATAACCGAAGGGTGAAATTCTCATTATAAAAGGGTGAATAGTTCATTCAAAAGGTTAAATGGGATGTATAGGAGACCTGAACTGGTCTTGAGGATCATGGGATGGGGGAGACGACAACCTAGATTGCGAGATTATATTTAGATGATCAAGAAACACATCAAGAAGTATTCCCTCCAATGGTTGACTATTTATTGGCTGAATTCCCAAATTAAATTTTCAGGACTACCTCTAGTGAGATAGGTGGAAGTGTCTCATGATATATTATTTAGAGTTACCATGATATCCATTGATCATTACAGTATATCCTAGGATGATATGCATGAGCTAATGAGGATTCTAGATGATTTAGAGTAAAATTGTTTTATTTGGCCTAGTACTTCTACGAGGGGAACACCTATACATTTTGTTCAAAAGGCAGATAGTATCCCCATGATATGCATGGATTAATAGAAATTTATCCTTTTGAGTGTTTTGAACCGGTATCCTCTACCATTGATAGATAACCTATTTTATCATGTCTTCAGATATCTATTTTTCACGAAGACTTAATTTAAATAGGGTTGTCATCGGGTGCATGAAATATCATCATACATACCTCAAACAACATTTCATTGAAGGTATGGTATATATGAGTATTAGGTTATTACATTCAGTCTCATGGGAATGCTAAAAGTTTTCATGGTTATGATGACCTGATTTTTCAATCCGTATTTGGATTCATGTTTTCATGGTATTTGGGGAGGATATCATGTTGTATTCTCTATCTCTACATGACCATTCAAAATACATTGATATTGTATTTCATACAGATAGATAAAATGAGTTACATTCTAATCTACCAACGTGACACTTATAGATAGATCATATTAACATTCTAGATAATATTACATCCAAGATAGGATTTTCAGCTGTTCCAAAGGAGGTGAGAGCTATAGTTTCATGCATGTTATGTATGGTCAAATGTATGAAATTCATCATATGATGAGTTGAATTGGGAATTGAATTAGTCACCAATACTAATTTTTCTAAAACCAAGATAAAGTTTTACTATTTACTATGATGCACTGGTTATTATTTTTGGAGTTGTTCTGACATTAGAGGAGAGATTCATGGTGTATATGTATCAGATATTTAGGCCACACAAGAGGAACTAACCAAAACATGATCTAAAATTAGCTATTTTTTCATGCTTTGTGTTGTTGGAGAAATTATTCATAGGGAGATATCTCTTTTGTGTACATGGACAAAAAAATCATCGAACGCATTCATAAATTGTGTGAAATAAATCTAATATAATGAAGGTGGGTTAAGGACTGATAATATTTTGACTTTGGTTTTTCCTACACACCAAGTGGAAGAAATGAAGTGGATGATGAACAATAGAATGAGGACTGAGATACAGGTAGTCAAGTATCCCAATAGTGAGTGGAAGCCTATGTATTTTTTTTCTCTGGGATGAACCTGGAGGTGAAGGACAGTTACGAGTAGAACTTTATTTATTTTTAGCTGTGAATTCTACAAGTTTGGTTAGAGTTAGGATGAGGAAACTATAAATTTTTCAGGTCCTAGTTCTAGAGGAGTGTTATACATGTGGGGACCCTCATCCTATTTTAACCATAGATAAGGATATAATTCTACATAGACTAGGCCATGTATGTGTTTCATCAAACATGCATTAGGAGGTGATGTGATACTTTCATGCTTTTGTTGGGGCAGTGCATCCATAAATCATTAAAATGTATTGGGATTTACATCACAAATACTAGATGTCAGGTATGAAAAGGGATGTAGATAGTTTTTTCCTGAGATGTTCCACCTCTCAGTTGGTGTAGGAGGAACTTCAATGGCCAGCCAGAATTTTGGAAAATATGTTTATTCCCAAGTGGAAATGGTACGTCGTTGTGAAGGATTTTGTGACTGAATTACTAATGTCACCACAAGGAAATGATTTTTTGGGTTGTTTTTGTTGATTTTCCCACTAATTTATTACATTTCCAATATATCAAGGATACCTTTCCATTATATGAGATTTATAGGTTGTGTATTCATGAGATAGTTCCACTTCACAGGGTCCCATACTATCCTTTCATGTAGTGATGCATTGTTCACTTCATGGTAATAGAATGAGATATAGATGTAGTTGGGTATACAGGAAATTCTGTGCACAACTTACCAACCATATACTGTTGTCCAATCATAGTGCATAATACAGGTGCTTGAGGACTTTTTGTGAACACATGTCATTGATTTTTAGGGCTCTTAGAGGAGGCAAATACCCTTGGTGAATTCTCCTACAATAATAGTTTATAGGAAAATATAAATATGGAACCTTATAAAGAATTATTATGAAGGATATAATGATAACTAATGTAATAGTACTGGCAGGTGTTATAGATTTTCTCAGAGCTTGTCTCGTACTGTGGCCTACATATCACGTTAAGTTGATTAAGAAATGGAAAGATACTCCACAATCTCAACATAAATCAAATTCTGGTCACCATAAAGTACCATTAGAGTTTGAGTTTAGGGATCAATTATTTTTATGTATCTCACCGAGGCTAGGAATTAGGATTATTGGGTGATATGTTATGATTTAAATTTTATATTTTATGCATTTAGTGATTTTAGAGGGAGTGATCGGTAGCCTGTCAGTTTTAGTTACCTAAGATGTATAGGGAAATTCATGACGTCATCCACATGTTTTAGTTGTTCCTCTATCATACATATCCATCCTATGGGTTTCAGCATAAGGAAGTTGAGCTATAGGTAGATACTTCCTTCATGAAGAATCATATTTTTATTTTGTACCAGAACATGATGTTTCTAGGAGGCCGACAAGTTCATCTAGTATGGGTTTTATAGAAGCATGGTCATTTACAAGATGAGTCCTAGGATAATGATACGAATGATTGAAAACATTGGTTGGTACTATTAATAGATTATGCTTCACCACCATTGGAAATGATATTTGGGGGAAATTTTCATTAATGAATAAAAATTATTCGTACTTGGTACTCTCTAGATATTCAGAACGTATTACATTCCATCAATATTTTCTAAATGCATAATTGATGTAAAATTTTAATTCTCATTGAGGTCTTTGAGGTATAGTGGTTATTTGTGGATTATTTGGATTCCATATCCCATGTATTTTGAAAATCAAAGTAACACAAATTATTTGAACAAACTAGGTGGGTGAAGTTGCATAATTATCTATATATGTATGAGGATAGAAATTGAGGATTTAAAGGAAACATGGTTTCAAGAAACTGTTTTATAGAGGAGCATGCCTATGAGAGGCACCAATATTTTTTAGTAGAGCCGAATCACACAATCTGTGCATTGTTTTCCAAATTGTGCGCAGTAACGATGCGAGGAACCCATCTTTATAGGGGAGGGAGCATGATTGGCGTACAGTTTGGCCAACTGTGCGGCCAAACCATACATCCATAGATTTTTTTCTAAAATTTCAATTTTTACCTTATTTAATCTTATAACCAATTTATTTTATCGTTATTACTCTATCGATGAAACCTCACCTTTTGGAGAGCTCCTTGGAAGGATAATCTTGGAATTGGCAGACCTTCTCCATTCATACTCAGAATTGAGATTCGTTCATCTCATCGGATCTATAGTACATACTCCATTAATTTTTTCCATTATTTGTTCTTCTTGGTAAGGGTTGTGCTATTTAGGTGCATGCTTGTTTTTCTGGTTTTTGATGTTTTCATCTATTCTTCCTTTTTATCTAAATATAATATGAATTAAGATTTGATATTGGATGAGTACTTACAGACCTATGATAGAAGGAATCATGATTTTCCATCAATGTCAGGGAGTATATATATATACCATTGTATAGAAGACCTATTTTCTTAAGTGAAACCCTTGAAAATGATACTAATACTTTTCCAAAATGGTGAGTTATGACCTATGTAATTTAAGAGACCCATTGATAATGGTTAATGGTAATGAACAAAGAATTGCAACTAGCCCATGTATGTGTTGTGTAATTAATTAGTCGACAATAGGTGGCATATCATTTTGAATACCCTTTAGTTGTGTCGTTTAACCCTTATCATGGGATGTTAAATGTTCAATTATAAATTTTAATTTGATTTAATTAATTAAAGTGAATGGATGATCATGTACCTAGGCTATGGACTTGTAATAAATTAACAAATAATTTGTTGCTTCTCTTAATGAAATAAACATTTTTGTTAATTAACTGCATAATCCTTCTATGCTTCATCCACTACTAGAACCTCCTTTTGAGGGGATGTTTTAATGGAATTATCATGGTGATAACTGTGACATAGTAAAATGATATTGATTGAATGATTATATGCCTTGGGGGACACATGGGTTTATATAAGAATACCATGTATAGACTCTTCAGGCTACATTGGTTAATAATCATGAGTTACACTTGCACTTCCTAGAATATTTCAAAGGAAGGACTCATAGAGGTGATTCTATATACACCAGAGTGAAACATTTTCTCCCGATGGACTGAAAAAAAATCGAAATAGTGGATGGGGGATTATATATTCCATGGGTGATACATGGGATCTCTTAGGGGGCCACCATGGATAGAGTCATTGAGGAGTGATGATATACCACCCCTAGTATGATACCTGGATTCTGATGAGGGAATTCATGGATGTTCTTGTAAGGTGTTTGGATCATGATATTCCCTAAGAGATACCTAGATTCCAAATAAGGAAATCCAAGGATGGGCTCAGGTTAACATTTGTTTAATTAAGGAATAGATATATATGATGTGTCTTCTAAGACATAGCACTATTTTTGGATTCATTCAAAGAATTATATCATATTTATGGCCTTATTAGGAACCACTTGATCACATCCTTATGGAGGAAGCTAGGCCACATGAACGGTCTTGAGATTTATTTATTAAATACATATCAATAATTAGATGAAGTTGTATATGAATTGATAAAATAATGATTTTTTTCTTATAAATTCTATTTATGTCCAATGTAGGTATCAAATGATGGGTTTCCATGGAATCCTAAACCATTATGAGTTCTATACTTGAATTAATTCCTTTACATATTCAATTAATGTCTTTACAATTTTTTATTATTATATTTTCGTTGACTATATGGAATTATAAACTGTTGGTGGTGGCCTACTGAGTTTTGATCTCACACCCTACTCAGGTTTCCTTTGGTACCAAAGATTATTATAAAACTTTAGGTCTGGAAAAGGGAAAGCTCCCAACTATATGTTTTTAAATGATACTTAGTCCAAGAGGATAATAAGACATATATGAATATCATGATGCGATATGGGATTGTTTTTGATATTTTGGGGTTTTTACATGTATTGTACAACTTTCATGTATACCTGTTTGGTATGTTTTTTAAAGAAATGACATGTATCATCATCATCTGTATATGAGATTAATTATGGAATAATTTTTATATACCATTCATATATATTTATCATCTTTATGATTTATTAATATATCCAAAAATTGATGGTTACTATTATACTTAAATGATTCAATCTGAAATGAGTTCATAGTCACACCACAGATAGAGAGTAGGTCATTTATAATTGTTGGAAGTTGCTAGAATTTGGGAAAATTCACTTGATACCATGTGTTCTATCAGAAATGTGGAATTTTTTAGTAGAATATGGGTTTGATATGTTACATGTGACTATATAAAGAAGTTTTTGTGACATAATTTTAAAAAAATTCCATGTGTGCCATCTCCACCACTTATAAAAGGCTACCACCTATCCTCCATACATAGAACATTGAATCCTTTTTAGAATAAATATGTACCCAAATAACATTACATCAACCAAAAGAATTCCTAAATACCATTTGGATTTTAAATCAATCCTTGGAATTCTTTTGGTGAAAATCATTGATTCCCCCCAAAGAAGAGGTAACGTTATTAAAAGATTATTTTCATTTTATTTATTCTTCCACATCCTTTAAATTTAATTAAATTAAACTAGAACTATAAAAATAGTATATCTATTATAATATGATATTATTATATTAATTTAATTTCCTATATCACTTTCCAGTTCTATAAATGAGAATTAAAAATGTAGATAATGTGTGTGGAGGACTACCACATCATGAACGGATACAATTCATTTTCCATCACCAACTATCAAGGTTGGATAAAATAATGGATATAAAAAATGTATATGATATTTATTAAATTAATATATTTATTTATTCACAATATCTCATTTATTGTTTATATTCAATTCCATTTAAACTCTGTCACCATCATTCATGCGTACAGAGGACTAGCATCACGCAAAATGTTGTGATTCATTTTTACATACACATTACATGGAAGGTAGTAAATATTAATTTAATTAGAATATGCAATATATATAACATAATATCAATTATAGAAGAATAATATGTCCCCTACAGTATTACCAATTCACTAGTTAAGGGAATGACATCATTGCTCAAGCGTTTGTATAGACTAAAATATCTATGAAGCGATATAATTCATTTTCCTTGTCCAAAATTCACTATTGATTATAAAAATTTACATAATGAGTCAGTACAGTAATAATAAATTTAATATAAATATATTAATTCTTTGATTATATAATATGTGGATATACTCAAATATTCATAAAATATTTTTCGAAAAAACAAAGTAATTAACTCCAAAAACTTTTAGAATATTCAAATTTTATTGTAGAAGGGGTAATAGAATGTTATAAAGGGACAATATATGATTATATAAATATGAATATGGTTTTGGAATAAATTAATGATATTATTAAAACCATTATATATAATTTTGGAGCATGGTTAAAAAAACAATACTATGGTAAAAAAATTCATCACAATTTCCATTCTTGTGGAATATTAGAATGTTATGCACCTAATTTAATTTATATGGTTTATATAATGACCATTTTTTATTTCATGTTATGATTAATTAATAATTCAGTATTTTTAGTTTTTATCTAAATTATTTCATCCTAGGAAATTTTAATAAAAATTACAAAGTGGTATGAAATGTTATAAATTTATTTCCTTTCATTACGTTTCATTACATCTTTGTTGTCATTGATATTCACAGATTAAGTGTATGACTAATTTTTACTTAATTATGTTGTATTTCATATTATTTTTTCTATATTTACATTTGATATGCATAATCTATTCATTTATTATTACATTATTTATGGGAGGGGTATAAACAAATGAGACCATATCTAATTGCACATGGGGAGGGTCGAAACCGAGACCAAACTAAACACCACCATAGCGTGAATTAACTAGGATTCACCCATGAAGAATATGATATTCAGTTAATAATTGATACATCTAGGTTATGATCATTGTGTGGGATCTCACCTCAATTTTCATTTTATCGATAGATCATTATTAAAATTAATCAATTAAATTTTTTGTGCTGTATATATTGGCCCTTTTACATATTTTACCTAAATACCTATGAAATCAAAATGATTGATATTTTGAAAATATTCTTTTCTAGGTTTTATAATCTAAACGTTATTGATGCGGTAAAAAATATTGAACATACTCTAATTATTTTGTGGTTTAATACTTTTTCATTCTTGTGATCATGTCTCATTAGACATTAAATTTCAATTATATATACAAATTATTGTATATTGGATGTGATTATTTATTAAACAATACATTATTTTCATATAATTTGATTACATTGAATTTTTATTTTTCAACTAGGGAAATATTTACCAATCTCTAACCTTTTAGGAATACGAATATTTAATGATAATGCATATTGAATCATGAATTAAATTTTTTATTCAAAATTTGTGGAATTATTTTGGAAATAAGTTATAGGTGGGACCTAGTTGTAGACAACCACTTGATGAAACAATAGGATTTATAGGAAAAATAAAATTGTGAAATCAAAATGTTTTTTACCTAGTGTTGTTAAATTATATTTAGAATGGTTATAAAAGTAAATGTATAATGATGCATGATACCGTGAAGTCCAAAAATTATGAATTTTTTCATTGAAAATTATATTATTATTGTTTTCCTATTGATTTTACCTATGATATTATCTTTTTAGGTATCTCATTCTATGTTTATGGATTAAATGTGATGTCTATTCGCTTATTTAACTATTTAAATTTATTATTAATTATTTATTCATGTTTTCTTATATAGAATGAAAACCTTTTAGATCATTTGAACTCCCTTTAATTTTGATTCATTTCTCCATTATATGAAGTAAAATTATTGGAGTAACATCAGGGATTAAATTATTTTTAATTTATATTATTTTTATTTCATTTAACATTATTAAATTGGAATTGTATATGTTTATGGATCTCGGAAATTGATAAAATGATTGTTTTATCATGATTTTGAACCATGTATCTATTCTGGTTTAATAATGTATATATTGGACCTGGGTTATTATTTCCAGTAGGTATAAGAGGATGTTTAGCAGAAACCGAGGGATCCTGATTAAGGGAAACATTGAATATGGAACATAATCATATGATTTATATTTTGTATAAGTATAGAAGAACATTCTAATGTTTTGATAAGTATGATATTATGTGTACTTTCATAGAAATATAGCCATTTATGGACACTTTAGTTTGATGTGGTAGGAACAGATTCCCCTAGTGGTAATTACTCTAAAAAGGGAATATTGGGGTTGATCCTATAATCACCTCATGCATGAAAGAGAGCCTAATAATGCACCTGGTTTGACACAGAATGGGGATATTGTTGGGAGAACTCAAATTTTTTTAAAAAACCATTATAAAGGATTTAAAAATTAATAAATGATCAATGAAACAATGTTTATGAAACAAATATTAAAAATTCTAATTTTTTAAATTTATGTTTTCTATTACACAATATGTAGAATTATATATAATGATTTAAAATAATTAATTTTATATTATGATTCACTATATTCAGTTAATTTAAAATGTCACCTGGATGGATGAAGGGTATAATTAGTCGTGGATAACTAATAGGTTTCTCTGTTGTAAAATCCAACACAATTGGTATTCAAACTTAGAAGATCATTCCAATATTATGATATCTTAATCAGGTAATGAAAAATAAAATTTCCCAGATAGAGTAACCAATTTCAAAATAGTTTTATCCTATATTAGATCACCAATTTTCATAGAAGATACCTTCATTTTGTGAGACTAAAAATCAATTAGATGATGAGAAAAATAGTTATTCTCTTGAGATGATATTTATGGTCTTTGCATGAAATTAAAATGAAATAATTTCACTTTTATTATATAGTCTCAAAGATGACGATGATTGATGGTGGCACTTGATACAAAATAAAAAAGAGTATCAATAAAATAGAACTTAAGAAATTAAAATCATATAAGGATACATTCATAAAAAAATATATCCCTTGTGAGAAAAAAACATTAATGAATTTAAATTTCTTTATCTTAATGAAAATTGATGTATTTTTTATTTTTTATTTTTATGATAACCTTACAAGATACCCTGGTATGCTATAAATTACATACGCAACACAGACATCATGACTGACCATTTATATGAAGGTATTATTCCATTATTATAATGGGATTTGGTCTATCAATATTTTTTTTCATATGATGAAATAGATTTATGTGCCATATAAATTGATAACAAATTCCCAAGAACATACTTGTTCATGTAAAATCAAGAAAATAAGATGTCTAATATGACCATAAAAGGGAAACATTCCTTGAAGAATAAGAGAGTGAAGATATTCATAGTTTGTGAGGGATATTAAAAATAATCCAAGGAAATTATTAAAGGGATTAAAATATTTTTATTTTTGTGGATAAAAGGGTCATTGGTCAAATGAATGAATATATAATAAATAAAACAAATATGTTTAATTATAAAATTAAAATTTGAATGATAACTATGAAAATGAATGCCCCAGGTGTCAATGGAATCTAACATATAAGAATCCATGTGAGAAGGTTGGTCACAAGTGATCATTACAGATGAGGTTGAAGTACCTAATTATATGGCAGCAGGTATATTAATCTTATATTAAAATTAATCTAATTATATATTTGATTAAAGATATGTTTTCATTTTAATTTACCCCATAAAACACCTGATGTCTTTAAAATATTTTCATTTTATTATAAATTTATATTTTCCATAGATTACTTTATATGAAACACTAAGATAAGTATTCGCTAAACACAACACAGAGTTAGCTTATGTTACACGCAGGACTGTGTTTACCAGCCTTTAATGGACTACCTATTTTAAAACTAAAATTTTACACTTCTATTAATATGTTTTCAAAATAGGCATTAATTATTGATATGGAATTTCAAAATTATCATAGGGTTAGTTTTTGGGAATTTATGAGAAGTTTCATTTTTTTAGTAATAGTTAAAAATATTGCATTTTAGTTGAAAACTATCTTTTAGGTTAAATGATTATTAATGTAAAACAACATTCCTAATAGGGTTTAAAGTGATAATATATCAATTTTACAACTATTAATACAATTTAGTTCATTTGGATAATTTTCATATATAATTTAGTAATTAAAATATAATCGAATTTTGAACATTTTCAGTTTAAAAAACTAGCTTTCTTACCTTGCCTACGAGATCAGATTTAAATTTAATTTTCCAACTATATGAATTGAAAATTTTTAAACAGGTATACATGGTTTTAATAATTATAATAATTATAATTTAATAACTTCAACTTGATTTTTGAAACAAAAATATTAGTGAAAGTGATTAAAATTAATTACAGTGATTACAGTAAAATTAAGCTTAAAAATGGGTTAAACCCTAAAAATAAGGGCCAAAATGACCTATTAACATTTCCAAAAACCATTTGATTCCAAAATTTAAACCATATTCTCTCTTTTTAAAAATTTTATGAGTTAGTGGGACACATTTTCTTGAATGTGACTCATATAATAAGTTAATTAATGAAAAAGAAAAAATGCACTGTGCTTTATTTTAATTCACATAAATCATTAGAGTAAGAAAGAAGCTTCCCAGTTTCAATAAAAACATTATTTTTAAAGCTAAATGATTTTTTATTTTATTGACAGTTTAATGTAAATTTTTATATATGATATAATTACCTTAATCTCTTAAGAAATACTAACACAATTATTATTTATTTTATAATAAAATAAAACATATGATTCTAAAAACATTACAAGTAATGTAAATTTAATTAATTATTGTCATCAAGTATTTTATAAATAAATATATCATGTTACACATATATGAAATTAATATTGAGGAATTAATTTTTTATATTTTTAAAATTAAAATTAAATAAATAATGTCAAAATTTATATTAATGTTTTTTATAATAACTGATTTCTATTATTCAGTTAAAATTAAGAAATATATTATATTATAACAAGTGATTTTTAAGTGTTAATAAAAACTGGCCCATTCATGGAAAAATGATCTTTTATAACTTATATATATACCCTGATATTTAAAAACATTCTTAGCATTATTTGGTTTCAAGTATTGTTTTTTTTCACATTACATACCATTTATTTATAATTAATATCAAACAAAAATTAGTTTTTTTTTTTAATTTTTTTATAATATTTATAATATAGTCGGTCTGTATTTGCTAATAAATAATACATTTTTTATTAATAGTAACATAATGTATGATAGAAAACTAGTTACTCAAATAAAAAAACAAGTGGGGAAACATAGATGTAAAGGAAAAACAATTATACAATTGATGTTATTTTTGTGTGGTGGAAGTTTTTCATGACCATAATTTCACTTTGGTACATTGTTTTGCAATTTAGAAGGCACATGAGGTAAGAGGGACCACCCAATGGTGGTTAACTTTTTTTATATTTAGGAATTACACTCCCCCTCCTCTATAGAAAAGAACTTATGTAACACCGCAAGTTTTTCTAAAAATAAATAGGAATGCATGGAACTTTGTTTTTATTAGATATTTTTAATTAGCCTTTAAAACACAACTTTTCTACTTTTATGTTCTGAATTTCAAGAAACTGTCATCTACATTTGTGTTCAGTATGTTATTTGGATTATAAGGGAACCAAATTGTTTTTTTTGGTGAATAGTAACATACCCTAATGAATAGTAATATGAATAGTAATATGACCCTAATGAATAGTAATATGACCCTAATGAATAGTAAATTTTATTATTATTTTATTTTCTTAAGGATAGTAGATAATAATATCTTGGTTAATTTTTCATTATGATAAAGAAGTAGTTATAGAATTAGAACTGATAATTTTTGAATTAAGTATGATTTTAATTAAAAATTAAATTAATAATATTTAGAAAATTAATTTCTAAAAAATCACTTCATTTTTGAAATATACACGTCGATAAATGGTTAGGGTGAATTTTGGAAATTTTTCTGAAACAGTTGATTTTTCGATGATTAGTAAAAAATACAGTTTTTAGTTACAGTGTGCTAATGACATCATTAATGATATAATAATGATGTCATA
This sequence comes from Viscum album, assembly GCA_963277665.1. Lineage (NCBI taxonomy): Eukaryota > Viridiplantae > Streptophyta > Magnoliopsida > Santalales > Viscaceae > Viscum > Viscum album. The sequence goes on along the minus strand of OY728151.1, from coordinate 1,447,991,047 downwards.
ATTATGGCCGACTTGTGTATAGTTAAATAATATGTGAGGTGTCCCAAGTGGTATATACCATGAGAAAATACCACAGTTAAGCCCATGGTTTTCCAAATACCACCCATGAGGTGCCCCTTGGAAATTATTAATATAATCCCTCACTTTTCCTATAAATACCAACTCTTACCTTCATTGAATACATTCACAATTCTCCCTCAACGAAGATCTATCCTCCTTACCTTCATATTAGTCATCCCAATGTTCCCTCAAGCCCCCAAGGTCCCAACATTCATGTTCTAAGGGTTACTCTACAGGGTAAGAAAATTCTCAATTTCTTTCTTTTTTCCTTTCAAGTTCTCTTGTATGTTGTATAATTTTCAAGTTTACATACCATGTTATTATTTCATTCTTATTCTTGATCTTATATATATTATGATTCATTTCTGGATGGGTGACCCTTGTCCACTCTCTTTTTAATATTTTCTAAAACCATGTTGCGTAGCCGTTAGGCTGCCAAATTTTTGAAAGCGATTTCACAATTATTCTTTTATTTTGAGTTCTTTCCATATTCTTTCTTCATATATCCTTACCCAAGAGTAATGAAATCTCCATAAATCATGTATATTCTATATGTTATCATGTTTATGGAAAATTACTCATCATTATTCTTCTTCTCTCCCACTTATTTAAAGAATAAAAACATTGTCCGTTTGTGTCGAATTATCAACTTTGTGGACGATGTGATTTCAATTTCCATTAATTATTTAAAGTATGGTCATGAAACCATTTATATGTTTTAAACAGGTTATAATATATGTTTTATGACTCACCCATGGTTCTTTAATTCTTTTGTACTCATTTCTCTAATTTATAAGACAAAACAAGGTTGTTATTATCAAATAACCACTAAAATGATCTAACTTATGAATCATCCTCATGTAAGAATTAAAAATGATTAATGGACTAATTTTTGTTACTAGATATATGTAAATACTACTCCATTCCAATTATGGATTTTCACTTCCAATCGACAAGAATGTCCATCATGAACCAATCATGGAAATCATGTTAAGAACTCACCCAAAAACAGTGCAAAGGGAAAAATACTAACAATTAAGCACGAAATGATATTATGAAATGGTCATATAAGATGTTATAAACATGGAAATGTTTCTGTAAAATATTAATAACACTCTTTTAGCAATTATATAGGAGTATTAAACAATCTGAAAGTAAGAAAATCCCGAGGTAAGGGAATTTTTAACCCGATTTCCTTTCTTTGGGTTAACCTTCTACTTCATTATTTATGTGATATTTAAATTGTTTGTGTGATGGGTTTTGTTTATATTATGTTTTATTATGTGTATTTATAGTATATATACATACTCTATCCACTCTATTAAGTTTCTCTTCAATTGTATAATATTTATAAGAGGCTTTTCTTTAAAAATCCTCTTTTAAAATTCGGTTTTACGAAATTCCAAAGTAATGTTTTTATGGAATCATTCATATTGTTTGATTATGTTTTGGTTCTTCGGAATTATTTATGATGAAGGGTGGGACCTATATTTCCCTCCAATGCATTGGGTATGAGTATGTTGGTGGTCGGCCGTATGGTTACTCCAAGTGTAACTGCGATGGTTACACAAAGTAAGGTAGTCGTGAGGGTTACAAATTATAAGGTAGCCAAAAATGGTTACAAGATTATGTAAGTAATGCCCCAAGATACCTTTATGATTATATTTAGGTTCTCATTATTTGTGTGGATCTTTTTTAAATCTCATATTATACAAAGTAACTATATATGGTTGACAAGAATGTCTTTTGAAAATGCATTCATACGTTATGATTATTCATGGACTAAGGTGATTTTTCCTTCTTTTCCATCCCTTACTGAGCTTTTGTGCTCATACCGAGTTTTTAAATGATTTTTAATAAGTTAATGGATGTGTAATATAAGGAAGTAAGACATGTTAAATGTTAAAGAATTGTCAAGGAGTCTTGTTTTATGTTTTCTATTTGGAAAAAAATGGAAATTGTTTATGGTATCCACTCTGTAATAATGTTTAATGTCATGAATATATTGTCCTAATTCTCTAATGCTCAAAACTTGAAAAAATCTCCAATTAAAAAGTAAGCGTTTTCTTGACGAAATTCAAGATTATGTATGTAATAAGTCTGGGTCCTTATAGTTTGTATCAGAGGATCGTTTAGATAACTTTAGGGGATAGGGTGATGTTAATAGAATACCATAAATGATTTTCACTATATGATTAATATGAAATGTTATAGAATTTAAAGATTACAAAGTTGCTTTATCTAAGATAGGTTTGTTCAGAATGGTTGTTCACAAAAGGAACATGGATGCTAAATAGGAGATACACCAACATAATGACAACCTTCTGGAACTACAGCCCAAAATGGCAGGGATTGGAACTGAGCAGTTTGTGACAGTAATGGCTTAGCTAACGCAGGAAATAAATGGTGGTGGAATCCATGCAAGAGGACCAATAGAGTTACCACAAAGGAATCTGACAGTAGTGGAACATTCTATGAGACAACATCCTCCTGCATTCAATTCATATTCTGACCTAGTAGCAGTTAAAGGATGGATTAAAGCCCTTGAAAAGATATTAGATGTTATGGGATGTTTAGACAATAAAAAGGTAAGTCTTTCCATTTATCATTTTGAAGGGGAAGCTGATCAATGGTGGTCAATGGTAAGGAATATCAGGGGTAGATAGGATTTTGAGGCCTTAGAGTGGGATGAATTTAAAAGTCTTTTCCTTGAATAATATTTTCCTAAGGTGTTATTAATTAGAATGGAGAATAAATTACCTGAATTGAAATAGAAGGAGGAAGACTCAGTGGATGTGTATGAAGCGAACTGCACCCGACTGGCGAGGTATGCAACAAATATTATTCTGGATCTTGATAGCCAAATCAACTGATTTTACTCAGGACTAAAGCCAAGATATCATAGGGTGTTGGACTCCTGTGAATTAAAAAGTTATGAGAAACTTGTGTGATGTTCTGAGAGGGTAGAGATGGAGTTTGCTGATGATCATGTGCATTTTGGAAACAAAGAGAAGAAGAGGTCCAGTTGGAAAGTAAGGGGTATGAATCAACCAAAGAAATCTGATGGTAAGAGAATCCCATTTCCAGTTTGTGAAAAGTGTGGCAAGAAACACCCTGGGGAATGTCTTAGAAAATCTGGGAAGTGTTTTAAATGTGGTAAGTTTTGACATATGGCCCGAGATTGCAATGAAAATGATCCTACGAATAATCTTGATAAGAAAACTGTAAAGTGTTTTAAATGTGGTGACATGGGTCACTATGAAAATTCCTACCCAAAGAGAGATCTGAATGATGCAAAGAAACCAAACTACAAGAAGAAAGGTGTAGTGAGATCCTTTACGACTACGTCAGCAGATGTCAGGCCATCCAATGAAGTTATATCAGGTACTTTGTTTGTTCACTCAGATTTTGATAAGGTTCTTTTGATACGGGGTCTACACATTCATTCATCTCTGAGAAATTTTCAGGTAAATTGGAAATATCACCCCAACAAATGTGACCTGATCTTTTTGTTAAAACACCAGGGGGAAATGTTATAGCAAAGAGGAATTATAATAATATTTCTATTATGTTATGTGGAAGGACATTACCTGAAAACCTTGTTGTCTTAACCTTAGTGTATTTTGATGTTATTTGGGGATGGATTGGCTATCTGATTATCATTCTAAGATTGATTGTAGAGCTAAAGAAGTTGTTTTTCAGAAAGAGTTTCAGTTTGTATACAAGAATGAACCCATAAAATTGATAACATATCAGGAAGCGGAGAAACTATTGAGCGATGGAAATGAAAGTTATATTGCTCATATTGTTGAAAATAAGGGAACTATTCAAATTAATGATGTGCCAGTGGTAAATGAATACCTTGATGTTTTCCCTGATGAGTTACCTGGTGTCATATCTGATCAATACGTCGAATTAACAATTGAATTTGTTCCTGATGCTAAGCCAATTTCAAAACCCCCATATCGTATGGCTCCAACAAAACTTCTTGAAATGAAAAATAAGTTGCAGGATTTTCTTGAAATAGGCTTCATTCATCCTAGCACATAATCATGGGGAGACCTTGTTTTGTTTGTTAAAAATAATGATGGTTCCATGAAACTTTGCATTGATTATTGAGCTTTGAAACACATCACTGTTAAAAACAAGTATCCTTTGCCTCATATTGATGACTTGTTTGATCTGCTCCAGGGAGCTCAGTACTTTTCCAAGATTGACTTGAGATCCAGATACCATCAGCTGAAGGTGAAGGAAGATGACATCACGAAAACATCCTTTCGTACTAGATATAGGCATTATGAATTTGTTGTTATGCCATTTGGATAAACTAAGGCACCTACTGTATTCATGAATCTTATGAATAGAGTATTTCATGAGTTCTTGGATAATTTTGTGGTTGTATTTATTGATGACATTCTCGTATTTTCTAAAAATAATGAAGAGCTTGAAAAAACATCTAAGGGTTGTTTTAAAAACTTTAAAAGAAAAGATACTGTATGGGAAATTCAGAAAGTGTGATTTTTGGTTAGAACATATTTCTTTTTTTGGACACATTGTATTTAATGAGGGAAAAACAGTTGATCCGGACAAAACAAAATTAGTTGATGAATGGCCAAGACCCACAAATTTTATAGAGATTTGTAGTTTTCTGGTCTTAGAAGGTTATTACCGACGGTTTGTTAAGATCTTTGCATGGTTATATAGCCCGGTAACTAAGTTAACATGAAAGGAGTTAAATTTTTTTGGACAGAGGAATGTGATGGTTGTTTTCAGGAACTGAAGAAGATATTGGTGAATTCTCCAATTTTGGCCTTACCTTCCCGAAATGGTGAGTTTGTCATCTACATTGCTTCTTTGAAGGTACTTGGATTTGTTTAGATGCATAATGATCAAGTAATTGCCTACGCTTCGAGAAAACATAAAACTCATTAGATAAATTATACCACACATGATTTGGAATTGGTAGCTGTGGTTTTTTGCATTGAAAATTTGGAGGTATCATCTATCGGAACCAAATGCCAAATATATACTCACCATAAAAGTCTGAAGTATATATTCACTTAGAAGTAATTAAACCTAAGGCAGAGAATATGGCTATAACTGATAAAGAATTATGACTGCATAATCAATTACGATCCTGGAAAATCAAACAATGTAGCAGATGCCTTATGTCAGAAACATCATGCATCATTAACCAAGCTACGTTTGGAACATGATCTCTTGATTAATTATTTGATGAATTTTGGCTTAGAAGTTGTTGGTGCAGGGAATACATCTGTTTTGTTTCAGGTTTCAGTGAAATATTCATAGTTAGACATAATTAAGCAAGCACATAAGGAAGACGGTGAGCTACAATAAATGGTAGAATTGGTTTAAATGGGTAAGTTGACAGAATTTAATCTTGATAAAGATTGTGTTTTAAGATTTAGAAAAAGGATGTGTGTGCCTTGTGATTCCCAGTTGAAGAAAGAATTGTTGTGTGAAGCTCAAAGTTCTCCATTTTTTGTTCATCCTGGCAGTACTAAGATGTAGAGAGAGCATCAGGAGTATTATTGATCGGATGGAATGAAAGGATATATTGTTGATTTTACCATAAGATGTTTGATGTGTCAATGGGTTAAAGCAGAGAGGCAGTTATCGGAGGGGATGCTTCAGCCTTTTCCAGTGCCAGAGTGGAAATGAGAGAATGTATCCATGGACTTAGTGGTGGGACTACCAAATACTTCTCGAGGTAACAATGAAATTTGGGTTATTGTTGATCAGATAACAAAGTCTGCATATTTTCTTTCTATTTGAGATACTATGACTTTGGATCAGATTTCTCGATTGTACCTCAAGGAGATTGTCAGGTTACATGGAGTTCCTCTTCCAATTGTGTCTGACCGAGATCCCAAGTTCACTTATAACTTTTGGAAGGGACTTCAGAAGTCGTTGGGCACATAGTTAATTTCAGTACAACTTTTCATCCTCAATTAGATGGGCAGTCATAACAAATGATTCAAACATTGGAGGATATGCTTCGAGATTGTTCAATGGATTATCAAGGAAGTTGGGATCATTATATTTCTTTAGTTTAGTTTTTTTATAATAACAATTTTCATTCCAGTATTGAGATGACACCTTTTGAGGCCTTGTATGGGAAGCAGTGTCAGACTCCAGTGTTTTGAGATGAAGTTGGTGAAGGAATGTTGATGGGGCCAAAATTAGTAGAAGAAGTGGCTGAGAAAGTGAGGATGATCCAGCAGCACATGAGGACAACTCAGAGCAGGTAGAAAATTTATGTAGATAACAGAAGGAAAGAATTCTCTTTCGAGGTAGGTGACCATGTTTTCCTTAAAATCTCTACTTGGAAAAGTGTTGTTCGTTTTGGTAAAAAAGGGAAGCTGAGTCCATGGTTCATTGGTCCTTTTGAAATCTTGGAGAAAGTTGGAACAGTTGAATACCGTGAAGATTTGCCTCTGAGTTTGTTTCAGGTACACAATTTTTTTCATGTTTCGATGTTGAGAAATTATGTTCCTGATTAATCACATGTCTTGAGCCCAGAAGCAGTTCAGCTAGAAGAGAACCTTTCTTATGAAGAGAAATCGGTTCAAATTCTTCATCGTAGAGAACAGGTATTGCAGAATAAGGTAACCCACCAGGTAATGGTTTTTTGGAGAAACCACATGGTTGAAGAAGCAACATGGGAGTCCAAAAATTCTATGGGGTAAAAGTACCCTTAGTTGATTAGTATGTAAATAAAATTGAGAGGACGCAATTTCAAGAAGGTGGGGATAATGTAACAACCCAAGTCTTTCTAAAAATAAATAGAAATGCATGGAACTTTGTTTTAAGTAGATATTTTTAATTATCCTTTAAAACATAACTTTTATACTTATATGTTCTGAATTTCCAGAAACATTCATCTACATTTGTGTTGAGTATGTTATTTGGAGTCTATGGGAACCAACTTGTTTTATTGGTGAATAGTAAAATACCCTAATGAATAGTAATATTTAGAAAATTATTTTCAAAAAAGGACTTAATTTTTGAAATCTACACATCGATAAATGGTTAGGGTTAATTTTGGGAATTTTTCTAAAACAGTTGATTTTTTAGTGAATAGTAAAAAATACAGTTTTTAGTTTCAGTGTGTTAATGACATCATTAACGATATAATAATGATGTCATAAATATGGTCGGATTTTGTATAGTTAAATAATATGTGAGGTGTCCCAAGTATTTTAAACCATGAGAAAATACCATGGGAAAACCCATGTTTTTGCAAATACCACCCATGAGGTGTCCCTTGGAAATTATTAAAATAATCGCTCACTTTTCCTATAAATACCAACTCTTCCCTTCATTGAATTCATTACCAATTCTCCCTAAATTAATCTATGGACTCCTTAACTTCATATTATTCCTCCCAAGGTTATCTGAAGCCCCCAACGTCCCAACCGTCATGTTCTAAGGGTTACTCTACAAGGTAAGAAAATTCTCAATTTCTATCTTTTTCCTTTCATGTTCTCTTTTATGTGGTATAATTTTCAAGTTTCCATACCATGTTATTATTTCATTCTTATTATTGATCTTCTATATATTATTATTCATTTATGTATGGGTGACTCTTGTCCCCTCTCTTTTTAATATTTTCTAAAACCATGTTCTGTAGCCGTTAGGCTGCTGAATTTTTGTCAGCGATTTCACAATTATTATTTTATTTTGAGGTCTTTCCTTATTCATTCTTCATATCTACTTACCAAAGAGGCATGAAATCTCTAAAAATCATGTATATTATATATGTTATCATGTTTATGTAAAATTACTCATCATTATTCTTCTCCTCTCCCACTTATATAAAGAATCAAAACATTGTCCGTTTGTGTCGAATTATCGACTTCGTGGACGATGTGATTTTAATTTCCATTAATTATTTCAATTCTGGTCATGATACATTTTATATAGTTGAACCAGGTTATAATATATGTTTTATTACTCACCCATGGTTATATAATTCTTTTTTACTCATTGTTCTAATTTATAAGACAAAATAGGGTTGTTATTATCAAATAACCACTAAAATGATCTAAAAAACATCATTAATGTTCTAAAATATGAATCATACTCACGTAAGAATTTAAAATGATGAATGGAATAATTTATTTTAATGTATATATTTAAATACTACTCCATTCCAATTCTGGAGTTTCACTTCCAATCAACAAGAATTTCCATCATGAACCAATCATGGAAATGATGTTAAGAATCACCCAAAAATAGTGCCAAGGGAAAAATACTAACAATTAAGGGTGAAATGATGTTATGAAATGAACATATAAGTTGTTATAAACATGGAAATGTATCTCTAAAATATTAATAACACTCTTTTAACCATTATACAGGAGGTTTAATCAAGTTGTAAGTAAGACAAACACGAGGTAAGGGAATTCTTAACCTGATTTCCATTCTTTGAGTTAGCCTTCTACTTCATTATTTATGTGCTATTTAAATTGTTTGTGTGATTGTTTCTGTTTATATTATGTTTTATTATGTTTATTTACAATATATATACCTACTCTATCAACTCTATTATGTCTCTCTTCAATTTTATGATATTTATAAGAGGCTTTTCTTTAAAAATCCTCTTTTAAAATTCGGTTTTACGCAATTCCAAAGAAATGTTTTTATGGAATCATTCATATTGTTTGATTATGTTCTGGTTCTTGAGAATTTTTTATGATGAAGGTTTGGACCTATATTTTCCTCCAACGCATTTGGTATGAGTATGTTGGAGGTCAGCCGTATCATTTCTCCAAGTGTAACTGCTATGGTTACACAAAGTAATGTAGCCATGAGGGTTACAAATTATAAGGTAGGCAAGAATGGTTACAAGATTATATATGTAATGCCCCAAGATACCTTTATGATTATATTTATGTTCTCATGATTTGTGTGGATCTTCTATAAATCTCATATTATACAAATTAAGTATATATGGGTGATAAGAATGTCTTTTGAAAATGATTTCATACATTATGAGTATTCATGGACTAATGTTATTTTTCCTTCTTTTCCATCCCTTACTAAGCTTTTGTGCTCAACCCAAGTTTTTAAATGATTTTTTACAGGTTAATGGTTGTGTAATAAAATTAAGGGAAACATGTTAAATGTTGAAGAATTTTCAAGGTGTCTTGTTTTATGTTTTATGTTTTGAAAAAAATGGAAACTGTTTTTATGGTATCCACTCTGTAATAATGTGTAATGTCATTAATGTATTGTCTTAATTATCTAATGATCTAAACTTTAAATTATCTTCAATGAAAAAGGAAGTGTTTTCTTGACTAAATTCAAGATTTTTTATGTAATAAGGTCGGGTCCTTATAACATATCCCTCACAATTCATCACACATCTCAATCCATTTTTCTCATTCAATCAATACCCAAATAGCTCCCCAACATACCTACGAAAATCCATGAAGCCTAAAATTGGGAAGAAAGAAATCCATTAAAGTCCATTGGTTGAAATAGAAAAGAGTTATCCAAAAAAGAGAAAGATACAGACATGCTTAAAATTCATACTCAATGTAAGATATTCTTGGCACAAATTTCATTCCATGAGGCATACAACATTTTTACCAATTACTTATTTTAAGATATTTATATACTACCAACATTAATATATTACATCATGAATAATTTTATAATCATGGTATTTATTTATTTTTTACTTTGAATTATCTCATCGAGGGTGTTTTAACTTTAAAATTACAAACTACTAAAAGTTATCTTACAATCTATCTTTATTTTGTGATTGATAAAATTATCATAAAACAATAAATTTTAGTTAATCATTGTTCATTGGAAGTTTTAATTATTTATGATATCCATTTTCTTGTATAATGGATATGAATACCCCTTGAATTATATATCATATTAACATAGAGTTTTTACTTTGAATGTTATTTGATAACCTTTGGAAATATTAATAAATATATTTATTTTATTAAATATTGTTATTTAATGATAAAGAACATTTTATGTTAATTAAATATATTATTTGATATATATGGAATGTGTTAGACTCACTGACATTGGGGTGGCTCAGTTATGGTTATCTACATGATGCATCCGTAGTCTCATCGGATGAATTATTTCTCTAAATAAGAGTATCTTCAACTGTCTTGAGAAGAGATCATTCCATTGTAGTATTTCATAGAACAAATACATGAAGTGTAATATTAAAACATTTCTTTCCTTAATAATTCATTTCAATGATTATCCGGATGATTTTCACTATGAAAAAATATTTGGATTCATTCCATTTTCAGACTAATGATTAAATGGAACGTGTTTCAGGTTTTTAACATTCCATATTATTTTTTATTTAAAGAAAAGACCTTTTTAGACTGGGTAGAGGGAGACCCATTACATAGCCTAAAGGCCCAAGGCCAAGTGGCTTGAAGACTAGGCTTGAAAGCCCATTTTTTGGCTCAAAGAGCCCCTTAGTGAATAATAATGCTATAGTACCTGGGCTGCTACAGTATCAGCTACAGTACCGCATCCGCTACAGTACGTGCTACAGTGCCTCCGCCGCAACAGTGTCATCGCCGCTACAGTTCCACCACTGCTACAGTACTACTATAGTTCCATGATACAGTGCTGATACAATACACAAAAATTAGTCCCTACCCGAATTTGATCCTGGGTCTTTTGGATGCCATACTCAGTTATTCTAAAGAAATGTGTTATCTATTATTTACATTTCCATGTTGATTAATTTTCATTTATTCATTATAGATTCCACTAGACAAAACCCTTATTGAGCAATCGATCTCACTATTAGTTTTTTCTTTCACTCAGGTTAGGAAGAAGAGATTATTCAATGTGTTTTCAAGTATGTTGTTTATTCAAATTTGTTATGTATTGAGTTTTATTTTATTTTCCAAATTTAAATTTGTTATAATGTATTTATATATGATTTCCAAAACATCTAAATTGATCAGAACTTTTAGTTTCAAATCTTGTATCTATGCCAATTTAATAAAGTAATGCACCTACACTGAACTTATTAGGGTTGGGTCATTATAGTTTGTATAAAGTAATGTTCATTAGAAGCCGTGAAATCATGAATTAGGAAATTAATATTATAGAATATAACTTTGTGATAGGCATTGAGGATAGTTATAGAAAAACATCCCAAAGAAACCCTGCTTCTTATTTTGAGATAAAATACACATAAAATTTTCAATTTATGTTATGTATCTCACTAGCTCTAGTATTATACAATATGTTTAATAGTTTTATGGTCTTTTCTACTGTTTTAAATTATTTTGGATAGGATGATGAGAGAAATAATGGTATCAATAGTCATGTCCAATGTAGGGGCTTCCCAAATTTTTTTGATATATATGGTATTAGAACTATTCATGTGATGAATATATTATAGAAGCATAATCATGTTATGAAAAATAACCTTTCCAATATGGAGCACCATATTAAATAAGGATATTATCCTATTTTGGATCAATTAATGAGATAGAGGCCCCCATAATTTAGTGGGACTACTGATCCATTGGTGGTTGATAAATTGATTGAGTCCATGTAGATTATATTTATAGAATTGGGATGTGGTGAAAATTAAAAGGTTACATGTTCTTGGTATTGTCTCTTTGGAGGTACAGACCAATCCTGGTCATTGAGCCATAATACTAGAGAGGAATTCGAAATAGAACTCATGGAATTGAGAGATTTTAAGGAAAGATATATAGAAAAATATTTCCCTCATGAGAAATAAAATGGGATGAAGAGTATGTTCTTTAGTTTAAATCATTGGGAGGGAGAAAGTGTTGTGGAGTATGAAGAAACATTTACAATGTTTTAAAGGAATACTACATATTTCATACACAACGAATAATGGAAATGTTTCCACTACATTGAAGGAAATAATTTTTTTTAACGGCGCTAGTGTGTCAAACATTTTCTTCATATGATGAAATAGTTATATGTGTCATAGAAACAGATAAATAATTATCATGATCATAAATATTTTTTAGAATACATAAATTGAATAAGATTGAATAAAACATAAATGAAAAAGGGAACAAGGCAAAGAAGAATTTTCCCACAAGTGATACATATGGAAATAATCACCCTGATAAATGCTTGAAGGGAATTGGAGTTTTTTATCAGTGTGTATGTAAAAGCCACCATGATAAAAAATGTAAAGGGATGAATTAAGAGGATACTATTCAGAGATACCATTGAATGGGGATGGGTAACTATGCAAAAATAATTCCCCTAGAATCAAGGGAATATACAATTGAATAATATAAGGGATTAAGATCATGCTAATGTTATTCATATAGCTACGGTTGAATGATTAATTTTCTCTTATATTTGGATTATTTAATAATGGTCTAAAATTAATTAATTGATCATATCCTGCTTATATTTGTTTTGGAATTTATTAGAATTGTACTAGAGAACTTTATTATCAAGGATTAAAAATCTTGTGATGATTTTTAATGATAAGAAATAAATTTAATTCAATAGAAAGTTTATTTTTTTAAAACACATGGTTATGGGAAAGGTAACTCATAATATTTTCCTAATTATGAGGTAATTACATTTTTATATATAAATGATTCATATGGATAAAGTACGTAGGGAACTTATAACTACCTAGGAAATGACACTAAAGTGTAAGATCATAATCTTTTGGAATGTTTAACTAATTATGAAATGGTGTATATTAATCTTTATATATGTTTTTAGAGTTTAATATATTACTTCACTATATGATGCATATTTTTCTAAGAGAATATGTAGAAATTTTTCATGGTGCGATCAAAGTAAAATATTGGGTTTATAGAAATGTATATTTACTTATATGTATTGAGAGTGATAGAATCTATCAACTCTAGGAAAAGGATCATGAAAAAAAATTTGTTCTATTGTCATCATTATATAGGCTAAAAATGAACTTTATTCACACTTTAGTATTATGGTTTTTTGGTCAACCACATTCTCATGAACATGTTTTCTATCACTCCATCAGAACATTATAGTTATATTTCTATAGAATCTCTATATTTTCACTAATTCTTTCCTACTAGGAGACCTAGTTTTATGGTGACCATCACATTTTAAATTCCATAGTATTAAAAATATGTATTATTTACCCTGTATACTACGGTGTATTTTCAATAATAGTATTTTCAATTATCAAACCCTTGATTTTCAATATCATATTTGAATTGTGAGATTGAAATTCAATTAATGTGGATGAATTTAGCACTGAAAGATATTACAATGTTTTCATTTTAGAATAAAATTAATTTTGTTTTCAGATTCCTTATTGGAATCACCATGTAAAGTTTACTCTACAAAAAACAATGAGTTATATTGATATAATAAGTTAGTGATGTTTTTAAAATTTTCACTTTAAAAATACAGCATTCCATACAAGTCGGTCGGATTCGCTTAAAATTTAATTTTCCCCCTTCTATGAATTGAATTTGGAAAAATCGATAGAAAAAGTTTCAGTAAATATAATATTTATATTCTAATAATATAAAAATAATTTTTTACCAAAAATACTTTTGAAACAGATTAAAATTAATTGTTGTGATTAAGGTAAAATTAAACTTAACAAGGAACTAAACCTAAGACTTATTGGCCAAATTAACCTTGAAAATTTTCCAAAAGCCATCAGATTACCTTATTTAGAACCTATTTTCTATTTTATGTACATTAATTATTTCTTTTGAAACATTTTTCTGAATTTGAACGATACAATATTTTATATAAGTAAAAAAGGCAAATAATGTACCTTCCATTCTTTTAACTCTTATAAAGAATTGATGTTTGGAAAAAGCTAAATAGATTAATTTATAAAAATTATTTATAAAGGTAAATAACTATTTATTATAATAAAAATTTAAATATAATATTTAGAGATGATATAATTACATTGAACTCTTGATAAATGACAATGCAATGATTATTTAGTAAATAATTAATTATTATAAATGATTCTAAAACCATTAAATGAAAAATAAATTTAGTAAATTACTATGTTGCATTAATATTTTTGATGAATATTTCATGGTACAAAAAATGAAGTTAATATACATTTATTACAATATTGATTTCACATTTTTTAAATTAAAATTATATAAATAATGTCAATATTGATATGAATGACATTTAACAATAAATAATATTTTATTAAATGATTTTAATTAATATAAATAATGTATTATTCCTAGTGTTTTTTATGTTTTAATTAATATCAAGTATTTCTAATTAATGTACCAATTTATATTTTATAATTAACATATTGACCCATAGATATGAAAAACATTATTAGCGCGATTTGGGTTAAAGTAGTGTTTTTGTACGTTTCATAAAATTGATTTAAAATAATTATTCACCACACATGGGATTACTAATTTGTAAATAACATATAATATTTAGAATTTAGTGTTTGTATATTTTCTAATAAATAACACTTCAATTTAGTCCCAACTGTTAAATTACATAGGATGGAAAACTGGTTACTTTAATGAAAACCAAAATGTTAAAAGGGGGAGACTTATAATATAAATAAAAAAATATAATTTTTTTTTATGTTTTGGAGGTTTGGTCAACCACAATGTCCCTTTAATACATTATATTTATATTTTGGAGATGCATGAGTTAATTTAGACCTCCCAATAGTTCTTACCTTTTCATGTTTACAAAAATTCAACTCTTCCTCCAATATAAAAAGGCACTCACCCCTCCCACTTCACCACACCACTTTAGCCATTTGGATTTTCCATAAATGGCCTAAATAGGAAACCAATATCATCCTCTAAAATGAATCATAAATTTTATGAGAAAGAAATCCAAATAATTCCATTGATGAAAACATAAAGGAGTTTCTTGAAAAATATGAAGATAGAGGAACATGTAACAATTCAGACTCAAGATATGGGATTCTTGTCTCACATTTTATTTCATGAGGAATTCACCGTTTTCACCAAATAATTATTTTGAGTAGTGTATATAATTCTCCTTTTGATATATTAAATAATTAATCATTTTTTCTTTAAGGTATTTAATGTTTTTATTTTAATTTTTTCATCCATGGTGTTTTAAAATGGAGGTTACCAAATATTAAAATTTATCTTACAATATAAAATTATGTTTTTATTTTTAAATTTATCTTAAAATAATAAATTTATCACCATAATTATTAATTGTAAATTACACTTCTTTGTGATATCCATATTCTGGTTTTATGGGTTTGATTATTGCCTAAACTATATACCAAATTTACATACTGGGATTACATTGATAGTTATTTGATTGACATTAGATAAATTGATAAATATATATCATTTATTCAATATATATGTATTATGAAAAATAAAATTGTTTAATAATTCAATTAATTATTTGATATATGTGGAATGCTTTGGACAAGATGACATGGGTTGGACCAGTTTGTTGACAGCCCATCGATTCACCCGTAGTCTCATGGTACAAATCAATTGGAGAAATAAAAATAGTTTAAACTATCATGAGAATAGTTATTTACAATATAGTGGTTCATCTTATAGATACATGAATTACAATATTAAATCATTACCTTCATTTGGAATACATTTCAGTTATTATGTAGGGGATTTTCACAATGAAAAAAATCTATAGTTTCATTTCATTTTCAGAGTAATGATTGAATGGAATGTGATTCAATTATTCACTATTACATATTGTTTATACTATATAAATTTATTTGAATGGAATGTTTTATTAGTTATTTACCTTCCCATATCAATTAATTTTCATATATCCATGATATCATCCATTTTACTTAACCCTTTTTGAGTATTTGAGCTCACCCTTATTTTTTTCTTTTCCCCATTGTATAAATAAGAGAGCTTTGAATCAGTTTTCAAGGATATATTTTATTAAAATTTATTATTTATTATGTTATATTTCCTTTTTTCTTATGTAACAGCGGTATAATGTATATATCTAGTAAACAAAACTGCTAAATTTCTTGGTCATTTGGGATTTTGATATTGAATTTGTGATAATGTTATAATATAATTCATCAAATCTAGGTTTACTAGGACAATTTCATTGTAATTGGTGTCAGGTTTGTTTTATTAAGAATGTTAGAAACTATGTTGAGGGAATATATATTTGGGAATATAACCCTGTCATAGGAATTGAAGAAAATTATTGAAGAACAACCCAAAGACACCATGTTCTTTTATTATGGCATTAAATAAAAATAAAATTTTCAATTTACCTTATGTTTCTCACTATTTCTAACAATATAATTTATGTTTTATTATGCTATAATATAATATATTGTGTTCACTTTTTTATGAATGGAACCTAGAATGAAGTAGGGTATCAATACTCATGGCCAATACAGAGTTTTCTATACAAACAAATCTTATATAAATGGTATTATAATTCTTCTTATTATGAATATATTAGGTCATCATAATCATGTTATAAAAAATAACCTTTCCTAGAAGGATCAACCTATTCAATTGTGAGATTATATGAGGTTGGATCGATTTATTTCATAGATCCGCATTCATTTATTTGGAATATTTATCAAATAATGGATGAGAAATGGATTTTGTATTTGTATTAGGTATTTATTGGATTGGGATTTAGGGAAAAGAACATGGTTACACTTATAGGGTATTGTCTCAATGGTAAAGTTGGTCAATAGTGGTCTTTGTTCTAGAATACTAGAGAGGAAGAGAACATAGAACTCCTGGAATTAATATCATTTATTGAAACATAATGGGAATAATATTTCTTTCATGAGAAACAAACTGAGATGAAGAGAATGTAAGTTAGTTAACATTGATGGTTGAATTCATTTTTTGTAGATTATGACGCCACATTTACTAGGTTAGAAAGGTATGCTACAAATTGCATACAGAACACATCATAAAAAATTAACAATTACTTTGAAGGAATTAAGAAATATAATGTGTCTCAATCATTATCATAAAATGGTAAAATAATTTTAGGTGGAATAAAAATAGAGAATAAATTCTCATGTTATTTCATATTGAAGTTAATCTATGAAATTATGAGGATGGGAGAGAAAACTGATGATAAATTGAATAAGGTAATGAAGTATCTTCCCGTATGTGATAACTATGGAATGAATCACCCAGGTAAATTATTAAAGGGAATGGGAGTTTTTTATTTTTGTGGATATATGGGTCACCATTCTAAATAATGAAAATGGACGAATATAAAGGCTACTCTTCAGTGATATAAATACATGGAGATGGAGAAATATGAAAAATAATGACCCAAAAATCAAAGTAATAAGCTTCTATAGAATCAATGGAATTAAAATCAAGATTATGATATTGATATAGCTAAAGTGGAATGAATAATATCATAATATATTGGGATCCTTGAATAATATTTTAAATGTTCTTATTGTTGATATTTTGGGAATATATATTATGGAATGTATATAAATTTTACTACAAAACATTTTTATCATGTTTTTAAAATATCACGTTGACTAGTATCAATAACAAAGAAAAGTGATTCAGTAACCTGTTGAAGTTTTTGGAATTCACATAGTTAATGGAAATATCATCTTTAATATTTTCAAAATGACGAGTTAATGACATTTGGACAAATAGATTATTCATATGGATAAATTAAATTGGGAATTACTAACCACATTGGAAATGATTCTAATGTGTGGGATCATAATATCTTGGAATGTTTTAACATTAATGAAATCAATGGATATGAAATTTATATATGGTTTTATAGAATACTATATTACATTACTATATGATGCAACTTGTGCTGAGTGATTATGTTGAAATAGTTATAGGTGCAATAAAAGGAATAGATTGTGTTTATAGAAATGTTTATTTCCATATATTCATATAGAGTGAAACATTTATCACATATAAGAAAACATTAATGAAAAAAATGTTTTCATATTATCATGATTTCAGATGATATCAATAAATATTAATCTCACCTATGGATTATTTTTTTGTGGTCAACAACTTTACCTTGAACATGTGGTCTATCACAATCCATCAGAATGTAATAATTTGTTTTCTATTCCATGTAAATTTTTTCATTAATTATTTCATATTAAAATTCATAGTTTATTTTTTTAAATTTGTATTTTATTTTACATATTATTATTAATATTTTTCATTAACATTATTTATGATGTGGGTTATAAAGAATAGTGTTTTCAAATATCAAACCCTCGATTTCTAAGATCATGTTGGAATTGTTAAGATGAAATTTAATTATTGTTTGGAGAATGTAACACTACATGAATTTAAAATATTTTCATCGTATAAAAAAATTAATTCTTTTTCCGGCATACTTTATATGAAACACTATGTAATGGTTACCCTATAAACAATACATGAGTTTCCTTATGTTACATGTAAGATAGATTACTACAGCCTTTTAAGGGTGCACATATTTTAAAACTGTTTTATGAAACTTTTATACGTTATATGTTAATATATCAACATCATTGTTTTAATACGGATTGTCAAAAATAGGTTAGGGTGAATTTTGGGTATTATTCTGAGAAGATTTATTTTATGAATAAAAGTCAAAAATGCAGTATTTTAGTTGAAAACTGCCTTCTCATATAAATAATTATTAATCATAATTTATATTATATATTGGTTTTAATTTTTTTAATACATTAATTATACATCTATTAATCTAATTTGGATAATTTTGGTCATTTTTATATTTAATTTATATATAATATCTTAATTACCATTTGATCATTTTAACATTAAAGTACCCACTTCATCCCATGTATGCGAGGTTATCTCAAAATTTAATTTTTCTATTTCTAGAATTGAATTTCAAAAAATTGATAGACATAGTTTTATTCAGTATTATACTAATATTCTAAAAAAATTAACTTAATTATTGACCAAAATGATTAGTAAGAGTGAATAAAATTACTTTTAGTAAATACTATAAAATTATGCTTAACAAGTAACTGACACTTATACTTAATGTCCAAAATGACATAGGAACCTGTTTAAGAGCCATGAGATTCCACTATTTCTACATGAATTTATATTTTATGAAATTTTCAGAGTAATTGTGACCCATTTTCATGGAAGTGACCCATAAGATTTTTTATGTAAAGGAAAATGCAGAAAATGTACTTCTTTTCTTTAAATTTCCATAAAGTTATAGAGTATGGAAGAAGCTATATAGTTTCAAATGTAAAAATTATTTATAACAGTAAATGATTAATTCATATCAAGATAATTTAACTTTAAATTTCATAGATCATATAATTACATTACTTTCTTGAGAAAATAAAACATAGTGATTTTCTAGTTAATAATTAAATAAAATTAAAGATGATAAATACATTTAAGGTAAATTAAATTTGAAGAATTATCGTGTTCCCTTATTTTTATTGATCAATATGTCATGTTACATTTATTTTAACATATTATATTTTAATTGAAATGTTTTTTTGATATTTTAAAATTTCAATAAAATAAATAATGGAAAAATTGATATTAAGGTTATTTAAAAAATTGATATTTTATTAAATTATTTAAAATATATAGAAATCATATATTCATCCAAGTGATTTTCAAGTGCTGTTAAATATCAAATATTTCCCATTAATGGACCAATAATTCATTTATAATTAATATATTGACACATTGATTGGAAAATAATTGTAAGCACTCTTCGGGTAAAAATAATGTTTTTTCACATTAGATATGCTTATTTCAAAATTAATTTCCATCAGATTTTGAATTATTAAAACTTTGTAAATTAGATATAATATTTAAAATTAAATGGGTGTTTATTGTCTAATAAATATCACGTAAATTTTGTTTTAATGTCATATTTCTGAGGATGGAAAACTAAATACTTTAATAAAAACCAAAATGTTAACAGTGGTGAAACAAAGAAGTTAAAGATCTAAAGTATAAAAATTCCCATCTTTCTTTGTGGAGGATCATTGGATCAACCAAAATTTCAAATTACTTAATTAGTATTCAATTTTAGAAGCACATGAGGCAATATAAACCTCCAAATAGTGCATATATTTTTTTATTTACAAGAATATCACCCCCTCCACTATAAAAAGGCACTCAACCCTCCCACTTCATCACATAGCTCAAGCCATTTCGATCATCCAAACATGGACCAAATTGATCCCTCAAAAGCCTCCCCTTGAAATAAGAGCCTCACTTTCTAGATAAATCAATCCAAAGAATTACTTTGATGAAAAACAAAAGTGGTTACTAAAAAAATCAATATAAAGTTCTATGTGACAAGTCAGACTCAAGATAATGGATTCTTGTCTCACATTTCATTCTATGATGAACAAATCATTTTCAACACTTACTTATATTGAGTGGTGTATACACATTTCATTTTGAAATCTTATATCATGAATATTTTTATATTCATGGTATTTAATATTTCTCATTGAATTATATCATCGAAGGGGTATTAACATTAAAATTACAAACAGGTAAATTTGATCTTACAATATCACTTTATTTTTGTGATTGTTAACTTTATCTTAAAACTATAACTTTAACGTAATAATTCTTAATTTTAAATTATAATTCCTTATGATATAAATATTCATTTTTAATTTATATTATTATTTCATAAACCACATTACAAATTTAAATACTATGTTTATTTTTTTGGTTTTTTGATAAAAATTGGAGACATTGATAAATATGTATCTTTTATTTAATATGGTTATTTGATGATTAGGAAACATTTTTAATAGTTAAATCGATTAATATATATATGATGAATTATTTAGACTTGAATACATAGTTGGGGCCCTGTTATAGAAAACCCTGTGATTCATTGGAAGTCTCATGGGACGAATCAATTGAAAAAATCAGACTAGTTTATAAAATCATGATAATATGTCATTATGAGATGGTGGATTATGTGAAAGATACATGACTCCAAATATTTAAGAATTTACATTAATAATAATTAATTTTAGTTATTATCGAGAGGATTTTCAGTATGGATAAATATATGAATGCATTTCATTTTCAGACTATTGATTAAATGGATTATGTTTCAGTTATTTACCTTTCCATATTTTTTGTTGTATCCAATAATCTGAATGTAATTTTTTCTAAAATATTTTCATTTAAATGGTGATTAATTTTCATTTATTCATGATATATTCCACTATACATAACCCTTTCAGAGCATTTGAGCTCACCATTTTTTTCTTTTCCCTATGTTATGATTATGAGATCTTTAAATCAGTTTTAAAGGATGTAGTTTATTAGAGTTTGTTATGTATTATGCATTATTTTTTATTCCCAATAGAAAATGGCTATCATGTATCTATATGGTTTTCAAATCTACTAAAATAATCAATCCTTTGGGATTATATTCTTTTATTTATGACAATGTAATAATGTAATTCCCAATCTCTGGGCTTATTAGGGTTGAGTCATTACTTATAGAAGTCCAACTATAAACAGGATGAGTTGGGAAATAAACATTATTTCACAGAAACATGATTTATTTGATGAACATATTACCATACCAATGGATGAATTTGATATAAACCTTAGTGTAGAATTGGTTTCAAAATATGATTCAAAAATGTATTTCATGATTGAGAAAATTACTATTTTGGATAAAGATGTTGAAGTCCTTATCATTAGGGTCGATATAGCATTATATGAGACATGTATAGATCAACAAGAAGTAGCTCTACTAAATGAGATTAATAGGGAATAATTGGAAACACAATATAGGTATAGACAATGTAAACTACAAATGGAGTAAGTACCTATTGTATAATAATACATTGATGTTTTTCATTTTTAATTATATGGACATTCCCTAAAGTGAGATGTTGAGTATTCCATTGATACAATCCAATATAAAAGACTAAAAAAATAATATCTATTGAATTACTACATTGGAATTATTTGTGTGGAAGAAACAAGATGTGGAGTTCATTGATAAGGTATTTATTCACTATGTGTTTTAACATAGGGAACACATGTTCTCTTCCCTAGGAAGAAAGATATATCAATTATGTTCTACATTTATTATATATAAATCAATTCTATTATGATAAATAATAATTATGAAAAAACCATTTATCAATTTCTAATGTGATAATCATCAAGGAGCCCAATATTTTTCAATGATTAGCCATTATTTTGAGTTTCATCAATTGTGAGTAATTAATGAAGTAACTTAGATGACCTTTTTCCAAATGTGGTTTTGACACAACGATTCTATAAGTAATTCAATTTGGATTTCCTAATACATCCTTTATTTTTTGGATCTAATTAATTTAATATTCATGGAGTGTTGTGAAGTTTTTATTAATATTCATTGATCATTGCTTGGTGTATTCAAAATTATATGAGGACTTTGAGATTCAAGTGTGGATCATTCAAGAGGCTACTAGAAGTAAATAGTTTTATTATAAATTTAGTATGTGTGAATTATAGATTAATAGTGTTTATTTTCTTGTATATATTGTCTTTGTAGATGGAATCTCAGTTGATCATCCTGTTAAATTGTATTTAGCGAATAACATACTCCATGAAATAAAAATTATTTACCTAGATTCATTGGTTAGGAAGGTTAATATTAGTTATTTGATCATAATTCCTCTCGATTGGAAAAACCATTGACGAAGAATAGTCATAAAGGGGGTTTCATTGTCTAGAATAAAATAATTTACTAATGGTCTGAGGGAATACAATGAGATTGAACAATTCTTTGATTTTGATTCCATGATTTAGAAATTATGGGTTTGTGATATATGGTGATTCATCAAATATGGTCCATGGTTGTGTCCTAATGAAAAATGATAAATTTATTCCATATACAATATGGAAATCTAAGACTCAAAAATTTAAATATCAAACCCATAATCTTGGGTTGGTAGTATCAATTATTTCTTTGAGGATATGGATACATTATCACAAAGAAGATTTATATGAGATATATATGAATAAAAAAGGTAATTAAATAAATATTTTAACATAAAGAGATCAATATGAGACAATGTAAATGGCTTGATCTACCCAAATAGTTTGATTTCTCAATACACTACCAGCCTAGGGAATGAAAATAAGTATTATGATGCATTTAGTAGAAAGTATCATGGTGTTTTAAACCAAATGAGATTGAGATAGATCCTTTATCATTGGATCATGTAACAATATATATTAGAGTCATTATGGAAGATTATATATCTTGACATATTCCAAATATTTTGATTCTATCATTATTATAAATGATAAAAAGTCTTTAATCTGATGGACATAACTTCTCGAACAAAATTGATGCTATGAATTATTGTAAATTTAAAGAAATAATTTGTGATGATGGTGGTCTAAAATTTTTAATAGGATTATTCATTGAATATATTCATGTGAAAAAAGGTAATTTGTAGGATGAATCTTATATCTTGAACATCTATATACTCCTTTATAGGATAAAGTTGTGCTAGGATTTTAGGGAATTTTTTGGTTTGATAACATGAATTGCGATGTTTTTTACTATGTGTTAATATGATTAATTTATCAACATGTGAATGTTATGAGATATAATCCTAGAGGAATCATGAACCTCTTCATATTAATATGTTGATTTTGGATAAATTTACTATATAATATTTAACTTTACAACCAATTAATCAATAAAATAATGAGGCATTATGGGTTATTGTTGATCACCTAACCACATGTGCAAATTTCCATTATATAAGAGAATATTAAAATAAAATGTTCCCCATAATGATATATAAAGATGTTGTTGTTATTCATAATGTTTCTACTCTTTCAATATTATAGGATCATTGTCCCTATTATATATCCTAATTATTGATGATTATATAAAATAATCCTCATAATTAACATTATTTGAGCACTACCTACCGTCCTCAAATTGATGGAAAATAAAAAAGTGTTATTCATAAAATTAATGACATGTTGAGTTCATGATATCTTGACTTTAAAGGTATGTGGGATCATTATTTACCACTTTTATTGTCTTCCAAATAATATTGTTTCTATTTATGTATTATATTGGTTCTGTATAAAGCATTATGTGGAAAACAATGTCATACTTCAACATTTTTGCATGAATTTTGTCAAATGAAACATGTAGGCCCTAATGTTATCAAATTTAAATAATAAAAATTCAATGAAATTTACACCCAGATTAAATCATCTCAATGAAGGCTAAAGGGATATGCCAATAATTAGAGAAATGATTTTGAATTTCAGGTGGTAAATCATGTGTTTATAGTGTATCAATATAAAATGGTTTCATAAGGTTTTTTAATAAAATTAAAATAATCCCAATGAGATCATATCCTTTGACATATTGGATTTTTTTTGATCTATGTCATAACACCTTAAGATTAATCCGTGTCTCTCAAAGGTACATATTTTGTTCCATATGTCGTTGTTGAGGAAGTAAATGACACACCCAATGCATGTTATCACCATTAATGAAATAGTATTTTAATGTAGTTTTTCATGTTTTTAGGAGTCCATCAATATTCATTACATTATATTTTATTTTTTAAGGAATCAAACAATTCTTCTGAAAAATGTACATTGGAGAAATTACTAAATGGAAGAACCAATAAGGGAATCAAATGATGTTATGTAGAAGAATCCATCTCATCAATTTGGATAGTAATACCCTTAAACCATAAATGATGTAATTTATTGTGGAGGGAATAATATAACACCATTAAAAAATGGGATTTATTTACTTTTAATTAAATTCACCCACATCAATTTATTACAAGGCACACAACATCAGGTTTAATAAAATAATATGTCAAAATAGTATTTAAACATTACCATTATAACACAGTCATTGTGTTGTGGGTATGAATAATATTAACTAAATTATACAAATTATATTATTTATCATTATATATAATAAATTAAATTAATATTTATTAATAATTAATAATTAATGAATCACTTGAAATAAATGGAAATATTTTTTGAAAAACTATATTATTCAAAAAGGTGGTTTAGTCAATCAATGAACATATAATTTTAAATTACTTTTTAAAAAATTTATAAAATTATGTTTTTAAAATGATCATAATTTTAGGAATAATAATGTGAAATATATAACTAGGTTTTTATGATTTTTTCTAAATTGTTTCATTTTTGTATGAATAGTGAAAAATTTAGCATATTTATTGAAAACTCCCTTTTGGTATAAATGATTTTAAAGGATAAATTATATTTTAAATTGTTTAGAGAGTAAAATTATTTAAATAATATTATAATAAATACTATTTCGGTTACTATAATCAATTTCATAATGAATTTTGATATTAAATACTTCTAAACATACAATATTTTTCTCTTTGAAAAACTCTTTTTTCATCCATTCTACGAGTATAATTTTAAATTGGATTCTTCCTCGAATATTGATTGAAATTTGAATAATGGAATAAATATTTTGAATAAAAAAATATTTAATTATATAATATGATCAATATAATTTTTCACCTTTATTAATATTAAAAGAAGTATAAATTAGTTACTGCATTTAAGGTAAAACCTAATTTCCATGGGGTATAAACTAAGAAGATATGGTTTAACAATAACCAAAAAACATTCCTAAAACCAATTTTATGGAAATATTTTGACCTTATAAAATATAAGTGTATATAATGATCCATTTTAGTGGCTCTAGAAATGAAAACAAAATAGTTAATTGATTCTTTTAACAAATTCAATGTGTGTCTTATCCCCCAATTATAAAAGGCTACCTCTCTCCTCTCATATACAGGCATAAAAAGGAATTTTACAATCCAATTAATTGAAAAATAACTTAATTACACATCAAAAAATATATTATAACATTTTCATTGAATATAAATATGTCATAGGAGAGATTTGGTGTAGACCAAATAACTTCCTGGATGAGGAGGTAATCTATAAAAACAAGCGGTAACATTTTATTTATTTTTACACATACTTGAATTTTTTTAAATTATGATAGTATAATAAAACTAGTATATTTTATATGTTGATATGTTATTATGTTTATTTCATAAAAAATATCCATACCCCCTTCCATCAAATGGGAAAATAATTCGTCAATCATGTGTACAATAGACTACTGACTCACGAGATGATATAATATATTTCTATCACCCCCATTCAATTATAGATACAATGTTATATTTAAAATATTTATATTATATTTATGATATTATTATACGTATAGAGTGACAATATCAAATATAAATTCATACATTACTTTCTCTATAAAATACAATAACATCGCTCGTATGTACAGCGGACTACCGCCTCATTAAGTGATGTGATTTATTTTTCACATACTTTTCACATGGAAGGTAATAAGGATAAATTTAATTAAATTTTACGATATATATGAACTGATATAGTTTTTTGTAAATAATATGTTACCCACTTCATTACTCATTCCCACATTAATGTAATGATATTGATACTCATGTATTCGTACGAACAACCGTCCCCCTGAAGCTAAGCTCTTCATTTTCAATGTACAACCATCATGAAGTATTCTAGAAAGGTATATAATGATTAAATAATATATTTATAACATAAATATAATTATGGAGATGATTTTATTATATAATATGTCAAATAAGAAAAACATTTTTGGAATGTCTCCAATGAGAAAACATGGAATTTAAAACACGAAAAAATAAAACAATTGAAATATTATTAACAAATAGTGGGTAAAATATTATAAGGGTATCATATATTATATTATAAATATTAATATAGTACAATAATACATTCAAAATATGGTATAAACCATTATAAATTACGTTAAATCATGTTCAACCAAAATGATGCATGTGGTAAGTGACTTCGTCCCAATTTCCCTTCATTAGGTAATATTGCAATGTTATGAAATTAATTTATTTTATCTGAAGTATATAGTACCACCTTTAAATTTAATATCATGATTACATAATAATTAATGTTATTTAATTTTTATATCTGATTTATTTGATCCATGTGTGTTTTAATTAAAAATTTATAACTGGTAATAGAATTTAAAATACAATTCATTTTCATTGGGTTATATAATGTCTTCATCTTCTTTTATATTATCATATTATATCAGTAATTAATTTTTAATATAATATGTTTTATTTAAAAAAAATTATGTGGATTTATATTTCATGCACCTTATTTTTTTTATTATCTAGCACTTAAATATTATGATCATTGTTTATGATTTCATCCCAATTTTCACTTTATTGAGTCATATTTGTTAATATGAACCAATTTATTTTTATATGGTTTATAAACATCCAAAATTATTTAATTGAAATTAATAAATATTTATTCTTGATTATTTTTATTTTTTCATGTTTATTCATGAAGGATAAAAAATTTAAATGTTATTAAACATGTAATATTTTTTGTAAAATCTCACTTTATTTTGTGATTGTTTACTTTATCGTCAAACAATCACATTATTAATATCATTTTTCATTAGAAATTAAATTTCCCATTAACATCCATATTATATCATTATATATATGATTACTCACAAAATTATATTCAAATTTACATATGGTAATTGCATTAAATGTTATTTGATTAATTGGTAAAATATTGATAAATATATATCATTGAATCGATAAATTTTTTTAATGTTAATGATTATTGATTCATGAGATATATAAATTATTTTATATATTAGGAATAAATAAGACATGAAATTATAGGGGTATCCTAGTTATAGATAGACCCTCAGTGCATCAACATGTCTTGAGAAAAAAATTAGTTGGCCAAATCAGATTTTTTTTACCATGTAGTTTTAAACAATATTGAGAATTCAATTGGAAATAAGGTATCATAATTCTTAAAACATGTATGTACAAGAAATAATAATGTCATTAATTTAGAATTTAATTTTTATAATTCTTATATGATATTATCCATGGAGGAATTTCATTCTTAGTTTATTGATTAAATAGTATGTCTGCTCAGTTATTTAAACTTACATAGTTATTATGCACTATTGATTAATGATAACATCATCTATATTTAAACCTTAATGAGAATTTGAGATCACCATTATTTTGTTTCCATTCTCTAGGTGATGAATAATTATTCATTGAATTATTTTAAGGGTGCTTGATTTATTCCTACACTATGATTTGTATTTTATTTCCCTATGTAAAATGGGTAATATGTATGCATCTGGATCTCCAAAATTACTAAATGGATCATTATATTGACATTTTACCCCTTTTATATATTTAGATGTTATAATATAGTCATTGGATATGAGATACATGAATCAGGGTTGTTACAAAAATTTCCATATACCATTTGATGATAAACTAAATTCACAATGCACAATTTCTATTTTTATTACACCTATGTACTACAATTATCTAACCATGTCTTCCTGTCATATCCAGAGAGGGTTTTCTTTCTAGGAAAGCCAATATAATATCTTCCTTAATTTTTTTTCCTTATATAATTATCCTCTAGGTATATTAATGGTTTATGTTTCCTAATCTAAAAATATTTAAATCTTGATAATTAGGTTTCTACTATACTAATTATAATACTGATTATGAAAACTCTTACCTCAGTACCCCATAGTTGGTGGTTACATTATTATTTAGATCAATATAAAATACAATTCTACCAAGGGTTTCTAATAGTATAATTATCTTGGTAAACAAGATCAATACTTTAATATTTAATTATATTTGAAAACATAAAATAGAATATTGGGAAAGAAAAAACAATGAATCCTTGAACTCATTCCATGATTCCTTAATCATATTCTGTGGAATGGAAAAAAATAAGGGTAACCTCATATGATCATTGTACGTAACATAAATCAGAATCTTTCATGAATAAATAAATAAAAATAAATAATTAAAAATCAATATATGACGTTAAATAATTAACTTCACATTCCATTTAATCATTTACTTGACCGTCATCAGTAGATTAGGCATAATCAATTTTGAAAGGTAAATAAATGAACCTACATTCTATTGAATAAATAAATTAAGAAAAAAATATATCCACATGTTTTATAAATGAAAAAATATAATGTATAATAATAATATAATACTTAATTTTGGAAATTCCTAACTACTAGACATCATGATATTGGAAATCATGATATCTATTCCATCAAGACCATTCATAATAAGATTTAAAAACACTGGTAAAAGACCTTTTAAATCTATTTAACTTATTATCCTTATGTTACTCTATATTTATTGGGGTTTTATATAGTTTTGGGCCCCATATATCTGTACATTTCAAATTCAATCCTCGTTTATGAAATGATCAATTTTAGTAATGAACAATATTACCTCATAATAAATTTTTGTACTGAATAATGAATTTGGAATATCAATATTTCTCTAGTGAATTATATGAATTTAAATGAAAGAAACCATATGTATAAATAATATATAGACAAATAAATAAGAATATAAAAGATAAATAAAATATATTTTTAGTGAAATTGTAACTTCCAATGATTTGAATAATTAGAATATTTCAAAGGAATGAACTTGAAAACAAAATTAATCAAGAATGTCAATTTCAACACATTCAGTGTTCATAATTATCATAAACCATCAAGAAAAACCATAATTATGGTATCATTAAAACTTATCCCTTTTTTAATACTATTTATATTTGGGTTTTTTTTCATTAAAACAAATTAATAATTTGTAAAAAAAATAATATTTGTTGAGGAAAATACACTTTTCACTTTGAAAAATACTTTCAAAAAAATGTTTTCATAATATATAGGAAAACGTATTCATTGAAAATATACTTATATTATGTAAAAACTGAATTAATTAATTGAGTGGTTGTGATGATATATGGCTTCCATTCATGCTAATTGTGTTAAAAAATAATTTGTTAACAAATTTCAATGAATATTTATAAGTATCTTGTTTGGACAATAACATGAATAATCCTTTTGTTTTTTTAAATCAATAAAGGTTATGAATTACATAAAACAATAATAGTAATATATTTTTTTGAAATTATTTTTAGAAAAAAAGGATTTGGAAGAAAACTATTTTCCAATGAAAGAGATAAAGGATGTATGATTTAATTAAAAAACACACTAAGATTTTATGTACCAAAAAGAGATAAATGGTACTATTATATGAAAACTCCTAAATAATAAGTGGAGAAGTAATTAAATTATTTTATTTTAAAATGATCTATAATTTATTTCAAATAAATTAAGATAAATATCGATTAAAAAGAGATTGAAGTATAAATATCTTACCATTTTGGTAACTTTTAAATATTAATCCCCATTAAATAAATAAAATCATGTGAAAAATTAAATACAACAAATAGAAATAGATTCAGGATATAAAATATCATATGGGTAGTTGATACACTTCATAATATGATATATTTGTATTAAATAACATATATCCCATAAAAGAAAACATGATACGAGAACCCTAAAAATTAGAATATGTTGATGTAAAAATTAATCAATAAATCAATTATGTGAATTGAATTAAAATTAATATGAATCAAATGGAAATAAAATATAATATAAAAAAATTCCTTACCCACACAATCATAAAATATTAATTAATTGTAATATGCAATATAATCCAATGAAATAAAATTTAGTTATGAAATTATTTACCACATAGTATTATTTATATCCAATCCCAATTAATAAAATAATTCAAATTGAAAAATAAAATACCTTCAATGATGAAGTACTAATGAAATTACTTGTAAATGGGGTGGTAGTCATGACCTGTCCTCTAAGCCCCATACTGTGACTACTGCAAACCCGCCTCCCGAAGGCCAAGGGCTGGCGACTAGCGCTGAAGGCGTCAACCTGCATGTGGGAGGCATTAGCCTCGATACATGTATGCACACACATTCCCAACCAAGTCCCAACTCAAAAATGGGTGACAACACACCAATGAATAAACTGAGTGCAACTATAGCTAAATGAAAATGGACCAGAATACAAGCCCAAGAAAAAAATACAGAAAACTGTAAAGTAAGAAAAGTTCTCAGGTGGCCATCTGTAGTAAACCCCTCCTGATCGTGAAAGTAGTGAAGCTAATAGACGCCGAAGTAGTATGTCTTTTCCACTAGGTCCTACTCAGCCATTCATGGTCATAGGCCACCAAGTCCACTATCATAGCTTCTGTCTGTCCCATATCCCTTAGAACCCTTATAGAAACATCGATCATCAGCACCAGACACAACACGTGCGGGCGGATCCTGTGCAGGGGTGATTAACATAGTACTCAGTAGGGACCCCAAAAAGGAAAGAACACACAAAAATTCCTCAAAGTAAATCATGAAACATAAGATAAGTCACACTAGGTAAATTCTATGGTAGTAATAGTAGCATCATCACTCACAAACATTGAACTCCTCTACCGCAAAAGAACTCCACCTCCATCGAGTATAGTGGGGATAACTGGTCACACAGATCCACATCCCATTATCTTTGAACTGATGTGGTACTTATTCCTGATTAGTACCCTGGGTATGCTGGGTCACACAGAGCGGCTCCCCACCGTGGGCCAGCTGGGTCACACAGAGCCTCTTCAAACCATTGGAAGAACTGAGGTACTTATCCTATCTAGTACCATGGGTCTGCCGTGTCACAAAAAGCCACTCCCCACCATGGGCATGTTGGGTCACACAGAGGCACTTCCCACCAGGC
Organism: Viscum album; assembly: GCA_963277665.1. Taxonomy (NCBI): domain Eukaryota; kingdom Viridiplantae; phylum Streptophyta; class Magnoliopsida; order Santalales; family Viscaceae; genus Viscum; species Viscum album. The sequence continues at coordinate 1,447,959,205 of OY728151.1, read as the reverse complement.
AGTCGTGAGGTATTCTTCTGATCTCAGCTAACCGTTGGATTCCTTATGTAGCACACTTGGATGAACCGCTCATCAAGTAATTTGTGGCATCTCAAAGTCCATGAAATCCACCAATAATCAAGAACAATGATCCACCTCTTTGAGTGTTTCCCATCACTGCAAATGACCTGCCTATCAGACGTGGAGTTTGCAAGATTCGGGCATTTTAGTATTCAGGTGACCGGTTGCGATGTGGCCGGGTCAGATCCGGTCGGACCAACACGACTATCCCGGATCGAGGGTTACACATGCCCCAGTTCATTTAGATAGACTCAACCTGACTTGGTATAGGTTGAGGTCAATCTGGTTCGGCCAGCCCAGTGGGCCAGGCCTAATAGGCCTCGCTGGACCCAGCTGGATTTGGCTGATGAGGCAGCCTGTCGGATCGCTCAGTGACTCATTCTAGTCTAGCCCAACCCAAAGGAGTCTGAGTCTGGCCCGCTGGGCAGCGGGAAAGGCCCAAACTGCTGGTGGTGCAGCGCGCTAGGGGTTTGCATCCCGCTGGTCTGAAGATCGTCCACTAACGCAGCCAGTGGGGTGTGCCTGGGACACGGTGGACTTCCCCGTCCCTCCCTATTTGAGTGCGGTCGGCAATGAGTGGGGCGCACCCTCACGCTCCTACTGCCGGGGATGATAGAATGCCCTTGACGTCACCTATGAACCCAGTTTGCAGGTTGGCGTCGGTTAACGCGACGCCATGTAGGTGCCGCGAGTCTCCAGCACTGTGGCCCGATCAGTCGTGGCTTTCGCCGCAATGATGCGCCACTATGGCATGCCACTCCATCTGGCCATCGGCACAGACAGTAGCCTACACCTGCCCTTCAACAAACGGTTGGCGCATCCTGCCACCGCCGTTCTATATCGATTCCACCGCCACCACATGCTGTCGATGTCAGCATCAGGATGCCGGTAGACCCATCATCAGACCACTTGACACGCTCCTGGGGCCCGTTCTTCACACCTCCTATGCTTATGGCCTCCTTGGAGCATCCACTTTACTGAAAATCCTCAAATTCTTCCTTCCTGTCACTTCAGACAAATATTTTTCTAGGAGCACTCAAACGGAGGAGTTTAGGCCTTTGTTCATGTCGGCCCACATCCTCCACCTTAGAAGGTTTAATGATGGGGGGTGGTTTGCGGAGTTTCCGTTCAATCGATAAATTCTATGATTTTATCCATGAAAAAAACCCTGATAATCAAACACCCTCCTACATAAATGAAAGTATCACCTTTTAACCTATTCATGGGTTTAACTGTGCTCATGGTTTCTAGAAATTGATTGGGAAGCATGACAAATTAAAAAACCCTACCTCTTTGAAGTTCATTTCCGCACGTTCATCCATGATGTTTAAGATGTTGAAGTCACTTATCGGCTATGATATTCGAAAGGAGTGATGACGAAGACGATGCTTCACTGGCATTCTTCGTTCTTTGCTGTGGTGAAAGTCTATCAGAGGTTCACCAGAGAATCCTACAGTTTCATTAATCCATATTTCCTCAGTTCATCGAATTATAAATTGAAGTACATCACAACGTTCCCATTATGGTGCGACATCACGTCGTTATGTAGTTTTATTAAATAAATAGTGTTTCTGTTATGCATCATTAAGGAGTCATTATAATGGGATATTAATGAGCCATTAATGATCCTCATTTGCTGTACATCTTCAACTCCTTGTTGCTACCCTACATCACCATCATCTGCCACTACAATGTGAGAAAGAAAAGAAAATAATTCATTTAAATGGTTCTATTATTTTTCACAAAATGACCAAAAAATAACTATTTCACTCATCCTTTTCTAGCCGATGTTAAGTCATTTATAGGTGAATCCTTACGTTATTAATTATTTTACTTTCATTTAAACTTTGGAGTGCCATATGAAAATGTTTCGGGGAAGCGACAAGGTGGCGATGATTCCCATCAATGAGGCTTATTAATGGATCATTAAACACGCAGTGTAATGAAACTTTAATGATGTGTAACAATGAAACTATTTCTTAAAAAAAACTGTGTAACGATGCGAAGTCTCATCATAATGGGAATGCTACAACGTGCTCATATTTATAATTTGATGCGCTGGGAAAATATGGATTAAATAAATCAGAGGATTCCCTAATGAACCCCTGACAGACTTCCACCCCTGCAAAGAATGAAGAATGCCGACATAACATCATCTTCATCATCACGCCTTTAGAAAATCAGAGCTGAGATGTGAGGTCAATGTATTAACAACTCGAGGAAGAATGTGCTACAATGATCCTCATAGAGGTAGGGGGTTTTGATTTGTTTTGCTTCCCCCTCAATTTATAGAAATGATGAACACTGGTAAACCAAAGAATTGGTTGACTTTTGATTCATGCGTTTATGCGGGAGGGTGTTTTATTCATAGGTTTATATTTTTGGGGTTCAAATATTGTCATGTAATAATTGAACATAGTCTCCCCAATCCTCACCCATCTTTAAACCTTTAACGTAGAGGGTGCCGGAAGATATGAACAATGGACTGGACCCCTCCGTTTAATCACTCAAGGTGAAAAATTTGTATGAAGCAATGAAAATGTGTATATGAAGGCTTCTTAGTAAATAGGATGCACCCTAGAGGCCAAAGGCATAGGTGGTATGAATAACGCGCCACTGTAGTACGTCTGGTGGTCCGAAGAAGGGTCTACAGGTGCACCGGGGGTGGAAGTGACATCACGCAGTGGTGATAGCACATTCCAACCACATGCCAGAGGGAAGGAGTAGGGCGTCGACCGTGCCAAGAGACTAGTGTTGCGGCGTGCCTCAGAGGCGCTCTGGTGCTGCGGAAGCCGCGACTGATGGGGTCGTGGTGCTGGACACCCCCCGGTGCCTGCATGGCACCACGTTGACCAGGGTCAACCCACAGACTGAGTTTTATGGTGATGTCGAGGGCGGCTGGTTGTCACCATCTACATGCACATGAAAGAGTGGCCCACTCATTGCGGGTAACTCTTGGATTTGGAGGAACGCGACTGTCTGCTCCGTCCCAGGCGCACCCTACCAGCTGCGTTAGTAGCTAGACTTCAGAGTAGTGGGTCGCCCCCCTCCCCAACGAGCTACGCCCCCAACGGGCTGGACCCAAGCTCAGTGGGTCGGACCCACATTGGCGGGTTAGAGCCACGCCGGTGGGTCAGACCCACACCCCTTCAGGCCAGGTTGGACTAGACTAGATCCTCGGGCGACCCTTCGGGCTGGTCCCTCGGCCAAATCAGGCCCGGTCAAATGAAGCCTATTGGGTAGGGCACACTATACAGGCCAAACCAGACCAACCTCAACCCATACCTGGTTAGGTTGAGTCCATATAAATGAACCATGATATGTGGAACCCCCAGGCCGGGTTGGATGGGTCGGTCCGACCAGGTCGGACCGATCATCGTGGCTACTGGCCTCCTGTTTACTAAAACACTCGTATCTTGCAATCCATGCATCTGATTGACAAGACGTTTTCATCGTTAGGACCCTCTTGATCTTCCAGCTCTTTTGGAATTATTTTTATTGACTATCATGGATGTTGAGATGTGATGAATGGCTTGAGGATTGGTTCTCCTAAGCACACTATATACAGAACCCTGCAGTTGTCGGGGACCTGAAAATTGCTCGATGATGGCTCAATGGGAAGAGACTATTTGTGACCCAGTGGGCCCATGGTGGGGTGCAAATCATTGTGACTCGAAAGTCCCATGGTACTCAATAGGAGAATTACCTTAGTTCATCTATGGTGGGAAGCGGCTCTGTGTGACCCAGCAATCCCACGATGTGGTGCGACTCTGTGTGACCCTTAGACCCATATTACTAATCATAGATGATTACCACAATAGTTCAAGGATAGTGGGTTGTGGCTCTATGTGACCCAGTGGGCCTACTGTATTCGATAGAGGATGATTTATCTAATGGCCGAGGTGTTCGACGTTTGTGACTGATGATGCTACTGTTACTACCCTATAATATACCTAGACTAAGTTTTCTTGTATTTCATGCTTCAATTTTAGAAATTTTTGTTTTTTTATTCATTTTTGTTTTGGTGTCCCTACTGAGTACTATGTTACATGCCCCTTCCTGGTCTCCACCTTCACGTGTTATGTCTTGTGCAGACGACCGATGTTTTGACAGGGGTGGTTAGGCAGATGGGATAGATGAATGCAACGACAGTGGACTTGGTGGCCTAGAACCAGGTGGGTCCCAATAAGATCGGGAAAAAAGGACTTTCTTCTTCAGATTTTAGTAGCATAAATACTCTCATGATCAGGTCTGGTTTACTTCTAATGGAAATCAGAGCACTTTTTATACTTTATAGTTTCAAATATTTTTTTTATTGGGTTTGTATTCATTCCCACATTCTTTAAGTTGTACTTGCACTCAGTTTATTTAGTGGTATGGTGTTTTCCATTCATGATATGGGACTTGGTTGGGTGTGTATGTGCATATAGGTATCTTGGATAATGCCTCCCAATTGCAGTTTGATGCCTTCAGTGCTACTCACCAGCCCCTGGCCTTTGGGAGGCTGGCTTTGGGTAGTCATGGCACGGGCACCAGGGGACGGGTCGTGAAAAAGTTTCATTTGAATGGTCGGTTAACCGTCAATGGCGTGGATTTAGTTTTTTTTGTTTTGGTTCCACAGTGTTATGTGTTGTGAGTTCGACATTCAAATCCAGGGAGTCTAGTGTAGGTGTGTTGGCCGATGTATCCATACACCTGGACATTGAATTATTTCATCGGCTCAATACCTGAAAAAATTGGTTGAATAATGTTCTCCTTATTTTTTAATAGGAGTCATCTCACCTCATATAAAATTATAACTGTGGAAAATCTTGATCTATCATGGCATTACTCCATCTGGACAACCTACCAAGATCCCGATACGAGGTCATAAGGACAACCCGCCTAGGGACGAGGCATCTGTTTAGGGAACAGTTCTAGAGATTTCCCACCTATGTGGTGCACTAGTTCTACCACCACCTTATTGTTAGCATCTACTTCTGGAGGTTGTAGAAGATGATGTTCATAGGATCAATTCCCTAACTGAGATTCAGAGACAGAGGCATTCTATGTTCAAGGGAGAGACGGATCCTCAGGTTGTTGAGGACTGGATGGAGGCTATGATGTGGGTCCTCTACTTAGTGAGGACACCGCTCGACCAAATAGTGATCCTGGTAGCGAGCCTTCTATAGGGCTCTGTAGGGAGATAGTGGAGCTTGACCATCCAAAATCATGATGAGGAGACGTTCACTTGGGTTGAATTTGAGAGGAATTTCTGGGAGAGGTTTTTTCCCTAACACCTTATGCTCTGTGTTCATCTAGAAGTTTCTTCACCTACATAAGGACATAATGATAGTGGTTGAATACACGGTGAGGTTCACAGTGTTTTCCCGTTACTCCACAGATATGGTGTGAGACCCTTTCTTCAGGGCTCGAGCATTTGAGAAGGGACTCAACTGGGAGATCAGGGCTTCGGTAGGGTCTCTCAAAATCCCTACCCAGGTCAGGGTGTTGGAGCGAGCCCTTCTGATTGAGAGATTATTGGCAGAGTTTGTGCCCGGAGCTACAGCTACCTGCCGACCCTAGGTGGAAGAGTCTTCAGAAGACAACACGCAAGTGGGCCCAAGTGGGCTAGTTCATTAAGAGGATAACCCTAGGTCTCAGGGTCAGTGATGATTGTCTCATAGTACATAATGAGTCTTCTGAGATCCAGGACCTGCTACGCATGAGGAGGGCAGAGAAACATGGTTCGTGACTACCCGACCCGCCATATAGATGACTGACAGACGGTCGAGGGGCCACTAAGGCAGTGGAAACAGTTCTAGTGGGGTGGTCCACAGCGCGGCAGACGTGGCATGGGAGATTATTTAGTGACAATATGTGGGTTATGGTTTTAGATATTATCGCCACCACCCCCAGGTGGTCCACCCCAACCTTAGGGAGAAGAAAGACAAGGGAAAGATCAGCTCCAGGCAGTATAGGCTTATGACCATGGATGTCCCAAGATGATTCATGGTACGATTTTTGTCTTCTCTACCCTAGATCTAGTACTTATAGACAAAGGTTCTGGTCACTCTTTCCTTGACACAGCTCTCCTTCAGATCATAGAGATTCTGATTGATCTGTTGGCTCGATCCTTATGGATAGAGACTCCTATGGGTGATGACTTGACGATTACACACTTGTTCTTGTAGTGTGAGATTACTCTGGGAGGTTAGATCTTTAGTTGGAATCTCCTAGTAGAAACATCAAGGCCTTACGATATTATCTTTGGTACGAAATGGTTCTCCAAAGTACATGATCTGATCAACTATTTTAGGCATACAGTGTAGTGTTCCCGCACATATGGGACCATCTATTCCTTCACCGGTGAAAAGGAAACACTTTCAGTGCTGGAAGGACTCTCTGGGAGGAGGGTTTCACCGATCACTCACCAGTTAGCTTGCCTCACCTTCAGTGCAGTGGAGGAGAGGAGTCCATGTTTTACTGTAGTGGTGGATGAGTATGAGGATGTTTTTACTGAAGAGGTTCCAAGAATACCTAGTAGTATATAGGTAGGCATCTATATCGGCCTATACCTTGGTATGACACCAATATCCACACTGGAATATCGAATGGCTCTGGCAGAGCTTCGCGAGATGAGGGTACAGCTGGAGGACTTGCAGGAAAAGGGGTTCGTAAGACCCAGAGATTCACCATGGGTATCCCCAGTTCCTTTTTCCAAGAAGGAAGATAATAGTTATATGTTGTGGGTATACTTTTAGTGCTTGAACCATGAGACCTTTAATAACAAGTACCAACTTCTGAAAATTGATGACATCTTCCACCAGATTAAGGGGTGATGTGGTCTCAAAGATAGACCTCATATCAGGCTACCACCAGATTCGAGCATGGGATGAGTATGTATCGATGATGGTGTTCATGTTCCATTAAGGCTACTATGGGTTCCTTTTTAAGCCTTTAAATGTGAAAAAACTCCCTAGAAGTGTTCTTGGGCATCACGAAAAGGATCTTCCATCACTACAATAACTGGTTCATCATGGTATTCATCAATGAAATCTTTGTGTATTCAGCATCGGAGGAGCAGGACGCTACAAATATGCATATAGTCCTGGATACAATTTGAGAGAACCATATTTATGGTAATCTCTTGAAGTGTTAATTCTAGATATGAGTGATCCACATTATGGGACACATCATCATAGAGGCTAGAGTTTCCACGGATCTGCCAGAGATCGAGGTAATGCTTTCTCGGGATCCGCCAAGGAGCATGACTAAGGTGCAGAGCATCTTGAGGATGACTGGTTACTATTGTAGGTTTGTTCCTGAAATCTATAGAGTAGCATAACCCTTGTTAGCTTTGACAAGTAAGGGACAACCATTCGTGTGGACAGAGAAACACCAAATAGGGTTTCCAAGAGCTGAGACATAGACTGACTAGTCTCCCATATTGAGACTTCCCGGGGAGGGACTGGGGTATGTAGTATACTGTGACACATCAGGGACCAGGTTGGGTTGTTTCCTAATGTAGGAGTGACCATTTATTTCCTATAGATCATGATAGTTGAGGCAGAATGAGAAAAACTACATGACCCCTGAACTTGAGTTAGTAGCAGTGGTCTTTTCCTTGAATAAGTGGCGACACTACCTGATGGGTGACCGGTTCACCGATTACTCCGACCTCAAGAGTCTCAAGTACATCTTCTCCATTAATGACCTGAATTTGAGATAGCAGAGATGGATAGTGTTTCTCTAGGACAATGATTTTGAGACAGTATTTAATCTTAGAAAATGGAATGTGGTTCTAGACGCGTAAAGCAGGAGGACCGGGTTATAGTTGCTAAGTGAGGCAACAATGCAGTTATCCATGCTACTGATATACCTTGTGCAAGATGGTGAAGCTATTTACCTCTAATCCAGGACTATCATTCACTCACTCCTTCAGTGAGTACAGATAGAACTACTTGGCGATGTTGACTATGAGTCCCAACGTGCTCATATATCATTATGATAGGCTCTTGAAGTATTTTCTAAAGGTGGGGAGCAAATAATCCTTTTTAGAGGGTGCATCATATTACCATTGTCATTGTGGATGGAGGTGTTGAGGGAGTTCCATACATCCCATCTGGAGGTACATACTAGAGTGAAAGAGATGTACCAAGACCTCCAGTGTCAGTACTAGTGGCCAGGGATGTAGAAAGATATGGTCGAGTTCAATTCAGGATGCCTCACTTGTCTGCAAATGATGGTTAAGAACCCGGTTTTAGAAGGCTTGACACAACCACTCGAGGTACCAGAGTGTAAATGTGATGGTATCTCGATGGAATTCATGATGGGGTTACCATGTACGTCTAGAGGTCATGACTTTATTTGGGTGATTGCTGACTGACTCTCCAAGTTGGCTAACTTCCTTCCCCTTTGGGAGTAGAGAATAGTAGAGGTCTTGGTACGTCTCTATGTCCAAGAGATAGTGTAGCTTCACAGGGTGACATTGATGATTGTCTCAGATTGCAATGCCCTCTATACATCCTAGTTGTGGAATGTATTATAGATGTATCTACATTTGAACACAACTTTTCATCCCTAGTCAGATAGTCAGATAGAGCGGACTATACAGTCCATGGAGGATATGCATCATGCCTGCGTCCTTGAGTTGGGTCGTATTTGGGAGGGCCACATACAACTGGTGGAATTTTCATACAACAATAGCTATCACTCCTCCACTATCATGGAACCATTTGAGGCCTTGTATAGGAATCCTTGAAGATCAACCTTATGCTGGATAGACCCAGGGGAGTCGGAACTCATGTGTCCAGAGTTTGTATGGGATACCACCAAAAATGTGCAGATCATCCAGAACAGATGAGGACTGCACAAAGATAGAAAAAAGTATAATGCTGATAGGATACAGATATCCTTTGAGTTCTAGGAGGGACATCAAGTGTTCTTTCGGGTCCACCCCGATGAGGATTGTGAAGATTTGGCCAGGGCGGTAAGCTATCTCTGAGGTTCATCTGTCCATTTCATATCCTGAGCAGAGTTGGCGAGGTGCTACACCACCTAGCTCTTCCTATATATATGCACTGGGTGTTTGATGCTTTCCATTTTTCACCATTGAGGAGGTACATGCATGATCTAATGCACGTAATCGACTAGGGAGAGTTGGAAATTGCCGATGGGGTGACTTTTGTGGAGTTCTTAATGGAGATAGAGGATCGACAAGATATGGTCCCACACAGACGGTCGATTCCTCTAGTGCGTGTCCGATGAGAGCATGAGAATCTCCAAGAGAGCACATGGGAGAAGGAGGCTCAAATTCGTGCTCAATACCACCATTTTTTTGTTTAGTTGTTTTTTTGGCATTCAGGGACATAAATCCCTAAGGTGTGGAGAATGTAACATCTCAGAAATTCTATGTAATTTTTTTTATTTATATCGAATTATTTAAAGACTGTGAAATTTGACGGAACGTAATTATGAGATCCAAAGAGCCCAAAATGGAATGTTGAACTTTTCTCTCAAGTAAGTTCCATAAACGTGGGAGTGTGATTTTCTATCTTTTTAACCATTTCTCGGATCAAAATATTGGAATTCCCACATACATGTTTACTTAATGTACGTTATAAAAAATAAAAAATTCTGTTTTGAGCCCTCCAAACCTCGAAATTATTTTCCATCAAATTTTTCAGTCTCAAAATACTTCCATATAAATAAAAAAAATTCCCCAGAAATTTGGATACATTACAATATACACCATATAAAAAAATTGGGTTCATAACCATAAAATATTCCTCAATGAAGGGAAATTTGGATGAAGTCTATTACCACATAATTCCCTTTATTTGAGCATTCTATATCCTCATATATAATGGTTATAAGAATTATATTTTTTTACTACTAAACCATATTAAAATTTATGATATCATATATGATCTTCTTATATAATCATATATTATTTTCAAAAATATTATTTTATAGTTACAATTGTTTCATGGGTTAATACTTTTGTTTTCTCATTGGTGTTTTTTTATCGAAGATTTGGTTCTTGTGTATAGTATATAGTTACATAATTTACATAATGGAATAAATTTTTCAAATATTATATTTTTTCATTATATTAATTTTTATAACCATTATTAAATTATGGAGAAGAAAAATGAATCACATCACTTCATGGGGATGGCCGACTGAACGTACACACGAGCGATGATACCATAGTATTAATGGATGAAAGGGTAAAAATTATTATTCACCATTAAAGATATAGAATAAATACAATTTAAAATATATCATATATATACTCATTATTTATGAAATTATGGATATATAGGTGAGTCAGTATGGGAAAACAAATTACATTTGTTCTTAAGGGGTAGTCTGCCATGCCCATGAGCGAATGATGTGATTCACAATTGATGGTGGGTTATGTGGATAATTTTTATAAAATGAACATTATAAAATCTAAATATATGTGTGATATTGGTTTAGATTTATTTTTTATTTTTTTAAATTATTTATAGTCGAATCAGAAGTAAGAAAATGAAAGGGCTTGGTAGTGATAATTACCTTAGCATAAAATAACAACATATTGATCTCCTATTAAGGACACCACGATTGGAATTTTGGGATGTAATGTAGCTATATATTTTTCATAATGATGTAAGTGAGATACTTTTTCATGTTTTTTATGATAAAAATGTCATGTTTGGGGTGAAAAATTTTAGGGATGGATTGCCCTTTTTTAATTGTGGAATAGTTACATTTTTTAATTACCGAAAACTGTTCAATAATAAGAAGTCTCACTCAACCCAAGTTCTTCCAAAATTGATAAATAATGGTGTATAGGGAAGATAATGTCTTTATAAACCTCTACCACATAAAAATAAACATATTTTAGACATGTAATTCATTATCCATGTATTTTTCTTACCTTTTCCGTTTTTTCACTAACGTCATCAATTTATTTAATCTAGTTAAATATTCATTTATGATTAAAAAAAATTGAGAATTATTAGATAAATTGGACCTACTAACCAGAAAAAATAAATATGATTTAGCAGAAAAAAAATTTCTTTGTCATTGGAAAAATAATTTTCCCATTATCTCATGTAAGGCATAAAACCACATCTTAACCATAACCATGGTAAATAAATTTTACCGACATTACTAATAATTGGGAGAAAATTAAGTTTATACTGTTATATTATTTGAATTGTGATGATTCAAAATATTTATTTAATTTTATCAATATAAATTCACATAATTGGTAGAATTTAATTTCCAATTAACCCCACGAATGCAACAATAACCCAGTCTTTCAAAAAAAAATGAATTTTTCAATCTCAAAATGATCTTATATTAACAATATGAATTTAAATAATCGATATATGAATGTAAATTATAATTTATAGATAAATAATATATACCACCATTTTTATAATTCATTATTAGGGGGTATTATAATTAAATAAATTTGAGAAAAATTATTCATCGTAAAATTGTTTTATTGAAAAATCTTTTTTAAGAATAAAAATTAACATGTAAAATAAGAGGGTATCATTAATATAAAAATGTAATTATGTATTGAATATATATTTAAATATAACTTATATTATATGTATATTATATTAGAAGAAAAATTGTACTTTTATATTACATTATTTATTAAAAAAATGTTAGATTTTCTATAAAATGGTATTTTTACTAGTCAAAAAAAGTTAGCTCTTTTCGAAAGATTATCAAAATTCCACATAATATAAATATGATATTGTGGTATTAAACATTATTTTCTAGTTTTAATTATATTTTATTATAGTGGTAAAAATAAATTTAATGATTTGTACACCAAACTGGAAGAAACTGTTTTATAAAAAAATTCAATGTTTAAGCATACAATTTGTATTGTTATTATTTTATATGATGAAAAAAAATTAGACGAATGATAAAAAAATTATTTAATATATTTAATTTAATTAATTCCTTAATATCTTTCACCAATAATTATTAATTTTATTAATAAATATAAAAGAACATTGCACACCTAAAAATATATTTTCATAAAAAATTGGTTTTACAGTCAAATTATTGTTATTTTCATTTATATTAAATTGAAAATGAATGAATTTTATTTATTTTTGTGTAAACCATGTAATTTTTAGAATAGAATTTTTCATCTTCATAACAATCCATTTATCCACTATTATATAGAGGTATAATATTATATTTTTCTTTTGGACATGAAGTCTGGTGTATAAAAATATATAAATGAGTTTAAATGTAGTTAAATTTGGTTCATATGCCATTTAAACTCATTTTTCGATTATCGTATACGCTATCAAACATGAATTTTTTTTTTAATAACATAGGTTGTTACAATTTATCATTATTTCCTCAATGATATGTTAATCATAGTTTCAAGGAAACTCTATCTTCATTTTTGTTTCTTATAAATAATGATAGTATTTAGTCTCAATTTCAACCTTACGTGCTTATCGAAAAGTATCTAAATAGTAAATAACGTCTCTTTTAGCTAATTTATTTCAATTAAAATTATTTATGACACTAAATAATAATTAAATATTATAATAGAGGGTTGTAAAAAACTAGAGGTGTGCCTTTCCAGAATTGTGTTGTTTTCTTAAAAAAATGAATGGGTTATCCCAGTTTTATTTCAATTATAAGAAATATATCAAGTTTTTTATTATGATTATTTTAGGTAAAATATTTATTGAAGAATATATTCTTAATCACCTCTGATTAAATATATTTGGGATCCTCATTTTCCATTATATTCTTAATATGAATCCACCATTGGTCAGCCCCACCTTCTAGAAAATAAATATATAGAATGACCATATCTGGTTTAGAAATTTGATGATACAAAAATATCTATTCTATTATTATTAATTAATAATAAGAAATTAGTTGTAAGAAATAACCACTAATCAAAGTTAAATGTTTCTACTTGTAGGAGTTGATGAAATGTTTATCCTTCCTTTGTTTCCGTTGGAAATCAATATTGATAATTTGACTATTTATAGATTAGAAATGTTTTGTGATAATTAATATGAATGTTTTCACATAAATATCACTTTCTATTACTTATTGAAGCTATTTGTGGATAATTCAACATTACAATTGTTTACTCAATTCCATTAGGCTCTGACTAAGGAAACTTAGACATGAATTCCACAATATTGGGATAACAAACTTTTTATTAAACACTTTATTTAATAAAAGTGATATGTAATATGCTAAAAATCGAATTATTATATATCTCATTCATAATATAAGTATTAAAACTCAAAAATCATCTCACAATCCTGGGAATGAACCATTTAACATCTTTTAGGACTATCTATATAAGTCACTTTTTATGTAATGCATTTGAATATTCCTCCATAATTGACTCCATTTTATACATCTTGTAAGTTATAATCATCTTTATTCTATATCTTAACAAAAATTGTGATTGGTGTGACCTAAAATAGTTAGTAATGGAAAATTTATCAATATTTCATAAATGGTTAAATAAATATCATAGGAGAAAAAAATGGATAGAAATAAATATATTATTCAAAAAATTGAAAAAATTTATCTATAATTCATGATAGATATACATGTAATCTCAAACGAATAAATAGATATAATGGCATAAAAATGTGAAATTGTAAGATAATAAAAATGATCCATGGATCACAATAAATGTAATCATAAAAGGAATTGTTAAATGAAAATAAAACATTGAATAAAAATAACATTTGGAACAAAAATGATAAAATTATTTCATCATATTTTAAGAGTATTGAGGAATCCCCCTGTTTGTTTACCAAAAAAATCATGAAGGATGTCCCATTAATTTTTGGGAATACCGAAATGGACAACACATTATATTTTAATAATATAAATGATGAATAATGTTTTAATTTATGAAACATTATAATAAGGGCCATTCATTTTTATTATGATAACCAATATAGAATATCATTCATTATGGGAGAAAATACATGAAGGTCTACCCTCTGTTTTTCCAGAGTAATTCTCGAGGGATGACGCATAATTTTTCATCGTATATATTAGGCCTTAATATAAATTATCATATGTGATATGCATGCTTAACCAATTCATTGGATAATGATACATGAAAAAAACTATTATAATCAATAATTATGTTCTCCACAACATATGGATCAATGAACATATATTGAAAACCCACTATAAGAAAATGGATTTAATATACATTTCCAATGGAATCACTTAAAAATTTCACAATTCTATTAATAATCATATCATGATTGACCAATGGAATATAAAAATATATTTAAATATATATATATATATATATATATATATATAAACATTTCAAGTAAATACCCCAAAAATAATATGATGGGTTATATAGTATTTAAATAATATTGATAAATGGTACATGGTGTAGTCAATAATTTCTATAATTAATTTAAATATTTAATCTAATTTTATACCCTTCAATCAATAGAAGGAAATATAGTTCTTTTAAATATGACAATAAATGGTTGCAAAAACATATTTATACAAAGTGGGCGATTAAGGAGGACAAAAAGAGTAATGTATTTCCACAAGTTATATCACCCAAAATATTATAATAGAATTTATAGGATATTTTATGAGAATTATTATCAGATGAAATAAAAAATAAATTTGGATAAATTGGAAAATTGATAAAAACATATTTAATAGTTTTTAAAAAATTCTCTTAACACTGTTATAAAAGTAGATGTGATGAGTAATATATAAATGATATTTTTTTGAAACTATTGTGCATTATTTTTGGAAAACAGTAAGTTTATAATTAATTCTGATTAATAGGTCCTTCAAAAACTAAAATAATGGTTATCCATGGGAAATTTTTGATTGAAGATAAATTTAATGATCATTGTAGGAAAATAATATTAATATTTTAAATTAATTTTATTGAAACAAACATCAAAAGTGGAAAAACATGTACAATTTTTGAAAAGTGGAAAAGGGAAATGTTTTGTTCACAAGAGATAATATTAAATTTATATTCCACATATTATATATAAAATTTTGAGGAATGGAAATTACGGAAAAAGAGGGGAAAGAAGTGTTAAAGAGAATGCGATTTATTCTAAAAATATATATATTTGTTTGAAATATATTCATGAAGCTATAACCATTAAAGTTGAAAATAATATCCCCTAGAGAGTATGATATGATAAAATTTAATAAAATAGATGGTTGGATGAATCATATCGTAGATTAAATTTGATTAATCGAATAGATTTTTACTCAGCGAATGGGGATGAGTTAACTAAAATCATTAAAAATATGGAATAATTTTAATTGAAATCACAAGAATGATAAAATGTAAAATAATTTTTCATATTTATTAAATTTCAATAAAAACATGATTGAAATATATCTAATAGAAATAATTACATCAAAATAACGATAAAAAGAAGTAAATTCAAATGATATATATATTAATAAAATGTATAATCCGAAGACCCATATGATTATGAAATATATGAGTAAAAAAATATAATATTGATATCAAAAAATAGAAATTAAAATTTAATAAACGCAATGCTATTAATTATACTGGAGGTTATTTTGGTAGTGAATACACTATATTAAAAAAATATGGAGTGCAATAAAAACATGACTCAGTTGATATAAACTAGAGAAAATATACATTATCATGTGTCCTCATTCATTCATCATGTGTGGTTCATAAATACAAATAAAAATCATGTTTATTTATAATATTACTATGAATGTTTTTCATCAATATTCCATTTTAAAATTACTATTTATTATAATTTGTAATTCAACCAAGAAATTGTTTTTCCATATGTCAATTACATGAGGTGGTTCAAAAAGTTCCAATGAGAAATTATTTTGTATAATGAGCACTTTCATATAAATTGTAAAATAGATTCATAATATTAAAAAATTATTGAACTATAGAACAAAAAATTACATTCCCATAAAATTTATACAGTTCCATATTATTATTAAAAAATTTATCAAATTATGAATGGTGCATTAATATGATTATTTATAGTTGTTATGTTTATTATAAACATGAATTCTTGATATATCTTGTTTAATGAATAATATTACTATTAAATAATATTAATATTTTGATAAATATCATTTTTATAATTTTTTTTTAAATTTTAATCATTTTAGGCAGTAAGGAGAAGATATATTACATCTTTACATGGAGCTGGTATTTTTCACAAAAAAATATTATATCATTTTTAGTAGAATGAAAAAGGGTTATAATAAAATTTAATTATAATTTTTGAATCATAATAAATAATTTTTTATTCATTTTTTTAATAAAAATCAATTTTCAACTAGAATTGTTTGGTGGTGTTGGAATGTGAATCATGATGGTTTCTAGAGGTGGTTGTCCACGCATATGCAAAATTTTCATTCATTGTTTTCATTGAGGGAAATATGGAACATATTTAATGGCTATTCAATTTATATCGTAAAATTTAGTATACTGTAATCATGAAATTTTTCACATAATGTTTATAAAAATAAATTTAATGGGTAATAACACAAATGAAAAAAATTAGTTAAATGTTATTAACTATGTTGAGATAATTGATATTCCCTCAAATATTACTACGACTGGGAAGAAAAAGGATAAAATAATGTGTATAGATATGTAAGGTAGTAAATATTGATTTCATGGGAATGAAAGAAGAAATAATTTCAAGATGAAACAATCATTTGTGATTAGTTTTGAGGGTTCAGTGACAGGAACATTTTATAAATTGTGATAATGGAATTTTTGTAATTATGTCATCTTAATATAGAGAGAGTACATGATTCTATAACAACAATGGTTATGTTAGATTAAATATTTCTTATATATTGTTAATGTTATTTAATTATTTTATACAAAGTTATATTCACTTTAATAATGTTGTGTACTTTTTTTCAAAATTGAAATTGATTTATCCTTATACATTATGCATCTTATTAAGAATATGTATATTATAATATTATATTTTTATGTTTTCAAAATATGATACATTTTTGAATTCATAATGTGAAAATTATTATTTTAAAAATTTGTTTTAATTATTTTGATGTTTTTAATTTTTAATTAACACTACAAAACACAATGATTTTAATTGGAAACTATTATTTCTTATCAAGTATTACAAAGTATGAATCAATTTTGGAATTTTTGTAAATATAATTACATTTTTATGATTAAAAAATTAATATAATGGCCTTTACAAAGTGCTTTTATCATTAATTTCATATAAAATAATATTATTACTTAATTTTTTTTAGAAAATCCATATACACCGCGTTCTTCATGTATAATTTTTAATTTAATCACCAAAAAGGATAAAATTAATCATGATAAATTATATTCCTTATTTGGAATAATCAGATCAAAAATTGGAAAATAGATCCATGTTATTTTTTAGGAATTATAAGCATAATTAATTTTTTGTACCATATTAAAGGTAAAATGGTTTAATTATAGTTCAATATAATGTGATAAAGAATATAATTTATTTTAAAAATGAATTAAATTAATTTGATGATACTATTTAATAAATAATAATCAAATATAAAAAATTATGACCTTTTATCCATTGAATGTGATGTTAACAATAATAATATTTATGTAAATGATAATGTAATAGATGTCACTCTCAATTTTTGTGTGTATAATATTTTTTTAAATGGATAAAAAATTTATTTTATATTATAAATAGTTATTTAAAATATGAATGATTTTTATAAAGTTAATTTATTTTTGAAATCCCCTTATGAAATTAGAACCACTAATTCTTACACATCACAGGTGTAACACTTATGTAGGATTAGAAATATAATGTAAATAAGTATAATAACATTAAAATTAATACTTCTTGGGTGAATTATTTTCTCCCAAATGTTATATATAAAATATAACACATTATGGATGTGAAATAGTATTATTTTATAATTCATGAATTATGTTGTTGTTTTCAAAGACAAAGTAATTTAATGGTTAAAAAATGCCGTTTGGATTTTTTCATATATTTTTTTTAATTAATTGATTACAAATGGAAAAATATTATATTTGAGAAACATAATGTGATATGGTTAATAAATGTAATCATGTTACCTTTAAAAATAATTTATCCTTTTATATTAACATTCCAGTCACCAAAAGTTTAATTTTTATTGTTATCTCTATATTTTTCAAATGAGATAACACGGGTTAAAATAATAAGCTAAGAGTGTAAAAATCTCCTTAATTTCCCAAATTTTATAAGATGAGAATATTTTGACTCATCTGGATCCAATATTTGATTTAATTATATTTGGTTTCAATATACAATGAAAATTAATTTATGTTAATATATTACTTTATGAAATTTCTTGACTTCCACTCCCCTCACTTATAAATGGGATCATAATCTCCTCTTTTTCTCACACCATATGATGACTCTAGATTATCCAGTAAATGAAAAAAGCACCTCCTTGGTTCCCCTAAAATTTCTTAGTGGCTTAGGTTTTATAAAAAACCGATTATTTAAAGGTTTTAGGTACACTTCTAATGTCTTTTTTCGTAAAATATGTATAGTTCTTAATGAAGCATTCACATTTTTTTCCTATTCAACCACCAAAAATCATCCTGAAACATTTAAGAATTAAATAAATAGTATATAAAATATATTAATTTACTATAATGTTAATTGAATACCTTATATCCATACACTTATTTCATAATATATAGAAAAAATAAAACATTCTTGGTTATAGATGTGTACCGACTCACTAACTAATGTAATTCGTTTTCAATCACTCACTCTAATTTTTTTTTATAATGGTAGATTATATTAATATGAATTTACATATATCAATTATTTTTCAATAATTTTGGAAATATTTTATTTTATCTACATTATTACCCATCCATCCATTGGAAAAATGATATTTTCGTTCATTCATATGTACAGAATATGACCTATGCTAAGAAACATGATTCATTTTTCAACACTATATTAATTCGATTGTATATATATGTGAGTGTAAAAATTGAAATAATTTGGTATTTATTTTCTAAATATCATTATTTGATGATAATATTGTTATTAACATCTTTAAACCATGATTATTGAAAAATTAAAATGTCGCTAATGTTTACATACAACCTTCTATTTAAATTATTGAATGGTCGTAAATTTTTCACAATTATCATTCCTGACTAGTTTTAAAATTATAATTTACGTATAAATGACATATTTATTTCATGATTATCATTATATAGATGATCTAATAGTGATATTATTTACTATAGTCATTTTACAATTTTGATATTCAACATATCATCTGAATATCATAAAAACGAATAACATGAATTTAATTGAATATATATAACATGGTAATATGTGAAATAATTATTATAATAAAAAATATAATTTTTCTTATGGAAGTAAATAATTAACAAAATGTTTTTATCATAGATGATAATTAAATCATGTAATGATTCTGATTTGTGGTAAGGGACACTTTTATATAAATATGCATTTTAAATTTTTTAATGATTTATTTCTAATATCTTATTCTTCTATATTCAAATTTTTAGAAATTATTTTATGGATGGAATGAAATTATAAATTAAATTTATGAAAATATGACCATTCATTTTAAAAGTCTAAAAAATTTATTATTTTGTTGAATGTATTGGATTTTTATACCAAAGGAATGAATGAATTTTATATTTTATCATATCTGACACTAATTAATTTTCCTACTAAAAAACCATTATTTGATATTTGGAATCCCATATATGATTCCCTATTTTCATAAAATAATAACCCTCCATTATGTTGTTCATTGAATTTTAAAAATAGGATTTATAATGAAATGGTTATTCAGATATTTGGAAATATTTTTTCCTATGGGTGCAATGGATAATTTTATATGAATGAATGATTTCATGCGTTTTAGTTTATTTATAGTTATTACGATTTTTTTCTATTTATGAGCGTTTATTTTAAAATATATCTGGGGTTTTTTTATAATCCATGGATGGATGGTTATATTATAGGCCAAGGGTTTGATGTTATGTTATAAAACATGGATGGGTGGGTCCGTTATGTTCCCTTTTTAAATTGGGTAATGAATTTCATCACTATAGAATTAGTTTAGAAGTTAACTGTACCAGTTATTCCATTTATAAGTAATCCTCCTAATATAATTTTTTATTTTCAAAGAAACATTCATTAGTTTAGTGTGAACCCAAAAATATTACCATAATCCTAAAAAATATAAACACTATATAGAATAAGAAAATCATTCTATAATAGTTTTAACCTGTTAGAGTCATGTACTCTTTGAAATTTACATTTATATGTTACATATGTTAATTGATTCTAAATGTAACTTACATGATATATCTATGATATCTATATTTTTAATTGGAAAATATGACTATACAATCTATGATAATTATAATATGTATTTATTAAATTATTTTATAATTTTTAAGGGATAGATAAATTTCATTTTAATAGTTTCTTCAGTCTTCATGATTCGAAATAAATATTAGTTATTTTTCTTTTTAAATTATAATTTATTATGAAAGTTTTTATGAATATCAATGGGATTATAAGTTTATTTCATCGGTAATAAAATAATTATTATGATAAAAAATATTATATTCAAAAATTAATATTTTTTAAGTACTCATAGTTTAACCAGTTTCATTATTTACTATTATATTTCCATACTGATATTTTTTCTCTGATCCTGAGTTTTAATAAAAATTAATAGTTTTTGAAGATAATTAATTATAATGATGATTTCGAGGCCAATATTTTCAATATATGATTGGAATATAAATAATTTTTTAACATAAATATTTTATTGGGAGAAAAATGGATTATGAAAATATTTTTCCATTTTTTGATGAAGTATATATTTTAAGGGTGATGATACAATTCTCTAGAACTACTACCCAATAATATCCTTGGGAATAAAATAAATTTAAAACATATCTAAATAATCTATGATAAGAATCTTTAATGTTGGGTCTTAAAATATTTTATCAGCAGAATTTTACAAATCATTTTAGATTTTATAGAAATTTAAGTAAATAACTTTAAGATATTTATTTTACAGTTATAGTGATATTACATTTAATGGTTACCATTTTTTGTTTTCTAAACTATAATAGTTGATAATGATTTTATATTGAGTATATAAGGAAGCTGAATTAAGAAATAACTAAGAAGACATTATATTTCCAAATTATAAACCTAAATGGTAGTATTTTGGACTCATAAATTATATTATGTGACAGGTTAGTTGGTGTATAAAGCTAATGGTGAAGGAATACATTCTATAGTATTTTCAAATCCACCAAAGTGGAGTATATTGATGTTGTTTCATTTTGTGAGTCTATAACCACAATTATTTTTTGGATCAAACAATGGTAAAGATGTTTATTTAAAATCCATAGAAATTATATTTGAAATAATGGATTGTTTGAATAATCAAAACTTACCTCTATTTGATTTTGTTTTGAAGGATATTTCATCCAGTGTTGTCAGTTGTTATGAATATCATCAATAAGGAATATATTTCTTCCTTCTAAATAGATGAATTTGAAAATATTTTACATAAAATATATTACTATGTATATTCCATCAAGGATGGAGAAAAATAATTTGGATTTATAAAAATAGTGGAATATTAAGTGGGTGTGTACGAAGGAAACGTTTCCTGACTAGAATATTATTCCCAAAATTTATTTCTAAATCTGATGGAAAAACAAATTAGATTTTCATAGGGTTAAAACCTTGATACATAAGTGCATAGCTTCCAATTAATTTAAATGTTATGAAAGAATTTATAAACAGGTCAAGAAGGTGTAAATTGAGTTTCTTGATGATCAGGTGTTATAAAATAATAATAAAAAGGACCATGTGGAAGGAAATGGTATATGATCCATAAATAAATAAAAATGTAACCAAATTAAGATTATTTATTTACAATAGGTGTGTTAAAAATATTCATAGGGACTCTTTTGTGTAACGTTGTAAGTGAATATGATTTTTTTTGTTTGGTGACGTGGCTCATGAATGTGAATAAAAGGATATTTTTAGTGGTAAGAATAGTATTGATTTGAATGACGATAATTGTTTTAAATTTACCAACATAGGAAATTATGTATATGTCTATCAGAATAATATAATGAGTTAAAAAATGCTAAATTAAATAAAAGTAACAATATGATAAAATCCTTTTAAATAACATTTGAAGATGTTGGACCATCATTTTAAGTGGTAACATGTATGATACTTGTTTATTCATATTTTCCTGGTGTCTTATTTGATTTAGTTTCTATAGATTATTTCAATTCTGATAAATTTGATGGTAAAATGGAATTATCACCGCATGAAACGACGTCACCAGTTTTGGTAAAGACACAATGTAATATTACTAATTGTTAAATTAAAAAATATATTCTCTTTTTCATATGTGGAAGGGGTATCCATGAAAATCAAAATACTTTTCCTATTGTAGAATTTTATGTTATTATATTAATTTATTAACATTCATTTTTTCATGCTCAAATATATTATAGAAAAATAGAATTTATTTTTTGGAATGTGATTATGTTTTTTATAGGAAGAACATAATATATTTCAGGATATATTTAAAAACTTAGAAAAAATTAAGAGATAAAAATGGAAATTTTATTTCTCTTACTGTTTATGATAAGGGAACTACATAGATTATTGTTTTATAAGTATTAAAAGTATATCTATATTTTCTTCATGATGAGTTTTTTGGTGCTATGAGTTATTGGGATGATGAATTTACTATTGAGTTATTTCATGATTCTATTCCATTTATAAACCCCCTTATCGAATGGCTCGTGTAGAACATCTAGAAATTTTCAATTAGATGCATGAGTTTCTTTATAATGTTCTCATTCATCCTAGAACATCAAAACATGGTGACCATATTTATTTTTTTATGATGAAATATGGATTAAGGTGGATTTTTAATTAATACAGATCATTGATTAATATTAATGTTAACAATAATTACACATTTATTAAAATCGATAACTTATTCTATCAACTCTACAGGTTGGTATTTTTCAAAGGTTGATCACTGATCTGGGTACCAATATTTTTAGTTGAAGGATGATAGAATATCTAATACATCAAATAATAATAGTTTTAGGGATTATGAGTTTGTTTAATTAACATTTGGTTTTTTAATGACCTAACTCTATTCATGGGTCAAATATATATAATTTTTGACAAATATATATATATATTTTATTTTATTAATTTTTTATTTTAGTAATGAAATTAGGATAATGAAAAAAATCAAGTTATTTTTTTTGAAAAAACTAAATTAAAAGAAGATATATGTAATATTTATAAAATATTATTTTATTATTAATCTAGATATCAATATGTGGAAACATCACAAATTAATATAGAATAAATATTTATCCAACGCAATCTAATGTTGTTTATGAATGATAAATACCATAAAATGGGACTGAGATTCATTTTTTTCATGAGATGGAATGATATTAGTGGTTCTTTGTGGAAATGTATGAATGGTTCTCTTACTGAGTAACTATGTTAACATGAAAAAGAGTTTTCTCCATCTGTAAAATTTGATGTGAGGAATGTTTACATGAATTTAAAATAAGATTATTAAAGACTTTTGTTATAGAACTTCCATATAGAAATGGATACATTTTTCAATATAATGATTCATCTATGAAAAAACTGATTTTTTAATAATTAATTATTAGTAAATTTCATAAGGTTTAAATAAATTAAGTCCGAGTGAAGAATAGTATCCAACAAATTACCTTGAAATGGATTTTGAGGTGTTTGCAATAAAAATTTGAATAATAATTATTATGGATTAAATTATGATATATATATATATTAAAAGTTTTAATTATATATTAACATATAATGACATAAAAAATAGATAAAGGAGTTGAATAGAATATATAAAGGAGTAATACTTCTCAGTATATTATGATAATGGTAAAGAAAACATAGTAAATGAATATTTGAGAGAAAAATATAATACATCATTAGAAATGATACATCTGGAATGTGATCCTTTTGTTAATGATTTAATTCATGTTGGATTAGAATTTTTTCATGAATGATCTCCATTTTAATTTCATGTACCATTATAGTCATGATTGTTAGAGAGAATTATGAATTCACAGAATGATTACAACGAGTTATATGAAAAGGTAGAATTTGTTAATAAAATTTACTTTAATATGGATAAAGAATGTGACTTGGTATTCATAAAATGAATATTTGTTTCATGAAATATATTAGATAAAACCCAATGACTGAGGCTCATAACTATCCATTTTCAATTATTCCATTATGAAAATAGTTATATATTGACAATAGAGAACATCATGGGTGGGAATGAATGATGATGGATATATTTGATTTAAATATGAAATGTTTGACTTATCTAATGGTTAAATATCCTCAAAAATTTCCCAAGAGGAATTATTTATACTCTTCTAGGGATAAATTTAAACTACAAAATATATCAATGGATTTCAATGTTGGATTTACAAATGAATCTTGAAGTAATAATGAGATTTGGTTAATTATTGACTAAATCATCTCATTTTATACCATTTCAAGATAATATGTCCTTGGATTAAAATTTATGACATTATGATATAGATATAATAACATATCATGGATTTCATCTTTATGTTGTACCATATTATGATCCTATATTGAAATCCTTATTATGGAATTGAAAAGAGATATGATTGGGTGACAAATTTATTTTCTTCATCTCTTCAAAATCAATATGATAGATAGTCTCAATGATTAATGGTCAATATAGTGGATATAATTTAAGATTAATTAATATACTATGAGAGATTTCTACATCAATATCTATATTTTTATTAATTTTTATATAATGATACCTTTTATTACATTATACATATTTCACCTTTTTCAGAATAAATAGGAATTTATATTTTATGTCCACATATTTGAATGAAGATGGGGGAAAAAATTATTTGGACTATATTTGTTATAATAAATTGATTAAAAATTAACAATCATTAATTATCAAATGGGGATGCATTATAGAATGGATAAATGTAATGAAAATTAATAGTTTAAAGATATTCATTTCAAGTTAGGAGATAATGTTTTTCGTAGGGATTATTCTTGGAATAGTGTTATATATTTTAATAAAATGGAAAATTATGTCTAAAGTTAATTAGACTATATGAAAACCTAAAAAAATACATATTTTTTTAATCAACTGGACTTTCCCATGACTTTTTCACAGTTACATGAAATATTTTACTTTTTATTGTCATGAAAATATATGCCTGAGGATTATCATGTTTTGATCTCGATACTAGATTAGTTAAAAGTAAAAATTTAATATATGGGACAACTAATTTATATACCTGACCACAAAGATCATGTGGTATAGAATACAATTATTCAGAATGTTATTATTTTTTGTATAATATAGAAGATTATAGAAAAACATTGGAATCAAATAATGATGTGAGGAAATCATATCCATGATTTTTTTTAAAAAAATCGATGAAATTGGGTGGAAATAATATTCATGGTTGTTGAATAATATAACAACTAAGGTAATTTTATAAAAAAAAACTTTGTCATGTCTTATTCAAATTCTTTAATAGGATTTTATAAATATATATTAACAATTTGAATATTATGTAAATATCAATTAAAAATTGATGTAAATTTATTTTTATAATTTTTTTATTTTTGTAATGCAATATATTCAAATATATAATGTTTAATATGAAAAAATATACAACATTTTTAAATTCATCATGAAGAAATTTTAACAGGTCTATTTATATGATGTTTCAATAAATAATGACATTTTGATGAATAATAAATAATACTGATTTTATTACAAATTATAATTTTTTCACATGTATTTATAATGTAAAAAATAAATTTTCTAATTATTTTTAAAATGTCATTAATTTTTTTTAAATGTAAAATTATGGTGTGAGGAATTCGATTTATACTTGATATTGTTAAAAATAATTTTTATACCTAAAAAGGAATATTTCTAAAAAATATTTTTGATTCTTAATTTTCATGTTTACTATTAAATTAAATTATACCACATCTTGAATATGAATTTAGAAAATTGAGATTCATATTTTGAATCAGGTGATCACTATTTTGTAAACAGATCCCTTTATATTTTGTTATTATTTATAGAAACTATAACTTATTTTTGTTTCCTTATAAAATGTAAAATGAATTCATTTATGTTTAATCTAATGTGATAAAACACAGGGTTCCGAAAAAACATTCCATAATCTATTGGTTGATCAAATTTCATCTGTAATCATCAAAATTTAGAAAATACCAGCTGTTTTTTTATTTATCAATGATTTTGACCATAATAATATATAAGTAAAGGATATTTTTTAAAATTGCACTCCCTTATTTTAAATAATTAAAATATTTTTCCAAATGATATTAAAATAATAGATATTACATTGTAAGTTGTTTTTTTCAAATAAAAAATAATTTATTTTATCATTATATTTTATTTTTAATTTCAATAATTTACTAATTACATTAAATTCATATGAAACACTATTAATTATCTTGTGAAATCATTATTAGAATAAGTAAACAAATTTTAAAATAATAAAATTAATACTAATTTGTTGATTTATTGTTTCCCACATGTTTTATAGGAGAATTTAACACATTTTAGAGGTCTACTGATTTAAATTCAAATTCCATTATTATTTATGTAGTCATATTATATGAATAAGAATAAAAATGAGAAAAAAGATATTTTATAATAATAAAATATTTTATTATATGATATAAAATACCTATAAATCCTATAATATTTCATTTAAAAAATATGTGGTTGAAAATATCATCCATAGTGAATTAATGTTTCATTTATCCCAATATAATAAATTTTATGTCCCTGGTGTTTTAAAAAAATTCTCACTCTAGTTGTCAACAATGTTGACGAGTTTCAAAATAAATGGATAAGGGTTAGAAAAAAATATCATTTTTTCCAAATTTTATTGGATGATAAGATTTCAACTTATCATAAAAAAATTTAATAATAATAATCTAGATTTATTTATTTAGGAAAATTTATTTATATTATATTAATACTTTATGAAATTCTAGGAGTGCCCCACCACTCACATAGAAAAGGGAACCACCTAACAGCTCATCGTCACTCATTTTGAG
Source organism: Viscum album (assembly GCA_963277665.1). Taxonomy (NCBI): domain Eukaryota; kingdom Viridiplantae; phylum Streptophyta; class Magnoliopsida; order Santalales; family Viscaceae; genus Viscum; species Viscum album. Next base: position 1,447,931,858 of record OY728151.1, on the reverse strand, counting down.
ACATCTATCTTAAACGTACCTTTAAAAAAACCTTTCCCACATCATTGATTCCCTAGTTTTTCTTCACAACCCAATCTCGGAATGATTTTGGTATAATACTAAAGTAGTTGTCTGAATATGATGAATAGTTCATTTACTAGAGTATTCATTTCATTTTGTATTATATGACCTTAAAATCATCTTTGATCTTGAAAAAATAAAAAATATATTTCATATACTATGAAATTTTTATTTTACTAAAATAACATGTAACTATATCATTCCTAAGTTAAATGTAAAATAATACCATCTATATTATTCTTGAAGAACTACTGATTCATGTACCTGTGTAAGTCATTTCCATCATCGAATCTCATAAATGTTTATAATGGTAAATTAAATGTAAATTTATGAAATTTATGATGTATTTATCAATTTTTAATGATAATATGTTATCGAAATTATTTTCATTTCATCTAGTGAAAAAGCAAATTAATGTTCGTGCATATGTGTAGTCTACCAACTCCACAAAATGATGTCATCAATTTTTTTAATACCATATCACATGGATGTGGTATATAAAAATATTTAAAATAACAATATTAAATATAAGATAAAGATAACATTATGATAAGATAATATAGATCTTTAATTCCTTATATCATTATTAATGAATAATAGAAATGTTTATCATGTGTACATAATGCCTACAATCTATATGACTATGATGTAGTTCATTATTCCAAAACATCATTCATTATTTTTTCTAATATTATGACTGATGTATAAAATTGATAATTATTTCATTATTGTTATTATTATGTATAAGATGAAACAATTATATCTTTTACCATATTCATCTTAATAATTTTATTATGGGAATATGAGAATAATATAATCTACTAATCTGATAGGTTCATAATTCATTGAATATAACTTGGTATATATGTAAAAGGTATTTAAAAAAGTAAATCATTAACTTATTTTTATTAGTAAGGAACAAATGAAAAATTATTGATGATATTTACATTAGGAACGGTACACATTAACATAAAATATATTTTTCAATGTTTTAAGAAAATAATCTATAAATATTTTTCGTCCACGTATATATTTTATAAAAAATATTATTGATAAAGGAAATGATTTATAATGTAAATTTTATATCACTTTTTACATTATTTCCATGATTTTAAAAAAGAATCCTTTTATAACATGTTTTAAATATCATTATATATGGAAAAAGGAATGTTTTATCTTAATGTATATAGTTTTATAAGTTTTTCATGCCCCAAAATGACAATTTTATATTTTTAATCCCATATATGATACTAGGTTTTAACCAAATAAAAACACTCATTCCCCATATTATTTGTATTTAAAAAATTGTTTTAAATAGAATAGTTTTTAAAATATATAAAATATTTTTCCTTAAGGGTGTAAGGAATATTTTGACAAGTATGCTAGAATTCATGTTCTATGATAATTTTTATGGTTATTTTAAATTTCACATATCTATGGGTGGATCCACTATAAACAATGGATGGGTGGTTTTGTTATATACAAAGGATAGATGGATATGATTTAAACCATTGGCTATTGGGTCTACTGTATCCCTATAAAGCATTGGGTAATGATTAATTTATCTTGATAATTATGATTGAATATGGACATATTGGTCATTCCATTTGTAAGAGTTCTATAGAAAAGGATATGAAAAGTTACCTACATGATTTATTTATTAATTATATGGTTATATATATATATACTGACTTCACAGGGTATTCTAAAGAGTTTATGTTAAAAGGAACTTATTTTCACTCCATTTTTGTCATATGAATAATTTTTTGAATAATTTGTATTATTCATTCATGAAAGAAATTAAATATTAATGTTTTTCATAATTCCTTTATTATTTATTAAGACTTTTATATGAAAAGTTTGAGAAGAGACATTTATTTATTTGGTATGTAAAGGTCTATAATGAGCTCAATGATTATTTTAAATAAGGCTGAAAATTAATATTATTCATGGATTAACACATTTCTTTATATATTTATTTATGTACCTTACTGAGTGTTTTTTTGACATAATACATTTTTTTAAAAAATTATTGGTTTTTGTGATGAGTAGGGACATGGATGAGGCCATGATGAAAATGGTGATGATATTTTATGAAATTAAAAATTTTTATATCATTATTTCCCCATAGAGATTCATGTTCTTATGATGGTCAATTATGGGGGTTTAGTTTTGTAAAAAAATTCAAGCAGGCTCAAAAATTTATGAATGGTTTCTAGTGTGTTCTTTCATGGAAATGAAAATGACCCAACTATTCTATATACACGAGGGACATTACTTCCAATGAAAGGTGCCCTTTTGTTTTTCCAATGATTCTTAAAAAATTACAGTAGTCAATTAGATGGAAGGTCCGGATCATCCCTACATTTTGGGGATAATATTTACCCACTCCAAAACACTCATATTTATTTAATACATGTTTTTGAATCCTTCATTAATTCCCAAGAATTATTTACATCACCCTTGAATTAAAAATAAATAATTATCTTCTGTGGGACATAAAATCATTTGTATGTATTTTATGTTCCTCATAAATAGACATATATGTATATATTTGTGGTTCTCCATCAATGATACCCTCTTATGTTCCGATTAGATACTATTTGGCCATTTTTATGATGATGCTAGTTTTCTAGTCACACAGTTGGGCACTGTGGAGTTTATTCACATACAAGAAGACAATAGTTGTTTTGATTTTGGGATATGACCAATGGGACGGTCTTCATACATAATCTCATGAATGGAATCATAACCCATGTAGGTTAGTGACACTTAATGGGACACATCATACCTTTTAATCTCATCTAATATGGTCCAAACTGTGTAGTTTAACGTCATGCAACAAAGACATCTCAGAGGAAGGTGCCCAGTCAAATTTGAGTGTGGGAGTTATACTGAAAGAAACCCCAGGATCCTTGAAGGGATAAAAATTTCCATTTTTAATTAGGCCATATCAGGAATGTGGCATAGTGAGTATATGTTTGATTGGGGTTTTGGATTCAGACCTTAGTGGGGATTCCTATATATCTCATTTCGATGGGAGTTAAAGAAAATGACTATAGAGGCCCTCTGAATATTTGTATCATAGGGGAGTATAGACATATGATATGATTATGTTGAGGATTAATCCTATTGAGGACGCCCGGATGAAAGAATTTTGGTCAGGATAAGTGGCTTGACTCATGTAGATTTGGTTGTTTGGTTTGGGTCTTGCTCTTGATGAAGAATCCAAGATTTTTTGAATTTTATAAGACTTAATAGTGAAAATAATTCCATTGGTGGATGAGTATTGTTTAGTTAGGAGAATTTTCTTAAGGATGATCCCCATGGGGTTGTTATGATTGGGGATTAAACTGAAATACGAGGCCAAATGATATGTTTGAATGGGGATTACATTGGAAGGGGATGACCAAGTTGGTGAATGGTTGGGTCTTATAAAAATTAGGAGACATATATTTTGTTTGGGCCATACATTTTCAATGATCCCTAGGGATTGGGGATCATGTGGCTTTCATGGTCACCTATATCCTCTAAGTCAACATGAGTAATTATTGGTGTGAGAAAGAATAGGGAGAGGATTATCCATGAAACCACACTATTTTCCTTTCCAAGAGGATGGATACAAGGAAAGGAGGAACATTTATTATGTAGGAAATCTTAAGGAAAGTGAGAAGAATATTTGGGTGGTGATTCTTTCACAAAACATTATTATGATAGTGTGGATGTCATAATAATTTTTCTATCTAATATCACAGAATACATGATGAGCCATGGATGAACATGAGAAACAAGAGGAAGCATAAGATCTAAAAAACAATACACTAATTCTACATCTTCTATGTTAGAGGTTGAGTGTATGGGAGAGAGGATATGTAGGTGTATTGTGTTTCAAACCCAAGAGTGTCATTTACCTCACTCTCCCCCTTTAATTATCTACTATCTTGATTTTTGGAGATCTATGTGAAAGATTTTATGAGAGATGGGCAATGGGGATACACAACCATAACTTCAAAATTTTTTATGATTTAATAGTTGTGAAAATGAGGATCCATGTTGTCATATTTATTGGAAAATAGGGAAACCGAATATGAGAAGTTACCTTATGCAGGTCAATGGTGTGGTTTCTTGGTGTAGGTAACCTTCCTAGGTCCATGAAATAAGATCATATCACAGGAACATGGCACATGTTCTTGGTGCAGGACCACGAAATATGTTCATGTCACAGGTCCATGTTGGAGGTTCGTGGAGGAGATGAATGGCTCCTGTGATTGGCATAGGTACCCCACACAGGTGTCCCATGATCTTTTTGAGCCTGGTTAATGCAATTTTTTGGTTTTTACTCATGGAATTCAAATTTTATCCTTCAGGAATGAATATGTATTTCTACTAATACTAAACATTTGATTCCTAGGTGAGTTTCAAGTCATGAATTATGTGAAACTTTTCAAAAAACACATTTCAAGGTGTCAAAATAATCCCCCCTTAGAATTAGATTCTCTGAGAATGAAAATAATCAGATTATATGTTATATTTAGGTCACATTGACATATTTCAATATCATTTGGATATATTTAGTGATATCTCAAATGTGGAATTATGATCTAAATTTTCATTTCTTGATTTTTTTCGAAACCCTATAGAGTGAACGTCTAGTGGTCCGAGACTCTATTTTTGTCCGTAGTTCGTTATGTGGGTTTTGAATCTTGAGAGTAATGTTTCTCTTTTGTTGGGGTTTTAATTTAATGCATGCTAGGATTTTGAGACTATTGATATAGGTCAAACAACATTGAAAAAGAATTTTTAGAGGATTTCCTTGACAAATCATGTAGGCCAATAATGTTCCGACATTCTTTTAATAATAAAGGCTAGAATTTTGATCCATGATTTTGGGGTTTCCAAATAAAAAATATGTAATTTAGTAAAAGAGGTGGTCTCTACCAATGACGAAGTTACCAATAGTTGACTAACATATTTTTTGGTTTCCATTATAAAAATTCAACTTGTTCATGTTACTTCATAGTAAATAGTGGCATCATTCGACTGAAAATCCCATTATATAGTAAACTTTATGAAAATCCAACTATGGAATATTAAATCTTAGTCAAGTGGAGGAGTTATAACAAATTACAACATTCTATTTTTATGATGTATGTACAATACTAATGGGATTCATATTCCTCAAGACAATGATGTATTTTGTTAATGGGGAATTTTTTATGAATGACTAGAGAATCTGTATAAGTATTTTATAGGAATGGTAAATTTCTTTATCATGAATTTGGCTTTTGTGGAAGAGTGTATATTTTGATAAATAAATGAGGTCTTAGTGAAAGGACCCTCTATTAAAAATATTGAAGTATAATTCAGTTTTATTTCACGTGACAAGGATATTGACCATGTAGTGTAACATTTTATAGTGAGGAAGCTGTTTTATTGTTTAATATCTTTGACTAGGGGATTATTCTACGATTTTTAAAGTCATACCACAAGGACATTTTGGGGCATAAATATTATGGTGTTTATCTTCGATATGAAGGATAATGATTTTCACAATCTGGTTAATCTATCTAGTAAAGTCCCATCATATTCAACTAGGAAGAGGGAACTATTGTAAACTGTGATATGGAAATCATTGGATCAAATAATAGGTATGAATGAAGGGATTCTATTGATATATTATGTCCATCTAGAGGAAAAAGATATCGCTGAATGAAAACCCCAATTATTGGGATTCATTGTGCAAAGACAACTAAGACATGTTAATTCATAGTTTATAGTGGCATATTTTTTATAAGAAGCCAATTTTGTGGATTACATTATGAAAATCCATTGAGAGATTGTTACAACATCGTTAGGTAAATAATTTCATAGTAATTCTAATATTCTATCGCTAATGTCCAAAGTAATATTATGAGTATTCTGATATCTTCAGGAAAAAGGTCTGGTTTGTGTAATGAATAACTAAATAAGGGAGGATAATTCAAGTCAAAATTACCCAATAATTCGATGATAATGTTCTGTGTTCACATTTGACCCAAATTTTGGAAATAAATTTTCTATAGTATTATGTCATATACCTGATACTATAGAATTATAAAAATGATAGGTGATATGTGGCCTACCAGACCAAGATAATTCACAAATAAAATAGATGCAAGTGATGAAATTTAAAACCATGATCTTCATGGTTTTTTAGATTGGGAGAATGGATATGGGATAGGTATACAATTGATGATTGAAGGCTTATTTTGAATATCTAGATCAATCATAATGTTAAAAAAACATACAAAGACATAATATGATCCTCCAAAGGATGGAGTTACAATTGGTTGAAAATATCGTTTTGTTGGATACATTATAAAAATCCAAATGGGAAGTGTTTCAACCTAGTAAATAGATGAATCCATTGGCTAACCGACTTATTTTATGGGATAAATTATGAAAACCCAACATGGGAATGTTATAACATAGTTAGGAAAAAAAGTCCTCAGGTATTAGACATTCTATCACTGGGATCCAGAGAAGGATTTCAATGATTTGAAAGTCTCAATGATTATGATTATGAAATGTTGAAGGGATATGTATAATAATAAATGAATAATTTGGACAGACATTGTCCATGATGTGTAGAGTCCCTGGTATAGATATGACTGACACGTATAAGGGAAACATCTCTTTTTCCTAGGTGGACACCTAAATGAGGGGACCCAAATTAAACGATCCTAAATATATCATGATTTTTATGCATTAGAGGGTAATTTTCCATTATCCCATATCTAGGAAGAACCTGAGACCAATTTTTGACTACGTATCTCATTGGAATGATTGTCAAGCCATATATAGTTATTTAGGTTCCATGAAATATAATTCATATGGTCAAGACATTAGTCATGCATTTTAACAACCTCTTGTAAGGATGATGTTATGTTAATGTGAAGATAAAGGGATTATAGTTCTTGGGGTAGGCCATAGGACCCGAGTGTCAATGTTTATCTTGTCGAATTAATAATCAATACATGTGTAGTTCTAAAATAAGGATCTCCACAATAATTTAATTCTTTCATGGATGGAATTATTTTTTTATATAGGTTCATGAATTGGGAGAGAGATTATATTGGATCCTCTCATATAGATCCGACTCTTGCAAGGAACACTAGGGGAATTTCCTATTTAGTTTTTTGGAAGGGCATACGAATGAGGATATTAACTTCACTAAAAATCAAATTGAAATGATAATCAAGCAATAGATAGTAATTGAGTAAATCATGGAATTTATTTTAAGTAAATGAGGGAATATGGTGTGGCTATTATGGTCTTGTAGTCATAACCAGATTAATTCTACTGTGAGTTGATATTCCTTATATATTCACAGAATCCTTTTACCATAACACATAGTACCTGATATATGATATATGTGAGAAACAAGGAGTAGTAAAGGATTACTCTATAACACAAAGGAATTATAGGTGAAGGATACGAGAATTTAGATTATGTTGTGACTAGGCTAGGATATATGATCTACCAGTCACTACATACATCATTAGGATGAGAATCTATACATTCATAGTTCTTTAAATAATGTACAGTTTACTGTTATGTGTTGAGGATGGAGATGAAACGACATGAAATAATGGATATATGGGTCTGGTCCCTATATTAGTGATTAAGGTGTCACTATGTTTCTCATGGGAATGAGAGTGATCCACACGACGTTCATAAGGGTTTGCTCTGAAGGTCAGATCTGTAACTAGGGAGTGGGGTCTGTGTTTTTGTGATTGGAATCGATATTTTAGATTTGAGTATCACTATATATCTCATGGGAATGAGAATATTTCCATAAATAGGTCTCAATTTTTTTTCCACTCTTCAATTAAGATTTGATTTGCGGAAAGAGGGATATTATATTTTCTATGGTGATGGTATGGCCCAAAACATGAGGTCTAGGAAGCATCATGTTTATCATTGTCATGGGAATCAAGCCATATGTCTTGGAAATGATCTATTGGTAGATCTGATTCAAAGATAAGGAAAAAGAATAATAATTGTAACTTCCATAATCACATCTAGACCATAGATGTAAGGTTCAAGCATCACTATGAATCTCATTTGAATGATAATAATTCCACATGTAGTTAATGATAGGATCATGCTGTTTATTATCATGTGATAAGTACATGATATTCTTGGAACATATCCCCTATATGGGTGCCCATTTACCACTATAGGTTGGAGATGATGTCATTGGTGTTTGTGGATGTGTGCTTCTTGTTCCTTCTTTATTATGTTTGGCCAAGATGATATCTCAATCTTCTAACAGGTCAAAGGGGTATGGTTTCGACTTATAACTGAGATGGAGGCATGGATTGAAGGGGTCAGGAGGAGTATCTCATCGTGTGGTATTTCATGGGTTTCATAAAGTCAAATGAGGGGGAAATTAACAATGTAGTTTATTAAATGTAGAAATGAAAAATGGTGTCTTGATGTTTTGGTCATACCATTAGGACCATATGTTTTGCAACAAGGATGATGATACCATGCAGTTTAACATAAGGTAGAATAAATGATATGTAATTCCTTTTATTTTCATGTGACCGAGTACAACTATTTCCATTAACATATTACATCTTGGACATTTTGTGCGATTAGAAGATGTATTTATTTTGGATCCTTTTATTGTTCATCCTCTTGATGAGTTGTCCTTCTATTGAGGTCAAGGAGTAATCTCTATTAATATGGACCTTATGTGATGATTAAGGACTTTCCCACATTGTTTCAAGTTTTCCAAGATTCCTTCAATGTATCATTATAGTTATCATTACCAACTCTAGTTCCCCATGGAGGAATGGGCGGAGCAGGACCTACTTGTTAAAAGCTCAAGATATTCAATTTTGATATAGTTCCAAGTGATGCAAGGTGGAAAATATTTTCTCATAAAATCATTCCAACTCATCCATTGGTGTTTTGGGACAACTAATTTGTGGATAAATAGTCACATATGAAAACACAATGTGATGGAAACTGGACCTCAATGGTCAGTACCGCTTCTAATCCAGATACCAGTGAGTATGGGGGTTCTCATCTAGTGTTAGGTGTTTTAGTCTGGTAAGTCCCTAAGGTGTGAAATATCTTGGGATGGAAATACTTTTTATCTTTATCTATCTTCATTTGGATTATGTTTGACATGGTCTTGTTTAAGGAATATATCTATCCATTAGCCATTTTATGGTAGCGTGACAAATGGATAGATTTGATACCGTATTCATGATATAGCTTTTCTACCTCAGTAGAATAGAAATTGGTTCAATTTTACATTACTATTTTATGAGGGACACCTAATATAGTAATGGTGTGGGATTTTATAAATAATATGATGATTTTGGACCTAACATATTTGAGGGGTATTTCCTCATCCCATTTTGAGAAGAAACATATAAGATTTATAATGTATTTGAACTGAATGGCAGTAGAAATGGGTTATGGACCTACAACATACATTCCCTATATGGAAAATGGATAGTAGTTTTTGGTTATATGTTAAAACTCATAGGGTTGATGGATGAAGTGGGTATGTAACTGATAATAATGACATTTCTAGGTGAATTATGTGCAAGCCTGTGTCATCGAAGACTAGAATTATCCAAGTCATCAGATTTGACCAGAAATCTTATAACCTAACTTTTGGGAACCCCAAACTCCAATAGTAATTTTTCTATAATTGGAACAATATCATATCCATCAATAAATCTAAAAAGCACTCTATATAATATTCATTTATAGAGATCCTTCTTGTAATTTTGGACATCATAAATAGAGAAATTTACTAGCCACTATAATATTTTATCCTTAACAGCTCTGTCTGATGGAAGTAATCCATTTTGGTTGTATTATAATACAAAAAACATCCATCATGTGGTAGGATAATATAGATCATGTATACGGATGAATTCATTGATCTCCTCAATTTGTACTAGAACAAAATGTGATACAATCTGGTGATGAGAGATGATGATGACTTTTTCAACTTGATTTGGATCCACTGGAGCTATAGTTGCATTCTCTAATTAATAAGCATTGGAGTTTTATTTTCATGGAATGTGGGATAATGTAATCATTGATGGTAACTCTTCAATTAATCCGTAGACACAATTAATCAGGGCAGAAAACTTTTATTTTCTAATAATATAATCCCAATTTATTTATTTTTTATTTCCAAATCTAATTCACTTCAATCCTCAAAGTTTTCCACTAGTATTTTATGTTCTTGATCGCGTCCGAAAAATAGGGACTTATATTCAGACAACTTATTGGTACATTCATAAGATAGAATGACGGAGTATGGTAAAGAAATCTTCGATAGAGAAATGCGCATAATCCCAAACCCAACATCATTGATCATAGTATCTTTTACTATACTCCATGTTGGGATATTGGGTGCTCAATGGAAACCCATTCCCCTAGTTTAGGGGATACCTTGATAGGGGAAAATCTTTTTTATGTAGGTGTTCAGTATTAAATGATGTTTCTTCTTCCAAAATGTGTTCTTCTATGAAATATGCTAAGGTCCGACCATTCACTAGTTTTTGACTAATTAATTTTATATCAAATTTTAATTGGATAACTACACATCATTCATGATGTCCTATCAACGAAGGGATATTGATGATATATTTCTATGGATTGTTGTAATAAATAAATTGGAACTTGTGGATGTGTAGGTATTACCTTTGTTTTTTACTGAAAATATTAATAACATCTTTCTCTTATCGACATCTAAAAAATGAGTTTTAGTATTGATCATGGTTCTACTGAGGTAATAGATATTTTTTTCATTCCCAACATTGTTAATTTATTCATTGTTGGGTGATATATATGTCTCTTGGGCTATCACAAAGAGGATAATTACATTTCCATCAATGGGTTATATTAATACCGTTGAACTCATGAGGTATTTCCTAAGCATAATGAATGACTTATAGAATTCGTTGGTGCATTGATATGAGACCCACATCATTAACATTTTGGTGAAGGGAAAAAATTTCCTACATGGTTGGAAATGAAGTTCCAAATATAGTACACTTTTTCTTGAATACCACTCAACTCTTTATGTGTTTTAAGAGGTAAAATTCAAAGGATGGGATTTTTTTCTAAGGGACATATTTAATGTCGCGATGACATACAATGAATCCAAGAAACACCGATGTGGTCACCCTGAAGAATATTTTATGGGGTTTATATTTCGGATATATAGTCATTGTTTTTTGATGACGGTCTCTAGCATGGATAAGTGGTAAAGAACATTTGATGGATTTGACCAGAAGATCATCAACATAAAATTCAAAAAACATCCCCATGAAGGGATAGAAGACGAAATGCATGAAAATTTGTATGGGGAACAAAAATTATTCATGCCAAGGGGAGTTACCCAATAAAGGAATACTCTTTAGGGAATGTGAAGGATGTAACCTTTTCATTTTCTAAGGGCATCTAAATTTGGATGTATTGAGAAAATCAATCCATGAATGAAATCGATTGATAACTAGACATTACTTCAATCCAGAGTTTTGTAATTGGAACTAGAAAATCATATTGATGATTTGTCTAGTTGAGATCTTTGAAGATTATGTGGAATATGATTTTACCATTTCTATTCTCCATAATTACAATTTTATCTATCCGTTTCATATCTTATACATCTCGGATAAATTATTCATTGATGAGTTTTTTCAATTTAGTTCAATTTTGGTTGGTTGAGTCTAGTGTGTCCTTCTCAAAGCCAGCTTGTATTCACAATGGTCTTATAGAAAACCAATTTGATAGATGGGGAAATTTGGGTCAAGGTTAGGAATTTATATTTAATTCTACGCGAATACATCCTTATGTTGCTTCATGAAGGAATTATACACTTCATGTTCTTCAGGATTCATGGTTGTAATGATTAAAGTGGTCCATTAATCTTCTTTGGTACCTGAGTAATCCCAATCTGTTCATCAATAGTGGTAGATACACCATCCTAAATTCTATAGGGGAATCCTTATGGTCTTCATATTATTCCTCACCCCCATGTGAAACCTATTTTGTCTCTATGTTGGAGTTAGGTTACGAGGAAAGGTCAATGGAGGGAGGATATGAGTCAAAATTGGGAAATTTTGAAGTTGAAACAAGAATTTATGGATCAATCAATTGTGATAGGAATTTTAGGTCCTCTAAAGGGGAGATAAGAGTCTTATAATGACTATCTATGTATTCTCCAATTGACATGATATCTTCTTTAAGGATAGATAATGAAAGGATAATTTTTTGAAGCATAGGGGATAGGTTGGGGACATATTTATCAAGGTGTTAATTATCTTTTTTAGATTTGATGTCTTCTCCAATACTACTCAGATAAAAATTCACAATTGAAATCTCTAAAACTAGTGAACATGTGCTCAAATTTGGACCCACCACTTCAATTTAGTTAATGGGGATCACATACTATGCACTGAGCTATTTCAAACGATTGGCCAATATCATATCCAGATCACATGGGGAATTGATCTAGGAGATATTATCAAAGATGGAATGTTTACATTCATTATGGTAGAAATGTGCATCAACGTACAATGACTCAAATGATATGAATGTGGATTTGTCACCGTGAAATGTACAAATATTTTCATTGATGAAATAGTTGATAAATTAGTGGTATATTGAAATAATATCTACATGATAATGTATCCCATATCATCCTAGTTGAACATTAAAAGACGTATCCTACTGAAAATCTTGGAATTATGAGTTTTACATAAGATCACTGAACTGAGTCTTGATATTGATTTAACAAAGAGGCATTTGATCACTCTTTTTATAACAATGAAATATTATGTTAGAGGGTGACAGGTGAGATTTATTGAACCCCAAATGATAAAGCATTTGGATTGAGTAAAAGACGACTCCTCTTCAATTATTAATGAAGTACCATGGGATATTAACATCATTTATCCTTTTAGAAACATAACAGGCTCTGAAATTTCCATGTATGATGGCTTATACATCGTATTTTATAAAAGACATGATCATGTCACATTATGTAGGTTCATTATCTGCATGATGTTCCTTAATAGAAGAAATCTCAACATCAAACTATGGAGGGATTTAGATGTCCAAAATATGTACTTCTTGGAGATATTTTAACAGACTTGGAGAATACCTAATTGAAAACATGGAAAAAAGAAAGGTCAATTGCATCAAAATAACATATTTCAAGTCCCAAGCATTATGTGTCCCTTCATGGGGGCATTCTTTCCCTAGTTCATTAGAATATGATCTTATTGATATTGATAGATTAGTCATTGATGTAGGAGTATAAGGTACTTCATCTATTTGATAATTAGGCTAACCAGGTCTTCCTACATGATGTGGTACATTAGGTGATGCCATAACCTCTAACCAATCCTCAAGGATCAAATTTTTTGGGAGGACCCTGTCATTTGTGAGAGAACTTCATTGATCATGTTGAGATCACTGTAGATTGATCCGATGACTATTTACCTAATAGATAACTCATGTAGTGGTATGGTTAATGTTGTGACTTGTGTAACAACCACACCATACTCATAATCCTCGAATTTTATGGCTTATTTCCCTACTTTACAAATAATTTTTTGGGAATTTGTGCTTATAACGAGGCTCTTCAAATGAAAAGGTATCCATAAAGTGAATAATGTTAATGGAAGGAAAGATAAACTCATTATCTAATGTAGATTCGGTCTATTTTCTGGACCATTGTGTTGGTCAGTGGGGTAGAGCACATGCTTTTAGGACTTTAGGAATAAGGCCTATAATGGTAAAGGAAATATTTTTCCATGAGATGATATCATCTTCCTTAAAATTCATGACAACTTTCTATCCATATTTCTTTTTGGAGGAATTTAATTTTGATGGATGAGCTTTCATTTATGTTGGATGCTTTATAGAAAAAGTGGCCTAAGGTATAGTCCATGGTAGCAATTGTTCATGGAGGAAAACTAGATTTTGGTTGATATTTTTCAAAAAATCATGTTTGGAAACATCACCTTACCCTTGTAGTTAAAATCCTATAATTTATTATCATCCTTGGTCACGGTGGTAGATACACATTCTACATTGTATGGTGACCTTTGTTTCTTCAGTTTCCTAGATTCCACCATCATTTTTATGAATTTTTTTAAAATCCAAACAATCATGTTCATTTTTCCACTATAATTTATGGAAGAGGAAAAAATTTGAATGATCATAGTCACACTAATTATTGGGATTCCTAGCCTTTAGTAACACTATTATGTTTTTTTTCAATGTTGATATGATGTAGATGGGGAATATTCCCTTTTGTAAAGAATAGACCATGTTTTTCATCTCCTAAAAATGTTTTCACCTCTTGTCCCTTTGATCATCTTGATGATATGGGTGTTGTTGCAAACACTCTGGATGTATAGCCATATGATATTGATACATTTATAGGACTAGGTACATGGGGAAACTTATGTGTAATAGTGCAAGATTCTACATTTCCAATTCATATTCCATATGTCGATGGTGTAGCATGGGACATTCCCTTAGTGACTTCTATAGATTCCTCAACAATTTTTACAATTGCGGTGAGGTCCTAAAATCCTCATATATATTTATGATGAATTAATGTTATGCAAAACATTTTATGATGATTCACTATACAGATGGGAAACAATTCTTCATGAGCTATCGATAGGTTTAAGGAATATATTAATAAATTCCATCAAGAAATGAAATATAACACCCTTTAATTTTATTGTTGTTATTAGTTTGAGAGATCATTGAGTATTTTATTCATTACCATGGAGCTAAAATAGATGAGAAAATTATGATGAAGGTATTCCAACCCCATAATTGACTGATCCTAGAGGCTCAAATAACAATCAAAGGTCGGCCTCAATAGTGATTGTACAAATCACGTATGTTTCACAACCTCCTGTTGTTTAGGGAACCCCATCATGGGACCAATGTGAGTGATAAAATTATTCATGTACAGTTCCTAGACTCTAAAGTCATTAAAAATTGAAAATGATGGATTCCTAAAGTTTTGTAAGGGAGGGGATAGATCTACCCCTTTGGGGTAAGGATTATATAATAGTTCTATTAGTTCTCTATGTTGCTCCATTAATTCTAATCGATCCATGAGTGACTAAAGGGTATTCGTGATCCCAAAATGAATTTCTCGCTAGTCCAAAGCATGATTAGGTATTATAGCTGGTAGGGCCATGGGTGGCCAGATAAATAGTATCTACTGTGGGTATCCTATAGGGGTAAGCCTATAATGACGTCCATGGACATATTCTATATGTTCAACTAATGGAGGAAATCCATGATCTTCCACTATAGGATCTTGGCATAGTTGTTGTTGGTACCCCACATTGTTATGGTGTTTCAGATCTATATCTGTTCTGGTGACTAATCCTCATTGAAGAGGTACATCTACTGGGGGTAAGAGACGAGGAACCACTTAAATAGTTTATTTAGCAAGAATACTTCCTTCTAATAGTTATTCATTGAGTATCATCAATTAATTAATCTTTTATTAAAATTTAGAAAATCATTCTGCCACTTAAATGGAATTAACCTCACTTGGTGGAAGATGAGGTACAATATCACCCTTTCTCTTAACCTTATTTGGATTCCCTTTAGGAAGGTAATGTTGTATTATTTTGTGGAATTCCAATGTTTAGGGAAAGAGTTTGGTTTCAGGTACAATAAAATCATTCAATTATTTTGGTTCAGACCGCATTATGATCTGGAACACCCTTCTCTTAATCCTCCTCTAAATTTCCTTCATATTCTTTAGATTCATGAAGTGAACTATTGATGAAATTCATTAAAAAATAATTTATCACGGGAATTCTATCACTGTCTATATGAACCCGGTTTTTTTGAGGTACAGGTTTCTTTTTTTCTCTTTTCCTTAAGAGTTTTTGAGAAAATAAGGAAAATGGGGAAAGATCCTAATTTTGGAAAGTACACGCCGTGTATTTTTCCACACGTTGTGTACTTTTGGCTGCGTGGGATGAGTATAAGGGGCGTGTGGCCATGTTGGTGATGAAGGGTGTAGGAACTGACTACATGCCGTGTATTGGTCCTTTACACGTCGTGTATTCAGTCGACAAGCGAATAGTAAGGCGGTGGCCAGCTGTGCGACAACACACGCCGTGTACTCATGAAGACACGCTGTGTAGTCATGTTGGCTGGTGAACAGTGCCATGCGGGCGGGAAGCCGCTAGGGGAACTGTTAAAAAATGGGAAGTACACGCCGTGTAATTTGTTTTTTTCTCTTAAAATTGGCAGTAGCCTCCACTGTTCACAGGGAAGGCTTAGAACGGGAAGAGAGCTCTGGAGAGGAAGGCAAGAGCTTCGGAGATCCGCTGAGCGCACATTGGGAATCCGTTTCCGCCTCAGACGATCTCGTTGGAACCACGCGGGTAATCCCTCTCATCTCCTGGTGTAGTTCTTTCCAATTATTCCTCTAATGGAAGTTATTTAAGTTTAACTAGGTTTTCTTTCACCTCAGATCCACTTTGTTTGGGGATGATTTGTGGAACTTCGTTCGAGTATATCGTTCATGGGTGTTAAAGGTAGGTGGCTTGGTGTTTATATTCCAACTGTTGTGCGTTTTCTGTGTTTTTGAGCTACAAACCCATATTTTGGGTGTCGTGATCCTGAGGCGATGGCTAATTTATCTATGTAGAACTGTATAGGTAATTAAATAATGTTGTAAAAATGCTGTTTGGGATCGCTGCTTGGATCCAGGACCATATCAAGGGGTGCGTTCCTCTGTTTAGCCGTTTGGCCAGGATTCCCGAGGGTATGCCATGTTTAATTATGAATTACATTTTCCTTGAGAGGAATTGAATTTAAATTGCATGTTTATATGTTGGGAATGGCCCGGTTACTTATTCCTGAGGGCGGTGTTTTATTATAGCCTAAGGGCGTGACTGTATTAGCCTAAGGGCGACGTTCTATTTTTGCCTGAGGTCAACCTTTCATGCCTGAGGGCTTGACTTCTGTTCCTGGGGGAGACACTTCCTACACCTAAGGGAAATTTCTATTACACCTAAGGGCAATGCCTGTGGGTGAGATTATGATTACCTGATGGTGAGAATTTGTTTGTCTGAGGACGCTGACTGGTTACTTAGAAATTCACTATGGTGATTTCTTAATATTAAATGATTAAAGAAATAATAAATTGGAAATATAACTGGTAAGTTGTTTACTTTTGATTACTGCTTAGTTTATTGCATTTTACTTTTGCACACTGTTGTTTCATGTTTACACATAGTTGATCACGTGCCTTTGGTGGGTGCCTACTGAGATTTATTTCTCACACCCTGTTTGGGTCATTCTTTTTGGCCCAAACGGATTACGTTTCTGTAGGTGTATATAAGGGAAAGGGCCCTTATACAGGAACTCGATTGTTGTTGGGGTGTAGGAGAGCGTGGGACCGAGCATTGGCTCGTGATGATGCAGGCTATTTTGTTCTGCTTTCTGTACTTGTTTTTTAGTTGTAATGTATTGTATTGTAGTGTAACATGTATTGGATGTTTTTATAGAATAGTGACATGCTGCATCTTCATATATATATATATATGACTGCTGTTTTCCATTTTTGGTTATCAGTTATCCATTTCAGTTATATATATACTGTTGTTGCTTCCGCTGTTGATGTATGTTTTATTTCATTCCGCCACGCTACACTTTGACAAATGGGGGCATAGTTTCCCCACTATCAGACCTGGGCCCTCGCTGCTAGTCGGCAGCCTCTGGCATTTGGGGAAATGCGCTTGAGGTCATGTGGCGAACCGGGTTCGGGGCACCCGTTGAGTGTCACCTGGGGCCGGGATGTTACAAAGTGGTATCAAAGGAGTTTCATTTCTTTGACTTACTATTTGGAGTCTTAGTCAGGGATAGGATGAGAATGGTAGTTGGTAATAAGATGTGCCCAGGAATATTTAACCCGTGTATAGGGAAAAGCTAGTCTACCTCATATGTTTTCAATTTTATTGATTTTGCAAATTTTATTATTGATTTTATTTCAACGTTGGGTGACACACTTGAGATTGTGTTGTTTATATTTTATCCATGAGTTCTATTTAGTTGCAACCCGATGAGATGAGGGTATGCCATCTCATGCATCATTTAGGAACATGCTATAAATCACATGCCAAGCATAGTTCCATGCCATGTAGGTGCATTAGAAATTTCATGTTGTTGTGATAGTTATTGTGCTAATAAAAGCATGCTATTGTGATAGCTGCTTGATAAATACCTGCTATGTGATATGGTATTTTGTGTGAGGCTGTTTATAGAATGGATTCCAAACTTTGGATTTTGGGGAGTATGGGCCCTCATTGACTGGAGTTTGGGGAATCATTGGGTGTTTACTGTATTTCATAACACAGATAAGATGTCAAACATTGATTCGTGGGGAGTATGGGCCCTCACGGATTGGAATTTGACACTTCAGTGTTGTTTTTCAGTATTTTCTAGGTTCCAGAGTAGTTTCTGAGGCATATTGTCTGGAAAACCCAGTATACACGCCGTTTAGTACTTCAGACACATCGTGTATGTTCTTCTGTTTGGGATGAAAAATAAACTTTTTGAGTACACGCCGTGTACCCTAAGTACACGCCGTGTAGTTTCATCTCGTGTCATAGACCGTGTGGGCGGGGACACGGGGAAGGTAAAGGCTTTGACTGAACACGACGTGTAGCTTTTGTACACGCCCTTTCATGTGGACCCGGTGTCCTCCGTGTAACTAACAACATGGGTGGAGGAAACCTGAAGCCATACACGCCAAGTCCATTATGGAACACGCCGTGTAGTGTGACCTAAGGACCCGGCCGTGTAAACTAACAAAAAGGGTCGGTGTAATCCCTTTGAGTACACGCTGTTTGTATATCGAACACGACGTGTAGTGTGAGCCGTGTGTCCGGCCATGTAACTAACAACACGGGTCGACAGAGCTCATCCGGTACACGCCGTGTTCCTATGGGACACGCTGTGTAGACTTATCTGAGGACAGACCATGTGGACTTAGCCGTGTGGCTGGGAAATGGGATGGTGTACACACCGTGTGCGGGTGTAAACCACCATGTAGTGTCAAGCCGAGTAGTCGTCCGTGTCACAAATGACACGGGAAGTTGTAAAATTTCACCATACACGCCTTGTAGATTATATACACGTCGTGTAGTTTTGTTCCATGGGAGTCGTGTAGCTTCTCCGTGTAGAAGGACCCAGGCAGGGAAGGGAAGTCAAGTGCATGCCGTGTAGTCAGTATACACACCATGTAGTCTTGTTTTTCAAATCTTGAAATGCCTTCTTCCTCTTGTTCCCTTTGTGGTTACTTCGTTTTCAGTCTTTTTAATCTTGTTCTAAGTCATGGATTTGACCTTGTAGTGTCATGCCCCCGAGGCGACCGTGTATTGTTCGCCAAGAGAGCGACAAAGACTACACTCCAGAGATGGTGGGCCATGGGCTACCAGTGGATCCTCCAGTAGAGCCAGATGCGGCGCCAGCTGTTTTACCAGACACAGGCGCAGAGGCGTAGTTCCGTGAAGGCTTTATGCGGTTCATGAAGAACTTTCAGGGAGGACCGCCGGCTGCCACATCTATGGCTGAGATTACTCATATCTTCCAGCAACAACATCCAACTATTTTTTTAGGGGATGGAGGACCACAGGCTACGAAGTCTTGGATGGGGTCGATGCAGACTATTTTCGAGCATCGTGGGACGCCTCCAGGGTGGAGGGTCAAGCTCGCGACTTATATTCTACGTGATTCCACCAAGAGGTGGTGGGATGTTACCACCTAGACAGAGCATCACAGATACATGGAGTGGGAAGATTTTCAGACAATCTTCTATGACTACTTCTTCCCAGAGATGCTGAGAGCAGATAGAGCTCGAGAGTTCATGAATCTTCAACAGGGCGCTATGTCAGTGATGGATTACTCTGCCCGTTTTACAGAGCTTCAACGTTTTGCACCTATTCTGGTGGGTGATGAGACGTTGAGAGACAGACGCTTCGAGGATGGTCTTCAGTATGACATCCGAGCACTGGTGAATGTTTTTAGGTTTCATTCAGTACATGATATACTGAATCAGGTGCTCATTTCATAGAGGAACCTACAGGAATCTAGTGGTGTGGGCCAGGGTGGTTCAACACCAGTTTTTGGTACTATTTCTATGGGCAAGAGGAAGATACAGATGGACTTCTCTCAAGGTGGAAGTACCTTCCAGATAGTTTCTTCTGGTGTACCGATCAAGTGATACCATTGTGGTAAAGAGGAGCACAAGAGACCGCAGTGTCCACGTGATCCAGTGGAGTGCCGAGCTTGCGGCAAGGTGGGTCATCTACAGCACTTTTGCTGGGCGTTTCTACCAGTGGCTAGTGAGAAGGGTTCTGTGTAGACTCCGCGAGTGGGAGAAGGGCCATCAACTTCTTACCAGTCAGGGAACTGGAATATGTCAGGGCGTGTAGGCAGAGATGGTGATCGTGGCCATGGTAGCCAAACACCAGGATCTCATAGGCAGCATGGCGGGATAGCTCAGGGTAGCCAGGTTGTGTCGCAGGGCCGTGGCACTGGGCAGGCATATGCAGTGCAACAGACCTAGTAGGAGAAGGATCCTGAACCTTCTACTATCAGAGGTACTATTTTATTTGCTTCTATTTTATCTTTTTTACTTTTCGATACGGGTGCTACACATAGTTTCATATCTGTGCCCATTTTGGAGAGCCTTGGGCTATGTGTTTCTTCTTCTTCTGATGTCATGATGTTATACACTCCGTTGGGGACAAGAATGGCTGGTGTGCGTCAGTTCAAGGAGTTCTCCCTTGAGGTTGGTGGGTGTCACTTCCTTTGTGACATCTATTTCTTGGAGATGACAATTTATGATGTAATTCTTGGGATGGACTGGTTGGTTGCCTTTGGAGCCTTTGTAGACTGCTATTGTCGCAGGGTGCGTTTCACGTCACGAGAGGGCAGAGAGGTTCTATACAAGGGTGAATGGGATGTTCAGGCGAGTCGAGCTAGACCAGAGCATCGTGGGTGAGGTGGAGTCCCAACCCAAATTGTTGGCTTATATCTGGATGATCAGGGGACTTTTCAGAAGAATTTCCCTCCAGTGGTTGATCGTTTCATGGATGTCTTCCCGGATGACTTTTTAGGTCTACCTCTGGAGCGAGAGGTGGGTTTCTCTAATGAGCTAGTGCCAGGGGTAGCACTGGTTTCCATTCCTAATTATAGGATGGCTACACCTGAGCTGCAGGAGCTCAAGAGGAAGTTAGAGGAGTTACAGGAAAAGGGTTTTATCCGACCCAGTACTTCTCCATGGGGTTCTCCAGTCCTTTTTGCGAAAAAGGCGAACGGTACCCTCAGACTCTGTGTGGATTATCGGAAGCTGAACCAGTTGAAGGTTAAGAACCGATATCCCTTACCGAGGATTGATGATCTTTTTGATCAACTTCGTGGAGCACGAGTGTTATTGAATATTGACTTGAGATTAGGATATCATCAGCTGCGTGGGAGACCATTAGATATACCGCTTACAGCCTTTCGGAGCAGATATGGTCTATATGAGTACTTGGTTATGCCGTTCGGACTCACAAACACGCCAGCAGTTTTCATGGCTCTGATGAATCATGTGTTCCATCCTTATCTAGACTCTTTTGTGGTAGTATTCGTGGATGACATCTTGGTGTACTCTCACACTAGACACGACCATGACACCCATCTTGAGATCATATTGAGTACACTGAGAGAGCATAAGATATATGCTACGATCTCAAAGTGACACTTTTGGATGGACCATATTCACTTCCTGGGTCACATTATGTCCGAGGCAGGAGTTGCAGTTGACCCAGAGAAGGTGAGATCAGTAGTTTCTTGGGATCAGCCCATGAATTTGTTTGAGATACAGAGTTTCTTGGGTCTGGCTAGTTACTACATATGATTCATACATGACTTCTCCCGCTTGGCAGCACGGTTGACGGGTTTCACTAAGAAGGGTGTGAAGTTCGTTTGGTTAGAAGCTTGCGAGACAAACATTCAGGATCTGAAATGAAGGCTGACATCAACACTAGTCCAGATACTCCCAGAGAAAGGGAAGAGCTATACAGTTTATTGTGATGAATCAGGTATTGGGCTAGGAGCAGTGTTGATGCAGGGCGATCGAGTTGTTGCGTACGGTTCTCGGCAGTTGAGGCCACATGAGAGGAATTACCCGAAGCATGATCTCGATTTGGCTACTATTGTGCATCCGTTGTGCTGTTTGAGGCATTATCTATTAGGAGAATGTTTTTTGGTTTTCACCGACCACAAAAGTCTCATGTATATTTTTACCCAGTGTGACTTGAATCTGAGGCAGCGAAGGTGGGTCAAATACCTTCAGTCCTTTGATTTTGAGCTTGCCTACACACCTGGTAAAGGTAATGCAGTAGCTGATGCACTGACCAGGAAGACTCAGATACAGGCTGTGTAGGAGGCCAGTAATGAGTGGTTGCTTATGGATTTGTTCTCTGAGATGCATTTGGAGGTGCACGACAGTTAGGGGAAACCTTATCTTTCATCTTTAGCTGTGAATTCTTCCCTCATATATAGAGTGAGGATGAGATAGCTATCTGATCCAGAATGCCTCGTTCTACGGGAGTCGGTGGCAAGTGAGGACCCTCCTCCTGGTTGGACGATAGGTGATGATGAAATTCAGCATTTCCATGTACGAGTGTGGGTTCCAAGCGATATATGCGAGGAGCTAATGTGGGAGTTTCATGCTTCAGCTTGGTTAGTTCATCCCAGGCTTACCAAGATGTATAGTGACTTGAGACGTCAGTATTGGTGGCCAGGTATGAAGAGAGACGTAGCTGGTTTTGTTACAAGGTGCTCCACCTGTCATCAGGTGAAGGCAGAGCATCAGAGACCAGCTGGGCTGTTACAGCAGTTACCCATCCCAGAGTGGAAATGGGATGATGTCGCGATGAATTTCGTGACTGGATTTCCAAGGTCACCTCGAGGCAATGATGCCATGTGGGTTTTTGTGGACAGACTCCTGAAGGTAGCTCACGTTTTGCCGATCAAGGAGACATTTCATGTTGACGAGCTTAGAAGGTTGTATATCTGAGAGATCATACGTCTTCATAGGGACCCTCGTTCTATCATTTCATATAGGGATGCTCGGTTTATGTCTATTTTCTGGCAGAGTTTTTAGAAGTAATTGGGTACACAGGTGCTTCTAAGAACAGATTAACACCCTCAGACCGATGGTCAGTCAGAGTGTACGATACAGGTGCTTGAGGACATGTTGCGTGCATGCGTCTTAGACTTTGGGGGCTCTTGGGAGAAGCATATACCCTTAGTCGAATTTTCCTATAACAATAGTTTTCAAGAAACGATTGAGATGGAACCTTACGAGAATTTATATTGTAGGCCATGCCAATTAACTTTGTGTTGGTTAGAGTCAGGTTAGGTAGGTTTACTAGGACCACGTCTCGTGCAGGAGACTTCAGAGCAGGTCCAGTTGATTCAGAAGCAGATGGCTACCGTGCAGTCTCGTCAGAAGTCTTATGCTAATCGCCGTAGATGAACATTGGAGTTCATGGTCGGGGAACAGGTTTTCTTGTGTGTTTCACCGAGGCTGGGACACAGGAGGATCATGAGATAGGGTAAACTTTCACTGAGGTATGTCGGGGCCATTTGAGATTCTATAGAGAGTCGGTCCGGTTGCCTATCGGTTGCAGTTACTGCAGTATTACCGAGCCATGCACAAAGAATTCCATGTATCTAAGTAGCGTCTCTATCATTCAGACCCATATGATACCTTTCAGCCAGGGGAGGTTGAGCTTCTATTTGATGCATCCTTTGAGGAGAATCTGATTCGTATCGTTGATAGGAACACGAATGTTCTTCGATGCCTATCAGTTCCTCTCGTACGGGTGTTATGGAATCATGGCCGAGGGTAGGATGAAACCTGGGAGTGGGAGACCGATGTACGTGCTCAGTGGCTGGATATGTTCATGGATATATCTTCACCACCTTTGGAAGGGCAATTTAGGGACGAATTGTTTTAAGTGGGGATGTTTGTAAGAAACCGGTTTTTTTGAGGTACGAGTATCTTCTTTTCTCTTTTTCCTTAAGAATTTTTGAGAAAATAAGGAAAATGGGGAAAGATCCTAATTTTGGAAAGTACACGCCGTGTATTTTTTCACACACCGTGTACTTTTGGCCATGTGGGATCTGTACACGGGGCGTGTGACCATGTCGGTGATGAAGGGTGTAGGAACCGACTACACACCGTGTAGTGGTTATTTACACGTCGTGTAGTCAGTCAGTAGGTGAATAGTAAGGTGGTGGCCAGTTGTGCAACAACACATGCCATGTACTCATGAAGACATGCCGTGTAGTCATGTCAGTAGGTGAACAGTGCCACGTGCGCAGGAAGCCACCAAGGGAACAGTTAAAAATGGGAAGTACATGCCGTGTACATGGAAATACACGCCGTGTACTTTGTTTTTATGCTTAAAATGGGTAGTAGCCTCCCCTATTCACAGGGAAGGCTTAAAACAGGAAGAGAGATCAGGAGAGGAAGGCCGGAGCTTCAGAGATCCACCGAGCGCACGTCGGGAATCCGTTTCCGCCTTAGATGATATCGTTGGAACCGCCCGGGTAAGCCCTCTCATCTCCTAGCGTCGTTCTTTCCAATCCATTATATAAGGGATGTTATTTAAGTTTAAGCGGGTTTTATTTCACCTCAGATCGACTTCGTTCAGGGACGATTCGTGGAATGTCGTTCGAGTATATCATTCGTGGGTGTTAAAGGTAGGTGGCTTGGTGTTTATTTTACAACTGTAGTGCGTTTTGTGTGTTTTTGAGCTATGAACCCATATTTGGGGTGTCATGAGGCTGAGGTCGTGGCTAATTTAACTACATAGAACTCTATAGGTAATTAAATAAAGTTGTAAAAACGCTGTTTGGGATCGCTGCTTGGATCCAGGACCATCCCAAGGGGTGCATTACTCTGTTTAGCTGTTTTGCCAGGATACCCGAGGGTATGCCATGTTTAATTATGAATTACTTTTTCCTTGAGAGGAATTCTATTTAAATTTCATGTTTATATGTTTGGCACGACCCACTTACTTATGCCTTAGGGTGGTGTTTTTTTATAGCCTGAGGGCGTGACTGTATTAGCCTAAGGGCGACGTTCTATTTTTGCTTGAGGGAAACCTTTCGTGCCTGAGGGCTTGACTTCTATGCCTGAGGGAGAAACTTCCTAGGCCTGAGGGAAATTTCTGTTATGCCTGAGGGAAATTACTGAGGGTGAGATTCTGATTACCTGGGGGTGAGATTTTGTTTGTATAAGGATGCTGACTGGTTACTTAGAAATTCACTATTGTGATTTCTTAATATTAAATGATTAAAAGAATAATAAATTGGAAATATAACTGGTAAGTTGTTTACTGTTGAGTACGCCTTATTTTATTGCATTTTAATTTTGCACACTGTTGTTGCATGTTTACACACAGTTGAGCATGGGCCTTTAGTAGGTGCCTACTGGGATTTATTTCTCACACCCTATTTGGGTCATGCTTTTCGGCCCAAACAGATTACGTTTCTGTAGGTGTGGAGAAGGGAAGGGGCCCTTATACATGCACTTGATTGCTGGTGGGGTGTAGGAGAGCATGAGATCGAGCATTGCCTCGTGATGCTGCGGGCTGTTCTGTTCTGCTTTCTGTACTTGTTTTTCAGTTGTAATGTAATGTATTGCAGCGTAACATGTTTTGGCTATTTTCATAGAATAGTGACATGATGCATCTTCACATATATATATATATATATGATTGATGTTTTCCCTTTTTGGTTATCATTTATCCATTTCTATTATATATATATATATTTTTGTTGCTTCCGCTGTTGATGTATGTTTTATTTCATTCCACTAAGCTACACTTTGAAAAATGAGGGCATAGTTTCCCCACTATCGGACCTGGGCCCTTGCTGCTAGTTGGCAGCCTCTGGCATTTGGGGAAATGTGCTTGAGGTCACGTGGCGAACCAAGTTCGGGGCACCCATTGAGTGGCACCCGGGGCCGGGACGTTACATTGTCTATGTGAGACATCATATTTTAATACCCCATGAGAAATATTACTCATATTTTCTATGTCTATAAGAGTATTTTGATATATGATAAACCAATGTGAATCTAAATATTGATCAGTTGAGTGTGTTCCTTGTGATGGTACTAGATTAGGATATTGGATGACCTAGGATGATCCAATATTCGAAATTTCCCCCAATCAGGGGAAGTCTGATTTCAAATTAGGAAGGGGTTTTGAGATGAAAAATCCCCCAGAACTGAGATATGTGGATGTTACTACTATAATATCAAAACACTCATCATATAATTTAGTGACCATAATTGTTGGGTTAAAAAATCCCCATGCAATGAGGGCTGTGTTTTTTGTTGAACTTTCGTGGCTGCACTTCTCTTCTACAAATGATTTCCCAAACATGGGATGCATGTCTCATTTTGTATGCACATGTATCATCCATTTCCAATGTCCATTGTGCTGTCACAAACATTTTGACAATATAAAAGCTGATTTCTCCCAAACATGAATCTTACAAGATATTGTTTGATGTTTTTGGAAGAAGTATCTCAATAGGATGCTCTCTTTTTTACTAACATTAGTGGGAGTTGTTTGTGATCTATTTTTGTGGAGTATATCATTATTCATGGATAATATCCCTTTGAAAATTCCATACTGAAGCTATTACATTCCATGATACCAAATTCGGGGGTATTTTCTTGTTTGGGGAGTGAGGTGAAATTTAATTCTTTGTGTCCACCCTATCATATTATATGAACAACAGATTGGGGGCATTAGTTTTCAGCTGTGATAATATTTCTAACAAATTGATGCATGAGGGTTGAAGGGATCCTTTACATTTATCTATATTTCTTGATGATAGGACATATTCCATGTCAATTTTGTTTTTCATCCATTCATTTACCATGAAATGATTTTTAACACTCTTGATAGGGTAATAATTTCTATCTTAAGTGATGATGATTTTTCCGTATAACGAGGTGGATGTTGTGCAAAGAATATTTCAAAAACTCCTCTAGAATATTGTATTTAGGGGAATATAAATCCCATAACGTGATGGGAATGTCATTTTTAGCAAGTTATTTCCTATGTTTAGCAAGTGATTTTCATATTTTTCTATAATATTATCTTCCTAAACTAACTTGAGTGGACACTTTCCTACCACTTTATCTTTAGAAACAAGATCAGTATGGACTTCCTCAACTACAATGGAAGGTAGGTGGGATAAGGGTGGTTCAAATAATGACTGCTACCTTGGGCTATCTTCCAGTTGAGAAGGTATTTCACTTATTAATAATAATGAATCATAACTGAATGTCCTTTTTTACAAGCACATTGTGATTAGAGGTATTTTTGATCAGTACATTTCTGATTAGAGGATTATATTGACGACATGTAATACTACTTCGGAGTGAACATTAATAGTGAGTTCCATCATAGGGAGTACCACCAAGGGGGATTACATCAAGGGAAAACCTTATTTCTCATTGATATTCTAAAAACATGGTGGGATTTTGTGACTCTCATAAAAGTGATTGAATCATGAGATAGATTGGATAGTGGTCATGTAGAAAACCTTAATTATGTAGTTTCTAGAGAGACCCTTTTGAATTACTACTACTGCCCCATAATTTGGAAATAGTAGAATATTAACTTGACATGTCATAGATATCTGCATAAGGAATTCATGAACTTTATCATTGAGTAGGGAAGGATTGTAGATCGGCACTTCATTTTTCTATTCTCTCTTGTGAGCCCGAGAAACAAGCACCACTTACTAGGGGAAGATGTTTTCATTAGCATGGGTTTATTCTTTCTAGGTAGTGGTCATTGGGATAGGCTAATTTAATCTAATTTTGATGGGTGTGTTTTCCCGATTCGGTTGTCCATATATCTTATCTGAGTATTCCCCACAACTATCCTAGATGGGTGAAGTGGTGTCTGTTGACTTCAGGTTTGTATGCTAATGAGAAATCCCATTTTCGGGGATACAGTTGTGTTTTCATCCATATGGAACTACTATTTTCACTATTATGATTTCCTGACAGTTTCTAGGATGTATGAAGGGATATATAATGACCCATCAACATTTCAATGATATAATTGATTTCCTAAATGATTTGAATGGGGATATATACCCATGGGGTATATAGAGTAGGTTTATATTCTTACCCTTAACCCTATTTCAGGTCTGTGGGAACTAACAATAATAATTTATGGGGGAAGAGAGTTGGGTTAGTCCCCTATTTGTCGTCAGGACATTTTGACCATCTTCTCTCAGTGCTTCCAGAAGAAACTGCTATTATGATTGATGAATGTTGGTAGGTGTGTGAACCTACATGAAGTTGGCCATGAAACCTGAATGGAGAGCTTCTTTGACCACTACCATATGAGGCTGCAGGTAGGCCTATGAGTTAAAAATAGGTGTATGTTCGTTATTTTAGTGTTATATTATATTTGAATGGTGGGATTACATGGATGTAGGAAGATAAAACTGTTGGAAGGACGAATTAATATGACTGGTTTTATATTACCAGTGAAAATTGGAAACAAAATTTGATAATTGGGTTTCTCTATAGGAGATAGGGGTGTGTCCTTGCTCCATTTTGGCCTGTCATTTCATCGAAAATACTGTCTTGCATTCCCAAGCATGGAAGACAAGGTAAGGTCGGTCAAGTTCAGTGCCAACATCATGTTGAGGTCTCACTACCATGTGGCATCAGTAGAGATTATTTCTAGGAGGATACCTTTGTAAAGACTCATGTGTTTATTGGATGAAGCTATATGAGACCTCTTGATCAACCACCTAAGATATAGGAGGGACTTATTGTCATGTGCTGGGGATTAGCTGCAAAAACAATTGATGAAATATGTCAGTGTTGTCTATATCTCAACAACCAGTCATCACTGACTAGATGAACGATGGTGATTGGTGAGCTGTAGGGCCTATCTGGTACCCTCCATTATCAATATGGTTTTTTTCTAAAACTACTCCTAGATGAGTGCCTTAGAGACACATTATTGAACACATTGGGATGGTGGTTACATTTTTTCCATAGATGAATACCTGGTGTGAACATTTTACATGGAATGAATTTCTAGAAGATAGATAGATTCCATTCGATCTGATGGTGTTCTGAGAATGATTCCAAGAATATATTTCAAACCAAAATAGGAAAAATTCTTCAAAATAATATCTCATTTGAATGACCACATACATGACTGATTGTCTTATTTGTACTTCATTCATTTATAGTCATAAAGAGGTGTAATAAATGGGAGATAATATCATCGTGGTTAAATATTTCCCTTCATGTTCAAAATTTTTCTTTCCCTATAGATATTTGTGTTTTTCAAATAGTCTATTTTTGTTGTTTATTTTTTTAATCATTATTTTTGGATACACTATATTCTAGTGGTTTCCAAGGAGATTTTTCATGGAACTAGAAACACCAAATAGTTCTGTTTTCATTAGGGGCCTACCTACCAATGTTAGGTTCTAATTGGGGAGTCTTTTCAATGATTCTTAATAACTCACATTGGTTAAGGGGATCAGTGGTTATCATCATCACTACCTTTGGGGGAATTGTTTCCTACTCCAGGATTCACTTATAGATCTACGACGTGCTCATGAATCCTTCATTAATTAAAAATTATACTGAAGGTCACCATTCATTTAAAAATAAATTATTATCATGTGTGGGACATTGAATTATCTTTATGTATCCATGGTTTCAATTAAATAAAATATATGTATGTATCTAGGGACTTCCATCAATTGTATCCTAAAAATTTTTTATTTGAGATTCATTTCCCACTTTTATGTTGATTTTTGGGTTCTAGCCACATAGTGATGAACTCTAGAGTGTATTGTCTTCTAGGGAGATGAGAGTAGTTTGGATGTTGGGATCAGACCCATGAGATGAGATTCCTATGTATTCTCCAGAAATGAATCATAACTCACATAGTTCAATTCTACCTAATGGGACACATCTTACCTATTACGGTCATTTGATAAGGATTAAACCTTGAAGTTTAATGTTATATAGTAAGGTAGTCCTGGAGGATTGTTCCTAGATAATGATTAGTGTGAGGCTTACACCAAATCATCCTAGGTAACCGGGAAGGGATACAAGTTTCCTTGTTAAATTATACCTTATAAGCAATGCATCCTAGAGATTATAGGGTTGATTTGGAATGCTGGGTCAGGACCTTATGAATGCTTCATTAATATCCCATTTGGGTGATAATTAAATCCCAAGTACTTTTGTGGTGAGTAGCCATGCCTGTGGAGGCCCTCTAATGTTTTTTCTTGTAGGGTAGTATATAACATTGATAAGATTAATTTGGGGTTTATTCCTAATGAAGATGAAAAGGTGAATGAATTTCGGTCCATGAGAAGTTCCTTGAATACTGGAGATTTGGGGTTATGGTTTGGGGGTTACTCATAAGGAATATTCCCATATTTCTTGAGGGTTTTTCGGTAATTGTTTAGGAGATTAATTCCCTTATTTAATTAGTATTGTTTTGTTTGGGTCTTAATCATGAGGTGGATTACCATGGACTAGTAATTATTAGGGCTTACACTGAAATAGGAGGTCTGAGGATTTGTTTGGCTGGGGCTTACACATGAATATGATTCCCATGATGGTGAATGTATGGGGGATTATATATACTTGTAGGGCTAAATTTTGTTTGGGGATTACACATGGAATGATTCTTATGGATTAGGGATTATGTGGATTTCATGACCACCTCAAACCACTACTGACACATGAGTCTTGATCGGTGTGATAAACAAGAGAGAGTCTATGATCCATGAAACCACACAATCTGCCTTTCCATAAGGACAAATACATTGCCTTGTGGAAATAGGATTATAGAGGAACTATGATGGAAGGAGAGAAGATGATTTGGGCCTAGATCTGTGGAAAAAACAAGTTTCTGATGGTGTGGATTATATGATCATTACATTCCCTTAATCCCACACAATTCATAATGATTCATTATTGAATGTTAGAAACTAGAGGAAATGGAAGATCTGAAAACCCATATAGTCCTCCTCATCAACTAATGAATGAGGTGGTGGGTAAGAGATAGAAGAAGGTAATCATGGGACCATACCCTCTCTAATACAATATCCAGAAGGTGGAGATGCATTAGATTGAAACCATGCATGAGGACTCCATGGGGCTTACTATATTTGGGATTCACTATAAATTGGTTTCATAGAAGGAGATGAGGATATCAATCCCAGTCAAATGAAAATGAACGTGTGATCATCCTCTTCCTAACCATGAACTAAAGGATATGATTCTTAGATATGGGAAGGGGTATAAAGAGTATGGACCCTAATTCCCAAGGGTTAGAATTCCCTAACACCATCCCCAGGGAAAATGTACTCCTGACTATGTGTATGAAAATCTAAAATCACCTCAAGAACCATAATAGAATTTTTGGATAATAGTGGAAAACCTCTGACCATAGTAATGAATATCTAAATGGGAGAGACAATTTTTTACCCATTCAAATGGGTTTTCATCTATAGTGGCTTATTTGAATGTTTTTAAATGGTCCATTATAGAAAATAGATCTGAATGAATAGCAGTGCCTCCATTGATGTATTTTAAGAGGGATTAAAGAGGAGATCACACACGCCCTATCATTGAGGGTAGAGATGCCTCACATTGGGCCTAGGAGGAATTAAATGAGATGCATATAGGATTATAGGCTTGTGCGAGCTGTAAATGGATTATGAAATAGATCACCAGTGAAACCACACTTTTGATAGTCATTGGCCTAGGCACCAATGGCCTACTAATGTGTCCCAAGAGTGGTATCAAATGGGTCCCATATTAGTGAGAGAAGGATCATGTAGGTGGTTCAACCATTATTGGAGGAATGGTCCTCATGTAGGTGTCTTGGGTTTTGAACCCTAGAGGGACCTTAAACTCACTTTTCCCCTTTAATTATATCCTTAATAGATTTTTTGAGTGAAATTTAGAAGGCTTTTGGAGGGCTAGGTGAAGGGCTCTACGACCAAGTCTTAGGGTCTTCATTAGATTTTACAGTTGTGATAATAAGGAGCCTATGGGTTCTATTTATAAGGAAATAGGGAACCAATAAAAATGGAGTTACCCTTCATAGGTTCATGGTATATGTTCTTAGCACATGTACCCCATGAAGTTCGACGCCACTACTGCAGGGCACAGGTCCTTGGTGTAGGTACATGGAACAGGTGCATGTAATTGGTCTGTTGTGCAGGTTCATTGATCAGGTCTATTGTGTGGGATCTTGGAATAATTACCCTAGACAGGTGTCCTGTGAAGTTGTACCATAAACCATTCAAGCCTGGCAAACAATGTTTTCTATTGCGACATTTGGATTTACAATTCTCCTGTTCTAACATAATGACGTGTTTCTACTCATACTCAATATTTTGTGTCTATGTTTGGTTTGAATCAGGAATTATATGACAAAGTGCATAGAACTCATTTCACAGTGTAAAAAAGCATACAAATTTTTTCTTTTGGGAAAAATTGATATTGAGTGTTTGTGTCCACTTTATGAAATAATATTAATTTATGTAAGGGTGATGGTTTAATTATCTTAAAATTAAATCATAGATGATTATCGAGAATATAAGAAATTTGTTGATTTTTAAATATCACATGAATATGAATTGATGGTGGATATATACCAAGATCTTTACTTATCGAATAGACTACAAAAAAGGAAATAATTGAGTGTGGAGAATGTTTTTTTGAGAAAAACCTCAACTACATAATTTTAAATATGTTTTTAAAACTATAAAAATTTAAACCATTTTAGCTTTTACCACAGAAGTGAGTTTTTACATATGAAATTTATTATTAATATGTGAATATAAAATTTTCATTTTTACATAATTTATATATTATAATTCCAATTATGAAATCCATTTTATTATATTCTTTTTTTTAAATTGATAAAATTCAACTTTGGATAAAACATTGATTTAAATAGTTTTATAGGTAGTTATGAATAATGTTCTAAAATGAAAAATATATAATTGTTGATTAATTTTAATATATTATAAAAAATTAATATATTTATAAAATAAATATAATATTAATAAAAGTGAATCATAATGTCACCATTTAATGATTATATCATTTTTTTAAACAAACTTATGGTTTTTATAAAATTGTTGTATTGTACTATTCATAAAAAAATAAATCAATTAGAAACATCTAAAAAATTTAACCTAATAAAATTTTTAGATTTAGAGTCAATGATTTATTCTATTCTATAAAATTAATATTCTAAAATTTTTATATTATAATTTGTCATGAAAATTCAATATATAAAGAAAAGTGCATTTTTTGAAAACAATATGTTTTAATATTATATATTCTGAATATTATTTGATAAAATATAAAATTTCAGAAATGATAATATATTAGGTACTAAATAATAATGATTTAAATTTTGTCAATTTAATTTATAATGATAAGATATATAACACTTTAAAGATCGTTTTTGGAAAAAAAAATCACTTTTAAATAATCATAACCAAATACCATTAAAAATACTTATGTATATTCTCAAAAAAAAAATTCTAATACATTTATATTAATATCTATAATTTTATTTTATGAATACATAATATATAATGTTAATAATAATAATAATAATATTAATAGTAAAAACATAAATATATATTAATAATTATTTATTATAAAATTTTATTGTTATTGATTATTGTGAAATTGTATTTGTTAATATTTACAAATAAAAATAATAAAATATAGTATAAATATTTCATAAATTTATAAAAAATGCACATATTTTGAATTACCTTATTTTTAATTCTCTAAATTCATTCAAATATAAAACATCACCAACATATTCATTACAAACACATTTTTTAAAGAAGAATTTTTATATCTATGTATTTCATTTTATGTCACACAATATGAATTCTATGATGATGATATTTAACCTATATTACATTTATTTCTAATATTCGAAAAATAGTTCCATGTATATCTCTCTCGGTTCAGCATAGGTCGAAATGAAGTTTTCTCTCCCATAATTCTTATCCAAATTCCTTAATAAATTTAGGAAATCAATATTTTTAATTGGTTCATAAGGAAATAATAATCATCAAAATCATATCATTTTTTGATTTTATATCTAGTTTTTTAATATAGACCCACTCATTATACACAAATTAAGGATATTGTTTATTATAAACCATCCTATTAATGGGTGAATAGACCTATGAGAAACTTCATGACATCCTCTTTTATTTTCTATTATTAAGAGATTAATTTTTATCTTGGAAAAATACAAACACAAAACATTTCCAATATTATAAGATGATATTTTATTTCGCAACTCAAACCATATACTCTTCCACTTGGTTTTCACTATTGTTATATCGTTATAATACCAAAAAATATCAAATATAATCCTGAAAAATAATTTATTATTACATTAATTCCAACTGAATTCCCCCAAACCCAAACTCCTAGATCTGGTGCTAAAATTTATTTCTTTAAAAAAATGATTTGATACAAACATAGATAAACTATGCAAAATATCTTATAATTATTGATATATTTACTTAGATAAAAATTAAAACTCATACTATAGGTCATAATCCAATGAATGGAAGGTTATGTGTCTTTATAGACTAGTTATATAAGATACATAATCTTTATCACCTGAGAAAATTTCTCTATTCATGAGACACAATTGACTTCCATCAATACTTATTATAATTTATAATCATAAATATGACATTGAGACTAGAAATATAAAATTGTCGTGAGATCATGAAATTTGTATGGTATAACATATCAACATGCCATAAGTGGTTAAATAATTTTAATATGAAAATAAATATGTAGATAAATAGTTTATTTAATATTTTATAGATGAATAAGAGTATTCCATAAAAATGATATAATTACTTGTAATCTAAAAATAATAAAAAATTAACAATGGAATAAGAGTTTAAAATCAAGAGTTAATAAACATGATACATGAGGAACAATCATAGACATAACTGAAGGAAATTTTACTTTACCTCAAAAAATAACATAATAAAGATAATTTTCACAATCATAAGCTTTAGGTAACATTATAATATGAGTATATTGATGAAGTATGACGAACTATGTTTTTGGGATAAAAATGAAGGAATTCCATTTAAATTGTCGACATGTCCAAGAAGACTGATAATTTATTTTTTCAGAATTTCAAATAAGGAACACCCATTAATTTTAGATATTATCCAAGAAATATAACAATTTAGTTTTCTATTATATTCCAAAAGGAATAGCCTTTATTTTTCTAGAATATCCAAAAAAGTCACCCATTATGTTGGGAATTTATTCAAAGAAGGATTTCTATTAAATTTTTTATGAAATATGAGAAGCCTAAAACCAAAATATATCATGTAATATAAACCCAACAATTGTGTATTAGTAGGATATATAGGATCCCATCTAT
Organism: Viscum album; assembly: GCA_963277665.1. Taxonomy (NCBI): domain Eukaryota; kingdom Viridiplantae; phylum Streptophyta; class Magnoliopsida; order Santalales; family Viscaceae; genus Viscum; species Viscum album. The sequence goes on along the minus strand of OY728151.1, from coordinate 1,447,896,156 downwards.
AATTGATTCCCTAATCCATGTTCTAAAATATCCTCATGTGTGACTCCACATAGGCTAGAGGCTACCAACTAGCTGCACATGTGTAAAGGGAAACATGGGGAGACTATATTCATTTATAACAAGGATGTCACCAAGTAAGTAATATTGAAAAATAATGAGGTCCAATAGAATAGTAAATTGACAATATAAAAAAAATCAAAATTAGTTACAAGGAAACTTAATATAACAATTTATATAGAAATAATTCCATTTCCTATAGTCAGAGCGTATAAACCCTGACCAAAACTATCAAGAGACTCTAAAAATGGACCAGCGTACCCACTCGATATTGAGCTCCCATGACCGAAGTCATCATACCACGCCCATAAAATCACCAAGTCCCTATACTGATCCTGTAGTAGAAATCCAGTAGCATATCCTTGTGTTCACAAGTGTCAGGGCAGCCTGACCAGGGTGTGAGTATGATTCAGTAGGCCACCATCATTGTTCTCTAAAGAAACAAATAGTCTATGAAAAGGTGTACACAAATAATAAGTGAAATATATAATCAAATAAATAATGAAACCATTTACGTAATTATCAAATATCCAATATATCCGTTATGTTCTCTAGTGAAACTAATCTACAATACTAACCTATGTCACAATGGTAATCTAGCTCAAGTAACAAGGCATTAAACACACTCCTAATCATAGTGGGTGTTTATTAAACACATATATCTCATACTCATTAGTTCAAAATAATCACTTGATTAATTTTAAACATTTGTTCCATGGTTAATGAATTTTCATCATTCAAATTATGAACAATACTGGTCAATAACCACACATATGGGATTATGTCAAGTTTCCTATCTAACTAAGGAATTTTTTTTAAAAAAAATTCATCACAATTACCATAGAGCATAAATCATGGTAGTCTCATCAAATGAAATAGTTAGGGTCATAGATCCATAGTCCCCTTCGCTAACCTGTGAATTGTAGGGGTGGGGTTTATAGCCTTAGTCTAACCCAATCCATGGTCGTAGATCCTTAAGTCCAATACCCCACACTACCAATCCTTTTGCACATGATTCTTTGACCATATACAACATATTTCATTTTACAACCATTTTAAGTCAATAATATAACATTCATAATTAATAATTCTACAATACATAAATCATTCTCATTCCATTGCCCGTTAAAACATTTACCACATACATTTCTTAACTCATTTTCCCATTTTCCTTACACCAAACACTCCCATAGGAATGATTTAAGTTAATCAAAATTAAAATAAATAACATTTACAAACTATTTCACCTTTAACAACACAAATCACAAATATTAAATACATATACCATTATGATTAAAACTTCCTTATGTAATGTAATATATTATCACCATTCATCCTTTAGCACATATCAAACCATGTGTTATCATTCCAAAATAATTTTCATGGGGCCTATCAGAGTAGGTGTTACATCAATTCAATGAATATGGTCCCAAATAACATTTAAGGAAACATCATGGGGTAAAACACTACTAAAAATATTTATCTCAAATCATAATAAAGACACCAATTAAAAATTGGTATTCCTCTTTGAAAAATAAAACATTCAGAATGGATTTTATTTCAATTCCAACAATCCAAATCAATAATTAAATAATTTTCAAAAACTAAACTTTACCTCATTTAAAACATCAATTTAAATCCCATTATAAAATCTATATTTAAATAAATTTGAGGAAAACACCTCCTTTCATTACTATTTTTCAATTTCTTACACCATTTACCATCAATAACACTAATATCATGTCATATCCACAAATATACAATAAAAAATATTACAAATAATTTTAATCATTTTCCAAATACATTTTAAAATTTATTCAAAGAAACTATTAACATTACCCATATATTAATTAAAATTTTACTATCATTTTTTTCTCAAAATAATCCAATCTCAAGGATCACCAATTTTGTTTCAACATTTACAAGGGTCTGGCCTACCCTATTGGTAGCCCTAGGGTCAGTCTAACATCATAAACAAATCCAATGTGGTCCGTGAAGGGTATCTTATCCCAATATAAGTTCCAAAAAATTTTCCATAATAGAATTAATAAAACAATAATTTATCCAAATAGATCAACTACTTACACATATAACACAGAAACACTATGGGAAAACAATATAAGACCACCTACCCCATGTTCGGAGACAACCACACACTCGACCATAACTTTTGATTTAGAAGGAAACCACATTTAAAGACCCTACATAGAATTCACTATCAAAGTGAGGGTTTTATGGATTCCAAAGAGGATGATATATAATAAAATCCCTAACCTAGAAAATAGAGCATGGGGGACTGTTAGAGTCACCCAGATCATTGATTCACAACTAGATGCACTCTAAATAACCATGAATTGAGGGAAAACTATCCATAGAAGAAGGGGGGATATTGGTTCATAACCTAGGCAAGAGGGGGTAGAATGGGAAAAAATATTGTGATAGAAATAAATTTAATCATAAGGGAATGTTAGAAATTTTCATATTTTTAAGGGTTGCACGATTTGACCATAGGGTGGGCCAACTGTGCACCAACTGTGTAGCTACATCTATCCAAGTGGTGAAAAGTCCCACATTTTTATTAGGGAACCTACACGATATGGAAAACCATACATTACCTATGCACTATTCCTCTATTTTAAGGGGTTCTATTTCACAATGTTCCATGGTCTATGTTCATAGTTTTCACTAACCTTATGCAAAATTTTCCCTATTCATTATTTGACCACTTTTATCCCCCTTTCACATCCCGAATAACAAAAACCATTAAAAAATTTTATACACAAGATAACCATTTTAGTAACCATAAAAACACTGTTTAACTAAAAAAATTAACAATGATTAACCCCCACAAATGATCAGGATCATACAACATCCACACCTTATTACAAGTCATCATCGATCCGTACCTCCAAACATCATATTTCCATTAAAACCTAGATGGTTACTCTACCACCTACTAATTATTATTCACCTCCCAAGATCCTCCTCCAACTCTTCCATGTTGAAACAACACCTGGACCAAGGAAATAGTCATACCCCAAATCATTTTCCTCACCAGGTTCCACAATCACAACCTGATGATCCTCAAGGACACATCTACCTCAAACACATCATCACCACAACAACCCATAATAAATTTCTAGGTAATAATACTGAACTACCGAACATAAGGATACACACATGTCAATACATTACTTTGTATGATCCAATAAATACCCTTTTGGTTTGACCTTCTCCATCATTCTTGTCCCAAATTACTTTCCGCCATCTCACCTGGATTCTTTGAAATCTATTACGGTAATCGAAGCCTGAAATCAATGGAGGAAACATCCCAATTATACCCACATCTCACAACCTAACCCTGACAACAAATAGAATCCCAATAGCCACAATTCATTCTGAAACATCTGAAAAAATCAACCCAATACACAGTTTAACTTAAGGTACTCAATCGGTCAGACCCCTATCCAATTCCCATTACCGAAATGCTTCACTAAGATGGATCCTACTTGAGTCCAACCAAATCTAAATGCCATTTATGTTAAAATTGACCACTTTCCTTATATGGTGTTCCTCATCATATACATAGTTATCCACCACCATCTACTAATTTTTGAAACCTCTATAATCATCAAGAAGACCAACATAACCTCAGTGGGACCATTGAAACATACCTAATGCGTTTTCCAAGTCACCACACCCAAACATCCCAAGAAAACCATCCAAAATTGGCATTTGACCCATCATTGAAACTACATGGATTAAACACCCCCATTTTACATAATCATTTAAGGGTAAATTTGTTTCCCCCCAGAACCCATTCCCATTAACGAAATTCCCTGATCATTTCAATGCTAACTAATTGTGGATTACATTCCACCATATCTATTTCATTTTTGTCCACCTAAGTCATCCATCTCCATTCAAATCACCATGTTATTTCCCAACATCCACTATTGGTCCATCACTACTATACCTGGCTATGAACTTATTTACTTAATTTATAAAAGCATCCTTCACACACACCTACCAAATCCATCCCCATCATCTGGTAAAACTCCACCATCATGAATTTCTCTTGTCTACCAACCATTGAAGTTCTTTATAGAACCCCTTAATAAATTTCCATTATGACCCGTATAATTACCATTAAATATTGCAAGCAACAGAAGCTATCATTCAGCTCGATCAATAATCACATCCATGTCCAACCTGGTTTTCCCCAAGAAACCAAAACATGCACATCACATGTAACACCCCAACCCCAGTTACCCAGAGTCAGTGCATTATTACATAACATTGGCATGATCCAAAGAAAGATCAAATCTCGAAAGACCGATCAGTTTAGTATACTTGTAATAACTAGATACATTAATAAGTTTTACATTACATCATAAAATGAAAACTACAACAATATAGTCTTCATAGTCCACACTCGTATCCCCTCATACTATCCCTACAGGTCATTCATAAATTACTTATTCACATCCTGGAAAAAATAAAACATAGAAAAGGGGTGAGCTTAAATGCCCAGTAAGGATAACAATATAGAGGAATCTTTCATAAATAAGAATAAACATTTAAGGAAATTTATAATTAAAACAAAAGCCTTTTAAACTTGAACTTCAACATAGTATGGAAAAAATAAAATGAAATAATGCCATTTACTTATTCACATGGATATTCTACTAATCGAATAATCACATGAAATATTAATAACCACTTTCATAATGATGGAATGCATAATTCCAGACTATCATAACCACATAGCCAATGCCTCGTGCCAAGACTACAAATAAGATTTTGTCAAGGCCTTATGCCAAGACACTAGTTTGTCTCATGAGACCTACCGATGCATCGAGGAGCTATAGCGGGCTCCACCCTTCACATATTAATTCCAATGCATTCCCATATGAAAAGGTTTAAACATAACATAAACATTCGTAATAAAACTAGTATTTAAAATGTAAATTCTTCATCCATAAACCATGAATGGTATAAAAATAACACATCCATAGTCAAACATATCACAAAACATTCAATACAATATAGAAGTTTTGTATCATAATAAATCAACTTCAAATAAGCGTAAAATCCATCAAAGGATGTTGATATAGATGAAATCAAAACTCTTTTTAGAGAAATATATCTTTCCATTTTGAAATCATTTAAGAGACATATATTTATAAAATATAACATTTTCTTTGAAAATATTCTTATAAGATTGTAAGGAAAGCTTCGGAGATTTTATAATTACGGAAAATAGCCACACTCGCCGTATAAGATAAAAAAACATTCTTACCTTAATTCTGTCAAAAAGGTTAAAAAGGACCTTGTTTGGAAAATGAAGGAAAGATTCCTTTATAAACCACTTATAAAAGTCAAAAAGGGTATAAATGACTTTGACCCATATTCTAGTAAATAGTAAAAAAAATTGAAATACATTTTTAAGAAAATGTATGTGGATGATAAATAAATCCCAGTAGATTATTACATATAAACAACCTCGGATAATGAAGAGATTGCAAAATAAATCCTTACATTGTACTTTTCCTTGGTTGGGGGTAGGTTAACCTCCTGTATAATGGTGAAATAATTGTTATTAAATTATACAAGTATCATATACATTAATATGATATCATATATGATCTTTTAACATTGATTTGATAATAATATCTTAGTATTATCGTTGTTTCAGGTGTTAACTTAATCGTTTTCTTTTATATGTTTTGTTATGTAAGCCTTGTTTTTCATGGATAGGTTGTATCTTAATCATATACAGAATGATATCAAGTCCTTAGATACTATTATTAATCATCAAATGAGAATTAGACTTGAATGGATACGATGGAGAATGAATCTCATCGCGTTCTTGGAGACGGTAGTCCGTACGTACGCACGAGTGACAATATCATTATTTTGATATTAAAATAATATATAATTGGATGGTATATCATATATAAAGAATCATTATCATGTTATATTTATTATTTACATGAATTTCACATCATTATTATACCCAACCAAATAATAATTTATGGAATAACAATTACACCACGACCTGGAGACGGTAAGCCGTACGTACGCATGTATGGTGACATGTTATTCAAAGAGTGGATAGAATACTGAATATGGTTGTACCATATTTATAATAACATCACAGTATATATAATATACTGGAGTTATTATTTTAGAATGGTAATAACAAATATAGATGAAGTGGAAGAAGAAAGGAACTTGAAAAGGGGTGGTGAAATCATTACCTCTTCTTCGGTTTATTCCTTTTGATTTGATCAAAATGGCTCCTTAGGTTGGATTTATGACTAATGGAAGGACTCTAGGATGAAGTGAGGGAAGTTAATAGAGTATTTAGGCAGAGTTTGGCAGGTCTAAATGGCTTTTATGGTGTGAATTAATGAGAAGGGGGAGTGACCTTTTATAAGAGGGTTGAGGGGCACCTTTGGAAAAGATAGAAATATTATTTTATAATAAATTAATTTTCGGTTTCTAATGGCTCAAAAGTGGATTATTTAAAGGTTAAGGTTGTTATGGGTCGACAACCACTCAAACAATAGGATTCAGATAAGTTTGGGTCATTATATTAACCTTATCTTTTAGTTTTAACTCTTAGTTAATTAGTTTGACCCTTACCATGTCACTTTGTATTTTTACATTATATAGTTAATAAACATACTATATACCTCCAAGAGACCCCCAAGTGGTCCATTAATTATAAAAATATCATGATATAAGTCTGTTGGCCTAAACTTAGATTTTTAGGAATTTAATATCAATTAATAATATAATATTTGTTTTAAAAACACTTTTATGTCAATTTTGACACTATTCAATAATTGATTTTTGTAAGAATAATAAAAGAATTATTATTTATAAAAAAGTTAATTAAATCAATCCTAACATGTCATATTATCCTAGAAAATTATTTTTATTTATAAAAAGTCTCAAATTACATTTATTTGGGTATTTATAATATCAATTATTCTAATTTTTCATTAATTAGGTAATTAATGCATCACCATTGTGTCATAAATAAATTAAATTTTATAATGTCTAAAAATTATAAATAAAATTCCATTATGTAGGAAATCTTTTTAGATTTCTAATTAATATTTATAGTATAAAATCCAACATATATAACCCTATGTAAAAATTGATTTTCTAAAAGATATATTCTTTTGTAATTTTTGAATTTATTTTAACTCAATTAAAATAAAGTGTCCCTATCACCTACAAGTGGCTCCATGGGGTCCCAAAATCGACCCAAAGATGCCCGTGGTCAGACATGTATCAACCAATAAGGTTAGGACACATTTTAGGGTAATTTAGTGTTATTATAATATTATTTTTTAACCCTTATTTACCAGATTTACCCTTTAACCATGGTAAATAAAATATTTACCGAAGTAATTATTCAAAATGTATAATAATAAAAGTTATCTATTTACACAATTTGGACATCCTGATTCCAAATATGGAATCCATTTTTACAAATTCAAAACACAGAAGTGTCATAAATTAATTTAAAATTAATTCCCGCTATCAAAACAAAAAGCGTGTTTTTAAGATATAATAACTATCAAAAGATTGATACTTGTTTATGTCCGGTTTAATTGTGAAATTATGTCCAATGACCAACATTGTATTAAATGGTAAAAATATATTCTAAATATACTTTAAAACCACTCAAATTAATAATTTATTACTATTAATTATTTTGATTAAAAAAGTTGTTTTTAATTAGAATTTAGTAATTTTCACTATTCATCAAAATATTAAAGTTATTCGGAAAGTACCAAAATTTCACCATAGGCTAAATTCGATACTACGAATCCAAAAATGAAGTCCATTTTGAGAGATAAAAGTTATAAAATTTTAAAAAGTAGGTATTAATATTCATAATGGCTAGTTTGATTGGTTGTGGTGTGTATTAGAACTCGATGTTGCGTACGACACATGCTATTGCATTATTCAAAGAGAAGTGTACCATAGAAGAATGGGGTGTTACATTCTCCCCTCCTTCAAATAATTTCGTCCTCGAAATTTCTAGAATACTACCACATGAAAAGACTAGGGTGGTTCTTCATCATAAGTTCCTCGGGTTCCCACGTTTCCTCTTCCATCTTATGGTTTCTCCATATAAATTTTACCAGATGAGTCGTCTGGTTTCTCAGCACTTGGTCTATCATATCAAGAATCTTGACGGGCTCTTCGCAATAAGAAATATCTGGTTCCAGTTCTAATTCCTCATAGGTGAGTACATGCGTTGGGTCATGCATGTATTTCCTCAATAGTGATACGTGGAACACATCGTGAAATTTGGAGAGACTTGGCGGCATTGCCAATTAGTAAGCTATAGCTCCAATTCGTTCTAGAATTTTGAAAGGTCCGATGTACCTGGGACTCAATTTACCTTTCATACCAAAACGTATGACTCCATTCCATGGAGTTACCTTCATGAAAACATGTTCAACGACTTGAATTTCCAAATCCTTCAAATATTTATACATTTTGGTGCTCCCAGGGTGTATAGAGAAATTGGAACTATGAGCATCATCCAGCAATTCCCTTTTTAGATTAGGAATATCGGGAACACAAAGTCTCTTCCCGAATTTCAAAATTCCTTATTCATACACAAAGTCTCTCAATCTCCCATCATTCACAGCTTTAATATTCTTTCTAAATTCTTCATCATCGGTCTGAGAACTCTTAATATTTTCTAGTAAATATGGTTTGGAAACCATTTGAAAAAGCATTGATGTTTCTCCTTCCCTGGTTATTCCCATGTCCATCTTCACTAGATACATAAAAATTGGATCCCTTTCAATTCTCATATTGTTCAAAACTCCATGATCTTTTCTACTCAAAGCATCTGCTACCTTGTTTTCTTTCCCTGGGTGGTAGTGTATCGTACAATCATAAGCTTTGAGTAATTCAAGCCATCTCCTTTGCCTCATGTTGAGTTCTTTTTGTGAGAAAATATACTTCAAACTCTTGTGATCAGTATAAATCTCACATTTGTTTCACCATAGAGGTAGTGCCTCCATATCTTCAAAGAAAAGATCACAACTGCTAACTCAAGATCATGAGTAGGATAGTTTTTCTCATGAATTTTCAACTGTCATGATGCATAGACGATAACCCTTATCATTCTGCATAAGGACATAACAAATTACTTTCTTCGATGCAACACTATAAATAACGAACCCATCATTCCTCGATGGTAGAGTCAATATAGGATCATTTACTAATCTTCTCTTCAGTTCTTCGAAACATTCTTCACACTCTTTTGTCCAAACAAATTTAACCCCTTTACATGTGAGCTTTGTTAAAGGGTTAGCCAACCGGGAAAAATTCTGGACGAAACGTCGATAATAACCTGCTAAACCAATAAAACTATGTACCTCAGTTATACTCATCGGTGCATGCCATTCTTGGATTGCCTTGGTCATAGAAGGATCAACAGATATTCCATATTTAGAGACAATATGGCCAAGAAAAGAAATCTCTTAAAGCCAGAATTCACACTTGCTAAACTTCCCATATAATTCAAGTCTTCTCAGAGTCTTCAGGATAATGCGCAATGATTTTCATGATCTTCGTAGCTTTTGGAGTATACCAAGATATAAACAATAAGTACCACCTCAAATTCATCGAGATATTCCATGAAAACTCTATTCATCAGATCCATGAATACAGAGGGTGCATTATTCAATCCAAAAGGAATTACTGTAAACTTGTAATGCCCATACATGGTTCGAAATACTATCTTTGGAATGTCTTCCTTCTTCACACACAACTGATGGTATCCAGATCTAAGGTCAATCTTTGAGAAGTATTGAGCTCCATGTAGTTGGTCAAATAAATCATCAATGCAAGGTAGGGGATACTTGTTATTTATTGTTATTGCATTGATCTCCTTATAGTTGATACATAACCTCATAGATCCATCTTTCTTTTTAACAAAATGAACAGGGGCTCCCCATGGAGAAACACTAGGGAGAATAAATCCCTTATTACTCAATTCCTCTATTTGTTTCTTTAGTTCAACTAATTCTACAATGGCCATTCTATAAGGGGTATTCGATATAGGCCTTGATCAAGGAATTAAATCATGGAAAACTCACCTTCTCGTTCTGGAGGATGTCCAGGTAAATCTTCCGGAAACAAATCTAAAAATTCTTTCACAATAGGTACATCCTCTTTTTGAATATTCCTTTCCTCACACATTGTAATTTCATTCTCTTCCTCCCCAATAATTGAATTTAGTTGAGCTACTGGGGGTGGATCTAGATAAGAATTAGGTGGTGACGATTTTTCTCTAAAGATAAGGTGTTCCTTATCATCATCATCAAAAATTGTAACCTCCTTCTCCTTACAATAAATCTTCACATCATGGTCTGAAAGCCAGTCCATACCGAGGATTATATCAAAGTCAATGATAGGTATGACGATGAGATCAGTAGATAAAGAACATTTATGTGCTCTAATAGGGACTGATTCACAAAACCTTGTTGCAATGATACTTCCCTTAGGAGTTTTAACTAAAAATTCCCTTGTTAAATCAAATTGGAAATATCTAATTTTCTTAGCAAACTGGGAATATATGAAACAATGTGATGATCTAGAATCAAATAATGCATTTTCTAAACTTGAGAAAACCATTAAATTACCTGCCACCACGTCTTTTGGAGCTTCTACCTCAGCTGTATTGATATCATAAGCTTGGCGTAGATCCCTTGGCCTTTTCTGAGGTAAGTTCCCATAACTCTTAGGACATTCATTTGCATAATGTCCCATCTCCCCGTAATTATAGCATTGGACATCGGTAGCTTCCTTCTTCCCCTTGCAATCACGAGATTGGTGGCCTTTTTCACCACACTTGTAACAGACTCCTGTTCCTTTTAAGAAAGTAACAGGGTGTTTCTTCCCACATATACTATAGGATGGATATTCAACTTTTCCCTTCTTCCCTTTATTTCTATTCCCGGATTGATCAGCAGATCTCTTCTTCTCTTGCTTTTCTTTAATGTCATAGGAATTAGAGAATTCATTCTCTGTCTTGATTGCACATGAGACAATGTCTTCATACGATGAGAAGGATTGTGAGAATAATGCTCAACGGAGAAATGGTTTTAACCAATCAAAGAAACGATCAATCTTACTTCTTGGGTTACGTATATAATCTCTAGCATACCTTGCTAACCTTTTAAAGTTAGACTCATACTTTGCGACATTCTCATCCTCCTTTTGTCTCAGACTCAGAAATTGCTTTTCCATATCTGCTCGATGGTCACAAGGAAAGTATTTTTCTAAAAACAGATATTTTAACTCCCTCCATTCTATATTTGATACTTCATCATCTTCCTTCGTGTTTGGAATCAATGACCACCATTGATCAGCATCTCCAGTGTGGCGATAAACTTCCATGATAAGTTTTTCTATTTCACTACTCCCCAAAGCCTGAAATATTTTCTCTAGGGAATTAATCCATTGTTTAGCTACTAAGGGATTTGTAATCCCATTGAACATTGGTGGTTGTTGCCTTATGAAGCGATCTAACATTGATCCTCTATACAGCAGATCAGGGTGCTCCATATGGGTAAGGTTATTATTCATAACCTGAGTGAGTTATCCCAGTATGGTGATTAGTTGATCAGCACCAGTTGCATCACCAGCTCCACTATAATTATCTTGAGCAAGAGGGAAATCCCTACATGGAGTACGTTCATTGATATGGTTTCCATTTCTTCCACTAGGAGCCATTTCTAAACAATGGCATAAACTAGATCAGTTTATGAACCAAAATACATAATTCCATACTTATAAAACACTTAACATAAATTGAAATATTTATGGATATAATCTATAATCATAAAAATATTTTCTTTGAGGAATTATATAATCATAAACCCTTCATAATTATTTGTAATGAAAATGAGAGTTATCCTAAACATATCCCCTGGGAGTGTCGTAACGAAGAGTGCAGCAAGACCCATTGTCGTGCACCTGTTCCCGTTTGAGTCTAGATCAAAGCGGTGTTTTCGGGTTTTACGCCTAGGTACATCTGTGCCAGAGCCTCCTCTACCTTCTCATATCCAGACATGGATGTATTGCTCAGAAAACTCACAAAATCTCTACAATACCAAAATTCTAGGAAGTTCCTCTATACTAATCCTCATAGTCCATCTTAGGTCTATGTGCTCTAATCAGATTTTATCTAAATATATCTTCCAAGGTTTGTACTAAACTTCCTTTGATACCAACTGTAACACCCCGACCCCAGTTACCTAGAGTCGGTGCATTATTACATAACATTGGCATGATCACAAGAAATATCAAATCTCGAAAGACCGATTAGTTTAGTAGCCTTGAAATAACTAGATACATTAATAAGATTTACATTACATCATAAAATGAAAACTACAACAATATAGTCTCTATAGTCCACACTCTTATCCCCTCATACTATCCCTGCATGTCATTCATACATTACTTCTTCACATTCTGGGAAAAATAAAACATAGAAAAGGGGTGAGCTCAAATTTCCAGTAAGGATAACAATATAGCAGAATCTTTCATAAATAGTAATAAACATTTAAGGAAATGTATAACTAAAACATAAGCCTTTTAAACTTGAATGTAAACATACTATGTCAAAAATAAAATGAAATAATTCCATTTACTTATTCACATGTATATTCTACTAATCGAATAATCACATGCAATATTAATAACCACTTTCATAATGATGAAATGCATAATTCCAGACTATCATAACCACAGAGCCAAGGCATCATGCCAAGACTAAAAATAAGATTTTGTCAAGGCCTTGTGCCAAGACACTTGTTTGTCTCATGAGACCTACCGATGCATCGAGGAGCTATAACGGGCTCCACCCGTCACATATTAAGTCCAATGCATTCCCATATGAAAAGGTTTAAACATAACATAAACATTCGTAATAAAACTAGGATACGAAATGTAAATACTTCATCCATAAACCATTAATGGTATAAAAATAACACATCCACAGTCAAACATATCACAAAACCTTCAATACAATATAAAAGTTTTGTATCATAATAAATCAACTTCAAATAAGCGTAAAATCCATCAAAGGATGTTGACATAGATGAAATCAAAACTCTTTTTAGAGAAATATCTCTTTCTATTTGGAAATCATTTAAGAGTAATATATTTATAAAATATAACATTTTCTTTGAAAATATTCTTATAATATTGAAAGGGAAGCTTCGACGATTTTATAATGGCGGAAAATAGCTTCACCCACCGTATAAGTTAAAAAAAACATTCTTACCTTAATTCTGTCAAAAAGGTTAAAAATGACCTTGTTTGGAAAACGACGGAAATATTCCTTTATAAACCACTTATAAAAGTCAACAAAGGTATAAATGACTTTGACCCATATTCTATTAAATAGTAAAAAAATGTTTTCAAATACATTTTTAAGAAACTGGATGTGGATGATAATGAAATACCAGTAGATTATTACATATAAACAACCTCGGATAATGAAGAGATTGCGATATAAATCCTTACCTTGTACTTTTCCTTGGTTGGGGGTAGGTTAACCTCCTGTATAATGGTGAAATAATTGTTATTAAATTATATAAGAATCATATACATTAATATTATATCATATATGATCTTTTAACATTGATTTGTTAATACTATCTTAGTATTATCATTCTTTCGAGTGTTAACTTACTCGTTTTCTTTTATATGTTTTGTTATGTAAGCCGTGTTTGTAATGGATAAGATGTATCTTAATCATATCCAGAATGATATCAAGTCCTTATATACTATTAATAATCATCAAATGATAATTATACTTGACTGGATATGATGGAGAATGAATCTTATCACGTTCGTGGAGACGGTAGTCCATACGTACGCACGAGCGACAATATCATTCTTCTGATATTTAAATAATATATAATTGGATGGTATATCATATATAAAGAATCATTTACATGTTATATTTGTTATTTAAATGATTTAAACATCATTATTATACCCATCCAAATAATAATTTATTGAATAACAATTACACCACGACGTGGAGACGGTAAACCGTACGTACGGACGTTTGGTGGCATGTTTTTCAAAGGGTGGATAGAATACTGAATATGGTTGTACCATATTTATAATAACATCATAGTATATATAATATACTAGAGTTATTATTTTATAATGGTAATAACAAAGATAGAATAAGTGGAAGAAGAAAGGAACATGAAAAGGGGTGGTGAAATCAATACCCCTTCTTCGCGTTCTTCCTTCTTATTTGATCAAAAGGGCTCCATAGGTTGGATTTATGACTAAAGGAAGGCCTCTAGGATGAAGTGAGGGAATTTTAGAGAGTATTTGGTCATAGTTTGGCAGAGCAAAATGGATTTGAAAGTTTGAATTAATGAGAAGGGGGAGTTTCTTTTTATAAGAGGGGTGAGGGGCACCTTTGGAAAAGCTAGAAATATTATTTTATAATAAATTCATATTCGTTTTCTAATGGCTCCAAAGTGTATTATTTAAAGTTTAAGGTGGGGATGGGTAGAAAACAACTCAACCAATAGGATTTAGATAGGTTTGGGTCATTATATTAACCTTATCTTTTAGTTTTAACTCATAGTTAATTAGTTTGACACTTACCATGTCACTTTGTATTTTTATATTATATAGTTAATAAACATACTATATACCTCCAAGATACCCCCAAGTGGTACATTAATGATACCCCTATCATGATATAAGTATCTTGGCCTAACCTTATATTTTTTTGGAATTTAATATCAATTAATAATATAATATTTGTTTTAAAAACACTTTTATGTCAATTTTGACACTATTCAATAATTGATTTTTGTAAAAATATTAACAGAATTATTACTTAGAAAAAAAGTTAATTAAATCATTCCTAACATGTAATTGTATCCTAGAAAATTGTTTTTATTTATAAAAAGTCTTAAATTACTTTTATTTGGGTATTTATAATATCAATTATTACAATTTTTCATTAATTAGGTAATTACTGAATCACCATTGTGTTATAAATAAATTAAATTATATAATGTATAAAAATTATAAATAAAATAAAATTATGTAGTTAATCGTTTTATCTTTCTAATGAATATTTATAGTCTAAAATCCAACATATATAACCCTATGTAAAAATTGTTTTTCTAAAAGATATATGCTTATGTCATAATTGTATTTATTTTAACTTAATTAAAATAAAGTGTGCCTATCACCTACAAGTGGCTCCATGGGGTCACAAAATCGACCCAAAGATTTCCATGGTCGGACATGTAACCACCAATAAGGTTAGGACACGTTTTAGGGTAATTTAATATTACTATAATATTATGTTTAACCCTTATTTACCGGATTTACCCTTTAACCATGGTAAATAAAATATTTATTGAAGTAATTATTCAAAATGTCTAAAAATAAAAGTTAACTATTTAAAAAATTTGGACATCCTGATTCCAAATATGGAATCCATTTTTCCAAATTCAAAACACAGAAGTGGCAGAAATTAATTTAAAATTAATTCCTGCTGTCAAAACAAAAAGCATGTTTTTAAGATATAATAACTATCAAAAGATTGATACTTGTTTATGTCTGGTTTAATTGTGAAATTATGTTCAATGACCATAACTGTATTAAATGGTAAAAATATATTCTAAATATACTTTAAAACCACTCAAATTCATAATTTATTACTATTAATTATTTTGATTGAAAAAGTTGTTTTTAATTAGAATTTAGTCATTTTCACTATTAATCAAAATATTAAAGCTATCCGGAAAGTACCAAAATTTCATCTTTGCTAAATTAGATACTTCGAATCCAAAAATAAAGTCCATTTTGAGAAAAAAAATTTATAAAATTTTAAAAAGTAGGTATTACTATTCATAACTACTAATTTGATTGGTTGTGGTGTGTGTTAGAACTCGATGTTGCGTACAACACATGCTATTGCATTATTCAAAGAGAAGCGTACCATAGAAGTTTGGGGAGTTACATCACATGTTTCTTGTTTGTATCTTGACATCACCATATCCACTTCATAACTTTCTCCACACTTCCATGACATAAATAACCCTACCCACAATAAGAGTACCTTTTTCACCACATTTATCAACAAATTTCAACCTCTATTGATCGTGTTAAAACAAAAGTTGATGTACCAAAACATGGATGTAGCCATCTAGCTTCCAATATAGAAAAAAAACCACCATAACCCAATACTAATTCTCATATTCTATGAACAAAACCCATGGAATTCATCAACCTCTAGTCCATCATAAGGACCTCTACCATAGCTAGATGATGGTGTTCTCTCCCACTATATGAATCCCACACATATGAATCTCATTGAGAATATCCTCTAAGATGTTCTATTACCATCCAAGACAAAATTTTGTTAACTATGAGTAAACCTAGACCTCTCATAGTTTACATGAAATGATGTCAAGGTATTGGAAATGTTCTTCACTAGAACGATGAATGATAAAAACAATTCTATTGAAACCACCACAATGTATCCATTTTCGATGTAACCCCCCACTATGGGGTCACCTTAATCAACCAAATTTCATGGGATTCCCTAACATCCAATGACGTATTAACACGATAACAACATATATAAAATAAAAATTCCAAAAAAAAACTCACTGCCTCCTCACAAATGTTATAAAAGAAGTCATGAAACAACATTTCTTTTTGAACCATAATTATCACCCCACTTGAGTGCTTATATAATGGTACCACTATTCAAAATTGATGCACAATGATCTACACCACCAGTGTTAAACCAACTAGTTTTTTAAGTACTAGGAACTCTCTTCCTTGATCCCATAGAAATCATGTTTCCTTACATCCAAACTACTAGGTAACATATCCTACAGGAATCGTACATCTCTTACATGTTCCCATCGCCACATTCACATTAACGTAATTCATTTATCATCTCCAATGTCACATCCCAACAAAAGATGAAAAATACAACATCCCATTAACATGCACACCCAACTCAACAATATCTCACATTCTGTAACATGAGGTCTCAAAACTAGATCACTCACACTTCCCTAACCACCTGTACCTAGGGTAATCAACCAAAATAATAGATATCAAACATTGGTTTCCCTAAAAGTTGAATTATTATCCCTTTTCCCATATTAATTATACATTATAATTCAAACACATGATATCACTTTCAAAAATGTTTCATTTTTTAACCCAGTAATTTAATATTTTAAAAATATTTTTATTAGCCCATCATTTTTGAAATCCAAGATTTATTTCAAATCACATTACAAATCATTTTACTTTTTCAAAATCAAGAATTAACATTTCTCAAACCCCTTTTAAACCCAATTTGAGCACCCATCAATTCATTAAAATTAAATTTTTATGAAATTTCATTTATCATAACGTAATTCATAAGTGAATTACAGGAAACATATAGATGAATTTTCTATCCTATAATCATAAAATGATGAATGAAGTCTCACACACTCTCTTGACATGTTAGGAAAATAGATAAAAACCAATTAATCAATGACATTGCATCTAAGTACTCCATCCAAGGAGGAAATATCAATACACTATAAAAGAAACGAACTGAACATCATTTCCCAACCATGAAATTTTGGGATTTATCTAGTATGTGGGGATGCAAGAACATATGTACGAGTTCATTGCAAAGACCTAACAAGATCATAGTCTCCTATCTACCATTCCCAAATAGTAATAAAAGATATGACATACTCTTATTCAACTTTGTAAAATCATCGACCTGGAATCCCCTATAACTGGTGCCCCAATACGGGTTGTTACAAGACCTTAGGGGAACCTCCCCAAAAGCTAGAGGTTTCCAACTAGAAAAAATGGTCTAAAGAGAAGAATGAGGAGACTATAATGTCTTATCTGAATATATCCACAATAGATGTAATAAAAATAGATAAAGATATCCAAAAAAACAATAAATGGAAAATATTTAACAAATTCAAATAGATTACCAAATTCACATGCTACAACAAAGTATTGTGAATTATCTAAAATTCAGTCAATCATATAATATAATCCATAAAAAAAAACATTTTAGAGACCCAGAACCCAAACCCAAGTCCTAACACGGTCCTGACCTCCCATGATCCAACCCGTCATCCCATACACAACTAATAACTAGGTCCCTTTCCTAAAGTTGTAATAGAAAACAAGTAGCATCTTCATGGTCTCCCAAGTCCCAAAGCATCCCAATTAGGGTGTGAGTATTTCTTAGTAGGCCACCAAAAATGGTTTTTAAAGAAATAAATAGTATTTAAAAGGGTGTTTATAGTTAACAAGTGCAATATAAGAACAAAGAAATCAAGAAACCATTTAATTAATGATATAATATCAACTTTATCCATAATTTTCTCTAGATAAACTAATAAAAAATAATACATTAGGTCACAGTGGTAATCCAAGTCAAGGCACAAGGGGTTACACACACATTGAACCACAAGGGTTGTTTACTAAACACAACTATCTAATACTAATTAATTCACAATTCTCACTTGATTAATTTTCACCATTAGATGCATGGTTTAGGCATTTATATCACTCACATTAAAACCTAATATGGTCTACTACCATGTATAAGGGAATAAGTCAAGCTCCCTATCTCATAAGATATATAAATTTCATAAAAAATATATTACAGTTACATTGGAGCATCTGTCTAGGTAGTCTCATTAAATGAAATCATTAGGTGCATATATCCTTATTCCACTTCCCAAATCTATGAATTATAGTGGTGGGGTTCAGAGTATAAATCAATCCCAGCCAATGGTGGTAGACCCTAATGTCTGATACCACAAACTACCAAGATATGTGCACATGATTCTTTATACATTTAACACATATTCGATTTCACAACCATATTATGAAAATAACCTAAAATTAACAATTTATAATTCATCAATACACAGATGATTATCATGTAATAAACCAGTGACACATTTACCACTAACATTTCATAACTTATTTTCCCATTTTCTATACACTAAATACTCCCATCTTCTATGTTTTCAATATACACAATTAATAAAAATCTAATTTACAATCCATTTCATATTTACTAATAGAAACCATAATTATTAAACAAATATGTCATTTACCCGAAAACCACATTATATAATGTCACCAATTATGCACATTCATCATATAGTTCAATCCAATCCATGTTAACATGACAACATAATTTTCATGGGTGCTATCACACTAGCCTATAAATCAATTTAGTGACTAGAGTCCAAATGTACCTTTAAGTCCACATCATGGTACAAAAAATTAAAAATACTTATTTTAAATAATTAGGAGGAAACCCTTTAAAACATGTGTCTTCCTCTTTCAAAACATAAACATTACTAAGGGGTTTTAATTATATTTAAACAATCCAAATAAATCATTAATTCTTATAAAAAAAGGAAATGTTCCCGAAAATCATACATTATTTGAAATCCCATTAGAGAACATGCTTTTGATGAAAATGGAGTTCAATCACACATTTAAAAATAGTTTTCACTTTCAAATATCCTTTTCCATTAATAACACTAAAATTGAGTCAATGATCCAAACATAACATCAAAAAAATTACAAAACCTTTTATTAATTTTGAAAATCCATCTTAAAATTGTTTCCATCAACCTATTAACATTACCCACAAAACAATTTCATTTTTTACTATCAAATTTCTCTAACAATAATCCTATCTAAAATTTTACCAATATTTAACTAATTACAAGGGTTTGGGCTACACTATGGGTAGCCCTAGGTTTGGTCTGACATCATCAGTGAACCCAATAGTGTCTATGAATGGTATCTCACCTCAAGATATGGTCAAAATCACATTCAATAACCAAAGGTATAAAAACACATCAAGGTAGTGAAATTTAATGACAACCAACACATAAAACACATGACTATTAAGGGAAAATTAGTAAGACCACCTACCTCATGCATGGTGACAACTAGAAGCTTTATCGTATCCTTTAATTCAGAAGAAAAAAAATTAAGATCTATGACTAGAAACCAAAATAAATGTGAGGGTTTTATGGATTCAAAAGATAATATGGGATTATATATACCCAAATCTAGAAAATATAGAAATGAGTGATAGACTCACACAGATAACTGATTCACTCTAAAAATAAAGTCCAAAGGAACAAGAATAGTAGGATAACAATCCAGGGTGAAAGAAGTGGCTGATGGGTTTTCAACTAGGTTGGAGGGGGTCAAATGGGAGTAAAAATCGAGGATGGAATAAATAAAATCATAAGGGGAAAAGTGAATTTAAAACTTTTTATGTGCTGCACAGTTTGGCCACATATTTAGGAAAATCATAGGCCAACTATGTAGACACCTTTATCCAAGAGGGTCTAATCTTAATAGTTATTGGGGGCACCCACACGGTCAGGAAAATTGTGTTGTAACCATGTGATAGTCCTATATCTAAAGGGATTCTAATCTGCATGGTTTAATTGATCAGGTTCATGATTTTTCACTAATCATGCGCCAACCCTATGATATGCACTGTTTGTCTGCTATTTCCATAATTTAAGGTCTCGAACCCCCATAAAACACCTGAAAGACCAAAGGCCAAACATTTTTATTAATTTTTGGATTTATCCATTGTTCAATTGGTTGAGTTGAAACCTTTACATGTGTCTAATTACAAGAGGTCCTATGCCATGAACATTCTATATGAATTACAAGGACCATAGACCCCATAAAAACCCCACCCTAGATGATCATTATAGTATACCATGAGTACCTGACCTGAAAATCTTGATCTTCATGCAATGATCTATGTAGCAACATATTTCTTGGTTTTGAGGCCAATGTCATACTATAGAACCCTCTTTTTGATGTATGTAACCCCTAATTATTCCTTTATATGTGCGTGATGTGGTTTGATAAAATTTGGGAGAGTTTTGATCTGTTTTTGGAAGATTTTGTGGCTTTTATATGGTTGAATGTTTTGATAACAATTATTGAAAACTGTGTAACACTTGTTAGTAATAGTGAGTGTTACGTTAGAGGAAAGGGTAATAGAATACGTTTAAGGTGCATGGTTTTCCAAACCGTACATACTTCCTAGGTAAATCGTGAAACATGAGAAAATGATCTTATGCATAATTTGTACACATCTTGTCAAACCATGTTGACCTACCCTATGAGGCACCCTTAATGGAAGTAGTAGTCTCATATATATCACATGGAGTGTTAAACCATGCAGGATATCCATGAATAAAATTAAAAAATGGCCATTAAGAAATTGGTCTTGGTCGATATTTTCACTAAACACCTCAATTCATCTCCCAATAAAAACCCAAATACGATTTCTTCTTCTCAGGGGTCAGGTTGGCTCTTGAAATCATTTTGGATTCAATTTAAAAGGTTTTCAATGCAATTTGATGGAAATTCTCCCATTGTATGTCTCTCCCCTTATTATTTTGTTGGTTTTTTTATAGAACTACTTTCCCCTCTCTCAGTTTACTAGATCTAATAACATCACATATATACCCATGGTTTATTTTTCCTAAAATGATGATTTCTGAGCTTATTGATTCTAGAAAAATGGATCTAAGGAATTTTTGTTGTGTTTCACTTGGTTTTGGGGTGCGACTGTGGAGTTAGTAGATATTTCCAAACCATAAAGGTAGGTTTCAGCACTCCCAAATCTTATTTTCTAGATCTTGAATGATTTTATTTTAATTTTTTTTCTTCAAAATTAAGTGAAATTGATGTGTGAAGGCTTTTTGGAGACCCTTTGTGTTGATTTATAGGTATTGGGGGGAAATGGGATTTTGTGTGCAACATTCATTGATGTGGGATTTTTAAATGATGATTTAAAATTTGTTTCTTGGTACGATTTATGGAAATGGGTTTTTAAAATTGTTATAAATAAAAAGCTATTTTATATAGAAATAATCTTTTCCATATTTATACAGAATTTTATTTTGAAATAATTAGATGACATGTTTTGGAATATGTTTTATTGGGGTGATTATTAGGTTAAAATTTTAATGTATACATGAGAATGAATATGGATAAATAGGAATGAAGTTCCACCATCAAGGATTGGGATATGGAATGAATTACTAAAATAAAACGGAACAAGATTATATGAGTAGTTATACCATTAATGGTATCACCAAGCTTGGATGGTTAATTGTGTTGTTTTTGTGATGAGTTGTTTGTTTTACCCCCAAGGAAGTAACTAGATTACGCCAATGAGAAATAGAAAAAATTGTTAATGTCTTTTTTGAATTCATTCCCTATAAATTGATTGACATGGGTGTAATGTTTATGTATGGATGTGTTTATCTTGTTAGGGACTCTTGAACTGATTTAATGATTTTATATAAATTGTTTTATATAAATGTGATATCTTGTTCTACCACACTGGTGTGAGTAGATAAGTCCTTGGGGAAAGCCTACTGATTATAATTACTCCCCACTTCTTTGGGGCATGGGTGGTTTTGTAGACATTATATTCAGTGACATAGGAAAATGAAAAGAATATGATTTCTATAGTAGTACCTCATAAAGCTTGTGTAGTTGTGCAGTGAGATCTTGGTGATTGGTGTGGGGCTGTAGTGTCTTATCATATAGTCATGAGTTTTGTTGTTTTAGTATTCTTCATTGTACTATTAATTTTTATTGTATGGTTTTTTTATTTTTTCTGTTTCATTGATGTTTATTGTAGTACAAGGATGACATGCATCATAAAGTTCATTTGGGAAATGGTATATTTGTTAGTAGTTCTCTTTTCAAAGGTAAAATCATCCCACACCATTCATGAATCCCTTGGTATTTATTTACAGCCTTTGGGATGTATCATAAGGCCACATAATACTTCTACCTTTACTCAATCCAATGAGGAGGCTTGGGATGTTACAAGTTGTATTATTCGTTCTGTCCTTTGGAACCGGTTTTTGGTTTTTTATTTGACATTATTTATCGATTTATTCAACAAATTGGGATGGTATCAAGGAATATGATTGTCAGAATATAAAATTTATATCATAAAAATAAATAGTTAACCTTTTCATGTTGGACATCATGTTACCATGGAGTAGGGTACATAAGTGTTTAAAGACACTTATAGGAGTGAGATCTCATTATTGTGGGTTTAACCAATAAGAAGAGCATGAATGAAATTGTTGAAATTACATCCCACTAGGATTGTATATCTCATTTTAAATAATTATTTATGTTGAAATATGAATGTTTTGATTTCTGAAAAATATTGAAATTGTTCTCAAATGTAATATTTTGTGAAATAAAAGTACAACTATTGTATTTTGAAAATGGGTTGATTTTCAAAAACAAGGTGTATTTTTTAAGGATGATTCCACATGAGAAATGTTCAAATTTTTAAATCATGGTTATGATAGTTGAAATTTTATATAATTTCCTATTTTATGACTTCAATTTCTATAGAGTTATAATTAATGTCTTGATAGAAATGCAACCAGGTAGGTGTCATCGAGACCAACCAGAGGAAGCTGTGAAAAATGTTGTGGCACCTGAACCCATGTTGAACATGTTTCTAGTTCAATTCATCATGAAAATCTTCCAAGATTTAGATAAATGTAACCAAAAGGATGAACTGAATCACGTGGATCAGTCATTTTAGTTTTAGAGAATGAATCTACCCACTTTTGGGGGTGATTTAGAACCTGAAATGTTTGAGGCCTTGTTAAATAGGATAAATATAATATTTGATTTCGTAGGCACATTAGAGAAGATGATAGTCAAATAAGAGACATATATGTTAGATGATATTATTCATCAGTGATGGGAGTAAGTGGTCTTAGATAAAGGTGACCAGGATTTCATATGGTATTACATTGAATAGTTTTTCAATAAGAAATCTACCCTCACTTTCAAAATTCAGAAAATAGTGGATTTATTCAGAATAAAGAAATATAAACTTTTAGTGATAGAATATGTGGCCATTTCTTTAAACATAGTATGGTTTTTACCCAAAGTTTCGGCAAGTGCACCTCTAAAGGCACACATTATTGAAGCGGGCTTGAGGGAGGAAACCCATTCAAAGATTACAGTGCTTCGTATAGAAGGATATACATAAATGGTAAATAGGGAAATGGTAGCTAAAAGAGATATATTGGGAGAGAATGAGAGAGGAGGTACATTTATAACCATAGAAAATATTGTGAACTCCTAAATAAGGAGGAAGGAGATGAGGGGAACATATTTCCAACATGGGGCTATGGATTAGAATCAGTTGACATGTTCATTGAATATTCCTATGAAGCCAAATAGTAAACCAGAATGTATCTAATGTGGATATCTAAGCCTCATGAAGTGAGATTTCCCATAAAAAATGATATTTCTTTTATAACAATCATATGGGCCATCTTCTGCATTACAATCGTAATGCTTGATGGTAAGGTGCTCGAGACACTTCACATGGGTCACATTCCTCTATTGCTTCCATGGGACATGGGAAGTTCAAAAAACATTAGCAGTAGGGCATATTTATCCATGGTTATTATAGGAAAACCATGACTTCTCTGTAGGTGAAGTTTCAATATGGTAATGAAGAGAAAATTATGTCAAGTTAGTAAATTTTGGAGTTGAGTACGTTGAGGTGGATGATTAATCAGGACCATCTACAATGAGAGGTATGATTATTTTGATCTCTAGATTTACAAATGAATTGTTTGGTATGGGTGACTCTAATTATTTAATTACATCTCAAATTTGTCAATAGTTGGGTTAAAATGGGGAAATCATACCTTCCGATTAAAATATTCAAACTCCTTTGTGTAAAAGGGAGTGTTGAGAATTTCTGTGCTGATTGTGTCATATAACTATTTATGGGGTGGAGTTTTTATGGGAATTATTATTGCTTGAGTTGTATTTTTATGATCTAATACTATGTATGGATTTTATGGAGAAGTTTAAGGACCATATCAATTGTTATACACGAACAATTAGTTTCACAACTCAGGGTGATGTTGAGCAACTCTTTAGATTGGGGAAGAAGGAAAAATTAAGTAAAATATGATTTTTGTCACCAGTAGTTAGGATTATCTCTTATCAATTGGAGTATTTATCATTGGAATTTATCGAAGAGATAGGGAGAAGTAAATTTATATGAATTTTTCATCAGTTTCTAGATGTCTTCCCAGAGAAATTCTCATGTTTTCCACTCGTAAGAGATGTGGAATTTACTATTGATCTCTTTATGTGGACATGTTCTATCTCACTTCAATATTAACAGATGGTAGCAAGATAATTGATGGATTTAAATATATACTTTTAAGTGTTTCAAAATAATGGGTTCATCGAGCCTAGCAGATCCCTATGGGCAACACCAGTCTTGTTCATTAAAAAGGTGGATGGAACTATTCGATTGTGTCTTGATAGTCTGTATAATAACCATATTATGATAATGAATAAATATCAACTCCAACACATTGATTATGTATTTTATAAATTAAGGGTTGGTAAGTGGTTTTAAAAAACATATTTTTGATAAGGATATCAAAAATTGAGAGTGCCTATGGATGATATTATCAAAACAACATTCAGGTGTAGATATAGCCATTATGAATATCTGGTAATGAAATTTTGTCTTAAAAATGCACTAGTTGTCTTCATGGACTTGATAAAAAAGATATTATATATATATATATATATATTATTTCATTGTTCAGTTCGTTGATGATATATTAGTGTATTCCTAGAAAAGGGAAGAGCTCAAGAAAAACGTGTTAATAGTGTTTGGAATCTTATGAGACCATCAGTTGTTTTAAAATTTATCAAAATATGATTTTTAGATACAATAGCTACGTTTCCATGGATATGAGATTTATGAGAAAGGTGTTTTAGTGTACTCAGAGAAGGTAGAGGCTATTATTTTTTGGAAACTGGAAGATAATGATCTTGAGATACAAAGCTTCTTATGCCAATCTAGTTATTAATGATGCTTGGTTTTAAAATTTTTGTGAATAGATTCACCAATGACTTCATTAACACGAAACATTGTTCCATTTCCTTTCACTGAGAAATATTAGATGTCTTTTTAGGACCTTTAGGGTCTCATGACATCAGTACCATTCAAGTTTTTCCATAACCATTGTAAGGGTATGTGGTGTATTATGATGAATAGAGATCAGGGTTGGAGTCTATTCTTATGAAGGTAGATGATGAGGTTTCATATGGGTCAATTAATTTGAGTATTCATGATAATACCCACGTAACACATGATTTGGAGTTAGTTTTATGGTGCATTATTTTCAAACATGTAGTCATTATCTCATTGGTGAGAACTTCATGGTGTTTAGCGATCATAAGAAAATAATGTATATTTCCTCAAAAAAAGATTTAAACTTGAGGAAATGAATAAAAATAATGTATCTATAGATGTTTGACTTCGATTTTATGTACACACAATGTAAAGGTAACTTTGTGGCAGATACGTTAAGAAAGAAATCATATTCTAAGGTGGTAAGAGAATCTTTGGATAAGTGGCAGTTAATGTTGATTATAGACGACTTGTATTTGTAATGTGATGATCGAGGTGATATATCTATTTTCATTCTAGTTTCATTGGTTCTTTATTTGATTAAAATGACTAGAGAGGAATATAAATTCGATTCATAATGTATGACTATGAGGTTAAAACTCAATGGTGAGGAGACAATTGAGGGATGGAAATAAAATGGTGATTTTGTGTTGTGGTTTCGGAATTAGTTGGTTTTACTAGTGTCTTGTCATGAAAAACATCATAGTGAATATCCTAATTCAAGATGGTTTTTCCATCCCATAATTTAGAAAATATATAAGGTGTTGAAAGCCTAGTTCTTTTGGGTCGGTATGAAAAAGAAAGTGGGTGAGTTTGTATCGATATGATTGGAAAGTAAAAAAGGTAAAATAAGAGTATCAACCACTAGTAGGTGTGTTTTAGTCATTACCTATAACTATGTGGAAATGGGAGTAGATAGCTATGTATTTTATTATAGATCTCCCAATATAAATTTGGAAGCATAATTTCATATAGGTGATAGTGGATCAGCTAAAAAAGCCATCTCATTTCATCCAAATTCTTGAATCCCATACGTTGGAGGTACTATCCAAAATCTATATTCGAGGGGTGGTAAAGTGTCTTGGTGTGCTGGTTTCAATCATATTAGATTTAGATCTAATGTTCACATCTCATTTTTGAAAATCCTTGAAATAAGCACATGGGACTCAGTTGGCAATGAGATGATGTATCATCCCCAGATTGATCGGAAATCCAAGAGGACAATACAAACAATTGAAGTTATGTTAAGGGAGTGTGAGATGGATTTTGGTGGCTCATGGGATGAGCACATAATATTAGTGTAATTCTCCTATAATAAAAGTTATTAGGCCTCGAAACATATGTCTTCATTTGAATCACATTATGTACATCGATTTTGGTGTCTTCTTTTTTGGGTGGGAACAAGGGAGAAATTTACAATTGGGTCAAGCCATGTCCAAGAGAAAATAGAGAAGATTATTTTTACATAAAGAAAATGTTGATGGAATAGTGATATCAGAAATTGTATTTGGATCATCATTGATGACCATTGTTGTTCTAGGTCGGTAATCATGTTTTCTTGAGAATAATTCCATGAATTGGATGTCATTATTTTGGAAATCAAATAATGTTGTATCGAATCTATATTGGGCCTTTTAAGATACATGAGAATGTTGGAGAGTTTGAATATTGGTTATCCTTGTCACCACGATTCCGTGTGGTGCACAATGTATTTTATGTATCTATGTTGAAGAAGTATCAACTGAATCCTGAACATGTCATTCGATGGGGTCATGTTGAGTTAGAGAAAACTACTATGTTATTGAATGTGCCAATGTTGATTGTAGAATGTGTTGAGAATGTATTTAATTGTAAAATCATTAGGCTAGTGTAGTTTGGGAAACATGATATGTTCCAAGAGGATAATTGGGAAGGGGAGAAAGAAAGGGACAACCAATTCCATGACCTATTTTGAAAAGGTGATGGTTTTCTAATTTTTGAGGACGGAACGACCAATTTTGGGCAGAATGAAGAACCCAAAGTATGAGAAATGTAACACTTATTTATTACTTTTTTTGTATATAATGTTTTGTGGAAAAAATTTCTAGAGTTTGAATGATTTTTGGGAGGGATTTGGGGATTTTATATGACTTCATAGTATGAGAAAAATTATTGAAAACCATTAACCACATTCAGGTAACCGCGAAAGTTAAGTAAGATGAAAGGGTGATAGATATTAGTTAAGATACATAGTTTGTCAAACCATGTAGCCTCCCAAGGTAAACTATTCACTAGGGGATAGAGAGCTTATGAATGATTGATGAACAGTTAGTCAAACCATGAACACCAACCATGAAAGTCACCCTTTGGGGAAGTAGTAGTCACATAGTATGAAAATGTTTTTTCCAAATATGGAGGATGAATATGAGTGACATTATGAAAAGGGTTTTAAAAACGTGGCTTGGTCTTGATTTTCTCTGAACACCTCATTTCTTCTCCCAATCGAACCCCACTTATAATTTCTTGTTATGAAGTGTTAGGTAGGCTCTTCAAATCATTTTTTAATAGATTCAAATAAATTTAAAGGTTATTTGAGGGAGATTATCCCTTGGTATGTATCCCTCCTTTGTAGTTTCTTGGTTTTCTCTAGATCTACATTTTCATCTCTATCTACTTACTAGAGGTACATCCATTTCATGTTGATCTTGGGTTTTTATTGACTAAAATAATGAGGTTAGGGGTGTTTGATGTTAGGGAATGGGATCTAAGGCATTTTTTTTGTAAGTTTCACTTTATTTGGGTGTGATATTGTGTAGTGGGTATATTTCCCCAAACCCTAAGGGTAGGTTGATTTACCCTCAACTCCATTTTTCTAGAACATATAGGCTTTTATTTTAAAATTAAATGTTTTATTTAAAATGATGTGAAATTGATGTGTGAAGCATAATTGGAGACCATATTTGTTGATTGATCAGTTTTTAGGGGAAATGTGATCATGTGTACAATAATATTTAATGTTTTATTTTAAATTGATAATTCTTAAATAATTTAACTGGATTTATTCATTAAAATGGTACGTGAAAATGATTCCCAATAAAAAAATTTATTGAATGGTTGTTTGAAATGATTATGGAAATTATAATTTTGTCATAATTGGTTTTCAGGTTTTGGAATATATTAAATTTTGATGATTTTTTAGTTTAAATGGAATTTTGTTTTTCAGATTGAGGATTGTTATGTGCGCATCAAGTACCAATATCATGGATTGTGATGTGGTATGATGATTCTAATTAAAAGGGAACAATATTGGATGTGAATTTCCATCGTTAATGGAAACACGAATCTTGTTTGTTAAGTTGTGTTGTGTTTCTGATGAGTTGTATTTTTTTGTCTCATCTAATTAAATGGATTAGGCCAATGTGAAATAGGAAAAAACTTATAATGTCCTTTTTAGTTTCTTTCTTGTAAATGTGTTGAATTTGGTGGATATATTTATTGTGGATGTGTTTCTCTTTTTGGGGATTATTTAAATACTTTAATGATTATATATAATTTTTTATATAAATGGGCTAACATTATTTATCCTAGTGGCATGAGTAGGGATGTTATTCGGGAAGTAACACTGATTATTTTTACTCACCCCCTGATTTTTGACATGGGTGATTTTTTAGATGTTTTATTCCAAGGAATATGAAAAAGAAAAGTATCTCATTTCTATAGTGCTACCTCGTGAGCTTCAGTAGGTGTGGAGTTGGAGTATGGAGCATGGAATGGGAATGTGGTTTCTTGTCTTGGAGTATCATGTTCTATTTGTTTTATTCTAATTTTTATTATTTTTATTTGGTATTTCATGGTTTTGTATTGTTTTCATTGACATGTGGTTTATTTTAGTACGTTAGTAACATGAAACTTATAGTTTTTTGGGTAACGGTATGTTGGTTGGTTATTTTATTTTCAATGGGAAAATCATCCCCCACCATTCATAAATCACTTGGAAATTATTTCCAACCTTTGGTGCCTAAGAGATGTATCATAAGGCCATATATAAAATTTTTATCAACTCAATCTAATGAAGAGGAGAGGGGAATTACAAGTGTTATAAGTTGTTAGTTCCTTTGGCATCAGTTGTTAGTCATGGATTTGACATTCAATATCGGTTTCTTCCTTGAGTTTGGATGGTAGAAAGGAGTTGTATTATCAAAACATAAAACGTAGAAAATAAAAATATGTAGCTATCATTTTTAGGATGAACAACAAGTTACCATGGACTTGGAAACATAAGTTATTGCAGAATATTCTTGGTGAAAGACCCCATTGTCATGGGATTAACCAATGATAGGAACATGGAATTCAATGTAGAAATTAATTCCAACTAGGATTTCATTTCTATTTTGGAATAATTATATTTGTTTTGATATGAATGTGTTGAATTCTGAAAAATCTATTAATTGTTTTCAAATGTGTGATTTTGAGGAATAAAGTACATTTTTTGTGTTTCAAAAATGAGTTGACTTTCAAAATCATTGTGGATTTTTCAAGGATGAAAGAACACGAAAATTATTAACTTTTTTAAAGAATGTATGTCATTTTTTCTATAAAATAGAATTTGAAATTGTAAGCCTTCTATTTCTATAGAGTTAGACTTATAGTGGTTCTTGTCTTGATTGAAATGGAACCGGGTATCCATTGTCAAGATATACCATAGAAAGATATAGAAAATGTGGATTCACCTGAACATTAGGTGAAACAGAGGCTATTTAAATTCTTATTTAAATATTTCATGATGTAGATAAATGGAATTTAAAGGATGAACTGATACATGTCGATCATTTAGTTTATTTTTTAAAATAGAATCCACCCACTTTTCAGGATGATTCTGAACCTAAAAACACAGTGCCCTTGCTCAATAAGATAATTCTAATATTTTATTTCCTTAGAACAACAGAGGAGTTAATATAAAAATTTTCAACATATATGAATGGAGATATTTTGAATCAGTGGATGGAGTTTTTTTCCATGAAAAAGGGGACCCATGAATTATATCGGTAGATTTGGATGATTTTTTTCAAAAAATAATTCTACCCTCAGACATTCAAAATTAAGAGAACAATGCATTTCATCATATTGAAAAAGGAAATCCATTCAGTGATAGAATATACAATGAGGATTATGAAATTATTATTGTTATAACCGGTTTTTGTGTCTAGTTCACCATTAAAGGATCACATTTTTTGAAGAGGGATTGAGGAAATAATTCCATTCAAAGATTATAGTTCCCTATATATAAGATTATATAGAAATTGGAAATAGAAAAATGGTAAATGAAAGATATTTATTAAGACTGATATAGGGAGGTGTTATGTTTATTACCATTTGAAATAGTGGAAATATTACATTGGGAGAAAGAGGAAGAGGGACACTTATTTCTAAAGTGGGGGTCTAGATCAGAAGTAGTCACCAGGATCAGTTAATCTTCCTATGAAGCCCATGAGAAAATCAAGACGTTTATATTGTTTCTCTATAAGCCAAATAAAGTGAGAATGTATATGAAAATGTGGAGAATTACATAAATATAATAAAATGGGGGTATTACTAGTATTAATGTCACAATGCTTTATAGTCAGGTGACCGAGACACATCTCAGTGGTTGTAGTCATCTTATGTTTCTATGGGACGAGGGCAGTAGCACACCAATCTTCAAAAGAGTAGAGTTATCTATTGTGATTATATGAAAACCACGAATCCTTAATAGGGATAGATTCAATAGTGTAATGAGTAGAGTGTTGTGGCCACTCATTAGGGTTTTAGAGAAGAGTAGTTTGGGGTGGATGATCAGTTATAACCATCATCGATGATAGATATGATTCTTTTGAATTATACACTTATGCAAGTATTTTTTGATACTGGTGCCTCTATTTATTTAATTTCATTTCATATTGTTTAATGGTGGGTTTAAATGTGAAAATAATTCCTTTATTTTTAAAACATCAAACTCCACTAGGCCAATGAGAATATCATGTCTTATGTGAAGATTCATTCATATTTATGTTCATGGAGTGGAGTTGATATGGGAATTCTCAGTGCCAATGATGTATTTTTTTGGTCTAATTTAATGTATGGATTGGTTAGTGATGTTTATTGTCCATTTAAACTGTTATGCATGAACAAAAATCTTCACAACTTAGGACAGTGTCAATAATCTATTTATATGGATGAATAAGGAAAAGGTTGGTGCAATGGGCTTGTTGACAATAGTAGTCAGAACGATTTCATATCAATTGGTAGCTTTGTAATTAGAATCAATGTAAGATGTTAGCAGGAATAATTTTCTAGATATTTTTGATCTATTTTTAGCTGTCTTTGTCAAAGAAATTTTTAGGTTTTCCACCCATAAGGGAAGTGGAGTTAACGATTAATATCCTTACGGGGACGAGTCCTATCTCACTTCAGTATTACTAGATGGTACCAACACAATTTCTGGAATTAAAGGTGTATTTGGAAGAGTTATAAAATAAATGGTCCATCTTGGCTAGCACATCTCCGCGGGCAGTACCGGTCTTGTTCTTTAAAAGGTTTTTTGTAACTCTTTAGTGGGTTTTAATTATCATAAGATTAATAATGTTACGAAAATGAATCTATATCTACTCCCGCACATTGATGATCTAGTTTATCAATTTATGGGAACAACATTGATTTCCAATTTTTATTTTCGATCAAGATATCATCAATTGCAGGTGAAAAAAGATAATATTTGAAAAATAGCCTCAAAGAGTAGATATATACATTATTAATATTATTCAATGACAGTTGGTCTTAAAAATAAACCAGTGGTATTCATGGAATTTATGAATCTAATATTTCATATATATATCTCTATTAATTCAGGGTGGTGTTCATCGATGATATATTATTGTCTTCTAGGATAACAATAGAGCATGAAAAACACTTGGAAATAGTGATATAAATGATGAAAGACAATCTGTTGTATTCCAAAGTATCAAAATGTTATTTTTTGATTCAATGTTTATTTTTCATTGGCCATGTAATTTCTGATATTGGTGGTTCATTGTATCTAGAGATGATAGAGGCTGTTATATCTTGGCAACATCCAAAGAGATTTTTTGAGATATGAATATTGGGTCTTACTGGTTATCATCGATTTTTTTTTATGATTTTTCATTATTGGATTCATCGAAGAGAGCTTTAACATGAACAAATTCTTTTTCAATGTCTGGATAAATATTATAAGTCTCTTTAGGAGATCAAGGATCACCTTAAATCTGCACCAATATATGTTTTTCCAAAATAATGGAATGGTTGTGTGCAGTATTGTGACACATCAAGATTGAGGTAGGTGTGTTTTATCATGTAAAGTGATCATGTGGTTTCACATGGCTCATGAAAGTTGAGGTTTCATGATAAGAACTAAAAATTGCATGATTTTGAGTTAATGGATGTTGTACATACATTGATGAAATTATGTCATTAACTATTTGGTGAGAAATTCATGGTGTTAACTAGTCATAAAATTTTAAACTGTATTTTCTCATAGTAATATTTAAATTAGAGGAATAGAAGACTAATGGAGTATCTCTAGATGATTTACTTCAATTTGATGTATAATTTGGTTAATGTAACTTGTTGGAAGATGCATTAAGCCATTAATCGTAAGCTTAGGTGAAAAGAGGGGCTTTGGATTAGTGGTAATTGAAGTTAGTTATAGCTGAAATGCATTTGAAATGTGCACATCGACATGATGTAACTGTTTTCATTCTAGTTTTTTTGGTCCTGATTTGATTAGAATGACTATAGAGGCACATATATCCAATTACAAATGTATGACTATGAGTTCGAAACTCAATGGTGGGGAGACCATTGAGTGTAGGAAAATGGATGGAGATTTAGTGCTGTGGTTTGAGAATCAGATGGTTGTTCTACTAACTTTTCTGGTACAACTTCTTTCAGATTATCATCATTCATGATAGGCTATCCACCCTAGAATTTAGAAAATGTATAAGTTGTTGAAAGTGATTTTTTGGTGGGTGGGTATGAAAGTAAAATGAATGAAATTGTATCATGATGATTGAATTTTCAAAATTTCAAGGATGTTCATCAATGACCAGTAGGTATATTGCAATAATTTTCAATCCCTCTCTTGAAATTAGAGTAGATAGCTTTGGATTTTATTATATGTCCCCCGAGAATGGTTTGGAATCACGATTCCATATGGGTGATAGTGGATTGTCTCAAAATGTCATCCCATTTAATCCTTATTCGTGAATATAATACAGTGGCTGATCTATCCAAAACCTATTACTTGAAGGTGGATAAGTGGAATGGTGTGGTAGTTTTGATTGTATCAGATAGATATATGAGTTTCACATGTCATTTATGGAAATCCTTGCAATAATCCCAAAGGGACATAGTTAAAAATTAACATGACATATCATTCCCAGATGGATTGGAAATCTGAGAGGATGATACAAACATTGAAACAAATGTTATGGGAATGTGTGATGGATTTTGGTGGAAAATGGGAGGAGCACATACCATTAGTGGAATTCTCTTATGATTATAGTTTTTAGACATCAATACATGTGGCTCTATTTGAAGCATTGTTTGGAAATATTTGTCATTATAAACATTATTGGATGGAAATGGGGGAGACATTGATGGGTGAGCTGAGTGTTTTTCCTGAGAAAATAGAGAAGATTATGTTTATAAGAAAATAATGGAGACAGATCAAAGTTGTTAGAAATAATATGCAGATCATCCTTGTTAATTGTTGTCATTCGAGGTGGGTAATCATGTATTATTGAGAATCTCTCTAAGGATTGCATGTCATCATTTTAGAAGTCAGGGAATGTTGTAAAGCCCCGAACCTAGTTACCCAGAGTCGGTGCATTATTACATAACATTGTCATGACCACAAGGAAATCATGTCACCAAAGACCGATCAGTTTAGTATTATTGGAAATAATATTCATACATAAGTTCAACATTACAGCTTGATAAGAAATACAACACGAATATATTCCATTAGAAACATCCATGCCTCCATGATTATGCCTTAATGTTACTCGTAACTAACTTTTTTCATATCCTCGGAAAATGAAACATAATAAATGGGTGATCTCAAACGCTCAGTAAGGGTAAGCAATACAACGACAGATAATATAAATATTAATCATGGTGAATAATTGAAACCACATACCTTATCCAATAATAAACATGAATGATTTTATTGAATGAATATGATCTGAGTAAATAATTCCATAATAAAACATAATCATGGGTATTATACTAGTCAAATTACCACATAAACTATATATATTATTTTAATAATGAGGGAATGTACAATGCCGGACATTCTGAAACATTTTGTCAAAGCCCTAGAAAAGACATCTAAAAATGATTAAGGCCTCATCCAAAACCGTATATCAAATTGGGAAGGGCCTCAACCAATTCCACGTCTAGTTTTCTCATGAGACCTACCGATGAATCGAGGATCTATAGCGGGCTCCACCCGTCACTTACTAAGTCCAATACATTCCTCATATGAATTGGTTGAAATATAACATAAACATTCATATTAAAACAAGTATACTAAATTTCAATACTTTAACCATAAACCATGAATTTTATACAATTAGAACATTCACAGTTAATCATATCACAAAACCATCAACACAATGTGTAAGTTTTGTATCATAATAATTCAACCTCAAATAAACTTCAAACCTATCAAAGGATGTTGACATAGATGAAATAAAAACATTTTTTAGAGAAATATATCTTTCTATTTTGAAATCATTTACGATTAACATTATTATAAAGAAAAAATTTATTTTTAAAATATTCTTATAAGTTGTAAGGGAAGATTTGACGATGTTATAAGGACATAATATACCTGCACCCTCCGTATAAGTTAAAAAACATTCTTACCTTAATTTTGTCGAAAAGGTCATAAAGTACCTTGTTTTGAAAATTATGAAAAGATTCCTTTATAAACAAATTATAAAAGTCAAACAAGGGTATACATGACTTTAACACATAGTATATCAAATAGTAAGAATTTTTGGAAATACGTTTTCAAGAAATATGGATTTTGATGATAAATAGGTCCCAATAGATAATTACGTATAATCAACCTCAGATAATAAAGAGAATGTGGCATTAACCCTTACCTTGTACTTTTCCTTGGTCGAGGGTAGGTTAACCTCATGTATAATGGTGAAATAATTGTTATTAAACTATACATAGAATCAAATACATTAATATGATATCATATATGATCTTTTAATATTGTTTTGATAATTATATCTTAGTATTATCATCGTTTCAGGTGTTAACTGATTTGTTTTCCTTTATATAATTTGTTACATAAGTAATGTTTGTTATTGATAGGATGTATCTTATTAATATTCAGAATGATATTATGTCTTTAAACATTATTTTTAATCATCTAATTAATATTAGTCTTCAATGGATACGATGGGGAATGAATCTCATTGTGTTCGTGGAGACGGTAATCCGTACGTACGCATGAGGAACAATATCATTCTTTTGATATTAAAATAATATATAATTGTATGGTATATCATATATAATGAATCATTATCATGTTATATTTATTATTTAAATCAATTACACATAATTATTATACCCACCAAAATAATAATGTATTGAGTAACAATTACCCCACGACGTGGAGACGACAAGCCGTACGTACGCATGTATTGTGACATGTCATTGAAAGGATGGATAGTATAATGAATTTGGTTGTAACATTTTTATAATAACATCACAATATATATATATGATATTGGAGATATTTTTTTAGAATGGAAACAACAATGAAAAAGGATGTGGAAGAAGAAAGGAACTTGAAAGAGGTGTTGAGATATTACCTCTTCTTCGGGTTATTATTTTTTATTGGATCAAAATGGAACCATAGGTTGGATTTATGGCTAAAGGAAGGAATCTAGGATGAAGGTAGGAAAGTTGAGAGGGTATTGGGGTAGGTTTGGGCAGAGCCAAATTGCATTGATAGTGTAAATTTGAGAGAATGGGGAGTGCCCTTTTATAAGAGGGGTGAGGGGCACCTTAGGAAATGCTAGAAATATTATTTTATAATTACATCATTTTCGGTT
The DNA here is from genome assembly GCA_963277665.1 of Viscum album. Taxonomy (NCBI): domain Eukaryota; kingdom Viridiplantae; phylum Streptophyta; class Magnoliopsida; order Santalales; family Viscaceae; genus Viscum; species Viscum album. The sequence continues at coordinate 1,447,858,809 of OY728151.1, read as the reverse complement.
TATAATGGCTCCAAAATGGATTATTTAAATGGATATGGTGGGTACGGGTCCAAAATAACTCAACCAATAGGTTTTAGACAGGTTTTGGTCTTTATATTAACTTTATCTTTTAGATTTATGTCTTAGTTAAATAGTTTGACATTTACCATGTCTCTTTGTATTTTTATATTATATGGTTAAGAAAATTACTATATACTTCCAAACGAACCTCAAGTGGTTAATAAATGTTACATATATCATTATATAAGTCCATTTACCGAAACATAGATTTTTAGGAACAGAATATCAACTAATAATGTAATATTTGTTTTAAGAACTCTTTTATGTCAATTTTGACACTATTTGGTATTTTGTTTTTTCAAAATTTATAACAGAATTATTAGTTCGAACAAAATTTATGAAACCAACTAAAACACGTCATATGAACCTTTAAAATTATAGGATTTCATAAAAAGTATCATATTACATTTATTTGAATATTTATAATATCAATAATTTTAATATTTCATTAATTAGGTAATTACTGCATCATCATTGTGTCACAAAGAAATTAAATTATATAATGTATAAAAAATAAAAATAAAATAAAGGTAATTAGGAAATATTTTTAGCTTTCTAATGAATATTTAAAATCTAATTTATCATATGTGTAATCATATATTAAAAATGATTTAGTTATTAAATGTTGATTTTAACTCTTTTAAATCTTCTTTAAATAAAATAATAATAAGTGTCCTAATCTAATCCAAGTGGAAAAAAGGTTCATATTTTATTCCTAAGGTTGTTTTTCATTGAATTATACTTTTCCAATAGAATGAGGACATGTGTTAAGGTAATAATAATATCATTTTTACCCTTAACTACCCTATTTACTTTTATCTGTGGTAAATAAAAGTAAAATGTTACTATTCACCAAAAATTAGTTTCATCTTATTGAAACACATTATACTTATTGATATCAACCGTGTCTCCAGGATTTTTTAAATTCCATTCACATAAGTGGTAAAATTATGTTTTAAGTGAATTTGAAAATTCTCCTAGGAGGTGGGTAAAAAAAGGTGAAAAGTTCAATAAAATTTTTATATGTCTAAAATTATTATAAAATTACTCTAATGAATTGAATTGAACATATAGAGGTATTATGTATCTATTTTGACATAAAATAAATTTAAATAAAATAAATAATTATTTAAATAAAAATTTTGTTTTAAATAATAACAGTGTTTTTCACTATTCATCAAAAATAGAATGTTTTCAGAAAAATACCAAAAATTCACCCTAATATAATTTCGATATTTTGAATCCAAAATTGAAGTTGATTTTGAAATATAAAATTTATAAAATTTCAAAAAGTGGGTATTACTGTTCACAACGACTACTTTGATTGGTCGCGGTGTGTTAGAATCTTGAAGTTGCATACAATGTAAGCTATTTCCATATTCAAAGGGAAACCTACTATAGATGCATGGGGTGTTACATTCTACCGTCCTTCAAATAATTTAGTCCTCAAAATTTCTACAATACTACCACACGAAAATACTTGGGTCGTTCTTCATCATAAGTTCCTCGAGTTCCCACGTTTCCTCTTCAATCTTATGGTTTCTCCATAGAACTTTTAGCAGATGAGCCATCCGATTTCTACGCACTTGTTCTCCTGTATCAAGAATCTGGACATGCTCTTCGAAATAATATAGATTGGGTTCCAGTTCTAATTCCTTATAAGTGAGTACATGCGTTGGGTCAGGCATGTATTTTTTCAATAGTGATACGTGAAACACATCATGAACTTTGGAGAGACTTGGCGGCATTGCCAAATGGTAAGCTATAACCCCAATTCGTTCTAGAATTTAGAAAGGTCCGATGTACCTAGGACTCAATTTACCCTTCCTACCGAGACGTATAACATCATTCCATGGAGATACCTTCAATAAAACATTATCTCCTACCTGAAATTCCAAATCCTTCCTATGGTTATCTGCATAGCTCTTATACCTACATTGAGCTTCCTTGATGTGGTTTTGGACCACCTTTATATTTTCTATCATTTCATCTACATATTCTAGGCATATGAGTTTTCATTCACCAACATCATCCCAACCATTTGGTGTACGACATCTCTTTCTGTATAATGCTTCATATGGTACCATATGAATACTTGAATGGAAGGTATTATTATCGGGAAATTATAACAGAGGTAAATATTGATCCCACATACCTTGAAAGTCATGTGAGAATGATCTCAACATGTCTTCTAAGGTTCGAATAATCTGTTCTGATTTTCCATTAGTTTGGGGGTGATAGGAAGTGCTCCAACGAAGCTCAGTATCCATGACTTTATGAAGACTTTTCCATAATCATGATGTAAAATGGGGATCATGATCAGAAACAATCAATAGTGGAACTCCATTAAGTTTTACAACTTCATTAATATATAGCCTTGATAATCGTTCAAGTGGTAAATCTTCTCTTATAGCAATAAAATGTGCTGACTTGGTAATACAATCAACAATGAACCATATTGCATCATTCCTTCTAGGAGTCTTTTGTAGTCCCATGACCAAGTCCATCGTAATATTATCCCATTTCTAATCAGGTATGGGAAGAGGTTTCAAGACTTCTCTAGGCTGTTGCCTTCCAATATTCACTTGTTGACAAACCATACATCTTGACACAAAATCAGCAATCTCCCTCTTTGTGTTGTCCCACCAATTTTTTTCCCATCAAATCACTATACATATTAATGCTACCAGGGTGTATAGAGAAATTGGAACTATGAGCATCATCCAACAATTCCCTTTTTTGATCAGGAATATTGGGAACACAATGTCTCTTCCCAAATTTCAAAATTCCATCTTCATAATCAAAGTCACTCAATCTCCCATCATTCAAAGCTTTAATCATATTTTAAAACTCTTCATCATTGGTCAAAGAACTCTTTATCCTTTCTATTAAAGATGATTTGGCAACCATTTGAAAAATTATTGATGTTTCACCTTCCATGGTGATTCCCATATCCATCTTTACTAGATCCGAGTATATAGGATATTTTTCAACACTCATCTTGTTCAAAACTCCATGATCCTTTCTTCTCAAAGCATCTTCCACCTTATTTGCCTTCCCCATGTAGTAATGTTCCATGAAATCATAATACATGATTTGTTCAATCCATCTCCATTGCCTCATTTTGAGTTATTTCTATGAGAAAATACACTTTAAACTCCTTATGATCATTATAAATCCCACTTTTTTCACCATAGAGATAATATCTCCAAATCTCCCAAGAAAATATTATAGGTGCTAAATCAAGATCATGAGTTGGATATTTTTTCTCATGAATTTTCACCTATCGTGATGCATAGTAAATAACTCTATCATTCTTCATAAGGACACAACTGTGTAATTTTTTAGATTCATCACTATAAATAACATACCCATCATTCCCCGATGGTCGAGTCAAGATAGGAGCATTGCCTAATATTCTCATCTATTCTTCAAAACATTCTTCACACTTTTTTTCCAAACCAATTTAACCCCTTTTCGTGTGAGAATTGTTAATGGGTTAGCCAACCGGGTAAAATTCTGGATGAAATGTCGATAATAACCAGCTAACCCAATAAAACTGCGTACCTCAGTTATTCCTCTTTGGTGCTGTCCATTCTTGGATTGCCTTAGTCATAGAAGGAACAAAATAGATTCCATCCTTGGAGATAATTTGGACAAGAAAAGTAATCTCCAGAAGTCAAAATTCATACTTTCAAAACATCCCATATAATTCAGGTCTTCTCGGAGTCTTTAGGATAATGCACAAGTTATTTTAATGATCTTCATAGATTTTGGAGTACACCAAGATTTCATCAATAAATAACACTAAAAAGTCATCATGACATTCCTTGATAACATTGTTCATTATATCCATAAAGATAGAGGGTGCATTAGTCAATCCAAAAGGCATTACTATAAACTCGTAATGCCTGTACCTGGTTCGAAATGTTGTTTTCGGAATGTCATCCTTCTTCACACAGAACTGATGATATCCAGATTGAAGGTCAATCTTTGCAAATTATTGAGCTCTATGAATTTGGTCAAATAAATCATCAATGAGAGGTGGAAGGATATTAGTTCTTTATTTTTATAGAATTTATCTTCTTGTAGTCAATGCACAACCACATAGATCCATCTTTCTTCTTAACAAAAAGAACAGGGGATCCCCATGGAAAAACACTAAGGTGAATAAATCCCTTATTACTCAATTCCTCTATTTGTTTCTTTAGTTCCATTATTTTTACAGTGGACATTCTATAAGGGGTCATCTATATGGGACTTGAACCAGGAATTAAATAAATGGAAAACTCAATTTCTCGTTCTAGAGGATGTCTAGGTAAATCTTCTGGAAACACATAAATATATTCTTTCACAATAGGTACATCCCCTATTTGAGGATTACTTTCCTCACCCATTGTTATTTCATTTTATTCCTCCCCAATAATTGAATTTAGTTGAGATACTGGGGGTGGATTTAAATAAGAATTAGGTGGTAACAATTATTCTCTAATGATAAGGTGTTCTTTATCATCGTCATCAAAAATAGTAACCTAATTCTTCTTACAATAAATTTTTTACATCATGGTCAGAAAGCCAATCCATACCGAGGATTATATCAAATTCAATCATGGGTATGATGATGAGATCAGCAGATAAAGAACATTTATATGCCCTAATGGGGGTTGATTCAGAAAACATTGTGGAAATGATACTTCCCTTAGGATATTTGATTGAATACTCCCTTGCTAAATCAAATTGGAAATATCTAATTTTCATAGAAAATAGAGAAGATATGAAATAATGCGATGATCAAGAATCAAATAATGCATTGGCTAAAAATGAGGGAACCATTAAATTACCTACCACCATGTCTTTCAGGGCTTAAACCTCAGCAGTAGTGATCAAATAAGCTTGGCCTTGTTCCCTTGGCCTTTTCTGAGGTAAGTCTCCATAACTCTTAGGATATTCACTTTCCTAATGTCCCATATCTCTTCAATTGTAGCATTTAACATTATTAGAGTCTTCCTTTCCCTTATAATAACCAGCAAGATGGAATTTCTAGCCACATTTATAGCATAGTCCTTTTCATTTTCGATAGGCACCCGGGTGAATCCTTTCACAATTATCACAGGGTAGAAATTCAATTCATCCCTTCATTCATATTTCCTTATTTCCTTTCCCAGAGTGTTTAGTAGATCTATTCTTGTCTTGCATTGCTTTAAAGTCATAAGACAAAGAGAATTTATTTTTCTCTCTTGATAGCACACGACACAATATCTTCATATGATGAGGATGACTGTGATTCTAATTCTCAACGGATAAATGGTTTTATCCCCTCAAAGAAACGGTCAATATTAATTCTTGGGTTACATATATTATTTACTACATGCCTTGCTGACCTTGTAATGTTAGCTTCATACTGTGCGACATTCTCGTCCTCCTTTTTCCTCAGACTCAGAAATTGTCCTTCCTTATCTACTAGATGGTCATTAGGAATGAAATTTTCTAAGAAAAATTATTTGAACTCCCTCCATTTCATATTTTATACTTCATCATCTTCCTCTGTGTTTTAAATCAATGACCACCATTGATCCACATCTCTAGTGAGGTGTTAAACTGAAATGAAAACTTTTTCCCTTTCGCTACTCCCCAAGGCACGAAATATTTTCTATAAGGAATTTATCCATTTCTCAGCTAATAATGGATTTGTACCCCCATTGAATATTGGTGGTTGTTTCTTCATGAAGCAGTCTAACATTGATCCTCTGTGATGTGGATCAGGGTGCTCCACACATGTAAGGTTATTATTAATAACCTATGTGAGTTGTCCCGGTATGGTGATAAGATGATCAACACAAGTTATATCACTAGCTCCACTATAACTCTCTTGAATAGGAGGGAAATCCCTACAGGAGTGCGTGCATTGATACAGTTTCCATTCCTTCCACTAGGCACCATTTCTAAACAATGGAATACACTAGATTAGTTTATGAAACACAACAAATAAATCCAAACTTGTAAAACACATAACATAAATTGAACAATTTATGGATATAATCTATAATCATAAACAAGTTTTCTTTGAGGATGTATATACTCATAAACCCTTCATAATGGTTTGTAAAGAAAAGGAGAATTATACATTGCATATCCCCCTAGAGTGCTGTAACCATGAGTGCAGTAAGGCCCGTTTTCGTGCACCAATTCCCATTCAAGTCTTGCTCAAAGCGGTGTTTTCAGGTTTTACCCCTAGGTACATATGTGCCAGAGCTGGCTCTTCTTGCTTGTATCCAGACAGGGATGTATTGCTTGGAAAACTTCCAAAATCTCTATAATAAAAAAATTCTAGGAATTTCTTCTATACTAATCAATAGAGTCTATCTTAGGGCTATGTGTTCTAATCAGAGTTTATCTAAATCTAGTTTCCAAGGTCTGTTCTAAACTTTATATGATACCAACTATAACTCCCCTACCCTAGTTACCCAGAGTTGGTGCATTATTACATAACATTGGCATGATCACAAAGAAATCATGTCTCAAAAGACCGACCATTTTAGTATTTTTGGAAACAAGATTCATACATAAGTTCAACTTTATAGCTTGAAAATAAATACAACCTGAATTTATTTCATTAGAAACATCCAAGCCTCCTAGATTATGCCTGCAATTCACTTGTAAATAACTCATTCATATCCTGGGAAAATAATACCTAAGAAATGGGTGAGCTCAAATGGTCAGTAAGGGTAAGAAATACAGTGGAAGATAACATAAATATTAAGCATGGTGAATAATTGAAACCACATGACTTTATCAATAATAAACATGAATTATTTTATGGTAGTAATATGAGCTGATTAAATAATGCAATAATAAAACATAATCATAGGTATTATACAAGTCGAATGACCACAAGAACTATCAATATAATTTTCATAATGGGGGAATGTATAATTCCGGACATTCTGAAACATTTTTTCAAGGCCTTGGCCAAGACATCTGTTTTCTATCATAAAAAATCAAGATCAAATAAACTTAAAATCCATCAAACAATGTTGACATAGATGAAAAAAACCATTTTTATAGAAATATCTCTTTCTATTTTGAAATCAATTAAGAGTTACATAATTATAAAAAAACATTTAATTTGAAAATATTATTATAAGAATTTAAGGGAAGCTTTGACTATGTTATAACCACGTAATATTTCCACACCCACTGTATAAGTTAAAAAAGCATTCTTACCTTAATTTTGTCAAAAAGGATATAAAGTACCATTTTTGGAAAAAGAAGCACAGATTCCATTATGAACATCATATAAAAGTCAAACAAGGGTATAAATGACTTTAAGACATAGTATATAAAATATTAATAATTTTTTGAAATACTTTTTTAAGAAACATGGATGTGGATGATAAAGAGGTCACAGTAGATAATTAAGTATTAAATACCTCGAATAATAAGAAGATTGTGAAATTAACCCTTACCTTGTACTTGTCCATTATCGAGGGTCGGTTAACCTACTGTATAATGGAAAAATAATTTTTATTAAATTATACAAGAATCATATACATTAATATGATATCATATATGATATTTTAATATTTTTTGTTAATAATATCTTAGTATTATAGTCGTTTCAGATGTTAACTGATTCGTTTTGCTTTATATGCTTTGTTACGTAAGTAATGTTTGTTAGGGATAAGATGTATATTATTCATATTCTGAATTATATTAAGTCTTTAAACATCATTTTTAATAATCTAATGAAATATAGTCTTGAATGGATACGATGGGTAATGAATCTCATTGCGTTCGTGGAGACGGTAATCTGTACGTACGCACGAGCGACTATATCATTATTTTGATATTAAAATAATATATAATTGGATGGTATATCATATATACCAAATAATTATCATGTTATATTTATTATTTACATCAATTACAAATCATTATTAAAATAATCCAAATAATATTGTATTGAATTACAATTACACCACGACGTGGAGACAGTAAGTCGTACGTACGCACGTATGGTGACATGTCATTCAAAGGATGGATATAATAATGAATTTGGTTGTAAAATATTTATAATAACATCAATTTATATATATGAAACTGGATTTATTATTTTATAATGGAAAAAACAAAGAAAAAGGAAGTGGAAGAAGAAAGGAACTTGAAAGAGGTGGTGAGATATTACCTCTTCTTCGGGTTCTTCCTTTTTATTTGATCAAAAGGGATCCATATGTTGGATTTCTGACTAAAGTTAGGCCTATAGGATGAATGGAGGATAGTTGAGAGGGTATTTGGGAAGGGTTTGGCCGAGCCAAATGGCTTTGAAAGTGTGAATTATAGAGAAGGGGGTGTGCCCTTTTATAAGAGGGGTTGGGGGTACCTTAGGAAAAACTAGAAATATTATTTTATAATAAAATAATATTAGGTTTATAATGGCTTAAAAATTAATTATTTAAAGGATAAGGTGGGTATGGGTAGAAAACCACTCAACCAATATGTTTTAGATAGTTTTGGGTCATTATATTAACTTTGTCTTTTATATTTAACTCTTAGTTAAATAGTTTGACATTTACCATGTCTCTTTGTTTTTTTATATTATATGGTTAATAAACATACTATATACTATCAAGAGAACATCAAGTGGTTTATTAATGATAAACCTATAATTATATAAGTCCTTTGGTCTATCCTTAGATTCTTTGGAATATAATATCAATTAATAATATTACATTTGTTTTAAAAACTCTTTTATGTCAATTTTGACAATATTTGGTATTTTGTTTTTTCTAAATTCATAACAACATCATTACTTCGAACATAATTAATCTAACCAACCATAAAATTTCATAGTAACCTATAAAATTATTTTAATTCATAAAAATTCTCAAATTAAATTTATTTGGATATTTATAATATCATTTATTTTAATATTTCATTAATTAGGTAATTACTGCATCTTCATTGTGTCATAATGAAATTAAATTATTTAATGTTTTAAAAATATAAATAAAATACCATTATGTAGGAAATATTTTTATATTTATAATTAATATTTATAATCAAATTTATGTTATGTATAACCCTATATTAAAATTTTTTAGTTATTAAACTTTGATTTTAACTCATTTAACTATTCTTTAAATAAAATAATAATAACTGTCGTAATCTAATACAAGTGGACCAAAGAGGTTCATATTTTATTCCAAAGGTTTTTTTGGTCAAATTATACTTATCCAATAGAATTAGGACCTGTGTTAGGGTGATAATAATATCATTTTACCCTTAATGACCCGATTTACTTTAAAATGTGGTAAATGAAAGTAAAAAAGTTACTATTCACCAAAAATTATTTTTTCTTATTGAACCACATTTTACTTACGGATATGAACAATGTCTCTCGGATTTTTGAAATTCCACTCACAAAAGCGGTACAATTATGTTTTTATGTGAATTTTCAATTTTTCCTAGGAGGTGGGTAAAAGACGGTGAAATGTTCCATAAATTATATATATATAAAATTATTATAAACCGACTCAAATGAATTACATTGAACTTATATAGGTATTATGTTTCAATATTGACCTAAAATAAATTTAAATAAAATAAATAATTATTTAAATAAAAATTCAGTTTTAAACTATAACTCAGTGTATTTCACTACTCATAAAAAATTCATTGTTTTTAGAAAAATAACAAATATTCACCCCAAGATAATTTCGATATTCCAAATCCAAAAATAAAAGTCCATTTTGAATGATAAAATTTAAAAAATTTAAAAAAGTTGGTATTTCTATTCATAATGGCTACTTTGATTGGTCGTTGTGTGTTAGAATTGAGAAATAGTGTACAATATAAGCTATCGCATTATTCAGAGGGATGAGTACCATGGAAGCTTGGGGTGTTAAAATGTTATCTCTAAGGTATATTTAAACTTTTAAGACACCTTAGTTGGTTTGAGAGGTGGAATATTGGTAAGAATTTCAACCACGGTTTAGTGCAGTACATAATGTATTTCATGTATCTCAGTTGAAGAAGTATTGGCTAGATCCTAAACCTTGCATTTGATGGGATAATGTTGATTAAGAGTAAAATTATACATTGGTTCATGTGCTAGTTCAGATTTTGGATAGGTAAGATAATGTATTGCATTATAAAATTATTATTCAAGTGAGGTTTCTATGGAAACATGACCAAATACTAGAGGAGACTTGTGAATGGGAGAAGGAAATGGCCAAGGAATGGCATGATCTCTTTCAAGAATGATATGGATTTCTACATTTTGATAATGGAACAACCAATGGTTGGGATAATATAGAACCTGGTTTGGGGTATGTATCATTAATTTATTCCTTTTTATGTATATAATGTGTCTTGATAAAATTAAGTAGAGTATGATTTTTTGTAATGTTTTTATGCTTTTTAAGGGTGAATGGTTTGATCATAAATATTGAAAACATGAAATAGTTGTAGGTAACCATCCATGTTAATGAAGAGGCCAGGGTTATGGAGAATATTTAAGGTGAATTTTTTGACAATCTATGCAGCCTCCCCAGGGAAATTATGCACCATGAGACAGAGAGCTTATGCATGGTTGGTGCACGATTTGTCAAACCCTATAGTAAAACCATGCGGGGCACCCTTCAGGGTAGTAGCAGTCATTCAATTAGCACATGGTTAATCTAACTGTTCAGGCTAACCACTCACGACATTGAAAGAGGTGTCTTAAAAAATGGATATTTCTCGGTATTTTCCATAAACAACTAATTTCTTCTCCCACTAGAACCCTACTCATGATTTCTTCTTCTCGGTGGTTAGGGAGGATCGCCCACTCATTTTTATGTGATTTGAAGGATTCTCTAGGAAATTTGAGGGATATTATCCCTTGGTAACTCTCTCTCCTTAGTATTTTTCTTGGGTTTCTCTAGATTTACATTCCCATCTCTCTCAATTTTCTTAATAAACATCCATCTCATCTATATCATGGGTTGTTGTTGCCTAAAATGACGTGGTTTGGGGTTTTTTTGTCTGGTAAAGGGATCTAAAGCGTTTTTATGGAAGATTAAAAATGTTTTGTTGTGTGATTTGTGATGTGGGTAGATTTCTCCAATCCCAAAAGGTATGTGTCTTCACTCTTGACTCCATTTTTCTAGAACATCATGTAATTCCCCGATCCCAATTACCCAGAGTCGGTGTATTATATTTATACAATGGCATGATTACAAGGAATCATGTCTCGAAAGACCGATCATTTTAGAAGTCTTGGAAATTACATTACATACATGAATGTTACATTACACTTTATAACATACAACACAACATAAATAATATTTTATGAATTCCATTATTCCATTAGCTTAATCCTGCATATCAATCACAATACACTTCTTGGAATCCTGGAAAAAATAAAACATAGTAAGGGGTGAGCTCAAATGCTCTGTAAGGGTAAGAAATATAGAAAAAGATAACATAAATATTATGAATGGTAAATAATTGAAACCACATTCCTTTACAAATAATAAACATGAATACTTTTTTGGCAGGAATATGAGCTATGTAAATAATGTCATAATAAAACATAATCATGGATATTATACTAGTCGAATGACCACATGAACCATCAATATTATTTTTATAATGAGGGAATGTATAATTCCAGACATTAATTTCTGTGTCAAGGCCTCATGCCATGACCTATTGGCTAACTTTAACCCGACCCAAACCCGGAAAGCCTCTGTAACCAGACTCCATCCCAGAGATCCTCTGTAACCGGACTCCAACCCGGAGAGCCTATGTAATTGGAATCCATCTCGGAGAGCCTCTGTAACTGGACTTCATCTCGGAGAGCCTCTGTAACCGGACCCCAACTCAGAGGGTCTACTGTAAACGGACCCCAACCCAGAGGGCTTACTTTTAATGGTCCCCAACCCGGAACATACTAGTCCAACAAATTCATCATAAGAAAAGGTTTAAATATAACATAAACATTCGTATTAAAACTAGAATAAGAAATGTCAATACATTAACCATAAACCATGAATGGTATACAAATAGAACATCCATAGTCAAAAATATCATAAAACATTCAATACAATATGGATGTTTTGTATCACAATAAATCAACTTCAAATAAACTTAAAATCCATTAAATGATATTGACATAGATGAAATCAATACCTTTTTAGAGAAATATCTCTTTCTATTTTGAAATCATTTAAGAGTCCCATAATTATAAAGAAAAAATTTATTTTGAAAATATTCTTATAATATTGTAAGGGAAGATTCGACGATGTTATAACGGCAGAAAATATCTGCACCTTCCGTATATGTTAAAAAAAATTCTTACCTTAATTTTGTCGAAAAGGTCATAAAGTAAATTGTTTGGAAAATGACAGAAAGATTCCTTTATAAACATCTTATAAAAGTCAAACAATGGTATAAATGACTTTAACCCATAGTCTATAAAATAGTAAGAATGTTTTCAGATACGTTTTTAAGAAACATGGATGTGGATGATAAAGAGGTCCCAGTAGATAATTATGTATAAACAACCTCGGATAATAAAGAGATTGTGAAATTAACCCTTAACTCATTGTAATCAATTAATTCGTATGAAAAATAGTGAATAACCACCAAATGAATCATAGAATATCATGAATTTAAAGAGAATCATGATAATATATATCAAATGGAAGTACAAAATACACCACTTGCAATAAATTAGTGGTGAACAATGGAAATCACATAGAATTAAAAGTGAGATAAGAAACTTCTTATCTCATGTTTGACATGACTCGTTTATTCTTTAATATCCTGAATAACAAACTAATGATAATTTATACTTTCATAAGAACCATTTTCAAGTTTATTATTCCTTTTATATCACTTATTACTATGTTATAAACATTATGTAATTATTTAAGTTAATAACGTTAATTTTGTCGATATTTGGCACTTGAGTCAAAAATGAACACCTTATAGTTACATGTTTTTCACATGGTCCAAATTTCATTATATCCATAATGATATTCAGGATTTAGATATCATATATATCTTATATATCTAGTATATACATGTATTTATAACAGTACATATCATTTTGGGGTACGAAATGAAATGCACCGTTCTTGGAGACGGTATACCGTACGTACGCATGAACACCACTTTCATTTCTATTTATTATTTTAAAAGAATTAAAACATAATGATACATAGTTATATTATAATTACAGTATAATATCATATATACTATCATAAAATACATCCTTTATACGTCCCACATATGGAATTAACGAGTCATATCCCGTTGAGGGGCGGTAGTCTGCATTTCCTCAAATGAAATTATTGTGTTCACCAATAATGTAATCCATTAAGGTATTATATAAAAGAATAATATAGAAGCATGAAAAAACATGAACATAATATATATCATATATAAATACTGTGCCATCATAATGTCAACCATGACAGGCAGTAGGAGGTAATTGAACAATCATCGTTTCGTGAGGCGTTAGTTTTCCATCCACAGAAACATTATGTTCTTCACCAATTAGATGGAGGTGTGTGTAAGTGTATCTTAGAATCCATCTCATAAAAACATCCTAGTATATTGAGGATACTGGTTTTGTGATAAAATAATGGAATAAAAAGAGTTTAGGGGTTGAATAAGTAAAATAAAAGAAAAGAAGTCAAGAGAAACAGTTACCTTTAATTTGGGTAACTTCCTTTGGTTTGGACCAAAAAAACTTATTGAAGTTCCTTCTGCCTAAGATAAGGCTTCTAGGAGGAGGAGAGGGATTTAGGGAGTTTAATTTGGCAGAGTTTGGACGAGCCTAAAGGCTTGAGGGGTGTGAGGAATTTTCTAGAAGTGGTCTCTTTTTATAAGGGGGCAGAGGGGATCTTTAGGAATGTGTGAAAATATAATTTTATTATATAATGATATTCGATTTCAAAATATCCAAAAATCATTAGGGTACAAGGTAATATGACTCATGGTCAAAATCAAATCATCCAATAATAAGTGGACATGTTTTGGATATTATTTTAATATTTATAATCTAATTTATTCAAATCATTTATTAATGAGACAAATACTGCGTCATTTATCTGTCATAAATAATTTAATTTATTCGATGTAAAAAAATTAAAAAAAACTAACATGATATAGGAAAACATTTGGGATTTCCAATGAATATTTATATTCAAAAACATTACTTATATAACACTATATAAATATTTAATTAATAAAAGATTTTTGTTTAGGTCAATTTTGCCTTTACTTTAAATTAATTAATCTAAAGTGTCATTGTCATTCATAAGTGGCACCATGGGGTCCCAAAATCGACCCAAGGATGCCCATGGTCTGCCATTACTCATCAAATAAGGTTAGTACATGTGTTAAGGTAATTTTGAATTATTACAATGTTCTTTTTTCCTTGAATGACCCTATTTACCTTTAACAGCAGTAAATAAAAGCCAAAAGTTACTATTCACCAATAATTATTTTCATTTTATTGAACCACATTTTACTTAATGAGGTTAACTGTGTCACTCGGATTTTTGAAATTCAACTCACATAAGCGGTAAAATTACGTTTTATGCAAATTAGCAAATACTCCTAGAAGGTAGGTAAAAGACGGTATAAAGATAAATAAAATATTTATATATCAAAACTTATTATAAAATGACTCCAATAATTATTTTAAACATATATAGGTATTATTTATCTATTTTATCCTAAAATATATTTAAATAAAATAATAAATTATTTAAATAAAATGTTGGTTTTAACCAATAACTCAGTGTTTTTCACTATTCATCAAAATTTGATGTTTCTCAGAAAAATACCAAAAATTCAGCCTAAGATATATTTGATATTCCAAATTAAAAAATGATGACTATTTTACCAAATTCAAAATAGATAAGTTGCATTAATTAATTTAAAATTAATTCCCGTTGTCAAAATAAATAGCGTGTTTTTAAGCAACAATATCTATCAAATGATTGACACTTGTTTATGTCCAATTTCAAAGTGAAATTAATTATAATGTCTTAAATAGTATTAAATTATAAAAATATAATCTAATTATACTTAAAAACCAATAAAATGCATAATTTAACATTATAATTTATTTTGATTAAAAAAGTTGTTTTTAATTAAAATTTAGTATTTTTCACTATTTACCAAATTATGTAAGTTATCAGAAAAATACCAAAAATTTATCAAAACTAAATTTTTATATCCTGATTCAAAAGAAATGTTTATTTTGTCAAATTGAATACATATAAGTTTTAAATATTGGATTTAAAAGGGGTTCTCCCTCAAATGGCGGTAAAATTTCATTTTTGAAAAAATACTTTCTTTCTCTAAAAAATTGAATTTATTCTTATATTATGTATAAGAAACACATAATATGGATGTTAAAATTATATGTATTATATAAAATTCAAAATGCAGAAAATACTATTCATAACCTCTATTAAACGACTAGATTGGTAAGTGATGGTGCGCATGAACTCCGTGTTGTGTGTAGTGCATGTTATTGAATTACATTGATGAAATAAAGTACTATGAAATCATGTGGTGTTATATTCTTACCTACATAAAAAAATTGCATCCTCGCAATTTGAAATTGTTCTTCGAAAATAGATGGATGAAAATATAAAATACCATTGTGGGAAAACCCACAGCAGAAATTGGGATAATAAACATTCGTCTTAATAAAGGAAAAGGGGAATGAAAAAGTCACCATAATATCATAATCTTGATTAGGAGAAAATTGGTGGAAATTAGAGACGCATAATTGGAGGAAAAACATAAATATTTATAGGTAGTGATTAAGGTCATCAGTCACAAAAAATTATAGAATTGAGGGCCTCAAATCCATCAATCTATGATGATTTAAAATATCATCGGTTCAACAAAACATAAGGTATTAGGATAACACATTTTAAGTTTTAAGATCCCTTACCTAATGTTTGAGAATTAATTTCTTCATAGAATAAGAGTTGAAAAAACGAATATATACTTGAAAAGTAGAGTTCTAAACTTTAACTAATTTCTACCACAAACTTATCTTTCACTCTAAAAAATAATAGAACATAAAACAATATTCTATTTATCCTATTCGTGTAAGGTTCAAAAAATAAGAATTTATAATTCACCTATCAGACCCTTTAAAAAACAACATTATATAATCAAGGGACTTCACGTAGTCCAGTGGTATGCGACAAATCCTAATCACACTATGGTTGTGGGTTTGATTCTCATATATTTGTCCGACGCGACGGGTTTTCACACGTTCTGTGTGTTTTCCATTTAATAAAAATCCAAAAATAACCTTACTAATAGTATCTTAATCCATTCCAACCTTTAGAAATATCTGAAATAAATCTTTCCAAACTCACAGTCAAAAATTTATAAGGAAGTTAAACACAATGAAGATTCTTTTTTCCACGTAATAACATGTGAACAACTTCATCATTTATTATTTTAAAACTTGGTAACACCCTTAATTACAATAAAACCTTATTGATTACATTCATGCTCCCTTATCCTTTATATAGTATTGGATGTATTCTTTATATCCAAAAATATTGAATATTCCAACAATGATGAAATAAATAAACTATTAATCGGTTCCAAGGAAGTCAAGAATATCCAATATAATTTATCCATATCAACCGTCTCTTATTCCAAAATCACTACCTCGGTATCAGAATCATATTATGGTTTATCATTATCTCAACAATATATTTTCCAAAAATTTAACCTGCAATTAAGTCACTTTCCTTGGTTCCACACAATCTCAAGTCCTTAATGAAATAGTACTGAAGTACAATCCTTATATACTCTATAATTCTTATAACATGTACATCATTAATACAATACTCAGAATACACAATACTTTAATAACAACATAAGAAATCTAATCATTCCTCTTCATCTTCAGTAGTATCATAACTTTATTATTATCCCATAGCACCATTTGGGGTATACTATGATGATTGGGAAATTGATTCGCGTAGTGTCCCAACACCTTGCAGAAGAAGAAATGTACATTGGAAATTTTTTTAATACCCTTGAAATCACGTACTTGGTGTCCATTTTTTCCACACTTATAACAAACTCCCATTCCCTTCATGAATTTACCAAGGTGATTATTTCCACAGTTATCAAATATGGGAAAATCTTTCTTTTCCCTCTTCCCTTTATTCATCTTTATCTCTTCCATCCTTTTCTTCTATTTCTTCCCTTCAAAGCCATAGGACTCAAAGAATTATTTACTTATCTTATTAAGACATGATACTATTTCATCATATGTTGAGAATACATGGGAGACTATTTCCCTTCTAAATGTAGGCTTAATACCGTGAATGATATGATCCTTCTTACTCTTTGGATCATACATATTTTTGGAGTTCACATTCCTTCTACTGGGCACTATTTCTATACAATGGCATAAAATAAATTAATTTATGGAATGAAATACATAATTCCAAACCTCTAAAACACTTAACATATATTGAACAGTTTATGGATATAATCCATAATCAAAAAAATGCTTTCTTTGAGTAAGTATATGATCATAAAACGTTCATAATGATTTGTAAAGAAAATGAGAATTATTCTAAGCATATCCCTCGGGTGTGTCGTAACCAAGAGTGCAACAAGGACCGTTGTCATGAACCAGTTCCCATTCAATTTTAGCTCAATGTGGTGTTTTTAGGTTTTACCCCGAGGTACATATGTACTAGAGCCACCTCTACCTGCTCGTATCCATACATGGATGTATTTTCTTGGAAAACTTTCAAAATCTATACGTTACCAAAATTCTAGGATGTTCTTTTATACTAATTCTCAAAGTATTTCTTAGGGATATGTGTTCTAATCAGAGTTTATCTAAATCTAGTTTCCAAGGATATTTCTAAGATTCATATGATACCAACTGTAATGCCCCGACCCCTACTACTATCACGACCCGCCCTCGGGGTCCGTGCCGTGACTACCCCAAGCCCGCCTTCCATAGGCCAGGGGCTGGAGACTAGCACCAAGGCGTAAATCCGGTAAAAAGGGATGGCATTGCCTTTGTAAAGTAAACAAGCACCACAGAGTAAGAAAGAGGAAAATTAAACACTAAGTAAAAACAGAGTACAACTGAAAGTGCGGAAAAGTAAATGGGCCAGTATACAAACCCAAACTGAAAGTAAAGTACAACTCGAAAGGGAAATCAGCAACTGTAAAGTAAAAGCCGCTACACCGAGCTGTCCACTGGAAATCCCACCTAAAGGGTGGGTACAGATAGCTCCACTGCCCCTCAGGTCCCGTCGTCCGCTCCGAGCACGTCTCACCTAGTGGTCCACCTCCAGGTACCGTCCTGCTCTGTAATCCTCAACCACGATCAACGCTGTCCGTCGTCTGCAACCAACACAACGTAGTGTGGGCATAGCCCATGCAGGGGTGAGTATAAGCCACTCAGTAGGGACCCCGAGACCCCCGAAGGTCTCCCAAAATCCACAAAGGATAAACCACAAGGATAGATACAAACACGAAGTAATAACCGACACTGCTTAGGTATATTCCCATACATATACCTAAGTCATCAATTCCAATACGCTCCAACCTCCGAGCCCAAGTACAACTCAGTCCACACAGAAAAGTAAATGTATTCCACACAGGAAAGCAAACGTAATCCACACAGGATAGCACAACACAATCCACACAGGAAAGCAACAGGATTCAGCCTACACTGGTATACTTTTTCGAAAGACGATAGAGATGATCACTGATCCATCTAAGTCGTCGGACCCAAAAAGGATCGATAGGTACTAACCCCCGCAAATACCCACACAGGATCGGACCCACACAGGATCTGTAGGCGCTGTTTCATACAGGACCGCTGAGCGCAGACCCACACAGGATCAGACCCACACAGGATCGGGCCCACACAGGACCTGTAGCACTGATCCACGTAAGATCGTTGAGTGCTGTAGTCGTCGTCGTCGAATCCACTGAGGATCTCTGCTCTGTCATCGTCGCAGTCACAGTAGCAGTAGCAGTCGCAGTCGCAGTCGCAGCCAGCTCTAGGGTTCCCGCACACAGCAAGCTCGTTCGGGAGGGTCCGCTCCACGAGCCGAGAGGCTGATACATCAACTGTCACAAAGTCCAGAGTTGATGTATCCAAAAGTTCTGTATCGTCAACAGGAACTCAACGCAACAGACGGCGCGTCGATCGGACGCCCGGTCTGAGAGTTATTGGCATTTTCGTCCCAGAGGCCCGGTTGGGTTTTAAGGCAAAACCAACCCGACCATACTCCACCTGCGTCCAAACCTCTGGCGGAGAGTGCCAAAAGATCCGCCTCACTAAGAGGAACTCAACAAAGCTGACGGATCGTCAATCGGACGTCCGTAGCTCAAGATATGAGCGTTTCCGCTCCGAGGGACCGGTTGGTTTCGTGTATGAACCAACCCGGCCGAACTCAAAGTATTCCAAAACTTTGAGTGCGATATACCAAAACGACCGCCTCGATCCAAGGATCACATTTCCGCTGACAGCGCGTCGTTTGGAAGTCCGTAGCCCGAGTTATGGGCATTTGAATCCAAACCGCTCGGTAACGGGGGTTTCGGGCCCGGGCCGTCCCGGCCCGAGACCCCCCGGTTGGCCCAAACCGGGTCGTCCCACCCCGGACAGGGTCAAACCGGCCCGGTGCGGCATGGCCCGGCCTAGCCTGGCGGACCGGCCAGGTGCGCCGGTTCGGCGCAAAGCAGCGCGCTGGGCGCACTGCCAGCTCGGCCGAAGGCCGAGCTGCTGGAAAACGGGGGGCCGCCTGCCCCCCCTTTGTGAAACCGACCCCCCTCATAATGGGGGGCCATTATGGCTTGCCGGGGGAAATTATTTCCCCCGGTTTTCTCCCTTCCGGTCGGCCCGACCTGGCCGGCCGGTTCTTCATCAACGGGACCGGCAAGGCCGGTCCCCTTTCCGGCTTCCGACACCGGCGGCCCGGCTGGTCGTCGGTCTTATCATTCCGCCGCGGCCCGGAACCGGCCGCAGCCTTCGTTTTCCGGCGCGGTGCAACGGCACCGCGCCCCTCCGCCACGGCCCCGCTCCGGCCGCGGCGCCTTCAACTTTCTTCGACGCGGCGCGACGGCGTCGCGTCCTTGCATTATTTTACGACGCAGCGCGACGGTGCCGCGTGTTTCTTGCCGCATGATCCTGCGCGGTGCGACGACACCGCGCCACACCCGTTTCAATCCACAACAGAATCAATAAGAAGAGGAGGAGGGTCGGCCGTGTTCGTGCGGTCCGACCCCCTCGTGTTATTTGCTAATAATTGGACAAATTTCACGAAGAAATAATGATGGGTATAAATCATGATCAAAAGAATAAAATAAACCCCTACCTCGGATTCAAGTGCGGAGCACGTCAACAAGCCGCGAAAGAAAAGCGTCGCGGAGGTTGGACGTCGCGGAAGTCGAACGTTGTTTCCGTTGACGTCGAGGTGCGTCCGAAGAGGTACGTCGCTGGAGAAGCTTCGTAAGCTGAAGGAGATAATCCGAGGAGGAAACGGCGTCTCCTTTCATTGAAATGGGAAGAAGATCGAAGAAACGGCGTCATCGATCTTCAGAAACACACCGGCTACGAAGAAGAGAGAAGCAGCGTTCTTCGTCGGAGCGTAAGTGTTCTTCGTGTTCTTCGTCAAAGTTGAAGAAGGTGGAGAGAGCTTCTCAAAACCTCTCAAGATGGCTAAGGAGACCAACCAAAATAAAATAAGCTAAGGCTTATTTTATTTACACAAATAACCAACTTGAATTTTAAAAGTTTGAAATTCAAACAACTCAACTCAATTAATTAACCAAGTTGTCAAGTTTAATAAAAGAGGAGTTATAGGGAGTTTAAAAAGAGGAGGTGAAGTGTTAGGGTTTGTGTGGGCCCCACCACACTTAATCCTCTCAAGGGAGGTTAAGTGGATGTGGGTCCCACCCCTAACTCCCTTTGGGAGGTTATAACCAACTTGGTTAAAAATAAAATGTGTTTCCACATTTTATTTAATTTCCTTTTAAAATCCCAAAAACTAACTCCCAACCCGCATAAAATGCAACCTCGGAAAAGGTCTCCTTAAGCGAATATCGGCACTGCGAGTTCATCGGTGCCCTCAGAATCCGATTCCAGGCACCGGTTCAAAAGTTAGAAATTCCCGCTCGTTCTTTCACTGAACGTACCCGAGCCAAACTTCGGAAATTGATTCCGGGCACACTGGGCCTCGGAATCAGGTTCCGTTAGAAACCGCGTTCTTGAAAAATACCAAAGAAAATTAAGAAAAAATTTCCCTTGAATTTTACGGGTCTTTACATTACTCCCACCTCAGGGATTTACATCCCCGTAAAGATACATCAAAACCAGGGAAACAAATGAGGGTACTGAGCACGCATCTGAGCCTCCTGCTCCCATGTGCTCTCCTGGAGGTTCCCGTGCTGCCATCTGATGCGCACAAGAGGAATCGATCGGCCACGTAGGACCCGCTCCTGTCGATCCTCGATCTCCACCGGGACCTCCATAAAAGTCTCCCCATCATCAACGTCAAGCTCTCCATGGTCAATGATGTGCATCGGGTCGTGCACGTTTCTCCTCAGCTGAGATACGTGGAAGACGTCGTGCACCCGGTGCAACTGAGGTGGTAGAGCCAGGCGATAAGCCACCTCGCCAATCCTGCTGAGGACCTGGAAGGGTCCAATGAAGCGCGGAGATAACTTTCCACCTCGTCCAAATCTCCGTATACCACGTCGAGGTGAGAACCGCAAGAAGACGTGGTCGCCATCCTCGAACTCTAGTGGCCTCCGCCTCCTGTCAGCGTATGACTTCTGTCGGCTCTGAGCTATCCTCATCCGCTTCTAGATGACCTGGACCTTCTCTATCGTGGCCTCGACCATCTCTGGTCCCACAAGTGATGACTCCCCAGGGTTTGTCCAACACAAAGGAGATCTACAAGGTCGGCCGTACAACACCTCGTACGGTGCCATCCTGATGGTGGAGTGGTAGCTGTTGTTGTACGCAAACTCCACCAAGGGTAGGTGGTCCTCCCAGCTACGACCAAAGTCGAGGACACATGCGCGGAGCATGTCCTCGAGAGTCTGAATGGTCCTCTCCGTCTGACCATCCATCTGAGGGTGAAAGGCTGTGCTCAAACGTAGCTGCGTCCCGAACGCCTCATGTAAACCCTTCCAAACCCGGGAAGTAAAGCGAGCATCTCAGTCAGAGATGATTGATGATGGCACACCGTGGAGCCGCACAATCTCCTGAACGTAGAGACGTCCCAAGCTCTCCACTGAGCCCTGCTCTCTGATGGGTAAAAAGTGTGCCAACTTGGTGAGTTAGTCTACAATCACCCAAATGGAGTCGTGACCTCTGGAAGTGTGTGGAAGTCCAGTCACAAAGTCCATAGATATCCCGTCCCACTTCCACTCCGGGACCTCCAAGGGCTGTACCAAGCCTGCTGGTACCTGATGCTCTGCCTTCACCTGTTGGCAGGTGAGGCATCGAGAAATGAACTCTGCTACAACCTTCTTCATGCCCGGCCACCAGTGCTGTCGTCTGAGATCCTGGTACATCTTCGCCACTCCAGGATGTACCACCAAAGGAGAAGTGTGAAACTCTCTCAGCACCTCTTCTCGCAAAGCGAATGGTACCATGGTACGTCCTCTGAAAAGGATGTCGTGCTCTACTCCAAGGGAGAAACCATCAGGTGCCTGTCTCGAGGATATCTGTGCACGCCGTGTCTCACAGTCAGCGTCCTCACGCTGTGCCTCTCTGACCCGCTGCAGTAGTGGAGGGGTGACTGTGAGAGACTGAAGGAAGGATGCTCCATCTCTGTCCATGAAGGATATCTGTAAAGAGGCTAGCTGCTCCGTCACCTCCTCAAGTAGCTGAATGCCCATCCTCCTGCTGAGGGCATCAGCTACCACGTTCCCCTTCCCAGGAGTATAGACTATCTCAAAGTCATAGTCCTGGAGGAACTCGAGACATCGCCGCTGTCTCAGGTTCAGGTCCTTCTGCGATAAGATATACCTGAGACTCTGATGATCAGAAAAGACTGTAAAGCGCTCGCCCATCAGGTAGTGTCGCCATGTCTTCAGAGCGAAGACCACTGCTGCTAACTCCAAGTCATGGGTAGCGTAGTTCTGCTCATGCGGCCTCAACTGTCGTGATCCATAGGCGATCACTGCCCGCTCCTGCATCAAAACACATCCGAGTCCGGTCCCTGAAGCATCGCAGTAGACTACGTACCCTACTCCCTCCTCAGGAAACCTCAAGATAGGTGCGCTGGTCAATCTCTGTCTCAGCTCCTGGAAGCTCTGCTAACATATTTCTGACCACACGAAGGGTTTACCCTTCTTCGTCAAAGATGAGAGTGGTGACGCAACTCTGGAGAAGTCTGGCACGAATCTCCGGTAGTATCCAGCTAATCCCAAGAAACTCCGCACCTCCGTCACGCTCCTGGGTAGCTCCCAAGATAACACTGCCGCGATCTTTGCAGGATCCACTGCAACTCCCGCCTCAAAGATGACGTGTCCCAAGAAGTGGACCTCACGTATCCAGAACTGGCACTTCGAGAGTTTACCATAAATCTGGTGCTCTCAGAGTGTGTCTAGTACAACCCACAAGTGGTAGGCATGCTCCTCCTCAGTCGTCGAGTAAATCAGTATGTCGTCGATGAAGACCACGACAAACCAATCAAGGTATGGCTGAAAGATCCTGTTCATGAGGGACATGAACACTTCTGGAGCATTGGTTATTCCGAAAGGCATAATCAAGAACTCATAGTGGCCATACCGACATCTGAAGGCCGTCTTCTGCACGTCCTCGTCTCTAACTCTGAGCTGATGATAGCCTGACCTGAGGTCTATCTTCGAGAACCACCGTGCTCCCTTGAGCTGATCAAAGAGGTCATCAATCCTCGGTAGCGGATACTTGTTCCACATTGTCACCTGGTTTAGGAAACGATAGTCAACACAAAGTCGCAAGATCCCATCCGCCTTCTTGGCGAACAATATCGGGGAAGCCTAGGGTGAAACAATGGGTCAGATAAACCCCTTGCCCTGCAAGTCCTCCAACTATACCCGTAGCTCTCGAAGCTCGGCGGGGGCCATACGATATGCTGGAGTCGATATCAGGGCTGTCCCGGGGTACAGGTCAATATAAAAGTCTACCTCTCTGTGAGGAGGTAGCCCTGGAACGTCGTCGGGAAAAACGTCCGCAAACTGATCCACCACAACAGGAAAACCAGGACTCCGCACGTCAACTACTCCAAGGATGAGGCTAGCCAACTGATGAGTGATGGGCTGTCCTCTGCTCCGCGGGAGTCCATCCTGTGCTGCAAAGGCTCCCTTCTCGCCGGTGAAGGTGAACCTTCTCCCGTCGGTGCGTACACATCACACCTTGCGCCTAAAACAATCAATCTGTGCATGGACCGTAGATAGCCAATCCATGCCCAAGATGACGTCGTAAGGCCTCGAAGCTGCTACAAGAAGATCCCAGCCGAAGCTCTCACCTCCTAGAGTAAGCTCACACTGCCGACACCAGTGCGTAATCGTCGAGTCTGCTCCCGTAGGAGTCTCTAGCCGTAAGGATCGAGCCAACGGCTCTGTTGGAATCTCTGAGCTCCGAACAAGGGCAGCGACTATGAAAGAGTGACTCTCTCCTATGTCTATAAGTACTGCAGCAAGGGTGGAATAGACATAGATAATACCTCGAATCATCTCGGGTGCACCGTGGTCGTAGGCCTCTGCTACCTGGAGCTGTGCCTGTCTCTGCCCACCAGCTCCCTGTGGTCGGGGTGGACCTCCTGGTGGTGGTGGTGGTAGAGTCTCAAAGCATCGCCCACCACCTGCTGCTCGGCCAGCTCCTCTTCCTCGTCCGCCTCCTCCCTGCGGACCGCCACGGTCGACCCTCTGCCTCTGGCTCGGTGGTCTCTCAATCGTCTTCTGCTCCTCGGCACGACGGGTCGGGCAATCACGAGCCATGTGGCCCTGCCCGCCGCACGAGTAGCACTGTCTGCCTCTCGAAAGACTGGCTCCGCGCTGTGTGCCCCGCACTACTGAGCTAGTGTCCTGAGGTTGTCTGCCTGAAGGTCTGGTCTTCCTGGACCCCTGAGTCATCCGTCGACTGCCTGCTGCAGATGACTCTGCCACGTGCCGCCCTGCGGTGGGTCTCGGTGCTGGTGTAGACTCAGCAAGGAAGCTCTCAGTCAAAAGGGCCCGCTCCAGTAGTCCTGTCTAAGTCGGAATGCTAAGGGAGATCAGCGATGCCCTGATCTCGTGTCTCAATCCCTGCTCGAAGGTTCGGGCCCGAAAGAATGGGTCCCGTACCATGTCGGTCGAGTAGCGCGAGAGATCAATAAATCTCACCGAGTACTGAGCGACCGTCATGCTGCCCTACCGCAGCTGAAGAAGCTCCTGGATACGCACCGCACGAAGGGTGGCTGGGACGAACTCCAAGCGGAAGAGGCTCTCAAAGTCCGTCCAAAGTAGAGATGCCTCATCGTGCACCTGGAGCATCAAGATCCTCCAGAGTCCTGCTGTTGCGTGTAGTAGGCTCGCAGCGAGTATCACCATGAGGTCTGCAGGTGTCCTCACTAGCCTAAAAACTCGTACCACTGCCTCCAGCCAGTCCTCTGCTGCCTGGGGGTCCGTCTCCCCATGGAACCTAGGCGGTCGCTGGCGCTGGAACTCGTGCAGAGCTCCAAGGCAACGTGTATCATCAGCGACTGGTGCTGGAAGCATCGGTGGCTCGGCGGGTAGTGCTACCGCCGGTGCCACTGCTGACAAAGGGCCCTGCACCGAGGCCTCATCGCTCAGTGGGCTGTCGTCACGCTCGACTCTCGGAACCCTAGCTGGCTACCATCGTGGGGCCATCCTGAAAAGGAAACAGGTGCGCCACGGTCAGAACAATATACCTGGTGAGCTGATACAAAGTAATCACAAAGAAAACTTGAAACACACACACAATCAATGTTTTCATGCATTATTTCAGAAATCAGAAGTCAGGGTCCTGGTGTACGGATACGTCGGCCGCCGCACCAACACTGGACTCCCTAGACTGATAAACACACTCAATACGCTAAACAATATTGCTTCACATAGAAAAGATCAGAGTTCGCGGTAGAACCGAAGTCCTCTGATACCAATTTGTCACGACCCGCCCTCGGGGTCCATGCCGTGACTACCCCAAGCCCGCCTTCCATAGGCCAGGGGCTGGCGACTAGCACCAAGGTGTAAATCCGGTAAAAAGGGAAGGCATTGCCTTTGTAAAGTAAACAAGAACCACAAAGCAAGAAAGAGGAAAATTAAACACTAAGTAAAAACAGAGTACAACTGAAAGTGCGGGAAAGTAAATGGGCCAGTATACAAAACCAATCTGAAAGTAAAGTACAACTCGAAAGGGAAAACAACAACTGTAAAGTAAAAGCCGCTACACCGAGCTGTCCACTGGAAATCCCACCTGAAGGGTGGGTACAGATAGCTCCACTGCTCCTCGGGTCCCGCCGTCCGCTCCGAGCACGTCTCGCCTAGTGGTCTACCTCTAGGTACCGTCCTGCTCTGCAAGCCTCAACCATGATCAACGCTGTCCGTCGTCTGCAACCAACACAACGTAGTGCGGGCATAGCCCGTGCAGGGGTGAGTATAAGCCACTCAGTAGGGACCCCGAGACCCCCGAAGGTCTCCCAAAATCCACAAAGGATAAACCACAAGGATAGATACAAACACGAAGTAATAACCGACACTGCTTAGGTATATGCCCATACATATACCTAAGTCATCAATTCCAATACGCTCAAACCTCCGAGCCAAAGTACAACTCAGTCCACACAGGAAAGTAAACGTATTCCACACAGGAAAGCAAACGTAATCCACACAGGATAGCACAACACAATCCACATAGGAAAGCAATAGGATTCAGCTCACACAGGTATACTTCTTTGAAAGACGATAGAGATGATCACTGATCCATCTAAGTCGTCGGACCCACAAAGGATCGATAGGTACTAACCCCCGTAAAGACCCACACAGGATCGGACCCACACAGGATCTGTAGGCGCTAGTTCACACAGGACCGCTGAGTGCAGACCCACACAGGATCGGACCCACATAGGATCGGGCCCACACAGGACCTGTAGAACTGATCCACGTAGGATCGCTGAGTGCTGTAGTCGTCGTCCTCGAATCCCCTGAGGATCTCTGCTCTGTCATCGTCGCAGTCACAGTAGCAGTAGCAGTCGCAGTCGCAGTCGCAGCCAGCTCTAGGGTTCCCACACACAGCAAGCTCGTTCGGGAGGGTCTGCTCCACGAGCTGAGAGGCTGATACATCAACAGTCACAAATTCCAGAGTTGATGTATCCAAAAGTTCCGTATCGTCAACAGGAACTCAACACAACAGATGGCGCGTCGATCGGACGCCCGGACTGAGAGTTATTGGCTTTTTCGTCCCAGGGGCCCGGTTGGTTTTTAAGGCAAAACCAACCCGACCGTACTCCACCTGCGTCCAAAACTCGGGCAGAGAGTGCCAAAAGATCGGTCTCACTAAGGGGAAATCAACAAAGATGACGGCTCGTCAATCGGACGTTCGTAGCTCAAGATATGAGCGTTTCCGCTCCGAGGGCCCGATTGGTTTCGTGTACGAACCAACCTGGCCGAACTAAAAGTATTCCGAAACTTTGAGTGCGATATACCGAAACGACCGCCTCGATCCAAGGATCGCATCGCCGCTGACAGCGTGTCGTTTGGAAGTCCGTAGCCCGAGTTATGGGCATTTGAATCCAAACCCCTCGGTAACGGGGGTTTCGGGCCCGGGCCATCCCGGCCCGAGACCCCCCGGTTGGCAGAACCGGGTCGACCCGCCCCGGACAGGGTCGACCCGACCTGGCACGACCCGGCGCAGCGCGGCCCGGTGCGGCGCGGCGCGGCGCGGCCCGGCTCGGCCCGGCCTGGCCTGGCGGACCGGCTCGGCCCGGCCTGGCCTGGCGGACCGGCCAGGCGTGCCAGTTCGGCCGAAGGCCGAGCTGCTGGAAAACGGGGGGCCGCCTGCCCCCCCTTTGTGAAACCGGCCCCCCTCATAATGCGGGGCCATTATGGCTGCCCGGGGGAAATTATTTCCCCTGGTTTTCTCCCTTCCGGCCGGCCCGACCTGGCCGGCCGGTTCTTCCTCAACGGGACTGGCAAGGCCGGTCCCCTTTCTGGCTTCCGACACCGGCGGCCCGGCTGGTCGCCGGTCTTCTCGTTCTGCCACGGCCCGGAACTGGCCGCGGCCTTTGTTGTCCGGCGCGGTGCGACGGCACAGCGCCCCTCCGCCGCGACCCCGCTTCGGCCGCGATGCCTTCAACTTTCTTCGACGCGGCGCGACGGCTTCGCGTCCTTGCATTATTTTACAACGCGGCGCGACGGTGCCGCGCGTTTCTTTCCACATGATCCTGCGCGGTGCGACGACACTGCGCCACACCCGTTTCAATCCACAACAGAATCAATAAGAAGAGGAGGAGGGTCGGTCGTGTTCGTGCGGTCCGACCCCCTCGCGTTATTTGCTAATAATTGGACAAATTTCATGAAGAAATAATCACGGGTATAAATCATGATCAAAAGAATAAAATAAACCCCTTCCTCGGATTCAAGTGCGGAGCACGTCAATAAGCCGCAGAAGACAAGCGTCGCAAAGGTCGGGCGTCACGGAAGTCGAACGTCGTTTCCATTGACGTCGAGGTGCGTCCGAAGAGGTATGTCGCTGGAGAAGCTTCGTAAGCTGACGGAGATAATCCGAGGAGGAAACGGCGTCTCCTTTCGTTGACACGGGAAGAAGATCGAAGAAACGACGTCGTCGATCTTCGGAAACACACCGGCTACGAAGAAGAGAGAAGCAGCGTTCTTCGTCGGAGCTTAAGTGTTCTTCGTCGAAGTTGAAGAAGGTGGAGAGAGCTTCTCAAAACCTCTCAAGATGGCTAAGGAGACCAACCAAAATAAAATAAGCTAAGGCTTATTTTATTTACACAAATAAACAACTTGAATTTAAAAAGTTTGAAATTCAAACAACTCAACTCAATTAATTAACCAAGTTGTCAAGTTTAATAAAACAGGAGATATAGGGAGTTTAAAAAGAGGAGGTGAAGTGTTAGGGTTCATGTGGGCCCCACCACACTTAATCCTCTCAAGGGAGGTTATGTGGATGTGGGTCCCACCCCTAAATCCCTTTGGGAGGCTATAACCAACTTGGTTAAAAATAAAATGTGTTTCCACATTTTATTTAATTTCCTTTTAAAATCCCAAAAACTAACTCCCAACCCGCATAAAACGCAACCTCGGAAAAGGTCTCCTTAAGAGAATATCGGCACTGCGAGTTCATCGTTGCCCTCAGAATTTGATTCCGGGCACCGGTTCAAAAGTTAGAAATTCCCGCTCGTTCGTTCACTGAACGTACCCGAGCCAAACTTCGGAAATTGATTCCGGGAACACCGGGCCTCAGAATTAGGTGCCGTCAGAAACCGCGTTCTTGTAAAATACAAAAGAAAATTAAGAAAAAATTTCCCTTGAATTTTACGGGTCTTTACAACTACCTAGAGTCTGTGAATTATTTTAATATATTGACATGATTACAAGGAATAAAGTCCCGAAAGACCGATCAATTTAGAATCCTTGGAAAATAGATTTAAGTACATGAATGTTTTATTACACTTTATAACATACAACACAACATAAATAAACCTTTATGAACGCCTTTATTCCCTTATCTTAATCCTTTATATCAATCACAATACACTTTTTGTAATCCTAAGAAAAATAAAACATAGAAAGGGGTGACATCAAACTCTCAGTTAGGTTAAAAAATACAGTGGAAGAAAACATAAATATTAAGCATGAAGAATAATTGAAACCAAAATCCTTTACCAATAATAAACATGAATACTTTTATGGCAGGAATATGAGCTGAGTAAATAATTATACAATAAAACAAAATCATGGGTATTCTACTAGTCGAATGAACACATGAACCATCAATATTATTTTCATAATGAGGGAATGAATAATACCAAACTTTAATTTTTGTTTCAAGGTCTTGTGCCAGGACCTATGGGCCAACTATAACAAGATCCAAACCCGGAGAGCCCTTGTAAACAGACTCCATCCTGGAGAGACTCTGTAACCGGACTCCAACCTAGAGAGCCCCTGTAACCAGACTCAATCCCAGAGATCCACTGTAATTGGACTCCATCCCGGAGAGCCTCTATAACCGAACTCCAACCCAGAGGGCTTACTATTACCAGACCCCAACCAAGAGGGCTAACTTTTACCAGTATCCAACCAGAATATACTGGTCCAATACATTCATCATAAGAAAAGGTTGAAATATAAGATAAACATTCGTATTAAAACTATCATATGAAATGTCAATAATTTAACCATAAACCATAAATGGTATACAAATAGAACATCCATATTCAAACATATCACAAAACTTCCAATATAATATGGATGTTTTCTATCATAATAATTCAACTTCCAATAAACATAAAATCAATCATAGAATGTTGACATAGATGAAATCAAAAACTTTTTTTAGAGAAATAACTCTTTCTATTTTGAAATCATTTAAGAGTCACATAATTATAAATAAAACATTTATTTTGAAAATATTCTTATAAGTTTGTAAGGGAAGATTCGATGATGTTATAATGGAAAAAATAGCTGCACCCACCGTATAAGTTAAACAAACATTCTTACCTTCACTTTTTTGAAAAGGTCATAATGTACCTTGTTTTGAAAACGAAGGAAATCTTCCTTTATAAACATCATATAAAAGTCAAACAAGTGTATAAATTAATTTAAACCATAGTCTATATAATTGTAAGAATGTTTTGAAATACATTTTTAAGAAACAAGTATGTGGATGATAAAGTGGTCCTAGTAGATAATTACATATAAACATCATCGGATAACAAAGAGATTGTAAAATTCACCCTTACCTCATTGTAATCAATTATGTTTTATGAAAAATAGTCAATAACCACCAAAAGAATCACCAAATATCATGAATTTAAAGAGAATAATGATAATATATTTCAAATGGTAGTACAAAATACACCACATGCAATAATTAAGGGGTGAACATTGGAAATCTTATGGAAATAAAAGTGAGATTAAAAAAAACTTACCTATTGTCTAACATGACCTGTTCATTCTTCAATATCATGAATAAAAAACTTGACTTAATTTATACTTTCTTAAGAACATTTTTCAAGTTTATTATTTCTTTTATATCAATCATTACCATGTTATAAACATTATTTAATCATTTAAGTTAATAACATTCGATTTGTTGCTATTTGTCACTTGAGTAAAAAATGAACACCTTATAGTTATAATTTGTTCACATGGTCAAACTTTCATCCAAAATTATATTCATGATTTAGATATCATATATATCATATATAATCAGTATATTCATGTATTTATAATTTTACATTCAATTTGGGGTAAGAAATGAAATGCACCATTCATGGAGACTGTAAGCCCTACGTATGCATGAACGCTACTTTCATATCAATTTATTATTTTAATGGAATTAAAACATATTGATACATAGGTATATTATAATTCCATTATAATATAATTTATTATATCATTAACTCCATTCATTATACATACCACATAGGGTATTTACGAGTTATATCACTTTGTGGGGGAAGTAGTCCGCACTTCCTCAAATGAAATTATTGTGTTTACCCATAATGAAAACCATTAATGAATGCTATAAAAAAAATAAAGAATGATAAAGAAAACATATACATAATATATATCATATATAAATACATTTCCATCATAATGGCCACCATGAGAGGAAGTAGGAGGTAATTGAATAATCATCATTTTGTGAGGCTTTAGTTTGCATTCCACAGAAAAATTATGTTCTCCACCCATTAGATGGAGGTGTGTGTAAGTGCAGTTCGATTCCGTCTCATAAAAAAATCCTAGTATATTTAGGATACTGGATTTTTTATAAAATAAAGGGATAAAAAGAGTTTATGGGTTGGAGAATTAAAATAAAAGAAAAGAAGTTAAGAGAAACTATTGCATTTAATTTGGGTAACTTCCTTTGGTTTGAACCAAAAGAACTACTTGAAGTGCCTTCTGTCTAAGGTAAAGCTTCTAAGAGGAGGAGAGGGATATTGGGAGATTAATTTTTCAGATTTGGGACGAGCCTAAAGGATTTACAGGTGTTAGGAATTGGTTAGAAGTGGTCTCCTTTTATAAGGGGGAGGAGGGGCTCTTTAGGAAATTGTGAAAATATTAGTTTATTATATAATGATATTTGGTTTCTAAAGGTCCAAAAATCATTAGGGTCCAATATAAAGTGAATCTTGGTTGAAATAAAATCATCCAATAATAATTGGACATTTTTTAGATATTATTTTAATATTTATAATCAAATTTATTTAAATCATTTATTAATGAGGTAAATACTGCCTCATTATTGTGTCATAAATAATTTAATTTATTAGATGTATAAAAATTATAAAAAAACATTCATGATGTATTAAATCTTTTTATATTTACAATGAATAATTATAGTCAAAAGGATTACTTATATAACACCATATAAAAATTAATTATTAAAAGATTTTTGTTAATCTGAATTTTGACTTTACTTTAAATTAATTAATCTAAAGTGTCCTTATCATTCATAAGTGGCTCCATGGGGTCCCAAAATCTACCCAAGGTTCAATTGGTCATACATTAATCATAAAATAAGGTTAGGACATGTGTTATGTAATTTTAAATTATTACAATATTCTTTTTACCTTGAATTACCCTATTTACCTTTAACCGCAGTAAATAGAAGTCAAAAGTTAGTATTCATAAAAAATTATTTTCATATTATTGAACCACATTTTACTTACTGAGCTTAACTATGTATCTCATATTTTTTAAATTAAACTCACAGAAGTGGTAAAATTAATTTTTATGCAAATTTGAAAATACTCCTAAGAGGTGGGTAAAAGACGGTAAAAAGTTCAATAAAATTTTTATATATCTAAACTTATTATCAAGTTACTCCATTGAATTACTTTGAACATATATAGGTATTATGAATCTATTTTGAAATAATATAAATTTTAATAAAATAAATAATTATTTAAATAAAAAGTTGGGTTTAACCAATAACTGAGTGTTTTTCACTATTCATCAAAAATTGATGTTTCTTAGAAAAATACCAAAACATCAAGATAAGATATATTTGATATTCAGAATTCAAAAATTATTTCTATTTTAAAAAATTCAAAACATATAAGTTTCATTAATTAATTTAAAATTAATTCTCATTGTCAAAATAAATAGTGTGTTTTAAGCAACAATATCTATCAAAAGATTGACACTTGTTTATGTCCATTTTCAAAGTGAAATTAATAATAATGACCTAAATTGTATTAAATGATAAAAATATAATCTAATTATACTTCAAAAACAATAAAATTCATAATTTAACAATATAAATTATTTCTATTAAAAATTTTGTTTTTCATTAAATTTTTGTATTTTTCACCATTTACCAAAATATGAAAGTTATCAGAAAAATACCAAAAAAAATTTAAAAATAAATTTTTATCTCTAGATTGTAAAGAGAAAGTTTATTTTGTGAAATTGAATACACAATAGTGTCAAATATTGGATTTAAAATGAGTTTTCCCTAAACAGGTAGTAAAATTGCATTTTTTGAAAAATAATTTATCTAAAAATTTTAATTAGGTCTGATATTATGTCTAAGAAACACATAATATGGATTTTAAAATTATATGGATTATATAAAATTCAAAATTCAGTTAATACTATTCATAACCTCTTTTGAACGGATAGATTGGTATGTCATGGTGCGCTTGAACTCAGTGTTGCATGTAGTGCATGTTATTGAATTACTTTGATGAAATAACGTACTACGAAATGTTGGGGTGTTACATATAGAGGATTTAATTTTAAAATAATTTTTTGATGAAAATGATGTTCAATTCATGTGGGATGCTTGTGTGGGGAACCTTTGTAGGGATTTATGGGTTTTGGGTGGAGATGACACATTTTGTGAAATATACATTGATGTTTAATTTCAAAATGATGTTTTTAAAATTGCTTACTTGGTTTGAATTATGTAATTGGTTGTGAAAATGGTTTTCAATAATTTTTTTTATTGAAAGGATGTTTGGAATGTTTATTGAAAAAGGGATTTTCCAACAATTGGTAGATATATTTTGGTATATGATAAATTGGAATGATTGGTTAGTTTAAATGGTTATGTTTTTGTGAGAATGTGGAGGGTTAACTAGGTGTGATGTAACACTATTTGGTACTTGGATGGGTCATGACGTACCATAATAAGAGGGAACGAGATTGGATGTATATTGCCATTGTTAATGGTAACATTAAGTTTGGTTGGTTAGTTATGTTTTGTGTGTGATGAGTTTTATGATTGGGTCTCATGGAATGGTTTGTATTAGGACAATGTGAAATGTGAAAAATGGTAAAGGACTTGTTTGGTTGATTTCCTTGTAAATGTGTTGAATTGTGTGACATTTTTTGGTAAGTATTTGTATGTCTAGTTGGGAATTGTTGAGATGGTTCAAGGATTTAATATAATTTTTTTTATATAAAAGTAATATCTTGTTCTATACTAGTGGCGTTTGTAGGGAATTCCTTGGGGAAAGCCTATAGAGTATTATTACTCAACCCCTTCTATAGCAATTGGGTGTTTTGCAGATGTTGTATTATGAGACACATGTAAATGAATAACCTCTCATTTCTATAGTGTCACCTCATACTGATTGGGCTGTTTTGGAGTTGGAGATTGGAGCATGACATGGTGTTATGGTTTCTTGCCTTGGAGTCTTGAGTTTTTTGGTTTTGAGGTTTCTTATTAGTACTCTGATTTGATATTGCATGGGTTGGTAATGATTTCATTTTCATGTGGTTTATTATAGTACATTATTTACATGAATTGTATAGTTATTTTGGATCATGGTATATTAGATTATAGTTGTATTTTCAAATAGAAAATCATTCATCATCCATTCATGAATCCCTTAACATTTATTTTCAGCTTTGGTACTTTACAGATGTCACATAATCCCATGTAGCACTTCTTCCTCGACTCAATCCAATATAGAGGGGAGGGATGCTACACATTCCCTATCAAACATGATATTTGATTTTTTCATGGTGGATGCTTCATACTCTAAAACCCATCTAGGATTGAATTTGGAATTTGAATATTTTTTCCTCCAACAAGGCTTCCATATCCTTCTCTCTGAGGATATATACTCCACTTATTGTTTTTCCACTCGAAACATAATGTCGCTGCCCTGCTTGTGGATGACACCACCAGGACCATTCAACCTTCCATTATGTCATACGTCAATGAATTCCTTCCTTCCATCATATGTTCCATCACTAAATCACACCCCACCATCTCTTTTCCCATCCCTGAAGCATGTCATCTTCCTATGCTTGACCCTTGTCGAGCATCCCTCTTTCCATCCCACAACCACACTATTGATGAAGTGTCACTGAATGCCTTCATGCCTCCTTCTGATAAGGATCTCTACCCCATGTCTTGAATATATATCTATTAGCTCTCCCTCAACCCTTATGCCTCAATCACACCCACTCCCCTCCCAACGTGTTTTCTCATGGTTCCCCCTACGCCATACTGAATCTACCCTCCCCTACTATAACTCGATAATTCCCAAAATATGGGGAAACCATGTATTGAAACCTATTATGATGTAAGCTTAAGGGTTAGCTTTAACAACTAGGCTAGTACCCCAACTAAAACCCCATATAATAACTCAAAAACAATATATACACTATATAACAACATCAATAACCATTAAAAGGGAGTTTAACCAAAAAAATTAACAGGGAAGTACCTTCAAGGAGTATCAGGATCTCACAAAACATTTCATCATCCATAAAAAATTGTTCCATATGTAATTAATAATTCACCATGTGATGATTACCCATTTAAAAAATCTATGTTTCATATAATTTTGAAATTTAATTAATAATAACTTCATTAAAAAATCTATGAATAATTATAAAAATATATTCATATGACAACTATATTTGTATCCAATAATATTTGGTATGATTCAAGGTAAATAATCTTCAATTTTGATAATGATGTATATGAAATTTATATCACATAAATATAAAGTTTATGAATTAGTCATAAATTACCTTAGTTAATCAATTTATAGAATCTTGGTGAATACCCTTCAATCTGAGAAAAATATGTTACCTATCCAAGGAAAGGGATTCGTATACAAACAATATTTATATATAGTGGAATATTAAGAAACAAAAAATCAAATATGGAATCAATATGCTCAATCCATAAAATAGTATAATTTTATTTTGAGGGAAATTTATGCAATAGATTTTCTAATAAAATAATACACATTCAACACAAAGAGTGAATTCAACACTTGACTGGATTGGAGATTTTGTAAATCATTTTTAAGATAATAATAATGAAAATTTTAGGGGTGACAATAAGAATAAATTTTCATTTAAATGTGATTTTAAAACATTTAAAATAATTAATTTTTAGAATGATCCTCAATAATCGATACATGGAGAAAATATATAAATATTATCAAATTGAAATATTGGGTGGATGATAAAACAAATGTTCAAATAATGAAAATTGTTTTAATATTTTAAAATTCAGTTACAGAATCCGACAACATAAAAAGTGATTACAAATATTCCATTAGATAATTTGAATATTGATATATAATGGTCACTTGAGATAACATGTAATTTAATTTGAACAATTAATAGATATTATTGATGAAAATGGAGAATATTTAAAGGTTTTTGTTGGGTCCACAATGTTTGGACGTGTTCCCAAAAACATATGAAATGTTTGTAAACATCATGAGATTTTATGAAATGTTTTTTTAAAATTAAATTTAATGTCATCATTATCATTCTTTACACACAGTACCATATTTAAATGAATAATGATATAATATAAAAATATTATTATTTATGATGACTATTTTATACTTGAAATTATTTTGACAAGTATAAATCAGATTTAAAAATATATGAAATATATAAAAATTTTTGTGTCATTATAGTTCATATAAGAGAATGATTTAGTTAACCATAGGAATAATGGATGAAAATCACGAGTGAGATTCCTCGGGATATGTCTAAGTATAATATAGTATCCAAATGTGTGAGAAATAACTATGGATAACATAGGTTAGAACTAAGGCTCCATAAATTGGGGTGTCTAGTTCATGATTTAGACATATTTCGAAATATATTAAATGATTAATTTATTGGTATCTATTATTATAACATTCTTATAATTACAAAAATAGTTTTTGTTTAATTAATTATTGGACGTAGAATACATCATTCAATAAAAAATATTAGAAGACAATAAATTTAATATCCTTTAGTCCATAGAATGAGATTTGATGTAGAAGGTGGAAACTTGTGATAAAGACTAATCACTGATAAAAATATATGGATAACAATATAAATATATTCTAGTTTTATATAATGTAATATAAAAAAAATTCATTTATGGTTGTTATGTAGCATTGATCATGGTGGTAATAATGTTAAATTTTCTTTTTATCAATAATGTGAGATGGAAATCCTATATTAATAAATCAACTGGAGGGTAAGATCATTTGTATGTATAAATAAATGTCATAAATTAGTGAAAGGAAATGTAAATTACTATATTATATGTGAGGAACATGGTAATTATCTGGGTCAGTTCCCAATTTTAAATTAAATCCTAGTCCGATGAAAGAAATATGTAATTCAATTTAGTTTACTAAAAGGATATAATTTTTTATATATTATGATTCATGAATTTTAATGTAAAAGTGTTACATTAATGATATTTTGGACACAATAATCATGAGTCATCTATGTAAAGGGTAAATTGATTGAATGGTCTATTTTATTATGTATGAATAAATTAATGTTTATGTAAACCATTAGGTGTTTTGGAATTTAATATTGATCATACATTCAAGGTCTTATACACATTATTAAGGTTTTAATGATTGAAATTTGAGGTAATTAGAAAATTTTAATATATTTTATGAAGAATACTCTATTATGGATTAAATAATCCTCTGGGATAACATATTATACTGGGTTATACTATTTATGGTCTATTAGAAAGTTTGATATAGATAATCTTGATAGTTGAAAAGTGATTCGCTAAGAATACAATATTTTTGAATATATTTCAATTCAAGTAAGGGATTAAATTTTTGGTTACAATATAAATTGTATTCATTATATTTTGGTGATTTTATCTATATTAAAAAAAGATATAGTGAATTATAAAGGCGATCAATGACATTTTGGGGTACTTTTATATTACATTGATGTATTTGTAAGATTTCTGTTTACTATATAAATTAAAATAGAAAAATAATTAGGACGAAATAAATACTTTTTTTAGAGATTTATGAGGAAATGTGTGAGATCAAATATAAGAATAAAACAGTATTTAATTTTGAGGTCATTGAGGTTATTTGAGATGTTGAGTTATTTATGAAATGATCTAAGTAAACACTTTTTTGTTATACTATATATTTTGGTGTTAAATCAATTTATTCTCTGTTTAAAGAGTTTTTAAATTATCATAGCCAGTGCTAACCATTTGTAGTTTTTAATAATGCCTAATTTCAAGAGGAATATATTTATATATATATTTTTAATCCATTAGAATATGGTTTTAGTGCTTGATGTATGAGAATAAAATTCATCTCTGATATAGATAGTTTGGAGAGACAAAATCAATTGTGGTTATTAAAGGATGAAATTATAAATTTAAATTAATTATATTTTCTTAAGATTTACTCTATATGGTAATTTAATGATGAAAATATAGGAAAATGGTCGTTATATAAGAAATTCTGGTACAATAACAGTCAATTATAATGCATTAATGTTTTGTTAACTCTTAAATGATTTATGGTTGTGATCATTAACATTCTATTGATTGTGTTATACATCACCCTTTATGAGTCCTTAGTACTTTTAATTCTATATAATATTCCCCATTTTCTCTTATAATGAGTTAGTTGTAAAATACCAATTTATGATTTCAGTTCCCACTGAGGATCCCCCCAAAGTCAAGCTATCGATTATGACCAAAAATTAAATTTAATGATGGAATTTATTAATGGTGGTGTGGAATTTAATATCTTAATATTCGATGATGTATTTTATCAATTAAATTTAATTTCATCAATATCTTGCACTACACGCAACACCGAGTTTAATCAAACTCTGATATACTATTAAAATACTATTATTAGTTATGATTGTTATATCCTATGTATTTAATTGTAATATGTGAATTTTTTCACTAATATAAGAAATAAATATAAATTTATTGACAAATTATTAGAAAATAATCACAACATTATTTGTAAATCCATTCCTTTCTTCCAAAATACATCTTTTTAAAAATGGATTTGTACAATTTTATGTGAGAAAATATTGTGATTATTTTATATAACTTTTATAATTTTTAATATATTAAATGGATGTAATATTGAAAATCATATTATTAAAATTATATATGGATTGGTTTTTTTATAACTTTATGAAATTATTTATATTTTATAAATTAGTGAAACAATAACTATTTTTATTGAAAGCTGTATTTTTGAATATGGAATGAACATAGATCCTTTTGGTTTTAAAATTTTTACAATGTGAAATTTTTTCTTTGATATTTTCAATATTCCAATTACATTCAGATTAATCAATTTTATGTTCGATTTTTATATAAAAATATTTTTGTACGTAAAAATAAATTCATGAAAAACATTATTTGAGAGCTTAATGTGTTTTTATCTTAATAAATTAATGTCTTCACTATTGATGAATTATATTAATGAAATTTATATGTCATATACTCAGTAATATTTTTTAACATTAATATAATATTTTTCTAGGAATGTGATATGAATAAATCTAATTTTACGTGTAAAAATATTAATGACTAAAAATAAGTTTTCAACCCAATTTTGGAACATATATTAATATTAATTTCCTCCACATATAGGTGGTGAATTGGATAAAATTTATTCCATATTTTTATTCATGTAGTTCGGGATGGGTAAATATGAACCTTTTTTGTTCAAAATTAATAGTAGTCATGATATTTTTTTCTTCTTGGTAAAGAGTAAATGAAGTTATCCTATGATAAAAGTAACTGACATGGCCATAATTTCTCATTATTATTTTTATAGAATGATTTAAATTTTACCCTTATAACTTGATTCTCTAAATGTATTTTTCAAGTGGACCCATGTCCCTAAAAATGTACTATATATCTTTTAATGAAATAATAGTTCAAAATGTCACTCTATTATTTTTATATATATCTTTTGTGTCAACATAGGGACAAATGAATGTTAGAAATGAATATGAATATATTCATTACAATAATGATATTATCTTCAGGATTGTAATTTATTTTTAGTTAATGGTGAATAAATATTAAAATTAATGGATTATGCTACACCGATATAATTGTTATTAAATTTACGAAAATTTTACCAAATTATTTAAACTAAAATAAATGTAATATAATAAGAGTTATTTTTATTATTTCAAGAATTTTTATATAAATATAATTTATTATTTATGTTTAAAAATAATATAATCAAATTCCATATTTTTCTAATTAACTTTTATTTTAAATTAAATTTGTAATATTCAAATTTCTAATAATGAAATTTTATCAAAATAATATATTTTTATATTAAAAAAAACAAATGAATGATTATAAGGTGGATAATACTTTTTTTATTTATTCACCCCCTATACATTTATTATACAATTCTAACCAAAAATTATTTTATTATATAATGATATTCAGTTTCTAAAGGTACAAAAATCATTAGGGTCGAAGATAAGATGACTTGTTTTCAAAATAAAATCATTCAATAATAATTGGACATGTTTGGGATATTATTTTAATATTTATAATCAAATTAATATAAATCATTTAATAATGAGGTAAATACTGCCTCATTATTGTGTCATAAATAATTTAATTTATTCTATGTATAAAAATTATAAAAAAACTTCTATGATGTAGGAAATATTTTAATCTTTCCAATGAATATTTATAGTCAAAATGATTACATATATAACACTATATAAAAACTAATTATTAAAAGATTTTGGTTTATGTGAATTTTTCTTTTACTTTAAATTAATTAATCTAAAGTGTCATTATCATTAATAAGTGGCTCCATGGGGTCCCAAAATTGACCCAAGGTTCAATTGGTCAGCCATTACTCATCAAATAAGGTTAGGTCATGTGTTATGTAATTTTGAATTATTACAATATTCTTTTTACCTTGAATTACCCTATTTACCTTTAACGGCATTAAATAAAAGTCAAAAGTTACTATTCACCAAAAATTATTTTCACATTAATGAACAAAATTTTACTTACTGAGCTTAACTGTGTCTCTCGGGTTTTTGAAATTCAACTCACAGAAGCGGTAAAATTAATTTTTATGCAAACATGAAAATACTCCTATGAGGTGAGTAAAAAACGATAAAAAGTTCAATAAAATTTTTATATATCTAAACATATTATAAAGTGAATCCAATGAATTATTTAGAAAATATATTGGTATTATGTATCTTTTTTGACCTAAAATTAATTTAAATAAAATAAGTAATTATTTAAATAAAAAGTTGGTTTTAACCAATAACTGAGTGTTTTTCACTATTCTTCAAAAATTGATGTTTCTCAGAAAAATACCTAAACACCAGCCTAAGATATATTTGATATTAAGAATTCAAAAATGATTTCTATTTTACCAAATTAAAAACATATAAGTTGCATTAATTAATTTAAATTTAATTCTCGTTGTCAAAATAAATAGCATGTTTTTAAGAAACAATATCTTTCAAAAGATTGGTACTTATTTATGTCCAATTTTAAAGTGAAATTAATTATAATGACCTAAATTGTATTAAATGATAAAAATATAATCTAATTATACTTTTAAACCAGTCAAATTCATAATTTAACACTATAAATTATTTCTATTAAAAAAGTTGTTTTTCATTAAATTTTAGTATTTTTCACTATTTTCCAAAATATGAAAGTTATAAGAAAAATACCAAAAATTTATCAAAACTGAATTTGTATCTCTAGATTATAAAGAATAAGTTTATTTTGTCAAATTTAATAGATAATAGTGTCAAATATTATATTTAAAAAGTTTTCACCTTAAAAAGGCAGTATAATTGCATTTTCTAAAAAATACTTTTTCTAAAATTTTTTATTTTTTCTTATATTATGTCTAAGAAACACATAATATGGATGTTAAAATTATATGGATTATATAAAATTAAAAATTTAGTTAATAATATTAATAACCACTTTTGAACGGATAGATTGGTATGCCATGATGTGCTTGAACTCGGTGTTGCTTGTAGTGCATGTTATTTAATTACTTTGAAGAAATAACGTACTATGAAATGTTGTGGTGTTACACATAAAGGATTTCATTTTAAAATAATTTTTTTCATTAAAATGTTTTTCAATTCATGTTGGAAGATTGAGTGGGGAACCTTTGTATGGATTTATGGGTTTTGGGGGGAGATGACACATTTTGTGAAATATACATTGATGTTTAACTTCAAAATGATGTTTTTAAAATTGGTTACATGGTTTGAATTATGGAAATGGGTTGTGAAAATGGTTTTCAATAAAAATTTTGTTTTATTGAAAGGATGTTTGGAATTTTTATAGAAAATGGGATTTTTCCACAATTGGTAGACATGTTTTGGTATATGATAAATTGGGATGATTGGTTAGTTTTAATGGTTATGTTTTTGTGAGAATGTGGATGGTTAACTAGGTGTGATGTAACACTATTAGGTACTGGGATGGGTCATGACGTACCATAATAAGATGGAATGAGATTGGATGTATATTTCCATTTTTAATGGTAACATTAAGTTTGGTTGGTTAGTTGTGTTTTGCATGTGATGGGTTTTATGAATGGGTCTCATGGAATGTTTTGTATTAGGCCAATGTGAAATGGAAAAAATGGCAAAGGACTTGTTTCGTTTCTTTACTTGTAAATGTGTTGAATTTTGTGGATTTTTTGGTAATTATTTTAATGTCTAGTTGGGAATCGTTGAGCTCATTTAAGGATTTAAAAAATATTGTTTTATATAAAAGTGATAACTTGTTCTATACTAGTGGTTTTTGTAGGGAAGTCATTGGGGAAAGCCTATAGAGTATTATTACTCAACCCCTTCGATATCAATTGGGTGTTTTGTAGATGTTGTATTATGAGACACATGTAAATTAATAACATCTCATTTCTATTGTGTCACCTCATAATGATTGGGTTGTTTTGGAGTTGGAGATTAGAGCATGGGACGGTGTTATGGTTTCTTGCCTTGGAGTGTTGAGTTTTGTGGTTTTGAGGAATCTTATTAGTACTCTGATTTGATATTTCCTGGTTTGGTATTGATTTCATTCGCATGTGGTTTATTATAGTACATTATTTACATGAATCAAATAGTTATTTTGAATCATGTTATATTATATTATAGTTTTATTTTCAAATAGAAAATCATCCATCATCCATTCATGAATCCCTCAACATTTATATCTAGCTTTGGAACTTTATAGATGTCACATAATCCTATGTTGCACTTCTGCCTTGAAT
This sequence comes from Viscum album, assembly GCA_963277665.1. Lineage (NCBI taxonomy): Eukaryota > Viridiplantae > Streptophyta > Magnoliopsida > Santalales > Viscaceae > Viscum > Viscum album. Next base: position 1,447,814,959 of record OY728151.1, on the reverse strand, counting down.
CAATCCAATATGGAGGGGAGGGATGTTACACATTCCCTCTCAAACATCAAATCTGATTTTTTAATGGTGGATACATCATACTCTGAAACTCATCTGGGATTGAATTTGGAATTTGACTATTTTTTCCTCCGACAAGGATTCCGTAGCCTTCTCTCTGAGGATATATACCTCACCTATTGTTTCGCCACTCGAAACATCATGTCGCTGGCCTACTTGTGGATGACAACACCAGGACCGTACAACCCTTCATTACACCATACATTGTTGAATTCCATCCCTCCATCACATGTTCCATCGCTGAATCACACCCCACTATCTATTTTCCCATCCCTGAAGCATGTCATCTTCCAATGCTTGACCCTTTTCGAGTATCACTCTATCCATCCCACAACCAGACTGCTGATGAAGTGTCATTGAATTCCTTCATGGCTCCTTCCGATGAGGATCTCTACCCCATGCCTTGAATATATATCTTTCAGCTCCCCTCAACCCTTATACCTCACTCATACCCCACATCCCCTCCTAGTGTGTTTTCTCATGGTTCCTCCTACACCATACTGAATCTACCCTCCCACACTATAACTCGATAACTCCCAAAAAAATGGGAAACCAAGTATTGAAACCGAGTATGATGTAGGCTTAAAGGGTATCTTTAATAACTAGGCTAGTACCCAAACTAAAAATCCCTATAATAACTCAAAAACACTATATACACTATAGAACTACATCAATAACCATTAAAATGGAGTTTAACCAAAAAAATTAACAAGGAAGTACCGTCAATGAGTATTAGGATCTCACAAAACATTTCATCATCCATAAAAAATTATTTCATATGTAATTAATCGTTCACCATGTGATGATTACACGTTTAAAAAATATATGTTTCATATAATTTTAAAATTTAATTAATAAGGACATCATTAACAAATCTATAAATAATTATAAAAATATATTCATATGACAAATATATTGATATCCAATAATATTTGGTATGATTCAAGGTAAATACTCTTCAATTTTGATAATGAGGTATATGAAATTTATATCACATAAATATAAGGTTTATGGTTTGTCATAAATTACCTTAGTCAAGAAATTTATAGAATCTTGGTGAATACCCTTCAATCTGAGAAAAAAATGTTACTTATCCAAGAAAATGGATCAGTATACAAACAATATTTATATATAGTGGAATATAAAGAAACAAATAATCAAATATGGAATCAATATGATCAATCCATAATAATAGTATATTTGAATTTTGAGGGAAATTTATGAAACATATTTTCTAATATAATAATACACATTCAACATAAAGAGTAAATTCAACACTTGACTAGATTGAAGATTTTGTAAAACATTTTTAAGATTAAAATAATGATAATTTTATGGGTGACATTAAGAATAAATTTTCATTTAAATGTGATTTTAAAACATTCAAAATAATTAATTTTTAAAATCATCCTCAATAATCGATACAAGGGGAAAATATATAGAAATTATCAACTTGAAATATGGGGTGGAAGATAAATCTAATGTTCAAAAAAAGAATTTTTTTTTAATATTTTAAAATTCATTTGCAGAATCCCACAACATAAAAAGTGATTACAAATATTCCCTTAGATAATTAGAACAATTAAATATAATGGTCACTTGAGATAACGAGTAATTTAATTTCAACAATTAATATATAATATTGATGGAAATGGAGAATATTTAAACGTTATTGTTGGGTCCACAATATTTGGACGTGTTCCCAAAAACATATGAGATGTTTGGAAACAACTTGTGATTTTATGAAATATTTTTTAAAAATTCAATTTAATGTCATCATTATCATTCTTTACACACAGTACCATATTTAAATGAATAATGATATAATATAAAAATATTATTATTTACGATGAATATTGTATACTTCAAATTATTTTTACAAGTATAAATCAGATTTACAAATATATGAAATATATAAAAATGGATTTATCATTATAGATCATATAAGAGAATAGTTTAGTTAACCATAGGAATAATGGATGAAAATAAATAGTGAGATCCCTCGAGATATGACTAAGTATAAGATAATATCCAAATGTGTGGGAAATAACAATGGATAACATATGTTAGAACTAAGGGTCCATAAATTGGTATGTCTAGTTCATGATTTAGACATATTTTGAAATATATTAAATGATTAATTTATTGGTATCTATTATTATAACATTATTAAAATTACAAACATAGTTTATGTTTAATTAATTATTGGACATAGAATAAATCATTAAATAAAAAACATTGAATGACAATAAATTTAATATCCTCTAGGCCATATAATGAGATGAGATATAGAAGGTTAAAACTTATGGTTAAGCCTAATCACTGATAAAAATATATGGATAACAATATAAATATATTCTTGTTTTATATAATGTAATATAAAACAAAAATTTTCATTTATGGTTGTTAAGTAGCATTGATCATGGTGGTAATAATGTTAAATTTTCTTTTTATCAATAATGTGATATGGAGATCCTATATTAATAAATCAACTAGAGGGTAAGATCATTTGTATGTATAAATAAATGTCATAAAGTAGTGAGATGAAAAGTAATTTACTATATTATATGTGAGGAACATGGTAATTTTATGGGTTAGTTCCCAATTTTAAATGCTAAATCCTAGTCCGATGAATGAAATATGTTATTCAATTTAGTTTACTAAAAGGATCTAATTGTCTATATATTAGGATTCATGAATTTTAATGTAAAAGTTTTACATTAGTTATATTTTCAACACAATAATCATGAATCATATATATAAAGGGTAAATTGATTGAAGGATCTATTTTATTATGTATGAATAAATTAAGGTTTATGTAAACCATTAGCTGTTTTTGAATTTAAGACTGATCATATGTTCAATGTCTTATACACATTATTAAGGTTTTAATGATTGAAATTTGAGGTAATTTGAAAATTTTAATAGTTTTTATTAAGAATACTCTATTATGGATTAAATAATCCTTTGGGATAATATATTATACTGGGTTATACTATTTATAGTCTATTATAATGTTTGATATAGATAAACTTGATAGTTGAAAAGTGATTCGCTAAGAATACAATATTTTTGAAGATATTTCAATTCAAGTAAGGGATTAATTTTTTGGTTACTATATAAATTGTATTCATGGTATTATGGTGATTTTATCTATATTAGAAAAATATATAGTGAATTATAATGGGGATAAATGCCATTTTGGGGGACTTTTATATTTCATTGATGTATTTGTGAGATTTCTGTTTAACATATAAATTATAATAGAAAAATAATTTGGACAAAATAAATAATTTTTTTAGAGATTTTTGATGAAATGTGTGAGATCAAATATAGGAATAAAATAGTATTTAATTTTGAGGTCATTGAGGTTATTTGAGATGTTTATTTATTTATGAAATGATCCAAGTAAAACCTTTTTTGTTATACTATATATTTTGGTGTTCAATCTATTACTTCTCTATTTAAAGAGTTTTTAAATTATCTAAGCCAATGATAACCATTTGTAGTTTTCAATAATGCCTAATTTCTTGAGGAATATCTTTATATATATATTTTTAATTCACTAGAATATGGTTTTAGTGCTTGATGTATGAGAATAAAATTCATCTCTGATAATGATAGTTTGGATACACCAATTCAATTGTGGCTATTAAAGGATGAAATTATAAATTTAAATTAAGTATATTTTCACAAGATTTACTCTATATGGAAATTTAATGATGAAAATATAGGAAAATTTTATTTCATCAACATCTTGCACTACACGCAACACCGAGTTTAATCAAACTATGATATACTATTAAAATACTATTATTTATTACGATTAGTATAACATCTGTATTTAATTTTAATATGTGATTTTTTTACTAATATAAGAAATAAATATAAATTTATTGAAAAATTATTAGTAAATAATCATAACATTATTAGTAAATCCATTCATTTCTTCTAAAATATTTCTTTTTAAAAATGGATTTTTACAATTTTATGTGAGAAAATATTGTGATTATTTTATATAACTTTTTTAAATTTTAATATATTAAATGGTTGTAATTTTGAAATTCCTATTATTAAAATTATATTTGGATTGGTTTTTTGATAATTTTATGAAATTATTTATATTTAATAAAATATTGAAAAAATAAATATTTTTATTTAAAGTTATATTTTTGAATATGGAATGAACAGAGATCCTTTTGGTTTTAAAATTTTTACATTGTGATTTTTTTTTGATATTTTCAATATTCAAATTATGTTCAGAATAGTAAATTTTATGTTCGATTTTTATATAAAAATATTTTTATACGTAAAAATAAATTCATGAAAAACATTATTTGAGAGCGTAATGTGTTTTTATCATAATAAATTAATGTCATTACTATTGATGAATTATATTAATGAAATTTATATGTCATATACTCAGTAATATTTTTTAACATTAATATAATATTTTTCTTGGAATGTGATATGAATAAATCTAATTTTATGTGTAAAAATATTAATGACCAAAAAGCAGTTTTCAACACATTTTTGGAACATATATTAATATTAATTTCTTCCACATATAGGCGGTGAATTGGATAAAATATATTCCATATATTTATTCATGTAGTTCGGAATGGGTAAATATGGACCTTTTTGTTTCAAAATGAATAGTAGTCATGATATTTTTTTCTTGGTAAAGAGTAAATCAGGTTATCCTATGATATAAGTAACTAACATGGCCATAATTTCTCATTCTTATTTTTAAAGAATGATTTAAATTTTACCCTTATAACTTGAGTCTCTAAATGTATTTTTCAAATGGACCCATGTCCCTAAATATGCACTATATATCTTTTAATGAAATAACAGTTAAAAATGTCACTCTATTAGTTTTATATATCTATTTTGTGTCAACATAGGGAAAAATGAATGTTAGCGATGAATATGAATATATTCATTACAATAATGATATTATCTTCATGATTGTAATTTATTTTTAGTTAAATGTGAATAAACATGGATTGTGCTACACCGATATAATTGTTATTAAATTAAAGAAAAAAATTACTAAATGATTTAAACTAAAATAAATGTAATATAATAAGAGTTATTTTTATTATTTCAAGAATTTTTAGATAAATATTATTTATTATTTATGTTTTAAAATTTTCACAAACCAGCCTGAGTACCCTGGTAACCCGAAAACCGAGCTGGCCCTGACATAACCCGAAGGGCGTTCCCGATCCCCACGGGTCGGTGACTAGCACCTGGAATCATACAACATACAAGTGGGAATGATTTTTCCACAAGAATGTCGAAGTGAGAGCAAAACAAAACAGTATGCATAACAAAAGAAACTCCACTTGGAGTAATGTACCAGAATACAAAAAGGCACAAAAATTCAAAGTACTAAAACCCAATCACAAAAAGGGAAAATAGTCCCAAGGTCCCAAAGGACACAACCCACCATGTCCAGAGATCAATAACTGGATCCACCCCCAAGAGGTCCCTTCCCTTTGCTCGATCCTGGAAGAAGAAAGTCTACAAACTCTCGAAGGAAAAAGTAGGGTGTGAGACTAAGCCCATTAGGATACCACCAAAGATTCCATAATAGATTCCAATAATAAATTATCCAATGAAGAGCTTTAAATTTTTCAAATAAATAGGTTTGGCAATTAAAAATCATATTTTAACAAAACATGTTATACATTTTCAAATTATGGAATAAATATTATTAAGAAAAGGATTTTCAAATGATGGAATTTTTCTAAAACAATGGCTTCAGCAAAAAATTTCTATAAAATAGAATATATAAATTTAGATGGAATGTAGAGAAGTTCAAAAACATTGGCATACATTTATATCTCAAATATAAATAAACAAGCGAGCAACATGGTCATCTGCCAAAAGATACGATAGTATTAACCAGTTATAAGATTCCACACTCTCTATGTGAACTCAGCAAGATGTGTATACACACGTCCCTAAGACAATGACTAATGGAGACTTGTCACCAACCCGTCAGGTATGTGACCTGACACAAGTTTGTTTTAGAACGTTTTCTTAGCATAGAGTGTTTTCAAATAACTCACTAACTACCTAAGGCTTGTATGCGCTCATACATGATGGGAAAAACTATTTTAAGAATGATTAAAATACGAACAATCCCATTCTTCTATTTCAAAAGATCCAATTTCATTCCATTTAAAACTAAAACAGGTTTTATTCAAAACATGCCTCTTACAAAAGATAAAACCAATGGGTTTCTATCAAACCATTTCAAGCCATTTTCATTAGTTTAAAGTCCATTCAAAACCAATTCCATCATTCCACATTTCATTTCCACAGTTAAATTCAAAAATTTAATTGAAATCATTTCCACCAAATCCTCAATTTAAATTAAACAATTTAAATCACTAAATTTCCCTAAACACACCCAATTCAATAGAATTGGGGGTTTTTCCAAATTTTCATGCCAAAACCATTTCAAATATCTCGATTCACTTGAATCATGTTTTTATCAATTTAATTAAAAGAAGATTTGAGGAATTTAATTTAAATCAATAATTGAAATAATTCAAGTAAATACAATGATAATCTATTTTTAAAGACGGGACGAAACCACCTACCTTGGAGGTTTTGAACAAGACCACAACGGTCGAGAAAGCTCAAGAAACCCGTGTTGATTCTTCAAGAACCCAACTTAGATCTCTTCTCCTTGAATGATCAAGACCATAACTCATCAAACATGGTACCACACACTTAGATCTACCCATAATGGGCGTAGATATAAGAAACCGAGAGAAGAGGAGATGTGAATCTAAGTAGATCTAAGAAACCAACCCAGAATGATGAAGAACGATAACTTACCTCAAGAATCTGGCTTCGATTCACCAAGATGAGCCTTTTAATCTCCACCGGAATGATGGGAGAACCTTCTATGACCTTAGGAGAATTCAAATATCGAGTTAGGGATTCTTAGGAGGAAAAACGAGGCACTTAGAGGCTAAACCGTGTGAGATCCACAATTTAAGGATCTCATTTAAGTGACCGCACGGTTTGGCCACACAGTTTGAAAAACCGTGTGCTAACCATGAATGATCTACTACCTTGGCCACCCTTCTCGCATGGCTTGGCCGCATAGTTAGATAAACCGTGCACCTCCCATGTGGATGCTTCTGTCTAGGTTTCATGGCTGGTACGGTTTTGTCGCACGGTTTGTCAAACCGTGCGCAAACCGTGCACAACAAACTGTCCTCTAGTTTTTCTTTAAAAGTTCAGCCAAACACAACCCAAATCTTTACTATAAAACAGGGGTACATAGAAACATCAAAAAGTACCTGAAAACGTAATGGGATGTTACAAACTCCCCACCATAAGATCTTTCTACCCCCAAAAAGCCTATGAAGAAACCTCCACGTCAAAAAGATGAGGACACTGATCTCTCATTAGTGCCTCCATTTCCCATGTCTTATGAGAATAAGAACCATGCTACCAGAGTACATGAACTAGAGGTATCGTTCTCCCATGAAGTACCTTGGTCTCAGAATCAACAACCCAGACTGGTCATTCAGTAATAGATAAATCTTGTTCAATTTGAAGATCCCTCCACCTCACAACATGAGATGGATCAGAGAGATACTTTCACAACTGTAATACATGGAACAAATTATGTATCGACGTCATTTGTGGTGGTAGAGATAAACGGTAAGAAACTTTCCCCACAAGAACAATAATCTCAGAAGGTCCCACAAAATGAGGAGCAAGCTTCCCTTGCCTCCCAAGCCGTCGATGACCCAATCAGGGTGAAACTTTCAAGAACACCTGGTCACCAACTAAGAACTCTAAAGGATTACGGTGACGATCAACATAATACTTTTACCGACTCTATGCTGTCAACATTCTCTGACGAATTAAATGGATCTTAGCTGTCGTCTCTTGGACCAAACTCATTTCTACCAAAGAACTTTCACCAATCTCCGACCAATATAATGGATATTTATGAGGAAAACCATACAATGCCTCAAAAGGATCCATCTTGATCACAGATTGATAACTGTTTTTATACGAGAACTCAACTAGTCCCAGATGGTCATCCCAAGACCCACCAAAATAGAGAACACAAGAGAAGAGAATATCCTCAAGGATCTGAATAGCTCTCTCCGTCTGGCCATCAGACTGTGGATGGTAGGCCGTGCTCAAACAGACCTGAGATCTTAGTGCCTCCTGAAGGCCTCTCTAAAAGTGAGAAGTGAACCAAGGATCCCTATCAGAGACTATAGAAGATGGAACTCCGTTCAAAAGGAAAATTTATTTCACATAAACATTTCCCAACTCATCAAGTTTGGTCTTATCTCGAATTGGTATAAAGTGAACCGACTTGGTCAGTCTGTCGATCACAACCCATATCGTGTTCTTCTTCCTCTGGGTTTGAGGTAACCCAACCACAAAGTCCACCGAGATTTCATCCCACTTCCATGTAGGGACTGGAAGTGGTTGAATTAAACCTGAAGGTTTTTGGTGCTCAGCTTTCACCTTCTGGAATGTATAGCAATGAGAAACAAAATCTGCAATGTCTCGTCTCATACATGGCCACGAGAACTGTCACCTCATGTCATAGAACATCTTCGTGGTTCCAGGGTGTACCTCCCACTGAGAGTTATGTAAATCCCCCATCACATCCTTCCTTTCCGATAACGACACAACATAACGGTTTCGATAACACAGTACACCCTCTTTGGAGAATGACCACTGGGTGTCAGTCACCCCACTATAAAAAGGGTTTCCAATTCTATGTAACTCAACATCTAGGTGTTGTTAATGAATAAGAATCAGTTCGAGGAGAGAAGAAGTCAACTGAACACTGGCTAAAGAAACTTCATTCCCCTTCCACTGAACTCCAATATGAAACTGAGCAAAAAGAGCCATCAAACTCCACTCTTCTAAAGATTCTTTCACAGCCTGAGATGGAAGTTTCCTGGTTAATGCATCTGCAACTACATTCCCTTTCCCCGGGGTATAGGCAATGTCAAAGTCGAAATATTGCAGGTACTCCACCCAACGCCTTTGGGGTGAGGATTCAAATCTTTTTGAGAGAAGATATGTAAATCCCCAACCCCAGTTACCCAGATTCGGTGCATTATTACATAACATTGGCATGATCACAAGAAAGATCATGTCTCGAAACACCGATTAGTTTAGTAGCCTTGGAATAACTAGATACATTCATAAATTTTACCTTACATGATAAAATGAAAAACTACAACAATATAGTCTCCATAGTACACACTCTTATCCCGTCATACTATCCCTGCAGGTCATTCATAAAATACTTCTTCACATTCTGGGAAAAATAAAACATAGAAAGGGGTGAGCTCAAATTCCCATTAAGGATAACAATATAGCGGAAATTTTCATAAATAAGCATAAACATTTAAGGAAAGTATAACTAAAACAATAGCCTTTAAAAACTTGAATTTCAGCATAATATGGAAGAAATAAATTAAATAATGCAATATACTTATTCACATAGATATTTTACTAGTCGAATAATCATTTCCAATGTTAATAACCACTTTCATAATGATGGAATACAGAATGCCAGACTATCATAACCACATAGCCAAGGCCTCGTGCCAAGACTAAAAATAATATTTTGTCAAGGTCTTGTGCCAAGACACTAGTTTGTCTCATGAGACATACCGATGCAATGATGAGTTATATCGGGCTCCACCCTTCACTTATTAAGTCCAATGCATTCCTCATATGAAGAGGTTTAGACATAACATAAACAATCTTATTAAAAATAGCATACGAAATGTCTATAATTTTCCATAAACCATGAATAGTATAAAACTTATACATCCATAGTCAATCATATCACAAAACCTTCAATACAATATGTAAGTTTTGTATCATAATAAATAAACTTCAAATAAGCTTAAAATCCATCAAAGGATGATGACATAGATGAAATCAAAACTATTTGAGAGAAATATCTCTTTTTTTGAAATCATAAAAAAGTCACATAATTATAAAATAAAACATTTACTTTGAAAATATTCTTATAAGATTTTAAGGGAAGCTTAAAAGATTTTATAATGGCGGAAAATAGCTGCACCCACCGTATAAGTTAAAAAAGACATTCTTACCTTCTTTCTGTCGAAAAGGTTAAAAAGGACCTTGTTTGGAAAACGATGGAAATATTCCTTTATAAACTTCTAATAAATAGTAAAACAAGGGTATAAATGACTTTAACCCACATTCTGTAAAATAGTAAGAATGTTTTGAAAAACATCTTTAAGAAACATGGACGTGGATGATAAACAGGTCCTAATAGATAATTACGTATAAACAACCTCGGATAATGAAGAGATTGTGAAATAAACCCTTACCTTATACTTTTACTTGGTTGGGTGTAGGTTAACCTCCTGTATAATGGTGAAATAATTGTTATTAAATTATACAAGAATCATATACATTAATATGATATCATATATGATCTTTCATCATTGCTTTGTTAATAATATCTTAGTATTATCGTCGTTTCAGGTGTTAACATACTCATTTTCTTTTATATGTTTTGTTACGTAAGCTGTGTTTATCATGGATTGGTAGTATATTATTAATATTCAGAATGATATCAAGTCCATAAAAACTATTTTTAAATCATAAAATGATAATTATACTTGAATGGATATGATGGAGAATGAATCTCATCGCATTCGTGGAGATGATAGTCCGTACGTAAGCACAAGCGACAATATCATTCTTTTGATATTAAAATAATATATAATTGGATGTTAGATCATATATACAGAATCATTGTCATGTTATATTTATTATTTAAATTAATTACACATCATTATTATACGCATCCAAATAATAATTTATTGAATAACAATTACACCACGACGTGGAGACGGTAAGCCGTACGTATGCACGCATGGTGACATGTCATTCAAAGGATGGATATAATACTGAATATGGTTGTACCATATTTATAATACCATTACTGTATATATACTATACTGGAGTTATTATTTTAGAATTGGAAAAACAAATAAAGAAGAAGTTGAAGAAGAAAGAAACATGAAAGAGGGTGGTGAAAACATTACCTCTTCTTCGGGTTCTTCCTTTTGATTTGATCAATAAGGCACCATAGGTTGGATTTATGATAAAACTAAGGCCTCTAGGTTGAAGTGAGGGAAGTTTAGAGAGTATCTGGGAAGGGGTTGGCCGAGGAAAAAGGCTTTTAATGTGTGAATTAGTGAGAAGGGGGAGTGCCCTTTTATAAGAGGGGTGAGGGGCGCCTTTGGAAAAGCTAGAAATATTATTTTATAATAAATTAATATTCAGTTTCTAATGGCTCCAATGTGTATTATTTAAATCTTAAGGTGGGTATGGGTCGAAAACCACTCAACCAATAGAATTTAGACAGGTTTGTGTCATTATATTAAGCTTATCCTTTAGTTTTAACTCATAGTTAATTAGTTTGACACTTACCATGTCACTTTGTATTTTTATATTATATAGTTAATAAACATACTATACACTTCCAGGAGACCCCCAAGTGGTCCATTAATGATACACCTATCTTGATATAAGTCTCTTGGCCAATCCTTATATTTTTAGGAATTGAATATAAATTAATAAAATAATATTTTTTTAAAAACTCTTTTATGTAAATTTTAACACTATTTGGTATTTTGTTTTTGATAAATTCATAACAGCATTATTACTTCGAACCAAATTTATATAATCAATCCAAATATGTCATATTAACCTAGAAAATTAGTGGAATTCATAAAAAGTCTCAAAATACATTTATTTTGATATTTATAATATCAATTATTTTAATATTTCATTAATTAGGTAATTACTGCATCAACATTTTGTCATAAATAAATTATATTATTTAATGTCTAAAAATTATAAATAAAATACCATTATGTAGAAAATCTTTTTATCTTTCTAATTAATATTTTCAATCGAATTTATCTTATTTATAACCCTATATTAAAAATGTTTTAGTAAATAGACATTGATTTTAACTCTTTAACTCTTCTTTGAATTAAATAATAAGAATTGTCCTAATATAATCCAAGTGAACCTAAATGATAATATTTTATTCCTAAGGTTGTTTTTGGTCGATATAAACTTGTCCAATAGAATTAGGACATGTTTTAGGGTAATAATAATATAATTTTTACCCTTAATTACCCAATTTACTTTTAACCGTGGTAAATAAAAGTAAAAAGTTACTATTCACCAAAAATTAGTTTCATCTCATTGAACCACATTTTACTCCTTGATATTAACCATGTATCTCAGATTTTTGAAATTCCACTCACAGAAGCGGTAAAATTAAGTTTTATGTGAATTTCTAAATTCTCCTAGGATGTGGGTAAAAGACAGTGAAAAGTTCAATAAAATTTTTATATATCCAAAATTATTCTAAACTAACTCCAATGAATTAAATTGAACTTATATGGTTATTATTTATCTATTTTGACCTTAATTAAATTTAAATAAAATAAATAATTATTTAAATAATAATTCGGTTTTAAACTATAACTTAGTGTTTTTTCACTAATCATAAAAAATTGAAAGTTTTCAGAAAAATACCAAAATTTCACCCTAGGATAATTTTGATATTCATAATCCAAAAATGAGGTCCATTTAGAATGATAAAATTTATAAAATTTCAAAAAGTGGGTATTAATATTCATAACAACTAGTTTGATTGGTTGTGGTGTGTGTGTTAGAACTCAAAGTAGCTTACAACTCACGCTACTGTATTATTCAAAGGAAAGTGTACCGTGGAAGCTTGGGGTGTAACATTCTCCCCTCCTTCAAATAATTTAGTCCTAGAAATTTTTATAATACTACCACATGAAAAGACTCGGGTGGTTCTTCATCATTAGTTCCCTGGGTTCCCACGTTGCCTCTTCCAGCTTATGGTTTCTCCACAAAACTTTTACCAGATGAGTCTTCCGGTTTCTCAGTACTTGTTATCTCATATCAAGAATCCTTATGGGATCTTCGCAATAAGACAGATCGGGTTCCCGTTCTAATTCCTCAGAGGTGAGTACAAGAGTTGGGTCAGGCATCTATTTCCTCAAAAATGATACGAGGAACCCATCGTGAACTTTGGAGAGACTTGGCGGAATTTCCAAACGGTAAGCTAGAACCCTAATTCGTTCTAGAATTTTGAAAGGTCCGATGTACCTCGGAATCAATTTACCTTTCTTGACAAAACATATAACTCCCTTCCATGGAGATACCTTCAAGAAAACATGATGTAGAGACCCAAATATTGACGTACATGAACATTACATTACTTTTGCGGAATACTTAGTACATAACAAAAAACAGACACACAAGGATCATAATAGTTTAGTGTCTTTGGAAACTCGGAACGTAATCTTCTAATCGTGGTGAAAGATCTTCAATATCTCCCATAAAGATATTCCCTTTTTTTTACCTAGAACCTTTCTTTATATCCTGGGGAAAAGAAAACATAAAAGGGTGAGCTCAAATGCTCAGCAAGGGCAAATAAAGGAAATAAAAATCATATCATATCTTTTTGAAAATCATAACCTGCAAAAGAGATCATAATATATTAACATGGAATAAATCATAGAAGTGAAAATGAGATCCCCATAATCATAACATAAAACTTGAAACTTTTTGGCATGCACACATAATCATGGAAAATCATTTCTTGTTAGTCATGACTCATTGCCAAGACTATCTTAGTGGACAAAGTCCCTTTCTGAATCGAGTAACCCCCGTTTCAGTCCTGTTTCACTGAACCGGTATAACCTACCATTTCAGCCATGTCTATCTCATGAGATATAAAATCTTTACCCAATGCATTGGAGGGAGATATAGGTCCCACCCATCTCATAATGATTCCATTCTTATGTGTGCCACAAAATCATAAATCATACATCATTGCATAACCCATGTAATACAAATGGGAATCTTAAACATCATGACATCATAAAAAAATTCATACAAGATAAAGGAATTCATAAAAATAATTCAATCACAACATGATAAAATCAATGTAATAATAGGGATAAAAACAGAACACTTTATTGTCTTAGATGGAAAATAATTTTGATAAAACACTTGAACTCCATTCTTGAGGAAAATATCCTTTCTTCTTCAAAAAACATTTTTCCTTTCATAACATGTCATACGACTTTAAAATAAAAGAAGTTGATTAAAAATAAACTTGAAAACTTGTAAAGGAAGCTTCTTGGAAATAATGTTTTAAAAATCCATTCATGTCGTATAAGTTAAAAAAACATTCTTCTCAAACTTTTGTCGGAAAAGTCAAAAAAAAAGTACCTCGTACGAAAAACGACAAAAGATTCCTTCCAAACATATTACTAAAAACTCACCGAAAGGTAAAAATGGATTTAAATAATTTTAGGTGGATGGAAATAATATTACATATTTATGAAACATGGATTTGGATGATAAAATACACCCCGGTAAACACTTACGAATAAACAATCTCGGATAAAAATGAGATTGTGATATTTTTCCTTACCTTAGGTCCGACTTGCTTTGTAAGTGTCCAAACCTCCTGTATAATGATTTAAATCATGTTATTGACTTATTCCAGAGTCATATTCATTGTTATTATATCATATATTTTACACTTATGACTTTATATTACCTGTTATTTTGTAAATTCATGTTAAAATAGCGTTTTGGGTAAAATTGTCTCATTTGTCGTTCGTGTTTTTAACTTGTAATTAGTCATATGATTACTTAGATCATGATTACTTAATTCCAGAAAATAAAACATGATTTATATATATATATATATATTCAGAATATACATATATAATAAATCAGTAAATGGAAAGAAATACACCGTTCATGGAGACGGTAGTCCGTACGTACGCATGAACGCTGTTTTCGTTTCCTTATTGAATTGAATGGAATTAAGTATATGACATACATATAAATATAAATAATTCCATTATCATTATTATTTCATATATTTCATTAGTACTTATTATATATACTTTATAATCATTCATGAATGGTTATCATTGAGAATGAATCTCATCGCGTCGTGGAGACGGTAGTCCGTACGTACGCACGAGCGATGATATCGTTCCCATGGTCGTGGAATTGTGTTGAAGTGTATGTATACTATTTCAGTATCAATATCACTTTATAATAATCATATATAGTTACTCATTAAACCATTATACCCATCCAATTAATCTGGTGGCGGAAAATAGATTACCCCACGGCGTGGAGACGGTATTCCGTACGTACGCACGCGGGGTGATTTCCTTTTTCCTTAGGATGGATAGAAGGTTAATTAGAGTTGTTTTATATTTATAATAACATATCAGTATGTAAGTAATACTAATGTTATTACTTTATTATGAAACAACTAAAGAAGAAGAAGTTGAAGAAGAAAGAAATTGAAAAGATCGGTAATGGATATTACCTCTTCTTTGAAATGCCTCTTTGAATCCTCCACTTAGGGAACTAAGATTGGTCTTTGAAGAAGACCAGGACCTCTAGGATTATTCTAGGGAAGTTGAGAAGGGATTTTGTCAGGGTTTGGCCGAGCTTGAGTGCTCAAATTGGTGTGAGGAGGAGGGGGAGGAGGTTCCCTTTTATAAGGGAGGAGAGGGGCACCTTAGTAATATCTCAAAATATTATTTTATATTAAAGTCAAAATCGGTTTATAATGGTTCCAAAGGGTCTTATTTCGAAGCTAAAGTGGGGATGGGTCGAAATCCTATCAACCAATAAGATTTAGACAAGTTTAGGGTATTATTTTAACCTTATCAATTAGATTTAACTCTAAGTTAAATAATTTAACTTTTACCGTGTCTTTTTGTTTTCTTTCACTATATGATTAATACACTTACTATAACATACCAAACGAACCCCAAATTGTTTATTATTAATATATATATCCTTATCTAAGTCATTTGGCCGAACCTTAGATTTTTAGGAATAAAATAACAATTAATAATATAATATTTGATTTAAAAACTATTTTGTGTCAATTTTGACACTATTTGATATATGATTTTTGTGAAAGTCATAACAGAATTATATGTTCGAACCAAGTTGATTAAATCAACACTAATATATCATAGTAACCTAGAAAATTAGTTTAATTCATATAAAGTCTCAAATTACATTCATTTGAGCATTTATAACATCAATTATGTTAATATTTCCTTAAAAGGGTAATTACCGCATCATCGTTGTGTCATAAATAAATTAATTTATTTAAAGTCTAAAAATTATAAATAAAATATCATTATGTAGGAAATCTTTTTATCTTTCTAATTAATATTTATAGTCCAATTTATCTTATGTATAACCCCATATTAAAAATGTTTTAGTTATTAAACTTTGATTTTAACTATTTTAACTATTCATAATATTAAATGTCAAAATCTAATCCAAGTGGACCTAAATGGTCATATTATATTCATAAGGCTGTTTTTGGTCGAATTACACTTATCCAATAGAATTAGGACATGTGTTAGGGTAATAGTAATATCATATTTACCATTAGTTACCCTATTTACTATTAACCGTGGTAAAAAAAAGTAAACAGTTACTATTCACCAAAAAATTATTTTCATCTTATTGAACCACATTTTAGTCCTTGATATTAACCGTGTCTGTCGGATTTTCGAAATTCCATTCACAGAAGCGGTAAAATTAAGTTTTATGAAAAATTCAGTTTTTAACCTACCACTTAGTGGTTTCACTATTCATCAATAATTGAAAGTTTTCAGAAAAATGCCAAAATTTCATCCTAAGCTATATTTCATATTCCAAATTCAAAAATGAAGTCTATTTTACCAAATTCATAACATAGAAATTGCATTAATTAATTTTATAATTAAATCCCGCTGTTAAAACAAATAGCGTGTTTTTAAGAAACAATATCTATTAAAAGATTGACACTTGATTATGTCTGGTTTAAATGTGAAATTACATCCAATGACCAACATTGTATTAAATTGTAAAAATATATTCTAAATATAATTTAAAACCACTCAAATTAATGATTTATCACTATTAATTATTTCGATTAAAAAAGTTGTTTTTAATTATAATTTAGTAATTTTCACTATTCATCAGAATATGAAAGTTATCCGAAAAGTACCAAAATTTCACCTTAGGCTAAATTCGATACTCCAAATCCAAAAATGAAGTCCATTTTGAGAGCTAAAATTTCTAAAATTTAAAAAGTGGTTATTACTATTCATAACAGCTATTTTTAATAATATTTTAATAGCATATCGTTGTTTCGTGAAACTCAGTATTGCGTACTACACACGCTATCGAGGAAGGTTGCGATTGCGTGTAATGCAAGGCAAGTCAAGGATGCGTGTTGTGCAAGCTCCTTTTTGTGTCGCGTACAACACAAGACATTAGTGAAATTAAAAAGAATATTTTTCATAAAATCTCGGTCTGTTACATTCTACCCCCCTTAAAATGAATTTCGCCCTCGAAATTCATCGGGGTTATAAATGGTTTACTATTTGAAAGTTTCTTTAATAGAAACCCACATCGTAAAAAGGAATACCAAAACCAATATTTTAGAACAAAAGTACGAAAATTAACGGTTACCCAAATAAACTAATCACTGGGTTTCCCCATAGGTGAAAATATGGATATGGAAGAGAAATCTAACCATCATGTTCTGATGGAGAGTGGTAGAGAACATGGCTATGGAAAAGCCAGCAATCACAAAGCCATAAATTTGTGACGATATAGGGTACCATCTGATTCATCGGATATAAGGGCACTAGGACAACATTTTTGGTTTTCAAGATCATTTCCCTAAAGTTGAAGAATTTGAATTAGAATAAATACTTACTTTATTTTGGTACAATCTCACTGTGGTTCGTACCTTGAACAATTTTCACTTCATCTCTTATATAAATGAAGTTGAATTTGTTATTCGTGAAGTGTTAGCAGATCTTGTGATAGAATGACGGGTCATTCCATCTGTCTCAAACAAAAGGATAGAAAAAATTAAATACATAAGTCGATCTATAGTGAGATTAATCACATATGGTTCCTAAAATGGACTTATACATCATATGTCATACAGCTTAATATAATAAAACTAGTTTCTACTAAACTAGGACTTCCTGTAGGCCAGTGGTAGGCGATAAAGGCCAGTCGCACTTCGGTTGTGGGTTCGATCTCCACAGCCTTGTCCGACGCGATGGGCTGTCGCCCGTCCTACAGGTTGTCCTTTTTCTAAAACTATATTACTATAACATCCCATCAATAATATCGAAAAAAACTTCTATCCTTAAACAATAATCACTTATGTCCAACATAATCCATTTCAATCTTTAGGCTTATCCATAATACTGCAGTCCACTCTCATAACTTAGTGAAAACGATTACCAGAGATTTAATACCATCGTTGATCCCCATATATCATAAGATATGTTTTGTTGGTCACATTCCAAACATTTAAAGTCCTTAATCATGTATTCTTTTGAATACCTTAGTGAAAACATGAATGCAGATAAAAGTTAACACTTTCCACATACCAAAATCCTCAAAATTCTATATACTCAAACCATGATATCACTTAGTCCATATATCAATCATGAGCTCATGCATACAATCAAACATCTCATTATCGTCTTATCCCTTCATTATGCGCATATCATCTACTTTCCAAAAATACTGGTACCATTCATCACATACTTTCAAAACTTAAGGAAAGACAACAATGTAACAATCCTTAGATGTCTCTTTATCCCATAGTACCATGAGATTACTTATACAACATTACACTTGATAAACATGTAATCATTCCACTATATTCTTAAACCATTGACCGAGCTTCAACAATTCTTTCATCTCACATATCATTTGTAGTCTCATCATCATCATCAACATAAATACTTCCCATACGACCATATTGATTCTCTTCATGAGACTTTCCCTTAGGGCATTGGTTTGCATAATGCCCGTACATTCCACATTTAAAACATTTAACCATTGTTGATGTCGTAGCAATACCATTATCCTCATCCATGTTGTTAACTGATCCTTTTCCTTTGCATTTACTTGCTTTGTGTCCTTCTTTTCCACACCCAAAGCATCTTCCAGTTCCTTTGAAACATTCTCCTTGATGCCTCTTCCCACATGATTTACATAGGGGAAATTGAACTTTCTTTCCTTTATGATCATCATGAAACTCCATCTTTCTCTTATTAGCCGAGTCAGGAAACTTACCAAATTTTACTTTATTGATCATATTATGAGATTGCTAATTCGACATAATAATGATGTTTGGACTTCCAAATCCCATTTCATTTGGTTGCTCATGAAGAATATCATTCCATTGTCCATCATATCCTCCATTATCGCGAATCACCTTGTTTCCAGCCATTTTCTAAAACCCAAAAAGAATAGTGTGAGAGGAAAAAATCATAATAAAGGGGGAGTAACTTAAATATCTAACATCTTTGGTTTAATCTAATATCGTTACCATAGTTCTAGGACTATATCCTATACGTATACTTATCCTTAGGGGCATCCCTAGACATACGTTAGAAATATCTCTAGGGATCTCACTAACATTTTCGCATCCTAGTTTCCAAAGGTTGACTAAACCTTTCCTCTAATACCAACTATAGAGACCCAAAGCTTGACGTACATGAACATTACATTACTTTTTCGGAATACTTAGTACATAACAAAAAACACACACACAAGGATCGTAATAGTTTAGTGTCTTTGGAAACTCGGAATGTAATCTTCTAATCGTGGTGAAAGATATTCAATATCTCCCATAAAGATCTTCCCTTTTTTTTAAACCTAGAACCTTTCTTTATATCCTGGGGAAAAGAAAACATAAAAGGGTGAGCTCAAATGCTCAGCAAGGGCAAATAAAGGAAATAAAAATCATATCATATCTTTTTGAAAATCATAACCTGCAAAATAGATCATAATATCTTAACATGGAATAAATCATAGAAGTGAAAATGAGATCCCCATAATCATAACATAAAACTTGAAACTTTGTGGAATGCACACATAATCATGGAAAATCATTTCTTGTTAGTCATAACTCTTTGCCAAGACTATCTTAGTGGACAAAGTCCCTTTCTGAATCGAGTAACCCTCGTTTCAGTCCTGTTTCACTGAACCGGTATAACCTACCATTTCACCCATGTCTATCTCATGAGATATAAAATCTTTACCCAATTCATTGGAGGGAGATATAGGTCCCACCCATCTCATAATGATACCATTCTTATGTGTGCCACAAAATCATAAATCATACATCATTGCATAACCCATGTAATACAAATGGGAATCTTAAACATCATGACATCATAAAACAATTCATACAAGATAAAGGAATTCATAAAAATAATTCAATCACAACATGATCAAATCAATGTAATAATAGGGATAAAAACAGAACCCTTTATTATCTTAGATGTAAAATAATTTTGATAAAACACTTGAACTCCATTCTTGAGGAAAATATCCTTTCTTCTTCGAAAAACATTTTTCCTTTCATAACATGTCATACGACTTTAAAATAAAAGAAGTTGATTAAAAATAAACTTGAAAACTTGTAAAGGAAGCTTCTTGGAAATAATGTTTTAAAAATCCATTCATGTCGTATAAGTTAAAAAAAACATTCTTCTCATACTTTTGTCGGAAAAGTAAAAAAAAAGTACCTCGTACGAAAAACGACAAAAGATTCCTTCCATACATATTACTAAAAACTCATCTAAGGGTAAAAATGGATTTAAATAATTTTAGGTGGATGGAAATAATATTACATATTGATGAAACATGGATGTGGATGATAAAATACACCCCAGTAAACACTTACGAATAAACAATCTCGGATAAAAATGAGATTGTGATATTTTCCCTTACCTTAGGTCCGACTTGCTTTGTAAGTGTCCAAACCTCCTGTATAATGATTTAAATCATGTTATTGACTTATTCCAGAGTCATATTCATTGTTATTATATCATATATGGTACACTTATGACTTTATATTACCTGTTATTTTGTAAATTCATGTTAAAATAGCGTTTTGGGTAAAATTGTCTCATTTGTCGTTCGTGTTTTTAACTTGTAATTAGTCATATGATTACTTAGATCATGATTACTTAATTCCAGAAAATAAAACATGATTTATATATATATATATATATATTCAGAATATACATATATAATAAATCAGTAAATGGAAAGAAATACACCGTTCATGGAGACGGTAGTCCGTACGTACGCATGAACGCTGTTTTCGTTTCCTTATTGAATTGAATGGAATTAAGTATATGACATACATATAAATATAAATAATTCCAGTATCATTATTATTTCATATATTTCATTAGTACTTATTATATATACTTTATAATCATTCATGAATGGTTATCATTGAGAATGAATCTCATCGCGTCGTGGAGACGGTAGTCCGTACGTACGCACGAGCGATGATATCGTTCCCATGGTCGTGGAATTGTGTTGAAGTGTATGTATACTATTTCAGTATCAATATCACTTTATAATAATCATATATAGTTACTCATTAAACCATTATACCCATCCAATTAATCTGGTGGCGGAAAATAGATTACCCCACGACGTGGAGACGGTATTCCGTACGTACGCACGCGGGGTGATTTCCTTTTTCCGTAGGATGGATAGAAGGTTAATTAGAGTTGTTTCATATTTATAATAACATATCAGTATGTAAGTAATACTGATGTTATTACTTTATTATGAAACAACTAAAGAAGAAGAAGTTGAAGAAGAAAGAAATTGAAAAGATCGGTAATGGATATTACCTCTTCTTTGAAATGCCTCTTTGAATCCTCCACTTAGGGAACTAAGATTGGTCTTTGAAGAAGACCAGGACCTCTAGGATTATTCTAGGGAAGTGGAGAAGGGATTTTGGCAGGGGTTGGCCGAGCTTGAGTGCTCAAATTTGTGTGAGGAGGAGGGGGAGGAGGTTCCCTTTTATAAGGGAGGAGAGGGGCACCTTAGGAATATCTCAAAATATTATTTTATATTAAAGTCAAAATCGGTTTATAATGGTTCCAAATGGTCTTATTTCGAAGCTAAAGTGGGTATGGGTCGAAATCCTATCAACCAATAAGATTTAGACAAGTTTAGGGTATTATTTTAACCTTATCAATTAGATTTAACTCTAAGTTAAATAATTTAACTTTTACCGTGTCTTTTTGTTTTCTTTCACTATATGGTTAATACACTTACTATAACATACCAAACGAACCCCAAATTGTTTATTATTAATATATATATCCTTATCTAAGTCATTTGGCCGAACCTTAGATTTTTAGGAATAAAATAACAATTAATAATATAATATTTGATTTAAAAACTATTTTGTGTCAATTTTGACAGTATTTGATATATGATTTTTGTGAAAGTCATAACAGAATTATATGTTCGAACCAAGTTGATTAAATCAACACTAATATATCATAGTAACCTTGAAAATTAGTTTAATTCATATAAAGTCTCAAATTACATTCATTTGAGCATTTATAACATCAATTATGTTAATATTTCCTTAAAAGGGTAATTACTGCATCATCGGTGTGTCATAAATAAATTAATTTATTTAAAGTCTAAAAATTATAAATAAAATATCATTATGTAGGAAATCTTTTTAGCTTTCTAATTAATATTTATAGTCGAATTTATCTTATGTATAACCCCATATTAAAAATGTTTTAGTTATTAAACTTTGATTTTAACTATTTTAACTATTCATAATATTAAATGTCAAAATCTAATCCAAGTGGACCTAAATGGTCATATTATATTCATAAGGCTGTTTTTGGTCGAATTACACTTATCCAATAGAATTAGGACATGTGTTAGGGTAATAGTAATATCATATTTACCCTTAGTTACCCTATTTACTATTAACCGTGGTAAAAAAAGTAAAAAGTTACTATTCACCAAAAATTATTTTCATCTTATTGAACCACATTTTAGTCCTTGATATTAACCGTGTCTGTCGGATTTTCGAAATTCCATTCACAGAAGTGGTAAAATTAAGTTTTATGCAAAATTCAGTTTTTAACCTACCACTTAGTGGTTTCACTATTCATCAAAAATTGAAAGTTTTTAGAAAAATGCCAAAATTTCATCCTAAGCTAAATTTCATATTCCGAATTCAAAAATGAAGTCTATTTTACCAAATTCATAACATAGAAATTGAATTAATTAATTTTATAATTAAATCCCACTGTTAAAACAAATAGCGTGTTTTTAAGAAACAATATCTATCAAAAGATTGACACTTGATTATGTCTGGTTTAAATGTGAAATTACATCCAATGACCAACATTGTATTAAATTGTAAAAATATATTCTAAATATACTTTAAAACCACTCAAATTAATGATTTATCACTATTAATTATTTCGATTAAAAAAGTTGTTTTTAATTATAATTTAGTAATTTTCACTATTCATCAGAATATGAAAGTTATCCGAAAAGTACCAAAATTTCACCTTAGGCTAAATTCGATAGTCCGAATCCAAAAATGAAGTCCATTTTGAGAGCTAAAATTTCTAAAATTTAAAAAGTGGTTATTACTATTCATAACGGCTAGTTTTAATAATATTTTAATAGCATATCGTTGTTTTGTGAAACTCAGTATTGCGTACTACACACGCTATCGAGGAAGGTTGCGATTGCGTGTAATGCAAGGCAAGTCAAGGATGCGTGTTGTGCAAGCTCTTTTTTGTGTTGCGTACAACACAAGACATTAGTGAAATTAAAAAGAATATTTTTCATAAAATCTCGGGCTGTTACACATGATATCCCACCTGAAATTCCAAATCCTTTTTTCGGCTATCGGCATAGCTCTTCTGCCTACTTTGAGAGGCTTTGATGTGGTTTTGGATTACCTATACCTTTTCCATTGTTTCCTCCACCAGTTCTGGGCCTACAAGTTTTCGTTCACCAACGTCATCCCAACAGGTTGGTGTGCAACATCTCTTTTCGTATAAAGATTCATATGGTGTCATCTGAATACTCGAATGGAAGCTATTGTTATAGGAAAATTATACTAGAGGTAAATATTGATCCCACATACCCTGAGAGTCAAGCAATCAGGATCTCAACATGTCTTATATGGTTTGAATAGTATGTTCGGATTGTCCATCTGTTTGAGGGTGGTAGGTTGTGCTCAAACGAAGTTCAGTATCCAAGGCCTTCTGCAGACTCTTCCAGAATCTTGAAGTAAATGGGGATCACGATCAGAAACAATCCATAGGGGTACTCCATGATGTCTCACAACTTCCTTAATATATAGTCTTGCTAGATGTTCTAGTGGTAGATCTTCTCTTATTGCAAGAAAATGTGCTGACTTGGTAAGACGATCAACAATAACCCATATTGCATCATTCCTTCTAGGAGCCTTTGTTATCCTCGTAACCAAGTCCATCGTAATATTGTCCCATTTCCACTCTAGTATGGGAAGTGGTTTCATGACTCCTCCAGGCTGTTGCCTTCCAGCTTTCACTTGTTGAAAAACCATACATCCTGATACAAAATCAGCAATCTTCCTCTTCATGTTGTCCCACCAAAAATGTTCCTTCAAGTCTCTATACATTTTGGTTCTCCCAGGGTGTATAGAGATATTGGAACTATGAGCATCGTCTAACAATTCCCTTTTTAGATCAGGTATATTGGGAACACAAAGTCTCTTCTCAAATTTCAAAATTCCTTCTTTATACCCAAAGTCATTTAATCTCACATCATTCACAGCTTTAATCTTATTTTGAAATTCTTCATCACCGATCTGATAACTCTTTATCCTTCATAGTAAATATGATTTGGAAACCATTTGAAAAAGTATCGATGTATCACCTTCCATTGTAATCCCCATATCCACATTCACTAGATCCATGAATATAGGATCCCTTTCAATTCTCATCATGTTCAAAACTCCATGATCTTTTCTTCTCAAAGCATCTGCCACCTTATTTTCCTTCCCTGGGTGGTAGTGTATCGTACACTCATAATCCTTGAGTAATTCAAGCCATCTCCTTTGCCTCATGTTGAGTTTTTTTTTGAGAAAATATACTTTAAACTCTTGTGATCAGTATAAATCTCACATTTTCACCATAGAGGTAGTGCCTCCATATCTTCATAGCAATGATCACAACTGCTAACTCGATATCATGAGTAGTATAGTTTTGCTCATGAATTTTCAACTGTCATGATGCATAGGAAATAACCCTATCATTCTGCATAAGGACACAACTAAGTCCTTTTTTCGATGCATCACTATAAATAATGAACCCATCATTCCCCGATGGTAGATTCAATATAGGAGCATTGACTAATATTCTCTTCAGTTCTTTGAAACATTCTTCACACTCATTTTTCCAAACAAATTTAACCCCCTTAAGTGTGAGATTTGTTAATTGGTTAGCCAATCGGGCAAAATTATGGATGAGACGTCGATAATAACCTGCTTAACCAATAAAACTGCGTACCTTAGTTATACTCGTAGGTGCTGGAAATTCTTTGATTTCCTTGGTCTTAGAAGGACCAACAGAGATTCCATCTTTAGAGACAATATGACCAATAAAATAAATCTCCTGAAGCCAGAATTCACACTTTCTAGACTTCCCATATAATTCATGTCTTCTCAGAGTCTTCAGGATAATGCACAAGTGATTTTCATGATCTTCGTAGCTTTTGGAGTATACCAAGATATCATCAATAAACACTACGGGAAAAATGGGTATTTGCGACGGGTTATTTGCGACGGGAATAAATCCTGTCGCAAATAGTCCCGTTAAAAAATTATTTGTGACGGGGGTATTTACCCGTCGCAAATAATTAGGCTTTTGCGACGGGATTGCTTTCCCCGTCGCAAATAGTTTTCCCGCGATGCGCGCGAAATCGCGGGAAACTTATTTGTGACGGGGGAATAATCCCGTCGCAAATAACCGGCGGCGGTAAAAGGTATTTGCGATGGGAATATTCCCCCGTCGCAAATACTATGTCGGCAGGGGTTATTTGCGACGGGACCCGTCGCAAATAACTATTTACCGGTTAACCGTAATAAATGTTGGCTAAGGTATTTGCGACGGGTACCGTCGCAAATAATATTATTTGCGACAGGATACCCGTCGCAAATGGGCCCGTCGCAAATAATCTAACCTATAAATACCCCCATCCGTTTTTTTCATTTCATTCTCATTCCTTATCTTCTCCTTCTCTCAAAATTATATTTCTAGAGTTGATTTTTTCTCCAGTTTAATTTTTTTCTCCGGAGCTGATATTAAAGTTTTGAAGAACGATCAGAAGAGATCAATTTTCAAGGTATTTATGTTCATTTTAATTTTTTATTTATTTTTAATTTTTTATTAGTTTCAATTATTATTAATTAGTTGTAATTTAATTATGTTTACATTGTTTTATTACATAATAAATTTAAATTATTAGTATTGTTTATAGTTAATGGTAAT
The DNA here is from genome assembly GCA_963277665.1 of Viscum album. Taxonomy (NCBI): domain Eukaryota; kingdom Viridiplantae; phylum Streptophyta; class Magnoliopsida; order Santalales; family Viscaceae; genus Viscum; species Viscum album. Next base: position 1,447,788,368 of record OY728151.1, on the reverse strand, counting down.
TAGGAATAATTAGTAATAATTTTTAATAATTAAGAATAAATATTAATAATTAGTAATAAATACCAATAATTAGGAATAAGAACATTATTACATTATTAGTTTATTTTATTATTAATATTAAAATAATATAATTTTTTATATATATACAATTCTTTTTTCATCTGTGTGTTTGCTGTCTTCACATGTATTATTTGTATGTGGAGATAGAAAACGCACAGATGAAAGAAGAATTGTATATAAATTAGAAAATTATATTATTTTAATATTAATAATAAAATATATTAATAATGTTATTATTTGTAATTATTGGTAATTATTTCTAATTATTGATAATTATTCATTTAATTACTAATAATTAGGAACAATTATCAATAATTATCGATAATTAAGAATAATTAGTAATAATTAGTAATAATTATCAATAATTAGTAATAATTAGTAATAATTAGTAATAATTACTAATAATTAGTAATAATTAGTAATAATTATCAATAATTAGTAATAATTACTAATAATTAGTAATAATTACCAATAATTAGTAATAATTACCAATAATTAGTAATAATTACCAATAATTAGTAATAATTACCAATAATTACCAATAATTTGGAATAATTACCAATAATTAACAATAATTACCAATAATTAACAATAATTAGCAATAATTAGTAATAATTAGCAATAATTAGTAATAATTAGGAATAATTAGGAATAATTAGGAATAATTAGTAATAATTAGTAATAATTAGTAATACTTAGGAATACTTAGGAATAATTAGGAATAATTAGGAATAATTAGGAATAATTAGGAATAATTAGGAATAATTAGGAATAATTAGGTATAATTAGGAATAAATAGGAATAATTAGGAACAATTATCAACAATTACCAAGAATTACCAAGAATTACCAAGAATTAGTAATAATTAGGAATAATTAGGAATAATTAGGAATAATTAGGAATAATTAGGAATAATTAGGAATAATTAGGAATAATTAGTAATAATTAGGAATAATTAGTAATAATTAGGAATAATTAGTAATAATTAGTAATAATTACCAATAATTAGGAATGATTAATCCAATGTTAGGAATAATTAGGAATAATTAGATATAATTAGGAATAATTTGAAATAATTAGTAATAATTAGGAATAATTAGTAATAATTAGGAATAATTAGGAATAATTAGTAATAATTAGTAATAATTAGGAATAATTAGTAATAATTAGGACTAATTAGTAATAATTAGTAATAATTAGTAATAATTAGTAATAATTAGGAATAATTAGGAATAATTAGTAATAATTAGTAATAATTAGTAATAATTAGTAATAATTAGTAATAATTAGTAATAATTAGTAATAATTAGTAATAATTACCAATAATTACCAATAATTACCAATAATTACCAATAATTACCAATAATTACCAATAATTACCAATAATTACCAATAATTACCGATAATTTGCAATAATTTGCAATAATTTGCAATAATTACCTAAAATTAGGAAAAATTAGGAAAAATTAGGAAAAATTAGGAAAAATTCACAATAATTAGTAATAATTACCTATAATTAGTATTAATTACCAATAATTAGTATTAATTACCAATAATTAGTATTAATTACCAATAATTAGTATTAATTACCAATAATTAGTATTAATTAGGAATAATTAACAATAATTATTAATAATTACCAATAATTAACAATAATTAGTAATAGTTAACAATAATTACTAATAATTACCAATATTTAGTAATAATTAACAATAATTGCCAATAATTACCAATAATTGCCAATAATTACCAATAATTAGTAATAATTGCGAATAATTAGTAATAATTACCAATAATTAGTAATAAATACCAATAATTAGTAATAATTAGTAATAATTAGTAATAATTAGGAATAATTAGTATTAATTAGGAATAATTAGCAATAATTACCAATAATTAGTAATAATTAGTATTAATTACCAATAATTACTATTAATTACCAATAATTAGTATTAATTACCAATAATTAGTATTAATTACCAATAATTAGTATTAATTACCAATAATTACCAATAATTATTAATAATTACCAATAATTATTAATAATTACCAATAATTATTAATAATTACCAATAATTACCAATATTTAGTAATAATTAACAATAATTGCCAATAATTAACAATAATTGCCAATAATTACCAATAATTAGTAATAATTACGAATAATTAGTAATAATTACCAATAATTATCAATAATTACCAATAATTATCAATAATTACCAATAATTATCAATAATTACTAATAATTATCAATAATTAATAATAATTAGCAATAATTAGTAATAATTAGCAATAATTACTAATAATTAGCAATAATTAGTAATAATTAGCAATAATTAGTAATAATTAGTAATAATTAGTAATAATTAGGAATAATTAACAATAATTAGTAATAATTAACAATAATTAGTAATAATTAACAATAATTAGTAATAATTAGTAATAATTAGGAATAATTAGTATTAATTAGGAATAATTAGTAATAATTACCAATAATTAGTAATAATGATTATTAATTACCAATAAATAGTATTAATTACCAATAATTAGTATTAATTACCAATAATTAGTATTAATTACCAATAATTAGTATTAATTACCAATAATTAGTATTAATTACCAATAATCACCAATAATTACCAATAATCACCAATAATTACCAACAATCACCAATAATTACCAATAATGACCAATATTTACCAATAATGACCAATATTTTTCAATATTTTCCAATAATTACCAATAATTACCAATAATTACCAATAATTACCAATAATTACCAATATTTTCCAATAATTACCAATATTTACCAATAATTACCAATATTTACCAATAATTAGGAATAAGTACCAAAAATTAAGAATAACTACCAATAATTTGGAATAATTACCAATAATTTGGAATAATTACCAATAATTTGGAATAATTACCAATAATTTGAAATAATTACCAATAATTTGGAATAATTACCTTATTACATTATTTGTATATTTTATTATTAATATTAAAATAATATAATTTTCTATATTATATACAATTCTCTTTTCTTCTGTGTTTTTTCTGTCTCCACATGTAATATTGGCATTCTTTTTCAAAATTATCAACCTACTCGCCAATGGAGAGGTGAAAGTGAATGCCAATATTACATGTGGAGACAGAATGTGAAACACACAGATGAAAGGAGAATTGTATATAATATAGAAAATTATATTATTTTAATATTAATAATAAAATATACTAATAATGTAATGATGTTATTATTATATAATTAATATTTATGAAAAAAATTATATTAGTATTATTAAAAAAAGTAAAAAATCAATATAATATTAAAATTATCAATATTTGTAACAGGTTTTGCTTTATTCTCAATATATTCAATCCTTGCTTGTGTTTTTTCTAACAAATTATTCAAAACCAGTAATGCTTTTATATTTTATAGAAAAATATAGAACAACGAGGTCGTCAACAGTCATTATTAGATGACCGCATATGGATAAATCAACGTAGAAATCCAAATGGTTCTGGTTTAAATCCAGTATATATAGAGGGTGTGGAGAGTTTTTTATCATTTGCGGCATCAAATCCAGAATTTGTTTCAAAAGGAAAGATAAAATGCCCTTGTAGAAAATGTGCTTTGAGAACGTTTGACATGTTTGACAAAGTGGGGGAACATCTCTTGCGTTTTGGTTTTCAAGCAGATTATGTTTTTTGGTATCAACACGGTGAACGCAGTTCCAGAGCAGGTGATACCAACTTGATTCCGGATCCATCCCAGTTTCAAGATTTAGTACATGATGTTGCAGGTTCATCTGTTCAACATACAGAAATTCCGGCTGATATAGCTTCAAATCCTGAGTTGGGACCGTCTGAATTTTATGAGTTGTTGAAGTCTGCTGAGGATGCATTATATCCTGGCTGCAAGATGAGCAAATTAGAAGCAGTTGCAAAATTTATGGCTATCAAATCAGATAACGGAATGTCAAACACCTGTTTTGACCAGATATTTTCTTTGCTGAAAACACTGTTACCCGAAGGAAATGTTTTACCTGCAAATTACTATGAAAGTAAGAGGTTGGTTCGAAATTTGGGACTTACTTGTTAGAAGATTCATGCATGTTCAAATGACTGCATTTTATATTCTAGGGAAAATGAGTCGTTGGATAGTTGTCCCACATGTGGGCAACTGAGATATAAAGAAGGACAACACGGGAAGTCTGGTTTGATTCCTGTAAAACAGTTGAGATATTTTCCGCTTACATCCAGACTTCAGCGTTTATTCATGTCTAAGAATACAGCGACAATGATGTCATGGCATAAAGAGAATAGTTCAACCGATAAAAGCTTGAATCATCCAGCCGATGGTGATTCATGGAAACATTTTGATAGAGTGCATCCATCCCTTGATTTAGAAGCTAGAAATGTTCGACTGGGCCTTTCCACTGATGGTTTCTGTCCGTTTGGATCTTATGGTAGTCAATATTCATGTTGGCCTGTTTTTTTAACTCCGTACAATTTACCTCCATGGATGTTGATGAAGGATCCATATATCTTTTTGACTTTACTAATTCCAGGACATCTGAAGAAAAATATTGATGTTTATTTGAAGCCATTGATTGATGAATTAAATTTATTGTGGAGTACTGGTGTCAGTACATATGATGTTGCAACGAAACAGAATTTTATACTGAGAGCAGCATTGATGTGGATTAATAAGTGACTTCCCGGCTTATGGGATGTTATCTGGCTAGAGTACACATGGTCAAAAATCATGTCCTTACTGTATGGGAGAGAACAAAGCATTTATGCTCATTCATGGAAAGAAACCTTGTTATTTTGACTGTCATCGCAGATTTCTTCCAGCTGATCATCCTTTTCGCAGAAACAGATCTCATTTCAGAAAAAGAATAGCTGAAAGGGATGGACCTCCAAAAATGCTATCAGGTTCGGAGTTAAAATCGGTTGTATTTTCATTACCTCCCATCACTTTTGGTCCCACAATAAACCAACAAAAAATTTCTGGTTTTGGGAAAGAACACAATTGGATTAAACGTAGCATATTTTGGGATTTTCCATATTGGTCTGATTTGTTGGTCCGACACATGTTAGATGTCATGCATATTGAGAAGAACTGTTTTGATAATTTGTTTCATACAGTTTTGGATACGCCAGGAAAGAGCAAAGACAATGTAAATGCACGTTTAGATCTTGCCCAAATTTGCAGGCGTCCAGAATTGGAACTATTTGAGAATGTCAGAACAGAAAGGTTACTGAAACCAAAAGCAGCTTATACACTGTCTAAAGAAAACCGTTTATTATTTTGTCAGTGGATTGCAGATTTGAGACTTCCAGATGGTTGTGCTTCCAATTTGGGTAGATGTGTAAAGAATGGTCATATTACTGGATTAAAAAGTCATGATTGTCATGTTATAATGGAGAGAATTCTACCCATTGGATTAAGAGGTCTGTTGAATTCTGTGATTTGGGATTCCATAACAGACATGTCTCATTTTTTTTGGGAAATTTTTGTGGCTACGGCAGATTATGATGCTATAGGCAAACTTGAAAAAGATGTTGTTGTAATTATATGTAAACTGGAAAAAATATTTCCGCCGTCTTTCTTCGACTCAATGGAACATTTGATGTTACATTTGCCATATGAAGCCAAATGTGGAGGTCCGGTATAGTTTCGATGGATGTACCCATTTGAAAGATGCATGCAAAAATTGAAAAGAAAAGTATGCAACAAAGCATCTATTGAAGGATCTATTGCAGAAGCTTATTTGCAAGAGGAAATATCTTTTTTCTGCTCCCATTATTTTGAATCTGAGTATCCTTCAAAACACAACCGAATGGGACGAAATGAGAGAAATATTGATGAAATCGACAATCAATTTTCTGTTTTCAACCAGTCAGAGCTTGGTTTTGGTGGAGTTTCTGAACGCTGGCTTTCAGATGATGAACATCATACAGCTCATACATATGTTCTGCTCAACTGTGAAGAGATGACATCAGTTGTACTGTAAGTGTTTATATCACTTATTCTATCATTTATGTTACAGTAAATAACTTTGGTTTTTATAGGTTGTATGATAATCATATCAAGAAACAAATTCCACAAATTACAGCAGCTGCTCTCGAAGAACGTCGACTGAAAAATTTCTCTCAGTGGTTTCAAAAACTGGTAACATAAATTCTTTATCTTTTTGCAACTCATTCAATGTATAGTTTACTATATTGATAATTATTTCACAAATTTTCAGGTGTCTCGACATGCTGATAAAATTGACAAACGACTGTGTGTATTGAGTAACCCACCTTCCAAACTTGTTAAAACTTATAATGCATATGTGGTGAATGGATTTTGATTCCACACACATGCATATGGGGAATCAAAAAAAAACAATGAACAGTGGAGTTAGCTTGAGAGGATCTCATCATCGAGAAAATGAAGTTGACTTTTATGGCATACTTGATGAAATCATTGAACTCTGTTATCTTGGACAACATTACATAACCATGTTCAAATGTCGGTGGTTGGATACAGAGAGAGCCGTGCGTGTTCATCCGACTCATGGAATCATCGATATTAAATGTAAAAGTGTTCTCGCAGTAAATGAACCATTCTTATTGGCTCAACAGGCATATCAAGTTTATTATGCAAAGTACTGTGCAACATCAAGAGACTTGACTGATTGGTGGAGTGTAATAAAAATCAAAATTCGAGACAATCAGTTTAGTCAAAGTGAATGTGCTTTCACTGATGTGCAAAGAATTGAAGTTTTTCAAGAGAGTACTCAAAATCAATCTTTTTTACAAAGAGACATGAGTATCGATGACGACACCCCACATTTAAGAGTTGGTGATGACGATGATGTTAATGATGTCACACATGAATTTGAAATGGTAAGAGATGAAGCAACTGCAACTCGAATGGATATCGATGATGTTGAGGAGGAATATGAAGATGACATTGACATATATGAAGATGATGATGAAGATGAACACTTATAGAATTCCATGGTATTTATATACAATCATAATATCTATATATTTATATATAATAGTAATTATCAATTATTTGCTAACATTAACATTTTCTGTTTCAGATGGACGAGGCCACATTTCGTGAGTTGGCGGATGCTGACCTGCCTTTCGATGCGGATGAGTTGCTGGCAGATGACCCTCAGCCTGCAGGCGCTTCAGGGAGTACGCGGAGGGGGTGCGGTCTTGCACGATTGATGATTCCTGACCCCGTCCCCGAGCGACGTCCACGTCTTGGGTTTGATCCGCGCACCCGGAGGTGTGATAACCTGTGTGATAACCTGTGGATTTGACTAAGATTTCATTAATCTATTCACATAATAAATGTTTATTATTTTTTTCAGTTTTCCGCATATAGCAGTCGGACAGGGCAGCGCTATTTTGCGCAACTATTTCTCTCAGCCGTGGACCACATGGGAGCAGATTCCCATTGATGTGCAGCAGGACATGTTCGGCCATTGGTTGGTACGTACGTAAATAAATAATTTTTATTTTGAAAATTATTTCATTTCTAACTTGATATTTTGATTTTTTTGTAGGGTTTATGGTATCCGATCGAGGATACCATGTGCGACGCCATCCACGAGGCATGGGAGGTGGCCATGCGTGATCGCCTTCTTCAGTTTTTGCACAATTTAAGAAAAGCTGCGATGAAGAAAGCAGGAGTGTCAGATTTTGAGGAGTCATGTAGAGTACACCGACCAGAGTATATTTCATCCCATGTATGAGATGGATTATGTGCGCACTGGTTGAGTGGTGCCTTTCAGAGGAGATCATCGCTGGGGAGGCAGAATCGGGGGAGACAAGAGGTGACTCATCGAGCTGGGAGTCGTTCTTTCAGTACTCATAGACAGCATCTGGTATGTACATTATTTATAAATATTTTATATAACTATAAATATTAACAGTTTATTTTTTATTCTTATAGGCTGTCGAGCACCCCGATATTACAGAGTACGACGTATATCGGAGGATGTATAGTGATCCTGCTACTGGGGAGCTCAGAGGTGATCGTCAGCATCACATCGTGGTCAGTATTATTTGTTTTCAAGTTTAAAAATTAACTGCATATAATATATTCACAATTTTAATTTTAAATTGCAACTATAGGAGTCATATGAGGCCGCAGCGTCACAGGCCCGGCCTAAGAGTCAGGCCGAGTCATCAGATCAGACCACTGCCCGTCAGTTTGATGAGGCGGCATGGATGCAGGCCACCCAGTATGCCTTCGAGAAGGGCCGGGTAGTTGGTATCGGCTCTCGACTGACTCCCGGAGATTATTATGGCAGTGATGCGATGTCGGCGTCCAGCTCGAGAGGAGCTCGTGCATCTTTTTCTACATAGTATGAGGATCAGTTGCGATCTCAGACTGCACAGATAGAGAGTCTCCGACAGGAGCAGGAGCAGATGCGTCAGTAGCATGAGGAGGAGCGTCGACGCCAGCAGCAGCTGTACGAGGAGCAGACGAGTCGGTGGCAGCAGCAGTATCAGGAGCAGATGGAGTACATGCGCCGACTCACTCATGCTTTAGGGGTGGAGTTTCCTCCACCACCATCTGCAGATCCCCCACCTCCCCCCTCCTTCAGATTAGAGTTTGTATTTCAGTTATAAAATTTGTGAAATCAAAATATTTTTTTTTCTATTCGTAGTTTCTGTCTCATTATAAAATATTAATAATATTATATTTTTAAATAACAATATTAATATGAATAATAATATTATTTATATTTTATAATATTAAATTATATATATATATATTAAAATTTATATATATATTAAAATTATATATATATATTAAAATTTTATATATATATTAAAATTTTATAATATTATAATTTAATTATTTTTTTGTAATACTTGAATTATTTTAATATTTGAATGTAAAATAATTATATTATTTTTATATTAATTAAAATAACTTATTAATATTTTTTATTTATGAATTATAATTGTAATATTATTGTATTAATTAAATTATTTATTAATATTCTATTATTTTTTATTTTTGAATTATAATTCTACTATTATTATAGTAATTAAAATAATTTATTATTTTAATTTGTAAATTATAATTCTATTATTATATTAATTAAAATAATTTATTAATAATTTTTTTTTTATTTTTTTAATAGTATTTGCGACGGGATACTATACCCGTCGCAAATACTAGTATTATTAATAGTTTTTTATTTTTTTTAAATAGTATTTGCGACGGGTCCCGTCGCAAAAACTAGTATTATTAATTTTTTTTTATTTTTTTAAAAAACAGTTTTTGCGACGGTGCCATCGCAAAAGGGATTTGCGACGGGTCCCGTCGCAAAAACTGTTTTAGAAGTTTTTTTACAAAAATACGGAATACTATTTGTGACGGGGAGAATGCCCGTCGCAAAAAAAGGCTTTAGCGACGGGCCCGTCGCAAATAAGTGTAGTTGCGACGGGATCCCGTCGCAAATAGCCCGTCGCAAATACCTATTTTTATAGTAGTGAAATACCACCACAAAATCATCAAGATATTCCTTGAAAACTCTATTCATTAGATCCATGAATACAGAGGGTGCATTAGTAAACTCGTAATGCCCGTACCTTGTTCGAAATGCTGTCTTCGGAATGTCTTCCTTCTTCACACACAACTGATGGTATCTAGATCGAAGGTCAATCTTTGAAAAGTATTGAGCTCCATGTAGTTGGTCAAATAAATTATCAATGAGAGGTAGGGGATACTTGTTCTTTATTGTTATAGTGTTGATCTACCTATAGTCGATACATAACCCCATAGATCCATCTTTCTTTTTAACAAAAAGAATAGGGGATCCCCATGGAGAAACACTAGGGAGAATAAATCCCTTATTACTCAATTCCTCTGATTTTTTCTTTAGTTCAACTAATTCCACAGTGGCCATTCTATAATGGGTCTTCGATACAGGCCATGATCTAGGAATTAAATCAATGGAAAACTCAACTTCTCATTCTGGAGGATGTACAGGTAAATCTTCCGGAAACACATCTACATATTCTTTCACAATAGGTAAATCCTCTAATTGAACATTACTTCGCTCACCCAAAATCATTTCATTCTCTTCCTCCCAAATAATTGAATTTAGTTGAGCTACTGGGGGTGGATCTAGATAAGAATTAGGTGGTGATGATTCCGCTCTAAAGATAAGGTGTTCCTTATCATCATCATCAAAAATAGTAACTTCCTTCTTCTTACAAAAAATCCTTGCATCATGGTCCGAAAGCCAATCCATACCGAGGATTATATCAAACTCAATCATAGGTATGCCGATGAGATCAGCGGATAAAGAACATTTATGTGCTCTAATGGGGACTGATTCACAAAACTTTTTTGCAATGATACTTACCTTAGGAGTTTTAACTGACAACTCCCTTGATAAATAAAATTGGAAATATCTAATTTTCGTAGAAAACTGGGAAGATATGAAACAATGCAATGATCCAGAAAAAAATAATGAATTTTCTAAACTTGAGGAAACCATTAAATTACCTACCACCATGTCTTTCAGAACATCAACCTCATCAGTAGTGATAACATATGCGTGGCCTTATTCCCTTGGACTTTTCGGTGGTAAGTTCCCCTGACCCTTAGGACATTAATTTGCATAATGTCTCATCTCCCTACAATTGTAGCATTGGACATCGGTAGCTTCCTTCTTCCCCTTACAATCATGAGCTTGGTGGCCTTTTTCACCACACTTGTAACAGACTCCCATTCCTTTTAAGCAAGTACCGGGGTGGTTCTTCCCACATTTACCACATGATGGATATTCGAACTTTCCCTTCTTCCCCTTATTTATATTCCAAGATTGATCAGTAGATATCTTCTTCTATTGATTTTCTTTAAAGTCATAAGACATATAGAAATATTTTTCTATCTTTATAGCACATGAGACAATGTCTTCGTACGATGAGAAGGACTGTGAGAGTAATGCTCGACGGAGAAATGGTTTTAACCCATCATAGAAATGATCAATCTTACTTCTTGGGTTACGTATATAATCTCCAACATACCTTTCTAACCTTGTAAAGTTAGCCTCATACTTTGTGACATTCTCATCCTCCTTTTGTCTCAGACTCAGAAATTGCCTTTCCATATCTGCTCGATGGTCACGAGGAAAGTATTTTTCTAATAAAATCACTTTTAACTCCCTCCATTCCATAATTGATACTTCATCATCTTCATTCATGTTTTGAATTAATGACCATCATTGATCAGCATCTCCAGTGAGGCGGTAAACTTCCATGATAACTTTTTCCCTTTCACAACTCCCCAAAGCCTGAAATATTTTCTCTGGGGAATTTATCCAATGCTCAGCTACTAATGGATTTTTACTCCCATTGAATGTTGGTGGTTTCTGCCTCATGAAGAGATCTAACATTGATCCTCCATGCTGTGGATCAGGGCGCTCCATATGGGTAAGGTTATTATTCATAACCTGAGTGAGTTGTTCCAGTATGGTGATTAGTTGATCATCACCAGTTTCATCCCCAGCTCCACTATAATTATCTTGAGTAGGAGGGAAATCCCTACATGGAGTGTGTGCATTGATACAGTTTCCATTTCTTCCACTAGGCGCCATTTCTAAACAATGGCATAAACTAGATCAGTTTATGAATCAAAATACACAATTCCATACTTATAATACACTTAACATAAATTGAACTATTTATGGATATAATCCATAATCATAAAAATGTTTTCTTTGAGGATGTATATACTCATAAACCCATTATAATGATTTGAAAAGAAAATGAGAGTTATCATAAGAATATCCCTAGGGAGTTTCATAACTAAGAGTGCATCAAGGCCCGTTATTGTGAACCAGTTCTCGTTCGAGTCTAGCTCAAAGTGCTGTTTTTGGGTTTTATCCATAGGTACATCTGTGCCAGAGCTGCCTCTACCTGCTCGTATCTAGACAGGGATGTATTGCTCAGAAAACTCACAAAATCTCTACAATACCAAAACTCTAGGAAGTTCTTCTATACTAATCCTCAAAGTCTATCTTAAATATATGTTCTTTAATCAGAGTTTATCTAAATCTAGCTTCAAAGGTTTGTACTAATCCTCCTCTAATACCAACTGTAACACCCCGACCCCAGTTACCCAGAGTCAGTGAATTATTACATAACATTGGCGTTATCACAAGAAATATCAAGTCTCAAAAGACCAATTAGTTTAGTATCCTTGGAATAACTAGATACATTCATAAAGTTTACATTACATCATAAAATCAAAAACTACAACAATATAGTCTCCATAGTCCACACTCTTATCCCCTCATACTATCCCTGCAGTTCATTCATAAAATACTTCTTCACATCCTGGGAAAAATAAAACATAGAAAGGGGTGACCTCAAATGCCCAGTAAGGATAACAATATAGTGGAAACCTTCATAAATAAGCATAAACATTTAAGGCAATGTATAACTAAAACAAAATCCTTTTAAAACTAGAACATCAGCATAATATGGAAGAAATAAAATGAAATAATTCCATATACTTATTCACATGGATATTCTACTAGTCTAATAATGACATGCAATATCTATGACCACTTTCATAATGATGGAATGCATAATTCCAAACTATCATAACCACATAGACAAGGCCTCGTGCAATGACTACAATTAATATTCTGTCAAGGCCTTGTGCCAAGACACTAGTTTGTCTCATGAGACCTAACGATGCATCGAGGAGTTATAGCGGGCTCCACCCATCACTTATTAAGTCCAATGCATTCCTCATATGAACAGGTTTAAACATACATAAACATTCATTTTAAAACTAGCATACGAAATGTCACTACTTACTCCATAAACCATGAATAGTATAAAAATAACACATCCACAGTCAAACATATCCCAAAACCTTCAATACAATATGGAAGTTTTGTATCATAATAAATCAACTTCAAATAATCTTAAAATCCATCAATAGATGTTAACATAGATGAAATCAAATATATTTGAGAGAAATATCTCTTTTTTTGAAATCATTTAAAAGTAAAATAATTATAAAATAAAACATTTACTTTTAAAAGATTCTTATAATCTTGTAATGGAAGATTTGAAGATTTTATAACGACAGAAAATAGCCGCACCTGCCATATAAGTTAAAAAATACATTCTTACCTTAATTCTGTCGAAAAGGTTAAAAAGGACCTTGTTTGGAAAATGACGGAAAACTTCCTTTATAAACTTCTTATAAAAATTAAAACAATGGTATAAATCACTTTAACCCATATTATGTAAAATAGTAAGAATGTTTTGAAACACATTTTTAGAAAACATGGATGTGGATGATAAAGAGGTCACAGTAGATAATTACGTATAAAAAACCTCGGATAATGAAGAGATTGTGAAATAAACCCTTACCTTGTACTTTTCCTTGGTTGGGGGTAGGTTAAACTCCTTTATAATGCTGAAATAATTGTTTTTAAATTATAGAATAATCATATACATTAATATGATATCATATATGATCTTTTAATATTGCTTTGTTAATAATATCTTAGTATTATCGTCATTTCGGGTGTTAACTTACTCGTTTTCCTTTATATATTTTGTTACGTAAGTCTTGTTTTTTATGGATAGGTTGTATATTATTCATATACAGAATGATATCAAGTCCTTAAATATTATTTTTATATCATCAAATGATAATTATACTTGAATGGATACGATGGAGAATGAATCTCATCGCGTTCGTGGAGACGGTAGTCCGTACGTATGCATGAGCGACAATATCATTCTTTTGATATTAAAATAATATAATAGGATGGTATATCATATATACAGAATCATTATCATGTTATATTTATTATTTAAATGAATTACACATCATTATTATACCCATCCAAATAATAATTTATTGAATAACAATTACACCACGACGTGGAGACGGTAAGCCGTACATACACACGTATGGTGACATGTCATTCAAAGGATGGATATAATACTGAATATGGCTGTACCATATTTATTATAATATTACATTATATATAAGATACTAGATTTATTATTTTAGAATAGGAAAAACAAATAAAGAAGAAGTTGAAGAAGAAAGGAACTTGAAAGAGGGTGGTGAAAACATTACCTCTTCTTCGGGTTCTTCCTTTTGATTTGATCAAAAGGGCTCCTTAGGTTGGATTTATGATCAAAATAAGGCCTCTATGTTGAAGTGAGGGAAGTTGCGAGAGTATTTGGGTAGGGTTTGGCTGAGCCAAAAGGCTTTGAGTGTGTGAATTAGTGAGAAGGGGGAGTTCCCTTTTATAAGAGGGGTGAGGGGCTCCTTTGGAAAAGCTAGAAATATTATTTTATAATAAATTCATATTCGGTTTCTAATGGCTCAAAAGAGTAATATTTAAATGTTAATGTGGGGATGGGTCTAAAACCACTCAAACAATAGAATTTAGACAGGTTTGATTCATTATATTAACCTTATCTTTTAGTTTTAACTCTTAGTTAATTAGTTTGACACTTACAATGTCACTTTGTATTTATATATTATATAGTTAATAAACTTACTATATACTTCCAAGAGACCCCCAAGTGGTCCATTATTGATACACCTATCATGATATAAGTCTCTTGGCCGATCCTTTGATTTTTAGGAATTGAATATAAATTAATAATATAATATTTGTTTTAATAAATCTTCTATGTCAATTTTGACACTATTGGGTATTTTGTTTTTGATAAATTCATAACAACATTATTACTTCGAAAACAATTTATATAATCAATCCCAATATGTAATATTAACCTATAAAATTAATTTAATTTATGAAAAGTTTCAAATTACATTTATTTTTATATTTATAATATCAATTATTTTAATATTTCATTAACTAGGTAATTACTGCATCACCATTATTTCATAAATAAATTAAATTATTTAATGTCTAGAAATTATAAATAAAATACCATTATGTAGGAAATCGTTTTATAATTCTAATGAATATTTTCAATCGAATTTATCTGATGTATAACCCTATATTAAAAATGTTTTAGTAAATAAACATTGATTTTAACTCTTTTAACTCTTCTTTGAATTAAATAATAATAAATGTCCTAATCTAATCCAAGTGGACCTAAATGATAATATTTTATTACTAAGGTTGTTTTTGGTCGAGATACACTTGTCCAATAGAATTAGGACATGTGTTAGGGTAATATTAATATCATTTTACCCTTAATTACCCCATTTACTTTTAACTGTGGTAAATAAAAGTAAAAAGTTACTATTCACCAAAAATTATTTTCATCTCATTGAACCACATTTTACTCATTGATATTAATTGTGTCTCTTATATTTTCAAAATTCCACTCACAGAAGCGGTAAAATTAAGTTTTATGTGAATTTCCAAATTCTCCTAGGAGGTGGGTAAAAGACGGTGAAAAGTTCAATAAAATTTTTATATATCTAAAATTATTCTAAAATAACTCCAATGCATTAAATGTATCTTATATGGGTATTATTTATCTATTTTTACATTAATTAAATTTAAATAAAATAAATAATTATTTAAATAAAAATTTGTCTTTAAACTATAACTCAGTGTTTTTTACTATTCATCAAAAATTAAAAGTTTTTAGAAAAATACCAAAATTTCACCCTAGGATAATTTCAATATTATGAATCCAAAAATGAGGTCCATTTTGAAAGTTTAAATTTATAAAATTTCATAAAGTGAGTATTACTATTCATAACGACTAATATGATTGGTTGTGGTGTGTGTGTTAGAACTCAAAGTTGCGTACATCACACGCTACTGTATTATTCAAAGGAAAGTGTACCATGGAAGATTGGGGTGTTACAAGATATAAATCAAGATCTTGTAGTCTGAATACACAGTAAACCTTTCTCTATAAAGGTAATGTCTCCAACACTTCTGTGAATGCATTACAACTGCAAGTTCAAAGTCATGGGTAGGATAGTTCTTCCCATAATGCTTAAGCTGATGAGATCCATATGTAACAACATGATATCCTTGCATAATGACACATCTAAAACCTGAACCCGATGCATCATAGAAGACTACGTAACCCATCCCAGCCTCAGGAAGTGTTAAGACCAGCATAGTAGTCAAAAGACGCTTTAGCTCAACCAAAGAACTCTGACATTTATCGTTCCAGGAATACTTCAATCCCTTTTTAGTCAGAGCAGTCATTGGAGAAGCTAACTTTGAGAAGTATTAAATAAACTGGCGATAATATTCTGCTAATCCCAAGAATCTACGAATCTCGAAAACATTTCATGGATATTCCCAAGTTACAACAACATTCACTTTCTCAGGATCAACTGATATTCCTTATTCTGACACAACATGTCCCAAGAATTTCACTTCCCGAATCCAGAAATCACACTTTGAAAGCTTGGAATAAACACGGTGATTACATAGAAGACCCATAACTATTCTAAGATGATGCAAATGATCCTCCTCAAAGCTAGAGTAGACAAGAATGTCATCCACAAAGACCACCATGAAAGTATCTAGATACTCACTGAAAACTGTGTTCATCAAAGCCATGAAAACTACAGGAGCATTTTTTAGGCTGAAGGGCATAACAAGGTACTCGTAATGGCCATACCTACTCCTAAAAGCGGTCTTAGGAATGTCAGATTCCTTTATCCTCAACTGATGGTAACCATATCGAAGATCAATTTTTGAAAACCACTTTTCCCCTTTCAATTGATCAAACAAATAATCAATTCTTAGTAACAAATATTTGTTCTTTATCGTAACTCGATTGAGCTTTCGATAATCAACAAATAAGTGAAGAGAACCATCAGCCTTTTTGCTGAAGATAACAGGTGCTACCCAAGGTGACACAATCGGGAGTATAAAACCTTTCTCAAGAAGATCTTCTAATTGAAACTTCAGTTCCTTTAGTTCAGCTGAAGCCATTCGGTAAGAGGGAATAAAAACTGTTTGAGTACTAGGCATTGAGTCAATAGAGAAAACAATATCCCTTACTGGTGGAAAACCGGAGAAGTTAGAAGGAAACACATCGGGAAACGCAGTGACGATTGGAGGAAGATCACCACACATTGAATTTCTCTCCTGATCAAAGGCAAACACTGATATAACTTTTCCCAACTCTGGATAAGAGGGTCCATCTCTTCTAGACCTCGGGTCCCATTCTCCTTTAAAAACAAGAGGCACACCACTAGGTGTAGTAAGGTAGACCCGTCGAAGATAACTATCGATCCGAGCTTTATTTTCAATGATCCAATCCATACCAAATATGTCTTCAAAATATTTCATGTCTAGAACCAAGAAACTCCAAACATGATCAACATCTGATAGAGAGAAGACACAAGCAGGACTACAGAGACCATTCTCTCTCATTACACCAAGGGGTGTTGTAATATCCATCGCACAAGATAAAAGTTCCATAGGAATATTACGTAGATTAACTAGAAGGGTTTAAATAAAAGAGTTAGATGCATCAGTATCAAATCGAGATGTCACTAAAGACGAATCTATAGTAATGGTACCTCTCACAGTTGCAGGACCTCTATCAGCTACCTCTAGCGACTCTTCCACTGCGTGAAGAAGATTTTTTCCAGATTCCTAAGGCTGGAACCCTTTTGTATGTGAAGAATTTTATTGCCCCATAGTATTTGGAGGTGCTGATGATCCTGTTCCACTGCGCGGAGTAGATAAGTGATGGTAGAATCTCTGTAGGTGCCCTAAACGTCCGCAAGAGCTACAGTTCTTGGGTGCCTCAGTGTAAACCCTCTTAGAATGTCCGGGCATCCCACACTGAGAGTAGGTCAAGGAGCCCCTCCTGATGATACTAGAGTCTGGAATGACTTTTTTGCCGAGAAACACCATAAGAAACAACGTTATTTTGTCTTCCTTTAATGGAACCAACACTGCCACTAGAATGAAAAGGAACTTCCTGCAGCCCTGATATTCTTTCCAAATCCAACTCAACCATCATTTCCCTATCCAGCACATCTGCATAAGTGGGTAGCTGCAGTAAGAAAATATGAGAACGAATATCTGATCAAAGCCCCAACTCAAATCGTTGAGCCTTCATCCTCTCATTCGATAAAATTTCAAGAGAAAACTGTACCAAATCAGTAAAGAAATTTGAGTACTCAGTCACGGTTTTGTTGGCCTGCTCAAGTTTGAAAAACTCCACAGCCTTGGCCAAAACCATAGATTCTGGATAGAACTAATTAGTGAAAATAACCCTAATGTCTTTCCACTCAAAAACCTCATGTTTCCTAGCCGTCACCATCGTGTCCCACCATCTCCTACTTGGTCCCTCCAACACGAAGGTGGAACAATTCACCTTGATCGCATCCGATGTCTCCAAAAACCCAAAAAGACGTCCAATCTTTCTCAACCATTCCTCAGCATGTTGGGGATCAGTGGAGCCTTTGAAGACTGGGGGCTTCTGGCATAGGAACTCTTGGGAACATCTTCAGAGAATATCACTATGAGGATCTATAGCTAGAGCCTGAACAGGAACTGGAGGTGGTGCATGTCCCAGAGGTTGGACAGTGCAGACAATAACCTCTACCAGACCTGGATCCACAATAGGACTTGCTTGCTATGATTCAACAACAACCACTTTTTGGATTTGATTTCCACATCTTCTTGGAGGCATGATGCAACACAACATCAGCAGGAAACAAAGAAGACATTAGATTAACACTCAACATTAGTAACTAGGAAACAACTCTTAATAGAAGGGATAACAAGATTTGGATTCCGATCTATCCAAATCATAATAGGGAAAGGACTAGAACTAATCCATAGGTCGCCTTTCCCTAACCACCCCTGGAATCTTAAGGTTAATTGTGGGGAGAGATGGCCAGGCACTCAATCGCAACTACGTCCTATGTCCCGACAAGAAAACTCAAATTCATACTGTCATCAAGGCAAGATGCTAAACCACCCTTTGATACCAATTTGTCATGAACCAGCCCGGGTACCCTGGTAACAAGAAAACTGAGCCAGCCCTGACATAACCCGAAGGGCATTCTCGATCCCCACGGGTTGGTGACTAGCACCTGGTATCGTACAAAATTCAAGTGGGAACGATTTTGCCACAAGAATACAGAAGCGAGAGTGAATCAAAACAATATGCATAACAAAAGAAACTCCGCTGGGAGTAATATACCAGAATAAAAAAAGGCACAAAAACTCAAAGTAATACAACCCAAGCAGAAAAAGGGTAAACAGTCCCAAGGTCCCAAAGGACACAACCCACCTAGTCCAGAGATCAACAACTGGATCCACCTCCAAGGGGTCCCTTCCCTTTTCTTGATCCTGGAAGAAGAAAGTCTACAAACACCCAAAGGAAAAAGTAGGGTGTGAGCCTAAGCCTAGTAGGATACCACCAAAGATTCCATAATAGATTCCAATAGTATATTATTCAATGAAAGGCTTTCCATTTTTCAAATAAATAGGTTTGGAAACTCAAAATCATATTTTAACAAAACATGCTATACATTTTCAAATGATGGAATAAATATTATTAAGAAAAGGCTTTTCAAATGATGGAATATTTCTAAAAAAATGGCTTAAGAAAAACATTTATATAAAATAGTTTATATAAATTCACCATTCATGTAAAGCAGTTCAAAAACATTGGCATACATTTATACCTCCAATATAAATAAACAAGCGAGCAACAAGGTCATCTGCCGAAAGATATGATAGTATTGACCAGTTATTGGATTCCGAACTCTTTACGTGAATCAGCAAGATGTGTATACACATGTCCATATGACAATGGCCAAAGGAGACTCGTCACCAACCCATCAGGGATGTGACACACGATATGTTTGTTTTAGAATGTTGTCTTAGTGTAGAGTGTATACAAATAACTCACTAAATACCTAGGGCTTGTATGCACTCTTACATGATGGGTGAAATATTTTAAGAATTCTTAAAATACGATCAATCCCATTCATCCATTTCAAAAGAGCCAATTTCATTCCATTTAAAACTAAAACAGGTTTTATTCAAAACATGCTTCTTACACAAGATAAAACCAATGGGTTTCTATCAAATCATTTCAACCCATTTTCATAAGTTTAAAATCCATTCAAAACCAATTCCATCATTCCACATTTCATTTCCACAATTAAATTCAACAATTTAATTGAAATCATTTCCACCAAATCATCAATTTGAATTAAAAAATTTAAATCACTCAATTTCCATAAACACACCCAATTCAATAGAATTGGGGGGTTTTTCAAAATTTTCATGCCAAAACAATTTCAAATATCTCGATTCACTAAAATAAAGTTTTTATCAATTTAATTGAAAGAAAAATTGAGAAATTGAATTTAAATAAATAATTGAAATAAATTAAGTAAATAAAATGATAATCAATTTGGAAAGACCGGACGGAACCACCTACCTTGAAGGTTTTGACCAAGACCACAACGGTCGAGAACGCTCAAGAAAACCGGGTTTCTTCTTCAGGAACCCACCTTAGATCTCTTATCCTAGAAATATCATGACCAAAACTCATCAAACATGGTACCACACACATAGATCTACCCATAACGGGTGTAGATCTAAGAAACCGAGAGAAGAGGAGAAGTAGATCTAAGAAACCAACCAAGAACAATGAAGAACGATCGCACACCTCAAGAATCCTGCTTCAATTCACCAAGAGGAGCCTTTGAATTGCCTCTGGAATGATGGGAGAACCTTTTCTGACCTTAGGAAAAGACAAATACTGAGTTAGGGCCACTTAGGAGGAAAAACGAGGCACTTAGAGGCAAAACCGAGCGAGAACCACATTTTAAGGATCTCATTTAAGTCACTGCACTGTTTGGCCGCACAGTTTGACAAACCGTGCGCTAACCGTGCATGAGCTACTTCCTTGGCCACCCTTCTCGCATGACTTGGCCGCACGTTTAGACAAAATGTGCGCCACCCGTGTGGAAGATTCTATCCAGGTTTCAAGGCTGGCACGGTTTGGTCGCACGGTTTGTCAAACCGTGCACAACACACTGTCCTCTAGTTTTTCTTTAAAAGTTCACCCAAACGCAACCCAAGTCATTACTCCAAAACATGGGTACTTAGAAACATCAAAAATTACCTGAAAACGTAATGGGATGTTACAAAAAAAATATAATCAAATTCCATAGTTTTCTAATTAACTTTTATTTTAAATTAAATTTGTAATATTCAAATTGATAATAATTATATTTAATCAAAATAATATATTATTATATTTTAAAAAAACAGATGAAGGATATTAAGGTGGATAATACTTGTTTTATTTATTCACCCCTTATACATTTATTATACAATTCTAACCATATATGATAAATTATAACCACTATAGAGTAAAAAAAATTCCCATGGTTAATGTTATATTTGGTTAACCAAGTTGTTAATTAAAATGATAGGGTTAAAAACCCAATCAAAATTATATTTTAGTGTTTAATTTAAACTGCATAATAAAATAACATTTAATATAATTCAATTTTGATTCCTTTTTCTTAGGAATTATTTTATTATAAATTAATATTTTTAATAAATTCCAAATTCTCCATTCCCCACAATTATAAAAATGTACCACTAATTTATCTTCCTCACAACACATTGGGCCTTATTGATCAAATATACCCTAAAAATAAATTATAATATTGAATAACAACATTATTGGGTAATCATAAGGAAAAAACAATAACCCTTGGATAATTAAGAGGATATATAAAGGGGTTCATTCAAAAGAGATTCAATAAACATATGAGATGAAATCAATTTTAATTCTTATTTTCCTAAAATAAATAATTTAAATTCATCATAAAATAATAATTTCATTATATTTAGTATACTGAGAATTAATTATGATTCTGAAACAACCTTTTTTCACTATCATTCCCTCAAATTGGTAGTCAAAGTAAAACTTGTGCATTAGTACGGCTTACCACCTCTACAGAGAAATATAAATCATTTCTCATCACCCTATTTCATGAATGAGTAATTTTTTGGATTTAATATTTATATATGATTATTAATAAACAATTAAAACTATGGAATGATAATATCATACAAAAAATCTTGTAATCAATACTGTTTGATAATGATAATGTCGCTCATTCATACATGTATACTACAACCTCTACAATGAAATGTGATTAATTTTTCATTTCATTCTTACAAGGAAGGTAATAATGTTGGATTTATCGAATATATATGATATATAATATATAATAATAAATTTTCAAGGGAAATTCATTTTTTAAACTTCCATCATTCCATACATTGAAAAAATAATCATGGCAGCATGCATACATTCGACTTACCATCCCAAAGAATAGTGTCAATCGTTTATCTATATATAAATTTAAAAATGAAACCATACATTTATATAATGTCTTTAAATGAAATTTATATAATTAATAAAAAAATTATATTATTTATCAATGATTGGAGTACATGGAATAATACTATAAAACCAAAAATTTCATGAAAAATAAAGCATATATCACCCAGGACAGAAATGTTAATAAATAATTGAAAACAAATGGGTGATAAATATTTTTATTTAATAAATATATAGAGTGATATATATTAGTTTTTCCCTTAAAATGTTCATAATAAATAGATATTTATTATCAATGAGGAATCAATGTGTATAAATAAATTCATACCTAAGATATGGGGTTTTCATCTCACATTTATTTATATGAGGCAAATGTCATATTCCCAATTTATTTCATTTATGTGATCTTATAATACCAATAAATAAATTTTATGATGATTATTAAGAATTTTATTGAGGTTAAAATATCCATATAACGTTCAATTTTTCACAGGGCTTATTATTCAAATGTTACCAACGCAGTAAGGTGCTTTATATAATTATCACATTAGTTCTCGATATTTTTATTATTATATTTAAAATAATGAATAATTTTGATTAACCAACCAATACTCCCATGAATTTCCCTATCCTTTTTTAATTTTTTTCAAAAAACAACTTCACATTCCCCTTCATCACATAATGTATTCAATATATTGAAAATATTTGTATTGAAAATTGACATTATTTGTATATTCAATTGAAAAACATTTTCTTTAAATATCCATGTTTTCTTGAAATATATTAATGATTTTTTTCTTATAACAATATGATTTTATAATTTAAATTTTTATAATTTTTTATTTTTTATTAAATTTCTAGAAAATAATATTCTTTTCAGTTTCAAAATGAGGTAATTTTTTAATTTTTTTAAAAAATGATAAAGGAATTTTCCCAACTATCTTGTGTCGAATGAACGAAAAATAACCCTACCCTGAAAACTCAATAATGTAAATACTAAATTATATATTTTCATGGTTATTTTAAATAAATATTAATTCCATATATTTTTGGGAATTTAATGTTTTTTAAAATATACTTTTCTAAGGGAAATGGTATTTTTTACAAGAATGTTTTATTGATCATATAATGGAAGTTTTATTTATCCAAGAAAAAATTGATTTGTATTATGATTTAATGAATACCTGATCCAATGAAAACATCATTAAATTTTTATATATGGTATATGTTTATAATGTGAATATTTTTGTGAAATAAATTCCTCTTCCACGGGTTATGCTATGATGGATTTTTAAAATTTTATTGATAATTGTATATTTCCACTGGTTATTCTATGAGTAATTTTTTTAATTCCATTTCTTTTCAGTGGTTAAGATATGATAATTTTTTTATAATATTGTGGATAACATATTTATTATATTAATTAGTTAATAGGTGAGTCCTATATTTCTCTCTAGTGCATTGGTTAATGTCAATTTTATCAAGAGATAAATAGGACTGTAATGGGGAGTGAAAACTATTTTGTATGGGACTCTGTCCACTATGATAGTAATATGAGTGAACTTTGAATACTATGATTTGGGGGGGAATGAACTCAATAAAATTTGATATAATTTGAAGTGAACCATGAATAATAATATTATTTACAGACTATAACTCGTCCACTGTGATAAATATGGGAGTGATATATGACTACTAAGATAGTTTCAATTATGATAACTTTGGAAGTGTTATTTGACTACCATATTTGTTTTGGAAGAAAAACCAATCAATGGTGATAATATTGTATTTTTTATTTAATAAAATATATTCATTTTAATTTTAGTTCTATTAAATAAAATACATGTCTAATGCTTATGTTTTTCTCCCATGGATCATGTTCAATAACTAATTTATGATTCATGTCTTATGAAATGCAAAATTTTATTTTATTAGTCAATATTATGATCTATGATATGTTGGGTAAGATAATTCCAATTTTATAATCATGTTATCATACCATTATTCTTATGTAATATTGATATCACCCATTTTTACCTATACTAAGCAACTGATCTCACCGATTATTATGTTTCATTTCCACAGGTTATGAAGAATGGACTTGGGAATGAAATCTCTATGATGGGTTCATGTTATGAAGATCACAACGGGTGACTCTAAATAACTAGTTGTTTATGTGTATATGATTCAAGTGATACAAGACCTATGAAATTTTAGAATGGATTTTTATGACATGTAATGGCTATTCATCTAATAATTTATAGTATCCATATATGAAAAATATGGGAAACTATATTTTTAGAGGATTATGTATTTTCTTAAAGAATGTGTGATCCAAAATCTGTGTTTCCATCCAACATAAATCACCATACATTCTTAATAATTGAAAATAAAAAATTTTATATAGAGATGATCAGACTTCATTAATCGTACCACATTCATCAGAATGATGCAACTAGAATCAGTAAATCAGCCTGAGTGTTTTGAAGAATACATATCGTTTTATGCTCAAATTATCCAATCGGCAAAGTGTATGGTAATGAAAATTCTGGGATGTTTCTATATTGTAAATTTTTCCAATATCATTAATTTTTCAATGAAAACATGTTTAATGGATGTATAAATGGGATTGATTTTTTTTACTTATAAAATTCATACAACAATGTTATGAGAAAGTTCACCAAATAGATTGGATCAATGATTATATTATCTGAGTATATTTTGTGTTATATATTTTTGAATAATGATAAATCAAATGAATATTGTCTTGGTTCAAAGGGAATTTTTTAGAATTGTAGTGTGACTAATAATTTAAAAAGATCTCTTTTTATTTTGATATTATCAAAAGTACCGTTTATAATGTTAAACATTTTTATCTTATTGATAATTACTATCAGTTAGATATGTGTTAATTATTGATTGAATGTTGCTAAATTTTGATTTAAAAAAATTAATAGATTTATCTAAAAGAAAGATATGGTTTATGTCGTTATATTAACATTTTAGTATGATGTTTATTTGTCAAAGGATTTTATGAGAAGGAAAGAATAAAACATTTTAGATACATGTCAATGAATGAAATAGGATTCAAGACACACACTTCTTTATTTTTCATATATTATTTCAAGAACATTAGATAGATTATCATCGATATGAACAATTTATTCAATTTTTTACAAGATGAATTAATTGTAAAAAATTATACCAGTTGGATTAATTTATGAAAAAATAATAATGTTTAAAAAAGTGGAGTTGTTATGATGATCATTCAACATTATAATTGAAATTGAAATAATATTACAGATTTTCACTAGGTCTGATGATTTTTTGATGGACTTTACTGATGTTGAGTATTAATAGTCATTAATTATAGTGGAAATAATGTTATTTTCAAGTGGTACACTAGAAACTTTATGTATAAAACTTTGAATAGAATCAAATCATTTTCCAAACATCTAATAGGACAAATGATTATTTAAATGTGGTAAATGAATCAGATAATTGTTTTAATAATATTTTATGTGAGTTCATGAATTTATTATGTGTGGATATAATTATAAAAAAAATTACAAGTAAATATTGGAACAGTATGAGATGATATTTTTTATCAGATGGTATTCTACATACAGTTTGGAATGTTAATTAGTTGACCTGAACATAAGAAGTGGTAAAATTCATTAAACATCACCATAAACAGTTTCTTGCATGTATGATCATACAAATATTACTATAAACACATGATATTGGATATTCATTACTATAAACAGGTAAAATAATGTGGTCTTTCCTCCTACTGTTAATGAAAGTGAAGAAGTATTAGTTTTATGGATATAAGGTTTGAAGAATTATTAAGAAAAATATGTTAATTTTATAAATCCTTTTGCTGAAAATTCAAAAAATTATTATTAAAAGATTATTATATAAATTTTTTATGTTTTGAGCGTGTGAAATATTGATTTTGTATAGATATTTTTACTTCAGTGGATATTACTTAGTAGTTTTATCATAAATATATTGATTTTTATAGTGGTTTGTTTTCTATTATATTATTTTCAAACCATTCCAATTTATTTGATATTTTTACTGAGTACTAAACCATATATATATATAATTTCATATTATTGTGATTTATCACACTGTTTTAAGAGAAATAATATTTCACTAACATGAGTAAAAATATGTTTTGGAATTAATGAAATGTAAAATGAAAGATAACTAATTCACCCCATCCCAAAATCTGTGTTCACATTGATCATGATTATTCCTCCTAATTAGTACCATATTTAATATCTTTATCATTGGATGTATTATGAAGTTTCATTAATAAATACTACATAGAATATTAAGAACATTGTGAATAGTTTGGGGATTCCTAATTTCGATAGGATGTACAATGACATCTAGAAAGATAAATGTTGTCCTATCTTATGTCCATTATCTAAATGTTCATGAATTTATAAATTATTTTTTCACCCATAGTGTGTATGGTGTTTCTTTTAAAATTTATAATATGAAATATTTTGAGAATTATGGGTTGGACAAAAATCATATAGATTCCGAACTACCTAGATGTGAGTTTCTAATTGTTAAAGGAATTATAATGGGTAATATCATCTTGGATATTTTGGAGATCATATATGAAAGAAATATAAAATTTATGACTGAAAATACCTTTGAATATTGATTATTAAATATATTTTTATTGGTTAAAATGAATTTCAGGGTAAATTCATTGAAATAGTGAATGATATTGTAAGCACCATAATATGTCTTGGTGAGAAGTAATATGATTCACTCATTTTTTAAAAGTCCGTGGGAATTATTCTTGTAAAATTTGATTCCAAAATTTCAACCATAGATTATAGTGATGATAAAACACTTTTAATACATGATCTATATATAAATCTAACTATATGAATATAATTTTTATTATCACATGACTCTTTATATTTATAGTATCAGACAAAAGATATTAATAATTATTTGGAGCATCAAGAGTTGATAGAGAATGTGATGTAATTAAAAATAAAAATGATAATAATTACACATGGAAGCTTGTATTGAAAACAAAAAATTAAGAATTTGATTTCTATAAATTGGATGTTATTATTAATTTAAATGGAATAATTAGATGTTATTTGAATCAAGTTAAAACTAGTTTGTAATGGTCTCCCTCAAATATAGGTTTTTAACATTGATGAGGCCATTTCACCAGTGTATTGATTATAATATATAAAAATAATTCTCTTTATAAGGGTTTATGTTAAACATCATTATATCTAAGTTCATTGTAAAAAAGTAATCTATGTGTGTATGTTGGAGATGGATTGGTGTGGGTTGATTATAGCTCCCTGATTTTTATATTCTAAATTGGATACAGACTTATGGAAGTTTATTATCATGAAAAAAAGATGTTATTATTGAATTTATATAAAATAATTTTTTCTTTTCACCAATTATGATTGTTTATATTGATGACATATTATCCATAGAGTGTAATTGAAAAACATGTGACATGTTTGATGAGTACTTTAAAAATTTATTATAAATCTTCATGGTGTGAGAAATGATGTAATTTATTTACATGGAAAAACAAAAAAAAATAAAAAAAACTCTATTCTCAAGAGAAATATGCAATAGTACATATAATGTAGGTTGGAATGGATGATTCAGATCTTATTTTGACACCAATTTTATGGAGAAAACATTATTCAATATATGTGGAAGGAAAAGAATTATATCATAAGGATTTTATAAAGATAATTTTATGTTTATTAAATGAATGGATTCAGGTCCAAATATATAGTAAATTATGTCTAATTGAAATACATAAAAAATTACACAAAAAATCTCATATCATGAAGTGAATTAGATTTTTTAAATGTATGAAAGGTAGATCTAATTTTAGTGTGAAATATAATGGATCATTAATGATTCTTTGTTTTTTTATACAAAATTAGATTATATAGGATGTGTCTTTCATAGTAAATTATCATATGGTGGTGTGTTATTCTTTGGAAAAAGATGTGTTTTATAGAATATAAAGAAATAATTATCCTTAAAAAAATGTACAAAAAAGATTTGTCTTTATCTATAACTAAATCATCAACATAGTTGATTTATATTATAATCCAGTTGGATTATTTATTGGTTATTATGGTGATACACCGTCTCTTGGGTTCTAATAATACATGTTATATGAATATTACTTGAAAAATAATGAAACATTCTAATTACATGAAAATATAAACTAAATATCCAATAATTTAATATAATTTTTATATGAATGAAGTAGCATATGAGTTTTTTCATGTAATGGAGAATGTTGATTTTTTAAAGAATACCACTTTTTAAGGAAATTTATTATAATATGAGGATGATAATGGGTGTATAACATCACACTATTCAAGGGAATGGTATGTGAACTTTTTTGATTCTCTATATTTTCTTTTGAATGTGGTTTCAAGATGTATAATATTGATTACTCTATCCTTTGTTGCATTTTTTTACTATTCATGGGAAAACATGTATTTATACGGAGTTAATAAAATGTGTACACTATAATTTCATAGTTACTTAAGTTTTTATGTAGTTTATTGCTGACGATGTTGGAAAATATTGTCATCTAGATTGATTTTCTTTGTTATGAAAGATCCATTTAGAAGATTAATATTGAGCTGCTTTTTGGATATGGTTTCTTGAGAGGTGTAGGAAAAAGTCTCATAAGTCACTACTTATGGAAAAAAGTATTGTTTCTCAATGATTCATGTTCCGTTCATGGAGTATCATCATATAGATTTTGAATTGATTGATATATATTCTATAGATCATGTTTTAATGACTCAATGATATATTTTCTATGGATGGAAAAATTTTAATGGGGGGATCATGATATTTAGATTATATTCATAGAAAATAGATAATGTATATAGGAAATTAGTTTGGCATGAAGATGGTGTGATACAAATATTTTATTTTGTTTTCCAAAAAAAATTCACACTATAATAATTTTATTTTCAACAAAATAAGTTAGATGAGTATGATCAGGTTGAATTTATCTGACAGAGTTTATCAATATTATATTATGAGACAAAGGTGATATTTTTGAGTGTTTAGTGGACTACTTATCTTTTCATGGTAACCAGTTACATCATATAATTTTTTTTATGATGGAAATATTATAATTAATTATTTTTGTTAATGTTTCTAGAAACATACTTTTTGATATACCTCATATTCCAATCATATCCAAAAGGTGAAAAAGGTCATTTTTTTGTAAAATTATCATAATGTGATGTTATGAAGATGTTCACCACACAGAAGAAACCAATATTTTTTTAGAGATTAGTGTTTTTTTTGACGTTTTTTGTGATTTTTAATTAATAATTTTTTACTAAGGACATAGACAAGTTACTGGGGATAATATCAGTCATAGAAAATTAGGGGATCTCATTCCATTATTATCTCATTGAGAGAACCCTCATAACATTTAAATGATTTTTTCTTTTTTAAAATATTTATATAATATAAAAGTATGTCTACTTGATTAAATGATATTATAGTATGATCATAGAGAATTCTACAATTCTTTAGATATATTGGTCATGTTTACATCATCATATGGATGTTTCTATATGAAGTCCATTAGTTAGAGGTTGGTATGTGAAGGCTATGATTGAAGAGATCTGATACATGTACCTGAACTATAGATCTTATTAGATTAATACATCCAAAATATTCTGATATTTTTTTCTAGGAACATAGGACATATTCCCTTCAATTAGAAGTATTAATGTGATGTCTCACCAGGTTAATGGTAGGTTGAATGATAATCTTGTTAGAAGACTGTATGAAACATTTATAAAGATAAAAAATTGTAGGGTTCAATGTTGGATGAATACTATTCCAAATTTAATATATGTTATGTCAGTTATTCATAGAAATTAATTAGGTGGATTGTAGGATTTCATTAATTTCTGTTAATAAGGATCATTAAATGCAGTCAATATATGGATATTTACATGCATGATTCTAAATATCATACGTGTAAATGTTGAAATAATTCCAAGAATTTCCCTAAAAAAATAAATTACTTGTATAGAGTTTGTTTTATTGTCATTTTCTTTTTCTGAGGATTTGTGATGTGAGGTGAAGCACTACTAATATGTCAATATAAATGGATGAACTGTTTTAGAATCAACAATTAGACTAAAATTCTAATGACATTTCCAATATTGATGTTTTTAACATATCTTTTTAATGTTGATAAGATGAATAAAACGTAATATGTTTTATCATTCCTCATAATTCAATATAATTAGTTTATTAGATAAATGATTAGATGAAGCATAGCAGACAGATAGTTAATCAAATATATATTTTTTTACATATGTCCAAGATGGGTTCATGCATGATATTTTTCAAAAATGTGATCAATAATAGATTTCACGAAAATAAAATCTGAATAATGTTAATGCATAATAGTGAAAACAATCTGATGCCTTTTACTGAATGTTCCTACAATTGTTAAAAACATAAATTTATTTCATTTAGCTCTTTTAAGGAGAACATGAAATGTTTTTTTTACTATATTGAAATAAAGGTAAAAGTATATTTCCTTATTTTTTAAACCATATTCCGATGAATATTTCATAGTGTTTTTTTGTTATTCTATTATTTATATGAAAAATTACATGACTATATACTCTTATTGTATAGTTACTGTTGTGAATAAATATTTTATATTATTATTATTCACATCTAGTTTTCCATAATTTTATAAGTCTCAAAATATATGCATTCGCTTTATATAATGTAATAAAATTTCAAGAGAATATTTGACAAATTAAACCCTCCTACTATCATGGATTTAATTGATCTGGATTGGTTCTCTAAGAAGGGTAATTTTCACAGAATAGTGTAGAATTGAGTCTAAAAAAGGATGTAATTATTGATAATCAAATTATTTATTGTAAGAGAATTGAACTAAAATATAATTCCACCCATATATGAAGAGAAGAAACATTGAAATTAATTTATAGTATTAATGAATGTATTTTTTGATGAAACATTCTTTATAAGATATAGTCTAAAAAACAAAAGGAGTTGAGATAAAAATTTTAAAAAAATTATCTTGAATTTATATCCCATGAATTTAAATTATTCAAGATAGATTTCTAAATACTATAGATTTTTTAAAATTTATGGTCAAATTAAATCCATTTGAAATAATTACATAAAAATAAAGGGAACAAATAATGAATTCATATAGTATCCCATTAAAAAATTGAGATATATAAATACATATATTAATTTTGATGTAAAATCCAAATAACACAAAGGGGTTAAAATAAAATTTATATTTATATATCACCAAATGAAATATTTTCCCATAAAATGGAAAAAATATTGAAATTAATACACCATATAAAATAAACGTTGATGAATATTATCAAAAATTTATTATTTAATTTTAATTAATAAAAAATATCCCTCACCTAGAGTCATGATTCAATAAAATTATTATTTTAAAATAATTGATAATCAAATTATTGTTAATAATAACATTAATAAGAATTTTTCACATTTATATTCTATTTACCATGGTTATTCATTATCATTTTTTATTCATTTATTAATACTTTTCTCCTATGTCAGTTACCTAAGGTTTGTTAATAGAGTTTTATTAAACATTTTTAATGTAAATACCATGGTAAAAAATTTTTATAGTAAAATTATAATCTCTATTATTGATGTGTTTCCAATAGTTTATTATTTAGTTATCACAAATTTGAAATAGTTTCATACATTTTCAAAAAAATGCCTTGTATAATGAAAAGATCTTCAATATGTTCATTTTCGGAGGTTTCAGATACTATTATCATTATTATACAATATCACACATATAATTTCATATATTAAAATTCTATAATATTAATAGTTTCATAAATATCTGTATTATACATCCAATACATTTTTAATTTATTTCATTTGACATAATAATTTGAAAAAAACACATCATTATGTGGATGTGCTAGTTCACATATACATGAACAACATATTCATTTTTCGTGTAATTAGAGGGGATTGAAATATAAAATTATCAAAATATTTGAAAAATTAATTTTTATAGTTATTATAATTTTTAAATTATTATTTATTTTTTACAAGACATGTATGGTGGTGAATAAAAATGCAACACCACTCATAATGGGTGTGGTAGTACGAAGATACACATGAATGTATTTTTTATTTTTCTAATGGGAAATAGTGAAAGGTGGATAATAATTATTCCAACAATATAATTAAAATAATTATAGTAAATATAATAAATTAATTATATGATATTGAAATAAAATTTATGTAGAATGATAGAAACGAAACAAGAGTGTCGAATATTTAGTACTATTGTGGATAACTTTGATTTTCTCAAAAACGATTCTACAGAATTAGTGGAAATATTTCAATCAAATGCTTCAAGAATTGTATGGTAGTAAAACTGGATTAAAAAAATTAGTATTTTTTATGTCTCAAAAGGAATTCTAAATGTATGAGGGGTCATGATGGGGTTGTGAGAGGCCCCCTTTTTATGAAGGGACAATGTAATTTTCATTATAATTATTTCATTTTAAAATAAATAGAGAACATTTTCGCATTTCAATAACACTACATAAAGTAAAATAATGGATTGTATACATGTTTTGGAAAAGACACACAAAAATAACTAAACATAAACTAATATTGAAAATGTAATGCATTTTACAAATTTAGTTAACCATTTTTTACTTTGGGATTTTACAATTTAAAGTACATTAACATTAGAAATTCATTTTTTATTCCTAAAAATAGCACCTATAACGTAATTTTAAAATTATAAATCAAAAAATGTAATAACTTCTATTTTATTAAATAACTAAATGATATGAATTCTAATTATTGAATATTTTATTAAAATATTTTGAATAGACGTTATAGATCAACATCTAACATGTAAATAGAACATTTGTATATAAAACATAATATATATAAATTTATATTTTTATATATAAATTAAATTATTATTAAGTAAAAAATATTCATAATTTATTTTTAATGATCATATCATGATTATGTTCTCGAGAAAATATTTTTTATAATATTGTTACTAGTAACTATTCACCTAAAAATAAATCATCCATGAAAATACCAAAAAATTATAGATATCCAATTTTTACATAGTTGATTGGAAATTTAATTTTATTATGAAGTGTTCATATTATATAATTTATAAATTTATATTATAAATTAAATGAAAAATTAAGAAGTATATTTCATTTTATATAAAAAATTAAAATTATTAAATTATAAGTGTTCTTAATATTATTTCATATAAATTCCATATTTTCTTTATAATAATATATTATTTAATGTATAATAATATTTTAATAGTAAAAAATTTAACAATTTATTAAAAATTATATAGCATTTTATAAAAATATATTAAAAAAATTAATTTTTAAAAATCATTTTAAAAAAATTATTTGTTATCAAAACAATTATTCTATGATTGAACTAATAGAAAAAAAATTATTTCTTATTTTATAAAAATTTCATATCAACCAGTTATAACAATAATTTTAATACATAATTTATTATATTACAAATTTATAATAATTTGTTATTATATTGTATTTTCTTAAATTGTTATAAAATAAATATTTTAAAATATATTTACTAACAATAATAAAAAAATAATACCCATTTGGTTACCAATATATTCAATGACCAAATTTCCAAATACCATATTTAAAATGACCAAATTTAATTATTATATATTTTTTAAGTAAAATTATTCATTATGTTCACACTTCTTATGACACTAATATCATTTCAGTAAAATTAAATTTAGGTTATACAATATTTTTATTTATTTCATGATGTGATTCAAGATATAGGTTTTCATTGGATATTGGTGGTCCACATGGGAAATTAATATCATAGAGAACTCATATTTTTTAATATTTAATTAATCTATATTTTCACCCCATTTAATTTATGCAATTATTTAGGATATAATAATCAATAAATAGTAATAGTACATAGATTGTAATATAGAGTATTATGTTTTTTTATGTAATGGATTTCCTTGAATGAATATTTGATAGTTTAATTTCATTTTTGTATGGATTATTTCCAAATATATAACAATTTTTTGAAAATAATATAAAAAGTAGTCTATAATTATAAAAATTTTAAAAATAGAATTCACGTGTTTTCAAAAAAACCTTGGCTGTCACAAGATCCCGTACACAAGATAAATGATATTTGATTTATTAGAAAATAAATAAATAATTATAATTAATTCTATGAAAATTGAAACGTTAACACATAAATGAAATGTATAATAGATGAATTTATATGTTTCCATCTTGATTATTCATATTAAAATTCATATTTCGATCTCTATATTAAATTTTAATGTATTACATCATCAACATATAGTTAAATAAATTATAATGGGTTAAAAAGGGAATATTAATTAATGAAATCATATCCCTAATGTGTTCCGAACTATGTGTTCAATCAGGATTAGTAGTTATATAGATTGTGAATATCAATTTAATACATAAAAAACCATTTTTTTATTTTAAACCAAATTTGATATGATCCAAATATTATATCAAAAATTTATTACTAATAAAATGAATTTGTTTAGATAAACCATAAAAATTTTAATTTACCAAAATATATGGATGATTTATAAAATTTATGCATATCATAGGGATATTCAACAATTTATTCAAGTCTTGGTCCCTAAAATATATAACATGGCTCTAATACACACTGAGAAACCCCTAAACACACCCTCAAATCTAATAAAATGGAAATATAAATTACACATAGTATTATATACCAATTGAGAAATATATTTACAAAATTTCTTATAGTTGACATCATTTACTTACCATAGTCAGTACACCAACCAATAATCACACCACCCCAAGAATAGATGTGCAAGTGTATTTAGAGATTAGAAACCTAAACAAATTAACAATACATTGGATAATTTTCTCTAATGGCATCACACCAAGCCCCCAAATTGAAATCTCATATATTATACACATTCTCGAAACCATGGGCAAGGAAAAATTAATAAAGTGGTGTGGGTAAATGCTATGTGAAAATTAATAAAAGAATCATAACAGATATAACCATAAATATATAGGATTTAATTAGCATTGGATATATATAATATAATTAGGATCCTGGAATAATAATATTTTAACCATATTTAATTATAGAAGATTAAGTAATATAAAACCAGAAAAATTATATCATGAAAAACATGTTTGGAAATAGGGGATAATAAATGTGAGAAATAGAGCATGACATAAGAAAATGTTTGGGCATAAGAATTTGAAACATGTATAGAAATCGAAACTCATTACATATTTCATGATTAAATTCAAATCAAATAAAATAAAATTATAATTGATCAACCATCAATGAATATTTCTCATTAAAATTTTATCATGACACACTGTAATTTTCCCATAGTGGATCGAGCATAGATACTAATATCCCATTATAATCTAATGAGACGCGAATAAGTATCTATCAAATTTTATGGTTATATAGTACCCAAAAATCATATAATTATAATATTTAAATGTTTTTCAACATGATATCATTCCAACATCATATCCTGAAACCCCAAAGGAAAGGATATGGGTTTCATTTTACTATTCAAATTATTCCATATTAAATGAAATCCATGGTTATTTTGGTTGATAAAAAAAATCCAACAATCAAAATTGAGTTAACTCATTATGTTATTTTGATTTTTATTCATGATACATAATTCTAAATGATATATAATTTGGATTTAAAGTGTAAAATGGACATAAAATGTGATAATACGTTTTAAAAATCATTTCATAACATCATCAAAAAGTGTTTAAGATATGAATCATATTGAAATGATAATTTTTTAGTAAATAAAATGATGAAAATTTTTATTGAATTTTTTATAATTATATACATATAATTTAACCCTGATAAAAATTATTATTTAAAAATAGGAATTTTGGATTGGGTAATAGAAAATGTCATCACGAAATGAAATTATTGTTAAATATTATGAAAAACCATTATTGAAAACCATATAAAAATAAAAATAATAAATCCAATTAATAATATGCAAGGAGAAATATAAATATCATATGTGATAAAAAATATATAGATTTTAAAATAATAATATTATTTTTTTAGAATGAATTAATACAGACATAGTGGAAAAATATTCTTTAAAGAGGATGAGAATTATTTGCAACAACATTGCACTATTATTACAAAACCCCAAAGTTTTCAATGGAATTTTCCATATTATAATTCTGTCATAAAATGACATGAAAAACCAACATAATGAACTATTATGTTCTATGTGACCTTTAAACATATGTTTTACACTTATGTGATTTTAATTTGAAAAAAACGGTCGCCTACAGTTGTAATCAGTAAGTTATTTGCAATCAAATAAGAGAAACATAATTTTTGTTGAAACATAACATACCCTTATGAATAGTAACATATTGTTATAAGTATCAATGAATATAAAATCAGAAAAAATATTAGATACATCACCCATGAATTTATAAATACAATTTAGACATCTTAAATGTGAAAAAACAATCATAGTATAAGTTTTGGTATTTTGGTATGTCCAAAATATTTTATTTACAATGTTATGATTAATTTAATAATTTAAAATGGAAATTATTTTCAAAAAATTCAATCATAAATTTTTACATTACTTTATTATGGTTATGAGATAATTTTATGGGACCTTGATTAAATTTTTATGGTGTTATAAAATGAGTAATAGTTTTAATATTTTTTTTGTTGAAAAAATTATGATTTTATTTATAAATTAAATTAATAATATTTATACTATTTTTAAATAATAGACTTCAATTTTTTGATTCTACACATCGAAAAATTGATAGGGTTGATTTTTAAGATTTGTTTTAAAATACATGAATTTTAATGAATAGTAAAATTTGATAATTCACAATAAATGATGTAACCTGAATTTATCCATTATATATGATTTATGGATGATATAAATGTCCATTGGTTCTAGATAACATGAATATAATAATAATATTTGTCTTGGAATACAAAATATTTCTCGTCTTGTGAATAAATAACAAATTACCTATAATAATA
Source organism: Viscum album (assembly GCA_963277665.1). Lineage (NCBI taxonomy): Eukaryota > Viridiplantae > Streptophyta > Magnoliopsida > Santalales > Viscaceae > Viscum > Viscum album. The sequence continues at coordinate 1,447,750,718 of OY728151.1, read as the reverse complement.
TTACGAAAACCCTCCTCTCCTCCACTATAAAACACCCCTCACTCCCTCTTCTAAACACTCCTCTCATGCCATGTGCCTTTCCAATATTCTACCACAATATATCCCAAAGCTCCATATCCACATCCAAATTCCCTTATTATCTTCAAAATACCAAATACTCTCCCCTTAAGAATTTTTCAATAGAGATAAACTCATGATGTTAATTCCTATTTCCAATTCATTTATTTCATTTAAGTTCTATTATTTTCTTCTTTATTTCTTGAAATACCTTCACCCAAATGGTATGATAAATATAGTAACATAAATATAATTAATATTTTTATTATAATGGGATATTTCATTATCAACTCTCTTTTCACCATATTTTATTTGAATTAAATGAAAACACAGTCTGAGATGTGTTAATTTATCACATTCAAGGACAACAGTTTATCAATTTATTTTATCATCTTTCATTATGTTCCTGAAACCATTTGTGTTATGGTTGAACCAAATTATTATATATGTAATATATCCTAGTTAATTTTAGGTAATCATTTTTTACAAATGGTATTATGTTATAAAGAAAAACATGTTCGTTTAAATCAAACCCACCGATTAACGAAAACAGTTATCGCTAAGGTTTTATATAATAACTCATCTTCACTCCAAATAACCAAATGAATTTTTATGACCATGTAATATCTTGGATGTTCACTAATAACATACAAATTCAATTCTGGATAACCACTTTCATCTTAAATGTTTATCTGGACATGAATACAAGTAAATCGATCATTAAAACCATGTTTTCAAACCAAACCGAAAAATGAAATTGAACCTCATAACCAATAAAAATGGTTATAAATGAAATCAAAATGAATATACTATATATTATAATTATATAATATGTTATGTATTTATGAATAAATGTTCCTATTTTTTTTATTTAGTTCATTAAAAGCTTGTGGAGAACACCTGACTTAATTTAAGGGATCCTCTCCATTTCACTTTTATTCAAGACTATCCTCTATGTTATTATCTTTTAAGTGTAATTCCTAGTGACGGGGTATGATTACACACATATGATATATTGTACTCATGATTTATAAAATTTCTTAAATCCTTTTTTCTCTGATTAATACCTCTTATGTACTCCCTATATAATGCTGATAATTTGTAAGGAATTCTACCCGAACCGCCATTATTCCTTCAGGTTGCTCTATCTTTCATTTTACATAATGAATTTTATTTTATTTTTATATTGTAAAACTTTTAAATTATGTTTATATGATCCAAAATTATTTTTCATGACCCATCCCTCATTATATTTTGGGGAAATACATGCTTTTAAGTAATTCCCTCCTCGATACATCTTAGTAAGAAAACTCGTTTTAATGGAAGTTCCCAAATATTTACCCAACTTAAACTTCCCTATATCCTCTGTTTTATAAAACAATTGTATTTATATAATAATTATTTTTATTATGAAAACATTCTTGTATCAATTCTAGTTTTATATGAATGATTTTACTCTTTTCTATTTTAAATGCTCTTTAGTATTTTCCTTAAAACCGTGCCAAATTGTTTTGTTTCTAATGCATTTCTGACATGTTATCACTTCCATTTGACATCACATGGTGTGATATATTCCTATTTTACCTTATAAAATTCCATGTATGTTACTATTCCTTTATTTCATGGATACTTTCATTATACACCCATTGGTTATGATTTATGTCATGATTGTGGTACCCAATTATTTCCATAAGTAACCCTTATGTTTACATAAGATTGATTATGTATGATTTTTTATGTGGAAAACATATTAATGAAATGTATTATGGGTTTTCCTAGATAGCACTCAAATGCATTGGGGAAGTTAAGTCTCATGAGGTGCTATGTTCAACGGTCTTGGCGGTTATCCTTGGCCTGTGATACTATGGGAAACGAGATTGGCGGCTAGCCTTGGCATGTACTACTATGAGAAACCAAATTGGAGGTTAGATTTGAATCGTACTAAAGACATGTGTTATGTTTCTTCCATATTTCCATGATTCCATGATTGTATGACTCCATGTTTATATATAAGGGCCCCTTTTGTAAAATGCCTTCTTATTTATTTATGTCATGTTTCTTACCAATGTGATATAGATTTATTCTTATTCTTATTCCCTTATATGGATTTTTTCTCATACCTTTGTTCATGTTATCCCTAGGTATTCCTATGAAGATGAATGAGAAAAATGGAATCTAGGAACTCTATATAAAGAATAAATAAAAACTTCTTTTATTTAGTTCCATGTTTTTAGATTTTTGTGCCTAGTCTTCCAAGACACAAGACTTCATGATCCTTGGATTATACTCTAATGTATAATTATACTTAAAATCATGAAATTATATATGTAAAAGGATAGGGTTACTATTGTTGGTATCATATAATGGTATAGTTATTTTTGGATATTAGTATTATAGAACTTTAGTAAGATCTTTAAGGACGAGACAAAGTATATGAAAACACCCCTATGTTTTGGTAAGTAAAGTGTAAGTGATTTATCATTATAATACATCCCTGTTTGGATACAAGCAACCAGAGGTGACTCTATCAAAGATATACCTAGGAGTGAAAAATCTAACAAAGAGTTTTGGGCTTAACCTAACGTATCCTGGTACACGAAAACATTCCTTGCTAAAATCATGGTTTTGACACTCTCGGGGGGTATGCTTTGTTAAATTCATGATATTAGTACAAACCATTATTAAGGGAACAAAAAATCACATAAAAATAAAAGAAAATAAATCGATCAAGTATAACCTATATTTAATCCTAATGAATGAAATGATAGGATATACATCTCCCCTACATGTTTATCCTTTTATATTCAAAAGATTCCATTTTTTTTATTAACTATGTATTTAAGCCCTCTAATTTAACGTTTTTTTCTTAGTTAATGGTGGGAAATAGAATAACACGTTCCAAAAACCAATTTGGCTGGAAATGTGAATGTTTCCCTAATAATATTCATGGTATGATGAGAAAGGATGATCAAAACATAATGATAGTACTTTCTCAACTTTCTCTAGTTATGAATAATAACTCGAATCTTGTGGAACCACCTACTCCTCCAAAGAAAGAGAATATTGTCATAGAATCTTTCATACAGAAAAGGGCTCCTCATGTTTAACAGATCATCCAATATCCTCCTTGTGGAAAGGTGGACTAACTCAATTGAAAAGATATTATCTTTCCTCCAGTTCTTGAAAATGAGAAAGTTGTTTTGTCAGTCTATCATTTTGATAGGGAAGATGATCAGTGGTGGAAAATGATCAAGAACACAAAGTACCAAGGGGAAATTGATTCAACGAATTGGGAGTAATTTAAGAGGATGTTTTTAAATAAATATTTCCCTAAAACCCACTATGTCATGATTTAAATACAGTTCCTCATACTCAAGCATAATGAATATGAGTCCATTGGTGCATATGAACAAAACCTCACAAGGCATGCAAGGCACACCTCTGGCTTTTTCATGAACACCAAAATCAAGGTGGATCGCTTCTTTAGCGGGATAATTCTGATTCTACGAAAGGTGTTTGTAATCCCAGACTTCGATGGTTATGATGAGATTTTCCATTTTTCCCTCAATGTTGAAATGGAAATTGGAGACTCTCAGTGGTCACGTGGGCCTAGTGACTAGAAGAAAAAAATGAAGAAAAACATGGGTTGAACAATAAAAAATACCATTATGGAAAGAAGGAAAAAAATCCCACTTGTAAAATATGTGGAAATTATCATATTGGGAACTATCTAATGGGGACTAAGAATTGCTTTAAATGTTGAAATTTGGGTCATCTGGTTAAAAACTACCGAAGGCATATGAAAAAACCTGCTAACAAGGAAGGAAAAGCTGAATGTTCAGATCAAATCATAGCACGTGGTGTAGTGTTACAACTACAAAGATCATGGGAATAAGCAAAAAATTTCCCTAAGATAAGGTTTTTCAGAGGAAATAAAAAATAACCACCAAGGAAATAAGGAAGGACTTATGGAATCTCTACTACTGTGGTGGATTCAGACAATGATTTGGTAAAAGGTACTCTAGTTAATCATTCAAGAATAGAAAACATATTTTTTATTCTGGTTCTATGGATTCATTCATATCATTCATGTTTATTATAAATATTCAGCCACCACCTCAAAATTTGGAGGAAAAGCTATATGTGATAACAATGAATATGGAAATTATTGCATCCATGGTTTATAAATCGTCCATACTTAACATTCGTGGACAGATCCTCCAAGAAAATCTCATCATAATTCATTTATTGGAGTTCAACACAATCTTTTGAATGGATTTTCTAACATTATACAAGTCCAACATCAATAGTCGGGAAAGGGATATCACTTTTCATATCTCAAAGCATCCTCTAATTCTTTACAAGTGTATGGAGGAAGATGAATCTCATTTAGAATCATCATTTGAATTGTGGATATTATTTCCTTTTGAGATAGAATATCAAACAAAAATTATTGAGGAAAAGGATAGAACCATGCTTGAAGACATTCTCATCATAAAGGATTGCAATGATTTATTCCCTGAAGAGTTGACTGGTCTACTTCTTGATCGAGAGGATGAGTTCTATGTTGAAATTTTCACTGGGTCTCTGCCTATCTCAAAGAAACATTATAGAATTTCTACTATAGAGCTGGAAGAGTTTAAGAAGTAGTTCCAGGAGAATCTGTAGAAGGGTTTTATATTCCCTATTGCTTCACCATGGGATGCACTGTCCTATTCTTCAATAAGAATGATGGATCAATGCGCTTTTACAATGATTATTATGAGCTCAATAAAATCATGAAAAAAAGAACATGTATCCACTTACACGGATAGTTGACATGTTTGGTCAGCTTCGTGGGGCCTGTTATTTGTCTAAGGGTGGAATTCGGTCAGGATATCACCCATTAATGATGAGGAAACAAGATATTCCTAAGACTTCATTTCAAATGATGTGTGGAACTATGAGGTCATAGTGATTCCCTTGGGATCACTACTTCTCTATAAATTTTCAATGATTTAATGAATATATTATTTAGATATTACCTCAAAAAATTTGTGGTAGTCTTTATTGATGATATTTTGATACACTCTAAGATCAAGGAGGAATATGAAGAGAATTTGAATACAATGTCAAATACATTGTGAAGGGAGAAGGTGTATGAAAAGTACAATAAATATGAGTTCTAGTTGGATCAAGTATCATTCTTGGGGCATGTTATCTCCAGAAAAGTGATATCTTTGGACCCTCCAAATCAAAGACAATTGAAGTGTGGCCCATGACAACTTCTGTAACTGAGATTCACTTTATTCTGGGTCTAGTTGGTAATTATTGACAATTTGTGATGAACTTTTCAATATTTTCAAAACCAATGAACAAGATGAAACCAATGGGAGTAATGTTTTCTTGGACTCATGAAAGTGACTACTATTTCAAGGAGTTGAAAAAGATTCTTATCATTGCGCCAAAACTCACACTCCCAACAAGTGGAGAACACTTTTTGTTATACAGAGAAGCTTCAGAGAAGTTCATTGGTTGTGTGTTGATTCAAAATGATAATGTGATAGCTTACACCTCAAGAATGATTAAAATCAATGAGAAAAAAATCCTACGCATGGTTCAGAGTTGGCTGTTGTGATATTTTCATTGAAAATTTTGCGGCATTATCTCTTTGTGGAAATGTTTGAGTTATATACTGACCACAAGAGTTTCCAATATATATTAACACAAAAATAGATTAATCTATTTCAGAAATGATTGATATAACACATCAATGATTATGACTGCTCAATCCACTACCATCCCAGTAAGGAAAATATGGTGGAAGATGATCTATGCAGAAATGATCCTACATATTTATCAATGATGAAAATTGAAAAGGATCCAATCTTCTTATATTTGAAGAGGATGTACATAGGAATCATTAAGGGATAAAAATCTTCAATTATTTCTAAAATTATTTCTTAACCATCCCTCATGAAGAAAATAAAGGATGATCAAAGAAGACATGTGGAACATCAGAAAAGGGTGGAAGCTATCAGAAGTGGAAAATCCTCTGAGCTCATGATTGATGAGGATGGAGTTTTATGATTTGGGTCCTGATTATGTGTACCATCTGACCTAGATATAAAGAAGGATCTTTTGAATGATGCACATAGCTCGACCTTCTCTATCCACCCCAGAATCATAATGATATATCGATCTCTCTAAGAATACTTTTTGTGGGACAATATGAAAAGGGAAATTGCTGAATATAAATCAAAGTCCCTTATATGTCAGGAAGTGAAGGATGACAGAGAAATTAATAAGGGGATTATGAATCCACTACCCATACCATCATGGAAGTGGTAGAAAATTAACATGGACTTTTTCATTGGACATCCAAGGACCTCTAGATGAAACAATTCTATATGGGTCATTATGGAACATCTTATAAAGACAACTCACATCATTGAAATTTGAGAGGACTTCTCATTGGATCAATTTGACAGGATTTACATCAAAAAAGTGGTAAGGCTGCATCGAGTACCAAAACCTATTGTATATGATCATGATCCTAGATTCACCTAGAAGTTCCTGGAAAGTCTCCAATATGATCTATGAATTGAACTGAACTTCATTATGGCATATCATCCTCAAACTGATGGCCAATTTGAGCAGGCTCATCAAACACTAGAATACATGTTGAAAGAATTTCTAAAGTATTCAAACGAGTATGGGACCAACATTTTCCACAAGTTGAATTCTTCTACATCAACAGTTTACACTCGAGCTTCCGAATGACACTATATGAATCCCTTTATGAAAAAAGTGCAGAACACCATCATGTTGGGATGAAGTCGGTGAACGTAAGCTGGTAGGACCTAAAAGGTCAAATAAATAGAAGAGACGATGAACAACTATTGACAACATATCAAGGTAGCCAAAAGTCGACAAAAAGTTTATGAAGACAATAGTCGACGATAAATTGAGTTCAATGATGGTGAGATGGTATTTCTACGCATATCTACATAGATGATGGGCATGAGGTTTGGAAATTAAGGGAAGCTAAGCTCTAGGTACATTGTCCCCTTCGAGATTATTGATCGTGTCGGGGTTGTAGACTATCAACTATAAAATCCACTTACCATGTCTAAAGTACATGATGTCTTTCATTATCACTCTTATGGAAATACATACCAGACCCTTCACATGTACTCTCTTCAGAGGTGGAATGATTAGAGGATGATATTTCTTATAACAAGCAACCTGTGAAGATCTTGAATCGTAGAGAAAATGTTTTACGTAACAAGACTACTCACCTAGTCAAATTACTATAGAAGAACCATAAGTAGAAATATGAATCAATGGAACTGGAGGAGGTGATGAAGGAAAAGTACCCGCACCTGTTTATGGAGTAGAATGTAAAAAAAATTTGAGGGTGATATTTCATAAGGACGGAAGAATGTAACAACCCAATGTTTTTAATGGAAATGTTTTTCTTAAAATTATGTCATAAAATCACATTAATTCACAAAATAATGAACTACTAAGTGCAGTGTGACCTTTAAACATATGTTTTACACTTATGTGATATGAATTTGAAAAAATGGTTATCTACAATTGTGATCAGGAAGTTATTTTGAGTCTAATAAGGAAAAAATAATATTTTTTGAATAATAACATACCCTTATGAATAGTTCCATACCTCTATTCATAGTAATGAATAGTAATTATTTGAAAATCATCCAAAAAATAGAGACATCACCCATGAATTTATAAATACAATTTAGAATTCTTAAAAGTGATCAAACGATCATAGTATAAGTATTTGTTTTTTTGTATATCAAAAAACATTATTTGCAATTTAATGATTTATTTAATAATTTAAAATAGAAATTTATTTTCATATAATTTAATCATAAATTTTTTCTTTATGGTCTCATGTTTATTAGATAATATATTGGGAACTTGATTAATTTTTGAAGGTGTTCAAAAATGATTCAATGTTTTAATGTTGATTTTGTTGAATAAATTATGATTATATTTAAAAATTAAATTAATCATATTTTTTTTAATAAATGGAAATTTGTTTTGGATTCTACAAGTCGAAAAATGGTTTGGGTGAACTTTTGTGATTTTTTCTAAAAAACATGATTTTTATGAATATTAAAATCTGATAATTCACAATAAATTCTAAAACATGAATTTATGCATCATGATTGAGTCATGGATGATTTAAATGGACATTGGATTGAACTCACATACATTTATTACTATCCTTGGTCATGGAATACTTACAATTTCTTTTGTTGTGAATAAATAATAAATTAATGATTATAATATTATGAAAACCTTCTTCTCCTCCACAATAAAACCACCCTCACTCCCTCTTCTCTCCACTCCTATCAAGTTTTTTACTTGTCAATATTCTGCCCAAATATCACCCCAAGATCCTCCCCCACTTCTTACAGCCCCTAGTCACATAAAAACACCAAAAAACTCTCCCATTACGAGTTTCTCAAATGAGACAATCTCAAGAGGTAAATTTCGGTTTCCAATTCATTTATTTCTTTAAGTTCTTTTATTTTCTTGTTTCATTCCTAACCTCCAATCACCAAAATGGTATGTTAAATCCAGTAATATACCTATGCTAAAATTTATTTGTGATAATGGGATATTTCATTCTCATCTCTCCTTTCCCTGTCTTTTATTTGAATGAAATGAAAACACTGTTTGAGATGTGTTAATTTAGCACATTCAAGGAAAGCGGTATATAAATTGATATTATCATCATTAATTTTAGTCATAAATTCTTATGTGTTTTTGTTGAAACATATTATTATATATGTAATATATCCTAGTTGAGTTTTTCTAATCCTTTTGTTCAAATAGTATTGAGTTATAAATACAAACATGTTCATTGTATTCAAACCCATCAATTAACGAAAACTATTATCACTGAGGTTTTCTGTAATAACACATATTCACTCCCAATATCCAAATGATTTTTTATAAAGTTTTTATATTGTTTATTTTCAATAATAAAATACATCTTCAATTCTAGAAAACCACTTTCATCTTACATGTTTTCCGAACATGAATATAAGTGAACCGATCATTAAAACCACCTAAGAAAACGGACCCAAAAAATCAAATTGAACGTCATATCCCATCCAAATGATTATAAATGAACTAAAAATGATTATAATAAATATTATAAATATATAAAAGGTTATGGATTTATTAATCAACATACTTAATTTGTTTATTCATGTCATTAATAAGAAGTGGATAACACCATTGGACATAAGATAAGGGATCCTCTCCATTTCACATTTATTCAAGATTTTTCAATATGTTATGGTATTTTATTTGTAATTATTAGTGATGGGGTATTATTACACACAACCCCATACTATCATAATGATATATAAAAGTTTAGAAATCAATTTCACTCTCATTAATCCCACTTAAGAACACATGATGTATTGCCGATAATCTATAAGGAATTCTACCCGACACGCCTTTATTCTTTCTGGTTGCTCTATATTTCTTTTTACCCAAATGATGTACTCTTTTCATATTTAATATAGAACCTGTAAATGGTGTTTTTATTTTCCAATATCATGATTTATTATCAATCACTCATTCTTTTTCAGGGATATACATGCTTTTAGGAGATTCCATCCTTGATGCATCCCAATAAGAAAAAACTTTTTAAAAGAACATCCCAAATTTTTACCCAATGTAAAGTGAAATATACACTCCATTTTAAGAAAACATTGTGTTTATAAAATAATTAATTTTATTTGGAAAACATTCTTGTTCAATTATGGTTTTATATAAAATATTATTCTCTATTCTATTTTTAAAGCTCTATAGTATTTTCATTAAAACTGCACAAATATATTTTGATACTAATATATTCCAACATGTTTTCACTTTTTCTTGACATATATTACCATGATATATGCCTATTTTACCTTATGAACATTTATCTATGGTCTAATACCAATCTTTCAAGGACACTTTCATGATACGCCCATTGGTTGTTCTTTATGTCATGATTGTGGTACCCAATTCTTTCTATGGGTAACCCTTATGTTTTTGTACGATTGATTATATATGATTATTTATGTGGAAAGAATATTATTGAAAAGTTATATGGGTTTTCCCATATATCACTCCAATGCATTGGGTAATTTTATGTCTCATAAGATTCTATGTGCAACGGTCTTGCTGGTTAGCCTTAGCTTATGCTTCTATAGGAAACGAGATTGGCAGTTAGCCTTAGCCCGTACTACTATGGGAAACGAGATTGGCAGTTATCCTCGACTCGTACTAAAGACTTGTGTTATGTTTCTGCCACATTTCAATGATTCCATGTTTATATGACTCCATGTTTATAGAATATGATACCTTATGTTACATTCCTTCTTATTTCATCATGCCATGTTCCTAATCCATGTGCTATGGATTTATTATTATTTTTTCCCTTACTATGATTTCAGCCCATCCATTTGTTCATATTATCCCCAGGTTATCCTATTATGATGTATAAGAACAATGGAAGTTAGGGGCTCTTTATTAAGAATAAATAAAGATTTTTTTATTTATTATCATGTTTTCTTGTTTTGGGCCTAGTCTTCCAAGACACTGGACGTCATGATCCTTGGATTGTACTTTGATGTATAATTATTCTTAAAATCATTTACTGTTATATGAAAAAGTATAGGGTCGCTATAATTTTGAGGTATAAAATCCAAAAAAGTACTTTGAAAAAATAATGAAATTTACTCAGAAGAGATAACAACTAAAATAATATAAAATTTGGAATATGAAAAATGTTAAGAATATTTAATAATGTTGGTCAATAAGAATCCTTACAACTGTATGAAATTAAATTGGGAAAGAAAAAGCACCTATCTAAACGTTAAAATTACAGATAAGATATTTTACCTCATGTATAGAAATCATTTTCAACTTAATAACATATTATATACAATTATTCAAATATATTACCATTTATTTTATTCAATTATAATCATTTAACAAATATTTTTAATTTAGTTGTGCTACTTTTTCATCACCTTGTTTTAGTTATATTTATTGTTTCGCTCGGGATTTTTTAATGTCGATGACTTTCCACATTCAATGATACCATGGTTATCATTCGAAAATTTATTTGGTTACCTAATTTTAATTTCCATATCCATTTATAATGTAATAATATAATTTCATTATATTTTTAAATATGATTTGTGATGATAATATATTTTATGATATTGTTTTATATATTTTAACAATAAAAATGAAGAATAATAATAATTAGTGAAATATTTTAAATTTCAACCAAATTGTTGAAATCATTTAAAAATATAGTTTTAATTTATTAAATACATTCTTATCACCATCCATATATATTGTTTTTGGATATTATAATTTTTAATTCATGGAGGTAGTATTTCGTAGATAAGATGGGTGAAATTTTCTTTTTTACAATGCATGGGATTAATATAAATAGTGGTTATTCCATCAATACAATATCATGACACTTTATTAAATAATATTATTCCTGAATATTATAATTTTAAAATAAATATAATTTATATTGGATGATAAATATGGATAATATAATGATATGGAGTTGATAATATTCTTATTTAGAAATCAAGACTTCTCTTGAAGGGTATATTTCAAATGTTGAACTTTGGACTCACTTGTGTTGCTAAAGGCCACCAAATTATTAATATGGACATGGGATATGTATACTGGGTAGTCTTTATTTGAAATTTATAAGTAATTTATGCGTTGAAATAGTTTTTTAGTGGTCTCATTTTATAGGTGAAAAAGTTGGATATTTTTTAGAAACTACGGTTAGGTGAGGGGTATGGACAGAATATCATCGGTGTTATGAGTGTTATGTGATGAAATGCTTGTGAGAAAAGTGGGATTGAATTGATCATCTAAAAATGTCTAGTGGAGGGTCTATGTGTTCTTTTAATTTATAAGAATTATAGTATCTTCATTGTACCCTATTTTGCGTTTATTTGTATTGATTAAAAATTGTCATGGAAATATTATTTAAATTAAACTAAAATATTACCCATTTTCATCAATATAGATGTGATAAATCCAAATTTTTATGTAATTTAATTTTAATAAATTTATAAATATGAAATTCATTACTTTTTAATAAAAACATATGCTATATAGTAAATAGTGTTGGGTAGATTTTTTTTAGAATATTATCTATTCTTATTCTTATTTGTTAAAAATTAAAAAAAAGAGGATTTTATATATTTGGAATATTTAATATATATTTTATTCAGTTCATTATTTTGTGATAATATATTAATTTGGAAAAAATAAAATTAATAGCACATAAAAAACCTAACTTTTATTAAAATGTATTTCAAGCATAAACTATTATTATTACTAATTTTACAATAATAATTGAATAAATTATTATTAAAATGAAATATATTTGTACAAAATATTAATATATTTATTATCCATTTAAAATAAATTTGATATATATAATTGATAGTCACATGTCTTTATGATATTAAATTCTACTAATATATCTACTTAACATATTTGGATTAGACCTAAGAATCTAATAATCGACATTGTTAGACATGGGAAGTGATCTAGCTAGAAAGTATCTTGTTTTGATATCCCAAAACATGAATTTAATAGAAATTATATTTCACCAATGCCTTAGTTATATGTGTTTCCTTTGGTCTTGGTCTATGAAAAACCATAGTGAAGAGACCTCACTTACAATCTCAATAAAATAAATAATTTAAAGAATCCTTTTTATACTTTATTCCATTTCATACTATATATTTACATATTTCATAAAAATTATAAATCTATTTATAATATCTAAATCTATTGATATGTTATAATGAACATATTTTTAATTATAGGATATTTCATTATCATTTGGTGTTGGGTTTAAACCATACTATAGTTACTATAACATAATATGAATATTGGATCTTACACCATTGACATTAATCATAATATTATTGGATATTATTTAGACATTAATGATTATACAAGACATAAAATTATCATTGTAGTATAAATGATCATATAAATAGATTAATATTTTACGAGGACTACCAATAAGGAAAATTATAATTTACATGTAATAGAAACAACATAGAATGTGGTTATAAAGACCACTTATTTGTTCCAACAAAAAACAAATTTTAATATATGAAATATTTTTCATGTATTCATTAATATATATTCATGTTTTTATCTAAAATTGAATAATATTTTCATTAAATATGGTTATGAAAAATGAATAATGTTACTATATTAGGTACGTTTTGGTTCTGTAGCATCTCGTACTATTCACATTGGGCCACCAGTTTGGGCATGGAGTCCTTAAAGAGTTTGGGCCACCCATGACATTGGGTCAGTAGGGATTTCGGGCCACCTTTATGGCCTTCGGGAAACCTCAAGGCCTTTGGTCCACATGTAGTTTCCCCAGACACACTACAAAAAAGGAGTAGCCCTAGAAGAGGATTCGGAGCAGGTGCACTCACCATAGATGAACCAAATGGATTTTTCAGAATGAGAGGGTATGGCTATGCCCTCAGGACCAACCTATGCCTACATGGGAAGCCTATCCATACAACCATGCGAAGGTGGAGAGCTACTATCATGATACAGATTCGGGGGAGGAGTATTTCCTTGTAGATAGTCTCGTTGAATTCCCTAAGACCTTCAGGTCATGTAATCTTCAAAGCCTACAGACCATGTAATCTCTGAGCCTACGGGCCTTCTAAGGATTCCCCCCCATCCCTTGAAAGGGAGGTTATCAAAAATCAATAAATATAAATTCCATCGGGCCGTTCGGGGGTTACAATCATATAGACTATATGTTGTTTGTATGCATGAACACACATTCCATTCATCATAAAAACGTGGTAATGTGGTTAATTTTCAAATTATCTAATATTGAATTATTTATATATTTAATATATCATATTTCTCATTATATATACTTACATATACATTCCATATAAGGTTTTGATGACAAACTAATCACACCACTTTGTGGAAGTGGTCTGAATATGTAAGGATGATCTAAATTATCATATATCAATTGATGGAGATGTATGAAAAAAATTAAAAGATATATATATATATAATTATTTAATTAATATTTTAAATTAATATATATTATATCCATCATTATTACCTTATTCTATAGTCGATGATGGATAATAAATTAATACAGGTCGTGAGGTAGTAGTTTTCATTACAATTGAATGATTATTTAATTTCTAGTTTTATAAAATTGGAGAATAATAATGGTTATTAAATAAACATTATATAATATATATAAATTTAATTCACTAATATTTTTATTTAATAATGGTTTTATATTATTATAGGGATTTAAAATAATAACAAAAAGGAAAACCCTTGGATCAAAAATAAAAGTATTCTTCGGAAAACATCCATTTCATTACATATTAAGCTCTATATGGTTAGTATGAAAAAAATATGGACAATTATAAGAAGTTTCTAGTTATTTAAGGAATGTATTAGGGTATCTAAATACAGAACTAAAATGACCGTGATTTGTAGAGACAGTAAGAGGGGGTGTCTCATTTAATATTAGGGGGAGGGGACACATATCGAATATTTTAAATGATTTAAATATATTAACATCATACTAAAGATAAAAAGGATCCAAAATGCTCCATTTATGAATATTATATAATATAAGGTATAAATATGGACATATACTAGGACATTGAAAAGGGTGAATTCCATTCATACCAATATCAATTCAATATAATACGAGGTAAAATTATTGTAACTTTAATCATGGATAAACATTTCGAGTGTCATTAGTTTTAATTGACACTTAAAGATAATTTTTCATAATTACCTAGTACTAATTATGATCAATAAAAATATATAATACATTTTAACAATATAAATTAAATATTATTGGATTAATTTAATTTAACAAAAACCCACCGAATGTTTATAAAATAGTTTTTTAGAAAAATTCATATTAATATAAAAAAAATAATGCATAAATTTGAGTCTGGAGACTATATTCATAGTATTGAATCTATTGATACACCAATGTTACATTTAAAAATTTTAATAGAAAATATTTATTTGTAATTAATGAAACCAAAATTTAATTTTATCAAAAATATGTATTTTTAAAATTAAATAAAAATTTAATTATTATTATAAAAGTACCAATGAATCACTAATAAATTATTTTCATATACTGACACCACAAAATAAATTCATTTTATCAAATTAAGATTTCAATTATTTGATAAAAACCTTTAAATAAACCATATATTTAATTTAATTTAATTTATTGAGAATAAAAATTATAAACTTTTGGATTTGGAAATTAATTGATATTAATTAGTTTAATATAAATATTCAAAATAATGTTAATGAATATTAATTAGTGATAAAATTATTTAGTATAAAAATTTATTTTTCTATTCCAATCATCCATAATTAGTCTAATAGTGTACTCAAAATTTTATTCCCTATGTACCCAATTGTGGATTTTTATCATTTATTTAATTTTCACATTTTCAAGTTTCTAATTTAATCAACTGATTTCTCCAGAAAAAAAATATTTAGAAAAAAAACTTATTATGAAACATGCTCTATATGTACTCACACATATGAATAGGATGTGCCACATAAAATGGTTTTCCAGAAACTAAACTACATCTCAGAAAGAATAATTGATACATATGGCCCATACATATCGAATAATGTAATAATTAACACATCATGTACAAAGGATATTCTTGGGGGAACAGACGGTCCGAATGAAACTCATAGAATATTCACACTAATTTCAAAATATAAAATGAACTCTGTATTTAAGATTCCCTTTTAACTGATATTCATAACTCTTTTCTAGGGAGATACATTATGAAAAAGATTTATCATTTCTATAATAAAAAATTATTTCTCTAGTTATATACATAGATTTTATACATACTCTATAAAGAAAAAATATATTTATAAATAATATTATCTATACCGAATATTTCATCTACCATATCACGTCCTAATAATGATACATCCATGTATTTTTTTTCCAACAAGATGATCACTGAAAGTTATTTCCATATAATTCCTCAAGAGGATCTATCTATATATTTAAATGAAACTGTTATTTTAATGAAATCCATATAATTAATAATATTCATCCAAATAACCCTATTAATCTATTTAAAATGAAAAAATAATTTAATAAAATGTATCAATTTTTTCTCTTAACTTCCTTCAGATTGAGGTTGTGAACCTATACTAAAATTTAATATTTTGGAGATGAATATTTAATAATGTTTCTAAAAATTATAAGAACACCTGGGATCATGTCTGGATATAATGTAAAAAAATCCCAATGTTACCTAACTATTTCATTAAGAAGTATTCAAGAAATTTGGCCACATTTCACAATATATTCAATATGAATGATATTGGAATATTTTGTTAATCGATAAACAACAACCCATTTTCCATTATTACCTTAATATGTCTTTGGAAATACCATAATGACATCCATAGATATATTTTCCCATTTCTTCTTTTAAACTAGAAAAAGGATGAAGGATATTCTTCTATATTTATCATTATTATTTTCCTTGGTGACAATTCAAACATTTCATGGTAAATTAAATAATGTATCATTCTATTCCATCCCACTTGAAATGATTCTGGTGGTCTCTATATATCTTCATACTTCAGAGATACGTTTAAATAAGAGAAATAAGATCTTCCCTAAAAAATACAACTTAATCAAAGATTTTCATATAAAACATAATATTTTTACAAATATAAAAATCCATTCATCATCCAAATTAACCTATAAAATTTTAAACATTCTTAGTGAAACTATATTTTATTATAAAAGATTATCCCCTTTTGAGATTCTATAATTATTTGTCAAAAAGTCTACTCCACTAACACTAAAATCAAAAATGTGGAAGTTCATGCATTCATAATATATTGAAAATCATGCATAAAATCATTTAGTAATAGATAATGTGTTGAACTTATAATATTTTTGATTCGTTATCATTTTAATATAATGCATCAGATTAAATGTTTTATTTTCAAAGATATTAATGAATCACGATTTCTTAATACGTAATCATTTCCAACCATATTCTCTATCTCATGTCCTATAAGTTTGTATTTAATATATTATTCAAATATTTATGATCCATATATATTTCACCCATTACACAACATAATTTATGTCTCTATATTTTTTAGGAAAACACTATGGCTTCATGTTCATGTTCTTGTTCATGTTCCAGGTAACTTAAATTATGATTTTAAAATTGATGTGAATTTTAAGAAATTACCTAAAAATTTTATATAAAAACAAAATATTCACCCTTAAAAGAATAAATTTTATAGATAATATTATTAAAATTTTTAGATGGAAGGAAGAAACTAAAATAAATATCTAATCTTATTTTAAAATATTAGAAACATCAATAACATTCATTCTTCTAGATAATTTAAAATTCATTTCTTTTTAAAATAATTTTTGGGGTAGATAATTGGTAAATGTTTTCAAATGACTAAAAATAGACCATTTAAGAATTTGAGTTGTGATAGGATATATCTATGGACATACAACATGATTTAGAGAAGTGTTTTGGCCGTTTTAACTCTAATAACCTTACTTTAACCTAACAATAAACATGTTTTAGCATTATGGGTGGTAATATAAATTTAATATTTTTACTATTAATTATGAATAAAAATTATATTAACATTATTAAATAAAATTAATTTTTATTATAATAAATATGGAATCAATTTTAACAAATAAACTGCCCATATGTTGAATAATTTCATTTAAATTTAATCCTTGAAAATTGTGATGAAATATAGTTCTCAAAAAATTCCATTTTTTGGTACAGTTTTTTTGACATAACAAAGAAAAATAATGATTCCAAATACCTTAATTATATTAATAATAATGTCATTGAAATAATTGCAGAGATAAAAAATTTTAATAAAAAAATTATTATTTTTTATATGAAATCGAAATTGAATTCAATAAAAATATATGAAAACTAATATTCAACCAAAAATCATCATTTTCATATAATTTCAAAAAAATTGGAATTTTTATAAAAAGGATTTTCTTATCCTTAAAATTAATTTAAATAACTGAAAAATAAAAATTTTAATGAAACCATATAATATATGGAAACAATGTCAGTAAAACAAGTCCATTTCATTTATTATTAAAAAACTATAAAATACAAATATTGACTATATAAATCAATAAAATATAACTATTAAATATTTATATGTTGTTAAATTAATTTACTATTATAATTAATTCTGTTCTTATATTATTCTATAAAATTTTAAATTAATTTCTCATAATATCATTCATTACATTAAAATGGGTATATTTTTCATTCACAAAATTTTGAAATTTCAGTAATGCTTATTAAATCCAATAGTTTTTTCACAAAAAAAGAATCTGTTAATTAATTTCATTTAAAAAAAATTTTATTTAGAGTAATTTAACAGAACATATTTTTCCTCATAAGAATTATTTCTACTAATTGAACTACATTGGGCCTCAAAACATGACAGGAATCTAACACATACATCAATAACAATGAAGGATGAATCATATCATATACCAGGGAGAAAGATAATAGAATGGACACTAAATAATAAACCAAACCATTCATTTTAATTATTTTCATGGTAAAATGAACAGTGGACATATCGTTCTGTTTTAACAAAACTTTAGAACACTTTTTAATGGATATACTTTAAGAAAAAAATAATCTCTTACCTCAAATGAATTATCATTCACCCAATTATCATTATAACTTTTCTGCCTTCTCTATACCATCCTCACATATTTTTGAATCATTTCTAACTTCTCAACCACTTCTTCTAAAAATTCTATAACCATGAACATTTTTTCACTGTGATTTTCCCAACAAGATACAATCTGAAACCACTTTCCCTATTATTCATCAAAATCTTCCTTCTTTATACTATATTGATTTTTTTAATAAATTTAATATATATATTGATAATTATTATTACATTATTTAATCTATTCAATAGGTAATATTCATATATTATTGTGTATGGATCATTCTAAATGACTTTATATCTTATTTGTTTTGAAAACATACATAAAAACACAATTAAGTACACATCAACCAAAGAATTTTTTTTTCCAAAAATTAATCAAACTAGTGAAATCATGGTCATACATAATGGAGAGTAATAATCCAAATAAATAGGATATTTATTTAAGATATTTTTGACAAAGTTTTATAATTTCCTGTTTTCTCAAATATGAAGTAAGGTTGAATTTATATTAAGATGATAAAAAACAATACAAATTTCATTATTACATTGATATTTATTTGGAAGTATAACCATGAAATCTGTAGATATATTTACTAATTTCAACTATTGTGAACTAAACTGTTTATGTATCCCCATATGTAATTTATATTATTCTTTAACTTATTCTAATGTAAAAAAATTATGGTAAATATAACAAAATCTCATTGCATTCAATCTGGAAAAAAAGGTTCCTAATGATTTTTATACATCTTAGTGCCACATGAATGAATGAAAAATGAGAAAAATGATCTTCTCTCCATAATTATATCATCAAAAATGAAACAAAATGAAACATTTAACATTATAAAAAATATTAAATAGTCTTCCTCAACATTAAAATACTGAATGAAACTTTTATTGACTAAACCTACCTTCTCACAAAAAGCATGATCCTCATTCTGAGCTAGAATAATTATCTCTAAAAATGAAAATAAAAAATACATTATAATAAAATGATAGGAATTTCATTCTTCCAAAAATTACAGGCTAATGTTCATCAAATCAATTAATAGTGGATTACATTATAAACATGTCATTTTAATGAGATATTATCTTTAATACTATAGTAAAACTTTTTTTCAATTTATCTTGGATTGTAATAAATCGATCCATTATAATCCAAAATTTGTTATATCCAAATTCTAAATAACATGTGCAACTCTTTCTAAGTGAGAATATTCATAAAAATTTATAATATGTATATACGTCACACAATACACAACATAAATAATTTCTCTATAATTTTGAATAAAATAGTATGGACGACAATTTAGGGTCATTGGTTGGGTATCCGAGCTCATGGGTTTAAAATTGACATGATGAATAAGTAGTTAGTTGATAATTTATTAAAACACTAATTCATTTCAATAAAGAAACCTTCTAGATAACAACATGACCATTTCTAGATGGAAGGTAAAAAAATGGAGCATTCACAGATCTTCAATTCAATTCCTAGAAAAATTATTCATAATAATATATTTACATATAGTAAACTAATTTTCTTGTTAAAATTTTTAATTGGATAGATAAAATATATTTTTTAACAAATATATTTTTACAACCAACTATACCATGAAAACAATAAGTCACTGTGAAATGTATATGTCTTTTTCACTGATAAACCACTTCATATTTATATGGATAAAGAGTTATTGAATATTTATTTACAATATGACCATGGAATGAATTTTTTTCATCTAGAATTAACAATTACAATGTTTTCTATATCATTTATTTTCATTACGGTTTTTAAAAAAATCATTTGCTTCATAAGATCATTATAATATTTCATATATATCATGATTTCATAAATACAAATTCACAAGAACATATCAACTAACTCCTAGATTACATTATTCATATGGTCCATAAATATATCTTGAGATTTTTTCAACTCAAACAGAATAACCACAAAATCAAAATTCTGATTCGAAGATAATTTTGTCCCTAAAATATCATACTCATTCACCTTCTAATGATGGTGCCTAACCCATTTTTCATCCATTTAAAAATATTGAGACACCCAGATCTGACCAAACATGATACCATAATGAGTAATGGATAATTATTACTAATAGTGGTGTTACTAAATTTTTTGTAATCAATTAAACAAGGCATGTAAATAAAGATATTTTTTACAAATAATAATAGAGCATCATATTGATTAGTTCTAGGATGAATGAATACTTTATGATGAAATTCATAAAAAAAATTTCAATTTAAAAATATCTACTTATCAATTAAATATGGATATTTTGATATTGTTTTTACATAAGTTACTAATTTAATAATAAATTGAATCTACCGACCAGGGATAGTTCTAAAAAATTTCTATAAATATATAAAGTTATCATTTAACTAATATAACATCAGCAATTTAAAATTTATAATTTTTTTGATGATAAATATGAATGATAACATTCATTTTAATCACTAACAAAATTCTCAGCATATTTATATGTTATAATAGGTTCAAATTAATTATTATATACAAATTGATGCTAATTTTGGGTAATAAATTATTTTTCTCTGTAATAAAACATAAGATCATACATGAAATCAAATATTAAACCCTAATAACACAAAACTCTATATATTTAAAAAATATAGATTTATATTAATACATACTTACATATAATTATAAGATTATTATTATAATTTTTTATTCTTAAATGATAACGACATGTTTTTTTCACATAATTGATAGCGTAATTTCATGAGGTGTAATTTACAATTTACCGACAATTTTAATGGAAATGAAAAACAAATATGACCCAAAAAGGATTATAATAATAAGAATATATATATAATGCACCAGATACCACATCATTGGATGGTCTTTCATATGGCGATGTAGCCATAATGACTTTTCCATGCATTTTTAATTGTTTTCTAGAAAACATCCATCCTTTTTACCTATATTCATAGAAAAACTAAAATAATGAAACAGTTCCTTAAAAATAAATCATTCTACTACCATCCATTAATTATTTCTCTAATCATTTCAAAAAACCATTATATTCCTGTCAAACACTAAATGAACTAACATACCTCATCAAAATAGATTCATAAAATTTATAATAAATTTACTACTGTTCTTTTAAAAATATATATCACTTGTTTGAAATATGAATTTCCTATATTTAGATCTCATCAGTAGATGTTTCCCATTTTCCTTCCAATCAGATATCATTTTTATCTTTCAATCCTATGAAATTTAGTCATCATTGAATTAAATTTAAAACTTTCTATAAAATTAGATAATATTCTCTTGACTTTTTAATATAGAAGAACCAATTTTGATCGATACGATTGGTTCAATCATGTGTGTTTACAAATAATAATATTATCGAGATCCTAAATAAATTTATTGTATACAATTACAAATGAGTGGTGTTTTCTTTATATGTAGATACCAAATCTTCCTATATAAGAAAAAATACCATGAAATTATTTTCTTTCCTATGTTCAGCATATTTATGAAAATATTTATCATTGATAATATTCATAAATTCATTCCAATCAATGTAATCAATATCTTCTCATTATTTGATATTCTTGACCATTTACTACCATTGATCGTCTTTATGTTAAAATGAATAAATATTTTGTGATATATTATAATGATCTAAATATCCAATGAAATCTAATACATTGATTTTTTTTAACTATCTATCAATTATCATAGGGAAATATGATATATAAAATATTTTATAGTATTATTCCGGAAATAAACCATTATAGTCATGTTACTCAAAATTGAATGTAATTTCTATATTATATAGATAACACCAATGTAATACGATAATCCAACTCATAAATTATCGAAAACAATTATGTTCTAATTAAAACCATTCTTGGTTAATGATATGGAAGAATATTTTCCTCTTGATTCCTTCCACCCTAAGCTTCCATGTTTCCTAAGATAAAAACCACTCTAAACATACATAGTGTATATGAATAAAAATTGTAATCATAAAATTATGCATCATGATAACCATAAATTATAATCTATTAAGGATATATACATAGATTATTTTTACCAATAAAATTATCAGATACTTCCTCGGATATCAGCTATATGGACATATACATTTTTAACCAATAATTTCATTATAAAACAAGAATCCATTTTATTTCATTCTTGAAGGCCTTTTTAGGTTTTTGTAATTAAACATTTTTCCATATTTTATACCTAATATAGTCATTAATTTAAATTTGTACACATCCCTTAGTATCCATTTTTTCAAAGAGATGAAACATTTAAAATAATCAAGTATTTTTTTTAAAGGAAATTCCTCATGATTTTTAAAAATGACTTCATTATTGTTCCAACTCAACTATAAACCATTTGAAGAAAATTTTTAAAACTATGATTATAAAATAAGACTTGTAGGGGAATATAAATAAATTATAAATTAAAATTAGTGTATTTCAATTTTATGTGATCATAATGATTTTTCTCCTTTCACATAATAAATAATTTTCTCAAATAATAATTTTCTAACAAGTAAAATCATCTTTATAGACCATTTATCATTATAAAAATAAATTATAAAAAATATAAATTAATAATCATAATAATAATGGTTTCATAAAAAACATGAGACCCCATGAATATGTTTTCTTAAAAACATATATTTTTCACTATAAAAGGAGTACTATCTCTTTCAACAAGAATTCTCATGTTATAAAATCAAAAAATTTCCATGAAAACACATTCGATTGCATAGAGATTTAATTAATGTTACTTATCATGTCACCATCATGTAATCCATACAATTCCCTTATAATAACCTAGAAAAATATGAATAAGATACAAGGTTATATTCCAACATATTTTTTTGAGAACATAAACATCAAAAAATGAGTTTGTGAGCTATATCGGGCTCATTTGTTAGCTGATCTAGGTTGGGATCACCCATCCTTCATAAAAAATCATGGACCCTAAAAATAATTAAACATGTAAAATATTTCATTTCCATCATCATACCCATTAAAAATAATAAATCTGATCCAATAAATAAAATATTTTTTATTTTTATATATACAATTGTTAAAATCCCTTATTCCAAAAAAAATACATAAATAAAAAAAGAGTTTATTTATAAATTCATGGAATAATGAATTGGAATATATACACAAATAATCCAATGTGGTATCACAAATAGTCCTACTATCTATATAAACTAGAATATATCATTCTATTAGTCTATTTTTAAAAAATCCCAAACATTCTGTAATAAATATGTAAAAAGAATCAATTTCAATACATTGAAAGAATGTCAAAACATACATAAAATTACAAGTATATTTCATGTATGTAGATGTTAATAAATTTATAAAACAATTTTTATATATGTTATTTGAATGGAATGATATATAAAATAAATATTTCAAACAATTAAACTATTGTTTTTATGGTATAAAGTCCCATACGCTGACATCAACTTCCACATAGATTCATTATCTTTAAAAATAATAAAAAAATTACTGAAATTAATAAAAATGTTTTAATGCTTATAATATTAACATATCCCTTCCATATTATGTATCACAATTTTTATATCACTTAATTTAATGTTAGATGTTATGGGGATGTTCAATTCATAGTCCAAAAACAACATTGATGGGATGAACATGGTCAAACAACCAGTATTCAAACATCTAAATAGTAAGAAATAATCTATCATTTTTTACATTAATTATATTTTTAAAACTATTAATGAATAATGTTTATAAAAAAATAATTGTGTTATAATTATTGAGATGGTAGGTCATAAATAAAAATGAGTAGTTATTATATTTTTTTTAAAAATAACAGAATGTAGGTAAGAGTTATTTTATCATTAAAAAATGATTATTATATTAAAAATATTATTTCATGTCACACACCCCTCCCTCTAAATATTCCCCTCCTTCGTAATAAATGATGGCAGAGAAATAATGGCCACTGAGTCCAGGCCCTAGTAGGCCCTGAGGTGGTGACCAGAACCAATGTGGTAAAAATATCCAAAAATGGGAGGCATTATCCTTTTTAGATTAACTAAGTACAGCATGTATGATGTATCGTCCTCAGAAAAACTCCAAGACACTAAATATTTAATGGAAAACAAATATCCATCCCTCATGTAGGTTTACAAAGTAATAGATACCAAAGAAAGTGTCTCTAATGTAAATACCAGAGATAATTGAGTAGTGACACTACAATTTTCCCCACTGTCTGAGCTAGTAATGCCCACCCTGATCCACATAGTCCTCCATGAAACCCAAATGAATATTTATATACATAGGGTGAGCATAAAATTAAACTAATTAAGGGAAAACCAAAGTCTCCCACACACAAGTCAAGAATCATATTAACTCCCTCATGAGAAAACAATATAATCCAAAAGAGCCTAACAAGGTATAATAGCCATCCCAAACCCACCAAAGGAACACATTATAAATATATAAATCAAGTAAAATAATATAGAGAACATCTGCGAGATGGTACACTACAAAATTTTTCCATTGGTTAACCTCTCTCACACCCTAATGGAAAAAGTACTTGTACTCCCACCACATCGGAAAGTACCATGTCACAACCCGTGATAAAACACCTAGTCCATGTAGAACATCAAATCCAACCCGTAGACACCTGGGCCACATTCCACACCACATATGGCCTACAGACACCTGTGTCGCATGACACACCCTATCCCAAATAAATGTGGAAAATCACAACACATAACATCCTGAGATCATGTGGGAAATGATTACTCACCTCATACAGAAGACACCCAGGAAAATACCACATTTATGAGCACACCTAGGCCCCACAAAACACAGCCTTCCCAAATAATCGTGTGATATCACCACCTAGAAGTGTGAGTATAGGAGAGCGGGTGGCCATCCATCCATCCTCCATCAGGATGTTTGGGAATGACACACTCCCCCGTAATAGTGGTGGTTATTGTAACATGGTTCTCAATATTGGTGGGGTTAAAATAGGAGTCACATGAATTAAAAGTATATATGTATAGGTATCAAACAATAATCCCAACCTATGGGTTTCTACAGACCAACAACCATCCTAAAAAACCACATTGGATGCTACCTCTAAATGTACAACAACACACAATCTATTTCAGAAGGAGAAATGTCTGATGAACTAATGTGGGTTCATGCTCATTACACTTTTACCCCCATTCATGTTGTCATAATTTACTACATTCATTATATTATCCAAACCATCCCTACCATTTCTTTATCCGTTATGAAATTGTTTTTACATCCCATTGAAACACATGAATCTAATAGGCACACTGCACAACAAGACACATTTTAAAAACCAGATATAATAAGAATAAGGGTAAGTTAACCCACTTCACATTCATCCCTATTTGACACCCACGACAACCACTACCATCACTATTATTGAAAGTCATTCTGCCAAAACCATCATCTAAATAAAAATCCCCCCAAAAATGGCCAAACCCCACTACACATCTCCTCATAACCAATCATGATAGTCCCTCTACATAACAACACCTCAACCATTAGACCACCAAATTAAACAAAAAAACAACCTGAACCTTCAGCCCCACTACCCAACCACTGCACATCGATTACATAATCATACAAAATATCAACCATAGGTTCAATTACACTAACCAAACCATCCCACCATAAAACAGTGCTCTCAACCCTAGATCTAAGAAACCACAAAATGGAAAATACATAACAAACATCACACAGTGGAAAACCATACCAAACAAGGTTGGGTGTATTTCAATATGGTAAATTTTTTTTCTTTAATTCCACATGACAATTCAAGTGTAATCATTAATGGTATGCAATCCTAGGGAATCCATTTACTTTACAAAATGTACGTAGTTAATAGAATTCATATATATATATATATGATTTCAATATAAGGAATATAAAAATCATTCACATTCCATCACAATTAATAAAACAAGAATACTGAATATTGTGATTTTTAGTAGGCAAATAGCTTATACATATCATAATATCATGAGATAACAAAGCAGAATATAAGTCACTTTTTCTCATCCCCGCATGTTCGTCTTCAAGAAAATTCCCTTATCATTATTAATTCAGTATTTTGATATTTTCACAATATATGAATTCATAAACCCACCCTAAATGATACAAAAATAAATATAGATAAAATAATCCCTACCTTGAGAGAAATATGATCCCCACCTCCTCATTCTGCCAAACAAAGTGTGAACAAGGCTCTGTGGAAACATGATCTATGGGTCAGACACAGATGCATGGCTCCTTTGGTAAGAATGTTTTTGGAATCCTTTTGAGAGAGAAAGGGAATTTAATGATGAAAGAAATATGCCTGGATTTGAAAGAGTATATCCAAGACCCAAGGAATGTGTAATGGTCATAAATGACGTTAAAGGTGGGTCTTGACCAAGACCACCCAACATGGATGTTTATGAGTCTATTGGAATTCATTAATTTAAAGATATAATTTCTATGATTTTACACATATTCAAAAACACTTAATCTCGTTTTTAAACCCATTTATATCAAATAAATTTTTTAAGGGGTGAATATGGGAAAATAGGGAAAAACTGTAAATTTGACAAATTATGGGAAAATACACACCATTTAATGATTCACTAGTGTGATATACCATTTGGTGAGACACCACTGGTTGAATCACGGTTGGATGAGTCAGTAGTGGATTAGGTAATAGTGACAATCTACCGAGGGTGTCTCACTTTTTTTTCTGGTCAGCATTCAGAGAGGTACTATTCATTTAGCTAAATATGTGAATCATCGTTAGTGAGTCACTGATGCAACTCACAGATTGAACTAACAGATTCCACATTTAGATATCACCTATGAATTCCACCTACCAAATTCACCTACCTACACATCCTACTAATGCCACCAACCATCTGTAACTCACCGTTGGAAAACTAGAAAACTAGAAAACTCTCGAAAAAAGCCACCATGACTTCCAAAACACCTCAAAAACTTTAGTTTCACAAAATTTTGGACTAGGGAGGTCTGTTAAATTACATATTACCTATTTAAATTTACATATATGTACCAAGAATGCAATTTGGTGATGAAAAATGAATCAAATTGCTTGTTAGAGTTGGTAATCCTTATTATTGCATTAATTTCGTTATCACATTTCATGGGATGAAATGGTATGGAAGAAGATGATATATTATAATTAAATAATTATTATAATGTAATTAATATAAAATATATCAATTTTGTACATAAATTTTACTCTCTATGATAGATGGTGATTGAAAATAAATTACATCAGTTCATGAGGTTGTAGTCGACCATACACACGAATGATCGTTTCATTTCCCATTTGATAGAGAAGGAGATGGATATAGGGTCCACCATAGGCATAATAACGTATATTTATATGTCATAATGTTTTTTCCAATTTCATCATTCTTCAATTAAATCATAATGAGGTAGATGAAAAATAAAATGAAATCACATGGTTCTGAATTATACCTCATCTTTTTAAAACCTCCTTTAAGTTATACCTTAATTCCACAGTGGTTGGTATACATCCAAACAAATAAATCTATGAAATGATAAAGGATTATAAAAAGTTTATTCTAATTTTATGTTCATAAATTTAATACACATTGTGTATGGAGAGGATAGAAGACTAATTCTCTATTTATTAGTGTTAGAGAGTACATGCTTGGAATTTTTATAGATATTCAAATATATTAATGTCATAATGAGAAAAAATGTATCATAAATTGAAAATTTAGGAATATAATATATGAATGGGTAGTTTTTTTAACATGAAAATTATTTTGAAATATTTTTAGTTCATCTTAAAACATACAAATATAGTTGAACACTATGGAAAACATGTTTTCACATTAACTGTGTTAACAGATCTATACTATTTTCAATCAACAATATTGAAAAAATAATTGTTTCCATTATTACAATATAATAAAAAATATTCCAACTATGGAATTTATTTTATCAAATTCAATTCATATAAATATAATAATTTAATTTTGAAAATTTTCACCCAAAATAAGTTGATTTTTTTGATATATTTCTGTATGTGCATAAATCCATTAAAAAAATAAAGAATAAAATATATTCTAAAGACCATAATTTTACTAATAATAATATCAAGGTACTAATGGTACATTCACACTATTTAAAAAATGAATCATTTTAAAATCACGAATTGAAAATATAGTTTTTAATTAAAATTATTAATTTCTACTAATCATCAAAAAAATATTGTATTCAAAATATTCTGAAAAAACATATATTCCAATATTTACAAAGAGATATAAAAAATTATTTTAATTACATAAAAATAAAATTATATGATTTCGGAATGTAAATTTTAAAATAAACATATAATATATATAAATTAATTTAGAAGGAACAAAATTTATTTCCAATTGTTTGGTAAATAATTTTATATTAAAATAGTTAAAATAACAATATAAAATATAAATTATTATTATTATTATGATCTTCCATTGATATCATATTAAAATAACATGTATTGTTAAATATTTTAAAATTCATTAATGGGGTTTCATTATGAATCATTAGCTCACCTATATAGGATAATTTGTTTAAGATCATCCTAATAAATATCCTAAAGATTCAAAATATTTGATAGTTTAAAGGGATAAAATATAATGATTATATTGAGAATTTATCATATCATTCAATGAATTATCATAATTTCAATTTTATTATATTTTTAATATTTTTTATGATATTTAATCATTCATATTTCTACTCAAGTATGGATTTATATATTAGTTATTGTGTTTTACGAATGGTTCGATAAAATTTTGGTTATATTAGAAAAAAATAATTATAAATACAACCAATTATGAGAAAAATTAACTCTATAGAGAATATTTTAAATTTTAAATAACAAATATGGATAATCTATATTTAAGACATAGGATCATGTTGATGGTATTTAATGTAATTTAATTACACCATAGACTAGATTATTTTCCATAAACAAATACAATTTATTATGATATTTAGAAACTATTCTGAGACATTATATATATTTTAAACAATAAAATATTGATTTTAAAAACACACAATTATATATATGTTCTTTTTGATTAAGATTTTATTAATTATATCCTATGTAAAATTAATATGGAATAAAATATATATGAATATAACTTGTGGTATAAAAAACTAATTTTCTATTAATGTGCAATCAATATAGAAAAATGTAAGATAATAATCAATAGGAGGATCTTTCCCCCTTAATTCCCACACATATTTCAAAATTCCATAGTATTTGTGTATGATTACTTTAATAATAAGTAATCCATGTCCTTAATATGAAAATAAATAGATTGATTTCAATTTAATAAATTATGAACACAATCTCAAAAATTTCAAAAAAAATTATAAAAAATAATGATTCCCAATCGAATATCAAATATATGTATAAATAAATGAACATGTCAATAAAAAATCATTTAAATAAAGGTACACATGAAGCTAATCATCAACCAAAAGGACTGAAATTCATTTATAATAGATTCCTATTTCTAATATATAAATTTTATAAACCTTTTCTACGTTTACCCAGTTGAAAATAATATTACATTTCTCTCTTAAGGGAATTATTGTTTCCTATATCTAAAACAATAAATATACAATTAAAAATTATTATTATATTATTCTGAAATATAAATCCAATATTATAATTATTGTGCATTATTTTAGAACATTTTATTAAATATTTCTTGAATTAAATCCCTTTAGTTTGTTGTATAACATAATTAAAGTAAAATCAGAGGAGGTGAAATATCAATACAAGGTCATAGAATATATATAGAAGTAATGAAACCATATAATGGTGATAATTATGGGAAAAAAGTGGAAAATACGGGTGATAGTGATGAAAAAAGGATGTATAAAAGTATGAAAGAAAATAAGAAAACTCTATGAATGAGCTTATAAGGAAACATAAGTGGAATACATATTATCATATCCATATATGACATCTTTTAAATTGTTATAGAATTTATGCAGATGAATAATAAAAATTCTATATAATATATTTCATGGGACATCAATAAATTAAATATTTAGAATTGAATTTCTCAAATTTTAGTGTATATAAATTATGTAAAATGTGAGATCCCAAAAAAAGAAAATTAGAGTATTTTTGAATATCTCAATATGTGAGGAGTTCATCATTATTTACCAAATAGAAATCCTTATAATGATTTAAAATATTAAATATTTTTCATTTTCATAAATCACTGGAAAATGTATATTCCTAATGAAATTGTGTTATAAGGGAAAAATATTTGATTCCTTTAAATGAGTTTTATAAGCTATTATTTGGATGAACAAAAAAACATTTTTAATGAAAAATCATTAATCATATGGAGAAATATTATTATATAATGCATGAGAAAACTCATGTAATAGTTTAAATGTTTATTATTCTATACAATTATTACAATCATCATATTTAATTATATGTTAATGTTATAATTATCTATTCTATGGAGGAAATCATTGATTGTTGTAAATCCATAAATATTGATTTTTTATTTACTGTTGAATAAAATGTCTTTGATCTCATGAATGAGATCATTCAACAAGATTGAAGGAGATTATTTATTGGATATTTTACCTTAATTATATTAAATCACCACAATTTTTTAGTTATATATAGAGTTTGGATCATATAAAAATAATGATTATTGGGATGGGAATAACTAAAATTAGAAACTAAGATGATGAATCTAATTTTAAGGGAATGAACTAGATAAAAACTTATCATTGAAATTTTTCACAAAGCTTGACAACAAAATCATGATGTTATCACTAATTTAGTTTATTAAACATCAATAAACAATAATTTATCTAACTTTTTGAGATTTAAGACTTTATATATAATTATAAACAAATATTTGTTTCATGAATAAGAGTAAATAGTTTAATTTTTAATGAAAAATAAAATATCTTCAGGTAGCTCTAAAAACCAACGAATTAATTAGACTATATGCACACCAAAAATATTACCAAAAAAATGAATCAAAACAACATATCACCAATAAAGGTATCCTATTTACCTAATAAAGGTGAATTGGAATAAATAATTAATAAATCTTCATGATGAGGGTAGTATAATAATCATTTCTTTTTGTGAGTGGGTTATCCCACTAATATTAGGTCAAATAAATAAGGAATCATGTTGATATAATTATATGATAACGAGTTTATACTAAAAGAGAATATTATGTGATAAAATTTTATATCATTATTTAAATCAAAATTATGAAAATGGTGTGCCCATATTTTAGTCCCTGTCAAGTATTAAATTCTTAAATGGATAACCTAATATGAATTATGTTACATGTCATATAGTTATACTTGTTATATACATTTACTATTGGATCATGAAAACTTAGATAAATATAATTCACGTGTTTATTCAATACCTATAATATATATTGAAATACATTATTATGTATAATGAAATGGTAATATTTTTTTGCTTCATAAGAACTATACCTTTTCACTTAAAATTGTTCATTTTTTTGAGAAAATCACAGTATGTTTTTCAAAGTGTAGAAAATCATTAGATGTATACCATTATAAAAAAGAATTCATACCTGAACAATATAATGAAAATAGTTTTGTAATTAATTTGGTAACAATTTAAATTCTTTCTTCAGGAAGTAATTCTCTTAAGATATTGGATAACAGAGCAAGGAATAATAGTTTATACAACATAATTAAATGTGATACAACCTTTTTGTGGGAAATTAGAATCCTTCAATGACATGTGGGTTCCTTTAATAGATTTGAAAATTATTTTTCATGATAACTATCCCACTCACCCACCTATATTAAAATGAATAATCTTAATAATTTTTTTCATTCAAGGAGTCCTCCACTAAAATGAAATGAAATTTTCTGGCCTACCCAGTCATGATTTCTCCAAAATTTACTTAAACACTTTGAACATATATGTGATTCTTTTAATTTAAAAATGTGTGAAGATTCTAGATAGTGGTATGATAATATTTATTATATATTTAATATATTTTACACATAATAACTACATCAAAAATAATTTATAATAACCATTTAAAATGAATAATACATGTGGACTTTTATTTAGGGATGTTTATAGTACATTATAATGTAATAATATATAAAAATCATGAAACATTCTATTAGAAAATAAAAAAGGTATCATAGTTTATATTAATTTATTTTATTAGCATACTATAAAATTTGTAAATCATAATCAATGATGAAATTGGAATAGAGAATGAATTTTTTGACCACCTATGAAAATAAAAATTGTTTATGTGGAAGTGGAGAAAGAGATTTATTTTTTATGATGCGTTCAAAAATGATAATATTTTTCCTAGAAATTTTTAATATCATTATTTTTTCATTAAAATTTAAACTATTAAAAATATTAACCATATACCCATTTTCCACATATAAATATGGAAGATTATTTTTAGATGGAAACAAATTATTTTTTTTGAAAATAAATTATAATCAGGTAATCCAGAGATGGAATTTGTTGGTGATGTGTGTTTTCATCCCATGTACAGTTTATTATGGGATTTTGGTTTTCAAGACATACTATAAGACAAAATGAGAATGATAGGAATATGTAAATGTTCATATATAGTTGATTAATTTTTTACATCATTTACGACGTTAAAAGGAGTTTATTGAGATTGTGTGATTAGTGAAATTTGAAAAGTATTGTTCGATAGAACATTGTAATGTATCATGAAAAAAATCATGTATTCCTGTTGTTCAGTGGTTGTGGAATTCATTTATATGTACCCTTATTGAAATATTAATGAATAAAATGTAATTTATGTTGAGTTTTAAATTTTAAACTAGTTGGAATCCATTGACACTATAATTAATTTAGTTATAATTATCATATAATTATTTTAGAAAATAACTTTTCTCTATTTAGAATATAATAGTTTGATATTAGTGAATGAGGTTTTGAAATAAAAAATCACACATTCAGGTTATTACCTAATTTTTGGATACTTATTTAATTTTGAAATCCCTTATAGCGTATAAACATGGGGTCATGTAGAATTTTCCATCTATGAATCCAAATAGTATTTGAAAATAAAATATACCAAGAATGAACAATAAGAGAAATATAAACAATGAGCATCATAAGATTATAGTACTACATTTTTTAAATCCATTTTTATTTATGAATTATTATTGATTAATAGAAACCCATGTTACATGTCAATGAAACATGATTATATATCATATTATGATATAAAAATGAAAAATATGAATTAATAAAATTTTGTTGGAAAATTATTTTAATGTTTATAAAAGAGAAATTTAATATGATTCTTAATGAGAATAAATTTAGTAAAATAATGAATTATTAAAATTTGAATGATAAACCCATCAACTAATCCGAATTAATTACCAATTAAATTATACTCATTTATAACTAGACTTTAATCATTTTTGTTTTAAAATTAATACCGTTTTCATTAAGACCCATAAAATGGAAAAATTAGACTCGTGGTAAAATGGAAATTAAATCAATAACAGAACCATGTTAAATGTTTTTGGATTCATTCATATGAAATATATTCTAACTATAACTAAATGTCCCATTAAATCCAAAAATATTTTATTGAATAATAAATGATATTTATATAAATAGTTTTATTTATTTTTAAGGGGTATGCCATGTAACGTCCCGATTCCGGAGCCCCTCCACTGGTGCCCCGTACCTGGTTCGCCACATGACCTCAAGTGCGTTTCCCCGAATGCCAGAGGCTTCCGACTAGCAGCGAGGGTCTTAGTGAGTCAGTGGGGAAACTATTCCCTCATTCGATAAGGTATACGAGGTAAGAAAACCACAGTAACAATGGAAGCAACAAACGACAAGCATAACAACAGAAACCAAACAACGGAAGCAATGTAGATATATAACAATGATGATAATAATGCAGCAGGTACAAGTATCTAAGAAAAACAGCAAACACAACAACGTGCTGAAATACAACTGAAACTAAGTGATAAAGAAAAACAAATAGTCTCCTCAGCATCGCGAGCCACGGCTCGGTCCCATGCTCCCCAACTCCTGATGCAGTCATGACCCTGAAGTAGAAGGGCGCTTGCCCTTGTCTATACCTTCAGCAACATAGTCTGCTTGGGCCCAAAAGCATGGCCCAAATAGGGTGTGAGATACAATCCCAGTAGGAAATCACCCAATGATTTGTTCCTAACAGTAAATGAATACATGATAGTAATAAAACAAGAAGCAGTAAACAAAAAAGCACAAATAGTTACAATCCATAGTTCTAACAAGTATAGCACACAAGTAAGCAGCCATCAACAAGAAGAAAAATGGGTAAACCTCTGGGTAGCTCTCACAGTCTAACCCCTATGGTTCAACCTCTAAGTACTAGAAGCCCTCTAGGAGGCACACACAGTCTCACCCCTCTGGTTCTTCTATGTAATTAAGAAAACTCTCTGGGGAAGCACTCACCATCAATTCCCCCTATAGTCTCGTATCGTGCTAAAGGATCTCTGGGGAAGCACTCAACGTCAATTCCCCCGGTGGCCCGCATCGTAGTTAAAAGACACTCTGGAGAAGCCCTTCCTTCAATTCTCCCTTTGGTCTACTACTCTAGGTTCTCAAAGTCCTGAGTGAAACTAAACATGCTCCGCGCGTGTATCGTCCAAGTAAACCTCAAGAACTACTTGGCTATCAACTAAGGATCAATAGCAATAAATAAACAACAGTTCCACTATCCTACGACTAGGCATGGAAACTGGAAAAATGCCAAACAGGCAGAACAAGCATGGAAAAGAAAACTAAGCACAAACAAATTACTCTAATCACAAGCAATAACCTCTACTAAAGCAATCAAGCAAAGCAGGCAAGTAATAAGGGAAAAAAAGAAACACGCAATACCCTATTCATGGGTATTGGTGGAATTTTCACATAATACTCATCAACTTTCTACATAAAGGCACAAACCACCTACCTCGATCCTAGGAGATTGATATACTTGAACCTCGATGACAAATTCCCCTTAGAACGACATAGATCTGAGAAAACACACAAATTGTTCATCCCATGATAACATGAAAACAAGGAGGAATCAAGAAACAAGGCTCAAGAAGAAGGAATAACTCACTACTACGATTCCAACGCAATCGACCATGCCCAAATCGGATAACGGACGGCGAGACAGGAGCTTGGAGAAGATTCGGCCGTACGGACGCTCCAAGACGGTCGAAAACTGAAGAAGAAGACGAATATGAGGGTTATGTGCGACCCTAGTCCATTTAATGAAAAAAAAGTACACAGCGTGTAATTCGAATTTTCCGTACTCCGAAATAACTGGCCTCCACCTCAGCCTTACACACAGTGTGTGTGGCCCGGACATGGCCATCACCCGGCTTCGAGCCGAAACAGAGTACATGGCATGTACTCAGAAAGTACACGGAGTGTACTTTAAAAATTTCCAGAACAAACATTTTTTTCTTAAAAAATCCAGAAAAAAGGAAAACATACCTGAATGAAGATCTGGGTTCTTACCAACTTCCCCCCTTAATGAAATTCATCCCAGAATTTCCCTAACGAGGTGGAGAAGAAGAATCCCCGAACAGCTCCGGCCACTGTGATCGTACATCGGCCTCCCTCTCCCAGGTCTCGTCTTGTACTCGCCCGTGCTGCCATAGCACTCGTACCAGAGGAACAGACCGCCCACAGAGAACCTTTGTACTATGATCGACAGTCCAGATAGGATGCTCCTCGAACGACGCATCCGCTTCAATCTCGACTTCCTCAGGCTGAAAGACGTGAGACGAGTGTGAAAAGTAATGTCGGAGCTGAGAGATGTGGAAGACGTCGTGCATGGCCCGATACCTCTGAGGTAGTTGCAACCCATAGGCGATTGGACCCACTCTCTCCAAAACCTCAAACGGCCCGACGTACCGTGACGAAAGATTACCCTGTCTCCGATTCCTCTTGTGTCCCAACCTAGGTGCGACACGTAGGAAAACCCGATCACCGACCTTGAACTCCAGAGGTCATCTTCGCTGATCACCATAAGACTTCTGCTGAGACTGTTCTATAGCCATCCTCTTCCGAATCAGCTCTATCTACTCTGAAGTCTCCTGAACAAGACAAGGTCCCAGCAAAGCTGCCTCTCCTTCCTCCAGCTAGTATAAGGGTGATTGGTATGGCCTACCGTACAAAGCCTCTTATGGCTCCATCTGAATGGTCTTCTGGAAACTGTTTTTGTAGGCGAAATCCACCAGAGGAATATGCTTCTCCCAAGAACCGCCAAAGTCAAGGATGCAAGCTTGGAGAATATCCTCAAGCACCTGGATCATGCGCTCAGACTGGCCATCAGTTTGGGGATTGTATGCTGTATGCAAAAGTATCTGTGTACCCAAGGCCTTCTGAAGTCCCTGCTAGAACTGAGAGGTAAAGCGCGCATCTCTTTCTGAAACAATAGAGCATGGAACTCCATGTAGACACACAATCTCTCTGATGTAAAGTCATCCAAGATCATCGACACTAAAGGTCTCCTTGATCGTCAAGAAGTGAGCAAACTTCGTAAGCCTGTCGACGAAAACCCAAACAACATCGCTCCCTCGAGGTGATCTTGGCAACCCGGTCACGAATTCCATCGCAACATCATTCCACTTCCACTCTGGAATGGGTAGCTGCTGTAAGATCCCCGCTGGTCGCTGATGCTCTTCTTTAACCTGCGGACAAGTAGAACATCTCATGAAAAAACCAGCAACATCCTTCTTCATACCTGGCCACCAGTACTGGCGATGAAGATCCCGATACATCTTGGTGACGCCAGGATGAACTTCCCAAACTGAGGAATGGAAATCCTACATCAGCTCCTCACGTATGTCTTCTGGAACCCATACGCGTCCTTGGAAACGCAAGATCTCATCCTCGCCCACTGTCCATCCAGGAAGAGGGTCCTCTCCTGACACACTCTCCCGTAGGACTAAACCTTCTGAGTCTAGTAGATGCCTCATCCGTACACGATCATGTAGCATGGAGGTAACAGCTACAAAATATAGAAAGGTCTGTCCCTATCTTTCGGGAACCTCTAGATGCATCTCAGAGAAAAGGGCCATCAGCTGCCACTCACTACTAGCCTCTTAAACTGCCTGAATCTGAGTTCTCCTACTCAACGCATCCTCCACGACATTGCCCTTTCTTGGCGTATAGGCAAGCTCTAAGTAAAAGGACTGTAGATATTCAACCCACATGCACTGCCTCAGATTCAGATCACGCTGAGTCAAGATATACTTGAGACTCTTGTGGTCAGTGAATAACACAAAGTGCTCTCCTAGAAGATAGTGTCTCCTACAACGTAAGGCATGAACAACAGCTGCCAACTCCAGATCGTGCGTAGGGTAGTTCCTCTCATGTGGCCTCAACTGCCGAGACCCATATGCAACGACTCCATCTCCCTGCATAAGCACAACCCCCAGCCCGATACCTGAAGCATCACAGTAAACAGTGTAGCTCTTGCCTGGCTCTGGCAAGACTAGTATCGGTGCTGACTTCAACCTCCCTTTCAGCCCCTGAATGGATGACTCAAACGAATCTGACCACAAGAACCTTCCCCCCTTCTTGGTCAGACCTGTCAAAGGTGCTTCTAAACGAGAAAATTCCCGAATGAAGCGTCTGTAGTATACATCCAGCCCTAGGAAGATCCGTACCTCAAAAACATTCATCAGCTGCTCCCAGGAAACTATAGCTCTCACATTCTCTAGGTACACAGATACTCTTGCCTCCGAGATGACGTGGCCCAAGAAGTGAATCTGATCCATCCAGAAGTGACACTTTGAGAGTTTATCATAAAGCCGATGCTCTCTCAGTGTACTCAAAACGATCTCAAGATGGGTGGCATAGTCGTTTCGAGTGTGAGAGTACACCAAGATATCGTCCACGAAGACCATGAAGAAGGTATCCAAGTAAGGATGGAACACTCGGTTCATCAGCGCCATGAAAACTGAAGGTGCATTTGTGAGACCGAACGGCATGACCGTATACTCGTAAAGACCATAACTGCTCTTGAAGCCTGTCAGAGGTATATCTGATGGTATAAAGCGCAACTGATGATAATCGGACCTCAAGTCGATCTTCAAGAACACCCGGGCTCCTCAAAGCTGATCGAAAATGTCATCAATCCGCGAAAATGGATATCTGTTCTTGACTGTCAACTGGTTCAGCTTCCGATAATCCACACAAATCTAAGGGGTACCGTCTGCCTTCTTTGCAAACAGGACTGAAGAACCCCAAGGAGATGTACTGGTTCAGATGAAACCCTTAGCCTATAACTCCTCCAACTACTTCTTGAGCTTCTGCAACTCAGGTGTGTCCATCCTATATGGATGAATGGAAACCGGTGCCGCTCCTGGCATGAGCTCAAAAGAGAAGTCTACCTCATGCTCCGAAGGCAAACCCGAAAAGTGCTCTGAAAAAACATCCTTGAAGCGATCCACCACTGGAATAAAGTCCAACTGTGGAGTCCCCTGATCATCCAGATAAAGACTAGCAATCTGGGCCATCACTCCTCCTAGCCCAAAATGCTCGAGTCCTGCCCGACTCGCCCGAACGTCCCATTCGCCTCTATGAAGGAAAGATTCACCCTATGGTGAAATGAAACTGACTCTGTGGCGATAGCAGTCGACGACTGCCCAGAATGGGAATCAACCAGTCCATGCCAAGGATGACATCATTGCCTGCCATCTCTAGGACATAGAGGTCCCATAAAAGGCGATACCCTGCAACCTCGAGAGGGCACTCTCTACACTGGCGTACACTAGATGTCCTCATTCCCAATGGTGTTTCTAGTGTAAACGAGTCAACAAAATAAAAGATGCAGAGTCCAAGGCTCTCCACAACATCAACAGAGATAAATCTATGCATAGCACCCATATCTAAAAGGGATGAAGATAAAAATGAGGCTACTAAAATTGTACCTCGAACAGTAGAAGGGTTGGGATCCTTCTCATGATAAGTCTGCTCCACGGCGAATGACTGGCCTGCACTGCGGCCCTGTTCCCCTCAATAACCACTCTGAACTGAACCTCCCTGCTGGTGCTGAGGAACTGGTGGCTGACCGCCACGACCTCGACCTCCACCTCGGCCCGAACGGCAGGAAGAACTCCAGTTCCCTGACTGGTGAGAGACTGGTGGGGCTGCTCCTGAATGAGGAGTCATGGAAGAACCCTGGTCACATGCTGCTGGTGAGAAAACCTGGCAGAAATGCTGAAGGTGACCCATATTTCCGCAAGATCGGCACTCCACGAGGTCTCTCTAGCACTGCGGCCTCATGTGCCCTGTTGGCCACACTGGTAACACGTCACCTGGCTGCCTGATGATGCATCTCGCTTCCTCGAATCATCGCGCGTAGCATCCCTACGGCACTTCTTGCTGTCATCTGAAGGGAAGCTAGCTCTGGAAGAAGAACCACCCTGACTCGCAACTCCATAGTTTCTCAGATTGCGCTCCGCAATTAGTGCCTAGTTGACGATGGAAGTAATGGATGTTAGCTGGAAGATGTTCTCCTATGAGCAGATCTCCCGCTTGAGTCCATCCTCAAACTTCCTCTCCAATAAAAACCCACTCCCATCCCGAAGGGGTGTAAAACTCTGTAGCTCAGTGAAATGAGAGGAATACTCCATGACAGATAGAGTACCCTGCTCTAAGCTCATGAACTCCTGGGCTCGATCGGCCCTCAGGGTCTCCGGGTAGAAGTAGTCGTAGAAAATGCACTGGAAATCCTCCCAAGTCATAGCCTGCTGCTGACCCGCCTGTGAGATCACGTCCCACCACCTCTCGGCGGAGTCTTGAAGCATGTAAGTGGCGAGCTTGACCTGCCTCTATGGAGTCGTCTCTATATGCTCGAATATAGGCAGCATGGCTTCCAGCCATGACTTTGCAGCCTGAGTTCCTCCCTCCCCCGAGAACGTGGGAGGATGATATTGCTGAAAGACCCGAGTCAAGTATACCATAGATGAGGCAGGAGGCAGTCCTTCCTGAAAGACCTGTATCATCCTCATGAAACCTTCCTTGAACTGCGCATCAGCACCTGCGACTGGTACAAAAACCGGTGCCAAGGCTGGCTCGGCTGGGGGATCGACAGGAAGTCCCTGATCAGCCCTTTCTGGTGTCTGATCACTGCCTGACGATAGACGTACGACCGGAGGACGTCTCAGAGGAATAGCTCTGAAAGATAAAAATAACACCTTAGATCAGGAAAACAAGGACAAGGAACACAAGAGTACAAAACGGGAACAGGGGAAAAAACACACAAGATTGCAAGACACGACTAAACGGCATGTATAAAACTAAACGGCGTGTCTACATAAACCACTGAAATGGGCATGTACTCCTGCCCTACAAGTCGTGTACACTACAAACAACACGACATGTTGATCCCCACACATGGAGTGTTCTTGAAACTATTCCCCTGCACGAGTATCCTTACACGGCTAACCCACATGGTCCGACTCAACCCGATACTACACGGCATGTTCGAAACAAACACGACGTGCACTAGACAAGGCTTCAACGGTCCGTGTTGTTGAGTACACAGCCATCTACATGGATGGACCTTACCCAGCGTGCTCCGAAAAAGCACAGCGTGCATAGGTGAAGGCGACACCATCCCGTGTTGTTCGTGACACGGTCGGGTACCCGGGCAAGACTACACGGCGTGTTCCGAACAAACACGGCGTGTGGAAAAGAATGTAACGTCGGCCCATGTTGTTCGTGACACGGCCAGGTACCTGGACAAGACTACACGGCGTGTTCTCTATGGACACGATGTGTTCTACCCGAGCTTCCCTGGCCCTTGTTTTTAGTGACACTGCCGAGTACACGGCCCCGAACTCACACGGCGTGTACCACTGGTACAAGACGTGTTCCCAAAGTTACTCCCACGACACCATGATCTGCTCACACGGTCAGTGACACGGCCTGAAAACTACACGGTGTGTGCCCAAAAAGTACACGCCGTGTATTCTGGGTTTTTCTGGGCAGTAGCTCAGAAACTGCGCAGAATTCAAGAAACACTAAAACAAGGAAAAAGATACCAAATTCCGATCCGGGAGGGACCATAACACCTCAAGAACCAAAATTTGGAGTTCATTTTAAGCAAGGAACAAAGAAATAGTTTTCTAACACAACAAAAGAGAATCTATCAAACAACTATCACAACAACATGCATAATCTACACAAAGTCTATCACAACAGCATGCAATCGCTAATACACCCTAGATGGCATGGTAAGAATGCATGAAATGTGATTTCTACAAGTGCCTATATGGTGCATGAGATGGAATACCCTCATCTCATCGGGTTATGATAGAATGGAACTGAAATATCAAAACGATAACCACACAAGTCATGCGAATCACTCTAGGTGAAAATATACCAACCATAAAAATCAAACCAGCAAAACTGCAATTAACGAGGTAGAATGGATTTTCCCTGTACATGGGTTAGCTACTCCCGAGCATATCTTAATGCCAAGTACCGAACCCATCCTATCCCTAGATAAGGTCTCCAAATAGTAAGGCAAGATAAATGAACTCCTCTTATACCACTTTGTAACATCCCGAGTCCGGAGCCCCTCCACTCGTGCCCCGTACCCGGTTCGCCACATGACCTCAAGAGCATATCCCCGAATGCCAGAGGCTACCGACTAGCAGTGAGGGACTTGGTGAGTCAGTGGGGAAACTATGCCCTCATTCGGTAAGGTATACGAGGTAAGAAAACCACAATAACAGCAGAAGCAACAAACTACATGCATAACAACAGAAAACAAACAGCGGAAGCAATGCAGATATATAACAATGATGAGAATAATGCAGTAGGTACATGTTTCTAAGGAAAACAGAAAACACAAAAATGTGCTGAAATACAATAGAGACCAAGTGAAAAAGAAAAACAATAGTCTCCTCAGCATCACGAGCCACGGCTCGGTCCCATGCTCCCCAGCTCCTGATGCAATCATCACCCTGAAGTAGAAGGGTGCTTGCCCTTGTCTACACCTGCAGCAACATAGTCTACTTGGGCCCAAAATCATGGCCCAAACAGGGTGTGAGATACAATCCCAGTAGGAAATCACCCAAATATTTGTGCCTAACAGTCAATGAATACATGAAAGTAATAAAACAAGAAGTTGTAAACTGAAAAGCACAAACAGTTACAATCCACCGTTCTAACAAGTATAGCACACAAGTAAGAATCCAACAACAAGAAGAAAAACAGGTAACCCTCTGGGTAGCTCTCACAGTCTAACCCCTATTGTTCAACCTCTAAGTACTAGAAACCCTCTGGGAGGCACACACAGTCTCACACCTCTAGTTCAACTACGTAATTAAGTAGACTCTCTGGGGAAGCACTCACCGTCAATTCCTCCTATAGTCTTGTATCGTGCTAAAGGCTCTCTGGGGAAGCACTCAATGTCAATTCCCCCTGTGGCCCGCATCGTAGTTAAAAGACACTCTGGAGAAGCCCTTCCGTCAATTATCCACTCGGTCTCACATCATGATTAATGGAAACTCTGGATAAGCCCTTCCGTCAATTCTCCCTTTGGTATACTACTCTAGGTTCCCACAGTGCTGAGTGAAACTAAACATGCTCAGCACGTGTATCGTCGAATTAAACCTCATGAACTACTTGGATATCAACTAAGGCTCTACAACAATAAATAAACAACTGTTCCACTATCCTATGACT
Organism: Viscum album; assembly: GCA_963277665.1. Classification (NCBI taxonomy): domain Eukaryota; kingdom Viridiplantae; phylum Streptophyta; class Magnoliopsida; order Santalales; family Viscaceae; genus Viscum; species Viscum album. Next base: position 1,447,706,953 of record OY728151.1, on the reverse strand, counting down.
AGGCATGGCAACTGGAAAAACACCAAACAGGCAGAACAATCATGGAAAAGCACAAAAAAATTACTCTAATCACAAGCAATAACCTCTAATAATGCAATCAAGCAAAGCAGGAAAGTAATAAGGGAAAAATAGGAAACACTCAATACCCCATTCACGGGTATTGGTGGACTTCTCACATAATACTCATCAACATTCTACAGAAAGACACAAACCACCTACCTCGATCCTAGGAGATCGATATACGTGAACCTCGACAACAGATTCCCCTTACTACGACGTAGATTTGAGAAAACGCACAAAAAGTTCATCCCACGATAACATGAAAACAAGGTGGAATAAATAAACAAGGCTCAAGCAAAAGGAATAACTCACCGCTGCGATTCCAACGCAATCGACTGTGTTCGAATCGGAGAACAGACGACGAGGAAGGAGCTCGGAGAGGATTCGGCCGTACGGATGCTCCCGGATGGTCGAAAACTGAAGAAGAAGACAAATATGGGGGTTAGGCACGACCCTGGTCCATTTAATGAAAAACAAAGAAAGTACACGGCGTGTACTTTTTGAGTACACGATGTGTAATTTGAATTTTCCGTACTCCGAAATAACCGGCCTCCACCTCAGCCTTACACACCGTGTGTGTGGCCCGGACACGACCAGCACACGGCTTCGAACCGGAACAGAGTACATGGCATGTACTCAGATAGTACATGGTGTATACTTTGAAAATATCCAGAAAAACCATTTTTTTCTTAAAAACTCCAGAAAAAAAGAAAAACATACCTAAACGAATATCCGGGTTCTTACATGCCATCCTTGAATTCCTTCCAAAACCAAATGATATTTTTCAATTTATGATTTACATAATTTAATATATATATATATTTAGTTTCAATTGATTTTTTTCATATTCATTTGATTTAAAAAATCTTTCAAAATCCATATTTAATGAATTTAAAAGTCATTATATGAGGGGATGGATAAAAAATAATTCAAATGCGATGTGTGAAAGTTAAAATTTTAGATAATGAAAATAATCAATTACGTGTATAAAATATATATCCTTTTGAAAATGTTTAATTCAACACCATAAATGTGGATATATCCAAAGTAGCAATAACAGATCCAATATTCGTGTTTTTTAATCGTCTAAACCCTAAAAATATGGAACCACCGTGTCATGTGTAAAAAACAGTATCATTTTATATTACAGAAATGTGGTACATCAATAAAAATTCAGGGAAACGCCTATATCTATCCCTAGTTTTTGTAATCATTCCAACCCAAAAACCATGGAAGAAACTCTAACAACACCACATTTAATCTTAATTGAAACTCTAAAATATTATACACTAAAAAATATATTTTATTTAAAATCATACAAAAATGAATAATTTTTTAAATAATAGATCTATTGTATATCATTTTCCTCTCTTATATAATTTCCCCCAAATTTAATATATTATATGTTTTCTGACACATAATTTTAAGGGTCTATTTCTCGAAATCCCATAATTATATTAAATAAAAAACCTTGATAACTCCCCCAATTAACATGTTCAAATATAATATTTATTTTACCCTAAATCAGGCAATGTAACACCATTAAATTTATTATTACAATACAAGGAAATTGGAAATAGGTATTTAAAAAATAATAATAAAACAATAAACGAGAAAATATATGTTTCAATAAAAGATACCATTTTTTAAATTTCTTAATTATTAAAATATTGTGGTCGATATAACAATGACTTGGTGAGATATATGAATGATCTAAAAATAAAAAAATACCCTCACCATGAGGGGTATATTGATTTCCATTTATGATTTGTTCTATAGGTTCCCTATGGAAATATATCCACATCATTGAAAAATAAAAAACTATCTTTGACTAAAATAATATAAAAATAATATATATCTTTATATGAAGGTATATTAATATTTAAATAATAATCTATTGTCATAATTTCAACTCTAGTTATCTAAAAACCCCAAAATGTGTCCCTCTATCATATATTAGTCACTCTAAAAATAAAATAGTTATTTTAAAAAAATATTACAAACAAACTATACTAAATATAAATATATACACCAGTTTCTATTAACTTAAACTAATTACATTCAATTTCCAAAAACCCATTTAGCATCATCATTATTCAAAATTCTAACAAACATTAGATAATGGGTCATGATTTGAATTATTATTAGAGTAGAATCTTTTGTGAATATATATTATAAGTAATTACACCCCACCCAAAACATCCTATATAAAATCCTTGAACACTATTCAATGAAAAACATAACCCCACCACCTGTTAATTAATATTTATCCATCATTTATAATCTTAAATATATATTTCCCCAATGAAAACCCTCTCCCAAATATCTTCATCAATTCACTAAACATACTTGCAAAACTCATTTATATCCATTAGATGTTTCAACATAATGGGATGCTTTAGAACATTCCACTACAAATACATATTGTATTATAGTAAGAATGATAAACAAGTGATCATGTTATTATATAACTAGACTATTTTTAGAGTCAAAACATTGAATTATATAATTATTTCACAAAATTTAGTGGTGAGTGATGTGTGAATCCATTTGAAGAATGTACAATTAGAATATATAGTGGAAGCTGAGGATAATTAATTAAAAGTGATCATGTTAGTGTGTATAAATTTTTTTATATGATTAGTGACACGTTTTCATTAATATTTATGTAAGTATTATTAAAATATGTTGTAAATATTAATGGATGGTCTCGGAATATGATTATATTTTTAATTTCTAAAAAAGTTCAATTTGAGATTTTATGCTTTAACATATGATTCCTATATAAAATAGAGGGTATTGATATGATATTTGAGTGATTGAAACATTATTAGTGAGTAATAAATATAATAATTAATGGATTTATTAATGAAATATGATCATAGAGTTGTCTCTACTTAATTATTACCCAAAGGGGGAATATAAAAAAGTGGTGAATTATCAAGGAAAGATATTTATCACAGTAATTTTCAATTCAAACTAAAATTTTTTAAATATATTTTATCATTAACTTTATATAGATGATGATAAACTCTAATTGAATGATAATGAGTATCAATTTTATAAAAATAATGGCTTATAATGGATTGTTTTCTCCTCAAAACCCATCAATTTATTAGTATGATATAAGTGATTTAGTATATTATATTAAAAAACATTTGTATCTATATAAATTCCTAAAATCCATAAAATTTTATAGTAGTAACTCCAAATCCTATGGAGTAGTATAATAATTATAGGGAACCAATAATTTTGATATAATGTTATTATTTGATCAATTTTCTTCTTTTAATCCTTATTAACCCATGTGGAATCATATTATATACATATTACTTATAAATTTCTATAATGTAGAAGAGTTAACAAATATTAAATTGTATAGTATAGAGGTAGTGAAATTAATTAGAACAAAATGAGTATTTCATGAAAAAGGGAGCATATATCCAGGATCTTAAATATACAAGGAGTAGTAGCAGAGTACTTTATAACTCACATTTTATTTTGAAAAACAATTATGCACTAATGAAATTATCCTAGTATATTACACACTTCCATCAAAAAAATACCTAGTAAGAACCATCTTCGAAATCATCGTTTCCTCCATGGAAAAGATAAAACATTCAAATTAAATCCCAGCTGTATTAGATAGAATTAATGCTTATAGTTAATAAAATTTCTCCCACCCTGACCAATTCTACTCCACCACCCACTACAAAAAATTAAGGTAGAAAAATCATTTTTGATATATATAATAAATCATAGGGATACATTTAAATATTTAATAAGTTGAGAAAGAAGGAAAATAATGTTTTCTATAAGAAAAAAGATACACCGGGGACATGAAAATTGTTATAAAACCCTCCAAAATAAAAAATAAATATTATTTTTTATCAATCAAAATATATAATTGAATAACGAATTATTTAGTCATTGTGTATTTTAGACATGTACATTTTGTACCATTAATTCCAAAAAAGGCATTTTAATTTGGCAGGTTCAATGACATCGTTTATAGAGACCCATATTTCTCAAATATGGATATTATATCTTTTTAAATGCATATTCATTACATTACAAAAACATGTGTGTGGGAACCATAATATTTTATTTCCTAGTAAAACATGGAACATAATAATCTTAACTAAATAATTATATTTAATGAATCCCTTAATGATATTCCACTTTAGTACTCTTATATTAAAACATTTCATCATAACATAGTTAATAGAAACAAAAAAGGTGATATTAGATTTCAAAAAGGTATAACATTTGAAATATGTAAGTAAAACATTGGGAAAATGGTATGATAATATTATAATAAAATTTTAAAACCATAACATCTATGTCAACGATCATAATCCTGAGCAATGTAATAATGATTGAATGTTGATAAGAAATAAATCATAAGGGAATCAAAGAACATGATCCATTATAGTATTAAATTGGAATAAGAAATAGAATTTTGGAATATATATAATCAAAGAAAATATTAGGTCAAGGCTACCCACAAAGTTATTAATAATTTATTAGGTTGTAGATAACCACTTGTGTATCTACATTGGCCTCAGGATAACCTATTGTGTACCCTTTTTTCCAGGTATGGGATACCACTTGGGTACCCTAATTGTCATGGTACTCCAATCCACCCATGTAACCTCTGATCTCATAAAATATTTATCATTTTACAATTTAATGAAATGATTTATAAGTCCCACCCATCACATAATGAATATAAAAAACTTTTTTCCCACATGAACATAAAAAATTTATTGTATCACAACCCATGAAAAGTAATGGATTTCAGGAAAAATTAATTATAACATAACATACGGAAAAGTTGATGGTTTATAATTATTTTCATCATTTTTTAAATGTATTACCCATTGAAAAAACCCTTATTATTTTATGTATTTTATCTAGGAGAAACCCATGGATGAAAACCAGGTTTTATAAATATTAAATTATCCCAAACATAAATAATTCCTAAAAATAATAAGAGTTCTAACCATTAATCTTAATTTTAAAAAATCATAAGTTACCATAATTTAAGTGATCATATATAGAGATGGATTTTTATGGAAAATTCATGTTGGCCAATTTTTTAGGATAATAACATTTAATTGAAAATTACTTTTTAAAACATAAAATGTTTTTCAAAACCATTTCATTTAAAATTTCGTTGAAAAATGTAATTAAATCATTAAAATTAATTTAAAACATGTCTTGGAGAAAATACCCATTCCCCATTGAAAAAAATCTAAAATGAAACATATTTTCAAAATAATTTTGTTAGAAAGAAACCATGGAAAAATATAAATGAACATTAAAATAAAATAATGCTCATGATGAAGAGAAGATTAATTAATTTATTACATGTAAAAATAATTATACATTACATATTTTCCATAAAATCCAAATGAGAATTGTATATAAAACAACATGATCATAACATTCAAATAAATTTTGTAAAAAAGGATGATATGTTTTTAGAAAATATTTATAATAATTCATTTGAAAAATGTGAAAAAATATATTTTATTTTCCATTGAATACATTGTTTTGGATGAAATCCAATATCTAACCGAAGAGTGAAATAAATTCATTTATTATTTATAGTATATTAAAAATTATTTTACAATGCTAATACCTAAAAATGGTACGACATCAATAATTAAAATCCGTAGGGGAATAAAATTTAGTATTTTCATGAATGATGGATCCTAAGGTTTTATCATTCGATACATAATAATAAACAACCCCGTTAAATGTTGAGATTGTAACATAAAATAATTACCCCATTTTTTACTTTGATTAATAACAACCATAAAGGAATAACAATAAATGTGACATAAAATATCATTAGATTAAATTAAATTTAGATATTATATTTCAAATGGGATATATACAAACCTATAAAAAGAAGATATGTGCATTGTATAATATATGTCTGAATGAAGGAAATTTGAGCCAAAAATCTCTCATCGATTTCTTAATTTTTGAAGAGTAAACCTAGTGAATGAGAAATCATAAAATATATATTTAACTTAATTTTTTTTAGAATAGAACACATATAATACATTTATTTTCATTAAATGTTTAGTATAATAAAATTGTTTGTGAATATGGCATGTGTCTCACTGAAGTAAAAAGTGAGACAGGAAAACCTTAACATAAGTATTTAAATATTTATGAAACGTTTAAACAAAATTTATAATAAATATAAGTTTATTTTACATAAATTAATGAATAAGGATAATAAATATCATAATACATATGATTTACTCATTACCATTTTCTACCAGTTAATTATAAATTACATGTTAAATTCAAGTTTTAGGTAATAACTACTTTGTCTTTTGTATATGTTTTGATTTTTTATTTTTAAACCACCGTCATTGATCATTATTTCATAATATAATTAATTTTTCCCATGTTATAAATATAACATATACTATGTATATGTATATTTATATTAATCCCTAAAATTTAGTGATAAAAAATGAAACACACCGTTCATGGAGACGGTAGGCCATTTGTACAAATGAAAATTGATTCCATTTTCATATTTCATTTAATGATGTAATGTTAAATGATATATTATAAAAATAGAATCATTTATATTTGAAATATATCACATTTGGTTATTAAAATCATCCTTATTAACATCCATGTAAAGCGTGAACTAATCACAATTCTTCGTGAGGAGGTCGCTTTCATTACTAATGAACGACATTATCATATTACAAAAAACTATAATGTTTCAAGGTATGTGTGATATAATAATTTTATACGTATAATTATATTATAAATATATTATATTTATAATTAATACATCATTATTTCCATACATGGTTGGTAATAATGAAATATATAATAAAATTGATTTGTGATGTGGTAGAATTTTGTACACATGAATGATGATTTATTAACCCATTTAATGAAAGTGGAGATGATCATTTTTTCATCATAACATTAAAAAATTTATATAGAAGATACTGAATATATCATATCAGCATGGTATGGAATTAATTTTCGGATTCGAATGATGAAATAATAAAAAAATAGTTATTGATTAATGTTACCACATTTTAAGGTATCCTCTATAGGTTTAGAAAAAGAGAAAACATGGGTTGGATTTCAATCAAAGATTTTTATTCTATGGTGTGATGAGGGATTCAGTAATGTGATTTGTAATTTTATGGTGCAAACAGAAAGGGTTTTATGGTATGAATATGAGTGGATAAGGGGTGTTCTTTTATAACTGAAGTATGTGGAACAATTGTAATTTTTTGACAGAAAGAATTCATCCAATTTTTTCATCACAGAATGATCCAATAATAGATTATTCTTAACACTAGAAAGTATAATTTCAAAACATGTCTACCCAAAGGGTGTGAATTTTTTTTTGTTATTTTAACCATTATATTTTTAGTTTAACCACCAGTCAACCCATTTTTACCTTAACTGTAGTAAATAATTGATACCGATTCTATTATTCACTTTTCTTAAAAAATATGTTTTAAAAATCCTGAAAAATGGTAACACACACTGGTAACCATATCTAGTCAGTCACTGACCTCATGAATGCCTCTATATTGGCCAAAGGTTGTCGACTACCAGTGAGGGTTAAATATCAGTTGGAGGGAGACTATGAACTCTTTATCAATGTAATAGACAAGTTGGAATAAATATAAATAACAAAAATATATTACCACAAAAAATAATACCATAATAAAATGGTAGATAAATAAGAAATTGAATACCAAAACTGAATTATAAATATTCCATTCCAAATTACATGTCATGTTTCAAAATTCAAACCCAAAAGTAAAGACACGTGGAATAAAGAAGTGGGTCAATAGCCACATCTGGTTCCCTCATCCATACTTCACACTATGTTAACCATGCAGCACATGGCCTTCTCCCTTATCATGTCTAGAAACATGGAAGTCTATTCAAGTGATAATCAGTTTAGATGATTTGGGTGTGATTAACTTGTAGTATGTCATCACCAATGTCATCTAGAACACCTTATAGACAATAATAGTGCATGTAGTTGTATAAAGAATAAAATAGAATAAATGATGTAAAAAAGTTAAAATTTATTCAATTACTCGTTATTTAACTACATAATACCCTTGGTTCCTGAGGATACTCGATCTCTAAATACCCACGTCAAACTATGCAAATGTCTGAACTATAGCCAAGGGATATCATATAAAAAAATTCCATTTTTTCCATTTATCCTCTAAATTCATATTTCATCCCATTGGAATCATAGTGATATTCCAACCCATGGGAATAGAACATTATGTCTAACAACAATTGGGTATTTAGAGCCTCATTCCTAATCCCACACCACAATTTCAATTGTATATTTGGATCATCAATCCCTTTCCATACATTATTTGTCACCATTATATTTTGATACATCAAATCATGTCCCAAACATGATTATTAATAAATTCATCGCTATGGGATTTTTTTTAAGTATAACATATACCACACATGATTATCACCTATATTACAATATTACAATATCAAATGTATCACAATATCTCATGTATCACAACAACCCATTAATTAATTCTCCAATTACTTAATTTAATTTGACAATTAAAGTTTCTCATCGTTCCATTAATTAACTAAATAATAAATTAATCCCAATAATTCCATTAATTAACCCAACAATTAATTAATCACATCAATTTACATTAATTAATTAAAAAATTAATAAATCACTTAAATTTAGTTAATTAAATCATCAATTAGTTAATCACATCAATTTTTGTTAATTAATTAAAAAATTAAATTATCCAATTCCAAATTCAAATCATTTTCATAATTATAAAAATCAATCATTAAATTAATTAATTAATTACATTTATATTTCAAAATTAAGAATCACACTTCCCATTAATTAATTCATCAATTAATTAAAAAAATCCATAAACCCATTAAACCATTAATTCACCAATTCTACAACCCTATTATTCAATCATTTCTACTAACCCATAATTAATTAATCGAATGAATTAATTCATTCTATTTATGTAATTTAATTTCCAAATGATATATAAAAATTATTCAATTAAATACACATAATTTAATCGAGATTATGGTATTTCAATAATATAACTCCTACCTCAAAATTGTTGAGGGTTGTTAGTCAATAGAAATCCCCAATTTGTGTATAATAATCATGAACACGATGAATGATGATATATTGAGTAAAATTCTAGTAAACAAAATAAAATGGATACAGATCCATCATACATAGATTTAGATCTAAATTATTTAAAATAGAGGATAAACATCTTACATTATCTGAAAGGAGGATGAAGAGAAACATAGAGAGGGATAGAGATATAATCGGGAAGAATCCACATACCCAGGGTGGTGTATATATTCAATCATGAGCATTCACTCTCCATGAAAATAAGTTATATGTTGAAGGAATACATTAAGGGGTGTCAAAAAGGAGATATATCGTTTATGTATTGGTTGGGGTTGATTTTAGGTTAATATGGGAGGTTCATTAAATTTAAAATAATATTTTGAGTACAATAAGTACTCACACACAATTTTCATGGAAGGGGTACATAGTTTTCAAAATTATGTTCCTTAACCGTGTGTATCTATTATAGAGTGAGGTCCATGGATTCTCTTAATTGGGTGAACCATTTGAAAAATCATGTGCCATCTGTGAAATATTCATTTGTGGGGGGATATATAGTTTGTTGGGACAGGGAGCATGGTTTCGAAAAACCATTCACCAACAATGTACTACCCTACATCCTTCCAATTTTCTCAATTTTTCTCCCAAAAACACCAAAGGATAAACTGAATTTTTTTCTCAAAACTAAGAATAATATTACCTAAAAAAATTCCTATGACATCTCTAGAAAATTTTGGGATCTAAATATATCCCCACCATATAACAACTCATCCTCAAGTTATACTCTCATGCATCTCTAAGGTTCCGAGAGAAAAATATCGGGCCACTGAGCATGTATATCTGATTCTCTCATGATTACTTCATAATGAACATGCACATGGTCCAAGGAAACATGATCTATTTTCATGTTTATTCCTCAAATCACCTTATCCCTACTTTCCAACCCATGTATCAGATTCTCTTTAATAGATGAATCTATCTCAAGCTCAATATCAACCACATAGATCACATGAGAAATGTCAGGGTGATACTAATAAAGATTTTATACATGTAAAACATCATGTATAGAATAGTACCTTTGTGGAAGAGCTTATTAATATGACTCTATCCTGATTATCTGCACTATCTCAAACTATCCATAAATAATGGATTCCACCTTTCCCTGAATTTTTATCACATAGTTATCCAATCTATTAGACATCTAATGGATTTCATGGACACTCTATATACACTCTAGGGGACGTCGATGCCTATCACCATATGAATTCTATCCACTCTAAATCATAGTCGAACAGATTCCATGAAACTGATCATGCTCTGACATCTTCTTCATGAGATATAGTCCAAAAACTCATACTCATCTACCTATGTATTGCATAGAGGTGATCTATGTGTCCTATAATAACAAGAATCAAATAGATCTATCTAAATAGCTTCTAGATAAATGTTGTTATAGGAGAAATCTACCAATTCAAGGTTCTTCTCAAAAGAACCCCCAAATTCTAGGACACGTGCCTAAAGTATATCCTCAAGAATATGTATAGATTGTTCTTACATACCATATGTTAGTGGGTGGAAATCCATACTCAATAAACTATATGTACCCAGAAACATATTTAATATCTGATTGGATATTGATTTAAAATGTAAATCATAGTCTGAAAAAATAATTTGTGGCACTACACATTGATGGGCTATCTTATGACCATGAAATTCTACCAAATTATCCATATAAAAAGATTCATGTACCTATATGAAATGCCCAAAATTTATAAAACATTCCACATTTACACAAATAGCCTCATTAATCAGTGGCCTCAATGGGACGCCCACCAAAAAAATTGGTAGTAACGTTTTCCCACTTCCATTCTAGAATGGGAAACAACTTTAGTAAACTACTAGATTTTTGATTATTATCCTTCACCTTTTGACATGTGTAGCATCATTTCCTGAAACCATCAATATACAATTTCATTCTTTGAGATTAATATTGTCATTATAGGTAATGATATAGTTTGGTCAAATCTAGATCCACCTCCCACATCAGTGCATGAAATTCTTGCATCATACCTTACCACATACTTATAAGCACAACAACCTACTTCCTGATATAGATGATCTCAAACTCAACTATTTTCTAATAATAAGGTGACTCCCCACCATTAAGGATTTCCCTCAAGGTTCTCCAATATGATAAAAAATTATAGACCTCGATGAAAGTGATATGAGAGTAATTTTTTTCGAGACCTCATGAACCACAACATCCATATTTGCCTCTATATTCATCATCTACCACTCAAAACTAAACATCTGTACTTTATGATTATATTTTTTCATACATAGAGTATCTGAAACCTGATTCCCTCTTAGGGGTATATACTATAAAATATTTGAGTGACTACATATACTCAACCCATCTCTAATTCTAGTGATTCAAATCTTGATGGGGAGAGATATACATTACGGGTTTTTAATATGTATACACAGTAAACATCTCATCCAATAGATAAAATTTCCAACCATTTAATTAATAAACTACTAAAGAAAACTCAAGAACATGAATATGGTATTTCTGTATATGTGGCCTCAACTGAAGGGACCCATATGTCACAACATGAGTTCCATACACCAATACAACACTACAACCTGTAATAGAAGTATAAAGAAATACTTTATACTACTCACTAGGATCATGCAGGTTCAAGATTGGTGTCATTGGAAATTTCTTCATTTCCTTCTAGAATGAATTATCAAATAATCTATATAATACAAACATTATCCACTTATAGTTCAAGCCTAAATGTGGTTCTTCCCTAGAGTAAAAGTCATAAATCAACCTCTGATAAAATACTGCTAACCCCATAAATCTGTGTATATCGAATAAATTCATGGGTTTCTCCCAATAAAAATCATCCTAAACATTATTTGTTTCCATTTACGAACCTTCCTATAAGATTATCTGACTAGGGAAGTGTACCTGATAAATCCAAATTTTATTGTTAAATTGGATAGAATAAAGTTGATGCTCTCTTAGTTTACCCAAAAAATGTAAACATGTTGTTTATTATCACAATGATTCATTTATTACACCAAGAGTTCATACACAAAAACCACAAACAGTTTATCTTGGTAAAAATCAAGGTTTATATTCATAAAATCCGTAAACACTGCTAGTGAATCTGTCATCCCAAATGGAATCATTACAAAATCATATATAATTAACTTTCTTTTAAAAGAAGTCTTTTTATATAATATGTTCAGACTCTAAACTTATGGCACACAGATCTAAATTCAATCATTGAAAAATGCAAGATCCCCTCAAATATTTAAATAAATTGTTGATATATGTACGAGGATACAAGTTCTTCATATTCATTTTTTTATCTTCATGTAATCATCAAACAAAAATAATATCTAGTCAACCTTCATTGCAAACAAGACTGGAGAACCGCAAGGCAACATACTCAGTCAAATAAATACCTTATCCTCTAGATTCTATGGATGAGTCTGAAAATCCAGATGCTCTGTTTATATCATTCTATAAGGTGGAGTGGAATCTATCTCAACCCCCCATCTTGAGATAACTTATAAATACAATAACCCTCACAGTGGGAAGCCCATAGAAGTCTTATGGAAGAACATCTTGAAAGCTGTCCACTACATGAAGAAAGACATACAAATTTACACCTCCATTATCTAGAAATTGACTTAAATATTAGGAAATATTGTCCCTCTATTGGTGGTGAATTTTACTTGTGTAGTCCACCCCTGATATGCCATTATCCATGGGGAATGTATTTCTCACAATTATGAGATGTAACAGTCACTCTTCTATGGTAACAATCAATTAAGGCTCAGTATGCTACTAAATATCCCAAAACTGTTATTAGATAAAAGCCTAAAATATGTAAAATATTGATATTCTAATGAAAACAATACTCCCCAACCTTGAGAGAACACCTTTTTCACAAGAATATATCTCTTGAAGGTACCCCCAAACATTTTCTTATCTTCATCACTCCACTCATGAATTCCACTACCAGGTTCAAATGAATTACAGTTTGGGTACATATAAAATAATGAGATTCACCACTATATAATATGTGATTATATAGAATGTAATATACAAGAATAGTATATGCAATTGTTGATGGTCCACTCACATTATCCACAATTGTATGATAAATGGAACACATCATTCATTCCCATATTCCCTATGATGTAGTATGAATCCCCTAAGATACACTGATCTTCTAATATGTTCTATCTTTCTTATAAAAAAAAATCTACGACCTTTATTTCCAAAACTTGTAAAACTCTAGGTATTAGAATTATATGGTGTAGAAGATCCCCTTCCCACACTTTGATTCTTCATAGCTACACTGACATTACCTATCTATTTTGGGTTCCTACAAAACATCTATAGATGTCCCATTCAACCTCTTTATTTAATCTATACAAGTGGTTGGGAATAGTTTTCATGATAGTGTCCCAACATACCACACTAGTGTAAAATAACTTAGTTAAGATTCTATGTAACAAATCCTCCCCTAGTTAATCTTCCTGATATCCCCACGAATAACATACCCATAGTAATGATTCACACTCTCGGAAGATGTTTCTAAGGATAATCTGGATGAATCCATTTGTAATACACTATAATCCTCCTTCAGGTTCCCTCAGCTATGAGAGACTTATACACAACATTAAAAAACTTCTCTAACTAAAATAGGTTAATATATGACATAATATAATATTTATGACTATCCTACAAAAAACTTGTTATAGTTGTCTGATCCCCTACAAATGATGGATAAAAGTGTTATAAATCTATAAAATTTCCAACAAATTACATCACATATATAATCCCTTGATTGAACCTCATGAACATAGTAAATCTCTCTGGCCTCAGTGTATCCGGATAAAATTGTCCTAGGAATTTCTCCAAAAATTACTTCCTTGTCATCCCGTATTCCTACCCTATATAGATCTGAATATCCACCAGTGCTTCACTGATCCTAGAAACATTTATGGATCCAACATGACCTTTTATTTATCAGGATACTCTAAATTTTAAATTATTATCTGGATGGATTCATTCCATAACTCTACTTCTTTCGGTCCACTATCTTGGGTAAACATCAGAGGGTTATATAACTAAGAAAACACATTTATGGTCAGTCATACTCTTCAAACACCTCTATCAGTCTCTTTCAATAATCAACATGATGTGTGATATGTTCCCTCACAACCGGTATTGTTCATCATCACTCGAAACTATCCATGCCTTTGTTTCCATTACAGGTGGAGAATTCTCATCCATAAACATTGATTATCCTATCAATGAGCATTGGCATGGATGCATATCTTTACAATTCCAATAACAATTCCATATAAACATAACACAACATTAACACCATTACGGAGACATGAAATAGGCTTTAAAAATTCATTTCCCAAACCCACCACCTAGTCAAAATGAAGGTGCTATTACTATACATTGCCATCCTACATCTAGGTCATGGTTAACAAAGAGTATCCACATTCCCAAATTCATGATTTTCATTATACACCCATTTATTCACATTTTACATCATTTTTAAATATTTACTCAATATTAGGAAATATACACATTTCCATTTCACAATCACAGAAAATGATTTCATGTTAAAAAACTTACCTAAAACAAAATTTCCTGATTGTGGAAAAAATGATGCCTGTAAAAAAATAATCCTCAGCGCCTGCAATAATTCACACAAACTCAACTCACACTCCATACTATTCTATGAGTGAATTCAGAGAAAATATAAGACTAAAAATTTATATCAAACTGCAAATGCATCACCTAAGGTGAAATAACATCCATCTTTAACAACAAATACCAATAACATTAATTCCACCCTAGGTACTTGGGTCTCTCCCATACACGGGTTAGATATTCTCATTCATGATCTCATAACCAAGGCTCAACTCATTATTGTTTCCTTTTTTCCTGTCCCAAATAATAAGACAAAATAAAAGTAATGAAAATTGGGATCCAATTCCACTTTGAAATGACCCAATGTGGTTACAACACACAGGTACCCCAATACGGTTAGTCACATGACATTAGGCTTGCCTCCCTATATACTAGAGTCATATGACTAGAAATGAGGTTCAAATATTGATCATGGGTATACTATTTTATCTATATCATAATAATAAACAAGTGGAAATAAATATAAAATAACCAAAAGATATAACCATAACCAGAATAATTCTAGTATCACATGATGACTAAACACGAAATACAATATAAACAAACTATAAATATTCCATGAAAATGTACATTTCAAGTGAAAAAATGAAAAACCCAAATGACTTCCAAGAGTTTCTTGAACCACATATAGTTTTCTTTACCATGATCCATATAAAATTATCCATCAAACCCAAATACTTTTATCTTATCCTATTATGAAATCAAGATGTTCATTCAGGTACAGATGAGGAAGCTAGAGTAGGCTGGGATTTGAATTTAGTTGGCCTCCTCTAATGGTGTCTAAAACTATATCCATTAAAAAATATATTTTTTCAGTTTTATAAAAAATTAAATATAAGAAATAAATTAAATAGTTCACATTTACCAAATACTCTTTATTTAACATCATAACCCCTCATGTTCCTAAGGACACCCAAACTCTCAATAAATGATTCAGCTCATGGATGAGTCTAAAATATCCCATGACATGTCATAAAATATAATTTCATTATTACTATTCATAATCTAGAATAATAACATGCCCAATGGGATCCGTAGTCCAATTCAAAATCATGGCTGCAGAACATCATTTATAACACCCAATGGTTATTTTTATCCTCATTCCCTATCCCACAACTCAATTTAACATGGATATTTGGAGCCATAGTCCCTATACCAATCCTCATTTATGGCTATGTTAATTTTAAGCAACATACCATGTCCCACACATGTTTATCAATCAATTCAACACTATGGGATTTTGATGTATCATGTAATGTCCCACACACGATTATCACATATATCATAATATCCCAATTTCACATATATCAAACTATATTTTATATAAAAAACCATTAATTAATTCACCAATTACTTAGTACAATTTAATTATTACTTATTCATAAAGTTCTATTAATTATTTTAACAATTAATTAATCACACCAATTATAGTAAATAACTCAATAATTAAATATTAAAATTATTATTCTTTAATTCATTCAAGACATAATTAATCACATAAATTCCATTGATTAATTAAATACATAATTAACCAATAAAATTTCATTAATTAGTTAAAGAATTTAGTAATCTAATTGTAAATACAAATCAATATCACTATTGTAATAATCTACTAAATTTTTATTTAATTAATTATTTCTATATTAGAAAAGAATAATCACATATCCCATTAATTAATTAATAAAAATTAACATCCTCAATATCCCATTACTTCACAAATTCCATTTCCTTATTGCTCAATCAATTTCCCCAAACCATAACAATTTAATTGAATGAGTTACTTATGTCAATTTATGGAATTAAATTTCTAAATGATCTAAAGAAGTTGTATAATAACAAACATGTAATTGAAATCATGACTGTTTTATTTGAATAATAGACCATATACCTAACTATTAGTAACTGATGATCTCTAATGGGAATCCCCAATTTTCTATGAATAATCTAATACAAAAAAATAATGAGATAATAAATCAAATATTTGAAACAAGACAAACAAATCAAGATTCATAAAACCTAGATCTTGTTCTAAAAAATTATCAATAATAGATAAAAAAATCCTTCTTTTATCCAAAAAGCGGAGTAGGAGTAAGATATAAAAATATATATATCTAATTGGGAATAAACTGCATACCTTGGGTGGTGTAAATCATCAATATTGGATTCAAATCTCTAGGAATAGAGGTCATAATGGGTTGGAATCTATTTGGGAGCCTCCAAAATTAGATATAAATATTATGTCTAGGTTTTTGTAAATATGTGGTTAATATGGGGGTCCACGAATTTTAATGAAAAAAACCTCATGTAAAATAATAAAATGGTTACATTTTCTTGGGTAGGGGTGCATGGCATTCTAAATCACGCAACATAACTTTACGCCTCTTCTATTGGGGTGTCATGGTGGTCTTTTCTAGGGAAAAATGTTTTAGAAAACTATGCCCCAACCATTAAATACCCTACATCCTTCCCATTTCTCAAATATTCACCCACCACACACAATGTTAGTCACAATAAAAAAGTACTCACAACTAATAATAAGAGTACTTTAAAACAAGGCCAATACATCACCATAAAATATTAGGATCTTATAAATTTTAACATATTATATGATATATTATATTATAATTTCAAATATGTAATCCTTAAAAAAAATAATTTAATAGAATTGAAACATTTTAACATAAAAATAATCCCATGACGTGATAATAAAGCGAGTTTTTAAAGGAAAATATTCAATAGTGTGATTTGTTTTTATATAAAAATTAAATATAAAATTGAATGCAATAAACTAAATTGTATTAATTTATGTATAATTGAACTAATTTTACATTAAAAAATTTTAATATGTTATTTTTCCTTAATAATAATTAAGGCAATAAGGCAATTTCAAATTTAAATTCACTATTTTTTACAATATGTCATAAAATATATATTATGGAAACAATTCACCATTAGATAATTTTGAAATTATTATTTCAAAAAATTTATATATTTCAACAAATTCGTTTTATAAAATTGTGAATATTTTAATTTCCTAATATCTATAATAAAAATTCGAATAATTTTTTGAGAAAATAATATTTTTGGAATCTATAATGACTTTATTGAAATTTTATTATTTTTATCGATATTTTTTATTTATATAAAAATATTTCTAAATATCTAAAAATACTTTATTGTAATTATTATCATCAGGTTTAATCGATATTCTATAATGGGAATGTTTAAAAAACAATAATATATCGTGGTTTTCTTTGAACATAGTGTTGTTTGTAACTCATGCTAAAAATGTGTTTCTTGTAGTGCAAGTGTATCTTGTTATTGGTGTAAGATTTTCTAATGTCAGTGTTGTCTGTAATGAAATTTCAACTCGATAATTCAGGTATTGAAAAATATTTAAAATATTAAATTTAATTGAAAAAATCACAAAATTGTGACGTGTAACATTTTATCCCACATAAAATTAATTTCTCCCTTGAAATTCATCCATAATGTACCGTCAACTGAGAATAATTTTAACTCATTATGTCCCTATATTCCCACATATCTTCCTCAAGTAATTTGTTTCACTACATAATGTTGAATAGTTTTGTGGTCTTGTTTCTTATAACATTCACTCATCGATGAAGAATTTTTACTTGTGGCTCCACATAATGAATATCATTCACAAGTGGTATGACCTCTATGATTTCTACATGTGATAGATCATGTACATAAATCCTTAGGATTTATTGATGGAAGAAATCCTTAAACATGTATAGGAATATTAGAAGGAACAACATATAAGATATTGTCTTAATATGAGTAACTATTTCAAGGGGATAAAAAATTCTAGGGCATTATTTTACATTCATTTATCCATAGAGATGTTTTAAGAAATATATTCTTACTATATTAAAATTTGATGTCATGTTTATGATTATTATTGTAACATTTCTACAAATGCTTAGAAGTTTTTATATGTTTCTAAATGTATCTAACTTTCTAACCCATCTCATCATCTTGATCTGGTCCCAATATCTTTTTTACTACAAGTTCATTTAATTACATTGAAAATCTACACTTCCAACTATAATGGTATTAATTAAGAGCCATCTAAATTCTCAAGTGCAAGGTATCATTGTAAGAAAACAAAACTTGAAGAACATTTATATCACTTCCATATTTAAAATCAATAGGAAATAAACTTTTCATATCCTTTATGGTTGTAATTATATTAAAAAACTAACCATCTATCTAAGGATGACACCCAATGATGAATCATAGATCTATATCAATGGATAATTGATGAATTAACTAAAAAATTGTGTTAAACTTAAGATTATGATAATAATAATTTTAATGCAGTACACCATGATATCATACCATTTCATTAATTTATATTCTTGTGAGAATAAACAATGATAAGTCTTCTCTAATGTAAATGAATTGTAAGGACTTTATCAGGTGGTTGTATATAACGCATAATTATGTCAACATAAACAATAAGAAAACCCTAAATTTTACCAGTACCTATAATAATATTTATAGAAATTTTAAAGGCATTTATCATAAAATTACTTTATCACTACATATAAAACTAAAGGGATTCATTTCCATTGATATTACTTAAAATATATTTAATATTGACAAACTCCATTTAGAAAAACCTCAAAATTGGTTTCAATGACTATGGAAAAATTGTCAATGTTAAGATCATAAAATCATGATGCTATCCATAAGTATTATTATAATATTATGTAAAGAGATATATTCATTAATAATATAATTCACCATTTATTAAAAAAATATGATCATATCATATACAATATAATTTCCATTGGATGCTTAGGATAATCATTGTATTAATAGAACATCATTTGTTAATTAATTATACGATAATAAATGTAGAGGGATTTAATCACATGATAATTCACTAATAGATATACTATAGTATTTTCATATGGTACATTCATTCAAAATTGAACATGAAATTCATAATTGAGGAGAAACTTATTTGTGATCCCTAATGATCACGATTCACATAAACCATCATGATTGCCTATGATTTTCCATTTTTTCCTTTATCATCAATGGTGGTTGGCATTGGTCATCACCTTTTACCATTGGATTTGTTAAGATATCACCAAAATGCCAAATCTCTATGCAATTAATACATTGATGTCTATGAGGTGCATTATGTGGACCATTCTCATCAATTGCTAATATATTCCCATTACATTGGAATAAAATCACTCGATGGACATCTTCTCCACAATATAAACATTTTGTATTCAAATTAACACTATTTTCATTGATCTTTATCCCATAGATTGATAATAAAGGATAGAACATCCGCTTATCTCTATGTTTCTTATATATTCCATCAAATTCAATTCTTGATTACTTAACAAAGCCACAATATTAAAACGCAACTCAAAACTCCATATCCACATTGATTAAACATCTATAAAAATTATTTTTGAAACTGAATTGTCTTATAGATAATCCCCTTCAAGGGATTTATTCTAATAATTTGGATAAATGATGAATCTTTCCTTCAGGGTGGTTGAAAATAAAAGAAGTGTACCTCGTTTATCTTATAAATTTTTCTTCAGCAAAAACTATAGACTCATTATTATTTTTCAATGGATCATGTAACTCCTCCAAATCATATGAAAAGTATGATTAATTTAATTACTGGAAAATATGTCCATGATTTCCTCATAATCAATAGATTAAATTTTATAACTTTTCCCTATATTCTTGAAAACAATTTACTATTGTTTTTAATCACATTACAAATGTTATACATTCTATAAGAAATTCATGTGTTATGAACACTAAAGAAAGTGGAAAATCATTTCAGTGATTCTAATCCATTTTTTTCAAAATCATTGATCATAAAACCCACAGATAGAGGTTGGGTGTTTCCTCCTAAAGAACTCAATAGTTTATTATTATATTATTAATTCATTTGTATTTCCAGCATAATTCATATAATGAAAATGTTTTGGTATCTTATCCATAATATATTGAATTATATCTCCCACAATGTTTACTTTCTAAGGAGGAAAATAATTTAATTTTATGATGTAATAAACATCAACACTGTTACAATGGGTTCTAACCATTGACGTAGATAATGAATCACAGTGTGAGAAACACATATCATAGTTTAAATATCAATAATAATAAAATCCAAATTATTGGATGACTAATTCAGGGCTCCTTCATTTTAATATTTAACACCATAGCCTTTTCCAAGGTCATCCATGAATGTTATATATTTAATTCCCTCACGAGGGTTAATAAACAGTTTTTTATATCCAAATATTATCCCTAAAGAGATTCAAAACATGTGTGAATCAATCCCATTTTTTTTCACTAGTTGATGATCGACTCTAGCTCAGTATTCCCTTTTCTGATTTATTACCCATATACAGCTCTTTGTCAAATCCACAACCACTTTTATTATCTAGGCCGAGAGGTAATTTCATGGAAGCAACATCCTCCATCATTTACAAAAGTTTCAGTAAAATTTTCAATACACCGAATCATCTGTAAAATTATACATAGAGACATCCCAAGATATTTCTTGAGAAATAACCCTAGGTATTTATCTAATGTATTATCATTATATTTTCTAAACTATAACTGAACCATTCCTCCAACACTAACTATAATGACCCAAGCTGTTAATACATAGATATTATATGTCTTTGGATTAGGAATAATTAAATTACATAAACATCATGTTGAGGAGCATAATAATTCTGTGCCTTTGGAAACATGTATAACAATAAAATAAATTCATGAAAAATCTTAAGTTTATTTCAAAAAAAGATTCCTCTTTTTTAATCCTTCATAATAATCATTTTTTATAACATAGGGAAATGAAACATAATAATTGATGATCTCAAATTCTATGTAAGAATAATGAATTGAAATATTTAATAATTAATTGAAAATAAAGGTATGATAACAAGGAAAAAACATTTGAAAAATATACCCTTTTTATTTAGGATCATAATGAGGATTCATTTCATAAATACAGAGTGTTAATAAAACTTGAATTATAAGGGAATAAATTTACATAATCCACAATAGAATAAAATCGGTATAATACGTAGAATTGTGTAATATTCTTAATGATAGATAACATTATATCAATGTTAATGAAAAATAAATTCATAACATGTTAGTCTTGGGATATCCAACCATTACACTGCCATTGGCTTGGGCAATCCACTGATATACCGTCTAATCTCATAGAACTCTTTTCATTACCTAATGAATTAGATGTCAATATAGTTCCCACCAGTCAAAAAATTAAAATCATACATGTGTGTTCCATAATATAATAAAATATTCATCATATAATAACAAATAAAATGAACAGTATTTCATTCACTTTTAATCTTATCATAAAAAATTTAAAAGTTCTAGTTCACATAATTATTATGATAATTAATAATAGCATAAACCATGGAAAAAAAGTGGGTATCATAAAATTGTTTTCATGGAATAACTTATGGAAGAGAAACATGTTTCATTTAAATTATGTCATCATGAAAATAAACCATTCAAATATTGAATCAAAATCATATTTTTCAATCATATCTTTTGTAAATCATCAGTAACCTCAATGGATTTCTTCATAGATGAAGATGGATTTTGACTGAAAAAACAAATTTAATATTTCATGATAATGATAAAATTTAATTGAAAATAATATTTTAAAACAGGAAACTAATTAAGAATCATTTTCATTAAAAAACAGTAAAACCATAAAATGTTTCCTAAAAACATTTCAAACATTTAGTAAGGAAAGTATGTTTCCTCATTTGAAGAAAATGTTATAACATAACACTTTTTTGTAATATTTTATTAAAAAAACATATAACAAATATAAATTATTATTTAATGAAAATAATGGTTATAGATAAATGAAGTTTCAATAATGTCATATATATTAAAACCAAGAGTCATTTCACATTATTGTATATGGAAAACATGCATTGTTTGGAAAATGAAATGGATATACATTATTTTTTTTAAAAATCAAACATGTGTAGGAATATAATTATTAAACCATATAATACATTTTTAAAACATTTTTTAAATCATTTTATTAAAACATTTTATTAAAACATGTGTTTAGAAGAGAAAATGTTTCCCACAAAAAAGAGAAATAAATTATTATTTTCATAAAAAAATTCTATGTTATTTTAATTACCAAAGAGTTGAAATATGGTACTATGACTATCATGAAAAAATATAGGATACAAAAATTGATGAGTATATTAAGATATTGACCACAGTAAATTATCATCAAAATCATAATCATAAACAATCATTATTAAAGATATGATTATAACATAAAATAACCATGTCATTGGTAATTTTTAATCTTATAACCCATGACGGAAATAAAAAATGAAGCATAATGTATAAATATATCATAAAAATTCAATATATTAAATTTTTTAGTTGCCAAATGTACACATATTAAAAGAACATTGGTGCATAACCTAACCTATTTCTCAATGAAGGAAAATAGAGACAATAATCCCTTACCGATATGGTAACTTTTGAATAGTAAACCTGATGAAAATGTTATCATAAAATGGATATTTAAAACCTAATAGTTTTAATTATATTAATTATTGTTTCGATTCATGGTCTGTATATGCACCACATATAAGAAATAGGTGGCGAATGTGGCAAGTGTCTCAAGAATGTAAAATTTTAGACAAAAATCCAAAACCTTAAGTCTCAACATCCTTCATAAACATTCAAACATCCAATATAATAAATATATGTTTATTATACATATATTAAAAAATAATGAATATATATTTACAAAAATACTTAATATTTAATTATTAAAATTTATTAACATTTTTTTATCATTTCTATATTAATGTCACATTTTGGGTAATAATGGGTTGGTTTTCTTATAAATGGTGATTTTTTTATTATTTATCTTCTTTAATTGATAATTATTTCATTTTATAAATAATTTATTCCATGATATAAATATAATATATATTTATTATATATGTATTTAAGGTATTCCACTAAATTTAGTGACTGAAAATGAAACACATTGTTCATGGAGTCTGTAGGTTGTACGTATGCATTAAAATTAATTATATTTTCTTGTTAGTTTGAAGAAGAGAAATTTAAAAGATATTTTATCATTATAGAGTAATTTTTATTTCATATATATTACAAATTTTTGTAAAACTTTTCCTTATTAAGATACATGTAATGTGATTGAATCAAATCTCCTTGTGTGGGGGCAGTCCGTTGTACAGCTGACTACCATTATCGTATTCCCACCAGATGGTCATTATGAAGATAATTATGATATATTAAATTCAATATGTATAATAATATATAAAATATAATTTATTAATAATTAATGAATATCTATACACATCCTTGAGAGGTGTTAAATTATAATTGAATGACTTCGATCCATGTGATGGTAGTCCACTGTAGACATGAACAATGATTTTTATCACCCATTTTATAAAATATGTGATTATTTTTGGTAATTACAGTAATATAAAAACATGTCAAGATATGGAATACAATATTTTTATTATATCATAATGGTTTAATATTAATTTCATGATGTGGTGGATGAAATAAAAGAAAAACTCTTTTTGGATAACATAAACTTTTATCAGGGTATTCGCAATTGGTTTCCTCATAAATCCACCCTCAGATGGATTTCGGTCAAAAATAAGCTTAATATGATAATAAGAGGGATTTTTGGACATGAATTTGGTTTTTTCTTGGACTAAAAACGGTTCGATGGGGTACAATTCTGGGGATAATGGGTGGTGTTTTATAAGTGAGGTACACACTTGTAATTTCATAGAGGAAAAAAATTCCACACACACTTTTTCATGTAACAAGGATCCAATAACTGATTAATATCAATAATATAATGGATAAAATAGAAATATGGGGCAATGTTTATTGTAATTTATTTTATTTTTAACCCTTTCTTTTTAGTTTAACCCTCCCCCACCCCTAACTAACCCATTTGATGATAAACTACGGTGTATAATTTTTTATTAATTTTAACATTAATTTGGGATAGAAAAAGCTTGAACATATATGATAATATAATATATTGTGATTTCAAATATAAAACCACATATTAAAAATTCCATTAACAAAAAAAATAATTTAAAAATAACCCTACATAAATGATGAGAAAATATGTGTTTAAAGGGAAAATGATCAAATGTTTGAAATGGTTTTACACAAAAATACATTATGGAATTAATAACATTGGAATAAAATAGATTTATTTATCTATATTTTATGTAATTTTAATTTAAAATCAATTTTAAATATATTTTATCTTTATAAATAATTTAAAAGGAAAGACAACTTTCAATTAAGAATCAATATTATCCACTATTCACTGAAATTGTAAATTTTCCTAAATGTACAAAACAATTCACCCTAATATAATGTGAACATGACGATTTAAGAAAATGGAATTTATTTTTTCAAATTTACATTGTAAAATATTCAATAAAATTTTTTATTATCATTCATAAAAAGAAATAAATTGCATTTTTGGAGAAAATATTATTTTCAAAACATACATAGGATTAATCAAACCTTGTGTAATTTTTTATTAGTATTTTTTATTAGTATAAAAAATTTATACCAAATATTTAAAAATTATTTATTAATATTTATATATTTATTTTTAATTTCTAGGGTATAACAGTAACATTTACATATCTGTTACGTTTCATGGTTTTGTTAAAAACCTGAGTTGTGTGTAATGAAAGATAACATTATCTTGAGTATTGGGAATGATTAACATGGATTTTTCATGTAAATAAATGAATAATTCTTATTTCATGTATCAAAAGATGAACTCAATATATCATGTAACAAAAATGTGGAATATATTAAATTTAATTGAAAAACATAATATTTCACAAATCTAGTGTGTTACATCTATGGAATCCACTTTATTATGACAGTGGATCATAAAAACAATATTATATAATGTATTATAGATTATAATATAACTATATCAGCAGTATCGATAATGTATATATTAATTTCATTCAAGATTAATAATTCAATATAGTGGTAATTAACATGTACATTGTTAGGATTATTTCTATATCACCCCCATTTTTAATGGGAAGAACATGAACCCAATTTTTTTCTTCCCTGGATCCCCTTATAGAGTAACCAAATCATGTATAGAAAACTATTGAGATGATTCAATTAATGAAAAATAATATATAAAATTTTCTAATATTCTTAAAATATACATAATGATGGGCCTTTTACAGTAATTGTTCATTAAGTGGATGAATGTGATTTTTTTGGTGGTACGTATAGACGATAAGGATATAATTTATTTTGGATCTTTTCAATAAGATATGTTGTTTCCATTAAATTATCTTCTTGATTTTAAAACATCCGTAACAAATATTTTTCAACTTTGGTTAATGAATAAAAGGCTGTGTTTGATTCAATACATTTTACTAAAAAAATTAAAAAATATTTAGTTTTATGTCTTAATTAGTTTGCATAAATTCCAAATTTATACTAATTTAATTTATGGTGAGGTGAATTTTTATTAGGAATATGAAAATCCAATTTCAATTTGAGGTCTCTTAATAATTATTTTTTAATTTTTTAGATATTTATTCCATTTTATTTAGCATTACATTATCATTATTTCATTAGAAATATATAATTAGCCTCTCACACATATAAATAATATAGAGGTGGAAATTTTTTCATTTATGTGAGGTTTATGGTTTATTTGATAAAAATGAAACTATGTTTTTTTATGATTATATTTATCGAAGAGTTACTTTTGTTATAGATTTTCACATTTTAAATGAAAAACATATTTAAATAAAGTATAGTTCAATAATATTTATTGAAATAATTACAAAAAATAATAATATGCATTTTTTATTTCTAAACATGAAATGATATCTAGATTTTTTGAAGAATTTCAATCTAGGAAATTATAATATATTGGGTGAATTATTTTTGTTAATGTATTTAGTGACTTCCCAAAATTTAATTTCATATTTAAAATGAGTATTCTATATCCCATAACTTATTATATTTAATAACCAATATTTAATGTGAAACTTGAGACATAAATTAATTTGTAAAAAATATATTGTTGTTTTTCAAAATATGGACAATCATACAAAGTTATAAAGATTAATAAAATATATTTTATTTTAAATCCCATTGAAATTTTTATCTTCCCTATATTTAATATGATTTCATTCCAATAGTTTCCACAAGCACCCAATTTTGGGAGACCCATTTTACTACTATCATATATTAAACCAATTATATATATCCCTAAATTAATCAATTATAGATAATAGTGATTTTTTTGCTTTATAATATGAATCAAAATGAAATGTTGAAAATGAATATAGTGACTTATTATTTATTATGATATATAAGTTCGATTAAAGAATTTAATATTTAATTTTAAAATTTTAATATTTTATAATATTAATGTCAACGAAAACAAGATAAATATATTATAATAAAATAAGGAATAAATAGTATGAAATACGAACAATCCCCTTGTTCAATAATTAATGGTGTTTGAATTATTATGCAAAATAGAGTAAAAACTATTTATGTATGGATTATTTTAATGAAGGATTAAGGAATTTTTTATTAATTTTGAATTTAAATTATGAATTTTACTTAATGTGTGAAAACATATCTTTTACAATTTTAATTTCATAAAAATTTATCTCATAGCCCTAAACATCTATTATAATATTTATTAATTTATTTGGAATATTTTGGTTATTTTTAAAATTTATAAATTCACATATCTTGAAAGTTATTGTATTAAATTAATAGAAATAAAATTGAGGGAAAATATAATTTAATGGTATTATGTGCAGAGAAATTATTCTCTCTAGAGTAGAAGATCACAATGTTAACGAAAATATCTTAGAAATATTGGGAAATAATAATGAAAATGATGACATATTAAGAATTAAATTTAATGATATGGGATTATTGGGTAGTTATATAGGTTTTGATTGGGCAATTCATTGATTTTAATTTAAATAATTTAATGAATCAAAGTATATAATTCATAATTTATATTTTTAAAGAAATATTTTAATTTATATTGATGTAAATATATATTTTTACATAAGATTAGAAAATATTTATTATCATGACATTTCATAATTTATTAATATAATTATCTAATTAAAAAAATTATATAGGAAATTTAGTTAACTATTTTTGTAATTTTCATGAGGATATTTATTTATATTCATGAATTAATTGAAATTAAATAAAATTTGGAATTTGTAGTGATAAAAAACCCTTAATCTGGGACTTTTTGCATGCTACCATTACATTTTCATATATATAAGAAAATTGCATACCAAATGATTGAACTTATTGTTAGTCATTATAAAATAGAAACGTATATGTGTCTCATTTTATAACAGAATTAAAAAAAATTAATATAATTTTTTGAAATAACTTTATTCCCATAAGAATATTCTTCTATATCTTTCATAAAAAATATCATGGAATCCTAAGGGAAGGAAATAATCTATGGGTGATCTGACATGCTTAGTAACTGTTAAGTATAACCCAAGAAATAATGATTCAATATAGATAATAAATATGGAAAGGTAAATAACATAGCACACATTCTATATAATCAATAAACAAAGTATGAAATGTGTATATATTATGGCAAGGTAATATTATATGAAAAAATTCTATTTAAATAAATGGATAAGGCATAACCAATATGGAAAGGATAATAACTAAAACCCATACCATATAACTAACAGAATGAGATTTAAATTCAACTATAGATAATATAAAAGGTAATATATCATTGATAAATAAAGATAATAATAACTAAATTATGAATGAAGACAATGGTTAATTATTCGATGTCATATGTGAGGCACATAAAAAAACCTATACAAACCCATTTATTTGAGAGAATTCATTGGTCTCTTGACAACATATCAATGCATTCTGGGGATATACAATGTACATTCCACACCCATCACTAATATTCAAAATCCTTCCTTATATATCAAATAATTTATTTTATTAAAAAACCATGTTCTTTATAATAAAATATATATATTGGGTAAACGATACAAAATTAATAATATTTTCCCAGTCAATGAAATAACATTCAAAGTAAAAAACTATATATATAAATGACATACAGTTTATGAATTAAGCATATCCATGATAATGGATATGGATAAATATGGGAAATTTAATGTCTATTGAATAATTATAGGGGGAAAAAATAAATCATGGTTTTAAAGGTAAATACCATATATTTTAAAAACAATCATAAAACCTATTGATTAACGATATCGATGGTATCAATAAAACATATACACATTAGTGTAATAATAAGGTTTATAGTTTTTGATTAAGTAAAATGTTCTTTAAAAACATTTTTGAGAAAAAATATAATTCATTTTGAACAATATATTGAATATATTATTCATTGAAAATAAATTTTATAAAAAAATCATTAAATATGTATTTGTCAAATTTCAAATTATTATTCAAAGAATGGAAAATTTATAATTTTTCATGAGGTAAAAACTAATATTCATTTTAAAAAGGTTAGGAAAGTGCATAGTTTGGAAAGAGACCAGAATATTACTTTGAAAAACATTTGTAAATGAAAAATTTGGTAAAATTTTCTTTTATTAAATATTTTTAAAATGGTTAATGAAACCAATTTTTATATTTATTTTGATAATATTATTTTTGAGGAAAATTTATTTCTGACTGAAGAGGGAAATGATATATAATTTAATTAAAACATTTTATAAACCATTTTAAGTAGAAAATAGTAAAAAATGTCACTTCTAATTCTAATTAATCAAGAATAACAAAAAAAATATATAATTAATGTTTTTATTAATTAATGATAAAATAGTTTCCTTTAATGACAATTCATGTTTATACAATCCCGAATATAATGAGTCCGCATAGTGAATACTTGAATAGACCATATAATTGAATTCACAATCATCAAATGATTTTATTATGATTATCAATATTAATCCACATAAAATATATATAAATTTAAAAAATAGACAATCAAATGTCATTATAATCATAAACATAAGTTATTATTGATAATGAGGAAGTAATATAACTCAACAAAAAGAAATTGATTTATAAAAATGTTTACCACTAGGAGATTTTTAATTCAAAAACACATAGAATAAATAATTCAATATGAAAAAAACAATTACATGAATATTTAATTATTCATGATATTACAATTAAAAATTTTAGTGTATAAACCATATAAAATAATTTCGGCATATAACATTACAATATTCCTTATTGAAATGAAATTCAAACATAACCCCGTACTTTACGCTCGGTTTTTTGTTCAATGCTCTTTACCCTCCCATATAATTGTTTTAGGAATTTTATTAACTTATAAAAGAACTATATTAATATTTCTAATATCATATATGATTCTTTTATAGCATCTCATGACAATTTTTTAATAATGATGCATCATTTTCAATGTTTTGGGTGTCAATTTCCATGTGTTTCGATTATGTTTTGACTTTTTATTTTTCATTCCTATTATATAGATCATGATTTAAACAAATAATGAATTTAAAACATGATTTAAAACCCATATATATGAATTATATATGTATTAAGTTTAATTCATAAAATTTGGAGATATAAAATTAAATACCCCATTCATGGATATGGTATGTTGTACTTACACATATATGTTGGTTCCATTTACTTATCTTATTAAAATAAATAAAAATGAATAATATCTCTGTATATTATAATTCCAATATAATTTATATGTCATATAAATCAAATATTTCTTTAATAAACCAATACTTAATACATTCGATGTATAGAATGAACATATTACATCACTTTGAGGAGGGGGTAGTCCACATGTCCATAGACGATGCTATAGTATTCCCAAAAAATATAAATCATGGAGATATTAATTATAAAATAATTAAATAATAATATAGAAATTTTAAATATAATATATATACTATATAAATGATAAATACATTATTAGTTTTGACCTTTAATTTTGATAATGGAAGAACAAACAACATCGGTTTGCGAGGCGGTAGTTCTCCGTACACACAGATGAAGATTCTGTATCCCATTTGATGGATGTTTCCTAAAGTGTAGGTCATAAACATAATATGAAAAAATATAATTATATTCAGTATATTTATTTTTTTATATAATCAATAAATAATATGAAATTATGTAGTGGATAATGAAATAAAACAAAAGTGGTCGATAGAAAATGTTACCTCATTTTCGGAAAACACACTTTTGATTATACGTAAAGACAACATTGGATGTATTTATACCCAAATAAAGTATTCTATGATTAGGGAGATAATTTGAGAGATATGTTTTGTAGGACTTGGTTTATCCATAAGTATTTTTTGGTGTGAAAAACTAAGGGGTGGGGTTCCTTTTATAGTGGAGGAGGAAGGATTTATTATAAATTTAAGAAGGTATATAATACTGGGAGTTATCCCTTATATAATGTTCTTAAATTAATTAATAAAATTATATATAGAAGATAATATGGTCAAAATATGACCATAAAAAAACATTTTTTCAACTTTCTAGTTTATTTGGCCCTTTAATATAGATATTCAACCACCAAGTAAACTCATTCTTACCATAATCGCATTAATTAATATTAATTAAATTCACTAATATTTTTGTGGAAAAACTAATTAGAGTGTGCTACAATGTATAAATTATTCTTATTATAAAAAATTAATTCATTTTTCTATGTTTTATTCATATAATAGGAATCATTTAATTTAACTTTTATCCCACATAGGTAAGGATAAAGAGTGGTTTTAAAGTGTAAAATTGTCAAATGTATGAAATGTTTTTATAAAAAAATTCAATAATATATTTACTCAAAGGGCCTAAACTGTATATGTATATATGTGATCATTTTTTTACATTAAAACCCCATCCATATTTTATTTATCAATATAAATTATTTAAATAAAAACTCATTTTTCAATTAATATTAAAAAAATTTCACTATTTATCAAAAAATGAAAATCACAGAAAAATAAAAAAAATCACCCTAAGATAATTTTGGCAATCCCTTTTAAAAAATAATTTTTTTTTAATAAAAAATTCTAAATGTTACAATTTTTTTAGAAAAATATATATGCAATATTAAAAAGAGGCAAAACTTTATTTAATAAAAAAATTTCATTTTCTGCATAAAATTGGATTTGTTCTTATGTTATCCACATCCAAACTATTTAATGAATATAAAAAATTTATTGAATATATAAATATAAATTTCATAAAGTTAAATTAGTAATATCAGTTAATTTTAAATTTTAGGATAAAACACCTTGTTGGGAATAAAATTATTTTTTCATGCAAACACATTATTTATATTGAATTATGTTCTATAGTCATTTCTGGCACTAATGAATTATATAAACATATTAGAAAAGTATTTTCCAGATTTAGTTAATCTTTTTTATTCAATTCATTAAAATGGATTGTTGGTATCTATCATTTTAAATAATAATATTGATAATATATTGATGTTTGTTAAAACAATGTCATGCTGGTAATAGAATCTATCAACATAACTCATTATTGTGTGTAACACAAGCCAACATAGTGTTGTGTGTACCACATGATAAAATTGATGTCTGTGTAGATCTATATAAGAATAATGATTAATATATTGTCAACTAAAATCAATATTGTTTGTAGCATAATCTTGACATGTTGTTGCGTTTAAAGAATGATGCCAACAAAATTAAATTTATTCCAAAAGGAAAATATTCTTAATTCATAGTGTGTTAGATTGTCATGAACCAAGCAGAGTACCCTGGTAAACATATAAACAATACAACCTTGCGATTGCTCAACGGTATTTCCTGATCCCCATAGTTCGGTGAAAAGCACCTTCCATAATATACACAAATAGTGGGAATGATCATTCCACTTACATTGAAAAGGAAAATGAAACAAAGCATTATGCATAAAAATGGTACTCCATAGTTGGTAAAGTAAAAAAAGTCAATAAGTAATAAACAAGCCTAATGTACTATAAACCATTTACCAAAAAAATAGTAAAAGTGCATATGTCCCTAAGGACTCAACTCACCAAATCCATGGTTTAATAGCTTGATCCACCTCTAAGTGATCCTTTCCCCTCTCTTGAACCTAGATTGAGATAATATAAAATCACATGAAAGAACAAGTAGGTTGGGGGCTAGAAATTCCAATTGAGCCTCACCACAGATTCCATAATATAAGTCAATAATAGATTTACCAATGGAATGATATCATTTGTTAAAAAATAGACCAGTTTCGCATTTAAAAGAATATTTTAAAAAATAATTCTATATAGTTGGAATGATGTAAATTACTTTAGGAGAAGGCTTTGCAATTGATGGAATATTTCAAAAACAATTTCATGAATAAAAAATATACATTAAATAGTTTATTTATATTCAAAAGGCATGTAAAGAAGTTCAAACAATGTGGTAACACTTTATTTATCAAATATAAAACAAGCGAGCAATATGGTCATCTTCCAAATGGGTATGGATGATACATGATATATAAATCCTAACTCTTTATGTATTTGTATAAATATGTGTATACACACCTCCCTCTAACAATAGCCAAAGGAGACTCATCACCATCGCATCGGGGATGTGACTTGCTGCATTTACGTTTCAGAACATTTTAATAGTGTATAGTGTGTACAAATAAATAAAACCCCGTATAAGAAATTCATGAAATCTTAATCAGTAATTAATGGTTAATTTATTTTAATACTTATTAAAATAAAATTAAATCTAATTAACCCATTCCAAATGAATATTATTCTCTTTAAAACTGAAAAATATTTCAATCAAAATCACGACTCTTTCCAAAAAACCCCTATGTTTCTATCATAACATTTTTAATACATTTTCACATGTTTGAAATAAATTTAAAACAAATTCAATCATTTCACATTAAAATATTTCCATCCATTTTTCTAACGCAACCCTATACAAAGGATTTGGGAGGTCTTCACAAATTCTACCCAAAATCATTTCAAAAAACACCAGTGGACTAGAATTTGGTTCACACTGAAACCAAATGAAATAAATTTTGAGAAATTGAATTTAAACCAACAATTTAAATAAATAATGAAATTTGAGGTTAAACAATTTGGCTAATTCGAATGAAACCATGAACATTTTTCTAAAAAATAAAACTCCAAATAGAACCCATTAATGAGAACGATGTTGTAGACATCCTTAAAACACATCCTAGAAAAGATATCCAACAACATGGATCATAGATCCATCAAAATTAGAGAGATCTATTAAAATGAAAAAGGAGTAGCAGGTGATCATTATGTTGAATGATGGAGAAATCCAACACAGTGATTACAAATCCAACAAAATGATGATCAAACACCAAATGAAGGGATCATGAAGGGTTAGAGAGATCCAAAAAAACATATGGGGAAGTATCTGGGTTGAGAGATGTAAATATGTAGAGGATAAAAAAGTGAAAGACTAGCCACACTTCCTGTTAAAAAAGTGTTGATTTTAAGCGACATGTAATCCCATGACACATCATAAAATAGGTAATTTATATAACCACCAAAAAACATGTCTCCTCAAATTAAATACCAATGATTGTAATTAAAGACTGATATTTAATTCCCTGTTGACATATAACGTCCCATCACTTAATTTTTCCTTCATACTGTTAAGATATTCGTGACTTGAATCCAGTAATCATTACACATCATGTAACTAAGATAACTGGCCAGTAACCCTCTAATATCCTCCAAAATTTCTATTGAATCTGAGTGTAAAAAATATTTGAATTCACCATTATAGATATCCTCACAATTAATTCTTACCAATAACTAGTAAATGAAAAGTAAAACACATGAAATGTTTTTGAACATACATTTCATATCGGTAATGAGATGTATCAACCTCCCCACCATAAAATATTAAATCCCATGAAAGCCTATGAAAAAGCTTCTAGGCCAAAATGATGAAAGCATGTATCTATCATCAATACCATACATCACCATGTATTATTAGTATCATAACAACTCTACCATAACAAAATAACCAAAGGTACCCTCATTCCACAATATACATTGGTCTCAGAATCAACTAACCTGACTAGCTTCTTAGTCAGTGTCAAAATCAGGTCATATCTTAAGATATATCTAGATCAGAATGTGAGGTGGATCGGGGAGATACAATCTCTATAGTGATTCATGGAATATGTTTTTCATTTACATCATATTTGGTCTATGTGATAAATGGTATGAATAATTCGCCATGTACTAATTTTTTTTAAAGGTCCCACCAAATGATGACAAATCATCCCCTTCCCCCAATTCCATCGATGACCCAACCAGGGCGAAACATTCAAAAACACCTAATCACCAACTGAAAAATCAGAAGGAATACGATGTCAATATACCAAACACATATTTTGGATCTATTACATAAACAATATTTGATGAATTAACTAAATCTTTGTTATTGTCCATGACATCATACATTTTCCAACCAAAAAAATATCACCAATCTATGACTAGCAAAATGAAGATTTACAAGGCTGACAATACGAGGCCTCAAAAAGAGACATTATGACTAATTACTGGTATCTATTGTTGTAAAAAAACTAAACAATCCCCAAATGATCATACCAAGCCCCATCATAGTTTAGAACACATGAAAAAATATTTTCCCCATGAATCCTTTTAGGTTACTCTGTCTGGCCATCTGACTATGGATGATAGGCCAAGCTCAAACAGACCTGAGACCCCAATTCCTCGTGATGGACTCTCTAGAAATAATAAGTGATCTAAGTATTCCTATCAAATACTATATTATATGTCTCTCTATGAAATTGAAAAATCTCTTTAAAGTAGTTATTTTTAAACTCCTAAAATTTGTCCATATCATAAATGGATATGATGTGATCCGACATGGTTATCCAATTGATCATAACCCATCTCACATTACTCATTCTCTGGTTTATTTACACCAAACCCAAAAGCCTATATATATTTCATCTCATGTCAATGTAGGTACTATAATTTCACTTCCCAAATTGAGAATTCACACTTCATAAAAGTTTCATAAAGTTGGTTATTTCTCAGAAGACTCGTAACTGTTATCAGGTGACACACATTCTTCACCCAGGATTCTGAGAAAATGAAGAGGTCATCCATAAAGACTATAACAAATGTATTCAGATTCACATGGAAAATCTATTTCATCAAATCTATAAAAAGTGTAGGAGATTTTTTTAGACCAAGGGCATAACAATATACTCATAATGACTATTCCTACTATGTAAAACAGTTTTATTAATTTCATATTCTTTTATTCCCAACAAATTGTAACTAGAACAAATGAAAATATTTGAAAACCAATTTTCCCATTTCAACTGATTAAAAACATCATCAGTCCATGGAAATAGTTGTTTTTTCTTTACTATAGCTTGATTGATCATT
The DNA here is from genome assembly GCA_963277665.1 of Viscum album. Lineage (NCBI taxonomy): Eukaryota > Viridiplantae > Streptophyta > Magnoliopsida > Santalales > Viscaceae > Viscum > Viscum album. The sequence goes on along the minus strand of OY728151.1, from coordinate 1,447,670,347 downwards.
AATTAATCAACAATTATGTGATGAGAACCATCAACATTCATAGTGATGAGAACAAGTACCACCAAAGGCGACACACTCTTATGTATAAGTCATTTTTCAATAAACTCTTCCAACTAGAACATAATCTATTCCAATTAATCAAGTGTCTTGTTTTAAGTGGGAATAAAAATTAGTGGAGTACTAGGCAATAATTTAATTAAAAATCAGAATCCCTTACTGGTGGAAAACTAAATTAGTCAGCAATAAACACATTAGGAAACTTGAAAAAAATAGTAGGGATATCATAACTCAACAATTCCCACTCAGATCACAAGAAAACACTAATATTACTTTCACAACTCTGAATATGATGGTTTGATGCTGCTTGACCTTGCGTCCCTATCTACATGAATGAATAAGGACACACCAATGGGGGTAGTAATGTAGAACCACCAAAGATTATAATCAATACAGTATTTACTTGAAATGAGACAATACAATCAGAAAATACTATCAGTAGGATTCAGGTTGAGAACCAGAAAACTCAAAACCAACTCAATATCTAATAGAGTGAAGTCAAAAGCGGGTCTACAGAGACCATGTTATTTATTCATACCAAGGGGTGTAGTAATATCTATTTCACAAGATCAAATATCCATATAGAGATTAATAGCATTCAAAATATGGGTTTAAATAAACGAAAGAGACGCAACTGTATTAAACACGGAAGTCACTAATGATGAAGCAATATTAATGGTATTTCTCATAGTTGTGGGACCCATGTCTTCTTCCTCTAGAGACTCTTCCACTATGTGAAGTAGCACAATTCCAAATTTTTGGGGCTAGAACCCTTTTATATATAAAGCATCTTATTTTCACATAGTTTATGAGGATCAGATAATCATGTTCCACTATGCATAGTAGAAACATTATGGGATGATTTTTTTATGGTCCTTGAATTCTTGTAGGAGCCACATTTACTGGGTACCTAGGTGTAAACCATATTATAATGTCCTGGACTTCCATAGTAATAGAAAATAAATGGAACTCCTCCTAGCACTAGAGAAGTTTTGGATTGAATCTGCCATCATGAACTCCTATTAGTATCATCTTTCATTATTTTCACTTTAATGGAACTCATGCTACCACCATGATAAATTAACCTCCACATAAACAAAAATTTCTATCCTGGTGCATCTCAGTCTTCATCACTCTATCTAGAACATCAACATATGTGGAAAACATTAGGAATAAAACCTAAGAGTGTATATATGATTGAAGTCCCTACTCAAGCCACTAATTGTTTATCCTCTAATTAAATATAATCATAGTCTCAAATAGCATGAGATCACAAAAGTGATTAGAATTATAATTTAGGGTTCTCTCAACCTTCTCAAGATGGAGAAAATCAATACCATTGTTTAACACTGTTGATTATAGATTAAACTTTCCATTGAATGAACCTTAATGTATTTATACTCCAATCACTCGTGTTTCCTCACTCTCACCATCAAGTCCCACCATTTCCATCTTAGTCCGTCAACATGAAGGAGGAACACTTTACCTTGATAATGTTAAGTGTCTCTATGAACTCAATTGTAAATCCCCATCCCCAGTTACCTAGAATCATTGCATTATTACATAACATTGGCATGATACAAGGAATCATGTCCAGAAGGACCGATCGGTTTAGTGTCCTTGGAAGTACTAGATACATACATAAGATTTACATTACATCATGAAATAAAAAAAACAACATCGTGACCCCTTTGAACACTATTATATCCCTTATCCAATTCCTATAGGTTAATCGTAATATACATAATTGCATCATGGAAAAATAAAACATAGAAAGGGATGATCTTAGATGCTCACTAAGGATAACAATATAACAGAAACATTCATAAATAAGAATACACATTTAAGGTAATGTATAAGACTAAAACAAAAGCCTTTTAGACATGAACATCAACATAATATGGAAAATATAAAATCAAATAATTCTATTTATTTATTCAAAAAGATATTATACTAGTCGAATAATCACATGGAATATCAACAGCCACTTTCATAATGATGGAATTCATAATTCCATACATCATACCCACATAGTCAAGGCCATGTGCCAAGACAAATTTTTTTTTTATTAAGGCCTTGTGCCAAGACACTAGTTTGTCTCATGAGACCTACCTATGCATCAAGGAGCCACAATGGGCTCCACCAATCACTTTTTATGTCTAACGAATTCCTCATATGAAAACGATTAAACATAACATAAATATTCGTAATAAAACATGCATATGAAAATTCGATACTTTATCCATAAACCATGAATTGTATTAAAATAACACATCCACAATCAAACATATCAAAAAAAACTTCAAAACAGTATGAACGATTTATATCATAATAAATCTCCTTCGATAAAGAATAATATCCCGTAAAGGATGTTGACATAGTTGAAAATTATTAGTAAAAATCTTTGAGAGAAATATCCCTTTTTCATGAAAACATTTAAAAGTATCACAATTTTTCAAGAAGATGTTTAAAATATATTTTTGAATCATAGTTTCCCATTTCACATTGAAACATTTTAAAGGAATTTAAATGTTACAACATTAATTTCCACATAAATAAAACCTTAAAACCATTTTTAAAACATGGACATTAATGAGAATGATTTAGAAGAATAAATTTTTAAAACATTTAAAATGATATTTTAGTTATAGTTCCTAACCAAATGAGGGATGATGGAATACAAATAATTTAGTAAATAAAAACATTATTATTTTATGAGAATAAAGGGATTCATTATATACTATGTCTAAGTACAGTATATACACCAAATAAATGTGAATTGGCGCATAACAATAGTGAAGTTTCAATGGAATGTAAGTTGAGATTAATTACATTGTAAAGGCCTATCCTTAGGTTATGGACAAATCAATGATATAATAATGTGTGAACAATATAAAAACACACAATATATTGGATATTAAGTGTAAATAAATCAGATTACATTCACACATATTATTGTAAAAACAGCACCAATGACTTGTATGTTTAACTCAAGGAATATAAATTGAGTTAATATTACTCTTATCATGTTTATATTGATGACATGAGAATTTATCGATGGAGTGATTATGTGTATCAAAATTATATCCACACAATGAGGAGTGTAAATTACTACATAAGTAAATAAATAGTTTTTTCACACATATTCTTTGTGTAAAGTAATCAAGGATGTTTGCGTAAAACCAAATAAGTGGAAATTGAAATATGAAATTCCCTTACCGATTATGTATCTTACGAAACATACACCCCATGAAATATGGATCTTCTAATGATGATGTAAAAACCCATAACTTAATGTATATTATGTAAAAAATACAATCATGGGAAGTTCATACAACATGAAAAAGGTAAAGTAGCAAATATAGCATGAATCTCACAGGAATAAAAGTGAGATGAAAAACCATTACCTTCCACTTTCCTTTGATTGAGGGTACGTTTAACCTCATGTATAATTACCATAGTATGTTATTAAATTATTCCAGAACAATATTAATATTTATTATTTCATACATGATTCATTTATTACATTATACTACCCATTTAATAATTATTTCCATTTTAAATTATCATTTCGGGTAATAATCGCTTTCATTATCATACGTGTTTTAACTTGTTATTCTTGATGGTATAATTTAGATCATGATCTACATAAATCCCGAATAAAACACATGATTAATAAAACACATATATATATAGAATATAATTATGTATAATAGATAGATATATGAAATGGGAAACACCATTTATGGAGACGGTAGACCGTACGTAGGCATAAACATTTTCCCCCTTTTCATATCTTATAGAACGGAACAAAGTGAATAATATATATATATATATATGTTTTCAGTATCATTATTATATTATATATTTCCAACTTATTAATAATATATATTTTTATAATCACCGTTGAATGGTGAATGAGGAAATGAATCTCATCGCATCGTGGAGACGGTAATCCGTACTTACGCACGAGCGACAATATCATTATATTGATTATGAAATCATGTTTAATTGGATGGTATAACATATATACAGAATCATTAACATGTTATAATTATTATTTACATTAGGTATTCTCATTATTATACCCATCCAAATAATGAAGTGTTTTAATTACAAACTACACCACGATGTGGCAACGTAAGCCGTATGTACGCACATATGGTGAATTTTGCATTTATAGGATGGATAGAATAATGAATGTGGTTGTATATTTTTTATAATAACATCATAGTACTTAGAATATACTGGAGTGATTATTTTAGAATGGAAACAAAAAAGAAAAAGGAAGTGAAAGAATAAAAGAACTTGAAAGAGGTGATGAAATATATACCTCTTCTTCGGGTTCTTCCTTTTTATTTTTTCAAAAGGGCTCCATAGGATGGCTTTCTGACTAATGAAAGACCACTAGGATGAAGGTAGGAAAGTTTGGAGGATATTTATCCAAGGGTTGGCTGATCCAAATGGCTTTGGAGGTGTGAAATAAAGAGAAGGGGAAGTTCCCTATTATAAGAGAGGTGGGGGTCACTTTAAGAAAAGTTTGAAATATTATTTTATAATAAAATAATTTTTGGTTTATAATGGCTCCGAAATGAATTATTGGTATTCTATGGTGGGTATGGGTCAAGAAAATCTCAACCAATAGGTTTTAGATTGGTTTAGGTCGTCATATTAACCTTATCTTTTTTAGTTAACTCTTAGTTACATAGTTTGACATTTACCATGTCTCTTTGTATTTTCATATTATATGGTTAATAAAAATACTATAACAATCCTAGATAACCTCACGTGGTACACTATTAATATATGTACCCTTACCTCTGTTATTTGGCCAAACCATATACTTTTAGGAAAATTAAATCAATTAATAATCTAATATTTGTTCTAAAAACTCAATTATGTCAATTTTGACACTATTTGGTATTTGATTTTTTTGAAAGCCATAAAGAATTTATCACATAGAATAATATTTATTCAACTAACCTTACATATAATATTAATCTAGTAAATTAGTGTAATTCATCAGAAGTGTCAATTTAAATTTATTTGGATATTTATAATATCAATTATTTTAATATTTCATAAGGTAATTATTGCATCATCATTGTGTCATAAATAAATTAAATTTTATAATTTCATAAAATACTATTAGGTATTAAATATTTTTATCATTCTAATAGAATTTTTATAGTCAAATTTATATTGTGTTTAACCCTATATTAAAAATGGTTTAGTAATTAAACATAGAATTAAAATCTTTTAACTCTTCATTAAATAAAATAATAATAAATGTCATAATCTAATCCAAGTGGATCAAAGGGGTTTATATTTTAATCCTAAGGTTTTTTGGTCGAATTATACTTATCCAACAAAATTAGGACTAGTGTTAGTGTAATTAAGATATTATTTTTACCCTTCATTTCCCTGTTAACTTTCAACCTGGGTAAATAAAAGTCAATCTTTTCTATTCCCCCAAAAATATTTTCATCTTATGGAACAAAATTTTATATATAGATATTAACGGTGTCTCTTGGATATTTGAAATTATACTCACAGAAGTGGTAAATTTAAGTGATATGCAAATTTGCAAATGCTCCTAGAAGGTGGGTAAAAGACGGTAAAAAGTTTAATAAAATTTTATATATCTAATATTATTATAAAATTATTACAATGAATTAAATTTAACATATATAGGTATTATATATCTGTTTTGAAATAAAATAAATTTAAATAAAATTATTATTTACTTATGTTAGAAGTCGGTTTTAAACTATAATTTAGTGTTTTTCCCAATTCATCTGAAATTGAATGTTTTCAGAAAAATACAAAAAATTTACCCTAATCTAATTATGATATTATGAATTGAAAAATGAATTATATTTTTCCAAATTCAAAAAATAGAATATGTATTAATTAATTTAATATTAATTCCCATTGTAAAAACCGAAAAGTGGGTTTTTAAAATGTAAAAACTATCAAAAGATTGACATGAGTTTATGTCAAATTTAAATGTGAAATTACTTATAATGAACTACATTGTATTAAATGATAAAAATATAATCTAAATATACTTCCAAATCATTCAAATAAATAATTTAACACTGTAAATTATTTTGATTGAAACAGAAGATTTCAATTAAAATTTAGTATTTTTAAGTATTTATCAAAATATGACAGTTATCAGAAAAGTACCAAAAATTTATCGAAATTAAATTTTTATGTCCCGATTCTAAGGAAGAATTTAATTCCATTAAATTGAATATATAAATGTGTCAAGAATTGGTTTTAAAAATTGTTTTCCATTAAATAGTGGTAAAATTGTGTTTTTTAAAAAACACTTCTTTTATCTGAAAAAAAGGAATTTCTTCTTATATTATTTCTATGAAACACATAGTATGGATTATAAAATTATATGGAGTATATAAAATTCACAATTCAGTTAATATTTTTTCATAACCGCTTTTGAACTGCTTGTTTGGTAAGTCATGGTGCGCTCGAACTCGGGGTTGCGTGTAGCGCAAGATGTTGAATTACTTTAAAGAAAATAACTTACTATGAAATCATGGACTATTCTGAAGGAACTCTTGAGAACTAAATTTGAGATAATCCATTTGAGGATACACTACAGGAAACTAAAATGGGATAGGAGGTGGTGTATATCCTAGATATTGGATAGTGTTCAAAATCACCTCAACTAGATTCAGGTCCACTGGATGATTCCCTTACTAAGGTTCAGTTGTAGCTTCAGCTTGGATACGATTTTCACATCAACTCAAAGAAATGCTACTAAATATCATCAGTAGAAAACATGGAAGACAACAAATTAGCACACAAATTAATAAAAAATTGATATTATTCTCAACATAAAGAAAAATATTATTTTTATTTCACTCTATAAAAATAAAAAAATGAAATGACTAGAAATAATACATAGTAAATCTTTCTCTAACCACACCTAGTGAAGTAAGGTTAACTACAATGATATAGGTCCAGTCACACAATAAAAATTACGTCCTAGATCACAAAAATATATCTAAAAGTCATATTGACTTTAAGACAAACATTCTACCTAGGGAACTAATACAAATTTTTCACATACCAACCTAGGGATCCTGGTAACCAGATAACCGAGGCATCCCTACCATATCCTAGAGGGAATTTATTATCACCATCAGCCGGTGAATATAACCTTGAATCATTCAAACTGAATGTGGGACCAATTTTCCGGTAAAAATTGTGATGCAAAAGAAACAAAGCTATATGCATAAAAAAAACTCCCATGGGAGTGACATACAAAAATTTAATAAGCTATAAAAAATCCCAATGTAATAAAACCCATTTACCAAAACATAGGAAAACAACCCATGTCTATAAGGACACAACTCACACAAGTCAAGGTTCAACACCTATATTCACCACCAACACATCCTTTCACCTTTCTCGAACCTGGAAAGAGATAATATACATTTACCCAATGGAACATGTATGGTGTGGGATAAAAATCCCAGTAGGGTCCCCCCATGGATAATATAATATATTCCAATAATGTATTAACCAATAAAATGCTTTCATTTTTTTTAAAAAATATGTTCATTTCAAAGCATATTTAAACCAATCAGGAAATATAGTTCAGATAATTTAAATTAATTTAAAAAAAGACTTTACATGTAATGGAATATTCATAACAAATGAATTAAATAAAATTGTTACATAAAACAGTTTATTTAAATTTAAAAGGCATGTAATGTAGTTCGAACTAAACTAGAATATTTTTATATGTCAAATATAAAACAATAGAGGAACATTATCATCTTCCAAATAGGTAAAAATGCTCCTAGATATAGGACTCCACACTCTACAATTGATCACAACAATATGAGTATACACATTCCCCTCTAACACTGGCCAATAACAACTCTTCATCATCCCATCAGAGATGTGACATGCTATATTTAGGTTTTAGAATGTTGTAATAGCACAGATTGTGTCCAAATAAATAAAAATATACCAAATGAATTTATGTGATATAACACAATCATTGATGGAAAATTTATTCTAATATTTCATAAAATAAAATTAAACTCATTCCCCCATTTGAAGTCACAATTTTCCCATTTAAAACCAAAATTGATTTAAAAAACCAACACCTTTTTGCAAGATAAAAAAATTGGGTATCTATAAAAACATTTTAAATTATTTTCCAAGAGTACAAAATCAATTCAAAACAAAATTACATCATCTCAAAATCAAACAATTCCATCTTTTTTCAAACACACCCTTTTTTCAAATGAATTTGGGGTTTTCCCCAAATTCAATCAAAAACTATTTCAAAAAAACCAAAATTAAATGGAATTTTGTTTTCACTAAAACCAAATGAAATAAATTATGAGAAATCAAATATAAATAATCAATTTAAATAAATAAATCAATGTAATGTTAAACAATTTGCCTAATAAAAATGGAACCACCATCATTTTATGAAAAAAACACCCACAATGGAACCTGTCAATGAGAATGGTGGCCTGGAATTCGTTAAATAAAAACCTATAAATTAAATCCAAAATCATAAAGAATAGATCCCTTAAATTAAGTTTGATCTACTGAAATAACAAATGAGTATAAATAGATCTAGATGAAGAATGAATGAGAATGATAACTCGGGACTCACACGGTCAATCCAATAACGATCAAGCACCAAACGAAGGGATTCATAAGAGCCATGGAACTCCAATATTTCCTAGGGAAGGATTTGGGTTGATATGAGGGAAACTAGAGATGATCCAAAAGTGATAGATCATTTATGATGCCTATTTTAATATGACAGTTAGGGAATTATAAGACGGGTAATCCCATTGCACTTCATGAAACCGTTAATTTCGCATCCTTCCAAAAAACATATTCCGTCGAATAAAAATTAGATGATAAAAATTAAAAACCAATATTTAATTAACCCATAGTTTATATAATCTAATAATTTCATGTACCCTCCAATGAAATAACCCTTTCACTACTTGCTTCCAAAAAACATTAGACATCGTATTACCTAATTACATAGTGTGTAACCCTCCAGAAGCCTTTAAATGACTGATTGACACTGAAAGTCCAAAAAATATCTGATTTCTCCATTATAGGTATCCTCAAATTTTATTATCAACCTTAAATAATCATCGAAAAGAAATCCCACAAATTTTTTTTGGATATAGCTATAAGATCAGTAATGGGATGTTACATACATTCTCTAGATCATAAAAACAATTTTCTATAGAATTGAAATATAATATCAGTTATATAGGGATTGATATTGAAAAATATTATTGTTGAAAAACAAACATTTCAAATTGGTTTAGCAAATTAACATATTTATAATACCAAAATATAAATGAAATATCCACATGGAATAACATATCACTATGCCTGTACATATGATAACAATAGTGGAAAATGAAAATAAGGGCTTCGTTAAAAATTATAAATAATTATACAAAATTATTCAAGTCATTTATAAAAAAAAATCTAAATGATCAATTGAAATTTGATATCCTCAATTCCAAATACTTGTGATGATTTAAAACACTATCAGTTCAATAAAAATTTTGTATTTGGACAACATTTTATTTTAGGATCATTTTAAATATTTTGAGTGATACTTTTAATTCATAGAAATATAATAGCACATAATTAGTTTATATAAATCGATAAGTTCCTTTAATCCTTTTGTATTCCTTTAATTAGTTTCAAATTCATACCTCACTTCATGAAATGAATATAAAAAATGATTTTTTTTCATGAAGCACTACAATACTATTTTAACATATCAAAAGATTCATAAAAAATATTTATAATTTCCATTAAGTATTTTATAAAACTAATATAATTAATAAAATAATATATAATCCAAAAAAGATTTATTATTAGTTCATCATTGATATTTATTCATCCAATTGTATAAGATAAAAAAATGAAACATTAACTATGACATTACGTAGGCCAGCGGTAGGCATGAAACCATTATTATCTTTTTGTCATGGGCTGGAGCCACAACGCCTCACCAGATTCGATGGGTCATCACCCTGCATGTGGTTTTTACTTTTTCAAAAATGAATTAATATAATTCCTATAAATTTTCAATAAATAATTATTCCTATCATTGAAAATTGGTTTTTAATTAACGTTTTTGCTAAGGATTTCAATATAAATTACAATTTTTACCAAATCCTTATAATGATATTTGGAAATTATTATAATTTAATTAATGATTATATAAAAACTAATGATTATCAATATGTTTAATCATATTTAAATAAAATGTTATGTCATTATTCCTCAAATAACATTTCCACTAAAACATGAACCTATATAATGGGTTATATTACCATTAATTTCATCTAAAATATTCTTTATCTAGGTAGACACTCATCACACAAGACATGATAAGAGGTGGTTCTATCATTGAAGATACCATCATTTATAAACACATAAATATATGATAAAATCCAGATAGAGATGTATTCATAATAATGACCACATAATTTTAAAATTACAAATTCATTAAGATGTTCGAATATACATATCCTCAAAGTCTTTTTAGGGTTATGTTCATTTATAATTTTATTCATAAATATAGTTTCTTTGGTCACCACTAATCGTTATCTGATATCATCTAGAACTGCTCAACCCCAGTAGCATGAATCTAGGACTTACTGCAATTAAATTGGCATAGATAAAGAAAATCATGTCTAAAATTACTGAACAATTTAGTAGTCATAGTAAACAAGACACATAGACGAGTCTTGTATTACAATTGGATAAAAAAAATTGCAACGCAAATTTTTTTATAATAACATTGTTTCAATTATCATAGAATTTCTTCTCTATCATAGAAAACATCATGGAAACCTAGGGAAAGGGAAAAATATGGTTAATATCAAATGCTCAATAAGAGTTATTTGCAATGGAATAAATAATATATCAACGAGGAAAATCAATATAGAAATGTAAATAACTAAAAAGAAATGCCATATAATCTATAAAATATGATGGAAATGTTTAAACAGTATAGAATGTAAAATCATAGAGCACACATGCCATTGAAAAAATTGGATTAGGGGTAATTAATAAAATATAGTAAAAAACTAAAACACACACCATTTAATCAATAAAATGATAATTTAATACAACCGTTTCAAATGTCAATTATTATTTTCCATGGATAAGTGATTATAATAATATCTAAATTTTTTATAATGGTAATGATTAATTATTATATGTCGTTTTTGAGGTACATAAAAACCAAAATTGTTAAGACCATTCACAAGATGGTTTAAATCTATAGGTAGAAACTCATTTAATATGGCCAACTGATTGTCTCATGATTACCAATTGATTCATCAAGGGGATTTCAAATTTCATGGAATGAAATGTCACAATCCTGATAAATATTTTCCCATTTATAAAATAATTGATTTAATTAATAAATAATACTCCTTAACATTAGATGTATGTAGTGACTAAATGATATAGATTTATCATATTTTCCCAGTCAAAAAAATATATTTCAAGTAAACAACTGTATATAGAAATGATATATCAGTTAAGAAATAAGAATATCTAAGAAAATGATTTGTATTATTAGTAGAAATTTATTCTCATTTGAAATTTTAAAATATACTATGAAAAAATGAATCATATAAGTGAATGAAAATATTATTCATAGATAATATAATCATATTCTATCCAGATTAAGAATATTGTTTGTAACAATATAATGTATACCCATTAGTTTAAGAATAAGGGTTATTTTCATTTATGAAATATAAATATCTTTAAAATAATTCATGAGAAAAATATTATATTAATTTTGAAAATAATTTGAAAATCATTTTTATTGAAATTAAATTATTAAAATAGAAATGGATGATTCAATGAAATTATATTTGTAACTATATATTTGGTAAGAATAAAATTCATTTTTCATTATAAGTACGACATGAATGTGCCTTATTTATAAATAGAGATGAAGATTCATTCGAAACGATTCTGTAAATGAAAAAGTGAGTTATATTTTCATATAACAATTAATATTGAATTTTTAAAAGATAATTTTTTCTAAAACAGTTTAAAATATGTGGATTTTAAACAAATACATTCTCGACCAAATGGTGAAATGATGTTGTATTTTATTAAACACATTGAAAAAAACATTAACTACCAATGAGTTGATAAATTGTATTTTTACCTATAAATAATCATTTACACCAAAATTAAAATAAACTTAAATGTTTTTTGATAAATTATACAATATTTATTGAAATTCAACTGTAAAGAGTCTCAAATAAAATTATATTTTCATGTAAACCCTTGAAAAGACCAAAATGTTAATGTTAGAATCAATTAATTAAATGATTCTGTATGTCAAATGTATATAAAAATAAAAAATTTGAAATAAAAAAATAGATATTAAAAGTTTATTATACACGTAACCAAATAAAATTATTTACAATGAGGAAATAATAGAACTCAATGAAACGTAATTTGAGTTATTAAATTCAATACACTTGAGAAATATGCATTAAAACTCCCTTATAGTAGATCATTCAAATTAAAAAATAAAATAACTTCAATAAATGTTTTCTAATTGTATTTACAGGAAAAGTGTAGTTTTTAAACCATATAATGTATTCTAGTTGTATAACATTATGATATTCCTTAATGAAATGAAATTTAGTCAAAATCCCTTACCTTACACACTTATCTTAGTTGAACACTCTTTAACCTCTATTATTATGATTTGAATTTGTTATTAACTAATAATATATCCATATTAATTTTTTTCATATCATACATGATTCTTTTATAACATCTCATAAATCATTTTTTAATAATATTTCATTTTTTTATTACTTTAGGTATTAATTGCCTTGTTTTTCATGTTTGTTTTGACTTTTCATTTTTTATTCCAATTACATTGATCATGATTTAATCATATCCACAATGTAACCATGATTTTTATATAATTTATGTTCAATGTAAATGTATTTTTTCTAATCCATTATTTTTGTATACTTGATAATTCAATAATGTGTTCATGGAGACGGTAGGTCGTACATACACGTGAACACTAATTACATTTCTAGGTCCTATTAGAATAAGGAAAATTAAATTATGAAGGATGGTATGCGGGGTGTCGATAAGGATTGGAAATGGCTCATCTGTCAATGTCTGGACCGATCCCTAGCTTGTCGATAAGGATGGTATTCGGGCCACATCCCCCACCAAACCAAGTCTTGAGGATGCCACTGTCAACTGCCTCTTCTCAGACAAGGGTCAGAGGTGGTGCGTGGAAAAGATCCAGAAATGGTTTAATGAAAGAGACCAATGAATTATCCTGAGCATCCCATGTGTCCCTAATGCAGGCCCCGACCATATTTTTTGGAACTATGTTTTTTCAGGCGACTACACTGTGAGATCCGGATATAGACTAGCTCTTGGTTTTCACTCTCTCGACCGGGATGAGGGACCATGGAATGAGCTCTGGAAGCTCAACGTCCCCCAAAAAATTCGCCAATTTTGGTGGTAGGTACGCAAGGGCACCCTCTATACCATGATCCTCCTTGTTTACTGCTATATGGACAGTGCTAACTCTTGTCCTTTCTACCCAAATATTCTTGAAACCCCTGTGCATGCCATCTTTCACTGCCCGGGTGATAAGGAAATTTGGAATTAATGGGGCTTGACTCCAGATGCTTCACTTGACATTGCCACTGATCTCCCTGATCTTCTGATGCGCTGGGGTTCCTCTCTCTCATCGTCTGATGCAAGCTCCCGTTGCACCCTCGCCTGGATCATTTGGGTTTGGCGTAACAATTCGATTTTCCATCATGTCCATTAGCCTCCCGAGTTATGGATTGAACAGGCCACTTCTTGGATTGAGGGATGGAAGGACCGTGAAGGACACTCTTTGCCAGGTGATGACCCCTCCTGAACCCCTCACTGGATCCCCCCAAAAGAAGAGAGTCTTAAGATTAATGTGGATGCATCTCTCCCCAAGGATGGGCCTGCTTCTCTCGGACTCCTGGCTCGAAATCATCTAGGGCAGATCATTGCAGCAAAATATGAACCACATTATGCCTTCTGGGAACCGGTTGTTGCTGAGGCCTTTGCTATAATTGCAGGGATGATGCTCACCGTGGAATGTGGATGGGCCGATATCAACATCGAGTCTGACTTCCTTTCGGTTATCAATGATATTAACCATGGTGACACCATACTCCAGGCCTTTGGATTTATCATCAGAAGAATCCGCTCGCTGCACCACGACTTCTCTTGCTTCACCTTCTCCTTTACCAAAAGGGAAGGAAACAATGCAGCCCATTAGCTGGCAGCCTCAGGCCCCTTAGATTTCAACCAACTATGGCTGGAAAATTTCCCCTCTTGGCTCTTCTTATGTACAGCTGCTGATATTCTCCATTAATATAATCCTTATTTCTTTAAAAAAAGCAGGTAGTAGTCCATACATCCAAAAATACTGTAATCATATTCCTATAAAAAGGAATACAAGAAGGAATAATTTATACAATATATAAATAAGAATAATGACATTATTAATTTCATATATAATCTTATCAAACTATAAATACATTATTATTTCTAACCTTCATAGGTGATAATGGAAGAACAAATGACATCGATTCGTGAGGTGGTATTCCACCATACACACGAACAAAAATTGTGATTCCTATTTTAGGGAAATATTTGAAGGTGTTGGTGAAGCCCAAAACAAAAAAAATAGTATGTTAAGGTTACTTTTTTAATTATATAATAATTAATTAATAATTATTTTGTTGTTGAAAAGAATAAAACAAATTTCACGTCAAATAATGTTACCGTTTTTTTGGTTAAAAACATTGGGTTTTGACAAAATATTTCCATTCCTAAAATTAATACTAATGGGATGTTTATAGGATTATGTTTTTTATATTATGAGAATATTTGGGAAATGATTGGATAAGAAAAAGTTATTTATAAGTTTTAATAAGTAATGGTGGATGATGAGTTTTTATAGTAGAGTATGAGTGTAATTCATGTAAATATAAGAAGATAAACACTAATGGGGGTTCTCCCTTACATAATATGCCTCCAATAATAAAAAAAATATATTAATGAGACTATATTATCTATACATGGAAATAAATTAGTTTTTGGACAAGTTTCTAGTCCATATTGAACATTATTATTAGAGGTTAACCACTAACTAAAATATTTTATTCCTTAATAATTGTAATTTATTTTTATTATTTTTGATAATAATTTTTAAAACTATGTAGACCATATGATAAATTATAAATTATGACAATTCAAAATATTGAATCCATTTTCCGAAATTCCAAACATATAACTTGGTGAAATTAATTTTAAAATTTTCCCATAGGCCTAACGACAAAGAAGGTTTTTAAAGTCAAAATGATCCAATGTTTCATATGTTTTTATATAATAATTTAATTAGAAATTAATTCCAACTAAATAAATTTTATTAATATAAATTTAATTCAATTTTTTTTCACAAAAATAATTTTTAATTTTAATTTAACATTAATAATAAATTGTATTAAAAGTCAAATTTCAATTAAAATTCAGCATTTTTAACTATCCATAAAAAAATGAAACATCAGAGGAAAATAGAAAAATTTTACCCTAAGATAGTAATGAAATTAATAATTGGAAAATAAAGTCTATTTTTTCATTTAATATTTATAAAAATTTAAAAATTTAGTTTCAAAATGAGTGGTCAATTAAATGGTTGAAAAACAATTTTTATAAAAATATAACATTTCTGCATAAAATTGGAATTGTTTATATCTTATGTTTATAAATAATACTAAAAGAATATAAAATAAATATGATTGAATATATAATATATAAATTTAGTTATTATATTTCCCTAATAGTGTTTAATTTAATTTATTTTGATAAAAAACTATGGTTGTCAAAAAAATAATTTTCCCTAATAATAGAACCATTATACTAAAGTGGGTTCTATATTTATTTCTAACACAAATAATTATATTATCAGATGTTAAAAAAATTCAAAATTTAGTTATCACATTTCATACATTACCTTGTGATATCTTGTTGATAACTATCATATTACACCATAATATTAATATTTGATTATGGTTTTGTAAAACTCGGTCTTGCATGTAACACAAGTATTAAATAAACATTGAATTGTGTGTAATAAAATCAAATATAGTTTAGTGTACACTATAAAGTAGAATCAATGTCCACTGTAGAGAACACTTAGTATAATTTTTCATGTAACACTAGCTAAACTCAATATTGTGTGTAGCGTAAGCTTAACATGGTGATTCTTATAAATAATACTTAAAAATTAAATTTCTTTTTAACGGAAAATAATATAATGTCTTGGGGTGTTACATTACTGTAAATTAAAATTGAGTAAAAATAAATTATTTAAAATCTCATAATAACAATAGGGTCCTTTTTATTTAATGAAATATGAGAAAATCATATAGAACAATATATTACTAGAGATAATAAATTATAGTAATGGGATTTTTCAATAATGATATAAATCCATGGTGACTGCAATAATGTGTTAATGGTTGTGGTTATTTTTATTATATATAGTATGTTTAAAATTCTCACATCAAATTATAGACTGATCCTTTTATAGTAAAAAACCATTGTTGAGTGAATCATGTTATACTGAGAGAATTAAATTATTTTTTATATGTCTTATGATGTGAAAACAATGTATATTAAATAACCCAATAATCTTCAAAACATTTTCCCCAGATAATTTTATGTATATAAAAATAAAAAATTAAATTAGAACATAATAATTCCATGGTTTATCATACTATTCTAAATATTAATATTTTTCTTTATTATATATTGTATGTAATATATAAAATAAATTATAATCAGAGGATTTAAAAGTATCATGGTGAATATAAATATCCCCATTATATGTTTCCATTAATTCATTAGGCTTTTTTGGTAATTAGGTTGATTTATTGGTTAAAATGTAGTAATAATCCATTTTAATACTTATTGTTTAAAGATTTATTCATTCAATTGAGAAGGTTTGATTTTGATTATTTTATTATAAATAACATAATTTATTATATTAATTTATGTTCATTTGAAAATTATTCTTGTTTTCTTTTTAAAGATATATGGTCAACATGAGATATAATTTTCTCTAAATATTATTATTTGGTGTGTATATATGTGTGAGATAAATAGTATAATGGAGATTTTCTAACATTAACTATTTAATTCATTTATTATGTAATTTTTAAAATTTAGAGTCATATGAAAAGGTAAAACAGTCACAATCTATAATAATAATTTCAATTTTTTATTCTTTTAATGGGGGTCTTCTATGATAACATGTAGGATAAATTGGGAAAATAAATTAAGATTTGTCTTTATCTCTTAAGGATTAAAATAAAAAAATAATGTTTGTTTAATTCTATAATCAATGAACTTTAATTGATATATATATATAATTAAGGACGTTGAATATAATGATGAAAATAAATTTTTTTTCCTTTAAGAAAAATAATTCTATTATGTAATTAATTATGGAGATAAATTATTTTACAAAATAATCCTTTCAAATTTTAGTATTTCCTCTTTAATTAGATATTTTTCTTCCATAATTTTTTTTCTAATAAATTATAATATATTACCATTTTTATGGTTCAAAAATTATTCTTTTAAAATTGTAAAAATATATTATATCATTATATGAGGTGATCATAAGAGAGATCTTGTACATACATTATTCATTACCATAGTCCTCAATATTGTAATACGAGGAAATTTTTTTATATAAAATAGTGCCTATAAAATTTAACAACATTTCTGGGTTATATAACCAATGGTATGGATACTTATTCTAAATAAGGAATTACATTCAATATATAAACAAGGTTTGTGGAGAATTTCAACAGAAATATATAGTAATATCAGTTTTTTGGAAAATGATTGTGTATTATAATGGAGAAAGTCATGGTTTGATAATTTTTTAGTTTTATGTGCTAGTTTATTAATCATAAGAAGATTAATTCACATAATATTAATTGGCCCTAAAAATTGGTGTCACGACCCATCCCCCAGGGCTCGTGTCATGACTACCCCATGCCTGCCTTCCATAGGCTAGGGGCTGATGACTAGAAATGAAGGTGTATTCCCTAAAACTGGGAAGGGATTACCTTTACAACCTGTAAACACATGCAAACCAGCACACAAAAATATACAAACTCAAGAAAACTGAATAGTAAACAGATTGAGTGTAGTAAGAAAAAGGTTCCAGAATACAAGCCCAACTGGAACGTACAAGAAACTGAAACTAAAAGTATACTGGAACAACTCCTGTGATCACCCATCATGGATCTTACCTGAAGGGTTTGTAAAGCTCTGTAATGGTCTTCTCTATGGTACGCCTTGCCTATGGTCCACCTCTGAGATACCTCCAGTCCTGGTACTCTCATCATCAGTCAGCACTGTCCGTCGTCTGCACCACACACAATGAAGTTCGGGCATAGCCCATGCAGTGGTGAGTATAATGATACTCATTAGAGACCCTGACACCCTCAGGGTCTCACAAAGTCCACAAAGGATAAACCACAAGGCATGAAATCAATTGACTACCCTACTTACGTATATTCCCATACGTATACCTCAGTAATAAAGTATAACATACTCAATAATGAGGAAAACATAGAGTTCAACTCAAAGCCCAAAGCTCAACTATTCCACAAAGGAAGGAATACCACAAAGGAAAGTAACACACAGAAGAATACCACCATGGTATTACCATGATGGAAAATACCAAATGTTACAGACTCAGGTCACACTCATTATAACATAGGTATTGTAGTAGAGATGATTAGATGTTACTATTGAATCATATTACTCTATTAAGAGGCTCTGCTGCTGACCCACACAGGATCTACATGTGATGACCCACACTGGATCGCTTGGTGCGGACCCACATAGGATCGCTGGGTTCATACCCACACCAGATCACTCGGTGCTGACCAACACAGGATCGCTAGGTGATAACCCACATAGAATTTCTCGGTACTAACACACACATGATTTCTATGTGATGACCCACATAGGATCGCTCAGTGCAGACCCACACATGATCGCTCAGTGCTAACCGACAAAGGATCGCTAGGTGCTGACCCAGACAGGATCGCTCGGTGTTCACCCACACAGGATCCCTAGGTGCTGACCCACACATGATTTCTCTGTGATGACCCACAAAGGATCTCTCAGTTCTGACCCACACAAGATCACTAGGTGCTGACCCACACAGTATCGCCAGGTGTCGACCCACACAGTATCACTCGGTGCTGACCCAGAGAGGATCGATATTCATGCTTCACGTCACATCCATCAAATGGGTTCCCGCACATGGATTTATCATCTATGGGATGGTCCGCTCCCCAATCCATTGGTTGATACTCCAACTACCATGAAGTCCCACTAATAAGTATCACAAAGGACCGCCATACCATTGGGGTCTCAACGCAACAGACGGTGCATCAATCGGTTGCCCAGTCTGTGAGTTATTAGCCTTTAAGTCCCAAGGGCCCGGTTGGATTTGTGCTCGATCCATCCCGAACGTAGTCGACAATTATCCAAAACTCAAGTGGTTTATACCAAAGGGACTGTCTCTCTCAAAGGATTATAGATCCGTTGATGGTTTTTCAAACGGATGCCTGGTGCCAATGTTAGGGATGAAATAGCGTAAATCAGTTGAAGCTGGTTCAACTCCGGTCCGACCCAATCAGACTGACCCATCCCGACCCGACCTGGGCTGAAAAAAGTTGTGGAGGTTTTGCAAGGGTGCACAGTAGGCACACAGTCTGAAAAAACCATGTGGCCAGCCCCGGAAACCGTGCACCCTTGACAGTGGGCTCTGTACGGGCGACACATAGTTTGTCAGACCGTGCTGGCAAGTCATGCGATGTCCCACTGTGAGATAGTGGAAACCGCATGGTTGGGGCACGGTGTACCAAACCGTATAAGGCAACTATGAGGCCACTTAATGTTCATGTTTTTAAGTCCCGATCCACTTGGGATTTCCCAATTTTCCCTCATTCTTCCTCCCACTCATGGCTCACACAGGAGTTCCAGTTTTCAGAGGTTGGGGGAGATCTTTAGCTCGTTTTGGTGGAAAATTGAAGGGGTTTGTTGGTGGGTACAGACCTTCCCATGCTGAGCGGCCAGGACAACGCTGGGCAACCTGGACTGGAGGCTCGGCCTAGCGGCGGGGCGGCCGTGGGGCAGCGCGGAGGCCGAGGGGTGGCACAGAGGGCCATGGTTGCGCCGCTGCCATCATTGTAGCCGTCGGAGTGCTGACT
The DNA here is from genome assembly GCA_963277665.1 of Viscum album. Classification (NCBI taxonomy): domain Eukaryota; kingdom Viridiplantae; phylum Streptophyta; class Magnoliopsida; order Santalales; family Viscaceae; genus Viscum; species Viscum album. The sequence continues at coordinate 1,447,649,885 of OY728151.1, read as the reverse complement.
TCCATATCCGAGTCCCACTAGTGCCATTCACTAGCACTGGTCTCCGCCATCTTCCATTGCGAGGAACACAAGAAAAAATAATGAAAATATCTGGAGATTACAGGCCATGTTTGTTTGGACTGTACCCTCCACGTTAGAGAGGTAGCCAGCGGTTTAATAAAACATGCATGAAGAACGTAAAACCCTACAAAAACTATCAATGATTATTCCCAAACCTACAAAATGAAATCATCCACAGATCATCAAGTTAGAGAGTTGATACACAATCTTTTTTTATAAGGGATGATATGAGAATCAATAATCACACATAATTAAACCCCTACATTGATGGTTTGTTGAATATTTTCCATGGTTGAGATGGATTAGCATTTGTTAATTTCAAAATAAGTCTCATCCAATGGTGTTAGCTAGGAGAGGAAAAAGATGAAGTCAATTATGACGGCGTTTCCTCGATCCTCAGTTTGTTCATAATTGGAGATCCTTCGACAAATTTTGGATAATGATTCGTCGAAGTAAAAAAAGTTATTCGTTGGCGTTTGTCATTGGAGAATGAGTTTCTCCATGATTCTCCAAGCATCACCATTTCCATAATTCCACCAAAAAAGAAAACCCAACATAATAGAAGGATATATGGAATAATTAAAGTAGGGAGTTGAGAGGTTTTTTTCTCCAATAATGAGGAGTTCGGGTGGTCCCCACCACAATGCTTTGAATTGGGGGTTTTACTACCTTGGGTGGTCCCCAACACTGAGCATTCAAGTTGTGATATTTTAAACCCCTTGTGGTCCCCACCACCATAGCTTTCACATGGGAAGATTATTAGAAATAAAATAGAAGTTTATTTTCTTTTATTTTTCATTCCCACGAAAAACCAAAAATTATATCTTTCAACCTCGACCAATTGTGGTTGAGGTGAAGGTCCCCATAAGCGAATACTTGCACTACGAGTTCAATAATTCCCTCAGATTTTAATTCCGAGAACCGGTTAAAAAGTTACAAAAACCCACTCACATGTTTACTGAACGTTCCCAAAAAAAAGTTCAGAAATTCATTACTGGCACAATGGGCCTCGGAATCACACGACGTCAACTTTTGCAGACTCGAAAAATTCCCAAATATTAAAAAAAAAAATTACATGGAAATTCCATGTCTTTACATTCCTCCCTCCTCAGAGATTTGCGTCCCATTAAGCCACAACTAAAACTAAGGGAACAAGTGGGGGTACTGAGCACAAATCTATGAATCACGCTCCCTTGTTCTCTCCTGAAGGTTCCTGTGCTTCCAACGAACATGTACCAGAGGTATGGACCACCCACTAATGACATACTCATATCGATCCTCATTCTCTATTGGAACCTCCGTAATAGTCTCCCCATCATCAACATCCTGCTCTCCATGGTCAATGATGTGAAAATGGTCATACATGTATCACCTCAGCTGGGATACGTGGAAGAAGTCGTGCACCCGGTGCAATTGAGGTGGAAGAGATATGTGTTAAGGCACCTCACCAACTTTTCTGAGGACTTGAAAAGGTCCGATGAACCATATATATAACTTTCCACCTCATCCAAATCTCTACAAACCTCATCGAGGTGACACCCGTAGAAAGACATGGTCTCCATCCTAGAACTCTAGAGATCTCCATCTCCTATCATCATAAGACTTCTACCTACTCTATGCAGTCTTCATCTTCTCATGGATGATCTGAACTTTTTCTGTGGTAGCTCGTACAATCTCTGGTCCCACTAGTACAGACTCCCCTATGTCAGTCCAACACAAAGGCGATCCACATGGTCTCCCGTATAATGCCTCTAAAGGTTCCATACCAATGGTGTAGTGATAGATGTTGTTGTATGAAAACTGCACCAAAGGAAAGTGATCCTCCCATCTACGACTGAAGTCGAGGACGCAAGCACATACCATGTCCTTGAGGTTTTGAATGATCCACTCATTCAGGCCATCTATCTGAGGATGGAAGGTGGTGCTCAAATGAAGCTGTGTCCCGAAAGCCTCATGAAACCCCTTTTATAGCGAGGAAGTAAAACATGTATCATGATAGGAGACAATTGTTGAGGGTACTCCATGTATCCGCATAATCTCTTGCACATATAGGTGTCCCTAACTCTATACTAAACCCTTATGTCTAATCGATAGGAAGTGAGCCGACTTGGTGAGTCGGTTGATGATCACCCAAATTGAGTCATGACCCATGGATGTATGAGGAATTACTATCATGAAGTCCATGGATATCCCATCCCACTTCTACTCTGGGACATCAAAATCCTGAACCAAGCATTCTGGTACCAGATGATCCGCCTTCACTTGATGACAAGTGAGGCACCAAGTGACAAACTCTACAACTTCATTCTTCATTCCCGACCATGAGTGCTGTTGTCGGAGATCCTAGTGCATCTTCTCTAACGTTGGATGTACCGCTAGAGGGGATGTGTGGAACTCCATCAACACTTACTCCCAATGTGACACAGGTACCATGGTACATCCTCTGAAGATAATGACGTGATCCCCACCTTTAGAAAATCCAGCAGGTGCCTATCCTGGGGATATCTCATCACGTCGAGTCATACAGTTAGTGTCCCTGCGCTGCCCCACCCTGACTAGCTGATGAAGAGGGGGGTGACTGTAAGAGACTTAAGAAAATCATCTATCCCGATCCACAAAGGATATCAGCAATGCTGAAGCTGCTTTATTGCCTTTCCTAGTAGCTGTATAACAGATATCCGGATGAGGGCATCTACTACAACGTTCCACTTTCCAGGAGTATAGGCCATCTCAAAGTCATAGTCCTGGAGGAACAGAATCCAATGTCACTGTCTCAGGATCAGGTCCATCTGAGAGATGATAAACCTGAGACTCTTGTGATCTAAGGATACTATAAAACGTTCTCCCATCAAGTAATGTCTCCACATCTTCATGGAAAAAACCATAGCTACTAACTCTTGGAATTGGGTAGCGTAGTTCTTCTCATGTTGTCTCAGCTATCGAGAAACATATGCGATCACAGCTCACTCCTATATGAGTACACATCTGAGTCAGGTCCCTGATGCATCACAGTAGACTATGTACCCTACACCCTCCTCTGGAAGCCTCAAGATGGGGGCATTATTCAGCCTCTACCTCCACTCCTAAAAATTATTTGGCATCTCTCTGACAACACGAAGGGTTTCCCCTTCTTCGTCAATGCTGATAAAGGTGTTGAAACTCAGGAGAAATCTGGAAGAAATATTCATTAGTATCCAGCCAAACCCAGGAAACTATGTATCTCCCTCACACTCCTAGGTGGCTCCCAATCAATTACCGCCTCAATATTCACTGGATCTACTGCAACTCTAGCCTCTGATATGACATATCCCAGATAGTGCCCCTCTAGTATCCCGAACTATAACATAGAGAGCTTACCATAAAGTTGGTGATCTCAGATTATGTCCTGTACTACCTGAAAATGATCGGCATGCTCCTCCTCAGTAGCTGAGTATATCAGAATGTCGTCGATGAATAGTACTACCCAGTGATCAATGTATGGATAAAAGATCATGTTCATGAGTCCCATGTACACTTCTGGAGCATTAGTTACACCCAATGGCTTATCCAAGAACTCTTAATGGACGTACTGACATCGGAAACCCGTCTTCTGAACATTAACATGTCGTACTCTGAGCTAGTGATAGCCTAATATGAGGTCTATCTTGGAGAACCATCGTGCTCCCTTTAGCTGATCAAAGAGTTCGTCAATCCTTGTATGTGGGTACTTGATTATCATGGACACCTGTTTCAGGTGCCGATTGTCAACACGAAGTCTCATGCTCCCTTCCACCTTATTTGAGAAATAAATAATGGCTGCCCAAGGAGAAACACTGGGTCGAACGAATCCCTTCCCCTGGAAGTCCTCTAGCTGTACCTAAAGCTCACGAAACTCTACGGGAGACATCCGATATGCTGGTGGAGATATCGGTGTCTTCCTGGGGTACAATTCAAGGTTAAATTCCACCTCTAATTGAGGTGGTAGACCCAAAACATCATCAGGGAAAACATCCACATACTGGTCCACCACAACAGGATAACTCGAACTCTCCACATCAACCGCTCCGAGGGTAAGGATAGTTAAATGATGAGTGATCGGCTGCACTCTCCTCTGAGTAAGTCCATACTGTGCTAAAAAGGCTTCCTTCTTATCGGTGAAGGTAAACCGGGTCTAATCTATGCGGACACACCACACTTTTCCCACAATACAACTAATCTAGGCATGGTCTATAGATAACCAGTCCATACCCAAGATGATGTTGTAAGGCCTTGACACCACTACTAGGAGATCCACACTGAATCTATCACCTCATAAAGTAATCTCACACTACTAGAACTAGTGTGTAATCATCAAATCCACTACCGTATGATTCTCTAGCTGTTAGGATCGACCCAATGACTCCATCAGAATATCCATGCTCCGAACGAGGGTAGTGGAAATAAAAGAATGACTGACACCTATGTCTATAAGTACTGCATCTAAGGTGGAATAGACACATATCATACCTCATATCATCTCTAGAGCACTAGGATCATAGGCCTCAGCTGCCTGGAGCTAAGCTCTCCCCTATCCTCCTTCTCCCGCCTGTCGGGGTGGACCACCTGGTGGTGGTGGCAGTAACATCTCGAATTGTCGCCCACCGCCACCTACACAGCCAGCTCCACTGCCACGTCCACCTCTTCCCTATGAACCTCCCCGGACTAATCTTTGTCTCTTCCAGGGAGGTCCCTCAACCATCTTCAGAACATCCATATGGCGGGTCAGATAGTCACATGTCATGTGTCCCTGCCCACTGAATGCATAATAATGCTCACTCATGGCTTGTCTGGCTCTTCCTCGGGTGCCCTGAACATCCGACCCTGAATCCAGCAGTCGCCCACCTGTAGGTCTGGTCCTCTTGGACCTTTGTGACATCTGTCTGCTTCCAGCTGTAGGAGACTCCTCTACGTGACGACTAGTAGTGGGTCTCACTACTCGTGACTGCTCAGCAAGAAAACTCTCCACTAAATGGGCTCTTTCTAACACCCTTGCTTGTGTCGGGATGCTGAGTGAGATCATCGATGCCCTAATCTCCCACTTGAGTCCCAGCTCAAATGTCCGAGCACTGAAGAATGGGTCCACACCATATCTGTGGAGTAGTGTGAGAGGTCATTAAACCTCGCTGAGTACTGATCCACTGACATTCTATCCTGCTGCAAATGAAAAAGCTCATTTATGCGCACTGCGTGAAGAGTCACTGGGAGAAACTCTGACTGAAACATGCTCTCGAAGTCTGCCCAGAGAAGCATCACATCATTGTGAGCCTACATAATCATGCTCCACCATCTGCATGCTGCTTCGTATATTAGGCTGGAGGCAAGGATCACCATGATATCGGCTGGTGTCCTTACTAGTCGAAAGACTCTCACCACTGCCTCCAGCCAATCCTCTGCCGCCTGTGGGTCTGTCTCTCCCCTGAACCAGGGGGGACTCTAGAAATAGAACATGTGAAATGTTCTCAAGTGGAGTGCACCCTCTACTAGAGGGGTTGGTGGCATCATTTTCCCAATGGGTAAGGGTACCGCTGGTTCCTCTACTGGTGCCTCTACTGGAAGAGGGCCCTGCATCGAGGCCTTGTCGCTCAGTGGGCTATCAGGGCATATTATATTCAGGACCCTAGCTAGATGTCTTCATGGAGTCATCCTAAAATGAAACAGGTGCGCCACAGTAAATAAGTTATTCCTAGTGAGAGGACTCAAATAGATCACAAAGAAAACTCTACAAAACACACACACAATCAGTGTTTTTGTGCACTATGACAGAAATCAGAAGTCAGGGTCTTGGTGTATGGATACGTCAGCCGCCGCCCCATCACTGGATTCCCTAAACTGATAACCACACTCACTTCACATAACACTATTACCATTTAAAAGATCAGAGTCCAATGTCATACGGTAGAACAGACTCCTCTAATACCAATTTGTCACGACCCGTCCCTCGGGGCCCGTTTCGTGACTACCTCAAGCATGAATTCTATATGCTAGGGGATGGAGACTAGCACCAATAGTTTATTCCCTAAAACTGGGAAGCAATTACTTTTAAAACCTGTAAACACATGCAACCATGCATGAAACAAGATACGTACTCAAGTAAACTGAATAATAAATAGAGTGAGTACAGTAATAAAACGGGACCAGAATACAAACCCAACTAGAAAGTACAAGAAAATGAAAGTACAAGTAAACTGGATTAGCTCTTGTGATCACCCGCCATGGATCCTACCTGAAGGTTAGATAAAATTCTCAAATAGTCATATTTATGGTACGCCTCGTCTATGATCCACCTCCGAGCTACCTCTAGTCCCGGTACTCTCGTACTTAGTCAGCGATGTCTGTTGTCTGCACCAGACACAACAAATTGCGGGCATTGCCCGTGCAGGGGTAAGTATAACGATACTCAGTAGGGACCCCGAGACCATCATGGTCTCACAAAATCCACAAAGGATAAACCACAAGGCATGAAATCAACTGAAAACCCTACTATGTATATTCCCATACATATCCCTATGTTATCAAGTATACCCATCTCAATCATGAGGAAAACATAGAGACCAACTCAAAGCCAAAAGCACAACTGTTCCACAAAGGAAGGAATACCACGAAGGCAAGTACCAAACAAAATAATTCCACCAAAGAATTACCACAAAGGAAAATACCACAAGGTACATACTCAGCTCACACATGGTATAACATAGGTACATTAGTAGAGATGATTAAATGTTACTACTAAATCATATTACTCTATTAAGAGGCTCTGCTGCAGACCCACACAGGATCGCTTGGTGCTGACCCACACAGGATCACTCAGTGCTGACCCACACAAGATTGCTAGGTGCATACCCACACAGGATCTCTCGGTGCTGAACCACACTGGATCGCTAGGTGTTGACCCACATAAGATCGCTCGGGGATGACCCCCATAGGATCGCTCGCTGCGGACCCACACAGGATCGCTAGGTGCTGACCCACATAGGTTCGCTCGATGCTTACCCACATAGGATCTCTCAGTGCTCACCCACACAGGTTCACTAGGTGCTGACCCTCACAAGATCGCTAAGTGATGACCCACATAGGATCGCTCGGTGCTAACCCACACAGGATCACTGTTTATTCTTCACGTCAGAGCTAGCTACTGGGTCCCCACACTCGGCTTGCTCATCTCCGGGGGGGTTCTCTCTTAAATCAACTTTTCGGTACTAAAACTTCCACAAAGTACCACAATGAAGTGTCAAAATGGACCGCCATGCCATAGGGGTATTAATGCAATAGACGGTGCGTCAATCGGATGCCCAGTCTGTGAGTTATTATCCTTTTAGTCCCAAGAGCCCAGTTGGATTCGTGCTCGATCCTACCCGACCATACTCCAACTTTATCCAAAACATCAGTGGGGTATACCAAAGGGATTGACTCTATCCAAGGATTAGATAAAATATTCACGGTTTGTCAAATAGATGCCTGGTGACAATGTTATGGACGAAAGAGTGTAAATGTTTCGAAGCTGGCCCGGGTCCGGTCCGATCCAGTCGGACCGAGCCGGCCTGACTCGGTGTGGGCCGAAAAAAGATGGGGAGGTTTTGCAGGGGCACACGGTTGATGAATGGTATAAACAAAGCATGCATCCATCCCAAGAAATCATGCACCCTTGACAGTGGGATCCGCACGACGGCGCACGGTTTTCCAGACAGTGAATTAAAGACATGTGATCTCCCTGGGCGAGACAGTGGAAACCGCACTGTTGGTGCACGGATTGCGAAACCGTGTGGGGTAACCATGCAGTCACATAAAGTTTGTTTTTTAAGTCCTGTGCCACTTGACATTTCCCAATTTTTCCCTCTATATTCATCCCACTTATGGATGATGTGGGATTTCCGGTTTTCAAAGGTAGGGGAGACCCTTAGCTTGTTTTGGAGGTAAATTGACGGGGATTCATGGTGGGTCAGGCCCGACCCGTGCTAGGCGGCCTGACCCATACTAGGCATCCTGGCCTAGCGGCAGGGCGACCACAGGGAGGCGCGGAGGCCACATGGCGGCATAGAAGGCCACAGTTGTGCTGTTGCAATTGTTTCACCTAGTGGTGTGTCTTCCACCATATTCGAGTCCCACCAGTGCCATTTGTCGGCCCCGGTTTCCGCCCTCTTCCATTGCGAGGAACACAACAAAAACTCAAGAAAAATGTGGAGGGTTTGGAACCATGTTTTTTTGGCCTGCACCCTCCACATTTGGGCAGTATCAAGCTGCTTAATAAAACTTGAATGAAGAACGTCAAACCCTACAACCTCCATCAATGGTTATTCCCAAACCCTCTAAAATAAATCATGTGCAGATCAACTAGTTATATAGTTGTTCTGTGTTATTTGTTTAGAAGGGAAGAACATGGGATTCAATAATCACACATAATTAAACTTCTACCTCAATGGTTTTTTGAAGATTGTCCATGGTTGGGACATATTGTTGTTAGTAATTTCTGAAACAAGTCTCCTCCAATGGAATTGGTGAGGAGAGGAAAAAGATGATGTCAGTGATGATGGAGTTTCCTCGATTTTCCGTTCATTCATCTTTGGAGATCCTTCGACAAAGATTAGAGAACGATTCGTTGAAGGAAAAGACTTCTTCATTAGCATTCATCGTTGGAGAATGAGTTTCTCCATGATTCTCCATGATTCTCCCTTTCCCCAATTCCACCAAAAATGAAAACCCAACATAATAGAATATGTTGGGTAATTTAATATTGGCACAAAATAGGTTGTCTTAAATAATTAAACGAGTGTTGGAATAATTAATTAAAGGAGAGTTGGAATAATTAAAGTAGGGAGTTGATAGGTTTTTTTCCTCATATAATGAGGGGTTTGGGTGGTCCCTACCACCAAGCATTTAATTGGGTGTTTTACTTGCTCGGGAGGTCCCCAACTTCGAGAATTCAAGTTTGGAGGTTCTAACCCCTCTTGGTCCCCACCACAATATCCTTCACATGATAGGTTTATTAGAATTAAAATAAATTTTTATTTTATTTTATTTTTCATTCCCACGAAAAACCCCCAGTTCTATCTTTCACCCGCGACCTACTGCGGTCGACGTGAAGGTCCCCTTATGAGTAATCGGTGCTGTGAGTTCACCAGTGACCTCATATTTCAATTCTGAGCACCGGTTAAAAAGGTACAAAAACCCACTCGCATGTTTACTGAACGTACCAGAAAAAAATTTCCGAAATTCATTTCGGCAACAAATGGTCTCAGAATCCCGCGCTGTCAATTTTCATAGAATCATAAAATTACAACATATTTAAAAATAAATTTTCATGGAAATTCCACGTATTTAAAATTAGAGACCAATTATTTCTGGTAATTTTATTTTACTTGAGAATGGAATATGACATTTTTGTAAGAAAACAATAATACACCTTTTTCCATTAGATTTAGTCATGGAACAGTGCCTCCCTAATGAGGGGACCCTATATTAAAGGGATATAAAATTATAATGGGGCTCAAATATGTGATATTAGTAGGATTTGTTTTCATAAGTATCCCATAATCATAAATATATAAATATATATGATCTTTATAAAAATGTTTAGATCAAATGGATTTCCAATGCCTACATTTTATTTTATACATTCCAAAAATATTATGGACATGCATATACTTATTTAAAAGGAATAATTATGTGGAATGTATTATTTGTGTCTATATTTTATAAAATTCTCTTGATAATTATTACAATATTTGGAAATTATTTGTAAATTTTTTTATTTTTTACATATGAAATGGGTCCCCAATATTATTTTTAGATTAATGGATATAAATGACACAAAAAATATAGAAATAATCTGTTTAATTTTTTTTACACACATGTAGGAGTTTTATTCTAGTATAGAGTTACAAAAATATCAAAAATTTAAATTCTATATGATTTATAGAATTTTTCTTCATCTACTTCCCTATCCAGTTTTATTTTCCAAGGAATATAATACATTTATGAGTTTTTCAATAAAAAACATGTATATTCAAAACCATTTGGGGTTTAAGTGAGATAATGGATTTATATAATGTAGACTCACAATAAAAATTAATGTGGTCACATCAATAATTACCAAATCCACTCTTATTCATGAAATGATTTTTTTTAACATTTTATGTATATAGTCTATAAAAATATGGTGAGTTTCTTGGAAAAATATTTTTCTTATATTATTCTATGATACAATTATCTATATTTGAATTATCATCATACAAAAATATAATTTCAAAATGGATAATAAAATATTAATGAAGAAATATTAATAATAATCTATATGATTCTATATTTTACCCCCATTATGCATTCCATTATTAAAAAAACAATATTGAATAAAATTTTGTATGTTCTTGTTTAATTTCATCTCCACACCTCCATTTTTACTATTATAAAAAAATACTTTTACATAATAATTGAACAAGTGAGTTTTATATTTTCATGGATCATTCTATATATAACCCATGTTCTTCACAAGAAACTCTTCATAAAAGAAATTATTATACAATTACACCACATCAACAGTTTCTATATAATAGAATTCTTAAATATACTTATTTATAAGAGACATATAAGACATAAAATGTAATTGGAGAAAATTTGAGGAATTATCATATTTATATAAAAAATATCTAATGTTATTAATAATATTAAATATTCAAAAATTACTAGATAATATGGTTCCCATATATTAAAACCTCATTACTCACTCCAATTTGGATTTTGATTGAAATAACTTACTAATAACAATAATATAATCGTATTATAAATGATGTGTTACTAAATTTACTTGATATTTATTTAATTATATGATTTATATTCATATACTAATAGATGTCATTATCTAAAATTTTCCTAACATGTAATCTTTTTATATATATTCTAATTAATAGATTCTCATAGGACCAACAAAATGCTTCAGATAATGTTATTTTTGGAATATAACATGATATGTGGGTGCTTTTGATCAAAGTGTCCTTAAAAATTTATAGACAATGCTCTATGTGTTTTACCCCAAGGGTGAAGAGACCATTTATATTAACCTTACATTTAAGGGTGATGTGTAAAACTTCAGGTCAAACCAGTGATTAATAACATTTGGTTGATCTACTTTATCATTGAGGTGAACCAAAAATAATTATCAAATACAATAAATAGTGGTATTACATGACATTAATATACTTATGATATATATATATATATATTCATATTCATTATGTTATTTTTTTACATATAGGATATGAAATTATTTTAATTTTAAAGATTATCCACTACAACAAAAATGGGAATTCTTATTTTAGAAATCATTGGGAGACATGTAAAAAAAGACACTGTGATATTCTCCTATTTTACAACATGTATAACTAATGGTTTCAATAAGAAATATATCATTATAACATAACATATATTCATAGTTTTATCATTAATGAATCTTATTCAATATTCTTCTTAAGTTTATGATGCCTGATGTTTTATAGGGTATCATTAAATGTTGTTGTGAATCATGGGTTGATATTTAAAGATGAGTTATGATAATATTCAAACATATCATTTTCAGTATATAAACTAATAGTAAAATAATAAAATAAAAAAACTATAAAATATAATTCTTATAAATATTAAATTCTTTAATTCTCTCCAATCATACCACAATAGTATCCTTTTAGGTCTCAAAATCAACCTTTTGTTCAACCATAGATTTCTCTATGAAATATGTTTGATAAAATATTTGATCAATGAATGATTTTATCATTAAAATTAGGATTAATATTACCATAAATTTCATAAAACATTATATAATACCTTAAAAACAACATGGATATGGTTTTATTTTGTTTTATAAATTTATTTTCAGTCAAACTTTTTCTTTTCTATGATGCTAATTAATTTAGTATATATATTTATTGATCATATGGAACAATATTTTTTTTCACATTCTATGATAGTTTCCTATGAATATATAAATTAATATTTTAATATATATATATATCATACCCCCCAATATAGAGATAATTCCTCAAAATTATTTATTCAATGAATACCTCTTTGTGTTCAAAAAATTGTGTTTGGTGGTTTTTCGCATGATTCATTAACTATCCATATTCAGAAGAAAATGAATTATTATTATTTTTAGATGATTACGTAATCACTTTATTAATTATTTTCTATCAAAGAAACATCTACATGTGATCATTATTTTAGAATAAATTATGTCAGTTTCGTATTATTGTTCCCCTAAAGTTGTCGAATAATTGTTTAAAAAATGAAAATAATTTAATTTGATTCTAAATTGGAAATGGTTTTTTACAGAGAGGATAAGACACTAATAATTAAAGATTATATAAATAAAAAATTAAAGGATTTTTACATTACTCAATAAGCATTTACTTTAAATGATCCAAAAAAATATCCCCTATATTGATATTACATACTATAAGTATTTAAATTTATCAAAATAGATGAAATATTTTCAATACATTTCACATGAATCATACTTTTTAAAGATCATTAACATAATACTCAAATGTAACCTTTTTTCTTCCATAAAGTTTAAAAATATTATTATATTATCTATAAAAATTTACAAGATTTTTAAAAGGTAATATATAAATCATCATAATAAATATATTTCTAAATATAACTAGAGATTTTTTTTTCAGAATAATATTAGTATAAAAATAAAATATTGATAATCTATATAATGGTACATCATTAGATTATCGAACTTATTATCCTTCAATAGATTTTATCCGAATCAAAGAGAAATAATTTATATGTATTAGAATCTATGTGGTTGATTAAATAAGAAAATAATTTGTGAAAATGAAAACATGTTCTTAATCCTGATATTGTAATGCTCAAAATAATAACTGTATATATGTACTAAAAACCCATATTCTTAATAATGATTATTTTTTCACTCCATTTTCATGAAAATCAGCATATAAAATCCATATCTAGAAAATCTATTTTTTGTTACATAAGTTATCCATGTTAAATATGGGAATTATATAGGTATTCATTGACATGGAAAATTATATAGATGTATGTTATATAAGAACTCAACCTCTTGATCAAGAAAAGAATAATGAGTCTTATCTATTATTAAATGATGATAATAATTCATTATAGTGATGTTTTTTTAGGATAATATATCCTATATTCTATATAATTGGAGTTAGCATGCTTACTTATATCGTTTTTTAAAAAATTACAGGGATTTTAAAGTATATATTCATAAATTTTAGGTGTTATGTATTGATTTGGAGTCCATATTGTGATATAGATTGATATTTCACTTTCTTATATATTTGTTTTACCTTGATATGATGATGAAAATCCATGATATATATAGAAAAAAATTAATCATATAGGGAAAATTAGATTTAATCAATAATTCACCCCCACATGACAGTTGAGGTTGAGTTATATAAATGAATGAAAATAATTTTACAACATGATGTTTTCACAAAATATCTCACATTAATGTTCTATATTATGTTATTTAATAATTTTAACAATGATTGTTAATATGTTTAGTTGAGATGGAATGAAAACATTAAGATTTATTTTTTGACATTAATGAAATAACAAGTATACCATCTCCTACTGAATTTTGATTAACGACATCAGTGGTTTTGACGGTATAATATCTTTATATTTTCCATAATATTAATTGTTATAGACATTAGTTATCATCAATGTTTACAGTATTAGGGAATTATCATTTATATATTCTGCAATCATTATAGTTGAAATATTAAATCATTGGAACATCATTGTTAGAAAAAACTATTAATTTTGTCATATTAATCATCTTCTAGATATTTATTCTTTAATATTAATATGAATAATAATTTATTTCATATATGAATTATTTTTCTATACCATTAAGGTATTTGTCATGTTTATTTGTCACTTAATTTGGTTATAAATGTATTTTTAAATAAGTCACATAGTTACTATTTATATTTGACAACAAAAAATAAATATATTTTTTTCCAATTATTATCTACAGACCCACAAGACCAATGATAATAAAAAATCATCATCAATAAATAATTATTTACATATTTTAAAATATATATTATGATATAAAAAATCAATAAAATATTCTATTTAATTTATTCCATTATATTGAATAGATTTAATCCTTGGGATATGTATTAATTATTAGTGTCTACCTAAGATTGGTTACCCTATTTAATTTATAATTAATGAAATATTTAATTACATGGAACATATGATTATAAGAAATATAATTTCAATTGAATTTATTTATTTTTTCCAAATAAATTGATATGATGATCCATCAAATGTTCCTAGTCATCATTAAATAATTCAGCCAGCAAATGTTTTACCTATTTAGAGAAGAAAGGTTATATTAATGGTAAATGTAATTATAAGTAGAATAAAAAAATTATCTTATACTTTAATGGATTTTAAAACACATGTTCACATCATAGGATTTATCTTATTTAAGAAATTATTAAACTCCTCATCACAATTTTTATTGATAGGGTTACTCAGGACTTTATGAGTTTATGCAAAAAATAAGATTATGTGTGATCAATAAATCATGAACATTATTATAAAACTACATTCTTTTAGAAATCATATATTAAATTACTCCTGGAATATAATTATACATTTTCTTTGGAATATCAACTATATACTAGAAATTTTTTAAATCATAACTAAATATTCATTTATTTCCATATTCATTTAATATAAATGATCTCATAATGATACATTAAAATCGTAGGATTAACCTATTACATATATATAATATAGGGTTAAATAAAACCAAATATCTGGATTTTTAAAAAAATATGATGATGAGACATGTCATAAGAAAAAATAAACAACAGATTGTAAAAAATAAATAGCATATTTTATCACATAAAAATTTCGAATATGAGAAATGTTATGATGGATACATTATTATACTGAGAATATCATAATCAGATTAAAAATGAATAGTCATAAAACATGTCAACGTAAACATAGGTTACGTCTTAATTCTCGTACTTCATATCATATTTTTCTACTATCACTAAAAGTAAACCAAATATTATATCCAATGAGATATAATAATAACATAATTGATTAGGGGATTTTATAATTTTTTCCAAACTTGTGACATCATTATACTTCATGTATAATAGAACCATATTAGAATAAAAGCATATAACAATCCTAAATGTGATATATTACCAATAGAATGAATTTTATTAACATAGTAATGTTATGAAACATGGATGTATAATGAATCGTGAAGGATAAAAATAATATATAAGGTTAATGAATACAATAATATAACTATTTATAAAGTTAATATTTCAAATATATATGTTTAAAATTAATGGAAATTGTATATTAATGGAGACTAGTAGTATTTTATGCAATAATGTATTTACTAATAATTTACCAAATTACTATAACTAACTCATCGGTAAATAAATGGATCTATTAACTAAAAATTTAGGAGTAATATTATAATATATTTATAAATAATTTTTTATTAGCTATATAAAAAATTTGACCTGGGATGTTAGAAACATTTAATTAATGTAAATATATAACAGGTTCCACTATGTTCCCCATTTGGTATATGTAAGATGTAAGTATAAATAATTATTTTTCCTAAAATAAGAAAGGAATAGTGAAATAATATAAAATAATTACTTATTTATACACAAGATTAAGCATGAATACATATAAGAGAAGGAAGAATCTATATTATGATAAAACCACATTAAGGAATTTGGTCCACTTTAGGTGCAGATGAAAACTAGACAAACTAAAAGGAACACGTTCTAGATAGAAGATGAGCAAGGGGAATTAACCATTTGCAGAAGCTAAACGGATTCAAAGAATGAGATGGTATTGTACCTTCCATCAGAACAAGCCTATGCATGCATGGGAAAGCGTAGCCGAATAGTCATGTAATGGTGGAGAGCTAATTTCATGATGAAGATACTAGTGAGGATCAGTTCCAAGTAGTTAGTCTTGGATGTATGTAATGATTGAAGCCTACAGGAATTTAATTCTTCTAAGGCCTACAAGCCATGTAATTCTTATGCCTACATTCCTTTTAATGGTTCCACCTCACCCCTTGAAAGGTGTATTATCAAAAATTAATAAAAAATGAAGGCCTTCGGGCCATTGGAGGTGGAGGTATTATGTTAAAATAATGTATAGAGATTATATAAATAATCCCATTAACGTAGTTCAAAATACTATTTTAATTCCAATTATTACTTACTAAATGAAACTGTAAAAAAATTATTGTAATTTATAAGAACCATATTAAAATTTATTTCAATTATTCTCATACATTTTTTTATTTACCTAATTTATTTAATGATTTTAATATTAATGATTTTTTATTATATTCATATTTCATAGGATTATTTAATACAAAGATAATATTTAGTATTAAATATAATATTCTTCTTTAAAATTTTATAATAAAGGAAAATAATAATTTATTTTTATATAATATCACTTCAATATTTCAATATATTCTATTTAATAGTTAATAAATTTATAATATTTGTTAGAAAATATTTTTTATGATCTTCAAATGAACATGATTATTTATTTTTAATATCATATATATATGGTTTATGTTAAAATTACATGACTTATTAAATCATTGTACTAATTTTTCATATTATAATCATAAATGATATGACTTTCTGAAACAAACTATGCATATCAGAAACTAATACAGAACAATGTTTTCCTTATAGGTTCTATAAACATACCATGGTTGAATGATGTGTTCAATAATTTTTTTAAAAATGAATTTAATATTAGAGTAAAATAATAAAATTAAGAAGAAATTTAAAAATAATTATATCATTATCCTATAATTATATCATTTATTTATTGCAAATGAGAAGTGAATGTAAATCGAAATGTGTATGTTTGAAAAAATTACCATCTGTTTGAGATGGATCCTTTTTAATATTCTATATGGATTAAAGGAATTTTCATTTAGATATGAGATGATTAAAAAATATTTATATAGGATTTTAGATAGATATTTTAGACTAATTAGGCAATATATGATGTTTTTTCATTAATGATAAAAGTATAATTGGATTTCAAAATTTTCAATTATATTTTTTACATGTAATAACTTTTTGTAAATAATTTTTTTTTTGTGAAAATATATATTTTAATTAAATATTATCCTAAAATATATTTTGCGGTGTTAGGTAAGGGTAATTTTGTAGAAAATTAGTAGTATCTCGAGGAATATGTTACAAAATCGTTTTAAAAAATTAAATAAATGTGTTTGAAATTACATGAAATTGTTATAGAATCAGAAGAGGGTAAGACCATGCATGTACACATCATTATGTGATGAGAAATAACCAATAATCTTGAAGGTAGATATTGAGAACTCTTAATAATTACCCTCTTTGAAAAAGCATCTCCAATGTAGTTGGCCTCCCTGTAAGCTTGTGAACCCCTCTAATTGAGTTGGCCAATGAATTGAATACTGTAAATCTGTTATGATATATAATTCCATATAACGTTCCCGGTACATGCTCAGAGAGCATTATTAACCAAATGAGAATAATATTCAAACAAAAAATTATTACAATTATGTTGAATGTCTTGTTTTTCATCATATATCAAATCCCACAACACAGCCACATATGCGGTCTCACTACCAATATAATGTGAGATAAACCCTTTCAAAAACCCATGTTGAGTGTGGATATCCCTACCAAAACAAAATGGAACTAGATCACCCAAGAAAATTCCATCCACATTCACCTTAAACCCGGAACTAATAGAAGGAATCCAAAAAATTAATTTCCAACCAACTAGTCTTCCTTCCCATAAACATACAACACGTGTTCTGGGAATATTTATTTTAGAGAAATAGTTATTACTAGAACCTGTCTGAATATGAGATAAGGTGAAGACATCATTATGGTGTGCCATTTTCTGTGCATGAACAACGTGTCTGTGGTTTTCAAACATAATTGAGTTCCTTTTTGTTCTTGTCTAGGAAACTATAGAAGGAATGACTCTGAGTAGTAGAATATCCACCTTCCTACAGAAACAATATACTGTAGATGTATCAATGGGTATAAAATTCTCCAAATTTCTATCCCTATCAATGGAGACACCAAAAAGGCTAGGAATGTACTTCCACAACAAGAAAGAGAAGCTACAATCAACAAAAACATGATGAATATTTTCTAAATCCCACATACATAGATGACCTATAGAAGTAATTTGAATTCCATCCCTTGAATTTTATGATGTGTATAAAATCCCTCCATCCAAATTTTCCATAGTATAATTGATCAAGAAATTTAATTAAAGGGTGAATTGAAATATGTGAGGAAATCTGTAGTACTGACACCTCCAACACAATTCATCTTATAGAAGTCCCTTCTTTTTAAAAACACCCAATCATATTCTGAATCAACATAATAATTTCCCTTACCACAAATAAAAAACATTTAATTATATATTGGATAAGAGCGGAAACATTCATATCACATCTTTTCATACTAGAAAAGAAGTCAGTAATAAAAATTTTATTCATATTTAATGGAATAATCATGTTTTATAGAAGAAGTTTTTCAATAAAATTAGTTTCCTAAAATTTGATGTTCTACTTCTTGAAGATAATCCATTTTGGGAAGCCTGTCACAATATGAAAACATTTCTTAATTTAATCATATGTAAAAGATAGAATATAATATGAATACTAATTTATTATAAGTTATTAAAATATACTAGATAACAAATCAACAAAGAGGTCATTATAGATTATGAAATTACAAGTGAGTTTTTTGAGTAGAGAATCATTAATAATACTGCCATAATTTATATCATGATCGCCATATCGTTTTATATTATGTAGTCCATTCATGGAACCATGATGTGAATACTTTCATAATCTAACTCAGTCCAAATGATGTTCCATATCATACATTTTAGTTTATTATTAAGACAATTTTTCCATATATATAGAGAAAACGTGTATACAAACACAGATGTGATCACCGAGTTGAAAAAACACACACACCCTTCATGATACATGGACTTACCCATCCATTTTTCAAGCTAACTCTGAATTCCATAAAAAATTCTTTCAACAAAACACTTTTGTATCCTACCACAAAAGAGGGGATCTATAGGAAAGATAAAAGGAAGAACACCCCAAATTACTCCAGGATTTATAGATATATTATTCTTTTTTTTCACTGTTGTTACATTTTCAAATAATGTTGGGGATTTATTCTATAATATATCATTCTTAGACACATCGATATAATGATCAAAAATATATTTTATGAAGAAAATAGTTTTTTGGGATGTCTATCCAATAATAAGTATATCGTCATCATAAAAGAGATGTGATAGTGTCAAAATTCTTCTCTCAGCATTGATCTATTAAAAAATTCCAATATTGAACATGGGACTCACACATCTACCCAAATAAACTTCAACCATGTAAAAAAAAGGCCCAAAATAGGGTTCACATTACAAATCCCCCTAGATAATTGGAAGAATCCTCTTAGGGATCCATTGATTAGTATGGATTATCTCATATTACTAAGAGTACTATTGATTATATTAAAAAATCCATATATAATCAAAACATTGTGAGAATAAAAAAATGACTCTCTATTTTAGTGTTTAAATCGAATTAGAAATATAAAAATTAAAATTAAAATTACATTAAATTTTTTCCCCTTCATGATATGAACACACTATGATTTATTGAAAATAAAAAACTAAATATTAATAACTTTTAAAAAGCCTAACTAATTTTTGGTGATGATATCCTTGAGAAACATACCTAATATAATAGAAATAATCTTAGTGAGGAGTTCAGGAAGGGTCTTCCAAATAATTTTTTTTCTTAAATATCCAATATCAATAACAATCCCTTATTTGGGGTTAAGTGAAATGAAATTAGAGTTAACATATGAGACATATGAGCATGAGTAAACAACACATTGAACTACTTCACCCCATAAATTAGAATAATGTCCCAATTGAATATATTGATCTTTTTAGAGGACCAATTTGGTCCTTCCACACTATCAATGCTATGATAAAATGTAGTTTTTAAAACCGCCTCCTGAGAAGGAATCAAGATTCTTCCACCATTCATTTTATTTATAATTGAATTTGATATATTTTCAATTTTATTCTCTGGGCTATCTGATCCATAATCAGGATAGTGAAATTGAAAACAACTAGTCACTATATTATAGATTTAATTTTTAGATTTAATTAAACATTCATTTATGTTGAGGTAATTGAACCGATAATTCAATTATCCTTATGAAATCAATGGAATGCCTTGGTTTTTATGTTACGTATTTGTAATCATTTCCCATATTATGGATTTATACTCAGACATTCTTTTAAAAATAGAAGATCATACAAAAAGGATAGGGAATAAAGTTCCTCCCTATGTTTTAGTATCCTAGGTTGGATTAGTAGTTATAAATCTTGTTAATATATTATCAGAAGCTTTGATATCATCATCAAGTCTGGTAAATTAGTTTTTGTGCCATACTTTTAAATTTTCAAAGTTGTATTTTAGTTTTAATTAAAATAAGAAAAGAGGTATATCATGAAATCATACTTATCATGCCTCTTAAACAATTTCCAAACATCCATGGATTACCAACCACCTACTATTAAACTTGAAAGGGAGGGGTATTATCTTGTAATCTGAATAGATACATTAGTAGAAAATGTATTTTGATATGAGTGAATCTTTGGAAGATAAAAACAAGAGATTACAAATGATCCAGTTACATAATTAATCATCATAAGACATCCTTCATGCTTTCTAGAATGTATTCCATTAATTGTGTGCCAATTTCAAGTGAATTCAACAATTAAATTTAGACCCCAGCCAATTTTCATTGTTTAATGAACATAGAGAACTCATGATATCCCAATCTATGAATGAAATATCATGTACTCACTTTTGGATTCATATAGTGTTGAAATACTCAATCATAATCCACTTGTGATTTATATTTTTAGATATCATTAAACATTCCCCCCTAAAATTGTTATGTACTCACATACAATATAGAGGAATATTCAAGAGAAATAGTGATATTGGAACCTGGTGAATGAAGGGACACTGTGAAGCGTGGGGACCGTCTATCAAAATAGATAAGATGAACATTTTCATGCATGAATACAAATAAATGATAAAAATCATTATCATGATAAATTTGATATGGAATGTTTACCCAAGATCTTACCGATTGAAATATTTCTAACCAAAAAACATCATTTTAGGATCAAGAAGCCCGATTAAAGGGGAATGATAGGTCAAAATGAAATTCCAAAGGGATATGAAAATGGGGGGATTCCCTATCCCTTTGTAGTTACAAAATAATATATTAAATTTAAAATTATTTGCATCCACTTTGAGGCCTTGCAGTCCATGATAAATCTTTCTTCATCTACACTTTTCATTTAGTTATTTTCTATTTACTGACTATATCTTTCTCCAATTCTCCCTAATCATCATTTTACCTCTCAACATGAGGTTGAGTTCCTCTAATTTCATGGGGTGGTTTAGTTAATGGGCTTTTCAATAAGATTAATTTACGATTTCAGGGTGTAGATGCCTTGTAAAAGGGTACCCTCTAAAATAATAGTGTTTTTTAAGGGTAAGAAAAACACCACGTAAGTGTAGAATTTTTTCTGTTTGGGTATGTGTTGTGACTTGTAAAGGTATGTGGACTGTACTAATGCTACATAAGGGAACACTATATTTTTAAATCCCAGAGAAGGGTAACTAGCTATATAAGTATAATATTATGCTACCCTTATGAAGAACATACTTCATCTATAATTGTTATATTTTACAATATATTTTTCTATTTTCTCCGTTATTCTTCTATAGAACAACATTTTAATTTATATTTTATGATTTTACCGATAAAAAATAATTGAATTAAAATATTAAAACATATAAATATTCAACTCTAATTTATGGATGAAGGTAAAATCCCAATAACTATTAACTCTATATAAACCAATTAAATTATTATATTAAATATCTTGTTTTAATTGTGGGTAAAACGTACAAGTTTTTTTATTTATGAAATTAATAATCACTAATGGCCTTCATTTTTTGTTGATACCCTTTTGTTGAGTTACCAATAAATACCATTATGTGGGAATTTGGAAGACTCCATGATCAAGCTATGATCATTTTCATTTTTTCATTGTTAGATGATCAAAAATATATCTAATCATACTTGGGTATCACCTCAGAGAGACAAATCAATTTATGAATTTATCCATTTATTTCCTCTTTATTTCAAGTGTAATTGTGAAAAAATACTTCTGAAAAAATTGAATAAGGATTTCCTTAATTGGAGAAAATAGATAAATTAACATAAATAAAATAATAATAATATTTTTGAAATATCATGTAATAATAATAAAAGGACAATCACATTTTGAGCCGACCTAATAGAGCCTTCCTAGCAAGTGAAAACCTGAGTGGGACTGCTTGAATCCCACCTCTAATTGGCCAGGGGATGCCAGCTATCTCTGAGTTCGGATAATAATAAAATTACAGGATATAGCCTAAGGTATGTATTTGAACACATAAATTTCAATGAATATAAAAAAATATTCAATGTAATATAAAATATACATAAAATCCATGCATATATCTAAATCCAATAATCGGATTACAAGAAAATAATTGGATGTAATAATGGAGAAATACATGCGTACAAAAAAACTATAATGAAATCCAACATGAATGTGAGGGGGAATATCATCAAATGTGTATTATAGAATGAACCATGGTATATCTTTCCCAAAGACAAGGACTATCTTCTCCTGGTCCACTGAGAACATCGTCAAACAACCATTTTTCTCCATATTACATGACATTAGTTGGAATAACCTTTGAAGTGGTGTGTATTATAATACCCAGTAGGACACCCCAAAAAAAGTAAACATAAATTATAATGAGTATGCATCACCTAATAAGATATCTCATTAGTAATTTGAGACTTTCAAAAAAACATTCATATATACTAATAGTTGAAAATAATTCTCACGGTTTGTAAACAACCATATTTGTAGACCAATATTATGCTAAAGAGACCGTAATGACACTAACTTGGGAAAACTCACCCTATGAGTATAATAGTACTAATGTCATC
Source organism: Viscum album (assembly GCA_963277665.1). NCBI lineage: Eukaryota > Viridiplantae > Streptophyta > Magnoliopsida > Santalales > Viscaceae > Viscum > Viscum album. The sequence continues at coordinate 1,447,626,588 of OY728151.1, read as the reverse complement.
CATTTAATATTTTATTATTTTATACTCTTGTAAAAAGGATGTTCACACACAATTTATAAAGAGATCGATAACCATTTTGGGTTTACAATGAGGGACACACGGTAATATTGGATAACCAAATATGTGTTAATCCTCTCTGTAGGGGATTGATGCTTGTGTATAGTTGGTCACTTAAATTCCAAGAACCCAAACAAGGTAAAACTGAGATAAAAGATCCCATCAAAGTATCTAGGATAATTTCCCATATCTTTATCTAAAACTAATCCCTTTGAGGGGATCACAATCCATTTTTCATGACGAATTTCAACAATATGCCCTTATATAGATATATTGTGAGATTCAACCCTTATGAAAACTACTCCACACAAAGGGGAAAAGTCTAAAATTTATCTTTGAATAGGTACATGTAATTTATTATCATTACATGTGTTGTCCTAGTGGAACTAGGTCTACCCTAGTATCATGTTCTATTCCAGTGTTTGTGTATGTGTACACTAACACAATTCTCTATAACTTGCTATATTTGTATACCACACCATGTTTGAGTAAATAGAAAATCTATTGGGCTATGTTTTTTTCATTTACATAAACATTTTAGTGTTAATTCCTAATTTAGATTACACAATGAGATTTCATGTAAGGGTCATATTGCATATTACAGGTTTCACAAGTTGTGTTATACTTTTCTTCTCCTTGGTAACCCTAGCACCACTACCAAGGCCAAAAATGGCACACAATGAATGAATTCACACCATTTCTATCATTAATTTACAAATAAACTTCTTCATCATGCATCATTATCCCATTATATGGCCTCTGATATGATAATGATTCCCACTAGAAAACAAGGATCATGTTTGGCCGATCATTGTCGACAATGCTTATTAGAATCAAGCCATCCGATTTTCACGAGAATCCATCTTCTGTGTATGACAACGCCGGACATCAAAACCCTCATGAATGATTTAAATCTAGCCTCTATCCATCTTCATAGCTTGTTCCAAATTTCAATATAAACCCATAAATATGATATTAATATCTTTCACCATGAAATAGGTTCATAATGAATGATTATTGAGTTTTTTTGAAACCACGACCAAAATAAAATGTAAAAGACGAATCAAACATGTATGACTGAAAAATTAAAAAATCAAAAAAGGTACAAAAGATATATTATGTTTATACTAAAATTTATTAAATTCTATTGGAATTATGAATGAAGTCATTCAGTTCAAAAAATAGATAAAATCCCCATATTCCATGAATAATAACCCCTTACAGTCAATGTGATCATTCCATGAACAAATTAATTAGCTGATTGATTAATTTACATATTAGAATTATTAAATGGTGATAAATACAAAAAGAAACAAATGTACTAAATCAACATATATTGATATGTGAATAAGAATAAATATAGATCATTTTTTCATGGTATGATCCTTGATATTCATTTGTGTGAAAAATCCTAGAGTAGTCATCATATTTTTCCATGAATTCCACCAGTGAACACTCACAATTCTTTCTGTCATTTGTATTACCATAGAAAATGTTCATAATGATTCTTAAATATAATAATATTATTTCATTTAATAACATTAAATAATATTAATTAAATAAAATTTTCATTCATAATTTACCACCATGATAACTTTTTAATATGTTCTAAATTCTGAAAAATATTATGAAGCGCTTAGTGTAAGGACTTCATTCATAATTCAAGAGAATTCTTATATTTAATTTTGATTCATTGTCTTTGAGTAATTCATATTTTTTCAAAAAAAATGATCATGCATGATATTATTATATTTAATATTTGTCAAATTAAATTTACATCCTCAGTAGACCTTGTAATCTCGAATGGACATGACAAATAGCTCTGAAAACACTATTTAAATATTTTAAAAATAATTACATTTAAAAATAGATTCATTACATTTTTTCCACCCTAGTTATTTTTCCTCAATAATAAAGAATTTATACATTAAAACATATGGGTACTGATACCGTATCTAGGTCTCGCAATTTTAGGTGATCTCTTTATGATCCTTATAATTCTATTAGACATTAACAAAAGTAATGACATTCACATAATGGATCATTTTCTACTGATACTTGATCTCCATATGGTACTCTACAAAGGTAGCTATATCCCACATTTCAAGCTCTCTCAAGTCTATAAAATTATATGTTTAATGCACATATATCCACAACTTTGAAAAATGGATGAAAATATATACCCAGAATAACAATTGTTACTGATCTAAGTTGTGTTCTTCCTCGCTGAGTCTTCATAGAATAATGAAAGGGACAATGAATATAAATTAATACATTCCACCATATAAATATCTCTATAATACATGAAGAGTTGAGATCATCAAGAACACATGAACTACATAATTTAACTATAAAGGTATCTATTTTCTGTCCACATGGTAATTATGAAGGCTCTATGTAGTCTTGACCCACTATTGGATGATCAACACCTTTTCTTTAATAGCTCAAACTGACTCTAGGAACATGAGTATTGACTCACCTTTGTTAGTCTAAGAATGTGGTGACCTATATTTTATTTCTTAGAAGGTCTCTAATACTTCCATACCTATAGTGGAATGTGTAACGACCTTATTTTTTATAAATAAAATTCCTTTTTAATGCCTTTTGGATAGAGAAAACACTTTCACTCTTATTATTATTATTGTGTTTAAATGACCATTAAGTATCATTACCAAAGACTATATAGCCATTGAACAGTGATCAATAAACAAATATAATTATACGCTTTTAACAAATCATTTCAACACAAAAAAGGATATAATAGCCTCATCAAGTATACTTGGGGCATAAAAAGATCATTTTTCAGAACTCAGAAATGATTTTGCATCACTCTGCTTCACTCTGGACCAAGCCCAAGCTGAGCTTCAACATGATAAGCTTGAACAAAATTGCATACCTGGTGAGTTCAAGTTAAAAGAGATTATCACCCAGGCAATGTTATCCGAGCCGCCCCTAGGTTATGTCACCATCTCTTACCTTACACTAATGTCTTATGAGGATGTTATAATGGGTTATTTAAAAAGGTATTAATTTCTTATTATGTAATCCCTTTATTAAAAAAATTATTATTCCATGAATTCTTTTATGAGAATAGTATTTCTAAAAAAAACATGAAATGATAAATTCATTTTTTTTGGTAAAAATGAAACTATTGTGAAATATACAAATTAAGGATTTTATTTATAAAATTATAAAAGAAATTATTATAAATTATGATTATATTTTTTCCTTAACCATAAATGATTTTTTAATCAATTTGATAAGAGTTATATTTTTATAAGATAAAAAAGTTTTATTTAAAGGAAATTAATTTTAAGAAATTAATTTTTTTAGAAATAATTATTAATTTAATAAATTATTATAATTAAATTAATTTTATTAGTAATAAATTATAATATAATTTTAATGATGTTAAATTTAATTTTTATTAGGGTTTAAAACCTATTTTTGTCAAACACGTCAATTTTCAATAATTGTCGGTTTTGATTTTAACGGTAAAAATTCACATCTATAGAAAATTATTTAGTTAAAATGAATATTACATCTGGAATCAGGTCATAAAAATTATCCAATAAGTATTTTTTTACTATTTTTTGAGATAATCAAATTTTTGCATAAAAATTAAATAATATATAAATATAATCTGTTTTATGACATCATAATGACCCAATAGTTATGAAATGAATACCATAAAATGGATCTTTAACCAATTATATGTTTTAACATTTAAATAATGTGATTTTTTATTTATTGTACTTATTTTATAATGTCGTAGTGAATCCCCCAAAATGTATAGTACATTTTATGATTTTAAATTTATTTCATTGAGAGTGTGACTCACCTCCACATAAGAATGGGAAATATTTTAAAATACTCAACCATTTTCATTATAGAATAATTTTTTCCATTTATATTTGGGAAAAGTCATTGGATAATACCAGGGTAAGGTATAGGGTTTGGAATATTTATTTATATAGACTCCAAAGCCTATATTTGTGAAATATTGAAGAATTCCCTCCCATTTCATATATAAACCCAATCAAGGTCCCACTTATCTTAAGTAAAAATTAATTTATCAAATATCTAATCTTTCATACCCTATCTAGAATCCCCACAAGGTGCCCACCCTATCAATAATCCCCTCTTAATTCTTTTGAAGTCACACACTCAAGTAAGGGTTTCCTTCCATTTACATTTTTATACATTTTTCCTTATATCATTACATCATTTTATTTTCATTAAAAAATGATGGGGTATATTTTTATACCACCCCCATACTTCCTTTATTATTTTTTATTGATTACATACATATTTTTTTTCTCATTAATCCCTCTCATGCAAAACCATTACAATGCTAAAATTTCATATGTTTTATTTCATTATTCTTCCTTTTCCATGTTTCGCTATTATGTTACACATTTTATTTACAAATTACTCTAGCTGTAACTTGCTTTTATATGATACCCTTACTTCCCACTTCATGTATAAATTATTAGAGACCCATTTTCTCTCATCAACCTATTTTATGAATCCCCTTGTGATGTTGTTATGCTTCTGAAATTGCATAAATATTTTACATGCCTAAATCATCATGTAGGTAATCCCATTCCCATTTCTCTATCCATGGTATTAACATTTATGCACATATACTTCTTGATTATAAAAATTTATATATGTATTCCACATTCCATTATCGTGGCATAAATGATGATGTTGAATGAATCCATGTTATATGATATATGTGGAACATTCAAGCATGAGATTGAAACAATTATGAAGGGTGTGCCCTGATAGCACTACAATGAATTTAGTAATGTTTAGTATCATGATACATCATGTTGTGATAGGGGTTTACATGATTCTGTTAAAGGACATTTTCCCACCTTTTTGGGATAGGGGTGTACCTGATTCCATTATGTTAATGATGCATTATTTTGAGTTATTTCCACATGTCAATGTTATAATGACCATGCTATATCATGCCTTTGTGTTCATGTTTCACTTATGATCCAATGATTGTTTTTTTTGCATAAAATGTGTTGTATTATTCATAATATGCCTTATTTTATCTCTTATTATTCTTTATAGCTCCCCATTTTCTTATGTATGTCCTCAGTTTATCCCATGAAATGCTATGTACGAATGAATGTTGAGGACATAAAAAAGAAGTTTTCAATAAAGATGTTGTATATTATGTCTTATGTTTTCATTTAATGTTACTAATCCCCAAAGACACCAGACCTCTGGATCTTTTGGGTGGTATTAAGTGCTTGTTTATATACTAAATCAAGTATAAATATAAAATAAAAGCATGGTTGTTATAGTTGGTATCAAAGGAGAGGATCAGTTATTTTTGGATTAGATTATAAAAAAACTATTGAAAGACATATGGATAAGACAAAGTATATGAAAAAATATACCCCAATTATGGTGAGTGTATAGAAATTGGTTTATCAAGAAAATACATCACTGTCTACATACGAACAAGTAGAGGTGGCTCTAGCACAGATGTATCTAGGGGTAAAACCTGATAACACTATTTTGATCTAGACTCGAACTAGAAAATGTGAGTGACAACGGGCCATGCTACACTATTGAATCAACACTCTTGAGAGATATGCATTGTAAATTCATAATCATTGAATGAACCATTATTATTGGAGAAATAAATCTATATGTTAGGAAATACCTCATGGTTAACTATGATTGATGCCTATAAATTCATAAGTTATGGAAACAATGTAATTTATAAGCTATTCATTTTTTCATTGGATTCCCCTTAATGGGTTTAACAGTTTAAAATACTTACCCCAAAATTTCCTTTTATTTTATCAAATATTTGGTAATAGGAGGACTTGAGCTAACACTCTATGTGATGATCTATGTGATGGCTGATCTAAAAAGATGCTAAATCTGATGGGAGTGCGAATCACAAACTTTGTCAGGATACAATATCATTTAACTAAAGTTTTGTAAAGAAACATTGGTCAAGAGGAACGTCCAAACCTGTTTAATAAAGAAAATGTCACAATAGTGAGCTTCATGAGACAAAATCCTTATACTTTTTATGGATTATTTGATCCTTTAATCGTCATACAATGGATCAACTCCATTGAGAAGATCTTATCCATCCTTCAGTGTTCCAAACATGATAATGTTCTTCTGTATTCTTATCATATGGAGGGTGAAGGTGATCAATGTGGACATTGATAAAAAATATGAAGCCTGAGAAAGAGATTAAGGTGATGGGATGGAGGGATTTATGGAAAATGTTTTTTGATAAATAGTTTCCCCACACCATCTGTCTTATGATAGAATGACATCTACTTTCACTCAAGAAAAAGGATGATGTATCTGTTGGTGTGTACGATTCAAACATCACCAGACATGCACAATATGCCTCAGGTTTTTTTGTTAACCCTAAATGAAAGGTTGACCGTATATTTAGTTTGATAAAATGTAGCCTATGAAAATCCACAGTGATCTGAAAATTTGACATATATGAAGAGATTGTCCAATGTTCCCTCGAATTCAAGATGGTGATCGTAGAATATCAACGGTATCATGGGGATAAGAATAGGAATGTGGAATTTAATTCTGGTGGTCCAATGGATAAATCCAATGGTGTTATGAAATTATAAAATCCCAGTTTCCAAAGGTATGTAAATAAGAACCATGATAATTTCGTGAAGAGGATTAGGAAATTATTTATGGGTGAGATGGAAGTACATGTAAGCAGTGATAACTAGAAAGAAAAAATTGATACTGCGATAGAGGAAATGAGTAATCTGTTCGACCCTCAACGTATTGTTCATTTATTCAACTTCATAGAACCTGGACACTTTTTGAACCAGTGCCCTAATCTAAGGGTTTCTGGTGGAAACCAACATCCACCAATGCAGCAAGGGAGAGATTTTGACATAACTACCCCCAAACCAAATCCTGAAAATGAAGTGTGGATAGGTAAGATAGTCATTCATTCAATAATAGTGAACATAATTTTTTATTCTGGTTCTATTCATTATTTTATATCCCTATTGTTTTGTAGAGTAGTCAAAAAACACCAAATATCATAGAAGTAAAGATATAGGTGAGAACATAAAATTGGGAAATTATACTGTCCCATGCATATAAATCCTACCCTATCAAAAGTTTTTGATTGAACTTCCAGGATAACCTCATCATACTTCCCTTGGAAGAATTTGATGCAATTCTTGACATGGATTGGATTTCTTTATATATAGACAACCAAAATTTTTGTGAGTGGGGAATCACACTCCAAATAGTGAATCATCCCCTGATTATATACTTGTGTAAGGAGGAGGATGAATACTGTTTAGCACAATAATCTCAAGAATGGATATTAATTCCCTATGAGCACACATATATTTCTCAGATGATTGAGTCTATTGAAGGAACCATCGTTGAAGACATGCCTAGTGTGAGGGAATTAACTGATGTATTTCTTGAGGATTCATCTGGTCTTCCTCATTGAAGAGATGTCGAATTCTAGATAGATCGTATACCTATGGAATTGAAAATATAAAAGACTCCATATATAATGGATGTTTCCGAGCATGAGGATTCAAATATAAAACTATAAGAGAATCTGTATGAAGGGATTATACCCCCAATATGAATTTTTCTACATGCTACATGAAATATGAATACAGAGTAATTCATTTCAAACTCACAAATGATCCATTAATCTTCACAGACTTGATGAGTAGTGTAATTATAGATTACCTAAGAAAATTGTAGTCTTTATAGACAATATTCTAATATTTTCCCAAACCAATGAGGACAATGAAGAAAATATAAGAACTGCAATAGAGAACTTGAGAAAGGATAATCTCTATCAAATGTATAATGAGTGTGAGTTCTCTTTAAAGGAAGCCTCATTGTTGGGGCATATCATCACAATCAATGGGATATCTATGGATCCTTCCAAAACAAAATCACTGGAGGGTTTTCCATGTATGACATTTCCGATGGATATACGTAGATTATTGGGGCTAGCAGGATATTCTAGCTGATTTTTGAGAAATTTCTCATGAATATCAAACCATCTTCCCAAGCTAACTGGAAAGAGTCTTATCAGTACCCCTATGATCAAACTACCCATAAGTGTGGATATTTTTTTTAATCATCAGTAATTATTCAAGGAAGATCATGAGTTTTGTGTTGATGCTGAATGACAAAGTCATCACCTATTCCTCAAGGAAGTTGAAAATAAAGGAGAAAAAATATCCCACAAATGATTGGCAGTTGGATGATGTGCTCTTTCCATTGAAAATATGGAATCATTATATCATTGGGGAAAAGTGTGAAATATATATAGATCACAAAAGTCACAAATATATTATCACACATAAATATGTGAACATGTTCCAATTAAGAGGGATAGAGATCATTACGTATTAGGATTGATCAATCCACTACCACCCTGGGAATGCGAAAAATGTAGCTGATGATCTATGTAGAAATGACCAATTGATTTTATCATTGATGAAAATTGAAAAGGGACAATATTCTTAGATTTGATGATTATGGAGATAGAAATTATAAAGAAGGTAATATCATCAATCCTTTGAGAAATTATTTCTTCCCCATCTCTTTTAAAATGGTTAAAGTATGCTCAAAAAGATGAGTTGGTAATTTATAAAATGTGGAAACAACCAGAAAAGGTAAATCCTCATATTTAAATGTTACTGAGGAAGAAATTGTGGGATTTTGTTCAAGGATATATGCTCCATCAAATACTGAGTTAAAGAAGGATCTTTTGGATGATTCACATAGTTCTAATTTACCCTTTCACCCAAGAAATAGAAAGACTTGTTGAGATCTCTAAGAGAATTATTGCTCGTATAACCTAAATAATGGGATCGTTGAATATTCATAAATGTGTCTATTAAGATAGAAAATGATGGATGAGAGGTAAAATCATAAGAGGATGATGAAACCATTACCCAAACTGACATGTAGATCAGAGAGCATCACCATGGACATTTTCATTGGATTTGTAAATATATCTGTAGGAAAAAATTCTATTTGGGTTGGGGTGGATCACATTATAAAGACTATACACTTAATTATGTTATTATAAGATTTTTAATTGGATAATCATAAATTGGTATACATGTAAGATGTTTTAAGTCTTCATATTTTACCACTATCAATTGTATCTTATTGAGATCCATTATTAACTTCTATGTTATGGAAGAGTCTCTAATGGGATCTGAATACTATCATAAACCTTAGTAAGACATATTATCTTCGAACTGATGACCATTTTGAGTAGACTATCCAAAAACATTAGGAAATTTTGAGATCATGCTCAATGTATTTCATTAGAGGATGGGATCAAAAACTTCCTCAAGTTGAGTTCTCTTAAAATAACTATTTCCACACAAGCATCCAAATGTATCATAATAAATACCTTTATGGGAAGAGGTTTAGAACACCAAAATGTTGGGATAATGATCGGGAGCAAGAACTTTGAGGTCTAGAAAAGGTCACAAAAATGATGGAGAAGGTTTAGACTATCCAACTGCACATAAATAATGCTTAGAGTTGACGAAATAGTTGTACTAACAATCGTCGATGAGACCTAGTGTATGATTTTGTAGATATGGTTTCCTCCACATATCTCAATGAAAAAGAGTGATTAGATTTGGGAATAAGGGAAAGCATATTACAGGGTACATTGGCCGTTTTTAGATCCTTAATCACATCAGAGTAGTGGCCTATCGACAACTACTCCCACCGAACTAGTCTAAATTAAATGATGTATTCCATGTATCACTCTTGAGGAAGTACATATCTGACCCATCAAATTTAATAAAACAAGAGGTTTTACCATTAGAGAATGAAATTTTCAAGAATGATAATCCAGTGATGATCATATATCATATGGAAAAAGTTATATGAAATAAGATAATTCCCCGCATCAATGTGTTGTGGATAAACCAAAAGTGTAAAGAAGAAACATGGGAACCCGAGGAAGTGATGAGGTCGTTTTTCCCTTGTCTATTTTAGTGTGGTAAAAGAAATATTGTTGGAAAATTTTCATAATGGGGGACGGTTGTAACAACCCAATTATTTATAAATAAAATTCCGTTTATTTTAAAGTCTTGTGGGTATAGAAAACACATGCACTATTTTATTATTGTTTTTATTGGGTTAAAATGACTGTTAAGTATCATTAAAATTGATTATATAGTCGTTGAATAATGATTCAAAAAGTAATATAAATATAATCCTTTATGAAATCATTTCTACACATAAAAAGGACATAATGGATTAATCTAGTAGACTCAGGATATACATAGCTCATTTTCCAGAGCTCAAAATAGATTAACTATCACTAGGCTTCACTCTTGACCAGGGCGAAGACGAGATTCCACATGTTATGCTTGAACAGAATCTTCTATGGAATAAGTTCAAGTTAATATAAATTACCACTTGGGTGATGTTATCTTAGAAACCCTAAGAGTCTATCACCATATCACACCTTACCCTTAGGTATTATGAAGGTTTTATAAGGGGTTGTGTAACAACGAATTAGTTACATAATTTGTAATCCATTTCTATAAAAAAAGTCTTATTCCACCAATTCCTTTACGAGAGTAGTAATTCTTAAATAATGATGATTTTGACCAATTGATTTTTCAAGTAAAAATGGTACTTTTGAGAAATATATATATTATGGTTTTTATTAATAATATTACAAAAGAAATTCTTATTATTGATGTTTATATTAGTTCATTATCTATAAATGATTAGGTAAACAGTTTGATAAGAATGATATTTTTATTCGATAAAACAGAAAGTGTAATTTTATATAATTTAATTTTAGGAATTAAAAAGTATTTAAAATATTTTATATTTTAATAAAATATTATTTTAAAATTAATTTTATTAATAATAAATGAGTATACAATTTTAATGAAATCAAATGTATTTTTTATTATTGATTAAAAATTGGTTTTATAAAACCGGTCAACTTTCAATAAATGTCAGTTATCATTTTAATAGTCAAAAATCACATATTTAGAAAATTATTTAGATAAAATAAAATTTATTTATGGAATCAGGATGAAGAAATTATCCATTAGTGAGGTTTTTATTATTTTTTGAGACAACTGATTTTATTATTAAAAATTAAATAAAATATAAATATATAGTGTTGTTTATGACATAGTAATGACCAAATAGTGGCGTAATAAACACCATAAAGGGGTTATTCGACCAAATCCACGTTTTAACATTAAAATAAGGTGATATTTTATTTATTTTACTTATTTTAAAAATCCATTGTGTATCCCCCAATATTTATAATATATTTTATGATTTAAAATTCATTTCCTTAAATGTGTGTCCCACCTCCGCATAAGAATGGGATATATTATTATATCTTTTTTCCTTTTCATTATAAAATATTTCATTCCATTCCCCTTTGGGAAAAACAATAGGCAAAAACCATGGGAAGATTTTTGGTTTTTAATATTTAACTATATAGATTCCAAAACCTATGTTTTTGAAATATTAAAGAATTCCCCTCCCATTTTCTATATAAACCAACCCATTTTCCCACTTATCTTCACTAAAAATCCTTATAGAGCATAATTACTCTGCCATACCATTTCTAGAATCCCTCCAAGGTACCCCAAGGTCTCATGAAGCACCTCTTCATGCTTTTGATGTCACAGACTCTAGTAAGGGTTTCCTTGCTTTCTCATTTTTATCCTACTTTCATTATTTATTTAGACCATTTAATTTTAAATTAAAAATGATTGGGTATGTTTCCTCATCTCCCCCATTTTACTTTTAATATGTTTTAAAGATGATAGACCTCTTTCTCTCTCATTAATCCCTCCCATGTACACCTGTTACCATGCTGAAATTTCATAAGAGTTATTTCATTCATCCTACTTCTTCAAGTTTCATTATTATGTTATGCCTTCTATTTAAAAATTATTCATGTTGTAATATATATTTATATGATCCTCTTAAATCCCATTTCATTTATATATTATTGGATACCCCTTTCTCTCTCATCTTTTAATTTTATGAATCCCCATGTGATGATGTTTTGCTGCAGAAATTGCATTAGGAGTTTCCATACCAAAATCATCTTGTAGTGAATACTATGCCCATTTCTTTATCAAGTGTATTCACAATTATGAAAATATATTTATATCTGATTTAATTTCATATAATTATTCAACATTCCTTTATCACGGAATGGATGGTGATGTTGAATGAATCCATGTTATATGATCTATGTGGAACACTTAAGAATTAGATTGAAAATATTAGGAAGGGTGCACCCTGAATTCACTCCAATGCATTGGGTAATGTTTAGTATCATGATACATAAATTTGGGAAAGGATTTTTTATGATTCCTTTATATTAATTTTTCCACCATGTTGGTATCGGGGCTTACCTGATTCTTTTATGTCAACGACACAATGATTAATGTTGTAGCCACATTTCCATGTTAGGATGATCATTTATATCATTCCTTTATGTTCTGGTTTCTCTTATGATCCACTGTTATGTCTATTTCCAAACATGTATAGTATTTTTCATGTTATTCATTATTTATTCCCTTACTAGGGTATATATCCCACCCTTTTCTTATGTATATCCTCAGGTTATCCAATGAAATGCTATGTAAGAATGAATGTTGTGGTTATGTAAAAGATGTTTTCGATAAAGATGTTGTATTTTATGTCTTATGTTTTCATGTAATGTTTCTAATCCCCCAAGAAATTATACCACATGATCTATTGGGTTGTATTATGTGCATTTTTTTGTAATAAATAATGAATAAATATTAAATAAAGATCATAGTTATTATAGAAAGGTATCTTTTATTTTATGAAAATTCCAAAAAATAGGTGACTATACCATATATGGCTAATGTACAACATGCAATCTAGTAGCATGTCCTCTCAATCTTGAATGATTTCTATGATTTGTCCATCATTATTTAAGTGAAATGTTGTGATAAAATTAAAATGAGTCCCAAAGACCTAATGTAATCCTCTTTATAATCATGACACGTATAAAGCATAAATTTCTAAAATGTTCATTTAAGGTACTCTGTGGAGACATACTATCTCATATATGTAATGGCCTCACAATATCTCTAGTAAATAGTACGATTGAATGGAAGGATATTGGTCAAAAAGATTTTTGGGTCTATGATTACTTAGAAGGCACCTTGTTCTATGAATTTCAATGGTAACCGTATAAATATGTCTATTCAATTTTCACCCACGTACACTCTAGAACCTCAATGGGTTGAGCTAAAACTTGTGGAACACAGTTATTATCCTTGGAAATCATCCATCCCAGACATTGAGTGACAACATATTCTACAAATATCAACATATATGACTAAGAAAACTAATATCAGAGGTCATATTACAAAATTTTCACAAATTCATGTCTCTAATAATGTGATTTATGATACTCCATCAACCCCTCAACCAAAAATTTCAGAAGTGCCATCATCACTCCTCTGTCGAAGATAACATACACCCCAATAACTAAAATCCATTTCGAGCAGATCTAGTGGATACCTGATTAAGTATGTGGCCATAGTTTGTATCTCCATGATGATATTCCCTAAAAATATATAATTTCAGTGGGGGAAAACCCCATTAACTAAAGATATAGGGCACCATCATCATCCACTAAGGACAACTGTCATGAGGCTCACTCCACTGATGCCTTATCCAACAATTTAGAGAAAGATCTCTAGATGAGATCCTTTTCCACCAAGATCCCCATCCTAAGAATATGAACTATCACAAAGTTATAGTCCGAGTGAATATATAGAAATATCCTCTGTCTAATGTTAAGATCCTTATGATATAGGAAATATTTTAGATAATTGTGTTTAGTTTAGATGATAAACCATGCACCCATAAGGTTGTGTTTCCACATTGTAGAGTTCATGACATCCATTTCCAACTCAAGATCGAGGGGAACAAAATTGACTCATGTTGTATCAACATTTGAGTCCCATGGGATATCATATAATTACTATGCATAAATAGAGAACCATATTCATTCCAAGAAGCATCGAAGAACACTGTGTACACAACAACCTCCTCTAATAAATATCAAGATGAGGGAGCTTGTAAACCTATCATTCAAAAAATAAAAATAATTATATCAAATTTAATTGCATGAAAAAGGATTACCATTACAAATCAAGGTAGGAAATGGTCTGATATCCTCGATAAATGAGGTAAAAATACCATATAATATACCTCCAGCCTAAGGAATCATTTCACAACTATGATTGTATAGGTTAGATCCAAATTTAAAACTATATTGACATTTAAAATTTCTACTACTAAACTATTAGTTGAGATAACACATTATAGAAAGTGGAAATCCAATATCTAGAAATAACACAATGAGATCTTCACATTAATATAGATCCTTCATAGTTTGGCTAGAATCATCTTAAAATCTCTCGTGTGATCCTATAGGATTCCAAATAGATAATGATTTCTTCAATGATTTCCCCCACAAACCGGTCTATGAGAGGATGTAACATCTAGTAATAGGGTCCAATGAGAAATTATTGGAACTTAATCACTATAAAAGTAAATACTATGTAATCATAGTTGTTTTAAAGGCATCAAAATATAATCTTTGATATTTTCCCAACACGTACTAGCATCTGCTGATATCCTGACTTGAGGTAATTATTCATGAATTATCCCTCCCATATCAAAATATCAATAAAGCCATAAATAATTGGAAGTGGATATATTGTCTTCATAGTTGGCTTAAACAAGATCTAATAATACTTGTATTACTTCATGATTCCATAAACCATTTTGGAGAACAATACCAAGTATACCTTGGGTGAAACAATAGGTCAAAAAAACATTCCTATGTAAATATTCAAACTACACAGTAATCTCGGGATGCATTTCTGAAGACATATAAGATAATATAATAGATATATAGGGAAACTCATGGTGTATGTAAATTCAAATGTTCATAAATTAATGTGGAGGTAATATGATCATTTGATCTATAATGACATCCTCATACTCAACCACCATAGAAGGAAACAGATTTCCAATAGCATTTACTTCTCCTAGAGTAATGATATCCAATTTTTGAGTAATTGGATGAACCCACATATGTATGGGTCTATCTTTCTATTCCATGGTATGCTTCTCACTTAAAAATTAAAACCTCCTCTAATAATTATGGAAACACAACATCCTTCACCAATAATAGTCATTCTGTACAAGAATTTTGTGTATAAACAGTTGATACTTAAGATGATGCCATGATCCCTCAATACTTACACAAGAAAATTTTATAACAAATAATATCCACAAAATGTTGGGTAACACTATAATTATAGGATAATACTAACTATGTTATATCCGGTAGGATTATACATGTCTAAGGATTTGGAAATGGGCTCAAATAAAACATATAGTTCTTAAATAATCAATGTATCATGACAATATGTGATCACACCTATTTTGATCAAAACTGCTTCTAAGTTAGAGAACACATATTTTATAACTTAAAAAATCCATGGAGCCTCTAGATAATTGTAATATT
Source organism: Viscum album (assembly GCA_963277665.1). Classification (NCBI taxonomy): domain Eukaryota; kingdom Viridiplantae; phylum Streptophyta; class Magnoliopsida; order Santalales; family Viscaceae; genus Viscum; species Viscum album. Next base: position 1,447,610,915 of record OY728151.1, on the reverse strand, counting down.
TGTCATGTATATGGAATCTTACTAGTCCACCTACACCCCAATCTGGGCAGGGACCACCTGGAGGTTTTGTTGGAATCATGTCAAACTGTCTGTCACCTCCCACTACTCTCCATATCATCTTCTATGCCATCCATACAACAGATACTCCTAGTCCATCCACTACATCTACCATGGTGTCCAATCTAGTTTCTCAATATAAAGAGTATATATGGTTGGAAAATCACCCGTGAGATGTCCCCTCCTGTAAAAAGATTTGAAACACCTCCCCTAGATATACTAGACCCATATTAAGATCCCTAAACCAAAGTCCCTTAGTCACGTGGAAACCTATTCAATATTATCATATGTTTGGATCCCTATGTCCACCATAAAATATCAACTATGGGGATATCATCCCATGTGTTCCCATAGCTAGTACCAAATTTCGATGTCTTATCAGCCTGAAATATATCAATCAGTAAGAAACTCTCTAGAAACCCCAACATAAGTAAAATTTGTAGGGTTATCACATTGGCCAGTTGTCTCTGAATATAACACAATAAAATGTAAGTACCCAAAATAAAGGATCACGAACCACATCTATCATGTATTGTGTGATGTTGGTAATCATCAATGAATACACTACCATGGTCATATTCACCCATCATAGAAATAAATTATCCTGGATTCACATGGGTCACATCAATGATTAAGAAACACCTAAGAGATGAGATTTTGAAAATCTATCCATGAATGAGTTTTCTCATCATATTGATTTATAACCAATATCCAACAATGTATTGGATATCCAAGTGGAATTCCCAATTCCAGGGTTTCCATCTGGTCTTTAGGTGTCCTGATGAGATGAAAGACTCATGAAAACACCTAGATACATTATTAAAATGCAAGTGGGTATAGATATCCCTTGAAATATAGGGGTAAATATAATGAAAATGATGGATCCCACATGTTTTTTCTCATCATGTTTTGGCACTATGTGAAAAATCAACTGCTATAGGGGTAGAGGTTTCACTAAAAAACCACATGGAGGCAAGAGCCCCTAAACATGTCCATATCAAAAACTTATCATTCTGAGGATCAACCACACAATCCTATAATTTAATCCTAATTTGAGATCATTGTGTAGGATTCCAAAAATAATCAATTAGTAACATTGTTAATGAGAATATCTAGAGAGCATACTCAATAAGGATATGGAATTACAACCCATTATTATGCGATGCATGTACCAATAAATTCAATGAAACCAACTATTTCACATTTTGAGTAAAATGGATGGTGACTAGAGTCCATCTGTATGGACATGTTGACGTCTACACCAACACTGGAGTTCTTTGACTAAAATATGAGCTCAAAATAATTAACACTATTTCCAAAAAACCAAAAAGAATATATCATGTTGAAAAACCCTGAACATCGGTCTTAATATTGAACACTAATTTAGTATATCTATGTCATGAAGCAACCAAATGTGGCCAATATTATTGGTTATTACTGGACTATTACTAACCCATAACTACCTCTAATAGTCTAGGGGTTATAAATTGGATCCTACTGGGCATAAAAATAAAATGGGAGGTTATGTCCTAAGGTAACTGTAGAATAACAAACATATCCCATCCCATATATTTTTGTAAATTTAAAATACAATTGATACCATATGCATGCATAAATTAAAATCCCCCAATCTGAGTCAAACAACATATCAGGAAGAAATAATGTCCATATAAAATACCAAGAAAAACTATATAGATTTCCAACCTGAATTGTTACTCAACTACATTAAAATATGAATACTTGAAAAAAAACCTTTATATCCCAAATTTAAGTCCTATAGTCTCCGTTTCAATCAGTAACCCTTTCATAATGGAGAATTTCATGATAAGACATGACTCATGCTATCATAGCCTATACATTTGGGATTATAAAGATACATAGTTGGAATACAAAAAATTACTAACTTTAAACCATCAAGAGTTGTCATATCATCGTAAGATTCATCAATCATAATGTGAGAAATAAAATGAAACACATATATATATTTATATATATACTCATTGTTCACACAATGTCTCACTTAAACATTATATATGCATCTACTATCTAAGATTCTGCTTGAGATCCCGTAACCATAGTTACCCGAGAGAATACAATCCTCGAGTTTGTAAGTACTGATGGGATCCATCTGAATTGTGATGCTCAACAAGTCTATCCATATGGGAATAAATGGTGTAATTATAATGATATTGATACACAAATGGGGATCAAATCAATTTTCATGGTTTTATTCTGACTAACCCAATCAAAATTATCCCACCATGTAGGGGATCCATAACACCCCAAGATTTCATTGTACGTTATTTCTTCAAAGTAATGCAATAATGTAACACCCGAGACTTTTATGTTATATGAATCATCAAAGGAATCTTTTTTTACACAACACTTGCTTGGCTTGCTTTACACGCAATCGCGACCTTCCTCGACAGCTTGCGTCGTACGCAATACCGAGTTTCACTAAACAACAATATGCTATTAAAACTAGCCATTATGAATAGTAATAACCACTTTTTGAAATTTTATAAATTTTATTTTTCAAAATGGACTTCATTTTTTGGACTCAGAATATCGAAATTAGCCTAGGGTGAAATTTTGGTATTTTTCTGAAAACTTTCAATATTTGATGAATAGTGAAACCACTAAGTGGTAGGTTAAAAACTGAATTTTGCATAAAACTTAATTTTACTGCTTCTGTGAATGGAATTTCGAAAATCCGACAGACACGGTTGATATCAGTAAGTAAAATGTGGTTCAATGAGATAAAAATAATTTTTTTGGTGAATAGTAACTTTTTACTTTTTTTTACCGCGGTTAATAGTAAATAGGGTAACTAAGGGTAAATATGATAATAATATTACCCTAACACATGTCCTAATTCTATTGGACAAGTGTAGTTCGACCAAAAACAAACTTAGGAATAAAAATATGACCATTCAGGCCCACTTGGGTTAGATTAGGACATTTATTATTAATTTATTTAAAGAAGGGTTAAAATAGTTAAAATCAAAGTTTAATAAGTAAATCATTTTTAATATGGGGTTATACATAAGGTAAATTAGACTATAAATATTCATTAGAAATCTAAAAAGATTTCCTACATAATGGTATTTTATTTATAATTTTTATACATTAAATAATTTAATTTATTTATGACACAATTATGATGCAGTAATTATCTTATTTATGAAATATTGACATAATTGATGTTATAAACACCACAATAAATGTAATTTGAGACTTTTTATGAATTCCACTAATTTTCTAGTTTACTATGATATATTAGTGTTGATTTAATCAACTTGGTTCGAACATATAATTCTGTTATGACTTTCACAAAAATCATATATCAAAGAGTGTCAAAATTGACACAAAATAGTTTTTAAATCAAATATTATATTATTAATTGTTATTTTATTCCTAAAAATCTAAGGTTAGGCCAAATGACTTAGATAAGGATATATATATTAATAATAAACAATTTAGGGTTCGTTTGGCATGTTATAGTAAGTGTATTAACCATATAGTGAAAGAAAACAAAAAGACACGGTAAAAGTTAAATTATTTAACTTAGAGTTAAATCTAATTGATAAGGTTAAAATAATATCCTAAACTTGTCTAAATCCTATTGGTTGATAGGATTTAGACCCTTACCCACTTTAGCTTCTAAATAAGACCCTTTAGAACCATTATAAACCGATTTTGACTTTAATATAAAATAATATTTTGAGATATTCCTAAGGTGCCCCTCTCCTCCCTTATAAAAGGGCACCTCCTCCCCCTCCTCCTCACACCAATTTGAGCACTCAAGCTCGGCCAAACCCTGACATGTTCTCCTCTCCACTTCCCTAGAATATTCCTAGAGGTCCTGGTCTTCTTCAAAGACCAATCTTAGTTCCCTAAGTGGAGGATTCAAAGAAGCGTTCCAAAGAAGAGGTAATATCCATTACTGATCTTTTCAATTTCTTTCTTCTTCAACTTCTTCTCCTTTAGTTGTTTCATGATAAAGTAATCACATCAGTATTAATTACATACTGATATGTTATTATAAATATGAAACAACCCTAATTAACCTTCTATCCATCCTACGGAAAAATGAAATCACCGCGCGTGCGTACGTACGGAATACCGTCTCCACGCCGTGGTGTAATCTATTTTCCACCACCACCTTACAAGGATGGGTATAATGGTGTAATGAGTATCTATTTATTATTATTATAAAGTAATATTGATACTGAAATAATATATATATACTCCAATACAATTCCACGATCATAGGAACGATATCATCACTCGTGCGTACTTACGGAATACCGTCTCCACGATGTGATGCGACTCGTTCTACATGATCATCATTACATAGTAATTATATAAATGAATTGAATGAATAAATATGATATATGTTACACTAATACCATTCTGGATATAAGGTATCTATAAACTTAAAAGAAGAATAAGAATTTATTCGGCAAAACACGCATAAGAACAAAAGGCAATAAAGACCTGAGTAACAAGTAACAATGAAATATTACTAACAAGAAGCTAAGAATATGACCATATATGATATGATATCAATATGTATGATTCTAGAATAAGTCAATAACATTATTTAATCCATTATACATGAGCTTCGGACACGTATAAAGCAAATCGGACCTAAGGTAAGGGAAATATCACAATCTCATTTTTATCCGAGATTGTTTATTCGTAAGTATTTACTGGGGTGTATTTTATCATCCACATCCATGTTTCATAAATATGTAATATTATTTCCATCCAACTACAATTTTTTAAATCCAATTTTACCCTTCGGTGAGTTTTTAGTAAAGGAAATTAAAGGAATCTTTTGTCGTTTTCCGTACGAGGTATTTTTTGACTTTCCGACAAATTACGAGAAGAATGTTTTTTTTAACTTATACGGCACGAACGGATTTTTACGGTTTTATAAAGCCTTATTTTCATGAACATTCCTCAAAAATATTTCATGACTATTTTCAATAAAATATCTTTCTTTTTAAATTGAATGATGTTTTGTGAAAAGGAATTGATTTTGAAGAAGAAAGGATATTTTCCTCAAGAATTCATTTCAAGTGTTTTATCAAAATTATTTTCCATCTAAGATAATAAAGGGTTCTGTTTCTATCCATATTTTTACATTGATTTGACTATGTTGTGATGGAATTATGTTTATGAATTCCTTTATCTTATATTAATGGTTTTATGATGTCATGTTGTTTAAGAATCCCATTTTTATTACATGGGTTATGCAATGATGTATGGTTTATGATTTTGTGGCACACATAAGAATGGTATCATTATGAGATGGGTGGGACCTATATCTCCCTCCAATGCATTGGGTAAAGATTTTATATCTCATGAGATAGACAGGGATGGAACGATAGGTTATACCGGTTCAGTAAAACAGGACTGAAACGAGGGTTACTCGATTCAGAAAGGGACTTTGTCCACTAAGATAGTCTTGGCAATGAGTCATGACTAACAAGAAATGATTTTCCATGATTATGTGTGCATGCCACAAAGTTTCAAGTTTCATGTTATGATTATGGTGATCTCATTTTCACTTCTATGATTTATTCCATGTTAAGATATTATGATCTCTTTTGCAGGTTATGATTTTCAAAAAGATATGATATGATTTTTATTTCCTTTATTTGCCCCTGCTGAGCATTTGAGCTCACCCTTTTATGTTTTCTTTTCCCCAGGTCAGGAAGATAGATATTAAGTAGAATATGCTAAAAGGGAACCTAGATATTATGAAATAAATGGGAGACACTGTAGAACATTTATGAACCAGTTGTTTATGTTTCCCAGTTTCTAAAGACACTATACCTATACGGTCCTTTGTGGTTTTGTCATATGTTGTAATAAGTGTGCTTCAATTTTGAAGTATTAACAATGTATGTAAAGTAAGGGTCGTTATAGTTGGTATCAGAGGAAAGGTATAGTCAACCTTGGGAAACTAGGATGTGAAAGCCTTAGTAAGAACCCTAAGGATAAGTCTAAGCATAGAACACAATCTTAGTGTTTTATAAATGGCCTTGAATAACCTAGGATAAGACCTTAAGAATGAAAATTTTATTCTTGAATTATGTGGTTTTCCTATTATAATTAGTGTTCCTCACACTATTCTTCTTGGTTTTAGTCAATGGCTGGAACCCGAAGGAACCATGTTAATGCGGAATGCGATGGGCAATGAAATGATTGTCCCCCTGAGCAACCAAACGATATGGGAGCTGGAATGCAAAATCTTGTAGCCATGCTCACACAACTTTCTCAAGCTATGAATCATGCAGGACTTCCAAATGAGAAAAGGAAGGAGCAACATTCTGTTGAATCCTTCATGAGGCAGCGTCCACCTTCTTTCAGCGGGTCTACTGATCCATTAGTTGCTGAACAATGGATTAGTACTACTGAAAAGATATTTTCAGTTCTTCAATGTTCTGAGAATGATAAAGTCATCCTAGCAGTGTATCATTTGGAAGGAGATGCTGATCAATGGTGGAATCTTATTAAGAATACGAGGCAAAGGGATGAAATTGAGTCTATGGAATGGGACGAGTTCAAGAACTTATTTTTCAATAAGTACTTCCCTCGTATTCTCCGAACAAAGATGGAGAAAGAGTTTCTTGAACTGAAGCAAAGGGATGATGAATCTGTTGGTACCTATGAAGAAAATTTCACAAGACTTGCAAGGTACACTTCTGGTATTATTATCCAACCTGAGAGTAATATTGATCGATTCTTTAGTGGCTTAAAACCAAGTCTTCTAAGGGCGTTAGCCATAAGGGACTTCAATAGCTACGAGGAAATCGTTCGATGTGCTCTCAAAGTCGAGATGGAGATTAGAGTAACCCATCAGTCACAGGGGTTTGATAAGAAGAGGAAGATGGAATTCAAAGGAAAATCTAAAGAGCACACTGAAAAGAAGATGAGCTTTCCCTTATGCTCAAAGTGTGGAAAGAAACATGGAGGTAGTTGTCTTAAAGGGACAAGTAAATGTTTCAAATGTGGAAAGGAAGGTCATCGGGCATTTGAATGCCGCGATAATGGGAAGAAGATGTCTAATGATGCAAAAAAAGGAAGGGATACATAGAATGAACCTACTACACTTCAATGTTTCAAGTGAAAGGATATGGGGCATTATGCCAATCAATGCCCAAATCCAAGGGTTGATGATGATGGTTGACGTCAACAAAATCTTAAGGCTAAAGACAAAGGAAAGTCACATGCAATTTCTATCAGCGATGTGGAGTACGATAACGAAGTGGTGAAAGGTACACTTACCATCCACTCTAAAGTAGCAAATGTTTTATTTGATTCTGGATCCACCCACTCTTTTATTTCTGAAAATTTTTCTAAGGGTATCACTGTATTACCTCAACAATTAGACGTTGAGTTAGCTGTGACAACACTTAATGGCACAACAGTCGCATCAAAAGTTTATAATTCTTCTCCGATCGAAGTTTGTGGGAAAGTGATTCCTACAAATCTTGTGATCCTTCCTTTAGTGGAATTTGATGTGATTCTTGGCATGGATTGGCTTTCTCTACATGGAGCTCATATCAATTGCCAAAGAAGGGAAGTCACATTTCATATTCCTGATCAATCTACGATCGTCTATCAATGCAAGGATGAACATAACCTTCCAGTGGAAATTTCTTCCATCTTATGGGTATTGATTCCACTAAATGAAGGTTATTTATCTCAAATGGTTGGTGAGAAACTCACGATTAAGAATATGCCCATTGTACGGGAGTTTGATGATGTATTTCTGGAGGAATTACCGGGTCTTCCACCAAATCGTGAAGTTGAGTTTTCAATAGAACTCGTACCGGGCGCTTTGCCAATTTCAAAGACACCTTATAGAATGGCCCCAATTGAGTTGCAGGAATTGAAGAAGCAACTCCAAGAGAATCTTGATAAGGGATTCATACGCCCTAGTGCGTCACCTTGGGGAGCACCTGTTCTATTTGTTAATAAGAAAGATGGATCAATGAGACTCTGCATTGATTATCGAGAACTTAACAAGATCACTATCAAGAACAAATATCCTCTCCCACGCATTGATGACTTATTTGACCAACTACGCGGAGCTCAATACTTTTCCCAGATTGATATTCGTTCAGGGTATCATCAATTAAGGGTCAAAAGGGAGGATATACCAAAGACGGCTTTCCGTACAAGGTATGGACACTATGAATTTATAGTGATGCCATTTGGTCTTACTAATGCCCCTGATATCTTCATGGATCTAATGAATAGAGTCTTTAGAGACTATCTTGATCAATTTGTGGTAGTCTTTATAGACGATATTCTTGTCTATTCAAAGATCAAGGAAGAGCATGAAGATCACTTGAGAATTATATTAAAGACCCTGAGAAAGGAGAAGCTTTATGCCAAATTTACCAAGTGTGGATTTTGGCTTCAAAAAGTTGCATTTTTGGGTCACATAATCTCAAAAGAGGGGATATCTGTGGATCCAGCAAAAACAGAGGTTATCGAAAGATGGTCAAGACCAACAACAGTAACTGAGATCCGAAGTTTTCTTGGTTTGGCTAGATATTATGGACGTTTTGTAAAGGATTTTTCACGATTATCTAATCCACTCACCAAGTTGACCCGGAAAGGAGTTAAGTTTGTCTGGACGGAAGAATGTGAAGAGAATTTCAAGGAGTTGAAAAGAAGGTTATCCAGTGCACCTGTGCTCACACTGCCTTTTAGTGGAGAAAGGTTTGTGATCTACAGTGATGCATCCAAGAAGGGATTGGGGTGTGTTCTTATGCAAAATGATATGGTGATAGCTTATGCCTCACGACAGTTGAAAATCCATGAGAAAAATTACCCAACACATGATTTGGAGTTGGCTGCGGTAATCTTTGCATTAATGATTTGGAGGCATTACCTTTATGGTGAAAGGTGTGATATTTTTACTGATCATAAAAGTTTAAAGTATATTTTCACACAAAAGGAGTTGAATATGCGTCAAAGAAGATGGTTGGAGCTGATTAAAGATTACGACTGCTCAATCCATTACCACCCTGGGAAAGTAAACAAGGTGGCAGATGTATTAAGTCGACAAGACCATGCTAGTTTATCCATGATGAGGATCACAAAGGATCCAATATTTATGGATTTACAAAGGATGGATCTTGGAATTATAATGGAAGGGGAAAAATCTTATCTTTCTCAAATGAATGTTCAACCATCTATACATGCGAAGATTAAGGAGGCACAGAAAGAAGATGTCGAGTTACAAAAGAAGGTGAGAAATGTTCCTGAATTCAACATTGATTGTGATGGGATAATAAAGTTCAGGAATCGGGTTTGTGTTCCTCCCATCCCCGAATTAAAGAAGGAGCTGCTGGATGAGGCTCATAGTTCTTCATTCTCTATTCATCCTGGAAGCACGAAGATGTATAGGGACCTGAAAGAGTACTTCTTGGTGGGATGGCATGAAAAGAGATGTTGCTGAATATGTCTCTCGATGCTTGGTTTGTCAACAAGTTAAAGCTGAGAGACAAAAGTCTAAGGGGATGTTACAACCATTACCCATACCCGAATGGAAATGGGAAAACATCACTATGGACTTTGTCACAGGACTTCCTAAAACATCCAAAGGAAATAATGCTATTTGGGTCATAGTTGATCGTCTTACAAAGTCTGCACACTTCATTGCTATTAGAGAGGATTTCTCTATAGATCAGCTTGCCAGGATATATGTAAAGGAAGTGGTAAGATTGCATGGAGTACGACTTTCTATTATATCTGATCGGGATCCGAGATTTACCTCGAAGTTCTGGCGAAGTCTTCAGCATACTCTGGATACAGAGTTGAGTTTCAGCATTGCTTATCATCCTCAGACAGACGGTCAGTCTGATAGAACAATTCAAACCCTAGAAGATATGTTGAGAGCTTGCTCTATGGATTTCAAAGGAGGTTGGGATCATCACCTACATTTGGTGGAATTTTCTTATAATAATAGCTTTCACTCTAGTATTCAGATGGCTCCTTATGAAGCTCTCTATAGAAAGAAATGCAGGACTCCAACTTTCTGGGATGAAGTTGGGGAAAGAAAGCTATTAGGACCTGATCTCGTTGATGAAATGGCAGAAAAGGTCAGATCTATTCAACAACACATAAGAGCAGCTCAGAGTCGACAGAAAAGTTATGCCGACAACCGAAGAAAAGACCTAGAGTTTGAAGTGGGTGATAAAGTGTTCTTACGAATATCTCCCTGGAAGAGGGTTATGAGATTTGGAAAGAAGGTGATGTTGAGCCCTAGATATATTGGTCCTTTCGAAATACTAGATCGTGTTTGGAAGGTAGCTTACCGATTGGCGCTTCCACCGAATCTCTCTCAAGTTCACGATGTGTTCCATGTATCTCTCCTGAGAAAGTACATACCAGATCCTTCACATGTACTCAGCTCAGAAGTTGTACCGCTGGAGCAAGATCTTTCTTATGAAGAACAGCCGATAGAGATTCTGGATCGTAGCGAAAAAGTCCTACGAAGCAAGACCACTCAATTGGTGAAAGTTTTATGGAGGAACCACCAACTTGAAGAAGCTACATGGGAGCTTGAGGATATGATGAGGGAGAAGTATCCTCATCTGTTTGTTACAAAGTGACGAATTTCGAGGGCGAAATTATTTTTAAGGGGGGTAGAATGTAACACCCGAGACTTTTATGTTATATGAATCATCAAAGGAATCTTTTTTTTACACAACACTTTCTTGGATTGCTTTACACGCAATCGCAACCTTCCTCGATAGCTTGCGCCGTACGCAATACCGAGTTTCACTAAACAACAATATGCTATTAAAACTAGCCGTTATGAACAGTAATAACCACTTTTTGAAATTTTATAAATTTTATTTTTCAAAATGGACTTCATTTTTTGGACTCAGAATATCGAAATTAGCCTAGGGTGAAATTTTGGTATTTTTCTGAAAACTTTCAATTCTGGATGAATAGTGAAACCACTAAGTGGTAGGTTAAAAACTGAATTTTGCATAAAACTTAATTTTACCGCTTCTGTGAATGGAATTTCGAAAATCTGACAGACACGGTTGATATCAGTAAGTAAAATGTGGTTCAATGAGATAAAAATAATTTTTTGGTGAATAGTAACTTTTTACTTTTTTTACCGCGGTTAATAGTAAATAGGGTAACTAAGGGTAAATATGATATTAATATTACCCTAACACATGTCCTAATTCTATTGGACAAGTGTAATTCGACCAAAAACAAACTTAGGAATAAAAATATGACCATTTAGGCCCACTTGGTTTAGATTAGGACATTTATTATTAATTTATTTAAAGAAGGGTTAAAATAGTTAAAATCAAAGTTTAATAAGTAAATCATTTTTAATATGGGGTTATACATAAGATAAATTCGACTATAAATATTCATTAGAAAGATAAAAATATTTCCTACATAATGGTATTTTATTTATAATTTTTAGACATTAAATAATTTAATTTATTTATGACACAATTATGATGCAGTAATTATCTTATTTATGAAATATTGACATAATTGATGTTATAAACACCAAAATAAATGTAATTTGAGACTTTTTATGAATTAAAATAATTTTATAGGTTACTATGATATATTAGTGTTGATTTGAGAAACTTGTTTCGAACATATAATTCTGTTATGACTTTCACAAAAATCATATATCAAATAGTGTCAAAATTGACACAAAATAGTTTTTAAATAAAATATTATATTATTAATTGTTATTTTATTCATAAAAATCTATGGTTCGGCCAAATGACGTAGATAAGGATATATATATTAATAATTAACAATTTAGGGTTCGTTTGGCATGTTATAGTAAGTGTATTAACCATATAGTGAAAGAAAACAAAAAGACACGGTAAAAGATAAATTATTTAACTTAGAGTTAAATCTAATTGATAAGGTTAAAATAATATCCTAAACTTTTCTATATCCTATTGGTTGATAGTATTTCGACCCTTCCCCACTTTAGCTTCGAAATAAGACCCTTTGGAACCATTATAAACCGATTTTGACTTTAATATAAAATAATATTTTGAGATATTCCTAAGGTGCCCCTCTCCTCCCTTATAAAAGGGCACCTCCTCCCCCTCCTCCTCACACCAATTTGAGCACTCAAGCTCGGCCAACCCCTGACATTTTCTCCTCTCCACTTCCCTAGAATAATCCTAGAGGTCCTGGTCTTCTTCAAAGACCAATCTTAGTTCCCTAAGTGGAGGATTCAAAGAAGCGTTCCAATGAAGAGGTAATATCCATTACCGATCTTTTCAATTTCTTTCTTCTTCAACTTCTTCTCATTTAGTTGTTTCATGATAAAGTAATAACATCAGTATTACTTACATACTGATATGTTATTATAAATATGAAACAACCCTAATTCACCTTCTATCCATCCTACGGAAAAATGAAATCACCGCGCGTGCGTACGTACGGAATACCGTCTCCACGCCGTGGTGTAATCTATTTTCCACCACCACCTTACAAGGATGGGTATAATGGTGTAATGAGTAACTATTTATTATTATTATAAAGTAATATTGATACTAAAATAATATATATATACTCCAATACAATTCCACGATCATAGGAACGATATCATCACTCGTGCGTACGTACGGAATACCGTCTCCACGATGTGATGCGACTCGTTCTACATAATCATCATTAAATAGTAATTATATAAATGAATTGAATGAATAAATATGGTATATGTTACACTAATACCATTCTGGATATAAGGTATCTATAACCTTAAAAGAAGAATAAGAATTTATTCGGCAAAACACGCATAAGAACAAAAGGCAATAAAGACCCGAGTAACAAGTAACAATGAAATATTACTAACAAGAAGCTAAGAATATGACCATATATGATATGATATCAATATGTATGATTCTGGAATAAGTCAATAACATTATTTAAACCATTATACATGATCTTCGGACACGTATAAAGCAAATCGGACCTAAGGTAAGGGAAATATCACAATCTCATTTTTATCCAAGATTGTTTATTCGTAAATATTTACTGGGGTGTATTTTATCATCCACATCCATGTTTCATAAATATGTAATATTATTTCCATCCAACTACAATTGTTTAAATCCAATTTTACCCTTCGGTGAGTTTTTAGTAAAGGAAATGAAAGGAATCTTTTGTCGTTTTCCGTACGAGGTATTTTTTGACTTTCCGACAAAAGTACGAGAAGAATGTTTTTTTAACTTATACGGCACGAACGGATTTTTATGGTTTTATAAAGCCTTATTTTCATGAACCTTCCTCCAAAATATTTCATGACTATTTTCAATAAAATCTCTTTCTTTTAAAATTAAATGATGTTTTGTGAAAAGGAATTGATTTTGAAGAAGAAAGGATATTTTCCTCAAGAATTCATTTCAAGTGTTTTATCAAAATTATTTTCCATCTAAATAATATATGGTTCTGTTTCTATCCATATTTTTACATTGATTTGACTATGTTGTGATGGAATTATGTTTATGAATTCCTTTATCTTATATGAATGGTTTTATGATGTCATGTTGTTTAAGAATCCCATTTTTATTACATGGGTTATGCAATGATGTATGGTTTATGATTTTGTGGCACACATAAGAATGGTATCATTATGAGATGGGTGGGACCTATATCTCCCTCCAATGCATTGGGTAAAGATTTTATATCTCATGAGATAGACAGGGCTGGAACGGTAGGTTATACCGGTTCAGTGAAACAGGACTGAAACGAGGGTTACTCGATTCAGAAAGGGACTTTGTCCACTAAGATAGTCTTGGCAATGAGTCATGACTAACAAGAAATGATTTTCCATGATTATGTGTGCATGCCACAAAGTTTCAAGTTTCATTTTATGATTATGGTGATCTCATTTTCACTTATATGATTTATTCCATGTTAAGATATTATGATCTCTTTTGCAGGTTATGATTTTCAAAAAGATATGATATGATTTTTATTTCCTTTATTTTCCCCTGCTGAGCATTTGAGCTCACCCTTTTATGTTTTCTTTTCCCCAGGACAGGAAGATGGATATTAAGTAGAATATGCTAAAAAGGACCCTATATATGATGAAATAAATGTGAGACACTGTAGAAGATTTATGAACCAGTTGTTTATGTTTCCCAGTTTCTAAAGACACTATACCTATACGGTCCTTTGTGGTTTTGTCATATGTTGTAATAAGCGTGCTTCAATTTTGAAGTATTAACAATGTATATAAAGTATGGGTCGTTATAAATAACATGCACGACACACAACACTGAGTCCAAGCACACCATGACTTACCAAACTAGCCGTTCAAAATTGGTTATCAATAGTATTAACTAAATTTTGAACTTTATATAATGCTTATAATTTTAGAATTAATATTATGAGTTTCTTAGACATAATCTTAGAACAAATTCAATTTTTTCAAATTAAAGAATTATTTTTAAAGAATGAAATTTTACCACCTTTTAATGGAGAACCCTTTTTAAATCCAATATTTGAAACTTTTATGTATTTAATTTGAGTAAATAAACTTATTCATTAGAATCAGGACATAGGAATTTAGTTTCAATAAATTTTTGGTGTTTTTCTGATAAATTTCATATTTGGGTGAATCATGAAAAAATACAATATGTTAAATGAAAGTAACTATTTTAATAAAAAATATCAATAGTTTTTAATAATAAATTTTAATGGTTTGGAAGTATAATTAGATTATATTTTTACCATTTAATCTAATGAGGGATACTGTAAGTAATTTCACTACGAAATTGGACATAAACATGTGTCAGTCTTTTGATAGTTATTATTTCTTAAAAATACGCGTTTTGGTTTTGACAGCAGGAAAAATTTTAAATTAATAATTTTAATTTATATGTTTTTAATTTGGTAAAATAGACATCATTTTTGAAATCGGAATATCAAAATTATCTTAGAATGAATTTTTGGTATGTTTCTGAAAACATTCAATTTTTGATTAGTAGTGAAAAACACTTTGTTATCGGTTAAAACCGACTTTTCATTGAAATAATTATTTATTTTATTTAAATTTATTTTAGGTAAAAATCGATACATAATAGAAATATATGTTCATTGTAATTCATTAGAGTCATTATTTAATAATACTAGATATATAAAATATTATTGAACTTTTCACCGTCTTTTACCCACCTCCTAGGAGAATTTTCTATTTCGCATAAAGCTTAATTTTACTTCCTCTATGAGTGGAATTTCAAAAATTCGAGATACATGGTTAATATCAGTATGAAAAATGTGGTTCAATAAGAAGAAAATAATTTTTGGGGAATATTATCTTTTTACTTTTATTTATCACAGTTAAAAGTAAATAGAATAATTAAAGGTAAAATGATATTATTATTACCCTAACACATGTTCTAATTCTATTGGATAAGTGTAATTAGAAAAAAAAACAACATTTGGAATAAAATACGATCCTCCTGGTCCACTTGGATTATATTAGGACATTTATTATTATTTTATTCAAAGAAGAGTTAAAAGTGTTAAATTCAATGTTTAACAACTAAACCATTTTTAATATCGGGTTAAAGAGAAAATAAATTCGACTATAAATATTCATTAGAAAGATAAAAAGATTTACTAAATAATGGTATCTTATTTATTTATTTTACACATTATATAATTTCATTTATTTATGACACAATGATGATGCAGTAATTACCAAATTAATGAAATATTAAAATAATTCAGATTAAATATATCCAAATAAATGTAATTTTAGAATTTTTATGAATTAAACTAATATTATAGGTTAATATGACATTTTTTGTTTGGATAGAAGAATTTTTTTTGAAGTAATAATGCTTTTATGAATTTAGAAAAAAACAAAATACCAAATATTGTCAAAATAGACATAAAAGTGTTTTTAAAACAAATATTATATTATTAATTGATATTAAATTCATAAAAATAGAAGGATCGACCAAAAGACTTATATAATGATAGTTGTATCATGAATGAACCACTTGTGGTTAGATTGGATGTATATAGGTTGTTTACTAACCATATAGTATAAAAATACAAAGAGACATGGTAAATGTCAAACTATTTAACTAAGAGTTAAATCCAAAAGATAAGGTTAATATAGTGACACAAACCTATATAAAACTAATTGGTTGACTGGTTTTAGACCTATATCCACCTTATAATTTAAATAATTCCTATTGGATCCATTAGAAACAAAAATTTATTTTATTTTAAAATAATATTTTATGTTTTTCCTATGGTTCCCCTCACTGCTCTTATAAAAGGGAACTTCCCCTTCTCTCAAATTCACAACTCCAAAGCCATTTGGGTCAGAAAAACCCAGCCCAAATATCCTACCAAGTATCCTAAATTCATCCTAGAGGCCTTACATAGGTCATAAATCCGACATATGGATCCCTTTTGATCAAATCCAAAGGAAGAACCAGAAGAAGAGGTAATGATTTCACCAGCCTCTTTCATGTTTTTTATTCGTCCACTTACTCATTATTTGTTATTACCATAACAAAATAATAACTCCAGTATATTATATGTAATGTGATTTTATTATAAATATGGTACAACCAAATTCATTATTCTATCCATCCATTGAATGACATGTCAACATACATGCATACATACGGCTTACCGTATCCACGTCATGGTGTAATTGTTGTTCAATACATTATTATTTTCATGGGTATAAAAATGATGTGTAATTGATGAAAATAATAAATATAACATGATAATAATTATTTATATATAATATAACATCCAATTATATATAATTTTAATATCAAAATAATGATATTGCCGCTCGTGCGTATGTATAGATTACTGTCTCCACGGACGCGATGAGATTCAATCCCCATCGTATCCATTCAAGACTATTTTTTATTAGATGATTAAAAATAATTTTTAAATAATTTATATCATTCTGGATATGAATAATATACATCCCATTCATAACAAATATGACTCAAATGACAAATAATTTAATGGAAAATTAATCTGTTAACACTCGAAACAACGATAATACTAATATATTATTAACAAAGGAATGGTAAAAGATAATATATGATATCATATTAACGTATATGATTCTTGTATGATTTAATAACAATTATTTCACCATTATAAAAGAGTTTAACCTACACTAAACCAAATAAAAGTACAAGGTAAGGGTTAATTTCACAATATCTTCATTATCTGAGTTTATTTATATGTAATTATCTACCGGGACATATTTATCATCCACATCCACGATTCTTAAAATTGAATTTCAAAACAATCTTACTATTTTATAGACTGTTTTAAAGTCATTTATACCCTTGTTTAACTTTTAAAATATTTTAATAAATGAATCTTTCAGTCATTTTCCAAACCAGTTCCTATATAAACATTTCGACAAAGTTAAGGTAAGAATAACATTTTTTAACTTATAATGCGGGTGACGCTATTTTCCGCCATTATGAAATCATCAAAGCTTCCATTTCAATCTTATAAGAATATTTTCAAAAATAAATGTTTTCTTTTATAATTATATGACTATTGAATGATTTCAAAATAGAAAGATATATATGTCTAAAAAGGTTTGAATCCATCAATGTCAACATCCATTGATGTATTTTATGTTTATTTGAAGTTGATTTATTATAATACAAAACTTCCATATTGTATTGATGTTTTTTCTATATATTTGAATGTGGATGTGTAATTTTTATACCAATCATGGTTTATGGATAATGTTTTTTTTTCGTATGCTAGTTTTAATACAATTTTTTTGTTATGTTTAAACCTTTTGATATGAGGAATGCATTGGACAAAGTAAGTGACGGGTGGAGCCTGCTATAGCTCCTTGATGCATCGGTAGGTCTCATGACACAAACTACTGTCTTGGCACAAGGCCTTGAAAAAATTTATTTTTAGTCTTGGCACAAGTCCATGACTACGTGGTTATGAAAGTCTATGATTATGCATTCTATCAGTATGAAAGTGGCTATTGATATTGAATGTGATTATTCGACTAGTAGAATATGCATGTGAGTAAGTAAATGGAATTATTTGATTTTTTCTTTTCCATATTATGCTAAAGTTCATGTTTAATAGGATTTTGTTATAGTCTTATAAATTGCCTTAAATGTTTATGCTTGTTTATAAAAACTTTCAGCTATATTGTTATCCTTACTGAACATCTAAGCTAACCTCTTTATATGTTTTATTTTTTCCAGGATGTGAAGATGTATTTTATGACCGCCCTGTAGGGATAGTCTGAGGGGATATGTGTGTGGTATATGGAAACAATGTTGTTGTAGTTTTTTATTTTATGATGTAATGTAATCCTTATGAATGTATATAGTACATCCAAGGATAATAAAGTAATCGGTCTTTCGAGACTTGATCTTTTGTGATCATGCCAATGTTATGTAATAATGCACTGACTCTCGGTAACTGAGGTCAGGGCGTTATAGTTGGTATTAGAGAAATTTTATCAATAACCTTGGAAACTAGATTTTGATAAACTCTGATTAGATCACATATCCCTAAGACATTATTTGAGTATTAGTATAGAATAACTTCTTAGCATTTTGGTAATGTAGAGATTTTGTGAGTTTTCCAAGAAAATACATCCCTGTCTGGATAAAAGTAGGTAGAGGAGACTCTGGCATAGATGTACCTAGCGGTAAAAACCAAAAACATCGCTTTGAGCTAGACTCGAATGGGAGCTGGTGCCTGAAAACGGGCCTTGCTTGACACATGGTTACGACACTCCCGAGGGATATGCTTAGGATAATTCTCATTTTCCTTACAAATAATTATGAAGGATTTACGATTAAATACTTCCTCAAAGAAAAAATTTATATTATTATGGATTATATCCATAAACTTTACAATTTATTTTAAGTGTTTTAAATGTTTTGAATTATGTATTTCTATTCATAAACTAATCTAGATAATTCCATTGTATAGAAATAGATTCTAGTAGAAGGAATGTGAACTCCAGAAATACGTATGATCCAAAGAGTAAGAAGGATTATATCTTTCATGGTATTAAGGAATCATTTAGAAGGGAAATAGTCTCCATGTATTCTCAACATATGAAGAAATAGTATCATGTGTTAATAAGATAAGTAAATAATTTTCTGAGTCATGTGGCTTTGATGGGAAACAAAAGAAGAAAATGATGGAAGAGATAAATATGGATAAAGGGAATAAGGAAAAGAAGGATTTTCCCATATGTAATTACTGTGGAAAGAATCACCTTGGTAAATGCTTAAACAGAATGAGAGTTTGTTATAAGTGTGGAGAAAATGGACACCAAGTACTTGATTTAAAGGGTAATAAAAAAGTTACCAATGTACAATGCTTCATCTGCCAGGAGTTGGGACACTATGCGAATCATTGTCCAAATCATTAGAGTATACTGCAAATGATGCTATTAGATAATAATAAAGTCATGATACTACCAAACATGAAGAGGAATGATTATATTTCTTATGTTGTTATTAAATTATTGTGTTATTTGAGTATTGTATTAATTATTTACATGTTATAATAATTGTAGAGTATATTAGGATTGTACTGCAGTTCTATTTCATTAAGGACTTGAGATTGTGTGGATCCAAGAAAAGTGACTCAATTGCAGGTTAAATTTTTAGAAAATATATGGTTGAGAGAAAGATAAACCATAATATTGTTCTGATACTGAGGTAGTGATTTTGGAATAAGAGTTGGTTGATTTGGATAAATTATATTTTATATTCATCACTTCCTTGAAACTGATTAATATTTTGTTTATTTAATCATTATTGGAATACTCAATATTTATGGATATAAGAAATATATCATGTATTATATAAAGATTAAGGGAGCATGAATGTAATTAATAAGGTTTTATGGCAATTTAGGGTGTTACCATGTTTTAAAATAAAACCTGAGGAAGGTGTTCACATGTTATTATGGGGAAAAATGATCTTCATTGGGTTTAACTTCCTTATAAATTTTGGACTGTGTGTTTGGATAGATTTATTTTGGATAATTCTAAAGGATGGAATGGATTAAGATACTATTTTAAGGTTATTTTTGGATTTTTATAAAAAGGACAACACGCAGACCGTGTGACAACCCGTCGTGTCAGATAAAGCTGCAGGAATCGAACCCACAACCATAGTGCTATTGGGATTTATCGACTACCACCAGAATATGTGAAGTCACTGGATTGTATAATGTAGTTTCTTTTTTTAAATCGTCTGATATGTGAATTATAAATTCATATTTTTCGAACCCTATACAAATAGGATAAATAGAATATTTTTTCAAGTTCTACTATTTTTTAGAGTGAAATATGAATTTTTTGCAGAAACTAGTTAAAGGATGGAACTCTACTTGTCAATTATATTTTTTTAATTCACTTATTCTATGAAAAATTAATTCTAAAAATTTAGGTAAGGGATCTTAAAACTAAATTTTTTTTATCCTAATACCTTATGTTTTGTTGAACCGATTATATTTTAAATCATCATAGATTGATGGATTTGAGGCCCTCAATTCTACAATTGTTTTTGACTGATGACCTCAATCACTCCATATAAATATTTATTTTCTCCACCAATTACGTGTCTCTAATGGCCACCAATGTTGTCCTAATCGAGATCATAATTTTGTGGTGACTTTTTTATTCCCCTTTTCCTCTAATTAAGACTTAATTTTATTAACCCAATTTTCGATGTGGGTTTTCCCACAAATGTATTTTCTATTTTCAACAATTTATTTTCGAAGAAAAATTTCAAATTACGAGGATGAAATTTATTTAAGGAGGGAATAATTTAGCACCCCAATATTTCATAGTATGTTATTTCTTCAAAGTAATTCAATAACATGCACGACACGCAACACTGAGTTCATGCACACCATGACCTACCAAAATAGACATTCAAAAGTAGTTATGACTAGTATTAACTTAATTTTGAACTTTATATAATCCTTATAATTTTAGAATCCATATTATGAGTTTCTTAGACTAAATGTAAGGATTGATTAAATTTTTTCATAAAAAAGAATTATTTTTCAAAAATGCAATTTTACCGCCTTTTAATGGAGAAGCCTTTTTAAATATGATATTTAAAACATTTACATAATAAATTTGACAAAATATACTTCTTCTTTAGAATCAGGACATAGGAATTTAGTTTCAATATATTTTTGGTGTTTTTCTGATAACTTTCAAAGTTGGGTGAATAGTGAAAATATAGTATTTTAACTGAAAACACATTTTTTAATCAAAAAATATATAGTGTTCAATTATACATTGTAATGGTTTGGAAGTATAATTAAATTATATTTTTACCATTTAATTCAATGAGGTTCATTTTAAGTAATTTTACTTCGAAATTGGACATAAACAATTGTTAGTCTTTTAATAGTTATTATTTCTTAAAAATACGCTTTTTGGTTTTGACAACGTGAATTGATTTTAAATTAATAATTACAATTTATATGTTTTTAATTTGGTAAAATAGACTTCATTTATGAATTTTTAATATCAAAATTATCTTAGGATAAATTTTCAGTATGTTTCTGAAAACATTCAATTTTTGATGAATAGTGAAAAACGCTGCGTTTTTTGTTAAACACGACTTTTCATTCAAATAAATATTTATTTTATTTAAATATATTTTACGTCAAAATATATACATAATAGATATATATTTTCAATTTAATTCATTACATCCATTTTTTATTAATATTAGATATATAAAATTTTATTTAACTTTTCACTGTCTTTTACCCACCTCATATGAGAATTTACAAATTCGCATAAAACATAATTTTACCGCATCTATGAGTAGAATTTTAGAAATTCTAGAGACATGGTCGATATCAATATGAAAAATTTGGTTCAATAAGATGAAAATAATTTTTGGTGAATAGTAACTTTTTACTTTTATTAACCTCGGTTAAAAGTAAATAGAATAATTAAGGGTAAACATGATATTATCAATACCCCAAATCTTGTATTAATTCTTTTGGATAAGTGTAATTCGACCAAAAAAACATTTGGAATAATATATGATCCTTTAGGTTCACTTGGATTAGATTAGGACATTTATTATTATTTAATTCAAAAAAAAGTTAAAGGTGTTAAATTAAAAGTTTAATAACTAAAAAACTTTTAATAAAGAGTGAAAAATTAGATAAATTGGACTATAAATACTCATTATAAATCTAACAAGATTTCCATCATAATGGTATTTTATTTATATTTTTTATAAATTAAATAATTTAATTTATTTACGACATAATGATGATGCAGTAATTACTTAATTAATGAAATATTAAAATAATTCATATTTAAAATATCAGAATAAATGTAATTTGAGACTTTTTATGAATTAAACTTATTTTATAGGTTAATATTACATGTTATGGTTGGTTACATTATTTTTTTCGATGTAATAATGCTGTTATGAATTTAGAAAAATCAAAATACCAAATAGTGTCATAATTGACATAAAAGTGTTTTTAAAGAAAATATTATATTATTAATTGATTTTATTTTCCTAAAAATCTATGGTTCGGAAAAAAGACCCATATAATGATAGATTTATCATTAATGATCCACTTGGGGTTCTTTTAGAAGTATATAGTATGTTTATTAACCATATAATATAAAAATACAAAGAGACATGGTAAATGTCAAACTATTTAACTAAGAGTTAAATCTAGAATATAATGTTAATATAGTGACCCAAACCCTTCTAAAATCTATTTGTTGAGTGGTGTTAAACCCATGCCCAACTTATCCTTTAGATAATTAAAATTGGAGCCATTATAAATCGAAAATTATTTTATAATAAAATAATATTTTATGTTTTTCCTATGGTGCCTCTCACCCCTCTTATAAAAGGTCACTTCTCATTCTATCAGATTCACACCTCCAAATCCATTTTCCTAGGAAAAACCCCCCACAAATATCCTCCCAACAATACTACCTTATTCATAAAGGCCTTCCTTTGGTCATAAAGACAACCTAATGAGCCCTTTTGATCAAATCCTAAGAATGAACCTGAAGATGAGGTAATGATTTCACCACCCTCTTTAATGTTCTTTTATTCTCCCACTTACTCATTATTTTTATTACCATAAAAAATAGTAAGTCTAGTATATTATATATATTGTGATGTTATTATAAATATGGTACAACCAAATTAATTACTCAATCCATCCTTTGAATGACATGTCACCATACGTGCGTACGTACGGCTTACCGTCTCCACGTCTTGGTGTAATTGTTATTCAATACATTATTATTTGTATGGTTATAATAATGATGAGTAATTGATGTAAATAATAAATATAAAAATATAATTATTCATTATATATGATATAATATCCAATTATAAATTATTTTAATATAACATAATGATATTGTTGCTCTTGCGTATGTACGGATTACCGTCTCCACGAATGCGATGAGATTCATTCCCCATCATATTCATTCAAGACTAATTATCATTAGATGAATAAAAATAATGTTTAAATACTTGATATCATTCTGGATATGAATAAGATACATTCCATTCATAACAAATATGACTCAAATAACAATGAATATAAATAAAGAGAATTCGTTAACACCCGAAATGATGATAATAATAATATATTATTAACAAAGAAATGTTAAAAGATCATATATGATATCATATTAATGTATACGATTCTTGTATAATATAATTAAAATTATTTCACCATTATATAAGAGGTTAACCTACCCTTAACCAATTAAATGTACAAGGTAAGGGTTAATTTCATAATCTCTTCATTATCTGAGGTTGTTTATATGTAATTATCTAATAGGACCTCTATATCATCAACATACATGTTTCTTAAAAAAGGGTTTTAAAAACATTATTCCAATTTTATTAACTATGGGTTAATTTCATTTATACCCTTGTTTAAATTTTATAATATTTTTATAAAGGAATCTTTCCGTCGTTTTCCAAACAAGGTCCTTTATAACCTTTTCGACAAAGTTATTGTAAGAATATCATTTTTTTTAACTTATAAAGCGGGTGAAGATATTTTCCCCCGTTATGAAATCCTCAAAGCTTACCTTACTAGATTATAAGAATATTTTCAACAATAAATGTTTTTTTAATTACATGACATTTAAATGATTTTAAAATAGAAATAGATATTTCTCTAAAAAGGTTTTCAATTCATCTATGTCAACATCCATTGATGGATTTTAAGTTTATTTGAATTTGATTTATTATGATACAAAACTTCCACATTGTATTGAAGGTTTTGTTATGTGTTTGAATGTAGATGTGTTATTTTTATACCATTCATGGTTTATGGATAATGTGTTGACATTTCGTATTCTAGTTTTAATACGAATGTTTATGTTATGTTTAAACCTTTTCATATAAGGAATGCATTGGACTTAGTAATTGATGGGTGGATCCCGCTATAGTTCCTCGATGCATCAATAGGTATCATGAGACAAACTAGTGTCTTGGGACATGGCCTTGACAAAATCTTATTTTTAGTCTTGGCATAAGGCCTTGACTATGTGGTTATGAAAGTCTGGCATTATGCATTCCATCATTATGAAAGTGTCTATTGATATTGAATTTAAATATTCGACTAGTATAATATTATGTGAGTAAGTAAATGGAATTATTTGATTTTATCTTTTCCATATTATCCTTAAGTTCATGTTTAAAATGCTTTTTTAGTCTTATACATTGCCTTAAATGTTTATGCTTATTTATAAAAAGTTTCCTGTATATTTTTATCCTTACTGAGCATCTGAGTTCACCCTTTTCTATGTTTTATTTTTCTCAGGATGCGAAGAAGTATTTTAGGATGGACCTGTAGGGATAGTCTTAGGGGATATGTGTGTGGTCTATAAAAACAATGTTGTTTCAGTTTTTCATTTTATGATGTAAAGTAAACCTTATGAATGTATCAAGTACATCCAAGGCTTCAAAAATAATCGGTCTTCTGAGAATTGATATTTTGTGATCATGCCAATGTTATATAATAATGAACTGACTCTTGGTAACTGGGGTCGGGGTGTTACAAGATATATGACCATGTATGGATGGTCATGTCGATTGAAAAATATCATCCAAGGGTAAAAAATGATAGAGGATCTCATCCTAGTGTCTGGGATAGATTCCATACACTCTATCTAAAACAAATCCCCTTAAGAGAATCGTAATCCTTTGTTCACGACACCATTCTATACAATACCCTAACAAAGATGGATCTGGGTGTTAAAACCTTAAAGAAACTAGTACCCACTAAGTGGAAAAGGGACACCAACTAATCAATATAGAATTACACAGAATTTATTTCCAATTCATGGTTTGACCCTTTGGTATTAGGTTTATCCATGTATCATGGCATTTTCATGTGTTCGTTCCTGTGTTCACCTGGTTGTGTCTATGTACCTTATCATGTCTTTGTAGGCCATCACTGAGTACATAGCATAGCCCATGAACTATGGTTGTTTGATGAACATGGTCATGTCTATGTCCATGTATCCTCAAGGAAACTTTTCAAGGCATCATTTAAGGGTCACATGGTGTGTGAAAAATGTCACATGATGTGTGATACATTTATTATCCACAGAAAACCTATTTTTATTACCAGATATCAACAAAGAATGTATTATCTGATTACATTCCAGGTATATCATTCTATTATAAAAAAATATATCAGGTATATTACTCATAATCCATACCTATAGAAATGGATATGGTGATGTATCTTACCTATAGGAATGGATCTTCTCTTTCCAAACCTTTCTATCACCTCTCACCAAAATCCGACCATCATTATTTCATTGGAATCCATCCATTATTTCTCCCATATCTAAACATAAAAACCCACAATAATAACTCTATTCTATTAATTATCCATCATCGTAGTCTAATTCCATTTTCAATACTAACCAATATCTACTATATAAATTTGTTGTTTTATTAAATGTGTTCACAATGATTGCTTACCAGGTATTTTTCAAACCACTAGCCTAAATAAATGTCAATGGTGAAGGAATGAAGAACAAGGGATGAAATATATGAATAAAAACATGGGGATTGATACTAATATTATCATCATTTAATCCATGATGTTTTTCAATAAGAATGAATAATGGAGAGATATAAATAAAACAACTAAAGAAGTCCCCAAATTCCCATCAGAATAATCCCATACCCATAATAAGAGTGAACCAGAAATCAATCTGTTAGTTGATTGATTTTCAATAATAATATGATAATAAATTACAGATAAATCCACCTATAACAAATGTTTTTTCATGATTTGGATAAATAGATTACGATGAATGAGTGTGCATCACTGTCATTGGAAAGATCCTCAATTTGTGTTAGCATGAATGATCCTTGTTCATTCATTATCATTCTCCAAGCATACATCCAATGATCTTTTAAAATTTTCACGATTATATAGATAAATCATGAAATTGTTCATAAGAATTATTATATATTGGTGGATTCAGTTATTCTATCAATTTAATTATAATTAATTAATTAATTAAATCATTTATTATTTTCTCATGTGAAAACCTTTTTCGCAAACTCCAAAAGAAAACAATTATTATTCCCCATAAATGGTGAATTTATTATAGTAATATCAATTAATGTATCCAATTTCTATTCATAGACTCTCTTTAGTAGTTTTTATAGTTTTCAAAAAAAACTACTAGCATGTGATATTAATTTATTAAATATTTTTCTAATTTCAATTCCATCATCATAAGGCCTTAGAATATCACACATTCATTGCTACATGCTCCAAAAATATTACTATTGATATTTTAAATATCTATATTTAAAAAACCAGTAAAATATATCAGATTAATGTTATTCAATTAATATATATTATTACTATATGTGGTTTTGTTATTATTATTTTTGGATTGAATTCATATCACATATGTTTAAATAAAACAATATTTATAAATTTTCATAAATATAGAATTAAATACCTATTATGGTATTTATTTGAGATAAAATTGTTTTATTTTGGGATCTAGGAATCCTTGATGATAATTGAATTCATAATTTTAAACCACTATGATAATATTCCCCTTGATGAGTTGTCCTTGGTTGTAAGCATTCCACTACACCTTTCAAGCCCCAAAATGGTGGTTTCTCCATTATTTTAACATTAATGATTTGTAGGTAAGAAGTTAAATACATCAACTAGATATATTTGACATAGGTTTACTTGATATGAATATTATGTCAGCCTAATTAAATTCAAAATACTTTATTGTGATCACCTGTGGGTGTGTTTATCACTATGAAACCTAATACGATATATGATTCAATGAGTTTTACTAGAATAGATAATTTCCGGGATAGATTATGATCATATAAATTTGTGTATTACTACAATATTATCATGCTGATATATTATTATTTAATCATATGATTTACAGTCTTATGTGTATTACCCAACCTTGTAGGATATTGTTAGAACTTATGACCGGTGGTTCGTAATGCGTAGGTTTTCCCTTATAGGGGTTGTGTGCATGGATTACAATAATAAGGACCATGAACATACTTATATGTTAGTGGAATGATAATATAGGAGCTAGATAAAAGGAATCATTCTAGGGGAATGACAGTCTGGGGGGATGACCTGATGAATAGACGGGTTCTTGAGGAAAAAAGCATGAAAAAATGACTATATAATGGTAATGTGGCCTAATTTGACATTATTTTGAGATACCACTCTGTGTTGTGTTATAGACACCGAGGAATGTTATTTCTCAAATTGAAATTATTCGTATTTCCATCCTTCATAGAGATGAACATGTACATCATGGTGCTTTTGGTGGAATGGTTTGTAAACAATCATACATTTCAGATTATATGCAATTAGGGTTATTACACGTTAATTATTATCAAGGAATAAAATGGATATACTTTAGTACACAAGTTATGGAAGACTTGGTTGGATCCAACATAGTCATTACATAAACTCTATCTCACCCTATGTATTAAAAATATATTTATCATTAATGATATTGAATAAATTATATATCTTACGATACAAAAAACAACAGTTTTAAACAAATCAGGATACTCTATTAGAATAATATTATTTATACATGAGAAATATAACCTAGATGTTGGATAGAAAGCAATGAATAAGAATTAATAACTTATAGATATTATATTTTTTACAAATTTATAAAATAAAATCATTCTTTATATATATATTATTTAAAAAATCACAATCCCTACGAATGAAAAAAACATTTTCTAAAATTCTGTATTTCCCAAAAAAGGCATCTTAGTCATTATTTTCCCATAAAATTTAAAAATAATTATAAAAAATTATAATATGTATTTAATTTATGTCTTTATTTTTTAAATCATAATATCTATATTAATATATGAATAATTTTTTAGATTGATTGGAAAATATTACATTTTTAGGGAATAGTAAAAATAATTATTTTTTTAATTGACATTTATTTTTAATTATTTAAGACCCATATTTATATTAATTGGATTTAAAATTAATATTAGTATTATTTATTTATATTAAATGAAACTAATCACATTAAAGATATATTTATACAATATTTTAGTATATGTTTATTTCTTATTTTCAATTTTTTTTTCTGAAAGCTGTTTTAAATTGTATTATGTTTATCAAATTTAAATAATGAAAATAACCCATGCTCAATAATTTGTTAATTTTAATTTTGATTATATATTTATATAAATATTAATGATTATTAATATATTTATTATAAAATTTTGAATACTAAATATGAGATCATTTTTTTCTTAAAAATAATTTAATGAATTTTTTTTTTCAAGACTTATGTGGGTTTGATTTGAAGTCAAAATAAACCAATTTCATGAGTTGAATTTAGAAAAATGGATTCTATATTTTTTACCATAATAATTTATATTATCTAATGTGGTAAACATATATTATTTATATATTTAATACGGAAAACAAGATAAATTATATACCCAGGTGAAAGTAAAAATGGGTTCACCAGCGGTTAATATCATTAGAAAATGGTTAAAAATAACCCAAAACATTTATAATTCAAGTTATATGATCATATTTGAATGGTATATTATTTAAGTTTTTAAAATGATCTATTTTTTATCATTATGGACTATGAAAGTATGTCTATAATTCATTATTTTTAGAAATTGAATTTGGGATTTCTTCCCAGCATTTTAACGTCCAAAACTAACCTCACATTTCCAAACATCCCAAATACATTTAATTATAAAAATAAAATCACAAATACTACATTACATCGTTTTTAATGTTCTGAGAATATTTGAAGCATGTGGGTGATTGACCCAAATTTATTTTTTCTATTAACAATGATCAATCTGAGATCTGTCACGATAATAAAACACTAGTTATTCAGAATAGAATAAATAATGAAAAGGAATGTGGTAAGTCATGGAGCCA
Organism: Viscum album; assembly: GCA_963277665.1. NCBI lineage: Eukaryota > Viridiplantae > Streptophyta > Magnoliopsida > Santalales > Viscaceae > Viscum > Viscum album. Next base: position 1,447,581,314 of record OY728151.1, on the reverse strand, counting down.
TAGACAGGATCATCGTATGTTGGTTATAATTAATTTAATTAAATGACTATAATTTCTAGGATGAAATTCTCACTCTCTTGATGTTTCCAATCATGATCTAATGTGATCCGTCATTGTGTCATAGAATCCAAGTGTTGGATTCCTCTAGTGGTGATCCAAACATGCTCCCCATATCTCTGGACATTGCCGAAGGGATCTTCAAGTGATAGCGTGGAAGAGCCTTCTCTTGCGATGTCTGCCTTCGATCTCCTTGAGAGATGCTTCCAAAGAGGTCACCATGATTCATTGTTAGAGGATCTCTCTTATAACATGAGATCATTTTCAGAAGAAAATAATTTTCTCTTGGCTTGAATGCTTTTCTAGATCAATTGTGCATAACCACAATGAAAAAATAGTTGTACTGAGAATAATGTAATTGGGATTTTATTACATTGAAAAATAAGATGAATTTATTACTTGAAAGAATTTATTCATTTCATTTAATTTTAGTAATACCCCATGTCAACTAATTAGAGTTTTCTATCATTATCACTTGACATGTGCCCAGCGAATTACACCTAATATTATTAAATTAAATAAATAATTTTCTTTCTCACAAAACTCTAAAAAAACTATAGGGTTAGTATATTAATATAGATGGAATATACTTTTGTTTTTTCATTTATTTTATTTCCTCCCCCACAATTATTAGACCTTGAATAATGACTACTAATAAATCAAATAAATATCATTACATTACAAGCTAATAAATATATTATTTTCCCCACAATATATTATTTCAAATAACAAGTGTTGAAATAAATGAGATCAGAAATCCTTGAATAATTATTAATCCACAATCGAGATTAATCTTTATTAAACTTGACAAATTAATATTCAACTGATATTATTGGAAAAAAATTGTTTATGACCCTCGAGGCATTAGGTGGAGCATGTGTAAAGACCATGGATAGCATCTAGAAACACACCAAGGCACCCATAGAGAAAGAAGTTAACCCGACAATGTCGTGTCACCTCTTACGAATGCTTACGATGTAATGTAATCCCTTTATCTCGATATCTCAAATCAAGTGGGTTACATGCTTGGTCCATCAATCTATGAGATCGATTATTCAATATTTCACTTCCCAAAATTGAACTCTCCGATACCATAACATGGTCATGTATTTATTTAGGATATTCCAATTCTATCAAATGGCATGAGTTATTATTTTCATTTACGGAACATAAGGGTAAAATCATTTCTCACGTTATTTATTAATGTATTATCACTCGTGGCACACCCAATATATCCTACCTCACATAAAATAGTGAGTCATCACAGTTTTCTTCAAAACATCTAAGTGTATGAGTTGTAATACCCATTAATAAAAATATTATAATCTAAGGACCAATACACACATTCACATATTGGAACATCCAATGACACCATGAAATGTGGATTTCCTACTAGCAGGTCTCATTCTCATAATATCCTCTAGGATATTACCATGGAATCACACCATGATAAGGGGCCTCAAGGTTTTATGAGTCCTCAACCCTAATGGACTGTATTATTTTTTTCCCTCAAATAACATCATCAATCCATAGAATACATATTCAAGAATAGTGTTATGGAACTTCTGTGTTCTCATCATAGCTGGGATACTCTAGGACCCTTTAGTGAAACAACTATCCTTAGGATATTATCACATGATATTTCATGCAGAGAAACAATCATTATTTAATAAGGTATTTATTAATGAATAATGTACAATGTAGTTAGTTATAGGTCGCCAACTCCAAAATACTCCTAGTTTGACTACATAGAACTTCTAAAAACTATTAACCCAGTAGATCTCACATGATATTCATGATTTAGTTGAGATAGACCTTTAGTCATGGGGTCTTCCATGCTATATTTCATGGACACTCTTCCCATTTTAACATCCAAACATCGATAGAAATCTCTCAAGAGGTGATATATCTAGAGAATGTTTTTTTATGTGACTTTTTTTATTTTGCGAGAGCCACCACTAGAGTATTATCATAATACAATGTGATATGATCTTTACGGCAAGGCACCACATCAATCTCTTAGAAAACGTTCCAAATTCAGATGGCATATATGGATACATAAGACTACACTCTATATTCATACTACATTATAGAATGTGTGACAACTGGTAGTATTGAACTCTACCAGCTCAAAGCTCCTCCATTGATATAGATAATATATCCTGATTGGGACTTCATATCATTCTAATCTGTCTGAAAACCAACATCAACATTCCCACTGATGAATAGTTCCTCATCTCCTCTATACACCTTGAACATATCCTTAGTTCGTCTCAGATACTTAAGGATAGTCTTAAAAGTAGTCCATTTTTGTTCCCCTAGATCTGATTGTTATCAGCCAAGCATGCTAAGTGCATAGGTAAACTCAAGTCTAGTACATGACATGGAGTATATGATGGATCCTTTAGCATAAGAATGTAAGATCTTACTCATCCTATCATTCATCTATTGTGTATGAAGACACTTTTTCCTAGAAAGATGTAGGCAATGTGACACTGGAACCATTCCCTTATTGGATTTTTCCATTGTAAATCTCTTTATTATCTAGTCAATGTTTGCATTATGACTGAGTCCAAGCAGTCTCTTTGATCTATCACAAATGTTCTTGATCTCTAGAAATTAGACTACTTCACCAAAGGCATTCATTGAGAAACTCTTGTTCAACTAGTCCTTAACTGATAGTAAGACTGGTACATAATTTCCAATATGAAATATGTCATCAAAATATACTACTAGGATAACATGCACATTCCCATTAATCCGATTATAAACACTTGGCTCACATTTGTTCTTAATGAAACCAAATTCATTTATGGATTCATCAAATCAAATGTTCCCTGACCTAGATGATTTCATTTGTCCACAATTGTATTTTGGTAGCTTGAAAATCTATTTGGATTCACCTGGTGTCACAAACCCTTCTATTTTTGTCATATATACATATTCTAGAGGTGTCCCATAAAATAAAGTTGTTTTGACATCCATTTTCCAAATAGCATTGTAATGGTAAGCTAGTATGGCATGTATGATTCTTATGGATTTAAACATGGAAACTGGTGATAATATTTTATCTTAGTAAATTCCTTAATGTTGTATGAATACATAGCCACTATCCATTCATTATAGTTTCTACCATGACCATCCATGTACATATTTCTCTTGAATAACAATTTTCATCCAACATTCCATACATCAACTGGCTCATCGAGCAGAACCAAAACATGGTTTCAATACATAGAATATGTCTCAAAATTAATAGCTTATGGCCATATTGTAGCTTCTGATAACTCTACATGTTCCTCTTAAGAGAGAGGTTCATTATTTTATAACAATAATTATTCACCATCCTCGATGACTATTAATCCAAATCTCTCTCGTTCCATTACCTCTCTTGAGATCTTACACAATACTTGTGTTTCTTGAACCCTTCTATGGGGACATATGGAACTTGTTCAAATACCAACTCTTTTGTATCTGGATGATCGTCTTTGTCAACATAAATATTTCTCCCACTATCCTTTTTGAGGATGTTTTCCCTCTCAAGATAGAAAGTTTTTCTAGTGACATTAACTTTCTTATCTGAAGGGTTTTATAGGTCATATCCTTTCATTTCCATGGGATATCCTATAAATATACACCTCCATACTCTGGGTGCTAGTTTGTTACCTAAGAAGGACTGTATAATTTCTTGCATCCCTATACATGTGTGTGAAAAAATGGGTTTCTTTCAATTCAATAATTCAGAAGGAATTATATTTTCTACCTTAGTTAGTACTCCGTTTAATGTGTATGCTGCATTTTGTAGTGCATATTCCCAAAAAGGAAATGGATGATCCTTGTGAATCATCATCGACCTCTCCATGTTCAACAAGGTACATTTCCTCCATTCACTAACACCATTCCATTGTAGTTCATAAGGAGGATTTAGTTGAGACAGAATCCTAGACTCCCAAAAATGTTCGATGAACTATTTGTTCAGATACTCTCCACCTCGATTTGATCAAATATTCTTCATCTTTTTACCAATATGACTCTCTATTTAATTCATGAATTCCATAAATTTCTAAAAGTACTCTAACTTATACCTCATTATGAATATATATTTGTATCTTCTCAAATCATCAATAAAAGTAATAATGTAACAATATCCAACACTAGCTTCTATAGGAAATGGTCCACACACATTCGTGTGCCCCAATCATAGAATCTCTATAGCCCTTTCACCATGTACACCAAAACACGGCTTGGTCATTTTACCTTGTAAAGAAATGTGGCATCTATCAAGTGTTTTTATCTTATTAGAGTCTAAATAAAAATCATTAAAGTGCTTTGTAAAGTGATTATCGTTTACAAGACCCATACGGTGATGCCACAACTGGGTATTGTATGAGTCAGGTGAGTATTTTTCATTATCGATTTTCAACCCTCAGTTTTTATAATTAAATACATACACACCATTATTTAAATTATCTCTACCATAATATACAGTTTTCGTATAATATAAACAACCATTATTTCCAAACATGAAAATAAATCCATCCATATCCAAATATGAAACAAAAATTATGTTCCTTGTCACACTAGGCACATCATAATATATATGAAAAACCAAAAGAATCCTACTTTGAAATGAGAAATGGTAATCTCCAATGGCTAACACAACCGAACTCGTGTCATTGGCAACTTGAAGTTCCACCTATCCTCTGGAAATATTTATAAATCTACTTAGTTCCTTAATTTGAATACATATGTGTCCTAACATGTTGTTTATAATACCAAATGTGTAGAAATGGAATGATTACAGTTGATAATGAACAAAACTTTAGCATCCCCATTTTTTTGTGTAGTTTCTCTTCTAGTGGGGGGTATCTTTCCACATGAAAACATATCTCTTCTCATTCCATGGTCTGCCTTTGGATCTTCCCCGTTTTTAGGGATGATGCTCGAGGGCTTCATACCATTTATGAATCCTTGGCCCCTTTTCTTTGTCCTTAGTTTCCTATTCACCATATGGACTACAAGGTCATCAAGCCCGAAATTCTTATCTAACTAAAAAATGAAGTGAATAATTTCTGATAGACTATACTCTATTTTTCTCATGTTGAAGTTTCTAATAAATCTAGAGAAGGTCCTGGGATGTGAGGATATGATGAGATCTTTACGCAACTCATTCGAGAACTAGATCCTTAAGATGTACAGGAATTTAATGTAGCCAATGATCTTGACTATATGAGGCCCAGATGACACTGAATCTCCAAGATATTTGTGAAAAATTTATTGGAGATATTATATCTCTCCTATCTCTCCTTCTCATGGTAGATATCCTTAATGTGATACATCATGTTACACACATAGATGTTCTCCTATTGCTTCCAGAGGACATTAGAAATCGATAATAGCATGAATCATTGGACATCTATGGAATCATATATATGTTTCAAAAAGTGATATAGTTCCTTATCACTGGCCTCTTTTCTAGGCGCAATTGGAATGGGCTCCTCCAACACATACAATTTACTCTCGTGGTTAAGGATGACACATAAACACCTCGGCCACTCCTATAAATAGGTGACGATGAGAATGTTTTCCTTCACATGTATGGTTCACAATGATATGTTTGAAGTTATTTTTCATGTCATTTCTAAAAATTATGACGATAAATTTATTAGTACTTTATAATGACAAAACTGAGAGAAATAAATAAATTAATACTTATTAGTCTCCCACCAATTTATCAAAATACAACAGCCCTCACCATTGTCTTTGGAATATTCAATTTCCAGCATATTCTAGTGACAAGGATTCATATTACCCTTTATATAACAATAAAATAGGTTTTACAAGAATACTTATATGTTTTAGGTAGGCATTCAAAATGGAAATTGTATTAACTCGTAGCCCCTAGATCCACTGAGTTGTCTCCCAAATCCTAAAATCTTTTTATTTTGTATTTCATCAACAATTTCCTCTTGGTCACACCATGTTCTCCAATGGAAGTCTACCCTTGATTTGAACCAATTAAAGCTAACCCAAAACCAAGAATTATAATTCTCTGATAATGGAAAGCACACCAACTAGGGTTGTCCAAGCACATTGAACTAGGGTTCGATTCTAACCAAGATTATGGAAGGCTATACCGACTTAATATTTTATTGAGGGATTATATCCCTACATGTAAATTTTTATTTTTTTATCTTTTATTAAAATCTTTTTAATATTATGTGGGATCTAATTACATGATTAACCATGTTTATGTTAATATTTACTCATAAGTGAGTCTTATTTTAGATCCATATAGAATTCTTGTTTAATTAATTGATTATGTGATCGTGAAAACACACAGATAATAAGTAAACCATGAAACTGACAGAAATAAAATAAATTCAATGATCATGGTCTTGTTATGTTGGTTATTTTATCTAGAATATGATAAACTAATTGAATAGATAGGAGAGAAAACTCATTAAACCATTTGGTTTTGTGTTTATAGATTTCCACCTATCATCCTTTGTATCTCCTTGGATTGGATTCACCTCAGAACCTAACCTGATCTTCATCCATTATCTTGGGATCTCCATCCATTAAATATTCATTTATCTCACATGCAGGTGAGGGGTAACATGGTTATACATTAAAGAAACCATGGGCATGTAGGCCCTACATATTAATGAAGGGAAGGATCACAGATAGTCAAATTTTATTTCAATAAATAAATTAAAGGAAACCATTCGCATACATTGTTCTTGGTCTAGATCATGATTATTCATGCATTTAGTGATATTTATCAATAAATAAAACTAGATTAAAATTTTTTAATTGTTTTTTATGATAAATATTGCTAGAATCAATTAATTATCTTTAATTATTCAATTATTTCCACTTAAACCCGTTTTCTAAATTTCCTTGAGATTCTCATCCATAATAATTTAAAACAACTAAAATACTTTAAAATAATATTTGTACGTAACAAGTACCTTGGAGGAAACACGGTGAATCCCCATTCATAACAACCCAATATTAGAAATTAACAATACACAATAGTTAAATTAAAAACATATATATAAAACACCTATAAAGTGTTGTGCCGCCGCCATACACCTGCACCACAGAACATGTCTCAAGGGTTTGTATAATATGGGAATAAATTTTAACAAATATGTATAATTAGGTTGAATATACAACATGTAGCTCCAACTACACATCTTGTAATATTGTTCACCATCCATTTGAAGTACATGATTGTGGATACAGTGTGTAGATGTACTTCAGAAATCTTCCGAGTACACAACATGCCTACGGGGCCACATGCCTTGTAGTATCCATGTTACATGGTCTCTATCCGAGCATGACATGGGTACATGATACAACCCTTACTCGAAGAGACTACATGCCATGTCTAAAGGGACACATCTATGTAATATGGAAACTGTGTGCCACCAATTACTGGTCAAAATACATAGTCATAAATACTTAGATAATCTCCAATGACATGGTGTGGGTTGTCAGACCATTCCAATGAATTTATCCTAGACTACACGATGTGTACTGCCAAATACACACAGTGTGTTCTGGTGTTCTACGACTAGAATCCTTTGGCACCTATGTATGATATCCTATGTTTTATTTTAATAAAAATTAATAGAATATGATCATTTCATTTAGGTAGACGAGAAATGGGAGAGGATGAACAAATTATTAGATTCATATTTACATAAAGTTTAACATTAATTGAAACAACTAAATTATTAATTGTGAAAATCATAAACCGAAATGAAAATAATTAAAATCCATGATATTCCTGCTATGATACAACTTTTATGATCTGGGCATAGTGGAATCACATGGATAGTGGTACCCAACATTAATTTCTTTGTTAAACATGACAAATATGACATCCATCACAAGAATAAAATGATAGATATTTGGAATAAAATGATGAAAAAAAATTAAAGTGGGATGTCCCAATACCATAGAGAGGAATAACATATATTGGTTATAATTAATTTAATTAAAATAATATACTTACTTCATTGTAATTCTCTCTAAATTGATGTTTTTGGTCATGATCTGATGTGATCTGTCGTTGCATTATAATAGAAAAATGTAGCCTTCCTCTAGAGGTGATCCACATGTGCTCCACGTATCTCTTTATTCCCCCGAAACGATCTCTTGGTTCTATCATGGAAGAGACTTCGCTTGTGAATTTCACATTCAATCCCCTTGAGAGCTGCTTCCAAAACGATCTCGTTTATCCGATGGAGGTAGATCTCTCTCATAACAGGAGATCATTTTCAGAAGATAATAATTATTTCGTGGCATGATAAATTTTCCATTCCATTGTGCACAACCACAATGAATTTATAAATGTAATGAGAATGATATATTTGTGATTTTATTAAATAAAATAATAAAATGAATTAATTAACTGATAGCATTTATTCTTTTCATTTAATTCATAGTAAAAAACCATGTATAATAATAACAGTTGAATATTAGTATCACTTGACATGTGGACCATGAATTACACCAAATATTATTTAGTTAACTAAATAATATGATTTCTCATAAATTCTTAGAAAACCTACACTACGTTTATATTAATATACACAATGGATACCTTTTTTAATTATTCTTTATTTCCTCCACTACATTTATTAGACCTTTAATTATGACTATCTATTTCTCAAATAAATATCACTACATTACACGCAAATAAATATATTATTTCACCCAAATTATATTCTCTCGAATAATTGCGTCAAAATAAATGTGATCAGAAATCCATTAATAATTATTAAACCAGAATCAGGAATAATCTTTATTCAAATTTTTAAATGAATATTTAACTGAGATAGTTGGACACACATAGTTTGTAAACCTCTAGGACTCTTTCTCAATGTCATTAGGCAGAGCCTACAAAATTTCCAAGGCATAACCTAGAAACTCACCAAGGAACCCATAGGGAAAGGGGATAATAATGCAATGAAATATCAACTCCTACAAATGCTTATCATGTAATGTAATCCCTTTGTCACGATATCTCTAATCATGTGGGTTACATTCTAGGGCCATGAACCCATGTTCTCCATTGTTAATTATTTTACATCCTGGAATTGAACTCTCCCATTCAATACGATGACCATGGATTTATTTAGGAAATATAAATAACATCAACTTTCCTATGATATCAACTTCCATTATTAAACATAAGGTTCAAATCCTTTCTTTCATTATCAATTAATGTAGTTTTACTCCGAACAAACACACCATGTCTTACCTCAGTACAAATAGTGAGTTGTCACAATTTTCTTAAATACATATAAGAGCATGAGTTTTAATACACATTAATAATAATCTTAAATTCCAAGGACTGATACACACATATTTATATAGGAACATCCAATGACACTATTAAATGTGAATTTCCTAATAGAAGGTTGTGTTCTCACAATATCCTCCTAGATATTACCAAGGGCGCACACCATGAGATGGTGCCTCAATGTTTTATGAGTCCTCATCCATAATGGAATGTATTATTCGGGTCCATAAAATAACATCATACATAAATAAACATATATTCATGAATAGATTTATGGAACTTCTGGGTTCTCAACAATGTAGGGACCCACTCCGACCCTTTAGTGCAATAGCAATCCTTAGGATAATATCACATGCATTGTCACATAGAAGAACAATAAAGATGTGATAAGGTATTTGTTAATGAATAATGTAAAATTTATTTGTTTTTAGGCCTCAAAATAAAACAACATTAACTCATAATGGATTCATTTCATTGATATTTAAGAAATCCTATAATGGTTTCCAAAGAAATCCAAAATAATAATTCCATAAAAGAGTCAACATCCCTAACATATTTTTTTACTTTATTTATTCTTCTAGATACATCATAAATTATTGAAAAATTATGATATAATAAATTAACTATATTATAAAAAATGATATGTTATTATATTATGTAAATTTTCTAAAACAATATCATCCACTCTTAAATAGTATACAAAACTGTTGATCGTGTGTACAACAGACCACCAGCTGGTGAACCGATGTCATTAGTTTTCCATCACCGCATCTAAATGATGGATATAATGATGTGTGTAATCATTATATTTGTTATTTATTTTAAAATTATAATTATATAAAAATAATATATACTATAACATCTTACTTTCCATTACATATAGAATGAGATTATGTCGCTCATGTGTGTGGAAGACAACCATCTCACAAAGCGATGTGATTCGTTTATCACATACACATTCATTGAATGTCATAATATATATATATATATATATATTATTGATATATTAATTATTTTGGACAATAAAAACATCATATATTTTCTTAACAAACCATATAATCAATAAATGTAACCTTATTTGTGCGTATTAGGGACTACCACCTCATGAGGCGTTGTGACTAGTTTTTATTATCATGTAACATATATGGTACATGTGAGGTTAATTGAAGAAATTATTTTATATGTATGATATAATGATAATATTTTTAGTATATTACAAAACAAACCTATATCCCATCATGATTTTTGAGTAAGCAGAAATAGTGTTCACGCATATGTACAACCTATAACATCGATGAATAATGTTTGTCAATTTCAATTTATAAATATTTTTGATAATATTAATAGTAATATATATAGTAAATATATATGATATTTAATTCTTGGTTAAAATTCTATAGATGGTGGATCAGTGGCTATAATAAAAGGACTAAAAATACAAAATCTTAAAATACATGAAGTACAATGTAATTATTACACGAAACATGAATTTAACTAACAATTTTTAATAAAATGGAAATAAAGGTCATAAGTAATTCACATATGGAATTATATTTTTTAGTACGATTCTTTAATAGATTTATAATTAACATAAAATAATTATACATGATTTTTGAATGTTTATGAGGGAATTCAAGTCTTAATGTCAATGATTTTGGTCTCAATTTAACTTCCATAAGTAATATGTTATGTTTTTCATGTGTCATATTTTTTAGGGTATATATAATTCCCCTTTGAAAGGTTTTATCATATATACAATTTTCTACATAATATTTAATGATTCATTTTATGTTTTTATTTTATGAGGATTACGTCTAAAAATATACTAAAGTGGTTAGGGTTTTTATATTACAATATCATTATTTGTAGGGATTGTATATGATTTTTTTTGGTGATGAAATAACCTGATCTACTTATCAGGAAATTCATGTAATTTAATCTCCTTTGGTTATTCTTTTAGATAAAGTTTTTCTAAATACATTAAAATATTTATATACTAAATACCCAAAAAGAATGTTTATAAATAAAAAATAATTTTTGTTACTCTTTAGTTGAAAAACCATCTTCTTCTATATGTATGTTTTCAAAAATGTTTTTAAAAAATTATTATTGTTACAATATGACTATATAATGTAATTTTTTTTGATTTAATGATCTTTATGATTTTAATGGAAACCATATATTGTTTTCAAATATAGGGGACGTTTGGATTTTATTGAAAATTTTAATGGAATCATTGTTTTAAACATGTGAAACGTGAATATAATTTCCCTCTATCTTGAAAAATAAATTTATTAAATCATAATTTATAAGTTTACAAGATTGTTTTCAAATAAAAGTACATGAAAATGTTTTTTTAATTTTTTTCCTAAAGTAGTGGTTTCCAATTTGAAACTGTTATTTTATTTAATAAAATTTATTAGTCATACTAAAATCATTTGGATCAAGAAAAAAACCTTGATGTTATGGATTTTTTAATAGTTATGTTTATAATTACAACCGAAATATTAATAGATTATTTTACCTTAAATTAATTGGGTAATATAAAACATATGGTTATTTCTTAAATTCCTTCATTATAGAAAATCGTATAAATATGACATTTTAAAAAATCCTGAAATTGTTTCACTTTCCATGGGTAATTATTATTTTAAAAGTTATGACTGATTTCCATTATATATAACACATATTTCATGAACCTGTTATGAAGGGTGTTCTATGAAATACCTCAATTTTAGTATGTAGTGTTATAGTCTCATGAGATGTGTTATATATGATTCGATAGTAATCATAATCCATTATTGTACCATGTACACCATGAGATATTATTGTAGTACTTATCCTCGACTCATGTTTTTGGAATATTTTATATTTCATCCACTCTCATTTATTTTCAATATATTATAATACCATTATCTTTTTGATATGGTCCTATTTTATTAATAAATTTAATTCTATATTATGATATCATGTCATACGTTTAACTCACATGTTATGCTTCCTTATCATGTTTATTCCCCTAGATATAATTTTAGATCACCCCTTTTTTTAATGAACTACCTTGGTTATAATATGTTGATTAAGGATCTTGAATGGATTTTAGGAGCGAATTATGGATAATAAAGTCTGGATTTATTGTTTTATCATAGATTTATTTATTAAGAATCAATTCCTACAATGAAACACGGACATTACAGTCCTTTTCATATATTAATGGTTGTTTATGTTTAGAAATAATGTAATAATGTGTATAAAAGTCTTGGGTTCACAATGTAATTATCATAGGAATGATTCATTTAGAGATTAGAAATCTATTAATAAAAAATTGGTGAGAACCCTAGGGATATATCTAAACATAATTCAATTTATATAAAAATATATTTATATCCTAGTGAACAATATAGTGAGTAGATTATTTTCAATTACATCCCTCTATGGATACTATAAGTGGGAGTGGTTCTAGAAATATTTTTATATTAATACTAACATGAAAAAGAACGTTGGTATTTACTTTGGTGTTACCTATGACACAAAAATAGGATATACTGTGAACCTAGTTCGACACTCCCATGGGATTTGCTAATAAAATTGGAACTCTTTATAAACCATTATAAAGGACATGGAGAAATTGTATTTTAGAAACCGAAATATAAATTAACACCATTCAATATGTTTATTGAGAAAAAGAAGCACATAACCATGATCAAAATTCGTAGTTATACGATATATCTTATTCGTTTATATGATTCTTTTGGTTATGATAATGAATTCACATCCAGTTTATTTTAATGTGTTCATTTAATGTATATACATATGAGAATGAATGCAGACAACTATTGTGATTGGAAATGAAATGATTTCCTAATAAGGCACCTATCTAAAAAGAAGTGAAATATAAACCTCTTATGAACATGAATAATTAGCTATATTGAATTACGATTAACAAATTGAACAATGTTTAATTTTTAATTGAGTCATAAAATATATTTATGGAGACTCATATATATTAATTTTCTAATTAACATAAATAAATGAAAAATAATTTTAATAAATTCCAAAAAAACAAAGAGGAACAATGGATGTTTACTTAATGAAACTATAGCATGATTTTGGAGTGGAAAATGGGGTCACAATAAAGGGAATTGTTAAATAATAATGAATAATCTTATTTATAATACATAGAGAATTAAAGTTAAAAATAAAGCACAATAATAGTATAATGTTTGTAAATATGTGGAACTAGGTTCATATCCAAGATAATTCCCCAATCTATGGATTAATCTGTTAAGAAATATGTTACAAAAATAATCGATGTATAATTATTAATTTGTTTAGGTTTTGGAAATAATGAATCCTGTTGTTAGGAAAGTATTGTCCATTGAATTTTGGTTACAAGAACCATGAATCTTCAATGTATTCTTTTAAAGTAGTTTTTCGTTTTTGTATTTTCATGAAAATGTTGAACAATACCAATGATCTAGAAAGTGATTTAATATTAAGGTAATATTCTATGAACAACAATATAATTTATGAAAATATAATCTTGGATATTTTTTTTCTATTAAGGTAATTTTAGTCAGTTTATTTTTATTAGTATTGTGGTAAATAATGGTAATTATAGAAAAAATTCATGGTTAAATTTGGATTATATGACTAATGTATTTTTGAAAAAGGTAATCCTATTACTGTTAATTTTATTTTGTTATAATTAATTATGAGTATGAATATCACTTATTTTTTCCAATAAATTTAGATAAATGAAAACTCATTATCTATGTGACAACCCATTACCTCTATTAAGGTTGTGAAAATTTAACTATAAATTGAATTCCGGTAATTGGGATTCTCATACAGTTGTCCACAGTGATGTTCTGGTTAGTAAGATGATGTTTTCACATAATCATTTTTATGGATTAAGATAAATTTGATTTTTGGAATGATAATATTATATCAATTTTTTTAGTATTTTTAAGTTTTCAATAATATTTTTGGAAATTTTTTGTTTTGATAGAATATAAATATAACCTTTAGGTTTATTGTAATAGATTATTTGATATGAATTATACTATTATTATGGTAGTGTAATTTTTAGAGAATGAGAGAACATATGAGTTTAAAACAATCTTTATTGTTGAGATTATAGATGTTATTTGGGATATAATGATATTTATTTAATGAATGGTCAATTTTAATTATTGATTATTGTAAAATATTGGTGAAAAAAATATTTAAATTAATTTTAGGTATTATCTATATTTTCAATGAGAATTTCTGTTTTAATAAGGATATGGAGAATATATTGTCACACATTTATTAATATTATGATCTATCATGTTTTATTTTTTGTACATCAGGAATAAAAATTTCATATTGGAGATTCATATCCTCAGAATAAGAGGTGATGTGGGAAAGGATACAATAATAATGAAATGAAAAAATTGTGTTTATAAAATAAAAATATAACAATTATGAATATTTTTTTGTGTTATTTTCTTGTTAGAAAAAATCCCTTAAATCTCGGAAACATTCTTGAAATAAACATTTTATGTTACTACTATTAGGTATTACTAATAAATGGTCCTTAAAATCATCATGGTTTTTGTGTATTCTAATCAATAACTGTCTCTTTATCAATAATTTCATTCTGATCAAGGATCAATATCACATTCCAAAATTATGTTTTATATTTTTTCATTTACAATTTTTAACCTCCCACCAATTTTCTCTGACTTGGAACCCTATATGGGAGTTATTACATATGTCTTTTGTATATCTCGTTCCCTCATATAAGTGGATGTTTTATTAAACTATTTATTTTTAGATGGGTTTTCAATCAAGGTTTTCATTATATTCTAAACACATGATTAATGAGTAAATGTTTACATTATGAGGATGTAATATATTTTAGGTGGTAAAATGGAACACCCAAAGATTTTATAATATATTTATCTTTAAATAAATTATATTCCTTTGATAGCATGTGATTCACACATCAGTGGGTATAAATTAAATCTGATACTCTATTAAAATATTATTTTTAATCATGTCTTTTTTAACAAAGAAGTTGTGTTTTTAGGTATGAATATTAATTAATAAATTATAAAAATAATATGGGATTCACAAGAATATTTATATTCAATGGTTATTTATTGATAAGAATATAAATAATTTCTATTTTCATGAAAAAGAAATGTTTTATGTGAAACCTTTTTTTAAAATATGAGTTAGTCATGACTTACCCACATAATTTAAAATTAATTTTAATGAGTTTTAGACACATTATTTGAATAAAATAAATTTTAAAAATAATAATTAGTATATTAAGTTGAAGTTAAATTTATGTATTTTTTTTTAAAATATTACTTTTAGAAAGATATTAAAAATAAATATTGTTATAAAATTTTCATTTATTTTTACAATATTTATCCCCATTATTAATTTAATATGATATAAAATTATCATGATTATTATTTATTAATATGAATTAAAATTCACTACCGTTAAATTATCCTGATACTTTAATATTTTCGATGTTTATTGGTGGGCATTGAAATATTGTTTTCTCAAAACAGTTTTTACATGTATAATATATATCAGTTTTAAATAATAAAAATAACACATAAAAATGAATAAAAATGATAAATGTAATATATTATATATCAATAAATATGATTTTAAATTCATATAATTATTATTACATCCCCTATAGTTAATATGAGATCTTATTTTATTTTAAAAATGATTTTGTTAAGTAACTATTCTATTGACACATCTGTCGGAGTAATTTAAAAATAATATAACACTTATTTGTGTAGAATTTTGAAATATGGATTACATATTTGGAATAATAACTCATTATAATATCTTATAATTTAAACATAGTTTATGGCCATAATGAATAGATTAAAGAAGAAAAAATTATTTAATTTTGTTAAGATAAAAATAGTTTTATCGTTGGTTAATATCAAAATAAAAGGGATAAAAATTATTCAAAACATGAGAATTCCAGTTTTATTGAAATATTTAACACTTATAAATTTTATGGTTCTAAAATTTCACTTATTATATTTTTTTCTCATAAAAACATCTATGAAAATTTTAATTCAAAAAGATTATAATTGAGTCTGATCCCCCATATATAAAAGGCCAACCCTATCCTCTCCATTCCTCACATAAAAAAAACAATTATAAAAAATCCATACCAAAATAACTCCATTATTTACCTATAATCTCATTATATTCCATTTAGTGATCATAAAGGTAACCTATAAATGTTTTGGATGAAAACCTAATGAATTTTTTCAAAGAAGAGGTAACATCCATCAGAAAATGTTTTATTTTATTTCTTCATCCACAAAAATTATAACATATTCAAACCATAATATAAAATAAAAAATTATCAAAAATATAATAATATTTTGTTGAATAATGGTATTGACCTACAACTGTATCCTCCTCACTCAAATGGAAAATGAAAATTTTGATCTTTTGTACGAATTACTATAACATCACAGACTGATGCAATAAGTTTCCATCGAACACATAACATTGATAGAAAAAATGATGTTATTTATATTAATATATTATTATTCTTATTTATTTATAATATCATATATAATTCTTATATTCAATTCTATAGATAAAATATAACACCACTCATGTGTACAGTGGACTACAACCTTGCAAATTGATGTGATTTTTATATAACAAAAAATTTCGTTTTTGATAATAAGGGTTGTTTTTATGAATATATATTTTATTAATTAATTATATGTAATTGTTGAAAATAAATATATAATTTAATTTCTTATCATACCATCCACCAAATAAATGATAATGTCGTTCGTGTACATGGTAGACAACCGCCTCGAGAAGTGATGCGATTTATTTTTATAAGTGCATCCCAAGGATGGTATATGTAATGGAATTTGATAAAATAATATTATATATGTGATATAATTATCCTTTTGGAAATATATTATAACACTTTCCTCATTTCCATTATAACCATTGAGAAAATAGAATTAGTGTTCATGCATAAGTAGGGACAACTGTTTCAATTACAGTTGTATTTCATTTTCTGTATCTTTCATTTATGTACTAATATAAATAAATATTTAATTAATATATATGATATGTAAATCATGGATAGAATTCAATAGAATATAGATCTTTGATCTAAAAAAGAGGACTGACAAAATAAAATAAAAACATTAATGAAAAACTATTCAATTATTACTTGAAACATGATTTTAACATTGAATTGTTTATAAATTGGTAAAAATGATAAAATTAAATAACATATTTTATAATATATTTGATTTAAAATGTAGTCTTTTTACAAGAAAAAAATATTTATTTTATTGTATTTTTTAACATGTATCAAGGAAATAGATATTTATATTATTGTATTTTTTTCTCAATTTTCCTTCTTTGATACATATAATATGAAATGAACCTATCTAGTTTTGTGAGTTTTATATATTCTACCACTGAAATTTCATATCATTAATGTAATTATATTCATGATAATTGATGTTTCATTTTTTATACATCAATGGGATTTATGATTCAAATGGTACCAAATTGGTAATTTTTTCATGTTATAATCTCATTATTTATTGGGATTTTTTATTATTATGTATTAAGGGATGAAATATTATAATACAATTCTCTGTATATTCCTAAATTTTATTATCCAAAAATGATTCCTTTAAGATATATCTTCTCTATTCATTTTCCCATTTCTATTTTATAAAAAATCTAAAATATTATTTTTAATTAAAATTATATTTTCTCTATATTCTGTATAAAACGCATTTTCTTCAATATCTATGTATTCTAAAAACATTATAAAAATATATTAAATTTTCCAATAGTGTTTTTAAAGTCAATTTTACCAATGTCTCGAACCGAATCTGGTCGCCATCAAAACTGGCACTCAACCCGGACCACAACAAGGCCCGAAGGGTGTTCCCGATCCCCACAGGTAGGCACAAGTTCTTGGGTATCATAAAATGAAAATTGGGAATGATTTACCCGAGTTTATAAACATAAAACAACAAAATAATCCAATAAAACACATCTGGATTTTTCAATCCAAACAATCTTTTACAAAAAATCAGAACTGAATAACATATTTTAAAACAACTCAACAAGACTATAAAAAAGGTACAAAAACAAAAAAGGGAACATCCCGATAACCCACATGGAATGGGGGACCGCCCTCAAGCCATCTCCACAAGACATCACCATCGAGGACCTGTTAGAAACCCGGACCACTGGAACTAAAAACTATACCCAATCTATGACAAAAAAAACCTAGTATACTTAAACCCAAGGTTGTAAGTTGGGTATGACCCAAATCCCAATTGGATAATGCCACTAATAGATTCAATGTGATAAACATTTAAAGACGAAAATCATGCATGTTTTTAAAAACATGAAATGCTGGTTAAAATTTCTAAAAGTTGCAACATTAAATAAAAACATTTTTCAAGTGGGATAATTCAAAGAATAAAAACTTTTAAAATAAATACCAAAGCCACTTAATTTTCCATCCACTCACACTATATGACTACGGTAAGAACAAAGTATCTAGTGAGCACAAGCAACGGGAAATAACCCATAGGCCCTAGCTAGTTGTGGGTCCCAGGTACCTCGTATCTCGGTGAGAGTAACTATCACAAATATCTATTCTCATGCATTAGACACTAGTAGGGAACATACCCATAACCTAGTGGCCTTGAATCATCATCATCATAGTTTAGTTATAGTTTTAAGAACCAATATTGCTGAGTGAAACTGAGGCCAAACCCCACTGATTCACTAGCATACTAGTACACATCCACCCACCTAGATACTCAGGTTTTCCCTCTGTGCTCAAACAAGTACAACAATTAAATGAATATAATTTTCTCATGAAAATATCATTTCCATATCATAAATTCACCAAACATCCCACATGTACACAACACAAGTCACAAAAGTCCACTTTTCATTCAAATTGATTGTGAAATCCGACTCACGCCAAAATAGACCACAACACTTTTCACATTTCTTTAACACTTACACAAATACAATAAACAATTTTATAAAACCATTCCAATATATTAAAACTCTCATAACATCCCACTGACTTTTTACATAATACCATTTTTCCTTCAAACTCATTTTATCATCAAAATTACAAGAAACAACCCACAAACAAGTTTTGCTCCAACTTCACAATGTAATAAAACATTTCATAAATATTAAAAATATTCTAAAAATGTTCAATATCTTAAAACATCACTTCACCTTTCAAAACCCTGTAATATGTGAACATAGATACCAAACAGTACATAAGAACCCTTTTTACACTTTGTTAAACCAACTAAAACATTTACAATTTTCATAAAAAGAACCCAAGTGTTGTGAATATGTCTTGCACACAAAACCCATTTCAAAACCCCCATTTATGAAAAAAAATCATTCTAATTCCTATCCAAAACAGAATTGGAATCCCTAGATACATTTATAAAACCACTTTCAAGTTTTACAAAATCACATAGAATAATACTACAAAAGATCCAAATGATAACACACATTTTCATAAAATGATATCAAGAAGTATAACAATGTTTAACACATAAAACCTATTAAAAACCCCTATTTTTAGGACCACATGAAACTAATACATTACCAAACTAGAATTGTCAGTCCAAACAAGATTTATTAAGCCAATTCCATATTTTATAAAATATACCCAAATAATACCTCACGAGTAACACATGAAAACACCAAATTTCAGGTTAAAATGAAACTATAAAAATAAACACTTAACCAAAACAATCATAAATAGTTTTAGCACCACACCCAATATATGATAAATATGAAAAATGTGTAAATACAGTAATCTAACTCATCAATAATTGTTAAACATGGAACCACCTACCGAAAGTATCGAATACCTCAAAACTTGGTGTGAAACATCAACCGCACCACCGCCACATCACAAAAAAAGATAAATGCAGCCCTAGACCACAATATTTAACCAAAAAGACACCAAATTAAACAATAGGTTCGAACCCTATCTTTTAGACATTTTAGAACATAATGAAAGAGGGAGGAATCCCTAGGGAGAAGGACGAAATTGAAGAGAGAAACACTTACTCAAAACAATATTGAATAAAACGACCCAAAATCCACTATTATTTGAATTTGAAAACATCCAACCATTAAAGGGATGTTGAAACATGGATTGGGAGATCATGTAGGAACTGTAATGTGGGAAATAGAGTAAAAATAGAAGGAGTTATGATCAATTTACCTCTCCAAAATTGAGTGATTTATGAAATCTGGATTGGTTTCGAACATTTTTGCGATTCTATTGAGCACTAAATTGTGGTAGGAGACAATGGGGGAGCGCCTAAGGAAAGTGGGCTCGGGTTAGAGTTAGAATCACTGAGAAAACATAAATATTGAAGGATATATTAAATAATTAAAATTTATTTTTAATGAAAAAAAGGGGTTTTCGCATAGGCCCAATCCCTTAAATAAAAACTCATATCCACCATGATTATGGATTCCTAAATGATCCAAATTAATATGGTAGTGTTAATAGGTCAGGGGATAAAATTAAGAATTGGAATGGATGAAAGATGTTGAAAATTTAGGAGTTATAATGGAATCAAAATTTATTTTTAAATCAGGAACTGGGCTCACGGTTTGGCCCAATTCATGAAAACTCATCCATTCCTCCATAAAATCTTGACAAACTCCCAAAGAAAAGCATGAATAGAAATAAAATGGAATTTAACTTTAAAATAAGTCTTGTATGTGACAATTATACTTACCATGAAAACATTCCTCCACAGAAAGTCACATCAAGTCCAAATAAACAACCAAACCCAACTGAGAAACCAAGAGGTACATCCTTGAAAGGTTTCATCATAAAAGGAAAATACACCTCCAGTGATCAATTAATGAAGGATTACTCTCACAACCTAAATTTACACCACTTTACTGAAATTATCAATCACATTAATAATTTATCCCAAAATAAAACACCTTAAACACTATCCGAAGCAGACTCAAGAAATTCACCCAAACGAACAACAACATCGAACAAGGTTACACTTACCTTGCTATAACTAAACCATTGGGAACTCTCCAATCTCAAAATTTACCCAAGGAAGATGTAAGAGGTTGATTTCTCTGAATAAGACTACCTACCACCAAGCCAAGACTGTGGATAAGTTTGAGTTACTGGTATGGGTGAAAAAATCGGCTTCCCACCATAAGAGACAACCTATATTTCTTTACTGAGACAGAATCGGGACACTAACAGGGGGAGGCCTGAATGGAATCCCCCATAAAAAGGTTATAATTACATAATAAATTTACAAAAGAACTTATATAAGATTTATAGTAGGTATCCCCACCATAATAACCAACCATCTTAACTGACCAGCTTGGGCCAGTACAGAAAGACCCCAAAATTTAAAGAGTTGGGAAGACCACATGGATAGTCTGCACGGTTTTTGAAACCATTCAGTAATAGCGGGGATCCTACTATCTACATGGTTTTATAGGGCATGGTCACTACTAACCAAGAACACACGGTGTGCTCAACCTGTCTAGCCAAACATCAATCCATTCCCCAATGACTCAATGAAAACCAATGGGAGAGGGAATAACATTGGGTGATGACATGGGTACAAAGACCTCCACCTATTTCCACAGAATAGGAACAACAGAAGAAAGATGATGAAACCATCGTTTTAAACTCTTCCTATCTTTTTTACTGAGAATAAAACATTGTACAAGGGTTTAAACGGCCCTGTGTTTTCCCCTCACTATGAGCCTGCTTCTCTCCGAGACCTATGGCTGGAGCTCAAATGATTGATGAATCTTCGACCTCGCAGTTAGGCTTTGGAAACCCCCTAAATAATAATTCTTCTTTCGGTGCAACCAACAACTACACCGTAATCCCTGAAAAGTTTTCTAAGACCTAACACATTCCAAACTCATTGTACCCTAACCCGATATTTCACTGAAACAAGGGCTTAGAAGATACACACACATCACACCTTATTTTTTCGGGTGAGAGACAATAGAAGTAAAAAACACCTATACTCACCTTCATCGAAAATGGAATATTTTTATGTTTTCACAAGGGATATATTCTCCCAAAAAAAACAGAGACTCTCAAATTATTTCCCAAATTTCACCTTTACAGTCAATTGAGCACATGACATCATAAGGATTCACCGAATATGACCATTGCGACTGATATAAACAATGCATAGAGAGGGACCTCATACAACATCCCCAAACAACACATAATTCTAGAATGTTTCCACAATATCATATCGTGACCATATTTCCCACACTGGTGGTTTAATATGAACTCATGCTTCAAAGAAACCGTGAAGAACCCAGAGGCCCTCTTAGACACCATCGAGACACTCATCCCCACTAACAACCCTAGACCACTTCCAGCTTCCATGAATTAAGAAAATTAAGAAACTAAGGTCTCTTTCAACCTTCCACGAGCACTCTCCCGCTACAAGAGAATCTAAAAAGCAATGAATGGAATGGGTGGAGATTCAATCAACAAATATCGATAAAAGATTATTTATATTGATCAACTGGAGGATTTTCCAATGGTGAAAAAATCTAGGTTACACTTCAGTTATGAATTACCCTTAATGGTGGCGCACATTATCCAATGAGAGAACCTAAGGACCTAAAGAAGCTGGTACATTAGTCAAAACGATCCATAAACCATATCCAAACACATGAAGGGAACCACCAAAAAGGTGTCCGGAAACATATCTCAGATGAGACTACTAACTGGTCCTTCTACCCACCTTACCGTCCAAACATAAACCCAAAACACAGTTCAAACAGGATGTGATCTTGGACTCAAAACATCCCACAACATCAACATTTTCCAAAAACACATAATATAATCCATCCCAAACAATTCATCGAAACATTATGTTTTTCATTAAAAACATTTCTTGAGAACAAACAGTTCAGCGGTTAGCGTATCCACCAATGGTACCCCATGGGCCTTACACATTCATGTTTCTATGCCACACAGGGCACCCTCCACATATCCATCCCAAAACGCATCCAGTCATGCCATAAACCATCCATCATCTCATATAACCCCATGCGTGTGGTTTCTCACGGAAATACCAAAGGTTAAAACAAAAAATTCTTTCCACTTTTCAAAACCAAAATAGCCAACCAACATAGCCTTTTTCTCAAAACTCTTAACCACAAGATCAAAATACCAATTCACATCTTACAAAAAGTTTTAGAAAGACAAAACCATTTAGAAAATAACTCACTTTCAAGATATTCAGATCAATTTCAAAACATCTGATTCCATTAAAACACCCTTTCATTGTTTAGAAAACTCTATTGGAAACACTTTTCAAAACCATCTTCAATATAGTTTCTGCTTTCAAAAGAGGTGTAAGCACACCATTTTCCATTTTAAAACAATTCTAAAAATTCAGTTCCACTATTTCATAAATCAAACCATTCCTTCTTTATTTGAAAATCATTTCACAAAAACATTATGATTCTTAAAACCAAAGTACCATGATTTCAAAACTAAAGCACAAAACAATGCGAGGGGAAACTAGTTTCAGTGGGTGACATGGAAATATAGTTGGATTCCATATTTCAATAACTTTACAATCACATAGAGTGTTCTAGGGACTATTCATGGCTCCAAAGGGGTTTCCAGGCCCTGCGATCTCACTAAGACCATTAACCCCACTAACTTTTCATTTCCCCTAATCATCATCGAACTAAGAAAACCAAAGGACATAGATAAATCCTAAATTCTCCTTGAATCTTGAATCCCACCATGTGGTGTGGTGATAAGGCACACTAACCATAAATGGAATTCCATGTTACAACAATACTAACTCCAGACTATCCTGACTCTTCCCCGAATAACATGACCCAAAGAGTTAACCAGAACCTCCTTTGATACAATTTTGTCACGAACCGAATCTGGTCGCCATCAAAACCGGCACTTGACCCAGCCCAATACATGGCATGAAAGGTCTTCCCGATCCCCATGGGCTGGAACATGTGTATGGGTATCATAAAATGAGAATTGGGAATGATTTACCTGAGTTTATAAACATAAAACAACAAAAGAATCCAATAAAACGAATCTAGATTTTTCAATCCAAACAATCCATTACAAAAAATCAGAACTGAATTACATTCTTTAAAACAACTCAAAAAGACTATAACAAAGGTAAAAAACCAAAAAGAGATAGCCTAGGAACCCTCATGGAAAGGGGCACTACCCTCAAGCCATCTCCATAAGATTTCACCACCACAGACCTGCTAGAAACCCGAACCACTGGAACTAAAAACTGTACCCAACCTACGACAAAAAAAATAACCAAGTATACTTACACCCAAGGGTGTAAGTATGGTTTGAGTGAAATCCCAATAAGATACCACCACTAATAGATTCCATGTGATAAACATTTAAAGATGAAAAGCATGCATGTTTTCAAAAACAAGATATGCTAGTTACAATTTCTAAAAGATGAATCATTAAATAAAAACAGTTTTCATGTGGTGTAATTTAAAGAATAAACACTTTTAAAATAAATACCAAAGCTACTGAATTTTCCAGCCACTCATATCATATACCAATGGTAATCACAAATTATCTAGTGAGCACATACAATGGAAAATAACCCCTTGGCACTAGCTAGCTGTGGGTCCCAGGTACCTCATATCTCGGTGAGAGTAACCATCAAAAATATCTGTTCTCATGCACAATCCAATAGTAGGGAATATACGCATAACCTAGTGTTCCCCATTCATTATCATCATAGTTTAGTTAGAGTTGTAAGCGTCAATATTGGTAAGTGAAACTGATGCCAAACCCCACGGAATCACTAGCATACTAGTACACGTCCACACACATAGATACCCGAGGTTTACCTCTATTCTTAAAAAAGTTCAACAAGTCAATTAATATAATTTTCAGAAGAAAATATCATTTACATATCATAAATTCACAAAACCGCCCACATGTATACAACACAAGTCAAAAAAGTAAACTTTTCATTCAAATTGATTTTGAAATCTTACTAACACCAAAATAACCCACAACACTTTTCACATTTTTTAACACTTCAAAAAATCTATTAAACTATTTTATAAAACCATTCCAATATATTACAACTCTCATAACAGCCCAGTCACTTTTTACATAATACCCTTTTTACCTTCAAAATCATTTTATCATCAAACTTACATGAAACATCCCACAAAAAAGTTTCTCTCCAACATCAGAATTTAATAAAACATTTCATATATTTACAAAAAATTCTAAAAATGTTTAACATATTAAAACATCACTTCACCTTTCAAAACCCTATAATATGTGAACATACATACAAAATAGTACATAAGCACTATTCTTCCACTTTTTTTAACCAACTAAAACATTTACAATTTTCATAAAAAGAACCCAAGTGGTCTAAATATGTCTTCCACACAAAACTAATTTCAAGACCCCAATTTAAGACAAAAAACCATACCAATTCCAATAAAAAACATAATTGTTAGCCCTAGAGACATTTATAAAACCACTTTCATGTTTAATAAAATCACCTTGAATACTACTAAAGAAGATCTATAAGAAAACACACTTTTTCATAAAATGCTCTCAAGAATTATAATACTTTTTTACACATAAAACCTATTCAAAACCCTCTTTTTAGGCCCAAATGACCCCAATAGATTACCCAACCTGAATTTTCAGGACAAACAAGATTTAGTAAACCAATTACATATGTTATAAAATACACTCAAATAATACCCCATGAGTAACACATGACAAAATCCAATTTCATGTTGAAATGCAACTATAAAAGCAAAAACATAACCAAATCAATCATAAAAAATTTTCAAACCACACCCAACATATGATAAATATGAAAATTAGTTAATACATCAAGCTAACTCATCAATAATTTTTTACACATGGAACCACCCGTTGAATGTGTTGAATCCCTCAAAACATGGAAACCACACCATCGCCGCATCACAAGGAAGATAAATCCATCCCTAGACCACATTATTTAACCAAAAAGAAACCAAATTAAACCATATGTTTGAACCCTATCTTCTGTTCCTTTTACAACATAATGAAAGAGAGAGGAAACCCTAAGGAGAAGGATGAAATTGAATAGAGAAACACTTACTCAAAAAAATATTGAATAAAACGACTCAAAATCCACAAGTTTCTGAATTTTTAAACATCCAACCATTTAATGGAGGTTAAAAAAAGTATTAGGGGATTAGGTAGGAACATTAATGGGGGAAAAGAGTAAAAATAGAAGGAGTTATGAAAGGATAAATTTACCTATCCAACTCTGGGATATTTCTGAAATCCAGAGAAGTTACGACCATTTTCGCAATTCTATTGAGATTCAAATTTTGTGAGGAGAAACTGGGGGCGCACTTTAGGTATTTGGTCTCGTTTGGGAGTTGGAAGCACCGAAAAAACGTAAATATTGAAGGAGCTATTAAATATTTAAAATTTTTTTAATGCAGAAAATGGGCTTTCGGGCAGGCCGAATCCCTTAAATAAAAACTCATATCCTCCATGATTATGTATTACTAAATGGTCCAAATTAATATGGCGGTGTTAATAGATGAGGGGATGACAAATAGAAATTGGAATGGATAAAAAATTTAGAAAAATGAAGGAGTTATAAGGGAATCAAAATTTATTTTCAAATCTGAAATTGAGCTCACGGTTTGGCCCAATTCATGAAAACTCACCCATTCCTCCATAAAAGCTTGGGAAACCCTCAAAACAAAGCATTATTGAAATTAAATGTAATTTAACTTTAAAATAAGTCAACTATGTGACAACACATTTTTCTATTAACGTAAATTATTTATTGGAATCGTTTTATTGTTTTGAAAAACTTGGGTTTTTGACTTCTACCAAAACATTTAATAGGAATCAATGTTTTTAACATGTATGACTTGAATGAAATTTTACTCAGTCAAGACCAATAAATGTTTTGAATAATACATTAATGGTATAAAACTTTATTTTAAAATAAAAACATTTTTATATATAATTTGTTATTTTTTGATTTTCAAATAATTATTATTAAGTGGAATCGTTTTTTTCTCAAGAATGTTTTACTAGATTTCAAAATATATTTTCATATTTGAAAAAAAAAATTGATGTCATAGATTACATATAAATTATTTGTATATCCATCTAAATAATATACCTATATTATTATCCCTTGATTTTAAGGGGTAACACTTGACTAATGTTCATCACTTAATTGACATCATTTAGAAATTTCAGGTGATTCAAACATGAGATAAAAAAATACATCAAATTTATATCCATTGTTAATTATTATGTTATGAATTATTATTGAATTAATTTGTATGAAAATCATATATCATGTACATGTTATGATGAGTTCACCCATATAGTTCTCCAATTTATTGGGTAATGTTTTATTCTCATGAGATTCCATGTATAGGATTAAAGATGAAACTTAATCCATTATGGGACTTTGTCCACCATGTAACATTGTCTTGGAAGTCATAGTTGAATATTTTTTATGTCATGTTTTATGTTTCTTTCAAATTCACATGATTAAATGATGTTATGAAACCATGCTCCTTATATAGTTCTCTGATTTTATTACTCATGATCCTTTCGTTTTATGATATCTTGACATGCATTTGAGTAACATGTTATGATCACATATCATGTATATTCTTTTAATTTCATTTTCATCTCACCCGATTATTTCATGTATTACCTTGGTCACCATATGGAGATTTAGTAGCATTAATTTATTTTATGATCTCACTATATAGATTAAAATAAAAACTCAATGGTTTAGATTATTCATTATTTGTAATGGGTACCTAGTTATGAATACATAAAAGGACTTTATTATCATTGTATTGATTTAATAAATATTTATGTTTAGAAATAATGTAATAATATGTGAACCATGCTGGGTTCACAATGCAACAAAATTAGTAACTATAGTGAGCTTATTGATTTCATAAATTAGAATCTAGATAATGGAATGATCCTTGTTGTTGAAAATTTTGTAGGGGAGTCTGGTGTTTGTTGAAGACTGGGATGGACTTTGGATGAACCTATATTATTTTTATCATGACATTACACTCATGTTTGTATTCCTACATTGAAATCTATTTTACCTATATAACATGTAATTAATTATTATTATTCAGTTTAATCATGGTACTATGATGATTATATATTCCATTATCTATTGATTTATAAGTGTTATGATTTAATATTAAGGGATTAGTCACAAAAGTAATGCACATCCTACCTTGTTACTAGTCGAAGTCCTCTTTAGTATTTGGAAGAAGGCATGAAGATAGGCGAGCCTCCTTCTCATGTCTAGCGGTTCGCATAGGGGGTTCTCAAAATTGTTTCAGATCCCAGTTATGTCATTCCATTTGGGGCTGGCCAAGGACATTGATAAAATTAGATAGCATTATGGGCCGCATGTTGGTGACATTCGATATACCAATACAAAACATTTATAATAGACCTATGAGTCATGCTAGTGATTTTTTTATAATTTTAAATATATTTTGGGTATTTTCATACATCATGATTAGGAACATAATTTATTTGTAAATATATATTCATGTTTTTTCTTTATTATAGTTCATCAATTTAATCCCTTGAACATTCCCATATATTTATGATTATTTCTACATTTTAATGATTTAACTGTTTTTTGTGGAATTATATTTTTTCAATGTTTTAAATTACTTGTTTCTACTAATCATTCTATTATGATATTGTAAATATGATGATTATCACTAGTATATAGGGATGGAGTCCAAGGTTAGTTTAAACAATGATATACACTTAAATATGGTTATATCCCTTGGAGAAAATTGTGTGATACTATAAATTAGAAAGGATCTATTTATGTTCTTAATTTTACTTATGATAAACGAGATTCCATATCATAGATGGTTGGTTGGACTGCCTGCTAGGCATGATGGTGCTATTGAACATTTTCCTTCACATTCACCAATTTTCATGTAAGTAATCCAACTCAAACAAGGATCCTTACAACTGAGATCCACATTCCACTATGAAAGGTATTTTTTCTGAAAAATACATATACTTTCACGGATTCATTATAATAAAAAATGTTAAATAATATGTGGATATCATTAATAAAAATATTGAACTCATTGAGATGCAACATGATTGAATAGTGAAGTTGTCTACCTTCTTGCTATATGATCACATCAAGAATTGGTTGGGAGTAATGATTTATGTAAAAAAAATGATGGTGTCATATGATATTATTTAAGGATCTATTTATCATGGAATTTTTACCGAGAAACATATGCTCATGTAAGCATATGAGTCTGTATAGCTATAGTAGGTATTCATGATAGTGTTTTCCTGCTCTATATATTTATTTACATTTGTATTCATGGAAAATAATTTGGATACGAATGACACTCATAAGTTTATGAATCATTATATATAACATTATACACAAATCATTCACTGGGTTCACATATTTTTCATGGTGTTAAAAATTCTGCTTTCATAGAAGGACATGACCATTAATAGGGTCACAGTGGAGTGTCCATTAGTCATCAATTTTTTATCACTAACTACATTGATGGGTGGAACTCCTACTAATACCAATAGCACCACTTTTGGTAGTATCAAGTGTATATAATGAGTTATAATATAGCTTAGTGGAACGATGCTGAAACAATATTTTTACTCTATATTTCCTTATGTTTTTACCGATATTTCTTAAAATGTGGGTATATCGAACAGTAATCAATGGCCTACTCGACACCATAGAGAATCTTCTAAAATCATGTAAATATTTCCAAATCCACTATTATTTTCCAAAAAACCGTGAGGTTGTGATTTTATAAGGGTGAAAAAATATGTGATTAGGAAACCAGGGATCTGGTTTGAATTAAATGTTATAGAATAATTCAATTTATGTATCTCAAGGGTAATGACCAACTAGTTCCCATTGTCTTGATATTTCAACGATTCATTACTAGGCCTTAATCGAAATCCCAAAGATGCCAAAGGATGGAAATAAATGACGAAGGGTATAAAACACAAGTGGGGGATGATTTACCCTTTAAAAAATAAACTAATAAACCAACCAACCATAACCAAACATTCACTATATGATGTAAGAAAGAATTAAAGACAACTAAACATCTTCATGTATCTCAAACCCACATTAAATTAATCAACAATAAAAGAATAACCATTTATTGAAAGACACATCAGATATACTACACAAGACTCTCAGATGACCTCAAAACTCCATTCTCTACAAGCTCCAAGCTCCACAATCTCTGAACAGCCCAAACATCCTGAGGTAGTTATAAATATGTGTGAAACATTACCTTTTCCCTTGTCCCAGATGATATCATATGAAAAAGCACCAATGTGCCAAAGGGGTCAGTATAAAACTCAGTAGGTTTTCCCAAATGACTTCCCTACTCAGGCCACCAGTATAGTAGGGTTAGCTACAATTATATAAAACCGTTTATATAATTTTTTTTCTCAAGAACAGTTTATAACAAAATATAAACAAGTTTTCAAAACCATTCATTACCAAAAGCATACAAGTTCAATTGAAACCAATTTTCCCAACAAAAATTTTTTCTAGAAAAATAACTAAACCATCACTATAACCATTTCACAATAACCCTTTATAGGCATACCCAAACATTCCTCAAACCCATGAAACTAGCCATGCATGCTATGTAATGATAGTTCCATACTCATGGTTGGTTTCTCATCGATCTACTATGTCGTTACAAGGTAATTGTTTCCCATGTTTCATTAACCCCTTTTCACCGAGAACAAGGTCATATTTAAACCATACCCCATGTATGAAATTACCATGTCCTATTAACCCTTTCACACCGAGCACAAGGTTATATTTCAACCAATCCCCATATATGAAATATGAACACACAACACATATTCCCAACATTCAAGCCAAAACAAACCTTTCAAAAAAACACATTTTTATTGAAAACTATTTTTGTCAAAACCATTTCAATGCCAAACCATTTCAATTCCATACCATTTCAATAAAACTCCATTTTTATTGAAAAACATTTCTATTGAAAACCCCTTTATAATCAACTATTTATAAATTCATGAAAATACACAATTTAAAATCATCATTTTAAATTTAGGAAACTAGACACCCTTTTGGCAACTATTCACCAAGATCACACAATTTCACAAAACCAATAAACCATCACAAATGAATATTTTTCCAAGAATTTCACAATAAATTACCAAATTTTAATCTATGATAATAAATTCAAGAAATAGGATATGCGATATATGTCTCTTACCTCGAAGGTTTTGACGAAACTCTGATAACAGATGAAGAACACAAAAGAAATTGGGTTGAATCTCCAAGAACGGCCATAGTTGTCATATCCTAGCAAGATAAATACTCACAATTGAATTATTTGGAATCAAAAAACGTAGATCTACCCCCTGAAGATTAAAATCTTAGAAATAATGGAGCTCAGAGAAGTAAATATAAGAAGTTCTAACAAAACATGACAAACCAGGATTGAATAGTGTCATACATCATGAATTAGACTCGAAATAACCAAGGGAAGGCTCTAGGTTTGTTCCAACCGGTGTGGGGAGGGTTCTATAACCATCTAGGGAGATTAATATATAAATATGGTCGTTTTGAATTCAAAAAAAATATATGGAGCAAAAACGTGTATGCTCCTAAAAAATATGATCTAGATTTGACCTCTGCTCAAGGTTTGACCACATGGTTTGGTCCAACAATGTATGGATCTTGCAACCATCGTTTTAGTCCCAAAACTCCATATGAAACCCCTAAACTCTCACATCCTTCACCTTTAACCTTTTTATGGAAATACATTTTTATGGAAACATCCCACTTTATGGAAACACCCCACTTTATTGAAACAGCCCAATTTCTCGAAACATCCCACTTTATGTAAATAAACAACATTTTGGAAAAGCCCAACATTATGAAAACCCTTTATATTACGTAAACTCTCTATTTTATGGATAATATCTATTTTATATGAAAACTCTATTTTATGGAAACTCTCTATTTTATGGAATCCAAATTAAATACACTCTAATTAAAAAAACATGAGGAAAGGGGTATCTACCCCAGACCAAGGGTACTAAATCATGTTTATTGCCTTAGATATGTGATATATTGTATAAAAATAGTGTATTACACTCTTGGAGATGGTGGTGTGGGCCCATCTACAGTTTGAGGCCTGGTATTGATCATATAAAATTTATCCACTACATTGTTTCATAATGATGAGACCCATTCCATTATATAATAATGTAGATGTTCAATGTGATGTAAATGTCATGTTATCCTATGAGTTATTATCCCTTGATTCACTATTAGGAATAAAAGTGTATTGTCTTCAGTGAATCCAATATTTTTCTATATTCATTAATGACTATGGAAATCCATGTTAACTCATAATTTTGGATATAAAAGTATTTTATATTATTGTTTTCATAGAAATGATAACTAGTATCTATATCACATTGATTACTACCAGAGACTTATTTCATTCACTTCATAAAATGATGACATTTTAATGATGTACAATGAGGGTGAAATGTGAGAATGTAGAGTCATTCTATATAGATACACAAGCCATTAAAACATATGATCACATGATTTATAAACATTAATATCAATTAATACAACAAATAGTTCATAAATCACTACTAATTTTGAAGACTAAGTTTCCAATATATTAATTAATTCTAAAACACGGAATTATTATTTAATTATCCATAGTGAGATCCTAAAATCCATCTAAGATAATAAATATTCATAGGATAACAAATGGAATATATGAAATATTTGGTTGAGATAAAAATCCTAGATACTGAATCAATATTATAAGGAATAATAAATGCCATTCAAATATATAAAATCATTTCCAAAAAAATGGAAGTAACATGAGAAATAAAATAATAGAATAACATTATTTTCATGGTATCACAATGTCATTAAAATAAGGGAAAGTGGGAAAATCATAAAACATGAATAAAAAAAGATTCATGTTTAAATATCATGATAAAATCACATTGTAGAAAATATACCATTATGGAATAGGTTTACTCCATACTCTAATACATGATGTATCGTTAGACTATATCATTTCCCAATGCATTGGAGGACTATCTAGTTTCACTGATCATAACACGTTCAAGTTAAATGGTTTCCACATAACATAAATCAATTATATGGAATAACATAATAATTTCCCATAGAAAGAAAAATGATTTTATAATCACGTCTCAAATAAAAAAAGGATGATTTTTAAAGGCTCCATTTTATAGATAAACAAAATGAATGTAGTACCATATCAATGTTATAGATAATAAGGTATGTACATATGTGAGATACATATAAAAATAATTTATATTCAGTACATTACATTAATGTTTTTTAATTAATGAAAATATGTTTGTAAAATATTAAAAACATCCTTGAGGAAAATAACCATTCCATATGGAAAATAATTATTTCAGAAACTAAAATAATCAAATTGTTGTGAAAATCAATGAAATTTAATTTTTTTTGGAAAAATATAGTTTTTAATTTAATTTTATTTATCATGATGGAGGGAAACATCATTCATGTTTTGTGTGTTTATATCAAATATTCCTTTTACATTGTTGGAAGATTCCAAATGGAAGTTTCTTTAAGAATACACGATTATTCCATTATTTAAAAAAATTAATAAATAGTTGTAAAATAGATTTAAACAATCATATATAAATAGTAAAAAAATTGAGAAATCATTTTTATAAATCACAGATAAGGATGAAATTTCGTTTTCATCTAAATAAATAAATAATGTGGATCTTCTTTGAGAAAATTCATTTTGAGTTTTCCATGTATAATTTTTTGAAACTGAATAGAGAAATGGGTTATTAATGGATAAATATATTCTAATAATATTCATGAACTTCCCTAGATATAGATCATAATATTTCATTACTAATACAATAATCAACAAAAATCCCGATTAAAAATAAGGTTGTAACATAAAAACCCTACCACTGTGTTAAAAGTTGAATTATAAGCCACATTAAATAATATCATCAAATAAATCCTCATAAATCATTAATAGAAATTAATTAATTTTATAAAAGCTAAATTCTGAATTTTATATACCACAGAAAAGTTGATATGTGTAAAATATAATATATGTCTTCTAGAAGGAAAAATGAGACAAAAATCGGTTACCTAATGTCTGGAAATCCCTCAAACATGATAGATTATTATGTATAATAATAATTGGGTTTTTATTAATATATGAAAACCCATACTTACTGTAATAATACAATATGTGATTTAATTGTGACCGTTTATTACCCAGTTATTAACAATTCCTTGCTAAAATATTGTTTTAGGAAACAACTACATTGTTTTTTATATATGTTTTGATTTGTATTTTTTTACTATAACATTTATAATTACTCCATATTCTTCAAAATTTATTCCATGATATAAATATCATATATATTGAGTATATATGTATTGATATTAATTTATAAATTTTCAAGATATAAAATGTAGTAAATCATTTATGGAGACGATAGGTCGTACGTATGCAAGAACAATATTTGAATATTAAGGATAATTATGATGCAATGAATGTATTTTTTACTCTAAATATATAGTTTTAGAATTATATAATTATTTTTTATTATTTATTCAAGTAACATTAAAAATATAATATTTGAGATTCCATAATAAAAATGAATCATATTGCATCAGAAGGCGGTGGACCAATGTATACATGAATGACATTATCATTTATTCAATGTATTATAAGGGATCAAATTATATGAAATATTTAATTTATAATTTTTTAATATATCATGGATATAATATTCATAAAAATATAATTAATCCATTTTTCTTAACATGTACATTGAATTTGAATGAAAATCACG
The DNA here is from genome assembly GCA_963277665.1 of Viscum album. Classification (NCBI taxonomy): domain Eukaryota; kingdom Viridiplantae; phylum Streptophyta; class Magnoliopsida; order Santalales; family Viscaceae; genus Viscum; species Viscum album. The sequence continues at coordinate 1,447,545,840 of OY728151.1, read as the reverse complement.
TCACCTTTTGAGGAAAAAGTCATCTACACACATGAGTGACATTATCCCATTCTACGTCGAATAGAAAATAAGGTGTATATGATAGTATAATACCATAATTATATTTAAATAATATATATAACATATTATAATTATATATATCATCATATATATCCATAAGAATTGGTGATGGAAAATGAATCAGTTCGTGAGGCGGTAGTCCACCGTACATATAATCATCAGTTTATTTTATCATTTGATGGGGGAGGAGGTTTTTCATTAATCCACTACCATAAAAATATTTGTATATGGATTATTCTTATATAATTATTTCATCACGTTTTAATAAGTTAATATGGCATTTAAAGAATAAATAAAATAAATCTATGTTTTAAGGATGTTAGCTCTTCTCTTGTTTTCACCCCAAAATAATCTCATATTTCTATCTGATAATGAAAAGGCTACATGGATAAGGGGGTAATGTTTGTAAGTGATTTGGGAAGGTTTAAGTTCAAAAACATAGTTTTGGAAGTGCAAAATGGAGTAGATATTGGTGGCCTTTTATAAGTATTTGAGAGGACACAGTTGGAATTATTGAAATAAAAGAGTTCCACCAAAAAAATTAATGAAGGAATCTCCAAATAGGAAAATTTTCTAAAATTATAAGACAAAATGTCTAAATATGACCACCCAATACGAATTATATATGATTTGTGTTATTTTAAACCTTTATCATTTTATTTTAATCTTCAATAAAACAATTTTCCTTAATTGAAATAAAACATTTTCACAATTTTCACTAATTGTTATGGTAAAAAATTATTTTTAAATTATTTGAAAATATAAATTATTATGATATCAAATATTGACTCCATTTTTATAAATTCAAATCCAATAATTGTTAGAATTTTTTTTAATATTTAAAATTTAGATGGATTAAAAATATTGTTTTTCAAGATATGTAATTTTCTTAAGGAAAATATCATCTCATAAAAAATATATTATATCTAAAACAAATAAGAATAATTGAATCAAATATTTATAGATATATATTATTTTTCAATCACTGAAATAATTTTTTATTTGGGGTTATATTAATTAGGTACACTATATTGAAATTATACAATATTAAAAAAATTGAGAAATGTGATTTATTACTAAAAAGAAATATATACAAAAATATAGTATAATTTTGATGAAAATGAAATTTATTGGATTTTAAGTAATTAAATAGTACTCAATTTTTAACTGAAATTAAAATTAAAATTGAACTGAATATATCAAAATTAAATATCAATTTAATAAATATCGATATTCAAACTATTCCTTGAAAAAAATATTATTTTCTAAAAAAGAAAAAAATATCACCAAAATTTAATATTGAAATTATAATTTAAAAAATTAATTTTTATATATTAATTTCATACATTTTTTAAAGACCCATAAATTTCAAGGAATTTATTTTCCCTCAAATACTTTGTAATTTTACGAATTTGTGGTTTCTGACGTCACTGGATTTCGAGGTCCGGTGTGCCCCGAATCAAGTTGTGAAGTTTTCTTCGGGTACGTTTAGTAAATGTCTATGTGGGGTTTTCTATCTTTTGAACCGGTGCTCAGAAATGAAAACTGAGGACACCAATGAACTCGTAGCACTGATATTCTCTTAATGGGACCTTTACCGCAGTTGCATATTATGGGGGTTGAAAGTTATATTTTGAGGAAATCATACTAAATTAGTAAAATTGTTGGCACACAAGTTTATTATTTAGTGGTGGTTATTTCCTCTCAAGAGGAGTAAAAGGTGGGACCAATACCCACATAACCTCCAATGAGAAGATTTAGTGTGGTGGGGCCCACACCCACATAACCTCCCATGAGATTATTTATTGTGGTGGGGCCCATGGGAGCCCTAATCCTTTCATCTCCCTTCAACTTTCTTAAACCCCATTTAATTAATTAACTCCTCCACTCATTATGGTGGAGCCTTTCCACCTCCCAAACATTGATGATGACAACCAATTTAATTAATAACCATATTAATCACCTCGAGCCACTTTTTTGAGTTAATTTGAATTGCATGGAAATTATTTAAAATTTGAGAAGTCTTTTATAATATTTTCCTTAGCAAATATTTTGGTGGGGAACCTTTGGAGAATTAGAGGAGCTTCGTTCTTCCATGAAGAACGTCATCCTCTCTCGGTGAATAACGATCCACGAATTCTATTGCCTTCTTCTTCCTCCATGTCACGGGAGAAGACACAACTCGTGAAAAGCGTCGCCTACGTCAATAAATCTTCCTCCAACGTTGACGGGACAACACCGTTATCCGCGACACCATATTCCGCGACGCTCGACTACCGTGACAGTCGTCTTTTGTGGCTTGTTGACGTGCGACGTCAATTACGAGGTAGGGGGTTTGATTTAATTTTAATTGAATAGAATCATTCTTTGTTTTTTGTTGAAACCATGTTTTATCTTTGGCCATATGATACCACCTAATGCGGAGGGCGCGCGATGAACGAACACGACCTGACGACCCTCCGTTGATCCTTGTTTTATTTCGATGGTGATAGTGACGGAAGGGGTGGCGATGACAGGAGAAAGTGACGGCCGTATGCCGGCCGCGTGGAGAGGAACCACAACCCACTTATGCGGGCCGCTCCGAAGAAGAAATGGCCGGTCGTAGCCGTCCGGGCTAGTGGAACCACGGCGCCGCACTGCGGAGGACCGCGGCCCGCGTTCCGTGGGCCCCTCGGTGGACGAACTGGCCGGGCTGGGAAGACCCCGTGGTGCCAGGAGGGTGCCGCGCTGGGGGAACAGCGGCCCGCCCGTGCGGACCGCTCACGCAAGGAAGACCAGCTGGCTTCGACTGGCCGGACAGGAGGGCGGTGCTGCTCGGCGTTGCTGGTTCGGGAACCCCCCCCCCCCCCCGCAACGCTCGGCTCGACGGGTCGAGCCGCGCCGTGCGGGGCCGGGCCGCGCCACGCCGCACCAGGCCAGGCCATGCACTTCACCATGCCGGGACGACCCACCCTGTCGGGTCGGATCCGCCGAACCATGTCTGGCCGACCCCCCAGCCCACTGGGCTTGACGGGCTGGGTCTATTTCACTTAAACGTGAATAACATTAAGACCAAGCATCTGATCGACACGTCATATGCAGACCTAGGATTCTCATGATGAGGTGGTCCTTTTTCAATACTCTAAGTGAGTTTTGGACGAATTTGAAAAAACGGCTGGGTTGGTTCGAAACCGAAACCAACCGGGCCCTCGGAGCGGAAACACTTATAACATAAGGACAAGACGTCCGATTGATGTTCCGCCAACTATGTTGGTTTCCTTTTGATGAGATGGTTCTTTTGGAATACTCCACATAGTATTTGGATGATATTTGAGTATGGGTGGGTTGGTTTTATCTTAAAACCCAACCAGGCCTCTAGAACCGAAAATCCAACAACACACAGACCGGGCGTCTGATTGACGTGCCGTCTCTTGCGTTGAGATCCCTATGATGAGGTGGTCCTTTGTGATACTTCTACGTGAGACTTCATAAAACATGGTGTATCGGCTTGAGGCTTGAGGCTCGTGGAGCGGACCCTCCTGGTGACGAGCGAGCGGATTACAGAGACCTAGTGGCTGGCTGAGACATGACGACTGCTGATCGATCGACTCGGAGTGATTCGGATGGCCCAGTGGGGAGTGCTTGGTTTTAGCAATAGATCCACAGCAGAGGAGAAATTGGTTGTAGTGGAAGACTCACGATACTTGACAAATGGAGTATCTCTGTAGGTTATGAGGGGGAGCACTTGGTTTTAGCGGCAAACCCATGGTGGGAAGAATTTGGTTGTTACAGCAAGCCCACAGTACTTGATAGGTGGAATACATCAGCAATCCAAGGTTAATGGAAAGAATTTGGTTGTAGCGGAAGACCCACTATACTAGAAATAGGAGTAGTTCTCTAGCAGTCGTGGTTTCTACATCGTGAATAAAAATCCAGGTTTGAGCTGAGTCAATGTCCTTTGTGTTTTCCTCATGATTGAGATGGGCTACCTGACGACTTAGGTATATGTATGGGAATATAAAAAAGTAAGTGTTATCTGTTGAAATCATACTTTGTGGTTTATCCTTGTTTGATTTTGTGAGACCTTGAGGGTCTCGGGGTCCCTACTGAGTATCGTTATACTCACCCCTGCATGGGCTACACCCGCACCTCGTTGTGTTGGATGTAGACGACGAACAATGCTGACAGAGGCTGAGAGTGCCAGGACTGGATTGTACCCGGAGGTGGACCATTTGGTGTGATGGCTCACAGAGTAGACCGATAGACGTGGAGTGCTAAGGAGGACAACTGCACCTACCCTTCAGGTTGGAACCCAGAGGATGATCTAGGATCTGCTTCCACCATTCAGCTGTTTGTCTTTTGCAGTTGTACTTTCTTCAGTTTTAGTTGTACCTTTTGGTGGGGCCTGTATTTCCAGCCCCTTTTTACTTTAAGCACACTTGTTATAGATCCTTACTTAGTGTTTTCTTCCTCTTGTACTCTGGTTGTGTGTGTTTACGAGTTATAAAGGCAACACCTTTCCAGTTTTAGGGAATTACACCTTTGGTGCTAGTCTCCAGACCCTGGCCTATGGATGGTGGGCTTGGGGTAGTCACGATGTGGGCCCCAGGGGGACGGGTCGTGACAAATTGGCATCAGAGGAGTCGTTTCTACCGCAGAACTCAGGACACTGATCTTTCTTTCTGTGAAGAAATAGTGTTAAGAGTACCGAATGTGTTTACCAGTTCAGGGAGTCCAGTGTTGGTGCGGCGGCAGACGTATCCATACACCATGACCCAGGCTACTGATTTCGGACCAAGTACACGAAAACACTGATTGCGTGTGTGTATCAAAAGTTTTCCATTATGTTAGCTCAATCCAGGTCATCTCACCAGGAATAATCTTTTGATCATGGAGCATCAGTTTCTTTTTAAGGATTTCTTCACCTAGTCAGTCAGCGCATGTTCCGAGTGGGGATCGTGATAGAAGCCCAACGAGCAGCGAGGCCACAGTGTCGGGCCTCTTCACAGTGGAGGCACCAGTGGTACCACTAACCTCTGGGAAACCATTTCCACCATCCCCAATAGCAGAGGGTGCACGCCACTTGAGCACGTTTCATGGGTTTCTGCGATAGAGGCTTCCAAGGTTTCAAGGAGAGACAGATTTTCAGACGGCCGGATGCTGGCTGGAGGTTATCTCACGAGTTTTCCACACAGTTGGGACACCCGCTGACTTGATGGTGCACCTTGTTGTCAGTATCTTTCATGGAGTATCTAAGAGCTGATGGATCCTGATGCTCTAGTTTTACAATGAGGTGACCCTTACCTAGGGATACTTTGAGGATCTTTTCAGGGCGGAGTTTGTACCAGAAACTCTATGCTCTATGCGGGCTCAGGAGTTACTTCTCTTTCCGTAGGGATTTCCGACCGTAGCAGAGTATTTTGCAACCGGAAGTAGACAGATGACACAAAATTCCAAGAGGACTAGGCCAACATGTGGGCGACCTTAGGATACAGGTTTGGTTGTGTGAGGCACACGAAATAGAGCCAACTATACAAGGAGTAGGAAGTGTTATGCATGTGGTGGGTAGGGTCACATGGCTCGAAACTGCTCGACACATCCTAAAAATGAGAAGCATGAAGTAGAGCGACCTTTCAGGTAAAGGTATAGGTTTGACAATGGAGGTCCTCTGAGAGCAGGTAAACATTGCAGAGGACCTGGTCGAGCAGAAAGCAGACATGAGCGAGACTAGATCTAGGCAAGGAGGACTCTGTTTATTTTTCTTCTATCATTGTTGATGATGTTGTTTTTGGATGCTTTGTGTCTTTGTACTTTGAGATGTATTAATGAAAGACACTATTCCTTGTGATGTTTTCTTTCCTGACTTTTTGTGTGATTGATACTGAGAGGTTCCAGTTAAAACCGTTGACTTTACCCTCACGTTCGAGATTCCTACTCGTGGAGACCCAGTGACCACACACTGATGCCGACAGTGTGACTCAACCCTTGGAGGCAAGAGTAATGATTGGATCTCTTAGTAGTATTGTCTAGGCCTTACGACGTCATCCGTGGAATGAATTAGCACTGTTCATGTCAGGATTTACTGTATTAGGCAATGGGCATGGATAATCTAGGGGATAAGACCAGATTTCTCTTTTTGGAAAAGGATAAATCTTAGGAGCTCTTGTAGGATGTACTATGGTACCGGTTGTATTACAGGAGGAGGTTCTGAGGGAGTTCCACACTTCCCCTCTAGCGGTACGTCTAGGAGTGGCGAAGATGTATTAGGACCTTAGACGGCAGCATTAGTGGCCAGGTATAAAGAAGGTTGTAGCAGAGTTTGTATCACGATGCCTCACTTTTCAGCAAGTGAAGGCAGAGCACCAGTTACCAGCAGTCTTGGTAAAACCCTTAGAGGTCCCATAGTGGAAGTGGGATGGGATATCAATGGATTTCATGATAGGGATTCCACATAAATCTAGAGGAAACGACTCTATCAGGGTGATCGCAGACCGACACACCAAGTCGGCCCACTTTATACCGATCCAAGAGCAAGGATCAGTAGTGATCTTGGGATGCCTCTACGTTCAGGAGATTGTATGGCTTCATGGTGTGCCATCGTCTCTCGTTTCTGATTGAGATGCTCGATTAACTTCCCAGCTATAGAAGGGTTTATAGGATGCTATTGGGATGCAGCTATGTCTGAGCACCACCTTCCATCCTCATACGGATGGTCAGACTGAGAGGACCATTCAGACTCTCGAGGACATGCTTCGTGCATGTTTCCATGACATTGGTCGCAGCTGGGAGGATCACCTACCCTTGGCTGAGTTTGCGTACAACAACAGCTACCACTCCACCATCGGGATGGCCCTTTACAAGGAACTGTATGACCGACGTTGCAGATCACCTCTGTGTTGGACTCACCCAGGGGATTCAGCACTTGTTGGACTAGAGATGGTTTAGGCTACGACGAAGTAGGTGCAGATCATCCAGGAGCGGATGAAGACTGCACAGAGCAGACAGAATTCCTGTGCCGATATGAGACTGAGACCAATGGAGTTCAAGGATGGCGACCATGTACTCTTATGGGTCTCACCTCAATGAGGTCTATGGATATTTGGCTAGGGTGGAAAGTTATCTCCACGTTAAATCGGACCTTTCCAGGTCCCCAGCAGAGTAGGCGAGGTGGCTTAGCACCTGGCCCTTCCACCTCAGTTTCTCTGGATGCATGACGTCTTCCATATATTTCAGTTGAGGAGTTACTGCATGACCTGAACCACATCATCGATCACGGGGAGATGAAAATCTATGAGGGGGAGACATTAAAAGAGGTCCCTGGTGGAGATCGAGGATCGATAGGAGAGGGACCTATGTGGAAGGTCGATTGCTCTGGTGCGCATTCATTGGCAGCAAGAGAACTTCCAGGAGAGCACTTGGGAGCTGGAGGCTCAGATGCAAGCTCAATACCTCCATTTGTTTCCCAAGTATTTGTAATAGCTTTACGAGGATGTAAATCTATGAGGTGGGAGTAATGTAAAGACCTGGAAATTTCATGGATTTTTTTTCTTAAATACATTGTAGTTTTACGAGTCTGTGGATTCTGATGGCGCTTGATTCCGAGGCCCGGTGTTCCCGGAATCAAGTTCTGATGTTTTTTTCAGGTATGTTTAGTAAACGTACCTGCAGGTTTTTCTATCTTTTGAACTAGTGTTCGGAAATGAAAACCAAGGATACCGATGAATTCGTAGTGCCGATATTCGCTTAAGGTCACCTTTACCAGAGTTGTGTTTTATGTGGGTTGAAAGTTATATTTTGAGGAATTCATACTAAATTAATAAAATTTTTGGTACACAATTTTAATATTTAGTGGAGGTTATTTCCTCCCAAGAAGAGTTAAATGTGGGGCCAACACCCACATAAACTCCCATGATAGGATTTAGTGTGGTGAGGCCCACACGAGCCCAAATCCTTTCGTATCCCAATAACTCCCTTTAACCCCCCTTAATTAATTAACTCCTCCCCTCATTATGCTGGGGCCTCTCCACGTTCCAAACATTGATGATTCCAAATGATTTAATTAATAACCTTATTAATTAATTGGCACCTCTCTTTTGAGTTAATTTGAATTACATGGAAATTTTTTAAAATTTGAGAAGTCTTTTATAATATTTTCCTTAGAAAATATTTGGGTGGGAAACCATTGGATAATTAGAGGAGCTTCATTCTTCCATGAAAAACGTCATCCTCTCCTGGCGAAGAATGCTCCACGACTTCTCTTACCTTTTGCTTCATCCGCATCAAGGGAGAAGACACCGCTCGCGCGAAGCATCGCCTACGTCAATGACTCTTCCTCCAATGTTAACGGGACGACACCATTCTACATGACGCCATCTTCCGCGATGCCCGACTACTGTGATGACATCTTCCACGACACCCGACTACCGCGATGCTCGTCTTTCATTTCTTGTCGACGTGCGACATCAATTATGAGGTAGGGGGTTTGCTTCAATTTTAATTGAATAAAATTATTCTTCATTCATCGTTGAAACCATGTTTTATCTTCGGCCATATGATACTGCCTAACGAGGAGGGCGGGAGCCGAACGAACATGGCCCGTAGAACCTCTATTGATCCTTTTTCTATTTTGATGGAGACAGTAACAGAAGGGGTGGCGGCGACCAGAGAAAGTCACGGTCGTATGTCGATCACGTGGAGATGAACTATGGCCCGCATCCATGGGACACTCAGCCGAAGAAGAACTGGCCGTCCGTAGCTGGCCGGGCTTGTGGAACTACAGCGCCCCACGGTGCCGCGCTGCGGAGGACCGTGGCCTGCGTTTTGCGGGCTGCTCGGTGGACGAATCGGCCGGAAGGTAGTTGACCGCGCTGGGAAGACCCTGCGGCGCCAGGAGGGCACTGTGCAAGGGGAACATCGGCCCGCACGGGCGGGCAGCTCGCACAGGGAAGACCGGTCGGCTTCGGATGGCTGGACAAGAGGGTGGCACCGCTCCGCGCCGCCAGTTCGGGACCCCCCCCCCCCCCCCCCCCCCCGTAGCGCTCGGCCAGCCAGACCGATCAGTGTCCTGCCGGGCCGGGCTGCGCAGGGCCGGGCCACACCCCCTCGGGCCGGTCCACGCCTCATCGCTCCGGGTTGGGCCACGCCCCGCAGGGCAGGGCCGACCCCCCCTACTGGGTTGGACCTGCCGAACTAAGTCGGGCCGACCCGTCAGCCCACTAGGCTTTACTGGCCGGGTCCGTTTCACTTAAACGTGTATAACTTTAATATCTCACCACTGATAGATGCACCATCTGCGGCACTGATATTCTCACGATGAGTCGGTCCTTTTGCGATACTCTAAGTGAGTTTTGGATGACTTTGGAAAACAGCTGGGTTGGTTCAAAACCGAAACCAACCGGGCCCTCGGAGCGGAAACACTTGTAACTTAAGGACTGGACGTCCGATTGACGTGCCATCAACTACATTGGTTTCCTTTTGATTAGAAAGATTTTTTTGAATACTCCACGTGGGATTCAGATGAGATTGGATTATGTTCGGGTAGGTTTTATCTTAAAACCCAACCAGGCCCGTAGTACCGAAAAGCCAATAACTCACAGACCGGGCGTCCGATTGACGCACCGTCTACTGTGTTGGGATCCCTATGATGAGGCAGTCCTTCGTGACACTTATACGTGAGACTTAATGACACTTAGATTATCGGATTCAGTCTCGTGGAGCAGACCATCACAGTGACGTATGGGCAAATCAGAGAGACCTAATGGCTGGCTGAGACTTGACGACTGCTGATCGATCGACTCGGAGTGATTCGGATGGCCCAGTGGGGAGCACATGGTTTTAACAGCAGACCCACGGTGGAGGAGCACCTGGTTGTAGAGGCAGACCCGCGGTACTCGATAGAAGGAGTAACTCTGTAGGCTATAAGGGGGAGAACTTGGTTGTAACGGTAGAACCATGGAGGGAAGCGCTTGGTTGTTGTAGCAGGCCCACAATAATCGATAGGTGGAGTACTTCCGCAGTCCAAGGTTGGTGGGAAGCACTTGGTTGTAGTGGCAGACCCACTATACTCTACAGAGGAGGATTTCTCCAGAAGCTGTGGTTTTGACATCGTGAATAAAAAACCTGGTATGAGCTGAGTCAATGACCTTTGTGATTTCCTCATTATTGAGATGGGTTACTTGATAACTTAAGTATATGTATAGGAATATATATAAGTAATGGTTATCCGTTTAAATCATACTTTTTGGTTTATCCTTGTTGGATTTTGTGAGACGTTGAAGGTCTTGGGGTCCCTACTGAGTATCATTATACTCACCCCTGCATGGGCTACGCCCACACCATGTTGTGTTGGATGAAAATGCGGACATCGCTGACAGAGGCCAAGTGCGCCAGGACCAGACGATACCCAGAGGTGGAAAATTTGGCGTGATGGCACACGGAGTGGACCGATTGACATGGAGTACTGAGGAGGACATATGTACCTACCCTTCAGGTAGTAACCCTAAGGACGATCCAGGAGCTGGTTCCACCATTTAGCTATTTGTCTTTTTCATTTGTATTTTCTTCAGTTGTAGCTGTACTTTTTTGTTGGGCTTGTATTTCTGGTCCCTTTGTACATTCAACACACTTTTTATACATCATTACTTAGTGTTTTCTTTCGCTTTTACTCTGGTTGTGTGTGTTTACGTGTTAAAAATTCAACGCCTTCACAGTTTTAGGGAATTACGCCTCGGGTGCTAGTCGGATACCCCTGGCCTATAGAAGGCAGGCTTGGGGTAGTCACGATGCGGGCCCCCAGGGATGGGTCGTGACACATTTTCTCAAAAATAATTTTTTATTTTGTATAAAAAGAGATAATAAGAAATCATTTAGAAAATAACATTTTTTCAGAAAACATTTCTTCTTCATTCAAATACATATAATTACATTTGTAATAAAGATATTTCCATTGATTTTATTTTATAAAATTTTAAATCATTTTTTTTAATTCAGTACGTTTTGTTGCCAAATATAAAAAAAATTTCTTGATTATAATTTTTAGGTTTATACATTAATATCTTAAGAGTTTATTTCATTTAGTTCAAAAAATGTGTTTCAGGCACCATAAGTAATCGAAGAGATTTAATTTATTTATAGATTAATATATTCTAATTTTTGTAATTGATATATTCTATCCATCTAAATAAATATATTAAATTTTATTTGAAGATGTTCTCTGTAATGAAGCGTTTTTAATTTAACAAAATTTATTCGTGGAAAACCAACATCGTAAATTTTTTTTAATAAAAAATCTATATAAAAGTGTGTCTATGAAATAAGAAGTTTATTTTGAATAACACACATATAGGGTTACATGTTTAATAATAGTGGTGGGAAGTGAAAATAAAGACATATTAGATTATTATATATAATTATGAAGGATGATATATATCATTGATCACAGGAAATTAAATTATCAAGAGACTATTAAAAACAAAAAATCTATAAATATGTGATGAATTAAAAGTCCACTGATTCACATAATATTATGTATATAGGGTAGAATTTTCTTTTAAAAATAATGTTTTTATATTTTAGGGATTATTTTTATATCGAGACACGTAACATCAGAAAATATAAATACTTGATATAATTTTATATTATATATAATATCTTACCCTTTACTTATGTTATGATTAATGCCCAATTCACCTATTAATCTAAGGAAATAAATATCCAATAATATTTTTTTATTCCCAATGAACTAAAAAACATTAAAAATATCATATGATTCAGGAATGTGTAATAATATATTCCCCAAAATGTATGATAATACCCAAAATGATTATGAATATTTATACCCACAACACTAAAAAATGTAACCAAATCATTAACATAGATCAATTCTAAAATAAATAACCTTATATCATAAATTACATCAATATTCTCATAAATAACACAGGATTTACCCTCTAAGGACATCTCATACACCTCAATAATCATCTCTAAAAAAATAATATAATTATTATAAAATAATACTTTTATGTTAAACCTAAAGGCTATAAATATATCCATAACTGATAAAAAATTCCCCAACATATAATTAATCTCCACAAAATCCTAAAAATTCTATAATATTTTATCATTTAATACGTTTCCCAATGTCAATATTATATGTATCTTGATGTGTCTAAATCTCAATTATGACATTTGCATTCCTTTCCATTTAGAAATCACAAACTCTTTCTTAAATACAAAATTATTAACTCTTTCATGTCCAAAGAATTTTTAAAATGTTATAATAGAAAAATATTTCTATTACCATAATTATAATTGGTTTTAAATTATTCATGAATATAAACATGAAATTTTCATTACAATTATCATAATGAGAATAGGTCTGAAAATGATTTGAGTCACCATTATAATATTGGATTTAATGACTTTATATCTTATATTCAAAGTAAAAATGGTGGTATATTGGACATGATATCGGAACTGATAGCATTGGAATCATACCCATAAGGAAATTCATAATGACATTCTATAAGGAAATCTATTGTATTTATCTAATTTTAAATTCTAAATATGAAATTATATATTCAATTTCAGTAGATTTCGTTTTACACTATAAAGGCGTTAAACAAAAAGATGTCCTAAATTCAATTATTGTATGAATGATGAAGTGCCTTGTGTCCTAGTTTATGTTATTAAATCAGAAGAAATATGACCGTTGGAGATCAAGACAACCACAAGAAGGATGGCCTATAAATACCAGGTCATTTGAAGTGTTAAAAAATAATGAATTAGCATATGTAATTCAACTATAGCTACCACATATATTTTGTTTTCACTATTGTTTTTATAGACTATAAAAAGCATGAACTATATGTTCCTAGTCTCTTGTACTACTTTAGAGAGAGTTATTATTATGAAAACTATGTTGGGTTGTGTAATTAAAAAAAATTTGTAATTGGTTTGTTCATTATAATTACATGATTTCAATTGAGGACTTACAAGTCTAGGAACACAGAGGAGTTGATCACTATTTTGATCAAGGGATTGTGGGATAATAAGATAAACCCAATATTTAAATTGAGGGATGTCAGGGATATGTTGATAAAGAAATACCAATCATTGTATCTAGGGATCAGGGGGATAGCGATATAAACTAATCTAGGTATCATGATGTTTGTCTGGCATGGGAAACACAAGCATTCTTGTAAGTATAAAACAAGGGACCTTTATCCAATGTAACTGAAAAACGTTCTATTGGGATAAAATAATCTTATATATTTTTATTACTTATTTAATTACATTATTTTATTTCTACTACATATAATAGAATGGTATATAATTTATTCATATATTTAGTTTAGTTTTGTTTATCATAATAGATTTTATTACTATATAATTATTTTACTCTGAATATGATTATATATGCTTTAAGATAGAATCAGTACATTTTTGAAATACACTGTTATATCATAACCTTTGTGACTATGATTATATTAAAATTCATTTTCTATAGTGATTATGATTAAACTCGGATTACTTTAACACTACATACTGATTATGATTATATATTCCATAATGGTACAATCATCTTCTAGTTACGACATGTGACTTGCATATCATAATCTACTTGATTATGATATTTTTATTATCATAACCAAAGGCCAAGCATGATCAAAATTCAGATACATAAAATGTTTTTTTAATATGATTTATCAATTTTATTTATAAATTGATTCTAATATGGTTATAAATGATTGATTTTAATCCTATGAATAACACAAATCTTGTATTTAGAAAACATCATATAAATTATGATCCAAAAATGGTATCAGAGCCTACTATTTGCAATAATGTACCAAAAATTGGTAATAGAGATGGTTTCAACATCAAAAATAATTATTGATTCATTATTTCTATAAGTTTTCAACATATTCATCTTTTTTAATAATATATTTGTTTATAAATATTTATTAAACTATTGTGTATTGTGGTAAATATTTTTTGTATCGGTTTGAAAAGGTGGTATGATTAAAAGTCAGATCAATATACAATCTCAATCCTAGTAGACCACCAATAATTGATGGCAATGATTATGAGTATTATGGAGATAAAATAATGAAATTTTTTATGAACAGAGGAGTAGATGATTCTGTAACACTAGTTGGTGATTGAAAATTTCCTGATGAAGAAGTTATAACACTTAAAAATTTAAAAAATAAAGATTATCATTTGGTTTATAATGCAATGAATAATTTAATACATTCTATGACATGAAAAATACATATCCAAATTTCTTCTTTTAAAGAAGCTAATAGTATTTGGAAAAAGATGGATATTACCCATTTTTGGATCCTTAAATGTTTTTTAAACTTGGAGATAAATGCTATGAGATTATTAGCAAGGATTTAAATTTCTATTTGGTGAACCTATTGTAAATGTACATCTACGGTTTATGAAAAATTTCAATATTATGAAATCTATGGGATTGAAAGGATTAGATGATAAAATACTTATATACATGATTATTGATATTATTCGCAATGATTGGGAATCAAAGATAACAAAAGTAATTGAATCTTGAAAGATAAAAAATGTGACTCTAGAAGTTTTATTTAGAACTATTTTATTATATTAGAATGGAATGAAATGATATATAGAAAAAGTGAAAGGGAAAAATGGTGTTGTTTCTTTTACATATAATTAAAATATATTAATGTCCAAGATTATTGAGAAGAATTTTAATTCAAAAAGTAAAAATGATTTTATTCAGTCAGATTCAAGTGATTGAGAACATTATTAAAATGAATTCATTACACATTCTCTATGAATTAAAAATATTTCAGTTAAAAATTACATTTAGTATTTTTATAGGGAAGGTAACTAGGAAATTAATAATAAGAAATATTCTAATGTTTCATATTATTAATTTAAAAAAGAAGGTAATATAAGACCAGATAGTCCTAATCCAAAAATAAAATATACAAAGGTGTGGAATAGTGATATAAATTGTGAAAACTATTACAAGTAAAAAGTAAATAAGGCTTTTAAAGTAGATGATTCTTATTGTACTGTTGGAGGAGACTCTTCAGATTATTATTCTGATAATTAAAATTCTAGACATAAGAATATTAGTCACTATGCCCAAATACATTATGAAAATAAATGTCTCAGGGAAAATTTATACAAAGATGATTCCTTAACTAATATGAATTTCAATGCAAATGATCCTGATAAGAATGGTTAAATAAATTCTAATAAAGAAACTACCTCAGATGAAGATAATAATACATTACATTCCTATGATTAATTGTCTTTATTTTCAAAAAATCATGAATACTAAAATGGTAACGTTTTTAGGAAACATGGAATGGAAAATACTATAATAATTTTTTTAACAAAATAAGTATCATATAAATTTAATGTAAATTGAAAATAATTTTTTTAAAATTATTACTCTTTCAAAACATTACATTCCTATGATTAATTTTCTTGATTTTCAAAACATCATGAATACTAAAATGGTAACATTTTTAGGAAACATGAGAAGGAAAATACTATAATAATTGTTTTAACAAAATAAGTATCATATAATTTTAATGTAAATTGATTATAATTTTTTTAAAATTATTACTATTTCAAAAAATAATGGAAAATATATGTATGGAATGGATAATCTATCTAAATATTTTCAAAAAATTATTTATGAGAAAAAAATTTAGAAACATAACTCACTTTGGAAACTATTAATTTAATGGATAAGAATTTAGTTACCAAATAGTGTTTCAATTTTTTTATAAATAAAATCGCATCAAAGTTCACTTTTGGAAAAGAATATTTTGATAATATTTTGCAAAAAATCAGTCCCCATTCTTATATTTATTAAATGGGTTACTCCCATTCAAAACTATTTTTTAGTAAAAATTACTTTTTTCCAAAAAAAGAACCATTTTTGAAGAACTGTCAAATTGGGGGAGACAATAATAAAAATGTCCCCTTAATAAATTTCAATCTATAGGATTTCATGAAAAACATTTTTTAATAAAATATGGATTCATAAAAATTAGTTCACTGACATTATCAGACCCAATAAGGGTTTTGTTTCAAAAAACCTAATGATTTTATTTTATTGAACACAAAAGGATGTTGCAACAATAAGAATACCTTGGACATGTATAATCGTAGTTCCTGACATATGACTAGTAACAAATATTTCATTGATAATATTTTCAAAATGAAAGACCGGCCGATTTTTTTTAGAGATAATTATCAAAGAGATGCTATCAATATATATAATATTGATCTTCTTTTGATAACCTTAATTTCAATGTTTTTTTAATGGTCTTCCAGAAAATCTTATAATTTTATGTATATTATGTGATGAATTTTATCGTTTGAATTTTAGGAATGATAAATTCCCAATACATAATTCTAAGGTTGAATTCATTTTTTTGACCATTAGCATGAGAATTTATACAAACTATACATATAATACATTAGAATTCAGGACATACCTTGTCTTAGTGAAATGGAAGATCAATTTTGGTTGTGGAGTAAAAGGTTAGGAAACTATAAACTTAAAAACATACATATACTGACTTTGAAAATACTTCTGAAGGACCCACCAAACATAGATTTGATTCTTAAAAGTCTAGGATCATTTTCAATATGGTGAGAAACAAAATTTGTAACACCCCAACCATAGTTTCCTAGAGTCGGCGCATTATTACATAACATTGACAGGATCACAAGGAAATCATGTCTCTAACAACCGATCAGTTTAGTATTATTGGAAAAAATATTCATACATATGTTCAACTTTACATCTTGAAGAGAAATACAACACAAATATATTTCATTATAAGCATCCAAGCCTCCTAGATTATACCTGCAGGTCACTCATAACTAACCTCTTCATATCCTGGGAAAATGAAACATACGAAAAGGGTGAGCTCAAATGCTCAGTAAGAGTAAGTAATACCGTGAAAAATGACAAAACAATTAAGCATGGTAAATAATTGAAACCACAAGCCTTAACCAATACCAAACACGAATACTTTTATGGCAGGAAAATGAGCTGAGTAAATAATTCCATAATAAAACATAATCATGGGTATTCTACTAGTCGAATGACCCCATGAACCATCAATATTTTTCCATAATGAGGGAATGTATAATACCGGACATTCTGAAACATTTTGTCAAGGCCTCATCCAAGACATCTAAAAATGATTAAGGCCTCGGCCAAAACCAATAATCAAATTTGGAAAGGGCCTAGGCCAATTTCACGTCTAGTTGTCTCATTAGACCTACTGATGCATCGAGGAGCTATGGCAGGATCCACCAGTCACTTAATAAGTCCAATACATTCCTCATATGAAATTGTTGAAATATAACATAAACATTCGTATTAAAACTAGCATACGAAATGTCAATAATTTAACCACAAACCATGAATGGTATACAAATAGCACATCCATAGTCAAAAATATCACAAAACCATCAATAAAATATGAATATTTTGTATCATAATAAATCAAATGTAACGCCCCGACCCTAGATACCCAGAGTCGGTGCATTATTACATAACATTGGCATGATCACAAGAACAATCAAGTCTCAAAATACCAATTAGTTTAGTAGCCTTGGAAACACTAGATATATTCATAAAGTTTACATTACATCAATAAGTGTAAAACAACAACAACATATTTTCTTCAAATCCCCTCATGCTATCCCTGCAGGTCATTCATAAAATACTTCTTCACATCCTGTGAAAAAAAATTGAAAGGGGTGAGCTCAGATTCTTAGTAAGGACAACAATATAGTAGAAACTTTCATAAATAAACCTAAAAATTTAAGGCAATGCATAACTAAAACAAAAGCCTTTTAAACTTGAACTTCAGCATAATATAGCAAGGATAAAATGAAATAATTCCATTTACTTATTCACATGGATATTCTAATAGTCGAATAATCACATGAAAATATTAATAACCACTTTCTTAATGATAGAATGCATAATTCCAGACTATCATAACCACGTAGCCAAGGCCTCGTGCCAAGACTACAAATAAGATTTTTTCAAGGCCTCATTCCAAGAAACTAGTTTGTATCATGAGACCTACCGATGCATCAAGGAGCTAGAGTGGGCTCCACCCGTCACTTACTAATTCCAATTCATTCGTCATATGAAAAGTTTGAAATATAACATAAACATTCATATTAAAACTAGCATACGAAATGTCAACACTTGATCCACAAACCATGAATGGTATAAAAATATCACATCCACAGTAAAAAAAACTCATTCGATACAATATGGAAGATTGTATTGTATCAGATTAACCTCAATGGAGAATAATGAAGGATATTAACATAGATGAAAATAATCATCAAAACTATTAGAGTGAAATATCCCCCTTTTTCTTGAAATCATTTAAAAGTCACACAATTTGTCAAGGAGCCATTTAAAAATAGATTTTTGAATAAAAGTGTTCCATACCACTTTGGAACTTTCTAAAGGAGTTTTAATTTTAAAACATTAATGTCCATATAAATAAATCCTTAAAACCATTTTTAAAACATCGAAATTAATGAGAAAGATTTAGAAGAATAAGTCTTTAAAACACTTAAAAATGTATTTTAGTTAGATATACTAACCAAAAGCGAGACACTTGAATAGATATAATTGAGGTAATAAAAACATTGTAATATCATGAGATTAAAGGGATTCATGATATACTATCTCAAAGTACATTATATACACCATATAAAAGTTATTTGGTGTATAACGACAAAGAAGTCTCAATGGAATGTAAATTGAGATGAAATCTCTTATAAAGACCATATACTTGGGTTAAGGACAAATAAACGACATGGTTATGTGTGAAAAATATAAATACACTAAATATGATTGGATATTTAGAGTAAATTAATTAGAGGACATTCACACATATTCTTGTAAAAACAACACCAATGAATTGGATGTTTAACTCAACAAATCGAGATTGAGTCAAAATTACTCTTATCAAGTTCATACCGATGACCTGATAATTTATCAATGGAGTGATTTTGTGTATCAAAAGTATATCCATAGAAAGTGGAGTGTAATTTATGACATAATAAAATGAATAGTGATTCTACACATAATCTTGGTGTAAAATAATCAATGTAGTATGCATAAAGCCGAATGAGTGGAAATTGAAATTTTAAATTCCCTTATCAATTTGGTAACATAAGAAACAGGCACCCATGAATGAAGGGTCATACAATGGTGACGTAGATATCCATAAATTAAAGTATATTACACAATGAATACAATAATGGGCAGTACACACACCACATGCAATAAATAATTGATGAACAATGGAAATCTCACGGAATTAAAAGTGAGATAAGAAACCCCTTACTTTGTACTTTTTCCTTGGTCGACGGTAGGTTAACCTCATGTATAATGGTTAAATAATTGTTATTGAATTATAAAATAATCATTTACAATAATATGATATCATATATGATCTTTTAACATTGATTTCTTAATAATATCTTAGTATTATCTTCATTTCGTGTGTTAACTTACTCATTTTCCTTTATATTCATTGTTATGTAAGCCATGTTTGTTATGGATAGGTTGTATATTATTTATATACAGAATTATATAAACTCCTTAAACATTATTTTTAATCATCAAATGAGAATTGTACTTGAATTGTTACGATGGAGAATGAATCTCATCGCGTTCGTGGTGACGGTAGTCCGTACGTACGCACGAGCGAAAATATCATTTTTTATGTTAAAATAATATATAATTGGATGGTATATCATATAGAAAGAATAATTATCATGTTATATTTATTATTTACATGAATTACACATCATTATTATACCCATCCAAATAATAATTTATTGGATGACAATTACACCACGACGTGGAGACGGTAAGCCGTACGTACGCACGTATGGTGACATGCCATTCAAAGGATGGATAGAATAATGAATATGGTTGTACCATGTAGAGACCCGAAGCTTGACTTACATGGAAATTACATTACTTTTTCGGAATACTTAGTACATAACAAAAACTCACACACAAGGACAGTAATAGTTTAGTGTCTTTGGAAACTCGAAACGTAATCTTATAATCATGGTGAAAGATCTTCAACATCTCCCATAAAGATCATCCTTTTTTTTCTTACCTAAAAACTTTATTTATATCCTGGGGAAAAGAAAACATAAAATGGTGAGATCAAATGCTCAGTATGGGTAAAAAAAATAAATATCAATCACATCATATTCATAAGAACTTATCTTTTGGAAATCTTAACCTGCAAAAGAGATCATAATTTCATAACATGGGATAAATCATAGTAGTGAAATGTAATCCCAATAATCATAACTTAAAACATGAAACTTTGTGGCATACACACATATCATAGAGAATCATTTCTTATTAGTCAAGACTCATTTCCAAGACTATCTTAGTGGACAAAGTCCCTTTCTTAACCGAGTTCATTCCTCGTTTCAGTCCTGTTTCACTGAACTGGTATTACCTACCATTCTAGCCATGTATACCTCATGAGATATAAAATCTTTACCAAATGAATTGGAGGGAGATATAGGTCCCACCCATCTCATAATTATACCATTCTTATGTGTGCCACAAAATCATAAATCATACATCATTTCATAACCCATGTAATAAAAATGGGAATCTTAAACATCGTGACATTATAAAACAATTCATATAATATAAAGGAATTCATAAAAATAATTCCATCACAACATAATCAAATCAATGTAATAATAGGGATAAAAACATAACCCTTTATTATCTTAGATGGAAAATAATTTTGATATAACACTTGAACTCCATTCTCGAGGAAAATATACTTTCTACTTCAAAAACATTATTCCTTTCTTAACATGTCATACAATTTTAAACTAAAAGAAGTTGATTAAAAATAAACTTGAAAACTTTTAAAGGAATCTTCTTGGAAATAATGTTTTAAAAATCCATTCATTCCGAATAAGTTAAAAAAACATTCTTCTCGTACTTTTGTCGGAAAAGTCAAAAAGTACCTCGTACGAAAAACGACATAATATTCCTTTCATATATATTACTAAAAACTCACCAAAGGGTAAAATAGGTTTTAAAAAAATGTAGTTGGATGGAAATAATATTACATATTGAGGGAACATGGATGTTGATGATAAAATAAACCCCAGTAAATACCAAAGTATAAGCAAGCTCGGATAAAAATGAGATTGTGATATTTCCCCAACCTTAGGTCCAATTTGCTCTGTAAGTGTCCGAACCTCATGTATAATGATTTAAATAATGTCATTGAATTATTCCAGAATCATACTCATTGTTATGATATCATATATTTTTCACTTATCACTTTATATTACCCGTTCTTTTGTAAATTCCATGTTAAAGAGCGTTTTGGGTAAAATCGTCTCATTTGTCGTTCGTGTTTTAACTTGTAATTATTCATATGATTACTTAGATCATGATTACTTAAATCCAGAATGTAAAACATTATTTATATATAATATATATTCATAATATACATATATATAATTGATCATTAAATGGAAAGAAATACACCGTTCATGGAGAGGGTAGGCCGTACGTACGCATGAATGCTGTTTTCGTTTCCTTATTGAGTTGAATGGAATTAAGTAGATGACATAAATATATATATATATAAATAAATCCAGTATTATTATGTCATATATTTCATGATTACTTATTATATATACTTTATAATCATTCATGAATGGTTAACGTGGAGAATGAATCCCTTCACGTCGTGGAGACGGTAGTCCGTACGTACGCACGAGCGATGATATCATTCTCATGATCGTGGGACTGTATTAGAGGGTATGTATACTATCTCAGAATCAATATCACTTTAAAATAATCATATATAGTTATTATTTACACCATTATACCCATCCAAGTAAGGTGGTGGTGGAAAATAGATTACACCACGGCGTGGAGACGGTATTCCGTACGTACGCACGCGCGGTGATTTCATTTTCCGTAGGATGGATAGATGGTGAAATAGGGTTGTTTCATACTTATAATAACATATCAGTATATTAGTGATACTTATGTTATTACTTCATGATGAAACAACTAAATAAGAAGAAGTGGAAGAAGAAATAAAGATGAAAGAATCAGTAACGGGCATTACCTCTTCTTTGAAGCGCTTCTTTGAGACCTCCTTCTAGGGAACTAAAATTGGTCTTTGAAAAAAGACCAGGACCTCTAGGATGTCTCTAGGGAAGTTTAGAGAAGAAATTGGCAGGGTTTGGACGAGCGTGAAGGCTCAAATTGGTGTGAGGAAGAGGTGGAGGAGGTGCACTTTTATAAGGGAGGAGAGGGGCACCTTTGGAAAACTAAAAATATTATTTTATTCTAAAGCCAAATTCGGTTTTAAATAGCTCAAAATTGATTTATTTAGAATCTAAGGTGGGGATGGGTTGAAATCCTCTCATACAATAGAATTTAGACAAGTTTAGGTTCCTATTTTATCCTTATAATTTAGTTTTAACATTAAGTTAAATAATTTTACTTTTACTGTGTCTTCTTGTGTTCTGACACTATAAGGTTAATAAACTTACTATACCAAGCCAAACGAACCCCAAGTTGTTTATTATTAATATATATAACCTTATCTAAGTTATTTGGCCGAACCATATATTTTTAGGAATAAAATAACAATTAATAGTATAATATTTGTTTTAAAAACTATTTTTTGTCAATTTTGACACTATTTAGTAATTTATTTTTGTAAAAAGCATAACAGAATTATTAGTTCGAACCAAGTTTTTTAAATCAACACTAACATGTCATATTAACCATGAAAATTCGTTTAATTCATAAAAAGTCTAAAATTACATTTATTTGGGTATTTATAACATCAATTATGTCAATATTTCATTAATAAGATAATTACTACATCATCGTTGTGTCATAAATAAATTAAATTATTTAATGTATAAAATTTACAAATAAAATCCCATTATGTATGAAATCTTTTTATCTTTCTAATGAATATTTATAGTCGAATTTATCTTATGTATCACCCTATATTAAAAATTATTTACTTATTAAACTTTGATTTTAACTATTTTAACCCTTCTTTAAATAAATTAATAATAAATGTCCTAATCTAATCCAAGTGGGCTCAAATGGTCATATTTTATTCCTAAGGTTGTTTTTGGTCAAATTACACTTATCCAATAGAATTGGGACATGTGGTAGGGTAATAATAATATCATTTTTACCCTTAATTACCCTATTTACTTGTAACTGTGGTAAAAAAAAGTAAAAAGTTACTATTCACCAAAAATTATTTTTATCTCATTGAACCAAATTTTAGTCCTTGATATTAACCGTGTCTCTCGGATTTGCGAAATTTCACTCACAGAAGCGGTAAAATTATGTTTTATGAAAAATTCAATTTTTTTAACTACCACTTAGTGGTTTCACTATTCATCAAAAAAGGAAAGTTTCCAGAAAAATACCAAAAATTAGGCCTAAGATATATTTGATATTATGAATTCAAAAATGATGTCTATTTTATCAAATTTAAAACATATCAGTTACATTAACTAATTTAAAAATTAATTCCCGTCGTCAAAACAAATAGCGTGTTTTTAAGAGATAATAACTATCAAAAGATTGACACTTGTTTATAACTGGTTTAAATGTGAAATTATATCCAATGACCCACATTGTATTAAATTGTAAAAATATATTCTAAATATACTTTAAAACCACTCAAATTAATAATTTATCACTCTTAATTATTTCTATTAAAAAAAGTTGTTTTTAATTAAAATTTAGTAATTTTCACTATTCATCAGAATATGAAAGTTATCCAAAAAGTTACAAAATTTCACTCTATGCTAATTTAGATATTCCGAATCCAAAAAAGAAGTCCATTTTGAAAAATAAATTTACAAAATTTCAAAAAGTGGTTATTACTATTCATAACAGCTAGTTTTAATATTATTTTAATAGCAAATCGTTGTTTAGTGAAACTCGATATTGCGTACTACACACCCTATCGAGGAATGTCGCGATTGCGTGTAATTCAAGGCAAGTCAAGTATGCATGTTGTGAAAGCTCCTTTTGGTGTATCTTACAACACAATACATTAATTAAAGGAATATTTTTCATAAAATCTCGGGGTGTTACATTCTACCCCCCTTAAAATGAATTTCGCCCTCAAAATTCATCGGGGTTATAAATTGTTTACTATTCGAAACTTTCTATGATAGAAACCCACATCGTATAAAGGAATACCAAAACCAATGTTTAAAAACAAAAGTATGAAACGTAACGATTACCCAAATAAACTAATCACTGGGTTTCCACATAGGTGAAAATATGGGTATGGAAGAGAAATATAACCATCATGTTCTGATGGAGAGTGGTAGAGAATATGGCTATGGAAAACCCAGAAATCACAAAGCCATAAATTTGTGACGATCTAAGGTACCATCTGATTAATCAGATATAAGAGCACTAGGACAAAATTTTTGGTTTTCAAGATCGTTTCCCTAAAGTTGATGAAATTGGAATTTGAATAAATACTTTCGTGATTTCGGTATAGTCTCACCGTTGGTTGTTATTTGGACAATTTCCACTTCATCTCTTAAATAAATGAAGTTGAATTTGACATTCGTGATGTGACAGCAGATCATGTGATAGAATGATGGGTCATTCCATCTGTCTCAAACAAAAGGATAGAAAAGTTATCAAAAAATACATAAGTCCATATATAGTGATATTAATCATATATGGTTCCTAAAATGGAATTATACTTCATATATCATACTAATTAATATTATAAAACTAGTTTCTACTAAATAGGGTCTTCTTGTAGGCCAGTGGTAGGCGATAAAGGCCAGTCGCACTTCGGTTGTGGGTTCGATTCCCACGGCCTTGTCCGATGCGATGGGCTGTCGCCCGTCCTGCAGGTTGTCCTTTTTCTAAAACTATATTACTATAACATCCCATCAATACTATCGAAAAAACTTTTATCCTTAAATAATACTAACTTATGTCCAACATAGTACATTCCAATCTTTAGGATTATCCATAATACTGCAGTCCACTATCATAATATAGTGAAAATGATTACCAGAGATTTAATACCATCGTTGATCCCCATATATCATAAGATATGTCTTATTGGTCACATTCCAAACATTCAAAGGCCTTAATCATGTGTTCTCTTGAATACCCATTGAACCTTAGTGAAAACATGAATGCAGTTAAAAGTTAACACTTTCCACATACCAAAATCCTCAAAATTCTATATACTCAAACCATGATATCACTTAGTCCTTATATCAATCATCAGCTCATGAATACTATCAAATATGTCATTTTCTCGTTTTCCCTTCATTATGCGCATATCAACTTTTTTACAAAAATATCTCAATCACATTCCATGGTTATCGGTACCATAAAATTATTGAAGACCACAATAGACCAATACATAAATATTCCAATACTCAACATTATTTTGGAATCCCATTACATAAACACTTAATCATTCCACCACATCGTTGTCATATTCAACATCGCCAATGGTGATCGCATGTGACTTCCCTTTTTCCTTTGCCTTAAGTGGTTTCTCATGTCGCTCATCACTAACCCTTGGATTAGGGCATTTATTGGAATATTGTCCCATCTCCTTGCACTTGAAACATTGAAGTGTAGTAGGTTCATTCTGTGTATCCCTTCCTTTGTTTGCATCATTAGACATCTTCTTCCCATCATTGCAGCATTCAAATGCCTGATGACCTTCCTTTCCACATTTGAAACATTTACTTGTCCCTTTAAGACAATCTCCACCATGCTTCTTTCCACACTTTGAGCATAAGGAAACATTCATCATATTTTCACCATTATTCTGAGATTTCTCCTTGAACTCCATCTTTCGTTTCTTCTCAAAACTCTGAGATGGATAAGTAACACCAACTTCCATTTCTACCTTGATAGCACAATGCACAATTTCTTCATAGCTACTGAAGTCTCTAATAGCTAATGCCCATCAAAGACTTGGTTTTAAGCCACTGAAGAATCGATCAACTTTACTTTCAGGTTGGATGATAAATCCAGATGCATACCTTGCAGGACTTGTAAAATTCGCTTCGTATATACCAACAGATTCATCATCCTTTCGCTTTAGTTCAAGAAACAACTTCTCCATCTTTGTTCGATGAATACAAGGGAAGTACTTATTGAAAAATAAGTTCTTGAACTCTTCCCATTCCATGGACTCAATTTCATCACTTTGCCTCGTATTCTTGATAAGATTCCACCATTGATCAGCTTCACCTTCCAAACAATATACTGCTAAGATGACTTTATCATGTTCAGAACATTGAAGAACTGAAAATATCTTTTCAGTGGTACTGATCCATTGTTCAGCAACAAGTGGATCATAAGGCCCACTGAAAGAAGGTGGACGTTTCCTCATGAAGGACTCAATAGAATATTGTTCCCTTCTCTGCTCATTTGGACGTCCAGAATGATTCATAGCTTGTGTAAGTATATAAATAAGATTTTTTCACTCCATCTCCCATAACATTTGTTTGTTCAGCAGGATAATCATTTCATTGTCCATTGCATTGATCAACACGGTTCCTTTGGGTTCCAGCCATTGTCTAAAACCCAAAAAGAATAGTGTGAGAGGCAAAAATCATGCTAGGGAGAACAACATAATAAAGGGGGAGTAACTTCAATATCTAACATCTTAGGTTTAATTATATGATTGTTAGCGTAATTCTAGGACTATAACCTATACGTATACTTAACCTTATGGACATACCAAGACATACCTTAGAAATATCTCTAGGGATCTCACTAAAGTTCTCACATCCTAGTTTCCAAAGGTTGACTAAACCTTTCCTCTGATACCAACTGTAGAGACCCGAAGCATGACGTACATGGAAATTACATTACTTTTGCGGAATACTTAGTACATAACAAAAACACACACACAAGGACCATAATAGTTTAGAGTCTTTGGAAACTCGGAACGTAATCTTCTAGTCATGGTGAAAGATCTTCAAAATCTCCCATAAAGATCTTCCTTTTTTTTCTTACCTAAAACCTTTCTTTATATTCTGGGGAAAAGGAAACATAAAAGGGTGAGCTCAAATGCTCAGTATGGGTAAACAAAAGAAATATCAATCACATCTTATTCATAAGAACATATCTTTTGGAAATCTTAACCTGCAAAAGAGATCATAATTTCATAACATGGGATAAATCATAGTAGTGAAATGTAATCCCAATAATCATAACATAAAACATGAAACTTTGTTTCATACACACATAATCATAGAGAATCATTTCTTATTATTCAAGACTCATTTCCAAGACTATCTTAGTGGAAAAAGTCCCTTTCTGAACCGAGTTCATTCCTCGTTTCAGTCCTGTTTCACTGAACCGGTATAACCTACCGTTCCAGCCATGTCTATCTCATGAGATATAAAATCTTTACCCAATGCATTGTAGGGAGATATAGGTCCCACCCATCTCATAATGATACCATTCTTATGTGTGCCACAAAATCATAAATCATACATCATTGCATAACCCATGTAATAAAAATGGGAATCTTAAACATCGTGACATCATAAAACAATTCAGATAATATCAAGGAATTCATAAAAATAATTCCATCATAACATAATCAAATCAATGTAATAATAGGGATAAAAACATGACCCTTTATTATCTTAGATGGAAAATAATTTTGATAAAACACTTGAACTCCATTCTTGAGGAAAATATCCTTTCTACTTCAAAATTTTTTTTCCTTTCTTAACATGTCATACAATTTTAAACTAAATAAGTTGATTAAAAATAAACTTGAAAACTTGTAAAGGAAGCTTCTTGGAAATAATGTTTTAAAAATCCATTCATGCCGTATAAGTTAAAAAAACATTCTTCTCGTACTTTTGTCGGAAAAGTCAAAAAGTACCTTGTACGAAAAACGACATAAGATTACTTTCATATCTTTTACTAAAAACTCACTAAAGGGTAAAATAGGTTTTAAACAAATGTAGGTGGATGGAAATAATATTACATTTTTAGGGAACATGGATGTTGGTGATAAAATACAACCCAGTAAATACCAAAGTATAAGCAATCTCGGATAAAAATGAGATTGTGATATTTCCCTTAACTTATGTCCAATTTGCATCGTAAGTGTCCGAACCTCCTGTATAATGATTTAAATAATGTCATTGACTTATTCCAGAATCATACTCATTGTTATGATATCATATATGGTTCACTTATGACATTATATTACCCGTTCTTTTGTAAATTCCATGTTAAAGAGCGTTTTGGGTAAAATCGTCTCATTTGTCGTTCGTGTTTTAACTTGTAATTATTCATATGATTACTTAGATCATGATTATTAAATACAGAATGTAAAACATGATTTATATATAATATATATTCAGAATATACATATATATAATAGATTATTAAATGGAAAGAAATACACTGTTCATGGAGACGGTAGGCCGTACGTACGCATGAACGCTGTTTTCGTTTCCTTATTGAGTTGAAAGGAATTAATTAGATGACATACATATATATACACATAAATCCAGTATTATTATGTCATATATTTCATTATTACTTATTATATATACTTTATAATCATTCATGAATGGTTAACGTGGAGAATGAATCTCATCGCGTCGTGGAGACGGTAGTCCGTACGTATGCACGAGCGATGATATCGTTCTCATGATCGTGGGACTGTATTGGAGTGTATTTATACTATCTAAGAATCAATATCACTTTAAAATAATCATATATAGTTATTATTTACACCATTATACCCATCCAAGTAAGGTGGTGGTGGAAAATTGATTACACCACGGCGTGGAGACGGTATTCCGTACGTACGCACGCGCGGTGATTTCATTTTCCGTAGGATGGATAGATGGTGAAATAGGTTTTTTTAATACTTATAATAACATATCAGTATATTAGTGATACTTATGTTATTACTTCATGATGAAACAACTAAAGAAGAAGAAGTGGAAGAAGAAATAAAGATGAAAGAATCGGTAACGGGCATTACCTCTTCTTTGAAGTGATTCTTTGAGACCTCCTTTTAGGGAACTAAAATTGGTCTTTGAAGAATACCAGGACCTCTAGGATGTCTCTAAGAAAGTTTAGAGAAGAAATTTGCAGGGTTTGGCCGATCTTGAAGGCTCAAATTGGTGTGAGGAAGAGGGGGAGGAGGTGCCCTTTTATAAGGGAGGAGAGGGGCACTTTTGAAAACTAAAAATAATATTTTATTATAAAGCCAAATTCGGTTTTAAATAGCTCCAAATTGATTTATTTCGAAGCTAATGTGGGGATGGTTCGAAATCCTCTCATCCAATAGACTTTAGAAAAGTTTAGGTTCTTATTTTAACCTTATAATTTAGTTTTAACATTAAGATAAATAATTTTACTTTTACCGTGTCTTCTTATGTTCTTACACTATAAGGTTAATAAACTCACTATATCAAGCCAAACGAACCCCACGTTGTTTATTATTAATATGTATAACCTTATCTAAGTCATTTGTCTGAACCTTAGATTTTTATGAATAAAATAACAATTAATAATATAATATTTGTTTTAAAAACTATTTTATGTCAATTTTGACACTATTTAGTAATTGATTTTTGTGAAAATATTATCAGAATTATTAGTTCGAACCAAGTTTCTTAAATCAAAGCTAACATGTCATATTAACCTGTAAAATTATTTTAATTCATAAAAAGTCTCAAATTACATTTATTTGGGTATTTATAACATCAATTATGTCAATATTTCATTAATAAGATAATTACTGCATCATCGTTGTGTCAAAAATAAATTAAATTATTTAATGTCTAAAAATTAAAAATAAAATACCATTATGTAGGGAATATTTTTATATTTCTAGGGAATATTTATAGTCTAATTTATCTTATGTATAACCCTATATTAAAAATGATTTACTTATTAATCTTTGATTTTAACTATTTTAACCATTCGTTAAATAAATTAATAATAAATTTCCTAATCTAATCCAAGTGGGCTTAAATGGTAATATTTTTTTCCTAAGGTTGTTTTTGGTCAAATTAAACTTATCCAATAGAATTAGGATATGTGTTAGGGTAATAATAATATAATTTTTATCCATAATTAACCTATTTACTTTTAACCATGGTAAAAAAAAGTAAAAAGTTACTATTCACCAAAAATTATTTTCATCTCATTGAACCACATTTTAGTACTTGATATTAACCGTGTCTCTCGGATTTTCAAAATTCCACTCAAAGAAGTGGTAAAAATAAGTTTTATGAAAAATTCAGTTTTTTTAACTACCACTTAGTGGTTTCACTATTCATCAAAAAATGAAAGTTTCCAGAAAAATACCAAAAATTAGGCCTAAGCTATATTTGATACTATGAATTCAAAAATGATGTCTATTTTATCAAATTCAAAACATATCAGTTACATTAACTAATTTAAAAATTAATTCCCGTCGTCAAAACAAATAGCGTGTTTTTAAGAGATAATAACTATCAAAAGATTGACACTTGTTTATAACTAGTTTAAATGTGAAATTACATCCAATGACCAACATTGTATTAAATTGTAAAAATATATTCTAAATATACTTTAAAACCACTCAAATTAATAATTTATCACTATAAATTATTTCTATTAAGAAAAGTTGTTTTTAATTAAAATTTAGCAATTTTCACTATTCATCAGAATATGAAAGTTATCCGAAAAGTACAAAAATTTCACCCTAAGCTAATTTCAATCTTCCGAATCCAAAAATGAAGTCCATTTTGAAAAATAAAATTTAAAAAATTTCAAAAAGTGGTTATTACTATTCATAACGGCTAGTTTTAATTATATTTTAATAGAATATCGTTGTTTAGTGAAGCTCGGTATGGGGTACTACACACACTATCGAGGAAGGTCACGATTGCGTGTAATGCAAGGCACGTCAAGGATGCGTGTTGTGCAAGCTCCTTTTGGTGTAGCGTACAACACAAGACTTTAATGAAAAGAATATTTTTCATAAAATCTCGGGGTGTTACATACCACATTTATAATAACATCACAGTATATAGAAGATACTGGAGTTATTATTTTATAATAGAAATAATAAAGAAAGAAGAAGTTGAAGAAGGAAGTTGAAAGAGGGTGGTGAAAACGTTACCTCTTCTTCAGGATATTCCTTTTGATTTGATCAAAAGGGCTCCTTAGGTTGGCTTTATGATCAATCTAAGGCCTCTAGGTTGTATTGAGGAAAATTGAGAGAGTATTTGGGATGGTTTTGGCCGAGATAAAAGGCTTTGATTGTGTGAATTAATGAGATGGGGGAGTTCCCTTTTATAAGTGGGGCGAGGGGCACCTTTGGAAAAGCTAAAAATATTATTTTATAATAAATTCATATTCGGTTTCTAATGGATAAAAAGTGGATTAGTTAAAGGTTAAGGTGGGGATGGGTCAAAAACCACTCAACCAATAGAATTTAGACAGGTTTGGGTCCTCATATTAACCTTATCATTATGTATTAACTCTTAGTTAATTAGTTTCACTTTTACAATGTCTCTTTGTATTTTTATATTATGTGGTTAATAAACATACTATTTACATCCAAGAGACCCCCAAGTGGTCCATTAATGATACACCTATCATGATATAAGTCTCTTGTCCAAACCTTAGATTGTTATGAATTGAATATAAATTAATAATATAATATTTGTTTTAAAAACTCTTTTATGTCAATTTTGACACTATAGGGTATTTTGTTTTTGATAAATTCATAACAACATTATTACTTCGAAAACAATTTATATAACCAATCCTAATATGTCATATTAATGTATGAAATTAGTTTAATTCATAAAAAGTCTCAAATTACAATTATTTTGATATTTATAATATCAATTATTTTAATATTTCATTAATTAGGTAATTACTGCATCACCATCATGTCATATATAAATTAAATTATTTAATGTCTAAAAATTATAAATAAAATACCATTATGTAGGATATTGTTTTAGATTTATAATGAATATTTAAAATCTAATTTATCTTATGTATAACCATATATAAAAAATGTTTTAGTAAATAAACATAGATTTTATCTCTTTTAACTCTTCTTTGATTTAAAAAATAATAAATGTCCTAATCTAATACAAGTGGACCTAAATGATAATATTTTACCCCTAAGGATGTTTTTGGTCAAGATACACTTGTCCAATAGAATTATGACATGTTTTTGGGTAATATTAATATCACTTTTACCCTTAATTACCCTATTTACTTTTAACCGTGGTAAATAAATGTAAAAAGATACTATTCACCAAAAATTATTTTCATCTCATTGAACCACATTTTACTGTTTGATATTAATCGTGTCTCTCATATTTTCAAAATTCCACTCACAGAAGCGGTAAAATTATGTTTTATGAAAAAATCAGTTTTTTAGCTACCACTTAGTGGTTTCACTATTCATCAAAAAATGAAAGTTTTCAGAAAAATACCAAAAATTAGGCCTAAGATATATTTGAAATTATGAATTTAAAAATTATGTCTATTTTACCAAATTCAAAACATATCAGTAGCCTTAATTAATTTAAAAATTAAATCCCGTCGTCAAAACAAATAACGTGTTTTTAAGAGATAATAACTATCAAAAGACTAACACTTGTTTATGTCTGGTTTAAATGTGAAATTACATCCAATGACCAAAGTTTTATTAAATAGTAAAAATAAATTCTAAATATACTTTAAAACCACTCAAATTAATAATTTATCACTATTATTTATTTTGATTAAAAAAGTTGTTTTTAATTAAAATTTAGTAATTTTCACTATTCATGAAAATATGAAAGTTATCCGAAAAGTACCAAAATTTCACCCTAAGATAATTTCGCTATTTCGAATCCAAAAATGAAGTCCATTTCCAAAGATAAAATTTATAAAATTTTGAAAAGTAGGTATTACTATTCATAACGGCTAGTTTGATTGGTTGTGGTGTGTTAGAATCTCGAAGTTGCGTACAATGCACGCCATTGCATTATTCAAAGGGAAACGTACCATGGAAGCTTGGGGTGTTACATCCTTCCCTACTTCAATAAATTACGTCCTCGCAATTTTTTTAAATTGGGCTTGAGAATATAATGGAAAGTCCCACATCAGAAAAAGAGTCAATTAAACTGTCACTTTAAAGAAAGGAAGAGAGGTATAAAGGTCACACAAGATAACCCATACTAGGATTCTATGTAGGAAACTATATATATGGGCGATAAAAAATGTGTTAAGTTCTAATGGAGAGGGATAGAAAACATGATCAGGAGAAAGTTAACAATAAGAAAATCACAAACTTGTGTTGGAAAAAATGGTCAATAGTATTCCAGTAGGAAAAGTAAATGGACAACATTTTTTGTTTTAAGTTACATTAAATAAGGACGAAGAATTCATTTATGATATTGACTAAGAACATAAAGAGATATACTTACTTTTTAAGTAGAGTTTCATTCTTTAATAAATTGTTACCACTAACTCATTTTTTTACAATGAGTATTCAAGAAGACTTGGTCACAATGGAAGAGCTAGAATAAACTTCTATAGAAATACATGATCCACGTAGGATAAACTATCTATTTACCTTGTCTTTAGAGATTAATAAAAACCAAAATGGTTAGTATAATATTTGATGATCCCCCAAATGTATATTCCATTAGAGAAAAAAATAGTAATCTTAATTTCTAAAATTATACCATCAATACCCCAATGTTAAATAAATACCATTCAATAATCAATTTTCCTTGTAATCCTTCAATATAATCCAAACTAATATTGAAACCCAAAACATATAAGAATGTAGTCTTCCACGTTAAATTGTATCTCCAGATGACATTAATTACTCTTAAAGTCACATACTTAAAATTAGTTATCCTATTCATTTCCATAAATAACCCAAATCACTATAAATACACAATAAAAACATAGACAAAAATCCACCATTACTCCTCAAATGAAATCCCATACTATTCTATTTTCCTTGGGCATATAGTGTTCACAACAAAGCGAACAACTTCCAAAATAACATTTATCAGTTAATCATCAAATCATTTTCCTATACAAAGGGTATTCATTTGATAAGACATAAGATCCCAAATCAAATTATTATTGATCAGTAAAATCATTTAACTAAAAATAATAGTCACAGTAACCAGGAATTCACGTAGTCCAGTGGTAGGTGAAAAATCCAAATCACACATTGGTTGTGGGGTCGATTCCCACAGCTTTGTCCGGCGTGACGGGTTCTCACACGGTCTGCGTGTTGTCCTTTTTCAAAAACTATATTTTATAACATTACCAAAATGAGATAAATTCCTCAAAATAACCATAACATAATTTAACCACAAATTTTATCTCATACCTTGCATTTTCATCCCAAATTATAATAACTTATAATTTCGTCAAACCCAATGATCATATAAAACCAAATGGTTATTTATAACTATATCCACAAGAGAAAAGACAATTCTTCCTCAAATTTCATTCTCACATGGAAAACATTAGGTTTAAAAATACAAGAGAAAATTATTCCAAAGTAAACCCATCAACAAGGAGCACTAATACTTTTTAAACATTTCTCCAACCATTTATTTACACATAGCTTCTTCTTTGACCATGAAAATATCCTATAGAATAGGGAATTCACTCGGGTAATGGAAAGGTCTCCTACATTTACGGTAAATGATTGTAAATGGAATCTTGGGACCATTTTTATATTCTTCCATAGTACTCTTCATTTTTCTTCGGCAATTATTCACTTTATGTCCTTCCTTCCTGCACGTAAAGCATTTCTTTGTCCCATTGAGACACTTTCCTGGGTGACTCCTTCCACATTTCCTTCATGATGGAAATTGAGGATTCCTTTCTCCATTGTCTCAACTACTGGAGCTCTTATCATTCATCACCTTTCTCTTCTTTGTTTAGTCCAGAAATTTGTTAATATATATATTGTTGATCATATTTTTGGAAAATTTATTTGTCATAAAGACGATTTATTTTACGACAATCAACATTTCATTTTGTTTCTCATTGCCACCACCGTTCCCACCTTGTACATCATTCTCAAAGTCACTATGACTTCCTTGGAATCCCGCCATTGGCTAAAACCAGAAAGCATTTTGTGAGTAATAGTAGTCATAAAATCATTTAGATATTAACATGTCACCATATTCTCAATTTAAAACACATTAGGATTAACCAAGGTCATTTACTCTCATCTTATATATATAATATTTCAAATTGGTTTGTAAAGGAAATGTAAATTATCCTAAGCATATCCCCTGGGAGTGTCGTAACCAAGAGTGCAGCAAGGCCCATTGTCGTCCACCAGTTCCTGTTCGAGTCTAGCTCAAAGCGGTGTTTTTAGGTTTTACCCCTAGGTATATCTGTGCCAGAGCCGCCTCTACCTGCTCGTATCCAGAGAGGGATGTATTGCTCAGAAAACTGACAAAATCTCTACAATACCAAAATTCTAGGAAGTTCTTCTATACTAATTCTCAAAGTTCATTTTAGGTATACGTGCTCTAATCAGAGTTTATCTAAATCTAGCTTTCAAGGTTTGTACTAAACTTTCTCTGATACCAACTGTAACACCTCGACCCTAGATACCCAGAGTTGGTGCATTATTACATAACATTGGCATGATCACAAGAATGATCCAGTCTGGAAAGACCGATTAGTTTAGTAGCCTTGAAAACACTAGATATATTCATAAATATTAAATTACATCAATAAGTGAAAAACGACAACAACATATTGTCTTCATATCCCCTCATACTATCCCTGCAGTTCATTCATAAAATACTTATTCACATCCTGGGAAAAAACATTGAAAGGGGTGATCTCAGATGCTCAGTAAGGATAACAATATAGTGGACAAATTCATAAATAAACATAAAAATTTAAGGTAATGTATAACTAAAAGAAAAGCCTTTTAAACTTGAACTTCTGCATAATATGGAAAGGATAAAATGAAATAATTCAATTTACTTATTCACATTTATATTATCTGATTTGAATAATCACATGAGAATATTAATAACCACTTTCACAATGACGAAATTCATAATGCCAGAGTATCATAACCACGTATCCAAGGCCTCATGCCAAGAATATAAATAAGATTTTGTCAAGGCCTCGTGCCAAGACACTAGTTTGTCTCATGAGACATACCAATGCATCGAGGAGGTATAGTGGGCTCCACCCTTCACTTACTAGGTCCAATGCATTCCTCATATGAAAGGTTTGAAATATAACAGAAACATTCATATTAAAACTAGCATACGAAATGTCAATACTTGATCCACAAACCATGAATGGTATAAAAATATCACATCCACAGTCAAACATAACTAATTCGATACAATATGGAAGATTTTATTATATCAGATTAACCTTAATGGAGAATAATGAAGGATATTGACATAGATGAAAATAATCATCAAAACTATTAGAGAGAAATATCCCCCTTTTTCTTGCAATCATTTAAATGTCACACAATTTGTCATGGAGCCATTTAAAAATAGATTTTGGAATAAAAGTTTTCTATACCACTTTGGAACTTTCTAATGGAGTTTTAATTTTAAAACCTTAATGTCCATATAAATAAATCCTTAAAACCATTTTTAAAACATCGGCATTAATGAGAAATATTTAGAAGAATAAGTCTTTAAAAAAATTAAAAATGTATTTTAGTTAGAGTTTCTAACCAAACGAGAGACACTTGAATAAAAATAATTGAGGTAATAAAAACATTGTAATATCATGAGAATAAAGGGATTCATGATATACTATCTCAAAGTACATTTTATACACTATATAAAAGTGATTTGTTGTATAACAACAAATAAGTCTCAATGGAATGTAAATTGAGATGAAATATCTTATAAAGACCATATCCTTTGGTTAAGTATAAATCAATGACATAATTATGTGTGAAAAATATAAATACCCTCAATATGATTTTGATATTTAGTGTAAATCAATCAGAGGACATTCACACATATTCTTGTAAAAACAACACTAATGAATTGGATGTTTAACTCAACAAATCGAGATTGAGGAAAAATTACTCTTATCAAGTTCATATCGATGACCTGATAATTTATCAGTGGAGTTATTATGTGTATCAAAAGTATATCCACATAAAGGGGACTGGAATTTACGACATAATAAAATGAATAGTGATTCTACACATAATCTTGGAGTAAAATAATCAATGAAGTATGCATAAATCCGAATTAGTGGAAATTGAAATTTTAAATTCCATTATCAATTTGGTAACATAAGAAATAGAAACCCATGAATGAAATGTCATACAATGGTGATTTATATATCCAAAAATTAAATTATATTACACAATTAATACAATCATGGGAAGTACGCACACCACATGAAATAAATAAGTGGTGGACAATGGAAATCTCACGAAATTAAAAGTGAGATAATAAATCCCTTAATTTGTACTTTTTCCTTGGTTGAAGGTAGGTTAAACTCATGTATAATGGTTAAATAATTGTTATTGAATTATACAAGAATCATTTACATTAATATGATATCAGATATGATCTTTTAACATTGATTTGTTAATAATATCTTAGTATTATCGTCATTTCGGGTGTTAGCTTACTCGTTTTCCTTTATATTCATTGTTATGTAAGCCATATTTGTTATGGATAGGTTGTATATTATTCATATACATAATTATATCAACTCCTTAAACATTATTTGTAATCATCAAATGAGAATTATACTTGAATGGATACGATGGAAAATGAATCTCATCGCGTTCGTGGAGACGGTAGTCCGTACATACGCACGAGCAAAAATATCATTCTTTTGATGTTAAAATAATATATAATTGGATGGTATATCATATATAAAGAATAATTATCATGTTATATTTATTTTTTACATGAATTACACATCATTATTATACCCATCCAAATAATAATTTATTGAATGACAATTACACCACGACGTGGAGACGGTAAGCCGTACATACACACGTATGGTGACATGCCATTAAAAGGATTGATAGAATACTGAATATGGTGGTACCATATTTATAATAACATCACAGTATATAGAATATAATGGAGTTATTATTTTAGAATATACATAACAAATAAAGAAGATGTTGTAGAAGAAAGGAACGTGAAAGAGGGTGGTGAAAACATTATCTCTTCTTCGGGTTCTTCTTTTTGATTTGATCAAAAGGGCTTCTTAGGATGGCTTTATGATCAAACTAAAGCCACTAGGTTGTATTGAGGGACGTTTAGAGAGTATTTGGACAGGGTTTGGCCGATTCAAAAGGCTTTTAATGTGTTAATTAGTGAGAAGGGGGAGTTCCCTTTTATAAGAGGGGTGAGGGGCACCTTTGGAAAAGCTAAAAATATTATTTTATAATAAATTCATATTCGGTTTACAATGGCTCAAAAGTGGATTATTTAAATTTTAAGGTGGTGATGGGTAGAAAACCACTCATACAATAGAATTTAGACAGGTTTGGGTCATTATATTAACATTTTCTTTAAGTATTAACTCTTAGTTAATTAGTTTCACTTTTACAATGTCTCTTTGTATTTTTAAATAATATGGTTAATAAACTTACTATATACATTCAAGAGACCCCTAGTGGTCCATTAATGATACAAATATCATGATATAAGTCTCTTGGAAGAGCCTTAGATTTTTAGGAATTGAATATAAATTAATAATATAATCTTTGTTTTAAAAACTCTTTTATGTCAATTTTGACACTATTGGGTATTTTGTTTTTGATAAATTGATAACAGCATTATTACTTCGAAAAATATTTATATAATCAATACTAATATGTCATATTAACCTAGAAAAGTAGTGTAGTTCATAAAAAGTCTCAAATTTCTTTTATTTTTATATTTATAATATCAATTATTTTAATATTTCATTAATTATGTAATTACTGCATCACCATTGTGTCATAAATAAATTATATTATTTAATGTCTAAAAATTATAAATAAAATACTATTATATAAGAAATTTTTATATCTTTCTAATGAATATTTACAATCGAATTTATCTTATGTATAACCCTATATAAAAGTTTTTTTAGTAAATAAACATTGATTTTAACTCTTTTAACTCTTCTTTGAATTAAATAATAATAAATGTCCTAATCTAATACAAGTGGACCTAAATGATAATATTTTACTCCTAAGATTGTTTTTAGTTGATATACACTTGTACAATAGAATTAGGACATGTGTTAGGGTAATATTAATATCACTTTTACCCTTAATTACCCTATTTACTTTTAACCGTGGTAAATAAAAGTAAAAAGTTACGATTCACCAAAAATTATTTTCAACTCATTGAACCCCATTTTACTCCTTGATATTGACCATGTCTCTAGGATTTTCAAAATTCCACTCACAGAAGTGGTAAAATTATGTTTTATGAAAAATTCAGTTTTTTAACTACCACTTAGTGGTTTTACTATTCATCAAAAAATGAATGTTTCCAGAAAAATACCAAAAATTAGGCGTAAGATATATTTGATATTATGAATTCAAAAATGATTTCTATTTTACCAACTTCAAAAAATATCAGTTACATTAATTAATTTAAAAATTAATTCTCGTCGTCAAAACAAATAGCGTGTTTTTAAGAGATAATAACTATCAAAAGATTGACACTTGTTTATGTCTGGTTTAAATGTGAAATTACATCCAATGAAAAACATTGTATTAAATGTTAAAATATATTCTAAATATACTTTAAAACCACTAAAATTAATAATTTATCACTTTTAATTAATTCGATTAAAAAAGTTGTTTTTAATTAAAACTTAGTAATTCTCACTATTCATCAGAATATGAAAGTTATCCGAAATCACCAAAATTTTACCCTAAGATAATTTTGATATTAAGAATCCAAAAAAGAAGTCCATTTAGAAAGATAAAATTTATAAAATTTCAAAAAGTAGGTATTACTATTCATAACAACTAGTTTGATTGGTTGTGGTGTGTTAGAATCTCGAAGTTGCGTACAATGCACTCCATTGCATTATTCAAAGGGAAATGTACCGTGGAAGCTTGGGGTGTTACCTTCTTCCCTCCTTCAATAAATTGCTTCCTCGCAATTTTTTTAAAATTAGGCTTGAGAATATAATGAAAAGTTCCACATCAGAAAAAGAGTCAATAAAACTATCACTTTAAAAGAAAGGAAGAGAGGTATAAAGGTCACCCAAGATAATCCATACTAGGATTCCATGTATGAAAATTTGGATACGGACGATAAAAAAAAGTGTTAATTTATGATGGAGAGGGATAGAAAACACGATTAGGAGAAAGTTAACAATAAGAAAATCACAAACTTGTGTTGGGACAAACGGTCATTAGTATCCTAGTAGGAAATGTAAATGGACAACATTTTTTGTTTTCAGTTACATTACATAAGGACGAGGAATTTATTCATGATATTGACTAAGAACATAAATAGATATACTTACTTTTTAAGTATAGTTTCATTCATTAATAAATTTTTACCACTAACTCATTTTTACAACAAAGTGTATTCAAGAAGACATGGTCACAATGGAAGAGCTAGAATAAACTTCTATAGAAATACATGATCCACATAGGATAAACTATATATTTACCTTGTCTTTAGAGATTAATCAAAACAAAAATGGTTTGTATAATATCTGATGATCCCCCAAATGGATATTCCATTAGAGAAAAAAACAATAATCTTAATTTCTAAAATTAAACCATCAATACCCCAAAGTTAAATAAATACCATTCAATAACCAATTGTCCTTAAAATCCTTCAATATAATCCAAACTAATATTGAAACCCAAAACATAAAATAATGTAGTCTTACACGTTAAATTATATCTCCAAATGACATTAATTACTCTTAAATTCACATACTTGAAAGTAATTAACCGAATTATTTCCATAAATGACCCAAATCACTATAAATCCACAATTAAAACAGAGATAAAAATCCACCATTAATCCTCAAATAAAATCCTATAGTATTCTATTTTCCTTGGGCATATAGTGTTCACAACAAACGAACAACTTCCAAAATACCATTTAACACTTAATCCCCAAATCATTTTCCTATACTAAGGGTATTCATTTGATAAGACATAATATCCCAAATCAAATTATTATTGATCAATAAAATCATTTAACAAAAAATAATAGTCACAATAACTAGGGACTTTACGTAGTCCAGTGGTAGGTGATAAATACCAATCGCACATTGGTTGTGGGTTCGATTCCCACAGCTTTGTCTGACGCGACGGGTTGTCACATGGTCTGCGTGTTGTCCTTTTTCAAAATCTATATTTTATAACATTACCAAAATGAGATAAATTCCTCAATATAACCATAACATAATTTAACCACAAATCTTATCTCGTACCTTTCATTTTAATCCCAAATTATAATAACTTATAATTGCCTCAATCCCAACGATCATATAAAACCAAATGGTTATTTATAACTATATCCACAAGAGAAAAGGTAATTCTTCCTCAAATATCATTCTCATATGGAAAACTGTAGGGCTAAAAAAACAAGAGAAAATTATTCCAAAGGAAACCCATCAATAAGGAGAACTAATACTTTTTAAACATTTATCCAACCATTTATTTCCACATAGATTCTTCTTTGACCAAAAAAATATCCTATAGAATAGGGAATCCACTCAGGTAATAGCCAGGTCCCCTACATTTACAGAAAATGACTGTAAATGGATTATTGGGACCATTTTTATCTTCTTCCATAGTACTCTTTATTTTTCTTCGGAAATTATTCACTTTATGTCCTTCCTTCCCGCACGTAAAATATTTCATTGTCCCATTGAGACACTTTCCTGGGTGTATCCTTCCACATTTCCTGCATGATGAAAATTGAGGATTCCTTTCTCCATGGTCGTCACTGCTGGAGCTCTTATCATTCATCACCTTTCTCTTCATTGTTGAGTACGGGAATTGGTTAATATATATATTGTTGATTATGTTTTTGGAAAATTGATTTGGCATAAAGACGATATCTTTTACGCCTATCAACATTCCATTTTGTTCCTCATTTCCACCACCGTTCCCACCTTGTACATCTTTCTCAAAGTCACTATGACTTCCTTGGAATACATCCATAGTCTAAAACCAGAAAGCATTGTGTGAGTAACAGTAGTCCTAAAATCATTTATAGATTAACATGTCACCATATTCTCAATTTGAAACATATTAGGATTAACCAAGGTCATTTACTCTAATATTATATATATAATACTTTAAATCGGTTTGTAAAAAAATGTAAATTATCCTAAGCATATCCCCCAGGAGTGTCGTAACCAAGAGTGCAGCAATGCACATTGTCGTGCACCAGTTCTCATTCGAGTCTAGATCAAAGCGGTGTTTTCAGGTTTTACCCCTAGGTATATATGTGCCAGAGCCGCCTCTACCTGCTTGTATCCATACATGGATGTATTGCTCGAAAAACTCAAAAAATCTCTAAAATACCAAAATTCTAGGAAGTTAGTCTATACTAATCATCAAAGTTCATCTTAAGTCTACATGCTCTAATCAGAGTTTATCTAAATATAGTATCCAAGGTTTGTTCTAAACTTTCTCTGATACCAATTGTAACGCCCCAACCCTAAATACCCAGAGCCGGTGCATTATTACATAACATTGGAATGATCACAAGAAAGATCTAGTCTCGAAAGACTGATTAGTTTAGTATCCTTGTAAACCATAGATATATTCGTAATGTTTACATTACATCAATAAGTGAAACGAAACAACAACATATTGTCTTCATATCCCCTCATACT
Organism: Viscum album; assembly: GCA_963277665.1. Classification (NCBI taxonomy): domain Eukaryota; kingdom Viridiplantae; phylum Streptophyta; class Magnoliopsida; order Santalales; family Viscaceae; genus Viscum; species Viscum album. The sequence goes on along the minus strand of OY728151.1, from coordinate 1,447,502,816 downwards.
ATCCCTGTAGGTCATTCATAAAATACTTCGTCACATCCTGTGAAAAAAACATTGAAAGTGGTGAGCTCAGATGCTCAGTAAGGATAACAATATAGCGGAAACTTTCAAAAATAAACATAAAAATTTAAGGCAATGTATAACTAAAACAAAAGTCTTTTAAACTTGAACATCAGCATAATATGGCAAGGATAAAATGAAATAATTCCATTTACTTATTCACATGGATATTCTACTAGTCGACTAGTCACATGAAAATATTAATAACCACTTTCATAATGACAGAATGCATAATGTCAGACTATCATAACCATGTAGCCAAGGCCTCGTGCCAATACTACAAATAAGATTTTGTCAAGGCCTCGTGCCAAGAAACTAGTTTGTCTCATTAGACCTACCGATGCATTGAAGAGCTATAGTGGGCTCCACCTATCATTTACTAAGTCCAATGCATTCCTCATATGAAAATTTTGTAATATAACAAAAACATTCGTATTAAAACTAGCATACGAAATGTCAATACTTGATCCACAAACCATGAATGGTATAAAAATATCACATCCACAGTCAAACATAACTCATTCGATACAATATGGAATATTGTATTGTATCAGATTAACCTCAATCGAGAATAATTAAGGATGTTTACATAGATGAAAATAAGCATCAAAACTATTAGAGAGAAATATCCCCCTTTTTCTTGAAATCATTTAAAAGTCACACAATTTGTCAAGGAGCCATTTAAAAATAGACTTTTTAATCAAAGTGTTCCATACCACTTTGAATATTACTAATGGAGTTTTAATTTTAAAACTTTAATGTACATATAAATAAATCATTAAAACCATTTTTAAAACATGGGCATTAATGATAAAGATTTATAAGAATAAGTCTTTAAAACACTTAAAAATGTATTTTAGTTAGAGTTTCTAACCAAAAGAGAGAAACTTGAATAAAAATAATTGAGGTAGTCAAAATATTGTAATATCATGAGAATAAAGGGATTCATGATATACTATCTCAAGTACATTATATACACCATATAAAAGTGAATTGGTGTATAACAACAAATAAGTCTCAATGGAATGTAAATTGGGATGAAATCTCTTATAAAGACCATATCCTTAGGTTAAGGACAAATCAACGACATAATGATGTGTAAAAAATATAAATACACTCAATATGATTGGATATTCAATGTAAATCAATTAGAGGACATTCACACATATTCTTGTAAAAACAACACCAATGAATTGGATGTTTAACGCAACAAATCGAGATTGAGTAAAAAGTGAATTGGTGTATAACAACAAAGAAGTCTCAATGGAATGTAAATTGAGACGAAATCAGTTATAAAGACCATATCCTTAGGTTAAGGATAAATCAACGACATAATGTTGTGTAAAAAATATAAATACACTCAATATGATTTGATATTCAGTGTAAATCAATCAGAGGACATTCACACATATTCTTGTAAAAACAACACCAATGAATTGGATGTTTAACTGAACAAATCGAGATTGAGTAAAAATTACTCTAATCAAGTTCATACTGATGACCTAATAATTTATCAATGGAGTGATTATGTGTATCAAAAGTATATCCACAGAAAGGGGAGTGGAATTTATGACATAATCAAATGAATACTGATTCTACACGTAATCTTGGAGTAAAATAATCAATGAAGTATGCGTAAAGCCGAATGAGTGGAAATTGAAATATAAAATTCCCTTTTCAATTTGGTAACATAAGAAACATACACCCATGAATGAAGGGTCATAAAATGGTGATATAGATATCCATAAATTAAATTATATTACACAATGAATATAATCATGGGCATTACACACACCACATGAAATAAATAAGTCATGAACAATGGAAATCTCACGAAATTAAAAGTGAGATAAGAAACCCATTACATTGTACTTTTTCCATTGTCAACGGTCAGTTAACCTCCTTTATAATGGTTAAATAATTGTTACTAAGGTATACAAGAATCATTTACATTAATATGATATCATATATGATCTTTTAACATCGATTTGTTAATAATATCTTACTATTATCGTCATTTCGGGTGTTAACTTACTCGTTTTCCATTATATTATTTGTTATGTAAGCCGTGTTTGTTATGGATAGGTTGTATATTATTAATATCTAGGATTATATCAACTACTTAAACATTATTTTTAATCATCAAATGAGAATTATTCTTGAATGGATACGATGGAGAATAAATCTCATCGCGTTCTTGGAAACGATAGTTCGTACGTACGCAAGAGAAAAAATATCTTTCTTTTGATGTTAAAATAATATATAGTTGGATGGTATATAATATAGAAAGAATAATTATCATGTTATATTTATTATTTACATGAATTACACATCATTATTATACCCATCCAAATAATAATTTATTGAATGACAATTACACCACGACATGGAGACGGTAAGCCGTACATATGCACATATGGTGACATGCCATTCAAAGGATGGATAGAATACTGAATATGGTTGTACCATATTTATAATAACATCATAGTATATAGAATATACTGGTGTTATTATTTTAAAATTGAAATAACAAAGAAATAAGAAGTTGAAGAAGAAAGGAACTTGAAAGAAGGTCGTGAAAACATTACCTCTTTTTCAGGTTCTTCCTTTTGATTTGATCAAAAGGGTTCCATAGGTTGGCTTTATGATCAAACTAAGGCCTATATGTTGTAGTTAGGGAAGTTGAGAGAGTATTTGGGCAGGGTTTGGCCGATCCAAATGGCTTTGAATGTGTGAATTAGTGAGAAGGGGGAGTTCCTTTTTATAAGAGGGGTGAGGGGCACCTTTGGAAAAGCTAAAACTATTATTTTATAATAAATTCATATTCGGTTTCTAATGGATATAAAGTGGATTATTTAAAGTCTAAGGTGGGTATGGGTCGAAAACCACTCAACCAATATAATTTATACAGGTTTGGGTCATTATATTAACCTTATCTTTAAGTATTAACTCTTAGTTAATTAGTTTCACTTTTACAATGTCTCTTTGTATTTTTATATTATATGGTTAATAAACTTACAATATACAACCAAGATACCCCCAAGTGGTACATTAATGATACACCTATCATGATATAAGTCTCTTGTCCGAACCTTAGATTTTTAGGAATTGAATATAAATTAAAAATATAATATTTGTTTTAAAAACTCTTTTATGTCAATTTTGGCAGTATTGGGTATTTATTTTTTGATAAATTTATAAAAGCATTATTAATGAGAAACAAATTTATATAATCAATTGTAATATGTCATATTAACCTATAAAATTAGTTTAATTCATAAAAAGTCTCAAATTACATTTATTTTGATATTTATAATATCAATTATTTTAATATTTCATTAAATAGGTAATTACTGCATCACCATTGTGTCATAAATAAATTAAACAATATAATGTCTAAAAATTATAAATAAAATAATATTATGTAGTAAATATTTTTATCTTTATAATGAATATTTACAATCGAATTTATCTTATGTATAACCCTATATTAAAAATGTTTTAGTAAATAAATATTGATTTTAACTCTTTTAACTCTTCTTTGAATTAAATAATAATAAATGTCCTAATCTAATACAAGTGGACCTAAACGATAATATTTTACTCTTAAGGTTGTTTTTGGTCGAGATACACCTGTATAATAGAATTAGGACATGTGTTAGTGTAATATTAATATCACTTTTACCCTTAATTACCCTATTTACTTTTAACCGTGGTAAAAAAAAGTAAAAAGTTACTATTCACCAAAAATTATTTTCATCTCATTGAACCACATTTTACCCCTTGATATTAACTGTATCTCTCGAATTTTCGAAATTCCACTCACAGAAGCGGTAAAATTATGTTTTATGAAAAATTCAGTTTTTTAACTACTACATAGTGGTTTCACTATTGAGCAAAAAATGAATGTTTCCAGAAAAATACCAAAAATTAGGCCTAAGCTATATTTGATATTATGAATTAAAAAAAGATGTCTATTTTACCAAATTAAAAACATATCAGTTTCATTAATTAATTTAAAAATTAATTTCCGTCGTCAAAACAAATAGCGTGTTTTTAAGAGATAATAACTATCAAAAGATTGACAGTTGTTTTTGTCTGGTTTAAATCTGAAATTACATCCAATGACCAACATTGTATTAAACAGTAAAAATATATTCTAAATATACTTTAAAACCACTCAAATTAATAATTTATCACTATTAATTATTTCTATTAAAAAGTTGTTTTTAATTAAAATTTAGTAATTTTCACTATTCATCAAAATATGAAAGTTATCCGAAAAGTACCAAAATTTCACCATAAGCTAATTTTGATATTAAGAATCCAAAAATGAAGTCCATTTGGAAAGATAAAATTTATAAAATTTCAAAAATTAGGTATTAATATTCATAACAGATAGTTTGCTTGGTTGTGGTGTGTTAGAATCTCGAAGTTGCGTATAATGCATGCCATTGCATTATTGAAAGGGAAACGTACTGTGGAAGCTTGGGGTGTTACATTCTTCCCTCATTCAATAAATTGCGTCCTCGCAATTTTTTTAAAATTGGGCTTGAGAATATAATGGAATGTCCCACATCAGAAAAAGAGTCAATAAAACTATAACTTTAAAAGAAAGGAAGAGAGGTATAATGGTCACCCAAGATAACCCATACTAGGATTCCATGTAGGAAAATATGGATATGGACGATAAACTAAGTGTTAAGTTGTGATGGAGAGGGATAGAAAACATGATTAGGAGAAAGTTAAAAATAAGAAAATCACAAACTTGTTTTGGGACAAACAGTCATTAGTCTCCCAGTAGGAAAGGTAAACAGACAAATTTTTTTGTTTTAAGTTACATTTCATAAGGACGAGGAATTCATTTATGATATTGAAAAAGAACATAAAGAGATATAATTACTTTTTATGTAGAGTTTCATTCATTAATAAATTTTTACCACTAACTCATTTTTTTGAACAATGAGTATTCAAGAAGACTTGGTCACAATGGAAGAGCTAGAATAAACATCTACAGAAATACATGATCCACGTAAAATAAAATATATATTTACCTTGTATTTAGAGATTAATCAAAACCAAAATGGTTATTATAATATCTGATGATCCCCGAAATGGATATTCCATTAGAGAAAAAAATAGTAATTTTGATTTCTAAAATTGAACCATCAATACCCCAATGTTAAATAAATACCATTCAATAATGAATTGTCCTTAATATCCTTCAATATAACCCAAAATAATATTGAAACCCAAAACTTATAAGAATGTAGTCTTCCACGTTAAATTGTATCTCCAAATGACATTAATTACTCTTAAAGTCACATACATAAAAGTAATTAACCTAATAATTTCCATTGATAACCCAAATAATTATAAATCCACAATAAAAACATAGATAAAAATCCACCATTACTCCTCAAATGAAATCCCATACTATTCTATTTTCCTTGGGCATATAGTGTTCACAACAAAGCGAACAACTTCCAAAATAACATTTATCACTAAATCACCAAATCATTTTCCTATACTAAGGGTATTAATTTGATAAGACATAAGATCCCAAATCAAATTATTATTGATCAATAAAATCATTTAACTAAAAAAATAGTCACACTAACCAGGGACTTCACGTAGTCCAGTGGTAGGTGACAAATCCCAATCGCACTTTGGTTGGGGGTTCGATTCCCACAACTTTGTCCGACGCGACAGGTTGTCACACGGTCTGCGTGTTGTCCTTTTTCAAAAAATATATTTTATAACATTACCAAAATGAGATAAATTCCTCAAAATAACCATAACATAATTTAACCACAAATCTTATCTCATACCTTGCATTTTCATCCCAAATTTTAATAACCTATAATTGCCTCAAACCCAACGATCATATAAAACCAAATTGTTAGTTATAACTATATCCACAAGAGAAAAGATAATTCTTCCTCAAAAATCATTCTCACATGGAAAACTGCAGGGTTAAAAATACAAGAGAAAATTAATCCAAAGTAAACCCATCAACAAGGAGCACTAATACTTTTTAAACATTTCTCCAACCATTTATTTCCACATAGTTTTTTTTTGACCAAGAAAATATCCTATAAAAAAGGGCATTCACTCGGGTAATGGCCAGGTCCCCTACATTTACGACAAATGACTGTAAATGGATTCTTGGGACTTTTTTTATCTTTTTCCATATTACTCTTCATTTTTCATCAGAAATTCTTCACTTTATGTCCTTCCATCCTGCACGTAAAGCATTTCTTTGTCCCATTGAGACACTTTCCTGTGTGTCTCCTTCCACATTTCCTGCATGATGGAAATCAAGTATTCCTTTCTCCATGGTCTCCACTGCTGGAGCTCTTATCATAATAACCTTTCTCTTCTTTGTTGAGTCTGAGAATTGGTTAATATATATATTCTTGATCATATTTTTGGAAAATTGATTTGACATAAAGACGATATCTTTTACGCCTATCAACATTCCATTTCGTTTCTCATTTCCACCACCGTTCCCACCTTATACATCATTCTCAAAGTCACTAACACTTCCTTGGAATCTAACCACTGACTAAAACTAGAAAGCATTGTGTGAGTAACATTAGTCATAAAATCATTTAGAGATTAACATGTCACCATATTCTCAATTTGAAACACATTAGGATTAACCAATGTCATTTACTCTCATCTTATATATATAATACTTCAAATCGGTTTGTAAAGAAAATGTAAATTATCCTAAGCATATCCCCTGGGAGTGTCGTAACCAAGAGTGCAGCAAGGCCCATTGTTGTGTACCAGTTCCCGTTCGAGTCTAGCTCAAATCAATGTTTTCAGGTTTTACCCTTAGGTACATCGGTCCGAGAGCTGCCTCTACTTGCTCGTATCGAGACAGGGATGTATTGCTCGGAAAACTCACAAAATCTCTACAATACCAAAATTCTAGGAAGTTCTTCTATACTAATCCTCAAAGTTCATCTTAGGTCTACGTGCTCTAATCAGAGTTTATCTAAATCTCGCTTCCAAGGTTTGTACTAAACTTCCTCTGATACCGACTGTAACGCCCCATCCATAGATACCCAAAGTTAGTTCATTATTACATAACATTGGCATGATCACAAGAAAGATCAAGTCTCGAAAGACCGATTAGTTTAGTATCCTTGGAAACACTAGATATATTCATAATGTTTACATTACATCAATAAGTGACAAACAACAACAAAATATTGTCTTCATATCCCATCATACTATCCCTGCAGGTTATTCATAAAATAGTTCTTCACATCCTTGGAAAAAAACATTGAAAGGGTTGAGCTCAGATGCTCAGTAAGGATAACAATATAGTGGAAATTTTTATAAATAAACATAAAAATTTAAGGCAATGTATAACTAAAAAAAATCCTTTTAAACATGAACATCAGCATAATATGGAAAGGATAAAATGAAATAATTCCATTTAATTATTCACATGGATATTATACATGTCGAATAATCACATGAAAATATTAATAACCACTTTCATAATGACGAAATGCATAATGCCAGACTATCATAACCACGTAGCCAAGGCCTCGTGCCAAGACTATGAATAAGATTTTGTCAAGGCCTCATGCCAAGACACTAGTTTGTCTCATTAGACCTACCGATGTATCGAGTAGCTATAGCAGGATCCACCCATCACTTACTATGTCAAATTCATTCCTCATATGAAAAGTTTGAAATATAACATAAACATTTGTATTAAAACTAGCATACGAAATGTCAATAATTGATCCACAAACCAGAAATGGTATAAAAATATCACATCCACAGTCAAAAATTACTAGTTCGATACTATATGGAAGATTGTATTGTATCAGAATAACCTCAATCAAGAATAATTAAGGATATTGACATAGATGAAAATAATAATCAAAACTATTAAAGTGAAATATCCCCCTTTTTCTTGAAACCATTTAAAAGTCACACAATTTGTCAAGGGGCCATTTAAAAATATATTTTTGAATCAAAGTGTTCCATACCACTTTGAAACACTCAAAAAGAGTTTTAATTTTAAAACATTAATGTCAATATAAATAAATCCTTAGAACCATTTTTAAAACATTTTCATTAATGAGAAATATTTATAAGAATAAGTCTTTAAAACACTTAAAAATGTATTTTAGTTAGAGTTTCTAAACAATATAGAGACACTTGAATACAAATAATTGAGGTAATCAAAACATTGTAATATCATGAGAATAAAGGGATTCATGATATACTATCTCAAAGTACATTATATACACCATAAAAAAGTGATTTGGTGTATAGAAACATATAAGTCTCAATGGAATGTAAATTGAGATGAAATCTCTTATAAAGACCATATCCTTAGGTTAAGGATAAATCAAAGACCTAATTATGTGTGAAAAATATAAATACACTGAATATGATTGGATATTCAGTGTAAATCAATCATAGGACATTCACACATATTCTTGTAAAAACAACACCAATGAATTGGATGTTTAACTCAACAAATCGAGATTGAGTAAAAATTACTCTTATCAAGTTCATACCGATGACCTGAAAATTTATCAATGGGGTGATTGTTTATCAAAAGTATATCCACAGAAAGGGGAGTCGAATTTATGACCTAATCAAATGAATAGTGATTCTACACATAATCTTGGAGTATAATAATCAATGAACTATGCGTAAAGCAGAATGAGTGGAAATTGAAATTTCAAATTCCCTTATCAATTTGGTAACTTAAGAAACAGACACCCATGAATGAAGGGCCATACAATGGTGATGTAGATATCCATCAATTAATGTATATTACACAATTAATACAATCATGGGTAGTACACACACCACATGCAATAAATAAGTGGTGAACAATGGAAATCTCACGGAATTAAAAGTGAGATAAGAAACCCCTTACCTTTTATTTTTTCCTTGGTTGATGGTAGGTTAACTTCCATTAAAATGGTGAAATAAATTTTATTGAATTATACAATAATCATTTACATTAATATGATATCACATATGATCTTTTAACATTTATTTGTTAATAATATCTTAGTATTATCGTCATTTCGGGTGTTAACTTACTCGATTTCCTTTATATTCATTGTTACGTAAGCCATGTTTGTTATGGATAGATTGTATCTTATTCATATCAAGAATTATATAAACTCCTTAAAAATTATTTTTAATCATCAAATGAGAATTATACTTGAATGGATACGATAGAGAATGAATCTCATCCCGTTCGTGGAGACGGTAGTCCGTACGTACGCACGAGCAAAAATATCATTCTTTTGATGTTAAAATAATATATAATTGGATGGTATATCATATATAAAGAATAATTATCATGTTATATTTATTATTTACATGAATTACACATCATTATTAAACCCATCCAAATAATAATTTATTGAATGAAAATTACACCACCACGTGGATACGGTAAGCCGTACGTACGCACGTATGGTGATATGCCATTCAAAGGATGGATAGAATACTGAATATCGTTGTACCATATTTATAATAACATAACAGTATATAGAAGATACTGGAGTTATTATTTTAGAATAGAAATAACAAAGAAATAAGAAGTTGAGGAAGAAAGGAACTTGAAAGAGGGTGGTGAAAACATTACCTCTTCTTCGGGTTCTTCCTTTTGATTTGATCAAAAGGGCTCCTTAGGTTGGCTTTATGATCAAACTAAGGCCTCTAGGATGTAGTGAGGGAAGTTGAGAGAGTATTTGTTTAGGGTTTGTTAGATCCAAAAGGCTTTGAATGTGTGAATTAGTGAGAACGGGGAGTGCCCTTTTATAAGAGGGGTGAGAGGCACCTTTGGAAAAGCTAAAAATATTATTTTATAATAATTTCATATTCAGTTTCTAATGGATCAAAAGTGGATTATTTAAATTTTATGCTGGTTATGGGTCGAAAACCACTCAAACAATATAATTTATATAGGTTTGGTCCTTATATTAACCTTATCATTAAGTATTAACTCTTAGTTAATTAGTTTCACTTTTACAATGTCTCTTTGTATTTTTATATTATATGGTTAATAAACTTACTATATACATCCAAGAAACCCCCAAGTGGTCCATTAATGATACACCTATCGTGATATAAGTCTCTTGTCCGAACCTTAGATTTTTAGGAATTCAATATAAATTAATAATATAATATTTGTTTTAAAAACCCTTTTATGTCAATTTTGAAACAATTGGGTACTTTGTTTTTGATAAATTAATAACAACATTATTACATCGAACAAAATTTATATAATCAATCATAATATGTCATATTAACCAAGAAAATTATTGGAATTCATAAAATGTCTCAAATTACATTTATTTTGATATTTATAATATCAATTATTTTAATATTTCATTAATTAGGTAATTACTACATCACTACTATGTCATAAATAAATTAAATTATTTAATGTGTAAAAATTATAAATAAAATAAAATTATGTAGGAAATATTTTAATATTTATAATTAATATTTAAAATCGAATTTATCTTATTTATAACCCTATATTAAATTTTTGTTAGTAAATAAACATTGATTTTAACTCTTTTAACTCTTCTTTGAATTAAATAATAATAAATGTTCTAATGTAATACAAGTGGACCTAAATGATAATATTTTACTCCTAAGGTTGTTTTTGGTCATGATACACTTGTGCAATAGAATTAGGACATGTGTTAGGGTAATATTAATATCATTTTTACCCTTAATTACCCTCTTTACTTTTAACCATGGTAAATAAAAGTAAAAAGTTACTATTCACCAAAAATTATTTCCTTCTCATTGAACCAAATTTTACTCCTTGATATTAACCATGTCTCTCGGATTTTAAAAATTCAACTCACAGAAGCGGTTAAATTATGTTTTATGAAAAATTCAGTTTTTTAACTACCACTTAGTGATTTCACTATTCCTCAAAAATTGAATGTTTTAAGAAAAATATGAAAAATTAGGCCTAAGATATATTTGATATTATGAATTAAAAAATGATGTCTATTTTACCAAATTCAAAACATATCAGTTGTATTAATTAATTTAAAAATTAATTCCCGTCGTCAAAACAAATAGCGTGTTTTTAAGAGATAATAACTATCAAAAGATTGACACTTGTTTATGTCTGGTTTAAATGTGAATTTACATCCAATGACCAAAATTGTATTAAATGGTAAAAATATATTCCAAATATAATTTAAATCCACTCAAATTAATAATTTGTCACAATTAATTATTTTGATTAAAAAAGTTTTTTTAATTAAAATTTAGTAATTTTCACTATTGGTCAAAATATGAATGTTATCCGAAAAGTACCAAAATTTAACCCAAAGATAATTTCAATATTAAGAATCCAAAAATGATTTCCATTTAGAAAGATAAAATTTATAAAATTTCAAAAATTAGGTATTACTATTCATAACAGCTAGTTTGATTGGTTGTGTTGTGTTAGAATCTCAAAGTTGCGTACAATGCACGCAATTGCATTATTCAAAGGGAAACGTACCGTGGAAGCTTGGGGTGTTACATCAACTTTAAATAAACTTAAAATCCATCAAAGGATGTTGACATAGATGAAATCAAAACCCATTTTAGAGATATATCTCTTTCTATTTTGAAATAATTTAAGAGTCACATAATTATAATGAAAACATTTATTTTGGAAATACTCTTATAAGCTTGTAATCGAAGCTTTGATGATGTTATAAGGGCGGAAAATAGCCGCACCCGCCGTATAAGTTAAAAAAACATTCTTGCCTTAAATTTGTCGAAATGGTCAAAAAGTACCTTGTTTGGAAAATGACAGAAAGATTTCCTTCAAAACACATAAGGGTATAATTTACTTTAACCCATTTTCTATTAAATATTAAAAATTCTTTGAAATACATTTTTACAAAACATGGATGTGGATGATAAAGAGGTCCCAATAGATAATTACGTATAAACAACCTCAGATAATAAAGAGATTGTGAGATAAACCCTTAAATTTTACTTTTCCTTGGTTGAGGGTAGGTTAACCTCCTGTATAATGGTGAAATAATTGTTATCAAATTATTCAAGAATCATATACATTAATATGATATCATATATGATTGTTTAACATTTCTTTGTTAATAATATCTTAGTATTATCGTCGTTTCGAGTGTTAACTTACTCATTTTCTTTTATATGTTTTTTTACATAAGTCATGTTTTTTATGGATAGGTTGTATGTTATTCATATCCTGAATTATATCAAGTACTTAAACATTATTTTTAATCATCAAATGAGAATTAGACATGAATGTATATGATGGTGAATGAATCTCATCGCGTTCGTGGAGACGATAGTCTGTACGTACGCATTAGCGGCAATATCATTCTTTTGATATTAAAATAATATATAATTGGACAGTATATCATATATAAAGAATCATTATCATGTTATATTTATTATTTACATGAATTATACATCATTATTATACCCATCCAAATAATAATGTATTGAATAACAGTTACACCACGACGTGGAGACGGTAGGCCGTACGTACGAACGTATGGTGACATGTCATTCAAAAGATGGATAGAATAATTAATATGGTTGTGCCATATTTATAATAACAACATAGTATATAGAAGATACTGGAGTTGTTATTTTATAATGGAAACAACAAAGAAAGAATAATTTTAAGAAGAAAGGAACTTAAAAAAGTGTGGTGAAAACATTACCTCTTCTTCGGGTTCTTCCTTTTGATTTGATCAAAATGGATCCTTTGTTGGATTTTTGACTAAATAAAGGCCTCTAGGATTAAGGTAGGATAGTTGAGAGGGTATTTGGGCAGAGTTTGGCCGATCCAAAAGGCTTTGAAGGTATGAAGAATTGTTTAGAAGTGGTGTCCTTTTATAAGGGGGAGGAGGGCCTCTTTAGGAAAAACTTAAAGTATTAATTTATAATAAATTCATATTCAGTTTCTAATGGCTCCAAAGTGTATTATACAATGTATAAGGTGGGGATCATTCTAAATCCTTTCAACAAAAAGATTTTAGATAGGTTTGTGTCACTAAATATAACTTATCATTTACATTTAACTCTTAGTTAAGTAGTTTGACATATACCATGTCTCTTTGTATTTTTATATTATATGGTTAATAAACATACCATATACTTCCAAGAGAACCCCAAGTGGTTCATTAATGATACACCTATCATTATATATGTCTCTTGGCCGAACCTTATATTTTTAAGAATTGAATATCTATTAATAATATAATATTTGTTTTGAAAACTCTTTTATGTCAATTTTGACACTATTTGGTATTTGATTTTTGTGAAAATCATTACAGCATTATTACTTCGAAAAAACTTAATTAAATCAATAATAACATGTCATATTAACCTATAAAATTAGTGAAATTTATTAAAAGTCTAAAGTTACCTTTATTTGGGTATTTATATTATAAATTATTTTAATATTTCCTTAATTAGGTAATTACTGCATCACCATTGTGTCATAAATAAATTAAATTATTTAATGTCTAAAATTTATAAATAAAATACCATTATGTAGGAAATATTTTTAGATTTCTACTGAAAATTTATAATCGAGTTTATCTTATGTATTACCCTATATTAAAAATGTTTTAGTTAATAAACTTTGATTTTAACACTTAATTGAATTAAATAATAATAAATGTCCTAATCTAATCCAAGTGGACCCAAATGATAGTATTTTATTCCTAAGGTTGTTTTTGGTCGAGATACACTTGTCCAATAGAATTAGGACATGTGTTAGGGTAATATTAATATCATTTTTACCCTTAATTACCCTACTTTCTTTTAACCGTGGTAAATAAAAGTAAAAAGTTACTATTCAGCAAAAATTATTTTTATCTTATTGAAGCACATTTTACTCCTTGATTTTAACCGTGTCTCTCAGATTTTCGAAATTCCATGCACAGAAGTGGTAAAATTAAGTTTTATGTGAATTTCCAAATTCTCCTAGGAGGTGGGTAAAATACGGTGAAAAGTTCATTAAAATTTAAATATATATATATAATTATTCTAAACTAACTCAAATGAATTACATTGAACTTATATATGTATTATGTATCTATTTTGACCATAATTAAATTTAAATAAAATAAATAATTATTTAAATAAAAATTCTGTTTTAAACTATAACTCAGTGTTTTTTCACTATTCATCAAAAATTGAATGTTTTCTGAAAAATAACAAAACTTCACCCTAAGATAATTTCGATATTCCGAATCCAAAAATGAAGTCCATTTTGAATGATAAAATTTATAAACTTTCAAAAAGTGGGTATTACTATTCATAATGTCTAGTTTGATTCGTTGTGGTGTGTGTTAGAACTCAAAGTTGCGTACATCACACGCTACTGTATTATTCAAAGAGAAGAGTATCGTGGAAGCTTGGGGTGTTACATAATTGATTCTTTAAATCTATTAGTGAAGTATCAACTACTAATTATTTATAGTTAGTGCACATTTATGTTTTATGTCCTACCAAAATTTGAAGTATTTGAGACATGTAATAATTATTTTTTTAATTAATGATTACAGTAGATATACATGGGACTATTTTATGGAAAATAAATCAGAATCCTAATGGGCTCCTTGCAATAAGACAGATTGAGTTCCAGTTCTAATTCCTCATAAGTGAGTACATACGTTGGGTCAGGCATGTATTTTCTCAACAGTGATATGTGGAACACATCGTGAACTTCGGAGAGACTTGGCGGTATTTCCAAACGGTAATCTACAGCCCCAATTCGTTATAGAATTTCGAAAGGTCCTATGTACCTGGGACTCAATTTACCTTTCGTACCGAAACGTATAACTCCCTTCCATGGAGATACCTTCAAGGAAACATGATCTCCTACCTGAAATTCCAAATCCTTCCTTCGGTTATCGGCATACCTCTTCTGCCCACTTTGAGCTTCTTTGATGTGGTTTTGTATTACCTTCACCTTTTCCATCGTTTAATCCACCATTTCTGGGCCTACAAGTTTTCTTTCACCAATGTCATCCAAATAGGTTGGTGTGCGACATATCTTTTCGTATAACACATCATATGGTGCCATCTAAATAATCAAATGGAAGCTATTGTTATAGGAAAATTATACCAGAGGTAAAAATGGATCCCTCATACCTTGAAATGTAACGCCCCGACCCTAGATACCCAGAGTCGGTGCATTATAACATAACATTGGCATGATCACAAGAAAGATCAAGTCTCGAATGACCGATTAGTTTAGTAGCCTTGAAAACACTAGATATATTCATAAAGTTTACATTACATCAATAAGTGAAAAACTACAACAACATATTGTCTTTATATCCCATCATACTATCCCTGCAGGTCATTCATAAAATACTTCTTCACATCCTGGGAAAAATAAAACATTGAAAGGGGTGAGCTCAGATGCTCAGTAAGGATAACAATATAGCAGAAACTTTAATAAATAAACATAAAAATTTAAGGCAATGTATAACTAAAACAAAAGCCTTTTAAACTTGAACTTCAGCATAATATTTCAAGGATACAATGAAATAATTCCATTTACATATTCACATGGATATTCTACAAGTTGAATAATCACATGAAAATGTTAATAACCACTTTCATAATGATGGAATGAATAATTCCAGACTATCATAACCACGTCGCCAAGGCCTCGTGCCAATACTACAAATAAGATTTTTTCAAGGCCTCGTGCCAAGACAATAGTTTGTCTCATTAGAAATACTGATGCATTGAGGAGCTATATCGGGCTCCACCCGTCACTTGCTAAGTCCAATTCATTCCTCATATGAAAAGTTTGAAATATGACATAAAAATTCGTATTAAAACTAGCATACGAAATGTCAATACTTATCCACAAACCATGAATGGTATAAAAATAGCACATCCACAGTCAAACATAACTCATTCGATATAATATGGGAGATTGTATTGTATCATATTAACCTCAATCGAGAATAATGAAGTATATTGACATAGATTATAATAATCATCAAAACTATTTGAGGGAAATATCCCCCTTTTTTATGAAATCATTTAAAAGTCACACTATTTGTCAAGAAGCCATTTAAAAATAGATTTTTGAATCAAATATTCCCATACCACTTTGAAACTTTTAAAAGTATTTTTAATTTTAAAACTTTAATGTCCATATAAATAAATCCTTAAAACCCTTTTTAAAACATGGACATTAATGAGCATGATTTAGAAGAATATGTCATTAAAACATTTAAAAATGGTAATTTAGTTAGAGTTTCTAACCAAAAGAGAGACACTTGAATACAAATAATTGAGGTAATCAAAACTTTTTAATATCATGAGAATAAAATGGTTTCATGATATACTATGTCATGGTACATTATATACACCACATAAAAGTGATTTGGTGTATAACAACAAAGAAGTCTCAATGGAATGTAAATTGAGATGAAATCTCTCTTAAAGGATGTATCCTTAGGTTAAGGATAAATCAATGAAATAATTATGTGTGAAAAATATAAATACACTAAATATGATTGGATATTTAGTGTAAAACAGTCACAGAACATTCACACATATTCATGTAAAAACAACACGAATGAATTGGATGTCTATCTCAACAAATCAAGATTGAGTAAAAATTAATCTTATCATGTTCATACCAATGAATTGAGAATTTATCAATGGAGTGATTATGTGTATACAAATTATATCCACAGAAAGGGGAGTGGAAATTATGACATAATCAAATGAATTGTGATTCCACACATAATCTGGGAGTAAAATAATCAATGAGGTATGCGTAAAGCCGAATGAGTGGAAATTGAAATTTCAAATTCCCTTATCGATTTGGTAACTTATGAAACATGCACCCATGAAAGAAGTATAATACAATGATGATGTAAATATCCATAAATTAAAATATATTACACAATGAATTCAATCATGGGATGTACACACACCACATGCAATAAATAAGTGGTGAACATTAGAAATCTCACGGAATTAAAAGTGAAATAAGAAACCCCTTACTTTATAATTTTTCCTTGGTCAACGGTAGGTTAACCTCCTGTATTATGGTGAAATAATTTTTATTGAATTATACAAGAATCATTTACATTAATATGATATCACATATGATCTTTTAACATTGATTGGTTAATAATATCTTAGTATTATCGTCATTTCGGGTGTTAACTTACTCATTTTCCTTTATATTATTTTTTATGTAAGTCGTGTTTGTTATGGATAGGTTGTATAATATTCATATCCAGAATTATGTCAACTCCTTAAACCTTATTTTTAATCATCAAATGAGAATTATACTTGAATGGATACGATGGAGAATGAATCTCATCGCGTTCGTGGAGACGGTAGTCCGTACGTACACACGAGCGAAAATATCATTCTTTTGATGATAAAATAATATATAATTGGATGGTATATCTTATAGAAAGAATAATTATAATGTTATATTTATTATTTACATGAATTACACATCATTATTATACCCATCCAAATAATAATTTATTGAATGACAATTACACCACGACATGGAGACAGTAAGTCGTACGTACACACGTATGGTGACATGCCATTCAAAGGATGGATAGAATACTGAATATGGTTGTACCATATTTATTATAAAATCAAAGTATATATAAGATACTGGAGTTATTATTTTAGAATAGAAATAACAAAGAATGAAGAAGTTGATGAAGAAAGGAACTTGAAAGAGGGTGGTGAAAACATTACCTCTTCTTCGGGTTCTTCCTTCTGATTTGATCAAACAGGCTTCATAGGATGGCTTTATGATCAATCTATGGCCTCTAAGTTGTAGTGAGGGAAGTTGAGAGAGCATTTGGGCAGGTTTTGGATTATCCAAATGGCTTTTAATGTCTGAATTCGTGAGAAGGGGGAGTTCTCTTTTATAAGAGGGGTGACAGGCACCTTTGGAAAAGGTAAAAATATTATTTTATAATAAATTCATATTCAGTTTCTAATGGATCAAAAGTGGAATATTTAAAGGTTACGTTGGGGATGGGTTGAAAACCACTCAACCAATATAATTTCGATAGGTTTGGGTCATTATATTAACCATATCTTTAAGTATTAACTCTTAGTTAATTAGTTTCACTTTTACAATGTCTCTTTGTATTTTTCTATTATGTGGTTAACAAACATAATATATACATCCAATAGACCCCAAAGTGGTCAATTTATGATACACCTATCATGATATAAGTCTCTTGGCCGAACCTTAGATTTTTTGGAATTGAATATAAATTAATAATATAATATTTGTTTTAAAAACTCTTTTATGTCAATTTTGACACTATTGGGTATTTTGTTTTTGATAAATTCATAACAGCATTATTACTTCGAAAAAAATTTATATAATCAATCCTAATATGTCATATTAACCTATAAAATTAGTGTAATTCATAAAAAGTCTCAAATTACATTTATTTTTATATTTATAATATCAATTATTTTAATATTTCATTAGGTAGGTAATTTATGCATCACCATTGTGTCATTAATAAATTAAATTATTTAATGTCTAAAAATTATAAATAAAATACCCTTATGTAGGAAATATTTTTATATTTCTATTGAATTTTTACAGTCGAATGTATATTATGTATAACCCTATATTAAAAATGTTTTAGTAAATAAACTTTGATTTTAACACTTTTAACTCTTCTTTGAATTAAATAATAATAAATGTCCTAATATAATCCAAGTGGACCTAAATGATAGTATTTTATTTATAAGGTTGTTTTTTCTTGAGATAAACTTGTCCAATTGAATTAGGACATGTGTTAGGGTAATATTAATATCATTTGTACCCTTAATTACCATATTTACTTTTAACCGTGGTAAATAAAAGTAAAAAGTAACTATTAACCAAAAATTATTTTCATCTCATTGAACCACATTTTACTCCTTCATATTAACCGTGTCTCTTGGATTTTTGAAATTCCACTCACAGAAGTAGTAAAATTATGTTTTATTTGAATTTCAAAATTCTCCTAGGAGGTGGGTAAAAGACGGTGAAAAGTTCAATAAAATTTTTATATTTCTAAAATTATTCTAAACTAACTCCAATGAATTACATTGAACTTATATAGGTATTAGGTATCTATTTTGACCTTAATTTAATTTAAATAAAATAAATAATTATTTAAATAAAAATTTGGTTTTAAACTATAACTCAGTATTTTTCACTATTCATCAAAAAATTGAATGTTTTCAGAAAAATACAAAAAATTCGGCCTAATCTATATTTGATAATATGAATTCAAAAATGATGTCTATTTTACCAAATTAAAAAAAATAAGTTGCATTAATTATTTTAAAAATTAATTCCCGTCGTCAAAACAAATAGCGTGTTTTTAAGAGATAATAACTACTAAAAGATTGACACTTATCTATGTCTGGTTTAAATGTGAAATTACATACAATGACCAAAATTGTATTAAATTGTAAAAATATATTGTAAATATACATTAAAACCACTCAAATTAATAATTTATCTCTATTAATTATTTAGATTAAAAAAGTTGTTTTTAATGAAAATTTAGTAATTTTCACTATTCTTCAAAATATGAAAGTTATCTGAAAAGAACCAAAATTTCACCCTAAGAAAATTTCGATATTAAAAATCCAAAAATGATGTCCATTTTGAAAGATAAAATTTATAAATTTTCTAAATGTAGGTATTACTATTCATAACGGTTAGTTTTATTGGGTGTGGTGTGTTAGAATCTCGAAGTTGCGTACAATGCACGCCATTGCATTATTCAAAGGGAAACATACTGTGGAAGCTTGGAGTGTTACATGAAAGTCAAGTGATCATGATCTCAACTTTTCTCTAAGTTTTGAATAGTCTGGTCTGATTATCCATCAGTTAGGGGGTGGTAAGAAGTGCTCAAACGAAGTTCAGTATCCAGGGCATTCTGATGAATTTTCCAGAATTTTGAAGTAAAACGTGGATCACGATCAGAAACAATCGATAGGGGTACTCCATGAAATCTCAAAAGTTCATTAATATATAGTCTTGCTAGGAGTTCGAGTGGTAAATCTTCCCTTATAGAAAAAAAATGTGCTGAATTGGTAAAACGATCAACAATGACCCATATTGCATCGTTCTTTCTAGGAGTCTTTGGTAGTCCCATGATAAAGTCCATTGTAATATTATCCCATTTCTAATCAGGTATGGGAAGAGGTTGCATGACTCCTCCAGGTTTTTGTGTTCCGGCTTTCACTTGTTGAAAAACCATACATCTTGACACAAAACCAGCAATCTCCCTCTTCATGTTGTCCCACCAAAAATGTTCCTTCAAATATCTATACCTTTTGGTTCTCCCAGGGTGTATAGAGAAATTGGAACTATGAGCATCATCCAACAAATCTATTTTTAGATCAGGTATATTGGGAACACAAAGTCTCTTCCCAAATTTCAAAATTCCATCATCATACATAATGTCACTCAATCTCCCATCATTCACTACTTTAATCTTCTTTTGAAACTCTTCATCACCGGTCTGAAAACTCTTTATAATTTCTAGTAAAGATGGTTCATCAACCATTTGAAAAAGTATTGAGGTTTCACCTTCCATGGGGATTCCCATATACATCTTTACTAGATCCATGTATATAGGATCCTTTTTAACTCTCATCTTGTTCAAAACACCATGATCCTTTCTGATCAATGCATCTGCCAGCTTATTTTCCTTCCCTGCGTGGTAGTGTATCGTACAATAATAATCCTTGAGTAGTTCAAGCCATCTCCTTTTCCTCATGTTGAGTTCTTTCTGTGATAAAATATTCTTCAAACTATTGTGATCAGTATAAATCTCTCATTTCTCACCATAGACATAGTGTCTCAAAATCATCAAAGCAATGATTATAGCAGCTAACTAATGACCATGAGTAGGATATTTTTCTCATGAATATTCAGATGTCGTGATGCATAGGCAATAACTCTATCATTCTGCATAAGGACACAACCAAGTCCTTTCTTCGATGCATCACTATAAATAACAAACCTGTCATTTCCGAATGGTAGAGTCAAAATAGGAGCATTGACTAATCTTATCTTCATTTCATCAAAACATTCTTCATACTCTTTTGTCCAACAAAAATTAACCCCTTTACGTGCGAGCTTCGTTAATGGGTTATCCAATCGTGCAATGTTCTAGATGAAATGTCGATAATAACCTGCTAAACCAATAAAATTGCGTACCTCAGTTATTCTCGTCAGTGCAGGCCATTCGTGGATTGCCTTGGTCTTAGAAGGATCAATAGAGATTCCATATTTAGAGAAAATATGGCCAAGAAAAGAAATCTCATGAAGCCAGAATTCACACTTGCTAAGCTTCCCATATAATTCATGTGTTCTCAGAGTCTTCCGGATAATGCGCAAGTGATTTTCATGATCTTCATATCATTTGGAATATACCCAGATATCATCAATAAATACCACCAAAAAATCATCGATATATTCCTTGAAAATGCTATTCATTAGATCCATGAATACATAGGGTGAATTAGTCAATCCAAAAGGCATTACTGTAAACTCGTAATGCCCGTACCTTGTTTGAAATGTAGTCTTCAGAATGTCCTCCTTCTTGACAAAAAACTGATGGTATCTAGATCGAAGTTCAATCTTTGAAATGTATTGACCTCCATACAGTTGATCAAATAAATCATCAATGCGAGGTAGGGGATACTTGTTCTTTATTCTTATAGCATTGATTTCCCTATAGTCGATACATAACCTCATAGATCCATCTTTCTTCTTAACAAAAATGACAGGAGCTCCCCATGGAGAAACATTAGGGAGAATAAATCCCTTATTACTCAATTCTTGTAGTTGTTTTTTTAGTTCAACTAATCCCACAATGGCCATTCTAGAAGGTGTCTTCGATATAGGCCTTGAACCAGGAATTAAATCAATGGAAAACTCAATTTCACATTCTGGAGGATGTCCCGATAAATCTTCCGGAAACACATTTTCATATTCTCTCACAATAGGTAAATCCTCTATTTGAACATTCCTTTCCTCACCCACAATTATTTCATTCTCTTCTTCCTGATAATTGAATTTAGTTGTGCTACTGGGGGTGGATCTTGATAAGAATCTTGTGGTGATGATTCTGCTCTAAATATAAGGTGTTCATTGTAATCATCATCAAAAATCATAACCTCCTTCTTCCTACTATATATTTTCTCATCATGGTCCGAAAGACAATCTATACTAAGGATTATATCAAATTCAGTCATGGGTATGATGATGAGATCAGCAGAAAAAGAACATTTATATGCCCTAACGGGAACAAATCCACAGACTTTTATAGAAATGATACTTCCCTTATGAGTTTTAACTAACAAATCCCTTGTTAAATCAAATTGGAAATATCTAATTTTCTTAGAAAACCGGGAAGATATGAAACAATGTGACGATCCAGAATCAAATAAATCATTTTCTAAACTTGAGGAAACCATTAAATTACCTACCACTACGTCTTTCGGGGCTTCAACCTCAACAGTAGTGATTGCATAAGCTTGGCCTTGATCCCTTGGAATTTTCTGAGGTAAGTTTCCCTAACGCATAGGAAATTCATTTGCATAATGTTCCATCAACCTACAATTGTACCATTGATCATTGGTATTGTATTTCTTTCCTTTACAATCACCAGCTAGATGGCCTTTCTGTCCACATTTGTAGCATACTCCTTTTCCTTTTAGACAGGCACCAGGGTGCTTCCTTACACAATTATCATAGGGTGGAAATTCAATTCGACCCTTCTTCTCAGTTTCCTTATTTCCTTTACCATAGTGTTCAACAGCTCTCTTCTTCTATTTCTTTGATTTAAAATCATAAGACTTAGAGAATTCATTTTCTGTCTTGATAGCTCACATGACAATATCTTCCTATGATGAGAAGGATTGTGATACTAATGCTCAATAGAGATATGGTTTTAACCCATCAAAGAAATGATCAATCTTACTTATTGGGTTATGTATATAATCTGAAGCATGCCTCGCTAACCTTGTAAAGATAGCCTCATACATTCCAACATTCTCATCCTCCTTTTGCCTCAGTCTTAGAAATTGTCTTTCCATATCCACTCAATGGTCACGACGAAAGTATTTTTCAAAGAAAAGTTATTTAAATTCCCTGCATTCCATATTTGATACTTCCTCTTCATCCTTTGTATTTTGAATCCAGGACCACCATTGATCATCATCTCTAGTGAGGTGGTAAAATGCCATGACAACTTTTTCCCTTTCGCTACTCCCCAAAGATTGGAATATTTTATATAAGGAGTTTATCCATTTCTCATCCACTAATGTATTTTTACTCCAATTGAACATTGGTGGTTATTGCATCATGAAGCGATCTAACATTGATCCTCCACGCTATGGATATGGGTGCTCCATACGGGTAAGGTTATTATTCATATCCTGAGTGAGTTGTCCCAGTATGGTGATTAGTTGTTCAGCACCAGTTGCATCACTAGCTCCACAATAATTATCTTGAGTAGGAGGGAATCCCTACATGGAGTGCGTTCATTGATACGATTTCCATTCCTTCCACTGGGTGCCATTTCTAAAAAATGGAGTAAACTAGATTAGTTTATGAATCGAAATATATAATTCCAATCTTCCAAAACACTTACATAAATTCAACAGTTTATGGGTATAACCCAGAATCAGAAAAAAAAAATCTTTGAGGAAGTATATACTCACAAACCCTTCATAATGGTTTGTCAAAAAATGAGAATTATCCTAAGCATATCCCCCAGGAGTGTCGTAACCAAGAGTGCAGCAAGGCCCGTTGTCGTGCACCAGTTCCCATTTGAGTCTAGCTCAAAGAGGTGTTTTCGGGTTTTACCCCTAGGTACATCTGTGCCAGAGCTGCCTCTACCTGCTCATATCCAGAAAGGGATGTATTGCTTGGAAAACTCAAAAAATATCTACAATACCAAAATTCTAGGAATTTCTTCAATACTAATCCACAAAGTCTATCTTAGGGCTATGTTCACTTATCAGAGTTTGTCTAAATATAGTTTCCATGGTTTTTACTAAACTTCCTCTGATACCAACTGTAATTCCCCGACCCTGGTTACCTAGAGTCGGTGCATTATTACATAACATTGGCATGATCACACAGAAATCATGTCTTGAAAGATCGATCAGTTTAGTATTATTGGAAACATTATTCATACATATGTTCAACTTTACAGCGTGAAGAGAAATACAACACAAATATATTTCATTAGAAGCATCCAAGCCTCCTAGATTATTTCTGCAGGTCACACATAACTAACTTCATCATATCCTGGGAAAATGAAACATAAGAAAGGGGTGAGATCAAATGCTCAGTAGGGGTAAGTTATACAGAAGAAAATGAAATAAATATTAAGCATGGTAAATAATTGAAACCCCAATCCTTAACCAATAATAAACATTAATACTTTTATGGTAAGAATATGAGCTGAGTAAATAATTCCATAATAAAACATAATCATGGGTATTCTACTAGTCGAATGACCACATGAAACATTAATATTATTTCCATAATGAGGGAATGTATAATGCTGGACATTCTAAAAAATTTTGTCAAGGCCTCGACCAAGACGTCTAAAAATGATTAAGGCCTCGTCCAAAAGCATAAATCAATTTGGGAAAGGGCCTCGGCCAATTCCACGTCTAGTTTTCTCATGAGACCTACCGATGCATCGAGGAGCTATAACAGGCTCCACCCGTCACTAACTAAGTCCAATGCATTCCTCAAATAAAAAGGTTGAAATATAACATAAACATTCGTATTAAAACCAACATACGAAATGTCAATAATTTAACCATAAACCATGAATGGTATACAAATAACACATCCATAGTCAAACAAATCAAAAAACCTTCAATACAATATAGATGTTTTGTATCATAATAAATCACCTTTAAATAAATATAAAATCCATCAAAGGATGTTGACATAGTTGAAATCAAAACCCTTTTTAGAGAAATATCTCTTTTTATTTTGAAATAATTTAAGAGTCACATAATTATAATGAAAACATTTATTTTGGAAATATTTTTATAAGATTGTAATTAAATCTTTGATGATGTTATAATGGCGGAAAATAGTTGCACCCACCGTATAAGTTAAAAAAACATTCTTACATTAAATATGTCAAAACGGTCAAAAAGTACGTTGTTTAGAAAATGACGGAAATATTCCTTTCAAAACACATAAGGTTATAAATGACTTTAACCCATTTTCTATTTAATATTAAAAATGATTTAAAATACATTTTTATGAAACATGGATGTGTATGATTAAGAGGTCCCAGTAGATAATTACGTACAAACAACCTCAGATAATGAAGAGATTGTGAAATAAACCCTTACCTTGTACTTTTCCTTGGTTGAGGGTAGGTTAGCCTCATGTATAATGGTGAAATAATTGTTATTAAATTATACGATAATCATATACATTAATATGATATCATATATTATCTTTTAACATTGCTTTGTCAATAATATCTTAGTATTATCGTCGTTTCGGGTGTTAACTTACTTGTTTTATTTTATATGTTTTGTAACATAAGTCATGTTTCTTATAGATAGGTTGTATATTATTCATATCCAGAATGATATCAAGTCCTTAAACATTATTTTTAATCATAAAATATTAATTATACTTGAATGGATATGATGGGGAATGAATCTCATCGCGTTCGTGGAGACGGTAGTCCGTAGGTATGCACGAGTGACATGTCATTCTTTTGATATTAAAATACTATATATATGGATGGTATATAATATATAAAGAATAATTATCATGTTATATTTATTAGTCACATGAATTACCAATCATTATTATACCCATCGAAATAATAATGTATTGAATAACAATTACACCACGACGTGGAGACGGTAGGTCGTACGTACGCACGTATGGTGACATGTCATTCAAAGGATGAATAGAATACTGAATATGGTTGTACCATATTTATAATAACATCACAATATATAGAAGATACTGGAGGTGTTATCTTATAATTGATACAACAAATAAAGAAGAAGTTGAAGAAGAAAGGAACTTGAAAAAGGGTGGTGAAAACATTATATCTTCTTCGGGTTCTTCATTTTGATTTGATAAAAAGGGATCCTTAGGTTGGATTTATAACTAAATAAAGGCCTCTAGGATTAAGGTATGATAGTGTATAGGGTATTTGGGTAGAGGTTGGATGATCCAGAAGGCTTTTAAGGTATGAACAATTGGATATAAGTGGTGTCCATTTATAAGGGGGGGAGGGGCTCTTTAGGAAAAACTTAAAATATTAATTTATAATAAATTAATATTCGGTTTATAATGGCTCCAAAGTAGATTATTCAAATTATATGGTGTGTATGGGTCTAAATACTTTCAACAAATATATTTTATACAGGTTTGGGTCTCTAAAGTAACCATATCATTTATATTTAACCCTTAGTTATGTAGTATGACATATACCATGTCTCTTTGCATTTTTATATTATATGGTTAATAAACATACCATATACATCCATGAGAACTCCAAGTGGTTAATTAATGATACAAATATCATTATATAAGTCTCTTGGCTGAGCATTATATTTTTAGGAATTGAATATCCATTAATAATATAATATTTTTTTAAAAAACTCTTTTATGTCAATTTTGACACTATTTGGTACTTGATTTTTTTGAAAATCATAACAGCATGATTGATTCGAACAAATTAATTAAATAAATAATAAAATATCATATTAACCTATAAAATTATTTTAATTTATAAAAAGTCTCAAATTACATTTATTTGGGTATTTATATTATCAATTATTTTAATATTTCATTAATTAGGTAATTACTGCATCACCATTGTGTCATAAATAAATTAAACTAGTTAACGTATAAAATTTATAAATAAAATACCATTATGTAGGAAATATTTTTATCTTTCTAATGATTATTTATAATATAATTTATCTTATGTATTACCTTATATTAAAAACGTTTTAGTTAATAAACTTTGATTTTAACTCTTTTAACTCATCATTGAATTAAATAACAATAAATGTCCTAATCTAATCCAAGTGGACCTAAATGATAATATTTTAATCCTAAGGCTGTTTTTGGTCGAGATACTCTTGTCCAATAGAATTAGGACATGTGTTAGGGTAACATTAATATCATTTTTACCCTTAATTACCCTATTTACATTTAACTGTGGTAAATAAAAGTAAAAAGTTACAATTCCCCAAAAATTATTTTTAGCTTATTGAACCACATTTTACTATTTTATATTAAATGTGTCTCTTATATTTTCAGAATTCCACTCACATAAGTGGTAAAATTAAATTTTATGTGAATTTCCAAATTCTCCTAGGAGGTGGGTAAAAGACGGTGAAAAGATAAATAAATTTTTTTTATATATAAAATTATTCTAAACTAACTCCAATGAATTACATTGAACATATATATGTATTATGTCTCTATTTTGACCTTAATTAAATTTAAATAAAATAAATAATTTTTAAATTAAAATTCAGTTTTAAACTATAACTTAGTGTTTTTTCACTATTCATCAAAAATTGAATGTTTTCAGAAAAATACCAAAAATTCACCCTAAGGTAATTTCGATATTCCGAATCTGAAAATGAAGTCCATTTTGAATGATAAAATTTATAAACTTTCAAAAAGTGGGTATTACTATTCATAACGGCTAGTTTGATTCATTGTGGTGTGTGTTAGAACTCAAAGTTGCGTACATCACACGCTACAGTATTATTCAAAGAGAAGAGTATTATGGAAGCTTGGGGTGTTACATAATTGATTCTTTAAATCTATTAGTGAAGTCTCAACTACTAATTCTTTATAGTTAGTGCACATGTATGTTTTATGTCCAACCCAAATTTGACGTATTTGAGACATGTAATAATTATTTTTTTACTTAATGATTACAATAGATATACATGGGACTATTTTATAGAAAATAAATCAGAATCCTTTTGTTATTTTAATTTTTTTCCAATGTTAAAAATGAGAGGAAACTACGACTGATAATTATCCATACTAATCATGGTTTAATCATTAATATTCAGATTTTGAAACTATGTATTGTACAAAAGGAATTAGACATTAATTCTCAGGTCCTATAACTCCTCATAAAAATTGTTTCATTAGATGAAGTAGTCATAATCTTCATGAAATAACATGAAACTTTTTGAGTAAATACGAAATTTCTAAACATTGTTGGTGATGAATCTATTATAACTCTTTTATAATAAAATTTCTTAATAAAACTCCATATGAATTAGGGACTGACCAAAAAAAAAAGTTTTATACATTAATGTATTTGGATGCAAAGTATTCATACTAAATAATAAGGAAAATTTAATAAATTTTCATCCAAATTCAATTAAAATATTCTGATCCTTTTTTAAGATAAACCAACCAACATCTTTAGATGTTTTTCCAAAAATGATTTTTAACTATTGATTTAAGATTTTATAATAAGGAAGATATTGGATAAATTGTTTCAAAAGTATATATTATTGATGATTTTCATCCTTATGTTTTTTAACATTTTTTATAAAACTCTAGTCACTTGATTCTTAGGAATCATCCTAGTGATAGTATCATTGGTTATGTGCATCAACTATTTAGGTCTCAAATATCTTCAATAAATGATTTTTTTTCCTAATTTGATGTCAAAAATCATAATAAATATTTATGTGATGAGGATTGGATAATAGCCATGCTAGATGAACTAAATTAATTTTAGAGGAAAAAATTCTGGCCATGATAGATAGATATAAAAAACATTATTAATTAGAGTAAAATGGGTTTTCAGAAACATGTTTGATTAATATGGAATAATGATTATAAATAAATCAAGACTTTCTGATAAAGGTTACAATCAAAAAGAGGGAATATATAACGAAGAAATATATACTCCATTAGTTGTACTTTAATCTATTCATATTCTATTATCCTTGGTAGTATCATTCAATTTTATACTATTTGAAATGGATGTAATGTTTTCTTTCGTTAATGATTTTATACAATAGGAAGTCTTTATTGAACATTATCCTAGTTTTGGGGATACAAAAAATCTTTATTACATTTTTAAATATAACAAAGCATTATATGGACATAAACAAGTCATTATAACATTGTATGATAGATTAATAGGATTTTTGTAAATAAACAATTATGTTATAGGAACTGATGATCGAACTGTGTTATAATAAATTTTAACAAATACATTAGGATTCATCAAATATATGTTGATAACATTATATTGGGATAAATGCCACAATATATAATATATTCTATTTCTAATATTATGAAATCTATGTTTGAAATTAGTATGATGGGTGAGTTAACATTTTTTCTTGGTTTTTAAATTTCTCAAAAATAATAAGTTACATATGTATAAGAACATATTTATATTTATGTTCTTCCTAAAATTTAAGGATATGACTGTACTAAAGATATTTTTACTCCCATAGATACCTCAAAGATACTTGATATTTATGAATCTTGGAAACTAGTTGACCAAACAACTTTTAGAAGGATGATTAGAATATTACTATAATTAATTTATAGTCACCATGATTTGATGTTTTCTACTTGATTATGAGAAAGATATTAATATAATAAAAAATAATCCCATCTTGAATTTGTAAAATGTATTTTTTTTATCTGAATAGAACTATGGATTTAATATTTTTTATTTTTGGAAATGATTTTGATTTAAAAATATTTTTTGGATATTGAATTTGGTGGTTGTATAAAGGGTAGAAAATGTACTTCTATAAATTTTCATTTTATAAGAGAATCATTAGTTAATTTATCATGTATGAATCAAAACTCAGTATCAATTTCCATTGCTAAAGCCAAATATTTAGTAGATGGATGTTTTATTCTCAAGTGTTGTGGATGAAACACACACTCACAGATTATGTAATGAGTATTTATAATAATCATATACTATGGGATAAACTATTTACATTTATTTATGTAAAAACCATCCACAACACTCTCATGAAAAACATATATATATATGGAATCACATTATTTGGATTCACACAAAAAAAAGGGATATCATTTTTCAATTTATCAGAATTCCAGAAAAAATTTCTAATATATTTATAGAACTATTACCTTCTGATATATTTGAATACATTAAAAATAGATGGGAATGATAACAGTAATGTATCCATTTATAATCACATATTATTATAATAATCTCATTACACTATTTATCTTCTTTTCATTATGGGAGTAAAAATGATTATTTTTTTAAAAAAATAGTTTCTTAATATTTTAGTTTTCATAAAGTTTTTATCATAATTAGTTTTTTAGACTCACAATAGTAGTTTTCAAAATCATATTTTGTAAACATTTTAGAAATAGGACTTTATAATTTGTCTATAATTGAGTTCAATTGAATTAGTGTTCGAAAATTTACCATCATTGGGTTTCTCATTAATATTTATTTTTCAATTATATTATTTTTCGAAAATAATTTCATTCAACTATTTATGTTTTTTTAACCTCTCTCTCAACTATCATAATCTATTATTTTATAAAACAATTGATGTAAATTTAACATACAGATGATTCCACTTAAAATAGTATGTTTCTTTATTTTATGTTTTTAGATTATTCTATTACAATAAGATTTATAGTTGATTGTTTTTATTATAAAAAAATTTATGTATTTTTTTAAAATTATGTTAAACCATTTATACCCATTAAAATAAAATATTCAATAAATACTAAATAGTTTTAATTTCTTACAAATATATCTTCTAATTTTTTATCAACGGTCAGATCAATTTGATCAAATATGATCTGTTAGATCATTTTTAGAGATGAACCATCACCTAAAACACATATATAATGGGACCCCCTTATGTCCCACATCGGTTATCTCAGTATATTTCCTTAAATCACTACCTTATTTAATTATATGAGTCCATAATCTTTTTTTCTTGTATGAATCATCATAATCAAGTCCACATACAACTGCTTGTGTGAAGGATTAGAATGACTAGTTTCTGTTCTAGAAAAGGTTATTATAAATGCATTTCTATAAAATCTTTGATGTGTGTCTTGAAAGGATTATATACTTTCATGGTTGGTAATTTATTATGTTCGGAACAATAAAACCTTGATTACAATTTATTTTACCTGTATTTGGAAAGAGATTCTAGTATCTCTATAATGTTTTTAGAAAAATATGGAAATTAAATGTTTTCATTATAAATAAATTATAAGTGTTACAAGATGAAACTATGGGAAACCCCATGTTTTATAGGAATTTCAGTTGATGGAGATGCATTTCATCAATCTCAAAAACTACCATAATCTAAGTCTATGTTAATCAAAGTGCTGAAAAAAATCATTATCTAAAAATATATCAGATGTCGAACTGAGGATGGTAACCCATATCATCCCTCATCATATTGTTAAATCCCTTAAGATGAAAAGGTTCTTAATTCCATGAATGGGATATTTAGTTACATGGAATGTATCAAATATCTTTATACAAGATTATCTTTTTTATATGAGGAAAATCCATTTATTTGGTCTTATTCTTTTCACTATCAAGAAAATATAGACCAAATAAACCATGTATCCAAAAATAATGTTTCTAGCATTAATTAATATGATTATTTATTCTAGTATAAAACATTGTAATATTTTGATCATGTTTCTGACTATTACAGAAATGATTGTGTTTATTTGTGATGATATGATAAAGGGCATGGATTTTGTTTTTGATTCAAAATCATAGTTTTTTTGTTATGAGTTCTCTGGATTCTTCATCGGAGGTAGAACCTACTTCAAAAACCATGATATCCATGAATTTTTACAAATAGATAAAGGATGATTATATTTCCACAACTAATGGAATGAAACAAAAGAATGTTTCAAATTATATTTCTATTGAATGGATAAGGGCACAATATAAAAGGAAATCAAAGGATCCCTTGTCGTATCTCAACCCATTAGAAGAATTAGAATGAAAGATACATGGTACTATTGTTCTATTGAAATATGAAAAAAGAGAATAATCAAATTAATGATGTATCATAACAATAAAAATGAGAGATTCTTGAAAGCAGTAGAGATTGATTCACATAAGGTTGTTTTAAAAAATCCTAAATTTGGATTTTCAATTCATGAAATATCTATTATCTATGTTGATGTTCCCATGATTGTATATAAGTGAAAGGTAGCTGTGGTGGATAATAAATATATTCTTATTGGGAAACATGATTTATAATCAAAATCAACATCATGAATATTTTTTGATAAGAGATAGTCGATGGTGATGTTGAATTGGATTTTCTAGAAAAAAACCTATGAATTTATTGAAAAAGATATTATGTACAAAGAAATATAAGAGTATCATGATGGTGAATAAGGAAAATAAGGTTTAAAAGGTGAATAAAGTGATAGAAAAGAAAAAGAACGTGGATAAAGGGGAATTTATGTAAATAAACAATATTCTATGTAAATGGATGATGAGAACAATTCGGATAATAATTCTATGTGGACTTCACAAGATTACAAAAAAGTATTGTCTCTATGGGAAATCGAAAAGAGAGATCTGTATCCCAAGAGAAAAAAATACCTATTATTTCTTGAATATGTATCTTCATATAAGAATAATGAACAAGAAAAAGATGAATAAAATAAGGTTTTTGTATGATTGATATTTATTCTTTTGATATTTTTGATGGAAATATGGTAGATAAAAAATTCAAAATTAAATTTCAATGAAGGAAAAAAGAAAAATAGTTCTATAAGAAATCATAAGAAGCCACATAATTCCTTTTTGGGATGAAGAAGTAAATATATTTGATGATGGAAGAGAAAATTCATCATAATGTGTAGAGTTCATTGTTTATACATTGAAAATTACTTAATGGAAAATTATTTATTTTATAAAACTAGATTTCTTATTTAATATGATTCATGATTTCTTCTATCCGAAATCAGATTTGACAAACATACCGATAGAGAATGTGGTTAAACTAGAAGCTGGATTAAAAGGACATTTAGATTTTTATAAAATTCATTTAATTTCATGTAGTTAATTTACTAATGGGTATTGAAAATTCAATAACAATATTAAGATTCATGATGATATTTTTAAATAGATAAGGAAGGATTTTATTGCATTGGTGGAAAGTTTCCTTTTGTTGACATAGGATATGGAAGAAGGTGTAAACATTGTAAAGTATTTCAAATATCAAAATGACAATCATATAATGAATTTAAATGAAATGAGTGGAAATATGAGGTATTTTATGGATCATAAAATGATAATTAAGAATCATAATGAAGACATCACAAATCTGAAAAATTATTTTTCCCAATGACATAAGATCCCTGATGAAAATATTAAACTGTAAGATGAAAAGATTGAGATTCAAGAGGAAATGATACAAGAGCTGTTAATGAAAGAATATCTTTAGAAGATTTTATTTCCACGATTTAAGAATGTCAGAATTAATCCAAAAAATTGAAGATAATAGCCAGATCATTGACGTTGAATAAAGATTAATCTCTTAAGGTATTGTTGTAATTTTTTTGATTGGAATTTCATTTATCGAATTTTTTATATAATTAAAACATGTTTGAATACCTTCCAATTCATATTTGGTGAAATGAACATTAATTTATGTTATATGGTCATTTACTTTATTACTGTGTTTTGTATAGATGTCTCTTGAACCCTTTATATGTATTTCTATAATTTTACCTATTCCTTTTTTATAATAAAAAATGTGGAGCGTTTTATAGAAATGTGGATATATTTTTATGTAATGATGTTAAATACTTTTAAAGAAGAGAATACAATCCTTACGGATGATCATATCATAAGGGGAGTTAGTTTTATTTACTATTGTATTCATATGAGTTATAAAAATAGGGGATATAAGTATTAATGTTTAATTCTGAATACGATGTTCATAATAATAATAATAATGGAATTATGTTTTTTGTTTTATTTTATATTTAAATATTACAGTTTTTTCTTTCTAAAAAAGGGATATTATTAAGTTCAAAACTTTTTAATTACTTTTCTATTCCCTTTATTTAGGAAATCACAAACTATTTTCTAAATACATAATTACTAACTCATTCATGTCCAATAATTTTATGATTTTTCTATAGAAAACATATATGATTTATGATAGATAAAATCATTTTTAACATATTCATGAATTTATTCATACATTATTCAATACAGTTATTGTAGTGAGTATTGATCAGATAATGATCAAAATCACCTTTATAAAATTAGTTTGAAAAAGTTTTTTTTATTTTATTTGTACTGAATTTTTTTAACCATACATGACAACATAATTGGTAATATCAGAATCATACTCATAAAGAAAGTTATAATGACATTCTATAATTAAATACATTTTATTTATCTATATTTAAATTCTCAAAATGGAAAACTATATTCTATGGAAATAGAATACAATTTACATTAGAAATGTGTAAAACAAAATGATGACATACATTCTATTATAATATGACCATTGAAGTTCCACGAGTCCATGTCCTTGCGAAAAAATCAGAAACAAATATGATTGTTGGAGATCATGATGATCGCTGTAAGGATTAACTATAAATACTAGATCATTTTAAGAGTTTAAAAATAATGAATGTGTGTACGATGCTACTGAATTTTTCACTACTATTTTGTTTTCACTCTTGATTTTTCAAAAGTGTGAAAAGTATGTACAACTTGTTCTTAGAATCTTGTATTGCTTTATATAGAGTTCTTATTAAGGAAACTATTATAGTTTTTCTCCTTAATTTTTTTTGTAATTTCCATGTGTATCCGGATTGTGTGATTGCAATCGAGGGCTTCCAATGATAGGAAGAAATAGGATCTGATCACCATATTGATCAAGGGATTGATGGGATAGCAAGATAGAGTTGATCATTGTATCGAGGGTAATTGGGTATAAAATGATATAGAAAATAGGATCATCATATCGAGGGCTCCTAGGGACAATGAGACAAACATATATTTATATAATGGGATTTCTCTAGTAAGGTAAAAATAAAATATCATGTAAATATAAAAAAGGTACCATTATACAATGTTAAATTATACCCTTATATTTGGGATAAAATAATATTATTACTTTTTATTACGTTTTTTATTAAAAAAATTTATTTCCAAATAATATAATAAAAAATGATATTTTTTATTCATCTTTATATTTGTATTATGTTTATCATAATAGCTTCGATTACCATGCAATTGTTTAACTCTGAATACCATTCTAGACACATTAATATAGAATCACTAATTTTTTTAATACTCAAATATATAAAAACCGTTGTGATTGTGTTTCTATTTATATTCATTTTCTATAGTGATTACGATTAATCTCTAATTATGTTACCACAAATTCATTATTACAAATCTATAAGTTGTAAATGCAGAATCAATTTCTTGTTACGACATTTGACATACATATAAGAATCTACTTGATTATGATATATTTATTATCAAACACAATGTCCAAATCCGATCACTTTTTAAATACCTAATAGGTTTTTTAATATGATTTTATAAATCTTGTTAAACAAAGATTCTATAATGGATAAAAATGAATGTTTTTAAATATATAATTAACCCCTCTTGTATTTATCCATCTTTATATAAATAATGTTACAACATATATAACTATTTTTGTGTCAAAAAATATCTTACTAAACAAAAAAAATGTACTCAGGTGTTAGGCCCCTCACCCATATCATCCTTCTATTGTGGATTTATGCCATACAACATTGTCAAAACTAATGGGTTGTTACCCGTTAAGGGAGTTTCCTATGTTCTAAAATAGCAGAAAATCATATGTGATTATCATATTTATAATATAAATAATCATATAACTTTCTCAAAATTGTATTGATAATCATCAAAAATACATTATAATGAAGCTCATTTCAATACATGTCATTTAATTCAATAAAACCTACTGATTTTAATTGGTTAAAATTACCTCATAATGATGCTCATTTCAATGATTATCTTTTCCCCAATAATTTGTTTTTACCAAGAGTATCATGTTATATTTAAATCACATAACTATTTAATTTGTTCAATTAAACATATTCTTGAAAATTCAAAATGAAAACAACTATTGAATAATAAAAATAAGATTCATGTTTTTTGTAACCACAATACAATGGAAAAAATACTCAAAAAACATGATAATCATATATCATAACCTAAAACAATTAGTAATTACACTTCATTTATTTTAAAACAAATGGTCTCTAGGGAATTAATCCTTCAATTAGAACATTGACTCTATTTTATTTTGGGAATTAAACAATTAATGTTTCTTTAAGAAGAAATTTATTTCCCTACATAAACTCTATTGGTCACATCATTAAATTATAATTATCTTATTTGTTCTATAATTTTTTACACTTAAATAATCATTTATTTACATTAAAGAATTCATCATGGGGACTCATATTATTATTATTTTTCATACATAATTTAATATTATTATATGTTTCATAATTATCCTATGATATTCCATTAGATTTTATCTTTATCTTATTTGAAGAATATAGATGTTTAAATATATTATATTTTTCTTTTAATTTAAGATTACTCATTTGAAATGATCACACTATGTCTAAGATCCCTTAACATTAGGTTAGGTATCATATTATTAAAATAGTTACTTTTTATATCATATTGGCATTTAAAATTATTTTTCATATTTCAAACAATTAAATAAAATAATTAAAAGAAAAAATATGATAATTCGTTAACATAACAAAGATAAATATATAAACTTATAAGAAGTATCCTATAAATTATATGTATGTTTTGATTTACGTGCCTTCAAGTTTCAATGTAGGTTATCTATGGTAATTATTTATTTTATTTTATCTATCTTAATAATTAATAAAGTCTTTTATAATGATTTGTAATGAGTTTTTGAATTTCCAATGCATATTAAATAAGAGTGTAAAACAAGGTATGTAGTAATGTCCACTTCCATGTACCGGGTAATGCTCGAGCCATGTTCAAAACATATTTTTATGAGATATTACCCCTAAGGTACATATATTATAGAATTATGACTACTTATAGATTCTAGATAGTGATTTTATTTCAAAAAAACCACTCACTATATACTTCACAAATATTATTGGATACTATTTTATACATAGTATAATCTATAGATTTATTCCTAGTGTAATCACTACATTTTTCTCATCCTAGTCCAATTCATTAAATAATCCTTCCCTTAAATAACATGAATGGTGACCCATTCCATGGAAACATATTATTATATTATTTAAATATATAAATATTCATTAATAAAACACATGGATTATAAAGGCCTAGTGTCTTTGGAAGGGAAGGTTCATAATATATAAAATGAAACAAAAACCCTTTGTCATCATTAAATTATCCATATTTGTCTCCTAAAATACAATCTATCTCCTAAATATTCATATGATAAACTATGGAATACATTAATAAAAGCATTAATCATAATATTCCATTCAAGTAGTAAACATGAAAAGTAAGCATAAAATGTTATTCAGTGTTATAACATGATAACATAATAGTAAAGGCACATGAAAAAATAAAAAGAATTTATAACATATTTTGCATTGTATCAGAAGATATTGGTTACATGGTTTGTTGAATTAATATAAAATTGAACATAAACATGAGTCTAAGATAATAAATATGACAATATCACATGGTTGAAAAAGTCTCATAACGGATTATGCATACTTCTTAATCCCCTGTATGATATTTAATTAGAATATAACATTAACTAATCATTTAAGAACTATCTAGGGATGTTATTCATTAAATATTAATGATTTATGTGTTCTACATAATGTAATTCAGTCAAAAAATTATATAATAAACAATCATGGAATGAAAATGGATTGTATAGACATGTCTCATATCATAATCCAATGAAATTTCAACGTGACATAATTTGAGACGTGAACATAAGGTACGTGTTATCCTAGAAATTTAATTGATAAAAAGAAGTACATATATTTGATATATATATATATACATCATTTAAAAGAAATAAATAATATCAATTTTTTTCATTTATTAAAATCACTTAAACAATATTAAAAATATTCTTGAGTAAAATAACAATTCTAGATAAAACTTTACTATTAAAAAACATATAATACATTAATATTTTTTTAATAAATATTAAATAAATAGATACATATGTTTTAATAATTTTAAAAATTAATTTTCATTATGGAGAGAAATTAATTTCATGATGTCCTCATTTAAAATAACTATTCGTTTCAATGTTTTGTTAAAAGTAATAATGGAATTGTTTTTCGTAAAAAATGATGACACATTTTAAAAAATTTCCTAAAATGAAAAATGGTAAAATTTATATTTGACGATATTATAGGAACATTATTATATTTATGTTAACACTTTTAGAGAACATAGATATGGATGAAAAGTGGTTTTCAACCGAAGCGATAAATAAAGTCAGTATACATTAAAAAAATTCTTCAGGATTTGTATTGTACAATGTGAGGAAAATGAATTGAAAACATCTATTATTAAGGACTAACAAGAGGGGAAAATATTTTATTATGTTCTAGAATATTATATCATACTATTT
The DNA here is from genome assembly GCA_963277665.1 of Viscum album. Lineage (NCBI taxonomy): Eukaryota > Viridiplantae > Streptophyta > Magnoliopsida > Santalales > Viscaceae > Viscum > Viscum album. The sequence continues at coordinate 1,447,463,978 of OY728151.1, read as the reverse complement.
AATCATATAAATAATAATCGTAAGCATTCCCAATAAACAATGAGATTGTAACATCAAATCCACACAACGTTGGAAAATTTTATATCCCAAGATCCATTTAAAATTCAATTAAAATTGATTATTTATTATAACTAATATAATTAAATTAGTTATAAAATATTTATGACGGTAAGTATATAAACGTCATAAATTAAAGTAGGTTCATAACATAATATATGTCTCAAAGACAGAAAATTTATAAAAAAACATTCCCTTACCTTAAGACCCAACGTATTTTTTACACAATAAAACCTTATATATAAAAAATATATAGATGTTATAAATCCATTTAATAATTATAATTAAATATACCATTCCATGTGTCATTTACATATGGCCTTTTATTGCTCGTTTTTGGATAATTCCTTTTTAAAATTGGATTTTGGGAAATAAAAACTTTTTTTCATGCCTTGATTATGTATTTTCATTACTCTTACTTTGATAATGGTTCCAAATTTTCATAAATTTTATTCACGATATAAATATTATATATATTTTCAATATATTTATTTATGTAGATAAATAAATGTTATTGATAGGAAATTAAGTAGATTGTCCAACAAGATGTTAGGTCATACCTATACCGGAACCCTATTTTAATTTTCTCAAACATAATGATGGAATGAAAGAAGGAGTTATTGAATATATATTTGATAATAATTATTTATTAACTATCAAATTATATCTTTAAATAACATTATATATATCATCAATGTTATACCGTAATAAAAATCAATCGCATTGCTTCTGTAGTAACTTGTCTTCCAAAAATGTGAACAACATTATCATTTATTCAATGTATGGATTGAAAATAAATATTATGATGTATTTAATTCCCATAATAAATAATATTTAACTAATATCATATTTTAACACAAAATTAGTCATTATTACATTCTATGTAAATCATAAGGGAAAAATGAATAACATCACAATTGAGGTTGTAGTTCAACGTCCATACAAGAAGAAAAATAATATTATATATGGAAAGGAAATAAATAAGGTATATGTGATTTTATAATTAAATAAGAATAATTATATAAATAATATAGTATATAATATTCAGATACATCCTTATATAAATCTGTTGAAGCGGTGATGGAGAACAAATTATGTCGGTTCCTGAGCTGGTAGTACCCCATAGACACGATTACTGGTTTCAATTCTCATTTTACAGTGGAGTGTTTTGATGTATATGATGAATATAACAAAAAATAAATATATTTATATGTAACATAAAAAATTATAATAATAGCATGTATTAGAAAATTATGATTTTGGTGGTTGATGAAAAAATTAGAAAAAAATCATGTTTAAGGATGTTAGCTCTTCTTCAGACAACTTCTTTAGGTCTACACAAAAAACCATTTCTGATTCTCATTATGATTAATAAAATTATAAAAGGATGATAGGATATGATTTATAAATTTATTTTTTAAGGAATATCCTAATAATGGTTTCTAGATGTTTGGAATGGAGAAAAGATGGGGTGGCCTTTTAATAGAGCTGGAGAGGACCTTTTTGGAACGATTGAAATGAATGAATTCCATAAGTGTATTTTTAAGGAAAAATAGAAAAAAAATTATATCCATAGGAGATATAAGGATTATATATTACCCTAAAATCATATTTTGACAATTTATTGGTAATTTTTAATCCTTTTTGAGTTTAACCCCAACTAAACCTATTTTTACCTAAATAGTGGTATTTTTTTTAAATTTTTTAACAATTAATTAGGTTACAAAAAATTAACATTAACATAATATATATATTATTATTATTATTATAATTTTTGAATACACATTTCCTTATTCTACTCACATATTTGGGAGAGCAATATATAAAATAAAATCCAATGAAATATTGAATTGTTTTTCAAGATAAGAAATTTTTTAAGGAAAATATCGCCCATTGTTATATATATTACAACTAATCACTAATAGGTTAATTTAATTTCATATTTAAATATATTTATTCTAGAAATATTTAATAATTCTTGACTAGGTTTTATTTTAATTATATAATTTTAATAATCATTATACACTTTAAAATAATTTTCAGAAATAATGTTGTTCAATTTGTAAAAATAATCGTATAATAAAATATAGTATAAATATGGTTTAGATGCAATTAATTCGGTATAATATAACTATATAATAAATATGTAAAATTGAAATAAAAATAATGTGATTTATTTTTTTAAAACAAAATGAAAATATAATAATTATATGTATTTTTATTGTTTATTTAAAATTTAAAATTTCCCTAAAAATAAAAAAATTTCACCAAAGGTTGGTATTTTATTAACCTCCATAATTATGTCCATTATTTTAAATAAATATTACAGATTTTTTGTATATTTATTTTATATTATAGAAAATATCACTAGTAAATCTCCCTTTTCAAATTTATTGTTTTTTCATTAAAAATTTCTCATTCCTTCAAATGGTTCTTATTTTATTTGTAATAAATAGGTTTCCAATTAATTTATATTATATAACTATTAACCATATATAATGTTTAAATATATTATTTATTTTATAATTTTTATTCTAGAATAATAATTGCATCTATACCATCATACTATTATTTTATAGAGAATACGATAATGTCGCTCGTGTGTGTGGAAAACTACTTCCTCACAAAGAGATATTATTCATCTATCACATATGATTTCATGTAAGGTCAAAATTGTTAGTTTTACCATTATATTTGATATTATATACATATTAATAAAATTTGACAATAATTATATCATATAATTTCTACATTACTATTTATTTAATAAATGATAACTTCGTTTGTGTGCAGGAAGGACTACCACCTCATGAAGCGATGTGATTATTTTTTATTACTAAATCACATGGATTTTATATGTAATGGAATTTTTTGAAATTATATTATATTATATTACATTATATTTATTATATAATTATGTGCATTTGATTTTAGTACAACACATACCTACTTTCTATTGAGTTTTTCATGTAAATAGAAATACAATTCATGCGTATGTATGGCCTACCACCTCCATGACCAATGTACTTCATTTTCCATCCAAATTTTTTTATGAATATAAAAATAAATATAGTGATTATTTATTATATTTATAACATTCTTAACATTCTGTAGATGATGGATCAATGATCAATGTAGAAGGACTATGAAATAAAAAATCCAATAATACATGAATAAAAAATTCATTATTACACGAAATTGGATTTTTACAAGAAATTTTTAAGAAATGTGAAAAAATAAAATATATAAAAATTAATATTTGTGTTTTAATTTTTTCAATATACTTATTTGATGAAAATTAAATGTTACTCTTATTTAAGTTCGGATTTGAATTTATTGAAGTGTTCTTGAGATTTATTATTAAATTGGGAATGTAGATTTGTTCAGAATAGTTTTATCAATGATTGTAATAATAATTTTGAAGATGTATTGCTTATCTTACATTCCAATACACTTGAAAAGAGGGATGCACATTTTTTTACCACTTTTGAAGTAGTTATTTTTATGTTGACAATTAAATGTTTTATATTGATTATTATATTTTATGATCATATGATGTTCCTTGTTAAATGAATGATAAAATTGTTAAAATAATATAGAAAAACATTATTTTCCAAAAAATCATGATACATCTTTTGAGAAATGAAGATTTTATTTTTTTGTCTATGGTTTTTTATTTCATTTTATTGATTAGAAATTTCTCTAATTATAATTTTTGTTTTTATAAAAAAATAGTCTTTAGAAGGGAGGCCAGTTAGTAGGTTTGATCCAAAATAGATCTAGAATGCCGTCACAAAGGCACATGAGAGGAAGAGATGAGCTACCTTGTAGGGAGTCACGATAGTGGTTGGAAAAATTACTGTATCACCAAATTATTTTGGACCGGGCGACCTTTCCAATAATAATATGAGACATTAGATATATTCTGCACATCATCTTATTAACCAAGATCACCTAAGAGATGTGTTTTTTCATGTTTCTTCATTAAATAATTGTATAATTATTGAAACAATCATTTGGTCAATGTTTTAACATTTTGAGGAATTTAATTGATTGTTTGGAGTCCTCTAATAATCTCAACAATGTCGTCTTCAATCCCATCCCACACCTAAGTGTTCTATTCATCGATGAAGATATCTATCCAGACACACCATCTGAGGATTTAAACAATCCTTTTTTCAACATCTCATCATTAGAAAATCTGTTTAGCTTATCTGATACATCTATTCTATTCAACATGTCATCGTCTTATCCAATTAGTTTGTCTGAGAGTATTCTTCATCGATGTTTCTTTCAGTGATATTGATAGTATCTTGAACATAATATTCTGAGATTTTTTTGGGTATTCTGAAGATCCAAAAATAATAGAAATATATTACAACTGTGTTTTCATTAAAAAATAATGTTCAAAGTGTCGATTTTGAGTGTGGACAAAAAATGAATTTGTAATGATGGTTTTTTCCTTGTTGTCAAATAGAGGTTATTTCATTGAAGAGAGTAAGTGAACTCATTATAGGTCAGATGGATCATTTCATATAAACATCAGAGGAAATGTTTAAATGTTATTTGTTGAGTGTTTGAGAAGATTTAATTTCTGGAGAAATGTAGTATAGTGAATTTCTCTGATTCATGGAAATGATATCCATTTATACTATATTATTATGATGAAAACGATAAAAGTGATATATCTTGATCAATTAATTTCTTAATAATTTTTCTATACCAAGAATTCGAGATATAACCTTTGGAATCACCCAATCCTTCTACAATGTTCAGTCAGTTTTCATGAACTATATCATGAAGTACATATATATCATGGGAATTCTCATTCTTTCATGAATATATTGTATCACACAACTTATCTTAGAGCATTAAAACATATAAAGTTAGTGTGACTTGTTTTGAGAAGGGTTTTCACTCATCTGTGAGATAATTTCTATCAAAAAAACTAATTTACACAAATGGATGCATGATGTCGTTGTTGGAACCAAGAATGTTCTTTGTTTTAAATGGAGCATGGTTTATGTTTGGTTTTAATTATCACATGGAAGGCCCAGGAGATTTCAAGGCTGTATATCCTATAGTAAAATATGGATACATTATTGAAGGTGGTGTCGTTTCCCACTGTTTTCTAATTTTTAGTGTCAAAAATCAAGGGGAAGAGGCTATCATCATGAGAGGTTGTTTTCTAGAAACAACTGATCATGAAAACAGTAAAGGAATGGGTTTTAAGGAATACATAGATGATATTTTGACAATATGGATTATCAATAATGGATATATTGATCATTGTTATTATTATATGTTGATAATCACAACTGGACGATGTGTTGATGGTGATCTCAGTGACTATATCAAATCTGAGTGAAGCAACCCGAAGGATGGTTTTCCATGAAGATGTTTTTTGAATGATCTAATAAATACATGGGAGGTGGTGGATCCTCTTAAATGGTCATTCTTATAATTATAAAGATATCCCCACATAATTTTACATGATCTATTTATAAAAAATATGAAATTACTACAATTTCATTATGGAAGGGGAGCCAGGTGAATTTGGGTTTCTACATGATCATGAGCATTGTGAAAAGACTACTTAATTATTGACTAATTCAAATGCTTCTGAATAATGGGTTATTCATGATTATTTGGTATTTTGTGTTGACATGGTGTGCTCTATGAAGATAGGGTGCATCTCGATGGTTGTGATCCTCACGGTGGAGCTTATGGAAACATAGTTTAGAATTTTAGCTTTTCAGTGAATAGGGATTTAAAAGTGAATAAAATCAGAAATACAGTGACAGAAGAGTCTCATGTGAGTCATGGATAAATAATTTACTTCCAATCTATTTAAGAGACCATCGTGCAGATAAACTGAGTCATACATCACTAAATTTAATCAGTTAGTGGGAGTTGACAGATGTGTTTAGAGGGACACAGTATGTTATCCCTAAAATATTATAAAGGAAGTGTCCATGGAACATAGTGACTATTTCTAAACTTATGTATTCCAAATATAGTGATTAATAGTGGATTTAGGTACCACCGACACATATTTGACATATTCTCCATTGACTATCCCATAGTGGTGAACCACATAAAATTGATGTGTTGTATCTCTGCATGTGAATGACTACATTACTGCACATTACTAGTAAATATGGATTAACTGGTTCCTACCAATATTGGGCCAATATCCATCAATTTATAAGAAAATGTTGACACCCTTATTTACCCATCCCCTGTAAGGGTGTTCAGGGGTCCTTCAAAAGGTATTAGAGCCTATAGAGAGCTGGTGTTAAATATTTCATTCTTTTATATCTTGGGTAATTCAGTAAATCTTAAGAGATTCCCCCTCAATGATGGAATAAACTTCCAGATTTGGAATAATAGGATGAGTTATCCTCTAAGATCTCTAGGAATGGATGTATTCTTTTATACCTCACAATATTTTCATGTCACTGATGAAAAAATATTCTATTATTGAAATAGACATAGAAATTCATGATGTAGATTCCAATGCTCGAAATTACCTTACTGTATCTCAATATAATCAAAACAATCTGATGGGGTTGAGTTTTACATCAATCATGCCTATGTGGGGAAAAAATTAAAATTTATATGAATGAGACAAAAAAATGATGGAGGAAAATATTCATGTTTTTTATAATAGGGTTGATCTAAAGAAGCACTTGGATAAGAATATAGATTCCTTTTTAATAAAATAATAATATTTTTTCAAGAATCTTGAGGGATTGGTGAAGAAATCGAAGACATTGAATTTGGTATGAATATTTGGAGAAGTCTTCCCTCCAATTTAATAAAAAAATATGTCTGCTCTTGCAGAAATGGGTTTGTCTAAAATTTCTCGGGATGATCTGTTAAGAATTTTTGTATCATGTGAAATGAGAGTCAAACTAGACTATGTAACAAGTCATGATAGCAAAGATATATCATTCAAATCCTTGGAAAATAATGTAAATATACTGGACATTGATAACTAATCTAATTATGAAGATGATATTTATTCAATCATATGAATGATATTAAATGGGTGATATAGATATTTGAATAAAAACCTCTATTAGAAAGTTTTCATTGTAATAGAGATGTGAAAATTTCCTCACAATGCTCAAGGAAGTTCAATGATGATGAAAGTGAAGCTGGAAACTCTCTGAAGCATCAGAATTTTTTTTGACAAATGGTGGACATAATATGTAGAATGAAATTACAGAGGAACGTTATTTTCATTAAATTAGAAGATAATGATAATTAATTTGTTTAGGATGAAGAAAAAGAGTGTAAATTTGTAACCCAAGAGTATTTGCTGGATATAGATGAAAAGTAAGAACCATTAAAAGAAAAATATATAGATAATCAGTTGATTTAGGAGGTTTATCTAAAGTTTCAACATGAAGATGCTCTTGGTAAGACTGAGAATCAACGTAACAGAATAATAAAAAGAGATGTTATGGAAGAATCTTCAGAATATATTGACAAGCATGAATATGAAATAGTATGGCTGGAAGAAGTACTGAAAGAAAATTGAACGACAATAGAAATAATAGAAGATATAATTCAACTAAATATCAAAATTGAAGAACATGACAAGGTCATAAAAGAACATACATCTATACCAGAGGACATTCCCAATACAATTTAGGGAATTGAAGAATAACTTGTTAATGTAAGGATAAAACATGGATGTGAATCAAATTAAAAAGGAAACAAGAAGAAAATATAGTTTGGAGATTCTCATATTATGATATGTTTAGAAGCAATAAATGGGGTCTTGATGGAGTAGAAAACGTTTTGAATGATCAACAATATCTATGTGTGGGGAAATAGTGGAATTAATTAATATGATGAAGCATCAAAGGCTCGAAATAAGGTAACCCAAAGTAAAGGGAAATCAAATATTTAACATATTGTAAATTGAAATGAATTCCAAACAAAGAGAGTCTCAAATTAAACAAAAAGGATAACTTAATCATATCAATAAGTTCTCTAAAATGATTGGTTTTCAAAGTATTTTCCAATGGAAGGATACATGAGGGGTAATAGAAGTGATAAGACATTTCTTATTATGAAATTTCAATTCTGTGGCTATCTAGGTCATAACTTGTTTTTGTATGAAGTGGAAAGGAGATATTTTAATGGGGAAGAGATAAGAAGTCAAAAAAATAGAATGAATTCATATCCTACATATTATATAATAAATAATTTATATGGATATTTTTTTCAGTATTTTAACATTAGACATAATTTTGTTTATTGAAGGTAGAGGAATGAGAGGAATAATATTACATAACATAGATACAAGTCAACATACACCAACCAGAGAGTGTTTCTCTAATTAATAGGTTTTATCCTCTATAATAAGAGTATGATAAAAATGAACCTGTTCACATGGAAAATGCATTTTAAAAGATATCATTATCCTTCACTGAATATAAAATTTCATGGATGGAAAAAAATGAAAAATACCACCGTGCAGACATAGCCCAAGAAGCTATAAATAGTTATAGCCCTTGTATTATTGAGAAATGATTCTCATCCCATATGATGAGAAATGAAAATATATTAAAGAATTTGATGAAAATAATTGACAGAAAATTATGCTTCAGTAATGATGGTTTTTTGAAGATCAAAGGGAGTGGATGTACTGAATTTTCTAACTGAGAGATGAGGAAAACTGATGTTCATTATATGGATGGTCTACTTAACAATCTCCATTGTGTGAGTGAACTATGTCACTCAGCACATATAATGACATTTTATCAAAATGGCCGCACTATCAGAAGAAATATGGAAAATTATCTCATGGAATGATGCATAACATATGCATACATATATGAGGTTTTTAGTAGAGAGATTATTTTCTACATGACAATTGAAGAGGAAAACAACTTTTGGAATCAAAGGCTGGGTCACATTAATAAAAAAGTCATGGAAAATTAATATAAGATGACGATATTCCTGGATATCCCCTATTTGAAGCATGAATAGGAAACTACTTGTGATGCATGCATATGAGTCATGTTGTTTTGAGTTCATATAGGAAAAGAAGAAAAGGTTATCAAATCATCATGATCTCATCAATACAGATGTTTGTGGGATGATAAATATTGTTTGATCATATGGAGAATGTTACTTTTTTCATTTCATTGATGATAATGGCATAATGGATTGTGTGATTATTATACATAAGAAATGATAAGTTCTTGATTTCATGACAACTTATCATCAAATATCCAATGAATGATACTAGATGGACAGTCAATGTTCTATGGACTTACAATAGAGTAGAATATACATCCATTTAATATAAAAATCACACGATAAAAGATGGAATCCAAACTGAGGTGGCTATAATGACAACCCCATAATAAAATGGAGTTATTGAGCATAAGAATTGATATGAGAAGAATATAGAAAAAACCATGTAGATTGAGATCTCTCGCCATTACTAGAAAGTGGCTATTCAAGATGAATAATATAATCAAAATCTAACATGGTTTATATGAGTGATGCCAAGACACCTTATGAGTTGTGTCATGGATGGAATCCCACATTGATGTATTTTTGTGACATTGAAAGATAAAATTTAATAAAAAACAATGAATTAAATCAAGGGAAGTATGGTGATGATATATAAAAAGGTATATTCCTTTATATTTAAAAGAAATGAAAATCCTACAATTGTTTTAATAATCATATATGGAGAAATGTGGAAAGAAGTAATGTGAAAATCATTGAATATTAGACCAAAAAAACCTCTAAAGGAACATATGATGATATGATTGAAAATGTAGAAGATAGTGTACATGGAATAGACTCAAATTCAGAAGTAGAGGAAGAATTGAAAATAATTCATAGGAAAAAAAGACGATAAAGAAGAAGAATCAAGACAATAACATGATTGATGAAGAATAATTATCTGAACCTCAAAGGGGAAACAAAATAATCAAAATTGATCAATCTAATATCATTGGGGATTGGACTACACCAACATAGGTGCAGGGAATGAATAATAATGCACATTCATCTATCTAATCAACTTTTTAACCAACATCATTTAATTTAGCTAAAAATAATAAATCATGGCTGAAGGCCATGAATGAAGAATTTTATCAGATTGACAAGAACCAGATTTGGATCTTCTTACAATACCTAAAAGTCATAATGTGATTGGAAAAAGTGGATCTTTTAGAGAAACATTGATGATCATGGAACTATGAATAGATACAAGGCTTGTTTAACATATAAAGGCTTTTTACATATTTAGGGAGTTGATGTTGAATAAAAATTAGTTGTAGTGGAGATACAAGAGTTGATCAGGATTTTCCTTACCATCTTAATGGGAATAGGATACAATGTCAATCAGATGGAGGTAAAAAAGGAATTGTTAAATGGTGTTCTTTACTAACAATTTTATATTTAACTGCTAGTGGGATTTCTATGTGGTAATGATGAAATGAATGTTTATAGATAAATGAATGCACTCTATGGTCTGAAGTAGGGACCATGGGCATGGTACTCTCAGAAGAATTCATATCTTAATAATATTGAATTTAAAAGATGAGTGCATCAAAATCAATATATGGATAGTTCATAGAAATATTAGTTCATGGTACTAGTATACATAGATGCTATTATATTTTGTTTATTCATATAGAGATTAGTGGAAGAATATTCCAATGATGTGAAATCAAAATTTGAAAGGCATATGATTGGTCAACTAACATATTTCGTGGGGATGTAGGTGATTCAAAAGAGGTATTAGACTTTTTTTTATTAGGAAATTTTTTCAAGAGAGATTCTAATGAAATTCAATATGCATGACTCTAAACTAATTTTAAATATTATTGCATTTGTAACTAAACATGGAATAAATGATGATGTGACTGCTATATATCCCTCAATATACAGAAGAATCATCATAAACATACTATACATAACTTTGACAGGGAGAAATATTGTTTTTGCAACACAATTAGTGTCCATTTTTTAAATAAATATAATGTAATATAATATGGATATATTTAAAAAATGATGAGGTACATTCAAGGTACTCGCAATTATGGGTTATACACTACTATAGGAAGAGAAAATAAACATTTGACATTTTCGGATTCTGATTGGGATGGATATGTTATGAATATGAAGTAGACATGTGGTTGAGAATTTCATATTAGAATGAAATGTGTGGGATGGTTATGTAATAAATTGGAAAGAACTACTCTCAATGATTCTGAAACTGAGTATATATCGACTACAATGTCTTGTAGTCAACTACATTTGATGAATCAACAACTAACTAATACTGATGATGAGGTGAAACAACAAATGGTGACTGACTTTGATAATAAGTGTGCATTTTATCTTACATATAATTTTCTGCATTCTCAAATGAAAAGCAATGAAATCAAATATTACATCATATAGGAATAATTTGAAAAAGGAATGATTAAAACAGATCACGTTGGAACTATTGATCAAGTGGATTACATACTAACAAAGACATTTTCATCATTTTTGATCTAGAAACATTGATTGAACCTCGGTGTTCAACCACCTCCCATTACATGAGAAGGATATGGTTTTCTACTCTCCCTATATATGATTAACTTTTTTAATTAGTTTGTGGAAGTGATGCAGATTTATTGGGGAGATATGATCCATGTAGTGTGCGGTTTGACAACTTTATGTAAAATTAGGTTACTTGGGTTTATTTCCAAAGGGGTCAATTGGATATATTCAATTTTTATCAAATTTACTATTTGAAAACTAATTTTTATGTGTAAAATGGAGAAATTCATGTGTTAGGAGGTAAATGATGAAATATAAAGCTGCATTTGGTGATCTAGGCATGAAATGCTTCTATGACATGATCCATGATTAACATGGAAATAATGAAGCATTCAAACACATTAGATCCCAATTAATTCTTCCCCTATTGTTTTCTACAACGATATTTTCTACTGTAGACTTATAGTGTTGGATTAATTATTTTGTTCATTTTCACTTTTGATATTGGCTGATGCTTCGTTGAATTTGTCAGAAGATTTCCCACAAACAAAAAGGAAGACATTGTCGGATCCAAGGGTTTTCATTTCATTATATGTAGTATGTTTTGTGTTTTTTTAATACTCAAATGGATGATCATGATTTTTTAAAGGATAAATACCTAAAAGTAAAATCATGATATAGTATTAAAGGTGGCATCATTTCTATGAGTTTTCCAATTTTGGGGGTTAAAAATATGGTGGAATATCCTATCATAAATAAAGGTAGTTTCTTTGAAACAAATCACCATGAGAATGGTAAATACATGGGTTTTGTTAATATTTGGTGTTATTCATGAAAGTATGGAGCATAGTGATTAGAGATACTAATATCAATGATTTCAAAAAGTGGAGAGTCATGACTACATGATGTGTTGATAGTGATCTTCGTGACTATGTAATATCAAAGTAGAACATCATGATGGAAGGAGTTCTGTGAAGATGATTTTGAAAATATATGAAAAATTAATTTTAGTTGTTATAAGTTCACAAATGGTTGAGCCTATAAATATAAGGCTATTTCCACTACATTTTAGACTACAAATAAATGAAAATCTAGAATCGCTCTAATTTTTGTATGGAAACGGAGCTCTAGGAATATAGGTTTTTACATGATATTGAGCATCATGAAAATACTACTTATTTCTTGAATGATTCCAATGATTTTGATTGATGTGACATACGTGATGACTGGGTATTCATTGTTGACTTATTGAGCTCTGAGAAGGTCGGGTGCTTTGCAAAGGTAGTAAACCACACAAAAAATCATCACAAAAGGTTGTTTTCAATATTTTGTTTTTAGGGAATATTTATTTCAAAGTGAATCTACTAAGAGATATGGTGTTAGAATATTCTCGTTCTAGTCAAGGATATAAACATTAATGAAAATCCATTGAAGAAACATTCATGATGATAAACATACATAGACTTTACCCAAGGTAGTGATCTAGGGAGAGTCAATCGAAGTGTTCTGAGGTATTTGGTGTGTTATCCCAAAAATATTATAATGGTAGTGATCCTAGCACAATGTGTATTTTTAGAACATATGTATTCCTCATATAGTAAACATAAAGGTATTTAGGTATTACATACAATGTAACACCCCAGGTAAATAAAGAATATGACATTTTCATATTTATCCAAATTTTTGAATAAAATATTAATATTACTTTAAAGGGGACTCTATGCTCGATGGCGTACCCAATACGCAACAATGAGTTTCTTGGGAATCTTGTGTTGCACTCTAATAATAATATAATATTATTTTAAATGGTAGTTAACGCCTAGCCATTATAATGGCGGGAATGAACGAAACTAACTAAAAAATGATTATATATGTTTGTCAAATATTTTTACTCTTATCCAATAAATGTTAGAGGCTTAAAATGTGAATGAATCCAATTTTAAGCGTAAATATTCTAATATTCTTTAAAAGGTCGATTAACCACCTTTTGATGGCGAACGGTTTTTAATTACACTTTTTGACATTTTCATATGTTATATTTTACCAAATAAAATTCTTCTTTAGAATCGGGACATCAAAATTTACATTGTGTAAATTTTTGGTATTTTTCCGATAAAGTTCATTTTTTAATGAATAATGAAAAATGTTGTATTTTAATTCAAAACCTCTTTTTAATCTAATTAATTTATATGATTATATTATCTTTTGAATTGGTTTTAAAGTCAAATTATAATATATTTTTACCATTTAATCCAATAGTGGTCATTGGAATTAATTTCACTTTGAAATTGGACTTAAACTAGTGTCAATCTTTTAATAGATATTGTTTCATAAAAACACACTATTTGTTTTGACAGCGGGAATTAATTATTAAATTAATTAATGCAACTTATATGTTTTGAATTTTTTAAAATAGACATCATTTTTGAATTCGGAATATCAAATATAGCTTAGGGTGAATTTTTGGTATTTTTCTAAAAAACTACAATTTTTAATGAATAGTGAAACCACTAAGTGGCAGTTAAAGAAAATGATTTTTCATTTAAATGAAACTTTGCCACTTCTGTGATTTGATTTTCAAAAATCCGACATACATTTTTTTCATTAAGAAGTAAAATTTTGTTCAATGAGATTAAAATAATTTTGGTGAATAGTACTTTTTAAGTTTTATTAATCGCGATTAAAGGTAATTAGTGTAATTTAAGGTAAAAATAATATTTTAATAATATGAAATGACCTAACCACATGTCCTACCCTAATTGGATGTTTCATGGCCGACCAATAAAAACCATAGGTCAACTTGGGGACCCCATGGAGCCACTTTGGTAGGAAAATGACATAAATAACTTTTTATTTAAAGTTAAAATTAAAATGTCACAAACATGTGTCATTTTACTAAAACAATTTTTACGTGGGGTTATAAAAGTAATATTTTTGACTATAAATATTCATTAGAAAGAAAAAAATATTTCCTACATCATTATAGTTTTGTTTTATAATTTTTAGACAATAAATAAATTAAATTATTCATGACACCATGATGATGCAGTGATTCCCTCATTATTTAACGATTTAAATAAAATGAAAAGACAATGTAAAATCCAAGAACTACACTTGTCACAAACCTATTGGATGGGTGTATTTTGAAACCTTATCACCTTATCCTAGATATATATCCCTTGGATACCTTTAAAATCCGAAAACCATTATATAATAATGTAATATTTTATAACTTTCCAAGAGTGCCCCTCCTCTCCTATTATAAAAGGACCCCACCTATACCACCTTACCCACACCTCTCAAGCCTTTGGATCTCCCAACCCCTGCCCATTTAATCTCTTCACATCCATCTATTCATCATTGAATCCTCACATTGGGCAGAATCCTTTCCAAGTAAGCCTTTGAGATCAAATCAAAGAGAGTTACCCGATTTAAAGCTAGTGTCCTCTCTTGTGTTCTTATGTTTTATTTTGCTTCTCCATCCCTATAAACTCTTTTTATTCCTTTATTTTGTAAAAAAACTAGTATAGTAAATATAATAGGATGTTTTTATGTGAAGGATTCGATCTAAACTTACACACACCTTCGTCTAATGGTTAAAGAACATACTATTTCTATGGATGGCGAATTACTGCCTCACGAAACGATGATTGTTCAATATTATTTTAACACCTTTAAAGGTGGCCATTAAGATGTCACTATATTTATATATGAAAGATAATATGTTTATGTTTTCCTTAATCTTCTGTATTTTTCATTTATGTCATACCTTTATGGTTTCCATTCTGGGTAAATGCAATATCTTCATTTTAGGAAGTGCGGACTATCGCCCCCTCAAAGTGATTTGATTTGTTAATGCCATACGTGGGATGTATAAAGGATGGAATTAATGGTATTACATTTTATATAATACTGGAATTATAATATACCTTTATATCATTATTATTTCATTCCATTTAATACAAAAAAATGAAATGAAAGTGGCGTTCATGCATACGTACGGCTTACCGTCTCCATGAACGGTACATTTAATTTCTTATCTCCAAATGTTATGTACTATTATAAGTACATATATATAATTGATATATATGTAATATATTAAATCTAAATTATGGATATAATTCTGGAATTATAATATATATATCTCATTTTGTTTTAATTCCATTAATATGACAAAAAAAGAAAGTATTGTATATGCGTACATACGACCTACCGTCTCCATGAACAGTGCTTTTAATTTTTTATCTCCAAATGTTATGGAATAGTAAAAAAAGAATATATACCGGATATATATGATATTTAAAACATCAATAATATTATGGATATTATGTACCTATAACTACATGGAAAATTATTTTCCAACAAGTTCAATTTTTACTCATGTACCGAACATCGACAAAAACGTCTGATATGAACTCACTTTATTAACCAATTATTATAACATTATAACATGTGACATGAACTGAATAATAATATTTAGATGAGGTCCTTAAGAAATTATAAATTGACTAAATTTTATTATTCAGGAGATTAAAGAACGATCGATTCATGTCGGACACGAGGTAAGGGATCCTACCCCTCTCTTTCTTTTTAAGTACACTCTTTTATGTCATTCGTTTTAAGCTCATCTTTCTTATGATTGGGATGTTCTTTTATATTAATCTTACTGTAATTTTTATGTTCATATGATTAGAGACCCTATTTTCTCTCATCAATCCATTATGGAAGTATTGAGTGGCGCTGTTATGCTGCAGAAATTTCGTAAGAGATCCAACCTCTCTCTTTCTTTTTAAGTACTCTCCTTTATGTCACTTATTTTAAGATCATATTTTTTATGTTGGGGGATGTTATTTTATATTCCTCTTGCTTTAAATTTTATTTTAATATGATGAGAGACCCTATTTGATCTCATCAATCCATTTTTGGAAGTTTTAAGTAGCACCGTTAGACTACCGAGTTTTCGTAAGGGATTTTTCATCTCACTTTTATTCCTGTGAGATTTATGCTACATTTTCCACCATTTCCTTTGAGTGGTGTATGTACTGCCCATTATTATTCTATTTTTGTAATATAATTTCATTTATGGGTATTTACATATTCATTGTATGACCCTTCTTCAATGGGGTGTACATTTTAAAAGTTACCCAAATCAGTAGGGGGCCTTTCACCCTCTTCTTCTTTAAAAAGACTTCTTTTGTTATGTCTTTTAAATTACATATTATTATTTTGGGATATGTTATTATATATCCTTATTGACATAAATTTAATGTAAAAGTGATGATATACCCTTTTTATCTCTCATCAATGCATTTTCGGAATTTTAAAGTGACGTCGTTAGGCTGTCGAATTTTAGCAAGGGAACTTTTTAACCCAATTTCGATTTCGTTGGGTTCAACATGTAGTTATTAAATTTGTCATCATTTGGATATGTGTGAATGAACTCTGATTGTTTTACAATTAATATCCACTTATATTAGGTGTATTTATATTTTTCACATATAATTTTGAGATTGATTTATCCTTAAATTAAGGATACCTTCTTTATATGGGATTTCATCTCATTTTACATTTCTATTGAGACTTAATTGTTGTTATGCACCAATTCACTCTTATATGGTGTATATACTGTCCTTTGGAATATTATATCACGAATCCATTTATTCTCATGATATTAATAAATTATGATAAAATTTTATTCCTCATTTTTTGTATTCAAGTGTCTCTAATTTTGGTAAAAACCCCTTTAACTAAAATACCGCTTTAAATGTTTTAATGATTTTTTCTTATTAATATCAATTTTTTAAAAATGGCTTTAAGGATTTATTTATATGGATATTAATGGTTTAAAATGTTAAAATATTAAAGGTGGTATGGGACACTTTGATTAAAAAATCTCTTTATTAAATGTTTTAGATGGTTTTGATTATTGTTTTTTAGAATGGATTCATTATTTCAATATCTTAAAATGTTATATTGTTGTTGCAATGTGGGAATGTTATCTTTCCTTTATGCATAAGTTATGTTCTATTATTATGTTATGGTTCTTGGGCATTTTTTATGAATACGGGTTGTTCCGTGATAAACTAAGGGCGGGTGAGCCCGATATAGCTCTACAATGCATTGGGTAACGCGAAGGGGTTAAATGTTAAGGTTTCTCCGAAGAGATTTTGGGAATATACTGTAATGGGTATTCCAAACGTAACCAAGAGGGTTAATCCCTACGTAAGAATTCTATGAATGCCTCATGTTACATTTATGCCTTATGATTTCTATGTTGTATTCATGATTTGATGAGGTATCTTAAAGTGCTTATGTTTTATGAGTAAAGTATGATTTCATTGATTCTTATGTATACATGTACTCATGTTTCCATTCCATATTCTTATATCCCTTAATGAGATTTTTATCCTCATCCCATGTTTTTGAAATGTTTTACACAGGACTTAAAGATGAATAGGGTCAAAGATGGGATCAAGTAAAGACATGCTATCTAAAACATGGAACTAGTCATGTTTTTTTAGGATTTTTTTATGGAAACTTAGTAGAAGTGTCTACTTTGTAATCTTTTGAGATGTAACAGTTATGCCATAATTCTCTAAAACTCTAAACTTGAAAATATCCTCAATGTGAATTATTCATTTAATTCAATATTACGTAAGGTTTAAGGCTGGGGCCTTATAGTTGGTATCAAAGGTCAGTATAGATAACTTTAGAGGTTAGTGTATTTTCTAAGATTAATTGACATTACCATAATGGTTAGGATTTCAGAGAGAGTCATAGTTTTAGATAAAGTGAATGCGTAAGTATATCTTAGTGTTTATCTTCCTCATTAGTACATGATGGTTTTGTTGATATACTCACACTAAAATTTCTATTTTTAGTAAATGGATGGATCTAGCAGGCATCAAAGTGACAATGGGTTTGAAGGAAACTATGGTGGTTCTCTGATTAAGAGACTGGATGAAATGGGGGATTCAATGAGGAATCTCGTGGTTGTTCTAAACCAACTATCAAGGAGTCATGATAAACCACTTGAACCTTGGTATGTTCTGTAATGCATCATGTACGAGATGACCAATCAATGTGGAAGTTCTGTTAATAATTATAAAGGTAACCATTAGGGTTTATATTATCCTTACTTTTTAGGAAATTATGGGTTACTCTATGATATGATGGAAAATGAAAGGCATGAGATAAACATGAGGTTAAAATATGTTATGATTATTTTAGAAGATTTTATCTCGTTTTGGGGAATGTTTTAAGAATTATATAGTTTTGGAAAAAGGACAACACGCAGACCGCGTGACAACCCGTCGCGTCGGACAAAGCTGCGGGAATCGAACCCACAACCAATGTGCGACTGGTATTTATTTCCTACCACTGGACTACGTGAAGTCCCTCTTTAGTATGACTTATTATTTTTAGTTTGATGATTTTATGAATTATGAGTAAGTTTATTTTTGGTTATCTATGGGAATTATTAACCTATCATGGAGGATATGTGATTAGGTTAGTTACTTTTCAATATGATACTTTAAGAGTGACTGATGTTATTTAGAGATAAATGTTAATTTGTACCTTGGAAGACTATGTGATTAAAGCCTTAAAATATTTGAGTTTCAATCTAAGTTTGGTTTACTTTGAAAAATTTTATGGAAAAATTGTTTATTGAATGGTCTTCGTTTAAATTTGGGTTTTGATGGACAAATTTTGGAGATTAAGAATAGATTTTCTTTTTTATAAAGGATTATCCATTTGTGGATTATCTGATGTTGTTCTAACAATTTTGGTTTTGGTTAAGGTCTAAAGACATGGGAAATATATAGTTCTCTTTTGTGGATTTGGTGATTCTATAGAACTTGAGTATAGCTCTCTTAATATTAGCAAGTCATCCTAAATACTTGTCTTTTGGAGAAAATATGAGTTTGTGTAAGAAATCTAGTAGGAGATGATAGTAAGTAAGTTTGTTTCCTTAATATAAAAAATAAATTTCTCAATGACAAATAACTTAAAAAAATGTTGTCTATTAAATTTTCCTACCGGGGAATCGAATACTGTTTAACCCACCACAAGTTTGTGCTTTTCTTATGGTTAACTTTCTCCTAGACATGTTTACTATCACTCTCCCTCAGAACATGACCCTTTATTTTTTCTTCGATTTCCATGTTTTCCTACATGGAATCCTAGTATGGGTTAACTCGGGTGACCTTTTTAATTCTCTTTCTTTATTATAATGTGATAGTTTTACTGACTCTTGTTCAGATGTGGGATTTTCAATGAAGTTTCCACACCCAATTTTAAAACTTGCGAGGATGCAATTCCCAAAAGGGGGGAAGGATGTAACACCCCAGGTAAATAAAGAATATGAAATTTTCATATTTATCCATATTTTTCAATAAAATATTAATATTACTTTAAATGGGACGCTATGCTCGATGGTGTACACAATACACAACAACGAGTTTCTTGGGAATATTGCGTTGCACTCTAATAATAATATAATATTATTTTAAATGGTAGTTAACGCCAAGCCGTTGTAATGGCAGGAATGAACAGAACTAACTACAAAATGATTATATATGTCTGTCAAATATTTTTACTCTTATCCAATAAATGTTAGAGGCTTAAAATGTGAATGAATCCAATTTTAAGCGTAAATATTATAATATTCTTTAAAAGGTCGATTAACCACCTTTTAATGGAGAACGCTTTTTAAATCCACTTTTGACATTTTCATATGTTATATTGGACCAAATAAAATTCTTCCTTATATTTGGGACATCAAAACTTACATTGTGTAAATTTTTGGTATTTTTCAGATAAAGTTAATTTTTTAATGAATAGTGAAAAATGTTCTATTTTAATTCAAAAACACTTTTTAATCTAATTTATTTATATGATTAGATTATCATTAGAATTGGTTTTAAATTCCAGTTATAATATATTTTTACCATTTAATCCAATAGTGGTCATTGGAATTAATTTCACTTTGAAATTGGTCTTAAACTAGTGTCAATCTTTTAATAGATATTGTTTCTTAAAAACACGCTATTTGTTTTGACAGCGGGAATTAATTATTAAATTAATTAAGGCAACTTATATGTTTTAAATATTTTAAAATAGACATCATTTTTGAATTCGGAATATCAAATATAGATTAGGGTAAATATTTGGTATTTTTCTGGAAAACTTCAATTTTTGATGAATAGTGAAACCACTAAGTGGTAGTTAAAGAAACTGATTTTTCGTTTAAATGAAACTTTGCCACTTCTGTGATTTGATTTTCAAAAATCCTAAATACATGGATGTCATTAAAAAGTAAAATGTGGTTCAATGAGATTAAAATATTTTTTGGTGAATAGTAATTTTTAGTTTTATTAATCGCGATTAAAGGTAATTAGTGTAATTTAAGGTACAAATAATGTTTTAAAAATATGAAATGACCCAGACACACATCCTACCCTCATTGGATGTGTCATGGCCGACCAAGACAATCCATGGGTCAACTTCTGAGCCCCATGGAGCCACTTTGGTAGGAAAATGACATAAATAACATTTTATTTAAAGTTAAAATTAAAATGTCACAAACATGTGTTGTTTTACTAAAAAACAATTTACATGGGGTTATACAAGTCATATTTTTGACTATAAATATTCATTAGAAAGTTAAAAATATTTCCTACATCATGATATTTTTTTTATAATTTTTAGACATTAAATAAATTAAATTATTCATGAAACCATGATGATGCAACGATTACCTCATTATTTAACGATTTAAAAAAAATGAAACGATAATGTAAAATCTAAGACCTAAACTTGTCACAAACCTATTGGATGGGTGGATTTCTAAACCTTATCACTTTATCCTAGAAATATATCCTTTTGGGACCTTTAAAATCCGAAAATAATTATATAACAAAGTAATATTTTATAACTTTCCAAGAGTGACCCTCCTCTCCTCTTATAAAAGGCCCCCACCTGTACCACCATACCCACACCTCTCAAGCCTTTGGCTCGACCAAACCCTGCCCATTTCATCTCTCCACATCCCTCTCTTCATCACTGAAGCCTCACTTTGGGCATAATTTGTAACAACCCGAGATTTTATGAAAAATATTATTTTAATTTCATTAATGTCTTGTGTTGTATTCTACACCAAGATTATCTTGCGCTATACGCAACACCGTATTATCTTGCAGTATACGCAACACTATTCTTGGATCGTGTTACATACAATTTTGATAATAGTTATTCTACGCAACATTGAGTATATATATATATATATATTAAATGTATAAATGAAATATGGTTGGATTTTGTTATACGAAACAACGAAGGATTCTTTCACAACACGCAACCCTGACTTGGCTTGCATTACACGCAATCACGACCTTCCTCGATAGCGTGTGTTGTCCGCAATACCGGGTTTTAATAAACAATGATATATTATTATAATATTGTCATGAACTAGCCATTATGAATAGTATTAACTAAATTTTGAATTTTATAACATTATTATTCATCTTACACATTTTCTAGAACATGGTATAAGAACAAAATAAATTTTTCGGGTAAAATAAGTATTTTTCAAAAAATGCAGTTTTGCCGCCTTTTGATGGCGCACCCACTTTAAATCTAGTTTTTGACATGTTTATATGTTCAATTTGACAAAATAAAATTCTTCTTTCGAGTCAGGATGTAAAAATTTACATTAGATAAAGTTTTAATATATTTTTCCGATAACTTTCATATTTTAATGAACAGTAAAAACACGCTATATTTTAATTAAAAACAACTTTTTTCATCATAATATCTTATGTGGTTAAATTATAATATTTAATGGTTTTAAAGTATAAATAGAATATATCTTTACCATTTAATATAATGTATGTCATTAGCATTGATTTTACCTTGAATTCGTAGGTTAAATCAATTCAATCTTTTGCAATGTTTTAAACAAAAACCCGTTTTTATTCGACAACGGGATTAATTTTAATTTAATTTCTGAAACTTCTGTGTTTTGAATTTTAAAAAATGGATTCCATATTTGGAATCAGTGGGTCCAAATTATGTTAATAGAATACTTTTTATTTTTGGGAATTATGAATAGTAACTACGGTAAATTTTATTTACCATAGTTAAAGGTAAATCGGGTAATTATGGGTCAATATAAAATTTTAAAATTACCCTAACAAATGTCAAAATCCTATTGGATGACTAAAAATCGACCCATATCACCTAAGGGTCGGATTATATTCATTTAATTAAATTTTTTCAATGAAAATAATTTAATTATTATTAAAACCAAAGAATGTGACAACATGTCACTTTCATAAATATTATAAGTATAATAATTTTAATATAGTGATAAACTTCATGAAACTTCGAACCTGAATAGTCTCCAGAAAGCTAATACAATTATCTACATCATTGGAATTTCTTTAGAATTTTTAGGGATTAAATAATTATCATTTATTATGACAGAAAGATGATGCAGTAATTGTCTTATTAATGAAATATTGACATAATTGATGTTATAAATGCCCAAATAAATGTAATTTGAGACTCTTTATGACCTACACTAATTTTCTAGGTTAATATGACATGTTATTGTTGATTTAAGTAACTTTTTTGAACATATAATTCTGTTATGACTTTCACAAAAATCATATATCAAATAGTGTCAAAATTGACACAAAATAGTTTTTAAATAAAATATTATATTATTAATTGTTATTTTGTTCCTAAAAATCTAAGGTTCTGCAAAATGACTTATATAAGGATATATATATTAATAATAAACAATTTGGTGTTCGTTTGGCATGTTATTGTAAGTGTATTAACCATATAGTGTAAGAAAACAAAAAGACACGGTAAAAGTTAAATTATTTAACTTAGAGTTAAATCTAATTGATAAGGTTAAAATAATAACCTAAACTTGTCTAAATCCTATTGGTTGATAGGATTTCGACCCATCCCCACTTTAGATTCTAAATAAGACCCTTTGGTACCATTATAAACCGATTTTGACATTAATATAAAATAATATTTTGAGGTATTCCTAAGGTGCCCCTCTCCTCCCTTATAAAAGGACACCTCCTCCCCCTCCTCCTCACACCAATTTGAGCACTCAAGCTCGGCCAAACTCTACCAAAATCCCTTCTCCACTTCCCTAGAATAATCCTAGAGGTTCTGGTCTTCTTCAAAGACCAATCTTAGTTCCCTAAGTGAAGGATTCAAAGAGGCGTTTCAAAGAAGAGGTAATATCCGTTATCGATCTTTTCAATTTATTTCTTCTTCAACTTCTTCTTCTTTAGTTTTTTCCTGATAAAGTAATAACATCAATATTACTTACATACTGATATGTTATTATAAATATGAAACAACTCTAATTAACCTTCTATCCATCCTACGGAAAAAGGAAATCACCGCTCGTGCGTACGTACGGAATACCGTCTCCACGCCGTGGTGTAATCTATTTTCCGCCACCACCTTAATTGGATGGGTATAATGGTTTAATGAGTAACTATATATGATTATTATAAAGTTATATTGATACTGAAATAGTATACATACACTTCAACACAATTCCACGACCATGGGAACGATATCATCGCTCGTGCGTACGTACGGACTACCGTCTCCACGACACGATGAGATTCATTCTCAATGATTAACCATTCATGAATGATTATAAAGTATATATAATAAGTTCTAATGAAATATAGGACATAATAATGATACTGGAATTATTTATATTAATATGTATGTCATCTACTTAATTCCATTCAATTCAATAAGGAAACGAAAACAGCGTTCATGCGTACGTACGGACTACCGTCTCCATGAACGGTGTATTTCTTTCCATTTACTAATTTATTATATATTATGAATATATATATAAGTCATGTTTTATATTATTTAATTATGTAATCATGATCTAAGTAATCATATGAATAATTACAAGTTAAAAACACGAACGACAAATAAGACGATTTTACCCAAAACGCTACTTTAACATGAATTTACAAAAGAATGGGTAATATAAAGTCATAAGTGGACCATATATGATATAATAACAACGAATATGATTCTGTAATAAGTCAATAACATGATTTAAATCATTATACAGGAGGTTCGGACACTTACAAAGCAAGTTGGACCTAAGGTAAGGGAAATATCACAATCTCATTTTTATCCGAGATTGTTTATACTTTGGCATTTACTAGGGTGTATTTTATCATCCAAATACATGTTTCCTCAATATGTAATATTATTTCCATCCACCTACAATTGTTTAAATCCAATTTTACCCTTCGGTGAATTTTTAGTAAAGGATATGAATGGAATCTTTTGTCATTTTTCGTACGAGGTGCTTGTTTGACTTTTCCAACAAAAGTACGAAAGAATGTTTTTTTAACTTATATGAAATGAATGGATTTTTAATACATTATTTCCAAGATTATTACTTTACAAGTTTTCAAGTTTATTTTTAATCAACTTCTTTTATTTTAAAGTTGTATGACATGTTATGAAAGGAAAAATGTTTTTGAAGAAGAAAGGATATTTTCCTCAAGAATGGAGTTCAAGTGTTTTATCAAAATTATTTTCCATCTAAGATAATAAAGGGTTCGGTTTTTATCCCTATTATTACATTGATTTGATCATGTTGTGATGGAATTATTTTTATGTATTCCTTTATCTTATATGAATTTATTTATGATGTCATGATGTTTCAAGAATCCCATTTTTGTTACATGTGTTATTCGATGATGTATGTTTTATGATTATGTGGCACACATAAGAAAGGAATCATTATGAGATGGGTGGGACCTATATCTCCCTCCAATTCATTGGGTAAAGATTTTATATCTCATGAGATAGACATGGATAGAATGGTAGGTTATACCGGTCCAGTGAAACAGGACTGAAACGAGGGTTACTCGATTCAGAAAGGGACTTTGTCCACTAAGATAGTCTTGGCAATTAGTCTTGACTAACAAGAAATTATTCTATATGATTATGTGTATATGCCACAAAGTTTCATGTTTTATGTTATGATTATCGGGATTACATTTCACTTCTATGATTTATCCCATGTTATGAAATTATGCTCTCTTTTGCAGGTTAAGATTTCCAAAATGTTATGTTCTTATGAATATGATGTGATTGATATTTATTTTGTTTACCCTTACTGAGCATTTGAGCTCACCCTTTTATGTTTTCTTTTCCCCTGGATATAAAGAAAGGTTTTAGGTAAAAAAAAATTGAAGATCTTTATGGAAGATATTGAAGATCTTTCACCACGATTAGAAGATTACGTTCCGAGTTTCCAAAGACACTAAACTATTACGGTCCTTGTGTGTGTTTTTTTGTTATGTACTAAGTATTCTGCAAAAGTAATGTAATGTCAATGTACGTCAGGCTTCGGGTCTATACAGTTGGTATCAGAGGAAAGGTTTAGTCACCCTTTGGAAACTAGGATGTGAAAACGTTAGTGAGATCCCTAGAGAAATTTCTACGGTATGTCTAGGGATGTCCCTAAGGTTAAGTATACATATAGGTTATAGTACTAGAATTACTCTAACGATCATAGAATTAAACCTAAGAAGTTAGATATTGAATTTACTCCCCCTTTATTATGATTTTTGCCTCTCACACTATTGTTTTTGGGTTTTAGACGATTGCTGGAACCCGAAAGAACCGTGTTGATCAATGCAATGGACAATGCAATGATTGCCCTCCTGAACAAACAAATGTTATGGGAGATGGAGTGAAAAATCTTATTGCTATACTTACACAAGCTATGAATCATTCTGGACTTCCAAATGAGCAGAGAAGGGAACAATATTCTATTGAGTCCTTCATGAGGCAACGTCCACCTTCTTTCAGTGGGTCTTCTGATCCACTTGTTGCTGAACAATGGATCAGTACCACTGAAAAGATATTTTTAGTTCTTCAATGTTCTGAGCATGATAAAGTCATCTTAGCAGTATATCGTTTGGAAGGTGAAGCTGATCAATGGTGGAATCTTATCAAGAATACGAGGCCAAGAGATGAAATTGAGTCCATGGAATGGGACGAGTTCAAGAACTTGTTTTTCAGTATGTACTTCCCTCGTATTCTTCGAACAAATATGGAGAAAGAGTTTCTTGAACTGAAGTAAAGGGATGATGAATCTGTTGGTACCTATGAAGCAAATTTTACAAGACTTGCAAGGTACGCTTCTGGTATTATCTTCCAACATGAAAGTAAAGTTGATCGATTTTTCAGTGGCTTAAAACCAAGTCTTCGAAGGGCATTAGCTATAAGAGACTTCAGTAGCTATGAAGAAATTGTGAGTTGTGCTATCAAGGTAGAAATGGAAGTTGGTGTTACATATCCATCTCATGGTTTTGACAAGAAACGAAAGATGGAGTTCAAGGAGAAATCTCAGAATAATGGTGAAAAGAATATGAAAGTTTCCTTATGCACAAAGTGTGGAAAGAAGCATGGTGGAGATTGTCTTAAAGGGACTAGAAATTGTTTTATGTGTGGAAAAGAAGGTCATCGAGTAGCTGTGTGTCAAAGTAATGGAAAAAGGGATTCTAATGATGTGAATAAAGAAAACACTGCAGAGAACTCACCACCAACACTTCAATGCTTCAAGTGCAAGGAAATGGGGCATTATGCTAATAAATGTCCTAATCCAAGGGTTAGTGATGATCGACATGATCAACCGCTTAAGGCAAAGGAAAAAGGGAAGTCACATGCGATCACCATTGGCGATGTTGAATATGATAAAGATGTGGTGGAATGATTAAGTGTTTATGTAATGGGATTCCAAAATAATGTTGTATCATTGAGTATTGCAATATTTATTGATGTATTCAAAGTGATTGAGATATTTTTTTGGAAATAAGATGATATGTGCATAATGAAGGGAAAACGAGAAAATGAAATGTTTAATAGTATTCATGAGATCATGATTAATATAAGGACTAAGTGATATCATGGTTTGAGTATATAGAATTTTGAGGATTTTGGTATGTGGAACGTGTTAACTTTAAACTGCATTCATGTTTTCACTAAGTTATTCAAGAGAATACATGATTAAGGACTTTGAATGTTTGGAATGTGACCAACAAAACATATTTTATGATATATGGGGATCAACGATTATATTAAATCTCTGGTAATCGTTTTCACTATGTTATGAGAGTTAATCCTAAAGATTGAAATGGATTATGTTGAACATAAGTGAGTATTGTTTAAGGATAGAAGTTTTTTTTAGATATTATTGATGGGATGTTATATTAATATAGTTTTAGAAAAAGGACAACCTGCAGGACGGGCGACATCCCATCGCTTCGGACAAGGCTGTGGGAATCGAACCCACAACCGAAGTGCGACTGGCCTTTATCGCCTACCACTGGCCTACAAGAAGTTCCTGTTTAGTAGAAACTAGTTTTATTATATTAAGCAGTATGATATATGAAGTATAAGTCCATTTTAGGAACCATATGTGATTAATCTCACTATAGATCGACTTATGTATATAAGTTTTGCTAACCTTTTGTTTGAGACAGATGGAATGACCCGTCATTCTATCACATTATCTGCTAACACTTCACGAATAACAAATTCAACTTCATTTATTTAAGAGATGAAGTGGAAATTGTTCAAGGCACGAACAACAGTGAGACTGTACCAAAATAAAGTAAGTATTTATTCTAATTCAAATTTTCAACTTTAGGGAATTGATCTTGAAAACCAAAAATGTTTTCCTAGTGCCCTTATATCCGATGAATCAGATGGTACCCTAGTTCGTCACAAATTTATGGATTTGTGATTGCTAGCTTTTCCACAGCCATGTTCTCTACCACTCTCCATCAGAACATGATGGTTAGATTTCTCTTCCATATCCATATTTTCACCTATGTGGATACCCAGTGATTAGTTAACATGGGTAACCATTACGTTTTATAATTTAGTTTTTAAAGATAAGTTTTGGTATTCATTTTTACGATGTGGGTTTCTGTCAAAGAAACTTTCAAATAGTAAACCATTTATAACCCCGACGAATTTCGAGGGAGAAATTCATTTTAAGGGGGGTAGAATGTAACAACCCGAGATTTTATGAAAAATATTATTTTAATTTCATTAATGTCTTGTGTTTTATTCTACACCAAGATTAACTTGCGCTATACGCAACACCGTATTAGCTTGCAGTATACGCAACACTACTCTTGGATCGTGTTACATACAATTTTGATAATAGTTATTCTACGCAACATTGAGTATATATATATATATTAAATGTATAAATGAAATATGGTTGGATTCTGTTATACGAAACAACGAAGGATTCTTTCACAACACGCAACCCTGACTTGGCTTGCATTACACGCAATCGCGACCTTCCTCGATAGCGTGTGTTGTACGCAATACCAGGTTTTAATAAACAATGATATATTATTATAATATTGTCATGAACTAGCCGTTATGAATAGTATTAACTAAATTTTGAATTTTATAACATTATTATTCATCTTACACATTTTCTAGGACATGGTTTAAGAACAAAATAAATTTTTCGGGTAAAATAAGTATTTTTCAAAAAATGCAGTTTTTCCGCCTTTTGATGGCGCACCCACTTTAAATCTAGTTTTTGAAATGTTTATATGTTCAATTTGACAAAATAAAATTCTTCCTTTGAATCAGGATGTAAAAATTTACATTAGATAACGTTTTGATATTTTTCCGATAACTTTCATATTTTAATGAATAGTAAAAACACGCTATATTTTAATTAAAAACAACTTTTTTCATCATAATATCTTATGTGGTTAAATTATAATATTGAATGGTTTTAAAGTATAAATAGAATATATTTTTACCATTTAATATAATTTATGTCATTAGCATTGATTTTACCTTGAATTCTTAGGTTAAATCAATTCAATCTTTTGCAATGTTTTAAACAAAAACCCGTTTTTATTCGACAACGGGATTAATTTTAATTTAATTTCTGCAACTTCTGTGTTTTGAATTTTAAAAAATGGATTCCATATTTGGAATCAGTGGGTCCAAATTATGTTAATAGGATACTTTTTATTTTTGGGAATTATGAATAGTAACTACGGTAAATTTTATTTACCATAGTTAAAGGTAAATCGGGTAATTATGGGTAAATATAATATTTTAAAATTACCCTAACAAATTTAAAAATCCTATTGGATGACTAAAAATCGACCCATATCACCTAAGGGTCGGATTAAATTCATTTAATTAAATTTTTTCAATGAAAATAATTTAATTATTATTAAAACCAAAGAATGTGACAACATGTCACTTTCTTAATTATTATAAGTATAATAATTTTAATCTAGTGATAAACTTCATGAAACTTAGAACATGAATAGTCTCCAGAAAGCTAATACAATTATCTACATCATTGGAATTTATTTAGAATTTTTAGGGATTAAATAATTATCATTTATTATGACAGAAAGATGATGCAGTAATTGTCTTATTAATGAAATATTGATATAATTGATGTCATAAATGCCCAAATAAATGTAATTTGAGTCTTTTTATGACCTACACTAATTTTCTAGGTTAATATGACATGTTATTGTTGATTTAAGTAACTTGTTTTGAATATATAATTCTGTTATGACTTTCACAAAAATCTTATATCAAATAGTGTCAAAATTGACACAAAATAGTTTTTAAATCAAATATTATATTATTAATTGTTATTTTGTTCCTAAAAATCTAAGGTTCTGCAAAATGACTTAGATAAGGATATATATATTAATAATAAACAATTTGGGGTTCTTTTGGCCTGTTATAGTAATTGTATTAACCATATAGTGTAAGAAAACAAAAAGACACGGTAAAAGTTAAATTATTTAACTTAGAGTTAAATCTAATTGATAAGGTTAAAATAATAACCTAAACTTGTCTAAATCCTATTTGTTGATAGGATTTAGACCCATACCCACTTTATCTTCGAAATAAGACCCTTTTGAACCATTATAAACCGATTTTGACATTAATATAAAATAATATTTTGAGGTATTCCTAAGGTGCCCCTCTCCTCCCTTATAAAAGGACACCTCCTCCCCCTCCTCCTCACACCAATTTGAGAACTCAAGCTCGGCCAACCTCTGCCAAAATCCCTTCTCCACTTCCCTAGAATAATACTAGAGGTTCTGGTCTTCTTCAAATACCAATCTTAGTTCCCTAAGTGAAGGATTCAAAGAGGCGTTTCAAAGAAGAGGTAATATCCATTATCGATCTTTTCAATTTCATTCTTCTTCAACTTCTTCTTATTTAGTTGTTTCATGATAAAGTAATAACATCAGTATTACTTACATACTTATATGTTATTATAAATATGAAACAACTCTAATTAACCTTCTATCCATCCTACGGAAAAAGGAAATCACCGCGCGTGCGTATGTACGGAATACCGTCTCCACGCCGTGGTGTAATCTATTTTCCGCCACCACCATAATTGGATGGGTATAATGGTTTAATGAGTAACTATATATGATTATTATAAAGTGATATTTATACTGAAATAGTATACATACACTTCAACACAATTCCACGACCATGGGAACGATATCATCGCTCGTGCGTACGTACGGACTACCGTCTCCACGACGCGATGAGATTCATTCTCAATGATTAACCATTCATGAATGATTATAAAGTATATATAATAAGTTCTAATGAAATATATGACATAATAATGATACTGGAATTATTTATATTTATATGTATGTCATCTACTTAATTCCATTCAATTCAATAAGGAAACGAAAACAGCGTTCATGCGTACGTACGGACTACTGTCTCCATGAACGGTGTATTTCTTTCCATTTACTGATTTATTATATATTATGAATATATATATATATAAGTCATGTTTTATATTATGTAATTAAGTAATCATGATCTAAGTAATCATATGAATAATTACAAGTTAAAAACACGAACGACAAATGAGACGATTTTACCCAAAACGCTACTTTAACATGAATTTACAAAAGAACGGGTATTATAAAGTCATAAGTGGACCATATATGATATAATAACAATGAATATGATTCTTTAATAAATCAATAACATGATTTAAATCATTATACAGGAGGTTCGGACACTTACAAAGCAAGTCGGATCTAAGGTAAGGGAAATATCACAATCTCATTTTTATCCGAGATTGTTTATACTTTGGCATTTACTGGGGTGTATTTTATCATCCACATACATGTTTCTCAATATGTAATATTATTTCCATCCACCTACAATTGTTTAAATCAAATTTTACCCTTCGGTGAATTTTTAGTAAAGGATATGAAAGGAATCTTTTGTCGTTTTTCGTACGAGGTGCTTTTTTGACTTTTCCGACAAAAGTACGAAAAGAATGTTTTTTTTAACTTATATGGAATGAATGGATTTTTAAAACATTATTTCCAAGAAGCTTACTTTACAAGTTTTCAAGTTTATTTTTAATCAACTTATTTTATTTTAAAGTTGTATGACATGTTATGAAAGGAAAAATGTTTTTGAAGAAGAAAGGATATTTTCCTCAAGAATGGAGTTCAAGTATTTTATCAAAATTATTTTCCATCTAAGATAATAAAGGGTTATGTTTTTATCCCTATTATTACATTGATTTGATCATGTTGTGATGGAATTATTTTTATGTATTCCTTTATCTTATATGAATTGATTTATGATGTCATGATGTTTCAAGAATCCCATTTTTGTTACATGTGTTATGCGATGATGTATGTTTTATGATTATGTGGCACACATAAGAAAGGATTCATTATGAGATGGGTGGGACCTATATCTCCCTCCAATGCATTGGGTAAAGATTTTATATCTCATGAGATAGACATGGCTGGAATGGTAGGTTATACCGGTCCAGTGAAACAGGACTGAAACGAGGGTTACTCGATTCAGAAAGGGACTTTGTCCACTAAGATAGTCTTGGCAATTAGTATTGACTAACAAGAAATGATTCTCTATGATTATGTGTGTATGCCACAAAGTTTCATGTTTTAAGTTATGATTATCGGGATTATATTTCACTTCTATGATTTATCCCATGTTATGAAATTATGCTCTCTTTTGCAGGTTAAGATTTCCAAAATGTTATGTTCTTATGAATATGATGTGATTGATATTTATTTTGTTTACCCTTAATGAGCATTTGAGCTCACCATTTTATGTTTTCTTTTCCCCAGGATATAAAGAAAGGTTTTAGGTAAAAAAAGGGAAGATCTTTATGGAAGATATTGAAGATCTTTCACCACGATTAGAAGATTACGTTCCGAGTTTCCAAAGACACTAAACTATTACGGTCCTTGTGTGTGTGTTTTTGTTATGTACTAAGTATTCCGCAAAAGTAATGTAATGTCAATGTACATCAGGCTTCGGGTCTATACATAATTCTTTCCAAGGAATCCTTTGAGCTCAAATCAAAGAGATTTACCCGATTTAATGGTAGTGTCCTCTCTTGTGTTCTTATGTTTTATTTTGCTTCTACAACCCTCTAAACACTTTTTATTCCTTTCTTTTGTAAGAAAACCTGTATCTTCAATATACTATGATGTTTTTATGTGAAGGATTCCAGCTAAAATTACACACACCTTCGTGTAATGGTTAAAGAACATACTGTTTCTGTGGATGGCGAATTACTGCCACACGAAACAATGATTGTTCAATATTCTTTCAAGAACTTCAAAGGTGGCCATTAATATGTCACTATATTTATATATGATATATAATATGTTTATGTTTTCCTTAAGCTTCTGTATTTTTCATTTATGTCATACCTTTATGGTTTCCATTATGGGTAAATGTGATATCTTCATTTTAGGAAGTGCGGACTACCGCCCCCTCAAAGTGATTTGATTCGTTAATGCCATATGTGGGATGTATAAAGGATGGAATTAATGGTATTACATATGTTATCCTACTGGAATTATAATATACCTTTATATAATTATTATTTCATTCCATTTAATAAAAAAAAAGAAATGAAAGCAGCATTCATGCAGACGTACGACTTACCGTCTCCATGAACGATACATTCCATTTCTTATCTCCAAATGTTATGTAATATTATAAGTACATATATATAATGGATATATATTTAATATATTAAATCTAAATTATGGATATCATTCTGGAATTATAATATATAAATCTCTCATTTTTTTTAATTCCATTAATATGACAAAAAAATAAAGTAGCGTTCATGCATACGTACAGCCTACCGTCTCCTTGAACGGTGCTTTTAATTTTTTATCTCCAAATGTTATGGAATGGTATAAAATAAATATATACGGGATATATATGATATTTAAAACATAAATAATATTCTGGATATGGTGTACCTATAACTACATGGAAAATTATTTTCCAACAAGTTCAATTTTTACTCATGTACCGAACATCGACAAAAACGTCTGATATGAACTCACTTTATGAACAAATTATTATAACATTATAATATGTGATATGAACTGAATAATAATATTTATAGGAGGTCCTTAAGAAATTATAAATTGACCAAATTTTATTATTTAGGATATTAAAGAACGATCGAGTCATGTCGGACACTAGGTAAGGGATCCTACCCCTCTATTTCTTTTTAAGTACACACTTTTATGTCATTCCTTTTATGCTCATCTTTCTTATGATTGGGATTTTCTATTATATTACTCTTACTGTAATTTTTATGTTTATATGATGAGAGACCCTATTTTCTCTCATCAATCCATTATGGAAGTATTGAGTGGCGCCGTTAGGCTGCCGAATTTTCGTA
The DNA here is from genome assembly GCA_963277665.1 of Viscum album. Taxonomy (NCBI): domain Eukaryota; kingdom Viridiplantae; phylum Streptophyta; class Magnoliopsida; order Santalales; family Viscaceae; genus Viscum; species Viscum album. Next base: position 1,447,429,552 of record OY728151.1, on the reverse strand, counting down.
AGAGATCCAACCTCTCTCTTTCTTTTTAAGTACTCTCCTTTATGTCACTTATTTGAAGCTCCTATTTGTTATATTAGGGGATGTTATTTTATATTACTATTTCTGTAAATTTTATTTTAATATGATAAGAGACCCTATTTTATCTCATCAATCCATTTTTGGAAGTTTTATGTAGCGCTATTAGGCTGCCGAGTTTTCGTAAGGGATTTTTTATCTCACTTTTATTTCCGTGAGATTTATGCTACATTTGCCACCATGTCATTTGAGTGGTGTATGTACTTCCCATTATTATACTTTTTGTGTAATATAGTTTCATTTATGGGTATTTACATATTCATTGTTTGACCCTTCTTGAATGGGGTGTATGTTTTGAATGTTACCCAAATTGTTAAGGGGTCCTTTCACCCTCCTCTTCTTTAAAAAAGACTTCTTTTGTTATGTATTTTAAATTACATATTATTATGTTAGGATATGTTCTTATATATATTTATAGCTATAAATTTAATGTAAAAGTGATGACATACCCTTTTTATCTCTCATCAACTCATTTTCTGAATTTTAAAGTGACGCCGTTAGGCTGTCGAATTTTACTAAGGGAACTCTTTAACCCAATTTCGATTTCTTTGGGTTCAACATGTAGTTATTGAATATTCCACCCTTTGAATATGTTTGAATGACCTCTGATTGTTTTAATCTTAATATACACTTATATTGTGTGTATTTATATTTTTTCACACATAATTTTGAGATTGATTTATCCTTAATTTAAGGATTCCTTCTTTATATGGGATTTCATCTCATTTTACATTTCTATTGAGACTTTATTGGTGTTATGAATCAATTCACTCTTATATGGTGCATATACTGTCCTTTGGAATATTATATCATGAATCCATTTATTCTTATGATATTATAAAATTTTGATAAAATGTTATTCCTCAATTTTTGTATTCAAGTGTCTCTAATTTTGGTAAAAAACCCTTTACCTAAAATATCAATTTAAATGTTTTAATGATTTGTTCTTATTAATATACATGTTTTCAATATGGTTTTAAGGATTTATTTATATGGATATTAATGGTTTAAAATGTTAAATTCTTCAAGGTGGTATGGGACACTTTGATTAAAAAATCTCTTTATTAAATGTTTTAAATTATTTTGAAAATGGTTTTTTAGAATGGATTCATTATTTCAATATCTTAAAATGTTATATTGTTGTTGCAATGTGGGAATGTTATCTTTAATTTATGCTTAAGTTATGTTCTATGATTATGTTATGGTTCTTGGGAATTGTTTATGAAGACGGGTGGTTCCATGATAAACTAAGGGCGGGTGAGCCCGATATAGCTCTCCAATGCACTGGGTAACGTGAAGGGGTTAAACGTTAAGGTTTCTCCAAAGCGATTTAGGGAATATACTGTAATGAGAATTCCAAACATAACTAAGAGGGTTACTCCCTACATAAGAATGTTATGAATGCCTCCTGCTACCTTTATGCCTTATGATTTCTATGTTTTATTCATGATTTGATGAGGTATGTTAAAGTGCATATGTTTTATGAGTAATGTATGATTTCATTGATTCTTATGTATACATGTACTCATGTTTCCTTTCTATATTTTTATATCCCTTACTGAGCTTTTTATGCTCATCCCAAGTTTTTGAAATGTTTTACACAGGATTTAAAGATGAATAGGGTCAAGGATGGGATCAAGGATAGACATGCTATCTAAAACATGGAACTAGACATGTTTCTTTTAAGAGTTTTTTTATGGAAACTTAGTAGAAGTGTCTACTTTGTAATCTTTTGAGATGTAATAGTTATGTCCTAATTCTCTAAAAATTTAAACCTGATAAAATCCTCAATGTGAATTATTCATTTAATTCAATATTATGTAAGGTTTAAGGCTGGAGCCTTTTATACACACTATCAATGTATTCTCATTGGGCTAGACCTTAGTGGTGAACCATGTAAAATTCTTGCGATGTCTCTCTACATGTAAATGTTTACATTACTACCCATCAGAAATATACGAGTCTAATAGGTTCCTATAAAAATGGGAACAAGACACATCAATTTAGATGAAAATTTTTACACTTTGTTTCACCCCTCCCCTCTCAGTGTGTTCTGGGGCCCTTTAGTACTGAGTGTTTAATCTCATGTAAGTGTTGTTGTGTGAAAATGAGTATCAAAGGTAGTGAAATATTATTTTTCATTATTATGAACGAGGATTAAATAATATATTGTGTGTAAATGAGAAGATCATAGATGAATATGTCTGTTTTTTGGGTTTGTGTAAAAAATGAATAGTCTGTTTGTGTGAGCATATATAGTTTACATGATTGAAAAAAACAATAGGAAATGTATTAGAAAATCCCTTGTGAAAATTATTTTCATGTTACATACATGAAATACAAATGATGTGAGATGTATGCAAGAAACATAAGATTCATGTGTTGTATGGAGACCATGAATGATGCTTATAATTATGCATGATGAGGAAAAGTAAAATGTAAAGGAAGTTAAAGTGAGACAATATTTTTGTGGTTAATCTAGCATTGCGTTCTTTTATAATTATTTTCAAAAAATATACAATACTGTGCATTTTATATTTCATAAAGAATACATAAAAATATTTTTGGATAATTAGATTGATTATGTATTTTACATGTGATAAGTAGAATTACCTGCAGGGAGATCATACAATATTGATGCATTTAATAATTTAGTTGAGTTGAAGAAATATTTTTATGTGATGAAAAGTATAAGAAAACTTATTGTGCACTGAGGAATATTTAGTCATTCATTATGGTATTTCATTCAGTTGAAGTAGGGGTGATATCTTCTACTAATTCATGATAATATACCAAACCAACTAGAATTTAATGTTAATGATTAGATTTATTAGAAATCCTTGAGTTTAAATTGATGTGAACGAGTGAATAATCAGTTGATTATGGTAGTTCTATGAGGATGAACGTTTTTGTGGTTTTGTGGAAGTTTGAATATATCATGATCATTCTTATTATGTTAATTTATTTATTTGTGAAACACTATATGGATGAATGTATAAATTACTATGGTGGGGTGTTAGTATAAAGAGAACTGGTGGGATGCTAATAAAATTTGGGAAAGGTTCATAGCTTCCCACAATGTTTTCAGGGTGATACCTGACCAACCCACTTGTAATTTTTGATTGATTAATATTGTAGAATTGGTCTCTTTGATCATATACAACATAGAAAGGATTTATTAACCCATTTTTGGGGGAGAACCTTGTAAAAATATTTAATGTTTTGATTAATTCAATTTAGGTCTTGTATGTGGTATATTTTTGTTATTTTGAAGGAAAGATTTATTCACTCTAACATATGAAGAGGTAAAAATTAAAATATTACAAGGGAAAATAAAATAATAATTGTAAAAACATGTGTACACTGATTCACCCCCTTCCCCACTTAGTGTACCTGCATGATCATTTAGGAACTTTATTTTTTTTCATAGTATTGGTTACTCCTCTAATTGGATATATCTTTTTTCCCATTGTTTGTATCAGAATTATCTGATGTGAAGATTTTGTTTTCAAGAACTAAAAGTGTTTTCTTGGATTTGAGGTTCAGTTCAAATATCAATCTATTTAAAAAATTGGTTTCCATAAATACATTAAAAATAGACATAATAATGTGGAAAGAAAGAATAAAAATAATTTAATTAAGAAAGAGGATACCTAAAAAACCATTTTTTAGCCCAAATGGAAGTCTATCAATAGTATCTATTAAATCAGTTGGTAAAGATCCTTTTGATGAGTATTGTTCAAGTGGTGATGAAAGAGAATTTTTTGAATCCTTATGATATTATTATTATTCAGAAATAAAAAATTATCTATATAATGTTCATTCTAACATTTTTTCTTGCATATTTTCTTGTATGAAGGGACGATATGATGAAATGACATATAATGAAAATTATGTTGAGTATATGGAGCTAGGTTCAGAAAATAAGATACAAATATTTAAAATTATATCATAAATTGTTGATACTAGTGAAGAAGGTATATCACATTGCAATGAACATTTCCCTTATGTTGAAGAAAAATAAAAATGAAATGTGTGTACAAAATATGTTATTAATAAGTTCCTTATAATTATGATTCATACACCTGCATAATATCATAAATCTACATTGAATATTAATTATTCTTGGATCGATATCAAAGAAAATGTTGAGATACCCATTTGAGTAAAAAATTATATATAATAGTCTATATATAATTACATTGAAAGACATAATTATATAGCAGATTGATTACCAATGACTTTTTATGGGATGGGTGTGGTAGTTTAAGCTTATACAAATGTGATCAGTGTATTGGATAAACTATAAAAAACCACTATGAATGTTAATGAAGGCCATCTAAAAGATTAGATGAAGTGAATTGAGGAGCTAAATAATTATCTACTGGAATTAAGTAAACATTCATATGATGAAGTTCATAAAATGAACTATCATTGGGATGATAGATTCATAATATTTGAAGATGTGAAAATTTTACACAACATGATGTTTTTTGAATTGGAAGTAAATTTTAAAAATATAAAAAAAAAATTAAATTAAAATCTTCATAGAAAGAATCTAAATATATGGTGAGATAACATGAAGATCCAAAACATTCTCTAAATATGAAATATATCGAGTTAGAGGTCATCTTCTAGAACCTTGAAAACATTCAAGATGAATCTTCATGAAACACTGAGATCAAAATACTATCCAAGAGTAATAATGAAAAGAGACTTAATTTTTATAGGACTCATCTTTGGGGATAGAATATTTTGATATTACCTAATGTTAAATTTTTTTAATGCTCATTGAAATAGGTAATACTTGTTTTAGATATTTATTTTTTTAATAATATAGTATCATCTACATATACAGGTTCCTAAAATATTTTTTTTAAACATGGATGAATAATGATGGTGAAAATTCTACCATATCTTCAAATGTGTATGTAACAAAGAATGAGAATTCTTGTTCCCCAAAAGGATATGAGAGAAATAATTATATTATCCAACAAAAAATGACATCAAAACAATCCAACTAGAAGCACAGAAGATGAAATCAGGATTTATTGGATGTTGTTGATGTTTTTATAAATTTGGACATTAGTATATTGACTATTGTTATAGAATATCTATGCAAGATAAAAATATAAGTCCATCATAAAGGAAGGTAATAATGGATGAGAAGGAAAATCCTATAGAATTGAAGCATAATTCACATATGAAGAAAATTTTGTTAATCAAGAATATATTTTATTGTCCAAAATACATCTATGATTTTTGAAACCAAATAGGTCACAATAAAAATGAGTGCTTCTATGTACCAACTAGAAACTGTGAAAATGATTATATTAAGACAATACCGTAACAAATATAGAGGAAAAGAAAAAATGCTTAAAATTATTCCTTATTATATAAATATTAGAATAATGTTTTGAAATTTGTTTAGCAACCTACACCCAAGAAGAATGATGAAATGATAGTCACAAAAATGAAGAGATGATTATAATGTGGAATAAAATGTCATATTTGGGGTAATTTAAAATAGTTCATAAAAACCAATGCTAATGGAAGCTTGCTGAAGTAGAAAAGAAAATAAATCTCAAATAAATATCATTATTGTTTTAGTGCATGTGAATCAAGATGAAAAATTCATAATTCATGAGTGGTTTAATAGAGGATGATAACACTATTATTTCAATAGATTTGTGTGGAAGATGAAAAATGTTAGGACATATTATTGCTAAATGTATGACATGGCTTCCAATACAAATAGATATATTGAAGAAAAAAGGAGAAGAACCAATGGTTTATTATTCGAAAATTATATTGTGGAGATAGATTCTACACAAAAGAATAAGTGTGATAATGTACTAAATGAATGATTATTCATTTAGATAGAGATGTTAGAATTAAATATATAATTTGAGTAGAAATAGAAGAATGTAAGTTCACTACTTATCAATGTGAAGATTCATATTCCATATATGATGATAGTTGATAAAATAAAGAAGTCCATGCTCTCCTCAAATGATAATTTTTGGAATATAATAGTAGGTAAAATCATGATGATTTTTCATCAATCTGGACGTTAATTTGATATAATCATCTGGGTTGTGAAATAATTCTCATCCATGTTTCTCTAACGAAAAATCGTTTATGAACCATCATATTGCTATATATATTTTGTTTTTGTTTATTTTGTGAAGGGAATTGAAGGTGATGCTCATCTTCAATATGATTCCCGATAATATGAGTGTTGAGATATTATAAAATATTAATAAGGTTGTCTATCATGGAGTTCACTATTTAAAATGTTGATAAAATTGTTCATTATGATCATTCATGAAGTGAGTTAATAATGGTGAATAAAATTAACAAATATCATCTCTTTAGGGGGAGAAAAGATGAACAATTACCAGATTTGAATACATCAACTAGTTTCATTGAAAATTTAATTTTATGGTAAGGGACTTAATTGATGATTTAAATTTGTAGACATGGAGGCATTTAAATAATGATTAATGATTTTCTATTCCTATATGAGTAAAAATTATAAATAAGAATTAGGAGAAAATGTAATTTTTATAACCAAAGTAATATGGATTCATAAAAGGAGAAGTATGTTCAAAAAATTAATTCCCACTACTCTATTTTTCATAATGAATGAAGAAGAATAGTTGAATATATCTTGAAAAACTCTTAAAAGAAGGTTTCGGTATTGGCATCATATTCTGAAAAATTTATGGACACATTTTTTTGTCTAAACTGATCACTCTTTTTTTATACACTGGGATAACCGATGTAGTCATTGTGGTAATTAATTAATGACTTTTTTATTTATGTAATCTTATAATTTCTATTTCTCAAGTAGATGAATTTAATTTCCCCCAAGTGGAATCTATTTTGAAATGTGGTTATTGAAGGAGTTTAGAAAAGAAGATGTGTTATTTTAGAATGAGATAAGTTTAATCCTTCACAATAGTTGTATATTTTGTTTTATTTTCATGTATGGTGTAGAAGGAAAAATTAAATTTTAAAGTTTAATTTTTATTTAAAACATATCCAAATGTGGATTTTAATGTACCCAAATATATTGAAAATAATATTTGTGTTGAAATTTTTGTCAATTTTTTTATTTGATTAATATTCAATGTTACTATGATTTAATTTTGGTTTTTATTCCATTTAATAGTAATTATTATATATAAATTAATAGGAAAAGATTATTTCATTTGAATTATTGATTAAAAGAATCCAATATAAGTGTGATGTTTACAGAGTTGGTCTTCAATTCCCACACTTGTGCAAATAAGGATGCACATTGTTTACCACATTAGAAAATGTTATTTAGATTTTTATTATTATGAGTTTTATGGTTTTTGTCATATTTAAAGTTATTATGATGTTGATTATCAAATGAATGATGAATGGGTTAAAAGAAGGAAGAAAAATTTCATGTTCTTGAAAATTGCACAATACATATTTTGAGAGAAGAAGAATGGTTTATTTGGTAAATGGTTTTTTATTTCATTGTATATCGTATAAATTTTATTATTTGTCAATAATGTTTTTATCAAAAAACCATATTAGATGAGTTTCCAATCGACATGGACAGTCTAAAAAATATCTATAACGGTGTTACAAAGGCACATCAGGGGCTGAAATGAGCCACCATGTGGGTAGGCAGGATAGTGTGGGGAAAAAATTACTATAGTACCGAATGAATTTTGATTGTGTGATCTTTCTGTTGATCATATGATCAATTCCAAATGATATACCAATCATCATCTCCGTTAATCTCATTTGAGAGATATAGTTCATCATGTTTCTTATTTAGAACATTTTCTCGAGATCAAACTCTTCTTCTGATCAATGTTTTCTCATTATGAGAAAATTGAATTATTATTTGGAGTTGTCTGATCATCTCAACGACATCACCTTCAACCTTAGCCTACCACAAAGTGTTTTATTGAAAGAAGAATATATCCCTGCAGTAATTTCATCCATGGATTTATCTAATCCATTGTTCATCATCTCATAATTCAAAATTTCATTCCATTTATTCAAGACTTCAGTTATATTCTATATGTCATTGTATTCTCCATTGAGATTATATATGAGTATTTTTCATAGAAGAATCATTGAGTGACATCGATAGTAGCTTAAAACAAATATTCATAGTATAATATTTGTATTTTAAATATCCAAAACCAATGAAAATATTATGTAACTATGTTTTTGTGAAATATGTATGATCAAAGAGTCGATTTATAGTGTGGAAAAAGTTAATTTGAGGTTATGGTGTTTTTTCATGGTCTTGAAGTAGATGTTGATTCATTGAATAGAGGTAGTTCACTTGAGGTTGGATGGTGAGATATTCTCCTATGTACCAGAGGTATTATTCAAATTCATTGTGTTGAGTGTTTCAGAGGATCTCATTTCCATAGAAAAATAGCACCGTTTATTTCTCTAATTTGAGGAAAAGAGTTCAGTACATACTCTGCCAGTGTGAAGACACAAATATAACCATGAGCACTTTATATGAGTATTTCAAACTCATTTTTTCTCAGAAAGAAAATTCTCCATGAACCATTTGATGTACATCTTCTAGATTCTTATAATCCTTCGGTGAAGTTCACTCATTTTCCATGTACTTTATAACAAATTATAAAAAGAACTTATGTGTCCTCATTATTTGATGAAGAATGTGTATCAAAATATTACGTAAAAAGTGAATATTTTATAATTAAAATTGGGTATGAGAAAATAAAATAAAATTATTAAAAACTTGTGTACACAGATTCACCCCCTTATTCTGTACCTGCATAATCTACTAGGTACATTAAGAAGGGTAATAAAAGATCATAAGTAATTAGAATATGGAATGGTATATATTTTTATATTTTTTAATATATATTTAATAAACCATTACCTAATATACATGTGGATTGGATGTGTATAATGGAATTAATGTTATATTGTAAATGATTTTGGTCACAATTTTCATTCATTGTGTAATTTTTTATCATCTTCCCATAATCTCTTTTATGAGATACATATAATACCCCTTGGAAAAGATATATCATGAATATCATTTTATAAGTTATATTTCATGTTTAATTTTATGTAATTATTTTATTTGGATTATAACATGCACGTTAACAAAATGGTAATTGTTTTTATATTGCAATCAAATTTTATGTATGGATTGTATATGCTTATTTTTTCAGGGGTGAAATGTTATCATCTAGTTTTCATGAAAATTGTGGAATATAATATACTATATTTATTCCATTAGAATAAATTTGCTCTATATACATCCAAATCATTATGTACTCATTACACAAAGTTAATGTTTATAAGAAAATTGACTTTATTTAACTCTTCATTTGAAACCCCTCTTTATTTTATATCCATGCTATAAAAAAAATTAAATATTTTTTTGTGTTCCACTATGATTTTTTATAATCAGTTTTCCCTATTTTTGGCCAATTTTTTTAGAAGAATCCATAAATCTTTTACAAAAACAGTTCTTATTTGTCTTTAATAGAAAAAGTGAATGTAATTTTTTTAAACATGTACAACATGAATAGAATTTACCTATTTCATGTCCAATAAATGTTTGAAATAATCCATTATATGGTTATAAAAATATTTTCAATGAAATTTATTTGTAATTTTTTTAAAAAAATAGTTTTTAAAATAGTGGTTTTCAATTTGGGATAGTTATTTTCCAGAAGATTTTTTTTCTCTCTAAAACCATTTTCATCATTGAAAAAACCTTAATGCTAGGAGTTTCTTCCATGTTATTTATATGTATACCGAAAAAATTCATCTCTTATTATCCATTACATTCATGGTGTAATACATTCATTATGTTCATCTCTCACATTTTTCAAATGATTTTTCTCATAATTATGATATCAAAAAAGATTATGATACAAATTTACATTACATTGGTGATTATATTGTTATAACATATTATTTGTTTCAATTATTTAGACAATATATATCATGAACATGTTATAATGGTTGTTCCTTAAAATAACTCAATTTCATTGGGTAATTTTATAGTTTAATGAGATATCATATATAGAATTAAGGTGTAAACCTAATCTAATATGGGACTATGTCCACCATGAGTTGTAGTTATGGTACTTATCCATGACTCATGTTTATGGATTATTTTATATTACATCTAGTCTGCCATATTTCCTTAAAATTTTGAAACCATTCTCCTTATATCATGGTCCAATTTTATTACTATAGTAACTTAAATTTTATTATATCATGTAATACCTTTAGCAGTAATGTTATGCTTCCTAATCATGTTAATTCCTCGAAAGAGAATTTTGACTCACACCATTTTTTAGGGAATTATCTATGTTATTCTATGTGTTTAGGAGATCAAACAAATTTTTGGACCGCAATATATAGATTAATGTAATGATTCCTTTTTTTTATGCATTTATGTTTCAAGAACCATGTCCTACAGTAATACCAGGCCTTTACAAACCATGTGTTTAATTAATCAATATTTATGTTTATAATTTATAATGGATCGATCCTCTCGGGTCCATTACATTATCAAAATATTTTTTGGGGTGTTATTAGAGGAAACAATAGCATATTATAATTAGTTTTTCAAAATATCAATTTTTCAATCGGTGGCTCAGCATCGGTAGGTCAGGCATCGATAGGTCGGGCATCAGTAACTCGTGTTGGTGAGTCAGGTGTCGGTGGGTCGCATTGGTGACTCGCTATTGGTGAGTCACGGATGATGAATCATGTTGGTGACTCACATTAGTGACTCAACCACCGACAAGTCATTTCTGGGTTTTCCCACTTTTTCCAGCTTTTCTCCTCTTACATTTTTTTGATGTAAATCGAGTTTATATCATTGATTTAGAATTTGTAAAGGGATTTCAATGGATATTAATTATATCTTTAATTTCCTATTTATTTGGGGGGAATTGAAACATTTAAACTATGTGATCATGAGAAATATCTATCTTTAATGGCCCTTGAAATAGTTTCCCTTCAATTGATGTAGGATCTGGCTCTTCTAAGATAAGAGAACCTTTTCCCTGTGAGTTTTCATTTTTTAATGGTTCACCCAGAGTTGTTCATCCCCATGGAGTTGTCCGTTGTTCTATAGAGTTTGTATTAATCCTTCCTTGGGGTCTCCATACTACTTGTGAGACCCCTTATTCTTAGAACAACGAGGAGTTATTAATTGTATTTTGTTATAGGTAGGGGATCATTCATATCTCATTTATTTTTCTATCATGCGGGGTGGGTGTACTAATGAGTTCTTGTGGTTATGGTTGAAACCAGATTAATAAAAATAAATAAAATTAATAAATAGGGGATGAGAAGATGATGATTATGGTTTAGCTGTTTTATATGTTTTCCTTGATCCATGTTGAATTTTGAAAAGGGTGTATGCCTTTTAAAAATAATGATCGTTGGTAGCCTCTTTTTACACCCCTTCTTGACATAGGAATATTTTCTGTTGTTTCTTTTTTGAACAGTTGAAATATGGATATTTTATTAATCATGTATATTTTGTTAAATATATGAATTACCTCAGATAAAACATGTTCATTGATAACCCCAGAATAATGGAAGTGGAATAAATGAATGAGGGCTTCTAAAACTGAATACACTTTATGTTAGGAGTGGATGTGTTCTGGGTATGGTTCTGCTGAGCCTTCTGTTTGCGATGGTTGTTTGGTGATGTGGTTGGGTGTGTGTATTTGATTATGGGGTATAAAGGTTGGTGTGATGGTATTTTAGGTTAAGATAATGATAAATTGTGGAATGGATTAACTAGTAATGCAGTGGGATAGCATCTGGGCCGTGGTAGGCCAATGGGGCTATAATTTTGGGTCATGCTATGTTTATTATACCATGTGTGTTGTTTTTATGTACCAAGACTACTGTGTGTGGTTGTGACGAGGTGTTTTGGGTGTTTATTAGTTTATAAAATGGACATGGATGCATTGCATTGAAGAATTATTTGGGTAGCTGTTGAATGAGTGTTCAAGGAAGGGGATTGTGCAGTGGGACTACGAGCTAGTTGAGTTTTTTTCGCTGGATGTGGTGCTTTCTATGAAGTAGGGCTATCGAGGAAGGTTTAAGAGGGATAATTTGGAGTATGGATGATGTTACATTGTATGGTCCATTCACCTAGAGTTTCCAGAGACATTTGTGAAGTGAGTGTGGTTTATGATGTTACTTGTGGTGTGGTGAGTTTTGTATTTTCCCACATAGGGATGGAATAAATGGTAATTGTTTAATAGCATAATGTGATTAAATGATAGGTAGTTTCATTTTCATCAATATAGAAGTGACCATCATTCTTGGTTACGTGTGCATGTATGATTTCTAGTAAGGGATCTTTTTTGAGGGATGGTTATTTGTTATGAAAGCCTATAGGTTGGGCGAGTGCTTGATACCTATATATATACACATAGTTCCTTGTGATTTATATGTACACCACACCCTTTTTGAGCACTACGTGTTGAAAACTACCATTGTTATGGTGAGGGTATTCTTTCCCAATATGATGATGGGAGGATGGATGGATAGTAATTGGCTCTTATCATCTCCCTCTTCTAAGCATTGGTATCCCAAGACTCTTCTAGAAGGTTGCATTATAGTTGCGAGGCCTAGGTTTGTGTGGGAAAGATATTTATTCCCAATTGTCTTTGGGATAATGCCCATTTCTCTGTGGGAAGTAATGTGGAGTGCTTTGTGGCATAGGTGTGTGTGGAAAGTAATGCCCGATGGTGTGTGGGACAGGTGTGTGTGGGATGGTTGCGAATGTGGTGATTTGGGAAGAGCATGGTATCATTATCATGTTTACTATTAGGGATGGGAATTTTCCAAGTGGGTAGTGGTGGGGGGTACCCAAATACTGATGTGATTACTACATTACATTACTTTATTTGTGTTTTTTGGTAAGAGTTCCCTGGTGATGTTGGGGTGGATTTTATACCTTGTTATGTTCTTTTTAGTTTCTTATGTTCCGCAAATGGGCATTAATATTCTTCCCCCACTTTTGCATTAGTGAATTTGGATTTTCCTACTAAGTGTACATGTATGATCACCCTAGGTATATAAAACTGTTTTTAGGTTTCTAGGAAGATTCTACATACCATGTTGGACCTTACAATCTTGAGAGATGGGATAGCTTCTTATATTGGTATTCACAATGGAGATTTTCATTTTACTTCTAGTATTTTTCTTTAAACATGCTTTTCTGATGGATTTTGGCTTCTTATATATATATATGTCATTGAGTTCTTTTGAGGTTTATACATCTTATCTCCTGATCTTGGTTACTATAAAAACGGTAGTGGCTCTCATTTTATGAGATTGAATACCCAGGATGTTGTTCGCCACCCTGAGGCATATTGGAGGCTGTACTAGTGGTTCATTACCAATTTTACATATTTATGATGGAAGGTCGTGACATTTTTCCATCCCATCCCTCTTCATGAAGAAGGAAGGTTGTGGCTGAATGGTATCATAGGAGATGGTTGAGAGATAGGATGGAGTTTGGAGTTAGTCATAATGGGGATTGCATTGGTGGGTAGGGAAGAAGTGTCTTTTGATCTTGGTGCATGAAATAAGCTAGTGAAGACCTGCAAGGATGTGTGATTTTAGGCCCCTATGATCCGATTCAAGGAATCTGAGCTCACCAAATAACCAATTGTTGATACACTGTTTGTGGGGAAGAGACCAAAGGGAAGTTACATTCATAATTATGACCTTTTCTCTTTATTTTTTTTGTATTTTTTGGGAAGTTAAAATAAAAAATTAGTTATAATGAATCCTAAATAAAATTCTATATAAATTGGGATTAGGATTTCCCTGTTAACTTTTCATCTATTTCACCCAGTCAACATCCGCATTTGGTACAAGTAGTATAGGCTCAGTAGACCGATCCAGATGATCGGCGGAGGGTTGATCCATAAGATGAGGACCACCAATGGAAAAAGATATATTGTTCATTCAAGTAGTAGTCTCTGAGAATATATGAAGGTTGTGGTTCACATACAGAGATGGAGAGTTGTCTTGAGGTGTTAGTGATCACATCTAGATTTATCTAGGCTGCGATGGAGTACTGGGTTCCATTGGTAGTTAGTTAGATGAGTTGAGCTATACATTTGTGGTGTATGATGTACCTTATGGATAATAATGATACTTATGTCCTCTGAGTCAATTTTGAGAGGGATTTTTTAGCAGAATTCCTTTTATTGTCCATGAAGGCTAAGAAGTTATAGGTGTTACTCTCCCTCCATTAGGGGAGAGTGTCGATAGGGGAGGTAAGGATCATGTTCGAGGATATCATTTCCTTTTCTCTTGATCTCTTTCCGAATGAGGCATCTCGTGTGAGGCGCTTAGTAGAGGCACTCAATCCTACCCTCTAGTATGTATTTACTCCCCATAGCTTGTCGACATTACTATATGTCCAGAATAAGGAGATAATGGTTGACAGGATGCACTCACAAGGAGGACTACCAAGAGTGGTGACCCAAATGGGTTCTACTGAGTGAAATGGTTCTATTTATAGCTCACAGGTGCCATGGACTTTGAGGTTTAGGTGTGTGGGGAGTCGACCTCAGTAGTTTCAGTTTCAAAATTTTTTCCTCGTTCTTTTCCAATAGGCATGGAACTATGGTGTCTCACATATGGAGGCCACATGAACCTTTAGAGTTAGTGTCTATTTCGAGCTAAGAATGGTGGTGGTTGTGAGGTTCAACACCCACCTCAGTAGCAGTTCTCATCCAGGACATTTCATGAGCAGGAGAAGCAACATAATTCTCCCCCTAGGAGAGATGGAGTAAGAAGAGGCTATCCACATGGCACTTCATAGGGACCTCAAATTGTGAATGGTCAGGGAGGTGGTCAACATTATAGGGGTAGAGGATCTGGGCATGTCCAGTTTCACGCCATAGTGGCAGTAGTTCCAATGGGACCAGATATTATTCTAGGTATGATCATTGTGTTCCATACTCTACCTTGTTCTTTGTTTGATTCATGAGATTCACACTCCTATGATGCATCTAGTATAACCCATTCTCTGGGACTACACATAGGGAGACATTCCATTCCCCTATTTTTTAGTACACCAGTTAGAGGACAGACCAACTTTCTTGAAGTTTTTTGAGGATGTACACTAAGGATAGGGTATCTTCAGTATAGTGGGGATATATTTCTACAAAAGATTCAGCCATATGATGTTATCCTTGGAATCTAATGGTTATAATCTATGTGTGTTGTTATTGACTGCTTCTAGAGAAGAGCCATGTTTTGATATGTTAATGGCCAATGTGTAGATTTTGTTGGTATGTTGAGTAATTAGGTGCGTAGCTAGCATGTGGAGCCTCTTCTTTCTTTGTTGGATGAGAACTTAGTGGAATCCATGGTTTTTGAGATGTTGGGGGTTCCCAAATATTTTAGAGAGTTCGTAGATCTTCCCCAAATAGGTTATTACTTCACACCCTCAACGTCACAATTAGTTTTGAGATTGAATTGGTTCCTGGTGCTTCATCAATTGTGATGTATCTTTATTAGAAGTAACCATAAATGTTGAAAGAGCTAAGGATTCAGATTGATGATCTGATGAAGAAAGGATTTAGTTGTACTATTGTGTCTCCAAGTGGAGTTTCTGGTTTTTTAAGAAGTAATATGGTGGTCTAAAGCTATATATAGACTACCATAGGTTGAATCATGTAACAATCAAGAATCATTACCCTCTCCCGGGAATAGAATATCCTTTCAACCAAGTATGGGGATAAAGATGGTTCTCTAAGATCAATCTACGGTTAGGATATCCCCAGTTGAGTGTGAAGGAGGATTAAATCCAAAATACTACTTTTAGGTGTAGTTAATGACATATCAAATTCTTGGTTATATTGTTCAGTGTTACAAACACACTATCCATGTTCATGGGGATCTTGAACTATGTATTTCATGAGATCTTGGACCGGTTAATCATCATATTCATCAATTACATTCTGAACTACATGAAGTCATAACATAATCATATGGATGATCTCAATACTATCCCAGAATTCCTTCAACACCATTAGCTCTATATTTTTTTGACCAATTGCATGTTTTGGATATGAGACATTCACTTCCTTGGACATGTGGTGTCTCATATAGGTGTAGAAGTAGATCATTCTAATATCAATGAAGTTGTTTCTTAGGTTGCATAGAATAATGTGCAAGAAGATAATATTATTCTCAGTCTGGGAGGCTATTACTAGAGACTTGTGCCTAATTTATCTTGATTAAATTCTTTGTTGAGGGATTTAAATAGAAAATACCAGTATTTTGTGTGGATTGAGTAGTTCCAAGAAGCATTCCACTATCTGAATGGTAATTTGGTCAGTGCTCGAGTGCTCAGGTTTCCAATGGTCAATGTGATGTTAAGGTGTTTTGATATTATTTCCATCTAGTCTTGGGGTGAGTTCTGATGTAGCTATATGGGGTGATCTCATTTGGGTCTATGTAGTTATGTCAACATGAATGTAATTATAACACATAGGTTATGGAGCTAGCATTGGTCATGTTTTCACTCTTTTTGTGGTATAATTACCTCATTGGGGAGTGCTTTTTAGTCTCCATGGATCACAAAATCTAGAGGCGTATATTTTCCCAACAAGATCTGAACTTGTGGCAGTCATGGTGGATGGATTTTCTTCATGAAAATAATTTTTAGATCTCCTACACCTTAGGAACGTGGAATTTTGTAGCTAATTCATTGATCAGGAAGTTACATAGATAGTTTTTTGGGAATCTGTGGACACATGGATTGTGAGGGAGGAGTGAGCTGATTTCCCCATAGATGTAGGAATGGTGGTGGTGGTGGACCATCTATTTCAGATGATGATGTAGTTAGCTCTGAGTTAACAGGTAGATGATTCATAGTGGGGATACTAAGTGGCGAAGTTGATATGTCTTCACTTTGACCAGAGCAAGGCTCTAGAGTGATGGTCTGAGGATAGTCAGTATCAGATGATATTCTGGGAGAAGGTGTTTTTTTATTGTGGTGATGTGTGAAGTAGTTATCTGTGAATTTTAAGGACCCCCCATGGTGGTACACCTAATATATTCCAGGTTGTATGATGGTATGATAAAAAATTTTGGTGGGCCGAGTTAAAGAATGTTGTCGTAGTGTTTGTGGAGAAGTGCTTGGTTTTCTTGGAGGTGAATGACAAGAAATGTGTTCCTTGGTGGGAGTTGAATCCCATAGATGTCTGTGAGTAGAAGTGGGATGATATCTTGTTGGATTTCATCCCAGGGATACCCATGGTTCAGGGAGGATATGATGAAATTTGGGTAGTAGTGGATCAGCCAATGAAATCAGCTCACTTTTTTGTAGTCACAGGGTCACGCATAGTGGACACCATAGTGCGTAGGTATGTGGATGAGGTAGTGTAGCTAAATGAGGTTTTTATATACATCATATCAGATTGGAATATGTTTTTCACATCTTATTTCTATAATGTATTAGAGAAGGACTTTGTCACTCAGTTATTTCATTGCATTTCTTTATGCGCTTAGAAATACGAGCAGACAGAGTGGACTATCCAGACATTAGAGGATATGTTGCGGGCATGTTTTCTGGACTTTGGTGGGTCTTGGGTATGACACTTTCCATTGTTAAGGTTTCTTTATAATAATATATATCCCTCTTACATTGATATGGATCCATTAGAATCCTTGTTTGGGAGATTGTGTCATTCAACATTGTGATGGGTAGAACTTCGAGAGCTAACTGTTCTTTTTTCGGACCTGGTGTTGAGTAGAATTGAGATTAGGCATCTTTTCTATGAGAGGATGAAGGCATCACAAGACCAGTAGTTGTTTTAAGACGATCGCATGAGGATGCCCTTGTATTTAAATTATAGAGACCATGTGTTCTTGAATGTTTCCCCTTGTGTGGGTAGCAGAGATATAATAGAGATTGAAAACATTCTCCCAGGTTGATATAACCTTTTGATGTGCTGGGGAGAGTTGGTGAGGTGGGATACTAGTTGGAATTTCCATCATAGTTGCAGAATATCAGAGTCTTCATTAACATCCCTTAGTTTTGTTGGTATATTCATGGTGAATCCAATGTCATTGACTAGGGAGAGATGGATATCAAGGATGGTACATTGTTCGTGGAGTGACCAGTGGAGATCAAGGATCATCAAGATAAGGTGATGTTTGGTTGTACCTTTCATTTGGTTTGTCTGTTGAGGAGGTAGGGAGTCCTAGAGGACATCACATTGGAAAGGTTGAAATAGATGCGTGTCTAGTACCAAGAGTTGTTTTGATTTTTTCTTGTGTGACTTTCCTTGTGATTTAGTACATGAACCTTGTTTTCTATGATCTGAGTTGTTTACTTATTCTATATTGTTTGATAAATTCATTACATATGAATAGGGGGAGACAATATTCCTAATCAGAACATATTAATTGACATTCTATTGAACATATTAAGGTGAGTCAATGCCCCCTCAGAGTTGATATTATCTTAACATGGAGGATGAATTCACTAATTCATGTTTTTAGACAGTTGGTGGTTGTTTGAGGTATCTTTTGAATGTTTTTGATAGGAGATGTGGGTGGCGGTGTTTTTGGATGTTGGGGTTTCACTCCAACTTTCAAAAAACAAAGGTTTCTAAATCCTTGATAGGTATCTTATGGGGTGGTTGTTCGGACCCCACTTTCTTTTGGGGTTGGTTTTGAATTAATGAGGAGAGAATTGTTTGAGAGGTATCTAATTTAATGGCCCAAAACTACCTAGAGAATTACATTGTCACAATCAATATTTGTGGTGTTCTGGGAGGATACGATAGCTCATTCTCATAACTTTTCCAAAATTACAGTTTTCCAATTGGTGGATCAGCATCGGTAGGTCGGGCATCGGTATGTCGGGTATCAGTAGGTTTGGTGTTAGTGACTCACATTCGCGAGTCAAGTGTTTGTGGATCACGTCGGTGACTCCCTATCAGTGAGTCTATATCGAGGACTCTTGTAGGTGACTCACCCCTTAATGAGTCAATTCCAGGGTTTCCCAGTTTTTATAGTTTCACCCCTCTTATGTTTTATTTGTTGTAAATCGAGTTTAATGTCATGTTTGAGCATTTATAATGGGTTTTAAAGGGTTATTAATTGTATCATTAATATCATCACACTCCACTAGATTTTAATAAGTCAACCAACATGTTCTGGATCACGATCTAAATTTAATGCCCATGAAATGGTTTCCCTTTTGATGATTTATGATCTGGAACTTCAAAATTGATATATTCTCTTCCTAGTGTGTTATTTCTCTCTCAATGAACCCATATATATTCTTCCCGGTCGAGTCATGGGTTGTGTTGTGTTTTTTATATTCTTCATTCTTTGAATTATCCCTCGTGCTTATGTAACCCCTTATTGTATTCATAAGTAATAATTTTTGAACATCTATTGTTGTAGGTAGGGAACCCCTGATCTTCCTTTTAATTGGGTAATATTCAGATTGGGGGTACTGATGTCTTATTATGGTTTTGATTGAAACCAATTTAATAAAGACAATGAAAAGTAATAAATGAGGGGATGATAATATGACGATGATGATCGATCTATTTTATATGTTATCCTTGATCCATGTCATATTGTGTAATGGTTGTATGCCTTCTGAAAATCATGGTCGTTAGTGTCCTCTATATTAACGCCTACATAGCATGAGAATATTTGTCATTGTTTACTTATTGAAAGACTGAAATATGGAAATTTAATTAATCACCTATATTTGTTTAATGGTATGGATTCACCATGAAGAAAGTTGTTCTGTGATCACCCCTAAATAATGAAAGTGGAATTAAAAAATGAGGGCTACTAAATTTGAATACACCTTGTTTTTTTGGTGTGGCTATCTACTGTGTATGGTTCAGTTCGACAATGTGTTTGTGTTGGTCATGTGGTGTTGTGGTTGGGGGTGTGGTTGTGAGTATGGGCTAGTAAGTGACGATTGATGGTATTTTCAGTTGAGAGATTGATTAATTATGGAATGGATGAACTTTTCATGTATTGGAATTATATTTGGGGAGTGTTTGGGAAGTGAGGTTATAGTTTTGGGTGTTGTTGTGTATTTTTTACAGGGTGTTTTGTTTTTATGTAGAGGATCTATCAAGTCTGATTGTGATGAGGTGTTTTGGGGTTTTACTTGTTGAGAGGAAGGACAAGGTGACAACATTGAAAAATGAATGTGGATGTTCTTGAACGACTGTTCACAGAAGGGGAGTGTGTAGTGGGGCTAGAAGCTGGTTGTTTTTTTCTAGATGTTGTGGTTTCTGTGTAGCAGGGATATTGTTGATGGTTTATGATGTATAATTTTGATGCATTATTGTGTTATCGTGCCTAGTAATTTTCCCAATATTTTCCAAAGTCTTTTGTGATGTGAGTGTGGGTTATGATGTTACATATTTTGTGGTGTATTTGGTAGTGACATAGGTAAGGAATAAATTAATGGTAAATAATTAATAGAATAATGTGATTAAATGTTAGGAGGACTCCTTTTCATCATTACATAAGTGACCATTGTTTGTGGTGATTTGTACATGTGGGATTGGCAGAAAGGGATGTTTTGTGTGCGGAGTTTTTTTGATTTGAAAACCCATAGGTTGGGATGAGTGTTTGATACTTACATATATATACATATAGTTCCTTATAATTTCTATGTGCACCCCACTTTTTTGTGAACTATGTACTGGACACTCCCATTGTTTTGGGGAGCGTGTACTTTCCCAACATCCCAGTGGGAGGATGGATGGATTATTATTGACTATTCTCTACTCCCTATTCTAGTAATTGTTCTCTGAAGACTCTTTTGGCAGGTTGTGTTGTGGTTGTGAGGAAAAAGTGTTTATAGGTAGGAATATGTTGTGGTTTGTAGGCCAGGTTTTGGCAGGTAGGAATGTGATATGGTTTGTGGGCCGGGTATGGGAGGGTAGGTTGTGAAATGGGGATTGTGGAAGATCATGGTAGCGTCAGGATATTCACTGTTATGGATGAGCAGTTAACTAGTGGTACGTGGTGAGGGATACTCAAATATCGATGCACTTACTACTTTAATTGAAAAGAATTTTGTTATTTGGTGAGCCTGCCTTGGTGTAGTTAGCGAGGAAAATATACAATGTTAGTTCCTTTTGAGTTTTTATTGTTCTTCAATGGGGCCTTAATATGATTCTCCAACTTTTGTATGAGTGAATTTGGACATTCCTACAATATATACTTTTATGCTCACCCTACATATATAAAACTATTTTCATGTTTCTATGGAGATTACACAGATTGTGCAGGACTTTATTGGCTCGAGCATCAGGGTGATTGTTGGGTCATTCCTTAGCATATTCATTTGGAATTTACATTCGATATTTTCTTGTATTTATAGAATTTTTCTTTTCAAAATTCATGTGGGATTGATTTTGGATTCATTTATATATATACTTCATGGAGTTGTTTCTTGGTTGTTACATTTGATCTCTTAATCTGTGATACTATAAAAATTGCAGTGACTCCCATTTTGTGAGATTGAATTCCCTTAGAGATGGTCCCCACCCTGGGGCCTATTAGAGGTGGTACTCAGGGGTCATTATCTCTTTTTCATCTTTAATAAGGAAGTTCAAGTCACATTGACATCCCATCCCTCATCTTGAAGAAAAAAGGTCGTGATAGAAATAATGTAATAACTTGTTTAAAATGATTGGGTTATCATTTTTTTTATTAGATGAATGATTAAGTTAACAATTTGATCTCTGTTATTAAAATATTAGTGATAACCCTATGGATAATTCTATGGTCAATTCTATGTATAGGATAATATACTGAAATCAATGTGAACTATAGAGTGAGTTTTATTTGAGTAATTACATAAATGTATGGATACTATAAGTGGATGTGGTTCTTCGACATATGTTTATAGAGGTAATAAGATGTAAAAGGACCATTTGGATTTACTTATGTGTAACCTTGAACATGAATATGTGATTTTGTATTCACCTATATTTCCACTCTTGAGGGATATACTTTGGAAATTTACAAACTATTTATGATCAATTATAAATATCATGAACAAAGTGTTAGGATAAAATAGAAATAAAAATAATTACCATAAATTATGTATATTGAAAATAAGAAACCCATAAGCCTGATCATATTATCACGATTATAACCTATTCATTATAGGTCTATATCATTCGTTTTTTTAATTAATTATCATATGGTTTTATAATGTGCTATTCTAATGGAGGGACATATGGGAATGTTTTGGACTACCAATGTGAGGAGAAATGAAATGATTTTCTTAATGAGATTCGTTTCATAAAAGGAATGGAAGATAATCATATTCTGATTATGAAAAATGATCATTATTGAATTATGATAACAAAATGGTACATAGATTTATTTTCAATGGAATCATAGAAGAGATGGATGGTTACTCCTAGATGTTAAAGTGAAAAAGAATAAAAATATAAGCAGATTCAATTTACTACGTGCCAAATATTTTGGAAGAAGAACCATGTAAGATTTTTAAATGCAAGTAGAACATTATTTAGGTGTAGAAAAGTGGGGTCACAAAAAATAATATACTTGGAGAATAACTAACATTATTATTTATAAAATATTGAAAAATAAATTTCAACCTTAGATACACTAACATTAAAAGATTTTAAATATAGTGAACCTATCATTATCTATGACAATTACCAAATCCATGGATTAATTCCTAATGAAATATGTTTGTAAAATCATGTATGTTTACGTATTTAGGTGTTTAGGTGTCAGAAATAGAGAATCATCTTGTTGGAATATTTTATCCATAGTATTTCGGTTATCAGAACCATGAATCTTCAATGTATTTTTCTGGTGTAGTTTTTGATGAGTATGTTGTACGGTACTGATGATCATGAAAGATGATTTAATGTTATTGTGATAATATATGTAAAATCATATAATTTTGGAAAATATAATCTCGACGGTTTGATTGATGATGAGGTAATTATAGTACATTTTAATTTTTTATTTTTACTGAGTAGAATGATATGTATAGATAATATTAATAGTTAAATAATTTGATTTGATACTAATGTTTTTTGGAATATGGTAAAAATATTTCAGCTAATTTTATTTGATCATAAATAAATGGGTATATTATTATAAATAAAATTCATATATTTATAAAAATTTCAACTCACAAGCAGGTTGAAAACCTACATCCAGCAAGGTTGTTGGGATTAAACTTAATACCGATGTCCAATAACAGTGTAGCTCCTATAACTGTCCAAGGTGATCTACTAGTTAGTATGATTTTTATAACATAATCGTTTTGGTTGATAAATATAATGCTTATTTTTGGAATAATATTATTGGATAAATTTTATTTTCAATTTTTTATGATTTTAAGTAAATTAAGGATATTTTTGTAAAATTTTTATTTGGGTACTGTATAAATATAACCTTTAATCATAATGTAATGAATTATCTGGGAAAATTGGAATTATTCATTTGGAGATGTATGTTCATATTAATGGGATAATATTTGATGTTAAAATAATCTTTAATATTGCGGTAATTAAGGTTAATTGAAATATAGTGATATTTATTTAATAAATGATCTATGTTAAACCAATTATTTTATTGTAAAATTTTGGTGAAAAATATATTCTTATTAATTTTTGGTTTCATATTTATTTGTTATGAGAATTTTTTATAATAATAATTTTATGAATAGATGTTTAGTATTTTATAAATATGAAGATTTGTTAAATGTAATGTTTGGTGCATTATGAAAAAAATATTCACACAGAATATTCATTTCTTTGGAATAAGAGGTGAATTCAAAATTGATCAAATAATAATGAAAGGATGAAATTGTGTTCATACAATTAAAATATATCATTTATGTATATTTATGGTCTTCTTTAGCTTGATTAAGAAAATTCCATTAAATATATAGAGAATTCATGAAGTAAATATTTCGTCTTATTGCCTTCATATTTTACGAATCAATGGTATATTAATTTATCGAGGATTATTGGTGTTGTGTTTAGAAACTGTCTCTTCATAATTTATTTTATTGGGTTCAATGATCTTAAAAATCACCAATATATATTTTTACATTTCTTCCATTTAAAATTTTTTACATCCCACCACTGTTCTTCAACTTGGAACCCTATATGTGCGGTCTTCCATATGAAATTTTTATATCACTTTCTCTCTTTTAGTTAGATGTTTATTTAACCCCTTTTTGTAAATTGGGTTTTCCATAAAGAAATATATTTAAATTACAAACCCTTGACTACTGATTAGATGTTAAAATAATGAGAATGTAATATAATTTAGGTTGTCATATATAAGAATCTAAAATTTTATAATAAATTTATCTTTAGATAAATTTAAAATCTTTAATACAATTTCATACAGATAATAACGATTTTAATGACATGTTATACTCAATTAAAATATCATTATTTCAACATGACCATTCTAAAAAAGATATTATGTTTTCATGTATGAAAATGACTAAATATAATTTAAAATTAATATTGTTTTCACATGTATTATATATATTCAATGGTTATCTATTAATAATAAATAACACAAGTACTATTTGAATGAAAAAAATTGTTTTCTGTAAAATATTATTTCTAAAAAATATTGGTTAGTCACAGATATCCCATATAATTTATAATTTTTATTTACAACATGTTTAAAAATAATTTGAAAAACTATATTCCTTTAAGAAATAATTATACTGATATAAACTTGGGGTTAAATTTTTAGATTTTTTAAAAAATAATACATTTTTAAATAAATTGAAAATAAATATTTTCATAATGTTCCCATTTATTATGAAAATATTTAGACCAAGTATTATATTCATTATATATATTATTAGATTGAGTTTCATGTAGTTATATGAAATAAATGTATCAAAATTTAGATGAACCTTATAATTTATTTTTTTATAAGATTATTTATATTCATTAGGCCAACTTTTTCTAGAAAATAATTTTAATGTGTATACTATATATCGATTTTAAATAATTAAAATAACTCATAATAATTATTTATTGAAATAAAATTATTATACTTTATATCTTTATATACTAATTTTTATTCATATCATTATTATTAATACCTATATACTTAACATGAGATTATATTGTCGAATAAAAATAATTTTGAAAAATAAATATTCTTTTGACGAATCTGTGGCTCTAATGTTTTAAAAAAATTCTACAAATTATTTGATTCAAGTTTTAAAAAAATGAGTTCCATATTTTTAGTAAGAAAAAATTATCACAGATAATAATTTTAACATAGTTTTCAAGAATAATTAATAGATAAAATAATAAAAATTATTTAATTATACTAAGCTGAAAACAATTTCATCGACCGTTAATGTTTAAATATAGGGGTTCAAATTTGTTCCAAATGTTTCTAATTATTATTTTATTATAAACTTTATAACTTATCACATAAATTTATATTAAATTCCCATTTCTAATCTTTGTTCCATTAAGAAAACATCGTTTAGATAATTTATTTTCAAAAAAAAATTAATTGAGTCATCTCCCCCACTTATAAAAGGCACCCCTATCCTTTCCCTTCCTCACACAAAACCCATTTTATGGAAAATTCCAACAAAAACAACCCCAATAATTCATAGTAATCATATTATAGTCCATTAATTTATCATAAATATATCCTAGAAATGTTTTCGGTGCAAATATAATGAAATTCCACAAAGAAGTGGTAATGACATTAAAGGATCTTTTTATTTTATTTATAATTCCCCAGAAATTATAAATTATTAATATATTTTTTCATTATAAAAAAATTATCATAAATATAATAATTTTTTTACATAACTTAATTAACTACAACCATATCCTCTTCACTCAAATAGAATACAAAATCATTGATCATTTGTACGGTGGACAACAACCTCGCAAACTGACGTAATATGTTTCCCATAAATACGTAACATGGATAGATAAAATTATGTGTATAATATTTTTATATTATTCTGGTTATATATTTATTATTCAAGATTTATAATATCACATATTCATTTTTTAATTTCAATTCTATAGAATTATTATAAAATCACTCATGTGTACGACGAACAACCTCCTCACAAAGTGGTGTGATTCGTTTCTCACAAAAGACTAAAATAAAAGTTAATAAGGGTTAATTTTATTAATATATAAGATATTAATTTAATATAATTAATTATTGAAAATAAATGGGTCCTATAATTTCTTACCATACCGTCAACTAAATAAATTATAACATTGTTAGTATACATAGTGGACTACTGCCTCACGAAGTGATGTGATTCATATTTTTACCACATCAAAATGAATATATATTCAAGGGTATTTGAAGAAATTATATTAAATATATGATATAATTATGTTCATGGAATTTTGGAATAACACTTTCCTTCTTTCCATCATGATCATCGACAAAATTGAATCTATGTTCATGTATACATAGGGAATACATTTTACATTAATGGTGAGTTTCATTTTTGTTATATAAAATTTATAGAATAATATAAATACATATATACTGAATATATATGATATCTACATGATTGGTGACATTCTATAGAATGCAGATCTGTGATCAATGATATATGGCCTAAAATATCTAATCAATACATAAATATAAAACAATGTAGTTTATACTTGAAACTTTATTTTAGCATGGAATTATTAATAAATTTGTAACAAAAAGGTAAAAAATTTATCACATATAGTATAATATATATTTATATAAATTTATTAGATTTAAAATAATTCTATATTTATTTTATGTCACTTCTGAATGATCATGAATAAATTTGAGAATTATAGTAGGGTATTTTTTCTCAATTTTCCTTCTTTGATACATATGATATATTTTTCACCTATCTTATTTTATGAGAATTTTATAATTCCTCATTGAAATGTTTTATAATTAATAAAATTCTATTCATGGTATTATTTGATTCATTTGATGTTATTCATTAATGGGTTTTGTGATTCAAATATTACTGAATTGATAAGGGTTTGATGTTATATTCTCATTATTTTTCATGATTTTTTTATTACTATAATCATTTTTATGAAATATTATTACATAGTTATCAAGATATTAAATAATTTTAATATCCTTTATTTATTTGTTATGAAATTTTTTTATCTATTCATTTTCCTCCAACTATGTTCCTAATATTCAAAAATAATGTTATTAAATTAAATGAATTTATTTCGCTCTTCCGTTAAAACCCCTTTTCCATCCATATCCATGTTTCCTAAAGAAAATTATAAAAATTTAATTGCACTTATAGTGTTTTTAATGACAATTTTAGCCATTTTTTCCTTTACATGAATGTTTTCACCTATATCATCATGTAGTTTTCATAAACTATACATGTTTTTATTTTACTAAAAATTTGAAAGAAATTATTGTTGTAAAATTGTAATACATAAATCGAATTTCACTTCTTCATGATCAATAAATTTTTTAAATACACATATATAATTTTTAAATCGTATTTTAAAGTTGAATATTTGAAAAATAATGTTCCCCTAGTATTTTATTAAATTTTTATTTTGAAATTGGAATGTTTATTTTATTCATGAAATATTTATAATCATTCCAAAAATATTTTGATCATTTACAAAAAACCATGGATGTTATAGATTTATTATAATATTTGTACACATGTATCTCAAAAATATACCTATCTTATAATCAGTTATTTAACGGGGTAATACTTACCTTATTCTCTTCAGTCAATTTATATCATTATGAATTTTTTGTTGATACTAATATGAGATAAGATAATACATAACATTTTATATCCATGATAAATTCTTATGTTACAACTTATGGTTGAATTCCGTTATAGTCGCATATAGATCATGATCATTTTGTGATGGGTGCACTCTAATAGAGGTCCAATGTAATGTGTAATGTTATTGTGTCATGACATTCCATGTATGGGATAAGGGAGGAAACCTAATCCATTATTGGACTTTTTCCATAGTGTACCATTGTATTAGAAGTTGTAATTGAATATTTTTTATGTCATGGTTTATGTTTAATCCAAATTCACATTTTTACACGATCCTATGATACATTGATCCTTATATTTTTCTCCAATTTAATTACTTATGATTCATCTCTTTTATGGTGTTGTGTTATAGGATTGACTAACATGTTATGTTTTCTTATCATGTTTATTACCTTACTATATTTTTTAGCTCACTCAATAATATTAAATATTCCCCAATTCATCCTATTGAGATTTAAAAAATTGAATAGTCTTTATGAACCAAATATATTGATTAATACAGGGGTTCAATGATTTATTTTATTCAAAAAAATTTGTTGATATCCTATTCTGGAAAACACAATTGGACTTCATTATTATAGTTTTGTATTAATGGATGTTTCTTTTATAAATTATGTAGTAATATGTGACAAAAACTTGGTTCACCAGGAACCTAATTCATGGATTTTAGTCAGCTTCCAAATTTCATAACAATGAATCTGGAGAAGGGCAAGGTCCCTGTGATGGGAAGTTGAGTAGAGGAGTATGTATTCTATAGAAGTGTGTAGTGGACATCAAAGGACTATAATGTTTTTATTTAATTGTTTATATTCAGTTTATACTCTTTTTTGGCATACCACATTAGAATCCATTTTAACCTGTATCACATGTGTTTCAATTTTATTATTCAGTTTCATCATGATTCTATGATCATTATATTTTCCATAATCTATTTATTTGTAAGTGTTATAATTTAATAATGAGTGTATAGCCACCCCAGTAATGAACATTGACTGCTATTGTAAGTTAACATCCTATACAATATGTGGAGGATTGCATTAGGTTTTGTTAGCCTACCTCCCATGTTTGGTGGTTTGGATAAGGGATTTTCAAAATGGTATCATATCCCAGATCCATCATTCCTTTTATGACTGATCTAGGACATTATAGAAAGGATATTTATTTATGAAACATGGGTATGAAAAATTCCATGTTCCAATCAAGTCATTACTTATTGTCCACTATGTTTCAATGGATGTGATCTCTTTACAATTTTATTGATATTTTTGGGTGTTCTCCTGAATCATGATTAGGGAAATAGGTTTTATTTCCTTATGCATTCCTATTATTTTTCTACATAATAGATCTTTAATTTATTTCCATAAAATGTTTATATGATTATAATTCTTCCTTGGATTTTATGATTTATCAGTTTTTCAAGGGAAATATGTTAAATAATTTCATGAAACTATCTATTAATGAAAATATTTATGTTATAATAGTATAAATAATAAGAAAATGTCTAATGTGAAGTTATGGAGACCATGTTTTGTGGAAGGACATGTATACAATAGGATATGTGTAGACTCTTTAGAAAACATTCTCTTATCCCATAATCTAGTTAGGATATATTTATTCTCATAATTTTCCTTATGAAATTAGAAATTCCATCTCTTTGATGGTTGGTTGGAATACTAGGTAAAAATTATAGTTAACTAAAACATGTTCCTACACATGATCTAATATATAAGTTATTTATACAACTCCAACCAGGATCCATACAATTGAGATCCATACTCGACTATCCTTTGAATTTTCCTCATCAAAATACATTATCATTTTAGGGATTCTTTAAACTGTGGAATGGTAATTACAGCGTGGATATCATTAATAGAAACATAATCCTCATAGAGATGACATGTGATAGATTGGGGGAGATGGATTCTTTCATGCTATAACAACCAATCAGACATTTTGGGGGAGTAATGAGAATAAAATGTATAAAAGAGGTGTCAGTGTTGTTACCTAATTGATAACTAAAATAAAGTATAGTTATTATATATGGAGATCTAGGATATTTAAAATAATGAAAACATTATTTCTAATCATAAATATCAATTAATAAAATACACATGTCTTCATATCTTAGTTTCTTTTTTTATATTTGTTTCTTAATACATTAATGGAAGCTAAAACGTGGTATCAATATTCTATTTTCCATAGTGAGATCCTAAAATCCATGCTAGGTCCAAAATTTATATAGAAAAACCTATTGTATAAATGAAATAATGGGGTGAGATAGAAATCCTAGAAACTGAATAATCATTACATGGGCGCATAAAATTCTAGTCACATGTATAACATTACATCCAAAAAGAGAAAATTCATGACAAAAAATGGGGGAATTACATAAGGATAATGGTATCATATAATCCTTAAAACATGTTAAATGGGATATCAAAAAACATAACCAAAAACGTTTTCCAGGACAACTTTCAAGATAACTTCTCATGGTGGAAAATTTTCCATTACAGAATAGGTTTACTCCCAAATCTAAGATATGAAGTATAATTAAACTATATAGTTACCAAACACATTGGAGCACTATCTGGGTGATTATAAATTAATAATAATTTTATAATAATAATAATTAAGTTCTTCATATGTAGAACATAATATTTTTTTGACCAAAAGCATAATTAGAAAAAATCCAATTAAATAATGATACTGTAACAAAAAAACCATATCACTCTGTTAAGTTGTAAAAAAATAATCCGCGTTAAATAATAACCATATATAAATCATTATAAATTGTTAATATAAATATATTCATGACATAAAAGGTAAAATTGTGAAAAATATATATCTCATAATAGATGATGGGTGTATAACATAACATATGTCTCAAAAATGGAAATTGAGGAAAAAATATCTTACCATATGTATTGGCATCTGTTATACATTTTAAAAGCCCTTGTATGATAAAAATATTATTATAATTAATCAACTATATAACCCTAACAATTTATTTCATAAAATATGTTATTTACATGTGAACATTTATTAAAATTTTATAAACAATTCCTTGGTAGAATCATGTTCCTTGTAATAACTACTTTGTTTGTAATGTATTTTTGATTTGTTACTTCTTTCCTCTAAATTATACCATTGTTAAATATTATCCAAAATATTATCCATTATATAAATATCATATATATTAATTATATATACAGTTATACTAATCCATAAAAGATAGACATATAAAATATGGTACATAGTTTGTTGAGATGGTAGGTCGTACGTACACAAAAATATTGTTTTCATTTTAATGAAGATCATGATTGAAAGAATGTATCATGTATTATATATTTACAGTTTTATAATTATATCGTTGATTATTATTATTTCATATAAAACCAGTAAATATGTCATCCATGTGATGCGTAACAAAAACAAATTAGATGCTTTCACGAGTAGGTAGTCCCCTATATAGACGAAAAACTTTATCATTTATTCAATGTTTGATAAGGAAACAAATTAAATTATATATTTAATTTCCATAATTATTAATATGTCATTAATATACTATATAGACATAAAATTAAACCTTATTACCTTTAATGTATGTTTTAGGTGAAAAATCACATCAATTTTCGAGGTTGGAGTCCTCTGTTCATAAGAGTAACATTATCATATTCTCCACGAAATGTAAAATAAGAATGCGTGTATGATCGTATAATACAATAAGTATAATTATATAATATATATTTTTTATTATCATTATATACATCAACTTATATATCGGTAAGAAGTGGTGGTGGAAAAAAATACATCTATTCGTCGAGCGGTAGTCAGCCGTACACATGATCCGCAGTTTAGTTTTCCATTTGAGGGGGGAAAGGTGGTTGTAGATAAATACACTAACATAAAAATCTTAGTATACGGTTTATTCAAAGATTATTATATCATAATGTTATAATATGTTAATATAGATTTCAAATAATATATAAAATAAATATCTCATTTAAGGATGTTACCTCTTATCAGGTTTTCAGGAAAAAAAATCTCTAGGATTCTATCTGATCTAAAAAAGGATTCTTGGATATGGGGTGAAGTGTAAAGAAATTATTTGGGATGTTTTTGGTTAAAAATATTATTTTAGGAAATGTGTAATTAACTAGAGAGGGTGTGTCCTTTTATAATTTGGAGAGAGGTCACATGTGGAATTATGCACATGAAAGAGTTTCACCAAAGACATTTCATGAAAATTGATCCAAAATGAACAATTTTCTAAAATTAGACAACATAAGGTATAAATATGAAAAACCATTATGAAATAGGAATTTATTAAGTCTTTTTAAACCATTATAAATTGATTTTAACCCCCTATAAAAATGTTTTTATCCTAATCACATAAATAATTTACACTATTTTCAATATTAATTATGTTAAAAAATATTTTTACCTTATTAGAAAATAAAAATCAATATGACTTAAATTTTGGACCTATATTATTCAAAATAAACGACAATAATTGTTCGAAAATAATTTAAAATATGATACATATATGTGTCAAAAAAATGTGTTCAGTATGTGTATTTTTTTAAGAAAAAGGTGATCTCATATGATCTATATTAAAATTAACAATAATTAGACAAATGTTGATAAAAATTTAAAGAGATGTTTCCTATTCATATCATTAAAATCATTCCTTATTTGGGTTTGTATTAATTATATAAAATATATAAACATTATAAACATTAAAATAGATTTTTAAAAAATGGATTTCAATTCTTGAATGTAAACATATAAAAAATCTTTAATAAATATGATATACATGTAATTAAAAATATTATATATTACTAAATAGTTATCATGTTAATTTGAAATAAAATGAAAATAACAATTAAAAATTATTTATCAAAAATAAATAACAATTTTATAATAATTGGTATTTCAACTATTCCATAAAAAGGAAATATTTTTTGAAAAAAAATCTCCATATGTTAATATTGATGTTTTGTTTAAAATATAATTTTTTTAAAAAAATTTAAAAGTGGTTAAAAAATATTTTTCACTTATGCAAAAAGACACTTAACAAACTTTTATAAAAATACAAATTTTGAAAAAAATTTCATTTTCATTTGAATATATATGATTTTATTTATAATAAATAAAAAATTGTTGAGTTTATTTTATAAATTTGTAAATAATATAATTTTATGAATTAAATTAGTATTATTTACATCTTCCAACATAATGGATTGGTTTTAATTCTCATTTTTAATTAATAATATTTTATAATATTGCTGAATTTATTTTAAACCATAGGTTTCATACATCGCAAGATTTTAAAGGAATTGAATTTATTTAGTGTTAAATTGTTTCAAAATATTTTATGTCTTATAATCTATCCCATTGAATAAATTTATTTCATGATATTTTTACACGTAACCAATAATAATGGGTTTGGAATGTAAAAAAATTCCTTTGCAGTAAACCTGAAATGTAATAAAAAAGGTATAATAAAGCTTCCAAATAAAATAGTTTTTGGGAAAAAATGTGGTTAAAAGAAATAAAACACATATAGGGTTCCATTTTTGATACATAGGTGGGATGTGAAAATATGAAAATAGACTAAAATTATAAATAATTATGGAGGATAATATAGATCATATATCACAAGAATTTAAATGATCATTAGATAGTTAATAATAAAAAACCATAAATATGTGACTAATTAAAATAACATTGATTCATAGGATATGATGTTAATAGGATAATGTTTTTTTGTTTCATAATACTTTCACTAGATTTGTTTGATTAATTTTTTATCAATACTAGTAACATTAATATATATACATACTTTATATAATTTTATTTAAAAAAAATATTTCACACTTTTTATTTGAACAACTTCTAATTCACGTTTTATACTATGGAAATGGATATCCAATATGAGTTTTCATTCATGAAGAATTGAAAATTACTTTTATCAGATCATAAGATTCATGAAAGTGTAATTTTATATTCCTCAGAAATCCTGATAATACTAAAAATCAATATGAATATAATAACCTAAAAAGAAAAACAATATAACAAGATCATTAACATATGTATATTCATAAAAAATTAACTTATATTTTAAATTACCTCAATAACCTAATCCTGAAAGTAGGTTCTATGCAAAAAAATTATCTCATACACAACAATATACACATCCAAAAACATAAAATAATTCATCCTAAATAGTCTTTTATGTTTATCTTAATGGATATAAATATGTAATTACCTTATATAACATTTCCAAAATATAATTATTCACCTCAAAATCATTAATATTCATAAATATTTGATTCTATAATATGATTCCAAATGTCATCATAATATTTATCAGCCAAAAAATAAATGAGAAATGAATATCAAGCTAACAAATAAACGATGTAGTTTAGTGGTAGGTTCTTCCCCATGATCACCCTAATATTGTGGGTTCAAGCCATGCGACATTGTCAAATCTAATGTGTTGGTACCCATTATGTGATTTTTCAATTTTCTAAAATAGTGTAAAATATATTTGATAATAAAATTTTTTAATTCAAAATTATCTTATAACATTAACAATATTTTTATGAACATCTTCAAAAATAAATTACTAATCAAATAACTTTGTTAAATGATGATTTTTTCTAAACATCTCATTCAATTCCATAAAATATACTTGTTTTAATTTACTAAAACTACTTCATCATAAAAAACCTTTCAAAGATTATATTTTAATCAAAAATATATATTTACATATAGTATCACCTTATAATTTAATCACATATCTCGATAATTTATTCTGTTCAACATATTTATGAATATAAATACTGAAAAACAAATGCTAAACCATACATATATGTTTAATGGTTCTTATAACTATAATTACATTGCTAAAAATTTTCAAATAACATTATAATCAGGATCCAAAACCTAAAAAATCAATCATTCCACACCAATTATTTTCATAACATGGTTCTTTAGGAATTTATCTTTGGATTAGAACATTGAATATAATAATGAAAAACATTCCCCCATTTATGTAATTTAACTATTAGTGCATCCTTGGGAATAAATTTATTTCCCTACATCAACAAAACATGATTAATCAATTTTTTATTAATAATTTCTTTTTTATCTACTTTTCCAAACCAAAAAAGTATTTCAATTACAATAAGTCATTTTTCATGGTTCCTCTTATTATATTTTTCTCATAGTAAAATTAATTTTCATATATTTTTCATCGATAACACATGATCATACATTAGATTCTATCATTATCTCATTTGATGAATTTATAAATTCTAATAAAATTTTTTAAATTATTTTTATCCGTGATTTCTCATTTTACATGAAGATAATATGTATAACATCCATTATAATTAGGTTTAGTATATTATTAATAAAATAATTACATTTTCCATCATATTGGTTTTTAGTATTATATCTCATATTTTCAATAGTTAACTACAATGATTAAAAGAAAAAATTTGATAATTCAATAACATACAAAAGAATAAAATATAATCCTTGAATGAATAACCTAAAAATTATATGAATGTTCTAAATTATGTGCCATTAGGTTTCAATCTAGGTTATCTATAGTAATGATTAATACTAGTGAAGCTAACCTAATAACTCAACAATTCTTTCATAATTGTATATAATGAGTTCATAAATTTCTAATGTCTATCAATGGAGAGTGTAAAACTAGGTGTGTAGTAAGGACCACTCTCATGTAGTAGGTAATTCTTGAGTCATTCTCGACCCTCATTTTTATGAGATATTACACCTAGGTACATTAAAAAAATAACCACATCTACTTATAGTCTCCAAATTGGGATTTAATTTCTAACGAAACAGTCATGCAATACTTCCCCCAATTTTTGGATTTTCATATATAAATTGAGTAATACTTATAAATATCCCAAAGGTTCTCACTATATTTTTTTAATCCTAGTTGAAATGGGTAAATAATCCTTTCCTATCATTCAAAAAATGGTGTTCCAAGGCTTTAAATAATTTTGTTATATTATTTTAAAACATAAATATCCATTATTACAACACACTGATTGAAAAGCCCCAGGGTCTTTGGAAGACAAGGTTCATAATATATAAAAATAAAAATAACTAATGTATCCTTATTTTATTATCCATAATGCGGTCCTAGAATATATTTGATCTTATTAATATTCAATTGATAAACTAAGGAATACATGAAATAAAGGCTTGAGCAATAATTCCCAAGAAGTTAATAAACATGATAAAGAGTTATAATAAGATATTCAATGTTATAACTTGATATCATAAAATTAATGCCACATGATTAATCAAATGGATTTATAACATAATTATCATTGATTAATATGACCTATGTATCATGGTTTTTTGAAGAAAAATATAACTAGACATAAAAATGAGTCAAGGATAACCACCAAGACAATATCACAAAGTGGAAAAAGTCACATAATGGAATAGATATACTTCTTAATCCCATATAGTACATCCGATGAGACTATAAAATTATCCAAGGCATTGAATAAATATTTTGGGAAACCCATAATTACATGTCCATGATCTCTGTGTTCCTTTTAATGGAATTATATCATAATGAATGACATAATAAATACACATGGAATGATAATGGGTTTCCAAAACATGTCTCATATGATAATCAATGGAAATTTCATAATGATGGAATTTGATAGATGAACATAAGGCATGTGATACCCTATATAATTAATGTATTATAATCTAGGTATAAATTAGAGAAATATATACATAATTATGATAAAATCAATAATATAGAATGGTTTTCTAATTTATTAAAATAATTTTAGAAATATTTAAAACATTCATAAGGAAAATAACCCTTCATCCCTCAAAATCAATATTTAAAATACATAAAATTGAAAAATTATTTTTTTCGGTAAGTTTTTTAATAATATGATCCGAAACATATTATGTAATCCTTAAAACATTTAATGGTAATAACAAAGGAAAATTCTTTTCATGTTTTAAACATTTAAAATAAATATTCATTTCATATTTTGTTAAAATCCAAAAAGGTCTTATTTTAAAAAACAAAATGATGATTAATATTAAAAAATATCCTAAAATTATAAAGGGTAAAATTGAAATTTGATATTTTATAGGAACATTATTAATTTTTTTTTATCATTTTAGAGAACAAGGATTTGGAAGAAAATATTTTTTTAATAGATGAAATTAACAATGTAGTTTTATATTAAAAACATTATATTATAGTGTTGATTAAATAATGATAGGATAGTGATGATAAATCATTTATTCTAAAGTAATATCTAGAGAATAAAACATATCATTATGTTATGAATAATTATATCATCATATATCATCATATAAATCATAATATCAAGCATTTCTATGAAAAAATGAGATTCTATCATCCGACCCCCAAAACATTAGAAAATTTTCAATGATATTCCGCATTAAAGAATAAAATATATTTAAAAATAATTTATAATTAAATTGATTAAATTAATTATATAACTAGTAAATTGGTACTTATATAAATTCCATTTATTATGATAGGTTCATAAAATAACATATGTCTCAAATATGTGAAATTGAGAAAACAAAACCCTTACCTAAAGTCTCAACTTCATTTGTAAACAATAAAACCTTATATAGGTTAAATATTTGTTAATTAAAAATCTATTAAATCATAATACTTATGATTATCATATGATGTATAATTCAATTATGACGTTTTAATTCATATTTACAAAAAATTCCTTAATAAAAACATTTTTCATATAATAACTACACTATTTGTTTTCATGACTTCACTAGGTATTTTCAATAATCTTACATGGATCGTTTTCAATAATTTTTTATATTTTAAACCTCATATAAATATCATATATATCATATATATATATATATATATATATATATATTAATCAATAAATTTTAGAGATACAAAATTAAGGACACCATTCACAGGGATGAGAAGTCGTAGATACGCATTTACCCAATTTCAATTTTCTAAAACATCGTGATGGGAAAAGGTAAATGTTTTTAAATATTTATTGGATGATAATTATGTCCCTAATATCATAGTATTTATTTAATTATTATTTCCTATACAATCATTGTTATGTATAAATAAAAATGAATCACATCACTTCTCGAGTCCGTTGTATGCCTAACACTTGATCAATGTGATCATTTATTCTATGTATGGTATTGAAGTAAATTATATGATATATTTACATCCCATAATCATTAATATTAAATTAATATCATATTTAATCATAAAATCAATCATTATTACATTCCACGCAATGCATGTGGGAAAAATGAATCACATCACTTTGTGTTGGAGTAGTTCACCACACATATGAGAAACACTACCATATTAAATAAGGAATTAAGATTAAATAATTTATATGTTAGATTAAAATTAAATATGTATAATAATATCATAAATATTTTCTATTAATTTTGTATACATCATTACATCCATTCATGAGAAGCGGTGATTAAGATGAAATTATTTCGGTTCGCGAGGCAGAAGTCCACCTTATACATGATTAATGGTTTTGATTCAAATTTTAAAGAGGTGTATATGGTTTAATCTCATCTCCCAAAAAAACCTCAATTTATATTAAATATTCCAATATTATTATATCTTAATTTTTTAATAAATTACGAATGAGATGGAAAATGAAAATATATAAAATTCTCAGTTAATGAAATTACTTCTTCTTCGGACAACCTCTTTAGGTTTACATGAAAAAACATTATTTCTTTTCATTATAATAAATATAATTCATAATAAATTATGGGAGATAATTAATGTTTTTATTTTTTAGGTACTAGCCAAAAAATGGGTTTTGGATTTACGGAATGGAGGGGGTGGTAGTTTATAAGTGGTGGAGATGATACTGTTGGAATTATTGAAATGAATGAATTCCACCGATGTTTCAAAATTGTAATTTTTTAATACATAGAAGATATAAGGCCAATATATGAAAATAAAATTTTAATTATACAAGTTATTGGTCATCTTTAACCCTTATATTTTGAGTTTAACCCCCATTGAACATGTTATTACCTGGACTACTGTAAATATTATATAGTTTTCACTACTCATTTGGTAGAAACAATTAACATTAATAGATAAAAAACTATTATCAATACTAATATTAATTAATATTTTCGAAATTAAACTCACATATTTGGGAATGTTAATCCAAAAATTTAACCCACAGATGCATTGAAAAAAAATATTATTCAAGAAAAGCTTTTTTAATGATATATTGAACTCATTTTAACTATATTACATGTAATAATACCATGGTAAAATTAAATTTATATTTATAGATAACAATTCTACACATTTCATTTAAATCCTTCTTGGTTATGGTTAATTTTAATTATTAAATATGTACAGAAATTATACACATTAAAACAATTTTTTTTAAAAAGGTTACTTAATTATTTCAAATAATCATATACTAAAATTTATACTAAATATAATTTAATTGTAAATAGTTGGATTTAATATAAATATATAATACAAATTATTATGTAAAATAAATTCAAAATAATAATTGTAATTATTTTTTATAAAGAAATTAAAATATTAAAAATATCTGTATTTTAATTAATCCCTAAAAATACAAATTTTTCTAAAAAATACAAAAAATTAACTAGAAGCTAATAATTTCTTCTGAAATCAAGAAATAAATTATTTTTTAAAAATATTTTCTAAAATTTATAAAGATTTTTTTATATTATATAAAAAGTCAATACAAATTCACCTATTTGAAAAAAAATAAATATATTCTAAAAAAATTAATTTTCAGTCAAATGGTTCTAATTTCCTGTCTAATAAATAAATAAACATAGAATTTATTTTACACAAGTGTTCACCATATAATTTACTTAATTCATTTTGTCCTTTTCACACCCAAAATCATAATTGCTAGATTACAATGGAAATATTAAAATAATAAAATTATAATAGAGTAGATTTTTTTATTTCAACCCAGTGTTTCATTTTTCACATTCTATCAAAGTGATATATATTATTAAATGATAGAAATATTATAAATTATTGATGTGTTACATTATCAAATTGAGCCATATTAGGTTGTTCATGAAATAGATTGATGTATTAGAACTTTTAGTAGAATAAGTGGTATCTACCCGACATTCCGTCCATTCTTGTATGTATATCATGACATCTTTTCAGATGAACTCATTAGAATTCCACTGGATATTGGTGTTTACATTGAGAAGGATCT
Source organism: Viscum album (assembly GCA_963277665.1). Classification (NCBI taxonomy): domain Eukaryota; kingdom Viridiplantae; phylum Streptophyta; class Magnoliopsida; order Santalales; family Viscaceae; genus Viscum; species Viscum album. The sequence continues at coordinate 1,447,389,265 of OY728151.1, read as the reverse complement.
CATGTATGGTTTGCATAACTTTTTCATTCCATCTTATCTTATAGTTCCAGCCCAACAAAAATAGATAAAGGTACATCATGAAGACATTGAGAAAAAGCTAATCATTAGGCCATTTATTTCACCATGTGTGCAACTGTGTTGTTTGTAAAAAAGGTGGGTAGTTAACATTGAATATGAGTTGATTACAAGAAGCTAAACATGATTATTGTTAAGAAAAAATATCCCTTTATGGTTATAAAAAACCATTTTAGTCGTTTATATGGAGGCCAATGGATCTCCAATATTAACCATTGATCCAGCTACCCCCAACTATGGGTTAGAGAGGATGAATTCCTAAATATGGTGTTTTAGTGTATGTATACACTATTTGAGTATGTGGTGATAATATCTAGAATAAATAATATCTCAAAACTATTCATAACCTTTATAAACATGGTTTCCATTTTTACCTATACATGATCATTATGGTGTTTTTAGATTACATCCCCATATACTTACTAACATTGTAGCGACATGGCATACATCATGATATAGTTTTGATTATAAATTGGGAATATCAACATTATGTGAAGCTATATAAGTAAGAGTTATAGATCTATGATGTTAATTTTTGGGTAATGTGATATTATGATCTGGGTTATTTTTGGACCCATAGAATGTGGATGTAGTGATGTGTCAAAGACTTCCTCTGATCATGTTTCAGATCAAGTTTGTTCTTGGTTTGGATGGATACTACCATAATTTTATACAAGTCCTATCCTAATTTACAATACATAATAAAATTCTAAAAATGATGTGAGTGATGATTCATTAGACTTAATAGTTTGATGAACCATTTAATGAGATAAACGGGATGTTTTCTAATACATCAATACTCAAATTTATGAGCATGTTAAATTATAAATAATGTATTGTGATGTAATGGATGTTGGACTGGGAGTATTTATAATTAAGTGAGACAATTGTTTTATCATAATATACATGAAATATACAAACCCATTAGTATAACTACCCAACTCATGATCTAGATCTAGCATATGTGGTCCATGCAATGATGTGTTGCAAACAATCATAGATTTGTAATATGATTTTTTTCAAACTGATGAGTAGAAAATTCTATATAACTTCACATATAAGGATATTTATTAAAAAAATAGGTTTTGGGCATAGTATTTATTTTTTTCTTTTTGATCATGTATTAAACTAATAACTATAATTTCGTAGAATATTATCTTAACTATATGATGTTGTCGAGAGGGAGCATGGTGAGTTTCCTTTATAGGAGAAGATGTTCTTGATGTTCTTGTTGGATGGTTGGTTAATGGATCCTAGAGATGAAAATGGATGGGTGAATTGGACTCCAATGGTCGTCACATAATCTTTTGTAGACTGAGTAATGGCTAGATAGAAAAATGGCCTAGAGTGTGTTGCATTGAGGGAAAAACTATATAGAGGTGATCAGATACCCATGTGTACATTCAATAATGATGATGTGATCCTTCTACATGGGAGAGTATTAGTCTATGATTCCACAAAATAGGATCTCATTAATGATTTATATACATATACATTTTTTTACATCAGGGTGAGATTATTATATTCCCAGATATTAGTTACCATTTCTGGTGTCGAATGATAAAGAGGGTAATTAAAATGTCTCTGCTCTAAGGATTTACCATACTTAAGGTGAAGGTCAAGGAATGATTTCTGAATGTTTTGAATCAACAACCTTTTGTTTCCAAGTAGATTTGTGATGATATGAAGATTTAATTTCTGATAGGGTTATAGATGACCTAGGGGATTCATTATGTGGTTTCAATGATTGTAAATTGTTTGAAGGAGACTACACCCATCCTATTAATTAAAGAGACTCACTTAGTTGAAAGTATGTGACTGATATGTGATCGTGAGATTATATTACTACATTGATATCTCATGAGTACTATATCTAATATAGAAGAATGTTTTACATTTTAGTTTCTGTAGGGAATTCAGAAAAACATATAGAATCAATTTAGATTTATCACAATATACCATCCTCAAAGAGGGAGAGAGATAATCCAGGAATACTACACATAAACATGGGGATATTCATTGAGAATGAATTCCAGAATTCAATGGATCAAGGTGTGATAAATTATCCCTATTCCAAATATAATCCTCTTGATTCAAAATATTGAATTAGTTTTTCAATATATTATTTCCATATGTTATAGGAATTAGTTATATAAACACACACACAAAAAGTGAGGAAAACTACATTTTAGAAAAAACATTTTCTGCATAATTCATGGATTATTCTTATCTATTTCATAGTAGAAATATTAGATGTCTGACTAAAAAATATCATTTAATATATAGTATCTAAAATACATTTAAATAATTCACCCATTGTTATTAATTTTACTTATTAATATAATAACACATCATATGAATTTTAATTGTATTTTTTTTCATACAAACATCTATTTGATGTTAAATTATATTATATTTCATTTCCAATTATTAAATTTTATTCATAAATATACCCTATAATTTTTATAATTTAGTTAGTATAATTTATACATTAAAATCCAATTACTAAGAGATACAATTTACATTAAATAATATTATTTTAATAGTATATCACAATTCATAATAAAATTAATGTCATCTATAATTAATTATATAAAATAACTCAAATTTCATTATAGAGAAAATTTAATAAAATATTAGGTTGTTATTATTATAATCCCCTCAAAATGAATTACACCATTTAAATTCATCACACAAATAAAAAAATATGAGTATTCTTCATGCGTACAAAATTCTTCGCTTCACAAGTTGATTCCTTAAAATATTATTTTCCACAAAAAAACATTGACCAAGTGTGTGGCTTGGTATCACACTACATTCTCTCCATGACCAAGAATCTTTACATATTATTATCAAAAATAGATATACTGTTGTTATGGTATGACAACTGAGTTTTGTAAATTTTCTGGAATAGATATGTACTTCCTCAAGATAAATAAATGCAACACATCATCAACATGTGATAGATTTTTTGGATGCAAAAAATGATATGTTACCATTCCTCTATGATTAATAATTACGAAGGGAATAAGATATATTGGTATCAAAATTTCTTTATTTATAATCCTTAGAACCCTATTCCTAGTACATGTTCTTTGTAATAAAATTTCACCAACAATAAACTCTAGATATCACTAATGATAATCAATATAAATATTCTATAGATTGTTTTCTCGTCTTATGAGTTTCTTTATGTATCTAACCTTTTCCACCATTCTATAGATAACTCAGGAACTAATAGATTTATTTCTAAAAATTAATTTGAACTACTAGGACTTCTGTAATAATTTCCATAGATGAATTTAAATTGATCCATATTAATGATAAAGTTAAGGATACTGTTATATGAAAATTTACCATATGAATTTTAGGACTGCAACCACCTTTTAATTCAAAATAAAATTTTCTCAACATTTCTTCTAGTGTTTTAATTTCCCAGTCATAATGGACTTCTATTAAAGGATGATATGAGGTGTTGAATATTTCGTTTTCTATTTAGAGGCTACTAAATAATTTAGACAAACATCAAGTTAAACCCCTGATCCTAATTAGATAAAATAGAATGTGGTACTTCATAAAACAATTTATCTTATTTAATATATTATCTATAAGAATGGTGATGAGAGAAATATCATTTAATGGAAATGAAATATAAAAACATTTTATGATGTTTGAATATAACCTAAAATGAATTATGGAATTATGATTTTTTGAGTCTAATGATTAAATCAATGGTGAAATGTTCTTATTTCCATTCTGGTATGGGTAATCGTAGTGAAATCATATTATAATTTTTTTGATTATCCTTAAAATAATGAAAAAACTATGGATTGAGGTACTTATTTATCAATATCTCTCTTCTTGGTGTACCATAAGAAAAATATTTTAGTTCTATATACATATTCATACATCATAGATGAATAGAAAATGATGAATTATGACCCTCAACCAATATATCCTTTTTCAGGTATTGTATTAATGGGGAAGATAAAAAATATCTAAACCATATCATTCTATAATAATCAAGGTTGATCTCAAGAACATTTTCGACCATATTATATAGTTCCACATCATTATTATCTACCTATTAAATCATTAAATGGATGGATGTATGAACATTATTTTGAGAAATATTTGATTTATCCCCATCCCAAAAAATTTAAAATCCATCCTTTTCAAATACATAAATTTTGGATATTTTTTTATCCTCTTTATAGATATGTTATATTGATCCTTTAGACTGATATAATTTAACACCATATATTCTTTCCATGTGTTGTAGTGTAATGAGTAAACATTATCAATTTCTTCTTTAATTATATTCTCTGTTGAATAATAATATCATTCTATTTGAATATATACATGTCACTTGAATTTTATTCATAAATATCTCACCTTTTAGTATAGAATATTGAATCCATATCAATAATGAAAAAATCACCACTTCTAACTCCATATCATGGTACATGAAATTTTATCATGAACTTTTAATTTTTGTGAGTCTTAAGATATCACCATGTCATTATTCATTATGACCCATCCCAATTAATTCATTGGTGTATCACTATAGATCCTAAAACCCTCTCCAATATAAGAAACTGTGAGAACATGATCACTAATTACACAACATTTCTGCTCTTTTAAATTTACATCACATTCCTGAAACAACATGTACATAACACCCTTCCAGAGTCAAATTGGTGAGTATATTAGATATTCATTAAAAATATCTCTCAATGATTTGTAAATATTTACCTAAACTAGTTAAATTAATGATCTTAGTTACCATGGTTAGTGAGGTCCAATTATTAATATCTACTATCATTTATGGATACATATATATATAATAAAATATGATTACATTAACAAATAAAAAAACTAATTTAAGTAAAAAATTACACATTGTTATTTTGTAATGACATAAATCCTTCTATAGGGTCTTTAGAAAAATCCTCAAATGGTCATCAAGCTCTTCCTTTCTCATTGAATATATAAAAATATAATATACAATGACTAAAAAAACCTAATCAACATAATCTCTAAAGACTCTAATAACTAAATACATAAAGATATTGTGGGTGTTAGAAATACCACATAGTACCAATATGACTTAATAGAGTCTCATCCTTGTATAAAATTTCCTCTTTTGTGTACCATCAATTTAGAACCTCAGTTTATGATATCCAGAAATATGATTAATAATAGAAAAATATTGATAACTGTTTAGTTGATTATTTAACTAATCAATAAGGGGTGGATGTTACGTATTCCTAATATTTATATTGTAATGTTCTCGATTTTAAATGTAAAATTTTATTGATCCATAACTCTTCCTAATAAATCCTCAGGCCCAACCCATAGTGGTCCAGTTGGATGAATGAATCCCTTATCTATATTTATATACAGTAAATCATTAAATCATGAAACTCAACTAGGGATAATAAATATGGAGTCTTTGAAAAAGGATCAATACCTTGTTCAAGTAATGTTTAAATCACTACCTAACAATTTTGTGGAATAATAAGGAATTATTTTAAAATAATCATCAAACTCCCAAAAAATACATATATAATTGATATTGAGTTTTTCTCAATCAATTTGATATAAATATACATCATGAATAGGAATAATTTCCCACACTATAGAATAAATTTCCATTTCTAGTTTTTAATCTCCCTCTAACTAATATATGGTCATGTGTTTTTATAATATTTAATATGAATTCCCTTCACTATAAATTGATAGGGGGATCTATATAATAAAATTCAACACATTCAAAAAATCACAAAAAATTCATGTGAATAGATAATTAGAATATTTTCATGATGAACATTAACAAAATATAAATTAATGTGGAACTATTGACACAAGGTGAAACCATTATTCAATTATTAGTTTTCACAGCTAAATTAATTTCTAATTATTGATCCAGTAATTCAATACCCATTAAAAATTCCTTGTATATAAAATATTCGGTATAAATATGATAAAATAAGTTAATATCTATTCTATAGTGGATTATAAGTTTTTCATTCACTAATTTATTCTCATAACCCACATTGAATGTCTGGATAATATGAGATTTCCATTTTTAATTGGGATGAAGAGGATGTTTTTGTTGATCATAAATAGTGTATGGATTATAAAATTTGTTGGTATAATAACTATATTCCATTAAAATTATTTACATGATTATTACTGGTGTATCCATTGGAATCCATTTTAACTCTATTTCATTAACTAGAAAATTTATCTTGTTTAGACATTCATTGTCTTTGTAGAAAACCTTCCAATAATAAAATCATGTTACTGTTTGATTTATTAATTTTTTTATATTTCTTTATAAATTTTTATCATTTATATTGTTGGAATTTCATTCCACTATGTGACTAGTTTGTGTTTATGAGTTTAGATCTTCTATTATTCATCAGAACCCTATAAATGGTGGTAATATCCAATTTATATTTTTACCTTGAGTAAATATAAAAAAAATCATAGATACAAATGTTTCTCAATCTTTTTGGAGTCTTTTATTTAAGACACCAATTTAATAATCAATTTTAATTTCATTTTTTATGCATAAAAAATCATACCTTGATGGTATTTTAAAATTTCCCTATTATGTGCCAATGGATTTATCATTATTCATCTTCAACTCAAGGAATTACTTCTCCATTGTTATATTTAGAATATGGGGGATATACTTACTAAAAATTATCATCGTATGAAAATCCCCTTCCAAGGGGGGAATTTGTTACACTTGTATCATATTCTTAAAAAGGATCCCCATTTGGTATTCCATTTCATCCAAATGATTTATTCCTAGAATAAAATTATCATGTTCCCATAATTAGAGAATACGAACTATTTCTCTATGGTGTTGATCCATCAATATGATACAGGTGGATAAAAAGTCCCACTAAATGAACAATTGTGTTTCCTCATGAAAGAATCAACATGATATCATTCCCTTATTTATTTAGTTAGAAGATCAACGTGATTCATAGACTTATAATTTTTGATGGGAAATGAACAGTGATTATACACTGAATCTCAAAAATCCTTTTTTTTCTTGATTTTATAATCATTGTATTTACCATCACATTCATTATTATTGTGATGACTCCGGGTTCAATCCATTAATAGAAACAAATAATCAAAGTGTATCTATAAAGTTATAATAATCTGAGTGAACAATCATATAATCATTAAATATAATTCATTGGATTTCTAAATCATGGTTCCTTCTTCATTATCTATGGGGAATTAGGTTTAACCTCAGTTATCCATGTTAATTAACAATACATTATTATTTTATCCAATACATTTACATGTCAAGAGTTTTTCCAAATAAATTTTCTAATCCTAGTCTTAAATGATTTATTAAACCCCGTTATGATACAAATTTTCAATTCCATGGATTTGTATATATTAATAATACCTATTTTTAGAAAAATATTCCAGATAATTCACAAAATCCCTCATGAGGACTGTATAGATTTAGTGTATTTGGAGACTAGATACACATTCTTATTACTTACAGAATGATATTAATGATTTTCTATATAGATATACTCAGTTATTAATATTCATAGATGTTAAATGGTTAATATTTTCATTATAACTTCTTTAAAGGAAGCCTTATAATGGGATATATGATATGCTCTGTAAGTGAAAACATGTGAGATATCAGTTAATGATCAAATGAAAGAGCATGATAATAATTATGATATATGATCATGAAAATAACCTAAAATGATATTACCCAATATTTAAAAGATCATAAACATGATTCATTTCATAATGAAATGTCATTTAAAAATAAATGAGTCATAAGAGATCCATTATAAATATGTCATGAACCACAAGTTCAATTCCTAATAATGTGGCACCATTATAGGTATATAATGCATTTTATATTCAATTATTGACAACCAAGTCCATAAAATTATAATGGATCTTTCCTCAAAAACTTTATCCCATAATTATTTGTATACAGAAACCTTTTTCCTGCAATGGATCAAGTACACTGAATTGTTTTCCAAAATAGGCCAAGACTAGATACATTTTTTCAATAATAATCTCAAGTGATATAAATCATCATCCAATGTATTGATGGGATATAAAATTCCACATATACTGGTCACACATATGTGTGCCACATGATCATAATAACATACATCATATCATCACATCATAACCCATGCAAGTTAAATGGGTTTCATAATCACTTCATGAATTCATCATAGCATAACTGAGAAAAATAAATGAATTCCATAAACATATCATCATCATAAATTTTTTACATTAATAGAAATTATATATATATCGTATAATTGAACCAAATACCAAAAAATGATAATTAATATCAATGTATGTTATCATAAATAAAAATTCATTTAAACTAATCACTATAATATTTTAGGAGGAAAATATCCTTTTCTTTTAAATAACACTATATTAAATTTAAAATTTACAAAATTTAAAAGAATAAATTACATCATAAAATAAACATGGATAATTTTAAATGAATATTAAAAGAATTTGTTTTTATTTATGGTGATAAATTTTATTTATTATAAATTATAAAATAAATGATTCTTTTCACATTGTCCGTAAAATTAAAAATAACATCATTCGGAAAATGAAAAGGATATCCATTTAAAACCCATTGGTGAAAAATAATACATGGTATTAGATTTCTTTAAAAAATATTATATAATATAAATACATTATGGAAATCATTTTTAGATATCATCAACATGGAATAGAAATAGTTTTCAACTGAAGAGTGATATAAATTAGGTTTTACATAAAACATTATTTTGGTATTTTGAGTATATAATTATATTAAAATTAAAATCAGTCATGTATTCACAATATATAAATATATTATAAGAATAATTAGAGGTTTTTTCTTGATTATTTTCATATAAACTTCTCAATTCATATTAAAGAATAAATATTGCCCAATAAAATTGGAGTGAAACATAAATCCCTCAACATAATTCTCACCTTTCCACATTTGTGTTTGATCCTTTTATATAATAATTCTATTTTTATTAAAAATTTATCATATAATAAAATTAATATCTATCATACCATTATTTATATATTTATTACATCTTATCACTAGTTTTTTAATAATTCAATAATAAAATCACTATTTTGGCTGATAACTACAACATTTTTCAATCATTATTTGATTCAGCAGTCCCACACTTATACATCGATCATTGATCAATAATTTCAGGAAATTATATTATTATATATATGTATAACATATATATAAATAGTTATCTATAAATATTATAGGTAAGATATTTAATTACACCATTCATTGAGATGGTAGTCCATACGTACCTATGAATGCAATTTTCAACTTTTGAAAGATGGAACAAATGAAAGTTAAATAATAGTTTATCATAAAAAATTAAATTATAATCATATAAGTCATATGTGCTCATAAATTCCATCATTTGTCTCATACATGTGATGATATGATGAAAATGAAACAAATCACTTCATGGTGTTGTTAATATACACATATAGATGAGAAATATTATTGTTTTTAAACTATATTTATGGTAAGAAGTGATATGTGATATTATCATCGCTGAATAATTATTATGAAATTAATATCATATATAATAATGATACATATCCAATTTCTCATCCATGAAATATGGTTATGTAAAATAAATTTTATTTTCTACATGGATAAGGTAATTCGTACATATACACAACTAATATCCTCTCTATTCATTTATTGGAAGAGATTTTGTATAATAGTGGTTTAATAATAATAACATCGTAGATTATTTATTATTATTATGATATTATTTCATAATATATACAATATATTTTCATTTGGTAAAGGATGAATTAAAAATCTAGTGATTGGTTAAGGTGATAACCTCTTCATTGAAATAATTCAGTTGGATCTCTTAATAAGGATCCTATGGTTGTTCATTGGTCTTGTAAAAATTTTATAATGTGGATAAGGAAACTGATGATACATTTTCAAACGGGTTGTTTTAGCTATATTTTTAAAAAGTGGTAAACAATATATAGGAAGAGAAGCCATTTTATAATTGAGTAGAGGGGAACTCTTGGGATTTATTATAATATTAAAATATAACAATTTCATTTTATAGAAATATGATTTCAAATAGACAGGAACTCATACCTATTCTAGTATGAGGTTTAAATTAAATCAAACAATAAATATTTTATAGTTTTATGTGTTCTTTTAAAACTGATCTTTTTTGTTATGACCCCTTAGTTTACCAATTTTAACATTAACCCTATAACGTCATCATTAATTATAGTGTGTTATAATATTATTTATTTTTTTATAATTATATCATAATTTTATATTTAATTATCATTCTAACCATATCATATCCACCTTTTATAATTTTAATATATTTATAGTCGTTAAATAAACTAATAAAATAATATGTTGGTAAAATCTCATGGATGAAAATTTTCTAAACACATAATTTATATTGAATTAAAAAACAAAATGAAACATATTGAATTCATATATAATTATTTAATCCAATGATAATTTTTCATACACTTATAAAAATAATGTGAAACTATAACTCAAATAAATTAAATCACAATTAATAATATTAATGCTGTCTATTTTGTTATTAATAGTAAAAATATTGTGCCAATAATGCCTATGTATTTAATATAATTATAAAATTAATTAAAATTATAAATAAATTCTAAAAATCAATATAATATAAAAATACACAAAATATTCATTTATATTAATTCACGATGTCGTTTTTTCCAAATTTTAACACATAAGAGATATTTAAAATAGAGAGGCTTACATATTGTTACATAATTTTTATTTAATAATATATATTCAATTTTCATAGACCAATGTCCATTAATAAATTTAATTTTATGAATAGGGTTATATGGGTCTACTACCTTTAACCAATGACAAATAGCGAGAACATTTATGTCTGTATCATTTAGTTATAATCTAGAATTACCTGAATTACCCTCTACTAAGGTGATAAATTTTAGCTCATACCAATTTCTCTTTCTTAAATATAAAATAATCCTATTTAAAATATTTTAAAATACAAATTATAAAAATTGAATCTATTATTCATTATTCTATTTTTTACGTGGTATATATTAATTTCAAAAATAAACTCACCAAACTAGACGAAAATCGCTTTAAAAAAACATATGCATAAAACAGGGTTTATTATTGTCCCTTTCAACTTAGAAATATTACTTGAATAATAAATATCATTAAGGAATATATGATATTTAAATTTATTTAATATCATTTATTATTATTAATTAATTTAATTTTTTAAGATAATCACATATTACGTGCATAAAAATATTTTCTTTCAAAACAAAATAATCACTATTATTTTCTAATTTTTTTAATATAATTTCCAATAATTTAATTTAATTAGTATGTGGAACATATATTTTGTCAATATATATTTATACATATTCATACATGAGTATCCAATGGATTGGAGATAACCATTACATAAAATAATAACATTATAAGAGAATACAGTGTTTCTTTGAAACACTGTGTTATGTGCAACAAAATATATCATAGAATAAAAATTCATTTATAGAAACAAATTTCAATAAAATTTCATTTTTTAAAAGATGGAATAATATTTTAAACAAAAATAATCAATTATAATTGTTATTATACTATTATAAATATAAAATTTCAAATTTATAATTCACCATTTAAAAAAACCTAAATCACTTATGCATATAATATATTGTTATTAATTCGTTCATTTATCATTCATATAGTTATGTCTAAACTATATTTATATTAGAAAATTACTATATTATTACTATTTTGTACATTCGTCGTACTGTGTTTTTATGGCTCTAATTATCTAAGAGACAATGATAATTCTTATTTATAGCTTCGATAAAAAAATTTACTTATAATTATATTCTAAATAATGTTTTATAAACCTTAAAAATGTATTTTTCAGATATGTTTTATGATTTTTTTTTCAAAATAAAATTTACTTTTACTTTATAATATACTGCATATGACTATATTCTTTCATAATTTAATAAGAAATTTAATTATGATTAAATTAGTTTAATGGAAGAAATAAAAAATAAGTAACAAATGTTTTTCAAGAAAATATGATCTTATGAGTGAGTAATCTTAATGAATTATTATATTCAATATGAAATTAATCTTCTTTTTGTAACAAACCTATAATTAATAATTTATGTCATCACATTAACAATTATAGATAATATTTTAGATATTTTTTTAAATTCTCTTGTAAAAAAGTTTAAATTGATATTACTATTTCTATAGAGCCAAATATTATTGAGAATGTTGTCTCCCATAGTAAGGAAGTTGATTTGGGATGATCCTAAAATATAGTGTATCATCAAATAAGATTATACTAATACTAATTAAATAAAGTTTAATTTTCTATAGGTTAAAAAGAAATATTATATATTTGGGTTCCATTTAAAGGATGAATATGATGGAAGGTGAAGTACAATATGAAACAGAAATGATGAGTGTTTCTATATCTGATATGATGATATTTATATTTGAGGGATATTTTTTTTCTATATCGAAATTTTCCTGGAGAATTAATATTCTTCCTTATTTGTTGTAGGGAATACACTAATTATGATAATAGATAATTCTTCTAATGAAGGTTAATAATGTATTCCATAATAATACAAATATTTAAAGATTTTCATAGAGGTTCATGATTAATATTACCAATTATTTTAAGGTGATGTTGTTCAGAAGTCTATTATTCCAATTATCAAAACAAATACATGGGTAAATAATAGTAATATTATATTAGATAATGTTGTTTTCTGATATATCAAGTAAAAAAATAGAAAAGGTTCTCGTACCATTACTTTTGGATGCTACTCACATACTATTAGGAATATAAAATTGATTCAAAAATGAAATAGGATTTTATAAAATTGAAGTTAAAGAATCATAAGTAAACTAAATAAAGGGAACCCCAAAATTATAGAATCAATATAAAATATATTTAGATTATTTATATTTTCTGTAGTTAATTATGAATGAATACATCAATTTGAATAATTTCATAATATGACATTATTAATGAAATAAAATCCACTGTAAAGGATTTCACTATCAATGTAAGCAATAATGTTATTGTATGAATTGGAGAAATGTCCAAAAAATTAAAATAATGGTAATAATGATATTTATTTTCACTATATAGTTTAATATAATAGAATATAGGCCAAATTCATAGTTACATCCATCCACAGTCACTAGAGAAATTAAAATTGCATATTACTATACAATATTCTCAAGTAATTCATCATAATTATAAACATATAAATATAGAAAACCCATGAAATGAAAACTTAATATCATGATATGAATTCCTAAAACATATAATTGAAAATATTTATTAGATCTACCATTAAATGGTGATATTGGTCAAATTAATCCAATAAAATATGGTATTCTAATGTACATTGTATTTCACATCAATTATAATAAATGTATGCCTAAAGTGATTATGGTTGGTCACAATACTAGGCTATTCTAAATAATTGGTAGATATTAATTTATAAACATGAAAATAAACATAATTAAAATATTCCTTAGATAAATTATAATATTATATTGTTCTCAAATAAATTAGAGTAATAACATATGAATATTAAAAAAATATGAAATTATTGTTAGTTGGGACACATTATAAAATGAATTACTTAAAATGGTATAATAATTCTCAATGACATCCCAATGATGATTCTTATTGTTAATAATTTCTCTAAATTGTATTTTTGGTATGTTTGTATGATTATTTTATAACAACTATTTAGGAAATATTTTATTCTATAAAAATAATAGGATCTATCTGAGATGTTTTTCCATGAAAATATTATTTTATATAACATCACTTCATTAATATGTTATTATTACATATTCAAAAATGAATTCAATGAATGGAATTTAATTATTAAAGTTAATATATCTCTATATTGTGGTTAATTTTTGAAAAAAACATTAAATTTATTTAATAAAAGTTTGGGGAATATATATCAAGTTATATATTTAATTTAAAATAAATATTGTTTTTAAGGTCATTTAACTATTGAATAATATTCCAATTTGAATGAGTTGAATAATTGTGACTATAATTTATAGTGACTGATGATCTATAAATTTTGGACCAGCAAGGGGATAAATATGAGGCTGGATATGGTTTTTTTCTTAGAAATAAATATAGTTAAAATATAGCAGGAAGGTTCAGATCAGACGAAAGTCTGATCTCCAAAATTTATTATAAAATGAAAGTAAAGTGAATAACAGAGATAAAGATAAAATATATATGTAAATAAATAAAGATATAATATTTATATAATCAATATAATTATTACATATTTAATGATAAAACAATAATATATATGATTATTTATAGATATATAATTTTATCTAGTACAGAACTATGAAACATTAAAAATACTAAAAAGTATCATGTTTGAAAAAAAATATGCTTGAAATATGATTAAAAATTTATGATAATGTCATTTGGGAAATTTTCATAAGTATTGAAATTAAAAAATATAAAAAAATAAATATTTGTTTTGTATTTTTCTTAATAAATGGTAAAACTTATTGATGAAAATGGTACAATATATTTGACTTATTTCAAAAATTGATCTAATTTTCGTAGGTGAGGCTTTTAGTCATTTGTAAATACTAAAAAATAGAGGCTTTCCTTTTCAGTTCCAATAAAAAATGTTCTTAATATAAACAAAATAGATGACATTTCACATACTTATATTGGAATATAAAAATATTCTTATTTTATAGAGATATCAAAATGATTTTAGTTGTGACGCAGAAAAAAGGATATGAAATCTCAGTAAGAAATAATATAGATAAAAATACTAAATACATATTAAAGTCGTAGAATTAAAATAATTATTCATTTGATCATAAGAGTTAAACAAAATCATTAACATATTTTTTATAATGTTCCTATAAATTGGATCATGATTCAGATTATCTAAATGGGAAATTTTGTAAATATTTACGTCATCAAATGTACAAATAGTTCACTTGGAGAAAGACATACATGATTAAAAAATATATTTTTGCTGGACACATAAACAGTCATGTTATTTGGGGTTCAAAAAATTAGTCCAAATCATTATTCCTACAGTCCAAATATTTTAACAAAGTATTTATGTGTTTTCACATTGTTTATGGAGTACCCCTGTCAAAACCCATTGAAATTAAATTTAATTGTTTAAGAATTAAGATTTATTATTTGAGGAAATTATAAATTCATGAAAATTTATATAAGGAATACTATAATAAAATGTTTCATAATTAGTTAATTATGTTTTCTCCATGTGTAATGGTATAGTATCCCTATGATTGATATTAAATATTATTTTTAGTCATTAACATAATTCTAAGGTAAATGAAATGTATAGTAGACATTCGGTTGATTAATAAGATATGAAATGAGGTGGAATTATTATAAATAACATATAGTAAATAAGTTCATTTGTTTGATAACAAAAAACATTCTAGGGTGTATTGAATCATGAAATAAAATGTCCCTCAGGTCGAAGAATGATGAATTATTATATATCATTGAGTAATGTGATAATTGATTATATTATGAAAAAAATTATGAACCTGGTATATTGGATGAATAAATAACTCAAGGATACTTTAGAATAGGTATGGAGAAATTTTTTTACCTTGTGATGTGGTCATATTCCTATAAATCATCAAAAAATTCTAATACATTGCCCAAGAATAAATAATTTTGATAAAAAATGATTTCACCATTGAGAAGTTTGATCTAGGTTTAAAATTTTAGGGTATACACCTATGACATTTCAAATTATTGTGTTCATCGTGAAATCTAACCATAGTTATTTATTCAAAAATAAAAGGGGGAACATAGAGTTCATTTCCCTCCATCCACAAGAATTATTATGGAAAAAAATCCACAAATCTATGGAAATGATTTAATTATTGTTTATTGTATTTTTTAGTAGCATCGAAATTTTTAAATTGGTTGATAATACTTTAGATTTGAAAAATAATTCTTTATGTTATTTTTAGTGGGATATGATTTTTAATAGTAATGATACATAATTAATTATTCTATAGGATTTATCAAATAAAGGATAATTTAGAATGAAACTGAAGTAATGTTATTAACTGTGTGGCAGTAGTAATGTGTTATTTTTCAATATTGTTTTTGGATGCCAATGTATTAGTATGAAAACATCAGTAATGGATTTATTATAGTAACATACCACCCATACTCATTACCTCTAAAAGATACACAATGCTACTAACATTAGGTGACATCACAAAGTTAAAAAAGGGGTTTATAAATAAAAAAAATTAAGTTGTATTTTGGGGTCATTTTTCAGTAACTACATAGATATCCTATTGAGGAAGAAATAATATCCAAGATCAAAATATGAAGAGTGATAAATAAACCACATAACTCAAGAAAATTCATATTAATGAACCATATCATTTTAATAATTTAATAATTTATATGAGTGAAAGGAAAATACTCCACGGTAGAGGGAACCCACCACCAAAATGGGAACACACTAGGAAAAGCTATAAACACTCACCAAGGGTTTTTTGATATACCAAATTTACTACCTTATGATTTACCACTAATGAAGTAAAAAGAATTTCCTTCGACTTATCTCAGTATATGACATCAGAAATTAAAAAATGATCCCACAAAGGGGCCGAAGATATCACCTAATAAATAATCATATGATACCTCCTAAAATTTACTTATAGGAAAGGAAAAATAAAAAAAATTATTGAGAATAATTTAGATATATATAAATAGTTTATATATTATATAAAAATATCCCTGGTAAAATGATTAAAAAATATATTTCAAACCCAATACTGATTACCTCAAAAAATATTACAATCCCACACCCATGAATCCACCATTAACCTTATTATACTAGTGAGGGGTGAGATATACCTTCACCAATTCATCGGTTGGTAAAAAAATTCATAGTGGTAAATTAAATCCCCTATTTCATCCAATTTTTTCGAGGTAAATTGTTTCATTATTCTGTCCCATGTTCACATTGTTACAAGACAACATGATTATGTGAGGCTACCAATGAATACATATCAAGAAAACTCAATTTCCATTAAGTATATATTAAAATGAACATTTTTACCTAATTTAAAAGTAAAAATTGTTAATTAAAATAGAAAAATGTGATTCAATATTAATTTTCCAATTTATTTAAAAAAAATAATGAATTTTTGGGAAATGGTAGCCAATATTTGTTAGAATAGTACAATGGGAGGGAATCCACATACCTGATGATCATTTGATATGATGGACCTTAGATGATTCCAGTAATTTCACCCCTTCCCATATTTCATATATTAAAACCAATTAAAAACTCATCAAAAATCAACAAATTCCCATTTATTTTGGTGTCCACATTGATATATATTTATTTTCAAGAATTGAAAAAGAGATCAAAGATAATAAGGACAAATACTATCTTATCAATTTATATATATAATAAAACAGTCAATGACCAATTTGAATCAAAGTGTATTAATAGATGATTACTGGAAATCAGCTTAGGTATCCATGGAATATGATGGGGGAGAAACTTATAATATACTGAAATTTAAAAATTATGTGATGTGATAAACATTCTCGAACCATCAGACATCATGAGGTGAATACCACATTAACATTCTTAGTAACCAAGGGTCACATATTGTACAATACTAATCTCAACAATTTTAATTTATTTGATAATAGGTTCACATGAAGAAAAATATTCTTATCATGAATATCCTTAGTAATATATTTATACTATGTAAGAATTCATGAAATCTTCCAAGAATAAACATTACATATTAAATAGACTACTCATGGCATGAATTTTTCTTTTATCATATTTTTCAGATTTTTTTAACATTTATACCTTCAATACATTTTATAATGGTACATAATTTACACCATATATAAAATAAAAACCATTGAATTACCACTTACGTCAATCTAGGGGTTCATCAGTCCCCCATTTATTCATATTTCCATCCTCTTGATGTTGGATATCATCATTTCCTTTGAAAAATTAATTTCAGTTATCTTATATGAACATTACATAAATATATACAGTATAGATCTCTTTAATATTTGTATAATTCATTTTAAATATCAACATTGGCATTGCTAATTTTCTATGCTAGGAAAGGAGGTTTGTTAACCTTTTTTCTACGCCTAGTGTCTCAGCCAGTGGATGAAACAACAAGGCCACATGGTTAGTAGAAATTGTACCACCCCGGATGCACTATTCAATGAAACCATTTGGTGTTTTCTGTGTATAGAAGTGGACTAAAAGGTTATCAATATTTGTGAAAACCGTTATGCATGACAGTGAAATAATTATATTATTTTTACTATTGTAATATAAAAAAATTATATGGTTTCAGAAATCATGCATAGGAATCATATGAGCCCTTTCCTTAAGATGTGATCCATGTATGGTTGACACTTGTTTTGTCCAACCATGTCACATAATTTTAATTTAGTAAAATTTTTATTTTGACCTTACCTTCTTAAAATTTAAACACCCTTATTCCTATCTTATTTCTTATAGAAAGAAGGCTTATTTTCCACCGATGAGTGATCCTCAATGTGCCTAACATTGGGATTGGTGTTACACCATCATCTGTACTCATATTAAGAACCTATCTATGACATTGGATCCCCACTGTTATGATATATAATGCTTTAATTTTGTCTTCATTAATTTTCCCACTGAAAAAGATAATTTGGTGTGAGCTCATATACCTAATTCTTAGGGTGTCTATAGTTTTTTAGTATTATTCCAATGTAGACCAAAATAGGGTATAATACTAGATGATTGTTTCCCTAAAATCCTAATGTATGTGGTCTAATAATTATACATCAATTATTGTTTCCTTATACCATGTGTCCTAATTATGAACACATATTCTCTATTTTTTCCTTATAATTACACATATACTATGTTTAAGTCAATGTCCTTGATAGAAATAACATATTATCCATGTATTAATGTTTGTAAATCTCCCAATCATCTATTTCCACATCTTGAGGTGTGACCCTTGAATTTACCTGGGAATTATAATCTCATAAGTGTCAAAATAATCTTCTACACAGTTTTAGAGTGTCTTATAAATGAGATTACTATATTGAATTGAATATAAGGTTTCTAGTTCAACCATGACATGTGTTTAAATATAACATTTTTTATCACCATTTTAAATATAAATGATATTTAACTATGAACTATCTATTTTATCTTCTTAATTTCGTAGACCGCTTACTACATTTATGATATATGGGCATAGAATCCCTTACACAAGTGATATATGATCATCAATTCTTTAAATATTTATGGTAAGGTCTTGGTATCTGTTAAAATTGATAATTTTAGGCATGACATCCCTACTTTTATGAGATACAGGCATAGAGTCCCCATACTATGATACTTTTTCATGGTGTCCTAATACTATGATACATGGTCATGGAGTCTCTTACTCATGTAAGAAACCGGTTCTTATTCTTGAGGTATAAGTTTCTTCTTTTCCTTTTCCCTTATGTGTTTTTGAAAAAATAAAGAAAATGGGGAAAATCCCAAAATTAGTGGGTACACGTTGTGTACTTTTCCACACACCGTGTACTTTGGTCATGTGGGATGATTATATAGGGTGTGAAGGCTTGTAAGTAATGAAGGGTGTAAAAACTAACTACACGGCGGGTACATAGTATATACATGTCGTGTAATCAGTCGACAGGTTAAAAGTAAGGTTGTGGGAGTAGCCGCTAGAAGAACGATAGTACACACCATGTACTCAGAAATAGAGGTCGTGTAATCAAGTCGATAGATGAACAGTGAGGCGGTGGAAAGTTGCCGCCAGAGAAACAGTTAAAAAAATGGAAACTACACACCGTTTACTTGAGATTACACGCAGTGTAGTTATTTTTTTTCCTTAAAAGAGGTCGTGGCCTCCTCATTCGACATAGGAAGCTTAGAACACCCGAGAGATGTGGGAGAGAAGGCCAGATCTTGGAAGAAACCCCGATCAATCACAGGGACTCCGATTCCTTCGCCAACGATCTTGTTTAAACTGCACGGGTGAGTTATTCTCTCTTCTTGAACCTCTCCTTCCCTTTCTTTCTCTATGGGATGATATTTGGGTTTTAATGGGTTATTGTTCTTTTGGGAACTATATCATTGTCGGACGTTTCAGGAGGCATCGTTCATGTATATCGATCATAGGAGATCAAGAAAGGTGGTTTGGTATTTATTTTCAACTGTTGAGTTGATTTTTTGTATTGTTGTGCTACACGCCCATGTTTGGGGTGACTTCTGGTCGAGGCATTAGTTGTTATGATATCTAGAATTACATAGACAATATAATGATAAATATAAACTCCTGTTTGGGATTGTTGCTTGGATCTAGGGCCACCCCGTGGCTGTGTTTCCCTTTTTTATCCATTTGTCCAGGACAACTGTGGGTATGCCATAATTATAGCATGTTTTGAGTTTTCATGATAGGGAACATATTTATTTCTTGCTTATGCATTGGGCACGACCCAATTACTTTCTTAGCCCGAGGGTAGTGTTTTTCATAGCCTGAGGGAAGTGTTTCTTTTAGCCTGTGGGAAACTTTTCCTATGCTAGTGGGAAGTAGCTTCTATGCCTGAGGGAAATATCTAGTACTCCAGATAGAAATATTCGTTATTCCTCTGGGCAGTCACCTGCAGTTTCGATTCTGGTTACCAGAGGGTAAGGAATTTCATGTCAGAGGATAACGTTTACATCGAATATTCATTATGGTGATTTCTTATGTTGTACCTTCCATGATAAATCCCCAGATTAGAATTGATAAATAGTTAATAAAATGTCAATATAACTGGTAGAGATAGTTACTTATGAGTACTTCCTAGTTCACTGTATTTTATTACTGCTCAGTATTGTTGTATATTTTCACTGATAGTTGGGAACGGGCCTTTGGTGGTTGCCAACTAGGATTTATTTCTCACAACCTATTCCGGTCTTTCCATGGGCCCAAACAGATTATATTTCTACAGGAGTTGATAAGGGAAAGTCACCCTATACAGGTACTTGATTGTTGCAGAGGAGTAGGAGAGCATGGGACCAAGTTAGTCTTGCGATTCTGCTGAGTTACTGCTACACTGTTTTGTTTTGCTTTTTTGTACTTGTACTTGTATTGTAATTTATTTGATTGTATTGTATCCTATTCTAACTACTTTATTAGAAATTTTTCATATTTCAACATCAAATATATATGACTGTTGGTTATCTTTTTCTTCAGTACTATTGGTATTTCAGTAGTGTATTATTTACTACTTCGACTTTTGAATATGTTTATATCATTCTACTGCGCAACACTTTGACAAATGACGAAATAGTTTCCCCACTATCAGTCCTAGGACCTCGCTGCTAGTCGGAAACCTCTTGCTTTTGGAGAAATGCGCTTGAGGTCTTGTGACCAATCGAGTTTGGGGAACCAAGGGAGTGGCACCCAGATCTGGGATGTTACCATGTGGTATCATAGGGTTTTTTTATTCTTGATTTACTATTTGGAGCATATAGTCAGGGATAGGATGGAATAGGTACTTGGTAAAAAGCTGTTCCTGGGAGTAGCTATCCAGTGTACCGGGAAAATCCAATTTACCTTGTGTGGCAATTTTTCTGATTTTTCACTTTTACAGTTGATTTGATTTCACTGTTGGGTGACGCACTTGAGGTGTGCTGTTATATTTTTATAATGGGTTATATTTAGTTGAAACCTGATGAGATGGGGGTATTCCATTTCATGAATTATTTAGGCACATGTTAGAATCACATGTCATTCATAGTTTACATGCCATGTAGGGCATTAGAAATTGAATGTTGTTGTGATAGATGTTGTGATAGTAAAGGCATGTTGTTGTGATAGATGCCTTGATAAAATACATGTTGTTTGATAGGGTATTGTTATGTAAGGTTATGTGGATTAATGCCAAACTGTGGTTCTTGAGAGATATGGGCCCTCATTGACCTTAATTTAGTGGATCATTGACATTTATACCTTTTCATAACACGTATAATATTCCAAGCTGTGGTTAGTAGGAAGTATGAGCCCTTAGAGATCAGAATTTGGCACATTGGTATTTGTTTCAGTGTTTTTATAGGATCTAGAGTAGTATATGAGGCGTACTGTCTGGAAAAACCCATAATACACGTCGTGTGTTCCTATGAACACAAACAATGTACTCTTCTATTCGGGAAGAAATGAAAAAATAAATTATCTTCACGTTGTGTACCTTATGTACACGCCATGTAGTTCCTAACCTTGTCATAGGCTATGTAGGTAGAAACACGGGATTGGGAAACTCTGAGGGCACATGCCGGGTACCAATTGTACACGCTGTGTTGTGTTGAACCCTTGTCTTCCATGTAACTAACAACACAGATGGAGTAATCATAGCTTAAACATGATGTGTCAATGCCGAACACGTTGTGTAGTTTAATTAGGGGATCCATCCGTGTCACTAACAACATGGGTTAGTGTTACCTCTTCATGTACATGCAGTGTCTATGAGGAACATGCCGTGTAGTGTGAGCCGTGTATCCGGCCGTGTCTCAAAAAACACGGGTCGGTGGAGCTCGTCTAGTACACGTCGTGTACCTGTGGGACACGCCATGTAGTCTTGACCTGTAAGAGACAGTTTTCACATTGCCATGTGGCTAGGGAGACAAAGTGGAGTATACTCCATGTGCGGATGTAACATGCCATGTACCTGGGGTTTAGACATGCCCAGTCTAGTATCAGAACATGACCATGTAAGGGATTACGGGTACAAACTTTGTAGAAGTTATGCACGTTGTGTAGTCTCGTTCAAGTGGGAGAGACGTGTGGCTTAGCTGTGTAGAAGGACTCAGGCATGGGGAGAAAATTCATGTACACGCTGTGTGTTTGGACAATACGTCGTGTGTTTGGGGTGTTACATGACCAGTTTTGGCAGAAGTACACCCCCATGTGAAATAATTATGGGAACTCACCGTGTAGTTTTTATACACGCTGTGTACTCTAGTTTTGTAAAACATGAATGTTTTATTTCTCTTTCTCGCTTCTTACGTTTTCAGTTCTTAGTCCCTAATGATCTCAATTTAAGTCATGTGTTTGACCTTGTAGAGTCATGCCATTGAGACAACCGCTAGTTGTTCGCCAAGAGAGCGGAAACTATTATACTTCAGAGATGGTAGGCCATGTGTTACTGATGGATCCTCCAAGAGTGCAAGATGCAGCGCCAGCTGTTATATAGGACTCAGGCGCGAATGCGCAGTTCCGTGAAGGCTTCCTGCGTTTCATGCAGAAATTCCAGGGTGCACAGACAGCTTCAACCTCTATGGCAGAGATGACACATATATTCTAGCAACCCCATCCGCCTACGTTTTCAGGGGATGGCGGACCAGAAGTTGCAGAGTCATGGCTAGATTAATTGCAGAGTATCTTCGAGCATCATGAGACAACTCTAGGGAGGAGGGTCATGCTCGCTAATAATATTTTGTGTCATTCCTCCTAGAGATGGTGGGATGTTACCACCTATAATGATCATCATCGATACATGGAGTGGGAAGATTTTCTGGTAGTCTTCTATGAAATTTTCATTCCAAATATGCTAAGGGAAGATCAAGCTCAAGAGTTCATTAGTCTACAGTAGTGTGCCATGTCAGTGATGGATCATTCTTCCGGCTTCACGTTTCAACAGTGTTTTTCAACCGTTCTGGTGGCTAAAAAGACGTTGAGGGAATGACGCTTTGAGGATGGTCTTCGCTATGACATCTGAGTGCTGGTGATTATTTTTAGGTTTCCTAAAATTCATGTTATTATGTACCAGACATTGATTACTAAGAGGAACCTGTGGGAAGCTAGTGGTGCAGACCAGGGCGGTTCAGCACCAGTTTCTGGTACTATTTCTACCAATAAGAGGAAGAGGCAGTTGGATTTTCCTCACGATGGTAGTACTAGCAAGAAGAATTCTTCATGTGGCTATGTTATGTGATACCAGTGTGGTAAAGAGAGGCACACAAGACCTCAGTGTCCATGTGACCTAGTATAGTGTCGAACTTATGGCAGGATGCATCATCTTCAGTGTTTTTGTTGGGTATTTCCACTAGAGACTAGTGAGAGGGGTTTTTTGCAGACTCCGCATACAAGAGCAGGGCCAACAGCTTCTTACCGGTCAGGGAATTGGAATACGTCACGACGTTCTGCCTGAGTAAGTGGTTGTGGTCGTGGTATCCAGACACTAGGATCTCAAAGACAGCAAGGCGAGTCAGTACAGGGTATCCAGGCTGTATCGTAGGGTCGTGAAACTGGGCAGACATATACAGTGGAATAGACCCTACAGGAGCAGGATCCAAGACCTTCCACAGTCAGAGGTACTATTCTATTTGCTTTTGTTTTTCCTTTTATACTTCTCGATACTGTTTCTACACAAAGCTTTATATTTTTTCCTGTTTTGGAGAATCATGGGTTGTGTGTTTCTTCAACTTATGATTTTTTGTTACAAGACACTCTGTTGGGAATTAGAATGGCAGGTGTGCATCAGTGCAAGAAGTGACCCCTAGAGGTTGGTGGGCGACACTTTCAGTGGCACCTCTATGTCTTAGAGATGACATGCTTTGATTTCATTCTCGGGATGGACTGGTTGTTACCCTTTCGAGCCTTTGTAGATTTATATCATTGTAGGGCGAGCTTCACGTCACTAGAGGGAAGAGAGATTCTATACAAGGGAAAATTGGACGTCTAGGCAAGCTGAGCTGGACACGAGCATCATGGGTGAGGTGGAGTGATAGCCCATATAGAGAGTTTATATCTGGATGACCAGGGAACTTTTCAGAAGGATTTCCCTCTAGTAGTTAATCATTTCACGGATACCATCCTTGTAATGTCCTGGATTTTTTTTCCATGTATTATTTTTTTATATTATATGGGAATTATTTCAAGACCAGGCTTGGAGACGGAGTGCAGTTCCGATTCCCTGTGAGCCAGGAACAAATGTTTGAATTTAATTAAATAATTAAATAACATGTGTGTGGGGTGTTCCTGAAAAATATGAATAACTCCTTAACATTTGCTCGGATCAAGAAATCTGAGGGCACCATTGCGTTCAGAGTAGTGATTTTACCGTAGGCGAGGCCTAACATCGGACGATGTAGGTTGGTGGTGAAATCTAGTTTTTAGACATAACTATAATAAAATATTTAATAAAAAAATATTTTATTAAATCTTCTTCCAGCAAATATCTTTAATATTTTTAAATAAAGATTTGCGCAGGGGTCCAGGGTTACAGACCTCATAACCCTGAAACCATTGGAGTCTCTGGAGGCTCTAGAGGAAACCCCAACAAGGAGACGACATTCTTGACGAGCTTCTCTGATGACGATGACGTGGCGACCAGATCTTCACCAAAGAACGCCGGAGATCCAGGTAGGATGTTTGATTTTGATTTCATTTCCTAGTTCTTGATTCCTACGATGAACACAGACTAATCCACAAATAGATTAGCCCATGGATCGATCAAATTTATGGGATTGGATTTTGTGGGTATTTTGGGGATTTGATTCTGAAAGGTTATTTTGATTTTGTTTAGCCTTCTAAAGGTGAAGAACCCAGATCGACCCCAACATCGATCAAGGTTCATCCCTCTTGATTTTTTGTTCCTTTCTTCCATGATTTCTCGCGTTCTTCGTGTGAGTTCTACGCATTCTTGGAGGAAATTGATTGTTGCGCATTCGTTTGTTGGCGCAATGATCCGAGATTGTAGATCCAACCTCAGGATGATGGTATGGAGCTACGACGACGGTTTCAGCAGATGATTTGGAGCAGATCAAGAGATATGCGTTTGGGGGGGTTTCCTTCGGATGAATCAACGCTTGTGTTCCGAGCCGATTGAAGGTCCGAAACACCCGGATTTGGTGTTAGGACGATTAAACGAACAAGGATATTGAGTTTCGCAGAAAACGGACAAGAGAAATAGGATCCAGAGATCCGACCGAGGCACGAGGAGGAAGACAATGATTCTGGAAATCCCAAATACACGGCGTGTAGTATGGGCTACATGGCGTGTGTTCTTCGGTAGGCCACCTGGCGTGTACTCTAAGAGTAAAGGGACACGGGTTGGGTACACGGCCAAGGACATGGTGGGTATACCCTTCCCTAGCCAGACCCAGCCAGATACAAGGGATACCCCGTGTAATGGTACACGTGTAGGGTGACACGGGTTGAGGTCGTGTATGGGAACAGGGCCAGCGTACATGGAGCGAACCCCAGCGACTCATACACATCATGTAATACTTCTACATGCTGTGTAGTTAATTTTTACATGACAAGCTTAGAGACATGGGCTGTTTACATGGGCAATAACTAGAGTCAAGGAACACGGCGTGTGATCCTTCTACAGGCCGTGTAGTCTAGTATTAAACACCCAGACTATAGACACAGGTCGTTTACACGAGCAGTACCTAGAGTCAAGGAACACAGCGTGTGATCCTACTACACTCCATGTAACCTATTCTACATGGCTTGAGCCATTTGTCTATCACAACTTGGACTAGATTTCTTAGGTTTTTTACCCTTGGTCTTTCCCATGAAGGTTTCTGGTATCATTTCCTACGTACAGGAGTATGATGTCTTCAGCCGGACTTCCTGAATAGAGTTGTTGGAATCCCCTCTGTGAGACATAGAGCTGGATCCTCTATTCATTCCTAGAATCCTAAGTAGAGTTCTTGGTATCGACATGACCTACTTTACCCAGGAATCGATCCTCTGTTTGGAGGATTAGTTCAGACTGAGTTGTTGGAATCACCCCATGGCTATTGGTTGTGATCCTCATCTGAGCATCATATTCTCAGGTACATGTGGAGTGTGTTCTCCCAGAATGAGTACTTCGTATCTCTCTCTTCATACCTAGTAGTGTGTTCTACTTGTTACTTACTTAGTGGAATCTTAGAGCTAGATCATAGTGGTGGTTTCGCGATAGTCGACCATGATTGAGTATATCTGGATATTCTTGTAATATGTTCTGTAGAAATCTACTGTGTATAGTTGACTGTATCATTCCTTTGTGGTATTTCCTTTGTTGTATTCAATTTTGGTCTTCGGGGCGTCTGATTGATTATTATTATACTCACCCCTACATGGTATTTTCCCGCACGTGTCGTGTCTTTTGCAGACGAGCGAGCCTTTTGCAGGATTCTAGGTGGACCAGGACCGGACGAAGCTCAGTGAGATCAGGCAGGCCGAGGTGTGTTCCTTCAGCTATGGATTGCAATTTCAGTACCTTTTCTTTACCAGTTAGATTTTTTTGCAGAAATTATTTTGGTGGGCTTTAACTTTTTCACCAGGGTTTTACATTACTGTACTTTACATTCCTGTCGTACTCTAATGGTTGGTATTTGGGTGTTTTCATGTATATCAATTTTTAGTAATTTTTTCTTTTAAGCTTTGTGGGCTTGGAGATGTGTGTGTCTGTGTTCAGGTTTATAGGCAATTCCTCCCATGATAGTGACATGCCTACTCGGTGCTAGTCACCAGCCCCTGGCCTATTGGAGGCAGGCTTGGGGAGTTGTGGCCTGGGCCCCACTAGGACGGGTCGTGACAGAGTGGTATCAGAGGTGGTTGTTTCTACATTTGGACCTAGAGTCTGTGAGTTGGTTTGGAGAAACAGTGTTATGTGTTCCGAGTTCTGCTTTCAGGCCAGGGACCCCAGTTTTGGTATGGGCGGCCGACGTATCCATACACCAGGACTCTGATAACTTGTTTCTCGACTCGAAACCAAAAAACACCAGTTGTAGGGGAAAATAATGGTACATGCATCATATAGGAATGGGTTGTGGTTTCCATTTCCTTCTTAAGTCATCTCTCTAGATATACTCACTGAATGTGAGACATCTTGTTTCTTTATAGGATGCCTACGCAACGCACACCTGCTAGGATATAGCAGCTTGATCACGAGGATGACCACTTCAGTGATGAAGCTTCGATATAGGGACCAGATCCCCCAGTTTTACCTTCAGGTGGTGTGCTAGATATTCCAACACCTGTGAAGCAGTTTTTAGTGCATGTTGTACAAGTGCAGGATGAGCACAGGCTGAGCGCATGCCATAAGTTTCAGAGATAGATACCCCTCAAGTTTTGAGGCGATCCAGACCCTCAGGCAGTAGATGAATGGATTGAGGCGGTGTCCAGAGTCTTCTGTTTGGTCAGGACACCAGAAAACTAGATGGTGATCCTGGCAGTGAGCCTTCTGCAGGGTTCGGCAGGGATATGGTGGAGTTTGGTTATCCAAACTCACGATGAGGTGACTCTTTCGTGGTCAGTGTTTGAGTGTCTCTTCAAAGACGAGCTTTCACCGGTTACCCTGAGAGCAGTACGTATACAGGATCTTCGTCAGCTCTAGTAGGGAACCACGATGGTGGATGACTATTCATCAAGGTTTACCGACCTCTCATGGTACTTGGTGGATATGGTCAGGGATCAGTACTTCAGATCATAGAATTTTGAGCAGGGCTTGTGCAGTGACATCTGAGCTAGAATCATCCCAATGAGAATTCCAACTTATGCTGGGGTACTCGAGTGAGCTTTGGTGGTCGAAATCTTCTTGGAAGAGCAGAGAAAACCAATAGTTGTCATTAGTGAGAGAGCTAGAGCAAAGACCTCAGTAGCAGGGAGCCGACGTTAGGGACCTAGGTGTGGGAGACATTTTCAAATGAGATCCCAGGACATAGGATCCGTCGTACCGGGTTCGCAGGGTGCATCCATCCAGCCTCAAGAGAGGCGATACTACTCATGTGATGGCAGATGACATCTCGCTCGAGATCATCCAACCTGTCGTACTATTAACATAGGAGTAGTGGATGGACCACCGAGGAAGAGGCAACGTGTAGATCAGACAGATCCATGTGGCAGCGGACGATGAAGAGGAGCTAGGAGAGTAGCTGGAGGTGGTCTGCATTTTGACCCTTTACCACCACCACCCCCAAGAGGTGCACCCCGGGTTTAGGGAGCTGGTGGACAGAGGCAGGGACAGCTGCAGGCAGCAGAGGCCTATAACCCAGGTACTCCCAGAATGATTAGAGGTACAATCTGTGTCTTTTCAACTTTGGATTCCATACTGATAGACATATTTTCTAGTCATTATTTTCTGGCTTCTTATCTTGTTCAAGATCTTGAGATTCCAATTGAACCATTGACTCGACCCTTAAGCTTAGAAACACCGACTGGAAAAGATTCAGAGAACACACACCTTTACAGACAGTGTGACCTGACCCTTGGAGGCGAGAGCTTCGGTTGGAACCTCATGGTGGTATTGTCGAGGCCTTATGATTTCATTCTTGATAAGGATTGGCTATCCACAGTTCATGCCCAGATTGACTGTTTTAGGCGAATGGTGCGGTGTGTCTGTAGTGATGGAATGAGGTTCCCCTTCATCAGTGAAAAGGAGACCCAGACAGCATAGGATGGACTCGTGCATAGGAAGGCACAACTGATTTCACATCAGTTGGCTAGACTAGCTGTGGGTGTAGCAGATGTTACGAGTTCCTAGTTTCCAGAAGTAGTGGTTGAGTACGAGGTTGTCTTTCCGAAAGATGTCCCCAGACTACCTTCCCATCGGGAGATAGATTTCATCATTGAGTTGAAACCCGAGACAACACTGGTATCAGTATCAGCATATCAGATGGCTCTTATAGAGCTTCGTGAGCTAAGAGTGCAGCTGGAAGACTTACAGAGGAAGGGCTTCGTGAGACCCAGTGTTTCACCCTGGGCGGCCCCAGTGTTGTTTTCCAAGAAGGTAGACGCGAGATTAAGGCTATGTCTGGATTACTAGCGCTTGAATCAGGTGAACATGAAGAACCAGTATCCAATACCGAGGATCGATGACCTCTTCGACCAGTTAAGAGGGGAACGATGGTTCTCTAAGGTTGATCTACGATCAGGATATCGGTAGTTGGGAGTACAAGATGAGGATATACTGAAGACGGCTTTTATATGTGGTTATGGTCACTATGAGTACATGGTGATTCCCTTTGGCATGACAAATTCCCTAGAAGTGTTTATGGGAATCACGAACCGGATCATTCAGCCCTATCTAGATCGGTTCGTAGTGGTCTTCTTCGATGATATCCTTGTGTACTCTACATCTGAGGAGGAGAACGTGAGGTACCTATGGATGGTTCTGGGCACACTCCGAGAGCACTAGTTGTACGGGATACTCTAGAAGTTTCAATTATGGATACAGGAGGTGCAGTTTTTGGGACATGTTATCTCAATAGATGGTGTAGCAGTGGACCCAGCCAAGGTATTGGCAGTGTTAGCATTGGAGCCACCCAGAAGCGTAACAGAGGTGCGGTGTTTCCTTGGGTTGGAAGCCTACTATCAAAGATTCATTCCTGATTTATCCACGTTTTCATCACCCATGACATCTTTGACCCGAATGGGGCACCCTTTTGTGTGGACTCAGAGATACCAGCAGGCTTTTCAGCAGTTGAGACAGAGTTTGACAAGTTCCCCGATCTTTAGATTACCAGAGGATGGTGTCGAGTACATAGTGTTTTGCAACACATTAGGAACCTGGCTTGGTTGTGTCCTGATTCAGAGGAAAGTGGTGATTTCTTATGGCTCACATCAGTTGAGGCCACATGAGTAGAACTACGCAGCCAATGATCTTGAGTTGGTAGTGGTAGTCTTTGCATTGACGATGTGGCGACACTACCTGATGTGTGTGTGGTTTATCATTTACTCTAATCACAAGAGTCCCAGATATATAATTTCTCATAAGGATCTGAATCTGTGATAGAGGAAGTGGCCTGAGTTCCTCCAGGATTAAGACTTTGAGATTATTTATACTCCTGGTAATGGGAAAGTTGTGGTAGATGCTCTCAGCAGGAAATCAGGTTCGCAGTTGTTGGAGGAGGAGACAAGGTAGTTGGCCTCTTTAAATTTATCCTTCGTGAATAGAGATTAGGGAGCTTACCTTTAGTCGATGGTTGTTACCCCTCAACTATTACAGCAAGTTAAGGAAGAACAACATGGGGATGCTAGCTGTGAGACTCTACGTGCTCAGATATCCACAGGTGATGCTGCTGATGGGTATTCAAAAGGTGGGGAGCACGTTGTTCCTTTCAAGGGGCACACAGTAGTACCAATGATGTTGTGGGAGGAGGTTCTGAAGGAGTTCCATACATCTCTTTTGGCGGTGCATCCAGGTGTGGTAAAGATGTACCAGGACCTCTGATGTCAATTCTGGTGGCTAAGAATGATGAAGAGTGTGGCAGAGTTTGTTTCTTGGTGGCTTACTTATCAGCAAGTAAAGACTGAGTACCTGATGCTTAAAGGTTTGAATCAAACCCTTGAGGTTTCAGAGTGCATGTGGGATGGGATATCCATTGACTTGGTGACAGTTTTACCATGTAAGTCCAAGGGACACGATGCCATATGGGTGATCATTGACCGACTGACCAAGTTGGCCCACTTCCTAGCCATACAGGAGCAGTGTTCATTAGAGAGATTGGGACGCCTCTACATGCTGGAGATAGTTCGACATCCTGGAGTTCTATCCACGATCGTCTCAGATCGTGATTCTCGTTTCACGTCCCAGTTGTGGAAGAGATTGTAGGAAGCTTTTGGTACTCAGTTACTCTTGATCACATTGTTTCATCCTCAGACTTATGGTCAGACAGAGCGGGCCATCCATGTTCTGGAGGATATACTACTAGATTGCATACTTGACTTTGGTCATAACTGGGAGGATCACCTATAACTGGTGTAATTTTCTTATAAAAACAGTTATCATTCCACTATCGATATGGCACCATTTGAGGCTTTGTACGAGGGACCATCCAGGTCCCCACTTTGTTGGACTGACCCATGAGATTCAGCACTCATGGGCCCAGAGATGGTGCGAGCTACTACAGAGAAGGTGCAGGTCATCCAAGAGTGGATGAAGACTACACAGGGTTGAAAAAAGTCTTATGCCGATAGGAGACAGAGGCTCTTGGTGTTCGAGTAGGGAGACCATGTGTTCCTTCAGGTCTCACCTCAACGAATATTGTGGAGATTTGGATCAGGCAGCAAGCTATCTCTGAGGTTCATTGACCCTTTTCAGATTTTGAGTAGAGTTTGCGAGGTGGCGTACCACTTGGTTCTACCTCCTCAGTAGGACCGAGTACACAACATCTTCCATGTGTTGCAGCTGCGGTGGTACATGCATGACCCTTCACACGTTATCGACTGGGGTGAGTTGGACATCGATGATGGAGCGACCTTTGTTGGGTACCCAGTGGAGATCCAGGATCGGTAGGAGAAGATCCATCATGGGTGATCTATTCCATTTGTGTGTGTCTAGTGGCAACACGAGAATCTCTAGGACAGTACGTGGGAGGGGGAGGCCCAGATTCGTGTGTAGTACCCACATCTTTTTGAGTAGCATTTGATTTGGCTTTTAAGGGACGTAAAGCCCTATGGTGTGGAGTATGTAATGTCCTTGATTTTATTTCCCTGCATTTTTTTATTATATTGGAATTATTTGGAGACCAGGCTTGGAGACGGTGTGCAGTTCTGAGGCCCGGTGAGCCCTAAACAAATGTTTTAATTTTATTAAATAATTAAATAACACACACGTGGGTTTTTTTTGAAATAGTGGAATAACCCATGAACGGGTGCTCGGCTCAGAAATCTGAGGTCACCATTGCGTTCATAGCAACAATTTTACCTTAGGCGTGGCATAACATTGGACAACCCATGTCGGTGGTGAAACCTATTTTTTGGACGTAACTGTAATAAAATATTTAATAAAAAATTATTTTATTAAATCTTATTGTAGAAAATATCTTTTATCTTCTTAAATAATGATTGTTGTAGGGGTCCAGGGTTATAGAAATCATAACCTTGAAACCTTTGGAGGCTCTGGAGGCTCTGGAGGAAACCCCAATGGGGAGATGACATTCTTGACGGGTTTCCCCGGCGACGACAACGCGACGACTGGATCTTCGCCGACGAATACAGAGGATCCAGGTAGGATGATTGATTTTGATTTCCTTTCCCTGTTCTTGATTCCTACAATGAACTCTGACTAATCCAAAAACAGATTAGCTCGCGGATCAATCCTATTAGTGGGATGGGCTTTTGCGGAGATTTTGGGGATTTGATTCTTTAAGTTTATTTTAGTTTCGTTTATCCTTATAATGGTGACGAACCCATATTGACACAAACATCAATCAAGGTTCTTCCCTCTCGATTTGTTGTTCCTTTCTTCCCTGATTTCTCATGTTCTTCGTGAGCTTTCTATGTGTTCTCGGAGGAAATCGATCATTGCACATTCGTTTCTTTTTGCGATGATCTGAGATTGTAGATCCATCCTCGGGATGATGGTACAGAGCTACAACAACGGTTTTAGCGGACGATTTGGAGCGGATCAGGAGATATGAATTTTGGGTGTTTTCCTTCGGATGAATAAACACTTGTTTTTCAAGCCAAATGAATGTCTGAAACACCCAGATTTGATGTTAGGTTGATGAAACGAACATGGATCTTGAGTTTCACGAAACAAAAACAAGAGAAACGGGATTCGGAGATCCGGCTGAGGCGCGAGGAGAAAGATCACGGTTCTGGAGAAATCCCGACTACATGGCGTGTAGTATGGGCTCCACGGTGTGTGTTCATCGGTAGTCTACCTTGCGTGTACTCCTAAAGTAAACGGACACGGGTTGGGTACACGTTCAAGGACATGGCATGTATACCCTTCCCTGGCCAATCCCGGCCAGATAAACGGGATACCTCTTGTACTAGTAAAAGGGCAGGGCGACACAAGTTGATTCCTTGAGCGGCCACATGGCCAGCATACACAGAGCGAACCCTAGAAACTCAGACACGGCGTGTAATTCTTATACACGACATGTAGTTACCTTTTATACGACAATCCTAGAGACATGAGATGTTTACACGCGCAGTACCCGGAGTCAGGGAACATGGCGTGTGATCCTTCTGCATGCCGTGTAGTCTACTTTTACACACATGGACTAGAGACATGGGAAATTTACACGAGAATTACCCAAATTCAAGGAACATGGCATGTGATCCTACTACACGTTGTGTAACCTGTACTACATGGCTTAATCCATTTGTCTTCCGTGACTTGGACAAGATTTCTTAGTGTTTGTACACATGGTCTTTCCCCTGAAGGTTTTTGGTATCATTTCCTACGTACAAGAGTATGATCCCTTCAGCATGAATTCATGAATAGAGATGTTGGAATCCCCTATGTGAGACTTAGAGGTGAATGTTCTATTCCTTCTTGGAACCCTAAGTAGAGTACATGGTATCGACGTGACCTATTTTACCCGAGCACCGATCCTCTGATTAGCGAATTAGTTCAAACTGAGTTGTTGGAATCACTGCATAGAAATTGGTTTTGATCCTCTTCTGAGCAACATATTATCAAGTACATGTGAAATGTGATCTCCCGGAATGTGTAATTCGTATCTCTCTCTTTAGACCTAGGATTGTGTTCTCCTTGTTACGTGCTTAGTGGAATCTTCGAGGTGGATCTCAGTGGTGGTTTCGCGATAGTCGACTGTGTATGAGTATATCTTGATATTCTTGTTATATGTTTTGTAGAAATATACTATGTAGAGATGACTGTATCATTCCATTGTGGTATTTACTTTTTTGTATTCCTTTGTGGTTTTCGGGGTGTCCTACTGGGTAATATTATACTCAACCCTGCATGGGATTTTCCCGCACGTGTCGTGTCTTGAGTAGAAGAGCGAACCTTTGGCTGGATTTCAGGTGGACCAGGACCAGATGGTGCTCAGTAAGATCATGCAGGCCGAGGTGTGTTTCTACGGCTATGGATTGTAGTCCCAGTAAATTTATTTACAGGTTGGACTTTGTTGCAGACTTTCGTTTGGTGGTCTTGTACATTTTCCCCAGGGTTTTACATTACTATACTTTACATTCCTTTTGTACTCTTTTGGTTTGGATTTTGGTGTACGCATGCATTTCTATTTTTAGTACTTTTTACTTTTCAGATTTTTGGGCTTGGAGATGTGTTTTTGTGTGTGTATAGGTTTATAGGAAATGCCTCCCATGTAAGTGATATGCCTACTCGGTGCTAGTCACCATCCCCTAGCCTATTAGTGGCGGGCTTGGGGAGTTGTGGCACGGGCCCCACGGGGACGGGTTGTGACATTCCTGGACAACTTTTTAGGTTTACCTCTCGACTAAGAGGTGGGTTTCTCTATTGGTATTGTGATAGATGCAGTACCGTTGTCCATTCCACCTTATAGGATGGCTAAAATAATGTTTTAGGAGCTCAAGAAATAGTTAGAGGAGTTATATGCAAAGGATTTCATCTGAACCTGTACTAATCCTTAGGGTTCACCTGTCTTGATTTCGATGAAGGTGGACGGTACCCTCAAAATCAGCGTGGATTATCGGAAGTTGAAACAGTTGACGGGTAGGAACCGATATCCCATACCATTGATTGATGATATTTTTGATCAACTTTGAAGAGCACGAGTGTTCTTGAAGATTGAATTGAGATCAAGATATCATCAGTTCTGCATTAGACCATCGTGCATACTGGTTACAACTTTTCAGGGTAGGTATGGTCTATAAGAGTACTTGGTCATGCCGTTTGGACTCACGAACGCATCTGCAGTTTTCATGGCTTTGATGAATCGGGTGTTCCACCCATATCTGGATTCTTTTGTGGTAGTCTTCATGGACGATATCTTCGTGTACTATAACACTCAACACAACCATGCCACCCATATTGAGATTGTGTTGAGTACACTGAGAGAGCATCAGTTATATGCTAAGCTCTCAAAGGTCCACTTCTGGATGGACCTGATACAATTCCTCGGTCATATTATCTCAGAGGCAGGAGTTGCAGAAGACTTAGAGAATGTGAGAGTAGTAGATTATTGGGAACATCCTAAGAATGTGTTTGATATATGGAGTTTCTTGGGGCTGGCTGTTTAATACATGCGCTTTATACAAAACATCTCCCACTTAGAAGCAACATTGACAGGTTTGACTAAGAAGGGTATGAAGTTCGTTTGGTCAGAAGCTTGAGATACAGCCTTTCAGGAGAAAAAGGGAAGGTTGACATCAGTACCAATCCTGAAACTTCTAGAGCATGGGAAGAGTTATATATTTTACTATGATGCATCCGGTATTGGGCTGGGAGCAGTGTTGATACAGGGTGACAGAGTAATTTCTTACGGGTCTCGGTAGTTGAGGCCACATGAGAGTAATTACCTATAGCATGATATCGAGTTGGCTGCAGTTGTTCATGTGTTATGATTTTGGAGACATTATCTCCTGGGAGAATATTTTGTTGTGTTTATGGACCACAAAAGTCTTAAATACAGCTTTACCCATCATGAAATGAATTAGAGTTAGTGAATGTGGGTTGAATAGCTTCAGTCCTTCGACATTGAGCTTGCCTATAGACCTGGTAAAGGTAACACAGTAGCTGATGTACTTAGCAGTAGGACTCAGATACAGGCAATACAGGAGGCCAGTGGTGAGTGGAAGCTTATTCCTTTGACCTCTGAGATGCATTTGGAGGTGCATGATAGTTAGGGGTGAGCCTATCTTTTATCCTTAGCTGTGACTTCTACCCTCCTGGATAGAGTAAGGATGAGACAACTATCCAATTCAGAAGGCCTAGTTCTATGCGAGTCGGTGGCAAGTGAGTACCCTCTTCCTGGTTGGACTATAGGCGATGATGAGGTACTATGTATCTAGGGATGAGTGTGGGTTCCATTGGATATACGTGTGGAGTTGGTGAGGGAATTTCATGCTTTAGCTTGGGAAGTGCATCACGGATTTACCAAATTGTACCGTGACTTGAGGCATCAGTATTGGTCCCGGGTATGAAAAGAGAAGTATCTGGTTTTGTTACGAGATGTACGAATTATCAGCAAGTGAAGGCGGAGTATCAGAGGCCAGATAGATTGTTACAATAGTTACTCATCCCCGAGTAGAAATGGGATGATGTCGTGATGGACTACGTGACCGGGTTGTAGAGGCCACCTCGAGGCAATGATGTTGTGTGGGTTGTTTTGGAAAAACTTATGAAGGTAGCTCACTTTTTTCTATTCAAGGAGACCTTCAGTGTTGACAAGATAAAGATGTTGTATATCTGAGATGTAGTATGTCTTCATGGGGTCCCTCATTCTATCATTTCAGATAGGGATTCCTATTTTACATCTCATTTCTATAATAGTTTTTAGAGGGAACTGGGTAAACAGTTGCTTCTGAGCACAACTAACCTCCCTCAGACTGATGGCCAGTCGGATTATATGATATAGGTGCTAGAGGACATGTTGTGTGCATGCGTCCTGTACTTTGGGGGCTCATGGGTGAAGCACATACCCCTCGTTGATTTTTCCTACAATAATAGTTTTCAGGTGACTATTAATATGGCACCTTATGGGTCTTTATATTGTAGGCCATGCCGATCACCCATGGGCTGGTTATAGGAAGGTGATGTAGCTTTACTAGGACTACGTCTCGTACATGAAACTTCAGAGAAGGTCCAGTTGATTTAGAAGTGGATGTCTACTACATAGTCTTGTCAGAAATCTTATGTTGATCGCCACAGATGACCATTGGAGTTCGTGGTTGGGGATCATGTTTTCTTGCAAGTTTCACCGAGGTTGGGACACAGGCGGATCAGGAGATAGGGTAACCATTCACCAAGGTATGTGGGTCCGTTTGAGATTCTATAGAGAGTCAGGCTGGTTGCCTATCGGTTGCAGTTACCTAAGAGGTATCGGGTCATGCATGACGTATTCCATGTATCTCTATTGCACCGTTATAACTCAGACATGCCTCATGTTTTTCAGCCTGAGGAGGTTGAACTTTAGGTTGATGCATCCTATGAGGAGCATCCAGTTTGTATTGTTGATAGGGGCACAAAGGTTCACTGAGGCTAGTCAGTTCCTGTCATACGGGTGCTATGGCCACATGGTGGAGTGCAATACGAAACATGCGAGTGGGAGGCTAACGTACGTGCTCAGTGGCTAGAGTTGTTCTCAGCTTTATCTTCACCATCATTGGAAGGTCAATTTGGGGAATAATTTCTTTATTGGGAAAGATTGTAAGAACCTGGTTCTTATTTTTGAGGTACGGGTTTCTTCTTTTCCTTTTTCCGTAAGTGTATTTTAGAAAATTAGGAAAATGGGGAAAATCCCAAAATTTGGGGGTACACACTATGTGCGTTTCCACACACCATGTACTTTGGCTATGTGGGA
Source organism: Viscum album (assembly GCA_963277665.1). Lineage (NCBI taxonomy): Eukaryota > Viridiplantae > Streptophyta > Magnoliopsida > Santalales > Viscaceae > Viscum > Viscum album. The sequence goes on along the minus strand of OY728151.1, from coordinate 1,447,350,754 downwards.
TGAGTATAAAGGTCATGTAGGAATTTCGGTGATTAAGGGTTTATAAACTAACTCCACGCCATGTACTTAGTATATACACGCCCTGTAATCAGTCAAAAGGTGAACAATAAGGCGATGAGTGTAACCGCTAGCAAAATGATAGTGCACACCGTGTACTCAGAAATACACGTTGTGTAATCAAGTCGGCATATGAACAATGAGGTGGTGGAATGTGGCCTCGAGAGGAACATTTAAAAAAAATGGAATGTATATGCCATATACTTGAGAGTACATGCCGTGTAGTTATTCTTTTTCACTTAAAACAGGCGGTAGACACCTCTTTAGACAGAGGAATCATAGAACAACCATGAGTCACAGGAGAGAAGACCAGATCTTGGAAGAGCTCCTGACCGAACACCAGGACTCTGATTCCATCGCTGGCGATCTCGTTTGAATTGTGCGGGTGAGTTCTTCTCTATTATTGAACCTCTCCTGCCAATTCATTCCCAAGGGGATGTTATTTGGGTTTGAATGGTATATAATTCTTCACAGATCTACGTCGTTCTTGGATGTTTTGGGAGGCGTCATTCACATATTTCGATCATAGGAGATCGAGATAGGTGGTCTGGTGTTTATTTTCAACTGTTGAGTTGATTTTGTGTATCGTTGTGTTATATGGCCATGTTTGGGGTGTCGTATGACAGAGGCCTTAGCTGTTAAGATATATAGAATTACAAAAATAATCTACTGATAAATATAAACTGTTGTTTGGGATCATTTCTTTGATCCAGGACCACCACGTGGGTGTGTTTCCTTTGTTTATGCATTTGTCCAGGATACCCATGGGTATGCCATAATGATAGAATCTTTTGAGTTTTCTTGAGAGTAAACATATGTATTAATTGCTTATGTGTTGGGCTTGGCCCAATTACTTTCTTAGCCTGAGGGAAGTGTTTTTCTTAACCTGAGGGTAGTGTTTCTTTTAGCATGTGGGAAACTTTTTTTATGCTTGTGGGAAGTAGTTTCTGTGCATAAGGGTAGTATCTCATACGCCTGAGGGAAATATTCATTATGCCTATGGAAATTCACCTACGAGTTTCGATTCTTCTTACCTGAGGGTAAGTATTTTCATGTCAGATGACAAAATTTTCATTGAATATTCACTGTGGTGATTTCTTATGTTGTATATACCAGGCTAAAGAAAAATCATGGAATTGATAGTAATTAATAAAATGGAAATGTAACTGGTAGATATAGTTACTTTTGAGTACTTCCTAGTTCACTTAATTTTATTACTGCACACTGCTGTTGCACATTTTCACTGACAGTTGGGCACGAGCCTTTGGTGGATGCCTACTGAGATTTATTCCTCACACCCTGTTTGGGACATGTCTAGGGCCCAAATAGATTATATTGCTACAAGTGTTGATAAGGGAAAGGGAACCTATACAGGTACTGGATTATTGTCGAGGAGTGGAGAGAAAGGGACCAAGCTTAGGCTTGCGATGCTGTTGAGTTCCTGCAGCACTGTTTTGTTTTTCTTTGTTGTAATTGTAATTATACTTTATTTTATTTGATTGTTTAGTATCATGTTATGACGGATTTCTTAGAAATATGACATATTGCATCATAATATATATATGATGGGTGGTTATCTTTTTCTTCAGTACCGTTGTCCTTTCAGCACCGTATTGTTTACTACTTCCACTTTTGAATATGTTTATATCTTTCCACTACGCTACACATTGAAAAATGTGGGCATAGTTTCCCCACTATCAGACCTAGGCCCCCACTGCTAGTGGGTAACCTCTAGAATTTTGGGGAAATGGGCTTGAAGTCATGTGACCAACCTGGTTCGAGGAACCCGTATAGTGGCACCCGGATTCGGGACTTTACAACTCATGTGTTAGACGGGCATGACATCTCTACTTTTATGAGACAATATCATGGTATCCCAATAATATGATACATCAGCATGGACCCCTTATATTGTGATACTCATGGATGTTCTCCCATAAACCTATGATAATTTAACTTGGCATCCCATATACTTGCGATACTCGGGCATGGAATCCCTCACAACTTGTTTCACTTTAGTTACTTGATATAGACAACTGAGTTACACCTTTGGAATTAGTTAGCACTATGTATTGGTATATATTCCTATAAACATACATATTTATATTGTCCATATACACATATATATATATATACATATATGTAAACTTTCATGATAACATTTTTTTGAGTTTTTTCCAATATGGTCTGATGTAGGTAGTGTTAGCCTAGTGTCCTTCTAGAACCACAACCAACCCTTTATTGTATTTATTATTCCATAAAATTATTATATCTATTCACTGTTTAGATTATATGAACTAAATCAATATTTATAAACACCATTGGTGATGGAATATTTAGTTTATCTCAAAACCTATCCAGGCCACCAATTGTACATTGGAATATTATGTGGATGCCATAATTGTGGGGGGAAAGATCCCTATTGTCAATGAGTGGTTTTGTGATAATATGAGAGGGTGGGAAAAGTACTGAGATAAGGATCAAGATTCTCTCTAGAGATAGTAATTTATCCTTTTGGATAATTTTATATAAATTTATGTATGTGAGCTTGCTTTCAAGTTTTTTGATTCCATTTTTTATCGATAAGTGACATGGTATGATTTTTTAGGCGATACTGTATCTTATTATTAAAGATTATTTATTAAATCTGGACTTGATACCATCCACTGCAACATAATATTATGAATCTGGAATTTTTTTACACATTAATTATAATTTTCTGTGACTCTGATTATGAGGGTATAATATACCCACCGTATGGTTGTAGACCCTCGCTGCAAGTCTAAGTCCTCTAGACTAAAGGGAGGATCACTTACGGTCATATGACCCACATGCTTGGGGAACCATCTAGTGCATCCCAATAAAAATGATAAAAATTATTATTAGAGGAATATTTTCATTACCTTACAATTTTTGAGATGATATAATATATAATATAAGGTGTTGTAATTTGGTACTGATCCAATTACTAGGAGTGGTTATCCCACATATGTTGAAAAACCAAAATTACATAGGACAGAATATGATGGTCTACATTGTTCCTATTATTGTCAATTTGGATCCACCATTTGGTAATGCCAATGAGATGTCACGATATTATTACTATGATGTTCGAATATAGTTTCTTCTGGTCATGAGACAGTAAGGAATCACTGATCAAGCATCATTTTAGTACCTTATTGGATTGATATGTCATGTATAATGAAATTCCATGTAGGATGAATTACTTTACTACATGTGTCTTTGTATATTCCCTTGAATGAGATATTAATTATTAAACTAATGTTTCTATAGGAAACATAATGATTATATAATTGGTTATTAATGTTTATGTAATAACCTAAATAGGATTTTTTTCATACATCTCGAAAGTGCCTCTTTATTTAACCAATCAACATATGTTCGAGTTATACAACTGATGTTATATACATTGAAATTTTTGTTTTATTGGGATACATGAATTTCATTTTACGTCTAATTAGTGAATGTACCACTATAGAGTGGGAATGAAAACTCATTTATTCACATCATCTAATACCACATTCTATATTATAATATAGAATGTAATGGTTTGGATACAATTAAATGAACTTCCATTGTAGTTTATATAATATGTACTTTTATACATAGGTAATGGTACTTTAGTTAAGCAGTTTATTATTTAAATTAAATAATTGATAAACTAAAAATTTTAATAAAATCATTGTTAAATGGGGATTCCAGTTCCAAATTAATTTTTATTATCCTCTATAACAATAAAATTAAAGTCCATATACCATGACTGTTGTTGTAAATGAAGGGGAATTAGCCAAACCTAACCATAGTATTTTGATGTATCCAATGTCTCACAAGACCTGTATGATCTTTGATAATACCCATACCAAGAATTAGGAGTAGTAAAAGGGGTATCTTTCTTATATAGGAAAGTATTATACCTATCCAATTTTTTACTGATGACATTTTCTTTATTAAAATTTTATCTAGGATTTGTTCTTAGAACTTGTTAATAAATGACTCCATGAAATCGTCATGTTGTTTTCCAAGAGGGTATTGAGGACCATGATTAATAGTTTATGGGTCCTGGTCTATTGGAATTTCTTCTAGTAGTTCCTACTATGGCATATCCTGTTATTCCGGATGTAGGATCTAATGCATGATTTCTATGGGTGTTTATATAGAATATGTAGTCTATTGATGGGGTTTTATGACCTACCACTATTATGGGACAATTAATGTTGGAGTTTCAACAATTTCATCCACCTAATTTGTTAGGGGATTGTGGTCCTTATATTGTAGAGTTATGGATTGAGTTAGTATTATCTATTAGTTATCATACAATGGCACCACCTGAGAGAGGCTAAATCTCTCAAAGTAAATTCATCAAGGATCTAATAATGTTTGGTGGGATATTATGATTTAGGAGAGTCAATATAGAGATGTGATTTGGAGGGATTTCAAATATATCATTGATAAAATTTTTTTCACTGATACCTCAATAGATGAGCATGTAAGGGTGTTCATGAACCTACGTCAAGGTTCTATGTCCAGTATGAATTATTGACACAAATTTTCTATTATTAAATTCTTGGACACTATCTACACTACTGATGATCCAGTTAATGTAATAAATTTTGAGGATGGCCTTATGTATTGTATTTTATCATAGGATAATTTATTATAGTTGAATATTGTGTATGATATATTAATACAAGTTCTCATAACATATAGAATCTTGAGGGTAGCTGATGTTGTGGGCCACGGTGGTTTATAACCGATACAGGGAAGTTATTCAACTAGCATTGGAAACAAATGCAATGAGACTATACATGGGAGCAGTGGTATCCATTTGACACACAAATATACTTACGTGGTTTGTCACCAAGGGGGGAATGCAGGGCATAAAAATCCCCAATTCCCCTAAGACCCCATTGAGATTTAATGATGACGAATTTTGGGATATATATAGTACTTTGGAAGGACCATTACATCAATTCCTAGAGGGACATGATCCACATAATCTCCACCTTCAGGGGAGGGACCAAGACCACCTGTCCATGTAAGTTATTCGAGTACTATAATTCAAATAGTCTAATAATGAGTTCAAAGATGATTTTTTCAAGCTTTAGATACACATCGCTTGTATAGTATACTTATAAGGTTAGTCAGGTTGTAGTATAGAGCCATGGATCAGACCAATTTTAATTATTTCATCATATACACAAGGAGAAAGGTACTAGAATATCTATAGTTTTATGTACAGTTTTAGTATAATATTCCTTAGTATAATTTCTTTCAATCATATTACTCAAATTCTTTTATATCTATGGATATTTTTGAAATCAGTAAGATTCACATTGATTGATTTTTTTGGGTGATAAACCTTGATAACCGTTTGATTATAAGATCATATATTGTATGCCAATGTGGGGAGTTCATACTTGAGTTAGGAAGCTAGTGTTTCCAATGAAAATTCTTCATCATTGAGATGTCTATTTTCTGCACGATTCATAGGATGGACTGCTTGGTTCCTTAATATGCCAATGTAGATCTCTATCACTAGATGAAATCATTAAAATAACCATAGGTTGGTACTTATATTCCAAATGGTGAGTGGGATGTTTTGGTGTGTAGATCTAGACTAGAGAATAATGGGTTGAGGGACATTATAGCCCACATATCAATTTTTTTATAGATGATAAGGCATATCATTATGCATAATTCCATCCTATAGTATGTCATTAAGAGAGGTTTTTTTAATTCAATGGTCTGCCTATTATGTGAGAGGTGGAGTTCCATATATTTTATAATATAATAGTTCAAATGTTTTCCATTTCTCTATATAGGAAGTCCACTTCTGATTTCTAAGTGATTGAGAGGTAGTTGGAGGACATACAAGTTAAGGGTTTCATATTTCCAAGTACATCACCCATATGGTTTTCTAGTCCTTATAAATTAGAATTCATACATAACCTTGAGTTTATGGTTGGATTAATAGATGTAAATCCATTTACTGTGAGGTTTCATTACAGTTTTCCTCTTATATGGGACATCAACGATTATCGTTGAGAATATAGAGTATTCTAAAATACCAATTTGAGGAAACTCTATCATCATGTGCACCTTATACCTATTGAAATACCTTATATATCATTCAATAATAGGTATGGTCTCTTTGAGAATAATTTTATGCCATTCAGTTTCATAAACATGGTGGCCTTTTTTTTAGATTTAATGAATCATGTTTTCCACTATTTTTATTAATTCAATGTATTCTTCATAGTCGACATATTTTTGTATTATTGCACTCAATATAGATATACAAAACATTTTCTCAAAATTCATAATACTCTAAGATATAACTAGTTATATTATAATCTTGTTAAATACCAATTATAGATGAATAATGTGCACATCCTGTGTCACATTATCTTAGTGGATGGAGTATCAGTTAATAAATATATGGTGGGGGTTAAAGTAGTAGATTTAAACCCCCTAAATATTTTTGAAATATAAAGTTTCATTGGGATAGATAATTATTAATGGTGTTTCATAGAATACTTACCACACATATCGATACCTCTTTCTAGATTGAATTGGAAGGGTATTCCCTTCTTATTGTCTAAATCATATGATATCGCCTTTGAAGAGTTGAAAAGAAAACTTACATCATAAATAATAATGATTTTTTCATAGAATTATTGGGGATAAACACTGTTCTAGTATGCATTAGGAAAAATGATAGTTATATTATTATGGTATTATGAGGATAACATTTCCCAAATGACTGAGTAGTTGAGGCCTCATGAGATTAATTACCTGATGCATGATCTTGAGAAAGAAATAGTTTTCAATTCATTATGTTGTTGGAGGAATTATCTAATAGGTGAAAACTTTGTGGTGTATATAAAAAAATATATACTAAATTATATTTATAAAAGATGTGGAATGAATCAAAGAATGGGAATATTGTTCGAATAAATTCATTATTGTTGAATTTATCTTTCTTAGATTTCTAGAAATGGTAATGTGGTAACTAATGTAATGAACCAAATAACTCAGGAACAAGCCATTCATAAATCTAGTGATGAATTGATGTTGATGAACCTCTTTTTTGAGATGTATCTAGAGGTTCAGGAGATTCATAAGTTTACATTTCATATAGCCTTAGTAGTTAAATGTTTTCTTTTGGATAGGGAAATGAGAAGAAAATATTCATATATTGATTACTTGGTCATATTAGAATGTATATCTAGTAAGGACACACATCCATATTGGTCTATCAATGCAAATGAAATCCCCCATATACATGAAATTATTTGGGTTCCAACACACATGCTGAAATAGATGATATGACAATCCCGTGATTTTATAAGGGAGATGAACCTAGGAATCTCCACCATTTCTCATGATATGATCCGTTAATATTGATGGATAGGGATTAAATAATAGATAATGGTTTTTATCTCAAAGGTTTCCATCTATCAATAGGTGAATGAAGAACGCCAGTGGCCTGCTGGCTTGTTACATCCATTACAGGCCCAGAAATGGAAATGGGATAACATCATGGTTGATTTTGTATCTTGTTTACAAAGGTCTACTTCAAGTAGTAATTTACTTTTTGTATTCATGGATTTACTAACAAAGGTTTCCCTTATCCTTCCTATTTGATTGTCTTTCTGAGATGATGATCTTGTAAGACATTATATCCCTGAAATTATATTCCTATATAGGGTACCTGACACTATAATATCATATAGGTAGGCTCCTTTCATGATGCGGTTATGGAAGGGGATATGGAGGTCAATTAAGATGGATGTATGTTTGAGAATATAATTTACTCTCAGTACCAAGGGGTAGTTAGAATGGATTATCTAGTTACAAGATGATATTTTACAATAATATGTACTATATTTAATGAGTTATTAGTATAGACATATACCCCTTGTTGATTGATCAAACTATAATGGTTTTAAAGCGACTATACATATGCCTCCATTTCAGGGCTTCTATGGTAGGAGATTTTGATCAGCTTAACGTTGGCTAGAGGATGGGGAGGTAACACATCTAAGTCATCATCTCAATTATGAGACTCCAAATATGCTTTAGTTGATTATAAAATGCAATTTAACTTCTTAGTCTCAATTGAAATATTATTTTTATCTCTATAAATGGTCATTAGTGTTCGAGGATGGGGATCTTTTTTTATTCTAGGAATCATCTAAACATTAGAATAGACACATAAAAAGGCAATAGAATATATTGCCTCATTTTTAGTCCTTGTGAGATCATTGATAATTAAATCTGGTATCCTACCAATTATTGATACCTTAAAGGTACAGTTCCATTCACAACATCATCCACATTTCTCAAATTCTATATTTCCATGCCGAATCCTATCATACTTTTGATCTTGAGGATGCTGAATTTGGTTTAAATTATTCTTTTTATGAGTGTACCATTCACGTTTTTGATCATAGTATGAAAAATCCACAGGGTTGTTTTTTCCATTACTATGGGTATATAGAAGAATGACCATGTATGGGATGTTACTAAGGAGTGGGAGGAAACTGGACATGATTATTTTCCTCGGATGTTCTCAGAAAGTGCCTTACCATCCTCAGAATGGAATATTGGGGAAGAGTTTCATTAATGGGGGAAGACAATAAGTACGTAGTTCTTCTTTGAGGTAAGAAAAATTTTATTTTTAGTATTATTCCATGGATTTATCCTAATTGAAGTTATTAATGATGTAACAATTGTAATGTTGGTGTACAAGGCTAGTTCAAAGCCCATACAACTGGCTAGTGAAAGAAACTGGTGGGATTCATGGTAAGTAGAAATAGTTCTTCCTAGTCTCTATGGTTTAATTAAACAGTGAGCAGTGTTCAAGACAAAAGATTGGGTTACATATTTTTCCCTTACCAGGCGAACCATGCTGCATGATAGTGAAAAAATGTTATTTTGTAAAATAATAAAATGGAGGAGTTTTCACACAATTTCTCAAACTAAATCCATGAACTATGGGACCCCCCTCCCTAGATAATTGGTCATGAACTATTAGTGAATGGCTTATCCCACTATGGGGCCAAACCAAGTTACCCGGTTTTAATTGGGTGGAATTTTTATTCACCCCTACATCCATATAAATCTAACACCCCTATTAATTTCATAATTATAGTTGAAAGAAAATGCTTTTATGCCTCCCTTAAGTGCTCCTCCACATGCCAAGCATAGGAATTTGAGTTATTCCTCAATCCAGACTTCAATTCAGCATCCACATATGACATTATATTACCACAGTTAGGATCTCTAATACTTTGGATTCATTAATCATTATTCTTCCTACTAATGATGTTATTCTTTTGAGAGATCATATGCCAAATTCTAAGTACATTCATCTATATTGTAATTTTCTTATGATATGAACAAATCCATAGTATAATACTAGATTGGTGTCCCTAAAAATTCCAAAGGTAGGAGGTATAGTAAATATCTATAAAGTATGGTTTCTATATTCTATGTGTTTTGATGCGGCACACAAGATTCTCTATGTGTGGGCTTCAAAATATACATAAACTACGTTTAATTAAATTTCCTTGATAATATTATCTAATATGCATGTATTAGTGTTTTGATAGATCCATATCATATTTTTCCACCACATTAGGGGTTCCCCTAGAATTTACCTTCATATTATAATTTATTATGTATAAAACCAATCGGTTACACAGTTTAGTGGTGAATCCTACATGAGAGTACTATTGTAAATCGAATAGAGAATGAGTGGTTATACCATGTTAGGTATTTAAATAGAAAAATTGTTATATAATTATTAAATATTAACATTAATGAATGATTAAATATCTATTTTCTCTTCCTAATTCCTTATACATCTTACTAAGAATATGATATACATGCATGGAGTCGCAGTCACTATGATATTAGGTCAAAATGAAATTAATTTAATTATATGTGGGAATTGTGTCCCATACACTCTTGATATAGAGGAATTATGTGCATACATTTATGAGAAGTGGGCATAGAATCCATGTACATTGATATATGGTTGTTCCATCCCTATACTGTCATTCCGAGGTATGATATCCCTTACACATGTGATTCATATTCTTGATGGAACAAATTTTATGTGATATTGAAATGGTGTCCCTATATTGTGATACATGGTCATGGAATAATGATATTTTGATACAAAATCTGGTGTCTCATAAATCTGTGATACTGAAGCATGTATCCCCATATTTATGTTATAGTCGGGCATGTAATCCCTTACAACTCGTGAAACTCTAATGATAAGACATAAATGTCAGAGATATGCCTCGATTCCTTTACAGATCTATGTATGTGTATATATGGGTATAAACTTCCTTAATTTTTAAGGACATATATACATACTTACATATAAATTTATACATATATGTCAAAGATGACCATATCCAGTCTTTAATACAGATTACACCATTTAGATCTACACATTGATCATATTATTTTCATTGACTACATACTTATAAACACTGTAGGTGGTGTCCTGTAGATATTATCCCATATTCTATAAAGTCTTTCCATGGTTCCTCTGCATATTATGTTGTTGTGGGTTGAATTAGGGGAAAGTCACAGTTTTTTTGTCTAATTTCATTATAATATAAGGTAGGGGAGCAGTTTGACTAGCTATGAATCATTATGCTATCTGGAATGATTCTTTTTGTATTTTTGGTTCCTTTGACAAACATATATGTATGTGGGTCTTTTTCCAGGTTATCTACTTCAATTCTAAATGAGACCCAACATTACATCATTTTTTATATGATAGTAGATATATATATTTTTTGTTTATTTATTACATAAATTTCCTTACCTTCCTATTTTACATGATATTATTATTTTTATATTTTGTTACACATTTAGTATACCACATTAGGACTCTAATTATTTTGGTATAGTCTTCCCGCTACACCACCTTAGACAATCATTACATGTTCGAAGCCTATGTTATACGGGGAGTCATTAATCAGGTTATGTGACATATAATCTCATGGAGCCATCTAGTCTCCCTTGGGTCTGGATGTTAAAATTTCTTCTTGAAAATGTCTATTATTCAATAAAAATCCCTCTAGGAATATGGATATCCCATACATGATATTTTCTTGTTCATTTATTATTTGAATTGGTTCATATATTGATTTTAAATCATTTGAATGAGTAAGATGATCCGAACTAATTACATAAAGATGAACTGGTTGAGACATATTCAGTTGATAAACATGAAATTAATTATATATGTAATTGGATATATTTTATAAGGATAATTAAAATCTGAAAATTCCAATCTATTAAATAATCTCTAACCATCCCACATATCATTTTTTTAACCTCTCTTATTTCACCATGAGTCAAAGTGTATGTCTTATTGACATTTTTAAAATTACTTATTCACACAGAAAATATATTAATGGTGGGTGACGATTATCTACATATGATATCATTAAGCATTGAGTCATATCCATTAAGATTTGGATCATATTAATATTTTCTATAGACTCATGGAGAATGATAAGACTAATCAATTATTCCTCTCCTATTTACAAAAAATAAATTTGTGCAAGACATTGATTAATATGAAATGCCTAAAACGAGGCCATTTTTATTGTTGAATGATAAAACATATTATGCAAGAGTCCCACCATGTAATGCTTTATTCCCACGATCCACTAATATCTATGATAAAATCATTGATCATATATTCCAATGTCAAATTTTTTAGTCCAAACTACTAAGCCATTTTTGGATGATATCATGTGATTGTGTTCAGTTTACACATGAGAGGAATTTGTAATGATCATAAGAATTTATAAGTGAATCATTGATATCTATCAAATTCAATGAAAATTGTTACTTTATACTTCAGGACCACTTTTTGATTATACAATATTTCTAAATACTCTATCATTCTATATAATATGATAAGGATAATGTGGGAAAACATGGTTAGTCAATCCACAATCCCCCAAATATGATCATTCATTAGTAATGGTATCAATAAACATATTTAAAATTCCATTGTAATCCATTCCAACATCTATATAACTATAGGAATAATTGAGAGTATACCAGCCTGTCAAGGACACTCTAATTTTATCTATTTATTTTTAATGAATTTTATCAAAATTTCTACAATATGACGTCTCAGAGCAGATTGCAATAAATTTTCATTCACATGCTTGTACATATTATTATTATTCTTATGAACATCATAATTTTAATGGGGATATGTAGAAATAAGTTATTCCATCAAAGTATGAGGAACTACCACTCAATTATGAATGTGTAACAAGGAACATGTGTCCTTTATACATACGCCAGAAGTCTCTATAACATTTAGGTTTAACAAAATGATGATACATTTAGGATATACATCACTGGACACTATCACAAATTATATCTATTATAGATCATCATTAACTGAAAAAATCATATTCTTCTCTTATTAGTTGTAATATTGATGTGTGTCAATAATCATTCTCATTTCAGCTGCAGCTCTCTGGAATTACATTTCTAACATTTTTGGTTGCAGATGGACTCTCCCTAGCACTATAAACTCTCAACTCCAACAATGTGTGAATGGGGACTTTTCCAAACAAATCAGGAACCTCTATTTGGCTGCGGTGGCAGAGCTTTTACATGTGATCTGGTTTGGTCGTAATAATTATATTCACAATAACTGCTCTTTCAATCTCAATGCAGGTAAAATAGGTATTCTTACTGCCATCAAGGATGCCGCCTTGCTTCAGAAGGATCATTGTGACAATTCCGTTGGTGATTTCGAGATCCTTCGCCGCCTTCGGATTGTGGGGTCCTACAGACAACCTCGACGTACCTTTGAGGTCTTCTGGCAAGCCCCGTTTCCAGGCTGGATCAAAGTAAATGTTGATGGAGCTTCTAGGGGTAACCCGGGACCGGCAGGATGCGGCACCATCTTCAGAGACTTTCTTGGCAGATGCCTTGGCTGCTTCTACAGCGGATGCGGTACGGCATCGGCCTTGGAAGCTGAAATGTTGGGCGTCATACATGCTGTGGATTATGCCAAGAAAAAAGGATGGAACAAAATCTGGATTGAATGCGACTCTACCACTGTGGTCCAAGCTATTTGGAAAGGGGTGGTGCACCTCGCATGGCCACTTACCTCTAGATGGCTGAAATGCCTTACCTTGCTTGCGGATCTCTCCTACATTGTTACTCATGTGTTCCGTGAAGCAAACATGGTTGCGGATAGTCTGGCCAATATTGGAGTCAATCAGGCCATGACCTGGTTGGATGCTTTGCCTGACGACTCGATTCCTCATTACGAGAAAGATTGTAATATGTCTCCCTCTTTTAGATTGTTGTAGCCTTCTTTCTTTCTTTCATTAATAAATTGCACCTTTTTAAAAAAAAAAATAATCATTCTCATTTACATCCATTGTTCTTGAGAATCACAGGCCACTCCACTATAAAACATCTTAGTCAACACATATACCATAAAATAACATTTTTTTTGTCTATATACTAAATTAAAATAAAAAACCAAGAGGTTCTTTATCCATAATTATTTTCTCCTATTTATGTGGTTCTTTGAAATGATGTATTTAAAACACTTTTTTTCATTTTAGAATGTGGGATTTTATCTAAATGTAAAATTACACAATGTTTTTAAGGCATGACTAACTGATAAACATTTCTGTTAATGCATTGAGTAGTTTTTATCATGTTCTAAAAACAACATAAAACTATATGCTACAACATGGTACCCCTATATGAGAACACAACCAAGAATTGATCCATATGCATCATAATATAACACATAGTCCTTAACTAGTTTTCGTATCCTTTAGACTGGTTTAAATGAGATCTATTTTATATTGTAGAGGTAATTTATGATATTTATTATTTCATATGAATTGAATTCCATTTTAATTGAAAATTCATTGGATAAGAAAGGATAATTAAATGATGATGAAATAGATGATTACAGCTTATTAATCTATAATGAAATTATATCCCAAATATATTATTTAGTTTCTACAAAAAAATAATGCTCCAATCATTAAAATTTCAATTAGAATTACATTTTCAACAATTATATTCCCACGGATGTGGAAATATTAAATCTATAAGTCACATTTATAAATAATAACACAAAAGGTGGACCTTTAATATATATAGTAAAATTTCCATGTTCTCATCGCAGTCAATCCCACTTCGAGAGTAATATATAATATACTTAAAAAATAAAACAATAATGTATCCAATGTAACTATAGAATATATTGTTAATAAATCCCATGAAGAATTAATTTTTATTCATCAGAAATAAGGAAATGATTTTTAATCAATATATATATAAACTCTATTTTTAAAAAAATATCCTCTCTTATGATTCATTTCTGTTGATATCATGAGCCTAGATAAATGATATAGAAACACTTTGATTCCTTTAATTGGAAAAAAATATCATCAATTTTAGGAATAGAATACAATTTATTAATCCTACGATGATTAAATTTCTGTTAATCAACACATAATCGAAGGGTATTATATACCTTTTTTACAAATAGAACTATTTCATAATAATGTTATTCAATTAGCCTCATTATGAATTTAATATCTAGATATACTTTCAAAACTATTAACTATCACAACAAATATGAATTCATTCTATTTATTATTAGTAAAATGAAAATTCTTACAAGATGTATATTGATATTGAATTTTATTTTCCATTTGGTTGTTGACATAGAGAAATTGGTAAAAATAAATACGGGTTTTGACTCACTATATTAGGATGAGACATGTTTATTGTTTCATTAGTAGCATCAAAGTTCATTTCATATAATAAGATAGAGATGATTCTCTAAAATATCACTAAAGGTCATCCTCTACCAGCATTTATATCATATTCAATCTTAAATATTTGATGGTATCCATATGGGGATGTTATTGTCACTTAATTAGTGTATCATCCTATATGAGATTTAAATACCACTAACCAATCCATAAATAATATATAATAAAAAATGTCAAGCTCTAGGATCATAAACAATAAGAAAAAATGCACTATATAAATGATAACAGAATATAATGTTCATCTGAATCCTTTCCAGTATTTATTTAAAAAGTTTTTCATAGTACTCAATATATGGACCATCATATCCAGATGCATTACTAACTATTAAAATATATATTAAATTGGATTTATTGAAAGTATTGGTAATAAAAAATACATGAATAAGGTTTGAGTTTAGTAAAATTCTACCATGCATCATAATGGAACCCATTATCTTATTCATTGTTTCTTACTCTAATATGTAAATGATTTTGATCAAATACAAATGGTTAGATCTTACTTCATAGATGGGGTGTTTACTAGGAAATTGATGTTCTTTTAGAAGTGACATGGTTCAAAATATTATTTGGATAAGAACAACTCTAATGGGAATATTTAATCTAAGGATATGAGAGCATATGATATTTTAATAATGTACCACATTGTGATTCAATATATCTAAGAAAATATTTTGAAAAATTTCAATTTATTCCATATTGGTTTCAACTATTTGGTGTTTCATTGAATTATTCATTCCAATTTATAAATGAACAGAATTTGAAATAATCTTGTTAGTTAAAAGATCATTTAGAAAAGGAAACTTAATACATAGTCTGATTCTATGTTTTTTCACCTCATAGTGAACATGTTCCCCGATTGTGTGGATCCTTAAAAGACTCACCTCTTAACATGGTTACATTCATACTAACCCCAGTAGGATTCCTCTAATCATTCCTTTCCTCTATTATTTCCTTTTTATTGATCTCCATATAATCGACAATACATAGGAAAAATAACATGGATCAAATATATTTCCATTGTAGTAAGTCAAAGTTGTTTGACTTATAAGATATTCTAGCAGCTACGTATTGAATGAAATGAACCATATTAATAAACATGTATTCATGCTCTATATCATATTGGGATTCATACATTATGATAAAACCTTATTGTTTATTCTAAAAAAATATCTAGTAATAGATTTTATTTCTGGACAATTCCTCAAAAATTATTTAAGAAATTACCATTATTAGCTCATGTGAGGATATTTAGATACCACCAATAACATGAAAGTTTTCCAATATGTATGCATTTATAATAACATTTAAATCTATCAGTATACCAAAAAATGATGATTCCATTCATTTGGTTGATCGATACATCTACTTTTTCATGATAGAAATAACCTTTAAACACTTATGGATTATACTTCACAAATTACACTTATTTATCCACTTTCCTTTGTTTATCATTTCTTTCCTCATTCACTGGATTATAATGATTTCAAATACTTTCAATTTTTTTAGTTAAACTGTGGGTCAAGTGCTATAACATTTTTGACATCCACATTAATATAATTTCAATGGAATATACCTAATTATATTTTCTATTACCCCAATAAAACACTATTTTTTATCACTATCTTGAAATATATAACCTAAAATTTCTAATTTACCAAAACAAACCATCTCTATATTTATTCAATTTAAAAAGAAACTATTTTTTCCATTTTAATAATTTTTCAGAAATTAATAAACAACATACGTTCAATGTTTTCCTTGTGGGAAGTATTAGTAAATTTCATTGAAATATAAAATCATTATTAAAACCCATGATTATGTGATGACACTAAACTATATTATTTATAGAAGACTTTTGTAACTAGACCACCTTGGCAAATTGGTTAGAATTATAAAGGATAACTATAGTTTTTTAATCCATGAATTTCAGGTTCTAATGTTGATATGTCTTATATACCATCCCATCCCACGGATCTATGAATATTAATATTGTAACAACCCATTATTTTAAAAGAACAATTTGTACGTTGGATTATAAAACACACAACTTTTAGACTAAACAAACCACAATAAATAATTAAAATCATATTAATTAAATATGAAAATTATAGACTAACCATTAAATTAAATAATATGTATAGGAAAAATTTATTTATTAAATATATATAAATTTTCAAATTATTAAAATTTTCCTTATCTAATCTATCTAAATATTCACAAAATATTTAATAAGAGCATTTATTTGAATAAATTATTTATATATGTTTTTTAAAATATATAAATTAATTTATTTAAATTTTTGATATTTTAGTTTATAATAATATTATTTTTTAAATAATTATATCAATATTAACATATTGTGATATTTGGGGACCTTTCTAAACTAAAACTTTTGTAGTGAATAATGAAAAATTACAATTTTGAAAAATTTTAAATCATTTTTTAAAAATTAAATAATTTTTAATAATGATTATTAATTTAATTAAATTTATTTTAAAATAAATATTATTTAGTTATATATAGTAATTTTAATTCTATTTCAATCATCTTTATAATGGATTCTAGAATAAGTTTTATTTTAAGCTTAAAAATGCATTTAGCTGAAATATGTGTTAAAGTGAATAATGTTCCTCCATTTTAATTACATAAAATTACACATAATTAGAATACATTAAATGAAATGAATTTATTATATATCTATATTTTTTAATATAAATATATATAATGATTATTTATTTCCATACTATGTATATATGATCATATGTTCCTTGAAAAATGGATTTTGGGAAAATTTCATTTCATCCCGCTTAAGGGTTTTGTTATTAAATAAAATTATAAAAATTACTTGAATGTAATATTATAAAAATTATATAATAATTTTAATTATAATAATTAATATAACATAAAATTGTAAAAATAATTTTTTAAAATAATTAATAGCTAAATCAGCCAAAATAATAGTTACTATGGTAAATAATTTTTTTAGTAAAATTGAGTGACCATAGAACTGAAGAGGGTAAATTTTTTAAAACATGTTTCTATAAATTTTTATTAATATGGATTGTAGTTAATTATTTCAAAATCCAATATTTTTCTATTTTGTAGGAACTTGTCTTGAGGGTGACCTCCCATTGTTGAATATTTTTGTGCGTATGTTCATGAATTCCACTCCTCCCCAATCATAAAAGATCACTCCCTCCCCTCACATATTCACCCAACAAAAGAAATTTTTCATTAAATAAAAATATCAAAATATCTAACCAAAAAACATATCTATATTCTATATCTTTTTTCCTTCCAAAACTACCATCATTATGTTCGTTAATATGTAATCCAAATGAGGTTATTCTAAGAGATGGTAATCAAATTCCTTGAGCTCCATATTTTTACATTATATTTTTTCCCAGAAATAATGTCATAAAAATTAAAATATAATAACACTAAAAAAATTTATATATAGAGATTTTATTATGTTTATTTCCAAATATTCATTTATTTTTTATTACATAAAATTGGAAACAAATCCACTATTCATGTGAATGGATGACTACCGCCTCAAAAATTTATGTTATTCATTTTCCATCATCATATCTCATGTAAATAAAAGAATAAGTATTTAATATTTATATTTGACATTAATATCTTGTTAATATTTTTGGAAATATAAATGATCATATAAATTCTTACCTAACCAACAATTTTTTAATGATAACACAATCCATTTGTACTGTAAACTACAGCCAAACAAATCATTGTGATTATTTTAAGAAAATATAAAAATGATATAATTATGTTTATTTATAAAATTAATAGGACTTTTATGATATTCTAATCATTCAATAATGATAAAATAACACTTACCTTATTGCCTTCCCGATATTTGAAAATTTTAAATGATACTCATGTGTACATATGACCTAACATCTATATGATTATAATAAATAATTTTTCACAACTGCATTACATGGAATGTTTTAAATGTATAAATAATGTAAAAAAATAAAATTTTTTCATTATAATTATTCTATGTTTTATTGAAAAATAACACTTTTTCTATTTCAACACACCAATGATGTTTTTGAATTTTTAAGTAGAATGTACTCAAAAAGCCCGATATTCACATAAATGTTTACATAATTTAAAACATTTTTAAAAAATATGCACTAAATGGTTTATTTATAAGGGATTTAGCTAAGAAAAGGATATTATGAAATACAATAATTTATATATGTTTATTGTACGTGAGATAAATTACATACATAACATGTTTGGACTCAGGGTAAATTATTATTTGAAAACATCATTCATAGAGATATATGTTTTTTATACACCTAATATATTTTTAATGGTGTATATACTACCCCTTTATATATTATGTAATGAGTAATTAATAATTCATTATATGGTATGTTATAATTAATTGACATAATTTATCTGAGTTTGGATTGATATGGTATCAAAGTAGTAAGGGTATTTGTTCCAATTAGAATATTATTGTGATTATTAATTATTGAATTTATGCATTAAGAAATCATTTCATTTTTAATTGAGAAAAAATTTAATTTAATTCAACTCTTGTTATCCATAAAACATTCATGTTATAGTACCGTTTTTTTATATAATACTAAAATTTATTAAGAATATTTTTCTATGAATGCTTGACTTCATTTATCTCTTCAGTCAAAATGATTTTTCATTAATATCCATATTTCCTCAAAATATCTTCTTGAATATGCCTAAAAATTATTTTTTTAATACAAAATTACCCATGTTTTACATTTTACATAATAATTTAATGTATCCTTATTTTCAATTTGTAGAATGCAGAATTGTTTAACCATTTAAAATTTGTGAAAAAGAACAATATCTTTTAAATTATTCTACATGTAAAAATTCAACTTCCATAATGACCACACAACTCATAGATACCTCCATTATTTTTTCCATGGATTTTTCAATTACAATTCCCTATTTATGTTTTTTACTCATTTATTTTGTTTTTTCATATGTGATTATATATTTTAAAGGGTAATTTTCCCTTTATTGATTCAATGAAATATTTTAATGGAATTTTCTTCAACAATGATAAACAATTTATGTTATGGATTTGTTTTAAATTATGTATATATATATATATCTCACTTATATACCTAGTTTATTTTCTTTTATATTAGTGGGGAAATACATTCCTTATGTCCACCTATATATTTCCGTCATTATGAATTTTCCCCTGATGATGATATGAGATTGGAATATGAAGCTCATTTCGTTCCATGGATCATTCTTATGTTTCTTCCCTATGACAATTTTCTTTATGAGTTACACTTATGAATGAATTTTAAAGGTATGGGCTGCTTGGGACTAGGATTATATAGCTCTCCAAGGAATTGGGTGATGTTTTTTTCTCACGACACATCATGTTTGGGATTATGGAGTGAACCTAATCCATTGTTGGGATATTTCCACCATGTAATTTCATCATTAAGGTTAGTATATACTTATGGTTATGTCATGTTTTATATTTATACCACAACTCTATTGATTCTATAATCTTAAGATAAAATATTCCTTACATCATAATCCCATGTGATTACACATGTTCCTTGTATTTTATGATATAATTATATCTCTTTGTCTCTCAAAATATACATTATTGTCATGTTTATTCTCTTATTGGGATTTTTTACATCACCCCTTTTTTATGAATAATAGGGTTATCCCATGCTATTTTAGCAGATCTAAATGACTGTTTAACTCATTATATATGATTAAATAATGATTTTTTATCCCCACTTTTATGTATTAAGAATATTTCATACAATAAAATTAGATCTCAGGATAATTAGGTTTTAATTAATTTATGTTTATATTAAATGTAATGTGAAAAAATTTGTAATATTCATTGGTTATTATATATGGTATCCAAGAAAAAAATTAGTTTAATGTTGGATATAATGATGGGACAAATTTTGAGATAAACCTATGGATAATATAAGGATATGTACATAGAAAAGAATATATATAGAAAAATATCCAAGAATATTATTATCCAATATAGAAATTGGGTACTGGGAAATTCTATCGATGTATGTATACTACAGGTGGGTGTGGCACTGGAATAGTTTTCACTAGAGGTAACAACTCTTAAAGGACATAGTTGGCCTGAAACTGATATTCAACTAGTGCATGAAAAATAACATTGATGTACCCCTTTTTTGATTATCATGGGGAATATTCTTCAAAAAATCACAAAAAATTTACAATCCAAATTATGGACATGAATAAATAGTTATATTTGATAACCTAATATGAAACATTACCTTGGATATCTACGATTTGAACCTATAGTCTCATATGTTGGGATGAAATTATAATTTATAAGTAATATCATACATATTTAAAAGTTTCAATATGATATGATAATGTATCCTTACATATTTTTTCATTATAGATAATGATGTGAAATATGAGAAAGCAGGATCACAACTGATGTGATTATAAATGTGATTATTATCCTAACAAGATTCCTAAACTGGTCAGAATGGAATATATACACTATTCAGTCATTCCCAATGGGTTTTATTGAGTTATGATTAACAATTGAAAAATAAATGAATATAAAAAAACAAAAATTTATAGAATGATTATGTCTCTTAGATGTTCTCGTGTTATAGGTGAAAATTGAAAAAAAATTCAATTTAACACATGTTAAAATATGTGAGGGGACACCTTGGAAAATTACATAGTGGAACTAAAATATTTTTTATGTGTGGGAATGTAGTCTATAAAGAATAATTTTTATGTTGTAAAATGAAGAGTCTGGTAGAAAATATATAGCGGTTATATTTTCAACTGAAGGAACCACTAATAGTTCAATGTCATATAAGAGAGGAAAATTTTCAGTATCCAATTCAATTCCCAAATCTAAGGATTAATTCTTAATATAATATGTTATGAAATTCATTTAAATGGTACGATTGATTTTTTTAGGTGATGAAACATTGGAATCATGTTGTTGAGGTATATATATTAGCGGCACACTGGTTATATGAATCCAAAAACTTATAAGTATTATTCTATAGTACATTATCATAATGAATTTTCAACAATCTGATTAATAGAAAAAATCGAAAAGAATGGACAACTAATATAAAGGTGATATTTTATCAAAAAACATGTTATTGATATAATAATTATTATTAATATGTTCTTAATGTTTAGGATATTATGGTCAATTTATATTAATTGATTTATTAAGAAAAATAAATTAAAATTAATGGAAAATTTTTTGGTAAAAAAATGAATTTATGATTTAGGTTATTTTGAGTATGTTCTTCATATTCATTGGATATTTATAGGATTTTAAAAATTATGGTTTATTATAAATGATAACTACATACCGTGAGAAAACTCATTGTATCTGGATAGATAGTGGGGAATAAACCCATAAATGATGGGAGATTATGGTCAAGTGACTAATACTCTTCTATGGAATGTACTGTTTTGTAGAACATTTTTTTACATAAATTGTTTTGATGATTTATATTATATTTATTTTGGGAAACATATTAGAGGACCACATTATTTTAATTTTTTTGGTTTTTGAGTTTATTAATAATATTTTTGGTAACACATTATTTGGTTACCATATATATATATATATATAACCATAAGAATTATCAAAAATTATAATATACTAAGAATGCTATTATGTTTTTGGAAATGTATGTTAATGGATATAAGTAAATAATTTAGGCTAAATCATTCTCTATTTTTGTGTTTATTTGCATATTTGAGAGGCAGGTTTATTTATTATAGGAGTGATATATGTTAAAATTTTGTTTTTATTTTGGAATTTGTGAAATTGTATATATTAAAATAAATTTTTCCTATTTTATTATTTTTTATAACTATTATTGGTTTAATTTTCATCAGATGAATATCCATTAAACATTAAATGATATTAAAATCCATTAAAATAAAATTTTATTTCATTAGGAATAATTTTACATATGATTTTAATTCCTAATAGTATGTGATGATGTGGAAATATATTGAATCCCAAAAAATAGATTCAGAAATGTTTAAGAAATAAAAATATATTAAATAAGTTTATTTTATAGTTTTCTAGCCTTAATAGTATTTGAATCCCGTTACTATCAAAAATGTATTTGAAACAATATTCTAATCCGATTGAATTCATATATGATGTATCAATAATCTTCTAATTCCTCATATGGTTATAGAATTTTGGGTTTTAACATACTCTTTCTCATTCAAATTCTTGTGGAAAATGAGCTCTATCACACTCCATAATTATTTATCATTTCCTTTGACTCCATGTTTTCATTTAACAACTATGTTCTTGAAGGAAACCTCGTAATGTTTTATTCCATATAACTTTTTTATAGCCATTATGTTATTTTAAAAAGAGTATAATTAACTATTATATGATTTGAGTTTTCAATACCAATATTTAAAAAATGTTAAACAGTGCACACGATCAAAATGAGATGAATATATTTATTTAAGGGGATAGAATTTAACACCATAAGAATTTAAAATACCACTATAAACATTGTATGAATAATGTATACAAACTAAGAACCTTTTAATCTAGTAAAAACTATAAAAATTCATAGGTGGCAAAATTTGTAATATATTCAAAAAAACATGTAGATAATGATTGTAGACAAAAATTTAACAAAATTATTTATGAATATGTTTTGAAAATACTAAATATTATTTTTATGTTTGTTATAATATAAAATAGTGTTGGGAGAAATCCCTCAAGGTGTCCCCTCAGTATGTTTTGGGTGTGGTTGTTTTTATTGACAAATCCAGATGACGACAAATGTGTATGGTTGGGGTTTTCCAAAGACATGTTTTTAATGTGTAACAGTTTCTCAGTGTCTCCCAAATTTTGTTGCCTCAATATCGGGAATTTCATTAAATAATGGAGAACAAAATTGGCAAAGGAAGAAGAATGAGGAGCCCGTGATTTGGATCAGGTACCATTTCCGGGAAAGGTTTGTTGTCGTGTATGAGGCAGAGGAAGTGGTGTGCGGTTGTGGTTCACGAAACCGAACACGGTTCATGGATGAGGGGTGGTGCGACATGCGGATGGGTTGGCGTCTGCGGAGGATGTCGACCGCTTAGGATCGAAGGAGGTACATAAAATTCATAGAAAAGTGGTTTGAGGAAGATTTTTAGTTTGTGGTGGCTAATGATTTGGTATGCGGTGGGGGCTATATCGAATCAAGATTTTGTAAATCATTATTTAGAAGATTAAGAAGATATCATTTCCAATATAGGAATTACTAACCCCACCGATCACTATGGAGATTGAACATCATTATAAAAAAATATTTTTCTTTGGGATTTACTCCAAGGCCAATGGATGTTCATAAAGAACAAAGGGGTTCACAAAGGATGATGTGATTCACGTAGAATTTATTTTGCTAATGGTGTTTTCGGGGTTTCATAACCCATAAAACAAGTCTTGTATGTAGAGAAAGAAGTTTGGTATGCAAAAGGAGTTGTGTCGCTATGTGGAGGAGTAATCTTCGGTATGCGAGAGGGAGAATTCAACAATTGGTACATGAAGGGAGAGATTCGTTATGAGAAAACAAATGTAGTTCGTGAACAATGAACAGTTCGCGATCATGAGAGGTTTTACATAGGAGGTTTTCAAAATCAGTACATAATAAATGTATGTGATCGCCAAGGTGGATGATGTTCGTGAACAAAGGGAGGTTCCTAGTAGTGATAGTGGTATGCGAGGATGGGGTCCCACATACCAAACCTATTACTTAGTACATGGGAAGAACAGGTGGTTCATGATTTTCACAAGGAAGCTTCAAAAAGCTTCACAGCAGTTTGCGAAAGTTTTCCCCAATAGCTACCTGTATCCATGAAGGTGGAATTCATCTACAGGTGAGAAAGGAAACTTCAATGGGGCATCTACCTATAGTTTGGGATCCAAGAATTCATGTAAATAAAGGGACCAACTCCCCCATAAACTATGTTTGATGCACAAGTCGATAAATTGTGCGTGGATTTCATTCCAAGAGTAGTGAGTGATGGAAGTGGAAAATGGTGACCATTCCACCGACAGTGAGCCCGTGAAAAAGGCATAGGGTGTGACCCTTAGGAATGCAATGAGAAGACCATAAATCTTGTAAAGGCAGTTAGCCTTGGCATAGAATATCTAGCCCGAACATCGTACTCATTATTGGTAGCGAGCCTTAGTGAATTTAGTACATCAACACATTGTCGTTGTATGTTCCTTTGATGTATCCTATTGACGATGAACCAAGTAAAAATAATTGTGTCATGTGAATGGTTTCATATATGCTGGTGTATTACTATGGGAGGAAGAGATAATTGATTTTCATTAAACAACAAAAGACGGTCTGAATGAGTGAATGTTTTAATCTATCATACCCTGATTCACCCCCCCCCCCTCTCAGGGTATTCGTCCTAGTATTCCTAACAAATAGATTAAATCAGAAAATTCTTGAAAATATGGCATGGGTTTCATAGTCCCAAATTTGAATCCCTTAACACTTGTTTAACATATACACCATATTTCCATTTCAATTATGTAAATAATAACCTGCTGATATTTTGTATAATGATCCTCTTATATTTTAAGATATTTTATATTCATGTTATTTTATACCAATAATTTTGAATGGATTCATAAGATGCAATGGTTGTAAGGGGTATTTGACACTCACAATTTTTCCTTCAATCATAATCCCTCAATTTTATTACAATTGTAAATAGTCTAGAATAATATATAATGTTTTTTGTATTTATTTCCACATTATTTAATATTTTTTAATTCCTATTAAAAAATCAATGAGAAAATAAACATAGGTTCTATTATTCTCTTTTTCATTATTATGTCCATAGAAATTATGTAATTATCATGAGCTGTTGAAATATTTTATGTTAACCTTTTAAAAAAATGAAATATAAATATTATTTTCCAGATATAATAATGATACATTGTTTGTTATATATGTTTCCTTATAATATATTTTATTCATATATATAAAATTATCCATTTATGTCATATAAATGAATGACACGTAGTTACTAGAAAAATATAATTCTTTTTCAATGGGATTTTATGTGTATATTTTTAATATTATTTCTTCATATTAATATTGTGTTTAATCAGAAATTCAAGGATGGATTGAGATATTGTTGTGATGAATAAATTTTTTAACTAAATTTTTATTTGAAAAATCAGAAAACTATTTTTTAAAGGAAGAACCGTACTCTTCTATTTATGATATGATTTTCATCATAAATATAAGGATTATTGACAATATATTATTGTAAAATAATTGGATAATGGTTTATTAAAAAATACCATGTCCTGTAAAGTATTTGGTTGAATTATTATTAAATTGTTTCATTGGGAAAATTTTATGATGTAGTTTTAATAAAGTGTTTACATGTCAAGAACCACATTTTACATTTTATTATATAATTTCATGGTTTATAATATGTTAAATAAAAAATTTTGTTGTAAAATGAAAATTTTAGGGTTTTAAACATATTTATTCCCACATAGATATTTTCTAACCATAGTGTTTTTTACGAGGGAATAACATTTCATTCAATAATTTCTAGTTAAAGAAATCAGAAACAATGCTTGGACTTGAATGACACAAAAACATATAATATATCCACATATTCATATGGATTATTACTAGAAAGTATGTACTATAATAAAAAAGGGATAACGTTTTCCTCAAAATAAATACCGAAGGACAAATCTTGAGTCCATAAAAAATTCTGAGCGAACCATATATATACTATATATATGCACATCCAGTAGACATAAAACATGGAGGCAAGAGGAAAAAAAATTTTACTGTACATAATTGAAAAATATATATATTATCTGTTATATATATGTATATATTGCAGTAACAAATAAAATATTTTTATAGATGGATTTAATAATAAATAAAACTGTCCCTATGTCTAATTATGATTAAGTATAATAAATGAAATAAAATACAATTATCTTCAAATAATCTCTCACGTGAAGATCATTTAGAATAATTAGCATTTTATGAAATATATATTTCAGTCAATGCGTGAATCTCCCAAATGATAGAAATATCTAATATAGAAAATAAATTTCAAATTATGTACATAAAAACATTTCTTGTAAATACTATGGGGTGGGTCCAATGACAAAATTGAACTCCCAGACTCACCTTGACTCATTATGTGTTAGCGAAAAAAGATGCTTTATTTTAAATTTTATCTTTAGTTTATCAGAAAAAACCGAAACAAATAACCCATGTGTATTCCCTTATATCGATTAATGTGTGCCATTATTGAAAATATGACACATGAATGATGATTTATCATAACAATACTAACCAAAATTCCCATGTATTATTGATATTCCATAAGAGATAAATATTTCAATATGGCTCAATGTGTTTTATTTCATAGTAATTCTCATCAAAGATGAAAATATCTCCAATATATATCATTTATTATCAATATAAAAATAATTATAGAGTACCACCTAACCGAACAATAATCTCATTAAAAAGTAATTTTTAATTATAGAAATAACATTTGAATTGGTGACAATGTAATGAAAACCAACAGTTGGTAATAAATGATGAACCAGTCATTAAGGGATACCATTAGAGGACTGGTAATATTTTTTTTTGTAAACGGAGGTGAAAACGTACCATATATAATTAATAGACATATTTTTTGAACAAATATATAGGGTAAATTTTAATGAAACCCAATTTCATGAAATAAAAATCACATTTATAAGATCATTCCATGCAACATCAAATCAATCCCTGAGGAATATATCTACTCGCTAATCTAAAAAGTACCACATACTCTAACCCATATACCATTTCAAAAAATTGGAGATGTGTATTACTACATAATAAGACTACACTCCAGTTTTACATAGTTACATTAGGTTAAACAACCATATGATTGTTAGTAAGTTTGTTTCATGCCTATGGGTTACCATAAGAATAAACATTGAAGTAATGTGCATCCTCTTTCATATGAAAAAGATAGTATCCACCATTTAATGAATAAAAATCATCTATATAACATCATTAATTATAATTCATTTTCCTGATACATATAGTGAATATCCACTACTAGAGAGTTTATAAAATAAACATGGACAATAAATTTTTGCATGATCCATGTATAAATGTAATCATTATCCTCAAGATAAATTCATACACTATAATAATCTATAACATCACCTATAACATGATCTCATTTTTATCAAGTCATCTATTAGAAAAAATCATTATCTCATAAAATCCATAACAATTTAATCTATCTCACACTAGTAATAATTCATTTATCAAATGAGGGAACTTAATCTTGTCCTACTTAAATGATAGTTGAGGGACACCAATACATTCAAATTCCCGAATCTAGATCAACAATAATGGTCATAAATAATTTAGAAAATCATTCTCTTTACAATAACCTGGTTCTTATTTTTGAGGTACGGGCTTCTTCTTTTCTCTTTTCCATAATTATTTTTGAGAAAATATGGAAAATGGGGAAAAATCCTAAATTTTGGAACTACACACCGTGTACTTTTCCACACGTCGTGTACTTTTGGCCGTGTGGGATGGGTACACAGGGCGCGTAGCCATGCCGGCGATGAAGGGTTTAGGAACCGACAACACGTCGTGTAGTTAGTTGGTAGGCCTAAACAGTAAGGCGGTATAGTAGCCACCATCTGGGCGATAGTTTACGCCATGTACTAAGGAGTACATGTCGTGTACTCATGTCGACGGATGAACAGTGTGGCGGTGCCGCCAGAGGAACAGTTAAATGAAGGAAGTACACGCCATGTACTCAAAAGTACATGTTGTGTACTTTTTTTTTCGGCTTAAAAAGGGAAGTAGCCTCCTCATTTGGAAGAGGAGGTC
This sequence comes from Viscum album, assembly GCA_963277665.1. Taxonomy (NCBI): domain Eukaryota; kingdom Viridiplantae; phylum Streptophyta; class Magnoliopsida; order Santalales; family Viscaceae; genus Viscum; species Viscum album. The sequence goes on along the minus strand of OY728151.1, from coordinate 1,447,321,830 downwards.
TTTGAGCCATTTTGGAGCAAAGGAGGACAACTGAGCCTTTGAAGATCCGTCGGGTGTTCATCTGTAATCCGATTCAGCTTCGTACGATCTTGTTGGAACTGTACGGGTAAGCCCTCTCTTCTCCTGGTATGGTTCTTACCAATTCTTCCCCTAACAGAAGTTATTTACGTTTGAGTGGGGTTTATTCTTTGTCATATCTAAGATGTTCTTGGGTGTTTCTTGGATCAACGTTTGTGTATAACGCTCGTTGGCATATAAGGTTGGTGGCTTGGTGTAAATTTCCAATTGTCATTCGTTTTTGTGGGTTTTCGTACCACGAACCCATGATGGGGTGTCGTGTGACTGAGGAAGTTTCTATATTAAATGCCTAGAATTTCATAGGTGATTAAATTGTGATAATAAAATGCTAGTTGGGATTGCTGCATGGATCCGGAACCACCCTGGGGTTGTGTTCCACTATTTATCTGTTTGGCCAGGGTACCCGAGGGTATGCCTTTAAAGTAGTAACTATAGAATTTCCTTTAGAGGAATTGCTTATTTACTGCATTTAGACATGTTGGGCATGGCCCGGTTACTTGTTTAGCTTGAGGGCATTGTTTTGATAAGCATGTGGGCACTGCACTATTTAGCCTGTGGGCAGTAGTTATTCGGGTTGAGGGAAACATCTTCCACACCTATGGGTAGCTGATTCTGTGCCTGTGGTCGACACTACCTACGCCTGAGGGAAAACTCTGTTATGCATGAGGGCAGATTCTTGTGTTGGATACTCGTTACCTGAGGGTAGGATTTTACGTGTCTGTGGACACTAGTTGTTAACTTAGAAATTCAATGTGGTGATTTCTTATATTAAACGGATTAAATGGATAATAAAATGGCAATATAATTGGTAATTAGTTACTTTTTAGTACTGCTTACTTTAATGCAATTTATTATTGTACAATGTTGTTGCATACTTACACGCAGTTGGGCACAAGCCTTTGGTGGGTGCCTACTGAGATATATTTCTCACACCCTGTTTGGGTGACGCTTTTTGGCCCAAACAGACAACATTGCTGCCGGTGTAGATAGGGGAAAGAGTCCCTATACAGGTACTTGACTATTGCTGAGGAGTAGGAGGGCATGGGACCGAGCCTAGGCTCGTGATGCTGCTGCCAGCTGTTTTTCTTGTTTTGTTGTACTCTGTATTTAGTTGTACTCTATAGATGTATAACATGTTCTGGATTTTTTCTAAGAACTTGTGACATGTTGAAACTTTTATATACTGTTGGTTATATCTTCTGTAGTTGTTTATTTCAGTTGTGTAGGGTTTACTACATTCGCTATCATTTTATGTTTTATTTATTTCCGTTGCGCTACACTTTGAAAAATGAGGGCAGAGTTTCCCCACTATCAGACTTGGGCCCTCGCTGCTAGTCGGCAGCCTCTGGCATTTGGGGAAATGCGCATGAGTTCACATGGAAAACCGGGTTCCGGGCACCCGTTGCATGGCACCCAGGTCCGGGACATTACAAAGTGGTATCAGAGGGGTTTCTATTCTTTGAATTACTATTTGGAGCCATAGTTTAGGATAGGACGAATAGTAGTTGGAAATAAGCTATGCCCGGGCATAGCTAACCCGTGTACAGGGAAAATCCAGTCTACCTCGTATTTTTGCAATTCTTTTTTTTCAAATTTTATAGTTGATATGTTTTCACCGTTGGGTGATGCACTTGAGAATGTGCTATTTATAATTTATCTATGGGTTCTATTTAGTTCCAACCCGATGAGATGAGGGTATGCCATCTCATCCAACATATAGGCACATGCTAGATATCACATGACATTCATAGTTGTCACGACCCGCCCTCGGGGCCCGTGCCGTGACTACCTCAAGCCCGCCTTCCATAGGCCAGGGGCTGGAGACTAGCACCAAAGGCGTAAAATCCCAATAACTGGGAAGGATTTACCTTTATAAAAGAAAACAACCACTACAGAGTACAAGAAGAAGAAATACTCTAAGTACAAAAGAAACGATGAAAAGTAAATGGGCCAGAATACAAACCCAAAAGAAAGTACGACTACAACTGAACAAGGTACAACAGCAAAAAGACAACAGCTGGAAGTAGGAAGCAGCTCCTGGGTCGTCCTCCTCGGATCCTACCTGAAGGGTAGGTACAGATAGCCTTCTCCACGCTCTCGTCCGTCAACATCCTCTGTGAGTCATCATGTCGTGTAGTCCACCTCCGGTTACTGACTCGTCATGTAGTCCACCTCCGGGTACCGTCTAGTCCTCGAACACTCGGCCTCCGTCAGCACTGCCTGTCGTCTGCAACCAACACAACGAGGTGCGGGCATAGCCCGTGCAGGGGTGAGTATAACGATACTCAGTAGGGACCCCGAGACCCTCAAGGTCTCACTAAACCAACAAGGATAACCACAAAGAAGATCTCAACAGATAACCTCTACTTAGGTATATTCCCATACATATACCTATGTTATCAAGTAACCCATATCAATCATGAGGAAACACAAGGATTGTGAAATCAACGAATAACCACTACCCAGGTATATGCCCATACATATACCTAAGTTAGCAAGTGACCCATCTCAATCATGAGGTAAACACAAGGTCAGAAGTCTCATCTCAAACCAGGACTTTCATTATCGAAACCGTAACTGCTGAAGAGCTCCGTCTCTGGAGTGTACAGTGGTCCTGTCACGACTCCGAGGTACTGCTCACTAACCTAAGACTACTGAAGTACTCCTCCTGTCGAGTACCGCGGGTCAGCCACCCAGACACAGTAGTGCTTCCCGCCGAGGTATGTCACCCAAACACAGTAGTGCACACCCCCTAGTCGCCTGCTGAGGTACTCTCCGGGCGAGTACCGCGGGTCTGCACTATCACACAGGTAGTGCTCCGTCCGCCATGGGTCTGCACCTCAGAAAGTAGTGCTCCGTCCATAGGGCTAGTCGACTCACTCCAAGTCGAGTCGGTCAAGTAGTCGTCAGGTCTCAGCCAGATACATGGTCTCCGTTCTCCGCACACTCGTCACTAGAAGGGTCCGCTCCACGAGCTACAGGTCGATACTCCAAATATCTCAAAGTCCCACGAAGAAGTATCTCAAAGGACCGCCTCGTCATAGGGGTCTCAACGCAACAGACGGCGCGTCAATCGGACGCCCGGTCTGTGAGTTATTAGCCTTTTCGTCCCAGGGGCCCGGTTGGTTTCGTGAGCGAACAAAACCCGGCCGTATCTCAACTGTACCCTGAACTCTCATAGGGTATACTCATAGGGACCGTTTCTCAACGATATCACCAACGCCGCTGACGGTTCTTCAAACGGATGTTCTGTCAGAAAGGTATCAGATTTTCCGTTCCAGGGGCCTAGTTGGATTTCAGTGCGATCCAACCCGGACACTATCCATCTGCATCCAAATCTCGGGCGAAGGATGCCAAAAGTTCCGTATCGTCAACAGGAACGCAACGCAATAGACGGCGCGTCAATCGAACGCCCGGTCTGAGAGTTATTGGCTTTTTCGTTCTAGGGGCCCGGTTGGTTTTTAAGGAAAAATTAACCCGAATGTACTCCACCTGCGTCCAAACCTCGGGCGGAGTAAGCCAAAAGATCTTTCTCACTAAGAGGAACTCAACAAAGCTAACGACACATCAATCGGACGTCCGTAGCTCAAAATATGAGTGTTTTCGCTCCGAGGACCCGGTTGGTTTCGTGTACGAACCTACCCGGCCGAACACAAAGTAATCCGAAACCTTAAGTGCGATATACCGAAACGACCGTCTCGATACAAGGATCGCGTTGCCGCTAACAGCGAGTCGTTTAGAGGCCCGTAGCCCAAGATACGGGCATTTGAACGAAAGTGGTCTGAAACTGGGGGGTCTGGGCCCGGGCCGACCCGGCCCGACCCCCCTGGGTCGGCCGAACCAGGTCGACCCAGCCCGGGCGGCGACCCAGCCCGGCTCGGAATATCCGGCCCGGCCGGCGGCGCGGCGGCACGGCCTGGGCACCGCATGTGTGCTGCGCGCGGGGGGCAAAGCCCCCCCCCCCTTTGTGAAACTACGGCCCCTTAAATTGGGGCTGCTTGAAGACCCGACTGGGGGAATTAATTCCCCTGCTCGGCCGGCCCGCACTGGCCGGCCGGTTCCGCCAGCAAGGACCGGCGACGGCCGGTCCTTCCTTCGCCGACACCAGCGGCCCAGTGCCGGCCGCCGATCATCTTGCTCCGCCGCGGCCCGGAACTGGCCGCGACCTATGCCGTCCGGCGTGATGCGATGACACCGCTCCCCTTCGCCGCGGCCCCGCTCTGGCCGCGGTGCCTTCGACTTCCTTCGACACGACGCGACGACGTCGCGTTCTTGGATTTCGTTCCATGGCGCGGCGCGACGGCGCCGCGCAATACTTACCGCAAGATACCCGCATGGTGCGACGGCACCACGCCTTCTCGTATCAACCTCAAGAAACCATCATGAAAAAAAGGAGGGCCGATCATGTTTGTGCGGTCCGACCCCCTCGCGTTATTCGATAACAAAAAGGGTTTTAATCCACGATTATCACCAAGTTTGTATTCACGAACAATTAAATAAATAAACACCTACCTCGTAATTGTCATTCATTGATGATCTTGGAAAAAGGGCGGATATCAATTCCTCGATTGTCGTGTTCGTCACACACTCTCAAATCTCACGCTCATGCGTTGGAAGGAAGAAGGGTACTCATCGTTGGTGGATGAGCGTTCTGAGGTGACGTCTTCGTTGATGAAATTCTTCGCAGGCGATGTCTTCTCCTTTGACGCGGATGAAGGTTCTTGAAGATGTCGCGGGCGTCGCTTCCCTTTCCTTGCCTCAGTTGAAGGACGATGAAGAATATGGCTTCGTCGTGCTTCAGTGGTGGAAGAGACGTTCTTCGTGTTCTTCGTCGTAGAGAAAAAAGGACTCAAGATTTCCTAAGCTTTTTCTCCCAAGGCTCCCAATCTCACTTAACCAAGCAACCTAATAAAATAATCCCTCCCATTATTTTATTAACACATGCCATGCTTTTCAAATTCCAAAATTCAAATAACTTCATTAATTTAAAATGTGTTGGCTTCCACTTAAGAGGGGGAGAAGTTCAAGAGTTAAAGGGAGATTAAATGGGGGGTTTAGAGGGGTTAGGAAAGTTAAGGAATTCAAAGAGGTGGGGAGGGGTTCATGTGGGCCCCACCCTCTCAAATATCCACCCATGGGAAGTTGGATGGATGTGGGCCCACCACCAACTTCCCATGGGAGAAGTTAACAACTTAACATGAAATAAAATTGATTTAAAAATTTTATTCACTTTGTTTAATTAAACCCCAAAAATTAACTTCTTCTCCCGCACAAACACAACTACGGTAAAGGTTCCCTTAAGCGATTACCAGCGTTGCGAGTTCATCGGTGCAATCAGATTTCAATTCCGAGAACCGGTTCAAAAGATAGAAATTCTCGCTCGCTCGTTCACTGAACGTACCCGAGCCAAACTTCGGAAATTAATTCAGGGCACACTGGGCCTCGGAATCAGGCGCCGTCAGAAACTGCGTTCTTGTAAAAATCCAAAGAAAATTAAGAAAAAATTTTCCTTGAAATTTCCGGGTCTTTACATTTCTCCCACCTCAGGGCTTTACGTCCCCGTAAAGCTTTAACACAAACTAGGGTCACAAAAGCGGTACAGAGCACGCATCTAAGCCTTCCGCTCCCATGTGCTTACCTAGAGGTTCCGTACTGCCAAAGAATGTGCACCTGAGGAATCGATCATCCTCGTAGGATCTGCTCCTGTCGATCCTCGATCCCCACTGGAACCTCCGTGAAAGACACCCCAACGCCATCGTCCAGCTCCTCATGGTCGATGATATGTGAAGGGTCGAGCACGTATCTCCTCAGTTGAGATACGTGGAAGTCGTCGTGCACCTGGTGCAACTGCGGTGAATGGGTCAAGCGGTAAACCACCCCGCCTACCCAGCTGAGGACCTAAGAGAGTCCGCTAAACCTTGGAGATAACTTTCCGCCTTGGCCACATCTCCGTAAACCTCGTCGAGGTGAGACCCATATAAGGATGTGATCGTCATCCTCGAACTCCAGAGGTCTCCATTTTCTGTTAGAACTGGAACTCGAAAGGCTACTGCCACGAGGGTGTGGATGACTGACTCAAGAGTGGTCGTTCACACCCTCCTGTGAAAGAGTTTATTCCGTGCTGCCTAGGGTTTCCTTTTCGCCGACCAAGGAAAACCCATCCCGACGTTTGCCTAAAACCGTAAATTTGAGTATGAACAATTATTGCCCATTCCATACTCAAACTAACGTCGTAAGGCCTCGACGCTGTCACGAAGAGATTCCAACCGGAACTCTCGCCTCGAGGGTCTGACCACACCGTCGGCGTAAGTGTGATTATCGAGTCTCCTCCCAAGGTATCTCCAGACGTGGGGGTCAAGTCCACGGCTTACCGGAAACTCTAGGCCTGGAACAAGATTTTTGAAAGCAAGGAATGATTCTCATCGACGTCCGTTACTACAGTATCTAGTAGTGGACACAGACTATCCCTTGAATCATTTCTAGAGCCATTGGGTCACACTCCTTGAATGCATGCAGCCGCACTCTTCCTCCGCCCTCCAGCTTCCTGAGCCTAGCATGAATAAATAAGGCGGGTGGTTGTACAATGTTAGGATGTACACCACCTCATGCTGATCTCCTAGCTCTGCCTCCACATCTGCTGCTTCGTAGACTCATCTCTCCTTTAAGCTTCCTCTTCTTTAACACGCCCGAGTCTCTAAGACTGGCACCGGTTTCCTGTTTCTTACTACATTGTGCAGTCTTCATCCTCTCTTGGATGTCCTGGACCTCCTTTAGTCTCACAAGAGATGCTATGATTTCTTATTTGCCGATAAGAGAAACCCGGTCTCATCCACTGGATGAACCACATTCATTTCCTAATACAGTCAATCCTGACATGAATGATGCATTCATGCCATGGATGACGTCGTCAGGCCTCGACGTAACTACTAAGAGATCCAACTGTCACTCTCGCCTCCAAGGGTCGAGTCACACTGTCGGCATCAGTGTGAGGTCACTGGGTCCCCTCCAACAGAAATCTAGAAAGTGAGGGTCAAGTCAACAGTTTTAACCGGGACCACTCAGCATCAACCAAACAAAAAGGACAGGAAAGCAAACAAAGATAAGTGTCTTTTTATTATTGCAGCTCATAGTACAAAGACACGAATACAAAAGCAACATGGAACTAGAAGTAAAACGGACGTAACCACTAGTTCCTCTCCTGCCCACCTGCTCTCGGAGCTCTACTACCTTGTCCACTGCTTGGCTGTTGCTCAAGGACCAGCCGCTGCTTCTGCCTCGGTGGCTCCTCCAACACCTGCTGATCAACCGTACGAGGATTCAGACAGTCACGTGCCAGGTGACCCTTTCCGCTGCATGAGTAACACAACCTGCTTCTGGAACGCCTAGCTCTGTTCCCACACCGGGTGCCCCGCACCACCGGTCCTAAAACCCGAGATCGTCTAACTGCTAGTCTGGCCCTCCTGGACCTCTGCATCATCTGTCTACTGCCCACAGATGACTCAGCTACCGATCGAAAAACACGTGGAAAAGGCAGAATCTACTGTACACGCTCGGGGTGTAGAGCTACTATCATAAACTCCACCCTGAAGAAGGTCTCAAAGTCTTCCCAAGAGAAGTTCATCCTGTCGCAAAACGGAAACAAGTGGCTCCACCACCTGCCTGCTGCTGCCTGAAGGAGGCCGGTAGCAAAGATCACCGTGAAGTCTGCCGGCGTCCCCACTAGCCTGAAGACTCTCACCACAGCCTCCAGCCAAACCTCAGCCGCCTGTGGGTCCGTCTCTCCCTGGAACCTGGGTGGCCTCTGGCCCTGGAACTCGTACAGCGCGCTCAAGCATCATGCATCGCCTACTGCTGGGGCTGGTGGCATCAGTGGCCCAACGGGTAGCAGTACCGCTGGTTCCCCCGCTGGTGCCTCAACTGCAAGAGGGCCCTGTACCGAAGCCTCGTCGCTCGACAGGCTTTCAGCACGCACATCCCTTTGGGCTCTAGCTGGTCGTCCGTGAAAAGGCATCCTGAAAGAAACATCGTGACACGGTCAAACCTTTATACCTGGTGAGCTGACCTGGTTTGAGCTGTTTTAAGGGAAAACCTTTGAAAACACACACACAATCAGTGTTTTCGTGCACAAAGTCAGAAATCAGTTGTCAGGGTCCTGGTGTATAGATACGCCGGCCGCCCGCACCAACACTGGACTCCCTGAACTGAAGACCACACTCGGTACCCTTAACACTATTGCTTCACAGAAAGAAAATATCAGAGTTATAAGTTCTACGGTAGAACCGACTCCTCTGATACCAATTTGTCACGACCCGCCCTCGGGGCCCGTGTCGTGACTACCCCAAGCCCGCCTTCCATTGGCCAGGGGCTGGCGACTAGCACCAAAGGCGTAAAATCCCGATAACTGGGAAGGCTTTGCCTTTATAAAAGAAAACAAGCACTACAGAGTACAAGAGGAAGCAAAACACTAAGTACAAAAGAAATGCTGAAAAGTAAATGGGCCAGAATTCAAACCCAAAAGAAAGTACGACTACAACTGAACAAGGTACAACATCAAAAATACAACAGCTGGAAGTAGGAAGTAGCTCCGGGGTCATCCTCCTCGGATCCTACCTGAAGGGTAGGTACAGATATTCTCCTCCACGCTCTCGTCCGTCAACCTCCTCTGTGAGTCGTCATGTCATGTAGTCCACCTCCGGGTACTGACTTGTCGTGTAGTCCACCTCCGGGTACCGTCCAGTCCTCGAACACTCGGCCTCCGTCAGCACTACCCGTCGTCTGCAACTAACACAATGAGGTGCGGGCATAGCCCGTGCAGGGGTGAGTATAACGATACTCAGTAGGGACCCCGAGACCCTCATGGTCTCACTAAACCAACAAGGATAACCACAAAGAATATCTCAACAGATAACCTCTACTTAGGTATATGCCCATACATATACCTAAGTTATCAAGTAAACCATCTCAATCATGAGGAAACACAAGGATTGTGAAATCAACGGATAACCACTACCCAGGTAAATGACCATACATATACCTAAGTTAGCAAGTGACCCATCTCAATCATGATGTAAACACAAGGTCAAAAGTCTCAGCTCAAACCGGGATTTTCATTATCGAAACCGTAACTGCTGAAAAGCTCCGTCTCTGGAGTGTATAGTGGTCCTGTCACGACTCCGAGGTACTGCTCACTAACCTAAGACTGTTGAAGTACTCCTCCTGTCAAGTACCGCGGGTCAGCCACCTAGACATAGTAGTGCTTCCCGTCGAGGTATGTCACCCAAACACAGTAGTGCACACCCCCTAGTAGCCTGCTGAGGTACTCTCCGGATGAGTACCGTGGGTCTGCACTATCACACAGGTAGTTCTCCGTTCGCCATGGGTATGCACCTCAGAAAGTAGTGCTCCGTCCACTGGGCTAGTCGACTCACTCCAAGTCGAGTCGGTCAAGAAGTCGTCAGGTCTCAGCCAGCTACACGGTCTCTGTTCTTCACACGCTCGTCACTGGGAGGGTCCGCTCCACGAGCTACAAGTCGATACTATAAGTATCTCAAAGTCCCACGAAGAAGTATCTCAAAGGACCTCCTCGTCATAGGGGTCTCAACGCAACAAATGACGCGTCAATCGGACGCCCGGTCTGTGAGTTATTAGCCTTTTCGTCCCAGGGGCCCGGTTGGTTTCGTGAGCGAACCAAACCCGACCGTATCTCAACTATACCCCGAACTCTCATAGGGTATACTCATAGGGACCTTTTCTCAATGAGATCACCAACGCTGCTGACGGTTCGTCAAACGGACGTTCTGTCAGAAAGGTATCAGCTTTTCCGTTCCAGGGGCCCGGTTGGATTTCGGTGCGATCCAACCCGGACACTATCCATCTGCATCCAAATCTCGGGCGAAGGATGCCAAAAGTTCCGTATCATCAACAGGAATGCAACGCAACAGATAGCGCGTCAATCGAGTGCCCAGTCTGAGAGTTATTGGCTTTTTCGTTCGACGGGCCCGATTGGTTTTTAAGGCAAAACTAACCCGACCGTACTCCACCTGCATCCAAACCTCGGGCGGAGTATGCCAAAAGATCCGTCTCACTAAGAGGAACTCAACAAAGCTGATGACACGTCAATAAGACTTCCATAGCTCAAAATATGAGCATTTCCGCTCCGAGGGCCCGGTTGGTTTCGTGTACGAACCAACCCGGCCGAACTCAAAGTAATCTGAAACCTTGAGTGCGATATACTGAAACGACCATCTCGATCCAAGGATCTTGTTACCACTAATGGAGATTCGTCTGGAGGCCCGTAGCCGATGATACGGGCATTTGAACAAATGTGGTCCGAAATTGGGGGGTCTGGGCCAGGGCCGACCCGGCCCGACCCCCCCTGGGTCGGCCGAACCGGGACGACCCGGCCCGGGCGGCGACTCGGACCGACGACCCGGCCCGGCTCAGAAAATCCGGCCCGGCCGGCGGCGCGGCGGCGCGGGCCGGTGCGGCGGCGCGGTCCGGCGCGACGGCGTGGCCGGGGCGCCGCATGTGTGCCGTGCATGGTGGGTAAGCCCCCCCCTTTGTGAAACCGCGACCCCTTAAATTGGGGCCGCTTGAAGACCCGGCCGGGGGAATTAATTCCCCCGGTCTCCACTGCCCGGTCGGTCTGCACTGGCCGACCGGTTCCGCCAGCAAGGACCGGCGACGGCCGGTCCTTCCTTCGCCGACACCGGCGGCCCGGTGCCGGCCGCCGATCATCTTGCTCCGCCGCGGCCCGGAACCGGCCGCGGCCTATGCCGTCCGGCGGGATGCGACGACACCGCTCCCCTCCACCGCAGGCCCGCTCCGGCCGCGGCGCCTTTGACTTCCTTCAACTCGACACGACGTCATTGCGCTCTTGGATTTCTTTCCACGGCGCGGCGCGACGGCGCCGCGCAATACTTTCCGCAAGATACCCGCATGGTGCGACGGCACCACGCCTTCTCATATCAACCTCAAGAAACCATCATGAAAAAAAAGGATGAGGGTTGGCCGTGTTTGTGCGGTCCGACCCCCTCACGTTATTCGATAACAAAAAGGGTTTTAATCCACTATTATCACAAAGTTTGTATTCACGAACAATTAAATAAATAAACCCCTACCTCGTAATTGTCGTTCGTTGACGATCTTGTAAAAAGGGCGGATATCGATTCCTCGATTGTCGTGTTCGTCACACACTCTCAAATCTCACGCTCATGCGTCGAAAGGAAGAAGGGTACTCGTCGTTGGTGGACGAGCGTTCGGAGGTGACGTCATCGTTGATGACGTTCTTCGCAAGCGACATCTTCTCCTTTGACGCGGATGAAGGTCGTTGAAGATGTCGCGGGAGTCGCATCCCTTTCTTTGCCTCGGTTGAATAACGATGAAGAAGATGGTGTCGTCGTGCTTCAGTGGTGGAAGAGACGTTCTTCGTGTTCTTCGTCGTAGAGAAAGAAGGACTCAGGATTTCCTAAGCTTTTTCTCCCAAGGCTCCCAATATCACTTAACCAAGTAACCTAATAAAATAATCCCTCCCATTATTTTATTAACACATGCCAAGCTTTTCAAATTCCAAAATTCAAATAACTTCATTAATTTAAAATGTGTTGGCATGCACTTAAGAGGGGGAGAAGTTCAAGAGTTAAAGGGAGATTAAATGGGGGGTTTAGAGGGGTTAGGAAAGTTAGGGAATTCAAAGAGGTGGGAAGGGGTTCGTGTGGGCTCCACCCTTTCAAATATCCACACATGGGTATTTGGATGGATGTGGGCCCACCACCAACTTCCCATAGAAGAAGTTAACAACTTAACATGAAATAAAATTGATTTAACAATTTTATTCACTTTGTTTAATTAAACCCCAAAAATTAACTTCTTCTCCCGCACAAATGCAACTACGGTAAAGGTTCCCTTAAGTGATTACCGGCGTTGTGAGTTCATTGGAGCAATCAGATTTCAATTCAGAGCACTGGTTCAAAAGATAGAAATTCCCGCTCGCTCGTTCACTGAACGTACCCGAGCCAAACTTCGGAAATTAATTCCGGGCACACCGGGCCTCGGAATCAGGCGCTGTCAGAAACTACGTTCTTGTAAAATTCCAAAGAAACTTAAGAAAAAAATTTACTTGAAATTTCCGGGTCTTTACAATAGTTTCCATGCCATGTAGGTGCACTATAAAATGCATGTTGTTGTGATAGTTGTTGTGCAAGAAAAGCATTCTGTTGTGATAGCTGCTCTGATAAAATACCTCATATTTGATAGGGTAATTTTATGTGAGCCTGTTTATAGAATGGACGAAAAACTTTAGTTTTTGGGGAGTATGGGCCCCCATTGACCGGAATTTGGTGGATCATTAGCGGTGTATTGGTTATAACACATATAATATGTAAAACTTTGATTCATGGGGAGTATGGGCCCCCACGGGTCGGAATTTGACACTTAGGTGTTGGTTTCAGTATTTTCTGGTTTCTGGGGAAGTTTCTGAGGCATACTGTCTGGAAACCCAGTATACATGCCGTGTAGTATTTTTATACATGCCGTGTTTGTTTTTCTGTTCGGGAAGAGAAGGAAAAATTTTGAGTACACGTCGTGTACCATAAGTACACACCCTGTAGTCGCTTCCCATGTTACAAACCATGTGGGCGGCGACACGGGGTAGAGAAAGGCTTCGGTAAAACACACCGTGTAGCTTTTGTACACGCCGTGTAGTGTTGACCCTGAGTCTGGCCATGTAACTAACAACACGGGTCGGTGAACTCCTTGACAGAACACGCCATGTAAGTGATGGACACACCATGTAGTGTGACCTGGGGACTCGGCCGTGTAACTAACAACACTGGCATGTGTCACCTCTCCCTGAACACGCCATGTACCTTTGGGACATGCCGTGTAGTCTTGTCCAAGGACAGACTGTGTGGTGTCAGCCGTGTGGCTGGGAAACGGGGTGATGTACATGCCGTGTATGTGTGTAACACGCCGTGTAGTGTCGAGCTGAGTAGTCGGCTGTGTCACAGACTACACAGGCAGTTGGAAAATTACACCATACATGCCGTGTAGAATTTATACACGCCGTGTAGTTTTGTTCAACGGGAGTCGTGTGTCTTAGGCATGTATAAGGACCCGGGAAGGGGAAGTGAAGTCAAGTAAACGATGTGTAGTCAGTGTACACGCCGTGTAGTCTTGTTTTGAAAATTTTGAAATGCTTTCTTCCACTTGTTCCCTTTGTGGTTCCTTCGTTTCAGTATTAATAATCTTGAATCATAGGCATGCTTTTGACCCTGTAGTGTCATGCCACCTAGATGACCGTGAGTTGTTTACCAGGAGAGCGGCGATGATTATACTCTGGAGATGGTGGGCCATGGGCTACCAGTTGATCCTCCAACTGAGCCAGATGCGGCGCCAGCTGCTATACCAGACACAGGCGCGGATGCGTAGTTCCGTGAAGGCTTTATGCGGTTCATGCAGACCTATTAGGGAGCACCGCAGGCTGCCACATCTATGTCCGAGCAGACACGTATCTTTCAGTAGCATCATCCGCTTACGTTTTCAGGGAATGGCGGACCAAAGGCTGCGGAGTCTTGGTTAGGATCGATGCAGACTATTTTTGAGCATCTTTATATGCCTCCAGGGAAGAGGGTCAAGCTCGCAACGTAATTCTGCGTAATTCATCCAAGAGGTGGTGGGATGTTACCACCTAGTCACAGAATCACAGAGACATGGCGTGGACAGATTTTTAGGCATTCTTCTATGACTTCTTATTTCCTGATACACTGAGGGAAGATAGAGCTCAAGTGTTCATGAATCTGTAGTAGGGCGCTATGTCGGTGATGGACTATTCTGCTTGCTTCACCGAGCTTCAGCGTTTTGCACCCGTGCTGGTGGGTGATGAGATGTTGAGAGACAGAAGTTTTGAGGATGGTCTTCGGTATGACATCCGAGCGCTGGTGAATGTTTTCCGGTTGCCTTCATTACACGCTATTGTGAACTAGTTGCGGATTACTGAGAGTAACCTGGGGGAATCGAGTGGTGTGGCCTAGGGCGGATCAGCACTAGTTACTGGAACTCTTTCTGTTGGCAAGAGGAAGAGACGGATGGAGTTCTCTCAGGGCAGCAGTACCAATCAGAAGAATGCTTCAGGTGGCCAGGTCATGTTCTACCAGTGTGGTAGAGAGGGGTACAAGAGACCACATTGTCCACAAGACCCAGTGGAGTGACGATCTTGCGGAAAATGGCTCATCTGCAATGATTTTGTAGGGCGTTTCCACCAGTGGCTAGTGAGAGGGGTTCTGTGCAGACTCCGCATGCGGGAGAAGGACCAGTGGATTCTTACTAGTTAGGGAACTGGAATACGTCAGCTCGTGCAGGCAAAGATAGTGGTCATGGCTATGGTAGCCAGACACTAGGATCGCAGAGGCAGCAGGGTAGGACAGCTCAGGGTAGCTAGGTTTTGTCGCAGGGTTGCGAAACTGGGCAGACAAATACAGTGCAACAGACCCTGCTGGAGCAGGATCCCATACCTTCTACAGTCAGAGGTACTATTCTAGTAGCTTCCATCTTATCTTCTGTTCTTTTTGATACGGTTACTTCGCATAGTTTCCTATCTGTACCCGTTGTGGAGAGACTTGGGCTTTGTGTTTATACTTCTTCCAATATCATGATTCTAGACACTCCGTTGGGGACTAGAACGGTTGATGTGCATCAGTACAAGGAGTTCCCCCTTGAGGTTTGTGGGTGTCACTATCTATGGGACCTCTATGTCTTAGAGATAAAGAGATATGATGTCATTCTCAGGATGGACTGGTTGGCTCCCCATCGAGCCTTTGTAGACTGATATCATAATAGGATGAGTTTCAGGTCACCAGAGGGAGGAGAGTTTCTAGACAAAGGTGAATGGGATGTTCAGGAGAGTCGAGCTGGACCAGAGCATCTTGGGTGAGGTGGGGTCACAGCCAAGATAGCGAGCTTATATCTGGATGATCAGGGGACTTATCAGATGGATTTCCCTCTAGTTGTTGATCGTTTCAGGGATGTCTTCTCAGACGACCTCCCTGGTCTACCTACGGTGCATGAGGTGGATTTATCTATTGAGCTAGTGCCAAGAGCAGCCCCGGGGTCCATTCCTCCTTATAGGATGGCCACACCTGATTTTCAGGAGCTCAATAGGCAGTTAGAGGAGTTACAGTTGAAGGGTTTTATCCGACCTAGTACTTATCCTTGGGGTTCACCGGCCCTTTTTGCAAAGAAGGCAGACGGTACCCTCAGACTCTGTGTTGATTATCAGAAGCTGAACTAGTTGACGATTAAGAACCGATATCCATTGCTAAGGATTGATGATCTTTTTGATCAACTTTGTGGAGAACGAGTATTCTTGAAGATTGACTTGAGATCAGGATATCATCAGCTACGAGTTATGCCATTCGGACTGACGAACGCTCCAGCAGTTTTCATGGCTCTGATGAATCGTGTGTTCCATCGGTATCTTTATTCATTTTTGGTAGTATTCGTGGACGACATTTAGGTGTACTCTCACACTCGACACGACTATGCCACTCATCTTGAGATAGTTTTGAGTACACTGAGAGAGTTTTGGCTATATGCTAAGCTCTCAAAGTGCCACTTTTGGATAAACCAGATTCACTTCCTAGGTAATAACAACTCAAGGGAAAGAGTTGAAGTAGACCCAGAGAAGGTGAGAGAAGTAGTTTCCTGGGAGAAGCCTAAGAACGTGTTTGAGATACGGAGTTTCTTAGGGGTGGATGCTTACTGCAAATGCTTCATACATGACTTCTCCCACTTAGCAGCACTGTTGATAGGTCTGACTAAGAATGGTGTTAAGTTCGTTCGGTCAGAAGCTTGTGAGACAGCTTTTCAAGACCTGAAAGGAAGGTTGTCATCAGCACTGATCATGATACTCCCAAAACAGGGGAAGAGCTATACAGTTTACTGTGATGCATCAGGATTTGGGCTGGGAGAAGTGTTGATGCAGGGCGACCAAGTTGTTGCGTACAGGTCTCAGCAGTTGAGGCCACATGAGTGGAATTTCTCAATGCATGATCTCGAGTTGGTTGCAGTTGTTCATGCATTTCTCTGTTGGAGACACTATCTTTTTGGAGATCATTTTGTGGTTTTCACCGACCACAAAAGCCTCAAGTATATCTTTAATCAGTGTGAACTAAATCTGAGGCAGAGGAGGTGGGTCGATTACCTACAGTCCTTCGATTTTGAGATTGCCTATACACCTGGTAAAGGAAATGCAGTAGCTGATGCACTGAGCAGGAAGACTCAGATATAGGAAATACAGGAGGCCAGTGGTGAGTGGGAGCTTATGGATTTGTTTTCTGAGATGCATCTGGAGGTGCACGATAGTCAGGGGAAGACTTATCTTTCCTCGTAACCTGTGACTTCTACCCTCCTGGATAGAGTGAGGATGAGACAACTATCTGATCTGGAACCCCTAGTCTTACTGAAGTCGGTGGCAAGTGAGGACCCTCCTCCTGGTTGGACAATAGGCGATGATGAGGTCCTGCGTTTCCATGGATGAGTATGGGATCCAGGGGATATACGCGTGGAG
Source organism: Viscum album (assembly GCA_963277665.1). Classification (NCBI taxonomy): domain Eukaryota; kingdom Viridiplantae; phylum Streptophyta; class Magnoliopsida; order Santalales; family Viscaceae; genus Viscum; species Viscum album. The sequence goes on along the minus strand of OY728151.1, from coordinate 1,447,305,188 downwards.
ATGATGAAAGAGTTTCATGCTTTGGCTTTGTCAGTTCTCCTGGGGTTACCATGATGTACCTTGACTTGAGGGGTCAGTACTGGTTGCTGGGTATGAAGAGAGAGATAGCTGGTTTTGTTACGAGATGTTCCACCTGTCAACAGGTGAAGGCAGATCGTTAGAGACCAGCTAGACTGTTACAGCTGTTACCCATTCCAGAGTGGAAATGGGATGATGGCGCGATGGATTTCATGACTGGATTGCCGAGGTCACTTCGTGGCAATGACGTCGTGTGGGTTGTTGTGGACAGACTCACGAAGGTAGCTCAATTCTTGCCGATCAAGTAGACCTTCAGTGTCGATGAGCTCAGATGGCTGTATATCTGAGATATCATACATCTTCATGGGGACCCTCGTTCTATCGTTTCAGATAGGGACACCCACTTTACGTCTCATTTCTGGTAGAGTTTTCAGAGGGCACTGGGTACAGAGGATCTTCTGAGCACATCACACCACCCTCAGACTGATGGCCAGTTATAGTGTATGATACAGGAGCTTGAGGACATGCTGCATGCTTGCGTCCTAGACATTGGTGGCTCTTAGGAGAAGCATATACCCTTAGTCAATATTTCCTATAACAATAGCTTTCAGGAGACTATTGAGATGGAACCATACGAGGATTTATATGGTAGGCCATGCCGATCACCTTTTTGCTGGTTAGAGGCAAGGAGGCTGTTTTACTGGGAACACATCTCATGCAGGAGACATATGAGTAGGTCCAGTTGATTCGGAAGCGGATGGCTACCGCGCAGTCTCATCAGAAGTCTAATGTTGATCGCCGCAGATAACCTTTGGAGTTCGTGGTCCGGGATAAGGTTTTTCTACCTGTTTCGCCGAGGCTGGCATACAAGCGGATCCGGAGACAGAGTAAGCTTTCACCGAGGTATGTGGGTCTATTCAAGATTTTGGGAAAAGTCGGGCTGGTTGCCTATCGGTAGCGGTTTCCGCATCGGTACCGAGCCATGCACGATGTCTTCCACGTGTCTCAGTTGCGTCGATATCATTCAGACACATCTCACGTCTTCCGGACTGAGGAGGTTGAGCTGGAAGCAGATGCGTCCCTTGAGGAGCATCTGATCCGTATCATTGACAGGAGCATGAAGGTTCTCTGAGGCCGGTCAGTTCTTCTCGTACGGGTGCTGTGGTAGCATGGCCGAGTGCAGGAAGAGACCTGGGAGCGGGAGGCCGACGTACGTGCTTAGTGGCCAGAGCTGTTCTGAGCTTTTTCTTCACCACCCTTGAAAGGGAAATTTGGGGACGAATTTCTATAAGGGGGGAAGTTTGTAAGAACCTGGTTCTTATTTTTGAGGTACGAGCTTCTTCTTTTCTCATTTCCTTAAGTGTTTTTGAGAAAATATGGAAAATGGGGAAAAACCCTAATTTTGGAACTACACGCCGTGTACTTTTCAACACGCTGTGTACTTTTGGCCATGTGGGATGGGTACATGGGGCGTGTAGCCATGCCGATGAAGAGGGTGTCGGAACTGACTACACGCTGTGTAGTGCTACCTTACATGCCGTGTAGTCAGTCTGCAGGCCTAAACAATAAGGGGGTGGAGTAGCCGACATCTGGGTGACAGTACACGCCGTGTACTCAAGAGTACATGTCGTGTACTCATGTCGACGGATGAACAGTGTGGCGGTGCCGCCTGAGGAACAGTTAAATGAAGGAAGTACACTCCGTGTACTCAAAAGTACATTCTGTGTACTACGTTTTTTTTTGGCATAAAACATGCAGTGGCCTCCTCATTTGGCAGAGGTGGCATTTGAGCCATTTTGGAGGAAATGAGGATGGCCAAACCTTTGAAGATCTGTTGGGTGTTCGTCTGGAATCTGATTCAGCTTTGGAGGGTCTCGTCGGAACCGAATGGGTAAGACCTATCCTCTCATGGTATGGTTCTTACCAATTCTTCCCCTAATGGAAGTTATTTACATTTGAATGGGTTTTCTTCTTCGTCAGATCTACGTCGTTCTTGGGAGTTTCTTGGATCGGAGTTCGTGTATAACGCTCGTTGGCGTATAAGGTAGGTGGCTTGGTGTAAATTTCTAACTGTCGTGTGTTTTTGTGTGTTTTCGTACCATGAACCCATGTTGGGGTGTCATATGGCTGAGGTCGTTGCTATATTTAATGCCTGGAATTGCATAGGTGATTAAATTGTGATAATAAAATTCTGGTTGGGATCGCTGCTTGGATCTGGAACCACCCCGGGGGTGTGTTCCACTGTTTAGCCATTTGGCCAGGGTACCCGAGGGTATGCCTTTAAAGTAGTAATTATAGAATTTCCATGAGAGGAATTGCTTATTTACTGCATTTTGACATGTTGGGCATGACCCGATTACCTGTTTAGCCTGAGGGCGTTGTTGTGATTAGCCTGTGGGCACTGCACTATTTTTCCTGTGGGCAATAGTTATTTGGCTTGAGGGAAACTTCTTCCATGTCTATGGGCAGCTGATTCTGTGGCTGTGGGCGACACTACCTACGCCTGAGGGAAAACACTGTTATGACTGAGGGAAGATTCTTGTGTTGGATACTCGTTACCCGAGGGTAGGAGTTTATGTGTCTGAGGACACTAGTTTTTTACTTAGAAAAGCACTGTGGTGATTTGTTATATTAAGTGGATTAAATGGATAATAAAATGGAAATATAACTAGTAATTAGTTACTTTTGAGTACTGCTTACTTTAATGCAATTTATTGCTGCACACTGTTGTTGCATACTTACACGCAGTTGGGCACGAGCCTTTGGTGGGTGCCTACTGAGATATATTTCTCACACCCTGTTTGGGTCATGCTATTTGGGCCAAACATATTACGTTGTTGCATATGTAGATAGGGGAAAGAGTCCCTATATAGGTACTTGACTGTCGCTGAGGAGTAGGAGGGCATGGGACCGAGCCTAGGCCAGTGATGCCGCTTCAAGCTGTTTTTCTTGTTTTGCGGTACTCTGTATTTAGTTGTACTATATCGATGTATAACATGTCCTCGCTATTTTCATAGAATTTGTGACATGTTGCATCTTTTATATACCATTGGTTGTATCATCTGCAGTTGTTTATTTCAGTTGTGTATGGTTTAGTGCTTTCGCTGTCATTGTTTGTTTTATTTCATTCCAATGCGCTACACTTTGACAAATTAGGGTATAGTTTCCCCAATATCAGACCTGGGCCCTCGCTGCTAGTTGGCAGCCTTTGGCGTTTGGGGAAATTCATTTGAGGTCACGTGGAAAACCGGGTTCGGGGCACTCGTTGAGTGGAACCCGGGTCCGGGACGTTACACCCTTATTTTTGTCTTATTCATACATTGGAACATCATATGGACTATATTCTACCTCCCTCACTTAGTTCTGTAACGCCCCGACCCCAGCTACCCAGAGTCGGTGCATTACTTCGTAACATTGGCATGATCACAAAAGATCAAGTCTCGAAAGACTGATTAGTTTAGTAGCCTTGGAAACACTAGATACATTCATAAATGTTACATTACATCATAAAGTGAAAAATTAATAACAAAGTCTTCATAGTCCACACTCATATCCTCTTCTGACTATCCCTGTAGGTCATTCCTAAAATACCTCTTCACATCCTAGAAAATATTAAAACATTGAAAGGGGTGAGCTCAGATGCTCAATAAGGATAACAAGATTGCGGAAGCTTTCATAAATAAACATAAAAATTTAAGGCAATGTATAACTAAAACAAAATCCTTTTGAACTTGAACATCAACTTAATATGGAAAAAGTAAAATGAGATAATGCCATTCACTTCTTCACATGGATATTCTACTGGTCGAATAATCACATGCAATATCAATAACCAGTTTCATAATGAGGGAATGTATAATGCCAGACATTCTGAAACATTTTGTCAAGGCCTCGGCCAAGAGGTCTAAAATGATTAAGGCCTCTGCCAAAACCATAAATCAAATTGGGAAAGGGCCTCTTCCAATTCCACATCTTGTTGTCTCATGAAACCTACCGATGCATCGAGGAGCTATAGTGGGCTCCACCCGTCACTTATTATGTCCAATACATTCTTCATATGAATAGGTTTAAACATATCATAAACCATAACATAATCGTATCACACAAAACATGCATAAAGGAAACATAACATTTCCACATTTCAATCACAAGATATCAATACAACACATTGATATAATAAAAACGCTTTCAAAACCATTTTCAATACCAAAATGAAAGAAACTTAAAACTTCGTATTTATTTTTCATCAAAAAAAATGATGGCTTGTAGAGGAAGCCGAAACTCAAATAATGGTCACGGTGGCGGAGAAGTCGTTGTCACCGCATAAGTACGGAAATAAAAACATTCCCTTTTGTCGTTTATAAAAACGCTTCGTATAAAAAAGATTCCTTTTGAATAAACATAAAAGTCAAAGGGGTTTATACACCGTATAAAAGAAAGTTGTGTATAAAACCAAATATGCCTCAATGAAAGGAGATTGAGACGAAGTCCTTACAAAGATCATTTTTAAAATAAAATAGATCTATTATGTGTATTCACTATAATTACACATAAATATAGTAAAATTACAAGATAAGACATAATAATATCACGACATAATTTGAAAGTATGAGATTAACCCAAAGAATGGAAATTGGGTTAAGAAGTTCCCTTACCTCATGTCTGACTTGACTCAACCATTCATTAACCTCCTGAATAATAAACTAGAGTTAATATATACCTTATTAAGAACCATTCTTAATTTCATTATCCTTTTATATCACTTATTACAATGTTATGAACATTATGTAATTATTTAAGTTAATAACGGTCGTTTTTTCGATCTTTGGTACTTGAGTCAACAATAAACTTCTTATAATTACAAGTTGTTTATGTGGTAGAATATCCATTATCTCCAGAATTATATTCATGATTTATATGTCATATATATCATATATATCCAGTATATACATTCATTTATAATATTACGTAACATTTTAGAGACAAGAAATGAAATGCACCGTTCATGGAGACGGTAAGTCGTACGTACGCATGAACGCTACTTTCATTTCTATTTCGTATTTAATGGAATGAAATCATAATGATATAAATGTATAATATAATTCCAGTATAATATAGTGTATAATAACATTTACTCCATCCTTTATACATCCCACATATGGCATTAACGATTCAAATCACTTTGAGGGGGCGGTAGTCCGCACTTCCTAAAATGAAATTATCGCGTTTTACCCATAATGGAAATCATAAAGTATGCCATAAATGAGAAATACAGAAGCATAAGTAATACATAAACATATTATATATCATATATAAATATAGTGATATCTTAATGGCCACCTTTGAAGGTGTTATATGAGTGTTGAACAATCGTCGTTTCGTGAGGCAGAAATTCGCCATCCACAGAAACCGTATGTTCTTTAACCATTAGATGTCGGTGTGTGTAAGTGTATCTCGAATACTTTTTATAACAACATAATAGTATATTGAGGATACTGGTGTTGTTACAAAATAAATAAATAAAAAGTGTTTAGGGGGTTGTAGAAGAAAAATAAAACAAAACAACATTAGAGAAGACATTACCTTAAAATCGGGTAACTCTTTTTGATTGGAGCCAAAGGCTTACTTGGGTAGAGTTCTGCCCAAAGTGAGGCTTCTAGGAGTAAGAGGGGGAAGTTGTGAGAGTATTTGGGCAGAGGTTGGCCGAGCCAAATGGCTTGAAAGTGTGAATGGGGTGGTAGAGGTGGGGGCCTTTTATAAGTGGAGAGGAGGGGCACTCTTGGAAAGTAAGGAAATTTTACATTATTATACAATGATTTTAGGATTCTAAAGGTCCCATACTTATATAATTCGTGGATAAGGTGATACGGGTTCGAAATATACCCATCAAATTGACTTTGGACAAGTGTAAGCCTTGGATTGTACATTATCTTTTCATTTTATTAAAATCGTTAAATAATGAGGTCATCGCTGCAGCATAATGATGTCATAAATAATTTAATTTATTTAATGTCTAAAAATTATAAAAAAAATACTATGATGTAGGAAATCTTTTTATATTTCCAATGACTATTTATAGTCAAAAATATGACTTGTATAACCCCATGTAAAAATTGTTTTAGTAAAACATTTCATGTTTGTGCCATTTTTTACTTTAACATTAAATAAAAGGTATTTATGTAATTTTCCAACTAAAGTGGCTCCATGGGGTCCCCAAGTTGACCCATGAATTGTATTGGTAGGCCATGGAACATCCAATGAGGTTAGTACATGTTTCAATCTCATCTCATATTATTAAAACATTATTTTTACCTTAAACTACACTAATTACCTCTAATCGCGATTAAGAACTTAAAAGTTAGTATTCACCAAAAAAATTATTTTAATCTCATTGAACCACATTTTCCTTCTTAATGACAACCATGTATTTCATAATTTTGAAATTCAAAACATAGAAGTGGTAATGTTTCATTTTAACGAAAAATCAGTTTTTTAACAACCACTTAGTGGTTTCACTATTCATCAAAAATTGAAGTTTTTCAGAATAAGGCCCAAATTTCACCCTAAGCTATAATTGATATTCCAATTTCAAAAATGATGTATATTTTACAAAATTCCAAAAATATATGTTGCATTAATTTATTTTATAATTAATTCCCGCTGTCACAACAAATAACATGTTTTTAATAAACAATTTATATCAAAAGATTGGCAATTATTTATGTCAAATTTCAATGTAAAATTAATTCCAATGACCACCATTGGATAAAATGGTAAAAATATATTCTAATTATACTTTAAAACCACTAAATAGTATAATTTATCATAATAAATTATTTTGATTAAAAAAATTGTTTTAAGTATTTTTCACTATTCATAAAAAAATTGGATGTTCTGAGAAAGTTAAAAAAATTCAACTTAGGATAATTTCGATATTACGAATACAAAAATGAATTCCATTTTGAAATATAAAATTTCTATAAATTTAAAAAATTGTTATTACTATTCATAACGACTACTTTGATTAGTTGCATTGTGTTAGAACTCGATGTTGCATACAACACACACTACTGCATTATTGAAAGAGAAGTGTATCGTGGAAGCTCGGGGTGTTACATTCCCCCCTCCTTCAATAAATTGCGTCCTCGCAATTTGAAATTTTTCATGGAAAATAAAAGGTTGAAAATAGAAAATTCCTTTGTGGAAAACCCACATCGGAAATAAGATTAATAAATATATAACATTGAAAGAAAGCAAGATAAGTACAAAGGTCACCCAAGATAGCCCATTCTAGGATTCTATGAAAATATGGATATGGAGGAGAAACAAACCATCAAGGTCTGATGGAGAGTTATAGAAAACTGGATTAGGAGAAAGTTAACCATAAGAAAATCACAAACTTGTGATTGGTTAAACAGTCATTGAATCCCCAGTTGGAAAAGTTAACCGACAACATTTTTGTTTTGAGTTACCTTTTATGAAGTTGAGGAATTTATTTAGGAGATTTACTAAGAACGTAAGGGAATATACATACTTGTCATGTCGACTTTCATTCTTTAATAAATTTTTACCACAAACCCATATTTCACTCTAAAAGGTAATACAACTCAAAAATATTCTATTTATCCTTATTTTATAAGGTTCCAAATATTAACACATACCATTTATATTAGTAAAAATATTTTGTAATAAACAGGGACTTCCTGTAGGCTAGTGGTAGGTAATAAAGGCCTATCGCACTATGGTTGTGAGTTCGATTCCTGCAGCTTTGTCCGACGCGACGGGTTATGCCCCACCCTGCAGGTTGTCCTTTTCCTAAAACTATATTATTATAATATTCCAAAAATAATCTTCAGAAATGCTTTAACCTTAAACAATACTATCCAAATATCAACTTAATCCATTCCAACCTTTATAGTTATCCAAAATACTTCTGTCCAACTCACAGTCCAAATTTTATAAGGAAGGTAAACATAATGAAGGTCCTTTTTTCCACGTAACAACATGTGAAAACCTTCATAATGTATTCTTTTTAAACATAATGAATTACCATGATCCCTTATTCTTTATAGAATACTAGATATACTCCTTCTATCCAAAAATGTTTACAAATCATCAATCAGTTTCAAGGAAGTTATGAATATCCAATATAATTTATCCAAATCAATCACATCTTATTCCAAAATCACTATCTCAATATCAGAACCATATTATGGTTTATCTTTCTCTCAACCATATATTTTCCAAAAATTTAACCTACTGTGGAGTCACTTTTCTTGGTTCCACACAATCTCAAGTCCTTGATGAAATATTACTGCAGTACAATCCTTATATACTCCATAATTATTATAACCAGTACATAATTGATACAACAGTCAAATTACAAAATTCTTCAATAACAACATAAAGAACTCTAATCATTACTCCTCATCTGTGGTAGTATCATAACTTGATTATTATCCAATAACATCATTTTGGGAATACTCTGATTACTTGGACATTGGTTTGCGTAGTGTCCCCAATCCTTACAGAAGAAGCATTGTACATTTGAAACCATTTTCTTACCCTTGAAGTTATGCACTTTGTGTCCTTTTTCTCTACACTTATAACAAACTCCCATTCCCTTTAGGAAAATTCCATGATGTTTCTTCCCACAATTACCACATATTGGAAAATTCTTCTTTCCCCTCATCCCTTTATCCATCATTCTCTCTTCCATCCCTTTCGTCTCTTGCTTCGCTTCAAAGCCATAGGACACAAAGAATTATTTACTTATCTTATTAACACATGATACTATTTCTTCTTATGTTGAGAACACATGGGAGACTATTTCCCTTTGAAATGTTGGCTTAATACCGTGAAAGATACGATCCTTCTTACTCTTTGGATCATACGTATTGCTGGAGTTCACATTCCTTCTACTGGGCGCCATTTCTATACAATGGCATAAACTAGGTTAGTTTATGAATCAAAATACATAATTCCATACTTGTAAAACACTTAACACTAATTCAACTATTTATGGATATAATCCATAATCATAAAAAAAAGTTGTCTTTGAGGAAGTATATACTCATAACCCTTCATAGTGGTTTGTAAAGAAAATGAGAATTATCCTAAGCATATCCCTCGGGAGTGTCGTAACCAAGAGTGTAGCAAGGCCCGTTGTCATGCACCAGTTCCCGTTCGAGTCTAGCTCAAAGCGGTGTTTTCGGGTTTTACCCCTAGGTACATCTGTGCCAGAGTCGCCTCTACCCGTTCGTATCCAGAAAGGGATGTATTGCTTGGAAAACTCACAAAATCTCTATAATACCAAAATTCTAGGAAGTTCTTATATACTAATCCTTAATGTCTATCTTCGGGCTATGTGATCTAATCAGAGTTTATCTAAATATAGCTTCCAAGGTTAGTACTAAACTGCCTCTGATACCAACTGTAATGCCCCGAACCCAGCTACCCAGAGTCAGTGCATTACTTCGTAACATTGGCATAATCACAAAATATCAAGTCTCGAAAGACCGATTAGTTTAGTAGCCTTGGAAACACTAGATATATTCATAAATGTTACATTACATCATAATGTGAAAAATTAATAACAAAGTATTCATAGTTCACACTTATATCCTCTTCTGACTATCCCTGTAGGTCATTCCAAAAATACTTCTTCACATCCTAGAAAATATTAAAACATTGAAATGGGTGAGCTCAGATGCTCAGTAAGGATAACAACATTGCGAAAGCTTTCATAAATAAACATAAAAATTTAAGGCAATATATAACTAAAACAAAAGCCTTTTAAACTTTAACATCAACATAATATGGCAAAAGTAAAATGAGATAATGCCATTCACTTCTTCACATGGATATTCTACTGTTCGAATAATCACATGCAATATCAATAACCACTTTCATAATGAGGGAATGTATAATGCCATACATTCTGAAGCATTTTGTCAAGGCCTCGGCCAAGATGTCTAAAATGATTAAGGCATCGGCAAAAACCATAAATAAAATTGGGAAAGGGCCTCGGCCAATTCCACATCTAGTTGTCTCATGAGACCTACCGATGCATCGAGGAGCTATAGAGGGCTCCACCCGTCACTTATTATGTCCAATACATTCCTCATATGAATAGGTTGAAACATATCATAAACCATAACATAATCGTATCACACAAAACATGCATAAAGGATACATAAAATTTCCACATTTCAATCACAAGATATCAATACAACACATTGATATAATAAAAATGCTTTCAAAACCATTTTCAATACCAAAATAAAAGAAAGTTAAAACTTCGTATTTTTTTTCATCAAAAAAAATGATGGCTTGTAGAGGAAGCCGAAACTCAAATAATGGTCACGGTGGCGGAGAAGTCGTTGTGGCCGCATAAGTATGGAAATAAAAACATTCCCTTTTGTCGTTTAGCAAAACACTTCGTATAAAAAATATTCCTTTTGAATAAACGTAAAAGTAAAAGGGGTTTATACACCGTATAAAAGAAAGTTGTGTATAAAACCAAATATGCCTCAATAAAAGGAGATTGAGAAGAAGTCCTTACAAAGATCATTCTTAAAATATAATAGATCTATTATGTGTATTCACTATAAGTACACATAAATATATTACAATTACAAGATAGGACATAATAATATCACGACATAATTTGAAAGTATGAGATTAACCCAAAGAATGGAAATTGGGTTAAGAAGTTCCCTTACCTCATGTCTGACTTGACTCAACCATTCTTTAACATCCTGAATAATAAACTAGAGTTAATATATACCTTATTAAGAACCATTTTTAATTTCATTATCCTTTTTATATCACTTATTACAATGTTATGAACAGTATGTAATTATTTAAGTGAATAACGGTCGTTTTGTCGATCTTTGGTACTTGAGTCAACAATAAACTTCTTATAATTACAAGTTGTTTATGTGGTAGAATATCCATTATCTCCAGAATTATATTCATGATTTAGATGTCATATATATCATATATATCCAGTATATACATTCATTTATAATATTATGAAACATTTTAGAGGTAAGAAATGAAATGCACCGTTCATGGAGACGGTAAGTCGTACGTACGCATGAACGTTACATTCATTTATATTTCGTATTTAATGGAATGAAATCATAATGATATAAATGTATAATATAATTCCAGTATAATATAGTGTATAATAACATTTACTCCATCCTTTATACATCCCACATATGGCATTAACGATTCAAATCACATTGAGGGGGCGTTAATCCGCACTTCCTAAAATGAAATTATCGCGTTTTACCCATAATGGAAATCATAAAGTATGCCATAAATGAGAAATACAGAAGCATAAGTAAAACATAAACATATTATATATCATATATAAATATAGTGACATCTTAATTTCCACCTTTGAAGGTGTTATATGAGTGTTGAACAATCATCGTTTCGTGAGGCAGAAATTCGCCATCCACAGAAACCGTATGTTCTTTAACCCATAGATGTAGGTGTGTGTAATTGTATCTCGAATCCTTCTTATAAAAAACATCATAGTATATTGAGGATACTGGTGTTGTTACAAAATAAATAAATAAAAAGTGTTTAGGGGGTTGTAGAAGAAAAATAAAACAAAACAACATTAGAGAAGACATTACCTTAAAATCGGGTAACTCTTTTTGATTTGAGCCAAATGATTCCTTGGGAAGAGTTCTGCCCAATGTGAGGCTTCTAGGAGTAAGAGGGGGAAGTTGGGAGAGTATTTGGGTAGATTTTTGCCGAGACAAATGGCTTGAAAGTGTGAATGTGGTGGTAGAGGTGGGGGCCTTTTATAAGTGGAGAGGAGGGGCACTCTTTGAAAGTAAGGAACTTTTACATTATTATACAATGATTTTAGGATTATAAAGGTCCCACACTTATATAATTCGTGTCTAAGGTGATAAGGGTTCGAAATCTACCCATCCAATAGTCTTTGGACAAGTTTAAGCCTTGGATTGTACATTATCTTTTCATTTTATTAAAATCGTTAAATAATGAGGTCATCGCTGCATCATAATGATGTCATAAATAATTTAATATATTTAATGTCTAAAAATTATAAAAAAAAATATGATGTAGGAAATCGTTTTATCTTTCCAATGAATATTTATAGTCAAAAATATGACTTGTATAACCCAATGTAAAAATTGTTTTAGTAAAACCTTTCATGTTTGTGCCATTTTTTACTTTAACATTAAATAAAAGGTATTTATGTCATTTTCCAACTAAAGTGGGTCCATGGGGTCCCCAAGTTGACCCATGAATTTTCATGGTCGGCCATGGCACATCCAATGAGGGTAGGACATGTGTCAAGCTCATCTCATATTATTAAAACATTATTTTTACCTTAATCTACACTAATTACCTCTAATCGCGATTAAGAAATTAAAAGTTACTATTCACCAAAAAAATTATTTTAATCTCATTGAACCACATTTTCCTTCTTAATGACAAACATGCATGTCGGATTTTTGAAATTCAAAACACAGAAGTGGTAATGTTTCATTTTAACAAAAAATCAGTTTTTTAACAACCACTTAGTGGTTTCACTATTCATCAAAAATTGAAGATTTTCAGAATAAGGCCAAAATTTCACCCTAAGCTATAATTGATATTCCGATTTCAAAAATGATGTCTATTTTACAAAATTCCAAAAATATAAGTTGCATTAATTTATTTTATAATTAATTCCCGCTGTCACAACAAATAGCGTGTTTTTAAGAAATAATTTATATCAAAAGATTGGCAATTGTTTATGTCCAATTTCAATGTTAAATTAATTCCAATGACCACCATTGGATAAAATGGTAAAAATATATTCTAATTATACTTTATAACCACTAAATATTATAATTTAACACAATAAATTATTTTGATTAAAAAAGTGGTTTTAAGTATTTTTCACTATTCATAAAAAAATTGGAAGTTCTGAGAAAGTTACAAAAAATTCAACTTAGGATAATTTCGATATTACGAATACAAAAATGAGTCCATTTTGAAATATAAAATTTCTATAAATTTAAAAAGTGGTTATTACTATTCATAACAGCTACTTTGATTAGTTGCAGTGTGTTAGAACTCGAGGTTGCGTACAACACACACTACTGCATTATTGAAAGAGAAGCGTATCGTGGAAGCTCAGGGTGTTACAAGTTCAATCAAGAGGGAACTCCAATACACACTTCTATAGATAACTATATATCATGAATATAAATCAAAAAAATATATAGTGGACAAATTCCGATTCACATCAAATAATATGTACTTATACCCCATTACCATTCTAATGGTTTTCCCAATAACATAACTATATATAACCAAACATCTCACTAATAGATATTCCATATTTTAATGTGAGTATTGATTACATTTCACAGACACATGCCAAACCATTATAAAGATATATTTCATTCTAGAACACTGATAAAAAACAAGTAGTCTATATGTGAGGTGTTTTATCTCATACAATGTTCATCATAACTGACAACCTACATATACTTCTTATTTATAATACCTTTCATCATAATATGTGGAATGTGAACATATGAAATCATGAGATCATATGCTTTTTATGTGTAAAAAAAGAGATATAAACATATCAGGATCATAATATCATTAGAACATGAGAATAACATTTCAAACCATACTCTACAAATCATAGATCACAAACATGATCCATATCATAAATATAGGAAAATCAAAAGACATGAATCATAATGGAATAAATTAACATTAACTATTAGAGCATATGATTTTCATAGTACAATGATTGCTGGAAAACACATAAGCATTGAAAATAATATCTTGTTTAGATCAGGACTTATTTCAATGAAAATCAGAGTGGAATAGTTTTAATCGATAAACCATTATAGAATTAATCGATAACTCACAAGACTATCATAATGGATAAAGTCCCTTACTAAACTAGGTTAATTCATCATTCTAGTATTATTTATTTCATGAAATATCAGTCATTACCAAATTAATTGGAGGGAAATATAGTTCCTATCCATATTGGATATAACGTAACCACAATCATTTTATATAACATTACCACATTCCATGGTTATAACGTAACCAAATTTATATAATAAAAATCATATATATTTATTCCACATGATCGTAAGAAATTAGTCATATCAATAAACATGATTATAGTTATAATGACCCATACTTTACATATATGGTTATTACTTCACAATTGAATCATACTTATTACAACATATAAAAAAAATGTGATAGGACCGTATAGGTATAGTGTCTTTATAAACTGGGAAACATCAACAACTGGTTCATAAATCATCTACATTGTCTCCCGTTTATTTCATCATATCTAGAGCCCCTTTTGGCCTATCCTACTCAATACCTTTCTTCCTGACCGGGGGAAAAGAAAACATACAAAAGGGTGAGCTCAAATGCTCAGTAAGGGTAATCAAAAGAAATATCAATCATATCATATTCATAAGAGCGTAACATTTTGAAAATCTTAACCTGCAAAAGAAACATGGGATAAATCATAGTAGTGTAATGTAATCCCAATAATCATAACTTAAAACACGAAACTTTGTGGCATACACACATAATCGTATAAAATCATTTAATATTAGTCACGGCACATTTCCAAGACCATCATAGAGGACAATATCCACTACTAAACAACGTTCACTCATCGTTCCAGTCCTGTATCACTGAACTAGATTAACTTGTCCTTCCAGCCATGTCTATCTCATGAGATATGAATCTTTACCCAATTCATTGGAGGGAGATATAGGTCCCAACCATATCATAATGAAACCATTCTTATGTGTGCCACCAAATCATAAATCATAGAATAACCCATGTAATAAAAATGAGATTCTTAAACATCATGCCATTATAACATAATCTATATAAGATAAAAGGACATCATAAAATTAATTACATAATAACATAATCAAGTCAATGAAAAAATAGGGATAGAAACAGAACCCTATATTGTCTTAGATGAAAAATAATTTTGATAAAACACTTGAACTCCGTTCTTGAGGAAAACAACCTTTCTACTTCGAAAACAATTTACCTTTCTTATCATGTCATAAAATTTTAAACTAAAATATGTTGATTAAAAATAAACAATAAAACTTGTAATGGAAGCTTCATGAAAATAATTTTCTATGAAATCATAAAAATCTATTCATGCCGTATAAGTTAAAAAAAATATTCTTATCATACTTTGGCCAGAAAAGTCAAAAAGTACATCGTACTAAAAATGAAAAAAGATTAATTTCATATCTTTTACTCACCAAAGGGTAAAATTGAATTTAAAAAACTATAGGAGAATAGAAATAATATTAAATATTGAGGAACCATATATGTTGATGATAAATATTCCCCAGTAAATTCTGAAGTATAAACAATCTCAGATAAAAATGAGATTGCGAGATTTTCCCTTACCTTAGGACTTATTTTCTTAATACATATCCGAACCTCCTGTGTAATGATTTAAATAATGTCATTGACTTTTTATATAATCATATTAATTTTTATGAAATCATATATGGTCATATTCTTATCTTCTTATTAGTAATATTTCCTTGCTACTTGTTATTCGAGTGTTCATTGCTTTATGTTCTTATGCATGTTTTGTCAAATAAATTCTTATTCTTATTTTTAGGTTATATATACCTCATTTCCAGAATGGTGTTAGTGTAATATATATCATATTTATTCATTCAATTCATTTATATAATCATTATTCAATTAAGATCATGTAGAACGAGTCACATCACATTGTGGAGACAGTAGGTCGTACGTACACACGAGCGATGATATTGTTCCCACGATCGTGTAATTGTATGAAAGTGTATGTATAATATTTCAGAATAAATATAACTTTAAAATAATCATATATTGTTATTCTTTACACCATTATACCAATCCAAGTATGGTGGTGGTGAAAAACATATTACACCACGGCATGGAGACGGTATTTCGTACGTATGCACTCACGGTGATTTCGTTTTCCATAGGATGGATAGAAGGTGAAATAGGGTTGTTTCATATTTATAATAACATATCAGTATATTAGTGATACTGATGTTATTAATTCATAATTAACCAACTAATGAAGAGTAATTAGATGAAGAAATAAATTTGAAATAATCACTAACGGATATTACCTCTTTTTCGACACGCCTCTTTGAAACCTTCTCTTAGGGCACTAGTGTTGGTCTTTGAAGAAGACCAGGACAACTCGAATATTACTAGGGGAGTTGAGAAGTGTAATGGGAAGGGTTTTTTCGAGCATGAAGGCTCAAAATTGTGTAAAGAGGAGAAGGAGGAGGTGCCCTTTTATAAGGGTGGAGAGGGGCACCATTGGAAAGTGTGAAAATATTATTTTATTATAAACTTATCTTCAGTTTTAAAAGGTCCCAAAATCATTAAAGATGAAGATAAGAGGACTCATGGTCGAAATAAAATCATCCAATCAGAATTAGACATGTTTTGGATAATATTTTAATCATTATAATCTTATTTATTTAAATCATTTATTAATGAGGTAAATACTGCATCATTATTGTGTCATAAATAATTTAATTTATTTGATGTCTAAAAATTATAAAAAAACACCACCATGTAGGAAATATTTTTAGCTTACCAATTTATAGTTGAAAGGATAATTTATATAACCCCTTATAAAAATTAATTACTAAAAGATTTTTGTTAATGTCAGTTTTTTCTTTACATTTAATTAATTAATCCAAATTGTCATTATCACTACCAAGTGGCTCAATGGGGTCCCAAAATCGACCCAAGGTTGCCCATGGTCGGTCACTACTCATAAAATAAGGTTAGGAAAACTATTAAGGTAATTTTGAATTATTATTATATTCTTTTAACCTTGAATTACCTTATTTACCTTTAACTGCAGTAAATGAAAGTCAAAAGTTACTATTCACCAAAAATTATTTTCATCTTATTAAATCAAATTTTACTTATATATAACAACCATGTATGTATGATTTTTGAAATTCAATTTACAGAAGTGGTAAAATTTCATTTGAATGAAAGAGTTGGTTTTTTTAAGTACCACTAAGTGGTTTCACTATTCATCAAAAATTGATGTTTTTCAGAAAAATACCAAAAATTCAGCCTATGATATATTTGATATCACGAATTCAAAAATGATGTCTATTTTTCCAAATTCAAAATGTATAAGTGGAATTAATTAATTTTAAAATTAATTCCTGTTATCAAAACAAATATCATGTTTTTAAGAAACAATAACTATCAAAAGATCGGCACTTGTTTATGTTCAAATTTGAAGTGAAATTAATAACAATGACCAACATTGGATTAAATGATAAAAATATATTATAATTACACTTTTAAACCAATTAAAAAGATAATCTAACCATATTAATTGTTGCGATGAAAATATTTGTTTTTAATTAAAATATTGCGTGTTTTTACTATTCATTAAAATATGAAAGTTATCAGAATAATATGAAAAAGTAATCCAAATTAAATTTTTATATCCTGATTACAAGGAAGAGTTTTATTTTTTCAAATTCACCTTATAAACATGTCAAAATGTAGATTTAATGTGGGAGCACCATCAAAAGGCGGCAAAACTGCATTTTTTGAAAAATAATTATTTTACCCGATAAAATTATTTTGTTCACATACAATGTTCTAGAAATTATGTAAGATGAATAATAATGTTATAAAATTCAAAATGAAATTAATACTATTCATAACGGCTATTCTATAATAATATTATAACAATATTTTTTTGTTTAGTGAAACCCAGTATTGCGTACTACGCACCCTATCGAGGAAGGTCGTGATTGCATATAACGCAAACCAAGCTAGTGTTGTGTGCAATAAAATATTATTTTGGTGTTGCGTATAAAATAAGACATAAATAAATATACATATCATAAAATATCAGGGTGTTACATTCTACCTCCCTTAAAATTAATTTCTCCCTCGAAATTCGTCACTTCGTAAACAAACAGATGAGGATACCTCTCCCACATTATATCCCCAAGCTCCCATGTAGCTTATTCTAATTGGTGGTTTCTCTATAAAACTTTCACCAAGCGAGTGGTCTTGTTCTGTAGAACTTTTTGACTATGATCTAGAATCTCTATCGGTTGTTCTTCATAAGAAATATCTTTCTCTAGTGGTACAACTTCTGAGCATAGTACATTTGATGGATCAGGTAAGTACATTCCCAAAAGAGGGACATGGAACACATCGTGAACTGGAGAGAGATTCGGTGGAAGCGCCAATCAGTAAGCTACCTTCCCAACACGATCCAGTATTTTGAAAGAACTGATATACCTAGGGATCAACATTCCCTTCTTTCCAAATCTCATTAGTCTCTTCCAAGAAGATATTCATAAGAACACTTTATCACCCACATCAAACTCTGTGGTTTTTTCTTTGGTTGCCAGCATAACTTTTTTGTCGACTCTGAGATTCTCTTATGTGTTGTTGAATAGACCTGACCTTTTCTGCCATCTCATCAAATAGATCAGGTCCTAATAGATTTCTTTCCAGAAATTCATCCCAGCAAGTTGGATTCCTACATTTCATTCTATAGAGAGCTTCATAAGGAGCCATCTGAATTCTGGATTGAAAGATATTATTATATGAAAATTCCACTGAAGGTAGGTGTTCATCCAAACCACCTTTTAAATCCATAGAGCAAGCTCTTTACATATCTTCTAGAGTTTGAATTGTTCTCTCAAACTGAACATCTGTTTTAGGATGATAAACAGTGCTGAATCTCAACTATGTATCAAAAGTATGCTGAAGTCTTCGCCAGAACATCGAGGTAAATCTCGGATCCCAATCAGATATAATGAAAAGTGGTACTCCAAGCAATCTTACCACTTACTTCACATATATCCTGGCAAGCTGATCCAGAGAGAAATATTCTCTAATAGCAATGAAGTGTGCCGACTTCGTAAGACGATCAACTGTAACCCATATAGCATTATTGCCTTTGGATGTTTTAGGAAGTCCAGTGACAAAGTCTATAGTGATGTTTTCCCATATCCATTCAAGAATGGGTAATGGTTGTAACATCCCCTTAGACTTCTATCTCTCAGATTTAACTTGCTGACAAACCTAGCATTGAGAGACATATTCAACAACATCTCTTTTCCTTCCATCCCACCAGAAGTACTTTTTTAGGTCCCTATACATCTTCGTGCTTCCAGGATGAATAGAGAATGAAGATCTATGAGCCTCATCCAGTAGCTCCTTCTTTAATTCTGGGATGGGAGGAAAACAAACCCGATTCCTGAACCTTATTATCCCATCATAATCAAGGTTAAATTCAGGAACATTTCTCACCTTCTTTTGTAACTCCACATCTTCTTTTTGTGCCTCTTTAATATTCACATGTATAGATGGTTGAACATTCATTTGATAAAGATAAAATTTTCCCCCTTCCATAATAATTCCATGATCCACCCTTTTTAAATCCATAAATGTTGTATCTTTTGTGATCCTCATCATAGATAATCTAGCATGGTCTTGTCGACTTAATTCGTCTTCCACCTTGTTTTCTTTCCCATGGTGGTAATGAATTGAGCAGTCTTAATCCTTAATCAGCTACAACCATCTTTTTTGGCACATATTCAGATCCTTTTGTGTGAAAATATACTTTTATCATTTATGATTAGTATAAATATCACTCCTTTCACCATAATGATAATGCCTCCAAATCTTTAATGCAATGATTACCGCAGCTAACTCCAAATCATGAGTTGGGTATTTTTACCCATGGATTTTCAACTGTCATGAGGAATAAGCAATCAACATATCGTTTTGCATGAGAACACATCCCAATCACTTCTTGGATGCATCACTGTAGATCACAAACCCTTCTCCACTACAAGGCAATGTGAGCACATGTGCACTAGATAACCTTCTTTTATACTCCATGAAATTATCTTCACACTCCTCCGTCCACACGAACTTAACTCCTTTTCGAGTCAACCTGGGGAGTGGATTAGATAATCGTGAAACATCGTTCACAAAATGTCGATAATATCCAGCAAGACTAAGAAATATTCGGATCTCAGTAACTGTTGTTGGTCTCGACCATCTTTCTATAACCTCCATTTTTCTGGATCCATAGATATCCCCTCTTTTGATATTATGTGACATAAAAATGAAACTTCTTGAATCCAAAATTCCCACTTGGTTAATTTGGCATAAAGCTTCTCCTTTCTTAGGGTCTTTAATACAATTCTCAATTGATCTTCTTGTTTTTTATTTCTCTTTGAATAAACAAGAATATCGTCTATAAATACTACCACAAACTGATCAAGATGGTCTCTAAAGACTCTATTCATTGAATCTATGAAGATAGAAGGGGAATTAGTAAGACCAAATGGCATCACTATAAATTCATATTTTCCATACCTTGTACGAAAAGACATCCTTAGTATATCCTCTTTTTTGACCCTTAATTGATGATACCCTAAACCAAGATCATTCTTGGAAAAGTATTTAGCTCCATGTAGTTGGTCAAATAAGTCATCAATTTATGGGAGAGGATATTTTTTCTTGATAGTGATCTTGTTACATTCTTGATAATCTATGCAGAGTCTCATTGATCCATCTTTCTTCTTAACAAACAGAACAGCTGCTCTCCAAGGTGATGCACTAGGGCGTATGAATCCCTTATCAAGATTCTCTTGGAGTTACTTCTTCAATTCCTGCAACTCAATTGGGGCCATTCTATAAGGTGTCGTTGAAATGGGCATAACAACCGTTATGAATTCTATTGAAAACTCAACTTCAGGATTTGGTGGAAGACCTGGAAATTACTTTAGAAAGACATCATCAAACTCACTTACAATGGGAATATTCTTAATCGTGAGTTTCTCTCCAACCATATGAGATAAATAACCTTCATTTATTTGAATGAAGACCCATAAGATGGATGAAATTTCCACTGGACGATTATATTAATCCTTGCATCGATATATGATAGTAGATTGATCGGGAATATTAAATTTGATTTCCCTTCATTGGAAATTAATATGAGCTCCATATAAAGAAATCCAATCCATGCCAAGAATCACATCAAATTCCACTATAGGAAGGATCACAAGATATGCAGGAAGAACTTTCCCACAAACATCAATTGGAGAAGAATTATAAACTTTTGATGAAACCATTGTGCCATTAAGTGTTGTCATAGCTAACTCAACATCTAATTGTTGAGGTATTACGACGATAAACATAGAAAATTATTCAGAAATAAAAGTGTGGGTGGATCCAGAATCAAATAAAACATTTTCTACTTTAGAGTGGATGGTAAGTGTACCTTTCACCACTTCGTTATCGTACTCCACATCACCGATAGAAATTGAATGTGACTTTCCATTTTTCTTTGGCCTTAATAGTTTATTGACATCGATCATCATCAATAACCCTTGGATTAGGGCATTAACTGGAATAATGCCCCATTTCCTTGCACTTGAAACATTGATATGTAAGTGGTGCATTTTGTGTATCCCTTTCTTTGTTCTCATAATTAGACATATTCTTCACATTATTTAGACATTCAACTACCCGATGACCTTCTTTTCCACACTTAAAACATTTACTTTTCCCTTTAAGACAATTCCCTCCATGTTTCTTTCCACACATTGTGCATAAGGGAAAACTCATCTTCTTTTTAATGTGGTCTTTATATTTCCCTTTAAATTCCATTTTCCTCTTATTATCAAACCCATATGACTAATTGCTTACTCCAATATCCATCTCAACCTTGAGAGCACATCAAACGTTTTCCTCACAGCTATTGAAGTCCCTTATGGATAATGCCCTTCAAAGACATGGTTTTTAGCCACTAAAGAATCGATCGATCTTACTCTCAGGTTGGATAATAATTCTGGAAGCATACCTTTCAAGCCTTTTAAAATTTTCATCGTAGGTACCAACCGATTCATCATCCTTTTTCTTTAGTTCAAGAAACTCATTCTCCATCTTTTTTAGAAGAATAAGAGGGAAGTACTTATTAAAAATAAGTTCTTGAACTCACCCAATCCATGGACTCAATTTCATCCATTTGCCTCGTCTTATTAATTAGATTCCACCACTGATCATCTTCACATTCCAAACGATATACTTCTAAGATGACTTTATATTTTTCAGAACATTGCATGACTGGAAATATCTTTTCAGTGGTACTAATCCGTTGTTCAAAAACTAATGGATCAGAAGTCCCGCTGAATGAAGGTGGACGCTGCCTCATTACGGATTCAACATAATGTTTCTCCTTCTTTTGCTCGTTTGGAAGTCCAGCATGATTCATAGCTTGAGAAAGTTGTGTGAGCATGGATACAAGATTTTTCATTCCATCTCCCATAACTTTTGGTTTCTCAGGGGGACAATAATTGTAATTCCTGTCACATTTAGCATTAACACTGTTCCTTAGGGTTCCATCCATTGACTAAAACCAAGAATCATAGTGTGAGAAACAGTAATCATAATAGGAAAAACACATAATCCAGAATAAAATTTCACACTTTAGGTCTTATCATAGGTTGTTCATGGCCATTTCTAAAATACTAATATTGTGTTCTATGTTTAGACATATCCTTAGAGTTCTTACTAAGGCTTTCACATCCTAGCTTACAAAGGATGACTATACCTTTCCTCTGATACCAACTACAACGAATCATACTTTACAAACATGGTTATTACATCAGAATTGAAGCATACTTATTACAACATATTAAAAAACCATGATAGGACCATATAGGTATTATGTCTTTTGGAACTGGGAAACACAAAAAACTTGTTCATAAATTATCTACATTGTCTCCCGTTTATTTAATCATATCTAGAGCCCCTTTTGGCATATCCTACGTAATACCCTTCTTCCTTACCTGGGGAAAAGAAAACATAGAAAAGGGTTAGCTCAAATGATCTGTAAGTGTAATCAAAAGAAATATCAATCATATCATATTCATAAGAACAAAACATTTTGAAAATCATAACCTTCAAAAGAAGCATGGGATAAATCATAGTAGTGAAATGTAATCCCAATAATCATAACATAAAACATGAAACATTGTGGAATACACACATAATCATGGAAAACCATTTCATATTAGTCATGGATCATTTCCAAGACCATCATAGAGGACAAAGTCCATTACTGAACTGAGTTCACTCCTCATTCCAATCCTGTATCACTGAACTGGATTAACTTTCCATTCCAGTTATGTCAATCTCATGAGATATGAATCTTTACCCAATGCATTGGAGGGATCAATAGGTCCCACCCATCTCATAATTAAAACATTCATATGTGTTCCACAAAATCATAAATCATAGCATAACCCATGTAATAAAAATGGGATTCTTAAACATCATGCCATCATAACATAATCCATATAAGATAAAAGGATATCATAAAATTAATTCCATAATAACATAATCAAATCAATGTAAAAATAAGGATAGAAACATTAACCTATATTATCTTAGATTGAAAATAATTTTGATAATACACTTGAACTCCATTCTTGAGGAAATATCCTTTCTACTTCAAAATCATTTTACCATTCTTATCATGTCAAACAATTTTAATCTAAAAGAAGTTCATTAAAAATAAACATGAAAACTTGTAAAGGAATATTCATGAAAATAATTTTCTATGAAATCATAAAAATCCATTCAAGCCGTATAAGTTAAAATAAAAGATTCTTCTTATACTTTGGCTGAAAATGTCATAAAGTACCTCATACTAAAAATGACAAAAGATTCATTTCATATAATTTACTCGTAAAAGGGTAAAATTGGATTTAAATAATTACAGGAGGATGGAAACAATATTACATATTGATGAAACATGGATTTGGATGATAAATATTCCCCTGTAAATTCTGAAGTATAAACAATATCGGATAAAAATGAGATTCCGAGATTTTCCCTTACCTTAGGTCATATTTTTTCTTCGTACATATCCGAACCTCATGTATAATGATTTAAATAATTTCATTGACTTATTACATAATCATATTCATTGGTATGATATCATATATGGTCATATTATTATCTTCTTATTAGTAATATTTCATTGCTACTTGTTATTCGGGTGTTCATTGCTTTATGTTCTTATGCATGTTTTGTCGAATAAATTATTATTATTATCGTTAGGTTTTAAATACCTCATTTACAGAATAGTATTAGTGTAATATATATCATATTTATTCATTCAATTCATTTTTATAATCATTATTCAATGAATATCATGTATAACGAGTCACATCACATCATGGAGCCGGTAGGCCGTACGTACTCACGAGCAATGATATCATTCCCATGATCGTGGAATTGTGTTGAAGTGTATGTATAATATTTCAGAATAAATATAAATTTAAAATAATCATATATATTTATTCTTTACACCATTATACCCATCCAAGTAAGGTGGTGCTGGAAAACAGATTAAACCACAGCATGGAGACAGTATTCCGTACATACGCACGAGCGGTGATTTTGTTTTATATAGGATGGATAGTAGTTGAAATAGGTTTGTTTAATATTTATAATAACATATCAGTATATGAGTGATACTGATGTTATTAATTCATAAATAAACGACAAATGAAGAGGAAGTATAAGAAGAAATAAATTTGAAAGAATCGATAAAGAATATTACCTGTTCTTCGACACGCCTCTTTCAAACCTCCTCTTAGGGCACTAGTGATGGTCTTTGAAGAAGACCAGGACCTCTAGAATATTACTAGGAGAGTTGATAAGAGTAATGGTCAGGGGTTTTCTGAGAATGAAGGCTCAAAGTCGTGTAAAGAGGAGAGAGAGGTGGTGCCCTTTTATAAGGGAGGAGAGGGGCACCTTTGGAAAGTGTGAAAATATTATTTTATTATAAACATATCTTCTGTTTCAAAAGGTCCATAAATCATTAAATATAAAGCTAAGATGACTCAGGGTCGAAATGAAATCATCCAATCAGAATTGGACATGTTTTGGAAAATATTTTAATCATTATAATCTTATTTATTTAAATAATTTATTAATGAGGTAAATACTGCATCATTATTGTATCATAAATAATTTAATTTATTTGATATCTAAAAATTATAAAAAAACACCAACATGTAGGAAATATTTCTAGATTTCCAATGAATTTTTATAGTCTTAAATATAATTTAAATAACCCCTTATAAAAATAAATTACTAAACAATTTTTGTTAATGTCAATTTTGTCTTTACATTAAATTAATTAATCCAAATTATCATTATCACTACCAAGTGGATCTATGGGATACCTAAATAGACCCAAGGATACCCATGGTTGGTCAGTACTCATCCAATAAGTTTAGGACATGTTTAAAGATAATTTGGAATTATTATAATATTCTTTTAACCTTGTATTACCCTATTTACCTTTAACTGCAGTAAATAAAAGTCAAAAGATACTATTCACCAAAAATGATTTTCATCTTATTGAAACACATTTTAATTCTTCATAACAACCATATATGTTGGATTTTTTGAATTCAATTCACAGAAGTGTTAAAATTTCATTTAAATGAAAGCGTCAGTTTTTTTAACTACTACTAAGTGGTTTCACAATACATCAAAAATTGATGTTTTTCAGAAAAAATCCAAAAATAAAGCCTAAGCTATATTTTATATTATTAATTCAAAAATGATGTCTATTTTTTAAAATTCAAAATATAGAAGTTTAATTAATTAATTTTAAAATTAATTCCCGTTATCAAAACAAATTGCATGTTTTTATGAAATAATAACTATCAAAAGATCGACACTTGTCTATGTCCAAATTCAAAGTGAAATTAATTCCAATGAAAAAAATTGTATTAAATGGTAAAAATATATTCTAATTACACTTTAAATCAAATTTAAAATATAACATATCAATATAAATTGGTTTGATGAAAAAAATTTTTTTTATTAAAATATAGCGTGTTTTTACTATTTATTAAAATATGAAAGTTATTAGAATAATATGAAAATTTTATCCAGATTAAATTTTTATATACTGATACCAAGTAAGAATTTTATTTTGTCAAATTGAACTTATAAACATGTCAAAAAATAGATTTAAGGTGGGTGTGCCATCAAAAGGCGGCAAAACTGCATTTTTTATAAATAATTATTTTACCTGAAAATTTTATTTTGTTCACATACCATGTTCTAGAAAATATGTAAGATGAATAATAATGTTATAAACTTCAAAATTTAGTTAATAATATTCATAATTTCTAGTACATTATAATATTACAACAATATATTGTGGTTTAGTGAAACCTGGTATTGCGTACTACACACGCTATCGAGGAAGGTCATGATTGCGTATAACGCAAGACAAGATAGTGTTTTGTGCAGTGAAAGATTCCTTTGAAGGTGCATATAACATGAGACATAAAAAAATTTACTTCTCATAAAATATCAGGGTGTTATAATAGTTGGGTTTCAAAAACAACTCTTATAATAGAATTTGGAAAAGAGATATTTTTTATAATAATTTTCTCGTTTCATAAAATCATATTCCATTGAAAAAGCGTTTGGTTTCTTAAGAATTTTATCATGGTATAACTCATTGATGAGAAAATGGATTCATAGACATATTTTTATCATTAAAATAATCATCTAGAGAAGTAATAACAAAGGAATCCTTTGATAATATCCATGGAAAATAATAATTCAAATTAATGGATTTTAGATTATATTGAAAATTATTTTCAATGAATAATCCCATGGGACATTTCCTGGGGAAAATATATGTTCTTTAAAAATAAGTTTTCTAAAATAAAAAATTCATAAAATATAATAGAAATCAATTCCTTTTAAAATAACATGGAAAAAATTATAATGGAATCATGATCGAATGTATTGGGCATAATTTTGGTAGATTTTCATTCATGAAGTACATATTACAATAAGAATCCCTTTTACATTACTATTGATAGATAAATGACCCTTTTTGGAAAATGACATTATGATTCCCATATAAAAAATTTATAATGTAAAACATGTGTAATAATGAATTTAATATATCATTAAGTGATAGTGAAAATCAATTTTTTGAATTTTTTTAGAAAACATGGTTTTGGATGTGAATGGTGTTTCTGACCAAAGTGATATAAAAAGAGGATTTTCCATAAAAACATAATTTTAAATACTTGAGTATGTAAAGAGATTTAAATTAATTAAAAACATATATTCCTTATAAATATCCAAATTATATTAAAATTAATGTGTTTCTTGAGAGATTGATTATCTTATTTAATTATTATATTTTTAATCATGAGAAATCCTGATAAAAAATGATATTATAACATAAAACTTAAATAATTTCGTAACATTGAATTAGAATCCCAGAGAATGAAAAATCATTAATGAAACTTATTATATCATTTTATTAAATATATTCATGATATTACATGTTAAGGTGGTTGTATAAACACCGCATTAAATTGTAGAAGTTAATATCATAATATATATCTCAAATAAGGAAAATGGAGATAAAAATACAATACCTTAAGTCTTGAAATCATTTATACATGCTCAAACATCATATTATTTTGGATAAAATTTTATGTTTTGTCCAAATTAAAACATAGTTTATATCTAGGAAAAAACTACATCATATATGATGAGAGGTGGGAATTAAGGAATACATTTGTTTACTGATTGGATTAAGAAAATGGATTGGTAAGTGTGGTTTTAATAATAGAATGGGTGGTCATTTATACATGAGGTGAGAGGAAAACATGTACTCTTGGTAAATATAATGGTGTGCACAAAATTACACATACCAAAATGCTCCTAAATGGAATATTATAGAGACAAAAGTGATTGTGTAGAATAAATATGTCTAAAATTGTTTTTAAAATTTTTGTGTAGTATTTTATCCCCATCAATTTATTTTAGCCACCCAATGAACCCATTGGTACCTAAAAAGTGGTAAATAGTTTTTACTATTTTAACTATTCATTATTGTCCTAAATAATGTTGAAATTATTAGAGAGTATAAATTATTATCATTAAAAAAATATGGAATCCATGTTTCAAAATACAATTTATTGAGGTGGAAAATTTTAATTTAAAATTTAAAACTGTATACAAGTGGAGAGAGTATTTTTCCAAAGTGAAAATGTTTATAAGGTTAAAAAGTTTATTCTAAAAAAAGCTAATAGGGAAATTATTATAGAGAAATAAATTGTATAAATTGGTACACTGTTTTATGATGGTTTCATTAAATCATATTTTAGTAAAAAAATAATTATATATATTATTTTATCGAAAAAGATATTTCCAACAAATAATATCATATTTTGTATTCATTAAAAAGACTAATATTTTTTGGGGAACCCCTAAAATTTACCAAATGAAAATTTAATAAGATTATATAAATGATTATTTTTTTTATAAAATTCATTATTTATTGTTTCAAAATTATTATTTATTATTTTTTTAAAAAAATGAAATATTTTTTTTTTCATAATATGGTAATTTTTAAATATATAATTACTTATTGAAAAATTAATTATTTTTTATTTGAATGTTCCATTTATATAAAATCATTAAAAATAATATTTATAATTTATATAGTCATATTAATTCCTCTATGTTTAACGATTTTTAAATGATATTATTTGTTAAATAATAATATTAATAGTTCCTTGTGGTTTTTTTAAAATCATTGTTTCCTGTAACAATTACTATTAAATTAATTTAACTTAATCCAATTCCTAAAAACTCATACACACTGAATATTATACATTATACCCACATAAAATTAATTTATCCCTAGAAATTCCGTCAATCCTATACAAATAGTGTTTGGAATGTGTTTTATCAACAATACTCTATTAATATTATTGAATTTGTTTCTCTGAAATAACTTTTTTTTGTCTTACTAATAAAATTACATTAAAGATTATTAATAATTTATTTCAAAATATTTATCCAATTTATGGGTTAAAGTATTTTATTATGTTTTTAGGATGTGTTTGAAAGTAATATTGAAATATTTTTCATATACTACATTTCATAGAGTAATGGAAGGTTTTAGAACCCAAAATTTGGAATAAAACATTTGGTCTATGAAATATACGATGTCAGAAAAGTGTGTATCTATAATACTCCATTTATCAAAAAAAATACACTTGAAGAACTAATAAATCTAATTTTGTTATCAACCATTAATTTTAATCCATATAAATAAATTTTTTTATAGATAGAAATACAACATTTGACATTTCTAGTGACATAATTTAAAATTGTAGATATTTTCCATGTTTCCTATAATTGTTTAACGAGATGTAAAGATATCTTTAATGTCATTTTATGACTAATTAAATGTATCATATTAAATTAATTAAATTATTCATAGTTATATGAAATTTTACAAATTTATGTTGTATTTTTAGAATTCAAATGATTATGATTCATCGAAGATATTTATGAATATGTTCAAAATAAACGAAATATATGTTTCTCTTGATAAATTCCATGATTTTTTTTTCATTTGTTGAAAAAGTATGTGTTTTAATATACAAATACTGATTAACGTAAAAGATGAAAAATAACGATTTTTTGAAAAAGAGATATTCATTGCAGACATATATGTTTCAATCTTCCACAGTGTAAACTATTGATTAAATATTACAACTCCAATTTGCATATTTTCAAATTTTATCAAGGATCATTAGGAATTGTGATCTCTTCAAAGCTATTATTTCAAGAATCTTTTTATCTATGATGGATAAGATCAATTTCATTTAATTTTTTTATATATCTATATAAAATAATCTTTTATCTCAATTAAATAAAATTCTATTTGTTTATGGGTGATTCAACTATTTAGACTGAATCATGGAAGTTTTTTATCTTCTCTAACAGAGATATGTATTTTCAGTTCTGTGCAAATGAACCATAATGATCTATAAAATCCTTATTGTAAAGGTTTAAACTACATATACTATGTCATTATGTTATTTGGACAAGGGGATCTATCTAGTAAAAATCACAAAACTCACTGAGTGAGTGTTGGTGGAGTGTTCTAGGGGATCATTGTTCCATAAACCAATGTAAAAATTGATTTTTTACACTTCTCTATTTCCCTTCTAATTAAAATTATTAATAGAAGATAATGGTGTATATTTTCATAATTCATAAAGCAGATAATATTTTATATCTGCCTACATTTTTCAAAATTCAAAATTAACACACCAACTTTTGTATATATTTTTTATTTTTCCCTAAAAATTTGAATCAAAGGATTTGTTTTTTATGATGGAATATTACCTCTATAATGGTGAAATAATAGGTATATTCAAAGAAAAATTCAAATGATTGAACTAAAATAATGTATGAAAATGTTCCTCGCTCCATACATTAATGGTGTTAATTATGGATGCTGGAAATATCAAATGATTGTATATTTAAAATGTCTTTCATTCATATTGTACATGATTATTGTCACATTATATGAAATCCATCCAAAAGATGAAACATGGGATGAAACTAAGGAAGCTGATTATTATGTCAATTCATGATAACTGAACACTATTAAGTTTGTACATGTTCAAGATAAATTTGATCGAGTATATCACAATTATACTCATTATGAGATATGGAAAAATATTTTGGATTCATATGAATGAACTAGAAATGTCATAAAATTAAGGTACACTCCTAAAAAGCATAAATTATATACATTTAGAACGTACAGTGGAGAACTGGTCACTAAAATGCATAGAAGACTAATATGAATATCCAATAGTGTTGAATCCTTAGGAACATCAATTTATAAATCACATTTTTCATTGGAAGTACTAGTTGTTTTACCCTCAAATTGGATTGAAATATCTTCACCTATATGGAAATCCACTCGATTTTAAAATTTGAAAATGAAGTAATTGATTAGATCATTAATGATGTATGAGCCTAAAATTTATGTTGATTCTAGATAACATAATATGATAAATAGGGAAATAACTACCACTAAATTTACTTCTTAGAAACATGAAAAGACATGAATTTTTTTTTGTTACACTCTAAAGTTATTCAGAATATTTATATTCTGAAATAGAAATAGCTCAACTCCAAAAATTATTCCAATAAAATAAAATAAAAATAATAAATTTTTTGGGAAGACATTCGTGATATAAGAAATAAGATTCAAATAATTATTATTCTATGAAGGTATCAAAATGGGTTATATCGTACCAGATTGCCCACATTTAAAATAAGAAAATATATAGAGGGAAGATAAATAATGGAAAAATTAGATGAGAACTTATAATGAGAGAAAGAGAATGAAATCTATGATGGTTACATGGAGTTCATCTAGGGACATCAACACATCTTGTAAATATGACACATAAAAAGATCCAAAAATATGGAAGAAAATAAGGGAATTATGGCTACGGAATAAGAAGGGGAAACTAGCCACATAAACAGAAATTATTTTTAGAATATGGATTGTTGTTACTCGATACACAGGTTCAACAACCCTTCCAATTTTAATAAAATATTCAAAATTATATGCAGGGTTGGTTACCTTTGTAGATACAGCTAAAGGGAAGTAGTTATTGATAGTTAAGTTGGAGATCAAAAACCAATTTTGATCAATATTATTTTATATGTTCAAGGGATCATGAAAAAAAAATTTGTATCTCTCAAATATTTGATGATGTATTTTATGTTGATTTCTCTAAAAATTCATTTTATGTATTCAAATAATAACTTTTTAAATTTATATTTCCTTGAACTAAAAATGATTTCTACCTTGGATTCTAATTTCCTTTATAAACCACAATTTAATTGTTTAACTACATAGACCAATGAATATTTGATTTGCTATATGATACATAGAAAATGTATTGTATTTACTTTATATTTTTTTTTATAAAAAACAAGTTTAATATTTTCCTGGTCATAAATTTAATAAATATATAATATGATTTATGACAAATTTGAAAAAAACAAAAGTCATCCATCACATCTATGAAAAAATTTTAAATATCCAAACCACTATAACATATCATCATGGATAGGGTCGGACCATTAAGAATATCAGAATGAATGATATATTATTATTTTTATTATATTTAATGAATTTTTAGGATATATATCAGTTTATTTCCTATAGAATAAAAAATTAATTTTCAATATATTAAAAATAGTTTGTAAAATTTATCAAATATAAAATAAAATTAAAAATTATTTCCTTTAAAATTTATCATGGTGGTAAATTTTAAAATCCTAAATTTAATTCTATTTTATTATGGTTATATGTTTAAAACAACTTCTTTACATGAATAATACCTCAAAAATTGTATTTCTAGAAATTATAACTAAAACTATTAATAAATTAGAAAACAAATTATGTTAAATGAATATAGTATTCCTACCAAATTTTGGGAAGAAGCTAAAGACAAATCATATACTATCATTAGTATTTTTTTAATGTGTCCCCATCTTAAAATGACACCCAATGAAATATAGAATAAAAAAAACTATAGTCAGATATATAAATGTACTTTGATATATAGATTATATCTACAATACCTAGGGAAATTTTGGAAAATTAAATCCAAATTAATGAAGGTATCATACTAAGATATTATGAAACCAATTAAGGTTATAGTATTTATAATAAAAATTAAAGGATTGTTGAATAATTTTTTCATGTTATGTTTCATGAAATAAAATTATTTGATCACATTAATAGTTAAATAGATAATGAAACATTTTCCATAGACAACATGGGATATGATTAACCTAAAAATTATTTTCATAATAAGTTAGATGAAATTCAGACTAGTTTAGATGAACATGAAACTGATGAACCATAAATTAACATTCCTACAAACCTTGAACAATAAATATCATCAATTAGATACAATAAATTGTGATCATGATAAATGAGTAAGTGCTAAATGGATGGTTGGAATCCTTGTTTAATTCTTTGACTTCCAATCATAATTAGAACCTATGACTATAGAAGAAGGATTTGAAGATGAATTTTGATTATGGGATATGTAATAAGAATTTAGAAATTTAATAAAAAAACTGTTTGGGAATTAGTTTATAGAACTTATAATCGTATGATGTGCCTTTTAATTGAGTTTTTTCCCTCATCCCTCACTCATGATTTTATAAAATTAATTAATGAATATTTTCATAAATTTCATATGATATAAAATTTGTTTTTTTTGTTATACTCATTAATATTTCATTTTTATGTTAAATTATTTAATTATTTAATTTATATTATTATTCTTCTCATTCAATATATTCTTACATTCAATTTATTTTTTTCTTGTAGAATACTAATTTTGTTTTTTTAATTTTCTTTAATTCCATTAATATTTTAACAACATGAATTTTTTTTAATTAACCCAAACATTAATTTAAATGTAATTATATATTTTTTTAAAAGTAATATAAAATGTTCATAACTTTGTGATTTAAATAATAAAGTTAACCATTTTGAATTTAATTTTATTTCAAGTATCAAAATAATAAATTATTTTGTAATTTACTTTTTTTTAAAAAAAATTACGTATGGATTTTTTTTATTTAGAAACAAATTTGAATTAAATTATTTATAATTTTAATAAAATTTAATTAACACATACTTTATTATTCAAAATTATGTAATTCAAGGATTATTTGTATTTTTCAATTTATTAATTTTAATTTATCTATTTTAGTTTTAATGCAACCATTGCCTTTTTGATCTACCACAATCAATACTCTAGCAGCACTTTTTTCTACCATCACCATCCACTATTGAAATGTTATCATATCAAAAACAAATTGTTAATTTATCTAACTTTAGACAAATAATCTATTTCTAGATAGAAGCCACCACCAACCTCCTTTACCTCTACACCCACATAGATCCACTACAAGTCTCCCTTACCGACAACTTGGAGTACCTTCTAGTGGATCCCCAATAATAAATTCCTATGATGCCAGAGCCATACCAATATTCTACCTCTAGTAACCCAAGCATCCACCTTCATGGTCAGATGATCTATATGTAAAAAATACACTCGAACTTATCCCTCACATCAGATAAATGAAAATCACCCAAGAATAGCATTAGAGATGAATATTCTTAACTTCCCATCATCCATAATAAATATTTATTTGAGAGATCCAAGACAAAAATCTATCTTCAGACCAATATAATCGATAGAAACTCGAGACATTGTCCCCACTAATGATTCAAACCAAGACCAATTTCATCACCACCACTGTTGTTGAAAAACCAGATGTTAGAGGAAACCATATTCCACTACAACATGAAAGTGAAACTGCAGACGTGGATTCTTCTGAGGAATATAGCTTCCACTAATGAGTCGAGGCATGCTACCCACTTCCATAACCAACCGATGCTTATAAATCAAACCAAATTCAAGCTGATGTTACCTCCATGGAGAAAATGAAAAACTTGTCAAGCTTCTCATAGAAAAAACCCACCCCATTAGGCAGGGAGAAAATGAAAATGAATGAAATAATGTAAATAATCTAATGAGAAAACAGAATACTATATATTTTAATCTAATAATTATGAAAACAATGATAATATGTATTTGATTATAAATATGTATAAATAATTTTATTTAGAAATGTAGTTAATATTAATATATGTATTTCATAGTTAACATTTTTTCATTAAAAATGTTATATTTTTATATTAGTAATTAAAACAGTAATAATAATTTTTTTTATAAATATTATTTGTGATATTAAAAAATAATAATATTTTTAAAATTATAAATGTTACATTTTTTTAATATTGACTTAATTTTTAATTTATCCCGTGATATATTGTGAATTGAGGATTATTATTGTCGTTGTTCATATTTAGTTTCAAGATATTTTCTATAGAAACTATGATGGGAAAAGGTGAGGCCACGTGTTTAGTGAAATAGAGAACACTGACCTGAGTCATTCAAGAACTCCAGTGATGAACCAAAAAATAACATAGGATAATTTTTGAGGCATGGATTTAGATATTTAAATTATTAATATGAAAGTACAATATATAGATTGGAACATTTACATGTTCTATTAGAGTATGAGTGTGAGGAGTAGTGGAGCAATATCATTCATAATGATAACTGCATGAGGTATATTCACTTCTCCTTTTTCCATTTTTTTTATTATGTAATTGTGGTTTTTTCTTCATTATATAGAAATATGAAACATGGATAAAACATATTCCTCAAGTTATTTATATTCTTCTTGTTATTTCCTTTTTCATCATTACATTATTTATTCTACAACATTTAGAATCAATTGGTATCATTGATTCTGAGTTTATAATACTTTTTCTGTACCTCTCACTCTAAATTTTAAAACATTTTATTTAATTGGAGGTATATATTCTAGAAAA
Organism: Viscum album; assembly: GCA_963277665.1. Taxonomy (NCBI): domain Eukaryota; kingdom Viridiplantae; phylum Streptophyta; class Magnoliopsida; order Santalales; family Viscaceae; genus Viscum; species Viscum album. The sequence goes on along the minus strand of OY728151.1, from coordinate 1,447,269,700 downwards.
TTTTCATTCGAAAAAATATTTTTGGATGATTATAAGAAGTGGAGTGGTTAAAAAACATCTTTCTAGAGGATTTATCACTTTGTAAGGGAGATCAATCAATATTTTTTGAAAATGAGAATTCAATATTATTATCATAATGAACACATATGTGAAATCTAGAGGTATTTGTATTCCTTGAGCATCTATCATGATTTTACATCCAATAACATAACTCACATATTTTTCAACATTAATCCAAAATCATCTAGTTATGTAAAAAAATCATTTCCACCTCATATTTTTCGTGCATTAGAGTATATTAAAAATATAATTGTACACTATAAGTAAGAATTATTGTTTTAATTTTTTTTACACAAATGTCTTTGTGTCTTCAAATCCCTTTGAATCATTATACTTTGTTAAGTAAGAATATAATAAATAATTAAAATATGATCATATAAGCTACATACGTTTCAAGTACAAGGAATTTTTTATGTGGAAGGATTCATGAAACTATTTTTTCAAGAGAAAAAAATAGTTTCAATTATCTTTATTGTTGTTTTTTCTAAAAAATTATAAATACTACTCTTAAAAACAAGGTTTTTGTTAATATGGATATTCTACTTGTCGTTGTAATTTTTTTATGTTGTATCTTTGTAGAAATGTATTTAATATAAAAATTTTTCTCTACTTTATGGAGGTTAATAGGAAAATAAATAGATAGCTTGGAGCATTGTGAAATAAAAAAAGATAATCATCATTGTGCTCTTAAATAGAAATTCATATATTAAATGGAAAACATAGGACATAGTGTTACTGTTACAAATGAAAACAAATTTCAACCTTAAATAAAAAATTATTAAATTGATAGGCCTAGGATAAAGGATATTCAACTCCCTTAAGTTTCAATAAACCCATCATATATGTGGTTATCTCCTGGACCAGCAAATATGATCCAAAAAATCCCATTCACTAGGGGCTTCTATTAATAGGATATCTAATGAAGACTCAATGGACAGTATTAGATACTTCTTCAACATTGTTAATATTTACCTATACTAGGACTAATAAGAAATGAATATATATTGAGATTGATATACTTTTTCCATAAAAGGAATTATAGAAATTCGTATTTGGAACTAGATGAGAATATATTATAGAATGGGGATCAGGTGTATATTATTTTGTATTGAAATTATATCATCAATTATATAAGGGTTATCTATGACAAAATACATGTTTTTCACCAAGATTATGGGGAGGCCATTCCTGACGCCTGGGATTGATTTAGAGGCCTTGTTAGATAGTTTACTTATTATCAGCTACCATGCCATGTTTTCATGGATACCATCTATGATGGATTGTCCAATTCAGGTCATAATATTATAGAGCAGTCTTCTTAGGTTAATTATAATGTTAATACTAAGGGGTAATTGAGAAAACATTTCAAAATTATTTCGTTAGGTTCTAAAAAAACTCATGTCGGAAGAGAGTTAACAAGTGTAGAAACATTAACGATTCATGGGTAGATTTCATTTCATATAATGAAAACATTTATGATCGAAATAAGTAACAAATGAAAAAACATTCTAAACAATGTTACATTCAAGTTGGATTATAAAACTATAACTAATCTCTTACTAAGAACTGTGCATATCATGGGATGTTAAGGGACCCTGAAAATTTCAATCCAATTTTTGATATTTCGACCATATATAAAAATTTAAATTTTTAATATTATTTTCATAGGAAGCCTAAAAATCATAATACTTTTTCAAATAACTATATCGATAGTTATAACAACTATCCAAATCTATCCACGAATGAATATGTTATGATAAGACAACCATAAAACACTTGTTACCAAAACTAACATAGAAAACAGTTCTAAAACCAATAGAGGAGTGGGTCAACAATATACTGGGTGAATTTTTAGTGGAATATTCACAATAGAATGGTTCAAATGATTTTAATATTTTACTCATAGGAGGATATGGTTGATAGTAAAAAATAAAAAATTAAATATTTTAATGCTAAATCTAATTCTATAATTCACAATAATGAATTAAAAAATAATCAATTATCAAGAGACATGACAAATTGGGATAAAATGAAATTTTCTGAGACCATCTAAAATTATCCTTAGGGAAAATATCATAGTATTTGTTACAAGAAGTGATATTAATACTCAAAAGAATTAGGAAAAGAACATAATAGTTCTAAAAATGATAAATAATGTTAAAAAGTACGTAAAAATATGTATAATAAGCAATGATGAAATGAGAGGGAAAATCATGTAAGGAATAAAATATATATGTTTCACCTGAAATTAAATTTGGAATTTCAATGAACCCAAAAATAAAAAAGGTGAGGAGAAATCTTTGGGAAGAATAATGGAGGTTACTTTTATTGAAATGAAATATTCCCTACCCACTCCATTCCCAAAAATGATAAAACCAACAAGTAAAAAAGGATTGTCTTCCTCATTTCCATGGGATTTTAACCAAGCTCTAATTGAATATTCCTTCCATCAAGGATTTGAATCAAATACATTAATTTTTAAAATATCTCAAAAAATTTAGTTTCATATATGAATATTATTGAATTATTTCATACATGAAACTTCACTAAAGAGTGTAATTATATTATTTAATAGAAAATATCTTGTAAGATTAATGACCTAGGTTTCTTGTTGCTCTAAACTCATTAGGGAATAGTGGTCAATTAATCATTTTATGTGGTTTAGTTTCCAATATAAAACTTATCTCCTTATCATTATTTCAATTGTTGAGATTGGATAACCATTAACCCACCACTCTCATCCTGTAGTTTTCTAACCACTCATTCAAAAATCCTATTAGAATGGTAGATGATCTGGTGGTTGGAGTTTCTATGATATTTCTATTAGACAATATTCTAGTGTTAGATTTGGAGTGTGAATAAGAGGTGATCATCATCCTATTCTGGCACATCTTTGGAAATTTTTGTTCAATTATAGATTTTTCTAAGGGATAAATGAACAATAAATCACGAAAATAATAGGAGGAAATAAATGGATTTAAAAAATTTAGGTGAATATTTGATTGTGAATATATTTCTAGTGCATACATATTAGAAACTGAATAAGCAATGGAAACTTTATAATAATATAAAAACATAACAATTTTTAATGAAATATTTTTGGAAGTTGAAAATGAATAGTAAAACACTATTGACTGTGTTTAGAGGGAGAAATTGGAAAATTTTCTAGAATTTGATAAAAAGCATATTTCTATTATCAAGAGTAATTCTTGAACTATATATAATTTTTTTTAATATAAATAATTAATGAGATAACATGAGGATGATTATATAACTATAGACCAAGTTAAAAATATTAATCATGTAGAGGGAGAGTTATTTAATCAATTGGATGATTTTTCATTAATGAATATTATAAATTATGATATGGAGAAATATGAAATTGAGATATCGACTTTGGGAAACAATGGAGAAATATTAAAAACCAATTGTTTAATTCATAACCATTACACTTTTCAAAAATTGTATAAGAGACATGTTAATGATCTCAGTCCTCTGAGGGCCAATAGTCTTCCATCACATAACGAACCACCCACATTGGATATAAATCCACTCCTAGAAATCCTAAAATATTCATTCCTAATTTTGAATTCATTAATGCTTATAAATATTTCTAAAAAACTACATGGTATTATAGAATATTTTTTTCAGTTCCTAATAAATTTAAATATTCAATTATGTGGTCCATATATGATATTAAGGGGATTATTAGTCTATTCAAAATTAAAAAGATCCATGTAGATCTATACCACAATATGAGAGTTTAATATTATTGGAGACTAAACCCATTTGTGAAATAAGTTTTGAGAGATGAATTTATTAGTATAATTAACATGTGTATTATATATCCCATATCTGAAAGTGTTTGGGTAAATTTGGTCCATATTTTCTTGGTAAAGGAGTTCACACTATAGTCAGCAATGAAAAAATGAACAAATTAAAGTGAGAAAAGAAACCAAATGGAGTGTCAGTATTGATTACGGAAAAATAATCCCAAAAACTAAGAAAGTTCATTTTCCAATGACTTTCGTAGATAAATGGTTGTGATTATTTATATAATTGAGTTATTTTGTTTTCTGGGTGGATATTCCAGTTACAACCCGAATTATATAGCCTCAAATTATCAAGAAAAAACTACATTCACATTCCCCATTAATAAAATTTCCTACCATTGATTTCCCTTTGGACTATGAGGCACTCTCACTACCATTTGGACATTTATAATGGTTACCTTTTCATACATGATTGAGAGGATCATTGATGTATTCGTGGATGCATTCATCATTTTTGGATGCACATTTGAGACTTGTTTAGAAAATATGAAATTGGTTTTAGAGATAATTTTAGAGAAATATATTGTTCTAAATTGGTATAAATTATAGATTACTATAACTAAAGTTATTTTTATGGGACATTATGTTTCTAAGAGGCGTATAGATGTTGATAATTAAAATGATGATTATATTCAAACATCCCCCTTCTGAAAATGGTAAGGGTGTTCAATGCCTCATATGGATTTTTTGGTTTTATCAAAGGTTTGTCAAATAATTTTAAAAAATTTCAAATCCCTTATGTTATTTACTAGTCAATGATGAACTATTTCTTTTCATACTAGCATATTGGAATAATTTAATTTTTCTAATTAAAGACACACATAATCACCCATCAGAACTACACCTTCTTAGAAATTACCCATTGAAAAGATGTGTGATTCATGTGACATGGATATTAGAGATTTCTTTGGATAGTGGATAGATACCAGGATATATGTTGATTTTTATTAAAATGGACTACTAGATGATGGATAAAATTATTACACCAAATATATGAAGTTGTATTTTTCTATGAGTTTATCAATATAATAATTTATGTTTTAACTTTTAGGATTCAATGTTATAATATTCATAGATCATTCTACAAAAATTATTTTCTTTCAAAGGAGTCTAAAACTAGATTAATTAGGTGGATTCTCTTTCCCAGAGCTTCATATAGATATTAGAGAAAAAAAGTTATCTGAGAATGCACATGAAGATCACATTTTTATATTTTCCAATAACCAATATCAAAATCCATGGGATATTTATTATTCCTTCTAGGATTATAAGATTATCACTATCTATGATAAGAAGTATACCCAATTTTTATACTTTGCTAAAATTATTTCATTGTGGGTCATTCCTTTGGATTTTTCAAACAATTAGAGTAAGAAATTTATTTTGGATTTTAATTACTATCTTTGGGTTGACCGCATGATATTTAGGAGGTGTGATTATGGGATTATGAGATGGTGTATACCAAAAGGGAAAATGCTATAATTTTTTAGATTTTTTTCTCCTCACATTTTTGGAGAACATCATAGTGGAGTGTGGACATCCCAAAAAAATAATTTGTGTTAAAATTTATCAGACCACTTTGTTCTAGGATTCAATTATTTTAGTTATGGTATGGGATATATGCGAATGGATAAGAAATTATAGAATAATGCATGAGCTACATCATAAATCTGTTAGTAATGTATATTTTTTTAATGTTTGGGATTTGGATATTTAGTACCACTCCCATCATCACATGGGAATGAGTATTTTTTATTTAATGTTGATTAATTTATTATGTTGTTTTAGGAAGTATCACCACCCAAAAATCACAAAAGTAATCTAATTAAAATATACTAAAATAAAATTGTGTCCAAGTTTTGGGTTCCTAAATCATTAATTAATAATAATTGAAAATATATTAAAAATAATAAAATTAAATATATTAGGGATAAATATAGTTATTTCCATGAAACTATAAATTCATAAAATCCATATTCTAATGGATAAGTAGAAATTTAAAAATGGTACTGAAAAAAGATCAAATAGAAAAATTAATTAATCTCTGATAAAGGTGGGTATTTAAAATTATATGATTCATTATGGATCTGTAGAACTAAAATCAAAACCCTAATTGATATGTCTATATATGAGATGTTATTTGGTAAATAATTTATTTAAATTTGTAGTTATAGTACAAGTAATATTTCAATGTAAAGGATTTATAATTTTATTTTCAAAATGATAAAGATAGGAGACCTTGAGGACATATTGTTTTGGAAGATATTATGAGATATTCTTCTGATAATTCTAGGATTTACAATGATAGGTCCAAGAATTTTCATGATTCTGTTTCTCAAAATATAGAATTTAATGTTTGAGAGATGCTCATTCTCTTTAGTTATTTTCATATTATTTTTCTCAAATTAGACTATGTACCCTGGTAACCTGATAACTGATCCATTCCACACATAGCTCGAAGGTCATTCTCAATCCCCATGGGTCAGTGATTATAACATGACATAAAAAAATGAACGTGGAAGCGGTTTTTAAAAAAATATTTTATATGTAAAAGATACAAGATACTATACATACAAAAGAAACTTCACCAGAAGTAGTGTATGATTTATCAAATGGGAATAAACATTTCCCAGTACAAAAAATAGTTCTAGAAATACAGGAAGGTAATTTTCCCAAGTCCCAAATTATACACAACTCTCTAAGTCCACAGGACAACCACTAGAACATCCTCTAAAAGATGTGTTTCCCCTACTCGAAGCAGGAATGATATAACCTAAAAACACTCTCAGGAACATGTAGGCTGTTATAAAAATCATGTATTATTTCATATAAATATTATGTACCAAGATTCAAATATTATATTATCCAATAATGTGCTTTCATCTTAAAATAAATATCATATGTTTTTCAAAATCATATTTAAACAAATCACGCTTTACATTTAAAAAGATGGAAATACTATAGAAACTCATGATTCACATTTAAAATTATGGAAATACTTTTGAAATAATGGAATTACCTTAAAACATATGTATCTTTACCCCAATTTTATAAATAAAAGCTTTATATAAAATAGTTTAAATAAATTAAAATTTATTTAAAATGGTTTAAAATAAATGAATATATTCATTTGAAATAAAAATAAGTGAGAAACATGGTTATATTCCAAAGAAGGTATGATATTTCTAGGATATGGGGACCCCACAAACATGGTGAAAAGACAATATATACATACATCCCTTTGAACTCATTCAAAAGAGGATTCATCACCAACACCTCAAGGATTTGATGTGCTGATATTATGTTTTGACATTTTGAAAATCATAAATTGTCATACATATTACTCATTTACTACCTAAGGATTTCAGGTGTTTTATTATAAAACAATGATCAGAAATTTAATTCAATAAACCTTAAAATACAATTTATCCCCTCCTCCATTTCAAATATTCCAATTTCCCATTTCAAATCCATAATGGGTTTTTGATAAAAAAATTCCCTTTCACAAAGATGAAATTATATTATTACTATCAAAACCATTTTATTTGATTATCAAAAATTATGATTTTAAATAATTTCGCAATTCAATTTCACAATACACTTTCAAAAATGAAAATCATTAATTTAATTTTACATAAAATTCCATCAATTTCACAATAAACCCCCAATTCAATGGAATTGTGGGTTTTCACAATTTTAAATCAAATATAATCCCAGAATTAAATTCAATAATTTAATAGAAAAAATTAAGGTCAAATCCGTTAATTAAATTAAACAATTTAAATTTTATTTATTTCTATAAATATACCCCAATTAAATGCAATTTATGGTTTTCCCCAAATTTATACGAAAACCAAATTCCCAAACCCCCAATTCAATTGAACTATGTTCATAATCAGACAATTGAATGAAAATTAATTTTAACAAAAAAATATTTAAATAATAAATTGAAATTAATAAATCATTTTATGGTGAAGAAAAATTTTTCATCATAACAGACCCAACTACCTGAGGATCGACAAATATTTAATCACAAATTCATTCATGAAAAACTCCAATAAATAATTATAGAAACAAGGATCAAGGAGGAACACCTCGGTTTGGATCCAGAAAATTGGGTATTATTTTAAAAAATCAACACAGGGATCCATGGATCCCTAGGTAGGAGAAGGGAGATCGTGGGAGATAGAGATTTAGGTGATAAAACTAAATAACAAAAGATTAAAGGACATTCCTCAAACATAAAATCACATACGAGAAATATCCCAGTGGACAAAAACTATTCTTGGGAGCTCCATGGATTTGAGAAAATAGTTTGGGGATGTAATGGTCCCTTTGGGACACAAAAAGTGAGGTTCGGGAATTTAGAAATCGAAATCATATTAATTTAAACTCATACTCAAGGCTTCATAGGCATACAATCACTATTAGGAAAAGCCATGTTTTCCAGACATGATCCCATTTTAAATCAGATGCATGGTTTATCCTAACAAGCTGTACGACTTGAATAACCATGCACCAACCATTAAAAGAACACTACCTTGGGTTGCACGATTTTAATGAAAGGGTGCACGATTTGGGTCAATCATGTTCCAACCATGCACCATGCTAGAATTTTCAAAACAAATAAAAAGTTGAACCCAAAAAAACCCAAAAAGGAACCCAACCAAGGCTTGGTAAAATATGTCGTACCATAATACATGAAAATTTTAAAAATATTTTATGACCTCCCCACCATAGAATCCTCATGTCCATATAAATCCTTTTCATAATCTTCCATGAAAATAAGATGATTTCACTACTCTCTCGTCAATTAATCCCTCTCCCATATATCATTATTATCAGAAATGTGCTACAACAGAACATAAACCAATGGTATAACCCTCCCATGAAGTACCTTTGTTACAGAATCCACTATCCTAACAGGTTTTTCAGCCATGGATAAATCAAGTTCAACTTCAATATCGTGATACCATGAAACATGATATGGATCATATAGATATTTTCAGAGCATAGATACATGGAACATGTTATGTATTGACATAAATTATGTTGGAAGTGATAAATGGTTAAAAAACATTTCCAACCTTCTGAATAACCTCAAAAGATCCGTCAAGATAAGGATCATGCTTCCCTTGCCTCCCAATCTGTCAAGGACCTAACATGGGTGAATCATTCAAGAACTCCAGGTCACAAAATGAAAATTCTTACAACCAATTATTACATTTAGCATATAAATTATACTAGTTCTATTCCATAATCATCCTCTAATGAGTCAATAGTATCTTTTCCATGATCTCTTGAACCAATCATGGTCCAACCAAAGAACATTCACCCATCTCTAACTAAGGGAACATTGAACTTTAATTCCATCAACATAAAGTCCTAAAAGAAATAATTATATTCAAGTATTGGTAAAATGTTTTAGGAAAAATCAACAAACCACAAAAGATCAACCCAAGCCCCACCAAAGATAACAACACAAGCACAAAGCACATACTCAAGAATATGAATAGACCATTCTGTATGGCCAACATCATACAAACTGTATGTCAGAGACAAAATAATGTTAGATCACATTTCCTCCTAAAGGCCTGTCCAAAAAAATGAGATGAATCCCAAGGATCTGTATTAGGTAATACAACATATGAGACTACATGAAACAAAAATATAAATTTCACATAGATATCTCTCAACTCCACATTGTTGTTTGAACCATTAGTGGGTATAAAGTGTTCTGACATAGTCAACATGTCTATCAAACCCCATATAATATTCTTCTTTCAATGGGTATAAGGAATCCCATCCAAAAATCCCATATAGATTTCAGCCCACATCTTTGTAAATACTAGAAATAGCCGAATAAAACCCAAAATTTTCAAGTGTTCATTCATTACCTACATGAACATATAGCACTGAGAGATAAACTTAGTAGTTCTTCATCTCATACCTTGCCACCAGAACTGATGTCACATATCGTAGAACATATTCTTGTTTCATGGCTGCACTTCCCCCTAGGAATTATGGAAATCGACTATAATATCTTTCTTTACCTCTAATAGTACAAAAATAAATTATGAAATCATATAATTACCAATATAGGGAACAACCACTCAAAAACATTATCCATACAATAATGTGAGTCTCTAGTGCTCTAAAATTCATCTTCATGATTATATTAGAGAATATTATCTCTAGAAGAGTGGATTTTAACTAAAAACTACCTAAAGAAAAACCATCCTATGTTTTGTGGACTCTAATATGTAATTTTTCAGAGAGATCCATGAAATTGAACTCTTTTAATGATTCCTTCATGGCCTTGGTCAAAATATCCCTGATCAAATCATCCACAACAACATTACCATTCCCCAGAGTATAGGTGATCTCAATGTAATAATATTTCTAGTATTCCAACCCATGAATCTAGAATGGAATAAAATATTTCTTATAAAATATATAACTCAAGATCATGTGGTCTTAAAACATGGTATTCATTTATAAATAAAGGTAGTATAACCATCTCATAGGCTAGTTCATCACAGATACAATTTCACAATCGTGGAATGGATTGTTCAACTCACATGGCCTAAGCTAACGAGATCCAAATCCATCATCATGATTAACATGTATAAGAACATATCACATGCATAAAACCATTGAATCATAGAGGACCACATAGCCCTACCTATCCTCTAGAATAGTCAACATCAACACACTAGTCAAAATAAATTTATCCTTAATAAATTAACTATGACATTTTTCATTCCATTAAAAATTTACTCCCACCCATGTTATAGTAGTCATCAGAGAAGCCAATATTGAGAAGTCCTTAATGAATCACAAAAAATACACATCTATGGCCAACAATCAATGAATATATATAACATTTTTTAGTTGTTCCCATTTCATAATAGACTACAACTTGTCAAGATCATCTGATACCCCTTGTTCAATACCCCATGCCCCAAGAATTTTACATCCTTAATTCCGAAATTTCATTTCAATATATTGTCATGAAGATATTGATTTGTTAACAAGCTCATTACTATTATACGATGAAGGACATGTTCCTCGGTATAATTATAATAATTTATTATGTCATCCTAAAATACAACTACAAAAGTATTTAGATACACATATAAAATAATGTTCGTCAATTCCATGAAAAATAAAATATCATTAGTAGAAAAAAGTTCATAAAACATACTCATATTTTTCATACTATCTACAAATGGAATCATTAAAAATACAATATTCTTTCATCCTCGACAGATGGTAACCAAAGTGGTGATTATACTTTGAGAACAACATCACCCATTTCAAAAGATCAAATATATCATCAATCTATGGAAATGTATAGTTGTTACTTATTTTCACATGATTGAGCTTTTGTTAATTAACACAAGGAAAAGTAAAACATTATATTTCATGGAAAAAATAACTGATGCTGCTCAAGGTGGCATACTTGGGAATATGAAGCTCTTCTTTATAAAATCATCCATCTGAGAGTTTAATTTCATCATTTCATATGGTGTCATGTGGTAAGAGGGAATATAAATTAGTTATGTAAAAGAATTAAGTAAATAGGGATCATAACATAACTTATTGGTGGAAGCCAATGAATTAAGAAGGAAACACATTTGGAAACTTGATGAAAATTAAAGAGATATTTATACCCAATGATTCTCACTCCAAATCAATAGAAAACACTGAGATCAATTTCCAAGACTCTAGAAAAGACTGTCTAGCTTGGCTAAACCAAAGGGTCTCATACTTCATTAATGACATGGAATTCACCATTAGTTTTAGTAATGGATAGTCTTTAAAGATAAAAATCGATCAATGATTTATTAGAAATGATCCAATCTATCCTGAATATGATGTCAAGTGGTTTCATGTTGAGGACCAAAAAACATGACTCAAGATCAAAATCTAAAATACTGAATACAAAAGAGAGATTATAGAGACCCTAATATATCTCCATGCTAAGGGATGTAGTAATATCCATAACATATGATAAAATCATTGTAGAAAGATTTATAAAATTAACAATACATGTTGAATTAAATGAATGAGATGCATTAATATCAAATAAATTAGTAACTATTGATGATTTATAATGATGGTAACTCTCATAGTCACTGTTCTTGTATCTTCTTCCTTTGAAGGCTCTTCGACTGCTTGATGTAGCTTTATTAAATATTTCGGTGGATGAAACCCTCGTACATTTGAAACATATAATTTCCCAACATTTTTAATAGGAGATAATGATCCTATTCCATGATGAAGAGTAGAATAAACATGGAAGAATATATGTAAATGTCTCGAGAGTCTGCAACACCCATAGTTCTTGGGTGCATCAGTGAAATCCATATTTGAATGTAAGGGATATCAATACTGGTAGAAAATCAAAGGACCTATTCTAGTCACTACAGAAGGTCTAGAAGGGACATGCCTTCAAAAACATCCATGATAACCATCAAGCTTCTATATTTATTTATATAACTCAAATTTTCATTGGGAGAGAAGGAAACTATCGATATCCCTGAAATATTAGCCAGATCTATATCAACCATTGAAGCTCTATCCAGCACATTAGAATAAGAAGGTAACTTCATCATGAATACCAGAGAATGAATATCATGAAAATTTCTTAATTTTATCCTTCATGCGTTCATCTTCTCCTTTAATAAATTCTTAGCTGAGATATGAATGAGCTTCGAAATTCTTTTCTCATACTCTATTATGATCAAGTTAGTCTTCTCATGATTTAAAAACTCTATAGCCTAGGCCAACATCACTGAATCTAGACACTACTATGTGGTGAAATGAACTTTGATGTCTTTCCACTCTAAGACCTCATTATTTTTCTCCATCACTATCATTACCCAAATCTCCTTCATAGACGTTCTGACATGATGGTGGCACACATCACTTTGATTTCATCGGTGGTTTCCATGATACTAAACAAACACTCCAAAATGATTAACCATTCATCAACCTCTCGAATATCACTTGAGCATTTTAATAGTGATTGATTCGAGCAAGGGGACTCTTGAAATCATACAATAAGAAGATCCCTCTAGGGTTACATGTCTAGGGAATGAATGGGAACTAGATGTGGTGCCCATCCATGAGCTTGGATAGTGCTAATAACCACCTCAACTAGGTTGTGATTCATAAGGGGATTATCAAAATGAGGTTCAGTAGAAGATTCCTCTTGGATCTAATTTTCGCATATTCTAGGAGGATTGATTATACACAATATCATCAAAAAAACAATGAATATATCATATAAACACGCATATAGAGAAATAAGGTAAATTAATCCCAACCTATTGAACAAACAATATTTTAATTTCAATATATCCAAATCAAAATAGATAATATACTAGAACTGATACTCAAGACATATTTCCCTAAACACCCATGGTGACTTATGTTTCAATGTGGAGAGAGCTTCCTAGGAACCCAATCCCAACTACCTCCTATGTCCTAACAAGATTTCACAAATTTAAAATGACTTCATGAAAAAACTCCAACCTGGAGCCTCGATACCACTATGTCATGAATCATTATAGGTACCCCAGTCTCCAAATTACAGTCATAACCTGACCCATGTCGGGGCTTGAGCTACAAATACCCCAATCATGCCTCCATAGACTAGGGGGTGGTGACAAGAATTAATGTAATAACTTACTCAGAGAGGCATTTTCCTAGGTACATGAAAATATACACAAAACCAACTCATTTTAAAATTCTAGGGGGAATGAAATAAAAGATACAATAATGCTATGAAGTAAACCCAACACAAATGATACTCTATAAAATAAATATTTTTGGTATTGTATACTAAAAAGTGAAGGAAAAAAATAAACGCACAAACCAGAAACATGTCCCATCCTGAAAAACTGGAAAGGTGTATACAATTGAGAGATCGCACCTCTTGAATCACAAGATATGACCAACATACACAGTCTAAGCACCCAGTATCTCTATGATCAGTTAAATCTAAATTTGACTTGTCTATCATTTTCAAAATCCATGACATGTGTTGTTGAAGCTCGTGTTGTGGTGGGTATATACAGAACAAGTAAAATGCACAAAAAGGGTGAATGAGGAACTTTTTGAGATATAAATAAAGAGTAAAAAATTATATAGAAAATGGTACATTGAAAGGGAACATCTCAACCCAACCAAGAGGGAAAGAAATCATGTCCATGAATAAGGGGATAAACTAGGTGGGTATATTAACTACCCATCAATCATTCCCTACCTATAATATGAGATTATAATCATACAAATATGAGATGATAAACTCATAAATCACATAAAATACCTATAAAATATTCACCTCTCTTGGAAGGAGATTTTCCTCAGTTTCAATCGATAAGAAAGAATGTATATATATTCTTAGTTATATAATCGCAAAATATCTAATTCATTTTACATCCAAACAAGAAGACGAACCATTAATCTAATGTGAAGTCCATTAATGATTCCCAACATCCCAAGTGTCTCCCTTAAACACTCAAGCCTAATGAAATCAAACACCTCACCTTGATACTATCTTCTTTGGTTGGTACTAACTCACCCTCATGGTTTAATGTCTCATCACTAGGATGAATATCGGTGGGGAAAGTGTTCATCTTCCTCATTTGCCCAAGGCTGCATCAAACAACATCTTTTTCATTATGCCACACATTAAAAAGGCATAATTTCTAGGTAAGTATAGCATACCAAGGTTTGATAGGAGGGTCCTAATTTTCTAGTAACTATGGAAATCCATGGACTTTTCCTACTGGAGGGTAATAGTGGGGAATGTAATCTGGGGAAATCCACTACCTCGGCCTGCAGGATAGTAACTCCAAGAATGGTCCATAGGGAATTCCATTTCCTAGCCCAACTAGAGGGTTATCTAGAAAATATGTCATCAAGGAACACCACTTCTCATCCATTCTTGATCGTAATATTGGAAAGAAGTATTTGGGGAAGGCCACTCTGAATTAATACTACAGGGTAAGCCAGAAAATTTCCCCATTGAATGTTAATAAACAACCCTAATAGAGGGTAGTCACAGTAAGAAGTCGTATGGGAATTCCAATTTTTATTCCTACTGGAGGGTAATCTCTAAATTTCAGGAAACTCCACCACCGAACCTTGTTGGAGGGTAAATTGGAAATTTCATCAGGTAACTCCAATGCCTAGTCTTTTTGGAGGGTTATTTCTAGAATGATCATAAAGAAACTCTAATTCCAAACCCTACTAGAGTGCTAATATTGGGAATTCATGGTGATTCATCATGATTACATCCATCATCGGGTTTCACCTTAGTTCGTTCCAACCTTGTACATTTCACATTTTATCTCGTAAGGTACTTTTTATAGAAGTAACACATTCTAGGTGGAAGAAAACTCAAGATAATAATATCATAGGAAAAAATTTGATTTTAAATGAAGGAGAAATGGATGTTCAATTTTCACTCAGATGAGCTCAAGGAGTACAGGACTTGTGAGGTATGCCGCATTGAATTTATTACCACTTCACTATCTGGTCATGTCTTTGGTTGGTACATAGTTTCTCATCCATGTAGGGTTACACAATGTGTAGGTACACAACACGGTTTGCCCAAACAATCTAGGGATGCGGAAATTTCCTATTGTTGTGTCAGTATACTCAGATCTTATGTCTAACTATCTGATCTGTCACATGGGTTGTCTATCTGGGATGGGTGTACATAGAGTTTGAGGGAGGACTATAGGCCATGTAATCCTTAAATTTTACCAAAACCTAGAACCACCACTGAGGGGGGCTACACGTTCTGTGTTCTTCATTATAAATTATGTGTAGTGGGGATTTTCTAGGAATATTCATATATTCATATTTACTGTCAGTGTTTTGAATCATCTTCAACCAACTTAAATCCCACTATGGTTCATTCAGAAAAATGTGGATCATTCTAGGGATTTCGGATCATTGACATTCCTTAGGGTGAATCTTATCTGATAATTGAAGAAGGTTACATCATGTGTTCCTGAGGCTACCATGCAAATTATCAACATAGTTTTGAAGATTAAACAACGGATCAGTCATCCTCACCTCACAGTATTTCTATATTTGTGTTTAGTTTGAAAAACAAGTAATCTTTCTTCAATATGTCACATATCGAGGTGCTTGATCGTGCTTGATTCACCAAAAAATCATCGAACCGGGACCTCTAGGATCAAACTGGTGATGAAAAAATATAGAAAAAAGTGATAAAATCAACATAAAAATGATTTGAATGTTATTGGTCCATCTTTTCTTGGACAATGATCATGAACATGATCCAATGTTAGATAATCCTATGAAATAAATTATGTTTTAGTTATTACGGTAGATAGAAAGCTTTCAATTGGCATAGGTCAAAGAAAAAATGATGCATCTCTTCAATTATATTAATTTATGGGTTTATAACAACGAAATAGGAGTCCTTGAAATGTTTTAATTGATAATTGGTGAAGAATGTGATAACACAATGATTTGATAGAGGCGTTGCATTTACCATTCATCGATTCGTGTGGATCCAAGGATTCATCATCTTTCAATCTAAATTTGTCGTTGGGAGGAGGAATAGTGATTTTACATTGATGGGAGAATTATGAGACAACCCTAACAAATTTTCCATAACGAAATATATATATACATTTATTATGTTAAAAAAATAGATAATTAATAACAAAATTAATTAATTCACATGAAAACACCACCAATGAACAAGGGGTCCTAACATCCTGCACTAAGTCATTTTATGTCACACCTATAGTAAACACCCCATTATGGACACAACCGTGGTCTCATATTTCCGATCTAATCCATTGTTTGAGATTTATCCAATTTTATTTCATTTACTACACATGAAAATGATATAATATATTTAATATTATTATAAAATTAATTCCAACCACTTGGGCCACGGAATAGAACATTGTCATAAAACCTATATCTAGAGAGATAAAATGAAATATTTTGATGTCTTAGAATGGAATTTTTTTCTCTCTATCATTCCCTCCTTGTAGATTTTCATCCCAAAAAAATCAAATCTAGGTGAACAACTATGGATTCTGAGCCAGCCTCCAATTATCCCTCTCTCAATTACAATCCATCACAATTTCATACTACCACAGCATGCAAAACAAAGGAATGGTCTATCCACGCAAAATCCTCTCGTGTTGATCCTCAATCTCCACCAGGTTCTCTATAATGGTGCCTCCATCCAAGATTATTGTCTCACCATATTCAATGAAGTGCATGGGATCACGTATGTATCTCCCCTGATGCAACACATGGAAGTTGTTGTGAACCCACATTATGTATGGGGGGTAGGGTGAGGGGTTAGTCAACCTCACCAACCCTCTACACGATCTTGAGCTGCCAAATTAACCATATGAATATATTTAATCCCAATTTTTAACCTCTGCTTACCACGTTATGGGGATACTCACAAGAAAACATTTTCTCCCTACTCGAACTCCAATGGCCTATGATGACAATTTTTGTTTGATTTATGTCTTCTTCGGAGAATCCTTTTCCACTCATAGATGAAATGGACATTCTCCTTTATCTTTTGCACCAACCCTAGGACCAAAATTTATGACTCTACAAACTCAATCCAACATAGGTGTGACCTAAAAAATCTCCCCGATATGGCCTCAAATTTTTTCATGCTAATTCTAGATTGGTAAATGTTGTTGTATGCAAACTCTATTATAGGTAGGTGATCATCCTAGCCCAACTAAATTCTACCACAAATGCTCTCAGTATATTTTCTAGCATAGGGATGGTGTGATCAGTCTTCCCATCGGTCTAGGTATAAAAGGATGTAATCATAGACAATTGGGTCCAAAATTCCTCCTAAGGAAATATCAACAATTATGATGAAAATAGTGTGTCCCAATCTGAGAAAATTATCGAGGGTACCCTGAGAAGGTAGATGATCTCTTGTATATAAAACTTCTCTAAACCTTCCACCCAATTATTCTCCTTGATAGTAAGGAAGTTCTCCAACATCATGAGTTTCTCAACTACCAAACAGATAATGTCATGGACATTAAATGAGAGTAGATTACCTATGAAAAAATTAGTGGTTATGTAAACCCATTTACACTATGAGATCTCAATAGGCTACAAAAAAACCCATCGTAATATGGTTATCATCATTCACATTCTAACAGTTGATGCATCATGAGAAAAAATCGACTATCCTTCATATCATACTAGATTTATGAACAAATATCTTACTATTAGGATTGGATATTTATTTCAGGTTTTTTTAGCATAATAGAATAATTTCTAAATTTTCTAAGTAAACGTTGTATACACATGAGTACACGCAGTGTACCTAGTTGTTGTATATAGTCATATACTCGCCTCGTAACAACTGAGTACATGTCCATTTAGGTGACCTAGATGACCGCCTAAAGCGAGGTATGGTTGAGGATAGTACATAGAATGTACATTAAATAAACACTCTATGTACATTTATTTTTAATTAAGGAATTTAAGAGGGGTCATATATCATCTCCAGAAGACAATTCTTCGACATGTGTCTTGTATAAGAGAGCGATGGAAAACTGGAGAACATCGAGAACCTCTCGGTTCATCATCGAAGCTCTGATTGAGATATCACCAGGTGCGTTGGATTCCCACCGGTGAGTTTTCTCTTTCCCTAGATCATTTTTATTTATTTCTTCCCCTCTCAAGTGTATTTCAAGGATGATCATTTTTACCATTTTTTTATATCTACTTCATTCTAGGATGATTCAATTTCCTATTTTCATGAGAGTTCCTTATACAACATCAATGTAGGTGGTTTGTTACTTTCTTTGATTGTAATTTTATTATAGATTCATAATGTGTCAAATCCTCATGTTGAGGCACTCCATGCTTTTGGAATATAACCGTGTTTAATACCTGCTATGTTTTGTTTGATTGAGAAAGGTGTAATTCTTTATACATAATGTTTTATACCTTATTATTGGACATTATATGGGTGTGTTCCACTGATTTTTTATGGCCATTTGATCTATATTTTCTATTATTCTGGCCATGTTTATCATGCCTCATGATTTAAGGATAGAGATACTGATTAAATGATTATATGAGATACATTTGCTTCACATTGTAAATGTTTGACCAAGGGGAATTGATTGTGGTAGCTTCCTAACGTAGGGTCATTTATGTATGGGTTGTTGTTATTAGGGCCCGGAGGTATTTATTGAGAGAGTTGAAGAGTGGTCATAAACCATAGGTGTTAGACCATGAAACCCTCCCAGAGGGTCATTATTAAAGGAATGTTGGACCTTACAAAATTGACTTTGGGAGCTACCAGGTGGTCATTATAATTTATTATTTCCATGCGGAATACATGGGTATTGGACGTCAGAGCTGCCCAGGTGGTCCTATGTGAGGATTAGTTCCTTGAGGGAATAATGGGGTTAGATTGTGTGCACTTTCCCAGAGGGTCATTATTTATTTAATTGATGATATGTTAATCTAGAGGGGTTAGACTGTGAAAACATCTCCTAGGGTTTCATTGAAATGTTTGAAAGATTGTGACGAGTCTACCAAGCCAAAGCTGAAGCGTGGATTCAGTCTTAAATGTTTGTTTAGAAGGTATATTAAGACGTCTGTTTATTATATCACAGATCGATATAGAGATTATTCTAGATCCTGGGATTCCTTATTAAATGGTTGGAATAATTATTAAATCAACATGAATGTAATTGAAAATTTAGTATTGTTTACTTTTGAGTACTTACTAGTTTATTGCTTTATTTCTTTATATTTCTTGCTATATATATTCACTAACTATTAGGCATAGATATTTTGTTGGTTACCTACTGGGATTAGTCTCACACCTTGTTTGGGTCATTCTTTTGGGACCAAATTTATTATATGATTGCATGTATAGATAAGGGAATGTGCCCTTCTACATGAGGTACTTGATTGCTGTTGTATCTGAAGAGCATGGAACCAAGATGAGGCTTGCGATGATGTTGTAGATTACATAATTTTTAGTACATTGATTTCTTTTTTGTATTTCTAGCACTATGAATTTTTTGTATGCTTTCCTAGATTCATGTTACATGAATCATAGATATGCTGTAGTTGTTATATTATTATTAGTATTTCACTTTTTTACTTATGTTATATGGTATTACGTCTTATGCTATTGTTTACTACTGTTATTCCTCTGTGTATACTCATTCAATGAGGGAATAGTTTCTCTAATTTATTAATTGGTCTTGGATTCCAGTCGGCAGTCTATGATGCTTGGGGAAATGTGTGTGAGGTTATGTGACCAACTGGGTTTGGGGAACCTTTGGGCGGCACCCGTAACCGGGTCATTACAAAGTTGTATCAGAGAATTTTCTTTTAAGCTATTTCTTACTTTTTGGAGACTATAGGTTGGGATATGATGGAATAGGTAGTTGGTAATAAGCTATGCATGGGTGTAGCTAACCTGTGTACTAGGAAAATCCTTTTTACCTTGAATATTTTAATTTATTTGTTTTGTAAATTGTTACAGTTGATCTGATTTCACTATGGGGTGAAACACTTGTTTTGTGTCTTTATTATTGATATCATTGTTCTTCTATTTCATTTTCATCTTGTTGAGATGAGGGTATTCAATCTCATTCATCACATAGGCACTTACTAGAGATCACATGTAAATCATTCTTGTCATGCAATTTAGGATACTTTTCTAATTTGATGTAGTTGTGATAGATATTATGCTAGAGGTTCATGCTGTTGTGATAGATTCCATGATACAATACCTTATATTTTGATAGGGTATTGTAATAAGTAATGTTTCATTTGTATGAATTCCAATAATTGGTCTGTGAGGTGTTATAGGCCCTCTTGGTTCGTAATTTGGTTGATCATATTGAATATTAATTGATTTTTTTTTCTTGTTATGTTGTTAAAAAGGATTCCAAACATAGATCCACGTGGAGTATGGGCTCTCATGGGTCAGAATTTTTCATGCATTGAAAAAAAATTA
The DNA here is from genome assembly GCA_963277665.1 of Viscum album. Lineage (NCBI taxonomy): Eukaryota > Viridiplantae > Streptophyta > Magnoliopsida > Santalales > Viscaceae > Viscum > Viscum album. The sequence continues at coordinate 1,447,248,760 of OY728151.1, read as the reverse complement.
GGTTTTTTGGGGTTTCAAAGAAGTTTTAGAGGCATAATATCTAGAAACCCAAACTGCATCGTGTGTGATGTTATGAATACACGACATGTGTTATTTTGTTTTGGATGATACAACTATTCTTAAGTACATGTTATGTGTCGTATGTACACATCGTGTAGTCTTTAACCATGTGACTGAATGTGTGATCAAAGACATGGTATTGGAAAATATTATGTTTTGAATTCCATGTATTGTGTATGAAAATTTTGTAGATTCGACCACGTATACTACCATGTGACTAATGAAATGGGTCATTATAACATAAATAGTACACGTCGTGTGAATAGTGAACATGCCATGTAGTGTTATCCCAGAGAGGACCGTGTAGTTATATCCATGTAGAAGATCCTAGGTAGGAGGCAAAATTCAAGTACACGCCTTGTCTCAGGATGAACACGTCGTGTGTATGGGGTGTTACACAACCAGGTTGGCAGAGGCACATGACAGGTTAAAAGCATAAGGGAACAGGCTGTGTAACCCTATTTTGTAAAACATGAATGATTTCTTCTCATATTCCGTCTGTTCACATCTATGTTACTATTCTTGTAATCAGTAATTTAGGTGTGACCTTGACCTTTAATATTCATGCCACCAAGACATCCTCATTCTATACACCAGGTATATGGAGATGATCAGACTACGAAAAATGTAGATCTGGGACCACTGGTAGATCCTCCTGTCGTGCCAATCTTGGATCCAATTGTTATACTACACAAAGGTGCCAATTCACATTTCAGTGAAAGATTTTTAATGATTTTAAAAACTTTTCATGGATCACCACATCCTACCTTGTCTATGACAGAGCTGACACAAGTGTTCCACAATATCATCCTCCCACTTTTTCTAGTGATGGAGGACCACAGGCTGCAGAGTCAATATAGGAGTCCATGATTTCTAACATTGTGCATCTAGAGACTCCTCTAGATGGGAAAGTTAGTCCTTTGACATAGATGCTACATTATTTACATTGAGATAATGGTATGTAATCTCATAGGTGGGACATCATCAGGATATGACTTGGGAAGAGTTTCAGAGGACTTTCTAAGATTAATTCTACACCGAGATGTTGACGACCGATCATGCTTGATAGTTCAATCATTTTAAGGAGGGTTATATTTTAGTGATGGATTACTCTTCTAATTTTACAAATCTTCACTACATCGCACCTGTTCTGTGAGGTGATGAGTTAGTTATGTTTGACTAGGAGATTTGAGGATGGTCTCAAATATGACAACTGATCACTGGTGAATGTCATCAGGCTAACATTAGTGATGGATATATTAAACTAGGTTCTAATTACCAAGCCCAATATGAGGGATTTGGGAGCTATGACCCAAGGCGGTTTAGAATCCTTGACAGGTACTACTTCGATAGATAGAAGGAAGTGCCAAAGGGAGCTTTTACACAATATTTCATCAGGTAGCCAGGTGGTATGCTACAAGTGTGGGATGAGTAAGTGACCACATTTCCTGAAGGTCCTAGTTGAGTTATGAACTTATGGAATGATGGTCCATCGAAAACATTTTTTTTCAGGTGTTCTCAGCATCAGCAAGTGATGAAAGTTTTTTTATGACTCTACTTTTTGGAGCACGACCACCAGTTTCTCATTTTTCTAGGAACTAGAGTTTTTTCGAGTCGTTAAGGTCGAGGTGGGGGTTGTGGTCATGGAAGTCAGGCTACAGGTTCCCATCAACAATGGGTGGAGCATCTCATGGTATTCGGGTGGGGTATTAGGGCTACAGTATAGGTTAGACATTTTTAGTGGATCCGACCCAACATGAGGAGGATATTGGACCCTCTACAGCTAGAGGAATGATTCAGGTTGCCTCAGTTTTAGCTTCTGATATTTTTTATACTGGTGATTCCTATAGACATATATATGTTACGATTAAGGAGAGCCTCATGCTCTGTAAGATTACATTATAGTATAATAAGAATATAGCCACTCCATTGGAGATTAGGATGGTTTGTGTACATTAGTTCAAGGATTTCCCTCTTGAGGATGGTGGGAGTTAGTTCATGTGGGACCTCTATTACTTAGACACAATAGGCTAATATTTAATTCTCATAATGGGTGTTTTGGTCTCATTTTCGGCCATTGATGAGTGCTATTAATGCATGGTGAGTTTCACATCACCAGAGGGACGTTCTTTTCCAAACAAGGGTGGGTGGGACGTCCATGAAATCATAGCTGAACCCAAGCATTAGGGGTTGGGAGGAATTAAAAAACAGATTGCCAGTTTATATCTAGATGACCTGGGGGATTCATAAAAAGACTTTCCTCTAGCGTTGAATCATTTTATGGATATCTTTTCAGAAGAATTTTATTTTTTAACTTCAGATATATGGGTATCTTTCTCTACTGAGATTATGTCAAGAGTGGAATTGGTGTCTATTCCTCCAAATACTATGGCTACATCAGAGTCACAGGAGCTCAAGAAGCAGTAAGAGGAGTTACAGGAAAAGGGTTTTATCTGATCCAATACTTCTCCTCGGGGTGTGCCAGTCCTTTTTACTAAGAAGGAGGATTGTTCCATCATATATTGTGTGGATTATCGGAAGATGAACCAGTTGATGGTCATCAACCAATATCCCTTACTATGGATTGATGATCTATTTGATCAGAAAAAACTAGACCGTGTGTTCTTGAATATTTATTTGAGATCTGGTTATCATTAGTTGCACATTAGACCATCCGATACAGCTATTACAACCATTTAGAGAAGGTATGGTCTCTATGAGTATTTAATTATGTCATTCAGTCTCACAAACGCACTAGAAGATTTCATGGAACCTAAAAACCGAGTGTTCTATCCTTAATTGGATTATTTTTTGGTAGTCTTCATGGACTTCATCTTGATGTACACTCACACTCGACATGAACACACAAACCATATTGAGATCGTATTGAGTACACTGAGAGAGAAACAGTTATATGCTAAGCTCTCAAAATTACACTTTTGGATGGAAAAGATTCACTTCTTGGATCATGTTATCTTATATACAAAAGTATCAGTTGACCAAGATAAATTGAGCGTAGAAATTTTAAGGAGCTTCCAAAAACACCGTTGAGGTACATAATTTTCTAGGGATGGATAGTTACTAAATTCACTTTATACAGGACTCTTCAAGATTACCATCACCACTGACGGGCCTGAATAAGAAGGATGCAATGTAGTTCGGGACATATTATTGTGATTCATACTTTTAAGAGTTCAAAGGGATATTTAATTCAGCACTAATAGTGATTTTTTCACACTCAGGGAAGAGTACACCATCTATAGTGATGCATCAGGTATCGATATGGAAGAAGTGCTTATGTAGGGGAATGAGTAATTGCATATGGGTATCGGTAATTGAGGGCACATGAGAGGATTTACCCAATGCATGATATTGAGTTTGTTGAAGTTGTTCGTGCTTTAAGTTGTTGGGGGGTTATATTTTGGGAGATCAATTGGTGGTATACACTGTCCACAAAATCCTGATGTATATCGTTACTCAATGTGATCAGAATTGGAGACAGTGAAGGTGGGTTGAGTCCCTTTAGTCTTTTGACATTGAGATTTCCTGCATGCCTTGGAAAGGAAATCTAGTGGCTGATGTGTTGAGCAGGAGGATTCAAATATAGGTAGTTCTGGAGGCCAGTAGTGAATGGAATCTTATGGCCCTATTCTCTATGATGAATTTGGAGGTGCACAATAGACATGGGTAGACAATTATTCATTCTATAACTGTTACCCCTCCTCTACTAGATTGAGATCGAATGAGGTAGCTTTCTGTTTCCAAAGGCACGTTCCTATGGGAGAGTGTGTCAGGGTAGGACCCTACTATTGGATATACCATAGGCAACGATGAGGTCTTGCATTTTCATGGATGCATATGGGTGTCTACAGGCACGTGTGAGGAGTTGTTGAGATACTTTCATTCCTTTGTTTGGGAAATTTATCCTAGTGCCACCAAGATGTATAGAGATCTAAACCATCAGTATTGGTGTCCAGGTAGGATGAGGGATATAGCTGTATTTTTCATGAGATATTCCACCTGTCAATAGGTGATGGCATGGAATGAGCGACTAGTAGGGCTTTTAAAATAGTTACACATTCCAACATGGAATTGTAATGATGTCATGATGAATTTCATGAAATTTTTACTAATGTCTCCTAAGGTGAATGATATAGTTTTTGTTGATGATGACAGAGTCTTGAAAGATTCACATTTCCTGTTGATCAAGTAAACCTCTAGTGTTGAAGAACATTGGACTTTGAACATCAGAGAGATTGTATGTTTGCATGGGGTTATACACTCTATCGTTTCAGACAGGGATGACTGTTTTACTTATCATATCTGGCAGGGACTGTAGAGGGTTTTGGGTATGTAGGTACTTCTGATTACAGCTTACTATCCCCAAATAGATGGCCAGTCCGAGAAAAAAATTCAGGTTTTGGTGGAATTTCATCGAGCATGCGTCCTAGATTTCAGGAGCTATTGGGAGAGACCCATACCCCTAGTGGGTTTTTCATAAAATAATAGTTTTTAGGAAATGATCCAAATGGAAACTTATGATATTTTGAATGGAAATACATACTGATCACCCCTATGTTGGAAAGTGGTAGGAGAGGAAATTATGTTTGGACCTTGTCTTCTAAAGGATACCACATAGTCGGTGCTGTTGATTCGAAAGAGGATGGATACTGCACAATCTTTCTAGAAATATTTTGATGATCAATGAAGATAACCTCTAGTGTTTGAGGTAGGAGGTCAGGTTTTCCTATGTGTCACACATATTTTGGGACAAAAAAGGATTTGGAGACAAGGAATCCTTTCAACGAGATACGTCATGCCTTTTGAGGGTTTTTAAAGAGTCTATCCGGTTGCCTATTAGTTGTTGTTAACTTAGAGGTACTAGGCTATGCATGACTTCTTTCATTTTTCTCAGATACGACGTTACTTTTCAGAACCATGTCATGTTTTTTGACCTAATGAGGTAGAGTTGGGGGTGGATGATTCTTTCAAGGATCACCCTATACAGATTGAGGATTGCAGCATGAAGGATCTCCATGGTCGGTTTTTTCCTCTGGTATGGGTTCTATGATAGCACATGCAATTTCCGGATGAGGCTTTGGGTAGGGAGGCTGACATAAGATCCCAGTGGCCCGTGTTGTTTGAATTTTATTCCTCACCACACTTGGAAGGGAAATTTGGGGAAAAATTTAATTAATGGGGGGATATTTGTAAGAACCTAGTATATCATTTCATGTATGGATCATTATTTTGAGTACTTTTTGAGGATAGAGTAATAATTGGAAATTTTTATAAGTACACACCATGTACTCTTGATTACAAGTCAGGTACCCTATTTTCATGGGTATCCATGGACTGGCCATGTAACGGTTGAGTACATAGATGTGTGGGTGACCTAGAAGACCACCTAAAGTGACGACTAGTTGAGGCTAGTACATGAAATTTACATTAAATAAACACACAATGAACATTTGTTTTTAATTGACGAATCTGAGTGGGGTCCTATGTCATCTCCAGAAAACACTTGTTCTCCTTGTTTCTTGTACAGGAGAGAGACGAAACACCAAATAACTATGACCACCTCCCAGTTCTTTGTCTAAGCACCGATTGAGACACAACTAGGTGCATTATATTCCCTCATGTGGGTTCCCTCTTCATCTAGTTCATTTCTTTCTAATTCTTCCTCACTTGTGGGTATTTCAAGGAGGATCATTTTTCCCTTTTGTAGATCTACTTCATTCAAATCTGATTCAAGGGTTGGAATTCAAGAGTGTTCATCCTACAACATGAAGGTAGGTGGTTTGTTCCTTTGGTTGATAGTATTTGGATTATATATGCCGAAAGTTCCGAATTCCCATGTTGAGGTAATGTGTGTTTTTTTGAATTTAACCCTGTTTAATACCTTATATGAGTTATTTGATCGAGAAATGGGTAATTTCTTATGAAAAATTTATTATACCTTATTATGGGACACCATATGGGTGCGTTCCCCTGATTGTTTATTTATGGCTGTTTAATCTTGATTGCATGTTAGGCTTTCCTTGATTTCAATGCCTCGTGTAGTTAGGATGGAGATACTGATTATTTGATTATGTGAGATGAAGGTGTTTCGCATTTTGAAAATCTAACCATGTTGAATTGACTGCGAGTTCTTCCCAATGTAGGGTCATTTATGTATGATTTTTTGTTATGTTGACCTAGAGGTATTGATGGTGAGAGCTACCAGGTGGGCATAGACCAGAGGGGTTAAACTATGAGATCAACCTAGTGGGTCAATATTAAATGATTTTTTAACCTTAGGTCATTGACTATGAGAGCTACTAGATGGTCATTATAATATAATTTTTCACTGTAGACAATTGAGGTACTGATCGTGAGAGTTGTCCTGGTGGTCTTCTATAATTATTAGTTCCATGTGGGACCAAAGGGTTTAGACTGTGTGAGATTCCAGGAGGGTCAGTATTTAATGAATTCATGATACATTAAACAGAGGGGATTAACTGTGTGAACTTCCAAGAGGTTTTCTTTGAAATATTTGAATGATTTTGTTGAGTTTACCAATCCAAAGCACAAGCTTGTAATCGGTCGCACGTGATTATTTAGATGGTGTTTTGAGACGTCTACTTTTTATATAACGTTGGGATTCAAATATTAGGCTAGATATCAAGATTTTTTATTCAATGGTTTGAAAAATTAATAAATTAAAATAAATGTAATTGAAAAATGTAGGATTATTTACTTTTGAGTACTTATTAGTTTATTACTTTATTTCTGCATATTTCGTTTCATACATATATATTCACTGACGATTAGCCATAGTTATTTTGGAGGCTTCTTAATTTTATTCATATCACACCCTGTTTGGGTCATGCGCTTGGGCCCAAATAGATTGTAAGGCTATAGTTTTAGATAAGGGAAAATTCCCTTCTTTATCCAGTAATTTATTGCTCTTGGAGCAGTAGAGCATGGGACCAAGATGAGGATTGAGATGATGTTGGAGTTTACATACTATTGAGTACATTGGTTTTTGTATTGTATTTCCAGCATTATAACACATTTGGATTCTTTCATACATACATGTTACATGCACCATATATATGATCCAGTTGATATATTGCTATCAGTCTTTCGCTTTTTTACTTTTGTTGTATGGTATTACTGCTTACGCTATTGTTTACTATTGTTATTTTACTATGTATATTCTTGAAAGGATGGAATAGATTCCCCATTTCCTTTCCTAGTCCCTCACTACTAGTCAGCATCCTATGGAACTTTGGGAAATGCTCTTGTGGTTAAGTGACCAATCGGGTTCAGGGAACCTTCGGGCGGCACCCAGAACCTGGAAGATTCACCGAACCACCAAATATTTCGTTAAATATCAATGTACATCATCTCTATATCATGATGTACATCTATTGGAGATGTGTGGATCTCCTACATCACCTCCTCTTTCAGTGCGACTGGAAAAATAGTTTTACCCCTAGAACAAGATGAAGTGATTACCTATTTTTGAATATTTATCTCATGCATTGCCATTAGATATATGATCACCCAAGACCTCATGGTTATTGTCTGCCAACTGGGAATATTTGTCTCGGTAGAGAAGATAATGAGTTAACACCATCAATTGAAGAAATTTTTTACATCAATTCTCTACTACAGTTAGCTATATAGAAGATCAATGTTTTGAAGAATACTATACTTAGAGACCCCAGGACTTCCTACTAAGGGAATCTTCTTTATAGTTTTCATTCCAAAGAGTATAGACTATCTTTAAATCATATTCCTATAGGAAGTCCAACCAATGTCACTATCTCAGGTTTATGTATCTTTTCGTTAAGACATATCATTGACTCTGGTGGTCTGAGTAAGCCATTAAGAGATCTCCTTGAAGGTAGTTTCTCCACTTCCTCATGGTGAAGACTAATTATTCTAGCTCTATGGTGTGAGTGGTAGTATTCTGCTCATGGGATCCCAACTTCCTTGACCAATATTTGATGACTACCAAACATTGCATCATCTTGCAACAAAGACTAACTTCTAAGGATTCCTAACATACTATGAGCTCCAAGACTTCCTACTATAGTCACAATGATTAATTGATCGTCATCCTCCCCCTAAACTCGTGAAAGGCCCTCTGTCACCACTCAGACCCATTAAATAGCTACCCTTTCCATATTAATGTTGTCAAAGGGGATGTGGTCATGGAGAAGTCTACCATAAATCTATCATAGTATCCTCCCAAACTATGAATGGTTAACACCTCTAACTTGTTCTTTGGTGTCCCCCAATCAAGAATTGCTTAAATTGTTTCTCGATCCATGGATAAATATTTTTTTTGAATGAAATTCCCTTGAAAGTGAACCTCCGGAATCCAGAACTTGGACATCAAATGATTTCTGTAAAGAAGGTTCTCTCAAAGAAAGTCTAGGATAATAATCAAGTGTTATGTATGCTCCTCCTCAATTACAGAGTAGACAAGTATGTTGTCATTAATGATATAATAAAACATGGTCATGTATGTTTGGAATACATGGTTAAAAAATCAATAATTTTTTTAGAGGATTTCGTAACACAAAATGGAATAACTAGAAAATAATTTTGTTTGTAGTGACATCAGAATGGAATATTTGAAAAACCACCCATTTAAAACCTCAAATAATAGTATCCGGACTTGATATAAATCTAATATAACCATATCATGCATCAAAATTGGTATGAGAAGTCGTCAATCCTTTAGATGGGGTACATGCTCGTTATCATGGTCGGGTTCAGGTGATGATAATCCAGACATTGCCATAAATTCATGTCTTCATTTTTCATGAACATGACTACAAGTACCTAGGGGACACAATGGTTCTAATGAATTCATTCTAATGAAGTACCTCTAAATATAATATTATCTCCTAGTTCTTGGTAGGTTCCATATTTTATGCCACATAAGATATTGGGGTAGTCCTAGAATTCAAGTCTACAAAAAAATCCATCTCTCACCATAGAGGTTGCCCCGAAATGCCCTCAGAAAAGACATCTATTTAATCCTCCCCAACTGAATAATACTATATTCGCGAAGAGAATATTGTACCAAGGGACAGACTCACCAACTAGAGGGAATTGTGTTGTAACCCCCTATTTTTTAGCATCCACTTGTCCTACCATAGAATCTCTATCAGTAGAAAAAGAGAATCTTGTCCCATCAGTGTGTAGGCATCTGACTAGGATGCATTGATATTCAATCTTGCCTCAGACCATGGATAGAAAATCTATACCTAGGATGTCATTATAGGGTCCCATCGTGATGAAAATTTGTCCAACATAATCTTTTCTCCATCAAACGATAGTTCTCACTACTGGAAGATGAATGATACAGAAGAATCGTTCTCGGAAGGAATCGTGAGACGAAGTTGTTATGATAATGTCTCTACTAGGATATCTAGATATCACACTAGGTGTCAGGAGATAAAATATTTACTTTCACCTATGTCTACCAATGATTTGGAAAGAGTATAATAAAGAAATATCATACCTCTAATCATCTCGTTTAGTACAGGACCATAAACATCCAAAGCTTGCAGCTATTAGTGACCTCAACCACTATATCCCAGAGCTTGACATGGGATTCATGGAGGTGGTGGTGGAAGGATATCATATTTTTATCCCACACCTATATATCCTTTTTATCATATACCATCTCTACCTCCATGGGGACCACCTTGTCCATCGCTAGGAGATCCGTGATCATAATGTGGTTATTACTACGGTGGTCCATCAGTTATCGGCCTTTGCTTTTCAGCATGTATAGTCGGGAAATATCGTTCCATGATTCCTCACCACTCACAATTGAAAAATTACCCTCTATGGGATTACCAGTTGCTCTAAACTTCATCAATCCCATATGTCCTCATGTATGTGCATTCTCATAAAAGGGTCTCTTATTTTGGGATCCTAGTTCCATGCATCAGGTAGCTGCTATAGAAGTTCCAGCCATGTTGCACCTACTTCCAGATCCACATGTCTAAAATACCTCTAGTGGAAATAAATCTATCACAATTGTCTTCTCTAGTACCCCATAATAACTGGGGATGCACAATGGCTCTACGTTGGTTCAGATATCCATGCAGAGTCCCAACTAAAACTTCTGTTCATCGAAGTAGCAATCTCGAATCATGTCTAGGGAGTAGCGCATAAGTTTTCGGAATATTTATGCATACTCAACCACATTCATACCCCCTAGATTAATCCCTTGAAGCTATTGAATTCATACATAGTGTAATAAAGTGGGGTAATACTCCTCATGGAAAAGATATTGGAATTCCATCAATGAGAGTGTTGACTCATCATGCATATGAGTAAGGAGGCTCCACCAATTCCTAGACGCTTCATGAAAAAAGATGGCTTCTAGTGCCACAATATAATCTATAAGTGTTTGAATAAGCCTTAGGATGAGGACCACCAAATTTATAAAAAACTCTATTGCGTGAGGATATAGATTACGGGGGAAGCTAATTGGTCTCTGATGTTATATATCAAGATTATATCTCATCCTATGCACATCCTCATCCAGTTCTTCTAGGATTATCTATTTCTCGATAGGTGGGGTGGTTGTATCTATCCACCTAGAAGAAGGGGACTACATGATGGATGATGAACTAAGACCTCATCTATTATTGGGTTTTATTCACTTATAAGAGATGATATCATGGATGCATGTCATCAAGGAGGAATACTAAATGTTATCACAGTGAACTATGGTCAGATGAGTATATGAACATATATATATCAAAAATATTGTGGGGATGTCTCAAGAATGAGAGTGAAATACTCCGTGAAATTTGATGCATGCACCATTAATCCGGTAAGAAAATGTCTCAGAATGCTATATTGACAAGTAGGTAATCATGAATATAGTTAATGGATACGTCGGACACCTGTACCATCACTGGACTCCCTGGACTCAGACACACTCTTGATACACTTTGAACCTATTTCCCTAAAACAATGTAATACTATTAATGGTATACATATGAATATTTTCCCATGAAGGAAACTTCCTCTGATACCAATATATCAAGACCTGGCCCGTAAAAGGGCTCAAGGTGAAACTACTCGTGCCCACATCCATAGGCAAAGGGGTTGAGAAAATTATCAAAGGCATAAATAACTCTCGAATGTTGTTTCTTAGGAACATGTACACACAAATTTCAAACTCAATGAAACAATTTTTAAGGAATGAAATAAAATATCCTACACTACTATGAATTAAATGAAGAATGAATGATATTATAGATAGTGAAAATGTACAAATTTATATACTGAAATATAATGGGGGAAAATACATGCCCAACCGGAAAATGTCTCAACCCGATAAAACAAGAAATATGTAAAAATCTGATTGATCCCAAATCATGAATCCCAGGTTTTGACCACCATACGTAGTCTAGGAACCCAGTATCTCTAAGATCTTATGAATTAATATATTGACCTTTTCATCATCTTCAAAGGACACAACTCATGTAGGTGTATCCCATCCAGGGCTGAGTATATACATACATAGTATAATTATAGAAACTGGTGATAGGGGATATTTAATAGAAAAATTTGAAGTGGAAAGCAATAGAAAGTACAAGCTATAATGAAAGAGTAAAACTCAACCCAAAAAAGTGGTTAAGAGGGCTCATCTAAACACAATGGGTAAAACAGGGTGAGTAGATGAACAACCCATTGAGCATTCATCACCTATAGTAGGAGAGTAGACTATTACAACCATGATAATAAAAACATAGAAATCATGTGGCATATGAGGATCAACATCACCATTCCTAGAATGAGAGTATCCCAGATGTGAAGTTAGAAAAAATACTATATATATATTCTCTGTCAATGAATCAATAATGAGAGAATAAGGGGTTATAAATGTCACAACTCCACTCAAGAAGAAGTGTAGCGAACAATTCAAAAATAAAAACATCAATAATTCCCATCATCCCTCGACTCTTCCTAGAGTAATCAAATACAATGAACTACAACACTACACCGTGATAAAATCATTTTTTAGTGGAACTGACTTTCCCTTATGGTTTTAGCTCACCTTACATGGATGTGTCTCATTATATAAATTGTCCCTCTTCCTCATGAGTCAAAGGTTTACTGAAATCACATCTTGTATCTCTGTCACACAGTCAAGATCCTTAGTTTCTAGGTTAGGATTACATACCCTACTCCAAAAGGAGGATCCCTCTCTGATAATCATCGTGGACTCCAATACTCAGTCCTTCAGGAGGGTAACACTTGGGAAATTCATCAAGAGAACTCCAATGCCCAAGCCATCCAAAGGGTTACACTAGGAACGATCATTGGGAAACACCACTAACCATAAATGTTAGAGGGTATTCCCAAAAATAATTCATTAGGTAACTAAAATACCTATCCTTGATAGAGGGTAATACCGGAAAGAAGTTATTGGGGAATTCCACATCCTAATTCTACTAGAGGTAAATCCCAAAAAGGACATGGGGGAATGCCATCACCCAGCCCTGTTGGGGAGAAATCCTAAAAATAAGACATTAGAGGAATGACACTACATATTTCTACTAGGTGTTATGCCCAGAATGTCATGTAACTCAACTATCTAGCCCTGCTAGAGGGTATCTCAAAATGATCATTGTGGAACTTCACTACCTAACCCTACTGGAGGGTTATTCCCAGATATTCCTAGTGATTCTAAACGATTACTACCATCATCATCTTTCAACATAGTGCATACCAACCCTATACATTTCACATTATAACTTCAAAGACACTTCCGAGGGAACCATCCTATTCTACAATGTAAAAATAGGGGAGGTGTCGTTAATGCCGAAATCTATCTTTAAATGAAAGAAATATGGATGTTTGATGTTCACTCAGATGTACCCAAGGATTACATGGAATGTGGGATGAGCCACATGGCATTTTGTACAACTTAACCACCTAGTCATGTCTACTATTGTTACATGGGTACTTAGCCATGTAGTGTTACATGATGTTTTGGTGGACGACACGGCATGTCCTACCTACATGGAGACACCCAGGTCGAACCACCCTCCCAGTCCGCTGGGTCAGGCCCAGCGGACCGGGTGGAACTTAAAGGGTGGACCGGGTCGACCTAGAATGGGTCAACCTATACTGGGATTGGTTGAGTCGGTCTGACTGGGTCTGACCGGATCTAGGCCGATTACTGAACCTTTACCTTCTTGGACCAAATCTTTGGTATTGGACGTCCGTTTGACGAACCGTTAGTGGCACCGGTTTATTTGGAAAGACGCCATCCCTTTGAGAATACCCCACTGGAGTTCGGGGTATAGTTGAAATATGGTCAGGTTGGATCTTACACGAATCCAACAAGGCCCTCGGGACTAATAGGTTAATAACTAAGAGATCAGGCATCCGATTGACGTGTAATTTGTCGTGTTGAAACCATTATGACATGGAAGACCATTGTGATACTTCTATGTGGGACTTCATGAAAATTGGAGTATCGACCAGAATCTTGTGGAGTTGATCGTCTAGAGACGAGCATGCATTTGTCTGGGAACCTAGTAGTAGGCTGAGACTTGATGAATGCTGACGGATTCGACTCAGAGTGATTCGACTAGCCCAGTGGGGAGCGCCTCTGTGTGAGCGCGGCAGACCAACGGTGGGGAGCTCCTCTGAGTGAGCACGGAAGCACCACAACACCCGATATGTGGAGTACCTCAGCAGGATACTAGGGGAGAACCTCTGTGTGAGCACAACAGACCCATAGTGGAGAGTGCCTCTATGTGATGGCAGCAGATCCATGATACTCAATTGGAGGAGTACATCAGCAGTCCATGTAGTGGGAATCACCTTTGTGTAATGTGGCAGGCCCACTCTACTCGATAGAGGAGAAGTTCTCCAGCAATCAATGGTTCAGATTAATTAAAAAATCCTAGTTTGAGCTGAGTCAATGACTTTTGTGTTTTCCTCATGATTGATATGGGTTACTAGATAACTTAGGTATATGTATGGGCATATACCTATGTACTAGGTATCTGTTGATTTCATACATTGGGGTTTATCCTATTTTGGATTTAGTGACACCTTGAGGGTATTGGGGTCCCTACTAAGTATCGTTATGGTCACCCCTACACGAGCTATACCCACAGCTCGTTTTGTGGGTTTCAGTCGATAGAAAACACTGACTGGGGCAGAGAGTAGCAGGACTAGATGGTACCCAAAGGTGGACCACTCGGTGTGATGGTTCAAGGAGGAAACAGATGGACGTGGAGTGTTGTGGAGTCCATTTATACCTACCCTTCAGGTAGTAACCCCGGAGGATGACCCAACAGCTCCTGTACTTTTATTCAGTTGTACTTGCTTTTAATTGTACTTGTACTTTCCTGTTGGGCATGTATTTCCAGCCCCTTATAAATTCCATCACATCTTTTTTATATAGCCTTACTGAGTTTTTTACTTTCAGTTGTGTACTCTGATGTGATTGTTTACAGTTATAAAGGCAACCCCTTCCCAGTTTAGGGATTTACGCCTTTGGTGCTAGTCGCCAGCCCCTAGCCTGTGAATGGTGGTCTTGGGGTAATCACGATACGGGCCCCGGGGGATGGGACGTGACATGGTAAAAGAATCCATCTTTATTTTCAAGGTATGAAAAAGTTTGTGGATTCTATCCTAATGCTTGGAAATGGATTTTCATTACATTCTATCTGGAGATATAAAATTTAGTGTTTCATGGGTGTCAACTCCTGGTCTTTTCTTATTTTTACATTTTATTTCATTGGAATAAAAGTGTTCTTATTTATCTTTATTTTGTTATATATTTATTTGTTTTATGTTCATGGTCATCATTTATTTCTTTCATAAATTAAGTTTCTATTGTGATGTTAAAAAAAGAGTAGAGTTCTCATTATTTCATAACCCAATGTAAGGAGCTTCATTAATCAGGTGACTAATTAATTTTAATTCATGTTTTTTTGTCTTTTTTATAACTATTATGATTTCATTTTACTTTTGAAAATTGTTCATTATTGATTTTAAATTTATTCATCATATGAAATCAAGTGAGGAGGTGTAATACTAAATCTATTTTTATTTATGATAATATTTTTTTTATGTCATACCATTTTCTATTCTACTAAAAATTATATTGAAATAAATTTCTAAAATTATTGACACCAAATACATTGTGTACTTAATACTTATCATGTTACTATTTGAACAGAATTGAAAAATTATTATCACAATCCTTAATGATGATTAATGTGAATATAAAAAAATCATTCATCATGAAAAACATATTTCTTGAACAACATTTTTCCCCATAAAACATTTCATTAAACTATTAAAATTGCAAATTTTTATTGAAAGATTAAAGTCATGTTCTTTTCTCCACATTTTCTTTAATCATTGATGAAAAAGTGGGGTTTTTTTGTGTTGGGTAGTACTTATTTTATGAGATTAACTATTACCTAATGTGTACCCCTAAAATTCAATTTATTTTTTTTTTGTAAATTTTTATGTTCTTAGATATCATATTTAAAACTTCTATGCTTTAAATTTTTTCTCAATTTTTAAATTTTGGTTTCCACATAAAAACAATTATATCTTAATTACCACATGTATTTAAATGTGGAAATCAATTTATATTCATCATGGAATAATTGTTTCATGGTATGTTTTTTTAAATTATTTCATAAAAATAACATTGAGTGGGATCTTTTTTATTTATTCAAACTTATAAGACGTTTCTTTTCCTGATATATGTAATGAAAATTCTAGTCTGATTTGAGATTCTATCATTATTTCATTATTTTATTTATACTTTAAACTATGTATTATATATTATTTATTTATTCCTTCATTTTTTCATTGACCCAAGTCTCCCGATAAGTTATGTCTATTTATTTGAGTGATAATTATTTCTATCTACTCACCTTGAGGTAAAAAGAATATTGAATGTCCCGATTAAATGCAAGTTGATGTTTTTCTAATTCAATTCAAAATTTTCCATATGTAATAATTTTTGAATAAGAGTAATTAATATTTAAATAAAACCACTTTATTTTATGTTGATATATACACATTCATTATAAAAGGGTTCATTGATAAAAATTATGTTTCATTAGTCAATTTATTATGTTATTAAAACATATCAATTTTTAGGTTTACTATTGCTCATGGAAGATGATTATCAATTTCATAAGGAAAATCGACAATTACATGTGTAGTAATTTAATGTGACTTTTAATCGAGTGTTTTTATACATAATTTAAATTTTATTTTATTGATTTAATTGATAAATTTTGTCTGAAATTTCATATAATTTATCTTTTCTGATTTGTTGTCAAATTTGTTTATCTTTCAGTATTTCATTAAATTTTGTATTACGAAATTTATACTTATTATTTATATCTTTATTTAATTTCATTATATTTAATTTCTATTGGTCTTGTAGAATATTAAATTTAACTATTTCTAATTTAGTTAGTCTTACTACATATGATAATATTATTAAAATTGAGCATTTTTTAATTAACTAAATAATATATTTATTTTAACCAAACCATCCCCCATTCTAGCCAGATGAACCCAAGGAAAAAAATATGTTAAAATTGAGCCCTCACATATGTTTAATGAAGAATGCATGAGCTCTTCATTAGGGTGGAAGCCTCCTGAAACCCTATCAACTGTCACATATCTTGAATTGAGAAATTGGTGCCATAGATCTACCATCGTCTGAATAACATCCTCAACAATCTGAGTTATTGTTACCATTACCGATTCAAACCAAATTTGAAGTATTCGCCATGACATTTACTAATGAAATCATATGTTAGAAGAACCTGATTACTCTACCACCTTAAATATATGATGGATAAAGGGATTCTGCTGAAGTAGGCTTCTTCCACCAATGATCCAAGTTGTGCCGAGCTCCCCCCTTCTTGCTATCAGGTTCAAAGTATTAATAAAATAGATAATTGATTGATTATCTACCTTTTAATGTACTAATAATAAAAATTAAAATGATATTATATATTTTAAATAAATAATTATATAATTAAAATAATTTTTATTATTATTTATAAATTAATTTACTAATTATATATTAATTTGACAATAAATAATTTTAAATTATAAATTCACTTTAATTTTAACATTTTTATAAATAATAATAATTTTATTTATAAAAATTATTTTCCATATAATAATAAAATTACTATTAATAAAATTTTAAATTGATGCTATTTTATACTGATTTACATATTAATCAATTTATAAATTTTCAAAAAATAAGTGTTTATGAAATTTGCTGATCATTTTTAGTTTAAAAAGAATCTATAGTCATCAGGATGGGATAAGGATAGGGAACATGTTGGGAGAAATTGAAAAGAACAACCTGATTTAGTGAAGATCTCCAGTGTTGAAACAATATATATCATAGATTTAAATCAGTCACATGGATTCAAACATTGGATGTCTTCATCAAGGATACTGAGAGAGATATTGGGACATTAAGATGTTATAAATGAGGAGGAGACAAATGAAAAAGGAACCATCATCATTCATCAAGATCTCTACTAGAATGGTATTACTTACCCATTTTTCCATTCATTATACTATAATTAATGTGGTTTCTTCTTTATTTTTTATATGAATCTAAAGTAAAACATTTAGATCGGGGAATTATATTCTAGTAGTTATTTCATTTACCTTCTTCACATTTTTTTTTTTTCAAATTTCATAATTCTTTGGTGATATCAATTATTTGATTACAACAATTTTTTCACACCACCAATTTTTTATTAATTAAATTATATTCATTTGATGTCATTGATTCTGTTGAATTTTTGTTCAAACTAATTCATTGTAGGAATTTTATAAGAAGAAGTGTGTTTAGAACCACCATTATGCATGATTTATCTTTTTATTAGAGAGATCAATCTATATTTTAGGAGTTTGTGAATTCCATATAACTATAATTAACAGGATATAATTTTAAACCGATAATATTTTTATTCTCTATGAATCAATCATTATAGTATTGTCAAACACATTACAATATTCTTATTCATAATTAATCCATATTCATCTTGTTAAATAAAATAATTAATGTCTCATTATGATTTTATTTTATTAAAAATGTTAACAAAATACTTATGCACTTCATTTATGAATATAAGTTTTATAAATTATTTTACACAATTTTCTCTATGGGTCCAACAACATATGAACCACTAAATTGTAGTAAGTAGTAGTTTAATCAATTATTAAATATTTCATGTAATAATAGAAAATGTCTCAACATCATGTAATGTGACCCAAATGGGTTTTTTTGAAATAAACATGGTGAAAAAGGAATAATTATAACAAATAAATCTATATTAGGATCTAAAGGATGTAATAACAAATAATGAATATATTATGATGAATCCATTGCACCTGTTACTATAAAATAATATATTAGAACAATCCAAGATTATGCATCATATATGGATTTTTAATCACATCATATGGATACAAATTCAACTTTTCTAAAGGGATATTATTTTTAGGAGGTTTATAAAGAACAATAACCATGTTTTGAAAATCCAAAAATCTCTAATTCTGTTTTCAAACAAACAAAGATCTTTATAAACATAAGCAAGAACCTAGATCTTAATATAAATTAATATGATATTTTCCATTCAAAAAAGGATTGTTAGTAGGATTAACATATTGTAATATGTTTTTGGGAGAATAAATTTTCTAATATTTTATTATTATAGATTTATATAGATGTTGTTATTTATGTTTTAACAAATAAAATGATATTTCCTGATTTTTCAAAACTAATTAAAAATGAATATAAATTGAGTATGATGAGAGAATTAAATTTCTTAATTGGTTTCAAAAAAATTCAATGTGATTTTTGAAATCTTTTAAATAAATGAAAAAATATTATTGATTTATTGAAAAATTTGTAAAAGATAATTGTAATACTTATGGAACTCAAATGTGTATCAATATAAAATTAAATATTGATAAAGCTATAAAATAAGGTTATGGTGCGATTGAGGCACATGTGTCTTTGGTTGAGGTGTGTTTTCCTTAGTTTCTTCGTAATGAGGTTTGATATACTTTCCAATGTGTCTTTCAAATGAGGTATGGTTGAGTCCTAGGTGTCTATGGGTGGGATGTGGTGAGATTCATTTTCTCAGGTTGTGGGACTATCCTTGAGGTCATGTTGTGTAAGGGAATGTTATGAAATGGGTCTTGTGGAAGATTATTGAAGTGCCTGGATGTTCTCTACTAGGGAATAAGATGTCATTCAGTGGGAAGTGGTGTAGGGTATATAAACATCGATCCACTTACTACATTACCTTACATGGATTTTCTTATTTGGTGAGTGTTCAATGTTGAGATTAAGGTGATTATTATACCTTTTTAGGTTCTTTATATATTTGATGTTATCTCATAGGTTAATTAGTATTCCTCTCTCACTTGTACACCAGAGAATTTGGTTTTCCCAACTGAGTACACTTGTATTCTAAACCTACATATATAGAACTATTATATGGTGTCTTGGAGGACTACATTGACAATGTTGGAACTTACTAGCTCGAATGTTTGGATAGTTTTTGTGCCCCTACTTAGCATTTCTTTTGGTATTTAATTTATATGCTCTTGTTTTGTTGCAGTTTTTTTTGAACATGCATGTAGGATGGTTTGGATTTTGTTCTATCAATATATATCAGTCATGGAGTTTTTGAGGTTTATATACCTTATCTATTAATATTTTTTACTATAAACTGGTATTTCCATCCATTTTGTGAGATTTCTATACCCTTAGTGATGTTCGTCACCATGAGGCCCACTAGATGTGGGACTCATGGATTCATTATCTTTGTTCCTTCATTTCTAGTTCAAGAGGGGCATAATTGGATGGAGGTTATCCTGAAATAATAATAATAAACTCTCTATCCATCCCTCCCCCCTCTCTTCATCACTCTTTACCGGATTTATGATTTTTTAGACTTACTTTTCTCTTGTTTTCCATTCCAAACCCTAGAATTCAATCCTCAAACATTCAGTGATTTAGAAATGAAAAAGGCCCAGAGGACATATATAGGTAGTTGGCATAAATCAATGTTCCAAAACAATATCAGAATTTAGAGACATGTTTTCCAAGGGAAGGATTATGATTTAAATGGTTATTTCAGAAGAATAATTGTTTGAAGAATGATTTATCCAATAATGTGTTTGAATTTAATCTCAACATAGAAAATATTTACTATGTGTTTGATAGATAAACAAACGAGATCCAAGAAAATTCTGACCTCATTTTTTTGTGACACATAGAATTTCAACATTTCAATGGTAAACAAAATGGAATTTTCTTTTTCTTCAGTAGAGTTATTAATGATTTTTTAGTATCCCTATAAAGGGATTTTTCACGTTGATACTTAATCCATTGAATATAGAGACAAAAAATCATAATACAACATGTCTTTTAATTTTGGCTTGTCTCTGGTTACAATGATGTTTCTAAAGGATATTGAAGATGACCAGAAGGTTCTAGTTAAAATCATTTAGTCATGAACTTTATAATGAATTGTCCTGTTATAGAATATTCTCTATCTCAATATGTATATAATTTTCATCATGATAAGTGAAATCATGTTTAATTTTTGTAGATTAATTGTACAATATATATATAATAGATCCTCGAACAAAGAGAGGATATCATTTTATCTATATGGAATACCTATTTAAAATAATATATTTCTATAAAATAAGGGTAAAGATAACTACATTAGGCTAATGTTTCATCATAATTACCTTCTAAATACTAGATATTTATGAAAATTACACATCTTCTGGAGAAAAATAAAAGGAAAGATGATGAATTTTGGTGCTAATTTATTGAATGTATATGTTTCTAATGCTCAAGGGGTGAATGAAAATATAAAATAAATATATTGGAATGATTTAATGGTGAATTAGTTGGAGAAACAAAAATAGATAATGTTTTTGATAAAAATAAAAAGATGATTCTGTGTGGATATATGTCACCCTCTTTTTACAACATATGTTCATCATTTACTATAATAACATTTAGACAATTTTAACATAGAGGTTCTTGTCACATGGCCATTTAAAAGGGGACAATAATTATGAGTATAGATATTATAATGAAGATCCTGATTATTAACTAGTTGAGGTAAATAAAGAAGATAATGAGAAATTGAAATCATTTTAGGTTTAGAATATTGAATTAAAAAAATATAACATTTTAATACTGTTGTAGAAACATTGGAAAATGATACATTTAATGTTTCTAAGAATAATGATATTCTTGAAAATGTGTCATCATATTCCGATGAAAAAGATAATGTTCATTACTTAATTATATTTGAAATAGGTAAAAAATCAAGAGTTCAAGAAGAAAAATCCTATGATTCTCTAGCTTCACAAATTTATGATTTGGATATCATTTTAATAAAAAATAAATAGAATATTTGGAATCATTTCATGTTCAATTGAAAATAGTCAAACAAAATTCTATTTCTAAACGGAATTTGGATTCCTTTCAACAATACTTAGCTGATTTTATTGAGGAGATGAATGTAAAATAAGTTTCCAATTTTTTTTTGGAGATTTAAATAAATAATTGGGATATAAATTGGATTCTTTGTTTAGTAGATCTAGAATATCTAGATCTTATACTACTTCTCCTTATAATTCTCTACATTTAATAAGATTGTTTGAATCAACAACTAAAGTTAAAATTTTCATCACATGAATTTATTTATAATCATTCATGAAATATTTATCATCTTCTTATTTTTCAGTGAATCATAGAGATCATGTTAATGAATTAACATCACATTTGCATGAGATATGTCAAATTATTATATGAATATTTGAAATGATATCAATTCTTGTTCAATATGAATAAAATGTTCATTCGTTTTTTAAAATAAATTTGGTTGATTGTTTGAAATCTAGTTAGGAATGAATTATATTGATGAGAGAGTGGTATGATATGTTTGGTCATAATTTTAGAGGTATTATGACAAATCGGAAGGATGTTCGTTAGGTTGTTTGAGCCTCTCCATCTTCTGACACCTTTTTTGAATAAGAACATTCACCCCAACAAATAATGTCTCTTAAAATTTCATTTTCAAATATGTATTTTAATAGAAAACATCTTTTATTGAATTTCAATTCTATAGTAAATTTCTTTGTATTAATATATTCTTAATTATTTCCATCTCTACAGCCTGAAAAATATCAATTATGATATACCATTTCATGACATTCATTTATAGTTATATTCAACATTGGGTGTGTTATAAACCAATTTCTATTAATTTATTTTTGATATCAAAAAAGGGGGTGAAATTTGGTAAACATAACAATATTTTATAATATAATAACTGAGAAGAATGGAAATTTATATATTTTCCTTACAAATCATCTTCAAATAAATACATTAATTATTATTATATATATTTAAGAACATTATATCATTTTCTTTTTACTTTTTGATTATTTTCTATAGGATATGTTATATTGGGGTTTTATCATAAAAATGGTAGATTTCGTAGAATGTATATAATTAACAATACTCTATGATTATATTTGATTTTGATGCTCACAAATAGACTCATTTTTTTCTAATAAAATTACATTATGTGTATTTCAGGAAATTTTTTTTTGAGAAATATATCCTTTTTATGGGTTGAAGTATTTGATTATTTATTATTGATGTTTTTTAAAGTAACATGGAAATACATTTCATACCCTGTAATTTGTTGTGTACTATATAGTTTTTGAACCCTACTTTTGGAATAAAATTTATGGATCTTAAATACTGTGTTGTTGAAAATGTATCGATAAAAACCCCCAATGATTCGAAGGAAAACATTATTTATGGAACATGTTTATGGATCATTAGATATAATTTTTGAATTAACCATAAATTTTAAACTATTTTTTTGAAAATTCTATCTACATAATGAAACACCAAGTTTGACTTGGTCAATGATGGTGTTTTAAATTCAATTTTTTCCACATATTCGACAATAGTTTCACTGGAATTAAATATATAGTTTGAACTATATTTCAACCAGTTTGAATGATTGTAATAAATGGATTAATGAAATCCTAATTATAATGAAATTTAAAACATTATTTGTGATTTTTAATTTTCAAATGACCATGATTCATCTAAATATATATTGGGATCAATTAAAACTAATATAATGTAATGTTTCTATTGTTTTATTGAAAGAGTTATTTCTTTTGTGTTATTATCTATATGAATATATAAATCTAATCTTGAATGTGTGTGAATGAACACCTCTAATATTATAAAATGATAAACACTTTGGAGAAAGAATTGATTTAATCCTCCACTGTGTAAAAATCAGAATAACAGTTACTACTGCTATTTTTATAATGTTATTTTAACTAAAGTCCATTTTCAATTAGTATCTTATCAAAGATTTTATTTTTTAAAGACATTATCATTATTGGAAAGGATTAATTTACATTCATTTTATACTACAAATATGAACAACAATATCATTTTCTCAATCAAATCAGTATTTATAGATTTATTGGACTATTGATTTCTCAGACTCAGTTGTGGTGGAGTTTTGTCTTCCTAAAAAAACATGGATTTTAAATTTCTTATAAAATCACTAAATGGAATATTAAAACACATACTATAATAGTTTTAACATAATGTACTTAGTTATTATGTTCTTATGATTATATTATTTATCTAGTGAAGATATCCAATATCACAAATAGAGTTTGTGAAGTAAACTATGGGATCTCTAGGCCCCAAGAAACTATAATTTTTTTGTTTTCTTCTTATATGTTTTCTTAACTTCTCAACACTAGTAATGTAAATGATCGCTCCATATCATCATAAATCATAAATATGGATTAATGTCTGAATATGTCTAGATTATTGAAAAGACACTAATCACACCCTTTTGTTTATCTATCAATTATTTCGAACTATGTAATAGATTTGAATAATTATACCTCATCATATTGTGATATTCATATGTAGATTCCTCAAACTATTTGATTTTTTCAAAAAACATTGACATGGTGATTGGTCCTATTTAATATAAATTTATCTATATAATGAAAATGAAGCACTATTTTTTTCTTTTCTGAATGATCATTCACTAGTGGTTCAAAATCTGTGTTCAATATATGTGAATATTTAGTCATGTTATTCCTAGATGATGATAAATTGAACACATCATGAACATGATAGAGATATTGTGAAACAAAAAATTACAAATCAACTATACCACTACAATGTATGACTTTAATATAACTGATATACCTAGTGATTAATTTTTTCTTACTCCCAAAACTCATTAACTTCTTCAATGGGAAATTTTTAGAAACACCTTACCAGTATCATCGAATTTCAGATCATGTGGAAGATATTAATCATTACATTTATCCCATTTATTATCATCCTTATTTTCTTTTTGAAATTAACCAACCTTCTCTAAAATTTCAAAAGCTATCTCAGGCCCTAATAGAATTGTTTCTCAATCCTCATTCTACCATGATGTAGATACACAATTAATTCAGCATATGTATTTACAAGGATCCATTTTAATATTCCAATAAAAAATATTGTAGTATGAAAACTAAACCATAGGATGGTTTTGATCCCAACAACCAATGAAATCCAATGAAAAATATCTCGATATACCACTATAGCATGAATTTCCCCTAGAACAAACCAATTGTTTTACAATGACATGTAGTAATGAATGTAAACAGAATATCAAGTCATTTTTTATGAATTAACAAGAAATCCAATTTAAATGACATATCCCAATCAGAAAAAAATAAATTGGTGCTTCATTCAACATTACCACTTCATTAATCTATATCTCAGAAATCTGATATAGAGATAATTCTTCTCTTATAAAGATGATGTGAATAGTATTTTCAAGTTGATCAACTACATACCATTTTACATTATTCCCTTTAGATGTTTTTCAAAGTCCATAAACAGTATTCATTGGGGTAGTTTTCCATTTCCATTCTAGAATGGGTAATGGATGTGGAATCCCTTTATTATTTTTATCTCATCCTTTACATTTTCATATACCTAGAACTGCGATACATACTCATTAATATCTCCCATCATTTCAACCCAATAAAATAACTCATTCAAACATTTATACAGCTTTGTACTTCTAGGATGAAAATATAATGAAACAAATAAGATCATCCCATAAGATATCAATCCACAAATATATTACAGATAGAACTCTTATATAGTTTCTAAATCATATCATTCTATAAGATGAATGATAAACTTAGTAATATTTGAAACTTTATTTTAAATCCCTACATCTTTGTTATAGTACTATTTAATCTTAACTTTGATATATGGATGATCATTAAATTGAAAAATATAATATGTCTCCCCTATATTCATTATTTCCAAAGATATATTTTGGAAATCTAGAAATATTAGGTATTTTTTTCTCTTTTTTCTGGATTGGATAGAATGATCCTTTTGTCTCAATGAATTGGAAACCTTGTAAACATTCCTTGGGTGGTATTGTGTTGAGAAATCATAATCTTTAATCATCTATAACCATATTCTCAAGATAATATTCAACTCATAATGTTTTAATATATAATTTTAACTTTTGTGATTAGTATAAATATTAGTCTCCTTCAAAAATAATGTCCATCCATAACTTTAGTTAGAAAATAACTATAACTAACTCCAAATTAGGAGTTGTTTAATTTTCTCAAGAACAATAAATTTTCATTTGAATAAGATATAACCATGTCATTTTTCATTAAACCCATCCCAAAGCATTCTTGGATTCATCAACATAGATTACAATCCATTATCCATGATGAATGTATGTTGGAATAATTAAATGGGTTACTACCTGTGTTTTTAAATTGTCTTCATAATGGTCTTCATGGTATAGTTTTTCATCTACATCTAACAAGACATACAATAATTATTAAATTAACTCTAAGATATTTATTTTATTATATCCCTTATCCAAGAGATTTTCATGTGAAAAAAACTATGGATTCATTTAATTCTCAGTTTATTTCCAATATGTAATGTGTTTTAGTTCAATACCTTTCCATATTTAGTATTCCTTATATAGATTATATAAATGTCATGTGTTATCAATTATTTAATCTTCAATGTTTATTTACACTCATCAATTCGTTATTTATTCCACTTCACTGATCATTACAAAGAATTTGAGCTCACCCTTATTATGTTTCCATTCCCCATGATATAAATAAGAAATTATTGAATGAGATTTCAAGGATATCGATCATTCACTTATATTATTCATTATTTTTTTCACAATATATTTTGTGTATAATTTGTGTAATATGGAATTCCAAAACTAATAAACTAATTGGTATATTAATATTTGATTCCTTGTAATCTTGAAAATGTATTAAATTAATGCACCAGTACTGATATTCTATGGTCAAGGCATTATAGTTGGTATCAAATAATGTTTTACATAAAATAGGTAAACTATATTTAAAAAACGTCTATTAAGAAACATAAACTTATAATATATATTAAAGATAATTATATAATAACATTCCATAATTTTAGAAACTTATATATTATTTAGGTCTTACTAAAAAATATATCACAATCTAGAAAATCTTGGTGAACGTGGTTCTTGTACAGATGTACCTAGTGATAACAACTCTAAAAAGGTGTGTTATCACTAACTCAATGTAACTTAACAAACAAAAACTCACATTACTACACACTTGGTTTGACACTCATATGGGATACTTTTAGTATAATTAATAATTTATTTACAAACCACTATGAATAATTTTTATGTTATGATAACCCCAATGAAACCATGTTTATGGTTTTGAAATTAGCTTCACAGACATTTTTTTAATTTATGTTTTTTATTTCAATAGTTTTTTGGATTATACATGATATAATCCTAATTATTATATATAATAGTCTTGAAATAGTGCCTAACAGAAGGAAAGTGAACCTCACCAACAAACATAATTAAAATAGAATGAATAATAATTGCATTTATGGCCTTAAGATGATTTATTAAACTGAACTAGTCTTTGATATGTTATCATCATATGAGGAGACATTATCATGTGCTAAAAAGGTAGCGAAAGGATTTATTCAAGTATTATGTCTATAGAGGGAATCATAAAAAGGAGATGAAAACTGGAAAAAATCTTGATAAATGGATGAAGGGGAAGAAATATTTTTCCACATGTAAATAATCACAGAAATACATTCTTAAATTAAATGAGAGTTTTCTACAATTTGGGAAAGAAATTTCAAAATGTTCGTGGTTGTAAGGGAATGAATGAAAATTATAATATTCCATTATTACACTACAAGGAGATGAGACACTACGCAAATCAATATGTCATTCCTGAAATTAAATTTTCCGTAAAAGAGGCTAATATATCTTAATCATGATTTTGTAACAACCATCGAAGAAGATGGATGATAAATTTAATTATGTTTGTATTCATGAAATATATCATTCATGTATTTTATCAAGGATATATAGGTTATAAGAATTATAGAATATATGAAGATTGTACTACATTACATTTTTTTACGGATTTGATATTATATGATTAATGGTACTTATAAAATATATACCTTAGAAAGTAAAAGATTTTGGAAAACATATGGTTGAGGGAAAGATAAGATTTAATATATTCCTAATGTATAGACAAAGATTTTTTTATAATGATATCATTTATATAATGTAAATTTGATAGAACCAACTAACTTCTGACTGATTAATGATTTTTCGATAATTTGGTTTATTATATAATTAATGGATTGTGTAGTTGGGGTCTGGATTAGTGGTAAGAACCCCGAAATTCTACATGAAAAATGGGGCTTCAAAACCCATTGGTAAGAGGAACATTATCAGTACTATAGCAACGGCCGCACTGTAGCAACGACGAGCAATGTAGCGGCGGAAGGTCACTGGAGCAGCGACCGAGTATTGTAGTAGCGGCGGGTACTGTGCAGGACTGTAGCAGTGGGGTTACTATAGCAGTACTATTCACAGAATGGGCTTTTGGCCTAAAAAATGGGCCAACGAGCCATATAATGGGAGAAATGCCCACTGGGCCTTCAGGCTATGTAATGGGTATCCCTATACCCAGTTAAATAGGTATTTTCTTTCCTTTATTAATAAATGAGGCTTCGGCCCCAACCATTAAAAAAATCTAATTAATGTATTATACATCATTTTTGGATTTAGATAATATATAAAATAACATGTTTATTAGATGTGAAATAAGAAAGAATATATGTTTCTAAAAAAATTATTTTATTTCATGTTACTACCATATGTCAAGAGACTACATTATTAAGGTATAAAAATGATTAGAATAGGAATATTAAAAAGGCACTTCAGGTTTATTGATGTCTAATGATAAGTTCCTTTAGACCTACAATATAAAGTTTTATATCAAAATCATTTTTAAAATTTGACCACTTACGAAATGGTTTAAAATTATAATTGAATGAGGTTTTAGAGATTAATGCCTTACATCACTATATGAAGAATATTTTGTATATGAGATGAAGTAAAAATAGTTCAAGGCATAATTGAAAAAAATGATTATGATTATAGAAACATATTATTAATTATATTATTAGAGTGTCGATAAATTTCTAAACTATAGGAAAATGTTATTGAACCAAAAATGTTTTCTTGTTATCATAATTCTTTATGATATCAATGACCATTATTCACACCTACTATTTATGGGTTTTTGGTCAATGACATTCAGCTGAACAAGTTGTCTATCACCCTCCATCATAACTGGGTGGTTAGATTTCACTTTCATATCCATATTTTTACTAATGATCTCATATTCAAAATCCTCATTTTTGGGTTTCCATTTTATTTAATATTCCCTATTATTGAGAAGATTTTTTATTATCACTATTTATGATGTGGGTTTCTCATCAGTTCTTTATTTTATATATCACTAAATTAACTGTGGAGATCATTATTAAATTATGAGGGAAAAATTTAAGTTAGAGAGAATGTTACTGTACAAGGCTTTACAATATTTCATTTTTTAAAATATATAATTTCTTGATATCATTGATTATTCCAAAAACAAGTTAATCTTAAGCAGCAAACAAAAATTTGTTTGATTGTGTTACATGCAAGGCCAAGTTTCATGAAAAAAATATATTATTTATCTTTTTTAATATAATAATTCTTAACCTATCCATTATTTTGGTGATAATTAATAGTGTTACCCAAAATATGAAATTATTTTATTGAATTCCTTGGATAAAAATAAATTTAAAATAAATATAGGATCCAACTAAATATATAGGAAATGTTTTTAAAAGGAATAATTTTTTTGCTCACAAAGTCATTTGATCCTAAAAAAATAAATTAATTACAATTAGTGAATGATTTTGTTGAAATATATATTTTATATATTCAATAAAATATTTTTAACATTCATAAAATATATTTTATAGGCATAATATTGAAACAATCACAATATTACACAAAAAACTGATATTCAAATGAAGGCAGTTTTACCACCTTTTAATAATGAACCTATTTTAAATACATGTTTTGATAATTTTATGTATTCTACATGTATATGAAATATTATACATTTAATTAAAAATATTAAATTTCAATTTTTCTTAATATTTTGGTATATTTGTGATAAGTTCCATGTTTTTATGAATATTGATAAAATATTCAATTTTAATTGAAAACAACTTTTTCATTAAATTTATCTATAGAGTTAAATTATATATATTTAACTTTTTTAATGTATAATTAGATCAATTTTTATCAATTAATCTATTTTTTATTTTAATAAATTTCACCTAAAAATATAATATAAAATCATTACATTTTTTGTACATTTTTATTTTAATAATATTTTTTCTCATTCCATCAATGAGATTAATTGTAAATTAATATTATCAATTATTGATTTTAAAATATGAAAAATGGATTTCATATTTGGAATCCTAGGTTCCCAATTAATAAAGAGTTCCCTTTTATTTTTGGACAATATAAATTGCAACTTTAGTACATTTTAATACAACTTTTAAGGTTAAATTGAGTAAATAAGGGTTAAAAAATATAATAAATATTCAAAAACAACCCAAACACAACTACAAAAGATATTATATGAAGATTAAGTGATCATTAACACATATTCATTAAGGTTGAATATTTTAATGACCACTTTCCCATTGATATTATTTTAATATGTATAATATTTTTAATATGGTGATAAAAATAATATTCAAATTTTAAATACATCATAAAAATCTATATATTTAGTGAAAAAATAGATAACATAAATAATTTCAAAATGATGATACAGTAATTACTTAATTAATGAATCAATACATTTAATGATAATAGAAATATTTAAATAAATATAATTTACCATAGTTATGGTTATTAGTGAATTTATTGGGTGAATTTGATTTTTTTCGTGTGTTTTAAGTGATTTGGTTTTACAATAGCTTTTGTTAGGTATTTTCCCATATTTATTGTTATTAAAAATTTCTAAATTAATAGTTACAATATATATACGAAAATAATATTTAATTAAATTATTGAAAAATTATGAAAATATTAATTGTAGAGAATGGCATGATTTATGGTAAAAAATATCATAGATAATACCTCTATCATCCAATTTCATCTTTATAACTAAATTTTAAATCCTCTTAGTTTAGAAAAAATGGTTTCCATAGTTCGAATTAAAATGGGGTAATTAAGGGTAAATCAAAATTATATAGGTTATAATAACACCGAAACATGTCTAAAATATATTGGATGATGAAATTAAAACCTTTTATCATACATTATTCAAATAAATAAATTTTTTTAGTTATTTTAATTAATTTTGAAAATATTAAAAATTAATCTTTTATTAAATTCCAAAATTTCCCTTCAACTTCATTGGAAAAGGAATCCTCTATCCTTACTTTATGACCCTAAATTGAGCCTTATTGATCAATAAAACCCTTCCAAAATAAGATTCAATCTTCATTATATTCATCCTTGAATCCTCTATTTGGGAAGAAATCTATCCAATAAATCTCGTTGTTGAAAACCCCAAAGAGTTACCCAATGATGGGGTAACATCTTTCCCTAAGATCTTTTTTTTATTTTCCTTATACACACCACCAACTCCTATTATTACATTTTTATATAAAGAAAAAAATAACCAAAATATATTGAGATTTTTTATACTATGTTTTATGTATACAGTTACACACAATTTCATCTAATTCGTAATAGAGGTACAATTTTTGTGTACGATAAACTACCACCTCACAAAATGATGATTGGTCATTTTTAACACGTTCCATGGTAAGAAATTATGATGGAAACTATATTTTTTAAGTTATATATGATATTTTTTATTTAACTATTATTCTTTAATTCCATTATAACACACAACCTTACTCTTTCCATTTCGTATAAATACGTTAACA
This sequence comes from Viscum album, assembly GCA_963277665.1. Classification (NCBI taxonomy): domain Eukaryota; kingdom Viridiplantae; phylum Streptophyta; class Magnoliopsida; order Santalales; family Viscaceae; genus Viscum; species Viscum album. The sequence continues at coordinate 1,447,217,133 of OY728151.1, read as the reverse complement.
TTGTCTGTGGAAGTGTGGACTACCTCATCCTCAAAGTGATGCGATTCATTCACACTATAAATGAAACGTATAAGTGATATTTTTATAAAAACATGTGATAGATATGACATATATTTGAAAGTAGAATTATAATATACAAATAAATCCTTTACATTTCATTCTTTCAATCTAAAAAATAATTGAAGGAAGCATTCATGTGTATGTACTGCATACTATCTCCAGAAATAGTGTATTTAATTTCCTATCCCAAAATTATATGTATTATTTTAAATGAAAATATCATTAAATTATGTAATATTTAAATCATGTTTTAAATTAATTATTTGATTAAACCATGATCTAATTTATAGTATCAAAAAATAACAAGTTAAAACAATCTCAGGAAACTAGGAAACTAACACCCAAAATGGTGGAAATGGTGAATTATTATTAACAAACTGGTGATAATGTAATATAAGAAAAACATATATGATAACATAAATTTGAATAAATTTTGTATATAAATTATTTACATTATTTAATTTATTATAAAAAATTTTAAAGGATGTATAAATAATAAGGAAGTGTGAGGTATGGGGATTTATAGTCTCAATTTTATTTCTACGATACTTACGCTATATTCACAAGGAGTTTATTTTATATGGTGAATATACAACCATTTTTACATATTATCTCATGAATAACCTTATTTTAATAATATTATATGTATCATTTAATTGTATTACCTCATTGTAAGTATGATTCATATTTTTCAATGTGGTATGAGACACTTTGGAAATTCTGAAGATTATTTTCATCAAGAATGTTTTTAGTTATCTTTCAGAAGTATTTTAATTCATCAACATCAATAACCCGAGTTATGAGTTTTCCTATAATTGGGATATATATATATATATATATATTCTATGTCGTATAAGGATATTCTATAATTCTTATTAAGTATTAAATAAATTGATTAATCAATATGAGGAATGCTTTGGACTAGCAATGATGGGTGGACCCCAGAATTTTTATAGCCCATTGATGTATTGAAAAGTTCTCATTAGAAAAATAGGATTTCCAAATTAAATATATTTCTACATTAGTATTCATCAATATTGTGAAATGTGTTGAAACTAAATTTTTTCATGTTCCCTAATCATGACCTCCAATAATTATGCATTTCCTTAATTGATATTTTTTTATTATTGTTATTATCCATGGGATTTTCATATAATAAAAACTATGGACTCATTTCATTATGAATTTTTTGATTATATAATAGCTACTTTAGTTAATTAATATTCCATATTGAGTATAAAAAATCAATTTCATTTGAATGGAATGTGTTTTTAGTTATTTAGTTTCCTATATTTAATTACATCAATTCATTATTTACTACACATTGCATACCATTATTGATCATTCGATCTCCCCTTATTATGTTTTCATTCCACAGGATAAGAAGAATAAATTATTGAATTAACTTTCACCAATATATTTATTTTACTTATATTATTCATTAAATTATTTTATGAATCCATTGTGAGTATAATGAATGTAATATAGGATTCTATTATTACTAAACTAATTAGTAAATCATGATTTTATTCCTTACAGTAATTCCAATGTTTTAAAATAATACAATGGTGTTAGGATTTTGGGGTTGGGGCACTACAATATTTTTCTCTTATATATAATCATTTAATGATTATTTTAATATTATATTAGTTTCATAACATTAAAAAAATTTATTAAGGGATTCCTTATATTATTCCAAAAAATAGATTACTGTGATAAAAACTAGTTATCATGGTATAATTCAAAATGATAAAAATGTAACGAAAAACAATAAATTAAAAGAAACATTTTAAAAACATGATATAAAAGTATTTTTTGGGGATTTATCATCCATATCTAATCCAAAAATTAATTATCTTGAATTTTGTATCCATTGACCCAAAATTAGTTACATGTAATCAATGAAAAATTAAAGGGTATTTACAAAATTTCTTTTTATTCACTTTTAAAAGGATCTCACTACCACCCCATTTTTTCCCAAAATAAAAAAGATATTTTTTTCATCAAAATTTCCATAATATATCCTAATATATCTATTTGTATCCTAGAACCAGTATCCTATACAAAATAACATGCTAAATATCATTATTTTGTTACCCAATGGATAACTACCAATGGTGGAGGTAATGTTCTCAAACAACCTCTCTCAATTCATTCATCATTGAAACTACTGAAATATATTACATGAAATATAGTATGGAAAAATAATAGTTTTAGTATAAAGAAATATTAATATACTATTTTAGTATTTCTTTTCTTCTTTTCTCTAAAATAAATCTGAAAATGAAAATGGCATCATGTATATGCACTGACTACTACATCCATGAAATAAAACATTATTATTTTTATCACCACCATAAATCAATAGTTATAATAGAAAATTTAATGGTTCAATTTTTCATATAATTATTTATTAATGTTCTTAGGTTATGAACCATTCCTTTTATTCTTCCAATTATATTGAAAATAAATGTGGAACATACATATATATATGGACTACCACCCCAATAAATGTGATGTTTCTCATTAATCTCTATAGTATTTTATTATTGATCAAAATCCATATTGGAATTATTAACCCCCAAAATAACAAATTTATAACTTCAGTATTCATTTTTAAAAATGATATTATTCCATAAGATTAATTTTCTTAATAATAATCACCCATAGATTATTTATTATTCTTTATTGGGTCGGTTTATCCACCATTATGATGAATATAGTAAATTTATATCCCAAGTCAATAATAAAATAGTATTATTATTGGTTTTCAACATTAATCTAAAATGTAAATGTTAATATCAATTGAAATATAAAGATAAAAGATTGTGTGTCATGAAAATTATAAAAATAAATTGAAATGATAAATTGGTTGTTAGGTAATACGTTAAATTAAATTAACATGTTATTTATACTGGTTGTTGTTGATACTATTTCATCCATTCATCATTTCACCCCCTATAATAATTAATTTTTGGTAACATTCTCTTCTTACATAAGTAGAAGGGATTTTTAGATCAGTTTATTACAATTAGGAATATCATCCTCACAATGTATATAACTTATTTGAATAATCCCCATACTATTAAACAATGAATTCAACTTGTTTCCCATATCCTCTATACCCACACATGTTCACCATTATAATTATAAACCTAATAATGTGTAATCCAATTTGAATTTAATATTTTTTTTATAAATATGTTCTCATAAACATTGAATGATGTCATTTTATTGAAATGGTGTTTCATAATATTTGAAATGGTTTCCACCCCTTCAAAGTCAATGTTATTATCTTCCACTAAAAATTTATTCTTCACAACCATAATGTATTTTAATTGAAATATTATTTATATTTATATTTAATAAATTTATTTTTTTTCAATTTTTTTCACTTAAATTATTTGATTTTTTTATTTATTTTTGATGGGATTCGTTTTGGATGATTCTTTTAAAATGTAATTGTTCTTCAAGTAATTTTTATACACCTTTATTGAACCATTATATTAATTCAATACATAATTATTGGTATATCTATATAAATATTGATTCTAAACGACACTATTTTAAATATATGAATTGTGATATTTCTAAAGATAAAACATCAAGGTGACCTATAAAATCATTTCACACACCAATGGTAAACTAAATTTCTAAATTCACTTTTATGATATCACATCCATGTTCCTATCTTACTAAATTTATATAAAATGGTTTCATATTTTATGAAAAAAAATCTAAATTCCATTATAAAATAAAATTATATAATAGTTGAATATTTTTTATCACTTGATCTAATTATTTATATAGATTTATGGGATACCACATTTAAATGAAACTGAACCCATTTTATTACCTTTTATATGGTATGATATGACGAATGATAGATTTCATGTGGATAAATTATGAATGGAAGAATTAATTTTATGGGTAGTATCCCAATACTAAAAGCGTAAGAAGTTTTTTATCCACATCCTTTTAGGGTTTTTTCAATTTCTAGGTTGAGCCTAATAGTGTACCCGAGTTTTTATGCCCCACCAAATATGGAATAAGGGTAGTATCCCAAACAAGATATGTTAGACAGTGAGTAACCAATGATCATGTGGGTACACATATAATACCTCATTTAAAATTATTCTATATAGGATTTCATCCCATTCATAAGAGATTGCATTGGTTATTCAACAAATCAAAATGTGTTATTAGAATCATGAAATAATCCAAATTCTACTGGGTTGTGATTTATTATACGTTCTCTTATTCCACATTTTTATTCCATTGGTTTTGTTATGACACCATGTCTCATATAAATTGATTTATTTTTCTACATTTCTATGACAAGATTTATGACTCATCATCTTAGAATTATTTTCAATATATTATATCCATTATTAAAATAATACTCGGAAATATTCTTTTTGATAAGAGTATTATCCAAGGTTCTTCATTTCTTCCATGCCAATGATCTGACCCATTATAAAATATTATACTATTTTTTCATTAATGAGTGTTATAATTTAAACTATTCTTAATTTTCTATTCCATAGGTTATGAATATTTTTATAACTAATGATAACTCTACAGGGGGCATCTGTGATTTAATTATTAGAAAATGATCATGGTCATTTTCAATTATGATTCATATGTAGATGTACCTCAACTACCATAAACCTATCAGTCATGGGATTGTTTAATATTTTTGATAAGGTAGTTTAAGCTCATTGAGGTGGAAAAAATATCGATTTAATTATATCACATAGAACAAAATATAGTTTTTATAGAAAGTGTTTTACAATCATATATGAGATTAATGATTTGGGGTATTATAGTCATCCTCTTATGTGAACTTAATCAAGGACATTAGATGATGATATAAGTACTAAATTTCCTTGCTTAAATTACCATGTTTTCTAATTTTAATGTTTATTCATTGATTGAGATATAATGTATGGTAATCATATTTTATGGGTTTTTTCTATATATTTACTACAATGTAAAATAATTATACTAGTTCTATGAAAACATGTAGTTTTATCATATCATTTCCTTATAACATGAATATAAAAATAAAGTTGATAAAGCTGTCTTGTAACCTATCAAAATAATTTATTAGTACGAAAAAAGTCTGATATATGTGATATCACACATTTTTCTGAAAAAAATTAATGTTCCTTCCAAAAGTTAATTTTTATGGGTTACTTATAAACATGATTACTGATATGTGGGATTTGATTCATTCCTAAGTGAAATCCTATTTCACCTTACTAGTTGAATAATTTTGTTAATATAACATACCATATAATTTTTTCTATGCATAAATCATCTTAATAATTTTTTGTAATTGGATTACTCTTTCCTATGAATAATAATCATAATAATAAATCAGAATTATTCACAGTCAACAGTGATTTAATTTAAATACCTACATGTAATATATCATATGTCAGTGTGACACTCATCAAATTCCCACTATTTACTACATCATATTTAATAATGTTAATCATATGTTGTCTTCCACTCTAAATTAACATCTCTTGTTATTTTTGTGTTCTCAATCATGAGTTATGTTATTATTACATATGCTTTTGTATTGGAAATCCATCATCACAGAAACTAATATATAATAATATTTATTTTTATAAAATAAAAATTATATAATATTTCTTATTCTTATATATGTATTTTAAAGGTAAAATCAATTTAAAACCATTTTTTAATCATACACAGTTTATGTGAAAAACATTATTAAAATTTTATTATAACGATATTTGTTTAATCAATAAAATGATTATTATTTATAAAAGAAGTTAATGAAGGATATTTCATTATCCACAATGATTTTTTTTATCTTAATTAAATAAAAAAACATTTATAATTATTTATTTAAATGATTTTCTAAGGTTTATTATATAAAATTAATTTTGTAGTGTAACTGAAATATAAATAGTTTTGAAATTTTATCACATGCATTATGTCATATGTGTAAAATTATTATTTATAAATCATAGGGTTAATTAATATTATGTTAATAAATAAAAAATATGGAAAATAAATATATATGTATATTTTATTTAAATGATCATTGTGAAGGCCATATTTAAGAAATTATTTAAACCCAATTAAAAAGGTTTTTTATCATTAATTTGATTAAGTCATATGTTGACAATAAATAAGGGATATTTCAATTATGTTAATAGTTTACATAAAGGAAATTGATATTTAAATATGAATACCGTTCATGTAATATCATATATTTAATTAATATTTAAAAAAATAATATATTTTAAGTATTCTTATTAGGAAATAAAAATCAAAATTTTCTAATGAAAATTAGGTAATTTCTATGTGGATAGATATATTATAACGTGTTTATCATTATATTTAATATATAAATTATTCATAAATGTTTATGTTATGTTTAAATTTATTAATTCTTCACTTATTGATTTTATTACCATGTATATTATTCATTGACTTAAATATTTTCATTTAATGATAAATTTGATTGATTGAAATTAAATGTTTTAAAAAAGAATTTAGAGATTATTTTATGTGCATCTAATGAGTTTCATGATAGGTATGTTATTGAATTTTTGTTTCTTCTTCCTTGAAATTTTCATGTATTGAGTTATGGACTTTAAATTTGATTTATATTTAAATTTGTAAATATTAGTAGTTAAAGATTTGATGAAATAGATATCACTCTTGTGTAATGTCACAAGGGATGACATTTTGTGATACCATCATTACCGATAGGGAGATTGTTTTTTTCCTATAATTAAAGTGTTCACCTGGATTCAATTTAAATATCATATATATAGGGAAAATCAATAAATATTTCAATATAATTTTATTTTAGATTAGAGTTTTAATAGAAGCTATGAATTTTAAAAGAGTTACACCATCCAACATTGAGGATATTTATTCTAAGATAATAAAGGGACGAGGCCCAAAACTGTTCACGGTGCCGTAAATTTTTGTAACCCTAAGGCTTTAGCACAAACAATACTAACACACATAGGGGTATATAGTACAATGAAAAATGATACATCGATTTATAGTTTGAACCCCATGATGCCAAGAAGTCCACGACATTGTTTTCATCTCTCCATATGTGATTAGGATTAATACTAACAGGAAGAAGCCTCATGCACTATGAATTAAATTAGTGACAACCGAAGGATAACTACACATATATGGAATTGACAAGAAGATAATCATGGAGTCAGTCTCCACCTGATGAATATCGCAGCTAGGGGTGAGACATAATTCCATGTCCTTGAGAATCGTTGAATCCACATCCATAAGTGAGTTAGCCTTCCCTATCCATAGGGTAAAATAAAAATCCACTAATCCCTAATGATCACAAATTATACCTATACCCCTCATGATACCTTTTAAACAATATCCATCAACATTCTATTTAAAATGTGACATTGGGGGGTTCAATGAAACCATTTATTGGGAGATTGAACACATGAAAATTCAAGTTAGTGTCTTCTGGTGGTCATTGGCCTGTATAGGGAGGGATAATGGTCAGCCTATTTGAGTTGCAGCATGAGATCCATTGCTAAAGATATCAACATAACCATTAAATCCATTATAGATTTTAAAATTCAATAATACATGGACTTATTACATGTGTTCTATAAGACTCAATATTCTGTTGTGAAAATAAAATCTCGAGCCTTATACTCCTAAACACCATCTGAAAACATGAGGAACTATAATAGTAGAAGATATCCCTAGACAAACCATAGACCGCCTGTCCAATGACATTTTTGATGATTTTTCAGAAAACCCATCCCAATACCTCTCCAAGAAATGATTAGAGTAAGTCTCCTGATTTGTACTACAATAACAATAGAATTTTGAGATATTACAAATCCACTTTTTTACGACCCTCTTAGTATTTGGAGATAGCCTTATTATTTAGGCACATGAAAATGAATGTTAATTTATTTAGTTAATTATTTCCCCAAAGTGTCTTTTCCCATGATCCATGACCAGAATTAGATCGTAAAACATCATAGTAGAGCCTATTCAAGAAGAAACATGATTTGGAGCTCATGAACACCAAACAATCTGGATCACGAGTAATAATAATACATTGAATACCAAGTATAAGTGGAGGGATAAAAACTCATGGGTGATTACATGGAACAATTTGGCCTAAATGATGGAAAATTTGGGTACCGACCAACCTAGAAATCCAATGGTTCTCCCAAACCAATTATCAATCCAAAAATTTATCATTCCCCCTCCAAAATTCAACCTCAAATGTAGTTGTAGATTATGAATATGTTAGTGAATATAATCCCAAATCAAGGAGCATCTCAAACATGTAACATCAAACAGAGATCTATATTTCTTAATGTATAACCATTCCCATTAATATTTCCCCTCCAATGAATGCATATCTAGATATGCCTATAGATAGAACATGGAATCTATTATGCATGTGAGGTTGATTACACCCTACTCAATACCACCATCCAATCTATACAATTTGTCCAAATTATATCTTCCATCCACAGGAGGATAAAAAATAATGCTAATGATAATTTTATCAATAATGTGAAGAATATTTTGGGGGAAATAGAGTTGGATAATACATTCTTGGGGTGGAGGTTAACACACTATTGACCATGGTAGTTATTCACCTAAAGGAGAGGAATAATTTATTCTCCAAACATCAATGGGGGTGGGAGCTTCGTTGCCCTTTTGGAGAGTAGGGAAATCATTTCATCCTTCCTCCACCCTGACCCCCCCCCCATTCCTGAAAGCTGCTCTAAGCCCTAACGTTTCAGATCTCATTGATGTACTCCCTAATCTCTAGATTTCGACCATTGAATTCTCTGAATCCTTTTCAGTTCTAAACCTCATGTTTATTGCTCACTTAAAGTTGATAAGACCTTTGGTTGATGTGTTTGATAGGTTTATCTTCGGCTCATGGGATCTCTAGGAAAGGGCGATTATCAGCTTGCTTGACAGTCGCCACATCAAGATTCGATTTGAATCAGAATCAGACCACATCAGGCATGGTCGAGTGCTCCAAGTAATGTCAATGGGTCTCAATTCATCCTCTTCCTGTGGTCATTTTAATTCCATATGATTCATGCTTCCCCATATACTATGGGTTTGGTATGTTTTCCCAATCATCCATTTCCATTCTAGAATCCTCCTATTATTCACATATAGGCAATCTCGTAGGTAGATTTTTATGTTCGGATAGTTGCACCGAAGCTATTTCCCACCTACTAAATCCAAGAGTATGTGTGAAAACAGATGCATATCGAACACCTTTTGATTATGTATGGATTACCATTGGCAAGGATTATAGGTGCAAACAACGGGTCTTTTACGAGAGCTAGATAGACTTCTGCTTCTCATGTAATCATTTGGGTCATTCATTGGAGGTCTATCATAAGGGTCTTCCACTTCAGGATGATCATAGTCAGGGAGTCCAGTTTACATCTAAGAATGAGGCTAGTGTGAAATGTAAATCTCATGAAGTTAGTGTTGAAACTGGCCCGAAGCCGATGGAAATCGGTGGAGGCAATGCTTGGGAATTTAAGTCTCGGCGGCTGGTGGAGAAGGAACTCTTGAAAGGTGATTGTAATAGGTCAGTTGAGGTTACACATGAGTTGAAATCAGGGAGGAACACTATGGATACCTAGGCTGAATTGGGAGAACCATCCAAAACTAAAGGAGGCTCACTATAGTAGGATGAGGTGCATGTTTTGACCTAGGTTGTGGGAAGTAAGGAAACATTGGAGCATGAGGTATGCGGTGTAGTGGACTCTCCTGCTGATGATTCTGGTGTGGATAGTAGTGGCTCATGGAGAGGAATGTTTGGTGAAATGGTGGTCATGCAGCCAAGTGATGGGGAATTCTCCAAGGATAAGGCTGCTCGAAGTGATGGCATGCAAGCAGTGGGTGAGACTCAAGTGGAATGTGTTGAAGAGGATCCTAATAGAGCATCTTGTGGGGAGATGGTCAGAGGTAGCGAGGACCTACACAAGGGGAGGCAGGGGTCTTCACTAAATGTGGAGGTCCGTAATCCAGCTGGTAAGGAAGGGATTTATTTTTCATGGAACCAATATTCTATTATGGTGAATAATAGCATTGATGGCCTTGTTACAATTGGGGAGTGTTTGGAGGGGAACATTTAAGGCAGTAGGAGTACATCTATAGGGGAAATCAGCCTGAGGAGTAATATAAGTTACAGGGGGAGGAAGGGTAATAGGGATTTCTCTTCCTTTCTTCCTCCTTTGAAGACTTGGTCAGCAAAAAAGAAAATGGATGAGAAGGTGGAAAGAGAGGCCATGTGCTAGAAGTCAGCTAGCCAACCTGAACTTTCCAGGTATCTGCTTATGTGTTCAGAGGACGAGGTTACAGAGCAGGTTCTATTTCTCAATTCTTCAGAAGAGGAAGCGGCCAAGATGATGCGTTGAGACATTGGAATGAATCTAAGTGAGGTTCAATATTCTTGGGCTGACACACAAGACATGATACTGGTTAGGGGTTTCAATTAGGGGTTGATCGGACTTGAAGTGTATATAGAGGTTTGGGATAAATTTACCTCTGTGTTGAAGGTTATTTTAGGTGATGAACCCCACACGTAGGTAACAACTATTTCCAGGAAGTTGTTCAGGTTCATGGATACTAGAAGAATTATATTTTTCTTCAATGATGTTGTTGTAACCTTCTCTATTTAATACTTGGTCTCAAACTCTCACCTTCCCTATTCTTGTGATGAGGCTTACTCTCTGTTTGTGGTTCTGGAGATGATTTGGTGTTTTTTTATGCTTGTTTCGTGGTTCTTCTTCAGATGGGGTTCAGAGCATAAGGCCACCAATTCTGCATGGCACTTGGAGTGAAATACTGAGAGGGTATGGCCTAGCAATTGGTTCTGTGCCCATGCATCCTTGCACGAGACTGGTTACAGAGTACTCAAACTTGGTGGGGGCCTAATCATGAGGCTTCTGCTGGGCTTAGGCATGACATGTTTTGTCTGGGTTCTTTTATGTTGTTGTTTTGGTTGTTTTCGTGGACTCAGTGGTTCTAACTATTCCATTAAAAGTGATTCAATAATCAAACAAAAAATAATTTTCTGTCTATTTATTCTAATTGAGAATGTTATTGGTGATTTTATCCACAATACCATCAATGTAGAGAATTTGAATCTTCCATGGGTATATTGGTGATCTTATGTAATCCATGGGAAACTACCTCTGAGAAACCCCTTGCTTATCTTTGATCCATTTTTCACTTACACTTGAGCATAGTTTTGAGATATAAACACAACTCATACCACAATTGATGACATGGACACTCAAGTTGCAACAATAATTACGAATATGAATGAGCCCTTGAAAGTTCATGCTACTCCCATTTAGAAATTCAAAAAGGTCATCCATAAAAAAGTGGTGAGAAATAGCTCAGGGATTTGGAATTCACCATAATGGATAGGCGTTCCCATCAGAACATCATTTGTTCAGGTATCTTCTAAAAGTATCATGAACCATGATAAACACATTGGTGAGATGGGATCTCCCTACCTAAACCCTAAAATTTATTTTAATAATCTATATATTCTCACAATAAATGAGATAGTGAACAATAAAAAACCAATGAATATGAAGAAATTATGAACCATCATTTTAGAGAATCTCATGCACCTCGGGTCTCTGAGGATGAAGCTCCACTAAACCCTCTCTTAGGATTTTTCCACATCTGGTTAATAGAACTTTTTGAGCTTGATAATTTCATGTTGATATCACCCAACATTTTCTTATCCAAGGAAATTTTGGATTTGGTTGATATAACATGAAGGAAACCCTACTGATCAATTGATATACAATTATGGAGGTGCAATACAAGTCTTCGATTGATAATAGAGGCAAGAACATTGCAGGAAACATTGAACATACTAATTGGACTATATTTCATTAAAGAGGAAGGGACCATGACTTTGGGAATGTGAATAAGAGTCATAGAACATACCTCCTGCAAAATAATTACCACAATATAGAATCTTGAATGTATTCCACCCTCCCATGCTTCGTGAATTCCCAGGATGTGGTATAGAAGGACCCCAAAAACCAATTCATCCTAGGGCACATTCCGAGTTAAATGAAGGGACCACATCCCTCATTTCCTACTCAACTGATACCCATTAAATTCCCATATTGATGACATGGTAAACCATATGATGTATGGATCATAAAATCATAGAGTGTCCTGCTTGATAACCATTCTACATAAAAGGCATAAAATCTACAAATAAATAATGAAAAATGTGATTCATCCACACCTTCCACCACCTGTGGGTCATTGGTGAAAGAACCATCTTTGTGGAGGATATTTAGAGCTTTAGATCACTTATTATCATTGATCCCTTCGTGAATGAAGCCAATATTTTTGTTTCCCGATTTAATCAATGTCACATGTGTTTAATCTCTAGAACTTATTTCCTATTATATGACCTGGTCTTCCAGCTTATTTTCAAGTACATTAGGTTTATATGGAAATCAAAATTCCCTTGATATCAAATCCCTTGGACAGCCTGGTCGATATTGTATTTTATGGTATTAAGTTCAATGAAGTGAGATGGTATGGAGTTCTCCCATAAATGATGATCATCCTTGAATATTTGAATCCAATTGTGAAATACCACCAAAGATATAACATGCATGTATTTTTTCATATGATGAGCGGTCCACAGGGATGAAGTCATTGTCAGTATCATAGTTTTAGGAATAAAAATAGTATTGGATAATATTATTAATAGTAATGTTAATTAATCTATTGGAATGATCAATGACTACAATGACTAAATGTTCCACCCACGTAGGAGGAAAGGTAGAAATTTTCTTCAGATTAGTTGATCAATGGTCAAGACAACTCCACATATGATGTCTACCCTTCGGGTAATTTCCACATGTAAACTTCTCCCCTAAGAAACCAAGGTCAAGATTACTATATGGAACCATGAATTATATGAATTTATACCTATCCTGTAATGATTATTTCCCCCCAACATTACTCTAATGTGGATCAACAATTCATATAATATCACCACCATCATGCATGGCCTCATGGTCTAGATTGAGGTCACTCAGATCATTCCACATAAGTTACTTTTCCCATGGTTAACTTTTTACATAAAATGGATAATAAAATAAAGAACATATCAATATAGGCCTTCACATAAATATGTTTATTAGTAATACTAACCTTCTGGTATAAAACTAAGATAATCCAAAATACCTACAGTTATAGATTTTTTTGGTCTCCATGTATGAAATGATGATACTAAATATTAATAGATAAATCCAAGATTATTGATTGGTGGAGCTTATGTTCAAGGATTGAAACCAAGGCCACCTATCTGAATCTATGTCCCACCCAAAAGTAGTCAATCATATCCCATGGACCCAGTCCTTGGCCATTCAAGATGATACAATAAAGAAATAGAACTGGAGTCGTTGGGCTTTAGAATATGGAGTTTAAGATCAAATTGGACTATTAGAGGAGGAAGACTGCTGCTTCTAAGCTTGGGATCATGTATATACTCTACTGGTAGTGGGGGATAAGCTACGTTACTTCATGCATGGGTCTACCCAGACTAATATAATTGAGCTATTTGATAAATCCAAAGAAATGATAGATAAAGGAATGGGATTATGAACATGTTATTTTCCATTCAAGTGACATGGATTATGATGGTGAAGAGGATCCTGGCCTATAGAGAAAGCATGATCCAACAACAATTTCACATCATTGATGTTAGAGAGAATGACTAGAGAGGGGAAATAGAGAACCATTTTAGTGAAGGGGTTAGGTGGATCACCACTATCCATTATGACCATGGGATAAAAAACCATTGTGGAAGATGCATGTTCAATTTGGGGAGAAAATAGTGTAAGGGGTTGACAGTCAATTAATAAATCCAAAGGTGGGAGGAAAATACCCCAGTAGAGGTTCATGTGGTACTATGGTCTACATCAGGAGGGGATATTTAGGCTTTAACTATACAATGAAGAATATGTGAAAGGAATGGCCATGTAACACCCATGCTGTATAGAAATGAGCACGATATAGATACATAAGGTCATTCCACCATGACAATAAATAATTATTAAATCAATATCTAAAAAATATTAATATGGTTTTAAGTCTAATGACTGAATAATGTTCATAAAATGAAAAATTTGAAATGATAAGAAAACCCATTATTGATATTATTCAACTTAATATTACAAATTTTTATTAGAAATTTATAGTTATTCACTTAAGTCTTAGAATAAATTACATGCTTTATGATATATGTAATTTTAGTATCCTATTAAACTCACAACATAATTTGGAATATTTTTTACATGGCGATGCTTAATGTAGACATTTAAGGTGTTTTATGATTGATGATTTCATTCTATTTTCATCTATAGAAAAATTATATTCATTTGAATGAGTTAATGAATATTAAACCATATTTAATTAAGGTGTTGAGAAATGATTATTTGGGAGTGTGATGTATATGTTCTTGTATAGTAACTACTATATAAGATGAAAAATTCTCAAACAGGTGGATAGAAGATAATTGGAGTGTCAAATAATTTTTCATTGAGTATAGAAATAGTTAATAGAAAAAAATTATTATAAAGAAGTGGGAAAAATAGTAGGTAATTGACCCAAATTGAAAATGAAATTTTTGGAACACCGTGGAATTTAATTTTCATATATTGGAGCTATAGAAATTATTTTTTATCTTTATTAAGTATATGAAAAAATTAAAAACGTTGATAATTTAATGGGTGTATAGAAGTTCATGGTGAATCTATAAATTAATAGACCATGATTTTTTTATTAAAAGAATAATGAATTGGATTTTTAATGTATAGAATATAATTTACGGAAAATAACTATAATAAAATTACCCAATTAGAAGGGGTTTAACCCCTTTATAACACATTAGTGCTGTCTAGGTGGAGCCGATTCTAACGTGCTTCCTGACACACATTAGAGGCATTTTTTAGCAACCGTTGGTAATGAATTTCCAAATTTAGTGGTGTTTGTATTAGACGCGGTCAAAACCCCATATAATATAATGGAAGAATCCGAGTTTAAAGGGGGTTTTAACCACCTCTAATATATAATCCAAATTACAAGCAGTTTCCACCTCACACTAATTTAGTTATATTTAATATATTAGGGAGGTTATTTGAACAACCTCTATTTACAAACCATTTAGAGGCGGTTAAAACCAGATCTAATTAATTAATAGTTCTTCCATATTAGAGGAGGTTTAAATAAATCAACTCTAAATATTTCATTCTTTTTTTTACAAGTCTCTTCAAACTCTACCTCCAGTTCTCCCTTCCTCCCCCATCGGCGCTCAAGTTACATTCCTTCCCCCACCCATGCTCCCTCTAGTTATCCCTTTTCCACACCTGGCACTATAGTTCCCCTACTTCCCTCACCCAACCGCTCCCACAAGTTCCCCTCCCCTCATGTTCCCATTATTCCCAACACCGTCCCCTCGGGTTCCTGTTCACCATTTCCTGCCCCCCAGTCTGTTCCCACACTCTAGATTCCTCCATCATGTGTCTGGATACCCTTTGTCCATGTAATGTGTCACTCGTTTCCCACCAACCCCCCATAAAAGACCCTCATAATATCTTTCCAGTGTGATTTGAAACCCTCACCTCCACAACAAATGTGTACACCTCTTCCACTAAGGTGTTTTATTTAGGTTGTTATTTATACATTTATATTAATATGCTCGTATTAGTATGTTAATTCAAATAAATATTGTTTTAGTAAATATTAAAATACATATAAATAAATTACATACATATATATTTTATAAATTAAATTATATTTATTTATTTCCTCTATTTATGTATTTATAATATATTCAATTTATAATTTTTTATAAACTATATGCCTTATATATCTATTTTCATACATTTGACTAAATAAATTTTATAAATCGACTTATCTTATACATATACACATTTATTTATACACTTAGTTAAATTATTTATATTATTAAATACATATTTGTATATTAGGTATATAATTATTTATAGAGAATATATATAAGTATTTATTTGGTATATTTATATAATGACTTTAACAATATATTCATATAATGTATTTCAATACATATATTTATTATTTTGAACATTAAAATATATTTATTATTATAGATTGTATAAAATTATATATAAATTATATATAATTAATATTATATGAAACACATATTTGTGTAAAAAAAACTTATAAAACTATTAATATTATATAGAATAACTATTATATGAAATACTATTTATAAAAATATTATATATGAAATACAGCCTATAGAATGATTTAATTACTGATATATAAAATATTATTTTTAGAAATATTTATATATTTTCATTCAATACATATATTTGTTATTATGAACATTAATATACATGTATTTCGATAAATATAATTGTAAAATATTATGTACATTATTATATTGGTATTTCAATAAATATGGTTGTATGATATTGTATAAATTAATATATATATATTTTTTCAATATTATATCACATAATATTAATTATATATAATATAAAAGCATAAAAATATTATTTAAAAATATATTATTTATTATTATAATTTTAATTATAAAAACTACAAGATAGATTTTTGAAAGGATAATTTTTTTTTAAATAAAATAAATTTATGTATATATCTAAACAATATTATTATTATTTTATGATATATATAATATATATTATATGAAATAAAATTTATAATATATATATATGTACATACAATTATACAATTATTTTTTTATATACAAATAAATGAACGTAAATAAAAACATATAATTTGAAATATATAATATATATTTACTAAATTAACTTATAATTAACAGGGTATATAAAATATATATAAAATAGTTATATAATCCCTATAAATTTATATATAATATAATATTTATAATATATATATATAATATATATAATATATATGTTTATATTTATATTTAATTTTATCTTTATTATATGTATTTGAGTACAACCTATAATGTAAAAGTATTTATACATAAATATAAAACAAAAATGTATATATGATAATATATGTATAATATAAATCATAATATAAATGTATAGTATTTATAATACAACACATTATTTTTATATTTTTGTTTAAATATATTTATAATTACAATTTTATTTTTTATAGATATATTTATATATTTATACATTTTTTCTTATATGTATAAGTATTTATTAAATTAATTATAAAATGTCTATATGTATATATATATATATATATATTTGTAATGAATTTAAATACATTTATATAAGTTTTTTATAATAAATATGTTTGTGTGTGTGTGTGGGCACACACTTTCACTCCCACACATATGTATTAAAAAGTTTAATTTATATTGTAATTATTATTATTTAAATAGAGGTGGTTAAAAACCTATCTTATCAAAAATATTAGTGGTGGTCCATGAACCCCCTCTATATTAATATATTAGAAGAAGTTCAAGACTCCCTCAAATATAATATATTATAGGGTGTTAACAACCCCCTATAATTTCATAAATTAGAAGGGGTTCAAAACCACCTCTAATCTATGATATTAAGGTAAGCTCATGAACCCTGTTTAATTTAAGAGTTTAGAGGGGGTTGTGAACCCCCATTACATCGTTTAAAAACAATATTCATGTTATATATATATATATCATGTAATTTCCAAATGATTATTATTTATATATATAATGACTTTGAAATCCAACCAAACATATAGGTCCATTAATTATTAAATTAGAAGTGGTTTTAATGAAACACCCACTAAAATCCAACCAAATATAAAAAAGAAATAATACTGAAAAACATAGAGGTGGTTGTGAAGCCCCTATAAATTTGGGTATTATAGGGGGTTGTGTATAACACCCACTAAAATTAATTGAGATGGGGTTTTTCATACCCCTTATAAAAACAACCATTAATATTCTACTTTTTTGTAGTGTATATCGATATCTAATTGTTTAAGATCCCTGTCTTTTCAGGTATATCTTTCTCTATGTTTTTAATTTGAACATTGGTAGATGAGTCTAGTTTGGAGATGGAAATACTTTGATAGAGAATATGACCTATTGTTTGGTTATATATTCTTGATGATTTAATGTTGTACAAATATAAATGGGTATGTTTTTCATGTGTTCTTGGTATTTTTAGATTCATTAAAGGAGGTTAAGGGGGTTAAAGGGAATATAAGATGAAAACTAAACTATATAACATTTACACATCATATAAAAGGATTACACATCAGGTAATAGTTCATGTGTTTTAACTAAATAAATCTACGGATATAAGCTTTTTAATGAATACATTTAAAAACTTTTAAATGTCAATTAACTAAATAACACGCATTGTAAATGTCTGACCTACTATTTTAAACATGTTGTGAAAAAGAAATTTAACGCCCTGACCCCAGTTACCCAGAGTTAGTGCATTGTTACATAACATTGTAATGCTCACAAAAGACCATGTATCGAATGACTGATTAGTTTAGTAGACTTGAATGTACTAGATACATTCATAAGGTTTACATTACATCATAAATAGAAAACAACAACAACATTTTTTTCATAGACAACACTGAGATCCCGTAGACTATCCCTACAGGTGAGTCATAAAATACTTCTTTGCATCCAGGGGTGAGCTCAGATTCTCAGTAAGGATAACAATATAGAGGAAACTTTTATAAATAATCATAAACATTTAAGGAAATGTATAAGACTAAAACAAAAGCCTTTTAAATTTGAATTTCATCATAATATGGCAAATTATAAAATCAAAAAAATCTATTTACTTACTAACATGGATATTCTACTAGTCCAATAATCACATGCAATATATATAGCCACTTTCGTAATAATGGAATGCATAATGTCATACATTCATAACCACATAGTCTAGTCATTGTGCCAAGACTACAAATATGATTTTTTTTAAGGCCTTGTTCCAAGACACTAGTTTGTCTCATGAGACCTACTGATGTATGTAGGAATTATAGCGGGCTCCACCCGTCACATACTAAGTCCAACGCATTCCTCATATGAAAATGTTTAAACATAACATACACATTTGTATTAAAACTACAATACGAAATGTCAATACTTTATCCATAAACCAGGAATGGTATAAAAATAACCCACCCACAATCCTTTAATACAATATCAAAGTTTTGTATCAGAAAAAATCAACTTCAAATAAACCTAAAATCCATCAAAAGATGTTGACATAGATGAAATAAAATTCTTTTTTAGAGAAATATCTCTTTCTATTTTGAAATCATTTAAAATTCATATAATTATAAAATAAAACATTTATTTTGTAAATATTCTTATAATCTTTTAAGGTAATCTTTGATGATGTTATAACGGTAGAAAATATATGCACCCACCGTATAATTTAAAAACATTCCTACCTTAATTTTGTCGAAAAGGTCATAATGTAACTTGTTTGGAAAATGACAAAAAGATTCATTTCAAAACATTGAAGGAAAAACAAGGGTATAAATATCTTTAACCCATAGTCTAGGAAATAGTAAAAATGTTTTGAAATACATTTTCAAGAAACATGTATGTTGATGATAAAGAGATACCTTTAGATAATTACATATAATTAACCTCGGATAATGAAAAGATTTTGAAATTAACCCTTACCTTTTACTTTTCCCTTGTATAGGGTAGGTTATCCTCTAGTATAATAGTGAAATAATTGTTATTAAATTATACAAGAATCGTATACTTTAATTTGATATCATATATTATCTTTTATCATTTCTTTGTAAATAATATCTTAGTATTATCATTGTTTCGTGTGTTAACGAATTCGTTTTCCTTTATATTCTTCGTTATGTGAGTCATATTTGTTATGGATGGGATGTATCTTTTTCATATCCAGAATTATATCATGTCATTAAACATTATTATTAATCATCTAATGAAATTTAGTCTTGAATGGATACGATGAGAAATAAATATCATCGGCTTTGTGGAGACGGTAATCCGTACACACGCACGAGCGAAAATATTATTCTTTTCATATTAAAATAATATATACATGGATGTTATATCATATATACAGAATCATTATCATGTTATATTTATCATTTACATAAATTACACATCATTATTATACCCATCCAAATAATAATGTATTGAATAACAATTACACCACGACGTGGAGACAGTAACTCGTACGTATGTATGTATGGTGAATTGTCATTCAATGGATGGATAGAATAATGAATTTTGTTGTACCATATTTATAATAACATAAAAGTATATATAAGATACTTGAGTTATTATTTTATAGTGGAAACAACAAATAAAAAGAAGTGGAATAAGAAATGGACTTGAAAGAGGTGATGAAATATTTACCTCTTCTTCGGGTTCTTCCTTTTGATTTGATCAAAAGGGATCATTTGGTTGGATGTCTGACCAAAGTAAGGCATCTATGATGATGGGAGGACAGTTTATAGGGTATTTGGGAAGGTTTTGGATGAGAAAAATGGCTTTGAAGTTGTGAATTAAATAGAAGGGTGAGTTCCCTTTTATAAGAGGAGTAAGGGGAACCTTAGGAAAAGCTAGAAATATTATTTTATAATAAAATCCGTTTCTATTTATAATGGCACAAAAATATATCATTTAAAGGCTAAGAAGGGGATGGGTTGATAACCACTCAACCAATAGGTTTTAGATAGGTTTGGGTCACTATGTTAACTTTATCTATTAGAATTAACTCTTAGTTAAATAGTTTGACATTTACCATGTCTCGTTGTATTTTTAAATAATATGGTTAATAAACTTACTATATACTTCCATGAGTCCCCCAGTGGCTCATTAATAATACAAATATCATTATATAAGTCCTTTGGCTGAACCTTATATATTTTGGAATGTAATATCAATTAATAATATAATATTTGTTTAAGTACTCTTTTATGTCAATTTTGACACTATTTGGTTTTTTGTTTTTGCTAAATTTATAATAGCACTATTAAATTAGAAACAATTGTTCAAAACAACCCTAATATGTCATATTAAACTATAAAATTATTTTAATTCAAAAAAAAGTATCAAATTATATTTATTTGGATATTTATAAAATCAATTATATTAATATTTCATTAATTGGGAAATTACTGCATCATCATTGTGTCATAAATAAATTAAATTATTTAATGTTTAAAAAATATAAATAAAATACCATTATGTATGAAATTATATTATCATTCTAATGAATATTTATAATCAAATTTATGTTATGTGTATCCCTATTTTAAAAATGTTTTAGTTATTAGACTTTGATTTTAATTCTTATAACTCTTCTTTGAATTAAATAATAATAAATGTCCTAATCTAATCCAAGTGGACCAAGGTGGTTCTTATATTATTCATAAGGGTTTTTTGGTCGAATTATACTTATCCAATATAATTAGGACATGTGTTATGGTAATAATAATATCATTTTTACCCAAAAAATCAATATTTACTTTTAACCTTGGTTAATAAAAGTAAAAAGTTACTATTCACCAAAAATTATTTTCATCTTATTGAACAATAGTTTTATTACTAATATCATCCATTTCTCCTGGATTTTTTTTAATTCAACTCATATAAGTGGTAAAATTATGTTTTATGTAAATTTGTAAATGCTCCTAGGAGGTGGATAAAAGACAATAAAAAGTTCAATAAATTTTTTATATATCTAAAATTATTATAAATTGACTCCAATGAAGTACATTGAACATATATAGGTATTATGTATCTATTTTGACCTAAAATAAATTTAAATAAAATAAATAATTATTTAAATAAGAATTCGGTTGTAAACTATAACTCAGTGTTTTTCACTATTCATCAAAAATTGAAAGTTTTCAAAAAAATACCAAAAAATTACCCTAAGCTAATTTTGATATTACGAATTCAAAAATCAAGCCTTTTTTCAAAAATTAAAAAAAATATGTTCCATTTATTAATTTAAAATTAATTCCTGTTTTCAAAACCAAAAGGTGTGTTTTTAAGAAATAATAACTATCAAAAGATTAACACTTCATTATGTCCAATTTCCAAGTGAAATTACTTACAATGACCGGAATTGGATTAAATGGCAAAAATATAATCTATTTATAATTCCAAATAATTAAAATGTATAATTTAACACTATAAATTATTTTTTTAAAAGTTGTTTTCAGTTAAAATATAGTATTTTTTACTATTCACCGAATTATGAAAGTTATAAAAAAAACACCAAAAATTTATTAAAACTAAATTCATTTGTCCTTATTATAAATAAGAAGTTTATTTTGTCAAATTAAATATATTAAAGTTTCAAATATTGGATTTAAAAAGGGTTCAACATTAAAAGGCGGTTAAAGTGCATTTTTTTAAAAATACTTATTTTATCTGAAAAAATGAATTTGTTCTTACATTAAGTCTAGGATACTCATAATATTGATTATAAAATTATAAGGATTATATAAGGTTCAAAATTTATTTAATACTATTCATAACCACTTTTTAATGGCTAGTTTGATAATCTGTGGTGCGTTTGAACTCGGTGTTGCGTGTAGTACAAGTTATTTAATTACATTGAAGAAATAATATACAATAAAATCTTGGGGTGTTACATTATTCCCTCCATAAAATAATTTCATCCTCAAAATTTCTAGATTATTACTGCATAAAAATACTCATGTGGTTCTTCATTATATATTCCTCAGGTTCCCACGTTGCCTCTTTCATCTTATGGTTTCTCTGTATAACTTTTACCAGACGAGACGTCTGGTTTCTTAGCACTTGTTCTCTTGTATCAAGATCCTTGATAGGCTCTTCACAATATGATAGATCGGGTTATAGTTTTAATTTTTAATAGGTGAGTACATGCATTGGGTCAGGCATGTATTTTCTCAACAGTGATACGTGAAACACATCGTGTACTTTGTAGAGACTTGGAAGAATTTCCAAACGGTAAGCTAAAGCCTTAATTCATTCTAGAATTTAGAAAGGTTCGATGTACCTGGGACTCAATTTAACCTTCTTACCGAAACGTATAACACCCTTCCATGGAGATACCTTCATGAAAACATGATCTCCTACCTGAAATTCCAAATCCTTCCTGCAGTTTTCAGCATAGCTCTTCTGCCTACTTTGAGATGCCTTGATGTGGGTTGGGATTATCTTCACCTTTTCCATCATTTCCTCCACAAGTTCTAGGCCTATAAGTTTTCGTTCACCAAAATCATCCCAATAGGTTGGTGTGCGACATATCTTTCCATGTAACCCTTCATATAGTGCTATCTGAATACCAAAATGGAAGCTATTGTTATAGAAAAATTCTACCATAGGTAAATATTTAACCCATATACCGTGAAAGTAAATTGTGCATGATCTCAACATGTATTCAAAGGTTTGAATAGTCTGTTCTGATTTTCCATCCCATTGGGGGTGGTAGGCAGTGCTCAAACGAAGTTCAGTATCCAGGGATTTTTGTAGACAATTCCAGAATCTTGATGTAAAACGTGGATCACGATCAGAAAAAATCAGTAGTGGTTCTCCATGAAGTCTTACAACTTAATTAATATATATTATTTCTAATAGTTCAAGTGGAAAATCTTCTATTATAGCAAGAAAATGTGTTGACATGGTAAGATGATTGAAAATGACCCATATTGAATCATTCTTTCTAGGAGTATTTGGTAGTCCCATGATAATTTCAATCATAATATTTTCCCATTTCCACTCCGGTATGGGAAGAGGTTGGATGACTCCTCCAGGTTGTTGCCTTCCAGCTTTCACTTGTTGACAAACCATACATCTTGACACAAAATCACAATTCTCCCTCTTCATGTTGTCCCACAAAAAATGTTCCTTCAAATCTCTATACATCTTAGTGCTACCACGGTGTATAGAGAAATTGGAACTATGAGCATCATCCAAAAATTCCCTTTTTAGATCAAGTATATTGG
Organism: Viscum album; assembly: GCA_963277665.1. Taxonomy (NCBI): domain Eukaryota; kingdom Viridiplantae; phylum Streptophyta; class Magnoliopsida; order Santalales; family Viscaceae; genus Viscum; species Viscum album. The sequence goes on along the minus strand of OY728151.1, from coordinate 1,447,193,031 downwards.
GAACACAAATTCTCTTCCCAAATTTCAAAATTCCATCTCCATACACAAAGTCACTAATTCTCCCATCATTCACAACTTTAATCTTCTTTTGAAACTCTTCATCACCGGTCTGAGAACTCTTTACCAATTCAAGTAAGGATGGTTTGGAAACCATTTGAAAAAGAATTGATGTTTCACCTTCCATGGTTATTCCCATATCCATCTTTACAAGATCCGTGTACGTAAGATCCTTTTAAAATCTCATCTTGTTCATAAATCCATGATGTTTTCTGCTCAAAGCATATTCCAACTTATTTTCCTTCCCCGGGTGGTAGTTTATAGTGCAATCATAATCATTGAGTAGTTTAATCCATCACCATGGCTCATGTTGAGTTCTTTTTGTGAGAAAATATACTTCAAACTGTTGTGAAGGGTATATATCTCATATTTTTTTACCACAGAGATAGTGTCTCCAAATCTTCAAAGAAAAGATTATAGACGCTAACTCAAGATCATGAGTAGGATATTTTTTCTCATGAATTTTTAGATGTCATGATGCATAGGCAATAACCTAATCATTATTTATAAGGACACAACCAAGTCCTTTCTTTCAAGCGTATCAATAAATAACAAACCCATAATTCCCCGATGGTAGATTCAATATAAGATCATTGAATAATATTCTATTAAGTTCTTCAACACATTCTTCACATTCTTTTTTCCAATAAAATTTCACCCCTTTTCATGTGATCTTTGTTAATGGGTTAGCCGACCAGGAAAAATTATGGACGAAACCTCGATAATAACCTGCTAACCGAATGAAACTATGTACCTCAGTTATACTAGTTGGTGCTGTCCATTCTTGGATTTCCATGGTCTTAAAAGGATCAACGAAGATTCCATCTTTGGAGACAATATGGCCATGAAAAGAAATCTCCTGACACCAGAATTCACACTTGCTAAACTTCCCATATAATTCAAGTCTTCTAAGAGTCTTTAGGATAGTTATCCAGTGATTTTCATGATATTTGTAGCTTTTTGAGTATACCATGATATCATCAATAAATACCACTACAATGTCATCGAGATATTCCTTGAAGAGCATGTTCATTAGATTCTTGAAAACAGAGGGTGCATTAGTCAATCCAAAAGGCATTAATATAAACATGTAATGCCCATACCAAGTCCAAAATGATGTTTTTGGAATGTATTCCTTATTCACACACAACTAATGATATCCAGATCAAAGGTCAATCTTTGAAAAGTATTGAGATTTATGTAGTTGTTCAAATAAATCATCAATGTGAGGTAGGGGATACTTGTTCTTTATTGTTATGGCATTGATCTCCCTGTAGTCAATGCACAACCTCATAGATCCATCTTTCTACTTAAATAAAAGGACTAGGGATCCCCATGGGGAAAATCTTGGGAGAATAAATCCCAAATTACTCAATTAATCTAATTGTTTCTTTAGTTCCACCAATTCTAAAGTAGCCATTCTATAAGGGTTCCTTGATATGGGCCTTGATCCAGGAATTAAATCAATGGATAACTCAATTTATCATTCTGGAGGATGTCTGGGTAATTATTCTGGAAACACATCAACATATTCATTCACAATAGGTACATCGTATATTTGATCATTCTTTTCCTCACCCATAGTTGATTCGTTATCTTCCTCCCCAATAATTGATATTAGTTAAGCTACTGGGGGTGGATCTAGACAACAATCTGGTGTTGATGATTCTGCTATAATGATAAGGTGTTCTTTATCATCATCATAAAAAATTGTAACCTCCTTCTTCTTTCAATAAATTTTCACATAATGGTCATAAAGCCAATCCATACCGAGGATTATATCAAATTCAATCATGGGTATGACGATTAGATCAGTAGATAAAGAGAAATTATATGCCGTAATGGGAATTGATTCACAAAAAAATGTTGTGATGATACTTCCCTTAGGAGTTTTTACTGACAACTCCCTTATTAAATCAAATTGGAAATATCTAATTTTGATAGAAAACTAGGAATATATGAAACAATGTGCTGATCCAGAATCAAATAAATCATTTTCTAAACATGAGGAAACCATTAAATTACATGACACCGCGTCTTTCATAGCTTCATCCTCAGCAGTAGTGATAGCATAAGCTTGTCCTCGATCCCTTGTCCTTTTATAAGGTATGTTTCCCTGACGCTTAGGAAATTCATTTTCATAATTCCCCCTTTCTCTAAAATTGTAGCAATCAACATTGACAGCCTCTTTCTTCTCCTTGAAATCATGAACTTGGTGGCCTTTTTCACCACACTTGTAACAGACTCCCATTCGCTTCAAGAATGTACCATGGTGCTTCTTCCCACATTTACTACAGGATGGATATTCAAATTTTCCCTTATTCCCCTTATTTCCATTTTCATACTGTTCAGCTGATCTCTTATTCTCTTGCTTTTCGTTAAAGTAGTAAGTCATAGAGAATTATTTTTCTATTTTGATAGCACATGAGACAATATCTTTGTACGATGAGAATGATTGTGAGACTAATGCTCGATAGAGAAATGGTTTTAACCCATCAAAGAAATGATCAATCTTACTTCTTGGGTTATGTATATAATCTGCTGCATTCTTCACTAACCTTCTAATGTTAGATTCATACTTTGCGACATTCCCATCCTCCTTTTTCCTAAAACTCAGAAATTGTCATTATATATATACTCGATGGTCACAAGTAAAGTATTTTTCTATTAAAATCTCCATATACTCCATCCATTCCATATTTGAAACTTCATCATCTTCCTTTGTGTTTTGAATCAATGACCACCATTGATCAGAATCTCCAGGGAGGCGGTAAACTTCCATGATATTTTTTTCCCTTTCTCTACTCCCCAAGGCCTGGAATATTTTATCTAAGGAATTTATCCACTGCTCAGCTACTAATGGATTCTTACTCCCATTTAATTTTGGTGGTTTTTCCTCATGAAGTGTTCTAACATTGATCCTCCATGTTGTGGATCAGGGTGCTCCATTCGGGTATGGTTATTTTTCATAACCTGAGTGAGTTTTCCAATTATGGTGATACGCTGATCTACACCAGTTGTATCACCATCTCCACTATAATTATCTTGAGTAGGAGGGAATCCCTACATAGAGTGTGTGCATTGAAATGGTTTCCATTCCTTCCACTAGGCACTATTTCTAAACAATTTCATAAACAAGATCAGTTTATAAATCGAACACATAATTCCAAACATCTAAAACACTTAACATAAATTGAACAGTTTATGGATATAATCCATAATCATAAAGAAATTTTTTCTTTGAGGAATTATATACTCATAAACCCTTAATAATGGTTTGTAATCAAAAAGAGAATTATCCTAATCATATTCCCTGGGAGTGTCGTAACCAAGAGTGCGGCTAGGCCCGTTATCGTGCACTAGTTCTCATTCGAGTCTAGATCAAAGCGGTGTTTTCGAGTTTGACCCCTAGATACATATGTGCCAGAACCACCTCTACCTAATCATATCCAGATAGGGATGAATTGCGTGGAAAACTCACAAAATCTCTACAATGCCAATATTCTATGAAGTTATTCTATACCAATCCTCAATGTCTATCTTAGGGACATGTTCTATAATCAATGTTTATCTAAATCTAGTTTCCAAGGTTTGTACAAAACATTCTTGGATACCAACAGTAACGCCCTAGCCCCAGTCACCCAGAGTCGGTGCATTATTACATAACATTGTCATGATCACAAAAGTTCATGTCTCGAAAGACCGATTAGTTTAGTATCCTTGGAAGTACTAGATACATTCATAAGGTTTACATTACATCATAATTGAAAAAATACAACACCATTATTTCAATAGACAACACTGAGATCCCATAGACTATCCCTGTAGGTGAGTCATAAAATACATCTTCGCGTCCTAGGAAAAATAAAACATAGGCATGGGTGAAGTCAGATGCTCAATAAGTATAACAATATAGTGGAAACTTTCATAAATAAGCATAAACATTTATCGTAATGTATACGACTAAAACAAAAGCTTTTTAATCCTGACCTTCATCAAAATATGGAAAAGATAAAATCAAATAATTCCATTTACTTACTCACATGGATATTCTACTAGTCGAAGAATCACAAGCAATATCAATAGACACTTTCATAATTATGGAATGCATAATGTCAGACTTTCATAACCACATAGTCAAGGCCTTGTGCCAAGAGTACAAATAAGATTTTGTCAAGGACTTATGCCAAGACACTAGTTTTTCTCATGAGACCTATCGATGCATCGAGGAGCTATAATGGGCTCCACCTATCATATACTAAGTCCAATACATTCGTCATATGAAACGGTTTGAACATAACATAAAAATTCGTATTAAAATTATCATACGAAATGTCAATACTTTATCCATAAACCATTAATGGTATAAAAATAAAACATCCATAGTCCATCTATTCAATATGGAAGTTTTTATCATAATAAATCAACTTCAAATAAACCTAAAATCCATCAAAATATATTGACATAGATCAAATCAAAACCTTTTTTAGAGAAATATCTCTTTCTATTTTGAAATCATTTAAAATCCATATAATTCTAAAAGAAAAAATTTCTTTGGAAATATTCTTATAATCTTGTAAAGAAATATTTGAAGATATTATAACAGCGGAAAATAGCTGCACCCGCGGTATAAGTTAAAAAAATTAAAACCTTAATTTTGTCGAAAGGTCATAAAGTAACTTGTTTAGAAAACGACGGAAAGAATCCAATCAATACAACTACGGTCAAAAAAGAGTTTAAATATCATTAACCAATTTTCTAGGAAATAGTAATTTTTTTGAAATAAATTTTTAAGAAACATGGATGTGGATGATAAAGAGATCCCAGTAGATAATTACATATAAACAACCTCAGATAATGAAGAGATTTTGAAATTTACCAATACATAGTACTTTTTCTTGGTCGTGGGTAGATTAAACTCCTTTATAACTATAAAATAATGGTTATTAAATTATAAAATAATAATATAAATTAATATGATATCATATTTGATCTTTTAATATTTTTTTGTTGATAATATTTTAGTATTATCGTTGTTTTGGGTGTTAACGGATTTGTTTTCCTTTATATTCTTTATTGTGTGAGTGATAATTTTTATGGATGGGATGTATCTTATTCATATATAGAATGATATCAAGTCATTAAACATTAGTTTTAATCATCTAATGAATGTTAGTCTTGAATGGATACAATGGGTAATGAATCTCATCATGTTCATGGAGATGGTAATACGTATGTACGCACGAGCGACAATATCATTCTCTTTATTTTAAAATAATATATAATTGGAAGTTATATCATATATAAAGAATCATTATAATGAAATATTTATCATTTAAATAAATTACACATAATTATTATACCCATCCAAATAATAATGCATTAAATAACAATTACACAACGACGTGGAGACGGTAAGCCGTACGTACGCACGTACGGTGACATGTCATTCAAAGGATGGATAGAATAATGAATTTGGTTGTACGATATTTATAATAACATCAAATTGTATAGAAGATACTTGATTTATTATTTTATAATGGAAACAACAAAGATAAATGAAGTGGAAAAAGAAAGGAACTTGAAAGAGGTGACATAATATTTACCTCTACTTCGAGTTCTTCCTTTTGAATTGATCAAAAGGTATCCATAGGTTGGCTTTCTGACTGATGTAAGGCCTCTAAGATGAAGGGATGAAAATAGATAGGCTATTTGGGCAGGTTCTGTCTGACACAAAATGCTTTTAAGGAGTGAATTAGAGAGAAGGGTGAGTGCCCATTTATAAGAGGGGTGTGGGGCACCTTAAGAAATGCTAGAAATATTATTTTATAATAAAACTATTTTCAGTTTCTAATGGATCCAAAATGGATTAATTAAAGGATAAGGTGGGTATGGGTCACAAACTACTCAAACAATAGGATTTAGACAGGTTTGGGTCACTATATTAAATTTACCTTTTAGATTTAACTCTTAGTTAAATAGTTTGACATTTACCATGTCTCTTTGTATTTTTTTATTATATGGTTAATGAACTTATTATATACATCTAAAAGAACCCCAAGTGGTTCATTAATTATACACCTATCATTATATTATTCCTTTGACCAATCATTATATTTTTAGAAATATAATATCAATTAATAATATTATATTTGTTTTAGAAACTATTTTATTTCAATTTTGACACAATTTGGTATTTTGTTTTTCTAAATTCATTACAACGTTATTACATCGAAAACAATTAATATAAATAAATAATGTGTAATATTAGCCTATAAAATTATTTCAATTCATAAAAAGTCTCAAATTACATTTATTTGGATACTTATAATATCAATTATTTTAATATTTCATTAATTAGTTAATAACTGCATCATCATTATGTCATACATAAATTATATTATTTAATGTATAAAAAATATAAATAAAATAAAATTATGTATTAAATTTATTTACCTTTATAATGAATATTTATAGTCGAATTTATCTTATGTGTAACCCTATATTAAAAATGGTTTAGTTATTAGACTTTGATTTTAACTCTTTTAACTCTTCTACGAATTAAATAATAATAAATGTCTGTATCTAATACAAGTGGACAAAGTAGGTTCATATTTTATTCCTATGGTTTTTTTGGTCGAATTAAACTTATCCAATAGAATTAGGAAAGGTGTTAGGGTAATAATAATATCATATTTACCCTTAAATACCCTATTTACTTTTAACCGTGGTAAATAAAAGTAAACGTTACTATTCACCAAAAATTATTTTCATCTTATTGAACCAAATTTTTCTTACTGATATCAATCGTGTATCTAGGATTTTTGAAATTCAACTCACAGAAGCAGTAAAATTATTTTTTATGTAAATTTGCAAATCCTCCTTGAAGGTGGGTAAAAGACGGTAAAAAGTTCTATAAAATTTTTATATATCTAAAATTATTATAAACTGAATACAATTAATTACATTTAACTTATATATGTATTATGAGTCTATTTTTAACTAAAATAAATTTAAATAAAATAAATAATTATTTAACTAAAAATTTGGTTTTAAATTATAACTCTGTGTTATTCACTATTCATCAAAAATAGAAATTATTTAGAAAAATACCAAAACATCACCCTAAGCTTATTTGGATATTATGAATTCAAAAATGAAGTCTATTTTAACAAATTCAAAAAAAAAGAAGTTACATTTATTAATTTAAAATTATTTTCCGTTGTCAAAACCAAAAGGTGTATTTTTAAGATTTAATAACTATCAAAAGATTGACACTTACTTACATCCAATTTCAATGTTAAATTACTTAAAATGATGGGAATTGGATTAAATGGTAAAAATATAATCTATTTATACTTCCAAAAAATTAAAATGTATAATTTAGCACTATAAATTATTTTGATTAAACAAATTGTTTTCAGTTAAAATATAGTATTTTTCACTATTCACCCAAATATGAAAGTTATCATAAAAATGACAAAAATTTATTAAAACTAAATTATTAGGTCATGATTCTAAAGAATAAATTTATTTTTTCTAATTGGATATATAAAATTTTCAAATATTGGATTTAAAAAGGGTTCATCATTAAAAGGCGGTAAAAGTGCATTTTTTGAAAAATACATCATTTATATGAAAAAAATTAAATAGTTCTTACATTATGTCTAAAAAACACATAATATTGATTCTAAAATTATAAGGTTTATATAATGTTCAAAATTCTGTTAATACTATTCATAACCTCTTCTGAAAGACTAGTTTGATAAGTCGTGGTGTGTTTGAACTCGGTGTTTCTTGTAGTGTAAGTTATTGAATTACTTTGAATAAATAACGTACTTTGAAATGTTGGGGTGTTACAAGGAAAATGTTATATTTCGCTACATCTCCTTATTTTTGACCTTTGGGATATCAATAGGGAATGTTTTACTGCCAACCCCATTCTTGATGTTCTGTTTTCATCTTCAGTCCCTGATAAGATCCTTTGGTTTGGTTTCTTTTTTATTTACTTGGGTTCCCCAAATGTTGTGGTGTAACCCTATGACTGTTGGTATTTTTTGTTTTCATCATGATAAATTATGATATATGATCCTCATTGAAATCATCATAACCTTCATCCTCATAGGTTTTGTCCATTGGAAGAATCTTTGGTTCATATATTAAAGGTATGTGCTCTAAATCGTAACCATAAGGTGTGATAATTTCCAAATCCATGAAATATAGTGGTTGCACTATCATAGTGTGCACCCAAATAAATTGAATATAACTAAAATTTATAATGTTTTAATGCATGTTTAGTATGACATGTGACCTTGGGTGATTTTTTGTTATATATTCCAGGTATTGTGATTTATTGCTTATTGATATAGTGGTTAATAAATTTTGAATTAAATTTCATGTAGAATATGAAATAAGAATGGTAATTCAAATAAATGAAGATTGTGATATATGATGTCATATTGTGATATCCATGATATATTATAGAAATTGTGTTCCATGTTGAGATGATTATATAATGTGATAGTTCTGGAAACATTCACATGTATATGTTGTAATGATGATAGTGATTTGTCTTGGGCTACACCATGTTGTAATTATTATAAAGAGTGGGCTATTCCTTGTCCCATTTTGTAATGATATTGTGATTTTTTTTTCAGAAAATTATGTAATGGTTATAGGGATTTGACCCAGATTGATTGTTTTTATTATACAATGGTTATATTTTGTTGGTTCACAACTTCATAAGACATGATCCCAGATAATCTAGAATGGTACCAAATCATTTTGTTTACATTGGTTATATGTTTATTGTTGGGCATGATTATAAGACATGCTCAGAGATATTTTGGAATGGTGACGAATTATTTTTTTGATATATTTAATTAATTTTTGAATCTATTAATACAAATTATTATCACATTATTTGATTCATGTATTATGAGACTATATAATTTCTCCATGGTGGTGTCATAATAATGAACTACACTCACAAAATATTCCGTACATTATTTGGAACCTATGTAGATTATGTGGATGTAGTTTTGGGAATGGGAATGGCACATTGATGTTTATTTATTTTTTACTTTTGGGCTGTTGTTTGAAGGTGGGACCACTATGGGGTTCGTGAAATAGAAATTTGAGTCTTTTATTTTATCCTTCCAAGCATTTCTATTATTATTATAGCATGGGAATTAGTAACATTCGATAATGTCATTATGTTACTCATTATTTATTTATTACATAACTCGGTTGGAATTAATTAATGTATTTAACATTTTTTACATTGACTATTTATGTCTTTTTATGAATTATTTATATTTTGATTAATCTTCATACTATGTGGTATAGTCCCCCAACTATAGTATTCAAACCCCATCTACTAGATGAAAGTATCTTGCGTATGTGGAAGTGTGCTTGTGATCTCATGGCATAGCCTTTATGGCCACGTTAGAGAGTGCCGGATTTGGGGACGTTATGAAGTGGTGTCTGAGATCCATGTTTTCCATTCATCTATTTTACTACTTCGGAAAGGTAAAAAATGATACTAGGATGTTTTGTGACATGCTAATTAGATTTTTCATGGGATTAGATGAGAAATGTATGAAGTAAAATATGAGTATACATGGATGGGATTATTGTTTGAGTTTTGTGCTTGTTACAATTGATGTTATTCAAATTTTGGGGATTCACATGTTTTATGAGGTTATTGTTTTATGATATCATTTTCTCTTGACTTTTTCTAATCATGGCTTGACATTTCAAGACATGAGAATAGATGAATCATAATAAACACATAGGTATATATTTACATGAATCGTCCATGTTAGGGACATATCTATTTTTTATGTCATACACAATCCCTCACTGAAATGTAATATGAGATATATGTTCCACCAGATCGATGAAAAGTGTTTTTATGTCATTATAATATTTTTGAAATCCATTCCTAGAGGGACAATGAGTAATGGGGTCACTGATGCAGTCGCTTGTTGGGTTGAATTTATTATAATCTAGTTCTCTAAAGACTTCAGTTGTCTAGTAGATAAAATGTATCCTTGTTATCTTTGACTAGAGAATCAGGAGGGTAGAAATGATCATGATACTATTTTTGAAAAACAAGAGCTTTCTGATGTCCACAAGGAGCTGATCAATGTTAGCCTTTGTTCCTACATACTAAGGGTCATACGATCCATGAAAATAGATATAGTTTATACTGATTCTTCAATGTATTAGTTATAAATATAGTTTTTTCTTCAAGAACATACTTATTTTTGCTGCAGAAGGGGATCCCTATACAGCCATGTTCTGGATTGTGTCAATCCAAAGAATCTTCATTCATTTGGAGACACCTGCAGATAAGAGGGTGAATTTTGTTGTGTATTTTACTTAAGGACATTCCAAACATATGTGGTATATTTTGGGGGAACATGGGTAGTAGTGTGAGAAATATTTTAAGTACATTGAGATGTTGTTCCTATTCCATTTCTATCTAAAAACCTTGAGGTTTGAAAAATCTTATAATTCCATGCTTTTGATGCAATATAGTTTTCCATTTGTTGGAATGTGCTGAAGCAATTACTGACCAATAGTTTTTTGTTCCATATTTCGTAGCTTATTAGATCTCTAGGGAAATATATTTCCTAGATGATATTTAGTATCATATTTTTTCATAGAAAATTTTTTCCATCTAATTATCATTGAAGATGTGATGAATTAGGAACTCATCAATGAAGGAAATCTGAAAAGGACCTAAGAGGCGGCTATAGAATTTTATTAGGGAAATATAGAGTTATTATTAGACTGTTAAGAAGAATCATTATGATAGTTTCAACCAATCATGTAGTAGGAAGAGTAGTCAGGGTAGTGGAATACGATCTCAATATTTCATTCATTTCTAATGATATTAAGGTGGAATTCATTCTCACCTGAAGCTGCAGTGTCCTTACCCAAAAATCAAGTGTCAAATCTATGGTGAATTAGGTCATCATCATATGATCTATATTAATTTTCCATAGTATTATAAGGTAAAATTACCAAGAAGATATTTTTCCAAAAAAAGTATCTATAAGATCCCTAGAATCATGAAAGGGCTCAACATCCCATCAACAGACTAGTAGATGGAGTTCAACATTCAATTCAGAACAATCTAGGAGACATGTTACCCTAGTGATTCAGAAATATTAATAATCAAGGGAATTATCTAATGGTAGTCATTCTAGAGCCCAGGGAAGAGGTACAAGTCATTTGAATGTATGGAAAACTACTTCTTCTAATGTGGTTGGAGGCAATTCTACCATCAAAGGTACAAATCTAGTATCATATACCATATCTTGTGTTTCATTTGACACGGGATCATCACATTAATTTATATATACTATTTTAGAAATCATTTTGTCCTTGGGTATCCTAATATTAGATTTTGTTTTCACCATTATCACACCATGTGGAGTACATTCAGATATTATCAAACACTGCAAGGTGTGTTCTCTAGAGATTGGAGGTTACCATTTCTTTTGCAAACCGTTTATCCTAGAAATGATAATCTTCGACATGATTCTTTGTATGTATTTTTTGGTCCTATACCAGTATCATATCAACTTTTATAGGATGATAAATATTTTTCTATCTCTAGAAGGTAGAAAATATTCTCACTAGGGTGAGTGGGATCTTTAGGATAGTTTTATGGGACCAAATTACTTTAGATTGGATTTTATCACGACTCAAATTTCCATAATTTTTCAAGATAATGGTGGAATGAAGAGACACCCTTTTCCAATATTGGTATAAAATATTTAGGATGTTTTATGTGATGAGTTTTATGACTTACCTCCTGGGTGAGAGGTCAAGTTTACAATCGAGTTGGTGGTAGGAGAAGGACCAGTTGCTATCCCACCTTAATGAATGGAACTAGTGGTGCTCCATAACTTCATGGTTTGTTTACAAGGTATTTAGTATTAATGATTCCTAAAGATGATTACATCTCCTTGGTGTTATCTAGTTCTATTCACAAAATGGATGATGGATCATTGTGTTTATATGTTAATTATCGAAGGATGAACCAAATAAAGGTCAAGAACCTGTATCCTCTTCTAGGAATTGATGATGTTTTCGACCAGTTGAGGGGTTATAAAATATTTTACAATATTCATTTGAGATTGGGATATCATCAGTTTATCAATGAGACTATCATAGGTACCTTGAACTCCTTTTTGGAGTAGCTATTGTTTTTATGAATCCATTGAGACCAAGTTTGGGTTGACTAATCCACCTACAGTATTCATGTCCTTAGTGAATAGTATATTTCATCCATTTTGGACATGTTTGTCGTGGTTTTCATGAATGATATCTTAGTGTAATACCAGTCAACATGAGATCATTACAAACATATATACATCATCTTATATACATTTATAGAGCATCATCCTTATGCCATAATAACGTAGTGCAGTTTTTGGATAATTATATTGCACTTATTAGGACATGCAATCTCATAGAGAATAGTTTAATTGGTCACAGAGAATGTCCCAGTCATGGTATCCTGGTAATAGCACAAGAAAATATTCAAAATTTACAGGATTCTAGGTTCAGTAGGATAATACTGTTGTTTTATCCAATATTTTTCCCATTTCGTTGCAGCAATGCATAGGCTTACCAAGAAAGGGGTGGAATTTTTTTGGTAAAATTTTGAAAAAGTTATTTTGAGGAGCTAAAAGATATGGTGAACATAGAACATATCGTAACATTTCTTACACTGACTAAAGCATATATTGTGTACTGTGACGCATCGAGAAATGGAATCGATGTAGTTCTAATGTAGGAGGATTATGTGGTTAATTATGGTTCCAGGAAGCTAAGACCACATGGGAGGAATTATCCTACTAATGATCTAGAGTTAGAATTTGTGGTATGGACTATTTGATGTTGGAGACAATATCACTTGGATGAAATGATTTTGGTATACATGCAAAACAAAATCCTCAAATACATCTTTTCTTAGTGATACCTTAACCATTGATAGAGATTGTGGGTTAAGTATCTACAATCATTAGACATTGAATTTGATTATACACCAGAAATGGGAAATATAATTGCTGACACTTTAAGATGAAAGTCATAAATAGAGGTAGTATTTTAGTACTGTTTTGAGTGGTGGATATTGACCCTTTTGTAGACATGTATTTGGATGTATAGAAATTTCAAGGATTAGTATCTCTGACTTCAACATCTATAATACATGTGTTATCAGAGTGGATTATTGCCAATTATTTTTCAAATCTCGATTGATCTGTTTATAGGGGAAAAATATATGGCGTTGAGATGCCATCAATATGGTATCTTAGTAGTGGAAATTCTCTTCTTGTCTATGGCCGGGTACGAGTTCCTAAGGGCGTGTGATAGGAGATGATGTGAGAGTTTCATGAATCCTGAGGGAAATAAATGTTGTCTTCAAAAATACATATCATAATCTCCGAAGATATTACTGGTGATCAGGAATGATGAAGGAGTTGGTGAGTGTCACAGATAAATGATTCACTTGTTAGTAGGTGAATGTCGAGCATCATAGGTGAGTAGGCATTTTGCAGCATTTTCCAATTTTGGAGTAGAAATGGGAAGTTGTCACAATGGAATTTTTGATAGGGCTTCCCAGTATGACCAGAATGAGTAATGATGTATGGGTTTCTATGGATTTACTAACTAAGTTAAGACACTTATTTCAAAATAGAAAAACTTTTAAAGTTGAATATTTATGTAATCCTAACATGAGCGAGGTGGTTTGGTTACACGATGTTCTGTGGAGTATCATTTCTGAAATATATCCTCACTTCACATCATTTTTTAAAAGGTTATTCATAAATCCATAGGATCAAGAGTTATTTTTTTCACATACTATCATCAATAGAATAATAGTCAATTTTAGTGGAAAATTCATGTTCTAGATGATATGTTACAAGCTAATTTTTATAATTTTTTTTGTTCATGGGAGCATCATATGGAAGTAAGGGAGTTTTCATAAAATAATTTCTTCAAACAATCAATCAAAATGTTACTTCTTTAGGCTTTTTATGATACACCATTACATTAACCTATTTTTTTGCTGGAGTTATTTGAGTAAGCACTCTTTTGGGTTTAGTCTCATGCATGAGAAATCAGATTAGATTAAGCTAACCAGACAGCAGTTGGTGCCCAAAAAAATCAAGAAGAAATCAAATATTGACCATTGGAGATGATATCACAATTTTGATGTTTGTCATAGTGTTTTCATTGGGGTGTTACCTAGATTATTGAAATGTGGAATCCGAAAACTGGGAAAGCTAGCACCCAATTTTTTGGGGTCATTTGAAATAGTGGGAGGGGTTAGTCCAATGATGTACTTTTTATCCCTTCCACAGAGCCACCATCCTTGAATAATGTGTTCCATATTTCATAGATATGGAGATATCATACAAAATATTCCCATGTGATATACATAGTAAATTATGAGATTTTTTTAATGCATCCTTTGAGGATAATCTGATATAGTTTGTGGATAATTGATAAAAATATCTTCGTAGCTCCACTATTCCATTGGTTTGACTGCTGTGAAGAAATGGGTATATTTAATAGGAGAACTGGGAGATTGAGTTTGATATATGAATATAGTGGCCAGATACGATCACTGAGACCCCACAGTGATGGTTGAGGTGGCTCAGTGATGAGATATTATAAGGTAGGGAGGGTTTACGATCACGTTTCATTTTGGGTACATCATTCTTTATGATTCTCAATTAAACCATGGTATCTAAGCATTGTTTAGAAGAGTAGATCCATTGATGGAGAAAATGACCTAATGTTAGGGGTTCTATGATTGTTGAGTTAATAGAGTTAGGGTTCAAATGGTTAAGTGTTTCTTGGGTTCTTGGTTTGTTGAAAAGCATTAAAGGAGTTTCAATGGGTTAAATGGAGAATGGGATGATAACTCAACTCCATAACTTTAACACAACTTGTAAAGGGATTATACTTCATGTAATTGTTGATGGTTTTCAATTAAAAAAATAAAAAATGATGTATTTTTTGGTTAATACAATTAAAATCATTAACCCAACGTGTAAATACATTAAACACCATGTAAATTACCAAAATATTATTTTAAACATGTTTTGCGACTGGAATGTTTTCTATTTCCCCGTAGCTTTATCCCTCACGACCATAGGGATTTATGCATGGAATTTTGGAGAGCCAGCCCCCCTTCCAGATGTTCCCATGTTATCTTTAACCCATAGAATATTTTTGTGGTTAGGATTATTATTTCATTCATTTGGTTATCTAACCATTGGAGTCTAAAATTTTGGTTGTTAGCATTTCTTGTTTTAACAATGATGAATTATGGTGTATGAATCTCTTTGAAATCATCAGAATTTTCTTAATTATATGAGTTGGCCATTGAAAGATTTGTTGGATCACTGGTTAATGGTATGTGGTCTAAATCTTAACACTATGGTTTGATAATTTCCATGTCTATGCAATATCATTTTTGTCCCATCATAGTTTTCTCCAAAATTAATTGAATATAAATGAATTGTCTACATGATTAATGTATGTCTAGAATGACATGTGATATATGGTTATTTCTTGTTATAGAATCCAAAAATTTTGGAGTATGTTTTATTGATAAATTTTTTAATAGTTTTGAATTAAATTTCAAGTGTAATATGGAAAATGAATGGTAATTCACACAGTCAAAAATAGATATATATGATGTGATATTGTGGTATCTATACTATATGACATGAATTGTGTTCCATATTGATATTCTTATATAATGGGTTTGGCCCTGGTACTTTAACCCCCATATTATATAATGTTGATAGTGATCAGGCTCAACCCAATCCTTGCCTTAATACTTATAGAGAGCAGGTTATGTCTAGTCCCATGTTTTATTAAATAGAGGGATTTTACCAAGAAATTCTACAATGCATATAAGGCTTTAACCTAGATTGATTGTTGTGATTATTCCATAGTTATATGGTGGTGGTTGTCATGGTCATAGGGAATTCTCAATGATATTATGGCATGGTGTTGAAAAAGGTTGTTTACCTTGTTTATATGGTTTAGGATGGCATGGTTGTAAGGCATGCCCAGAGATATTCCACCATGGTGATGATGTAGGTTGTTGATTATTTTATTATCTTTAAAATCAATTAAAACACATGTTTCTAAATTTTATTTTCAAACTTATTATCATACTATTTTGTTTAGAAATGGTGGTGTCAACCAAATGAAATATACTGACACCCTATTTGGGGCGTTGTTCAGCACCAAAGAAGATTATGTGGATAAAGGTTTGGGAAAGGGAAATGGACCTTTCTACTGATTTATTTTTTTCTATTATCTTGGAGATTGAAGGCGAGACTGACAAAAGGATAGAGACCAAAGACAATGATTCTTTTATTTGAGTTTGGTAGTATTTTATTATATTATTCTAGAAAGATATTTATTTACATTCCATAATGGAATTACCTTATTCCTTATTTATTTATTGGATAATTCAGTTGGATTTTATTATTATCTTCCTCATTTTTTTAATTGGATACTTTATTTTTTTTATTAATTGATTCTACTATGATTACAATTTATATCAGGGGTTATAGTATCCCAAATATACTATTCACAACCCACTTCTAGTCGTTAGGCACTAACATATGAGGAGGAATAGTTAAGGACACGTGACCAGCCCTTTCCATCCACATGAGAGAGTTCCAAATTGGGTGACCTTACAAATTGAATCTCTATAATGGATTCTTATTTTAATATTATTTCACATACATGATATAAAACATTTGTCCCAATATTATTTTCATAAAAATAATATGAGATTTTAGACATGTTTTTTGGTTCATCAAATTTTATAATATACCTGAGAATAAGATATCAAATAAAACATTTATCCATTATAAAGGAACTTAATAGAGATTTGTGTTACATTATAATAAATTTTATCACATAAACTATATTGGATTATATTAATGATTAGAATTATTTTTAAAAAATGATTAAAACTCATATAATGTCATTTATGATATGGGAAAAATTGTGTATATATAATATATTACTAATAATTTAAATAATATTAATTCAGAAAACACAAAGAAAGTCTCTGAATCATCATATGATATTCTAATTTGATTATTAATTCTAATAGGCATGTTTATATAAGTTTTTTCTTATAAAATAAAAATGATTATAAATAAAACATTATTCATATCAAAATAAAATATGGGTAAAAAGTTATATCATTTGATCAAAGGATGTACTATTAATATAATAAGGTAATGTGTTGTATATGTTTCCAAAAAATACCATGTGAACTGTATAATTAAATAGGTTCGATGAATGATGATGATTTTCTAATAAACTATTCTATGTTGGAAATAGTTGTTATTAAAATCATAAACTAGGAAATTTTAAATTTATTTTTTTTGAATGGAGTTGAAAATTAGGAATAACATTCCTCAATTTCACTATTTTTCCAACATCATTATTTATATATGTCATCCACTTAATATTCTAATGTGATAAAAAAATTAAATTATTACATAATGATGTGGAAGGAATTACATAGATATTTCATTATTTTATAAAATTCCCATAATTTGTAGAAAAAATAATATTGGTCCATCATTATTTATTATATAATATGATTGATTGACATTATATGTCTATTAATTAATAATTATTAACAAATTTTGAAAATATAAAGTATAATTTTTTTAAAAAAAAATATAAATCACCACATTATAATAACATCATGTTGGCTATAAATATATTTATTCTAATATAGAAATCGTGAAGTTAAATTATAATTTAACTATGAAATAATGAAATAATGTCATCACAAACTAATTTTTATCATGGTATATAGTAATATTTGAATAAATTTAATTGTTATCAAGATTATGATTCCTAAATTTGGGTGATGAATATTCTAATTGTGAATGTAGAAATGTTTAATACATTATATGATTTACTATGTATACCTCAGGAAATGTCACAATATAAAAATTATATATAATGTGGATGTACAGTTCATAGTTTTAGACCCAACAACCAAAATTTGGTGATAATCCATGACCAAGAAATTATATACATAGATAACCTCATTAGATGATCGATGGGGAATAGTTGATCATGACCTTTTAAGCTATTTGTAGATCATGTTGTTGGTTACAGTTGATGCAATATGGGTTTTTAACTCTCATATGAGGAGTATAGAAAGTCGAAACTCAATTGAGTTTTAATGAGAATGTTTTTAGACTGGAACAAGATAGTTAATATGATGTAAATATTTATTTTGGTGAGATATATGCGATGTTCTTATTCAAAATATTGAAATACATGTGGTATATCTAACATCTTGGTCAGTTTATACTTGATAAGTCAAGACTATAATAGTTTTCTATATTGGATTGTCATTCATTATTTCCCATAGTAAATAAATGTATTCAAAATTGTATAATATTAGAATAAAAACATTTATATGATGTGGCTCATGGAAAATGGTAAAGGGATATAATTTCTAGATGAAGATAATCATAGATCACTTTGTAGATTTCATATCACTGTTAGTTTACTTGAGTCTGTCCTTTTCTTATGTTAATTAATACGATGATTCATAATTAATCTAAATTATATAATGGTTGTTTTTTCCCAAATTGAAATTAATTCAATGGGTATTTTTTGTCCTCATAGGGTTTCATCAATTTTTTTGATATAATATAAGTGGATGTTTTTATTTGTGCACAATATTACATACGAAGTAGTACATTGTAATGTTAATGATGGATTAATAGCAGTTATTTTGAATATATCTGAAAGGATTTTCGTATATTAATTAAAATGTATTTTTATATATAAGTACCCATACATAAATATTACATTATCATAAATTTTATGTCAATAAATAACTACCTTAAATTTTTATATATTATCCTATTTGGATTTTAGAGAATTTTTCCATGACTCATACAAAAGAGAACCATATAACACATAGTGGACACATCCTTTCAGTATACATTTTTCCAACCATATAAAACATTTAAAACAAAAAATTATATCATTACATGAAAAATCTAACCAACATATAACAAGACCAAATACATTCAATTGTGCATCCTTAAAAATTTTGGAATATGTTTTTAAAATGGTGTGTGAGCAATAAAATATAATTTCGGTACATTAAAAGGGGAAAACATTTAGATTAGTTTAAAACATGAAAAGTCATGAAATCAATTTCTAAAAAACATTACTTTTTACACAAAAAAGAGAAGTATCATTCCATTAAGAAGAACATTTTTACATTTTGGAAGAAAAGTTACTTTGATGAAAATTCCCAAGGAATAATTTAAATGTTATGCAGGTACCTTGGAATATCATCTCATATAACCCTTAAAAAACCCTTATAAAGCCGTTATAAATTGTAATAACATTACGAACAAATTTTAATATATCTGTCCAAATAACATAATCACTACCCAGTGCATTTTAGTTTTATTTTGGAACACCCATATTATATATTTTCAATGAAATAAAATATTAATAAAAAATTTTATTCTTTCACTTTATCATTTGAAAATATTTTAATAACACTTTTTAACATTTGTTTAAATCACTTTCATATGTTAAAATACCATTTTCATATGAAAATTTATATTTAACACCAAAGATTACAAAAAGAAAAAGATGTTTTTTCATTGAAATTTTTTTAAATATTTACATCTAATCTATAAATAAAATATGGGACATGGAATAGGAAAACGTTTTATTGAAATTATTTGTTAAAAATATAATTTCATTTTATACCTTTTAAAAATATTTTCAATAAGACACATAAAAATATTCCTTTTGAAAAAATTTGATATAATGTATATAGGGATTTAAAATGAACTTTTAAAATATTTTATGTCCATAAAAAATATTCTGATAGTCATTTTATAAGCATAGAAATTTAAATACAGAGTTGAAAAAAATATTAAAAGATGATTTTTTAATAGAATATTACCTTATCCCCTTAAAAATATTTGAATCATAAGAATTATGAAATATTAACATTAAAAACATTAAATATCATATGAATAGATAAAACCATTCTATAACATGTCAAAGGGGTTGTATATACACATCTTGAAATAATACAGGGACATAACATCAAAACAATCCTCAATGAATTGAAATTGAGACGAAGTACCTTACCTTGAGTCTAACTACTCATGTGAGTTCATTATCATCATGAGAAATAAACTTATGTAAAATAATTAAATGATTAAGAACATTTATCATGTTAAATGTTCTGTTAAATTGATTTATTACATTTTTATATTTGATTATTGAATCGAGTAAGATTGCATCAGATGTTTCTATGATAATTTCATTATATGTCAAAAATGACATTTGTAGGTTGAATATGGTCAAAGATTTAATTATATAAATATCTTAAAAATAATAACTGACAAGTGATTATCATATTATTACATAAATTAAACTTATGAAACCAATCATGAAATAAGGTTCTATGAAGTGGTGTACGTTACGATCATGGAGATGGTAGGTCATACATACCGTTGAGTAACTTTTCCACCTATCAATGATAATATTTGAAGTGTGCTATGTATGAAATTATATTAAAAGAATAATTATAATCTCATATTTTAAATATTATTTCTTTTAATATACTTTTATATGTCTTAGATGTGGTGTGGTGATGAAAATAGAGTCACATCACTTCACGAATATGGTAGTCTACACGTACATTAACGATGTTATCATTTTTAAGTGTAAGAATGTAAATGGTATATTGTATATTAAGAGTTATAAATATATCATTAATACCCTAAATAATTCCATTATATCAAATATATTAATAAAATTTATCCTTACTATCTTCCATTTAAAGAATTAGTGAAAGATGAATCACATCGCTTCCCTAAGCAATGGTCCATCGTACTCATGAGCAACATTATTGTATCTCTTAGGTAATATAAAATATGAATTATATATAATATAATGAATCCATATGTACAATTACTCTATAAATATCACATATATGTATGAATAATTTTGTTCCATAACCATACTAATCTGCAATAGGCAGTAATGGTAAAATGACTGACATTTTTTCTCAAGGAAGAAGTCCTCCATAAAAAAGAATCAGGTTTTCGTAACCCAATTTATGGAAGAGGTGAATTATATAGGTTATTATATTAATATAATAAAATCTCATTATATTTATTATACTATGAATATAATATAATAATGGTTTAAGAATTTTTTAATTCGTGGTCAATGAAATAAAATAAAAATTCTCTTAGAAGAAAATTAACTCTTATTCAGATAACATCATTGGGTTTTCACTAAAGTTCTTATTAGGATGTCTATTTGAAAAAAGTATGGAAAATATGATGAGGGGAAGGATTTAGGGATGTTTTTTGGGAATGGATTGGATGAATTCTTTTATTTTATGGAGTAAAGAGGAAAGGTGAGGGGTGACTTTTGGTAAGTGTGATTAGTGGCACATTTGTAATTATTGAAATGAAAAGATTCCACCCATGTTTTTCACATAAAAAGGGTAAATAATGGAGTGTATTATATTAATAAAAATTATATGTTCAATATGTGGCTATAAAATTGATTTTAACTATTTATTTAGGTTATTTTTCTGTTAATCATATTCTTTCAACCCCCCATAGTAAACAAATTTTCTCCGTAACCATTGTTTTTATTGTTTACTCAGTTCTCGATTCATTATGTTTAAAAAAAATTAACCATATTAATAAAAATTATTTATTCCAATTCTAAATATTTAATAATTCTTACTTAATTACATTAAAAAAGTGGGAAAAATATTTTTCAAACACACATAGCAAAGGAGATGAAAAAGAGAGTTCTGAATAAGTGTATTTTTCAAGGAAAAGAAGATTTTATATTAACGATATGACTAATAATAATAATTTTATGCATATATGTTAATATTTATTAATATATAATATATTAATTTAATTTATAATATACATCATCACAGATTATTAAAAATAATTAAAATCGATTAACATTAGGCATTGTTGAATAGTTTTAGAAAAATCCAATTTTATAACTCAAAAATAATATTAAAAAAAATAAAATTTTAATGTTTGTAAAAAATAATAAAGAGGATTAAAAAACTCTACATAATAATTATTATACATTGAAAATATTTCCACAAATATTTTTAATTTAAATTATATAATTTATTTAAAAAATGTTTTTTTTCTAAAATGTTATTTTTCATTATTTAATGAAAAATAATTAATTTCTGAAAAATCCATGAAATAAAACCATAAGAAATTTTGAAATAATGATTTAAAATATTACTTTCATTTTGTCTAATTATATTTATAAAATTTATGACAAATAATTTAAATAAAACATTATAAAACATTACTATAATGAAATCAATTTCCTTTTTGATATAACAATTATGTAATATTTTTATTCTAAAAAGACTATGAAAGTGATATATTATATAATTATCATTGATATTTAATTATTACCCATTTTCGATATTGATTCCTCACAATGATTTTTGTTATTTAACTTATGGATGAGTTTTTCCCAAATAGCATTTTTAGATTCCCATGTTGCATCTTTGGCCATATGGATTTTCTATAATTCCATAACCATGTGAATAACAATATTCCAATAAACATGATCTCTATGATCATTAATATATTCAATGTTTTCCATATAATAAATATAAACATCCAAGTTAATTACTTTAGAGATCAAAATGCGAGATAAAATAACATAATAATTTATTAACAACTAAACATGAAATACTTTCTCTAACCTTGATAAACATTCGGGAAAATAAAATCAGTTGAAATCAGAACATACATTCTCTAGGATTTCATATATTATAGTGAAATACAAATATAGCTTTCCCTTTTTTACCCAAACTAATAAAACTTTTCCATGAAGAGACTTAGATAAAGTCATGATAATAAAATTTGAATGAAAGATATTTCTTATTGTTATTTTCAAAACTCTTCTACATATTCTAGGAAATCCTCATGTGTTACTGAATCCTGTAGACCATCTTATCCATTTCTTCTAAAAAATGGTCCCATCGTCTTCCTTTCTCCTATATCGTCCTAAAAATCTATTTTCTTACACTGATTTCAATATTATTCATCAAATGGTTCTATCAATATACTAGAATAAATACTATTTTTTTAGAAGAATATTACACAGAAATTTATTGATCCTGACTTCCACTTTAATTGATTGAATAATAATGAACCATGTATTCTATGGTATGTTTTATCACAAGGATTATTGATTGTATTGAAGATAAAGTTACGACCTTTAATTTAATTCTATACTAAACAACTTATATTATCCTTTGAAAATATTAGCTCTGAACTTGGGATGATAGTCTGATATCCTTGATAGAGGCACTCAATGTATCCATGCTATCTCATTTTGATATAGTAAAGAAATCTGATATAAATAAATTTTATCTCGAATTGGATTGAAATTTTTATATATAGTTAATTGATCAATGATTACTCAAATCCCATTATTACCTCACAATCCATTAGGGATCCAACTATGAACTCCATTGAGATAATTTGTCAATTCCACATTGGCAATAGAAATTGATGAATAATTCATTTCGGTATCTATCATTATACATTAACCTACTAACAAGTCAAACATATTATGGTGAAGTCAAAAACATCTTATTTCATTCCATCCTTTATATAAACTTGCAAAGGTATCGGTATATCATAGTGCAACCCAGCAGAATGGAAAATTATGAACTACGAGCTTCACTAAAAAAATATTTATTCCACAAGGAATCACATGTCACACATAATATCATCCCAAATTGCAAAACTACTTCTTCAGGAATACAAAAAATCTTATACCATTACCATATTAATATATCCAACCATTTCCTTTAAATAATAATCCCATTTTTTATTTTTCTCATTTCTTTCAAAAAATTTCAACTCCACATAAACTAGACAGAAAATAGAGGATTTACCTTCATCAAAAACTTCTAATAAAATATTTAACAAATCATTATCCAAACGGTAATGTTCTAAACATAACATGGTTAATTTGGCATTTTTTTTTGACACAAATCATCCTCAACTCTGTTTTAATGTAAAGGGTGGTAATGAATCATGAAATTATAATCCATGATAAATTCTATCCATATTATATATCTCTTGTCAAATAAATTTTGATAAAATAAATATTTCAATTTTTTTATGATTATATATTTGACACGTTAATCTATTCAATAGATGTATCCTGATATTTTGAAGGAAAACCTTATACCAGCTAATTCAATATCATGTTTAGTGTAATTTAAATTGAGTGGTTTCTACTCACATGAGGCAAAAGAAATTACCAACTCAATTATCATTACAACACAACCTATTACATAAAAATAATCATCATTATAGGTGATCGATTCCCCATTTCAGTATATCATTTCCAAAATTTGATCATTCAACAATATTCAGTTTAA
The DNA here is from genome assembly GCA_963277665.1 of Viscum album. Lineage (NCBI taxonomy): Eukaryota > Viridiplantae > Streptophyta > Magnoliopsida > Santalales > Viscaceae > Viscum > Viscum album. The sequence goes on along the minus strand of OY728151.1, from coordinate 1,447,168,424 downwards.
TTCTTAAAAAATCATCAAATTTTTTTAACCAGGATAATTTTACTCCTTTTCGAGTTAACATAGATAGTGGTATATAATGTAGAGAAATGTTTTCAAGAAAGTATTATCTATTAACTCACTAATTAATTAAAAATAAAAATTTATTTGATATTTTTTGGTATTAGCCATTCTTCAACATATTTTGTTTTAGTAGGGTAAATATTTATTCCAAATTTATACACAAGATATCTCTCAATATAATTATTATGTAATAATATCAGACTTAATAAATTTAACATATGGATTCTTGTGATTTATGTGTTTTAAAACATCAATTAGTGGTCTTCCGTGTTCATCCATAATATTAAAATAATCCCCAACCCCACTTTAATATTAACTAAGAACTAATTTAATGCTCTAGTCATAAGGTTTATTAATATAGATGGTGAGTAGAATAACCCAATGGTCATAAAAAGAAACTCATAGTTCCATTATATATTATGAAATTTAGTATTTTAAATTTCAACCCCAATCAACTTCATTTGATGATACAAGGGTCTAATGTAAACCATTGAAAAATACTATGGTTATCATAGATACTCAAACATATCATCTACATAATGTAATGATTATATATTCTTAACAGTAATTTAATTTAATGATCCATAGTCAATGAAATCTGTCATTGAACCATAATTATTTTTAATAAAAAAATCTTGAGAACCCCATGGTGATGATCTAGGTTGAGTGAATCCTTAATATATCAATTTCTACAATTTCATTTTGAATTAAAATCATTTATATTGAGTAATTCGATAAGGGGGTTGTAAGATTTTCATATCATAATGATATAAGTAAATAGTAAAATCAAGAACTCGATTTGTATTGTGGGATCTTCCAGACAACCTCAGTTCACTTTTGAAGTATTCTGGCAAGTCCCACATCTAGGATGGATCAAAGTGAATGTCGAAGGTGCCTCGTGAGGAAATCCGGGTCCGGCAGAATGTGGTGCCATATTTAGAGATCATCATGGCAGGTGCCAGGGCTGTTTATTTGGTGGATGTGGTACGGTCTCAACTCTGGAAGCTGAAATACTGGGTGTGATTCATGCGGTGGACTTTTACAAACAAAAATGGTTGGAACAAGTTATGGCTTGAAAGTGACTCAATCACAGTGGTGCAAGCTATCTGGAAGGGGGTGGTGCATCTTGCCTGGCCGCTCACTCCTCTTTGGATGCAATCCCTTTCCACGCTCTTGGAACTCAGCTACATTGCCACACATGCTTACCGTGAAGTGAACATGGTTGCTGATAGTCTCGCCAACGAGGGAGTCAACCAGGATATTACCTGGCCTGATGATTTTCCTGGTGATTTTCTCCCTCTTTATGATAAGGATTTTAATAAGATTCCTTCTTTCAGACTTTTGTAGCTTCCCTATTTTTATAAAGTAATTTGTGCCTCGGTCTTTGAATGAGGCACCACCTTCTAAAAAAAAGTGATAAGTTAATTCCGTTATCGTCTCTAATCAATTTCTCATCATCATGCTAATTTATCAAATGAATGAAATCATTGAATAAAATTTTATAGGAATATAAATCCTTCATAGAATTAGAAACTAAAGGCCAATACATACCAAAAATGACATAAAACACTACACTGTAAAGTTAATAATATTTGAATGAATAACCGTCCAATAGATAACAACATGAAGATTAGTATAAGTCATGAATGATTTAATACATCCACTTTATGTTTTCACTAAATTAATTATCTTATGTTAATAAGGTGATATTACCAATTCAAATAAATATTTTTTAAAAATTAATTAATGAGAAGATCAAAAATACAATAGGGTATTTGAATAATTTGAATACCCAAGAAACATATTTATAACCAATTAATTTGACAACTCAACATCAACATTGTAATAAAAAAAGAATTTTACACTCCCATTTCTATTTGATCATAATGATTTATAGCCTTAATTAATAGATTCAAGAACACATAACAAAAAATGAACCAACTCACAAAAACTAAAACACCTCACTATTGGATGGATATCAGTTACCCTATTTTATGATTTTGTAGGATTATTTTCATCAAAATCACATGTCATATGTAACCATATTCCCTATAGATTAAAATTTCTTATTTTCATTCGATATTATCAAATGTTATTTTTACCAGACAAATAATGATATGGAATATACATTTTCATACATATGGAAATATTTATAATATAGTCTCCCTAACAATGTATATCAAGACATCATCTTACATTCAACTCCACATGACACATATGTGTCACCAAAATCCATCTCAAATTTTTCATCATAGAAAAAATCAATCCCAATGCTTTTAAATTCTCATGTATCGAATGACCTTCATAGAAATCATATCAATCATGAGTCAAATCTATTAATTTTTTAATAATTTTCACAATAAATATATTATATACACTGCAAGTCTTGTAAAACTGTCTTCATATGTGTTTGTAGAATCAAAATCTATTTTCCTCAGTACATAGAATTTCCATACCTTATAAAATTAAAAAATCATAGGGAAATATTTCTCATATAAAATATTAGTAAATATTTCCCATTCTATTTCATCAATATAATATTTATTTATTTTATTCATTTCCAAAGACTACCATCTAATAGTTTCACATTCAAAATGATTACTGTAATGAGTTGCCATTTGATGTTTAAAACATCCCATGACATCAAATATGTTCACTAATGAATTTATCAATAATTATTCTATGACAATATCATATTATTCAAATTATTATGGGGTATGATTACTCATGAAATTATTGATAATAGGGATGTTCAATCATGGTATATTAGATTTCTATATTGAATTATTTCCACCAAAATTTATAGATAGTTTCAATTGATTCATAACTATAATAAACTATTTTGTTCCAAATCCATCAATTTTGGGAAACTAATTTGGAATACCATTTCCCCTTGATGCCTCCCAAGAGAATATCCATGTTTCCTCTAATGAAAATTGAGATGAACAGACATAGTTTGGATGTAGAAATATTGTAATACTAAAAGTATATAAAAGTTAAACTTATAGATAATGTAAAATAATTCTTGGGAATGGTATTGACACTATCCAAACCATTAAATTTATCTACCCCATCATATGATACCAAAAATAAATATCATGTCTAAAAAATTACATAATAATTAGTATTAAGTCAATATTAAATTAAATTAAATTAATGGATATTTTCAATACTAGAGTTTTTGAAACTTTGGTAATGACTCATACATAATCAAATCATATAATAAAAATAAAAACATCTATTAAATATCCATTTTCCCAAAAAATAATCAATTAAGATAAATCATGATTTATTTTAATGAAACATATACATGACTTTCATCTTTGACTCTTCCATTAACATACCCATAAAAAAATCCTACTAATTCTTTCACAACTATGGGATAATAACTAGAAATATATGCATGGGTAATAAAAATTATAAAAAAAAGTTAGTTATTTGAAAAACTAGAAATGCCTTGAATTTATTTTTCTTAAAAAGATATTATTTTCCCTAAAAAGGGAATAATCATTACTTTAAGAAGATCATTTATATTATCATTTGAAAACAAATTATTTCCATGAATGATCATTAGAACCCATTAAAAATTCATGTAGATCCCTAGAGAAATAATCTCATTGAACCATTTTAGACTACATAAAAAAATCTTTAAAAATTTGAATAATTGTACATCAAACTTCCATTATAATTATATATAGAAAATAATATCTACACAATGCATTGGATTTATATTTAAGAGTATCAATCACATATAGTTATAATGAACCACAAAACAAAAACCCCTTTTATTATTTACGTTTTAATCAGAAAACATTTGAAAAACCTTTTTAAACTTATATACAAATCAATTTTGTGATATTAGAAAAAAATTTCATTTAATACCCCATTTTCAATACCAAAGCACTCAGATAAGTGAATAGTATTATCATTGAATAAATCATGAAATATTGAAAATGAATCATGAAATAAAATAATGATAACATCAATAGAAATATTAATTGATGCTATATACATATAAAAAACATCATTCCTTTAATCATTTTACCAAATGTTACATCTCAAACCCATAAAAATATTCTTTTCGAAATCAATTTAGAATAAAATTAAAAGATATATAAATTAAATTTATAAGTCTTATATGACCATATATTATCGTTCAACAACTCATTTTAAAAACATTTCCCTAGAAAAGAAAAATTTGGAAGTAAACAATTAAAATATTCATTCATAATGAAAATTACAATATCTAATTTTAAGAATTTGAATAAAAATCCAATAAAAGAATAATGTTAAACAAAAAATTAGATACCATGATAAAATTAAAATTAATTATTCTACATGTCAAATGGGATGCATATTGAATTCCTAAACTAATAGTGGTTAGTGAAATCTAAATATGCATCAATGGAAGTAAATTGAAATGAAGTCCCTTACATTGACAATGACATGTCAAATAATTCTTTATAATCCTTAATAATTAACATATTATAATTATTTACCTTATTAAGAACCATTTTGGAGGTTATTATTACTTTTATTTCCCTCATTATATTTTTATAGATTGTTACACAATAAATTACGATTCTGTAGGTTGTTTCTGTGATATTTGGCTTCTATGTGAAAATAGAATTTTGTAGGATTAATTTGGTCAAAGGTCTCTAAATTTAATTATATATAGAATAATAATTATTATATAATTATCATATTTACACATATCATATAAAATTAATACCAATTAGAAATTTTTAATTTGGTAAACGAATTACATTAAGATTACGGCGATGATAATTGTACGTATGCAAGAGTAAAATTTACATTTCAAATTGATCACTATAGAAGTGAGGTTAATAGTATTTTAACATTACAAAATGATAATAATATAATATTTACCATATTAAGTTTTCAAATATTCATATATTCATATCATCATTTTGGTGTATGGATGAATGGAGTGTCATATTAGTACGTGAAGGTGGTAGTCAACACTTACAGGAACACCATTTCTATTATTTCTTTGTGAGTAATAAAATGATATAATTATTAAAAAAATTGATAAATATTTCATTAATATAATAATTATATCATATATATCTGATATAATTATTTATTCTATTATTATCATCTTCCATTTGAACCATTAATGGAAACTGATTCACATTGGTTTGTCAGGTGTAAGTTCTCTGTACAAACGAGCGACTATATAATATCCACTATGTACTGAAATGTAGAAAATTTATATATGATATAATATCTCCATATATTTAATTTTGATATAAATATAATATATATTCTTCATATCTGTCACCATATCCATTCTTGAGTTGTTCGAGTGGAAAAATGAATGACAACGGCTCATGATGTAGTAGTACTTCGTACACATGAATGATGCTATTTTATAACACTTGATCGAAGGGGAGAAGGATTAATTTTTTTAACTAACATAATAACATTTATTTATATTGGAGATAATTTTTTTATATATAATAATGGTTTAGGAATATTTTAGGGTGTTGTGTAATAAAAATATTAAAACTTTATTTGAAATAAATTACCTCCTCTTCTGGTAACATATTTTTGTTTGAAAAAAAAGATAAATAGGATGAAATTATGAACAAAACAAGACATATAAGATGAGATAAGGTATAAATGGATTTGTTTGAGTATGTATTAGCCAAACCAAAATTATATTAAGGAGTTAAGAGGAGATAATAGGGGGTGGAATTTTATAAGTGAGGGGAGTGGAATATATTTAGCCATTTAAAGGGACAGGTATACGCATTATTTTAACATGAAAATTAAAAAATGAATTATTCATGATACATATAAAATATAATCTAAAAACAAGGAAATAAAATATATTTTAGACATATTTTTATTTCTTTTAATCACATATATTTTTAGATTAACCCCCTTGTATACCCATTTTTTCATTAATTGTAGAAATTAATTTTTATAGTTATCTATCTTAATTATGGATGAAATTTAAGATGGAATTGTTTGAAAATATAGGAAATTTGATTTCAAATATTGAATATAATTTAGCAAGTTACAATCATGTAAGAATAAAAAATAATATAAAAACCCACAAACACGATGAAAGACTAGTTTACAGGAAGAGAATTTGTAATGACACAAATTTTCTCGTGCCATTCCTATGGGAAAATCTAGTGCTTAGGATGTTCTGTGAGGATATTATAGCTCATTTCCTTAGTTTTCTAGTTTTTACCATTTTTCTGTCAGTGGGACAGGGCCGTCAACATCGGTGAGTTAGGGGTGTCGACATTGGTGAGTCAGGGGCATCAACATTAGTGAGTCCGGGTCGTCGACTTTAGTGAGTGAGGGGCATTAGCATCTATGACTCAGGGTGTCAACATCAGTGGGCCAGGGGCATTGACATTGGTAACTCAGGGCATCAACATCGTTGATTCATGGGCGTCGGCATTGGTGACTTAGGGCGTCCACAATTGGGAGTCAAGGGCGTCAACATTTGTTAGTCAAGGGTGTCGCATAGGTGAGTCAGGGGTGTCAGCGTCAATGTCAGGGTGTCAGTACTAGGGATTCAGTTTTAGGGTGTCAATGAGTCATGGCGTCAGTGATTCGTTGCACCGATATCATAGTTTCAGTGGCTCAGTGTTAGTAGGTCATGTCGTTAGCTCACTTGTTGATGCCTCATAGTCGGTGACTCACCCATTAGTGACTCATTTCAATTTTTTCGGTTCTTCATAGTCTTACAGTTTCACACCTCATACATATTATTTTATATAACAATTATTTAAGTCATTATTTGGGAGTTTTTAAGGGAATTTCAAAGGATATTATGTATATCTTCAGTATACTAACATTTCAGGGGGATTTGAGAAAATCAAACTGTTTAATCTTCACAACAATCCAATGTTAATGACTTTGAACCTATTCTTCCTTTAAAATATGATCTAGTTATTTAATGTTGTTATATTCTCTTCAAATTGTGTTTTCAATTCCCACATGGTGCACCTAATGTGAATATATCTAGATGAGTCATGCACCAGTGCTAAGGACCCATCCAACTCAGTTTACTCATGGATTCCTACTGCTCATGTGATCCCCTGTTTTGGGCTTAAAGAGGAGCTTTGGTCTCCTGTTGTTCCATTTATGGATTTCCCCTACATCTCATTTATTGTTTATCTTGTTGGGTGGGTGTATAAATGATTCCTTGTGAATGACTACTGAATACATTCCATAAACAAAAAATAAATAAGAAGGGGTACGATAAAAAGATTATTGGGTCATTGAAATAATGGTCTTGGAGTGGATTGATGTTTATTGTTGTTTTGAATTGTTATCTTGGTTTATTTTTATGGTTTTTTGGTTGTATTGCATGATAAATTCATGGTTTTTGAAGGTTTTTTCTTGTGCACCAGTGATGTTCAGTTTTATTGTGATTCTTGATAAATGGTTGTATCATTTAATGTGCTTAATCATGTAAAATTGGCTAATTGAAATGGATGCCCTCAGATGAAAACCATTATGTGATCACCCATATATATCAATGTTTACTTAAGGAAAAATATTTACAAAATTTTAATCAATCGTATTAAATAAGTGTGGATGAGTGTGGATTTCTGTTGGGTTTTGTCATATTGTGTGAGTTGTGTGGTGCTACATTGGTGGAATGGTTTTGGGTATATAGGTGGACGTGTGAGTTGGTTCTGTGAGAAGGGATTGGTATGTTTGTTCCGCAGGGTAGTGGTTTAATGGTAGATACTGTGGGCTTGGTGTTTCGGGTAGTAAAGGTGGTGTGTTGGAATCTCAGGTTGAGAGAATGATGATTGTAGAATTGATGGACATGTAGGAAGTGGGACTGACATTTTTTTTGTTGTGGATGTCGAGAAATTTTTGAAAATGGGACTGAAATGTGGTTATGGGCTAGTTATGTAGTGGGATTGTAATGTGGTTATGGTCCTGTTATGTAGAGGGACTACATCTGTGGTTTTTTTTGAAGGAGGGCTATCGGGTTTGGCTGTAAGGGTAGGATTGTGTAGTGTAACATTTAATATTGACAATTTTTAGTTGTTAAATTGGTGTCTTTAGAAAAATTGAGTGTGTAGTAGGAATTAATTTTATTCGTTCTCAGTTGTTTTTATGAATTAGTGATAAAATGAAAATGCATTACCTTGGTAGTTTCCTCAAGTAGTGCTGGAATTAATTAATGTAGACCCATAAAAAATTGAATATAAAGTGGATAAATGGAAAAGGGGGTGGATTTATGCTTTGGAAGTGGTAGTTTGTGTGGTTTCCCATGTAGGAGTAGTAGCAGAAGTGGTCCTGGTGGGATGGATGTTTGTTTTTTGAACCATAGGTTGGGCTGAGTGGATGTTTACTTATATATAACAATTTTAGTTCCTTGTTATTTCTATATGCACCACACCCTTGATGAGCACCCTGTGACAAACACCCACATTTCGTCGGGGAGGGTGTCTTTCCCAATATCCGGGTGGGAGGATGGATGGATGGCTACTAAAATTCATTCTCATACCCTCTTTTGGGTTCTTATTTCTCGTGCATATCTGGACAGTTTGTAATGTCATGAGACTTACCATAGTCCAATATTCTTTGGGAATATTTTTTATGTACAAGGGGCTCATTTGTTTGTGAGCCCAGATTGTTTTTCCAAGTACATTTGGGATGAGGCCCAAGTGTCTGCGGGCGATATGTAGGGGTTTTTTTGGCCTATGTGTCTACGGTCGGGACATAGTGTGTGGATTGAAGACCAAATGTGTGTGGCAGGTTGTGGCAGTGGGACTGTATTTTGGAACAGTGGAAGCATCAAGACGTTAACTATTAGGAATCAGTAGTAAACAAGTGAGAAAGTGGTGTAGGGTCCCAAATGTTGTTGTTCTTATACAACAACATTACTTGACGTGCGTTATTTGTTGATTTTTCTTTGCTGAGGATAGGCTAGTTAGTAATCCTTGGCAGTTTCCCTGAGGTTCTATTAATTTCTCATAGATACATTAGTATGTTTCCCCCACATGTGAATGGGTGGAATTTGTTTTCCAACTGGGTATAGTTTTATAGTCACACTATGTCTTTAAAACTGTTTACATGTTTCTGAGAAGAATTGGAGGAAAATTCTAGACACTAATATATTGGGAAATTGGATAGTAGTTGTGATGCTACTTAGTCTATTTTTTGTGGTACTTGTTTTATTACTCTGGTTTCAGTTTTGTCGCAGTTTATATATAAACCATGCATGTGTTGGATTTTTTATTCCTTTATATAACTTGTTGGGGTTGTTTGGGATGTTTATTATCTTATCCCTAGATCATATTTTTATTTAAAAGGGTAATGGACTCCATTTTTGTGAGATTATATAACCTTGGTGCTATTTTCCATCGGAGGACTATTGAAGGTGGGACTCGGGGGACATTATCTCTCAATCATCTTGAAGAAGGGTGTGGCACTTTGACATCCCTTCATTCATCTTGATGAAGTTGGGTCATGAAAAAATAATATTTGAAGTTGATGGTTGAGATAAGTAATGTATTTTGGAGTTAGTCATGGGTAGGATTGCATGGGATAGTAGGTATGTGGTGTTAGGAAATATTGGTGCATGAAATATGGTTGGAAATATCGTCTAAGACACGTAATTTTAGGGCCCCCTGTGGTCTGATGGATGGACTCTTGACCTACTAAATGACCATGTGAGGCTACATTTATTTCATGGTAGAGACCCTACAAATGTTATTTTCATCATAATGAATTGTATACTTGTTTCTTTTTGGTATATTGGGAATTTAATTTAAATAAATATTTAAAATAAATCTTAAAAGGAAATTTTTGTACTACCTGGGATTAGGAGTTCCCTATTTACCCATTTTTAGATAATTCACCTATATATCACCAATATGTGGTATGAGAATTTGAGGCCACGTGGGTTGACCCGGTAGATTAGGTAAGGCCCGATCGAGAGTATGTGGATGAACAATGTTAAAAGATGCTTCATTCCTTCAAGCGGCAGACACTAGGAAAGTATGAGGGCAGTATCTCAAACATGGAGATGGAGATATGTTTTGATTCTATGGTGATCCCTTTCAGCAAGATTAGGTCTCCCATAGAGTACTTGATTCCTCTTGTAGTGATCCAGATGAGGGGAGTAGCGCATTAGTCATAGATTAATTACCTCTGGGAGAGGAATGAGATATATTTCTCATAGGCTAGCAATGATAAGGAGTTCCAAGAAGAATTACATTCTTCAATGATGAAGGCTGAGAAGAGTTAGGAGATACTAACCCTTTATAAGGGTAGTATGTCTATAAGGGAACTTGGGGCCATGTTCATGGATCTCTTATGCTCCACACCATATCTCTTTCCAGATGAGGGTTCATGGGTGAGATTCATGGATGAGACACTCCGACATTCTCATTAGTATTTCCCCACTCCCTGTACATTTCCAACATACATATATGTCCAAAATAATCCTGATGTAGTGGATAGGATTCACTCGTAGGGAGGTGTATCATTAGAGGGGATCCGTCCATGTTTGTCGAACAGGAAGGCAGTCAGCAGTAGGTCTCCTACATCATGCCCTTCTAGGTTTCATCCAGCGGAGAATAGGCCTTAGCGGTTCCACTTCCAATCTCAAGGTCCTCACCCATTTTCCCTGGGACCAATACTAAGGTCCTTTGTTTGTGGAGGTCAGGGAAAACATTGGAAGCTGTTCCCATTTTTATCTTAGTACTATGGGGATAAGAAGGTCCATCACCCACCCCAATAGCAGTAGTTTTCGGTCAGGCCCTTCCAATAGTAGGGGCAGTGAGATCCTACTCCACCGGGGGTAGAAGGTGTTGGAGGAAGCCTACCTTAGGGTGATCCTTAGAGACATTGACCGGGGTCTGGTTGTGGAGTTAGTAAATATTATTGGGGAAGAGGTTCTAGGTGTGGGAAGTTACATGATGCCAAGGTAGCAGTTCCCATGGGGCAAGAGGTTGTTCAAGGTAAAATCATTCTTTTTTGTACTCTTGCTTATGGCTTGTTTCATTCAACAGCCTCACACTCCTTTTTTTCACCTGTTCTAGCCCATGCTCTGTTTCTGGACATCAAGAATCTTCCCATTACCCTGGTGTTGAGTAAGCTAGATGGAGGTTAGACTAGTTCATTTGATGTTTTTGGGGGATGTATAATTATGATGGGGATGCATCAATCTAGTGTGTATATTCTTATAATACTTATAAAGTAGTACGATGTATTCCTAGGAATCAAATAGTTGTTTTATATTCTTTTTTTATCGACTAATTCCAGATAAGAGTTATGTTTTCATGTGTCGAAAACTAGAAAGTGGTTTTCAATGGTGAGAGGACGTGTCAGGTGGACAGTCTATGAGCGGAGCCTTTTCTTTCCTTATCAGTCGAGATGACATAGGGATCAGCAATAAAAAGAGATGGTGGAGGTTCTAAGGGTTTTTAGAGATTTCCTAGATGTATTCTTAGAGTTTTTTTTGACCCTACCCCCTTGATGTGATGTTGAGTTCAGAATAGACATGCAACAAGGACCTCGTGTTATTTCGATGTCTCCCTATCCGAAAGATCTTTCTCATTTGTTGGAGTTCTGAATTTAGGTTGATGACCCAATGAATAATGGTTTTATCCAGCCATGTGTGTCGTTGTGGGGTGCTCTAGTATTGTTCAAAAAGAAGTCAAATGGTGGTCTAAGACATTGCATTGAATACCATAGACTAAATCACGTTATGATCAAGAACCATTACCCTCTCCCAAGGATCGATGATATTTTTTACGAGTTAATGGGAGCAGGATGGTTCTCTAAGATCGATTTATTGTCTGGGTACCACCAGATAAGGGTAAATGAGAGTGACATCCCGAAGACTGCTTTTAGATGAGGGTATGAGAACTTTGAATTCTTGGTCATGACCTTATGTGTTTTGAATGTAGCAGCCATGTTCATGGGGCTACATAAATTTGTCTTATCGATGTTCCTCGACCAATTCATCATCATTTTCATCAATGACATCCTAATCTACTCATGGTTAGAGGAGGAGCATAGAGAGCATATGAATAATTTCTTGGAGGTCCTCTGACACCACCAGCTCTATGGGAAGTTGTCCAAATGAAAGTTATGGGCACAAGAGGATAATTTACATGTACATGTGGTGTCTCAGCAAGGGAAAATAGTAAACCCATTAAAGGTTGAATATGATGGTTCTTAGGTAGTACCCAAGAATGTGGTGGAGATTCATAGATTCTTGGGCCTAGAGAGATATTACCAGAGGTTCGTACCTGACTTATCTCATGTTACGGCTCCATTAACAGCTTTAACTAGAAAATACATGACCTTCATGTGGAGTGTGATATATCAGGCAGCTTTCAGCTACAAAAAGGGGAAGCTGGTTAGTGCCCCAATGCATAGGTTTCTGATGTAAGGAGTAATGTTCAAGGTGTTATGGGATGCTTTTAGTCTTTGGTTGGGATGTGTGTTGATGCATCTTTGGGGTGTGATCTCCTATGGGTCTAAGAAATTACATCCACATGAATGTAACTATTCCACCTGTGATTTGGAGCTTGTAGTAGTCATGTTTTTTCTAAAGTTTTGTCACCATTGCCTCATTAGGGAGTGCTATGTGGTCTTCATGGATCATAAGACCTTGAGGTATATCTTCTCCCAGTGAGGCCTGATCATTTACCAATGATGGTGGATAGAGTTTCTCACGGACTATGACTTTGAAATCTATTAGACCCAATGAAATTGGAATGTGTTGGCCATTGTCTTATGCTGAAATTTTTGGGATGAAGCTGTTCATGAATCCACAGATTCATGGAATGCAATGGTGGATTTTGCCTCTTTTCATCTAGATGGGAGAGTGTAAGATGGAAATGTCTATCTATTTGAGATGACATTTCAGTTTTCCTTGATATAGTAGGTGGAAGAGTCTCAGTGGGGAGACATAGACAGTAAAATGATGTGTGATTGCTGATTTCAATTCTCTCAACGAGGAACGAATCTGTCCCTTATTTGGAGGAGGATACATAGCCGTTTCCCCGTATCCCCACTTTACAAAGGTGGGTGAAATCAGTGATTATTTAGGGAAATTTTCTCCTTGATTGAAATGGGATGATGGGATGTCAGTTCCTCCTTCCATGTATTCCACCTCAGAACTCATCACCTAGTCTAGGTCTCCATCATAGACTTTAGATGTTGATTAGGAAAATCTTCCTATATCCATTTCTTCATGGATACCATTTTTGTATGATACTTATTTCCGGACATTCCAATGGATCCATGTTGGATATATACCTTCTGTCTTGGGAGTATTCATGTAGGATATCGCTGGTGTGTTTGGACACTGGAACACTGATGTGGTTGGCTTTCTTCCTCTTATGATAGGTCTTCATGAAGGGGCGGAATCCCAAGGTGTCCCACGTCGAGTGCAAGGTATTAAATTCCATGGGAATGTCTCTAACCTTTTCCTCATTTTCCCACATTTAACAGAGGATGTTCCACTATTTTAACATCTGGCAGTGTCAAATCAGACTAATCAGAATAATAACTGGAGTGGATCAAATGGGTGTAACCCCTGGAGGGATTGATAATTCTAGGGATACTGCATTGTTAGTAACCCATTCTCATCTTGGAGCAGAGAGAAACATGGTAACATGATCTCACCAGGATGTGATGGCCCATGTAAGAATTAGGATATATATGGATTATTGAGAGTGTAGGGAGAGTGAGATGGAGCTGACACGAGGGTGATGATGATGTTGGGATTGAGCCTCAAAGAGACCTCCTATGTATCCCTGTGGTAGGGAATCAAATCCCACGCAATTCGGTGGGGCAATGGGACACCTGAGGAGGTGACTGGAGATAATGGATGCATGGATGTGATCCAAAGGATGTAGAACCTCTTGGTTGGGGTATGACCTTCCGAAAACACATTGGATTGAGGTATAGAGGCCACGATTTGAAATAAGTGATGGTATTGAACCTCAGGGAGGTTTCCTATGTATTCCCATGTCATGGAATCAATGTCCATGTAGTTCAGTATTGGGGTATAGAATCAGGGTGTACACATAGGATAAGGACCCGACGATATATTGGGACTTACAAGTCATTAGTAGGCTGGGTTGGTCAGACACTCGATGGGCGGACCAGAGATGTAGGTCCCAACTGGGTGGACACCTATCTTTACCAGTGTTTGGGGTTGAAACTCAGGCAGGCATCTTATGTACTCTATCTAGGAGACATGGATCAAACCCACATAGTTCATATTGCAATAACTTACTATTGTGTGGGGCTGACAATAGCCTACCTCTAGTCGAGGATCCCAATGGATTACAACTGAATGGGGTACAATGAAATACAACTGGATGGGGTACAATGTCTTACCACTAGTTGGTGTACAACAGAATACCAATGATTGGTGTACAACGACTTACTTCTAGATGGGGAACAACTTCTTACTCGTGATTGGTGTTGGACCTCATGGAGGCTTCCTACATATCTTGTCTAGGAGACAAGGATCAAATCCCACATTGTTCAAATGGGTACAGTTTAACATCATGTGGGATGACAGGGGTGTATAGTTTAACATCATGCAAGATGAGGGTAGACCAATGTAGAGTGGTCAGAATTGATCGGTGTTGGGCTTGTACCTCAGGAAGGCTTTGTACGTACATTGCCTTGGCAAGTATCAAAGTCTACATAGTTTGGAATGGTCAATTAGGGAACTGACATGAAGGGGTCGAGAACAATGTAGGTTTAGGTCTTAAACCTAAGGAAGGAATCCTAGGTATGATGCTTGGAAAGTATCAAAGTCAACGTAGTTAATGATGGTGGATCTGGGCATAAACTCTACGGCATCCTCAGGATGATTTCATGGTCGATGAATATTCTAAGACCTTGTGAGTCATTCATGGTGTGAGAAACAAGAGGCAGCGAAATCCCGACAATCACGTCAGAAAAGGGGTGTCTGTGGAAAGTGGAGTGGGTCTTACATGTGGTTAGAGACATAAAGAGGAAAAGTGGGCTTATGCATGGTTATTTGTCCAAAAATAAGGATATTTGTACTTACTCCAAGATGGATGCCCAATGGCGACAATTCCCCAATGGGGAGGGACTGGATAACGATGGTCTATGTGCCCATCTCTCCTATGTTCCTCAGAACGGAAGAGAAAAGGGGAGAAGAGATACTGCCACCCGCAATAAAGGCTAGGGGCTTACATCATGATGGTTTCTCTTCCTTGTAGACAGTTTCAACTCCAACAAAGAGGATCTCATTCAATGCGTGGAAGATCTCACTCTCGTAGAGATGAGAGGAAATAGAGAATGTTCGAGATGGGGATCCCCTCATGTGATACATGGGTGAGACAGTAGTTTAACGTCATGTGCTAAGGGTGATGGTACATGGTAGTTTAATGTCCGACAACTCAGACGAGGTAGGTCCACTAAACACTCCTAGAACTTACATAACTAGAACACCTCAACCCTTCGTGAAGGGAAGGCACCTAAAATTTTGTGGAGAGGGGGTGTTGTGGATTTCTCCATTGAATGTCCCATGATAGCATGGATATGAGAAGAAGAAATAGACATTATTTTTCCTATGTGAAAATCATGAAGCTAAGTAACACAATGTGACGAACCACCCAAGTGACTTTGAAATCACATCGTATGAACCTGGAGGGTCATACAGGAGAATGGTTTATAACATAGGAGTTTTGTGTATAAGAACTGATTGATGATAGTTCCTCGGAGAGAGACATCGAACACATGCTAAATGGTGCCCCAAGGAGAAGGATATTCATGAAAATGAAGATATTTGTGCTCAATAGGCGTGCAAATAGGGAATTGTTGTGCGTAAAAGGCCAGGTTGAGTGGAAAAGAAGGTGTGAACTCAAATGGAACATGTTTGCATGCAAAGGGGGAAGAGGGTTCTGTGAAAAATAAGAGGGGTTCACCCATAAGAGACCCAACCCTTATGGACTTGGGTGAGGGTCAAGCCCCAGTGGTCCTGTGAGAAAGCGGTTCCCTAGGAGACCTGTCGTGGATAATCCAGTACCTGGAAGTCATCTTTCACGTGCGGAAGAGGTGAATTCCATGTAGGGGAGATGGTTTGTATTCTTCAGATGCTGGAAGTGGGGGTGTACTTCTATTTATAGGAAATTGGGGGGTACGGGTGTGGGTGGAATGTGGCCTTCGCGAAAAAAACGAACGTGGGGTTGGTGGCATGGAAGTTCCCATATCTTTGCGCAAAAACAATTTCAGGTTGCGACCATTTTCCGCATGAGGAAGCGTTATTCCATGCACCACATTATTTTTCTATGTAGCACTTTGGCACTTCCCAAATAAGGTTTCCATGTCTAAAAATGCCTCTGTTTGATCCATGGATTCCTTCTTGAAGACTTTAGAAAATTTCATTATCTTCAAATTCCCCCTCGGAGAATCGGATCTTTGAGGGGGCACGAAAGTCGGATTATTAGGGAAACATCGAGATGGCTGGACCCCTGGGGGTGGTGCACTCAAAATCCCTTTAGTTGTGCATAAATAACTTTCATATGCATGGAAAATCCAATCTGCACCTATAAAACCCCTCGGGGGTCCCTTGTTCTATACATGATTTCCCACGCAATAAGCTTCGGAGCTCTCATGTGTGAAAAAAACTTCTGCCTTTGCAAGAAATTTGTTCCGTTTGGTGATGAATTCCTTGATCTTGGTCACAATTTTCTACACAGTTGTCATTTTTTGTGCCTCTTGTCTAGTTTTTTTCACAGCCATCTGATTTTGCAGGCACCCACTTTATTTTGGGTGTGTGTTGCTGATTTTTCCAGAATTCACTAAGGAAAATCATTTTCGAACATAGTAATGTTGTGAGGGATGATATGTATGCCACAATTAGTGATGAGATGAGTTCTACCATGTGTTTTATGGTGAAAATAATGTCTTATCCAATAAAAAATCCCTCTTTAATATGATGACCCAATCGCAAAAGGATTACCCACTTTTTGAAAATTTATCGATATGGGACATTGGTATTTTAGAGGTGGTACCAATGTTGGGATTTGATGTCGACACATCACTATCAAGGGTGTTGTGTGAGGATGATCTTCCATGATAAAACATTACAAAAAATGGCCATCCCACTAGAGAAGATAGACACATTCCTGTTTACATCCCTAACCCAAGGACCATAACTATCTCGAAAGACGAGTTGGTCACTGAGGATTCTCCTGCCCATTATTAGAGTACCAACCGACAAATAATCACCAACTATAGCAATGGATGGATATAGTACTAGGACCTAAGGTCTGAAGGAAAATTTACCAGTGAATATGCTTGGGCGTGCTGGGTATGCCAATCATGTGATCCGTTCGGTGTAGAACTGCGGAATATTGGGCTATTCGAGGCGGTGTGGACATCGTACATCCACTTATATCACCTACAATAACTTGGTTTGGGGTTTTTTAGTAGGTGGTACCCTGATACCAACACGTTCCACCTCCATTATGGGGAGGTTGGCATCAGTTTTTGGGAAGTCCACTATATTGGAGGTATCCCATTGGACAGACATGAATATGATGAGTTTCTTCTAACAAAGAATATCAAGGGGATATGTTGCGGACCCCCATTCTGACATGGCCTCTGCTAAACCAAGCCAAAGAGAGACTGGGGTCATGGAATTTCTAAAGAAAATTGTTTATTCGAAGTGGTTCAGCATGTTCTTGCAGAACGACCCAAATTTGAAGATTTCAGGGCGAGGAAATTCATGTTAGACCACGACACAAAAGAGAAACAATGGGTAATATTGGAAAATAATGGAGATGGGGGTATACCAATTTTGGGGATTTTAGGTGCATTACATCTGGGACCCGAACGTCTAATATGCCGGATTTCTCACAACCTTCCATCATGGATGGTTACTTCTAGTTAGGGATACCCGGATGGGAGATCGCCTGGCATCATTAGTGATGGTCAGAATTATGGAATCAAATAAGAGGTTCAACTGGGGGGGTCCCTATGTTGGCTCGCCTATACTCCATCCTTGGAAGTATTTCAAGAGGGGGCTCACCAAGTAGGATATGTGGCCGTTTCCAAATATTTCATGGTTGGATCACGACTCACTCTAGTAGATACACTTTCCGATATTCTATTCTTCCTCAAGGTAACAGTCTGCAGACTTCCGTGCTAAGAATTATTGGGACCATACCATTGATAATCAATGAATAAGGGATAAAGATAAGGATTGGGAATCACACCAATTTCACATTTAGCCCATTCCCCACCTGAGCAGGCTAGATAGATGATGATGGGAAAGGTGTAGGTTCTGGGCGAAGCGAAAGTGTGTTGGTGGGAGTGCCCAACTTTAATATTTTAGTTAACAATCATCAATCCGAGATCCGTCATGATTTAAAATCCTGGATATTCGGAATAGAATAATGAATGAAATACAAAAGAGGGATTTCTAGAACCATAGATATGGGTTCATCATATGGTGGTTATAATTAGTTTAATTAATTGATTAGAATTACCTTGATGGAATTCTTTCTTCGTTGATGTATTCGGTCACGATCTAGTGTGATCCATCGTTGCGTTGTAGAATCCAAGTGTAGGATTACTCTAGCGGTGATCCACATGGGCTCCACATGTCTCTAGACATCGCCGAAGGGATCACCGGGTGCTAGCACAGAAGAACTTTCGCTTGTGATGTCCACCTTTGATCTCCCTGATCTGATGGTGGTGGATATCTCTCGGTCTTGAGAGCGTTCTTGGAGGAAGGAGTTCTTTCAGCCTTGGGAAAACTCTCAAGAATTTTTGAGCACAATGATTGAGGAAAAGTGTTGGGGTTGTGAAGATATTTATAATCAGGTTTGATGTTATAGAGTTATGACAATAAATAAATGTGTTACACGTTTTATTTATTCCATTAACTCTTATTAAAACCCCCCATGTCGAATCATTAATTCCTTGACATGTTCCCACACTGAATATAATAAATATCATATAATAAAAAAATATTATTTCCTCAATATCCTGACTGAAAAACTGCACTGCATGTAATCATTAATACACGGCGTGTAATTGTTTTTATTTCCTTTATTTCCTCCACCATATTTTTTATACCATTAATAATGGGTATTTATTTCTGAAATAAATGTAACATCATTACTCGATAATAAATATATTATTTCTCCTACAATATATTTTCTCGAATAACAAGTTTAGAAATAAATGTGATCCAAAATCCTTGAATAATTATTAAACCACATCCGAGAATAATATTTATTCAACTTGTTAAATTAATATTTAACTAAGATTCATAGACACACATAGTGTTTGACCCTCTTGGACTCTTTCTCAGTGGCATTAGGCGGATCCTACCTAATGTCCAAGGTCTGAGTCTAGATACACACCAAGGAACCCATAGAGAAATAATTTTATGTCGCAATGATGTGTCACATCCTATGAATGTTTATCGTGTAATATAATCCCTTTGTCTCGATATCTCTAATCAAGCGGGTTTTATGCAAGTTCCATCAACCCATGTGCTCGATTATTCATTATTTGTCTTCCCAGAATTGATCTTGCCCATTCCTTACCATGGCCAAGAATTTACATAGGCTATATCAATTCCATCAGAGGGCCTGAGATTTCTACTTCCGTTATGAAATAGAAGGGACAAATCATTTCTCACATTATCTATTAATGCAGCATTACTGGTGATGCACCCAGCATATCTTACCTTGTTGTGAATAGTGTTTCATCATTGTTTTCATCAATACATCTATTTTTGTGAGTTTTAATACCCATTAATAATAATCTTAAAGTCTAAGGACCAATACACACGCCCACAAATATGGACATCCAATGACATAATGAAATGTAGATTTTCTACTGGTGGGAATCGTTATCAAAATATCCTACTAGATATTATGAAGGGTGAACACCATGGAAAGGTGCCTAAAATTTTTATGAGTCCTCACCACTAATGGCCTATATTATTTGTGTCCCTCAAATAACATCATTCGGCCATAGAACATATATTCCCGAATAGTGTTATGACACTTCTGATTTCGCGTCATAGTAGGGATCTGCTATGTCCCTTTAATGAAACAGCTATACTTGGGACATTATCACATGAATTTTCATGCAGAAGAACAATCAAGATGTGATAATTAGTTTTTTTAATGAATAAATTACAATGTAGTTGGTTCTAGGACACCAACTTCAACAGACACCAACTTAGACTACAACCAACTGATAACAACCTTTAAACTTGTAGATATCGTATGATATTCATGCTTCTGCCAAGATTGGCCTTTATTCATGGGGTCTAACATGTTCTCTTCCATGAACACTCTACTCATTGCAACTTTTCCCCTCTGATAGAAATACCTCAAGAGGTGATACTTTCGGAGTATGTGCTTTGTCTGTTGATGTGACCTTGGTTCTTTTTCAAGAGCCACCACTGTAGTATTATCACAATACAATGTGACATGGTCTTTACT
This sequence comes from Viscum album, assembly GCA_963277665.1. NCBI lineage: Eukaryota > Viridiplantae > Streptophyta > Magnoliopsida > Santalales > Viscaceae > Viscum > Viscum album. The sequence goes on along the minus strand of OY728151.1, from coordinate 1,447,147,875 downwards.
TCTAGGCACCACATCAAGCTCATGGAAAAAAGTTGTGAATCCAGACAACTTCCACGGTTTCATCAGAAGCCGCTATATATTCAGACACCGCTATAGAATTGGGGACAACTGGGTGCTTTGAGCTCTTCCAACTCACAGCTCCTCTATTGAGATAGAAAACATATCAACATTGCAACATTAGATCATTCTGATCTGTCTGAAAACCATCATCAGCATTCCCTCTTTTGACAAGGTCCTAATCTCTTCCATACACCACACACATATCCTTAGTTTTCTCATATACTTATGAATAGTCTTAACAGCAGTCCAATGATGTTCTCCTGGATATGCTTGATATCATCCTTTTATGATATGTGCATAGGCAACATCTAGCATGGTACATAACATTACATACATGATGGATCCTATAGTTGAAGCGTATGTGATCGTACTCATTCAATCTTTCTCTTGTTGTGTCTACGGACACATTTTAATAGAAAGATGTAGGCCATGTGAAATTGGAAATAATCCTCTCTTGGATTGTTCCATACTAAATCCCTTTAGTATCTAGTCAATGTATGTACCCTGACTTAGTCCAAGTAGCCTCTTGGATCTATCATGAATGATCCGGATCCCAGGAATGTAGGTTGATTCATCCAAGTACTTCATGGAGAAACACTTGTTCAACCAGTCCATAACTAACTGTAAGACTTGTACATCATTTACAATAAGCAATATGTCATCAACATATACTACTAGGACAACGATCACATTCTCAGTAAACTGCTTATAAACACATGGCTCAAATTCATTCTTAATGAACCCTAATTACTTTATGGTTTCATCAAATAGAATTTATCATGACTTGGATGCTTGCATTAATCCATAAATGGATTTCTAAAACTTTCAAACCCGTTTGGCTTTACCTGGTGTCACAAACCCTTCTGGTTGTGTCATATAGACAACTTCCTGAAGGTTCTTGTTAAGGAATGTGGTTTTGACATCCATTTGACAAATATCGTAGTCATGGTAAGTTGCTCTGGGTAGTGTGATTCTTTTGGATTTAAACATGGAAACTGGAGAGAAGGTTTCATCGTATTCAATTCCTTGACGATGTATGAATTCTTTAGCCACTAGCCTTGTTTTATTGGTGCTTACTTGATCATCCATGTCCTGTGTTCTCTTGAATACCAATTTGGATCGATCATGCATTACATCAACTGGATCATCGACCAGAACCCAGTCTTGGTTCTGATACATGGAATCCATATAATAATTCATATCTTCTAGCCATCTTGCAGCTTATGAGCTTTATACTGCTTCTGTGTAGGATAGAGGTTCATCATTTTACAAAAAAAATGATTCACCATTTGCGATGACTAGGAAACAAAATTTCTCTAGTTCCCTTACCTCTCTTGAGCTCCTACGCAATACTCATGTTTCTGGAACCTCTTCCACGGGGACCTATGGAACTTGTTCCTCTACTAACTCTTATATGTCTTGAGCATCAACTTCATCGAAGTCAATCTTGCTCTAACTATCCTTTTTGAGGATGTGATCCCTCTCAAGAAAGACAACTTTCCTAGTGACATTCACATTCTGTTCTAAAATGTAATATAGGTAATATCCTTTCATTTTATTGGTATATCCTTTAAAGATACACCTTGTGACATGGGGTGCTAGTTTCTTTCCTAATAAGACCTTATCAAACACCTCACATCCCATACATGTGAGTGCGACAAAATGTGTTTATTATCATTCCATAACTCAGAGGGAATTCCATTTTCCACCTTAGTTAGTACTCAGTTTAATGTGTATGTAGTAGTTTGTAATGCATATCCCCAAAATGATAATGGAAGATCTACACGACTCATCATCGGCCTCACCATGTCCAACAAGGTGTGATTCCTCCTTTCACTAACACCATTCCACTGTGGTGTAAAAGGAGGATTGAGCTGAGATAGAATCCCAGACTCCCGTAGAAGATCGACGAAATATTGGTTCAGATATTCTCCACCTCGATCCGATAGAAGCTTCTTTATCTTCTTACCAAGATGATTCTCTACTTCATTCTAGACATACTTAAATTTCTCTAAGGACTCTAACTTATACCCCATTAAGTAAACATAGTCATATCTACTCAAATCAATAGTAAATGTAATGAAGTAATAATATCCACCACTAGTTTATTTTGGAAATGGTCCACATACATCCATGTGTTCTAATCCTAGAAGCTCTGTGGCCCTTTCAACTTGTCCACCAAAATTTAGAATGATCATTTTACCTAGTAAATAAACTCGACATCTATCAAGTGGTTTTAGCTCAATAGAGTCTAAATAGATATCTTGGTAGATCTTTGTAAAGCGCTTCTCATTTACATGACCGAGAAGGTGATGCCACTACTGGGTGATGTATGAGTCATGTTAGTTTGTTTCGTTATCGATTTCCAACACTTGGTATTCGTAATTTAATACATACAAACCATTAATTAAATGTTCCATACCATAAAATACGTTGTTCATATAAAATAGAAATCCCTTATTTCTAAATGTGAAAATAAATCCATCCATATCCAAACAAGATACAAAAATTATGTTCTCGGTAACACTAGGCACATAATAATAGTTATGCAAGAAAAAAATCATCCCATTCGACAATGAGAGGTGGTAATCGCCAATAGCCAACACATCCAGCCTTGTGTCATTGGCAGCTCGAAGATCCACCTCTCCTCTAGTAATCATTCTCAATCTACATGGTTCCTACATTTGAATATATATGTGAGCCGCATAAGCTGTATCTTATACCCAATGTGTAGAAATAGAAAGATTACACTCAATAACGAATGCTCCTTTAGCGACCCCATGCTTTTGGGTGCAGTTTATCTTCTAGTGGCCTTGCTTTCCACATGCATAACACACCGCCTCCCGTTCCTTTCCCTACCTCTGGACCATCCCCTTCTTGGAGGGACGATGCTCGGGGGATTCAGATATTTTATAAGTCTTTGGCCCCTCTGCCTTGTCCTTCCTTTTCTTATTCACCATAATTTACTGCGGTTTTTTCATGCCCTATGTCCTTATCTACCTGGAGAATCACGGTCAGAAGTTTTGAAAGACTCTTCACACTATTTCTCATGTTTTAGTTGACAATAAAAATTGAGAAGGTGTTGGGAATTGATGATAGGATGAGATCTTTATGAAACTCATCCGGGAATTTAATCCCGAAAATGTCCAAGCGTTCAATGTAGCCAATAATCTTGACTACATGAGGCCCAGCTGGCACAGAATCTCCAAGCATAGTTTTAAAAAAATCATTGGAGATCTCATATCTCCCTTATCTCGCCATCCCTTTGTAGAGATCCCCTAAGGGGAGACATCATGCTATACTCATCCATGTTTTCATGTTGCTTCAGAAGATAATTAGACATGGCCGATAACAAGAAACAATGGACATTTGTGGAATCATCCATATGTTTCACATATAGTTATATTTCATCGTCACTAGCCTCTTTCCCAGGTGCAACTAGAACATGCTCTTCCAGCACATACAATTTCCTTTCATGGCGAAGGATGACGCGTAAACGCCTTTTCCACTCTTGGAAATTGGTGTCAGTGAGAAGGATTTCCTTCTTGAGTATGGTTCTAAATGATATGTTTGAATTAATTTTTCCTATTGTTTCTTCAAATTAAGATGAGAAAAGGTTTAGTATTTTATTACCAAAACTGATACATATAAATAAATCAATAATTATTAGTCTCCCACTATTTTATCGAAAGTCAATAGCCCTCACCATTGACTTCAGAATATTATGTTGCCTGAATATTCTAGTGGAAAGGATCCATATATCTTATCACATTACACCAAATAGGTTTGGTCAAGAAACATGAAGGGTTTTAGGTAGGAATTCCAAATGCCAACTGCATTAACATGCAGCTCCTTGATCCGCTGAGTGGACTCCCCAATCCTTAAATCCTTTTTATTTTGTATTTCCTTGACCTTTGCCTCTTGGACACACCAAGTCCAGCTGTGGCAGTCAAACCTTGATGCGAACCAAGTCATGTAAACCAAAAACCGTGAAATAGAATTACCTGATAATTGAAAGCACCCCAACTAGGGTTGGTCAAGCACTTTGAACAATGGTTTGATTGTAACCAAGATTATGGAACTCTATACTGACTTCGTATTTCTTTGAGGGATTTTATCCTCATACGTAAATTTCCATTTTATTATCTTCAATTACTTGCTTGTTAATATTAAGTGGGATATACATAAATTATTAACCATGTCTTATATAATATTTATGCATAATATGGTCTTATTTTAGTTCCATCTTGCATGCTTGTTAAATTCATTATTTGTGTGATCGTGACAAAACTTCCACAATAAATATAAACCATCCAACTAATATAAATAATATAAATGGTATGATCATGGTCCTTTTATAATGGTTATTTTATCTATCGGTTGATAAACTAACCCATGACCTAGGGGATAAAACACCTTAAACCTTTCGGGTTCCTGCTTACAGCTTTCCCCCTATCCACCATTGTATCTCCTTTGATTGGTTTCACCTTTGCTCTGGACATGAGCCGCCTCCACTAGCTTGAGACTTCCATCCATTACATATGGATTTATCTCACACGTAGGTGAGGGGTAAAATGGGTTTTTACATAAAAGACTCCTTGGGCATGCAAGCCCTGCATATTAATGAGAAGAAGGCTCACGGGCCAACAAAATGAAGTTAAATAAATAAATTAAAAGAAACCATTCACATACAAAGTTCTTGGTCTAGCTAATCATCATCCATACATGAAATGATATTTACACATAAATAAAACTAGCCTACAATTATTTAATCGTTATTGTTTAAGATAAATCACGCTCGAATCAATTAATTATCTTTAATTAATCAATCCTTTTATCTTAAACCCTTTTAGGAATTTCCTTGAGATTCTCATCCATCATAATTTTAAGTAAATTAAAATTATCCTAGTACGTAACTTGTACCTTGGAGGAAACCCGGTGAATTCACATTCATTTTGCAGATGTTAAATTAAACATATATTTATAAAACACCAATCACGTGTTGTGCCTCAGCTTTGCGCCTACACCATGGTACATGTCATAAGGATTTGTAAAATATAATAATAAATTTTAATAAATCGAAGTAATTTGGATGAGTACATGACGTGTAGTTCTAACTACATGGCATGTAATTTTGTTCACCGTCCATCCAAAGTACACGCCCAGGGACATGGAGTGTTAATGTACTTCAGAAATTGTTGGAGTACACGGAGTGTTCAATTGGACACACGTCAAGTAGTCTCCGCATTACACGGTTTCCCACCAGGAAAGCCGTGTACAAAGTACACAGTCCAACCCAAACCCGGTGGGACTACATGCTATGTTCATTTGGAACACACGACGTGTAATCTGGAAACCATGTTCCACATGTTCATGGTCAACACACGGTTTCATAAATGACTTAGATAGGAACCAATACTTGGCCTTATTTGGCGGATCGGTCAATGCATTGTACCTAGACTATACTGTGTGTACTTCTAAATACACGTTGTGTATTCTGGTGATGTACATCCTAGAGATTTTGGAACCTCTATATAAGTTCCTCTATTTTATTTTAATCAAAATTAAATGAAAAATTCATTTCTGTAACGTGAACGAGAAATGAGAGGGAAGGAACAGATCTCAAGATTCAGATTTGAAGAACGATTAACTTTAATTGAAAAAACTAAATTATTAAATGCATAACCCACCAACGAAGAACTAAATAATTATAATCAACAATATAAACCCATGGATACCAATTGTAGATTCTGGGAACATCAGAAGTGTGTTGGTGGGAGTGCCCAACATTAATTTTACTGTTAACAATGATCAATCTGAGATCCTTCACGATATAAAATGTCGGATCTTCAGAATAGAACAAAGAATGAAAAACTAAAGAGGGAGTCTCATAACCATAGATATAGGATCATTATATGTTGGTTATAATTAATTTAATTAATTGAAAATAATTACATTTGTGGATTTATTTCTTTATTGATGTCTCCAGTCATGATCCGGTGTGATCCGTCATTGCATCATAGAATCCAAGTGTAGGATTACTCTAGCGGTGATCCACATGTTCTCCACATATCTCTGGATGTCGCTGAATGGATCTCTGGGTGCTAGCACAGAATAACCTTCGCTTTTTATGTCCTCCTTCAATCACCTTGATTTGGTTGTGGTGGATCTCTCTCAGTCTTGAGAGCGTTCTTGGAGGAAGGAGTTCTTTCGTCCTTGAGAGAACTCTCCATTATTTTTGTGCACAACGATTGAGGAAAAGTGATGGGGTTGTGAGAATATTTATAATTGGGCATGAGTGTTTTATTTATTTCATTAACTCTTATTGACCCCCCTCATGTTGAATCATAAATTACTTGACATGTGCCTACACTGATTATAATAAATATCATTTAATAAAATAATATTATTTCCTCAAAATCCAGACTAAAAAAATACACAGCGTATAATCATTAATAAATGGTGTGTACTTGTTTTTATTTCCATTATTTCATCCACAACATTTATGAGACCATGAATAATGGCTATTTATTTCTAAAATAAATGTAACTACATTACTCGCTAATAAATATATTATTTCACCCACAATATATTCTCTAAAAAACTAGTGTCGAAATAAATGCGATCAGGCATCCATGAATAATTATTAAACTAGAGTCGGGAATAATATTTATTCAGATTTTTAAAATAATATTTAACTAAGATACATGGACACACTTAGTGTGTGACCCTCAAGGCCTCTTTCTCAGTGGCATTAGGCAGAGCATGCCTAATTTCCAAGGATAGCGTCTAGAAACATGCCATGACACCCATAGAGAATGAAGTTAACATCGCAATGATGAGCCACCTCCAATGAACATTTACCATGTAGTATAATCCCTTTGTCTAGATATCTCTAATAAAGTATGTTTTATCTTAGTGTGATCAACCCATCTGCTCTATTTTTCTTTCTTTGACTTCCCAGATTTGAACTTGTGCATTCCTTACCAAGGCCATAGATTTACTTAGGCTATATAAATATCATCAAAAGGCATGAGATATCTACTTCTGTTATGGAACATAAGGGAAAAATCCTTTCACTCATTATCTATTAATGCAGTAATACTCGTGACGCATATAATGTATCCTTCTTCGCTGCGAATAGTCTGTCATCGCAATTTTCATCAATACATCTAAGTGTGCAAGTTGTAATGTCCATTAATAATAATATTAAAGACTAAGTACCAATACACACGTCCGCATATAGGAACATCCAATGACACTATGAAATATGGATTTCCTACTGGCGGGTCTCGTTCTCATAGTATCCTCCTGGTTATTACCTAGGGCGCACACCATTATAAGGTGACTCAATATTTTTTGTGTCCTCACCCCTAATGGCCTATATTATTTGTGTCCCTCAAATAACATCATCCCGCCATAGAACATATATTCAAGAATAGTGTTATGGCACTTTCAGGATCTCATCATAGTAGACATACGTTGTGACCCTTTAGTGAAACAGCTAGCCTTAGGACATTATCACATGCATTATCACATAGAAGAACAATCAAGATGTGATAAGGGGTTTATTTAATGAATAGAGTAAAAATTAGTTTGTTCTAGGCCACCAACTCCAGAAAAAGGCTCACTAGAGAAAAGATAATGTTTTCAAAGCATTATAGGTGGAGTTCTTCTATCCCAGGTTGATGGGATGATCCTCTGTGAGGATTATGTGCCTTCAAGGTTCGCCAGGTAGTTTTGATTCACCAAACAGATGCCGAAGAAGGTGTATACAGATGATCGGAAAGAGGAACATCCATGCATTCTACGTCAGATGCTGCTGATGTTCACAATATATGTTTCCAGTGATGTAATTAATATTCCCCCCACTAGATTCAATACTGTACTCTCAACATAATATGCTGAGAATTGTGTGGTAGCATACACTAAGGGAATCCTGCGGAAATGAATTCGGAAATCAATGTGGCCAGTAGGGAATATAGGCGGAGAGAAAGAAGAAAAGGCTCCAATGGAAATGAGAGGGCAAGAACTAGTCAGGTATCCAGGTCAATACATGTCTAGACCTTGGCAGCAGGAAAAAAACTTGGTGCGTCCATGACCTCATGTTTAGTGAGAGAGGGGCTTGTGAACAATCTTGTGGTGTGGCTAGGGAGATTCATGGGAAGTAGTTAAGGTACCTTATCCAACCCTCTAAGGATACAATCTTCCCTACGATGTGTTTAGATTGGAAGACCCTGCGACAGTCAATGAGTACTAAATCCCTCTGGAAAAAGATCGGACATGATGGGGTCCAACTTCCAAAAATTGGTCTCATTAGATTTCACAATCACTACTGGAAAACTAACCTATACCAACGGTTTGGAACCGTTGGTATAGGCCTCGAACCGGTTGGTATAGACTATACCAACGGTTTGGAGAATCGTAGGAAAGTAAGTCATTGGGATAGGTATATACCAACGGTTTTTGGAAAACCGTTGGTATGTGTAATATGAAAATCTATACCAACGGTTTCTTAAAACCGTTGGTATATGTATTTCGAAAAAAAACATTCACTGGGCTTTGATCCCAGGACCTCTGGTTTATCACTGAATGACCTAACCACTAACCGAACATGACTTTTGTGAACATAATTTCATAAATATATATATGTATTATCATAATTATTTTAAATTTTTATTTATAGAAAGTTCTGTTTAAGAGGACCCGATAAAAAATCAAAGGACCTATACCAACAGTTGTCCAAACCGTTGGTATAGGTCGTTGGAATATAGGTAGGGATGTTGAAATATTTGGGACATTTCCCAAGGGTTTGGCCAAACCGTTGGGAAAACTGGCCACCAATTGGACCTTTCCCAACGGTTTTGGAAAACTGTTGGGAAAAGTGGCCACAAATTGGGCTTTTCCAATGGTCTGGCCAATCCATTGGGAATGGGGGTATAGAAGTGTTGGGTAAGGACACATTTCCAGTAGTGAATATAGGAAGATTTCATCACTGTTACAAATATCTAATGGCCAAGGATGTGTTTGCATGCCGGGAGGAGCGGTGCGAGGAACCAACTCTCTTGGTAAATGTGATTCTTTGCGAAGAGCATGATCCTCAATGAATTCCATATGAAGATGGTGATGGTGGTGAGGATACAGAGGAAAGGGATTCAATAGAGGAAGATTAAGAAGGAGATGAGGGGTCATAAATAAGGGGAGTTGAATAGGATTTAGGAGGCGAAGGTTCTCACAGGATGGCACACCAAGGGATTCCTTGGGAGAGTGGTGAGATTTCTAGCTTTGACATGGACATAGATGATTAACCTGAGGTATTCATTAATTCATATCATATCCTTTCCTCTTTCCATGTTTTAAAATCACCAACTGAAATTTTTGTATGTTAAATAACATCTTGGTGCCGGTGGTCAGGAAGCTCTATCCAAGGGGGTGAAGGTACACTGATAGAATAAGGTGGCGAGCCAGCTCCCACCATTGAACTGAAAAATGTTGAAGGATCTCCCACAGTGAAATCTCCTATAATGACTGAAATTCTGGAGGTCGATGCATTGATCAGTTGAAAGTTTCATTACTCAAACCACTGTACCCATCATCGGAGAGCTCTGTTGATTAGGGAATTCATCATTTGTGAAGTAATCACAACATTGGAAAATTGGTAGGCTGCATGATGATGATCATTCGTAGTAGATTCCACAACGAACACACTGAACCACTTAGAACACACTTCTCAAATCAAGCTATTCCCGGCTCTTGGTGAACATATGGCTATATACATCGGTGATATCAACATCGTGGTAGAGTCTGATGTTGGAGGGGGGGGGGAAATTGATGAGACTAAGATGAGAGGGTAAGGTCACGTACAAGTTAAATAACATAATCCCTTAGGTGGATTACCAGAAGAAGACGCTACCGTAGAAGGTTAGGCTGCTTTCCCCTAATATCAGCCTGTAGACCCTAAGGAAATATAGAACTCTGATTCTGATGTTTCCAATAGAATCCATATGACACAGTGCAAGGGTTAGAAGTGTAACAAATGATTCCGGAGTTAGCCACAGGCATAATGGTTAAACTAGAAGGGATGACTCCACACCTATCTACGCTTTTTCTGCACGGGAGGGGTAGATACTCACTATCTTCATGTAATTATCTCTGATTACATGGTTGAGAAGATACTAGAGAATTGAAAATGTTCCAAAATTTATCGACACTAGAAGGAGTCAGAGAGTAAATAGGCATTCTTGAAGGCAGAGTAGGAGGTCTGACACCTTGAAGATATTGAGAATGAAAGGAAGGTTTTCATCGCAAGCTGCTCTGAGCTCATTGAACATTTATGATCCAATCTGGTGGACACCTAGGAGCGGGTAGTGCAAGAAAGTCACCAAATGATTGAGCTCCAAGCTAAATGTGTTGGAGCATAGGCAGCGGATAATGAGTAACGCTCTGCGGCTGCTGATGAAGAGAGGTATCTTAGAGGTTGGGAGGAAGTCCTAGAGGCCAGAAGCCAGAAGGTCGCGACACTAGTGCAATCCATCCAAAATGTTGATCATTAAGGGACCAGTTTTTTCCAAACCCATAATTATATCCTTCTTTTCTGCTTCTAATTCTGAACTATGTGAAGGAATGGATTATTCACATGCATGTTCAATTCATTGTGATCTGACCACAATCATGAAATAATTATCAATCCATCCCTAAGATCTCCTGGGTCGTGCTTGATGTGAGTAACAAGGGATGGTCACTTTATCACTTTATTTGAATGTTGGAGTGCCAACAAAACTATGGGAACCTAGTGTATAAACGACCCATCCAGGAATCCGAGAAGAAAGATGGAGGCCAGAATGGAGAATGAAGTTCTTTGAACAATTAAATTATAATCTCCCCAATGTTCTATTCGATAAGAGAAAAGTAACGCCAGGTGTGTTAGAATCAATCCAAACATAGGGTAGTGGAAAGTGTGAATCGTGATAACCAAAATTCAGAAATCCATGGGGGTGGAAGTACAATGAAGTATAACTGATGAATTTGTTTCAAAACACAGTACCCCAATTGCTTAGCATGAAATGGGGATAGCAAACAAGGGCCGAATGCAGACCATGTTCGAAACATGGGGCCTAACACAAAATTTTATCCATTAGTATTTTAGAAAATTGGCCTTGAATAGTAGTTGAGCCATAGAACGATCATCCATACTATTTGGGGGTTCTTTTAGAAGTGAAATAGGATGTGGATCCAAATAAAGGGCACACAAAATGTGAAGTGTGAAGTGAATGGTTGTATGAATGGAGTCCAACACTCATGATATTATGCCACTATGGTGGAGACACATTAGGTGGGTGCATCGATATGATCAGGGATAATACCTACTTCCTGATAGTACATTTTTGGTGAAAATATGAAACACATCATACCGATGAAGACAATGAATAGAATAGTTTATCATCATATGAATTGGGTGTTCCACATAGTTGTAAGGTCATAAGTCCTAGACCGAGGTAGGGGAGGGGCCAGAATGATTAAAGACCCTAGGTCTAGGCCTATGCCGAAAGGTACAGACGTCGATATGTATCCCATGAGCATGAGAATCAAGATAAATGTATCTCTTGAAACACGGTGAGGTTAGAGACCAACACTGGTAGAGGGAATCCTCTCTGGCGAGGAAACTGGCGCGTCCCATAATTATTATAGGGCATCCTGGACTTGTTCAGGGTAGAGAATCAGTTACATGGTTACCCTAAATGGGAACATGTGGTGGAGTACAGATCCTGACGTGAATTAGAACTAGGTCCACACTACACCGCATATCCATGGGGTATGTTTTTTAGGTCATGTGACCAAAAGTGAAAGTAGAGGTAGGCCGGAGGCGATGTTCCTGGGATTTCCTACAAACCCCATTATGATGGGGGATCAGACCATACGTTGTTCTAGATATGTCATGGTAGGGGACTAATGATGGGTACAATACTTTCATGGAGGTCTGCCTACAGACTAAAAGAAGTGGCATTTGATAGATCTTGTATGCTCTTTAGGATTAATATGTTTTTTTTCAAGCGATAAACCTAGGAAAGGGAATCCAGGTGATGATACAGGAATAAATCCACATGTAGTTATTGAAAAATGGGATGGTGGATGACCAATACCTAAAAAGATGTCCCCTCGAGTGAGTACATCACAATGCAGTGTTGTTTTTCATCATGCAGCCAGGATGATAATATCATAGTTTAGGGTCGTATGATAGAACCAACCTTGCATTTTAACGTCATGAAATAACGATTCAATAGTTTACTGTCATGTGGGATTAGGCAGAATAGTTTAACCTCATATGGATTGGACATATATAGAAGAAACTAGGTTTTAGGGGGAATGTGCATTGAGTGATAAAGCATACCCGATGTGAATTAAGACAAGGTCCACACAACACCAAGCAAAATTCTAGGGAAGAGACCTAGGGCCAAGGGGGAAAAAAGTTTAGAAAAAATGGGGATGAACCCGAAGGCATTAAGTCTATGTGTTATTAAATATCCTATGAGGATGGGAATCATGCCATACATAGTTATTATAGTGAATTTAAATGTCATATCCGATGAAAGATAAGAGAGACTAGCTCTTAGAAGAAGAATACACAGTACGACTATTACAAACCCGATGTGAATGAGGACGTAAGCCCATACCATGCAATACCATGAAATACCACTACATTTGGGGCTCAAAGGATGAAGAGGAGAAGTAACTAGTGGAACCTGAGCTAGACCCAAATATAAGATTCTCTAAAGTTTCTACATATCCCAAGAAAATGGGAATGAAGATGTATGTAGTTCTCGGAATTACATGAAGTTTTATGTCTTGCCGTAGGGACTTAGAGAGAGATCTTAGTTTGAGGTATTAGAGCACGGACCATGGAGAAGAAAATCTCTTCCAAGTGAGCACAAACATCAATCTGATCCCTATGCCCACGTGAGTTAAACTCAGTGTGGGAAGAAAGGGCAGAGAAGGTCATTGAAACACATGGAATACACACAAAAGGGAGATCAGCACAGAGCCCTGATTGATGCCATATCATGGACTTGTACTCTTGAAGTGAAAATGCGCACTAAGGGATAGTACCAAGAGTGTCGAATGTCTTGTTGGAAAAAATGGAGTGGAAAATGATGTGAATCTTGCAACCAATATTTAAGGCTTGATAGGGTGGCAGTGTGGCGATAGAGGATAAATATTGACCATGTTCAAAACACTGCATCCATATCATGTGACATGAAATGGAAACAAAAAATGAGTGTTGACTGCCGACCATATTTGCAATGTGGGACCTGTATCAATTTTTCATTCAAGGTCATCGAGGATGTTGGCCTGGAAGGATAGGAGATCCCATTGGCTGAGTATCTGTATTGTTTGGGTGAACTTTGGGGTTTGAAAGATGATGAAAACCCAAATAAAGGGGAGCATGAAGCGTGAGGATGGGTGATAACATTCCAATGTAGGATTCAAAACTCTAGGTGTTGAACCAGAGTTCTCCAGGGCACATTTCTAAATTTCCAAAGAGGGTCAATGGGCCTAACTCGAGAGCATCCAACTCAAAAATATCAGTATATAATAGTAGGGAAAAGAGCTCCCAAAAGAGATAGGTATGGGTGTGGTTGTTATAGACCTAATGTGAATATGTAAATAATCCCATACCAAGACACATGCCCCTCTCCTAGGAGAACACAGGCCTAGGGGCCAGGAAGATAAGTATCAATGACGGGAATTCCCACCCTGTTCGTTGTTCAACATCATACGGTTATGACGATGGTGATCTTAGTTTAATGTCATAGTGATCGGACTATGGATATGTTCCCCCTTATGTGGGTATTTTCATACCAGTTCCTCTAAGCCCACATGAGCGATGCTTAGTGTTGGAAACAAGGAGTAAGACTTGGTTCTCCCCAACATATAATTGTATGAAAACTGGACTCACACTTCTACTCGAGGTAGACCAAGGTTTTAAGGGATTGAGGGGCAGAATAAACCACTAAAACAAATATTTGGGACATATGGGGGTGGTGACAACAAGGAAGGATAGCTGTTGAATATGTTTGAAACACAATATCCATATCGTGTGGCCTGAAATGAGTACAATAGATGAGTGTAAACAATTGACCACATTCTCAAGGTAGGACTTGTATCAATTTTTCATTAGTGTTCATCGAGGACGTTGGCCCTAAATTAATGATCAGAACTTGGTATGAGTATCCATATCATTTGGGGGACCATTTTGATGTGAAAGTTGAAGGATACCCAAATAAAGGGGGGAGGTGAATAGCATGCATGTGCCTGTGCAATTTAACGTCAAGATGGAAGATCAGTAAAGGATCATTAGGTTGAGGGATACATAGTGCGGTCATGATGAACATGTCATGGATGAGGGTAAAATTCCACACTATACCATGTGTTTCGACCCAAAGGGAGGTTTTGAAGTTGTGGATGGGTATATAGAAGAAATGTTTGGGCGTTCCAATGTATCCCAAAAGGATGGGAATCAATCTACTCATAGTTCTGAAAGGGCCTTGCAGTTTAGCGTCTGGCTGTGAGGACATGGGAGAATAGGAGAATGACGAAAGGTACATGTGTGATCATCGTAATCCCAATATGAGTGGGGGATAAATAATCTTACACTACACCATGTGGGATCCTCTAAGAGAACTACACCTAGGAGGGTTATTCAAAAAGATGAGTTTGGGGTGTGACTCAAGAAATGGCATCCCACTAATCTTAAGTATACTCAAAAGATGGGAATCAAGTGATATGTAGTTCTTGAGATGCAGTTTAAAATCCTTCATCTCAAAAAATGGTTGTGGAGAGATCTATGTTTAAGGTCATAGAGCTCGGAACGTTTTGCAGTTTATCTTCATATTGGACGACAAAGCAGTATAATGTAACGTAGGACACAACAATTTAAGGACATGTAGGACCGAATATAGTTTACCATATTGTGGGACGACATACAGTTTAATGTCATGGGGGACATAGCCGTTTATGGTCATGTAGGACCTGTTATAGTTGAAGGTATTGCAAGATGACATTCAGTTTAATGTCAGGTGGGACATAAAAGTTTAAGGTCATGTATGAACTGTTACAGTTTAATGTCCTATAGGATGTCATACTATTTAATGTTGTGTGGGACATAATAGTTTAAGGTCATGTAGGACCGACTTACTCAGGAAAGGTAATTCTTCAGGAATTCGGCATTGGTGGGCAGAGTTATATGCCTGCCATCCATGGTAACCCAGGAGTAAGAACCATTGGGGTAAACCTTGTGAATGATGTAAGGTCCTTACAATTTGGGCTCCAACATTCGTGGCTTCCTTCTAGGTATAATTGATTTCCTTAGGTACAACACCATGTTACATTGTATGAAATAGAAAAGGCAATCATTCTGGTTGAAAGCACTAGGTATGTTGTTTTGATTCATTTCTAGATTGTGTAGGGCACAATGCCCGTTCTCATCAAGTATTTCCAATTCATCCAGATGTATTTTAGATACTTTATCTGGCTCTTGATGATCATAAACAGCAGTGTGTAATAAATATAAATGAATCTCGATTGGAAGGAGTGCCTCTGTTCAGTACACAAGGGAGTATGGGGTCACTAGTGTGGAATTGAGTGTCACCCTCTGATAAGACTTGGGGGGCATTGGGGAGCTTGTTCGACCAACACTTCTTTTTCTGAAAAACCATTTATGAAGAATTTTAGAGAGGGTTTTGTTGAAAACCTCGATCTTCCCATTTTATTGTTCATTATAGTAGCAGGTATGGTTAGAACAGATGTTGTTCATGGTGTAAAATTTCATCATCTCATCAACCCGGATGTTTGTGTCATTATTAATAAGGATTTCGTGGGGGAATCAAAATATAAAGATGATGTTGGAGCTCACAAAGTCAATGACAGAATGGGCCTCGACCTCCTAGAGTAGAACTGACTCTTCCCACAGGGATGATAAATCCGTAGCGGTTAGAATGAACCTGCACTGGTGAACTATTGCTGATAGATAAGGCCCCACAACATTGATTCCCCAAACCACCAAGGGACAAGAGTACATGGTAGTGTGGATAGCTTCTGGTGGTCAATTCATATAGTTGACATGAATTTTCCATGCATGGAGCCTCTTGGAAAACATGATGTAGTCACCTATCATAGAGGGCCAAAAATAACCCAGTCACCATATTTGGTGAGATAGTTTCATCCCGGTCTAATGAGCCCCGTAAGAATAGGCATGAACCTTCTACATGACTTTAGAAATCTAAAATAATTGAAAGAAACGGAGGAGATCCCCATCAAACCTGTGCATGTAGAAGATCCGCTCATGAATGGGATGCCCTAAAGAGTAAGCTAAAAAACACGACATCAGATTCACTCGCACTCAGCTCGATCTACTAGGAGGTTGTCGTGTAGGAGGTACTCATAAGTCCTCTAATCTGGAGGTACATACAACATTGTGTTAAGGGGACCTGAGGGTCCTGACTTGGAGGCTCTGGAATTAAGGTGGATTACCTGTGGTCCATCATTATCATCTGGAGTTACTAGGGCACTGAATCTCCAGTGTGCCACAAGGATAATCAAATCATATTGTTTAGGCCCTGTATGTGATGCAGCAAAGATCGTCAGGACATTAGCTCAACTGTTCTATTATCGAGGGACAAGGATAACTTCTAGCTGAGATGTGAATTGTGCCATCAGCTGGATGGTGCGTTCGAATAGTGGTATGAGCTATGTCTTTCTAACAACATAGTCGATGATGACCTACTTGATGACTTTTTTAGAGACCCCTTTCGCATGCATGTGGGGAATTTCAATGTCAAGGGCGAACACGAGGTTAGTGATGAGAGCCTAATACTCTACTTCATTGTCGGTACAACCCTCTGATAGTAGGAATGAAGTTGGAAAAACAACTTGTGATGGAGTGATGAGGGTGAAAACTAGGCTCACTCTGTTGAGTCTAGGTTTATTGAGCCTTCTTCTAGTAGGGCTCTAGGAAGCACCATCAAAGTTCATTTTCCAACACGTAATGGCTTGTTCCACCAAGAGGATTTCCTCATATGTAAAATCAAGGTTTGAGGACTGGTCCAATGGAGCCGAATGGGCAGCCAAGAAGTCTTCTAATGCATTCCACATAATAGAATTCTAGCGAACAGACCTGATGTCGAACTACCAATGGATTTCTTCCCTTCGAGATAGATGCCATGTCTACATGGGGCAGTTCAGGATGTAAATTAGTGGATCTACTTGGGACACCCGCAGTACCACTTGGTGCTGCAAGTACTGTCACAATTTCTTAACTGTGAATACTAGCACAAGGCAACTCTTATCGATAGGGGGTATCTTTTCACCATATCTAGGAACTTGTGACTGAGATATTAGAGATTGTTCTCAGTTCCACTGATGTTCTTCTAGGTGATATTGGAACCGAGAGATCATTACATGGCGGTTACAGAATGGACCAGAGTCTGTCTAGAAACTAACGACATTTAGACCAGAAGCTGTAAAAGGTGCTGCTTGATTTCCTCAGAAGTAGTCCGACATTCCTCATCTAGTGATAGAAAACTCCTTTCATAATGATCTCAGAAAAGGGATTACACTTTCCAGCCAAATTCGCGATGAATCGTTGTATTTATACCATGTTTCCTTGAAATCCTAGAAGCTCATAAATTTTTATTGGGAGAGAAATCTGGCTAATGTCCTTGATCTTCTACGGGTCGATCTCAATGCCTCTATCTCTAACAACGAAGCTCAAAAACTTCCCAGAGCTCACCCCAAAGGCACACATCAATGGGATCATATTTAGATGGCTAGAATGGAGGAAGAATAACACATTCTCAATGATGATGAGATGGTCCTGACATTGGTGAGATTTGACCACCAGATAGTCCATGTAGCATTACACTAATGTCCCAAGGATCGGCTTAAATATGTGTTTCATGGCATGATGATATGTGGCACCTGCATTGTTTAGACTAAATGATATGTCCTGGTTACAAAAAGTACATTGTGGTGCCCTCAAGCCTATAGATTCTTCATGCACAAGGGAAATTTGAATATGGTTATACCCGGAGGACCCATCCATGGAGGAGAGGTCCTAGAACCCAGTTCTAGAGTCGGTTAACAATTCTGTCATTGGGAGTGGAAAATCAACTTTCAGACAGTGACGGTTGATATCCTAGAAGTTGATGTAGACTCTGATTTTTCCGTTCTTTTTCTGAATGGGAAAAATGTTCATTATCCATCAGGAGTACTAGAACTCATTGAAAATATTGGCTCTGAATAGCTTATCAAATTCTTCCTTGACCATGGAACCATGATAAGGGTGCATCCTTCTCGGTTATTTCTTAAACCTTCCATAGTTTTCTCAGAGATTGAGGAGGTGTTTTGAAACCTAGGGATCAAGTCCCGACATTTTGTCATAGCTCTAGGAAAATACACCACAAGGTTTATTTAGGAAGTCCACATACTGTTGTTTCTCTTTGGTAGGCATAACAACACTGATCAATGTGGGTTTCGAATCAACCTGGCTACCAAAGTTCACATGTACCAATTCATCATCCATGGTGGAGATGCCCTCTTAAAAGGTAGGAGGACAATCCTCTAAATACTCTTCTTCACTTATAGAGGTGGGATCCTCAGTGGGTGGATTTTCCATAGAGTCAACAGATCCCAATGGGAGATTGGTACCAGCCTAAGCGGTGGTAGACACTGCATTGAAGGACTCATGTGCTTTAGAAACCATGGAAATTAATGTTGTTGATCTGATCCCATCTAGTCATCTTCCTAAAGGGACATGATTGATGACATCAAATAAATAGTGACATGTTGGCTTGATCCAGTTTATCCTATCCCAACAGAAGAAAAATGTATTGCATATTGTTGTTTCCATGGGGAAGACTTCCCGATACATATGGGCGTAGGGGGATTTGGGATCAACCAATCCTTCTTTGGGTAGGAGTATGTAGTGATATTGAACCATAACTTGGATGTGGGAATTTTCTCACACCTCATAACAGAAAAAATGAATCATTTTCCCATAACTGGGGTAGTAGCCTTCAATCGGTGGATTGGAAAGATGTAGACATCATCCAGATCTTTCCATAGGTTGGTCACTGCCGTAGCATGCTCAACATCATTACTTGGGATCTTCTTATCCTTGCTCTTGTAATAGTCATCATCCAGATAGTAGGTTTCACAAGAGGTAAAGGGAGATGAGTCACCTTGTAGTACACCCACTCTTCCACTAATGGAAGTCACTGGTGATACGAGGAAGGAACCACCACATGAAGATGAATCAACGGTCTACCCATCAATGCGTTGTATGTAATGTACTATGAGAGAACCATGATCTTGGGGATAGATACTAGGGAACCAAATTGGGTCTTCAGGAGAATATTTCCAACCAGTGTCTATTATTTCATGTCACAACCTTGAATTTTTAGGTTAGAGGGACTCATATCATCCTCAGACAACCCTATTTTTCACAGTGTTTGGGTCGGGATTAGGTTGATCCCAGAGCCTGTGTCGACAAGACCCTGAAAAATATCCAAGACATTAAAAGGTCCAGGGATGTACATTGGGAAGATATTCCCCTATATGGGAGATCCTTCATCTTCTATAGAGAATGAGATAATATCCTGGAATTCTTCATGCTCGACTGCCTCAGCATTGAGGGCTTATATAGCTTCTACCTCCGTCTAAAACTGGAGGGGGATTCTTAAAGCCTCGGTGAGGGATTCACACATATCCTCTTATTGGATAAGATCCTCAAAGAAATAGATCATTTATAGAATTCTAGAAATATTATTGAGTACATCATACTTCTATGCTGAGTGTGAACATTTTCTTATGCGAGGTCGTTCTATTGAAGGATGTATAGAAGGACCATTGAATTGAACTAGAGGCTTAACGGTGCTGGGAATGTCCCGTTGCACACTAGTATAAGCATGTGAAGTGGCTATATGATGAGGGCCAGATGACCAAGGTCTGTCCGTAACAGAACATGGATGATGTTGGAAAGATCAGGGTGAGTATTCTGGATCTAGTTGCATAAATGGTTTCAAAGGAGGACCTTATGAAATCAATGAGAAGTCTATGTGTTCTTTTATTTTAGCTGGTCCTGCTTTCTATTTTTTGTGGCAAGAATATCCAGGCTGGAAGTGCTGACTGAGGACATCCTACAACCCATATATTTGTGGCTCCGTCGACATAGGAGATGGCTGGGGACATTGAGTAGATCCCTCTGATGCTCCTCATCATCAAGAATCATATAGTGGTTTACAAGCTCCACAGTGTTAACTGAGGCATACCCTGGACTTTCACTTGAAGAATACCTCATCACTGGATGGATTTTGGGTGGAATCACCTTCAATGGGGGGGAATGAAGTCCTTGAGAGTTCAAGATGATGACTACATAGGTGAGGGACTTTGATTTCCCTTACGTCGTTGATGCCTTCTCTTCTGGGAAGAGGAAGGCTGAGTCGTTGACGCATAGGTACTAGATGTGGGTGACGCTGCATCTTCTAATGGGTTATACTGATTCAGATGTTCATGGATAATTCCATGTACACAGGTGACAGTTTTATGAGTTGTCCATTCATCGTGCATTTGGGATTCACGGTTAGAAACCTGATTCCACTCGCCCACACTGTCACTGCTATTGACTGGCTTTACAAAGTCACATGTCACCAGTGATGGAGTTGGGCCTAACCCGAATATGTTTTTTTCAACCCAGTCTTGAATCCAATCCTTAAACGCAATGCATTTTTTAAGGGTGTTCCCAATGATCAGGTGATAGGGGAAGTGGTTGGGGTGATCAGTAAGATCTGCCTCTCATGGCCTCCTGCATTCATGAAAATGTAGAAGTCCCAATACCAAGGAGCTTAGGAAATAACTGGGGACCTGAGCCTCATTGAATGAGTAGGTCTGGTTTCCCTTTTCTAGGAAGGGGGTTCTATGAGCCTGACCCTGAAGAGGGGCTATAGGAGCCTATCGAGGAGGGGGAGCATGATTATCTCAGCTGGGTGGTGGTAGCGTGTTAAATGGAGGTGTCTATCGATTCTAAGATGGGAACTATTGGGTCAAAGGCAATGCCTGAGGTGGAAGGCCCATGTGGGGATATTGGGGTGGCTCCACCGGTAATATCTCCAGGTGACTAGGGGCCTCTATCTGGGCCACAACAGTTTGTTGAGCCTTATCTTCCCTTCTTGCGGGAATTGCAGGAGGCAACAGACGTCCCTACTTGGCCTGCTGCAAAGCTTCCTCTAGATACTGGGCCTTATTAGAGATGTCTCAGAATCCCCTAGGTTAATTATGGGTAATGAGAGAGAGGACCATTTCGGTCATGAAATTCCCCTCAATCACTGTAACACCTGAGACTTTTATGTTATATAAATCATCAAAGCAATCTTTTTCTACACAACACTTGCTTAGCTTGCTTTACACGCAATCGCGACCTTCCTCGATAGCTTGCGTCGTACGCAATACCAAGTTTCACTAAACAACAATATGCTATTAAAACTAGCCATTATGAATATTAATAACCACTTTTTAAAATTTTATAAATTTTATTTTTCAAAATGGACTTCATTTTTGGACTCAGAATATCGAAATTATCCTAGGGTGAAATTTTGTTATTTTTCTGAAAACTTTCAATTTTTGATGAATACTGAAACCACTAAGTGGTAGGTTAAAAACTGAATTTTTCATAAAACATAATTTTACCGCTTCTGTGAATGGAATTTCGAAAATCTGACAGACACGATTGATATCAGTAAGTAAAATGTGGTTCAATGAGATAAAAATAATTTTTTGGTGAATAGTAACTTTTTACTTTTTTACCGCGGTTAATAGTAAATAGGGTAACTAAGGGTAAATATGATATTAATATTACCCTAACACATATCCTAATTCTATTGGACAAGTGTAATTCGACCAAAAACAAACTTAGGAATAAAATATGACCATTTAGGCCCACTTGGATTAGATTAGGACATTTATTATTAATTTATTTAAAGAAGGGTTAAAATAGTTAAAATCAAAGTGTAATAAGTAAATCATTTTTAATATGGGGTTATACATAAGATAAATTAGACTATAAATATTCCATAGAAAGCTAAAAAGATTTCCTACATAATGGTATTTTATTTTTAATTTTTAGACATTAAATAATTTAATTTATTTATGACACAATGATGATGTAGTAATTATCTTATTAATGAAATATTGACATAATTGATGTTATAAACACCAAAATAAATGTAATTTGAGACTTTTTATGAATTACACTAATTTTTTAGGTTACTATGATATATTAATGTTGCTTTAATCAACTTGGTTCGAACATATAATTCTGTTATGACTTTCACAAAAATCATATATCAAATAGTGTCAAAATTGACACAAAATAGTTTTTAAATCAAATATTATATTATTAATTGTTATTTTATTCCTAAAAATCAAAGGTTCGGCCAAATGACTTATATAAGTATATATATATTAATTATAAACAATTTGGGGTTCGTTTGGCATGTTATAGTAAGTGTATTAACCATATAGTTAAAGAAAACAAAAAGACACGGTAAAAGTTAAATTATTTAACTTAGAGTTAAATCTAATTGATAAGGTTAAAATAATACCCTAAACTTGTCTAAATACTATTGGTTGATAGGAGTTAGACCCATCCCCACTTTAGCTTCGAAATAAGACCCTTTGGAACCATTATAAACCGATTTTGACTTTAATATAAAATAATATTTTGAAATATTCCTAAGGTGCCCCTCTCCTCCCTTATAAAAGGGCACCTCCTCCCCCTCCTCCTCACACCAATTTGAGCACTCAAGCTCGGCCAACCCCTGCCATTTTCTCCTCTCCACTTTCCTAGAATAATCCTAGAGGTCCTGGTCTTCTTCAAAGACCAATCTTAGTTCCCTAAGTGGAGGATTCAAAGAGGCGTTCCGAAGAAGAGGTAATATCCATTACCGATCTTTTCAATTTCTTTCTTCTTCAACTTCTTTTTCTTTAGTTGTTTCATGATAAAGTAATAACATCAGTATTACTTACATACTGATATGTTATTATAAATATGAAACAAACCTAATTCACCTTCTATCCATATTACGGAAAAATGAAATCACCGCGCGTGCGTACGTACGGAATACCGTCTCCACGCCGTGGTGTAATCTATTTTCCACCATCACTTTACAAGGATGGGTATAATGGTGTAATTTGTAACTATTTATCATTATTATAAAGTAATATTGATACTGAAATAATATATATATACTACAATACAATTCCACGATCATAGGAACGATATCATCCCTCGTGCGTACGTACGGAATACCGTCTCCACGATGTGATGCGACTCGTTCTACATGATCATTATTACATATTAATTATATAAATGAATTGAATGAATAAATATGATATATGTTACACTAATACCATTCTGGATATAAGGTATCTATAACCTTAAAATAAGAATAAGAATTTATTCGGCAAAACACGCATAAGAACAAAAGGCCATAAAGACCCGAGTAACAAGTAACAATGAAATATTACTAACAAGAAGCTAAGAATATGACCATATATGATATCATATCAATATTTATGATTCTGTAATAAGTCAATAACATTATTTAAACCATTATACAGGAGCTTCGGACACGTACAAAGCAAATCGGACCTAAGGTAAGGGAAAATATCACAATCTCATTTTTATCCGAGATTGTTTTTACTTTGGCATTTACTGGGGTGTATTTTATCATCCACATCCATGTTACCTCAATATGTAATATTGTTTCCATCCACATACAATAGTTTAAATCCAATTTTACCCTTCGGTGAGTTTTTAAAGAATATAAAAGGAATCTTTTGTCGTTTTTCGTACGAGGTACTTTTTGACTTTTCCGACAAAAGTACGAAGAATGTTTTATTTAACTTATACGGTACGAATGGATTTTTAAAACATTATTTCCAAGAATATTCCTTTATAAGATTTCAAGTTTATTTTTAATCAACTTCTTTTAGTTTATAATTATATGACATGTTAAGAAAAGAAAAGTGTTTTTGAAGAAGAAAGGATATTTTCCTCAAGAATGGAGTTCAAGTGTTTTATCAAAATTCTTTTCCATCTAAGATAATAAAGGGTTCTGTTTTTATCACTATTATTAAATTTATTTGATCATGTTGTGATGGAAATATTTTTATGAATTCCTTTATCTTATATGAATTGTTTTATGATGTCATGTTGTTTAAGAATCCCATTTTTATTACATGGGTTATGCTATGATGTATGGTTTATGATTATGTGGCACACATAAGAAAGGATTCATTATAAGATGGGTGGGACCTATATCTCCCTCCAATGCATTGGGTAATGATTTTATATCTCATGAGATAGATATGGCTGGAACGGAAGGTTATTTCGGTTCAGTGATACAGGACTAAAACGAGGAGTGAACTCGGTTCAGAAAGGGACTTTGTCCACTAAGATAGTCATGGCAATGAGTCATGACTAACAAGAAATGATTTTCCACGATTATGTGTGCATGCCACAAAGTTTCAAGTTTCATGTTATGATTATGGGGATGTCATTTTCACTTTTAAGATTTGTTCCATGTTAAGATATTATGATCTCTTTTGCAGGTTATGATTTTCAAAAAGATATGATATGATTTTTATTTCCTTTATTTGCCCTTGCTGAGCATTTGAGATCACCCTTTTATGTTTTCTTTTCCCCAGGTCAGGAATATGGATATTAAGTAGAATATGCTAAAAGGGACCCTAGATATGATGAAATAAATGGGATACACTGTAGAAGATTTATGAACCAGTTGTTTATGTTTCCCAGTTTCTAAAGACACCATACCTATACGGTCCTTTGTGGATTTTTCATATGTTGTAATAAGTGTGCTTCAATTTTGAAGTATTAACAATGTATGTATGGTATAGGTCGTTATAGTTGGTATCAGAGGAAAGGTATAGTCAACCTTTGGAAACTAGGATGTGAAAGCCTTAGTAAGAACCCTAAGGATAAGTCTAAGCATAGAACACAGTCTTAGTGTTTTAGAAATGGCCATGAATAACCTAGGATAAGACCTTAAGCATGAAAATTTTATTCTTGAATTATGTGGTTTTCCTATTATAATTAGTGTTGCTCACACAATTCTTCTTGGTTTTAGTCAATGGCTGGAACCCGAAGGAACCGTGTTAATGTGGAATGCGATGGGCAATGAAATGATTGTCCCCCTGAGCAACCAAACGATATGGGAGCTGGAATGAAAAATCTTGTAGCCATGCTCACACAACTTTCTCAAGCTATGAATCATGCAGGACTTCCAAACGAGCAAAGGAAGGAGCAAAATTCTGTTGAATCCTTCATGAGGCAGCGTCCACCTTGTTTCAGTGGGTCTACTGATCCATTAGTTGCTGAACAATGGATTAGTACTACTGAAAAGATATTTACAGTTCTTCAATGTTCTGAACATGAAAAATTCATCCTAGCATTGTATCGTTTGGAAGGAGATGCTGATCAATGGTGGAATCTTATTAAGAATACGAGGCAAAGGGATGAAATTGAGTCTATGTAATGGGACGAGTTCAAGAACTTATTTTTCAATAAGTACTTCCCTCGTATTCTCTGAACAAAGATGGAGAAAGAGTTTCTTGAACTGAAGCAAAGGGATGATGAATCTGTTGGTACCTATGAAGCAAATTTTACAAGACTTGCAAGGTACGCTTCTGGTATTATTATCCAACCTAAGAGTAAGATCGATCGATTCTTTAGTGGCTTAAAACCAAGTCTTCGAAGGGCGTTAGCCATAAGGGACATCAATAGCTACGAGGAAATCGTTCGATGTGCTCTCAAAGTCGAGATGGAAATTGGAGTAACCCATCAGTCACATGGGTTTGATAAGAAGAGGAAGATGGAATTCAAAGGAAACTCTAAAGAGCACACTGAAAAGAAGATGAACTTTCCCTTATGCTCAAAGTGTGGAAAGAAACATGGAGGGATCTGTCTTAAAGGGACAAGTAAATGTTTTAAATGTGGAAAGGAAGGTCATCGAGCATTTGAATGCCGCGATAATGGGAAGAAGATGTCTAATGATGCAAACAAAGGAAGGGATACACAGAATGAACCTAGTACACTTCAATGTTTCAAGTGCAAGGAGATGGGGCATTATGCCAATCAATGCCAAAATCCAAGGGTTGATGATGATGGTCGACGTCAACAAAATCTTAAGGCTAAAGACAAAGGAAAGTCACATGCAATTTCTATCAGCGATGTGGAGTACGATAACAAAGTGGTGAAAGGTACACTTACCATCCACTCTAAAGTAGCAAATGTTTTATTTGATTCTGGATCCACCCACTCTTTTATTTCTGAAAAATTTTCTAAGGGTATCACCGTATTACCTAAAAAATTAGATATTGAGTTAGCTGTGACAACACCTAATGGCACAACAGTCGCATCAAAAGTTTATAATTCTTCTCCGATCGAAGTTTGTGGGAAAGTGCTTCCTGCAAATCTTGTGATCCTTCCTTTAGTGGAATTTGATGTGATTCTTGGCATGGATTGGCTTTCTCTACATGGAGCTCATATCAATTGCCAAAGAAGGGAAGTCACATTTCATATTCCAGATCAATCTACGATCGTCTATCGATGCAAGGATGAATATAACCTTCCAGTGGAAATTCCTTCCATCTTATGGGTTTTGATTCCACTAAATGAAGGTTATTTATCTCAAATGGTTGGTGAGAAACATACGATTAAGAATATACCCATCGTACGGGAGTTTGATGATGTCTTTCTGGAGGAATTATCGGGTCTTCCACCAAATCGTGAAGTTGAGTTTTCAAAAGAACTCGTACTGGGCGCTTTGCCAATTTCAAAGACACCTTATAGAATGGACCCAATTGAGTTGCAGGAATTGAAGAAGCAACTCCAAGAGAATCTTGATAAGGGATTCATACGCCCTAGTGCATCACCTTGGGGAGCACCTGTTCTATTTGTTAAGAAGAAAGATGGATCAATGAGACTCTGCATTGATTATCGAGAACTTAACAAGATCACTATCAAGAACAAATATCCTCTCCCATGCATTGATGACTTATTTGACCAACTACATGGAGCTCAATACTTTTCCAAGATTGATCTTCGTTCAGGGTATCATCAATTAAGGGTCAAAAGGGAGGATATACCAAAGACGGCTTTCCGTACCAGGTATGGACACTATGAATTTATAGTGATGCCATTTGGTCTTACTAATGCCCCTGCTATCTTCATGGATCTAATGAATAGAGTCTTTAGAGACTATCTTGATCAATTTGTGGTAGTCTTTATAGACGATATTCTTGTCTATTCAAAGAGCAAGGAAGAGCATGAAGATCACTTGAGACTTATATTGAATACCCTGAGAAAGGAGAAGATTTATGCCAAATTTACCAAGTGTGAATTTTGGCTTAAAAAGTTGCATTTTTGGGTCACATAATCTCAAAAGAGGGGATATCTGTGGATCCAGAAAAAATAGAGGTTATCGAAAGATGGTCGAGACGAACAACAGTAACTGAGATCCGAAGTTTTCTTGGTTTGGCTGGATATTATCGACGTTTTGTAAAAGATTTTTCACGATTATCTAATCCACTCACCAAGTTGACTCGGAAAGGAGTTAAGTTTGTCTGGACAGAGGAATGTGAAGAGAATTTCAAGGAGTTGAAAAGAAGGTTATCCAGTGCACCTGTGCTCACACTGCCTTGTAGTGGAGAAAGGTTTGTGATCTACAGTGATGCATCCAAGAAGGGATTGGGGTGTGTTCTTATGCAAAATGATATGGTGATAGCTTATGCCTCACGACAGTTGAAAATCCATGAGCAAAATTACCCAACACATGATTTGGAGTTGGCTGCGGTAATCTTTGCATTAAAGATTTGGAGGCATTACCTTTATGGTGAAAGGTGTGATATTTATACTGATCATAAAAGTTTAAAGTATATTTTCACACAAAAGGAGTTGAATATGCGTCAAAGAAGATGGTTGGAGCTGATTAAGGATTATGACTGCTCAATCCATTACCACCCTGGGAAAGAAAACAAGGTGGAAGATGCATTAAGTCGACAAGACCATGCCAGTTTATCCATGATGAGGATCACAAAAGATCCAATATTTATGGATTTACAAAGGATGGATCTTGGAATTATAATGGAAGGGGAAAAATCTTATCTTTCTCAAATGAATGTTCAACCATCTATACATGTGAAGATTAAAGAGGCACATAAATAAGATGTTGAGTTACAAAAGAAGGTGAGAAATGTTCCTGAATTCAACCTTGATTGTGATGGGATAATAAAGTTCAGGAATTGGGTTTGTGTTCCTTCCATCCCCGAATTAAAGAAGGAGCTGCTGGATGAGGCTCATAGTTCTTCATTCTCTATTCATCCTGGAAACACGAAGATGTATAGGGACCTGAAAGAGTACTTATGGTGGGATGGCATGAAAAGAGATGTTGCTGAATATGTCTCTCGATGCTTGGTTTGTCAACAAGTTAAAGCTGAGAGACAGAAGTCTAAGGGGATGTTACAACCATTACCCATACCCGAATGGAAATGGGAAAACATCACTATGGACTTTGTCAAAGGACTTCCTAAAACATCCAAAGACAATAATGCTATCTGGGTCATAGTTGACCGTCTTACAAAGTCTGCACACTTCATTCCTATTAGAGAGGATTTCTCTCTAGATCAGCTTGCCAGGATATATGTAAAGGAAGTGGTAAGATTGCATGGAGTACCACTTTCTATTATATCTGATCGGGATCCGAGATTTACCTCGAAGTTCTGGCGAAGTCTTCAGCATACTCTGGATACAGAGTTGAGTTTCAGCACTGCTTATCATCCCCAGACAGACGGTCAGTCTGAGAGAACAATTCAAACCCTAGATGATATGTTGAGAGCTTGCTCTATGGATTTCAAAGGAGGTTGGGATCAACACCTACCTTTGGTGGAATTTTCTTATAATAATAGCTTTCACTCCATTATTCAGATGGCTCCTTATGAATCTCTCTATGGAAAGAAATGCAGGACTCCAACTTGCTGGGATGAAGTTGGGGAAAGAAAGCTATTAGGACCTGATCTCGTTTATGAAATGGCAGAAAAGGTCAGATCTATTCAACAACACATAAGCGCAGCTCAGAGTCGACAGAAAAGTTATGCCGACAACCGAATAAAAGTCCTAGAGTTTGAAGTGGGTGATAAAGTGTTCTTATGAATATCTCCCTGGAAGAGGGTTATGAGATTTGGAAAGAAGGGGAAGTTGAGCCCTAGATATATCGGTCCTTTCAAAATACTGGATCGTGTTGGGAAGGTAGCTTACCGATTGGCGCTTCCACCGAATCTCTCTCAAGTTCACGATGGGTTCCATGTATCTCTCCTGAGAAAGTACATACCAGATCCTTCACATGTACTCAGCTCAGAAGTTGTACCGCTGGAGCAAGATCTCTTTTATTAAGAACAACCGATAGAGATTCTGGATCGTAGCGAAAAAGTCCTAAAAAATAAGACCACTCGCTTGGTGAAAGTTTTATGGAGGAACCACCAACTTGAAGAAGATACATGGGAGCTTGAGGATATGATGAGGGAGAAGTATCCTCATCTGTTTGTTACAAAGTGACGAATTTCGAGGGCGGAATTTTTTTAAGGGGGGTAGAATGTAACACCCGATACTTTTATGTTATATAAATCATCAAAGGAATCTTTTTCTACACAACACTTGCTTGGCTTTCTTTACACGCAATCGCGACCTTCCTCGATAGCTTGCGTCGTACGCAATACCGAGTTTCACTAAACAACAATATGCTATTAAAACTAGCCGTTATGAATAGTAATAACCACTTTTTGAAATTTTATAAATTTTATTTTTCAAAATGGACTTCATTTTTGGACTCAGAATATCGAAATTAGCCTAGGGTGAAATTTTGGTATTTTTCTGAAAACTTTCAATTTTTGATGAATAGTGAAACCACTAAGTGGTAGGTTAAAAACTGAATTTTTCATAAAACGTAATTTTACCGCTTCTGTGAATGGAATTTCTAAAATCCGACAGACACGGTTGATATCAGTAAGTAAAATGTGGTTCAATGAGATAAAAATAATTTTTTGGTGAATAGTAACTTTTTACTTTTTTACCGCGGTTAATAGTAAATAGGGTAACTAAGGGTAAATATGATATTAATATTACCCTAACACATGTCCTAATTCTATTGGACATGTGTAATTCGACAAAAAAAACTTAGGAATAAAATATGACCATTTAGGCCCACTTGGATTAGATTAGGACATTTATTATTAATTTATTTAAAGAAGGGTTAAAATAGTTAAAATCAATGTTTAATAAGTAAATAATTTTTAATATGGGGTTATACATAAGATAAATTCGACTATAAATATTCATTAGAAATTTAGAAAGATTTCCTACATAATGGTATTTTATTTGTAATTTTTAGACATTAAATAATTTAATTTATTTATGACACAATGATGATGCAGTAATTATCTTATTAATGAAATATTGACATAATTGATGTTATAAACACCAAAATAAATGTAATTTGAGACTTTTTATGAATTCCACTAATTTTTTAGGTTACTATGATATATTAATGTAGATTGAATAAACTTGGTTCGAACATATAATTCTGTTATGACTTTCACAAAAATCATATATCAAATAGTGTCAAAATTGACACAAAATAGTTTTTAAATCAAATATTATATTATTAATTGTTATTTTATTCCTAAAAATCTAAGGTTCGGCCAAATGACTTAGATAAGGATATATATATTAATAATAAACAATTTGGGGTTCGTTTGGCATGTTATAGTAAGTGTATTAACCATATAGTTAAAGAAAACAAAAAGACACGGTAAAAGTTAAATTATTTAACTTAGAGTTAAATCTAATTGATAAGGTTAAAATAATACCCTAAACTTGTATAAATCCTATTGGTTGATAGGATTTCGACCCATCCCCACTTTAGCTTAGAAATAAGACCCTTTGGAACCATTATAAACCGATTTTGACTTTAATATAAAATAATATTTTGAAAAATTCCTAAGGTGCCCCTCTCCTCCCTTATAAAAGGGCACCTCCTCCCCCTCCTCCTCACACCAATTTGAGAACTCAAGCTCGGACAACCCCTGCCTTTTTATCCTCTCCACTTCCCTATAATAATACTAGTGGTCCTGGTCTTCTTCAAATACCAATCTTAGTTCCCTAAGTGGAGGATTCAAAGAGGCGTTTCAAAGAAGAGGTAATATCCATTACCGATCTTTTCAATTTCTTTCTTCTTCAACTTCTTCTTCTTTAGTTGTTTCATGATAAAGTAATAACATCAGTATTACTTACATACTGATATGTTATTATAAATATGAAACAACCCTAATTCACCTTCTATCCATCCTATGGAAAAATGAAATCACCGCGCGTGCGTACGTACGGCATACCGTCTCCACGCCGTGGTGTAATCTATTTTCCACCATCACTTTACAAGGATGGGTATAATGGTGTAATGAGTAACTATTTATCATTATTATAAAGTAATATTGATACTGAAATAATATATATATATACTCCAATACAATTCCACGATCATAGGAACGATATCATCACTCGTGCGTACGTACGGAATACCGTCTCCACAATGTGATGCGACTCGTTCTACATGATCATCATTACATAGTAATTATATAAATGAATTGAATGAATAAATATGATATATGTTACACTAATACCATTCTGGATATAAGGTATCTATAACCTTAAAAGAAGAATAAGAATTTATTCGGCAAAACACGCATAAGAACAAAAGGCAATAAAGACCCGAGTAACAAGTAACAATGAAATATTACTAACAAGAAGCTAAGAATATAACCATATATGATATCATATCAATATGTATGATTCTTTAATAAGTCAATAACATTATTTAAACCATTATAAAGGAGCTTCGGACATGTACAATTCAAATCGGACCTAAGGTAAGGGAAAATATCACAATCTCATTTTTATCCGAGATTGTTTTTACTTTGGCATTTACTGGGGTGTATTTTATCATCCACATCCATGTTCCCTCAATATGTAATATTGTTTCCATCCACTTACAATAGTTTAAATCCAATTTTACCCTTCGGTGAGTTTTTAAAGAATATGAAAGGAATCTTTTGTCGTTTTTCGTACGAGGTACTTTTTGACTTTTCCAACAAAAGTACGAAGAATGTTTTATTTAACTTATACGACAAGAATGGATTTTTAAAACATTACTTCCAAGAATATTCCTTTATAAGTTTTCAAGTTTATTTTTAATCAACTTCTTTTAGTTTATAATTATATGACATGTTATGAAAAGAAAAGTGTTTTTGAAGAAGAAAGGATATTTTCCTCAAGAATGGAGTTCAAGTGTTTTATCAAAATTATTTTCCATCTAAGATAATAAAGGGTTCTGTTTTTATCCCTATTGTTACATTTTTTTGATCATGTTGTGATGGAAATATTTTTATGAATTCCTTTATCTTATATGAATTGTTTTATGATGTCATGTTGTTTAAGAATCCTATTTTTATTACATGGGTTACGCTATGATGTATGGTTTATGATTATGTGGCACACATAAGAAAGGATTCATTATAAGATGGGTGGGACCTATATATCCCTCCAATGAATTGGGTAAAGAGTTTATATCTCATGGGATAGACATGGCTGGAACGGAAGGTTATTTCGGTTCAGTGATACAGGACTAAAACGAGCAGTGAACTCGGTTCAGAAAGGGACTTTGTTCACTAAGATAGTCTTGGCAATGAGTCATGACTACCAAGAAATGATTTTCCACGATTATGTGTGCATGCCACAAAGTTTCAAGTTTCATGTTATGATTATGGGGATCTCATTTTCACTTCTAAGATTTTTTCCATGTTAAGATATTATGATCTCTTTTGCAGGTTATGATTTTAAAAAAGATATGATATGATTTTTATTTCCTTTATTTGCCCTTGCTGAGCATTTGAGCTCACCCTTTTATGTTTTCTTTTCCCCAGGTCAGGAAGATGGATATTAAGTAGAATATGCTAAAAGGGACCCTAGATATGATGAAATAAATGGGAGACACTATAGAAGATTTATGAACCAGTTGTTTATGTTTCCCAGTTTCTAAAGACACTATACCTATACGGTCCTCTGTGGTTTTGTCATATGTTGTAATAAGTGTGCTTCAATTTTGAAGTATTAACAATGTATGTAAAGTATGGGTCGTTATAATCACTTTCAACAGCTGTTCCTGAGTCAATGACATATCTAAGAAGTAGGTAAGGCCTTTCCCCTGGATGACATAATCTATGACGCACTCGTCAGGCCTCTACTTGCAAATGATGAGGTCTTCAATACTCGTCTTCTGGGTGGTAGAGCTTAACTAGTAGAGAATCACCCTATGAAGATCTTCAGATCTGGAAGATAACATGATGGGTAGCTGGTTGTACCAAATAAACACAGTTCCTTCCAATGTCTGTAAAAAACATCAGAGTTTGGCGGCCTCCTACTACATCAGAGTTCCTAGTAAGGTTGTACACCCCGAGATGAAGAGGGCCAGATGTTATAGTGGGTCTACCGTCCTATTAAATGGGGAAAACATGGGATTTCTGAAACCCAGTGGTGCTTGAAAATTATCCACCCACGCCGGATACAGCTATCCATCTAGCTAGATTTCTACCTCTCGAATTCCCAATGCCTTGAGGAAAGCAATGAGTGCTACCCTCAGCTCATCTCTGAGGGGATTCCTATATTGACGAGGATCCCTGATCATTGGTGTATTGGAAGGTTTTTAAACATGATAAGAAATCATTACGGCTAGTCGAGCAGTTGGTGTGATGACCTATGGAGTGGCCGGAGGAACCTGAGACGGGTCATGGGGATTTTCACGCCGCTTGGGCAGATTTGGTGACATGTACCGCACCCTCTTTCCCTAAGTTCTGAACTTTTTCATGTCTATGTGGGTAGGATGGTCAATGTCACATGGAGGAAATTCATATGGGGATTGTTGTACATATACCTACAACCCTGGCTGATGATAGCCATATTCTGGTCAAGGCTCTGTGGAACCTTCTGTAAGGAGGTCATCGACCATTTTCTTGTGCTATGTGAGCTGATGATGCAACGTAGCCTTTTCAGGATCATCCTCCATCTTTTTTACTGAGCTAGATGGGTTGGAGGATTTGATGGATCTAATGTTTTCTTTCCCTTGTTGGGATTCTGGCCGAGGGCTAATGAATTAGTAGGTATAGGAAGGTCATGTAAATTTTATTTCTAGAGACTAATCCTTCACAACAGATAGAATAGGTGTGATACTCCCTCAAGGGTATTCCTCTATAATAAGATCTATCTCATTCTATCCACCAGATAGGCCATCCATGTTTACTACGACCCTTCCTAGAGGAATATCCTCATTATCTCCCAAAAAATCATGTTGTCACTAGATAAAACTAAAATTAAGGGCCGCATAATGCCCCCATCCATAGACAAGGGCATGCAGGGGAAGTATCCTTGATTATTCTTCAGAGAACATTACAGCTCTAAACAGATCATTGTTGGAGGGTCCTATGGAGGCCTAGTTACTCAAGGCATTGGGCGACAATGAGTGTGGCCAAATAAACCAAATGACATTATTGTCCAAGGTATTCGAATCGTGACTAACTATTAAGGTAAGCTAGTCACTGGTGATGAAGATGAAAGTGCATCGCCCATAGTGTCTGGTGAATGCACCCAACATCCTCTTGGGTGAGTGATTTCGGTGCACTGAATTTTGGTGTTGTGACTGCCCAAAACATCATTGGGAAATGGTCTACTACAATAATTTCCCACAATCACCTCGGCTCAGACTCGGGGTCTATCCCTTGGTTTCCCAAAACTTCATCTAGAGCCGGATGGGGAACCAGTAGCAGTACACAAGTAAATTTCTGAGACGGTAGGTTGGATGTTGGAGAATAAGGCAAGAAGGCTGACAAGATGCCGCATCTCGTGCTATCCTTCAAAGAGTGTGGTGACATTACCACCACATCGCGATAAGGCAGGATGGCGACCGCGACATCCAGCACAGGATCTAAGGCTACTGGTAGTGGATCATGATTTTGTTCATCCACCATCAGTGACCAGAATAACTCTTTGTGAACTTTGGTTGGGGTATAGGGGGATCCATGCGATGATGGTGGCGATTTCAGGGCCAGACCCTAGAGGGATGCCAACTCTTCATCCTACTATATGTATTTGTGGAGGGATGTAGGAATCCATTGGAACTCTCATTCTATAAGGATGATGCTAATGATCTTTGTTCCAGTAACAACCCTTGACATAGAGGATATAGGTGAGGGTTACGTTACTGAGTCACATTCCGCCTCTGAATCTGAAAAGAAGATAGGTTTAATTGCATTCTGAAGCTTTCGGTATTCTTTTTATGGCGTCGACGACCCGCCCTCTTTCCCTAGGATGGCTCTTCGAGACATGGTAGATTTTTGGCATGAGGAAAATTGGCCGCAGTGGTGTAGGGGAGGAGTGGATTTCCACCTGGTTGAGCTAGGGTGCAATGATCAACTAGGCCGATGTCGAAGGGAACATAGGGAGGACCACTGTATCCACTAGCTAACATGAGTAGGGAATCTCCGAGGAAAGTATCAGAGTAGGTAGGACCGCTGCTGGAGCTGGTAGGAGCATGGGTAATACCTCCATTCGTGTATCCCCTAGAAGTTTTGATACGAGGAGGGTCCTCATACTAGTCATGAAGATAACGGGTAGGACCTCCATGATGGGTGATTATGAAGCGAGGCACACCTCCACTTCTCTGGTTACTGGGATGAGGAGGACCTTTTTCGGAGGCTGTAAGGACATGGGGAAGACCCCACCACTGAAGGATGACCTAACGTGTAACATCTTCACATACGAAACCTGTGATAAGAGGAACGACTCCATACCTGAGGTCATGGGTGTGAAGGATGCTCCCTTACTGAGCATCACTATAGTGGGGAAGACCCTCATCGAGATTGAAGGTGTCTTGGGGAGGTCCTCTACGCCGAGCATTGGAGCGGGGCTAATCTTTCCTATCATTGGTGATGGTTTGGGGCAGACCTCTATAATGGGTATCATTTCCACAGGTCCGCTTGCAGTGAGCGCCACCTGTATCGGTGACCCGGAGAGTCGACCCATCCTACCCACGTTGCGGTTGGGGCCTTGATCCGTGCTTGGAATCCGGGTACCCCTTCTCGGCATAAATATGGAAATTATGGTATACCCCAGTGGTGGAATGGTCCACGATAGCCATTGATGATGACACCCCCAAACGGGCGTCTTCCTTAGCCTATGCCCGACGATGGCATCGGGTCAGTTGGGCTAGGGCCGATAGTGCAAGTGCATAACTTAACTTCTCTTCAGAACTTAGGGCCTTGTGGCGGGGTTGACACGACCTAGTGGGTTCCCTCAATGGGATCCTCTAGAGTGGGATCCCAGATAGGGTGAACATACATCCCTCACAACATCGGCATTGGGGAGAGAGTAATCTAAGAGTTCTGAGGAGAGGCTCCCAATACGGTTATGCATCAGAGTGGGGAGCAGTGGCTCCCTATGTGGCCCTTGGGGGTGGAGGGTGCGATGAGGCGGAGAAGAATCTAAGGGTTGACGGTCCATTTCCCATGTTGAGATAATTTCTTCTTCCTTGTATCACCAAACAATGTTATTTATCATCATTATTTTAGTGTTATTAGAAGGGGAGATGGTTCTTGGCTGCCAAACAACTATGGGTGAGGAAGCTGTCATAGTAGGGATGCGTCCATACATGATTTCCATGTTCATGTTACCCCATCCCTTATGTCAGTGGGTGGGCAGTGATCGATTTCCTATTGTAGAAAATAGTGTTCTGCAATGCAGGGAGATTTAGCCATTAGTGCTGAAAGAAGGAAAAGGGACATCCAGTACTACAATGCCATTCTGTCTTCCATGGTTTGTAATAAGGATCCACACTGACAACATCATAGACCGTGATGTCCAATGTTCAATGGCCCCAATTTCTGGTGAGTTTCATGACATTCCCACTATTTTCATAGTGGGACCTGGCTCCGGATACATGGATCCGGTGACACATTAATCCACTAATATCTCGAACACTACTACTCTCCACATTAAGGAGAAAAATTTCACATCTGGTTCACCATTTCTATTTTGGAAGATTTCCCTGGGGAGTCCATCCATCCCTTATTCATAAGAGGATGCGTAGCGGTTGCCCGCATTGACACATTCCAAAGGCGGGCGCCATCCATTTATTATTCTGGGATGTTTTATCCTTGATCGAAATTGGATGATGGGATGCAAGTTCCTCCATCTATGGATTCCTCCTCGGAACTCATAACATAGTCTGAGTTGCCCACATAGACTTAATATGTTGATCGAGAAACTTTTACCAATTCCTTGACTTCATGGATGCCGGTTAAATTTGTTGCATCTTTCAGGACATTCCAAGGGGTCCAGCTAGGGCAGAAACCTTTAGTCATAGGTGTAGTCACATTGGACATTGCTGGCATGTCTGGACGCTATAAAACTGATGCATCTGGGTTTCATCCCCTTATGATAGGGCTTATTGAGGGTGTGGATGCCTAAGGAGTTCCACATCTAGTGATGGGAATAGTATTCCATGAGCATGTCTCTAAGGTTTTTCTCATCTTCCCATGTTTAACACAGGTTATGCCTCTAGTTTCACATCTCATGGAGATAGATAAAAATGATCCGAACACTGATAGTGGTGGATCGGATGGGTGCTACCCCTGTATGGATTGTTGATACTAGGGATAATGGGTGGTTAGCATCCCGTTTACTACTATGACCAGTGATAAAATGGGTAACCTAGTCTCACTGGGATGTAGCGGCCCATGTAATAATGAATATAGATATGGATTGTTGGGAGCGGATGTAGATTCAGATGGAGTCAACGCATGGGCAACAATAATGTTGGTATTGAGCCCCAGAGAGACCTCATATCTATCCTAGTGGATTGGAATTATAGTCCGTGTAGTTCGGTTGGGAGATGGGACACTTGAGGAGGCGACCTGCGAGAATTGATGCATGGATGTGATCTAGATGAAGTGTAACCTCTATATTGGGGCCTGATCTTCTTAAAACACATATGCTCGAGGAAGAGAGGCCATGACGGGACATGATTGATGGTCTTGAACCTCATAGAGGCTTAAAACATATCCTCGTAATAGGGATTCAATGTCTATGTAGTTTAGGATGGGGGTATAGGATCAGGGTGTGCATATAGGACAATGACCCGATGATATAATGGGGCTTATGCGTGGTTTGTAGCCCGGGTTGTTCTAATGCTTGAGGGGCATAGCAGATATGAGGGTCCTAACATGGGGGACACCGAAGATTTCCTTTTTTTGGGGTTGAAACTCATGGATGATTCCTATATAATATATCTAGGAGATAGGGATCAAACCCACTTAGTTCATATTGAAACAACTTTCCATCGCATGGGTCTTATAATGGCTTACATATTATCGAGGATCACAATAGCTTACCGATGGTTGGGTTATAACGGCTTACCACTGAATGGAGTACAACGGCATACCACTGGTTGGGGTACAACGACTTACCGTTTATTGGCGTACAAAGACTTACTGCTAGATGTGGCACAACAGCATACCTTTAATTGGGTTTGGACCTCAGGGAGGCGTCCTACGTACTTTGTCTGGGAGATAAGGATCAAATCCCATGTGGTTCGAATGAGTACAGTTTAATGTCTTGTGGGATGACATGTGTGTATAGTTTAATGTCATGCAGGATAAGAGTAAACCGATGTATAGTGGTAGAGATCGATGCATGTTCGGATTGAATCTCAAGGAGGCTTCCATCGTACATTTCTGTGGCAAGGATCAAAGTCCACATAGTTCGGAATGGTGGATTGGTGAGCTGACGTGAAGGGTTCGGGACCAATGGAGGTGTTGGGATTGAACCTCATGGAGGCTTCCAATGTACATTACATTGTCAAGGTTCAAATTCCATGTAGTTTGGGATGGTGTATCAGGGATTATGCTATAGGTTGGCCCAAGGAAGATGTCATGGTTGATGCTTACTCTAATCCCACATGAGTTATTCTTGGTGTAAGAAACAATAAGAATAAAAAACCTGATGATCATGTTGCGAAAGGTGCAACCGTGGGAAGTGGAGTGGGGATTACATGTGGTTATAGGCCAAAGAGGAAATAGGAGATTATGCGTGGTTTGCAGCCCCAAGAGATGGAGATTGGGACTTACTCCAGGATGGAGGTCTGATGATGACAAATCCCAGAGGGAGAGTGATGAGATAACAAAGGTCCCACTACCCATCTCTCCTCTGGTCTTTGATACAGAAGAGAGGATAGGGAGTATAGACTATAAAAAAAGTGACTTTTACCAACATGAATTTACTGAAAAATAACATATATGTTGGTAAAAATGAACAATTCCAACAGATATTATGTTTCATTGTTATTAAATTTAAATTCCCACATTTATCATTACAAACACATATATATGTTGTTATTAATTGTTTAAAACCAACAAACACTTTACCAACAATTAATTTTGTTACATTATCATATTAATACAACCATTTTTTTACCAACAAATAAATATGTAACTATTAATTATTATTAATAATAATTTTATTCAACATAAAAATTTGGATCCATTATTTATTTAATACAAACAAATAATTTAACAACAAAAATGTTTGCAACTATTAGTTAATCATTTACTTAAAATAGTGTATTGTTAAAAAAATTAAACTTAATTATAAGACTAATTTCTAATTTAATCATAAAAAATTAGGTTGTTATTAATATGAAAATATTGTGAATATTTGGAATAAATTTTAAATTTCATCCAATATATATTATATTTGAAATATATTTAATATTATATTTTAATACATTCCAACAGAATATAATTTAATAAATAAATATTATTAATCAATCCATCAAAATAAACTGAAAAAAACACTCGTCCTTGCATTCATCCGACACCTCCCCTCTCCCCACGTTGTCGTATACCACTGGCACTACATCCTTGACCAATGATCTTTGTTTTCACTCACATATGCGGTTCATCGCCATCGCTGTCACCCACACCCACAACCCCCCTCGATTCTTCAGCACAACCTACACCCCATGTCTATCGATTCTCGGTTTATTTTTTCCACTTTAATCTAAAAATATTAGGTATCACCCATTTCTTATTCAAAAGGTTGATAATTGATATTCTTATCAGGTAGACACTCTTTTTCTTCAAATTTTAATCCTTTGAAATCATGGGATTCTATATTTTGAATTAAATATCAATTAGGGTTTTAGTGAAATGCCGATGAAATGTATTTTCTAGTTTTGTTTTTATTTATTTTCATACTGATTTCGGTTTTCTAATTGATTGATTCTCCAGATCCACTATAGTTTTTTGATTCGGGCCTCCATACTTATATGCATCAATTCTCTTTGCATAATTTTCCATTTTATTCCTTGAATTGGTGTTCATTAAATTAACCCATGTTGTTCTAAAAAGACTAGGATGTGGAGGAGAGGCTCAAGTCTGCCATTATGGATTATGGAAAATATTTTGTACACAATGTTACGCCTAAAAATCGGTCAAAATTTTGGACACAAAGAGTTCAATAATTTGAATAAGGATAGGGGAGGAAAAAATATTTTCTTTTAGTAATAATCCACCCCTTTAGTAGTTTTAGAGAAAATTGTTGTTATTTTTTTATGACTCAAGACACAATAATAAAGTATCTATGAAATCTATCCAACCCAAGTGAATTATCCCAGATAATGATTTGGATAGTATCTAGAATGAATAATTCGTCTAGGATGACCTTGAGACTAGAAATGTTCTGAACCGTGATAAACAAGGGGATGAGATTGAAGAATGTTATGTATCTTAGGATCAATCCACTCCATATGTTCAATAATAAAAGAGAAAGAGTGAGGTGATTTCATAGGCCCTACGCCATTGAATTCATCAAAAAATAATCCATCTATTTTCAAGTTGAGGTTCCCTAAGAACCACCCTTCTTGGATACTTGTACGAATACATGAAATATTTTTATCCAATTCCTTAACCTATTGGGCACATGATTTCTCATGTTCCAACTATTCTTCCTTGGAGATTTGGTTGTTCAAAATTTTACTCCAGACATCCTTGCTTTGGATGAGATCATCATCGCAGCTATACTGAAAATCAATTCCCAACACCCATGTCTCCTATCTCTCTACATTCTAAGTTATATGTTGTTAAATATTATCAATCACTTATTCTATAAACAGTGATTCGTGATGCCATAATTTATTCAACATAAGAAAAAAATGTTGGACTTGTAATGGATTTTACAATTAATATTGAATAACCTACAGAAATATCCATTCTAAATCCAAATATTTGTCAAATATATGTTATTTTATACCATATGAAAACTTAATAATCAGAGTATTAATTTATAGTGATACAATATGGTGTAAGGAAAATGTACACTATAAGAAAAATAGGTTTAGTGCAGTTTACTTAGTGATGGTTTTCAAAAAAATACATGGAAATGTTGAATATATAATTTCTAGTGTTGTTTTAAAAAAGAATTGATAAATCATTTATTTAGTAGTGGTTTGTTTTGACCTCTTACATACATATGATCTGATTTCATCCCTTATATATCTGGGTATCAGGGCTTAGGAAGAAAACAACATAGAC
The DNA here is from genome assembly GCA_963277665.1 of Viscum album. Lineage (NCBI taxonomy): Eukaryota > Viridiplantae > Streptophyta > Magnoliopsida > Santalales > Viscaceae > Viscum > Viscum album. Next base: position 1,447,105,998 of record OY728151.1, on the reverse strand, counting down.
ATGTTGTGGAAGACATATGTGGATGGTCACATTGAAATTGCATATTGCATTTTTTCCATTTCCATCATCAGTCATGGATACATTTTTCTGTGCAGATTACTTCCTTTCCAGAGCTCATGCCCATATAAATTACTCAAATGTTTCTGAATTGGATAATCTTGCACCATTTAGTCTAATAATTAGTGATAAAGGGTAAAGTTGTTTGTGCTATATGTGGAAAAAGGGTAACGAATTCCCACCTTTTTAAATCAGAACCAATATATTTTGAAGATTACACATGAATTGTTTTATGTAATCTCTTTTTACCTTTTTAAATGAGGTGTGGATAAGATTGGTTGTTTTAATTTCTTATTTTTATTCTATTGAGAATCTGTTATGCATTTTATTTATTTACAATCTCGACCTATACCCACATGCATGAGTGGTGTGTTCTTGATGTATTAGTGTTCTTATGTATGTTTTCACAATATGTTAATTGTTTTACACTAGAAAAGAAACAATTATCCTTGATTAAAGAATGAAAATAAAATAACAGTAATAAAATTTCCTTGTGTTTGGATGTTAATTTTGTATATTAGGTTGCAGGCTGTGTGGAAAAAGGGTAATGACTTCCATGTTTTTTAACATGAAATTGTGTGTGTTATATGTGGGAAAAGGGTAATGAATTCAATGTGTTTTCTTTATGTTAAATGTTTTTTATTTTATGTAAATTGTTTTACACTATCAAAACACCAATTATCCTTCATCAAAGAATGAAAAGAAAGAACGAGTAAGAAAATTTCCTTGTGTTTGGATTTTAATATGAAGTTTTAGACTTTGTGTTAATTTTGAATATGAAGTTTCGGGTCATTTTATCTTCTTGGTCTGTATACTTATGCATGATGGTGTTTTATTGAAGCTACATCTAGTGTCTTCATGGATGAAGGCACACTTTCTTAGATAGTTTGAAGAAGGTTTGATAGCCATGTACCTGTAGGCTTGTGATCATGCCGGAACCCGTCAATCTTGGCACAAAATCCGATCGATATTTTATCTATTTTGGACCTATTGAGATTTTTTTCTCACTAGATCATTGGTTTTCCTGATCTAATGGACAACATTACATATTGAATTATGTTGACCCTATTATGGAAGCATCACATTTGCATGATTTCTGCATTTATCATTTGTTCAAGCCTGAAGCAGCATCGCCTTATATGGTCCGCCTCTGTTTGTTTCTTGTGATCTATTCCAGTTTGTTTTCTTTTTTTGGTAGTAAAAAATTTTATTTGGAAATCTCTAATGCTCTCTGTTAATTTTGAATATGATGTTCTAGGTTAGGTTTTCTTCTTGGTCTATATACTTTTCCATAATGGTGTTTTGGAGCTACTAGATCCAATGTCTTCTTGGTTGAAGGCATGCTTTCTCAGAAAGTTTTAATATGGTTATATAGCTATGTACCTATTGGCTACTGATCATGGAGGATTTAGTTACTTTTGGCACAAAATCTAATCGATGTTTTATCTATTTTGGACCTATTGGGATGTTTTCATCATGAGAACTTCAATTTTCATTATCTAGATAAACATCATGCATTATATTTATCCTATTATGGTAGTCCTTCATGAATTGGATCGTACATGGGATGGTTGTGTATCATGGAAGCATCACAATTGCATGATTTCTACATTTATAATTTTTACACGCCTGAATAATAATCCCCTTATATGGACCACCTCTATAAGCTTATTGTGATCTATTCTAGCTTATTTTCTTCTTTTAGTAGTTACAAATTTCTTTTTGCAATCTAGGATGCTGTGAAAATGGCATGGAGTAGTTGATCAATTGGGAGGTGAATTGTTTTGATTTTTTTGTTTTATTTTTCCACAAGCCTATGTAATCATCTTAAATTTATTTCTTTTGTAAGCTCATTACACCTCATTTATGCCTTGTAACTCTTGATTTCTTTAATAAATTTTGCAGACAATATTTACCAAAAATGGTGGAAATGATATTATGTGACAATATGGTATTTTGTGTCATGTTGGTATCTTTTTTGGAGAAATGATGCCTCAATATGATTCATTTGGACTACCAATCCTTTTGATGTCAATAGGGATGATGAAAAATGCTCACTAGGAAAATCATTTTTGATACTTCTATTTATTTCTATATTTGATTCAATTCATGTATATACTTTTCACTAATTTGTGCGTATTATTTTTGGTTCTTTGTGGTGTAAATATTGGAGGTGAAGGGTGAGACATACACTAGAGTTGGCTCACTGGAATGGATGTGCTAGAGGTGCCCTGCTGGTGATGATGGACTGGACTCACTAGAGCTTCTGGTGTTGGAGATGACTTGCTGGGGCTGGGGTTAGGTCGCAGGAGCTGCTGGTGTTGGAGCCGACTCGCTGGAGCTGGGGTTGGGTCATTGTGTGTGGGGGGGGGAGTTGGATCGTGTTTTGGAGGATCCAACATGGGGGTGGGGGTGGGTTTCCAACATTGTATTGATTGGTTTTGTAATGAATTTCATTAATAATATAATAAATTTTTTTCTACGATTGAACATGTGTTAAAATATTCTTCGGTTAAATAATTAAAACATATTTATTATATATGATAAACTAATTAATATAATATGAAATTTTACTAAAAATAGAAAATTTATAATTTTTATTCTAATGTAAATTATAAATAAATACTATATGTTGGAAATATTATTACCAACAGAAGAAATAACTCACAAAAACTTGTTGCTAAACACTTTAACCAACACATATACTATCTGTTGGTATTATTATAATTGCAACAAAACTATTTTATCTGTCATAAAAACATTTAGCGACATAGATTTTATCAATACTTTAGTGTCAAAGATATATATTTTGTAAAATTTTTTAAATACAGAAAATAAACTTTTACCAACAGTTATGATCCAGTTGGAAAAAGTGAAATATTTTGTATTGATAAACGCTGCTTCCAGCAAGAATGGGTAGTGGCTTACACCAAGATGGTTTCCCTTCCCCTCGAATAGGTGCAAATTCAACAAAGAGGATCCCATTCCATGTGAGGAAGATCTCACACCCTTAGAGATGAGTGCTCATAGAGAATTTTCGAGATGCGGCACCCCACGTGTGATGCATGTAACGCCCCCAAACTTTATATTATGTTATCTCTTTATTGTTGTTCAAGAGCTTGCGCTACACAAAACACTGAGTTCAAGCTTATCACGACCAATCAAACAATACATTAAAAACTAGTTATGAATAGTATTAACCAAATTTTGAATTTTATATATATCCTATATAATTTGATCATCAATATTTTTTGTTTCATAGAAATAATATAAATACAAATTCAATTTTTCAGACAAAAGAAGTATTTTCCAAAAAAGATGTTTGTCCACCTTTTAATAGAGAACCCTTTTTAAATAAAATATTTGACAATTTTATATATTAAATTTAATGAAATTTAATTCTTCGTTAGAATAGGATGATGAAAATTTAATTTGAATAAATTTTTGGTACTTTTCTGGTAAGTTATATATTTTAATGAATAGTGGAAAATAGAAAATTTTAATTGAAATCAACTTTTTTAATCAGAAAAATTTATAGTGATAAATTATGAATTTGAGTGGTTCTAAAGCATAATAAGATTATAATTTTACTATTTAATATAATTTAGTTCATTTTATGTAATTTCACATTTAAATTTTATATAAACACATGCCAATCTTTTGATAGTTTTTATTCTTTAAAACCCACTTTCTGGTTTTGAAAAAGGAAATTAATTTTAAACTAATTAATGAAAATTATATTTATTAATTTTGGTAAAATAGATATCATTTTTTAATTTGGAATATCGAAATTAGGAAAAGCTAATGTTTTTATATTTTTCTGAAAACTTCTAATTTTTGATGAATAGTGAAAACTACAACGTTATTTTTTAAATAATACTTTTTATTTAAAAATTTAATATTTTTATTTAAATATATTTCAAAATAAAAATAGATACATAATATATATATTAGTCTAATGTAATTCATTGAATTCATTTTATAATAAGATTAGATATATAAAATTTTATTGAACTTTTTAACGTCTTTTACCCACCTTCTAAGAACATTTTCAAATTTGTATATAACATAATTTTACCAATTTTGGGAATTTAATTTAAAAAATCAGAGAGACACAGTTGACAACAGAATGAAAAATATGGATCAATATTTTGAAAATAATTTTTGATTAATAGTAAATTTTGGATTTTATTTAACATGATTAAAAGTAAATAGGGAAAGTAATAGTAAATTGTTTTTATAAAACTACAAAATTACCCCAAAACATATCATAATTATATTGGAGAAGTGTTTTTAGAGAAAAATTAGTCTTTATAAAAACATAAGATCCTTTTTTATTAACTTTATTATGATTAGGACATTTATTATATTTTATTTAAAGTAAAGTTAAAAGTGTTAAATTAAAATGTTAATAACTAAACTATTTTTAATATAGGGGTATACATAAGATAATTCAACTATAATTATTCATTAGAAATATAAAACTATTTCCTACATCATGTAATTTTTTTTTTAATTTTTGGACATAAATTATTAAAATTATTTATGACACAATGATGATGCAATAATTATATTATTAATGGAAGAATCAAATAAATGATATTATAAATATTAAAAATAATATAACATTAATGGATTGAGGTCATCAGCCACTTTTCTAGGTGAATATGACACATTAGGGTACATTAAATGTATTTTTTTAGAAGAAATATATGTTCTTATAACTTAATCCAAAAATCAATTACTAAATAGTCACAAAATTAACAATGATATTATTTTTAAACCAATACTATATTATTTAATGATATAATTTTTCATAAAATATAATATTAGGCCAAAGTACATAGATAAGGTTAGATATTTCATTAATGAACCACATGAGGTTCGATTGGAATTTTATATTATATTTATTAACAATGCAATACAAAAATACAAGAAGACATGACAAATGTTAAACTAGTTAACCAAGAGTTAAGTCTAAAACATATGGTTAATATGGTGACCTAAACTTGTCTAAAACCTATTCAATGAAAGGATTTAAGCCCATAACCACATTAGTCTTGAAATAAATCCATTTGGATCTTTTAGAAATCATAAATTATTTTTTAATAAATTAATATTTCATGGTTTTCCTAAAGTGCCCCTCACCTCTCATAAAAATGGGTACTTCCCCTTATCTTAAATTCACACATCCAAATCCAATCGCCCTAACAAAACACTACTAAAATATACTCCCAACTACCCTAAAATAATCCTAGATGATATAAATTGATCTGAATTCCATCTTAAGTATCCATTTTCATCAAATCAAAAGGAAGAACCCGAAGAAGAGGTAATTATTTCATCACATCATTCAATGTTATTTTCTTCTTCCACTTCCTATTTATTTGTTGTTTACATACAAAAAATAATAATTCTAGTACCTTATATATTTTGATATGTTTTCATAAATACGGTACACCCATATTAATTATTATATCCATCCTATGAATGAAAAAGTCACCAAACGTGAGTGCCTACGACTTAACGTCTCCACGTCGTGGTGTAGTTTGTTATTCAACACTTAATTATTTAGATGGTAATAATAATGAGTGTAATTGATTTAAATAGTACATATAACATGTTAATTTTTCTGTATATATAATATATCATCCAAATACATATGGTTTCACTATAAATAGAATGATATATAAGCTCATGCGTACGTACAACTTACCATCTCCACAACGCAATGAGATTCATTTCCATGTTCACCATTCAAAAATGATTATAAAAATATAAATTATTAAAAATAATGTAATATATGACATAATAATTCTAATGTAAATATATATATGTGTGTTTATTGACATATATGTCACTCACATACTTCTGTTCAATGTGATATGAAAATGGAAACAACATTTATACGTATGTATGGCTTACCGTCCCCATAAATTGTGTTTTCCATTTCATATATCTATCTACATTAAATATTTATATTTTAAATATATATGATATATAAATCTGGATTCATATTTCTGAGGAATTTAAATTATGATATAATTGATACGATTAAGGTTCACAAGTTAAAAAACATACGATAAAGAAAACAATTATAATCTGAAATGTTAATTTAACAAGGAAATTATTATTAAATGGGTAGAATAAAGTATTAAATGAATCATATACGACATCAAAAATATTAATATGGTTATAGTATAATTTAATAACATAATATAGTCACTATACAGGAGGTTAAACGTACCGTTAACTAAAGGAATAAATAAGGTAAGGGTTTATTCCTCAATCTCATTATTATCCAAGATTGTTTATGTGTATGTTATTAATGGGATATATTTATTATCCATGTCCCTATTTCATAAAATATTTTTCAAAAGGAATTTTTTTAAGAAAAAATGTAACTAAAACATCATTTTAAATCGTTAAAATATTTATTCATCTAAATCATTCTCAATAATTTCCTTGTATTCAAAATGGTTTTAAGGATTTATTTATATAGACATTAATGTTTTAAAATGTTAATTACCTTAAAAATATTCAATGTGATATGGGACACTTTGATTCAAAAATATATTCTAAATTTATTCCCTTTTAAAATATTTTACTTTTAAAAGATTTCATGAAATAGTGATATTTCTCTCAAAGTGTTTTACAGATCATTTTCTACTATGTCAAAATACATTACTTGATATTATTCTTGATTTATGTTAATTTATTGCAATACAATGTTCCATATTGTATTGAATTATTTGTTATTTGTTTGAATATTGATGTGATATTTTTATTCCATTCATGGTTTATGGTTAACGTATTGATATTTTTTATGATTGTTTTAAAAATATTTTTTTTGTTATGATTCAACCTTCTTCATATGAGGAATGCATTGAACTAAGTAAGTGACGAGAGGGGCCCTCTATTTACCCTCGATTCATCGGTAGGTCTCAGGATACAAACTAGTGTCTTGGCACAAGGACATGATAAGATTTTTATTTCTAGTCTTGGCATGGGGCCTTCACTATGCAGTTATGATGTCTGACATTATGAATTCCCTCGTTATGAAATTAGTTATTATATATGATTATTCAACTAGTAGAATATCCATTTAAATGTTTATGTGGTAATTTTTGATTTCTTTTTTTCCATATTATGTTCATGTTTATGTTGATTTTTTTTCTTTTATTACACATCTTTACATAAATGATTATAGCTTCCCCTTAATTATTTACCCTTACTGGGCATCTAAGATCACCCCTTTCTTATTTTTATTTTCCCAGGTTTCCAAAAAGTGTGTTGAGAATGATATGAAAGGTTAATATATGGGAATAATAGTGTTATAAAAGGATTATTTATGTTGTGTTTTATATTAGAAAGTGTAACTTAACATTCATGTATGTATGATATCTTCCAAGATTGATAAATTGATCGGTCTTTCAGTACATCATTCCTTTTAATCATTCTAATGTATTAAAATAACGAACCTGCTCCAGGCTTCTAGGGTTGTGGTGTAACAGTTGGTATCATAGGAGGTTTAGAAAGAACCATGGAAATAGATTTAGAAAAACTCTGATTAGGTAATATTACCCTAAGATAAACTTTGAGGATTACTATAGAAGATCATCCATAAATTTTGGTAATGTAGATATTATGTGGGTTTTCCATGAAATAAATCCATGTCTTGATTCTGCAAGTGGGTGTGTTTCTGGAACGGATGTACCTATGAGTGAAAACTCCAAAAATGACTTTCAGGCTTGACCCAAGGTATCCAAGTACATGAAAATGGGACTTACAACACACCTGGTTAGACACTCCTAGGTGATATGCTTAGGAAAATTCCCATTTTCATTAAAAATAATTATGATGAATTAATGAATATATATGTTAGCAAAGAAACCAATTTTTTTATGAGACTAGATGAAGAAAAATAGTCAATTAATGTTGAGGATTTTTCCAGTTATTGTATAATACATTATTATATGATCTATCCGAGTGTATGTCATCATTTAGAAATTGTGAGTAGTATAATTAATGATAACTCAATCAATACACATGATCCAAACAGTAATAAGTATCATATATTTCATGGTGAAACCCAACATTAAGAAGGTAAATGGTCTCCCATATATTATCACATTATGAAGAAATAGTATCATGTGTTAATATGATATATAGTGAACTCTCTAAGTCCTATAACCTTGTATGGAATCCAGAGAAGAAGAGGATGGTATAGAGAATGATATATAAAGGGATTAATAGAAAAAAGGATTTTACCATATGTTATAACTATGGAAGGAATCACCCTGGGATGTTCTTGTAAGGAATGAGAGTTTTTTTATAAGTGTAGAGGAAAAGGATGCCATGTTCGTGATTTCAAGAGTAAGACAAAAGTTTTAAATATACAATGATTCATCTACAAGGGATTTGGATACTATGTGAATCAATGTTCCAATCATCATAGTATAACCCAAATGATGGTATTGGATAATAATCTAGTTAAGATACTACCAGAGATAAAGAAGAATGAATTGTGTTCTTATGTGGTTATTAAAATATTCTTTCATTTCATTATTTTATTAATGATTTATATGTTATATTAATTATAGATATTATAAGGATTATACTGCAGTACTATTACATTAAGAATTTGAGGTTGTATGGTACCAAGTAAAGTGAAATATTTTCAAGTTAAACATTTAGGAAATTATATGGTTGGGGTAAATATAACCCTTAATATGTTTCTATAACTCAGTAAATAATTTAGGAATAAGATAATATTGATTTGCATATGTTTTATTGAATATTCTTGTTTACCTTGAATCAAATTAATTGTTTGTTTATTCCATCATTGTTGGAGTTACAAATTTTTTGAATATAAGGAGTATATCCATTGTTCTATTAGGAATAAGGGAGCATGAATGTAATCAAAAATGATTTATGTTAATTTAGGATGTTTCCATGTTTTAAGAGAATACATGATGAAGGTATTCACATGTTATTAAATGAAAAAAGAGATCTTCATTATGTTTACCTTACTTATAAATTTTGGTATGTGAGTTTGGACAGATGTATTTTGTATAAGTCAAATGGTTGTAATGAATTATGTCGGACATTATATACTATTATTTAAGGTTAAAAAATTTCTTATGATTGTTTTTTGATTGTTATAAAAATTACTACTCATAGGTTGGGTGACAAATTTTCACTTCAGGCAAGGCTGCAAGACATGAACCCTCACTTGAAGGGCGATAAGGGTGAATCACCTACCACTGGCCTATATGATTTCCTAGTTTGAATAATTTAGTTTTTTTTAAAATGGTCCAACATATGAATTATAAATTAATTTTTTTGGAACCCTATATAAAAATGATAAATAGAATATTTCGGAGTTCTATTTTCTTTTGGTATGAAATACGAGTTTGTGGTGGAAATTAGTTGAAGGATGGAACTCTACATGTTAGTTATTCTTTATTTAATTTTTCAATTATTCTCTAAAGATATTAATTCATAATCATTATGGAAGGGATCTAAAAACCAAAAATTATTTATCTTAATAACTTATGTTTTGTTGAGTTGATGACATTTTAAATCATTATAGATTTATGGATTTGATGCCCTCAATATTCCATTTATTGTTCACTTGTTTGTGATTGATTAACTCAATAAATACCTATAAATATTTACATTTTTACTCCAACTATGTGCATCTAATTCCCACCAATTTTCTCATATTCTAGATCATAATTTGGTGGTGTCTTTTTCATTTCCCCTTCCATCTTACTATGAAAAAATATTATTAACCATATTTCTTATGTGAGTTTTCCACAAAGGTATTTTATAATTTCAACTAATTATTTTGAATGATGAATTTCAAATTGAGAGGATGAAATTTATTTTAGGATCGGATAATGAAACTCCCCAAGATTTTATAATACGTTATCTGTTTAATGTAATTCAATAGCTTGCACTACATGAAACACCGAGTTCCAGCGCATCACGACCTATCAAACTAGCATTTTAAAAGAAATTATGAATAATATTAACCATATTTTGAACTTTATATATATCCTATACAATTTTAACCTTCAAATTGTTTTTCATAGATAAAATATAAGGAAAATTTTAATTTTTCAGATAAAATAAGTAAATTTCAAAAAATGTAGTCTTCCCACATTTTAATGGAGAACTCTTTTTAAATCCAATATTTGATATTTTATATATTCAATTTAATGAAATTAAATTATTTTTTATAATAGGGAAATTAAAATTAATTTTAGATGAATTTTTAGTACTTTTATGATAACTTTCATATTTTCCTTAATAATGGATAATACTAAATTTTAATTGAAAATTACTTTTTGTATGAAAATTAATTTCTAGTGTTAAATTGGGAATTTTAGTTGTTTTAAAGTATAATTAGATTATATTTTTATTATTTAATATAATTTAGGTCTTTTTACGTAATTTCATAGTTAACATGTACATAAACACATGTCAATCTTTTGATTGTTTTTACTTCCTCAAAACCCACATCCTTGAATTAACAACGGTAATAATTTTTAAATTAATTAATGAAAATTCAATGTTTTAAATATGGTAAATTGGATATCATTTTGGAGTTTGTAATTTCAAAATTATCTTAGGGATAATTTTTGGTAGTTTTCAGAAAACATTCAGTTTTTTATGAAATAGTGAAAAACATTGCGTTATTATTTGAAACAATATTTTTATTTATTTAATTAATATTTTTATTTATTTTTTTTAAATTAAAAATAGATAAAAAATACACATATTATTCTAATATAATTAATTGCATTCATTTTTTAATATAATTAGATATATAATATTTTATTGAACTTTTTAACGACTTTTACCCACCTTCTAGTAATATTTACAAATTTTCATAAAAAGTAATTTTACCTCTTCTATGAATTGAATTTCAAAAACCAGAGAGACATGGTTTACATTATTATATAATATTTGGGTCAATATGATGAAAATAATTTTTTGTGAATAGTTACTTTTGAATTTTATTTACCATGGTGAAAAGTAAATATGGTAATTAAAGGTAAAAATAATATCATAATATTATAAAATTACCCCAAAACATGTCCTAAATCTATTTTATAAGTGTTTTTATACCCATATATTCCTTCGGAAAAAACATATGTTCGTTTTTTATTCACTTGGGTCATATTAGGACATTTAGTATATTTTATTTAAAGAAAAGTCAAAAGTGTTTAATTCAAATTTTAATAACTAAACCTTTTTAATATAAGGTTATACATAAGATAAATTTGATTATAGATATTACTTATAAATATACGAAGAATTCATACATCATGGTATTTTATTTATAATTTTTAGACATTAAATAATTTATTTTATTTATGACACAATGATGATATAGTAATTACTTTATTAATGAATGAATCAAATAAATGGTAATATAAATTTTAAAATAAAAATAATTTGAATGTTTTTTCCGTAGAAGAAATTTATAGGTTAATATGACACGTTAGGGTAGATAAAATGTATTTGTTTCTAAGTAATCAAGTAGTTATAACTTTAACAAAAAATCAATTACTAAATACGGTCAATATTGACATAAATAAGTTTTTAACACAAATACAATATTATTAAATAATATAATATTTCTAAAAATCTAAGATTCAGAAAAAGGATATAGATAATGTTAGATATCTTATTATTGAACCTCTTGAAGTTATCATGTCATTTTATAGTATTTTTATTAACCATATAATATAAAAATACAAGAAGACATGGTAAATGTGGAACTACTTAACTATGTGGTAAATCTAAAAGATAAGGTTAATATGGTTACCTAAACTTGTATATAACCTATTGGTTGAAATTATTTCAACCCATACCACCCATAGGCTATAAATAAATCCATTTGGAGCTATTAGAAACCTAAAATGATTTTCTAATAAATTAATATTTCAAGCTTTTCATAAAGTGCCCCCACCTCTCTTATAAAATGGTACTTCCCCTTCTATTATATTCACACCTCCAAAGCCATTAGGCTTGGCCAAAACATGCTCAAATGTCCTCCCAACAACCCTCATTTAACCCTATAGACCATTTTTTTTTCTGATTTCCAACCAAAAGTCCTCTTTTGATCTAATCAAATGTAAGAACCCCAAGAAGTGTTAATTATTTCATCATCTCTTTTAATGTTCTTTTCTTATTACAATACCTCTTTCTTTGTTGTTTTCATACCAAAATAATAACTCTAGTAATTTATTCATACATATATGTTATTATAAATTTGGTACCACCATTATCATTATTCTATCCATATTATGAATGAAAACGTCATCATATATGCGTACATAAGACTTACCGTCTCCACATCGCGGTGTAGTTTGTTATTCAACACTTCATTATTTGGATTGGTATAATAATTAGTATAGTTGATATAAATAATAAATAAAATATGTTAATCATTCTCTATATGTAATATTCTATCCAATTACATAAAATTTTACCACCAATATATTGATATCGTCGCTCATGAGTACTTACAACTTATCGTGTCCATGACGCGATGAGATTCATTTCCACGTTCACCATTCAACGATGATTATAAAAATATATATACTTAATAAGTATGTAACATATGAAATAATAACAATACTGGATATATATATATATATAATTAAATATATTTATTTATTTACAAATATCTCATTCCCTTACTTCCATTCAATAGGATATGAAAACGGAAACAATGTTTTTGCGTAGGTATAGCCTACCTTCTCCATAAACAGTACTTCCCCTTCCATATATCTATCTATTATACATATTTATATTCAAAATATATATGATATATAAATAATTTTTCTTATTCTGGACGAAATTAAATGATTACATAAGTTATATGATCAATAATAAGATGTTAAACCACATACAATAAAGAAAGCGATTAAAACCTGAAATGTACCTTTAACATAAAAATTATTATTAAATTGGTAGTATAAAGTAATAAATGAATATTATATTATATCTTAAATATTAACATGGTTATGGTATAATTTAATAACATACTGTGTTTATTAAACAGGTGGCTAAACATACCATCGACTAAAGAAATACACAAGGTAAGGGTTAGTTCGTCAATCTCATTATTATCCAAAATTGTTTATGTGTATGTTTTTACAGGGAATTATTTATTATCTATATCCATGTTTCATAAATCAGTTTTCAAAAGGATTAATTTTAGGGTAATATTTAACTAAAATATCATTTTAAATGGTTTGAATATTAATTATTCCAAATCAATCTCATTAATGTCCATGATTTCAAATTGATTTTAAGGATTTATTTATATAGACATGAATGCTTTAAAATTAAAATTCCTTTCAAAGGATACACAATGGTATGGGAAACTTCTCTTAAAAGTATTTTTTAAATTTTATCCTTTCAAAATTATGTGTCTTTTAAATGATTTCATGAGAACGGGATATTTCTCTCAAAGTGTTTTACTATTCATTTTCAACAATGTCTACATCCTTTACTATATAATATTCTTGATTGAGGTTTATTTACTATAATAAAATCTTCCATATTGTATTGAACGTGTAATGATTTGTTTGACTATGGTTGTGATATTTTTATACCATTCATGCTTCATGGTTAACGTATTGACAAATATTAATCTAGTTTTAATACGAATTTTTATGTTATGTTCCATCCTTTTCATATGAGAATTACATTGGACATATAAGGTGACGGGAGAGGCATTCTATATCCCCTCGATGCATCGGTAGGTCTACTGAAACAAACTAGTGTCTCGGTATAAGGCCTTGAGAAAAAAATTATTTGTAGACTTGGCACGAGGCGTTGACTATGTGGTTATGATGTCTGTCATTATGTGTTCCCTTGTTATGAAATTAGTTATTACATGTGATTATTCGATTATTAGAATATACATGTGGATTTTTAAATAGTAATTTTGGATTTATTTTTTCCATATTATGTTCATGTTTATGTCTAAAAGGCTCTTTATTTTATTACACATCTTTCCTTATAAGATTATAGCTTCCACTAAATTATTTACCCTTACTGAGCATCTGAGCTCACCCCATTATTATGTTTTATTTTCCCAGGATTCCAAGAAGTATATTATGATTGATATTTCGGGTTAATATTTGGTAATAATGGAATTATCAAATGATTCTTTATAATGTTTTTTTAGAATGTGTATTGAAACATTCATATATGTAACCTATTTTCCAAGAATGCTAAACTGACCGGTCCTTTGGGACATAATTCTTTTAATCATGCCAATGTATTAGAATAATTCACATGCTCTGGGCTTCTGGGGTCGGGGATTTACATTGCATGGGGAAATACCACAGTTTAACATCATGTGCTAAGGATAGTGGTTCTAGGAAGTTTAACGTTTTATATCTCGGACAAGGCGGGTTCACTCTGCACCCCTAGGACATACATAACTAGCACACCTTAACCATTGGAGAAGGGAAGGCTCCCGCAATCCTATGGAGAGAGGGTGTTGTGGTGTGATCCATTTAGAGGACATGTTAGTGTGCCTATGTGAAGAAAAAGTATTCATTACCCTACCTATGTGATGAAGCATGAGACTATGTAGTTCAACATGAAGCACCACCCAAGTGAAATTGAAATCACTTCGTACGAACCTGGAGGGTTGAATGGGAGAAGGGTGTATAACATATGGGTTTTGTGTGTATGAAGTGCCTAATAATGGTTCCCAAAAGAGATACATAGAACCCATGCTAAAGGTAACACACTAGGAGCAGGGTTTGAATACAAATGAAGATATTCGAACGCAATAGGCGCACAAAAAGGGCACTGTTTCACACAAAAGGCCAAGTTGAGCAGAAAAGATGGTGTACGCGCAAAAGGAACAAGTTTGTGCGCAGAGGGGATAGAGGGATTTGAGTGCAAGTGGAGGGGTTTGTGCCTAAAGGATCCAAAACTTAAGGACATGGGAATGGCTCAAGCCCTAGTGGTGCCACGCAAAGTCAGACCCTCGTGAGACAAGTCATGGAAAATCCCATACTTAGAATTCATATTTTTCACATGGAAGAGGTTGGATTCTGCATAGGGAAGACATTTCTTATTCTTCAGTAGCCGGAAGTGTGTGTGTGTGGGGGGGTGCACTTCGATTTTCAGTCGATCGGGGGTCACGGGTGTGCGTGGAATGCAGCCTGAGAAAACAACCCAGACCTGGGGTTGGTGGCATATACGATCCTATATTGGTAAACAAAAACCATTTTAGGTTACAACCGTTTTCCGTGTGAGGAAGCAATTTTTAGCATGCCAGTCTTGTTTTCTGGGTAACCTTTTGAAACATATTGGACTCAGTTTCCATGTCAAAATATGCCTCAGTTTTATCCAAGGTTGCCTTCATGAGCCCTTCGGCAGATTTCGACTTCTACAATCACACTATCCAAGGTGATGCTCTAGAAGGATGGTAAGAGGATAGTCAAAATCAGATGTTCATCCAGGGGATCTATTTTCCCCAATTCTGATGCATAAGGGAGTTATCCATTAGTTCCACTGATCACATTTGGCAGTGCATCCAAGAGTCTTCATGATATATTGAGGCTTGAGGGGACAGTTTTAGTGGCCCGGGGTGAAGTGGGAAGTGGTGTTGTTTTTAGTAAGGTGCCTATTATGTCAATAGGTATAGGTAGAGCACCATGTTCCCAATGGACTGTTGTAGCCCTTATACATTCTCAAGTGCATGTGCGATGAAATATTGATGTATTTTATCATAGTATTACCTAGGAATCAGGGATTATGCTATGATTTTTGGGTAGTATGGTATCAGTTGATGAATTAGCTCACTTCTTGGCAATCATGGAGTCGAGTGTTTTGGATTCCTTAGTGTGGAGGTATGCGGGTGAGGTGGTGCAACATCATATAGTTCCAACATAAATTTTCTCATACCAGGATACATGTTTTACGTCATGAGTCTGGAGGGGATTGAAGCATGCCTTTGGCACCCAGTTATGACTCAACACTACCTTCCAACCTCATACTGATGGGAAGTTAGAGAGGACCGTCAATACATTGGAGGTCATGTTACAGACATGTGTTTAAGATATCAGTGGGTTGATGGTGTGACATTTTTTCTTGGTAGTGTTTGCTTACAACAATAGTTATAACTCTTCCATTGGTATGGCCCCATTCTAAGCCCTATACGGGAGGTCGTGTTATTCACCCCTATGCTGGATAGAAGTTCGGGAGACATCCATTCTATGTTCAGACATGGTGAAGAGTATGACGTAGAAGGTGCATCTTGTCTGTGAGAGAGGGATGGAACCATAGGAGTAGTAAAAGTCATATGCCAATCACAGGAGTAGGCCCTTGGTGTTCGAGGTTGGGGAACATGTCTCCCTGATGGTTTCCACTTGATATGATTAGTGTAGGATTGGAAGTGGCGGAAATATTTCTCCTAGGTTCATCAGAAATTTCGAGTTGATGGGATGAATTTTCAATGTGGCATATCAGCCGCTATTTTCCACCACAGTTGTAGAGGATCCACGACTTCTTCCATATATCTTTCCTCCTTCAGTATCTACATGATGACTCCATCATCATTTGAAGGGGAACGTTTTATATCAATAACGATGTGACCTTTATGGAGAGACCAATAAGAATCGTGTATTTTGGAGAGAAAGTGCTTTTTGGATGGACCATTCCTTTGGTTCATGTGTTATGGAGGCATTGTTTCCTTGAGGAGAGTACATGGGAGCGGGATGCACAAATTCATACACAATACCAATAGTTGTTCTATGTTTTTCTATTATATTTTTCCTTATTCCTTTATTATTATGGAATGTTTGACCTTAGTTGTTGTAAGATGTATTTTCCCCTATTCTATGAATGTGTGTGAATATTTTGGACTGTGGGGAGGGGTGGTCCCGATCCTTAATCGAGATGCATTTATGTGGATGCAATTAAACCTGTTCAAGAGAGTCAGTTCCGCACAAAGTGGATAGTATAATGACATAGAGGAAGGATCTCTATAATCTATGTGTCTGGACATTATGAACATTGGTGTTTATGTGGTAGTTTAGGGTAGTGGGTATTTAATGTTTCCATATTTACTCAAGAGATAAATGTCAAGGATGGGTTATTGGATGTCAGGGATTTCACTCCAGCTTTCGAACAATGCAAGGTAATTAATCCTTAAGTGGTATCTTACATGGTGGTTGTTTGGACCATTATTTTCCTGGGATTGGTTTTGAATTCTTGGGGGATAGAATAGTTTGAGAGGTATCTGATGTAATTAATCGGATTTTACCGAGCCATTCCTTTTTGAAGACCTAGTTTTAGGGTGTTCTTGGTGGAAATAATAGTTCATTTCAAGAGTTTTCATATTTTTTAGTTTTTTCATCATTTAGTTAGGGGAATATATATCGGAGAGTCAAGGGAGTCGGTATCAATGAGTCAAGGGCGTTTGCATCAGTGAGTCATGGGAATTGGTATTGATGAGTGAGGGGAGATGGCATCAGCGAGTTAGTGGCATCGACATTGGAATCTCGGGGAATCAACATTATTGAGTTAGGGATCTCGGCATCAGTGAATCAATGCATCATCATCAGAGTGCTAGTGGTGTCAGAATCAGTGAGTCAGGGGTGCCAGCATTGGTGAGTTAGTGTAATTGGTGAGTCATTACATCGGTATCTTAGTATCGGGGGTGTAGTGTCGGTAGGTCACATATGTAGCTCACCCATCGATGTTTCAACATCTGTGAATCACCAATCAGTGAATCATTTCTAGTTTTTCCAATTTTTCCTAGTTTTCCATTTCCCCCCTCTAACATCTTATTTGACAAAAACCAATATTAAATACATGATTGGGAGTTTTAAAGGGATTTTTAAAGAAAAATAAATATATTTTTAATATCTTAAAGTTATGTTGGATTTGAGATACTCAAACTATGTGATCATGACAAAAATCAAACGTTAATGGATTTGAAACCATTATTCCTTTATAATAGATTAGGGATTTTCAATTCCAGGATCTTCCTCTACCAGTTTGACTTATGTTCCATATCG
Organism: Viscum album; assembly: GCA_963277665.1. Taxonomy (NCBI): domain Eukaryota; kingdom Viridiplantae; phylum Streptophyta; class Magnoliopsida; order Santalales; family Viscaceae; genus Viscum; species Viscum album. Next base: position 1,447,087,867 of record OY728151.1, on the reverse strand, counting down.
GTGCTACTAAAGTGTTCCTCTCTTAAAGAGTCATATGAATATGTTAGATCCCACTCCTTCATAATTTTCTCAGGGTTTCTTATTCCTCACATAATCCCATTTTCTTAGAAAAATGATGTTCTTTGGTCACCTATTGTTCTGAGTTGGGATTTCATCTACCTCTCTATAATAGTGCATCATGCGGGGTGGGTGTAAAAATGATTCCTTGTAAACAATTAGTGAATAATTTCATAAAACGTGAAATATATAAGAAGAGGATTGTTCAAAAGATAACTACGTCAATCGTATAATTGTTTGGGAGTGGTTTGATGTTGGTTGTATATTTTAATTATTATCATTGATTATTTTTATGGTTTATTTTTCCAGTATGCATTCTAAAAATTATGGATGTTGGTGGGAATTTCTTATAAACTGGTGATGTTATGTTTTATCATGATACTTGATAAATGGATGTATCATGAAATCTACTTAATCACATACAGTTGGAAAATTGAAATGGATTCCCCAAGATGAAAACAATTTTGTGATCACCATTGTTTATCAGTCTGGACATAAGGAACAATGTTTACCAAATTTGAATATATCCTATTTGATAGGTGTGGATGAGTGATGCATTCTATTGGGTTTTGTGACTATGTGTGACTTTTTGGTGCTGTTACTAGGAGAATGGTTATGGGTATAGGGGTGGATAGAGGAGTTGTTTCTTTGAGAAGGGAGTTGTATGTGTTTTCTGTGGGGATGTGGTTTAATGGTAGTTGTTGTTATCTTGGTTTGTGTGGAAGTACAAGTGGTGTGTTGGAATCTCAGGTTGGGGGACTGATTGATTGTGGAATGGATAGACTTATAGGCCATGGGACTGCCTTTGTTTGTGTTTTGGCCATCAAGAAATTTTGGGAAATGGGCCTGCAATGTGGTTATGGGATTGTTATTCAGTGGGAATCTAATGTGTTTATAACCTTGTTATGCATTAGTACTACATATGTTGTGTTGGTGTGCAATGGGGATTCCGTGATTGGTTGCAATGGTTGTATTGTTCATTATAACATTTAAGAGAGATAGATTGAAGTGGATGAATGGGTGTCTGGGGAAAAAGGGTGTGTGTGGTGGGACTACAGGTCGGTGATCATTCTTGGTGGTTTTTATTAATGGGTGTTAAAATGGAAATTCTATACCTTTGTTGTTTCCCCATGTAGTGATGTAATAAATTAATGTGAACCCCTAAATAAATGAATGGAAAGTGGTTAAATGGAAAAAGGGTTGGATTTATCGTTTGGTATTGGCTGTTTGTGTGGTTTCATATATAAGAGTAGGAGTAGTAGTGGTCCTTGTGGGATGATTGTTCGTCTATGTAACCATAGGTTGGTATGAGTGTTTTTTACTTACATTTATATATTATAGTTTCCTGTGATTTATATATGCACCCCGTGCTTTTTGAGCACCATGTTCCGATCACCACCCATTAAATGGTGTTGGGTGTATTTCCCAACATCCTAGTGAGAGGATTGATGACTTGATATTGCCTTTCATCCTCGAACCCTTATTTGGGATCATACCACTCAAGTATATCCAAGCATAATATAATGGAATGGGGCTTACCATAGTACAAGATTCATTGAGATGGTTTTTTTTTAAGCGATTAGGAGTTTCCGGGCCAGGTTTGTTTTCCCATGTTTCTTCTGGTTGAGGCCCGAGTGTCTGTAGGCGATATGTTTGGTGTTGGTCTGGCCCAAGTGTCAACGGGAATGACTTTGTTTGTGGTTTCAGGACTAGGTGTGTACAGGTAGGTTATTTCATTGGGAATGTGTTTTAGAATATTGGAATCCTCAGGAAGCTAACCGTTTGGAATGAGCAGTTAACTAGTAGGAAAGTGGTGTTTGGAACCCAAATGTTGATGTGCTTATACTCCTACATTACTAGACTTTCTTTATTTGGTGAGTGTGTTTTGGTGAGGTTGGGATGGTTAGTAATCCTTGGTAGTTGCTTTGAGATTATACTATTTTCTCATAGGGACATTAGTATTTTTCCCCACTTATGCAAGTGGGGCTTTAGTTTTCCTACTAGGTATACTTGTATACTCACCCTACGTCTGTAAAACTATTTTCAGGTTTCCAGGAGGACATTGAGGATTAGGATGGACTCTACTAGGTCAGGTGTCAGGATAATTTTTTTTATTCTACTTAGCTTCTTTTTGTGGGTACTTTTTTATGTACATGGTATGTACTTTTTTCATAGTTTACATTTAAACAATGCTTGGGTGGGATTTTGGTTTCCTTTATAAAATCGGTAAGTGTTTTTTGGAATTTTTACTTTCTTATCTCCTTATCCTGATTTCATTTAAAAGGGTGATGACTTCCCTTTTGTGTGAGATTCTATGCCCATGGTGCTAGTCCCCATCCTAGGGAATATTGAAGGTGGGAATCAGTTTTCATTATCTATCCTTCATATTGAAGAAGGAATGATGAGGCACTTTGTGGTCCCTTCCCTCATCTTGTGGAAGGTGTGTCGTGACCACAATTGTCTAGAAAATGATAATTTCATATTAACTTCATGAAAAATAAAAATAATTATAGGAATATAAATTAATATTTATTAATATAAAATATATAAATTATACTTAATAATTTCACATTAAAAATTATTCTACATAAATTAATTGTAAAAACATTATTTATTTTATAATTGTTTTAAGAAAAATTCTATTTTTAATTCCAAAACATACTTATACTAAAATAAAATAAAAGTTGGTGAAAATGTAGTCATGTGTAAAAAATGTAACAAAATAGTACATATTTTACATGCAATCATATTCATTATAAAATTGGACTGTCAAAAATAAAAATTTATTGAAAATAAATGACAATTTTATGAAAAAATATATTATTCACTATTCAATTTAAGATAAATATGATCCAAAAAATTCCAAAATATCACCAAATGTAAATTTGTTTATTATTATTTAAAAATTAATATTCATCTTTTCTAATTCAAATTTAAAAATTTATAAATTAAACTATAAATTTAATCTGTATGATAAAATATTTATTTTAAACTACACCCTATTTTATTTCAAATTTAATCAATATTTTTATGATGAATAGAGTTATAAAGGTGATTTATTGTCTCAGTAGATTGATTTTTTCATTTTACCCCCTTTTTAATTCCATCATAGAACTATTATTTAGTAATTAAACAAGTGGGGATATTTTTCCCTAATATTATTTTTAAACTCCCATGTTGTGTCTTATAACATATGGTTTTTACATACAAATTTAACATGGGGAATCACCATATTCCAAATCACAATCCCTCTAATGTTAAGTAACTAGATTGGACATTAATCTTAAGAAAAATCATGTCCCAACTAAATTACATCTGCTATCAATACATGATATTAATCAGTCACACATTTTTATTACAAAAAAATATGAAATGCGATTTCTACATGAGATAAACATAATGGAAAATCCACTAGGAAGGATAATTATTATACATTATTGGGGATTTCATACAGATCAATGAACTGAGGACTTAACATTCCCTTTTCTCCAAAATTCATAATACTTTTACATAGAGATACATTGAGAAAGGATTGATCACATTATTTTATAGAATGATCAATTCTTTAGTAATCTATATTACTCATATTCCTTCTATAGGACTTCCCTATATTTTGTATAATCAAATGCACCTTCACAACCATTTCCTCTATGAAATCTGGTCCCATCAACATTTTGTTTCCTACATAAACAAAATAATATGGCCTTTAAAAGCAAATTAATTATAATTAAAAAAATGGTTCCATCTATATAGAGGATCAAAAACTAAATTTATAAGAAAAGACACAAAATAAATGTGTTGATCCTAAAATACATGGTAATCCATTAAATAAGTAAGAAGTGTATCATCCATGTTTTGAAATTTTTGACTAGAATTTCCATCATATTGATAATGAATGGTCGAACTAAAATTTAATTCCTTAACAAAAAATATATGACGACCTATCCAAAAAAAAATAACGTGGACTTGGCATCGTATTCTGATAAAATTTATAGAAGACATATATGTAGCTAGACTTTTTATAGATACATTTATGATTGATTATATAACGAAATTATATCTTGAATGTAAAGAAAATGTGTAGATCTATTCAATTGATCAAAAATTTCACAAATCAAATTATTACCTTGAGAATAATTTATAAATACTATAATGAAATCCATTAATATATTTTCCCATTTCAACTCTTGCACTAGAAAAGGTTGATTCTTTCACTTTAGTAAATACCCTTCTTATTTAACCTTACAACAATTAAAACACATTATGGTGAAGTAAACAATAACACTTTTCATTATATCCCTCTAGTGATACTCCCAATGGTTTTAGTAAATAAATGTATATCCTGAATAAATAGAAGTTGAAGAACTATGAAATTCACCCATCAACCATTTATTTAACTAGAAATGAAATGAAACACATAAATATTTTTGAAATCAGAAAACAACATCTTCATCTATGTTAAATTATAGAAACATTTTCTTCTTAATGTATTTATCAAATTCTTGAAATTATTAAATCTCATTTTTAGATTTCATAATTCATTCTTACAATGTCGACTAAATAGAAACCTGAAACAAAATGGAGGATACCCCAACATCCACAACCTCTAGGCTCAAACTTATCACATCATTAACCAATGGAACATGATCCAAATAGAACATTGTTAATGAATCCTTATTTTAAAAACACAAATTATTATCCACTAGGTTTTCTTTTCCATGACAGAAATGATTTTTATAATCATAATCCTTGATTAACTCCATTAATATTCACTTTATCATCCTTCATTATTTTTGAGTTAGTATTTACATAATTATTTTTTGATTATTATATTTTTGACACTATTGTACATAAATATATTGGGTCAAAATTTCTAAACAAGAACCCACATCACCAAATTTTAGATCATGTGTTTAGTTAGATAAGTAATGAGGTTTAAACTAACATAAAGCATAAATAATTGTCTAATTATTCCACATTAAAAAAACCAATTAATTTCAAGTAATTAGAACTGTAGATGGTTAATTAACTATTTATTTAAGGATGGTTCCAAATGGGATCATTCACCAATGTTTTTTTAGTTCATTAGAACAGTCATTACATTAGTTTTTATAGATTAATTTAACACCAGTTTGATAAAGCAGAGATAGAGGGATATAAACCAAGGAAATTATTCAAAAAACATAGATAGTAACCCAATAATCCCTAAAAACTAAAAATCTAATTGATATTTTTGGGACTATTACATTATATAACCTACTCATTTTGTTAGGTCAATATTTATTCCATCATTAAAAAATAACTCTATGGAATGAAATTTTTTACAAAAAAAATTCACATACAATAAATTTCACATGTAGATTAATTTTATTTTGGGAAATAAATGACATTCATATGTGGCTTTCATATTCCTACATCCATTTATTATACACTAAAATTTCATCAATAAACAAAACCTCAATTGTGTCCATGAACAGATGAAAATATCTATTCATAACGTCCATAAATATTGAAGGTTATTGGGAAATAAAAATGTAATAAATATAAATACTTAAAACCATATATATTTAGAAATGTAGTATTTAGAATGTCATTATCCTCCACCTTCATGTTATTTCACAAGTTTTAATGGTAACCCTTTAAAAAATATTATTCTCCCGAGAGCTGATAATAAATCATCGATAAGAGGAAAATGACAGTTGTTCATAAAATTTATTTTATCCAAATATTAAAAATCAATTTGAAGTCTCATTGAACTATAAATCGTTTTAACATAAAAACAAATCCCAATAGTTATGTTCTATGTTAAATGAATCCTTTATCATATAATTATTGCAAATGATATTTCAATTTTAATAGTTCCTCTAGGGAAATTCAATTAGGTGGTTTAGAAATTGGAAAATAATCATACCATATGTCAACTTTAAACTAAACCAATTGATTTGGAATAAAAAAAAATCCATAAAAACCTACATGTATTCCTTAAATACTAGTACATGACTAATTCAATGATTTTTATGTATTTTTCAACAATATTATCTATGTAATATTCCACTCTATATATAATAAATTTCTCTGACTCTTTATATGTTATAAAAATAATGAAATCATTAAATTAAAAATTAGTGTCCCTTAAATAATACCACAAATTTAATAAATGATAGCTAATATATACCCAAAAATTTATAAAATATACTATGCAAAAATATTTCAGGGCCAATTCCATTGTTAAAAAGTGGAAGATTCATATAAATCTCTATTTTTTGAATACATGAACAATAAATCTTCACCAAAAGTCAAATATTATTTTCAAGAGTTCATATTCAAAATTAAAATGAAAATTTATAAAAAATAAAATAATTCATTGATCCTCAATCAAACATGGTATTTTAATAATTCTAATAAAAAATTATAATACCAATGAACAGTTTATTTGATGGCCCAACATCAAATTTACTAGTAGAAAATTATTTTTAGACACCCATTTTCCGCTAATATTATTGATTTTCCGTAAGATGATTGCTTTAGGAACACATTGACATAATAAGAAAACTCATTCCAAATTATACACCTCATCTATAGATTTATATCCTTTACCTCATTAATTTATTTTATTGTAATCGTTTCCTTGAAATCAAATGCCATATTGCTGAACATTCCACATCGGTAACACTTAACTAATTTGCTATTAAATTATCCATTGTTCATTTTACCAAACTAAACACAAGAATGGAACTATAGTTTTTAACCATTATATTTATATTTAAAATATTTTAATCTTGTTTGATATACTAAATTGTTCTTAACATGTAACATCCCGAGATTTTATGAAAAATATTCTTTTTAATTTTATTAATGTCTTGTTTTGTATGCTACACCAAAGGATCTTGCACAACACACATCCTTGACTTGCCTTGCATTACACGCAATCTCGACCTTCCTCGATAGCGTGTGTAGTACGCAATACCGAGTATCACTAAACAACGATATGCTATTAAAATATTATTATAACTAGCCGTTATGAATAGTAATAACCACCTTTTAAAATTTTAGAAATTTTAGCTCTCAAAATGGACTTCATTTTTGGATTCGGAGTATCGAATTTAGCCTAAGGTGTAATTTTGGTACTTTTCGGATAACTTCCATATTCTGATGAATAGTGAAAATTGCTAAATTATAATTAAAAACAACTTTTTTAATCAAAATAATTAATAGTGATAAATTATTAATTTGAGTTGTTTTAAAGTATATTTAGAATATATTTTTACAATTTAATACAATTTTGGTCATTGGATGTAATTTCACATTTAAACAAGACATAAACAAGTGTCAATCTTTTGATAGATATTATTTCTTAAAAACACGCTATTTGTTTTAACAGCGGGATTTAATTATAAAATTAATTAATGCAACTTCTATGTTATGAATTTGGTAAAATAGACTTCATTTTTGAATTCGAAATATGAAATATAGCTTAGGATGAAATTTTGGCATTGTTCTGAAAAACATTAATTTTTGATGAATAGTGAAACTACTTAGTGGTAGTTAAAAAAACTGAATTTTTCATAAAACTTAATTTTACCGCTTCTGTGAATTGAATTTCAAAAATCCGAGAGACATGGTTGATGTCAGTAAGTAAAATGTGGTTCAATGAGATGAAAATAATTTTTGGTGAATAGTAACTTTTTACTTTTTTTACCACGGTTAATAGTAAATAAGGTAACTAAGGGTAAATATGATATTACTATTACCCTAACACATGTCCTAATTCTATTGGATAAGTGTAATTCGACCAAAAACAACCTTATGAATATAATATGACCATTTAGGTCCACTTGGATTAGATTATGACATTTAATATTATTTTATTTAATGAATAGTTAAAAGAGTTAAAATCAAAGTTTATTTACTAAAACATTTTTAATATGGGGTTATACAAAAGATCAATTCGACTATAAATATTCATTAGAAATATAAAACGATTTCCTACATAATGGTATTTTATTTGTAATTTTTAGAAATCAAATAAGTTAATTTATTTATGACACAAAGATGATGCAGTAATTATCTTATTAATGAAATATTGACATAATTGATATTATAAATACCAAAATAAATGTAATTTAAGACTTTTTATGAATTACACTAATTTTCTAGGTTACTATGATATATTAGTGTTGATTTGATCAACTTGGTTCGAACATATAATTCTGTTATGACTTTCACAAAAATCATATATCAAATAGTCTCAAAATTGACACAAAATAGTTTTTAAATCAAATATTATATTATTAATTGTTATTTTATTCCTAAAAATCTACGGTTCGGCCAAATGACTTAGATAAGGATATATATATTAATAATAAACAATTTGGGGTTCGTTTGACATGTTATAGTAAGTGTATTAACCATATAGTGAAAGAAAACAAAAAGACATGGTAAAAGTTAAATTATTTAACTTGGAGTTAAATCTAATTGATAAGGTTAAAATAATAACCTAAACTTGTCTAAATCCTATTGGTTGATATGATTGCGACCAATCCCCACTTTAGATTCGAAATAAGACCCTTTGGAACCATTACAAACAGATTTTGACTTTAATATAAAATAATATTTTGAGATATTCCTAAGGTGCCCCTCTCCTCCCTTATAAAGGGCACCTCCTCCCCCATCCTCCTCACACCAATTTGAGAACTCAAGCTCGTCCAAACTCCGCCAAAATCCCTTCTCCACTTCCCTAGTATCATCCTAGAGGTTCTGGTCTTCTTCAAAGACCATCCTTAGTTCTTTAAGTGGAGGCTAAGAAAAGGCACGTCAAAAAGAGGTAATATCCATTACCGATCTTTTTCAATTTCTTTCTTCTTCAACTTCTTCTTATTTAGTTGTTTCATGATAAATTAATAACATCAGTATTTCTTATATACTGATATGTTATTATAAATATGAAACAACTCTAATTAACCTTCTATCCATCCTACGGAAAAAGGAAATCACCGCGCGTGCGTACGTACGGAATACCGTCTCCACGCCGTGGTGTAATCTATTTTCCGCCACCACCTTAATTGGATGGGTATAAAAGTGTAATGAGTAACTATATGTGATTATTATAATGTGATATTGATACTGAAATAGTATATATACACTTCAACACAATTCCACGACCATGGTAACAATATCATCGCTCGTCCGTACGTACGGACTACCGTCTCCACGACGCAATGAGATTCATTCTCAATGATTAACCATTCATGAATGATTATAAAGTATACATAATAAGTACTAATGAAATATATGACCTAATAATGATACTGGAATTATTTATATTTATATGTATGTCATCTACTTAATTCCATTCAATTCAATAAGGAAACGAAAACAGCGTTCATGCGTACGTACGGACTACCGTCTCCATGAACGGTGTATTTCTTTCCATTTACTGATTTATTATATATGTATATTAAGAATATATATATATAAATCATGTTTTATATTCTGGAATTAAGTAATCATGATCTAAGTAATCATATGAATAATTACAAATTAAAAACACGAACAACAAATGAGACGATTTTACCCAAAACGCATCTTTAACATGAAATTTACAAAAGAACGGGTAATATAATGTCATAAGTGAACCATATATGATATCATAACAATGTATATGATTCTTTAATAAGTCAATGAAATTATTTAAATCATTATACAGGAGGTTCGGACACATACGAAGCAAATCGGACCTAAGGTAAGGGAAATATCACAATCTCATTTTTATCCGAGATTGTTTATTCGTAAGTATTTAATGGGGTGTATTTTATCATCCACATCCATGTTTCATAAATATGTAATATTATTTCCATCCAAATACAATTTTTTAAATCCAATTTTACCCTTCGGTGAGTTTTTAGTAAAGGAAATGAAAGGAATCTTTTGTCGTTTTCCGTACGAGGTATTTTTTGACTTTTCCGACAAAAGTACGAAGAATGTTTTTTTTAACTTATACGACATGAATGGATTTCTAAAAAATTATTTCCAAGAAGCTTCCTTTACAAGTATTCAAGTTTATTTTTAACCAACTTCTTTTAGTTTAAAATTGTATGACATGTTAAGAAAGGAAAAGTGTTTTTGAAGTAGAAAGGATATTTTCCTCAAGAATGAAGTTCAAGTATTTTATCAAAATTATTTTCCATCTAAGATAATAAAAGGGTTCTATTTTTATCCCTATTATTACATGGATTTTATTATGTTGTGATGGACAATTTTTTATGAATTCCTTTATCTTATATGAATTGTTTTATGATGTCATGTTGTTTAAGAATCCCATTTTTATTACATGGGTTATGCGATGATGTATGATTTATGATTATGTGGCACACATAATAAAGGATTCATTATAAGATGGGTGGGACTTATATCTCCCTCCAATTCATTTGGTAAAGATTTCATATCTCATGAGATAGACATGGCTGAAATGGTAGGTTATACTGGTTCAGTGAAACAGGACTGAAACGAGGGTTACTCGATTCAGAAAGGGACTTTGTCCACTCAGATAGTCTTGGCAATGAGTCTTGACTAACAAGAAATGATTCTCTATGATTATGTGTGAATGACACAAAGTTTCATGTTTTAAGTTATGATTATTGTGATTACATTTCACTGCCATGATATACCCCATGTTATGAAATTATGATCTCTTTTGCAGGTTAAGATTTCCAAAAGTTATGTGCTTATGTATATGATGTGATTGATATTTCTTTTGTTTACCCTTACTGAGCATTTGATCTCACCCTTTTATGTTTTCTTTTCCCCAGGATATAAAGAAAGGTTTTAGGTAAAAAAAGAAGAACTTTATGTGAGATTTTGAAGATCTTTCACCACGATTAGAAGATTATATTCCATGTTTCCAACGATACTAAACTATTACGATCCTTGTGTGTGTGTTTTTTTGTTATGTACTAAGTATTCTGAAAATGTAATGTAATGTACATGTACGTCAGGCTTCGGGTCTCTACATTTGGTATCATAGGAAAGGTTTAGTCAACCTTTGGAAACTAGGATGCGAAAACGTTAGTGAGATCCCTAGAGATATTTTTACGGTATGTCTAGGGATGTCCCTAAGGTTAAGTATACGTATAGTTTATAGTACTATAACTACACTAACGATCATACAATTAAACCTAAGATGTTAGATATTGAAGGTACTCCCCCTTTATTATGTTGTTTTCCCTAGCATGATTTTTGCCTCTCACACTATTCTTTTTGGGTTTTAGAAAATGGGTGGAAACAAGATGATTCACGATAATGGAGGATATAATGGACAATGGAATGATATTCTTCATGAGAAACCAAATGAAATGGGATTTGGAAGTCCAAACATCATTATTATGCCGAATCAGAAATCTCATAATATGATCAATAAAGTAAAATTTGGTAAGTTTCCTGACTCGGCTAATAAGAGAAAGATGGAGTTTCATGATGATCATAGAGGAAAGAAAGTTCAATTTCCCCTATGTAAATCATGTGGGAAGAGGCATCAATGAGAATGTTTCAAAGGAACTGGAAGATGCTTTGGGTGTGGAAAAGAAGGACACAAAGCCAGTAAGTGCAAAGGAAAAGGTTCAGTTAACACCAGGGATGAAGATAATGGTATTGCTATGACATCAACAATGGTTAAATGTTTTAAATGTGGAATGTACGGGCATTATGCAAACCAATGCCCTAAGGGAAAGACTCATGAAGAGAATCAGTATGGTCGTATGGGTAGTATTTATGTTGATGATGATGATGAGACTACAAATGATATGTGAAATGAAAGAATTGTTGAAGCTCGGTCAATGGTTTAAGAATGTTGTGGAATGATTACATGTTTATCAAGTGTAATGTTGTATAAGTAATCTCATGGTAATATGGGATAAAGAGACATATAAGGATTGTTACATTGTTGTCTTTCCTTAAGTTTTGAAAGTATGTGATGAATGGTACCAGTATTTTTGGAAAGTAGATGATATGCGCATAATGAAGGGATAAGACGATAATGAGATGTTTGATTGTATGAATGAGCTCATGATTGATATAAGGACTAAGTGATATCATGGTTTGAGTATATAGAATTTTGAGGATTTTGGTATGTGGAAAGTGTTAACTTTAAACTGAATTCATGTTTTCACTAAGGTATTCAAGAGAGTACAAGATTAAGGCCTTTGAATGTTTGTAATGTGACCAATAAGATATATCTTATGATATATGGGGATCAACGATGGTATTAAATCTCTGGTAATCATTTTCACTATGTTATGAGAGTGGACTGCAGTATTATGGATAAGCCTAAAGATTGGAATGGATTATGTTGGACATAAGTTAGTATTGTTTAAGGATAGAAGTTTTTTTTCGATATTATTGATGGGATGTTATAGTAATGTAGTTTTAGAAAAAGGACAACCTTCAGGACGGGCGACAGCCCGTCGCGTCGGACAAGGCTGTAGGAATCGAACTCACAACCGAAGTGCGACTGGCCTTTATCGCCAACCACTGGCCTACAGGAAGTCCCTGTTTAGTAGAAACTAGTTTTATTATATTAAGCAGTATGATATATGAAGTATAAGTCCATTTTAGGAACCATATATGATTAATCTCACTATATAATGACTTATGTATAACTTTTTCTAACCTTTTGTTTGAGACAGATAGAATGACCCATCATTCTATCACATGATCTGCTAACACATCACAAATGAAAAATTCAACTTCATTTCTTTAAGAGATGAAGTAGAAATTGTCCAAAGAACGACAAATAGTGAGACTATACCAAAATCACGAAAGTATTTCTTCTAATTCCAATTTCATCAACTTTAGGGAAATGATCTTGAAAACCAAAAATGTCATCCTAGTGCTCTTATATCTGATTAATCAGATGGTACCTTAGATCATCACAAATTTATGGATTTGTGATTGCTAGCTTTTCCATAGCCATGTTCTCTACCACTCTCTATCAGAACATGATGGTTAGATTTCTCTTCCATATCCATATTTTCACCTATGTGGAAACCCAGTGATTAGTTTATTTGGGTAACCGTTACGTTTCATACGTTTGTTTTTAAAGATTGGTTTTGATATTCCTTTTTACGATGTGGGTTTCTATTAAAGAAACTTTCTAATAGTAAACCATTTATAACCCCGACGAATTTCGAGGGCGAAATTCATTTTAAGGGGGGTAGAATGTAACAACCCGAGATTTTATGAAAAATATTCTTTTTAATTTTATTAATGTCTTGTGTTGTACGCTACACCAAAAGGAGCTTGCACAACACACATCCTCGACTTGCCTTGCATTACACGCAATCGCGACCTTCCTCAATAGCGTGTGTAGTACGCAATACCGAGTATCACTAAACAACGATATGCTATTAAAATATTATTATAACTAGCCGTTATGAATAGTAATAACCACCTTTTAAAATTTTAGAAATTTTATCTCTCAAAATGGAGTTCATTTTTGGATTCGGAGTATCGAATTTAGCCTAAGGTGTAATTTTGGTACTTTTCGGATAACTTCCATATTCTGATGAATAGTGAAAATTACTAAATTATAATTAAAAACAACTTTTTTAATCAAAATAATTAATAGTGATAAATTATTAATTTGAGTTGTTTTAAATTATATTTAGAATATATTTTTACAATTTAATACAATGTTGGTCATTGGATGTAATTTCACATTTAAACTAGACATAAACAAGTGTCAATCTTTTGATAGATATTGTTTCTTAAAAACACGCTATTTGTTTTAACAGCGGGATTTAATTATAAAATTAATTAATGCAACTTCTATGTTATGAATTTGTTAAAATAGACTTCATTTTTGAATTCGGAATATGAAATATAGCTTAGGATGAAATTTTGGCATTGTTCTGAAAAACATTAATTTTTGATGAATAGTGAAACTACTAAGTGGTAGTTAAAAAACTGAATTTTTCATAAAACTTAATTTTACCGCTTCTATGAATAGAATGTCAAAAATCCTAGAGACACGGTTTATGTCAGTAAGTAAAATGTGGTTCAATGAGATGAAAATAATTTTTGTGAATAGTAACTTTTTACTTTTTTTTACCACGGTTAATAGTAAATAGGGTAGCTAAGGGTAAATATGATATTACTATTACCCTAACACATGTCCTAATTCTATTGGATAAGTGTAATTCGACGAAAAACAACCTTATGAATATAATATGACCATTTAGGTCCACTTGGATTAGATTATGACATTTAATATTATTTTATTTAATGAATAGTTAAAAGAGTTAAAATCAAAGTTTATTTACTAAAACATTTTTAATATGGGGTTATACATAAGATAAATTCGACTATAAATATTAATTAGAAAGATAAAACGATTTCCTACATAATGGGATTTTATTTTAAATTTTTAGAAATCAAATAAGTTAATTTATTTATGACACAATGATGATGCAGTAATTGTATTATTAATGAAATATTGACATAATTGATATTATAAATACCAAAATAAATGTAATTTAAGACTTTTTATGAATTACAATAATTTTCTAGGTTACTATGATATATTAGTGTTGATTTTATCAACTTGGTTCGAACATATTATTCTGTTATGACTTTCAAAAAAATCATATATCAAATAGTGTCAAAATTGACACAAAATAGTTTTTAAATCAAATATTATATTATTAATTGTTATTTTATTCCTAAAAATCTAAGGTTCGGACAAATGAATTAGATAAGGATATATATATTAATAATAAACAATTTGGGGTTCGTTTGGCAGGTTATAGTAAGTGTATTAACCATATAGTGAAAGAAAACAAAAAGACATGGTAAAAGTTAAATTATTTAACTTAGAGTTAAATCTAATTGATAAGGTTAAAATAATAACCTAAACTTGTCTAAATCCTATTGGTTGATAGGATTTCGACCCATCCCCACTTTAGCTTCGAAATAAGACCCTTTTGAACCATTATAAACAGATTTTGACTTTAATATAAAATAATATTTTGAGATATTCCTAAGGTGCCCCTCTCCTCCCTTATAAAAGGGAACCTCCTCCCCCTTCCTCCTCACACCAATTTGAGCACTCAAGCTCATCCAAACTCTGCCAAAATCCCTTCTCCACTTCCCTAGTATCATCCTAGAGGTTCTGGTCTTCTTCAAAGTCCATCCTTAGTTCTTTAAGTGGAGGCTAAGAAAAGGCGCGTCAGAAAGAGGTAATATCCATTACCGATCTTTTTCAATTTCTTTCTTCTTCAACTTCTTCTTCTTTAGTTGTTTCATGATAAAGTAATAACATCAGTATTTATTATATACTGATATTTTATTATAAATATGAAACAACTCTAATTAACCTTCTATCCATCCTACGGAAAAAGGAAATCACCGCGAGTGCGTACGTACAGAATACCGTCTCCACGCCGTGGTGTAATCTATTTTCCGCCACCACCTTAATTGGATGGGTATAAAGGTGTAATGAGTAACTATATGTGATTATTATAAAGTGATATTGATACTTAAATAGTATACATACACTTCAACACAATTCCACGACCATGGGAACGATATCATCGCTCGTGCGTACGTACAGACTACCGTCTCCACGACGCAATGAGATTCATTCTCAATGATTAACCATTCATGAATGATTATAAAGTATACATAATAAGTACTAATGAAATATATGACCTAATAATGATACTTGAATTATTTATATTTATATGTATGTCATCTACTTAATTCCATTCAATTCAATAAGGAAACGAAAACAGCGTTCATGTGTACGTACGGACTACCGTCTCCATGAACGGTGTATTTCTTTCCATTTACTGATTTATTATATATGTATATTCTGAATATATATATATAAATCATGTTTTATATTCTGGAATTAAGTAATAATGATCTAAGTAATCGTATGAATAATTACAAGTTAAAAACACGAGCGACAAATGAGACGATTTTACCCAAAACGCTTCTTTAACATGAAATTTACAAAAGAACAGGTAATATAATGTCATAAGTGAACCATATATGATATCATAACAATGAATATGATTCTGTAATAAGTCAATGACATTATTTAAATCATTATACAGGAGGTTCGGACACATACGAAGCAAATTGGACCTAAGGTAAGGGAAATATCACAATCTCATTTTTATCCGAGATTGTTTATTCGTAAGTATTTACTGAGGTGTATTTTATCCTCCACATCCATGTTTCATAAATATGTAATATTATTTCCATCCAACTACAATTGTTTAAATCCAATTTTACCCTTCGGTGAGTTTTTACTAAAGGAAAAGGAAGGAATCTTTTGTCGTTTTCCGTACGAGGTATTTTTTGACTTTTCGGACAAAAGTACGAAGAATGTTTTTTTTAACTTATACGGCATGAATGGATTTCTAAAACATTATTTCCAAGAAGCTTACTTTACAAGTATTCAGGTTTATTTTTAATCAACTTCTTTTAGTTTAAAATTGTATGACATGTTAAGAAAGGAAAAGTGTTTTTGAAGTAGAAAGGATATTTTCCTCAAGAGTGAGGTTCAAGTATTTTATCAAAATTATTTTCCATCTAAAAAAATAAAAGGGTTCTGTTTTTATCCCTATTATTACATGGATTTGATTATGTTGTGATGGAAATATTTTTATGAATTCCTTTATCTTATATGAATTGTTTTATGATGTCATGTTGTTTAAGAATCCCATTTTTATTACATGGGTTATGTGATGATGTATGATTTATGATTATGTGGCACACATAAGAAATGATTCATTATAATATGGGTGGGACCTATATCTCCATACAATGCGTTGGGTAAAGATTATATATCTCATGAGATAGACATGGCTGAAATGGTAGGTTATACCGGTTCAGTGAAACAGGACTGAAACGAGGGTTACTCGATTCAGAAAGGGACTTTGTCCACTAAGATAGTCTTGGCAATGAGCCTTGACTAACAAGAAATGATTCTCTATGATTATGTGTGAATGCCACAAAGTTTCATGTTTTAATTTATGATTATTGTGATTACATTTCACTGCCATGATATACCCCATGTTATGAAATTATGATCTCTTTTGCAGGTTAAGACTTCCAAAAGTTATGTGCTTATGTATATGATGTGATTGATACTTCTTTTGTTTACCCTTACTGAGCATTTGAGCTCGCCCTTTTATGTTTTATTTTCCCCAGGATATAAAGAAAGGTTTTAGGTAAAAAAAGAAGATCTTTATGGGAGATTTTGAAGATCTTTCACCACGATTAGAAGATTATATTCCGAGTTTCCAAAGACACTAAACTATTACGATCCTTGTGTGTGTGTTTTTTTGTTATGTACTAAGTTTTCCGCAAATGTAATGTAATGTACATGTACGTCAGGATTCGAGTCTCTACATAACATCATTTTCACGAGGATCATAAGTGTTATAATTCCCCCTCTAAACATTTTTAGCACAATAAATAATATTCTCATGTATTTTAAATTCACTTATGTCCAAATCTCATCATAATTTTTTTTAATCTTGAATAATTTCTATTAATTAATCATTAAATTTCAGGAAAATTTTATGTTGATTACTTGGAATGACTTATAAACTTTTCTTCATATATGGCTATAAAATCATCATTTTTTCCTCTATTTCAAGAACATTTTTTCTATTATGATTCAAAAAACCAAAGGAAATTATTTCTCAATAATATGATCCTTTAATGATTCCAATTCATTTTCAACAAGATCATAATTTTTTCTACTATTCATAAACAAAGATCATCATAGATCAACATGTCCTTAAAAATGTTAAATAAAATGTTTTACCATAAGACATTTTGGTCAACCTATGATATAAAATATTTTATCCACAGTATTTATCATTCTATTTGCAACCAAAAATCTTGATGATCCATTGAATCAATGGATATTTATATTAATTATATGACGAAAAAAACTGTTCCTCCATAGTTAATAGGTTTCATCTATATCATGAATACCAACACTATTTAGATATTATTTCCACTAAATTATCTGTCTAACATACTAGTCTTTCAATTTAAAACATAACAAATATATGGATTCCAAATAATATTTTCCTCTTTGTTCCTTCCCATTATATCTTCCTTTTATCTTATATGGAATACCATTCTGAAAAGATAAAGATAAGCGGAAAAAATATATTATTCCAAAAATTATATATTTTTTTAACACAGATGTAATTCTAAATTTTAAAAGGGATTTGTATAATATTGTCATAAACTCTATTGTTTTCTAAACTATCATCTAATAAAAAATTAGGACATGAATATACTCATTACATAATCATGAGTTTTAATTAAATAATTAATTATATTACATTTGAGTATCTTTTTGAGGTTTATAGTTTTAGATAATTATGGAATATCTCATAATTAACAATACAATATAATAGAATGTGGACAGATCCATTTAGTATCAATTTTCCCACCATATAAAAAAATATGATTTATTTTCCTAAAAATTGTTCACAATATTCCAAAAGACCTCATCCATTCTTTTACTAATCCTTAATTCATGTGGAAAACTATAATGCCCATACCTTAGTTACCTAGAGTCGGTACATTATTACATAACATTTACATTATCACAAAAGATCAATTCTTGAATGATAGATTAGTTTAGTATACTTGGAAATACTTGATACATTCATAAGTTTTAAATAACATTATAAAATGAAAAACTACAAAACAATAGTCTCCATAGGCCACACTCATATCCCTTAGACAATCCAAACAGGTTAGTCATAATATACTTCTTCGCATCCGGGAAAAAATAAAACATCGAATGGGGTGAGATCAGATGCTCAGTAAGGATAACAATATAGCAGATACTTTCATAAAATAGCATAAACATTTAAGGAAATATATAAGAATAAAACCAAATCCTTTTAAACATTATCTTTATCATAATATGGAAAAGATAAAATCAAATAATTCCATTTACGTATTCACATGAATATTCAACTAGTCGAATAATCACAAGCAATATCAATAGCCACATTCATAAAAATGGAATGCACACTGAGAGACATCATAACCACATAGTCAAGGAATTGTTCCAAGAATACAAATAAGATTTTGTCAAGGACATTTTCCAAGACACTAGTTTGACTCATGAGTCCTATCGATACATCGAGGAGCTATATTGGGCTCCACCCGTCACGTACTAAATCCGACACATTCCTCATACCAAAAGGTTTAAACATAACATAAAAATTCATATTAATACTAGAAAACTAAATGACAATACATTATCCATAAACCTAGAATGGTTTTAAAATAACACATCCACGGTCAAACGTATCAAAAAACCTTCAATACTATATGGATGTTTTGTGTCATAATAAATCAACTTCAAATAAGCTTTTAATCCATCATAGGATATTGACATAGATGAAATAAAATCTTTTTGAGAGAAATATATCATTCAATTTTGAAATAATTAAAAGTCATGTAATTGTAAAAGAAAACATTTATTTTTAAAATATTCCTATAATCTTGTACAATAATCTTTGATGATGTTATAACGGCAGAAAATAGCCTCACCCATCGTATAAGTTAAAAAAATATTAAAACCTTAATTTTTTTGAAAATATCACAAAGTATATTGATGGAAAGATTCCGTTAAAACATATAAAGTAAAATAAGGGTATAAATGACTTTAACCCAGAGTATAGTAATTGATAATTATTTTTGAAATACATTTTTAAGAAAAGATGATTGTTACTGATAAAGATGTCCCATTAGATACATACATAAAAATAACCTCAAATAATAATGATATTGGGAAATTAACCCTTACCTTGTAATTTTCCATGGTAGAGGGTAGTTTAACCTTAATTATAATGCTGAAATAATTATTATTAAATTATACAATAACCATATACATTAATATGATATCATATATGATCTTCTAATATTTCATTGTTAATGATAGTTCAGTAGTATCATCGTTTCAGGTGTTAACTGATTCATTTTCCATTATATTTTTTGTTACATAAGAAACGTTTTTATGGATAGTATGTATCTTATTCATGTTCAGAATGGTAGTATGTCTTTAAAAATTATTTTTAATAATCAAATGAAAATTAGTATTGAATGGATACGATGGGGGAATGAATCTCATAGCGGTCGTGGAGACGGTAATCCGTACCTATGCACAAGCGACAATATCATTCTTTTGATATTAAAATCGTATATAATGGGATGCTATATCATATATAAAGAATCATTATCATGTTATATTTATTATTTACATCATTTATACTCTTTACTATACCCATCCAAATGATGAAGTCTTTGAATAACAAACTACACCATGACGTGGAGACGGTAATCCGTACGTACACACGTATGATGATTTTTCCATTTATAGGATGGATAGAATAATGAATATGGATGTAAAATTTTTATAACAACATCAAATTATATTTTTTATACAGGACTTGTTATTTTAGAATGGAAACAACAAAGAAAGAGGAAGTGGAAGATGAAAAGTACTTGAAAGAGGTGGTGAAATATTTACCTCTTCTTCGGGTTCTTCCATTTGATTTGATCAAAAGGGCTCCATAGGTTGGAATTATGACTAATGGAAGGCTTATAGGATGAAGGGAGGACAGTTTAGAGGATATTTGGGTAGGGGTTGGCAATGTCAAATGGCTTTGATGGTGTGAATTTGAGAGAAGGGAAGTTCCCTTTTATAAGAGGGGTTAGGGGCACCTTAGGAAAAGATTGAAATATTATTTTATAATAAAATATTTATCAGTTTCTAATGGATCCAAAATGATTTATCTAAATTATAATGTCAGTATGGGTCGAAAAATATCAAACAATAAGTTTTAGATAGGTTTAGGTCACCGTATTAAATTTATCATTTTGATTTAACTGTTAGATAAATAGTTTGACATTTACCATGTCTCCTTGTATTTTTATATTATATGGTTAATAAACATACTATAACAAGCATAGAGAACCCCATGTGGTTCCTTATTAATATATATAACTTTATATATGTACTTTGTATCATCCGTAGTTTTTTAGGAATATTATATCAATTAATAATATAATATTTGTTTTAAAAACTCAATTATGTCAATTTTGACACTATTTAGTATTTGATTTTTTTGAAAGCCATAAAAACATTATCACTTCGAATAAAATTTATTTATACAACTCTAAAATGCCATATTTACCTATAAAAGTATTTTAATTCATCATAAGACTCAATTTACATTTAGTTGGATATTTATAATATCAATTATTTTTATATTTCCTTAATAGGGTAAATACTGCATCATCATTGTGTAATAAATAAATTAAATTATATAACCATTAAAAATTATAAATAAAATACCAATATGCAGGAAATTTATTTATCTTTCTAATTAATATTTATAGTCGAATTTATCTAATGTATAACCCTATATTAAAATTGGTTTAGTTATTAGACATTGATTTTAACTCTTTTAACTCTTCATTAAGTAAAATAATAATAAATGTTCTAATCTAATCCAAGTGGACCAATGGGGATAATATTTTATTACTAAGGTTGATTTTGGTCTATTTATACTTATACAATATAAGTAGGTCATGTGTTAGGGTAATTTTGATATCAATTTTACAATTAATATTCTTATTTACTTTTAACCGTGGTAAATAAAAATCAAAAGTTACTATTCACTAAAAATTAATTTCATCTTATTGAACAGGATTTTACTTACAGATGTTTACCTTGTCTCTCGGAGTTTCAAAATTCAACTCACATAATTTTTAAAAAAAATTTCTATACAAATTTGGAAATGCTCTTAGGAGGTGGGTAAAAGACGGTAAAAAGTTCGATAAAATTTTATATATCTAAAATTGTTATAAAATGACTCCAATGAATTATGTTTAAAATATATAGTTATTATGTATCTATGCTGACCTAAAATAAATTAAATTAAAATAACTAATTATTTAAATAAAATGTTTTTTCAACTAATAATGTAGTGTTTTTCACTTTTCATAAAAAATTGAATGTTTTCAAGAAAATACCAAAAATGCACTCGATGCTAATTTCGATATTACAAATCAAAAAATGAAGTCCATTTTGAATGATAAAATTTATAATATTTCAAAAAGTGTGTATTACTATTCATAACTACTAGTTTGATTGGTCGCGGTGTGTTATAATCTTGAAGTTGCATACAATACAAGATATTGAATTTTTCAAAGGGAAACATACCGTGGAAGCTTGGGGTGTTACATTCTCCTCTCCTTAAAAAAATTTTGACCTTGAAATTTCTTGAATATTACTGCATAAAAATATTCAGGTGGTTCTTCATCATAAGTTTCTTGGATTCCCACGTTGCCTCTTCCATTTTATGGTTTCTCCTTATAACTTTTACCATATGAGTATTCTTGTTACTCAACACATATTTTCATATATCAAGAATCTTGATAGGCTCTCCATAATAAGGCAGATTGGGTTCCAGTTCTAATTCATCCTAGGTGAGTATATGTGTTGGGTCAGACATGTATTTTCTCAATAGTGATACGTGGAACACATCATGAACTTTGGAGGGACTTGGCGGCATTTCCAAATGGTATGTTACAACACAAATTCATTCTAGAATTTCGAAAGGTCCGATGAACATGGGACTCAATTTTACTTTCTTAATGAAACGTATAACACCCTTCCATGGAGATACCTTCAAAAAAACATGGTATTCTATTTTAAATTCCAAATCCTACCTTTGGTTAACGGCATAGCTCTTTTTCCTACTTTGGGCTGATTTGATGTGGGTTTGGATTACCATCACCTTTTCCATCATTTCCACAACAAGTTCTTGGCCTACGTGTTTTGTTTCACCAATATCATCACAAAAAGTTGGTGTGCGACATCTCTTTTAATATAACGCTTCATATGGTTCCATCTAAATACTTTAATGGAAGATATTATTATAGGAATATTATACCAGAGATAAATATTGATCCCACATACCATGAAAGTCAATTGAGAAAGATATCAACATGTCTTCTATGGTTGGAATAGTCCATTCTAATTGTCCATTAGTTTGAGGGTGGTAGGCAGTGCTCAAATGAAGTTCATTATCTAGGTCCTTCTGAAAACTTTCCAGAATCATGATGTAAAATAATGATCACGATCAGAGACAATCGATAGGGGAACTCCAAGAAGTCTTACAACTTCATTAATATATAGTCCTTCCATACGTTTATGTGGTAAATCGTCTCCTATAGAAAGAAAATGTGCTGAATTGGTAAGATGATCAACAATGAACCATATTGAATCATTCATTCTAGGAGTCATTGGTAGTCCCATGAAAAATCCCATCATAATACTATCCCATTTACACTCAAGTATGGGAAGAGGTTGCATGACTCATTCAGGCTGTTGCCTTCCAGCATTCACTTGTTGACAAACCATACATCTTGACACAAAATCATCAATCTCCCTCTTCATTTTTCACACAAAAAATGTTCCTTCAAATATCTATACATCTTAGTGCTACTAGGGTGTATAGTGAAATTGGATCTATGAGGATAATCTAACAATTCTCTTTTCCGATCAGGTGTATCTTGAACACAAAGTCTTTTCACAAATTTCAAAATCTTGTCTTCATATATGAAGTCGCTCAATCCCCCATCATTCACAACATTAATCCTCTTTTGAAACTCCTCATCACTAGTCTGAAAACTCTTTATCCTTGCAAGTACGGATGGTTTCGCAACCATTTGAAAAGGCATGGATGTTTCACCTTCCATGGTTATTCCAATACCCATC
The DNA here is from genome assembly GCA_963277665.1 of Viscum album. Classification (NCBI taxonomy): domain Eukaryota; kingdom Viridiplantae; phylum Streptophyta; class Magnoliopsida; order Santalales; family Viscaceae; genus Viscum; species Viscum album. The sequence goes on along the minus strand of OY728151.1, from coordinate 1,447,063,977 downwards.
ATAATTAGATCCATGTATATAGGATCCTTTTAAACTCTCATCTTGTTCAAAACTCCATGACCATTTCTGCTCAACGAATATTCCACCTTATTTTCCTTCCCTAGGTGGTAGTGTATTGTTCAATCAAAATCCTTTAGTAGTTCAATCCATCTCCGTTGCCTCAGGTTGAGTTATTTTTGTGGAAAAATATACATCAAACTCTTGTTATTAGTATAAATCTCACATTTTTCACCATAGATATAGTGTCCCCATATTTTCAAAGAAAATATTATAGCTGCAATCTCAAGATCATGAGTAAGATATTTTTGCTCATGAATTTTTAGCTATCATGATGCATAGTCAATAACTCTATAATTCTGCATAAGGACACAACCAATTCCATTCTTTGAAAAATCACTATAACAAGAAACCCATCATTCCACGATGGTAGAGTCAAGATAAGAGAATTGACTAATACTCTATTCAATTATTCACAACATTCTTCACACTCTTTTTTCTAATCAAATTTAACCCATTTACATGTGAGCTTGGATAATGGGTAAGACAATCGGGAAAACATCTAGACAAAATGCCGATAATAACCTGCTAAACCAATAAAACTACGTACCTCAGTTATACACATTGATGCTTCCCATTCTTGGATTGATGTTCCATTAGAAGGATCAATGGAGATTCCATCCTTAGAGACAATATTTCCAATAAAAGAAATCTCCAGATGCCAGAATTCACACCTGCTAAACATTCCTTATAATTCATTACTACTAAGAGTCTTTATGATAATGCGCATGCTATTTTCAAGATCTTCGTAGCATTTTGAGTATACCAAGATATCATCAATAAATACAACTACAAATTCATCAAGATATTCATTTATAACACTGTTCATTAGATCCATAAAAACATAGTGTTTATTTGTAATCCAAAAAGGCAATACTATAAACTCGTAATGCCCGTACCTTGTTCGAAATGTAGTTTTCAGTATGTCTTCCTTATTTACACAAAACTGATTATATCCAGATCGAACATCAATCTTTGAAAAATAATGACCCCCATGAAGTTGGTCAAAAAAATCATCAATGTGAGGTAGGGGTTACTTGTTCTTTATTTTTATAGCAATGATATCCCTATAGTCAATGAACAACCTCAATGATGCATCCTTATTTTTAACAAATAGGATAGGGGCTCCCCATGGAGAAACACTAGGGAGAATAAATCCATTATTACGTAATTCCTCTAGTTGTTTATTTAGTTCTACTAATTTCTAAGTGGCCATTCAATTAGGGGTATTTTATATGGGCCTTGAACCAGGAATTAAATCAATGGAAAACTCAATTTCTCATTCTGGAGGATGTCCGGGTAAATCCTCTGGAAACACATCAACATATTCTTTCACAATAGGTACATCCTCTATTAAAATATTCTTGTCATCATCCATATTTATTTCATTTTCTTCTTCCCCAATAATTGAATTTAGTTGAGCTATTGGAGGTGGATCATGATAAGAATCATGTGGTGAAATTTATGCTCTAAAGATAAGGTACTTCTTATCATCATCGAAAACCGTATCCTCATTCTTCTTATAATAAATTTTCTCATAAAGGTCCGAAAGACAGTCCATTTCGAGGAAGATATAAAATTAAATCATGGGTATGATGAGGATATCAGTAGATAAAGAACATTTATATGCCCTCATGGGAACTGATTCATAAAACATTGTTGCGATGATACTTCCCTTAGGTGTTTTCACTGACAACTCCCTTGTTAAGTCAAATTGAAAATAACAAATTTTCTTAGAAAATTAGGAATATATGAAACAATAAGATGATATAAAGTGAAATAAATAATTGGATAAACATGAGGAAACCATTAAATTACCTTCCACCATGTCTTTGGGAGCATCAACCTCACCAGTAGTGATCACATTTTCTTGCCCTTGCTCCCATGACCTTTTATGAGGTATGTTCCCTTGGTGCTTAGGAAATTCATTTGCATAATTCCCCTTTTCTCAAAAATTGTATCATTCAACATTGACATCATCTTTCTTCCCCTTCAATCATGAGCTTGGTGGCCTTTTTTCACCACACTTCTAATAGATTCCCATTCCTTTCAGGAAAGTACTAGGGTATTTCATCCCACATTTACTATAGGATGGATATTAATCTTTTACCTTCTTCACCTTATTTTCATTTTCAGAGTGTTCAACAGATCTCTTCTACTCTTTATTTCCTTTAATGTCATAAGACTTAGAGAATTCATTTTCTATCTTAATAGCACAAGTGACAATATCTTCGTACGATGGGAAGGATTGTGAGACTAATGCTCGATGGAGAAAGGGTTTTAACACATCAAAGAAATGATTAATCTTATTTCTTGGGTTATGTATATAATCTATAGCATGCCTTGCAAACCTTTTAATGTTAGACTCATACTTTGCAACATTCTCATCCTCATTTTTCCTCAGACAAAGAAATTGTCTTTCCATATCCCCTCGATGGCCATGAGGAAAGTATTTTTCTAATAAATTATCTTTAAACTCTCTCCATTCTATATTTTATACTTCATCGTCTTCCTTTATGTTTTGAATCAATGTCCACCATTGATCTGCATCTCTCATGAGGTGATAAACTTCCATCAAAACATTTACCTTTTAGCTACGCACCAAAGCGTGAAATATTTTCTCTAAGGAATTTTTAAATTGCTCATATACTATTGGATTCGTACTCCCAAAGAATGTTGGTGGTTTTCACCTCGTGATGTAGTCTAACATTGATCCTCTGCATTATGGATCAGGGTGCTCCAAATAGGTATGGTTATTATTCATAACCTGAGTGTGTTATCCCAATATGGTGATAAGATGATCAGCACCAGTTTCTTCACTAGCTCCATTATATTTATCTTGTGTAGGAGGTAAATCCCTACACAGATTACATGTAACACCCCAAGCTTCCATGGTATGCTTCTCTTTGAATAATACAGTAGAGTGTGTTGTACGCAACTTCGAGTTCTATCACACACCACAACCAATCAAACTAGCCGTTATGAATATTAATAACCAATTTTTGAAATTTTATAAATTTTATCACTCAAAAATCACTTCATTTCTAGATTCGGAATTTCGAAATTAGCATAGGGTGAATTTTTGGTATTTTTCTGAAAACATTCAATTTTTGATAAATAGTGAAAAAACACGGAGTTATAGTTTAAAACCGAATTTTTATTTAAATAATTATTTATTTTATTTAAATTTAATTAAGGTCTAAATAGATACATAATACCTATATAAGTTCAATGTAAATCATTGGAGTTAGTTTAGAATAATTTTAGATATATAAAAATTTTATTGAACTTTTAACCTTCTTTTACCCACCTCGTAGGAGAATTTGGAAATTCACATAAAACTTAATTTTACATCTGCTGTGAGTGGAATTTCAAAAATACGAGAGACATGGATACTATCATGGAGTAAAATGTAGATCAATGAGATGAAAATAATTTTTGGTGAATAGTAACTTTTTACTTTTATTTACCACGGTTAAAAGTAAATAGAGTAATTAAAGGTAAAAATGATATTAATATTACACTAACACATGTCCTAATTCTATTGTACAAATGTATCTCGACCAAAAAAAAACTTATGAATAAAATATTATCATTTAGGCCCACTTGGATTAGATTAGGACATTTATTATTATTTAATTGAACGAAGAGTTAAAAGAGATAAAATAAAAGTTTAATTACTAGAAAATTTTGAATATAGGGTTATACATAAGATAAATTTGATTATAAATATTCATTAGAAATATAAAAATATTTCCTACATAATGGTATTTTATTTATAATTTTTAGTCATTAAATAACTTAATTTATTTATGACACAATGGTGATGCAGTAATTACCTAATTAATGAAATATTAAAATAATTAATATTATAAATATCAAAATAAATGTAATTTGAGACTTTTAATGAATTAAACTAATTTTCTAGGTTAATATGACATATTATGATTGGTTATATAATTTGTTTTCAAAATAATAATGTTGTTCTAAAATTATCAAAAACAAAATACCCAATAGTGTCAAAATTGACATAAGAGAGTTTCTAAAACAAAAATTATATTATTAATTTATATTCTATTCCTAAAAATCTACGTTTTGGACAAAGGTCTTATATAATGATATTTATAACATTAATGGACCACTTCGGGGTCGCATGGAAGTATATACTAAGTTTATTAACCATATAATATAAAAATTCCATGTGACATGGTAAATGATAAACAATTTAACTATGAGTTAAATATAAATGATAAGGTTAATATAGTGACCCAAACCTGTCTGAAATCTATTGGATGAAATTAGTTTGACCAATCCCCACCTTAGACTTTGAGTAATCCACTTTGGAGCCATTATAAACTGAATATGAATTTATTATAAATTAATAATTTATGTTTTTCCTAAAGAGCCCCTCCTCCCCCATATAAAAGGACACCACTTCTAACCAATTATTCATACCTTCAAAGCCTTTTGGTGAGGCCAAATTCTGCACAAATACCCTCTCAAATATCCTCCCTTAATCTTAGAGGCCTTTCTTTAGTCATAAATCTCTCCTAAGGATCCCTTTTGATCAAATCAAAAGGAAGAACCCGAAGAAGAGGTAATGATTTCACCACACTTTTTCATGTTCCATTCTTCTTCAACTTCTTCTTTCATTGTTGTTACATTCTAAAATAATAACTATAGTATCTTCTATATACTGTTATGTTATTATAAACATGGTACAACCATATTCAGTATTCTATACATCCTTTGAATGACATGTCACCATACGTGCGTACGTAGGACCTACCGTCTCCACGTCGTGGTGTAATTGTTATTCGATACATTATTATTTGGATGGGTATAATAATGATGTTTAATTCATGTAAATAACTAATATAACATGATAATTAATCTTTATTTATGATATTCCATTGAATTATATGTTATCTTAATATCAAAAGAATGATATTGTCGCTCGTGCGTACGTAAGGACAACCGTCTCCACGAACGCGATGAGATTCATTCCCCGTCGTATCCATTCAAGTATTATTATCATTTCAGGATTAAAAATAATTTTTAAGCACTTTATATAATTCTATATGTGAGTAATATACAACCTACCCAAAAAAAACACGACTTATGTAGCAAAACATATAAAAGAAAACTAGTAGGTTAACACCCGAAACGACGATAATACTAAGATATTATTAACAAAGAAATGTTAAAAGATCATATATGATATAAAATTAATGTATATGATCCTTTTATAATTCAATAAAAAAAATTTCACCATTATACAGGAGGCTAACCTACCCTCAACCAAGGAAAAAGTATAAAGTTAGGGGTTTCTTATCTCACTTTTAATTCCGTGAGATTTCCATTATTCACCACTTATTTATTGCATCTGGTGTGGGTACTGACCATGATTATATTAGTTGTGTAATATAATTTAATTCATGTATATTTAAATCATCATTTTATGATCCTACATTCATGATTTTGTGTTTCATAAGTTACCAAATCAATAAGGGAATTTTAAATTTCAATTTCCAGTCATTCGGCTTTACGCATACTTCATTTATTATTTTACTCCAAGATTATGTGTGGAATCACTATTCATTTTCTTATGTCATAATTTCCACTCCCCTTTATATGGATATACATTGGATACACATAGTCACTCCATTTATAAATTTTCATGTCATCTATATGAACTTAATAAGAGTAATTTTTACACAATCTCGATTTGTTGAGATAAACATCCAATTCATTGGTGTTCTTTTTACAAGAATATGTGTTAATGTACTTTGATTGTTTTACACTGAATATCCAATCATATCGAGGGTATTTATATTTATAACACATAATTATGTCTTTGATTAATCCTTAACCTAAGGATATGGCCTTTATGAGATATTTCATCTCAATTTTCATTCCATTGAGACTCCTTTATTGTTATACACCAAATCACTTTTATATGGTGTATATAATGTACTTTGATATAGTATATCATGAATCAATTTATACTCATGATATTACAATGGTTTTATTACCTTAATTATTTTTATTCAAGTGTCTCTCTTTTGTTTAGTAACTCTAACTAAAATATCATTTTAAAATGTTTTAAAGATTTTTTATTCTAAATCATACTCATTAATGTCCATGTCATTAAAATGGTTTTAAGGATTTATTTATATGGACAATAAAGTTTTCAAATAAATACTCTTTTTAAATGTTTCAACGTGGTATGTGACACTTTGATTCAAAAATCTATTTTTAAATGGCTTCTTGACAAATGGTGTGACTTTTAAATGATTTCTTGAAGAGGGTGATATTTCTCTCTAATAGTTTGGATGCTTATTTTCACTATGTCAATATCTTACATTATTCTAGATTGAGGTTAATATGATACAATACAATCTTCTATATTGTATCGAATGAGTTATGTTTGACTGTGGATTTGCTATTTTTATACCATTCATGGTTTGTGGTTAAAGTATTTACATTTCGTATGATAGTTTTTATACGAATGTTTATGTTATGTTTCAACCTTTTCATATGAGGAATGCATTGGACTTAGTAAGTGACGGGTGGAGCCCACTATAGCTCATCGATGTATCGGTAGGTCTCATGATTCAAACTACTGTCTTGGCACAAGGCCATGACAAGATCTTATTTGTAGTCTTGTCACGAGTCATTGACTGTGTGGTTATGATAGTCTGGAATTATACATTCCATCATTATGAAAGTGCTTATTGATATTTCATGTGGTTATTCGACTAGTAGAATATCCATGTGAATATGTAAATGGAATTATTTCATTTTATCTTTGCCATATTATTCAGAAGTTCAATTTTAAAAGGCTTTTGTTTTAGTTATACATTGAAATAAATGTTTAAGCTTATATATGAAAGTTTCCGCTATATTGTTATCTTTTCTGAGCATCTGAGCTCACCCCTTTCAATGTTTTATTTTTCCACGGATGTGAAGAAGTAATTTATGAATGACCTACAGGGATAGTATGAGGGGATATGAAGACAATATTTTGTTGTAGTTTTTTTACTTTATGATGTAATGTAAGACTTATGAATATATCTAGTGTTTCCAAGACTAATAAACTAATTGGTCTTTCGAGACATGATTTTTTGTGATCATGCCAATGTTATGTAATAATGCACCGACCCTGGTTAACTGGGGTCGGGGCGTTACATTAGGTATTATAGGAACTTTAGTACAGACCATGGAAACTAGATTTAGATAAACTCTGATTAGAGAACATAACCCTAAGATAAACTTTGAGGATTAGTATAGAATAACTTCCTAGAATTTTGGTATTGTATAGATTTTTTGAGTTCTCCAAGAAATACATCCTTGTCTAGATATGAGAAGGTAGAGGTGGCTCTGGCACAGATGTACCTAGGGGTAAAACCCGAAAACACTGCTTTGAGCTAGACTTGAACGGGAACAAGTGCACGAAAATGGGCCTTGCTGCACTCTTGGTTACGACACTCCCGAGGGATAATCATAGGATAATTTACATTTTATTTACAAACCGATTTGATGTAGTTTAATATAATATGAGAATAAATCACCTTAGTTAATCCTATGGTGTTTCAAATTGAGAATATGGTGTCATGATATTCTCTAAATGATTTTATGACTACTGTTACTCACACAATTATTTATGGTTTTAGTCAATGGCTGGAGTCAAAGGAAGTCATAGTTACTTTGAGAATGATGTAAAAGGTGTTAAAAGTGGTGAAAATGAGAAAAAAATGGAATGTTGATAGGCTTAAAAGATATCATGTTCAGGCCAAATCAGTTTTCCAAAAATATGATCAACAACATATATATTAACCAACTCCCAAACTCAACAAAGAAGAGAACGGTGGTGAATGATAAGAACTCCCGTAGTGGAGACCATAGAGAAAAGAATCATAAATTTCCATCATGCAGGTAATGTAGAAGGAGACACCTAGGAAAGTGCCTCAATGGAACAAAGAAATGCTTTACGTGCAGGAAAAAAGGACATAAAGTGAAGAATTGATGAGGAAAAAAGAAGAGTACTATAGAAGAAAATAAAAATGGTCCCAAGAATCCATTTACAGTCATTTTCCATAAATGTAGGGGACCTAGCCATTTCATGAGTGAATTCCCTATTTTATAGGATATTTTCATTGTGAAAGAAGAAGATATGAGGAAATAAATGTTTGGAGAAATGTTTAAAATTATTAGTGCTCCTTGTTGATGGGATTACTTTGGAATAATTTTCTATTGTATTTGTAACCCCGTAGTTTTCCATGTGAGAATGAAATTTGAGGAAGACTTATCTTTTCCCCTGTGGATATAGTTATAAATAACCATTTGGTTGTATATGATCATTGGGTTTGAGGCAACTACACGTTATTATATTTTGGGATGAAAATGAAAGGTATGAGATAACATTTCTGGTTAAAATAATGTTATGGTTAGTTTGTGGAATTTATCTGATTTTGGTAATGTTATAAAATAAAATTTTTCAAAAAGGACAAAACGTAGACCGTGTGACAACCCGTCACGTCGGAAAAAGATATGGGAATCGAACCCACAACTAAACTAATATTGGGATTTATCGCCTACCACTGGACATTGTGAAGTCCAGGGTTAGTGTGACTAATTAGTTTTAGTTAAATTATTTTATTGATCAATACTAAGTTGATTTTGGTTCTTATGTCTTATCAAATGAATACCCTTAGTATAGGAAAATGATTTTTTTATTAAGTGATAAATGTTATTTTGGAAGATGATCGCATTGTTAGGAACACTATATGCCCAAGGAAACTATAATACTATTGGATTTTATTTGAGGAGTAATTGCGGATTTTTATCTATGTTTTTATTGTAGATTTATAATGATTTGGGTTATTTATAGAAATGATTAACCTATAATAGAGAATTTGTGATTATGTTAATTAATTTTAGAAATGTGACTTTAAGAGTAGTTAATGTCATTTGGAGATACAATTTAACGTGGAAGACTACATTATGAAATTCTTCTATGTTTTGGGTTTCAATATTAGTTTGGGTTATATTAAGGATTTTAAGGACAATTGTTTATTTAATAGTATTTATTTACCTTTGGGGTATTGCTGGTTTAATTTTAGAAATTAATATTAGTGTTTCTTTATCTAAAGGAATATCCTTTTGGGGGATCATCAGATCTTTTACTAACCTTTTTGGTTCCGATTAATCTCTAAAGACAACGTAAATATATAGTTTATCATTCGTGGATCATGTGATTATATAGAAGTTTATTATAGCTCTTACAGTGTCACCAAGTCCTCTTGAATACTCATCATTTAAAAAAAATGAATTAGTGGTGGAAATTTCATAAATAATGAAACTCTACTTAAAAAGTATGTATATCCCATAATTTTCATATTCAATCTCGTAAATTAATTCCTCATTATTATGTAATGTAACATAAAAGAAAATGTTGTCCGTATAGGTTTCCTACTAGGAAACTAATCACTGTTTTTCCAATCACAACTTTGTGGATTTCTTTTTGTTAACTTTCTCCTGATAATGTTTTCTATCCCTCTCCATCAGAACTTGACACTTAGTTTATCTTCCATATCCATGTTTTCTTACATGGAATCCTAGTATGAGTTATCTTGGGTGACTTTTGTACTCCTCTTTCTTTCTTTTAAGGTGATAGTTTTATTGACACTTTTTTTGATGTGGGACTTTCCTCTATATTACCAACCCCATTTTTAAAAATTTTTAGGACGAAATTATTTGAAGGAGGGGAGAATGTAACACCCCAAGCTTCCATGATATGCTTCTCTTTGAATAATACAATTGCGTGTGTTGTACGCAACTTTGAGTTATAACACACACCATAACAAATCAAACTAGCCGTTATGAATAGAATAACCACTTTTTGAAATTTTATAAATTTTATCTTTCAAAATGGACTTCATTTTTGGATTCTTAATATCGAAATTAGCTTAGAATGAATTTTTGTATTTTTTTGAAAACATTCAATTTTTGATGAATTGTGAAAAAACACTGAGCTATAGTTTAAAACCGAATTTTTATTAAAATAATTATTTATTGTATTAAAATTTAATTAAGGTCGAAATAGATACATAACACCTATATTTGTTCAATTTAATTCATTGAAGTTAGATTACCGTAATTTTAGATATATAAAAATTTTATTGAACTTTTCACCGTCTTTTACCCTCCTCCTAGGAGAATTTGGAAATTCACATAAAACTTACTTTTAACGCTTTTATGAGTGGAAATTAGAAAATCCGAGAGAAACGGTTAATATCATGGAGTAAAATTTGGTTCAATGAGATAAAAATAATTTTTGGTGAATAGTAACTTTTTACTTTTATTTACCACGGTTAAAAGTAAATAGTGTAATTAAGGGTAAAAATGATATTAATATTACCCTAAAACATCTCCTAATTCTATTAGAAAAGTGTATCTCGACCAAAAACAAACTTATGAATAAAATATTGTCATTTAGTTCCACTTGGATTAGAATAGGACATTTATTATTATCTAATTTGAAGAAGAGTTAAACGAGATAAAATCAATGTTTAATGCATAATTTTTTTTAATATTATATTATACATAAGATAAATTCGATTATAAATATTCATTAGAAAGATAAAAACATTTCCTACATAATGGTATTTTATTTATAATTTTTAGACATTAAATAATTTAATTTATTTATAACACAATGGTGATGTAGTAATTACCTAATTAATGAAATATTATAATAATTGATATTATATATATAAAAATAAATTTAATTTGAGACTTTTTATGAATTAAAATAATTTTATAGGTTAATATAACATATTAGGGTTGGTTATATAGATTTTGTTTCTAAATAATAATGTTTTAATAAAATTATCAAAAACAAAATACCCAATAGTGTCAAAATTGACATAAAATTGTTTTTAAAAAAATATTATATTATTAATTGATATTATATTCCTAAAAATATAAGGTTCTGAAAAAGGACTTATATAATGATAGTTGGAACATTAATGGACCACTTGGGGGAATATTGGAAGTATATAGTAAGTTTATTAACCATATAATATAAAAATACGAAGTGGAATGGTAAATGCCAAACTATTTATCAATGAGTTAAATATAAATGATAAGGTTAATATAGTGACCCAAACCTGTCTAAAATCTATTGGATGAAAGGATTTATACCACTACCCACCTTATAATTTGAATAATCCACTTTTTAGCCATTATAAACTGAATATCAATTTCTTATAAATTAATAATTTATGATTTTCCTAAAGAGCCCCTCATCCCTCTTATAAAAGGACACCACTTCTAACCAATTCTTAATACCTTAAAACCCTTTTTATAAGGCCAAAAACATCCCAAATACCCTCTCCACTATGCTCCATTAATCCTAGAGGCCTTAATTTAGTCATAAATCCAACCTAAGGATCCCTTTTGATCAAATCAAAAGGAAGAACCCGAAGTGGAGGTAATGTTTTCACCACCCTTTTTCAAGTTCCTTTCTTCATCAACTTCTTCTTTATTTGTTGTTCCAATATAAAATAATAACTCCAGTATCTTCTATATACTGTGACGTTATTATAAATATGGCACTACTATATTCAGTATTCTATACATCCTTTGAATGACATGTCACCATAAGTGCGTACGTACGGCCTACCGTCTCCACGTCGTGGTGTAATTATTATTCAATTCATTATTATTTGGATGGGTATAATAATGATGTGTAATTCATGTAAATAATAGAAATAACATGATAATTATTCTGTATATATTATATAAAATCCAATTATATATTATTTTAATATCAAAATAATGATATTGTCGCTCGTGCGTACGTACGGACTACCCTCTCCACGAACGCGATGAGATTTCTTCCCCATCGTATCCATTCAAGTATAATTATCATTCGATGATTAAAAATAATTTTTAAGGACTTGATATAATTCTTTATATGAATAAGATACAACCTACCCATAACAAACACGACTTATGTAACAAAACATATAAAAAAACGAGTAAGTTAACACCTGAAACGACGATAATACTGAGATATTATTAACAAAGCAATGTTAAATGATCGTAAATGATATCAAATTAATGTATATTATCCTTTTATAATTCAAAAAAAATTATTTCACCATTATACAGGAGGCTAACCTACCCTCAACCAAGGAAAGAGTACAAAGTAATGGGTTTCTTATCTCAATTTTAATTCTGTGAGATTTCCATTATTCACCACTTCTTTATAGCATGTGGTGTGTGTACGGACCATGTTTGTATTAATTGTGTAATATACTGTAATTCATGTATATTTACAAAATCATTGTATGATCCACCTTTCATGGGTGTATTTTTCATATGTTACCAAATCAATAAGGGAATTTGAAATTTCAATTTCCACTCATTCTGCTTTACACATACTTGATGGATTATTTTACTCCAAGATTATGTGTGGAATCACTATTCATTTACATATGTCATAATTTCCAATCCCCTTTATGTGGATATACTTTTTATACACATACTCACTCCATTGATAAATTCACAATTCATCCATATGATCTTGATAAGAATAATTTTTACACAATCTCGATATGTTGAGTTAAACATCCATTTCATTGGTGTTATATTTACAAGAATATGTGTGAATGTACTTTGGTTTTTTTACACTAAATATCCAATCATATTGAGTGTATTTATATTTGTCACACATAATTATGTTATTGATTTATCCTTAACCTAAGGATACAGCCTTTATGAGAGATTTCATCTCAATTTGTATTCCATTGAGACTCCTTTGTTGTTGTACACCAAATCACTTTTATGTGGTGTATATAATTTACTTTGACATAGTATATCATGGATCCCTTTATTCTAATGATATTAAAATGTTTTTTTACATAAATTATTTCTATTCTAGTGTCTCTCTTTTGGCTAAGAACTCTAACTAAAATATCATTTTAAAATGTTTTAAAGATTTATTATTCTAAATCATACTCATTAATGGCCATGTTTTAAAAATGGTTTTAAGGATTTATTTATATGGACATTATAGTTTTCAATTAAAAACCCCTTTTAAAAGTTTCAAAGTGGTATGTGACACTTTGATTCAAAAATCTATTTTCAAATGGCTTCTTGAAAAAAAATGTGACTTTTAAATGATTTGATGAAAAAGGGGGATATTTCTCTCTAATAGTTTTGATGATTATTTTCATCTATATCAATATCCTTCATTATTCATGATTGAGGTTAATATAATACAATACAATCTTCTATATTGTATCGAATGATTTATGTTTGACTGTGGATGTGTTATTTTTATACCATTCATGGTTTGTGGTTAAAGTATTGAAATTTCATATGCTAGTTTTAATACGAATGTTTATGTTATGTTTCAAACTTTTCATATGAGGAATTCATTGGACATAGTAAGTGACGGTTGTTGCCCGCTATAGCTCCTCGATGCATCGGTAGGTCTCATGAGACAAACTAGTGTCTTGGCACAAGGCCTTGATAAAATCTTATTTGTAGTTTTGGAATGCGGCCTTGACTATGTGGTTATGATAGTCCAGAATTATACATTCCATCATTATGGAAGTGGTTATTGATATTGCATATGGTTATTCGACTAGTAGAATATCCATGTGTATATGTAAATGGAATCATTTCATTTTATCATTTCCATATTCTTCTGAAATTCACGTTTAAAATGATTTTGTTTTAGTTATACATTGACTTAAATGTTTATGTTTATCTATGAAAGTTTCCACTATATTGTTATCCTTAAGTAGCATATGAGCTCACCCCTTTAAATGTTTTATTTTTTCCGAGGATGTGAATAAGTAATTTATGGATGACCTGCAGGGATAGTATGAGGGGATATGAAGAAAATATGTTGTTGTATTTTTTGTACTTTATTATGTAATGTAAAACTTATGAATATATTTAGTGTCTCCAAGACTACAAAACTAATTGGTCTTTCAAGACTTGATATTTTGTGATCATTCCAATGTTGTGTAATAATGCACCAACTCTGGGTAACTAGGGTCAGGGCATTACATTACGTGCATTGATACGGTTTCCATTCCATCAAATACAAACCATTTCTAACAAATGACATACACTAGATTAGTTTATGAATTAAAATACAAAATTCCAAACATATAAAACACTTAACATCAATTGATCAGTTTATGGATATAATTCATAATCATAAAAATGTTTTATTTTGAGGAATTATATACTCATAAACCCTTCATAATGGTTTGTATCGAAAATTAGAATTATCCTAAGCATATCCCCTCAGAGTGTCATAACCAAGAGTGCAACAAGGCTCATTGTCATGCACCAATTCCCTTTAATGTCTAGCTCAAAGGGTTGTTTTCGAGTTTACCCATAGGTATATCTGTGCCAGAGCTACCTCTACCTACTCGTATCCAGACAGGTATGTATTTCTTTGAAAACAAACAAAATCTCTACAGTACCAAAATTCCAGGAATTTCTTCTATAAAAATCCTCAAAGTCTATCTTAAGGTAATGTTCTATAATTATATTTTTTCAAAATCTTACTTCCAAGGTTTTTAATAAACTAGCTCTCATACCAACTATAACGCCCCAACCCTAGTTACCCAGAGTTGGTTCATTATTACATAACATTGGCATTATCACAAAAGATCAAGTCTCGAGTGATTGATTAGTTTATTAGCCTTTTAAATACTAGATACATTAAAAAGTTTTACATTACATTATAAAAAAGAAATACTACAACAACATAGTCTCCATAGGCCACACTCATATCCCGTAGATTATCCATGCAGGTCAGTCATAATATAATATTTTGCATCCTGGGAAAAATAAAACATAGAAAGGTATGAGTTCAGATGCTCAGTAAGGACAAAAATATAGTGAAATCATTCATAAATAAGCATAAATATTTAAAGAAATGTATATGACTAAAACAAAATCCTTTTAAACATGAACATTAGCATAATATGGAAAAGATAAAATAAAATAATTCCACTTACGTATTCACATGGATATTATACATATCGAATATTCACATGAAATATCAATAGGCACTTCCACAATGATGGAATTCATAATGTCAGACATCATAACCACATAGTCAAGGCCTTGTGCCAAGAATACAAATAATATTTTTTCCAGGACTTGTTCCAAAACACTAGTTTGTCTCATGATACCCACTGATGCCTCAAGGAGCTATAGCGGGCTCCACCCGTCACTTACCAAGTCCAATGCATTCCACATATGAAAAAGATTAAACATATCATAAAACTTCATATAAAAAATTGAATATGAATTGTCAATACATTATCCATAAACCATGAGTGGTGTAAAAATAACACATCCACTGTCAAAAATATCACAAAAACATCAATACTATATGGATGTTTGGTATTTTAATAAATCAACTTCAAAAAAGCATAAAATCCACCAAAGGATGTTGACATAGATGAATTCAAAACATTTTGAGGGAAATATCTCTCTTTATTTGGAAATCATTTAAAAGTCACATAATCTTAGAAGTAAACATTTATTTTGAAAATAGTCTTATAATTCTGAAATGGAAGCTTTGACGATGTTAAAATGATGAAAAATAGCCGCACCCGCTGTATATGTTTAAAAAATATTCTTACCTTAATTTTGTCGAAAAGGTCATAAAGTACCTTGACAGAAAGATTCCATTCAAAAAATATAAGTTAAAATAAGGGTATAAATGGCTGAACCCATAGTCTTGTAAATTATAAAAATGTATTGAAATGAATTTTTATAAAAACATGGATGTGGATGATAAAGAGGTATCAGTAGATACTTACGTATAAACAACCTCGAACAATAAAAATATTGTGAAATTATCCCTTACCTTGATTTATCGTTTTTTATAGGCCACACCCCAACACTTAAATAGAAGGGATGCATCATGACTTGACCATCAGAGCCAATATTTGATAAAAATGTTATGATGTTTTTTAAAAGATTTCAAACTAGATATTCCCTTTAGAAATCATTAAAACAACATCATATTCAATCTTAAGACACACCCATTTTTATAAAATATAGGAGCACCAAAATAGTTTATTATGACCCTACAAACACACATCATGTTAATTTGATGTGTTGTTATTTATGATATTTTATCTTACTAGTTATAAAACTATTTATTCTCAAGGAGTTTTATTTATTCATTGTTTCATCATTTTGAATCTCAAAACACTATTTATCACAGATTAGGGATAATTTTTGGGATTTATAAGAAGAGGATTGAGTCACAGAATGTGTTTGGTCAAATATAAACATGAAATAGTTTGGTAGGAAGTCCATACCATTTTATAATTATTATATGAGATTTTATGACCTATCATGCATACGAGTACATGTGTTGTCCCTATATAGATTTAAAACTTGTTCTAAAGAAATTGGTCAAAACTATTATTAATTATATTACCAAATATAGTGAGATTTGTTTTGTAATGGTTTTTAAATTTCGGAATACCACCAGATATCTTAGGTATAAGCATGGTGAAATTCTAGCCAATATTCAGCCTAATGTTAGTTTTTAAGGTTCAGTTGAGGAGAGGTGACATGAATGATAGATATATGGTTGCTAATGATGTGTCACTTCCATTTAAATTTTTTTCGGTGTATGAATAGAATTTATATGGGAATCATATAGTGTTTTAGTAGAGAATTCTAGAAGATTATTTTGGGAAGTAATTTCTGATTAGATATTTTTCTCTTCGGACTATGTCTATTATTGACCTTGATTATTTCGATCATATATGGATTAAGAATGTGGTTGGTTATGATATATTTACATGATATTAATGATGTGAGGAAAATCATGAATTATATATTATAGTTATTAATGCGATGGGTTATTTCCATTCAGAAATCATGTTTCATCTATGTAGTGATGTGAATCAAAACAAGAATGATGAGGTGTGTGGTTATATGATTTTTTATATCCTCCCTTCAGTTCTACGGGTGTGATGAGGTACATGATATGAGACATGAATATAAATTTTATAGACATTCTATAGGTGAACTCCCATGAGTGAAATGGGTGTGTTTTAGTTATTAAATAAACATATAATTTTTTATATAATGAGGTGATGTAAATTGATTGAGAATATAATAGAATTGTTTAGGGTTGTACATGTGGATTGAAATGACTCTTCCATCTAGAATTGATCCAAAACATGGATGGTAATAGTATAGATGGGTTTTTAAATTCACAAAACCCCAAAAAACTTGTGTTATTGTTATATATTTATTTTGTCTTTTCAATAGAATTTATATGTATTATTCGTTAATGATAAGTATTTCTTAGTGATGGCATTCTATTATTTAATACTTACACCCTAAACAAGAACCCCAATACATATTAATATTTTTATAGGGATATAGTCACATTTAGGATTCATATAATAATCCATTGATAATGTAGAGATAGTTGGGATTTCAATGGTGGGAGGACATAATCCATGATATGTTCTTTTTTACCCTATATTATTCATTTATATTTCTATTCATTGTATACCATTGATTCTTCATATTTTTGGATCCTTTTTATATGGATATATAATATAATATATTTTATTTTGATATATTATGATTTTTATGATTGTTTTGATTCTGTTATGTTTAATTATAAAATTAAATAATTTATTACTACAATTATTGTGATTGTTAGTGTTTGGGACTAGATATAAAGGGAATAATATTCATATATTATGACATAATCCATCATCACTATTTTTTATAATCTTATACATAGGGATTTATTCCAGATATCCTGTATTAGATTTCCTTTTATGTAATATCTACTTTTTCTTATTATAATTGAGATAGGATGGTTGCGACGTACTTGTGATGGTATTCCTTTTCATGAACACCACCTAGTTTGTTGTCATTTGTGTTTTTCAGGACCTGTGATATGTTTTTTGGTTGTACAAATATGGTTTTGTGCATTTAATAAAATATTATAATGATGGTACATTTAATGGGATTTTATCCATTCCCTTAATTGAAATAGTATATGTTCTCATACATCATGTATTAGAATATTGGTTTACTTGTCATTCACATGATTTCCAATTCATGATATCTGACTAAATGTTTTAAATGGAAAGAATAATATATATGTTGATTCCACAAATATATTGTTGGGGATGTCTAAATAACTTATCCTAATCAATATGATGATATTTTTTCATTTTAGGTACTAACAAATAAAAACTTATGGTACATACATATTTGAGTAATAGTTTATTATTCTTAGTGGTTGGGGTAGAACCTAAGGGGATATAATATAGGGGTTTTCCTATGTTCTCCTATTAATTGATTTAATTTTGTTTGAAATATGATTACTTATTTTATAATTTCAAAAAATGTCTCCCAAATACTACAATGTGGATTCACTATGGGATATGGTATAGGATTATTTCTAGAATTGGAAAGCTCTTGTTTTACCTATAAATAATCAGATGTTTTGTTCCAATAATCCATCAATAATATCATTGTGGTTCAATTATTGTTGCCACTTTATCTAGGGGATTTCACATAGTAATAATGGTATAGAGAGTTTATCATTGGTGTGGGAAGCCATTATAGATGTCAGATAGGATTATTAGTAATTGAAAGCACTATATTATCATTGAATTGATGGTAATTATAATGTAGATTATATTATAGATGTTATGAAGGGGATAATTGGCCTAGTAGAGACACCCAATTACCTAAAATTAATGTAGGTGGACTATATTTTATAGGGATATGCCCTTTGTTATGGGGTTTCATGTAAAAAATCCATTTTAGATAGAGAATTTTCATGGGAACACTTAACATTCCAATTATATTATGTTTTGTTCACAAATAAATATAATAATTATTGACTACACTAGTTCATAGGGATTTATTAATGAATTATATTTATGTTGGACTATGATACTCACCTCATATATCATTTTTTGTTAACAAAATATCAATCTAGAAATGATGTACCAAAGGAGCATTGATTTGTGAATGGAAATAAACTAGATATAAGGGGATAATTTTGGATTTTATGAATAATGATTTTCTTAATTGTGGCTTCCAGGACATTCATTATTTAGAATATCCTAGAAGAAGATTATTTTAAAGATTCTATTACAATGTACAATGGGATTAGTTGTGGTATCTCTAGTGGGGTTATTGGTTCATATTCTTGTGGAAGAAATATAGAATATAGTGAGTTGTTAGAGGTTTTATAGTGGTAGTTAAGACATGTTTTAGGATCTTTGTCCCCTCCTAAGGTTGGAGATACCCTTACGTGTTATCAAAATGAACATACTAGTCAGCATCAGGGATAATATATGAATAAAAAATTGAGTTTCAAGCATGGTTTTATATGGTAAATCTATAGTAATTATATAAATGATTTCTTAATTTGGTTCAAGATAAGGTTTAGTGTAAAAATATAATTAGGGGCATATTTAGGTGGTCCTTGGGTTTATTTTTCGCTCATAATATGGAATATTGGATAATAAATTTACTTAAGGGTCTTTGGGAAGTGGTATCCATAGGAACCCAAGGAGTCAATTCCTAATGTGGTCCTTCTATCCTAGGGTTTAAGGATATTTATTTAATGTGGGTAAGGTATGATCATTTGAATCTTATCATGTATAAAGAGAAAGGGGTATATCTACAGTAACAGGAAAAGTTTTTATTGCTTCAAATAACTTAAATTCTTAATTTGATAATAGAGAATACAATTACATTATTTTTTATTGTTATATATTTTGATTGGGGTGGATTATAAAGGTATAAATTTCAAATTATGGTTCTCAACAAAACTAATTGAATGTGGTTAGATTGGGTTCATAGGTTCCCATTATGTTCTATAGTGCTTGGTGTCTATGAAAATATTTTGGATTTAATTATTATTGGTATGATGAGTATGAATGTCCTCTCCATGATAAACAAGTTTTTGGGATTTCAATATCACATTTATCACTATAATATGATAGTTTTTAATACTTGACATATTGAAGATAATTATTCATTATTCAATGAATTGAATATAGAAGAAGGTAGAGTGGTACCTAACAATTGTCATGTAGCTTCAATTATAACATAGATGCCATGTAGAATTGTTGTAATGGACGTGATGATGGTAACGAAAAAATTTACCCCAATGGTGTACAATTTGTATAATTTTTCCAAATTTTAATTTTTATGAATCCCTCATGAAAATGTGATTGAGATTATGATTGATCTCATGCCACGTATATAGACTATAATGATACTTTTTGATCACATTGTGGTATACATGTTTTGAGAGATTAATATGTAGCTCACATTCCATAATTAAAATAGATTAACACATATATATACCAATCATTGTGGATTATTGAAAACATTGATTGAATATATGTTATGGTAATAAATTATTAAGCCAAAATTTGTTGACAAGATGATTATTCTGAAAGGATTATTATATATTTCTGAGTTATAAATTAATGTCAGGATTTATATTTCGATAATCCCTTTAGATATGAAAATGGAGAGTTGATCATAGGATATAAAGACATGTGCTAATGTTTCATTGTGATATCACATTGGATAATATATTTTTTATGAATGTGGGATACACTGAATATTGAAGAACCATCATTAACTATTTAATATAAAAAAATAGATGTTTTCATTTGGTTGAGGAATAATGATTATGAGCTCTCGAAACAAATATATACATTTTTTCATGAGGATTTGTTGATTACACTTATACAAAAGGTGGTGGAAATTTGAGGAGGATAATTACGTCATTCGATAGAGGTATTCATTTTAGACTATGTATTCTACAGACTATTTAATTTTATAATAAAAAATATATTCAAGAATATTCTTGTCCATATGACCACTTTTCATACACTACATACATGTGAACTGTGGTAATCCACAAACAACATGAGGTGGTATTTTAATAAATGATCTTTAGTGTAGTAAATCACATGGATTGGATTGAAAGGTCATGCTCATTGTACATGCATGGTTCACACAGGTCCACAGAAGTGGAAAAGAACTAATTTAGGGATTTTTTTGACTCTACGCATCGATGAACTACTACTCATAGATCTGAAAAAGATACATAGTCAAGGGAATTAACGATCCATATGTTACAAGCAATCCACGATATAAGAAACCAATTATTCAGAATAGTTTCTCTATATTTTGAAAACATAGAATGAATAATGGTGTGCTTCATTTCATTTTTTACAACCCACATTTTACTTTTCCTCCCACCAAACCCTCTATTATTCTTGTATCTATGAATGAGGATTCATTTTGTGGCTAATGGGTAGACCGTACTTGAACCTAATTAAATTTCATCAAATAAAAGCTATGTATCCTGGTGAATTATGACATATTAACCAATAATATGATAACGAATGATTGTAGGAATATAAGAGTTATTATATGGATTTAAGATACAAAGATAAAATACCCTTATATGTATTTTTTAATGCATTACAAAATACAGACCTTATGTATGAATGCAATGACTTTCCATGAGAATTAGATTGACCATATTTATTACATTATTTCAAAAATTACTGAATTAAGTCAATTGATACAACATAAATATGAGTTCAAATTTTTTATTCAAGTATATAGTTCAATATTCATTCTCATAAGTCCATTTACTAAAGATAAACATGATATCTAGAACTTCATAAAATAATATTGATCTGTTCTACTCTCACACCATAGTAAAAATGCACCAATATACACACATTGATTCTTTATACATAATGAGTCTAACCTTTACAAGAAAATCCCATTCTTCACCAATAAATGGTACTGAATTTTATATGGTGCATGGTTTGTATAAAATTAATAAGTAACAAATAATTATTGTAATAAAATATGATATCCATACCATCATTGATTTAAATAGAAATACTTGTGAATGAAAATGATGATTTGGAAGTTAGTTTATAACTATGGAATGTCCATTATAATTAAACGCATACGATTAAAAGATAAGATTCTATC
This sequence comes from Viscum album, assembly GCA_963277665.1. Lineage (NCBI taxonomy): Eukaryota > Viridiplantae > Streptophyta > Magnoliopsida > Santalales > Viscaceae > Viscum > Viscum album. Next base: position 1,447,041,831 of record OY728151.1, on the reverse strand, counting down.
CATATGATATGTGGTAATTTTTTTGTATAAATCAAATAAATATAAATTATGAGTCTTAAGGGACACAAATGAATCTGTGATAATTCATCCTTTAATAAGGGTAAATAATTGAGTCATTAGATATATTCAAAATAGATATTACATAATTTTTGTATATGATTAAATAAAATTGTCACGATTAGTTTTAATGAAGAATTTTATTGAAAGTAATCACATGAATCATGATGTATTAGATATTACTATTAATTATAGTAATAAATAATATTAAAAAATAATTTTTTTTGATTTTTTCATTCCCCTACTAATATATTTTTTAGGTATCAACAATTTTTTGACTAATTGTAATAAAATTTTATGAGCATGATAACATAAAATATATATGTGTGATAAAATTTTATACCCAAGAGATCATTAACTTGGGAAGAATATTTACATCATCACTATTGAAAGGCAAGATTATGAATATGATAATCCATTCTCAATGTGCGTGTTGAGACCAAATTTACTAATCCATATTAATTAATACTTATTTTATTAATTGATTTACATTTATAGACCATTCAATATTCTTACCCATGAAACAGGTTTAACAACACGGGGTCTAAATATTTTCCTATTCTAAACTCATTGAATAAGTGAGGAATCCTTCCCTCTTATTATCAAAACCATAATTATAGAATTTAATTTGTTGTAAAAATTATTTTAGATTACATTGACATATATCTTTCAATGTGACTAGAATGTCCTATGTTGCAATAAATTATTAATGATAGTGGATAATCACTGATAATGGTTTCCCCAATATGGAAATAGTTAGGCTTTCATACTATACATTATAATGCTTTGTTCTGATTGCTTTCATTTTTTGTATCAAAAATTGTAATATTTTTTTTGTGAAATCATTGAGTCAATTTATAACAATAAATAGTTTAAGTTATTCAATTTAAAAAGAAATTAATTCATTAGAAGTATATTATTTATTAACATCATTTTCATAATTATTTATCTTTTATAACTCAAAACAACTTCAATAAGGGAAAATGATTTCTCTAATAGTCAAGTATGATTTATTCATACAAATTGAGAATAGAAATTAAATAAATAGTCTAGGTGTACCAACCATTGTTTTTATAATATATATTAGATATTTAATATGTTGTTTCCCCATCTCCTCTCACTAGGCCTAAAAAGAAGATATAATACGGATATTGGAATTTTTTATATTTAAAATGGTTCCACCATGTGAAATACTGAGAAGTGAAATATATAGATAAATATTAAGGAATAAAATTACATATTTATGTATATATTATAAAAATTCATTTCAAACTATATGTGTATATATAATTCTAAATTATGTTTTGAATAATAAAATATATTATATGAAGGAAACATTGTAGTAATGGATTATGTGCTATAAATTTGTAAGAGAGGCTTTAGAGATAGAAAAAATATTTTTGGAGGATAATATATATGATTATTTTATATATATCAATAAAATACTCTAAAAAATAGTGTATTTGAGGATAAAATTGTGGATTAAATCATTGTTAATAACATGTTCAAAAATATTTTTGAGAAATTTTATTCTATTGATTTTCCCTGAGAGTAAAATCAAGATTATTACATGGATGAGCATTACTATGTTCTCATTTTATGTATAATAATAAAGGATTAGAAATTAAAAATTAAATACAAATTTGAAATAGTATTTGAATCTATGATAAAATTGAATATCGAAAAATATATAGATGGTAAATTAAGTATTTCAGAAGACGAAGAATGTAATGAAGAACACTAATAAATAGTAACACTTTTTATTTAACACATTCAAGAATATTATATAGAAAGGATAATGAACTATATTTTTAACATTTCATAATTAGGATGATATTACTGATAATGAATAAAATTTTACAAATAATATGGTTGAATAATATTTATTGGTTCTAGGGGATGACATAAGAAAGTATTAATTCTTGGGAAAACAATAATTAGTAGTTCATTTGGAAAATAATAAATTTAAATATAGGGAATACGAACACCCATGTTATTTATAATATTTTCTGGGAAAAAAATTACTAATTTTGAAAATGTAATTAATTTATCAAATAACAATGATAGGAGGAAAGAAAGGTTTTATACTAATTAGGAACTGAAATAGAAATTATAATCTTATCATTAGTAGGCTAAATAAAAATGAATCAAAGGGGAAATTTATGAATTAAAAAATGAAAGTTGTGTGATGAAATAATAGGGTCGATCAACAAATGATGTATATTATATTAATGTGATCGATATAAAAACACTAAAATATAAAATAATAAGTAATATTCTATCTTCTGAAAAATTTATCATCAAATGTTGGGGAATTTTTCATAAGAAAAATAATTTTTACAAATATTTAGCATGAGTTAATAAAATTTACTAACTATTTAGAAAAATCTATATATCATAATGTTGAATAATATATCTCTTTTGAGATTAATTGTTCCTAAAATAAGTAAAATATGGTTCTTGTAAATCTCAAGTTCTATAAAATCTACAATATAAAGAAGGAGTATCACATCATTGAGAACATTACGTGTGTTATGAATGGTATAAAACAACGAATTTTATTCTTATTTTAATATGTCATTATAAGGTTTAATAAAAGGGTGAGTGGGGAGAATTTGTGACAAATGTAATGAGAAAATTCACATGAATAATAATTTCACAAGAAAAACCGCAATATATAATCACCGGAAAGATATTTGGTTAATAAATGGATGCTTTAGGAATATAGGGACTAGTTATTAACAATAAAGAATACTGATATTCTATATACAGAAAAGGGGATGGAAATCCACAATGATAAGGTAGAATAGAATGTCATTAATGTTCAGTACACCAAGAAGGTATATGTTTTTGGATAAAACCTATAAATTAGATAAAAATGAGATACCTTAATTTTTTTTAAGAAATATGGAAGAATTTATTTTTTTGAATATGAGGTTCAAGATGGTGTAAATTGATAAAAAATAAGAGTCTTAAAATTTAATTGAATGAGTTTTGGGATATGTAAAAATCTTGAAATCATTGAAAAGCCTCTATGATTATACTACCACTGTATAATAAATCATGAAAAGGTTAATTTGAGGTAAATGATTTTTTTTCATAATAATCTATGGTGAATAGAACTATTCAACAAATGGATGATTTTCCAGGAAATAATATGAGAAAATAATCTATGGAAATTATTAATTGGAATATGAATAATGATTATATAAATAATAAAACATGGTTGAGAGAAATTTATCAATAGAAATGCATCTTCTAGAATAAAAATATGTTCCTTGTTTATCCCCTATTATTTTATATTAGTTTTTCTAACATGTAGGGAACAATAGGGAAATATTGAGGTTATCACTATTAGGATAACAAGTGAAATTAATTATAATATAGTTTATCAAATAACATGGAGATAGGGTAATTAAAATCATCTATTGATGAGTTTTTAAAATACATGAATATATACAGTGAAGTATCCTAAAATATCAAATATTAATAAAATTGTTTGTAAACAAGAATAATTTGGTATGACAAAAACATTCATTCCATAAATTTGATTTTATTTAAAATACTTATCAAGGATGTGTGTTTCCTTACATAATCATTATAATGTGGATTTTTTATGATCTACCATTCAATTACTTTATTAAATTATTTGGTTTATGTGTAGGATTGTTAATTGTGATTAATATGGAATGAGAATCACCAATAATGAGATTCTGAGCATTCCATCACATGTAATAATATTTACATTTATCATTGATAACCTTAGATATATAATATTTTTTTTCTACCATTGGTTTCCGACATGGATTTTTATTTTTATAGATAAAGGCACATTACTGGGATTAAATGTGATCGCATCCATATATATTAAAATGGGTAGTATGAAGAGGATACTGTATTATTTTAAGAACTAAAGAAAGAGAGACAAGAAATTTCTATATTATTTATTTGTATTTTTTAAAAATAAACATGAGAAAAATAATATCTTTTATATAAATAACATATAAATTAGGTTGGGATTTAGAAAAATGGGGTCATTATTAATCTTAGTGAGAGAATTTTATTTTATGTCAATGAGGTATGATGTCAAAATGTATTGAGGAGCTATTGATTATCAGAGAATTATTTTAAATTAATTAGATAGAATTAGATTTCATGAATGATAGATTTTAAATCCATTTAAAGGTGATAATTAGATATAGGATCTCAATATCCCATGACACGTGCTAGTGATTCTTAATGAACATACATGGAAAACTCCATTGTTTACCAAGGTTCTTGGATAAGAAGAATGACGAGGGATCTATAATTATGTAATATATATTAAGAAGATATTTTTTATTTAGATAAAGAATAATTTTTAAAAATTGAGATAATTTTTAAATAAAATCAATTTCATTAACTAATTTTTTTTATTAATTCAATTTTTAAATTTACATTTATTATAAAAATTATTTTTTTTCTCAATTAAAATGAAATAATTTTTTTATTATGAGATTTATTTTCTTATTAAATAATGTTTTGAAACATAATTTCAAAATTATATAATTTTAAATTTTAAAAATGAACATAATTTTTTGAAATTAATTTATAAATATTATATTTAGTTGAAATGTTGGGATATTTTTGAAAATATTTATTTTTCAGTGAATAGTGAGAAATGCAGATTTTTTTTTAAAAACTAATCATTCAATTAATTAAATAAATTAATTTAAAAATCCCATTTTATCATAAATTAATATAATTACACATCATATATATATTATAATTAATTACATATGAATCATAATTATTCAGGATTTTTTAAAACCTCTATTTTTGGAATTAAAAATACATTATTCTAAAAATTGGTTTCTGTTGTATTTTATGTATTTAAGTTAAAAATTATTCCCCCTACATTGAAAAAAATAAATATTGAAAAATAGATTCCATATTTGGAATTAAAAGGTCCTTATTTGTAAAATATTCCCATATTAATTTTTTATGAGGAATTGAAACCTTAGTAAATTTCATTCACCTCAATAATGTTAGTGGGGGTAATTATTGTTATGAATAAGATGATATGGACTAAAAATAAATATAACACATTTATTAATTTTATATGATTACTTATTCCCATGACTCTTCATAATTCTTACATGATTCAATTTCTAGACACATTTATTTGATTATATCATTTATAATATTTTAAGTGATTGTTAAAGTGAAAAATTTTGCACTTTATTTTTATAACTACAATATTTCTTATGCATGATAAAACCAAATGATGTTAAGTAATAAAAAATTATTCAATATATTAGTGTATTTTCTTATCATGATAGTTTATTTTTTATTATTGTTGACAAAATAAATAATCATAATTGTTATGTAATGATGACACTATACATGGTCATGGAATTGAAAAAAAGTAAATTATTTTTATAATTTAAATGTAAAATAATAATGAAAATATGTTTTTCCAAAAATAATATGTTAGATAAATATAAAATATTAGTGTTTTTCTAAAATATATGTTCGATTTATATTTTATTGGAAATTTCATTAATGTATCACATTATAAATTCTCCTAAAATATAAAATACTGATATATAATGGTCAATAATATTTTATTTGTTGATTTAAAAATAATTAATATTACATATTTGGACCTATGAATTATATATGGTAATAAATATTTACTATGATACATTTTTAGTTCACCATCATGTTTATAGTATGATTCATTAACCCAAATGAATAAATTTGATTGATATCAATAAATTGTTAAAATCGTCAACATGGGTTTAATCTAATTGATAAGCATTAAAAAAAATTAATTAAACATATCCAGATATTAGTTTAGGATTTTATTTGGACTATTCCCCATACCATCATTGATATTTATCATTGTGTTCCACTTTCCCTATATATTAATTTATAATAATATAGTACTTTATGTAATTCCATGAATGACCCTCCCAATAATTTTAAAAGGGAACATCCTCCACTCCCTTACCCACACATTTTTAGCACTCTTAATTATCCATTAATTGACCAATTTACTTTTCATTACCCCCCATATCTTAGAGGCCCTGGTATGACAAATTCATAAATGATGAATTCCTAAGGTGTAATAAAAAGTGGTTATAATAAAGATGGTTTTGGTCAAATATAACTTATTTCATGTTTATAGAATATTATTCCTTCATAAGATCTTCATTAATCGTGATTAAATAATAAAGTCACAATATAATATATATTAGAATATAATAATTAATTTTTAATACCATTTTAATAAGATTTTACATCATACAAGACATTTAATCATTACAAATGTGTACATACTGATTACTAAAACAATGAATCAGCGATTTTTTACACCCCCACCACAGAAGTATGGTTGTTATGATGGACTGAATTAATATATATAAATTTATTGACCAAAAATTAATTCATGAAAGATATTACATAATCTATTTTCCGACCATGCTATTTATTGAAAAATTATAACATCGTTCATGTATATGTTTGGATTACCCCCTCTGTGAAGTAATATGATACTCTTTTTATTTATTAAATTCACGAAATGTTATACAATTTTATTTTATGTATATTAATGATTATTATTACTTTATAAATATTATATATTTCATGTAATAATTACACGTTTTCATCGTTATCAATGTATGGAACCCAGTTTGGGTACATTAATTGAACATCCACAAAAAAATATGACCCAAAATTAATATATTGTGTGACTAAATGTAACATATTATTACATTATAAAAATGGGATAATAATTATAAAATTAATTTTAAGTAGTTTATAATGAAATTATATAACTAATATAAATACAATGTGTTTAGGTGGCTTTCTATACATGAGGTAAGGTAAATTTTACCATAAAGACACATTTTAAAAATTTTAAAATATTTTTTTTGAAAATATTTTCCATTCATGTCCATATTAATAAAATTATTTTATTAATATATTTATATTTAAATTAATGAATTATTTTTCCCTTTTAACATTCCTTAAATTTTTTAAAAAATAAATCATTTTATGGAACATTTTTTTACTAGAAATATAGAATTTTTTTATTTTAATGTATGTGAAATCAATAGATTTTCCTCTCGACATTAAAGTTATTTTATATTTTCAATCCATTACTATAAATCATATTTTTCCAACTAAAAACACCCATCACCTATTGGGGTTTTTTTAAATAGATCATTAATCTTAATGAATATTTCAATACCTGAAAATGTTATCTTATTTGTGAAAAGAATAGTTTTATGATTATGATGATGAAAATGAATGATTTTATATATTATAATCGTGTTAATTTTATTAGTAATGTTTATAATAATGGGATATCCTAATTTATCAATTGATGCATTCCTATCCCTATTCAGCTCAATATATTGTGTATGTCTATTAGATCTGTAATACATTGGTTATAGGGATGAAGGTAAATGTTTACATTTTTCCTAAGAAATTATTGTTATTTATGGGGTTGGTTTTCAGTTTTTAAGAGTGATATAGAAATGATGTCACATGATACACAGATGATATTTTATGATTTTTCTGGGTTATTAAGAATATATTATAATTTCATTTGGTAAGGTATTGAGATTTATTTTAACGTAATGATTATAAGTCTTCATAAGTGTGTAATATTTATATTATAAACAATAAATTTCTTACATAAAAACCAATTATTATTTTACTAATATTCAATACATATCCTCACTGTCCGCATAAAAATCATATAGGTATAAATTCTTTGTAATCCTTTATACATAAAAAACATGATCACAAGAGATCTACATAATGTCTCACTATCTTCATCAGAACTCGAATCCTTATGTGATATTGCACAAAAAAATCATTCAACCAAACTTTGGAATGATGAAAATAAGAAATTTTGATCTCTTAATATTACTAAGGGTAAATAAAGGATATATCAATTATCAGATAAACCTAAAATTACTATTGGGGTATGATAACACTTTCATAACATTTGAAAATCATACATGAAATTTGAATGATCATGGCATGGATTCTTGGAATTAATATTTGCATCTATGAATAATTGAATAATAAATGAAACTGAAAAACTGATCCATGAGAGCATAATATTAGCATATGAAATATTTTTTTGGTATATAACAAATCATAAAAAATATCTTCCTTATTAAAGCATAATGGAAATGAACGTAATAGTTAATTTTGGATCGCTCCGCATTACATGATATTGATGGTTTAGATTCACTCTCAATACTATCATAGTGAACATAGTACCTTACTAAATTTGGAATACTCCTAATTCCATTCATTCTTATATAATAATATATCCATATTTACCTAATTTATTAGTGGGTATATAATTTTAGTCCCACCCATAACATAATTAATCCCATATATATGTATGAAATAATATCCTAAAAAATCATTATTGCATAACATATTCATAGAAAATGGGTTTTATAAATATTTCCTCAGTGCATAACCGTTGAAAAATAAGTGGTTTTAATCAATGTTTCATGACCATATTGAAAAATTATTTTAAAATTAATAATGCTGGTATCGTTTTATTAATTCCCTTTTAATAGAAAATTAGCATCAATGGATTCCATCTTAGATGAAAATTTTCATAAAATATCATTTAAAATATTTTTTGAGGGAATAAAAATTTACATTTTGACAAAAAATAATAATATATATATACATATCAAAAAATATTATATAATATTATAAATATTTAATTAATTAAGAAGTCATGTAAATAAAACTTCCACTAATTGTGTGGTCATGAAACTAGGAAATTCAGTTCATGATGTTTATTTTGAAAGAATATTCAGTCTGCGTTATTTGTAAAATAAAAAAGTTACTCCTTAAAAATAGAATATTTCTTTGAAAAAAATTATAAATAATTAAATTATGGGTAAAAATGAATTTAAAAATTAATATGACAATATTATAATACCTATGGAAAAAAATTATAGAAAACATGGATATGGATGCATGGGTATTTTTGACCGAAGTTAAAAATAACGTATATTTCCCTCAAATTATTATTCTAGTATCTTAATTTAATTAAAAGAGGAATGTGTTTTAAAAACAATATATATATATATATATATATATATATGTGTGTGTGTGTGTGTGTGTGTGTGTGTGTGTGTGTGTCTAGTAGAATAAAATTAATGAGTCTCTTGATACATTTATCTTAAAATATGACCATGATAATCGTTTTTATGAAAAATCTCGATTAACGATAAGATTGTAACATAAATATCTTACCTCAAGTTGAATATTAATCAGAAGTAGTTTAATTCCCCACTATAACAAATTTAAATTTAATATAATTATATAATAGATTATTTTTAAAACTTATCATATCACATATGATAAATTTATGGCATTTTGAAATTCATTTACCATTAATTCCTTATTAAAAGAATCATTTCATCATGGTAATGGTTTAGTTTTTTAAGAGAATTGTGGTTCGGTTGATCATATACTCGTACATTTATCATGGTTAAATACTATCAAAAAATTTAATTATGATATAAAAATAATATATAACTATTTTATATTAATATATTATTCCATAATAGGTATAGATAAAAAAAATTATTGTAGCTTTCCTTGATACGATATTATGTACATTCTGATGAATTTTTCTTCACTTTTAGAACGTTGGGATGAAATAAATTAAAATAAATACAAAAAATCATTGAGTACTATTCTATCACATATATCATATATATTAATTAAATATATATTTATTAAATTAAATTTAACATGGAATACGGAAACAAATCAAATATTTTAATGGATGTGGTAGTGGACACATATACACTAGCATGATTATCATTTTCAAATAGATAGGAAGGCATGCCGATATATATGATAGTTTAAATAACTGAATAAAATATATTTCATAAATAAAATTAATATAAACTAATCCCATTGTAATAACCATCTAGTAAAGATGGATATTAAAAATGAATTTCATCTCTATGTGTATTTGGTAGTCCACATATACTCGTGAAAGAAAATATTACATCCAATTTGATCAAAAATATTGTTGATATTGTTGGTTTGATAATCATAACTATATTTATGAATATTTAGGATACCCAAAATCTTATTTTATGAATAATAAAATATATTTAGAGGATCTAGAAGAATAAATCCACTAAAATTGGTCGGGTAAGATGATTGAATATTCTTTGTGAGGCGTCTTTAATATACGATTTAAGGACCCTAGGAATGGTGTTTTAAGAACAAAAGAAACACACACTTTTTATAGGTATGTTTAGAAGATAATTTGGTAGGTTTTTGATGGGATAGATACAACAATTTGGTTTAAAAAAAGTATAATGTGTATCCTTTTATATGTGGGGGAGCGAAACCCTATTATAATTTCATATATGATTAAAGTGTAATAAATTCCTACTCCAGCCAAATGCTTCCATGTAGAATTAATGTTAAATGGTTGATATAATAATGTGTAAAAAAACTTTATCCATAGGATTTATAAATTTTTATTTGTAAAATTACCTATATATCCTTATTTGATGCTATCCCCGAATGTGACAAACATGTATTAACCGTGATCACTGTGGAAAATTTTTAATGTATAGAAATATTCAGTGTGACAAATAATAATGGCTGACATATTGAAAAATATGAAAATTAGTATTTCAAAAATTTAATCCATTATATAAAATTTAATTCCATTATGTTTTGTTATTTATTTTAATATTATTCCTGCAATGCAAGATGAAAAGTAGTCTTCCCGAAAAATTTTATCCAAATGTAGAAAATGAATTTATTAGATAATTCAACATAAAATTATTTATAATGAACTCTACATGATTATTCAAATTATAAATGATATAACATATTTTTTAAAAATAAATTTCTATAAAAATTATATTTGTACTATATTTATACCAAAAAATGATTTTAATAAAAAACTATATTTTCAAAATTCATTTATAAATCAATCATTTCATAAAATTAACATAATTTAAATATAAAATATTATTGACATGATTAATTAAAAAATGATTTTAATTTTGTCGAATATGTTTTTTAAATCATCAAAAAATAATATTACTTCTTGTTCACATAAAACAATAGAAATAATGTTGATGGAAATTTTATTTTTAGGCATATGAAGATATTTCAAAAAAGTTAGAACTTATTTGTTAGGTTATTTTTCTTCTATAAAACATTATATATATATTTTCAAATAAGGTTATACTTAGAAATTCCACCAATGTTTCTGCATTTATACATTGGTTTACTATATAATGGTCTATCTTGTCTCGATTTTCTTTTTATCATAAGATACTGAAGAAATTAAATTTATATTAAGTGAAATATGTCATAAAATATAAGGTTGTAAATTATATCATAATTAATTGTATTATTCCTCAAAATAATGTTAATTATACATTAATAAATGAATTAATGAATATTTCAACAAATTTATAATTTTTAATATAGCTTCTTCCAATTTATGAGTCATCCATTGAACTTTTACCAAGTGAGTAAACTACTTTCTAAGAAAATTAACTCTATGGTTCAATATTTCTATAGATTTTCACAATAAGAAATATCAAGATCCATTGGAATAATTTATGATTTCAATTCATGTGATGGATGTTATATGTAATTATTTGGGAGTGATATATTGAACACATCCAGGAAAAGGGAGAGGATCAGTGGAAGTGTTAAGAAATAAGAAATCATCCCTACAAGATCATAAATCTCAAAGGGGAAAATAAACATGTGGATTTGAATTACATTATTTATGAATCTCATAACCATTTTAAATGGAAATATTCACGGGAATTCCTCACCACTAATAAATATCCAATATTTCATAGATTATTCATTGTATAGATTTATGATAAAATGTGATCTTCCACAATGTGTTACTAAATTTCTCTGATATGATCAACCATTTCCTCATATGTCTCATGCCAAAATACCTTTAATTATATAAATACATCCCATCTCATTGTTGTAATACATGTCAATCCATAGATGGCTTTATAAGGATCCATCTGAATGCTCGACTGAAAGATATTGTTATATGAAAGCATTACTATAAGACGATGTGGATTCCAACTATCTTTTATAGACATATAAAAATACTTTAACATATCCTATAGGGTATGAATGGTCTTAATAGATGGAAAATATGTATGAATATGATAAGTAGATCTAAAAATCAACACTGTATATGGACCATACAAATAAATTTTACTACAATCATGGTTAATACCAACTCATGATCAGATAGAATATAATATTATTCTCAACGAAACCCTAAAAACCCATATTGTATAATTTTTCTAACAAGATAAATTGTACAATATTCTATGAATATAATGATGTGTGCTAACAATGTAAGCTGATCTCATACATCATGACCATCTTAATTTTTTTCAGATGTATTGGAGAGTCTGATGAAGAAATCAATGGTGATGATTCCCAATTTTTTATTAGGTATGGGTAATGGTGGAAACGTCCCCCTAGACTACTGTTACGTAGCCTTATATTTCTAAAAAACCTTGGACTAAGATACATACTCTATAATATCCTAGTTCATTTTTTCCCAGATGAGTTACTCTTCCAGATATAAAAAATCCATATATCTTGGATGAATATTCAATGATGATATTTGAGCATAATTTAATATCCACTTATTCAGTATTGGTATTGATAGGATATGTGCATGGTTTTCAGTCATTATCAATCGATCATAATCATGGTTAAATATAGCAATATTTCTCACCTTCATATAAAGTTTTCTATTTTCATTATCTTCCTCATTAATCATCAATTAGTTATATTGTTTAAATGTCATTTGAAAAGATACTATTTATCCCATTCTTTCTTGATTTCTATGTCTATACAATACAAATATAGAAATATTTGAACTGTTGAGATCCCCATCACAGAAAATATAGCATGATCATTTCACGGAAAATGATATGTGTCAATGTTCTCATTCCCAGGTTGGTAATGTATTGAGATGTCATATTATTTAATAATCTCTAATCATTATCACTATTTCATATTCATCACCTTATTCTTGAGTTTATGCATTAAAAATTTATTATGACTTTATATAACACATATTTCTCTAAAATGATAATGAATCATATTTTTTATGTAAAACATACTACATCTTCCTCTAAATAATGAGATGGAGAATTTTTTCCACCAACCTTCCTCAATTTAACGGCATAACCTATAACCATATAATCATTAGCGAGGATGCATCCATGTACCTTATTTAATGAATGGCAGTATTTCTCAAATCCTCCACCACTATATGGTAATGTCAGATAAGGTGTGATGACTAACCTTCATTTTAGTTCCTTGATATTTTACTCAAATTCATCTATTTAAATTATAAATTATCCCGTTAATGTTACCATCATGTGTGAATTAGATATCCATGATGAATTTTCAACAATGTGTTGATAATTTCAAAAAAAAACTATAAAAATATGGATCCTAATCACAATTTTTATATAGAAAAATATCCAATAACATCTAACATTGAGGGATCCAAAGATAAAACCAAACATGATGTCATATGATTCATAGAAGAATCTTTTTGTGTTCAAAATTCACAGATAGAAATTTTTTAATATATGATTTCCTTTCATTGTGTATTCAGTAAAATCTTAATATGATCATCATTAAATCCTTCCACATTTAATATATAATAAGAAAATACATAAATAATTCAAAAACCTGTACATACTCACTTAATTAAATCCATGAAGACATAGGGGGAATTTGTATTTCCAAAAAGAGTCACTATAAATTCATCATGTGCATACTAGGTACAAAATTTTGACTTTGGTATATCATTATTATTCACCCTAATTTGATGATATCTATAATGACTATAAATCATGGAAAATTACCATTATCCAATAAGATGGTAAAATAATCATAAATATATGTTGGAAAATACAAGATCATGATATTTATCTTGTTAAATTCCTAAAAACCCATGAACCTTTTCTTTGATCCATGTTTATTTAAAAAAACAACAATTACACTCATTAGGGATGTACATGGTTAAATTAATCCCATGTACTCGTTATCTAGGATTTATTTTCAATTCCATCAAATCAATAGGTTCCATTGTACATAGAGTCGTATGTGAAACAAGTTTCACGGTTTGTATATGGTTCACACATGGTTTATTTGAAGTCTGTAACCTGTTTCATGGATTTCTCATGATTTTTAGTAATTGGGTAACATTTACAAACGAACCAAGGAAGTGATAATTAATATTATGGGAATTTTAATTATAATCCAGAAACCCCCAAAATAAAATCCAACTCCTACCCGATCATAATCCAATCGTTATGGTTTTGGGATCCCTCTAGAGCTCTTTTATTCATCCAAAACATCATCTCTTGGTTGATCAAAATTCTAATTGAATCAGAGATAATCTATTTTATAGTGTTATTTTCTTATAAATCATGAATCTACCGTATTTTCTTGGTTTTTTATTCTTATAAGTTGTGAATGCCTTATTTTTTAAGGGAACATGATTTATTTTTTTGGTATGTTAGATCTAAGATCTATTTTCTCTTCTCTGATGGCCTATCTTCTTAGATCCAGTGGTCATCATCAAAGGAAAAACATCTCATATATATTTTGGTTAGATTTTTTAATTTCAAATAAAGAGTTTCTATTTCATTAATTAAATTTTTTATTCATTATTGCTTCATGAATTCAGGTATGTGTGTTTTTTTATTTCAAACCGATGTTCTATGATTTTTCCATTTAATTTTTCATGAAGTCCTATTTGAATTATTTCTTTTTTGACTAAAAATTGTATGATTGATATAGATATGAATTTGATCTATCTCAATATTTTAAGAATTTTTTCAATTACATGTTTGTTTGGTTTTTTTCAAGAACGATTAAATGATTTGTTTTTGGAAAATTGATGTTTTTATCAGGATTATTAATTTATTAAATGGGATTTGGTTTGTTTTTGGATTTATTAAATTTACCTTCTTGATTTTAGTTAAATAAATTGAACAATTTCATGTTTTCTTTATAGTTTAAATTTACATAATTTATTAATTTACTAAGTGCCCCCTATGAAATATTTCACCATAGTTTTGGAATTTTTGTTCATGGGTTATTGGAAATAAATGATTTATCATCAGGGAAAAGAGGGTGTAAACCCATGTTTTGAAATGTATCAAATACTTATAAATTTTAATAATTAAATTCAATTCTCTAGGGATTCGTTGAAATAAATTATTGTTTTAAATTAAATTTTGGTATTTTTGCGATGAATTTTGAATGGGGGTAATATTAAAATTTTTAATATTGAATTGTATAAGAATTTATGAATTGTAATAGGACAGATTTTGATATTGGATGGAATTTATTTTAAAATTAAAATTTGGAAACTGATTTGGGGAATTTTATTTCAGTGTTGTATTTGTCAAAAATTGTTTAAATTGCCTTTGACATAAACTATTGTGTTTTAAAATGAAAAAATGAATGTTTTATTTAAAATACCATGTTATGGTTTTGAAATGGAAGATTGGAATATTTAAAATAGGGAATGGGTTGAATTGAATTCCTGTTATAAAATTATTTTCCCATCATTGATTTTGTACTTGATCGCATGAATGATTTAGTTTTTTAGAGTGTTAATTGGATAACACTCTATGATCCTACAACATTATAAAACAATAATGCATCTGATTACTTCCCTGAATGGATGTTATGTTGTCTTCTTTGGAAATACAATGGGAACTGTTTTATGCAAATATTTCCATGTCACAATTAGTGTGTGGATTCCATTATCCTGGAACTATTATACCTTGTAAGTCATATTACCATGTGGATTGCTTTTTTTTTATTTTATACAGATGAAATTGTTGTGGATAAATGTTTTATGTGACCTATAAATTTATATAAACTGATTGTACCCATGACATCCACACACATGATCTTGATATGTGACAGTGTTGGATATCACCATTTAAACCAAAGATTCATATCTTTGTTTATTTTTTATTGTTACGCACATTGAATATATTTTATTGATCATTATTAACATTTTCACATCAGGTGAATATTCTCATATTTTCGTGATCATCTCAATTTTTCTAGGGAAATGGTTTTCAATGATTTTCAAGAAAATATTTTGTTTTGAAAAGGTGAAATGACAAGTTTTATATGCGTATTTTAATAAAATAAATAAATATTTGAAACTCTATTCTAAAAATAATCATCATACAATCTCTTTTGTACTAAATGATTATAATATTTTAATTTCCATATGATGTAATTGTTTATAATCATTGGTGGAATCATACAAGGATCTTTAGCTCACACACAACTCATACACTTTATTGATTTCAGCCCTTTATTATAGAGAAGGTGTTTATGATCATAACTTCCTTTGTGGGTTCCTTCATGGGTGACCTAGGTTAGTTGACTTGGGTCATGGTGTGTGGTCATGAACCCGTATTTATTGGTTTTAGTGGATATGTTACACTTTTAATTTTCATAGTGTCTCATTGTACATGATATGTACGTATCGATTGATTTATGTATTTATAATGAGGGTCCAACATAGTACATTGTTATTTTAATACATTGAAGGAGAAATAATTAACACCGATTATTTTATGATGCAAAGGTTCATGTATCCAGCCCATGGAGATCGGGAACACGCTTAGAGTTAGTGAAGAATTAGTTTAGGTACCAAATTTAGACGGAATTTTGGGTTGGTTCATTACAAATAGTTTCAGAACTAGTGTCTATTCAATGTTCCAGTAATGATGATGAACCATTCTAGGGGGGATTATTTAAATCCCTCAACAATGGAGGAGTAGAATGAAGCACCCCATAATAAGGTGTTGTGGGTAGATCTCCCATCATGAGGTACCTTCTAAGGATATCCTTTTGGGACACAGTATAGGGCATGAAAAATCATGTGGGATAAGACCAAAGTGGACAATATCATAATTGTGGGAAAGACTGGGCCATTAAAAATGGTATAAAAGTGGATCATTCCTTAAAGTGAAAATTTTAACTTTTAAACACTTATATTACTTTAGGTGATTCATGGTAGAAATGGGATTAATAATGTGCGAGGACTCAAAAGATAGTACATTATTAGGTGCTTGATCACCACCCCTTCATGGTGATTCTTGATTTACTAGGGATACCGGGAATCAATTCATTATTTAGAGTTATTGGATTTATGAGGATAAATTATATTTAGATTCCAAATGAGACAATAATTTATTTTGAAAATCTTTTATGATATTTTGTCCAAAAATTAAAGGATGACCACAATGGCTCCTTTTTCCCTTATGGTAATGTGTGAGGAATTGTTGTTCCTAAATTGGAAATCCTTCCAAGAATAGTTGTGATGTTGGTGTGTGGTTTACTATCCCATTTGAATAAGACATTTATAGTTATAATATGGTTCTAAAATTTAAATTCTATCCATTTCATACAATTTAGTCACTTATGTGAGGTCAGTTATGTGGGTTATAGTTTTGGCTCTTTTTGTGATCTCATTTTATAGTTTAAAAAATAATCAATTATTAAAAATTTAAAATCCCTTGTGACAAAAAATTGTTTCATTTTTTTGTTGTTTCTAAGTTTAAAAATTATTTCAATTATTAATAGTGAGTTTTATAAAAAAAAATCTGGACAAATAATTTCAACGAAAATTATGTTATGTGGTAAAACAAATGTTTTAAAATGAAATTTTTCATTGTATTAGATTTAAATAAAAATGGATATGTAAAATAGAAAAATTTTCTAATGAATTTAAATCCATATGATAATTTAAAATTTTTGGATATTTTTTTAATCTACAATTGATTAATATCACAACAAATCATTTTGGAATGAAAGAGTAATGTTCTATAAATGGTTCAATCATATGCATTTTGAAATAATATTAGTTTTTATTAAAATTTGTTGTGAAATTATTTAAAATAATCTATGTTCTTTTTGAGTGTTATTTCAGGACTAAGATGTTATGCTTGTGTTCTGTGATATTCTGTAAGGTCTCCCAGAACATCCCTCAAGAAAGATATAATTTTGGTCTAATGGTCTGATCCTTGGTGTAGTTCCTCACATTGTATAGAAGTTGAATCCCTTTTAATCAAATCTAACCATAGACCATATATAGTTCTAGATATAGATACTATAAAACCATTTAACACCATCCTTGAATTCTTTTATTATCATCCACATTCTTATAAAGATGAAAGTGGTTCTCTTGAGGATGTACAATCGCTTGAAAAATATGATGTGTTATTTGATAGTCCCAAGACTCTTGTATCTATGAAGTTCTAGTATATCAACTCCTTACATGAAGGACATGGTAAATAGTGGTTGGAAGTTATGATTAACACTTCTATGTATGAAATAATGTTTTGGGAATTCATCAAGTCAATCTCCATTCAGTCGTAGTAT
Source organism: Viscum album (assembly GCA_963277665.1). Lineage (NCBI taxonomy): Eukaryota > Viridiplantae > Streptophyta > Magnoliopsida > Santalales > Viscaceae > Viscum > Viscum album. The sequence goes on along the minus strand of OY728151.1, from coordinate 1,447,023,267 downwards.
CTCGAGGAAGTGATGAAGGATATAGTTTCTGTATTCTTCAGTTTCTTTAAAGAGAATGTACCAGTTCTAATGTCTACCAAGAAGTTCTAATGTCTTGTATGTTTCAATGTTGTACAAGTTGTTAATCAATTTAGTAAGGGTGTATCATTTATAAATGGACTTCACACAGACCTTATAACCACCACGCCTACTGGATGGTTGATCTCTTATTCATAGATTCATGAAAAGGTATATTAAGTTAAAAAACAATAGTAATAGATAAATTACTCATTCCCAATTCATTATGTTTAGTATCCTAGGAAAAATTATAGGAAAATTGAGTATGTTCAATGTAGATCATTGGGTCATTCTAAGAAGTTGTGTTCAAATGGACATAGTTTTTGTTAATAGGGGGCCACTTGGGTCCCCTTAAGAGGTTATTTATGTTTTTGAGCCTAAATTAGATGTTTAGATCGGGGATATAAAATCATTCTTGCATGGATGTATATTATTCCGGATAACAGGGATCCATCCATAATCGTTCGTGTGATTATTTTCACATAGTGGAGGAGTTTCTGGTTACCAGCTTTTTGTTTTTGACAGCGGAGTGGAAACTAATTGAGTTTCCATTTTTGTGTCTTCATAATTTAGAAGAAAATTTATTTTGGAATCATTGTGATTATATATTATGGAACATGGTTTGGGTCAATTTTTTATTAGTGATGTAATAATTTTTTTCCGTCTCTTAACATCATGTTTATTGGTCCTTAGAGTTCCTACTATTTTAACATGATGGTAATAACTCAATTTCGTTATACTGAACGAACTCCCTAGTGAGAGTGTAGTGCCCAGTTGGTCACTGACCTGGATTCTAGAGCTCTTCCCATTTTGCCTTTTATAGACAGTCAAAATGTACTTGGGTGGCTATGATGATTTGGATTTTTATATACTAGTATTCAATCAGTGTTGGCATTTGATTTGATGAGCTTATTGAGTTTTGAGTCTTCGTTTTGAAAAAAAATCATAGATTACCATCAAGTTCTTATCTAGGGTATAAATCGATGTAATTTTCTTACATTTCTCATGGATTCTTGATCCGAGCTTTTGATCCTTACTAGGTGGGTGATGTCACTTATTTGTGTTTTAGGGGACATTATATTCGTATGTTACTATATTTTGTTGGGATTCTTTAAATATAGGGGTTACATATTTATTGTCTTCTGTATTTATATTTTTTTGAGACACTAAATGATCTTGGTGTTTTGATATTTTAGCTATGTATATTTTTATCTGAGGGGTGAGTCTCTATTCTAGAAATCGTATCATTCACCACATAAAAGGCTTGATAGATTTATTGTTGTTTCATCTTGTTCTATCATTCAAAATTCCTGATTTTTGGGGATATAATGTCCTATGGTGGGTTGGTTGTAATAATACATTACTTTTTTTATTTGTTTTGGCCCATTGATTTGAGTAACCTATATTTATACCTCTTAGTGAGTTGTTTTTTATTTTACTGAATACTTTTTGAAAGATTCTATGACTTTTCATGTTTGGAACATTTTTAAAGATTTTGTGAGTCCTTTTAAATGATTTATGCATTGTTTGTTCATTCTCTAAACAAAGTGTGAAATATCTTTCATGGTTTTTGTATCGTTTAAACTATGTTTGAATCATGTTGCACAATTTTCACATGGTTTACACATTTTTTAAACAATGTGTGATGCATATTACATTATTTGTTCACGGTTAGTACTAAGTATGAAACGTTGACCAGGAAACTGTGCACAAGATAATAAATGTAATGAAAATTGTAATTAACATCCTAAAACCCCCCTATATAACCCCATACTCCTCACAATCAATAATAATACGATCCTTAGGAATTTTGGAGCCCCCTAGAGCCATTTTTTCTCCCCAAACGTCGCCACTAGGGAGATTGAAGGGCCAACCGCACCGATGATATTCTCTTTCTATGAGTTCATTTCATCTTTATTATGGATATCCCTTATTATCTTTTTTATTCTTCATGAAGGTTGTGAAATAATAATATTATTTTTGGATGTTGATTTATTTTTTAGTGTATATTGGATATAGTACCTTATTTTTGTTCTCTCAAGATTTATCTTCTTAGATCAAGTGATCATCATTAGAGGAGACATATCATATATTTTTGCAGTGGTATTATTTAATTTTCATGTAGGTGTATATTTGAATTTTTTTTATGATTTATTGTTTTATGATAAATTCATTGATGTGTGTTCAATTTTTTATAACACATTTTCTATGATTTTTTTCAATTAAATTCTTTATAAAATATTCTGTGGAAAATTTATCATTAAACTAAACCTGTTATGATTTAAGTGGATTTGATATTGATATCCAGCAATATTTTACAAGTTAATTAAATTACGTTTTTATAGTGTATTATTATCAAATAACTTTAAAATCATTTCTTCATGAAATATATGTATATCAATTGGTTTTTGGTTTATTAAATGGTATTTGTCACAGGATTTCATTTATTAAATGAACATACCTAATTAAAATTACATGAATTGAACTATTTTATGTTTCCTAAATATTTTTAAATGATTTTATTTATTAAAATACCATGTACCCCCTTTGAGTGATTTTACAATTTATTATAATTGATATTCATGGGTTGTTTAAAATAAATGATTTATCATGTAGTAATGTTGGTTTAAACCCATGATTGTGAAATTAATTAAATCCTTTTAAAAATTTAATACATAATTTAAAATCATTTGGGATTATTTGAAATAAATGATCATTTTAAATTCCTTTTGTAAATTTTTTGATGAATTTTGAACGGAATATGGTTTTATTAACCAATTTAATATTGAATTGTATAAAAGGTTTTTAATTTAAAAATTATTTAACATGAAATAGGATAGAATTCGATAGAAATTAAATTGTTGAATTTATTTTGTGGGAATTGATTTGGTGAAATTTATTTCAATGTTTTATTTGATAAAAATGTATTGAAATATATTTGATAGAATCCTTTGGGTTTTATCGTGGAAAAATCCATGTTTTCATTATAAACCCATGTTATAATTTTTGGATAGAAAATGGGAATATTTATAATGGTGAACGAAATGAATTTTATTTTTTAAAATGAATTTATGATTATTGATTTGGCACATTATCACATGCATGTATTAGGCAGTTAGTGTGTTAAATGGATTATAGTATACAATTCTCAACTGTTTTAAAATAATAATGTAGAATGTCACATCCTAGATATGATATTTTTGATATATCCTTTGTGAGTACTAAAGGGATGTGTGTATACAAATATTTCCAAGTCACCATGAGTGTGTAGAGTCTTTTAGCCAAGAAATATTATAACTTATTATGAATTTGACCATGTAGATCACCTGTTTTTATTTGAAATATAATCCATTGTGGCCAATAACTATTTTACATTCAGTTTCAATTTATATGAAAAACTTCTACCTATGAAATCCATATACTAGATCTTGAAACATGACATCATTGTCTTTCACCAATTGTTAAAAATGATTCATTTTGTGGTTCATTTATTGTTTTTATTTATCTTCAATATATCATATAGATCCTTATTTAACATTAAAAATTATTTGAACATTATCGTATTTTCATTACTATCCAACATTATATTGTGAAATAATATTCAAATATTTTTTGGAAAACGATTTTTTTTAAAATAAGTAATTGAATATTTTAAAATTAAATTTTAATAAAATCTTTTTAAATTTTAAAATATCTATTTTAAAACTAATCCTTGTACTCTATCATTTTTACTCCCCATTTAGCATATTTGAATTATAGTATGAAGTAATTGAATTGAATATTTGTTGGAATCCTTTTGGGAACTTTATCTCACACACAACTTGTACATTTTTTTGTTTTTGACCCTTTATTATCTTATAGCAGTAGTTCATTCTCTCACCATACTTTGTGGGTTCATGACTTAGACCACTGAGATATGGGTTTTAGTGGTCATGTTCCACTTTTATTTTTCTTAGTGACTCCTTGAATGTGATAATGATATATTAACCAAAATATATATCTATGTGTGTGATAATGTTTCCACACTGTACTCAATTATTGTCATACATTAAGGGCACAATCAGTCCTAATCGATATTTTTACATTACTAGGTGCTTGTATTTAGCATGTGGGGATCATATTTCCTCTATGGTTAGTGGAGAATCTCTTTAGCTATCGGTTTATATGGTATTTAGGTATGGATTGTAATAAAATCTATTCCTTAGTAAATAGTAATGGTTTTACGTACACATATCAAATTAAATCCTATTATAAAATCAATTTAATCTATAGAGAGTATAAAATAATTATATGAAGTTCATTCCCACAAAATTCATTTGGTGGAGAATCATAAATATGAAATTTGATCACGATACCATTTTGGGTTTTCAAATCAAATTAATCATATAAACAATAATTCAGTGACATGATTCTTTCAAAATATTATTCATATATAGTAGAGTTTCATTACCAATAAAAAATCGTAAAACATGAGTCCTAGAAGGGTATGAATGATTACATTTCACAAGGAAATTATCATACAACTCATCAACAATAGTGGCCGCATGAGATATCCTTATGTTTCTATGATTATGAGGATTTTGAGGTTGATCGTCATCATTCTCCATTATATTTTAGAACTGGACTGTATAGTTCTTGTACTACTTACATTTGGACCATTACTGTTTGGTTGGTTCATTTTGTGGAGGTTTTCATCAATAAATATCTAACCAAATATTATAATCTCTTTTAGATTCTATTTCTTAATGAACTTCATTTACACACTAGTATAATTTACCAATCCCCATGAGGAAACATCCTCCATGTTTTTTCCCACTCATCGAGCATAAAAGAAAACTCATCTACATCTATCTATAGTTTTTAAATTTTTGTTACAATTACATCTTCTTATTTATTATCAAAACAATGAACTTGATGGGAACATCAATCAACTTATATAACTTAAAAAAACATAAAATTGTTTCTTTATAACTACCATATTCTTTTTTGATAAATCCCTTTAATGACACGGTCATTAGAAAAAGATGAATTGATCAATATTTCCTTCAATTTGGATGATAATACTAGAAGAATACCTCAATAGTCTTGTATAAATTTATTTATTTTTTATAATTCATTCATCATCCATCATTATTATCCCAAGGAATTACATCACAATTTTTATATGAAGAGTAATTTGAATGAAATTAATTTAAAATAATCTCTTAACCTAATCCCACTCAATGGATTAAATTTAATGATGTTGGATTATGTTATTAATAAGATTCCACCACAAATATTATTAAACTTCCAATGATATATAGTTAAAAATAAAATTCCATCCTCTAAAAAAATAATAGAAATATATTTTTAGTGGAATTCATCCTTTAATCAGTAACTATTGGGTCAGTAGAATAACTAAAATAAAGTGGACGATTCCTCATGAAGTACTTTGTAACGACCTGAATCCGGAGCCACATAACCGGTGCCCCGTACCCGGTTCGACACATGACCTCAAGCGCATTTCCCCAAACTCCAGAGGCTGTCAACTAGCAGTGAGGGACTTGGTGAGTCAGTGGGGAAACTATGCCCTCATTTGGTGAAGTATACAGTTGAAGAAATAACATAATCAATAGCGGAAGAAGTAAACAACATATGAAAACTGAACTAAAAGTAGAAGAAACGTCTGATATAATAATCATGCAGTATGGTACATGTATCTATGGAAAGAAGTAAACAAATCAATGTGCTGGAATTCGACTAAAACCAAAGTACTAAATTTAAACAGTAACTCCATCAACATCGCGAGTTAAAGCCTGGTCCCATGCTCTCCAGATCCAACCAGCAATCAAGTACCTGAGGTAGAAGGGCCGCAATCCCTATCTACATCTGCAACCATATAATCTGTTTGGTTCAAAAAGAAGGACCCAAACAGGGTGTGATACTAATCCGAGTAGGCAACCACTACAAGATTTGTGCCCTACTATCAGTGATTAATATAGAAAATGTAAGGGAAAATAAACAAAGCAATGAACTAGGAGTAGTCCAGTAACAATTCTACCAATTACTATTCACATTCATTTAATTAGATAACCAGGGAAAACCAACAAAGTTCCCTATTCAAAGGTATGAATGTAACACAGCAGGTATCCAAAAAGACTACCTAAACACAAGCAGTACATAACTCCAAGCTTGTTCTTTGGCTTGGTGGACTCATCACAACCAACCATAAAAATTCACACTGACACTCTGGGTGGCTTAAACTAGAATACCCCTATAGTTCAATAATCAAACAAGGCACATACACTCTGGTAATCTCTCACGTCAATTCCCATATGGTCTTGCAACGATATCTACAGAATCTATGAGGAAGCACTTTCGCCTAATTCCTCATGTGGTCTCGATGCATGGGTAAACTAATAACACTCTTGGTATGCACAATGTCCTATTCCCGTAGGTCCTGCATATGAAACTAAACCAACAGACTCTCTAGGGAAGCACATAATAGTCTATTCCCCCTTCGATCTCCCGCACCAGGTTCTCATAGCCCTGAGCAGTCCAGTCATGCATAATCGACTGTTAGCAGCCCTAAGTAAGTTAAACAACTACTTGGATAATAGATACCATACATCAAAAGCAAATAAATAGCTTGAAACACATGAAATTGGTGATAACAATTAAACTAACAATTTCAATAGGGTTTGCCTCATAGGCAACGGTGCCAAATGGCAATAAACAGCCCAACAGGGGTAGAAAACACCCATGGGGTGATCCTCAACATGCAACCAAGCATATATTAGCAACAATTAATCATAAGATAACCATCAATATATGGAAAATAAATAATAGGATCAAAATACTAAACCTGAGATACCCGATACATGGGTATCCAGCACTTTTGCAACCAAAACTCAAAGAACATCAAAGTAGGGCAACAAACCACCTACCTCGATCCTCGACGATCAATATACTTGAACATCGGCCTATGAATCGGCCTAGAATGGAGTAGATCCATAAAAATTTATAAAACGTTCAACCTCAGATAACTCACATGAGAGGGAGAATCAGAAAATGAGGCTAAAGAAGAACCAAGAACTCACCACTGCGATTCTCCTGCAATCAACAGAATTCGATTCGGACAACCGATGACGGATCAGTGGCTTGGAGAATAATCAGCCTCCTTGGATGTTCTAAAACTGAAGCTCCAGGTTCTTACAATCTTCCCCCCTTAAAGAAATTTGTCCCCAAATTTCCCTATCAAGGCGAAGAAGAAGAAACCTCGGACCAGTCTGGCCACTATGATTGAATATCAGCCTCCCTCTCCCTTGTCTCGTCCTGTATACGACCGTGCTGCCATAGCACCTGTAATAGAGGAATAGACCGGCCAAAGAGTAATTTCGTACTACGATCAAAAATACTGATAGGATACTCCTTGAAATATTCATCCTGATCCTACTCAACCTCCTCTGGTTGAAAAGTATGACATGGGTCTGAGAAATACCGTCGAAGATGGGAAACATGAAAGACATCGTGCATATCCTGGTACCTCTGAGGTAACTGCAACCTGTAAGCAACCAACCCGACTCTCTCCAGAACCTCAAACGGACTGACGTATCTCTGTGAAAGCTTCCCTTTCCTCTTAATCCTCTTATTTCCCAACCTCAGGGTAACGTGTAAGAAAACCCGATCTCCGACCTTGAACTCCAAAGGTCGTCTCTGCTGATCAGCATTAGACTTCTTCCAAGAATGTGCTGTAGCCATCCTCTTCTGTATCAACTCTATATGCTCTGAGATTTCCGGAACAAGATGAGGTCCCAACAAAGCTGCCTCTCCAGCCTCTAGCCAGCATAAAGGCGATCGGCATGGCCTACAGTAAAAAGCCTCATAAGGTGTCATCTGAATAGTCACCTGAAAACTGTTGTTATAGGAGAACTCCACCAGAGGGATATTCTTCTCCCAAGTACCACCAAAGTCTAGAATGAAAGTTATGAGCATATCCTCAAGAACCTGGATTATACACTCAGACTGGCCATCAGTCTGGGGATGGTATGCTGTACTCAAAAGTACCTGTGTACCCAAAGCATTCTGTATCCCCTACCATAAGTGCGATGTAAAACACGCATCCCTGTCTGAAATAATGTAGTGTGGAACCCCATGTAGACATACAATCTCTCGGATGTACAACCTCCCAGATCATCAACACTGAAGGTCTCCTTGATCAGCAAGAAGTGTGCAACCTTTGTGAGCCTGTCCAATACAACCCAGACCACATCATTTCCTCGAGGCGATCTCAGTAAACCTTTCACAAAATCCATTGCGACATCCTTCCATTTCCACTCAAGAATGGGTAATTGCTTTAAAAGCCATTAAGGTCACTAATGCTCTGCCTTCACCTGGTGATAGGTGGAACACCGTACAACAAAACCAGCCACATCCTTCTTCATACCTGGCCACCAATACTGACGGTGCAAGTCTCGGTACATCTTGGTGATTCAAGGATGAAATGCCCAAACTGAAGCATGAAACTCCTGCATCAGCTCCTAACGTATGTATGCTGAAATCGATATGTGGCCATGAAAACGTAGCACCTCATCATCGCCCAGTGTCCACCCCGGAGTAGGGTCCCCATCTGACACACCCTCCCGTAGGACTAGGCCCTCAGGGTCTGATAGCTGCCTCATTCGAACTCGATCTAAAAGTGTAGAGGTAACAGCTACAAAAGAAAGAACCGTCTGACCCTGTCTATCGTGAACCTCCAAATGCATCTTAGAAAATAGAGCCATTAGCTTCCACTCGCTGCTGGCCTCATGAACTTCCTGTAACTGAGTCCTCCTGCTCAGTGCGTCTGCCACAACATTGCCTTTCCCAAGCGTATAAGCAAGCTTGATGTTGAAAGACTGTAGGTACTCGACCCTCCTATGCTATCTCAGATTCAAGTAACGCTGCATGAATATGTACCTAAAGAACTTGTGGTCAGTATATAACACAAAATTCTCTCCCATGAGATAGTGTCTCAAAAAACGCAAGGCATGAACAAAAGTAGCCAACTCCAGGTCGTGTATAGGATAGTTCATCTCATTTGTCCTCAACTACCGAGATCCGTACGGAACAACATGATATTCCTACATCAGAACTGTTCCAAGCCCGATGCCAGATGCATCACATAAAACTATATAACTCTTTCCCAGCTCTGTCTAGACTAGAATCGGTACTGAAGTCAATATCTCATTCAGCTCATGAAACATGAATCGCAAGCTTCTGACCAAACATACTTCACACCATTCTTAGTCAAGCCCATCAACGGCGCTGCTAAGCATGAGAAGTCCGGTATAAACCACCTATAATAACCAGAAAGTCCCAAGAAACTCAGTACCTCGAAGACATTCTTTGGCTGCTCCAAGGTAACCAATGCTCTCACCTTCTCTAGGTCCACTAATACTCCTGTCTCTCAGATGACATGGCCCATGAATTGAATCTGATCCATCCAAAAGTGGCACTTCGAGAGTTTAGCATACATTCGATGGTCTCTCAGTGTACTCAAGAAAGATCTCAAGATGTGTGGCATGGTCATGTCGAGTGTGAGAGTACACGAAGATATCTTCCACAAAGACCGCGACAAAGGAGTCTAAGTAAGGATGGAACACTCGGTTAATTAGTGCCATAAAGACTGCAGGTGTGTTTGTAAGACCGAATGACATGACTGTATACTCGTAGAGACTATAACTTCTCTTGAAAGCTGTAAGAGGTACATAAGATGGTCTGACCCGAAACCGATGATAGCCAGATCTCAAGTCGATATTCGAGAATACCCTGGCTCCTCAAAGCTGATCGAAAATATCATCAACCCTCGGCAAAGGATATCGTTTCTTGACCGTCAAATGGTTTAGCTTTCGATAGTCCACGCAAAGTCATAAGGTACCATCTTCCTTCTTCGCAAACAACATAGGCGAACCCCATAGTGAAGTACTGGGTCGGATGTAACCCTTAGCTTGAAACTCCTCCAACTGCTTCTTGATCTCTTGAAACTCAGGCATAGACATCCTATAAGGAGGTTTGGATACTAGTGCTACTACTGGCACATGATCAATAGAGAAGTCTACCTCATGCTCTGGAGGCAACCCTGAAATGTCTTCAGGAAAGAGATCCAGGAAACGGTCGACTATCAGGGGAAAGTCCATATGAGAGGTCCCCTGATCATCCAGATATATTCTAGAAATCTGGGCCATAAGACTTCCCATCCCATGATGCTCTGGTCCAGCTCTGCTTGAATGTACATCCCATTCACCATTGTGAAGAAATAACCCACCCTCCTGTGACGTGAAGCTCACCCTGCAGGGATAATAATCAACAAAGGACTGAAAAGGAACTAGCCAGTCCATTCCACGAATGACATCATAACCCGTCATCTCAAGGACATAAAGATCCCATGATAATTGACACCCACAAACCTCAATGGGGAACTCCTTGCAATGATGAACTCTAGCAGTTCTATGTCCCAAAGGAGTGTCTGGTGCCAAAGTATCCTTAGAAGTAAAGACCGTAAGTCTAAGGCTCTCCAAAGTGTGCACAGAAATAAAGCTATGAGAAGCTCCACTATAGAAAAGTGCAGAAGATAAAACTGAGGCTACTAGGATCGTACCTCGAACTGTGGATGGTCCATGATCCTACTCCCGACGAATTTGCTCTACTGTAAACGTATGTCTAGCACCGCAACCCTGTGTAGCAGCCTGATATCCCGGAGCTGATCCTCCCTGAGCCTGACCACCACGTCCGCTACCTCTACCCTGGCCTGAATGACCCGATGAACTCCAGCCCCCAGTCTGTTGTGGAACTGGTAATCCAGCCCATGTACGAGGAGTAGAAACCAAACCTTCGTCACTAGCAGCTGGATGAAGAACCCCGAAAAAAACACTACAGATGACCCATCTTGCCGTAGGCCCAGAACTCCATTGGACCTATAGGGCATTGAGTCTTCTTATGCCCCCTCTTTTCACACTAATAGAACAACACCTGGTTTCCAGAATGAAGGTCCCGTATTCCAGAAGAAATACCTCGCTTCCTCGAGTCACCTCGAGTAGACTCTCAGTGGAGCTTCCTACTATTAGTAGGAAATGAATCAGTCTTGGATGCTGAACTGCCATGGTCAACAGCTCCAGTCTCCCTCAGATTCCATTTGGTGATCAGTGCAAGGTTGACTATCAGGGTAATAGACGTCAACTGGAAGACATTCACCTACGATCTGATATCTGGTTTGAGGCCTTCCTCAAACATCCTTTCCAAAAAAGCATGTCATTTCCCATAATGGGAGTGAAGCGCTGTAACTCAGTGAAATGGGAGGAATATTCCATAACTGAAAGATTAACCTACTGCAGGTTCATGAACTCCCTGGCTCTGTCGGCCCTCAGCGTCGCCGGATAGAACTAGTCATAGAACGTATGCTGTAACTTGTCCCAAGTCATAGTCCGTTGGAGCCCTGCCTGCGAGACTACATCCCACCATCTCTTGGACGAATCTCGCAGTATGTAATTCGCGAGCTTCACCCTTCTGTCTGGGGGTGTCTCCAGATGCTCGAAGATGGAAAGCATGGTTTCTAGCCATGACTTCGCATCCTGAGGTCCTCCATCCCCTGTGAAAGTGGGAGGATACTGCTACTGGAAGAGTCGCGTCAGCTCTACCTTAGATGGGGCAGTATGTTGAGCTCCCTGGAAGGTCTGCATGAACCTCATGAAACCCTCTTTAAACTGAGCGTTGGCACAAGTGTCTGGAATCACTGCAGGTGCCTGTATGGAATGATCGGCGGAATTGTGGGTAGTCCCTGGTCTACCGTATCAGGCGTACGGTCACATCCTGGTTCCTGGAATGCAACGGGAGGAAGTCTTGGTAGCATAGCCCTAAAAGGTCAAAAGAACACTTTAAATTTAGGGTTAATAGGGACAGAAAACACAAGAGTAAAAAATGAGAACAGGAGAGAGACACACTTAAGTTTTCAAAACAAGACTACATGGCATGTATTTAAACTACACGATGGGTTTTTTAAATCCATTTACATGGGCCTGTAACTCTACCGCCACTGGTCATGCAACATTCCAGACTACACGGCGTGTTGTCCCAAAACACGGCGTGTACTTGAATTCTACTCCCCTGCCCGAGCCTCTTTACATGGCTAACCTACACGGTCCTCCAACTCCCAAACTACAAGGCATGTGCACTAAAGACATGGTGTGTACTAGACAAGTCTTGGTGGCCCTTGTAGCAGTTTCACAGCTGGATACATGGTTGACCCTTACACGGCGTGTTCCGAACAAACACGGCATGTACATGACAAGGCTTCGGCGGCCCGTGTTGTTAAATACACGGCCGTCTACACGACTAAACATTACACGACGTGTTCCAAACAAACACAAAGTTTATAGGTAATGGTGACACCATCCCATGTTGTTCGTGACACGGCCGGGTACCTGAACGAGACTACACGGCATGTTCCGAAAACAATGCGACATTTCTAAGAGAAGGTAACACCGACCGGTGTGGTTAGTGACAGGTCCGGGTACACGACTGTCTAATTCATGTCGTGTACTTATCGTACACGGCGTGTCCCCGAAGACTCTCCAACACCCCGTGTTTTTGATCACATAGTCAGTAACACGGTTTAAAAACTACACGGCGTGTATTAATAAAGTACACACTGTGTATTTTGGGTTTTTGCGGGTGGTAGCTCAGAAACTGCACCGAATGCCAGAAACACTAAAAAACAAAAATCTATGTTCGAAATTCTTATCCATGGGGGCACATACTCCCCGCGAATCAAACCTCGGCATCATAAAAATTCATATATCATGTAAAACAGCATAACAAGTATGTCTGTCATAGTAACTATCACAACAACATTGGTAATTTATCATGACATCTATCATAACAGCATGAAACTCTAATGCACCCTAGATGGCATAGTAAAATGCATGACATGTGATTTCCTAACCAGTGCCTATATGATGCATGAGATGGCACACCCTCATCTCATTGGGTTGAAACAAAATAGTACCACAGTCACATAAACTGTAACAACACAAAATGTGTGCATCACAAAACGGTGAAATATAATAAACTATAACACTTGAAAAAACTAAACATTTCAATTACGAGGTAATATAGCTTTTCCATGTACACGGTTCAATTACTCCCGGGCATAGTTAAGTACTAACTACCCATTTATTCCTATCCATGTCTACTGTCGCTAAACATTAAGGAAATAGAAAAGAAAAAAACACATCTTATACCACTTTGTAACGACCGGAATCAGAAGCCACATAACCGATGCCCCGTACCCGGTTCACCACATGACCTTGAGCACATTTTCGCAAATACCAGAGGCTACCAAATAGCAGCGAGGGACTTGGAGAGTCAGTGGGGAAACTATGCCCTCATTTGGTAAAGTATGCAGTGGAATAAATAACATAATCTATAGCAGAAGCAGTAAACAGCATACGACAACTAAACTAAAAGTAGTTGAAATGTCTGATATAATAATGATGTAGTACGGTACATGTATCTATGGAAAGCATGAAACAAATCAACCTAATGAAATACAATTGAAACCAACGTACTAAAAATAAACAACAACTTCAGCAGCTTCGCGAGTCAAGGCCCAGTCCCATGCTCTCTAACTCAAACCAGCAATCATGTACCTAAGGTAGAAGGGCCACAATCCCTATCTACACCTACAACCATATAATCTGTTTGGCTAAAAAAGAAGGACCCAAACAGGGTGTGAGACTAATCCCAGTAGGCAACCACCAAAAGAATTGTTCCCTACTGTCAGTGAGTAATATAGCAAAATTATGGGAAAATAAACACAGCAATGAACTAGGAGTAGTCCAGTAACAATTCTACCAATTACCATTCACATTCATTTAATTACATAACCAGGGAAAACCAGCAATGTTATATATTCCAAGGTAAGAAAGTAACACATCAGGTATCCAAAAATACTACCTAAACACAGGCAGTACAAAACCCCAAGATTGTTCTTTGGATGGTGGACTCGTCACAACCAACCATCAAAATTAACACTGACTCTCTGGGTGGCTTAAACTAGCATACCACTATAGTCCAGTAATCAAACTAGGAATAGACACTTTGGGAGGCTCTCAATTCAATTCCCCTATAGTCTTGCAATGATAGCTACAGTCTCTCTGAGGAAGCACTTACATCTAATTCCTCCTATGGTCTCAATGCATGGGTAAACTAAGAACAATCTTGGGAAGCACAAATTCATATTCCTGTAGGTCCTACATACGAAACTAAACCAACAAACCCTCTTGGGAATAATTTAATCATCTATTCCCTCTTTGATCTGCCGCACCAGGTTCTCACAGCCCTGAGCCGTCTAGTCATGCATAATCGATTGTTAGCAGCCCTAAGTAAGTTAAACAACTACTGGGCTAAAAGCTACCATAGATCAATAGAAAATAAACAGCAGGAAACACATGCAATTGGTGATAACAAGTAAACTAACAATTGTAATAGGGTCTGCCTCACAGGCAACAGTGCAAAACGGCGATAAACAGCCCAACAGGGGAGAAAACACCCATGGGGTGATCCTCGACATGCAACTAATCATATATTAGCAACAATAAATCATAAGCTAACAAGAAATCTCAGGAAAATAAATAATAAGATCAAAATCCTAAACCCGGGATACCTGATACATGGGTATCCGACACTTTTGCAACCAAAACTCAATGAACATCAATGTAGGGAAACAAACCACCTACCTCAATCCTCGACGATTGATATACATGATCTTCGGCCTGTGAATCAGCCTATAATGGAGTAGATCTGTAAAAATGACTAAAACGTTAAACCTCAAATAACTCACTTGAGAGGAAGAATCAAAAAATGAGTCTAAAGAAGATCCAAGAACTCACCGCTGTGATTCTCCTGCAATCGACGGAATTCAATTCAGACAATTGGTGACAGATCGGTGGCTTGAAGAAGAATCGTCCTTCTCGGACGTTCTAAAACCAAAGACCTGGGTTCTTACACACTCAAAATAATATTTGTTCCTTACCTTTCTAGTGTTAAAGGTCATAAATATTCATGGATTGAGATTATTGTGTTACTATATCAAAAATATTTTCTATACTATAACCCATAGAATTTGGTTTCATGTGGGGAAAATCATTGAATAATCCCTCACATTTACTATTTAAATAATTCCTTCAGGTTCAATTTATTGACTAATACAAAATATCATAGTGTGAAAAAGATATTAATAGTGGTAAATAAAATAATCAACAAAAATAATATATATTATTTCTAAATCAATATACTTTTTTCTCATTGTTTTATACCTTATGTTTAAAATATGTCATCCATGATCATAATACATTAAAATACAATATAATGGTTTGTAATGAAAATTGAAATTTACATAATATTATACCATTAAAATAGTTAAATTAGCTATGAGTGTGATTACAATCACTATTCACCCAAATGATGGTCGAGATATACTCTACGGACTAATTTCATGTGTTTACCCCACTATGCATCTTTCCAGAAACAGTATCCACATGTAGTATCTATGTTGGGATTGTTTTCTATAAAAAATAAATAAATTAATAAAACTAACATTATAAATTATAATATTCATAGGATTATGAAAAGAATTATTACTATTTTTAAATCATCAATGTTTATAAAAGAAACTATTCATATCTTAGGTACTATCTATAGTGACCCATACAGTTAAAACATAAATATCCCATCCTATTTGATGAATATCGAATACAAAAAATTATGATCCACAATTGAATCGTATAGTTAAAGTTCCTATTAATACATGGATTTATAAAAAAACATTTTTATAATAGATTTACACCATCTCTCAATAATTACTTTATAACTAGAACCTTTCTTATTCATACCATAATTAAAAATTATTCTTTATAACATTAGGAAAGGAATCATTAGAATGAGTGATATCCAAATCATATTAATGGTGAAAAGGAATATAAAAATTACTAAATAAACACAAAATTAGTATAAGGGTATGAGATTTGGATCTCAAAATTCAATTACCACACCCTTCAATTAAACGACAATAATATTAAATCATGGAATAATGTTTGGAATTTCATAAGAATAATTCATAAATGAATCCACGAAAATGATCCATTAAGTTATAAGTTAGTCATTAGATTTATTTTATTGGGATTTACATAAGAATAGAAATTAAATTCCTTAGATAAAGCTTACTAAAAATAGTTTGATAGTAAATTATATTCTCTCCCAATTCTATCATATCATTTGTCTGCGATCACTCCCAAAATTCCAAATATAATAGTGTCCAATACAATATATAGTTCAATTAACATCACCATATTTATTATCTAATGAGATATCCATATTTACCCAAAGTGTTAGATGGAAATTTAATGAGATATCCATATTTCCAAATGTTTTTGACAACTATATAGTTCTATTTCTTCCCATAAAATAATGAAAACAATTCAAATCAGTAAAACAAATTCATGTAACATTTTTCATTAAGTATTCTATGGAATGGAAGTTGGTTTCATAAAAATTTTATCATTGAATAACTCATATTAAATAAATACCCTTCCTAAATATCTCATTATCATAAAAATTAACCATAAATAAAATGGATAATGACTGTATCAATGTATAACATCCCTAAAAATTTTGAGAAACATCAAAGGATTCCATATTAGATGAAAATTTCATTAAATCGCTATATCAAATATATTAATATAAAATAATGTTTCTATTTGGGAGATATATTTAAAATATAAAAAATTAAAAAATTATTATGGAAATAATTTACATTGAAATTATCCATTGAAAATTTAATGTAATAATCAATTCATCACGTGGTATTGATAATGTGAAATTATTTTCATGACATGTGTGTTAAAACAAATATTACATTCGCATGAGAGGAAAGTTTTCAAAATTACCACATTGGAAACCCAAAAATAGTAATCCATTAAAAAATTATTATAAAAATGAAATCATGTGTAAAAATCAGTATAAAATACAATAGGTGATTATTAAAAAAATTCTTCAATGAATATCTTGAAAACATGGATATGGAAGAAATAAGATTTTTAACTAGAGACTGAAATAAAGTTGGTTTTCCATAAAAAAATATTTCAGTCCCATGTGATTTTATGGATACTAAAATGAAATTATTACATTTAATATAAAAAAAGTGTCCAACTTTTAATTAAATTCATGGGATCCTTGATTGTACGGTGATAAAATTTCATTATAAAAATCCATATAATAAACAATAATGATAAACAATGAGATGAATATATAATATATTACCTCTTGTTCAAATTTATTAGGAATAACTCGAACCTTATTTATAATGCCTATAAATATATTATATTTTTATATAATAAATATATACAAAATTTTAATATCCTATATGATCCACTGATAACATTTCAATAGTTATTAATTATTAATTCCTTATTAAAATCTCTATTTCTATATCTGAACTGTTTAATTTTTAATGCGACTTTTAGTTCACTAGTTCCTGTACATGTTCAATGGTAATGGTTACATCATCCATAGAATTTTTATCATGAAATAAATATCTTTAAAATTCATTACAAACAAACAAACACACACACACACACATATATATATCCTCAAAATGAAGTGTTTGAAAAATGATTTTACCCATCATAGAGAGGGTAAGACATACAATCAAATGATTGTTGGTTCCACATTTTGTTAGATAGATTAAATGAAATGAATATAATAATTCAACTTCCTCTAGGAATTTTAACGTCCAATATTACATTTATAGTCATTAAATATATCCTTCTTACACTCTATGTAATGAGTAATTGATAAAATATCCACATCGCACCATGGAAGTGAAAGACCACAACTACGCTTGAGTGATGTTACTATTTTCCAACATAATGGAAGGAGATAAAGTAGAAATGATATAATAATTATTTAATAATAATAATGTCCTTAATGTCATTAGAAAACAATAGAACCATCATAATAACCATCCTTGACTGATGGTTGTGGAAAAATATTGGTATTGTTACTTGGAGGTGGTCTCCCCACACACACATCAATGATATTTGGAATTTCCATTTGATCGAATATAGGGTTATTTTTGTAGATAAGTTACAATAATAGTATTTTAGTATATTTAGGATACTTAATGTAGTTTATTTCATTTAATATTAATTATTTTGAGGAGGTAGATGATGAAATTAACTGAACAAGGATGTGTAATATCATTTCCTCCTCTTCGTTAAGGCTCCTTTAGATCCTTTCATAATGACACTTGGAATTTTAATTTTAGAAAAAATAACCTCTACATCTTGTATAGGGATATTAATTAGGTGATTTTTAATCACTTTATTGATCTATAAATATCAATATAGAATTGGTGAAGATTAAAATTTTTTTTTAAAATATATTTAAGAAAATAAAATCATACCCCTGAAAAATACTTACAAATAGAAAAAGATTTATTTTTGGGA
The DNA here is from genome assembly GCA_963277665.1 of Viscum album. Classification (NCBI taxonomy): domain Eukaryota; kingdom Viridiplantae; phylum Streptophyta; class Magnoliopsida; order Santalales; family Viscaceae; genus Viscum; species Viscum album. The sequence continues at coordinate 1,447,004,689 of OY728151.1, read as the reverse complement.
TAACAATTGGAAGAAATATGTCCCTAAAATAGTTTCTCATAAGTTTAATTGGCCAAAATACCCTAATATCTTGGTTTAACCCCCTACTAAATACATTTTAACATTATGTACATTGAAAATTTTTTACTTATATTATTATTTATTATGAAACATTTGAATGTGGCCACATTATCAAATAATAAAATATAAATTGTAATTATGGAATTGATTTTATCAAATTAAATTCATATAAATGGCCTATTTTAATTTTACATTGGTGAAAAAAATGTGATGAAAATGAATTTTCCAAAAACATTATTGTCAAGTATACAATGTTTTTATCAAAATATTGGTCATAAAATAAATTATAATGACATTAATTGGATTATTCAATGTATTATATAAGTATTTTACTTCATTAATAAATTAATGATTAAATATAACGTATTAAATGCATTAAATTAAAATTAATGTTTTAATATAATTCAATATATTTCACTATTCATCCAAAAAAGTAATTATTTGATAATATTTTTAAAATTTCACTCTGATATTTATTTTTCATGTGTATTAGAAAAATGAAATATTTTTTAAAAATTATTTTCTTTTTGCCGAAAAAATTATTTTATTAATTGTTTTTTAAAAATGGAAATAAAAACCATTTTGGAGGAATAATGTCTTGGTGATTCATATAATTACTACAATTGAGTACAAATTTATCTATATATTTTTATAATTACAACCACTTTGATATTTTTTTAAATTATAGTTATTCTAATTCATTACACTAATTATTAATTAAGGTAATAAATTTATGTTATACTTCATTTCAATAGGAAATGTGTTTGAATTTATCGCAATCTCTCAATGCAATTTTATTTATTTGAGAAACAATATATTTTAAAATAATGAATTGTAATCGTATAACATTATGAAAAAATATATATTATGTTTTTTAATACTGTAATGGAACAATTTTATTTTTTATTTTTCCATTTTTATTTCTTATGAATGATTATTAAATGATTATGGAAATGAATATTTTTTCATGTGTACGAAAAAAGTATTTTGATGTAAAATTTTAATATGAAAAAGAAAAAAATTAATGAGTATTCATGTACAAACTTGTTTCTTTCATTTATTTTTTCATATATCTAATTTTATACTCTTTCCCCATCCATGATTTTTAAATTCATTTTTATTTTTTATTAAGGAATATTTGGTTCCACAATGAGGTAAAGATCCAAATTTTGATGATACAACATGATGGTAAAACTTTTTTATATATGAAATGTGTTATACTATGTGAAAATTTAATAAAAAGTAGAACTTTAAATTTTTTTTTAAATTTTATTTTATAACAGTGAGTACTTAGATTTCTAAATCTATAATCTTTAATTTTCATTTGGAATTCCAGAAAATGATTTATTTTTATGTATTAAATTTATGGTTTATTTATGCTCATGTTCATAACTTTTATTTCAAATGAAAGGTTTATATAATATTATTAGTTATGAATATGTATTTATGTACATATAATATATCTAATTTATTGTTATCATGACATATCTTTTTATGATTACCATTTTTCATCATCTAAAATATGTATATTAAGTATGTATTTCAAAAGAGGAAATAATGAAGATGACGTCTAAAGCTAGTATGAGGTTAATATCCTTTTAAATCTATAACCTGGAATGGTTTTATTTTGAACAATTTGGATTTTTATTATAATGTATAAATTGATCTTGGATATAAACTATTTTTCAATCCATGGATGAGAGAAATTGGCCCCACTATAGAGGAACATGTTGATATTAGATCATTAAATGGGATAATTCCCTTGAACATTACGTGGATATCATGATATTGTGGTAGCTGATGGATGGTTTAAATCTATAGAAATGATATTTGATATAATAGGATGTTCATATCATGAATATAAAACTCTATCTATACACTATTATTAACATAAACGTGATAAATTGATGGAAATCGTTATGTGTTGTGTAGAAATAGAATATATTTATTCCATGGAATGTGAAAAATATAGTAATACTTTCATTGATTTTTTTTCATAATGTTGATTCAGTTATTCCAGATGTGAAATTCATAGAATTATGAATGATGGAAGATGATTTAGTGTCTATATATGAATAAATAATCACCTAATTGGAATGGTACACACAAAATTATATCTAGGATATTAAAGGTAATGTTAATTAGTTATACTGAAGATTAAAGACATGATGCTGAAGAAAAATTTCCTCTTGAAAATTAAAAAAGTATGAGATGATTTTTGATCTTTCTGAAATGATAAAATTTTGGTTTTTTTAATTATGATTTCAATTAAAACTAGGATAAATGTGGTACTGCTTCTAGGTAATGGGAATGAAACCATAAAAAAAATCAACGGTATGAAAATTTATTTTCTATTTTATAATAGGTGTGCTAAAAATGATCCTATGGAATTTAATTTAAAATATGGTATATGGTTCTTATTTAGTATGATCAAGAATATGGACAATGATTTCATGGAAAAATACCATTTCATTTCTATGATTTTTTTTTGAAAAACGTGTAATAGGGCGTCGTAAATGTAATGATATGGGTCATTATATTATTTTTTGTCTAAAGAAGTTTATGAGTGAATGGAATCAAAAATAATATATTAAGGAGGTTGTGGTGAAATACTATAAAACTAATTCAATATATTATGGGTAGTATAATGATGTTTTAATAGGATCATTACATATTTTTTGGATTATAATATTTTATTTTATTTTATTTGGGTTCTGAAAATTTATTCAATTTTTAGATATTTTTTGGAATAATTAATATTTCACCTCAACAAATGATTTCTGGATTTTTTTTAAAAACAGTGGGGTAATATTATAGTATTAAGAATTTACAATGGTCTTCTTGAATTTATTTATTATACTTTTTTCTATGAATTTTTTTTCCTTCCCATTGTAGAGTTTGATGTTATTATGTGTATGGAATTTATTTCTTCTTATCATTCCATGATAGATTGTAGTGCTAATGAAATAATTTTATGATTTGGGTTATGATTTTATATAACAATGTGATAATACTAATTATAAAAAATCCTAAATCTATGAAACTATTTAAATATGAAAATTAATGTTATCATTATTAAATATAATAAAATAAGGAAATTGTTTAGATTATTGATGTTGAGGTAAAAAAATACAAATTTATGTTCTTCCTGATGAGTATCCTTATATTAATCAAGATAAAAAAGTTTAATACAATACTAACATAGATCTTTATTGAACATAAATTTCAAAAAACACTTTTCAAAGGTAATAAGTAAAACATTGGGAATTGAAAGACTTGTTATATGAGTTTATTGATAATGATATCATTTATCCAATCACATCATTATGGGATGATTTTTTTATATAAATATTGTTCCATGAGGTTTTTTATTGATTATATATAATTTTATAAAATCATTATTATTAATAAGTATTTCTTTTAGTCATATTGATTACTAGTTCAAAAAAAATATCGGGAGATTAGTGATTTTATAGGATTATCATTGGTATAGGTACAATCCTCTAATGGTGAAGGAGGATGATATCTCTATGAGACCATCTTGTATTGGATATCAATATTATTAGTCTTTATATATAAATTTATTTTTGAGAAATATTGAGTTGTATTCAGGGAAGAAATTAATATTTATTCTAAAAAATCTAAGATATATTTATTTTTTAATTCTATTTGGATTATTCTAATAGTTATGAAAATTATGTAAAAAACAAACCATTGTTTTTAAAACTGTAAAAAAGATTTCATCTGAAAAAATTTAGTAATTGACATTTACGGTTAAAATAGATATCATATCATGGACATATCATAAATACATATTTCATAATTAATTGTCCTTAAAAAACCAAATTTTATGATTAATGGGATAGAATAAAATATGTTACTATGATTCATCGTATTGTTTGATTAACATGTCATTATCAATGGGTAATTGAAAAAATTTCATATTCATAAAAGCATCTAAAAAAGTTAACAAGAAAAAGTGTTATACTTCTTTGTTTAAAATAATTTAATTAATTATTCATTGTACCATAGAGTAAATTATTGAATTATCATATATTGGAACTTCTATATTGAAATGGAGAGTTTTTTATCTCCAACAATGATTTATTTAATGATTTGGGTTTTTTTAGTGTAGAATTATTGGAAAATTTCCTTCAATTCATATTAATTTAAACCCTATGAGACCAATAATCCTACACCTAAAATTGAATTGGAAGTTATAGTGTTTTCCTAAAAAATATAGAGTCGTCATTTTTATAACGAAAAATGTGAAATATATATGGTTAATAAAATAAATGAGTATACAATCAACATCGTAAAGTTAAATATGTGATTTATGATATGGATGAAATTTTTAATAGATTAATACAATATAATTCAATTCCAACCGAGTAATGTAAATATAGTATTTTATGAATTTAGTCTGGAAAATAATTAATCATTAATTATTAAAAATCTAAAATATTATACTTTGGATAATCAGTTGATTGATATTGTATTCAAAATTAAGTATGTATGGAATCCATTTTGTCTTATTTGTTAGTACACTTGTCTTATTATGATATAATTATGAATGCTTAGATAGATTTCCTTTATTTAAAGGAAATAACAACATTGCTTAAAAAATGATTTTTCCCAAATATAGTACTGAAAAACTGTGTTTTGATACATAATAATTTTATTTGATTTATATGATTATCATTGGAAAATAACACAATTGTGTTCGGAGCATGAATATATTTTCTAAATTCATTATGGATTCATTCAATATTGTAATGGAATTTGGTAACATTTTATGTCAGAGGGAATGATTGAATATATTAATGATTTTACTAGGGAATATTTAACTAGTCAAAATGTTAACAGTGAATGAAAATTATAGTGGGGGTGATTATTTATCCCCTTGATTCAAATTTTAAATAGGGAAATTTATCAATAGATTTTTTGGTGGTATTTACAAATATATATCAAGGTAATAATGAGAAATTGGTAATTGATGTTCATTTTACAAAATATTATCATTTTTATATAATTTGATATAATATGTATTTGGATTAAGTATATTGAAATTATCTTAATGGGATAATTATATTACATGGAGACAGTATTTATACTATATCTTATCATGGCCCAAGATTCATCTTTATTTTGTGAAGGGTTTGAAGAAATTATTTTGTACCGAATTAAATTTCAGGACAACCTATGATAATCAATTTGATGGTAAGTCAAAGAGAATGATTCGGATGTTTAAGAAAATGAATTTAGTATTTTTGGTGGATTATTAATGATGTTATGACAACTATAAAACATTGGTTCAATTTTATACAAAAACAATAATCATTATTGAGGACATATGGAACTATTCGGGGAAATATTTTGAATAAGGTGTTGGAATCTAATTAATTTAGTTGAAATTAGTTAAATATTATTTTTGGGTCCATAATTTTAAATTATTATGTGTTTTGTATATAGTAAAAATTAATTCAATGGTATATTGGACCATATTTATATTTTTAGAAAATGGGATTGGTTACTAACAGAGTGGTATTTCCTCTGAGTTTATCTCATGTACATGAAATATTATATATTATATTTCCATAAAAATATGGGTTGGAATTATCTCTTATTTTTATCCATGATGTTGATTAATTGTAATTGAATATTTCATATGCTGAAAAATGTGTTTATATTATTTACTATTGGTATAAATATTTAATGAAAAAAGAGATTTACCATGATAGGATTTGTAGAAAATCCCATTCATGGATGAAGAAACATTGGAATTTGAAGATGTTATAAATGCAAAAGTTCAATAATTATTTATGTATTGAATAAAATTTCAAGGAAATAATATCAAAAGGGGGGAATCTAATAAACTATGTAATTATCATAGTAAATCAATTTCATGAAATATTTATTTCCAGTAATATGAGTTTTTAGAAATATATCCATTATATGAATGTTAAATAATGCTCTATTTATAACTAAAATATTTTTAGTCTTATTGAATACACTTTATTTTATTGTGTAGTTGTTTTGAAACCATATTTTCCATATAAAGGAAATTTTATTTAATTAATTTAAAGTCACTTTTGAAATAATAGTTATAAAATTTTGATGGGTGGACTCTTTTCTACAAATACCGAGTTTTTGTGAATACAAAAAAATATTTATGCTTATAAAAAATTAATTCATTATCCTTGAATAAAAAATTTAAAACTTACAATTGATCTTAAAGTAAAAAAAATTCCATTAATTTTATATAATATAAATAATTTATCAGATTCCTCCTTATATATATTTTTTCTATAAAACCATTATTGTGCTTCAACATGAGTTTTTCTATTAAATAATTTTCATTTCATTTTACACATATATTTTAAAATATATTTTTTAAAAACATGTAAATTTAGCATTGAAAGAATTTATTCCATATTTTGAATCAATAGGATAAAATTTTGTAAATATCCCCAATTTTTTTCTCTATTATGAATTCTAGTCATTGTTAATATTTTTTTTGGAAAGGTAAAATCAGGTAAATATGGATAAAAATAATTTGAAAAGGACTGTGAGTCATCATAACAAAGGAATTATTTTTTTATAATTGTGTTTTAGTAATTACCATCCATGGATAAAAAATGGGGATATTTCTGTTGAAATTATTTTTATTATAATTTTCTAATTACATTAGTTAATGTATAAAGATAAATATGTCCCCCGATTTCATTTATTATAAATAAAATTCGGTGATTTTCATAAAAAGTAGTAATTTTAAATAATTATTATTATGTTAAGGTTGAATGAATTATTTTATCAAAGTAATTTATTTTAATTTGTTATTGATTATTTAATTTCATTAAATTTTTCTGCAATAATGACATGGATCTTGTTCACTTTATAGAATAATAAATTAAATAAATCTAAAAATTTAAGAAATATATTATTTTTTCAAATATTTCAGTCACATTAAATGTTTATATAAATTATCACATATCAACGATGAGTTAAAATAACAATGCCTTACTTAAATTTTAATCATTATTTCATTAATTTCATGTAATTTAAATATTATCATAAATTCCTTAAATAATATATTCTTTTATTTAATATTATTTAATGAAATAAAATATTAAAAAACTACTCTTTGACCATGTGAATGGGATATGGTATAAAATATCAACTGCGGTCTATTTATTGGTCACTAAATTAATTATTGTAAATTTACTGATGGCTAAAAAGTAAAATACATTTGTACCAGTTTATATTTAAAAAGGGTTAACAATGGATAAAACTAGTAGAAAAGGGTTAAAATTATAAGAAATATTGTACAAATAAAATTTTTGTAATATCAATACATTTATAATCAATATATTTTAATAATATGTGATTTATTTTCAAACTTTGGTTGAAAATTAATATATATTATTTTTATTCATTATTTATGTTCCAAAGTGTCCCTCCCCCAACTTATAAAAACTCTCATATTCTCAACTATTAATAACAACTCTTGAGAATACTATATCATCCAATCAATACACATGCCTATCCCAAAAATCCATAAAAATGTCATATATGTCCTAGATAAAAGAATAGTCGAACTCCGTAAGGATTATAGTGTAATCCAACGATGTTATCTTAAAATATATTATATTTCCCAATAAACACATTTCTAGTTTATTTCATCGTTTAATTATATCATTTATTTTTTCACCATGCTGAAATAAATAAAATTAACTTACAGATTGAAAATTTTTATTATGATTATATAAAAAAACAATTTCATCACATTCATATAGTATATCATACTAAAACATAACCCATGCATACTTTTTGATTAGAACCTACAAAATTAATAGGGGTTTTTCATCATTTCCTTATAAGTATGGTTGTAATGATGGTTTAAATTTATATATATGAAGTATATGACATTTATAAAGATGTTATAATGTATTATATCATCAATTTTAATAATTTTCCACTCATTGAAAAATGATAATGTCATTTGTGCTAGTGTGTTGACCACCACCTCCATGAAGTGATGAAATTCAATTTCAATGTATTTGTTCTAGAGAAGTGTATGAAATTATATTTAGTTTATATGAATTACGTCCATGTTATTACTTTGATTATATTTATGATGGAAAAAATTGTACAATTTGACAATGATCAACCTAAAAAAGATATTTTTTGTTTATAAACCAAACATCCTCAAAGAATATATTATTAATATATCAGATTATGTAATGCAATAAAACATTTCCATAAGTGACATTGAAGATATAATGATTGTTTAATGAACATTATTACTTTTTATTAAGAATTTAAATAAATAATATAAAATCATTAATAAATCATAAAGGTCATACATGAAATGTGAGACTCGGGTTAATAGAAACATTACTTTAAGAATTATAATTTTTTTATTGAATTATATAATTAAAAATTGATATTATTCCCTGTAAACATTAAAAAAACATTACATTGAAACATTTTTATGTGTATGAATGATTTATAGAGGGCGCATTTAAATTTAATTCTATAATTTTTAAAAACGAATAATTTTACCAAATGTCTTGGAAAAATGAAAGCGGGGAATTTTATTAAATAACGTATATATAAACAACAGTTATTTCAATCCTCTAAAAAATTTACTTTATATAACAAATTAATTATGAGAATTAATTTTTTCTATAAATAAATATATTATTTCCATTTTTTTAATGTATTTTGAAACATTATTTTCATTTTAATTGATATTTCATTTTTGGTAAATGTATTTTTTTAGTGCAATGAATATTTTTAAGAGTATGATGATAGAAATGAATTGTATCAGTTATTATTATCATGTTATGATTAATTGGATTTTTTATGATAATGGATGAGCCTGATGTATCTCATGATGATTGGTGAGACAACTATAGTACTCCATTGCATTGGTTAAACTAATTAGGTTATCCAGATAGGTTTAACATGACAGATAATTAAAATTTATCAGGTACATTATTATATATGTATGTGTGATGTTAAGAGTGAATTTTAAAGGTGTATCATGTCACCAAATAGATATATCAATTTTTTATTTAGAATATCATGGAAATATTCTTATTTCAAAAGCTAATAAAATATTCATATTTTTTAATGTATAATAATTAAACTTTATAAGGGTAAATTTTATAAAATTATTAATGAAATCATTTTTGGACATGATTACAATTAACCCTCTATCATTTTTATATTACATTATGATTTTCTATTTAATGGTTTATGAAAATAATCTTGATTTTTTTCATGTGTATGAAAATTATATTCTCAATGAATATTATGAAAAATGTTAAATTTGTATAATAACTATTCATGGACTAAAGGGTTTGATTAGTATTATAATTTATATATCCTATATGAATTTTTTATTATCATCCCATATTTTCAAATATTTTTCATTATGGTTTAATGTATAAATTGGGGAAATGATAAGGTCAAGATGAAAATTTTGAGAATATTTCAGTTAAATAAATTTATTTTTTTCTTAATAGTTCTATTTTATGGTAAAAATGCATACAAATTTGAAGTGTCCACTTTTTGATGAGAAATTTCTTTTTATAAGGGAGATGACCTAAATTTATAATACTCTAAATATAAAAGAACATTTGGAATGAATGAAAATACATTATTTTATAAGGATTCATTTTTTATATTGTATAAGTACATTTCCTTCTATAAATAATATAGATACTGTAAAAACAATCATATTGGAAATAAAAATCACAATGAGATTTAATATAATTTTTTTGAAATTTTTTATTAGGTTTCTTTTCTAATTCCATACCGTATTCATCTCATAATAAATATTTTATTATCTATTTAATAAAGAGTGTCCCCAAAAAACATTCAGGCATATTTCCAAACAAATGACCCCATTTCATTAACTTCATAGTTGGGTACTTGGGTCAGCAACTGATTTCCCACAGTGGTAGTAGGATAAGAAAATAATATTGGAAAAAATACTGAAAGTGGGAAGGCATGTGTTTGTGAATAGGGTATTTATGGAACACAAGGTTTAATGCATGTTTGGAAGAAAAAATTAAATATGTGTGAAAGTGTATGTAGTTATTACCCACTACCATATACAAGAGGTACCCATAAGGTTGTGACTAATAATGTAGCACAAGTTTGAATAAAAATCACATTTGGGACTCTTATTATTTAAATTTTTTAATATATGTTTAAAAAATTATTGGAATAGTGATAACCATGATTTATCTACCATAGTTCATCTTATCCTCATCCCCATACAGAATTCCTCACTCTATGTCTTAGTTCTTCTCCTGGATGCATGCCAGTGTCAATGGTCTACTATACTACAACCTAAAAAATGTGAAATGATAGGAATAATTATATCCATGGTAATTAATAGTTCCATATCTATATTAGGAATGAGAACTACCACGATAATAGTGAATTCATCATAATCCATTTATCTAATGAAATAAAATATCATTAAATAGTCTTGTCGAATGTGGTATAAAATTACTACCAAGTCTTCTAAGTGAATAATCTATTGTGACTACATATTATGAGCATTACATCAATCATATAATTTCAATATTTTAAAAACTAACCACATTGATTTAATGGGAGTTGCAGACATGTATGTTCAAGATGACGAAACTAGAATAAAAATCTAATTAAATGTGTATATAATGAAATAAAAAAAATAAAAAGTTGATAGGAAGGTTTTCCTAAATGATAATAAATGCATGTGACTTTTAGGAATCTATTAACAAGAATGGATATTAAATGTTTGATCATGAAAACAAGGAAATTAAATGTATACATGGGACACAAATTCATTAGTTGTAATATTATTATATATTCAATTGGTGTATTATTTACCAGAAAAGAATAATTTTTGAATATTTATTATTTGATAAAAAAAATATATCATTGAACTATTGGGATTATAAATGAGAATTCAGGTTAGGCATAAGGGAATTATTTAATTTTCTAACCCTGTGAACAAGGTTTTAAATAAATAGATTATATAAAATATCAACATTCATGTTGGTTTAAAATGATGTGGATTTTATATGGGAATTCAATGAAGTAAATATCTTGAGTCCTATGATATCTAAATAACAATATTATATTTGAATACTTTATAGGTAAAAATAAATCATTAATCATGATGTTAATATGAAGAAATTATATCATATTCAAAAAATTATAAAAGATGAAAACATTATAATTTATGATGAAGATATAAATGCCATTGAATATCACAAATAGTGATGTATTTTGAATAAAAAAAATTATGTAACTTAAAATAATTTGATGAAATATTTTAGATTTTTTCATTCCTCTATGAGTATTTAGAGTTCATATGAATGAATTTTTTTGGTAAGGGAACATTTAGTTCCAATAACATCAATTTTTGAAATGTGTGTAATTTATAATGTTTTGTGATAATTCTCAAGTGGATAAGAATTCGTGTCCATGTGCTTGGAGAAAAGAAATTCTTTTCATTCAATGTTTGAGTGGTTTTCAAGATCATCATGATTAAAAACTATTGAATAATAAAGATTTTATTAAAGGATGTACACATTTGGACCTAATGATCCCACGGTACTAGAAGTAAGATAACCTACATAATCTATAAGTTGTTCCTTAATATATTATCATTGAATAAGTGGAAAATATCCCAGTTCATTATAGAAAAATAGAATATATTGGATTTTGTATTTTGATGAAATTTTTGAGTAGAAAAATGTGGAAATGGTTTTCATAATAATTTAACATCCTTCTATGTAGATTTTTTTGGAGTATATATGCGAATTCTTATTGGGGGTATAATTGTCACAAACCAAAATTTTATATAAATTTCTCAAGAAGTAAAACTCGAAGTATTAAATATCATTCCATCTATACCACCCCAATTCTCTATAAACCACTATAGAGTAACTAGTTATATCGTAGCTATTGGGTTATATAGTATTAATAAAATTTTATGAACAACATAAATAATTTATTTGAATAATTTAAATTTTATTTATTAATGTATAATAAATAAGTACTCAATTTTCAGCAAATTATGTTAATTCTTCAAAACATAGTTTCATCACCCATAGTTTATTATCATTTTCACAGTAAAAAAGATAAATAATTTATAACATTTATATTAATTTTTGAAGTAATTAATTTTGTTTTTTGATACTCATGTAAATATGTTACTAGGGTATTTTTTGGATTTTTCTAAAAATATATTTTCCTATGAATAGTGAATATGTTACAGATTTATTTAAAAACTACTATTTATATTCATCTAAAGGTAACACTATGTTTTAAATTTTATATTAAAGTAACATAGTAATCCATTATCTCGAAATGTTCCAATTAATTTCATATTATTATTTATTTTACATTATTTTTTAATGTTTTATTTTGGGTATAAAATAATTTTTTCAAAAAAATATTTTTATACACCCAATGAGTTTTCATTTTAATAAATAAATTATATATATATTTATTAATGATTCTAATAAGTTTTATATATTATGTATTTAAAATTTAATTTAAAAATTCATTTTTTGATTTTTTTTCAAGGAACATAATGAATGTAAATCATTTTTTCTCCTTGAAATTAATTTTTTTAAAATGTTGTTTCATTACAGTTTTTATGAAGAATTAAATTTAAATTCCTACATCGACAGATACTTAATCTTGTAAAATTAATTAAATATTCTGTATCTGAATTGCTAATATAATTTAATAGTTTTAACAGTGTTTTTTACAATAAATAGTAAATATAGTGATAAGGGGTTCATATGTCTATTGTTAATATAAATTTATCCGGGATTAAACAATGAAAAAGGGTTGGATTTTCTCCCCAAAATAAGAGAATATAGAAGAAATTTTAACCATATATTATTTAATTTTTTAATCCCCATCAATTTTGAGAAACAATAAAAATATATTTTCCTTAAATCAATGAATTCTATTATGAAATTCCAGGCATGTCCCTCCCCTGACCTATAATTGGGCACACATTCTCTTCCATTATTCACACCGTATTATCCATATATACTGGAAAATATGTAATCCAATAAATTCCATGAATCATTCGCTTTATCCTAGATCATCTCATCTAATCCTATGACCAATCCTTCACTGATTACGAAGTATGTCAGAGGAGGTAACACACATAATATATATTGACCTAAACCTTGGTCCTTTAATTTTATTTACTCTTCTACATCAGCTAAATTTTATGTATCCTAAAAAATGATAAATAAAATATTATTAATAAACCTATATGTTATTATTATCATATAATAACCATTAACTACCTTCTATCGTTCTAATATGAGATGAATGTATCTTTCATGCGTATGTTTGGAAACCGTTTCAACATTGCAATGCAACTAATTTTTCTACCACCATAATCCATGGATTATTATTATTATATATTTTAAGATTATATATGGTATTTTTTTAATTATAATGACACTAAGAAGTTAAATTAATATTTACATTTCTTTTATTACATCCATTTAAAAATAAAAATGTCTCATGTTCAAGTTTATAGACTATCATCTCAATGTAGTGATCTAATTCATTTTTAATAAACTATTTTTACAATTGGTAATAAATATTAATAAAATGATTATAATTTATATCTATATCATGATTACCAATATTTATTTTTATTAAAAATTTTAATGATTGTGGAAATTTATTATCAAACAAAAACATCGATGAAAAATATTTAATTTTACAGTAGAAGTGATGATGATAATGAATGATTTTTATTCAATGGTGTATAAGATATTCTAAAAAACCCCTTTTTGGTATTATAGGTTTTAATAATGTTATATTAAATAAGAATAATAAATTTAAATTTATTATCCTATATTTATAAAGATAATATAAAAATATTTTCATAATGAATTATTATTTTTAGATTTAAAATATATTTTTCTCAGTAAAAATTAATCAATATATAATGTTTAATGGGTAAGTATAATAGTTGAGTCCTAGTTAACACCATTGAAATTATATCAATTATTTTCATTATTTGGAACTGAAATAGAATGATATTTTGAGGCCCCATGGCCACGTCATAGAAGGAATATAAATATTAAATATATTATATTAGTTGAAAGTGATTTATAAAAAATAATTAAATTTATCCTAAATGGTGTGCCATAAGGGAAATTTAAGACCACTTTTTGGTCTGAGATGAGGTGTTTATTATAGGTAAAAAATATCATTTCTATACATAGAGGGTTTCGACAAAATGTGCATAAGGATAACTTATTTAACATCATATTATATTATTTTTTATAAAAAATGATTATCTCCAAAATAATGCATCCCATGAGAAATCTAAGACAACCATTTGATCAAATATGTGATATTTACTGTAGGAAGGTCATAACTTTTATGTGTGTTGGGAGTTTTGTCACATCACATGTGATAATTGCATTGTAATATTTATTTATATAATTTTTTTTATTTTAGTTATTTAAATAATGTTTTAATTAATTTTATCATCTTCAATAATGCCACCATCCTCGGTTGTGGTATGTAATTATATTACCAAGCTCCAAATGAGTACTTTTTTCAATTAAAAATTAATTACTCCATAAAGGGGTGAAATTAAACCCTCAATAGTTAATTTTATATGAATTGTGAATTAAAACAATATTTAGAATTGGGGTTTTAAAAATGATGAAAACCAACATGAATGTGGATTTTAAATAGTAGAGCCCTTTAATTATGATTTTTTGATGATCTTTTTGAGTCCTAATGACCTAGTAATTCCATGAACATGTTTGATGAACCCGTTATAAATCAATATAGGTGTGAGAAGTCTCCTTCCTCATAGTTTTTGTGCTACACCCATCTAAGGAATTATTCATTATTTTACATCTTATTTTATTTTATTTTAATTATTTGATTCATTTCTAATTATAAAATTTTGAGACTTTTATTTATTTATTTAAAGTATGATAAACCTGGATTTTTTTGGTATAATTCGATCATATTATCAAGGGATAATTGATAAATAAAATTATCAAGGTTAGTTGTAAGATTGCGTCAATGATAATTGTATAAAATTATCAAAAAATTATTGTGCAATTTTTACATAAGGTTATTTTCTAGAATAATCATAGGATAATGACAATAAATCATCAATGCATAATTGTGATAGATTATTAGAAGATAACAATATAGATTTATCAAATGATAATTTTTAAGAAATATTTATAAAATAATGAATAGTGGGTATGTAATGAAATTGATCAACCAATCATTAATTATCAGAAGATTATTACTATATTAGAAAATAATAATTTATTGAATGAAAAATTCCAAGAATAATTACATGGATTTATCAAAATATAAATTATTGATATTTTAGGACAATAATTACATTAAATTTTCAAAGGATAATTAATATATTTTTCTAATGATAATTTCTATATTATCAAAGGAAATTTATAAAAATTATCAAAATTTGATTTCAATATAAAAATGTAAATTATTAAAATAAAGAACTGTTAATTTTAAGTTTGTTATTTGAAATTTAATGAGTGAAAGTTTTCAGAATATAATTACAGGAATTTATAAAGGGGTACTCTATAACCATTCTAGATGATAATTACATTAAATTATTAAAATATAATTATTAAAATCTTGAGAAGATTATTGCTAGTTTATAAATGGTTAAATTATTATAAATTATCAAAAAATAATTATAGTGGATAATTTTTGAAAAATTATTAATAGATAATTATAAATTTATAATTTATAAAAAATATCAAAATATAATTATAATGGAAAATTTAATAGAAATTATAAAAATATAATTATAAAAGGATAATATATGATATATTATCAACAAATAATTATAATAAGGTAATTTGTGATAAATTATGAAAATAAAATTATAAATTAATAAATAATTATATATTATCAACATATTATTGTAAAAAGTTAATTAATGAGAAATATCAAATTATGATTTTTGTAGGGAGAATTTTTCTTGCACATGTGTTGACCTAAATGATAACATGGAAAATATTCATGAGTGAGAATGATACATCACATGTGATAGTTTATTTCTTTTCGAAATGAAATATATGGTTTTTGTTCTAGGAACCCTTGACGTACCCCTAAAAATTAAATATCGATGATTATGGTAATAAGTTTGTGAATATTTTTTCTGGACTATAAAAGTTTCCGCTTCAACTATTGAACAAAATATGGTGGTTTATCATTTCCTTTGGAATTAATGACATTTGAGTTAGGATTTTCCAATCCTTTTTTGTATTTTCTACACTTGTTTCCTTAATATGAGTTCTATGTAGAAATAAGTGATGACCCTTCAAGATTATGATCGCATTTGGGACAGTGTGTAGATCTTAGAAATTTATGTGAAAATTGTTCCATTAATACATTGTTGCTGGTTATTCCTGATTTTTGTTAGTCATATGTTTTGTTGTGATACGTTATATATCATTATGTTATTTGATTTATCTTTAATCCCAACATTCCATTTTTGATATTGTTGTATTGTTCCTGGAACTCAATGATGGTGGAATGTCATGGCATTTTTATCCCTTAAAATGGGATAGTGCATGACTCGCGATGAAGGTGAAATGTGGCCTATTATGAGTTTATGGATATGATGATGCCTCGTTGATTTCGTTTGATGCACTGGAAGAATAATAGATTCCAAGGGGTATGCAATTGATGCATAGCGAATGCCATGTATCTCTCCATTCCTAGATAATGTTGTAAAAGATACACCATTGATACCTTGAGTATATCAACGTTCATAGTCAAACGATGATGAATAGCATGATTTATGAGCCTCATAGATTTTTTCTGATCTTATAAAACCTTGATTATCCTTTCTGCATTGATCCAAATAGGAATGACCATGGTTTAGTGGAGTCTTGGTTAGCATAAGACTACTCAGTTATAGATTTTGTGATACCATGATTATTGTAAATTTATTATTATTATTACATAAAAATATAGAAAAGATCACATTAGATTAATAGTACATTGGTTATATCCTAATGAGTCTGGAAATCAAGGCCTACATAGGTAATTTGATGTTATTTTAGATTTCATGAGGGATCCAACGAAGGTCAAGGTCCTCGTGGAAGAATTCTAAGCGGAGTAGAGTGGGTATTGTGGTGGGCTTGGTATTCACTAGTAAGAGAAGAAGTTTATTATTCATTCATTTATATTATACATTTTCCTTGATAAGATTGTCAATATTTTGATATTATTTTATAAATATATTATGTTTTTAATTTATTCAATTATTCCACATGTCTACACTAATGATTTATTATGATAGTTATTTTTTATTATTCATCTTATAAAATGGTACTGAGGGTATAGTACCCCCACTATCAGACTCAGACCATACTTGATAACCTGAAGCCTCTATTGTATGTGGTTCCATAAATGAGTTCATGTGATAATCTGGCATTTACATATTGTTTTAGGTTCTAATGTTACATAATGGAATTAGATAAATTATAAAAAAAATCATGTTAAACAATTTGTCTTGGGTTGAGACAGGATTGATAATATATAGGATGGTTGGGACTTATACATAGGATAAATTCAATTTATTTGGTTCACTATACAATGGACACATGTGTTTCAATAATGTGTGGAATTTTTTTGGATTACATTTTTTAAACTCACCATGGGTTATGTATATGATTTTTATATTTTATTTATAGAATTTAGGATTCATTCATGATTCAAACAAGGAATCTAGCATAAGATTGTGTATATATACTGGTTGTGGTGTTTAATATTTTTTCAATAATTAAATTCCTTGATTTGTGTTATATGTTCGAGATAGAATCTATTTGTTTGATATATCTATGTTTAATACAGCTGTGATAAACATTTTTTTTGTAATTTTTATGTGAATGTAATTATTTTTTTTCTATATCTATGATGGTTGTTACAAACATGCAGGGATGAAGAATGAGTTTAGGACTCTGTGGGGTTTACCTTGGGTTAAGGTTAGACTCCTTGGGGAACATTCTGTGATCAAATACAATGGTAATGTGAAATAATTGTGACACCATATATTAATTAAGGTTCATCCTAATGACTCTATTTCTTTTATGTAGTGTTTTACATGACATTAAAGAGGATATCTCCCCAATGTAGTTTTAGGAAGAATTGGGAAGCATGAAGGAATGCTTATGTAATTAAGGAGTTATTTGTGTTACCATTGATGTACATGATAATTCAATTAATCATCATGCCACACATTTTTTGTTTTATAGGATGCATGGCCACTTCAACAATATGTATTAATCATTGGGTATGTCTGAAGTATATGAGTTCAGAACTGTGGTTGAATATTCACATATTTAATACTATAGTTCTATTCATCTTTCTAGATCATCAAATCCCCTTAGGATAATGTATAATGGTTAAAAATATTTTTGGAATCTTTTAAATGGTATATAATTTTAAGGAATGAACAGTCATGGTGATATATTGCTCAATCCAAGAGTTAATCATTATCAATGCCCTGTATCTTGTGGCTCTAACTGAGCTGAAGGAATGTAATGTAATTCTAGACAATATTAAGAAGAAATTATGCATTAGAACTAGTAATTCATCAAGGGGTGTAATTTTTTTAACCAAGAAGGTGGAATTTCATCTTCATCTGTGAATTCATTATTGGTAGATGAACCATGGCATGGTGGTGAAGAAATATCCATTTCCTAGGATCATGATATTTTTGATCAGCTATAGGGACCTGGTGGTTCTCCATGATTGAACATCGATCACCAATTATTAATTGTGAGTTACATCCAAGGAAATTCCATTGATGGAATTTTAGATTAGGTACAGACTGTATGATTACTTTGTAATGTTGTTCAAGTTGATGAACACATCATAAGTGTTCATATACATCATGAACAAGATACTCCATCCATATATGGACTCAATAGGACTATTATTCATCAATGAAATCATTTTCCTTTCACCAACACCAAAAAAACATGATACACACCTAGATACTGCCTTGATTATGTTTTGGGATAATAGTATTTGTGTCATGCTATAGAAGTGCAACTTCTTGATTTAAGTGGGGATGTCCCCAAGAAATTTTGTTTTTGAGAGGGTTATAAGTATATGGAAATAGAATATTGAGGAAGTCATGTCTTGGAAACATCCCCATAATTTGTGTGATATTTTAATAATTTATGGTTTATCATATTATTAATGAAAGTCTATCAAAGACTTCTCTAGACTATCATAACCCATGATAGTTGTTAAAAATAAGGGGATGAGTTCCTATAGTCAGACCACGGTGAAGAGGATTTACTTAGGCTAAATAGATTAATGAGGGCCACCTCAGTAGAATCAATACATGAGCATTTGATTTTTTATGATAGGAACTATGATAAATCATACAAAGGACTAGGTGTGGTACTGATTCAAAGAGAGTAGGTAGTCACGTATGGGTATCACTGGCTAAAACCCCATGTTAGGAAGTAGCCTATACATGACTTATATTTGGCTTCCAAGGTCAATTTTATGAAGTGATGATGAAACTATATCTTTTTTGAGAGATATAATATTTATACAGACAAAAAATATACATAGATGTATTTTGAAACAAATTACTCTACATCCAAGATAGAGGCACTAGGTTGAGTGCATATAGGCATTCTACTTTGAGATGATGTTTTCACCTAGAAAATGTAACATCATTGTTGACACTCTTATCTCTATGGGCCTAGATGTGAAAGGTCAGGGTGAGATATGATCAGATGGGTAGTGTTTCTTTTTTAATTTATTGGATGATTGGAGTATAGAATCTTAGGAGGATAATGGATTTGTAAATTCATCCCCTTTATTGGTTAAATTCTCTTATAGACTGAGTGATGTCTAGTCTAGAGTTAGTCCCATTGCGTGTTGTTATGAGGTTCAATGGGTTGGTGGTTAACCAATCCCAAAATGAATGATTGATGATGATGATAGGAACTTGGTACATTAGAGATTTTTATAGCTTACTTCATGTTGGGAGCATTTGATGATATATTACCATACCTATAGTTAGGTGGTTAATCATAGTTATACCAAATGTGTATCATTACTATAAGTGGAAATTCCATTGACCAGTGATGAAGAGATACATTTCGGGTTTCTTCTCTTGATGGCATACACTATAAAGCATGGGAGAGAGAACTAGAGTCCTGGTGGGTTTTTACAGCCACTCCCATTACCTATGTGGAAGTGGAAGGATATCATGATGGAATTTATGATGCGGTTACATAGGAACACAAGGAGGCATGAAACAGAATGGGTGATTGTAGATCGGCTAATGAATTATAACCACTTATTACTAATCAATGAGACTCAATCTATTGAGTAGTAGGGAAGGATATCTATCCAAGTTTCCATAACCCCTCATATACTTCTCCTGATAATTTTTATAATAATGGAAACTTTTTACATCAAACTTTTGGGAGGTCATAAAAAATCACTATGGACTAATCTAAGAGGGAGCAGGACATAGAAACCTCAAAATGATTGATAGTTTCACCAGACTATATGAATATTATAATATATGATTTGAGATTGCATTCTGAACTTCAATGGATCATGGAATGATAACTTATCCTTCATTGAGTTTCATTCATTAACATTTACCATGCTTCGATTCAGATGGAAACTTATGAGGCTCTTTATAGTATTCCATGTGGATCACCTCTTGATGGTATGAGGTAAGTGATGTAGCGTTTGGGGGACATGATTGTTTTATGAGGCCTACAATAATTATGATCTGATTGATAAGAGTTTGATTACAACTTATAAAACAAAAATGTTATATGTAAACCCTATGATGATACCTCTGGTGTTCACTTTGGGAGATTAGTTATTACTGAAATTGATTCCTCAGGCAAGCCATTGACATTTGGGGAAGTAACGAAAGCTAGAACAATATTTTTTCGAATAATTTTAGATAATAAATGGATTTAGGATAGTGGTGATACATATAAAAACAACCCCCCTTTCTATTGTGGTCTACAAGATGTGTTACCATTTTCATAGCATCAGAGGTACATACCCGGCTGTGTGCATGTTTTTTATTAAAATGATATTGACCTAGAGACTTATGCATCTTATTAGGAGCATCCATTATGGAATATTGTTTGAGAGATAAAATGTTTCTAGGAATCATGGTACCACTGGTGTTTTTAGGTGATGCAGGGAGGGATCCATGATGAGACATGAGGACGTGTGTATGATACTTGAGTATAGTGGCCTCAGTTGATTAAGAAACTATGTTATAGATATATCTCAGGGAATAGAGGTAAATATAGGGGGATAATTTTTATATCATAAATATTAAATGATTATAAAAACCCTCATTGATAATAATTAACTATTTTTAATTTGAAAATATAATTTTAAATAAAAATAATTTAATAAATAATTTCACAGGGATTTGCATATGGGGAAACCCCCATTTAACACCATAAATTATTCTAAAGAATATATTCTATGTTAGGAACTTAGATATCAAGAGATTCCAATATTCAAGAACCCCGGTAAAGATATAATTAAAATATTAAATATAGTATAATACACAAAAAATATTTCTACAAAATTATTGATTATCACATAAATAGTGAAGTCTATGAAAAATATGAAACCACAGTTAGTACTGAGATGAGGTTTTTACCCTAAGCATGACATAAAATATGTACAAATCATGTATTTGGTCATATCACACATAAGGATAACATATTTAATGTTTTATAATATATTTTTCCAAAAATATTTACGACCTCTTATATGGATCATTTTAGGAGATATCTGAGTCCATTGGTAGGTCTAAGAGGTGATGTTTACCCTATTAACGATATAAATTTTATTTTCATAATGGGTTTCATCACTTCACATGCAATAAAACATTTTCAATGTTTATTTATATTTTAATTAAAAATTTAATTAATTAAATACATTTTTAATTATTTTCATCATATCAAAAATACCTATATGTAACACCCTACGAATCCACGGTACGTTTCCCTTTGAATAATACAGTATCTTGTGTTGTACGCAACATCGAGTTCAAACATATCATAACCAATCAAACTAGCCATTATGAATAGTAATACCCAATTTTGAAATTTTATAAATTTTATCTTTCAAAAGGGATTTCATTTTGGGATTCGAAATATCAAAATTAGTTTAGGTGAATTTTTTGTATTTTTCTGAAAACATTCAATTTTTTATGAATAGTGAAAAACACCAAGTTGTTATTTAAAACAGACTTTTTATTTAAATACTTAATAATTTTATTTAAATATATTATATTTTAAAATCAAGACATAACACCTATATATGTTTGATATAATTCATTGGAGTAATTTGGTAATAACATTATATATATAAAATTTTATTGAACTTTTCACTGTCTTTTACCCACCTCCTAGGAGAATTTGAAAATTCACATAAAAATTAATTTTACCCCATCTGTGAGTGGAATTTCAAAAATCTGAGACACACGGTTGATATAAGTATGTAAAATGTGGTTCAAAAAGAAGAAAATATTTTTGGGTGAATAGTAACTTTTTTACTTTTATTGATCATGGTTAAAAGTAAATAGGGTAATTAAGGGTAGAAATGATATTATTCTTACCCTAACACAAGTCTTAATTCTATTGGATAAGTTTAATTCGATGAATAAAACATTAGTAATAAAATATGATCCTTTAGGTCCTCTTGGATTAGACTAAAACATTTATTATTATTTTATTTAAAGAGAAGTTAAAAGTGTTAAAATCAATGTTTAATAACTCAACCATTTTTAATATAAGGCTATACCTAAGATAAATTCAACTATAAATATTCATTAGAAATCTAAAAATATTTCGTATAAAATGATGTATTATTTATAATTTTTATACAATAAATAATTTAATTTATTTATGACACAATGATGATGCAGTAATTACCTTATTAATGAATGAATAAAATAATTGATATTATAAATATCCAAATAAATATAATTTGAGGCTTTAAATGAATTAAACAAATTTAATAGGATAATTTGACATTTTAGTATTAAAAATATGAAATTAGTTCGATGTAATAATTTTTTAAGGACTGTAACAAAAATCATTAAGTAAATAATGTCTAAATTGACATTAAAGTGTTTTGAAAACAAATATTATATTATTAATTGATATAGTATCCCTAAAAATCTATGGATGGGAAAAATAACTTAGATAAGGATATATATATTAATAATGATCCACTTGGGGTTCTCTTGGCTTATTATAGTATGTTTATTAACCATATAATATAAAAATACAAAGAGACATGGTAAATGTCAAACTATTTAACTAAGAGTTAAATCTAAACTAAAAGGTTAAAATGGTAACCTAAACTTGCCTAAAACCAATGTTTTGAGAGAATGTAGACCCATACACACCTTATCATCTAAATAAATAAATTTTTATCCATTTTAAACCTAAAATTATTTTATTATAAGATAATATTTCAATCTTTCCCTAAGGTGCCCCTCACCTCTCTTATAAAAGGGCACTTCCGCTTCTCTCAAATTCACTCCACAAAATCTATTTTCCTCGGCCAAACCCTGCCCAAATATCTTCCAAACTATCCTCCCTTCATCCTAGAGGCCTTAGGTTGATCATAATGCCAACCTAAGGATTACTTTTGATCAAATCAAAAAGAAGATCCCGAAGAAGAAGTAAATATATCACCACCTCTTTCAAGTTATTTTCTTCTTCCACTTCCTCATTCATTGTTGTTTCCATTATAAAATTATAAATCTAGTATCTTATATATAATGTGATGTTATTATAAATGGTACAATCATATTCATTATGTTATCCATCTTATGAATAACATGTCACCATACGTGCGTGCGTACGACTTATCGTCTCCACGTCATGGTGTAGTTGTTATTCAATACATTATAATTGGGATGGCTATAATAATGATGTATAATTGATTTAAATAATGAATATAACATGATTATGATTTTTTATATATGATATACCATCCAATTATATATTATTATAATATCAAAATAATGATATTATTGCTTGTCTGTACGTACGGATTACCGTCTCCACGAACGCGATGAGATTCATTCCCCATCGGAATAATTCAAGAATAATTTTCATTTTATGATTAAAAATAATGATTATGAACATAATATTATTATGTATATGAATCAAATACATCCTATCCATAACAAACATGGTTTACATAACCAAGAATATAAAGGAAAACGAATCAGTTAACACCCGAAACCATGATTCTACTAAAATATCATTAACAAAACAACATTAGAAGATCATATATGATATCATATTAATGTATATGGTTATTTTATAATTTAATAACATTGATTTAACCATTATTCTGGAGTTTAACCTACCATCGACCAAGGAAAAGTACAAGGTAAGGGTTAATTCTACAATCTCTTTATTATCCGAGATTTTTTATATGTAATTATCTACGGGGACCTCTTTATAATCCACATCCATGTTTTTTGAAAATTTATTTCAACAAATTTTTACTATTTCCAAGACTATTTGTTAAAGACATTTATACACTTCTTTTTCCTTCGATGTTTTGAAAGGAATCTTTCTATCATTTTCTAAACAAGTTACTTTATGACCTTTTCGAAAAAATTATGGTAAGATTGTTTTTTTAACTTATACGGTGTGTGCGGATATTTTATTCCATTATAAAATCATCAAATATTCTTTTAAAAGCTTATATAAATATTTCCAAAATAAATATTTTCCTTTATAATTATGTGACATTAAATTATTTCTAAAAAAGAAAGATATATTTCTCTCAAATAGTATTGGTTTCATCTATGTCAACATCCTTTGATGGATTTTACACTTGTTTTGAAGTTTTTTCATTATGATAATAATCTTCTACACTGTATTTAAGGTTTTGTGATTTATTTTACTATGGATGTGTTATTTTTATACCATTCATGGTTCATGGTTAATGTATTAACATTTTTATGCTAGTTTTAATACGAATTTTTATGTTATGTTTAAAATTTTTCATATGAGGAATGCATTGGACTTAGTATGTGATGGGTGGTGCCCGCTATAGCTCCTCGATGCATTGGTAGGTCTCATGAGATAAACTAGTGTCTTGGAACAAGGCTATGACAAAATCTTATTTGTAGTCTTGCCACAAGGCCTTGACTATGCTATTATGTAATCTGGAATTATGTATTCCATCATTAAAAAAGATTCTATTGATATTGCATGTGGTTTTTAGACTAGTACAATATCCATGTGAAAAAGTAAATGGAGTTAATTTATTGTATCTTTTCTATATTATGGTTAGTATTATGTTTAAAAGGCTTTTGTTTTAGTCTTATACATTGGATTAAATGTTTATGCTTGTTTATGAAAATTTTTGTTCTATTGTTCTCCTTACTGAGCATCTGAGCTCACCATTTTTTATGTTTTATTTTTCCCAGGATGCGAAGAAATATATTATGATTGACCTACAAGGATTGTATAAGGGATACGAGTGTTGCATATGGAGACTATGTTGTTGTAATTTTTCATTTTATAATGTAATGTGAAACTTATATTTGTATCTAGTATTTTCAAGGCTACTAAACTAATCAGTGTTTTGAGACTCATTCTTTTGTGTTCATGCTAATGTTATGTAATAATGCACCAACTCTGGGTAACTAGGTTCGAGGCATTACAGTTGGTATCAGAGTAATTTTAGTACAAACCTTGGAATCTGGTTTTAGATAAACTTTGATTATAGAACATTACCCTAAGATAGAATTTTAGGATTAGTATAGAAGAACTTACTAGAATATTGGTATTGTAGAGATTTTGTGAGATTTCAAAGAAATACATCCCCGTATGGATATGAGAAGGTAGAGGTGGCTCTGGCACAGAAGTACCTAGGTGTAAAACCCAGAAACTCCGCTTTGAGCTAGACTCGAACGAGAACTGGTGCACGACAATGGGCCTTGCTGCCCTCTTGGTTATGAGACTCCCGGGGGGGATATGCTTAGGATAATTCTCATATTCATTAAAAATTATTATGAAGGGTTTAGGAGTATATACTTCCTCAAAGAAAACATTTTTATGATTATGGATTATATCCATAAACTATTCAGTTTATGTTACGTGTTTTACAAATTTGGAATTATGTATTTCAATTCATTAACTAATCTAGTTTATGCCATTGTTTAGAAATGAAAGCTAGTAGAAGGAATAGAACATGTATCAATTCACGTAATCCATGTATGTATTTTCCTCCTACTCAAGATAATTATAGTGTATCTGGTGAAGAAACTGGTTCAGACCAGCTTATCACCATACTGGGACAACTCACTCAGGTTATGAATAATAACCATACCAGTATGGAGCACCCTGATCAACAACATGTAAGATCAATGTTAGACCGCTTCAAGAGGCAAAAACCATAAATATTCAATGGGATTACACATCCATTAGTTTCTGAGCACTGGATAAATTCCATAGAGAAAATATTTCATCTTTGGGGAGTATCGAAAAGGGAAAATGTTTCCATGGCAGTTTATCGCCTCACAGGAGATGCAGATCAACAGTGGTCATTGATTCCAAACACAAAGGAAGATGATGAATTATCAAATATGGAATAGAGGAAGTTTAAAGAGATTTTCTTAAAAAAATAAATTCCTCGTGACCATCGAGAATATATGGAAAGTAAATTTCTAATATTGAGGAAAATGGAGGATGATAATGTCACAAAGTATGAAGCTAACTTTACAAGGTTAGTGAGGAATTCTGCAGATTTTATATGTAACCCAAGAAGTAAGATTGATCATTTATTTGATGGGTTAAACCTACTTCTCCATCGACCATTTGTCTTACAATCCTTCTCGTCAAATGAAGACATTGTCTCATGGGATATCAAGACAAAAAAGGAATTATCTAATACATAAAAATTTAAAGAAAAGAAAGAGAAGAATAGATCTACGGAACACTCTGAAAATGGAAATATGGGGAAGAAGGGAAAAGTTGAATATCCATCCTGTAGTAAATGTGGGAAGAAACACCCCAGTACTTGACTGTAGGGAATGTGATTCTATTACAAGTGTTGTGAAAAAGGATACCAATCTTGTGATTGAAAGGGGAAGAAAGAGGCTCTCAATGTTGAATGCTAGAATTATATAGGAAAGGGGCATTATGAAAATAAATGTCTTAAGCACCAAGGGAACATACCTTAGAAATGGCCAAGGAAGAAAGGAAAAGCATATGTGATCACTACTGCTGAGGTTGAATCTCTGAAAGACATAGTGGCAGGTAATTTAATGGTTTCCTCAAGTTTAGCCATTACATTATTTGATTCTGGATCATCGCACTATTTCATATCTTCCCATTTTGCTAAGAAAATTACATATTTTCAATTGGACATAACAAGGGAGTTTTCAGTCAAAACACCTAAAGGAACTATCATTGCAACAATGTTTTGTGAATCAATTTCCCATTTGGGAATATAAATATTCTTTATCTACTGATATCATTGTCATTCCAATGATTAAATTTGATAAAATCCTCAGTATGGATTGGATTTCGAACCATGATGCGGAAATTTATTGTAAGAAGAATAAGGTTACAATTTTTAATCAGGATAAGGAGTTCCTTATCATTAGAGAAGAAACGTCACCACCTTATTCTTATCTAGATACAACCCCAGTAGCTCAACTAAATTCAATTATTGGGGGGGGAATAGAATGAAATAACTATGGGTGAGGAAACAAATGTTCAAATTGAGGATGTTCCAATTCTGCAAGAATAGGTTGATTTGTTTATAGACTATTTACCTGGACATCCTCTAGAATGAGTAATTGAGTTTTCCATTGATTTAATTCTGGGTTCAAGTCTCATATCAAAGGCCCCTTATAGAATGGCCACTGTGGAATTAGTGGAAATAAAGAAACAACTATAGGAATTGAGTAATAAGGGATTTATTCTCCCTAGTTTTTCTCCAAGGGGTTACCCTGTTCTTTTTGTTAAGAAGAAAGATAGATCTATGAGGTTGTGCATTGACTATAGGGAGATGAATGCTAGAAAAATAAAGAACATGTATCCCCTACCACGCAATGATGATTTATTTGGCCAACTGCATAGAGTTCAATACTTTTCAATGATTGACCTTCGATCTGGATATCATCAGTTTTGTGTGAAGAAGGAAGACATTCCGAAAACAACATTTTGAACTAGGTACGGGCATTACGAGTTTACAATAATGCCTTTTGGATTGACTAATGCCCCCTCTGTCTTTATGGATCTAATTAACATATTTTTCAATGAATATCTTGATGAATTTTTAGTGGTATTTATTGGTGATATGTTGGTATTCTCCAAAATCTATGAAGACCATGAAAATCATTTTTTTCATTATCCTGAAATCCATTATAAGACATGAATTATTTGGGAGTTTTAGAAAGTGTGAATTCTAGATTTAGTAGATTTCATTTCTTGGCCATATTGTCTCTAATAATGGAATCTCTATTGATCCTTCTGAGACCAAGGAAATCCATGAATGGCCAGCAGTAACGAGTATAATCGAGGTATGAAGTTTTATTGGTTTAGAAGGTTATTATCGATGTTTCTTCTAGAATTTTTCTTAGTTGGACAACCCATTAACAAAGGTCACCGGAAAAGGGGTTAAATTTGTTTGGAAAAAAGAGTTTGAAGACTGTTTTGAAGAATTGAAGAGAATATTGGTCAATGCTCTTATCATGACTCTACTATCATGGAATGATGGGTTTCTTATTTATTATGATTCTTCAAAAAAACGAATTGGTTTTGTCTTTATGCAGAATGATAGGGTTATTGCATATACATCATGATAGCTAAAAATTAAGGGAAAAAAATATCCTACTCATGATCTTGAGTTAGAAGCTGTAATCTCTGCATTGAAGATATGAAGACATTATCTATATGGTGAAAATGTGAGATTTATACTGATCATAAGAGTTGAAAAGGATCCTATATACATGCATCTAGTAAAGATGGATATGGGATTAACCATGGAAGGTGAAACATCAATGTTTTTTCAAATGGTTTCCAAACCATCTTTACTAGAAAGTATAAAAAGTTCGTAGGGTGGTGATGAGGAGTTTCAAAAGAATATTAAAGATGTGAATAACGAGAGATTGAGTGACCTCATATATGAATATGGAATTTTGAAATTTGGGAAAAGTCTTTGTGTTCCTGATATACCTAATCTAGAAAGTGAATTGTTGGATGATGCACATAGTTCCAATTTCTCTATACACCCTGGGAGCACCAAAATGTATAGAGATTTGAAGGAACATTTTTTGTGGGACATCATGAAGAGGGAGATAGCTAATTTTGTGTTAAGATGTATGGTTTGTCAAAAAGTGAATGTTTGAAGGCAATATCCTGGAGGATTCATGAAACCTCTTCCCATTCCTGAGTGGAAATGGGATAATATTATGATGGACTTTTTCATGGGACTACCAAAGACTCCTAGAAGGAATGATGCCATATTGGTCATTGTTGATCATCTTAAAAAGTCATCACATTTTCTTTCTATAAGAGAAGGTTTACCACTTGAACATTTAACAAGACTGTATATTAATGAAGTTGTAAGACTTAATGGAGTGCCCTTATCGATTGTTTCTTATCATTATCCCTATTTCACATCAAGATTCTGGTAAAGTATTCAGAAATCCCTGTATACTGAACATCATTTGAGAATTTCCTACCACCCTCAAACTTATGGACAATCAAAAAGGAATATTCAAACCTTTGAATACATGTTGAGATCTTGCTCACATGACTTTCAAGGTATGTGGGACCAATATTTACCTCTGGTAGAATTTTCCTATAACAATAGCATCCACTAAAGTATCAGATGGCACCATATGAAGCATTATATGGCAAGAGATGTCGAACACCAACTTGTTGGGGTGATATTGGTGAAAGAAAACTCATAGGCCTAGAACTTGTTGAGGAAACAATGGAAAAGGTAAAGGTTATCCAAACCCACATCATAACAGCACAAAGTAGGCAGAAGAGCTATGCCGATATCCGAAGCAAGGATTAGGAATTTCATGTTGGAGATCATTTTTTTAAGGTATTTCCATGTAAGGGAGTTGTATGGTTCGGTAATAAGGGTAAACTAAGTCCCAGGTACATCGGACCTTTTGAAATTCAAGAATGAATTTCGGTTGTAGCTTAGCTGTTGGAAATGCCGCTTTTTCTCTCCATAGTTTACGATGTGTTCCACGTATCACTATTGAGAAAATACATTCCTGACCCAACGCATGTACTCACCTATGAAGAAATTTAATTGGAATCTGATCTGTCTTTTAGTGAAGAGCTTGTTAAAATTTTTTATACAAGAGAAAAGTGCTGAGAAACCGGATGAATCATCTGGAAAAAGTTCTATAGAGAAACCATAAGATGGAAGAGGCAATGTGGGAACCCATGTAACTTATGATGAAGAACCACCCGAAACATTTTATGCAATAATATATTAGAAATTTCTTGGATGAAATTATTTTAAGGAGGGTAGAATGCAACACCCCAAGCTTACATGGTACTAATCCTTTTGAATAATAAAGTAGGTTGTGTTGTACGCAACTTCGAGTTCAAACACACCACAACCAATTAAACTAGCTGTTATGAGTAGTAATACCCACTTTTGAAATTATTTAAATTTTATCTTTCAAAATGGACATCATTTTTAGATTCGGAATATCAAAATTAACTGATGGTGAATTTTTGGTATTTTTCTGAAAACTTCCAAATTTTATGAATAGTGAAAAACACTGAGTTATTGTTTATAACCAACTTTTTATATGAATAATTAATTATTTTATTTAAATTTATTTTATGCAAAAATCGGTACATAATACCTATATATATTCAATATAATTCATTGGAGTCGTTTTGTAGTAATATTAGATATATAATATTTTATTGAACTTTTCACTGCCTTTTACCCACATCCTAGGAGAATTTTCATATTCACATAAAACATAATATTACCGTTTCTGTGAGTGAAATTTCAAAACTTTGAGAGACACAGTTGATATTTGTAGGAAAAATTTGGTTCAATTAGATGAAAATAATTTTTGGTGAAAAGTAACTTTTGACT
Source organism: Viscum album (assembly GCA_963277665.1). NCBI lineage: Eukaryota > Viridiplantae > Streptophyta > Magnoliopsida > Santalales > Viscaceae > Viscum > Viscum album. Next base: position 1,446,973,405 of record OY728151.1, on the reverse strand, counting down.
TTTATTTACCACGAGTAAAATTAAATAGGGTAATTAAGTGTAAAAATGATATTATTATTACCCTTACACATGTCCTAATTCTATTGGATAATATTAATTCAACAAAGAACAACCTTAGGAATAAAATATGATCCTTTATGTCCACCTGAATTTGATTAATATATTTTTTATTATATTATTTAAAGAAGAGTTAAAAGAGTTAAAAAAATGATTAATAACTTAACAATTTTTAATATAGGGTTATACAAAAGATAAATTCGACTATAAATATTAATTATAAATATAAAAATATTTCCTAAATAATTATATTTTATTAATAATTATTGAACATTATTTAATTTAATTTATTTATGACACAATGATGATGCAGTAATTACCTTATTAATGAAAGAATAAAATAATTGATATTATAAAACTCAAAATAAATATAATTTGAGAATTTTAATGAATTCCACTAAATTTATAGTTTAATATTTCATTTTAGTATTGAAAATATGAATTTATTTCGACGTAATAAAGTTTTAAAGAATTTAGCAAACATAATTTATTAAATAATGTAAAAATTGACATAAAAGAGTTTTTAAAACAAATATTATATTATTAATTGATATATTATTTCTAAAATTATAAGGTTCTTACAAATGACTTAGATTAGGATATATAAATTAATAATTAACCACTTGGGGTTCTCTTGTATTGTTATAGTATGTTTATTAACCATATAATATTAAAATACAAAGAGGCATGGTAAATGTCAAACAATTTAACTAAGAGTTAAATCTAAAAGATAAGTTTAAAATGGTAATATAAACTTGTCCAAAACCTAATGGTTGAAGGTATCTTGACCCATCCTCACCTTATATTTGAAATAAATGAATTTATATCCATTAGAAACATAAAATGATTTTATTATAAAATAATATTTCAAGCATTCCCTAAGGTGCCCCTCACCCCTATTATAAATGGGAAATTCCCATTCTCTCAAATTCACACCTCCAAGGACTTTTGTATCGGCCATCCCCTGCCCATATATCCTCCCAACTATCCTACCATCATCCTAGATGATTTATTTTTATCATAATTACAACCTATGGAGCCCATTTTATCAAATCAAAATGAAGAACCCGAAGAAGAGGTAAATATCTCACCACCTCTTTCAAATTATTATCTTCTTCCAATTCCTCATTCTTTGATGTTTCCATTATAATATAATAACTACAGTATATTATATATACTGTTTTGTTATTGTAAAAATGTTACAACCATATTCATTATGTTATCCATCATATGAATTACATGTCACCATACATGCATACGTACGGCTTACCATCTCCACGACGTGGTGTAGTTGTTATTCAATACATTATAATTTGGGTGGGTATAATAATGATGTATAATTGATGTAAATAAAGAATATAACATTATTATTATTCAATATATATGATATACCATACTATTATTTACGATTTTAATATCAAAATAATGATATTATCACTCGTGCGTACGTACAGATTATCGTCTCCATGAACACTATGAGATTTATTCCCCATCGGAACCATTCAATAATAATTTTCATTTTATGATTAAAGATAATGATTATGAACATAATATCGCTCTTTATATTAATCAAATACATCCTATAAATAACAAACATGGCTTACGTAACCAAGAATATAAAGGAAAACGAATCAGTTAACAACCGAAACGATGATTCCACTGAAATATCATTAAAAAAGCAATATTAAGAGATCATATATGATATCATATTAATGTATATGGTTCTTGAATAATTTAATAATAATGATTTCACCATTAATCGAGATGTTATCCTACCCTCAACCAATGAAAATTAAAATGCAAGGGTTAATTCTACAATCTCTTTATTATCTGAGACTGTTTATACGTAATCATCTACTAGGACCTCTTTATCATCCACACCCATGTTTCTTAAAAATGTATTTAAAAAACTTTTTAATATATCCTAGAATATGGGTAAATGAAATTTATACACTTTTTTGACCTTCTATGTTTTTAATGGAATCTTTCCATCGTTTTATAAACAAGGTACTTTATGACATTTTCGACAAAATTAAGTTAATAATGGTTTTTTAACTTATACAGTGGGTGCATCTATTTTCCGCCGTTATAACATCGTCGAAGCACCATTTACAATCTAATAATAATATTTAAAAAATAAATATTTTCTTTTATTATTTTGTGACATTAAATGATTTCAAAAAAAGAAACTGATTTGTCTCTCAAATAGTTTTGATTTCATCTATGTCAACATCCTTTGATGGATTTTACACTTGTTTTGAAGTTGATTCATTTTGATACAAATATTCCATATTTTTTTTTGATGGTTTTGTGAAATTTTTTAATATTTATTTGTAATTTTCTTACCATTAATGGTTTATGGTTAATCTATTTCCATTTCATATGCTAGTTTTAATACTAATTTTTAGGTTTTGTTTAAACCTTTTAATATGAGGAATACATTGGACTTAGTATGTGACGGGTGGAGCCTGCTATAACTGCTAGATACATTGGTATGACTCATGAGACAAACTAGGGTATTGGCACAAGGCCTTGACAAAATCTTATTTGTAGTCACGACACAAGGCCTTGACTATGTGATTATGTAGTCTGGCATTATGCATTCCATCATTATGAAAGTGGCTATTGATATTGCATGTGATTATTCAACTAGTAAAATGTCTATGTGAAAAAGTATGTGGCATTATTTTGATGTAACTTTTCTATATTATGCTTAAGATTATGTTTAAAATTCTGTTGTTTTAGTCTTATACATTTCCTTAAATGTTTATTCTTATTTATGAATGTTTCTACTATATTGTTATCTTTACTGCGCATCTGATCTCACCCTTTTTTATGTTTTATTTTTCCCAGGAAGCGATTAAGTATATTATGACGGACCTGCATGGATAGTCTAAGGGATTTGAGTGTGTAATATGGAGCTTATGTTGTCATAGTTTATCATTTTATAATTTAATGTGAAACTTATCAATGTATCTAGTATTTCCAAGGCTACTAAAGTAATCAGTCTTTCGAGTCTTGATCATTTGTGATCATGACAATGTTATGTAATAATGCCCTAACTCTGGGTAACTAGGGTCCGGTCGCTACACTATATCCTCTATTGATTCATGTCGTTAGATTATAAGGCTTTAAATGTGTCATTTTTGACCTCCCAATAATTAATAACGCCATAATGGGATTAAATTAAATCCTCCAAAATTAATTTTACACTGAATCATTCATTAAAATGGGATTTTTATTAGGGATTTAAGAATTGAAAAAAACCAACAAGGATTTGGATTGTACATAACCGAGTCATTCGGTTGTGATTCTTTATTGATATAGTTTAGTCCAAGTGACCAATGGATTTTATACACATGTTGGATGAACCCTTCATCAGTCAACCTAGATGCACGAGGTACCATTCCTCCCTGATGTTGAACTATGCCCACAAAAGGTGAGCCTATTTTTTTCATCTTCTTATTATATGTAATTTAATTTATTCCATTTATTTATTATTATAAAAATATATTTAAAAATTCATGATTTTAATGAAAGTGCATAAACCTAAAATTATTAAATGATAAATCAATCAAATTATCAATGGAAAATTTATAAAAAACGATTGAATGATAAATTATAAAATTTTCCAATGTCAATTATTTTGTTTTAGCATTGATAATTGTGGAATCCAAAAAAACAATCATTTCAAAATTTTATAAAAAATATAATTACAAATAATTATGTAGTGAAAATTATAATTAATTATTTAAGGATAATTTTTCCATTATATTTGAAGATAATCATTCAGAATTATCAAATTAAAATTTATAAGATATTATTATAAAATAATTATAAATCGGTATTTTGTGAATTTTACCAATGGATAATTAATTAGAAAAATATAATCACATTATTATCAAATGATAATTTTTGAACAATAATTTTAAAAGGATAATCACAAGGATTTTTAAGGGATAAATTATTTAAATTTCCAGATGATAATTACATTGAGTTATCAAAGGATATTTATTAAAAATATCAAACTATAATTATGATATCATTAAAGAAAATTATTAAAATTATCAAAATATAATTGTGATGTTATCAAAGTATAATTAATAAAATTATCCAATGATAATTGTTAAATTTCCAATTTACAATTTATAGAATAAATAATATCAACTTATAATTTAATAGATTTATCGAGGGATAAATTATAGAATTTCTTGAAGATAAATTAATTGAATTATCATAGGATTATTATGAAAATTATCAAAAAATATATTTCTGTTTATCAAAAGAGAAATTATTAAAAAATTATCAAAAGATAATTATAAAGGATAATTTATGATAAAATATCATGATTTAATTATAAAATGGTATTTTATAATTAATTATCAAAATATATTTCTGATGTATAATTTAAGCTAAATTATCATGATATAATTATAAATGGAAAATTTGGATAAATATTCATTAGAAAATTTTTAAAGGGATATTTGAGAGAAATTAACAAAAGATAATTGTAAGTTGAATATTTATGATAAATAATTAAGAGAAAATTATAAAAATTTATGTTATGACAAATTTCAAAATGATAATTATCATAAGTATAATTTTTCTTCCACATGTATTATCTAAAAAATAATTTTTAGATTGTCCAGGAGTGAGAAATTATCATCACAGGTGGTACATAATTTATTTTTTAATTAAAACTAATGATTTTGGTTATAGGATCCCTTAAAAACATCAATCATTTACATGATGATGTTTACGATAATAAGGTCGCAAATTAGGGTTCTCGACTATAGTGGTTTTATCTCTAGATATAAAACAATATATGATAGTTTTTTTTGTTTTAAATAAAATACTTTTAAGGTCGGATGTTGATTACCATTTGGGTTTTGTTACATATGTTTTCATATTATGATATATGTGTGGAATAATTTAATAACCATGCAATATTATGATTGTATGTGGTATTTTGAATCCCCATGATCCTTATGTTACAATTTTTGTCATGGGTAATTTTAGCTTTTTATTGCTATTGAATGTTGATCACTTGTATAGTTGGGCTACATTACATATTATGATGTTATATTTTTTATCTTATGTCCAATAATTTAATGTGTCCTTTTGTGATATACTTAATAGATCTCAAAGAAACTAGACCATTGTGATTGGTTTGTCCCTTAGAGAGAGTGTGATATTGTCTTGAAAAAATGATAATGATGGACTTGTGCTCAGGGTAGGGGTATGAAATTGCAACATTGATGCCATTTGATTCACTCAACGCCTAGTAGTTTCCATGGGTGTGTTCTTGATTACTAATGAATTCTATACAGCTCTCAATTCCAAGATAATGTCAAGTACAATAATTTATTCATTCCTACAGTATACTAATTTTCATGAACACACATTATTGATTTCCAACATTTATTAAACTCTTGGAAAGTCATTGAATCTTCTAACAACTAAATTATCCTTTAAGAATTGAGCCGATATATGTATAGATGGGGTTTGTTACGACCTGTACGAACCCAACCACTCAATTTAGATTTTGGGTTAGTATGGATATTAAACATTTATTTTTATTATGGAATACAGTTGTATACGTGAGTACATCAGGTTACGGATTCATTTTTTGGAATCCTAGAAAGTCTTCTACTCATTCCCTAATCATGAGGTTTAGTGCACTTGTAGATTTAAAGACTCATTCATCGAATGGAAATGGCCATGGTGTGGACTTCTACACTATTATTTGTGGATGTGGTGGTGGAAAAGTACAAACACCATTAGGAATAGTTTTTTATCATTTTTTATCTATATCATTTACTCTTAACATGCTTTCTACATTTAAGAGACGCTTTTATTTACTTATAATATATTCCTAATATTTTTTTCAATAGTTTAATATAATGATTTATTATGTTATTTATTTTTTATTATTGACCAGATGATACAAAATTGAGTTTATTGTTTCCCAATGTACTACATAGACCCTCAGCACTAGTTAGTAGACTCTTGGGTATGGGGACACACACATATGGTCATTTTAAAGTCTAATTCAAACATGGTGTTTCAGTGAAGGATGTTATAAAGAATTTATTATACTCTATAATAGATATATTATGAATAATGGAGTACATTAGGTAAATATTTTATGTTATAATATAATTTTTAATCATATTTTTAATGCTTATATTTTATGATCATAAATTATTATAATATACCTCTCCCAAATAGTATGTATTTTCTTATAATTTATTAACTTTTCTATATATCATGTTTTTTAACCTTTTCATCTATTTAATTAATCCATATAATGATATAATTATATAATCTAAAACCATACCTATTTTTCCATTCAATCCTCTATATTCTCTTCCATGGACATATTCAATAAAAAAACATTTTCAAAATGATTATTAATGTTTTGAAGAGATTAATTAAATTCAAATTTTAAATTTTTTTAAATTTTTAACCAATTCTTTAATGGAAACATATTATCATTATGAAAATATGGTAATTTATTTTTATTACAAAAAATTTGGAGAGAATTTTTATTTCAACATACACTACATGAATGAAGTCTCCTACTATCATGATTACTCTTTCATTTCAATCATCCATTGTATATTCCCTTTTATTCTTATAAAACTACCTTTTCCCAATATATTTTTAAAATATATTCATTTCAATTAAATTATTTCATATAATAAGGATATTTCCACAAACAGAATGTAATACATATCATTTAGTGGTATTTTTAACATTAAAAAAATTCTCTAATTCTTGTTGGGATAAACTACATGTTTGATACAACATTTTTTTCATTATTATTTTTTTGGAAGGTTTATGATTATGATCATGATGTTTTTAGAGAATGATTATACCTTCCTATGGTTGTTATCTAATTACATGATGAATATTTTATGTCTTTTGGGGACACATATGTATGGTTTTAATTATCTGGTGGGTGGGAATGTAATTATATATCCCTCTAGCAAATTTTACAATAAAGGATATATCAAAAGATAATAAGGCCTATAATTGGGACATGACCTATTCTAGTATGGTACATTTTCAAGAAAGATAATTGTTGACGCCGAAAAAAGTCCGTAACACTCAGAGGATGTTTCGGAATGACGAAGCGAAGTCATATTCGGAATCAGAGGCCCGATCCGGAGGCCCGGGATGTGGTGCGCGAAATAAAGGAGGATCCACGCGAAAAATTGTTCTGCGTGCGTAGAATCACCTGGTTTCGCGAAATTGAGCTGATGTGGCGCGCAATCTTTGCGCGCCCTGATTCTGCGTGGTGAGCTTTTGCGCGCCGGCTGCGCTCGCACGCGAAGAATGTTGCGCGCCTCCAGGATTCTGCGCCGGAGGTCGCCTATAAATAGAAGGTAACCCCGAACGGTTTGGGGGTTGAGGAATCCGAAGTGACTCCCGTGTGCGCAATTCGGCTCCCCCCGCGCGCAAGATGACTTCCAGGTAAAACCCTCATTTCGTGCAACCTTGCCCCGGAGTTTTCCTATGCACGCAACTCCACCGGCTTCAGTGAATTTTCCCCCTCCCCAGTGTTCCAGCCTTGCGCGCAATGCGTGTCTCGTGCACGCAATAGGCTGTCGTGCACGAAAAATCCTATGCATAGTTCCCTCTCCGCGTGCAATTACATTTCTCCAATTGCATGCCATCCCAGAGTTTCACGCGCAAACCTTCCCTTTTTCTCACAAAGCCCAGGACTCCTCACCTTGACACCCCTTGGCTGCCCCCTGCACCGGCACCTGATGTCTCCCCTTCTGGGCATGCGCTCCTTGCGTTGTTTTCCTGTATGGCATCCCAAGCTCGTGCGAAGTAACCTCATGGTCCCTTGGGTTGTGTTTCCCGTTGCGTTGCTTTGCCTTATGCTTCTCCGCATAGGTACGCTAACGTCTATTGCTTCTTCACATAGCCATGCTAACGTGGACCCCCCGGTGGTTCGCCCTGCGGCCCCCCTTAACAATGGCTTTGCCGATTCCTTCCCATCCAAAAGGGATAGAGGGCGTTGGGAATATAAGCCCTAGGGGTGTGGAGGGAACCCACATCGTCCATGCTGCAGGATGTTAAACTGCTAAGCACCTCGTCCTTAACACAAGACGTTAAACTATGGTCTGACCCCGTGCTTCGCACGCAGGGTCCCCCCAGCTCGGACATTCATTATGCCCACTCGTCTCCACGGGAATGGACTCTTCCTCACATGGAATGAGATCCTCCTTGTCAGAGTGGCGTTTGTCCGCGGGGGAAGGGCTGCCTCAGAGCGTAAGCCCCGAGCCTTTCTTGCGGATGATTGCACCCGTGCATCTCTGTACATCCCCCCTGCCAAGGCCAGTGGAGTCCTTTTCCCACTATGCTTTGTCCCACCATGGGCCTCCACCCTGGAGTAAGCCCCGACACCAAGGGCCACTAACCATGCGTAAGCCCCTGTTTCCTCTTTGGGACACTCAACGCGTAAGCCTCATTCCGCTTCTCACGGATGCACCCTCCACGGCGTGATCGTCTAGTCCCTGCTTCCTCTTGTTTCCCACACCGAGCATGACTCACGTGGGCTTAGAGCGCACATCGACCATGCCATCCTCTTATGGGCCGCCCCAGAGCGTAAGCCCCATCCCAGCGAAATATGTGGACTTTGATCCATGCTAACGCACGGTACCTAAGAAGCCTCCACGAGGTTCAAACCCACCACCCGGTCGTCCCGACCTCTCCATGTCGGTTCCCCGACCACCTTGGGCTGCCTCAGAGCGTAAGCCCAAAATATTCCATCCCGCATGATGTTAAACTGTATTCCGTCCTGGATGACGTTAAACTGTATCACGTCCGGCATGACGTTAAACTGTATTTCATCCCGCATGAGTTAAACTGTATCGCGTCCCGCATGACATTAAACTGTATTCCGTCCCACATGACGTTAAACTGGATCTTGTCCCGCATTACGTTAAACTATATTCCACCGCGCATGACGTTAAACTGTATTCCCCCACTTGGGACGTCTCAGAACGTAAGCCCCATGTCTCACTCCACCATCCATCCCGATCCTTACCCGGGCCGCCACATCCCGGTGAGATCATGCCACCCCATCCCACTCCATGATATATGGGAATCCACCCACGTGCTGGCCCCATCATCGGTGTTCCCCCCTAGGGATCCTTCAACCCGTTCCATCTCCGCAAGACATTAAACTCGCGACATAACCCGTGTTAAACATGGGAAGATGAGGAAAACCTCAGATGGTACAGATTCCCCGCGTTTGATGTGGGATGCCTCGGGCTTCCGCGCCCTTGAGAAGCCCTGTGATGAGGGACCAAAGACAGACATGCTGACGACGCCCCAATGTGACCATTCTCCTCACCGAAGGTTGCTGCCCCGACAAGACCCCTTGGAGTGTCTTGACGGAAGCAGCGTAATTAATTGGCGTCCATGTAGATATGGCACTGGGAATGAGCTTCACGAACCCGTCTTAATTCTTTGAGGGAGACTCGGACTAGGTAATGAGCTCCGAGGAGGAATCCACGGAAGGAGGAACCGATATCCAATCATCCCAGTTTCGATCAAGGAGAAGACGTCCCTGAACAAGGAACGGATGTCGCCCTCCTTTGGAAAGAGGGAATGCGGGGCAACAAGCAGCGTGTCCTCCCCCACGGACGGATGCGCGCGCACCGGTGAAAGCGTCGGAAACAAAAAATGGTGAACCTCACGTGAAGCTCTTCTCCTCATAACGGGGAATGGTAGCCGTAGAGGCGTCGGAAGAACAACATGTCACCAGGTCCGGGTAACCCTCACCAGGACATGAACCCGCCAGGGGGTCCAGGCAGTCAGGGCGTTGACTACTCTGTTCTGTGACGTCGTCAGCGTGGATCCCTCATGCCTACCATGGAATACAGAATGACGTTGGGCCTTGGTTGTTGATATCATTTCCTGTTTATTCTAATGGGTTCATCTCCATGTTTCTAAGAATCAGATCACTACATTCGGAGCTCGATCGCCACCTGCCCACCGGTGCAGGGGCAGGGGCAGTACCGACGTGGCTACCCCGCGCAGTCCCACCTATTCGGCAGTCGCTCTGGCTTCGACCGTCGTAGAAGCTGGGCGCTTGCGCCCCCTCTCCCCGTCAGAAATCATCCAACGGAGGGTGATCAATAACCTGGTTCGTATTTATGACGATGAAGGGGTTTCCCCACCAGGGGCATGGCCCACTTAGATCTAGAGGCGGTCACACCTCACCACCATCGCCACCCTCGAGGGATGCGCAGGGAGCCACCGCTCCCCACACCGACGTTCAACCGCTTCGGGAACCTATCCCTGGAGCGCTTTGACACATCCTTCCCCTACGCCAATGAGGTGGGGGATGTCCGGGTCGACCCGATCGGCGATCCATCCCAGGGGTTAATGGAAAGAACCCCCGCCAGGCTGCGTCGATGCCGCCGCCCGACTCCCCGAGCCGAGGAGCAGGCAATCTTCATGCCTGCACCGCCGGTTCCGGCCCATCTAACATGACGCTAGCATCGGGCGCAAGTGGGAGATAATGCCCGTCCTGGGGCACCAACATCAGCAACCACTGTGGCCCGAGCCACTGCTGACTCCTGTTAAAAGATCCTCGCGCATGTTGAGTAGGGGCAGCCGCGTGCCCGACTTGGATCGAAACCCCGACCGCCCTGCAGGCAGGTTGGGTTGATTCTCCTGGTCACAGACACTGGCAATGGCCACTGAGGACCAATCTGCGGTAGTGCCTCTCACCATGAGGGCTCATTCCGTGCCACCGATCTAGGAAGCCAAAAGCTTCTTCGCGACAACTATGCTCCGGGTATGACTCCTTCCAGTGCCCACTACATGGGGTATGAGGTCACTCCCCCTACCGCCGGTCATGTTCTTGGAGCCGCTATGTATCCAGTCACTCACTCACATGGAGGTCCTCCCCATGTCCCTTTCGACATCTATCCCGGTGCTTCTCGCACCCCGGCCTTCGGTCCCCTCTGCCCCAGCTCTATTGTGGCCGGGGGACCCCATGATGGAAGTCGTCCTTACCCTAAGGAGCTACCCAGGGGTAGGAAGGCCATGCGTCGTCATCGTAGGAGGAATGTCAGGGGAGTCCGGACGGGAATCAAACCAGCCCATTTCTCGGATTTGGAGGCAGAGTACGACTCGACGATGGAACCTCCCCCCCAACCCTTCGAGTTTAGGGCAACGGTGGGGATGCGACGCGTCAGTCTCGGACTCCCCGAATGCGAGATCTGTATGATTCCCTCCTCCCTTCGAATGTATTTCCATGAGGACAAGGAGTTGGTGTACCGCCAGGGATCAAGCCCGCAGTTGCAACTGACCTCCTCGGAAGCACCTCCCGCCCCTGTTAGGGAGGGTGCGGAACTTTTCTGGGGACCGACGGAAGAATCGCGAGGCGAAACACCCTCAGAGATCACCGATGCTATGAAAGGAGGCCCATCCACAGGCCCATCCTATCACGACGTGGCAGCCAGGGCAGTGAAACCCCTAGAGGATGACCCAAGGATCGGCGGCCAATCGGCCTGTTCGCCGTATTCGCGTCGGCCAGCCCACCACCCCGACGGCTTTCCTCGGCGCCATTGCCAATTCCCCGAAATTCCTCGGTGGACGAGCAGGGGCCGCAAGTTCCGGACCTCGAACTGGAGACGTGGAGCTTCTGGACCATTCTTGCAGCGGGCCACATCCCTGAGAAGTTTTGGCCGGTCGCAGAATCAGGTTTTGATGTGCCAGAGTCACTCAACCCGGGAGAGTTTGAATGCTTCTGCCAGATTCTTCGAGGGACCCACTCCCGCCTCCGCCATCAGCTAGCGCCTTATCCCAGGAGCCAAGCGCATCTCGAGGAGATTGGTGAGCAGTGCCGCCGGTCGACCTAGCAGCACTCCCTGCGGTTCGGAACCCCGAGTCACTGAACCACCATGAGGCCCTTCAGCAACAATGCGTCCAGAGTTTTCAAGTACTCCGCAGAGTTATTGAGGAGGCCACCCCCCACGCGCATGTCTACGGGTGGGGGCAGTATGCTGCTCTCCTCTTCTGTGCGATCCACCGGCAGCCCGATCCACTGGGCAGCCCTGAGGGAACGTCGCCAAGGGCAGTAGCAGTCAACATGGCTCAACCTTTAGATGAGGGAAACATTGTGGAGCCCCTCGACGGAGACTCACCCCCCGAGAACAGGCCGCTACTGGACCCATCTTGGAGGATTACTTGCCAACAGAGGAGCCTCCTAGGCCTTCATGTACCCACGGAGGCACTGGCGCTGGGCCGAAACATCGGCAAGGGTAAAGAGCCCATCGGGTCTGTCAAACTCGCCGACCCATCTGCCTTAGTGCAGAAGGTAGAGGAAGATCCCGAGAAGGCCACGTTGCGCCAACATCTAGCCGTGCAAAAGAGGATGGTTGATGAGCTCCTGGCCGAACGCATTGCAGAGCGGCGACCTGACTATGGTAACCTTATACTAGGACAGCAAGGGCAGGAGCATCTACCCCTTGCTAAGATTCCCCCGGGAAACCGTGACCGTGTCGTTTTCGCCGACATGGGAGACACTGGAGCCCATGGCAAGAGGGCGTGATATGTTTCGTCGAACCCTCCCGAGCGGCGAGACAACCTAGGGGACCCTGCTCGATTTCCTTCTGCCGCTCCGAGAGTCGCTCCGCCAGCTGTCCGCCGAGCCGCTGAGCGCGACTATCGTATCGAAGAGCCTGGCAATGCGCTTGTGGTTAGAGATCCCCATCAGGATAGGAATCCGCATCCGGATTATCTGATGGAAGTACTCATCGCTCGCATGGAGGCCATGGAAACTTGGCAGGTGGCGGTCCCACCGGATGGCATGTCGTACCCCGCATGGGTTGATGACATGCCTGCCTCTTCGGGATTTGGGAACCCCACTTTTTCCCCCATTAATAGGACCTGAGACCCGCCACAACACTTAGCCCACTTCAACTCGAGGTGTGGGCCTATGTTAGGGACTCCGGCGCAGTAGGAGGCTGCCAAGCTCCGGTGCTTCGTTCAGACACTGGAAGGACCAGCATTCGTCTGGTATAGCCAGCTCCCTTTTGGATCAGTGACTAGCTGGGAGGACCTTCGCCAACAATTCCTCTACCAGTTCAGTTCCACAACCCGGAAGACGAACATTGCAGACCTCTTTAGGTGCAAGTAAAGGCCCGACGAGCGAGTCGGGGACTTCGTCGCCCGGTGGAAGGGGCTCACGTACTCCCTTGACATGCCACTGACTCAGGAGAAATTACTGACGATGTGTGTGGGGAACGTCAAGGCGGAGTTGGTTCCTTCCCTGATCATGCATAATTAACCTGGAGGGTTCCGGGACTTCTCGGACAAGGATCAGCACCTCGAAGAAGCCCTACAACAGGCCGGTCAGGCACACCCGCTGCCTCCTGTAATCTCTGCAAGGAGAGCCGCCAGAGTCGAGCCCACTGCTGTGGCGCAGATAGCGGCCCCTAGGCAGCTAGAGTTTCTGCCGGTGATGCCAGCTCAGCAGGCTCATCGGGTTCCACACCCACAGCCTCCGGCCCAGCAGTGGCCGCCTCAAAATCGGCAGGCGCCTCCGCGTAACACACTGCCACCACCTAAGGGAGGTAATCTGGCTCCGCCTCCTCGGCCTGCTCCTCCAGCCCCAATCCATGGTCATCCCCTAAGAGTCCCCTTTCCGGAAATAAGGAATCGGTCTTACTCATTTGGCGAGGCCCGGGTTCTCGGTTATTTCCGTAGCGCCTTGGAGCAGAAAATCGTGCGACTGCCTGAGTGTCGGAAGCCAGAAGAGGCGTGTCTCACGGATCGCCCTAACTACTGCCCTTATCACCGGTTCCTGGGACACACCATCCAGCAATGCTACGTGTTCAAGGACTGGCTCCAAGACCAGATTGAAAACAACATAGTCAGGTTGGGCCAAGCCCCGGAACAAGTGGCAGGTGTCTTCGTGGGATCAGATGGAAGTAGTGATGACGGGGATGGGTGGGAATAGGTTTCTGACCGTGGGTCCCGGTTTTATAACGACTGGATGGCCCGTAGGATGGTCGCCCGTGCCCATGGCATCATCCGTGCCCACCTGGATCCGCCCGAGCCCTCGGAATCTGCAAGTGCCACTTCGACATCGTCGTCCCAGCTTACTTCTTCCCCGAAGAGCAGGCAACGGTGAAAGAAGAAAGAACGCGCCCTGACATTGCCGTCATCTTCTCACATGGTTGGCGATTTCATGCCCCCGGAAATGGGGATCCCTCTGAGACCCCATCCGGTAATGGATGACTCCTCGACCGAGAGCCCGGGGTACGCTTCAGTTAACACCGTAGAGTTGGAAAATACCTTTGAGGCTCCCGACGATGAGGAGTGCCAGGTGGACCTCCCCGAGAGCCCGGGGTATGCTTTGGTTAACACCATAGAGTTGGTAAATCCCTTTGAGGATCCTGACAATGAGGAGCGCCAGGTGGACCTCCCCGATATCCCGGGATACGCTTCAGTTAACACCGTAGAGTTGGTAAATCCCTTTGTGGCTCCCGACGATGAGGATCCCCAGGTGGACCTCCCCAATGGTCCCAGCCGTCGCCAATGTCGACGGAGCCGTGGCTACGTGAACCACCGGGGCACAGCAGTCGTCACATCCAGTCAGGTCGTGCACGGTACCGAGACCAGGTAGCAGGCCCGGTATAGAGAGTGGCACTCGCGGCTCCCTCACCTGGTGACAACAGGTTCGCTTCCACCACCGTTTCTGTTGATGGATCGGGCAGAACCGCCTTGCCTGCGTCGCAACCAGACTAGCCCTGCCACTGGCCGACTACGGCCTTCCGGTCCTAGCATGGCATCCACCTCCCAGGCTTCATCCGGTGAACAGCGGGACGTGCCTAGTACCAATCAGTCACCGGTCCCACCATTAGGGCCCGTCATGCCCCCAATCGTGGAGCGACCTCATGTAAGAAGAAGCTCGCGTTTGGCGTGAAAGTGTGATGTCCTGAAGCATTTGGATGGAATTCCGGCAAGGCTTTCCATCCTTGAGGCCCTCCGCCTATCGCCCGAAATGCGTGAGGTGCTCGCCAAGGCTCTAAGGAGCCCCCTCTAGTTTGAAGCGGAGGTCGCAGCTGCGGAAGACTTCCACACCGAGGTGAGTGAGGACTCCGAATTTCAGGTGGTTATCTCATTATCCGGTGAAGATGAGGACCCTCCCATACAGGGGCACATCCAACTGCTGTACGTCACCGGCCAATTCAATGGCGTGGAAGTCCATCACTGTCTTGTCGACACGGGTTTTGGGATTAACTCGATCCCAACTCGGACACTGCGAAAGATGGGGTTGTCCGAGGATGATTTAACTCCCCCCGACCTCAGGAACCCTAGGTATGACAACACCGAGAAAACTGCACTCGGCAAGATTATCCTGAAGACCCAGTTCGGCGGCTTAATTGCCAATATGCAATTCATGGTTGTCTCTCAGGACACTGCCTACAACGCATTGATGGGAAAGTTGTGGCTCCATCTTCACGCAACGGTTCCCTCATCATACCATCAGTGCCTCAAATACTCCCTTAAGGGTCAAGTGGGTGTGATCCAAGGAGATGTGTCTCCATTTTCCACTTCTGAAGCTCGTTACATGGACACTGACTATTACAAGAGCAAGGAAAAGAAAATTCTGGCAGGTGAGGTTGAGTCTGCCGCTGTCATGGGTGATCCCTGGGCAGGTTTGGATGATGCATATGTCATCCCAATACATCGGTTGGAGGCCACGACTCCAGATATGGGAGAGTGCTTTGTTGTCTCGAGTACCAGTGGAATGCATATTTCCGGGTCTAAGCGACGACGGGAAATTACCTCGTACTCTTACACCAACCAGGACTGGGTGATCCCCGAACCTCCTACCCCCATACAATATTGGGACGTTGGGATCATGGTAACGATAGTACGTCATACGTTCCTGTTTCGTCGAGCCGGGATCGACTGGATCAAGCCAACGCATCACCACTACTTCGATGTCGTAAAGCGTGGGCCCTTGGGCCGTAGGCCAGATGGTATTGGATCAACCGCCTTCATCGCTACGGTCTCCGCGGTGCACGAGTCTCCCATCGTGATGACCTCTGCCACCCAAGCCGTTGATAGCTCCCCATTAGTGTCGAGCAGCCCCGAAACGGCTCCCCCCATGGACGATCCTTCCACAGGCGAAGAAGAAGACATGGAAGATGCTCCTCCTGCCTTCGAGGAGGGCGTCTCTGCCATGGTCGATGAGCTAGTACAGGTGAACCTCGGTAGTGAGGCAGACTCGAGACCCACATTGGTCAGCGCCGCTATGCCTCCCGAGGAATGGGAACGGTACATAGAATTCCTCAGACAGCACCGTGATGTGTTTTCTTGGAGTTATGATGAGATGCCGGGACTAGATACCCAGGTATCCGTCCACCGCCTTGGCCTCCCAGCAAACCATCGCAGGTTCAAGCAGCCTCCCAGAAAAATGCACCCCTTTCATGGTGCCATGGTTGAGGCCGAAGTTGATATGGTAATTAAGGAAAACGTCATCAAGGAAGTCCAGTATACCAGGTGGATAGCCAACATTGTGCCTGTCAGGAAGAAGAACGGGCATATCAGGGTCTGCATCGACTTCCACGATCTTAATCGCCACTGTCTGAAGGATGACTTTCCCCTTCCCGTGACAGAGCTATTGATAGACGCAACGACTGGGTTTCAAGCCCTTTCCTTCATGGATGGGTACTCCGGGTACAACCAGATCCGGATGGCCCCTGAGGATGAAGAGTTCACTGCCTTCAGGGCCCCCCAGGGCACTTTCTGCTATCGGGTTATGCCCTTCGGCCTGAAGAACACGGGTGCCACCTATCAACGGGCTATGCACCGCACATTCAAGCCAATCCTCGGGACGCTGGTGGAGTGCTATATAGATGACATGGTGGTTAAATATCATCAGCGGCAGGACCATCTCAAATACCTTGAGAAAGTGTTCAGTTTTCTCCGTTCTCTCCACTTGAAGCTGAACCCGTTGAAGTGTGCCTTCGGGGTCACCTCCGGAAAGTTTCTCGGCTTCATCGTCAGGTATCGAGGTATTGAGATCGACCCCAAGAAGATCAAGGCCATCAGTCAGATGCCTCCCCCGAGTAATATTCGGGAGCTTCGAGGCCTCCAAGGCCACATAGCCTATATACATCGATTCATTGCGAATCTGGCCAGAAAGTGTAAGCCCTTTTCTCGGATCATGAAGAAAGGCGCCGCCTATGGGTGGATGAAGAGTGTCAGACCGCTTTTGAGGAAATCAAGCAGTATCTACATCAACCTCCGGTCCTGATGCCACCCGTTCCACGAAAGCTGCTAGTCCTTTACGTGACCACCCTGGAGCGATCCTTGGGCACCCTTCTCGCCCAGAAGAACAACGAGGGAACGGAGAATAGCCTCTACTACCTCAGCCACATTCTCCTCGACGCGGATGTCAGATACTCTATCATCGATAAGAGCTTCCTCGCGCTCGTATTCGCCGTACAGAAATTGTGGCACTACTTGCAGCACCACGAGGTACAACTGGTCTCTTGGGTAGACCCGTTGAAATACATCCTGAGCCAACCTATGTTGACCGGCCGATTGGCACGCTGGGCGGTGATCCTCTAGCAGTTCGACATTAGGTTCGTACCTCAAAAGTCCATCAAAGGACAGGAGTTGGAAGAATTCTTAGCTGCCAACCCAACCTCTGCGGACCAGCCACTGGATTTGGGATTTCCAGATGAGGCAATCCTCTTAGTCGATCACGCCACCCCATGCTAGAAGATTCACATTGATGGCACCTCCCGAATCCCTACCGGTAGAAGTTTCAACGATCCTAGGCTTAACATAGTGGGCATAGGTATCGTCTTCAGTACCCGGAGCAAGCCGTTCTGCCATATTCTTTCTTATTGTCAGAATGCTGCACCAACAATGAGGCAGAATATCATGCCCTCATTACTGGTCTCGAGTTGGCACTGGAGGTTAATGTACCCCACCTGTATGTCAAAGGGGACTCTGAGGTAGTCATTAAGCAGGTTAATGGTGACTACGCTGTCCGGAAGCCGGAACTCATGCCATTGCTGGAATGCACTCTCCATCTAATGATTAAGTTCCCCTCCCCACCAGATGTCGTTCACATTCCCCGGTCGCAGAACAGTCGAGCATATGCTTTGGCCAGCAAGTCCGCATCACTCGCGAAGCCCGAACAGGATGACCTAATCATCCATGTGGCGCACCGAAGAGTCATTGCTCCTGTT
The DNA here is from genome assembly GCA_963277665.1 of Viscum album. Lineage (NCBI taxonomy): Eukaryota > Viridiplantae > Streptophyta > Magnoliopsida > Santalales > Viscaceae > Viscum > Viscum album. Next base: position 1,446,955,094 of record OY728151.1, on the reverse strand, counting down.
ATCCCGGATGGCGATCGTTGCCCGCAAGTGAACCGTCTCACCGCTGGTGCCCCCGCGTCAGGACCCCTCCGGGGCTTTAGGCATGGTGATGGAGACAGTTCCTGACTGGAGAACACCCTTGGTTGAATATCTCCGGCACAGTAGTCTTCCAATGGACCAAGCAAAGCGGGAACGAATCCGGCGCCGCGCGCCGTATTTCACCCTTCAAAGAGGTCCCAGCCGTGAGCAGCTCCTTTATAGGCGTGGGTTTGACGGTGTTCTCCTCCGTTGTCTTCAAGGAGTGGAGATCCCATAGGTCATTCAGGAAGTGCTCACTGGCTCCTGTGGCGCCCACCAGTCCGGGTCGAAGTTGTCCCACTAGATTCGGAGACTGGGATACTTCTGGACCTCCATGATCCACAACTGCATCAAGTACGCCAAGAGGTGTCATGCGTTCCAAGTTCATGCTAACTTTGTGCATCGGCCCCCTGAGCCTCTCCATACTACAAAGTATTCTTGGCCCTTTGCGGTCTGGGTTTGGATGTCGTAGGGACTTACCCGCCGGCGACGGCCCGCCAGTACCGGTTCATCTTAACCGCCACAGATTTCTTCTCAAAGTGGGTAGAGGCAGCCACGCTTAGGTAAGTCAAGGATGGTTCTATCGCCGACTTCGTGAGTTCAAATATCATTCACAAGTTTGGAATACCTCACGCTATCCTCACAGATAATGGAACCAACTTCCGAGAGGCCGAGCTGAATAGATTGTACACCAAGTACAACATTCGCTCTAACCACACCTCCCGCTATCATGCGTAGGCGAATGGACAGATTGAGGCGTTTAACAAAACCCTCTCTAACATTCTGCAAAAAATGGTTGGTCCGAACAAGAAAAGTTGGCCGGACAAGCTACCCAACGCCCTCTGGGATTATAGGACAATGACTCGCAATTCCACCCAGGTGACCCCGTATTCCCTGGTATACGAAGATGAGGCCATCCTTCCCATCGAGGTCCAGCTGCCCTCATTGCGCACGGCGGTCTACGACCAGCAAGCGCCGAACAGAGTTGTCGAGATCCGTCTAGCCGAATTGGAAGCACTCGATGGATGTAAGCTTCGTGCTTTACATAACATGGAAAGGCATCAGAGCATGATGGATCGAGCTTTCAATAAGAAGGTTCGCCTCCACACTTTCCTGCAAGGTGACTTGGTGTTGGCTCTCAGAGCGCCAATGATTCCCGGCAGGAAACCACCCATGTTGGAACCCAAGTGGGAGGGACCATTTATTGTCCACAAGGTCTATCCCAATGGTGCGTATTCCCTAGTGACTATGGATGGTGAGCATATCACTCCTCCCACCAACGCCAGGTTCCTCAAAAAGTACTTTGCCTAGCCAGTATGGTCCAGCATGACCTTAAACTGTATGGTCATGCATGAACTCAAACTGTATGGTCTTGCATGACCTTAAACTGTATGGTCCAACACGACCTTAAACTCCACTCTGCCCTACATTTGGGATCCATGGTCTGAGCTCTAGGACCTAAAACTAAGATCCTCTTTTAGTTCTACCCTCTTCACGGTCTAAGCACTAAGACATAAAACTAAGATCTTCACGGTCCGAGATCTAAGACCTAAAACTAATATCCTTACGGTCCGAGCTCTAAGACCTAAAATTAAGATCCTCACGGTCCGAGCTCTAAGACCTAAAACTAAGATCCTCATTGTACGAGCTCTAAGACCTTAAACTAAGATCCATATTTCGTCCAACATGACGTTAAACTGTATTTCCAGCACTATATATAGCTTGATTCCCATCCTAATGGGATACGTAGGAACGCCCAGACCTTTCGTCCTTGGGTCCAGCTTGAGGATCGCTGTCGCGTCTGTTTCACCTTTGGGACTTCGACCAAAGGTTCGCGTGGCGTGGTGTGAGATTATGTCCCCATTCACGTTGGGTTTACAATAGCTGCACCACGTGCACCCCGTCCCCAGGGTGTAGCCTTCCTCTATCCAATGGCATTTAAAAACGCATCTCCAGAACAACGTGTGGCTTGATTCCCATCTTTATGGGATATGTAGGAACGCCTGAACCCCTAGATGTCAGGTAGAACCCCATCTCTTAGGAGATCCCACGATCTCCCGGTGCCCAGGGTGTTTGGCATTACGCCCCCTCTTTTTCCCAGGGATCAGTCATCTTTTGGCCGCTCTCGGACTGAGCCCTCTGACCCTTTCCAGTGGTTTGCTGATGTGCTCAAGGCACTCTGGTCTCGAACTTGGAGTGCCAGATTCAACTTAGGCAAGTTCCATCCGCTTTCCAAGCTTCGTGTTCCACTTCATTCGGACCCCATCATCCTTCATACCCAGAGGGACCCCCAAGAACGGCCTGGATACAACGCCCAAGGGCTCTCCTACCGTCATGGGCCAACACCCCCGAGAGTTTCAGACAAAAAATTGATACAAGTCCCACGTTTCGAACATGGTCAGCGATTGATGCTCATTTGTTTGTCCCCGTGGATAACACGACAAGATGCTGCGTTACGAACATGGTCAGCAGTAATCCTCAGTCGTCACGCCAGCTTCCCCAGGCCCTGAATGTTGGTGGCATGGTTCATGTCATGTTCCGCCCCACTCTGTCAAGGTGGAATATCAACACTCCTTGTACTAACCCTCAGTACACCCCCGCACATCAGACAGACCGAGCTGCGTAACGGTGTCTCATGGGGATCCCGTGATCTGAGCGCTTGAGTATGTGCTTGGGTATCTTCTTTACGGGTTGCATGCGGCTTGAACTTCATCCCCTTGGGGAGTGAGTAGTCTCCCAGACATTGCACTTCGGGCCCAACATAGATGGGAGCTAGCATCTCTTGCCCCTCCCTAATTGTTGAACCCTCGTAGGCCCCTTTTCCCGAGGCTCCTCTCTCGGTTGGTCCAAACCATACGACCCTAAACTGTGTGTTGGTCCAAAACATACGACCTTAAACTATGTGTTGGTCAAAACCATAGGACCTTAAACTATGTGTTGGTCCAAACCATACGACCTTAAACTGTGTTGTTGGTCCAAACCATATGACCTTAAACTGTGTGTTGGTCCAAACCATACGACCTTAAACTGTGTTGTTGGTCCAAACCATAGGACCTTAAACTGTGTTGTTGGTCCAAACCATACGACCTTAATCTGTGTTTTTGGTCCAAACCATACGACCTTAAACTGTGCGTTGGTCCTGTCACACGACCCTAAATTGTGACATTATCATCTTGACCGCACGATGGAAAACAACACTGCATTGTGGTGACCTCGTTGTAGAGGACATCATGTTGGGTATTGGTCTTGTGCCATGCCATCTTTCAACGGCTATCACGGCTTGATTTTTGTGGCAACACCATGGACTAATATTCTTGTTATGTCGCTTCACAACAACAAAAACCACTCACCTTAATGGACAAACAAGATTTATCAAATTCTACTTCTTTTAGTGCTAGGGCCACGCCCGCACTCTCCTTTTCCCTTGGCACTGGTATCTTACCATGTCACCTTCCAGAACTACGTGTGGCTTGATTATCATCCTTATAAGATATGTAGGAATGCCTGGGGCACTTCCCCGCGGGTCCAGCCTACCTTTTTATTCAGTCCCTCGACTCGAGCATTTTCCCGGAGAGCACATGGTAATTAGGGATTAGGTCCTCATTCACGTCGGATTTTTGTAACTGTCGTGCCATGTGTCTGTTTCTCCCTTTTCCCCACCTCACGGTCCGAGCTCTAAGACCTAAAACTAAGATCCTCACAGTCCGAGCTCTAAGACCTAAAACTAAGATCCATATTCCGTCCTGCACAACATTAAACTGTATTTCGTCCCGCAAGACGTTAAACTATATTTCGTCCCGCATGATGTTAAACTGTATTTTCAGGAACTACGTGTGGCTTGATTCTCATCCTTATGAGATACGTATGACCGCCCAGACTTTTCATCTTGGGGCCAACCCCAGGGATTACCGAACCCCGTCCTTCTTTATTGTCGGCCCCTCGTCCCGACTTCATGGGAAGTGGTGTAATCGGGATGTCTACCCCGAGCATGTTCGGGATGCCCCATGGTAATAATGGGAAGCGGCAGTTCTCTCACCAAAGAGGTCCTTCCTGTAAATTGGGACGACCCGTGATCAGGTCGGTAAGTCCGCCTAATGCGCCTTCTCCATGGTGGCGCAATTTCGAGAGTGTTGGACTCTGTTCGAACAAACCACCACTCCACCTTCCACACCTTGCGTCCCCCCTCATTCGGATCCTCATTTCCTTTCATGTTTGACGGGACCCCCTAATAGTATGGATGCTCGACCTATGGTCCACATACTGTCCTGGGCCAACGTTTTGGAGAACCGGTCATGTTTGACGGGACCCCCTAACAGTATGGATGCTCGACCTATGGTCCGCCTACTGTCCTGGGACAACGTTCCGGAGAACTGGTCATGTTTGACGGGACCCCCTAACAGTATGGATGCTCGACCTATGGTCTGCCTACTGTCCTAGGCCAACGTTCCGGAAGACTGACCAACGATATTTGAGTTAGGCCCCGTGTTGCGAACATGGTCCGCGGTCAGCCCTCATTTATCGTCCCCCCATTCCAGGCCAACGTGATGTGGATGCTGTGTTTCTACTACAGTTGACAGTTATCCTCCATGGTTGCGCCCCATTGGGTTCCGAATTTGGGCAGTGTGATTCACCCTTCCTCTCCATTCCCCTGTGTTCAGATGGATTTCAATGCCCCGGCATTTCCCCACTTGTGTGTAAGAGCACATTGAGAAGTCGACACATCAATCGGCTCAGGGGTCTCCTCAGAAGTCCAGGCCCAATTTTGGACGCCTGAAGCTTGGTCAATACCCCACAGTTGAACTAAATGATGATATAAGAATGTTCTACTTCTTGCGTTGGGCACGACCCACAGGAGCCTAGGGATGAGTTGTTATTCATTTCGGAGCTATGGTTGAGCACATGAAACCGAGGGTAAAAATTAGTGGATTTGACCACATATTGGATTGAGACGATGAGCAGTACATGCAGAATGTTCATGAGATGGAAAAAAATCCCTTAGGTATTAGCGTGTTGAAGCAATCATTCCAGATCTGTTACCCTCTGGCTGGTAGCCTCCAGGACCGCTTCTCGCTCTTTGAAGACTCTCTCCTCATCGACCACCATAGAGCGCAGCTCGCCAGCCCTAGCTTGTGCCTGCGCCCTCTCGGTTTGAAGTACGGTCATCTGGTGACTCGCCTCCACCAGTTGTTCTTGCGCGTCAGCCAGCTGGTCTGTCAGTTGATCCATGAGCTCAGAGCATGTTGTGGTGAAGGCCTCCTTATCTTCTGCCTGCCCTTTGAGGTGATGGACTTCCTACTCCTCCCTCAGTAGCGCTTGAGCGCTCGTCGATCCATCCCGGCACTGGGAAATGTCGATGCTCCAGCTACTCTTGCGTATCTTCTCGGCCATGTAATCTCGAACCGTCAAATAAAGGCGCTGATCAGCGTCCCCTCCAGCGCATAGGAAGCACAGCCAGGTCTGAAGTGATCCCATCCGCCTCAGCCAATCTGACTGGGGATGCCTGAGGAAGCGCTGGATACACTTCCACCCTTTGCGTCGTGTCATCTGACTCTCCTCGGCGACCTCTGAGTCTAAGTCATCTATCTCCTCTGGGTCAGCAGGTCGGTGTATGGGGAAGACCTCCAATAGATCAGCAGCAGGATCCACCCCAGGGATGTCTTCATGAGGAATAGAATCCTCGACGCCTGGGCGACCCTCTCTTGCCCCAGCAGCAATGATGCCTCCACCAGCTTCCGACCTCGTTTCAGGAACAACGCCGCTGATGTCCACCGCCCCCTGTTCATTAATTGTCAGGGCCGACTCAGTGCAGAGAGCATGTTCCAGGCGAGGTGGTATGTCCGCCGCTTGTCCACTGGTGGATGGCTCGGGCTCTGCAGCCTGACGTGCCTCCAGTGTTGAGATCGCAGCGCAGGGCATACGCTGGTCAGACGGGATCCTTTGACACTAAGCACCAGTAGTGAAGTGTGAGACTTACAGGAATCCAGAGCGTCGATCCCCAGTGTTTTGGCCACTGCAGAAGGTGCCGTAAGGGGAGACCCCTCTGCGCTGATTAATTCAATGATGGGTGTCGGATCCCCATCATGTCCCACTGGTTCCTCTTCGCCCTCCTCTGGTGGGGACGCCCGTCCACCGCTCAAGTGCTCCTGAGTAGGATGGGGAAGTGAGTTAGAATCTGTAAAGTAGAATGGATGAATGAGGGAAATGAATGAAGACAGAGACAAACCTCGAGAATCTCGGTTATGTCAAGATCAGAGTTGGAAATCTCGCCGATCTCTCGGAGACTCCCTTGTTAGGTCGCCCCTTGTGACCCCTCACCTTTGGTCTCCTCTTCTTCGTATTCTCCCTCGCCTTCATCCTCTCCAGTTTCCTCTTCCTCCTCCGGCTCTTCATCACTGTCGCCTTCTCCCGGCGGCATTGCTTCCAGATCATGCTCCTGGACGAGCATCACTTTCACTAGGAAAGTCGGCTCCGTACGCCACCCCTGTTGGCGTGCGTATGCATCCATGGCCGTCAGATAAGAATGCCGCTGATGGAAGTTTACTCGGTCGGCAATTCGAACTAGCCCAACCTCTGGCAGTTGGATCCCGTTTTGCATTATCTTCTTCCAGATGGCTTCGATGCTCAACGTTTGTCGCAGGGTCATCCAGGCCGACCACAGTGCCAGGAGAATTGCATCTTGGGAAGGTTCGAGCAGATATCTTATCTGCTTCCCAGGCAGTTCCCTGGCTGCCTCATATGACCCCCCTACGGGTAACGCGGACGTGGCAGCACCATGGGATGTTTCCGCTACCAAAGTCCCGGTCTACGTAGGCCTCGCTGCCTGACGCGCCCTTGGTTCCCCCCTTCTGACAGCACCAAGCCTTCTTTCCAGTTGCTCGGTTTTTGCGCGAGTAACCTTGACTTGCCGGATGCGCTTGCACAATAGCCCCTCATGGTACGCAGTGGTCCAGTTTTCGGCATATTTGTTTACTAGGCCGGCATCAACCCCGGTGGGAGGAAGAGTAACGACGTCGCCAGAGAAGAAAGTGGTAAACATCAACCCCGCCGCAAATGCTTTGGAAGTATTCCTACTGTTCTAGAGAGCCTCACCAGTTGTCCACCAGCTGGCTAACTGGGGTGGGGAACGAGCTGAAGTTTAAGTTGTCATGGTTGCCAATGCGGATCCTCACACCATCCTCATTGAGCGCCAATGGCAACACCCCTGCGATGTTTATCAAGGATGGTCGCATGCCATTGCCCGGAGGACGGACGACATTTGGGAAAGTGTATCCGCCGAGATGAGCCGCCACCCAGCCATGAAAGATCTGGAAGGGACCACAGACTCTCCGAGGCGACCCCCCTCGTGAGATGTGCCCCAGGATGGTATACATCTTGGCCAGCACAAGGACGCCCAAGTTGAACCGTTTGTTGGCGTCCATGGAGCCAGCCATCACCAAAGTCGCTGCACGGATGCCCATCCTCACGTCCCGCAATGGCAGGATCCACCCGCTCAGGAAGGCGGCAAGGAACCCGGCATACCGGACGTTTGGGTCTCGGGCCTCAATGACGCGGTAGCCCCATGATTGGTATCGCCCCGCCTCCAGGGTCTTCCAATAGGACCCGTCCTTGCTCCTCTAAGTCGCGGTTGGGCACCGTTTGCCCCGTCCCGGCATCTTGACGGTGGGATCCCTCTCAAGGAACAGGCTGAACCAACCCTTGTAGGCGATGTCCTTCAGGAAGTCCTTGACCCCCAGCTTCTCCTTGGCCAGCTGCAGCAGGTGCCACGTCAGCATAGGCATCCGCGACCTGTCTCCCCAGGTGTTCTTTGGAGGAACGAACTCGTCGTATTGGTAACCCTCTAGTGGGATACCTCCAATGTAGTGAACATCCCAGAGACTGATGTCGACTTCCCCATGATGAAGGTGGAATGTGTTGGTGTCAGGAGACCACCGGATGAATAGCTCCGGTCCGAGTTCAGGCTGGCGGTGGAAATGGAACTGCGATGTCCATACCGCCTCGAACATGCCGATATACCATAGTTTGTCCCCAAACTGGTCAGAGGTATGGCGAACCCAGAACGCCCAGGCCCATTATCTGGTGAAGTTACCCCCGGACCGCAGGTCCTAATCCTTCAGCCAGCCCTTCTTATCATCCGTGATGCTTTGACGGAACGTGCTCGCGTAGAGGGCCGGAGAATCCTCCGCCACATGCTAATCCCCGGTAATGGTCCTAGTCCTCGGGTTCAGTTCATAAACATCCATATGTCTAGTTTCCCTGGTAGGATGGCCATTGTTGGTGATCTTGTAGCGAGGAATTTCTTTCTCCCGAGTCACCCAAGACCGCGGTGTGTCCACTTCGAAGCCCGACAGTGGCACCTCCTCTAGGATGCCAAAATTCCAGAGCGGGAGGTTGTACGACAAGGGATATGGCTTCAGGGCCAGAGTCAGCAGGTTGAACAAGGTCAGATTATTGGAGACAATCACCTTGGCACCATAAACCTCCTCGATTTCCACCATTTATGTCCTACGGGCAGCGGCTTCCCCCTCATCAACTCGGTTTGCAGCCATCTCGAATCATTCGGGAGTTGGGCGAAATCAGGATGTAGGGCGGGAATCGGAGAGTTCAGCACGAAATCTGGATGAGTTTCATGGAATCTTGGAGATGAGCGCGCAATCGGCACGCGGAGCGCAAAAAATCCCAAAGAGGCACGAAATCACATCCAAAATTCGGATGGAATTCCACGCGGCCAGAGCGTTATTATGCTCAGCAGCGGAAGCGATTTCGCGCATGAGAGCGATAAGCCTATCGCACGGAAAAAGCGAAAGTACGGATTTGGGACCCAGCGCCACTTTTTATAGGCGAGGCCAGGGTTCCGCGCCGCGTGGAAAGAGGATTTCGCGCACATCCATAGGTTTTGTGCGCCCCATAAGAATTTTGCGCGCAACTTGATCAAGAGACTTGGTTGTATGGTGTTTCGGTGTTTCCCTTGGAATCTAATCATTGCGACCTCTCGCCAATCCAATTCTAAGGGGGGCATTTTTTGACGCTGAAAAAAGTCCGTAACACTCGGAGGATGTTTCGGAATGACGAAGCGAAGTCATATTCGGAATGAGAGGCCCGATCCGGAGGCCCGGGATGTGGTGCAAGAAATAAAGGAGGATCCGCACGAAAAATTGTTCTGTGCACGTAGAATCACCGGGTTTCGCGAAATTGAGCTGATGTGGCGCGCAATCTTTGCACGCCCCGGTTCTGCGCGGTGAGCTTTTGCGCGCCGGCTGCGCTCGCGCGCGAAGAATTTCATGTGCCGCCGAGATTCTGCACCGGAGGTCGCCTATAAATAAAAGGTGAACCTGAACGGTTTGGGGGTTGAGGAATCCGAAGCGACTCCCGTGCACGCAATTCGGCTCCCCCCGCGTGCAAGATGACTTCCAGGTAAAACCCTAATTTCACGCAACCTTGCCCCGGAGTTCGCCTCTGCGCGCAACTCCCCCAGCTTTAGTGAATTTTCCCCCTCCCCAGTGTTCCAGCCTTGCGCGCAATGCGTGTCTTGTGCGTGCAAAACACTGCGCGTAGTTCCCTCTCCGTGCGCAATTCTTTGCTCCAATTGCGTGTCATCCCAGAGTTTTATGCGCAAACCTTCCCTTTTGTGCGCAAATCCTAGGACTCCTCACCTTGACGCCCCTTGGAATCCCCCTGCACCAGCACCTGATGTCTCCCCTGCCGGGCATGCGCGCCATGCGTTGTTTTCCCATACGGCCTCCCAGGCTCGTGCGAAGTAACCTCAAGGTCCCTTGGGCTGTGTTTCCCATTGCGTTGCTTTGCCTTATGCTTCTCCTCATAGGCATGCTAACAGATATTTCTTCTTCTCATAGCCACGATAACGTGGACCCCCCGGTGGTTCGCCCTGCGGCCCCCCTTCACTATGGCCTTGCAGATGCCTTCCCTTCCATAAGGGGTAGAGGGCATTGGGAATGTAAGCCCTAGGGGTGTGGAGCGAACCCACCTCTTCCAAGCTGTATGATGTTAAACTGTTAAGCACATCGTCCTTAACACAAGACGTTAAACTGTGGTCCGACCCCGTGCTTCGCACGCAGGGTCCCCCCAGCTCGGACATTCATTACGCCTACTCGTCTCCACGGGAATGGACTCTTCCTCACATGGAATGAGATCCTCCTTGTCGGAGTGGAGTTTTTCCTCGGGGGAAGGGATGCCCCAGAGCATAATCCCCTAGCCTTTCTTGCGCATGATTGAACCCATGCATCTCCGTACTTCCCCCTGCCAAGGCTAGTGGAGTCCTTTTCCCACTGCGCTTTGTCACACCACGAGCCTCCACCCTGGAGTAAGCCCCGACACCAAGGGCCACTAACCACGCGTAAGCCCCTGTTTCCTCTTTGGGCCCCTCAACGCGTAAGCCCTATTCCGCTTCTCATGGACGCACCCTTCGCGACGTGATCGTCTGGTCCCTGCTGCCTCTTGTTTCCCACACCGAGCATGACTCACGTGGGCTTAGAGCGCATCGACCCTGACATCCTCTTATGGGCCGCCCCAGAGCGCAAGCCCCATCCCAGAGAAATACGTGGACTTTGATCCGTGCTAACAAACAGTACGTAGGAAGCCTCATTGAGGTTCAATCCCACCACCTGGTCGTCCCGACCTCTCCATGTCGGTTCCCCGACCACCTTGGGCTGCCTTAGAGTGTAAGCCCCAAATATTCTGTCCCACATGACGTTAAAATGTATTCCGTCCCACATGACGTTAAACTGTATCGCGTCCCGCATGACGTTAAAATATATTCTGTCCCGCATGACGTTAAACTGTATCGCGTCCCGTATGTCGTTAAACTGTATTCCGTCCCGCATGACGTTAAACTGGATCGCATCCCACATGACGTTAAACTGTATTTCGTCCCGCATGATGCTAAACTGTATTCCCCCGCTTGGGCTGTCTCAAAATGTAAGCCCCATGTCTCACTCCACCATCCATCCTGATCCTTACCCGGGCCGCCACATCCCGGTGAGATCATGCCACCCCATCCCACTCCATGATATATGGGAAGCCGCCCACGTGTTGGCCCCAACATCGGTGTTCCCCCTAGGGATCCTTCAACCCGATCCGTCTCTGCAAGACGTTAAACTCGCGACATACCCCATGTTAAACATGGGAACCTGAGGAAAACCTCAGATGTTACAGATTCCACGCGCTCGATGTGGGATGCCTCGGGCTTTCGCACCCTCGAGAATCCCTATGATGAGGGACCAAAGACAGACATGCCGTCGACGCCCCAACGTGACCATTCTCCTCACCGAAGGTTGCTGCCCCGATAGGACCGCTTGGAGCGTCTTGACCGAAGCAACGTAATTAACTAGCGTCCATGTAGATATGGCACTGGGAATGAGCTTCACGAACCCATCTTAAATCTATGAGGAAGACCCAGACTAGGTAATGAGCTCCAAGGAGGAATCCATGGAAGGAAGAACCGACATCCCATCATCCCGGTTTCGATCAAGGAGTAGACTTCCCTGAACAAAGAACTGATGTCGCCCACCTTTGGAAAGCGGGAAGGCGGGGCAACAAGCAACGCCTCCTCCCCCATGGTCGGATGCACGCGCCCCAGCAAAAGCGTCAGAAACAATAATATTGTGTTTTGACATTGACGACAAAATTATTTATTCTGTAGTGAAATTAATATTCTACGATAGTGATGGTAGTGATCCATAACTATGTAAATAATATTTTTTCATATGGGAAAGCCAAAATCTAATAATTTATGTATATGATATGTTTTTATGGATCATGATTTATAATTATGATTCCAAACTCTTATTTCTCAAGTATTGATTGATAATACATTATTCAATGCTTCACCATTATGATATATGAATTGATCGGTATGATATTCTAATGTATAACTCATGATAGTATAACCTAATGATTATTTTATGGTAACATGTGATCATTTTTTTATATATATTATGTTTACCAAAAAATGAATCTGACCTCTCCATTTATTCAGTATCCCTTACTCATGTCATGCAAAATGTATTTTACTATGTTATGTCTTAGAATGGTGCTAGGTTTGAAGAACCAAAAGTGATACATTATAGATCATTTTTGTACCCATTTTTTATTTATCTGATTTATATATTTCAATAAACCTATGTAGCCCATATCCATGCATTACTGTGAAATATATGGATTATTAATATAAAATTATGAAATATTTATGTTTTAAAATTTTGGGAATCCATAATAACCATAATGGAAAAGAGTATCCTTTCATAAGAAAACATATAAATTCTATATTCTAGTATCATTAATTTAATTAATGTATATATGGTGAGTATATGTGATTTTTTTAGCAGATCAAAAAAATTATTGAATTCTGATATTTATTTTCAAAATGAAATTTGTTAATAAAATTAATATCACTGAATAACCCCCACCGAAGCTGTTTATTGGGCTTTGGGGGCTTCAAGTTCGCTGTTTTAGTTCTCTAAAAGGTTGGTGGTGACCTAAAATTGTGTTTATATTACAAAATATTAAATATAAATACAATAAAATACTATTTTATCTTTTCAATTAAAGATATAATGTTCAGTTACTTTAGGGAACCATGATGGATGAATAAAATTGAATTTTAGTAGACTTATCATTTTCTTCTTAGGTTAGTAGATGATTTGTAGAATAAATTTTTTGAGATTTTTGGTTGGATTTATAATTAAATTGTGATTATATTAAGATTATATAATGCATAGGAAATTTTGATAGATGTGATAAACCAATGTTTTCACACATACCTATAAAAATAATCAAGCTAATTATGTACTATATATAAGAATATTTAAAGTCCTAAGAGATTAATTTTTATGAACATAAGAGAGTAATGATTTTACTTTGAGATCCGAATATTTATATTTTAACACCATAAGAATTTATGATATATTAAATTTTAATTAAATTCAATCTCTTTGATAGCTTGGGATGCCCACAATACCAGGTTTAAATGAATATTCACTATTAAAATATTATTCAAACATGCCATTATAACATATTTGTTTTTTTATGGATATGAATTGTACAAACTATGTTATTACAAATATTTTATTAATAATTGAATATATTAAAATAAATTGATATCTAATGATTAGAAATAACAATGGAAAAATTAAAAATATATAGGAAATATTTCATTAAGAAACTGTATTTTTCTAAAAGGCAATTCAGTCGTGATTTTTGTAGATGATTTTAAATTAATTCATTCCTCAGAAATAAAATTTATTTTATAAAATTAATTTAACTTCTAAAATAATTATATAAATATTATAATAGCATCATTTTTTGGTAATTTTTTTACAATATTCATTTTCAATGAATAGTGAAAACTATTTTTTATACAATATTTTCATTTAAATGATTTGAAAAGATAAATTATTATTGGTATTGGTATTAAATTAAAATTAGTTCATATATATTATATTCAAAAAAATTTAGTTCAGTGGAATCAATTAAATTTTAATGTTATATCCTTCTACACATATGAGAATTTTCTTTTCAAAAAACCAATTTTTCATTGCTTCGGTGGTTGTAATTTTATGTTTCACTCTAGAATCTATGTGAATTTATTTTGTTAAATTTATTCAATATTTTTAGTCATTTTAAATTAAATTATAATATATGTTCATAATAATTTTTTTTATAATTTAAAATACTAAAATATCTAATAATTATGTAACGTGGTTACAGAACAAACTTATTTAATTGGGGTTAAAATAAGATGATAAGTATTAAAAATGCACCAAAAATTATCCGAAGACCATATTAGAGAAATATTTGATCAATATATTCTCTAAGGGTCACTAATGAGATAATTTTGGGTCTTCTGAAATGATTAAAATGCGAGTGTAAATAATTTATTTCAATAATTCCATGTGTGTCCTCTCCCCAACTTATAAAAGGCCACACAATTTCCACCCCACATACCAGTTCAAAATAAATTTTCTTTTTCCAATGACATCAAAAATAACATATTTAATCACCTAAAAATATCATAATTCCATCATTTTGATCAAAATTTATTCCAATAACATATTTGAGTGCAATCCAAAAGAAGTTCCCTGAAACAGATATATAATTCTAAAATGAGTGTTTTCAATTTATTTCGTTATCCAAATCAGTAAAATTTTACTAAATCATTATAATACAATAATAATAGTATCTAACATATACTTATATTCTATTATCTTAATTTAATAATCTATATCTATCTCCACATTGATCAAATTGGCAATAAAGTGGTCGATCATCAGAATTGTGAACTACCATCTCCTTAACAAATATAATTTTTTCCACCACAACCATTAATGGTTTGATATAATTGAAAATTTTTCGCATTTATATAATATTTGATATATTATATTACGTTTTTAATTATAATATCACATATACCTTCTTACATTAAATTTTATTTTAAATTTGATAATGTCTCTCCTATGCACGGTGAACTACCGCCTCACGAACTGATGTCACTTTTTTCATAAAATTTATATATAAGATAATAAGAATAATTTTGAGGAATATATGAGATATATATAATAGTATAAATTCTATAATATTCATATATCACCACTCCATTACCCTATCACTCATCAATGAAATGATATCATCACTCATTCAAAGGTTTGACCAACCATCTCTACGAAACGACGTAATTAATTTTAATTGTACAACCATAAAAAATTATTCATGAAATTCATTTAATGATAAAATTATATTAATAATGTTAGTATCAATATAGATATTATGATTATATATAATATTTTCATGAACTGAACCTATCATGGAAAATAACATTTGCGAATATAAGGTAGTCAACACCAAAAATGATGAAAATAGTGAAATATTAAAAATACGGTTTATAAAATGTTATAATGGGGTCATATTTTATATTATAATTATTAATATATTTTTAGAATAAATTAATAACAATATAAAGAAATTATAATGGCGGTTAATGTACCTTTAACTAAAAAATAATCCTTATGTTAG
This sequence comes from Viscum album, assembly GCA_963277665.1. Taxonomy (NCBI): domain Eukaryota; kingdom Viridiplantae; phylum Streptophyta; class Magnoliopsida; order Santalales; family Viscaceae; genus Viscum; species Viscum album. The sequence continues at coordinate 1,446,940,013 of OY728151.1, read as the reverse complement.
TGAATTCCTCTTAATTTCCCATAATTGTGGCATATTGTGATTTTATCCACATAAATTTTTAAATTCTTTATCTAAATTTCATTTTACATGTAATACCATGAATACTTAATACATAAACATATTTCATTTTTTTATTTTAATTATTTCATCAGAGGGTAATTGAAACAAAATATTATAGTTGTAAATAATTTCATAACTCAATTTAATTTCATTGGGTTATAATACATATTAGGTTTTTATGATATTCATAGATTATGTGTGTATTAACATTTTAATATATTATTTTTTATTTCAAATCTTTTATGTGGGTTTTATTTTTATCTATGCAATCAATTCGTTTATTATTTATCAAATCATCCTTGTGATCACGGTACGGTATTTCATCTCAATTTCAATTTACCCAAGTCAAATTTTATAATTTGATCCCTTCACTGTTATGGGGTGTATATACACCCTGTTTATTTTATTTGACATGAATAAATATTTATTATATATAATTTATTCTTTGATTCATGTTCATTATTCATGTGGTTACGATTTAAAATGTTACCAGAGTGGTAAACATTTTGGTACAATCTCATGTTTTTGTTATTGTTTACATTCTATATAAGAAAACACTTTATTGTGATATTTTTTCATTAGAAATTAAATGCCTGTAAAATATCCATATTATTGCATGTTGGATATTTTTATTTCCTAAACAATATAATCTTTTATATATTATGAGTAAACAAACTGTAATTTGATTAACTGGGGGATTATTGGTCAATATGTACCCTTAACGGAATACAATTATTTAATGATATGGAATACTGAGTTATGAATTAAATATATTATTAAATATATAAGGACTTTTTTGTACATGCATGTGTGGGTGGGTCCTATATATTGATATACTGTCAAGTAATTTGAATTTCCCATTAGAAAAATAAAATTAAAAAATCAGATCAGTTATACGTAATAGTTTTGTACTATCTTGAGAATGGTATTTAGTGTAGAGGAATCATGAGGCTTGAGATCACGACATCTAATAGATAATAATGTCCATCATTGAGAATTATTTTATTATTAACCATGATATTTTATCAAAGATAATATATCCATATTCATTTCATTATCAGATTATTGATTTAATGTCTTGTGTTCCTTGTTATTTAACTATCCATATTGATTCTGATTTATCAATTCATGATATCTTCAAATATATGTAACACTTAAATGGTAATTTACCGCACCCTGGTTTTGTTTTCATTTTCAAGGATATGTATATGAATTCTCATAATGAGTTCAAGGATTCCAAATATTTTCCATTATAAATTTTTTATTTTATTTACAAATATAAAATTGGTAACATGTAACTATCTAGATTTTTTAAAACTTCTAATATGCTTGGTCCTTGGGGATTATAACCCTATATCTATTCCACTAAAATAAAGTAGGAATTGAATCCATTTTACTAGAGTGGGGTCAATTACAGTTAGTTTAAGAGGATTTTTAGTAGAAACCTTGATAACTAACTTTCAGAAATAATAGAAAACTGAATATAAACATATTATATACATTGAATATAAATATAAAATAAAACCCTAAATATTTGATTAGGAAGACATTATGTTCTTTTTTACTTCAAATTAATCCATGTCTATGTACGATAAGTCGATTTGGTTCTAGAAAATATGTACCTATTGGTACAATCTTTGATATAAGTGAATTGGGATTAACCTGATCATCATCCGATGCATGAAAACGGGCCTAATTGTTTTTTCAGTTTCACATTCAGAGAGTATATTCTATCGATATTCTACATTTTATTAATAATATATTCAAATGTTTTTGAAAACAATGATATCCCCATAGAAACCATGTTTATATTTATTGATTTGTTGGGAGTAATTTTTTTTATTTATTTCAGCTGCTAAACCATATTACGAGGTATACATTATGAATATAAATTCAAAAATATATGAGTGAATATAGTATATGAAATTATTTAAAAATGAAAACTCTAGGGAAGTAGGGTATCACTACTCATGGTTAATGTATAAATTGTATGTCTCATATAACAAATCAATTGAGTATTGGAACTAAACATATCATGTGTATTTTAGGGATGAATAATCATTTTATGTAAAATAAATTTTCCTATATAGAGAATCCTATTCCACATAGAGATTCTCTTATGTTGGATCCCAACATGTTATTGAAGACCCCATAATTTTTTTGTACTAAATATCCAATTCAATCTAATCAAAAGATTATGTCTCTTGTGAGAAAAATTATGTCGTTCAGATTAAATGATATGAAATGTAAATAATTTCAGTGTATTTTCTAAAATTTGAAGAAAATAAACATTGGTCATTGGTCAAGTTTACTAGGGAGGAAGAAGAAATAGAACTTGTGGAATAGATATCATTTAATTAAACATTATTTTATAAATATACTCCTCATTATAAAGAATAAACATTTTATAGAATGTTCCCCACCATAAATAGAATGGAAGAAGAATTTTTTTTAGTTTGATGCTACCTTTACAAGGTTATCTAGGTATGTGATGGGTTACCTATGAAATAAAATGTTAATGACTGAATACTTATTTTTTGGGATTAGGTAATGTCTAAAAATTTAATTAGACTCTCAAAATATTTTATCACAAGATGAAATTGTTTTATCATCCATCAAATTAGGGAATTAATTTTCATGGTCCTTCATGATAAAGGTAAATCAATAAAATAAATGATTTGATGAGGACTAAGAAAAAGTGAATTCATCAAAGAAGAAAAATATAATGAAGAAATTCATATATTGTGATGAATGTGAGATGAATCATCTTAGGAAATGATTTAAAGAATGGGAGTTTGTTATAAGTGTGTACAAAAGGATTTTTTAGGCTAGTTAATGTATGTGGAATAATAAAAACACTATTATTCGGTGTTTCAACTATAGGTAGATAGATTACTATGAACGAAATTATTATTATGTTAATTTAATCTACCATAATATAGGACCTAAAGAGAATGATATGTTTATGTGTTTACCAATACTGGGGTGGATGTAAGTAATGATATACTGAATGGTACATTAATCACATCTTCAAATTTTCCTAATTATTTATTTCATTTTGGATCCTTTAACTCTTTAATAACATAAGTATTTTCCATTAAAATTTTATATTTTCCTATAATAATAATAATTGTGTTATTCGTAAAAACTCATAGTAAAAGTATCACTTCATTAAGGATGTTTCATGGAGTCTCAATTTTGACAAATAAATATCCTTTATTTTCCTAAAATATTATTATCCATATTTTTGACATTGAGATAATCTTTTGAATAGGATATAATACAAACTTTAATGTGAATTTTTTTTCATGAAGAAGGAAATTTTTAGATATGATGAGAATATGGGTTTATATATCTTTATAGAAGATAAATCAGCATCTGAGACATGTCTACATCTACACCCTATATCTCTAATAAATAATATTCCTTCCTAGAAGAGCAGACATAATATAGGTATAGAGAAGGTGCCCCTTATATAGAGGTTGTAACTACTGTACATCAATACATTGATGTATTTTTTATGCTATTACCTTGACATTACCTAAAGATTGAGGTAGAGTTTTCCATTTATTTAATCCCTGATGCAATACCAATATCAAGGAATCTCTATAAAATTTTCACTACGGTATTAGAGGATTGTAAGAAAAAACTAGAGGAGTTATGTGAGAAGGGATTTATTCACCCATAGTGATTCACCATGGGGATCCATTGTTCTCTCTAATGTGAACAATTATAAATATCTGATTTTTGTCATTTATTATTGTTAAATCAATGAAATATTTATAACGAACATATAACCACTTCCTTGAAATGTTGAATTATTTGATCAAAATCACAAAACATATATTTTTTAAATTATTTAACTTTATTCAAGGAATAATCAATTTTCATTATAGAATGAAATCATTTTGAACAGAGCTTTTTGAATGAGGTATAGAGATTATGAGTATATAGTAATTCCATTTGTATTGTTTAATGAACCATATATTTTCATGGATATTGTGAAAAAAATTAAAGGAATGTCTTGATGATTTTCATATATTTTTCACTGATGATATCATATTTCATTTTAAAAGTAAATTGGACCATGATAATTAGTTGTCGTTTATTCATGATACATGTATAATTAAAGGGTTATGTGGGAAATTTAGTAAGTGTGATTTGTAGATTGAAAAAAAATTATTTTTTAGGTTGTATTATCTTTATGGATTGAATATCTATTTATCTTATGAAGGTAATTACATTTAGAGAATTACCTACACTAAGGAACAAAAACTAGGAATGTAGTTTCATTCATTTGGAAGGTTACTAAAGAATAATTTGTTTTCAAAATTTTCCTGATTTTTTAGCCCATTAATCATGGTAACATGTAACATGGTAATTTTTTTTTGTACAGAATAATGCGAATAATGTTTTATAGAAGTGAATATGATATTGGTAAATGTGATAATTTTGAATATACCAACTTGAAGTGAAGTGTATGTGATATATAATGATTATTTTAATATGGGAATTTTTTCTTTCCTAATGAAAAATGATAAAATGATACATATGCATCAAGAAAATTGAAGTATAATAAATATAACTATCAAAACAATGATCTTGATATGTAATATGTAATTTTTTCTTTGATGATATAGAGACATTATATATGTGGTGTAATATGTGAGATATATATAGATCATAAAATTATAAAATAAATAATTTCATAGAATACGTTCTTCAAGAAACACATGTTATGGTTCAAGATACTCATAGATTATAATTTCCCAATAAAATACCACACATTTAATGAATATAAGGTACCTGATGCATTTTGATAGAATGATCATGTATTTATGACCCAAATGTGGTTTTATAGAGATCCTCTTTTCATAGATCTAGTAATTATGAATATGTTAATTATTAAGCAATGAAACTATCGTTATTAGAAAAAATAATAATTTATCAATTTGATGATGGGATGTTTCAGACTAAAATTAAATATATGAACAATGGGTAATTAGTAAACCTCATTTGTGAAGATGGTGATCTGAATGTTTGTAATATATAATTTTTTTATCTGTAACTAAAATAAAAAATGTTAAATATTGGATGATTTTTATATAATGAACTTCTCTATATACCATGGTAGCACAAATATGTATATGTATTTGAGAGAACATTTTTGGTGGAATAACAAGATATTGGAAATTTGTTATTATCTTTAAATATGTTTTGTTTTTCAAAAAACAAATGATGTGAGACTGCATCCTAGTGGAGTCATGGAAGCTCATTCTATTCCTATGATGGAATAGGATGACATTACTTTGGAATTGGAACCATTACTACCAAATAATCTTTTAATTAATTATAAAATATTGTTTATAATTGATCACCTTACCACATATTAACATTTAAATGATATAATAGATGATTTAACACTTGAGTTCCTCATAATTAAATTTATTAATAAAATTTGAAGACTTAATGGTGAACCTCTTTTAATTATTTCTGATCTTGATCCCAATTTTACATTAAATATATAGAAGATTATTTATAAGGCTTTATATACTATTATTATTTAGAGAACTTCCTACCATCCTGAAACATGTTGATTTTATCAAAAGAAAATTAAAACTATGGAAGAAAGGTTGCGGTCATGCTCACTTGACTTTAATGTTATATCGGATCATAATTTAACTGTTGATGTTTTTTACTATAACAATAGATTCAATTCATGTATTAAAATTGTGTAATATGAATGATTATATTTAAATAAATTCCCTAATCTAATAGGTTCTGATGAAGTTATTAAGATAAAATATGTTGGAGTAGATAATTTTGAATAGACAAAAACAACAGTAAATATAATTCAATCTCATATTAAAAAATGATAATGTATACAAAAAAGTTATGTTGATAATTGGAAAAATGATTTGGAATTAAAAGTGGGATAAAATATTTTATTCAAATATCTTCGTGGAATGTTGTTATATGACTTGGAAATAAGAGGAATTGAATCTCTAGGAACATCAATAAATTTAAATGCTTGAGGGGAAATGAGTAGTTTCTTACCATTTCATAACGCCACCAAGTCTCTCAAAATTATATAATGTGTTCCATATATCGTCATTAAGGAATTAAATGAATTCACTAATACATGTTTTATATTATTATGAAATAGGATTGGAACATAGTGTTTCATACTATGATGAAATAATCCAAAATTTTAATATAAGAGACAAAGTATTGAGTAATCGAATGACTCATCTAGTAAAGGTACTTTAGCGAAATCCCAAAATAGAGGAATCAATATCAGAACTGAATGATTATATGGAGAGGAACTACACTAAAATGTTTATAATTCGATACCCACTAAATAGGAAAGAAAAAATATTGTTTGTAGTGATGAATGTAAGACCCATATATATTGTGAGTTTTTCCATTCTAATTAAATTTTAATGCCATTAATAGCATATTATTCACACAACAATACATTTAAATGAAAATAATATCATAAAATATTACATAAACATGAAAATTATAATATAGACCACGATTTTGAGAGTATGAATAGTAATTACTAAAAAATGAAAATTATTTAGTTTTTACATGTATAAAATTATGTAATTTTATATATATTTATTATAAATAATATATGAATCATTTAAAAAAATATTGGTATTATTTAAAATGGTAAATTACATATTAGATAGGTTTGAAAGAAACATTAGATCAATTATTGTATGATAAACAAAATTTGGTCCAATGGGATCAATTTACTATATATTTATGAAATTAAAACCTTATGTATATATATATATGTAATTTTTTTATTTAAAACCCCACTTTTTCATCGCATCTACATGTATATTATTAAATTGGATAATCTTGATACTATGAACATAATTTTAAATAATAGATTCCATATATTCATTAAAAATAATATAAATTATTTAATAATTTAAATTATATAATGATTTCAACCAAATTGTTTACAATTATGAATTATAAAATGAGTAAAAATTAATTACTATAGTTATGGAATGAACTAATTTATTGGGGACTAAAAAAATATGTTAAGGTTACAAATGACCTCCCAACATGTCCAAAACACATTTCATGGATTTATTCTAATTTCATCACCTTTAACTATCTACAATATCCCATTTTTTATCCTTGTGACATGATAAAAATGTGAGTGTAATTTATTATTTTTAAAAAATTAAATATGTGTCCTCTCCCATGATTAAAAAAGGAACCCCAATTATCCCCTCTTCACACATAAAATTCCATTTCGTTTGGCATATCCTAGATGAAATCATTTCCTTATGCCACAAAAAGAATCTTATATCACATGGATTGATCATAAATCCATCAGATGGAGGGTTTTGGTCAAAATGATAAATATGTTCCTGGAAGCCGAGGTAACATTTTTAAATAAGTTTTTCATTTTTATTCTTCATTAAAACCATTATAATATTATTCAACTATGATAGTATAATAAAAAATATCTCCCATATATTGATGTGATATTATGTAAGTATAATATCTTATATTTATCTTCACATAAATCAAATGATAAATGAAACAACATATCGTATGTAAGGTGGAAAACCTCTCGCAAACCAATATAATTCATTTTCCATCAAAATATTTAAAGGATGGATATAAAAATATATTTAACACATCTATATTATATTCATGATATTATTATTCTTCTATAATTATATTATATCAAATATATTCTTACATTCAATTCCATTCAGAATAATACAACGTCGCTCGTGTTTACGGTACCCTGCCACCTCACATTGCAATATGATTTTTCTATCACATAGGCATTACATCCCTGGAAATAAGGATAAATTTAATGTTTATATGTAATATTTATAAAATGATAGAAATTTTTTATGATTAATATATCAATCATTTCCTTTCCCATTCACACGTCGAGGAAATGATATCATTTCTCACACAAACATCTGTCCTACCATCTCCACGATGTGATGTGATTCATTTTCCATGTCCAGACATTAAGGATGATTCTGAAAAAATTTATAATTAAACTATATTATATGAAACAAAATTATATAATTATTAATATTATTCTACTATATAGTATGTTTAATAACCATAACTTTAATGATAAAATAAGTATTACAAGACAAGTTACTGTCCACAAGAATCAATATCATAATTGAATGATGATATGGAGAGGAACTACCCTAATATGAATATAATTCAATACCCATCAAATAAGAAGGAAAACATATTGTTATTAGTGATGAATGTATGAACCATATATATTGTGATTTTTTTCATTTTAATTAAATTTTAATTCCATTAATAGAAAATTATACACACAACATTAGGTTTAAATGAAAATAATCTCATAAAATATTACATAAACATGAAAATTATAATATAGACCATAATTTTGTGATTATGAATAGTAATTACTAAAAAGTGAAAATTATTTAGTTTTTAAATGTATAAAATTATGTAATCTTATATCACTGCTCACACAAACATCTGCACTACCATCTCTATTATGTGATGTGATTCATTTTCCATATCCAACCATTAAGGATGATTCCAAAAAAAATTATTTTTAAACAATATTATATGAAAAAAATATATAATTATTAATATTATTCTACTATATAGTATGCTTAATAACCAAAACTTTAATGATAAAATAAGTATTACAAGACAACGTACTGTCCATAAGAAAAAATAAAACCAATGAAATATGATAAACAAAAGGAAGGAAAACTATTTTAATGGGAACCTACAAGAAATTATAATTATTAATATGGGACTCTTATAAATTAATAAGTTTCATAAAAGCATTATACATGAGATTAAATGGATCTCAACCAATAGTATGAATATGGTAAGGTACTTCATCACAATTTTCTTTTATTCATGAATATTTTCATGTTATGAAAATTATTACATTTATATGGTGAAGTTAACAACTAAATTACATGAAATATAATTATTCATACAAAATTATTAGTATTATTTTTTATATTTTAATTATTTATTCAAAGTGAAATCGAAAAAAATTAAAATGTGGTAATGAATCTTATAAATCTATTTTGTTTCATTGGTTTAAATTTCTTATTTTTTGTCATTGATATTATTAGGTTATGTGTGTAATTACATTTGAAAATAATATGTTTTATTTCAACTTGTTTTATCTGGATTTTAATTTTATACTCATAATCAAATCATTGATTAATTATCAATCCAACCTTATGATCATTAATGGGGTTAAATATCAATTTCTATTTCGTCAAGAAATGTTTCTTAATATTCATAAATTCTTTTTTACATGGTCTATATACTACCTAAGTGATGTATTCAACATGAATAGATTTTTCATCATGATTATTTATGTCGTGTTTCATGTTATTTCTTCAATTCTTCACAATTTAACAGTTACAGATGAGGTAAAAAAATTTGTACAGCCTCTGTTTTTTTATTTTTCTATTTATTTTGATATAATAATATTATTGTTATCTTTATTCATTGGACAATAGAATTTTATTAAATATCTATATTATTTTATGATGGGTATGGTTATTTATACAACCATGTTACTTTTTATATTTGGAGATTACATTGAATGTAATTTGTTTAACTAGGTAAATATTGATAAATCATTATCCTTTACAAAATATAGATATTTAATCATAATTAATAACATTCAAGGAATTTAAACAATTATTTGATATGTGAGGAATCATTTAGAAATGTTGTTATACGTAGGACCTATTATAGACATCCCATTGATGCATCAGTCAGTATTATGACACAAATCAATTTCTAAATCAGATTGTTTTTTATAGAGTAGTTTTAAACTAACATTATAATGGTCCAAAAAGTAGATCTATCATGATGAAATAGATCATGAGATTAAATAATTACAAATTTCATTTATTTTTAATTCAGTTATTATTATCATCCATGAAATTTTCACTATAATATAATCTCTTTATTCAATTTGTTCTTAGTTTTTTTGATTATTTGGAATGTTTGTTAATTTATTTTTTTCCACGTGGATTATAATTATTGAATCATGATAGATTTAACTTCATGTGATACTAAATGAGAATTATTTCTCACTATAATTTTTATTATTTTCCTAGGGTTATAAATTAAAATTCCTGAAATGAGTTCAAGGATGCCAAATTTTTTACATTACTATGATTTATTTTATTTCCCTATTTAATTTTACTATTACACATGTATATGGATATCCAAAGTTGATAAATTAATTTTCCTTCAGTATTTTATCTTTAATATATATGAAAATATAATAATGTTAGCACTAGATCTAGGTTACTTGTGTCAGGGTTATTAAATATACCACGTAATAGATGTGTCACTTTTTGATTTGGGTGATATCTTTTAATGTAAAAGTGATCCCATAAGATGATATCTTATTTGATCCGAATATATTGTAGGTGGTGTTTTCTAGTGTGTGACATAAGAATATATTATAGGTTCATCGTTTTCATATATTGTTTATTTACTATAAATGGTTCATTCAAAACATTTCTTTCAGGGAAATTCACATGAAATGGTTGACAACGAATTGGGTAATGATTAAGTGTAAAAGATGATGTGAAGGGACCTTCCAAGTGTTTTTAAGAAATTTTTTTCTACATTAATAATTATTGATAGGTACTTAGGTATATATTATGTACCTATTGTAATTTATGGATGGTTATAATGGTTTTTGTTGTAATATAGGGGGATTGAGTGGTCCCTTGTAGGTCTCAGTAGCTATAGGACAATGAGAATAACTTCCACACCCTTAGATTAGAGCACGGTAATATGGTACATTACATAGTGAAATGGTTTTATTTCTAATTTTTTGTGTTATTATTCATCTACATTAATCAAAACATATTCCAATACAAATTCTATTGACTATACTCAAAAATATTGACATGGAATTGGTTTCACTACGTCCAAGAAATTGATTTCGAGATGGAATTTAATTTAAAAGGAAGTTATATAATTAATTACATTCCAAGAATAATTAATAACGATAATGGAGTATGGGTATCTAATCACTATTATATTTTGATTATCATTATAAAAAACTAGTGGGTGGATGGGTGAAAGGTTCGAGAGACCATATTCTGTGATACATTGGACATCAGCTCTTTATTTGTGGATACAATAAAGGTGAGTGAGGTGAATTATATAGATTGTATTATACAGTAATAATAGATAATGGTTGATGATAGATTCATATGATTGTCCCGCGATGTGAATGGTGTGTTTTATGTCCATGAAATAGCTTTGGTCCCTATATGATTTTTTAAGTGATTCTGATTCCTTATAAATGGTGGTAGATCTAGGGTTTTCCAAGATATATCAGTATATCATGCATACTTTTTTGCTCCCATATATGTGGATGGATACCATAGATTTTGAATCTCTATTTTATACCTGTTAAAATAAAAACATGAAAAATCATATACCTGGGGTAATAAAACAACAACATCTTGTTATAATGTGATTATGTAAAGATGTAGCCAAGGGAATATTCATGAAACTACCCAAGAGCACAATGCTTTGTGTTGTATTGTGTGTGGTGTATTACCCATTGTGGAAGGTTATTCACATATTACTAATCATTAATATCATTCAACATATGATTTTTGTTTGTCATTTCTTCCATAAATTGTGTAGATACATATAGTAATTATGAGCATAGTATCCGATTAGTATATTCATTTCACATTAACATTTGTGCAGGTCCATCAAAATGATTTAGTGTTTTACTTAAATATTATAGGGGAATAGAAAGAAAAGAGAAATGAGAAAATGAAGGGTATGATCAATATATTTTTGGATATGCATATTGTAAGTTTGAATGATTTTTTCAAATATCATTATGGAAATATGGACATGAAATTATTATTGTTCATTAATAACATATAGGATTCAATATTTGGGGATCCCTAATAGGATATTTACTATACTTCAGGGGGGGATAGCATTGTCATGGGTATAAGCTGGTGACTGAGCTATGATTGGGAAAATCATTTTTAAGGTGGTCACTAAGTTGGTTCAATTGATCTAGAAGTGGTTGTCTACCACTAATTATATTAAACCATAATATTCTGATCGATTTTAATGATATGTGGATAAAACATTGTGAAATATTGTATTCTTATATGTATTGTAATCATTAGGTAATCAATATCTAAGGAGTATGTGATATCTCATAAAGGGTTTTATTGTTTGATATTGTAGAAAACTATAGGGTTGTGTCTAATTTGTTTGATCATCCACTATGAAATTAATGTAAAAATGGTGTACTTCGGTTTTCCATAATGTTGATGTATGAGTTGAACACTTCAAACATAAACAATAATTATGAGGTCGAGTAAGATGTGGAACCATCATTTGAAGACTACCTAGTGCAGATATTTGACCCGAGAGAGTCTGAATTGAATATAAATATTGAAATGACTCAAATATTCCAAGAATTATTTTTAGATATTTCTTGGATTATATTCCTAACTAGTAGCTATGATATAGTTTGGTTCTAGGGATAGATGTCCCCAAAATAACTGTTCAAAATATTTTAAATATATTCAACAACATCCAAGAACCATATTTTTTAAAAATTGAAAAACTCTTAAATAGGTTCCCATATTATAAATATGAGGACATTGTTGAGTTAAAATGAATTGTTTAGCAAAGGTGATATGTAACCTTAGTTTTCACTGGTCTTTTGTGGAAAATTCATCATTGTAATAAAATTATTAATATAATTAAAAAATAAATTTATTTATTTACAATCCAATGACCTAATTCCCTTTCCTTAAATTCTCTCGTACGGATGATTTGTTGGGTTAGTTGCATAACCCTGAAAATCATTGGAGAGACATTTGAAAAAGAGAAATTAGATTCCATGGGTGAAAAATGGCCAGATAGAGGATTTAAGACTATAATCGGATGGAATTGAAGGATCTTTCCAATGCCTATTAAACTAGATCATTCATCGCCAGTTGTTGAACCCAAATCGTGGTAGGTCGATTTTTATAATTTTTTAAATAATACATTTATGATTCCTATTATGTGAATTAATAAATAGAAAAACATATATATTTTGGTCTCATTCTTATTTTTGGAATAGGTTTACTATTGCGTGATTTTTTTATAATTACATTGACTCATTAATTTCTTTATTTTTATTATCAAGAAAATGATTCATGATTGATAGAAACATCGATTGAGGTTTTTTCCCCACATATATTGTTTCTTTTTTTATCCTCAGTTATTCATTCACTATGAGAAATTTTTTTTATAGGGGGTGAAATATATCCTAATAAATCAACCATTTTCACCCATTTCATGGCACAATGACTTAATATCATCAATCTAGGATCGGCATGACACGGCGATTGGGCGACGTTAGGGATGACATCTAATCTAATGACATAGGTACCCAATTTTCTTACTATTTGAGAAGAAATGAAAATTATTATGATCCCATTTTCCATGAGGACTGAATCCCCAAATATTATTAATTCTAGGATTCTATAACTCAATGAGGATCGATTAATGTTTTTGTGGAAAAGTGATCACTGGATCGATGTCCAGAGAAATGGACTAGATGAGCATAGCTCGATCTAGATTTTTGAAAAATCCAATGCTACATGGTGTATAATTTGGTGGAAAAATATATATGGGGATACCTTTTTGGTGGCTAGGGTTTTAGGTTGGATTTAAGGATCTGATAGTATTTTACCTTCCATCAGTGTTTCGACATAAACCTCGGATAGTATAATGTCACGAGGTTGACTACACGTGAATAATACATGTCGTGTTCCCCTACACATGGACACATCTAGACCAATTACATGGGTTAATCTGTGTATTGGTACATGGGAAAATGTACCCAAGATGAGTCCATGTATTGGAACATGAGTAGATTACACGGGTACCCTACACACCATGAACTTCTATATTGACATGGGAAAGAGACATAATTCATTTACATGGGCATGAATCGAGGTCAACGAACAAAACATTCACCCTCTACTAAACACTATATAATTTTTTATACATGGATTGGAGCCTATTAACTCCTTGTATTAGACATGTTTTGTTAGGTTGAGTTTACCATATCCTTTCCCTCTGATTTAGTATAGAATCTTCTCCAACTACAAGGACTATGAACCCTTCCGCATGAATTCTTGGATAGAGTCATAGGAATCGTTCATAGAGGCCCATAGTGAGATCCTCTATTCATCTTCATTCCCTAGGTGGAGATTTTTGTATCTTCATGATAAATAATACATATATATATATCTTATACTTAGAAAGTTAATCCAGATTGAGTAGTTGGTATCACCCAATGTCCTTAGATGTGATCATCATCTGTGTATGGTATTTTCTTAAAACCACCATCATGTACTTCTAATGATGATTCCCTATGAGCATTACCTCTTGGATAGAAATCATTTGTTCTATTATCCACAAGAGTGAGTTCACCCAGACATGTCGTAGCGGAATATTTGAGTTGGAAACCTATGATGATATAGTATGGTTTTTAATTACCTTTAGACTATGTGTCTTTTTTTATTATATCTAGATATTCATGTTATATGTGATTAAGAAATATACATATGTTGATATAGATTTATTTCATTTATTGTATGTTTTTCGACTTCAGGTTGACCATTGCATGGGATTTTCTGGAACAAGTCATTTCATATGAAGATAATATAACATTTAATAGAGTCCTAAATAGTCCCAAACCAAATGGTCATTAGTGAGAATGGATAGACTATGGTGTTTTCCTATGGATTTGTTTGTATAATTCCGTTGAACATATGTTCAGGTTGGACGTGGGATTCAGTATCATTTTGGTGGTGTCAAGACCCATCCTTAGGGCCCGTGTCATGACTACCCCAAGCCCCATTCCATAGGCCACGGGCTGGAGACTAGCACCAAAGGTGTAAATCTCGATAACTTGGAAGGCATTGCCTTTAAAAAAGTAATCAAACACTACAGAGTACAAGAGGAAGTAAATCAAAAAGTACAATAGAATGTGCTGAGAAGTAAATAGGACAGAATACAAACCCAACAAAAAAGTACAACTACAACTGAATGAAAGTACAATAGAAAAGAGAAGAAGCTGGAAGAATAGAGGCAACTCCTGGTCGTACACCTCGAATCATATCTGATGGGTAGGTACAGATAACACATATCTTGGATTGTCCACCTTGGATCCTACCTGAAGGATAGGTATAGATAGCCTCCTTAAATCTCTCTCTCGTCAACCTCCTCTGAGTACCGTCTTATCGTGAAGTCCTCCTTCGGATACTGACTTGTCGTGAGGTCCACCTTCGGGTACCATCCAGTCCTCAAACACTCGGCCTCCGTCAGCGCTATCTATTGTCTACATCCAACACAACGAGGGGTGGGCATAGCTAGTGCAGGGGTGAGTATAACGATACTCATTAGGTACCCCGAGACCCTCACGGTCTCACTAAATCCAACAAGGATAACCACAAAGAAGGATCTAACAGATAACCCTTACTTAGGAATAAGCCCATACTTATACCTAAGTTATCATGTAGCCTATCTCAATCATGAGGTATCACACAGATATGAAATCAACGGATAACCAATACTTAGGCATATTCCCATAAATATACCTATGTTATCAAGTAACCCATCTCAATCATGAGGAATTCACAAAGGTCAACGACTCAGCTCAAACCAGGATTTTCATTAATGATATAGAAACCACAACTGCTGGAGAACTACTCCTCTATCGAGTACAGTAGCCCTGTCACGACTCTGAGGTGCTACTCACTAACCTTAGACTGCTGAGGTACTCGTCCTGTCGAGTATTGCGGGTCTACACCCAACTAAGTAGTCCTCCCCACCCGGGGTCTCCCGTCCAAACACAATAGTGGTTCCCTTAATAGACTACAGAGGTACTCCTCCTACCGTGTACCGCAGGTCTGCTGCCAACTACCAGGCGCTCCGTCTGCCATGGGTCTTCTGCCAAATACTGTGCGCTCCGTCCACTGGGCTAGTCGACACACTCCATGTCGAATCGTTCAAGCAGTCGTCAGGTCCACAACTACTAGGTCTCCACACTCCGCACGCTCGTCTCAGGGAGGATCCGCTCCATGAGCTATTGGTCGACACTCCAAGTATCAAAAATTCCCACAAGGAAGTATCATAAGGAACCGCCTCGTCACATGGGTCTTAACGTAATATACAGTGCGTCAATCGGACACCCGGTTTGTGAGTTATTAGCCTTTTCGTCCCGGGGGGGGGGGGGGGGTTGGTTTTGTGTACGAACCAACCCAACCGTAACTCAAATATACCCCGAACTCTCATAGGGTATACTCATAGGGACCATTTCTCAATGTTATTACCAATGCTTCTGACGGTTCTTCAAATGGACATCCAGTCTGAAAGTTATCCACTTTTTCATTCTAGGGGCCCGGTTGTATTTTGGGTACAATCCAACCTGGTCATACTCCAACTACGTCCAAACCTTAGGTGAAGTATACCAAAAGATCCATCTCACCAAAAGGAATCCAACAAAGTTGAAAACATGTCAATTGGACGTCTGGAACTCAAGTTATAACCCTTTCCGCTCTGAGAGCCCGGTTGGTTTCGGGTTCGAACCAACCCCGTCATACCCAAAAATTACTGAAATCTTGAGTGTAATATACCAAAACGACCGTCTCGATCCAAGGATCCCTACGCAACTGATGGTGCGTCGATCGGAGGTCCGTAGCCCATGATATGTGCATTTTATCGAATATGTTCGAGGATAGGGGTTCGGGCCCGGTCCGACCCGACTCGATGCCCCCTGCATCGGCACGAACGGGGTCGACCCGACCCGAGTCTGGGTCCGTCCCATTTGGGTGTGGCCTGGACGCGGATCGGCTGGCGGCCAAGCGGGGTGCGAAGGGGGGGGGGGGGTGGCGCCGGCCACTTATTTCTGAAACGGCCGACCATTAAGGCCGACCCATTTTGTAACAGTTGGACCTGAGGGGGTCACGCCTCCAGGTGGCACCGGCGGCCGGCTCAACCGGCCTCCCCTTGTTGAACCGCCATGGCCTAAGGCCTTGGCTCCTCCCCGACCGGCGCGGCGCGCCTGCGCCGCTCCCCTCCGCCACAGCACGCCCCGGTCGCGGCCTCCCTTTGGTTCTCCAGCGCCGCACGCCGACGCCGCACACCACCGCTGCGACCCGCTCCAGCCGCAGTTCCATCGGCATCACCGGCACGGCGCGACGGCACTGCACACCACTGTCGCGGACCACTCCGGCCGTGGTTCTCTTTGTCCCAGTGCGGTGCAACTGCATCACGCCGCCTTCGCTTCAATCGTCAACATAATTCAACAAGGAAACATGGAGGATAAATTGGTTGTGTTTGTGGGGTCGGATCTACTCCCATTACGTTGGTAACATTCGGCCATATATAATCAACGAAGAAGATTAAATTCAACACGAACAAAGATAATCCCCTATGACTTCCGGCAGAAATTTATTCCCAACCCACAAGGAAAAAATTTGTGGATCAACTTGACAATAAGTTGATCCACGTTCTTTGTTTTAGCAAGAAATAATCAAGGGAATAAAATCATGCTTAAATAAAAAAACCCTTCCTCGATAAACGTTGACGTTTTCCGGTGACGCAGAAGATGGCGTCGTGTAGTGAGGTTTCGAAGATGGCGTTGGCGTGCGTCCAAGGAGGGAACAATGTCTCACACTAGATGCGGAGAGAAGAACGAACGACACGTCGTCTCTTGTTTTGGTGATGGCATTCATCATCGAAGGGTGTCGTTCTTCGTGGGAGAATTAAATTATTCAAAGGGGCTTAGAGCTTTCTCTCCCCAAAATCCTCACACAACAAGACAACATAATAAAATAAGGTTCGTCTTTATTTTATTAAGTCATAACATGCTTTTAAAAATTACAAAAAATCAAAACACAAAATTCAATTAATTATAGAGGTTAAATTAATTGAATTAATGTGTGTTGGCATTAAATGAATGTGAGGAGAAGAGAAGTCACCCAATTTATGGAGAAGTTTAACCAAGTTAAGATGAGTTACAAAACCTCAGAGGGGGAATGGAGGAGTTAGGGAATATGTAGGGTTGGGCTTCTGTGCACCCATATAACCTTAATCCTCCCATGGGTACTATGTAAGTTGTGGGTCCCACCCCTACACCAACTTCTAGGATAAAACCACATAAGTTAGGAATAAAATTTTTACCACAAATTTTTATTCAATTCTTTATTAATCCCAAAAAAATTTAACAACTCCTCCTGAGAAAACACACCTTTGGTAAAGGTCCTCTTTAGCAATTATCGTCATTGCAGTTTCATCAGTGCCCTCAGATTTTGATTCCGAGCAACGGTTCAAAAGATAGAAAAAAACACTCCTTCATTCACTGAACGTACCTGAGCTAAACATCGGAAATTGATTTTGGACACACCGGGCCGTGGAATCAGGTGCCGTCAGAAATTGCACACTCGTAAAATTCCAAAAAAATTAAGAAAAAATTATTCCTTGAAATTTCCCAGTCTTTAATTACTCCCACCTCAGGGATTTACGCCCCTGTAAAGCTAAAACACAACTAGGGTAACTAAAGAAGGTACCGAGCATGCATCTGAGCTTCCCACTCCCATGTGCTCTCCTTGAGGTTCTCGTGCTGCCAACGAAAGTGCATAAGAGGAATCGACCATCCCCATAGGACCCACTCATGTCGATCCTCAACCTCTACTGGAACCCCGTGAAAGTCTCCCCATCATCGATGTCCAGCTCTCCGTGGTCAATGATGACAGGTAGGTCCTGCACACATCTTCTCAGCTGAGATACATGGATGACGTCGTGCACCCGGTTCATCTGAGGTAAAAACGATAGGCAGCAAGCCACATTTCCTACACTACTGGGGACCTGGAAAGTTCCGTTGAAAAGTGGAGATAACTTGCCCCTGGCCAAATCTCCATAGACCCTGTCGAGGTGAGACTCTCCTGAAGACGTGGTCGTCACCCTCGAACTCCAGTGGTCTTGTCTCCTATCAGCATAGGAATTTAGTCTACTCTGTGAAGTCTTCATCTGCTCTTGGATGATCTGCACCTTCTCTGTCGTAAAATGAACCTTCTCTGGTTATACACGTCCTGACTCCCCAGGGTCAGTCTAGCACAGAGGTGATCTGCAAGTTCGGTCGTACAATGCCTCGAATGGTGCCATCTTGATGGTGAAGTGGTAGCTGTTGTTGTACGCAAACTCCACCGAGGATATGTGATCCTCCCAGGTGCGAACAAAGTCAAGGACACATCCACAAAGAATTTCCTAAAGCATATGAATGGTCCTCTAAAAAGGATGGTGTGCCCCCCTCCTATAGAAAATCTATCAGGTGCCTGACCTATGGATATCTTTGCACGTCGCGCCTCACAGTCAACGTCCCCACACTATGCCTCTTTGTCTACTGGAGAAGTGGGGTTACTGTGAGGGACTGTAGAAAGGATGCCCCATCATTATCCAAAAAGGATATCTGCAACGTGGCTATCTGCTATATCACCTCTCCAAGTAGCGGAGTTCCCAATCTCCAGTTGAGAGCATCAGCCACAATGTTCCCCCTCTCTAGGAGTATAAACTATCTCAAAGTCATAGTCCTGGTGGAATTCAATCCATCACCACAGTCTTAGGTTCATGTCCTTCTATGAGTAGACACACCTGAGACTAATTAGATTGAGAGATCCATAAAATGTTCGCTTAACGAACAATGGATGAGACAAGCCAATTGTAAGAACTCATCTCCACCCTTCTTCGTCTAGATTCCACCAAAGAGCTGCAAGGATTTCTCCTCTGCCGAAAAGATAAATTTGGTCTCATCCCTTGGATGAACCACATTATTGGCCTAATACAGTAAATACTAACATTAACGTTACCATTTAATGTCATGGATGATGTCGTAATGCCTCGATGATACTACCAAGATATCCAACCATTACTCTCGCCTCCAAGGGTCGAGTCACACTATCGGCAGCAATGTGTGGTCACTGGGTCTCCACCAGTAGGTATCTCGAAAGTGAGGATCAAGTCAACGATTTTAAACTGGAACCACTTAGTATTAACCATACAGAGTGGACAGGGAAATAAACATCACAAAGAAAGGTGTCTTTTATTACTGCAACTCAAAGTACAAGACACATACAATACTACAGCGACAACATGGAAACTAAAAACATCAAGAACAAGGGCCTCCATGCCTAGACCCACTCATTTCCACCTGCTTCTGAAGCTCCGTAGTCATATGCATCAGCTTCCTGAAGCTTAGCTCTCCCATATCCACCTGTTCCCTGCAGTCATGGTGGTCCTTTGGGTGGTGGTGGTGGCAACACCTCGAATCGTCATCCACCTCCTTCTGCATGGCCATCTCCTGTGCCTCTGCCTCATGCTCCTAGCGGTCCATCACGATCGAACCTTTTCATCTTCCTGGGAGGTCCTTCATCTACCACCTTCTTGTCATCTGAGTGGTGGGTTGGACAGTCACGATCCATGGACCCTGTCTGCCGCATGCATATCAATTCCTTCTCCTCGTATGGCTGGCTCTGTTTCGTTTTCCTCGCACTACCGAAACTATAACCCGAGGTCGCCCACCTGTATGTTCGGTCCTCTTGGACCCCTTTATCATCCTTCTACTGCCTAAAGATGACAGTCATTCTGATGGTAAACCCTGCCGCAAAGGTAGAAGCTCCCAAGAAAGCTCAGTGTGTAGAGACACTGGTATAAACTCCGCCCTGAAGAAGGTCTCGAAGTATTCCAATGTGAAGGTCATCTTATCAAAAAACTGGAACATATGGATCCACCACCTCTCAACTACTCCTTAGAAGAGGCTAACAGTTAGGTACACCATCAAGTATGAGGGTGTCCTAACTATGTGGAGATCTTGTGCTACAAACTCCAGCCAGTGCCCAACCGTCTGAAAATCTGACTCGCCTCGAAACGTCAGAGGCCTCTAACGCTGGAACTTGTGCATCGCGCTCAAGAGGCGTGCACTCTCTGTTGGTGTCTCAACTGGTGGAGGTCCCTATACTGAGGCCTCGCTGCTCAGTTTGATATCATTGTGCTCCCCACTAGGTACCCATGCTGTCTGACTAGGTGAAGACATCCTAAAAGAAACAGACGTGACACAATCAAACGATTATACCTGGTGAGCTGAACTAGTTTGAGCTGTTCTAAAAGAAACTTTTGAAAACACACAAAAAACTAGTGTTTTCATGAACTGAGTCAGAAATCAGAAGTCAGGGTCCTAGTGTATGGATACGTCGGCCGCCCGCACCAACACTGGACTCCCTGAACTGAAAACCACACTTAGTACCCTTAACACTATTACTTCACAGAAATAAAATATCATAGTCCTATGTTCGGTGATAGAACCGACTCCTCTGATACCAATGTTTCATGACCCATCCTCGGGGCCCGTTCCATGACTACCCCAAGCCCTCCTTTCATAGGCCAAGGGCTGGAGACTAGCACCAAAGGCATAAATCCCGATAACATGGAAGGAGTTACCTTTAAAAATGTAATCAAACACTACATAGTAAAGCAGAAGTAAATCACAAAGTACAATAGAAAGTGCTGAAAAGTAAATGGTCCAGAATACAAACCCAACAGAAAAGTACAGTTACAGGTGAACGAATGTACAATAGAAAATACAAGCAGGTGGAAGAATAGATGCAACTCCTGGGTCGTACACCTCAAATCCTACCTGAAGGGTAGGTACAGATAACACAGCTCCTGGATCGTCCACCTCGGATCCTACCTGAAGGGTAGGTACAGATAGCCTCCTCAACGCTCTCGCCCGTCAACCTCCTCCAAGTACCGTCTCGTCGTGAAGTCCACCTCCACAGACGGACTCTTCATGAGGTCCACCTCTAGGCACCATCCAGTCATCTACCAATCGGCCTCCATTAGCATTGTCCTTCGTCTGCATCCAACACAAAAAGGTGTGGCCATAACCCATGCAGGGGTGAGTATAACGATACTCAGTAGGGACCCCGAGACCCTCAAGGCCTCACTAAATCCAAAAAGGATAACCACAAATAAGGATCTAACAGATAACTCTTACTTAGGTATAAGCCCATACTTATACCTAAGTTATCATGTATCCCATATCAATCATGAGGTATCACACAGATATGAAATCAACAGATAACCAATACTTAGGCATATTCCCATACATATACCTAAGTTATCATGTAACCCATCACAATCTTGAGGAATTCACAAAGGTCAATGACTCACCTCAATCCAGGATTTTCATTAAAGATATTAAAACCACAACTACTGGAGAACTCCTCCTATGTCGAGTACAGTAGCCTTGTCATGTCTCTGAGGAGCTACTCACTAACCATAGACTGCTGAGGTACTCCTCCTGTCGAGTACCGCGGGTCCGCACCCAATCACAGTAGTGCTCCCCGCCTCGGGTCTCCCGCCCAAACACAGTAGCGGTTCCCCTAATAGCCTAAAGAGGTACTCTTCCTCCCGAGTACCGTGGGTTTGATGCCAACTACCAGGCGCTCCGTCCGCCGTGGTTCTGCCGCCAAATTCGGGGCACTCTGTCCACTGGGCTAGTCGACTCACTCCACGTCGAATCAGTCAAGCAGTCGTCAGGTCCATAGCTACTAGGTCTCTGCACTCTACACGCTCGTCTCCAGGAGGATCTGCTCCACGAGCTACGGGTCGATATTTTATGTATCACAAAGTCCCACATGGATGTATCACAAGGGACCGCCTCGTCACAGGGGTGTCAACGCAATAGACGGCGCGTCGATCGGACGCCCGGTCTGTGAGTTATTAGCCTTTTCGTCCCGGGGCCCGGTTGGTTTCGTGTACGAACCAACCTGACCATAACTCAAATTTACCCCGAAAACTCATAGGGTATACTCATAGAGACCGTTTCTCAAAGTTATTATCAATGCTGCTGACATTTCTTCAAATGGACGTCCGGTCTAAAAGTTATCAGCATTTCTGTTCTAGGGGCTCGGTTGGATTTCTTGTACAATACAACCCGGCCATTCTCCAACTGCATCCAAACCTCTGGTTAAGTATACCAAAAGATCCTTCTCACCAAAAGGAATCCAAGAAAGTCGACGACACATCTATCGGATGTCTGGAACTAAAGTTATAATTGTTTTTTCTCCAAGAGCCTAGTTGGTTTTGGGTTCGAACCAACCCGGACATACCCAAACTTTACTAAAAGCTTGAGTGTAATATACTGAAACGATCGTCTCAAACCAAGGATCCCTACGCAACCGATGGTACATCGATCAGAGGTCTGTGGCCCAAGATATGGGTGCTTGAACAAATCTGTCCGAGGATAGGGGGTTCAGACCTGGTCCGACCAGGCCCGATACCCCCTGGGTCGGCCCGAACCGGGTCGACCCAACCTAGGTCTGGGTCCAGCCCATTACGGTGTGGCCCGGCCCGTCTGGTGCGGCCTAGCCCGGCCCGGCTCGGAAGCCGGCGCTGGCTCGGCTCGTGGACCAATGGGATGCGAAGGGGGCGCACCACCCCCTTGTTTCTGAAATGGACGACCATTAAGGCCGACCCTTTTTGTAACTGCGGGACCTGAGGGGGTCCCGCCTCCAGGTGGCGCCAGGGGCCGGCTCAGCTGGCCGCCCCTTGCTAATCCTCCACGGACTAAGGCCGCGGATCTTCCCCGATCGGTGTCGCGCAACGGCACCACGCCCCTTCGCTATAGCCTCCCTCGGGTTCTCCAGCGTGGTGTGACAGCATCGTGCACCACCACCACGGCCCGCTCCGGCCGCAGATCCTTCGGCTTCACTGGAGCGGTGTGACAGTGTCATGCACTACTGTCACGGCCCACTCCATTTGGGGTTTTCTTCATCCCCGCGCGGTGCAACTGCACCACGCCGCCTTCACTTCGATCGTCAACATAAATCAACAAGGAAACAGGGAGGAGAAATCACCCATGTTTGTGCGGTCCGATCTCTTCCCTTTACGTTGGTAACATTCTGCAAAATATAATCAACAAAGAAGATTAAATTCAACACGAACGAAGATAATCCCCTACGACTTCCCGCTGCAATTTATTCCCAACCCACAATGAAAAAATTCACGGATCAACTTGATAATAAGTTGATCCGCGTTCTTTGTTTTTAGAAATAAACAATCAAGGGAATAAAATCATGCATAAATAAAAAAAACCCTACCACGACAAACGTTGACGTTTCTTGGCAACAGGAAAGATGGCTTCGCAGGGTGAGGATTTGAGGACGGCGTTGGCATGCGTCCAAGGAGGGAAAGACATCTCACACTAGCTATGGAGAGAAGAAGGAACGACACGCCGTCTATTCTTGTGGTGACGACGTTCTTCATCAAAGGGTGTCGTTCTTCGCGGGAGAATGAAATTATTCAAAGGGACTTAGAGCTTTATCTCCCCAAAATCCTCACACAACAAGCTAACATAATAAAATAAGGTTCCTCCTTATTTTATTAACTCACGCCAAGCATTTCAAAATTTCAAAAATTCACAACACATAATTCAATTAAATAAATAGGTTCAATTAATTGAATTAATGTGTGTTGGCATTAAATTAATGTGAGGAGAGGAGAATTCACCCAATTTATGGGGATGTTTAACCAAGATAAGATGAGTTACACAACATAAGAGGGGGTTTAGAGTAGTTAGGGAATATGAAGGGTTGGGCTCATGTGGGCCCGACCTCACCTTAATCCTCTCATGGGTAGTTAGTAAGTAGTGCGTCCCACTCCAACTCCCACTCCTAGGATAAAACCACATATGCTAGGAATAAAATTTGGACCACAATTTTTATTCAATTGTTTATTAATCCCAAAAAAATTTAACAACTCCTATCAAGAAAACGCAACTTTGGTAAAGGTCCTCTTAAGCAATTACGGCTGCTGCGGTTTCATCGGTGCCCTCAGATTTTGATTTCGAGCATCGGTTCAAATGATAGAAAAACACCCTCATTCGTTCACTGAAAATACCAGAGCTAAACTTCAGAAATTGATTTCGGGCACACTGGGCCTCGGAATCAGGTGTCGTTAAAAACTGTGCACTCATAAAATTCCAATGAAATTAAGAAAAAAAAATTTCCTTGAAATTTCTGGGTCTTTACAGGTGGGATTGTATTTGGCCATGTTTTCATTATTTTACTAATAGTTTTACTCTGGTTGTGGTATTTAATTGACTTTTTGAATGGTTGTTAATTTTTTTTACATTTCAGAATTATGTATGCTTGTTAATGTGTTTCTATGTATATATTCATA
This sequence comes from Viscum album, assembly GCA_963277665.1. Lineage (NCBI taxonomy): Eukaryota > Viridiplantae > Streptophyta > Magnoliopsida > Santalales > Viscaceae > Viscum > Viscum album. Next base: position 1,446,914,627 of record OY728151.1, on the reverse strand, counting down.
GGAAAAGGCATTCGTTTTCAATTATATGGTTAATATATGCTAGTCATCAGCCCATGATCTATGGGAGCCAGGATTGGGGTGTCTTGGAATGGGACCCACTAGGATGAGTTAGGAATGAGTGCTACCAGAGTAGCCTATTCTACTGTAGGATCAGAGTCTGAGATTTTTTTTTGAATAGTGTTAATTGTTTTGAGATCATATTTCATCCAGTGACTCTAATGATGGTGTGACATCTAATATATCCAAAAACTAGGACTATGATAACATTTTTTTCCCATGTAATGTGTGAATATTGGTTATGGGAAAACTATATTACACAGATCATTGAATTATGGGTTGTTGTTTCGATTTCCTTCTTAAGTATTCTATCCTAACATACTCATTGAAAATGGTATATCTTGTTTTGATCTAGATGCCTCTAACATGTATTGTATTTAGGATTCAACATTATAATCATCAGGGTGATACTTTTAGTGATGAGGCATGAATACATTTACTTTTCCCTGATATGTTTCCTCTAGGGGGTGCACCTTCTACACAACCACCTATAGAGAATCACGTGGTACCAATAGTACATGTCGATATGGGGAACATGTTGAGTGAACATCATGAGTTTTAGTGATAAAGACTATTCATGTACCAAGGTGACCATGAGGCATATGAATATTAGGACTATCTTGAGATGCTCACCTATGTATTCTATCCTGTATGGACATGTGAAGATCAGCAGGTATTCATAGAGGAAAACCTCCTTCGTGTCTCATTAACGAGATGGAGGGGTTTAGTGACTGAGTCTTATGAATCAGTGTTCTTTCATTGAAAGTGTTCAAATTCATTTTATATAGTATTTTTCATCTTCTTCACTACGGTAACTTTTCATCTATGATATTTTTTATCTCTAGTAGGGTAGCATGATAGTGGCTTACTATTCATTGGGATTTTGCAACCTTTCCCGGTACTCAACAGATACATTTCATGACCTGTTCTTCATGGAAAGGACCACTGAGTGAGGAATGTCTAGATACATCAATGCTCCTATTTTCCCACAAAAAATTCAGACCTTTTCTAGGATTGTAGATAGATATTTGATCATTGAGTGTTTGTTCGCTATGAAGATATAAATAGTGGTTGTTGGAAGTGTGAAATCAGATGTATAGACCTTAGTAGTATGGATATTACATCAATACTATGGACCGAGACATGAGATAAATTTTATTAGGAGGTCTTAGGATTGAGTATTTGTAGTTTAGGACTCACAATGTGGGTCCAGTAATCCTAGGTGTAGGTTGTGCTACTCATGTGACAGTTAGGGACATATTGCATGAGATTTTATGACCCTCGATATAGCTGATAAAGTGACTATAGATGGTCCATTTTTGTATTGGAAGAAGTTGGATCATATAGTTTCACAAGTAAGAAGCCATTATAGAGGAGTACATAGAGCATCACGAGGTGGTCGATGCTTTGTATTGATACAACCACCACCACCAAGTGTTCAATGCTAGGCTCCGGGAGCTGGAGGACAGGGATAAGAACAGCTGCATGAATTTTTTGATTCGGACCCAGAGCCACTAGGATCTATTTGATGTATGATATATGGATAATAAACATTACTTGACATATTAATTTATATAGGTTCTATTCACTCCTTTTTTTACTTACCTTATATGTTACTTGGAGATTCCAGTTGGACCATTGGATCAACCCAAATGCTTGGAGACTCCAACTGTAGAAGGTTTAGAGGTCATGCACTTATGCCGACAGTGTGACATGACTTTTAGATGTAGGAATTTATATTAGAATATCTTGGTATAAGTGTTGATTCCCTAATGAAATCATTCTTTGTATGTATAGTTTATCCAAATTTCATTACTAGATTTACAGTTTTAGGAAAAATATATAGTTTGTCCACACTTAATGAACATGGTTTTCCTATTTAGATGAAAAGGAATCATAGGAAGTGCATAACGAACTCATACATAAAATCGTGCAGCTGATTACAAAGCATTTATATAGCCTATCCATTTTTGAAGTTGATGTTATGGGTTCTCATTTTCCTATAATAGTGGAAGAATGTGAGAATAAATTTTCCTGGTTTACCTCCTCACTATGAGATATACTTCTAAATTGATCTACATCATGGAATGACATTGATATATTTTCAAAAAAATCATATTGATCCCATATTTATTCATGAGATGAGGGTGCAGTTGGATGACTTACAGGGAAATGGATTTGTTATACCAATTGTCCCTTAAGAAAGCCCATGTTTATTTCCAATAAGGCAGATGTGATAAAATGGATATGTGTGGACTATCGCTTCTTGAACTAGGTTAATGTGATGAACAAGTATCCACTTTAAAGATTCAATTAACTCTTTTACTTACTGATATGGGCATAATGTTTCATGAAGGTTGACTTATGGTCAGGATTTCACCAACTGTGATTACAGGTTAATGATTTTATGAATATTACATTAAGATGTCTCTAGATTCAATATGATTACAAAGATATTCCATTTTTCATAAAGAACACCCCAATAGTGTTCATGAGACTCTTGAACCAGATCATTCAGCATTTCCTAGACTGGTTCATGATAGCCCTCATCGATGTTATCCTCGTGTACTCATCGTCCATGGGGGATCATGCGAGATACGTGAGGATTATTCTAGATGTACTCAAAGAGAAATAGATTTTAATAAAGATCTGGAATTTCTAGTTCTAGATTCAAGAGGTACAGTTTTTGGTACATGCTATCTAAATGGATGGGGTGGAAATTGATATGACAAAGGCTGAGTTATTGTTAGCTTTGGAACCACAGAAGAGTTTGAAGGAATTGAAGAGCTTCCTTGGGTTATCAGGATATGACCAAAGGATCATACCAAATTTCTCCAAAGTATCATCATCCATGACTAATTTTAATCCAAATGGGAATCCTTTCATGTTGAAAAGCGATTCAAGTAGGCTTTTTAGTAGTTCAGGCTAGTTTTCATGGGAGCTCCCATATTGAGATTTCCTGATGAGGGTGTCGAGTGTGAAGTATTTTTTGATTCATTGGGAAACAGTCATGGTTTTTTTTATGATTTAGAGAGAATAGGTGATTAGATACATTTCAAATCCTTTTATACCACATGAGGGGAACTAAAAATACCCTATCCCTAAGTTAACAGTGTAAATATTCGATCTATGGATGTTGAGAAACTGCCTGAACAACCATTTAATGGTTTTCACCTCTCCACACTTACAGCGAGTCAGAGGGGCATAACCAGAGGATACTGTCTATAAAACCCTACATTCTTAGATATCCACTAGACATGATTTGGATGAATTTTATAATGGTTGGGAGAACGAAGATCTTCTCAAAGGATACACGATGGTACCAATGATGTTGTATAGTAGTTTCGAATAGTGATTCATATGTATCCTTTTGTGGTATATCAAGTTTCAGATAAGATATACCAGGACCTCAGATTAAAGTTTTGACATCCAGGGAAGAATAAAGGTCTTGGAGATCTTTTCATTGGTTTCCTTAATTATCAGCAAGGTTTGGCTAAGCCGCATGTTCCATTGGGTTTCGCTGAACCCCTTGATGTTCCATAATGTTTGTGGGATGGGATATCCATGGACTTAATGGTTGGATTACCATGTATTTCCTAGGTACAAGAGTCCATATGTGTTATTATAGATGGACTAAACATGTCTGACCACTTGTTAGCTATTTGAGAATAGAGTTTAGTAGAGATTTTTGGGTGCCTCTATGTGTAGGAGATAGTCCGACTCCATGGATTTTCATTGACTATCATTTCTGACCATGAAGATAATTTCAAATCCTAGAATTGGAAGTGATTTTAGAAATAGTATGGTATTTAGTTACACTTTAGAATAATTTTACACCCCCAAAATAATGGAAATATTGAGAATAAAATCAAAGTATTAGAGCAAATGTGGGGAGATTTCATGTCTGATATTGGCCATAGTTGGGAGGATCACATAACCCATGTGGAGTTTGTGTACAAAAAATGTCACCATTCCACCATCTATTTGGCACCATTCAATGATTTTTACAAGTGACCCTGTACGTCATAAATTTTCTTGACTGACCCAGGAGATTCAACACTCATTGGCCCAGAATCTGGGCGTGCTATTACCAAAAATGTGTACATCATCCATGAGTAGATGATGTATATTCATTGCCATCAAAATTAATATAAATAAATACGATAGAGGCCTTTGGAGTTAGATGAAGTACACCATGTGTTCTTATGGTTTTCACCTCGATATAGATTTTGGGGATTTTGAAGGGGTGAAAAGTTATCTATGATATTAATTGACCATTTCCAGATACTATGTAGAGTTTGTGAGGTGTTGTACCAATTATCTCAATCTCCATAGTTAGACCAGGTTCACAATTTCTTCAATGTGTTGAAGTTGGGGAGATAAATGCATATCCCATCACACGTTATCTATTGGGGAAATCTAGACATTGAGGATGGAGATACCATTTCTAAGTACCCAATAGTAATCAATGTTTTTAAATACAGTATCCTATATGGGTGAAACATTATTGTTGGGAGTGTTTGATGGTAGCATAAGAATCTCAATGAGAGCACTTAGGAGAGGGATGTTGAGATACATGCTTAGTAACGATATCTATTTGTGTAAACATTATTCTTTCCATTCCTGAATTTAATGACCCATGGTGTTGAAAATGAAAGGACTCATATTTTTAAGGTATTATATTTGGATATTGTATAGATTATTTTCGAGAAAAGGTGATAAGATTTTGTGGGATTCCAAGACATGGTATACATTAAATAAATTATTAAAATAAATTTAATATATTAAAAAACAGACACACAATTTTCACTGTCAAGTTATTCAACTCATAAATAGCATTCGAGATAAGAAATCTCATGCCACTGTTGAGTTCATAATGTTACATTTACCCTAGGGGTGACATAAGCTTAGTTAGGGACATTTTTTGGTGGAAAATCCATCACGATCTTAAAATAAATAAAATTATAAAATATATAAATTTATTTATTGAAGATACAAAGACCTTCTTCAATTACCTTAAAGAACCACCTATGAAATGTTTTCTGGGTTAGCTTCATAACCAAAAAAGTATTTGGAGAACCATTGCCGAGAATGAAATGTGATTCCATTGGTTGAAGATGGGTAGATTGAGGATCAATGACTCGGATAGGATGAAATAGAAGGATCTCACCGATGACTATGAAGCAAAATCACTCTTCATCGTTGATTGATCCCAAATTGCGTTAGTGAGTTTGATATATTTTTTTTAATTCCATGTTATTAATCCAGAAAATGAATATAGAACCATAAACCAACATATTTATTCATGGATCATGTGTATTTTTATTCTAGGTGTATTGGAGGGTGATTTTGGTTGAATTACTCTGAATATTTTGTTTATTCATTGTTATTCTCATTACAATGAATCAAGAATAACACAAACATCAATATAGGTTCATGCCACTCATTTGTTATAAGGATTTTATCCCCTGGTTCAATTTTTACCATGTGTGTTCTTTATTTTTCACAGGGATTGAAATATCATGATAAATGGAATGTTAAACAAATATTTCATGGTGAAAAAATCTGATATCATAGATCTTGGATCGTCTATACCTAATATTCATTTTACATTGAATATGGTAGAAAATCAAGTGACATAGGTAAATTATTTTTGTGCTCATTGGTGCAAATCGAAGAATGATGATGGTCCCATTTTTAAATAGGGTCGAACACTATGGTCTTGATGATTCGATGATGGAATGAATCGATGAGGCTTGATCTTCATTTTGTTAGATAATCATTCACTAAATATAACGATGATGTGATGACAGAGATTTGTGGATCTAGATATCAATTTAGGGAAAATCCCTCTCAACACATCATGTACGTTGGAGATACGTGTTGTGTGGGGCCCACATTGTTGCAGCTATTGTTCTGGGTCAGAGTTAAGGATCAAACATTGCATGACCCAATCACATTAAATGGGACCTCTCCCTTGTGACATATATTGTAGCATAGATGGTACACAAACATGGGGTGGATAACATAGGAATCCTACATGATGTTTACTCCCCCATAGGGAGATGACCTCGACCAAGTACATGTGCTAATCCATATATTGGTATATTTTATAATATACATGAGATGAATCCATTCACGTCCACACAGGTAGAATATATAGGTGTCCTAAATTCCATGAACTTGTACACAGACACTGGAAAGAGACACGAGCAGGACCTAGGGTGAAGGGACATGATATGTGACCTATACTACCTATTGTGTACTTTATTATACATGGATTGGATCCCTTTACCCCTATTTATTTGAAATTATTATTTAGTATGAAGTCTCCTTATCCTTTCCCTAAGGGATATCATGAAATCATAGCCTAATCAAAGGATAATAAACCCTTCAACATAACATATTCAATAGAGTCAATGGAATCCCTTTGAGATACCCAATGTGAGATCCCATGTTCACATTTTCATCCCAATGTGGATTTCATGGTATCTTCTTGACTAACAATACACAAGAATAAATCATCTTGTTATGGGTTTAATCCAGATTGAGTAGTTCATATCACCCCATTTCCATAATAGTGATCCCCTCTGTGTATCGTATTATCTTTAGACAATCAACATGTAATTTTACGGATGAGACTTGAAGATCATTAACTCTCAGACTGACATCATTAGTGTTTTTTGACTCAGGAGAGTGTTCTCCCAGATGGGTTTAGTAATGAATATTTGATCTTAAATACTATGATTTTATAACATGGTTGTGACCTTCCTTTAGAATTTATGTATTTGTTGAGTATATCTAGATATTCTTGTTATATTTTCTATAAAAATATACCTATGGGGAGATGGAAATATTTACTTGCTTGTACGATTTGTGTTTTTCAAGCATCATACTATGTATCACAATACTCACCCCTCCTTAGGATTTTCCCACTTGTGTCATGTCTTGTGTAGATGATCGACCATTTGAGAGATTCATAGACGGACTGGGAACAGATAATGCCTAGTGAGACTAGACATAACAAGTTGGGTTCCTATTGATTTTTTATAGTAGTACCCAATACATACTTTCAGGTTGAACATCTATTTTAGAAACCGTATGGGGTCTTGTATTTTCCCTTTTTCTTTCCTTTACTTCCTATAGTACTTTGGTTATGGTATTTAGATGTATTCATGCATGATTGTTTGGTTTCTTACTGATTTATGCATTTCATATGCTTGGAGATGTGTACATTTGTTCAAGTGCTTAGTCTAAGGCCACCCTTGTCCGTGATATGCCTACTCGGTGCAAGTCGCCAGCCCCTTGCCTGTTGGAGACAAACATGGGGAGTCACAAAATGGGCCCCATTAGGATGGTTTGTGAAAAATATGGTTCCACATATCCATGTATTGGAGAAACAAGACTTTATTTAATTAGATGGAAGGGATTAAGATTAAAACATATGGGCCTAGTGGTGGAACTATAGTGTTTCTTCATGGGGTGATACGACTATGGATGGGTTATTTTTAATATACCTCAAAATGTAATATGCATATAATTTATATTTTGAATAAATTAGTTGTATTATAATTATTTATGGATGTTTTTTGTATTAATGATGGTTTGAGATTTAGTTTTGGGTAAAATATATTTCTTTGAGATTCAAATTTTTTTTATATAGGTTTTCATGTGGTGATGTCTTGATGTCATGGTGTGATGAGGAGTAGATACCAAGCCATATAATGGCCTTGAGGAACAATAGTTTGATAGTTGTTTTTAAGGACACAACTCCCTGGTCTATGGGTGTTGTAGTTTGAGGCCTAGAGATATTTAAAATTTTAATGTCCCATATGAAATGGATATATATATAATAATTTCTCATTATCTATGGTTATTGTAATATGAGTGTGATATAGTGTGTTAGTTGGAATCTTGTTAGGGGTCAGTGGTGTGTTCCCTGAAATGGTGGAATATTTCGTACCATGGTTTTAATTTTTGTCAGGTTGGGATGCATTCCATTTATAAGTTAGTTACATCAACATTTAGAGGCCACGCCACATAACAGTCATATCAACAATATTTTAAAACATGACCTTGATAGTGATAATGTGACAAAACTTCTAGGATTTTTCATATGTTGGGAATTTGAAATTACCCTATGAACCTAATAAACCATAATCACAATAGCCCTTAATCCCCATTCATTTATGAATATTTGACATCATTTGTTGAATTTTTTTCATCGAAAATTTATTCTGTTGTTTATTTTGAAGAATAATTTATTGAATCTACCTTATTATGTTGTGTCTATCATCATTCATTCCATACCAACATTCTTATTTCACTATTCCCACATTTGACATCAAAAAACACAATTTATGAGTATATAGGGATGATATTATTGTTTTAAAGTATCAGGGTGGATTTGAAGAGCACATGTTGGAAATTATACTCCATGAATCCTGTGTTTTGTTGTACATACCATGTTATACATTTTATATAAAGTAATATGTATTAATTACATGTGATTTATAGAGACCCTACCATTTTTACATGAATAATACATTATTTTATCAAAAAATAACAAAATAGTGTTGTAAATCCAGGATCAAACTATATAGTGTCCTTGGAATATGAGACTTGTACATAAATGTTACAAAAAACAAAAGATTAATTTTATTTCTTCTTATATAAATTCTTTGTAGTCGTTTCATTCTCCTTAGTGAAAGTAATCACCTAAGGATATACACCTATAATAGGGGTGAGCTAAAATCTCGGTAAGAGGATAATTAATGACATGAATCAATTTAACATGGGTGAAAATAATTATCAGCGTCATTAATTAATAATTGGATCAACATCATAATCATGTGATGAATAATTGGATAATGTAATGGAATGTTGAAGTTTCTAAAAATGAAACATTATGTATTAGTGCTCAAATACCACACTTAGTTTTAAACAAATATAGGAACATGGTCACATATAACCTATGTTCATAAGAAAAAAAACATCATTTTGAAAAAATATAGCATCATGTTCTTGAAAATTTCACATTAACTCCTGAGATAAATCACTTTCCCCAATGTATTGGAGCTTTATATAAGTTTGGGTGTACATGTCATATCATAATAGTTACATAATCTTGAATGCCACATAGAATGTTTATAAATACAATATATAAAATAATAAATGTAAATGATAGTTCTTTTTTCATTAAGAATACAATAAAAAATAATCTCTAGGGAACTGAAAATAAAAAAAGTTAATGATTACTTTCTAATATAATCGTTAATATTTAGTGAATAAGAAACAATCTAAAAGGATGTAAAAGCTGTTTTTAAGGAATAGTTATTTCTGGAAAATAATTTAATTTTCCATTAAATTATATTGGAAACAAGTATATTAAAAAAATAGAAGGTATGTAAAATGAAATTAAATTTGATAAATATTAAAATAATATCAACACAGAAATTTGACATGAAAGAGGAATAAACCAATTAAAAAGAGTTGGGTTTAATAATAGGCTTACCTTATGTATGAATGATTTATTAAGATTAATATCATTGTGAAAAAAATTATTCCTTAATTGATAAATAAATAACATATTATACATGTAATTTATTTATTATAATTTTATTGAGATCCTTTGTGTCCATTATGATGAGATATAGAGTTCAATTATTTTGTTTCGGGAGGGTTTTTTCATGGTTTTGATGATCAGTTTACTTGTATTCAATTATGGAAGCTCGTGGAAGATGTGAAAAATTGTCTATAATTAAAATTATACTTACTATGAACATACAAACGTTTATATGGTCTTATGTATATAATTTCAATATGTTATGATGGTGATTCATTAGATACAATGTTAATTAAAATGATATAACTTGTTTTTGTGGGTTTTTTCAACAATCATGAACATATATCATTTCATTTAATATAATATAAAAATATTGGTTCTAGAATCATTATATATCTCTTAATATGTATACTAAAATATTATTTAACCATAATAATGGTTTTATGATAATCCTGGAAGAAGATAATAAAAAATGAAAAAACATCATCACTGAAGGCTGTAAATCGGCACATCACAGAGGATGTTTTTATTTTTAGAATAAAAAAATAGGGGAATATATGGGATGATATACTATACCATTAAAATAATAAAATTTCATTTTATAAAATATATTGTATTTTTCATTCCAATTTTTGATATGGAGTTGAGGATTGGATAAGAAAAGAAAACATATAGAAGATATATTAAAAGAAAATGAAAGAGAACTTTTCCTCTAGAACATCATCTCCTTGAGAACAAAAATAGGGAAAATGGGTTTGGTATTTTCATTAGATAAAAGGATAATATAATTGGGTATATAGGTTTGGTAATAGGGTTGGACATATTTTGGGTGAGAATCAGGCATGAATATTCGGATGAGAAAAAGTGGTGAGGGGTGGTATTTATAGTGGGAGGGGAGGGGATGTTTTTATTATTATATTAACTATTTTATTATTTTAGATCCATAATATCATTAGTGTTGAACCATATCATTAAATATAATAAATAATGAATGATTTATTATGATTTTGGTTCGTACATCAACCATAAAGCATACATGAAATCAAACTTCATGTAGCCAGCTTATATCATATATTATCGTATTTCAATATTCACAAAAAAACTAACTATTTTATAAAAATACAAAAAAGTTCACTATAACCAATTTTTATGTGTATATTTCAAAAATTAATTCAATTTTATTAATTTTTTTCAATTTTAATTTTTTTTTAAATTAAAATGATCAATTATTAAAAAAACAATGGTTTTAATATTATAACGCATTTTATGAAACATTGAAAATTTAATTAAGGCCTCCCAAAAATTTATTCTAACAATAAGAAAACATAGTAATAAATTATGATTCTATTTTATAAAAATAAACTTTCTATTAAATCATTACATTAAAAATAAATTATTAAATAAATGTTTATGTTTTACATAACTAACAACACTTAATTTGTCCATTTAAAAAAATTATTTACTTGTACAATGAAATAATTATGTCAAATTTTCATTTATAAGAATCTTAAATTTTATTAACACTTTCAAAATTGAGGTAACTATTCTATTGGCTAGATTACTATAAATATTGGTTATGTTACTATTCAAAGGGTCAAGTTACTATTAAATCGATAATGGTTCCTTTATTTCAATGAATGTCACTTATTTCATTATTCATTCATGAAAATAATTTTTTTGTGATCTCTATGATATATATTTGTTTTATACCCTATAATATATTTATAGTTAGGGAATGTTTCCATTAATAAAATCATGGTTTTTTACATTCTTCCCCCATTTTTAAAATTCACCTTCGATATTCTGTTTCACATACTACGATGAGAATAGGAAACTGTAATTCTCATTCATTGATTCCTCTGGATCCTAGGTGTCCTATTCGTACTGATGTATCCACCATAATACTCTAACTAGGTGAGTAGTCATGTTGCGTAATACATTATCTCTATGGACAATGATCATTCACCGACTGATCCTCATAAGAGAGATCATTTTCCAAATGTACTGTCTCTGAATTTGCAACACATTAGGGATCTCGTATATACTTACTCAAGATGGATACAAGGAAAAAAAGTTTTACTCAAGGCATGGTAGGTGCATGTGCATGTCGTTAAGAAGCATCTCTGACATGATCAAGAATATCTAAGGGAATTATTTACCTAGGTCATAGCTTTAATTTCTTCAAAAATATCATGATCTTATTCCATAGAGATATATAGAGGTGTAACATATATCAAACCTTAAACTCCATGTCTCATCGATGATTGTATACATTAATCTTTTTCCTGTATTGGGATTCCTTGATGTGCTACTAATGTTTTTACCTTTTCAACCATTTTGTCAAACATTTCAGGTCTTTGCATCTTACGTTCTCCAACTTCATCCTAGAATGTCATTTTCTGCATTTTTTCAAAAAAGTCCTTCATTTAGAGCCATTTGGATAATTTAATGGACACTATATTTCTATGTGAAATCAAAAAGTGGTAGATGTTGGTCCCATCCTCCTTTTATGTCCATAGAACATTCTCTCAACATCTCTTCTAGGGTCTAAATTTTCCACTCAGATTTTCCATCGATTTGACGATGATAAGTTGTACTAAAGTTCATCTCAGTGTTTATATCATGGTGGAGTCATTTATAGAACACTAATTTGAATCTCAGATCTCTATCATATATAATCAATAATGGTACTCCATGCATCCTTACCACTCCTCTAGTATATATTTTTGAAAGTTGATATTGTGATAAGTCCCCTTGAATTGAGATAATGTGAGTTGTATTTTTGAGACTATCCACAATAACCCATATATCATTGTTTCCTCTGGATGTCTAAAGATGTCTGGTGAAAATTTCCATGTTGATGTTTTCCAATATCCATGTTTCCAAGTTTAAGGGTTTCATCATCCCCTTATAATTATTACATTCAACCTTACCATTCCGACATACTTGGATCTTTGATGTATATTTAAAATTATATTTCATTATAAGGTTACAACAATATTTGTCTCAGATATCTCAATACATCTTTGTGATCACTGGGTGAATATGGATGTTTTATTTATGTGATTAATTCAAAAGATATTTCTTATCTCTAAATATGATGGTATATATAGTCATTACCTAGATATTACGTCTTCTTCATCATAAATTTTATACTGTAAGAATATTTCTTTCTTGAAAGCTTATACCTTCATCTAAATTTACACTTGATTTTTTCAAGAATCTTTTATTTTATCCATATGGGTTAGAAGATAAATCATTTGAGAAACTATTGGCGATGTTTATTCCTTGATGATTCCTATTCCAATTCCTTTCAAATCATTGAATATTGGATCCTTCTAAATTCTCATCGTTAATGATGTTGAATGATACTTTCTATATAGATCATCTTCCACATTAATTTCCCTACTAGTACAGTAGTATATTGGGAAGTCATAAACCATGATGAGATATAACCAATTTTGGCACATATTAATCTCCTTCAGTGTCCATATATATTTTAGGATCTTATGATTGGTATATATATCACAAATCTCCCAATATAGATAATTCTATAATAGTTTCAATGAAAAGATCACAACCTCAAAATAAAGATGATTTGTGGGATAGTTTTCCTCATTAATATTGAACTTCCATGAGGCATATAATATCAATTAATAATCAACCTAAATCCATCTTTGAATCATCACTTTATAAAACAAAAATTTACCCACCTAATTGAAGTGTGAGTATTATTTCATTGAAAAGCCTCTTTTTCCCTATTTGTAGTAGTCTTTACATTCATTAATCCATAAAAACAATACACCCTTATGATTCAATAGGGTTACTGGTTTTGAAAATCATGATATTTTCTTCAAAAATCATCGGTAATACCCTTTTAGACAAAGGAATCTATTTATATCCATTAAAAATGTTTTTGTATGCCACTATTCGTTTTCCTTTGTTTCAAAATGGTCGATATGTATTCCTATACAGGTGATAACATGCCCCTAGAATGACACTTCCTCCATCCAGAACTAACATTTACGATAATTTTCATATATCGTTTCCCATAAATGTGTCTTCACCACAATATTAAAATGATAATCATGTTCCTCATTGCTCATAGAGTATATCAAAATATCATTATTAAGGACCACCACAAATTTTTTAAGGTAATATCTAATGAAATTATTCACTATGTCCATGAAGATTAGTGGAGCATTAATTATTCTGAAAATAATTGTTATGAACTCATAATGTCCATAACTTGTTCTGAAGGATTTGTTGGGAATATCTACCTTCATAACCATTAATGGATTATATTTTAGCCAAAGTTATACATTATTGAATACTTGGACCAATGAAGATGATTGTACAATTCATATTTTAATGGAAATAAATACTTATTAATTATTAAGATTTTATTGATATCACAATAGCAAATGCATTGGTACATCAATCTACCCTTCTTCATAAATTATAGAACTGGTGTACGAAATGGAGGATAAATCTGGAATATGAAACCATTTTCCATATTTAGCTCTTAATATTTCATCAGTTTTTCAAACTTAATAGTGCCAATTCTAAAATTGTTTATTAATATTGGAAGTGATCATGCAATAAGTTCAATGGAGAACTATGACTATCAGTCAAGAGGAAGACCAAAAAATTCATTGGGTAAAAACTCAGTTTAGTTTCTTAGAATAGAAATTTCTTTGATCATAATTCATTATCATTAATCGATCATATGTTCTAGATATTCCATCTCATAATGAAATAATACCCAAAATTTATGTAATTATTCTAAAAATGATTAACCCTCCTCCTTAAAATTGCACAGAATTGAAGGATTCCTTAGGATGTGAAAAGTGGTCTAACTTTCTTGATAACTGATGTTGGTTTTGTATTAATATATCCAATCTCATCCCAATATAGCGCCAAACTCAACCATAATAAGTAAGACCCGATTTTCAATGATATCTGATCTATAATGGTTAACCAGAGATATGTTATATACTTTGTATGCTATAATTTCCCTATTTACTTTTTTCATAGATAACTCTATATCCATATTCATAGGTTCCGTTTTATTAGTACTACAAAACATTCATGATATGAAAGAATGTGTAGAAAAAGAAAAAAAATATGTTCACTATTTTGGAATGAATAACCAGCTTACATTCACCACATCATTTCCTGGATCCACCTCAATAGTACTAATGGCATAATCATTCCTATAAAAATTTGGATTTGGTGGATAATAACACTAATTTTCATCAAGGATTCTTGGTTTAGTACACAAGCTTTCATAGTGGACTTGATCCATGCAATTTTATGCATTGATCAATGGGTGGTGCTCTCTCTTCCTCCATAACAATGCCTACATTCCTCACATATTTATGACGTTCATGGGAATAATGGACTTATCTCCCACTCTTAACAAATTTACAAATTCATTTTATGATGTTCCCATGATGCTTCTTCCAACAATTTTGATATGTGAGTGTTTGAGTTTTTATTGCACCTTAGTTAGTAGATCTGAAATCGTGAAACTCCATCTTTCTATTTTTCTATCCATATCTATTATACCATTCTTAAATATCCATTTTCACATTGAGATCGCATCAAAACAAATTTATAACTCCCCATGTCTCGAATTTATTTAACCATTCATAAGTGTGGTTTTAAACCCCTAATTATTCTCTTTGTTTTCCTACCAATAGTGATAACAAGACCCGAGGAGTTTGTTTCTTGCCTTGAGAATTTTTCTTCATAAGTCCTAACATATTTTACTTCATTTTTCTTTAGGTCTATGAATTGTAACTCCATTATTGTATGAAGAATTTTTGGAAATACTTGTTATGACTCATATTCATAATGTCTTCACACTCAATATCTTCATTTTTCCCTTTGTGTTAGTGTTCTCAATAAAACCCACCATTGATCTACCTGTCCATCTAAATGATACATGTCTTGTCATCATTCACTTCTCATAATATTAGAGCACATATATGATATTCTATCTTTTTTTAACCTATTATTACGCAACAAGTGGATAAGAATATTCACTAAATAATAGTGTTTGCTACCTCATAAAAAATTCTACAACTATTTTCTCCATATTAGGTGAAGGAGGATGTTCCACATTATTCAGGTAATTGTTCCTAACATTATATAGATGGTTGGGAATCCCCATGAAATTTTTAACACACCTAAAATTACATTGGGGTGTCTTTATGTCAATAAGTACATTCTCCCACACATGGGTTGTTGGCTTCATTTATCCTAGTTCCCACAATATTCAGAATCATTAATGGTTTCAACAAAACATAATTCATGAAAATCATGAATATGTAATATCATTATTTGTGTAACTAACTATAAATGCATTTTTTGATCCCTAGGTTTAACCTTTTTTAAAATAAACTTACTTCATTATTACATGTACATAGTAAATTATATGGGTTATCACTAATTTTCTCTATTCCTAATTCATGAATTAACTCAAACATTCTCTTATAAAAAATATAGACACCCAATGTTTTCTTACATGAATATTACATTATTTTAAGGATAAATAACATAATTAAAAAAATCAGGATAAATGATTTAGTGTATTGGGAAAATTATACTTATACATAACTGTAACATAACAAAACATAATTTTTTATTCCTTCGTCTCATGAATCTTATTTTCCTTCACATTATCTTTATTAAAAGGAATCACTTTTGGATATACATCAATGAAAGGGATAAGCTGAAATCCTAGTAAGAGGATAATTAAGGACCTGAATCAACATAACAAGGGTGAACATAATCATCATCATAATAACATAAGCATAGAATCATAATTATAATCATGGTATGAATTGTTTTATTAATAAATATAATTTGGATATTCATAAAACTGAAACATCAGGTCTTAGTGGTCAAATACCACACATAGTTGTACACAATGCTAGCATCTTGTTCCCACTTAACATATGTGCATAATCATAAAATAATCATTATGAATAAATATAGAATATTTTTTATGAATATTTCACATTATGTCATAGATACATAAAATTTTCCAATGCATTGAAGGACTTTATAATTCTGGGTGCACTCGCCACATCATTACATTTACATAATCATGCATTCCACATAGAATATAAACCAATTAAAGATATAAAATAACAAAGTTAAATGATTGGGTTTCATTTAATAATTCATATAATCATGACTAAAAATCTAGGATCCCAAAATATGATGTTAATAAAATACATGGTTTAAAAATCATCGACCTTTAGTGAAGCAGAAACAATATTAAGTGAAGTAAAACCTATGTTTTTAAAATGAATATTTATTTTATAATATAATTTCATTCAACATAAAATTAGATTGGAAAAATTTATATCTAAATAAGATAATTGAATTACTAATAAAATATATTTTAGGATTATTAAAATAATATTGACATTGATATTTAGCACGGAAGAGGAACAACCTGACAAAATTGAGTTGGGTTCATGAATCCATTTACCTTATATCTAAATGATATTTTCACATTAATATCCTAGGTAATCAAATTAGATTCATTAATTTATAAATATAAAACCTTTTATACATTTATTTGATTTATTATAATTTTATTATGTTTTTATGGAAATTATGTGTAGTTGTATAGTTCTACTTCATTGTTCTAGGAGTGTTTAATTTCTTGGTTTTCATGACCGACTCTCTTGAATTCAAGTATGTAAATTCATGTAAGATGAGAATAATCCCATATAATTGAAATTATACATTATTAATGAAACTATATAAGTTTAAATGGTCTTATATATAATATAGTTATATGGTATGAGGATGATTCATTATAGAAAACATTGATGAAAATGATTTAATATGGTTTGTCAGATTTATTACAACCATCACAAATGTATATCATTTTATTAAATATCATTTTTATATATTGGATTTTTAATAATTTTATAACCTATAAAATGTATAATAAAATATTATTTATCCATACTAATGGGTTTATGACCTACCTTGAAGGTAGTAATGGAAAATGAAAATGCATCACCCATGATAGTTTTAAATCGACACATCAAGGATGATGTTTTCATTTTTACAATAAACGGATGATGTAATATATTTGGTGATAGATTATTTAATTTTAAAAACATCTTGTATACATAAGATAATATTATTCTCATTCCAATTTGGGGTATGGAGTTGAGGAGAGCCTAAGAAAAGAAAATAAATTAAAAATAAATTAAAAAAAAGAAATATGACTTAACATCTTGATCATCTTCTCCTTGAGAACCTCCATATAGAAATTAGGGTTGGTAATATGTTGAAACCACTGGATACTGAACATGGGGAGAGTGAATTTATAATAGTATTTTTTCTAAATTAGAAAAGATCCAAGGCTTGAAGGGTATGAGAAGAATAAGTGGTGATGGGTGGTATTTATAGGGGAGGATATGGGTACTTTTTTTTATATTCATTATCCTATTAGTGTGGCTCATTATTATCAATTCTGTTGATCCTTATCACTTTAAATATAATAAATAATTAAGGGTATTTTGAGAATATGGATTTTATGAAAAATTGAAAATTTATTTAAGGTATCATAAAAAAATCTTATAATCATAAGACAATAAAATTAATTTTTAAATCTTGTTTATGAAAATAAATTATTATTATTATTATTATATTAATTATGAAATTTCAAATAAAAATTTTAGTTTTTCAAAAACACCAACATTTAATTTATCATTTTTGAAACACTTATTTAATTATTAAATAATATAATCAATTCATATTTTTATTTATAAGATTCATAATTTTTTTTTGTATTCATAAGTGAGGTAAATATTCTATTTTTTGAATTTATATTCCTAGTGGTCAAGTTACTATTCAAAGGGTCAAGATACTGTTCCATCAATAGTGTTTCTTTAATTTTTATGAACATCAATTATTTCTTTCGTTATTAATAAAAATAATATATTTATTAGGCTATCTATGCTTTTTATGTGTTTTATTCCTTATAATATAATTAAAATATGGGAAAATCTATTTATAAAATATTAGATTGTTACATGTGTTCATGTGATATTAATGTTGAGATCATCTTATGGTATAAAAATTGATGGGTATACCCATATTTATTTTATTGAACTGTTATTGGGGGAGTAATGGGTTAATTACCTAGAAATAGGGGAACAACACATAATCTTGTGCGTAAATGTGGGGTTATATGGAATGGTAGATTAGGAAAAGAGTACATTTTTAGATAGTTTATGGACTGTGTGGCATAATAGAGTTCTATTTGTGGATTGGTGATGAGATCCTTTACAAAAAATAGTGATGGGTGCATGAATGAATAATTATTAAAAAGTTAAATTGGGTTTTCAAATTGAAGCCCCAGGGTCAGTAATGGGAGTTCATGTTTACTTATTTATAATTGATTCCAAGCCAGGTGACTCATTGAGAATAAGGATTATGATCCTGAATTGAGTGAGAAAATGATTGGTAATGATATGATAATACTAAATCCATGATTTGAAACTAATCTAATTGATTATATAAGGTATGGAAAATTATAAAATACGGATGAAGTTTATTTTAAAAGAAATATATTATTTTTAACATCCTCATGTTTTAGTTTTATCTATAATATGAAATACCATGGTACCGATAACATAAGAGAGTAAAAATGAAAAAATAAAAATTAATTTTTATTAATAATAATTATTTAAATTATTATACAAAGTGGAAAATCAAAACTTCATGATTTTATATCTACAGATGTGATATTAAGAAAAATTTAATTATTAAATAATGATATATTTATTATCAAATATAATACTCATGAAAGGATATATGAAATGTAATGTTGAAAAAAATTTATCCTCAACAGTTTACTAGTAAAAAAGTTAATAACTGGAAATATCATAATGCATACCTCAATATTACATACCCTTAATGTCCATTATCTTCATAATTAATAGAAACTGGCTTAAATAAAACTGAAGATTAGTTATCTTGGAACTAAAATAGATATATCTTTATTTCATCTACTGCAACCAATACCTTAAAATATCCAATATTATTACTGGTTTCTTTTTAAATATCCTATAAAAATAAGTAAGAGTTATGATAATGAAATATTATTTTTAGAATCTATTAAAAAAACATTGAGAAATAAAAATTTTAAACTTATAAGAGAAACTCATAAAAAACAAAATTAAAAATATTTGAACATATTAAAAATATTCGGAATGATCCATCCATGTTGTTGTTTTTTATGACTGAGGTGTAACTCTATTTATAAGAACCATTGTAACCACCATTAATGGTTTGATTATAAATTTCAGAATGTCAGTGGTAATGACATTGGTTGTATATTATGTTTTGAAAATTTGATGGAAACAATGACTCACAACATCATGAAATGATGTTATTTAGAAAAAGAGCATTATAATTTTATAATTAAACAATCCTTAAAAAATTATTCTTTTGAAACTCATAGATTCATTATATTTTAAGGAATCCATAGGATATAGAAATATTGTAAATAAAAGGTTGTAAATGATTTATTTAATATTTTTTATTTTAATTTGGAATATTTAAAATAAAAATCTAAATTAATGTAAAATAATAAACAAAATATCATGGTCTTAAAAATAAGTATATTAATGAGAACTTATAACTAAATAATATATCCCCATTGGAAATACGAATAAAGGTTCAAAAAAACTTATTTCATGATGTCTTAATGTAATACATAACGTAAATTCCATATCATTTGATGGAATGTTCTTTCTAACCGATAAATTATTTGATAATTTTTAATATATTAATTTATTTTAAAACAATATATATTATAAATTTTTATTTGAACTTATAAATATTATGTGAAACTTTTTTAGAATTAATTATAATATTAATCAAGTAAAATACTAGTATCAATCATTTCTTTTAATAAAAATATTTTATGGTACAATTCTATTTTTGATTTTTTAGAAGGCCACATACCCATAGATATTTTATAATATAAAAATTCATTTAGTTGAAATAATTATCGAAGACATTTTTATCTTTTAAATAAATTTAAATCATAAAAATATTATTTTTCAAATAACTGCAAATATATAATCAAGTGAATTTATTTTAATTTGAAATTTAACAGACATGATAAATTTTATTTTATAAAATTATTATTAAATTTTAATTTATATGTATAAAATTGCGGGATACAGTCGTTATTATTAATTATCATCAAAATTAATTACTAATTCATGTAATTAAATACCATGGTAAAAGTATATTTAATAAAAAAATAAAAAAGTACCCTAGAAAAAAAGATCACTAAAAAAGTAGTGCTTGAAGTGATTTTAGAAAAACAATAACAATATCATCCAATTTTTCCTTTTTTTATTTATCCATCACTAATTACCATATAATGTCAAATCTTTATGTAATAATTGAAATACTACATTTACACTCAATTATAGAAGACTAAAATGTCCACCACTTAATGAAAAATAAATTCCATAAAATTCCTCTATAGAACTCTTCCCACACTATCCTCTAATTAATCTATCCCAATTTAATAGGGATTGGGTTACTATCGGTAATCATTCATCTTTCATTTCCATTAGTGTTTCTAGAAAAAATTCATGTCCTCGATATGAGTATTTTCACCTATACATATTTTCTTCATATTTATCCTCACTAAAATTTCCTCTACATTTAAAATTAAAACCATTTAAATTTAATTAATATATAATAATATTACCTTATTATGGATATTATCATAATCAATTCATCTATTCTATCAATTGAGAAAACCAAAATCGTCAATCACGTGTTGTGTAGACTACTGGTTCCACATCATGATGTATTCCAATTTCCTTCATTTCCTCCCCTGGATGGATATATGGATGGAATTAAATAATTAATCTGATTTCTATAATATCAGTTTTTTATCTAATTTTATATATTATATTAATGTTATGATCAATAAAAACAAGTTATAAATATAATCGTAGAAAATAATCATAATAAGAGGTTAATATTTTAATAAAATTTTCTAAAATTTTAATATCCATTAATTAATCATGTAATTATATCCAATTATGAAATATCACACTAATGAACACAAAATATGATAATTATTATTCATGATTAATTATATTATAAAAAACAACCTCAGAATGATTCATCAAATTATGGCATGTTCATCTTTTGGTTGGTTTTACACCCATCTTGAACAACACTTCAAATTTATATTCTAAATTATAATGGGAAGATAATACCTTTTAAAATATAATATAAATATTTATATTATTATTTGTTACATTATATATTTTATAAGTCTTTATTTCTTCTATTATTGAATCTTTCTTAGATCATAAATAATTATTGAAACATGCATTTTATTATTATAATTTTAGAAAATAAAAACAAAAACACTCATAAAAGGAATTCAGATCATCATAAATTATTATAAATATTCCATAATATTGAAAATATTGAACTATTAATGAATGATTTTTAAATAAATAGTAGTACACCAAAAACTATTCTGAAACTAGTAAAATTGATCCGGGTTATAAAATCCTTATATGAAAATTTCCAAATAATTTATTAATATAATGAATATATATAATTATTATAAATTAATTTATATATCATGGAGGTTTTTAAATATTATATTAATAAGTTTATATTGTTGTTATATTAGGTTAATTTATATATTTTTTCCATGTCAAGAGGTAATGATTTTACATCACATATTTTTCTATTTGCGACATGTTTTATATTATGTGCATAATTCAAATTATGTATTATATATAACTCCTATTTGATATTTTATAATTACGATATATAATTATTCATGATATTATAAAATAAATTTTAATCAGTATATTTTATGTGGGTATTATCTAATTTCTTCATAATACATATGTGGGGTTTTTCCATCTCAATATCCATTCTTTATGACTCAAATTATAATCACTAACACTTATTTTTTGTTTGGTACATATATTTATATGTATTAATTCTTTTCATATAAACTTTTAAATTTAAGTGATTTACATCCCTATAATGTTATTCCTCTCTAATATTGATTTTATTCTACAATTACCAAAATTATTATAATACTCAATGTTCTACATGGTGAAAAGCCATCCTATGTCTTAAAATTGAAAAATTGTACTTAATTTCATAGAAAATATTTCCATATAAGGATTATAGAAGGTAGATTTGATTGTTTCATAGATAAATAGAGTGTTAATCACCTCAAACGTGTTATTTGAGATTTTACTCAATCATCACCATGATATATTTCCTTTGGTCCTAAGCCTACAAACCTAGATAGACACCCCAGTCTGATGTGATTTGGAATATTCACATGCTTTTTATGAACAAAAGAAATGTATTTTCCTTACTATTTAATTAGTCTCTTAAGTATGATAATTGTTGAAAAAATTTATATCACCCTTAGAGGACCCAACAAATTAAGTGTACCCTGATCATAATATTTCACTGGTAAGGGATATTTCATTTAAATTGAGGATACCATAGAGCTTCTATGTTGACTATGTAATGGTATCCAAGAAATAAAAATTACTCAATTGAATGGTACGCATTTTATTTATTTTTGTATGTTTATACATTTATCCATATTTTATTCAGTAATAGTATCCTTATGGAATTATATTTATTGTATTGATGACTCATAAATTTAATATGTTAGACAAAATCCGTTGATCAGTTGGACTTGAAATTATATAGCCCCTTGTTGCATCAATAGTTCACGTAAGACTAAACATTACTAGCTTTCATATAAACCTTTTCCAATAACATGATAGTTTACATGAACAACGCCTTTACAAAACACTTTTTGTTTTCATTTTTTATCTTTACCATACTTTTAGGATTAGTTTTTATTGTTATGATTTTTTTCATTTATTTTCATCGATATAGAATGACCAAAATTTGTATTGATTATAGATTCATGTTTTTTATATGTAATTACCTGGCCATAATCAAAACATTATATATTGTATTTATAATATAATTAAAAATAATTCATTCTAGAAGATCAATTCAATTTATCATTATATATATAATAGTTACTAATTAAACATAACAATATGATTCATTTATAATGTGGATACTTCAAAATCATAAACCATTTTTTCCATAATAAATTTTTTTTTAAAATAATTTGTAATTTACTTGCATAAAAAATTACCCCAAAATTAAATCTGACTTCTTCATTTCTATTACTTATCATTAAACAATTTTAACAAGTATTAAAACGAGGGGTGAGGAAAAAAACTATATAAGGGGCATAAAATTGAATGAAAAAATCCATTAGTATGTGAATAATTTTCAAAAATACCCTTATTAAAAATAAAAATTGTACCTAAAAATATACATGTTCTTACCCAAGAAATATCCTTTTATACACAAGTCATTACTTACAAAATTCAAATGAAATCCTAAAGAAAAATTAAGTGACATAATGGTATCCTTGAAAACATGATAAACTCATGAATTGTTTTTCAAAATGTTAACCTTTTCACACATAGATAGTTTTATATAATATCCTTTGGACATAGATACACAAATATATCATGTCGAAACACGAGTATTATACCAAATCATATTAAGAATAAATAAATCATATAGGTATATTGGCGGATCATTTTCATATGAAACAAACCGATGGGGTTACCCTGATTGCTACACATGAAATCTCCCTCATGGTTATACACGGAATAACCCCCACAGCTATACATGGCATAACCAATGCAGATTCAATTGGAAGAAAAATAATGGTAAACATCAAAAGTAGAAAACCCAATTCATTTTAGAGATATCATTGATCCATCCATATTCTCTTTATAATATAACCACTTTTTATCATAAACAATTTTCTAAAAACATATAGTAATGATGAAAATGACTTATTTTGGTCTAAAAGTATTCCTTGAGGAAAATGATTTATATAAAAAGAAAATTAAAAAATATTTAAGAGAAAACAGAATTTGAAAATATACATTTAATATTTTAACGAATGATTCATTGAAACTATTATTCCTAAATGAGGAAAATAATATCATGTTTTACATGTTAAAAAACATTCATTCTTATCTTTTATCACGAAATTAAAAATTAAAATGAATGAAAATGATGAAAAAATATTATTCAAACCATTTTTAAAAAGTAAATCATGAGTATAAATGTCAATAAATACATATATAAATAACAAAAACCTTATTATATTAATTTTTTGAAATCAATAATATGGATACTGATGAAAAATATTGTTTTAGGTAAAACATTAAACAATATAATTTAAATGATAGTCCATTTCCTAGACCTAGACTATTCACATGCATTATTTATTACCTAAAATATTAAAAAATACTAATTAATCAAGAAAATGTTAAATGTTAATTATTCCTTATATATAAATTATTTAATGGTTATTTACAATTAGATAGATTTATATGTTCATGTTGTATGTTTACATTGCATTCAGTTGATAATTCCGAAGTTACTCTGTTAATATGGAAATGGTCAAAGATGTCATTATTCCACCATATCCAGAATAATAATGATGAAATAAATTATATTTTTATAAATATATTACACAATTAAATCCATATATTAAATATGGTTATGATTATTTAACTAAATTATAATCATGGAGATTGTAGTCCATACCTACGCATGAGTAACATTGACATTTCTCAATGATCATTGTGGAAGGAACATAAATATTGTTCTATATTTATAAATTGAATATAATATTATATATATGTATAATTATTTCAGGAAATATAATTATATATATCATCTATGGGATGTATTGATAAAAAATTAATTAAATCACTTCGTGGAGGAAGTAGTCCACACATATGAACGAATTACATTTTAATTTTATGGTGTTTGTGAAGGTAGAAAAATAAAAATTATATTGTATTTCCATAATGATAAATATGTAATTAATAAAATATATAATCATTTATTCCTTTACTATAACAATAATTGAGATGTTATGATGGAAAAAAATTACATAAATTCATATGGCAGTATACCATATTTCACATGATTGAAGGTTTCATTCCCCATTTAATAATAGATTATATGGACATAGGTTGTGAAATTACAAAAATAACTATATTAAGTATATTTGTTTTATTATTTTATAATTATTTTATAGTATTTGAATATTTAAGTAAAAAACAATCACTCAATTAAAAACGATTCATCTTCTTCATGAAACCTCCTTTTCTTAACCCCTTAAGTGCAGTAAAGATGGTGTTCTTATTAAACCAAGGACTCAATAATGTGTGGTCATGGAATTATAGGAAGATATTTTTTATATTTTGATAAAATAAAGTATGTTTGAATTGTTATGGATTGAGAATATGAGGTTCCATTTTATAAGTGAGGGGAGGGTGTGTCCTGGGGTTTTCAAAATATTTAATTAATATAAATTATTTTTCAATAATAATGGATCCAAAGTGAGTTATTTTGAATATAAGATGATGATTTTTATAAATACCATCATATAATTTAAATTAGATGTTCTTTGACACTATTTATACCATTATATTTTGGTTTTCTCCCCTATTTTACCACATGAACTCTTATCCTAAAAAAATTGTTTTTTACACTACAAGGATTAATATATTTACAATAAACTAAAAAAGAACACCTAAATAGACTATGAGTAAAATTTTAAACTGAATCATGATAACTAGAAATAATTCTAGATTTTTAGAAATTTCATTTCTTTTAATAGAATACTATTTATTATAAATTAACAATAAATTTTATTTTTATAACTATTCATTACATTGACATTAATAATATCCGTAAAATATCAATAATTCAATGAAAAATAAAATTTTATCATTAAAAATATTTTTCAATATATAAAATTAATTTATCATAATATTTATCCCAATTTATATTTATTTTAGTAATCTTGATATCATTTATTTTATTTTTTCATTAAATGATTAATTTATGCATTATGGCCGTGTAAGAATTTTTGTTAATTGGTTTTCACTAAAAATTAATGATAACTTACATGATAAGGTTAAATGTTTTATTTAAATATACTATTTAATTTTGACCATAACCTCTAGTTAACCCCATCATAGAAATACAGAAGTTATTAAATACAAGAGGGTGTCGTGTTTGAATTTTCATTAAATAAAATATTAAAAATTGAATAATCACATCCAAGTGGCATAAAATGGTAATAAATTTGATATATATATGATTATGGACAAAATATAATCATCTAATAAAATTTACCCAAATTATAATGTAATTTTACAGTCCTTATAATTTTTTATTTTAACCATTAATTACATTATTAATCCATTACCGTGTAATAAATCTACTACATTTACTAGTCTTATTGACCAAAAATAAAAGGGTGACATCTCTCCCCTAAACATATTCTCATGTTTAGGAGAGACTAATACATAGACTTAAAAGATATCCCAAATTCACCAAAGGCTATACATAAATGTTGATGGGTTCATGAACGGTGGGGGATGATTTTCCCCTGAAAATACATAATCCAACCAAACAAAAAATTACACAAAATAAATACGTGATGCATGTCTGCATTATAATACACATGAAACACATTCTAAAAAATAATACGAAAATAAACAAATAGAAAATTAGAGTAACAAGAAGATGACTAGAAGAAAAAAAAACTCAACACACTAAGAATATACACCAGAACCCCATGCCATGCTCCAAGCTCCAACTCTAAAAATGCCCATGCTACACAATGTACTAATAAAAAATTGAGATTCTTTACATTTACCTATGTTTTAGAAAATATAATCTGCAAAAGAACACAAGTTCAGATCAGGGGGTGAGTAAAAATACTCAATATGTATTTCCCAAATGACTTCAAATCTCATGCCATTAGGATAGAAGAATTCACCACATTTATATATAAAAATTATATAAAACCATTAACAGCACAACACATTAGAATAATAAAAACACAACCTTACTAGAAATATTTACCCAAATAACTCAATATCATGGAATGAATACATGCAATTAATTTACCATTTCATAAGGGCATAATCCATTTCATTTAAAAGTACCCAATATATAAAACTCATCGCACACCCAACGCAACCAACCATGATTTGTGTTACCATTGATGGTGTAGCTTCACATCCTACCCAATTCAATTGTTATTGTAGTTATGCACTACCACGTTCCAATTATTTTATGGTGGTTCATCATTACCACTAACCATCCTATTTTAACTTACACATAACAATTAATACCAAACTACCATACCAAATCTGAAATTCCAAAATCATTTTAATTAATAATTTCCAACAATCTGGCCATTCATGACAAGAATCATTTCAATAAAATAACATTTTTTTTAAATAAATCACAACCTTTTTCCAAAATTCAAACTAAGAAACCAATTTTAAATTCATTATCTTAAAATTCAACAATGTGGAATATTTCCAAAAAATATCTTATCTCCCACAAAACCCACAAATCAATACCAATGGGTTTACATACAAGCTCATCACATCAATTTCACAAGAAATAAAATGAAAAAACTTATTTGAAATAATATTTCATCTTATAGAAATAATATTCAAGGGTGAATCGACCTACCTTTAGGGTTTTGGTGAAAACATCCAACAGAACATCCCATCACATAATGCGGGTGAATATACAAAAAAACAACCTTATATATCTTCCCTTGACATTAACTTTTCTAAATATCACAGTTATTGGAAATAGAAACCATATTTATATCTATTATATAACAATATCTAGAAAATCAAGGGAGATAGAGAGGAGAGTATATGTGAGAAACCCCAAAAAACTACCATGATATGAGACAAACATAGAGAGATCCACCTTTAAACCACCAAGAAAACCCTTAAATTGTTTCTCGAATAAGTGGGATAGTTTCTCCATGATTTCAAAGGTGATAATCATGATTTAGGGTCGAAATATGGATCAAATTGGTATGTTTGGGTTAAAATCAAGTGAGGCAATTTTTTAATGAAAACTCATTTTTAATGTCGGACTTGGTTATCCAGCATGATTAGACATACCATGTGCTAACTGTAAGCATGATATTATATGAAAGGTCTACCTCATGGTTGGACCACACAATTGGACTATGTATGCACCAATTATGATGAATTTCTCTATCACATGGTGTATGCTTGCCGGGGAGGATGCACGGTTTGAAAAACCATGTTTTTTAACTGTGCACCCCCACCGATGCCTCTGCATCAACATTCACGGTTACCTGTATGTTTTTCATGATATTCAACAATCATTCCCAAATATGTTTTCCCTATAATGTATCTAAATCATTCCCAAAACCCCTCCATACTCTCCCAATGATTACCAAATCACTTTGTATTAAAAAAAGGCATAATTAATGGTTTAATACCTCAAAATGAGGGTTAAACCAAAAGATACCTATTTAATAAATTAGTATCCAATGATTCCAAATGTATATTACATTTACTAAAATTCAATAAAAATAAGTGGAGGACATTATATTAAAATGTAATAGTTAAAATAAAATGTAATCATTCTTTTTGAAAAAATACCTTTTAAATAGAAAATATTCTAAAATTTAAATCAATAATAAAATGAATTTTTAAATAAAAATATGATATATTATAAATAAAAAATAACTAATTTTAATTTTAATAAATAAAAAACATAATTTTACCATTTAAATACTCTAATTAAATATACAGTATTGAATAAAAACTATATTTTTCAACTATTCATTGAAAATTAAATAGTTTTGAAAATACTAAATAATTAATTATATGAATATTTTTACAAGATAAACTAAATAATTAAATTAATTATATAAATTTCAAATTCCTCAATTTTAAAATTAATATATTAAATATAACCATATATGAATTGAATTTAGTATAATTTTTTTTTAATTTTAAAAAAATATATTTAGAATAATTATAAATATTTACATAATGAAAATATGTATAAAAAATATATTATTTATAATATAGTGTTGTTATAATATCACAGCCTTTTAGAAATTATTTATAAGAAATAATATATAATTTTTAAAAATACTAGTACACCATTCTCTCACTTCCTTTTCTGATACCCATGCCACATCTTCAAAAATATGGTTTTACCACAAAATAATAACCTTGTGAATTAACCATTTTAGAAATACATCCTATTTATAATAAATATTCTAAATAGGGTTTCCCTCCTTATTAATTTTATATTCCAACTGAACTAACATTTGTCTCAACACATGAGACAAATCCTGCACATATTTTATAAACATTGAAACATAAAATACATTATTCACCACGAATAAACATATAGGTAAGGATACACAGTAGAAAAATGATATAACATTTTCTATGATTTAGTATGTTCTAATAAATCATTTTCATTACATTCCCTACATACAAAAAATCAGTAAACTTTTCTATGGAGATATTATAACAAAATCATGATCACCTACCTCGAATGTAGGTTATTTCAACATGTTTTCCACAAAACTTTTTTGCCTTCTCTTTACATTACTCATTTGTAACGGATTCATTTTCTCATTCTCTATCACTTTCTCTACAAAATTTGGGGAATCAAATCAATTTCAACAAATTCATCTCAAAATTATATGCATTTACACCTCTTTCTGTATACTTCCTAAAATGTATCCCTATTTTTAGTAGAATGAGATTTTATATTATTAGAAAAAACAATTAGTTAATTATGATGATACCAATAGACTTGATAATACATTTAATAAGAACAAAACATATATTATAATTTATTAATTGTTATTTTGGATTATAGAAAATATTGAGGATGATAATCCATAATAAAATGCATCTCAATTTCCAATGACATCTTAGTGTTTAATTTATTGGATTTCATGACCGAATCTCTTGAATTCAAGTATGTAAATTCATTTAAGATGAGAATAATCCCATATAATTGAAATTATACATTATTAATGAAGCTATATAAGTTTAAATGGACTTATATATAATATAGTTATATGGTATGAGGATGATTCATTATAGAAAACATTGATGAAAATGATTTAATTTGGTTTGTCAGATTTATTACAACCATCAACAATGTATATCATTTTATTTAATATCATTTTTATATATTGGATTTAGAATAATTATATAACCTAAAAAATGTATAATAAAATATTATTTATCCATACAAATGGGTTTATGACCTACCTTGAAGGCAGTACTGGAAAATAAAAATGAATCACCCATGATAGTTTTAAATCTACACATCAAGGATGATGTTTTCATTTTTACAATAAAATGATGATGTAATATATTTGGTGAAAGATTATTCAATTTTTTAAAAAAATATTGTATATATAAGATAATATTATTCTCATTCCAATTTGGGATATGGAGTTGAGGAGAGCCTATGAAAAGAAAATAAATTAAAAATAAATTAAAAAAAGAAATATGACATAACATCTTGAACATCTTCTCCTTGATAACCTCCATATGGAAATTAGGGATGGTATTATGTTGAAACCAAAGGATACTGAACATGGGGAGAGTGAATTTATAAAATTATTTTTTCTAAATTAGACAAGATCCAAGGCATGAAGGGTTGGAGAAGAATAGGTGGTGATGGGTGGTATTTATATGGGAGGATATGGGTACTTTTGATTTTTATATTCATTATCCTATTATTGTGGCTCATTATTATCAATTGTGTTGAGCCTTATCACATTATATATAATAAATAATGAAGGGTATTTTGAGATTATGGATTTTATGAAAAAATGAAAATTTATTTAAGGTCTCATAAAAAATCTTATAATCATAAGACAATAAAATTAATTTTTCAATCTCATTTATGAAAATAAATTATTATTATTATTATTATATTAATTATGAAATTTCAAGTAAACATTTTGGTTTTTCAAAAACAACAACATTTAATTTATCATTTTTCAAACACTTATTTAATTATTCAATGATATAATTAATTCATATTTCTATTTATTAGATTCCTAATTTTTTTTTGTATTCATAAGTGAGGTAAATATTCTATTTTTAGAATTTCTATTCCTAGTTTTCAAGTTACTATTCAAAGGGTCAACATACTGTTCCATCAATAGCGTTTCATTAATTTTTATGAATATCAATTATTTCATTCTTTATTAAAAAAATATTTATTATGCTATCTATGCTTTTAATTTGTTTTATTCCTTATAACATAATTAAAATAAGGGAAAATCTATTTATAAAAGATTAGATTGTTACATGGGTTCATGTGATATTAATGTTGAGATCATCTTATGGTATAAAAATTGATGGGTATACCCATATTGATTTTGTTGAACTATTATTGGGGTAGTAATGGTTCAATTACTTGGAAATAGGGGAACAACACATCATCTTGTGCATAAATGTGGGGCTATATGGAATGATAGATTCGGAAAAGAGTACTTTTTTAGATATTTTATGGACTGTGTGGCATAATAGAGTGGTATTTGTGGATTGGTGATGAGATCCTTCACAAAAAATAGTGATGGGTGCATGAATGAATAATTATTCAAAAGTAAAATTGGGTTTTCAAATTGAAGCCCCAGGGTAGTAATGGGAGTTCATGTTTACTTATTTATAATTTTGTCCAAGATAGGCGACTCATTGAGAATAATGATTATGATCCTGAATTGAGTGAGAAAACGATTGGTAAGGATATGATAATACTAAATTCATGATGTGAAACTAATCTAATTGATTATATAAGTTATGGGAAATTATAAAATAGGGGTGAATTTTATTTTAAAATAAATATATTATTTTTAACCTTCTCATTTTTTAGTTTTATCTATAATATGAAATTCCATGGTACCGATAACCTATGAGAGTAAAAATGAAAAAATTAAAATTAATTTTGATTAATAATAATTAATAAAATTATTATACAAAGTGTAAAATCAAAATGTCATGATTTT
Source organism: Viscum album (assembly GCA_963277665.1). NCBI lineage: Eukaryota > Viridiplantae > Streptophyta > Magnoliopsida > Santalales > Viscaceae > Viscum > Viscum album. The sequence continues at coordinate 1,446,881,970 of OY728151.1, read as the reverse complement.
CTATCTACAGATGTTATATTAAGGAAAATTTAATTATTAAATAATGATGTATTTATTATCAAATATAATACTCATGAAAGGATATATGAAATGTAATGTTGAAAAAAACTTATCCTCGACAGTTTACTAGTAAAAAAGTTAATAACAAGAAATATCATAATTCTTACCTCAATATTACATACCCCTAAAGTTCATGATCTTCCTAATTAGTAGAAACTGGCTTCAATAAAACTGAATAGTAGTTATCTTGGAAGTAAAATAGATATATCTTTATTTCATATACTACAACCAATACCTCAAAATATCCAATATTATTACTAAATTATTTTTAAATGAAGTATAAAAATAAGTAAGAGTAATGATAATGAAATATTATTATTAGAATCTCTTAAGAAACATTGAGAAATAAAAAATTTAAACTTATAAGAGAAACTCATAAAAAAAATTAAAAATATTTGAACATATAAAAAATATTCAGAATTATCCATCCATGTTGTTGTTTTTTATGACCGAGGTGTAACTCTATTTATAAGAACCATTGTAACCACCATTAATGGTTTGATTATAAATATCAGGATTTCAGTTGTAATGACATTGGTTGTACATTATGTTCTGAAAATTTGATGGAATCAACGACTCACAACATCTTGAAATGATGTTATTTAGAAAAAGAACATTATAATTTGATAATTAAACAATCCTTAAACAATTAGTATTTTGAAACTAATAGAGTCATTATATTGTGATGAATCCATAGGATATCAACATTTTGTAAATAAAAGGTTATAAATAATTTATTTAATCTTTTTTATTTTAATTTGGAAGATATAAAATAAAAATCTAAATTAATGTAAAATAATAAACAAAATAGCATGGTCTTCAAAATAAGTATTTTAATGTGAAATTATAAATCAATAATATATCCCCATTGGAAATGTAAATAAAGGTACAAAAAACATATTTCATGATGTTTTAATGTAATACATAATGTAAATTCCATATCCTTTGATTTAATGTTCTTTCTAACCGATAAAGTATAAAATACTTTTTAATTTTTTCCTCCCCTTTATCAATCAGCTATAACGATACAATTTTTAATTTTAAAAATTTATAACTTGGTTTCTAAAATAATTAGACTTCTATATTAAATTTTCAAATATATATAAATTTTTTTTATTTTTTTATAGAAATAAAAAATACATCTTCAAATTTTTACGAATAATCGGGGGAGGGAAATATATTTTAACTATATAAATATTGAGAAATACTATCAGATTTATGAAATTCTATAAAAGTTTATATGATAAAAATTGTACAAAATATTTATTTAATTAAAATTAATATATTTAAAAACTATTCATTAAATACCACATAGTTTGAGCAACAAAATATTTTCTAATATAAATCTATAAATTAATCCTATATAGATTATTTTCAATCATGTGTCTTATATATAAAATATATTTATATTTCTCAAAACCATTAAATTGTAAAATTTTATCCTTAATCATATTTGGATATATTCTAAATAGACATACCTTATATGGTTTTATATGTTGATCCATATTATAATCTTTTCTATAATGATAAATATTTATTTTTTTGGATATTAATGGTTTCCATTATAATTATTGAACATTTTATATTGATCAAATATTTAATGGTTTTGAACTAAGGATAGAATTTTTAATTCATTGCTTGATATAGAAATATGACCAAATATATCTCCATTCTCAATGGATTATATTTATATATACATGTTCATTTTTTAATTTTAATCAATTTTCTGTAATAGGAAATATTTTTTAACAAATATTATTTATTTCTAGGTATTTGACATTATAAATTTGAAAAAAAGCTGCTTCTTTTCATTTAAATAATTATTTACGTTATCTATCATCCTATATTATTTATCCTAAGTTTTAAATTCTATCAACTGATTCATCAATTTTGAATCTTGACCAAGTTTCATCTTACCGCTTATGATACTAACTGTTTTTCTATGTTTTGTTACCATAGAAATGATATTATTTATTTTTTCTCACATAAATTACTACTAAATCACGATTTCAATAAAATTATAATGTTATAGTATATGTTAAGGATTCTAATGAACTTCCATATATTAACCACCTCCTTTTCATTTTCACCCTTAACAATGGGATTAAATATTATTCCATTAACATTATGATTATAAAATTCATCAAAATCAATAAGATCAATAGAATATATATTTTTCCATTTTTATCCAATTAGATGACTAAGATCACAAATTATGTTAGATTTATGTTGATTAATTTTACTGATGGGACTATTTCTTTAATAGAGAAAGAGAGATAGTTCTATAGGTATGAACAAAAGATTCTAATGGGGATAAATAATAAATAAAATTTTTTCTTACTAGAACTTCTTAAACCCTTCAAACATCAATTAAATGCAATTGAGAAGGTGTAACCACTAACATAGCCATATTTATATGAATATAATTGAATGGTTTTCAATATAATATAATGGTTGGTTTATTATGGTGAAAATATTTAATCAGTGAAAGAATGCAAGAATTCATTTGTTCCCCAAAGTCACAATGTGGAGAAGAAAGTGTATATAACTTAGAAAAAAATTTTCTGATCTTTCTTTTGTCATCCAATTAGCATATAACATTGGAATTAATGATTTATACTTTGTAACTTAGTAATTAATAATTACATATTGTAAAAATATTGATAAGGTTTGAGAATATTTTACATTCTGAGAATATATTTCCTCTTCTTTTCCTTTATGCAAATCTGAATAGTTTCCTCTCTCATTGTATTATCCTCACCATAGTAAATACATGACATATTTTTTACAAAAATCCTATATTAATTAATAATTATAACCTTTTATATGTTTTTATCTATGATAAAACTTTGTATTACACGAATTTAATGAAATAATTTTCTAAATATTCATTTCATATAAGTTTTTGTCAACCGAGTTCCATCAAAATGGTCTTCTTTTTCAGTAATTTTCGACTATATTTTAGAAAATATTTTTATTTAATAAAAATATTATTATTATTTCTTCTATAATTTTTTTTAATTTTTCATCAAATACACATCAAATTATTTTCAAGATTCAGTATACGAAGCTACTAATTTATTATTTGAAAACATTTTCCCACAAAAATAATATCTAAATCTCAATCTTGAATTAGTTTATGTGAAAATCAGGTTTCTGTTTATCCATTCAGGATGATAATGATTCAAAAAACAATTTTACATAAATCATTTTACAAAGAATATATATAAAATCTAACCATAAAATATTATTTTGATCTTCACTATGACACATCAATTTCCATCCACGTAAGACTAGGAAAACATTAAAATGTTATTCGACATATATATTGATAAATAATCATTTTACTAAATACCTTGAATCATAATTATATATTTATAACTTCTTCTATATGGTAGAAAAAGGTAGGATCCATTTACATACTATTAAATAATTTGGTGATAATGTACTTTTTTTAATACATTTTATAATTAAATAAAAATCATTTTATACATCATCATAAACATAATTTATATGTGTACATGGTAGTTTTTGTGAAGAAAACATAAAATATGACTCAAATGGTACCTATGCATGTTTAGGAAACATATCAACTATTAATGTGAACTAAAAAAAATCAATGGACTGAATGTTTCCTATTTTACTCCAATTTCATCTAAAAACATCACAGTTTATGGAATTCAATTATAACAAGATTATATTATATTTCATAACATTCATTTTTAGTAACAAATATTATCCACCCTTGAATGCAAACCACATATTTGTATGTAAAGTTAAAATTGTTGAAAATATTTTAATATTCAATAATTACAGAAAATATCTCCCTAAAATCATGTTCTATGGATTATATAATTGAGGGAATCATGGATGAGTAGTGTTTTCCAAAAATTAATATGAGAATCTATATAGAAACTTATTTAATTCATATCATGAGCTCTTATACTACCTCCAAATAATATTATCATTGAATATTATCGGTAATCATTGATTACTAAGATCAACTGACCCATTTTAAATCTCTCAGAGAGACATTATTTCTTATTTTTTTATAAAAAATTTATTTTAATGTCTATAATTATTATAAATACATTAAAATATATATATTTAAGAATGTATTCTAAATAATATTTAACTGAATAAAATATAATCCCAAAATTATCAAAGTAATATTTTATATTAAAAAATCCATAAACCATTTCATTTGAATATAATTATATTAAAATATTAAAAAGAAATTTATATGTTCATTTGAAATTAATACTTAGGACATATAAAATCAATCTTATAGTAATCAATAAATACCCCCACAAAATAAATGGCATATACATAATATATTAAATAAAATATACAACAATAAACATAATTTAATGATGCAAAAAATAAAATATATATTTTCAATTTAAAAAAGGGAAATATCGGTGGAACAACTAATATATTTTCAACTAAAAGTAAACATCATAATAAGTCATTTAAATTTTATCCTTGAAATATAATCCACCTATTTTATATAAAAACATCAAAATAATATATTTTAAACTCACATTATTGTTCATTATATTATTAAATTCCAATTGGATTTGATAAAAAAATTGTTCTATTAAAATATTAAAAAATATATTATGTCTTACATTTCCTCTAATTTCCTCTTTGTTGACTTATTATATGGAAGAGTTCACGACTTTTAATGAAATGATTCATTTTTTAAATTGAATGTTTTATGGATTTATATCAAAATACATAATTTTATAATTTTAAATGGTGAAGTGATCCTGTACATACTTGGAAATTCCTTCCTTCTCATGGTAATGATGTCATATATATTCATAAGTTAGTAATACCTATTTCCCTAATGTAGCATATAGACATCATTTCCTGAACCCTTATTCAACTATTTCATTAAAGATACATTAATAGATAAATTTTTTAAAATAAATTTTTTATAATTTTAAATCAACTAAATTAACATCATTCTTGAGTTCATCATATCAATATTATATTTGTATGAATATTTCTTCACATGAAAAGGGAATTTTATGTAAAAAATGGATTTTTCTGATAATAATAAATTTGTATGGATTTATCATCATATAACAATTTCCATAAAGTTTAAATGCCCTTATTTGTAATAAAATATGAATGTATGGATAAATAATATTAATTTTAAAACAATCATTATTCTTATAAATATTATATCCAAAAACATTATAAATATTGTAAATTCATGTTTAAGAGAAAAATTGTTTTTGGTGTTTTCTTTAAATCATGTATTTTCAAATATATATAGTGATTTTATTACTTGAAATATGTATACCACTTAAATTTTTATAATAAATCAATTTATTTTAATTTAATTAGTATCGTTGAAAATTATTTATAGTATAATAAATTATATTTTAAAAAAATTATCTCTCAAAATACTTGTTTTCACAATATAATGTGTTCAATTTTATCTTAACTTTTTTCCATATATTGACATTCTATTTGATAAAAAAATTTACAAAAATTTAACCATACATATCAAATTATGTAATTGGTTCAATCATAAACATATTCATTAAAATGTATTTCTAATGTTAGAAACTAATTAACCATGTTGATACAAATTAGTGTGAAGGATAAAATATTAAATATTAGACCACTAAAACCCTAAAATTTAACTTTAAATGAGTGTTTGAGTAGTCTTTTGATACAACATCACTATACATCGTCTTTTTTCCATTTTTTCTCTCATATCCCCTAATTATTAATGTTATATTATAAAAAACTAAAGAGATTTCTCAAAAAACTACCCTCTCCTCCAATAAAAAAGTGTAACATACCCACCATTTGAAGAGACTCTATACATTAGTGTTTTTACATGAAACTATTCCATTATTCTCCTTAAATAACAATCTAAAAATTTTAAAATAAACATCTCAAAATTATTTATCATATGGAAATCATTTCTAAGGTGGATTTGATGGAAACAATTATGATCCTGATGTGAGAATTATCAAATACATATATTTTCATCAAATTTTACTTTATTAAAATTTAATTTACCCACAAAAATATAATTATATTACAGTAATTTACATACATAATTGATACTGTGTTAAATATATTATAATTTTTTAGTACTATATATCTTCAATTAAGAAAAAAACCATCATTAATGTATTGCGCATGATACTTCCTCAACAATGTAATGTGTTTAATTTTCTATCATTGCCACAAAAGGATGTAACTAAGGATTGGATTTCAAAAAAAATATTATGATAATGATTTGATTAAGGTTCAAATATAACAACTTTTAGAACTCATAAATTATTTTATAAACATATTATCGTCATAAATATATTTTTAAAAAATAATCATACCAAGAGATAATATGATTAATCAAATTGTTTAATATTTTCATATACAATAATTCTTCTTATAATTCAATCCATTTTTTTGATATATCAAAAAATTAAAAAAAAATAAGAACAATAATCTTTATGTAGATTTTTATAACTAAAATGTCATGTCAAACTATTTCATTAAATTGGGGTATGATCATGTCTGGGACTTTATAAAAACCGATACGAACAATACTATAAATTTTCAACGTAAATTAATATGGGATCATAATTACCAGAATAATTTTATATTAATTTTTTAATTTTAGAGATTTATACAAATATTTAATTTCTCAATTACGAAAACTCACTCGATCGTATTGAGTCATTGGAACAAGCTTATTAATTCTTTCATATTCATGCATAATTTCTAAAAAAAAATCCAGAAAGAATTGAATCCTCAAAAAAATTAAATCGTCTAGAATAGTAACCTTAATGACCTAGTAATGATAAAAATTTGAATAATACGGTTTAAAAAAATATTATCATGAATTTATTAAAATTGATAAAAATAAAAAACATCATGATGTTTAAAATCAATCATGTTGAGAATGAAAATTTATATAGTCTGATGGAAAATGTTTATGTAAAATTTAAAAATAAACGAAATGAATATCTAAAATTATGACATTAATGATTAACATTGGTTCAAGGATTTTAGTAAAAGAGGCAAGGTTTTTCAACTTGATTCCCTCTACAAAAGCAAATTTTTATATAACGAAATTGTTTTCCATTATGTAGATTATAACTACCTATTTGAGTGGTTATATCATGAAATTTAGGTACATGTTGTATTTGATAATCAAAATGAATCTTTATCATTCAAGAGGGATTTATTAAATTGGTACACACGCAATAAGTGATGTTTTCTGATCTCAATTTTCCTTCTTTGAGACTAATCTTATTTTCACAGCTTATTTAATATTTTTTGGGTGCATGCATTTCAACATAAAAAAATATTCTATATAACCACTAAAATTTATGGGATTTACATGACTACATTTCTCTCATTCTCTCAAAATCATTGGACAGATGTGCTGATAAAACCAATTTAATACACAATATTTTTCATTTTTGAAGAACAAAACGATGTTTTTAGAAAGAAAAAGTATCCATACATTCATAGAAAATAAATAATTGTACAGATTCTGGAAATTTGATGTGTCTTGGGAAAACATTCACTAAGAGGTAATAACCTAAAAATGGATAGTTGTGCATTATCTCAGTAATGACATTGATGCATGAAAAATGTCCCTATGACTATAATCTAGTCCAGACACACCATGGGTATACAAATTAGAATATTCTCAAGATCATTATAGACCGGGATAATTGATTTTTCCTACAATTTAATGGGTCTCCTACCAATGTAAACTATAGAACACAACTACCGACTTATATGTATAACCCAAAATGTTAAAACCACCCTCAACACTATATTTTTTTGATAAGGGTATTTTATATTAATTTTGATGATACTTGAAATAATCTATATTGATTAAGGGATGTTCTCTTAAAAATGAAAATAATTATATTAAATTGGGATGTACATTATTTCTATATTTCTCATTATATAAATATACATGATATATATAGTAATAAATTTCAACATGAATTTTGTGAAACATCATGATGACTCCTATGATGAATTAATTAGACCTATTTTGGTCACATGTGGGTACTATAATTTCATAGCCCTCTATTAAGAAACATGTCTCCTAAGACAAAAAAGGTTGGGTTTTGTTGTTACCTCTTCCTATAATATAATACTATCATGGAAGAAGAACATTAAAACATGTTTTAACATCCAAAATTAAAAATAACATTAGTATTATATCAATTATTATTAATATTCATGATTTTATTTATTATCACTAATATTAAATTACCATAGTTTCAGATGATAATAGATTCATGTTCTCCTTCTATCCCTTATGTATAACTTATTCTATGTTTTTATAATTCTTTTGTTGTATGTAACTCTTTACAAATCATCTAAGGTCACCCTTTTTATGTCCTAACCCCCTAAAACATGAGGGATTTCATTGTGCATTTTTTAGAGACATGATAAAATGGACAATAATTTTTTGAAAATGAGTTCATGTGAAATAAAATGTTATCTAAGGTAACATATATACATATCTAGACTTCTAATACTTTAAAGTTTTAGGATAGATCTTGATATCTATTATTTTTAACAATAATGTAACATTACTACGTGATATGGGGTTTTGGAGTCTGATATATTATAGTCGGTATCAGAGGATGTTTTTTGGGATTCATAGTGAAAATAATTGGTGGGTCACAATTAAATATCACATGTACTATGAAAATCACTAATGATGTGTAGGGAACAATATAAAAATATAATATGTTTTCTTAATTACAATTTAATACGATGTGATAATTTCATAAATTCCACTGATAATATATATAGAATAATGAATGGAATAGGATATGTATCACTAACCTAAAAAATATTGGTATATGTCACATGGTAATATGAATGAACCTATAGTTGATGATAATGTGATCATATGAAAATGAAGGAATTTTACTTAGGATATCGAGAATATTTCATCCTGTATAGATAGACCTACATATCCAAAAATGGTGTAACTGTGTTGGGATTATTTATGTGACAATAGCCTATAGTATTTAGTGGAACAAATAATTATTGTTTGTTATACAATGGATCATGTCCTTAGAAATATCATATGAATGGCGATGTGAACTAATAGTGGTATCTATTTGTAAACAAATAATAGGAATGAAGTGATGATCTATATATAAGGATGATATCCAAAAGATATAGATTTCTCCCATTATAAATAAATAAACTGATTTATTTCTAGAGGAATTATATGTTCGTCCATCGGAGAATGATGTTTAGTTCTCTATTAAACACATTCCTATTACAAAAACCATTTCTATGACTCCATATAACATTTTACCAGTGGAGTGGGTACCATATAAATAATCAATTATTAGGGTTATGTGATAATTGATGTACACTCCCTAGTATTTGACCATAAGGAGGAAATGATTTATTTATAAAACATAAGAATGAGTATATAAGATCCTGAATTAATTCCTGGTGGATCAATTACATTAATATAATGAATATTTATCATTTACTATGGAATTATTATATATTTTATCAACTTCGTGGAAAACAATACATTTCAATAACTTGTTATTGATCATATTTTTATCATTATGGATGAAGTGGGATGATACACAAATTATGACATTTTGAAGAAGGTATGAACTTTCTGATATTATAGTTATGCCTTCTAGATTTTCTAATAATACTTTATTCTATATTGATATAATGAAATGAGTGTTAAATGAGTATCTTGATACCTATTTAGTGATACTTATTGATGATATTTTCATAAACATAATGTGTTATGAAGATCATTACAATAATTTATACATAATTTTAGGGGTCATTATGAAAAATTAATTATATTGGAATTATAGTAAAAATGGATTTTTGAATAATGATGTTTATTTTAATAGACATATTTTCTCTACATATGGAATATCAAAATATCATTATAAGAAAATTTTAGTCCATAAATAGTTTATACCAATAAACATAACTTATATCCATTTTTTGTGCTATATAAATTATTATTGGTGGGTTGATTATAATTTTTCTATATTTCCACACCCTGTAAACTATGTTTACACAAAACAATGTCAAGTTCGTATATCCCAGGGAATGTGAGGTATGATTTGAAGATATGGATGGAATACTCAATAATTCAATGTTTTGAACTATTCCCTTTTATATGGATGTTTCAATAATATATACTAATTCAATGAATAACTGTCATAGTTGTGTCCCTATATAGAATAACAAGTTTATTTCCTACTCTTCAAGGTATGTAAAATAACATTATCAGAAATATAAGTCTAATGACCTTTTTTGGAAGTTGCAATCATTGGATTTAATATATTGAGACACTGTATCTATTTTGAAGTATTTTAAATATTTACTGATCACAATAGTTTTAATTTTTTCTTCTCAAAAAGATCTAAACATGAGGTAATGAATATGGCTTGAAGTACTCATGTACTTTTATATCTCGATGTAATATCACCATAATATGAAAAACAAGACGATTGGTTCATTGAGTAGAAGGAGAAATTTGGTTCTTACCATGATGTGGTTTAACAATTATCAAATATTGATAGATATTTTATTGCCTAATATGTAATTACTATGAAAGGTATGATACCATTGAATTTTAATGGAACTATTAATCCAACATTACCAGAAAAGAAAAATATGTCTCAACAGAATGATATGAATATACAATGTTTGAATTGAATATTAAATGATGGGATATCGATGGAATTTACCTAAAGATTGGTAGTTTTGATATATGGGAATATTTTATTTGTTAAATACATATTAGATATGAAAAGGAAAATTCTACATGTAGAACATAGTTGAATTTTCTCAATACACCCATGGAACACAAATACATTTGTTAATTTAAGGAAAAACTTCTTATGGGATGGAATGATGTCTTAAATTGAAAATTGTTTTGAAATGTGCTTAGTATAAAAGTATGTAATGGTAGAAAGAAAACATCGTATAGACATTAGGAATCCACAAAATATAACTATTTAGAATTGGTACAATGATAGAATCCATTTTTTAATTGGACTACTAAATACAATAAGGACGAATGATGCTATACGGGTGGTCATTTATCATCTTTCTATGACTCCCCATTTCATAGTGATGATAGATGATATACCCCATGATTTTATTTCCATAAAAACTATCAATGAAATCACAATTCTTTATATTTTAAATCTATACAATGTATCTTTTTCATAACCTTGGGTTTCATTGATATTATTGAATTTTTATAATGAATATCGTGATACTAACATATATTTAAGTATAGCATTGCATCCATAGACTTGTGGAATGTTTGGAAGGGCTATCCAATCATTAGATGAGAAATTTAGATCATGTTATATTTCCTTACAGTATATGTGGTATCAGTATCTACCATGGTGGTATTGGCATAACATAGTAGATAATAATTGATTATCCCAATGGAACCACATGATGAAATGGATGGGAAAAGGATTCATAATCTTACCTATTATGATGATATAAGGGAAAGAATGAAGTCTATACTAAATAATATATGGAAGACTACTATTATAATACAAACTCTTATGTTTTTATTAAATAAAAGATGAAATGAAAAAAGGGTAATGTTGGTATTCAACAGAAAATAATGGAATATAATTTTTTAGATCATGTACTTTTTATGGATTTGCCGTGGAATGTAGATTAATTATTATGTAATGAAGGTGACATTAAGATACTTGTGCATTGAAACAATGGAAATACAAGAATGAATTGGGATTGTAGCTTATATATTTGTTATGATTCCAATCATTTCAAAATTACATGATCTCTCCAATGTGTTTTTACTAAGAAAAATAGAGTAATATCTAATTCATGTTATCAAAACTGAGGGAATATAGATGGAGCCGGATATTTCCTATAATGAGTATCATGTCTAAATTCCTGATACTATAGTGATTTTATTGTGCATTACTATAACTCAATTTTTTAATGTATTATAGATAAATCACAAGCTAGAAAACCCAACCAGTGAGAAAAAAGTATCATTAAGGAATAAATACAAAACATTATTCTATATATATTTCCTAAAAAAATATTGAGAAATTCTTTATGATGGGGAGAATGTAACCCATGAGAAATTACTTTATTAATTAAACTCTATATCATAAACTAAAATGAAATGTTCCCTTGTAAGTGAAATTATTTATTAAATTAATTTAGTCATTAATTCAATAAATAAAATTGAAAAAAATAGTTTTATTTATAAAATGTTATTATCATAAATAAAATACTATATATCAATGAAATCATTTAGAAATGATTTTTTGAGAAGAAAAATATATTTTCATGAAACATTTGATTCTATACTATTACTGTCGTATACGAATGAAATATTATTTTAAAAATATTTTATAGTAATATATGAATTTATCGCATAAAAATATATATTATAAAATATTATTTGAACTTATAAATCTTATGTTAATATTTTTTAGAATTAATTGTAATATTAATCAAAGAAAATACTAGTTTCAATTATTTCTTTTAATACAAATATTTTATGGTACGATTCTATTTTTGAGTTATTATAAGGCCACATAGCCATAGATATTTTATAATATACACATTGATTTAGTTGAAATAATTATCCAAGAAATTTTTATCTTTTAATTAAATTTAAATCATGAAAATATTATTTTTCAAATAATTGTAAATATATAATTAAGTGAATTTATTTTAATTCTAAATTTAACAAACATGATAAATTTTATTTTATAAAATTATTATTAAATTTTAAATTAGATGTATAAAATTGCGGGATACAGTCATTATTATTAAATATCATCAAAATTAATTACTAATTCTTGTAATTAAATACCATGGTAAAAGTTTCTTTAATAAAAAGATAAAAAAAAGTACCCTAGAAATAAATTTCACTAAAAAATTAGTGCTTGAAGTGATTTTATAAAAACAATAACAATATCATCCACTTTTTCCTTTTTTTTATTTTTTTATTCACCCATTAATAATTACCATATAATGTCAAATTTTTATGTAATAATTGAAACACTACATTTACACTCAATTATAGAAGACTAAAATGTCCACCACATAATGAAAAATAAATTCCTTATAATTTCTCTGTAGAACTCTTCCAACATTATCCTCTAGTTAATCTATCCCAATTTAATAGGGATTGGGTTATGGTCAGTAATCATTCATCTTTCATATCCATTAGAGTTTCTAGAAAAAATTCATGTCCTCGATATGAGTATTTTCACCTATACATATTTTCTTCATATTTATCCTCACCAAAATTTACTCTACATTTAAAATTAAAACAATTTTAATTTCATTAATATATAATAATATTACCTTATTATGGATATTATCATAATCAATTCATCTATTCTATCCATTGAGAAAACCAAAATTGTCGATCACGTGTTGTATAGATTACTGGTTCCACATCATGATGTATTCCAATTTGTTTCATTTCCTCCCATGGATGGATATACGGATGGTATTAAATAATTAATCTGATTTCAATAATATCATTATTTTATCTTATTTTATATATTATATTAATGTTATGATCAATCAAAACCAGTCATAAATTTAATCGTAGAAAATAATCATACTAAGATGTTAATATTTTATTAAAATTATCTAAAATTTTAATATCCATTAATTAATCATGTAATTATATCCAATTATGAAATATCACACTAATAAACACTAAATATGATCATTATTATTCATGATTAATGATATTATAAAAAACAACCTCAGAATCATTCATCAAATTATAGCATGTTCATGTTTTGGTTGGTTTGACACCCATCTTGAACAACACTTCAAATTTATATTCTAAATTATAACAGGAAGATAATACCTTTTATAATATAATATAAATATTAATATTACTATTTTTTTACATTATATATTTTATAATTCATTATTACATCTATTATTGAATCTCTCTTAGATCATAAAGAATTGTTGAAAAAATCATTTTATTGATTTAATTTTACAAAATAAAAACAAAAACACTCATAAAAGGAATTCAGATCATCATAAATTCTTATAAATAATCCATAATATTGAAATTAGTGAAATATTAATGAATTATTTTTAAATAAATAGTAGTAAACCAAAAACTATTCTGAAACTAGTAAAATTGATCCGGGTTATAAAAACCTGATGTGAAAATTTCCAAAGAATTTGTTTATATAATGAATATATATAATGATTATAAATGAATTTATATATCATGAAGGTTTTTAAATATTATATTAATATATTTATATTGTTTATATATTAGGTTAATTTATATATTTTTTCCATTTCAAGAGGTAATGATTTTATATCACAGATTTTTCTCTTTGCGACATGTTTTATATTATGTGCATAATTCAAATTATGTACTATATATAACTCCTATTTGATATTTTATAATTACGATATATAATTATTCATGATATTATAAAATAAATTTTCATCAGTATATTTTATGTGGGTATTATCTAATTTCTTCCTAATATATATGTGGCGTTTTTCATCTCAATATCCATTCTTTATGAATCATTTTATATTCACCAACACTTATTTTTTGTTTGGTACATATATTTCCATGTATTAATTATTTTCATATTAACTTTTAAATTTTAGTGATTTACATCCCTAAAATGTTATTCCTCTCTAATATTTATTTTATTCTACAATTACCAAAATCATTATAATACTCAATGTTCTACATGGTGGAAAGCCATCCTATGTCTTAAAATTGAAAAATTGAACTTAATTTCATAGAAAATATTTCCATATAAGGACTCTAGAAGTTAGATTTGATTGTTTCACATATAAATAGAGTGTTAATCACCTCAAAAGTGTTATTTGAGATTTTACTCAATCATCACCATGATATATTTCCTTTAGGCCTAAGCCTACAAACCTAGATAGACACCCCAGTGGGATGTGATTTGGAATATTCACATGCTTTTTATGAACCATGGAAATGCAGTTTCCTTACTATTTAATTAGCCTTTTAAATATGATAATTGTTGAAAAAATTTCTCTCACCCTTGGAGGACACAACAAATTAAGTGTACCCTCATCATAATATTTCACTGGTAAGGGATATTTATTTTACATTGAGGATACCATAGAGATTCTATGTTGATTATGTAATGGTATCCAAGAAGTCAAAATTATTCAATTGAATGGTACGTATTTTATTTCTTTTTGTATGGTTATACATTTATCCATATTTTATTCAGCAACATTATCTTATGGAATTATATTTATGGTATTGATGACTCATAAATTTAATATGTTAACCAAAATCAGTTGATCAGTTGGACTTAAAATTATATAGCCCCCTGTTGCATCAATAGTTCACGTAAGACTAAACATCACTGGTTTTCATATAAACCTATTCCAATAACATGATAGTTTACGTGCACAACGCCTTTACAAAAATCTTTTTTTTTCATTTTTTATCTTTACCGTATTTTTAAGATTAGTTTTTATTGTTATGATTTTTTTCATTTATTTTCATCGATATAGAATGACCAAAAATTCTATTGATTATAGATTCATGTTTTTATATGTAATTACCTAGCCATAATAAAAACATTATATATTGTCTTTATAATATAATTCAAAATAATTCATTCTTGAAGATCAATTCAATTTACCATTATAGATATAATAGTAACTAATTAAACATAACAAAATGATACATTTATAATGTGGATACTTCAAAATCATAAACCATTTTTTCCATAATAAAACGTATTTTAAAATAATTTCTAATTTACTTGCATAAAAAATTACCCAAAAATTAAACATGACTTCTTCGTTTCTCTTACTTATCATTAAACAATTTTAACAAGTTTTAAAATGAGGGGTGAGGACAAAAAATATATAAGGGGCATAAAATTGAATGAAAGAATCCATTATTCTCTGAATAATTTTCAAAAATATCCTTATTAAAAATAAAAAATGTGCCAAAAACTATACATGTTCTTACCCAAGAAATATCCTTTTAAACACAAGTCATTCCTTACAAAATTCAAATGAAATCCTAATGGAAAATTAAGTGACATAATGGTATCCTTTAAAACATTATAAATTCATGAATTATTTTTCAAAATGTTAACCTTTTCACACATAGATAGTAATATATAATATCCTTTGAGCATAGACACACAAACATATCGTGTGGAAACACGAGTATTATACAAAATCATATTAAGAATAAATAAATCATATAGATATATTGGTGGATCATTTTCATATGAAACAAACTTATGGGGTTACCCTGATTTCTACACATGAAATCTCCCTCATGGTTATACACGAAATAACCCTCACAGTTATACATTGCGTAACCAATGTAGATTCAATTGGATGAAAATTAATGGTAAACATCAAAAGTAAAAAACCCAATTCATTTGAGAGATATCATAGATCCATCCATATTCTATTTATAATATAACCACTCATTATCATAAACAATTTTCCAAAAACATATAGTAATGATGAAAATGACTTATTTTGGTCAAAAATTATTCCTTGAGGAAAATGATTTATATACAAAGAAAACTAAAAATATTAAAGATAAAACATATTTTGAAAATATACATTTAATATTTTAAAGAATGCTACAATGAAATTATTATTCCTAAATGAGGAAAAATAATATCATGATGTACATGTTAAAAAAATTTATTCTTCTCTTTTATCACGAAATTAAAAATTAAAATGAATTAAAATGATGAAAAAATAATATTCAAACCATTTTTAAAAAGTAATTCATGAGTAAAAATGACAATAAATACATATATAAATTACAAAAAACCTTATTATATTAATTTTTTGAAATCAATAATAGGGATATTGATGAAAAATATTGTTTCAGGTAAAACATTAAAGAATATAATTTAAATGATATTCCATTTCCTAGACCTAGACTATTCACATGCATTATTTGTTACCTAAAATATTAAAAAATCCTAATTAATTAAGAAAATGTTAAATGTTAATTATTCCTTATATATAAATTATTTCATGGTTATTTACAATTAGGTAGATTTTTATGTTCATGTTGTATGTTTACATTGCATTCAGTTGATAATTCCGAAATTACTTTGTTAATATGGAAATGGTCAAAGATGTCATTATTCCACCATATCCAGAATAATAATGATGAAATAATTTATATTTTTATAAATATATTACACAATTAAATCCATATATTAAATATGGTTATGGGAATTGAACAACATTATAATCATGGAGATTGTAGTCCATACCTACGCATGAGTAACATTGTCATTTTTCAACGATCATTGTGGAAGTAACTTAAATATTATTCTATATTTATAAAATGAATATAATATTATATATATGTATAATTATTTCAATAAATATAATTATATATATCATCTATGATATGTATTGATAAAAAATTAATTACATCACTTCGTGGAGGAAGTAGTCCACACATATGAACAAATTACATTTTCATTTTATACTATTTGTGAAGGTAGAAAAATAAAAATTATATTGTATTACCATAATGATAGATATGTAATTAATAAAATATATAATCATTTATTACTTCATTATAACAATATTTGAGATGTTGTGATGGAAAAAAATTACATAAATTCATATGGCAGTATACCATATTTCACATGATTGGTGGTTTCATTCCCCATTTAATAATAGATTTTATGGACATAGGTTGTGAAATTACAAAAACAGCTATATTAAGTATATTTGTTTTATTATTTTACAATTATTTTATAGTATTTGAATAATTAAGTAAAACAAAATCACTCAATTAAAAATGATACATATTCTTCAGGAAACCTCTTTTTCTTAACCCCTTAAGTTCAGTAAAGATGGTGTTCATATTAAACCAAGGACTCAATAATGTGTGGTCATGGAATTATTGGAAGATATTTTGTTATATGTTGATAAAATAAAGTATGTTTGACGTGTTATGGATTGAGAAGAAGAGGTTCCATATTATAAGTGAGGGGAGGGTGTGTCATGGGGTTTTCAAAATATTAAATTAATATAAATTATTTTTCAATAATAATGGATCCAAAGTGAGTTATTTTGAATATATGATGATGATTTTAATAAATACCATCATATAATTTAAATTAGATATTTTTTGACTCTATTTATACCATTATATTTTGGTTTTCTACCATATTTTACCACATGAACTCCTATCCTAAAAAATTTATTTTTACACTATATGGATTAATATATTTACAATAATCTAAAAAAGAACAACTAAATATACCATGAGTGAAATTTTAAACTGAATCAAGATAACTAGAAATAATTCTATATTTTTAGAAATTTCATTTCATTTAATAGAATACTATTTATTATAATTTTACAAATAAATTTGATTTTTTAACTATTCATTACATTGACATTAATAATATCAGTAAAATTTCAAAAATTCAATGAAAAATAACATTTAATCATGAAAAATATATTTCAATATATAAAATTAATTTATCATAATATTTATCCCAATTTATATTAATTTTAGTAATCCTGATATCATTTATTTCATTTTTTCATTAAATGATTAATTTATGCATTAGGGCCGTGTAAGAATTTATGTTAATTGGTTTTCACTAGAAATTAATGATAACATACATGATAAGGTTAAATGTTTTATTTAAATGTACTATTTAATATTGAACATATCCTTTAGTTAACCCCATCATAGAAATACAGAAGTTATTAAATACAAGAGGGTTTCATATTTGAATTTTCATTAAATAAATTATTATAAATTGAATAATCCCATACATGTGGCATAAAATGGTAATAAATTTGATATATAGATGATTATGAACGAAATATAATCATCTAATAAAATTTAACCAAATTATAATGTAATTTTACAGTCCTTATAATTATAATTTTAACAATTAATTACCTTATTAATCCTTTACCGTGTAATAAATAAACTACTTTTACTAGTCATATTGACCAAAAATCAAAGGGTAACATCTCTCCCATAAACATATTCTCATGTTTAGGAGAGACTAATACATGGAATTAAAATATATCTCAAAGGCACCAAAGGCTATACATAAATGTCGATGGCTTCATGAACGTTGGGGGGATGATTTTCCCTTGAAAATACATAATCCAACCAAACAAAAAAATTACCCAAAATAAATACTTGATGCATGTCCTCATTATAATACGCCTGAAACACATTCTAAAAAATAATACAATAACATAAAAATGGAAAATTAGAGTAAAAAGAAGAAGACTAGAAGATAAAAACTCAACACACTAAGAATATACACCAGAACCTCATGCCATGCTCCAAGATCCAACTCTAAATATGCCCATGCTACACTATGTATTACTAAAAAATTGAGATTCATTACATTTACCTATGTTTTAGAAAATATCATCTGCAAAAGAACACAAGTTCAGAGCAGGGGGTGAGTAAAAATACTCAATATGTATTTCCCAAATGACTTCTAATATCATGCCCTTTGGATAGAAGAAGTCACCACATTTATATATAAAAATTATATAAATCTATTAATAACACAACACATTCCAATAATATAAACACAACCTTACTATAAAAATTTACCCAAATAACTCATTATCATGGAAATAATACAATAAATTCATTTACCATTTCATATGGGCATAATCCATTTCATTTAACAGTACCCAATATATAAAACTCATCACACACCCAGCGCAACCAACCATGAATTGTGTTAACATTGATGGTGGAGCTTCACATCCTACCCAATTCAATTGTTATTGTAGTTATTAACTACCACTTCCCATTATTATATGGTGGTTCATCATGACCACTAACCATCCTATTTTAACTTATTCATAATAATTAATTCCAAACTACCATGCCAAATCCGAAATTCCAAAATCATTTCAATTAATAATTTCCAACCAACTGGCCATTCAAGAAAAGAAACATTTCAATAAAATATCATTGTTTTTTTAAAAAAAAATCACAACCTTTTTCCAAAAATCAAACCCAGAAACCAATTTTAAATTCATCATCTTAAAATTCAACAACGTGGAATATTTCACAAAAATATCTTATCTCCCACAAAACCCAGAAATCAATACCAAAGGGTTTAAATACAAGCTCATCACATCAATTTCACAATAAATGTGATGAAAAAACTTATTTGAAATAATATTTCATCTTTTAGAAATATGATTCAAGGGTGAATCAACCTACCTTTAGGGTTTTGGTGAAAACATCCAACAGAACATCACATAACATAATGCGGGTGAAAATACAAAAAAACCACCTTATATATCTTCCCTTGACATAAAAATTTATAAATATCATAGTTATTATAAATAAAAACCATAGTTATATCTTTAATATAACAAAATCTAGAAAATTGAGGGAGATAGAGAGGAGAGTATATGTGAGAAACCCCAAAAAACTACCATGATATGAGACAAACATAGAGAGATCCACCTTTAAACCACCATGAAAACCCTTAAATTGTTTCTAGAATAAGTGGGATAGTTTCTACATGATTTTAGAGGTGATAATAATGAGTTAGGGTCGAAATATGGATCAAATTGGTCTGTTAGGGTTAAAATCAAGTGAGGCCATTTTAAAAAAAAACTCATTTTTAATGTCGGACTTGGTTATCCAGCATGATTAGACATACCAGGTGCTAACTGTAAGCATGATACTATAAGAAAGGTCTACCTCATGGTTGGACCACACAATTAGACAATGTATGCACCAATCATGATGAAGTTCTCTATCACATGGTGTATTATTTCCGGGGAGGCTGCACGGTTTGAAAAACCATGTTTTTTAACTGTGCACCCCCACAAATACCTCTGCATCAACATTCAAGGTTACCTGTATATTTTTCATGATATTCAATAATCATTACCAAATATTGTTTCCCTATAATGTATTTAAAACATTCCCAAAACCCCACCATACTCTCCCAATGATTACAAAATCACTTTGTATTAAAAAAAGGCATAATTAATGGTTTCATACCTCATAATGAGGGTGATACCAAAAGATACCTATTTAATAAATTTGTATCCAATGATTCCAAATGTATATTACATTTTCTAAAATTTAATACAAAAAAGTGGAGGATATTATATTAAAATTTATTAGTTATAATAAAATGTAATCATTCTTTTAGAAAAATTACCTTTTAAATAGAAAACACTCTAAAATTTAAATCAATTATGAAATCAATTTTTAAATAAAAATATGATATATTATAAATAAAAAATAACTAATTTTAATTTTAAAAATTTTAAAAAATAATTTTACCATTTAAATACTCTAATTAAATATACAGTATTGAATAAACACTATATTTTTCAACTATTCACTGAAAATTAAATATTTTTGAAAATTCTAAATAATTAATTATATGAATATTTTTACAAGTTAAACTAAAAAATTAAATTAATTATTTGAATTTCAAATTCCTAAATTTTAAAATTAATATATTAAAGATAACCATATATGAATTGAATTTAGTATAACATTTTTTTTTAATTTTAAAAAAATATATTAAAATAATTATAAATATTTACATAATGAAAATATGTATAAAACAAATATATTATTTATATTATAGTGTTGTTACAATATCACAGCCTTTTAGAAATTATTTATAAGAAATATTATTTATTTTTTAAAAATACTAGTACACCATTATCTCATAGCATTTTCTAATACCCATGCCACATCTTCAAAAATATGGTTTTACCACAAAATAAAAACCTCATGAATTAACCTTTTTAGAAATACACCCTCTTTATATTAAATACTCTGAATAGGGTTTTCCTCCTTATTAATTTTATATTCCAACTAAACTAACATTTGTCTCAACACATGAGACTAATCCTGCACATATTTTATAATCATTGAAACATAAAATACATTATTCACCATGAATAAACATATAGGTAAGGGGAAATGGTAGAAAAATGATATAACATTATCTATGATTTAGTATGTTCTAATAAATCATGGTCATTACATTCTCTACATACAAAAAATTAGTAAACGTTTCTATGGAGATATTATAACAAAATATTGATCACCTATCTTGAATGTAAGTTATTTCGACATATTTTTCGCAAAACTTTTTTGCCTTCTCTTTACATTCCTCATTTGTAACGGAATCATTTTCTCATTATCTATCACTTTCTCTACAAAATTTTTGGAATCAAATCACTTTCAACAATTTCGTCTCAAAATTATATGCATTTACACCTCTTTCTTTATACTTCCTAAAAAGGATCCCTATTTTTAGTAGAATTAAATTATATATTATTTCAAAAAACAATTAGTTAATTATTATGATACCAATAAACTTGATAATCTATTGAATACGTACAAAACATATATTCTAATTTATGAATTGTTATTTTGGATTATAGAAAATATTGAGGATGAAAATCCATAATAAAATTCATCTCAACTTCCAATGACTTCTGATATCCTTTCAAAAAACCTAAATTTAACCTTATAACATTGCGAGTTATAGTGAAGTGAGGTACACCCTGAATATTTCTATCTCCTTATAATAAATTCTAGATAGATGACCTAATGACATATTATCTTGAGTTGGATAGAAATGTGTAGATTTAGTTATTCAATCAATAATAACCCAAATATCATTTTTACCCCTAAGAAGTCATTCATAGTACATCAATGAAATCCATGGCTATGTTTTTTCATTTTCACTTTTTCACTGTAAAAGTCTCAATAATATACTTAAGTAATTATCATTTTACCTCAACCAATTCAGATGTCAATAATTTCATTGTTAATTATGCAATATATAATTTCATTTTGTCCCACCATTAATACACTTGAAATATTATTGACATATTAGTGATCCCTTAATGAATGGAAATTGGGGAACCATTTGCAATATTTTAAAACACTATCTTCCCCAGGGAATAAAAAATAAATTGAAAACATCATTCCTAATCTCAAAACATATTCCATACAAATATTTATCTTAGTAAAATTAACCTAAATATCCAATTATACCTTTTTATATGATGCATAGTTTTCCATATAATGTTATATGTTTCTTACTTCTAGATGTTATTTCATTGAAACCTAAAAAATAGAATACTTACATATATTCTAATCTTATATTACAAAATTAATAAAATTGTTGACCAATGGGTCATGTATATAATTTAACATGCTTAATGTATCATTTTTTGGGTAAAATCATTGAAAGATTATTTTCATTTATAGGTTGTTAATAAATCCTTTCATCATAATCATTAATTAGTTGAAAAAATATTATCTACCTCATTTTCAACTCCATCTAAGGGAATATATACGTCATTGATTTTTTATCATTATAAATTTCACTCTTGGTATAAAATAAATGATTCTATAAAATTTATAATGGAATACCCCCACATGAAAATTTCCAATATTGTGGATAATGGTTTAACTCGTGAAATTTTAGTGGACTTGAGGGACAATAAATTCCCTACTTATTATTCATCATAACAGTACTAATTCCCTTCATTGAATGATCATTATAGGTGAAAAAAATTTCATTCCTCTATGACATGGTCTAAACTAGAGAATTCTAAAATCTTCTATTTAATTCCAGAAAAATAACATAAAATTTATTTTTCCTTAATAAATTGAACACCTTTTCATATGAACATATTTAGTGGGATATACGGCCATTCAAACAAACCCCTATTATAGGTGTGTTATTCCATAAAAATATTGATTCCACGTAAAATTTTCTAGTAATAGAAATATGTTAGAAAATTTTTTATGGCTTTGTTATTATTGAATCATTATTTAAAATGTTACCATTGAAGTATGTTTATGGTGACCATAAATCACGAATTTGAAATTTTAATTTTAATTTATTTTAATTTAGGTTTTATACAAAAATTGATTTATTTTCTCATTATCCTCATATTTGTTATTAAAATGAAATATTCATCAATATAAACAATGATAAACTAATCCAAATGTTCACATAAGACTATTAATAATATCCATAAATATAGAAGCGTATTTTTTAATCCGAGGTGAATAACTAACAACTCATTATTCACATATATATTATTTGATATTATGTTTTTAAATCCATCTCTAATCACCTTCATCTTGTAACACCACGAAATTATAATGTACAACTTTGTATTCGATAGAGTATATAACACAAATCAACAAGAACCTAAGGGAAACAATATCCCAAGACAACACTATATATTTAATATTTTACATAAACTCAACACAGGAAATAGATTTTCATTCACACAACCATGAGTCAGCTTAAATTTCAAGCAATAGATGCCTTCCTTGAGAGCTTTTGTTACAGGAAAGACTGAGTTTCACTATACAATGATATATTATAAATATATTATTATTTAATATCATATGATATAACATGAGAATTATGTTAGAGGTTATGAATAATATTAACTCACTTAAAAAATCAGTGGTATATATATATGTATAAAATGAATTCATTGGTTACCACATAATTAGAAATGAAAATAATAACAGATTGTTTATAAAAAGGAATATTATTATTTTTATGTTTTCAATGGTGTTTTGTCTTAGTAAACATAATTAATTAAAATTATAAAATGATTTTAATAAAATTTATCCTTTATATATTAAGTAAAATATTTTTTATATTCATCCATTAATTTTAATATGCATAATATTAGAACAAAAATAATTTCACACATAATAACACATATTTTTATAAAGGAAACTTTACCACTATTTAATGGAAACCTAAATATAAATTTTGATATTGACCTTATAATTTATCCAATATGACAAAATAAAATTTATATTTGAATTAAAAACAAAAAATACGGTTACATTGAATATTTATTATTTTTCAGAAACAAATCATTTTTTATATGGATTTAAAAATATTGAATTTTTGTACAAAACTTCTTTTTAAAACAATTTATTTATTTGGATAAATTATACTTTTAATCTGTTTTAATGATTAATTAGATCATATTTTTATAATTTAAAAAAATTTAATGTAAATGGAATTAATTTCACTTTAAAATTGATTATAAAAACATCGAAAACATCTAGATGTATTTTCTTTAAAAACATGTATTGTCGTCAAGCTTGTGAGATAAAAATTTAAATTAACTTCTACCACATTGGTTGTTGTAATTTTGAAAATTTTGTTTCATATATGTATCAGAATAATTTATAATTTCTAATAATTTTAACATAGTTGTTGATAAAAAAGGATTAGTGAACGTGATTAAAATTAATTACAATGGTAAATGTTAAATTAAACTTAATAAGAGATTGAACATTAACATTAAGTCCCAAAACGACCTATACTCATTTCAAGAGCTATAATATTTCAATATATTGAACCTTTACTCTATATTAATGAATTAAATCATTATTTGATCCACATGAAACATGAAAAACATGGTCGGAATTCCTTTGTCACGATATAACTAGAGTGTCACTCCTACCCCACTATAAATTGCCACCACTTTTCCTCATTCCTCACACATCACTGACAAATTAGGAATGTCCAATCTCAGCCCAAATATATTCCCAAAATTCCTCCACTAAATATTTATCATTTCTTTTTGGTATATATCCTTCCAAGGATTCCCTTTGCGTTAAACCAAATGTAGTTCCTGATTTCTAAGGTATTTCCTTTAAATGATAACTTTTCTTTCATTTACATATCCACCACCTAAAATATTGATCTTCGTTGTTCATATAATAAAACTAGTAACCTAATTATACTGTGTTGTTTTTTATTAAGGGATTTAACTACACGGAAAATAACTTCCATATACTGGGTAACAAACATATTGTTTGTGTACGAAGAACTACCACCTCACCAAATAAGGATTGTTCATGTATCCATTAACAATATCAATGGTTTTCCATTATGATGGAAACTATATATATATTTATTATAATTAATATTTTTTATATCTTTATACTTCATTAATAATTTTATAACACATTCATTTAATACGTTTCATTTAATGATAATATGATAACATCGTTTGAGGAAGTGTGGACTACCACCCCTCAAAGTGATGTGATTCATTCACACTAAATATGTAATTTATTAAGGTTAATTTTAATAAAAATATATGAAATATATGAAATATATAGGGTATTGGACATATAATATACAGGAATATACAAATCATTTACTTTTCATTCTTTTAAAATCCAATAATAAAATGAAGGTAGCATTCATGCATACATACAGACAACTGTCTTCATGAATAGTACATTTATTTTCATATCTCCATAAATTATATATTATTCTAGATACATATAAAAAAGATATATATGATATTTATTTCTTTTTTTACCTTTTGGATATTAATAAATCATTATATATTTAATATAAACAAAAAATAACAAATTAAAACACACCCGACATACAAAGAAATTAGCATCGGAAATAGTTAAAAAAATGATATTAACAAATGGGTAATAAGGTATTATAAGAGGGTAATATATGATAAGTATTAATATGGTTCTATAATAATATAGTAACATGCTTAAAACTATTATATAATAGGTAAAAGGAATTTCACATGAACTAAATGATGAGGATAGAGATTCATGTCTCATATTTCATTGAGTGAGGGTTACATTATTGGTTTTCAACTAATTTATTATATTTGGAATAAATAATGTGACATTAAAATTAAATATCATGAAATATATTATATACATAGTATTTAAAATTTTCAATTTACGATTTCTAAATTAGGGTTTT
Organism: Viscum album; assembly: GCA_963277665.1. NCBI lineage: Eukaryota > Viridiplantae > Streptophyta > Magnoliopsida > Santalales > Viscaceae > Viscum > Viscum album. Next base: position 1,446,855,052 of record OY728151.1, on the reverse strand, counting down.
CCAATTCATATATTACCACAGGGGTAAGATATTTCTTCTCAATTTACAATCCATTGAGAATTATTTGTTGTCATGCACATAATTTATTTTAGATTGTGTATATACTACCATTTTACAAGATATATCATGAATCTCCTTACTCTCATTATATTAAAAGTTTCATTTAGTTTTATACCTTCATGAGATTTGTGGTTTAAAATGTTTCAAATTGGTATGGGATAGTTTGGATTGTTTAAAGATTGTTTTCCTCAATAATAACTTTAATGATCATTCCATGGGATTTCAATTTGACTAATTTATATTAAAATTGTTCCAAAAATCCATTCATTTTCATATCCTTGGGCAATTCTGGAAGATTGTCAAATATTATTACTTTTCCCACTCATTGGTATTAAAAAATGTTTCAGGAAATTGTTTTTAAGAAGACGCCGCTTTATTTATCTGTTTATTCAGAGAACCATTTTTCTTATAAATACCCTGTATAATTAATTTTTTTTCAAAAATTCATTGATAATTATTTAGTAAAAAATTACACATTTTTTTATTTTCCAATTTTTTAAATGAATCTACTTTTCTCTTTCCTGACAAGGCATTTTTAAAACATTTTTACCGTGCAAAAAAAAAGAATTTTCTTTTACCATGTACAGAAGGTACATATTTACACATCATCATTTCATTGATGCTTTCTTTTTATATATAAAATGTTAATTTTTAGTGAAAAGTTTTTCAATATATAATATAATTGGAAAGGATTCTCATAATTAAATGATATTTTACTCAAGAACGTTTTAAAAAAATCAATATATAACATTCCTATTCATCAAAAAAGACAATCTTTTATTTTAATCTGTGAGGGATTTGTTTTATAGATATCGTCCTTATTCATCCCCTAGATTGTTTATTATTTATTTGGCAATGTATAGTATTAAAATTCACTCCGTTGTATCATTTGATGGTACACAAGAAATATTAAATTTCGTATGATCATTGAACTTTGTATTTCCCATCAATTATCCATTTTATTTGTCATGGATATACTATTTCCTAAATAGTATACATCTTTACCAATAGTGTATATATCAAATTTTGTTTGATTGTTTAGGGAAAAATTGATAAATCTGTATTCTTTATTTTTTATTGATATTTGATAAGGAGTATAGTTTATTAATGAAATCGATTACTTTATATGAAGAATACTTTGGATATGCAATGATAGGCGGATCCCCGAATATATATATCTTCTTAATGAATCAATAGGTTATCATGAGACATGTATGTTGTGTAAATTAAATGGGTATCTCTTTGTATATTGAAACTATTCAGTGGATGGATAATAATAGCATATGGTTTAATGTGAATGAGACATGACATCCAATACGTAAGAATTTCCTCTATTTTGATTCTTTATTATTCATACATGAGATTTTTTGTCGACATATCTATATATACATTTCCATTTTAGTTATTTATATGGAATTTTTTTTAGTTTCTTACCTTTCCATTAATATTTTTTCTTATATAGTTATTTTAATAGGATGTGTTTTTAGTGACTATTATGAAATATTTTTACGCACTTCTATTCAGTTTGTTGATTACATGGCATGCATTTTATGTTATTTTTCATACCATATTGACTACTCTCATTGGTTTATTATTGATTCCGCTATATTTTTCCCTTACATAGAATTTGAACATGTTCTTATTATATTTTTTTCCATAGATTCCCTGAAGCTTACTATGAAATATATATAAGCATTAAATATATAGATTAGATTCATACTTGATATTGTTTATTTATAGAGATGGAAAAAATAAGTTTTAATAAGTGTATTATTTTCTCAAATATTAATCTATTTTTCTAAGACTATTTAACTCTTAGTCCATCTAGATCTGATTCCTTATAATCATTTCAATGTAATTGATATTAGACACCAGCTCCGAGCCTTATAGGATTAGGACACTGTTGTTGGTGTGAAATGAAGATTAGTAGAATCCATGATAACTAGAGTTAGGAAAAAGTATATTATTGAACATGACCATAATGTATAATTTGGTCATATATATAGAAGAACATCCTATATTTTTTTGTAATGTGGAGATTATATGGGTCTTCGAGGAAATAAAACCCTATCTGGATAATACAAGTTGACGTGGTTCTAGCATAGATGTAAAAAAATAACACTGACAAGGTTTTTTGATCTCAACTTAGGGTAACCTGGTACACAATAATGGGACTTAAATCACACCGGGTTTGACACAAAAAGGGGATATTCTTAATATAATCCATGATTTCATTAAATAACCATTATGTTGAATTTCCAAAGATAATGAAAATGAATTATCAAAGTTAAACCAATGGTGTTTTAGATTATAGTTAAGGAGTCATGATTTTGAAATCCAAAAAATGAAATTACGGATAAACCATAGACTAAATAAGGACCTATTTTTATGATTTATTTTTTGGATTCAATAATTAAATTGTATGATTATTTTACCAGTGGTATTTTGGATGTAAAAATCATGAAACATCTTAATGATTATACTATATTTTTGAAGGAAATGTTTTAGAGGAAAAAGATTATTTGAGGAATAATTCATTTAAATTTTATATACATAATTTTAAATATATTTATAATCATTTGGGTTCATATGATTAGTAATGAAATCATAGTAATATTGAAATTGGATTACGATACTTTATAAAAAAAATCACTGATTACATTAGTTAAGAGTTTATTTGATGATTAAATATCATGGATTTCCATTAGATTTATATTAGAAATTATATTCATGTGGTTTTAGAAAAGTAAAAGATGAATGTCAGGTGACAACCTATCATGTCCGGAAATGTTGTCGGTTTTAAAACGATGACTGATGGACGATATGAGTTTCATTCCAACCACTAACCTACGTAGTGTCCTGGTTAACATTTCATTGTTTTTAGTTTAACAATTTGACAAATAAATGTTAATTATGAACCAGTAGTATCAATTTTGAGGATTATAGATTAATATATTAACCATATTGGTTTTGGAAGATAGTTAATGACAAATAGTTAAAATTTTCCCTCTTTTATATTCCTTATGATCCTTTAGACGTTTCCTTTACTGATTCCGACATAAAATATTTCATTATTGGGAACTAATTCATTGGATTAAAGTGATGAATTATAATTTCATTAAATAATAACAAAATTTTAGGATTGTTAATATGAAATTGAAACCTATCAAGTATGTATATTTTTTATATATTCTTGGTCAGTAAAACAATTACCCAACATTTGGAAAATCTCATCAAAATAAAATGTTGTCCTGATACTATAATTTATCTTAAACATGTGGTCTTCCAAGTCATTAAAGATTTATGGATTTTTGGCCAATGAAAACTTATTTATACTTAAACTATTTCTTATTTTTGAACTAATATACTCCCTATAAATATTTTCCACTTTCCTTCAAGTATAAAGTTTCACTTTCAACTAATGTTCTCCTACTTAGAGACCTACTTACATAGGAGTCCATGTGACCTTTTCACTTCCCATTCACTCTTTTAGAGAGTATTTTTCATGAAACCTTATATGAATTTTGTTTTTAAATTTATGAAATATCAAATAATATTTTAGTAAAATTGAGTTTAAATTTAGAGGATTCAATTTAGTTAAGGTGGGGAGAATGTAACACCTTTGAAGTCTAAACTACAACTTCATATTTGACAAAGTTTATAACACGAATCAAAAAGTGTGTAAGGGAATATAATATCCTGATACACTATTATATTTTTACTATTTTAACTAAATTAAATACCATATATATCTTTTAATGTTCCCAACGCTGAGTTATCATTCATTTCACATAAGAGTGACCATCCTTGATAGCTTGTCTTACAAGGAAGACCATGTTTCACTAAACAAGTAAATATTATTAAAATATTATTCCTTAATATAATACAATATAAACTATACATTATGTTTGGTGTATGAATAGTATTAACTAACTAATGAAATATTCTGGTCAATATAAATATTATATGATTTCAGTCGGTTCCAAATAATGAGAAACGAATATAAGGATCAATTGGATATAAAAAGAAGTAATATTATTTTAATGCTTCCAATGGATTTTTTCCATAATAAAAATAATTAATTTCAATTATATAATTATTTTAATGAAATATATATTTTATATATTCAATAAAATATTATTTTATATTCATTCATTAGGTTAGATATGCAGAAGATAAGAACAAACACAATTTCATAAACAAAACATATGTTTTCATATTACAACTTTTACCTTCTTTTATAGAAGAACCCATTATAAATCTGAATTTAGGCACTATAATTGAATTAATATGGGAAAAATAATGTTCATATTTTAATTAATAACATAGAAATTAGGTTTCGGTGATTTTTTTTTTGAAACATATGATTTTTTAATGAGTAGTTAAAAATAATGAATTTTATTTCAAAAACCTATTTTTCAAATAATTTATTTATAAGTATAAATTATAATTTTAATCGTTTTTTAAGTTTAATTAGGTCATATTTTTTTAAATTTATACTGTTTATATCATTTTAATATATTTCAATTTTATATTGATTATAAAACAAAGAAAACTGTCAAACATTTTTACTTAAAAAACTTACATTAGCGTCTACCATGAGGGATTAAATTTATATTAAATTAAGAAACTTATGTGAATGGAATTTTGAAAAATGGATTCTATATTTTTAATAAGAATAATTCATAATGTCTAAAAAGGTAAACTTATTTTTCTACAAAAAATATGAGTTAATTTGAATACAATTATATACAATGATTAAGGTTATATTAATCCTAATAAGGGACTAATCCATACCTTTAAGGACCAAAAGACCTATACCCCATTACAAGAGATATTGAATGGATATATGTTGAACCTATCCTCTAATTTGTCTAATTTGACAATTATTTTATCTACATGAAATATAAGAAACATGGTAGGAATTCCCTTATCAAAATATTACAAGAGTGTTACTCCTCCCCCACAATAAAAGGCCACCACCTCTCCCCATTCCTCACAACTCTCAAACCACATAGGCTCTGTCAATCTATTCCAAAATATATTCCCAATATCCCTCCCCAAGACCATGATATCACCCTTTTGGTGGAAATCATTCCATGGAATCTATTTTGTAAAAACTAATTGGAGTTCTATATTTTTAAGGTAATGTGTTAAAATAGTCACTTTTATATCATTTACTTATCCACCACCAAAAATATTTGTCTTACTTGTTCAAATAATAGACCCGTTATCCTAAATGTAATATTATTCTTTTTTATTATGTATTATTCCAACACTAGCAGACACTTCTATCAAATGGGTAACCAACATATTGTTTCTGTGTATGATAAACTACCACCACATGAAATTACGGTCATTCTTTTTTAATGGTTTTCCATTATGATGGAAACTATATTTATATATTTTATATATGAAATTTATTATTTATCTGTACTTATATATATTCATTTTATAATGCATACATTGAATACATTCCATTTTTTTAAATATGATAACATAGTTTGAGGATGTGTGGAAAACTGCCCCTCAAAGTGTTGTTATTCCTTCACACTAAACATTGATCATGTTAAGGATAAATGTAACTAAAATATATTAAATATATTAAATAAATAAATTCCATTAATTATAATATACATGTATATTCATTTCATTTACTTTTCATTCTTTTAAAATAATAAAATGAATTTATGGTATCATTTATACATATGTAAAGACTACCATCTACAGGAATAGTGAACTTCATTTATTGTATACAAACATTATAGAGTTATATATATACATATATTTGTGATATATATTATATTTAAACCATGATTTAAATTAATGATTTCATTAAATCGTGATATATATCTAATAAAAACAACAGATAACAAGTTAAAATATAAACAACAAATTATGCAATTAACACCCGAAATATATAAAATAATGAAAGTTTATTTACAAAAAGTTAATAAGATATTGTAATAGGATCATATATGATAAGTATTAATATTTTTCTAGACTAATTTAGTAACATGTCTAAAACAATTATACATGTGGTTGTAGGACGTTCACCTGAAAGGAAACACAATGTAGGAGATGTTTCCCTATCTTTTCCTTCTGTTATGAGTACATTATTGTTGTGTGCCTAATTTCATAAATATGGTGTACATAATAAACCATAATAGGTAATATCCAAAATTATATTATCTTCATGTTATTTAAATGTTTTATTTTATTATTTCTACCGTTGGTTTTTCCAATTCAAACATTACCATAATGGTAAGGGATATGATCTCAATTTACATTCCATTGAGACATATTTTGTGTCATGAAACTAGTATCATTTAGATGGTGTAGATACTAATATTTTACATGATATATCATGAATCTCATTACTCTCATATATTATATATTTTATTCTATTCTATTTCTGTATGAGGGTTCTGATTTAAAATGTTTTAATGTTCTCTTGGACTATTTAGAATGTTTAAAGTTCATTTTCCCCATTAATAACATTAATGATATTTCATTGGTATTTCCATTCAAGGAAACTATATGACCATTTTTCAATAAAAACGTCCATTTTCCCCTTCTATGATTATTCATTACCATATTCATATATTAGTACATTGTATCACTCATTTGTACACAAAAGGGTTTAGAATTTTTTTTAAAGAAACCTGATATTATTTATCTATTTAGTCAGAGAACCTGATTTTATATAAAATCCATGTTCTATTAAAATTTTTTCAATAATAATTTTCAAAAGATTTGTTAAAGTCCATTTTCCATGTTTTTCTTTTACAAATTTTCTCATAGATATTTTATTGTTTCCTTCCGAATAACGAATTTTTCAATCCTTTTACCGTGGAAAAGGAATGTTATTTTACCTCTTACAACATGTAGGTATTTACTCACGATCATTTATTCGAAGCTTCCTTTTTATTTTTAAAATGAAACTTTTTAAGGAAAATGTTTTAAAAAGATAATTTCAATGAAAATTATTTTCAATTTTTTTGATAATTATGTGATATTTTCCAAATGGTTGTTTTTACATGCTCTTTTAATAACATTTCATTTCATCAACAACAAAAACCATTTATTTTAATCTACATGAAATTCTTGGTATAGATACCATCCATATTATTATTCTGAATTGTTTATTATTGATTTGGTTAAGGATAATATTCACATTCACTTCCATGATACATTTGTTAGTCCTCTTGAAATATTCATTCTCTGTTGATCATTTATCTTTAAATTTCCCCTCAATTACCCATTTCATTTATCATGGATATTATTGTTACATAAACCATATACCTCTTTACATATGGTGTCTTTATTGAAAATTGCATGATTATTTGTAGAAATATTGATAAATATGTATTCTATATTCAATACCGATATTTGATAAGGAATGTTCTTTATAAATTAAATAGAATACTCAATGTGACAAATTATTTGGAAATGAAATGTTCGGTGGAGCCCAGAAATTATATAGCTCCTTGATGATTCGAAATGATATCATGAGACAAATACATATAGAAAATTAAATGGGTTTAAATCCATAGTTTAAAACTATCTAGAGAATAAATCTTGACAAAAGGTTTTTCCTTGTGCCTGATACACGAAATATAATAATTATGAATTTACATTATTTTGATTAATTAATATTTATCCATGACATTATGTGTCGACATATATATGGATACATTTCATATTCAGTTATTTATAAGGAATGTGTTTTAATTTCTTACCTTTCCATATTTATTTTTTCTTATCTAGTTATTTGAATGGATTTTCCATCTTGTTTTTACTTTTCAATATTGTTTATACACTTTTATTCATGTCATTGATTTCATGTAAAGTGTGTTCAGTTATTTACCATGACCTATTTAATATTCTAATTCATTAAATATTTTTTCTACTATATTTTTCCCTTAATGATAATTTTATCACACCCTTATTAGGTTTCATTCCCCAGGAATCCCTGAAACATGCTATGAAATATATACAGTTATGTATTCGATGTAATAGAGACATCCTTAATGTAATATATTTATAATTAAGAAAAAAATTGTTATAATTAGTGTATTATTTTCCCAAGTATGTATATGGTTTACCAAGCCTACTAATATCATGGTCCTTCGGGATTTTATTTTTTGTAATCAAACCAATATAATTGATAGTAGACACCAACACTGGCCCATCTAGGGATGTGTCTCTATGTAGCTGATGGAACCTATATTTTATTTGAACCATTGAAAATTATTGAGCACTTAGGATAATATAAAATAGGTCCTTAGTATACTGAAAACGATAACTATTAATAAGAGTATTTTTATTCAAATGTCAAAACTCCATGATAATATCCGTAGAACAATATCAGTTTTTAACAAACAAAATTAGTGCCGAATATGGTGATGGGTTGGGATAAATGAAACAAATTTTCAAGTAACTATTGTATGTTCTTTTTTATTAAAAAAAGAACCACTTGAGAATATTTATATGGGATGTTGAAATTAACTTATCATCTTGAGTAAAATTAATATTAAATTCAACTTCTCAAAATTGTATATGACCAGGAAACTCCTTTATTCTAAAATTTAAGTACCCTTCCAATATATTCTCATAATTAATCGGAACATAACCCTTGTTTTCATCAATAGGTTCAAGAAAAAATCCATTTCCTTCATTTAATAATTTCTCATCTGCAAGATAGGTTATCAAAATTATGAGTTCATTTATTTATATAAATACAAAATATTTTAATAAAAATTTTTAATCTCTAAAAAGTTTCTTATAATAGTAAAAAAAAAGCCATTCCATACTGATAATGGCATCAATATCTACTGTAGAAAATAAAACAAGCACTCCAGGTAATTTCATTCTACAAATAATGAAAATAAAATTCTTATTATATCTTTTTCCATTAATATTTCCCCCATTTTTATTATAAGATATTTCTACATATCATGAGACAGAAAGATTAATTTTCCAAGTAACTTCTTAGAAATAAATGAACGTGTTAAACCCGAATAAAAAAACATTAGCGTTATCTGAATAAAAAAGATGTCTATATGATACAGAATTATTGAATATACCAACATCATATGAAATTTCCATTATTCTCATGACCCACCTTCACCAAGATGAGGGAAGAGACAGTATATTTTTAGAACCTTCCTTCCTCACGTTGAAGGATAGATAATGGCCCCCAAGACCCTCCTTCAATAATCCATATAGTGGTGACTAGCACCAGGGGTATAGAATTACACGAAATATGGTAGGCATTACCCTTTTTATTTAGTAAGATCATGAGATAAGGTAGTAAATTCCAAATAAAACCAAAAATAGAAATAAAAAAATCTAAAACAATTCATTCCCATATAGATATTCCAATTATAATTTCTACAGAGTACAAGAAAACTCAAAGGGATGTACCAAAAGAAAAAAACAATGTCAATGATCTCGGCGTTCGAGCTGATACAGTCTAGTGTGGTCCTCGATGTCCTCTGGGAAACCTAAAAGCAGTTTTACATACGTTGGGTGACTAGACATGTTTACTCAGTAGGGAAAACTAAAATCTCTCGTGCTCAAGTGGGGAGGCATTCAAACGCCCCATGAGAAGTGGAGATAACCAAAGCACCTAGCAAGGAAAATATCCATACAATCCTCACCAAGGAAAACTCCCAAAATAAAGCAAGTAAAGTAAAGTAAAAGTAATAACACATCAATGTTTGGGTACCCCGCAACACTTTCCCACTGATTATTGAAGACACCCTGTGTGTTAGACCTCCCCCTCTATTCTCACCGTAGTCTAACTGCCACCCCAACAACAACCTTTTGGGCCACCCCAACCATGCATCCCGCCCGTATACACCTTGCCACAACTACCACACACATCCCCTCCCATAGACACCTATTCCACAACAACTACAGCCATGCCTGAAGACACATGGGCCTCATCCTGGAGACACTTGGGAAACAAACTACCTACACACACCTATGTCAACCACCAAAACCCACCCAGCTCGAATAATATTGGGCTGTAATGGATCTCAGGCAATCAGAACCTCTTCAAAGAGTCCTGGGATACTTGGGAAAGGGAGGATAAAAGGATCCAATAATCAGCCACTCATTGGAGTGTTGGTAAAAACACCCTCCCCAATGAAATGGGGGCGTTTTACCGTATGTGATCAACTTGGGTGGGGTGCGAATAAGAAACATAAGAACTAAATTATACCTATACGTAAACAAGAACTCATCCCAACCTAGGGGTTCCAAAATCCAACCATATAAAAACACCAGCATTACTATTCATTCATAAAATAACAATAACCACAACTTTGGAAAAACTCCTTCCTAGAAAACAATTCCCAATATTACCCATTAATGTTTTCATATTCAAGTGATTTCATTTATATATTTCTTCACTATTGGGAAACTAATAGGCATAGACTAAATCCATGGAAGTAAAAATAGTCAAACCACAATTTAAGCATTCACACCCGGTATTCTTGTAAAGTCACATCAACAAAAGAATATTCAAGCAGCAATTTAAGAATTCACACCTAGTTCTCATGTAAAGTCAAAAAAATAAAAGAAATCTATGAGATCCATCAAAGTACTGGAACCAAACCAAGAACCAACATACTTCCCCATACGTCAACAAGTCAATAAACGAACAACAGCACAACATTGGATCCCATCCCCATCCACGTCACCTCACAAGAATCAAGCATAATGATAATAAATGTCACTAGAATAGAGGAAGGGAGTTTCCAGATTTAAATATACCATTCATTTAGTTGTATCTTTCCTTTTGGTTAATCGGGGTGACCACACAAGGATAATTATTCATTGGGTATCCATTTAATCAACCATGCTTATCTGATTAACCAATTTACATGTAACAACCATTCAACCAAATATTTTATAGAAAACATAACTTAATTTGTGCATAGGAATGGACCACCAATGGACATGATTTTCAGTGGACATAACCCCGTACAATTCCCAACATATTAGAAACGATAAAATAGTACAACAAAATCATCAAACACACCCCACCATTATTTTAAAACCATTTATTATCTTTGTTAAGGATGGTTTTATCTATCTCTGAAGGATCACCATCATACCTACCCCCCATGATACAAAGTGAAGAGTGATGAAGGAAAAATCCCTACCTACATGATCAATGATAGATTTTTTTCTCCTCGCGTCAAGAACTAGGGATGCACGACTTGCATGGGAGGAACTTCGGGGAATCCAAGAGTGAGTAAGAAATGCTCCAGCACAGGCGCACCTCAATCCTTAGGAAGGGGGGCTCCAAATGCACCAAGTAAAGAAAAAGATACCGGCCAAAAATAAGACTAATCCATGTTCTATAAAAGGTGTGATCCTGGAGTTACAGGTTATGAAATCTTCGACGACTTTAAATGTGGATAGAGGTTTCTCCACACGGTGGGGTGGATATACATGATGGAATTGATTATAATTTAATAATACTAATCATAGTGGTGGCCATAATGGCTATGATTTAAAATATTTTTAAACGGAGGACGACTCGTAATAGGGTTGGAAACAGAAACTACAGGAAAAGGGGTGTCACACCGAGGAAAACACCCCACGTTTTGGTAAGTTACGGGTTGCTCGGCTCATGGGATATTTTAGATATCATTTGTGGGATTGAAAATGATTTCCAATGGGTATTAAAACACTTTTAAGTAAAAAGATACTTTGCAGGAGTGGAAGGAGTTGGAAATTGTAAGAAGAACAAAGGGTGGGACACCATTTGGTGAGACACCGTGACGGTGGCACCGTCACGATGCCACCCTTATGGCGCCACTGTCATGGTGCCACCAGTTTGGGGGAACACCATCAGTGGTTCCCCCATTACTGTGTGCGACAATGACAGTGAGACCACTATGGTTCCACCCTCACGGTGCCACCTTCATGGTTCCACCGGTTAAGTGGAACACCATATACGATGCCACTATTTAGGTGGGAAATCGTGACGGTGTGACCTCTATGGGGGCACCATAAAGGTGCCACTGTGACCGGTTCCACCATCACGGGGGATCCATTCGGTGGAACTGAGTTTTTGAAAAACTCCTTAATGAGTCATGGTTCGGGCTCTTACATTAGATACCTCTCAAAATATTATCACCCTCAAGAATAAAAACCAGACCCGAAGAAAAGTGAGGGGTCCAAATAGCCACCACGAATGATACGTCTCAGGAGTGAACCCCCTCGACATCTTGGAACACCTCTCCCTCATATATCTTATGGACAACCATGGAAAAACTACCGCTCCCCCCCCCCATGTAACCATATAAACATGTAAATTTCATTCCATTTAGTCATATGGATTAGGGAGTCTCTTCCTCCATGTCATGATACTATCCTCTTTGGGCGGTACTCACTCGCCCGTACGGGTTTAATCACATCCACCTTAATGCATCTCAATTAGGGTTCAGGTCCTCCCCTCCCCATAGTTTGGAATCCTCATACACATTCAGGGAACAATGGAAAACATGCCATTGCCTAGTTAACATGGCCAGGCACTACATCACAATCAATTATAAAATAAAAAATAACAAACTCAAAATAACTCTATGTACTGGGTGCGCATTTGTGCCTCCCATTCTTATGTACTCTCCTTGAGGCCACTATGCCATCATCACACACAAACCAAGGGAATTTTTCATCCATGAAGCACCCTCTCCTCACGATCCTCGATCCTCACTGGTCTCTCTACGAATGTTTTTTTGTCCACAGTATCCAGGTTCCCCTAATCATGAATGTTTGAAACATCATGTAGATATTGACGGAACTGAGACACATGGAATATGCCAAGCACCTCAGCAGCAGTAGTGGTAGCACAAGCTGATAATCAATTTCTCCAACCCACTACAACACCTTGAAGGGTCCGAAAAACCAGGGAGAAACCTTACATCCCCTACCAAGCAATTGTTTCCCATTCCGAGGGGAGACATTCATGAACACATGGTCCTCGAACTAGAACTCCAAGGGTCTCCTCCTATGGTCTGCATATGACTTCCTCCGGTCCGGAGCCGCCTTCATCCTCTCCCATATCAGATGAGCCTTCTCAGTCGTGCTCTGAACCACCTCTGAGCCAAGAACACCAACTTCCCGAACCTCTTCCCAAGACACGGGGATGCGACATGACATTCCATACGATGCTTTTAATGGATCCCTGCTAGTGCTGAGTGATATCTATTGTTGTAGTCAGACTCTACCAGAGGTAAGTGTTGCAACTAAAATCCCCCAATGTACAAAACACATGCCCGTAGCATTTCCTCCAATGTCAGGATGGTGCACTCTGTCTGTCCATCTGTGTGGGGGTGGAAAGCAGTGCTGAGGCATAGCTAGGTGCCAAAATAATTTTACAATATTTTGCAGACTCGTGAGGTAAACCGGGTATCCCAATCCAAGAATATGGACCTCAAAACACCATGATACCGCACTACCTCATCTACGTACAATTGTGCTAAGGCATCCATTGCACTAGACTCCTTGATTTATAAGAAGTTATTGATTTTGTTAGTTGGTCTGCCACTATCAAGATAACATTGCAAACCCCATGAATTTTGGGTAGTCCCGTGATGAATTCCTTCGAGATGTCATCCAACCTCTACTCGGGTACATCTAAAGGTTATAGCAGACCTCCTGGGACATAGCGTTCATCCTTCACTAGATGACACACAAGGAACATTGCCAAAAACTCAGCCACTTCCCGCTTCACCCTGGGCCACCAAAACTGACCTCTCAAGCCCCAGTACATCTTGGAAACTCTTAGGTGCACCGCCACGGCTGATTTGTGGAACTCACCAAGAACTCTCTTTCACATTCCCACTAGGATGAACAACTTCCCATGATACATAATCTGATTCTTCCCATCTTCTAACCATCCTCTTGAAGCATCACCTTGGGTAACATGATCCTGCATCACTTCAGCTTATATGTTTCCTCACTAAGACTCATCTACCAACTGCAACAGGGAGGATTGCACTGTCGTCTCGAACAGATATCATCTGTCATCCTCCAACCTTGTATCAAGGTGTAGGTCATCCAAATCTTCAATCACCTTCCAAGAATCTTCTGATTCTCGAATAACATCCATTTGCATCTTCCAACTCAATGAATCGGCCACCATGTTCCCCTTTCCTGAGGGGTTGGAAATTTCCAAGCTATTATCCTGGAGAAACGACATCCACCTCTATTGCCACAAGTTCAGGTCCCACTATGAGAAGATATACCTCATGCTTTTCTGATCTGTGAAGACCATGAAGTGCTCCCCGATAAGGTAATGTTGCCACAACTTTAGTGGGAAAATGACCGCTATATGCTATAGATCATGCGTGGCATAGTTATGCTCAAGGGGGGGTAACTGAAAAGACCCATAAGAGATCACCCTATTGTTGTTTTATCAACACACACCCCAAGACATCTCCTCAAGCATAACATAACACCTCAAGCATCACCCTTTCTACTAGAAACTTGATCATTGGGGCACTAACCAACTTCCCCTTCATATATTGGAAGGATGCCTAGAACTACACACTCTACACAAAATCCTAGTTATTATTGGTCAAGGATGTCATAGGTGATGTAACTCTAAAGAATATGGGAACTAATCTCTGGTAGTAACCTGTAAGACCCAGAAAAATACGAACGTCTACCTCATTCGTGGGTGCTTCCCATGAAACAACTGCTTCGACCTTCACCGGGTCCACTGTATTTCCATGCTCGAATGCCACGTGTCCATGTAAGTGCACCTCTCATGTCCAAAACTTTAACTTGGAAAAAATTACGTAGATATGGGGATATCAGTGGAACTTTATACCCGTCCTCAGAAGCTCAGTGTGATCCTCCTTTGATCTTGAGTGGATCAGGATGTCGTGAATAAACAATACTAAGAACCATTCCAGATATTCCTGGAAGACAGTGTTCATGAGTCCCATGAACATGGCTGCTGCATTAGTAACACCGAACAACATGACCTCAAAATCAATGTTCCCATATCTTCATCTAAAGTCAGTCTTTGAGATGTCACCCTCCTTCACACTCAACTGGTGATATCCTGACCACGGGTCGTTCTTGGAGAACCACCACGCCCTATTCAAATGATAAACAAGGTCCTCGATCATTGGGAGGGTGTAACGGATCTTGATAATTTCCTGGTTCAGCCTCCAGTAATCTATACACATCCTAAGACACCATCTACTTTCTTTTTGAATAAAACTGGAGCACCCCATGGTGACGCACTTGGTCGAACAAGACCCTTCCTCATCAGATCGTCATTCTAAATTCGTAACTCCAGAAACTCAGAAGTCTCCATCCGATAGGGAGCCATCGAAATTGGACAAGAACCATGTTTAAAGTCCATCCTAAACTCAACATCACGTCAAGGGGGTAGAGTCACCACTTATTTAGGGAAGATGTCCAGGAACAAACTGACAATCCCTGATATTTCCACCAACTCTGTATCCACCGACTCCCCTAATAGCTCAGTTAACAAGGAAAGGAGGGGCCCCACTCACCACCTACCCTCCTGGAAACCCTTCTCGCTGATCAAATTCTACACCCTAGATTCCCATATCTGAAAACATGACCCTTCATCGAAAGCAGTTTATTACTGAGGACATAAAGAACTGCCAATTGATGCCTAGAATGACTGCATACTACTGCATTAGTTGTAAAAAAAAGGTCCCCAATGGACTGATGTTGTGCCAACACAATCTACATCCCTGGAAAACATGAGACACATTTTTCTGACCTCCGACTGGTGTACTCAAAAACAGGGGTAGGGAAATTCTCTATACATATAGACCCATGCATGGGCTAGACGTGGTGAAAAAAATGAGTGTAAAGAACCTAAATCAATCAAGGAACATGAAAGAGTGCTAAACAAGATGATCATGCGTCGAATGGCTTCTAGACCTACTGGAACTGCTACCTCTTTGGCGTGCAAAAACTCATGCCCATATCCTCTACCTGTCAGCTTTTTGACGCCTCCCCGACAACGCCCTGGTAGAGGTCCCTAATGCATGTCTCCTCCAGCAATGTCTACTCTCAGAGGAGTGGGAGTTCATTGTCCATGCTGCTGCTACAGAAAAGGCATGGCTCGAAACTACTGCTGGTGAGGTGGGCTTTGAACCTCCCCACCCCCACTGTACTACACTAGTTCTGGGAACATATTATGAGGATACCCATGACTCAAATAGATGAATAACCTCGATCCTAGGCCCGCAAAAAAGGGGCGTGTATCGGGAGATCAAAACGAGAACTGTTTGGGCCTGCTCCCCAACGGCCGAAACGTGGAAGGCCCTAATGCTGGAGGCCTACTACTGACGACCTTCCCCATCAACGATCCCATGTGGGTCCACTCTAGAATCACACCTCCCAGCGTTTGCATCTTATCCACCACTCCGTCCTTCTTCTAGAGCTCCATGTATGTCGGTAGAGTGAAGCGAGTAACAACATACTGAAGAGAATGTCAGAGTGCCTCCTCTAAACATCGCATCTAGGACTCCTTATCTAGGAATAGGTCTTGAAAAAAATGTAGGATATCTTGGAACATGATCCCCAACTCCGTCACTGACATGCTCCTTTACCAAAGGGAGAGTAGCTCTTTACCTTATCTTTACCTTCATCATGGAAGAGAGGAATTCTACCCGAAACTCCTTCTCGAAGTCAGCCCATTAAAACTCAACATCCCTTTTATCCCCCAGATAGATTTTCCACCCCAGATGCACCACTACACGCATCTGGCTTATAGCTAGAACAACCCAGTACTCTGTTGGAGACCAGATCAAGCTGAAAGCTATCACCAGCTTCTCAACCCAACTCTCGGTTTCCATGTTTGAAATGTTGCACTCGTACTTCATGATGGTCTTCTGCATAAAGGGATGAATCGTCTTCTACCACTTGTAACACACCATGATTTCCTGGTAAGTAATTTTCTATAAATAAATTCAATAGCTTGTGCTACACGCAACACCGAGTTCGACCGCACCACGACTTACCAATCTAGCCATTCAAAAGTGGTTATGAATAGTATTAAAAAAATATTAATTTTATATACTCCATAAAATTTCAGAATAAATATTATGTGTTTCTTAGACAATATATAGGAACAGATTAATTTTTTAAATAAAATAAGATTTCTTAAAAAAATACAATTTTACCCCCTTTTAATGGAAATCCCTTTATAAAAACAATATTTGGAAATTTTATATATTCAATTTAATGAAATTAAATTCATATCTAGATTCAAGATATAGAAATTTTTTTGGATAAATTTTTATTACTTTTCTGATAACTTTCATATTTTGATGAATACAGTAAAATACCCAATTTTTAATTGAAAACAAAATTTTCAATAAAAATAATTTATAATTATATATTATGTATTTGAATGGTTTGGACGAATAATTAGATTATATTTTTACCATTTAATAAAATTTATATCATTATAATAAATTTCAAACTTAAAATTTACATAAACACATGACAATCTTTTTATAGTTTTCACTTTTTAAAAACCTATTTTTCGGTTTTGACAATAGGAATTAATTTTAAATTAATTAATAAAACATCAATGTTTTTAAGTTGACAAAATTTAATTCATTTTTGAATTCATAATATCAAAATTTGATTAGGGTAAATTTTTTGTATTTTTCAAAAAACATTCAATTATAGATGAATTGTGAAAAACACTGTGTTATAGTTTAAAACTGACATTTAATTTAAAATATTTTTTATTTTATTGAAATTTATTTTACGCCAATATATATATATAATACCTATATATGTTCAATGTTAATCCTTGGATTCATTTTATAAAAAAATTAGATGTATAAAATTTTATTTAACTTTTTACCGTATTTTACCCTCCTTCTATGAGCATTTGCAAATTTTCATAAAACATAATTTTACCACTTTTGTGAGTTTAATTTCAAAAATCCAAGAGACATGGTTAATATCAATAAGTAAAATGTTGTTCAATTAGATTAAAATATTTTTTGGTGATTAGTAACTTTTGACTTTTATTTACCACAATTAAAAGTAAATATTGTAATTAAGGGTAAAAATGATATCATGTTTACTCTAACACATGTCCTAATTCTATTGGATATGTATAATTCGGCCAAAAACAATCTTTGGAATAATATATGAACCTCTTTGGTCCACTTTTATTATATTAGGAAATTTAGTATTATTTTATTTAAAGAATAGTTAAATGAGTTAAATTCAAGGTTTAATAACTAAACCATTTTTAATATAAGGTTATAAACAATATAAATTAGACTATAAATATTCATTAGAAATATAAAAATCTTTCGTAAATACTTTTCTTTTATTTAATATGTTTAGACATTAAATAATTTAATTTATTTATGACACAATGATGATGCAGTAATTACCATATTAATTAAATATTAAAATAATTGATATTATATATATCCAAATAAATGTAAATTGACACTTATGATTAATTCCAATAATTATCTAGGTTAATATGAAATTTTAAGGTTAGTTTAATAAATTATATTTTAAGTGATAATGTTTTATTTGCTTTCAAAAAAATCAAATACTAAATACTGTCAAAATTGACAAAATTGACTTTTTAAACAAAATATTATATTATTAATTTAAATAATATTACTAAAAATATAAGGTCCAGACAAATGACATATATAAGGTCATATATATTAATACTAAACCAAATGGGGTTCTCATGGATTGTTATAGCATGTTTATTTACCATATAATATAAAAATACAAATAGATGTGGTAAATGTCAAACTATTTATCTCAGAGTGAAATCTAAAAATATGGATAAAATGATGACCTAAACCTATCTAAAACCTATTGGTTGAGAGGTTTTAGACGCATCCTCACCTTATAATTTAAATAATTCATTTTGGAGCCATTAGAAACAAGAAATTATTTTTTTATAAAATAATATTTCAATCTTTTCCAAAAGTGACACTCACCTCTCTTATAAAAGGTCACCTCCCCTTTTCTTTATTTTACACCACCAATTCCTTTTCTCTCGGCCAACCGAAGCCCAAATATCCTCCAAACATTCCTCCCTTCATCCAAGAGGCCTTAATTTTTTCATAAAGTCAACCTACGAATCCCTTTTGATCAAATCCAAAGGAAGAACCTGAAAAAAGGTAAATATTTAATCACCTCTTTCAAGTTTATTTCATCCACTTCCTATGTCTTTGTTACTTCAATTATAAAATAATAACTCTAGTATCTTCTATATAATGTGATTTTATTATAAAAATATACAACCAAACTCATTATCCTATCCATCCTCTAAATGACAATGTCACTATATGTGCGTACATACGGATTACCGTCTCCACATCGTTGTGTAGTTTGTTATTCAAACACATCATTATTTGGATGGGTATAAAAATGAGTATAATTGACATAAATAATAAATATAACATATTAATGAATCTTTATATATTATATACCATCCAATTACATATGATTTCACCAACAATATAATGATATTGTATCTCGTGTGTACGTTCGGATTATCATCTCCACGAACGCGATGAGATTCATTCCCCATCGTAATCATTCAAGAATAATTTTCATTTTATGATTAAAAATAATTTTTATGAAATTAATATCATTATGTATATGAATAAAATACATCCTATCCATAACAAACATGGCTTATCTAATCAATTATATAAAGGAAAACAGTTCAGTTAACACCTAAAACGAAGATACTAATGAAATATTATTAACAATGAAATGTTAGAGGATCATATATGATATCAAATTTATGTATATAGTTAATACATAATTTAATAACAATGATTTAAATATTATAAAATAGTTTAATGTACCCTCGACCAAGGAAAATTACAAGGTAAGGCATTTTCATCTCACTTTTATTATCGTGATATTCATGAAATATTTCCCACCACTACATTTTTTGTGGTGTTTGTACTTCCCATGATTGTGTTTTTTTTGCATATTATAGTTTAATTTATGTGTATTAACATAATGATTTTGTTATCCTTCTTTCATGGGTTGTATTTTTCGTAAGTTACCAAATCTGTAAGGGAATTTTAAATTTCAATTTCCACTCATTCGGTCTTACGCAAACTTCATTGATTAGATAAATCCAAGATTTTGTTTGAAATAACTTTTTATATACTTATTTAATAATTTCCACTCCCCTTTGTGTGGATATACTTTTGATAAACATCATCACTACATTGATAAATTCTCAAGACAGCGATATAAACCTGATAAGAGTAATTTTAACTCAATTTCTATTCATTGAGTTAAACATCCAAGTCATTGGTGTTGTTTTTAGAAGAATATGTTTGAATGTCCTATGATCGATTTACAATGGATGTCTAATAATATTGAGTGTATTTATATTCTTCACACATAATTATGTCATTCATTTATCCTTAACCTATAGATATGGTTTTACAATATAACGACCCATACTTTACATACATTGTTAATACTTCAAAATTGAAGCACACTTATTACAACATATGACAAAACCACAAAGGACCGTATAGGTATAGTGTCTTTAGAAACTGGGAAACATAAACAACTAGTTCATAAATCTTCTACAGTGTCTCCCATTTATTTCATCATATCTAGGGTCCCTTTTAGCATATTCTACTTAATATCCATCTTCCTGACCTGGGGAAAAGAAAACATAAAAGGGTGAGCTCAAATGCTCAGCAAGGCAAATAAAGGAAATAAAAATCATATCATATCTTTTTGAAAATCAAAACCTGCAAAAGAGATCATAATATCTTAACATGGAATAAATCATAGAAGTGAAAATGAGATCCCCATAATCATAACATAAAACTTGAAACTTTGTGGCATGCACACATAATCATGGAAAATCATTTCTTGTTAGTCATGACTCATTGCCAAGACTATCTTAGTGGACAAAGTCCCTTTCTGAACCGAGTTCACTCCTCGTTTCAGTCCTGTATCACTGAACCGAAATAACCGTCCGTTCCAGCCATGTCTATCTCATGAGATATAAAATCTTTACCCAATGCATTGGAGGGAGATATAGGTCCCACCCATCTTATAATGAATCCTTTCTTATGTGTGCCACATAATCATAAATCATACATCATCACATAACCCATGTAATAAAAAATGGAATTCTTAAAAAACATGACATCATAAAACAATTCATATAAGATAAAGGAATTCATAAAAATGTTTCCATCACAACATAATCAAATCCATGTAATAATAGGGATAGAAACAGAACCCTTTTATTATCTTAGATGGAAAATAATTTTGATAAAATACTGGAACTTCATTCTTGAGTAAAATATCCTTTCTTCTTCAAAAACAGTTTTACTTTCTTAACATGTCATACAATTTTAAACTAAAATAAGTTGATTAAAAATAAACTTGAATACTTGTAAAGGAAGCTTCTTTGAAATAATGTTTTAAAAATCCATTCATGCCGTATAAGTTAAAAAAAACATTCTTCGTACTTTTGTCAGAAAAGTCAAGAAGTACCTCGTACGACAAAAGATTCCATTCATACATATTACTAAAAACTCACCGAAGGGTAAAAATGGATTTAAAAAATTTTAGGTGGATGGAAATAATATTACATATTGATGAAACATGGATGTGGATGATAAAATACACCCCAGTAAATACTTACGAATAAACAATCTCGGATAAAAATGAGATTGTGATATTTCCCTTACCTTAGGTCCGATTTGCTTTGTTCGTGTCCGAAGCTCCTGTATAATGGTTTAAATAATGTTGTTGACTTATTCCAGAATCATACATATTGATATGATATCATATATGGTCATATTATTAGCTTCTTGTTAGTAATATTTCATTGTTACTTGTTACTCGGGTCTTTATAACTTTTTGTTCTTATGCGTGTTTTGTCGAATAAATTCTTATTCTTATATTTAGGTTATAGATAATTCATTTCCATAATGGTATTAGTGTAGTATATACCATATTCATTCATTCAATTCATTTATATAATCATTATGAAATGAAGATCATGTAGAACGAGTCACATCACATCGTGGAGACGGTATTCCGTACGTACGCACGAGTGATGATATCATTCCTATGATCGTGGAATTGTATTGGAGTATATATATATTATTTCAGTATCAATATTACTTCATAATAATCATATATAGTTACTCATTACACCATTATACCCATCCTTGTAAGGTGATGGTGGAAAATAGATTACACCACGGCGTGGAGACGGTATTCCGTACGTACGCACGCGCGGTGATTTCATTTTTCCGTAGGATGGATAGAAGGTGAATTAGGGTTGTTTCATATTTATAATAACATATCAGTATGTAATTAATACTGATGTTATTACTTTATCATGAAACAACTAAAGAAGAAGAAGTTGAAGAAGAAAGAAATTGAAAAGATCGGTAATGGATATTACCTCTTCTTTGGAACGCCTCTTTGAATCCTCCACTTAAGGAACTAAGATTGGTCTTTGGAGAAGACCAGGACCTCTAGGATTATTCTAGGGAAGTGGAGAGGAGAAAATGGCAGGGGTTGGCCGAGCATGAGTGCTCAAATTGGTGTGAGGAGGTGGGGGAGGAGGTGCCCTTTTATAAGGGAGGAGAGGGGCACCTTAGGAATATCTCAAAATATTATTTTATATTAAAGTCAAAATCGGTTTATAATGGTTCCAAAGTGTCTTATTTCGAAGCTAAAGTGGGGATGGGTCGAAATACTATCAACCAATAGGATTTAGACAAGTTTAGGATATTATTTTAACCTTATCAATTAGATTTAACTCTAAGTTAATTAATTTAACTTTTACCGTGTCTTTTTGTTTTCTTTCACTATATGGTTAATACACTTACTATAACATGCCAAACGAACCCCAAATTGTTTATTATTAATATATATATCCTTATCTAAGTCATTTGGCCGAACCTTAGATTTTTAGGAATAAACTAACAATTAGTAATATAATATTTTATTTAAAAACTATTTTGTGTCAATTTTGACACTATTTGATATATGATTTTTGTGAAAGTCATAACAGAATTATATGTTCGAACCAAGTTGATTAAATCAACACTAATATATCATAGTAACCTAGAAAATTAGTGGAATTCATAAAAAGTCTCAAATTACATTTATTTTGGTATTTATATTATCAATTATGTCAATATTTCATTAATAAGATAATTACTGCATCATCTTTGTGTCATAAATAAATTAAATTATTTGATGTCTAAAAATTACAAATAAAGTACCATCATGTAGGAAATCGTTTTAGATTTCTAATGAATATTTATAGTCGAATTTATCTTATGTATAACCCCATATTAAAAATGATTTACTTTTTACACTTTGATTTTAACTATTTTAACCCTTCTTTAAATAAATTAATAATAAATGTCCCAATCTAATCCAAGTGGGCCTAAATGGTCATATTTTATTCCTAAGTTTGTTTTTGGTCGAATTACACTTGTCCAATAGAATTAGGACATGTGTTAGGGTAATAGTAATATCATATTTACCCTTAGTTACCCTATTTACTATTAACCGCGGTAAAAAAAGTAAAAAGTTACTATTCACCAAAAAATTATTTTCATCTCATTGAACCACATTTTAGTCCTTGATATTAACCGTGTCTCTCGGATTTTCGAAATTCCATTCACAGAAGCGGTAAAATTAAGTTTTATGCAAAATTCAGTTTTTAACCTACCACTTAGTGGTTTCACTATTCATCAAAAATGGAAAGTTTTCAGAAAAATACCAAAATTTCACCCTAGGCTATTTTCGATATTCTGAGTCCAAAAATGAAGTCCATTTTGAAAAATAAAATTTATAAAATTTCAAAAAGTGGTTATTACTATTCATAACGGCTAGTTTTAATAGCATATTGTTGTTTAGTGAAACTCGGTATTGCGTATGACGCAAGCTATCGAGGAAGGTCGCGATTGCGTGTAAAGCAAGCCAAGCAAGTGTTGTGTAGAAAAAGATTTCTTTGATGATTTATATAACATAAAAGTCTCGGGTGTTACATTCTACCCCCCTTAAAAAGAATTTCGCCCTCGAAATTCGTCACTTTGTAACAAACAGATGAGGATAATTCTCCCTCATCATATCCTCAAGCTCCCATGTAGATTCTTCAAGTTGGTGGTTCCTCCATAAAACTTTCACCAAGCGAGTGGTCTGGTTTCGTAGGACTTTTTCGCTACGATCCAGAATCTCTATCGGCTGTTCTTCATAAGAAAGATCTTGCTCCAGCGGTACAACTTCTGAGCTGAGTACATGTGAAGGATCTGGTATGTACTTTCTCAGGAGAGATACATGGAACACATCGTGAACTTGAGAGAGATTCGGTGGAAGCGCCAATCGGTAAGCTACCTTCCCAACACGATCCAGTATTTCGAAAGGACCGATATATCTAGGGATCAACTTCCCCTTCTTTCCAAATCTCATAACCCTCATCCAGGGAGATATTCGTAAGAACACCTTATCACCCACTTCAAACTCTTGGTCTTTTCTTCGGTTGTCGGCATAACTTTTCTGTCGACTCTGAGCTGCTCTTATGTGTTGTTGAATAGATCTGACCTTTTCTTCCATTTCATCAACGAGATTAGGTCCTAATAGGTTTCTTTCCCCAACTTCATCCCAACAAGTTGGAGTCCTGCATTTCTTTCCATAGAGAGCTTCATAAGGAGCCATCTGAATACTGGAGTGAAAGCTATTATTATAAGAAAATTCCACCAAAGGTAGGTGTTGATCCCAACCTCCTTTGAAATCCATAGAGGAAGCTCTCAACATATCTTCTAGGGTTTGAATTGTTCTCTCAGACTGACCGTCTGTCTGGGGATGATAAGCAGTGCTGAAACTCAACTCTGTATCCAGAGTATGCTGAAGACTTCGCCAGAACTTCGAGGTAAATCTCGGATCTCGATCAGACATAATAGAAAGTGGTACTCCATGCAATCTTACCACTTCCTTTACATATATCCTGGCAAGCTTATCTAGAGAGAAATCCTTTCTAATAGCAATTAAGTGTGAAGACTTTGTAAGACGATCAACTATGACCCAGATAGCATTATTGCCTTTGGATGTTTTAGGAAGTCCTGTGACAAAGTCCATAGTGATGTTTTCCCATTTCCATTCGGGTATGGGTAATGGTTGTAACATCCCCTTAGACTTCTGTCTCTCAGCTTTAACTTGTTGACAAACCAAGCATCGAGAGACATATTCAGCAACATCTCTTTTCATGCCATCCCACCAGAAGTACTCTTTCAGGTCCCTATACATCTTCGTGCTTCCAGGATGAATAGAGAATGATGAACTATGAGCCTCATCCAGCAGCTCATTCTTTAATTCGGGGATGGGAGGAACGCAAACCCGATTCCTGAACTTTATTATCCCATCACAATCAAGGTTGAATTCAAGAACATTTCTCACCTTCTTTTGTAACTCGACATCTTCTTTCTGTGCCTCTTTAATCTTCACATGTATAGATGGTTGAACATTCATTTGAGAAAGATAAGATTTTTCCCCTTCCATTATAATTCCAAGATCCATCCTGTGTAAATCCATAAATATTGGATCTTTTGTGATCCTCATCATAGATAAACTAGCACGGTCTTGTCGACTTAATGCATCTGCCACCTTGTTTGCTTTCCCAGGGTGGTAATGGATTGAGCAGTCATAATCCTTAATCAGCTCCAACCATCTTCTTTGACGCATATTCAACTCCTTTTGTGTGAAAATATACTTTAAACTTTTATGATCAGTATAAGTATCACACCTTTCACCATAAAGGTAATGCCTCCAAATCTTTAATGCAAAGATTACCGCAGCCAACTCCAAATCATGTGTTGGGTAATTTTGCTCATGGATTTTCAACTGTCGTGAGGCATAAGCTATCACCATATCATTTTGCATAAGAACACACCCCAATCCCTTCTTGGATGCATCACTGTAGATCACAACCCTTTTTCCACTACAAGGCAGTGTGAGCACAGGTGCACTGGATAACCTTCTTTTCAACTCCTTGAAATTATCTTCACATTCCTCTGTCCAGACAAACTTAACTCCTTTCCGAGTCAACTTGGTGAGTGGATTAGATAATCGTGAAAAATCTTTTACAAAACGTCGATAATATCCAGCCAAACCAAGAAAACTTCGGATCTCAGTTACTGTTGTTGGTCTTGACCATCTTTCGATAACCTCTGTTTTTGCTGGATCCACAGATATCCCC
The DNA here is from genome assembly GCA_963277665.1 of Viscum album. NCBI lineage: Eukaryota > Viridiplantae > Streptophyta > Magnoliopsida > Santalales > Viscaceae > Viscum > Viscum album. Next base: position 1,446,828,696 of record OY728151.1, on the reverse strand, counting down.
TCTTTTGATATTATATGACCCAAAAATGCAAATTTTTGAAGCCAAAATTCACACTTGGTAAATTTGGCATAAAGCTTCTCCTTTCTCAGGGTCTTCAATATAATTCTCAAGTGATCTTCATGCTCTTCCTTTCTCTTTGAATAGACAAGAATATCGTCTATAAAGACTACCACAAATTGATCAAGATAGTCTCTAAAGACTCTATTCATTAGATCCATGAAGATAGCAGGGGAATTAGTAAGACCAAATGGCATCACTATAAATTCAAAGTGCCCATACCTTGTACGGAAAGCCATCTTTGGTATATCCTCCCTTTTGACCCTTAATTGATGATACCCTGAACGAAGATCAATCTTGGAAAAGTATTGAGCTCCGCGTAGTTGGTCAAATAAGTCATCAATGCGTGGGAGAGGATATTTGTTCTTGATAGTGATCTTGTTAAGTTCTCGATAATCAATGCAGAGTCTCATTGATCCATCTTTCTTCTTAACAAATAGAACAGGTGCTCCCCAAGGTGACGCACTAGGGCGTATGAATCCCTTATCAAGATTCTCTTGGAGTTGCTTCTTCAATTCCTGCAACTCAATTGGGGCCATTCTATAAGGTGTCTTTGAAATAGGCAAAGCACCGGGTACGAGTTCTATTGAAAACTCAACTTCACGATTTGGTGGAAGACCTGGTAATTCCTCTGGAAAGACATCATCAAACTCCCGTACAATGGGCATATTATTAATTGTGAGTTTTTCACCAACCATTTGAGATAAATAACCTTCATTTAGTGGAATCAATACCCATAAGATGGAAGAAATTTCCACTGGAAGGTTATGTTCATCCTTGCATTGGTATACGATCGTAGATTGATCTGGAATATGAAATGTTACTTCCCTTCTTTGGCAATTGATATGAGCTCCATGCAGAGAAAGCCAATCCATGCCAAGAATCACATCAAATTCCACTAAAGGAAGGATCACAAGATTTGCAGGAAGCACTTTCCCACAAACTTCGATCGGAGAAGAATTATAAACTTTTGATGTGATTGATGTGCGATTAGGTGTTGTCACAGCTAAATCAACATCTAATTGTTGAGGTAATACAATGATACCCTTAGAAAAGTCTTCAGAAATAAAAGAGTGGGTGGATCCAGAATCAAATAAAACATTTGCTACTTTAGAGTGGATGGTAAGTGTACCTTTCACCACTTCGTTATCGTACTCCACATCACTGATAGAAATTGCATGCGACTTTCCTTTTTCTTTAGCCTTAAGATTTTGTTGACGTCGACCATCATCATCAACCCTTGGATTTGGGCATTGATTGGCATAATGCCCCATCTCCTTGCACTTGAAATATTGAAGTGTAGTAGGTTCATTCTGTGTATCCCTTCCTTTGTTTGCATCATTAGACATCTTCTTCCCATTATCACGGCATTCAAATGCCCGATGACCTTCTTTTCCACATTTAAAACATTTACTTGTCCCTTTAAGGCAACTCCCTCCATGTTTCTTTCCACACTTTGAGCATAAGGGAACGTTCATCTTCTTTTCAGTGTGCTCTTTAGATTTTTCGTTGAATTCCATCTTCCTCTTCTTATCAAACCCATGTGACTGATGGGTTACTCCAATCTCCATATCGACTTTGAGAGCACATTGAACGATTTCCTCGTAGTTATTGAAGTCTCTTATGGCTAACGCCCTTCGAAGACTTGGTTTTAAGCCACTAAAGAATCAATCGATCTTACTCTCAGGTTGGATAATAATACCAGAAGCGTACCTTGAAAGTCTTGTAAAATTTGCTTCATAGGTACTAACAGATTCATCATCCCTTTGCTTCAGTTCAAAGAACTCTTTCTCCATCTTTGTTCGGAGAATACGAGGGAAGTACTTATTGAAAAATAAGTTCTTGAACTCGCCCCATTCCATAGACTCAATTTCATCCCTTTGCCTCGTATTCTTAACAAGATTCCACCATTGATCAGCATCTCCTTCCAAACGATACAGTGCTAGGATGACTTTATCATGTTCAGAACATTGAAGAACTGAAAATATCTTTTCAGTAGTACTAATCCATTGTTCAGCAACTAATGGATCAGTAGACCCGCTGAAAGAAGGTGGACGCTGCCTCATGAAGGATTCAACAGAATGTTGCTACCTCCTTTGCTCGTTTGGAAATACTGCATGATTCATAGCTTGAGAAAGTTGTGTGAGCATGGCTACAATATTTTGCATTCCAGCTCCCATATCGTTTGATTGCTCAGGGGGACAATCATTGCATTGCCCATCGCATTCCGCATTAACACGGTTCCTTCGGGTTCCAGCCATTGACTAAAACCAAGAAGAATAGTGTGAGCAACACTAATTATAATAGGAAACCACATAATTCAAGAATAAAATTTTCATGCTTAAGGTCTTATCCTAGGTTATTCAAGTCCATTTCTAAAACACTAAGATTGTGTTCTATGCTTAGACGTATCCTTAGGGTTCTTACTAAGGCTTTCACATCCTAGTTTCCAAAGGTTGACTATACCTTTCCTCTGATACCAACTATAACGGTCTAGAATTACTTCCAGTGGACTACAATTGATACCTATCAGGGCACTCCATGGGCGGCTACACCCCCTGGGCGGGACACACCACCATCCCCAGTGGCAGCCATTTCCTCATGAAGCCCTTGGGCGGAGAGCCATGCTTCGTCCAACGCTCACATGTGAGAGTTCCCAAGGATCAGATACATTCCTACCTCCTTTGCCTCTGATACCAACTATAACGACCCATACTTTACATACATTGTTAATACTTCAAAATTGAAGCACACTTATTACAACATATGACAAAACCACAAAGGACCGTATAGGTATAGTGTCTTTAGAAACTGGGAAACATAAACAACTGGTTCATAAATCTTCTACAGTGTCTCCCATTTATTTCATCATATCTAGGGTCCTTTTTAGCATATTCTACTTAATATCAATCTTCCTGACTTGGGGAAAAGAAAACATAAAAGGGTGAGCTCAAATGCTCAGCAAGGCAAATAAAGGAAATAAAAATCATATCATATCTTTTTGAAAATCAAAACCTGCAAAAGAGATCATAATATCTTAACATGGAATAAATCATAGAAGTGAAAATGAGATCCCCATAATCATAACATAAAACTTTAAACTTTGTGGCATGCACACATAATCATGGAAAATCATTTCTTGTTAGTCATGACTCATTGCCAAGACTATCTTAGTGGACAAAGTCCCTTTCTGAACCGAGTTCACTCCTCGTTTCAGTCCTGTATCACTGAACCGAAATAACCTTCCGTTCCAGCCATGTCTATCTCATGAGATATAAAATCTTTACCCAATGCATTGGAGGGAGATATAGGTCCCACCCATCTTATAATGAATCCTTTCTTATGTGTGCCACATAATCATAAATCATACATCATCACATAACCCATGTAATAAAAAATGGAATTCTTAAACAACATGACATCATAAAACAATTCATATAAGATAAAGGAATTCATAAAAATGTTTCCATCACAACATAATCAAATCCATGTAATAATAGGGATATAAACAGAACCCTTTTATTATCTTAGATGGAAAATAATTTTGATAAAATACTTGAACTTCATTCTTGAGGAAAATATCCTTTCTTCTTCAAAAACACTTTTACTTTCTTAACATGTCATACAATTTTAAACTAAAATAAGTTGATTAAAAATAAACTTGAATACTTGTAAAGGAAGCTTCTTTGAAATAATGTTTTAAAAATCCATTCATGCCGTATAAGTTAAAAAAACATTCTTCGTACTTTTGTCGGAAAAGTCAAAAAGTACCTCGTACGACAAAAGATTCCTTTCATACATATTACTAAAAACTCACCGAAGGGTAAAAATGGATTTAAAAAATTTTAGGTGGATGGAAATAATATTACATATTGATGAAACATGGATGTGGATGATAAAATACACCCCAGTAAATACTTACGAATAAACAATCTCGGATAAAAATGAGATTGTGATATTTCCCTTACCTTAGGTCCGATTTGCTTTGTTCGTGTCCGAAGCTCCTGTATAATGGTTTAAATAATGTTATTGACTTATTCCAGAATCATACATATTGATATGATATCATATATGGTCATATTATTAGCTTCTTGTTAGTAATATTTCATTGTTACTTGTTACTCGGGTCTTTATAACTTTTTGTTCTTATGTGTGTTTTGTCGAATAAATTCTTATTCGTATCTTTAGGTTATAGATAATTCATTTCCAGAATGGTATTAGTGTAGTATATACCATATTCATTCATTCAATTCATTTATATAATCATTATGAAATGAAGATCATGTAGAACGAGTCGCATCACATCGTGGAGACGGTATTCCGTACGTACGCACGAGTGATGATATCGTTCCTATGATCGTGGAATTGTATTGGAGTATATATATATTATTTCAGTATCAATATTACTTCATAATAATCATATATAGTTACTCATTACACCATTATACCCATCCTTGTAAGGTGATGGTGGAAAATAGATTACACCACGGCGTGGAGACGGTATTCCGTACGTACGCACGCGCGGTGATTTCATTTTTCCGTAGGATGGATAGAAGGTGAATTAGGGTTGTTTCATATTTATAATAACATATCAGTATGTAATTAATACTTATGTTATTACTTTATCATGAAACAACTAAAGAAGAAGAAGTTGAAGAAGAAAGAAATTGAAAAGATCGGTAATGGATATTACCTCTTCTTTGGAACGCCTCTTTGAATCCTCCACTTAAGGAACTAAGATTGGTCTTTGGAGAAGACCAGGACCTCTAGGATTATTCTAGAGAAGTGGATAGGAGAAAATGGCAGGGGTTGGCCGAGCTTGAGTGCTCAAATTGGTGTGAGGAGGAGGGGGAGGAGGTGCCCTTTTATAAGGGAGGAGAGGGGCACCTTAGGAATATCTCAAAATATTATTTTATATTAAAGTCAAAATCGGTTTATAATGGTTCCAAAGTGTCTTATTTAGAAGCTAAAATGGGGATGGGTTGAAATACTATCAACCAATAGGATTTAGACAAGTTTAGGGTATTATTTTAACCTTATCAATTAGATTTAACTCTAAGTTAATTAATTTAACTTTTACCGTGTCTTTTTGTTTTCTTTCACTATATGGTTAATACACTTACTATAACATGCCAAACGAACCCCAAATTGTTCATTATTAATATATATATCCTTATCTAAGTCATTTGGCCGAACCTTAGATTTTTAGTAATAAAATAACAATTAGTAATATAATATTTGATTTAAAAACTATTTTGTGTCAATTTTGACACTATTTGATATATGATTTTTTTGAAAGTCATAACAGAATTATATGTTCTAACCAAGTTGATTAAATCAACACTAATATATCATAGTAACCTATAAAATTAGTGGAATTCATAAAAAGTCTCAAATTACATTTATTTTTGTATTTATATTATCAATTATGTCAATATTTCATTAATAAGATAATTACTGCATCAACTTTGTGTCATAAATAAATTAAATTATTTGATGTCTAAAAATTACAAATAAAATACCATCATGTAGGAAATCGTTTTAGCTTTCTAATGAATATTTATAGTCGAATTTATCTTATGTATAACCCCATATTAAAAATGATTTACCTTTTAAACTTTGATTTTAACTATTTTAACCCTTCTTTAAATAAATTAATAATAAATGTCCTAATCTAATCCAAGTGGGCCTAAATGGTCATATTTTATTCCTAAGTTTGTTTTTGGTCGAATTACACTTGTCCAATAGAATTAGGACACGTGTTAGGGTAATAGTAATATCATATTTACCCTTAGTTACCCTATTTACTATTAACCGCGGTAAAAAAAGTAAAAAGTTACTATTCACCAAAAAATTATTTTCATCTCATTGAACCACATTTTAGTCCTTGATATTAACTGTGTCTCTCGGATTTTCGAAATTCCATTCACAGAAGCGGTAAAATTATGTTTTATGCAAAATTCAGTTTTTAACCTACCACTTAGTGGTTTCACTATTCATCAAAAATTGAAAGTTTTCAGAAAAATACCAAAATTTCACCCTAGGCTATTTTCGATATTCTGAGTCCAAAAATGAAGTCCATTTTGAAAAATAAAATTTATAAAATTTTAAAAAGTGGTTATTACTATTCATAACGGCTAGTTTTAATAGCATATTGTTGTTTAGTGAAACTCGGTATTGCGTACGACGCAAGCTATCGAGGAAGGTCGCGATTGCGTGTAAAGCAAGCCAAGCAAGTGTTGTGTAGAAAAAGATTTCTTTGATGATTTATATAACATAAAAGTCTCGGGTGTTACATACAAAGTCATTCATCTCAATATACATTCCATTGAAACTTCATTGTTGTTGTCCACTAATTCACTTTAATTCGGTGTATATACTGTACTTTGACATAGTATATCATGAAACCCTTTTTTATCATGATATTATAATGTTTTCATTACAGCAATTATTTATATTCAAGTGTCTCTCATTTTGTTAGGAACTCTAACTAAAATATAATTTTCAATGTTTTAAAATTTTATTCTTCTAAATCTCTCTCATTAATGTCCATGTTTTAAAAATGGTTTTAAGGATTTATATATATGGACATTAATGTTTAAAAATTTAAATTCCTTTTCAAAGATTCAAAGTGGTGTGGGAAACTTTTATTAAAAAATCTATTTTGAAAAAATCCTTTATACATTGTGTGACTTTTAAATGATTTCATGAAAAATGGATATTTCTATCAAAGGTTTTTACTAATCATTTCCAACTATGTCAACATCCTTTATAGGATATTATTCTGGATCAAGGTTGAATTATTATAATTAAATCTTCCATATTATGTTGAATTTTTTCTGATATGTTTGACTATGGATGGGTAATTTTTATACCATTCATAGTTTATTGATAAAGTATTGACATTTCGTATACTAATTTTAATAAAAATGTTTTTGTTATGTGTAAACCATTTCATATGAGGAATACATTGGACTTAGTAAGTGATGGGTGGAGCCCGTTATAGCTCCTCGATGCATCGATAGGTCTCATGAGACCAACTAGTGTCTTGGAACAACGCAATGACAAAATCTTATTTGTAGTCTTGGCATAGGGACTTGACTATGTGGTTATGAAGTATTTCATTATGCATTCCATCATTATGAAAGTAGATATCGATATTGCATATGATTATTAGACTAGTATAATATCTATGTGATTATGTAAATGGAATTTTTTTATTTTATCTTTTCCATATTATGCAGATTTTTATGTTTAAAAGGATTTTGTTTTACTCTTATGCATTGCCTTAAATATTTATACTTATTAATGAAAGTTTCTGCTATATTTTATCCATACTGAGAATCTGATCTAACCCCTTACTAGGTTTTACTTTTCCTAGGATGTGAAGAAGTATTTTATGGTTGACCTGCTGGGATAGGATAAGGATATAAGTGTGTTTAAAACGGGGACAAAATTTTGTTCATGTTTTTATTTCATGATGTAATGTAAAACATATGAGTGTATCTAGTACTTACAAGGTGACTAAAGTGATCATCCATTAGGGAAATGATTCCTTGTATCATTCCAATGTTATGTTATAATTTACTGACTCTAGGTAGCTGCGGTTGAGGTGTTACAGTTGTTATCAGATAAAATTTAGTACAAACCTTGGAATATCGATTTATAGAAACTTTGATTATAGATCATTACCCTAAGCTAGATTTGACGATTAGTATAGAATAACGACCAAGAATTTTAGTACAGTTGAAATTTGGTGAGTTTTCCAAGAAATACATCTTTTTCTAGATACGAGAAGATAGAGGCGGCTCTGGAATAGATGTAACTAGGGGTAAATCTCGAGAACACCGCTTTGAGATAGACTCGAACATGAACTGGTGCACGACTACAAGCCTTGTTGCACACTTGGTTAAGACACTCATGGGGGATATGCTTAGGATAATTCACATTTTACTTAAAAACTGTTTTGAAGGATTTTAATATAATATTAGAATAAATAACCTTGGTTAATCCTAAGGTGTTTTAGATATAAAATAAGGTGTTATGATATTCTCTAAATGATTTTTTGACACACACTATGCTTTCGTGTGTTAGTCAATGGCCAGATTCCAAGGAAGTCATAGAAACATTGAACATGTTTTACATGGTGGAAAAGGTGGTGGAAATGGGAAACGAAATGGAATGTTGATAAGTGTAAAAGTTATCTTGTTCATGACGAATCAGTTATCCAAAAATATGATCAACAACATATATATTAACCAAACTCCTAGACTCAAAAAAGAAGAGAAATGTGGTGAATGATAAGAGCTCTAGTAGTGGAGACCATAGGGAAAAGAAATCCCAATTTCTATCATGCAGGAAATGTAGAAGGAGACACCTAGGTAAGTTACTCAATGGAACAATGAAATTATTTGTGTGTGGGAAATAAGGACATAATATAAATAACAATCAAGGAAAAATGAAGAGTACTATGGAAAAAAATAAAAAAAATTCCCAAGAATCTATTTACAGTCATTTATAGTCAATGTAGGGGACCTGGGCATTACCCGAGTGAATAACCTATTCTATTGGATAACCTCTTGGTCCAGGAAGAACCTATGAGGAAATAAATGGATGTTTAAATGTTTAAAATTATAATTTCTCTATGTTGATGGGATTACTTTGGAAGAGCTTTCTCTTGTATGTGTAACCCTGAATTTTGTTATGTGAAAATACTATTTTAGGAAGAATTGTCTTTTATATTGTATATATATTTATAAATAACCATTTGGGTTTATATGATCCTTGAATTTGTGACAACTACAAGTTATAAAATTTTGGGATGAAAATGCGAGGTAAAAGATAACATTGGTGGTGAAATTATGTTATAGTTTTTTGAGGAATTTATCTCATTTTGGGAATGTTATAAAATATAGTTTTTTAAAAAAAGACAACACATAGATCATGTGACAACCCATCACATTGGAAAAAGATGTGGGAATCGAACCCACAACCATAGTGTGATTGGGATTTATCACCCACCACGGGACTATGTGAAGTGCCTAGTTAGTGTGACTAATTCTTTTTAGTAATATGATTTTATTGATAAATAATTAGTTAATTTGGAATCTTATGTCGTATCAAATGGACATACTTGTTATAGAAAAATGATTTGGTGATTAAGTGATAAATTTTTTTTTGAAGATGTTCCCTCTGTTGGGAATACAATATGCCTAAGAAAAAAAGAATACGATGGGATTTCATTTGAGGAGTAATTTTGGATTTTTATCTATGTTTTTTTATGTGGATTTATAGCGATTTGGTTTATTTATAGAAATTATTAACCTATAGTAGAGAATATGAGATTAGTTTAATTACATTTATGTATGTGACTTTAAGAGTAGTCAATGTGATTTGGAAATACAATTTAACATGGAAGACTATGTAATCAAATTCTTCTATGTTTTTGGTTTCAATATTAGTTTGGATTATATTGAAGGATTTTATGGACAATTTTTTATTGAAAGGTATTTAATGAACTTTGGGTATTGTTGGTTTAATTTTAGAATTTATGATTATTATTTATTTCTCTAAAGGATTATACTTTTTGCGGATCATCTGATCTTATACTAACCATTTTGGTTTTGGTTAATCTCTAAAGACAAGTTTAATATATATAGTTTATCCTTTTTGGATTATGGGATTCTCTAGAAGTTTATTCTAGCACTTCAGGTTTGAGAAATTACATTTTAATACACGTCCTATGAAAAATAAAGACGAGTTAGAGGTAGAAATATTTCTAGAGGAAACCCTGCTTAAAAAGTATGTATATCTCTTTAGGTTCTTAGTTAATCTCATAAATAAATTTCTCAACATTATGAAATGGAACGTAAAACAAAAAAAGTTATCCGTTTACTTTTCATACTTCGAAACAAATTGTCGTTTATCCCATCACAAATTTGTGTTTTTTTTGTTGAATTTCTATTGATCATGTTTTCTATCACCCTCCATCAGAACATGAGACTTAGTTTGTCTTCTATATCCATGTTTCCAACATGGAATCCTTGTATGGGTTATCTGAGGTGACCATTTTACTTCTCTTTCTTTCAATTAAAGTGATAGTTTTATTGACTCTTTTTCTTATGTGAGTCCTTAAAGGACGATCCCAAGACAAATTTTAAAATTTTGGGGAACCAATTTCTAAAGGGGGGGGGGAGAATTTTACACCCCAATATGTCATATTAAGTTGTTTTCTTTAATGTAATACAATATCTTGGTCTACACGCAACACCGAGTTCGAGCGCACCATGTCATACCAAAATAGATGTTCAAAAGCTGTTATGGATAGTATTAATTGAATTTTGAATTTTATATACTCCATATAATTTTATAATCCATATTATGTGTTTCATAGACATAATATAGAAACAAATTCATTTTTTCAGATAAAAAAATATTTTTTAAAAAATGTAATTCTAACACCTTTTAATGGGAATCCCTTTTTAAATCCAATAATGGACACTTTTATATATTCAATTTAATGAAATAAAATTCATATTTAGAATAGAGACATAAAAATTTATATTGGATAAATTTTTGGATCTTTTCTGATAACTTTAATATTTTGATGAATATTGAAAAATACTAAATTTTAATTGAAAACCACTTTTTTAATAAAAATAATTTATAGTGATAAATTATGTATTTGAATGGTTTGTAAGTATAATTATATTATATTTTTATCATTTAATACAATTTAGGTCATTATAAGTAATTTCACATTTAAATTTGACTCAAATACATGTCAATCTTTCGATAGTTATTTCTTTTTAAAAACACGCTTTTCGGTTTTGACAACATGAATTAATTATAAATTATTTAATGGAACTTATATGTTTTGAATTTGGTAAAATAGAATTCATTTTCTAATTCAAAATATCAAAATCATATTAGGGTAAATTTTTGGTTTTCTTAAAACATTTAATTTTTAATGAACAGTGAAAAACACTGCCTAATAGTTCAAAACCGACTTTTTATTTAAATAATTATTTATTTTATTTAAATTTATTTCATGTCAAAATAGATATATAATTCCTATATAATTTAAATGTAATTCATTGGAGTCATTTTAAAATAAAATTAAATGAATAAAATTTTATTGAATTATTTAATGTCTTTTACCCACTTATTAGGAGAAGTTGCAAATTTGCATAAAACATAATTTTATCACTTCTCTGAGTTGAATTTAAAAAACTTGAGAGACTCAGTTAATATCAGTAAGTAATATTTTGATCAATAAGATGAGAATAATTTTTTGTGAATAGTAAATTTTGACTTTTATTTACCACGGTCAAAAATAAATAGCATAATTAAGGGTAAAATTGATATCATTATTACCAAAACACATTTCTTAAATCTATTGTATTAGAATAATTCTACCAAATACAACCATAGGAAGAAAATATGAACCCCTTTGGTCCACATAGAGTAGATTAAGACCTTTATTATTATTTTATTTAAAGAATAGTTAAAAGAGTTATATTCAATGTTCAATAACTAATCAATTTTAAATATAGGGTTATACACAATATAAATTCGACTATAAATATTAATTAGATATATAAACATATTTCCTACATAATGGTATTTTATTTATAATTTTTATACATTAAATAATGTAATTTATTTTTGACACAGTGATGATGTAGTAAGTAGCTTATTAATTAAATATTGAAATAATTGATATTATAAATATCCAAATAACTGTAAATTATGACTTCTGATGAATTCCACTAATTTTATAGATTTATCTGACATGTAAAGGTTAGTTAAATAAATTTTATTAGAGGTGATAATGTTTTTATGGATTTCAAAAAAATCAAATACAAAATAGTGTTAAAATTGACATAATTGAGTTTTATAAAAAATATTAAATTATTAATTGATATAATATTCCTAAAAATCTAAGGTTCATAAAAAGGACTTAGATAAGGTTATATATATTAATAAGAAATCACATTTTGTTTTCGATTATTATTACAGTATGTTTATTAACCTAATAATATAAAAATACCAAGAGACATGGTAAATGTCAAACTATTTAACAGAGTTAAATATAAATGATAAGGTTATTATGATAACCTAAACCTATCTGAAACCAATTGGTTGAGATGTTTTAGACCAATTATCACCTTTTCCTTTAAATAATTTATTTTTTTTCCATTAGAAACCAAAAATTATTTATTATAAAATAATTTTTTAAGCTTTTCCTAAAGTGACCCTCACCTCTCTTATAAAAGTGCACTTCACCATCTCTTAATTTCACACCTCCAAAGCCTTTTGTCTCAACCAAAACTGGAAAAATATATCCTCCAAACTTTCCTAACTTTATCCTAGAGGGATTCCTTTGGTCATAAAGACAACCTAAGGATCCCTTTTGATCAAATCTAGAGGAAGAACCTGAATAAGAGGTAAATATTTCATCACCTCTTTCATGTTCTTTTCTTCTTTCACTTCCTCTTTATTCGTTTCTCCCATTATAAAATAACTAATATAGTATATTATATATATTGTAATGATATTATAAAAATCATACAACCATATTCATTATTCTATCCATCCTCTAAATGAAAAAGTCACCATACGTGCGTACGTATGGATTACTGTCTCTACATAGTGGTGTAGTTTTTTATTCAAACACTTCATTATTTTGATGGGTATAATAATGATTATAACTGATTTAAATAATAAATAAAACATATTAGTGTTTTTTATATGATATACCATCCAATTACATATGATTTCACCATTAATATAATGATATTGTAGCTCATGCGTACTTACGAATTACCATCTCCATGAACGCGAGGAGATTCATTCATCATCGTAATCATTCTCGAATAATTTTCATTTTCAGATTAAAAATAATTTTTATTATATTAATATCATTCTGTATATGATTAAAATAAATACTGTCCATAAAAAATATGGCATACATAACCGAGTATATAAAGAAAAATAGACAAGTTAACACCTGAAATGATGATACTATTGAAATATTATTAACAAAGAAATATTATAGGATCATATATGATATCATATTTCTGTATATAGTTCATTAATAATTTAATAACAATGATTTAACTATTATACAGGAGTTTAACATACCCTCCACCAAGGAAAATTACAAGGTAATGGGTTTTCATCTCACTTTTATTCCCGTGAGATTCATGCTATATTTTCCACTACTACTTCTTTTGTGGTGTATGTAATACACATGATTGTGTTTATTTCATAATATAAATTAATTTTGGGGTATTTACATCATCATTGGATGATCCTTATTTCATGGGGTGTATGATTCGTATGTTACCAAATTTTTAAGGGAATTTCAAATTTCAATTTCCACTCATTCGGATTTACGCAGACTTTCTTGATTACATTACTGCAGGTTTATGTGTGAAATCACTATTTATTTACTTATGCTGTAATTTCAACTCCCATTTGTGTGGGTATACATTTTATACATATAATAACTAAATTTATAAATTCTATAGTCATCGATATAAACTTTATAAGAGTTATTTTAACTCAATTTCTATTCATTGAGTTAAACATCCGAATCATTGGTGTTGTTTTTACCAGACTATGTGTGAATGTCCTATGATTGATTTACACTTAATATCCCATCATATTGAGTGTATTTATATAAGTCACACATAATTATTTTATTTATTTATCCTTAACCTAAGGATATGGTCTTTATAAAGGAATTCATCCCAACTTACATTCCATTGAGACTTCATTGTTGTTATGCACCAATTCACTTTTATTTAGTGTATATACTATACATTGACATAGTATATCATGGATACATTTATTATCATGATATTATTATGTTTTTATTACCTAAATTATTTTTACTCAAATGCCTCTCATTTGTTTAGGAACTCACACTAGAATATCATTTTAAATGTTTTAAAATTTTATTCTTCGGATTATTTCTCATTAATGTCGATGTTTTAAAAATGGTCTTAAGGTATTATATATATGGACATTAATTTTTTAAAATTGAAATTAATTGTAAAAGTTTCAAAGTAGTATGGGAAACTTTGATTCAAAAATCTATTTTAAACAGCACCTTTATAAATTGTGTGACTTTTATATGATTTCATGAAAAAGGGATATTTCTCTAAAATATTTTTACTTATCATTTTCAACTATGTCGACATCCATTAAGGGATATTATCCTTGATCGAGGTTTATTTATTGTAATAAAATCTTCCATATAGTATTGATTGTTTTTTGATATGTTTGACTGTGGATGTGTTATTTTTATATCATTCATAGTTTATGGATAACATATTGACATTTAGTATGCTAGTTTTAATATTAATATTTATGTTATGTTTAAACCTTTTCATATTAGGAATTCATTAGACTTAGTAAGTGATGGGTGGAGCCCACTATAGATCCTCAATGAATTAGTAGGTCTCATGAGACAAACTTGTGTATTAGCACAAGGCCTTGACAAAATCCTATTTGTAGTCTTCGCACAAGACCTTGATTTTGTGGTATGACGTCTGAATTATGCATTGCATCATTATGAAAGTTGCAATTGATATTTCCTATTATTATTCGACTAGTATAATATCCATGTGAATAAGTAATTTCATTATTTTATTTTACCTCTACCATATTATTCTGAAATTTATGTTTAAAATTCTTTTATTTTAGTCATATAAATTGCCTTAAATGTTTATGCTTATTTATAAATGTTTCCGCTATATTGTTATCCTTACTGAGGATTTGAGCTCATCCCTTTCTATGTTTTATTTTTACAATGATGTGAAGATGTATTTTATGGTTGACCTACAGGGACAGGTAAAGGATATAAGTGTTTTTAAAAAGGGGACAAAATGTTTATGATTTTTTTTTCATGATGTAATTTAAATCTTATGAGTGTATCTAGTACTTCAAAGGCTACTAAACTGAACGGTCTTTCGATACATGATTCCTTGTATCTTTCCAATGTTATGTAATAATTCACCGACTCGGGGTAACTGGGGTCGGGGATTTATCATTGGTATCATAGGATGTTTAGTACAAACCTTGGAAGAAATATTTAGAAAATATCTGATTAGAGAGCATTACCCTTAGATAGAAATTGAAGATTAGTATAGAAAAACATCATAGAATTTTGGTACTATAGATATTTTGTGAGATTTCCAAGAAACACATCCATGTCTAGATACGAGCATGTAGAGGTGGCTCTGGCACAGATGTACAAAGGGGTAAATTTTGAAAACACCCTTTGAGATAGACTCGAACGGGAACTGGTGCATGACAATGGGCCTTGCTGCACTCTTGGTCATGACACTTCTGTGGGACACGCATAGGATAATTCACATTTTCCTTACAAACCGATTTGAATCATTTTAATATAAGATGAGAATAAATAACCTTGGTTAATCCAAAGGAGTTTTATATTGAAAATAAGGTTTTATGATATTATCTAAATGATTTTATGACTCCTACTATTCTTTCTTGTGTTAGCCAATGGATGGATTCCAAGGAAGTCATAGTAACATTGAACATGATGTACATAGTGGGAACAACGGTGAAAATGAGCAACAAAATTGAATGTTGATAGGTTTAAAACTTATCGTGTTAATTCTGAATCAATTTTTCAAAAATATGTTCAACAACATATATATTAACCAACTCCCATACTCGACAAAGAAGAGTACGACAGTAAATGATAGGAGCTCTAATAGTGGAGGCCATCGAGAAAAGAAATCCCAGTTTCCATCATGCAGGAAATCTGGAAGGAGACACCTAGGGAAGTGTCTCAGTAGAACAAAGAAATTCTTTATGTGTGGGAAAGAAGGACATAAATTAATGAATTGTCGAGGAAAAATGAAGAGTACTATGGAAGAAAATAAAAATGATCCCAAGAATCCATTTATAGTCATTTTCCGTAAATTTAGGGGACCTAGGAATTACCCGAGTGAATGCCCTATTATATAGGATAACCTCTTGATTCAAGAATAAATTATGAGGAAACAAATAGATGTTGAGATGTTTAAAAGTATTAGTGATCTTTGATTATGTGATTACATTTAACGATGTTTCACTTGTATGTGTATCCCAGTAGTTTGTTATGTGAAAATTCTATTTTAGGAATAATTGTATTAGCAATTCTATATATTGTTACATATAACCATTTGGGTTTATATAACCCTTGAATTTGAGGTAATTACATGTTATTAAATTTTGGGATGAAAATTCAAGGTATGTGATAACATTAGTGGTGACATTTTGTTACAGTTATTTTGAGGAATTTATCTCATTTTTTGAACGTTATAAAATACAGTTTTTGAAAAAATGACAACACGCACACCATGTGACAACCCATCTCGTCAGACAGAGCTGCGGGAATCGAACCCACAACCATAGTGTGATAGTGATTTATCACCTACCACTGGACTACGTGAAGTCCCTAGTTATTGTGACTAATTCTTTTTAGTTAAATGATTTTATGGATCAATAAAAAGTTTATTTTGGATCTTATGTCTAATCAAATGGATATCCTTAGTATAGGAAAATGATTCAGTGATTAACTGATAAAGGTTATTTTGGAAGACATTCGCTCTATTGGGAATACTGTATGCCTAAGGAAAATAGAATACTATGGTCTTTCATTTGAGGAGTAATAGTGTATTTTTATCTATGTGTTTATTGTGTATTTATGGAGATTTGGGTTATTTATGGAAAGGATTAACCTATCATAGATAATATGTGATTAGGTTATTTACTTTTGAGTATATGTCTTTAAGTGTAGTCGATGTTATTTGGAAATTAAATTTAGTGTGGAAGACTGCGTAATCATATTCTTCTATGTTTTAGGTTTTAATATTAGTTTGGATTATATTGAAGGATTTTAAGAAAAATTATCTATTTAATGATATTTATTGAACTTTTGGAATTGTTGGGTTAATTTTAGAAATTAAGATTAGTATTTATTTCTCTAAATGATTATCTTTTTGGGGATCATCTGATCTTGTTCCAACCATTTCATTTTTGGTTAATCACTAAATACAAAGTAAATATATATAGTTTATGCTTTGTGGATTGTGTGATTCTCTAGAAGTTGATTCTAGGGCTTCATGTGTGACCAAGCAATCTTGAATGATCATCATATAAAAAAAAGATGAGTTTGTCGAAGAAATTTATTAAATGATGAAACTCTACTTAAGAATTAAGTATATCTCTTTATGTTCTTAGTCAATGTCATAAATTAATTTTGCAACATTATGAAATGGATCTTAAAACAAAAAACATTATCCATTTTCTTTTACTACTAGTAAATTAATGACCGTTTATCTCATCACATGTTTGTGGTTTTATTATTGATAACTTTCTCCGGATAATGTTTTCTATCACTCTCCATCTAAACATGACACTTAGTTTATCTTCCATATCCACTTTTTCCAAAATGGAATCCTAGTATGGGTTATCTTGGGTGTAACACCCCAAGATTTGATGGTATGTTTCCCTTTGAATAATGCAATAACTTTCATTGTACACAACATAGATGTTCTAATACACCACAACCAATCAAACAAGCCATTATGAATAGTAATACCCAATTTTTGAAATTTGATAAATTTTATCTTTCAAAATTTTCTTCATTTTTGGATTCGGAATATCGAAAATATCTTAGGGTGAATTCTTTGTATTTTTCTGAAAGCTTTCAATTATTGATGAATAGTGAAAAACACTTTGTTATAGTTTAAAAAAAAATTATTTAAATAATTAATTATTTTATTTAAATTTATTTTAGTCCAAAATCGATACATAATAATTATATGTGTTCAATATAATTCATTGGAGTCATTTTGTAATAATATTAGATATATATAATTCTATTGTACGTTTCACCGTCTTTTACCCACCTCCTTGGAGAATTTACAAATTCACATAAAACATAATTTTACCGCTTCTGTGAGTGGAATTTCCAAAATCTGAGAGAAACAGTTTATATTAGAAAGATAAATGTGGTTCAATAAGATGATAATAATTTTTGGTGAATAGTATCTTTTTTACTTTCTTTTACCAAGGTTAAAAGTAAATATGGTAATTAATGGTAAAAATGATAGTATTCTTACGCTAACACGTGTACTAATTCTATTGGATAAGTTTAATTCGACCAAAAACATCCTTAGGAATAAAATATGATCCTTTAGGTCTACTTGGATTAGATTGAGACATTTATTATTATTTTATTTAAAGAATATTTGAAAGAGTTAAAATCAATGTTTAACAACTAAACCATTTTTAATATATGGTTATACATAAGTTAAATTTGACTATAAATATTCATTATAAAGCTAAAAATATGTCATACATAATGATAATTTATTTATAATTTTTAGACATTAAATAATTTAATTTATTTATGAAAAATGATGATGCAGTAATAACCTTATTAATGAATGGTTAGAATAATTGATATTATTAATATCCAAATAAATATAATTTGAGACTTTTAATGAATTTAACTAATTTTATAGATTAATATGACATGTTAGGATTGATCATATGAATTTAGTTCTAAGAATTAAAGTAGTATGGACTTTAAAAAAAGCATTTATTAAATAATTTAAAAATTGACATAAAAAAGTTTTTAAAAAAAATATTATATTATTAATTGATATAGTATTCTTAAAAATATAAGGATTGGAAAATAACATAGATAAATATATATATATTAATAATGAACCACTTTGGGTTCTCTTGTCTTGTTATAGAATGATTATTAACGCAATAATATAAAAATACAAAGAGGCGTGGTAAATGTCAAACTATTTAACTAAGAGTTAAATCTAAAAGATAAGGTTAAAATGGTAACGTAAACCTATCTACAACCATTTTGGTGAGAGTATTTCGACCAATACCCACCTTAGCATTGAAATAAATCAATTTGGATCCATTAGAAACAGAAAATGATTTTATTATAAAATAATATTTCTATCTTTCCCTAAGGTGCCACTCACCCCTCTTATAAAAGGGCACTTCACCTTCTCTCATATTCACTCCTCCAAGACATTTGGATTGGGAAAAACCTTCCCAAATATCCTCCCAAATATCATCCCTTCATCATAATGGCCTTATTTTGATCCGAAATCCAACCTATGTATCCCTTTTGATCAAATGAAAAAGAAGAACCCGAAGAAAAGGTAAATATATCAACACCTCTTTGAAGTTAGTTTCTTCTTCCACTTCTTATTTCTTTTTTTTCCATTATAAAATAATAACTCCATTAACTTCTATATATTTTTATGTTATTATAAAAATGGTACAACCATATTCATTATGTTATCCATCCTATGAATAACATGTCACCATACGTGCGTACGTACGGCTTACCATCTCCACGTCGTGATGTAGTTGTTATTCAATAAATTTTAATTTGTATGGGTATAATAATGATGTATATTTTATTTAAATAATGAATATAACATGATTATGATTTTGTATATATGATATACCGTCCAATTATATATGATTTTAATATCAAAATAATGATATTATCGCTCGTGCGTATGTACAGATTACTGTCTCCAGGAACGCGATGAGATTAATTATCCATCAGAATCATTAAAGAATAATTTTCATCTTATGATTAATAAAATGATTATTAACATAAAATAATTATATATATGAATCAAATACATCCTATCCATAACAATCATGGCTTATGTTACCAAGAATATAAAGGAAAATGAATCAGTTAACACCCATAATGATGATTCTTCTAAAATATCATTTAAAATGCAATATTAGAAGATCATATATGAAGTCATATTATTGTATATTGTTCATCAATAATTTAATAAAAATTATTTCACCATTATACAGGATGTTAACCTACCATCGACCAAGGAAATGTACAAGGTAAGGGTTAATTCTACAATCTCTTTATTATATGATATTCTTTATACGTAATTATCTATTGGGACCTCTTTATCATCCACATCCATGTTTCATAAAAATGTATTTCAAAAAAAATTATTATTTCCATGAGTAGGGTTTAATGAAATTTATACCCTTGTTTGGCCTTCGATGTTTTGAAAGGAATCTTTCCGTCATTTTCGAAACAAGGTACTTTAGTACATTTTTGACAAAATTTAGGTAAGAATGTTTTTTTAACTTATACGGCGGGTGTGGCTATTTTCCACCGTTATACCATCGTCGAAGCTTCCATTACAATATTATATGAATATTTTCAAATAAATATTTTATTTTATAATTATGTTACATTAAATGATTTCAAAAAATGAAAGAGATATTTCTATCAAATAGTTTTGATTTTATCTATGTCAACATCCTTTGATTTTACACTTGTTTTGAAGATGATTCATTATGATACAAATCTTCCATATTGTATTGAAGGTTTTGTGATATGTCTCACAATGGATGTGTTATTTTTATACCATTTATGGTTTCTTGTTAAATTATTGACATTTTGTATGCTCGTTTTAATACAAATGTTTATGGTTTGTTTAAACATTTTCATATGAGGAATGCATTGGACATAGTATGTGATGGGTGGAGCCCGCTATAGCTCCTAGATGCGTCGGTTGGTTTCATGAGACAAACCAGTGTCTTGGCACAAGGCCTTGACAAAATCTTTTTTGTATTCTTTGTAGAAGGACTTGACTCTGTGATTATGCAGTCTCGCATTATGCATTCCATCATTATAAAAGTGGCTATTGATATTGCATGTGATTATTCGACTAGTAAAATATCAATGTGAATAAGTAATTGGAATTATTTTATTTTATCTTTTATATGTTAATCTGAATTTCATGTTTATATGTATTTTGTTATATTCTTACAATGCCTTAAATTTTTATGCTTATTTTTTAATGTTTCCGCAATACTGTTATCCTTACTGAGCATCTGAGCTCACCTTTTTTTTATGTTTTATTTTTCCAAGGATGCGAAGAAGTATATTATGACTGACCTGCAGGGATAGTCTAAGGGATATGAGTGTTCCATTTGGAGACAATGTTGTTTTAGTTTTTCCTTTAATAATGTAATGTGAAACTTATGAACGTATATGTTATTTCCAAGGCTACTAAACTCATCGGTATTTAGAGACATGATCTTTTTTGATCATGGAAATGTTATGTAATAATGCACTAACTATGGGTAACTTGGGTCAGGGAATTACAGTTTGTATCAGAGGGAGTTTTAGTACAAACCATGGAATCTAGACTTAGATAAACTCTGAATAGAGCACATTATCCTAAGATGTACTTTGAGTATTTGTATAAAAGAACTTCCTAGAATATTGGTATTATAGAGATTTTGTTAGTTTTCCAAGAAATAAATCTATTTATGGATATGAGCCGGTAGAGGCGGCTCTAGGACAGATGTACCTAGGGGTAAAACCCAAAAACACTGCTTTGAGATAAACTCGAACGGGAACTGGTGCATGACAACGGGCCTTGCTGCTCTCTTGGTTACGACACTCTCGAGGGATATGCTTATGATAATTCTCATATTCTTTTCAAATAATTATGAAGTGTTTATGAGTATATACTTCCTCAAATAAAACATTTTTATTATTAGGGATTATGTCCTTAAACTGTTTATTTTATGTTAAGTGTATTACAAGTTTGAAATTATGTAATTCGATTCATAAACTAATCTAGATTGAGACATTGTTTAGAAATGGCGCATAGTGGAAGAAATGGAAACTGTATCAACGCACGTAATCCATGTTGGTATTTCCCTCCTACTCAAATAATTATAGTAGAGTTTATGAAGCAACTGGTGATGATCAGCTTATCACCATACTGGGACAACTCACTTTGGTTATGAATAATATCCTTACCCGTATGGAGCACCTTGATCCTCAACATGGATTATCAATTTCAGATCGCTTCATGAGGAAACAACCACCAACATTTAAGGAGATTACAAATCCATTAGTAGCTGAGCAATGGATAAATTCATTAGAGAAAACATTTCATGCTTTGGGGAGTAGAGAAAGGGAAAATGTTTCCATGGCATTTTATCACCTCATGGGAGATGAAAATCAATTGTGGTCATCGATTCAAAACCCCAAAGAAGATGATGAAGTATCAAATATAGAGTGGATGTAGTTTAAAGATCTTTTCTTAGAAAAATACATTCCTCGTGACCAACGAAAAGATATGGAAATTCAATTTCTGAGTCTGAGGAAAAAGCAGGATGATAATGTCGCAAAGTATGAAGCTAACTTTAAAAGGTTAGCGAGCCATGCTGCAGATTATATACATAACCGAAGAAGTAAGATTGATTGTTCATTTTATGGGTAAAATCCATTTCTTCGTAGAGCATTAGTCTCACAATCCTTCTCTTCATACGAAGACATTGTCTCATCTACTATCAAGAAAGAAAAGGAATTCTTTATGTCTTACAACTTTAAAGAAAAGAAAGAGAATAAGATATCTATTGAACACTATGGAAATGGAAATAAGGGGAAGAAGAAAAATGTTGAATATCCATCCTGTAGTAAATGTGGGAAGAAACACCCTAGTACTTTCCTGAAGGGAATGAGAGTCTATTACAAGTATGGTGAAAAAGGCCACCAATCTCATGATTGTAAGGGGAAGAAAGAGTTTGTCACTGTTGAATACTACAATTGTAGAGAAAAGGGGAATTATGAAAATGAATGTCCTAAGAGCCAAGGGAACTTACCTTTGAAATGGTCCAGGGAGCAAGGCCAAGCTTATGGGATCAATACTACTGAGGTTGAAGCTCCCAAAGATGTGGTAGCAAGTATTTTAATGGTTTCCTCAAGTTTATCCAATGCTTTATTTGATTCTGGATCATCGCACTATTTCATATCTTCCCAGTTTACTAAGAAAATTATATATTTTAAATTTGACTTAACAAGGGAGTTGTCGGTAAAAATACCTAAGGGAATTATCATTGCAATAATGTTTTGTGAATCAGTTCCCATTAGGGCATATAAATTTTCATTATCTACTGATATCATCATCAAAACCATGATTTAATTTTATATAATGATTGGTATGGATTGGCTTTTAGACCATCATGTGAAACTTTATTGTAAGAAAAAGGAGGTTACAATTCTCGATGATGATATAGAGTACCTTATCTTTAGAGCAAGAATGTCACCACCTAATTCTTATCTAAATCTACCCCGAGTAGCTCAACTAAATTCAATTATTGGGGAGGAAGAGAATGAAATAACTGTGGATGAGGAAAATTTTCTTCAAATATACGATGTACCTATTATGCAAGAATATGTTGTTGTGTTTCTATAAGATTTACTTGGACATCCTCCAGAATGAAAAATTGAGTTTCCCATTGATTAAATTCCTGGTTCAAGGACCATATCGAAGACCCATTATAGAATTTCCACTGTGGAATTAGTGGAACTAAAGAATCAACTAGAGGAATTGATTAAAAAGGGATTTATTTTCCCTAGTGTTTCTCTATGGGGAGACCCAATCCTTTTTGTTAAGAAGAATGAAGGATCTATGAGGTTGTGCATTGTCTACAGGGAGATCAATGCTATAACAATAAAGAACAAGTATACCCTACCTCACATTGATGATTTATTTGACAAACATCATGGAGATTAATATTTTTCAAAGATTGAACATTGATCTAGATACCATCAGTTTTGCGTGAAGAAGGAAGACATTATGAAGATAGTATATCGAACCAGGTACGGGCATTACGAGTTTACAGTAATGCCATTTGGATTGACTAATGCGTCATTTGTCTTCATTGATAAAATGAATATGGTTTTTAAGGAATATCTTGATGACTTTTTAGTGGTATTTATTGATGATATCTTGGATACTTCAAACACTATAAAGATCATTAAAATCACTTGTGCACCATTCTGAAAACCCTCAGAAGAAAAGAATTATACGTGATGTTTAGCAAGTGTGAATTCTGGCTTCAAGATTTTTCTTTTATTGGCCATATTGTCTCTAAATAGGGAATATCTATTGATCCTTTAATGACCAAGGAAATCCATGAATGGCTAGAAAAGATGAGTATAACTGAGGTACACAGTTTTATTGGTTTATGAGGTTATTATCGGCATTTTTTCCAGAATATTTTCCAATTAGCTATCCCATTAACCAATATCACACGTAAAAGGGGTTAAATTTATTTGGGAAAAATAGTGTGAAGAATGTTTTGAATAATTAAATAGAATAATATTCAATGTTCCTATCATGCCTCTACCATCATGGAAAGATGGGTTTGAAATTTATAGTGATGCATCAAAGAAATGAATTCGTTGTGTCCTTAAGCATAATGATAGGGTTATTGCATATTCATAACGATAGCTAAAAATTCATGGGAAAAAATATCCTACTCATGATCTTGAGTTATCAGATATAATCTTTTCTTTGAATATTTGGATACAATATCTATTTGGTGAAAAATGTGAGATTTATACTAATCACAAGATTTTGAAATATATATTCTCACAAAAATAACTCAACATAAGGCATAGACGATGGCTATAACTACTCAAGGATTATGATTGCACAATACAATACCACCTGGGGAAGGCAAGTAATGTTGCAGATGCTTTGAGCAGGCAAGATCATGGAGTTTTGAACAAGATGAGAGTTGAAAGGGATCCTATTTTCATTGATATAGTAAAAATGGATATGGGAATTACCATGGAAGGTGAAACATCAATTATTTTTCAAATTTTGGCTAAACTATCGTTACTAGAAAGGAAAAAAACTTCTCTGACTGATGCTGAGGAGTTTCAAAAAAAGATTAATGTAATGAATAACAGGAGATTGAGTGAATTTGTATATGAAGATGGAATTTTGAAATTTGGGAAGAGACTTTCTGTTCCCGATATACCTGATCTAAAAAGACAATTGTTTGAAGATTCTCATAGCTCCAATTTCTCTATACACCCTAGGAGCACCAAAATGTATAGAGATTTGAAAGAACATTTTTGGTGGGCAATATGAAGATGGAGATTGCTGATTTTGTGTCATGATGTATGGTTTGTCAACAAGTGAAAGCTGGAAGGAAATAGCCTAGAGGAGTCATGAAACATCTTCCCATACCTGAGTGGAAATGGGATAATATTATGATGGACTTCATCATTGGACTACCAATGACTCCTAGAAGGAACGATTAAATATGGGTCATTGTTGGTCGTCTTACCAAGTCAACACATTTTCATGCAATAAGAGAAGATTTACCACTTGAACGTTTTGAAAGACTATATATTAATGAAGTTGTAATACTTCATGGAGTACCCCTATTGATTTTTTCTCATCGTGATCTCTATTTTACATCAAGATTCTGGAAAAGTATTCAAAAATCCCGGGATACTGAGCTTCATTTGAGCATTGCCTCCCACCCTCAAACTGATGGACAATCAGAATGGAATATTCAAACCTTATAAGACATGTTGAGATCTTACTCACTTGAATTTCAGGGTACGTGGGATCAAAATTTACCTTCGGTAGAATTTTCATATAACAATAGCTTCTATTCAAGTATTCAGATGGCACCATCTGAAGCATTATATGGAAAGAGATGTTGCAAAACAACTTGTTGGGATGATGTTGGTGAATGAAAACTAATATGACCAGAACTTTTTGGGGGAAACAATGGAAAAGGTGAAGGTTATCCAAATCGACAACCAAGCAGCCCAAATTAGGCAAAAGAGCTTTGCTAATAACTGAAGGAAGGATTTGGAATTTCAAGTAAGAGACCATGTCTTCTTGATGGTATCTCCATGAAAGGGTGTTATACATTTCTATAAGAAGGGTAAATTGAATCCTAGGTACATCGGACCTTTCAAAATCCTAGAATGAATTCGGGTTGTAACTTATCATCGACAATGCTGCCTAGTCTCTCCAATGTTCATGATTTGTTCCACGTATCACTGTTGAGAAATACATGCCTAACCCAACACATGTACTTACCTATGAGGAATTAGAACATGAACTCGATCTGTCTTATTGTGAATAGCCTATAGAGGATCTTGATACAAGAGAACATGTGTTGAAAAACCAGACGACTCGTTTGGAAAAAGTTCTACGGAAAAACCATAAGATGGAAGAGGCAACGTGGGAACCTGAGGAACATATGATGAAGAACCACCCGAATATTTTTATGTGGTAATATTCTAGAAATTTCAAGGATGAAATTATTTGGAGGGAAGAATGTAACTCCCCAAGCATCCATGGTACAGTTCCCTTTGAATAATGTTATAGCTTGAATTTTACGCAACTTCAAGGTTCTGACACAAAACAATCAATGAAACTACCTGTTATGAATAGTAATACCCACCTCTTAAAATTTTATAAATTTTATCATTTAAAATGGACTTTATTTTTTGATTCGGAATATCAAAATTAGCATAGGGTGATTTTTTGGTATTTTTATGAAAACTTTCAATTTTTGATGAGTAGTGAAAAACACTGAGTTATAGTTTAAAACTGAAATTTTATTTAAATAAATAATTATTTTATTTCAATTTATTTTAGGCCAAAATCAATACATAATACATATATATGTTCAGTATAATTCCTTGGTGTCATTTTCTAATAATATTTGAAATATAAAATTTTATTGAACTTTTCAACATCTTTTGCCCACCTCCTAGGAGAATTTTTAAGTTCACATAAAACATAATTTTACCGCTTTTGTGAGTGAAATTTCAAAAATCCTAGAGACACGGTTGATATCAGTATGAAGAATGTGGTTTAATAAGATGAAAATAATTTTTAGTGAATAGTAACTTTTTTACTTTTATTTACCACTGTTAAAAGTAAATAGGGTAATTAAGGGTAAAAAGGATATTTTTATTACCCTAAAAAATGTATTAATTCTATTGGATAAGTTTAATTCGACAAAATAAACATTAGGAATAAAATATGATCCTTTAGATCCACTTGGATTAGATGAAGACATTTATTATTATTTTATTTAAAGAAGAGTTAAAAGAGTTTAAATCAAAGTTTAATAACTAAAACATTTTTAATATAGGGTTATACATAAGATAAATTCTACTTTAGATATTCATTAGAAATATAAAAATATTTCCTACATAATTATGTTTTATTTATAATTTTTACACATTAAATAATTTAATTTATTTAGGACACAATGATGATGCAATAATTACCTTATTAATGAAAGATTAAAATAATTAATATTATAAATATCCAAATAAGTATAATTTGAGACTTTTAATGAATTACACAAAATTTTTTGTTTAATATGACATGTTAGGATTAAACATATGAATTTAGTTCTAAGTAATAATCTTTTAAGGACTTTAACAAAAATCATTTATTAAATAATGTCAAAATTGACATAAAAGAGTTTTTAAAACAAATATTATATTATTAATTGATATAGTATTTTTAAATATCTAAGGTTCTTCCAAATGACATAGATAAGGATATATATTAATAAAGAACCACTTGTGGTTCTCATTTCTTGTTATAGTACGTTTATTAACCATATTATTCAAAAATACAAAGAGGCATGGTAAATGTCAAACTATTTAACTAAGAGTTAAATCTAAAAGACAAGGTAAAAATAGTAACCTAAACTTGTCTAAAACCTATTAGTTGAAATTATTTCTACCAATCCCAATCTTTTCATTGAAATAAATTTATTTTTATCTATTAGATACTGAAAATTATTTTATTATAAAATAATGTTTCAAATTTTCCATAAGGTGCCCCTCAACCCTCTTATAAAAGGGCACTTCCCCTTCTCTAAAATTCACATCTCCAAAGCCTTTTGGCTGGGTCATCCCCTACCCAAACATCCTGAAAACAATCCTCCCTTCATCTTATAGGCCTTATTTTGATAATAAATACAACCTATGGAGCCCTTTTGATCAAATCAAATGGAAGAACCCGAAGAAGAGGTAAATATCTCACCACCTCTTTCATGTTATTTTATTCTTCCACTTCCTCTTTCTTTGTTGTTTATAATATAAAATAAAAATTCCAGTATCTTCTATATACTTTCATGTTATTATAAAAATGGTACAACCATATTCATTATCTTTATATAACCTACGAATAATGTGTCACCATATGTGCGTACGTAAGGTTTACTGTCTGCAAGTCGTGGTGTAGTTGTTATTCAATACATCATAATTTGGATGGGTATAATAATGATGTATAATTGATGTAAATAATGGATATAACATGATAATTATTCTGTTAATATGATATAAAAATAAATTATACAAAATTTAATATCAAAATAACGATATTATCACTCGTGCGTACATACAGATTACGATCTCCACGAACGCGATGAGATTCATTCCCCATCCGAATCATTAAAGAATAATTTTCATTTTATGATTAAAAATAATTATTATGAACATAATATAATTCTATATATGAATAAAATACATCCAATCCATAACAAACATGGATTAAGTAACCATGAATATAAAGGAAAACAAAACAGTTAACACATGAAATGACGATTCTAATGAAATATCATTAACAAGGTAATGTTAGAATATCATATATGATATCACATTAATGTATATGGTTATTGTATAATTTAATAACAATGATTTCACCATTATATAGGAGGTTAACCTACCCTCGACCAAGGAAAAGTACAAGGTAAGGGTTAATTTACAATCTCTTTATTATCCGAGATTGTTTATATGTAATTATCTACTAGGACCTCTTTATACTGCACATCAAGGTTTCTTAAAAATGTATTTCCAAACATTTTTAATATTTCCTAGACTAGGGGTTAAAGAAATTTATATCCTTGTTTGACATTTGATGTTTTGAAAGGAATATTTCCGTCATTTTATAAACAAGGTACTTTATGACCTTTTCGACAAAATTAAGGTATGATGTTTTTTTAACTTATACAGAGGGTGCAGATATTTTCCAGCATTATTACATCATCGAATCTTACTTTACAAGCTTATAAGAATATTTTCAAAATAATTATTTTCTTTTAGAATTATGTGACTTTAAATTATTTAAAAAAAATAAAGCGATATTTCTCTCAAATGGTTTTGATTTCATCTATGTCAACATCAGTTGATGTATTTTACACTTGTTTTGAATTTGATTCATTATGATACTAATATTCCATACTGTATTGAAGGTCTTTTTATAAGGTCGACTATGTATGTGTTATTTTTATACCATTAATGGTTTATTGTTAATGTGTTGGCATTCTTTATGCTAGTTTTAATACGAATGTTTATGTTTTGTTTAAACCTCTTCATCTGAGGAATGCATTGGACTTAGTATGTGACAGCTGGAGCCCGCTATAGCTCCTCGACGCATCGGTAGGTCTCACGAGACAAACTAGTGTCTTGGAACAAGGCCATGACAAAATCTTATCATTATGAAAGTGGCTATTGATATTTCATGTGATTATTCAACTATTAGAATATCCATGTGAATAAGTAAATGAAATTATTTTAATTTATCTTTGCAATATTATTCTAAAATTCATGTTTAAAAGGATTTTTTTCTAGTCTTACATTTCCTTAAATGATTAAGCTTGTTTACTAATGTTTGTGCTAAATTGATATCCTTACTGAGCTTCTAATCTCACCCTTTTTAATGTTTTATTTTTTCTAGGATGCGAAAAAGTTTATTATGACTGACCTGTAGGGATAGTCTAAGGGATATGAGAGTGGCATATGGAGACTGTGTTGTTTTAGTTTTTAATTTTGTAATGTTATGTGAAAATTATGAATGTATCTAGTATTTACAAGGCAACTAAACTAATCGGTCTTTAGAGACATGATCTTTTGTGATCATGCTAATGTTTGTAAAATTGCACCGACTCTGGGTAATAAGGGTCGGGGCGTTACATCGAGTGACCTTTGTACTTCTCTTTCTTTCTTTTATACTGATTTTTTTGTTGACTCTTTTTCCAATGTTGTACATTCAATGATGTTTCAAAGCCAAATTTTAAAATTACGAGAACATAATTTTCAAAAGGGGGAAGAATGTGACACCCCAAGATTTCATAGTAAGTTGTTTTTTAAAAGTAATTCAATATCTTGCGCTACACGCAACACCGAGTTCGAGCACAACATGACATACAAAAAAAGTCATTCAAAAGTGGTTATGAATAGTATCAACTGAATTTTGAATTTTTTATTCTCCATATAATTTTAGAATACATATTAGGTCTTTCTTAGACATAATATAAGAAAAAATTCAATTTTTCAGATAAAAGAAGTATTTTTCAAAAAATGAAATTTTACCACATTTTAATGGAAACCAATTTTTAAATCTACCAATTGAATCTTATATATATTAAATTTAATGAAATTAAATTCTTCTTTAGAATTTGGACATAAATATTTATTTTGGAAAAAATTTAGGTACTTTTTTGATGGCTTTCGTATTTGGATGAATACTGAAAAATACTAAATTTTAATTGAAAACATCTTTTTAATTGAAATAATTTATTTTTTAAAATATGTATATAAATGGTTTGGAAGTATAATTAGATTCTATTTTTATCATTTAATTCAATTTTCGTCGTTATAAGTAATTTCACATTTAAATTTGACATAAACACATGTCAATCTTTTGAAAGTTTTTACTTTTTAAAAACCTACTTTTCGGTTTTGAAAACGGGAATTAATTTTAAATTAATAAATTAAACTTCTATGTTTTTTATTTTGTAAAATTGAAATCATTTTTGAATACATAATATCAAAATTATCTATGGGTAAATTTTTGATATTTTTCTGAAAACCTTCAATTTTGGATGAATAGGGAAAAACATTGTGTTATAGTTTAAAACCGACTATTTATTTAAATAATTATGTATTTAATTTAAATTTATTTTAAGTAAAAATAGATATATAATACCTATATAAGTTCAATTTAATTAATATGAGTCATTTTATAAAAAAATTATATGTATAAATTTTTATTGATCTTTTTACCAACTTTTACCCACCTCCTAGGAGCATTTACAAATTTGCATAAAACATAGTGTTACCGCTTCAGTGAGTTGAATTTAAAAAATCCAAGAGACACAGTTAATATTATTATGTAAAATTTGGTTCAATAAGAGGAAATTAATTTTTTTTGTGAATAGTAACTTCTGACTTTTATTTACCGCGGTTAAAAGTAAATAGGGTAATTAATTGGATAAATGATATCAAAATTACCCTAAAACATGTCCTAATTCTATTTGATATGTATAGTTCGACCAATAAAACATTAGAAATAAAATATTAACTTCATTTGTCAACTTGGATTAGATTATAACATTTATTATTATGTTGTTTAATGAAGAGTTAAAAAGGTTAAATTCAACATTTAATAACTAAACCATTTTTAATATAGGGTTATACACAATATAAATTCGACTATAAATATTCATTATAAATATAAATAAATTTCTTACATAATGTTATTTTATTTATAATTTTTACACATTGAATAATATAATTTATTTCTCACACAATGATGATGTAGAAATTACCTTGTTAATGAAATATTAAAATAATCGATATTATCAAGATCCAAATAAATGTAAATTGAGACTTATGATGAATTCCACTAATTTTATAGGTTAATATGACATGTTAAGGTTAGTTTAATAAATTTTATTCTAAGTGAAAAAGTTTTTTTGGTTTTCAAAAAATCAATTACTAAATAGTGTCAAAATTGACCTAATAAGGTTTAAAAAAAATATTATATTATAAATTGATATACTATTCGAAAAAATCCATGGATTGGAAAAAGGACCTATATAAGGCTATATATTTTAATAATGAACCAAATGGGGTTCTCTTGGCTTGTTATAGTGTGTTTATTAACCATAAAATATAAAAATACAAAGTGACATGGTAAATGTCAAACAATTTAACTAAGTGTGAAATCTAAATGATAAGGTAAATATGTTGACCTAATCCTGTCTAAAACCTATTGGACAAGAGTTTTTAGACCAATACCCGCCTAAGACTTTAAATAATTCATTTTAGAGCCATTATAAGCCGAAAATGATTTTATTATAAAATAATATTCCATTCTTTTCCTAAAGTGACCCTCACCTCTCTTAAAAAAGGGCACTACCCTTTCTCTGAATTTCACACCTCCAAATCCTTTTGTCTCGGCCAAAACCTTCCCAAATATCCTGTCAAATTTACTCCCATCCTCCTAGAGGCCTTCCTTTTCTCATAAATACATCCTATAGAGCCCTTTTTATCAAATACAAATAAAGAACCCGAAGAAGAGGTAAATGTTTCATCACCTCTTTCATGTTCCTTTCTTCTTCCACTTCCTCTTTCTTTTTTGATTCCATTATAAAATAATAAATCTAGTATCTTATATATACTGTGATGTTTTTATAATAATGTTAAAACCATATTCATTATTCTATCCATCCTATAAATGACAAAGTCACCATACATGCGTACGTACAGATTACCGTCTCCACGTCGTGGTGTAGTTTGTTATTAAAACACTTCATTTTTTGGCTGGGTATAATAATGAGTATAGATAATTTAAGTAATAAATATAACATATGAATGATTATTTATATATGATATACCATCAAATTACATATGTTTTCACCAATAATATAATGATATTGTAGCTCATGCGTACGTACAGATTACCATCTCCATGAAACCGATTAGATTCACTCCCCATCGTAATCATTCATGAATAATTTTCATTTTATGATTAAAAATAATATTTATGTACTTAATATAATTATTTATATGGATAAAATACATCCTATCAATAACAAACATGGCTTACGTAACCGATTATATAAATGAAAACGTACTAGTTAACACCCGAAACGATGACACTAATGAAATATTATTAACAATGAAATACTAGAGGATCATATATGATATCATATTTATGTATATAGTTCATGAATAATTTCATAACAATTATTTAACTATTATACCAGAGGTTAACGTACCCTCGACCAAGGAAAATTACAAGTTAAGGGGTTTTTATCTCACTTTTATACCCGTGAGATTCATGTTATATTTTCCACTACTACCTTTTGTGTGGTGTATGTACTACCCATGATTTTGGTTTTTGCATAATATAATTCAATTTATGGGTATCTAAATCATCATTGGAAGATCCATCTTTCATGTGGTGTATGTTTTTTATGTTACCAAATCGGTAAGGGAATTTCAATTTTCAATTTCTACTCATTCAGTTTTACACAAACATCATTGATAACATTAATCGATGATTATGTGTGAAATCATTATTTTTTTACTTACGTAGTAATTTCCACTCCACTATGTGTGGATATACATTTGCTACACATAATAACTCCATTGATAAATTCTTCGGTCATCGATATAAACTTGATAAGAGTAATTTTAACTCAATTTCTATTCATTGAGTTAAACATCCAAGTCATTGGTGTTGTTTATAGAAGAATATCAGTGAATGTCCTCTGATTGATTTACACTGAATATCCAATCATATTAAGTGTGTATATATCTTTCACACATAAATATTTCATTGATTTATCCTTAACCAAAGGATATGGTCATTATAAAAGAATTCATCTCAACATACATTCCATTGCGACTTATTTGTTGTTATACACCAATTCACATTTTTTTGGTGTATATATTCTACATTGATATAGTATATCCTGAATCCCTTTATTCTCATAATATTATAATTTTTTTATTACCTATATTATTTTTATTTAAGCATCTTTCATTTTTTAGGAACTCTAACTAAAATATCATTTTAAATGTTTTAAAAATTAATTCCTCTAAATATTTCTCATTAATGTACAGGTTTTAAAAATGGTTTTAAGGCATTATATATAAGGAAATTGATGTTTTAAATTTAAAATTCCTTATAAAAGTTTCAAATTGGTATGTGACACTTTGATTCAAAAATCAATTTTAAACAACTCCTTTAGAAATTGTGTGACTTTTAAATGATTTCATGAAAAAGAAATATTTCTCTCAAATATTTTTACTGATCATTTTCAAATATCTCAACATCCTTTACGAGATAATATTATTGATCGAGGATGATTTATTGTAATAAAATATTCCATAATGTATTGAAGGTTTTCTGATAAATTTTACTATGGATGTGTTATTTTTATACCATTCATGGTTTAGGGATAAAGTATTGACATTTCGTATGCTAGTTTTAATATGAATGTTTATGTTATGTTTAAACCTTTTCATATGAAGAATGCATTGGACTTAGTAAGTGACGGGTGGAGCCCGATATAGCTCCTTGATGCATCGGTAGGTCTCATGTGACAATCTAATGTCTTGTCATAAGGCCTTGAAAAAATCTGATTTGTAGTCTTGGCACAAGGCCTTGACTATGTGATTATGAAGTCAGACATTATGAATTCCATCATTATGAATGTAGCTATTAATATTGCATGTGATTATTCGACTAGTATTATATCAATGTGAATAGTTAAATGGAATTACTTGATTTTATCATTTCCATATTATGATGAAGTTTATGTTTAAAAGGCTTTTGACTTAGTCTTATGCATTTTCTTATATTTTTATGCTTATTTATGAATGTTTTAGATATATTATTATCCTTACTGTGCGTCTGAGCTCACCCCTTTCTATGTTTTATTTTTTCTAGGATGTGAAAAAGTATTTTATGGTTCACCTATAGGGATAGGATAAGGATATAAGTGTGTTTAAAAAGGGTAAAAAAATGTTTTTGATGTATTTATTTCATGATGTAATGTAAAACTAATGAGTGCATCTAGTACTTACAAGGCTACTAAAATGATAAGTCTTGCCGGACATGATTCTTTGTATCATGCCAATGTTATGTAATAATGCACCAACTTTGGTTAACTTGGGTCGGGGCGTTACCCCACTGGTCTTCGTCCTCCTCTCGATCAACCCTCTACTGATCATTGAAAACATCCTCATGGGCCTCGATCCCCCGTTCTGACCTTGGTCACCATCCGGGTTCCATAGATACAAGGTAAACAAGGAATGTATAAGCCCAAGTAGCGTATACAATTTCTTTTTAATTTGGAACACACTTTTTAAATTATTTAATTTCCCCAAAATACCGATGACATGCCAGAAAAAATTCATTTTTATGCATGTGTGTTTCCTATGGTATCTACCATGCAATAAGTATAGCATCACTTGGTCGTTCGGTGGGTCTATAGTCCCTGCATCATATCGTGGGAGGCCATAAAATCTCGTGTCCTAGCCAGTCTTCCCTGGCCTATTTCATGTGCCAAGATTTTCTAATACTGTCGGCCTACCATCCCATGTAATTTTCATTATACCTAACCCCAAACTCCATCCTATATCTCAATCATCAGTGCCTCTGATACCATTCTATCACGACCTGCATTCACCAAGATGAGGGAAGAGGCATCAAATTGATAGACCCTTCCTTCATCATGTTGAAGGAGAGATAATGACCCCCAAGACCTGCCTTCAATAGGCCTCGGAGTTTCGACTACCACCAAGGGTATAGAATCAAATGATATATGGATGTCATTAACCTTTTTTAGTAGGATTGGTAGATAAGATAGTAGATCAGAAACAACAAAAAAACTAGAAATACAAGCAAATACAAAAAAATTTATTCCCATATGCATGTTCCAATAATAAGTGCTACAAAGTACAAGAAAACCCCAAAGGGAGTCACCAAAAGAAAATAAAAATAGCATCGTCAATGATCCTGGCGTTCGAGCTAATATTGTCTCGCACGGTCCTCAAAGTCCTCTTGGAATCTTGAAAGATGTTTTATATACATAGGGTGAGTATACTGTTATTCTCTATAGGGAAAACCAAAATCTCTTGTGAAGAAGTGGGGAGTCATTACAATTCCCCGTGAGAAGAGGATATCACCAAATAACCTAGCAAGGAAACTATCCACCCAAACCTCCCCAAGGCGCACTCCCCAAATAACTCAAGTAAAGTAAAGTAATAGTATAAAAACATCGATATTTGGGTACCCTTCACCACTTTCCCACTGGTTATTGAAGAAATCCTATGCATCAGACCTCCCCCTCTATTCTCACCGTAGTCCCACTGCCAGCCCAACAATAACCTTTTGGGAAACCAAAACCATGCATCCTGCCTATAGACACCTATGCAACAACTACCACACACATCCCCGACCACAGACACATTTTCCACAACAACTACAGCCACACCTGAAGACACCTGGGGCTCATCATGAAGACACTTGGGAAAAAAACTGCCCGCACAAACCTGGGAAAACCACCTCAACACTCCATTCACAAAGATTCAGGGACAATAATGAACCTTAGGTTGTCGCCTCTTACCCATAAATTCATGTGATACTCGGTAAATAGAGAATAAAATGAGCTAAGAACCATCCACTCATAGGAGTGTTGGTAAAAACACCCTCCCCAATAAAATTGGGGTGTCCGGCACAAAGTGCACAACTTGGGTGGGGAGTGAATAATAAACATAAGAACTAAATTATACATATAAGGAATCAAGCACTCATCCTAATGTAGGGGTTCCAAAATCAATCCATACACAAACACCCTTATTACTATTCATTCATAAAAACACAACAGCCACAAATAAGGAAAAAGTCATTCCCAAAAAAATTCCCCAGGGAACCCATTCCTGTTATCCCATTAAAGTGATTTCATTTATGTAATTCTACACTTTCAGGAAACTAAAAAACACAACCACAACCCAAGGAATGAAAAATAGTCAAGCAGCAATTTATGCATTCACACTTGGTTTTCTTGTAAAGTCACAACAACAAGAGAACAGTCAAGTTGCAACATAAGCATTCACCCCTAGTTATCTTGTAAAGTCACAAAAAAAAGTAATTAGTGAGATCCATCAATGTATTTGAACCAAAACCAACCCAAACATACTTCCCCATATGACCACAAGTCCACAAACCAACAAATGCACAATAGGGGATGCCATCCCCATCCATGCCACCTCATAAGCATCAAGCAGAACAACCATAAACATGACCAGAACAGAGAAGGGAGTTTCCATATTTAAATAAGCCATTCATTTAGTTCCATCTTTCCGTTTGGTTAATTGGGGTGACCACATAAGTATTCTTATTTATTGGGCATCCATTTAATCAACCGAGTTTACGTGATCAACCGATTTCCATGATACACCCATTAAAACAGTGGATTTTCTAAATGAAAAAAGTTCATTTGTGTGCTAGAAAGGACCACCAACATCCACAATTTTCAGTGGACATAAGACCATGCAATTCACAACATATAAGTAATGGTAAAAGAGTACAACTGAAATATCAAACACACCCCACCATTCATTGAAAACCATTTATTATCTTTGTTATGGTTTGGTTTCATCCATCCTGAAGTAACATCATCATATCCACCCCGAATGATACACAATAAAGAGATATGAAGGGAAAACCCCTACTTGGATGATCAACGATTGATGATTTTCACCTTGTGCCAAGAATGAGGGATGCTCGACTTGCCGGGGAGGAACTTCGGGGACTCCAAGAGTGAGAAGAAAATGCTTCAGCACATAAACACCATAAGCCTTTGGAAGTGGGACTCCAAATACACAAAGGAAAGGAAATGAGACTAGCCTAGAAGAAGAAGGAATCCCCTCGCAATAAAAGATGAGATCCTGAAATTAGGGTATATGAAATATTGAATGGATTTAAAGGTGGATCATGGTTTCTCTACTCAGTTGGGTGGTTACACAAAATGGAATTAATTTTCATTAAACAATTCTCGTTATAGAGCTAACCATAATAACTATGAGTTAATGGATTTCCATTAAACAGAGGAAGAAATCTAATAGGGGTAGAACTAAAAAATACAAGAAAAAGGGGTGTGACACCAAGGAAAACGCCACACGTTTTGGTAAGTCAACGGTATCCCGGATCTTGGGGGATTTTATATATCATTTATGGGATTTAAAAGTCTTAGAAAGGGGAGTTAAAACTC
Source organism: Viscum album (assembly GCA_963277665.1). Classification (NCBI taxonomy): domain Eukaryota; kingdom Viridiplantae; phylum Streptophyta; class Magnoliopsida; order Santalales; family Viscaceae; genus Viscum; species Viscum album. The sequence goes on along the minus strand of OY728151.1, from coordinate 1,446,790,650 downwards.
TTTAATGTAAAAATGTATTTTGTAGCATAAAAAAAAGTTAGAAACTGGAAAACAGAACAAAGGGTGGGACACCGCTTGGTGATACACTGTAATGGTGCCACAGTCACGGTACCACCATCATAGTTCCACCTTCACGGTGCCACCATCACGGTGCCTCCTATTCAGTGGAAATCCATAAGTGGTTTCACAATTTCGGTGTGCCACTCTGATGGTGTGGCGGCTATGGTGCCACCGTCACGGTGCCACCGATTCAGTGGAACACCGTAAGCTTTACAACCATTTCAGTGTGCAACTATGAGGACATGACCGCTACAGTGCCACCATCACAGTGGAACCATATTGTGGAACTGAGTTTTTGAAAAACTACTTAATGTGTCATGGTCTAGTCTATTACATTAGATACCACTAAAACTATTCTCACCCTTGAGAATCAAAACCAGACCCGATGAAAAGAGTTGGGTCCGAACAACCCTCTCAAAATATACCTCTTAGGATTAAACGTCCTCAACATCTAGGAACACCTCTACCTCATCTATCTTCTGGAAAACCACAGATACACTACTGGTCCTCTCCCCCCAAGTAACCACAAACAAATTTATAGGTCAGGTCATCCAGTCATATGGATTACGGAGTCCCTTCTTCTATGTCAAGATAATATCCGCTTTGGGCGGCACTGACTCACCCGCAAGGGTTTAATCACATCCATCTTAATGTGTATGTATTAGGGATTAGGTCCTCCCCTCCCCACAATCAGGACTCTTCATACACATTCAGGGAACAAGTGAAAATAATACATTTGAATGTTAACAAGGTCATGAACTACATAACAAACAAGTACAAAACAAAACATAACAAACTGAAAACAACTCTAAGTACAGGGCATGCATATGTACCTCCAGTTTCCAGGTACTCTCCTCAAGGCCACCATGCCTCCATAATAAACGAACCAAGGGAATGGTTCCTCCATGAAGCACCTTCTCCTCACGATCCTCAATCCTCACTGGTCTCTCTACGAACGTCATGTTGTCCTCGATATCCCACTTCCCCTAGTCGAGGACTTGTGAAACATCGTGTAGATGCTGACGGAGTTGAGGCACATGGAAGACATTGTGCACCCTCAATAGCGACGGTGGTATCGCCAGCTGATAATCCACTTCACCGATGCGCTGTAACACCTCAAAGGGTCTGACAAACCTGGTAGAAATCTTACATCACATTTCGATCCTCTATTTCCCACACCGATGGAAGACCTTCAATAACATGTTCTCCCCAACCTGGAACTCCAATGGTCTCCTCCTATGATCAGAATATGACTTCTTCGAGTACTGATCCACCTTCATCCTCTCCCGTATATGTTGAACCTTCTCCGCCTTACTCTACACCACCTCCTGACAAATTAAACCTTCTTCCCTGACCACTTCCAAAAAAATAGGTGACTAAAATGACCTTCCATACAAGGATTAGAATGGATCCATTCCAATGGTAAAGTGATATCTATTGAGTTAGAAAAACTCTACAAGAGGAAATTGTCGCACCCACGATCTCCCAAAGTAAAAAACACATTCTCGTAGAATATCCTCCAATGTATGGATGATGCGCTCTGTCATCCTATCTATCTGGGGTTGGAAAGAAGTGTTGAGGCATATCTGGGTGCCAAAAGAATGTTTCCCATCTATCTAGGGGTGGCACCGTGAGGGTGGTACAGTGAAGGTGGCACCATGAGGGTGTCACTGTGATGGTGGCACCTTGAGGGAGGCACTGTTACGGTGGAACCATTAAGGTGTCTCACGAAACGGTGTCCCATACATTGTTCTTTTTATATTTTCTGACTTTTTCCACTCCCTCAACTTATCTTTTGACATAAAAGTTGTTTAATACCCCATTCAAAGCCTTTTAAAGACCATAAATGATATCTAAAATCCAGCAAGAGTCGGGCAACTGCTGACTTTCCAAAATGTGTGGTGTTTTCCTCAGTGTCCCACCCCTTTTTCACATACTTTCAAATTTTTCACCTATTATGTGTCTTCCTCCGTTTAATTGAAATCCTTTAACTCATAGTCATTATGTCCACCTCTCTGATGAGAATTATTAAAAGACAATTAATTTCATCGTGTGTGACCACCCAACCACATGGAGAAACCATGATATTCCATTAAATCCATCCACGATTTTATATCATGTAACTCCATGATCTCACATTTTATCACATGGGGATTCCTTCTTCTTCTTGGTTAGTCCCATTTGCTTTCCTTGGGGAATTTGGAGTCCCCCTTACCAAGGCTTGTGATGCATTTGTGCTGGAGCCTTACCTAATCACTCTTGGAGTCCTCAAAGTTCCTTCCCTATAAGTCACGCATCCCCAGTTCTTTGGAATGAGGAGAAAAAGATCAATCATTGATCATCTGGGTAGGGGTTTTCCTTCATCTCTCTTTATTGTGTATCATGCGGAGTGTGTAATATAATGTTCTGTTAGGTATGGATGAAACCAAACAATAACAATGATTATAAATGGTGACCAAAGAATGGTGGGGTGTGTTTGATGATGTTGTTATACTCTTTTATCATTTCTTATATGTTGTGAATTTTATAGGCTTATTTACATTGAAAATCATGGTCGTTGGTGGTCCTTTCTAGAACACAAATGAACTTTTATTTTCTGGAAAATCCTGTGGTTGAGTGGATGTAACATGGAAACCGGTTAATCACATAAAATCGGTTGATCAAATGGATTCCCAATGAATAAGAATCCTTGATTCATCACCCCGGTTAACCAAACAGAACGACAGAACAAAATGAATGGCGTATTTAAATCTGGAAACTACCTTTCTTAATTCTGGTGACGTTTATGATTTTTCTTCTTGATTCTTGTGAGGTGACGTGGATGGGGATAGGATCCCCTATTGTTCAGTTGTTGGTTTGTGGATTTGGGGTCGTATGGGGAATTATGTTGGGGCTGGGTTTGGTTCCATTACATTGAGGGTTCTCAATGATTCCCTTTTTTTTGTGACTTTACAAGAGAACTTGGTGTGAATGCCTAAATTGAAACTTGACTATTCTATTGTTTTATGATATTACAAGAGAACCGGGTGTGAATACTTAACATGTTGCTTGACTATATTTCCTTCCTTGGCTTGTGGCTATGTCAGATAGTTTCCCGGTAGTGAAGAATCATTTAAATGAATTCACAATAATGTGATAACAATAATGGGTTCCATGGGGAATTGTTTTTCTGGGAATGAGTAGTGCCTTAGTTGTGGTTGATGTGCTTTTATGAATGAATATTAACTATGGTGTTTGTGTATGGGATGATTTTGGAACCCATATGTTGGGATGAGTTCTTCTTTACCTATATGTATAATTTAGTTCTTATGTTTCTTATTCACACCCCACACAATGTGAGCACTTTGTGCTGAACAACCCCATTTCATGGGAGATGCTGTTTTTCCAACCCACCTATGAGTGGCTGGTTATTAGATCATTTTCTACTCCATTTCTCGAGAATCCAAAGGCAATTCGAGTAGGATGTGATGGCTTGAGGTCCATTATAGCCCAATATTCTTCGAGCATGGTGTGTTGTGGTGGTTGTACCAAGTGTGTGTGGGATGTTTGTTTCCCAAGTGTCTTCATGATGAGGCCTAGTTGTCTTCAAGTGTGGATTTAGTGGTTGTGGACCAGGTATATGTGGTTAGGGATGTGTGTGTTAGTTGTGGCCTAGGTGTCTGCGGGCGGGATGCATAGTGGTGGTTCCCCAAAAGGTTGTTTTGGGGAGTTAGTGGAAATGCGGTGAGAATGGAGGGGGATGTCTAATGCATAGGATTTTGTCAAGAACTAGGTGGAAATTGGTTTGGGGTACCCAAAAATTGATGTGCTATTACTATTAGTTTACTTGACTTGCGTTAGTTTGGGAGTGTGCATTGGTGGGGATTGGGTGTATAGATTCCTTACAAGGTGAATTAGTTATCTCATCTTCTCACAGAGAATGAGAATTCCTCCCAACATTTGCACAAGAACATTTGGTTTTCCCTACAGAGTATATTTTTATACTCACCCTATGTATATAGAACTACTTTTAGGATTCCAGGAGGACATTGAGGGCTACACATGAATGTATTAGCTTGGACGATGGGATCATTTATGTTGATCTTTTTCTTTTCTTTTGGTAATTACCTTTAGTGTTTCATTATACTTTTTAGCACTTATTATTGGAACATGCATATGGGAATGAAATGTTTTGGATTTTCTTTTATTTCTAGTTTTGGTTTTGTTTGAGATTTACTATCTTATATCCCAATAATACAATATAAAAATGGTAATTCCTTCCATATTTAGTGTGATTCTATACCCTTGGTTCTAGTATCCACCCCAGGGCCTATTGAAGGTAGGTCACGGGGGTCATTATCTCTTCTTCAAAATGAGTAATGATGGGTCTAGAAATCTGATGTCTCTTCCCACATCTTAGTAAAGGATGGTCATGACCGCTTACACCATCAAGGTGGCACTATTTGGTGGAACCAGGTTTTTGGAAAACTCTCTAATGAGTCCAGGTCTTTGCCATTACATCATGGATTTCAAAAAAATATTCTTCATATAGTCAGTCTTCATCGTAATATTAAGATCCTTTAGGAATTTATTTGAAAAACATCATATCTCACCACATTTAAAATTCCTTAATATTTAACTATCAAATTTGAATATCCATCTAAGAAGATATTTTTCATTGTAGTAATTGGAAAAATATCCTAACACACAACACCTAAAACGCTTCGTGAATTTGATAAGGAATTGGTGAAGTTTATTTTTTCTACCGTCTACACAATTTAGATACATGATATTATTACACTAATAATTCATTGATCAATTCTTACCAATATACATCCATATGTACCTTTCATTCTACTTTTTTCCATTTAATAAAGGGTCATCGATAAACTCAACCTAAAACTTATCAAAAAATAGAAAAATCTTCACATAACATATGAATTAATAAGAGGAAAAGTAACTTATATATCACAACATAAATGATGAAGGAAAAGAATTTATTTTACTATTAATATTTCAGATAAAATATGTACTGATCCATTCTATTCAAGGGATTTATTAATTTTTATGTGACCATTGAATATTACATTTTTATATCTAATTTATAAATTTAATTTCCATCCTAATTTTAATCTCTATAAGAAAGTATTTCACAAGGAAAATATCATTAATTTCATCCCATTATAAGGAATAAATTTCAAATATATCTCTGATATTTTGTACCATTAACGACCACTACTCATCTTTACCTTCAACATGATTTTGATTAGGATTAAATTTTTGATGATCTGAAAGGATAATTATATCTAACATCTATACTAGGTTTTTAATTTCCCCATAGCTACCAGTGGATCAAAAGATATACTAAATCAGTGAGAGTGTTTCCTCGTAAAATGTTCAAATATCATCATGTTCATATATGGTAGATCTAGTTAATATCTTGTATAGATTCTATATTAATTTATATCCTATGTAAGATGATAAATTTTTGGGAGAAACTTCTCTATTCCAATTCCAACCTTTTCAGAATCCTAATTTGGAAGTATATCATCTGATCAATTATTTCCAACATTAGCATCCCTTTTTAATATGATGAAAACCATTCCAAAGAGACATGGCTTAGATGAAGAAACATGGTAATCATAAAATTATATATAATTTCAATAGAAAAAATAATAATTAATATATTAGGGGTATTATATTATAATTATTGATTCCTATAATTTTATCTAAACCTCTCTCTAATACCAACATTATGGAAACAACATTAAAGTTAAAAAATATAGTTCCTTCATAGTAAAATTCACATTCTTTCATTCTATAATACCATTTAAGATTATTGTTTTAGATTTTATGATAAACAAATATATAGAAAAAATTGATACAAATAAAATGTTAAAAATTTTGAATCAGTATCAAATATTCAAAAATATAAAACGTTTTAAAATAAATTTTTTAATTTCATGAAATATATTCAAAATATTGAAGTTGACTTATTATTTTCAATTTCACATCTTAAAATCCTATGAAAAATATTTTAATATTTCGGGTGAGAAAAAAATAATCAATGAATAATATAAAAATAAGGAATGAAACCATTATTCGATCAATACATATAAAATTATTCTTTTTATAAATAAATGTTTTATAGAAAATATATATTTTCTTACCCAATTATTCTTATTGTCATGCTAAATAATTCCATAAATCATTTCATAGGAATTGTAAAAGGAAAAAAATTTCCATATCTATTTATAAGAAAAAATACTAAAATCATGATTACTTTTTCAAAATGTTATAAATCTCACCCTTAAGGTGTAACAAATGACATCCACTGAACATTGAATAAATATCATACCTTGTGAAGAAATGATGCTTCTATAAAAACAAAGAAAAAATAAATAAATAATATAGGTAACTTAGGGAATTATTTAATTGTTATATATACATGTGGAGAAACCCTCAAGTATAGACATGAAATATCCTTAATGGTTATTCTCAAAATAACACTTGTGTTTATACTTTGATTAATCATCACAGTTAAACTTGTAATAACCATCACGATCATCATCCAACATAAACATATCACATTAATTAGAGGGAAATTATGAAACCAACCATAATTTTTTATAACAAAATCAAACATCATCATAAAATACTTATTTACCATAATATAATAAAAAAACATGAATTCATTTATTATATAAACATTCCTTGATGAAGTAGACATATTTAAAAAGAAAAATACACACACAAAAAGAAAAAATCAATGAAAATTAACATGTAAGATTCTATATAATGATTTGATTAAATGGTTACTCATGAATTCGAGAAAAGAATATCATTCCATATAAGATAAAATACATTCCATCCAATATATTTTGTGAAAGGTAACAATGTTCTACATTTGGTAAAGGATTAAAATATTTCATTCCAAACATTTTCGGAAAAGTACATTTTTTGTAAAAATGAATTTAAATTATCTTATAAGATGAATATAAAACATTCATAAATAATTTTTAGGATAGATAATATGTATATGGTTAAAGATTTTATTCTCAAGGGAAAAATTAATGTATAATTCTTTAAATGAAATTTTCATACCTTGAGTCTGACTCATAATGTACATTCTTTATCATTACGAATAATAAAAACTGGTTAATTTCTAATTTATTTATAATGTCCTCAATTATTTTATTCCATTTATATAACTTATTTTCTTTTTTTATACAATTATTTAATTAATTAAGTTCACTACAGATTTTATGATGATTTTAAGTTCATCAATGCAAAATGACTTTAGTAATTGAATAATGGTAATAATGGACAATATTCTGCCATCTAAAAAATAATAATAAAAACAAAATTATCATTATTATTCATAAATTAAATTTTTTATGTCAACCTGTCTTCTATGGTAATCAAAAATGAAATATCTCTCAATCATGGAGACGATAGGACATTTGTATGCATGGAAAATGTTTCAAATTTTTAATAAACATTATAGAAATATGTATAATATGATTTTAGACTTAAATATTGATTTTAATAACATTTATATCATATATTTTTTTCAGTAAATATACTTATATATTCAATAATATTTATTTTTTGATGAATAATGAATCACTACATTTTGTGGTCGTCCACACGTATGAACACAAGTCATTAACGTATTCTGTGTACAAAATGGTACGAAAATTTATATTCAAATATCATTCCATAATGATATATATTTGAATAGTATAATATATAAAAATTATTTCCATAATTATAATAATCTATGATAGGTGATTATGGAAATTAAATTACATATTCTAGTGAGGCAGTTTACTGTCATAAACATGAATAGTGATTTTGAAACCCATTTGATGGAATATGAGAAAGATATTAGTTGTGCCACTAAAATAACAACAAATTAGTACACTTATGATACTATTGATATTATATAATCATTGTTAAATAATAGATGATGTATTTTGAAGAATAAATTAGACAAAAAATTCTCGATTAAAAATGATACATTTTTTCAGAAAACCTCATTTTCATAAAAGATTATGATAACTGAGGTTGGTGTTCTGTCTGAAAAATTCTTCTAAAATGAGGGGATAGATCATAGGAAGGTATTTCTCTAGGTATTTTCGATAAAATTATTTTTTATTTGTGATTAATTGATAATAATATCTTCTCTTTTATAATATAGGGGAGAGGAACTCTGGTAATTTCCTGAAATATTAAACTAATATAAATTAATTATAAATCAAAAAGTAACCAAAGATAATTATTTAGAAAATATGATGAGGATGGATGAAATACCCTCTTAAAATTAAATTTATAAAAGTATTGACCATATTTTTAATCTTTTATTATAGTTTTAACCCCTATATATCCTTATTAAATCTTACCATGAAAACATTGTTTTTACTCATTGGGGATTAATATAGATAATATAAACTAATAAAATAACAATAAATATACTATAGGTGTTATTATATAAATATCATAAACACTTCTATTTTTATATTTTTAGTTATTTTATGTCATTTTATTAAATATTATTTAACATAAAATATTATTATGTAAATTTTTAAAACTATTTATCACATTAAACCTAATAATATCTTAAAAAACATCTAAAATTGGACCCAAATATTTTTTGATGTAACTATCATGTGTTGATAATATATAAAATTCATTGACTATATAATTTTATCAAATTATATTTATTTTAATACATTAATGATTATTTATTTTATGTTTTATTATTTCAATATTTACTACGTTCTCATTATGTGTGAATTTAAGGTAATTATTTATTCAATAAAAAATGAAAATAAATTACCATGATTAATATAGATCATTTATATTTAAAATTTAAATTTACAGTCTGATATTTTCTCAAGATAACCCCATATAAGATATATATTATTTATTTAAAATAATAGTGTTACATTTTTGAATTTTCATTAAATAAAAAATTATAAAGGAGATAACATCATCCAAGTTAAATAATAAGGTCATATAATAGATCATTGGATTATTATATATGATATATAAATTTAAGGAAAAATTAAATCTATTTTATGGTAATTTTACTGGAAATATCATTTTATTTTTATCATTCAATTACTCGATTTACCCTTTAGTGTGGTAACAAAAAATTAAAAATGTTATTATTCATATTGAACAAATATAGAATAGAAGTAATTAAAAAATTAAGACCCACTGATCATAATTTAGAATTTACTTTACAAATTTCAATACAAAAATGTTTCATATCTAAATTTACAATCAAACATTAGAACCATTTTCAAAAATGGGTTTTCAATGAAAATTCATTTTTAAACAAAAAATCATTTGATACTAAATTACAGAATTAAATTAAATTATAAAATATAATATTGTTATTATACATTATAATTCAGTAACTAAAACTTTATAACATCAATAATAAATAATTTCTACATGTAAATTCACAAAATTATTACACTATTTCTAATAAAAGTCAGTATATTTCATTATTAATCGAAAGTTAGTTATTATTAGATTGTTTTCAAAAATTAATTCTAAACTTATTTAGGCATGATGATTTCAAAGATAACCTTATATTGTAACAATTAAAAATCTATAACATGAACATTATATTTTTAAATAATACATTATAATAAACGAGTTCTATAAAACTATTTACATTTTGTTTTTAATAATTACATCATATATTTATAATTTGTATAACTATTTAATTAAAGAAAATAAATTTGAAAACAATTTATTCAATCATTAACTATGTTTTTTGTTATGTATCCCTTCAATATTACATATTCCAAATTTATAATATGATATATTACACAACATACTACTCTTTATTGATCATATTATCTCACCAATTTTTTCCCTTTACTAAGGAATCATAAAGGATGAATGTATGTAATTTTTAGGACATGAAAGAAGGGATAATAATGTTCTTAAAATATTTTAATGTTTAATATTATGATATTAAATTTAATAAATATTTGATTATTTTATTTATAAACAACTAAATATTTGGATCATTATAGAAATATTTTATTATATAGTAATGAATCAATAAAACTATTGTCATTGGGTTTATAATGTGTGGGATTTTACAAATTATCCCAATAATAAGATGCCAATATCATAATATTATTATTATCATGGAAAAAATAAAAATTTATTGAATTTTCCATCTTTCCACATTACTTTTTCTAGTCATCTAACATAAGATAATCTTCTTCTTATTTGATTTTTCATTCCAAATTTTAACCATTAGTACGTGTTGGGACATAAAATTTAACATATATAGTTTTGAAACCAGTCATAATATTTTTCATTTTATCTTCTAAATTCATATGTTCATTTCACTAAATAATTATGTATTTTGTTATTTTCCACCTTAGTATTGGTATACTTCTTAAAATCATTCTTATTGATAGTTTAACACTATAGAATATAATCTCTCATTTCATGAATGTTTTCAAATGTTCTATGATCATTACAATACTTTTCACAAAAATATAAACTTTTTCATCTAATGAATGATACATAAAGGAACTATGTTTTTTTATTCCCATTAAAACATTTTAGGAATTTAAATGAAATATAATTTTTATTATTTTTAAATAATAACAATATTATAATGAAATGTTAGAGCTATTATCACATTCACTTACACTTATCACTATCCAGGATTTTAAATTCTTCTTTGATATCATGGTTAAATTTTTTTTAGAAGGCCACGTGTCATTCCTCTTTAATTTATTACAATTATTATGAACATGACCAAACATTATATACCCATTAAAAAAATTCGAATAGACTAATTTTTAACTATTTAATCCATTCATAATTTTCTTAAAAAGTAATGATGATTTACCATACTTATTTTGTGGTTAGCATGTTTCCCATCATTGGTAAAGATTTTATAAAATAAGAATCTTTTAAAATATATATATTATATTTTGGTGATTTAAATGTACTTGAATTTTATTTTTTAGTGATTCTAAGAGACAAATAATTCTTGCATTTTTTTAATACTCTGATTCTATTTTAAGATGACCCTCACACTAAAACATTTTTTCTTTGAGATAATATTGAATTTTTTTAAAATTATTACCTGTATCATCAATATTAGATCGTTAAGATTCTGAATGCATTTAAATAATATCTATGATTTTCACTACATGTTGATAAAAATTTATTTTTACCATGTCATTACAGGATATTGGGTGAATTCATTACTCTATCATGAATTTTGGAAACACATCCATGTACAATAAAATCAAAATCCTATTTACTATCATATAACAAAACTATCTTAGACTCAGGTACTTTTGATTCTTATAGATGAAAAACATATAATATTTTTCATATTACACATGTTTCTTTATCAAATGAAACATGAATATATATATTCCATTTGATAAAATAATATTGGATATTTAAAACTCTAATATTTAATTGAAAATCATTAATAAATTGTCAAAAAATGTAGAAAATTATTTTATTAGAACCTTGTAACTATCTATAAGAACATGATAATTTTTAACTGTAGTGTTAATAACAATGATTTCCATTTTTTCACATTAACATTCAATATCATTTCATTAAAACATAGTTGTTCATTTAAAAATCATGTTTTCATGGTTAACAATATATCTACCATCAAATGATAAAAATACATTTGTTTATTTGATAGGTATAAGGAAATTGAAAATTATAATGATAAATTTACAAAAAAATCATGAGAAAAATATATTAGGTTATGTCTTAAACATAGACACCTTTAATTGATTAATCATTACATACCATGTAAGGTATGGAGATACATACAAATGTGCTTTAAATTTAAGTTTTAAAACTACAAAATATTGTATACCCTCTTCATCTATTATATATAGTGGTAATAAAGAAAACTAATGTCACCAAAATAACTCAAATTAAAAAAATTTAAATTATTAGAGTTTTATAAATAATAATAAAATTTATATATACATAATAAAATAAATACATTGAAACTTATTATCTACCAATTAAATAACAATAATTTTTCAATTGTTAAAAAATGGGGAGTATTAACATGAAAATATATAAGTCCTTAATTATTTTATAAATTGTAATTTTAAACAATTTATTAGAGAAATAAAAAACATGATTCATGGTATACTTGATTATAATCATATCAAATGGTATCCAATTCAAAAAACCAGATGAATGGGTTGGTTTTCATTACAATGGAATCCACTGTTTAACTTGATTGGTTGGTACATGATTCAATAAACATGATTATTGGATCTCTGCTACTAATATAGATTACTCAGTATAAGTACTACAATATCAGTTATCTTAGTTTACCCACTACTATTACCAGTGTATTTGAAAAAAATTATAAAAATTAATATCTGCGATTGTTTATAATGAATCCTCACAAGTTGAGGCTCTTATAAATCACAGATAATGAAAAATATTACATATATTTGATGTTCATCAAGTAATAAAAAATTTCAATGGTTTAAAATTTGAAATATGAATATGAATGATCAAAAAAGATTGTAAATATTAATTTCATGTTTCAAATCTATATTTATGAGTTATTATAACAAACATGAAAGACCATTTTTTTAAAATCATGATGTTATTTATAGAAACATTATTAATAATTTATGAGTTCATATTCTGATATAATTAAAAGAGTAACATATAAAATAAAATTATTATTCAAAAACATAAAAGTTCCCTCTATATTTCATTAAAACTTAATTATTCTGTTTTCATAAATTATAATACTCCCCATATTTTCTAAATTATCAAACAATTGGTTTTTAATATCCCTTGGTTTTTTAGTAATAGAATTACTGATTTTAATTTCTGTATTCAACACTAATAAAATCAATTAGTTAATGTTAAATATAATTCAAAATAAACTGAATTGTATGTCTATATACTATTATTTTAATGTGAGTATATCACTCAATTGAATAGTGATTGAGAATATATGTTCAAGGATGTGATGGGTGGGAAAATATGATTTAGAATATATATTCAATGATTTCATATAAATCTGATATTGATATGAAAGGTGTAGTGTAACATGATGATGTGTCACCTCCCATTTAAGAGAAGTGTGTGTATTGAATGTCATGATATATAATAAGATATGGTGTTTAAAATGGGTTTAGTGGGTGACATCCATGGACTTAGAAGGGTGGGGTAATGTTATTGAATTTAAATAAATTTTGGTACATGATGCACGGTAATACCTTCATTTAGAAGCTATAGTCTATGTTTGAGAATATAGATATGTCTTGACATGTAACATCCTTCCAAAATAGATCCAAAGATGTTATGGTTAGGTTTTTAAGAGTGTGTTTAGATCAGGATGGCCTAAGAGAGTTTTTTTTCTATTTTTTATTTATTTATTCCATTTATGCACAATTATATGACTGCCACACATAATATAATAATAATTTTTTTGTTCATGAATTTTTATTACCAACATTCCACATGTAATCCTCAACTAAAATATACATATTTTTATGAATTTTAAAAGGTGTGGGAGGCCTATTATGGGATAATGATAATGTATAGAATATCTGGATTTACTAGATCCAAGGAGAAACACTTGGAAATATTTTCACTATTTACGAGAAAGTATTATGTAGTATTTAGTTAATATTATTAATCCACCACATTTTTTTATCAAATTTACCTAGATATATGATATGTTGTATCCCATTTTGAAATTACATGTGATGTTATTATTTCAAGCCTTATGATGTGTTTTTATGGGTTATTCATTTATTATTACTTCCACTATTTTTATTATTATTGAATATTTAATATTGATTGCATTGTATCCCCACTGAATTACATATAACCTCAAAAAATATAAATTGAATATTCAATAATTATTATATTTCATGAGTTAATGTATTTTAGAAGATGAATCATGTTTATGCAATCAGGATAATTATATATAAGTAACAACCATCTTCTTTTGAAGATACCTATTTATTAATTTAATAATTGGCTCTCAGATTTAGAATTAAATAATGAAGATAAAATATTATTAGGTTTATAAATAGATCAACTACATAGTTTAATTATTAAATTATCCTTACATAACATTAAAAAATATTAAAAATTTTATGGTCATCAAATGATAACCCAATGAACCAAATATAAACTCACCCATATTCCATATAAAAAAATTTAGAAAATACGGAATACTTCCCAAAACACATAATGAAATTTTATGGGTATCCTAAATACATCAACTTCAAAGATAAATCAGTATTAATGTATCATAAAACAAACAAAAAAACATTTGAAATACGATCAGAATATAATAAGAACCCATCATGGAAATATCAACTAAATGAAATCTGAAAAAAATAATATGGAAAATATAGACTGTGGACCATCTAAAGGAAATAATAGTTTCATCCCTCATTAGAATAAAAATATCATAACACTACTCATTAGAAAAAATATATTCTAGTCTCCTTGAAGATATCCTTCATATCTTGCCCTAATATAATTATTCCTCATTAAGGAAATCATTTATTTTATGGTTGTATAACACTTTGGATTCAAAATAATCATGTGGATTAAACATATGGTGTATCATTGTTACATTTTTTATATATGTATGTTATAATAATTAGATTACCATCTAAATAATAGTTTTTCACACTCCAATACAATAATAAATCTTCTTCTATGTGTCTGTAAAAATCATTCCTAGGACTGCATCTATTATCGCTATATATTAGGAATACTTTATGGGAATAAAAAATATATATAGTACAGAATCCACTGGATGAATCAATAATCTGAGAAGAATATTTATAAAAATAATAATTTTCATGTATATTAAATAATACATTATGGTTACTTCATGAAATTTTCGAAACCCGTAAAATAATTATTTATTCGACATGAGTGGTAATATTCAATCATTCAATGCTTGAAAAACTAATAAATTTTTTTACAAAACTTTCTTATCATATATAACTATTATAAAAATATTAGATCATCATATTTATAGATTTATGTAATTTCGAAATACCATGATAACAGTAACAATAGTAATATCACTGAGATACTTATCTAAGATTAAAGAAAACCTAACCACGAAATTACTATTCATAATAGGTAAATGTAGACAAAATTTTTTCACTATCTATCATAAAATAGAAATAATGTTTCACAATTAACATTATCATATTAACATATATCCTCTATAAAAAAATAATTGATAATTAAAACATTCATATATAAAACCATCACCTTTCATAATGCTAGTATAACTCAACACTTCGTTAAAGCCTAATGAAATCATGGGAATAAATTCGTAGTCAACTATCTATGAATAAATAATATTGTTATATATTAATTCCCTTATTTATATACTAATTTTTATAATAGATTTATTCCAATTACCAAATTTCTAACCATTAAAATATTTGGATAAAATGAGAAAACCAAAATGTGAAATGACTTTACGAATCCAACCCTCTCAAAACATAGTTTTCAAATAATGAATTAATCGTCATCATTGTGATGAAATTACACCATGATCATTAGTTTTATACCTATTTAGTACAAAATTATATGTACCAAAAAATAATGGAATACCATTGAAATGTTAAATAAGAAAAAATAAAATGTTTTTTTATCAAAATGAACAATCCAAAAATGTAATTGATCAATAAGAAAGAAAAAGATGTTGGTAAACCATGTATGTGTCCTCATATGTATTATAAATACTTATAAGGTGAACGATTCTTGAATGGGTTATGAAATAACCCCTCAAGATAGACTAAAATACCCCCTTATTAAGTGTTTGTCTAGGTCCTCGACCAATCACCCAGTGGACCAACTCTAGAAGACCAGAGTACCATAAATCCATTAATAGATTCAAAACTAGTAATTTATTATGTTGGAAATGGAACTGAACCACTAACAATCCCAGTGGACATAAAAATAGATTGAATTGGGAAACAAATAGCCATATATTTTTTCACACTAGATCCAAAAGAATTCTTGATATCTCTCTTCAGGTATTTTATATGAACTTATTAACCATTAAAATATCTCCCTTACAATCCATAATATGAACATAATATAATTTCCCAATTTAATTTTAGTGTTTTGATTTTTCCCATATCAAAAAATAAATGAATTTTGACCAGCAACCAATTTATTTGAAATTTTTTGGAATGGTACATTACCGATTGATAAATGATGTAAAATTATTTAATTGAATTTTTTTAGTTCAAATTTGATCATCAGAATTTTTAAATTCATATAGATGATAATATTTTTTGTAAAAATTGTTCACATATCAAATTCATATATACTATTTATGATTTTTGGGAAATCTGAAGTGGTAATATAAGTAATGGAAGGTTTATTTGAACATGTAGAGTTAAATGACAAATGAAAGGGTAAATAAAATTAAATTACTATATATTGTTGATTTCAATTCATATATGGGATTAAACACTAGTGTAAAATATTATATGTTTCCTAATTAAATATGTATTTATTACTTGTGTGAAAGATGTTTTATGATTTTATAATAATATTTTATATTCTAATATTGTTTTATCAATCTAAAAATATCATATTATAAAATTACTTTTAGTTTCATTGTATTTAATGAATAATTAATGGTAATAATTTAATTTGTAAATTTACATTTTTAAAAACTCATTATATAATGTAAAAGTCAATATTTTTTAAAAAAATTAATAAGTAGTGAAGAAGTAACATTTCTTTGTATACAAATAGAAAGGATGTAAAATTTTTATGTTTCATAACATATATAATATTTTATAGTAAGTGATAAATTGAAAATATTTATAAGCCTTGTCAATTTTTATAATTTCATGGATATATCATGATTAATTTATTCACTATTATAATTATAACAAATCTTATGTACAAGGTGATTTGTCCTTATAAAATGTTTTTATTAATAATCATTTAATAGGAAATATTATTGAAATTGGGGTGTACACAATGACTTTCATTTTGATTAACACCAATGTATAGAAAGAAAAAAGATATTACATGTTAATTTACCATATCGATAAATCAAGGTTGATAAAAATGAGTTTGTAAAATATTATGAGAACAAATTTATTTGAAAAATTTCTTATTGAATGGGATTATAATTTTTTTCTCATAAAATCATGTCCATGTATATGAATTAATCCTTCACAAACCAATTATAATTATATCTTTTTATTATTTTCTAAATTTCAACTTTAATAAATCAATTTTATGGAATTTTATTATTATTACTAATGAATTGTTATAAATTAGAGAATATAGACTGTTGTCTCGCATTTTATGGGGATTATTATCATGTTTACAATGAATATATATTTAATTAGATATTTTATATTATTGTTTTTTCTTGATAACAATGTTTACTAAGGGTATAAGATTGTGTGATGAAGATTTGTGACTGAAATATAATGGAATACAAATTATATTCGTTTTTAGATAAAAATTTTAATATATTTATATTTTTATAAAAAAATTTAAATATAACATGTAGTTAAGAAAGTTATAGAGTGAGAAAAACATTTTATGACATAATTGTTAACATTTTGGGGACACTTATTGAAGAAGTGCTCATTTTAAAATATAAAAATAATATTTTATTTCCTAAAATAATGATACAAAAGTAATACATATATAATTTTATCTCTATTAATTTAATAACCAAACATGTATTTTGAAATAACCCTTTTAATTTTTTGGTGAAGAATATAAGAAATGGCTTTTGAACATGGTGAAAATATATACATGTTGGGTTATCCTCTAGTTACCACATTCAAAACCCTCATATCTTATTGGTTTCAGTGACTATAGAGAATTAAAATTATAATTAAATAAATATAATCAGTTATTTTTTAGAATAATAATAGTATAGACATGTTACAAAATGTAAAAACGAATAAATAAAGTTAAAATTTTGAAATAAATGGAAAATGATGTATGTTTAATGTCCTAAATATAAAAAATTATTCCACCTTACCAATTATTCATAGAATAATTGGTTGAATCCCAAAACAGATGACATGGAAAAAAAATTAATTTAAATTGAGTTCTATTAGACTCATACATATAGTGATATACAATGGTATATTGATGAATAAATTAAATAGATGAAATCAACTTATTTAATTGTTTATACACAATATAACATTATAATATGTTAAATGTTGACCTAATGAAGTGTATTTTAATGACAAGTCCATTCGTGTTTCATAAAGGTGTATTTTTTTATGGTTGGGGCTGTTCGGAAGAGGTTCATAGAGTTTTCAGTGGAGGATAGAGGAGATTCAGAGTTCCTGTAGAAAATACATGTTGTGTATTTTTTACATGATATGAAATGGTGGTTCATGTATTTTGTTAATGGAAAATACATAGCTTTTAATTTTGTATAGGGGGAAACCATGAGATGGATTCAACTCACGAAATAGAAATTCGTGATTTTTAATAATTAAAATATGAGATGATGCATTTTTTTGGTTAATGTATGACATTTTAATGAACCAAGGGGTTTACAAGCAGTGTAATGATTACAAGAATTGAAATTGATGGGATTCCATGTTTCATAATAATTTATTTGTAGAATCTCATCCATTCATGTTCTCTACCATATCAGATTTTAGGAAAACCCTAGGCATCCTATGGAATGATTCTTGCCCCCTTCTTCCTTTAATTGATTTTTTGGTTGTAGTGGTTGTCCAGTAGTGATCCGTTGTAAGTCCTTCTCTTCATTTGTTTAATTTTTTCTGTCATTATTAGTTTTGGTATTCACTATTATAATGTGATTTAGGTTTGATGTGTGAGTTTTAATGCCTTTTTATGATCCTTTTGTGTTGTGTAGGTTAGTTTGTGGGTGTTGTGTGCCGTTGTGGTAGTCTGAAATAAAAATGCTTCTTGTGTTTTTTGGTGAGTAGAAAAAGATTATTTGAATTAGGTAATCCCTAATTTATATTTTTATGGGATAATTTTGTACCAGATTAATCAATTATAACTAAATGGTTAATTGAAATTTATGAGGGGGGGTTGTAATGAATCAAATGATTTTATAGATTTGATATTATTAGGATATTGTGATTTTGCGGGATTTATGCCACTCTAAAAATAATTTCCATTAAAGTATTTGATTGAGTAGTATGGTATGAGTTGTGTCTATTTGTGAATATTTTGACTTGTATGATGTCACATTTAAATAAAAAATCGACAAACCACATATATTTTTCTAAATAAAATGTTTCCTTGGGATTCAGATTAGTATGAGAACACCAATAAAATAATGAGTCTTGTTATAAAAATATTCACAATTTAATATGCTATTTAAACATGGATGTACATTTTTTAGTCATGATCTACAGTGTTTATATGTCGTTGATGTGTGGTTGGGGCATCTAGGGAGATGGTTTGAGGTTTTTACTTTTGAGGTGGAGAGAAGGTTGTTGTTTGGAATAAATTATAGGGTGACAATGTGATGGTTTATGTGGCCTTTCCTTTTGGAAAGAAAGTTGGATAATATATGGACATGATTTTGGGATAATTAGGTGGTTTTTATTTCATTTTGATTTTGGGGTGGAGAGGTTGTGGTTGTATGGCCATTCATTTATGATATTTAGGTGATTGTACAATGGGGATGATAAGAGCTTCTTTTGATGTGCTGTTACAATGTTCTTTGTTCCCAGTTTTTTGATGTAATAAATAGTTTTTAATAATGATGTAAATGATTTGTTTTTAATAGTTTTTTCGGATGATAATGGTAAATGAAAAATAAATGACTTCTTGTGTGTGTAAATGTGGTTTTTTCTATATAATGAAACAAATGGGATGAAAAATGGGTTTGTTTGGAAATGTGAAATATATATGTCGTTCGTTCGATGAGTTTTTCTGGACATCTGTTGAGGACGATGGATGGCTAGGTACTCACGCATCCATAATATCTCCTCTAGGTGAGGTAGATATTTCATAAGATGTGATGGTATGAGTTATGATAGTGTGATAGATATTTTAGTGATAGCCCAGGTGTCTTCAGGTGAAATGTGATGTGACCATTCATTTGGGGAAAAGTGCCCAAGTGTCATCAGTCGCATTGGGAACAAGAACATGTTTTTGTGGGTGGGATGAGATAATATGTTTTTCATTATTATGGTGTCATTAAAATTAGGGGGATAGAAAAATGTTGATTTAATTATGTTTCACGATATCCTATTACTCTAGTTTATATTATGGATGTTTGCGGCCTATATATTTTTGAAAGACATGTGATGTGTCCATGATTATCGGTTAGTTATATAAGGACAAGTCCTTAAACATTAAATAATCTTGAGTTATTCCAATAATTCACATTGAGGATCTTTTCATGTTTATATTTCTAGAAAATTAGTCTATAATTCTTACATTACATCTCATATATTACAAAGTAGACACTTCTACTCAATCCAATTTTTTCACAATAATAAACCTCCGATAAAAAGATTTTTTTTCCTAATAAAAATATTCTTGAATTATTTCATTCTCATACCCTTCCTTATACCCTATGAAAATCATTTCAAAAACATGGGATGAGCATTACAATCTTATTAAGGGACCAAAATTGATAAAAAAAACAACAGTATTGTTAAACCCAAATAACCCATTCGATGTTCTCGGAGAGGATGTAACAAAACAATTTAACATGAATAACACAACTAAAATTTTCTAAATGATGAAAATAAAGTAATAGTAAGAAATTTATATTTCATAGGTGAAACAAAGCATCATATACATGAAACCCTTTCAAACCTCTTCAATTAAAATAACCGTATTGTTGAATTCTAAATTGGAGATCTATAATGGAGATCACCCTTCGTATAATCTGTAACAGGATAACCTGTGATACATAATGGGGATAAACCATTCGTATAATCTATATTGGTCTCACCTACTATCTATAAGGGGGCTCAACCCATCGTATAATCTATATCAAGCTCACCTCATTCATATAATTCCTCAGTACCATTTCAAAAACATGTTTTTTCAGAAAACCCTTTTGAAAAACTCTCCTAACCCCATATGAAAATCATTTCTGTATAAAAATAAAAGTTTCATTTAAGAACCCATTTTAAATACCAAGAAACAAAAATAATTAAATAAGAAAATTAAATTTTCTCTTAATATACATTTCGGATTTTTTAGGAATCCAAATATCAAATAATGGTTATGGTAGTTAAGATGTAATTGTCACCATAAATGTTAAAACTATTTATTTACTCACTTTGTAAAGGATGTAAAATTATTCCAATAAAAATATTCTATTTGAAAATGTTTAATGTAAGTCATGATATACATAATATATTCTGTATACTCATATAAATAAATTTTTAATTTAATATCATGAATAAAAAGATTTGATAATGAAATTTTTAAACATTAAAGGTGTCCCATAACACATTGAAAATTTAAATATTAATCATCAGTATTTAATAAATAAAATTAGTTTAGATTAAATATGGATTTGGAATTTCATATTGTCTATATATACACCTTATAAAAGAATAACAGTGCATATTATCAATAAATTCCTCAATGAAAGGATATTGAGACGAAGTCCCATACTTTGGGTCAGACTTGTCTTTTTCATTATTTAATTTAATAAATAATAAAAATAGGTTATTATATAATTTATTTATAACCATTTTAATGTTTATTATTCATTTCATATCACTTATTACCATGTTATAGCAATTATTTTATTTTTTTAGGTCACATCATACGTTTTGTCGATGTTCGGTAATTGAGTAAAAAATTAACCTGTTTTGATGCAAGTCCATGTGGTCATAAGTCAATTGTATCCAGAATAGTATTATAGATTTTAATATAATATATATATATATTATATTTATTTAGAATATTCCATTCACTTTTGAGATAAGAAATGAAATGCATCATTCCTTGAGATGGTAGGTCGTATATACACATAAACGCTACATTCATTTATTTTCCATATTAATGAAATATTAAAGAAACAAAAAAATAAATGATACATAGGTATATTATAATTCTATTATTAATATATGTCATATATTTTACATGAGTTCATTAACTCTATCCATTATATGTTCCATGTATGCCAGGAATGACTCATATCACATAGAGGGGGTGGTATTCCACACTTCCTCAAATGAAATTATCGTATTTACAAATTGTGGAAAGAATAAAGTTATGTTGTGAATAAAAATTTTAAAAAATATAGATAATATAATATATATAATATATAAATACATTTTAATCACAATGGCCACCATGAGAGGTGGTAGGATAAAATTGAACAATCATCATCTTGTGAGGAAATAGTTCATCGTACACAGAAACATTATGTTCTATATCCTTTAGATAGAGGTCTAAGCTATTGTAGGTCAAACCCTTAACATGAAAAAAATCCTATTATATTGATGATAATTTCTTTTGTAATAAAATAATGGAATTAAAATATCTTATGGGGTGGAGAATGAAAATAAATGAAAGAAGCTTGAGAGAAAACGTTACCTCCAAATAAGGAAACTCCATTTGACTTGATCCGAAAGGACTTCTGGAATTTCCTTACACCCATGGTAAGAAATATAGGATTAATGGAGGGATGTTGGAAGATTTTTTGACCATGATTTAAATGATATTAGGTGATTTAGAGGTGTGATTTTGTGGGTAGAGGTGGTGGCCTTTAATAAGAGGGAGGATGGCTACTTTATGAAAGACTTGAAATATTATTTTACTACAAAATTATTTTCTAATTATAATAGTTCCCATGGGATACATTTCCTTTATAACATGATAAGGTGTCTAAATACTCTCAAAATATATATTTTAGACACGTTTAGGTCACAAAATTAACCTTATCATTTAGCATTATCCCTTAGTTAAAAAAATTAACTCTTATGATGTATTCCTGTATTTTCATACTATATGGTTATTATTTGTACTATAAAATGAAAAGATAACCACAAGTGGATCTGTAATTAAATATGAAAAATTATATACATTAGTTGGCAAAATTTTGTATTTTTTGGTCAGTTATATAATTTAGTAAAATAATATTTATTTTAAAAAATTATTTATGTAAATTTTGACACTATTTAGTAATTTGTTTCTGTTAAAGTCATAAGAACTTGATTTCTTCGAAACAACGGAATTAAATCACCCCTATCACATCACTATAATCTAAAAAATTCATTTATGTCCTTAAAATGCTCAATTTTTTTTACATCAATATTTATAATATCATTTATTTGAAACTTTCTAATATAAGGAAATCACAATATCATCAATGTGTCGTAAATAAATTCATTTAGTCAATGTATAAAAATTATAAATAAAATACCATGATGTATGAAATATTTTTATCTTACTAATTACTACATATAATCGAAGATATCATTTATATAAACAAAATTAATGTTGTTTTAGTTAAGAGATACATGTTTATGTTATATTTAGGTCATTATCACACCCATGTGGCTCCATGGGTTCCTAAAAATGACCCAAGGATGATCATGGTCTGAATTATCTCATTCAAAATGATTAGGACACATGTTATAATATTTTTTTAGTATTATAATATCACTATTTACCCTAATTTACCTGATTTACCCTTTAACCAAAAAATATAAAAATAATTACTCAAGTTAATGTTAATAATGTCCAAAAATAAAAGGTCCATAGTTTCACAATTTATACATACTAATTCCTAATATGTAATCAATTTTTTCAAATTAAAAACATAGAATTTGCAATAATTAATTTTAAATTAATTGTCGTTGTCAAAACCAGAATGTGGGCATTTAAGAAGTAAAAACTATCAAAAGTTTGACATGTGGTTATATCCAATTTAAAAGAGAAATTAACAAAAATTACAAAAATTGGATTCAATTATAAAAAAATAATCTAATTTCACTTTAATACCATTTAAAAGGATATTATGAAAATATAAATAAAATAGATGAAATGGAATTTTTTCATTAAAAAGAATTATTTTTCACTATTCATTAAAATAAGAATGTTATCATAGAGATAAAAAAATATCATCCATGGTAAATTTTGATGTCCCACATCTAAACATGAAGTTTATTTTTTCATATAAAATATATAAAAGTGAAAAATCTAGATTTAAATAGGGTACTCCGTTAAAAGTTAGTAAAATGAACTTTTAAAAAGACTAGAGTATTTTATGCTTAAAATTAGATTCATTCTCATTTTATGGCTCTAAAATTTATTTGATAAATGTAAGAAAATTAAAAATATGGTGTAATAATATTTTAGTTTTTTCTTTTCATTTCATCTAATACAATTTATAATAATTGACTACCATTTAAAATAAAATTATTTTTGTTGTTTTATTTATCGGTATAACTCAACGTTGGGTGCAACATAAAATTTTGGGGAAATCGATTGTTGTGTGTTGATTACGCTATGGGAAAATGTATCGCATTTAATATAAAATCAATATCATATTAATATATATTTTAAGATATGAAAATGTATTATTCTATAAATACTTGAGATATTAAATCATTCCCCCCTTTTAAAAATTGTGTCCTCATAATTTTAATACTAGGCTCGATAGCATCATCGAAATTACCACATCAATAAATGGTTAATAAAACATCCACATTAAATGATAGATAGTAAATTAAAAAGGTCGCCATAGATAACACAATCTCAGCTTCCAATTATGAATACAGGGATATCAAAGATAAAATTAACCATCATGTTTTGTCGTAGAGTAAAAGAAAACATGATCTGGAAAGAGTTAATAAAAAATAAATAAATATGTCATGGGTTTAACAGTCTTCTATTTCCAGTAGGAAAAATAAATGTAAATTTTTATTGTTTTAATATAATGATCATAATGTAGAGGAATTTATTTATGATCATGAATAAGAATATAAAAAACATACAAACTTGTCATGTAGAGTTTTATCCTTTAATAAATGTCTACCACAAACTCATATTTTCTCCAAACAATGAGTATTCAAGATGACATAAAAACACCTAACGTGCTAGAATCAACTTCTAGAGAATCAGATAATCGACAAAATATGAACTACATATTTCCCCTTTCATTATAAATTAACCATAACCAAAATGGTTTGTATAAGATCATATAATACTGAAAATGAATAATCCATTATAAAATTAAATACTACTCTAAATCTATAAAATTCAACAAAAAATAACCAAAGATCAAAAACTACCATTTAACAAACAATTATCGTTAAAATTCCTCAAATAATCCAAACTAATATTGAAACCAAAAATTCTGAATGATTTGATCACATAGGATTCCACGATAAATCATAGTATTTATCTCCAAATAACATTAACTATACATAAAGTCTCATACATAAAAATAAATAACATGTCACATATTCTCCATGATTGGTTATTTATTTAAACAAATAATCCAAATCTCTATACTTCCAAAATAAAAATTTAGATTCTTCCCAAAAAAATTCAACCATTACTCTTGAAATGTAATCCCATAGTACTCTATTTTCCTTAGGCATATAGAATTCCAAAAATCACAAATGTATTCCAATTTATCATTTATCACTTAATCACCTAATAATTTTCCTATACTAATTTAATCCATTTCATAAAACCTAATGTCCAAAAATATACTTATTATTGATCCATAAAATCATTTAACAAAAAATAATATTTCATATTTACCATGTAAATCACATATTCTGGTGCTTGGTGATAAAAACCAGACAAAAATCAGTTATGGGTTTGATTCCCACAGCTTTTTCTAATGGGACGGTTTGTCTCATAGCCTTCATTTTGTCCTTTTTCAAAAACAATATAATTTTATATCATTCCAAAAATGAGATAAAATTCTAAAAAATAACAATACTATATTTTATCCTCAAAGGATATATTATACAACATATTTTGTATCCTGAAAATTAATAAACCATAATTTCAAAAAAGGTGAATGTCTTCAAAAATATCATTAGTCACCTTAATATTTTAGATCATAAATCCTGAAAATGTGTTTTGGGAATTAATGTTTTTATCTACCATAAAATGATAAGCACGTGATGATATACCAAACTGTTATGAAAACATCCTAATCTACAATGTTTTCTAAAGCATCATATGATACCAACTATGTGTCCCAATCCTTAAACATTACATAATCTTGAGTTAAGTTGATAATTCACATTAAGGATCCTTTCAGGTTTAGATTTGTAGAGAATATTACATTACTATTACATTAGAACTCAAATATTAAAAATTATACACTTCTACTCTATCTGTTTTTATCCCAACAACAAAACTAATTTACACAAACCAGAATTCTTTTCTTGATAAAAATAATCATGATTTCTTGCTTTCTCTTAACCATAGTTATACACTGTGAAAAACATTTCACATACATTCAATGAGGTTAAATGGATCAGTTAATGAAATTATAATAATAAAAACAATTACTCTTGTTAAAACCAGATAACACATTCAATGTTAGTTTAGTGGATGAAACAAAACATTTTCACCTGAATAAAACTCATATTTTATTTCCCTATTAAAAACATTAAAACCAATTCAAATATATTAAAAATCTTTTAGGTGAAATAGGGAATCATATTTATCAAAATTTTTCCAAAGTCTTCCAATTAGAAGAATTATATGGTTTTATTCCAAATTGGAGACCTATAATGGTGATTAACCTTTTTATAAGCTATATCAGGATCACTCGTAAGTTATAATATTGATCAACCCTTTGGATAAGCTATATCAGGTTCACCAATTTCATATAATTCTCAAGTACCATTTCAAAAAAAATATTCCTCACAAAAAACTCTTGAAAAAATATTGTAATCCCATATAAAAACATTTCCGTATACACATTTAATTTAAATTTAAGAACCCATTTTAATTACCAAGATACCCAAATAAAGGAATATTGGATTTCTTTTCCATTTAAAATAAATTAAGGCATATATATGAAACCAAATATGAAATAATGTTTATGGCGCCGAAGAAGTCATTGTCGTCATAAACATTAAAAATCCTTATTTTTGTCATTTTTTAAGGAAAGTAAAACTATTCATAAAAAAAGTTTCCATTTGAAATAATTGAAGAAAATTTAATATATACGTAAATGTTTCTGTAAATTCTTATAAATAAATATTTAATTTAATATATTGATGAAAAATATTTTACAATTAATTCATTAAACGTTCATGGTGCCCCATACCACCTTGAACATTTAAATATTATTCTCCATGATTTAATAAACATTATTATTATATATATAATATGGATATGAAATTTTATAGTGGCTATATATAAACCTTATAAAAGTATAAAGGTGAATATTATCAATAAATGCCTCAATGAAAATAGATTGAGACGAAGTCCTTTAATTTGCGCCTGACTTGTCTCGTTCATTCTTTAATTTCATGAATAATAAAAATAACATTATTTATAAGTTATTTAAAAAATTTTAAAGTTTATTATTCATTTTATATCACTTATTACCATGTTATAGAAATTTATAAATTGTTCGAGTTTATATTGGACATTTTGTCGATGTTCGGTATTTGAGTCAAAAATGAACATGTTTTGATGAAAATTATCCATGTTGTCATATGTCCATTATCTCCACAATATTATTCATTAATTAATTGTTAAATATATCCTATATTTATTTATTTATAATATTTTATAACAATTGGAGATAAGAAATGAAATTCCCTATTAATGAAGATGGAAGGTTATACCTAAGCATTAGCGTTACTTTCATTTCTTTTTTTATTAAAGGATTATTAATGAAATAAAAACAAAATGATAAATATTTATATTAACATTCCATTGTCAAATAAATGTTATAATTGTTACATAATTTCATTAACACCATCTTTTATACATTCCATGTATGGCTTCAATGAGTCATGTCACATTGAGTGGATGGTAGTCCACACTTCTTCAAATGAAATTATCGTATTTACACATTATGGAAATAATAAAGGTATGTTTTAAAAAAATAAAACCAGTAAATATAATATAATATATTTCATATAAAAAATAGTTCCCTAATAATGGCCACCATGAGAGGTGGTAGGAGAAAATTGAACAATCATCGTTTCGTGAGGCAGTAGTTTGCCGTACACAGAAATAGTATATCCTATATCCAATTAATGGAGGTTTGTGTAATTTTAGGTAAATTATTATCAAAAAAACATAATAGTATATTTATGATTCTATTTTTTAATAAAATAATGTAAAAAAATAGAGTAGGGTTTGTAGAAGGAAAATTAATAAAAGCAGTTTGAGAGAAGACGTAACCTCTAAATCGGGTAACTCCTTTTTATTTGAGATAAAAGGATTTATTTAATTTATTTATGCCCAAATTAAGTATTCAAGGAGTAAGGTATGTATTTTGGGAGCTTATTTGAGAAAAATTTGGATGATCCAATGATATTTAGAGGTGTGAGTATGTGGGTAGAGGAGGTAGACGTTTATAAGAGGGAGGAGGGGCACATTAGGAATGTCTTGAAATATTTTTTTCCTAAACAGATTTTCAAATTATAATATTTCTAAAGGGATAAGGTATAATTATAAGATATGTATTGGTCGAAATCCTCTCGACCAATAGTTTTTAGACATGTATAGGTCACCAAAACAACCTTACCATTTAGCTTCAACCCTTAGTTAAACATATTAACTACTACCATGTCTTCTTTTATTTTAATAATATATGGTTACTAAAGATACTATAAAATTCCCATAGACCCAAAAGTGGATCATTAGTGTTATTTTTAATAATAAATATTTCATTTTTCCAAATTTTATATTTTTAGGAATATTATATCATTTAATAAAATAGTATTAGTTTTAAGAACATTTTTTGATCAATTTTGACACTATTTAGTATTTGATTTTCGTTCAAGTCATAAGAACTTGATTTCTTAAAAAGTAATTAACTCATCCCTCACATGTCTTGGTAATACAAAAATTCAGGGATGAAACCAAAATATTTAGATAATATTCATTTTAATACTTATAATATCATATATTTGAATCATTCTTTAATAAGGTAGTCATTTTATCATCATTATGTCATAAAATATTTGAGTTATTTAATGTCTAAAAAATTTAAATAAAATACCATGATGTAAGAAATATTTTTATATTTATAATTCCTATTTATAGTCTAAGGGATCATTTATATAAACAAAAATAAAATTGTTTCAGTGTGGGGATACATTATTATTTTATGTTTTCATTTTCATTAAAAAAATATTACAAAATGTCATTATCACACTACTGTGGCTCCATGGGGTCCTAAAATCTACCCAAGATTCTCATGGTCAGAAATAACTCATCCAATGGGATTAGGAAATGTGTTAGGATAGTTTTTTATTATTATAATATTATTTTTTACTTTTATTAACCTGATTTAACCTTTAAACATGGTAAATGAACATTAGTACTGAAGTTATTATTCAAAAATTAAAAAAAGTAAAAGATACATATTTACACAATTAGGACCTTATCATTCCAAATTCAGAATTAACATTTTCAAATTCATAAAACAGTAGTTTCAATAGTTAATTTGAAATTAATTCCCGTTGTCAAAACTAGAAAGAGGGTTTTTAAGAAGTAAAACCTAACAAAATAGTGTAATGTGTTTTTCTCAAATTTTTAGTTGAAATTACTTCCAATAAACCAAATTTTATATAATGATAAAAACATAATCCAATTACACTTTAAAACCAATTAAAATTACAATATAATTATATAAATATATTAGATGAAATATGTGTTTTAAATTAAAATGCACTATTTTTTCAATATTCATTAAAATATGTATTTTATCATAAAAAATTCAAAACATCAACCACGGTATATTTTTATGTCCCTACTCTAAATTAAAAGTTTATTTTTAAAATATAAAATATAAAAATGATAAAAACAATATTTAAAAAGGGATCTCCATCAAAAGGCAGTAAAATGGCCTTTTAAAAATATTCAACTGTTTTATGCTTAAAATTGGATCCAGTCTCATTTTAAACCTCTAAAATTTATTGGGTAAATTTAAAAGAATTTAAAAAATACGTGTAATCATATTTTTTTATGTTCATTACAGACAATACAATTCCTAGTAATTATGTAACATTTAAAATAATAATATTATTATTGTAATATTTTGTTGTATAATTCAACATTGTGTGCAACATAATATTTCATAGAAATCCGTCGTTGCTAGTAAATTAAACTGTGGGACAAGTTTTCTCTTTTATTTTAAAATTAATGTCTTATTCATAAATATTATTATATATGAAAATATCTTTTTCTTTAAATACCTCAGATGTTACATCATTCCCCCCCTTTTTGGAAATTGTTTCATCACAATTTAAAAATTGGGCTCTATAATATCAATGAAAATCCCACATTGAAAAAAGGTTAATATAACATACACATTAAAATATAGAAAGTGATGTACAATGTTGAACCGAGATAACACAAACTAGGGTTCCATTTAGGAAAAAATAAATATGGAAGAGAAAACTAACCATCATGTTCTGATGGAGAGTGATATAAAACATAATCAGAAGAAATTTAACAACCAAAAAACCATAAACATGTGATGGGTTAAATGGTAATTAATTTCCCAGTTGGAAAAGTAAATGTAAAACGTTTTTTTAATATCATTTTCAAAAAGATGATTAATTTATTTATGATCATTATTTATAACATAAGGAAACATAATTACATGTCCTATAGAGTTTCATCCTTCAATAAATATCTACAAAAAACACATCTTTTCTCTAAATTATGAGTATTCTTGGTGAATTGGTCACACCAGAAGCACTTAAACAAAATTCAAGAAAACCAGATAATAAACAAATAGGAACTATATACTTCCTGTATCCTTAGACATTATCCAAAACCAAAATGGTCTATACAAGATCATATAATCCTCAAAATATTAATTCTTTATCAAAAGAGATAATACTCTTAATCTCCAAAATTGAACAAACAATACCCAATGTTCAACAAAGACCATTCAATAAACAATTGTAAATTAAATTACTCAAAATAATACAAACTAATATCAAAACCCAAAATTCAGAATGAATTGATCTTATGGCCTTCCATGAAAAATATTTACATTTATCTCTATATAACATCAACTAATCTTAATGTCTCACATATAAAAGTAAATAACTTAACCACATATTTTCCATGATATGTTAATAATTTCCACCAATATCGCAATAACTATATGGCCACAATAAAAAATATATATTCTTCCAAAATAAAATTAAACCATTACTCCCCAACGGAAATCCCATTGATTTCAATTTTCCATAATCATATAGTGTTCCAAAAATAGAGAATGTCTTCCAAAATAACATTTATCATGAAATCACCAAATCATTGTCCTATACTTTGTATATCCATTTGAATAAAAATAATCTCCCAAAATCAAATTATTCCTGACACATAAATCATTTAACTAAAAGTAATAAGTTATACTAACCAGGGACTTCATATAGTCCAGTGGTATGTAATAAATCCCAGTCGCAGTTCGGTTTTGTGATTGATTCCAACATCTTTTTCCAGTGTGACAGGTTGTCACATAGTTTGTATGTTGTCCTTTTTCAAAAACTATTTAATTTTATCACATTTCCAAAATGTGCTAAAATCCTCCAAAAAACAATGACATAATTTAAACTCAAAGGTTATCTCATACCTCCAATTTTTTATCCCAAAAAATAATAACCCACAATTTAATCAGAGGTTAATATCTTCAAAAATACTAGTAGTCACCTTAATATTCCAAATCATAATGAATAAAAAAGGGTTTCTAGGACATTTAATATATGATATACCTTAAAATCATAAACTCGTGATGATATTTCTAACACTTAATAAAACATCCATATATCCAATGTTGTCAAAACCATCCTCTGGAACCAACTATAAGGCCCTGACATTAAACATTTAATTATATTGAGATATGTTAAGAATTAAAATTGAGGAAATTTTCAGGTTTAGAGATGTAGATAATTAATTCATAACAATTATATTACATCTCAAATATTACAAAGTATACACTTCTACTCTATCAAATTTTTTAACAACAATAAAACTCCTTTAGAAAAAATAAAATGCTTTTTTTGATAAAAATCTTCTTGAATTCTTCATTTCTCTTAAAAATCCATATACACTATGAAAATAATTTCAAAAACATTGTATGTTCATAAAAAGTTCAATAAGTTACATAAGAATAAATAAAACCCATTAGTATTGCTAAAACGAGATAACCCATTCAATGTTCTTTGAGAAGATGACACCAAACGTTTTCACATGAATAAAACTAGTAAAATTTACAAAAAAAAACTAAAACCAATAGAATGAATTTAAACTTCATTTAGGTTATTTAGAAAATCATATGCATAAAACCCTGTAAAATATCATCCAATTGGAATAACCATGTGTTTTAATTCCAAATTGGAGATCTATAATGTGGATCACCCTTCATATACTCTATATCGGGCACACCCATGATCTATAATGGGGACCAACCCTTCAAATAAACTAAATTGGGCTCACCCGTGAGATATAATGGGTCTCAACCCTTTGTATTATCTATATTGAGAAAACTCATTACATATAATTCTCATGTACCATTTCAAAAAAAACCTTGATCACAAAACCCTTTGGAAAAAATCTTCTCATCCCATATAAAAAACATTTCCCTATACAAATAAAATTTTCATTTAAGAACCCATTATAAATACCATGATACCCAAACAAAGGGATAATGGATTTATTTTCCTATTAAATGACATTATTTCTTATAGAAGAAGCCAAATATAAAATAACGGTTATGGTGGAGAATAATTTGTTGTCGCTGTATACATTAAAAAACATTACTTTTTCATTTTGTAAAGAAAGTAAAACAATTCATATAAAAATTTTACATTTGAAAATGTTTATTGAAATTCAAGATAGAAATATATTTTTCTACAAATTCATATAAATAAATATGTAATTCAATATCATGAAGAAAAATTATTTTATAACTATATATTTAAACGTTCAAGGTGTCATATACCACTATGAACATCTAAATATTAATCTTAATGATTCAATAAATAACAATATTGTTGATGAAATATGTATATGAAATGTCATAGTATCTATATATAGACATTATAAATGAATAATGAAACAAATTATCAAAAAAATACCTCAATGAAAGGAGATTGAGATGAAGTCACTTACATTTAGTCTGACTTGTCTCGTTCGTTCTTTAATTTCTTGAATAATATAATTTGGTTAATTTTTACTAGGTTTCTAAAATTTTGAATTTTATTATTCATTTAATTCCACTTATAACCATTTTAGATTAGTTAATTAATTTTTTGGGTTCATATAGGATTTTTGTATTATTATTGGTATTTGAGTCAAGAATAATCTTGATTTCAAGAAAATTATCCATGTTGTCATAAGTCCATTTTCACCAGAATATTATTAATGATTTAAATATAAAATATATCAATGAAATAAAATTTTATAATAATGTATAACATTTTGATATATGAAATTAAATTTACCTTTCATAGGGACAGTAGGTCATATGTACGCAGGAACGCTACTTCCATTTCATTGTCATATTAAAAGAATATAAAAGAAATAAAAAATAAAAGATTAATAGGTATATTATAATTATAGTATAATATATATGTAATATATGTCACATTATTTCATTAAATCCATCCTTTATATGTTCCATGTATGGTATGAATGAGTCATATCACATTGAGGGGGAGGTAGTCCAGACTTTTTCAAAAAGAAATTATCATATTTACATATAATGGAAAGAATAAAGGAATTCCATAAATAAAAATTATATATTAATAGATAAAATATAATATTTATCATATATAAATACATTTATATCATAATGGCCACCATGGTAGGAGGTAGGAGAAAATTGAACAATGATCATTTCTTGAGGCCATAGTTCATCGTACACAGAAATAATAAGATCAGTATACAGTACATGGAGGTGTGTGTAATTGTAGTTCAAAACCTAATCATAACAAAATCCTAGTAAATTTAGGATACTATTTTTTTAATAATGGAATAAAAATATCACAGGGGTGGATAAGTAAAATAAATGAAAGAATCATAAGAGAAGTTGTCACCTCAAAATCGGTTAACTCCTTTTGATTTGAGCAAAAAGGATCTCCTGAATTTACTTCTTCCGAAATTATGGATTATAGAAGTAAGGTAGGTATTTTTTTAGAATATTTGAGAATAATATGGATTATCCAAGGGGCCTGAGTGGTTTGAGTATGTGGTTAGAGGTTGTGTCCATTTATAGGAGGGAGGAGGGGCACTTTAGGAATGTCTTGAAATATAATTTAATTACAATTTAATTTTTGAATTATAATAGATCCAATGTGATAAATATGGAACATTATATAAGGAAGGGTCAAAATCTTCTCAACCAATAGGTTTTAGATAATGTTAGGTCTGAAACATAACCTTATCTTTTTTTAAGCCTTAGTTGAAAACATATACTCTTACCATGTCTTCTTGTATTTTCATAATATATGATTACTATAGTTACTATAAAAATACCAAATAACAAAAAGTGGATCATTAATTACATTTTATCCATTATATCAATCATTTGGATGAATTATATATTTATAGGACTATTATATAATTTAATAAAATCGTATTAGGTTTAAAAAATTATTTATGTCACTTTTGATACTATTTAGTAATTGATTTTTTTGTTAAAGTCATTAACTCATCCCACACATGTCAATGTCATCCAAAAAATTCATGGATGCCACAAAAATGTTTAAAATACATTTTTTTATATTTATAATATAATTAATTTGAATATTCCATTGGTAAGTTAATAATGGTATCATCATTATTTCATAAATATATTTATTTATTTAATGTCTAAAATTTATAAATAAAGTACCATGATGTATGAAATATTTCTAGATTTCTAAAAATTATTTATAGTCGATGATATCATTTATATAATCCAATATAACGTTTGATTAGTTAGGAGTTACATGTTTATGTTATATATCCATTTTCTTTAAAATAAATGTCAAAAAATGTCATTATCACACCCTTCTGGCTCCATGGGATGCTAAAATCCAACCAAGGAAGCTCATGTTCAGACATGTCTCATCAAATATGATTAAGAAAGGTGTTAGTGTATTTTTTATTATTGTAATATTATTTTTACCTTATTGATCCTTTAACCAAGGTAAATTAACATAATTAATGAAGTTACTATTCATAATGTCCAAAAATAAAAGGTACCAATTTACACAATTTCGAACTTATAATTCCCAATATGGAATCAATTTTTGAAAATTCAAAACACATAAGTTTCAAAAATTAATTTAAAATTAATTCCCACTGTCAAAAACCTAAAGAGGGTATTTAAGAAATAAAAACTATCAAAATATTGACATATGTTTGTGTCTAATTTAAATGTGAAATTACTTCCAATGAGAAAAATGGGATTTAATAATTAATAAATGATGAAATTACACTATAAAACCAATTAAAATGACAGTATAACTATATAGAGATATTAAATGATAAGGATGTTTTGAATTTAAATGCAGTAATTTTCACTATTCACTAAAATGTAGATTTTATCAGAAAAATACCAAAATTTCAACCAAGGTAAGTTTTCTTGTCCCTATTATAAATAATAAGTATATTTTTTCAAATATAACAAATAAAATTGACAAAA
This sequence comes from Viscum album, assembly GCA_963277665.1. Classification (NCBI taxonomy): domain Eukaryota; kingdom Viridiplantae; phylum Streptophyta; class Magnoliopsida; order Santalales; family Viscaceae; genus Viscum; species Viscum album. The sequence continues at coordinate 1,446,754,736 of OY728151.1, read as the reverse complement.
ATTATATTTACAAATGGTTCTCTCTCAAAATGTGGTAAAATGACCTTTTAAAAATATTAGATTATGTTATGCATAAAATATTAATCATGATAATTTTAAGCCTCTAATATTTATTGAATAAATGAAAAAAAATTTAAAAATATTGTGTAATAATAGTTTAGTTATTTTTTTTAATTACCACCAATTCAATGGAAATGAATTGACTACCATTTCAAATAATAATAATATTATTATATTATTTTTCTGTATAACTCATCATTGTGTGCAACGTAAGATTTTAGAGTAACCAACTTTTGAAAGTAGAGTACACTATAGGAAAAAGTATCCACTTTAACATAAAATTAATATCTTATTAATAAATATTATTGAATATGAAATTTTATTATTCTATAAATACATATAATGTTACAAGTGATCCTATGTGATTGCGTTCGTGATGTTATGTGACTGTTTATGTGGGTTTCTGTGGTATTTTGAGGAGATGGAAGATCTAGGTTGTATGAAATTGTGGTTTGAGAGTGGTATACCAATGTAAAGGTGGTTAGAGGTAACCATTATCAATCGGGATCATTTTATATTATATTGATTGGATTGGTTTATTTGGTGTGAATCCCTTGGGGAGGTTTGGATGGATAGTTTTCTTATTTTATTTCAATAGGTTCTTTTATATTCTCATGGGTGCATTAGATTCCTTAATTCACATATTTATGATAGAATTTTGTTTTCCTACTATGTTTACCTGAATTCTAACCCAATTAAAATAAAAAAATTCATGTTATTGGGAAAACTATATGAATTGTGGTGGATATTACTATCTTAGATAATTGGATTGTTTCTGTGTCACTATATTTGTCTTGATTGTGCTATTTTATTTGTGTAATTTTATATTATTGTATTTATTTAAACATTAATTTTGTGTTTTTTTGGTTTATTTTATGTTATTCCATGTTTTTTCATTTGGATGATTTATATTGCCTCCAATCCCATTTAGTTATGGAGGGCAATTCCTCCCATTACAAGATATTTTTGTACCCTCGGTTCTAGTTTCCAACCGGACACCTACTAGAGGTGGGAACCTAGGGTTATTGTACTCTCCACTCATTGAGACATATCTAGTAGGATGCGGTCTTGATATAGTTGTATTAGAGGTGATAGATGAGAGATATGATGGAGTTTGGAGTTCGGCATAGTGTGCATTACACGAGTTGGTATGAAAGTAGTTCTAGTTGAAATTAGTCTGTGACAAAGGACATGGAGACTAGCTAAGAAACAACATATTATGACTGTCATGATTCAGTTCACCGACTCTGAACATGTTGAATAACCATGTGGGGTGGACCTGTTATTAGGATAGAGACCTAGGAATGATATATGCATCATTATGACTTATGTTATTGTTTAAATTGGGTTATTTCAGAAATGATAAAACTAATAAATAGGATTAAAATGAATCTAAATGGATTTCCATACATTCTACGATTATGAAATCTATTTTCCCTATTATAGTTATAAGTCATATTTTTCATCCGCATGTGGCTTAGGAAGTTGAGGATCAACAAGTAGATCCAGTTGATAATCATATGGTTGATCTGATAGAGTTGGATGGGACTTAGAAGAGGTAATTGGATGCTTTTCAAAAGTAGGATATATGGAATTACAAGGAAATTGATTCAAATATAGAGATATAAAATTGGATGATGGATCTCAAGATCTCTTTATGTTTAATTTGGGCCCTAGTGGGATACTGAGCCACACTGGTAGTTATTCAGATCCGAGGACCTAGGTTTTGTGGGTGGATAACAAATCTATGACATGTAATGTTTGTGAAATATTTATTTGGTGACTTCCAGAATGTTTATTGGGAATAATTTACCTTATTGATAATTAATGAAGTGAAGAGGCATGAGCCTCTTTCTATACAATAGTATTTTATAACAGTGTGGGAGTTGGGATTCATGTTCATGGACCTTCTACGTTTTACTCTAATTATTTTTCTAGATGAGGTGCCTAGTGTAATACATTTTCAAGATTCAATCAGTCTTTCTATATAGTATGTAGTTACTCATTTTCGATTGACAACTTATCTGGATGGTTATAATTAGGAAGAGGTGATCGAGTAGATGCACTCATTAGGAGGCTTTCAATTGAAGAGAAACTAGTAGGGATTATAATGGATTAAGGGTTGTAGAGGTAGATATTGGGAACTTGGATATTTCAGGTGTTACCAGTTGGGAATTGACATAAGAATCTATCATTTGATCCTTTGTGGATACAGTTTATCATTATATTCCAGAGGACTTTGTTCCAGTGTAATTTTTTTGTGATGTTCACAGTCATCATCAAAACTGATTCCCAATATTCCTTCAACAACATTTGGATGGAGGTGTACATGTTCATCACCATTAATATAAGCGGTTTCTTGTGAGACAAATTTAGCATTATGGGAATCATGATATCCCTCCCCTTAAAGTTTATGGGGGAATATTCATTCCATACTTAGGATATTCATTTTTTAAATGACCACAACACAAGAATTATCAAAAAGGTGGTTCTTAGAAGATAGGAATAGGATTTGGGCATTGTTAGTTGCACACAATGGAGGCAATGGATCCTCATGGATCATAGATCATGAGAGATATGATCTGTTTTTAGTAACCTTGATTGTGCTTTGTTTGATTTAAGATCTTTACACACATTAGTTATACCCACTCTTGTCCATGATCTGGGACAAGATGTATAAATGCTTCTTTTTCCCTTAGAGTTGAATATTCTAGTGTGAGTATAGTCCAGCTTGTTGCATATGTTTTGAGGCTTTAGATTGATTATAAAACCACATTATTCCCATGGGGATTTTTATTTTCTACATATGAATCCATTCAATGTAATCCTTATAATTGACTAATTGTATTACATGCATTCTACCATATAATTAATTCATATTAGAGATTTTTTCTCAGATATAGAAGGCCAATATCTAGTTTTTGTTGGTGTGATGGGATGTTAGGTTGGAAATTGGGGTGTGGATCCCCTTCATTATTATATGGTTTAGTTTTCTATGTAATCATTTTATTCATGGACAATGGTGGTCCCAAGGATGATTGGGATGTTTCTAGATGTTTTCCCCATAGAAGATGTGGCATTACCCCATCGACGGGATGTTTAGTTCAACATAGACTCATACTCAAGTGCTTCATTTATTTCTATAGCACCTCATGTTATGAAACCTTCTGAGTTTCAATCGTTTCAAATTCAGATAGATGATATGATGCGGATGGGTTTTATATGGACGAGTATGCCATCGTGGGGTTATCTTCAATTTTTTCTCTAATAAGAACGATGGATCACAATGGGTGTGTATAGACTTTGAGTTGCTAAATCAAGAAATGGTCAAGAACTGTTACCCACACCCAAGAATAGATGATTCCTCTAACTAGATTAGAGGGGTGAGTTGGTTTTATATCTTCAAACTTGGATCATGATATCAGTAGTTGAGGGTGAAGGATGTTGATATCCCAAATAATTTCCTTACATTCATGTATGGGAACTTTGAATTTTTAGTTATACTATTTGGTGTTAATAATTATCCTACTATGAAAATGGGGATTATTAACTCCATGTTTCAATGGATCCTAGAGTAGTTTTTATTATATTAATTGATGAAATAATGATCTACTAGATACTAAAGGAGGTGAATATTGATCATCTAATAATTATTATGTATGTTCTTCAATGAAACCATCTCTATGAATTATTAGTAACTATATGATTTGGACATAATAGGTGCAATTACTTTAGCATATAGTGTCCCAGTGGGGAGTTCCAAAATACCTATCAGAAGTTGAGGCAGTTGTTTCTTTGGAAGTACCTATGAATGTGGTAGAGGCTCGTATCTTGGGAATTATTACATACTATTATCTGTTTTTTTCCTGATTTCTCTAAATTTTGGCCCCCATTAACAATATTAACCTATAATTACTATGATTTTTTCTGGATTGATCAGTGCTATGAGGCATTATGTTAGCTAAAGTAGAAGTTGGTCAATTCTCTAGTGCATTATTTTCCTTTGTTGGGTGTGACGTAGGAGGTTGTTTTTGGTTCATATCATATTGTATTTGGATTAGAGTTGATGCAACAAAAGGTAGTGATATCTTATAGGTCTAGAATGTTATTTCCCCATGTGCATAACTTTGTGACCCATGATCTGGAGCTAGAAGTTGTTGTGATTATGAAGAAATTATGGAGTAATTACCACATTTGGGAGTGATTTTTGGTCTTCAATGACTATAAGAGTTTGAAGTATATATTTTATTACTATGATATGAACTATTGGTAGTGGTGGTGGTTTGGGATTCTTCAGGAATATGATATTTGGAACCCGTACACCAAAGGAAAAGTGAATGTTTTCATATATTTCTTGATTTTGATATTGGAAAATGATGTTTTTCAAGAGTTTATGTATACATGGAGATCCAAAGAGGAGTTGGAATCCTTACACATGAATTCATGGGTCGATTGGGGTAGAGGATATTAGTTTCAGATGATGGTGTAGTATTCTTATCTGTATTAGATAAAGGGTTATCAATAAGAAGACTCGTAGGTAGCGGTGATGTGTGATCATGTTTCCCGCATACATTATCCAATGTGATTGTTGGAGGTTGTCTAGAATCTGATGTTTTTTCATGTATGGTGTTTTTTCTAATATAGATCCTTGAGGTAGTCCTTCGTGTGTTTCATAGATCACCTTTGGCAGTACAACCAAGAGTTTCTAATGTGTAAAAATGATTGACATTTTAGTTTTGGATTCCCAGGATGAAACGTGAAGAGGGGTAGTTTATGGAAAAGTGATTAGTTTTTTACTAATTATTGTCCAATAATCATTCATCTAAAGTTTGTTACAAAATTTGGAAATTTTTTAGAGGAAATATAATTACATATTGATTATCTTTTCGTAGGGTTACCATGATATCAGGGTAGTTTGAGTCTATCTTTTTTGACATGGGTCAGTTAAAAAAATCAACCAAATTCTTAGCAATCAAGGGGTCAGGTGCAATGGATTATTTGGCTAAGAGGTTTATGGATGAGGTGGTCTACATGGATGGAGTTCCAGGTTCCATTACCTTATATCAAGATGAACATTTTACCTCATACTTCTTTTTGGTATTTAATAATGATTTTCACACACAGTTACTCCTCAACACTTCTTCACACCCACCAATATATGGGAATTTGGAGTGAAATATACTAGATTTGGATGATATGTTTCATTTTTTTTTGTCTTTGAAAGTGGTGGATTTTTGGTCCGACACATGTCTTTTGTCGAGTTTTCAAACAATACTTTTTATCACTCTTCCATTGGAATTGATTTTTTAAGGCTTTATATGGGAGGCCATGTTGTTCATTATTGTGTTGGATGGAGCTTCGAGAGGAAGCAGTTCAAGGTCCTATTTTCACACAGCGTATGATAGTGAAAGTTCATCTGTTTCAAGATAGGTTGAAATAAAAAAATTAATAATAGAGGCTTTATATCTATTGCAGGAGTAGGCCCTTGGATTTTGATGTTGGGGAGAATGTATTCTTGATGGCATCTCCATGATGTGGTAGGAAGAGTATTTTTAGGGTAATAAGATTTCTATGTGGTTTTTTAGGCCCTTAGTTGTGAAGTGGTGAGTTGATGATGTGTCATATTAGTCAGTGTTTCCATAGGGTTGGAGAGTATCCATCACATCAACCATATAACATAGATTTATTGATATCTACACGATTACTACCATGTCCTTGACTAAATATAGTTTGATATTGAGGGTGAAATGAGGTTCATGGAGCCTTTATTATTGTTATAGTATCACCAAGAGAAGGTTTTTGATAGATTAAACATTTCCTTGGTTCATGTGTTTTGGAGGCATGGTGACCAGAAGGAGAGTATATTACAGAAAGTGTCAAACATGTGTTCCCAGTTCCCGGATTTTTTTTTTCTTTTCCATGTAATTTTTATTGATGTGATGTGTGGATCCATATATGTTATGAGATGATTTTCCATGATTTTTTATGTGTGATAAATCTTAAAATATGAAAATTCAGGGACATGATTCCTAATAAATATGCATTTTACTACACTATTATTAAACACATGTGTGTGTGATACTGTATTCTAGAGTGAATTTTATCATGACTCAGAGGATAGAATTACCAGATTCATATGTTACACGATTTGTAGATTATTTTTTTATAGGTTTTTGTTTCAGATATGTGGAGTCTGAGATGATTGTGAGGTTGTGCAGCTATGTGAGGGGATCATATTTTTGTATGTATGGTGATGAGGTTTTGAAAGGTATTTTGTTCCCATTTTATATAGTATGTCTTTTTAGTGATAGTGTTTGACATATGAAAATTTCCTTCTAAGGTATCTCATGAGGTGGGTTTTCAGACCCCTTTCCTTTATAGAATAGTTTTGAATTCTCAAGGGAATGAATCAATTGAGAGTGATCTGATGTAATATTCCACACCTTTGTAGTCTCTTACATTTTTTGTTCTAGTTGATGGAGGTATTTCAATGAAGTTCTTGGAGTTTTTGGAGGATTCTGGAGGTGTGGATGATTTTCTATAGGTAATAAACAGTATATATTGATTACATGACATGAAATGGTGTTTCACAAAATGTGTTGTTGGTTTGTTATGGGCTTCTAAATCTATTGATGGGGAACCATGAAATAGATTCAGGTCATTTAGTTTTAATTCGTGACATGTAATAATTAATTTCTATCAAGACATATTTTAGAAAAAGATGTAAATTTATGGAATCCCAATGATTACACACCATGTAGGGATTACAAAATGAGAACTAGACATGATTCCTAGTTCAATGTTTTTTCAAATCCATATATAAATCAATTGGCTATTATATCCCTCTCTTTTTTTAAGAACAGTAGTCCCCATGAGGATAAACTCTATCGCACTTCTCCCTTTCTTTTGTTTGTTGGTTCAGGTGGTTTTTCATTGGTGATCGACGATAAGTCCTTCTCTTATTTTTTGTTTTTTTATAACACTGAACCCTTAAGATTTTATTGTGTTGATGTTTGATTTGTTTGGGGTGGGAGTTGGGTTGGGTTTTATGTTCCTTTTGTGACATGTAGGTTAATATGGTGGTGTCTTTTGTCCTTGTGGTTTGTGGGAAATATTCTACAACCTTCAGTTTACAGTGAGTCTATAAAGAATCATTATTCTACGGATTCCCTCATTTCTATTTATTGCATATCATGCGGGAGGGGTTCACATTTTTTATCTACTGTTTATGGCTGTGGAATATTATTTAAAGAAAATTTATTTATTATTTGAATTTTATTAGAAAAGGGGGAATTATTCATATGATTTTACATCATTTAATTCATTTGTATGTTCTAATTATATAGGCATGATGCCCCTACTGAAAATTAAGGTCATTGGGGGATTTTTTTTAATCAATGTTATTAAATGTGACTATGGTTCTTGTTTTGATTATTGAAAATCAAAATAAACTAAAAATATTTACTAACCACATATATTTTTATAATAAAATGGTTTCCACATGATTATGGTTTGTGGGATAACACCCCAAAAATATATTAGAAGGTGATAAAAATCCTCTCTATTAGATCATTAAAATGAACATTGACGTTTTGTGTATGTGACTATTTTGTGGGGTGCTGATATGTTGATGGGGAATTCGGGGATTATGTTTTGAAGGCCTTATTTTTGGGGAAACGATGAGGTTAATGTTTGGCTGTGATATTAGGGTGGTTAGGTGATCATTTGTTTGGTCATGATTTTGTGACAGTGTGGTAGTTTTTTTTAACCATTATTTTTGGGGTGGAGAGGTTATTTTTTTCATGCTTTTGTTGTAATGAGATTATTTTTGTTTGGTGCGACATATTGGGAAATGTGGTGATGTTGTGATCTGGATAATTAGCCTCTTTTGATGTGCGGTCTATTTTTCCATATGATTAATTAGTGATTGAAAAAATAATTATTTAATAATGTTTTAAAGGCTTTAGATTTGATTTAGTTAGTAGGAGATTAATGGATAATAAACAAACAAATAAATTTATATGTGCATAAATGTGGTAGATGCTATGTAGTGAAATGAATGAGATGGAAAATGGGTTTTCATGGAAACTTAAATTATGGATTATGGTGTTTGTGGTGTTATGCATTTTGTGGTGGTTGAAAATGTAAAAATGTAGTGAGTTGGTTACTATTTAGTTGTGAACCTATATGATGGTCATGTTAGTGGATATATGTACGTACATGTATATTCCATACCAAATCTATACACACCCCATCCATGTCGAGCAACTTGTTCCAAAACCCAAATAATCATGTGGGTGATGTGTTTTCCCAACATCTTGTGTGCCGGTCAGAGGGTTGGGTAGCAACTATTTCCCACTCTCTCTTCGAAGCGTGGAAGGTATTTCACATGATGTGATGGTCAGTGTATAATAGTGCACTTTATGGTCATTGTAATAGACTTTTTGTCCTTTTTAGAGATGTGAGGTGGTCGCGAATGAATGGTGATGCTCCTAGGTGTCTATAGGTGAGTTTGGACTTAGCTCAGGTGTTCGTGTGTAGGATGATATGGGATGAGGAGGCCTATATTATGAGACGTTCATGGTATGATGAGGTGAAAATATTAATTTTCGTCATGTTTTAAATACCATACTTATATTCTTATGATTGTGTATGTGTATGTGTTGTGGCCTATTTTTAGGTGGGATATGATGGGGATGTGCTTGTAGGGTGTCAAACCCACCTGTCTACAGCAGTGATATGGTTTGAACATTCTTGTGTGATGGTGCTTTCTTTATAATAGATAGGTGATATAAGAAGTATGTCATTGGGGAGTGCAAATGGAATATGATTAGGAATGAAATTCATGGTACCCTTTATCGATGTGACTCATGATATATCATATTATACGGATTGTGTTACTTGGTATATGTTAAATGATGAGTTTGGGATGTATATTTGACTTGTTTATGTATTGTTGGTTCTTCTATTTTTCAACGAGTGCGTTATTATGCTTCATTCACATGTGCATGAGAAAATTTAGTTTTTCTTTTGAGTATACATATATGATCACTATAGTTAAATAAAACTATATTCATGTTTCTAGGAGGGATACTTGGAACATGTTGGACATTACTATCTAGGATCCAAGGATAATTGTTATGTCACTACTTTAGATTTCATTTTTGGAATTTAGTTTCAATAATTTTATCTATATCAGTTTTATTTATACATGCATAGTGGTTAAGATTTGTGTAACATCCCGACCTGGCTTACCCTCAAACTGATAGTCAGACTGGTCACCACATGAACTCAAGAATGCCTCCCCGTATTCTAGAGGCTGCCGACTAGTAGCAGGGGTGTAAGGATAGTCAGTGGTGAGACTATACCCTCATTTCAAAGTTTTCATATTAGTGTGAAAATATATAAATAGATTAAAATAGTGGAGTCAACATGAAGAAATAAGTAATTCAGAGGAATTCAATTATAATATCAACTCGATAAAGAAAATGGTCAATGCCAGTTTATACAATGTACACATGTAATCATTGTACATATCTGAAAGTAGTAAAAACATTATCATTCATTAAATATCATTAAAAAAATGTAATGGAATGAAGCCCCGAGGGTTATCTCCACAAGCATCCTGAGCTCCTGCTCAGTCCTTTTCTCCGAACTCCCATGAATAAGAAAACAACAATTCAAAATTCCAGAGTCCTGCAAACAAGAAAAGTCTACTCGGGTACCCATGTGCAGTGGTGGAACAAATAGGGTGTGAGATATAAATATCAGTAGGTTGGGACCACCAGTGTTTAGCTAAATCTAAAAAATGAAATAAAAGTAAACATTTTGAAATTATAACATAGCGATAAAAGAATTGAAAAAATAACAAAAAACCCATCCAGGTTCCTAAGGGACACCTGAGAGCGTTACCTGATTCAACCCACGACTAGTGTGTCTGATCATATCAATTATGTATATATATATAGTACCATTATATATATATATATAAATAGATAGATAGATATTATTAGAATCCTTCTATATGAACCAAGTGCATACTAACCCAAGATAGACATATTCCATGGATACTATTTCTGGTTGGACCACGATGTAACTCAGAGACAATCAGTACCTTAGGAAGCTCTCATAGTCTTACCCCTAGTCCAAACTGCAAGATCTCTCATGGTCTCATAGAAATAAACATGGGGGAGCACATGTTATTAATAACCCAGGATCTCACGGTCCTTTAGAAAATGATGTTGGATGGATCGGGACATAACACACAGACATCCATCACCAAGAGTAGCTCACACAGTCTATCCCTTGGCTAAACTCTATGAGCTCTCATGGTCTCTAGAGTATCATCATAAAAACTAACATTTAATTTCCCCCAAATGGATCTTATGTTCCCTTTCATCCCCTTCTTGTACAAGGTGTAGCCACTCACAACATATAATGCATGAAACATTTAAACACTCATGCATTTCATTAGCCCATTTCAATTACATATAAGTAACTATATTCACATTTATACTTAATGAAAAACATCTTAAGTATTTAAATTAAAACATTAACATGGGTTTCACAATCAACACAATAATAAGAGGAAAGTGCCTCTCATTCAATTCATTTTCTGAACTCAAATCCATTAGTTAACTCAACAATAAACTTGGTATACAAATATCATTAATTAATTTAGCAATTAATTAATCAACAACAAAATTCATATCTCATAGTTAATTTTCCAGAATTAGTTATCTCATTATAAATCTAAACTCTCTATATTCAACTCCACAATTAAATATCTATATCATAATATCAAAGGAGCATGATTATTTCAAAATAATTATCTCAACTTATCCAAATTTTATATTTCTTAATTAATCCCCCGATTGATTATCTCAATTATAACTCTCAATGCACTTAATAAATTCAAAATTAATTATCTCAACATAGCCAATTTCATATCTCATAATTAAACCCCATGATTAATTTTCTCAATAAGAATTCTCGAATCACATAATTAATTCCAAATTATTTGTTTCAACTTAGGATATTCAATATCTCATAATTTTTCACTCGATTAATTATCTCAATTATAATTCTCACATCATAAAATTAAATCAAAATTAATTATCTCAACTTATCCAATTTAATATCCCATAATTAACCCCCTGATTTATTATATAGTAACTTCTCCATGAAAAATTTATGCGTATTTTTTCTAAAATAATGTGTCATTATATCAAACGAAAAAGTTTATTCAATATATGTGTGAGTAAAATGTTGGAATATATGAGTAGATTACCAAAGAAAAATAGTTCATTGTTTTTTAATATTTTATGTGCATACGTTATTCTACAAATTGGTTATTATATTTTATTCATTGATCAAAATCAGTCACCTTTGTAAAATGTGTGATTTTTCTTTCTTAAACATAGATTTTATATTATGATTATGAAATAAATTATTAATTATAATAATTTTATAAAAAATAGAAATATAATTAACATTTAATTTGGTTTCACATGATTTATGTTAATATTTTTGCATGATTTAATATTTTTTAAGTGATGTAGAACATAACTCTTGATCTAAACATATTTTTTAGTTTAAATTTTGTTTATCCTTGAGTTGGATTTTGGTTAACACTCCACCCTTCAAAATAATTGTAAATTCCTAGTGGTTTCAAGTTTCTATATTCAATTAATAAAATTTATAGCATTATTTAGTTTTATCATTTTAATTAGTTATATAATAATTTAATTATAAAATGAGAGATGTGTGTACTAATCACTTGTAATGTTATTTCTAATTATTCATATAAGGAGTTGAAGAGATAATCCTGAAAGGTAATGGTTTTCATTCATTGAAAATTAGTGTCTATCCAATCAGTAGAAGCTCTGTTAGTGTCTAAATAGAAACCATTTAATATGAAAAATATTTATTCCTTATAGTATAGGACATATAATTTTTTCAACTATCTTATATACTTTATGCTTCCTTTCATGACGTGGTTTACTATACTAATTTATTATAATATCACCAAATAAATTTTATTTTTATAATTTTTAATAAAATTATTCAAATAAATATCATTATTGTATGGTTTCTAACTATATTAAAATTTATTATTTGATCACCATAATTAATATACATAGAAAACCTTCAATTGAAACTATAATATTAGACACCTTATCCCACTACATGATTTAAAAAATTACAATTTCATAGAATCCGTTAAAAAATATATATTCATACACTTCCTTGAGTTAGGTTGTGAATGATTGGTCTTGTGGGAGGTCGTACCATTTACATTATTTTTTTTATTATAATATTCTTCTCTTGGACCAATATTTTTTTTTGGTGCACAGGATGGTGTTAATTTAGGTTTTATATTTCATTTTATTTTGATATATACATTTACGTTCTTATGTTTTTAGTTCCTTTCCATCCTTCTTATATTTTATTCTTGACTAATATTATTATCATATAGTGATGTGTCTATATATTTATATTAGGTCCAAATTATATGTTTTAAAATAAATATATATAGTATTTTTTGAATGGAATTGAAATGAATAAATATATTTTAATATTGAATTAATAATAGAATTCATTGGGACAATTTTTATAATGAAATGAAAATTTTTGTGTCAGAACTTATTCCAATTTTATATTATGTTTCGAATTATATTTCTATATTTTTTTATTCATAAAAATTACTAATAACATATAGTTATATATTTTAAATCATTGTTTGAGTGATTATAATAATAATATATTATGTATATATAATAAATATATATATAATCGAAAGTATTTTTATCATAAAATAAAACTCAAAAATCTATAAATGATTTCCTAATGATAATGATCAATATTTAAGATTGAATACACTCATCAAAATATTCAATATAAATATAAATATTAATTTTTCATATGTTTCACTATAAATGTTTTATTATTTAAACCAAAAAATGATATAAAGACAGTAATACAAATATGATTATAAAATAATGGAAATGGAGTTTGATAACTTAATTGATATAATTAATAATTATTGAATAATTATAGGACATTATAATTAATATTAAACTATTGGGGTTAAATTTTAGGTGTTTGATAGTGGATAATAATTTCATAATTTTTTATCATTAGTTGTATGGTTGTCTAAAAACAATGTTATGTAGATTTAAGAAGGTTTTTTCAATAACTTATTAATTATTTTCAATCTAATTATATATAATTATTGAGTAATCATGGAATTAAAAGGGGAATTATAATAAAATTTATTAATGACATCTTTTATGTTTTGATATTGATTTTTAGACAATGAAATAATATTATTAGTTTCAGAGATATTTCATTATTTTATATTCATGCTATATTTTTTTTATTCAATTATATATCATCATTTTTCAATTTCCAAACTCTTATTTATGTATATAATATTTTCAATTAATTGAATTTTTGTCCCATCTATTTGTTTTCTTCTAGTTGTTGCATTAATGAACTCATAAATGTTTTTAATGTCAAGTAAGAGGATTCATTATAATCTTCTCAAAATATGAAATATTTATTTTATCATTATTAGTTTTATATTATAGATGTTGGAAGAAAATTATATGATTATGGAATAAAGCTATTATGGATCGAGATAAAGATGCTTCATTGAAGAAAGTGGATGTTTTCTATTATAGAGACACCATCTGACTGGTGGTGTTGAAAGAATACCCAATTCTTCAAAAAGAACACTGATTTTACAAATGAAAGTATGTAGTTAAAGGATGTTCCATGAAATAATATTGGTTATCCACTGGGATCATCAATCATTCTAGTATTATTCAATTGTAATGTAAAATTACAATAATCTGGTGGACCCAACTGTGAAAAAATAATTGTTCATCTTTCATAATGACAAAAAAGGATTCTAGAACATTCTTATCTCCTTTGGACCTTATAAAAAACAATTAAATATTGAATAAAATCTGTGTAATTGAATAACTCTCCCAATAGAATCAATAAAATTCCAAAGATTAATATACAGAAATCTCAATGTTCTTTCATAGAGAAATTATCCAATTTTTCTTTGATATTAGAGGATATTTTATTACCACTTCTCTATATTTTTTATTTCAATTATTAAAATATTTATGAGAGTTAAGGGTGGAATATTGTATCGGGTTTACATTAATAAAGCGTCCCTTCGAATTTTCTCCTTCTATAGTGGGTTTTCCATACTGCTAACGAGATGGATAGGTTCATTAGCTTATTAATATGTTCTAGAGGGTTTTCTTAATAATAATTATAAGGAAAAACTTTCTTGATCACAACCATTTTCAAGGGGTAGATAACATAAGAACATTATCATAATGGGTGGAAATATAGGGTCTCACACAATGAAATGTCCAAAATCTATTATAAAAGGATGTTTTCACTCTATTTTAATGCCTAAATTCTCTCAATCATATATGATATGTATAATTTTAAATTCAAAACAATTTTTTTTATTCTTAATCATGAAATTTAATTTCAATTAACATTATAATATATATATATATATTAATTTAATTACATCACAATCTTTTAGTTTTGAATTTACTATTCTTGTTTATTTTTTTAAAGTTCAATTCATAGACACCCCTCATTCTGTATTCTATATCCTACAAAATGTATCAAAGGATTCTTTTGGATTTATTAAAATATTCAAATATTCTAAAAATATATATAGTTTTCAGAATTTTAGTTTTCTTCCCTCAAATTGTGTTTAATATTTTTATGTCAATCAATTTAATATTTTGATCATTTTATGATGTAATTTTACCCTTATTAGTAATCTTTTTTTAATAGATTATTTATTTTTGAAAAATAAAATTTTCTCCTTTCATGGTAGCATATTTTATCACAATTTAAAAATGGATATGAAATATTTTACAACTACTAAATAACCAGAAGATAGGTGGACACTGAAAAATATTAAACCCATTGATATTAATGAAAAATAAAAATGAACTCCATATTATTTCATTTACTGAATTGAATTGAATTAAATTTCCAAACAAACATCAAATAAATTTTATAAATTTCATGAATTCACTTATTAAATAACTAAAATTTTTATAAATTCTACATTAGATATCTATAGGAATTGTTTTAAAATAATTTCAACACAACCTAATAAATACATTAGTACTATGTTAGTTTTTTTTTACAAACATTTTCAATTTTCAATATACTATTTCTGATGATTTTAATATAAAAAATATAAAGAAAAACACTCAGGGTCTTCCATTAAATTTTGGAAAAAATGTTACTATTTTATAGGAATCAAATTGTATGACGAAAATGGTGGTCGATGAATTTTTTAGATCCCAAATGTCATATAAATTAAGTATGAAGATAGAATTTTATATTATAGACAATTAAAAAAACGATGTTAATAAATAAATCTACATGAAATAGACCACATATGGCTCATCCATCAGAAATGATCAACAATTTTCTAATCTCATGATGAACATGGACAATTGAATTATGAAATTGAAATCATTCAAAAAGACCAAGTAGGTAACTCAAATTTTGAAACATGTAGGGATGTTATAAGAACTCAAAGAAAAAATTTCACATCATGATATGATACTCCATCTAAAAAATAGTTAAAAGTTAAGGAAACCTGGAATATAGGCTCTTAAATATACGACATAAAGTGCATGATAAAAGTCCATGAACTCAACCACCTCAATTGATTAAATTTACTCAAGGGATAAGTTCCTATGGTACATGTTGATGAAGACATTAGGGTTAGTTAACCTCTTCTAATTTCCTATATTTTCTATTCGTCTCTTAATTATTCCCCATCATCATCACCTTCCACCTCTTATCTCCATAATTATAAAAACTATAAATTATCATTTTATCAATGAAAAATGGTTTCATGAACATTCGACATTTTTAAAAAACAGGATAATTAATGTTGGAAATATATGAATGGAAATAAAATTATTCTAAAAGGGTTGGATGATATATTTAATTTAAAATTTTTTAATAAATTCTAAGAATCATCAGATGTTAATGTAATTAAACATAAAATAAATGAAAAAAATTATCATTAAATATGAAATCATCATGAAAATAATATAAATAATTTTTGTTCTCTATGTGATGTGGAAAAACAAACTTTGGTGTTTATTTTAAAAAACTTTTGAACCTCAAAAAATCCATCAAAAACATGTTTCAGGAAATAATTTGCTCAAGTTATGGTTTTAAATTATTTTAAATGAATTTCATATTTAATTTATTAATCTGATTGAAAAAAATCAAGATTTGGGATTCCAAAATCAATTAACCATTTGTCCTATATTTATAAAAAAATCATAAAAATGAAATACAAATATATTAATAATCATGGGCTACAGTTATGACACCCATGACTATTTTTCTTCTGATACAATTATTAATTTTATTTTGTAGTAAAATGTCCTAAAAATAATTAACAAAAATATTAGGTTCCTAGATAGTGGTTTCTTATGAAACATGTGTTTTTGTCCCAACTAATTAAATCAAATAAATAAACTAAAATTTGGTCACATAAACATTGGTGATAACACTATGAATAATAGAATTAGTGAATTCAACATCTAATTTTTTTAAAAATTATTTTTTTAGAACACATGAACATAATTTTCTTTCCATTTTTTAGTTTTTACTAGTTTTTTAAAAATTTAATTAATTTTATAATGGAATGTATTTAACAAAAATTGATTTATTTTACTTATAAATTAATTTAAAAACAAAATTATAAATAAACATTATAATATATTTATAGACCAAACATAAAATGATTGAGCACACGTGTCATTTAGTCGATGATTGTTTATAGACACTTTAGTTTTAATACTAAAAAATTATATTTTGATCACTAGAATTATCAATTAGTATGATATTTATCCAAACTACATTTCAAATATAGAATTGTTTTAAATAATTATATATGGTAATAAGTAGAAATATTCAATTATATCTTGTAGAATAATTTCCCATTTTAAATTTATCTAATTAGTTCATTTAGATATATTGGGACCATCTTAAATTAAATATCTCAAGGGTAATTGATATACTTTTGTGACTATTTATGACATGACAAGACACACATAGGAATACATCATATCATATCAATATGAAAATTTAAATGCCTTCAAAATGCATTATAAAATAATCTATATTGAATTTTTTTATCAAAATATCTATATTTTAATTGATCATTGTAGATAATTAAAAAAATAAATGATTCAACATTTCATACAACTGTCAATTATATAAAAAATATTTTCCTACCCCTTGAAACCATCATTAAAATTTGTTATTAGATAGATAATATTAAACCATATATGAAATACCAAAAAATATATATTTTTATTTAATTAACCTTAATAATTTTGAGTTGAGGATATCAATACTAAATTTATTATCATTAAACACATTCTTGTAACACATTTTCTGAAATATAACCGTTATAAACATTGGAAAATTAAAAAAAAAGCATTTTTTATAGTTTTTAATATTAATAATTGATTAATAACACTGAATACAATCTAGGAAAATGTGATTCAATATCTAGGGAAGGTATCATTCATGGATTCTCCATGTCATTGAATGTCATGACCCCCTCCCACCAAAGATGCCCCCCCTGAGCTGACAATGGTGAAAGGGAGATAATGACCCCCGAGTCCCGCCTCCAGTAGGCCCCGGGGTGGCGACTAGCACTAAGGGTATAAATTTTCACAAATATGGGAGGCATTATCCTATTTCATTATTTAGTATCGGAAAAAAGGCAAGTCAAACACCAAAAAAGAAAAAGAAAAAGTGTATAGAAATAAACCCAAACCAAGCCCACATGCATGCTTAAACAATTCATAACAAGGTACAAGTAACAGAAAGCTCAAAGTACAATACCAAAAGAAAACAAGAGTACAAAAACAACAAAGAATCCAACTTTCCGACTAGTAGGTTCCCGCATGACCCTGGTAGTCCTACTGGAAACCTTAAATTAAACGTAGGGTGAGCATACAAGTATACTCAGTAGGGAAACCTAAAGCTCTCGTGCACAAGTGGGGAGACATCCTAATGTCCTGTGAGAACAACAGTAGAAACCTAGCAAGGAATTCTATCCACCAAACCTCACCAGCCACACTCACCAAAACACAAGCAATAAAGGTAGTAGTATATAAGAAAGTAGAGTATTGGGTACCCTGCACCATATCCCTTTATTTTGATGCACTTCCTAAAGGCAAACGTCCTGATGCTGCCACACTCTCCCCTCCCACACACACATGGGCCTCAGAACCACGTATCCCGCCCGCACACACCTGGGCCTCACAACCAAGTATCTCGCCCGCACACACCTAGGCCTCACTACCATGTATCCCGCCCGCACACACCTGGGCCTCATCCCGAAGATTCTTGGGAAACAGTAGAACCTGCCCAAAGAGTCTTGGGCTAAATCCACCCCAATTGAAACCTACTCGAAGAGTCTTATGAGTAAGGTCGCCTCAAGACATCACAACCTAGGGGAGAATGAGCAGTAAGGAGCTAGTAAATAAGGGAAAAGCACTCTCTCCCATGAAATTAGAGTGTTCGGCACTAAGTGATCAACATGGGAGGGTTGCGATAAAACACAAAAGATACAGATATGTATATGTATACCAGACACACAGCCCAACCTATGGCTTCTAAACCGAGAAACTGAGCATGTGCCTCAACACTACTACTACGAAGCATGCATACAAAAAACAACCCCAACCAGATTTATGTTTTCATGTTTCAACAGAATTAGTTTATTTAGTTCCTTAACTACTGGGCAACTATCCACAACCAACCACATCAATCGTTCGTAAAACATATCACTGCCATCCATAAATCATGTTAGGAAAACACAAGCAACACAACCAAGACCTTCTTATCAACCAACCAACCCAATGATTATTAATTCCGTTTCATTACCATGCCCCACCATTCATTAACTCTTCCACTTTTATTTATTATTCACAACCCAAAGTCCATTCACATTCAACCCATCCCTATATCCCCACTGCAAACTGCCATAACCACAACTGCACCGTACATCAATTTCCCTTTAATACCATTTATCGCAGCCCCACTGCCCATCACCATCACAACATTCACACCAACCCACAACCAAGTCAACCACAGCCCCGCTGCTCACCCTATCCACAACAACCCACAAAACAACCCCATCACTGCCACGTAACCAAGCCAACACCCACATGCTCATTATTAAATTTTCCTTAACCGGGGTGATCACACAAGGCTTCCATATTTTAATAGACAACTTTATGTGATTAACCAATTTCCACATTCCAAAAAATTTCCATCTATAAGAAAATCCAGAAGGAGAGGGAAACATTTAATTGCGTAAGAAAAGGCCCCCAAAACCCTTAATTTTCAGTAGGTAGAAACTCATTCAATTCACAACATAATATCACAGGATGTAAAGTAACAGAAATCACAAAATTCCCAACCCCGTTCTTTAACCAGTTATTATCTTCATTTAATGGTTCAACTATTTATCAGGAAAATAAGAGGATACCCACCCCGCATGATGCATAAATTAGAGAGACGAAGGTAATATCCCTACCTCAATAGGTTCTGATCACAAAGCTCCCCCAGATCAAGCTTAGAAGACGTCCGTTGGTGTCCTCCACTTCTGTCAGGTCCCGGAAAAACCTCCTTGGGTGGAATTCAGAAAGGAAAGGCCGAAGGAAATTCAATGGATCCATTCTCGAAAGTTCTTCCTCGTTGTTACGATCCTGTGGCCGCTGACGGATCATAAATCGGAGCTTGGACGAAGAAGTTATGGAAGGAAGAGACTTTGAGTCTCTTGAGAGAGCTCAGCTCAAAGGAGAGGGGAAGAGAGGTGTGTGTGTTGAAAAGGAGGAGCGGACCCCTCCTTTTATAGGCGTGAAATTCCAAATTACATGGCGTGTACTTTATGGAACATGGCGTGTACTCGGTTCTTTCACACTGTCTCCAAGTGGCTTCCAACATGGCTCCGCGGTCGTTGACCGGTCAACACACGGTTTGAGGGTAATGCATACGCGGGGAATGACTACACGACATGTAGTTTGGACACACGGCGTGTATACATTGTTTCAAATAGCGAGGACATGGCCTGAAACATGGGGTATACTCGGAAAGGGGGTACATGGCGTGTACTCAAACTACACGGCGTGTAGTTTCAAAATTCTAGAAACTGTTAGAAAAGTCCATTTTACCCTCCAGAACACTTCTTGACCTTATTTTGGACAATATAATGGGCCGGAGAGATTTTTTCCGTTACATCAGATACCTCTTAAAACATTCTCATCCCCGAGAATTCAAAAACCAACCCTGAGGAAACCCAAAAGGATACCTATTAGTGTTCTCGTTATAACAGGAACCCAACCAACAACCCTATTCATTTGTGTTAGGAATTCCTTCTCCTATGTCGAGATATTGTCCACTTTTGGTGGCACTGACTCGCCTGCACAGGTTCAATCGCATCCCCATTAATGCGTCTCTATTAAGGATTGGGCCTTCCCACTTCCATATATTAGGATTTTCCAACTTACACTACCCCCAACACCGTACAACCCACACACTGCCCGAACACATGGCTTAGGGAATTCCTTCTCCCATGTCAAGATATTATCCGCTTTAGGCGGCACAGACTCACCTGCACGGGTTTAATCGCATCCACATTAATGTGTCTCGATTTGGGTTTAGTTCTTCCCCTCCCCACATGATAGGACTCTCCACGTATATTTAAACAAAAGTGGGAAACAACATAGCATTAAAAACTCACAAAAACAAGGTCCAGGCCCAAAGAATGAGCAAAAGGAGTTCCAACAATGGAGTTTAATGCTCCCAAACAAAACACAAAGGAGATCATTCAAGAAAACCCAAACACATCTCTATCGATCCCTGGTCCTTCTAGAGATGCTACCTCTGATGCATGCAACTATTCGTGCCCAGCTCCTCTGCCTCTCTATTGAAATCCGCCTCCCCGACCATGCCCTGGTTGGAATCCTTCAAGAACTCCATGTGGCTGGCCACAACCTACTCCATCTCCCCTTAGTGGGACTGGAGCCTGTTGCTGCTGGAAGGGTCTTTCCGACGACTGGTGCTGCTGAGGCGGGCATTGAACCTTCCCACCTCCACCATACTGATCTTGGGTCGGGCACCGACTCTTAACGTTCCTGAAACCTCCACATGAAAAACACCTCAGTCCTAGGCTCGTGAAAAAGGGACGAGGACCTGATGGTTTGAACTAGAACTGTTGGGGCCTGCTCCCTACCGGCCTGAAACTGGAAGGTCCTGTCGTAGGAGACCTGCTGCTGACGGCCTCCCCTTTCGACGAGCCTGGCTGGTTCCCCTCTCGGGGTGCACCTCCCAGCGAGTGCATCCTCTCTAAAACCTCTTTCTTCTTATGTACCGCCAAGTAAGCTGGAAGGGTGAAGGGGGTGACCGCATACTGGAGCGAAGGACGAAGTGAATCCTCCAAACGTCTTGCCTGAGACTCCTCATCTGGAAAGAGATCCGGAGCAAAGCACATGAGATCCTTGAACATGATCCCTAGATCCCGTACTGACATACTCCCATGCTGAAGGGAGAGTAACTCCTGTCGCTTTTCCGCCTTGATCATGGAATAAAGGAATTCCTCTCTAAATTCCTTCTCAAAGTCATCCCATGGAACCTCTACCTCTATCCTCTCTCCGAGGTAGAGTGTCCAACACTGTCACACTGCACCTCTTAGCTGACTGACTGATAGGGGAACCCAGTACTCCCTCAGAGCACAAATCAAGGAAAAAGTGATACCTAGCTCCTCAAGCCACCCCTCTGTCTCTATATCTGAAGTACTACCCTCGTACTTCATGAGGGTCTGCCGCTGAAAAGAATGGAGAGTCTTCTGCCACTGGCTATCTTATTCCTCTCGGTCAATCCTCAACTGATCGACCGCCAGAATCTGCTAGGCCTCGGCCATCTGAGCCACCTGAGGATGACGTCTAGGTGCCATAGCAGTATGGTAAAAAAGGATCGCCTAAGCCCAAGTAGTAAGGAAATTTCTCATGGTTTTATTTTATCATTTTATTTCAATTGCATTCCCAGAACACCCAAATCACGTAAAACAGAATCATGATTATGCATGCACCTTCCCAAGGGTCTCCACCCTGCAATCAATGTAGTCTCACTTGGTCGTTCGGTAGGCTCAGAGTCCTTGCATCGGATCACGGGGGGCCCTAAAATCCCGTGTCCTAGCCGGTCTTCCCTGGTCTATGTCACGCACCAAGAATAACTAACACTGTTGCCCTACCATCCCATGCAATCCTCACTGTGCCTAACTCGAGACTCCATCCTATCACTCAACCTCGCTCTGATACCATTATGTCACGACCCCCTCCCACCAAAGTTGCCCCTCCTGAGCTGGCAATGGTGAAAGGGAGATAATGACCCCCAAGTCCCGCCTCCAGTAGGCCCCGGGTTGGAGACTAGCACCAAGGGTATAAATTTTAACAAATATGGGAGGCATTACCCTTTTTATTTATTTAGGATCGGGAAATAGGACAAGTCAACCACCAAAAAGGAAAAAAGAAAAAGTGTATATAAATAAACCCAAACCAAGCCCGCATGCATGTTTATACAATTTATAACAAGGTGCATGTAATAGAAATCTCAAGGTAAAATACCAAAAGTAAACAAGAGTAAAGCTACAGAAACAACTCTAACTGTCTGACTAGTAGGGTCCCACATGGCCCTAGTAGTCCTAGAAAACTGAAAGTAAACGTAGGGTGAGCATACAAGTATACTCAGTAGGGAAAACTAAAGCTATCATGCACAATTGGGGAGATATCCTAATGTCCCGTGAGAACAACATTAGAAACATAGCAAGGAATTCTATCCACCCAACCTCACCAGCCACACTCACCAAAACACAAGCACAACAGGTAGTAGTATATAAGAAACAAGAGTATTGGGTACCCCACACCATTTCCCTTTAGTTAGCTGCTCTTCCTAATAGCAAATGTCCTGACAGTGCAACACTCTCCCTGCCTGCACACACCTAGGCCTCACAACAACGTATCCCATGCGCACACACCTGGGCATCACAACCACGTATCCCACACGCACACACCTGGGCCTCACTACTAGGTATCCCTCCCGCACACACCTGGGCCTCATCCCGAAGATTCTTGGGAAACAGTATAACATGCCCGAAGAGTCTTGGGCTAAAGCCACCCAAATCGAAACCTACCCGAAGAGTCTTAGATGTATGTTCACCTCAAGCCATCACAAGCTATGGGAGAAGGAGCAGGAAGGAGCTAGTAACGATGGAAAAAACACCCTCTCCCATGAAATGAGAGTGTTCGACACTAAGTGATCAACATGGTTGGGGTGCGATAAAACACAAAAGATACAGATATATATTTGAATACCAAACACATAGCGCAACCTATGGCTTCTAAAAAGAGAAACTGAGCACGTGCCTCGGCCCTGCTACTACGAAGCATGCATAAAACAAACAACCAGAACCCCATTTAGGTTTTCACGTTTCAGCAGAATTAGTTTATTTAGTTCCTTAACTACCGGGAAACTATCCACAACCAAACACATCAATTTTTCATAAAACATATCCCTTCCATCAAAAAATCAAGTTAGAAAAACACAAGCAACACAATTGAGTCATTCTTATCAACCAACCAACCCATTGATTATTAATTCTGTTTCATTACCATGCCCCACCATTCATTAACTCCTCCACTTTTATTTATTATTCACAACCCAAAGTTCGTTCACATTCAACCCATCCCTGCAGCCCCGCTGCCAACTTCCATAACCATAACTGCACCATACATCATTTTCCCTTTAATACCATTTATCACAGCCCCACTGCCCATCACGATCACAACATTCACACCAACCCACAACCAAGTCAACCACAGCCCTGCTGCTCACCCTGTCCACAACCACCCACAAAACAACCCCATCACATGCCATGTAACCAAGCCAACACCCACGTGCTCATTATTCCATTTTGTTTAACCAGGGTGATCACACAAGGGTTCCAGATTTTAATAGACAACTTTACGTGATTAACCAATTACCACATTCCACAAAGTTTCCATCCATAAGAAAATCTAGAAGGAGAGGGAAAAATTTAATTGCGTAAGGAAAGGCCCCCAACAACAATGATTTTCAGTAGGTAGAAACTAATTCAATTCACAACATAATATCACAGGATATAAAGTAACAGCAATCAAAAACTTCCCAACCCCATTCTTTAACCAGTTATTATCTTCATTTAATGGTTAAACTATTTCTCGTGAAAACAAGAGGATACCCACCCCGCATGATGCACAAATTAGAGAGACGAAGGTAATATCCATACCTCAACAGGTTCTAATCACAGCGCTCCCCCTGATCAACCTTAGAAGACATTCGTTGGTGTCCGTCACTTCTGTCATGCCCCGGAAAAACCTCCTCGGGTGGAAGTAGGAAAGGAAAGGCCAAAGGAAATTCAACGGATAAAAGCTCAGAAGTTCCTCCTCGTTGTTACGATCCCATGGCCACTGACGGATCGTAAATCGAAGCTCGGACGAAGAAGTTATGGAAGGAAGAGCCTTCGAGTATCTTGAGAGAGCTCTGCTCAGAGGAGAGGGGGGAGAGGTCTGTGTGTTGCAAAGGGGGAGGGGACCCCTCATTTTATAGGCATGAAAAGAAAAAGTACTTGGCGTGTACATTATGGTACAGGGCGTGTACTCAGTTCATTCGCACGGTCTCCACGCGGCTTCCAACACGGCTCTGCGGCCGTTGACCAGTCAACACACGGTTTGAGGGTAACACATACGCGGGGATAGACTACACGGCGTGCAGTTTGGACGTACGGCATGTATCCACTGTTTCACACAACGAGGACACGTCCTGCAACACGGGGTATACCCAGAAAGGGGGTACACGGCGTGTACTCAAACAACACGGCGTGTAGTTTCAAAATTCTCGAAAGTGTGGGAAAAGTCCATTTTACCCTCCATTACACTTCTTGTCCTTCTTTTTTATAAAGGAATGGGCCAGAGAGATCCGGTCCATTACATTGAAGGCCTTTCGATTCATTAAGAAAAGAATTGAAATGTTGGGATAATCTATTCGAATTTTATGATTGAAATTTTCCAAAATATATTTCACAAACATTTTAAAAAAAAATATGTTTAAGAAAATAATCCTTTTAAAATATGATTATGTGCATGTTTAACAAGAATAATCTTAAAATTATTTACCAATTTATTTTAAAAAATAAAAATTCCACCCCCTTGATTTTTTTTGGATATTTTCAAGTAGGAACTCATATTATATAATTAATCTAATTTGGGGTAGAACAACATTACTCCTTCTCTCACATAGATCGCCAATATATTAGAAATTCCGAAAACAATTAAATTTTTTTTATAGTATAATATTACAAAAGAATGTCACTCAAAATGCTTTATGGGATCTTATGAAATGACCTTTTGATCATCAGATCATGGATTTAAATGGATTATTCTTAATAATTTAAATGATATTGGTAATATAAATATTCACGTGTAGAAGGTAATTTTTATAACCAATAAGAAGGGAAAAAATAGTGAATCCTTTTCAATTGTCACTCAGTTATAATTTTTTAGAATCCTAGTGTCATTCAACCCTGAACATAATTCCAACATTTTAAATGTATGATAAAATACCATTTTTAAATTATTTTATTGTCAATAATATTTTTTCCAAATAACCAATAGTTTTTGAGTAATTTCATTTGGAAAATAATTTTTTCAAATTTAAAAAATGGTATTTATTTTCTAAAATAGTCCCCTCAATCTTATATATCTGGTTTTCAATTTTTTTAAATATTTTTAAATTTGGATAATCTGATTCAAGTATTTTTCTAGAAAATAGATGAAATTAATTTTTTACAAGTGAAAATTTTTATTAATGATGTCATTATTGAATCTAACATTGAATACTTTTGTTTTAAATTTTTTGATTTACTAAAATATAAATTCAATTTAGTAATTTTGGTGAACTATAATTCATTAACTTTTTTAAAATTTCCCATAATAATGATTGAATTTTTCAAAATTCTAGAAAATAAATTAATGACATCATAAAAGGATTTTGAATGAACCCATATAATAAATTTAGTACACCGATTATTAGAACATATGTGATAAAATTAGATTATGTTGGTAAATTAATTGACAACCATCTTTACAGGACAATGATTGGTTCTCTATTTTACTTTTATATTACCTATCTTAAAACAATATCCATTGTTTTTATTTATGCTTTTTCTGATCTAATCTAAATGAATCTAGTCAAAATAGGATAACATTAATTTGATATAAAAATAATTTAAAATATTATATTTTTTTAATCAATATTAAAAAATGTTGTATTAAATATCCTTTATATAGTCCATTTGGAGGATGATAACAAGATAAGAAAAGTTAAAATGGGTATTTCGAACTACATTCAATAAACAATGTCTTGGGGAGTCGAATGAAGAATAAATTGGTTTCATATTTCGTAGATGAAATGAAATATACAATCTCGAGGAGCTGTTTCATGCATATAATATGGATAAAACACCCACTAATAGAATTTAGGAAAATATATTACATTATCCTGAATATGTGTTATATTACTATTTCTATTTATGATTCCAAAAAACATACACCTTCCAACTAAACATGTTGACCATAAGATCAATTTCATAAGGGGTCACATACCAAAT
The DNA here is from genome assembly GCA_963277665.1 of Viscum album. NCBI lineage: Eukaryota > Viridiplantae > Streptophyta > Magnoliopsida > Santalales > Viscaceae > Viscum > Viscum album. The sequence goes on along the minus strand of OY728151.1, from coordinate 1,446,727,870 downwards.
GATTCCATATTAGTTGAATTTTTGAGGATGGAATATAAAATCACTAATATTATCACTCAACCGCTAGAATTTTATAAGTTTAATTTTCATTAATAGTGGGTCTGAAATGGTATGATTGTGAAACATAGTAATTTATTGTGGATAATATAAGTATATTTTTTAATTTTCTTTGTTATATCCTAAATTATTTATATCATTTTCTATTTTTTATTAATGTGTTTAAATAAAAACTTTATTCTTATTTTTTTCTATTAGATGTGATCCCTATATCTCACATGTTCATTCATTTATGGGGGACTATTTTTTTTAACAATAAAATTTTTCTTTACAGAGAGTTTGGTTTTCAAATAAATATTAAAAAATTAAAAACATTATTCACTTATTTGAAACATTAAAAGTCATATTTTATAAAAAAAACTACATATAATCATAATTATAATATTTTTATTTTTAAAATACTTTAAAAAAATTAATATTCTTAAAAAAATCATATATGAAAATTTATAAATATTTAATTTTTATTTATAGAAATGAAATATTATATTTTTATCTCCCATAAAGGATGATTATAAATGTGATTAAAGTTTTATATATACATTCCACATTAATTTTTTTTTGAATTGAATATGAAAAAAATGAAAATTTGATGATCATTTTGAGGAATGAAGGATTCAATCAATGGAAACTAAACCTATTCAAGAGGGAATGAGTATCACAGAAATGGTTTGCTTTTATTCATTTATTATATAACTTTTATCTCTCTAGATTTTTTTTTATAAATTTATTTTTATAAAAATATTTAAAAATTCCTCTCTCTAAATCTAATGTTATTATTAAAAATAGAGTTTGGAATATAAGATATATATTCAAATAAAATTATTTTCAACCTTTCAAAATTTCATTATTATTTCACTCGAAATCTATTTAAATATATATATTTTTTTAAAATATGTTTTATAATATCCCATGAATGTTACTTTAAATCATTAATTTTATATTTTATTCACTGTATGTTATCTTATTTCAACTAATCATAACAGGCGGAAAATTTTATTAAATTAAAAGGTATATATGGTTGAAATGGTGGTAAAATATGTTGTTTAAGGGAGATAAATTTGTTGAAATGTGTTCTAACATGTTATAATTTTTTAATTATTTTATAAATGGGATGTTAAATTGGTTTTGACAGTTAAACATTTCACACAGTTGTTTAAAAGTGAAATTTTTTACTCGTGTTTAAAATATGGATTTTTTTATTGAATTCACCAATTAAGCATATTATATATCATTTATTCATGAACATATTGAAAAACATGGTTTAATATCATGTATATATTGATATTATTAATATATATCTTTATATTTTACTTTTTATTTAATCTTGATAAAACATTTTATCTTTTGTGACTGTGATATTCAATAACTGTGAAATTGATGTAACTATATCTTACATGGTATTTTCCTTATCATAATAACTCATTTATTTATATAAAATTATCATTTTATTGATTTTTACTCTCATGTTTTTTTTATTATTCATGTCAGTAAAAAGAAAATTAGTGATATTAATTGTACTATCAATGGAATCATTGGGATACTTTTAAAATATATTTCATGTATATTATGGTTTTTTTAAATCATGGAATAATGCAGGATTATCACTATAATTTCATATATGACATCTTAGATGGATATAATTAACTATTATTCATTTTCGGAAGCACCAGCTCACCAGTGCAGAGCCACTGACTAGAATGTGGTGTGGATAGAATGACCAATGCTCCAGTGATTCCACTAGCTGACCATCTATTGTAAGCAATTCCATGTTGTCACTTGAAATATCAATGGTAAATTTTTTATGTTTTATGAAAATTTAATATTACATTACTATAGTATATCCCATGACTCATAAATTTTCATTCACATTACCTAATGACCATGATGGATTCATGACCATTCTTATGAGTTTCTATGATCAAAAAATGTGGACCATTGAGACTTGAATTCTAATAGGGGATTTAAACAATGTTGATATTCAATCAAGTAAATCCTCATGAAAAATATATAGAAATATAAATGTTATGTCAATGATACAATCTCTAACTTCACATCAATCTAAAGGGTTATCTTCAAAAATAAGATCATTATCTCTAATTTTAATTCGAAAAATTTTCATTAGAGAAAAGGGTGGGGAATTGTATCCATTCTTCTTCAAGAAATCCTATCTTCATCTCATATTATAATACAATGGGTGATCACTACAAAAAACTAATGCACACGTTTCTCGGTACATTTTTATGTTCAAGATTTTTTTCATAAAAAAAGGGATGAGTTTCTTAATCACCACAGTTATCATAGGAGTACATGCACACTCGATTATGTATTAACCCCTTGTATGCCTGACTCCTTCTTTTTTTTATATTATTTTTTACAATCAACTCCCACCATTACCTGATCTTCTTACTATAGAGTTATCATAGGATTAATAGCATAAACATTTATACCCATGGGGATGAGACACAAGTGTTATTATCTAGTTTTTACTTAACTCCTTTATCAAACAAATTTTTCACTCTATTTCAATTTACACATTTAATAAGTAAAACATCATACACGTAGCTTCATAAATTTTATACTTTCATTTCCATTTAGCATACTTTATAAATTTATATTGACAATAAAAATTTATTATTTATCAAAACTAGTACTTTGTGGTTTAAAATAAATTTAATTGGAAAATTACCCTTCCCATTTGTTTTTTATGTACATTTGATCCCCCTATAATCATCTCCATCCAATATGTTTCTGTATTATTTTATTTGAATTTTTCGTTGTTTTGTTTATTTTGAGATTTTCTATTGACATTTTTTTAATGTTTGTTCATATGTGATTATATGTTAATGTAAAATTTGGGATTAATTCATTTCAATTATCTGTATGTCTACAATGAATATAATATATTATAGTTAACTATATTGAAAGGACTCAGATAATCATTTCAGACATGGATCTTGATTGCAGGTGTTTTTGAGAAAAAAGGGGGATTTTGGAAAATTTATAAGCACATGCAGTGTAATTAGGAGTACATACAGTGTACCCGGATGTCGTGGGAAGCTATGTACTATCCGTATAATGGCCGAGTACATGGATGTCTGAGGTGACTAGGAGATCCCCTAAAGAGGGTGTCGGTTATGGAATGTACATGGCGTTTACATTAAATAAACATGGCATGTACTTTTCTTTTTATTTGTTAAATTTGACCAGCGTCGCATCTAATTCCCATAATTTTCTTTTTCTAACCCCGTCTCATCCAAGAAAGACCAGGAATGACGATTCTTCATTGATCCTCTGATCTATCATTCATTCTCTTTCTCAAACAATGTTGGCTGCATTAGAATCACCTTAGTGAGTTCTTCCTTCTTCTAGAGCCTCATCTCAGGATTTCTATCCTTTCACGAGATATTCTAGGTTGATCATTTTTTATGTTTTTCAATATCAATGATTTTCTAGGTTAATGTAAAGGATGAGGTTCAACTATATTGATCATACGATGTCGAGTTAGGTGGTTTATTCCTTTCTGTATTTGTATTTGGATTATATGTGAAAAAAGTGCCAAATACCCTATTTTAGAGTATTGCGTGTTTTGGAGATTTGACCCTATTTGATGTAATCTATTATTTGTTCGCATGAGAAAGGGAGTTGATTATTATTTAGGTTTGTTACCAGTTTAGTTCATGTATTTACCCATGTTTGTTTGATATTTGATGTTGGATCTAGAACTTCCTATTAGACTATTTTGTTTCCATGGCTAGTGAAATTAGGATAGAGTTGATATTATATGACATTCTTGTGATATGAATTGTAGCTACTTATCCTTGTAGAAGATGAGATTACATTGGCTGCTAGAGAATGTTTGTGCACTATTGTATTACATAGGGCTATGAGAACCTATTGTAGTAAGGACGTTGGTGGAATTGATGTTAAAGGCTTCACCAGAGTGTCTGTTTTAGTTTTTATGTTGCAGGGACATAGGGGATGGACGGTGAGGGCTCCCTCATAGTATCTATAGTATACCATTTGATACCACAGGGGGAATGGGCATTGGGTTCTTCCTTAGAGAGTCTATATTTATCATTAAAAGACCACAGGGGGATTGATGGTGAGTGCTTCGTTGGAGATTCCATGTCTTTGTTATACTAAAGGGGTTCGACTATGATAACATTCCTAGAGGGTTGCTTTTGAATTATTGGTAGAATAATTAATAAATGTAAATTAATGTTGTATGTAACTTTAGGACTATTCTCTTTTGAGTGCTTCCATTTTTATTACTTCATTTTTATTTTGTCTCTTATATATATTCACTGACAGTTAGGAATAGATCTTTGGGTGGATGCCTACTGGGATTATTCTCATACATTTTTTGGGTCATGCTTTTGTGCCCAAACATATTATATTGTTGATGGTATAGATAAGGTAATGTGCTTGTTTACTTCTGGAACTTGATGGTTGTGGAGCTGGAGAGTATTGGACCAAGATGCGACTTTAGATGCTTCTAGAGTTTATTTTTTTTCATTTTAATTTGTTTTAGTGTACTATTTATTACATTATGACATGTTAGTATAATTTCCTAGACATATGTTACTTGCATCATTTATATATATACTCTGGTTTTTTATTTTCATTCAGTCTTCCACTGTTTTCTTATTGTATGGTGTTACTGCTTCTTTGTTTTATATTATTTTTATCCCATTTTGTTACTCATGCAATGAGGGAATAGTTTCCCCACTATCACACCCAAGGCCCTCACTACTAGTCGGTAGCCACTAGCATTATGGAAAATGCGCATGAAGCCATGTGACCAACTGGGTACAGGGTACCATTGGGTGGCACTCAGAACCGAGACGTTACAACATTGTATAAGAGGGTCCATTTCTTCTTTGAATTACTATTTGGAGCATGTGTATGGGGATATGATGGAATATGTAGTTGGTAACTGGTTGTTCCTGAGAGTAGCTAACCCATGTACAGGGAAAAGACAATATTCCTCGATTATTTCAATTTTCTTGTTTTGGAATTGTTACAATTGATTTGATTTCAACATTGGGGGATTAAATTGTTTGTAGTTATCATAGATATTATTGAGGTTATATTTTTGAAGAAACCCAATGAGATGAGGTTATTACATCTCATGCATCATATAGGCACATGTTAGTGATCACATGTCAGGAATTATTTTCATGACATTTAGTGTGCTTTCATAATTGCATGATGTAGTGATAGATATCTTGATAGAATACCTGATATTTGATACGAAATTGTTAATATTTAACTTTTCATTCGAATGGGTGTCAATATTTGGTCGCTATGGTTTTATGGGCCCTCATGGATCAGAATTTGGTGGATCATGTGATTGATTTCACTGTTATACTTTGTGATATACAAGAATATGATGCCAAGGATTGATTCGTTGGGAGTATGTGCCACCCAGAATCCGAATTTGTCACATTAATGTATGTTTCAGTGTTTTTATGGGGTTCCAGAGTAGTTTATGAGGCTTATTGTCCAAAAAAATCCCAAACAAACTGTGTGTAATGATGAATACACACCATGTATCCTTCTGTTCAAGATGGAACAATTTTTCTTAAGTACACACTGTGTACTATATATACACATCGTTTAGTAATTTACCCTGTGACTGGTTGTGTGGTTAGAGACATGGGTTTGGGAAATGTTTGGTGGAACATGCTGCGTACATGGAGTACACATCATGTTGTAAGGACCGTGTATCCTGCCATGTGAATATCGACATGGGTGGTTAAAACTTATGGGGTACTTGTTGCATCTAGGGAAAACACGTCATGTTGTAGAGACCATGTATCCGACTGTGTGACTAATGACACGGGTGCGGGAAATCCTCCCTGTACATGTCATGTCTGGCATAAACACGCTCTGTATTTTGGTTTTAAGAGAACCGTTTGGTTTAGTTTTTTGAGGAACTCGGTCAGGGGGAAAGTTTCAAGTACATGTCGTGTCAAAGGACAACACTCCATGTGAATGGGGTGTTACAGAACCAGGGTTGGTATAAGTACACACCCATGTAAAAGATTAAGGGAACATGCCATGATGGGGTCATACATGCCGTGTATCCATGTTTTGAAAATGTGAATGTGTACTTTCTCATGTTCCTTTCCAACACTTCTAAGTTTTATAACTCGATATTCTCAAACTAATTTATGGTCTTGACCTTTCTGATTTATAACATAGAGACGGCCTCCGGTTGTATTTCAGGTATAGGGCAATGATTAGAAACCAAACAATGTAGATTAGGTACTTCCAGTAGATCATCCTATAGTGCCTATCTTTGCACAAACCTTCATTCCGTATACAGGTGTCGATGCATAGTTCCAAGAAGTATTCATGATGTTAATGCAAACCTTCCAAGGAGAACAACATCCTACACCATATATAGAACAGTTGATGTGGGTTTCTTAGCAGCAGTATCATCCCACTTTCTCAGGGTATGGAGCACCTCATGCTACAGAGTCATGGTTAGATGTCATTTTGTCCATCTTTGAGCATCTAGAGACACCAACAGAGAGGAGGTTGAAGCTCATTACATACATGCTTCGGGATTCTACCAATAGATAGTGGTATGTGATATCACAGCCGGGACACCAACGAGTTATGGATTGGGATGTGTTCCAGTGGACCGTCTATGACAACTTTACCTAGATTCATTAAGGGGCGACCAAGCCTAAGATTTTATGTGTTTCGAGATGGGTACACTCTCAATCCTGGAGTATTAATCTACCTTCATAGAGCTATTTTTATTGGCACCCATTCTAGTGGGTGATGATTTATTTTTAGGGAGGATCTTTTAGGATGGTATTAGGAAAGACATCTGATCTCATTTGAACATCTTCATGCTGACTTCGATAACTTCTATAATCAACCAGGCACTGATCACAGAGTGCAACCTAAGGGATTCTGGAGCTATGTGCCTGGGCGGCTCGACATCTAATGTTGGTATTACTCTTTATGATAGTAGGAAGTGTCACAGGGAGTCTATGGGTGGAGATAAAAGTAGGAGAGATACTCCTTCAGGTAGCTATGTGGTATGCTACAAATTTAGGAAGACTGGGCATACGAGGCCATGTTACCCAAGAGACCCTGTTGAGTGCCGATCATGCGGCAAGATGGGTCATCATCAGTGTTTCTATCAGTTTTTCTCACCAGCACCTGGTTATAGGGGATCTTCTATGACTCCACATTCTAGAGAATGACCTCCAGTTCTTCATCATTAAAGGAACATTATTTCATCTAACCATTTAGGCCGAGGTAGAGGTCGTGGATGTAGTGGTTAGACAAAGGGTTTTTGACAGCCGCTGGGTGGATCAACTCAGGGATCACAAACAGCTTGATAGGGCCACGGTGTAGGTCCGGCTTTTGTGCTGGAGAAAACCCCACACGAGTAGGATCCCCGACCCTCTATGGTTAGAGGTATGATTTTGGTTTCTTCTATTTTATCTTCTTCTCTTTTTGACACATGGGATTTCCATAGTTTCATATCTATGCATGTTGTGGATAGCCTTAGCCAATGTATCTCCACTTCTACTGATATCTTGATGTTGAACACACTATTAGGGACAAGAATTGCTACTGTACATTAGTGAAAGGAGTTCCCTCTTGAGGTTGGTGGGTGTCACTTCTTATGGGTCCTTTGTGTCTTAGAGATGACGAGTTATCACTCCATTCTCAGAATGTACTTATTAGCTAACTTCTAGGTCTTTGTCGATTGGTATCACCATTGGGTTAGTTTCACATCACCAGAGGGTAGATTGTTTCTACATAAGGGAAAATGGGATGTCCAGGTATGCAGAGCTGGACCCGAGCATCATGGGTTGAGTGGTGTTACAAACTAGTTTTATAGTTTATATCTATATGAATAGGGGGTTCATAGATGGGCTTTCCTCTTGTGGTGGATTTTTTCATAAATAAATTTATAGATGACATTTTAGGTTTTCCTCTAGAGCGAGAGGTAGACTTTTCTATTGAGCTTCTTCCAGGAGTGGCACCATAATCCAATCCTCCGTATAGGATGACTACACCTAGGTTATAGTATCTCAAAGAGTAGTTAGAGGAGTTACATGAAAAGGGTTTCATCTGACCTGGTACTTCATCTTGGGGTTCTCCTGCATTGTCTGCGAAGAAGGTGGATGGTACCCTTAGACTTTGTGTGGATTATCGGAACCTAAACTAGGTAACGGTCAAAAAAACAGATATAACTTGCTGAGGATTGATGATATTTTTGATCAGATTGGAGGAGATCAGGTGTTCTAAAAGATTGACATGAGATCTATTTATCATCAGTTTCACATTAGACCATTTGATATACCTCATATTTCCTTTCAGATAAGGTATGGTCTATACGACTATTTGGTTATGTCATTCGGTCTCATGAAATCTCCTGTCGTTTTCATGGAACTAATGATCTGAGTGTCCCATCCGTACATGGATCCATTTGAAGTTGTTTTTGTGGATTATATCTTGGTGTACTCTCACACTCGACATGATCATGCCACCCATCTTAGGGTCATTTTGAGTACACTGAGAGAGAATCGGTTACATGTTAAGCTCTCAAAATTCCACTTTCGGATGGAACAGATTCACTTCTTGGGTCATGTTATCTTAGAGAAAGGAGTATCAGTATAACCAATGAATGGGAGAGCAGTAGTTTCCTAGGATAATCCTATTAACATCTTTGAGTTATGGAGTTTTCTAGGGATGGTTGGTCACTACAGACTTTTTATATAGGACTTTTTATGTTTAACAACACCACAAAAGGGCCTGACTATGAAGGTTGAGTTGTAAATATGGATAGATTTCTATGATTGAACCTTTTAGGAGCTAAAAAAGAGATTTACATCAGCACAGATACTGGTTTTTTCAGAGTCGGGCAAGAGTTATAGTATTTATTGTGATGCATTATGTATTGGGTTGGGAGCACTTCTTATACAGGGAAAAGTAGTCGTTGTGTACGAGTAATAGTAGTTGATTTCACATTAGAAGAATTACACAACACACAATCTTGAGTTTGTAGCAATTATTCAAGCCTTGCACTGTTGGATACATTTCCTTCTCGGAGTGAATTTTCTAGTGTACACTGACCACAAAAGGCAGAAGTATATCATTACCGAGAGTGACCTGAATTTGAGACATCAATGGTGGGATGTGTACCACTAGTCCTTTGACATTGAGCATGCCAACACACCGGAGAAGGGCCACTCTTAGGCTAGTGCGTTGAGAAGGAGGACACATGTATATGAAGTTTAGGAGGCTAGTAGTGAGTATCATCTTATGGCTATGTTCTCTGATATGTATTTAGAGGTGCACGACACACAAGGGAAGATGTTTATTTCTTCTGCAGATGTTATCTCTACTCTACTTGATTGAGTGAGAATGAGTCAGTTGTCATATTCTAAAGGCCTATTTCTATGGGAGAGTGTGCATGGAAAGAACCCTATTCCTGGAAGGACTCTAGGAGAGGATGAGATCTTGAATTAACATGGTATCTTGTGGGTGTCAGCAAACATACATGAGAAGATTTTCTAGATTTTCATTCCTCGGTTTGGGAAGGTCGTCCTAGTTTTACCAAGATGTATCAAGTTCTACACAATCAGTATTGGTGGCCCAGTATGAAAATAGATGTTTCTAGTTTTGTGATAAGGTGTTCCACCAGTCAGTAGGTGAAGGAAGGGCATCATCGACTAGTAGGGATTTTACATCAGTTACCCAATCCCGATTAGAAGTTGAATGATGTATTGATGGACATCGTAACATGTTTACCAAGCTCGCCTCATGGGAATGTTGATTTTTGGGTTTCCATTGACTGACTCACAATGGTTGTGCACTTAATTAATATAATGGAGACCTTCGGTTTTGGTGATCGTGGAAATTTGTACAATTGATAGGTTTCTCATTTACATGGGGTTTTGCACTCCATTGTTTCAGACAGGGATGCACGTTTTACACATCATGTCTGGAAGGGACTACAGAGGGATTTGGGTACATAGGTACTTCTTAGTACTGCTTACTATCCCCAGATAGATGGACATTCTGAGCATATGATTCAGGTGTTTCAGGACATGCTTCGATCATGCGTCCTAGATTTTGGAGGTTGGTGGGAGAAGCACATTCCTCTGGTGGATTTTTCCTACAATAATAGTTTTTTGGAGACTCTACGGATGGAACCTTATGAGGCTGGGTATGGTAAGCCTTTCCAATCATCCCTATGTTGGATGGAAGTAGGAGAGGCAGCTATGATGGGACCTCATCATGTACAGGTGACCACAGAGCAAGTGGAGTTGATTCAGAAGATGTTGGAAACATCACAGTCATGACAAAAGTCTTATGTTGATAGAAGGAGACAACCTCTAGTGACCGAGGTCAGTGATCAGGTTTTCTGATGTGTCACACCGAGTGTGGGACACCAGAGAATTAGGAGATAGGGAAATCATTCATCGAGATATGTCAGTTCATTTGAGGTTTTTGAGAGGCTCAGGCCGACTGTCTATCAATTGTAGTTACCTCAGAGGTATCAGGCTATGCATGACGTGTTCCACATTTCTCAGCTATGGCATTACTTATCAAACCTATATCTTGTTTTTAAACATAAGGAGGTTGAGTTGGTGGTGGATGCATCATTCATGGAGCATCCTATTAAGATTTTATATCGTATAATGAAGGTTCTATTTGTTTGGTCTATTCCTCTGGTATGGGTGTTGTTATATCACGGGCGAGTACAGGACGAGACTTAGGAGTGGGAGGCCGATGTGCGATCATAGTGGCCAGAGCAGTTTGAGGATTCTTCCTCTATGCCTCCTTGTTAATGAAATTTTGGGATGAATTTATTTAAGGGGGAATGTTTGTAAGAACTCGGATCTTCATTTCAGGTATGGATATTGATTTCATGTGTTTTCGAGTAAAAGTGGAGATTTTGAAAAATTTATAAGTACACACCATGTACTTAAGAGTAAACGTCGTGTACCCTGTTTTTGTGGGTAGCCATGTACTAACCGCATAATATTTGAGTACATGGCCATGTGAGGTGACCTAGAGACAGCGTAATGTAGGGTCTGGTTAAGGAAAGTAAACGGATATTACATTAAATTAACATGCAAGTTACTTTTCTTTTAATTTTTTAAATTGTACTGGGTCACGTCTATTTAAAGAATTGTCTTCTTTTAACCTAGTCTCATCTAAGAGAAACTGGGAGTGGTGATTATTCTCCAAGCCTCTGATCCATCATCCGTTCTTCGAATAAAACATTTTCCGTTGTGTTGGAACCCCCTTAGTGAGTTCTTCCTTCTTCTAGAGTTTCTCCATCTAATTTCCCTACTTTCGTGAGATATTCCAGGTTGAGAAATTTTGAATTTTTTTGCAAATCTAAGATGTTGTAGGTCGATTCAAATGATGAGGTTCAACTATATCTAATGTAGAATGTTAAGGTAAGTGGTTTGTGCCTTTCTATAGTTTTCTTTGGATTATATGTGAAAAAACTATGGAATACCATAGATTAGTGTATTTCTTATTTTGGATATATAAACCTATTTGATGCTTTTGATGTTTTTTTCTTGAGAAAGGGTTTTGATTATAATTTAGGTTTAATACCTTATTTATGGATGTTTTTTCCCATGTTTGTTTGATATTTTTGTTTGGGCCTAGAACTTCCAGTTAGGATATTTTGTATTCATGACCTATGCTATTAGGAAGGTGTTGATATTATATGTCGTTATTTTCATATGTGGTTTATCTTCTTAGCCTTGTAGTAGATAATATTACATTGGATGCTAGATGTCTTATGTGCATGATTATATTACACGAGTTTGTGAGAACCTTGTGTAGTTAAACCAGAGGGGGAATTGACGTTGAGGGCTTCCCCAAAGTGTATGTTTATCTTTTTACGTTGCGAGACCATAGGGGGTGGAAAGTGATTTCTCCCTCAGAGTGTCTATAGTATTCCATTAGGAGACCACATGAGGAATGGACGTTGAGTTCTTCCTCATAGATTCTATAGTTATCGTTAAAATACCACTGGGGGAATTGATGGTTAGTGCTTCCTCAGAGAGTATTTTTCTTTGTTAAACCAGAGGGGTATGACTATAAAAACATTCCCAGATTGTTTCTAGTGATTTATTGGTTGAATAATTAATAAATGAAAATGAATTTAGTTTGAAACTATAGTAGTGTTTAATTTTGAAGACTTAGTTTTTTACTAATTCATTTAACATTTTCCTAGCTATATATATTCCCTGTTAGTTAGGCATGGATATTTGGGTGGTTTCCTATTGGGATTCATCTCACACCATGTTTGGGTCATGTTTTGGTGCCCAAATAGATTATATTGTTATAGGTATAGATAAGTTCAATAACCCATCTACTTCAAGTACTTGATGGTTGCAGATCTGTAGAGCATGAGACCAAGCTAGGGCTTGTGATTATATTAGAGTTTACTTGTTTTCAATGTACTTTCGTTTAGTATAGTATTTCCATCATTGTGAGATATTTGTATTCTTTCATTGACTTATGTGGTATGAATCATTTATATATTTTATCCATTTGTTTATTTACATTCATTCTTCCACAGGTTTCTTATTGTATGGTATTACTACTTCTTTTGTGGTATATTATAGTTATTACCTTGTGTTACTCTACCAATGAGGGCATCGTCTCCCCAATATCACACCCAAGGACCCTGCTGCTAGTCGATAGCCTCTAGAATTCGAGGAAATGTAATTGAGTCCATGTGACCAACTGGGTACAGGGAACCTTTGGACGAAACCCAGAACCGGGATGTTATGTATATCTCAAAACATGGCCTAATGTATCATGGTTTTATCAGGTATATTATTTAAATATTTAATGGATTATGGCTATTCCATTAACATGCCTTCAAATATGGGTTGTAATAGGATATATTTTATGCACATATCTATATATATACATGTTTTAATTTCATAACTTTTCAACATGTGCACCCATTTATTTCATGTAATGGCTCTTAACTATAACATTTAAACATTTTACTCGGTATGTGTTAACATATACTCATTTCATGTATTTTTTCCTATGATCTAAAATGGTTACATAATGATTCTATGATAAAATATAGTGTTGATGTCTTGGTCGTTGCGATTTTTCTTTAATGATGTGGTTTTGGTGATTTTTGTGTTAGTTGTGGATATGTGGTAGTAGATATTGTGTGATAATTAAGGAAATGTGGTTGAAAGGTTATTATATAATTTATAAATAAGATGGAATATATTTCAATTTATATTACAAATTTAATTTTATAATTTGATGAGTGGGGATATAATTTTGAACCATATCTATTTTTATTTTTAGTCTAGATCCTGATATCATCATTATTTATTTATAAATAATTAATTATTAATTTATTGTGATATGATTAATTAGTTGGTGATCTTATGATTCTAGATTCACTCTAAATTTCTATTTGATCTCTGGAATGTGGAAACACATATTCTTAATTTCTCCTTTGTGATGTTATCATTATAATATGATAATACAATAAACAAAAGTAAATGAGGTTGAAAGGTGATTCTATAATATCATATTTAATTTTATAACATTATAGAATATATATTTTATTAAACATTTTCTGTTTTTGGTTACAACCATGCATGTATATCTTGCGATATTTAATTCATATGGATATATAATTGTTCAGAAATATCATTTAACTGAGTAATACCTTGTGATCACCACTCAAAAATATTTTCTGTTTTTGAATGAATGTTTCAGAGGTAGTTCAGGATCATACAATTTGGGTAGATGTGTTGAATTATAGGAGTTATTTCTTGCATTATGTTTTTCATGGTAATCATTATCATTTAGAAAAACTTTGGAATGGAATTTTTGCCTCTTATTTTCATATGAAGTTTATTCATGGTTCAATTATAATATCCTATTATTTATTACATTTATTCCACCAATTTCTATGATATAATCATTTGGTGGATTATTATTTAACATGGACTATTGTACATGGTTCATGGGGTAAAAATAAATTCTGGTACTGACCCATTATGGGGGGTCATAAATATAATATCAGAAAGAAGTGGTATCAATGATTTTGGTTGATATATATGATTTAGTTTTTTTTGAATAATTATTCATGCAATGGATTTGAATAGAAATTATGAAATTTATCCAAACTATTGATAAAGTTGATGGATAAGATAGATTGCCAATATATACCTATTAATTTCTTGGAGTAAAAAAAATCCTTGTATCAAAGCCCCATTTATTCTAATGTAAGGACCATCACAGACATATATGAAAGTTTATTTAAAAAATTCATGAATTTCTAAGATAAAATATTTTGGACTCATGCGTGAATCATTATCATTATTTTTCAGGAAGATAACATTTTTTTAGTTATGAATCGTTTCTTTATTTTACTAAACATATATTGACATGATTTATTAATTATATTTTTTTCATTCAATATCAAAAATTTCGGAATAAATATTTGAATCTGTATTCTTACAAATAATTACATAATATCATATCAATTTACATAATAGTAATGTTATTATATAATATGAATTTTAATTAATTATAACATATATACCAATAAACTCTTGTTTGGAGTTGAAAGTAATTTTTAATTCATAATGTCTAAATTTTTCAATGGATTTTAAAAAATAACTAAAATTTTATATTTCAGTGAAAAAAAAACTAAAATAAATCATGTTTGAAAATGAATTTTATGAAATATTTATTATTTTTTTATTTTAAAAGATATATTTTAGTAGAATATTCTAAGTACATGTAATCCTGAGCCTGAAATGTTATTCAATGTGTTAATCCATACTGGTAAAAATATAATGTTCATTGGAAATAATTAACAGGTATAGTTTTTAGAACATTTAATTAAACACCATGATGGAGTTAAAAATTCATCTTTCATAACATTTAGGGAATACTAAAATGTTGATATTTATCACATTTATATATGTTTATAGCCATATTTAATGATTAATTATTTAAAATGAAAATTTTATGATATTGATAAAATAAATATTACACATTACCTATATGAGATTGTAAAATTCTATACGAATATTGATATACATCCTTGTCAAATTTTATGAAAAACAAATTATTGTTATCCCATGTTAAAAATGATGAGATCCAATTATTAATAATGTATTAAATTTTTAACATGAATTATTCTATTATTTATGTAGTATGAATGTAATATATGAAGTAATTTTGGAAGAATTGAACAAATGATGGAACATTAATTTATAAATTAATACACTAAATGTAAAATGATCAGAGATTTATATGAATGTTGTAACTAGGTAATAATTGAATTTGAAGATTCAATGGAACCTCCCGTGATATATTTCATTTAATAGTATCTAATATCATGTATTGATTTATTTTTTACACCCAAATATTTTTATATAAATTTATTGTTTAATAAACATCAAGTGTTTGAGAGTATGACTTAGGGGAAATATGAAGTCTAAATGAACTGTGATATAGTATCCCTTTATAACATACCCACTAAATTGGATGGTATGAATAGTAACAACCATAGTATAAATTTTTTTTATAATTTTATTAAATTATTTAATTAAATTAATTAATGGGAACTCAATTTTCATTAATGTAATTTTATTCATATATAATGTGTTTTCTTAAAATTTGGTTGTTTTTAATTTTTTCACACGAATACTAGAATTTTTTTTATTTATATAAATTTTAATTTATTAAACGAATCTCATATTTTAACTTTTAATTTTAATTTTTCTTATCATTAAATTGTATGATTTTTATAAAATAATTAATTGTTTTCTGAATTGTAAAAATAATGATTTTTGTGCATAGATTGATTTATTTTCCATTAAAATTTATATTATGATTATAATGTTATAATAAACTAAAAAAAATCAACATTAATTATAAATACTATAATTAATTACATACGAATGATAATTTTACATTATTTTTTAATAAGATAATTTTTATGCATAAAAATGCATTTAGAAAAAATGTTTTTTGTGAGAGAATTGTGTTTTTCACATAATTAATGAAATTAATATCATCTGTTAAATGGATGAAATAAATATTATACATTGAATATTCAATATTATATTTTAACAAGAATTTAATTATTTTTACATAGAAATTAATGGGTGTATATTTGTAAATTTCATGAGAATTGATTTTAAAAAAATGGGGGTTTTTCAGCTTGATTAGTTATTTTAATTTAAATTATTCAATATATAGATAATTACTCTAGTAAAACATATTCCATATTTTTAATAAAAATAACATATATAATTTAATATTTTGAAATTATTTTTTGGTCATAGGGCACAATATTATATGAAATATTTTCTTACCAACATCAAAAACAAAACTCGTTTCCTTGGGCTTAGACAAAGAGATGAGGGTAGGATTACAACCCACACATTTCTAATTATTATTGGGTATATGTATCTCTACCATATCATATAATAATTTTTAACTATTTTCCATTTGTATCCACTTTCCCAGAAATGTGACTTTATATAGTTGAAATATTTTAAAAATTGCATCTATGACCCTATGCCATCTTATAAAAGGTATTGTAACAACCCAAAGTTTCTTTAATGGAAAATCCCTCTTTATCCAGTTAGATGTATCTTTATGAAAAATGTTTTTATAAGATGTCAACTTCATTGGTTTTATGTTATGAATTGTGACCATTGTTAATATAGCTGTTGAACAGTGATCACTTGGTTAGTATAAATATAAGGCTTTAACGAACACAATTTTACTCAGACAAAGGAAGCGATGGCCTCATCTTGTAGAATTTCCCCATATGAATCCCATTTGTCAGAGCTCGGAAAAAAGGTGGAATCCTTGGGCTTCGCCCTTGACCAAGCCCAAGCTGAGTTTCATTATGTCAAGCTCGAACGTGACCGTCTACGGGAAAAGTGGAAGTTGATTGAAATTACCACTCGAGCGATGTTATCTGATCCACCCCATGAGTCTGTCACCATCGCACACCACACCCTTAGGTCTTATGCGGCTATTTTAAGGGGTTATGTAAAAAATAAGTATTACTATGTTCATGTACATTATTTTTTGTATATAATAATGAATATAATTTCTAGCCATTTTTGATACATTGTAAATAGTTTTTAAAGTACAAATGGTGTTTTTAGTTATTATTTAAATAAGAAATCTATTTTATAAAATTAAGGGATTTTTGAATTAAATAATATTTTAATAAAATAATAATATTTTTATTAAATTAATTTTTATTAAATATAAATGATCTTATAATTTTATGAATGCAATTAAATTTTTTATTATGGTTTGAAAGCCATTTCTGTCAAAACCTGTGAATTTTCGATAAATGTCGTTTTTATTTTAAAGGTGAAAATTCACATATTTATAAATTTTTTTAGATAAAATAAATGTCATTTATGGAATCAGGACGTCGAAATTATCCAACGGTGAATTTTTCATAATTTTCTGAGATAGTCGAATTTTTGGGTAAAAATTAAATACCGTTTAAATATATAATGTGTTTTATGACATCATAATGACCCAAGAGTGATGTAATAAAATACTATAATCCTTTTGTTCGGAAAATATATGTTTTACCATTTAAGTAAAGTGATTTTGGGTTTGTTTGACTTACTTTTCAAAGCATTAATAAACCCCTCAAGACATATTCAACACTTTGCCTTTTTAAATTAATTTACATGGGAGTGTGACTCACCTCCACATAAGAAACCCTAATATTTTAATAAGTTCGGACCTTGTCTTTGTAAAATATTGTTTTCCTCATTCCTTTTCTAGAAACCATGGGCAAAAACCATGGTATGGTTTGTGGTTTGGATTAGTTTAATATATGGGGTCCCAAACCTAAATAATAAAGAATTCTCTCACCTTTCTTATATAAACACACCCAAGCTCCCACTTCCTCCTCACTAAAATCCTTTTTAGTTCGTCCAACCTCTGCCCTACTCTCTATAGAATCCTCCCAAGGTTCCCCAAGCTCCCAAGATGCTTCTCACAAGCCTCTCTCTAGCCTTTGGAAGCACACTTCTATGTAAGGGTTTTTTCTTCCTTTCTCATTTTTGTCAATTTTATTTAAGTTGTATTGCCCTTTTAGTTTCAATTATGAATGCTGGGGTATGGTTTTGTACCTCCCCATACTGCCCTCTTATTTTTTTAATGATGGGAGACCCCTTTCTCTCTCATTAAATTCCTCCCATGTACACCCATTACTATGCCGAAATTCCGAAAGGAACTTCTCTCTCTTCTTTTACATTCAAGCAATACTTTTGTATAATGAATCTAAATTCCATTTCAATTGTTGGGAAATGTATCTATATGAACTCCTTACTTTCCATTACATGTGAATATGATGAGGAACCCCTTTCTCTCGCATCAACCTTTTTAATGAATTCTTATGTCACGCTGTTACACTGCCGAAATCGCACTGATTTTCTAAGCCAATGTCATTGTGTAGTGAATACCATGCACATTTCTCCATCAAGGGTATTCACCTTTATGCACATTTACTTATTGATTATAAAGTTTCATGTATGAATTCCACATTCCTTTATCGTGGAATAAATGATTATGTTTTATAAATCCATGTTTTATGATCCATGTGGCACACTTATGCATGAAATCAAATGTTTAAGAAGGGTGTGCCCTTATAGCGCTCCAATGCATTGGGTAAAGTATAGTATCATGATACGTCATGTGAAATTAGTTTTGACTCATGCTAATTCAAGTGAAACGAGGGTTTACTCGTGCATCATGTGCAATGAGGGTTTACTCATGCTCTATGTGCAATGAGCCGTGGCTCATGCTAATTCAATGTTAAGTGTTGTTGCCACATTTCCATGTTATGATCAACATGGTTTATCATGCCTTTATGTTCATGTTTATCTTATGCTCTATTTTCATGCATATTTCCTAACATGTATTGTACTCCTCATTTTATTCCATGTGTACTCCCTTACTGGGAATTATAGCTCACCTGTTTCTTATGCATGTCCTCAGGTTATCCCATGGAATGCTAAGTACGAGGGAATGTAGTGGTCATGTAAAGGAAGTTTTCAATAAAGATGTTGTATTTCATGTTTTATGTTTTTATGTAATGATCCTTATCCCCAAAGACACTAAACCTATCGATCATCTTTGTTGTATCAAGTGATGTTTTATGTAATAAAGCATGTTTAAGTTGTAATAAAAAGCAGGGTGGTCATAGGTATCCTCTTCTTCTTCATTGTAAAAATAATCAGATCCTTAGAGATTACCCATACACAGCACCAAATCCATCATAGTTTCCTTCCACTCATCCTAAAGCTTCACATATTCTCTTAAGAACAATCCTTCAAAGATAAATTTTTATCTATTGGGCTATCTAAAAGAATAAGATTAAATATTATTTTAACTCATTAAATTTTATTTTTTATTAAAACATAAGTAGACCTATTTATGCATAAAAACACGGTTAATACTGTAAAATTAATGTACATAGATTTTATTTTTGTGATGGTATAACATTTTTCCACCTGTTATCCATAAAATGAGATGTAGGATTTTTTTCTCATGTGTGTGGGGGGACTATCATAATCACATAGTGATAAGATTCCTTTTACATCAACATATTTCATTGGTGGTTATAATGAATGATTTAATTTTTTATACTTTTTTTGACATAGTTATTTTTATATTATAATAATATATTATTTATAATATTATTTTATTCTTTATTTTTAAAGGTTTACATTCACCACCCCTTCCTACAAAGGTAACCCTCCTTTGATGACATTAATGAATATGATATAATGACCAATTATTCTTCCTCCCATTGTAACAACCCAAATTTTATAAATGTTATTTCATTCAAGAAATAAATTTTTGATATATTTTATAATATATTATTGCACTCATAAAGCACATAATTAAACATAGAAGATTTTATTCATCAATAAAGATACAATATTCCACAACTATACCCATCTAAATCATAAACATTACAATGGGACCAAAATATAAATTATGAAAAGTTGCATTAGAAATGTTAGATCCTTCTGATCTACTATAATCGTCACCTCTATGGCCAAAAAAATAAAAATTAAATAAAAACCTTAATATAACAATAAACTATATAAGAAATGAAATTATAAAACCATATAATGAATTTTATCATTTCATTAATTATAGAATAAAATAATAATTATAGGAGGTAATGTGACCATTGGAATACTAATGTGAGCATTGGAATTATAACCTGATTTTGGGGAATAACAACTATTCTGTTGAAATGGTATCCTAAAAAATTAATGTAATTTTTTGTATATATTTATTTATTCACATTGTATAATCACATTAAATATGAATACTAGCAACCTATAACATATATCTCATGGTCAAAAAATAAAAACCAAAATATGTAGATTTTTAATAGAATCTATTTATGGGTATTTCACAAAATTCATATTGAATAATTTTAAAAATTAAAATATCCAGTTATCAAAAAATAGTTTCTTAAAATAAATTCAATTTTTTGAAATAATCATTTTAACTTTTTCAATTTTTTTAATTTTCTAAAATACATTAATTTTTAAGTGAATACCTAAAATAAAATATTTTAAAAATAACAGAATATAAAATTAAATCATTCTTAATTTATTAATGACTAAATAACTTATAAAAAATTTGTATTTTATAACAAAATATTAAATTCGATAAATAATTGATTTAATTAAAATAAAAATGTTTTCCAAACCAAAGTTTTAATTTCCAAAGTCTAAATTCTAATGTATTCTATAAAAATAACATTATTTAGTTTTTTCCTCTTTCTCTTTTAATTAGTAATTGACCACAAATTATAAAGAGGTTAAATGTCATATAGAAATTGAACATAATTTATATATGATCCTTTTTTCAGCTGTATCACTATTTTGTGGGTTTCCATACATATTGTATTTTACTGAATATTTTATTATTGAATTACCTATCACCTTGATTATAATTAACCCATGTCTCTCCCATTTGAAAACCCCTTACCCCTCACAAACCAAATCCAAATATCATTCCAAATAATCTCACTAAATCTCTTTAGAATACATATGGTTGTTTTGGAGTATTCCATGTCCTAGAATCAATGGTGTTTAGTGCCATATATGAGAACCATTATCGAGATAAGGGTAGGTTTATGTTATCTCTTGTATTATTTTTCTCTTCTCTTAATTGTTTTTTAATTTAATTTTAAAAATAATATATTAATGAATAGGTAGTACTTTAAAATTATATTAATTTTCTATCCTACTAAAAATTATATTTTTGACATATTTATTTTTTATACTTCTCTTTCAACTAGATTGGAAATTACCCCTTTAATAATCAGTTAATCTCCAATGAAGAAATTTCTCTTTAAATTTTTTTCTCACTATCCAATGGGATGTTAATATTAAATTATTTATGATATATAAATTACATATATAAGTATTTGAAGACTCATTAATTAATTTTACAAAAATGTATAGATTTCAATGAAAAAATAGTGAAATTAGAAAAATTAGAAATTATTTGGGAAGTCATGATATCAAAACTATTTCTAATTATAAAATTTCTTTAATAAATATAAAAAATGATTGATATTGATAAATGTTGACAAAATGTTAAATAATTTAATAATGTTTAAATGTTTTAAATAACCAATTTTTATCATTTAGTAGGAAATAATGTGACAGAATAATTTGGGATTTAAGGTAATGGTATTATCAAATGAAAACTCATTCTTTTCGATTATATACAATTAAATTTTTATTTCAATATTAATTTTATTTTTATATCCCTAATTTTTCCCTCAAATAACATTTTAATTTTATTTTGGTGATAAACATTTTTCTCCCCTTACAAAATGTTTTCATAAAAAAATTACAATGATTTTTTGGAAAGTGATTAATTTTTAAGAAATATATTGAGTCCACTTGAGATGTATTTCCTTTACAAGAAAAAAATTATCACTATGGAAAATTTATAATCCCCTTATAATTTTTGGAATAAAATATCAATTTCATAAAGTATTTTTTAGGAATTATTTTTGAAACCCATCAATTTCCATTGGTTATTTCATGAGTACAATTATTATATATTCTATGTGGAATTCATTATTTTGAGAATTTTATGATTTGGTCGATAAGAAAGGAATTATATGGCCCAAAACATAATCAGGTAAGGTTATATATATCATAATATTATGAATACAATTCATGAACATGATGATAGTGTTGTTCAAAATGATGATTTTTTTATTTATGTAAAAATGCTCTGTGTGTACATGCTGGTACATTTGATTATAACTATGTGTTGTATTTGAAAAATTACTATAGAGTTTAATTATTATGAATATTCCACATTACATTTTATTTTTAATTGATTCCCTCTTACTTATAATGATAGTCCTAAACATCTTGTATTTTTATGCTAATAATTCTCACAACTGTAATATTGAATTTTTTTTTCTTCTTCCACATCTAACATGGATTTTTACACACCATTTTCATCGATTTATATAATTAGGATAAACATGGATTATGAAAATCATGTGATTTCTGGAAGGATGAGGAAAAAGAATATAATATATTTTTATTATTTATAATTGTTTCTTAAGACAAATTTTCCCAATAAACGAACCATTAGGTCCTCTTTCGTGACTCTATTTTGTTTTTTATAATTAAAAAATGTAATAATCATTTTGAAATACATGAATTTATATATCTATTATTCCTCAAGTTGGAGACCATAGATGAGGGTATGAAAATCTCATCATGAGAGGAATTGCCCAATGCTACTAGATATAGTAAATAGAGAAAGAAAATCTGCAATCAATCAGCTACATGACATAATATAAAAATTAAATGACCAAAAAATATCCCAAAATGTATATATGAAGTACAAAAAGAAATGTATTAAAAAAATACCCAAGGAAAATTCTAAGAAGAAATAACTCCAAATCTTGAGATTGAAATTCCCAACATAATCCATGATGTCTTCCTAGAAACCTAGTATAAAATGTTTTATATGTCATGTGATAATAAATGTATACTTAGCAGGGAAATAAAAGTCTCTCATGCATATTTGAAAAGAGTATAATAATACATCTGTGAGAAAAAATCACCTAAAGAAGTCATATATTCATCTCCCACCACACCAGGATTCACTCATCAAATAAAACATCCATGTATAACAACATAATACAAATACTATAAATTATAGGGTATCCCACCCAACATTCAAACAAATATCCCTCCCTCACAATGCTACATCATATGTCATGACACTCCCTTTTATGATATATATTAATATATATATATATATGTCACATCATGAAAAGATCCCATTATGCAACTGGTTATTACACCATATCTCACGTATATACGTCTTTTCCATCACAACACATATTTCATGAAGAAACCTATACGGCATCCAATATAAAATAGTAATCAAAGTAGTATATTTACTTGAACATAAAGGACATCAACATTATTTCACCCTCTTACCATACATAAACCCGATAATAATCTAACTCATCACATCTCATCTTATCACATTTCACTAAAGAAACCATGTCTATCACAACACATCACATTTTCATAGTGAAATTTTTTACTATAGGTTTTCACTATCTATTCATGTCAATTCCATGGGGAATGGATATTGGGAATGTGAATGTATTAAACTTTTTATCCTCATAATTGGGATATGGAAAATAATAGCTATAAATATATGGCTGTCAAAACAAGGAGCTCTATATAGGTGGGGTTCATACTCTAAATCATAATGAAAATAAATGGTATATATATAAATGTTTCCAATCGCAACCAATGAGTTCTCAAAAAAACTTATAGCCAAATGAAGACATCCCACACCATCCTCAAATAATTAACACTTTAACTGCCACTACAAGATGAATAACAACACATGACCATCTAGAAGAAAAATTTCACATTTCTCGTTCTTTCTAAAAATAATGCATTCTCTATTTTTACATTAAAACCCCATTTAATATATATAGAAATTTAATTCCATTAACTCTAGCATGATCATATCATAATTTTATTAACATATTTAACATTTAACGTCTACCACATTTTACCACACATCCTATTATTGTTAATTCATTCCTAAAAAATTCATCACATGCCAGTTCAATTAATTATTAAAAAATTTACACTAATACTCTATAAGATACTACCATAACAAAACGCACACACAAAAACATCCCATCAACATCATCAAGCCAACCATCCCCACATCATAACTGAAAATTAAATCCTCTTCAACACATTAACACCACAACACATCAGTAAAATTCAATAAAACCACACATCATAGTGACATTCAAATTATAAAACATAAATTTTTTCATATTGACATGGTGTATATCTAAAATTCCACTTCAATATTTTATGATCATTGTAAAAAAACTTTGACTCTCATAGGGAAACCATTTCATTAACAACATATAAGGGATTACACAAGAGAATTTAATGTGTTATAAAAAGAAAACAACAACATTGATTCATGGAACTTTTCAAATTATTACAAAAAAATAACATATTGTACATAACATTCTATGTGACATTAAACTCATACAATGAAAATATTATGATAATATTAAAATAATTAAATACATGAAAATAATTCACCTTTCCCTTCAGTTTCAATTAATAATATCATTATCATTATTAGGATTATGAAATTTATCATCCCATATATTAAAAAATGTAATACCACTCGTTCATGAAACACAGTATGAGACATAAGGGATCCCCTACCTCAAATGGTGATTTCTAGTCTGTTGCGAAAATTTGATGAAGAGAAAACCCATTATTAATCACAATAATGAAGAAGACAATCTGGTTCAATTAAAAATCACTTTGAATTGGTCATCATGGACCAATGTTGAAATCCACTATAAGTGGAAAAAATGGATCTTAATGAATAACTTTGGTTACCCATGATATAAGAGGACACATAGAAGAATTTTTGGGATCGATGGACTCTAGAAATTTATACCTAACATAAAAAAATAAAACCACATCACATCCCACAAGAACATTCAATATCAAAACAAAAAAATGAAGGGACCATGATTCCCCTACCCCCACATTGACATAGTTCTCTATGCCAAATGCACTCAAAATAATGACTATAATGGTGTTTTAGATCTTATAAAATATGAAATAGGCCATAGTGTAGCATAGATCACTAAGCTACATACCCAATGAAACTATGTAGATAATGAACTATAGCTCTATCTCAAGAATGATGTTGTACAAAAATGGTATAAACACTAAAACTCCCTCCACCGGACTCCACATTTCATTTGTATTATCCATTCCATAGCCCTCAACTATATAGATGGGTGGTGAAATAGAAAAGGCTCTATGGAACAGATAACCCCAATACTATCCTAGATCCAAACACTTCTCTATGCCCCCTATGAAACAACTGAAGATCAAAGCTATAGCTACTAAATTTTTCTAGAAACCACTTTCTCCACATTACAACCATGAACAAAATGGATATACAAGACCCTCCTCCTTCCAAACACCTCTAATAACCATGTAACATCCTCCATGTGACTCCAACACCTAAAACACACAAATTAAGTGGATCCAAATGTCTTATCCATTAAATCAGATATATCACAAACCATTCTCACCATTCCAAATAAAAATAATCCAACAACAATATGGAGAACAAGTATAAACAACCATACCTCATGAATACTATCTAGGATCTCCATACTACACAT
Organism: Viscum album; assembly: GCA_963277665.1. Lineage (NCBI taxonomy): Eukaryota > Viridiplantae > Streptophyta > Magnoliopsida > Santalales > Viscaceae > Viscum > Viscum album. The sequence goes on along the minus strand of OY728151.1, from coordinate 1,446,701,985 downwards.
ACACTACCACACAAAAAATAAAAAATAAAGAAACCATCAGAGATCCCCAAAAACCACATCACCATAATATATTTCCATCCACCTCACTAGCCACAACACCACAACATTTCATACCAACCACAAACCTCCTCCTCTATATTGAGGAATATGTAATAAAATATCATTCTCCATAAATCCCAAGAAAACATCCAAATGAAAAACAAAATGATAGGTTCCCTAGATAAAAATTAATGTAATTACATAGTTATTATCAATATATTAACCAATTTTGGTGGTATTGATTCTCATGCATAGTTTTATTCATGTAAATATAATTACATGTCGCAATTAGAAATTTGGTTTTCCCATTTATAGTTGTTTGATTCTTTAATTCATTAATCATTTAATTTAAAATAACATATCGTAACCAACAAGATTTCATACATCATATCATCATGAAAATAAAATAAAACAAAACTGAAAAACAACTTTGCGTACTGGGAAAACATCAACATCTCACTCTCCCATGTACTATATTTTAGGCTGCTATACCTCCACAATAGAGGAACCAATTTAATTTCACATCCGTGAAACACCTCCTTCCAAAGATCTTGTACATTCACAGGACATTCTATATGCATAAAATGATCCTCGATATCAAATAGTCCACATTATAATTCATGTGAGTCGTTATGATGATATTGAGGGAACTGGGAATCCTTGAAGTTATTGTTGATTTAGTCAAGCAATGAAAAATGTTATGAATAATAATCCTAACATCCAATGTATGACAACCATGTTTTTTATTTCAACTTAAACATGATTTATTACATAAAACTTCACTTGATACAACAAATAAGATCGAGAGGTTTAGTGCCTTTGGGGATTAGGATCATTATATAAAAACTTAAAACATGAAATAAAACATCTTTATTGAAAACTTACTTTACATGACCACTACATTACCTCGTACTTAGAATTGCATGGGATAACCTGAGGACATGCATAAGAAAAGGGTGAGCTATAACGCCCAGTAAGGGAGTAAACATGGAATAACATGAGGAGTACAATACATGTTAGAAAATAGGCATATCAATAGAGAATAAAATAAACATGAACATAAAGGCATGATAAATCATGATAATCAAAACATGGAAATGTGGAAACAACACTTAACATGGATTTAGCATGAGCCAAGGCTCATTGCACATAAAGCATGAGTAAAACCTCATTGCACATGAAGCATGAGTAAACCCTCGTTGCAATTGAATTAGCATGAGTAAACACTCATTTCACATGATGTATCATGATACTATATTTTACCCAATGCATTGGAGCACTATAAGGGTGCACCCTTCTTAAACATTTCATTTCATGCATAAGTGTGCCACATGTATCATAAAACATGGATTCATAAAACATAATCATTTATTCCACGATAAAGGAATGTGGAATTCATACATAAAACTTTACAATCAATAAGTAAATGTGCATAACGGTGAATACCCTTGATGGAGAAATGGGCATGGTATTCACTACACAATGACATTGGCTTAGAAAATCGGTGCGATTTCGGCAGCGTAACGGCGTTACATAAGAATTCATAAAAAAGGTTGATGATAGAGAAAGGGGTTCCTAATCATATTTACATGTAATGGATAGTAATTATGTCATATAGATACATGTCCCAACAATTGAAATGGAATTTAGATTCATGATACAAAAGTATTTCTTGAATGTAAAAGAAGAGAGATATGTTCCTTTCGGAATATCGACATAGTAATGGGTGTACATGGGAGGAATTTAATGAGAGAGAAAGGGGTCTCCCATAATTAAAACAATAAGAGGGAAGTATGTGGGAGGTTAGAAACCATACCCCAACATTCATAATTGAAATTAAAAGGGCAATACAACTTAAAGAAAATCGACAAAAATGAGAATGGAAAAAAAACCCTTACTTGGAAGTGTGCTTCCAAAGGCTAGAGAGAGGCTTGTGAGAGGATTCTTGGGAGCATGGGGCACCTTGGGAGGATTCTAGAGAGATTAGGGAAGAGGTTGGACGAACTAAAAAGGATTTTAGTGAGGAGGAAGTGGGATCTTGGTGGGGTTATATAGGAAAGGTGAGAGAATTATTTATTATTTAGGTTTGGGACCCCTTATATTAAACTAATCCAAACCACAATACAACCCATGGTTTTTGACCATAGTTTCTGGAAAAGGAAGGAGGAAAAAAATATTTTACAAGGCCATGGTACGAACTTATTAAAACAAAAAGGTTGCTTATGTGGAGGTGAGTCACACTCCCATGGAAATTAATTTAAAAAGGAAACGTGTTGAATATGTCTTGAGGGGTTCATTAATGCTTTGAGAAGTAAGTCAAACAAACCCAAAATCACTTTATTTTAATGGTAAAACATATATTAGCCGAACATAAGGATTAAATAATTTTATTACATCACCATTGGGTCATTATGATGTCATAAAACACATTATATATTTAAACGGTATTTAAAGTTTACCCAAAAATTTGACTGTCTCAGAAAATTATGAAAAATTCACCGTTGGATAATTTCGACATCCTAATTCCAGAAATGACATTTATTTTATCTAAAAAAATTTCTAAATATGTTAATTTTCACTTTTAAATAAAAACCAACATTTATCGAAAATTCACAGGATTTGAGAGAAATGGCTTTCAAACCTTAATAAAAATTGTAATTGCATTCATGAAGTTACAATATCATTTATATTTAATAATAATATCTTTATTTTATTAAAAACTTATTTAATTCAAAAATACCTTAATTTAATAAAATAGATTTCATAATTAAATAATAACTAAAAACACCATTTGTACTTTAAAAACTACTTACAATGTATCAAAAATGTCTAGAAATTATATTTATTATTATATACAAAAAATAATTTACATGAACATAATACTACTTATTTGTTACATAACCCCTTAAAACAGCCACATAAGACCTAAGGGTAAGGTGTGCGATGGTGACAGACTCCTGGGGTGGCTCGGATAACATCGCTCGAGTGGTAATTTCAATAAACATCCACTTTTCCCATAGATGGTCACGTTCGAGCTTGACATAATAATGCTCAACTAGGGCTTGGTCAAGGGCGAAGCCCAAGGATGTCACCTCTTTTCTGAGCTTCAAAAAATGGGCTTCGTATGAGGAAATTCTACTAGATGAGGCCATCACTTCCTTTGTCTGAGTAAAAATTGGGTTCGTTAAAGCCTTATATTTATACTAATCATGTGATCACTATTCAATGGATATAAAAGTAATGGTCACAACTCTTATCATAAAACCAAAGAAGTTGACATCTTATAAAAACATTTTTTTTATAAAGAGACAATTAACTGGATCAAGAGGGATTTTCCATTAATGAAACTTTGGGTCGTTAGAATATTCCCCCCTTACGAAATTTCACCCTCGAATTTTTCCTTTTCTCACACTAAAACAAATGTGGGTAACTCAGCTTCATCATATCCTCCAACTCCCAAGTCGCTTCTTCAAACATGCGGTTTCTCCACAACCCCTTAACAAGGGGTATTGTATTATTTTGTAGAAAGTTTTCTCTACGATCTAAGATCTTCACTGGTTGCTCCTCATAAGAAAAATCATCTTCCAATTGTACCACCTCAGAAGAGAGTACATGTTAAGGGGCCGGTATGTACTTCCTTAAGAGGGATACATGAAAGACATCATGCACATTGTCCATAGTAGGTGGATGTGCTAGTCGATATGCCACATCCCTAACATGATCATGAATCTCGAAGGGGACGATGTACCTTGGACTTAACTTCCCTTTCTTTCTAAACCTCATGACCTTATTCCACAGAGATATGCGTAAAAACACCATGTCTCCAACTTTAAAATCATGGTCTCGTCGATGATTATCTGCATAACTCTTCTGTTGACTCTAGGCTGCCTTGATATGTTGCTGAATGGTTTTCACCTTATCCACCATTTCTTCGACCATTTATGGTCCAGGCAGCTTACGTTCACCGACCTCATCCCAACATGCCGGTGTTCTGCACATTTTCCAATACAGGGCTTCATATGGTTCCATTTGGATGCTCGAGTGGAAACTGTTATTATAAGAGAACTCAACTAGAGGAATATGTTGATCCCATCCTCATTTAAAGTCCATTGAGCACGCTCTCAACATATCCTAAAGTGTTTGGATAGTCCACTCGGATTGGCCATCAGTTTGAGGATGATAGGCCGTACTGAAGTTTAGTTCAGTATTCAGAGCATGTTGAAGATTTTTCCAAAACTTAGAGGTGAATCTTGGATTTCGATCAGACACAATAGATAGTGGTACTCCATGCAACCTTACCACTTCCCTAATATATATCCATGCCAGTTGATCCAATGAGAAATCCTCACGAATAGAAATGAAGTGTGAAGTCTTTGTAAGACGATCCACAACAACCCAGATTGCATTGTTGCCTTTGGATGTCCTTGGAAGTCCAGCGACAAAGTCCATAGTGATGTTCTCCCATTTCCATTCTGGTATGGGAAATGGTTGCATCATCCCCTTAGACTTTTTCCTCTCTGCCTTCACTTGCTGACACACCAGGCACTTTGATGTATATTCGGCGATCTCCTTATTCATATTATCCCACCAAAAGTTTTCTCGGAGATCTCGATACATCTTTGTGCTTTCTGGGTGAAAAGAGAAGTTTGAACTATGTGCATCATCCAAAAGTTCCTTCTTCAGCTCCAAACTTGATGGAACACATAGTCTTTTCCCAAACCTCACATTTCCTTCTTCATTAACATTAGACTCTGAGGATTTCCCTTTTTTGATAGCTTCCACTTTTTCCTGAATTCCCACAGAATCCTTTTGAGCATCCTTTAACCTTTCCAAAATATATGGTTGAGCAATAATTTGTGAAAGGATTTATGATGATCCCTTATTTATGATTCCCACGTCCATCTTCATCAATTATAAGAAGATTGGATCCTTCTAAATTATCATGATGATAGAATTTCTGGGTCCATTCTACTTAGGGCATCTGCCACCTTGTTCGCTTTCCTAGGGTGGTAATGTATTGAATAGTCATAATACATGATGAGCTCTATCAATCTTCTCTGGCACATATTAAGCTCTTTCTATGTGAATATATATTTAAGGCTCTTGTGATTAGTATATATCTCACATTTCTCTTCATAGAGATAATGCCGCCAGATTTTCAAGGCAAATATCACCGCCGCTAACTCCAGATCATGCGTGGGATAGTTTCGCTCATGGATTTTCAACTACCTTGAGGTATAGGATATCAATTTATCATTCTGCATCAGTACACAGCCTAATCCCTTCTTTGAAGCATCACTTAATACCACAAAAAGTTCCCCACTTGTGGGTAAAGTGAGTACGGGCGCAGTGATAAGCCTCCTTTTCACCTCCTTGATGCTTTCTTTGAATTCATCACTCCAAGAAAACTTTACTCCCTTCCGAGTTATCTTGGTAAGAGGGTTGGAAAATCGTGAGAAATTCCTCACAAATCGTCGAAAATATCCAACTAACCCCAAGAAGCTATGGATATCTATTACGGATGTTGACCTCGGCCATCCCTCAATTGCATCTGTTTTAGAGGGGTCCACAGATATCCCATTGCTTGTGATGATATGGCCCAAGAATGAGACCTCCTTCAACTAGAACTCACACTTGCTGTACTTTTCATAGAGATTCTCCTTGCACAAAGTCTCTAGTATAGTTTTTAAATGCTCCTCATGATCCTCCTTGGTTTTGGAGTATATTAGAATATCATCTATAAAGACTACCAAAAAATTTTCAAGGTAATCTATAAAGACTCTATTCATCAAGTCCATGAATATTGCTGGAGCATTGGAGAGTCCGAAAGGCATTACTATGAATTCATAGTGCCCGTACCTTGTTCGAAAAGCAGTCTTGGGGATATCTTCCTTCTTCACCCTTACTTGATAATTTCCCGACCGCAAGTCCACCTTGGAGAAGTATTGTGCTCCACGCAACTAATCGAACAAGTCATCAATTCATGGGAGTGGATACTTTTTCTTTATCGTGATTTTGTTAAGTTCACGATAATCGATGAAAATCCGCATTGACCCATCTTTCTTCTTGACGAAGATGACTGGTGCGCCCCATGGTGAAGCACTTGGGCATATAAACCCTTTATCTAGGTTCTCCTGTAGTTGTTTCTTCAGCTCTTCAAGATCAACAACAGCCATTCTATATGGAGTCTTGGATATTGGTAGTTCCCCAGGAATAAGTTCAATTGAAAACTCAACATCTCTTCTTGGAGGAAGACCAGGAAGTTCCTCAGGAAACACTTCAGCGAATTCCCTCACAATAGACATTTCTTTAAGGATGGTTTCTTCCTTAGACTCAATCATCTGAGCCAGATACGCATGCTCATAGGGCAGTAATATCCATGCTTGAGATGATGGAGCTAAAGGAGAGTCATCTTCCTCCTGACACTTGTAAAGAATCGGGGGTCGATTCTCCATATGGAGTGTTATTTCCCTCTCCTGACAATTTATGTTGGCTCTATATAAGGAAAGCCAATCCATGCCAAGAATTGCATCAAATTCCACCAAAGGGAGTATGAAGAGGATCACCGGGAAATTCAATCCATAGATTATAACAGGGGAGGACTTATATTCATGGGATGAAATGATTGCCCCATTTTCTGTACTCACTGACATCTTTACTTCCATGATTTGTGGTGGTGCTGGGATTGGTCTACTAAACTTTTGAGATATAAACGAATGCGTAGAACCTGAATCAAAAAGTTCGTTTTCTATTCTTGAATGAATAACTAGCGTACCTATCACCACTTCATTTTTGGGGTTCACTTCGGCAGAAGTGATGGAAAAAGCTCTTCCTTGCTATCTTGGAGGTTGTTGGTTGCCTCCGATAACCCTTGAATTAGGGCACTGATTTGCAAAATGACCCGGTTCATTGCATTTTTAGCATTGAACAATGCTTTGAGGTTCAAACAGAGTGCACCTTTCCTCTGTCGCAGTCGCGGGTCCTTCTTGCCGATAGTTAACAACTAGGTGCCCTTCTCTTCCACACATGAAGCATTTTCTCATCCCCTTAAGGCAATTTCCAGGGTGCTTCTTTCTGCACTTTTGGAAAGTGGGGTGCTGGATCTTCATAGCACTGTTGGATTTATCCATAGGACCACCAGCATTGAAGTCCACCTTACACTTCTTGTCCCCATGATACCCCTGTGATTCCCCGATCTCCATTTCGACCTTGAGGGCACTTCTGAGAATTTCCTCATAGCTGTCGAAGTCAGGGATCGCTAATGCTTTCCGCAAGCTAGGCTTCAGCCCACCAAAGAAGCGGTCAACCTTGCATTCGGGGGTAAAGACAAAGCCGGAAGTGTATCGTGCAAGCCTTTTGAAGTTTTCATCGTAAGCTCCAACAGATTATTCATCTTTTTTCTTAAGGGAAAAGAAGTCCCTTTCCATCTTAAGACGGAGGGTGTGCGGAAAATATTTATCGAAAAAAATCTTCTGGAATTCCTTCCATTCCAAACCCTCGATCTCCTCATCAGGCTTCATATTTTTGATCAACGTCCACCATTGATCAGCTTCACCCTCCATATGATAAGCCACCAGGAGAACCTTCTCTTGTTCAGAACATTGGAGGATGGAGAATATCATTCCAACGGAGTTGATCCATTGTTTAGCGATCGTGGGATCGGATGATCCACTAAAAGTTGGAGGCCTTTGTCTCATGAAGCTCTAGATAGAGACTTGTTCTTTCTTTGGGGGGGGGGGGGTTGAACATTACTCTTGACCCGTGTTTCTATTCAAAACGTGTGTTAGCTGAGAGAGAAGCGTGAAAAAGTTTGTGATTCCCGCTCCCATTGGATTGGGCATCTCATTAGTACAATCATCAAACTGATCTTCATAACGTTTGTTATCCCAAGTCCTCCTATTACCGGCCATTGGGTAGAATAAAAGGAAAGTTATGGGTAACACATAAAGGGTAATCCAAATAAAAAAGTTGATGACTTATAAATAAACTTTAATTTCTTTAACTCATGAGCCTATAGGATTCAATCTAGGATTTTCATGATCTACTTTCTAACATAAATTTTTGGGGGAATTTTTCCCTTAATAAGGGTTCATACCAAGATTGTGAATTTATCAAAACATATCCCCCGGGAGTGTCATAACCAAGAGTGCAGCAAGGCCCATTGTCTTGTACCAGTTACTGTTCGAGTCTAGCTCAAAGCGGTGTTTTTGGGTTTTACCCCTAGGATACATCTGTGCCAGAGCCGCCTCTACCTGCTCATATCCAGACAGGGATGTATTTGTTTGATAACCACTTACTTAGTATTTACCAAATCTTAGGGAAGTTTTTATTATACTTAGTCTTGTATCTAAGGCTTTAATAGGGTTTCCTAATCCCAAAAATAACTAAACCTATCCTCTGAAACAAACAATGACAACCCTTCTTTTTATTACAACATAAACATGATTTATTACATAAAACTTCACTTAATATAACAAAGAAGATCGAGAGGTTTAGTGTCTTTGGGGATTAGGACCATTACATAAAAACTTAAAACATTAAATACAACATCTTTATTGAAAACATCCTTTACATGACCACTACATTCCCTCGTACTTAGCATTGCATGGGATAACCTAAGGACATGCATAAGAAAAGTGTGAGCTACAAAGCCCAGTAAGGGAGTACACATGGAATAACATGAGGAGTACAATACACGTTAGACAATAGGCATATCAATAGATCATAAAAGAAACTTGAACATAAAGGCATGATAAAGCATGATAATCATAACATGGAAATGTGGCAACAACAATTAACATGGATTTAGCATGAGCCAAGGATCATTGCACATAAAGCATGAGTAAACCATCATTTCACATGAAGCACGAGTAAACCCTCGTTGCATTTGAATTATCATGATTCAACACTCATTTCACATGACTTATCATGATACTATACTTTATCCAATGCATTGGAGCACTATAAGGGAGCACCCTTCTGAAACATTTCATTTCATGCATAAGTGTGCCACATGGATCATAAAACATGGATTCATAAAACATAATAATTTATTCCACGATAAAGGAATGTGGAATTAATACATGAAACTTTACAATCCATAAGTAAATGTGCATAAAGGTGACTACCCTTGATGGAGAAATGGGAATGGTATTCACGACACAATGACATTGGCTTAGAAAATCGGTGTGATTTCGGCAGCGTAACGGTGTGACATAACAATTCATAAAAAAGGTTGATGAGAGAGAAAGGTGTTCCTCCTAATATTTACATGTAATGGACAGTAAAGAGGTCATATAGATACATTTCCCAACAATTGAAATGGAATTTATATTCATGATAAAAAAGTATTGCTTGAATGTAAAATAAGAGAGAGAAGTTCCTTTCGGAATTTCTGCATAGTAACGGGTGTACATGGGAGGAATTTAATGAGAGAGAAAGGGGTCTCCCATCATTCAAACAAGAAGAGGGAAGTATGGGGAGGTTCGAAACCATACCCTAACATTCATAATTTAAATTAAAAGGGCAATACAACTTAAAGAAAATCGACAAAAATGAGAAAGGAAGAAAAAACCCTTACTTGGAAGTGTGCTTCCAAAGGATAGAGAGAGACTTGTGAGAGGATTATTGGGTGATTGGGGCACCTTGGGAGGATTCTAGAGAGAGTATGGCAGAGGTTGGACGAACTCCAAAGGATTTTAGCGAGGAGGAAGTGAGAGCTTGGGTGGGTTTATATAAGAAAGGTGAGAGAATTCTTTATTATTTAGGTTTGGGACCCCTTATATTAAACTAATCCAAACCACAAACCATCCCATGGTTTTTGCCCATGGTTTCAGCAAAAGGAATGAGGAAAAGAATATTTTACAAGGCCAAGGTCCGAACTTATTAAAATAATAAGGTTTCTTATTTTGAGGTGAGTCACACTCCCATGGAAATTAATTTAAAAAGGAAAAGTGCTGAATATATCTTGAGGGGTTCATTAATGCTTTGAAAAGTAAGTCAAACAAACCCAAAATCACTTTATTTTAATGGTAAAAATATATTGGCCGATCATAAGGATTATAGTACTTTATTACATCACCATTGGGTCATTATGATGTCATAAAACACATTATATATTTAAACGATATTTAATTTTTACCCAAAAAGTTGACTGTCTCAGAAAATTATGAAAAATTCACCGTTGGATAATTTCGACATCCTGATTCCATAAATGACATTTATTTTATCTAAAAAATCTCTAAATATGTTAATTTTCACTTTTAATATAAAAACCAACATTTATCGAAAATTCACAGGTTTTGACAGAAATGGATTTCAAACCTTAATAAACATTTTAATTGCATTCATGTTATTTCAATATCATTTATATTTTATAAAAATTAATTTAATAATAATAATATTATTTTATTAAAATATTATTTAATTAAAAAATCCCTTAATTTAATAAAATAGATTTCTTAATTAAATAATAACTAAAAACACCATTTGTACTTTAAAAACTATTTACAATGTATCAAAAATGACTAGAAATTATATTCATTATTATATACAAAAAATAATTTACATGAACATTGTACTACTTATTTTTTACATAACCCCTTAAAATAGACGCATAAGACCTAAGGGTAAGGTGTGAGATGGTGACATACTCTTGGGGTGGCTCGGATAACATCGCTCGAGTGGTAATTTCAATCAACTTCCACTTTTCCCGTAGACGGTCACGTTCGAGCTTGACATAATGATGCTCAGCTTGGGCTTGGTCAAGGGCGAAGCCCAAGGATGCCACCTCTTTTCCGAGCTCTGACAAATGGGCTTCGTATGGGGAAATTCTACTGGATGACGCCATTACTTCCTTTTTCTGAGTAAAAATTGGGTTCGTTAAATCCTCATATTTATACTAATCATGTGATCACTGTTCAACGGCTATAAAGGTAATGGTCACAAATCTTATCATAAAACCAAAGAAGTTTACATCTTATAAAAACATTTTTTTTAAGAGACAATTAACTGGATCAAGAGAGATTTTCTATTAATGAAACTTTGGTTCGTTACACAATGAATCCCAATACATTGGATATCCTGAAAAACATGGTTGAGATCTTACTCAACACGCCAAACCTCTACTTACAACATTTAGAGGAAACTATCAAGAACACAAGGACTCTAACATAGAAATAAATGGGCTCATCTAGTATTCAGATAAATACATCTAAAAGTCTTATTATATTCTAACCATATCACGAACAATAAAAAAAATACTTTTTTTCTTCTCTACAACTTATTGAATCTGAGTGCAGATGAATCCCCAACTGTATCCCATCATAATAAAGAATGACATGGATAGTTGTATAAATCCTAAAATGGGGATATTATAATGGATTATTGGTTTCTATTTTTATATGAGTATTAAACCAATAGAATGTGTTTTTCCACGATCCATCAATGTTTAAAAATCATTCCCACAACATATCCTCTAGTGTATGGGTCGTCCTCTACGTATATTAGTCCATATGAATGTAGAAAAACGTTATAAGGAAAAACTAATTTCTAAATGGCTAATGTAATCTCCTATATATGGATGATAAAATGATGCATCATGATCCAATTTAATATGACATAGATATTCATGTAGTCGAACCACCTCATCCACATACATCCTAAAAAAATGCTTAGAAGATGTAAACTTAATCACTATACAATGGGATTATTTCATCCACCAATCAGAAATTACCCATATAAAACTACAACCTCCTAAAGGTTGGGGTGACCCTCTGATGAAATAAATTTTTTTAACATCCCATTTCCACTCAAGATCTTCCAAGTGCTGCAATAAGACACTAGTAACAGAGTTCCCCTACTTTAACTATTGGGAAACCCGACATCAGACCACTGGCACTTCCATTGTCCATTTCATCTCGGGCCACCCAAAATGGGGACACAATTTATGGTACATCTTTTATATTCCAAGGTGAAATGAAAAATTTGAAACTTGAAACTTAAAAATGACTCATTAATAAATCAATCCCAAAAAAAATGACATGTTATGAAATAATTGTTGGTTTATACCACCATCTAATCATCCTACTTATGTATCTCCATGGACAACAAGATCTAGAATCACTTATGTCTCCATGTCACCCCATTGAGACTACTCTAAATTCCATATCTATTAATATTTCATTGTTAATGGATAAATGTAACCTCCACCATCAACCACATATGCATCATCGTGAAAGGATTCCAACTCCCACGTCTCCCTCCTTGAATATTCAGTCTCCTGGTCAATAAATTTCTAGGACTTTGTACTCAAAGTGTCAACTACAATACTTCTTTTTCCCATGATATAGGATATATCAATGTAAATGACCTGAATATACTCTATTCATCTCCATTATCAAAGATTCAATTGAGGTTGAGAAAAAAATATACCTCGAACACTTATGATCTATGGAGACCAAAAATCACTCTCCAATGAGTAAATGGTAGTATAAGTTTAGATCAAAGACAACTATTGGTAGATCCAGAGCATGGGTGGAATGTTTAGGCTAGTGGGGGACTAACTACCGAGACCTATAATTGATTCCATCTCTGTTATACATTAATATACCTCCAAAAACAAGAAGGGAAATCATAAACAAAACCTCGGACTCCCCCTTCATGTTGAAATTAAAGGAATAGATAACTAATTGACTTCAACATTCGGTAGTAAAATGCTTCCAGACACTGATATGACCAGAAAAAATCTTGATCATTATTAGCTATATATTTCAATGGGGACACAATCCCTAAAAATTTGGAATTATCCTCTACTAATATCTAATGAGACTAATGAAAATAATAACCTCTATCACATTCTTTCATTATTCCCATGAAAGAAAAATCTTGACCATCTATATGCTTATATAAAACACATCATGTGACATGACATGCCTAAAGAAATAAACATTTCATCTCTAAAAAATACTCCCAAAAACATTATATAGTGCTAGTGGCATTTAAAACCACCAAGATTGTCCTAATGTGATTCTAATTATCCTCCTATACGTTTAAATAGATTAATATATTGTTGATGAGGATAACCTTGAATTGTCCTAGAAATCCATGGAACACATTGTTCTTGATCCACATGGACATATACTGTTCATCTAGAACACTGAACATCTAGACCATGAACTTCAATTTCCCACACATACATTTGAATGTATACTTTGGGATATCAACTCCATTCACCCTAACCTAGTGAAAACCTAACCACAATCCAATATTAGAAATTAACATATCTATTTTCAAAGAGTAGAAAAGATATTTTGTTCTTGTAAAAGGGAAATGATTCTTGATCATAACATTATTCCAGATTGAGTGATATACACACAACCGCAGATAATTACATGCATTCATGGAGATTGACAATGGGCCATCTCATAGTGACCCACTTCTAAAGAATAAAACATTTTGTACCATATCATAAATCTATTTCTTTAACTCTAGCACCTAAAAAGGAACCATTTGATAAGGATCTATAGAAATCAGACTTCCATTAGTATAAAATTTATCCCAAATAAAACATCATGTTGAGGGGGTAGTGTCACACCCTCTAGGGGAAAATAATCCAGAAAATACTTCATAACTTTGGTACCTACTCTATTATATCCTCCACAGATTCTATAGAGAGATCATTCATTAAAAGAATAATATTGTCCACACATATATATGATACATGATTTTTCCTCCCATCAATAAAAACTACATGATAACCATCTATATGAAAAAAATAACTCACCTCTAGAAGAATCTAATAACAGCTCACATGGAATACAACCTATCAATTAAAACAATGACATCACATGAATGCATCTGTAAAAAATATCCATATGGGAATAATATGACCCATCACCCTTATAAACCCATGGAACACATAGAATATACATTCCTAGAATCTGATAGGTGTAGTCTACACTAGGGGAACAAAGAGCCTCTCAAATTCTAGTCCATGATAATAGACTAGAATAGATTAAACAAAGTGGTGTGAGAATCCATATAAAAACAAGGAATAATCAATTAAAGATGATAAACTAATCATAAATCGATGTTATTTTACCCCTCTAGTGCTGAAGACTACACTGCATGCAACTAATTATGTGCATCTCCCTCACATCTCTCATAATAGATACCTCTATGACCTTGCTCTTGTAGATTTACCCAAACAAAAGGAACATCTTAGGGCCAGTCTACACTATCTCCATACCTTATCAAAAGATCATAAGACTTCTTCCCATGTTACTAATATGGTATCACTAGTAGCTTCCACTATGGATGACACTAACCTAGTCTACCTTCAATAATGTAATCCTGAATAACCACAAGGTAAATATTCATGTTATTGTCATGAACCCCATGGAAAAATAATAGTATCTATTGTTCTCTAGTAAATTCATGAAAATAAACGGCCTTATAAGCCCCAATATATTGATATAGATGTTGACTTCACACTGGTTAAATCTATGATTTCCTTGTATCCTGTGACATACAGCTGATAATCCTTCTCATTGAGTAACCCTATTGGTTCCAACTTTTTATAAGCCTCCTAACCAGTGAATCTTATCAATCACATCCATATTATTTTAATATTTTACAATCATTAATAGTGTCATGGGGTAAAATACAAACTAGGTAAAAGTAAATAGGTCAACCTCAAGATATCTCACATGGGTCTTCACATCAGTGAAGTGGTTCAGTAAAAAATATCCTTGAACACAATTCCTATCACCCACACATACATACTACCATAATGGAAAAAAAATAATCTATACAACCATTACTGAATTTATGTTTTACTAAAGGATCTGGACTAAAAAATCATTCTAGATATTGGCACATGAAATATGTATGAACACATGTTTCCATATATGTTAAAAATCATTTTCACTTTTTCTAAATGTTTAAATATGTCCTACAATGGATACATAATTTTATCATGGGTATTTCAAGGATGTTTAGGGCTTGTTTGGATCTCATAACCCATGATTTTCTGTTGAAATTCCTTGCCATGCGATTAGTGTAAACCGTTTGGGGAAGAACACATGGTTTAATAGACGATGTGGGTTGTGGTCCATGAGCAGGGGAAGGACACATGGTTAGACCTAACAGTAAAATTTGGGCCACATGACCATGAAAAATCCTTGGAAATTTTGACATTGGTTTTTTTCATGGATTCATCATGGTTAGTTAAACTGTGAATAGAAAACCTATGGGTGCAATTCTTCTATAACTAACCATGAAAGGTTTCCACATCGTTAGTCAAACCATGAACCAAAAATGTTCACCCCCTTTATTTTTGGAAATTTTATAACTTAAAATCTAATTTAAATATTTTTTAAAACTAAATCAATCATTTCTTCAATAGATATAAACTCCCCCCTTTCAGAACTCCCAATGGTGAATATTCTTCAATTTGTGATAAGTCTACCATCTAATCTCATATTCACGTGTCAATTGTCTCATTAGATCCACATCATTGAGTACTCATTTAATGATTACACATTTTTTATTTTTGTCATATCTTTTGAATTATATAGGTTGAAGCTAATTTTCTGTATTTATAGGTTCTTCATCCTTCCTTCAAATTCCTATTGATCTGATTTGAATAAGTATTTGATAGTGGAGGAGAACCCAACCATTAAGCTACTATAGAAGGTATATACTTGTTCTCATTTTTTTTCACTTAATTTATGTATCTATCATTGTATCTCCTACCAGACATTCTGGCATGACTGCAATATTATGTTGAATAATAGAATTAAAATAAATTGGACCTATTAGGGATTCCCTTGGGTTCCATTGTGATGTGTTGGAGGTAGTTTCCCTAACCATGTCCACCCATGGGGTGTGCCTTATGAAAATACCTTATTACCCATTGGTTGAACCACCGAAGGGGTGTGTTCTCATGATTACCTAGATGTAGGTATCCTAATTACAATTAAATGCTTTTGGATTAAGGGATAAGAGAGTTTTTTCCTCCCTTGACATTAGTTATATAATATGCCTTATTGAATTGATCAATTTATTTACTTGGATGTAAATTGTATATAATGAGTTGGTATACTCATTGTTGGATTACCATTTTATATAAATGAAAAAAATTAGTAGATTTACTCAATGTTTTTATTTGGATGTGAATAGTTACATGATTGGGTAAACTCCTATGGTATGAATGATAAATGTTTCGGAATGAGGAATGGTTCTTTAGATTCCATAGACATTATTAAATCGATATTGAAGTGGTAGTGGATTCCTTATTTAGAGATTTCTCCTTGTGTGTTGATTCCATGGGATACCATGGGCCTTGATACCCCTTGGATTCTCCTTACATAGACTCATATTGGGCATGTTAGTTGAAATTTTCATATGACTACAATCAATGCCTAATCGAGTTTCCATTAAGATTCTCCAAGGATTTGAGGAGGATTCCTTGGTCTCCTACACCATGGATTTGGCCCTTCGTGGTCTAACAGTTGATTATATGAACTAACTGTGAGTAATATGAAAGGCCTTATTGAATGACTTGGTCGTGGATGTTCTAACACATCATATTGTATGGAATTGTCATGGTTAATATGGTTCCATGGTTTTATGGTGAGTCCATGGTGTTTTCTTCCCTTCCCAAGTAGCTCTCATGGTACAAGAGAAAAATATCTTTATTAATGGAGAGTCTTGAGGTTTTTTGGTATAACTTATAGTACATACATGCCATTGGAAACATTAATTTTATTTACTTCTTACTTATTTACACGCACACTATTTAGCTTGTTATATTGAAAAACCTAGAAATGAATATATAATTGGGTGGTTACCTACAAGGAATTTTTCTCACACCCTATCCAAGCCATTGTTGGGTACCCAAAATGACTTTAGGGGTGTAGGTAGGGACCATGTAATGTGAAAACATTTTGATGCTTAATATTATTCCAAGATTAGGAGCAGGGGATCAAGGGGCTAAGATAAGGCTCGTGATGCTATTAAGATATAACACATTTTTTTATTTTGATATTTTGGGGTACATGTATTGTATTTTACCACAATACAACTATTTTGGATAATTTTTTATATGAAAAACATGTATCATCATCTTTTATATGAGTCACTTCTAGAAAAATAAATTATACATTCATGTATTGTTTATTTATCTATTTTCTGATTGTTATACATACTTATTATACAAAAATGTTATTAATTCTACAATGATACACTTTGGTGGTAAGGGAATATTCTCCCCAAATAAACACCTAGTACCTTTCTTTTAGTTAGTAGCCACTTGAATTTGGGGAGATGCACTTGAGTCCCTGTGGCCAAAAGGGATTGTGGGACTATTGAGTGGCATCCATGACCGAGACATTACAAAGTGTTATCAGAGCCTCTTTTTTCTAGTTTATCATGTGGAGACCATAACAATCAATTGGTTGGAAACATAATTTGGTAATGATATTTTCTTTATCATAGATAACTCATGTACTAGAAAAAACCATATTCCCTCAAATAAAATTGATGATTTCTATATGATTTCTATTATAGTTGATTTGATTCCACCATTGGGTGAAACACTTTATTCATGTTGTTATTTTCGATATGATTGTGTCTTATATTTACTTTAAACAAGATAATATGAGGGTTTTCCATCTAAGGAATAATTTACAAACTTTTTACAAATCACATGATATGCATTATTCTATTTCATTTAGGATTCATTTCTTGTTGAATGTTGTTTTGATTGGTGCTATGATATATGTGACCGGTGTTGTGATAGATTTTTTCTGTGGGTAGAGAACTGACATCATAGCATAGTTCATAAGGAGTAAGTTACCATATAGATAAGGAAGTGATAATCCTTTTTATTCAATCATGTAATGTGAGTGCCATATGGTATGGATTATATGGGTACCATAATTTTTTCCATGCGGTGTTTTGGGCCCTCATACATTAGAACATGGTGAACCATTGGTTATAATTTTGCAAATATGAAAGATGGAAATTAAATGTAAAATGAATTAAAATTTCAAAGGATAATTGAAATGACAGATAGATATTTCAACCTAAAACAATATTTTTAGTGCGAAAGTTGTAACACCCTGAGATTTTATGAAAAATATTATTTTAATTTCATTAATGTCTTGTGTTGTATTCTACACCAAGATTACCTTGCGCTATACGCAACACTGTATTAGCTTGCAGTATACGCAACACTATTCTTGGATCGTGTTACATACAATTTTGATAATAGTTATTCTATGCAACATTGAGTATATATATATATATTAAATGTATAAATGAAATATGGTTGGATTCTGTTATACGAAACAATGAAGGATTCTTTCAGAACACGCAACCCTGAGTTGGCTTGCATTACACGCAATCATGACCTTCCTCGATAGCTTGCGTCGTACGCAATACTGAGTTTCACTAAACAATGATATGTTATTAAAATATTATTATAACTAGCCGTTATAAATAGTAATAACCACCTTTTAAAATTTTACAAATTTTAGCTCTCAAAATGGACGTCATTTTTGTATTCGGAGTATCGAATTTAGCCTAAGGTGAAGTTTTGGTACTTTTCGGATAACGTTCATATTCTGATGAATAGTGAAAATTACTAAATTATAATTAAAAACAACTTTTTTAATAAAAATAATTAATAGTGATAAATTATTAATTTGAGTGATTTTAAAGTATATTTAGAATATATTTTTACAATTTAATACAATGTTGGTCATTGGATGTAATTTCACATTTAAACCAGACATAATCAAGTGTCAATCTTTTGATAGAAATTGATTCTTAAAAAACACGCTATTTGTTTTAACAACGGGATTTAATTATAAAATTAATTAATGCAACTTCTATGTTACGAATTTGTTAAAATAGACTTCATTTTTGAATTCGTAATATGAAATATATCTTAGGATGAAATTTTGGCATTGTTCTGAAAAACATCAATTTTTGATGAATAGTGAAACTACTAAGTGGTAGTTAAAAAACAGAACTTTTCATAAAACTTAATTTTACCGCTTCTGTGAATGGAATTTCAAAAATCCGAGAGACACGGTTGATGTCAGTATGTAAAATGTGGTTCAATGAGATGAAAATAATTTTTGGTGAATAGTAACTTTTTACTTTTATTTACCACGGTTAATAGTAAATAGGGTAACTAAGGGTAAATATGATATTACTATTACCCTAACACATGTCCTAATTCTATTGGATAAGTGTAATTCGACCAAAAACAACCTTATGAATATAATATGACCATTTAGGTCCACTTGGATTAGATTATGACATTTAATATTATTTTATTTAATGAATAGTTAAAATAGTTAAAATCAATGTTTAATAACTAAAACATTTTTAATATGGGGTTATACATAAGATAAATTCGACTATAAATTTTCATTAGAAAGCTAAAAATATTTAAAACATAATTATATTTTATTTATAATTTTTAGAATTTATATAAATTAATTTATATATGACACAACGATGATGCAGTAATTACCCTTTTAAGGAAATATTAACATAATTGATGTTATAAATGCTCAAATGAATGTAATTTGAGACTTTTTATGAATTACACTAATTTTCTAGGTTAATATGATATATTATCGTTGATTTAATAAACTTGGTTCGAACATATAATTCTGTTATGACTTTCACAAAAATCATATATCAAATAGTGTCAAAATTGACACAAAATAGTTTTTAGATCAAATATTATATTATTAACTGTTATTTTATTCCTAAAAATCTAAGGTTCGGCCAAATGACTTAGATAAGGATATATGTATTAATAATAAACAATTTTGTGTTCGTTTGGCATGTTATAGTATGTTTATTAACCATATAGTGTAAGAAAACAAAAAAACACGGTAAAAGTTAAATTATTTAACTTAGAGTTAAATCTAATTGATAAGGTTAAAATAATACCCTAAACTTGTCTAAATCCTATTGGTTTATAAGATTTCGACCCATCCCCACTTTATCTTCGAAATAAGACCCTTTGGAACCATTATAAACCGATTTTGACATTAATATAAAATAATATTTTGAGGTATTCCTAAGGTGCCCCTCTCCTCCCTTATAAAAGGACACCTCCTCCCCCTCCTCCTCACACCAATTTGAGCACTCAAGCTCGGCCAAACCATGCCAAAATCTCTTCTCCACTTCCCTAGAAACATCCTAGAGGTTCTGGTCTTCCTCAAAGACCAATTTTAGTGCCCTAAGAGGAGGTCTCAAAGAGGCGCTTCAAAGAAGAGGTAATTACCGTTACCAATTCTTTCATCTTTATTTATTCTTCCACTTCTTCTTCACTGGTTGTTTCATTATTAAGTAATAACATCAGTATCACTCATATACTGATATGTTATTATAAGTATAAAACAACCCTATTTCACCATCTATCCATCCTACGGAAAAAGAAATCACTGCGCGTGCGTACGTACGGAATACCGTCTCCACGCCGTGGTGTAATCTATTTTCCACCACCACCTTACATGGATGGGTATAATGGTGTAAAGAATAACTATACATAGTTATAACAACATCATATTGATTTTGATATATTGTATAATCCACTCCAATTCAATTCAATATTTATGGAAATGATATCATCGCTCGTGCGTACGTACGGACTACCGTCTCCACGACGCAATGAGATTCATTCTCCATGTTAACCATTTAAGAATGATTATAAAGTATATGACATTATAAAGATACTGGATATATATATATATATATATATGTATGTCATCTACTTACTTCCATTCAAGACAATAAGGAAAGGAAAACAGCGTTCATGCGTACGTACGGACTACCGTCTCCATGAACGGTGTTTTTCATTTCATTTATCTATCTATTATATATATATATATACTAAATATATATGATATATAAATCATATTTTATATTCTGGAAGTAAGTAAATCATGATATAAGTAATAATAATGTCAAGAACAACAAGTCAAAACACCTACGATAAATGAAACGATTTTACCCAAAACGCTTATTTAACATGGAATTTACAAAAGAAATGGTAATATAATGTCATAAGTGAACCATATATGATATCATAACAATGAATATGATTATGTAATAAGTCAATGACATTATTTAAATCATTATACAGGAGGTTCAGACACATACGAAGCAAATCGGACCTAAGGTAAGGGAAATATCACAATCTCATTTTTATCCGAGATTGTTTATTCGTAAGTATTTACTGGGGTGTATTTTATCATCCACATCCATGTTTCATCAATATGTAATATTATTTCCATCCACCTACAATTGTTTAAATCCATTTTTACCCTTCGGTGAGTTTTTTGTAAAAAAATATTAATGGAATCTTTTGACGTTTTTCATACGAGGTGCTTTTTGACTTTTCCGACAAAAGTATGAAGAATGTTTTTTTTAACTTATACGGCATGAATGGATTTCTAAAACATTATTTCCAAGAAGATTCCTTTACAAGTATTAAAGTTTATTTTTAATCAACTTCTTTTAGTTTAAAATTGTATGACATGTTAAGAAAGGAAAAATGTTTTTTTGAAGTAGAAAGGATATTTTCCTCAAGAATGAAGTTCAAGTATTTTATCAAAATTATTTTCCATCTAAGATAATAAAAGGGTTCTGTTTTTATCCCTATTATTACATGGATTTTATTATGTTGTGATGGAAACATTTTTATGAATTCCTTTATCTTATATGAATTGTTTTATGATGTCATGTTGTTTAAGAATCCCTTTTTTATTACATGGGTTATGCGATGATGTATGATTTATGATTATGTGGCACACATAAGAAAGGATTCATTATAAGATGGGTGGGACCTATATCTCCCTCCAATGCATTGGGTAAAGATTTTATATCTCATGAGATAGACATGGCTGGAATGGTAGGTTATATCGGTTCAGTGAAACAGGACTGAAACGAGGGTTACTCGATTCAGAAAGGGACTTTGTCCACTAAGATAGTCTTGGAAATGAGTCTTGACTAACAAGAAATGATTCTCTATGATTATGTGTGTATTCCACAATGTTTCATGTTTTAAGTTATGATTATTGTGATTACATTTCACTACCATGATTTATCCCATGTTATGAAATTATGCTCTCTTTTGCAGGTTATGATTTCCAAAATGTTATGTTCTTATGAATACGATGTGATTGATATTTCTTTTGTTTACCCTTACTGAGCATTTGAGCTCACCCTTTTATGTTTTCGTTTCCCCAGGATATAAATAAAGGTTTTAGGTAAAAAAAGGAAGATCTTTATGGGAGATGTTGAAGATCGTTCACCACGATTAGAAGATTTTATTCCGAGTTTCCAAAGACACTAAACTATTACGATCCTTGTGTGTGTGTTTTTGTTATGTACTAAGTATTCCGCAAAAGTTATGTAATGTCAATGTACGTCAGGCTTCGGGTCTTTACTGTTGGTATCAGAGGAAAGGTTTAGTCACCCTTTGGAAACTAGGATGTGAAAACGTTAGTGAGATCCCTAGAGAAATTTCTACGGTATGTCTAGGGATGTCCCTAAGGTTAAGTAAACGTATAGGTTATAGTACTAGAATTACTCTAACGATCATAGAATTAAACCTAAGAAGTTAGATATTGAAGTTACTCCCCCTTTATTATGATTTTTGCCTCTCACACTATTCTTTTTGGGTTTTAGACGATGGCTGTAACCCGAAGGAACCGTGTTGATCAATGCAATGGACAATGCAATGATTGCCCTCCTGAACAAACAAGTGTTATGGGAGATGGAGTGAAAAATCTTATTTCTATACTTACACAAGCTATAAATCATTCTGGACTTCCAAATGAGCAGAGAAGGGAACAATATTCTATTGAGTCCTTCATGAGGAAATGTCCACCTTCTTTCAGTGGGTCTTCTGATCCACTTGTTGCTGAACAATGGATCAGTACCACTGAAAAGATATTTTCAGTTCTTCAATGTTCTGAGCATGATAAAGTCATCTTAGCAGTATATCGTTTGGAAGGTGAAGCTAATAAATGGTGGAATCTTATCAAGAATACGAGGCCAAGAGATGAAATTGAGTCCATGGAATGGGACGAGTTCACGAACTTGTTTTTCAGTAAGTACTTCCCTCGTATTCTTCGAACAAAGATGGAGAAAGAGTTTCTTGAACTGAAGCAAAGGGATGATGAATCTGTTGGTACATATGAAGAAAATTTTACAAGACTTGCAAGGTACGCTTCTAGTATTATCATCCAACATGAAAGTAAAGTTGATCAATTTTTCAGTGGCTTAAAACCAAGTCTTCGAAGGGCATTAGCTATAAGAGACTTCAGTAGCTATGAAGAAATTGTGCGTTGTGTTATCAAGGTAGAATTGGAAGTTGGTGTTACATATCCATCTCATGGTTTTGACAAGAAACAAAAGATGGAGTTCAAGGAGAAATCTCAGAATAATGGTGAAAAGAATATGAATGTTTCCTTATGCACAAAGTGTGGAAAGAAGCATGGTGGAGATTGTCTTAAAGGGACTAGAAAATGTTTTAAGTGTGTAAAAGAAGGTCATCGAGCAGCTGTGTGTCAAAGTAATGGAAAAAGGGATTCTAATGATGTGAATAAAGCAAACACTGCAGAGAACTCACCACCAACACTTCAATGCTTCAAGTGCAAGGAAATGGGGCATTAGCTAATAAATGCCCTAATCCAAGGGTTAGTGATGATCGACATGATCAACCGCTTAAGGCAAAGGAAAAAGGGAAGTCACATGCGATCACCATTGGGGATGTTGAATATGATAACGATGTGGTGGAATGATTAAGTGTTTATGTAATGGGATTCCAAAATAATGTTGTATCATTGAGTATTGCAATATTTATTGATGTATTCAAAGTGATTGAGATATTTTTTTGGAAATAAGATGATATGTGCATAATGATGGGAAAATGAGAAAATGATATGTTTAATAGTATTCATGAGCTCATGATTGATATAAGGACTAAGTGATATCATGGTTTGAGTATATAGAATTTTGAGGATTTTGGTATGTGGAAAGTGTTAACTTTAAACTGCATTCATGTTTTCACTAAGGTATTCAAGAGAATACATGATTAAGGACTTTGAATGTTTGGAATGTGACCAACAAAACATATTTTATGATATATGGGGATCAACGATGATATTAAATCTCTGGTAATCGTTTTCAATATGTTATGAGAGTTAATCCTAAAGATTGAAATGGATTATGTTGAACATAAGTGAGTATTGTTTAAGGATAGAAGTTTTTTTTCGATATTATTGATGGGATGTTATAGTAATATAGTTTTAGAAAAAGGACAACCTGCAGGACGGGCGACAGCCCATCGCTTCAGACAAGGCTGTGGGAATCGAACCCACAACCAAAGTGCGACTGGCCTTTATCGCCTACCACTGGCCTACAGGAAGTCCCTGTTTAGTAGAAACTAGTTTTATTATATTAAGTAGTATGATATATGAAGTATAAGTCCATTTTAGGAACCATATGTGATTAATCTCACTATAGATCGACTTATGTATATAATTTTTGCTAACCTTTTGTTTGAGACAGATGGAATGACCCGTCATTCTATCACATGATCTGCTAACACTTCACGAATAACAAATTCAACTTCATTTATTTAAGAGATGAAGTGGAAATTGTTCAAGGCATGAACAAGAGTGAGATTGTACCAAAATAAAGAAAGTATTTATTCTAATTCATATTTTCAACTTTAGGGAAATGATCTTGAAAACCAAAAAATGTTGTCCTAGTGATCTTATACCTGATGAATCAGATGGTACCTTAGATCGTCACAAATTTATGGATTTGTGATTACTGGATTTTCTATAGCCATGTTCTCTACCACTCTCCATCAGAACATGATGGTTAGATTTCTCTTCCATATCCATATTTTCACCTATGTGGAAACCCAGTGATTAGTTTATTTGGGTAATCGTTACATTTCATACTTTAGTTTTTAAATCCAAGTTTTGGTATTTCTTTTTACGATGTGGGTTTCTATTAAAGAAACATTCGAAAAGCAAACCATTTATAACCCCGATGAATTTCGAGGGCGAAATTCATTTTAAGGGGGGTAGAATGTAACACCCCGAGATTTTATGAAAAATATTATTTTAATTTCATTAATGTCTTGTGTTGTATTCTACACCAAGATTACCTTGCGCTATACGCAATACCGTATTAGCTTGCAGTATACGCAACACTATTCTTGGATCGTGTTACATACAATTTTGATAATAGTTATTCTACGCAACATTGAGTATATATATATATATTAAATGTATAAATGAAATATGGTTGGATTCTGTTATACGAAACAACGAAGGATTCTTTCACAACACGCAACCCTGACTTGGCTTTCATTACACGCAATCGCGACCTTCCTCGATAGCTTGCGTCGTACGCAATACTGAGTTTCACTAAACAACGATATGTTATTAAAATATTATTATAACTAGCCGTTATGAATAGTAATAACCACCTTTTAAAATTTTACAAATTTTAGCTCTCAAAATGGTCTTCATTTTTGGATTCGGAGTATCAAATTTAGCCTAAGGTGACGTTTTGGTACTTTTCGGATAACTTTCATATTCTGATGAATAGTGAAAATTACTAAATTATAATTAAAAACAACTTTTTTAATCAAAATAATTAATAGTGATAAATTATTAATTTGAGTGATTTTAAAGTATATTTTGAATATATTTTTACAATTTAATACAATGTTGGTCATTGGATGTAATTTCACATTTAAACCAGACATAATCAAGTGTCAAACTTTTGATAGAAATTGTTTCTTAAAAAAACACGCTATTTGTTTTAACAGCGGGATTTAATTATAAAATTAATTAATGAAACTTCTATGTTATGAATTTGGTAAAATAGACTTTATTTTTGAATTCGTAATATGAAATATAGCTTAGGATGAAATTTTGGCATTGTTCTGAAAAACATCAATTTTTGATGAATAGTGAAACTACTAAGTGGTAGTTAAAAATCTGAACTTTTCATAAAACTTAATTTTACCGCTTCTGTGAATGGAATTTCAAAAATCCGAGAGACACGGTTGATGTCAGTAAGTAAAATTAGGTTCAATGAGATGAAAATAATTTTTGGTGAATAGTAACTTTTTACTTTTATTTACCACGGTTAATAGTAAATAGGGTAACTAAGGGTAAATATGATATTACTATTACCCTAACACATGTCCTAATTCTATTGGATAAGTGTAATTCGACCAAAAACAACCTTATGAATATAATATGACCATTTAGGTCCACTTGGATTAGATTATGACATTTAATATTATTTTATTTAATGAATAGTTAAAATAGTTAAAATCAATGTTTAATAACTAAAACATTTTTAATATGGGGTTATACATAAGATAAATTCGACTATAAATATTCATTAGAAAGCTAAAAAGATTTCCTACATAATTATATTTTATTTATAATTTTTAGACTTTAAATAAATTAATTTATATATGACACAACGATGATGCAGTAATTACCCTTTTAATGAAATATTAACATAATTGATGTTATAAATGCTCAAATGAATGTAATTTGAGACTTTTTATGAATTACACTAATTTTCTAGGTTACTATGATATATTATTGTTGATTTAATGAACTTGGTTTGAACATATAATTCTGTTATGACTTTCAAAAAAATCATATATCAAATACTGTCAAAATTGACACAAAATAGATTTTAAATCAAATATTATATTATTAATTGTTATTTTATGCCTAAAAATCTAAGGTTCAGCCAAATGACTTAGATAAGGATATATGTATTAATAATAAACAATTTGGGGTTCGTTTGGCATGTTATAGTAAGTTTATTAACCATATATTGTAAGAAAACAAAAAGACACAGTAAAAGTAAAATTATTTAACTTAGAGTTAAATATAATTGATAAGGTTAAAATAATACCCTAAACTTGTCTAAATCCTATTGTTTGATAGGATTTCGACCCATCCCCACTTTATCTTCGAAATAAAACCCTTTGGATCCATTATAAACTTATTTTGACATTAATATAAAATAATATTTTGAGGTATTCCTAAGGTGCCCCTCTCCTCCCTTATAAAAGGACACCTCCTCCCCCTCCTCCTCCCACAAATTTGAGCACTCAATCTCGGCAAACCCCTGCCAAAATCGCTTCTCCACTTCCCTAGCAACATCCTAGAGGTTATGTTCTTCCTCAAAGACCAATTTTAGTGCCCTAAGAGGAGGTCTCAAAGAGGCGCTTCAAAGAAGAGGTAATTACCGTTACCAATTCTTTCATCTTTATTTCTTCTTCCACTTATTCTTCTTAGGTTGTTTCATTATGAAGTAATAACATCAGTATCACTCATATACTTATATGTTATTATAAGTATAAAACAACCCTATTTCACCATCTATCCATCCTACGGAAAAATAAATCACCGCACGTGCGTACGTACGGAATACTGTCTCCACGCCATGGTGTAATCTATTTTCCACCACCACCTTACATGGATGGGTATAATGGTGTAAAGAATAACTATACATAGTTATTACAACATCATATTGATTCTGATATATTGTATAATCCACTCCAATTCATTTCAATATTTATGGAAGTGATATCATCGCTCGTGCGTACGTACGGACTACCGTCTCCGTGACGCGATGAGATTCATTCTCCATGTTAACCATTTAAGAATGATTATAAAGTATACGACATTATAAAGCTACTGGATATATATATATATATATATATATGTATGTATGTCATCTACTTACTTCCATTCAAGACAATAAGGAAAGGAAAACAGCGTTCATGCGTACGTACGGACTACCGTCTCCATGAACGATGTTTTTTATTTCATTTATCTATCTATTATATATATATATACTGATATATATGATATATAAATCATATTTTACATTCTGTAAGTAAGTAAATCATGATATAAGTAATAATAATGTCAAGAACAACAAGTCAAAACAGCTACGATAAATGAAACGATTTTACCCAAAACGCTTCTTTAACATGGAATTTACAAAAGAACGGGTAATATAATGTCATAAGTGAACCATATATGATATAATAACAATGAATATGATTCTGTAATAAGTCAATGACATTATTTAAATCATTATACAGGAGGTTCGGACACATACGAAGCAAATCGGACCTAAGGTAAGGGAAATATCACAATCTCATTTTTATCCAAGATTGTTTATTCGTAAGTATTTACTGGGGTGTATTTTATCATCCACCTCCATGTTTCAACAATATATAATATTATTTGCATCCACCTACAATTGTTTAAATCCATTTTTACCCTTCGGTGAGTTTTTAGTAAAAAATATGAAAGGAATCTTTTGACGTTTTTTATACGAGGTGCTTTTTGACTTTTCCGACAAAAGTACGAAATTTTTTTTAACTTATACGACATGAATGGATTTCTAAAACATTATTTCCAAGAATCTTCCTTTACAAGTACTCAAGTTTATTTTTAATCAACTTGTTTTAGTTTAAAATTGTATGACATGTTAAGAAAGGAAAAGTGTTTTTTTGAAGTAGAAAGGATATTTTCCTCAAGAATGAAGTTCAAGTATTTTATCAAAATTATTTTCCATCTAAGATAATAAAAGGGTTCTGTTTTTATCCCTATTATTACATGGATTTGATTATGTTGTGATGGAAACATTTTTATGAATTCCTTTATCTTATATGAATTGTTTTATGATGTCATGTTGTTTAAGAATCCCATTTTTATTACATGGGTTATGCGATGACGTATGATTTATGATTATGTGGCACACATAAGAAAGGATTCATTATAAGATGGGTGGGACCTATATCTCCCTCCAATGCATTGGGTAAAGATTTTATATCTCATGAGATAGACATGGCTGGAATGGTAGGTTATACCGGTTCAGTGAAACAGGACTGAAACGAGGGTTACTCGATTCAGAAAGGGACTTTGTCCACTAAGATAGTCTTGGCAATGAGTCTTGACTAACAAGAAATGATTCTCTATGATTATGTGTGTATGCCAAAATGTTTCATGTTTTAAGTTATGATTATTGTGATTACATTTCACTACCATGATTTATCCCATGTTATGAAATTATGCTCTCTTTTGCAGGTTATGATTTCCAAAATGTTATGTTCTTATGAATACGATGTGATTGATATTTCTTTTGTTTACCCTTAATGAGAATTTGAGCTCACCCTTTTATGTTTTCTTTTCCCCAGTATATAAATAAAGGTTTTAGGTAAAAAAGGAAGATCTTTATGGGAGATGTTGAAGATCTTTCACCACGATTAGAAGATTTTATTCCAAGTTTCCAAAGACACTAAACTATTACGATCCTTGTGTGTGTGTTTTTGTTATGTACTAAGTATTCCGCAAAAGTAATGTAATTTCAATGTACGTCAGGCTTCCGGTCTTTACAAAAGAGGTAATGTATCGTGAGAATTTTGTGACATTTCCTTTCAAGGTCCTGGATTTAGGAGCTAACGGTGTGGTATGACCTCAATTTGAAGGATTTTAATAGGTCCTATTATTTTGGGATGCGAAATTTGATATAATTATTTTTTAGAAATGTGTTTTGAATTTTAGATTAATGAAACCATAATGAAATACAATCATATGCTAGTATGGAGGAAATGACAACACTATGGTGGTTGTGGTCCTTGGGATATAGGTGGATCCTTCTTTACTGCCAAATGTGAAATTAATTCATGATTTATAAACTGATGTTTAGGAATAGTTCTCATATGGATTCTTTCTCTTTGTGAAGACTTTTTAGGGAACACCATAGTCTCATTTGTCAATGGCTATGTTGATGCATGTGTTCGACCAACAACATAATCCATTTTTTCGGGGGATGGGATTAAATATTCTAATAATCTATTGTTAGATAACATTATATAAATCTTTAATCATCTACATATATCTCAAGAGTGGAGTGTGATGTTCATGACATATATGCTATGTGGTGAAGAAAAGTGGCAGTGGGAAGTTTGGAACCATGATGAAAAATAGTGAGATATGTGTTTGCCTATTTTCCAAACCTAATTCTATAACTAATTTTAGCCTAAGACTCTATATGAATATTGGTATTTGGTTTTCATACGTTTAGAGAAATGTGTTATGACCGTTCTGGGGAACTCTACACGCTTCACAGAGTTGATGTGTTTTTCACTGACAGACCTTACATATTAGATATTATGAGTGAGATAGTTCAAGGAATGTATCAAGAATTCTATTATATTTTAGATCAACATGTTAAAATTGAAATCTATTAATGAAATTTTGAATCATTAAATGATTATTGGGCATATGATGAGGGATATAGGGGGACAAGTGTAGTGTATTATTGTCACCCAACCTAATGGTTCAGATTCTGCTGGTAGATAGAGTATTCTTGATGTTTGTCATGAGATAAGTAAAATATATGTAATGACTACTCATAGCTATATTTTATATCATCGATGTGGAAGATGGGTCCACAAGAAGAATTATTGTTATAGTGACCTAATCAAGTGCCAATATTTATGTAAATCAGGCTACAAAAAATGATATTGTTGGACCTTTACAACAACTATTAGTTGTAGGGGTCTTCTTTAATACCTAGTTCAAGAGCATGTTTCACATCTATATATCATATTTGGAGTTTGACCAGTTCAGGTCGATCAGGAATAGGTAGTGGTGGTTGTGGATGAGAAATCTAGACAATATTTACACCAATGCATTAGTGTGGGACTACTTTGGGAAGTGAGGTTATTTCATAGTGTTGTGGTTTAGCCTATATATATTCTAAAAAACAAACCGTGTGGACTATTTCTACAGACCATCTGCGATGAGGAGTACAATATTATTAGAATATAATATTTTATTAACTCTTTTTGGAAGATTTTCATCACATAGATTCATATCTTCACCAGTGGTGAAACGTAATGGGATCATTATACTATCCCCTGAAATTATTATGATTCTAGAATCCCCATTGGGAATTATAATGGATGATTTACACAAGTTTAGGGAATTCCCCTTAAGGTTTGTGGGTTTCACATCATTTGGAATTTATATTTCCTCTAGATGATAGTGTTTGACATCACAATCATTAGGGATTGGATATTAGATTTTCAATATTATGATGACTACCATCATCGTAGGGTGACTTTCACATTAACAGAGGGTGAAATTTATACTCATAAGGTTGAATGGGATGTCTAAACAAGGCGATTCGGACAACATCATCATGGGCTAAGTAGGATGGAAACCCATATTTCTAATTTATATCTAAATGTTCATGGATGGAGTCAGTACTGCTTTCCTCCAATGGTTAATCATTCGCGGATGTTTTCCTAGAAAAAAAATTTATGTTTTACCTCCAATGAGAGTGTTTGATATCTCCATATAGCTTAATCATTGAGTTGTTCTGGTATCCATTCCTCCTTTTAGGATAAATATGTAGAATTTTTAGGATCTCAAGTGGTAGCTAAATAATTTATAGGAAGACGGGTTTACTTGACACAGTACATCTTCATGGGGTTTTTTGGGACTTTTTTAAGAAAAATTAAATTTCACTCTCAGGATTTTTGTGGATTATCGAATTTTGAACTAGCTGACAGTTAAAAATGGATATCCCCTACATGGATATATGGTATGTTTGATCAGATTTTAGGAGATCAGGTGTTGCTGAAAATTTACTTGAGGTTTAGATGTCACCAGGTAAATTTTCAAGATAAAAACATAACATGTACATATTTTCAAAGTAGGTATGGTATATACAAGAATCAGGTTATTTTGTTTAGTCTCATGAAAACATTATTGGTTTCAGGGAACAGCTGAACTGTGTATTCCATCTTTATCTGGATTCGTTTTTCTTGTTTTAAAAGATGATAACATGGTGTATTCTAATAGTTGACATAGCCATGGAAAACACCTTGAGATCATTTTGGATACACTAATAAAGAATTAGTTAAATTATGATATCAAAAAGTTACACTTCTAAATGGACCAGACTCACTTCTAGGGTCACGTTATATCAGATACATGTGTATCAATATACCTAGAGGTGGTTAGAAAAGTAGTTTCCTAGGAACACCCCATGATATTCTATAACATACGACATTTCTGGGGGATAGCTTGATATAATAAGATTTTATACAGGACATCTCTCACTTACAGGTTCCATAGAAAAGCCTAATTAATAAGTGTGAGAAGTTTGAATGGTTAAAGAACTGTGATTCATACTTTCAGGATATGAATTTGAGTTTTAATTTATCATAGGCCTTGACAATTCCCGAGTTGGGAAGGAGTAACACTATGTATTTTGAATGCAGGGTATCAGGCTTGGAGTAGTGCTGATGCAGTGTAATAGAGTCATACCATATGGCTCTTAGCAGTTGTGTCCACATGAGAGGAACTACCCAACACATGATCTTGAGTAAGCTTCAATCATTTATGATTTACACTCTAGGTTACATTACTTACATGGAGAGCATTTTGTGGTGTCTGCGGGTCACAAACGACTCAAGTACATATTTAGATAGTGTGATCTGAATCTGGGGAAGGAACATTTGGTTGAATACCTACAGCCTTTTGTCATCGAACTTTCTTACACGATTAGTAAATTCACTTATGTGTCTGATGTAATATGTATTAGGAATCATATATAGGAAGCTCAGTAGTCCATTATAATGTGGAGTCTGATGGATTTTCTCTCTGAGATTCACTTAGAGTTTCACGATAGTTAGGGGTAGACCTATCTTTAAGGCCTAGTTATGACCTCTACCATACTGGGTAGATTAAGGAAGTGGTAGATATCAGATGTAGAGATCCTATTTCTATGAGAGAGTGTGGTTGGTGAGGACTCTCTTTATGGTATTACCATAGGAGAGGACAGGATTCTCCATGTACATGGATGCATTTTCGTTTCTTCAGACATGCATGAGGATCTAATGAGTGAGTTTCATGCCCTAGCTTTGAATGTTCACCCTAGAGTGACCAATATGTATATGACATACACCATCTGTACTGGTGGAAGATTATGAAGTGTGAGGTAGCTAGTTTCATTACGAGGTGTTCCACTGGCCATAATGTGGAGGCTGAATACTAGTGACCATACATAATTTTATTGTAATTTCATATTCCCGATTGTAAATGGGATGGTGCCATGATGGATTTCATGATAGGTTACCGAGGTTTCATCAATGTAGTGATTTAGTGTTGGTTTTCATCACTAGGATCACAAAGGTTTTTCATTTCTTATCCACCAAGAAATGGTTATTTTTAATGATATTTGGAGGTAGTATGTCCATGAGATAGTATTACTCCATAGGGTCCCACACACTATCATTTTAGGTATGGAAACCCTCTTTAAATATCACTTATTGAATATTTTATAGAGGGAATTTGGTAAATTGGTACATTTGATCATAGGATACAACCCTCAGACTGATTTCCAGTTAGAACATGAGATTCAGGTTTGTGAGGAAATTTTAGGAGCATTTTTGATGTATTATGGGGCTCATGGGAGAAGCATATACCCGTAGTTTTTTTTCTCCAAGAACAATATCTATTAGGATCTAGTGAAGATAAAACACTACTGGGATTTGTACGGTTGGACATGATGATATTCCATATGGTAAATAGAGGCAGGTGATGTAGATTTACTGGGAAAATGTCTCATTAAACACCCTTAAAAGTAGTTTTAGTTGATTATGAAGTGGATGGACACTACACAGTGTCATCTGAAATCAAACGACAATCACTGTAGATGACCTCTTCAATATGAGGTTGGCGATTTGGTTTTATTACCTGTTTCAACGAGGTAAGGTGACATGAGAATCATGAGACATGGTAATCTATAACCATGATATGTCAGGCAATTTTAGATTATGGGTATAGTCACGACGATACCCTATCCATTTTGTAACACCCTTCCCCCAGAAGCTCGGAGCTGGTGGATTATTTCTATATATTGGAATGATTACAAGGAATTAAATCCAAAATAACAAACTAGTTTAGCAGTCTTGGAAAACCGTATTATAGTCATGATACCCATAATACATTGGAAAATGGAAATAAAACTTGATAAAATATTTAATAAACAACATCTTTTAAATATGACTCAATGATTTATTCATTAAAACCCAAGGAAAATAAACAAAACAAAGGGGTGAGATCAGTTTCATAGTAAGGTTAAGTGATATAGAAGAATATATCATAAAAAATAAAGAAATTTGAATAACTCGTGCCTCAAAAACATAATCTTGATCATAATATTGACGAAATAAAAACTAAATGAATAATTCTATATAAATATTCTCGTGAAACATAACAATGGATATTTTATTAGTCAAATAAAAACATGATTTATCTGTTACTAATATCACAATGATGGAATTTTTATACCTAACATCATAAAACTATCATAGAGGCCTCATCCAAAACCTCTAAAAATACTATGGTATGTCCTAGGCAAAAAACCCAATTCTCTTTTGTCTTATGAGACCTACCGATGCATCGAGGGACTATAGAATTCCCCTCCCCTAACATGATAAGTATAATTAATTACTATTATGTCGAATAAAAAATATTTTTAGATCAAAGTGTCCAATATTTGAATATTAATTATAGAAGAAAATACTCTAATTAAATCAATGATATACTCTTGAGGAAAATGATCATTAAACATTCCATAGTGTCTCATACTACAATGATAATTCTAATTCATAATTTTATATAGTATCATAATAATAATAAGACTTGTGATTTTATATATAAATGGTCTCCACATTCACCACATTCATGGAATAAGTGGTTAATAAGTAGAAAATAATATAAAATTAAAAGTCAGGGGAAAACCCCTCATATTTTTTAATGAAGAGTTTTTTTGGAAAAAAATATTAATTTGATATAAAATAAGATTTTAAACATGTTTATCAAAGAAAAGATAAGGTTAATACATTGAAAATTATGTTAGTCATAAATTATTTCCCACTAATGTGAAATCTTGTTAAAAGAGTTTTTAATGAATCTTTTGAAATGAAACATTTTAGTGCGGTCTAATGAAAATATTAAAGAAATTTTAACGTGGAAGGGGATGATATTTTCCTACAACCAAAATGGACCATGATTATTTTTTCATGATAAATTTTTATATTCAACTAAAATAATTATATCTTTATGAAATTATATAGTAAACGTGAAAATGGGTAATAATTTGATATGTTTCCTTGATTCGGGTCTGTTTATCGAGAATCGTTAAGAAGGTAATAATATTAATAAATATAATCCCCATAAATGAATGATTGAATCATATGAAAATATTAATTTGGAAGATAAAAACATAATATAGTATATTTAAAAAAATCAGTACATTTTTGTATGGATGGTGAAGTAATAACCTGATGGAGAAAATGAAGGTTCTGGTGGAACCCCTTTCCAATTTGTAATCAATTAAATCATATTCCCCAAAATTAATAATTATAAAATGATAAGTTTAATACCATGAAAATTAAGATATTCGTGATATGATACATAATAGGGAAGTATACATAAACCATACCAAAGAAATATTGGTGAACAAGGAATATTTCACAAAAATAGAAGGATGATGTGAAAACCCTTACATTATGTCTGAAGGTATTATTCACTTGACCATAAGGACCGGTAATATAAACTTTTACCAATTAATAATTTAATTAAAAACTTATATAAAAATAATAAATATTTTATCAGGTTCATTGATGTCCATTTTATAAGTTATATGATTGAATTCCATCGTTCCGGATTATTCGTTTCTTGATATTCATAATCTGTTCGCCAGATTGTAATTATGAATGTTCTTGTGGAATGGTTATAATTCTATAGGATTGAATTTATATATTATACATATTTAAAATTATATATATATATATATATCATTTTTTACATGGTATGGGGATGTGTCATTAGATAAGTCATATAGTGGTAATCGTATAGATTTTTATAGTCGGTTTCCAATCACAACAAATTATTTTTGTTATATTATTTAGTATCATATACAAATTATGTTTCCAGAATCATTACTTAAGATATAATACATATTTTAAATTTTTTTCAAAAATAAAAATAGTTTCATTGACATAAATGAAAGAGAAAATTAATAACGAAGGTTTGTCATCCACGATGGTTGTAAATTGGCACACCCGGACGATGCCCTCATTTTTAAAAGAAATTAAAGTGGGTAAGAAGATTGCTGATTTATCTTCACATAACATGATATAATTAGAATATATATATTATAATACAGTTATCATGAATATTTTAATATAGGAGTTGAGGTGAATAGAAGAATATAAAAAAAATTTAAAATGAAATTTAAATAAAAAGGGAGGGGGTTTACCTCTTGAAATATCATACTTGAGAACCTTCTTAAGATAAGGGGGTTTGGTATTTTGGAAATTAATTGGGCTCATGGTGGTGGTTAGGGACTAGGGAATAGTATTTGGGTAGAACATTGAGAATCATTAATTCTTATATAAGTGAATATAAGAGGGAGTGAGGGGTGGGTTTTATAGTGGAGGAGATGAGGTTTTTCCATTACATTAATCAATATTTTTTAATTCTGGCTGAAGATAATGAAGAGACGTGATTATTCTGAAAATAAAACATAATAAGGTCATGTGAGATAGAAATAATGGCCATTTACATCATACACCACTCAAGCATGATGAAGAAATTCATTTATTTAGCATATTTCATTAATTATCAAATTTCACTATTATAAAAATTCAAGTATTTCAGAGAAATTCAAAAAATTAACCATAATCATTTATCAAAATTTTTAATAAAAATTGTACTCCATTTTACCAAAATAGTGTTCTAAATATGTGTAATTATATTTTTTAAAAAATCATTATTTACTTAAAAATATAGATTTTTTTAAAAAAACTGGTTTTATAATTCTTTCAAAAATTTAATGTTCTCTCATAAAATTATCCTAATATCATTGTACAAATAAATATTTATTTAAAAAACATTTTATGAAAATTAATGTTATTTTAAATAAATTTATTAATTTAAAATTGAAAATAAATATTTTTTACTCGTTAAAATACAAACACTTAATTATTTATTTCTAAAACAATCACTCTCATCTATAAGGTGACTAAATTTTATTTATACATCTTGGTTGAGGTTACTATTCATTAGAGTGAAGTTACATTTCATAAGGGTAACATTACTATTAATAAGGGTATTTTAGTGTTCATAAGGGTGAATTTATTATTCACCAAAAAATTATGTTGATCCTATTAACCTCTAAAAAAATTGTTGATCATAACGGTGTATGCCCATTTATCAAAATTTAAATCAAAGAAGTGGAAAAATAATGTTTCATGGAAAGGATATAACTATAAAAAACTATTATTTTATAGACACTCGGTGTTGTGTGATTATAAGATATCTAATGAATTGATATTATTTGTCATGAAATATACCATAAAATCGTGGGGTGTCATATTTATAGTCAATATATTTGGGAAATAATTTATTTTTTATCAAAATAATATTAATATTCAATATATATTATATTTATTTAAATAATCTATTGATAAAAAATATTTATGAAAAAATAATACATATATATATATATATTCATATAATAATATACTTTTACGCAAAAATAATATTGTAAAATAAAATTTGTTTTTAAGAACATTAATTAATTTGGAAGATGTAAATTATAATTATTTATAAGTATTATAATTAATTAAAAAACATAATTTGAAAATTATTAAACAAATTATGAGGGTGTAACATTATTTCCACCTCAACAGAATTATGTTCTCGCAGTTTGAAATTGGACATCAAATGTTAAAGGATGATTTTTGAAAATTATCATTTGGGAAACTCACATCTGAAATATGGTTAATAAAATATCCTCATAAAAGTGGTTAAGGTAAATTAAGTGGTCATAAGAAAAAATATTCTTTTGAAAGAAGTAACATTAGTTAGATGTAAAATCCTGGACATTGAAGAAAAATAAAACTATAAAGTGTTGATGGAAAGTGATATAGAATGTGTTCATATGATAGTTGACTACCACAAAGCTATAAAATACTATAATGAAAAAATGTTTCCTTTATACTATAAATTATTATTATTATAGGTTAACATTTTATTTTATACTACTTTCCTTAAGTTGAGGATTTATTCCACTCTATAAGAGTATAAATATATGTTTCTATTTCATAATAATTATATTATCCTTTGATTACACCTTGTAATATCTATAAATCATCTCTTATCACATGTTGCATCATATGTCGAAGAAATAAATTATCCACCAAAACCTCATGCTATGATAATATTCATCCATTCATAATTGGTTAAACATTCCAAAATATAATGATTCAAAAATTTAAAATTAATGTCACTGAATTCCCAATATAAACATAGCCATGAAGTAACTCAATATTTTCACATTCCAAACATGTGAATGAATTTATCATGTATCTTCTTGAAATATGGTAATAATTTTAATTCAATAAGTTCCCTTTTTTACTTTACCATTCCTTTATGTTTAGAAAATCACAAACACATTTCCTTTAAGAAAATGTATCATTCTCGAAGAATTATTTTCATAAAGAAAATTTTCGTTCTCTATGAAAATATTTATCCATACACTAGGTTTTCAATATCTTATTTAATTTTTTATGAAACCATGTCTAACAATATTTTTTATAAGAAAAAAGTTTTGATCCTTACATAAATTAGAACCCTATAGTTTCATAGAATTTGAATTCTCTGAAATTCATACTCCAAATTCTCTAAAATTATGAATATGAATTCTCTTAAATTCAGACTCTAAAATCTCTGTAATTAAGACTCTGATTTCATCATAATATAGACTCTTAATTTAGAAGAATTCATACTCCAAATTATTCAGAATTTCGACTCTGAGTTCTTCATAATTCAAAATTTGAATTCATCATAATTCTGACACTAAATTCGTCATAATTTAGACTCTAAATTCATTATAATTAAGACATTGAATTCATAAAAATTCTTCACTCTGGATGCATCAGACTTTAGACACTCAATTATTTAGAATTCGGGATCTAAATTCTTCAGAATTCAGACTCCGGATATCCATTTTTTTAGAATCCAATTGTTCATATTTTTAGACTCTGATTTCTAATTTTCGAATATTATGATTATTCATTTTTGTTAAAGTAACTTTACATTCTTAAGATATTGTTTCATGTTTATCAGATCCTATGTAACTCCTTGGCCCCTAAATCCAAGGGCAGGTGCATTATTTCAATACATTAGCATGACTACAAGAATCAAGTCATGAAGGACCGATCAATTTAGCAGTCTTCTAAAATAGATTACACACATGAATGTTACATTACACATTCAAACATAAAACACAACATAAATAATCCTCAGATAATTTCATTATTCACTTATCTTAACCCTACATATCAATAATAATACACTTTGTGCCATCTTGGGAAAATAAAACATAAGAAAGGGGTCAGCTTATATGCTAAGTAAGGGTAAAAAATTTAGTGAAAGCAATAAAATTTTAATGCAAGATGTGGAATAAAAACAACATCCTTTAAAACATAAACTTGAACATAATATGAAAAAAAAATCAAACATTACCATATAAACATGAAAATGGATATTCTACTAGTCGAATAATCACATGTAATAACAAATTTCAAAATGTGGGATTGCAAAATGTCAAATATCAAAACAAAATAGTCAAGGCCTCGTGCCCAGACTACAAATAATTTTTTTCCAAGGCCTTGTAATAAGACACTAGTTTGTCTCATTAGACCTACCGATGCATCATGGAGATATAGCAAGCTCCACTCGTCACTTACTAAGTCCAATGCATTCCTCATATAAAAAATGCTGAAACAAAACATGATAATTCGTATTAAAACTAGCATAAGAAACGTCAATAATATAACCATAAACCATGAATGGTATAAAAATATCACATCCATAGTCAAACACAGAATAACGCATTAAATATAATATGTATGTTTGTATTATAATAAATCAACCTCAATCAAAAATAATATCTATTAAAGGATTTTGACATATTTTAAAATGATATGTAAATCTCCTTGAGGGAAATATCCCTTTTTCATGAAATCATTTAAAAGTCGTAAAATTTTGAAAAGAAAACATTGAAAAGTAATTTTTGAATCAATGTGTCTCATACCACTTTGAAACTTTTGAATGGAATTAACATTTTAAAGCATTCATGTCCATATAAATAAATCCATAAAAACATTTTGAAGACATAGAAATTAATGAGAATGATTTAGAGAAATATATATGTAAACCATTTAAAATGATGTTTCAGTTAAATAGTCTCTCAAAAAGAATTCTTTTGAAAACTATTTTATGGAACATGGACATGGAAAATAATTATGTCCCAATAAAAATATACACATGAACAATCACGGATAATAATGAGATTTAGGAATTAAGCATTACCTTGTTCTTTCCTTTAGTCTAGCGTATGTTTAACCTCCTGTATAATCACCATAGTATGTTATTAAATTATAATAGAACCATATAAATATTTATGATATCATACATGATTATTTTATGGCTTTATAATACACATTTTATAATAATATCTATGTTAAAATAACATTTCGGGTAATAATCACTTTCTTTATCATACATGTCTAAACTTGTTATTCTTTATCATATGACTTATATCATGATTTAATTTCATCAATAATATAAAATATTATTTATGTATCATATATTTTAAGAATAAAAATATGTATAATAGATAGATATATGAAATGAAAGGCACCATTTATGGAGATGGTAGGCCGTACGTATGCATAAACACAGTTTCCATTTTCATATTGTATTAAACGAAAGTAAGTGAATGATAAATATGTAAATACATATATATATATATATATATATATATGTCAAGTAGAATTATTATTTCATATATTACATACATAATAAATAAATTATATTTTTCTAACTATCTTTGAATGGTGAACGTGGAAATGAATCTCATCATGTCGTGGATACGGTAAGCCGTACATACGCACGAGCGATGATATCATTTTGTTAATGGTGAAATAGTATGTAATTGGATGGTATAGTATATATACATAATAATTAACATATTAAATTTATTATTTACATCTATTGTACTCATTATTATACTCATCCATATAGTGAAGTGTTGAATAACAAACTAAACCACAACGTGGAGACAGTTAGCCCTACGTACGCACGTATGGTGACTGTCATTCATAGGATGGATAAGATAATGAATATGGTTGTACCATATTTATAATAACATCACAGTATTTATATTGTATTGTATTTATTATTTTGTTATGGAAACAACAAAGAAATATGAAGTGGATGAATAAAAGAACTTTCAATGAGATGATGAAATAATTATCTCTTCTTCAGGTTCATCCTTTTGATTTTTACAAAAGAGATCCTTAGGAAGGCTTTATGATCAATGTAAGGCCTCTAGGTTGAATTGAGGGTAGTTGGGAGGATATTAGATAATGTTTTGGCCTTTCCAAATGGCTTTTTAGGTGTGGTTTCTAGAGAAGGGAAAGTACCATTTTATAAGAGAGGTGGGGGTCGCTTTTAGGAAAATCTTGAAATATAATTTTATTATAAAAGTATTTTCGCATTATAAGAGATAAAAATGTATTTTTTTCAGGTACAATGTGGGGATGGGTCGAAATCCTCTCAACAAACAGTTTTAGGCAAGTTTAGGTCACCATATTAACCATATCTTTTAGATTTAAATCTTAGTTAAATAGTTTAACTTTTACGATGTATTCTTGAATTTTTATATTACGTGGTTAATAAATATACAATAAAATGTCAATAGAACACCAAGTGGTTCATTAATAACATATTTATCATTATCTAAATCCTTTTTCCGAGATTTATATTTTTAGGAATATTATATCACAAAATAATATAGAATTTTTAAAAAAAAACTCATTTATGTCAATTTTGGAACTATTTAGTATTTGGTTTTTGGGAGTCATAACAATCTGATTTCTTCAATCCAAAAAAATTTAGTAAACCCTAATAGGTCCTATTACCTAATAATTTCTTATAATGCATTAAAAGTTTCATTTTACATTCATTGTGATATTTAAAATATCAATTATTTTAATGAATCATTAATAAGGTAATTACGTCATCATCATTGTGTCATAAATAAATTTTATTATTTAATGTTTCAAAAATATAAATAAAATACCATAATTTTGGAATTTCTTTTAGATTCCAAATTAATATTTATAGTCTAATTCATCTTATGTATCACCCTTTATTAAAAATGTTTTACTTATGAAAATTTGAATTTAACAATTTTAACTCTTCTATAAATAAAATAATACTAACTATCCTAATCTAATACATGTCAAATAAAAGGATCATATTTTATTTATATGGTTGATTTTGGTCAAAATAAACTTATAAAATAGAATTGGTACATGTGTTAGAGTAATAATAATATCATTTTTACCATTAATTACCCTATTTACTATTAACCGTGGTAAATAAAATTCAAAAGTTACTATTCACCAAAATTTATATTCATCCTATTGAACCACATTTTACATACTGATATCAATCGTGTCACTCGGATTTTTGAAATTCAATTCACTGAATTGGTAAAATTATGTTTTATACAAATTTGCAAATGCGCCTAGAAGGTGGGTAAAAAACGATAAAAAAGTTCAATTAAAAATTATAAATATAATATTATTATAAAATTGATCTAGTGAATTAAATTGAACTTATATAGGTATTATTTATCTATTTTGACATAAAAGATTTTAAAAAAATACATAATTATTTAAATAAAATGTCGGTTTTAAATAATAACGTTGTGTTTTCACTAGCCTTCCAAAATTGAATGTTTTCAGAAAATTACCAAAAATTCACCCTAAGCTAATTTTGATATTTTAAATTCAAAAATGAAGGCTATTTTACCAAATTAAAAACATATAAGTTGCATTTATGAATTTAAAATTAATTCTTGTTGTCAAAAACAAAACGTGGTTTGTTTAAAAAGTAAAAAATATCAAAAGATGCACATTTTTTTATGTCCAATTTAAATGTGAAATTACTTATAATGATGTACATTTTATTAAATGATAAAAATATAATATAATTATACTTGAAAAATATTAAAATGTATAATTTAACAAAATAAATCATTTTGATTAAAAAAGTAGTTTTCAATTAAAATATAGCAGTTTCACTATTCATCAAAATGTGAAAGTTATCCGAAAAACACCAAAAGAATTATCGAAACTAAATTTTTAGGTCTCGCCTATAAATAAGAAGTTTATTTTTTCAAATTTAATATTATAGTGACAAATATTAATTTAAAAAAATTTCACCATTAATAGGCGGTAAAATTGCATTTTTTGAAAAATACTTCTTTTATTTGAAAAATTGAATTTGTCCTTATATTATACCTAAGAAACAAAAAATATGAATGTTAAAATTATATAGGATATATATATATATTTCAAAATGTAACATCCCATGTTAATAAATAATAATAAATATAAATATTTATTAATATTTTGTTGAATTAAATATTTATTTTTATTTAAAGGGGATACAATGTTTCATAGCATACCTGATACAGAACAATGGGTTTCTTTGAAATATTACATTGCACACAAAATTAGATCATACTGACATATAATAATATAATATTATTTTAAATGGAAGTTAATTCCTAACCATTATGTTAGTGGGAATTAAGAGAACTAATAACAATAAGATTATACATTTTTGTTAAATGTTATTACATTCATCCAATAAAAGTTAGAGGCTTAAAATTAGAATGAATCTAATTTTAAGCATAATTTACATTAAACGGTAGATTTATCACCTTTCCATGGGGAACCCTCTTTAAATATTGTTTTGATCACTTTTATATGTTATTTTTAACAAAATAAAATTATTCTTTTGATTTGTGTTGTCAAAATTTACATTGGTGAATTTTTTTGTATTTTTATGATAAAATTCATTTCTAATGAAAAGTGATAAAATATTGTTTTTTAATTCTAGAATTCCTTTTTATCTAATTTATTTGTATGGATAGATAGTATTTTTAATTTCTTTTAAAGTGTAATTAGATTATATTTTTACCATGAAATCCAATGTCAGTCAATTTAGGTAATTTCACTAGGAAATTGGACATAAACAGGTTTCAATCCTTTGATAGTTATTATTTCATAAAAACATTCTTTTAATTTTGAAAATGGGAATTATATTTAAAATAATTAATGAAACAACTATGTTTTTAATTTCATAAAATATAAATATTTTTTGAATTAGAAATATCATATATATCATAGGTTGATTTTTTGGTAATTTTCTTGAAAAACTAAATTTTTTTATTGTTAGTGAAA
This sequence comes from Viscum album, assembly GCA_963277665.1. Lineage (NCBI taxonomy): Eukaryota > Viridiplantae > Streptophyta > Magnoliopsida > Santalales > Viscaceae > Viscum > Viscum album. Next base: position 1,446,657,422 of record OY728151.1, on the reverse strand, counting down.
ACACTAAGTAGTAGTTAAAACCTATCATTTTTATTTTAATGAAATTATACTTCTTTTGTAAATTGAATTTCGAAAATCCATCCTTCATGGTAATTATTAGTAAGTAAAATTTGGTTCAATAAAATGAAAATAATTTTGATTGAATAGTAACTTTTGACTTTTATTTACTGCGGTTAAAGGTATATAGGGTAACTCAAGGTAAAAAAAATATTATAATAATATAAAATTACCATAACGCTTGTAAAAACATTATTTGATGAGTCATGTCTGACCCTAGGCATATTTGGGTCTATTTTGGGACCCCATGAAGCCACTTAAGAGTAATAGTGGCACTTTATATTAATTAATTTAAAGTAATGACAAAATTGACTTAAATAAATATATTATAGTACATAAATTTTTACATGGTGTTATATAAGTTATGAATTAAACTATAAATAATATTTTGAAATATAAAAATATTTCCTACATTATGGTCATTTTTTATAATTTTTAGAAATCAAATAAATAAAATTATTTAGGACACAATAATGATGGAGTGTTTACCTCATTAAAGAATGATTTCAATAAATAAGATTATAAATATTAAAAAAATTTCCAAAACCAGTACAATTCTAATTGGATGATTTTATTTTGAATATGAGTCATCATATATTCATCCTTAATGGGTTTTGGACTTTTTTAAACTGAATATAAGTTTATAAAAAAGTAATATATTCCAACATTTATAAAGAGCCCATCCTCCCCCCTTATAAATGGACTCCAACCTTAACGCATTCCTCACACCTCCCAAGCCCTATGGTTTATCCAAACACTACCTAAATAAGCTCCATAAATCACTATCGTCATTCTAGAAGCCTTACCTTAGAAAGAAGGCACTTCAAGTAATCCTTTTGGTTAAAAAAAATGGTGAAACCCGATTTAAAGGTAATGTATCCTCTTAAGTTTTAAGGAACCAAAAAATTCAATGGAATTTTTTTCTTAAATTATTTGGGATTTTACGAGTACATCATTTTTTACGGCACTTGATTCCGAGGCCCGGTGTGCCCGGAATCAATTTCCAAAGTTTAGCTCTGGTATGTTTAGTGAAAGAACGAGTGGGTTTTTCTATCTTTTGAACCGGTGCTTGGAATTGAAATCTGAGGGAACTGATGAAACTGCACCGTCAGTAATTTCTTAGGAGGACGATTACCGAATAAGTGTTTGCTCGGGAGGAGTTGTTAAAAATTGTGGTTTATTATGAATTGAATAAAAAATTATGGAACAATTTTTATTCATTATCCAAGTGTTTATATCCAAAATGGGGTAGTTGGGGTGGGACTCACAAGCCCCTAACTACCCATGTGAGGATATTGGTGAGGTGGGGCCTACATGATCCCCACCCCTTCACATTCCTTAAAACTCCTCTAACCCCCTCTTAAAATTTGAAACTCATTTTAACTTGTTTAACATTCCCTTTAAGTGGGTGACCCTTCCTCTCCCCACCCTCTCAATTTTATGATTTCCAACACACATTAAATTAATTAATTGAACCTCAACAATTAATTGAATTAAGTGTTTGATTTTAAAATTTTTAAATGCTTAGCATGAGTAAATAAAATAAGGAAAATCCTTATTTTATTTTGGTTGAAATTGTGGTGTTAAGATAAAGGGGAGGGAGATCTTGAGTTATGGGAAGATCAGTTCATCTTCTTGTTGATGAACTCCATCCTCAACGAAGAACACCAACTCTCCGGCGAAGAACGTCGACTCGGCGGCTCGGTTTCTCCATCATCTTCTTCCTCCGCGACAGTGGAGGAGACACCGACGACGACGGAATCGACGCCATCATCTGTGGCACTTGACAACCACGGACTTCCTTTAAGGTAGGGGTGTGTTTTCGATTTAGAAATATTATTTTTCCTTCCATGTTGTCGTTCCTCATAAACCACTTGTTATCGGACTAATGTGGAAGGGGCCAGACCAAACTAACACGATCTGATTCCTCCTCCGTTCTTGTGAATAAGTGGAGTCCTTCAACTGTTCTTGAGCGGTGAATCAAGTTTGGTTTTCGAAGCCGAACGGAGGCCCGAAAACATCATAAAAGTACTCAAAGGGGTGGGTAGACATAAAAGCGGAAGTTTCATAGAAATCGGATCATCGGAATGAAGAACGGACACCTCGGGAGGCGTGCTGGCCAGAGGCGTCATTTCTGGAAAATTCCAGAATACACGGTGTGTACTCCAGAAGTACACGCCGTGTAGTAAAAGAGTATTATGGAATCCATTTCAGAAGTTAGAAAAGTAACACACGGTGTGTGACTCTATACACACGGCATGTACTCTTCACACTGTTTTTAAGAGGAGGCTTCTATGGACATGGCGTGTATTCTGGGAAAATACACGGACACTGACAGAAATACATGGCCATGTAACACGGTGTGTATTCATTTCATAGAAAGGAAGAAGCGGCTTTGTGATGGCACAACGTGTAATCTGGAAGATACACGGACATGGGAAGAACCACATGGCCAGGGACACGGTGTGTACTACCTCACCATGGATGAAGCGGCTTCGTGATGACTCGGCGTGTATTCCGGGAATACATGGACACAGGGTGGAGAACACGGGCATGTGCTCCATCACACGGCCAGGCATGGCCTGAGCACATGGAACCGACCCTAGAGGTTTGGACATGGCGTGTAACCATTCCATACATCGTGTACTTACTTATTTACATGACCATCCCCATGACATAGGCCATTCACACGAGCAGTAACAGGTGTCTGATAACACGACGTGTAATTTTTACCTACCTCCGTGTACTTTTAGGGAAATAACTTGGTCATATTATTCTCTATATCTTGGACATGTTCTGCTTGGGTTTTCCCCTATGACATGGGACAGAACGTTGGGATACATCATCTATGTTCTTCGTGACAATTGATGTAACGACCCCTTTTACTCATAGAGCGGACCCTCCCAGAATCGAGTATGTTGTGTGCGGGAACCCTAGAGCTAGCTGTGACTGCGATGAAGATGATGAATGTACTTTGATCCTATATGGGTTCGGCAGCGAGGAAGAATGTACTTGGATCCTCTGTGGGTTCGTCAGTCAGGGCGACTGCACATGGATCCTACATGGGTTCTGCAATGATGCTTACTGTACTAGGATCCTAGGTGGGTTTGGCAGCGACATCTTCTGTACGAGGATCCTCTGTGGGTTCGGCAGGGGAGATGATTCAGAGGCTACATCTAATCATTTCCACCCCTCTTCGTGAGTAGTATACCTGTGTGAGCTGAGTCTTGACTTTCAATCATTATCATCGATATGATTGACTTGTTTTCCTATGTGGATTGGGTTGTGATTTATTATGTGGACTGGGTTCTACATGGGCTCGGGAGTTGGAGATGAACTGGAATTGATAATTTAGGTATATGTACGGGCATATAACTAATAAGAGTTGGTTTGTACTATTTGTTGTATCTTTCCTCTATGGTTTATCCTTTGGGGATTCGGGGACACCTTCGGGGGTCTCGGGGTCCCTACTAAGTATTGTATACTCACCCCTGCATGGGCTATGCCCGCACTACGTTGTGTTGGATGCAGACGCAGACAGCACTGATCGAGGTGGAGTCTAGTGGAGCGGGATGGTACCTGGAGGTGGACTACTTGGCAGGAAGTACACTGACCGGACGGGCAGACCCGAGGATCTAATGAGACCAACTGTACCCATCCTTTAGGTAGGATATCTGGAGGATGACTCAGTGGTTGCTGGTTTACTTTACTGCAGTTGTTCTTTCTTTACTGTAATACTATTCTTTCAGTTGGGTTTGTATTCTGGCCCATTTACTTTCTGGCACCTACTTTTGTACTCAGTTTACTTAGTGTTTTTACTTCATCTTGCGTACCCTATTGTGTTTGTTTACTTATATAAAGGCAATTAATTCCCTTTTATCAGGATTTACGCCTTTGGTGCTAGTCGCCAGCCCCTGGCCTATGGAAGGCGGGCTTGGGGTCGTCACGGTACGGGCCCTGAGGACGGGTCGTGACATAAGTTCTATTTTATTTTACTTCTCCAACACCCTAAAATCTTCATATTTATTTCATTTATATAAACAAAAGTATCTTCAATATACTAGGATTTATTTATAATAAGGATTCTAACTACACATCCACAGACATCCATCTAATGTGTAAGAACATATTGTATTTCGGGACGGAGAACTACTGCCTCCCAAAATGATGATTGTTCAAATCTCTCCAACCACCTCTCATAGTGGCCATTATGATGGAACTTTATTTATATATGATATATATGATATATATTTTTCAATATGATTCTGAATTTTCCATTTATATCAAACCTTTATGGTTTCCATAAAGGGTAAACGTGATAATTTAATTTGAGGATGTGCAGACTACCGCCCCCTCATAGTGATATGACTTGTTCATGCATTTTGTGGGACGTATAATGGATGTATTTAATGATATTATATATGATATTATACTTTAATTATAATATAACTATGTTTCATTATGTTTTCATTCCATTAAAATAAGAAAAATGAAATGAATGTAGTATTCATGTGTACGTACGGTTTACCATCTCCATGAGAGGTGCATTTCATTTCATACCTCCAAATATTGTGTACTATTATAAATAAATATATATACTAGATATATATGATATCTAAATCATTAGTTTCATTATGGAGATAATGAAATTTTTACCACATGGATAACTTGTAAATATAAGAAGTTTATTTTTTACTAAATTACCAAATATCGACCAAACGACCATTATTAACATAAATGATTACATAATACTTATAACATGGTAATAAGTGACATAAAAGGAACAATAAATAGGAAAAAGGTTCATAAGAAATTATGAATTAAATTTAGTTTATTATTCAATAGATTAATGAATGAACGTGTCAAGTCGGACATGAGAAAAGGGACTTCGTCTCAATATCCTTTCATTGAGGCATATTTTGATTTATACATGACTTTTTTTAGACACTGTATAAACCCCTTTAACATTCCATTTCATTCAAAGGGAATCTTTTCAAAACAATCCATTAGTCTAAACGACTACAACAATGTTTTTAATGTTTGCGGCGACAATGACCTCTCCGCCGACGTAATCGTTAGTAGGATTCCTCTATAAGCATTATTTTTTAAAGGAAAATAAATCCATTATTCGGTTTTTGGGAGTATTGGATTTTAATATTGTTTTTCAAAACGGATTGATTATTTCAATATCTTGAAATTATTTCTTATGATTTCAATTGAAATTTTATTTGTGAAATGTTTATTTTTTCAATATTTTATGTATTATGGTATTGTAATGGTACATGGACATTTGATGGGTGGTTACATGATAAACCAAATAAAAGGTGGTGTCATGACAAACCAGGATGGGTGGTTACGTTATAAACTCCAATTCATTAGTAATGGAAGTCGGCCCTATGGCTATTCCATTTAGTGATATGTGTGGAAGTCGACCGTATGGTTATTCAATTTAAGTATGTTTATGTCCCAAGTTAGCTTTATATGTTATGTGTTCATTCTATGGGTCTTATGGTAATATTTTGGTTACAAAATTGTACGAAATGATCTTATATTCTATGAATAGTATTTTTTTACTTCATAAAGGTGAAAAAATATTAATTATGATAAGTTATTCATATTTTACATGTTGTTTTGAAAAACTATCAATTTTCCTTCTTTTTGTATCTTTTACTAATCTGTTTGTGCTCATCACATGTTTTTAAAAAAAATCATATGACATTAAGTTGAATTGGTTCAAAGATGGGATCATGGAACAGTCATGTTATCTAAAACATGGAACTAGACATGACACTTTTTTTAAATGTTTTTATTTTGTAAAAAAATGAAACTGAGTAGAAGTGTCTACTTTCTAATTTTTGATGTGTAATGTAATTGTTATGGCCTAGTTCTCTAAAACACTAAACCTAAAAATATATGAAATATGAATTATCTATTTAATTCAATATTATGTAATTTTTTAAGGTTGGGGCCTTATAAAAAATGTGGTTAATACTCTTCATAACCACATTTAAAACGTCTAGTTTGATAGGTCGTGAGGCGCTTGAACTCGGTGTTGCATGTAGCACATGCTATTGAATTACATTAAAGAGGTAACATACTATGAAATCAAGGGGTGTTACATTCTCCCTGACTTTAATAAATTGAATCCTCACAATTTTTTATTTTTATTCAAAATTAAAACGTTGAAAATAGAAAATACCTTTGTGGAAAACCCTAAATGAAAATTGGGTTAATAAAGTTTAGACTTAATAAGTGGGAATGATAAAAGAAAAAGTCACCACCAAATTATGATTTCGAATAGGAGAACATTATTGTAAATTAGAGGCACATAATTGGAGGAAAGAAATAAATAATTAAAGGGAGTGATTGAGGTTATCAATCACAAATAAGTGAACAATAAATGGAATATTGGGGGCCTCTGGGACATAAATCTTTGATAATTTAAATACCATCGGTTCAACAAAACATAAGGTATTAGGATAACTCATTTATGGTTTTAGGATCATTTTCCTAAATATTGAGAATTAATTTCTTCATATAAAAAGAGAAAAAAATATATACTTGACAACTATAGTTTCATCCTTCCACTAATTCCAACCACAAACTCATCTTTCAGTCTAAAAGAAGAATGAATTCAAACATATTCTGTTTGTCCTAATCGTATAGGGTTCCAAAATTAAAGAATTTATAATTCATTTTCCATACTAATTAAAAAATATACATTATAAAAACCAGGACATCATGTAGGCCATTGGTAGGTGATTCACCCTTGTCTGCCTTTAGTTGCAGGTTTATGTCTCACAGCCTTGACGAGCACGATGGGTTGTCACCCAACCTGTGGGTTATCCTTTTTATAACAACCTAAAAATAATCTTATGATATGTTTTAAAATTAGACAATAGTATCCAATGTCTAACTTAATCCATTCCAACCTTTTGGATTATCCAAAATACTTCTGTCCAAACTCACAGTCCTAAATTTATAAGGAAGGTCAACATAACATAAGGAAGATCTGTTTTTGCCACATAATAACATGTGAGTACCTTCATTAGGTTTGTTAACACCATGAATTATCATAAAATCTTATTTACTACATTCATTATCCTATATTCCTTCTAGAATACATGATATATTCCTTATATCCAAAAATTTTGAATACTCCAACAATGATTGAATAAACGAACAATTAATTAGTTCTATGGTAGGCAATAATATCCAATATAATTTATCCAAATCAACCATCTCTTTTTCCAAAATCACAACCTCGGTATCAGGACCATATTATGGTTTATCTGTCCATCAACCATGTATTTACAATAAAAAAAGTTTAACTTGATGTTGAGTCGCTTCTCTTAGTACCATATAATATTAAATAAATAATTAAATTGTATTACAGTACAATCCTTATTTATTTCCAAAATTATTATAACTAGTATATCATTGGTACAACACTAAATTGACATAATTCATTACTAAAAATATACGAACAATAATTATTCATCTTCATCTGCAGTTGCTATATGAATTTATTATCATCCAATAGCATCATTTGGGTTATACTCTAATGATTGGTACATTGATTCACGTAGTGTCCCAACTCATTTCACATGAAGCATTGTACATTTGGAACATTTTTATTACCCTTTCAATCACGTACTTGGTGTCATATTCCTCCACACTTATAACCAACTCCCATTCTCTTTAATCATTTACCAAGGCGATTCTTTACAAAGTTATCACATTTGGGAAAATCCTTTTTTCCCTTCTTACTTTTATCCATCTTTTTCTCTTCCAACCTATCCTTCTCTGGCATCCCTTTAAAGCTACATGACTTAGAGAATTCTTCTCTTATCATATTAACACAGGATATAATTTCTTTATATGATGAGAATATGTGGGAGACTATTTCCCTTTTAAATTTAGGCTTAAGACCATGAAAGATACGATCCTTCTTACTCTTTGGATCATTCATATAACTGGGGTTCTCATTCCTTCAACTAAGCTCCATTTTTAATTGATGACATACACTAGGTTAGATCATATCAACATGTATAATCTAATAACAATAAAAATTCATAGAATTAATTAAATATTTACACACATCTAGTCTCATAATCATAACATTGGTTTCTTTTTTGACATATTTTCTCACAAATCCTTCATAATGGTTTGTAAAGCTAATATGAACTACCCTAAGCATATCCCCCGAGAGTGTCATAACCAAGAGTGCAGCAAGGCCCCTTGTCATTCACCATTTCTTGTTTGATTCTAGCTCAAAGCGGTGTTTTAGGGTTTTACGCTAGGTACATTTGTGCCAGAGCCACCTCTACCTTCTTGTATCTAGACAGGGATTTATTTTTTGAAATACTCAAATAATATCTACATTAACAAAACTTTTTGATTTTCTTCTATACTAATCCTTAAATTCTATATTAGGGTAGTGATCTATAATCATTGTTTTTCTAAATCTTGTTTCCATGGATTGTAAAATAATTCCTCTGATACCAACTATAACACCATGACCCCAGAAGCCCAGAACTGGTACATTATCTTAATACATTGGCAGGATTACATGAATCAAGTCCTGAAGGATAGATTAGTTTAGCAGTCTTGGAAAATATATTACATAAATTAACGTTACATTACACATTCAAACATAAAAAAACACAAATAAACCTTTGATAAATCCATTATTCCCCAAGATTAACCTTGCATATTAATCATAATACACTTCATGGTATCCAGCGAAAATAAAACATAAGAATTTAGTGAGCTCAGATGCTCAATAAGGGTAAATAATTTAAGGGAAGCTATAAACTTTTAAGGAAATATGTGTAATAAAAACAACATCCTTTTAAACATAAACATGAACATAATGTGGAAAAAAATTAAACATTAACATATAAAAATTAATATGGATATTCTACTAGTCAAATAATCACAAGTAATAAATAATTTCATAATGAGGAAATTCATAATGTCGAACATCATAACCACATAGTCAAGGCCTCGTGCCATGACTAAAAATAAAAAAAATCGAAGGCCTTTTTCCAAGACACATGTTTGTCTCATGAGACTAACGGATGCATCAAGGTGCAATAGAGGGCCCCACCAGTCTCTTACTAAGTCCAATTCACTCCTCGTATGAAAATTTTGAAATATAACATAATCATTCATATTAAAAATTGCATATGAAATATCAATACTTTAACCATAAACCATTAATGGTATAAAAAAAAGAACATCCATGGTCAAACATAGCATAAATCATTCAATTAAAAATAGAATATTGTATTATAATAAATCAACGTCAATCAAGAATAATATCCAGTAAAGGATGTTGACATAGTTGAAAATGATCAGTAAAACTATTTTAGAGAAATATGCCCTTTTAATGAAATCATTTAAAAGTCACACAATTTAGAAAGGAATAAATTTGAAAAACATTTTAAAATTAATCTGTCCCATACCACTTTGAAACTTTTGAAAGGAATTAACATTTTAAAACATTCATATCTAAATAAATAAATCATTAAAACGATTTTGAAGATGTGGACATTAATGAGAATGAATTAAAGAATAAATATATAAACCATTTAAAATGATTTTTTAGTTAAATAGTCCATTGAAAATAATACTTTTGAAAACTTTTTTATGATACATGGACAAGGATAATAATTATGTCCCAGTAAAAAGTTACAAATAAACAATCTCATAAAATAATGAGATTGAGGAATTAACCCTTACCTTGTTCTTTCCATTAGTCGAGGGTACAATTAACCTTCTATAAAATGACCATAGTTTGTTATTAAATTATAACAGAACCATATTTATATTTATGATATCATAGTTGATTCATTTTTGGATTTATACTACCAATTTAATAATAATTTCTGTGTTAAAATAACATTTTATGTAATAATCACTTTTTTATTGTATGTGTTTTATCATGTTATTCATTATCGTATAATTTATATCATGATTCAATTTCAACAAAAATATAAAACATTTTTTATGTATCATATATTTTCAGAATATAAATATGTATAATTGATAGATATATGAAATGGAAAATAGCGTTTATGGAGACGGTAGGTCATATGCACGCATAAACGTCATTTTTGTTTTCATATCGTATTAAACGGATGTAAGTGAATGTGATATATGTAAACACACACACACAGAGATATATATATCCAAAAGAAATATTATTTCATATATTACATAATTATTAAATATATTATATTTTTATAATCATCGTTGAATGGTGAAGGTGGAAATGAATCTAATCGTGTTGTGGAGACGGTAAGCTGTATGTACGCAAGAGCAATGATATCATTCTGTTAATGGTGAAATCATATGTAATTGGATGGTATATTCTATATATAGATTAATTAACAGGTTATATTTATTTTTTGCATAAATTATACTCATTATTATACTCATCCAAATAATGAAATGTTGAATAACAAACTACAGCATGACCTGGAAACAGTAAGCCCTACGTACGCACGTATGGTGATATTTCCATTCATAGGATGGATAAGATATTGAATATGAATGTACCATATTTATAATAACATCACATTAAGTATAAGGTACTGGATTTATTATTTTGATATGGAATCAACAAAGAAAGAGGAAGTGTAATAATAAAAGAACTTTGAAAGAGGTGATAAAATAATTACCTCTTCTTTGGGTTCTACATTTTGATTTGAACAAAAGGGATCTTTTAGTTGGATTTCTGAGAACAGTAAGGACTCTTGGTATAATTGAGGGTATTTGGGAGGATATTTGAGTAGGTTTAGGCTGATATAAATGGATTTGGAGGTGTCATTATGAAATAATGGGAAGTACCCTTTTATAAGAGAGGTGAGGGTCACTTTAGGAAAAGCATGAAATATTATTTTATTATTAAATAATTTTCAGTTTATAATGTCTCCAAATGAATTTATTTCGATGAAAAGGTTTGGATGGGTCTAAATACTCTCAAAAAATGTTTTAGACTATTTTAGGTAACCATATTAGCCTTATCTTTTAGATTTAACTGTTAGTTAAATAGTTTAACTTTTACAATGTCTTCTTGTATTATTATATATCATGGCTAATAAACATACTATAAAATGAAAAGAGAACCCCAAGTGTTTTATTAATGACATATTGATCATTCTATAATTCCTTTGTATGAACTTTAAATTTTTAGGAATATTATATCATTTAATAATATTGTATTTCTTCTAAATACCTAGTTATGTCAATTTTGACACTATTTAGTATTTGGTTTTTGTGAAAGTTGTAAAAACCATATTTATTTGAACCAAAAACATTGAAGAAACCCTAAAATGTCATATTAATCTATGAAATTCTAGGAATGAATTAAAAGTCTAAATTTACATTTATTTTGAAATTTATAATATAAATTATTTTAATCATTCATTAATATGTTAATTACTGCATCATCATTGTGTCATAAAATTTTTTATTATTTAATGTCTAAAAATTATAAATAAAATACCGTTATGTATGAAATAGATTTATCTTTCTAACTAATATTTTTAGTCGAATTTATCATATATATACCCTTATATTAAAAATAATAATTTATGAAACTTTGAATTTAACACTTTTAGCTCTTCTTTAAATAAAATATTAATAAATGACTTAACCTAAAATAGGTGGACCAAAAGGGTCATATTTTATTCCTATGGTTGATTTCGGTCGAAATACACTTATCCAGTAGAATTAGGACATGTGTTAGGGTAATAATAATATCAATTCTACGTTTAATTACACTATTTACTTTTAACTGTGGTATATAAAATACAAAAGTTACTAATAACCAAAAATTATTTTCATCCTATTGAACAATATTTTACTTATTAATATCTTCCGTGTGTCTTGTATTTTTGAAATTTATTTCCCATAATTTGAAAAATTACATTTTATGCAAATTTTCAAATACTCCTAATAGGTGGGAAAAAGACGTTTAAAACGTTCAATAAAATTTTATATATCTAATCTTATTATAAAATGGCCCCCAATGAATTAAATTGAACATATATTGGTATTATTTATCTATTTATAAATAAAATAAATTATTATTTAAATAAAAAGTCGGTTTTAAATAATAACACGGTGTTTTTCACTATTCATCAAAATTTAATGTTTTCAGAAAAATACCAAAAATTCACCTTAAGATAACATTGATATTAAAAATTAAAAAATGTAGCATATTTTACCAAATTCAAAACATAGTATTTTCATCTGTTAATTTAAAATTAATTCCCGTTGTTAAAACCAAAAAGTGGGTTTTTTAATAAGTAAAAACTATCAAAAGATTAACATTTTTTAATATCTAATTTAAATGTGAAATTAATTATAATGACCTAAATTGTATTAAATGGTAAAAATATAATCTATGTATACTTCAACACCATTCAAATGTATAATTTATCACTATAAATTATTTTGATTTAAAAAGTTGTTTTCAAGTAAAATTTAGCATCTTTCACTATTCATCAAAATATGAAAGTTATCCTGAAAACACCAAAAAATATTCCAAACTTAATTTTCATGTCCCGATTCTAAATAAGAAGTTTATTTTGTCAAATTTAATAAAAAATTGTAAAATATTTCATTTAAAAATGGTTCACCATTAATAGGCTGTAAAATTGCATTTTTTTCAAAAATACATCTTTTATCTGAAAATTTGAATATGTCCTTATATTTTTTCTAAGAAACACAAAATATGAATGTTAAAATTATATAGGATATATATATATATAATACAAAATGTGGTTAATACTCTTCCTCACCGCTTTTAAAACGGCTAGTTTGATAGGACATGATGTGCTTGAAATCAGTGTTACGTTTAGCGCAGACTATTGAATTATTTTGAAGAGATAACGTACTATGAAATCTTGGGGTGTTAAATACTAGTTTCTTAAAATGATATTTTTTTCCTTTAATATTATTGTTTCTTATGAATTATAATGGTTCCCATGTCTTTCTTAGATGGAACGATGTCGTAAAATCTGTTTCATACCAACTGTTGGGTGAGTGACACGTATACAGGCCCCATTATGATTTCAGAAAAAATATGACTTTTGGAGGATGGATACAACAATTAGAACCCTTACCTATATATAAGAGCTCGTTTTAAGGATCTCAATATACATTCATGAACAAGAATTTTGTGAGGATGTTAAGTTATTTCTAGGGATAGAAAGACTCTCATGCATTGTGTGAACTATGAACATCTTGTTCAACCATGAACAACTTCTTCAGCCTCCCTTGTGTGAATCTGATTGTTGCTGAGTAAAATTGAGGGCTTCCAGGGATATTAATATAATGGTACCGACTAACATAATGTTTGAGGACTTCCAGGGATATGAATATAGAGATTCTGACTGGCTTAAATTTTCAGGGCTTGCGGGGATAGCAAGGGAGACTCCAATATTATTATTGAGGTCTTACCCTAGTGTGGATAAGATAGATTTTCTAGAAAGTATAAATCAAGTGATCTTTATCCATGGTTTTTGGATACCCTTCGGTTTGGTATAAAATATTTCTTACTTGTTTAATTGTTCTTGTTACAAGTTTTATATTTGATATATTTTTCTATAGAAAGAAACTATAATTTTCTTATAGTTTCATATACTTTTATAATTTGATAAATAAAGATTATATACACATTAAGGTAGTATCATTCCCAATGATAAACTTTCTTAAGTTCATTAACGATAATCTTGTTCAAGTTTAATATCTTTATAATTTTACCTTGTCCCTTCAAATTATCCATTTGATTTAGAACCAATGGGGGGTCTGTGAATTTACTTTGATTAACTTTGTAAAACATAGATTTCATTTTGGGATTAATATTTTAATGCTTTTAAATATACAATTCACCCCCCTCTTGTAATCGAGCATATACATAAATCTTTATATCCAAAAAATAACTAAAATTTTAATAAAACCTTATTGGAAAGATGCATTCTTCCAAATTCCTTAAGTAAGATACATGTTTTTGGACAATTCTTTAAATCCAAAAGTGTTTTAAACTCCACCGATGATAGCATAGACCACTTGTCAAAAGTTGATAATTACTTCCAAGTTAGTCAGTATGTATCCAAATAAATCATTTCATCATAATTATCTCAACATCAAATTTATGTTACGTTTTTTCATTCCCTTAATCATGTGTTTCCAAAAATGATTCACTTTCTACTGAATATCTGTTTTTGGTACCATTCAACATATGGTCTCAAATCCTTAAGGAAAAAATAATGTTGTACAATCCTTATATATTCTATAATTATTATAAGTAGTACATTTTTTATAAAATATTCAAATTACATAATTCCAGAATAGACATATAAGTTATTCATCAACGTTTTTTGTATTATAATATCATGATCATTATCCATTAGCATCATTTGGTGTATATTTCTTTGACACCTAGAACATTGTTTTGTATAGTGTCTATTCTCCTCTCATTTGAAGCATTGTACATTGGAAAACGTTTTCTTAACCATAAAATCACAAACATGGTGTCCTTTTTATCCACACTTATATAAATACCCCATTCCCTTTAAGAATTTTCTAGGGTAATTCATTCCACATTTATCACATGTGGGAAAACCCATCATTCCCTTCTTCCCTTTGTCCATATTTTCCTCTTCAAACATTTTTTTCTCTTTATTCCCTTCAAATCAGTAGAACTAATTGAATTGTATACATACCTAGTTAACAGATGATATTATTTCTTCATATTATGAGGATACCTTCGAGACTATTTCCCTTCATAAATTTTCCTTTAGACCATGAAATATTTGATCCTTCTTAGACATCTCCTCACATGCATTGGTGGTGTTATCATTCCTTCTATTGGGCTCCATTTAAAATCTATTACATATAAAATATTAGAACATAAAGTTGTTATCATTATTAACTCTAATCATGGTATATCACATAACATAAATTTATGCGTCACAAATCCTAGAACCATATACATTTGTTGCTTTGGAAGCATAAATCATCCATAATGGTATGTAAGAAAAATGTGAATTATATTTAGAATATCTCCCATGAGTGTAAAACTAGGAGCACATCAAGTCATTTTTTCTTGTTCCAAGCTACCTCGAGTCATGCTCAGAACACCATGTCAGATTTTTAACCCCTAGGTACATCTGTGCTATAACCACATCCACTTGTAGTATCCAGACTAGGTTGTATTTTCTAGGAAGATCCACATGATATTTACCTTAACAAAAATCTAGTATTTTATTCTATTATTATACACAAACTATATCTTATGGTTATGATCGCTAACCTATATTTTCTAAATCTAGTTTCCAAGGTTACTACTAAACTTCCTCTGATACCAATGGTAAAGCCCAACCCAAGATGCTCAGAGACGGTTCATTATTTTGATATATTGGAATGTTTAAAAGGAAAAAATACCAGAGGATTGATCAATTTAGCAGTCTTGGAAGACAATATTACAATCATGATAACCATAATGCCTTGGAAAATGAAATTAAAACCTGATACAATATGAAATAAACTGAATCCTTTAAATATTATTCAATATTTTCTTCTTCATAACTAGTGGAATGGAAATATAACCAAGGACTGAGCTTATATACTCAATAGTGGTAGGTCTTATAGTTGGATATATGATAAAAATAATTAAAAGTCAATAAATCATGCCCCTATAACATAATATTGAGCATAATATGGTAATAATAAAAACTAAATTAATAAATCAATATAAATAATCACATGAAACTTCCCCATGTATATTATAATAGTCGAATAATAACATGATTTATCTATTTCTAATATAATAATGAGGGAATGAATATTCCAGAAATTATAGACCTACCATTAATTCCACTTCCAAGACTTCTGAAAATACTTGGGAAATGCCTCAGCCAGAACCAAATTCTATTTTTTCTCATAAGACCTACCGACAAATTGAGGGGATATAGTAGGCCCCACCTATCACATTCTAAGTATAATGCATTCCTCATATGTCAAATGAAAAATATATTTAGATAAAATTGTATCCTACCAAATAGAAATATTTTAATCATAATCATAGATAAGAAATACAATAATTAAATCATTAATAAACACTTAAGGAAAATGATCATTAAACATTCCAATGTGTCCCATACCACTTTGACACATTTAAATATTAATTATAGATAATATTATAAGAATAATAGGACTAATGATTTGATATATCAAAGGGAACTACATACACAAAATTTAAGGAACATGTGGTGATGATGTCTAAATATTATAGAATTTAATGTGAGATGACAAACCCCCTATTTATTTTGGAAAGAAGTATTCTTTTGGAAAGCATTTTTATTTGTTATAAACTCTTATTGTAAAAATATTTAACCAATAAAAGGATAGGTAAAGACATTTAAAATATATTTGAGGCATAAATTTTGTCCCATGGAAGTGAAATCATGTAAAAAGAGTTTTGAATTAATCTTTATAAATATAACATTTTAATCTTGTTTATTGAAAATATTAATGAGATTTTAATACGGAATGGAATGTTTCTTTTCATCAAATAATAAACTAACCACTATAATATTTTCATGATAAATTTTATGATTATAAATAAATATTAATGTTATAAAACATATTTTCTAGTGATCTTGTAAGTGGGTATGAATTTGAGAAGTTCCCTTGATTCGGGCCAATTTATCAGGAATAACTACGAACAGAACTATTTTAATAAATATAATCCCCATAAAAGAAAGACGAAATGACATTAATATATGATTTTCTAACATTAAATTACAATATATAACATGATAAAAAGAATTACATTTGGGTAACGATAGTAAAGGAATAACATGAAGGAAAAAATAATGGTTCGTGTGGAAACCCTTACCTCTTTTTAGTCAATCGAAGAACATGAGCAAAAATTTAAAATAATGGAATGATAAGTTGAATACCATGAAAATAAATATTCTCATGATATTTAAATCAATGGCATGTAAAAAAACATCCTACATAATAAATATTGGTGAATAAAGAATATCTCAAAAAAATGGAAGTGAGATGAGAAAACTCGTACCTTATCTCTGAATGTGTTTTGTATTTGACCTTAAGATCCCAGAATATAAATTAGACCATTTAATTATTTAGTTCATCACCTAGTTGGAATTAATATATATTATTATAATTTTATTATGTTCATTTATGGACATCAGAAAAGATATAAGATTGAATTATGTCTTTCTGACGCATTTATTTCATGATATTAAGGATCTGTTTGCTCGATTATAAGTATGGAATTTAATGTGGAATGGATATAATTATCCAGAATTTAATTTATATAATATAAATAAGTATAACTGATTATATATATCATTTGTTTACATGGTATGAGGAAAAAACATTAGATAAGTCCTTTAGTGGTAATTGTTTATATTTTTAAGGTAGTTTTTCGATCACAATTCATTAGTTTTGTTAAATTATTTAGTATAATGTAAAAAAAGAATTTCAAAAAGTAATAATTATGATATCATACATATTTTTGAATATTTTTAAACCATAAAAATGGTTTCATGACCAGCCTTGAAGGAGAAAATAAAGAATAAAGGTTTGTGGTCCAAGAAGGTTGTAAATTAGCACCTCCCGGATGATGTTGTCATTTTTAATGTAAAAGAGAGAGAGATATATATAGAGAGTAAGGAGATTGATGATGTATCTTCCATCACCATGATATAATTACATAATATATATTATATTTGAGTAATAAGGATCATTTGGATATAGGTGTTTAGTAGAATATTAGAATATAAGACAAATTTGAAAATGTAACTAAAAGAAAAATGGAGAGGGTAAACCTATCGAAATATCTTCCTTGAGAACCACCATAAGATATGAGGTTTTGGTATTTTGGAAGGAAAAAATGGATCTTATAAGTATGCAGGGATTAGGGAATAATATTTTAAAAGAACATTGAGTAGAATCAAGGCATAGAGGAGTGAGAGGAAGAGGGAGTGAGGTAGGTTTTTATAGTGGAGGAGAGGAGGGGTTTTCCATTATTATAATCATTATTTTATTATATTGGCTCAATACAGTGAATAATATTTATTTTTGTGACTAAAAATAATAATAAGTGCATGTGAGTTAGAAGCAATGTCCATTTACATCATCCATGACTCATGCATGATGCAGAAACTCATTTATTTATCATATTTCATAAATTAACGAATCTCAATATTCACCAAAACATTATGCATTCCAGAAAAATAAAAAAAAAGCACACCCTATCCATTTATCGATGAACATAATTCAATAATGGAACCCATTTTTCTAAAATAGTTTTCTAAACAAGTTAAAATTTTTTTGGAATAAAATAATTATATATATGAAAAATTCAGATTTTAATTTTAAAACATATTTTATAATAAATTCACAAATTAACTGAGGTCTCATAAAATTATTCTAAAATCATTGGAAAAAATAATTATTATTTTCAGAAACAGTTAATGAATAATTTTTTAATTTTAATTATATTTTTTAATTTAAAAATGTAAATAAATATTTATTGCTCTCAAAAATAACTACACGTAATTATTAACTTTAAAAACATTCACTATCATTTATAAGGTGCCTATATTATATTCATACATTCATGTGTAAGGTTACTATTCATAAGGGTCAACATACAATTAACAAGGGTAAATTACTATTCATTGTATTACATTACTATTCATAAGGTTGAAGTTAATATTCACCAACAAAATAAGTCGATCATATTAGACTCAAAAAATCTTACCGATCGTAACGGTTTATGTCCATTTTTAAATATTCAAATCACATAAGTGAAAAAATTATGTATCATGGGTAGGTTATAACTACAAAAAAGTTTTGTTTTACAGAGACTCAGTGTTGTGTGCATATAATCTATCTAGTGAATCGATGTTTTTTATGAATAAATATTCCATAAAATCTTGGGTAGTCATGTTAATAGTGAATATATTCATATCCGGATTTACTATTTTAAAAAAAATTATAATAGTTAATATATGTTATATTTAATTAAATTATCTATTGATGAAAATGAATTTTGTAAAAATAATAATAATATATATTCATATTAAAATATTCTTTTAAACAAATGTTATATGGTGAAATGGTATTTGTTTTTCTAGAACATTAATTAATTTTAATGACATAAAGTATAATATTTTATAATAATTATTATTAAATAAAACCTTTAATTTTAAAATTATTAAAAAATTACTCTGGTTTTATAGGTTTAAATTTACATTAGAGGTATTAATCCATGCACTGTGTCTTCTACATATATCAGTTGTTCCACTATAACTCTAACTTATCTCATGTGTTTTATCCTATGGATGATGGGATATAGTTTTATGTGTCCTTTGAGGAGAATCACATTTATATCTTTGATAGGAGCATGAAGGTTCTCTGAGGCTGGTCAGTCCCTCTACTATGGGATTTATGTAAGCACAACCATTTATAGGATGAGTCTTCGGAGAAGGAGGATGATGTATGTGCTTAGTGGATGGAGTTAAATACAAATTAATCTTAACCAACCTTTAGAGGGAAATTCAGGGATTAATATCTTTAAATGAGGATTTTTTATGAAATAATGTCTTTGTAGATGTTAGAGGGCCATTTTATTTGGTTTAATTGTTTAAATATGCCCAAATTTGGATACCCAATTTGGTCATGGTTGTTTGAGTGATGTTTGTGGCTTATTTGGAGCCCAGAAACCATGATCTTGGGGTGAAAATGCCATGGAGAATGGTTAGAATAAACTATGTGTGATGGACCTCACACTTTAAAAAATTGTTTGACTTATTTTTAGAGGGAAGTGGAAGGCCACATGGTTTGACCAAACCATGTGATTTGGACCACACAGTATTTGTGAGCACCTCTATGATTTTATCATTGGTTTTTTTATGGTTTTATCCTAGTTAGTGAAACCATGAGAGGAAATCATATAGGTTCACTTTTCCAATAAATAATTGTTAAGAAAAAAGTCCCTCAATGTCTTCAATTAGTGTTTTTGGGTGTGATTGGGGTTTTTTTCAAAGTCAGATGTTCATGAATGAGTTTTGTTTTTGTTTTCAAAGAATGTTTTTAATGTCGCATTGTTTCCCATTGATTATGAAGTTATTGGGCCTTAAAATTGGGAAACTGTTTTTGGAAAACAAATATTTACACATAGGAGTGAACAGTACGCAGTTCGTGGAAGATGGTTCATGGAACACAAAAGGTGGTACGCAGAATGAATTTGGGAAATATTCAAAGGAAGGATTCTGTATTGTAGCTCTATGTGAACCATGAAGCGTGGTATGTGGACATCATAGTGAAAACTATTAGGGGGAGTCTTGCAGTTCACTGGAGGCAATTACTTCAGGTAAGGATTTTAGTATCCAGGATGGCATGATGTTTGAAAAAATTGAGGTGGGGATTTGTGGTGTCGTGAAGGGGAATTTTTGAGGATGGAATCAACTGCTATGAGGAAGGTACAATGGCACTATGTGTACCACGTTGAGAAAATGGTTATCATGATGATTACAGTTTGAGGGGGGGGGAGAAAGTTACATGGTAAAGGCTGTACCACATCAAATATTTGGGAAAAATGGATTTTAAAATTTTATGGATCTATATTCCAATGTAAGGACCGCTAATAACATTATTACGTAAAGATAATTTTAATTGATGAAATATTTTTTCAGTGAAGAAATGAAGTAATGTCGGGAAGTAGTTTGCAAGGGAGGATTCCATGATGTGTGAATTAGATCATAGGAATAGTCTACAGAAATGTTTTTTTGGATATCATTATCTATCAAAGGAATTTTTTTCATGGATTAGAAGCTGTCTGTAGAGATGGAGTGGTTCGGGAAAGCAATTTCATTTCATGAAGCAGATAAAGTTCACAGAATTGAAGTCGCAAGTGAAGGTAGTATACAAAGGTGGTACTTGGAGGTGGTACATGATAGTAGAAGTGGAGTTATTTTGTGGGAGGTGGTCAATTAAGCATACTCACTATGTAGTGCAACACAGTTCATGGAGGAAGTAGGTTGTTCATGAAGGGACTTAAACTATTTGTGAAATAAATATCTACTAACTAACAGTATGTGGAAAAGTGGATTTCATCTATGGGTTAAAATGGAACATTAAAAAAATATCAATATTTATTGATTCATTATTTCATTTAAATTAGGGGACATGAAACTCCATACACTATTAGTGGATCACTTATAAGATAATTGAGAAAAGGAATAGGAATATTGTGATCCTTTCTATAGGTAGTGAGCTAGAGAATGTGACATAGGATAGGACCCTGGAAAATGCATCGAGAAGACCTAAATCTTATAAAAGAACTAATCCCTTCTATATAATCGATCTATTTCAAACATCGTTATTGGAAGTGATCCATAGTGAATTTTTTACAATATAAACATTGTCATTGTATGCCCCTTAGATGTATCATAGTGAGGGTGAGCCAAATAAAAATATTTGTGTCATTATGCTTGCATTATTTCTTTACTTTCAATGAATTATCATTTGAAAAAAAAATGTTAAGGACATAATAATATTAACATTAAAGATAATACTAATTGACCATTTTAATAAAGTGGTCATTATCAAGTAGGAATGAAAAATATTGAAAACAATATTCATACCATGATTCACCCATCCCCCAATCAGGGCATCAAGGCCCCTTTTGGACCAAACTATTGGTCATAATGCATAGGTTTATTTTATAAGATTTATTTTATGTGAGAGGGTTTAATATATTGTTTATGTTAAAGAATATTTGTGATATTATCTTTGTGTTATGTGGAAAATGGAATAAATTCAAAGAAGAAGAAGAAGAAAGGTGGAATTATTCACTGCGGAAGTGTCTATATAAAGAGTGTGATTCAGTTAAATGTAATAGATAGTGTTCTAAAGAATGATTTTGAGGAATCATACAGTAAAAGTGATTAATCATTCAATTATACTATACTAATTAGTTTTTATCTTGACATTCCAAGTGATATTGGAAGAACTGATGAAGAATAAATTACCAGAAGTAAAAAAAGATGAATTCTTACATGTCAAAAATGAATTTGAACATAAATTGGAAGTTGAAATTAAATCTAAAGATATCTAAATACAAGTGAAAGAAATTAATGTCAATAAGTTTAGAGGATTAAATAAAAGGTTTATTTATGTGGCTAATGATCTATGGGATAAGAATGATTCCAAAGCTGAAGAACTGCAATTATGATTATAAATGTAGAAAAACCCAAAGATGATAATAAGGGAATGAAACTAAACCCATATGGAATTTTGAATCAAAAATATCAAAATGATGATCTTTCTATAAAGGTATCCTAACTAGTTAATGATAACCAAATGCTAAAATAAAGGAATGCATGCTTAATGATTTTGTTCCTATGTTGAATTCTAAAACAATGGATAAATCTATCATGATGGATAACCTCTCCTGGGAATTAGAAGATGAGATGACTAAATGGAAGAGTCTAAATAGATAACTGAATCATCAACCGGAATCAAGGGATAAGAAGACACCCGAATTGCGAGAATAGATAAACTTATATTCAATATAGAATTAGAGAAAACTAATTCCAAAGGAAATACCAAATTAAAAGACTCTTTGAACTAACTCTTCAACTATCCTTTGGAAGGTGATAATGAAATAAAAGTAAAATATTATACATTAGTAGAGAAACATGAAAGTATTGTCTCATCCCAAAGGCCATGAAGTTTGGGAAAATAAATAATTAAATATTATTAACCATATCCCTTTCCTGATATGAAGAGAGCTGTGAAAAGATCCAAAAATAGTAAATGTTGTGTCAGTGATGAAGACATACCTAAAATGACGTGTACCAGACGTGATTATATCATGTACTATTTCTATGGGATGAATGGTCATACTTAATGTTTTTTTATTCTGAATCATGGTACTAAATTTCAAATTTTGATGGAATAAATAATACTAAATTTGGGAATAATTTTATTTGACTTGATTAACTTGAAATAACTATATCTCCGAAGATAAAATCCTTGAAATTATACAATTGTGAAAGACATGGACTGAAAATGAGTTTCTGTCAAGATCCCAGGAGCTTCATCTCAGAATAAAAACTCATGATGTATCGACATATAAACTGGGAAATTATGGAATGAGGTATGTTTTCAATGGGATGTGTTTTAAATATTCTAATAATTGAAATTCATAAAGATATTACAGCAAGTATAAGGAAAGGATGGAAATGGAATCCATAATGAGATCTTTAACACTATAAGTTCATAAAAAAATCCCTATATTGCAAGAAAGTGTGATAAGCTGAAAATTAGGTTTACAGCCTCAGGGGAATCATAATGATCTTAATGAAAGATAAACTAATCACCCCCTTTATTTTATTCAGAATAGTACTATATGAAATAATGTGAACAAACATGGATGAAAAAGGATGGAGCTACTCTAGTTGTGAAACAGAATATTGTACCATTATCCAATGACTCGCTCCTTGTATATATTAGTAATTTCACATGGGTAACTGATAAAAGAAAAATGAATAAATAATGTCATGAGAATGTCAAAATTCATGATAAAAAAAGACCAAAGGCAAGAAAAATATCCCTCCAATAAGAGACGAATCAAGAGATGAAGACTGATGGAGAGATTCATACCAAGAGAAATAATTATGAAAATGGCCTTATGGTGGAATATAAAAGAAGGAAATTGGTTCCAGTATTTATAAACCAAATTTTTTTAAAAAGTCCAAACTAATAGTACCCAAATATCAGAATAAGATAAAACATGTGGGTAAATAATGGTTAGACTTATGTACAGGGTAGTTAAAGATGGATGATCAGTTGGAACAAGAATAAAAAAAGTAAAGTGTTTTTAAAGAAGGTATCAAAGGGTTGATCCATTAGGATCAACCAAAATCCCTTTATTGAGGATTTTAGATGTACCCTTCCCCCCTCCCTATGTGTATAAATTCTATTAACTAATGTTCAAGGGTTTTAGGATAAAGGGTATATATGATCCAAGGGGAAATTGAATCAAAAGATGCATAGAGGTGATGGGATGTGCTCTAGAATATCAACTTATTCAAATCAGTGACCATGGCTGAAGATGAAATCCAGAATAATCCCTTGATAAGAGATATTGTTATATGGATGCATGAGATATGTGGATAAAAGTGAGTGAAATGGACCTTGATAACATTATTAACATTTTCTATTGTTTCCTACATAGATTTAAGACTCAGTTTGATTAGAGTTTTCCTAGGGCTCAATACAAAGTTCTATATGAGATTAAATGATGTAGGAGATGAAGAATGTTGGTTGGTCTAAATAGTGGGACCAAAAATAGGAATAATTTCATTTCATATGATGAGAAATATATCTTCTAATAAAATGGAACATCTCAATGGGATATAAATGATGAAAGTTTATATTGTTTGATATCAAGAAGACCAATTAGGGGAGAAGCATTAAAACTCAATAATTTCATGATTATCATTTTGTTTCCTAACAATATGGTACTCGATTAATGTTTTATAGATACCAAGAATCTTTGAGAGATAATTGGAAATAGATCAACAAGAGGTTGGGTATGTAGTTGAAAGAAATGATGTAATTGTATGAGAAAATCATTAGAATCATCAACAACATAGTGAAAGACATCCTAATGATAGTGAAAATGAGTTAAGAAACTCATGGGTAGTTGAGGTGGGAAATGATGATTCATATAAAGATAATGACGATGATATAGAGAAGAAATCAGGAGAGGAGAACTAGGATCAAGCTATCAATGAAGATATTGACCAAATATAAAATAATTAGACTTGGGAGATTATATTTAGGCCAAAAAATAATAACTCCATTCGGACTAAATGGGTGTTTTTCCATACGATGAATGAATATCACACATTGATTAAATAAAAATCATGACTAGTGTGACAAGGGTACTCCCAGATAGAGGGTATTGATTGTCGATAGAACATTTTCACCTTTTTGGGAGTCTATATAAAATCAGATTATTCATGTCCATAGTACTGAAAAAATGTTCGATGTTTTCCATATCAATGTCAAATATGTATTTATGAATGGGGGTCTGAAGAAGTAGTGTAAATTGAGAAATGATACATTTTTCTCATTCATGAAAATGAGAATAGAGTTCATCAGATGAATAAGAAAATGTACGGGTTGAAGAAATCTCTAAGAGTGTGGTATTCAAGGCTCATCTAGTTTTTTATGAAAATTAGTTTTAAACCTGATGGATTTGATTACAATCATTATATCAATAATGAATGTAATAAAAGGATGATTGTGGTGGTGTGATATAAGGAAATAATAACTCATTAATTTCTCAATATAAATATTCCAAGGTGGTTTTTTGAGAGGATTTATAATGTATAATTCCATGTAGATGACAACTACAATGGCTACATTGATAAAACTGTCACAGGATGATGAAGTCAAATAAATTAATACCATTGAATATAACGATATAATTGGAAGAATGTGGTATGTAATAGAAACATTACTTGATATTGTATTTTCCACATGACATGCATTTAAGTATAAACGAAATCCCCAAGAAAGACACTTTTTTGTAGGGAAAATAATAATTCATAATATCAAGGGTATAGTGGACATCAGTCTGATGTACAATGACAAATATCAACCAACGTTATTTGGATATATAGATGACAATTGGGCAAGATCAGCATATGATAGTAAATCAACTTTAGGAGGTGCTTTCTATCATGGTGGATTCTATATTTCTTTTATAACAAATAATAAATATTTAAATTCATTGATCACTTTAAAAGCAGAGTATACTGCATAAACTCAAGCATTCATGAAACTATTAGGGATGAAGGAGCATCTTGATGATATGGGAGCTGAAGTGAGGATTAATATGAAATTACATTGTGAAAATTCATGTTCTATAAATCATATGAAAAATACAGTCTGTCACTGAAGGAAAAATCACATTAAAATCAAATATAATTTATCAAGGTGATGTTGGAGAAAGGGATTGTGGTGTTGGA
Organism: Viscum album; assembly: GCA_963277665.1. Taxonomy (NCBI): domain Eukaryota; kingdom Viridiplantae; phylum Streptophyta; class Magnoliopsida; order Santalales; family Viscaceae; genus Viscum; species Viscum album. The sequence continues at coordinate 1,446,631,260 of OY728151.1, read as the reverse complement.
TTATATTCCTTCAAAAAAAAAACAAGTTGTAGATATTTGGAAAACGTACTTATCCAAAGATGAATATGAAAGGCATCGAATGGATTTAAGAGATTATTTGACTTACTTTCCTTAAACAATGTGGGAATGTGGAACCTCGTATCACATAGTTATGGTGTATTTATTCCGTATGTGTAATTTCATTTCTTTACCCAATTACAGACCTCAAAACAGTTGTCTTAGGGTTCGTTGTCAAAGGGGGAGAAATTTTGTCTATATAAGGGAGAAGATTTCATAATCAAGAAATACATAGAAGTTTCTAGGTGGAGTAGCGAGATAGGGGGAGTTGAAACTGTTAGGGGGTGTAGTGATATAAGATGAGTAGTAAATCTGACGATCGGAGACATGATCGATTAAAGGATATATATCATGACAGCTGAGGTACATGATGAAATCCTAAGAGTGGTTTTGCAATGGAATAAAGTGATACATTGAAGAAATTTTCATTATAATATTGTTTCTCAATCTAAGCATTTTTCGTTTATGATTAGAGTATGTGTTGATTAAATCATTGTTCTCTATATTAATCGCATGCAGAGAATGCTTGTATAAGATAGAAAAATCATAAATATGTATCAAATTTTGATGAGTTTTCAAAAAACCCAATGGGGAGGATTATAGGGAATAAAACCACAAGGCTTACTTTTAGTGTTTTTTTGTGTGACTTTGTTTGTTAAAAAAGACATATGATCGTGAATGAGTATGGTTGATGGTGCTAAATCATGTTTTTAAGTTGGATCATTTTCCTAGTGATTTCCAAATTTTTGGGACTCAAAATTATGAGATTATTTTTTGAAAAGAAGGATTCCTACATTGGAGTGAACTGTATGAGGACGTTGAAAGATTGTTCGTTAACTAAAAAAGGTGGTACATGTAATATATTTTGTAAATAAGAAATGTAAGGATTCCACATAGAAGTGCTATGATGACTGTGAATCATGGTACGTGAACCGTGTTGGGAAAACGCTTCATGGGTAGTCTTTCAGTTCTTAAGAGGAAATCAATTCATGGATGGAGTGAGGTATGGAAGATGGCTAGTCATTCATGAAAATGATGTTGTGATTTTTGGAGCTTTTAATGGGATCATTTTTAGGAGAAATTTTCCAACGCGAGTAAGTAACAAAGGCACTACGCAGACTGCGTAGGAAAAATGGTTCGTGAGATGATGGTAGTTCATGGTAGCATCATGGTACATAGTGAAGGTAGTACCACATTGATGATTTGGGTAAAATGGATTAGATTATTTTTTGGATCAATTTTCTTATATAAGTACAATTAATTCCATCATTACATAGAGTGAATTTCATTAGAGAAAATATTTCATATGGGATGAAATTTTGAAATGTCGGAAAGTGGTTTACGTAGTAGGATTTCGTGAAGTGTGAAGTAGTTCTTGGGAATAGTCATAGAATGTTTTTTGTGGGGATATATATCTTTCAGTGGAATGTGGTCCATGGATAAGAAGCAATCCATGGAGATGAATCAATTTATGAAGGAGAAGGTAGTATGTGGAGGAGAGACGGTTTGCGTAATCGAAGGATGATGTGAAAGTGGTATGTAGTAGAGGAAGCGAAGTTCACGAGAGGTGATCCACGAATCATATGTGTTATGTGGTGCAATTCATTTCTCAAAGGAAGTATTTTGTTTATTAATGGACTTAAATATTTTGGGAAGAAATTCTCTCTAACTAATAGTATTACGAAAAGGGGATTTCATTTATGGGTGAAAAATGAACTTTAACCGAAAACTTATTTATAGTTAAGGATGAATTCTATGATGGAAATTAATGGACCTATAAGTCCATAAAATGTGACTGGATCCCTTTAAAGAATAGTGAGAAAAATAAGAGGAAGATGGTGATCTTTTCCACATGTAGTGAGCGAGAGAAAAAGACATAGGAAGTTACCATATGGAATGCAGTGAGAAAACCCTAAATATTATAAACATGTAAGCCTAGGCATAGAAGTGATATATCCTGAACACCATTATTGGCAGTAAAACATAGTGAATTTGGTATAATCTTCACATTTATTTTGTGTTCTCCTTGGATGTATCCCAGTTAGGGTTGTCCCAGAATAAATATTTGTGTCCTAGTGATTTCTTTATTTTTTAACTTTCAATGCATTACCATTACATAAACTTTGAATGGACACAATCAACAATATCCAAAAAGAGCATAATTAAATACCCTTGTAATAAATTGGTCAACAAGATGTTTGAAAAGCATATTCATGCACTGATTTACCCCCCTCTTAGTGTATCTAGGACCGTTTTGGACCCAGCACTGGATGTGCGTGGATAGCGTACAGTTTGCCAAAATGTGCACCTAAAGACTATAAAACATTTATTTTGGAAAATTATATAATTTTAAATCTAGTTAAATTTTATTTTAACCTTCAATAAAACATTTCTTTAATGGTTATAAAATGTTACCTTTTGATGATCTCAATTTTGACTACTCTGAGATTTGATATAAATGCTCCATCAGATCTCTGAATCAAGTGTTGCTTGTCTTGTTGGATACAAATCGGTCCATACGCCATTTTTCATTATCCATTATTCATTTGGTTTTTTATAGGATTAATTATTTAGGTAAAACTTAATTTTAAAAATTTATAGTCTCTTTATCCAATCTTTAAATTTGTCCTGATCTAAGTCGAATCAGGGGCCAATACTAGACGATCACCCTGCTACTGACTTACATTAGGTGGTCTATAATGTTCCTCTTATTTTGGAGATTTATAGACCAAGATTCCATTATTAAACACACCAAATTTTTTTAAAAATCCCTAAAATTAAATTGATTAAATGAATTAAATGTGATTGGACCTTCTAGGGATGCCTTTAGGTTTCATTATAATGTGTTAGTGGCCATTTCCCAAACCATGGAAACCCATGTGAATTTCCTTATGAAATTTTAATGTTATGAATTGGTTGAACCACCCAAGGGATGTGTTTTAATTCTTTCCTAGATGTAAGAATCCTAATTCAATTAATTGGGTTTTTATTGAGAGATAAGAGATGTTTTCTTCCCTTTTAATGATTTATATTAGTAGCCATTTTGAAGTGAAAATTCGGTTTCCTTGAATATAAATTGTATATAATGATTGGGTATAATCATTATTGGATTTACTTATTTGGTAAAAGGTAAAATATTTATATATAATCATTTTTCGAAATTGGATGTAAACACTTACGTGAGTGTGTAGAATCCTGTGTTATAAATGATAAATGGAATGAAATCATGAATCATGAATTTGATGAATTGGATGTTATTCATTAGTTCTTTATATTATAGATGATGAATTTTATAGAGTTTTCTATTTGGGGATGGATTTATTCAGGTTACATGGTCATTTCTACTCCTTGTAATCATATTACTTGGTATCATGTAGGAAATGTAATTTTACATGTTCCTAGGACTCCAACTAATGCCGAACTGAGTTTCCATTGAGATATTCTTGGGACTTAGGGAGGATTTCTTGATCTTATACTCCATGTATCTAAACTATTGGGGTGTAGAACGTGATTATTGGGAAATACTATGAGAAATATGAAATGGTTGGTTGAACTACTTGTCCATGGATGTTCTAACACATTCAATTGTACAATAAGGCCATGGCCTTTACGGTTACATGGTTGTGTTATGATTTTGTGGTGTTTGATTTTTTTAGCTCCATTGGTACGGGAGATGACCATTGTTATTTAGAGAGACTCCTGAGGATTTGAAGTATCATATGTCGTACATACATTCCATCTGAATATTTACTTATCATTTCTACTTAACTATTTACCAAAACATTTTTTACCGTGTCATATTGCACAGCCTGAAAACGTATAGATCACTGGATGGTTACCTAATGGGAATGTTTCTCACACCCTGTTCAGTTCATTGTTGGGTACTCGAACAAACTTTGTGGATACATGTAGGGATTGGTGAATGATTCCATAGTTTGATTATTGATATTGTAACTTTCACTGGAATATTGGAGTATGAGACTGAGTTGAGGCTCATGGTACAATTCAGATACAGAATTTTTTAGGATTTTTGGAATTTTGGGAAACATGTATTTTATTATAACATTTTGAACATATTGTGGATACTTTCATAGACAAATTACATGTATAGACATCTTGTATATGAAACACTTCTGGTATTAATACTTAAACATTCATATTTTTTTAATTTATGAGTTATATAATTGTTATTTTTTCTTCCACTACATGAATGTTAGTGATTACACTATTTTTACACTCTATTTATGAGGGTAGAGTATTCCAATAGACAAACCTAGTCCCTCAATACTAGTTAAAAAACTACGTAATTTGGGGGGATATGATATAGTCAGTGTGGCTAACCCGGATCGAGTCACCACTAAGTGGAATCTGGATCGGGTTGTTACCAAAAATCTATCTCCATCAAATCACCTAGTTAAAATTTCCACCACATACACATGGCTCAATAAACACAACTGAATGTGAATGTGACCAAGTAATACAATGGGTCTTATAAAAAACTGAATTTTATCCTTGGATCTTCTAAATAGTTCTCTTTCATTTGATCATAAATACTATCCTAGTACATCCCCAATGCCTTGCTTTAACATGTGAACAATTTTTTCTTCAACAGATCATCCTCGTTGACTAGATCAATGCTCTAGTGGTCAACAAGATTATCATGATGAACCTCTCCAAATTGAACCACATATTTTATATGAGTAGGCGAAATACCTAAAATTAAAATAAGGATATTCATATACAATTACAAATTATTTTTATAGTGACTAATTTAATTTATTTTAAAAATATTTAAACATTCCTAAAACCATCAAATTTAAAGAAGAACGTATGTCAATCATGATTCTTTCACCTCTATTGGTTATCTGCAATGAAAGAAACATTTCATCAATTTTTCATTAGGTAGGAATAAAATATTTTTAATGGATCATGGGGGTCTTAAAATAATGTGTCCTAGTACATCCTTCATAGCCGTTTTCATCCACCAAGATTAACAAAAAAATTTCCATACCAAACCATAAAATCATATATTTTCCTACCTCTATACACAATCCTCCCTCCAAAAACCCACCTTGTTACCACTATGTATTTATCCCTTATTTCCAAAGGATCTCTCACTTGTCTAATAATGAATATTGAGAGATAATTTCCCAAAAGGCATGACTTCTATAGGCCTCTATTTAGACACCAACACCAACCCTATAAAAAACCAAAACACTGGAGGCATTAACCACTTTAATACTTCATTGATCAGGATATAGAACATCATTTATTATTCCACTAAATGGAATAATATACTGTGTAAATTACAAAATACCACCCCCAAATGAATGTAAGATGTTAAAAAATAAAAAGGATGTAAATAAATACCCAAAAGAAAAGTTAATATAGTAAAACAATAAAAGATTCAAATAGCAAGAATGAAATCTATAGAATGGCCCATGAAGTTATTCTAGAAACAAGAAATTATTTTATATATCTGTGATGTGAAAAACAAGTACTCTCAATAGGAAAACTATAGTCTCTCATACACATGTTAAAAGAGCACACTAATCCATAAGTGAGAAAATCAGAGGACCAGGAACACAAAAACATGTCAACTAATAAATAAAATCCTCCCCAAGTCTCACTGACCAAATTATTCATCCAACTATAATTACATAATATGATGCATATCAGTAATATGGTACCCCAAACCAAATTCATGTTGATTTAATTCCCTCCCACCACAATGTCATATGTAATATAATTCCAATATATTCAATATATCATATCATGATAAGAATTTTGTGTTAATCATTACATGACTTCACTTCTCACCCAGTGACACCTAGTATATGACAACACATTTCACCTAATGACACATTGGAAACATTCCATCCTCAACTGTAACCAGCGTATTGGGGTTTCATGATAATTAAGGATATCAATAATGTCCCCTATTTCTTCCATGCATTCCCCCACCACATGTGAAATCATCACATCTTATCTCAACACACCATGAATAAAAGAACATGGGTCATTAATTCACATCACATTCCAATAGTTCACTTTTCACTTTAGGCCATCAGAGTTGGTGCACATAAACATATCTTAGATGATATAATTTTATAGGGTTGGTATACATCCATTCATCCTCACCATCAAGATGACGATAAAATACCGTCGAAATATATGATTATTGTAACATGATTATCAACATTGGTGGGGTGTTTAATGAAATTAAAAATGAATAAACATTATATGTGTATAATTAAAGCCAAGAATAACATAATCATTTATAACAAATGCATGATCCAAATCACAACACCACCGCCCAACCTCACATCACTGCCACATTTATTTCCCCAACTGAATGCACAACACAATACACTATGAAACAATATGTACATTAAATTTAACCTTATTTCTCAACTTAAACCATTTTCCTATTTAATTTTACCAAATAATTTAATTACAATACTGGATTTATTCCATTAATTCCAGCTGAATCATCGTAATATTTATACTAGTTAATTAAAATTTAACATCCACCTCATTTATCAATAAATCCATTTATTGTTAGTTAATAAATTATAAATTCATCCAACACATTATCAATCATTATTATCCAATTTATTTGGGTAGAACTCTAGAATATTACATAGAACAACACAAATAAACAAATATCCCATCATCCTCATCATGAAAAATGGCCTGACATTATAAGTGTACATTATCTCCCCACAGCATGGAAACACCACAACATATCAAACCCAAAAAATAAATCAACACATCACAACAAAATTCACATCATAAAACATAGAATTTTCAATATTACATGGAGACTTTTCACCAATTGACTTCTCTAATTTAGGGGCATTCTCATACAGCCATGGATCACCAAGGAAACCAATCTATTAACCATATATAAGTTTTAATACAATTAAATTTAATGTTATTTAAACTAACACACCAATAATGGTTCCATTAAAAATTCCAAATTAGTATATAAAATGTTATAATGGACATAATATTCATCTAGTTGTTTATCCCATAAAATCTAAATATTAAGATACCATCAAAACTAGTAATGTAATATAAAAAAACCACATACCCTTAAATTTTAATTAAATATTTCATTATATTTATTAGTCTACTAAAAACCCACATTCCCATAGTAAAATAATATTAAAGCTCCACCCACATGATAAAAAATAGGAAACAGGGGATCCCCTAACTCATTTGGTGATCACCAATCTGATTATCATATTAGAACATGGGGAAATCCATTATAAAACACCACAATGAAAACGATCACATGGTTCACATAAAAACATCCATTGATAGATCCAGGAGTATTGAGGTAAAATTCAAATAAATGATGTCTAAAATTGATCTTTGGGACACACATTGGTCACCCATGAAATGAGTAGAATGATTGAATAATGTTTATTCTAGAGGTACTCTTTTAATTTATACTCATCCTAGAAAAACAAAATCACATAGTGCGTACCCTAAGAACACTCCATTTACTACAAAAAACCTATGGGTTCTTGGTAAAACACCCGTCCCCGACCACACATCTGCATTATAGGTCAATTACCTTCTAAGAAGCACTTGTATATTTTTGTTGATGATCCTATAAAATAGTAAATGAATTATAGAAAAGAAAAAATTACTATTAAATAGACCTCTTGAAACAAAAATTAGGCTATTCCACCACCCCATCTCTATGGTACATATATGACAAACTATAGTACAATAGAAAATAGACCCATAAGACTACACACTATAGTGGTGGTCTCCATGCCGCATCTAACACCTGTCGAGAAACGATACCGAAAAAACAAGGCTCCATATCCCTACTAATATTCAAAATGGTAGTGTCTCAAATATCTACTATGATCTCCCCCAAATTCCATATCTTCAGCTCCATGTCACATCTCCATCATTTGAACTTCAACCCCTTTGTCTATGCTTCATCCTTGCCAAAAAAATTACATTAACTACTTTTATTCCTCCCAAAACCCACCGAATACACTGGAACACACTCCACGGGTCTCCAAAAACCCAAAAATACAATGTAACCAGCTTCCAAGGTATTGTAACAAATAGTAATGTCAGAGGTTCAAACTTGTGGAATAAAATATCCATGAACTAATGTGATTTCTTTATCAATTATTCTTTACATGAGTGATCAAAAGGATAAAATTATTTAAAATATATGGTAATTTTTATTTAATATTTATTCAATAAATTTTATTATCATTCTACATTCTTTCATTCAATTCATCATAATGTATAGACATCACCCATGTATACATAATAATTAACTTCTCTAATAAGTGATAAAATTCATTTTTCTACACCAATTATTATCAATGGTAGTAAATATATATGTAATGAATATACATTAAAATAATATTTTTATTAAAATATTTTATATAGATTAACCATGACCAATTTAAAAGGATGATAATTTCTAAAAAAAAGTAGACATGAAATACAAAGTAATTAACACTTGAAATGAATTATCTATAGAATAATTGATAATAACTGAGTGTTGAAATGATATAAATTGAAAATATATGTTATTATCTGTAATAATTTAATTATTTTAATATTTATAAGAAATATAAATTTATTATACCATTGGTTAGAATGCATATGAAGGAATTCAGATATATGGTATGGGTTTCATCTTTATTTCATTTCATTGATACATGTTTCATTATTATATACCATTTATTTAATTATATGGTGTATATAATTCCAATGAATTTAAACTATAATAAAATATTATTTAAATAATTATATTTATAGACCCATATTATTTTCAATATGACAATGGATTTTTTTCAAAATTTATATGGATGTAGGTGTTCCTCATCTTATTTTTCTTTCATTAAGGAATGTTTGATATTATTTGAGTATTTATAATTATGAGGCTCTAATACTAATCCTTTGGCATGTTATACCATGTAACCATCTTAATTTTTGGTTTAGAATGATATTATTATTTTTTTAACCTAAAATTGTAATATAATTAAAAAATTCGATAGCATACATGACACGCAACACTGAACATAAAAAATTGACAAAATATATTTCTTCAAATTTAATCTCTTTGATAGCTTATAGAACATATAACCCCAAGTATAAATGAACTGTAAAATAGTATAGTATTATAAAATAGCCTGTATATTGGTTGGTATGATTATGAATAATTATATTTTTCAATTTATCATTATCTTATGATTATAAATAAAATAAGAATCACTTAAAAGAAAATGAATTTTTTTTAAATGATTATTTTCAAAAACCTGGTTTAATCATGTAATTTCACATAATTTTGATTTATAATTTCACAATTTTAAAATTAATATTTTGAAAATAAAATTCTATTTTTAAATATTAATATCAAAAATATAATAGGGTTATTTTTTGGGTTTAACTGAAAGGATTCATTATCTGATGAATAATGAAAAATAAAAAAAGTTATTTGAAACATTATTTTCGTTTAAATAATTTATAATGTTAAATTATATTTTAAATTGGTTTAAAAATAAATTTTGTAAATTTATACTAAAATATAAGTAATTTATTTCATTAGAATGAAGATCATAGGATTGTTTGATATCAGATCCTACTATAATTCTCATATTTGTTTTTCAAAACACACTTTTTCTAGTGTCTAATCGTATAATAGTTAATTGAATTATGCATCTTCTATAAATTGAATTTATAATAATTTTTTGTATATAAACAATCTGAATAATTTATATAATCTAATATTTTCAACTAATGCTTTAATTAAAATCAATATTGATGAAAGTAAATAATTATTTACTAGGGTTAAGATAATTTTTTTTATCACCATAGGGTTGAACTAAAACTGATAAGGGTAAAAATGGAATAAAAACATGTCCAAATTATATTTTATAGACATATCTAAACATTATCACATATAATAAATAATAATAATTCAAATTCAGGGAATATTTATTTTAAAAAATATGAATACAAATTTAAATTTTGAAAAATAACACATGTTCAACTACCATCATATACAAATTTCCAACTTCTCTCCTCTCTTATTCTAACGTAAAAAAAATTCAGTTAAAAATACATTAGAAAATAACATCCCAAATTAAATACCCTCATCCTAGAATATTTTTTATTATTATAAATTCATTATTGGATAACTGTTCGTATAATCATAAATATGTTGTCTGATAATTGGTGAAATTTTTAACAATGTATATTTTTCTAATTTCTTCTTCAACCTATATCAAATATTCAACATTTATTATTATATAATAAAATAATTATCCCCATTACAATAAAATTTTATTATTTTAATGGAATTAAAAATATCCACAACCTCTTTCCCCAAATTGTAAAAGGCAACATCGCTCATGTGTACTGAGGACTACCGCCTCATGAACCAATGTGAACCATTTTCTATCAACAACTCTCACAGACGGGTATAAGTATGGATTTAAATTATATATAATATATTTATAAAAACAGTATTCCTATAGAGACATTATATCATATATATACATTTTTAATTTTCATGATGTAATGGATATGATATCATCGATCATGTTTACAGAGGGTAACAGACTCATAAAGCAACATGATTCATTTTTTACTAACGATTTACATGTAAGTTAATAAAAAACATTTAATGAATATATTTGTATACATCAAATATTTAAAAAATTTATTTAATAGTTATAATTTATAAAAGAATATATACTATTTTAATTCATACCATTTCACTCACTGAATGATGATAATGTCATTTTCGTACGTGTAGACTAACACCGTCATGAAGCGATATGACTCTCTTTTAATCACTAAAAAACATGGATGATATAAATAAGATAATTTTAAAAAAATAATATGGAATTTATTATATTATTATAATTCAATAATGAAAAATATTACTTACCTCCATTCCATAATGGTTACTAAAAAATGGAAACATTAATCATCCATATAAATGGCATACCATCTTCATGATCGTAACATACATAATTTTTCAAAACCATCATTCACAATTTGGTCATAAATGTAAAATGAATGCATAAATATGATAATATTTCATGATAATTATTCATTATTTTATGTGAAAATATAATATTCATCAAAACCAAGATTATCATGAATACCCATGAATGAGAAAAAAGCCAATTGACACCCAAATCAATGAAAATAAAGAAATATTTTTAATTACCAGATGATAAAATATTATAATTGCAGTATATTTGGAAATAAAAATATTAATATATATCTTTTATAAGTGAATATCTTTTTAAAACCACAATACAGAACATATATTCAAGTTCAACCAAAAGGAAGCATGATGTAAGGGACTTCGACTCAATTTACATTCATTAAGTAATATTGCATTATAATGAAAATAATTTATTTTATATTATGTACATACTTCACTATTTAATTTTTATATCAATAATAAATCATAATATATGTTATTTAATTTTTTTATTCGAATTATTTTATATAATGGTATTTGATATGATAATTACCAAGTTATAATGATTTTCATAACTCTTTTTCATTTCATTAGGTTATATTAATTTTTGGTTTTCATTGATACTCTAAGATTATATTTTTAACTACAATTGAGTATATTATGTTTTATTTTAAATCATATTAAGTTGATTTACATTTTTAAAACATAATTTATTCAATGATTATTTTCTACTTCAACATTATAATCTATATAATAGTTTATTTCACAAATCTCAATTTTTTTTATACTTGAGTTTCCAAATAAGAAATATATTTGATCATTTTATAAAAATATAATTTTATTTTATTAAACATTATTTATTCATGAATATTATATGTAACTGTATAATTATTTCACTCTTAGGTACTTAAAATGATTGAGTAAATGTCTTTTTTCGTAAAATACCACTTATTATCTCTCTTTTTTTGGAAGTCCTTTTTTTCAAAAAAATTAATTTTTTCTAAAAGTATTATAAAAAATATATCTATAATAATTCTAGGTTAATTATTAAATACAATTTTATGCATGTTTATGTTTTTTTAATTTTTTTCTAAAAAATATTTATGTCTTATGAAAACAATGCCCCTTTGAATTTTTTTGACAAGTATAAGGAATATTTTTTTAATATTATGTACATGAATGAAACTTTCTGTCATCATGACCAATCATTTTTTCAAAATTGTGTTATATATATTTTAGTTTTCTCTCAATGAATTTTATTTTAATCATTTTTTTGACATTTTAGTTCTTAGAATATGTTTTTCAAAATGAAAAAGATATATTCCTCAAGAATATTTTTAAATGTTTTTTATGGTATTTAAATTCACCAATGACAACCAACTATTGTTTAACATATACTCAAATGGGTATATTTTTTATTAAAAGAACCCATATTTTTTCTATGTATAATTTATGATCATATTTATTGAGGAAAGTATAGACATTCACATTCACTTTTATTTTTTTTAGTTATTAAATTTACCAAGAAATATTCAATTCAATATGATCATATGACATTAGAATTAAACTAAATATACATAATAAATATCATATTCAATATTATTCCTTATACAACATATCATTTCTACATACAGTTTTCAAAGTTGAATATTATTTATTTCTCTAGGTAAATATATAAAATCATTATTCTCTACTCCATACAAATATATGATAATAAGACACATTGTTCATAAATAAAATAGATACTTCAATGTATGAGGAATGTTTTTGACATGCACTGATTTGTGGGGATCAAAATAATATAGCCCCTTGATGCATCAGTATTCTCATGAGGTGAAATAGTAAACTAAAAATAAATGTGTTTCTACCAGAAATTGTACCCATAATTTGAATGGTATTTATGATAGTGGTATCATCTTCTTAAGAACAGGTCATCCAATAATTAATTATTTCCTTCATTAAGAATTTAGATATTATTATCCCTGATATTTTCATAAATATATTATCTCTAGATGCATATAATTCCTAGTTTACTGGTTAAATTACATATGGTTTTAGTTATTTACCTTTACATATTTATTTTTTCTTATCCAATATGATGGTGATTTTATTGGTTAAATTTCATCTCTGTTCTATTATTTTCCTCAATATATTTGTTATTACTTGCCTTAAAATGATAGTAAAATCATTTAAATGTATTTTGTGTTTAGTTATTTACATTACCATGAGTTTTATGATTACTTATTATGTAATATTGCATTTTAATTATCCATTACTAGGCTTTTGAGGTCACCCTTATTTTTTTCCATTATTCATGATATTGATGAGGTGATAATGTTATTGTTGAAAAATATTTTGTAGTAATTTTTTTTAAACGTAATATAGAAATAATTTATGAATTTAGTTTACCAAAACTACTATGATATTTAATGATTTAGGTTGTAATTCATTATAACTTATACCAATGTAATAATGTAAAAAACTGAATCATAGTTTCTAGTGTCTAGGTTGTTATTGTTTGAATGGGAGTATGTTTATGAAAACAACATGTGAACTGGATTCATGAGAAAAAATATTAGGGGTCATAACACTATTATTAACATTGAGGATGAATATAAATGAACATCCTCTAGTTTTGGTAATGAATATATTATGCGGGTTTTCCAAGAAATAAATCCAAGTATGTATAGTAAAACTGTACATAATTCTAGTGAATTTGTACCTAGTTATATTAACTCCCAAAAGGGTTCATTATGTAAGACTTGATCAACACCTAGTACACAAAAATTGGCCTTACTATGATCCTGGTTTGACACCACCTTGGGATATTCTTATAATAATTCACATTTTCTATACAATACATCATGATGGATTTGAATATATGATGAAAATTAATGCCCTAGGTTAAACCTTGTAAGTCAATTATTAAAAAAATGTGTCATGATATATGATTATTCTTTCCTACTAATAATTTTGTTTCTCACTATATACTTTTTAGTTTTATTAAATGGTCAAAACACAAAGGAATCATGTAAATATTAAATATTGAGTAAAAAGTGGTGACTATGAGAAACCAAATGAGATGACAACATGAGTGAACAATATCATGACTATGACTATTTAGTTACCCCTAAATATGATTAAATTACTATACCTTAACCAAATCCCAATATCACCAAATATGTCAAGGGTAGAGTTTCTTAAGAGATCACATGGTGGAGGTAATGGGAGAAAAGAATATTTGTTTCCATCAGGAGAGATATCAATAAAGTTACTCCTAGGAAGGTAAATCAAAAATACGGTAAAATTTGTAAGTGTAAAAAAGAATAGCATAATAAATATTATTTTTATCAATAAATTATGAGTATGATGGAAGGAAACAAATTTCATTCTATGTATTATTTTCATAGATATGGTGAAATAGAGAAATTTTAGAGTTAATGAAAACATCTAAATGTTAACTCCTACACCAAGGACAATCTTATATTGAAATAAAATGTTCAAAATTATTATTAGAATTATAGAGTTATATTATATATTTATTTTTACCAATGTAATTTTGTTTATATGAATTGTGAATCATTTAAGAATTATGATAAATTTTTGAAGCATTTGTTTCTTCATTATCATAAGTTTTATAGATTTTAAAATTGGTATATGTGCTTATGGTCGATCAAAGGTTGACATCTTAAATATCAAATTTAAAAAATTTCATGGATGGAATATAACAAGATTAAGGATATTGTTGGTAAATTTTAGGGAAATACATCCCATTGGTTTAGTTTAGGTTTTAGTGAAAATGGTATTTAATGAGAAATTCCCTTACATGTTGATTGAATATGATTAATGTTATTGGTAACATTTATGGATTATATTATCCTTCAATGATGAGTTAATTAATGGATATTATAATTCAAAAATATTATAGAAATTATATTAATATATTTTTTTGTAAAAGGGAATCATATTGAATCAAAAAAAGGATTGATGCATGAATCCACAATTGAAGGACAATAAGGGTTTAGAACGTAGAACTAGATTATGTGATGTCCATGTAAATATGTAATTGTTTTTATTTAAAAACTTTGAAAAACAATTATTAATAAGAACTAGTGGTGTTATAATTAATGTTCGCACATTAAAGTATTTTATTGGATAACTATTTCTAACTATATTTGATGTTGAAAATAGTTATAGGTGGATATGATGAATTTTCACTATATTATGATAATTAAGATCCATTGAAATTTAATTTTAATTCTTTAGTCAAAAAAATCATTTTTTATATTCATTTATTGGGGTAAGAGATTAAATGTATATTGTTCAATCCACAACCAAATAAAGAAATTATTATTATTAAATATATATGTATTAAGTCAGTATATCTCCTTATATTACAAGAGTATATAATAATTCTAAATAATATTGAAAGGAATATTGAAAGAAAAAATTATATCTCATGAAATTCATATATATAACAATAAGTCCTATTTTGAATGTATGGATCATTTTTTCTAGATTAAAACCAACTCATTATCTATATACATGATACCTATGTCCCTCGGATGGTCTCAATATCATTTGGGGCTTATTTGGAGCTTGAATATTGATGTTATTGAGGAAAGTGGATAGGAGGATGGTTTTTTTAAACTATTCACCTGAGCTCGAAAGGCTTGGAAATACCATTGGGGTGATCCAGATGAATGGAGAGGGGTACACTATTAGAATTAACCATGTGACTCGGAGACATGGATGTGAATATTGTCTCAGACAAGTGAAAATAGAATTTTTCATCGATTGTTCATAGTTATGCTAATCGTGTACCTACATATGTGAATGTCCTCTCCCAAAAAGATACTAGTGCATTATTGTCACACTAATTAAAAAACAGTGAGAACAAACCATGTGCCTCTTAAAAAAAGAATAAAAATACCGTTTTCTCCTTCTAAATATATGTAACCTTTTAGATTTCATCAAACCTATTTTTTCCAACAGACCACATGCCTTGGAAATCCCTCCACTCTTATAAATAAGGATTAAACTTTTCTTCTTTATTTGGATTTAATTTCCTTCACCATTATTCCCATTGTATATCTAGTGGTATGATCTCCACTCCTCTGACATCCTTACATCATTTATCAATCCATTATCATTGATTTTTTGGTGTGAGATAATATTCTATATTTTTAGGGAAGTTGTATATTCATATAATTTCTTCCATTATACTTCAAACCTAATGATGATACCCTATGGGGAGTCCTATATGGGATTATGGTAGGTGGTATAGTAATTTTCCCTAAAATATTTGGTGCAGTTATAGATATCTTCATCAGCACATATAGTATACATTTCTACAAGATACCTTAAAACTTAATATTCATTTTTTAATTAATTGAACAATGTTGAGATAATATCATAGATTTGTCTAATATTATTAGAGGGTTTTTACCAAATTAGATTCCAACTATTTATTTTATGTTGAATCAATATCCCATTAAGAAATATATTTTAAATTGGTGAAACTACATCCTAGGTGGTTTGGCCTAACACTAAATTGGATTTGTACTTGAATGGTAAATTAAATTTAATGTTTTTAATTTAATATAACTGATTGTTAAGTCAATGTAACATGATTTAAATAAATAATGATTTGAATAATTTGGGACACCTTTGGTTGGTTTGGGGAAAATGAATATAAATTTTTTAGATGAAATTCCTTATGATTTTAATAATTAGAACATCAATATTGGTATTTCGAAAATGGTTAAGGGACTTATTGAGAATGTAATTTTACATTGTCTTACATTTGGTTTATAACTTGACATATCAAACTTTTTACATATATAATAGTCAAGAAATCCCATGTTTCCTTGCGTTAGGGGTTGTGCATAATGAATCACCCCCACTCCCTTGAGTGATGATCATGATTTCACACATTCTGATGAGATTGAGGGTTATTGCCCATGTTGTATCCTATAACTCCTTTGAAAATTATTGTACTCTTAAGTTATTCATGAATCTAGCTAGAACCTAGGATGTATTTATATTTATATATATATCCACAGGTATATATTTGATATAAATATATACATATTATCTATAATAACATATAAATGTATGCATTTGATAATCTAAGATTATAGTTATCCCTATATATGAAAAATAATGTAGTATATGCTATGTGTTCACTGGGATCATTAAATGACTATATTATTTCTTTCAACATTGTTAATTATTTTCTATACATTCATATTTTTATACTATATACAATGATTGGATTATTCTAGGAACTATTTTTGGTGGCCTGGGGAGATTATCTCGCACATTTTTAGGCCACACATTGGTTTTCAGGAAGACATTGTGAATGGTCTTAAGGATAGAGGAATGAACTCATTTGTGGATGCTTGATCCTCTTTTCTTAAAGAAATAGATCAATGGAGAGTATTCATTATTAGATTATTGTGATTATTGTGGATAATTAATTTTTGTATTTTGTGATTTTTTATATCATGGGGTATAATCATATACTATTTATCCCCTATATCCCCTTTTTTATATTATTATTACATGAATAAATTTTTTATTTTTCATATCTTATGACTTTTTATTATTATTACTTCATTTATGTTTCCAATTCCACAATTTCATACTATAATATTTATTTATGTTATGTTGTCAGTTATCCTCTATCCTTATGTTATTTGTTATTTCTCTTATTTCTGTTATACTACTCTGACATGATGGTATTAACCCCTAGAAAACCACTATAGACCCTCACTTTTAGTCAAAAACCTCCTCTATATGGGGAGAAGTTCATGAGGTCATGAGATACATCAGCTCAGGGAACCATTTCAGTAGCTCCAAGGGCCGGACATTACAGGGTGGTATGAGAGGGATCTTTTCTTTTTCCCTTACTGATTGGGTAGTAGGAATGAAACTAATAATTAGTAAGAATTTTTTAATGAAATTGTTCCTGGGAGTACTTGACCCATGTACAAGGGAACACCATATTAACTAGGTTGTTCTTTTGTTGATATCAGATTCCTCTTGTTAAATATTTACTGACTTCGCTATGTGGGGACGCTCATCTCACGTGATTTTATTTCTTTTTTATTAAAATATATTTCATGTCCCTTATATTATTATGGAAAGTATGCAGTTTCTCATGCATCAATATAGGGACATCAGGATTAACATGTTATACATTTTTTATTCCATATTTATATTAATGCATGTTTTTCGTGTGTTTCTTATAGATGTTCTGAGTTCCATATATATTATATATTGAAATGTTCCCTTTTTTCAGGGACATAATAATTTAATTAATTAATATTAATTCATTAATCTATGTTTTTTTATCATAAATATTGGTGAAAAAACCTTCATTAACCAATTATGACATGTTTGAGCCATAAACCCATGTTCCCATGGGTGAACTTTTTTTTATTTAATTTCATGATTTCTAATGGTTATTTATGATGAATGTAATTCAATAAATTCCAAATGGGAATTTGTTTAATAAAATAATCTATTATCACACATTTTATCCTAATATTGGATATAAGGTCTATTATGTAGTAACATGACATGCCCATTGCAATTTATAAGGAGTATTTTTTTAGGAATGGTGATGCATATAACATGAAATTGATGTTTATTTATAATATTATGAAATTATATGAATTTAAAAATTAAATTTAAACAACTATCGTTAAATGGGGATTCCAATTGAAAATTAAAATGTTTTTTCCTTTTTAACCTGAAATTTAAACTGTCTATACCACGAAATTAGGCATCCGATTTGTGGAATAATCAATGACTGATTCTTAGTAATGTTTATTTGGGAGTATCACTTTCTATTATAATGTAATTATATGGTTTTCTATTATCACCCAGACCCAACATTAAGAATAGGCATAAAGATATTAGTCTGCAAATAGGATGGATTGTACCCATCTTAATTATCAATCAGTGGTCCTTTAATTATAGAATTATCTTCTAAGGTTTGTGATTAGTATTTTAAAATCAATACACCTTAGAGGAAATGAGTCATACCCTAGGAGAGTGATGACCACCATGATCAAGAGGTGGTGGTCCCTGAGTAATCAATGTTACCACATTTAGTTCCATATGTGACACCACCTACTAATCATATCATGGGAACAGAGGATCAGTTTCTAGAGGGTTTCCAAATAATGGTTCATTATATGAATGGAGTTTCTCGACCTTCCTCAACTATGTCATAGTTAACATGGGAGTCCCAACAACATCACACACAAATGTTTTCAGGTGATGGTTGACCTCAGGATACTAACACAAGGCTTGAGGCCTTGAATTATTTATTTGCGTATATGGATATTCATCCAGAGAGTAGGGTTGATATCATTTCTTAAATGTTACATGGTTATTCCATGTGATTGTGGTATGTATTTACCTAGGAATACTGAAATAGGGATGTGATCTATATAGATATCTAGATAAACTTATATGATTATTTCATTTTATATAAATTGATGGATGACTGAGCTAGAGGGTTCATAAACATACAGAAAGAAGATATGCATGTGATCCAATATTTTACCCATTTTTTTCAACCATGAGAAATTTACACTAACTCTGGTATGAGATTATCACTTGTCTATTAGGTAATTTAAGGATGGAATTGTATATACAATCTGATTTCATGATGAGGGTTTTCAATTAAATACTAATTCATAAGATAATTATCAACTCCCTTAGTACTGAGAAAATTTTAAGGGAAACCAAAGGATATAGATATGTATGCTCATCACAAAGACTATGTAGTAGTTCTCCTAATCGAAGGAAGCATCACATTAAGATTTATAATGGGGGAAGTGATGGTTAGTTATCTCATACTAACAGTTTCATGATATTTCACCAGTGTGGGAAGTCAGAGTAAGTGAAACCCCAGGGTATGTGATATCCATTTTAGTAAAGAGGGTTTAGAAGTATTGGTTATATTTAGTGCTTCTTTAGAACCCTTTCTCCAGTTCCTTGTGAGAGGGGATGAACATAGGCAACACATTCAAGAGTGTGGTAGGTGGTATCTTTCCAGTTAGGTTGATGGAGTACCGCTAGACACTCAAGATTAGGTGGTGGTCGATTAAGTGGGTACTAGACTTAGGATTCAAAATTTTAAGAGAATGATAATACTCCGTGAAATCATGAAGTAACTCGAGGTCATTGTATATTCTAGTTACATATAGTATAGCCTATGCAATAGCGGAAGAGAATTGGACCTTCTACGGTTCAGTGTACTATTCTAGTGGATTCCACATTTGTTTCATCCTTGTTTGAAATAGTTCAATAACTATATTTTATATCTATAGAATTTCTAGAGTTTTTGGGCCTTGAGATATAGTATTTTATTGTATTGATGACACTCATTTCCCCATTGTGTATTTGATCAAAGGTTATTCACCAATATAAATAATATCCCTTGAGATAGGTGGTTATCATTTGGGTAGGGGAAGATTTTTTTTCCTCAACATGAAAGGGTTTTATGTACTTATTGGGATGGAATAGTTGGTTCTCTATTGGTACCAAATTAATTAGTATCACTATATGGTGACATTTAAATAACAATATGGTGATAAACATATTTATAATGGAGAATAAAGTGTACATGAGACTCATGTTTGTCCTAAGAATCAGGGGATGGATATAGTGATATCTTATATTTCAATCCTTTTATTTGATGATCAAGTAATGAGACCTACCAATTTCCCTATTGTGGTAAGTCATTTTTCTAGGTCTTTCCATTTATCTAGATCACAAAGAAGCATGATTTTCAATTCCCCCTTTTGATATGGCACATATAAAGCATCTTGATCACAACAAGTAATTTTAATACATTGAAATTATGTATTTTATCATATCTAGTACCTTTCCATGGGGTAAACCCATCCTTTTTCAATAAGGTTGATAGTATCCTTAGGAGTTTTATGGATTTTTGGTGTCTAATTCCGCACACTATTATTAATTGGTATTCATCACCAAAAATTGAAATTCTCTTTGATTTTATCTAAGAAGTGGAAGTTTTCTCAATGATTAATTTGTGGTTGGGAAATAATTGGGTGCTACTCAGACCTCGATACATACCTCATACACCAATCCAAAGTAGGTATGGTCTTTATGTGTACCTGGTAATTCCTTTCAATCTCTCAAATTCTATAGTTGTTTTTATGGCCCGGATGAGTAGATTTTTTCTCCAATTTTTGGATTCATTAATTATGGGCCTTGTGGATGAAAACATGGTGTATTATCACACTCAATATGACCATTCCAAACATATAGAGATAGTTCTAAATATACAATAATATATTCAATTTTATGGAAAGAAAATTAAATTCCCTTATTGGACCGATAATGTCAATTTTCTGAGTCAAATAATCTTGATGATGGGAGTAACAGTTGTCCCATAGAGGTCAAGAGATTCATTACTTATAGCCTCCCAATAACGCATTTCAGACACATAATTTTATTTCTAATATACTGTTACAGGTGCATCGTCTATTATTATTAATGCCTAGCATGCCACCTATAAGATGGACTAGTATTGTTGTGACAATCATGTGGTGAGAAAATTGGGTAGAATCCATTTTTCTATTAATGTGGAGGTTTAATTCTGTTATGATCCTAATTATCTCCATGATGGTCATAAATTATACAAATTATTGAGATGCACCAGGAATTAGATTGGGTGTCCTTCTAATGCAATATAAGTGTTTTGCAGTATATAGGACTCATCTTTTGAGGGCTCAGGAGATATGTTACCTAATACACAAGCCCATTTTATATGATATAGATCATTCTCTACATTGTTGAATCCATTATTATCTTAGAAAGAATTTATTGTTTTTTAGGGACCAAAAATCCCCATGAATATCATTAAAAATGATATTAATGTTAGGAAGTGTGTATGGGATGAATATTTAATGTTTTAGACTGTGAGATTTCCTATAATCCAATAAAATAAAATTTTGTAGTCGATGATCTAAGTCATAGGACATGGACATAGGTAGTTCATGAGGCCAGTGGTGTGTGGAAGATTATAACCTCATGTTTAGATTTGCGTATTTAGGTGAAGGTGGATCATAAAAAAATATTCCTATAATATTTATAATTCACATATACCATTCTATATCAGGTAAAGAAGATTTTTTTCTGATATAGAGCACCTAGTCTGAACAGAATGTATCCACAATATAGAGTCATCAGCTCGATGGACCTTGGATGAGGATGAAGCCTTATGCATACATGGTCTTGTATAGGTTCCAGTATATTTCTAAGAGGAGTTGATGTGGGAATCACATTCCATGGTGTTGGAAGTGTGTCCCTACATTGGCATGAGGTATCCAGAATTACATTGGTAGTATTAGTGGCCTATTATAAAACATGACTAATCCGGCTATGTTAGTTTGCATTCCACTTATCATAAGGAAACATATGAACACCAGTGACTGGTGGTTCATATAACTAATTTTTATATTACCTTTTTGAAATGGAATGATAGCACCATACACATTAAAACATATTTTTCAAAATTTCCATGAGGTAATGGTATGATTTGGGTCATCCTTGAATGGTTAAATATGTTCTCCAATTTCTTGTCTAATTGGGAGACCTTCTTTTTTATGATATGGGGGATATAAGATAGGGAGGTTATATAAATTCATAGTTCTAAACCTTATATTACATTTTATAGTGATACTTATTTCATCTCATTGTTCTAGAAGGGGTTTCAAACTCCTTGGGTATATAGGTACATTTATGTATGTGTTGTTATGTCATGACCCATCCCATAGGACCTGGATGTGACTACCCCAAGCCCACCTTCCATTGAATAGGGGTTGGTGACAAGCACCTGAAGGATTTCCCCAAATAGGGAAGGCATTTCCTTAGAGATCTGTACCAACTCAAAAAGGGAAAATGATGTAAACAACCAACAAAAGCAAGGTAAAACCACAAGTACAACTGAAAACTAAAAACAGTGGACCAGAATACCATCCCTAGAAACTGAAAAGAAAGTAAAAAGCTATCACATCTCCCCTGGACCTCTACCTGGAGGGTAGTATCTATAAATATGATGTTTAAGAATAATATCTTGACTGTTCCCACCGAACCGAGATCCACTGAGTCCCAATCCGCCAAAGTCTGCCTCCGAGCATCAGTAGTCTACACCAGACACAAATGTGTGGGCAGAGCCCGTGTAGGGGTGAGTATAACAATACCATGTAAGGACCCCAAGACCCCCAAAGGACTCTCAGTAATCCACAAAGGAAAACATCACAACAAATACCACAATGGTAATATCACAAGGAAGATCTAAATCATGAATCACAAAGAAAAAGAGATAGATCACTATAATTGTATAAAATCAATGTAACTCGGATTGGGATGACTAGTCGTAAAGAAAGGTCATCCTATCTATAGTAACTCTATAGTTGACCTATATCAGTGTAGAGACCCAAAATTTGAAATACATGGACATTACATTACTTTTTTGGAATACTTAATACATAACAAAAACAGACACCAAAGGACCGTAATAGTATAGTGTCTTTGCAAACGTGGAACATAATCTTCTAATCATGGTGAAAGATATTCAACATCACCCATAAAGAACTTCTCCTTTTGTTTTCTTACCTAAAACCTTTCTTTATATCCTGGGGAAAATAAAACATAAAAAGTGTGAGCTCAAATTCTCAGTAAGGTTAAACATAGAGAACATAAAACAATCCATAGACATTTGAATGAAAAAACTTGAACATAAAATCTATTCATCAAAATCATGATCAAAGACATAAATCTTGGAATTACGTATGGCATATATCATAATGGAACATCAATCATGATAAAATAGCATGGAAAGAAAACATGTAATTGTGGAAAACCATTAAGCACAAGATATGATTTCCATAGTAGCCAAGGAATTGCTGCCAAGACCATATTAGTGGAAAAAGTCCCTTTCTGAATCGAGTTCACTCCTCATTCCAGTAATGTAACATTGAACAGGGATAACTTACCATTCCTGCCATGTCTATCTCATGAGACGTAAATCTTTACTAAATGCATTATAGGGAGATATAGGTCCCAACCATCTCATAATTAAGTCATTCGTACTTGTGCCACAACATGAACATAAATCATTCATCATTAACGAAGGTATAAAATGGGTTTCATAAACATCATCCCATCATAACATAATCCATAAAAAATGGATATCATTTCATCATAAGAAAAGTAAAACCATGTAAATCATAGAGAAATTATACTTGAAACATACACATATGAAATAATTCCGTCTTATATGGAAAATGGTTTTGATAAAACACCTGAAATGAATTCTTGAGGAAGATATCCTTCCTTCTTAAAAATAATTTTCTTTTCAAAAGATGCCATTAAATTTTAAAAGAAAAGGATTTTGTTGAAAATAGTCATTAAATCTTGTAGAGTAAGCTTCATGAAAATAATGCATTTTGAAACCGTAAAAATCTGTTCATGCCCTATAAGTTAAAAAAACATTCTCCTCATAATTTTGTCGGAAAAGTCAAAAAGTACCTTGTATGGTAAAAAAAGATTCCCTTGCATACCATGTAGTAAAAATAAAAAATGGGTAAAAAGGTCTTTAAACATACATGAAACCATTTTTATAAAATAGGACATGGATGACAAATATAACCCCAGTAAATACTTACGAATAAACAATCTCAGATAAAAACGAGATAAGAAAAGTTATCCCTTACCTTAAGTCTGATATGCTTCGTATGTATCTGAACCTCCTATATAATGATTTAAATAGTGTAATTGAATTATTAAAAAATGATATTCATTGTTATGATATCATATATGGTTCACTTATGACTTTATATTACCCGTTCTTTTGTAAATTCATGTTAAAGTAGCGTTTTGGGTAAAATCGTTTCATTTATCGTCCGTGTTTGGACTTGTTGTTCTTGATGTTATTTTTACTTATAACATGATTTAATTACTTCCAGAATATAAATCACGATTAATATATCATATATATTCAGTATATATATATATAATAGATAGATAAATGAAATGAAATACACCGTTCGTGGAGACGGTAGGCCGTACGTACGCATGAACATTGTTTTCCTTTCAATATTGACATGAATGAAAGTAAGTAGATGACATATACATATATACATAAATCCAGTAGCTTTATCATGTCATGTATTTCATTATTATTCACAATATATACTTTATAATCATTCTTGAGTGGTTAACATGGATAATGAATCTCATCACGTCGTGGAGACGGTAATCCATACGTACGCGCGAGTGATGATATCTTTCCCATAATTATTTAATTGAATTGGAGTGGATGATATAACATCTCAGAATCATTATTATGTTATAATAACAATACATTTTTATTCTTTACACCATTATAACCATCCAAGTAAGGTGGTGGTCGAAAAAAAAAGATTACACCACGGCGTGGAGACGGTATTCCATATGTACGCACGCGCGGTGATTTCGTTTTCTGTAGGATGGATAGATGGTGAAATAGGGTTGTTTCATATTTATAATAACATATCAGTATATAATTAATACTTATTTTATTTATTTATAATAAAACAACTAAAGAAGAGGAAGTAGAAGAAGAAAGAAACTTGAAAGAGTCTGTAGAAGAGATTACTTCTTCCTCGACGCACCTCCTTTAAACATCTTTTTAGGGCACTAGAGTTGGTCTTTCGAGAAGACCAGAACCTCTATGATATATCTAGAAAGGTTTATAAGAGGAATTGGAAGGGTTTTTTTGAGCTTAAAGTCTCAAAAGGGCGTAAGGGGAGAGGGAGGAGGTTCCCTTTTATAAGGGAGGAGAGGGGAACCTTTGGAAAGTGTGAAAATATTATTTTATTATAAACTTATATTCATTTTCAAAAGGTCAAAAAAATCATTAAAGATGAAGATAAGATGAATCATGGTAGAAATAAAATCATCCAATAAGAATTGGACATGTTTTGGATAATATTTTAATCATTATAATCTTATTTATTTAAATCATTTTTTAATTAGGTAAATACTACACCATTATTGTGTCATAAATAATTTAATTTATTTGATTTCTAAAAATTATAAAACAAATACCATCATGTAGGAAATATTTTTAGCTTCCCAATTAATATTTATAGTCGAAAAGATAATTTATATAACCCCTTATAAAAATTAATTACTACAATATTTTTTTGTTAATGTCAATTTTGTCTTTACATTAAATTAATTAATCTAAATTGTCATTATCAGTACCAAGTGGCTCAATGGGGTCCCAAAATCGACCCAAGGATGCACATGGTCGACCACTACTCATCCATTAAGGTTTAGACAAATGTTAAGGTAATTTTGAATAATTATAATATTATTTTAACCTTGAATTACCCTATTTACCTTTAACCGCAGTAAATAAAAGTCAAAAGTTACTATTCACCAAAAAAATATTTTCAACTTATTAAACCACATTTTACTTCTTTATAACAACCATGTATGTCGGATTTTTGAAATCCAATTCACAGAAGTGGTAAAATTTCATTTAAATGAAAGAGTCGGTTTTTTTTAACTACCACTAAGTGTTTTCACTATTGATCAAAAATTGAAGTTTTTCAGAAAAATACCAAAAATTAAGCCTAAGTTATATTTGATATTCCGAATTCAAAAATGATGTCTATTTTTTCAAATTCAAAACATATAAGTGGCATTAGTTAATTTTAAAATTAATCCCTATTATCAAAACAATAGCGTGTTTTTATGAAATAATAACTATCAAAAGATCGACACTTGTTTATGTCCAATTTCAAAGCGAAATTAATTCCAATGACCAAAATTGGATTAAATGGTAAAAATATATTCTAATTACACTTTAAAACCAATTAAAAAGATAATTTGACCATATAAATTATTTCAATGAAAAGAGTTGTTTTTAATTAAAATATATCGTGTTTTTACTATTCATTAAAATATGAAAGTTATCAGAATAATATGAAAAATTTATCCAAATTAAATTTTTATATCCTGATTCCATGGAAGAATATTATTTTGTGAAATTGAACTTATAAACATGTTAAAAATTATATTTAATGTGGGTGCACCATCAAAAGGTGGAAAACTGCATTTTTTTAAAAATACTTATTTTACCCGAAAAATTTACTTTGTTCTCATAAAATGTTCTAGAAAATGTGTAAGATGAATAATAATGTAATAGAATTAAAAATTTAGTTAAAACTATTTATAACGGCTAGTCCATAATAATATTATAACAATATATTGTTGTTTAGTGAAGCCCGATATTGAGTACTACACACGTTATCGAGAAAGGTCATGATTGCGTGTAATGCAAGCAAAGTCAGGGTTTTATGTTGTGCAAGACTCCTTTGTTGTTTTGTATAATAGAATCCAACCATATTTCATTTATACGTTGAATATATATATATACACTCAATGTTGCGTAGAATGACTACTATCAAACGAACTTGAAATTGTGTGTAACACAATCCATGAATAGTGTTGCGTATACTGCAAGCTAATACAGTGTTTCGTATAGTGCAAGATAATCTTATTGTAGCGTAAAATAGAAGAAATCAATGAAATTAAAAGGAATAATTCTCATAAAATCTCGGGTTGTAACATTCTACCCCCTTAAAATGGATTTCGCCCTCGAAATTCGTCGGTGTTATAAATGGTTTAATACATGGAAGATTCTTTCATAGAAACCCACATCATAAAATGGAATACTAAAACATCATTTTAAAAAAGGAAGTTAGAATCATAACAGTCACCCAAAGTAACTCAGCATTGGGTTTCCACATAGGACAACATAGGTGAAAATATGGATATGGAAGAGAAGTCTAACCATCACGTTCTAATGGAGAGTGGTAGAGAACATGGCTATGAAAAATCTGTTAATCACACAAACATAAATTTTTGATGATTTAAGGTACCGTCTAATTCATCGGATATAAGGACACTAGGACAACATTTTTTGTTTTCAAGATCATTTCCCTAAAGTTGAAGAATTGTTGAATTAAAAGAAATACTTACTTGATTTTGGTACAATCTTACTGTTGTTTGTGCCCTGAACAATTTCCACTTCATCTCTTAAAGAAATGAAGTTGAATTTTTCTTATGTAAAGTGTTAGAAGATCATGTGATAGAATGATAGGTCATTCCATCAGTCTCAAACAAAAGGATTGCAAAAGTTATTAAATATACATAAGTCCATATATAGTGATATTAATCGTATATGGTTCCTAAAATGGACATATAATTCATATATCATACCGCTTAATATAATAAAACTAGTTTCTTCTAAACAGGGACTTCCTCTTGGCCAGTGGTAGGCGATAAAGGCATGTCGCACTTCAGTTGTGGGTTCGATTCCCATAGCCTTGTCTGACGCGACGGGTTGTTGCCCGACCTGCAGGTTGTCCTTTTTCTAAAACTACATTATTATAACATTCCATAAGTAATATCAAAAAAAAGTTATAGCCTTAAACAATAATGACTTATCTCCAACATAATCCATTCCAATCATTAGGATTATCCAAAATACTTCTGTCCAAGATCATAGTATAAATAGAACAATTACTAGGAATGGCATCTGCCAAGCATGTGAATAGCATCATTTATCCCCCATATATCATATGATATATCTTGTTGGTCAAATTACAAACATGTGAATACCTTAATCATGTTTTCACTTGAAAAATGAATACTCATTGACCCTTGGTGAAAACATTAATGATGTCAATATTTAACACTTTCCACATACACAAATCCCAAAATTTCTCTAAACTCAAACCATGATATAACTTTGTCCTTATATCAATCATGATCTCATTTCATTTTTTCTTTATCGCTTCATTATTCACATATCATCTTCTTTCCAAAAATATTTCAATCACTTTTCATGGTTACCGATACCATATAATTATTGAAAACCAATACATAGATATTCCAATATTCCACGATGCCATAAATGAGATTCCATGATTCTATTTTGAAATCCCATTACATAAACACTTAATCATTACACAACATTATTGTCCTACTAAAAATCACAAATAGTAATCGCATGTGACATCCCTTTATCCTTTTCCTTAATAGGTTTCCCACGTTGATCATCATTAACCCTTGGATTAGGGGATTTATTATCATAAGGCCTCATTTATGTGCACTTGAAGCATTGAAGTGTTGGTGGGGCGTTCTCTGCAGTCTTTTCTTAAGTCACAACATTAGCAACCCTTTTTCCATTACTTAGACACTCAGCTGCTCTATGAACTTATTTTCCACACTTAAAATATTTTCTAGTCCCTTTAAGACAATCTCCACCATGCTTCTTTCCACACTTTGAGCATAAATAAACACTCATCTTCTTTTCACCATTATTCTGAGATTTCTCCTTGAACTCCATCTTTCATTTCTTGTCAAAACCAAGAGATGGATATGTACCACCAACTTTCATTTCTACCATGATAGCACAACGCACAATTTCTTCATAGATACTGAAGTCTCTTATAGCTAATTCCCTTAGAAGACTTGGTTTTAATCTAGTGAAGAATCGATCAACTTTACTTTCAGGTTGGATGATAAATCCAGATGCATACCTTGTAAGCCTTGTAAAATTAGCTTCGTATATACCAATAGATTCATCATCCTTTTTCTTAAGCTCAAGGAAATCATTTTTCATCATTCTTTGAATTATACGATGGAAGTACTTATTGAAAAATAAGTTCTTGAACTCATCTCATTCCATGGATTCAATTTCATCTCAAGGACTTGTATTCTTAATTAGAGTCCACCATTGATCTGCTTCACCTTCTAAATGGTAAATAGCCTGAATGAATTTTTCATGTTCTAAACATCGAAGTGTGGAAAATATATTTTCAATGGTAATAATCCATTTTCAGCAACAAGTGGATAAGAAGACCCACTGAAAGAAGGTGGGTGTTGCCTCATAAAGGACTCAATTGAATATTATTCCCTTCTCTACTCATTTGGAAGTCAAGAATGATTCATAGCTTGTGTAAGTATAGCAATAAGATTTTGCACTCCATCTCCCATAACATTGGTTTATTCAGGAGGACAATCATTACATTGTCCATTACATTGATCAACACAGTTCCTTTGTGTTCCATCCATCATCTAAAACCCAAAAAGAATAGTATGAGAGGAAAAACTCAGGCTACGGAAAACCACATAATAAAGGGGGAGTACCTTAAATATATAAAATCTTAGGGAAATTATAATATTGTTACCATAATTCAAGGACTATAACATATACTTATACTTAACCTTAGCGACATCCCTTGGCATACCTTAGAAATATCTCTAGGGATCTCACTAATGTTTTCGCATCCAAGTTTCCAAAGGTTAACTAAACCTTTCATCTGATACCAATTGTAGAGACCACAAACTTGACGTAAATGGAAATTACATTACTTTTGTAGAATACTTAATACATAACAAAAACTGACACCAAAAGACCGTAATAGTTTAGTGTCTTTGGAAACATGGAACATAATCTTCTAATCTCGGTAAAAGATCTTCAACATCACCCATAAAGATCTTACCTTTTTTCTTACATAAAACCTTTCTTTATATCCTGGGGAAAAGAAAACATAAAAAGGGTGATCTCAAATTCTCAGTAAGGGTAAACATAGGGAACATAAAACAATCCATGAACATTTGAATGTAAAAAACTGGAACATAATATCTAAACATCAAAATCTTGAGCAAAGACATAAATCATGGAAGTACGTAAGGAATATATCATAATGGAACATCAATCATGATAAAATATCATGGGAATAAAACATGTAATTTTGGAAAACCATTAAGCACATGATATTATTTCAATAGTAGCAAAAGCATTGATTCCAAGACCATCTTAGTGGAAAAATGTCCCTTTCTGAATCGAGTTCACTCCTCGTTCCTGTCTGGTAACACTGAACCAGGTTAACTTACCATTCTAGCCATGTCTATCTCAGGAGATATAAATCTTTTCCCAATGCATTGGAGGGAGATATAGGTCCCACCCATCTCATAATGAAATCATTCTTACTTGTGCCACTACATGAATATAAATCATTCATCATTACCCAAGGTATAAAATGGGTTTCATAAACATCATCCCATCATAACATAATACATACAAAAAAATGGATATCATTTCATCATAAGAAAAGTGAAACCATGTAAATCATAGTGGAATTATACTTGAAATATACACATATGAAATAATTCTGTCTTATATGGAAAATGGTTTTGATAAAACACTTGAAATGAATTCTTAAGGAAAATATCCTTTCTTCTTCAAAATTATTTTCTTTTCAAAAAAATGAGATGAAATTTTAAAAGAAAATGATTTTATTGAAAATAGTCATTAAATCTTGTAGAGTAAGATTCCTAAAAATAAGGCGTTATGAAAATGTAAAAATCTGTTCAGGTCGTATAAGTTAATAAAAACATTCTCCTCGTACTTTTGTCAGAAAAGTAAAAAAGTACCTCCTATGGTAAAAAAAAGAAATATTCCCTTAAATACCATGTAGTAAAAGTAAAAAATGGGTAAAATGGAATTTAAACAAACAAGAAATCATTTTTATAAAACAAGTACATGGATGGTAAATATAACTACAGTAAATACTTACGAATAAACAATCTCGGATAAAAACGAGATTGGAAAAGTTATCCCTGACCTTATGTCCGATAAGCTTCGTATGTATCTGAAGCTCCTATATAATGATTTAAATAGTGTCATTGAACTATTACATAATCATATTCATTGTTGTGATATCATATATGGTTCACTTATGACTTTATATTACCCGTTCTTTTGTAAATTCATGTTAAAGTAGCATTTTGGGTAAAATTGTTTCATTTATCATTCGTGTTTGGATTGTTGTTCTTGATAATATTTTTACTTATATCATGATTTACTTACTTAAAAAATATAAATCATGATTAATATATCATATATATTCTGTATATAAATATATAATAGATAGATAAATGAAATGAAATACATCGTCCATGGAGACGGTAGGTCGTACGTATGCCTGAACGTTGTTTTCCTTTCCTTATTGATGTGAATGGAAGTAATTAGATGACATATATATATATACACATAAATACAGTAGAATTATCATGTCATATATTTCAATATTATTCATTATATATACTTTATAATCATTATTGAGTGGTTAACATGGAGAATGAATCTCATCGCGTCATGGAGACGGTAATCTATACATACGCACGAGCGATAATATCGTTCCCATAATTATTTAATTGAATTGGAGTGGATGATATAATATCATAGACTCATTATTATGGTATAATAACTATACATAGTTATTCTTTACACCATTATACCCATCCAAGTAAGGTGGTGGTCGAAAAACAGATTACACCATGGCGTGGAGACGGTATTTCGTACGTACGCACGTGTGGTGATTTCGTTTTTTGTAGGATGGATAGAAGGTGAAATTAGGTTGTTTCATATTTATAATAACATATCAGTATATAGGTAATACTGATGTTATTACTTTATAATGAAAGAACTAAATAAGAGGAAGAATAAGAAGAAAGAAACTTGAAAGAGTCGGTAGAAGAGATTACCTCTTCCTCGACGCACCTCCTTTAAATGTCTTCTTAGGGCACTAGAGTTGGTCTTTTGAGAATACCAGAACCTCTATGATATAACTATAGAGGTTGAGGAGAAGAATTGGTAGGGGTTGGCCTAGCTTCAATGCCCAAAAGGGTGTAAAGAGGGGAGGGAGTAGGTTCCCTTTTATAAGGGGGGAGAGGGGCACCTTTGGAAAGTGTGAAAATGTTATTTTATTATAAACTCATATTCGGTTTCAAAAGGTCTAAAAATAATTAAAGATGAATAAAATATGACTCAAGGTCTAAATAAAATCATCCAATCAGAATTGGACATGTTTTGGATAATATTTTAATCATTATAATCTTATTTAATTAAATCATTTTTTAATGAGATAAATAATGCATCATTATTGTATCATAAATAATTTAATTTATTTGATGTCTAAAAATTAAAAAAATCCCCTCTTGTAGGAAATCTTTTTAGATTAAAAATTAATATTTATATTCTAAAATATATTTTATATAACCCCATATAAAAATTAATTACTAAAAGATGTTTTTGTTAATGTCAATTTTTTCTTTACCTTAAATTAATTAATCGAAATTGTCATTATCACTACCAAGTGGCTCAATGGGGTCCCTAAATCGACCCAAGGATGCCAATGGTTGGCCACTACTCATCCAATAAGGTTAGGACAAGTGTTAATGTAATTTTTAATTATTATAATACTCTTTTAACCTTGAATTTCCCTCTTTACCTTTAACCATAGTAAATAAAAGTCCAAAGTTACTATTCACCAAAAAAATATTTAAATCTTATTGAACCACATTTTACATCTTGATAAAAACCATTTATGTTTTATTTTTGAAATTCAATTCACAGAAGTGCTAAAAGTCCATTGAAATGAAAGAGTCTCTTTTTTTTAACTACCACATAGTGGTTTCACTATTCATCGAAAATTGAAGTTTTTCGGAAAAATACCAAAAATTCAGCCTATGATATATTTGATATTCTGAAGACAAAAATGATGTCTATTTTTTCCAATTCAAAACATATAAGTGGAATTAATTAATGTTAAAAGTAATTCTTGTTATCAAAACAAATATCGTGTTTTTAAGAAACAATAAATATCTAAAGATCGACACTTGTTTATGTCCAATTTCAAAGTGAAATTAATTCCAATGACCAAAATTGTATTAAATGGTAAAAATATATTCTAATTACACTTTAAAGCCAATTAAAAATATAATCTATCTCTATAAATTATTGCGATGAAAAAAGTTGTTTTTAATTAAAATATAACGTGTTTTTACTATTCATTAAAATATGAAAGTTATCAGAATAATATGAAAAATTTATCCAAATTAAATTTTTATATCCTGATTCCAAGGAAGAATTTTATTTTGTTAAATTGAACTTATACACATGTTAAAAACTAGATTTAATGTCGGTGTGCCATCAAAAGGCCGCAAAACTGCATTTTTTTTAAATATAATTTTACCTGAAAAATTTATTTTGATCCCATAAAATATTCTAGAAAATGTGTAATATGAATAATAATGTTATAAAATTCAAAATTTAATTAATACTATTCGTAAAGGCTAGTCCATAATAATATTATAACAATATATCTTTGTTTAGTGAAACTCGGTACTGCGTACTACACACGCTATCGAGAAAGGTCGCGATTGCGTGTAATGCAAGCCAAGTCAGGGTTGAATGTTGTGCAAGACTCCTTTGTTGTTTTGTATAACAGAATACAGCACTATTTCATTTATACATTGAATATATATATATATATACACTCAATGTTTTGTAGACTGGCTACTATCAAACGAACATGAAATTGTGTGTAACGCAATCCAAGAATAGTGTTGCATATACTGCAAACTAATACGGTGTTGCATACAGCGCAAGATAATCTTGGTTTAGCGTACAACACAAGACATCAATTAAATTGAAATTAATAATTCTCATAAAATCTCGGGTTGTTACAATCAGTCACTGTATTCTGATATGTATTTGTCACTAGATGTTGACCCATATTGGTCGCTGGTGCTGACCCTTATTGGTCGCTGTTGCTAACCAATATTGGTCCCTGGTGCTGACCCATATCAGTCACTGGTGCTGACCCAAATTTGTCATTGGTACAGAGGTATGGATGATTAGTTGTACAGCCATATCATCCCACTCTGGAGATTCGGATGATAACATGTATTGGTCACTCTTCCTCTTCATGTCACAACCAGCCACTAAATTCATGCACGAAGCACTCCTGGTCTTCAGAAGAATCTGCTCCGCAAGACATCAGTCATATCTCAACCAGTATAAATTCCCAAAAAATGCATACCAAAGGGACCACCCGATCATAGGCATCCCAACGTGGCAGACGGCACGTTGATCGGACAACCGATCTGTGAGTTATGTGAACTTTTATAAAAAGGGCCCAGTTAGATTCAAGTCTGATCCAAACCAAGACACACATCAAACTCCATCAAAACTCACTTAGAGTATCTTCAAAAAACAGCCTTGTCACAAGGATCATTATGCTATAGACGGCACGTCAATCAGACGTCTGGTCTATTTGTTACACCCCTTTCCATGAAATGGCGGGTAATCGGACCTCAGTCCGGCCCAGCTCATATGGGCACGCTGGAATATTCCAAAGGGACTGCTTCACTAAAGATGTCCTAATGCCCCTGACGGCAGGGAGGACGCACACCCGGTTCGTCAGTTACATGTGTTTATTTATTTCGGGGTCGGTTGGGTCTAGGCCTGATCCGACTAGGTCAGGCGGGCCTGATGTAATGGGTCTCGGGGACTACCTGACCATAACCGGGTCGGGCCTATAAAGGGTCCTCCTGGTTCACTGGGTCCGGCCCATCGGGATCGTCCCAACTGGTTCATGGGTAAGGAATGTGGTTGGCTCGGCTCGTGTTTGGCTCGGTCCCCCTTCAGGTGGACCGCTTCACCCAGCTGGACTCGTTGATGGGGAGCCATTTCTTCTGGCGTGACGTAGCGCAGCACAGGGTCGTGCCGCCCCCTCCTACCACAGCCCACAGGCCGTAACTACTTCCATCGACAGCACCTTTGGGAACCACCCTTCTCTCGTGCGATCATCTTAGGATGACCACTATGGTGTGTGATGGTGCACTGCCTTTCCACTGCCCACGACCGGTTGTTGTTGGCCTCCTCTAGCCACCGTCGGCCACCACCAGCATGGAGTTCTAGTAGTTGTTTATGCAGGACAACGGATGTGATTTTGTGGTCCGGTGGTTTGTTCATGGTGTCTTCTGTGCCTAATGGCCTCCCAAATCGCAACCACTATAGCATGACCTTCTGTCTAGCGTTGTGGTCAAATTGGGAAAACGGTCCAAGAAGAACACAACAAAGAAAAACAAGTGGAGGTGGGTCTGAGATTTGTTCATTTTTCCTGCACCCTCTGTGTTATCATTATAACAAGAGGGAGGTAATTATTCATCACATTTTAATAATGTTTAACCCTATTAAAATCCTCCACAACAACCTCCCATAAATACAAGAACGGGGAATAGAATTGAGGGAAAATCTAAAATTAAATGACAAAACCTACCACATGCTTTGTTGGGGATGTTGTAGATGATGGTGCTTCCACATTTGAGGGTATTTAAGATGAATGAGAACGTTCGAGTACATTAGTGTTCATCATCCTTTGACCTTCGGATTGATCCTACAACGGGCATCGTCATTCCTTTGTTCTTCGTCAATGAGAGGCATGGCATCACATTGTCATGGGTTGCTCGCATGATGAATCTGTGCCAAAACCCCATCCCGATCCCTATTTAAATAGGAGGGAGAAATGGGAGAAATGCCTTGAGAAATTAGTGAGGTTCATTAATTGACGTAATTAATGTACATCATTGATTGAGGTAATTTAAGTGTCTCATTAATTAAAAAAGGGGGTGGTTATGAAACCATTGGGTAACCATGGAATTAACACCATGTAATTAAAGGTCTGACCACCTCTATGGTCCCCACCATCGATGCTCAACAGGTGGTAGGAAAAATAAAAAGAAATAAAATAACAATTTATGTTATTTTATTATTTCTTTAAAAGTCTTATAAACTATATTTTTCTCCCGATCAACTGTCATCGAAGTGAATATTCCCTTAAGATAATCTCAGTGTTGTGGATTCAATGGTCCCCTCTGATTTTAAATCTGAGCACCAGTTAAAAATATAGAAAACACTGCCTCCACGTTTACTAAATGAACCCAAAAAAATTCCAAAAAATCATTTCCATCACACTAAGCCTTGGAATTATGCACCGACAATTTTTGTAGACTCACAATAATCCCAAATAATTAAAACAAATCAGGGAATTTTCGGGTATTTACATTCTTCCCACCATGGGGATTTACGTCCCCAAAATCCAAACAAGGCTACACCAACAAAGAGGGGTATTGGACACGCATATGAGCCTCTTGCTCCCATGTCCTCTCCGGGAGATTCATGTGCTGCCACAGAACACACACATGAGGTATTGACTGCCCATGATGGATCCACTCCTCTCAATCCTCTATCAACACTGGGCACTCCACAAATTTTCCTTCTCATCAATCTCCAACATGCCATGGTTGATAACGTGAGATGGTTCATGCACGTATCTCCTTATCTAAGATACGTGGAAGACATTGTGCACTCTCTCCAATAGAAGTGGTAGTTCCAAGTGGTATGATACCTCTCCAATCCTCTTATGTATCAGCAATTGTCTCATAAACCTCGGTAAGAGTTTGCCGCCTTGGCCAAATCTCTATAGTCCCCGTCGAGGGGAGACTCTCAATAATACATGGTCCTCCTACTGGTACTCAAGTGGTCTCCATTGCCTATCAGCATTGGACTTCTATTGGCTATGTGCAGTCTCCATCCACTCTCGGATGACATGCACCTTGTCAGTGGTAGCATTTACCATCTCTAGTCCCATAAGTGTTGGTTCTCCTAGATCCATTCAGCACAAGGGTGATCTGCACAGTTGTATGTAAAACGACTCAAAAGGGGCCTTAACAATGGTGGATTAATATATATTGTTGTACGTGAACTCTACCATGGGTATGTGTTCCTCCCAATTTTGACCAAAATCTCGGACACATGCATGAAGTAAGTCCTCTATGGTCTGGAGGGTCTACTCGGTATGACGATCTGTCTGCGGGTGAAAAGTTGTGATCAAGAAAAGCTTAGTTCCAAAAGCCTCTTGTAATCCCTTGTACAACCAGTACGTGAAGTGTGTGTCAAGTCCTGATACTATCGTCAAAGGCACCCCATGTAATTACTCGATCTCTTGAACCTAGACACATTCCATTCTCTCTACTGAACACTTCTCTCAAATAGCAGGGAAGTGGGCTGACTTAGTGAGTCGGTCAATGATCACCAAGATAGTATCATGACCTCTG
Organism: Viscum album; assembly: GCA_963277665.1. NCBI lineage: Eukaryota > Viridiplantae > Streptophyta > Magnoliopsida > Santalales > Viscaceae > Viscum > Viscum album. The sequence continues at coordinate 1,446,593,132 of OY728151.1, read as the reverse complement.
GATGTACGTGGTAACCCCATCAAAAATTCCATCAATGTCCCTTCCCACTTCTACTCTGGTATCACGAGGGGTTGGGTCAAGCCTACTGGTACCTGGGGCTCTTCCCTCACATGATGGAATGTAAGGCATATAGAAACAAACTCTACAACATCTTGCTTCATCCCTGGCCACCAATACTGACATCGAAGGCCCTAATACATCTTCATCACACCTGTATGTACTTCCAATGGGGGGTTTATGGAACTCACTCAGCACCTCCTCTTGAAGACCCACTATTTAAAATGTACATCCTCTGAAAAGTATAACATGCTCCCCACCTTCAGAATATCTGTCGGGTGCATGACCTGAGGATATTTGAGCATGTGTAGTCTCGCAGCTGATATCTCTGAGTTGTGCCTCCCTTACTCACGGAAGGAGTGGAAGGTAAACTACCATATACTTAAGGTAGACTTTCTCATCTTTATCCATGAAGGATATTTAAAGCGAGGCTAACTGCTCTGATGCCTCGTTCAGTAGATGTGAACTCGATCTCCGGCTAAGTGCATCTGGCACTACGTTCCCTTCCCGAGAGTATAGACTATCTAAAAGTCATAGTCCTGGAGGAACTCTAGCCAATGTAGTTGTATAATATTCACATATTTCTTTGTGAAGATATATTTGAGACTCTTTTGGTCAAAGTAAATAATGAACTGCTCACCCATCAAGTAATGTTTCCACATCTTCAGAGCAAATACAACTATTGAAAACTTTAAGTCGTGAGTCTCATAATTCTACTCATGAGGCCTCAGCTATAATGAGACATAAGTAATCAATCCATCATCCTACATGAAGACACAACTGAGTCGAGTCCCTGATGCATCACAATATACCACATAGTTAGCGCCCTCCTCCGGCAACCACGTGATGAGAGCATAGGTCATGCTCTTCATCTGGTGTTGAAAGATCTACTGGATAGTCTCTGAAAATTGGATGGGTTTACCCTTATTTGTTAAGTAATTATTATGTGTTGGTACACCGGGGATATTGGGTATGAACCTCTGATGGTAGCCTGCTAATCCAAGGAATCTCCACACCTTAGTGACACTCTTGTGCGGCTCCCAAGAAAGTACTGCCTTGATCTTCACTGGATCCACTGCAACTCCAGCCTCATAGATGTCATGTCCCATGATTTTGACCTCCCTTATAAATAACATACACTTCGATAGCTTCCCATATAACTGGTTCTCCATAGTGTGTCCGGAACTATCCTCAAGTGTAAATCATGCTCTCCCTTGGACGTTGAGTACTCCAATATTTTGTCGATGAAGACCACTAAAAATGGGTTTAAGAATGTCTAGAAGATCTTGTTCATGAGACCCGTTATCACTTCAGGGGAATTCATAATTCCGAATGACATCAATAGGTATTATTAATGTATGTACTGACATCTGAATGTTGTCTTCAGGATTTCCTTATCACACACACAAAGCTGGTGATAGCCCGATCTGAGTTCTATCTTCAAGAACCACTTTTCTCTTTTCAACTGATCAAACATATCATTAATCCTCAAAAAAATATAATTGTTTTTCATGGTCACCAAGTTTAGGCGCTGAAAGTCCACACATATCCTCAAACATTGGTATGCCTTTTTAGAAAACAACATTGGGGATGCTCATGGAGAAACACTAGGCCTCACAAATCCCTTCCTCTTTTTGTCCCCCAACTGTACCCTCAGCTCCCGGAGCTCCATAAGGGTCATTCGATATGCTGGGGTGGATATCGGTGTTGTTCATGGGTACAATTCAATGCGGAAGTATACCCCTCTACGAGGAGGGGGTCCTAGGACATATTCTGGAAAGAAGCCATCATACTCATCCACCACCGCTGGAAACTATAGGCTTGCCTCATCCACTGTGATGAAGGTCATGCAAGCCTACTGATATGAAATAGGTTTCACCCTCCTGAGTGAAAGTCATCTTGTGCTACTGTATTTTCCTTCTCACCAACAAAATAAAACTGGCTTCCCTCTCTACGCGTAAATCGCACTGTACGTCACAAGCAATCAATTTGTTCATGAACTAATGATAGAATTTCCATTCCTAGAATTCCTCCGTAGGTTTTGAACGCCACTACTAGTAATTCCCATCAGAAATTCACTCCTTCGAGAGTAATCTCACACTGTCGGCACCAATGTGTGACCACTGAATCTCTTCATTTAAGAGTATCCCAATGCAAAGGTTGAGCTAAAATTTTAGTCAGAATCTCAGACTCCCAAACTATGTCCTTGGAAAGGAAATAATTTCTAGCACTTGTGTCTATACGCACTACTACTATAGTACAGAAGATACAGATCAGACCTTGTATCATCTCAGAGACATCCATATCATGAGCATCAACTGCATGTAGCTTGTCTTGTCCTCATCTACCTACTCCATGAGCTTATGGTGGACTGCCTGGGGGTGGTTGTAGTAGTACTTGGTGACCTAGAACACATCCCACTGCATGTCAATATCCCTTACCTTGTTCACCATCGGGATGACTCTCATGCTCATGCCGCTCCCCTGCCTTGTTCGCCGCCTGGCTGACACTCATGCCCATACCGCTCCCCTACCTCATACTATCATGAGATCTATGACCTTGTCCCTACTAGGAATAACAGATCATTCCTCACTGGTGTCTCCATCAGCCTCTGGAGCCTCACACCTCTAACCCTGCATCCTGGGGTCACCCTCCGAAAGGTATATCCCACTTGGGCTTCTACATCATTTGTATACTCCAAGCTGCAGATGTCTCTGCTACCTGTCGTCTGGTAGGGGATGTCACTATCATTTCCTTCTCGGCAAGGAAGCCCTCCATTAGTAAAGCTTTCTCTAGCACCTCATCCTGCATCCAGATGCTGAGTGAAACTTTCACAACTCTAATCTATCGTCGAAGCACCTACTCAAAGGTCTGATCCCTAAAGTACAGGTCTCGTACCATGTCGGTGGATTATCAAGAGTGGTTATTAAATCTTCCCAAATACTGAGGAACAATCTGGATTCCCTACAGCAGATGCACCAGCTTCTGAATATGCACAGAACATAGTGTTGATGGCAAGAACTCCACCATAAAAAGGCTCTCAAATTCTAGAGAGGTGCGGGCCATCTCCTCAAGCACCTCGAGCATCGAGCCCCACCATCTTTTTGATGAGCCCTGAAGAAGGCTAGCGGCCAAGATCTCCATCTGCTCGATAGGTGTCTCTACTAAGTGAAAGTCCCACAACACCACCTCAAGATAGTCCTCTGCTACCTGGGGGTTTTTCTTGCCTCGAAACCTTCGAGGCCTCTATCACTAGAACTCATGCAACACCCTCATCCAGTGTTGATGATCCAGGGGTAGCATATACTGCTCATCATGTGGTGGTGCGGCTGGTACCCCACCTGAAGGTTCTATCACTGTGAATGGTCCACGTACTGATGCCTTATCACTCAGTGGGCCACTGACATGATATCTAACTGTAATCTTAGCTGGATGTATTTGTGGAGGAATCCTGAAAGAAATAGGTGTGCCATGGTAAATAATTTATACCTAGTCAGATGACTCAAGAAGATCGATAAACCTTTTCAAAAAACTATCAACTTGTGTTTTCATGTACCGAGTCGGAAAACAGAATTCAGGGTCTTGGTGTATGGATACATCGGCCACTACCCCAAAACTAGACTCACTATACTGAAAAATTAACTCAAGACACTTTACTAAATTTCCTCATTAAATGTAGACTTTTAGTTCTTATGGTAGAACTGACTGCCCTTTGATACCACTTTTTCACGACCCATCCCACATGGCTTGGGTGTGACTAACCCAAGCCTGCATTCCATAGGCCAGGGGTTGGTGACTAATACCTGAAAGCTTTTTCATGAATAGGGAAGTCATTGCCTTAGAGATCAATGCACACTCAATAAAGGAAACTTAAATAAAAAACCAACAAAAGCATTGTACAACCATTAGTACAACTGTTAACTGAAAATAGTGGAATGGAATACAAGCCCTCGAAACAAAAAATAAAGTAAATAGTTGTGAATCTACCCTAGAGATCTACATGGAGGTTAGTAGCTGTACATATGAAGTTGAAGAAGATAATATCAACTTCTCTCATCGCACTAAGTACCACCATGTCCCAAACCTCCAAAGTCTTCCTCATAGCATCATTAGTCTACACTAGACACACACGTGTAGGTGGAGCCCATGTAGGGGTGAGTATAACAATACCTAGTAGAGACCTCAAGACCCCCGAATGACTCTTAATAATCCACAAAGGAAAACATCATAAGAAATACCCCAAAGGTAATATCACAATCATGATCTAAATCACGAAACACAAAGAAAAATATATTGATCACTCTAATGGTATAACTTTATGGTTATTGGGATATGGATGACTAGTCATAAAACTAGATCATCCTATCTGTAGTAACTCTACTTCTGACGCTTATCGATCTCTTTTTGGTAACCTGTATTGGTATCTTGATTCTAACCCGTATTGGTCGCTGGTGCGTACTCGTATTGGTCGCTGGTACATAGGCAGGGTTGATTTTTCATACAGCTAGATCATCCCACACTAGAGTTTCTGATGTTGACCTATATTGGTCCCTCTTCTTCTTCATGTCACAGCCAGCCACTGGATTCCCACACAAAGCATACATGATCCTTGAAATTATCTTCTCCTCAAGACATCGGTCATATTTCAACTGGTACGAAGTCCTGAAAGAATCATACACAAGGGACCACCACATCATATGGGTCCCAAAGAGATAGACAACGTGTCAATCTGATGCATGGTCTGTGAGATATGTGGACTTCTGTAAAAAGGGCCTAGTTGGGTTCAAGTACAATCCAACCCAGGATGCATGTCAAACTCTATTAAAACTCACAATGATTATTGCCAAAGGACCGCCTTGTCACAAGGGTCCTTATGCCATAGACGGTGCGTCAATCGGACGCATGGTCAGTTAGTTACTCCCCTTTTCGTGAAACGGGAGTTGATCGCACCTTCATCCGGCCTGGCTTAGTGAGGCCCACCGGAATATGCCAAAGGGACCGCTTCCCATTGGGGGTCCCAAATCCACTAATGTTGTGTTGAACGGACACTCGGTTCATCAGTTGTAGGCATTTCATTATTCAGGGTCCAGTTGGGTCTAGGCCCAGTCCTACTCAGTCAGGCCAACCTGACGCAATGGATCACTGGGTCTACCTGACCCTGCTCAAGTTCGGCCCGTTAAGGGTCAGCATGGTTCAATGAGTTCAGCCCGTTAGGGTCAGCCCAGATGGTTCACAGGCCTAATCCATGGTTGGCTCATGTCCGCCTGAAGGCAGATTGCTTCACCCATATGGCCCCGTAGATGCGGGGCCATTTTGTCCGGCCCAACGCAGCGTCGCACAGGGTCGCGCCTCCCCCTCCTACTGCATCTTGCTGGCTGAGACTACATCTGGCGGCAGCGCATGTGGGAAATGCCCTTCTCCCGCATGGTCGGCTTGGTCTAGCCGCCTATGTCCACCACAGGGCACAACTGTGTGCCGCCATTCCACTTCCCATGGTCGATTATCACAGGCCTCCCCTGGCCACCGCCAGTCGCTACTAGCATAGTGCGCTGGCGGTTGTTTCCACGGGACACTGAACGTACTCTTGTGGTCCTTTGATGGTGAATTCTGCACCTTAGGGCCTCCCAGATCACCATCTCCACAACGTGACCTTCTTTCTCGTGTTTCCATTGAATTGGGTAAATTATCCCTGAAGAACGCAACAGAAAAAACATGTGGCAGAGGGTCTGAGCCTTGTTCGTTTAGCCCGCACCCTCCGCGTTAGGTTTATAACAAGAGGGAGTTAATTAGTTATCACATTTTAATAATTTTGAACAACATTCAAATTGCTTGAAACAACCTCCCACAAATACAATAATGAGGAATTGAATCGAAGGAAATTCATCAATAAAAAAGACATCTCATACCTCACGATTCTTTGGGGATGTCACGGATGGTGGTGCTTCCACATTTGAGGGTATTACCTCTGAAGGATAGGGTTCGTGTGCATTCGCATTCATCATTCATCAACCTTGGGATCGATCCTATAATGGGCGTCACCAATCCTCTATTCTCCATCGATGGGAGGCATGGTGTCCCTTCATCAGGGGTTCCTCTCTTGATGAAGTTGCGCCAAAACCACTACCCCGAGTTCCATTTAAATAGGAGGGGGAAAGCCAAGAAAGTCCTTGAGGAATTAATGAGGATTATTAATTGATTTAATTAATGTGCCTCATTAATTGACATAATTAATTTGTCACCTTAATTACGCGAGGGGTGTTTACGCAACTATTGTGTAATTGTGCAATTAACACAACATAATTAAAGTTCTAACCACGTTCTTTGTCCCTGCCACCACCATTAAATAGGTGGTAGGACAAAGAAAAGGAAATAAAATTACAATTTATGGTATTTTATTATTTCATTAAATGTTTCAAATACAAACTTTTTCTCCTAACCAACTGAGGTCTATGTGAAGAATCCCTTAAGAGAATCTGGGTGCAATGGATTCAATGGTGCCCTCATATTTTTAATCCGATCACCAGTTCAAAAGATAGAAAACGCCGCATGCGTGTTGACTAAACATACCTGAAAAAAAATGTTCTGAAATTCATTATGGGCACACAGGGCCTCGAAATTAGTTGCCATCAATTTTAGAAGACTCTCAATAATCCCAAATAATTAAAAAAATTATTGAATTTTCTAGGTCTTTACATGTCACCCTCAAATTGATGTAAAAAATGAGAAAACAATTTATGGGTTAGAAGATATCCTCCATGTATTTTCCCTTTTCTTTGGGAAATATTGTGTGTAACATATACCCCTCGGGTATTTCACATAAAATAGTAGTTTTAGGGATACTATTCATATGGCTTCATATGAGGACTTTTATAAAAGGCCAATCCTATAAACTATATGATATTTTGAGGTAGAGGAGGTATCATTGCTTGGACAAAATATCATTCAAGATACTTTAGAGAAGGTTCACCTAATCAATAATTTCCAGATGATATGTCATTCTAGGATGTAGTCATATGACAAGAATCATTGATGACCTCTTTATTTTGATGTTAGGAAATAGTTTTCTTCAATGTATCACCTAGGATGGGATAATACCCGATCAAGAGGAAGGGTAAGATAGCCCATACATTCATCAAAACCTTAGAAATCTTAGATAAAATAAGACCAATGGTAGGCATTATATCACTTATTCACTGATAATTTTTTATGAATGATTTTTTTAATTTGTCTTGGATTCATCAATATGTTCTAGAATTGAAACTTATTTTACAACTTGAGGATTTTAATTTAGACATGGTTTCTTCTTTTGAGGTGTCTTTAATGTTTATCGGGGATTAGAATTTGAAATCCCTCTAAAGTAGTCCAAATCCTCTGGTGTGGATTATATGGTAGGAAAACCAAGTACATGATTAGAACTAGGAGAAAGAGAACCACTTATATGCTTAGTGGTTATCTATTTTTTCATTTTATCACATTCTACCATCCTATTAGAAACATGGGGAAGAGTTTATTTTAGGAGGGTTGGTTTGTATGATATTAATTTTGGTGAAGGTATAGATCATGTTTTTGGTAAAAAACCATTATTTTATCCTTATACATGTTCCCTATTAACTCTGGGTGGTCTCAAGATTCGATGGGTCTTTTTTAGATCTCAGACACATTGTTTTAGTTAAAATAGGACAAGCTCATGGTTTCTTTAAACCATGAACATGTTCCCGTACAATTGGGAATAACCATGTGGGGTCCACCATAGGGCATGAGAGGGGTTCTTAGTTAAAATAAATTTTTTGATCTAGGACACATGGACAAGTGTTTGGTATCAATGATGTGTAAGATTCCATTTACACGGGTTACACATGGTTATCCTAACTGTGTACCTAGATGTGTGAAGGCCTTCACCCAGAAAATGATGAGTGAATAATTAACACATGGTTAGGTGAAATATATGCCTATTTTTTTTTAAATTACCCTTTCGACTCTTTTTCTTATGTTTTCTTCTTCATTTCCGCCTCCCTTTTGTTTCCAGCAGACTGTATGCAAGTGGATGCTCTCATCTCTTCTTAACTAGGATTAAATAATGATTCTTTAGTCATCCTCTATTTCATTCATCATCATTTTCATTGGATATATAGTTATAATATTTCTTCTATTCATCCTTCCTTACTTCCATTATCATTCCATGTTCTGTGATATTTTTCCACCTAATATGCACTATTTTCAAGGCATTTGTATATTTTTATTATTTCCTCCATTCCATATCAAACATGACAAATATACAGGATGAGGAGTCTTCCATTTTTCTATGGTAGGTTTTCTAGTAATTTTATGAAAAAAATATGGTCTTATAGAATTATCTATTATTTCACATGCTATTATTTTCTTCATGATGCCTTAAAATGTAATCTTAATCTTTTAAAAAAATGTATCCATATTCAGATACCCCTTAGACCCATATTGAATTTTTAGATGATTTTTATATCATTGGTCACCACTATTTTGGGTGTGTGGAATCAATTATACTTAATGAAATAAATAGATAATTTACCATATTACCTCTAAAATGGTTCGGATTAGCATTAAATTATATTTTCCTTAACTGAGAAAGTAAATGCATTAATTTTAATTAAATGGAAGCTAGTGGAAATACAATGTCATGTGTTATAAATTAATAGTGAGTTGTATAATTTGTGACACCCATAGTTGGTTTTGGGAAAATTAATATAAATTATTTATAAGAAATAACTTATGGCTATTATAATTATACCATGGATATTGGTTTTTGAAAAAGGGTTAATGGAATTGTTGGTGAGGGATATTTCTTCTCCATTACATTGGTTATTGATCATGGAATCTCATGTTTTTAACATCGATGTTGGGAATGAAATTCCATGTTCCCTTACATCAGAGGTTGGGCATGATAACTCCCCCACTACTTTATGTGATGGACAATATGAATCACATTCTAAAGAGATTCATGATTATTAATGTTTTTGGAGAAATTACCTCATTTCAATTTGTGTTGATGCTTGTGTTATTCCTAGTCCATCTATCACATATTATCTATGTATATGACTATATATGCCCTCATGTATGTAGTGAAATTAAATTTATATATATTTTCTATTATTACTTATAAATTTATAAATATGGTAAACTAAGATAACGGTTATCCAGGCACATGATGAAGCAACTAATGTTATCCAGGTGTCCCATACAAACTTTAGATGACTAGATAATGATTTTTAGAATTATTTATTATTTATTATACCTTTACACCACTATTATATTCATGAAGACTATATTATTCTAGAAACTGTTTGTGGTAAAATATTTATTTTATCTCACAACATATTGGACATAGGATTGGTACCCAGAAATGTCTTATAGATATAGGTAGGGATAAGTAAAAGCTCCCAATCATGGATACATGAACTAATTTTCACATAGAATGGGATAATGGGTGTAGAGAAGCAGGATAATGAACACGACGCATTTGGATAAAAATTTTAGTAATTTGAAATTTTGTATACTAGGTTGTATATGTCTCTTACTTATATCAACTTTTTCCAATATCATCATGAAATTAAATATTTTTTATGTGACTCAACTTATGCATTTTTTATTCATACTTATTTTATTTTTCCAATTCTATTTTTTCATATTATGGTATTAATTTTTTCTATGATATTTGTTATCTTTTATGCATTCTCAATTTATTATTTCATTTTTACATTGTCATACTCTAACATGATGCTATTGACTCTCGATTGTATCACAATAGACAGTCAATATTAATTGGTATCCACTAGCATATGGGAATAGGTTTCTGATTCCATGCGACACAATGGATTGGGGCACCAATTTAGTGGTTCTTGATTCAGGATGTTACAATATCGGATATGTTAAATGGTTTTTAAAACTATCACAGATTTAGGGTTTTGAGATCTTTTACATTCCATTGACCATTCACTTTCTTGTGATCAATTACCACAATCAATCTCTTTAATTCTTTATGTTATTCATCTGTTTAAATGTATACTCATGACACCAATGTTATCAAATAAATAAACATAGTAATGTTTTATTTTATATGACCATTATACTTGAAATTCTCTATTTTTAATAGTATTTTAATTAAATATTTTCCCTATGTGGGTTGCAAATAAATGAATTTTCAAAAAATAATCTCTTTATTTCTGAGCGTAAGATCACAATTTTAAAACATTCCTTTTTTAAATTTGGAAGAATGTGACACACTTAGATTATAATATAATGAAATTATATTCAATAAAATTTTTGATGTGAAACAACGAGCTTAAACAACCCATTAAATGTATTTATTTAAATTTAATATATCTTATTGTTTTCCAAACATGCAACCATGAGTCCAAATGAACCATAATATACTATACCATTATATCCTAGATCATAAATTTATTTTCATGAATAGAAATTACTAAATATTGAAAACTATTACTATTTATTAATAACAAATAAAATAATAATCATTTAATATAAAATGGAATTTTTAATGAAAAATGTATTTATTCTAGAAGACGGTTTAGTCAAGATTTTCACCAATAAATTAAAATTAGTTTCTTCCAATGATAAAAATTTTATTAGAAAAATGATTTTTATTTAGGAAAATATAGTTTTAAAATTATATTTCGATGAATTATTAGGGATTTTCAAAAGTGATTATGTTTTTATGAATGGTGAAAAATATTATATTTTATTAAATACCATTTTTTCATTTAAATAATTTATGAGGTAGTATTTAATTATAAATTGGGATAAACTTAAAATTAAACCTATTATTTTAAAATATAACTATTTTCTCATTTTAATCAATTTCATATTGAATTTTTTTGTTAAAACATTATATACATTAGAAAAAAAATCATTGGAATCTCCTTTTTTCTTCAAGCCAATATGTATAGTTTTAAACTAAATTCTTGAACTTATGTGCATTGAATTTGAAAGAAAATATATTTATAATGAAAATAATTTATACTATCAAATATGGTCAACATAATTTTTTTTCCAATATTAAATTTTGAAAATAAAAAAAAATTTACTGGGGCCAATTAAAAAAATGGGATCCCCCAACATTTAAACAAAAAACATAAGCATTTTAATGAACTAAAAACGTTCTAAAGTCTATTTTATTTCCATATTGACATATTATAATGTCCAATTCTAGAGAATACTCAATTTGGTAACCTTGTTTCTTTAAATAATGATGTTTAATCCTTTTTCATTTCAAAAATTTCAAAAAGTTCCCCTCAACGTTATATAAAATAAAACCTATCTCATTTCACCTTCACCCATCAAACCCTTTAGTTCAACCATTACCTTTTGAAATCACATTCTGTATCCTTAAAATCATTTTAGAGGACTATATTTTTTAAAATATCTCTCTTTCGTTACTCTTTTGTTTAATCGTAATGAGGTTGACTGAGAAGAGATAAAATTTCTAACTCTGTGTTTTTGTCTTATTTCTTATTCATCCTCCGTAAAACATTTTTCAATTATGATTATATAATAACAATAATATCTATTATATATTTAGATTTCATTCATTTATGGTAATTACTTATAACCATATCCACGTCCCACAAATGAGGAACAATAATATTTCCCACGTGTACAACAAACTACCAACCTTATGAACTGATGTGACATATTTCCATCAAAACCATATATGGATGGGTATTACGGTGGATATAAAGTTTATATATGTTATTTATAAAATAATTATACCTCATAATTATTTATATAATTTATACCTTTTTTTACTTTCCATTCTTTATGGGTTATGATAACATCTCTCATGTGTTCATAGAACTACAAAATAATGAATTAATGTGTGTTTTTCTCTAACGCTTTACATGGAAGGTAATAAGGACATATTTAATTAATATATGTTATATAAATGACATCATTATTATATTCATAACTCATTTATAATTCTTAAAAGTAAATATATAATTTTCATTCATACCTTTTCACTCACTGAATGATGATAAGGTTGTTCATGTATGCATGAACTACCACCTTCAAAATGTATTGTGACCCCATTTTCATCAGTAAACCACATGGATAATATATATATATATAAATATTTATTATTTAATATATGATATTTCTATAATTTATTAAATATAAAATAGTGTATACATATTCTTCATAATGATCATAAAAAATTTGAAATTGTAGTGGTGTGTTTGTACAACATAATATCTCAATGATTGAATCATACATCATTTCTAAAAAAATCTATCATGATTTTTATTAATTGTATAATATATGTATTAATATGATAATTATTTCAATATTATTATTATAGTGATGAAGGAACTATATATAATGTAACAGAACTAGAACATTCAGAAAGAATAGTGAATGAGAAAACAAGAAATTCTACATCATATACAACAAAAATAATAAAATATCAACAAATAAATTGTGACGAGTTATTTTAAAACGATTATATATATTATTATAAAAAATAATATTATTTATTAATAATTTAATGTCATGGATAATTTTAATATATAGGAGATTAATTCTTGTTTAACCAGAATGAATAATGAGGTATACGACTTCACCTAAATTTCCATTAAATGAGGCATATTCTATTATTGTGTTCATAATTCATTTTATATGGTATACATAATGACACTTTTATGTGTAATATCATTAAAAAATCAAAATTAATTTTTTGGTTTTTATTTTTAATTATTTTATCATAGGTAATTTTACTTCAAAATTATATTGTGGTAAATAATTTCATAACCCAATTTTATTTTCTTGAGGTTATATTAGTTATTAATTTTCATTAATATTATAAAAATCTGTTTGAAATTAATTTAAATTTTCTTATCTTTTATTTATTGTTTCTAAGGAGGATTTACATTTGGAACCCATAATTTATTCATTAATCATTTCCAACTTCAGCATTCTGGTCTTTGTAAGGGATTATTTCACAATATCATTTTAATTGATATTGTTTAAAATTTTGTTTACATTAAATGAAATTATTTGATCATTGTCTAAAAAACCACATACATTTTCTTATAATCAAGTTATTCATAAATTTGTGGTGTAATAGAACCATTTTACTAGTCATTGGTACAAAATATGATTGATAAAATGATTGAGTAAAATATGACATCATTTCATTATTTTCTAGGAAATAGTTTTTCATCCAAAATGATGTTTTCTGAAAAAGGTGTACTTTTTTTTGAAATTCATAAAAATTAATTATTAATGAATTTATATACCCATGATTTTCATTTTTTCAAAATGATGAATGAAATATTCGTGTCTTTTTTCAAACAACTACTAATTTCCCTTTACTAAAAAAGTTAAAGGGGTCTTTGTTATAATATGTTCTACATTTACAAACATCTTTCTATTGTAACAACTATTTGTTTTATATATTACATTATATGTTTCAAATTTTATTTTCAAATAAAACTTTGTTAATTTTTTTATGAAATTTTATTTTTAAAATGCCATTTTCAAAATGAAATGGTTTTTTTCAGAGTCATATTCATAAAAATACTTAAATGATATTTATATTCATCACGAAAAACAACCAATTATTTCAAATACACTCTATTAGGGATGTGTTTTATTAATATTGTCATTATTATTTCAATGGATGTTTTATGATCAATTTTATCATGGAATTTATTGGCATTAACTTTCATAATTAGTTTTTATATTAGTTAAAATTCCCATTATATTTTCAATTTATTTTTATCATTGGATATTAATTTTATCCAAATATTCATATTATTTAAAATTGATATTTTTATTCCATAAATTGTATAGAATTTATACAAACAATGTTCTTCATTGCATGTTATTTGTATATCTGGAAAGGTTTTACAAATATTTATTCATTATTAAATGTATATATTTGATGATAAGGCACATTTCTCATGAAAAAAAGATTATTCAAAATATAAGAAACTTTTTGTATACGCAGTTATAGGTGGGGAATTTAATTATATTTCCCCTAAATGCTTGAGTAGTCATATAAGGTGAATCAATAAGCTAGATTATCAAGTTTCTACTTTTTGTTTCAAATTCTATTTTGAATTTTCTTGATGGTAAAAGTAACATATTAATATGAACATGAAGACTAATTATTAATCATTTCCATTATTATGAATTCAGTTACTGTTTTCCATCTTATTTTCAAAATTCTATTATCTTTAGATCCATTCCATTCTCAGTTTACATATTAAATAGTGTGTTGTGAGTTACTTTCCATTCATTATTGATTATTCCTCATCCACTTATTATATAATTGTTGTGGATTAAATAGTATATGGGAAAATTTATTTAACATCTCATATTTATTATTACTTGTCTAATGATGAAAATATTAATATATAAATCACATTTTTTTAGTTATTTACCTTTTAATGTCCTCTATGTTTATTTATTAGTGATAGCTTCCTATATAATTAACCCTTAATAAGAATTTTGGAATGTCATTTTTTTCCTTTCGATGGAATCCGTGAAGTGAATTATGATTGATATTCAAGGATAATCTATATTGAATAACCTTATTCTCGAAAAAATTATGTTGTAATTTGTGTTTCCAAATTTAATATGGGAATAAAGTATGCATGTAATTTACCATGTATACTAAACTATTTGGTTTGTTAGGTTTCAATTAATAATATCTCATGAAAATTTATTCAAGACACTATATTTGGGTTTTGGAGATAGGTTCATTAAATTCTTATTGTTTCTTCCATTTTTATTTAATTCGATTGATATCAATGTGTTAACAATTTATCATCTCAAATTTTCTTCTTTGAGACATATGTTATGTTGTACCTATATGTTATTTTATAATTGGAATCTATATATACATAGAATTATTCAATCATTTATATCCTTATTTTTCTTGTATTAAAGGTTTCATTTGATATTATTTCATTCATGGGTATTATCAATCATCACATAAAAAAGAGCCAGGGGTTTGTGATATAATATCATTATTACCAGGATTATTTATGGTTAAATTTTTGGATGATGAAATTATATTCCCTATATCTTTAAAGTCATATTTATATTATTATACTCTAGATATTTAGGATTATTCAATTTTTTTAATTTATATTTATTCTCTTTATGTATTCAAGATGCCAAAAAAATTGTTTTTTGTGAAAAATTAATTTATTTTTCTCTTCATTCTGGAAAAATTTATTACATGTCCATATTTAAAAAAATCATGCATTTTTTTAATATTCACAAAATATTAATTAAAGTCAGTATTACTCATTTTTAAATTTATATTAAATGTTTTTAATGAAAGGGTGTTAATTTTTGTAACTGATGTAGTATGGACATCATACTGAAAATTTGGATGAAATCACTATTTTTAGGATAAAAATATGTATTTATTTTGTCTCTATAAATTTTTCTATTTTAATTGAAGGATATATTGCACGTTCCAGTGTTATATCATAATGAAAATGTATTATATAATTTTATAAAAAAAACAATATTTTAATAATGTTATTTCATAATGAAAATGATGTTTTACCCAATAAATGTTTCATTTTTTTAGCATCAATTATTATTAATTTATAAAGTATTACATTTATGTTTCTTACTATTTTTAAAGGTATATAATACAATAATAACTTATTTATTAATTCATAATATGTTTTTTGACTATGATGGTGAAATATTGATGAAACATGTCTTTATCTATAATAGGTTATCCTGTAATGATAAATTCATTCAAGAAATTGTGGCATATATATAAATTTATTATAATTATATGATGTTTTTTTAGTTATAAATCATGTAAATATGGATGTTTCATCAGACATGTATGGTTGGATATGTTATATTCATCCAATTCATAGTTTATTGATGATACAGTATGGAAACTCGAAAGATAAGATGTAGTTAATAAATGCCTAAGAGACATCATTGCAAACTATATTGGATTAAATCATAATAAAAATTTATAAATTTTTGGGTATGAATTTAAATTATCTTTATTTGTCCAAAATTAAAATATTTTGAATTAATTATGGCTATTAATTCCATTTTCCAGGCTTATGTGAATGAAAAGAAACATATGACTTATACATAATATATTTTCACATACCTCATGACTGATAATCAATGATTCAAACACTGTTGATTCTCCTTTCGGTCACAGAGTCCAACAAATAGAAAAGGGGAATAAATTAGGCACAATGAGGGTCTCCCTTTAAAGAACATCAAAAATTGACAAAGACATGCACCAGTAACCCATTTGGAGGGAGTCACGCATGTTTTCTGTGCGCCGTGCAAGTCACTTGTGCCCCACCTATAGGTCGCGCAAGTCACTCGCATTCCCTATTATTTTTTTCTCCCAAGGTGCCCAGTGGCCAATAAATAGCCCCTGTGGGCCCCCCATTTCAGGGACGAATTTTCCATATCTTAGATTCAAGATCTGGTTGCCCAAGTCTTTGTCTGACATCTTCGAAACACTTTAAAGGTAATTATTTACCTATAAGCGAAGCTCAAAAGAAGAAGAATAAGGATCAAGTGTTAGAACTCATGAATACTTGTGCACCGAAGTGTACATCCCTTAAGGGAAATGAAGACACATGCACGCCGCCTTTCCCTCTCAAGGTAACTTGTGTGCCACACTTCTGGAAGCCTCTAGGGATGATACTAAGGTCTTGAGTTCAATATCGCCCAAGTATTACCCTATATATTTTTCGTCGCCGAAGTTGAATCATGTCGCAAAGTCTACGTTCACATCCAAGACTTGCACGCCTCCTTCCTAGTCACCTCCTTTCCTCAAATACACCTCTCCTCTCCAAGACATAGCCTTCAAAACCCTTCTCAAATCCATTTATGGAATGGTTCATTTGTTGTATTCCTTGTCTGAAAGGAATTCTAGTAGAACCTCTCACAAAACATCGTGACATACAAGCTTTATGCAACCATGGTTAGGGGTTTCCTATATAACCTCAACCTTTGAAATGAGAAGATATTTTGATTTGGGCCTCCTTCTCCGGAGTAAGCCCCAAGTCTCATGTCCCCTTAACCTGGGCCTCCTTCTCAGGAGTAAGCCCCAGTCTTAATTTCCTTTAACATTGGACCACCATCTCAGGAGGAAGCCCCAAGTTATAAGTTGCCTTTAATTGGGAATCCTCCTTAGGAGAAATCCCCAATCTTAATTTCTTTTGATTTCGGATTCTTTCTCAGGAATAAAACGTAATCATAAGTCCCTATTTATTTGGGATTCCTTTTCATGAGTATGTCATGGGGTTAAAATTATAAATCTCCATAAAGTAAAAATACTTTTATGGACCCCGCTCTTGGGATTCTTTCCCAAGTCCTGGTCTTCATTTACTTGGGCTATCATACATACGTAATACCCACATCATTTCTCATAACTGTATCATTCATGGAACCATCGTCATGTTTATTTATACCTCTTGTTTCTCACACCGAGCATGACTCACGTGAGCTTAGAGTGTAATAGTAATCATGACATATTTTCTTGGGACATTAACCAGGCATAAACCCCATATTTCATTACCCTAACTATGTGGACATTGATCTCTACCTTAAAAGTAAGGTACGTAGGAAGCCTTTATAAGGTTCAATCCCATATTTCATTAATTCTTTTCTATCCCATATGACGTTAAAATATATCCTTCTTATCGAACTACATGGGTTCTGATTCCTTTTTAACATGGATACATAGGTGGCTGGTCTGCGGGTATGATCCCAACTCATAAATAATCCATGTCTTTCTAAATGACAATAAAATTCATGTAGCCCACTGAGTGGCTTTAAAACCAATATGGTTATCATAGTGACCAATATATTTCTATATAATATATTAGAGGATAACTTTGACTATGAATCTCCAATACATATGGATGATTATCTATCGATGAAAAACCTAAAATACATATAAAATATTCTCTAAATACCATACATATCAATCATCGATTTCCAAGTTTAAATTCATTATCATTCTTGGTGAATTAATAAGTATTCATGAACATAACTAAAATCTATAAGAGAGTCCTAGAGTAGGAAATAATTATCCCCAAAAAAGGTGTGATGAGCCTGACTTCCCATCCTCTCGACCAATGAAAATTCATAAGCCTCATTGGTCCACAACTAATGAGCACCTACATTTGGAAAGTAGGTCTAAATGGATATAGAATCATTGTGTGTTTCAGGTTCTATGAATAAACCCGTTTGAAACTGATTCGAAAGATTGAAACATAAAAAAACAAGGTCATTCCCATTTCTAGAAGAAACTAAAAACGGTGAACTGACGTGAATCCTTAACCATGTTAAATGATGTTTTACCTATTTGTTAGGCACCTATTAAACACAATATGGGGCCCACAATGAAATCAACCACATATGTGTTCATCCAAAAGATGTAGTTTTTTCAAGCCTATATTGATTATGTCTACTACATCAAACATGCACTCTTTTCCAATATCTCTCTCCAACACAGAATGGATTCATTAAAATTCACACCTGTGAATGCGTCACCCGCTACTCCTCCTGGATCCTCATCTGCTATGACGATGAAATAAACTACTTAGTGTCTTCAACGATGGGTCTCAAATGCATTGGTGAGGGAATACCATCAACATGGTAGCATCCCGACTCTGGAGGCCGCTGGACAAGCCCTCCAAGTTAACAACTCACCCCGGTTGTCCGGACAGTGACGACCAGTGGTCAGGAAGCAGGTGGTTCCAACCACCATATCCAACTGTTTCAGGTCGTTATCCCCAGAAAGCAACAACCTGTCCCTCCCATATTATAGGGTGGTGAATGAATAGGTCACTCAAGGCCTCAGTTCAAGAAGACAGGAGCCCTTCCTGAGGACTCCCACCAAAAATCGCTGCCAGACTCGTGCGGTAGAGCACCCTCATCGTGATGATGGTATCGCCTCTAGATGTTTGGCTCAGGTCCCTCATACCCAAACACACAAGATGAACCATCAGAGTTAAAATTCATCCAACATGGAGTAGGTTCTTACCTCTTCCCCCTCCATAGAAGTCCATCAATCTAACTAGATGGAAAACAACGAGCGGGCATATATACTCGTCCGTCCTGATTTCACTACCCAGCAGACTCGTATGGTAGTAACACATCAATCCCACTAGGAAATCCCATTGGAGTACTATAGGAAGGCACATACACCTATTTATAATTCAACATCTGATCAGTAGGCTTGTCTGAGTGCATCCAAGGAATCTCTCCAATCAAATGTGGTGACCACCTGTAAACAGGCACATACACCTACTTACACTCGTCAATTCTGCCAGTACTGTCGTCTGCCAGTCTTGAAGGATGTTCATCAATAATATTTGGTGGAGAAAAATCAGCAGGGACATGCACCTGCGATTCATCAAGATAACAAAAAGTCTCGTTTTGTTGCACCCATAGATGTCAATTGGAAATCTCCAATGACAAATAGAAGGAAGACACAACTTTCTTCCCCCACACATGTGTACTGTCAAAATTCACTAACATAAAAGGAGTACAGGAGCAAGAACACACACCTACTCCAAACACTGAATGGAAGTTTATTCCTGTTTGGGTAGCTGAATTCACCAAGAACATTCTCACAATGGTGAAAGAGCATAAGAAAATCTCTGCCCATATTCTGGATACCTGTTAGAATATTATAACAACTTCAACAACATCACATGGAAAGAATCCTAAATCTATCTCTATCGATGGAGTGACTCATCAACATGTCACTCTGGAGTAGATACAAACCTCTATTCCAGTCTAGGAGGTTTGTGGGGAATACTCCCCCATGTCATATGGACAATCAATTCGGGCACATAAACCCAATTTAAATGGATATAAATAGCCTAACCTGACCATTTCTCTTGAGAAGGCACATACACCTGCCCATAGCAACCACTTTCATCAACAAGTGGTTTCGAAACTGAGTAAGAATGCCTCCAAGAAAAATACCCATCCATCACAGTTGAAAAATGAAGATCCAATCTGTAATAAGGCCTTGCTCAATGATGGAGTTCTTGATTCCCTTAGACAATTTTATGTTTGAACTCAATATTTGACTCTCTAAATTCCTAATTCCAGAAGTAACAACAAGAATTCTGAAGGTCATCATCATAAACTTCCTCTTGAAGGATTGCTTCATGAAAATTCGGTCAATCACGAAGTATTATCATCATATGAGAGCCACAATAACCCTTTGAATGGCTAGAAGACCAAGGATCAAGGGGTTCTATATTTTGTTGTAACCCACCATGTTGGTCCTCCCTATGATGATGAATTTATCTATGAATGTCCTCTATGCAGTAGTATTTCCCATTTCCTGGAGAATTCATCAATGGACAGTGTAGTAATGAGAAATCCCTTTTATCTTAAGGCACTTGAAAATGAAAATCCAGTCACGTCTGATGCCTTACCACTAGCAGGTGAAATACATTCTCAATCAGAAGATATCCCTGGGTGTAGGTCATTCTCTGAACAACCCCCGGGTTATTCATCTTCTAATTTGACAAGTGAATTCTCTAAAAATCATGTTGAATCAGATGAAGAAAGAAAGATGCACCAGCTTTGGTCCAATCAGTTTGTAGAATCATCATCAAATGACAAAGAGGAAGTACGGAATATGAGAAAATAACTAAAGAAAGGTGAAATACCAGTCATTTTTTTGGCCTTTGGCTGACTCTCACAATGATATTCCATAGATATTGACAGAAGATTGTATTCACAATATTCATCTCAACATATGGAAAACTCTTTGCCACTTAAAATAGAAAATATTATCTTATGATGAATATCAAAATCATGTCAAGATAATAGAAGTGTTCCAATGGAAAATTGACTTGGCATCTCTCTCAGTTTCTTGACGTTTGAAGGTTGAAAAACAGTAGAGAGCCCTTCAGCATTCATGTGTTGGAGAATTAAAAAGCTTGCGCTAATTAATTACCAATGCCCAATCTGGTATTCATATCAGGGGATGAAGTGTTCATAGAGCATTGAATTTCACTATGCTCTCCAGTCAAAAAAGCCTTCCAAAAGTGGTCTCAGGCAATGTTATTGTCTATGGCTGGCCACATATAACTGGTTTTGTGCGTAATCAAAGGCTTTCCCAAGAATTGGCCTCAACTAATTCTTCCCAAAGTTAGGCATATAAAGAACAAGGTTTCGAATTACTCTTGCATCATAAAAAATGAGAATATCGAGTAGGCTTCTCGTTTAGAGCATGAACATCATCAGGTGACATGAGTGTCAGAAATAATCCAACAGTCATCAAAGACAGGTGATTTGAGTGGATGTCGGATTATCCATCCAACTAATTTTCAGACTAAATTTTGCCAAATCAGAAGAGCTTTTAAGAAAATTTCTGATGTAGCAACTCTAGAGCCACCTTAGCTTTCCAGACAGGGGACTCTTTTAATACAACCCTCGGGATCAACAGACGGGATTCGAGGATTTGAGCAGAAAAAATAGGAATAGCCCTAGTCCATCGGACTAGGGACATTTTCAAATTCTCAGTCTCTTCCTCAATGAAAGTCAGTCTTCTCTCGATTAGGGAAGAAGACAAAAGAGGAACACATGGCTGAATTATTAGGAGATTCCCTCCAAATTACGGTTCATCAAGAAGTTCACGAGGGGTCATTATAAAGTACATTGAAGAAGACAGTATCACAGAAGTGCAGATAGAAGGGCTCCATTGCATTATGAATCGATAAATGTCATCAATGTTGTTGTAACTAATCGCCTAGAACATGAGGCTCACTTAGAGGGATCAGATGAATAAGTTCATGTTCAAGAGGTTGTACACACAAAAATAAATGAATGAGGTGTACGTACCAGAAGAGAGAGGTTTGACCAGGGGAAAGACATTCCTTTGGGTAATTCCCATCCATAATCCAGAAAGGCACATGCCAAGGAAAAGGGTAAAAGTCAGTTTATATTCCACCCTACCTTTGAAGAAGACTAATAACTCTCATCAGAGGAAAGGTTCCCATAGCAGGAAGAAGAAATAAAGGAATTAAGGAGGTTAAATGGAGAACTACTTCAAGGTAGTCTTCCTCCTAAGCATATTAGAGTTAATCAATCAAGGTAATTTGTTGTAGATACTGGGATGGATCGAGAATATCCTCCATTACAAGTACACCCTCACAGGTCCAATCCTATGGGTCATACGTGACAGCAACCAGTAATACTACCATCAGTGGCAATACCGGTCACCACACTCATCCAAACTCCAGCTATCACACCTACTCAGGCCCAAGCTCAACCATATGTTTCTAAAAAATTAATGACTACCATTGAGTCATTAATAGCTTGGTTGGAATCTATGGATGGAAAGAGTTCACATGTTCAACCAGAAAAGGGATATTACCCTAAATGGGTGGATGCAATTCCTCCCCCATCACATTTGGTGAATACTAGATTCCCAATTTTTAATTGTTTGGGAGATCCATAACAACACATAACACATTTTGTTTCTCATTGTGATCCTATGATGGGAAATACTCAACAACAAGAGGCAGTTAAGCTCTGGTGTTTTGTGCAGTCATTACAAGGAACCGCTTTTGTCTGGTATACTAGTTTGAAATCTCGGTCAATTACTGGGTGGGAAGATCTCCATCAAAGATTTCATCTTCAATTTAGCTCAACATTGCCAAAGACAATAGTTTTTTATCTTACCAATTTTAAACAATCGAAAAATTAACGAGTTTAATATTTCATTGCTCGTTGGAAGGGATTAACATATTCCATAATTTTAGCACACATCGAGATGAATTGTTGCCAATATGTATGGAAAATCTTCTTGATGAATTACGCACACCGTTGATCCTTGTGAAATATACAGGAGGGTTTTGAGACCATACATCAATCTCCCAGTAGATAAAATATTCTCCAATAAACACTAAGGCTAAAACTTGTGTAATTCCATCAGTTCCAAGAAGGAGAATAGGGAAAGCAGATACTGCTATAGTTACACTTAAACAAGCACACATACCTACTTCCACTTCAAAACCTTCATCACATAGAAGGGCTCCACCCCCTGATCATCAAAAAAATGGTTTCCTCTTCTAGATGATCAAATAGATCAAAGGCGAAAACTGTTTGTATATTTTAAGAACAAATTTTATTCTTTCCAGACTGAACAAGTTCCTGGCTACTTAATCTCAGCTTTGGAAAACAGTATGGTTCAGTTGCCAAGGACCAAAAGGCCATACATGGAAGGAGATGAAGACATCCCCAACTGTTTCCCATGTCATCAGATGTTGGGGCATCCCATTTAAGTGTGTTTTGTCTTCAAATACCTCCTACAAAAGATGGTGGACTCTGGATAGGTAAAACTGAAAGGTTCTTCATCCCATGTAGCATGTGTTACTGCTACTGATCCATAAGAAGAAGGAAGGTGGCATGAAGTCAAAAGTAAAAATTTGCAGAAATATGATGATTGGATGGTTAGAAAAATGATCAACCAAAATCATGCTATTTTACAAACACAATTGAATCCACCAATTTTGTCTTCTGCTTTGAATGCCATATAAAAAACCCCTTCATCGGAAGGAAAATACTCAAAGAAGCAGCGTAATTTGAAGAAAGAAGAGTAGTCAGAATAAAGCAAGCTCATGTCAATGCCTAAGTTGTCATTGACTCTTGAAGATTATATGCCATCTGCTTCAAAAGAACGGGCACTGCCCCACAAAACGGCACAGCCTAAACTGTTTAATCAGGAAGAATCTTCATTATATGAAAAATTGATCTTTGGTTCTGTTAACATGATTCATTAAACAGATCCTTATGCCAATGATAGTTTCAATTATGATGATCCAAAGTTCCCTATATCTAACAGAGTAATTAGAAGAAGAGACAGAGGTCTAGGATACAGGGGAAGACATGGATATTCTAGAAGCAACTATTTCGATCCTACCCCTTCTAAAATAGTTTATGCAGAAGAAACTCATGGAAATTCCCTTTAGTTGGATCAACAAGAATAAGAATGTTCTTCCACACATGGTAGTTTTGGTCCTGACGCAGTTATTTTGGAAGACCGGTTAGAGGTCACACCTTCTTCCTATCCGAAAATAGATAGACCTAGCCGGTCTAATCTACCGAATCCAGGAGTATTTCCAACTCCTACCCTGATACGAGATTCATCTACTGCCAAAGCATCAACATCCAAAGAACCTGCTAAACCACATTTTCAGGATGGGAAATGTCGAACTTTGTACCAAAAGTATGATGTCGTGAAACATTTGGCCCAATTACTGGCCAAATTATCAATTCTGGATGCCTTGAATCCATCAAAATATCTTCGAAAGGTGCTTAGTGAGTCTTTTTCAAGTCCTCAAGAATTCTATTCTGAAATTGTTTCGGTTGAAGTCTACCATATAGAGAATGATCCTGCAGAATGTCATGTAGTGATATCTTTTAAAAATGAAGATGAGGATTTTGTTGTACATAGACATATCAAACCATTGTATCTATCTAGAAAAGTCAATGATATAGACATCTGACGAGCTTTCATTGATAATGGCTCAGGAGTCAATCTCATTCTTATTCATACACTTCATCGATTCTGCCTCCCCAAATCTAATTTATCTCCTTCTACATTGATGTTGAATGGATATGATAAGAATGAACAAGTACATATATGTGAGATTACACTCAGAATTCAGTTTGAAGACCTTGTGTCTAATTCAGATTTCATGGTTATTCGTCAGGACACAACCTTCAACCTTTTTCTTGGAAGACCTTGGCTACATCAACATGCGTTCGTGCCTTCGTCATACCATAAATGTCTCAAATATTGTTTCAATGGCCAAATTGGGACATTTTATGGTGACAAAGCCCCATTCAAAATGTGTGAATCTAAATACATTGAGGCTTAATTTTATCACAAGGAGGGATAGGAAAAATCCACGGCAGAGAAGGTTACCCAAATTAATGATCCAAGTGCTTTGGAAAAGATTCCAGTAAACCCAAAAATAAATGTGAGTATAGATTATGTGTTTCCTATTAGTCAAATTGACAGGACAGACCTAAATCCAAACACACTTATGGAAACTTCCATAATATTAGTTACGGCAATCGAGCCAGACAGCATGGGAGAAATTGTTGATTCGCCAAGCAGTAATGAAAGCATAAATGGAGATGTCTTCATTTCATCCACTGAAATCCAGAAATTCTATACTTCATCAACCAGATCAGAAGAAGTTATAGAAATACCAGAGGAAAACAATGTTGCCAATTTTCAATCCATCATCTTCTCTCTATCACCCCAAAAAGACCCTTCATCATCAATAGAGTCAGAAATGTCATCCTCTTCTCCAAGATGTTCAAATTTTAACTTCTCCCCTGACCATGGAAATTCTGATTCGTCATATACTATGCAAGTAGAAATGGAAGAAATAACACATATTGAAGAAGAAGAAGAAGAAGATCTCATGGATTATCCTCTAGCATTTGAAGAGGGTATCTCTACTACTGTGGATGAACTCCGAGAAATAAATATGGGTACAAAAGAAAATCCACTACCCACTTTAATTTGTTTATCCATGACTCTTGAAGAGCATGAAATGTATACTTCATTTCTAATGAAAAATCGAGATGTATTTTCTTGGAATTATACATAAATTCTAGGTCATGATCCCGATGTTTCCACTCATCATTTGTGTTTTCCAGAAGAACATAGAGGATTCAAGCAAGTAGCAAGAAGAACACACCCAACTTAAGCTTCCAAAATTGAAGCTGAAGTTGATAAGCTTATCAAGGATAACTTTGTCAGAGAATATCAATATCCCAAATGGTGGGATAATAAGGTCTCTGTGAAAAAGATGAATTGAAAATTTATATTTTTTATTGACTTCAGAGATCTTAATCGGCATTTTCCCAAAGTTTATTTTCCAGTTCTGATCACACAATTCTTAATTGATGCAACAGCTGGCTACGAAGCACTTTCCATCAGGGATGGTTATTTTGGGTACAATCAAATTCCAATGGCCCCAGAAGACGAAGAGTCTATAGCCTTTAGAGCTCCTCAAGGTGTGTTTTTCTATCGTGTAATGCCCTTTGACCTAAAGAATGCAGGTGAAACATATCAACGTGCCATGCACCATATCGTCAAACAATTTTAGGGAATTTTTTTGAATGTTATGTGGATGATTTGTGGTTAAATCCATACAAATTTCTAATTACTTGGATGATCTAGAAATCATATTCAACCAACTTCGACAGCACAATTTGAAGATGAACCCCTTGAAATGTGCTTTCATCGTAACATTGGAAAAATTTCCCGTCTTTGTTGTATTCCATCGTGGTATCGAAGTTGATCCTGATAAGACAATATCAATCCTTGACATGTAACCTCCTAAAAATTTGAATGAATTAAGAGAACTTCATGGATACTTGCCTTATATTTAGGGTTTCATTGCAAATTTGGTAGGAAAGTGTTTACCTTTCACCAGATTAATGAAGAAGGGAGTCACCTACCAGTGGGCTGAAGAATGTCAAGAAGCATTCGATATCCTCAAGAAATGCCTCTTATGTCTAAAATTATTAATTCCACCTGTTTGAGTAAGACCACTTATTCTCTATGTGACAGCTTTAGAGTGATCATTGGGTGCCTTCCTTGCCCAAAATAATGATGTTGGGAATGAAAACAGCCTTTACTCTCTCAGTGAGACTATTCTTGAGGCAAAAAATCGATATTAAAGTATTGAAAATTAATTCCTAGAATTAATCATTGCAGTTAGAAAGTTGAGAGACAACATACAACATCATGAGGTCTAATTGGTATCTTGCAATAACCCGCTCAAATTTATCCTTAGTCATCCAATGCTTACAGGACGTCTGGAAAGGTGGGAAGTTATTTTGCAGGAGTTTGATATCCAGTTTGTGTCTCAAAAGGCAATAAAGGGCCAAGATCTGACCGATTTCCTTGTTGAACACCCATCTGTAGAAGAGACATCATTGAATATGGAACTTCATGATGAAGAAGTCTTCTCTATTCATGATAATCCTCAAACATGGGAAATGTACTTTGATGGTGCCTGCAGAAGTCCAACAGGGAAGAAAATGGAAGATCCTAAATTCAACAAAGTTGGGTTAGGAATCATGCTTATTTCCCCAGAAAAGGCAGTGCTACCCTATTCATTCTTATTATTGGAAGGCGGTACAAACAATGAAGCAGAATATCAAGCTCTCATCACAGGCTTGAAATTGGCACTTCAGGCACTGGTGAATCACGTGAAGGTAAAAGGCGGTTCCGATTTGGTAATAAACCAAATCAATGGGGATTATTCCATCATAAAGGAAGAGTTAATCCCTTTGTGTGATTATGTTAGAGAGTTAATGGAAAAATTTCCTTCAAAACTGGAATTTTCATATGTACGGCGATCACAAAATGCCCAAACTGATGCACTGGATAATGTTTCCATAGCCCTGGAAGATCCAAACTGGGAAGAAACACTCATCAGTATTTCCCACCTTCATGTAGTTTCACCTTTTTTTCAAATCAGAATAGAGGAAATCAATAAAATCAGTCTCATTTATGAACCTTAGGGTCATACTACAGGATGGATAACACCTATCAGGGAATACCTTCAAAATGGAACACTCCCACCTGATAGAGCCGAGAAAGAACAAGTCTGGCGATCTGTGGTCAATTTTACTATTTATGATAGCCTAGATCCCCAAAAAAATTCTCCACAATAGATGTTTTGATGGAATTATCATCATATGTATTGAAGGTGAAGAGACAATGGCTGTCATGAGTGAAGTTCATGCTAGAGTTTGTGGTTCCCACGAGTTTGGACATAGACTTTTTGGTCAAATTTGATTGCTTGGATACTTATGGCCTTCAATGATGCACGATTTTGTTGATTTCACTAAGAAGTGTCATTCTTGCCATGTATGTGCCAACATCATTCATCAACCTCCGGAGTTTCTTCATACAGCTAAATACTCCTGGACGTTTTCTACATGGGTAATGGATATAGTCAAACCTTATCCTCCAGCTACAGCTAATTATTTTAAGTATATTCTTACTACAAATGACTTATTTTCAAAATGGGAAGAGGAAATAAATCTCAAAGAAGTTAGTTCTAAATTCATTGTTTGCTTCATCAAGTCTTACATCATTACCATATATGGTGTCCCTCATACCATATTGATGGACAATGGCACCAAATTCTATTCATCCGAGGTGAGAAAGTTGTGTCAAGAATACAACATCAAATCCGACCATTCATCTTGGTATCATACAGTGGCCAATGGCCAAATAGAGGCCTTCAATAAGAGTCTTTAAAACATACTACAAAAGATGGTGGATAAAAATAATAAATCATGGACTAGTAAACTTTTTCATGCTTTATGGGCTTATCGGACCACCACCCACACTGCTACACGATCAACTCAATATTCATCGGTATATGGAACAGAAGCAGTCTTGCCCATTGAGGTTCAATTAACTTCGCTCAGAGTAGCCATTTGTGATCAGTCATCCACATATGAACAATCTCAGCAGTGACTTGATGAATTCGAATGATTAGATGAAAAAATATTGTGCACCCTGTACCACTTGGGAGTCTATCAGAATTGAATATCATGGGATTTCAATAAAAAAAAATTCATTGTTCATTCATTCAAGTAGAATTGGTGTTGATCCTCAGAACTCTAATTATACCAGGAAAGAAACCTCCAAATCTTGAGTCAAAGAGGGAAGGACCTTATTCAATAGATAAGGTATACTCCAATGGAGCTTATTCATTATTCTCAATGAATGGAGAACTCATCATGACTCCAACCAATGCCAGATTATTGAAGAAGTATTTTGTGTAACAAAAATACATCTTGTTGTCCTTGTTGCAGGACATTAAACTGCATAGCCCCTCAATCATCCAACATGATGTTAAACTGTGTTCCCTTCATCATCCTACAAGACGTTAAACTATAAACAGTCCCTTTTACATCCTAAATGACCTTAAACTATAAATTTTCATCCTACATGAAGTTAAACTATGAAAAAGTCCCTTAATACATCCTAAATGACGTTACACAATGAACATTCCCTACAAGACATTAAAATGCACCACAATACATCCTAGATACATGACGTTAAACTGTACATCACCCTTTGTCCCACATAACGTTAAACTGTGCATCATTAGGCTTGTTGCTACCTCTTATTTCTCACAATGAGCATGACTCATGTGAGCGTAGATTAAGCTTCAACCAAAGCACCCTCTCTGGGCCGCTAACCACAAGTAAGTCCCAACACCATTTTTGGGTCGTTGTCCTCAAGTACAACTCGATCACTAATTCATTCTCAATTGAACTACGTAGTCATTGATCCTTGCCTTCTAGGGTGGGTGTGTAGGCTACCTCCTATGGTTCAAGCCCAAAACCAATATCTTCATATCGGTTCACCTCCATCTCATACTATGATGATCCGTGAAACCCCCTCTCGGAAATCAGTATCTTCACATTGATTCATCATCGTCCTACATGATGTTAAACTATGTACTTCCCTTTTGTCCCTGTTACTATACACTAAACTGTGCAACACCATCGTCCTTTCTATATGATGTTAAACTATAAAATCCCCCATTGTCCTCGTTGCTAGACATTAAACTGCATAGCAATACATCCTAGCTACATGATGATAAATTGTGCATCATTGGTCCAGGCATATGACCTAAAACTATTCGCAATTTTGTCATGTATGACAATAAACTACAATAGTCTCTGACACCATCACCTGAGAGGGAATCATTATTGACATTGATCTCCAATCATGTCATATTCCAAGGACTACGTGCATACATGGAAATGCCCAAACCTATAATCTTGGGTCCAACCATCATTGCACTAAAGTCCCCTTCAACCTTCACATGTACAAACCAAATCTGTATAGAATATATTTCAAGAACTATGTATGGCTTGATTCCCATCCCTTTGGGATACGTAGGAACATTCGAGCATCCCTCAAATCTAGCCCTATGACTTTGGGCTTAACCCCAAACTCCACTTTCAGTCCCTTGGAGGAAAAGTCCCCCTATGAGCACATGAATGTCATATGAAAACCATGGTCTTTATTCACATCAGGTTTATAACAAAACACACAATGTCCCTCACTCATTATGGTCTGATATCTATGACCCTAAACAAAGATCTCCTACACTCTCATCAAACATGACATTAAACTGCATTTCAAGAACTACGTATGGCTTGATTCTCATCCAAATGAGATATGTAGTGAAGTCCAGCATCTCAATTCAAGACCAAAAAACAACATGATTATGGTCAAAATTGGTCTATGTATCTCCTTCATGCATTAGAAAATACCCATTTTCATGTATTATACAGCTAACCTTAAATACTTCCAGATCTCTATAACCCTTTTCTTGACTTCTAGTCACAAAATGCCTGATACCCGGGAATTCTTTTGCCTGACCATGCAGGAAATTCCCTTAGGTGGCCTTGCATAAATAGTCTTCATAACGAACTTGTCTTCCAAAAGATTATATTATATGACTATGCATCCAATTCCCTTAGGTGGCCATGAATAATTCAACCCCCCTAAAAGGTTTTATAAATAGTGGTAACTTCGTTCTTGGGGGGAAAACCTCATTTGTCCCTATTGGTCTTAACGAAAATATATAGGGATTCGCAAAAATATCGATCCTTAACATATTTCTCCCATACTATTTTTCATGATCTTAAAGTATTCAAGTCAATGTTATATATTTACCTTCCCTACGATTTGGTCAGACCTTCGCATGAGTGACATTCATCCAATCCTTTGACATTCTTGATTGGGAATATCCTCTCCATATTCAAGTACCTCTCTCCATACAGGAGACTCTATGATTTGAGAAATTTGATTCTCCATAAACTTTCACAGGATTTTAGCAATAGAAAATTAAATTTATGTGAGTTCTTTTTCCTGACTATGCAGCACGTGCCCTTAGGTGGACTTGCATAAATAGTCTACATAACGGTCCTGTCATCCAAAAGATGCTATTATTTGACTATGCAGCCAATGCCCTTATGTGGCCCTGCATAATTCAACCCCTAACAAGTTTGTCAAATAGTGGTAACTTCACTCTTAGGAAATACTTCCTCAGATTCCATTTTTCCCATTTTTCATATAATCCCTCAGATTCAAAATTTCTTAAGTCATAGTTTACATGTTTTCCCCCATACTTGAATATGGTAATATGTTTTCAAACAAATTATGAAGGAATTGAGTCAATTTTAATCCATTCGGTCAATGCTATTTGACCATAAACATTAGACTTTTTATGTCCGACATGCATGACTTTAAGCTGCCAACAAGAGACAGGGTACTCATTAAATTGAGAACCTGTAAAAGTAACTCTAAAAAAAAGTCGAGCCCCAGCACGCTAAAAGTACATTTTGTATTATTTAGGCAATATTGATTAACAAAAAGATGAATTGTTTGTGAGGTTGTTTGTATAATCCTATAAAAATCAAACTAGGCTAACTATGCCCATTAGATTAGGTAAAAAAATTTAAGTAGATAACAAGATAATGTAGGTAAAAATGATTGATGATGAATTGTCTTTTTCATTGATGCACAAGATTAGAAGAACATCCAATGATTAGAGTATATTCTATTTTTCAAGAATTACAAGAGGATTTCAAAAATAACTTTTCATTGTATTTATGTCCTCCCAAGCATCATCAGCAGCCACTTGAAGTTCATTCACTCAACTTGCTTTAATATTTTCAGCTTGATGGAGTGCTTTCTTGGCATCTGTGATGGCTTTCATACCATCTGTTTGGACTCCTTCCAATGAATTGTTAAGCGGGTCAAGTTCCCCGGAATCGGCATCTAGCTGTTGCTGAAGGTGAATGTGCTAGACAACTTTCTCCTTGATATTATGCTTCATCTCCTTTAGCTTTGCAGCATGATCAACCTCAGCTCGGGACACCGCAGCCTGGAATTCACCGATATTGGTTAGCAGCCTCGCTCTGATCAAATCATGATGGAACTTTTTCTCCTTCTCCCTCTTTAAGATGACTTGTTTCACCGAAGTATGGATCTCTTGATATCCAAAAACACCAAGTCCCAGCATGACGAACAAGGATGACAGTCACGGGATCTTCGAAGATAGCTCTTCAAGAGGAACTTCAGATATGATCTTCTGTATGTTCTTCCATGCCTTGCGACGTGTGAATTGGAGAGCCTTTTGCACATTTGGGTCTGATTCAGCATTACTATCACAGGGGGGAATATAGTCCGGGATTAATGCACTTAAGGAAGAACCATGTTCTTCCCCTTCCCCCCTAACCCTTGGTAATTCACTTTCTACTCCCGTTGGGGCTAAGGCTGAGGCTTCACCTCCAGATCTATCCAATGAAGTGGATGACCTTGCATAGTCAATTTAAAGCTTTGGTTAGTTTCAAAGGATAAAAAAAGTTGATTGACTTTCTTGCAAAATAATTACAACCACAAATATTATCATCTTTTACCCAAGGTTAGATCAGTAGTATGAGAAGGATCCTCCCCATCTATCCTAGCTTCAACAGGATTTTCAGGACGGGTTTCAAGAATCTCTGTCGGGTTAAGCTCCACTTAGACTAGCATCTTTGTAATGATAGGGTTGTCTCTACCCCCTTCAGGCATCAGCATATCAGTAGCATTCTCAAATATAAATGCACATTCAACCAATCACGGTCAGAGATGTAATAAAAAATATAACAAGATTATGTATAACACTCACATCCAAAATCTTCTAAATCACATGGAAATTTAACATGATCTAAAATTTCATCAAAATAAGTGCCAAGATTCATCATTTCATCCAGTGATATCCCAGATTCCTGGTTAGTCTCACCAGTGGGAGAATTTGACATGTCTTCTTAGAGACCCCCCTACTGTGACCTCTGACCCCAGATAGCTTCCTCAGAGAAAATTGCAGAGTCTGTTGCAGTAGTCACCAAATGTTCTGGTGTAGGTGTTGAACCTAAAGCATCACATGATAGAGGTCAGTGGATGTTTTCATTCAATGTTCTATGATGTATTGTTAATTTACCATAAGCAGGCTCTTCTATCCTTGCAGCAGCAACATGAGCAGAACTGGGAACAGACACCGGCACTTCTTCTCTAAAAATTTATTCTGGAGCATCCAAGTCATCATGTATTTGTGACTGTTCAGTAGCACCCTCCATCATTCTATGAGGAGGTTCAGTCCTCTCCCTCAAAGGGGAAATTGAAGAAACCCCTGCATTCCGAAGAAGTATGAGAAACCTTTTCATGATTTTGGATTCATGACTATCCGAAGGACTTACCACTACTAAGGAAGAGTCTAGATATGGACTTCTTCCTTCGATTCCTTTGGTTATTTGACTTTTTGGGTGTGTTTACATTGTCACATCCAAATATAGGTATTGGAGAGTGAAAATACAAGTCTAACTCCTCGTCCATGACATGATGTCATTGAGATACTTTTCTTGGCTCACGAGGAGATTCAGGGAATCCAAGAGCAGTGCCGCTAGGGCTGTACTGCAGTGAAGGGACCTTCGTAGTTCCTTCCTTAACAAGCTATAGGATAAAAAAATAATTTCCTTGAGTAACAAAGCTTTGACTGAAATCAAGTTGCAATGAAAATAAGGAAATAAATTTACATATTTAGGAGCCACATAATCATGCCACTCCTTGTCTAGTAAAGCACCAATCCCCTCAGTGGTACCATGATCCATCATTTCCTTCTCCCTATTGGGGATTATAATGGAATCATCAGTGGCATATATGAGCATTTCTAGCTCTATAATGAATGCCCGCGCTTCATCAGGGTTATCCCAGAAGTGGATATCAACAGAAGCCCGAAGATCCCCCACTCTGGGGATATATAGTCCTACGTATAAGTCCATCCAGGTGGTTTCAGCATCACAATATAAACTCTGCCATTTCTGGATAGCCTTTGGTCTTAAATAATCAGAATGTCCACTAGAAGGTCATGAGGAGGATCCTTCAATCTGGGACTTCAATATCTTCCGAGCTCCTGCAATCACAGATAAAGGATAAGAAAATGAAACTTTTTTTCTCTATAAAATAATGGAGACTAAATTTTTTCAATGTTATTAATAACCTTAAGTTTAGGGAGTATGTTTATTGACTCTGTAAGGAGGATTATATTTGACATGAGGCTATTTTGACGCATGTCGTGCCTCATCATCCCAATCATGGGAATCTGGTGAACCAGCCCCGGGTGAAGAACCCAGTGAATCATCTCTGGGTGAGGAAGATTCGCCTTTTAGATGAAAGGTTTCTTTACTGACACTTCTCTTTTTTACTCCCCACTAGAGAGAAAGGATGATTCAATACCCCTACTGGGTATGATGCTACCTAGTTCTTGGAATACCATGTAGTCAATTGACTCGCCACTCCAACAACTGGTAGATCAAACACTGCCCTGATCTTCTCCATAGCTATCAGCAACCATAGTTTTCGGGATACCATTGGATGATGCTCTGGCCTGATGTGCACGAGGTGGGGGTGATACAACAATCTACTGCAGACACTTGATTTTCCATGAAAATTTATATGGATCATAGGCCTCACATATAATCTCTCTGTCAATTTTGGTGGCCAATACACCATCTTTGCAAGCCAGCATATATGACCTCAAGTCCAGGCTAGTTGTTCCACCATCAAAAAAATACCTGGTTTGCGGGTTTCCATAAGGAATGAAATAAAATTAATTGAACATGCTCAGCCTCACCTTCAAATCATAGGAATTAAGGGACAATGGATAAATTCTGGAAAATGCCTGCGCCAATGGCCTAAAAGGACTTCCCAGAACCTGTATTTTCTCTATACAGCGTATGTCCTAATGTAAGTGGCGATCCATCCCCACAAAACATGGAATGGTCCCTCTGTTATCAAAGGAGACTTACCTATATAGACATGGAGTAAGCTCTTGTGAATCTTCGGCAAAACCGGGGTGCCCAACCCAACCATTTTTCTCTCAAACAACTTGGAAGCAACAACAACGGTCCCTGGCCTGATGCCTCCCTTAGAATCCCTAACTGGTAGAAGATAAATGCTGAGCCGCATGGCTAAGAAGCCCACCAGATGGGTCTTCTCTGGGATTTTTTGATCCACTTCATACCCCCACTATTCTAACTGTCCTGCTTCCAGAGTTGGCCAGAATGTGCCAATACCACCCCACTTCTATGCTCTAGGGCAGCTGGTATGATGAGTATAGGTGGGCCCCTTATCCTTCTTCTTGATCAAAAACATGTCCATCCACTCCTCTAGATGGATATCTTTTCTAGAGTGGGTTTTTGTGGTTTTGGTATTATTAAGCTTGTGGAAAATTTTCAATAACTCTCAAGAAAATATGGATTCCACTCTGAATCATTCCAGGTCACCTTGGGGGGTGAATTCATCATACATATATGCCAAAATAGGAGCCACTGAAATCTTGGAGACATCCCAAAAACTGATGACTACTTCTCCATGAGTCAGATGGAAAGAATTCGTTTCCGGGCTCTAGCAACTGATTAACTCCGGAACGAAATTGTCATTCCCGTAAACTTATGTCTACCCAGCCCATACGACTTCATATATTGTAGATCCCTTCGGATCCTTGACAGACTCTATACAGGATTGTCACACCCAATATTCCCACATCCAAGTCAACTTCACACCTCCTCCAGGACGAAAATCCCAACTCCTTTTCCATCCCTTGGATTGATCCATTTGAGAATTTTGGAAAATAGAGGGATAGCAATGCAACTATAGCTCATGCTTGTGAGGATTTAGATCTATTACACATGGGATATGATGCATTATGAATGCCTTCTCCACTGTTCCAGCATTGACAAATGATCCTTCAATTAAGAAATTTGCCGAAGAGAAATTGCTATAAGTCTGAAACCAGGAATGAGGAATATAATTCATTTCCTCTAGAACGTTGACTCCTTGCATTTGACCATGGCTATATAAAGGAAAATAGATGCTATGTGGGAAATTGTCATGATATTTCTTCAAGTAATTAGCCAAATTTGGGTGAGGGATGTCGCATATACCATAATAATCTTGGCAAACGACATTCATCATGGCATCTATTCTCTTTCTGTCCAACTCATAAGCTGAACCAATTCTTTTGGGGGCCATTGGATCTACACAATGATTAAATAGTTAACTTTTAAGTAAGTCTACTTTTATATTTTTGAAGAAAACAAAAAAAATGGATAAGGCAAGAAGGCACGCAATTTTTTCCACGCATTTTTTTCCACACAACTACTGTCGTGCAAGTGTTGTCGTGCAAGTCCAAATCCTTACTGGAGAAGCGCGATACAAAGAAGAGCGATCGACTGAGAAAATCAACACACTTATGCAACGAGAGCTCAAAATCATTGGAGGAAGGATGGTTTGTGCAATGTGACGCCCATATATATAGGATATCCCACAAACCTATGCGCCAGAAACTGCGAGCTGCAATCTGCATGCCTAAAACATGTGTGCGGATAAACCTTGGTTTCTCATTTTCCTCAGAGTCAAATACTCATTTCTTTTTTCGGATCCAAATCAGAGGGGGGACATTTTTTCATGCTACTTTCTGTCACAGAGTCCAACAAATGTAAAAGGGGAATAACTTAAGCACAATGAGGGTTACCCTTTGAAGAACATAAAAAATTGACAAAGGAATGGGCTAGGAACCCATTTGTAGGGATTCGGGCAAGTTTCATGCATGCCACACAAGTCACTTGAATTCTACCTATGGGTCGCACAAGTCACTTGTGCGCCCTATTATTTTTTTACCCTAGGTTCCCAGTGGCCTATAAATAGCCCGTGTGGGCCCCCAATTTCAGGGACGAATTTCCCAAAACTCAGATTCATGCTCTGGTTTCCCAAGTCATTGTCTGACATCTTCTGAACACTTCTAAAGTAATTCATTACCTAGAAGTGAAGCTCAAAAGAGGAAGAATAATTCCTATGTGTTAGAACTCATCAATACTTGCATGCCTCAGTGTAAAACCCTTAATGGAAATGAAGACACTTGCCCGGCTCCTTTCCCTCTCAAGGGAACTTGCACGCCACCCCTCTGGAAGCCTCTAGGGATGATACTAAGGGATTGACTTCAAAATCACTCAAGTATTACCCTATAGATTTTTTTTCACCCAAGGTGACTCATGTCACACAAGTCTACTTGCGCGAATAGGACTTGCTTTCCTTAACAATACTTGTGAGCCTCCTTCCTAGTCACCTCCATTCCTCAAATACACCTCTCCTCTTCAAGACATAAACTTCAAAACCCTTTTCAAAGCCATTTATGGCATGGTTCCTTTGTTGGCTTCCTTATCTGAAAGGAATTGTGTGAGAACCTCTCCCAAGACCTCTTGACTTACATTCTTTATTTCACCACGGTTAGGGGTTTCCTATATAACCTCATCCTCTGAAATGAGAAGATCTTTTGATTTGGGTCTCCTTATTAGGAGTAGTCCCCAAGTCTCAAGTCCCCTTTACCTCGGCCTCCTTCTCAGGAGTAATCCGCAGTCATACTTTCCTTTAACATTGGGCCTCTTTCTCAGGAGTAAGCCCCTAATTATAAGTTCCCTTTAATTGGTCATCCTCCTCAGCAGTAATCCCCAATATTAATTTCATTATATTTGGGCTTCCTTCTCAGGAATAAAACCCAAATCTCAAGTATATCTTAATTTGGGCTTCCTTTTCAGGAGTATGTCCCGGGTTAAAATTTCAAATATCCTTAAAATACAAATACCTTTATGGACCCTGCTCTTGGGATTCATTCTTAAGTCCTAGTCTTCATTTACTTGGGCCGTCATAAATATGTAATCCCCGCATCATTTCTCATAACTGTATCATTCATGGAGACGTCGTCAAGTTTATTGATTCCTCTTGTTTCTCACACAGATCATCACTCACGTGAGCTTAGAGTGTAAAAGTAATCACGACATCTCTTATTGGTCCATTAACCATGCATAAACCCCATATTTCTTTACCCAAACTACATGGACTTTGATCTCTACCTTAAAAGTAGAGTACGTAGGAAGCCATTATAAGGTTCAAGCCCATCTTTCATTAATTGTTTTCCATCCCATATAACGTTAAACTATATCCTTCTTATTGAACTATGTGGGTTTTGATTCCTTTTTAAGAAGGATACGTATGGAGCTCATCTGCAGGTACGATCCCAACTCTGAAATAATCCTTGTCTTTCTGAATGAAAATAAACATCATGTGCCCCATTAAGTGGCTTTAAAACCAATATGGTCATCATAGTGTCCAAGATATTTCCATATAATATGTTGGGGGATACCATTGACTAAGAATCTCCAATACATATGGATGATTCTCTTTCGATGATGAACCTCAAATACATATAAAAGATTCACTAAATCCCATACATATCCATCTTTTATTTCCATGTATAAAACTCATTTTCATGCTTGGTGAATTAAAAAGGATTCGTGAATATAACTAAAATCTATAAGAGAGTCCAGGAGTAGGCAATAATTCCCCCCAAAATGGTGTGATGAGCCTAACCTCTCATCCTCTCGACCAATGCAAATTCTTAAGCCCCATCGGTCCACAACTAATGAGAACCTACCTTTGGAATGTATGTCCAAATGGATATAGAATCATTGGGTTTTTCCGGTTCTATGAATAAACTTGTTGGAAACCGATTGTAAAGTTTGAACCTTAAACAAACAAGGTCATTTACATATTCATAAGAAACAAACACTTATGTATTATGAATTTGTATTGAAAACCCCATATTTTGTTATTAATATTTAATGATGTTTGACTTAGTGGGTGTCATTATTTTAGGTAATGACCATGTTCATTATAAGGCCCGGCCTTAAACATTACTTAATCATGAATTAAATGAATAATTCACATAGAGGATATTTTCAGGTTTAGAGTTTTAGAGAATTAGGTCATGACTATTACATATCAAAAGATTACATAGTAGACACTTCTACTAAGTTTCCCTAAAATAAAATAAAATGCTTAAAAAGAAACATGGCTCGTTCCATGTTTTAGATAGAATGTCTTTCCTAGATCCCATCCTTGACCTTATTCATCTTTAATTCCTGTGGAATATATTTCAAAAACTTGGGATGAGCATAAAAATCCTAGTAAAGGTTACACAGAGAAGGAAAACTATTAGTTTTTTAAAACAAAAAGTAAACCATGAGTACTTTACCAAAGTAATAATTTTCACCTTTATGAAGTAGTAAAAACTCTTCACTAAATAAAAGACCATTACATACCCTTTTGTAACGAAAATATTACCATAAAACCCATATAAAGAACACATAACATCTAAAGGTAACTTGGAACATAATCATACTTAAATTGAATAACCATACGGTCAACTTCCACACATACTTAATGGAATATCCATACGGCCGACTTCCATACTCAATGCATTGGAGGTTATAACGTAACCACCCATCCTGGTATTCATGACACCACCCGTCATATGGTTTATCATGTAACCACCCGTAAAATTTCCAAGTACCATCATTACACATAAAATATTGAAAATATAAACATTTCAATAACAACATTTCATTTTCAATCACAAAAAGTAATTCCAAGATATTGAATTAATCAATCCATTTTCAAAAACCATTTAAAAGAGATTTTTGAATCAAAGTGTCCCATACCACTTTGCAGATTTTAATGTAATTATAATTTTAAAACATTAATGTCCATATAAATAAATACTGAAACCATTTTGAAAACATGAACATTAAAGATAAAGATTTAGAATAATGAATCTTTAAAACATTTGAAACGATATTTTTGTTAAAGAGTTTTTAACAAAATGAGAGACTCTTGAATATATATAACTGCAGAATAACATTTAATCCGAATTTAATAATATCATGATAATAAAGGGATTCATGATATAATATGTCAAAGGATAGTATACACACCATATAAGAGTGAATTGGTGCATAACAACAATGTAGTATCAATGTAAATGTAAATTGAGATGAAATCCATTATAAAGATGGTATCCTTAAATTAATAATAAATCTATCACATAATTATGTGTGAGAAATATAAATACACCAAATATAAGTGGATATTAAGTGTGAAAGAATCATAGGTCATTCACACATAATCTTGGAAAAACAAAACCAATGACACAGATATTTAACTCTATGAAATGATATTGAGTTATGCTTTCCCATACAAGCTCGTAAGAATTTATCAATGAGATGATTATATGTAGAAATAGTATATCTACACAAAGGTTTGTGAAATTTAAGACATTGATATTCCACACATAATCTTGGCATAATAAAATCAAGAATTAGAGGTTTAACCCAAATAATTGAAAGTGGGTCAAGAAGTTCCCTTACAGAAATCCGACAGCCTAACGACGTCACTTTAAAATTCAAAAAATGTGTTGATGAGAGAGAAAATGGTATCTCATTACTGGGACATAAAATTTACATAAATAAGGATATATAATAACATATCCCAACATAATATTATGTGAATTGAAAGTCATAACAGAATATTTCTTTTAAAAAGAAGAGGGTGAAAGGTCTCCTTACCGAGTTGGGTAACTTTCGAAATGTACACCCCATGGAAGAAGGGTCATACAATGAAGATTTAAATACCCATAAATGAAACTATACTACATAAATTGTATAATAATTTAATTACATACACCACTCAAAGGAAATAGTGTAAAACTTAGGATAAATGTCACGGGAATAAAAGTGAGATGAAAAATCCCTTACGAAAACTCGGCAGCCTAACAGTGCCACATAAAACATCCAAAAATGGATTTATGAGATCAAATAGGGTCTCTCATAATATTAAAAAAAAAAATAAAGTATGAGTAATATAATAGAACATCCCCAAACTTAAGAAAGATGATCTTAAAAGAAATGACATAAAAGAGAGTACTTAAAAAGAAAGAGAGAGGTTGGATCCCTTACCTCAAGTCGGACTTGTCTTCTTCGTTTCATTATATTCCTGAGTAATAAACTTTGGTAAATTTATAATTTCTTAAGGAACTATTTTAAATAAAATTATTCAGTTCATATCACATATTATAATGTTATAATAATTGGTCAATAATGTGAATTCATATCAGACGTTTTTGTCGATGTTTGGTACATGAGTCAAAAATGAACT
Organism: Viscum album; assembly: GCA_963277665.1. Lineage (NCBI taxonomy): Eukaryota > Viridiplantae > Streptophyta > Magnoliopsida > Santalales > Viscaceae > Viscum > Viscum album. Next base: position 1,446,551,875 of record OY728151.1, on the reverse strand, counting down.
TGTTTGAAAATGATTTTCCATGTAGTTATAAGTAAATCATCACCAGAATAGTATTAATGATTTAAATATCATATATATCCAGTACATATTCATTTTATACTACTCCATAACATTTGGAGATAACATTAAATGAAATTCATCGTTCATTGAGACGGTAGGCCGTATGTATCCATGAACGCTACTTTCATTTCTTTGTCATATTAATGGAATTAAAAATAATTGAGAGATATAGAAATTATAATTCCATTATAATATATATGTTATATAGGTTGAATAAGTTCATTAATTTCATTCTTTATACATTTCATTATTGCATGAACGAGTCACATCACTTGAGGGGGCGGTAGTCCACACTTCCTCGTATGAAATTATCGCATTTGCACAACATGAAAAGCCTAAAGGAATGTTGTAAATATAAAATTCAGAAGCATATAGAAAACAAAAATACCATATATATCATATATAAAATATAGTGACATCATAATGGCCACCATGAAAGGTGTTAAGGGAAGATTGAACAATCATTGCTTCATGAGACAGAAATTCGCCATCCACAGAAACAGTATGTTCTTTAACCATTAGACGGAGGTGTCTGTAAGTGTAGCTCGAATACTTCACATAAAAACATCCTAGTATATTGAGTATACTTGTGTTGTTACAAAATAAAGGAATAAAAAGATTTTAGAGGGTTGGCGAAGCAAAATAAAACAAAATAACACAAGGGAATACATTACCTTTAAATCGGGTAACTCTTTTTGATTTGAGCTCAAAGGCTTCCTTGGAAAGGATTCTGCCCAAAGGTGAGGCTTCAATGATGAAGAGAGGGATGTGGAGAGATGAAATGGGCAGGGGTTGGCCGAGCCAAAGGCTTGAGAGTTGTGGGTAAGGTGGTGGAGGTGGGGGCCTTTTATAAGAGGAGAGGAGGGGCACTCTTGGAAAGTTATAAACATTTACTTTATTATAAAATGTTTTTCGGATTTTAAAGGTCCCAAAATTATATATTTCGAGGATAAGGTGATAAGAGTTCTAAATCCACCCATACAATAGGTTTTTGACAAGTGTAGGACTTATATTTTACATTATCTTTTCATTTTATTTAAATCGTTAAATAATGATGTAATCGCTGCATCATCATGGTGTCATAAATAATTTAATTTATTTAATATCTAAAAATTATAAATAAAATATCATGATGTAGGAAATATTTTTATATTTCTAATGAATATTTATAGTCACAAATATGACTTGTATAACCCCATGTAAAAATTCTTTTAGTAAAACAATACATGTTTGTGACATTTTAATTTTAACTTTAAATAAAAAGTAATTAAAACATTATTTTTACCTTAAATTACACTAATTACCTATAATCGCGATTAAAAACTTAAAAGTTACTATTCACAAAAAAATTATTTTAATCCCATTGATCCACATTTTACTTTCTAATGACAACCATGTATGTCAGATTTTTTAAATTCAAATCACAGAAGTGGTAAAGTTTCATTTAAACGAAAAATCAGTTTTTAAACTACCAATTAGTGGTTTCACTATTCATCAAACATTGAAGTTTTTAAGAAAAATACCAAAAATTCACCGTAAGCTATATTTGATATTCCTAATTCAAAAATGATGTTTATTTTAAAAAATTCCAAAAATATAAGTTGAATTATTTAATTTAATAATTAATTCTTGCTGTCAAAACAAATAGCGTGTTTTTAAGAAACAATATCTATTTAAAGATTGACACTAGTTCAAGTCCAATTTCAAAGTGAAATTAATTCAATGACCACTATTGGATTAAATGGTAAAAATATATTCTAATTTAAATTTAAATCCAATTCAAAAGATAATATAATCAAATAAATAAATTAGATTAAACAGAGGTTCTGAATTAAAATACAACATTTTTCACTATTCATTAAAAAATGAACATTATCAGAAAATTATGAAAAATTTACACAAAGTAAATTTTTATGTCCCGATTCTAAAGAAGAATTTTATTTTTTCAAATATAACACATAAAACATTCAAAAAGTGTATTTAAAAGAGGTTCTCCATCAAAAGGCGGTTAATCGACCTTTTAAAGAATATTAGAATGTTTACGCATAAAATTGGATTCATTCGTATTTTTAATCCTCCAACTTTTATTGTAAAAAGTAAAAATATTTGACAATCCTATACAATCATTTTTTAGTTAGTTATTTTTATTCCTGTCATTACATCAGCTAGGTTTTAACTACCATTTAAAATAAAATTATTTTATTATTAGAGTGCAATGAAAGATTTCAAAGGAAATCGTTGTTGCTTATTGGGTAAGCCATCGAGCATAGCGTTCCCTTTAAATTAATATTAACATTTTATTCACAAATAGGTATAAATATAAAAATATCATATTCTTTATGTACCTGGGGTGTTACATCCTTCCCCCCTTTTGGGAATTGTGTCCTCGCAATTTTAAAATTGGGCTTGGAAACTTCATTGAAAGCCCCACATCGGAAAAAGAGTAAATTAAAATATCACATTAAAATAAAGAAATGGAAGTAAAATGGTCACCCGATTTAACCCACACTAGGATTCCATGTATGAATACATGGATATGGAAGAAAAAACAAAGGGTCATGTTTTGAGGGAGTGTGATAGAAAACATGTTTTGGAGAAAGTTAACCACAAGAAAATCACAAACTTGTGACGGGTTAAACGGTATTGGATTCCCCAGTAGGAAAAGTTAACGGACAACATTTTTTTTAAGTTACTTTTCATTGAAGAATTTATTTTTGAGCTTAACTAAAACATAAGGAAACATACTTACTTGTCATGTTGACTTTCAACTTTTACTAGATTTCTTACACGAACATATATTTTCTCCAAAAGATGATTATTTAGGATGACTTGTTTAAATTAAGAGAGCTATAATCAACTTCTAGAGAATCACCTAATCCAAAAAAGAGAACTGTATACTTCCCATGTCTTTAGACCTTAACGAAAGCTAAAACCAAAAAGGTTAGTATGAGATCAGATAATACCCAAAAAGGAAAATCCTTTATAAAAATGAAATATATTCTTAATCTCCAAAATTTGTCCAACAAGACCAAAAGTTCAACGAAGACCAAAAGTAAACAAAACTAAGATTGAAACCCAAATATTTGAAGGATTTAATCACATAGTCTTCCAAGTTAAATCGTAACATTTATCTCCAAACAACATCAGTTGCTCTTAAAGTCTCTTATTGAAAAGTAATTAACCTAATCACATATCCTTTATGATAGGTTAATAATTTCCATAGATAACCCAAAATAAACTTACTTTTAATTCATAAAATCATCTAACTAAAAAGAATTAGTTAAACTACCCAGGGACTTCACGTAGTCCATTCGTAGGCGATAAATACCAGTCGCACTTTGGTTGTGGGTTCGATTCCCGCAGTTTTCTCCGACGCAATGGGTTGTCACATGGTCTTCGTATTGTCCTTTTTCCAAACTATATAATTCTCAAATCATTCCCCAGAAAGAGATAAAATCATCAAAAATAACCATAACATAATTTAACCTCAATTTTATCTCATGCCTTTCACTTTCCATCATAACATATAGTAACCCATAATTACCTCAAGAGTAAGGATCATATAAACCCAAATTTTTCTTTATAACTATGTCCACAAAAGAACAAATAAGTATTCCTTGAATAAAATTTTCATATATCAAGCATCAGGGTTACAAATACTATAAAAATTCTTCTAATGTAACTGCATCATCAAAAAAGATTTAATATTCTTAAGAATTTCACCATAACTCTTGAAGCCCTTATATATTGACTTCTTACTCATTCAACATTCTTCATGATCCATTAAACATTCCTTTCCAAATCATTCAGAAATACTTCTTTCCTACAAAAAAATCATGAATCATATCCTAAGATTCCAAAATAGGAAAACAAATGTTTAGAAATAATCCATACCTTTGATTAGTCATTGTCAGTTTCTTCATCCTCAATTGGAATGGCATACGGTATTGGTAAACGAATATTTGTACGATCATGGTGATCCAATTCCCGAAACTTCTTCCTAGATCATGTGTTTTTATAATGACCATGCACACCACATTTAAATAATTCAATTGATCCCTCAGAAAGAACTTATTTCCCTTTCCTCGAGTCAACTGGATGCTTCCTTTTTCCATGGCAGGTTCTTGCTTTATGACCTTCATTTCCACATCTAGAGCATATTTCTGTCCCTTTAAAAGATTTTCCTAGGTGTTTCTTTCCACATCTTTGACACATAGGTTTTCGAGCACACTTAACTTTATAATTATTACTTGTAGTTCCATAGGGATTTGTTTCTCGCATATATGATGCCTTATAGAAATCACCATGGTTTAGGTGGTCAATCATGACTCCAAATTGTTGGTTGAGGATAAACACAAGAGTTCTCATTGTAGCTACCATATCATTCAGTTGCTTACTCAGAAAACAGTCATAGATTCCTTCACATCCACTGTTACTTCGGTGCCTTCTAGATCCAGCCATTTACTAAAACCAAAATGGTCAGTGTGAGTATATCAACAAAACCATCACGTACTAATGAAGAAGATAAACACTAAGATATACTTACTCATTCAATTTATCTCAAACTAGGACTCTTTCTGAAATCCTAACCATTATGTTAATGTCAATTATTCTTAGAGAATACCCTAACCTCTAAAGTTATCTAAACCGACCTCTGATACCAACTATAAGGCCCGACCTTAAACATTACTTAATCATGAATTAAATGAATAATTAACATAGAAAATATTTTCAGGTTTAGAGTTTTAGATAATTAGGTCATAGATATTACATCTCAAAATATTACATAGTAGACACTTCCTCTAAGTATCCATAAAATAAAAAAAACACTTAAAAAGAAACATGTCTAGTTCCATGTTTTAGATATAATGTCTTTCCCTGATCCCATCCATGACCCTATTCATCTTTAAGTCCTGTGGAAAACATTTCAAAAACATGAGATTAGCATAAAAAATTCCAGTAAAGGTTACACATAGAAGGAAAACTGTTAGTTTTTTAAAACAACAAGTAAACCATGAGTACTTTACCAAAGTAATACTTTTCACCTTTATGAAGTAGTAAAAACTATTCACTGAATAAGAGACCATTACTTTCCCTTTTGTAACAAAAATATTACCATAATACCAATATAAATAAAACATAACATATAAAGGTAACTTCGGACATAAACATACTTAAATGGAATAACCATACGGTCGACTTCCACACATACATAATGGAATAGCCATACGGCCGACTTCCATACCCAATGCATTTGAGGTTATAACGTAACCACCCGTCCTGGTATTCACGGAACTACCTGTCATATGGTTTATCACGTAAGCACCCGTAAAATGTCCACGTACCATCATTACACATAAAATATTGAAAATATAAACATTTCAATAACAACATTTCATTTGCAATCACAATAAGTAATTCCAAGATATTTAATTAATCAATCCATTTTCAAAAACCATTTAAAAGAGATTTTTGAATCAAAGTCTCCCATACAAATTTGATGCTTTTAATGGAATTATAATTTTAAAACATTATTGTACATATAAATAAATACTGAAAACCATTTTGCAAACATGGACATTAAAGATAAATATTTAGAATAATGAATCTTTAAAACATTTAAAATGATATTTTTGTTAAAGAGTTTTTAACAAAATGAGAGACTCTTTAATACAAATAATTACGGAATAACATTTAATCCGAACATTATAATATAATTAGAATAAAGGGATTAATGATATAATATGTCAAAGGATAGTATACACACCATATAAGAGTGAATTGGTGCATAACAACAATTAAGTCTCAATGGAAATGTAAATTGAGATGAAATCCATTATTAAAGATGGTATCCTTAAATTAAGGGTAATTCTATCACATAATTATGTGTGAGAAATATAAATACAACCAATATAAGTAGATATTAAGGATGAAACAATCAGATGTATTTCACACATAATCTTGGAAAAACAAAACCAATGACATAGATATTTAACTCAATGAAATGAGATTGAGTTATGATTTCCCATACAAGTTCGTAAGAATTTATCAATGAGATGATTATGTGTAGAAATAGTATGTCTACACAAAGGTTTGTTGAAACTAAGACATAGAGATTACACACATAATCTTGGCATAATAAAATCAATAAGTAGAGGTTTAACCCAAAGAATTGAAAGTGGGTCAAGAAATTCCCTTACAGAAATCTGACAGCCTAACAGCGTCACATTAAAATTCAGAAAATGAGTTGATGAGAGAGAAAATGGTATATCATCACTTGGACATAAAATTTAAATAAATAAGGATATATTAGAACATATACCAATATAATGCTATGTGAATTAAAAGACATAACAAAATAAGTCTTTTAAAAAGAGGAGGGTGAAAGGTCCCCTTACCGTGTTGGGTAACTTTCTAAACGTACACCCCATGGAAGAAGGGTCATACAATGAAGATGTAAATACCCATAAATGAAATTATACTACACAAAGTGTATAATAATGGGAAGTAAATACACCACTCAAAGTAAATAGTGGAAAACATAGCATAAATGTCACGAGAATAAAAGTGAGATGAAAAATCCCTTACGAAAACTCGGCAGCCTAACGGAGCCACTTAAAACTTCCAAAAATGGATTTATGACATCCAATAGGGTCTCTCATAATATGAAAATAAAAATTACAGTATGAGGAATATAAAATAACATCCCCAAACATAAGAAATATGAGCTTTAAAGAAATGACATAAAATAGAGTACTTAAAAAGAAAGAGAGAGGTTGGATCCCTTACCTCAAGTCGGACTTGTCTTGTTCGTTTCTTTATATTTCTGAATAATAAACTTTGGTCAATTTATAATTGCTCAAGGAAATATTTTAAATATTATTATTCAGTTCATATAACATATCTTAATGTTATAATAATTGGTTAATAATGTGAGTTCATATCAGATGTTTTTATCGATGTTTGGTACATGAGTCAAAAATGAACTTGTTTGAAAATGATTGTCCATGTAGTTATAAGTAAATCATCTCAAGAATAGTATTAATGATTTAAATATCATATATATCCAGTATATATTCATTTTATACTACTCCATAACATTTGGAGATTAAAAGAAATGAAATGCACCGTTCATGGAGACGGTAGGCCGTACGTACGCATGAACGCTACTTTCATTTCTTTGTCATATTAATGGAATTAAAAATAATTTAGTGATATATATATTATAATTACATTATAATATATATGTTATATAGGTCACATATGTTCATTAATTTCATTATTTATACATTCCATGTATTGCATGAATGAGTCACATCACTTGAGGGGGCGGTAGTCCACACTTCCTCGTATGAGATTATCGCATTTGCACAACATGAAAAGCATAAAGGCATGTTTTGAATATAAAATTCATAAGCATATAGAATACATAAATACTATATATATCATATATAGAATATAGTGACATCATAATGGCCACCATGAAAGGTGTTAATAGAAGATTGAACAATCATCATTTCGTGAGACAGAAATTCACCATCCACAGAAACAATATGTTCTTTAACCATTAGATGAAGGTGTGTGTAAGTGTATCTATAATACTTCACATAAAAACATACTTTTATATTTAAGATACTGGTTTTGTTACAAAATAAAGGAATAAAAAGTGTTTACAGGGTTGGAGAAGCAAAATAAAACAATAGAACACAAGGGGAGACATTACCTTTAAATCGGGTAACTCTTTTTGATTTGAGCTCAAAGGCTTCCTTGGAAAGGATTCTGCCAAATGGTGAGGCTTCAATGATGAATAGAAATATTTGGAGAGATGAAATGGGTAGGTGTTAGTCAAGCCAAAGGCCTGAGAGGTGTGGGTAAGGTGGTAGAGGTGGGGGCCTTTTATAAGAGGAGAGGAGGGGCACTCTTGGAAAGTTATAAACTTTTACTTTATTATAAAATGATTTTCGGATTTTAAAGGTCCCAAAATTATATATTTAGAGTATAAGGTGATGAGAGTTCTAAATCCACCAATCCAATAGGTTTTTGACAAGTTTAGGTCATAGATGTTACATTATCTTTTCATTTTATTTAAATCGTTAAATAATGAGGTAATCGCTGCATCATCATGGTGTCATAAATAATTTAATTTATTTAATGTATAAAAATTATAAAACAAATATCATGATGTAGAAAATATTTTTATCTTTCTAATTAATATTTATAGTCAAAAAATTTTCTGGTATAACCCCATGTAAAAATTGTTTTAGTAAAACAATACATGTTTTTGACATTTTAATTTTAACTTTAAATAAAAATTTATTAATGTCATTTTCCAACCAAAGTGGCTCCATGGGGTCCCCAAGTTGACCTATGGATTTTCATGGGCGTCCATGACTCATCCAATAATGTTAGGATATGTTTCAATGTCATTTCATATTATTAAACCATTATTTTTACCTTAAATTGCACTAATTACCTATAATCGCGATTAAAAACATAAAAGTTACTGTTCACCAAAAAATTATTTTAATCCCATTGAACCAAATTTTACATCATAATGACAACCATGTATGTCAGATTTTTGAAATTCAAATCACAGAAGTGGTAATGTTTCATTAAAATGAAAAATCAGTTTTTAAACTACCACTTAGTGGTTTCACTATTCATCAAAAATTGAATTTTTTCAGAAAAATACAAAAAAATCACCCTAATATATATTTGATATTCTGAATTCAAAAATGATGTCTATTTTACAAAATTAGAAACATATAAGTTGCATTAATTAATTTAATAATTAATTCCTGCTTTCAAAAAAAATAGCGTGTTTTTAAGAAACAATATCTATTAAAAGATTGACACTAGTTCAAGTGTAATTTCAATGTGAAATTAATTTCAATGACCAATATTGGATTAAATGGTAAAAAAATATTCTAATTTTACTTTTCAAAAAATTCAAAAGATAATCTAATCATATAAATAAATTAGATTAAAAAGAGGCTTTGAATTAAAATACAACATTTTTCACTATTCATTAAAAATGAACTTTATCATAAAAATACCAAAAAATTACACAAAGTAAATTTTGATGTCCTGATTCTAAAGAAGAATATTATTTTGTCAAATATAACACATAGAATTGTCAAAAAAAATGGATTTAAAAGAGGTTCTCCATCAAAAGGCGGTTAATCGGCCTTTTAATGAATGTTAGAATGTTTACGCTTAAAATTGGATTCATTCGCATTTTTAATCCTCCATCATTTATTGTAAAAAGTAAAAATATTTGAAAAACCTATATAATCATTTTTTTAGTTAGTTCTTTTCATTCCCGTCATTACATCATCTAGGTTTTAACTACCATTTAAAATAAAATTATTTTATTATTAGAGTGCAACGTAAGATTTCAAAGGAACTTGTTGTTGCGTATTGGGTAAGTCATCGAGCATAGAGTTCCCTTTAAATTAAAATTAACAATTTATTCACAAATAGGGATAAATATAAAAATGAGATATTATTTATTTACCTAGGGTGTTACATCTATATACCCTTATTCTTATCTTACTTTCACATATTTTCAAAGATGGTTATCTCTCATGCAGACCCTTATTGAGAATCTAAGATCACCTTTCTTTTGATTCTCTTTCCTAGGTTATGATTATGTTATTTATATATGATATTCCTTATAAAGGTTCCATATTGGAGGAAAATAATGGGATGAGATGTAGATATTTTATTTAAAAGTAGCTTATGTATCCATGTTTCTGAAGACACAAAACCATTATAGTTCATGATTGGATAATTTAGATATTTAATGAATATTTTGATAATAATATGTAGTATTTATTTATAAAAAAGTCGGTACCTCTATCGTCTGTATAAGATATTTTTTAGTCCTATATGGAAACTATGAGGATAAAAAAAATTTGGATATCCAAAGGATAATAAAATATATTAGAGAATATAATAATTTATTGTAAATAGAGGAGTGAGATATCCATAAACCAAAACATATATATATATATATTATTTGTTGATGTGGTTTTAGCATAGATTCTTCTATGGGTAATAAACTAAAAAATAGTTGGTCAATTATTTATCATCCATCATGGTAGTGTATTGTTAATGGGACCCAATTTCACACTCTTTTGACAGTACTGTGATATTTTCTAGGGTTATTTCATAATTTTTATTAATCATTATTATGTATTTGAATAGATAATGTCTCCAAATTTATGGAGTTAGTACACTAGAAACAATTACTATGTACTTTAAGATAAGTTGTATTCATAGTTTGTAATATTAATAAACTCCTTATGACATCATTATTGTTCTTTTATGTAACATAGTATGTGATAATTTTTTAAGAGTATAAGTTTCACTAAAATGTCATAACAGTTCCCTGATATGATGAGAACTCAAAAGCACCAGGAAAATATTATATATATATATATATATTATATCCTCATGAAGTCATTTGGTGGACAAAAATGATTTAGGGTATCATGGATGGAGACTCATAAGATGTTGAGGAATCTTCTCATGGTTCATTTCCTTTATAATATCAAATATAAGATATTATAAGATAGAGACATGATAGTAGGAAATCCACATTTATATGTTTCATTGGAAGATATTATCTATTATTTTGTTTATTGATATATAGATATTTATATTATTATTAATGGTTATTATATGTCACATACATTTATGTATTCATGAAAACCATGACGATATATGGTCATTTCAGGGTCGGAAACATTATGTGTGTTAGAAGTAAAACTACATTAATGAATAACGTGAGAACAGATTTATCACTTTTATTTTTTAATGGAAGATGATTTTCAGGCTCATGGATATAAATTATATATACAAAATAAATCCATGGATCTTGTGGCCTATATAAATGTTCAATTTTCAAAAATTCATTGAAAGTGACACCAAACACATAGGTGGAACTGCACAGGCATGCAACCTACATGAATAGAGCTATAGTGAAAAATATATTATACTACACAGTGACTATCTATAGTGGGTATTATCCCATTATGAAATTACATTCTTTCTATATTGGTGTCTTGGAATGTTCTTAGATTCTATCGTTGTACCATAGACTACTTCACATAATTCTAATAATAATGAAGCCTAGAGGGTTACACCCTAAGTGTATCTAGAATCATAGTTAAATATTACGATATTTTTTTTATTTAACATGTTGAATAAATATTATTCCCACCAGTGTTTTAATAAGTATTCATGTTTGATTTATCATATATATCTCATAACAAATTAATTGATATAATATTTTGTGAGTGTAATGTTTAATACATATGTATATAATATATAGTTTATAAAATATTTATTTATTTATTGGTGAATAGTGCAATGATATTTTTCTATTAAATACATAGTCATTATTAAATTCTCAAAAAATATTGTGGAGCCATGGAATAATTATTTTAGTGGTTTGGTGGTAAATAAATTATATTGAAAATTATTTTATTAAATATGATTAATTTAATTCGGGAGTTTAGCACAAGTCAAGAAGTAATAATATTATTGTTATTATAGACATGGGATTCTGATGGGATTAAATAAATAATAATGTGAACTTATGAAATTTTTTATTTCTAACCTAAGAAGTTTATAAACCCAACTACATTTTTTCAATAGAGATAATTCGTTTTGTGGAGTAAAACGAAATGCATAGGATTTTCTTGAATCCCTAGAGAGCATAATTCATCAAGAAATCTACCTTAAATGATGATCGATTCCCCTATACCTTTCACTATTGAGTCAAGAGATATTACAAAGAATCTTTTGGAATAGGTTCTCGATGAGATCCAAGATTACTGATGAAAGAATCAGGATCTTCTATGCAAGCACATGAAGATTTCAACAACAATGCTCAGATAATTGTTGAACACATGAAAGTCAGCTCGAGAGTGAATCATCCCTTCATTACTACAATGCAACGATGGTATGAAAAAGATCTTTTTTAGATCCATTGATGAAGAGATAAATTCTCCCAAGGTAATAATTTAATTTCATTAATTTATTATGAATAATATGTTACGATCTTGTATTTTGGTTTTGTTATTTTATCCATTATGTGTATTATTTGACTCAATTCCACACAACATGACATTTATATCATGTAACTCCTGGATTGATCATCGATCATGGAAAAAAAATAATTTATAGGCCCAATTCATTATATTATTATACTATTATATGACCATTCATATGGTATTAGATCATGTCACATAATTATTTATAATTCTTTATTGGAAATTGATGGATTTATGAATTTGTAATTTAGTTTTAAATTCATGATTAATCGTTCTTCATTTTGAACTGTGACATCTACTTCTTCTTCTTCATTTCTCAAATGTATAATCTAATTGATTAATTTTTTAAACAAAATAACTTTTATGATCTCATATGTAAGTGTCGAGGAATATAACTAGATAACACAAGAGTACAAGCAATGTATCCTGGAGGTACATCTCATGTACTGGTGGTGAATACACAAATAATTAATTCAGAAATAATTAATGGTCTGTGCATTTTTTAATTTCATTTTATTTAATTATACACAAATTTTTAATTGGGCTTGCATGAGGGAATTCATCCAGAGTACACTCCATGTAACTTCCAAATATGAAATGTAGTCCTTTTGTCAAAGAAGGGCCATGTTTACTCGTATATGGCCAATATGACTTCAAATGCAGTATCTCATAGACCACATGATGTGTATCCCATGTACACTCCATGTACTCAATCAATTTCTATCACACGGTAACATGTCGAGTCCCTAGGCATGTGCTGCTAATAGATAGTGAGAAAACATACATGTCATGTTGCTCCAATATACATGACGAGTACTTTTACCGAATTACAACGAATTAAAGTTATTTTATTATATTTTCAAAACCATATAAATATGTACTTATGTGTGGTCATTATGTTTATAGGACATTCAGTGTGATGTATTTTAATATATTTAAATTTCTAATAGATTTATGCGTAATGTCCGAGTATGTATATCATGTATTAGTAGTATTATATTTATTTCACTACATGAATTGAAGCATAGCATGTGACAGAAAAATTATCTAATATGTGTAATCATTATGTAGATAGTACACATAAAGAGATTATGTGATAGGTAATGTGTGACACATTTCATAAAATTAAACTTTATATGAGTATAATACATGTTGGGTAGTTTGGAAGGTTTCTCATTGGGTTTATAAAAAGTTTAATTTTGTATTATAAACCAATAATTTTAATTTTTTTTAAACTATGATAAATGAGACTCTCAAGGAAATTTAGATGCTAATTATGATTTCAAATTGAGAATTAAAGAATATAATTAATTAATTTGAGAGAAATTTATATTAAATAAGAACAATTAATAATTGAATGATAATTTTATCAAATGGTCATTTTGTAGAATGAATATGGATGGTCAACATCTTATAATAAACATTGAATTAGATACATTTCATTTTATTAATTATGAAATTAAATTTTCATCATGTGTGCAATATCTCCTACTATAATTTAATCAGGTATCTACCCATGGTTTCATTTATATAAACTCATTCCCCTAAAATACATTAAGTATAAAAAATTGTAATGGAGGGAGCTCTCATGATAGTGGATGAAGTTCAAGTGTAGAGACTAGGGGAAACTAATCTAAGAGAGGTACATCAATGGATACGTGGAAATCTACAATAAAAACATTAATTGGATCGATATTTAATTTCTAGAACATCAATGGTTAGTCTATCATCCATTATATAAGCAAACCATTTTTATAATCTAATGGTAATAACACTTTATTGTTGTGTTTTTTAAGTTACATTGTTATTTTGTAATGGATTTTTTTTCAATGTCACTTGAATTAATGAATTTAAAAGAATACAAGAGAGAACTAAAGTAAATTGACCTACCAGTAAAAATTATATAAGACATGGTAAAACAATTAAGTAAATCCAATTATTATTAGAATTATTTAAATAAATATAATAATTGGTAATTTACACATAAATGATAAAATTCCTCAATTATAAATTTTATGTCAGTATAAAATTCCACTACCTTAGTTAAAATCAAACCATATTTCACAGCTCAAAACCATATAAAATGGGGTGTGTTCAATTATCCAAGAATTCTAAATTTATGTCTTGGGAAGACATAACATAGTTTAGGACAATAGTTTAATTCCAAAGTATGACATGGTATTACTAATAAGTAAGGGTTGAGGAAATACAATTTAAGTATTATAGTACTGTGAAGTCCACTAAGAAGATCATGAAACTATGATTTAATGAAGTTGAAATTTGTAACTCCATCCAAGAACACTTTAAATTTCTTGAAAACCCAATTTTGGGGAAATGAGAAGATTTATATATATCATTTCCACTATAATGTCCATGAAATTGAATAATCTAGTTCAAAAGGTGAGGGATATTAGGTTTCGTTAAAATTGTGGGAGCTGAATGAATATAAAGTTTAATTATTTATCTTATTTTTATCAGATATAGTACTAAAATATTCACATAATATTGGAATAAAAAATTAAAGATACTTTAAACAGAACCCCGTAGTCCATACTTCAAATGTATCAAATTCATATCTGCACAAATTTCATAGAGTGGATAAAGAACCTGCACATTATCTTATGACAAAAAGGACATTATGTATTCTTAAATATTTTATTCTAGATGCTCTTAGTAATGTGGTAGGTTTTGGAGGACTTTATTATCTTTTATAAATAATTGAAAACTTCAACATATGTTCAATGTGTCATGCAATCATCCATGACCAATGAGATATTTTATTAAAATGAGGGCATTGTTCTATTTATCATGATGTTTCACCTGCAAGATCTCTATCAATAGAAGGAAAGTCGTGAAATATGTGAGATCCCCAATGAATTTATTACAAATAATCATAGAGATTCTTCCCCACCCAGTACTCATATAGTAATGATTATTACCTACATTGAATTCTTATAAATCATAGGGATTAAATTCCCAAATGATTTGTACATAAATATCATAATTTACCCATTACCTAAGAACATACAGAGTTATATTTTTAATTATAACATCATCAAAAATTAGAAGAGACATTCAAAACAACATATATTGAGTCTCCAAGTGCATAAGGACATGGGGTGTGAAAACCCCATGGTTCTTACAGTGGATAAGAAAATAATGAACAAGGTAAAGGGAAATAAGACTCATAACAAGTCTAAACCTAATGAGCACCATCATTCAATGAAGAGAATGATCTTGGGTTAGAGAAAAGGTTGAGGTTGTATGCTTTTCATGTGGCAAGCAAGGACATTGGAAAAAAAACTGCACTGAGAAGGAAGGTGATTCTTATGGTGAATTTATTATCAAGTTTAATAATTAAATATATACACATTGGATATTAGATACAACAGGTGGTTCTCACATTTGTATTGAAATGCATAAATCAATTATATTTGAAGAGATTTTTATAGGAGTTGTGGTTTCGATATTACAATGTTGTGAGGTCGGCTTTTGTACTACTTGGTACTTAACACCTTTCATTTACAAGGGGAATGATATTTTTAAGGGGATTTTTAGTGTGCTTTAATTGATTCTAGGAATATAATTTATGTTTCATCTATAGATTTATATGGTTTATTTTCAGGTTTGTGAATAAAATTTGATTCATTAATAAAGACAACAAATTTTATAGTATGGTTCATTTAAATAACATTATTTTTTATTTAAATTAGAAAAACCATTTTTTATTGATAAATATTGATTCTTATTTACATTTCTCATATAAAACCCCTCTATGACATAATCTACTTATTCATATAAATTAAATTCATTTGACAAATCTCTATCAAGATGGATATTTATAATTTTTCTAATCCAAACCTCAAAAAAGTTGTCATTCTTCTTTAGATGTAAAAAATGACCAAACTTCCATTTTTTTATAGGGTGAAAGGGACATAGAGCATAATGTTTTGGTAAACACTACTATGCATGAACCATTTCAAGTAGATTCTAAATTTGGGAATTCATACATCATAAATTTTACATATTACTTGTGTAGATATGGTTATGTCAACATGATTAGGTATAATTATGATTCCATTGAGAAATTAAATCAAATCATGAATGTCGTAGATAATCCTCATGGAAAGAAGATAAATAATCTTTAGTCATACTGATTATGTGGTTATCTTAACCATGATTTTATCAAATTTTTAATGGTTTTTTGTATTCTACCACAACTCATACCATTATAGACATCACTTGGGATTGGTGTTACTACAATAAACCTTCTCATTGTTAAACATTAATTAATTAATTATTACATAAAATTATTCCTAATAAATCCCAAATATCATAAAGAATCGTGTCTTTGGGAATTAGGTTCATTGAATAATAGATTAATCATGGGATACAACCACATTATTGAAAACATCCTGAACATCCTTCTAAAATACCATGGATTTTAAACCTTTATGAGGTATCATCGGGACATACATAAAAAGGGGTCAGCTATAAATCCTATTAAGTGAACAAATAATTAAATAAAATAATACACATTATAAAATAGGCATACCAATGGGGCATAAAAAGACAATGAATTATAAACATGACCAATGAGAAAATATATTTAATGATAATAATAACATGAGAAACATAGAAACAACTTAAAAAATTGCATTATAAACATAGGTCATGGATAAACCACCGACACATCAGGGTGGAATAAGTCCCATAAAGGATTAGGTTGTCACGAACCAGCTCGGGTACCCTGGTAACCAGATAACCGAGATGACCCTGAAATAGCCTGAAGGGTGTTCCTAATCCATATAGGTCGGAGACTAGCAACTGGCATCGTACAACATACAAGTTGGAATGATTTTTCCAAAAAAATGCAGAAGGAAAAGAAATAAGACAATATGCATAAGAAAAAAGAAACTCCACTGGGAGTGATGTACCGGAATACAACTTGGCATAAAAGCCCAAAGTAATACAACCCAAGTTCTAAAAATGGGAAAACAGCCCCAAGGTCTCTAAGGACAAAACTCACCAAGAGAAGATAAACAACTGGATCCACCTCCAAGAGATTTTGTCCCTTTACCCGAACCTGGAATAAGGATGTCTACAAACACCAGAAGGTAAAAGTAGGGTGTGAGCCTAAGTCTAGTAGGATACCACCAAAGATTCCATAACAGATTCCAAATATGAATTATCCAAAGAAAATATTTCAACTTTCAAATAAAAAGGTTTTGCAATTCAAAAGCATATTCGAACAAAATATGCAATATATTTTCAAAGGATGGAAATAAATATTTTAAGAAAAGGCTTTAGAAATGATGGAATATTTCTAAAAACAATGGCTTAACTAAAACATTTATATAAAATTGGTTATATAAATTCATCAGGCATGTAAAGAAGTTCATAAGAATTGGCATACATTTATATCTCAAATATAAACAAACAAGCGAGAAACATAGTCATCTACCAAAATGTACGATAGTATTAACCATTTATAGGATTATGCACTCTCTATGTGAACTCAAAAAAATGTGTATACACACGTCCCTATGACACTGGCGAAAGGAGACTCGTCACCAACCCATCGGGATTGTGACCCACCTCAACTATGTTTTATAACGTTGTCGTAGCGTAGATTGTATCCAAATAACTCACTAACTACCTAAGGCTTGGATGCGCTCTTACATGATGGGTGAACTATTTTAATTATGCTTAAAATACCATCAATCCCATTCCTCCATTTCAAAAGTACCAATTCCATTTCATTTAAAAACAAAAATGTTTTTATTAAAAACATGCATTTCCACAAGATAAAACCAATGGGTTTCTATCATATCATTTTAAGCCATTTTCATAAGTTTGAAATCCATTCAAAACCATTTCCATCCTTACACAATTCATTTTCACAATTAAATTCAACAATCTAATTGTAATCATTACTATCAAATCCACAATTTAAATCTCCCAATTCCCATAAACACACCCAATTCAATGGAATTGGGGTTTTCCCAAATTTCTATGCCAAAACCATTTCAAATATCTCAATTAAATGGGGTCAAGTTTTTATCAATTAAATTGAAAAAAAAAATTGAGCAATTGAATTTAAATCATCAATTTAAATAAATCAAGAAAATACAATGATAATCAATTTGGCAAGTCGGGACGCAACCACCTACCTTGAAGGTTTTGACCAAAACCAAAACGGTCGACAACGCTCAAGAAAATCGGGTTTCGTGTTTAAGAACCCTCCTTAGATCTCTTATCCTAGCAAGATAATGACCAAATATCATCATATTTGGTACCACACACATAGATATACCCATAACGGGCATAGTTCTATGAAACAGAGAGAAGAGGAGAAGTAGATCTAAGTATATCTAAGATACTGATCAAGAACGATGAAGAACAATCACATACCTCAAGAATCCGGCATCGATTCACCATGAGGATCCTTTAGATTTCCTCCAGAACAATGGGAGAACCTTCTCTGACCTAAGGAGAATAGAAATCCCGAGTTAGGGCCACTTAGGAGGGAAAACGAGGTACTTAGAGGCAAAACAGAGCGAGATCCACAATTTAAGGATCTCATTTAAGTGGCTGCACGGTTTAACAAACTGTGCGCTAATCATTCATGAGCTACTTACTTGGCCATAATTCTCATACAATTAGGCAACACTATTAGACAAACCATGCGCTGTTCGTGCGGAAGCAGCTGTCCAGGTTTCAAGGTTGGCACGGTTTGGTCACACAGGGTGTCAAACCATGCAGAAATTGTCCACTACTCACCGGCCTTTATCTTTCCTCAAAAATTCACCCAAACGCTCCCCAAGCCTTTACTCTCAAACAAACGTACTTAGAAACATAAAAAATACCTGAAAATGTAATGTGATGTTACAACCTCCCCACCATAATATCTTTCTGCCCTCAGAAATCCGAAGAAGAAACCTCCATGTCAAAAAGATGAGGCCACTGCTCCCTCATTACTGCCTCCCTTTCCCACGTCCCATGAAAATCAGAACCATGCTGCTATAGTACAAGGACCAGAGGTATCGTTCTCCCATGAAGTACCTTGGTCTTAGAATCGACAACCTTGATTGGTCTTTTAGTCACAGATAAATCTGGTTCAATCTCAAGATCACTCCAGCTCAAAACATGAGATGGATCAGAGAGATAATTTTGCAGTTGTGATACATGGAATACATTATGTATCAATGTCAGCTGCGGTGGTAGAGATAGATGGTAATCAACCTTCCCTATAGAACCAAAAACATTTAAAGGTCCCACAAAATGAGGAGCAAGCTTCCCTTTCCTCCCAAGCCGTCGATGACCTAATCAGGGTGAAACCTTCATGAACACATGGTCACCAACTGAGAACTCCAAAGGTTCACAGTGATGATAAACATAAGACTTATACTATCTCTGTGCTGCTAACATTCTCTGAAAAATAAACTGGATCATAGCTATCGTCTCTTGGAACAAACTCGATCCTAAAAAGGAACTTTCACCAATATCTGACAAATATAAAGCAGAATTACAAGGATGACCATACAATACCTCAAAAGGATCCATTTCTATCACAGACTGATAAATATTGTTATAAGAAAACTCAACTATCCCTATATGTTCATCCCAAGACCCACCAATGCTGAGAACACAATCACGAAGCATATCCTCAAGGATCTGAATAGCTCTCTTGGTCTGTCCATCTGACTATGGATGGTGGGCCATGCTCAAACAGACCTGAGATCCCAGTGCCTCTTGAAGGTCTCTCCAAAAGCGAGAAGTAAACCGAGGATCCCTATGAGAGACTATAGAAGATGGGACTCTGTGTAAATGAACAACTTCTTTCACATAGATATTTCCCAACTCCTCAACTTTGGTTGTATCTCGGATAGGTGTAAAGTGAGTCGAATTGGTATGTTTTTCAAGAACGACCCATATCACGTTATTTTTCCTCTGGGTTTGAGGTAACCCAACCACAAATTCCATAAAGATTTCATCCCACTTCCATTTAGGGACTGGAAGTGGTTGAAGCAAAGCTGAAGGTTTCTGGTGCTCGGCTTTCACTAGCTGTCATGTATAGCAATGACACACAAACTCAGCAATTTCTCATGTCATACCTAGCCACCAGAACTGCCGGTGCATGTCATAGAACATCTTCGTGGTTCCTGGGTGTACATCCCATTGAGAGTTATGGAAACCCCCCATCACATCCTTTCTTTTCCGCTAACGGCACAACGTAACAGTTTCGATAATAGAGAACACCCTCTTTGTATAATGACCACTGAGTTTAGGTCTCCCCACCATAAAAAGAGTCCCTAATTCTATGGAATTCATCATCCAGTTGTTGTTCCTGAAGAATTAACTCGATGAGAGAATATTTCAACTGGACACTGGCTAAAGAAACTTCCTTCCCCTTCCACTGAACTCTAATATGAAACTGAGAAAAAAGAGACATCAAACTCCACTCTTCTAAAGATTCATTCACAGCCTGTGATGGAAGTTTCCTACTTAACGCATCTAAAACTACATTCCCTTTTCCTGGGGTATAGGCAATGTCAAAGTTGAAAGATTGCAGGTACTCCATCCAACGCCTTTGGCAGAGATTCAAATCTTTTTTAGAGATGATATAACTCAAGCTATTGTGGTCTGAATGCACAGTAAACCTTTGTACATAAAGGTAATGAATACAACACTTAAGTGTGTGCATTACAGTTGAAAGTTCAAGATCATGGGTAGGATAGTTCTTCCCATGAGGCTTAATCTGACGAGACCCATATGAAACAACATGATTACCCTACATGAGAACACATCCCAAACATGAACCCGATGCATCACAGAAGACCACATAACCTATCCCAGCCTCAGGAAGAGTTAAAATTGGCACAGTAGTCAAAAAAAACTTTAGCTCAATGAAATAACTATAACATTTATCATTCTTGGAAATCATAACACCCTTTCGAGTCATAGTAGTCATTGGAGAAGCTAAATGTGAGAAGTCATTAACAAAATGGTGATAATATCCTACTATGCCGAAGAAGATCCGAATCTCAAAAACATTTCGTTCTGGTTCCCAAGTCATAACAGCCCTCACCTTCTCAGGATCAACTGATATTCCTTATTCTGACACCACATGTCCCAAGAATTTCACTTCCCGAATCCAGAAATCGCACTTTGAAAGATTAGAATAAAGTCGGTGATTCCTTAGATGACTTAGAACTGTTCTCAGATGATGTACATGATCCTCCTCACACTTGGAGTAGACAAGAATTTCATCCACAAAGACAACCACAAAAGTATCAATATAATCATGGAAAACCATGTTCATCAAATCCCTGAAAACTGCAGGAGCATTTGTTAAGCCGAAGGGCATAACAAGGTACTCATAATGGCCATACCTACTCCGAAAAGCGGTCTTTTGAATGACAGATTCTTTTATCCTCAACTGATGTTACCTAGATCAAAGATCAATTTTTTAAAACCACTTTTCCCCTTTCAATTGATCAAACAAATCATCAATTCGTGGTAGGAGATATTTTTTCTTTATCGTAACTCGATTGAGCTTTCGATAATCAACACATAAGCGAAGAGAACCATCAGCCTTCTTGGCAAAGAGAACTGGTGCTCCCCAAGGTGACACACTCGTGCATATAAATCCTTTCTCAAGAAGATTGTATAACTAAGACTTCAATTCCATTAGTTCAGATGGATCCATTCGGTAAGAGGGAATAGAAACCGGTTGAGTATCAGGAATTAAGTCAATAGTAAAATCAATCTCTCTTACTGGTGGAAAACCAGACAAGTTATAAGGAAACACGTTGGGAAAATCTGTGACGACTGGAGGGAGATCGCCACACAATGAATCTCTCTCTAGATCAAAAGAAAAAACTAATATAATTTTCCCCAACTTTGAGAAAAAGGGTCCGGATCTGCTTGACCATGGGTCCCATTCTCCTTGAAAAAAGAGAGATACACCACTGGGTGTAGTAAGGTAGACCAATCGTAGATAACAATCAATCAGATAATTATTGGCAATGATCCAATCCATCCCAAATATGGCGTCAAAAGATTTCATGTCGAGTACCAAGAAACTCCAAGAAAGCTCAACATTTGATAAAGAGAATACACAAGAAGGACTACGGAGACCCTTCTCTCTCATTGTACCAAGGGGTGTAGTAATATCTGTAACAGCCCGAGATTTTATGAAAAATATATTTTTTTATTTATTTCACTAATGTCTTGTGTTGTACGCTACACGAAAAGGATCTTGCACAACACGCATCCTTGACTTGCCTTGCATTACACGCAATCGCGACCTTCCTCGATAGCGTGTGTAGTACGCAATAACGAGTTTCACTAAACAGCGATATGCTATTAAAATGTTATTAAAACTAGCCGTTATGAATAGTAAATACCACTATTTGAAATTTTGTAAATTTTATTTTTCAAAATGGATTTCATTTTTGGATTCGGAGTATCGAATTTAGCCTAAGGTGAAATTTTGGTACATTTCGGATAACTTTCATATTCTGATGAATAGTGAAAATTACTAAATTTTAATTAAAAACAACCTTTTTAATCGAAATAATTAATAGTGATAAATTATTAATTTGAGTGGTTTTAAAGTATATTTATAATATATTTTTACAATTTAACACAATGTTGGTCATTGGATGAAATTTCACATTTAAACCAGACATAATCAAGTGTCAATCTTTGGATAGATATTGTTTCTTAAAAACACGCTATTTGTTTTAACAGCGGGATTTAATTATAAAATTAATTAATGCAATTTCTATGTTATGAATTTGGTAAAATAGACTTAATTTTTGAATTCGCAATATAAAATATAGCTTAGGATGAAATTTTGGCATTGTTCTGAAAAACATCAATTTTTGATGAATAGTGAAACTACTAAGTGGTAGGTTAAAAACTGAATTTTGCATAAAACTTAATTTTACCGCTTCTGTGAATGGAATTTCGAAAATCCGACAGACACGGTTAATATCAAGGACTAAAATGTGGTTCAATGAGATGAAAATAATTTTTGGTGAATAGTAACTTTTTACTTTTTTTTAACACGGTTAATAGTAAATAGGGTAACTAAGGTTAAATATGATATTACTATTACCCTAACACATGTCCTAATTCTATTGGATAAGTGTAATTCGACCAAAAACAAACTTAGGAATAAAAAATGACCATTTAGGACCACTTGGATTAGATTAGGACATTTATTATTAATTTATTTAAAGAAGGGTTAAAATTGTTAAAATCAAAGTTTAATAAGTAAATCATTTTTAATATGGGGTTATACATAAGAAAAATTCGATTGTAAATATTCATTAGAAATCTAAAAAGATTTCCTACATGATGGTATTTTATTTGTAATTTTTAGACATCAAATAATTTAATTTATTTATGACACAAAGATGATGCGGTAATTATCTTATTAATGAAATATTGACATAATTGATGTTATAAACATCAAACTAAATATAATTTGAGACTTTTTATGAATTCCACTAATTTTCTAGGTTACTATGATATATTAGTGTTGATTTAATCAACTTGGTGCGAACATATAATTCTGTTATGACTTTCACAAAAATCATATATCAAATAGTGTCAAAATAGACACAAAATAGTTTTTAAATAAAATATTATATTATTAATTGTTATTTTATTCCTAAAAATCTAAGGTTCGGCCAAATGACTTAGATAAGGATATATATATTAATAATAAACAATTTGGGGTTCGTTTGGCATGTTATAGTAAGTGTATTAACCATATAGTGAAAGAAAAAAAAAAGACACGGTAAAAGTTAAATTATTTAACTTAGAGTTAAATCTAATTGATATGGTTAAAATAATACCCTAAACTTGTCTAAATCTTATTGGTTGATAGGATTTCGACCCATCCCCACATTAGCTTCGAAATAAGACCCTTTGGAACCATTATAAACCGATTTTGACTTTAATATACAATAATATTTTGAGATATTCCTAAGGTGCCCCTCTCCTCCCTTATAAAAGGACACCTCCTCCCCCTCCTCCTCACACCAATTTGAGCACTCAAGCTCGGCCAACCTCTGCCAAAATCTCTTCTTCACTTCCCTAGAAACATCCTAGAGGTTCTGGTCTTCCTCAAAGACCAATTTTAGTTCCCTAAGAGGAGGTCTCCAAAAGGTGCTTCAAAGAAGAGGTAATTACCGTTACCAATTATTTCATCTTTATTTCTTCTTCCACTTCTTCTTCTTAGTTTGTTTCATTATGAAGTAATAACATCAGTATCACTCATATACTGATATGTTATTATAAGTATGAAACAACCTTATTTCACCATCTATCCATCCTACGGAAAAAGAAATCACCGCGCGTGCGTACGTACGGAATACCGTCTCCACGCCGTGGTGTAATCTATTTTCCACCACCACCTTACATGGATGGGTATAATGGTGTAAAGAATAACAATAAATAGTTATTACAACATCATATTGATTCTGATATATTGTATAATCCACTCCAATTCAATTCAATATTTATGGAAATGATATCATCCCTCGTGCGTACGTACGGACTACCGTCTCCACGACGCGATGAGATTCATTCTCCATGTTAACCATTTAAGAATGATTATAAAGTATATATAAGAAATAATAAAGAAATATATGACATTATAAAGCTACTGGATTTATGTATATATATATATATGTATGTCATCTACTTACTTCCATTCAAGACAATAAGGAAAGGAAAACAGCGTTCATGCGTACGTACGGACTACCGTCTCCATGAACGGTGTTTTTCATTTCATTTATCTATCTATTATATATATATATATATACTGAATATATATGATATATAAATCATATTTTATATTCTGGAAGTAATTAAATCATGATATAAGTAATAATAATGTCAAGAACAACAAGTCAGAACACCTACGATAAATGAAACGATTTTACCCAAAACGCTTCTTTAACATGGAATTTACAAAAGAACGGATAATATAATGTCATAAGTGAACCATATATGATATCATAACAATGAATATGATTCTGTAATAAGTAAATGACATTATTTAAATCATTATACTGGAGGTTTGGACACTTACAAAGCAAATCGGACCTAAGGTAAGGAAAATATCACAATCTCATTTTAATCCGAGATTGTTTATTCGTAAGTGTTTACTGGGGTGTATTTTATCATCCACATCCAAGTTTCATCAATATGTAATATTATTTACATCCACCTCCAATTGTTTAAATTCATTTTTACCCTTCAGTGAGTTTTTAGTAATATGTATGAAAGGAATCTTTTGTCGTTTTTCGTACGAGGTACTTTTTGGCTTTTCTGACAAAATTACGAAGAATGTTTTTTTTACTTATACAGCACGAACGGATTTTTACGGTTTTATAAAGCCTTATTTTCATGAACCTTCCTCCAAAATATTTCATGACTATTTTCAATAAAATCTCTTTCTTTTAAAATTGCATGATGTTTTGTGAAAAGGAATTGATTTTGAAGAAGAAAGGATATTTTCCTCAAGAATTCATTTCAAGTATTTTATCAAAATTATTTTCCATCTAAGATAATAAAAGGGTTCTGTTTTTATCCCTATTATTACATGGATTTGATTGTGTTGTGATGGAAACATTTTTATGAATTCCTTTATCTTATATGAATTGTTTTATGATGTCATGTTGTTTAAGAATACCATTTTTATTACATGGGTTATGCAATGATGTATGATTTATGATTATGTGGCACACATAAGAAAGGATTCATTATGAGATGGGTGGGACCTATATCTCCCTCCAATGCATTGGGTAAAGATTTTATATCTCATGAGATAGACAGGGCTGGAACGGTAGGTTATACCGGTTCAGTAAAACAGGACTGAAACGAGGGTTACTCGATTCAGAAAGGGACTTTGTCCACTAAGATAGTCTTGGAAATGAGTCTTGACTAACAAGAAATGATTCTCTATGATTATATGTGAATTCCACAAAGTTTCATGTTTTAAGTTATGATTATTGTGATTAAATTTCACTACCATGATTTATCCCATGTTATGAAATTATGCTCTCTTTTGCAGGTTATGATTTCCAAAATGTTATATTTTTATGAATACGATGTGATTGACATTTCTTTTGTTTACCCTTACTGAGCATTTGAGCTCACCCTTTTATGTTTTCTTTTCCCCAGGATATAAAGAAAGGTTTTAGGTAAAAAAAAGGAAGATCTTTATGGGAGATGTTGAAGATCTTTCACCACGATTAGAAGATTTTATTCCAAGTTTCCAAAGACACTAAACTATTACGATCCTTGTGTGTGTGTTTTTGTTATGTACTAAGTATTCCACAAATGTAATGTAATGTCCATGTAAGTCAGGATACGGGTCTCTACAGTTGGTATCAGAGGAAAGGTTTAGTCAACCTTTGGAAACTAGGATGCGAGAACTTTAGTGAGATCCCTAGAGATATTTCTAAGGTATGTCTAGGGATGCCCCTAAGGATAAGTATACATATAGGATATAGTCCTAGAACTATGGTAACGATATTAGATTAAACCAAAGATGTTAGATATTTAAGTTACTCCCCCTTTATTATGATTTTTGCCTCTCACACTATTCTTTTTGGGTTTTAGAAAATGGCTGGAAACAAGATGATTCACAATAATGGAGGATATGATGGACAATGGAGTGATATTCTTCATGAGAAACCAAATGTAATGGGATTTGGAAGTCCAAACATCATTATTATGCCGAATCAGCAATCTCATAATATGATCAATAAAGTAAAATTTGGTAAGTTTCCTGACTCAACTAATAAGAGAAAGATGGAGTTCCATGATGATCATAGAGGAAAGAAAGTTCAATTTCCCCTATGTAAATCATGTGGGAAGAGACATCAAGGAGAATGTTTCAAAGGAACTGGAAGATGCTTTGGGTGTGGAAAAGAAGGACACAAAGCAAGTAAGTGAAAAGGAAAAGGTTCAGTTAACACCATGGATGAGGATAATGGTATTGCTACGACATCAACAATGGTTAAATGTTTTAAATGTGGAATGTGCGGGCATTATGCAAACCAATGCCCTAAGGGAAAGTCTCATGAAGATAATCAGTATGGTTGTATGGGAAGTATTTATGTTGATGATGATGAAGAGACTACAAATGATATGTGAGATGAAAGAATTATTGAAGCTCGGTCAATGGTTTAAGAAGGTAGTGGAATGATTACATGTTTATCAAGTGTAATGTTGTACTATAGAATAAAAAGACATCTAAGGATTGTTACACTGTTGTCTTTCCTTAAGTTTTGAAAGTTTATGATGAATGGTTTGAGTAACAATGAAAGGTTATTCAGATATTTTTTTTGGAAAGTGGATGATATGCGCATAATGAAGGGATAAAGAGAATCTAATATGTTTGATAGTATTCATGAGCTAATGATTGATATAAGGACTAAGTGATATCATGGTTTGAGTATATAGAATTTTGAGGATTTTGGTATGTGGAAAGTGTTAACTTTAAACTGCATTCATGTTTTCACTAAGGTATTCAAGAGAATAAATGATTAAGGCCTTTGAATGTTTGGAATGTGACCAACAAGACATATATATGGGGATTAACGATAGTATTAAATCTCTGGTAATTGTTTTCACTATGTTATGAGAGTAGACTGCAGTATTATGGATAAGCCTAAAGATTGAAATGGATTATGTTGGACATAAGTTAGTATTGTTTAAGGATAGAAGTTTTTTCTATATTATTGATGGGATGTTATAGTAATATAGTTTTAGAAAAAGGGACAACCTGCAGGACGGGCGACAGCCCATCGCTTCGGACAAGGCTGTGGGAATCGAACCCACAACCGAAGTGCGACTGGCCTTTATTGCCTACCACTGGCCTACAGGAAGTCCCTGTTTAGTAGAAACTAGTTTTATTATATTAAGCAGTATGATATATGAAGTATAAATCCCTTTTAGGAACCATATATTATTAATCTCACTATAGATCGACTTATGTATATAATTTTTGCTAACTTTTTGTTTGAGACAGATGGAATGACCCGTCATTCTGTCACATGATCTGCTAACACGTCATGAATAAAAAATTCAACTTCATTTATTTAAGAGATGAAGTGGAAATTGTTCAAGGCACGAACAACAGTGAGATTGTACCAAAATAAAGTAAGTATTTATTCTAATTCAAATTCTTCAACTTTAGGGAAACGATCATGAAAACCAAAAATGTTGTCCTAGTGCTCTTATATCTGATTAATCAGATGGTACCTTAGATCGTCACAAATTTATGGATTTGTGATTACTGGATTTTCCATAGCCATGTTCTCTACCACTCTCCATCAGAACATGATGGTTAGATTTTTCTTCCATATCCATATTTTCACCTATGTGGAAACCCAGTGATTAGTTTATTTGGGTAACCGTTACGTTTCATACTTTCGTTTTTAAAGATTGGTTTTGGTATTCCTTTTTACGATGTGGGTTTCTATTAAAGAAACTTTCGAATAGTAAACCATTTATAACCCCGACGAATTTCGAGGGCGAAATTCATTTTAAGGGGGGTAGAATGTAACAGCCCGAGATTTTATGAAAAATATATTTTTATTTTATTTCACTAATGTCTTGTGTTGTACGCTACACGAAAAGGATCTTGCACAACACGCATCCTTGACTTGCCTTGCATTACACGCAATCGCGACCTTCCTCGATAGCGTGTGTAGTACGCAATAACGAGTTTCACTAAACAGCGATATGCTATTAAAATGTTATTAAAACTAGCCGTTATGAATAGTAATAACCACTTTTTGAAATTTTGTAAATTTTATTTTTCAAAATGGATTTCATTTTTTGATTCGGAGTATCGAATTTAGCCTAAGGTGAAATTTTGGTACATTTCGGATAACTTTCATATTCTGATGAATAGTGAAAATTACTAAATTTTAATTAAAATCAACCTTTTTAATTGAAATAATTAATAGTGATAAATTATTAATTTCAGTGGTTTTAAAGTATATTTAGAATATATTTTTACAATTTAACACAATGTTGGTCATTGGATGAAATTTCACATTTAAACCAGACATAATCAAGTGTCAATCTTTGGATAGATATTGTTTCTTAAAAACACGCTATTTGTTTTAACAGCGGGATTTAATTATAAAATTAATTAATGCAATTTCTATGTTATGAATTTGGTAAAATAGACTTAATTTTTGAATTCTCAATATAAAATATAGCTTAGGATGAAATTTTGGCATTGTTCTGAAAAACATCAATTTTTGATGAATAGTGAAACTACTAAGTGGTAGGTTAAAAACTGAATTTTGCATAAAACTTAATTTTACCGCTTCTGTGAATGGAATTTCGAAAATCCGACAGACACGGTTAATATCAAGGACTAAAATGTGGTTCAATGAGATGAAAATAATTTTCGGTGAATAGTAACTTTTTACTTTTTTTTAACACGGTTAATAGTAAATAGGGTAACTAAGGGTAAATATGATATTACTATTACCCTAACACATGTCCTAATTCTATTGGATAAGTGTAATTCGACCAAAAACAAACTTAGGAATAAAAAATGACCATTTAGGCCCACTTGGATTAGATTAGGACATTTATTATTAATTTATTTAAAGAAGGGTTAAAATAGTTAAAATCAAAGTTTAATAAGTAAATCATTTTTAATATGGGGTTATACATAAGATAAATTAGATTGTAAATATTCATCAGAAATCTAAAAATATTTCCTACATGATGGTATTTTATTTGTAATTTTTAGACATCAAATAATTTAATTTATTTATGACACAAAGATGATGCGGTAATTATCTTATTAATGAAATATTGACATAATTGATGTTATAAACATCAAACTAAATATAATTTGAGACTTTTTATGAATTCCACTAATTTTCTAGGTTACTATGATATATTAGTGTTGATTTAATCAACTTGGTGTGAACATATAATTCTGTTATGACTTTCACAAAAATCATATATCAAATATTGTCAAAATAGACACAAAATAGTTTTTAAATCAAATATTATATTATTAATTTTTATTTTATTCCTAAAAATCTAAGGTTCGGCCAAATGAATTAGATAAGGATATATATATTAATAATAAACAATTTGGGGTTCTTTTGGCATGTTATAGTAAGTGTATTAACCATATAGTGAAAGAAAACAAAAAGACACGGTAAAAGTTAAATTATTTAACTTAGAGTTAAATCTAATTGATATGGTTAAAATAATACCCTAAACTTGTCTAAATCTTATTGGCTGATAGGATTTCGACCCATCCCCACATTAGCTTCGAAATAAGACCCTTTGGAACCATTTTAAACCGATTTTGACTTTAATATAAAATAATATTTTGAGATATTCCTAAGGTGCCCCTCTCCTCCCTTATAAAAGGACACCTCCTCCCCCTCCTCCTCACACCAATTTGAGCACTCAAGCTCGGCCAACCTCTGACAAAATATCTTCTTCACTTACCTAGAAACATCCTAGAGGTTCTGGTTTTCCTCAAAGACCAATTTTAGTTCCCTAAGAGGAGGTCCCCAAAAGGCGCTTCAAAGAAGAGGTAATTACCGTTACCAATTCTTTCATCTTTATTTCTTCTTCCACTTCTTCTTCTTAGGTTGTTTCATTATGAAGTAATAACATCAGTATCACTCATATACTGATATGTTATTATAAGTATGAAACAACCTTATTTCACCATCTATCCGTCCTACGGAAAAAGAAATCACCGTGCGTGCGTACGTACGGAATACCGTCTCCACGCCGTGGTGTAATCTATTTTCCACCACCACCTTACATGGATGGGTATAATGGTGTAAAGAATAACAATAAATAGTTATTACAACATCATATTGATTCTGATATATTGTATAATCCACTCCAATTCAATTCAATATTTATGGAAATGATATCATCCCTCGTGCGTACGTACGGACTACCGTCTCCACGACGCGATGAGATTCATTCTCCATGTTAACCATTTAAGAATGATTATAAAGTATATATAAGAAATAATAATGAAATATATGACATTATAAAGCTACTGGATTTATGTATATATATATATATGTATGTCATCTACTTACTTTCATTCAAGACAATAAGGAAAGGAAAACAGCGTTCATGCGTATGTACGGACTACCGTCTCCATGAACGGTGTTTTTCATTTCATTTATCTATCTATTATATATATATATATACTGAATATATATGATATATAAATCATATTTTATATTCTGGAAGTAAGTAAATCATGATATAAGTAATAATAATGTCAAGAACAACAAGTCAGAACACCTACGATAAATGAAACGATTTTACCCAAAACGCTTCTTTAACATTGAATTTACAAAAGAACGGGTAATATAATGTCATAAGTGAACCATATATGATATCATAACAATGAATATGATTCTGTAATATGTAAATGACATTATTTAAATCATTATACAGGAGGTTTGGACACTTACGAAGCAAATCGGACCTAAGGTAAGGAAAATATCACAATCTCATTTTAATCCGAGATTGTTTATTCGTAAGTATTTACTGGGGTGTATTTTATCACCCACATCCAAGTTTCATCAATATGTAATATTATTTACATCCACCTACAATTGTTTAAATTCATTTTTACCCTTCAGTGAGTTTTTAGTAATATGTATGAAAGGAATCTTTTGTCGTTTTTCGTACGAGGTACTTTTTGGCTTTTCTGACAAAATTACGAAGAATGTTTTTTTACTTATACAGCACGAACGGATTTTTAGGGTTTTATAAAGCCTTATTTTCATGAACCTTCCTCCAAAATATTTCATGACTATTTTCAATAAAATCTCTTTCTTTTAAAATTGCATGATGTTTTGTGAAAAGGAATTGATTTTGAAGAAGAAAGGATATTTTCCTCAAGAATTCATTTCAAGTATTTTATCAAAATTATTTTCCATCTAAGATAATAAAAGGGTTCTGTTTTTATCCCTATTATTACATGGATTTGATTGTGTTGTGATGGAAACATTTTTATGAATTCCTTTATCTTATATGAATTGTTTTATGATGTCATGTTGTTTAAGAATCCCATTTTTATTACATGGGTTATGCGATGATGTATGATTTATGA
This sequence comes from Viscum album, assembly GCA_963277665.1. Classification (NCBI taxonomy): domain Eukaryota; kingdom Viridiplantae; phylum Streptophyta; class Magnoliopsida; order Santalales; family Viscaceae; genus Viscum; species Viscum album. The sequence continues at coordinate 1,446,519,583 of OY728151.1, read as the reverse complement.
TTATGTGGCACACATAAGAAAGGATTCATTATGAGATGGGTGGGACCTATATCTCCCTCCAATGCATTGGGTAAAGATTTTATATCTCATGAGATAGACAGGGCTGGAACGGTAGGTTATACCGGTTCAGTAAAACAGGACTGAAACGAGGGTTACTCGATTCAGAAAGGGACTTTGTCCACTAAGATAGTCTTGGCAATGAGTCTTGACTATCAAGAAATGATTCTCTATGATTATGTGTGAAATCCACAAAGTTTCATGTTTTAAGTTATGATTATTGTGATTAAATTTCACTACCATGATTTATCCCATGTTATGAAATTATGCTCTCTTTTGCAGGTTATGATTTCCAAAATGTTATGTTTTTATGAATACCATGTGATTGACATTTCTTTTGTTTACCCTTACTGAGCATTTGAGCTCACACTTTTATGTTTTCTTTTCCCCAGGATATAAAGAAAGGTTTTAGGTAAAAAAAAGGAAGATCTTTATGGGAGATGTTGAAGATCTTTCACCACGATTAGAAGATTTTATTCCAATTTTCCAAAGACACTAAACTATTACGATCCTTGTGTGTGTGTTTTTGTTATGTACTAAGTATTCCACAAATGTAATGTAATGTCCATGTAAGTCAGGATACGGGTCTCTACAATATCCATCGCACAAGATAAAAGATCCATAGGTCGATTAAGAAGACTAACAATATGGGTTGAAATAAATGAGTGAGATGCACCAGTATCAAAAAGAGAAGTCAATAAAGATGAAGCTATAGTAATGGTACCTCTCACAGTTGCAGGACCTGCATCAGCTACCTCTAGCAACACATCCACTACGTGAAGAAGCTTCGTTCCAGATGCATGTTACTAGAACCCTTTTGTAAATGAAGCATTTGATTGCCACATAGTATTTGGAGGTGCTGATGATCCTGTTCCACTACTTGGAGTAGATAAGTGATGGCAGAATCTCTATAAGTCCCTTAAACGTCCACAAGAGCAATAGTTCTTAGATGCCTCAACGTAAACTCTCTTAGAATGTCCTGGCTTTCCACACAGATAGCAAGTCAATGAATCCCCTCTTGGTGCTACCGGAGGTCTTGAATGACTCTGTTGTCAATAACTACCATGAGAAACATCACGCTTTTGTTTTACATTAAAGGACCCAACACTGCCACTAGGATGGAAAATAACCTCCTTCAACCCTGACTTTCCGGCCAGGTCCATCTCAAGCATCATGGCCCTATCCATCACATCAGTATAAGTGGGTAGCTTCAGTATGAAAACCTAAGAATGGATATCTGATCGATGTCCCAACTCGAATCTTCAAGCCTTCATCCTCTCATTAGATAAAATCTCAGGAGCAAACTATACCAACTCAGAAAAATGATTTAAGTTCTCAGTCACAGTTTTATTGGCCTGCTCAAGCTTGAAAAACTCCATATCTTTGTCCATCACCATTGATTCTGGATAGAACTGGTTAGTGAAAAGTACCCTAAAGTCTTTCCACTCCAAACCCTCATGTTTCCCAGCCGTCACCATTGTGTCCCACCATCTCCTACTTGGTCATTCCAATACGAAGGTGGCACACTTCACCTTGATCACACTAGGTGTCTCCAAGAACCCAAAAAGATTTTCAATCTTACTCAACCATTCCTCAGCATGTTGAGGGTTAGTGGAGCCTTTAAAAACTGGTGGCTTCTGGCGTAGGAACTCTTGAAAATGAATTTTGAGAATATCACTGTGAGGATATATACCTAGAGTCTAAACAGGAACTGGAGTTCGTGCATGTCCTAGAGCTTGGAATATGCGAACAATCACCTCAACCAGACTCGGATCCACAATAGGACTCTCTTGCTAATATTCAGCAGCAACCTCTTTTTGGATCCTATTCTCACGTCTTCTCGGATGCATGTTTCTACACAACATAAAAATATATGTCATTAACACTGAAATAGAGTAACAAGGAAAACTATTCTTAATATAAGGAATAAACAAGATTTGGATTCCATTCTATCCAAATCAAAATATGTAAAATACTAGAACTAATTCACATGTCATATTTCCCTAACCAACCTTGGTGACTTAAGGTTCATTGTGGTGAGAGCTGGACAGGCACTCAATCACAACTACCTCCTTTGTCCCAACAATAATACTCAAATTCATATTGTCATCAACGAAAGATGCTTAACCTACCTTTGATACCATTTTGTCATGAACCTACCTTGGTACCCTGGTAACCCAATAATTGAGCCAGCCCTGACATTGCCTAAAGGGTGTTCTCGATCCCCACTGGTCGACGACTAGCACCTGGCATCGTACAACATACAAGTGGGAATGATTTTTCCAAAAAAATGCATAAGCAAAAGAAACAAGACAATATGCATAAAAAAAGAAACTCCACTGGGAGTGATGTACCAGAATAAAACTTGGAATAAAATCCCAAAGTACTACAACCGAATTACTAAAAATGGTAAAACATCCCCAAGGTCCCTAAGGACACAACTCACCAAGAGACGATCAACAACTGGATCAACCTCCAAGAGATTCCTTCCCCTTGCTCGAACCTGGAAGAAGGATGTCTACAAACACCTGAAGGAAAAAGTAGGGTGTGAGCCTAAGACCACTAGGATACCCCCCAAGATTCCGTAATAGATTCCAAATATGAATTATCCAAAGATAATCTTTCAACTTTCAAATAAATAGGTTTGGAAATTCAAAAGCATATTACAACAAAATATGATATATATTTTCAAAGTATGGAAATAAATATTTTATGCAAAGGCTTTAAAAATGATGGAATATTTCTAAATGAAATCGCTTAAGTAAAACATTTATATTAAATAGTTTATATAAATTTAGTAGGCATGTAAAGCAATTCATAAGCATTGACATGCATTTATATCTCAAATATAAACAAACAAGCGAGCAACATGGCCATCTGCAAAAAGGTATGATTGTATTAACCAATTTTAGGATTCCGCACTCTATATGTGAACTCGGAAAAATGTGTATACACATTTTCCTATGACACTAGCCAAAGGAGAATCTTCACCAACCTGCCAGGGTTGTGACCCACCACAAGTATGTTTTAGAACGTTGTCGTAGTGTAGAGTGTATCCAAATAACTCACTAACTACTTAAGGGTTGCATGCGATCTTATATGATGGGTGAAGTATTTTAAGAATTCCTAAAATATGATCAATACCAATCCTCTATTTCAAAAGTACCAATTCAATTCCATTTAAAACCAAAACAGGTTTTATTCAAAACATGCATTTCCACAAGATAAAACCAATGGGTTTATATCAAATCATTTTAATCCATTTTCATAAGTTTGAAATCCATTAAAAACCAATTCCATAATTACACAATTCATTTCCACAATTAAATTCAAAAATCTAATTGATATCATTTCCATCAAATCCACAATTTAAATCATCCAATTCCCATAAACACACCCAATTCAATGGAACTGGGGTTTTCCAAAATTTCTATGCTAAAACCATTTCAAATATCTCAATTCAATGGAATCAAGTTTATATAAATTTAATTGAAAACAAATTTGAGCAATTTAATTTAAATCATCAGTTTAAATAAATCAAGCAAATACAATGATAATCAATTTGGTATGTCGGGACGGAACCACCTACCTCAATGTTTTGGACCAAAACCACAACGGTCAAGAATGCTCCAGAAAACCGGGTTTATTCTTCAAGAAACCGCTTTAAATCTTTTCTCCTTGCATGATCATGACCAAATCTCATCATATTTGGTACCCCACAATAATATCAACCCATAATGGGCATAGTTCTACGAAATTGAGAGAATAGGAGAAGTAGATCTAAGTAGATCTAAGAAACCGATCAAGAACAATGAGGAGTGGTCACATACCTCAAGAATCTGGCTTTGATTCACCAAGATGAGCCTTTTGATCACCTTTGGAATAATGGGAGAACATTCTCTGACCTATGTAGAAGACAAATCCCAAGTTAGGGCCTCTTATAAGGGAAAAGGAGGTACTTAGAGGAAAAACAGAGTGAGATACACAATTTAAGGATCTCATTTAAGTAGCTGCATGGTTTGGTCGTACGGTTTAAAAAATTGTGCGCTAATCATGCGTGAGCTACTACCTCAGCCATACTTCTGTCATGGTTTGGCCACATGATTAGAAAAATTGTGCGCCGCCCGGGAGGAAGCTACTGTCTAGGTTTCAAGGTTTACACGGTATGGTCGCATGGTTTGTCATACCATGCGCAAACTGTGCACCACTCAATAGACATTATCTTTCCTCTAAAATTCACCCAAATGCTCCCCAAGCCTTTAATCCAAAACGAAGGTACTTAGAAACATCAAAAATACTTGAAAACGTAACATGATGTTACAACCTTGGTCATGACCCACCACCCCGGTCCAGGAACCTTGTCATCTGACCCCATGGGTCTCCTGTAATACCTTGGTTTCCTTCCTACCACACCATAGGCCATTACACACTAGGGTAACTTATCAGACTAATGATTATCCACACAGGCCAACACATGTTCCTTCAGTGTGTTTTGTCCTCACTCACACACACCCTGGGTAACTTCCCAAAAGGTCACCCATCCTGATTACTACTCCAGGACAAGAATTCTTAACTATAGAGTTCTAATCAGGTAGGCTCCCGAAAAGAATGGTGCACCTTGTTGACATGGGTAGTAACATTTATCCTTTTTAATTCTATCTTTTCAGGGGAGTTACATTACCCACTCCTTTAAAGCACAACGCCCTCGTTTTGGACCCCAAGCCTCAAACCCAGGCAGTGCCTAAGCACTTCTGGCTGGGTATTGGATCTAATACTATTTGTGATAATCCACCTCCCTGGGCCATGAACCTTGTCATCTGACCCCGTGGGTCTCATATAATACCTTCGTTGCCTTCTTAGCACAGCATAGGCTATTACACACTAGGGTCACATATCAGACTTATGACTGTCCCCACAGGCCAAGACATGTTCTTTCACTGTGATTTTCCCTCACTCACACACACCCTGGGTAACTTCCCAAAATATCACCCATCCTGATTACTACTCCAGGCCAAGAATGCTTAACTGTGGAGTTCTAATTAGGTAGTCTCTCAAAAAAATGGTGCACCTTGTTAACATTGGTAGTAACATTTAGCCTTTTTAAGTCTATCTTTTTCAGGAGTGTTACATAGGTACACTCCCTATATAAACATGACATCTCATGAGATGAAACATTACCCAATGCAATGAAGTGAAATTTAATTCCAGGCCCACCCATCAAATTCATTTCATTCTGATGCTTTTGTGTGCCTCATAGAACATACCACATGAATTCATGAATCATAAAATTTTATTCCATGATTATATAGTGTGGAAAAAATAAATTTATATACCATGAAAAATATTTATAAGTGTATAAAGGTGAATTAATTTGATAGTAAATGGGTATGTTATTCACTACACAATTTTTTTAGCCTAGAAAATCACACTGAAATTACAGCTATATAACAGCGTCACATAAAAAATCCAGAATTTTTTTAATGAGAGTGGAATACATCTATAAAATTTTGGAGATCAATTTGATAGTAATGGGGATATGGAATAAAATATCCCATCATATGGTTATGATGACAAAAGAACTTATGTAAATAAGATACATGAATAATGAGTGGAAAGAAAAAGATCATTTAATAACATTTGACAACGTAACAGATGTACATAAAGGATAATGGGAGGGATTAATGAGTGTAAAAGGGTCCTCCAATCATATATAAATATAATGGATTTTATTGGGATATTTAAGAACATATCCTAAAATTAACACATTGAAATTGAGATACATAACAAAAAAGAGGTACTTGAATTGAAATGATAATAGAGAAATCCCTTACTTGAGTGTGTGACCCCAAATTCTTGAAAGATGATTATTTAGAGCTTGTAGAATATTTGGAAGGTATATAGAGATTTTGGGGAAGATTATGGATGTTATAAAAATTTAATTAATGATGATCAATGGGAGAATGAGTGGGTTTATATAGGAAATGTGCGGGGATTTCATTATTAATTCTGAAACATAGTTTTTGGACTTAGTATAATAAATTATCCAAAAAGACACACTACAGACTTTTTCAATTATTTATACTAAATGGGAGTGGATTAAATTATTTTATATGTTTATGGACTAATGGTAATAAAATAATTCCCTTTCATATGTTGTGGATAGTCATACTCTAAACGAAGTGGTTTTAAAACCTTAACATAAAGTTGTGGTTGTGGAAGATTCATAATGGATTTATAAAAGAAAATAAAATAAAAATAAAATCATTCTATTTTAAATTAAATTTTTTTATTTGAATGTCAAAACATTTTATAGTAGTTATTACATCACTTTAGTGTTATTATGTAGTCATAATACACAAAGTATATTTATATGGTATTTAATTTTAGTCCAAAATTCGTCTGTCTCAGAAAATAATAGAAAATTAACCATTGTATAATTTCGATGTTATAATTCCAAAATTAATATTGATTTTATCCAAATAATTATCTAAATATATGACTTTTATATTTTAAAATATAACTAACATTAACTGACTTTGCTCGGTTTTCTTTGATAAAAGTAGTTTCCGAACCCCCTATAAAAATTACATTTGACATTATAAAAATTATATGAAAACATATATTTAATAAAAATTAGTTAACAATTATATTTTATTATAATATTATTATTTTAAAAATAAATTAATTCATCAAAATAAAATCCTTATTTTAATTTTAATATTTTCCAAAAATACTATTTTTGTTTTAATGATTCAAAATAAAAAGCATTTATAAAGTAACAATAATAGGATGAAAATATATACATTATTCTATGAAAATATTGTATATATTCATATTTCTAGGATGTGGATACATATCCCTTTAACACACCCAAAAAACCCTAAGGGTAAGGTGCATAATGGTGGGACTTTCATTGGATTGTTTGGTGAACATGGTTTTTTGACCATGATCTTGATGAGCTTGAACTTCTCATGTAAATGGATTAACACATTCTTAGGCTATTAGATCTCAGCATGGGAATTTTTAAGGAAAAATACCAGAGATTATATCTCACACAGAAGCTCTGATAAATGGGCTTCATAGGGTATGATCCTACTGATTAAGGCCATCACATCCATTTTTTAAGTCAATTGGTTTTGATAAAACCCAATATTTATAATAATAATGTTGTCACTATTCAAAAATTATTTTATCAATTATAATTATTCCAAAAATTAAATTAAATCTATTAGGATATAATAAAACTAAATAAGTTCATGTGTTTTCTATAACCATATTACAAAATATGACATTTAAATAAATTGCAAGATGAATTTTATTTTTAAAAATACAGGTCGTTACAATCTCCCACATTTTGAAATTTCTCCAATGAAAATTTCTTTTCCCACTATAAAATATATGAGGATAACTCTGTTTCCTCACATCCTTTAGTTCCCATGTTGTTTATTCAAACATAGGGTTTCTCTACAACACTTTGAAAATATGAATTTTCTTATATCATATAACATTTTAACTCTGATAAAATATCTTCATCTAAATATCTTCATATGATAGTTAATTCTAAAATAGTACAACCTATTGATTAAGTACATGATAAGGGTCAATAATGTACTTCTTAAATAGGGATACATTTAATACATCGTGTAATTGAGATAGGATTTTTGGGAGTAAAAGTTGTTTGGCCACCGCTCAAATGTGATAAAATATCTCAAACGGGAAAATGTACCATTGAATAATCATTCCATGTTTCCAAAATCACATCTATATCTTCCATGGGTATATCTATAGGAATACCATGTCTCTAATATCAATATATTGGACTCATCGATGATTAAAATCATAGCTCTTCTATTGACATTGAATATCCTTGATGTGGTGTGCAATGGTCTTAACATTTTCTTCTATTTCTATGACCATTTTATTTACCTAGTAGTTATCTTTAACCAACTTTATCACAACATGCAAGTGATCTTCACATATACTAATAAAGGGATTCAAATGGATCCATTCGGATTCTTGAGTGGAAACTATTGTTGTAATAGATCTGGACCTGTGGGATTTGTTGATCTCATCCACCTTTGAAGTTAATTAAGCATTTCTATCAACAGTTCTCATGTTTCTAGATAGTATACTCAGATTTTCTATTAGTTTTGAGGTGATAATTCATGCAGAATTTCAACTTAATTTTGAGATAATGTCATCAAAATTCCAAAAAATTAAAGTGATTCACATATCCTTTTGGATATAATCGATGTAGCACTCTACACACCCTCACCACTTATTTTATGTATATAAATTTTTTTTCTATTGAAAAGTCTTATCAAATTGAAATGAAGTGTGTAGTATTTGTATGATGATCCACCATTACCCATATTGAATTATTTTTCCTAGATGTCTTTGAAAGTCCAGTGAAAAATTCAATGGATATTTTTTCGCATTTCCATGATGGTATGGGAAATGGTTTCATCATCTACTTAGACTTATGTCTTTTAAACATCACATTCTATAAAACTAGGAACATTGAGGAATATTCATTTATATCCTTATTCATATTTTACCACCAATAGTTCTCTTGGAGATCTTGATATATCTTTTTTCTTCTTGGGTGAATAGAGAATGTCAAACTATGTGCATCATCCAAAATTTCCTTCTTTAGTTCATAATTTCACAATCCACATAGCCATGACCCAAATGTAACCAATACTTCTTTATTAACACTAAACGTCATGGATTTCAATGTTCATGTAGTTTGCATATACTTCTTAATTCCCAAATAATTTTTTTGAGCATCATTTATCCTTTCTATAATGGAATGGTGAGCATTCATTTATGAAAGGATTGATTATGTTCCTTCTATTATGATTATCGTGTCCATCCTTTACAAATCTGTGAAGTTTAGATCCCACTAAATTATCATAAATTATGGAATTACAATATTATTTATACATAGAGAATCCACTACTTTGTTCAATTTCTAATAAATGTAGTGAATTTAGTATTAATAGTCCTTGATCAGCTCTAACCATACTCATTGGTATATATTCATCTCTTTCTATGTGAATATAAATTTTAGTCTTTTATGATCCCCATAAATTCCAAACATCTCTTGAAAATGATAATGCCTCCATATTTTCCGAATAATGATTACTATGAAAACCCATATCATGTGATGGGTAGTTTTATTCATGTACATTCCACATTCTTGAAGCACAGGCTGGGAATTTTTCATTATACATTAACAGACATCTTAATCCCTTCTTTTGAAGATTCACTGAATACCATGATAATTTTTCCTCTTGTGGGTTGTGTCAGTACATGTGCTATGATAAGCCTCCTTTTTCAAATCATTGAATCTCACTTCATAAGCATCATTATATGAAAAATATAATCCCCTTTGAGTTATCATGGTAGGAGGGTTTGAAAATCATGATAAGTTTCTCACAAATCAATGATAATACCAAAAAATGAAGGATAATACAAATATATGTCATGGATGTTGGCATTGGCCATCCTTTAATTACTTCTATTGTGGATGTATCTAAAAATATCCTATTTCAAGTGATTATATGCCCCAAAAATTACACTTACTTCAATAACAACTCACAATTTCTATACATTACATTTAGGATCTCCTTTTGTAATGTCTTTAGCATAGTCCTCAGATTCTCCTCATGCTCCTACATTGTTTTAGAGTATATAAGAATATACCCTAAAGAGAATTCCATATTTTTTTAAATTAATAGCTAAATAATCTATTCATCAAGTCCATGAATGTTTTAGTAGCATTATTGAGTCCAAACTTCTTCACTATGAACTCATTGTGCATGTACCTTTTACAAAAATAAATCTTAGGGATATCATCCTTCATCAAACTAACTTGGTAAAATCCCAAATTCAAATCCACCATGGAAAATTATTTTGCTCCATGTTGCTGATAGAATAATTCATCAATCCATAATAGTGGATACATTTTCATTACTATGATATTTTTGAGCTCATGATAATCAATGAGATGGGGAATTGACCCATCCTTCTTCTGGAAGAGGTGGACTGGTGAACCCCGTGATAAAGAACATGGAAATGTCAACCCTTTTTCTATATTTTTCTATAGTTGTTTCTTTATCTCTGAAAGTTCCATAACATCCACTCTATATAGTTTCTGGGATAATGGAAACACCCAAGGTATAATTTCGATTGAAAATTCAACCTCTTCAATAAGAGGAATACTAGAAAATTCCACATGAAACACATTAGTATATTCCTCTGCAATAGGTATGAAATTTCAGATGGCTCTTCCAAAGAACACCATATTGGAGATGGATACAATTTCTTGTAAGGAAATAATATTTATTCTCGATATGTTTGTTCTAATGATGATTAATTTTCCCCCTTTTATATATTCTATCTATGATTTTAAATATAGAGTTTGACATCCATCTTATGGAAATTTATGCTAGCTTTATATAGGGAACAACAATTTTTGACGAGAATTGCATCAAATTCAAGAAAAGTAAGTATAATAAGGTTACATAGAAATATTATACCAAAAATCAAGGTATGGGAGGACTAATATACATAGGATTAAATAATTTCTCTATTTTCTTATTTCAGTCACAACTCTACTTCCATGATTTGTGGTGGTGTTTGAATTTTTATTCTAAACATTCATGATATGAAGTAATTCATAAAACTAGAATAAAAAAGAAAATTCTCTATTATTGAATGAATAACTAGTTTACTTATCACCACTACATTTATGGGATCCACCTTAGTGGTTGGGATAGAAATAGCTCCCCCTTTTTTCCCAATGACGTTGTTTGTTGTTTCCAAAAACCCATGGTTTAGTGCATTGGTTTTCAAAGTACATTTGGTTCATTGTAGTTGAAGTAATAAAAAATGAATTGTGGGTTTACTGGAGAATTCCATTCTTATTTTTCATTAGTGGTTTTATCCTATCGTTAGTAATTAGTTAGGTTTCCTTTCTTAAAATACCAAAATAATTTCCTTTCCCCTTTTATAAAATTTCATGGTGTTTCTTTTCACAACAATGACATGTGGGGTGTTGAAATTTCATGGGAAAATTAGATGTCTCCATCAAAATTCGAGAATTAAACTCCAATTTTTGCTCCTTGTCCCCATGAAAACCTTTATATTCACTGATCGCCATTTCAAATTTGGATGAACATAAGACAATTTCATAATTTCTATCAAAGTCATTGATCACCGGGGATTTTCATAGACTTGGTTTTATCCCATGAAAGAAGCGGTAAATCATTCATTCAGGGGAAACAATAAATCCATTATAGTATCATTCAAGTCTCGTGAATATTTCCTCATATTCTCCAATTGATTCATCATCTTTTTTAAATGTGGGAAAGAAAATACCTTTCAATTTTAAGGTGGATAAAGGAAGGAAAATATTTATCAACATATATTTTCTATAATTCCTTACACTCCATCACATAAATATCTTCCTCAATATTAGTGTTATTGATTAATGTACACATATGATCATTTTCTCCCTCCAGATGTTAAATATCCAGTTGAAACTTATATTTTTTGGAACATTGATGTATTTTGAAGATCATTTCAGTTTATTTGATCCAATGTCCCCCAATTATGGGGTAAGATGATCTATTAAAAGTAGAATTCCATTGTCAAATAATGGTCTCAATTGTAGCTTGTTCTCTCTTAGGGGGATTTGGGTTATCTGCTAATCCAAGATTCTATTCATAACCTGAGTCAGCAAATATAGTATCTTCATAATGATCATGATTCATGCTCCCACTAGGTTTGGCATCTCGTTGGTGTAGTCATAACATTGAATTTATACCTAATTCATTTTATTTCTGATCATTTTATAAAATAAAATGATAATTAGAGATGATTACTTTTAAACTACTAAACATAAAAAGGGGGATTCCAATAAAATTGAATGGATAACATATAAATTACATTTATTTATTTAACTTATTAAATATATAAGTTAAACCATGATCAATTTTTGTTAACATTGAATCAATTTTTGTTAACCAGTATCAATTACATTTATTTATTTAACTTATTTAACATTTAATCAATTTTTGTTATCTAGGATATATTTCCCAATATATATTCTTTTGGGAGTTTTTTAATTCCATTAATAATGGTTCTTAATTCCCATGTCATATTAGAAAATAATATCCCTCGAGAGTGTCAAACCAGGTTCACAGTAAAGACCATTTTCATGTAATAGGTTACACTATGTTAGGCCTTGTAGTCCTTGCCTAAGATGGCACCCATAGAAACATCAATTCCAGAACCATGACCACTTATAGTATCAAGACTGGAATGTATTTTCTTGAAAAAACACTCACACTATACATACCAAATTTTGGGGATGTTTTATTATTCTTAGTCACATCCATGGAGATTTAATTATAATTTTCTAATCTAAATCCCAATAAAAACTAAAAATTTTCTCGGATACCAACTATAAAAACCATTCAATTTGTTACAAATTAATTCATGATTTATTAAATAAAAGTATATATATTACAACCCAAATGATCAAGAAGTGTAAGTTATTTGGTGATTAGGTATATTTCAGAACATAATGATCATGGGATAAAATAATATTATTTAAAAAATCTTTAAAATGTTTATAAATTTCAATGACTTTTAAAATGGAATGGGGTAACCTAGGGAAATACATATGAAAGGGTTGATATATAAAGCCTATTCAGGAAATAAAAATTGATTAATATAACAAATATTATAAAATATGAATATAAATTGTGCATAAACATAGTTGGAATCATAAACATGAACAATAAGACATGATATATCATCATAATCATAATATATAAAATCTAGAAACAATTCTAAAAACTGTATCACAAACATATGTCAAGGATAAACTACCAAGACATCATTATGTATCAATTCCCATAATATAAATATTTTACCTACCTATCCAAAGATGATATATAATGAGTCAAATAATTACTCAATAAATTTTATCACTATATAATTTCAGGTGCACCCATCACATTTATTTCATTCTCATTCTTGAGTTTTCTGCATAGATCAAAAAGCAGGGAATCATTCATCATCATATTTTATTGAATGATTAAATAAAATAGAGTAAATAAATTTATTTACCAAATAAAATAATTATACGTTTATAATGGTATATACCCTTTATAATAAATGGGTATGGTATTCACTACACAATCGTATTGTCCTGGAAAATCAGGGGGAAATTTTGGCAGCATAACAACATTGCTTAAATGATCATAAAATGGGTATATAAAAGATATATGGGTCTATAATAATTTTTAAATCAATTATAATGTAATTTTGATATGTAATAATATATCCCATCATATTGAAATGAATAAAAAATACATAAGTTAAAGAATATACTTTAATAAAGAGGAGAAAAGAAAATGTACTATACAAAACTTTTTCATGAAAACAGTTGTACATAATGGATTTTGGGAGTGCTTAATGAGAGTTAAATGGTATTATAATCATATATAAATATAATTTATAGTAGTGGGGTTATCTGACAACATATACCAACATGAAAAAATTTAAATTGGGAGACATAACGTAATAGATGTTCTTGAATTGAAATAACAAGAGGAAAATCCCTTACTTGAGTTTGTGACTCCAAATGATTGGGAGGGGCTTCTGGAGAGTGTGTTGGAACCTTGGGAAGAATCGAGAGAGTGTAGGTAAGAGTAAGATCTTTCTCTAAGGGGTTTTAGTGATGATAAATTATAGCTTCAGTGGTTTTATATAGGAAATGAGTGGTGTCTTATTTAGTATTGCTCAAACATAGCTTTTGGACTCTATATAATAAAATAACCAAAAACAGAAACAATAAAAAAAATTTCACAAGTTTTCTTAAAAATGTGAGTGTATTAAATTATATAATAATTTCATGGGCCAAAAATAATGGTAATAATTCCATTTATTTAGGGGAGGTGAATCATACTCTTAATGAAATGTTTTTAAAACATTAAATTATATTAATGGGTTTTATGGATTCATAAATTATTTATAAATATATAAACGTAAACACAAAATCAAGTTATTTTAAATTAAAAATATATATCTGGTCATGGATACACATTATCATAATTATTTCACCACTTATGGGATATTATAATGTCATAATACATAATGTATATTTATATTGTATTTTACTTTTACATGAAAAATCGATTGTCTCAAAAAATAATGAAACACTCACCATTACAAAATTAATACATTATTATTGTAAAATAATATACTTTTTATCTAAATAATTTTATAAATATGTGAATTTTAAACATTTAAAATAATATCTGATATTTATTGAAAATTCTTTTTTGACCATAGAAGTTTTAAAACCCATATAAAAAGTACATTTGACTTCATAATAATTAAATGATTATTTATATTTAATAAACATAATTTAGTAATAATATATTATTAAATTATTATTTATTTCTGAAATCCCTTAATCTTAAAAAATTAATTCCTCAATTGAATTTGAATATTACCAAAAAATATTATTTGTGTTTTATTTAACCAAAATGAAAATATTTTATCAGGTTACAATAATAGGATAAAAATGTATTAATTTTTCTATAAAAAATAATGTACATACTCATATAAATAGGGAATTAATACATATATCTTTATAAGTCTAGAAAACACTGAAAGGGTATGGTGCATGACGGTGGGAATTTCATGGGGTAGTTCGACAACCATGGTTTTGGGTCATGATCATTATGAGCTTGAAATTCCCCCGTAAACGGTTTTTCTCATGATTAAACTATTGCATATCCACTTGGGATTGGTCAATGGAAAATAAAAGAGATTATAACTCCCTAAAAATCTCTGATAAATGGGATTCATATGGTTTGATACTACTAGTTGAGGCCATCACTTCTTTTGTCTCAATTGGATTTTTTAAAACCCTATATTTATTGAAAACATGTTATCATTGTTCAATGAATTAATTATCAATGTTAATTATTCGTAACATTACATATAATTTTATATAATATTATATAAAAAAATATGTTCATTTGTATTCTATAACCATATTACATAATAATTCATTTAAATAAATTCCATGGGGACTTTTATTTATAAGAGTATGGGTCGTTACAGTCAGTGAATGGGGAACCCATGACCTGTTAGACACTGTAAGTTATATGATGATCATGAAGATCATCCACTGTTATTTTTTGGATATTCATTACAAACTATAGTATATACATTAAATTGAGTACCAATTGAAGTAGAAATGGAATTCCCTTTGAGTTATGGAGTAGAAGGAAACTCATTTTCTCTAAATACATTTGTGAGGGGTAGTGAGGAAATTTTTAGGGGCTTCATATGTAAAATACTAAAACCATGTTTCATAATTTATATCATTATGGAATAACCTATGGTGGAAAATAATTTTTTCCTATACAACACCTCAAACAATAAAAAGACGGTCGCTAGACATGCCTTCTTTCTAGAGCGGGAAAACATCCTCAAAAATTGATAGTGAGTGAATGATTCACTTTGATTATGTAAATGAACCAGGTATAAAAGTGTTAGTATATGTAAAGATTCTATAGCTCCCAATAAAAGACCTATTTATTGAAACAGATGTCCTTTTTAGGAGTACTAGATAAGTAGGATAACTATAAAGACATGGTTTTATATTTACAAAAGATGGTGACTCGTTATTGGTGTACAAAGATGAACTTCTCTCCTACAAAGAGGTATTGGAGATATAAAAAGATAATAGATGGAAAGAAACAAGGAATTCTGAAATTTTATTTCTTGTATTAGAACAATGTTTTAGTTTTGTTTGATGGAACATTTTTCGTAATGCTTGTAGGGTGAAAATATGTATTCAAGAGAAAATTAGACATCAAATATAAATTAAATAATTTTAATTAAATGATAGTGGATAAAGGGTTTAAATAGCTTCAAGGTATTTAGTATAATGAAACCTTTTAACCAATTTCCATGTTTAAAAACATCATAATTCTACTTTCAATAACATCTTAATATAATATTTAAATTTCTAAAATGGTTTTCAAATAGGATATCCTTAATGGGAACCTTTAAAAAGATGTATATATGATACAACCCAAAGGTTTTGTGACTCCATGTGATTGAAAAAGGGTTTTCATGTTATAGAGATACATTCAGGGACTAAGTAAATAACATATGTCATGGAATATTTGATTTGATAAAGATATAAATTTTTTTTTCTAATAATAATGATTGTTAGATATGTGTGTACATGAGGTTTAGTGTGAATAAAATAGTCATCCTAGTAATATATGTTGACAACATATTCCTTATTGGAAATAAAATACCAGTCTTATAATCTATTAAGGAATAGTTTAATAAGTTTTTTTCCATGATGGAAATAGTTGAAGTGGCATTTATTATTGGGACCAACAACATTTGAGATAGATCTGATAGGATTCTTGAACTAATTCAAAGTACACATATTGAAAAGATGCTAAACAGATTTAGTAAGAAACAATAAAATAGGGGGTTGGTTCTAGTGTCCCATGGTATACATCTTTCGAAGAATATATATCCTTTGACATAATAATACAAACATACAATGAGTATGATATCATATTCATTATGGATTGGATCAATCATGGATGACATGTTAGGTACTAGAATCGATTTTTCCTATGCATTTGGAATGGTTGGTAGATATTAAGAAGATCTCAGATAACAATATTGGTCTGAGGTTAAGGTTATCCTCAAGTATATAAGAATAAATAATTATGTGTTCCTAGTTTATGGAGGAGAAGAGGATATGGTAATCATGGGTTATATTAATTGTATTTTATAAATAATGACATAATATTACATTCAAGATAATTTTTCTCCATCAAAAGAGGATAAGTTTGCTAGACTATTCAAAGTAGCATGTTTCTTCTAATTCTACAGTAGAGTTTGGGTATATAGCCTCTATTGATACAACCAAACAGGTTGTTTGGATAAGAATATTTTTCTTGGAGAATGGTGTGGTACCAAGTAGAAAAGACCATATATAATTGTATTTTGATAATAATGGAGGGGTTTCTCTGGTAAAAGAGACGATATCACACCAATTGAGAAAATAACATACAATGGAATTATCACCTCTTGGTGGTTTTTTATTTGAGTAAAGTTGTAGTATATAGAGATCCAACATAAGAATACGTGGTGAAACTCTTGACTAGAGGCATAACATAGCAGAATAGTTTGTACATTATGAGAGCCAACAGACTATAGGTTGTTAGAAGATGGATCTAGTGAAAGTGAACCTTTTTGGAGTTGGTGCCCAAAACCACATTTTGGGTACTTTATGATAGACTATATTAATTATTATATATTAATATACAACTTATCATATAATGAATTTTTTATTCATAAATATATATTATATAATTTCCTAAGAGTAGTTTCCACACTAGATGGTCATTGTAGTACGACACTATGATGATAACCCAGAAGTTCCATGATAGTATTTTTTTAAATATATGTTATTTAGAATGATGAGATCATTTAAAGGAAAAAATTATACATTTTATCTGATATGAGGAATAATTAGACATTTAAGAAACATATCATGGTGTACTACCTTGGTAATATTCAGTACATAATATTATGATAACAAGACCCACTAGTAGGAAATAAAAGAATTTATATGTCCTTGGTTTTTCATATATAGAGATATTGTATTGAACCTTAGACATTAAATTTATTATTAATTATTATTATAATTTGTGAAATTTTATGTATTAATGAAATTCCTGTTGAAATATATTTACAAAGATGTATGATACATTTAGGTCGTCACAATTATTATTTCATTAATCGACAACGTGAGAAAGTATTTTTACCTTCTTTTATTTTACAAAATTTCATATCTTAGTCCCTTTAATGGAAATTATATATCATAAATAAATACATGGGCATGTTGTTCTATAGGAAAGTTATATTTTCATACATTCAAAGAAAGATACATTGAGAACATAGGTTGATGGATCCAAAATTCTACCTACATGTTTTTAGATATCATAACAAAAGGATTATATTAAATAGTGAGAGTCTGTATGAGGTATTATATTATTTCACCATTAACTTCATTCTTTTTGGGTTACATGATATGTTACCATATCCTATTTTTTAACTTAAGTAGGCATCACCCAATTCCACTAAGAAATAGGCCTTGAAGGTCACACACTATGTATATCTAGAATCTCAATATTAAAATGAAATATTATTTTCTATTTAATGAGTTTAATAAATATCATTCCCTCACATGGTTTAATAATTATTCTTGTTCTCTTGATTATATATAATTTTTCATCGGTTATTCGAGATAATATTAAGTTAGGTAAATATTTAATAAATATTTATTTAATATTTAGCAGATATAATAATTCTTTATTTATTAGTGAATAATGAAGTGATATTTATTTATTAAATAAATTAAACCTAATGAAGGAATAATTAATATTTTGGAGGAATGGTTGACTTTGTTTAATGTTCCATTGGGAAGTAATATATATTGAACACTATTTGATTAAATAATATTTAATTTATTTTTCAAGTTTATCACATGATAAGAATTATTATTATTATTATTATATACATGGGGTTCTGATAGGATTAAATAATAAATAAAAGGAACACATGAAATTATTTATTTCGAACCCTATCATTATATAAACCCAATTATATTAATTTTTAAGATAGAAAATTCATTTTTTATTCACAATGAAATCCAAAGACTCCTATAGAGGCCCTATCAATCTCTCTTATTGAATAATGCTCCCAACAAAGTAGAGATATCTTTCCCACCATCCTATCTTGATTCGAGAGAGATCCTTAGGAATCCTTTGGAACTGATTCTCTTGTCGATCAAAGATGAATCATGAAAGCACCAAGATCTCCCGCGTTAGCACATGGAGATTATTATTGTGATATTTAGAGATTTTTGGAACACATGTAGATCACCACTAGTGGGAGTATCCAATTAATTACTACAAAACAATAATGGTATGACATATTTCTATTATTAGACACATAAAATAAAAAATAATTTCTCACAATGTAATTCATTAATTTTTTAAATTAATTATAAATATTATTTTTGATCATCAAGGTTGTTTAATTTATTTTATCCATTTACAATATTCTATGATTGAATTCAGTAGATTCTGACATTTATCATCATGTAAATCGTGGATATATCATTAATTATAACAAAAAAAACTTCTTCAATGACCAATCACACACTTCTGTTGTTCCTCAAATCTTTATGGGTAAATGTGGATGTATTTGAGGCCTCATAAGTTGAAATAATGGTTTATTTTTTAAAAAAACATATAATTTATTTTTCATGAATATATGGTTACTGATTATTTTTTAATTCACAGTGATCGTGTTTTTTAGTTAATGGTTGCAACCAAGGGGTATCAAGTAATGTTGAATGTGATAGATGATGTGATGATTTACCTCATGAACAAACAATGGAGATGGGATATGAAATGATAGAACATATTATTTTTCATAAACACCAATTAGATAAAATTATAACCAAATTGAACACAAATGAGTTTTTAAATAAACCACATAATAGAAAAATTGAGATTCATGATGAATATGGAAGAGTGAAGATCAAGATTCTTACTTATCAAGAATGTTGGATGAACTGCATAGGGAAATGTCTTAAAGGAATGGGAAGATATTTTTTGGGAGGAAATTTTTCATATAAAGAAAGTATTTTACATTAATAATAATGAGTTAAATTGATTGAAATAATGTAAATTATAATGTAATGTTTTTAGTTTAATTTATTATTTATGTCGGACATGAGATTTATCTGATAAAATACACAAATTTAATGTTAACACATAGACCGTGAAAGGTCCAATGTAATTTCAATTATTGGAGTGGATTGATTGAAGTGGTTATGTATTGGTAATTGATAATTTTTTTATATGTTTTTTATTTATTCTATTACGTCAAATGAATCATAAAAAACTCCGAATTTATTGACATAATTTATTCACATGGATTGTCACATATATGTTTATTGGTATTCATAAAATAGAAATTTTCTATCATTATAAGGTGTTTTTTTCATAAAAACCCTATTGGGGTATAAATAACACTTAATATTTTTATTATGTTTGGATATTAATATTTAATTTTGACCAATATATATCATATATAGATAAAAAAAATTAGAATTTTTAAGCTTGAAATTTATTAGTGATCTGATGATAATGTAATTTATAGTATTTTTTATGATGTTTTTAAAAAAATCGTTTTTTGAACATATTGGATAATGTGTGATTGAAATTGATAAATTTTCATAGAGTTAATTTAGTGGAATAATATATGTTTTTAATTATCTTTTACAGTGATTTAGGTTATTGGAATGTTTTATGATACTATATCATCAAAAATATTTCATGATTTTTATATTTTATTGTGATCTACATTATATTTTCTAAGGATAAATAATGTTGCCTAAAATTGAAAAATATGCGTTTAATTATTTTAGATTTTCATTAATTTGGTTTGAAATTTTTGGGAGAAGTTTTGTGATTACCTAATAATTGAATTTATTTAATCGAACTGTGTGTGTTACTATTGAAGTTAAATGTAATAATATTATTTTTCATCATAAAATGAATTTTAAAATTGGGAAAAATGTGATAATTTTTTTCTGTTTTGGTAAATATCTATAGAAATAATTAAATACTTATAATTTTTTATTTATCTTATCATATTATAAATTTTTATTTTTGTTCTTCAAGCATGAAAAATTTATTATAAAAATTAATTTCATGAATTATGAAATGAGATATATGTGGAAATTTATAGAATAAAAAACAAAATGAAATTATTCTTATAAAATTTAAATAAATCATGCATGTATATTTTCTCATTATCTTTGATAAAATAATTTCTAAAATCAATGAAAAGATATCTTGAAACGTATATCATTTTTCTTTTTACAAATATTTATGTGGAGTTGATGGTCGATTTCACCCCTCACATATTTTTGGTTTTGAATACATTAACAATATAATGACGGAAACCTCATTATATATCAGTTATTATTGAAAATAATCATTCTCGTTATTGACACCATTTTTACTTCCAACAAATATTCTAATTATCTAGGAACAGAATTATGATTTTTTATGGGTAACATCTCTATTTTCTATATACTATTCTCAATGGAAGACTTATTGTCCATTTTCAAAATTTGGGTAGTCAATAATGATATAATAAAATATGTATCATTTTATTATCATGATTAAAATTGAAAGGATGAAATATATTTTAGGATTAGAAAATATAACACCTCGGTTATTACATATATATTTATCTTTAAATAAATTGAAAGTGTTTGATAACATTATTTACACCCCAAACTGAGTTCAATTGAACTATGATATAATAACCCGCAATAAAAACCCATTTAAAATTATTACAATAATTTAAATAACCACATTATTACATATATTCATATTTTCTTTTAATAATGATTCCTTATTAGTTGGTACTCATTTTTCATTAATGTAATTTTAGGCTTCAAATTATTATATGTTCAAAATCTATTTTTATATCATTTGAATAAATAATATAACAAATTTATATCATTTTGATAAAATTGGTCTGATAAAATAAAAAATTATTTTCTAAATTATAATTTCAATGTTGGATTGGCTTGTGGTTATTGGATTTTTTTGAAAATTGATTTTCGAGTGAATACTGAAAAATAAATATTTTAAAAAATGTGTGATTTCATTTCAGGTTAAAGTAACATTTCGTTGAATTCTGAAAATATAGAAGACTAATAATCCTATAAGTTTTCATAGTATAATTAATCACATATTAGTTAAAATTTTACTTTATTTAGGTATGTGTTAACTTTTTGGATTAAAACATTTTTTTCTGAAAAAATATTCTTTTGAGTGCGTTGAATTTTAAATTTAGTTTATTGAATTAATATATATTTAATTATTAATTTATATAAATTTATACTATATAACAAATATTATATTTTATCACTCATTTACTTGTTTTTATAAGGAATTTCAGCAACGTATATTGTGTTATATTCTATAAATTCATTTTTCTAAATGTTTTTTTATTATGGTTTGTGTGTTTTCATAAAAATTATATAATTCCACTAAATGAAATTAAATATAGAAATATTTATTACATATTTTTATAAAAATTAATTAATAAATTGTAACATGTTAAACTCAATTTTTTTATATTTAATATCTAAAATATAAAAATTTGGTTGCCATGAATAATGATAAAGCATATCTATTATGTGGTTAAACCAAATAGATAAGGATAAGATTTCCACCAACACATACCGAATTTATTTTTTGAAGAAGTTATATCAACCTTAACTTATCCTAATTTCTAATATTTTCCCATTTGGAAGAACATTCCAATAATGTAGCCTTATATCATTGAAATATTTTATGAAAGTCCATGCATATCTCTCCCCTCTCTTATAAAATTGAACCTTTTTTACTCCCTTATACATACCATTTAATCCAACCAGCTCATCCAATACAAAGACCAAATACATCCTAGTTTCTATCCCTTCATCTTATTCTTCCAAGAATAATCTTAAGACAAATCAATCAATGCTCAAATTTGTATACTAAAGGGTAACTCTCAAAGAAGATATATAACTATTATCCAATCACATACAATTTTATTTTTTAATGAACAATACTTAAACCAATTCTAAAAAATATATATGATTTATCCACTAAAATAAATATATTTATTTGTTATCATTCTTATGTAATTACCATTTTCTACCCCTTCTATGTTAAATAGTAAAAAAGTAATACTCATGCATATATGGGGACTACTTCCTTCACATGGATATATGAATCATTTTCAACAAAAATAATTCGTTTGTGGTTATAATGATAACATTAATGATCATATATGATATTTATTACATAACTATAATTATGTAATAAGTTAATCTTTTATACCTTTTTACTTTTTGATCCATGGGTAAGTTGTAACATCACTTGTACATACTTGTGTACTACCACATCCACAATGTGCTTTCATTTGTTTATTAGTATGCTTTAATTGGATGGTAAAAATAGTATATATAACTAAAATATTAAATTAGTTGTATTATATTGTTTATTTAATAGTAAACTATTATTTTTGTTTCGTCCATCAAGATGTGGAATCGTCACTCATGTGTTTGTAAATATTATCTTCTCCATGAAGTGATGAGATTCCCTTTTTAGCACCAGTTAATATGTATGGTTAAAAATTTGACTATAATGATCATATATTATAATTGTATAATTATTTTTGATTTTTTATATGAATTCGCCATGATCAAATTGAAATTAACATGACTTTTTAAATAAACAAAAATGAAAATTGGAGCAATTAACATATCAAATGATTCCTGTAATTGATATTTTATAATAAAATATAGTTGAAATAATATAAGTGAAAAATATGTGATATTATATGGATGAATATCATTATGGTATATTATTATAGTAAGATTAATTTTTTTATACCAGATGTTAGAGCGCATATGAAAAAATTATGAAATAAGGTAAGGGTTTTGTCTCAGTTACTCCACATTTTTACGATTTTTTATTTTTATGTACATATTTCATAATTATATGGAATTTAAACTTCCCCAAAAAATATTTAGGAATACTATATGATTTAATAAAATGTATTTAATTATCCTTAATAATATCAAGAATCCAATTCCTTTCGATTCAAAAATTACTAAAGTCATTAGGGGCCTTTGTATCAATTTATTTTCATTTAGACATGTTTGAGGCTATGTATCAATTCATGGTTATGAGTTTTATACACTGATCCTCTAACATTTTATACCTTAGATCATTCATAATTCATGGTATATAATTGTAAAATTCAAATTATTTCATCCATGTGGTTTTTGAATTTAATACAATAATATGGTTATGGTTTATTTTCTAAAATTGTTTTTCGGGCATATATAATGTTATAAAAAATATTACATTTTTAGGTTTATGTAATACTCATTTTATTTGTTCTAAAATGGATATTACTATGTTATGGTTATTCAATGTTTCGTTTTATTTTATTTCCTTCATGAGGGTTAATATTCAAAATTTACCAATATAGTAAGTGTTTTATGTTACATTATCATTTTTACAGGGATTATTTATGCTTAAAATAAATGATCATGAAATTATGTTTTCTATTGCATATAATCCTTATTAATTTTCCTCTCAAATGGACATTAATAGGGATTATAGTTTTTTTTCTTTAATATTCCTTCTCCTTATCTATATTATTTACCTAAATATCGTTTTTAGGATAAAAAACTTTGTATCTCTCATTGATAGGGAATTATAGTTTCAATATCCATATATTCTATATACAATTATCAAGATTTTACTATTATCCAAATATTAATTAATTTTAATGTTTCCCATTTTAGATATTTTGTGAAATTATTTTTTGGGAATATTCTATCTACATTCAAAATGATATAAATTTGAATCTTCACTGAAATTAGGAAAGGAATATATATACTTATATACACTGCATGAAAATATTATCTTATCATCTTGTATTTTATTTTATTTTAAGATTCCTTAAATATTTTTCTAGGTATATTACATGGAAAGTCCTCAATAAAATTATTGGAAATTTATATTTTTTAAATAACTAATCTCAAAATGAAAATTAAATTTTCCTTAAAAAATGATTATGTGATCTTATTTGAGGAATTTTTATCCATAACAAAATAATTTTATTGGTGATAATATTTATAGAGGATATTATATATTTTACTATTATTATTATTATTTTTAGATGGATTATTATTATAAATATGAATTATTGATGAATCCCATTTTGTTTTAAATGGGTTATGCTTTCATATAATTGAAATGTTTTAAAAAAATTCATATGTAGAAATTTATTATATGTATGTGACTAATTGTTTCATTATAATCCATGTATGGGTTATCACATTATAAAACATGGAGGGGTGGTTCCATAATAAAAAATAATGAGGGGTTACTTTATATCCCTCAAATTTATTTGAAAATTATTATGAATTTGAGAAACTCCTACAATGAAAATGGAGTTAATACACTCATAAGATTAGATGGGGTTTAGTTTATAGATGTTACTCCTTAGGTTATTTTATAAATTGTCATGTTAGAATTTCCAGTATGGTAATTTTTTCATAATAATATTATTTGGAGTGATTCTTGAATAATGAAGTGATTTTCTATTCAATTCCAAATAAAAAAACATATGCCTTGTTCTTATTAGATATTCACAAAAATCCTGATTTAGTATTGATGATTACACACAGTTAGCATATGTATATTTATTTAAAAAAAAATTTATAATTAATGTTTGATGATATTGGAATTGTTATGTATTATTATTGTGATTAATGATCAGGTTCTCATACCATTATGCATGTTTTATGCTCACTTATGATCGTTCAATAATATTTCTATTTTTACCCTTGCTGATCATCTATGAAAACCCTTATATATGCTTCCCTTCACAAGGATGTAAAAAAATGTACTACATGACCATGAAGAGTTCACGTTGTGATCGAGATTAAATAAATAGATGTTGATCTTTTATCTACCAGTTTTTTCATATCAATCCTTCCCAATACACAAATATGTTATGGCTATTCCATTGGTCATACTTATATGTAATTAATATTCATCAAATAATATATAGTATTTATGTTTGAAATGTTTTGGCTTACTATAGTTATTATTTAAATTAATTTCATAATATCATTCCTTATCGATTATATGTTTTCTTGAATCCTAATCATGAATTATATGATCATTTATTTTATGATATTCATCCAAATATATAATTAATAATGAGTTATAAAATTGATTTTGATATTCATTACAAAATTTGACACAATTTTTTTAGAATTTATGGATAATTGTTGTATGGTATTGTTTTGGATGTAAAGTTTGGCTTGTAGATAATGTCAAAGTTAAGTTATTGTGGGTTATTTTTAATATGTATTTTTATTTGATAGTCATTTTTTATGTTCATGGATATTTTATGATATTTGATAGTTTTTTATCTTACATATAATGATTTCTGATATATTATACATTCATTGGTATATTGAGTTATATAATAATTTATTTATTTTTAATATTTAATTGATGAATATTGTTATTATAACCATAGATATGGGGTTTTCATCAAAAATCATCTCAAAAAAGAATAAATTGACTAAAAAATATAATAACTAAATGTTGTTATGTAAATTTGATAATAATGGATGAGTGTGTTGGTTTGTTATTATTCTAAGATCTCATGCATTGAATAATGAAATTTGGTTTTTTTATCAATATATTTCACTACTTCATTTATAGTTTTTCTTTGTCTTCTACTCACGAATATAAAATGATTCTTGTGATTTTAAATTGAAAACCCAAATCATTATTTATTGTAAGACTTGTATTATTTTTTAAAATAATTAATATGAATCATAGACTATGTATTAAATATGAATCTTATGTGTCACAAATAAGGTTTATTTTATAATAATTTTATGTAATTTATATTTTTTATATATTATACTTAAATTTTTTTGTTTATTGAACATTTTCCTCTAGAAAATTACTATTGATAATTGTCAATAAGAAATTATTATTATAGATTAATTCAAGGATATTTCATATTAATTTTTTATATTTGTTCTTTCCATGAAATGGTGGCTCATGTCTTGAGGGAAAATAGTAATGTTTTAGGAGAAATCGTGGGAGTCATTATTTTGGGGTTGTAAGTGTAGTACTTAGACCTAATTATTGGAAATTGTGTTGTGTTATTACGTATTATTTTATTAGGGTACCTCATTCCATGATTATAACATAGTTTTTCAAAATATATTTTCTCACTAAAAGAACCATGTTGCTAGTTTTGTTTTTAGTAGTGACCCACATAGTTGTTGAATGATTAAGAGATACTGTATAGAAAAATTGTGATAGGTTGGTTGTTCCATTTAGTGCCTCATACATTATTTGAAATTGATTTTCCTAAATATTCATCCAAACCACATGCAAAATCGAATTTTTCTAAATAATGAAAATTTATGTTTTTTATTGGTTTTTAACATGATTTTTAGCCTCCTCCATTACCATGTAAATTTCACCAAGCTTTGGGTGTGCACCAGGGATATCAATATTCAATCTTTATTTATATTGAGACCCTTCTCTACTAATTTCATGATGATTCATTAGGTAACTTCCTATTATCTCCTTATTATTTTCCTAACCCCCCCTCATAAATACACTATTTTTAAATTATAAATTCTCCCAAGAACCATTGGGGATGTTTTAATTGGATTATGGTTTGGTAGTGGATTTAATTTTTTGTCTTTGGGCGTTCAGTTCATGTGGAGGGTTCCTTATTTGATTATTGAACTTCGCCATTGAATAAAATAATAGAAACTTTGTTTAGATTCATTTTTAATTTTTTTTCTTCTTTAATAACATTAACTATCCTAAAATTATTTATTTCATGCATTCTATTTCTTTGTTATGATAATTTAAATACAATGTTATAGCACTAATTGATTTTATAAATTTCCAAAACATTTCATCTCTGTGAATAAACATTTTTATGGTTTTATCACACTTGTAAAATGTTTATAAAGGATATTTTATTTTATAAATGATTATATTTTTTCAATAAAGTAAATTTTAATGAATTATACTATTTTCCACATTCTTCCATTAAAATGGGTAACAATGTATAGTTCTCATGGATCCTTTTATATATAAAATATTCTGCGGACTTTCATAGTTGATGAATAAAAAAGGGTTTTGTTCTTGAATTTATTTCCAAATGTAGGTTTACCTGAGTTGGTTTTAAGGATGATTTCAAGGTTCAGCCCATATCATAAATAATTGATTGGCATTATGGGAGAATATATAATGAAAGGACTATTTTTATCCCCTAATATGGTTTCCATTAAAACATGTGAGAACCTTTTTTGTGACAATTTATTTTGTTCTATAATAAAAAAATTTATTTTTGAGTGGGAATAATGGGTATTTATTTAATAAAATGCATCTTTATTTTAAATCATCTATGTGGGGATGATTTAGGTGAGATGGTGGCTATTTCAAATATTTTATGTATTGATATTGTGACGATCAGAATAATTGTAGTAACTCACCAAATTCATGTAGATCATAGAAATCAAAAGAATTATTAAATGAACATGATTAGTTCAACCATATTTTAGACAATTTTGTAGTTGGGTGAATGTGTATTGTGAATGTAGGGTCCTCTGAATATGAATTGTGGCTCATGGATGTTTATTTCTCCGAAGAAGTATTATGAAACCCAATTAGTTTTGTAAAATAACTAAGAAAATAGATAGGTTCAATAGTATGATACTAGGGTTTCAGTAGGTAGATCAAGTCCATAATAAATTCTTCCAATAAAGTTAAACAACGATCTAGACTACATATTTTTCATTACGTAAGGGATCCTTTCATTTTCAATCATCACATTCCAACACCATTTTTACAAGAAACCATTAATTTAGTTTCAATTTATTTTCATTAGGCACTTTTTAAATATTAGAGACTATTAATATTTTTTCTTGGTTACATTAATGTTTTTTGATATAATTCAAATCAATTTGAAGAATAAAAATGTTTTTGTGTTTGAAAATGGTGATATTAATGGGTATTTTACAAAACGGTGGATTATGAAACATTTTTCTCAAAGATTAAATTTTTTATTGTTGATTTGTTTCACATAAATAATATAATTCATTTTCCTTGATGTATAATATTTTTTCTATAAATAATTTATTCATCAAGTATTAATTATTAAAAAAGATACAATAAAAACATTATTGTTGGAATTTATTTAGTTTATTTTAGCATACATGTCAAAAATCAAATTTTTATTTTCTATTTGAAATAAACTCAAATGAATTTTATTATGACAAGATATGAATAAACACATTAATGTAATTATAATATTATTATTTATCTTACACTAAACAAAGAATAATTTTTCAATGAGACAGTCATGTATTATTTTAGGTTTATAGCCTCTAGTTTCTTTTAGGTTTTGTTTGGTTTGGTATATTGTTGGTTATTTGTATTTAGTAAGTGGCTATGTGTTAGATTGACATGGTTGGTAGTGGTTCATGTTGTATTAATTAAGGGATGATTTTTTCCATCATTATGAACCCACCTTCATCATTGGTTTATATTTATATACAATAATGATACATGATAATTTTTTTATTATGTTTATTTTATTATTATATTTTTTATATTATTTTTTAATTTCACATGCATATTTATATAGTAGTTGTTAATAATTATGTAGACAATTTATTATAGTGAATGGAAATTTAAAATATATATATATCAATTTATTATATTATATTTAGTTTCAATTTTAGTTGTATATCATTATATAAGGGTGAAACCATTCCTATATATGTTTTCATGTTGTAAATGAACTAGTTTTTATTCCATAGGGATTAGGAATGCGCTTTAGGGCTTTTGGAAAGTCAGGTAGAGTGATGGGTCTAATTACCCTAGGTTGTTTCATTACAAATTATATCAAAGAAATTGTTATAAATAGGGACCAAATAAATTAAATATACAATTATTATTTGGTATGTCTAGTATTATGTTGAAAGGATCATTGCAACATGAGAAGATGTGGAACATAAAATATAGATATCTTACTATTTCATGGAATTGAGAGTGCCTCATAGTTATTGAGATTTAAATCATAAGTTTACATTATTTTCATATTATTCATAATGTTTTTTTGTAAATCAAAAATCCATTGTGATCCCCAATGTGTATAAATGTGATTTGTAGGTTTAATTTGAGTGTATTGGTTATAATGGATGGTGAAACAAATAAGAACAATAACTCTAGTTGTTCTATAAAACCATGTGAATTCAATATTATTATTTTTCAAATACATTTTATATATTTACGAATAGTTATCACATATTAATTCACCCTATGTGGGAAAACTATAAATAGTTTCATTTTCCCCCATTCTTAAGTCCTTACCTCACCCACATTCAAAATTTATTCCACTGATTTATTCCATTTATGTGAGGATAATTAAGAGGGTTTAAAGCTGAATTACTTTTTTCTGTGATGTTTTGATGCAATTGTTTAATTTTTTTTGGAACAATGTAGTGAAATTTTTTCTTTCCTGGAAAAAATAATTAGGGTGTATTATCATTGGGTTATTTTCTTATCAGGAGATAAAAATTCAATGGAATAAAAGAATTTTTGATGACATGGAATGTTTTAATAAAATTGTTAACTTCCTTCCATGATGAGGTTTTTGAGGTCTGATGGTTTTTAAAACAAGTTTTAATGATTATATATGATATTTTTTTTATTATAATAAAATGATTAAAAACTAATTTATTTCATTTTGGAATATGTAAAATTTTATTATATATAATGGAAATAATAGTGGTGTTCTGAAATAGATGTTTGCCTTATTAAAATATTAGTTTTTCAATATGACTCAAGGATTTTTAAATAAGAGAATGTGCATTATGAAGATTAATTTTTATTAACATTTAATATATTTGAAAACATGTGTTATCTAGTGTAATATGATATTTTTGACACTAATTAAATTTAGTTAAATAAGGTCTTTTCGTTAATCATACATTATTTTAAAACAATGGTAACAAAGTCATTATGGAAATTGGTGTTCATTAATGATACTTGATGTTTTTTTGTATTTTTTGTTACATTTTTTGGGTGAATTTGGGTGTTATTAATTTTTTCCTCAGTATATATTAGGATGATTTGAAATAATTTTTGAAATTTTTGTGTAATGGGTATTTGTTTCATTCTTCACAGTTTCTCCACCCAAAAGATACAAAATATTGTACAATATCTATTTCATAAGATAAGGTGTATGGTGATTCCCCTTAATATTACAGTGTATCTATTATAGTTTTTATGTCATTATAGACTCTGATGAGAGTGGTATAGATAGTAAAACTCATTTCTATGAAATCTTTTATTATATTTCTTCATTCAAAATTTACCAATGTTATCCTGAGGTAATGAAGTGGTTCTATTTTTATTATATAAATAATGAATATTGTTTTATTGAGATACGATAATGACAGTGAGTTAAATCAATGAGATTATTTATTTGATATTATTTCTCAATTATAATAGAGATTATTGTTGTTTTTACGGTACCTCCCTTTATTCTCATGAGGATAAATAATTATGGGTTCTTGAATATGGTTCTTATGTTTATACTTCAGTGATTGATCTTGTTTATTTAAAATTGTTTTTGTTGTGTGTCATTGTTAGGTTTTCATAAATTGGGTTTAGGAGGGCCTTCGGAGTGTCTTTTGGTTTATATGAGTGGATATGGAATCTATCAACATTGTTCAATTGATGGTGGATTTTATATGTTTTCAGACTCACTATTCTATTGGGAACTATGTATGATGTACTAGATCACCCTTATGCATTATTTTTGAAAAAAAATTGATCCCAAATGATTTCAGGTTTAGGAATACCCCCATTTGAGATGTATCTTCTTTTTTTGATGATTTGGGAAGTATTTTATTCTGTTATTTTTCCTCATGATTGTTAGAGGTTCTTTAAGATTTTTTCCAATTGAGATATTTAATCGATTTATCGATTGATATTTATATTTTTAAAGAAGTTTAATTTCAATATGTTTATGGAGATGACAAGATTTATTTTGTTTAATTTATCTATTGAGAGTGGTGTTTTCATATATCCCAACATTATTGTATCTTTAAATAATAAAGAGACCTCTAAAAATATTTTATGTTCCTTGATCTATGTGTTTAATGGTTGATAACTAGTATGTACATAGATATGTTTTTGGTGTTCAGTAATTGGATCTATTTGTGTTTGAATTTTTTAAATTTTCAGTGCTCCATTGTCATGAGAACTCTATAAATTACCCCCCCCCACATATTATTTTTTATTTTAGGTTTTCAGTTTTCAATTTCCACTAATCATATAAACATATTTATAAGTTAGTAAGTGGCATAGTAAAGAGTATTTTTCCACACCAACATAACTTTTGTCTTTAATCCTATATTATTTTGGGGGAATTTAAAATATTTAAAACTACATAAAGAAATTATAATTTTTCTAAAAATATACTCCATCATATTGTTACTATGTATGATCTTGGGGAAACCCTCTATGATTTCTTTTATAGGGATCATGTAATTTCATTTTTGCAATCTTGGTTTGTGTTAAACGTCAAAGAGTGGTTTTGGACATTCAAATGAGTTTTAATTAATACCATTTGACTCATATTTTATTTGTATGATGGAATATCTTGTACATGAAATGTGGAAACTTTGTAAGTGTTCATGCAATAATGATCTAGTTTTTTATAGTTCCATTTTTCAGGACTGGAACAAAATTTTTGTAATCATGTTTTGATTTGAAGTGAAATGTTCATCTATTTTGGTGTATTGAGAATACCCTTATTATTATATAATGATTAAGAGATACTATGTCATTAAATTATCTGACATTTGGTGTTATATTTAGTTTCTCATTCATTTTGGGTGCTTAATTTTCCATAATGTGTTTCCTAACAGTGAAGACTAACGAGTTTTTCTAAAACATGAACTTCCATGTTTTTTTCAATGTGATTAACAATATTGGCGGCCACATACTTATATATTTCAATTTAAGTCACCTTTGGGAGTACACAGGGGATATTTCCCCTCTTTAATCGTATATAAGGAAGATTTTTTCATTGATATCAAATATATTCATCAGGTAAACACCTATTTTCTATTTCTCCCACTCATTTCCTTTCCCATAAACATATTCATTTTATGTTGGGCCTTCTATTATGAACCCTAGTGTCTATTTGGTTGAGATTAGGTTTTTTATGGTTATAATTATTCTATTTTGGGGTTCATAGTTATTTTGGAGGATGAAACCTTCCTTGGGGGAGAATCTCCATTAATGGAACATGTTGAAACTTATTTCATCATAATTAGAAGTAAATTTTATCTCCTTTAATTATAATTTCATTATTTTATTTTTGATTTATAATTCATTATACTGACAATTTAAATTTATATTCAATAGATTCATTATATTTTTTAAATGACATAAATTTTGTATCACATGGAATAATGTTTATTTATAAATTATTCTCCATTGAAAAATGATATTAAAATATATTTTTTTGAGTAAATTATTATATGGAAATTATAAAGTATAGTTCAATACGATATTTTATATTACAACTTTTATGTTCTCAAATTATAAATTTTATATGGATCTTGTTATATATTTGAAATATAATCTAATGTGTAAATATTCAACATGAATTATTAAAAATGGGATTTTACTTAGATAAATTTCAAAACTTTATCTTACAGGATTTGGTTTTAAATGATATTTTAAAGGTGGATTTCATATTTTTGATAATGTAATAGAATTTAATTCTAGGTTTCAAAAAAATTATTCTTTAAAACCATTGAGAATGTATTTAATAGAACACATGAGACCTAAAATTGGGTCCCCTTATATTATTTCTAAATTTAAATTTTTATTCTTAAGAGGTACATATATATATTTTAATATTATAATATTTTTTAGATTTGTATAGTGTTATGTGATGTTATTGAATGTGGAATGAGGTTTATCTCAAAATATTTATTCATATCCCATGTGTAACTAACCAACATTATTATCACTCACCACCTTCAATTTAGTCATGGGAATCCTACAAATTAGAAGGTAACAAGGAAAATTACAACACATGTTCATATTTTTTATATGATGTGAATTGTGGAACGTAGATTCATGGGACACCCATCACATTTTGTGTCTCAAGGATTTTGAGAACTCCTAAGATATATTCTATATATTGAATTATTCTACATGAATACTAAGATTGTAAAAATATTATTTAGTATCATCCTCGGTTTCCATCAAACAGTTCAGGTCATTATTACTTTATTTCTAAATTGTTAAACAATATTGATGAGTGGTAATTATGGATTATAAAGAGGATAACAATAACTTCCTTAAATTTATCTGATCACACATACCTTAGTCACATTAAATATTTGTTTTAGTTCATATTTATTTTTACTATGAAGTTTTTATATATCTATGTGTGTGTGTGTGTTAATTGTTTCCCTTCATTCACATTACTTTTTTTATAAAAATCAAATTGGTATGTACAATTATTTTTAGAATTTTAATAAAATTGAAATTTTTGTTCATTATTTCATTAAAATTGAATTTAATATAATATTTTTCCAAAAGTGTAAAAATTGATCATCGTGTTTTCAAATATATTATTAGAACCATTATTCATTATTCTAAATTTAATATATTAATATGAATTTATTCATCCAATTTTTATTCTACACATGGAAATTTTTTATCAATGTGATTATTCCATGTTCCATGATTTCTTTTTTACCTTCATGTCAAATAATTATTTCTTAATATAAATCTTAAACTACCATAAATTATAATTCCTTTGAG
Organism: Viscum album; assembly: GCA_963277665.1. NCBI lineage: Eukaryota > Viridiplantae > Streptophyta > Magnoliopsida > Santalales > Viscaceae > Viscum > Viscum album. The sequence goes on along the minus strand of OY728151.1, from coordinate 1,446,484,886 downwards.
TGGAATAAAAAAATTGTGTAATCATTCTAGTAATTTGTTGATCAAAGCCTATATACACCAATGGGTTTATGGATGTCACATTTTTTTATTTTAGTTGTACAACCTGTAGTCACTATTTTTTATGGTTTGGCCATTTTTGGATGGGTGAATACGGAAATTAACCATGGCTAACATAGAGACATTTGATACTGCTAAAGGATGCAATTTTTTGGGGATTCTGTTGAATCATTTGTATTATCATGCATTCATATTTGGTTTATGTAATAGTCTATGTCTTCCTAGAAAATTACATAACATGTTTTATACATTGTGGTGTTTTGGAGGTTTTTTATGTAGTTTCTTCTATAGTAGAGTGGCATCATGATTTTATTCTATAAAAAGTTGATTTGATATTGAATGTTTTTTATGGATTAATTGGTTTATAGTTTATGATGTGTGAGTAGATGAAGTGTAGAGGATAAGAAAGGGTTAATTTTCTATGAAAGGACTTTGAAACGTAAGATAATTCTAGCACAAGGTGAAACTTTTTCCAGTGTTATTTAGTATCATGTGTTTTTAAGTGAAATTATTTGTGTTAAAATGTAAAATCCATGTCATGTGGAATGTATAGTCTGAATGATTAAATTACAATAAAATCTAGATGTTTTATAGTTTATATAATTCTTGTTCAGAAAATTCATTCCCATTAAACTAGAACCACTTTCACTATTTTTTGGGGAATCCCAATGTGATTTTGAAGGATATTCCATCCATACTTCTACTTATTCAGTATTTCTGTTCCATTGGATTCCCCTTGTGGATTCGTGGTGAGTTCTCCTCTCTTCCCTATTAGTTTCTGTATGTTCTTCTTCGGAGATCGATGATGTTGGTGTAGTTTTGATATGGGTGTGTGTGGGATGCCTTTTTCCTGGACCCCTATAAGGTATAGGTTGATCACTTGGTTTATCATATTTTTATGGTTCTTAGGGTCTTCATAATTAACATAGAAGTGTAAAAAAATTAAATATATTTTGAGGTATGGAATAAACAATCTCCCACTTTTGAATATCATACGGATGTGGATTAATCCACTATATTCTAGGGGAATGGTTTTCACTGGATTATTTATGAAAAATTAATCTCATAATAAAAATTGAATGGGAAAGGGATGCGATTTGAATTTTTTTATTGGTTTGATATAATTGTCTTCAAATTTTGAATTGTGTAGGCTATACATCCAACTAAAAATCATGGTCATTGGGGGAATTGTTTCACATTATTTTTTTATAACTATTGAAAAATGTTGTAATTGATTGTAATAACCATAAAATTTAAATTTACTGACTAATTAAATACCTCTAATATTATGTTTTCACCTTCAATTATGTCCTCTATGATATGGCACCTAAAATAAGTATGTAAAATTGATAAAAAATCCACAATATAAATCTGTAAAACATTATGTGATGAATTATCATTTGTGATCTTGGTATTGGGAGAAGATGTATTGTTGGGGAATGTTTATAATATTTGTGTGTGTGGCCCTATAGTGTGACGGAAATGTAAAGTTTCAGTTTCGGGTAATGCCTCCCTTTTTTGACATAATTTTACCATTGGTACTAGTCTTCAACCTAGTGCCTACTGAAGGTGGGACTCATGGGTCATTATCCATCAACAATAATTATAGTATCATTATTGAGATGGGTCATGAAAGATTTGTAGCAAGAAAGATGGTTCAGTTATCAAATTGTGATTCATGTTAGGCATACTTAGGATTTCATCAGTTTGTATGGAAACAATTCCATTTTACCCTAGTGTGTGACATTGATAAGGTTGACCAACTAGGAAATAGGATTTAGGGTGCCTCGTTATCCACTGTAAGGAATATGATCTAATTTAACAACCATGATAGGTTGTTCTATTTCAAGGGTAGAGACCTAGTAGAGGTACGTAAATCATGATGAAATTAGTTCTTAAATTAATTGGGAGGTTTCTGGTTCTAGATAAGGTTGAATTATGTTAAAATAAGTTAAATAATTATAGATAAAAGTACATTCTTCCAAGATTTGAATATCATTTTTCATGTTTCAATGAAGTATCCTAGCCCTAGACCATGTGTTTTTCATAACTTTTAGGTCTAGTAGGTGTAATTGTTTGATTTTTGGATGGTTGAACCAATTGTGTAGTATGACCAGTGGAAGAGTATGTTACGTGATTTTTAGTGATAGAATTTGGGAATGTAGGAGGTATTTTTTTCTAATGTTTAGATAGGTAAATTGTTAGAGAATATTTAGATAACCTAAATTTGATCTATTTCCCAATATATTACTAGGTATCACTGGTAGACAATTAGATGCATGGAGCTATATGATAGTGTTGGATTCTGTATCTAGATGAGTGGAATGTGGTCGAGGTTTCATGGGTCGACTATCAGAATGAATTCCAAAATAATTCCTTTCATCGATTATGAATCTATTGATGTGGTATGAACTTATTTACATTCTTTAGGGGATTTTTTCATTGTGTGATATGGTGATTATGTTTAAGGAACATCACTATTTTTCTTTATATCTTAATAATGATAATGATTCTCATGTAAGACGTCTTAGGCAGGATATTTTTCCCACTATCCAGAATGTGGATACTCCCTTTACATTGTCAAATTATAGGGATGTTTAGAAGAACGATGTGGTAATTGATCTAATGTAATATGAAGGAATTTTTCATGATAGGGAATCTATAAATGAGCCACGAGGAGTAGTGTTTTATGTACCATATCTCCTGAGAAAGGCCAATGAGGTTTTGATCTATAGGGATTCGTCCTCCGCAACTTTTGGTCCTGTATTCTCGGGCCAGTGATTTCCTTGATCATGATATGGACTTTAGGATAGTCTAGTTTATATTTGGAGATCATGTATAACTCTATATCCAAACCCATGGTATCTTTGATTTATGATTAGTGGAAGAGATCATTTTAAGATTCATAATGAGAATCAGTTGTGAGTGAGGTCATTTCAATAGTAGGGACAATATGCTTATGCTTCACTATGGTGAGATAGAGGAGGAATACAATAGCCATAACATTTTCCTCGGGTTCAGGGACCTTGAATCGAGTGTTTACATGGAGGTTGCCTCCATAATAGATTAAGATAATATGGTTTTGGAATGTTATACACATTGGATGAAGTATCACTATGAGGTATTGAGATCATTTGAGGTACAATCGTCATATTATATTCCCTTATTTGTGACTTTTGTGATTTGGGAGCTTCACAATCCTTTTTAACACCATATCTAGTCCATTATCTAGAACGATAAATAGAGATTCTTATTGTTCCCCTCATTTTTACTATGCCTGTTACATGATAGGCCATCCAGTTCAATGTTTGACTTTGATGTAAACTGATGATGGGGACATATTAGTTATTTTGGGATCTACACTTTCTTCAAATGTACATGTACTATTTCATTTTGAAAATTTAGTGGTTATATTCATTAAAATATCATTATATTATTCTTCTAGAGGAGATTCATGTTCTTGGATGTGGATGACCAGTGTGTGGTTTTAGTTGGTGGGAATATTTGTGATGTGGAACACCAGTTCATGTAGATCCTTCTTTCTTTCAAATGGATATGCAGTTTTCGGAATCAGTGGACATTATGATAGTGGATGACATAATTTTTTAAAAGTTTTTGGTTTAATATCACAAGGAAGTTGTGATTCTACCCCCTTTAAGTGATGTTTTGTTCATGATATCCATATAGACTCATTCTTATTTTATTTTTATGGATCCATATATGATGAAACCTTATGAGTTGTAGTAGCTGAGAATTTAAAAACATGACTTGATCTAGAAGGGGTTCTTCAGACCTAGTGTGTCGTCAGGGGGTGTTACATTTCTGTTCCAAAAATAATATGTATTATAGTAAGAGGTTTTGTATTGACTTCCATAGGTTGGACTAGGTGGTGATCCAGAATCATTACCCACATTAAAGTAGAGATGAACTTTTTGACTAGTTGTTAAGGGCTATATAGTTTTATATAGACATCATGGGGTCTCAATGTCACCAATTTAGGGTATTGGAGGGATATATCCTGTTGGATTCCTCCATATTCAAGTATGGGAAATTCATGATATTTTTCATTCCGTTCAGTTTCATGAACACACTAGATATGTTTATGGCGTTCATGAACTCCATGTTCTTTGATATTATTCGACCAATTCATTGCCTTGTTCATCTAAAATATACTAAAATACTCGACGTCAAAGGAGGATCATGATGATAATAATAGATTTGTATTCTAGATCCATTGAAGCCAAAAATTATATGGAATGTTTCATAGGATTATGTTTTGGATACACAAGGTTCATTTACTCAGGCTTGTGTTGTCTCATTAGTGTGTGTCCCCATACCTATCAATGGTTCAGTTAGTCATTTCATGGGTTGAATCGAAGAATATGGGAGTGGTTCACTAGTTCTAGGGTCACACAGTATATTATTGGAATTTTGTACCTAATTTCATTCGAGTCACATCGCCATTAATAGTGTTGAAGAAAAAGTTCGGGGTCTATTATTGATCGATAATTAGAAGGTATTGTTCAGATACCTATGTAGGAAACTAGTAGCGCTCTAGTTCTCTAGTTACTAGAGGACGATGTAATGTTTGAGTTTCTTTGTGAGAATTTCCATATGGGATTGGGATGTTTATTGATGCATCATATATTATTGACTCATAAGGGTCTTTTAAATTATGTCCCAATTAGTGTAATTGTTCCTTCCATGATCTAGACCTACAAAAAAATTTCATTTCATTGAGGTGGTGGTGAAAATACCTCATTGGTGAGTACAGTGTGGACTTAAAATATTACAAGTGGATTAAGTATATCATTTCACAGCATGATTTACATTTGTGGTAGTGATGACGAATGGATTTTCTCTAGTGTTAAAATTTTGTGATCTCATACCCCTTAGGATAGTAGAATGTTGTGGCTGGTTATTTGGGGAGGATTTCATGGAAATATATTTTTTAGGAATCTAAATATTCCTAGAACATGATGGAATATTTGGGAGACCTATAAATTGATGCAAGGGTGGTTGAAGTTAAAGTCAATTTCTTTCTGAAGTTAGTCAAATCCTCTTAGATGCATTAGGTGGAGGAGTCTATATGTTGATACTCAGGAACAAATGTGATTTTTGATCATGTTGGCCATGTTGATTTTCAATAGTGACTGTTAGTGGATGGTAAAAACTATATGCTCTTTCAATGAAGGTTTTTTAGATAGTGATGTGCGAGAGATTTATATGTGTGTCACACATATCACTCTTAGAGTCATATCCATGAGTGAAAATGTTGTATTGCGTATTTAAGAAGAAGCTTTGGTGGCCCATGTTGAAATAGGATGTGGAATAGATTTTGGACTGATTTCTATTTTTCTAGGTGGTTAAATATGATTATTTTATTCTGGGAATCTTTTTTCATACCTTTGATATTCCCAAGTTGAATAGTGATGAATCCTTTTTGGTATTTATTGATGGATTACCCAATGATCAGGGAAGTTATGATGAAATACTAGAAATCTTGTTTTAGTTTGAATAATCAGACCACTACATAGTGATTATGGAGTCGTTCCCACTACATTCACCAGCTAAGAGATATGTGGATGAGGCAGTTTAGTTACATAGATTTCTGATTTTTGTTTTCTTGGATTGGGTCACATGTTTAACCATATTATTTTTCAATGGATTGAAGTGTTCTTTTGGAACTCAGTTTTTATTTAGCACTGATTTACACCATCATATGAAATATAATATGGAGTATACAATATAGAAACATGAAGATATTCTTTGAGTGTATTTTTTATACTTTGATGGTTATTGATCACAAAAATTTCCACCGGTTATGTTTGATTATAATAATATAAATAACTACTCCATCATCATTCACATATTTTAGGATTTTTATGGGGGATTGGTTCATTCAATGTTATGTTGTACAATGGTTGGGGTGGTAGCAGTTCTTGTTAATTATGAAATTAAAAACATGATAGAATTGATTAAACTTGTTCATGAGAGGATTAATGTGGAACAATACTTTTATATGTCTTATTTCATTCATATGAGGAGTCCCTTGGAGTTCTATGTTGAAGACTATTTGTTCTTACATGTCTCCCATGGATGAGGGAATTAGTTGTTTAAAAGGTTGTTTATACTCCCATTCTAGTTTATTTCTCCTTTTGATGGGTTTGGGTATGTTGATGTAGTGGAAAATTATTTTGTTTTTCCACCAAAACAGTAGGGGATCCCCGAATTCCAAGTGTCCCCATATTGATAATATCTTTTTGATAACTCTCATTTCATTGGATGTGTAGAGTTGGATAGCGAGGATGTCACAATATTTGTGGAGTAGCAAATAGATATCCAGGATGATCGATAGATGGTTGTACATGGAAACAACATTCCATTGGTTTGTGATTTGTGGGGGAATAGTTGTCTGGAAGAGAGTACTTGGGGTGAGAGATGCAGATCTGTTTCGAGTACCTAGAGTCTTTTTTTCCTTTTCTTCTATATTTCATGATGTTGTAATGTTTTCATCATTATATTTTATTATTTATTTCATTCCACTTGATGCATTATATGTGACAATGCTCCCAAATATGATAATTAGAGGTCCTGATTCCTAATCAAGAGGAATTCTTCTATCACGTGATTAAAAAAATGTGGGAGAGTCAGTGCCTCCCAAAGTATTAAGTATATTGGCATAGAGTATGGAATTCCCAGGTTCTTGTATTTGGGACATTATAGTTTGTTGTTTGTAGATGTTTTTTGGGTTTCATGTGTGATGATAAGGTTTTTTAGTTGTTCTGTTGGGATATGGAAGTTTGTTGTTGGTACAAGATGATGTGGTGTTGTTTCAACTATTATGTTGTGATGTTTCTGATTATTAATGTGGTTTTGAGTGGATTTTTATAGATGATTTTTTTTGTGATTGGATGGTTGTAGAATTTGAAGTGAAACTATTACCTTGAGAAGTATCTCATGAGGTGTATTTTCAGTCCCATTTTATTTTTCCTTTACAGGTTTGGTTTTTATTATCGATGGAAAGAATCATTGGAGAGTGTCTGTTGTAACTATATGTGCCTTCAAATCCTGTAACATTTCTAGTTCTAGTGGTTGGAGTGTGTAAGGTATTTTATGAGGTGTTTATAAAGATTTCATGATGTTATAGAGTTGTAAAAATATATTACACTATAAAAGTGGTTTTTACACCATTTTATTATATTTAACATCATGTATGGTTTGTGGTTTATAATCTATGAGTTGATAAAGTGAAATATGTAAAAAGGGGTCTACACTGTATAAAATGGGTTTTTATCCCTAGGTGCCATGTTTTTTGGTATTTTTTCGAGTTACAAGGGTTTTACCAAATAGTGTGGGTTTTATGGCATAAAATCAATGGCCTATATAACTTAAAACATGAAAGTGTAGTTAACATCTTAGACCTATAATTTTATAGTCTGTAAATAGGTTTTCCCAGAAAATTCATTCCCATTTTTTCACCTTGTTATATAATTTTTTAGAGGAGCCCTTGGTGATTATGATAGATCATCGAGCACTCCCTCAACTACATCTATCATTAGGTTTTGGTGGATGTTTTTTGGTGATCCATGATAATTTCTCCTCTCATCCCATTGGTTTTCCTTCCATTAATACTCAGAGAACTATTATGGAGGTGTGGTTTTTGTTTTTTGTTTGGGGGAGATTTTTTATTATGATAATGGTATAGTGTGGGTCGATCGATTCATTTTTAAGGTTGTTGTAGATTTAGGGTAATTCTCCATTATCCAAATGGTGAGAAATAAGATCAAAAGGGTGTTTTGAGGTAGAGAATACATATTTTATAACATTTGTGCGTCATGTAGTATTGTATTACTCATTATTATATATGGGGGATGGGTTTATTTTGTCTAATCCTGATAAATTAATCAATGAATTTAAATATAATAGGAAATGGTTTTGATATGAATTCTCATATATCTTGGCTATTATGATTTTTATATTGGTAACTTAATGGGATAAATGTCGGACTGAATATCATGTCGGTTGGGGGATTTTTTTTCACAGTTCTTGTTGGATTATGGAACCCTATTTAGTTTATTGGAATCACCCAATAATGGAAACTTGGAAACCACAAATATTCATCTAATAAAATGATCAACCCAAGATTCCTAACTTATGTAATAATGATCCTAAAATAAGAAAGTATAATTGATAAAAAAACACGTTGTTAAATATACAAAAATGTTTGTGATCTGTTTTTATGTGTGTCTATATTATGGGATAATGATAATTGGTTTTGGAATGTTGGGATGATGGGTTTTTTTGGTCCTAATATATGGTAATGATGTATAGTTTTGATATTTTGTGAGGTTTGGTTTTCGAATAGGGGGAGGATGGGTTTGTGTTTTCTTATGAGGGGGGAAATGTGAATTTTTTGAGTGATGTGTGGTTGGTATGAGGTCGTGCAGTAGGATAGTGATATGTGGATGATCCTTTTGGTGGATGAGACATGAATGTGTGTGTTTATCTTGAATCCTGATTAGTGATTTAATAATCAAAAAATACTTTTTTAATGGATTGGGATTTTCGGTTAATTGAATTGAAATTATTAATGAACAAATTAATAATGGGATTTGTGGTTGAGTATTTTTGTTGATATATAATGACTGAAATTTGATGTTTAAATTAGATTATCATATCTCCTAATAAAAAGTGGAATGTTTATTATAGATTATGATTTTTATGTAGCATTATGAACTTATTGGTAGCCTATAATGTGGTTGTTTTGTGAGATGGTTAGTGATTTAATTTGAACCCATGGGTGTGGATTTTATATAACCATATATATTTTTTTTCATTTTTATTTCTATAAGAACCCCCACCGACATAGAGAACTATGTCCTGGAACATGTAAATATATAAAAATATAATGGGGAATTTTCCCCAATAGGTTGGTGGTGAGGGTGGATGGCAGGTTACCCACTCATTACCAATATGTCTTCTATGAGTGTATATATGCATATGCAATAATGGATGGAGTTTTGATAGTTCACTAGAAGATATCATATGGGTCTAGGGGCATTATGTGATGTGACTGTGTTGCGGGGTAGCTTATGGTGGGGTCATGTATGTTAATAAGTGGTAAGTTGGTTGATATATATCGTGTTCATGATGCCCTATTACTTTGATTAAGGTTGTTATTTGATAGTACATGTGTTTTCTACAAAGATGATATGTGACCATGTTTTGGGGATATGGACCAAGTATTTATGGGTGTGATTTGATGTGACCATGGTATGGGGAGGTGGTACAAGTTATAAAAAATATATGGGAGCACCAGGACATAAGACATTTGGTTGTTTGAGTAGAAACTCAGTGGGAAGATGTTGTGGGTTACCCTTTATCGATAAAATTCAATGTTTGTTATTATAAATGTACTGGGATATTTGGTTAAAACTCCATAATGAGGTTAGGATTTTATATGTGACATGTATTGGTGTTTTTGGTTTATTTATTTACTCATATATGAATTTTTATGCTTCATTCATATTTGAATGAGAGACTTTTGTTTTCTAAATATGTGTACTTATATTCTCACCATATATATATTAATTTATTATCAGGTTTCGGGGAGGAATAAGGGGACAATATTCGACACACTTTCTTATACAGTTAGACTATATGTTGTGTCTCTGTTTTAGCTACACTTTTAGGTATTTACTATATATACATCTACCTATAAATGTTTTTTTTATATGTGCATTATGAGATGGATGTTTTTTTGATATTTTTCATATTATTTCATAGTTTTTCTTATGGATTATTCATCATATCTTCCAATCCTAAATTATTATAGAGTATAATGCCTCCAATTGTATGGGATTTATATACACATTATACTAGTTATCCACAAGGGGACAACAAGAGGTAGGACATAGTGGTAATTATCTCTCTCCATTCATTGTGGTGTCTTTCGTGGGATTGAGAAATGAAGAGTGATTTTTTTTCTTTCTAATGTTTATTTGTAATCAATGTTGGGATTATGTTAAAAGATTCATTAATGGAGCTTCTATCATTTTCATTATTTTTATTGTGTATTTTTCAATTGGTTATTCATTATTATTTTTAAAAGTTATTTTTTTGAATGGGAATATTATATATGGACAAGTCATGATTGAATCATAAAACATTAAATTGGATATTTACGTGATTATATAATGGTGAAAATATTTGAAAGTGTGGGTTTCTGAACCCAAAGCATGTGACCTCATCCCATGGGGATCAGGAGCACCCTTCGAGCCTTATGTAAACTAGTTCACATGACATGTAAGGTATTCCCCAGCTATTTAATTATATTGACCATGAAAATGACCTTAGAAATTGATTTGAAATTATAGATAACATTAAATAATCTCTTAAATATAGACAATATAGTAATTCTTGAAACATGTTTGATATAGTGTTTCCATTTTATTAATTAGAGAATCATCGTCATTAAAATATGATGTTCATTGAGTATTCCAGTCTCACGTTGGAATTTTATCATGGTTTTGTTATTAAGGTCTATCATAATCTAATTAACACACCAAAATATTTTTATAAAATTCTAAATTCTTTTTTAAGATCATCTGCATATTGATTTTCAAAAATTGGTTGTGAAGGTTTCTATAAACATAGAAACATTTATCCATAATAATAGTGATATTTATTCATTATTTATTTTATGTATAAAAATGAATTAATGGGTATTTTTATCATGAAACATTGAAATTTTAAATTGTTTATATGAAATGGTTAATTATTCCCACAATAATTTCATTTGTTATTCAGTGAGTTTTCTCTAATGGATATAATCCAATATGTGATATATCTCTCACAGCTTCAATTCATGGAGAGTTCCATAATTGTTTTTCATTAAAATAATGTAGATAAGATTATTTTGATTGTTATTTCATGTCAACCAAAAGTTTTAGTTTTCCCTTTATTGGTTTGGTCTCCCATTTCTTTAGGTTTTATATTAATTTTCTGGGATAAGAATTCCTTAAAAGTTATAAGTTTTGAATTCTCAAACATTACCTAAATATTTCATCCACCCTTCCATGAATCTTGAGGGAGTTCTAAGGTGTTTCTAGTCAAATTGATGTCTCTGAAATAATATTAGTGAAAATAATTGGTTTTTAGATTTTTTAGTTTTGGCCAGAAATTTTTAGCCATGTTATAAATAACCCTAATAATTTAACGCTTACATTTTATGCTATTAAATTTTTTGTAATTAAATATTTGTTCTTCCATTTTCCTTAATATTACCCATACATTTTAAATTCTGAGCCCTTACTTTTTAGAATATTATATCATAATAATTTATCCTAATGAAATGTAAGAATCATTCCCCTAAATACAAGAGTCATTCAATCGATAAAAAAACATATTTTCATATAGGTTAAGTTTTAAAATTTTAAATTAAAGAGTAACTACCATATAAAAAATATTCCCTCCATTTTCAAAATATTTTTCCTTAAAAGAATGTGACAACCTAATATTTTGTGATATATTACTCATCAAATAAATTAATTATCTTCGATATCTTATGATATAAAAACACAACAGTCTTAATGAATCATAATATATTATACTATTATAACCTAGCCATAAAATCGATGAATTAATAAGAATAAAAACATCTTAAAAATAATCTATAATTATTTTTTCTGAATAATTTATATTTTTAGTAAAGTCATTCTAAGCTTTATATATACATATTCCCTCAAAATATATTATTTCCTTTTGTGAATATAATATATTACTAATTTCTCCCACTTTTATTAAAATGATTTAAAAAATAAATATAACTATTGAAATAATATTTTCATATTTTTCTAATAATGAAATAATGATAAATTTCTAGTTATATTTATTTTTTTGATGAATATAGAAAAATACTTACTTTTGAAAAAATAATATTTTCTATGAAAAATTTTGAAATGTATAATTTTCTTAATATAATTTTGAATAAAAATAATTTATTTAATCTTAGGAATATACCAATTAAGTCTATTTTTATCAATTTTATGTAATATGATTGACATGAACCTTTTATACTTATGAAAACATGTTTAATTGAATGCCTTTTTTTATCATCCTGGGGGGTTGAATTTAAATAATATTTTTACAAATCATGGAATAGAATATAATAAAAGTATTATATCTATTGATTCATAATAATTAATATAATTAAATAGGTTCAACAAAATTATTGGGTATTATGAATAGTAAATATATTAAATAGTGTCACCCTAGTAAAAGAGGTAAAATTAGATTATAACTAAAGTGTAAAAATTAAAATATATATAACACAAGAATCTATCTTATTATATGAGTTATTCACAACGTAATTAATTTATAAAGAGGTAAATAATATATTTTAAATTTTTATTTTTCATTTGGAAAATCAATTATTATTTTTGACAGAAAAATTAAATTTTATTAATTTTAAAAATATTATCAATTATTTACATCAAATGTTATGTTGCGATGATTCCATATTGTTATCAATAAAATAAATTATAAAAATATTGATTTTGAATCTTTTAGAAATAATTTTTTTTGAAAAAAATTATTACTTCATTTCAAAGAAAATAGAGTAATACTGTTAAGTCAATTATTTTCAAAAAATGTTTTCAATGTGTTATGTGATCTTTTATTAAAATTACAATCTAAAAATTGAAATTAAATATGAAAAAATGGATTAAAAATATTGAATAATAATATCCTAAATTTATTATAAGTCCCCTTTTATTTTTGGTCATACAATTATGGTATTATGAAAAAATGTTATTTTGTCCTTATTAATCATAAAATAGGTTTAATGTTTCTTAACTAGAATATAATGAATAATATATACACATGACAATCATAAAAGTTATTGGAAGAAATATTATAGACCTTGTAACATATTTAATTTTAATTTGGGTTCCTTGGTTTATGTTTACGTTATTATGATATATATTATTGAATCTTTTATGAAATTGTTGTTGTGTTCATTCCCTTATCTATAAAAATATGTCGTATATCCTCAATTTTATACACTATAGAATCTGAATATATAATCCAATACGATACATAAAACCATTATAGGATCCTTACCCACATAATATTGATTATATTCTTCAAAAATTTCAATCATTTTGTGGAATATGTGTAATCTAATAGTGGTTTCTATAAGAGATGGGAATCATCTTCAATAAGATTTTTATTTCATACTTATTTTTTAACCAAAAACAGATCTATCTTGAAAATACATTACAATAAACCATATTCCACCAATTCATTATGGTGTTATTATATTTATGGAAAAATAACTATAGACCTCCATTTCCCTCAAATGGGAAAAAATCCGCAGATCATGCATATGGTAGACTACAAACATTGGAACCAATGAAATTTACTACTGGAAAACAGAGTTTTCCCAAGACTTATATCCCAAAGGTTTACTAAACCGTTGGGAATAGCCATCTATACCAATGGTTTCTAATAACCGTTGGTATAGATGGTTTTTTGGAATCTTTTACCAACGGCTCATCACAACCGTTGGTATAGGGGTGTTTTTACCAACGGTTCAATGAGAACCGTTTGGAAAAGTGGGATTTCGGTGACCTTTTACCAACGGTTCTCATTGAACCGTTGGTATAGGTTTGGGATGGAATTATATACCAACGGTTTTTAAAAACCGTTGGGAAAACATTCCCCCAAATTGGCAGTAGCTGATCCTCTCCCCCATTCGTGATCCAGAGCCCTAAACGGGAGCGCTTGGGCAATTTTGGAGGCGATTTTGGAGGTTCTTCGGGTTCTCTTCCTCCATCCCATCCAAGGCTGAGGTATTTTCTTAGTTTTTAGTTTGGATTTTCATGTGGGATGAGACCAATTTCTATTCTCATATTCCAGCCGAATTTCTGTTCCAGCCCAATTTATGTTTCCGTTCTTTATTTACATTCCATGCATATTCCAGCCCATATAGATTGCATTAGACAGTTGTCTAATTTTTTGATGTGCCTTTCATGTTTCATTACCAATAAATTTTTATTATATGTTATAAAATTCAATCACATGTTTAGTTTTAACATTCATTGTTACTTTATTATCTTGTTTTAATAATTTATATTAATATTCTTTTAATATATTCCATCGTTGAGTGTTTTTACTTGTGCAATATAATTCCAAGCTCATTTTACTTCATAGTGACTATTTAGATTTCAAAGTGTTTTATTTTTCATGTTAAATTTATTAAAAAGTTTTAGCGACTAATAAAATTTATTAGATTCCAATTTCCATGCTTCTATGCTTGTTAAGAATTAAATGAAATATGATGGTTGTAATTAAATGAAAGTCAAAGTTCAATTTTTATCATGTATGGGTGATTAATAAATTGGAATGTGATGAACCATATAATTGAACCATTGTTGATTCACATTATATACCAAAAGGTTATTGAATAAAAGTTATTCTTGTGAATTTCGTTACATCATAGATAAAAATGGTTGTGGTTATATGAGAGATACCTCCATTGGTTCTTTGATCATTGTTTTATGGAAAATGAATGGTTTAGGTCTGGTATTAATAGTAGCTTCCAGTGAGACCATTTTAGTATAAGGGGAAACGAGATTATGATATACAAGGGGGTGATTGAGTTGGTAGAGACCAAACATTGTTTGCTCCTTGTGTTCAAGAACCATAAATAGAGTGTTCCAATTAGGTGGTAATCAGTAAAGACGTAGGTAAGATTTCCACGTCCTGTTTCATGAAGTGGAATATGTGGTGCTATAGTGGTTTTGGATTGTTTGAGGTACTCTTATTGTATTATAAACCCTCATTTGTTCCATATTCATTTAAATTGATTTAATATCATTTTTTTCACACACACCATTATATCCTCTCAAACTATATTTAGAGTGTATTTTCATTCGTATGGTGTTAAATATTTTAGTAAATGTCCATACTAGATTCTTTTATGTGTTCTAGGGATTTAGACTAATGACAGGGCTGCATGATTATTGTGGGGGTATTCTTTTCATATAAATATACCTATACACCCCGACCCCCTTGGACAACCTGACTGTAACAGCCCGAGATTTTATGAAAAATATTCTTTTTAATTTTATTAATGTCTTGTGTTATACGCTACACCAAAAAGAGCTTTCACAATACACATCTCTGACCTGGCTTGAATTATACGCAATCGCGACCTTCCACGATAGCGTGTGTTGTACGCAACACCGAGTTTCGCTAAACAACGATATGCTATTAAGATATTATTAAAACTAGCCGTTATGAATAGTAATAACCACTTTTTGAAATTTTTTAAATTTTATTTTTCAAAATGGAATTCATTTTTGGACTCGTAATATCAAAATTAGCTTAGGGTGAAATTTTGGTACTTTTCGGATAACTTTCATATTTTGATGAATAGTGAAAATTACTAAATTATAATTAAAAAACAACATTTTTAATCGAAATAATTAATAGTGATAAATTATTAATTTGAGTGGTTTTAAAGTATATTTAGAATATATTTTTACAATATAATACAATGTTGGTCATTGGATGTAATTTCATATTTAAACCAGACATAATCAAGTGTCAATCTTTTGATAGATAGTGTTTCTTAAAAAAAACACGCTATTTGTTTTAACAGCAGGATTTAATTATAAAATTAATTAATGCAACTTCTATGTTATGAATTTGGTAAAATAGACTTCATTTTTGAATTCTGAATATGAAATATAGCTTAGAATAAAATTTTGGCATTGTTCTGAAAAACATCAATTTTTGATGAATAGTGAAACTACTAAGTGGTAGTTAAAAAAACTGAATTTTTCATAAAACGTAATTTTACCACTTCTGTGAATGGAATTTCAAAAATCCGAGAGACACGGTTGATGTCAGTAAGTAAAATGTGGTTCAATGAGATGAAAATAATTTTTGGTGAATAGTAACTTTTTACTTTTATTTACCACGGTTAAAAGTAAATAGGGTAATTAAGGGTAAAAATGATATTATTATTACCCTAACACATGTCCTAATTCTATTGGATAAGTGTAATTCGACAAAAACAACCTTATGAATATAATAGGACCATTTAGGTCCACTTGGATTAGATTATGACATTTAATATTATTTTATTTAATGAATAGTTAAAATAGTTAAAATCAAAGTTTAATAACTAAAAAAATTTTAATATGGGGTTATACATAAGATAAATTCGACTATAAATATTCATTAGAAAGATAAAACGATTTCCTACATAATTATATTTTATTTATAATTTTTAGACTTTAAATAAATTAATTTATTTATGACACAACGATGACGCAGTAATTACCCTTTTAAGGAAATATTAACATAATTGATGTTATAAATGCTCAAATGAATGTAATTTGAGACTTTTTATGAATTACACTAATTTTTTAGGTTACTATGATATATTAATGTTGATTTAATCAACTTGTTTCGAACATATAATTCTGTTATGACTTTCATAAAAATCATATATCAAATAGTGTCAAAATTGACAAAAAATAGTTTTTAAATCAAATATTATATTATTAATTGTTATTTTATTTCTAAAAATATAAGGGTCGGCCAAATGACTTAGCTAAGGATATATATATTAATAATAAACAATTTGGGGTTCGTTTGGCATGTTATAGTAAGTTTATTAACCATATAGTGAAAGAAAACAAAAAGACATGGTAAAAGTTAAATTATTTAACTTAGAGTTAAATCTAATTGATAAGGTTAAAATAATACCCTAAACTTGTCTAAATCCTATTGGTTGATAGGATTTCGACCCTTCCCAACTTTAGCTTCGAAATAAGACCCTTTGGAACCATTATAAACCGATTTTGACTTTAATATAAAATAATATTTTGAGATATTCCTAAGGTGCCCCTCTCCTCCCTTATAAAAGGGCACCTCCTCCCCCTCCTCCTCACACCAAATTGAGCACTCAAGCTCGGCCAACCCCTGCCAAAATCTCTTCTCCACTTCCCTAGAAACATACTAGAGGTTCTGGTCTTCCTCAAAGACCAATTTTAGTGCCCTAAGGGGAGGTCTCAAAGAGGCACTTCAAAGAAGAGGTAATTACCGTTACCAATTCTTTCATCTTTATTTCTTCTTCCACTTCTTCTTCTTAGGTTGTTTCATTATGAAGTAATAACATCAGTATCACTCATATACTGATATGTTATTATAAGTATGAAACAACCCTATTTCACCATCTATCCATCCTACGGAAAAAGAAATCACCGCGCGTGCGTACGTACGGAATACCGTCTCTATGCCGTGGTGTAATCTATTTTCCACCACCACCTTACATGGATGGGTATAATGGTGTAATGAATAACTACACATAGTTATTACAACATCATATTGATTCTGATATATTGTATAATCCACTCCAATTCAATTCAATGTTTATGGAAAAGATATCATCGCTCGTGCGTACGTACGGACTACCGTCTCCATGACGCGATGAGATTCATTCTCCATGTTAACCATTTAAGAATGATTATAAAGAATATATAAGAAATAATAATGAAATATATGACATTATAAAGCTACTGGATTTATGTATATATATATATATGTATGTCATCTACTTACTTTCATTCAAGACAATAAGGAAAGGAAAACAGCGTTCATGCGTACGTACGGACTACCGTCTCCATGAACGGTGTTTTTCATTTCATTTATCTATCTATTATATATATATATACTGAATATATATTATATATAAATCATATTTTATATTCTGGAAGTAAGTAAATCATGATTTAAGTAATAATGATGTCAAGAACAACAAGTCAAAACACCTACGATAAATGAAACGATTTTACCCAAAACGCTTCATTAACATGGAATTTACAAAAGAATGGGTAATATAATGTCATCATAACAATGAATATGATTCTGTAATAAGTCAATGACATTATTTAAATCATTATACAGGAGGTTCAGACACATACGAAGAAAATCAGACCTAAGGTAAGAGAAATATCACAATCTCATTTTTATCCGAGATTGTTTATTCGTAAGTATTTACTGGGGTGTATTTTATCATCCACATCCATGTTTCATAAATATGTAATATTATTTCCATCCTTCTACAATAGTTTATATCCAATTTTACCCTTCGGTAAGTTTTTTGTAAAAGATATGAAAGGAATCTTTTGTCGTTTTTCGTACGAGGTACTTTTTGACTTTTCCGACCAAAGTACGAAGAATGTTTTTTTAACTTATACGGCATGAATGGATTTCTAAAACATTATTTCCAAGAAGCTTCCTTTACAAGTATTCAAGTTTATTTTTAATCAACTTCTTTTAGTTTAAAATTTTATGACATGTTAAGAAAGGAAAAGTGTTTTTGAAGAAGAAAGGATATTTTCCTCAAGAATGATGTTCAAGTATTTTATCAAAATTATTTTCCATCTAAGATAATAAAAGGGTTATGTTTTTATCCCTATTATTACATGGATTTGATTATGTTGTGATGGAAACATTTTTATGAATTCCTTTATCTTATATGAATTGTTTTATGATGTCATGTTGTTTAAGAATCCCATTTTTATTACATGGGTTATGCGATGATGTATGATTTATGATTATGTGGCACACATAAGAAAGGATTAATTATAAGATGGGTGGGACCTATATCTCCCTCCAATGCATTGGGTAAAGATTTTATATCTCATGAGATAGACAGGGCTGGAATGGTAGGTTATACCGGTTCAGTGAAACAGGACTGAAACGAGGGTTACTCGATTCAGAAAGGGACTTTTTCCACTAAGATAGTCTTGGCAATGAGTCTTGACTAACAAGAAATGATTCTATATGATTATGTGTGCATGCCACAATGTTTCAAGTTTCATGTTATGATTATGGGGATCTCATTTTCACTTCTATGATTTATTTCATGTTAAGATATTGTGATCTCTTTTGCAGGTTAAGATTTCCAAAATGTTATGTTCTTATGAATACGATGTGATTGATATTTCTTTTGTTTACCCTTACTGAGCATTTGAGCACACCCTTTTATGTTTTCTTTTCCCCAGGATATAAAGAAAGGTTTTAGGTAAAAAAAAGGAAGATCTTTGTGGGAGATGTTGAAGATCTTTCACCACGATTAGAAGATTACGTTCCGAGTTTCCAAAGACACTAAACTTTTACGATCCTTGTGTGCGTGTTTTTGTTATGCACTAAGTATTCCGCAAATGTAATGTAATGTCAATGTATGTCAAGATTCGGGTCTCTACAGTTGGTATCAGAGGCAAAGGAGGTAGGAATGTATCCGATCCTTGGGAACTCTCACATGTGAGCGTTGGACGAAGCATGGCTCTCCTCCCAAGGGCTTCATGTGGAAATGGCTGCCACTGGGGATGGTGGTGTGTCCCGCCCAGGGGGTGTAGCCGCCCATGGAGTGCCCTGATAGGTATCAACTATAGTCCACTGGAAGTAATTCCAGACCGTTATAGTTGGTATCAGAGGAAAGGTTTAGTCAACCTTTGGAAACTAGGATGCGAAAACGTTAGTGAGATCCCTATAGATATTTCTAAGGTATGTCTAGGGATGTCCCTAAGGATAAGTATAAGTATAAGATATAGTCCTAGAACTACGGTAACGATCATAGAATTTAACCTAAGAAGTTAGATATTGAGGATACTTCCCCTTTACTATGTTGTTTTCTCTAGCATGATTTTTGCCTCTAACAAAATTATTTTTGTGTTTTAGTTAATGGAGGGAACCAAAAGGAATTCGGTTAACAGTAAATCCAATGGACAAATTGGTGACTATGAGAAACAAAATTGTGTAATGCCTAGAGAGAAAGATGTTGTGATTATGCCGAATCAGTCATCGCTATATATGATTAACAAGGTGAAATTTAGTGGTATGCCTAATTCATCAAAGAAGAGGAAGATAGACTATTATTCATGTTTGCATGTTGAGGAGAATAATGAAAGGAAGACTGAGATTTCTTAAGAAGGGAAGAAGAACCTTGAGGAATACCTCAAATGGAGGGACCGATGTTATCTGTGTGGAGAAAAGGGTCATAGAGTGACAGACTCTTTTGGAGTTCAATGTCTTATTTGTGGAGAACATGGGAATTACCCAACTCAATGCCCTAACCTAAAAAGTTACTTCTAAATCAAGGAAGGACTTCTTCCAGGACAATCATTGAAGTGGATGGACTGATGTGTTTATGTATTGGTATTCAGTAATAATGTTGTTGAGGTACTTTTATGGTGTATTGAAATATTTATGTATTGGTCTATTGTGGTTTTCAATAATTTTAAGGTACCAGTAACCATGAAAAGTGATTGAAATTTTTTGGAAAGTAGATAATATTACCATAATGAAGGGATAAAGAGAAAATGAAATGTTTTATAGTATTCATGAGCTCATGATTGATATAAGGACTAAGTGATATCATGGTTTGAGTATATAGAATTTTGAGGATTTTGGTATGTGGAAAGTGTTAACTTTAAACTGCATTCATGTTTTCACTAAGGTATTCAAGAGAATACATGATTAAGGACATTGAATGTTTAGAATGTGACCAACAAGACATATCTTATGGGGATCAACGATGGTATTAAATCTCTGGTAATTGTTTTCACTATATTATGGGAGTGGACTGCAGTATTATGGATAGGCCTAAAGATTGGAATAGATTATGTTGGACATAAGTTAGTATTGTTTAAGGATATAAGTTTTCTCAATATTATTGATGGGATGATATAGTTTTAGAAAAAGGAAAACCTGCAGGACGGGCGACAACCCATCGCGTCGGACAAGGCTGTGGGAATCGAACCCACAACCGAAGTGCGACTGGCCTTTATCGCCTATCACTGGCCTACATGAAGTCCCTGTTTAGTAGAAACTAGTTTTATTATATTAAGTCGTATGACATATGATGTATAATTCCATTTTAGGAACCATATATGATTAATCTCACTATAGATCGACTTATGTATATAATTTTTTTTGCTAACCTTTTGTTTGAGACAGATGGAATGACCCGTCATTCTATCAAATGATCTGCTAACACTTCACAAATAACAAATTCAACTTCATTTATTTAAGAGATGAAGTGGAAATTGTTAAAGGCATGAACAACAGTGAGATTGTACCAAAATAAAGTAAGTATTTATTCTAATTCAAATTCTTTAACATTAGGGAAACGATCTTGAAAACCAAAAATGTTGTCCTAGTGATCTTATATCTGATAAATCAGATGGTACCTTAGATCGTCACAAATTTATGGCTTTGCGATTGATGGCTCTTCCATAGCCATGTTCTCTACCACTCTCCATCAGAACATGATGGTTAGATTTCTCTTCAATATCCATATTTTCACCTATGTGGAAACCCAGTGACTAGTTTATTTGGGTAATCGTTACATTTAATACTTTAGTTTTTAAAGCCATGTTTTGGTATTCCTTTTTACGATGTGGGTTTCTATTAAAGAAACTTTCGAATAGTAAACCATTTATAACCCCGACGAATTTCGAGGGCGAAATTCATTTTAAGGGGGGTAGAATGTAACAGCCCGAGATTTTATGAAAAATATTCTTTTTAATTTTAATAATGTCTTGTGTTATACGCTACACCAAAAAGAGCTTTCACAATACACATCTCTAACCTGGCTTGAATTATACGCAATCGCGACCTTCCACGATAGCGTGTGTTGTACGCAACACCGAGTTTCGCTAAACAACGATATGCTATTAAGATATTATTAAAACTAGCCGTTATGAATAGTAAAAACCACT
Organism: Viscum album; assembly: GCA_963277665.1. Classification (NCBI taxonomy): domain Eukaryota; kingdom Viridiplantae; phylum Streptophyta; class Magnoliopsida; order Santalales; family Viscaceae; genus Viscum; species Viscum album. The sequence continues at coordinate 1,446,463,023 of OY728151.1, read as the reverse complement.
TTTTGAAATTTTGTAAATTTTATTTTTTAAAATGGAATTCATTTTTGGACTCGTAATATCGAAATTAGCTTAAGGTGAAATTTTGGTACTTTTCGGATAACTTTTATATTTTGATGAATAGTGAAAATTACTAAATTATAATTAAAAAACAACATTTTTAATCGAAATAATTAATAGTGATAAATTATTAATTTGAGTGGTTTTAAAGTATATTTAGAATATATTTTTACAATATAATACAATGTTGGTCATTGGATGTAATTTCATATTTAAACCAGACATAATCAAGTGTCAATCTTTTGATAGATATTGTTTCTTAAAAAAAACGCTATTTGTTTTAACAGCGGGATTTAATTATAAAATTAATTAATGCAACTTCTATGTTATGAATTTGGTAAAATAGACTTCATTTTTGAATTCAGAATATGAAATATAGCTTAGGATGAAATTTTGGCATTGTTCTGAAAAACATCAATTTTTTATGAATAGTGAAACTACTAAGTGGTAGTTAAAAAAACTGAATTTTTCATAAAACATAATTTTACCGCTTCTGTGAATGGAATTTCAAAAATCCGAGAGACACGGTTGATGTCAGTAAGTAAAATGTGGTTCAATGAGATGAAAATAATTTTTGGTGAATAGTAACTTTTTACTTTTATTTACCACGGTTAAAAGTAAATAGGGTAATTAAGGGTAAAAATGATATTATTATTACCTTAACACATGTTCTAATTCTATTGGATAAGTGTAATTCGACCAAAAACAACCTTATGAATATAATATGACCATTTAGGTCCACTTGGATTAGATTATGACATTTAATATTATTTTATTTAATGAATAGTTAAAATAGTTAAAATCAATGTTTAATAACTAAAACATTTTTAATATGGGGTTATACATAAGATAAATTCGGCTATAAATATTCATTAGAAAGATAAAAAGATTTCCTACATAATTATATTTTATTTATAATTTTTAGACTTTAAATAAATTAATTTATTTATGACACAACGATGATGCAGTAATTACCCTTTTAAGGAAATATTAACATAATTGATGTTATAAATGCTCAAATGAATGTAATTTGAGACTTTTTATGAATTACACTAATTTTCTAGGTTACTATGATATATTAAGGTTTATTTAATCAACTTGGTTCGAACATATAATTCTGTTATGACTTTCATAAAAATCATATATCAAATAGTGTCAAAATTGACAAAAAATAGTTTTTAAATCAAATATTATATTATTAATTGTTATTTTATTCCTAAAAATCTAAGGTTCGGCCAAATGACTTAGATAAGGATATATATATTAATAATAAACAATTTGGGGTTCGTTTGGCATGTTATAGTAAGTTTATTAACCATATAGTGAAAGAAAACAAAAAGACATGGTAAAAGTTAAATTATTTAACTTAGAGTTAAATCTAATTGATAAGGTTAAAATAATACCCTAAACTTGTCTAAATCCTATTTTTTGATAGGATTTCGACCCGTCCCCACTTTAGCTTCGAAATAAGACCCTTTGGAACCATTATAAACCAATTTTGACTTTAATATAAAATAATATTTTGAGATATTCCTAAGGTGCCCCTCTCCTCCCTTATAAAAGGGCACCTCCTCCCCCTCCTCATCACACAAAATTGAGCACTCATGCTCGGCCAAACCCTGCCCAAATCTCTTCTACACTTCCCTAGCAACATCCTAGAGGTTCTGGTCTTCCTCAAAGACCAATTTTAGTGCCCTAAGAGGAGGTCTCAAAGAGGCACTTCAAAGAAGAGGTAATTACCGTTACCAATTCTTTCATCTTTATATCTTCTTCCACTTCTTCTTCTTAGGTTGTTTCATTATGTAGTAATAACATCAGTATCACTCATATACTGATATGTTATTATAAGTATGAAACAACCCTATTTCACCATCTATCCATCCTACGGAAAAAGAAATCACCGCGCGTGCGTACGTACGGAATACCGTCTCCACGCCGTGGTGTAATCTATTTTCCACCACCACCTTACATGGATGGGTATAATGGTGTAAAGAATAACTAAATATAGTTATTACAACATCATATTGATTCTGATATATTGTATAATCCACTCCAATTCAATTCAATATTTATGGAAATGATATCATCGCTCGTGCGTACGTACGGACTACCGTCTCCACGACGCGATGAGATTCATTCTCCATGTTAACCATTTAAGAATGATTATAAAGTATATATAAGAAATAATAATGAAATATATGACATTATAAAGATACTGGATTTATTTATATATATATATATGTCTGTCATCTACTTACTTCCATTCAAGCCAATAAGGAAAGGAAAACAGCGTTCATGCGTACGTACGGACTACCGTCTCCATGAACGGTGTTTTTCATTTCATTTATATATCTATTATATAAATATATATACTGAATATATATGATATATAAATCATATTTTATATTCTAGAAGTAAGTAAATCATGATATAAGTAATAATTATGTCAAGAACAACAAGTCAAAACACCAACGATAAATAAAATGATTTTACCCAAAACGCTTCATTAACATGGAATTTACAAAAGAACGGGTAATATAATGTCATCATAACAATGAATATGATTCTGTAATAAGTCAATGACATTATTTAAATCATTATACAGGAGGTTCGGACACATACGAAGAAAATCGGACCTAAGGTAAGGGAAATATCACAATCTCATTTTTATCCGAGATTGTTTATTCGTAAGTATTTACTGGGGTGTATTTTATCATCCACATCCATGTTTCATCAATATGTAATATTATTTCCATCCTTATACAATAGTTTATATACAATTTTACCCTTCGGTAAGTTTTTTGTAAAAGATATGAAAGGAATCTTTTGTCGTTTTTCGTACGAGGTACTTTTTGACTTTTCCGACAAAAGTACGAAGAATGTTTTTTTTAACTTATACGGCATGAATGGATTTATAAAACATTATTTACAAGAAGATTCCTTTACAAGTATTCAAGTTTATTTTTAATCAACTTCTTTTAGTTTAAAATTTTATGAAAAGTTAAGAAAGGAAAAGTGTTTTTGAAGAAGAAAGGATATTTTCCTCAAGAATGAAGTTCAAGTATTTTATCAAAATTATTTTCCATCTAAGATAATAAAAGGGTTCTGTTTTTATCCCTATTATTACATGGATTTGTTTATGTTGTGATGGAAACATTTTTATGAATTCCATTATCTTATATGAATTGATTTATGATGTCATGTTGTTTAAGAATCCCATTTTTATTACATGGGTTATGCGATGATGTATGATTTATGATTATGTGACACACATAAGAAAGGATTCATTATAAGATGGGTGGGACCTATATCTCCCTTTAATGCATTGGGTAAAGATTTTATATCTCATGAGATAGATAGGGCTGGAACGGTAGGTTATACCGGTTCAGTGAAACAGGACTGAAACGAGGGTTACTTGATTCAGAAAGGGACTTTGTCCACTAAGATAGTCTTGGCAATGAGTCTTGACTAACAATAAATGATTCTCTATGATTATGTGTGCATGCCACAAAGTTTCAAGTTTCATGTTATGATTATGGGGATCTCATTTTCACTTCTATGATTTATTTCATGTTAAGATATTATGATCTCTTTTGCAGGTTAAAATTTCCAAAATGTTATGTTCTTATGAATACGATGTGATTGATATTTCTTTTGTTTACCCTTACTGAGCATTTGAGCTCACCCTTTTATGTTTTCTTTTCCCCAGGATATAAAGAAAGGTTTTAGGTAAAAAAAAGGAAGATCTTTGTGGGAGATGTTGAAGATCTTTCACCAAGATTAGAAGATTACGTTCCGAGTTTCCAAAGACACTAAACTATTACGATCCTTGTGTGTGTGTTTTTGTTATGCACTAAGTATTCCGCAAATGTAATGTAATGTCAATGTACGTCAAGCTTCGGGTCTCTACACTAACCACCCCCACGGACAGCCCACCCACCTAGACACCCCGACCCCCTAGACAGCCCCCCCACCCCCTGGACACCTCCGACCCCCTGGACGGCCCCACCACCCCCTAGACACCATGCACCCCCTGGACACGCCACACCCCCCTTGGACAGTCCCACCACTCCCATGATCCTTATCCTACTCCTCATCCTGATCTACTTGAAGAAGTTAAAGTATAAAACTCATATACTCCCAACAAGTCCCTTAAGGATTATGTATTCCTTGATCCACTTCCAATATCCTACTGGTCAATCCTTGAATATAGGCATTAGAAATTTTCTATCTTATTTTCTTATATACACTGTATTTTGATGTATTTATTAATATGATTCTCATATAGAGTAATGTGTCAGTTATGCTTTTATATAGAGTAAACAATTGTCATTTACGTAAATATTTTTTTGATTAAACTTTAATATTAATGAATTGCTTTTAAATGACTTATTGCGATTTTTTATAGAATGGATAGAAGTTGGATGTACAAAAATCATCGGATTTCAACTGATTTTCAAAATAATTTGAAATTCTTTCTAGATTTTGCATTTGACAAGGCTTCAGATAGTGGTCGCATACACTTCCCATGTTTTAATTGTGTTGGAAGACCTTGGTTGGGCCGTGAAGCAGTTAGCTATCATATAACCAAATATGGTTTCCAAACAAACTATTATGTGTGGTATCACAATGGAGAGAAAATGGAATCTCAAAATGTTGATGATTCAAATGATAGGACTGAATTGGAGAGTTTGATATATGATTGGTTTCCATTTATTCGACATCATGAGAAGGAAAGGATGTCCAGCCAACAAGATTTCGATACAAGCACTCATAATGCATCTAATGAAAATGATGATGTTGATAGGGTGAAAAAATTGAATGATGTTGCGACGACTCTAGTATATCGGAAATGTGATAAAATGAAAAAGTGGGAATTTTTAATCCGATTGTTTCATGGGAAAACTATGTATTGGATTTCAAATACTGCAATTGATTACATTCTTACCTTCTTGAAGGACTTACTTCTAGATGATGCAAGTATTCCCTCAAACCACTATATGGCATGGAAGTTGGTTGATGAACCTGGATTCTCAAAAAAAATCATGCTTGCCCAAATGATTGCAGCTTATTTTGGGAGGAAACTGCTGAATGAAATGATTGTATAAAATGCGGAACCTCCCGATGGAAGCCAAAAGATGATGGAACACCATCTCCTGTGTCACAAAAAGTAATGTGGCACTTTCCATTGAACCCCAGATTACAGAACCTTTTCATGTCTGATGAAATATCCGTAAAAATGTGATGGGATGACACCGAGAGAAAAAAGAATAATGAAGAGTTGGTTCACCCTACAGATGGATTTGCATGGCAGAGATTTGATGCTCTATATCCTGAATTTTCAGCAGACGTGCGCAATGTGAGATTGGGTCTTTCATGTGACGGTTTTAATCCATTTGGGCAGATGCTTACTTCGTACAGCACATGGCCGGTTTTCATACACATTTATAACCTTCCCCCTTGGTTGTGTATGAAAAATCCTTACACATTCTTGAGTATACTGATATCTGGCCCTTCTGATCCTGGCAATGATAAAGATGTATACATGCAACCTTTAATAAAAGAGTTGAAACTTCTTTGGGATGTGGGTGTTCCCACATATGATGCATGTTCTAAAGACATATTTCAGATGCGTGCTGCACTTATGTGGACTATCAATGATTTTCCTGCTTATGCAATGATGTCTGGATGGAGCACAAAAAGAAAATTGTCATGTCCTGTTTGTATGAAGAATTCTCGATCGAGAAGACTGAAATATCGTCGTAGTTTTAGTTTTATGGGACATCGACGATTCTTGCCAATGAACCATCCATATAGAAACAATCGTCGAAGATTTCACAATACCATGGAGAATAAAGATCCTTCTCAGTGTATGTCTGGAACTGATGTGCTTAATGAATTGAAAGATTTCAGTTATTCATTTGGGAAGAGTGAAATGAAATCTAGAAAGAGGAAAAATGTTTCCAATGATACCTGTAACAATTGGAAGAAGAAGAGTATATACTATGAGTTGTCATATTGGTCAACCAACTTGTTACATCATTGCTTAGACGTAATGCACATTGAAAATAATATATGTTAAATGTTGCTTTTGATTATTCTAAATGTCAAGGGGAAGACAAAATATGATTTACGATCTCGGTGCGACTTGGTAGATTGGGGGATCATACCAGAATTGCATCCTATCTGTATCAGTGAAAATAAATGGCAAGTTCCATGTGCTTCTTATGTGATGACTCCTGCTGAAAAAAATCAATTTCTGGAAGTGCTAGAGACTATTAAAGTTCCTGATGGCTATTCAATAAATATATCAAAATGGGTCAACAGAAAAGAGTTGAAGTTGAAATCTTTGAAGACTCATGATTATCACGTCCTTTTTCATGAGTTGATTCCAATAGCAATCCATCATCTCTTGTCCAATAATGTTAGAGTCTCAGTTATTCGGTTGTTCTATTTGTTTAGAGATCTTTGTGCTAAGAGGTTGTCCAAATCCCTCATGCAAAAACTGTTGGTAGAGACACCATTAATTTTGTGTGAGTTAGAGAAAATATTCCCTCCATCATTTTTTACATGAATGTTGCATCAGACTGTCCATCTTCCGACCGAAATACTTCTTGGAGGACCCGTTGCTTTCCGTTGGATGTATCCAACTGAAAGAAACATGTGCACATTGAAATCATATGTTCGGAACAGGAATTATCCCGAATGTTCTATTGTGAATGGTTACTTGGCTCAAGAATGTATGTATTTCTGCTCAATGTATTTGTATGATCATACTACAAGAATAAACAGACCAATGAGAAATGAAGAAGAATAGTATGGGAAAATTGAACCCAGTTTTCCATCACTTCCTCAGATAGGAGGAATTCCGGGATCATATACATTGACAACATTAATCCTTGAAGAGTGAGAGATGGCACATCGCACCGTGTTGTTCAATTGGGATTTGTTCGATGAGTATATCAAGTAAGTTAATTGTACATGTATCTCTTATCTTATCTCTTGTAATTTTAAATATTTGTTAAACTATTATTATTTTTATCTATAGGGAACATAAAGAATTGATATATAGAAAGCATCGTTCTTTATCTTTGATAAAGAAGGAGACTTTTCATAGCAAAGTGTTTTCTGCTTGGTTGAAATTGAAGGTAAAAATATTTCTGTAATAACTAAATAAAAATAATATTTAATTAATTTTACTATTTTTTTATATTTCAGGTATCGATTTTGCCTATAGACTCTGTTTCTGAGGAAATAAGAGCTTTGTCTTTTGGTCCTATTACCATGGTTCGTGCTTGTAAATCACTTGTGATCAATGGATACAAATTTATTATCACTGAACGAGAAAGAAACATGAGAAAACAGCATAATGGTGTTATGCTAACTACCACAACAGACTATTATGCCAGTTCGTCGGACACTAGACCTCGTTCTGAAAATGTTGCTTATTATGGTGTCGTGGAGAAAATAATAATTTTGGATTATTACTCGCATGGTCGAGTCACGATGATGAAATGTCAATGGTTTGATTCAATGACGAGGCAATGCACCTTTATTGATGATTGTGGATTTCGAGTTATTGACATGACTCTCAATCTCTCCACCGATGAACCATATGTATTGGCATCAATGGTGAAACAAGTTTTTTATGTCAAAGATCATCGTCATCCTAAATTCAGTGTAATTATTGAAGTAAATCCCAGACATGTTTTTGATGATGGTGATGATGAAGTTGACACTATCCCTACTGCAATTGGAAGCAATCCGTTTATTACTTATGATGACCCCAACAACTCAATTGTCAGAGTTGATTGTGAACCTGAAGTTGTGGTGGGAAATATATAGAATCATACAGTCGTGTTCTCACCTACATGTTTCACCTACATCATACAGAGTGTGTATCCTAGTACTTACCTTCATAACACCATAAATCTTCTGTTTCATTATGTTCTTTTTATCATAATTGTTTTTCTATATTTTGTTTTTTGGGTTACACATTAGTTATCTATTTCTAATTACTTCCATATTTGTTTTCATTGCAGGAAATGACACCCATTGAAGAGAGGCGGCGGAAAAAGATGACCGATAATAATCGTCGCATGGTACAGATGGGTGTTCCTCCACTCATCCCTGTTGTGAGTATTTTATTTAAAATATTAATATTTCAATAACTTATAATATCATGTGTTTACTTTTCTGTCAAACGTTTTTTCAGGATCCACCCCCTAGATGACAGATATCTGACGAGGAGCCTGGTATTGCTCCCAGTAGAGAGGTTGGCAGCAGGAGTGTGGTGGTGTCAGAGATGGACGATCATCTAGTGGTCCTGGTACTGAGGTCGGTGGTACGAGGGCTCGTGGGGCGAGAGTTAGACGACCCACAACCACAGACGTATCATCTACGCCCTATTTTGATCATGGCGTGTCTTCAGGGACATATGAGATATTTAGACCTCTGATGTTTACACTACCAGCTGGCCAGACGTCTATGCCATCATCTTTTGCTTCTGGTTCATTATCTCCGGGCTATTATATTCCACCTTCTTCGACTCTTGCTGCGACACAGTATGTGGCTGAGGAGCATACACTGAGGGACACTCCACCTGTACAGGATATTCCTTCAGCTTCTGCACCCATCGATCCGACTACCACAGGTATATTTATATAACTCTATCAAATTTTTATACCAAAATTTATTTTTATTATAACTTGTATTGATATTATTTTTCTTTAATAACTGATTCATCTACAGATAGGAGGAGGGGGAGGGGGCGTACTCGCTTGCGTGCGGTATGGAACCGCCAGACATAGTTGATGGTTGAATACAATGTTGATGGACAAATGATTGAGAAATATGGGAAGCAATGTCGGGGTTTTTTGGCGATGCTAGCCAAATACACCGATATCATTCCGGTCAGCCCTATCTCTTGGAGACATCTGCCACCCAAAGTCAAGGATAACGCCTGGGCACAAATATTGGTAAACAATCTATTGGATTTAATGTAGTATATTTTTGTAATTAAATGAACTAATCAATTTGGTTTCTACTTCGGTTTAACTTCCCTGATGGCGAAGGTGCACGACCAGCGCGTTTAAAAGAGCTATGAGAGCTTTGGAGAGATTATAAGCATGAGCTATATGTTGGCTAGTGTGATAGAGTGGGCACGGAGTTAGATACATTACCTATCGTGGATGACTGCCCGATAGAGCAATATCGCCGAATGATTACCCATTGGGCGACTTCCAAATTTAAGTTATTAAACTCATTTGAGTTATTTAAATGAGAGTTTTCATATTTTTCATTAATATAATCTTATTAATTATTTATCATTATTTAGGAATATTCTGAAAAAAACAAATAAAACATTAATTCAATGCAATACTTCCAAACTTTGGGGTGCAAAACTACGGCAGATCATGAGAGGTAACAGGTACAATATAGTTGTTTATAATTTTTCTTTAGGACTTTCCCTTTTTAGTGGATCCTACTTAAATTATGTGATTTATTGAATAATGAATATATGATTATACTTTCACTTTATATTGTTTCAATGTCATTAAAGAAGCACAAAATGAATATTTAAGGGCGTATCCCTCGAGCAAAATTGTTTTGCTCGAGTAGAAGAAAAAAAGATGGAACTGCGGTAAATGAACTGACCCAAGAGAAGATTATAAGTTTTAATTTATTTATTTCAAAGTTTAATATCTAATTTGAAATTTAATAATCTATTAATATTTTTTACAGGCTGCTTTAGAGGCTCTTGATGCCCAGGAGCCTGACAATTTTTTGCCACATGATCATTTATATCAGGTTTTGGGAGATGAGTACTCTGGTCGAGTACGCTGTCGACCTGGTAAGAATATAGTCCCGATAAGGTATTGGTCTTCTCCAGGTATCCATTCTAGTACAACCGAGTTGGAACAGGTCAATGAGCATGCAAGACAGTCTGATAAAAGGGTCATAGAGTTGGAAGTACATGTTCAAACAAGAGACAGAGAATTTAAGAAACCGATGAAATCATTATCTTCATCACTTCCACCAGAGGCGAGTGCGGCTTGTCAGACATTTATGTCTTCGATGGGTGCATCATCCAATGCACCAGGCGGCAGCTCTAGTGGTGATCGAGATGATGACATTCCTGGTGATGACGAGGATGCTGAAGAGGAAGAGGGAGAGGATGAGGATATGGACGAGGGCGAGGATGGGGCCGAGGGTGAGGATGGGGCCGAGGGAGAGGATGATGCCGAGGACGAGGATGAGGCTGACGATGAGCATGGGGACGATGACGAGGATGACGACGAGGACAGAGATGGCGGCGAGGATGAGGCTGATGATGATAATGGTGATGGTGATGGTGATCAGAGGCAGATTGATCCATTACATTTTTGAATTCTGTATAACTCTTTATTTTTTAACATGGTTTTCCACTTTGGGGTTTTCCTCTGCTTCATAGGGAGGTTGCATTCAGATTCTATTTTTTGCACTTGATTCTTATTGTATGATTAGTCTACTACCTAGAACATTAGTATTCCTTGGTACTGTGATACTCATTTTTCTATTTTTTTTTACTTAGATTTCTTAGTTAGCCATGTATTTCATATTTATGCATGTGGAAAATGATATGGAAAATGTGCTTTGAAGTAGTGGCCGACACCACTCAAAGTGTCTAACTTTTATTTGAAATGGACATGATTTTAAGTGAAAACAACAACTGGCATAAGGAAAACAGACCAAACGCATTCGTATTCTATTTAAACTATAGGAAAACGATCCATGGGTCATATGTGACGTGTACGAGTCAACCCCGCCTCAATCTGAGGCCCGGTGTGGCCGGTACCACTCAAAATGTCTTTCTTTTGTTTAAAATGGATGCGCTTTTAAGTAAATAAACCACATACGGAAAATGGACCAAACGCATTCAAATATTTTTGATACGTTAGGACATGTATCCATGGGTCATATGTGATGTTTATGAGTTAATCCCACCTCAATCCGAGGCGCGGTGTGGCCGGCACCACTCAAAGTGTCTAACTTTTATTTTAAATGGACAGGATTTTAAGTGAAAACAACAACTGGCATACAAAAAACAAACCAAACGCATTCGGATTCTGTTTAAACTATAGGACAATGATCCATGGGTCATATGTGATGTGTACGAGTCAACCTCGCCTCAAAATGAAGGCTGGTGTGGCTGATACCACTCAAAGTGTCTTTCTTTTGTTTAAAATGGATGCGCTTTTAATTAAAAAAAAACCACATACGGAAAATGGACCAAATTCAATATTATACTGTTGATACTTTAGTACATGTATCCATGGGTCATATGTGACGTGTACGATTCAACCCCACCTCAATCCGAGGTGCGGTGTGGCCGGCACCACTCAAAGTGTCTAACTTTTATTTGAAATGGACAGGATTTTAAGTGAAAACAACAACTGACATACAGAAAATAGACCAAACGCATTTGGATTCTATTTAAACTATAGGAAAATGATCCATGGGTCATATGTGATGTGTACGAGTCAAACCCGCCTCAATCTGAGGGCCGGTGTGGCCGGTACCACTCAAAGTGTCTTTCTTTTGTTTAAAATGGATGCGCTTTTAAGTAAAAAAACCACATACGGAAAATGGACCAAACACATTCGAATACTATTGATACTTTAGAACATGTATCCATGGGTCATATGTGACGTGCACGAGTCAACCCTACCTCAATCCGAGGCACGGTGTGGCCGGAACCACTCAAAGTGTCTAACTTTTATTTGAAATGGATAGGATTTTAAGTGAAAACAACAACTGGCATACGGAAAACAGACCAAACGCGTTCGGATTCTGTTTAAACTATAGGACAACGATCCATGGGTTATATGTGACGTTTACGAGTCAACCCCGCCTCAATCTGAGGGCCGGTGTGGCTGGTACCACTCAAAGTGTCTTTCTTTTGTTTAAAATGGATGCGCTTTTAAGTAAAAAAACCACATATGGAAAACGGACCAAATGCATTCAGATACTGTTGATACTTTAGGACCTGTATCCATGGGTCATTTGTGGCGTGTAGGAGTCATCACAGCCTCAATCTGAGGTGCGGTGTGGACGTCACCACTCAAAGTGTCTAACTTGTATTTGAAATGGACAATATTTTAAGTGAAAACAACAACTGGCATACGAAAAACCGACCAAAGGCATTCGGATACTGTTGATACTTTAGAAAATGTATCCATCGGTCATATGTGACGTGTACGAGTCATCCCCACCTCAATACGAGGGCCGGTGTGGCTGGGACCACTCAAAGTGTCTTTCTTTTGTTTAAAATGGATGTGCTTTTAAGTAAAAAAACCACATACGGAAAACTGACCAAACGCACTCGGATACTATTGATACTTTAGAACATGTATCAATGGGTCATTTGTGACATGTACGAGTTAACCCCGCCTCAATCCGAGGCACGGTGTGGCCGGCACCACTCAAAGTGTCTAACCTTTCTTTGAAATGGACAACTGTTTAAGTTAAAACAACAACTGACATACGAAAAACCAACCAAACGCATTCGGATTCTGTTGAAACTATAGAAAAACGATCCATGGGTCATATGTGACTTGTAAGAGTCAACCCTGCCTCAATCTGAGGGCCGGTGTGGCCAGTACCACTCAAAGTGTCTTTCTTCTGTTTAAAATGGATGCGCTTTTAAGTAAAAAAACACATATGGAAAACTGACCAAACGCACACGGATATTGTTGATACTTTAGGACATGTATCCATGGGTAATTTGTGACGTTTACATGTCAACCCCGCCTCAATCGGAAGCGCGGTGTGGCCAGCACCACTCAATGTGTCTAACTTTTCTTTGAAATGGACAACAATTTAAGTTAAAATAACAACTGACATACGGAAAACCGTCCAAACGCATTCGGATTCTGTTTAAACTGTAGAAAAACGATCCATGGGTCATATGTGATTAGTACGAGTCAACCCCGCCTCAATCTGAGGCGCAGTGTGACCGGTACCACTCAAAGTGTCTAGCTTTTCTTTGAAATGGACAACAGTTTAAGTTAAAACAACAACTGACATACGGAAAACAAACCAAACGCATTCATATTCTGTTGAAACTGTAGGAAAATGATCTATGGGTCATATGTGATGTGTACGAGTCAACCCCGCCTCAATCCGGGGGCCGGTGTGGCCGGTACCACTCAAAGTGTCTTTCTTTTGTTTAAAATGGATGTGCTTTTAAGTAAAAAACGACATACGGAAAATCGACCAAAAACTTTCATATTCTGTTGAATCTTTAGGAAAATGATTTATGGGTCATTTGTGACGTTTACGAGTCAACCCCACCTCAATCTGAGGCGCAGTGTAGCCGACACCACTCAAAGTGTCTAACTTTTATTTGAAATGGACAGGATTTTAAGTGAAAACAATAACTGGCATATGGAATACCGACCAAACTCATTTGGATTCTGTTGAAACTTTAGGACAACGATCCATGGGTCATATGTGACGTGTACGAGTCAACCTCGCCTCAATCTGAGGGCCGGTGTGGCCGGGACCACTCAATGTTTGTCACTTTTCTTTGAAATGGACAATGGTTTAAGTTAAAACAACTTGCATACAGAAAATGGACCAAAGGTATTCATATACTATTGATACTTTAGGATATGTATCCATGGGTCATATGTGACGTGTACAAGTCACCCCCGCCTCAATCTGAGGGCTGGTGTGGCTGGTACCACTCAATGTGTCTTTCTTTTGTTTAAAATGGATGCGCTTTTAAGTAAAACAAACCACATACGGAAAACTGACCAAACACAGTCAAATACTCTTGATACTTTAGGACATGTATCCATTGGTCATTTGTGACGTGTACGAGTCAACCCCGACTCAATCTAAGGTGCGGTGTGGCTGACACCACTCAAAGTGTATAACTTTAATTTGAAATGAACATGATTTTAAGTGAAAACAACAACTGGCATACGGAGAACCGACCCAACGCATTCGGATTCTGTTGAAACATTAGGACAATGATCCATGAGTCATATGTGACGTGTATGAGTCAACCTTGCCTCAATCCAAGGGCCAGTGTGGCTGGGACCACTCAAATTGTATTTCTTTTGTTTAAAATGGATGCGCTTTTAACTAAAAAAACGACATACGGAAAACTGACCAAACGCTTTCGGATTCTATTAAAACTTTAGGACAATGATCCATGGGTCATTTGTGACGTGTACGAGTAAACCCCGCCTCAATCTGGGGTGTGTTGTGGCCGGGACCACTCAAAGTGTGTCACTTATCTTTGAAATGGACAACAATTTATGTTAAAATAACAACTGACGTACGGAAAATAGACCAAAGGCATTCGGATACTGTTGATACTTTAGGGCATGTATCCATGGGTCATTTATGACGTGTACGAGTCAACTCCGCCTCAATCTGAGGCACGGTGTGGAAGAAACCACTGAAAGTCCCTCTTTTATTTCAAAAGGAAATCATTTTAAGTGAATACAACAGAAATTTACACTCATCAACGATAGTCGCAAAATCTTTTTCATGAGTTGGGTAGTTTCACTCATGGGGTCATAAGTGACGAGACTCCTAAGAAAATATCTTTTCACCATATATTACAAACAATACATGTTCATTGCAAAATTCCTCACAAATCATTACATACCCAAACCTAGTATCACAAAAAAATGGGATTTGAGTCAATATGAATGTCTTATTCAACTCTAATAGATATTTATCAAACTATTCTGCCTATTAGAATTTGATGGGTGAGGTGAATTACCACCGGATGATTATTGTCATATGTGCTTTTTGGGCTATTTTAGGTGTTTTTTATACTGTTTGAAGTCTGTATGTGGCTTTTGTGATATTTTTTATGCAGGTGTATAGTGGAGGGTATAGTGGAGGGATATTGTGCACATTGATTTATGCAGGTGTATGGTAGGGATTCTGGAGGGCTTCTGGGGGCTGCCGTGCAGCAGTTCTGGGAAAAGCTTTACCAACGGTTCTGAACCGTTGGTAAAGCCTTTTCCTGAATTCTGGAAAAAGCTTTACCAACAGTTCAGAACCGTTGGTATATGTTTTTCCAGAATTCTGGGAAACTCTTTACCAACGGTTCATAACCGTTGGCATAATTTTTTCCATAATTTTGGAAAAACATATACCAACGGTTCTGAACCGTTGGTAAAGAGTTTCCCAGAATTCTCAAACACCTATACCAATGGTTTAAATGAAACCGTTTGTATAGGGCTTTCCTCACGGCTAACTGGCCAACGGTTTGGAAAACCGTTGGTATACCCTATACCAATGGTTATAAACCGTTGGTATAGCCTACTTTTCCAGTAGTGTTTGTTTATATTCACTGAATCACATGGATATATAAAATAATGGAAATATTTATTATATATTAAACTTATGGAATAATATTGATTCAATAATTTTTATATGTAATCTACATCCTTACCCTTTCACCCATTAAGATTATGATAACATCACTCATGTATATACAGGACATACCATCTCCATGAAGTGTTGTGATTCATTTTCTCATAAAATATTACATAATGATTATAAAAATATTATAAAATAAATAAATGAGAAATTTATAACATTATTTTTATTATATAGTATATGAAATTAGATAATTTTTAAAACATTCACATCTTCCAAGACATAACATACATTAAAAAATAAAGTAGTTATCACCCAAAATAGTTATAATAATTAATAATTATCAACGAACGAGTTGCAACCTGGTAAAATAAGATAATGTGTGATATTATACATATTAATATGATATTGGAATGAATTAAAAAAAAATTATGACCATTATACATGATATTTAGTCATTTGAACTATGTTGGAGAAAACATTAAGTTGGTTTTAACTAAATTTAATTTCGTAGGGAAATACTTCTAAATTATTTAATATATTGTACCATGATTATGAGTGAATTCACCATGTACTGTATTATGTTTTATTTAAGATTTTCATATTTTATTTAAATTTTTCAAACATAATAATATCATTGATTAAATATAACCTCAATAATATGATCATTATATGGGGTTTCATAACTCAATTTACATTCAATAAAGTATATCACTTATTTGTTAACAATTATATTCATTATTTATATAGTGAATGAACTATGATTTTTTTTGGGTTTTTTCCAATTTTTTTGTATTTATATTCTTTATTTATAAAAAATTATACAATACATTAATTCTCACCATAATTACAAGATCTTTGTATTTTATTTTGTCTTAATTTCCACTCTATTGAGACATATTAGGTATTATAAACACATTGATGTTTATGTGGTCGATATAATGCCACTACAATTTATTTGATGAGAATATTTATTTATTTTATTATTATTATATTCTCTATTTTTTACTCTTTCATGTGGATACAACTCAAATGTTATCATAGAGGTAATAATTCATTTTTCAATCTAAATATTTTTTAGATTTCCGTTATTTTCATTGACGGTATCCTATAATCTATACTTCATAATAAGCACATATTTTCTTATCTAATAAATATGTTTATATTTTATTTGTTTTAATAAATTTTTTCCTCATTTATTAAATGTAATCATTGAAATTTATGTTTAAATGAAAATTCAACACTACTTCTCTTTTCAATCGGGTATATTTCCATATACATATTAATTTTTTTAACAAAAGATGAATGTACATACTAAAATGATTTATTATGGAAATTTAATGTTATCATTGAAATTGTAATGGTTTTTTAAGGAATAATACTTATTTGTTTATAAATTCCCATTAAATAATTTTATTTACAATTTTCAGGACTATTTTATTATTAGCGTAAATAATGTTAACGAGCATTCCCACAGCTATAAATATTTTATTCTTTTTAATGTAATATATATTTATCATTGGTTTTACAAATTAAATCCTTTGATGAATTAATATTTTAATGTTTCACTTCCATGATATATTTTAAAAACTAAATGAATTTATTTATAATCCTATATTTATGATAAATTGATCATCATCATCTAAATCGTATTAATATTTTTATCACTAGCATTCAATTGAAACATTAAATTTTTAATTAATTTATTTATTTAGATAATAAAATTATCCTTTATAACCACATTATTTATAACATGGATAGTCTTATTTCGTATATTATATAAAAATATCTCATATGGTGCTTTACAAGAAAAATTATTTGATTTACTTGTGAAGTTTTGATATCAGTATATTTTACTCAATAGGGATACTTATTGATAAGGAACATTGTTTATGAATTTAAATTTATCATTTAAAATATGTCGATTAAATTGGAAATGTAGTAATTTTTTGAGCCAAGAAATATATTTCTACTCTATTCATCAACAAGTCTAATGAGACCAACTAGTATTCTAAACATATTAAATTGATTTTTAGTGGATAATTACACATCCATTAAACATTATTATAACATGTCTATGATGGTAATGATTTAATGATGCATATGATAATTAAATCCATCATTGATAATTTCCATCACTGGGAATTCACTTATTATTATCCATGACAATGTAGCTTTCATATTATACATGGATTCCATTCATTCTCATGATATTTTTTATATGGCATGTGTTTCTATTATATAACTTGAATTATTTATTTCTCATTATTCACACCAGTTAGATTCCATTTATCATAACCCTTGATTAAAATTTATGCTCTCCCTAATTTTTTGAACTCCCATGGATCTAAACAAGAAATCATTAAATAAGTTCAAAGATACATAATATTTACTTTCTCTATGGTTTTATACATTATATTAAATGTAATATAAGAATCATTTTTCTATTAGAAAAATTAATAATACTATAATAATATTTTAATATTTATTTTCTCAATTGTATCATATACCAATGTAATAAAATAGGAACATACTTTGGAGTACTAGAGTTGGGGTTATTATATTGTGTTTCAAAGGGTTTTTGGAAGAATCATTTGGCAACACGAATTGGGAAAAAATATTTTATGGAACATGACACTATTATAGAAATAGATGAGTAGTATATCTATTGGATAATATCATAATAGATTGGTTACATATAAATTATGTTATTTTAAAATAAATACATAATTTTTGGGATACTACTAGTGGACATGGTTTTGGAATATATGCATATAGGTTTTTAACACATACAAAGATGTTTTCAACTCCTTTTTAATATCAAACTTATATATCATCATTTTATATTATATTCGATATATAAATTTATAATTATAATTATTTTAACCACTGTTACAAAATCTACTTATGAATATATTAATGTGAATAGAAATAATCAAATCGAAACAAAATAAAATATCATAATTAAATAATGAATTAATTATATTTATCATAATTATCGGTAATTACGAAATAAAATACATTATTTTAATTGATGAATAGTTAAATAAATTATAAATATGCACTTCCTATTCGATGTTTTAATAAACCTATTTTATTATATTGGAGGATTAAAAGTGAAAATGTAACATATGATTTATGGTAAGTAGATTCTCGATCTTAGAATCATTGTTTGTTAGTTATATCCACATTAAAATAATTTTAAATAGAGATGTTTATAATATATTTAAAATTTCATAACATTTTTCATTCCAATTTTATTTTAGTGATATACATGTTTTTATACATTCAAAATGTTTTCTAATCAAGAAAATAATTTTTTTGAGTAAAATCTAATTTCAAAAACAGAAGGATGATATTTTTGTGTTGATTCATATCAATTCATGAATGTTGACTTATGATGCTTAATTATGATTTGAAAATATTATTAGGGACCACAATTTTTGATTCATGAAATTATGATTTATGAGAACTTTTTGAAGCCTTTTCTATTACAAGATATTAATTTATGAATACATTTGTTTTACATTTTTTGTGGGATGCATGATTATGAGTATTTTATGATGTGATTAGTGGGAAATGAATTTTATAACCCTCATAGGGATTGGTTAATGGGATATATATCATGAGATTGAGTGGATAATTTATGAAAATGAAGTTAAGTTCAATAAAAATTGTTTTCATGATTTATGAACACACATTAAATTTTAACATGAAGTTATATTTTTTCATAACTATATGTCTTATTTGGTAAATATGTTTTGAAGTTTCATTGTTATCCATTTAACAAATTCCATGAATTTTTCAAATTTTCCCATTTTTATAATAATGATGATCCTATTATAATGACATGATTATGATGATTTTACTCACCTAGGTATTATTAATTCATATCTCATTTTCTAATTATGTTATCCCTTCCTTATTAGGATTATATCTCACCTCATTCATTTATGTATTTCCTAAATTGATTACGTGAAATAAGGAAAATATTGTTGAATTTAGGAGGATATGGAAGAATGATTTGAATAATATTTATTTTTTATTATGTACATGTGATGTACGAGAATTATTTTTTCCAGATACTAATCATTTGTTTCTTCTATTGTATCATTATTATGTTTTTTATAATATAAATGAATGAATATTCATGTATCAAAATGTTGGGTTACAATAGTTGGAATCTGATCATTGTTGAGTTAATTTGAGAGTTTGAACTATAATATAATAGTGACAACCCAATGAATAAGTATGATTTTTAAGGGAAATTTCTTAATGTTTTGGTAAATTATAAGAGTTAATGATTTAGAAGAATTAAATTACATGAATATATTTTAAAAGTGGGTGTGGAATTGTTATAATAGAATATATCGATGATAACAATGAAAATGGAAGATTGGGTATTATCCTTATCACCACTAGGTTAATGATATAGTTTCCCTAAAATCCACCAATAATTAAACTCCTTGTGAATATTCTTCAGTTAATTAAAAACTCTATACAAACCATTACAAAGGATATAAAAATAATATAATTATTACATTTTGTGTTAGATAATTATTAATGTACATTATCCTGGAAGAATCATTTTAAAAAATCCTAACCATAGGGATCCCATAAAATCTGAAATTAAAATTAATTTACATAAAATTATAATTTATTTATTTATTTTTATTGAGATTATATTTATTAAATCCATTTATATTTTTGAATATGGATGGAAGAAGGATATACCAGACTAAAAATAAGTGTGAGTGATAATGTACCTATTTTAGGAAGAAAATAACCCAATGAAATGGGAATTGAAATTTAAAACATCATTGTGATTCATATTTAGTTATATCGTTCTATTAAAAATAAACAAAACCATGTAGAATCTATACCATCACACATGTCAGGGAATCTGGCCCTCAAGACCTTTATAATAAAATATCCACTGATGTTTAGTGGATCTTGTGATCCTCTTTTAAATGAATATATGTTTAGTGGATCTTTTGATCCACATGCCATGTAATAGTGTATTAACTCACTGTATAAGATCATTTTTTACTCTATCATTCTAAGAAGTTGAAATTCACCTTGATTGTGTCATGAACCAACCTTGGTATGCCTCGAACTAGTCACCCAAGATGACCTGCAACAAGGCCTAAGAGGTGTCCCTGATCCTCCTGTGATAGAAACTACTTCCAAGTATTAGGTAAAACTCAACTGGGAGTGATTTTTACCTTTAAAAATATCAAAATTAATTTAAATTGTATGAATAGAATTAAACACTAGTAGTGAGAAAGAAATAAAAATATAACACTTGATATGCCACTATTTGACATTGTCGGTCAACACCATCCAAAAATCCATGATTGAACTATAATAAATCACGGTTGGGGGAATATGTAACAAAAAATTATAATGAAAAAAATTTTAGATCTAATATTATCATCAAGGGTTCCAAGAAATGATCCAATCCCTATTTCATGCGATTTAAAAGAAAACTACGTCAATCTAGTAAGAAATAAATTTATTTAAAATAGGATTTTCATTTCCATAAAAACATGTAACAACCTAATAGTTTTCAAATAATGATTTTCCAATCCATTTTTTGAAAATGGTTTCAAAAGAATAAATTATTTTCCAATAAATTAATTTATAAGTAAGAATCATACTGTGAATGAAAACATTTCAGTGAAAAAATAAGTAGTGGAAACAAATTTACATGTAAATAAGTGTCTAAATAATAATTTGTAGTGGAAACATATCAATTGAATTTTTTTAAACAACCCAAAATAATAGAAAAATATTACATGTGAATCAATTATCAGGGGATATACCTAGACACCATATGAAAATTCATTAGAAATACAGATTTCAAATAAATATATCAACCAATCTATGCAATCCAAAATCAGTAACCAACCATGATATTATAAAATATCTTAACAGGTGGAATACCCAGCATGGATATTCCATTCGGATATTTTCCATCTAATAGTTAAAAATAGTTACCCTTTCTCAACTCTAACAATTATATCTTGGATCCTATGATCATAGAAAATATTAAATGTGTGGAATCAAGAATAAGCACAAGGATATACACAATACACACCAAGGACCACCTAAAAACCATCAATTATAATTTCCCATAGAATAAAAAATTAGTCATTAAGGTTTCAATTTTTTTTGAAAATAATAAAAGGTCCCAATCAGGTCTCATCGGTTGAAAACAACCTTCTTACCATTTCAAAACCCATTTTTGATACACTTTGTAAAAGTAAAATTTCATTAAACTGTTAATGAAAACCCATTCCAAAGGGCCAAAACATATTTTATATTATCCAAAATTATTACATAAATAATTTTAGAAGTTAAATCAAGAACTTCTCTACTTCATATTTCAAAACAAGTTTTTCATCAAAAAGGATTCAGTAGAGAACACAGTGGCCAAAGCATAAAAAATTGGTAATAAAAAAATGGGCCAGTTTCATCCATCATTATAATTTTTTACATTAAACATAATTCATAAAATAATAAAAAAATCCAATAAAATTAAAAGGTTGTAATAGTTTCAAATTAAATTTTTATACATAAGTAACCTATATTAGAAAATGATAATTTTGATGCTGGGAACATGAACCTACTTGACACATACACACATATACACCTTCAAACTTATAAATATATATGTACCCTTTGACCAAATTTACATATAACCCTATCCATGATAGAATCTGTATGCTGATGACATATATATATATATATGTTCTTACCAATATATATACATCCATGTGGTTACCAATGATCTATAATAAATCCTAAATTAAAAATGAAACTAAATATCGTAAATTCCCCCTTTAAAATCATGAAAAAAAATTTAAAATTGAGTAAAACCTAATGTAAACCAAATGATAACCCACTGAGATCAACAACTGAAACTTGAACAATATTTATTTAGTTTTAATGAATCATATAAACCAGGATACAACACAATAAAACCCCAAAATGATTTAAGGTTCACCCTTAGAATGCATACAACACATTGAGAGAAATAAGAACAATAAGATTTGTAAAAAAGAATATAAGGTTGAGAATCCTACCTTGTATGATTTTAGTGGAGGTTTTGGTGAAAAACTATGAGAAAAGGATTCTTTTGATAGGGGCGATGTCCCTGCATGTGGAGGATTGGTTGAGGGGGTTTGGTGAGTAAGGGGCTTTTAAAAGGGGACACATAGTTTTACGGGTCTAAAATTAATAATAGTAAATTTATTGTTATTTTTATTAATATTAATAATAACATTAATATTAATTACATTTGTTGTAATAATAATAATAGTTCTTTTCTTCTCTTTTTAATCATGGGAAGACAACACTGTTTGGTCACACTATCTTCTAGACCGTGCTCCATCTATATGGTTTCCTCTATCCTAAGGATGAGGGACTGTATGGGGTCTATAGGTGGGTTGAATTACCATGATCTAATCCATTCACCTTGAAACGTTACATTGTCTAGGATTAAAAAAAATCACTAAGGTGGCACAGAGATTCCCTTTATCATGCACTGATAGTGTGTATTCTTCTGTGCACTCAAAAATATACATTTTTACTAAAATTTAAATGTAATTCTATAATATACCCATGACCCAAAAATAAATAAGATAAAATATAAGTCTCAGGTTGGGGTGTAAAAAGTATCCCTACCATATAAACCTTCTTCCCCCAAATTGTCCTGAAAGATATGGCTAACCAAATCACGAGGCCAAGAATAACACTATCAAAATTAATCCATGTTCACCAAAGTCTATGAAAAAAATAAAGTCCTTATTCTACCAATATCTTGAAAAAATATAACTGGATTCTAGACTCCATAAAAACCCTCAAAACATGGAACACCTTGACCCCTAAAATATAAATCACCACTTAATACCCTTTTTTTGGGAAGGGTGGAATCAATGAGTCCCATAAGCAATTGGAGTTTCAAATTATAAAAAAGAACAATATGTAGATATCTAGGATAACTATGACCATAAAAATTGTGGTATCCCAACTATTTTAAAACCCCTTTTAAACATTTCCTCCTTAAACAGGAACAAGACCACAAATTCATAACAAAAAACAAGAAAAAATAAATAAATAATGCATGGGACAAAAAAGAACCAATCCACATAAAAACTTTTAGAGCATTTCAATAAAATAATATTTAAAATAGAGCTCCCAAATGATCTACAATGCATTTTTAATTCAAAAAAATAATGTGAAGAACAAAAATTTCAACAATAATTCATTTTCAACAAATATATCTTTCGATTGAGCTTCCATCAATGCTACGTTCATCCAACCAGGCAAGAAGGTTCTCCAAGGAAGTGGATTTTTCTCCCCCTCACATCCTGGTGCCACTTAAGAAAATCCTTAGTTAATGTACTAAATAGAAAAACGTATCAAATATCATTTTTTTCCTTTTCATAATTAAAAAATCGTATGCTCAGACATCACACATTGAAAATACCACCAAAAAATACACTCAGATGAATCTGGTGAGATATAAAAAAACAAACTTTTCATACCACTTCTCAACTAGACAAACACAACTATATTGACATCAACCTAAAAAAGTAAACCTTGATACTTCATCATAATTATTAGGTAAAAAAGTAACATTATGATGAAATTTTGGGAGGATGTCCCTTTCAGGGAATATATCCTTTAAGAATTCTTCTCATGTGGAATTTCGGAGAAACCAAAAAAACTCAGTGAATATTTTTTCATAATCTAATACCTTTTATGTACCCTTTTCAACGAATTACAAAACCCAACCATTAATTATCATAAGTTTCTCATATAAGAACTATTGGAAGAAAAATTCATTGAAGAATACCCATGAGTAATTATTCTATGGTTTTTTCCTAAAGAAAGGACATTTAGCACTCTAGGCTTGGGCCTTTCAACATGAATGTGACATTCCAAATCATGACAGGTTTAAGGGACTCATTCCAAAAAAAATATCCTAAATATTTCACTATTATACCTCATATCTCTATGATTCAAAGTTGCTAATGAAATGAGGGCGGTTTGAGTATAGGAAACTTTGGATGAACTCCTAAAACAATGGAACACCATTCTATATATCTATAATGAATAAACCAAACATAAAATGATCAATATGATCAATATAAAGATACATGATGTAAGGACCACATAGAGATGACTTTTAAAATCCCTTATAACTTTGTGGGGGAGTAATACGAAAGTACGGCACACTTAACTAAATCAAAACATACTATAAAAAAAATGACATATCTGAATCATGAATTATGACACCAAAATCAAAACACCAATTTAAAAACATTCCAATATACTCATAAACAAAATATCCCCAAAAGTAAATTCCCAATTCACAAAATAAGGAATTACATGACATCAACAAATAAAAACATTCAAGTTTCCTTTTTGAAAACACATTAATTAATATAAAATTTATATTTTGGGATCATGAAAATGGTATTCCATGAATCCTTTTATATATACACCGATATTGTTTCCCAAGAACCTATCCATACATAAAAATGATTATAATGAACCGACCATAAACATTACATAATTTGGATATTTCAAATAGATTTCACTTATTTACATTCCCAAAGTCTTTTTTGGTTTATATTTCTATAAATTTAAGACATAAATAATTCATATCAACCCAAAATCATACATTGTTGGTACTATTAAAGTATTATCGATTTTGTCCAGAACATAAAATTTTTAACACAAAAAAAACCTGATTTCCATGAAACATAATCATAACAAATAACTTTACACACTTATTTTTCTTACACATCCTTATAACCTATGAAAATAATTTAAAAACATTGGATGAGCATAAAAATATCATTAAGGGATATAAATATAAGGAAATAACCCATTATTCCATGAATATATGTAGACATATGAAATCATTTTCTCAAAGACATACTTCTCACCCAAATATACTAACTTTTTGAAACATGATATTTCTATAAAACATTAATGAAAATATATATAAAAATAATGGTATCTTGGGGTATTACATAACTATATTGTAACTCTTGTGAAGACCTTGTTATTTATAACCCTCATAGCTACCTCACAATGTAACCCTCACAACTACCTTATGGTGTAACCATCACAGTTACACATGGAGCAACCATATAACTAAAATACAATGTAAATATAATTAATGATTTATATAGAGATATATATCCCACCCTTTGTCATAAAAAATTACAAATTACTAGAAAATAATCATAAAAAATGAATAATTTCATTAAATGTTGCTTTTGTATTTCGTAAAATAGAATTTTGAAAGAAGTTTTTTAAAGGAAAGTCCCATAAAAATACGATATAATTGAAGTTAGAATTAATATAATGATAGTATTATGTGTATAAAATGAAAATATACATAATAAATCATAATATAAATGATATTAATTACACAAATAATCTAGTACGAAAATAATTAATGAAGCATAATGTTATCCCAATGAATGGAAATTGGGTTGAATTCACTTAGCTTAGGTTCATCTTACATAAGAATTGTTTAATACTACTGTTTAATTGTTAAAAGGGTGTGATTAATATTCTATAGAAGTATAATAATATTTATAACACCTTATATGATCATTTTATATCATAATATGACCTAGTTATTAATAATATTTTATAATTTCCATTATTTTGATTGCATGCTTTACAATATTTCCATGGTCAGTTTGTAAAACATTTTCTTGAAGAAGGGAAGGGAAAATACGAAACTGGAATGAAATGGTGTTAATATTTATTCAGAATATTAAATAATTTAATTAATAATTTTTTTTATATTGTATGAGGATGACTCATTATATAAATCAACAGTGATTTTCGTTTAGATCATTTTGGAAGTTCTTTGATAATCAGGAACTTGTTTCATCATTTACCCTTAATATTATGCATAAACATAATTACAAAACTTCAAAGAGGTAATAAAATACAATTTAAAATATTTTTCATCCATTAAAATGCTTTTACAACCATATTTGAAGTATTTAATGGAAATTTAAGAGACATCTTCCATGATGTTGGTAATGTGACACACCACGGTTAGTGTATTTATTTTTAGAATAAGAGAAAGAGGAGGGAAATAATTATGATTAATTTTTACCTTAAAATGAAAGAAAAATCAAAATATATATTAAAATGGAGAATTCATGCCTCCAAGATAAGGGTATGTGAAGGGAGTATAAGAAAAGAAAATAATTTAAAAGAAAACAGAATAAAATGAAAGAGGATTTCTACGTCTTGATATCTTCTACATGAGATCTTTTTAAGCACTTTGGTTTTAGACATTTGGAGAGAGAAAAAAGTATTGTATTTGGGTAATAGCCTAGGGAAGATTATTGGGAAGAAATTAGGCAATTATCAAGTCTTGAGAGGTGTGATAGGAATAGGTTTGAGGGTGGAATTAATAGTGGAGAAGAAGAGGGTGTTTCCATTATTTTAATCATTTGTTTAATATTTTGTCTATATACTATTAATAGTCTTGATTCATGTGACCCAAAATAGTAAATCAAACATGTTAGTTTGAACCAAAGGTTCTTACATCATCCATGATGCTAATAATAGTGTACTTAGCATATAAAGTATATGTACAATAAATTATTGTATTTCACTAATCATCAAAAATTCAAAAAATCAACCCACATCATTTTTTGATATATAGAATTCAAAAATATAAAACCTTTTATTAAAACAATTTTCAAAATATGATAAAATTATTTTCAAATAAAATAGAAAACTATTCTAGGAAAAAAAAATTTAAAACATTAATTGATTTTATAACACCATTAAAAATTAATCAAACTCTCATAAATTATTAGAAATAAATTAATTGGTGAGATTACAGTTAATTTTATCATATTACTATTTATAAGGGTAACATTACTATACCTAAAGGTAGGTTACAATTCACTAAAAATTTTGTTTGTCCTATCAGACTCCAAAAAAATTTCTGATTGCAGCCATGTATGTCATTTTTTTGAAATTCAAATCGTAGAAGCAGAAAATTCTATTTAACGCCTATTTTACAACTATGTTCTTAAAAAAATTTATCCTTATGTATAGAATCATGGGTTCATGAATTTAAATGTATTCTTCAAAACATGCGGTGTAACATTCTCCCAACCTTTTGGAAATTGCATAGTCGCAATTTAATTTACCTTTTAAAGAAGTGATGGTACATTTCCCTCTTATCATTTTCAGAGTCCCATGTTTCTTCTTCAACCGTTTGGTTTCTCTAAAAAACATTTAAATGGTGTATTACCTTATTCCACAATACTTATTCACTGTAATCAAGAATTTGAACAAGTTTCTCTTCCAATGAATGGTTCTATTCCAACTGAACTACTTTTGGGATCAAAACATGAAATGAATCTAACACATACATTCTCAAAAGAACAAAACTTGAAGGCATTGTCTAACAAATATAGTCTCATAGGAAAAGCTACTTGAGAGGAAAATGTTCCAACTTTATCCAAGATTTTATAAGGTTCAATGATCTGTGGACTCATCTTTCCTTTTTTTTACCAAAATTAATAACACTTTTCGATAGCGAGATTCAATGAAAAACATGATCACCTTTCTCAAAAGAAAAGTCTTTCCTCCTATTATCTACATAATTTTTTTTGCCTACTTTGAGTATTCCTCATGTTTTTCTGGATCATCTTCACTTTTTCATTTACATCCCCTACTAACTTAGGTCCATTAAACATCATTTCTACAACATAATCCCAAATAGATACAGTTCGACACCACTTCCAATATAATGTCTCCAAAGCATCCATCTGTATAAAAGAATAAAAATAGTTATTATAAAAAATTTGACTAAAGATATATATTGATCCCAAGTTCCCTATTAATCCATTGAATAATCTCGATGCATATACTATAAATTTTGAAGCATTCGTTTTGACTTCCCATCGGATTGAGGTTGAAAATCTATACTGAAATTTAATTTTGTTTCCAATGACTTCTAGATGCTCTTCTGAAAGTTAAAATTTAACCTCAGATAATGATCAGATAAAATTTATAGAAGAACTCCATGTAAATTGACAATATCTTGGAGGTAAAATCAAGAAAGATAATCTAAAGGAATAGTATCTTGAATAGAAATGATATGAGTAGATTTAGTCAGTTAATCAAAAATAACCCTAATTACTTAGTAATCAAGATTAGTCTTTAGTAGCCCCACAATGAAGTCCGTGGATATATTTTTCCATTTCCACTCCGACACTAGTGAAGGAAAAAAGCATCCCCTTTGGAAACTACCACTCTTATTTAACTTGTTGGCATGTTAAACATTTCATGGAATAATATGCAATATCTATTTTTAATCCATCCCAAAAATAATAATTTAGATGGTCTATGTATATCATGGTTCCACGAGGATGAACTAAAAGTACATAACTCTGAGCTTTTCACAATAATTATTTATTCATCTGAGAATAACAGGGAACACATAGTTACTTTTCAAATCATAGAACACTATATTTATTGATGTTAAATTCTTGCAACAAACCCATTTTAACAAATTGTAACTTTTTTTAAAACTCACAATATTTCTTATAAGCTTTCTTAATTCTTTTTTAAAAATATTACTATACTAAAACTTGAAAAAAATAGAGTAATTTCCTGCACCAATAACTTCCAAGAATAAAATTCATTAAATCAATAATCAAAGGGTCTTATTCCAACCAAGACAAAGTAAATGATTCCTGATGTTTTTTACTGATGTAATATACGAATTTGTTTTCTATTCAAGTATGGAAATTGATCAGGAAATCATAATATTTTATCTATTAAATCCATCATCTCTATCTCATGTTTAATTCCTTTCGAGTGAATCTATACTTCAGACATTTTTTGTCAGCATATATTTCTAATTTGGCTCTATACTAATGATACCTCCAAATTTTGAAAGTGAAACCCACAGATTCTAATTCCAAATCATTTTCGGTATAATTTAACTCATGTGGTTTGAGAGGTCTTGAATAATAAACAATTACCTGATCATTCGTCAACAGAACAGAACCAATTACCTTTAATAAAGAATAACTATTGATGAAAAACATTCCATTTATGGAATGTTTGTTTAGATCTGGGGAATTCTCCAATCTTCATATCAATTACTGAAAAAAAACATCACAATAATTTGTCTAAGTGAATTTATCACCTTTTAGAGTTAACTTAGTTATTGGACTAGATAACAGTGAAAAATTCATAACAATCTTCCAGTAATAGCACACCATACCAAGAATGTCAAGACTCAATGTTTCATCAATGTAATTCCCTTATTCAAATTATGTCATAAAGTATAATGATAAAAAAATACATTACAAAACACAATATTAGGTCAAGCATAAATGAACTGCTAAATTCTATGTGACATTTAAACATAATTTTTCCACTTTTGTGATTTGAATTTCAAAAATATGACTTCAACAGTTGTGATAGTTAATATATTTGGAGACTGATAGGACAATCTTAACTATTGGTGAATAGTAACATATCCTTATGAATAGTAATGTTACCCTTATGAATTGTAATATGACCCTTATGATTATGAAATTTGTCAAGTGAATAGGAAGATTACCAATAATAGTATAAATAAACATTATCTATATTATAAATGACAATGTGATAATTATATTACTGTGTTCATATTTTTATAAGTTAAGAATATTAAATGATTAATTTAATAATTTAAAAAAATATATTTTCATAAAATTTATTCATAAACTAGTATTTTCATTTCTTATGATTATATGGTTATTTTAGGACACCTTAATAAATTTTCCAAAGTGTTATGAAATCTATTTTATTTTTAAAATTTGTAGTTTCCAAGTAATTGAATTTTTTAAGGAAAAATTAAATTTCAAATATTTAGAAGATTATTTTCCTAAAATGGATTTCATAAATGAATTTTACACTTTAAAAAATGGTTAGGGTGAATTATTGGGAATTTTATAAAATATAGAAAAATTTTGTGAATACTTAAATTTGATAATATATGAAATATGCTAAATAAATGAGTTTCTACATCATGATTTAGTCATGGCTGATTTAAATGAAAATTGATTCGAACTGAAATTCCCTATTTACTTTATTTAGTATTGTAATATTCACTATTTCTTATCTTTTGGGATATTAATAAACTATGGAATTAAATATTGAGAAAATTCCCCTCCCCTCTTCTATAAATATCAGCCCCACAACCTTATTGTCTCACACCGCTAAAGATTAAAACCATTACCAAATTATGCCCAAATATCTTCCTTATCCCCTCACCCACATATATGATCTCTTGGTACCATCAAAATACCAAGACGAGTTTCATTGAGGAGGAGGTCAAGATGAGAATTCAAGAGTTAAATACTCCCTCTTTTCTTTTAATTTCCTTTCCATTTTAATTTGTTATCTTATTATCTCCTCACATTAACATGTCCAAATGTAATGATAAATTCTACTACCTTACATGTACTATATTTATATGATTTTAATTTATGATACATAATTAAACTTTTCCATCTCCCTCTTTTATCTTAAAAATTAAATCACTGCTTGTGAAGTGTCAATTTCCAGATATCGTTGGTGATGAACTTTCATTTTCCATAAATTCCTTCAAGGATGAAAATAAAATCATCAAATGGATGAAAATTTATTCAAAATGGTATGGTTTAACTCCTTTAATTTTCTAGAATGATCTTATATACATTGTAATAAATTATGAAATAAAACATGTCCATTGTGATAAAAAACAGCCAAAATTAACAAAAGGATTATCATTAACTTTTGTCTTATGATTCATCCTCATGGTATATAAAAAATTAATTAAAATATTATTTAAACTCTTCGATTAACAATATTAACATGTAACATAAATATTGGATGTTTATCCATCTTCATCCCAGACTTACATTCATGTGTACAGGAGGACCATTCATGAAAAATAAGAAAACGAACACTCCCGAACAATGAATTTAAACTCTATAACTCATCTAAAAGACAATAATATAACTTAATGATATAATAATGAGTCAATAAAATTAATAAAATGTTTTTTTAAGTCTTAATTAATAAATCTTGTTTGATTATATAGGACAATAAAGATAAAAAACTGTTTGGATATGAGGTAATGATATTTCTCGAATTCAACACTCTTTTTTTGGGTTTTACCTATTTCACACCATTTTCCGTATGGTTTGTAAGGCCCCAATCCTATTTTCAAAAAGCCAGTGAATTATTTCATTATATTGGAATGCTTACAATAAATTCATATCTCAAAGGACTGAGTAGTTTAATAGTTTTGGTAAACTATATACATACATTTGTTTAATATTACATCATTAAATGAAATACAACATATAAGTTTTATTGGGAACATACACAACTCGAAGTTAATCCCTACACATCATTCATAGTAAACTTCTTCATGTCCTTAAAAAATAAAACATAAGAAAGGGGTGAGCTCAGATGCACAGTAAGGGTATGAAATAAAACGGAATATATCATAAACATAAACATTAGGCATGGTGAATAACTAAAACAAATTCCATTAAAAATAAACATGAATGCATTATTATAGGAATAAGAGTTTAATAAATAATATAATAATAACACATAATCATGGGTATTATACTAGTCGAATAAACACATGAACATTCAATTAATAGTTTCATAATGAGGAAGATGAATATGTCAGACATTCTGAAACATATCATCAAGGCCTTGGCCATGAAATCTAAAAATCATTAGGTCCTCTACCAAAACCGAATCTAAAAATTTGCAAGCCCTCATCCAGGTCCATATCTATTTGTCTCATGAGACCTAGTGATGCATCAAGAGGCTATATCAGGCCCCACTAATCACTTACTATGTCTAATGCATTCCTCTTATGAAATGGGATAACATACTAAAAATATAAATTAATATTGAAATGAATAATTGAAATATAAATAACATTCCCCAATAATATAACATAAACAATAAACATTCGGAGTAAAATGGTCAATGGTATTAAGAAAGAACATTCATAGTCAAACTAATCAGAAAATCTTCAAAAAATATTTTATTTGATATCATAAGATATAGAACTTAATGAAGTACAAGATGAAACATGGGATGTAGACATATACGATGATACTTTTAAATGATACCATAGAAAAATTCTGAGTAAATACTCCTTAAACATTCCATAGTGTCCCATTCCACATTGAATCATTCAAATAATAATCCCTAATAATATCATGAGAATAAGGTGAATTTTGATATGATATATCAAGGGGCAGTACATACACCACATGCATGGAATGAGGGGAGAAGAAGGCATATATTTCATAAAATTTAATGTGAGATGAGAAAATTTCTTTTGACTTTTTAAATAATGGTTCTTTTAGAAAATCATTTTTATTTTCCATGAAATCAGATTGTAAACATCTATATCCCATAAAATAAATGTCTAGAAAATTGAAATTATATTTACGGCGTAAATGGGGTCCCACTAAAGTGGAATCATGTAGAAAGAGTTCTTAATAATCATTAGAAATAAAACATTTTAGAGCATTTCAAGGAAAGTGTTAAAGGGAATTTTAAGTGAAAACACATATTTTGTTCTCTAAATTAAATAAATGATCCAAGATAATTCTTCATGATAAAATCAGTGGTCTTATAATCCTAATTGTGACTTAAAATATATTAGTATGTGCACTTGATAATGGGTAAAAATTCATGAAGTTCCCTTGAATTGGTTTTGTTTATCAGGATAAAATTTTTAATGACACATTTAAAACATGTAAATCCCCATAAAATAAAGAAGGATTCATGTTGGTAAAAATATATAGAAAATTCACACCGATTTTATGTGGATTACATAATAGAAAATAAGAATTGCATTGAGATTAGTAGAGAATAAGAGTAACCTGAATGAAAATGGAGGTTCAAGTAGAAATCCCTTACCACTTTGTAATCAGTCTGTTCATATGCCCCAAAATTAATAATCATAAAATGATACAATGAATACCATGAAAATAAACTGATTAATTATATTATACATCAATGGTAAATATACATACACCATATATAAAGAGTAGCATAAAATGCAGAATATCCCACAAAACTAGAAGTGATATGAGGAAACCCCTTACCTTACGTCTGAAGGTATTAATCACTTGATCTTAATAAGCATAATACTAAAATTTTGGTTCATTAATTAATAATTCCAGAACCAACATGTTATTTAAAAGATTTATTACAAACTTTTTATGTTCATTTATGGCTTTTTCATGGGCTAAGAGGTTCAATTTCGTTGTTTGGGTCCATTTGTTTCACGATCGGTATACATATATACATGAGTGGATATTCATCTAAAATGAGGATGGTGGTCCAGAAGTAATATTTTATTAGTCAACGTATATATGGTTATATGGTTTTAAATTAAATTTGGATTCATGGAGTTAATATGAATCATTATAAAAATTATTTAATGATAACTGTTTCAGTTAATTTGCAGTTTCTGAACACAACGAACTCATTTTTCTCCATAAATCAAAACCATGTGTGAAAAAAATATTCCAAAACCATAGATTAGACATAATAAATATATTTTAGTCTGTTTTAACCATCATAATGTATTTGTGACTATAACTGAATATGGTAAAAGAAATTGAAAACCCATCGTCCTTGAATGTGGTAAATTAGCACATATCGGATGGTGTTTTTTACAAAAATCATAAAAGAAGGGTAAAGGAGAGATGATAAAAAATTAATCCATATTAATAACAAAATTATAGTACATGTAAGGTACTATATTTTTCATAACATTTGGATGAGTATAGGTGGAGATAGAAAGAAAGAAAAGGAACTTGAAAAAAAGTAAAAAATGAAAAGAGGAATTTACCTCTTGAATTAATCTTCCTTGTGAGCCTCTTTATGGGATATAATTTGGACTTTTTATGAGACTAATATCTGATTCATGTTGGGGGTATATTTTGATGAGATTTGAGTATAATTTAGAAAAGGATCAGGGTTTTAGTGGAGTGAAGAGAAGAGTGGAGTATTGGTGGTTTTTATTGTGGAGGATAGGAAGGTTTTCTTAATATTTTAATCATTAGAATATTATTATTCCAGAAGACAATCAATATTGATGATTACATGACCAAAAATAGAAATAAGTTCATTATAGTTATGACAAATAGTTCTTACATCAATTAGTATTCTAGGAATAGACTATTTAACCCATAATGTAGAAATATAGTAAATTACCGTAATTCACTATTCAAAAAAAATTCAAGTATTTTAGAAAAATCCCAAAAATTCACTCCCATGATTTTTCAATATGTATAATTATAAAATGAAAACAATTTTTTGATAATAAATTTATAAATATTTTAAATTCAATTTTTAAATAAAATCCATATTTATTCAAATAAAACAGCATTAAAAATATAACTCATTTTATAATACTTTCAAAACTTATTCAAGGTCTCATAAAATTATCTTATAACCATAAGAAAATAAAATAAAAAAAATTATTACATTTTATTGAAATAAATTTCCATTTTAAATTATTAAATTAATCATAAAATTATAATTGAAATATTTATGACTTACAAAAATACCAATTCTTATTGCTATAATAATTTTTTCACTTATAAGATGTCTAAATTGAATTTATACATTCATGGTTCATGTTTTGATTTTTTTGGATGATTTAATATTCATTATCATTCATAATGGTATATTACTATTCATAATGGTCAACTTACTATTCAAAAAATATATATGTTGATCCAATCATACTCTAAATATCTTATTTAAAGCATCTTTGTATGTCAGTTTTTCGAAATTCAAATCACAGAAGTGACAGAATTATATTTATT
Organism: Viscum album; assembly: GCA_963277665.1. Taxonomy (NCBI): domain Eukaryota; kingdom Viridiplantae; phylum Streptophyta; class Magnoliopsida; order Santalales; family Viscaceae; genus Viscum; species Viscum album. Next base: position 1,446,427,648 of record OY728151.1, on the reverse strand, counting down.
GGATAGGTTATAAAAATGTGTAGTTTTGTAGAGACTCAGTGTTTTATTCATTCAATATTTATTTTCAAAATCAAGAGGTGTTACATTCTCGAGTCCTTACAAAAAATTTTCCCTCAAATTTTAAATTGAAATTCAAATGTTAATGGTTAATACTTCAAAATCCCCTTATGGGAATCCCACATCAGTAATACGGTTAAAATATATTCTTATTAATAGGAAAAGTTAAATGAATCGGTTTCTACAAAACTATGCATTCTAATTGGAAATCATGGTCATGGAACAATATTCAAACCATCATGTTCTAATTGAAACTGATAGAGAGCATTCTTGGATGAAAGATCATTACCAAAAAACAATAAACTATTGTTATGAAAAAGTTCATTAATATCATGAAAAAATAATATATGATAACAGGTTAATATTTTTATTTAAGAATCTTTTCATAGAGTTGATTAATTTTTCCACTCTATAAGAGTATAAATATACATTTATATTTCATAAACGAAATATTATTCTTTGTTTGTTCCTTGAACTATCTATACTTTATCTCATAACATAGCTTGCATCATGTGGTGGCATTAAGCTCCTAAACCACATAAGATGATCCACATAAAACATTAATTAAATGGTTTAACATTCCAAAAGATCATGACCCAATACTTTAGAATCATTCCCATATCCATCCTTTTTAGATCCATATACACAGGGTTCTTATATATCATCATTTTTTAGAACACCGTGATGTATCCTACTCAATTCATCTGCTTCCTTATTTTCCATTAATCAACATGAAGCAACCCTAAATTTTCAAATTCCAAACATGTGAACATATTAGTCATGTACCCTCTTGAAATATGGTAATAATTAAAATTACCATAAAACATTATTAGAAACATTCATTCATCCTTACAAATGTTATTGGAATTATATATAAAAATGTTGTAAAATCCATAAATGATAGCATTGACCACTTTTCGACAAGTCAATAATCATTTTTTAGGTAGTCTGTACTTTTCCAAATCACTCATTTCTTCATCATTATCTTAATCACCAAGAGTATATTCCAGGTTTTCTTTCCCTCAACCATTTTCTTTTCCACGATATGTTACTTCTACTGAGTCACTTATACTTGGTAAAAATCATCATACAACCTCAAATACTTAATGAAATAGTGTTATTGTAAAATCATTATATATTCTATAATTCATATAACTAGTTAATTGCTGATATAATATTCAAATGACATGATTCATGATGAGGAATATTAATAATTACACTTCATCTGTGGCAGTATCATGACTTTCTCATTATTTAGTAACATCATCTGGGGAATATTGCTTTGACACTTGGGAAATTTATTTGCATAGTGTCCCATATTCTTGTAGTTGAAGAATTGTACATTGGAAACCATTTTCTTTCCCCTGAAATCATGAAATCGGTTTCCTTTTTCTCCACACTTATAAAAAACTCCCATTCCTTTTAATCATTTACCAGGGTGATTCTTTCTATAGTTCATATGTGGGAAAACCATTCATTCCCTTCTTCACATTATCCATATTTTTCTTAGCCATACTTTTTTTCTTTCTTCCCTTCAAATCCATAGGACTCAGCTAATATTTTTCATATCTTAATAACACATGATATTATTTCCTCCTATGATGATGATACTTTTGATACTATCACCCTTTTAAATTATGTCTTATTACCATAAGAGATATGATCCTTCTTACCCTTTTCACCACGTGCATTGGTGATGTTCTCATTCCATATGATAGGATCCATTTCAATTAAATTTCATATAATATATTGACTCATAAAATTATGAACTCAATATAACTCCAAACATAAAATCAATTAATGCATCATAAATCCTATAACCATATACTTTGGTAATGTTTGGGGTATAAATCCTTTATTGTGGTGGGTAACGAAAATGTGAATTATCCTAAGAATTTCCCCTAGTAGTGTCAAACCAAGTGTGAAGTAAGGTCCTCCATTGTATACCAGGATACCCCAGGTCAAGCCCAAAACTCCTTGTCATTGTTGTTACTCCTAGGAAAATTCATGCCATAACCACATCCACATGTAATATTTAGATAGGGATTTATTTTCAGGAAGAATCCACATAATCTCTTCCTAACAAATGTTCTTTGATGTTCATGTATAATTATCCTCAAAGACTATCTTAGGGTTTTGTTCTCTAATATATGTTTTATATTTCTAGTTTCTATGTTTCCTACTAAACAGCCTTTAATAAAAACAGTAACACCCAGAACCCAGTAGCCTTTAGCTGGTGCATTATTTCATTACATTGGCATGCTTATAATAAATTCATATCCCAAAGGACCGATTAGTTTAGTAGTTTTGGGAAACCATATACATACATTGGTTCAACATTACATCTTGAAATGAAATAAAAAATATATGTTTTATTGGGAACATCAAAAACTCTATGTTTTTTCCTATAGGTCATTCATAATAAACTTATTCATTCCCTGATAAAATAAAACATAAGAAAGGGGTTAGATTAGATGCTTAGTAAGGTTAATCAATACAATAGAAATTATCATAAACATAAACATTAGGCATGGGGAATAACTAAAACACATTCCTTTAAAAATAAACTAGAAAATATTGTGGTCGGAATAAGAGATTAATAAATAATTCCATAATAAAGCATAATCATGGGTATTTTACTAGTTGAATAACCTCATGGACATTAAATTACTAGTTTCCTAATGATGTAAATGCATATGTCATAAATTCAGAAATATACCATCAAGGCCTTGTTTAGGACATCTAAAAATTATTAAGACCATGTCCAAACACATTTCTAAAAATTGGAAAGGCCTCGACCAAGTCCATATCAATTTGTCTCATTAAACCTAATGATGCATTGAGATGATATAACGGGCCCCACCAATAACATACTAAGTCCAACGCCTTCCTCATATGGAATTGGTGACCATAATAAAAATATACATTCATATTGAAACTAATAATTGAAATGTAAAAAACATTCCCCAATCATTTAACATAAACACTAACCATTTATAGAAAAATGGTGAATGGTATCAATATAGTATATCCATAGTCAAAATAATCAGAAACCCTTCAAAAAATATTTTAGATGATATCATAAGAGATATATCTCAATGAGTTACAAGAATCAAAAATTTATGTTGACATACATGATGATACTTTTAAATGATACCATTGAAAAATTCTTAAGGAATTACTCCTTAAACATTCAAAAGTGTAACATTCCACCTTGAAACATTCAAATCATAATCCCTTAGAATATCAAGTGAATAATAAGACTTTTGATATGATATAGAAAAGTATAGTACATACAACACTTGCATGGAATGAGTGTTGAACAAGGAATATATTTCATAGATGTCAATGTGAGATGAGAAAATTCCTTTACACTTTTGTATGAAGAATTATTTTTGAATGTCAATTGTATTTTTCATAAAATAAGATTTTAAACATTTATATCCCAAAATATAAATTTTGATGAAATTTAAATTATATTTGAGTCATTAATGGTGACCCACTTAAGTGAAATCATTTAAAAATAGTTCTTAATAATATTTGGAAATAAAACATTTTAGAGAGTTTTAAGGAAGGTATAAAAGAAAATTTTAAAGTGGAAAGGAATGTTTTTTATCATAAATATAGAAATTCCCCAAGATAATTTTTCCTAATAAAATCTGTGTTTTTATAAAAATAATTTTGGATTAAAATAGATTCTGGTTTGCACTTGAAAACAGGTAATAATTTGAGATGTTCCCTTGAATCAGGTTTGTTTATCGGGATAAAATTTTGAATGATCCTTTTAAAGCATGTAAATCCCCATAAAATTAAGAAGGATTCTGGTTGGTAAAAATATATTGAACATTAACACAGAATATATTTTGAGTACATAAGAATAAAAAATAATTTCATTTAGGTAAGTATTTAATAAGAGTAAACTAAATGAAAATGGAGGTTCGTGCAGAAATCCCTTACCACATTATAATCAATCAGTTTGTATACCCCAAAATTAATAATCATCAAATGATACACTGAATAACATGAAAATAATTAGATTGATAATATTATAAATCAATGGGATGTATAAATTCATAATACACAAATAATAGTAGTGAATATGGTATATTTCACAAAAATGGAGGTGTGATGAGGAAACCCCTTACCTTAAGTCTGATGGTGTTCTTCACATAATCTTAATGACCTGAATAATAAAATTTAGGTTAATTACTTAATAATTCCAGAACCATGTCTACATTTAATTTATTTATTATAACCTTATTGTGTTTATTAATGTCCTTTTCATGGGTTAAGAGGTTCAATTTCAGTGTTCAAATCCTTTTGTTTCACGATCAGTATACATATCTACATGAACAGAAAAGCATGTAAAATGAAGATGGTTTTCCAGAATTTATATGTTATTAAATAAAATCTATAATTTTAAATGTTTTTAAATTTCATTTTTTTACTTTTAGTGAAGATGAATCATTATATAAATTATTTAACGATAACTGTTTGGGTTAATTGGCGGTTTTTGAACACAACGAACTCAATTTTCTTTATAAATCAGAATAATATGTACAAAAATATTCCACAACCATATATGATACATAATACATATATTTTATTCTGATTAAATCTTAATAATTGGTTCATGACTAGACCTGAAGATGGTACTAGGAATTGAAAACCCATCATCCTTGAATGTGGTAAATTAGCACATCTGGGATGGTGTTTTTTTACTACAAGCATAAAGGAAGGGTAAATGAGAGATGATAATAACATATTGAATAATCATAAAATCATTATAATACATGTAAGTTAGTGGATTTTTCATAACATTTGTATGTGGATAGGTGAGGATAGAAAAGAAAACAAATTAACTTGAAAAGAAAGTAAAAGAATTGAAAAGAGGAATTTACCTCTTGAATTAATCTTCCTTGAGAGCCTCTTTAAGGGAGATACTTTTGTCTTTTTATGATCCCAAGGGATTATGGATGTGGGGAATGATATTGGGAGGATATTTCAGTAGAATTTAGAAAAGGAACAATGCTTTATTGGATTTAATAGAAGAGGGGAGTATAGGTGGATTTTATTGTGTAGGAGAGGAGGGTGTTCTTAATATTTAAATCATTAGTTTATTATTTTTCCATATGAAAATTAATAGTGATGATTCCAAGACCAAAAATAGTAATAATTTCATGTGAGTTCGAACCAAGGGTTCTTAAATCAGTGATTATTATGGGAAGAGTTCATTTGACACTTAATGTTTATATACGATAAATTATCGTATTTCACTGTTCATCAAAAATTCATGATTTTAGAAAAATACAAAAATTCACCCCAACCATATTTTGACCAATATAATTCAAAAATGAAATCCATTTTTTTGAAAATAATTTTCTCATTATTTTTTATTCAATTTTAAAATGAAATAATAATTTATTCAAAAAAACAACATTAAAACAATAACTCATTTTATAACACTTTGAAAAGCTTATCTAGGTCACTTAAAATTATATTTTAACCCTAAGAATAAAATAATAAAAAATTATTACATTTTATGAAAATAAATTTCCATTTCAAATTGTTGAATTAATCATATAATTATAATTAATGTATTTATGAATTATAAAAATAACAATTCTTATGGTATGATCATTTTGTCTCTTATACGATGTCTAAATTATATTTATACATTCATAGGTGATGTTTTTTGGGCCGTTTTAATATTAATTACTATTCATAAGTGTATGTCAATTTTCATAAGGTTCAAGTTACTATTAAAAAAAATGTAATTGGATCCTATCGGACTCTAAATATATTACTAAATGCAACTTTGTATGTCGGTTTTCTGAAATTCAAATTTCAGAAGTGACAAAAATAGGATTATTGACTAGTTTATAACAAAGGGATGTTTTTTAAAGGCTTAGTGTTTTATGCATTGAATATTTATTTGAAAAATCATGGGGTGTTACATGTTAATTCTGTAAAAATCATTTATTCTTTATGTTATTATCTTTTCTATGATATACAAGTATTCTACTTGAGTTAATGGCAAACATAATGTTATACAAAAGAACTCTTCTTTGTGAAAACACACCATTTACATCTCATGATTTTTTCCTTCTCTCAGTATTGATGATTCTTATATCATGTATGATATTCCCTCTTTCATTTGGGAACCCAATTTGTATGAATGTTTGTTTATGAGATGAAAACCAGTCCTTTCCATGGGTTATTTATGTTCATTATTGACATATGTTCTATTCGTGATGCATTATAATGTAAATTTTATCATGTGATGGTTGAACCTAAAATTATATTGTGCAATGTATATGTTATGATGCGACAGGCGCACCTATATAGCTCTCTAATGCATTGGTTAATGTGAATAACATCATTAGTAAAGTGAAACATCCATTAACATGATTCTAACTTTGTTCACAACTATGTGTGGTAGTTAACTAGTAATACATAATGTTTCATTTTTATACATTGCCTCAATTGATGCCTTTTATTAATGCTTCCTACCATTTTTAAGATGTTATTCATATGTTATGATGATAATGATTATTCTCTCCCCCTAAATTATTTTCTCATCTTTGGATCCTCTTAATAGGCTTTTAGCACACACCTTTTTAATGTATATCCTCAGGTGATCACAAGTACTATGGAGAACTAAAGGCCCTATAAGAAGATTTAGTAGAATAACTTAAGTTAATTTTTATGTTTCATGTTGAAAAATTTATGTATGGTCCTAGTTTTCCAAAGACACTAACCTTTGGATTCACATTGTGTTGCATTTTTATGTTGTTTATCATTAAATATATTTAAAATTATTGTATGAAAAGTAGGGTCACTGTAGTAGGTACCAGAGGCACTGTTTAGTTTATTTGGTAACTATGATTAGAGAACCTTGGTGAAAAACCAAGTTACAGACTATGTATATGTAAGCACACAAGAATATCTTTTATACATAGTTATCCCATAAGATTTGATTTTAGTGTTAATTGCACAAAATAATAAATTATTCATTACTTGTGGACATATTTTTTCTTTTTTTTCGTTTCTGTTTTAGAAAATAGTGGGAACTAGGAGAATCCATGAAAACCACCCATTCGAAGCATAATGTAGTGATTTCCCAATTGATATCCCAAATGCTTTGGGAGGTGGAATTCAAAACATCATTTTCATTCTTAACTAGTGGTCTTATGTTATGAATAATAATAGGAATAATGTGGAACATCCTGTTTCACCTAAGAATGAGTGACTGGTTGTCGAGTGTTAAATGTTGCAATGACCACCAACATTTAGTGGATCTTCTGATCCACTTGTTGCGGAACGATGGGTCAACTCAATGGAGAATATCTTTTATGTGATTCGTTATTCGAAGATTGAGAAGGTGACTCTAGTTGTTTAAATACTCGATAGAGAGGATGACCAATGGTGGGATTTGATTAAGAACACCACGAAGAAAGATGAAATTGAACATATGGAGTGAGAAGTTATTAAGATAATTTTTCATAAAATGTATTTCCCATGAACTCTTCATAAAAATATAGAGTTAGAATTCATAGATCTTTAGAAAAATGATGGAGAATATTTCATGACCTTCAAAGTGAAATTCACAAGTCTATCAAGGTATGTTTGGGGATTTTTATTAAAAATTTTATAAAAATTGATATATTCATTAGTGGTTTAAAACCACACCTTCCAAAGCCTCCTGCAATTCAAAAAAATTGGAGTTATGATGATGTTTTTTGATGTGCTCTAAAAGTGGAGATGGAGTTTAGAGAACGGTCCCATAGACATGGTTATAAGAAAAGAAATATGGAGTTTCCATGCCAGAATATCTATTGAGAAAGGTGGAAATAAAACTCTATCACCCACATGTCAAAAATGTGGGAAGAAAATTCATTGGAACTGCCTCAATGGGATGGGGAAATGCTTCATGTGTAGGAGATAAGTCCACCAATCTCAATAGTGTCTAAAAGATATGAGAAGGTGGGAAAATGTGGTGGAGGAATGGAGGGAACCCCCCATGGTCCAATAATTCAACTGTAGCGAAAAAGGTAACTATGCAATCCATAGTACTAAACCTTGAGTCCTTGAGGATAATCAGTGCCAAAAGCTACCAAATCCAAAGGAACAAGGGAATTCTTTTTCTATCACAACTGTAGAAGTGGAGCAAGAAAATGGAGTCATACAAGGTTCACTTCTTATTCCCTAAAGAATGGAAAAAGTATTATTTGATTCTGGTTCTATGCATTCCTTTATATCATGCATGTTTTTCGGAATTATTGAATCGAATCCCAAAAACCATGAAGTGTAGATATCTATAAAAACAAAAAGTGGTGAAAATTTTTTAAAACAAGTGTTGGACTCTTCTCCAATTGGCGTATGTTGAAATATTCTTCCACTGAATCTCGTGATACTTCTCTTGGTGTAATTTTATGTTATACTGAGGATGGATTGTCTCTCTTTATATGGATATCATTTAAACTATTGGTAAAAGGAAATAAATTTACATATTCCAAACCATCCCATCCAACTATAAAAATAGAAGGAAGTCCATGAATATCTTTTGAAAATTCATTCAATGGTGTGGGAGACTTCCACTATGGAATTTTTCCTGAGTCTCTAGGAGACATCGAAAGGAAATAATGCAGTATATGTTGTGTTGGACCGACTCACCAATTCTTCTCACCTTATTGCTATTCGAGGAGATATCTCACTTGAGAAACATGAAATGATATATGTGAATGAAGTGGTGATATTGCATGGTGTTCCATACTCAATTTCCTTTAATTGTGATCCCATGTTCAAGTCTAAATTCTGGAGGAGTCTTCTATATTCCTTGAATACTGAATTGAATTTTAGCATGAGTTGACACCACTAAAATGTTGGACAATATGAAAGGAATATTTAGACGCTTGATGATATTCTAAGACCTGAATATTTATAATTAAAAGGGGTATGGGATCAGTATCTCCCATTGGTTGAGTTCTCATACAATAATAGCTTCCACTAGTGTATTCAGAGGGATCCATATAATGTTATGTTTGGAAAGCGATGTAGAACTCAAACCTATTGGGATGAAGTTGGATAAAGAATGATACTTAAACCTGATCTTGTACAAGATATGAAAAAAAAGGTTCAATCCATCCAAAAACATATCAAATATGCTCATATTAATCAAAAGAGATATACTGAAAACTGTCGAAGGGAATTGGAGTTCGACATTGGAGATAATTTCTTCCTTTTAATATCACCATGGATGAGATTCATGTAGTTTGGAAAGAAGGGGATGCTAAGCCCAAGGTTCGTTGGCCCCTTTGAGATCATTGAACATGTTGGATATGTGGCCTATCAGCTTGAACTTCCACCGAATATGTCTCAAGTTCATGATGTCTTCCACATATCACTCCAGAGAAAGTACATACCAGATCCCTCACATTTACTGAACTCAAAGGTGGTATAGCTAGATTAGATCTCTATTATGAGGAGAAAACAATAAAATTATAGACTGGAGAGATAAGGTTCTATCAAATAATACAACCCATCATTTCAATGTTTTTTGGAGGAACCATAAGTATGAATAAGAAACATGGTAACCGGAAGAGGTGATAAAGGAAAAGTACCCTCTACATTTTATGTAAAACGAAATTTTGAGTGAATATTTTCAAAAGGGGGGAAGAATGTTTTGACCTAATGTTTTATCATTGTAATTACCTTATTATAATTATTTAATATAGTATAATCATGTAAAAAACATAAATAAACACAATACCACATCATTCTTAGAAGAACTACTAAATTCTATGGGACCTTTAAACATATTGTTTCCACTTTTTTATTTCAATTTCAAATATCTGACATACACGGTTGTGATTAGTGTGATGTTTGGAGACCAATAGGAAAAACATAATTTTTGGTTGATAGTAAAATACCCTTATGAATAGTAATGTTATACTTATTTATAATAATATGACACTTATGAATAGTAAATCGGTTATGTGAATAGTAACCTTATCAATGACAGTAAAAAATATTTATCCATCCCATTAGTGATAATATAATATAATAATATTATAGTACTTGTATTTTTGTAAGTTATAAATATTAAAATATTAATTTAATAATTTAAAATAAAACTTATTTTCATAATATTTATTCCTAAACTAGAAGTTTTATGTCTTATTATTGTATGATAATTTTAAGAGACCTTATGTAATTTTCCAAAGTGTTACAAAATCAGTTTTAATTTTTAATTTTGTATTTTCCAAGTAAATGATGATTTTATTTAAATATTAAATTATATATATTTAGAAATTTATTTTCATAAAATGGTGTTCATATTTTAATTATACACAATGAAAAATGGTTATGGTGTATTTTTTGGAATTTTCTAAATTACTTGAATTTTTTGGGAATACTGAAATTTGATAATATACAAAATATTCAAAATAAATGAATTCATACATCATGAATGAGTCTTGTATGATATAAATGGACATTGTTTCTAACTCAAATATCATATTTTCTATATTTATTCATGGAATCATCAATATTTCATGTCTTTAGGGAAATTAATAATCTAATGAATTAAATATTCAGAAAACACACCTCCCCTCCAATGTAAATATCACCCCTCACAATCTCATTTCATCACACATATGAAGCATTGATAATTTCCCAAATTATAGGAAAATATATTCCCTATCCCCCCCCCCACTTCCATGATCTCTTTGTGTTATCAAAAGACCAATCCAAGTTTCCTTTAGGATGATATCAAGAGAATAATTCAAGAGGTAAATCATCTCTCTTTTCTTTTAATTTCCTATGAATTTCAATTACGTATATTTTTTTCTCCCCACCTCCCCTCTTACTAATGGAATTATAAACTCTATTAACTTAGATATATTGTAATTATATCATTTTAATTTATTATCCAACATTAAAGATCACCATATCTCCCTTTTATCTTAAAAATGAAATCATCTCCCATGAAGTGTCTATTTACCAACATCGTATGGGATGAACATTAATTTTTCATAAATTACATCAATAATTCCATTAAAACCATTAAATGTATGAAAAAATATTATAATATTTATTTTTTAACCCATTTTATGTTTTGGAACTAACTTATATACATAGCCCTAAATGATAAAACACAACAAGTCTATTGTGATCAAAACCTTCCAAAATTTACCCAAAACGGTCATCATTTACTTTTATCTAAATATTCTTCTTCTAGGTATACAAAAAACATCACAATAATATAATTTAAGATCCTATAATATCATTAATAAAATTTAAAATAAATTACGGATTCTTATCCATGTTCTTCACAAACATCCATTCATGTGTACAAGTGAACCGTTCATGAAAACTAAGTAAAATAAAACTACAAAACAATGAATTTAAACCATATAACTCATACAAATGCCCTTAAAAGAACTTAATAGTACCATAATGAATCAATTAAATGTATAAAAAATTTATCTAAGTGTTAATTAGTGTAACTAATGTGAATATTCAAGACATTAAAGTGAAGAATGATTTATGACACGAGATAAGTGATTTCTCGAACTCAACTCTCTTTCTTTGAGTTTCCCCTATTTCACCCATTTTTTAGAGTGGTTATTCCATAAAAATAATTTATTCATCATTTTATATAAATTTTTTATACTTTATTTAATGACAAACACCATGTTTTCGAAAGTAAATTTTCTTTCAAAAAACACACCTTTTACTTCTCAATATTGTTTCCTTCACTCAATATTGATGATACTTATCTCAAGTATGGTATTCCCTATTTTATTTGGGATCCCAATTTTTATGAATGTATTATTATGAGATGAAAAAATTCCATTAAATGGGTTATTTATTTTCATAATTTATATATGTGCAATGTGACATGCATGCTAATGTAAATGTTATGATGTGAGGGGTGCACCTAGAATTATATTGCACAATGTGAATTTTATGATGTGACTAGTGTGCCTAAGATTATATAGTGTTATAATAAATTGGGTAATGTGAATAAACTAATGATTAATATTAAATATGAAATAACATGATGCTAGATTTTTTCAAAACTATGTGTGGTAGTTGACCACTAAGAAATTAGGTTTTATTTTTATGCATTGCAACATTTCTAGATATTTATTAATGATTCCTACAATGTTTATGATATTATTCCTATGTTATTAAGATAATTATTATGGTCACCCCATGAATTCTTTTATCACATTTGTATCCCCTTACTGTAATATTACCTCACCCCTTTTGGATGTATATACATGGTGATTACTTGTACTAAGGATACATCAAAGGCCAATAAGAAGCTAGAGAAGAATAAATTAAATAAATTTATGTGTTTTATGTTGCAAAATTTATATATAGTGCTATTTTTCCCAATACACTAAACCTTTGGATCCTCTTTTTTTAATTTTTTTATGTTCTATGTCATTAAAATGATGTAAATGTATTGTAAGAAAAGAAGGGTCACTATAAAGAAAAATATAAATCTCAGTTATATTTGTGTGTCTTGGCCATTCTTCAAAAACATTTTCTTTAGAAGGATAAACAATTATTTCATATTTAGAAACAATGTTTCCCCATAAATAAATTTGTTTCATCCAAAATTTACACTTTCATAATTTTCCTTAATGTTTCTTTTATTTTATGGTTTTCAAAAAAAACCATTGATTTTTTTCATGATCCTCTTTACTTGTAGAATATATCCTAATTTAATCAATTAAAACAACCACAAACTTATCAAAGATCTCATGAAATATTTTATTCATAAGATCCATGAATAAAGTAGGTTCTTTCATTAACCCAAATATCATAACAAAAAATTCATCATTACCATATCCAGTTTGAAAATCTATTTCTATAATGTTATCCTACTTCCCCTTCATCTGATGGTACCTCGATATCAAGTAAATCTTGGACAAATACTGAGATCCCTAGATTTGATAAAAAAAGTAATCAATGTGTATAAAATTATACATATTCTTTAAATTAATGTTATTCAAAGCACTATAATCAATTCTATGTCTTATGGAACCAAATTTATTTTTAATGAACAAAATAAGATCTCCCTATGGTGGGGTGGTAGGATGTATGAATCCTTTGTCAAGAAACTCCTACAACTGATTTTTTAATACAAGAAGTTCCAATTGAGTTATTTGATAAGGGGGATCTGAAATTGTCTTAGCATTAGAAACTAAGTCAATTTAGAATACATATTTTTGATCCAATATAACACTGGTTAACTCAACAGAAAAAATATCAAGGTATTAATTTACCATTGGAACATCATTAATTTGAATAGCTCTATTGTTTTCAACAATATGAGAAAGATAAATTTTATTTCCATCATTTAATAGTTTCTTATCTTCCTGACATGTTATTAATTTCATGGGTCCGTTCTTGTATACAAACTGAGAGTGTTTCTAAAAAAAACTTCTTTATCTCTAAATTCAATCTTATCATGAAAACAAGAAACCCAATCCATACCCAGAATGACATCAAACTCTACTAAGGTAAAAACAACAAGGATTTTAGGTAATGTATTTCTATAGATAACAATAGGAATATTATTAAAATTCCTTTTATTGTAAAATTTCCCTGTAGTGTTTTATCAATAAGTAGTGGTCTCCTTTTATGTGGTGATATTTCCAATTTACTAGAATATTTCTCAAAAATAAAGTAATATGTAGACCCAATATCAAACAAGAAATTATAAAAATTTGAGTAAATAATAAACATAACTGATACCACTTCATTGGATGGCATGACATCTACTTGTGTAGTAACAAAATATTCTCACTACACCTTTCTGCTTATAGTCTAGATTCATTCCATTCCTCAGATCCTTCATTAGGGAGGCACTTGAACAATGATCCATCTCACCACATTTGAAACACTTTATAGTTTTCATATCATAACTGTTCTTAAGATCATTTTCATTAAAATCTCAAGACATATGTCCAAACTTACCACACCAAAAACACTTCCCGATTTTCATAATACATTCCATGGGGTTCTTTTTAGAACACTTTTCACAAACTGGAAATTGGAAATTATTACCATTAGATTTCATTCTTTGATTATTACACATTAGTTTCCATATGGAACTCTTATTCTTTTTGTCTTCAAACTACATGTGATCATCATAAAACATGATTTCTATCCTCTCAGCACGTCAGAAAACATTCTTGTAACTTTTTAATTCTATAAAGGCCAATTCCATTTGGTATATTGGATTAAATACTGAGTAAACGCAATTTATTTTTCTATCAAGATCCTGAATAGGATTTGGAGCATTCCATGGAAGTTGAGTGATGTTTTCTCTATACACGTCCACTGAATCTTCCTCCGTTTTCCTCAATTCAAGGAATTGCTCCTCCATCATATGTCGAACTATGGTAGGAAAATATTTTTCAAGGAAAAAACATTTAAATTAATCACATTCTAGGGCTTCTATATCATATATGTCACTGATTTTATGGAGCATTGACCACCAATAACAAGATTAACCTTGAAATTGATAAATGAGAATACAATCCTTTTGATTATATGAAAAAACCATAACATAAAATATATTTTCATGGTCTTTAATACATCCTTCAGCCACTACTCCATCAGAAGATCCACTGAAAGAAGAAGGGTGTTTCTTCATAAAATATTCCACATTAATCATGTTCTATTGTGGTATCTCTTGTTTTTCTCTTTCATAAATTCCTTCACCATTTATTATCTGCGTTACCTAAGCCATTATGATCACAAACTTCTTGGTTCCCCATTTCACCATTCCTGGTTGCGGATTTGGAAAGATATCAGCCTCTTGGTTCCTTCAAACATCATATTCCCTATTTCTTTTATCCAAAAACGATTCTAGAAAAACAAATCTTAGATGAATCAACATGTTAATATTTAAATTCTATAACATTCAAACATAAAAATAAGGTAAAAATCATTTATGGTATTCTTTTGACATCATATTAACTTCTAAAGTTATCTAAATATTGCTCTAATACAAACTATAAGGTCCAAACCTTAAACATTACATAATCTAAATATTTTAACTATATTTAACATATTTAAATTCCCAATGATCATTTAGGTTTATAGTTATATACATTTGAGACATAAATAATACATATAAATGCACAATTATACAATTTGGGTACATTTAAAATAGTATCCATTTCATCGAAAACATAAAATTATTTACACAAAAGAACAACATGATATCTTTCAAAGAACATCATAAAATTTAATGTCACTTCATTATTTCTCTTAAAAATCCTTATAAACTATGAAAAAAATTTCAAACATGAGATGATAATATGAATCTTAGAAAGTTATATTAAAATAATGAAATAAACCATTAGTCCCTAAACACAAATAAACATATGAAATCATTTTCACAAGGACATTTATCTCACTGATATATACTTAATTTCTGAAACCTGAGATGTCTATAACACGTTAAAGACCATATATAAACCCATATGGGTATTTTGGGATATGATATATCTATATTGTGACCCTCTCGGCTACCTTACTATTTTTAACCCTCACAGCTACCTTACAATGTAACCCTCATGACTACCTTATGGTGTAACCATTGCAGTTACACATAGAGTTACCATACGGCTGACCTCTAATATATACATACCCAATTCATTTGAGAGAGGTATAGGCCCCACAATACATCATTAAAAATTTCCAAGAACAAGATAATAATAAAAAAATGTGAATAATTTCATAAAAACATTTCTTTTGAATTTTGTAAAATAGAATTTTTAAAGGGAATTTTTAAAGGAATATACCTTACAAATATAATATAATTGAAGTGAGAATTCATATAATGAAATAAATATGTGTATAAATTTTAAATACACATAATAAAAAAAATATAAACGAAATTAATTACACAAATATTCTTAGTATCACATAATTAATGAAGTAGAAAGTTAACCCAGAGAATGGAAATTGGGTAAAGAATTCCCTTACCATAGGTTCATCTTACATCAATCATGTTTTAAAATTATATATAATGGTTAAAAGGTTGTTATTAATATTTTAAAGAATCATAATAATATTTATGATACCTATATGATCATTCTATAACATCATTAGACCCTTTTATTATTAATATTTTGTTATTTCCATTGTTTCAGGTGTGTGCTTTACATGATTTCCATAGTCTGTTCATATATATTTTAATGTATAATGGAAGAGAAACTCTATATGTGGAATAAAATGGCCTTAATATGTTTCTAGATTACTAAATTATGCCTAAAATCAATTTTATTTTATCGAATGATGATAAATTATTAGATAAATCATTAGTGATATATGTTTAGATCATTTTGGTGTATCATCGATAATCACCAAATTGTTTCATCATGTACCAATAATATTATGAATATAAGTTAATTACATATCATAAGAGAGGACATATAATAAATATTAAAATATTTTTACAATACTGAAATGGTTTTACAATAATCGTTTAAGGAAGTAAAAGAAATTCTAGATACATCATCCTCGATGTTCGTAAATCGACCCATCACGGTCGGTGTTTTTAGTTTTATAATAAGAGGAAGAGTATAGGAAGTGTTATGATCAATTTTTCCAATAACGTGATAAAAATCATGAATATATATAACAATTGAGATTTCATACCTCTTGGATAAGGGGAGGTGATGGGAGTATATGATTAGAAAATAATGGAAAATAAAACACCAGAAAATGAAAGAGGATTTGTACCTCTTGGTAGATACACCTTGAGATCCTCCTTATATCTTTTTTTTCCTTTTGGTGAGACCGGTATGTCTCAGGAATGTGGTAGATCCTTGATTTGGGTATTGGGTAGAATTTAGATAGATCTTAAATCTTGATTATTTTGAGACGAAGAGGGGGTGATGTTTGTATTTATAGTTGAGGATAGGAGGGGATTTCCATTATTTTAATCATTAATTTATTATTATTTCTCAAGACTATGAATAGTCTTGATTCATGTGACACGAAATAGTAAAGAGATCATGTGATTTCAATCCCAAGGTTCTTAAATCATATATGATGATAGGAATAGTGTCTTTAACAAATAATGTATAAATACTATAAATTACTATATTTCACTATTTATCAAAAATTTGAGTATTTCAGACAAATAAAAAAATGACCCTTAAAAATTTTCAATGTGTAGATTTCAAAAATAAACTACATTTTATCAAAATAAATTTCTAAATATGATAAAATTATTTTTCAAATTAATTCATAATTTATTCCAAAAAATAATAATTTCAAAACTATAACTTATTTTACAACACCTTCCAAAATTATTCAAGATCTCATAAATTATTAGAAATACATTATTTGGTAAATTTAATATTCATATATAATATTAATATTCATAAGTGTGGCATTAATATTGATAAGGGTTGGTTAATATTCCCCAAATATTATGTTTGTCATATCAGACTCTAAAAAACATACAGATTGGAACTATGTATGTCCTTTTTGCAAAATACAAATCATTGAAGCGGAGAAACTATATTTAATGGAAAGATTAAAACTACATCATTAAAAAAATTATTTCTATAGAGGCTCAATGATTCAGGAATTTCAAATTATTTTTAAAACCAAGGGGTGTTACAATATCCATCAAATTACTACATACATACATCCAGTAAAATCTGTTACCATTCATAGAAATATCATGGGTCAAATAGAAGAAATTTCTTTTTCCAATACCAAACATCGAATATGGAATTAAAATTACCATTCTATTTATAAACACACCACTTATAATTAAGGATACACATTTCCAAATTCCCAAGAAGCAACCATTTAACATTTCATAAAACCTTTAAAAATACAATGGTTTTTTCCAAATTTTTTTTGATTAAATTTATCATAAAACATTTTAAGGATTATAAAACACATAAAAAACACTTCCTATTAAAAAAATATTACAAATTCAATGAATCCATTGTTTTAATTGGGAAATATAATTACAATACTCTAAAATTCAATATAACATCAAAAGGAAACACCATGAATTCATCTAAAACAAATAAAAAGATCCAAAAATATCAACCCAATTAATTAATTAATCAATATAACCAAAATTAGAAATAAACACTACTAAACAAGACAATGTTTCATTGTTTGGAATTTAGTACTCCAATCGAGTGAGCATATTAGAGATCATGATAGGAAGTTACATGGTCTCTATATGGTTTTCAGGATTATGCAAAACTACCATACACCTCTTTGAATTCATCCTACATAATAACTAAAAGACATTAAGTTTATCAAAATAAATCACCAATTCTATAATACAAAAAATAAATTCTATCAAACAAACACTCGAAAACATCCAAGATATAAGATTATATTTCCGGACATAACCATCCTGAACAACCCAAAAAATTCAAAAATATTTCCAAATCGATGTAGATCATGAACTTAACACTAATTGGACACTTTAATTACCCAAATCCAATATCTAAACAAATAGATATGCAAAAATAAGAAGTGATAATATCTCTGATAATATTATTTCAAGAAGAAACCTAATTCGACCTCGAACTGGTCACATAGGATGGCCCGCAGTAATGACTAAGAGGTTTTCTCAATCATCTCGTGATTTAAACTAGTTTCATGCATCAGTTATAACTCATTTGAGTGTTATTTTTCACATGTAAATAGTATATATAAATATAAACATCATGAATAATAATAAAAAAAGAAAGTTTGAATGAAATAAAAATAGACCCCTGCATTGTACTATATAGGACCGTACAGGTCACCACTAACCACAAATCCACGGAGGATCAATGGGAGATCAATGATGGGATAACCTAGAATAGTAAAAAAAGATAATTAAATAATGTGTGACCAATAATATTATTGGTATGAATTCTAAAAAAAATAACCATTCCATATTCAATACATTTGAAAAAATATATATTTAAAGAAATTTTTAATTATATTTATTTAAAATTGGGTTTCATTTCCTTTAAAAAATCGAATATGATAATAATTTCAAAGGAAACATTTTCCCATCCATTATTAAAAATAGTTTCCAAATAATGAAATATTTTCTAATAAATCATTTTATACATAAGAAAACTAATGTTAAATAAAATATTTTAGTAAAAAATAGGGATAAACCACATATAAGTAAATATGTGATGATATAAGAATTTACAATGTAAAGATAACAGTTGAAACGATTTTATTATAAAAAATAATTTGAGAAAATGTAGAATACATGTTAAATAGTTATCATGGGATAAACAGAGACACCATGTGAGGAGACCCTAAATGTAATTGGTTTGGAATCTTTCTTCTAACTTATTGATGTGATCCAAAGTCACTAACCAACCCAACTACTCTCAAATAGAATCACCAGTGGCCCAACCCACATGGAAACTCCATCAGGATCTTGTATGATTGTTTAGTACTAAATAGAAACTATATCTCAACTCTAAAAATGAACCCATGGTTCCAATGGCTATATAAAAAATGGGAGGTGAGGTACAAAACATGAAAACAAAGAATTCCACTATTCACTATAACATCCACCACATAACATCATCCATGAAAATTACCCATAGAATGGAGAGTATTCGTGGTGGAACAAACATTTCAATAAAACATTTAATGGTAACAACCAATCCTCTTAAAATGAAAAACAACCTTATTCCAATTGAGAACTATTTTTGAATCTCATTGGAAAATTAACATTCCATTATAATTTTAAGGAAAACACTAACTAAATGGAAAAAACATTCATATTTTCCAAATTGAGTAAATAAAATATTATAGATGTTAACTCAATCATTTTTTCTTCACATTTAAAAAAATATTTTTTTAATCTTGATTCATCAGAGAAAAACTATGGATATGGAATCATTAAACATGGAAATTCAAAAGGGGACATTTTCATCCATAATAATACTTTTTAATAATATAAATATTTGATAATATTATAAAAGCATCAAATAAAAAAAATAAATTAGTTATATTTTCCAAATTAAAGGAGTTGAAATAGTGATTCTACCTCAAAATATACTGATTATGTTGTTGTAAACCCCCACTTCATGCACAAATACATATACACCTCCACACACACACACATATATGTACAATTTGACCCAATATACACATTCCCTTATCCCTGAGGGGATATTTCCATGGAAGATATCAATATACATGTTCACACCAATGTATTTACATGAATGTTGTCGCTAAAGAGCCAAAAAATAACCTATATAATAAAAATAAATCTAAATGTAGTAAAATTCATTATTAAAATCATTCCAAGAAAATAAAACCTACCAATAACCAATGGAAAACAGACTAACATTGTCAACCCTGGCTAGAATATGCCATAATCAAACATAAAAAAACAATGGAATAAATATAATATAAAAATAACACATCAAAATGGGTTAGGTTTTATCATAGGAATGCATACACCACTAGTGGAGAATAAAGACTAAGAATAATGGGAGAAAGGAAGAATGGGAGTGGGGGATCAGCCTAAATGGGATGGTATAACATAGATCGAGAGAAAACCGGTAAGAATATGGGGTAAATGTAAGAACCCGAAATTTCCATATAAATTTTATTTTAAATATATGGAAATTTTACGAGTCTGTGAAAATTGACAGCACGTGATTCTGAGGCCCGGTGTGCTTGGAATCAATTTCTAAACATTCCTTCGGGTATGTTTAGTAAACGTACGAGTGAGTTTTTATATCTTTTGAACCGGTGCTCGGAATTGAAATCAGAGGGCACCATTGAACTTGCAACACTGGTATTTCCTAAAGGAGACATTCCCCTCAATGGATGTTGGTCGAGGTTGAAAGCTAATTTTTGGGGTTTTTTGTGGAAATAATAAAATAAAATAAACTTATATTTATTTTATTTTGAGCTCACATGTGGATATTTCAGGTGGGGACCAACAGACGTAAACCACCCATGATAGGTTATGATGGTTGGACCAACCGAATTAACCTCCCATGAGAGGTTACAGTGGTGGGGACCACCCAAGGTTAAAACCTCTTGAACTCCCTATTAAGTGGGGAGAAACCTCTTGAGCACCCCACTTAATGGTTACAAACCCTCCCTTACTTTATTATGCCACCCACATTAATTAATTAATCATTTTGATTTCATGCTGACAAAATAATAGATGGCTTAATCGATTATTTTGGGTGGAATTTTGGGATAGAAGGACTTAGGGAGAAAGCTCTCCAATGAAGAACTTCCACCACGATGAACGCTCCTCCAAACGAAGAATGCCAGTAAGGGACATATTTGAATTCTTCCTGGGAAGCACCTTACAGAGGAAACCGACATGGGATGTCTTTGATGATTGACCTCCTATCCTCATCATCGTCAACGAACAATATGAGGTAGGGATTGTTATTAAATTTGTGAATCTTCTCGATTAATATACTCGTTCTTGATTCATGATTAATTTTTAGCTGCTTGTTGCCACTCTAATGTGGAGAGTGCACTCCAAACTAACATGGACCATCCTATCCTTAATTCTTGTGTTAAACTGTGATGTTCTTTGCGATGGTGGTGTACGATGACCAACCGTAAAGGGGGCATAAGAACGGCAGCTTGCACCACCACCAGCCGCGAAGAAGGCGACGACTCAACTGCGCCGCCCCACGACTACTGTCGACCCACAGCCTCTGCACCATCCACGGACAACGCCGCCATTCACGGCTCTGCCCTACCCCGCGGCCGGATAACCGCCCTCCCAGCCAGGTCACGCCCCGGCTGAGCCACCCGCGGTGCTCCGACCTATAGGCCGAACTAGCCCTATGCCCACACAGTGCTCCAACCTCCTGGTCAAATCGGCTTAATGCCCCCGTAGCACTCTGGTCGAACCTGCCCGGCACCCTCGCGGTGGTCCGGCCTCCTGGACGGACTGGCCCTGCGCAGCCGCGGCGCTCTGGCCTCCCAGCTGAACTGGCTCGTGCCACCAATAGCCCTCCAAGCTGACCCAACTCACGCCGCCCACCGGCCCTCTGAGATGACCCGCGGCCTCGTTCCCTCGGGACAACCCCTGGTCGAGCCGCTCCTCGGTCTTGCGCCCTCGCAGCCACCCACATCACTTCGCGGACCATCGCGGTGGGTCGGGCCGGACCCAGCGGGCCGGACAGAACCCAAAGGGTCGGGCCGCACTACAGGCCGGGCCAGACCAAGCGGGTTGGGCCAGGTCAACCCGAACCGGGTCGGCCGAGGCTCGGTTGGGCCGGGTCAGCCCGACCGAGTCAGATCGGACTCAGGCCCACTACGACCTAGTTACATTCTTTTGGCCATAACTTTGGCACCAGATTTCTGTTTGATGAACTGTCATCTGCGCTGGAAATCATGGAGAGAGACGGTCCCTTTGAGTGATACCCCACTGTGATTTGGATTGAGATGGGGAATGGTCGGATTGGATAGAGCACGAATCCAACTGGTCCCCTGGGACTAAAAGGCTTATAACTCATAGACTGGGCATCTGATTGACGCATTGTCTATTACATTGAGACCCATGTGACATGGAAGACCTTTGAGATACATTTTTGTGGGACATCATGGAAGATGGAGTATCAACTAGTAGCTCATGGAGCGGATCCTATCAAAGTCGAACGGGAATATTTCGAGAACCTAGTGGTTGGCTGACACTTGATGAATAATTACAGTTTCGACTCGAAGTGACACGACCGGCCCAGTGGGGAGCACCTTGGTGATGCGGAAGACCCATGGTGGGGAGCACCTTGGTGACACGGCGGACCCACTGTACTCAACAGGAGGAGTACCTCAGCTGGCTATGAGGGTGAGCGCCTTGGTGACTTGGTAGACCCATGGTGGGGAGCGCCTTGATGATGTGGTTGACCCATAGTAATCGACAGGAGAAGTACCACAGTAGTCCATGGTTAGTGGTAAGTGCCTCTATGTGACACAGCAGGCCTAGTGTACTCGATAGAGGAGGAGTTCTCCAGTAGCCAAGGTGTTCGATGTTGTGACTGGGAATGTTACTTGATACTACCCCTAGAATAAATTGTGGTGTCCACTGAGCCAGTATCTTTGTGTTTCATCAGGATTGAGATGGATTACTTCATAACTTAGATATATGTATGGGCATATACCTATGTACATTTTTCTATTGATTTCATACTTTTTGGTTTATCCTTGGTGGATTTTGTGAGACCTCTAGGGTCTCGGGATCCCTACTAAGTATTGTATAACTCACCCCTAAATGGGCTATGCCTGCACCTTGTTGTGTTGAATGCTAACGATGGACATCGCTGATTGAGGACGTGGGTACCAGGACTGGACGGTGCCTGGAGGTGGACTATACGGTGTATCGATATGCGGAGGAGACGACATACGGGGAGTACTGAGGAGGAGATCTGTACCTACCCTTTAGGTAGGAACCCGGAGGACGATCCAGTAGTTGTCTTTCTCTTTCTTCAATTGTATTTCATTTCAGTTGTACTTGTTCTTTCTAGTGGGGCTTGTATTTTTTCCCCTTTTTACTTATTTTAGTCACTTTTTTACTATACAGTTCACTTGTGTTCGTACCTTATTGTGTGTTTGGTTGCATGTGTTTACTCGTTAAAAAGGAAATTTCATCCCAGTTTTAGGGAATATGCCTTTGGTGCTAGTCGGCAGCCCCTAGCCTATGGAAGGTAGGCATGGGGTAGTCATTGTATGGGCCCCAGGGTCCAGGTCGTGACAAATTGGTATTAGAAGAGTCGGTTCAACCGTAGAAATTTGGACTTTGATCATTATTTTAATGGCAATAGTGTTAAGGGTATTTAGTGTGGTTATCAGTTCAAGGAGTCCAATATTGGTGTGGCAGCCAACGAATCCAAACACCAGGACCCTGACTTCTAATTTCTGACTCATTGCCTAAAAACACTGATTGTGTGTGTGTTTACAAGAGTTTCTTTGAAAACTCTTTGAGTCTGCTCACCAGGTATAACTTTTTGACTATGTCATCTTACTAGGTATAACCTTTTGAGAGTGGTGCACTTGTTTATTTTCAGGATGCATCCCAGCAAACAACCGATTAGGGTTCCAAGAGTTGTATGCACTGATATCCCACTGAGTGACGAGGCCTCAGTGCAGAGCCCTTTTCCCATGGATGCACCTGCGGTACCCCTCCTCATTGGGACACCGAGGAAACCATCCCCAGCAGTAGATGGTGCACTCCACATGAGTGCGTTGTAAGTGTTCCAGCACCAGATGCCACCCAGGTCCAGGGGAGAGATGGACCCGCAGGTGGCTGAAGATTGGTAGGAGGCTGTGGTGAGAGTCTTCCAACTCGTAGGGACACCAGTCGATCTCATGGTGATCATTGTTTCCACCCTTATACAGGATGTATCAGGCATATGGTGGAGCTTGATTCTCTAGGTTCATGATGAGGTGATGCTTCTCTGGGAAGACTTTGACAGCCTGTTTTGGGCAGAGTTTTTTCTAGTGACTCTTCGTGCAGTACGCATACAGTAGCTTCTTCATTTGCAGCTGGGAAGCATGACTGTAGCTCAGTACTCATCAAGGTTCACTTACCTCTCACGTTATTCCACCGATATTGTATGGGACCCATTCTATAGGGCTCGGACCTTTGAGAATGGACTCAGGTGAGAGATCAGGGTTTCAATATACTCACTCAGCATCCCGACGCAGGTGGGGGTATTAGAGAGATTCCTCTTAGTGGAGAGTTTCCTTGAAGAGCAGTCACGAACAGCGAGACCCACTACCAGTCATCCCGTAGTGGAGTCTTCTATGGCTGGTAGCAGATATAATTCACATAGGTCCAATAGGACCAGATCTAATGTTGGACAACTGCATGACTTAGGATCATTTTTGCGGGGCACCCGAGGAGGAGACAGACATGCTAGGAGTGGGCAGTGTTTCCCATGCGGCGGTCTGGGTCACAAGGCTCATGATTATCCGACCCTCCATATGGATGATCAATAGATGGATGATGGACCACCTCTGTAGAGACAGAGATTCGACCGAGGAGGTCCGTAGTGAGTAGGCGAACATGGAAGGGGAGCCGGCCGTGCAGCTGGTGGTGGGCGACGATTCGAGATATTACCACCACCACCACCCGGAGGTCCAGCCCGACCGCAGGGAGCAGGAGGATAGGGGAGAGCCCACCTCCAGGAACCTAAGGCTTATGATCATGGTGCTCCGAATATGATTCGAGGTACACTCAGTGTCTACTCTACCATAGCTACACTACTTAGAGACATAGGTGCTAGTCATTATTTTATTGTCACTGCCCTTGTTCGGAGCTTGGAAATTCCGATGGAGCTTTTGGATTGATTCTTACCACTCGAGACTACTACTGGAGTGGATTCGACTATTACGCACTGGTGCCGACAATGTGAGATTACTCTAGGAGGAAAGAGATTCATCTAGAATCTCCTAGTAGCGGCATCGAGGCCTTACGACGCTGTCATTGGTATGGACTGGTTATCTACAGTCCATACTCAGATTGACTGTATTAGGCGCAAATTGCGGTGTGTCCACATGGATGCGACCAAGTTTACCTTCAACAGTGAGAATGAGCCTTTGCAGCACATGATGGACTTACCCGGAGGAGAGTGCAGCCGATCACTCATCAGTTGGCTAGCCATACCCTTGGAGTTGTTGATGTGGAGAGTCCGAGCTATCCTATAATGGTGGACTAGTACGCGGATGTTTTCCCTAATGATGTTTCGGGTCTACCTCCTCTCAAAGAGGTAGACTTTTACATTAACTTATACCCTGGTATGACACCTATATCTACACCATCATATCGGCTGGCTCCCGCAGAGCTTCGTGAGCTGCGGGTACATATAAAGGACTTTTCGGAGAAGGGATTCATTCAGCCTAGTGTTTCACCTTGGGAAGCTCTGATTTTGTTCACCAAGAAGGCGGATGGGAGCATGGGACTTTGTGTTGACTATCGACAGCTAAACCAGGAGACTGTGGAGATAAAGTACCCACTCTCGAGGAGTGATGACCTCTTTGATCAGCTAAAAGGAGCATAGTGTTTCTAGAAGATAGACCTCTGATTAGGCTATCACCAACTCAGAGATTGAGATGAGGATGTGCAGAAGCCGTCCTTCAGAGGTCGATACGGCCACTACGAGTTCTTGGTTATGCCATTTGGTATAACCAACGCTCCAGCAGTGTTCATTGGACTCATGAATAGGATCTTTCATCCATACCTTGATCGCTTTGTAGTAGTCTTCATCGATGACATTATGATCTAATTGACTACTGAGGAGGAGCATGCCTATCATTTGTAGGTAGTACTGGACACAATCCGAGAGTACCATCTTTATGGTAAGCTCTCTATGTGCCAGTTTTGTATCTGAGAGGTTTAATTTCTAGGAAATTGTAAAATTAATGGATGAAGTTGCAGTAGATCCAGCGAAGATTGAGGAGGTACTTTCTTGGATGCCACCCGGGAGTGTGACGAATGTACAGAGTTTCCTGGGTTTGGCTGGATATTACCATAGGTTTGTGCCAGATTTCTCCAGAGTTGTAGCACCACTATTATCCTTGACGAAGAAGGGTAAACCCTTCGGGTGGTCAGAGATATGCCAGCAGAGTTTCTAGGAGTTGAGGCAGAGGCTGACTAGTGCCCCCATCTTGAGGCAACCAGAGGAAGGCGTAGGTTACGTAGTCTAAACCGACACATCAGGTACCAAACCCAGACGTGTCCTGATGCAGAATCGATCAGTGATCGCATATGGTTCTCGACAGCTGAGACAACTTGTGCAGAACTACACTACTCATGACTTAGAGTTAGCAGCAGTGGTTTTTCCTTGAAGATGTGGCGACACTATCTGATGGGAAACCGTTTTACAGTGTACTCTGATCACATGAGTATCAGGTATATCTTCTCTCAGAAGGACCTGAACCTGAGACAGTGATGTTGGCTTGAGTTCCTCCAGTACAAGGACTTCGAGATAGTTTATACTCATGGGAAGGGGAACATTGTAGCAAATTCACTCAGTAGGAGATCTGGAATACAGCTGCTAGGCAAGGCGACAGAGTAGCTAGCTGCTTTACAGATATCCTTTATGGAACGTGATGGAGCAGGTTTCTTTCATTCTCTTACAGTCACTCCCCCACTTCTTCAGCGATTTAGGGAGGTGCAACATGGGGACGCTGACTACGAGCCACGACGTGCTCAGATATCTATAGGACCTGCACCTGATTGATTTTCTGAAGGAGGGGAGAACGTCATCCTCTTCAGAGGATATACCATGGTACCATTGTCACTTTAGGAGGAAGTGTTGAGGGAGTTCTACATTTACCCTCTAGCGGTACATCCACGAGTGGCGAAGATGTACCAGGATCTCTGACGACAGTACTGGTGGTCGGGAATAAATAAAGTAGTAGTAGAGTTTGTTTCTCGGTGCCTCACTTATCAGCAAGTGAAGGCGGAGCATCAGGTACCAGCAGGCTTGGTTCATCCCTTAGAGGTCCCAGTGTGGCAGCGGGATGGGATATCCATGGACTTCATGACAAGACTTCCACATATATCCAGAGGTCATGACTCGATTTGGGTGATCGTCGACCGACTCACAAAGTCTGCCAACATCCTACTGATCAGAGAGTTAGGTTTAGTAGAGAGCTTGGTATGCCTATATGTGCAAGAGATATTACGAATACATGGATTCCGCTCGACAATTTTCTCTGATCGTGATAAACGTTTTACTTCCCGGCTATGGGATGGGTTGCAGGAGGCATACGAGACGAAACATCATTTGAGCACCGCCTTCCATCCTCAGACGGATGTCCAGACTAAGCGGACCATTCACCCATAAAAATAAAACTAAAACTTGAATCCTTGCCAGATAAAAACTGAATGAAACCACAAATCATGGGGTGACCTTTTACTTATGTCACCCCAACCATTGCATAAAAAAATAAAACATAAGAATGACGGGAGAGAAAGAGTGGGTTCTCCCCACCATAATAACTCAACCTACATGGGATCTTGCAAACCCAATTAAAGCCATTATGACTTGTATGAGAAACCCACTATATAGTAACTAGAAAAATATGAAAAATGGGAAAGAGATAACAAATAAAAACCTCTTCACATTAAATGAACAAAAACCACATCTAGAGTAGGATCTCCCAACACATCAAACCAAAACATCATCATAAGAAAAAATACAACACCACTGTGTGTACTAAAAATTTATTAAACAATATAAACCCCCAACACTAGGGGAAACTTGCAAAATTTTCATGAGTAAAATAATGAAATGAAACCAAAACCCACAAACAACACAAAACATAAAAACCTAAAAATGAGAAAAACTAATACAATGACTATACCATAAAAATTCTAAGCATATTCAAATAGGAAAAAACAATTTTAAGATCCCCATTGAGATAAACATAACCACATGGGCTATAAAAGGACAAGTTCATCACACTTTTAAAATTGAATGATTAATATATAAGGCCAATTATTCTAAAACAAGTGAATATAAAACTTATCCACCCTAACATTGGTGAAAAGATCTAGGACAATGTCTTCCGCATCTACAGTGACTCCAAACTATGTGAAGCTTCAATCTATGTCCTGCGGTTGGAGTCCTGATCACTATAAAATTGACTGACTCATAGTCATGCACTAACATCCTCTGATCAAGATCTCTTCTTCTCTAAATTCTTCTAAAAAACATATTAAAATTACCAAAATGCCCACAATAATGGAATGTATTTAGAGGATTGAAAATAGATGGCTTCGAATGCCCAAACCAATCAGACTCATGGAACACAGCCGAATGGTCTGACGAACTGGAATCCAAGACCAATAAAATGTACTCCTCAAAGATAGTTTCATCAAGAATTCACCCCTCGCTAGATGGGGAACCTTCATGAGAAAATATAGACACTATATTTAAAACTTACAACATGCTGTATACAAACATAGAAAAAAGGATTCATCCACCAACTTCTCAAAATGAAGATCCGTAGAAGAGATGGGTCACTCCTTACTCTCTATATGAAGACCCCAAATAAAAAGAAAATCCATAAAAACATCCTATGACACTATATATAGAAAAATGGAAACCAGCACTCTAATGTGGTCAATATAGGCCTTCATCATCCATTGGACATGTTGAATACTCATGAGCTCTTCCCCATTCTCCATCTTCACCTCCTCAGTTATAAACCATCAGATGCAGATGAAATTAAACACTTTCTATGTCATCCGAACTCGCATCAATATGTGGGAAATAGTCTCTCATTAATCCAATGTTGGACTATAAAATAATCCCCGAACAGAACGAACTCTAACAACCTCAAGAGTTTCCAATGATCTGAAGACACACTCTACTTCTTCATTCATGACAACTACCTCTAACTGACCTCGATAACGATGATAGACAGGAAACACTCGAGTGGAACCAAAATGGGAGATGAATAATTATAAAAATTGGTAATTTTCTTGGGAGATTGTTCAAAATAACCTAAAGAGCACAAAACCAAAACTGATATCAAACCAAAGTGAAATCTAAGAGAAAATATCGATCCAAAACAACCAGCTCACAAGCCAAACACCATAAATAAACAATAACTCTCCCTCTTTTCCAACACTCATGATTTTCATTTCCATTTCAAATACTATTTCTTCTAAGGCCAATATCCAAACACAAAATACACTTTTAAAATAACAAACCAAAAATTATAAAATAGAAACTACTTTCCTGAAATCATTTTCCACTTTAAAAATAACTTTTACAAAATAAAAGTCCCTTCCTTTGATTTAAAACAGACACTCATGACATCCTATGAATAGTAATATATTTTTTCATTATTTTCCATCCATATTCCCCAACATGGACTTTCCACACATTCCCAAGAATAAGAAAGAACTCATAAGGAATATCGAGGGTAACACATTGCATTTCATTATCAAAACCGAAGAATTCAAATAAATTTCAAATCAAAACACATTCCTTTAAACCCCATTTTTTCAATATGAAACCTTTTGAAATAAATCGTTTCAATTTCAAAAAAAAATTCATTTTAAAATATTTCTCACATAATTCCACACAAAAATTAAAAATTACTCATGCCAATATACTAGAATGAGGAACTCATATCTTTTCCTATACTGGGAATATAGTAGTGGGACACAACCCAAGTAAGCATAAACAACTAGGAGGAGTTTTAAATGTGTAATAAGGATCCATATGGGACACTAATCCATGTGAGATCATGACATAACACTGAATAGCCAACAATTCCATCCCTCAATCCCAAACAAAGACAGAAGACTCAAATCCAATACTACACTTGATAACTATTAGATCAGAATGAGCATGAGTTTGTGGAATTCTTCCCATAACTACCTCTAAGGTCCCAACATTCCATGTCTCTAACTACCTAAACCCCCAAATAACAAGGCCCTTATCTGATTCAATTTTTTACGAACCAAGCCATGATTCCATCCGACCCAACATCCTACCCAGTTTGATACATGGACTGAAGGGTGTTTCAGATCCCCATGTAATAGAAACTAGTGTCGAGAATCAATGTAATGACTAAGGGGGGTGATTTTTTCCAATAAAATAGGATCAAAATAAAATGAACTGAAAAAATACACAAAATATAGGAACTGCTAATAAATAAATAAACAATTAAACTTGGTAAAAGATTAAACTGAAAAAAAAATGAAATCAAAATACAAAAAAAAACTAGACCACATTGATAAGATCTCTACGCAACCTCTTGGTCACCACCAACCATAAGTCTAAAATAATCCAACAATGAGCACATGAACTAGGAACATAAACTTCCATGGTAGCTCAGTTATACCTACACTGATTGGTACATGTTGAGTTTGTGCTTTAACTATTCAGTAGGTGACCACCATAGAATTCAGACATTTCCTTCCCCAAAACAATCCATAAAAATAGTCTGAAATGCACATGTAAAAAATATGGTTTTCTCATTTTAGTAAATAACTTAGTTATAAATTTTTAAAAACATCAAAAACAAGATCATTATTTTCAAATTAAGGATACCATTTTAAAAATCAAACACAAGATAATAAGAAAACAAAAAAGTAAAGAGGTATGTTGAAAGATAAATAGTCAGAGTAGATAAGTAACCAAGTGTTGTAGAATACAAACATGAAAATAAAAATACTATCCATGGGAATTCTTAAACATCCCTTGATAAATCCCTTGATGTACATGGGTTAGACTCACCTACCTTCATATAGTTCTTCTCCATAGACTATAACCAACTCACCGCCCTAAACTAACCATTCATGTGGAATATCCCATCATGACATATCATATCAAGGGGGTACCAACCCATATAATCAGGGTTAAAATGAAACCATCACTTGAAACTCTAAACTATTCCCTGAAACCCCATGGTAATAGTGTAATATGTATGTAGGAGGTCCCCACACATGTGACTCTCCTTACCTGCCATCATTTCTTTTCCCTAACCCAAACACAGGCATCGCCTATATGATAACCCATATAGGGATATCCTAAATAGGGTTTTTTATTATAAACTAAGTCATTCATAAGTTCCAACTGGGTCTTCCCATCAAATTTTATTTTAAAACATTTCCATAATACATTCAAAGATTCCAACAGGGCATTTACACTTTCAAAACCACATTTCATTTCAAAAATTACATAAGTTTATAACCGGGTCATAAATACTATAAAATCATTATATCACAAAAATATTCCAAATTATTTTTAAGGTACCACTTTCATATGAATAATGAAAAATGGGACTTAACATTCCAAATCCAATTCTATTTCCAAAACCATTTCAAAACCATGTTGAAACATAAAAATAGACCAATGGTTCCAAAAAATCTTTCTTTCTACTTAAAAACCAACTACCATTCGATGTAAACAATGTGACATAAATATAAACATAATTTGAAACCACTTTCATATAATTTCAAAAAAAATACATTTTTAAAACAATTAGAGTTATAAGAGAAGAGAGAAGGAGGAGGGATAAGTAATTTCAAAATTTGGGTCTTTTAGTTGAGTAATTTTTATTCAAGACTGTTATCATTTAAATACCCATGAAAGTGTACATTCTAAGCACCCATGGATGTTCCAACACCCAATGATTCACCACAAGCACCCATGAAATCACCAAAAAATTATTTTTAAAGGAAAACAATGAGTTTTTGAACCAGTACAGATAATTACACTATAAATGACACCTGATTCCACATATAAATACCAAATCACAATTCAACTAATTTATGAAAATATATCTATGGTAAAACACCAACAAAATCATCCAATTTTACTTTAATAGTTCAATTAAAATTTTATCAAACATATTAGCTACAAATATACATAGGAATATTTGAATAATTACATAAAAAACTATTTTTAGAAAATTCAATAATCATGAAAGAATAATAATAAGTTAACCAAATTCATAAAAATCTTGTGAAACATATATAGAAATTTATTTAAATCACCAAAATAGCACTGGAATGTATCAACAAGGAAATGTATGGAGACACCTTCTTCAAAGGCATTTAGATGAAATGAAAAATAAAAGGAATGGAGAAATTATCCCTATAGATTATCTACACACACAATATCCAATGTAGACTGAATCACACACAAACCTTGAGCCATAGGGTTAGTCCAAGAGGAAAAAACCAAAAAGAAACCCCATGAACATGAGAGATAATGGATAGGGAGGGGGAAATTGACCAAAATCAAATGGAACTCGCCTTAGGATCCTTCTGGGAGAATAAATAGAAGTTGGGGAGAAAGGGGAGGGGTATAGTGAATCCCACTGGTGTACCTAGGTTATAGGACAGAAGGATATACAATTTTTTAAAAAAAACATAGAGGAAATATTTAAGAATTCCATAATTTTTCGAATCTGGGAGGATCGTATGGTTTGGTCGCATAGTTTAACAAACCATAAACCCGGTAGGAATGAATTATTTGAATGATAACCCTATATGGGATGCCCAAATGGTTACCAAATAGTGTACCCAACATGTTAAATGCCTCTATCATGTTATATAACCAAACCATTTAGTTTTTTAATGATTTACAAAACCATATGCAAACCATGTTCCCTTCTAATAGACACCCAAAACAAACCACAGAGTTTCCTAGGTAGTGCCACACAATTTACCCTAATCATTATCAAACTGTGTATAGGCCAAAAGTCTCGATATGTCTAACTTTAAATTTTATTAATTGGTGATGAACCCGAATGTAGCACCCCAAATTTGAGTTATTTAGTATTTTTCTATCTTTTATGTGTTTAATGTGCTTGGGATGTGTTGGTAAGTGGTTATGAGAGTACGAAATATATTTGAATAAGTACGGCAGATTTCTTAAGGGTGAACGGTTTGAGCACAGTTAGGGAAAACCATGTAGGTTCTCTAGCTAATAGTGTAGGGGGAAAGAGTGGGCTTCGCACAGTCTGTGCTTGGTTTTCCAAACCCTGTGAAACAACTGTGCGGGAACCTTTTGTTAGAGGCAGCAGTGTGGACATGGTTAGCCCATGTTTTTCCAAACTGTATGGGCTAACCGTGAGGGCACAAAAAAGGGGATTTTTTAATCTGGTGTCACTCAATCTTCACATATTTTACTCCAAACATCCTCCAACTTGAGCTTCACTCAGGGTTTTCTGTTATCAAGATTTTTAGGGGTTCTCCAACTCATTTTGGAAGATATTTGAAAGTGTTTTCAAATTGTTTCGACGGTGGTTTCTCCCAAGTAATTCATTTCTCATTGGTTTTCTCTAGATCTACATTTCCCCCTCTATCAGTATTCTAGATCTACATCTGATTTCTGTAGATCAAGGTTTTTTGTAGCATAAAGTGATGAATTTAGGGCTTTTGATGATAGTTAATAGGATCTAGAGTGGCCTTGGTGGTGCATTCACTGGATTTGTGGTGTAGTGGCATGTGGGTCGAATTTTTAGGAACACTAGAGGTTGATGGCTTCTCTATCAACTCCAACTGGTTAGAAATAATGGTTTTGGTTATAAATAATTGGTTTTTCATTAAATTAAATTTTATTATGATGTGAGGGATCTTGGTGGGAAAACCAATTTCTCAAGATATGGTGTTTTTTGGTGAAATGGGTTAAAGTTGAAAGAGGGGTTTGGTTGTGTGGTTTTAAAATATAGATTTTAAAATTTGTTTCATGGTTTGGATTACTGAAATGATTTTTGAAAAATGTTTTAAATAAAAATTTGGTTTTATTGGAATGATATATGGCATGTAAAATGGTATAAGGTGTCTTCAATAAATGGGTGATTTGTTGATGTGAGTTTTTATGAGTTGTAAATGGTTGTGTGCTTATTATGTGTCCTTGGTTATTTATGATTGTTGGTTGATTATGTTTTATGGCTTGTGTTGATTTTGTATAAGTGGGTGGGAAGTCTCTCTATAAAAGGTGATGTATTGTGGATGGAAGATCCACCATTATGGACAGTGGTCTGGAAGCACCACTAGTTGGAAATGTAGTGAACAGGTTGGATAGATGTTTCACTATTTTGGTTTCCTTGTTTTGTGTTTCTTGGTAAGATGGAATTTTTTGGTCCAATATGTGATGGTGTTATGGCTTATGTCATAGTTTTGGATTTCCCTTGTTTGACATGGTTTGGTAAGGTTATTTTTGTCTAGTGTTAATGGTTAAAAAATTTAATATTTTATATAAACTAATTTATATAAATATGCTAGGGTTTATCCCTAGTTGCATGTGTAGGGATTTCATTTAGAAAAATAGTACTAAAAATTATTACTCACCCCTTCTTTGGATCATGGGTGATTTGGTTGATGTTTTTCTAAGACACATGTAAGGGTAAAACATCTCATTTTTCTTGCAGTTCGACATGATTCTTTGTTGATGTTTTCGGTCTTGGATCATGGGGCTTGGTGGGGATATATTGATGGTGTCCTAGTTCTTTGGGGTATTATTATGTAGTCTTCTTCTTGGTACTCGGATATTTGTTTTGGTAGTATTGGCATTATTGAATTTTTATGGAATAGTTGATTTAATCTTTGTAATATATGGGTTGGGTTTTTTTGTTGGCATGCATCATGTTGGTTTTGGTAATGGAATTATTGGTTGGTTGAATTTAACTTAAGTGAAAATCATTCCCCAATGTTTCTTGAAGACCATGGCATTTATTGATAGCCCTTTTTGCCCTAGGAAAATCACTTAAGTCCAAGTAGTATTCTTCTTCCCTCTCAATCCAATGGGATGTGGTGGGATATTAAAATTGGTATCAGTTTTTTTTGTCCTTGGATTTCAAGTGAAAGCATATATTCAGTCATTTGGCATTAACTGTCGGTCTTAGTGTTGCCAGTTTTTATTAGTCTATTCATTGGGTCAGGGTGGTAGAAAGGCATATTATCATTTAAACAAGGAATTTATAGCATAAAAGGATGTAGCTAACCCTTTTATGCTGATATTCAAGTTACCAGGGATTTGGGTACATAAGTGTTTTAAGACACTTATAGCAATGGAAATCTCATGGTCATGGGTGTAGCCAAGGAGATGAGCATGGCATGCATGGTAGGAACTAATTCCCTCTTGGATGTATACTTCATTGGGGAGTAATGATTTATTGTGTGATATGAATGTGTAGATTTTGAAATATCGGAATTTGGTTTCAAAACAGAAGGATTTGAAACATTGAAACTTGTGGTATTTTGAAAATTGGTTGATTTTAAAAAAAAGGGGATTTTTCATAATATTGAAACATGGGAAATATGATTTTTTTGGAATTTTTGTGGTGTTAACTATTTTTTATTGATTTTAAAAATTATATACCCTTTTTTGTTAATGGTGTGGGAATTATAGTGGTTTTTTTATTGATAGATATGGCACCAGGTAGGTGTCGTAGAGACTAACTGGAGGAAGATACTGAAAATGTGGTTTCACAAAAACCACAATTGAACCAGTATCTAGTGTAGAGTATAGTGAATGCCTTGAAAGCTATGGAAAGTGGGAATAAAGTAGATGAACCAAAGCATGTGGATCATGTGGTTCAATTTCAAAGGCATAATCCACCTATTTTTAGGGGTGATTCGGAGCCAAAAGGTCTGAAACATGGGTGAATATAATGAATAGGGTATTTTAATTCATGGGAACACCAATAGAGAAGAATGTGAATTTGGCCACGTACATGTTGGAAGATCTTTCCATTCAGTGGCGGGAGATAGCGGTCCAAGCTAGGATGGACCAAGCTGTGACATGGGAGGGTTCTGAGGAGTTATTCAATAAACAATTATACCCTCATACATTTATTATTTAGTTTACAATGGATTCCATCAGTTTTAAGAAAGGCATAATGGTGGTAATGGAATATGTGGCTAAGTTTACGAACTTATTGCATTTTGCACCCGAAGTTGTGGTTAGTACATCATTGAAGGAATGAATTTTTGATGCTTGGTTGAGCCAGGAAATTAATTCCAAGATAGAAGTGTTGTATATAAATGATTACATGTAAATTGTGAATATATATATGGTGGAAGAGCAGGATATTTGGTGGGCTATAGATGGGGGATTTATGTTGGTACCAACAGGGAATAGTGGGAACTTAAATGTTGGGTTTCAGAAAAAGAGGGACACTTATTTCCAGGGTGGGAGTATGGCTCAGAATTAGACATTAGGATCATTTAATCTTCCTCTAAATCCTTAGAGTAAGATGGGATATTTTTAGTGTGGCTCTACAAGACACATCAAGTAGGATTGTACTATTAAATTAAAGGTTTCAGGTGTAGCAGAAGCATGATTGGGCCGGCACCCACCTTTAATTTTTACCATGATCAATTATTATTCTGGGATCAATATGATCATCAAAGACAGTCTCCATGAAATAGAATCAATGATTTAGATAAATAAGGAAGAGGTTGATAGCCTTTAGATAACATCTTTCACATCATATTTATAATTCATTTAATTAATTTCATAAATATAAGAATACATGGATCTTTATTATTTTCTTCATTGATGATTTTTATTGTCTATAATGACCCTTATAGATTGTTTCATTGCGCTTGTGAGGATCCAAACTAGAATCACAACTATAAATAAGATCTATACCAACGGTTTTGGGAAAACCATTGGTATAGTTCACTTATATGGACCTATACCAACAGTTTGGCCAAAACCGTTGGTATAGGTCCCTAATTTGGACCTATACCACTGGTTTTGGAAAAATGTTGGTATAGGGGGGACCTATACCAATGGTTTGGGGAACCCTGTTGGTATAGGTCACTTATATAAACCTATGCCAATTGTTTTGGCCAAACCGTTTGTATAGGTCCATAATAGAGACACTATACCAACAGTTTTCCCCAAACCATTGGTATAGGTCCCCCCTATACCAACAGTTTGTCCAAAACCATTGGTATAGGTCCCAAAATAATAGAATCTATACCAATAGTTTTGAGAACCATTGGTATAGTTACATGTTTTTTATGGAATCTTCTTATAGAGAACATTAAATACATCAAAATTTAAAATATTTATGATAATACATATATATATTTATGAAATCATGTTCACAAAAGTCAAGTTAGGTTAGTGGTTAGGTCTTTCAATCATAAACTTGAGGTATTGTTATCAAAACCAACATAATGCTTCTTTTTTGAAATACATATACCAACGGTTTTATGGAACCATTATTTTAGACTTTCCATATTACTTATACCAATGGTTTTCAAAACCATTGGTATAGACCTATCCCCACGACTTGCTAGCCAACGGTTCTCCAAACCATTGGTATAGGATATACCAACAGTTGGGAGGCCTATACCAACAGTTTCAAACCATTGGTATACGGTATTTTTCTAGTAGTGAATTCTTCATGTAGTGATCCACATGAGATCTGATGGACTTTGATCGATAGCACTCATCTTTGGTTGTTATCACAACGAAGAGAGTGTCTTATGTTGGTCATTAATTATCACTTGTTATTTAGCCTTGAAAATGTATCTCATTCTTGAGAGGGGAGGGAATAGGATTCAATAGATAAAGCATGTATCTCAATAATTATAAATTCATTGAGCATGCAGTTCTGTACCAATCAGAATAGACGTACGTGTCTATTTATCAACAAGGGGCTTCAGTTACAATATTTAATTGCATAACAGTAATTAAATACATTCATAAACATAGAAAAAACTCTTGCATTTAATAATAATATTGCATCATTATTTATGGTTTTGCAACTTGCGCAAAACGGAATTATAAATAAAAATCCACATTACAAAATACTAGCTGTGTTATTATTTTTTTAGTTTGTTCCATCTAGTTAAATAATTATTTATCATCATGAAAATAATTATTTTACTACTAGAGAAGCCTTGGCCCACTCTAACTCCACTTCCATTTTTTGAACACCCAAAAAATAAATAAAAAGTTATTATCTTAAATATATATTTTATTTACAAACTAGTAAATATATATTTATTAAATTTTTAATAAATATATTTTACCCATAATCTTTTGAATAGATATTTATTTAATTTCATCACTCATTTTAACGTTAATAAATTTATTCCACTATCTGGATAATAATACTTATTTCATTAATTAAATTTCAATAGAATTTAACTGAGACCACCAGAAACACATAGTGTGTAACCTTCTATGATTATTTCTAATTGGAATTAAGAAGGCATGCCTAAAATCCAAGAGTACTGTCTAGAAATGGGTCAAGGCACCCAAGATAATGAATATAAATTCACAACAATGACATCCACATATGAACACTCATTATGTAATATATTACCTTTGTCTCAATATCTCATCATGTAGGTTTCATGATAGTGTCATCAACCCTTGTGCTTGATATGTTGTTCTTTGACTACCTGAAATAAACTAGTCGTTACACCATTTCCATGTAATTTTCTGTGATGGTTCAATTTCAATCCAAGGGCTGAGATATCAACTTCCACAAATGTAAGGGATAAATTGTTCCTCAAATTAACCATTAAAAACATGCCACTTGTGAAGCACCCAATGTACCATACTTCCTACCAACTATCTTATTGAAGGTTTTCGTCAGTAAATAGAAGTGTGTGACTCATGACATGTATTAATGATAATCTCAATGTCTAAGAAACAATACACATGCTCGCAGATAGGAATATCTGATGACTCCAAAACATGCGGAATTCATACAGGTGGGTCTGTTCTCATAATATCCCATGTTGGAGATTACAAAGTATAAACCTCATGAGAGGAAGTCTCATTTGCTTACAAGTACTCTCACCTGACGGTCGGTATACTATGTTTCCCATTATAGTGTGTCATCCAACAATAAAAAATATATTTTAGAATATTTTCATATCATTTCAAGGTTCTCATCATAGTAGGGAACTGCTATGACCTTGTCAATGTGACAAATACTCCGGGGAATTATTATACTATAATCATGATTAATAATGATTAATATGTAATAAGATGTTAAATATTTAAATATATTAAATATTCATGTAATCAAAGTACAACCATTTGTTTCTAGGACACCGACTCTTACAAAATACCACTTGGACTAGAGAAAACTGCCTATAACTTTCAATCTGCTAGATATCACATGATGATCATGTTTCTGTTGATTCAAGGCTCTAGTCAAGTGGTCTTCCACCTTTTCTTCCATGGAAATATTTCTCACTGAAGCGTCACCTCTCTGAAATACCTCAATAGATGATACTTCTAATGTATGTTCTTCATCTGCTGTTGTGACCTTATCTCTTTTGCGAGAGCCAACGTTGTAGTATTATAATGGTACAGTTTGATGGGATCATTACTTCTAGGTATCACATCCATCTCCTGGATGAATCTTCGCATCCAAACTACTTTTTTAGCCATCTAAGAAGCTACAATATACTCAGACTCTACTATAGAATCTATGACCACACTCTTCTTTGAGCAATTCCAGCTCACTAAACCTTCATTCAATGTGAAGATGTATCATGGTTGTGACTTCATGTCATCTTGATCAGTTTATGAACTAGCATCTGCATATCCTTTGATGAATAGTTTTCATCTTCTCGATAAACCATGAACATATACTTAGTAAACCTTAGATACTTTAGGATAGTCTTGACTTCAGTCCAATGGTGGTCACCTGGGTAAGCTTAATATCTACCTATCGCACTCAATGTGTTGGTGACATCCATCTTCATACATAGAATGGCATACATGACTGACCCAATCGCTAATGAATATGGATTCCTTTCCATTATATTTTTTCCTCATGTGTATGAGGACACATTTTCTTGGAAATATGAATGTCATGTAACTCTGGCAACAATCCCCTCTTAGATTGTTATATATGGAATCTATTTACTATCTTATCGATGTATGTACATTGACACCAGCCCAGCAATTTTTTTGATTTATCATGATGGATCTTGATCCCATGAATATATGTTGCCTCATCCCATTCCTTCCTGGAGAATCATTGATTCAACGATGCTTTAACAGACTGTAATACTAGTATCTCATTTCCCATAATTTATATGTCATCAATATATACTATTATGAAAATGACTGCACTCCCACTAAATTGTTTGTAGACACAAGTCTCACATTCATTCTTAATAAAACCAAAAAATTTATAGCTTCATCAAAGTGAATGTTCCATGATCTGGATGCTTCATTTAATCCATAAACGGATATCTCCAATATTTATATCTTTCTGGAATCCTTTGGAGTGACAAACAATTCAAGTTTTTTCATGTAGACATATTCCTAAAAGATCCCTTTAACGAAGTCTATTTTGGCATCCATTTTCCAAATATCATAGTCATGGTAAGTAGAAATAGACAATAGAATTCTGATGGATTTCATTATTGCAACTAGTGAAAAGGTTTCTTCGTAGTCAATTCCTTGACACTGCTTCAACACTTTTTCAAACAATTATTCCATATAGTAATTGACTTGTCCTTCCATGTAGATTTTCTTCTTGAATACCCATTTTCATCCATCTGGCTTTACATAAACAGGAGAATCTAACATAATCTATACATGGTTTCAGTTGATGGAATACATTTCAGAATTCATGGATTCTTGCCACTTGGAAATATCTATTCCACTTACTACTTCCTTGTTTGTTAGAGGATCATTATTATAAAGTAATAATGAGTCTCCTTCTTTGGTAACTAGAAAATGGTACTGTACCAGTTCTCTATCCTCTCTGGTATTCCTATGTAGTTCCTGTGTCATTGGAATAGTTCTTTCTTCCATGGGGCTTTGTGGAATCTGTTAGTCTAACAACTCTTGTGCACCTTGAGCCTCGATGTCATTGAAGTCTATATCGCTCCCACAAAATATTTTATAGAATTTCACCCCTAAAGTAATAAGGCATGTCTTTCCACTTAACATTTTTTTCCGAGTGGTTGTATATGTAATATCTACTTGTTTCCTTGGGTTATCCTATAAAGGTACACTTTGTGCCTCAGGGTGAAAATTTGTTACCTGAAGAGGCCTTAACAAACTCATCGCTTCCCCACACATGTAAATTTGAAAACATGTGTTTCTTTACACACTATAAATCATATGGAATACCATTTATCTATTTAGTTGGTACTTGCTTTAGTATGTGAACCGTTGTTTGTAAAGCATATCCCTAAAAGGATAATGGAAGACTCACATGACTCATCATTGATCTCACCATGTCCAATAAGGTGTGGTTCCTCCTTCCACTCACACCATTACACTAGGGTGTGTAAGGATATTTTAATTGGGAAACGATCTCATACTCCCGTAAGTAATCAATGAAGTCTTGATTAAAATATTCTCCACCTCAGTCTGAGAGGAGCTTCATAGTCTTATTACCAAGAAATTTCTCAACATCATTCTTGTATTCTTTGAACTTATTGAAATAATCTGACTTATAACTCATTCAGTATATATATCCTTATCTACTAAAATCATCATTAAAAGATATGAATTATGAGTACCCTCCACTTGCTTCAACGGGAAATGGTCCACACACATCGTTATGAACCAATTCATGTATCTCTTTAGCCCATTCACCATTTCCACTTATTGGGGTTTTGTTCATTTTTCCTTGTAATCATGCATTAAATACACCAAGTGGTTTTAGTTTGAAAGAATCTAAATATCCATATTGATGTAACTTTTCTAATCATTTCTCGTTTACATGACCTAGCCGGTGATGGAAAAGTTGGGTGTGGTATAATTCATGTGAAGTATGTTTGTTATTGACTTCTATTACATGGTTTGTGTAATCCAATGGGTATAGACCATTGTATAAATGATCCATACCAAAACAAATGATTCCATTGTTAAAGAAGCAATATTCATTTCCAAATGTGAAAAAATCAATCTGTATATAATATAGATATGTAAATAATGTTTATATTAATATACGACACATAATAAGAACCCTTTAACACCAAGATCATCCTAGTTTCCAACGTGAG
Source organism: Viscum album (assembly GCA_963277665.1). Lineage (NCBI taxonomy): Eukaryota > Viridiplantae > Streptophyta > Magnoliopsida > Santalales > Viscaceae > Viscum > Viscum album. The sequence continues at coordinate 1,446,385,083 of OY728151.1, read as the reverse complement.
GTGTAGTCCCCAAAAGCTATAGCAGCACGTTTGGATCAATTAGATTCACATAGATCTTCCTCCCCTCAATCAATCATCATTGATCAACTTTGTTCATGTATTTGGATTCATATGTTATCAACACAAGTTGTATGTAACACCTAATTTTTAGAAACAAATATATTATATTCGATATTAAACACACGTGAAACTTTCCCTTTATTCTTAGGCTGGGTTCAATTTTTCTTCCAGTGGGCCTTCTCTCCACATGTGAAACAAACAGCCTCATGTTACCTTAACTCCCCTTTGATCATCAATTTCTTGGAAGGTTGTGAATTAGTTTTGGGCTTAAATCTCTTCAAATTATATTTCCTCTTATTCACCAGGAGGACAGAAGGATTTTCGCACTTCATATACTTGTCCACATTCCAAATGAGGATAAGTAGATTAGATCGAGAGTTCTCAAAGTTTTTTAATATTGAAATTGACAACAAAGTTGGAGAACATCTGAGGAAGTGATGCGAGAATGATATCGGTGCCCAGTTATTTGGGGAGTATAAAACCTAGAACTTCCAAGAGCTCAATGTTGCCAATGAGAATAACTACATGAGGCCCATCTAGGTCACCCTCCCCAAGATTACTCTGAAATATCAACTTCGAGGTTTCAAACCTTTCCTATGTCGCTCTCTCTTGGTAAATACCATGAAGGTTCTCGAGTATTCTATAAGTATTAATTTTTTCATGACACTTCATGAGCTCACTAGACATTGATGATAACATCAAACATTGAATGTCGAGTGCATCATTCATATGTTTCTCATAGACCAGGATATCCTCATCACTCACCTCTTTGGTAGGAAGATCAAGTAATGTTGACTCCAGTATGTAAGACTTCCGTTCATGGCATAGGATAACCTGGAGGCATCTAAACCATTTGTGAAAGTTACTACCAGTGAGGATGTTGTCTTTATCTAGAATTGATCTAAAGGATAGTGTGGTTGAAGATTTATTCATTTTTATTCTACAATTAAAATATCAGATCATTAGTACTTACATTATTTCATTTTATGAGAAATATTAAATTAATTTTATTATGTTTCACAGTATTTTATCAAGTCCTAATGTCCCTCACCATTGAACTCAAAAGGTCCAGTTTCCATGACATTATAGTGGCATGGATCCATATTCCACTTCTTATAACACCAACAAGGGTTGTTCAAGATATTTGAAGGTATTTAGGTAGTCAATTATTTTCCTAGTGAGAGATTGCTGCTCCTTGATCTATTGAGTGGACTCCCCAATCCCAAAACCCTAACATTGGCTTTCCTCATCTCTTTATGTAAAGGGATACTCCAATATTACACCAAGTCTGGAAAGGGATACTCCTCTTTATGTAACATGGTTAATTCATCCAGAGACCTTTCATAAGGGCTTCCTATATAAATGTAAGTTTCCCAACAAGGGTTGGCCAAACACATAGTTTTATTGACTTTTTCCTTAATCAAGTAACAGAAGGGTTGGTCTAACATAATATTTTATTTGAGGGATTTTTATCTCTTTTTTCCAAAGTGCTTATTATCAATATCACATGCTTATTAATATTAAGTATAACTTACTTAAGTATTTAACCATGTCTTGATAATATTTACGCATAATCCTAGTTTATTTTAGTTCCATATTGTATTCTTGATTAATTCATTATTTATGTGATCGTGACAACATATCCATAATGATAAACCATGAAACTAATAGAAATAATATAAAGAAAAGGATTTGATCATGAGCTTTTCTAATGGTTAGTTTATCTAGAGTTCGATAAACTAACCCTAACCTATGAGAGAAATTACTTGAAGCTTTTGGGTTCATGTTTATAACTTTCCATCTGTCCACCTCTGTATCTCCTATGATTGGTTTTGTCTCGACTCCAGCTTGAATCATCTCTACTAGACTAGAAGTTCCATCCATTACATATTATTTTTTAACTGACATGCAGGTGTGGGGTAAAAATGTGGTTTTACATAAAAGAAACCATGGGAATGTGGGCCCTATATATTAATTAAGAGAGACGGCTCGCATGCCAACAATTAATTTAATAAATAACTTAAAAGGAAACCAATCACATAAAAAGGTCATGGTCTAACTCATGATCACCCACATACGTGCAATGAGTTATGTATTTATTAAAACTAGTATTCAATTATTTAATCATTCGTATTAAGATTAATTACTTATGAATCAATTAAATATTATCTTTAATTAATCAATCCTTTTATCTTAATCATTTTTTAAATTTCCTTGAGATTCTCATAGTTGTATATAAATAAAGCTTTGAGGTAAGCTGGTGAATACTCATTTGAATCTACCCGACATGTTTTATATTCATATACTATTTTACTCTTCTAACATATGGCATACATGATGCTGCAATGCATAGAAAAACAATATGCAGTATGATTTATACATGATAAGTTGTTTTGAATATTACACAAACATTAAATTCTTTACATTGTGTAATTTGGTAAAGTACAAGGTGTGTAGTTACAACTACATGGAGCCTACTACCTTCATTGTCTTTCCTGAAGTACAGGCCTAAGAACTCATCATATGTGGTTTACTTCCTAAATTTCCGAGTACACGGTGTGTATAGTGGGCTACATGTCTTGTTGTCTCAACGTTAAACGTTTATCGGTTGGATTAGCCATGTATGGGATACATGGTTTGGCCCCAAACCTGAAGAGACTACACACTATGTCTAGTGGGACACATAGTTTCTAATATGATATTCGTGTACCTATCTATCCTGATCAAAATGTTGTCTAAAATTAACTTCACCACATGTAATAAAAGCACACGACTTGAGTAATTGTCAAATTACTCCTGATGCGCTATACAGGACTACACGACGTGTAGTCCGAATTACACGGTATCTATGGCTGAACCATGCATGTAAGTATGATCCCATGGAATGTACATTCGGGTCCCTTGGAAGAATCTTCGATGTCTCATGATTATTTTTTCATTTTAATTATAATTAAAAAAAATTGAAATCTGTGAGAAAAGAAAAAAAAGGAGAACTGATCTCAAAATCCAGATTACAAGAATGATTAAACTTGAATTGAACAACTAAATTATTAAATAATAAATCATCAAAAAAATTATTTAAATAATTATAAACTATGACATTACTGTTCTAATACCCATTCAAGGTTCTAGGAACAGTGGAAGAATTGTTGTTCCGGCACCCACCTTTAATTTTTACCATGATCAACAATTTTTTCGGTATCAATATGATGATGAACCTGAGTCTCCACATAATAAATCAAAGATTTAGATAAAGAAGAAAGTGGCCTAAAAACTTTTAAAAGGATCCTTCACATCACGTTTATAATTAATTTAATTAATTTCATAAAGAAAAGAATACCCGGATCATTAGTATTTTCATCCTTGATAATGTTGATCATATGGAATTACCATTTCGTATTTTCTCGTTTCACTTTCAAGGATCGAAACTAGAATCCCTCTAGAAGTGATCCACACTTGATCCAATGGCCTCTGATCTACACCACTCGTTCTTCGGGTGCTAGTGCGGCGAAGTTAGTGTCTTTTTTCAGCCGTAGTTGATAAATTGTTCTTTTCAATTGAATAACATCGCTCATTCTTGAGATGGGTGGGAAGAGGATTTGGGATAGAAATCTTTTTTCTCAACAATTCTCAATTCATCAGGCGTGAAATTTGGTACCCAGAACAATAGAAGTACATGTCTATTTAACGACATGGGGATTTAGTTACAATATTTGATTGCATAAAAACAAATAAATACATTCATATGCTTATAGAAAACTTGTTCTTTTATTAATAATATTGCATCATTATTTATGGTGTGCCAACTTGTGAAAAATAGAATTATAAATAAAATTACACATCACAAAAATAATAGTAGAATTACTATTATTTTAACATGTGTCAACTAGTTAAATAATTATTTACCATATGGAAAATAATTATTTTACTATCGGACAAGCCTTGGTCCACTCGAACACAAGTTCCATTTATTGAACACCAGAATAAATAGATAAATAAATTATTATCTTAAATAAAAATTTTATTTTCAAACTATTAAATAAAAATTTATCAAATGATCAATAAATATATTTTACCAACAATCTAGTGAATATATATTTTTTTAATTTAAGCAATCATTTTAACATGAAAAAAATTATTCAATTATCTTGAGAATAATATTTATTCCATTAATAAAATTCAAATAGAATTTAACTGATACCACTAGAAACACTTAGTGTGTGACCCTCTAGGATTATTTCTCATTGGCATTAGGAGGGCATACATAATTTCAAATTGTATTGTCTAGAAATAGGTCACGGCACCAAAGATAAAGAACTTAAAGTCACAAAAACAACATCCACATACGAATGCTCATTGTGTAATATAATACCATTAACTCAATATCTCATCAAGATGGTTTCAGGATAGTTTCATCAACCCTTATGCATGATACGTTGTTATTTAACAACCTGAAAACAAAACTCGTTGTTACACCATGGCCATGTAATTTATCTATATGGTTCTATTTCAATTAAATGGCCTAGATATCAACTTCTCTCAATATATTGGAAAAATACTTCCTCAACTTATCCATTAGTAACATGCCACTAGGGCTATGCACGACTTCTTCCACATTTCTCAGCTATGGCATTACTTATCAGACTGATCTCTTGTTTTTAAACATGAGGAGGTTGAGTTGGTGGTGGATTCATCATTCGGGGAGCATCCTATTCAGATTTTAGATCGTATAATGAAGGTTCTATTTGTTTGGTCTATTCCTCTGGTATGGGGGTTGTTGTATCACAGGCGAGTATAGGACGAGACTTGGGAGAGGGAGGTCGATGGGCGATCGTAGTGGCCAGAGCTATTCGAGGATTCTTCCTCTATGCCTCCACGTTAAAGAAATTTTGGGATGAATTTATTTAAGGGGGAATGTTTGTAAGAACTCGTATCTTCATTTCAGGTATGGATATTGATTTCGGGTGTTTTCAAGTAAAAGGGGATATTTTGAAAATTTTATAAGTACACACAATGTACTTAAGAGTACACGCCGTATACCAGGTAGTCGTGGGTACCCATGTACTAGTCGTGTAATAGCCGAGTACATGGCCATGTGAGGTGACCTGGAGATAGTGTAATGTAGGGTCTAGTTAAGGCAAGTAAATGGAGATTGCATTAAATTAACATGCCATGTACTTTTCTTTTAATTTTTTAAATCGTACTTGGTCATGTCTATTTCCACGAGCTGTCTTCTTTCAACCTAGTCTCATCTATGAGCAACCGAGAGAGGCGATTATTCTCCAAGTCTCTGATCCATCATTCGTTCTTCGAATCAAACATTTTCGGCTGCATTGGAACCCCCTTGGTGAGTTCTTCCTTCATCTAGAGCTTCTCCTCCTAATTTCTCTACTTTCGTGTGATATTGGAGGTTGAGAGTTTTTGACTTTTTTGCAAATCTAAGATGTTGTAGTTCGATTCAAATGATGAGGTTCAACTATATCAAAAATACAATGTTAAGGTAAGTGGTTTGTGCCTTTCTATAGTTTTCGTTGGATTATATGTGAAAAAATTATCGAATACCATAGATTAGGCTATTTCTTATTTTGGATATATAACCCTATTTGATGCTTGTTATGTTTTTTTTCTTGAAAAGGGGTTTTGATTATGATTTAGGTTTATTACCTTATTTATGTATGTTTTTTCCCATGTTTGTTTGATATTTTGGTTTGGGCCTAGAACTTCCTGTTAGGATATTTTGTATTCATGCCTTGTGTTGTTAGGAAGGTGTTGATATTATATGTCATTATTTTCATATGTGTTTTATCTGCTTAGCCTTGTAGGAGATAAGATTACATTGGCTGCTAGATGTCGTATGTGCATGATTATATTACACGAGTCTATGAGAACCTTATGTAGTTAAACCAGAGGGGGAATTGACGTTGAGGGCTTCCCCAGAGTGTATGTTCATCTTTTTACATTGTGAGACCATATGGGGTGGAAAGTGAGTTATCCTAGAGAGTGTCTATAGTATGCCATTACGAGACCACATGAGGAATGGACGTTGAGTTCTTTTTCAAAGATTCTATAGTTACCATTAAAATAACACAGGGGGAATTGACGGTTAGTGCTTCCTCAGAGAGTATTTGTCTTTATTAAACCAGAGGGGTATGACTATGAAAACTTTCCCAGATTGTTTCTAGTGAATTATTGGTTGAATAATTAATAAATGAAAATGGATTTAGTTCTAAACTATAGAAGTGTTTAATTTTGAGGAGTTAGTTGTTTACAGCTTCATTTAACATTTTCACAGCTATATATATTCCCTGTTAGTTAAGAAAAGATCGCTAGGTGGTTTTCTATTGGGATTCATCTCACACCATGTTTGGGTCATTCTTTGGGGCTCAAATAGATTATATTGTTATAGGTATAGATAATTTCAAGAACTCGCCTACTTCAAGTACTTGATGGTTGTATAGCTGTAGAGCACGAGACCAAGCTAAGGCTTGTGATTCTATTAGAGTTTACTTGTTTTCAATGTACTTTCTTTTAGTAATGTATTTCCAACATTGTGAGATATTTGGATGCTTTCATTGACTAATGTGGCATGCATCATTTTTATATTTTATCCATTTGTTTATTTACATTTAGTCTTCCACAGTTTTCTTATTGTATGGTATTACTGCTTTAGTTGTGGTATATTATTGTTATTCCCTTTTGTTACTCTACCAATGAGGGAATTGTTTCCCCAATATCACACCCAAGGCCATTGCTACTAGTTGATAGACTCTAGAATTCGAGGAAATGTACTTGAGTCCATGTGACCAACGGGGTACAGGGAACCATTGGACGACACCCAGAACTGGGATGTTATGTATATCTCAAAACGGGGCCTGATGGATCATGGTTTTATCAGGTATATTATTTTAATATTTAATGGATTATGGCTATTCAATTAACTTACCTTCAAATTTGGGTTATAATAGGATAGTTTTTATGCACATATATATATACATGTTTTAATTTCATATCTTTTCAATATGTGTACCCATTTATGTCATGTAATGGCTCCTGACTATAGAATTTAAACATTTTACTCGGTATGTGTTAACATATAGTCATTTCATGTATTTTTTCCTATTATCTAAAATGGTTATATTATGATTATATGAGAAAATATAGTGTTGATGTCTTAGTGGTTGTGATTTTTATTTAATGATGTGGTTTTGGTGATTTTTGTGTTAGTTGTGGATATTTGGTAGTAGATATTGTGTGATAATGAACGAAATGTGGTTGAACAGTTATTATAAAATTTATAAATAAGATGGAATATATTTAAATTTATATTACAAATTGAATTAGATAATTTGATGAGTGGGGATATAATTTTGAACCATATCTATTTTTATTTTCAATCTAGAATCATGATATCATCATTATTTATTTATAAATAATTATTTATTAATATATTGTGATATGATTAATTAGATGGTGATCTTTTGATTCTAGATTCACTCTAAATTTCTATTTGATCTATGGAATGTGGAAACACATATTCTTAATTTCTCCTTTGTGATGTTATCATTCTGATATGTTAATACAATAAACAAAACTAAATGACGTTGAAAAGTGATTCTATAATATCATATTTAATTTTATAACATTATAGAATATATATTTTATTAAACATTGTCTATTTTTTGATACAAATATGCATGTATATCTTGATATATTTAATTGATATGGATATATAATTGTTGAGAAATATCTTTTAACTGAGTAATCCCTTGTGATCACCACTCAATAATATTTTCTATTTTCGAATGAATGTTCTAGAGGGAGTTCAGGATCATACAATTTGGGTAGATGTGTTGGATTATAGGAGTTCTTCCTTGCATTTTGTTTTTCATGGTAATAATTATCATTTAGTAAAACTTTGGAATGGAATTTTTGCCTTTTATTTTCAAATAAAGTTTATTCATGGTTCAATTATAATATCCTATTATTTATTACACTTATTCCGCCCATTTCTATGATAGAAACATTTGGTGGATTATTATTTAACATGGACTATTGTACATGGTTCATGGGGTAAAAAAATTACAGTACTGACCCATTATGGGGGGGTTATAAATATAATGCCATAAAGAAGTGGTATCAATGATTTTAGTCGATAGATATGATTTAGTTTTTTGTTGAATAATTATTCATGCAATGGATTTGAATGGAAATTTTTTAATTTATCCACACTATTGATAAAATTAATGGATAAGATAGATCGCCAATATATACCTATGAATTTCATGGAGTAAAAAAAATCTTTGTATCAAAGCCCCATGTATTCCAATGTAATGACCATCAAAGACATATAAGAAAGTTTATTTAAAAAATTCATGAATTTCTAAGATGAAATATTTTTGAATCATGCATGAATCATTATCATTCTTTTTCTTGAAGATAACATTTTTATTTTTTGTTATGAATCATTTTTTTATTTTACTAAACATATATTGACCTGATTTATTAATTATATTTTTTTCATTCAATATCAACAATTTAAGAATAAATATTTGAATATGTATTCTTACAAATAATTACATGATATGATATCAATTTACATAATAGTAATGTTTTTATATAATATGAATTTTAATGAATTATAACTGATATACTAATAAACTCTTGTTTGGAGGTGAAAGTAATTTATAATTCATAATCACAAAATGTTTCAATGGATTTTAAAACATAACTAGAATTTTATATTTCCGTAAAAAAAACTAAAATAAGTCATGTTTAAAAATGAATTTTATGAAATATTTATTATTTTTTTATTTTAAAAGATATATTTTAGTAGAATATTTTAAGTACATGTATTCCAGAGCATGAAATGATATTCAATGTGTTAATCCATACTGGTAAATGTATAATGTTCATTGGAAATAATTAACAACTATTGTTTTTAGAACATTTAATTAAACACCATGATAGAGTTAAAAATTCATCTTTCATAACATTTAGGGAATACTAAAATGTTGATATTTATCACTGTTATATATGTTTATAGCCATATTTAATGATAAATTATTTAAAATGAAAATTTTATGATATTGATGAAATAAATATTACACATTACCAATATGAGATTGTTAAATTCTATATGAATATTGATATACATCTTTGTCAAATTTGATGAAAAACAAATTATTGTTATCCCATGTTAAAAATGATGAGATCCGATTATTACTAAATGAATTAAATTTTTAACAAGAATTATTCTATTATTTATGTAGTATGAATGTTATATGTGAAGTAATTTCGGAAGAATTGAACAAATGATGGAACATTAATATATAAATTAATACAGTAAATGTAAAATGATCTGAGATTTATATGTATGTTGTAACTAGGTAATAATTGAATTTGAATAGTCAATGGAACCTCCCATGATATATTTCATTTAATAGTATCTAATATCATGTATTGATTTATTGTTACACCCCAATATTTTAATATAAATTTATTGTTTAATAAACTTCAAGTGTTTGAGAGTATGAATTATGGGAAATCTGAAGTCTAAATGAATTGTGATATAGTAACCCTTTATAACATACCCACTGAATTGGATCATATGAATAGTAACCACCATAGTATAAAAAATATTTATAATTTTATTAAATTATTTAATTTAATAAATTAATGGGATCTCAATTTTTATTAATGTAATTTTATTCATAAATAATATGTTTTCTTAAAAATCAGTTTTTTTTAATTTTTTCACACCAATACTAGAAATTTTTTTAATTTATATAAATTTTAAATGATTAAACGAATATAATATTTTAACTTTTAATTTTAATTTTTTGTATCATTAAATTGTAGGGTTTTTATAAAAATATTAATTTTTTCCAAATTGTAAAAATAATGATTTTTTTGAATAAGTTTATTTATTTTTAATTAAAATTTATATTATGATTATAATGTTATAATAAAATAACACAATTAAACATTAATTATAAATACTATAATTAATTACATAGGAATGATAATTTTACATTATTTTTTAATAAGAAAATTTTTATGCATCAAAATGCATTAAGAAAAAAATGTTTTTTGTGAGAGCATTGTGTTTTTCACATAATGAATAAAATTAATATCATCTGTTAAATGGATTAAATAAATATTATAGATTGTATATTCAGTATTATATTTTAACAACCATTTAATTATTTTAACATAGAAATGAATAGGTGTAAATTTTTAAATTTCATGAGAATTGATTATAAAAAAATGGGGTTTTTCAGCTTGATTAGTTATTTTAATTTAAATTAATAAATATATAGATATTGATTCTAGTAAAAAATATTCCATATTTTTAATAAAAATAACGTATATAATTTAATAGTTTGAAATTATTTTTCTGTCATAGGGCACAATATTATATGCAAAATTTTCTTACCAACATCAAAAACAAAACTCATTTCCTTGGGCTTAGACAAAGAGATAAGTGTAGGATTACGACCCACACATTTCTAATTATTATTGGGTAAATGTATCTCTACCATACCATATAATAATATTTAACTATCTTCCATTTGTATCCACTTTCCCTGAAATGTGACTTTATATAGTTGAAATATTTTAAAAATTGCATCTCTGTCCCTATGCCATCTTATAAAAGGTATCTTCTTCTTCTTCATTGTTAAAATAATCAGATACTTAGAGATTACCCATACACAGCTCCAAATCCATCCTAGTTTCCTTCCACTCATCCTAAAGCTTCACATATTCTCTTAAGAACAATCCTTCAAGGACAAATTTTTAGCTATTGGGGTATCTAAAAGAATAAATTTAAATATTATTTGAACTCCTTTAATTTTATTTTTTAGTAAAACATAAGTAGACCTATTTATGCATAAAAACACGAATAATACTGTAAAAGTAATATACATAGATTTTATTTTTGTGATGGTATAACATTTTTCCACCTGTTATCCATAAAATGGGATGTAGAATTTTTTCTCATGTGCGTGGGGGGACTATCATAATCACATAGTGATACGATTAATTTTAAATCAACATATTTCATTAGTGGTTATAATGAATGATTTAATTTTTTTATTATTTTTTTATCATAGTTATTCTTATATTATTATAATGTGTTATTTATAATATTATTTTATTCTTTATTTTTAAATGTTTACTTTCACCACCCGTTCCTACAAAGGTACCCCTCATTTGATGACAATAATGAATATGATATAATGACCAATTATTCATCCACCCATTGTAATAACCAAAATTTTATAAATGCTATTTCTTTCAAGAAATAAATTTTTGATATATTATATAATATATTATTACAGTCATAAAGCACATAATTAAACATAGAAGAGTTTATTCATAAATGAAGATACAATATTCCACAACTAAACCCATCTAAATCATAAAAATTACAATGGAAAAAAAATATAAATTATGAAAGGTTTCATTAGAAAAGTTAGATCCTTCTAATCTACTATAATCGTCGCCTCCATGGCCAAAACTATAAAAATTAAATAAAAACATTACTATACCAATAAACTATATAAGAAATGAAATTATAAAACCATGCAATGAATTTTATCATTTCATTAATGACGGAATAAAATAATAATTATAGGAGGTAATGTGACCATTGGAATAGTAATGTGAGCATTGGAATTATTACCTGATTGTGGGGAATAACAACCTTTCTGTTGAAATGGTATCCTAAAAAATTAATGGAATTTTTTGTATATATTTATTTATTTACATTGAATAATCACATTAAATATGAATATTATCAACCTATAACACATATCTCATGGTTAAAAAATAAAAACAAAATATGTAGATTTTTAATAGAATGTATTTATGGTATTTCACAAAATTCATATTGAATAATTTTAAAAATTAAAATATCCAATGATGGAAAAATATTTTCATAAAATTAATTCAATTTTTTGAAATAATCATTTCAATTTTTTCAATTTTTTTAATTTTCTAAAATACATTAATTTTTAAGTGAATACCAAAAATAAAATATTTTCCTAATAACAGAATATAAAATTAAATCATTGTTAATTTATTAATGACTAAATAACTTATAAAAATTTTGTTTCGTATAACAAAATATTAAATTCGATAAATAATTCATTTAATTAAAATAAAAATGTTTTCCAAACCAAAATATTAATTTCCAAAGTCTAAATTCTAATGTATTCTATGAAAATAACATTATTTGGTTTTTTCCTCTTTCTCTTTTAATTAGTAATTGACCAAAAATTATAAAGAGGTTAAATGTCATATAGAAATTGAACATAATTTATATATGATCCTTTTTTAGATGTATCACTATTTTGTGGGTTTCCATACATATTGTATTTTACTGAATATTTTATTATTGAATTACCTATCACCATGATTATAATTAACTCATGTATCTCCCATTAGAAAACCCCTTCACCCTCACAAACCAAATCCAAATATCATTCCAAATATTCTCACTATATCCCATTAGAATACATATGGATGTTTTGGAGTAATCCATGTCCTCGAATCAATGGTGTTTAACGCCATATATGAGAAGCATTATCGAGATAAGGGTAGGTTTATGTTATCTCTTCTATTATTTTTCTCTTCTCTTCATTGTTTTTTAATTAAATTTTAAAAATAATATATTAATGAATAGGTAGTACTTTAAAAGTATATTAATTTTCTAACCTACTAAAAAATTATATTTTTGACTTATTTGTTTTTTATACTTCTCTTTCAACTAGTTTGGAAATTATCCCTTTAATAATCAGTTAATCTCCAATGAAGAAATTTCTATTGAAGTTTTTTTCTAACAAACCAATTGGATGGTAATATTAAATTATTTATGATATATAAATTACTGATACATGTATTTGAGGACTCATTAATTAATTTTAAAAAAATGTATAGATTTCGCTGAAAAAATAGTAAAAATAGAAAAAATAGAAATTATCTGGGAAGTCATGATATCAAAACTATTTCTAATTATAATGTTTTTATAACAAATATAAAAAATTATTAATATTGATAAATGTTGAAAAAAATTTAAATCGTTTAATAATGTGTAAATTTTTTAAATAACACATTTTTTATTATTTAGTAGGAAATAATGTGACAGAATAATTTGGGATTTAAGGTAATGGTATTATCAAATGAAAACTCATTCTTTTCGATTATATACAATTACATTTTTATTTCAATATTAATTTTATTATTATATCCCTAATTTTTCCCTCAAATAACATTTTTATTTTATTTTGGTGATAATCATTTTTCTCCCCTTCCAAAATGTTTTCATAAAAAATTAAAATGATTTTTTGGAAAGTGATGAATTTTGAAAAAATATATTGAGTCCACTTGAGATGTATTTTCTTTCAAAGAATAAAATGATCTCTATGGAAAATTTATAACCCCCTTATAATTTTTGGAATAAAAATTCAATTTCAAAAGCTATTTTTTAGGAATTATTTTTGAAACCCATTAATTTCCATTGGTTATTTCATGAGTACAATTATTATATATTCTATTTGGCGTTCATTATTATGATAATTTTATGATTTGGATGATAATAAAGGAATTATATAGCCAAAAAATTAATCAGGTAAGGTTATATATATCATGATATTATGAATACAATTCATGAACATGATGATAGCATTGTTCACAATGATGATTATTTGATTTATTTAAAATTTCTATGTGTGGACATGATGGGAGGTTTGATTAGAACTATGTGTTGTATCTAAAAATTAACTATAGAGTTTCGTTATTATAAATATTCTACATTTCATTTTATTATTAATTGATTCCCCCTTACTTATAATGATAGTCCTAAACATATTATATTTTTGTGATAATAATTCTCACAACTCTAATATTGAATTGTGTTTCTTCTTCCTCCTCTAACAAGGATTTTTACTCTCCATTTTCATTTATTTATATGATAAGGGTAAGCATGGATTAAGAAAATCATGTGATTTCTGGAAGGATGAGGAAGAAGAATATAATAACTTTTTATTATTTATAATTGTTTCTTAAGACAAATTTTCCAAATACACTAACCATTAAGTCCTATGTCGTGTCTCTATTATGTTTTTTATAATTAAAAAATGTAATACTCATTTTGAAATACATGAATTTATATATCTATTATTCCTCAAGTTGGATTCCATCAATGAGGGTATACAAATCTCATCATGAGAGTAATTTCCCTATACTACTAGATATAGTAAATAGAGATAGAAAATCAGTGATCAATCAGCTACATAACATAATATAAAAATTAAATGACCAAAAAATATCCCAAAATTTATATATGAAGTACACAAACAAATGTTTTAAAAAAAGACCCAATGAAAATTATAAAAAGAAAAAACTCCAAATCTTGAGATTGAAATTCCCAATATAATCCATGATGTCTTCCTAGAAACCTAATATAAAATGTTTTATATGTCATGTGATAATAAATGTATAATTTGTAGGAAAATAAAAGTCTCTCATGCATTTTTGAAAAGAGTATAACAATAAATCTGTGAGAAAAAATCACCTAAATAAGTCATATATTCAACCCCCACCACACCAGGATTCACTCATCAAATAAAACATCCATGTATAATAACATAATACAAATACTATAAATTATTGGGTATCCCACCCAACATTCAGAAAAATATCCCTCCCTCACAATGCTACATCATATGTCATGACACTCCATTTTATGACATATATTAATATATATATATATATATATATATATATATATTTCACATCATGAAAAGATTCCATTATGAAACTGGTCATTACACCATATCTCACGTATATACATCTTTTCCATCACAACACATATTTATTGAAGAAAACTTTACCACATCCAATATAAAATAGTAATCAATGTAGTATATTAACATGAACATAAAGGACATCAACATTATTTCACCCTCCTACCATACATAAACCCGATAATAATCTAACTCATCACATCTCATCTTATCACATTTCACTAAAGAAACCATGTCTATCACAACACCTCACATATTCATATTTCAATTTTTTACTTTAGGTTTTCACTATCTATTCATGTCAATTCCATGGGGAATGGATATTGGGAAAGGCGATGTATTTAATTTTTTATCCTCACAATTTTGATATGGAAAATAATAGCTACAAATATATGGCTGTCAAAATAAGGTGCTCTATATAGGTGGGGTTCATACTCTAAATCATAATGAGAATAAAGGGTATATATATATAAATGTTTACAATAAAAACCAATGAGTTCTCAAAAAAAAATTATAGCCAAATTAAAACATCCCACACCATCCTCAAATCATTAACACTTTAACTACCGCTACAGGATGAATAACAACACATGACCATCTAGAAGAAATATTTCACATTTATCCTTCTTTCTAAAAATAATACATTCTATATTTTTAAATTAAACCCCCATTTAATATATATAGATATTTAATTCCATTAACTCTAGCATGATCATATCATAATTTAATTAACATATTTCACATTTAACATCAACCACATTTTACCACACATCCTATTATTGTTAATTCATTCCTAAAAAATTCTTCACACGCCATTTAAATTAATTATTAAAAAATTTACTCTAATACTATATAAGATACTACCATAACAAAACTCACACACAAAAATAGCCCATAATCCTCATCAAGCCAACCATCCCCACATCATAACTAAAAATTAAATCCTCTACAACATATTAACACCATAACCCATCAGTAAAATACAATACAACCACACATCACAGTGACATTCACATTATAAAACATAAATTTTTTCTTATTGAAATTGTGTATATCTAAAATTCCACTTCAATATTTTATGATCATTGTAAAAAAACATTTACTCTCATAGGGAAACCATTTCATTAACCACATATAAGGGATTACACAAGAAAATTTAATGTGTTATAAAAAGAAAACAACAAATTTGATTCATGGAACTTTTCAAATGATTACAATCAAGTAACCTATTGTACATAACTTTCTATATGACATTAAACTCATACACTGAAAATATTATGATAATATTAAAATAATTAAATACATGAAAATAATTCATCTTGCCCTTCAGTTTCAATTAAGAATATCATTATCATTATTAGGATTGTGAAATTTATCATCCCATATATTAAAAAAAGTAATGCCACTCGTTCAGAATACACAATATGAGACACAAGGGATCCCCTACCCCAAATGGTGATTTCTAGTCTGTTGCTCAAATTGGATGAAGAGAAAAACCATTATTGATCACAATAGTGAAGAAGATAATCTAATTCAATTAAAAACCACTTTGAATTGGTCATCAAGGACCAATGTTGAAATCCACTATAAGGGGGAAAAATGGATCTTCTGGAATAACTTTGGTTACCCATGATATAAGAGGACACATAGAGGAATTTTTGGGATCGATGGACCCTAGAAATTTATACCTAACATAAAAAAATAAAACCACATCACATCCCATAAGAACATTCCATATAAAAACTAAAAAATGAAGGGACCATGATTCCCCCACCCAACATTGACATAGCCCTCTAGGTCAAATGCACTGAAAATAATGACTATAATGTTGTTTTAGATCTTAAAAAATATGAAATAGGCCATAGTGTAGCCCAGACCACTATGCTACAAACCCAATCAAACTATGTAGATAATGAACTATAGCTCTATCTCAATAATGATGTTGTACAAAAATGGTATAAGCACTAAAACTCCCACCACTGGAATCCACATTTCATTTGTATTGTCCATTCCATAGGCCTCAACTATATAGATGGGTGGTGAAATAGAAAAGGCTCCATGGAACAGATACCCCCAATACTATCCTAGATCCAAACACTTCTCTATGCCCCCTATGTAACAACTGAAGATCCAAGATGTAGCTACTAAATTTTTCTAGCAACCACTTTATCCACATTACAACCATGACAAAAAATGGAAGTACAAGACCCTCCTCCTTCCAAACACCTCTAATAACCGTGTAACATCCTCCACGTGACTCCAACACCTAAAACACAAAAATTAAGTGGATCCAAATGTCTTATCCATTAAATCAGATATATCACAAACCATTCTCACCATTCCAAATAAAAATAATCCAACGAAGATATAGGGAACATGTATAAACAACCATACCTCATGAATACTCTCTAGGATCTCTTTACTACCCATACACTACCACACCGAAAATAAAAAATAAAAAAACCATCAGATATCCCCAAAAACCACATCACCATAATATATTTCCATCCACCTCACTAGGTAAAACACCACAACATTTCATACCAACCGCAAACCTCCTCCTCCATATTGAGAAATATGTAATAAAATATGATTCTCCATAAATCCCAGGAAAACTGCCAAATGAAAAACAAAATGATATATCTCCTAGATAAAAATTAATGTAATTCCATCTTCATTATCAATATATTAACCAATTTTAGTGGTATTGATTCTCATGCATAGTTTTATTCATGTAAATATAATTACATGTCGCGATTAGGAATTTGTTTTTTCCATTTATAGGTGTTTGAAGATTTAATTCATGAATCATTTAATTTAAAATAGCATATCCTAACCAACAAGATTTCATACATCATATCATTAAGAAAAAATAAATAAAACAAAACTGAAAAACAAATTTCGGTACTGGGAAAACTTCTACATCTCACTCTCACATGTACTATATTTTAGGCTGTTATACCTCAACAATAGAGGAACCAATTTAATTTTACATCCATGAAACACCTCCTTACAAAGATCTTGTATATTCATAGAACATTATATATGCATAAAATCATCCTCGATATCAAATAGTCCATATTATAATTCATGTGAGTCGTTATGATGATATTGAGGGAACTGAGAAGCCTAGAAATTTTTGTTGATTTGGTCAAGAACTGAAAAATGTTCTGAATAATAAGGCTATGATCCAATGTATCCCAATACATTGGATATCCTGAAAAACATGTTTGAGATCTTACTCAACATGCCAAACCTCTACTTCCAACATTTAGAGGAAACTATCAAGAACACAAGGACTCTAACCTAGAAATCAATGGGATCATCTAGTATTCAGATAAATACATCTACCTATCTTATTATATTCTAACCATATCACGAACAATAACAAAATACTTTTTTTCTTCTCTACAACATATTGAATCTGAGAACAGATGAATCCCCAACTGCATCCCATCATAATGAAGAATGAAATGGCAGTTTGTATAAATCCGCAAATGGGGATATTACAATGGATTATTGTTATCTATTTGTGTATGAGTATTAAACCAATAAAATTTGTTTTTTCCACGATCCATCGTTGTTTAAAACCCATTCCCACAACTTATCCTCTAGTGTATGGATCTTCCTCTTCGTATATCAGTCCATATGAATGTAGAAAAAAGTGCTAAGGAAAAACTAATTTCTAAAAGGCTAATGTAATCTCCTTTATATGGATGATAAAATGATGCATCATGATCCAATTTAATATGACATAAATATTCATTTAGTCGAACCACCTCACCCACAGACACCCTAAAAAAATTCTTAGAAGATGAAAACTTAATCACTATACAATGGGATTATTTCATCCACCGATCAGCAATTACCCATATAGAACCACAACCTATTTAAGGGTTGGGTGACCCTGTGATGAAATAAATTTTTTTAACATCCCATTTCCACTCAATATCATCCATGTGCTGCAATAAGACTCTAGTAACAGAGTTCCCCTCCTTTAAATACTGGAAAACCTGACATCAGACCACTAACACTTCCATTGTCCATTTAATCTCGGGCCACCAAAATGGGGCCAAAATTTATGGTACATCATTTATATTCCAAGGTGAAATTCCAAATTTGAAATTTGAAACTCAAAAATGACTCATTCTTGAATCACTACCAAAAAAATGACATGTTATGAAATAATATTTGGTTTATACCACCATCTTATCATCCTACTAATGTATCTCCATGGACAACATGATCCAGAATCACCTATGTCTCCATGTCACCCCATTGAGAATCCTCTAAATTCCATATCTAATAATATTTCACTATTAATAGATAAATTTAACCTCCACCATCAGCCACACATGCATCACCGTGAAAGGATTCCAACTCCCACATCTCCCTCCTTGAATATTCAGTCTCCTAATAAATAAATTTCTAGGACTTCAACTCAAAGTGTCAACTACAACACTTCTTTTTCCCATGATTTAAGATATGTCAAATTAAATGACCTGAGCATACTCTATCCATCTCCATTATCAAAGATTTATTTGAGGTTGAGAAAAAAATATACCTCGAACACTTATGATCTATGGAGACCAAAAATCACTCCCCAATGAGTAAATGTCAGTATAAGTTTAGATCAAAGACAAGCTCCAGAGCATGGGTGGAATGGTTAGGCTAGTGGGGGACTAACTACCAAGACCTATAATTGATTCCATCTCTATTATACATTAATATACCTACAAAAACAAGAAGTGAAATCATAAACAAAACCTCAGACTACCCCTTCATCTTGAAATTAAAGGACTAGATAACTAATTGACTTCATCTTTCTATAGTAAAATGCTTCCAGACACTGATCTGACCAGAAAAAATCCTGATCATTATTAGTTATATATTTCAATGGGGACACAATCCCTGAAAATTTGTAATTATCCTCTAGTAATATCTAATGAGACTAATAAAAGTACTAACCTCTATCACATTCTTGAATTATTCCCATGAAAGGAAAATCTTGGCCATCTATAGGCTTATAGAAAACACATCATGTGACATGACATGCCTAAAGAAATAAAAATGTCATCTCCAAAAAATACTCCCAAAAGACATTATATGGTTCTAGTGGCATTGAAAAACCACCAAGATGGTCCTAATGTGATTCGAAATCTCATCCTCTACCTTTAAATAGATTAATATATTTTCGATGAAGATAACCTTGAATTGTCTTAGAAATCCATAGAACACATTGTTCTTGATCCACATGGACATATACGGTTCCTCTATAACACTGAACATCTAAACCATGAACTCCAATTTCCCACACATACATTTGAATGTATACTTTGGGATATCAACTCCATTCACCCTAACCTGGTGAAAACCTAACCACAAACCAATATTAGAAATAAACACATCTCTTTTCATAGAGTAGAAAAGATATTTTATTCTTGTAAAAGGGAAATGATTCTTGATCATAACATTACTCCAGATTGAGTGATATACACACAATTGCAGATAATTACATGAATTCATAGAGATTAACAATGGGCCATATCATAGTGACCCACTTGTGAAGAAGAAACCATTTTGTACCATATCATAAATCTATTTCTTTAACTCTAGCACCTAAAAAGGAACCATCTGATAAGGATCTATCGAAATCAAACTTCTATTAGTATAAAATTTATCCCAAATACAACATCATGTTTAGGGGGTAGTGTCACACCCTCTGGGGGAAAATCATCCAGAAAATACTTCAGAACCTTGGTACCTACTCTATTATAGCCTCCACAGATTCTATTGAGAGATCATTCATTAAAAGAATAAGATTATCCACAAATCTATATGATACAAGTTTTTTCCTCCCATCAATAAATACTACATGATGACCATCTATATCAAAAAAATAACTCACCTCTAGAGGAAGATAATAACATCTCACATGGAATACAACCAATCAATTAAAACAATGACATCATGCGAATGCATCTATAAAAAATATCCCTACGGGACTAATATGACCCATCACCCTTCAAAACCCATGGCACACATAGAATATACATTCCTAGAATCTGATAGGTGTAGTCCACACTAGGGGAACAAAGAGCCTCTCAAAATCTAGTCCATGATAATAGACTAGAATAGATTTAACAAAGTGGTGTGAGAATCCATATACAAAAAAGGAATAATCAATTAAATATGATAAACTAATCATAAATCGATGTTATTTTACCCCTCTTGTGCTGAAGACTACACTGCATGCAACTGACTATGTGCATATCCCCCACATCTCTCATAATAGACACCTCTATGACCTTGATCTTGTAGATTTACCCAAACAAAAGGAACATCTTCGGGTCAGTATACACTATATCCATACCTTATCAAAAGATCATAAGACTTCTTCTCATGTTACTAATATGGTACCACTAGTAGCTTCCACTAAGGATGACACTAATCTAGTCTACCTTCAATAATCTAATCCTGAAGAATCACTAGGTAAATATTCTTGTTATAGTCATGAACCCCATGGAAAAATAATAGTATCTATAGTTCTCTAGTAAATTTATGAAAATAAATGGCCTTATAAGCCCCAATATATTGATGTTTATGTTTATTTGGAACTAGTTAAATTTATGATGTCCTTGTATCGTGAGACTTACGGTTGATAACCCTTCTCATTGAGTAACCCTACTAGTTCCCACTTTTTATAAGCCTCCTAACAAGTGCATCTTATCAATCACATCCATATTCTTTTAATATTTTACAATCATCAATAGTGTCAAGGGGGAAAATAAAAACTAGATAAAAGTAAAGAGTGCATCATCAAGCTATCTCACATGGGTCTCCACATCAGTAAAGTGGTTCAGGAAAAAATATCCTTGAGCACAATTCATATCCTCCACACATACATACTCCCATAATAGAGACAAATAATCTATACAACCATCACTGACTTTATGTTTTATGAAAGGATCTCTACTCAAAAATCATTCTAGATATTGGCACTTGAAATATGTAAGAACACATGTTTCCATATGTGGTAAAAATAATTTTCACTTTGTTTAAATGGTTAAATATGACCTACTATAGATACCTAATTTTATCGTGGGTATTTAAAGGATGTTCAGGGCTTTTTTGGATCTCATAACCCAAGATTTTCTGTTGAAACTCCTTGCCATGCGATTAGTGTAAACCAATTGGGGAAGGACACAAGGATTAAAAAACAATGTGGGTTGTTGTCCATGAGTAGGGGAAGGACATTTGGTTAGACCTAACAATAAAATTTGGGCCACATGACCATGAAGAATCCTTGGAATTTTTGACATTGGTTTTTTTCATGGATTCATCATGGTTAGTTAAACTGTGAATGGAAACCCTATGGGTTCAATTATCTTATAATTAACCATGAAAGGTTTCCACGTTGTTTGTCAAACCATGAACCTAAACTGTTCACCCCCTTTATTTTTGGAAATTTTATAACATAAAATCAAATTTAAATATTTTTTAAACCGAAATCAATAATTTCTTCAATAGATATAAACTCTCCCCTTTCAGATCTCCCAACGGTGAATATTCTTTAATTTGTGATAAGTCAACCATCTAATCTCATATTCAAGTGTCAGTCGTCTCATTAGATCCACATCATTGAGTACTCCATTAATGTTTATCCATTTATTATTTTTTTCATATCTTTTTAATTATATAGGTTGAAGCTAATTTTCTGTATTTATAGGTTCTTCATCCTTTATTCAAATTCCTATCAATCTGATTTGAATCAGTATTTGATAGTGGATGAGAACCCAACTATTAAGATACTATAGAAGTTCTATACTTGTTCTCATTGTTTTTCACTTTATATACATATCTACCACTGTTTCTCCTTCCAGAAATTCTGGAATGACCCCAATATTAAGTTAAATAATTGAATTAAAAGAAATTGGATCTATTAGGGATTCCCTTGGGTTCCATTATGATGTGTTGGAGGTAGTTTCCCTAACCATGGATGCCCATGGGGTGTTCCTTATGAAAATACCTTATTAGTCCTTGGTTGAACCACCAAAGGGGTGTGTTCTCATGATTACCAAGATATATGTATCCTAATTACAATAAAATGCTTTTCGATTGAGGGATAAGAGAAGTTTTTCCTCCCTTGGCATTAGTTATATAATATGCCTTATTAAATTGATCAATTTATTTACTTGGATGTAAATTGTATATAATTAGTTGGTATACTCATTGTTGGATTACCATTATCTATAAATGAAAAAAATTGGTAGATTTAATCAATGTTTTTATTTGGAAGTGAATAGTTACAAGATTTGGTAAACTCCTGTGGTATGAATGATAAATGTTTCGAAATGAGGAATGATTCTTTAGATGCCTTAGACGTTATTAAATCGATCCTGAAGTGGTAGTGGATTACTTGGTTAGAGATTCCTCCTTGGGTGTTGATTCCATGGGATCTCATGGGCCTTGATACCCCTTGGATTCTCCTTACATAGACTCATATAGGACATGTTAGTTGAAATGTTCCTATTACTACAACCATTGCCTAATCAAGTTTCCATTGAGATTCTCCAAGGATTTGATGAAGATGCCTTGGTCTCCTACACCATGGAATTGGCCCTTCGTGGTCTAACAGCTGATTATATGAAATGACTGTGAGAAATATGAAAGGCCTTATTTAATCCCTTGGTCGTGGATGTTATAACACATCATATTTTATGTAATTGTCGTGGTTGATATGGTTCCATGGTTGTATGGTGAGTCCATAGTGTTTTCTTCCCTTTCCAACTAGCTCTCATGGTACAAGAGAAGAGACTCTTTATGCATGGATAGTCTGAAGGTTTTGTGGTATAACTTATAGTACATACATGCCATCAGAATCATTAATTTTATTTACTTCTTACTTATTTACATGCACACTATTTAGCA
This sequence comes from Viscum album, assembly GCA_963277665.1. NCBI lineage: Eukaryota > Viridiplantae > Streptophyta > Magnoliopsida > Santalales > Viscaceae > Viscum > Viscum album. Next base: position 1,446,361,282 of record OY728151.1, on the reverse strand, counting down.
TGTTATAGTGAAAAACCTAGAAATGAATATATAATTGGGTGGTTACCTACAAGGAATTTTTCTCACACCCTATCCAAGCCATTGTTGGGTACCCAAAATGACTTTAGGGATGTAGGTAGGGACCATGTAACGTGAAAACATTTAAATGCTTAATATTATTCCAAGATTAGGAGCAGGGGATCAAGGGACCAAGATAAGGATCGGGATGCTATTAAGATGTAACACATTTTTTTATTTTGATATTTTGGGGTACATGTATTGTATTTTACCCCAATACAGCTATTTTGGAAAAAAATTATATGAAAAACATGTATCGTCAACTTTTATATGAGACACTTCTAGAAAAAAAAATTATACATTCATGTCTTGTTTATTTATCTATTTTCTGATTGTTATACATAGTTATACTACTTAATTGTTTTTAATTCTACAATTTTACACTCTAGTGGTGAGGGAATATTATCCCCAAATAAACACCTAGTCCCTTTCTTTTAGTTTGAAGAAACTTGAATTTGGGGAGATGCACTAGATTTCATGTGGCTAAAAGGGATCGTGGGACTTTTGAGTGGCATCCATGACCCAGACATTACAATGTGGTATTAGAGCCTCTATTTTTCTAGTTTATCATGTGGATACCATATCAATCAATTGGTAGGAAACATAATTTGGTAATGATATGTTCCTTATCATAGATAACCCACGTACTAGAAAAAACTATATTCCCTTAAATAAAATTGATGATTTCTATATGATTTCTATTATAGTAGATTGGATTCCACCATTGGGTGAAACACTTGATTCATGTTGTTTTTTTTTCGATATGATTATGTCTTTTATTTATTTTAAACCAGATAATATGAGGGTTTTCCATCTCATGAATCATTTTGAAAACTTTTTACAAATCACATGATATGAATTATTCTATTTCATTAGGATTCATTTCTTGTTGAATGTTATTTTGATTGGTGCTATGATAGATGTGATTGATGTTGTGATAGTTTTTTTGTGGATATAGAACTGACATCATAGCATAGTTCATAAGGAGTAATTGACCATATAGATAAGGAAGTGACACACCTTTTTGTTCAATCATGTAATGTGAGTGTCCTATGATATGGATTATATGGGTACCATAATTTTTTCCATGCGGTGTTTTGGGCCCTCATAGATTAGAACATGGTGAACCATTGGTTAGAATTTTGAAAATATGAATGATGTAAATTAAATGTAAAATTAATAATAATTTCAAAGGATAATTGACATGATAGATAGATATTTCAACCTAAAACAATATTTTTAGTGAGAAAGTGGTAATATCTCGTCTGAATTTTGTGATATTTCCTTCCAAGGTCCTGGATTTAGGAGCTGACGGTGTTATATGACCTCAATTTGAAGGATTTTAACAGGTCCTATAATTTTGGGATGCGAAATTTGATATAGTTGTTTTTTAGAACAGTTTTTTTGAATTTTAGATTAATGAAACCATGATGAAATACAATCATATGCTAGGATGGAGGAAATGACCACACTATGGTGGCTGTGGGCCTTGGGATATAGGTGGATCCTTCTTTACTTCCCACTGTGAAATTAATTGATGATTTATAAACTGATGTTGATGAATAGTTCTCAGATGGATTCTATCTCTTTGTGAAGACTTTTTAGGGAACACCATAGTCTCATTTGTCTATGGCTATGTTGATGCATGTGTTCGACCAACAACATAATAGTTTATTTCGAGGGATGGGATTAAATCTTATAATAATCTATTGTTAGATAACATGATATAAATCTTTAATCATCTATAGATAGCTCATGAGTGGAGTGTGAAGTTCATGACATATATGCTATGTGGTGAAGAAAAGTGACGGTGGGAAGTTTCGAACCATGATGAAAAACAGTGAGATATGTGTTTTTCTATTTTCCAAACCTAATTATATTACTAATTTTAACCTAAGACTCTATGAGAATATTGGTATTTGGTTTTCATACGTTTAGAGAAATGTGTTATGACCATTCTGGGGAACTCTACACGCTTCATAGAGTGGATGTGTTTTTCACTGACATACCATACTAATGAGATATTAGGAGTGAGACAATTTAAGGAAGGTATCAAAAATTATATTATATTTTAGATCAACATGTTAAAATTGAAATCTACTAATTAAATTTTGAATCATTAAATGATTATAGAGTATATGTTGAGGGATACAGGGGGAGAAGTGTAGTGTAGTGTTGTCACCCAACCCAATGGTTCAGATTCTGCTGGTAGATAGAGTATTCTTGATGTTTCCCATGAGATAAGGAAAATATATGTAATGAGTGCTGGTATCTCAGTTTCATATCATCAATATGGAAGATGGGTCCATAAGAAGAATTATTGTTATAGTGACCCAATCAAGTTCCAATGTTTATGTAGATTAGGCTACACAAAATGATATTGTAGGACCTTTAATACTACTATTAGTTGTAGGGGTCTTCCCTAATACCTAGTTCAAGAGCATGTTTCTCATATCTATATCATATTTGGAGTTGGACCAGTTCTGGTTGGTCAGGAAGAGGTAGTGGTGGTTGTGGCTGAGAAATCTAGACAATATTTACACTAATGCATCAGTGTGGGACTACTTTGGTAAGTGATGTTGTTTGATAGTGTTGTGGTTTAGCCTATATATATTCTAAAAAACAAACCACGAGTACTAGGTCTGTAGACCATCTGTGATGAGGAGAACAATATTATTAGAATATATTATTTCATTAACTCTTTTTGGTAGAGTTTCATCACATAGATTCATATCCTCACCAGTGGTGAAACGTAATGGGCTCATTATACTATGTCCTGAAATTATTATGATTCTAGAAACCCCATTAGGAATTATAATGGATGATTTACACTAGTTTAGGGAGTTCCCCTTAAGGTTTGTGGGTTTCACATCATTTGGAATTTATATGTCCTCTAGATGATAGGGTGTGAGATCATAATCGTTATGTATTGGCTATTAGATTATCAATATTATGATGAATACCATCATCGTAGGGTGACTTTCACATCAACATAGGGTAAAATTTATACTCATAAGGTTGAATGGGATGTCTAAGAAAGCCGATCTGGACAACATCATCATGGGCTAAGTATGATGGAAACCCCTATTTCTAATTTATATCTAAATGTTCATGGATGGAGTTAGGACTACTTTTCTCCAATGGTTGATCATTCAAGGATGTTTTCCTAGAAAAAAAAATTATGTTTTACCTCTGAAGAGAGAGTTTGATATCTCTATAGAGCTTGTTCTATGAGTTTTACTAGTATCCATTCCTCCTTATAGGATGACTATATATAAATTTTAGGATCTCAAGTGGTAGCTATATAATTTATAAGAAGATGGGTGTACTTGACACAGTACATCTTTATGGGGTTTTCTGGGACTTTATTAAGAAAAATTATATTTCACTCTTAGGATTTTGTGGATTATCAAATTTTGAACCAACTGAAAGTTAAAAATGGATATCCCCTACATGGATAAATGGTATGTTTGATCAGCTTCGAGGAGATCAGGTGTTGCTGAAAATTGACTTGAGGTTCAGATTTCACTAGGTAAATGTGAAAGATAAAAACATACCATGTACATTTTTTCAAAGTATGTATGGTCTATACAAGAATCAGGTTATTTTGTTTAGTCTCATGAAAATGTTATTGTTTTCAAACCACATATGAACTGTGTATTCCATCTTTATCTGGATTCATTTTTTCTTGTTTTAAAAGATGATAACTTGGTGTATTCTAACAGTTGACACGGCCATGGAAAACACCTTGTTATCATTTTCGATACACTAATAAAGAATCATTTATATGATGATATCAAGAAGCTACACTTCTAGATGGACCAGACTCACTTCTTGGGTCACATTATATCAGATACATGAGTATCAATATACCTATAGGTGGTTATAGGAGTAGTTTCCCTGGAAAACCCAATGATATTCTTTAACATGTGACATTTCTAGGGGATAGCTTGATATAAATTGATTTTATACAGGACATCTCTCACTTACAAGTTCCATAGACAAGCCTAATTAAAAAGTGTGAGAAGTTTGAATGGTCACAGATCTATGATTCATACTTTCAGGATATGAATTTGAGATTTAATATATCATAGGCCTTGATAATTCTAGAGTTGGGAAGGAGTAACACTATGTATTGTGAATGTAGGGTATCAGGCTTGGAGTAGTGTTGATGCAGTGTGATAGAGTCATACCATATGGCTCTTGGAAGTTGTGTCCACAAGAGATAAACTACCCAACACATGATCTTGAGTAAGGTTCAATTGTTTATGATTTTCACTCTAGGTTAAATTACTTACATGGAGAGCATTTTGTGGTGTCTGCAGGTCACAAAAGACTCAAGTACATATTTAGATAGTGTGATCTGAATCTGAGGAAGGAAAGTTTGGTTGAATACCTACATCCTTTCGTTATCGAACATTCTTACACGATTGGTAAATGCAATTTTGTGTCTGATGTAATATGTATTAGGAATCATATATAGGAAGCTCAGTAGTCCATTAGAAAGTGAAATATCATGGATTTGTTCTCTGAGATTCACTTAGAGTTTCACGATAGTTAGGGGTAGACCTATCTTTAAGGCATAGTTATGACCTCTACCATACTGGGTAGATTAAGGTAGTGTTAGATATCAGATGTAGAGATCCTAGTCCTATGAAATAGTGTGGTTGGTGTGGACACTCTTTATGGTTTTACCATAGGAGAGGACAAGATTCTCTATGTACCTAGATGCATTTTCGTTTCTTCATAAATGCGTGAGGATCTAATGCATGAGTTTCATGCCCTACCTTTGGATGTTCTCCCTAGAGTGAACAATTTGTATATGACATACACCATCAGTACTAGTGGAAGAGTATGAAGTGTGAGGTAGCTAGTTTCATTACGAGGTGTTCCATTGGCCATAATGTGGAGTCTAAATACCAGTGACCATTAATAATTTTATAGTAATTTCATATTCCCGATTGTAAATGGGATGGTGTCATGATGGATTTCATGATAGGTTACCGAGGATTCATCAATGTAGTGATTCAGTGTTGGTTGTCATCACTAGGATCACAAAGGTTTTTCATTTCTTATCCACCAAGAAATAGTTAGTTTTAATGATATTTGGAGTTAGTATGTCCATGAGATTGTATTACCCCACGGGGTCCCACAAACTATAATTTCAGGTATGGAAACCCTCTTTAAATATCACTTATTGAAGATTTTGTAGAGGGAATTGGGTAGATCGGTACATCTGAGCATATGATACAACCCTCAGACTGATTTCCAGTTACTGCATAAGATTCAGGTTTGTGAGGAAATTCTAGGAGCATTTGTGATGGATTATGGGGCTCGTGGGAGAAGCATATATCCATAGTTTTTTTCTCCAAGAACAATATCTATTAAGAGCTTGTGAAGATGGAACACTATTGGGATTTGTACGGTTGGACATGATGATATTACCTATGGTACATAGAGGCAAATGATATAGATTTACTTGGAATATGTCTCATTCAACACCCTTAAAAGTAGTTTTAGTTGATTATGAAGTGGATGGACACTACACAGTGTCATCCGAAATCAAACGACAATCACTGAAGATGACATCTTCAATATGAGGTTGGGGATTTGGTTTTATTACCTGTTTCAATGATGTAGGGAGACACGAGAATAATGAGACATGGTAATCTATCACCATGATATATCAGGAAATTTTAGAATATGGGTATAGTCGCGATGGTAACCTATCCGTTTTGTAACGCCCTTCCCCTAGAAGCTCGGAGCTAGTGGATTATTTCTATACATTGGAATGATTACAAGGAATTAAATCCAAAAGGACCAATTAGTTTAGCAGTCTTGGAAAACCATATTATATTCATGATACCCATAATACATTGGAAAATAGAAATTAAACCTGATAAAATATTTAATAGACAACATCCTTTAAATATTATTCAATGTTTTCTTCATTAAAATCTAGGGAAAAAAACAAAAGAAAGGGGTGAGATCAGTTTCTTAGTAAGGGTAAGTGATACAGGAGAATATATCATAAAAAATAAATAAATTTGAATAACTCATGCCTCAAAAACATAATCTTGATCATAATATTGAAAAAATAAAAACTAAATGAATAATTCTATATAAATATTCCTGTGAAACTTCATAATGGATATTATATTAGTCAAATAATAACATGATTTATCTGATACTAATATCACAATGATGGAATTTTTATACCTAACATCATAAAACAATCATAGAGGCCTCATCCAAAACCTCTAAAAATACTATGGGTTGCCCTCGGCAAAAAACTAATTCTCTTTTCACTTATGAGACCTACCGATGAATCGAGGGACTATAGATTTCCCCTCCCATAACAAGCTATGTATAATGAATTACTAATATATCGAATAGAAAATATTTTTAGATCAAAGTGTCCAATATTTGAATCTTAATCATAGAAGAAAATACTCTAATTAAATCAATGATATACTCTTGAGGAAAATGATCATTAAACATTCCATAGTGTCTCATACAACAATGAAAAATATAATTCATAATTTTATATAGTATCATAATAATAATAAGACTCGTGATTTTATATATAAATGGTCTCCAAATTCACCACATTCAAGGAATAAGTGGTTAATAAGTCATAAATCATATAAAATTAAAAGTGATGGGAAAAACCCTTTTATTTTATAATGAAGAGTTCTTTTGGAAAACAATATGAATTTTTTTTAAAATAATATTTTAAAAAAGGTTATCATAGAAAAGATAAGGGTAAGACATTGAAAATTATGTGATTCATAAATTATTTCCCAATAAACTGAAATCTTGTTAAAAGAGTTTTTAATGAATCTTTTGAAATGAAACATTTTATTGTGGTATAATGAAAATATTAAAGAGATTTTAACATGGAAAGGGATGATATTTTCATAAAACCAAAATGGACCATGATTATTTTTTCACGATAAAATTTTTTATTGAACTAAAATAATTATATCTTTATGAAATTATATAGTAAACGTGAAAATGGGTAAGAATTTGAGAAGTTTCCTTGATTCAGGTCTGTTTATCGAGAATCATTAAGAAGGGAACAATATTAATAAATATAATCCCCATAAATGAATGATTAAATCATCTAAAAATATTATTTTGGAAGATAAAATCATAATATAATATATTTAAAAAAATCATTACATTTTTTATGGATGGTGAATTAATAACCTGATGGATAAAATGAAGGTTCGGGAGGAACCCCTTACCAATTTGTAATCAATTTAATCATATTCCCCAAAATTAATAATTATAAAATGATAATTTGAATACCATGAAAATTAAAAGATTCTTGATATGATACATAATAGGGAAGTATACATAAACCATACCTAATAAATATTGGTGAACAAGGAATATCTCACAAAAATAGAAGCAGGATGGGAAAACACTTACATTATGTCTGAAGGTAATCTTCACTTGAACTTAAGGTCTGGTAATATAAAATTATACCAATTAATAATTTAATTCAAAACTTATATACAAATAATTATTATTTTATCAGGTTCATTGAGGTCCATTTTATAAGTTATAAGATTGAATTCCATCATTCCGGATTCTTCGTTTCTTGATATTCATAATTTGTTCACCATATTGTAATTATGGAAGTTCTTGTGGAATGGTTATAATTTTATAGGATTGAATTTATATATTATACATATTTAAAATTGTATATATATATATATATATTTCATTTTGTTACATGGTATGGGGATGTGTCATTAGATAAGTTATATAGTGGTAATCGTATATATTTTTATCGTCGGTTTTCAATCACAACAAATTATTTTTGTTATATTATTTAGTATCATATACAAATGATGTTTCCAGAATCATTACATAAGATATAATACATATTTTAAATCTATTTCAAAAATAAAAATAGTTTCATGGACATAACTGAAAGGTAAAATGAATATCGAAGGTTCGTCATCCATGAAGGTTGTAAATTGGTACCCCCGGACGATGCTCTCATTTTTAAATGAAATGATAGAGGGTAAGAAGATTGTTGATTTATATTCACATAACATTATATAATTAGAATATATATATATATTATAATATAGTTATCATTACTATTTTTATATAGGAGTTGAGGTGAATAGAAGAATATAAACCAGATTTAAAATAAAATTTAAATAAAAAGGGAGGGGGTTTACCTCTTGAAATATCCTACTTGAGAACCTCTTTAAGTGAAGGGGGTTTGGTCTTTTGGAAATTAATTGGCCTCATGGTGGTGGGTAGGTACTATATAATAGTATTTGGGTAGAACATTGAGAAGCATCAAGTCTTATAGAAGTGAATATAAGAGGGAGTGATGGGTGGATTTTATAGTGGAGGAGATGAGGTTTTTCCATTACTTTAATCAATATTTTTTAATTATGGATGAAGATAATGAAGAGACCTGATTATAGTGAAAATAAAACTTAATAAGTTCATGAGATATCGAAACAATGGCCATTTACATCATACATCACTCAATCATGATGAAGAAATTCATTTATTTAGCATATTTCATTAATTATCGAATTTCACTATTATAAAAATTCATGTATTTCAGAAAAATAAAAAACATTAACCCTAACAATTTATCAAAATTTATAATAAAAAAATGTACTTCATTTTACCAAAATAGTGTTCTAAATATGTGTAATTATATTTTTTAATAAAATCTTTATTTACTTAAAAATATAGATTTTTTTAAAAAACCGGTTTTATAATTCTTTCAAAAATTAAATGATCTCTCATAAAATTATCCTAAAATCATAGTACAAATAAATATTTATTTAAAAATACATTTTATGAAAATTAATGTTATTTTAAATAAATTTATTAATTTTAAATTCAAAATAAATATTTTTTACTCGTTAAAATAGCAACACTTAATTATTTATTTTTAAAACAATCACTCTCATCTATAAGGTGCCTAAATTTTATTTATACATTCTTGGGTGAGGTTAAAATTCATTAGGGTCAAGTTACATTTAATAAGGGTAACATTGCTATTTATAAGGGTATTTTAGTATTCATAAGGGTGAATTTATTATTCACCAAAAAATTATGTTGATCCTATTAAACTCTAAAAAAATGTTGGTCATAACGGTGTATTCCCATTTTTCAAAATTCAAATCAAAGAAGTGAAAAATTAATGTTTCATGGAAAGGATATAACTATAAAAAACTATTAGTTTATAGACACTCAATGTTGTGTGAATATAAGCTATCTAATGAATTGATATTATTTATTATAAAATATACCATAAAATCGTGGGGTGTCATATTTATAGTCAATATATTTGGGAAATAATTTATTTTTTCTCAAAATAATATTAATATTCAATATATATTATATTTAATTAAATAATATGTTGATAAAAATGATTTATGAGAAAATAATATAAATATATATATATATATATATTCATATAATAATATACTTTTACACAAAAATAATACTGTAAAATATAATTTGTTTTTAATAAAATTAATTATTTGGGAAGATGTAAATTATAATTATTTATAAGTATTATAATTAATTAAAAAACATAATTTGAAAATTATTAAACAAATTATGAGGGTGTAACATTATTTCCCCCTCAACAGAATTATGTTCTCGTAGTTTCAAATGGGACAACAAATTTTAAAGGATGATTTTTTAAAATTCCCTTTTGGGAAACTCACATCTGAAATATGGTTAATAAAATATCCTCAGAAAAGAGGTTAAGTTAAATGAGGTGGTCACAAAAAAAATATGCTTTTGAATGTGGTAACATTAGTTAGATGTAAAATCCTGGACATTGAAGAAAAATAAAACTATAAAGTGCTAATGGAAAGTGATATAGAACATGTTCATATGAAAATTGACCACCACAAAACTATAAACTACTGTAATGAAAAAAATTTGCATTTATACTATAAAATATTATGATAATAGGTTAACATTTTATTTTATACTCCTTTCCTTGAGTTGAGGATTTATTCCACTATATAAGAGTATAAATATATGTTTCTATTTCATAAGCAAAATATTATCCTTTGATTACACCTTGTACTATCTATAAATTATCTCTTATCACATATTGCATCATGTGTTGAAGTAATACATTATCCTCCAAGACCTCATGAAATGATGAAATGATAAAATTCATCCATTCATAAATGGTTAAACATTCCAAAATATAATGATTCAAAAATTTAAAATTAATGTCACTGAATTCCCAATATAAACATAGCCATGAAGTAACTCTAAATTTTCAAATTCCAAACATGTGAATGAATTTATCATGTATCCTCTTGAAATATGGTAATAATTTTCATTCAATAAGTTTCCTTTTGACTTTACCATTCCTTTATGTTTACAAAATCACAAACACATTTCCTTTAAGAAAATGTATCATTCTCCAAGAATTATTTTCTTAAGGAAAATTTTCTTCCTCTATGAAAAGCTTTATCCATTCACTTGGTTTTCAATATCTTATTTAATGTTTTATGAAACCATGTCTAACAATATTTTTTATAAGAAAAAAATTTCGATCAATACATAAATTAGAACCTTATAGTTTCAAATAATTTGAATTCTCTGAAATTAATACTCCAAATTATTTGAAATTATGAATATGAATTCTCTTAAATTCAGACTCTAAAATATCTGAAATTAAGACTCTGAATTCATCAAAATATATATTCTGAATTTAGAAGAATTCATACTCCAAATTATTCAGAATTTCGACTCCGAGTTCTTCAGAATTCAAACTCTGAATTCATCATAATTCTAATACTAAATTCATCATAAATTAGACTCTAAATTCATTATAATTAAGGCTTTGAATTCATAAAAATTCTTCACTCCGAATGCATCAGAATTTAGACACTCAATTATTCAGAATTCGAGCTCAAAATTCTACAGAATTCAAACTCTGAATATCCATTTTTTTAGAATCCAATTGTTCATATTTTTAGACTCTGATTTCTAATTTTCTAATATTCTAATTATTCATTTTGGTTAATTTTACTTTACATTCCTAACATATTGTTTCAATTTTATCAGGTCCTATGTAATGCCACGACCCCTAAATCCAAGGGCAGGTGCATTATTTCAATACATTAGCATGATTACAAGAATCAAGTCATGAAGGACTGATCAGTTTATCAGTCTTCGAAAATAGATTACACACATGAAGGTTACATTACACATTCAATCATAAAACACAACATAAATAATCCTCATATAATTTCATTATTCACCTAGCTTAACCCTACATATCAATAATAATACACATTGTTCCATCCTGGGAAAATAAAACATAAGAAAGGGGTCAACTCAGATGCTATGTAAGGGTAAATAATTTAGTGAAAGCTATAAAAGTTTAAGGAAAAATGTGTAATAAAAACAACATCCTTTTAAACATATACTTGAACATAATATGAAAAAAAAATCAAACATTACCATATAAACATGAAACTGGATATTCTACTAGTCGAATAATCACATGTAATAACAATTTTCATAATAAGGGATTGCCAAATGTCAAATATCATAACCAAATAGTCAAGGCCTCGTGCCCAGACTACAAATAATTTTTTTCCAAGGCCTTGTTCGAAGACACTAGTTTGTCTAATGAGACCTACCGATGCATCATGGAGATATATCAAGCTCTACTCGTCACTTACTAAGTCCAATTAATTCCTCATATAAAAAATGTTGAAACAAAACATAATAATTCGTATTAAAACTAGCATATGAAACGTCAATAATTTAACCATAAACCATGAATGGTATAAAAATATCACATCCACAGTCAAACATAGAATAACTCATTCAATACAATATGTATGTTTGTATTATAATAAATCAACCTCAATCAAAAATAATATCTAGTAAAGGATGTTTACATAGTTTAAGATGATAAGTAAATCTCTTTGAGGGAAATATCCCTTTGTCATGAAATCATTTAAAACTCATACAATTTTGAAATGAAAAAAATTGAAAAGACATTTTTGAATCAATGTGTCTCACACAACTTTGAAACTTTTGAATGGAATTAACATTTTAAAGCATTCATCTCCATATGAATAAATCCATAAAAACATTTTGAACACATATAAATTAATGAGAATGATTTAGAAAAATATATATGTAAACCATTTAAAATGATGTTTTAGTTAAATTTTACCTTAAAAATAATTCTTTTGAAAACTATTTTATGGAACATGGACATGGAAAATAATTATTTCCCAATAAAAATATACACATCAACAATCACAGATAATAATGAGATTTAGGAATTAACCATTACCTTGTTCTTTCCTTTAGTCAAGGGTACATTTAACCTCCTGTATAATCACCATAGTATGTTATTAAATTATAATAGAACCATATAAATATTTATGATATCTTACATGATTCATTTATGGCTTTATAATACACATTTAATAATAATTTCTATGATAAAATAACATTTTGGGTAATAATCACTTTCTTTATCATACCTGTTTTAACTTGTTATTCTTTATCGTATGACTTATATCATGATTTAATTTCGTCCAAAATATAAAATATTATTTATGTTTCATATATTTTCAGAAAAAAAATATGTATAATAGATAGATATATTAAATGGAAGACACTATTTATGGAGACGGTACGCCATACGTACGCATAAACGCAGTTTCCATTTTCATATTGTATTAAACGAAAGTAAGTGAATGATATATATGTAAATACATATATATATATATATATATATATGTAAAGTAGAATTATTATGTCATATATTACATACATAATAAATAAATTATATTTTTCTAACTATCATTGAATGCTGAACGTGGAAATGAATCTCATCATGTCGTGGAGACGGTAAGTCGTACGTACGTACGAGCGATGATATCATTTTGTTAATGGTGAAATAGTATGTAATTGGATGGTATATTATATATACAGAATAATTAAAATATTATATTTATTTTTTACATAAATTATACTCATTATTTTACTCATCCATATAATGAAGTGTTGAATAACAAACTACACCACAATGTGGAGACGGTTAGCCCTACGTACGCACGTATGGTGACTGTCATTCATAGGATGGATAAGATAATGAATATGGTTGTACCATATTTATAATAACATCACAGTATGTATATTGTATTTTATTTAGTATTTTTTTTATGGAAACAACAATGAAATATGAAGTGGACGAATAAAAGAACTTTCAAAGAGGTGACGAAATAATTATCTCTTCTTCAGGATCATCCTTTTGATTTTAACAAAAGGGCTCTTTAAGATGGATTTATGATCAATGTAAGGCCTCTAGGTTGAAGTGATGGTAGTTGGGAGGGTATTACATGAGGTTTTGGCCATGCCAAATGGATTTTAAGGTGTGATTTTTAGAGAAGGGAAAGTACCCTTTTATAAGAGAGGTGGGGGTTGCTTTTAGGAAAAGCTTGAAATATTATTTTATTATAAAAGTATTTTCGGATTATAAGGGCTCAAAAAAAGATTTTTTTCGAGTAAAATGTTGGGATGGGGCGAAATCCTCTCAAACAACAGTTTTTGAAATGTTTAGGTCACCATATTAACCATATCTTTTAAATTTAAATCTTAGTTAAATAGTTTAACTTTTACGATGTCTTCTTGTATTTTTATATTACATGGTTAATAAACAAACTATAAAATGTAAATAGAACTTCAAGTGGTTCATTAATTACATATTTATCTTTATATAAGTCTTTTGGCCAAGATTTATATTTTTAGGAATATTATATCACAATATAATATAGAATTTTTTTTAAAAAACTCATTTATGTCAATTTTGGCACTATTTAGTATTTGGTTTTTGGGAGTCATAACATTCTGATTTCTTCGATCCGAAAACATTTATTAAACCCAAAAATGTCCTATTTACCTAATAAATTTTTTTAATGCATTAAAAGTTTCAGTTGACATTTATTTTGACATTTATAATATCAATTATTTTAATGACTCATCAATAAGGTAATTACTGCATCATCATTGTGTCATAAATAAATTTTATTATTTAATGTTTCAAAATTATAAATAAAATACCATAATTTAGGAATGTTATTTAGATTTATAATTAATATTTATAGTCTAATTCATCTTATGTATAACCCTTTATTAAAAATGTTTTACTTATGAAAATTAGAATTTAACAATTTTAACTCATCTTTAAATAAAATAATAATAACTATCCTAATCTAATCCATGTCGAAAAAAGGATCATATTTTATTTATATGGTTGATTTTGGTCAAAATACACTTATCCAATAGAATTTGGACATGTGTTAGAGTAATAATAATATCATTTTTAGCATTAATTACCCTATTTACTATTAACCGTGGTAAATAAAATTCAAAAGTTAATATTCACCAAAATTTATATTCATCCTATTGAACCACATTTTAAATACTGATATCAATTGTGTAACTTGGATTTTTGAAATTAAATTCACTGAATTGGTAAAATTATGTTTTATAGAAATTTGCAAATGCGTCTAGAATGTGGGTAAAATACGATAAAAAAGTTCAATTAAATATTTTAAATATACTCTTATTATAAAATGTCTCTAATTAATTACATTGAACTTATATATGTATTATTTATCTATTTTGACATAAAAATTTAAAAATAAATAAATAATTATTTAAATAAAATGTCGGTTTTAAATAATAACGTAGTGTTTTCACTAGTCTTCAAAAATTGAATATTTTCAGAAAAATACCAAAAATTCACCCTAAGCTAATTATGATATTCTGAATTAAAAAATGAAGCCTATATTACCAAATTCAAAATATATAAGATTCATTTATTAATTTAAAATTAATTCTTTTTGTCAAAAACAAAACATGGGTTTTTTAAAAAGTAAAAACTATCAAAAGATTGACATTTGTTTATGTCCAATTTAAATGTGAAATTACTTATAATGACATAAATTTTATTAAATGATAAAAATATAATATAATTTTACTTGAAAAATATTCAAATGTATAATTTAACAAAATAAAATATTTTTATTAAAAAAGTTGTTTTCAATTAAAATTTAGCAACTTTCACTATTCATCAAAATGTGAAAGTTATCCGAAAAACACCAAAAAATTATAGAAACTAAATTTTTATGTCCCGCTTATAAATAATAAGATTATTTTTTCAAATTTAACATAATAGTGACAAATATTCATTTAAAAAGGGTTCACCATTAATAGGAAGTAAAATTGCATTTTTTTTAAAATACTTCTTTTATATGAAAAATCGAATTTGTCCTTATATTATGTCTAAGAAACAAAAAATATGAATGTTAAAATTATATAGGATATATATATATTTCAAAATGTAACATCCCAAGTTAATAAAGAATAATATATATAAATATTTATTAATATGTTTCTGAATTAAATATTACTTTTGATTTAAAGGGGATACTATGTTTCATAGCATACCCGATATAGAACAATGGGTTTCTTTGAAATACTACATTGCACACAAAATTAGCTCATACTGAAAAATAATAATATAATATTATTTGAAATGGAAGTTATTTCCTAGCCATTGTGTTACTGGGAATGAATAGAACTAACCACAATAATATTATAGATGTTTGTTAAATCTTTTTACATTCATCCAATAAAAGTTAGAGGCTTAAAATGATAATGAATCTAATTTTAAAGATAATTTACTTTAAACGGACGATTTATTACCTTTTCATGGGGAACCCTCCTTAAATATTACTTTGATCACTTTTATATGTGATTTTTTACAAAATAAAATTATTTTTTTTGATTCGGGTTGTCAAAATTTACATTGGATATTTTTTTTTGTATTTTTCTGATAAAATTCATTTTTTAATGAAAAGTGATAAAATATTGTATTTTAATTCTGAAATTCCTTGTTATATAATTTATTTATATGGATAGATTATATTTTTAATTTCTTTTAAAGTGTAATTAGATTATATTTTTACCATGTAATCCAATGTTAGTCATTGTAAGTAATTTCACTATGAAATTGGACATAAACATGTGTCAATCTTTTCATAGTTATTATTTCTTAAAAACATTCTTTTTGTTTTGAGAATGGGAATTATATTTAAAATATTTAATGAAACAACTATGTTTTGAATTTCGTAAAATAGAAATAATTTTTGAATTATAAATATCATATATATCTTAGGCTGATTTTTTGGTATTTTTCTGAAAAACAAAAATTTTTAATTGTTAGTGAAAACACTAAGTAGTAGTTAAAAACCTGTCATTTTTATTTTAATGAAATTATACTGATTTTGTGATTTGAATTTTGAAAATCCATCATACATGGTAGGTATTATTAAGTAAAATTTGGTTCAATAAAATGAAAATATTTTTTATTGAATAGTAACTTTTGAATTTTATTTACTGCGGTTAAAGTTATATAGGGTAACTCATGGTAAAAATAATATTATAATAATATAAAATTACCATAACACTTGTAAAAACATTATTTGATGAGTAATGTCTGACCCTAGGCATATTTGGGTCGATTTTGGGACCCCATGAAGCCACTTAAGAGTAATAATGGCACTTTATATTAATTAATTTAAAGTAATGAAAAAAATGACGTAAACATATATCTTTTAGTACGTAAATTTTTACATGGTGTTATATAAGTAATGAATTCAACTATAAATAATATTTTTAAATCTAAAATTATTTCCGTAATCATGGTCTTTTTTTTAAAATTTTTAGAAATCAAATAAATAAAATTATTTAGGACACAATAATGATGGAGTGTTTACCTCATTAATGAATGATTTAAATAAATAAGACTATAAATATTAAAAAAAGTATTCAAAATGATTACAATTATGATTGAATGATTTTATTTTCAATATGATTCATCTTATATTCAACTTTAATGGTTTTTGGACTTTTTAAAACCGAATATATGTTTATAAAAAAATAATATATTCCAACATTTCTAAAGAGCCCCTCCTCCCCCATATAAATTGAATCCAACTCTAACCCATTCCTCACACCTCTCAAGCCCCGTGGTTCATCCAAACACTACCTAAATAAGCTCCCTAAATCATTATCTTCATTCTAGAAGCCTTACCTTAAAAAGAAGGCACTTCAAGTAATCCTTTGGTTCAAACAAAATAGCGATACCCGATTTAAAGGTAATGTATCCTCTTAAGTTTTAAAGACCCATAAAATTGAAAGGAAATTTTTTCTTAAATTCTTTGCGATTTTACGAGTACGTTGTTTTTTACGGCACTTGATTCCAAGGCCCGGTGTTCCCGGAATCAATTTCTGAAGTTTAGCTTGGGTAGGTTCAGTGAACGAACGAGTGGGTTTTTCTATCTTTTGAATCAGTGCTCGGAATTGAAATCTGAGGGCACTGATGAAACTATAGCATCGGTAATTTCTTAAGAGTACCTTTACTAAATATGCATTTGCTTGGAAGGAGTTGTTAAAAATTGCGGTTTATTAAGAATTGAATAAAAAATTGTGGAACAATTTTTATTCTTTATCCAAGTGTTAATATCCAACATGGGGTAGTTGGGGTGGGACTCACAAGCCCCTAACTAACCATGTGAGGATATTGGTGAGGTGGGGCCCACACGATCCCCACCCCTTCACATTCCTTAAAACTCCTCTAACCCGCTCTTAAAATTTGTAACTCATCTTAACTTGTTAAACTTCCCCTTTAAGTGGGTGACCCTTCCTCTCCCCACTCTCTCAATTTAATTCTTGTCAAAACACATTTAATTAATTAATTGAACCTCAAAAATTAATTTAATTAAGTGTTTTATTTTCAAAAGTTTAAATGCATGGCATGAGTAAAAAAAATAAGGAAAAGCCTTATTTTATTTTGGTTGGAAATTGTGGTGTTTAGAGAAAGGGGAGAGAGCTCTTGAGTTTTGGGATGATCAGTTCATCTTCTTGTTGAAGAACTTCATCCTCAACGAAGAACGCCAACTCTCCGGCGAAGAACGTCAACTCGGCGGCTCGGTTTCTCCATCCTATTCTTCCTCCGTGACAAGGGATGAGACACAGACGACAACGGAATCGACGCCATCATCTGCGGCACTTGACAACCATGGACTTCCTTCGAGGTAGGGGTTTGTTTTTGATTGAGAAATATTTGTTTTCCTTCTATGTTGGTGTTCCTCATAAACCACTTGTTATCGTACTAATGCAGAAGGGACCAGACCGAACTAACATGATCTGATTCCTCCGCCGTTCTTGTGAATAAGTGGATTCCTTCAACTGTTCTTGAGCGGTGAATCAAGTTATCTTTTCGGAGCCGATCGGAGGCCCGAAAACATCGTAAAAGGCCTAAAAGTGTTGGGGAGACTTAGAAGCGGACGTTTCATAGAAATCGGATCATCGGAACGAAGAACGGACACCTCGGGAGGCATGCTGGCCAGAGGCGTCCTTTCTAGAAAATTCTAGAATACACGGCATGTACTCCAGCATTACACGCCGTGTAGTAAAAGTGTATTGTGGAATCCGTTTTGGAAGTTAGAAAAGTAACACATGGCGTGTGACTCTATACACATGGCATGTACTCTCCACACTATTTTTTAGAGGAGGCTTCGATGGACATGGCGTGTATTCAAGGAAAATACATGAACACGGACAGAAATACGCGGCCAAGTAACGCGGCGTGTATTCATTTCATAGAAAGGCAGAAGTGGCTTCGTGATGGATCAGCGTGTAATCTGGAATATACATGGACATGGGTAGAACCACATGGCCAGGGACATAGCGTATACTACCTCACCATGGCAGAAGCGGCTTCGTGATGACTCAGTGTGTATTCCGAGAATACATAGACACGGGGTGGATTACAGGGGCATGTGCTCCATCACACGGACAGGCAGGGCCAGAGCACATGGATCCGACCCTAGAGGTTTGGAAACGGCGTGTAACCATTCCACACGTCGTGTACTTACTTATTTACATGACCATCCCCATGAAATAGGTCGTTCACACGGGCAGTATCTGGTGTCTGATAACAGGGCGTGTACTTTTTACCTACACGCCGTGTACTTTTTGTGAAATTACTTGGTCATCTTATTATCTGTATCTTGGACACGTTCTTCTTGTTTTTCCCCTATGACGTGGGATGGAACGTTGGGATACATCATCTATGGTCTTCATGACAGTTGATGTAATGACCCCTTTTACTCATGGAGCGGACCCTTCGGGAATCGAGTATGCTGTGTGCGGGAACCCTAGAGTTGGTTGCGACTACGATGACGATGATGACTGTACTTGGATCCTACATGGGTTCGGCAGTGAGGACGACTGTACTTGGATCCTCTGTGGGTTCGGCAAGGACGACGACTACACTTGGATCCTACGTGGGTTTGGCCGCGATGGTTACTATACTTGGATCCTATGTGGGTTTGGAAGTGATGACTTCTGTACTAGGATCCTATGTGGGTTCCATAGGGGAGATGATTCAGAGGCTACATCTAATCATTTCCCCCCCTCTTCGTGAGTAGTATACCTGTGTGAGATGAGTCTTGACTTTCAATCATTATCATCGATATGATTGACTTGTTTTCCTGTGTGGATTGGGTTGTGCTTTCCAGTGTGGACTGGGTTCTTCTTGGTCTCGGGAGTTGGAGCTGAATTGGAACTGATAACTTAGGTATATGTATGGTCATATACCTAAGTAGAGTTGGTTGATACTATGTGTTGTATCTTTCCTTTTCGGTTTGTCCTTTGTGGATTCTGGGAGACCTTCAGGGGTCTCAGGGCCCCTACTGAGTATTGTATACCCACCCCCGCACGGTATATACCCGCAATACGTTGTGTTGGATGAAGACGACAGACAACACTGATCGAGGTAGAGTCTAGTGGAGCGTGACGGTACCTGGAGGTGGACCAGTTGGCGGGACGTACATGGAGCAGACGGCCGGACCCGAGAAGCTAAGGAGACCAACTGTACCCACCCTTCAGGTGGGATATCCGGAGGATGACTCAGTGGTTGCCTGTTTACATTACTGCAGTTGTTCTTTCTTTTCTGTTGTACTATACGTTCAGTTGGGTTTGTATTCTGGCCCATTTACTTTCTCGCACCTCCTTTTGTACTCATTTTACTTAGTGTTTACTTCATCTTGCATACACTGTTGTGTTTATTTACTTATATAAAGGCAATTCCTTCCCTTTTATTGGGATTTATGCATTTGGTGCTAGTTTCCAGCCTCTGGCCTATGGAAGGTAGGCTTGGGGTAGTCACGGAACGGGCCCCGAGGAGGGGCGTGAAAAATTGGTATCTGAGGAGTCGTTTCTACCGCAGAACTTAGGAATCTGATAATTTCTTCTACGTGAA
Source organism: Viscum album (assembly GCA_963277665.1). Classification (NCBI taxonomy): domain Eukaryota; kingdom Viridiplantae; phylum Streptophyta; class Magnoliopsida; order Santalales; family Viscaceae; genus Viscum; species Viscum album. The sequence continues at coordinate 1,446,340,839 of OY728151.1, read as the reverse complement.
GCAATAGGGATTAGGGTATTGAGTGTGGTTGTCAGTACAAGGAGTCCAGTGTTGGTGCGGCGTCAGATGTATCCATACACCAGGACCCTGACATCTAATTTCCGACTCAGTGCATGAAAACATTGATTGCATGTGTGTTTTAAAATCTTTCTTTGTGATTAATTTGTGTCAGCTCACCAGGTATACTGTATTAACCACGGAACATCTGTTTCTTTCAGGATGGCCCCACGATGGTAGCCAGCTAGGGTTCTAAGCTTTGTGAGGGATGGCAGCCCACCGAGCGATGAGGCCTCGGTGAAGGGCCCCATTATGCGGAGGCACTGGCGGTACCTGTACCTACTGAGCCACCGATGCCACCAGCCCTAGCAGCTGAGATTGCACGTCGCCTGAGTACACGGCACGAGTTTTAGCATCAGAAGTCGCCCAGGTTCCATGGAGAGATAGACCCTCAGGAAGCCGAGGATTGGCTGGAGGCTGTTGTCTGAGTTTTCATATTAGTAGGGACACCAGCTAATCTCATGGTGATCCTTGCGGCAAGTCTCCTGTACGCTGTTGTAGGTAGATGGTGGAGCCTAATGCTTCTGGTGCACGATGAGGAATTACTAATTTGGAAGGAATTCAAGAGTATCTTTCACTCGGAGGTCATTCTAGCCACCCTCCATCCGGTGTGTATCCATGAGTTACTACAGTTGTGGTAGGGCAGCATGACAGTAGCCCAGTACTCTGCAAGATTTACTGATCTCTTGCGCTACTCCACGAACATGGTACGGGACCCATTCTTCCGGGCCCGGTCCTTCGATAAGGGACTGAGGCATGATATCAGGGCTTCAATGATCTTCCTCAGCATTACAACGTAGGTAGGAGTACTGGAGCGAGCCCTACTTGTGGATAGCTTCCTTGCTGAGCCTACTCCAGCAGCGAGGCCTGCCATAGAGCGACACGTAGCGAAGTCTTATGTAGCCGGTAGTAGACAGATGTCACAGTGGTCCAAGAGGATCTTTCTATTAGGTGGGAAACCTCATGATACTGGTTCGGAGGTGCGGGATCACGTAACAGAGCCAGTCATACGAGAGGCAGGCAGTGCTATCCATGTGGCGGGCAGGGCCACATGGATCGTGACTTCCCGACCCTCCATGTAGAGGAGCAGCATGTGGTTGAGGGACAACCCAGGCAGAGGTAGAGGTTCGACCATGTCAGTCCGTTGGGATAAGTCGAATGAGGCAGAGGATTTGGCTGGGCAGCAGGTGGTGGATGACGCTTCGCGGCTCTACCACCACCACCACCACCAGGATGTCCACCCCGACCACAGGGAGATGGCGGAGAGAGGCAGGCTGAGCTTCAAGCAGTGGAGGCTTACGACCACGGTTCACCTGAGATGATTCCAGGTACTATCTATGTCTACTCCACCCTTGCTGCAGTTCTTATAGACACAGGAGCAAGTCATTCTTTCATTTTCTCTTCCCTTATACAGATCTCGAAGATTCTGACAGAGCCGTTGGCTCGATCCTTACGGCTAGAGACTCCTACAGGAGCAGACATGACGATTACACACTAGTTCTGGCAGTGTGAGATTACTCTAGGAGGCGAGAGTTTCGGCTGGGATCTTCTTGTAGTGGCGTTGAGGCCTTACGATGTCATCTTGGGCATGGATTGGTTATCTACGGTACATGCTCAGATCGACTGTATTAGGCGCAAGGTGTGGTGTGTTCGCACCGATGGGAGCAGGTTCACCTTCACCGGCGAGAAGGGATCTTTTTCAGCACAAGATGGACTCATGCAGAGGAGGGGACATTCGATCACCCATCATTTGGCTAGTCTCATCCTAGGAGCAGTTGATGTGTGGAGTTAGAGTTTTCCTGTTGTGGTGGATTAGTATGCGGATGTTTTTCCTGACGACGTTCCAGGACTACCTCCTCATAGAGAGGTAGACTTCTATATTGACCTGTACCCTGGGATAGCCCTGATATCTACTCCAGCATATCGGATGGCTCTCGCTGAGCTTCGAGAGCTACGGGTACAGCTGGAGGACTTGTAGGGCAAGGGATTCATTCAACCCAGTGTTTCACCCTGGGCTTCCTCGATTTTGTTTTCCAAGAAGGCAGACGGGAGCTTGCGACTGTGTGTCGACTACCATCGCTTTAACCAGGTGACCGTGAAGAACAAGTGTCCACTTCCAAGGATTGAAGACTTCTTTGATCAGCTCAAGGGAGGACGCTGGTTCTCGATGATAGACCTCAGGTCAGGCTATCATCAGCTTAGAGTTCGAGACGAGGATGTGCAGAAGAGGGCCTTCAGGTGTCGGTATGGCCACTATGAGTTCTTGGTTATTCCTTTTGGCATAAACAATGCTCCAGCAGTGTTCATGAGTCTCTTTAATAGGATCTTCTAGCCTTACCTCAATCGGTTTATCGTACTCTTCATCGACGGAATTTTGATTTACTCGACTACTGAGGAGGAGCACGCTTTCCACTTGTGGGTTTTACTGGATTCACTCCGAGAGCACCAGCTTTATGGTATGCTCTCAAAGTGCCAGTTCTGGATTCAGGAGGTCCACTTCTTGGGGCACGTCTTCTCTGAGGCGGGAGTTGTGATGGATCCTGCAAATATCGATGCAGTACTAGCTTGGGAGCCACCCAGGAGCGTGGCTGAGGTGTGGAGTTTCCTAGGTCTGGCTGGGTACTATCAAAGATTTATGATTGACTTCCCTAGAGTTTCATCAGTACTTTCAGCTTTGACAAAGAAGGGGAAACCCTTCGTGTGTTCAGATAGGTGTCAGCAGAGCTTCCAAGGGCTAAGACAGAGATTGACCAGTGCACCCATGTTGAGGCTACTAGAGGAGGGCGTAGGATACGTAGTTTACTGTGATGCATCAGGGACCAGACTCGAGTGTGTCCTGATGGAGGATCAAGCAGTGATCTCCTATGGTTCATGACAATTTAGGCAGCACGAGCAGAACTATGCTACCCATGACCTGGAGTTAGCAGCAGTGGTCTTCGCCTTGAAGATGTGGTGGCACTATCTGATGGGCGAGCGCTTTATAGTCTATTCTTACCACTAGAGTCTCAGGTACATCTTCTCACAGAAGGACCTGAACCTGAGACAGTGGTGATGGATCGAGTTCCACCAGGACTATGACTTTGAGATAGTCTATACTCCTAGGAAGGGGAACGTAGTAGCTGATGCTCTCCGCAGGAGATCAGGCATTCAGCAACATGGAGAGGCGACGAAGTAGTTAACCGCGTTGTAGATATCCTTCGTGGATAGAGATAGAGAAGCCTTTCTACAGTTGCTCACAGTCACTCATCCACTACTTTAGTGGGTCAGAGAGGCACAGTGAGGGGATGATGACTGTGAGACGTGACGTGCACATATATTCACAAGACAGGCACCTTATGGATTTTCTGTAGGAGGAGAGAACGAAATCATTTTCAGAGGATGTACCATGGCACTAGTTGCATTATAAGAGGATGTGCTGAGAGTGTTTCACACTTCCCCATTTCCAGTAAATCTAGGAGAAGGGAAGATGTACCAAGATCTCAGACAATAGAACAGGTGGCCGGGTATGAAGAAGGTTGTAGCAAAGTTCGTTACATGATGCCTCACATGCCAGCAAGTGATGTCGGACTACCAGGTACCAGCAGGCTTGGTACATCCCATATAGGTTCTGAACTATAAGTGTGATGGGATATCCATGGATTTCATGATGGGTCTTCCATGTACTTCCAGAGGACACGACTCCATCAGGGTGATCGTCGATCAACTCACCAAGTCGGCCCAAATCCTACCTATCAGAGAGAAGGGCTCAGTGGAGAGCTTAGGACACCCCTACGTTTAGGAGAATGTATGGCTTCATGGTGTACCATCATCTATCATGTCTGATCAAGACGCTCGTTTTACTTCCCGGGTTTGGAAGGGGCTGCATGAGGCATTTGGGACGCAACTACGCCTGAGAAATGCCTTTCATCCTCATACGGATGGCCAGACGGAGAGAACCATTCAGACTCTTGAGGAAATGCTCCGTGCATGTGTCCTCGACTTTGGTTGTAGCTGGGAGGATCACCTACATTTAGTGGAGTTTTCATACAACAGCATCTACCACTCCACCATCGGGATGACACCACACGAGGCATTGTACATCCGACCTTGTAGATCACCTCTCTGTTGGACAGACCCTGGGGAGTCAGCACTTGTAGGACCAGAGATGGTCCAGGCCATGATTGAGAAGGTTCAGATCATCCAAGATCAGATGAGGACTTCCCAGAGCTGACAGAAGTCCTATGCTGATAGAAGACGGAGACCACTAGAGTTTGAGGATGGCGACGAAGTTTTCTTACGGGTCTCACCTCGACATTGATTACGTAGATTTGGTCGTGGCAGAAAGTTATCTCTGCGCTTCATCGGACAATTCCAGGTTCTCACCAAGATAGGCGAGGAGGCTTATCGCCTGGCTCTTCCATCTCAGTTGCACCGGGTGCACGACATCTTCCATGTATCTCAACTGAGGAGATACGTGCACGCCCCGATGCATATCATTGATCATGGGGAGCTGGACGTCGATGATGGGGAAACTTTTGCGGAGGTTCCGGTGGAGATCATGGATCGATAGGAGTTGGTCCTATGTGGATGGTCGATTACTCTAGTGTGCATCTGGTGGCAGCACGTGAAACTCCAGGAGAGCACATGGGAGCGGGAGGCTCAGATGTGTGCACAGTACCCTCATTTGTTCCCAAGTTTATGATGTATCTTTACGGGGACGTAAAGCTCTGAGGTTGGAGTAATGTAAAGACCCGTAAAATTCAATGAACATTTTTTCTTAAATTCTTTGGGAATTTAAGAGTACGCAGTTTTTGAAGGTACTTGATTCTGAGTCCTGGTGTGCCCAGAATCAATTTCCGAAGTTTAGCTTGGGTACGTTCAATGAACGAATGAGTGGGTTTTTCTATCTTTTGAACCAGTGCTCGGAATTGAAATCTGAGGGCACCGATAAACTGTAGTGTTTGTAATATCTTAAGAGAATCTTTACCAAAGATGCGTTTTCTCAGGAGGAGTTGTTAAAAAATATGGTTTATTAAAGAATTGAATAAAAAATTGTGGAACAATTTTTATTCCTTATCCAAGTGTTTATATCCAACATGGGGTAGTTGGGGTGGGAATCACAAGCCCCTAACTACCCATGTGAGGATATTGGTGAGTTGGGGCCCACACGAGCCCCACCCCTTCACATTCCTTAAAACTCCTCTAACCCCCTCTTAAAATTTGTAACTCATCTTAACTTGTTAAACATCCCCTTTAAGTGGGTGACCCTTTCTCTCCCCACTCTCTCAATTTAATACTTTCCAATACACATTTAATAAATTAATTGAACCTCAACAATTAATTGAATTATGTTTTTGATTTTCAAAATTTGAAATGCTTGGCTTGAGTAAATAAAATAAAGAAAAGCCTTATTTTATTTTGGTTGGAAATTGTGGTGTTAAGAGAAATGGGAAAGAGCTCTTGAGTTTTGGGTATATCGGATCATCTTGTTGTTGAAGAACTTCATCCTCAACAATGAACTCCAACTCTCCGACGAAGAAAGTTGACTCGACAGCTCGGTTTCTCCATCCTCTTCTTCCTCCGGGACAAGAGAGGAGACACTGACGACGACGGAATCGATGCCATCATCCGCGGCACTTGACAAATGTGGACTTCCATCAAGGTAGGGGTGTGTTTTAGATTGAGAAATATTGTTTTCCTTCCATGTTTTCATTCCTCATAAACCAGTTGTTATCAGACTAATGCAGAAGGGACCCGGCCAAACTAACACGGTCTGATTCCTCCGCTGTTCTTGTGAATAAGTGGAGTCCTTCAACTGTTCTTGAGCGGTGATTCAAGTTATTTTTTTGGAGATGATCGGAGGCCCGAAAACTTCGTAAAAGGCACCAAATCTTTGGGGCGACTAAGAATCATAAGTTTCGTAGAAATCGGATCATCATAGCGAAGAACGGACATCTTGGGAGGCAGGCTGGCCAGAGGTGTCGTTTCTGGAAAATTCCAGAATACACGGCGTGTACTCCAGAAGTACACGCCCTGTAGTAAAATCGTACTATGGCTTCAGCTTCGGACCTTAGAAAAGTAACACATGGTGTGTGACTCTATACACACGGTGTGTACTCTCCACACTATTTTTCAGAGGAGGATTCAATGGACATGGCATGTATTTAGGGAAAATACACAGACACTGACAGAAATACACGGCCAAGTAACACGGTGTGTATTCATTTCATACAAGGGAAGAAGCGGCCTCGTGATGGCTCGGCATGTAATCTGGAAGATACACAGTCACGGGAAGAACCACACGGCTAGGGACACGGTGTGTACTACCTCACCATGGTAGAAGCGGCTTCGTGATGACTCGACGAGTATTTTGGGAATACACGGACACGGGGTGGAGTACACGGGCATGTGCTCCATCACACGACCAGGCATGGCCAGTGCACATAGAACCGACCCTAGAGGTTTGGACACGGCGTGTAACCATACCACACGTCGTGTACTTACTTATTTACCTGACCAACCCCATGACACGGGCCGTTCACACGGGCAGTACCTGGTGTCTGATAACCTGGTGAGTAATTTTTACCTACACGCCATGTACTTTTAGGGAAATGACTTGGTCATCTTATTCTCTGTATCTTGGACATGTTCTGCTTGGTTTTTCCCCTATGAGGTGGGACAAAATGTTGGGATACATCATCTCTAGTCTTCATGACAGTTGATGTATCGACCCCTTTTACTCATGGAGCAGACACTCCCAGAATTGAGTACGTTGTGTGCGGGAACCCTAGAGCTAGCTGCAACTATGACGACGATGATGATTGTACCTGGATCCTACATGGGTTCGGTAGTGAGGACGACTGTACTTGGATCCTACTTGGGTTTGGCAATGATGATGACTGCACTTGGATCCTACATGGGTTCGACGAAGATGGTTACTGTACAAGGATCCCACGTGGGTTCGGCAGCGATGATTTCTGTACTGGGATCCTACGTGTGTTCGGCAGGGGAGACAATTCAGAGGCTGCATCTAATCATTTCCACCCCTCTTTGTGAGTAGTATACCAATGTGAGCTGAGTCTTGACATTCAATCATTATCATCGATATGACTGCCTTGCTTTCCTGTGTGGATTTGGTTGTACTTTCCTGTGTGGACTGGGTTGTACTTAGGGTCGGGAGTTGGAGCCGAATTGTAATTGATGACTTAGGTATATGTATGGGTATATACCTAAGTAGAGTTGGTTGATACTATGTTTTGTATCTTTCCTTTGTGGATTCTATAGAGACCTTCGGGGTTCTCAAGGTCCCTACTGAGTATCGTATACTCACCCCTGCACAGGCTACGCCTACACTACGTTGTGTTGGATGCAGACGACAGACAACACTGATCGTGGTGGAGTCTAGTGGAGCGGGACGGTACCTAGAGGTGGACCACATGGCGGGATGTACACGGAGCGGACGGCCGGACCCGAGGAGCTGAGGAGACCAACTGTACCCAACCTTCAGGTGGGATATCTGGATGATGACTCAGTGGTTGTTGGTTTACTTTACTGCAGCTGTTCTTTCTTTACTGTTGTAAAATACTTTCAGTTGGGTTTGTATTCTGGCCCATTTACTTTCCGGCATCTACTTTTGTACTCAGATTACTTAGTGTTTAATTCATCTTCTGTACTTATGTTGTGTTTGTTTACTTATATAAAGGCAATTCCTTCCCTTTTATAGGGATTTACGCCTTTGGTGCTAGTCTCCAGCCCCTGGCCTATGGAAGGCGGGCTTGGGGTAGTCACGGCAAGGGCCCCGAGGACGAGTCGTGACATAAGTTCTTTTTTTATTTTACTTCTCCAACCCCCTAAACTCTTCTTATTTATTTCATTTATATAAACACCAGTATCTTCAATATACTAGTATTTAGTTATAAGAAGGATTCTAACTACACATCCACACACATCCATCTAATGTGTAAGAACATATTGTATTTGGGGATGGAGAACTACTGCCTCATGAAATGATGATTGTTCAAATATCTCCAATCGCCTCTCATGGTGGCCATTATGATGGAACTGTATTTATATATGATATATATTATTTTTTTTCACTATGATCCTACAGTTTCCATTTATATCACACCTTTATGGTTTCCATAATGGGTAAACGTGATAATTTCATTTGAGGAAGTGCAGACTACCGCCCCCTCATAGTGATATGACTTGTTCATGCATTTTGTGGGACATATAATGGATGTATTTAATGATATTATATATGATATTATACGTGAATTATAATATAACTATGTTTCATTATGTTTTCATTCCATTAAAATAAGAAAAATGAAATGAAAGTAGTATTCTTGCATACGTACGACTTACCGTCTCCATGGACGGTGCATTTCATTTCATACTACCAAATATTTTGTACTATTAAAAATAAATATATATACTAGATATATATGATATATATGATATCAAAAGAATGAATATCGTTATATAGGTAATGAAAATTTTACCACATGGACAACTTGTAAATATAAGAAGTTCATTTTTTACTAAAGTACCAAATATCGACCAAATGACCATTATTAACATAAATGATTACATAATATTTATAACATGGTAATAAGTGACATAAAAGGAATAAAAAATAGGAAAAAGGTTCTTAAGAAAGTATAAATTAAATTTAGTTTATTATTCAGGAGATTAATGAACGAACATGTCAAGTCGGACACGAGGTAAGGGACTTCGTCTCAATATCCTTTCATTGAGGCATATTTTGATTTATACATGACTTTCTTTTGTATTCTGTATAAACCCCTTTAACTTTCCATTTCATTCAAAGGGAATATTTTTACAACAATTCATTTTTCTAAATGACCAAAACAATGTTTTTAACGTTTGTGGCGACAATGACCTCTCCGCCGACATAATCATTAGTAGGATTCCTCTATAAGAATTTTTTTAAAAGGAAAAGAAATCCATTAATCTATTTTTGGGAGTTTTGGAATTTAATTTTTTTTTTCAAAATGGATTGATTATTTCAATATCATGAAATTATTTCTTGTGATTTCAATTGAAATTTTATTAGTGAAATGTTTATTTTTTTCAATATTTTATGTATTACGGTATTATAATGGTACATGGAAATTTGATGGGTGGTTACATGATAAACCAAATGACAGGTGGTGTCATGATAAACCAGGATAGATGGTTACGTTATAACCTCCAATTCATTAGGTATGGAAGTCGGCCTTATGGCAATTCCATTTAGTGATATGTGTGGAAGTCGATCGTATGGTTATTCCATTTAAGTATGTTTATGACCCAAGTTACCTTTATATGTTATGTGTTCATTCTATGGGTCTTATGGTAATATTTTGGTTACAAAATGGTAAGAAATGATCTTATATTCTATGAATAGTATTTTTTACTTCATAAAGGGGGAAAGTATTAATTATGATAAGGTACTCATATTTTACTTGTTGTCTTGAAAAACTATCAATTTTCCTTCTTTTTGTATCTCTTACTAAGCTTTTTGAGCTCATCACATGTTTTTGAAATTTGTTTCATAGGACATTAAGTTGAATTGGGTCAATGATGGGATCATGGAACAGTCATGTTATCTAAAACATGGAACTAGACATGACACTTTTTTTAAATATTTTTATTTTGTGACAAAATTGAAACTGAGTAGGAGTGTCTACTTTTTAATTTTTGATGTGTAATGTAATTGTTATGGCCTATTTCTCTAAAACACTAAACCTAAAAATATCTACAATGTGAATTATCTATTTAATACAAGATTTTGTAATGTTTTAAGGCTGGGGCCTTATAAAAAATTTGGTTAATACTCTTCATAACCACATTTAAAATAACTAGTTTGATAGGTCATGAGGAACTTGAACTCAGTGTTGCGTGTAGTGCATGCTATTGAATTACATTAAAGAGGTAGCGTACTATGAAATCATGGGGTGTTACATTCTACCCTACTTTAATAAATTGTATCCTCACAATTTGAAATTTTTCTTAAAAAATAAAACATTGAAAATATAAAATATCTTTGTGGAAAACCCTAAATGGAAATAGGGTTAATAAAATTTAGACTTAATAAGTGGGAAAGAGAAAAGAAAAATTCACCACCAAATTATGATCTCGAATAGAAGAACATTGGTGTCAATTAGAGACAAATAACTGGAGGAAAGACTTAAATAATTAAAGGGAGTGATTGAGTTTATCAATCACGAAGTAGTGAAAAATAAATGGAATATTGTGGGCCTCTAGGACATAAATCAATGATGATTTAAATACCATCAGTTCAACAAAACATAAGGTATTAGGATAACTCATTTTTGGTTTTAATATCATTCTCCTAAAGATTGAGAATTAATTTCTTCATATAATAATAGAAAAATATATATACTTGACAACTATAGTTTCATCCTCCCACTAATTACAACCACCAACTCATATTTCAGTCCAAAAGATGACTGAATTCAAACATATTCTATTTGTCCTAATCGTATAGGATTCCAAAAATAATGAATTTATAATTAATTTTCCATACTAATTAAAAAAATACATTATACAAACCAAGACATCATGTAGGCCATTGGTAGGTGATGCACCTGTGTCTCCCTTTAGTTGCAGGTTCATGTCTCGCATCCTTGACGAGCGTGACGGGTTTTCACCCAACCTCTGGGTTATACTTTTTATAACAATCCAAAAATATTCTTATGATATGTTTTAACATTAGAAAATAGTATCCAATGTCTAACTTAATCCATTCCAACCTTTTGGATTATCCAAAATACTTCTGTCTAAACTCACAGTCCTAAATTTATAAGGAAGGTCAACATAACATAATAAAGATCTATTTTTTTCATATAAGAACATGTGAGTACCTTCATCGGGTTTGGTAACACCATGAATTATCATAAAACCTTATTTATTACATTCATTATCCCGTATTCCTTCTAGAATACATGATATATTCCTTATATCCAAAAATATTGAATACTCCAACAATGTAGGAATAAACAAAGAATTAATTAGTTCTAAGGTTGTCAATAATATCCCATATAATTTATCCAAATAAACCATCTCTTATTCCAAAATCACTACCTCGTTATCAGGACCATATAAAGGTTTATTTATCCATCAACCATGTATTTTACAAAAAAAATTAACTTGATGTTGAGTCGCTTCTCTTAGTACCATATAATATCAAATAAATAATGAAATAGTATTTAGTACAATCCTTATTTACATCCAAAATTAATATAACTAGTATATCTTTGGTAAAACACTCAAATGACATAATTCATTAATAAAAATATCAGAACAATAATTATTCATCTTCATCTGCAGTTGTATAATGAATTGATTATTATCCAATATCATCACTTGTGGTATACTCTAATGATTGGTACATTGATTCACGTAGTGTCCCAACTCATTTCACATGAAGCATTGTACATTTGGACCATTTTTATTACCCTTTCAATCACGTACTTGGTGTTATATTTCTCCACACTTATAACCAACTCTCATTCTCATTAATCATTTACTAAGGTGATTCTTTACAAAGTTATCACATTTGGGAAAATACTTCTTTCCCTTCTTCCCTTTATCCATCTTTTTCTCTTCCATCCTCTCCTTCTCTGGCTTTCCTTCAAAGCTACACGACATAGAGAATTATGTACTTATCTTATTAACACGGGATATTATTTCTTTATATGATGAGAATATGTGGGAGACTATTTCCCGTCTAAATTTAGGCTTAAGACAATGAATGATATGATCCTTCTTACTCTTTGGATCGTTCATATATCCGGGGTTCTCATTCCTTCAACAACGCTCCATTTCTAATTGATGACATAAACTAGGTTAGATCATATCAACATGTATAATCCAATAACAATAAAAATTCATAGAATTAATTAAATATTTACACGCATCTAGTCTCATAATCATAACATTGGTTTCTTTTCTGACATATTCTCTCATAAATCCTTCATAATGGTTCGTAAAGCTAATATGAATTACCCTAAGCATATCCTGCGGGAGTGTCGTAACCAAGAGTGCAGCAAGGCCCATTGTGATGCACCACTTCTTGTTTGATTCTATCTCAAAACATTGTTTTAGGGTTTTATGCTAGGTACATTTGTGCTAGAGCCACCTCTACCTTCTTGTATCTACACAGGGATGTATCTTTTGTAATACTCAAATAATATCTACATTACCAAAAATTTGGGATTTTCTTCTATACTAATACTTAAATTCTATATTAGGGTAGTGTTCTATAATCAGAGTTTTTCTAAATCTAGTTTCCAAGGATTGTACAATACTTCCTCTGATACCAACTATAATGCCATGACCCCAGAATCCCGGAACTAGTGCATTATTTTAATACATTGGCATGATTACATGACTCAAGTCTTGAAGGACATATCAGTTTAGCAGTCTTGGAAAATGGATTACATACATGAACGTTACATTACACATTCAAACATAAAAAACAACACAAATAATCCATTGATAAATCCATTATTCCCCTAGATAAACCTTGCATATTAATCATAATACACTTTGTGTCATCTAGCGAAAATAAAACATAAGAATTCAGTGAGCTCAGATGCTCAATAAGGGTAAATAATTTAAGGGAAGCTATAAACATTTAAGGCAATATGTGTAATAAAAACAACATACTTTTAAACATAAAAATGAACATAATGTGGAAAAAAAATAAATTAAACATTAACATATAAACATGAACATGGATATTCTACTAGTAGAATAATCACAAGTAATAACTAATTTCATAATGAGGAAATGCATAATGACGAACATCATAACCACATATTCAAGGCCTCATCCCATGACTAAATATAAAAAAATCCAAGGCCTTTTTCCAAGACACTTGTTTGTCTCATTAGACTAACGGATGCATCAAGGAGCAATAGAAGGCTCCACCAGTCACTTACTAAGTCCAATTCACTCCTCATATGAAAATGTTGAAATATAACATAATAATTCATATTAAAAATAGCATATGTAATGTCAATAATTTAACCATAAACCATTAATGGTATAAAAAAGGAACATCCACAGTCAAACATAACATAACTCATTAAATTGAATATAGAATATTGTATTATAATAAATCAACATCAATCAAGAATAATCTCCATTAAAGGATGTTGACATTGTTGAAAATGATTAGTAAAAATATTTTAGAGAAATATCCCTTGTTCATGAAATCATTTAAAAGTCACACAATTTAGAAAGGAATAAAATTTAAATACATTTTAAAATAAATCTGTCTCGTACCACTTTGAAACTTTTGAATGGAATTAACATTTTAAAACATTCATGTCTATATAAATAAATCATTAAAACGACTTTGAAGACATGGACATTAATGAGAATGATTTTAAGAATAAATATATAAACCATTTAAAATGATTTTTTAGTTAAATATTCCATTGAAAATAATACTTTTGAAAAAAAATATAAAACATGGACAAGGATAATAATTATGTCCCAGTAAAAATTTACAAATAAACAATCTCAGATAATAATGAGATTAAGGAATTAACCCTTACCTTGTTCTTTCCATTAGTCGAGGGTGCAATTAACCTTATGTATAATGACCATAGTTTGTTATTATATTATAACATAACCATATTTATATTTATGATATCATAATTGATTCATTTATGGATTTATACTACCAATTTAATAATAATTTATGTGTTAAAATAAAATTTTAGGTAATAATCGCTTTCTTTATCATATGTGTTTTAACATGTTATTCATTATCGTATAAATTATATCATGATTTAATTTCAACCAAAATATAAAACATTTTTTTGTATCGTATATTTTCAGAATATAAATATGTATAATTGATAGATATATGAAATGGAAAATCGCATTTATGGAGACGGTAGGTCATATGCACGCATAAACGTCATTTTTGTTTTCATATCATATTAAACGGAAGTTAGTGAATGTGATATATGTAAACACACACACACAGATATATATATCCAGTAGAAATATTATTTCATATATTACATACTTATTAAATATATTATATTTTTATAATCATCGTTGAATGGTGAACGTGGAAATGAATCTCATCGTGTTGTGGAGACGGTAACCTGTATGTACACACGAGCAATGATATCATTCTGTTAATGGTGAAATCATATGTAATTGGATTGTATATTATATATATATATATAATAATTAACATGTTATATTTATTTTTTACATCAATTATACTCATTATTATACCCATCCAAATAATTAAATGTTGAATAACAAACTACACCATGACATGGAGACGGTAAGCCCTACGTATGCACGTGTGGTGACTTTGCCATTCATATGATGGATAAGATATTGAATAGGGTTGTACCATATTTATAATAACATCACATTAAGTAAAAGGTACTGGATTTATTATTTTGTTATGGAAACAACAAATAAAGGGGAAGTGGAATAATAAATGAACCTTGAAAGAGGTGATAAAATAATTACCTCTTCTTCGGTTTCTACATTTTGATTTGAACAAAAGGGATCTTTAAGTTGGATTTTTGAGAACAGTAAGGACTCTTGGTATAATTTAGGGTATTTGGGAGGATATTTGAGTAGGTTTAGGCTGATATAAATGGATTTGGAGTTTTGATTATGAAGGAATGGGAAGTACCCTTTTATAAGAGAGGTGAGGGTCACTTTTGGAAAAGCTTGAAATATTATTTTATTATAAAATTACTTTTGCATTATAATGTCTCCAAATGAATTTATTTCGAAGATAAGGTGGGGATGGGTCGAAATACTCTCAAAACAATGTTTTAGACTATTTTAGGTCGCCATATTAGCCTTATCTTTTAGATTTAACTCTTAGTTAAATAGTTCATCTTTTACAATGTCTTCTTGTATTTTTATATTTCATGGCTAATAAACATACTATAAAATGAAAAGAGAACCCCAAGTGGTTTATTAATGACATATTGATCATTATATAATTCCTTTGTATGAACTTTAGATTTTTAAGAATATTATATCATTTAATAATATTGTATTTGTTTTAAATACCCACTAATGTCAATTTTGAAACTATTTAGTATTTGGTTTTTTTGAAAGTTGTAAAAAATCATATTTCTTCGAACCAAAAACATTGAATAAACCCTAAAATTTCAAATTATTCTATGAAATTATAGGAATCCATTAAAAGTCTCAATTTACATTTATTTTGAAATTTATAATATTAATTATTTTAATCATTCATTAATATCTTAATTACTGCATCATCATTGTGTCATAAATAAATTTTATTATTTAATGTCTAAAAATTATAAATAAAATACCAATATGTATGAAATATATTTATATTTATAATTAATATATTTAGTCAAATTTATCATATATATAACCTTATCTTAAAAAAAATTAATTACGAAACATTGAATTTAACACTTTTAGCTCTTCTTTAAATAATATAATAATAAATGACTTAATCTAAAACAAGTGGACAAAAGGGTCATATTTTATTCCTATGGTTTATTTCGGTCGAAATACACATATCCAGTAGAATTAGGACATGTGTTAGGGTAATAATAATATCAATTCTACCTTTAATTACACTATTTACTTTTAACTGTGGTATATAAATGAAAAAAGTTACTAATCACAAAAAATTATTTTCATCCTATTGAACAATATTTTACTTATTGATATCTTCCGTGTGTCTTATATTTTTTAAATTTAATTCCCAAATGTGGTAAAATTACATTTTATGCAAATTTGCAAATGCGCCTAGAAGGTGGGAAAAAGAGGTTTAAAACGTTGAATAAAATTTTATATATCTAATATTATTATAAAATGACCCCAATTAATTACATTTAACATATATAGGTATTATTTATCAATTTATACTTAAAATAAATTTAAATAAAATAAATAATTATTTAAATAAAAAGTCGGTTTTAAATAATAACGCGGCGTTTTTCACTATTCATTACAAATTTAATGTTTTCAGAAAAATACCAAAAATTCACCTTAAGATAATTTTGATATTAAAAATTCAAAAATGAATCCTATTTTAACAAATTCAAAACATAGAAGTTTCATTTATTAATTTAAAATTAATTCATGTTGTCAAAACCAAAAAGTGGGTTTTTTTAATATGTAAAAACTATCAAAAGATAAACATTTGTTTATATCTAATTTAAATGTAAAATTACTTATAATGACATAAATTGTAGTAAATGGTAAAAATATAATCTAAGTATACTTCAAATCCATTCAAATGTATAATTTATCACTATAAATTATTTTGATTTAAAAAGTTGTTTTCAAATAAAATTTAGCATCTTTCACTATTCATCAAAATATGAAAGTTATCCTAAAACACCAAAACTTTATCCAAACATAATTTTCATGTCCCGATTCTAAATAAGAAGTTTATTTTGTCAAATTTAATATAAAATTGTAAAATATTTCATTTAAAATGGGTTCACCATTAATGGGATGTAAAATTGTATTTTTTGAAAAATACATCATTTATCTGAAAATTTGAATATGTCCATATATTTTTTCTAAGAAACACAAAATATGAATGTTAAAATTATATAGGATATATATATATAATTCAAAATTTGATTAATACTCTTCCTAACCACTTTTAAAATGGCTAGTTTGATAGGCCATGATGCGCTTGAAATCAGTGTTGCATTTAGCGCAAACTATTGAATTACTTTGAAGAAATAACGTACTATGAAATCTTTGGGTGTTAAATCCTAGTTTCTTAAACATGATATTTGATTCCTTTAATATTATTGTTTCTTATTAATTATAATGGTTCCCATGTTTTTCTTATATGAAACGATGTCGTAAAATCTGTTTCATACTAACTGTTGGCTGAGTGACACGTATACAGGCCCCACTATGATTTCAAAAAAAATATGAATGTTGGAGGATGGAACAAACATTTAGAACCCATACCTATATATAGGAGATCATTTTAAGGATCTCAGTATACATTCATGAACAAGAATTTTGTGATGATATTAAGTGATTTCTAGGGATACAAAGACTCTCATGCTTTGTGTGAACTATGAACATCTTGTTCAACCGTGAACAACTTTTTCAGCCTCCCTTGTGTGAATCTGATTGTTGTTGAGTACAATTGAGGGCTTCCAGGGATATTAAGATAATGGTACCAACTAACTTAATGTTTGAGGACTTCCAGGGCTATTAATATAGAGGTTTTGACTACCTTAAATTTTCAGGGCTTGTGTGGATAGCAAGGCAGACTCCAATATTATTATTGAGGTCTTACCCTAGTGTGGATAATATAGAATTTATAGAAAGTATAAATCAAGCGACCTTTATCCATGGTTTTTGGATACCCTTTTGTTTTGTATAAAATATTTCTTACTTGTTTAATTTTTCTTGTTACAAGTTTCATATTGGATTTATTTTTTTAAAGAAAGAAACTACAATTTTCCTATAGTTTCATATACTTTTATAATCTGATAAATAAAGATTATATACACCTTAAGGTAGTATCATTCCCAAAGATACACTTTCTTAAGTTAATTAACGAAAATTAGGGGTTAATAACCCATTGGGCACAGGGTACTGTAGCAGTACTGTAGCGTACTATAGCAGCGGCGTACTGTAACAACTGCGAGCACTGTAGCGGCGGCAGGGAACTGTAGTGGCGGAAGCGTACTGTAGTGGTGGTGGATACTGTGCAGTACTGTAGTAGGGTAGGTACGGTAGCAGTACTATTCACAAAATGGGCTTCGGGCCAAAAAAATGGGTCTACGGGCCATGTAATAGGCTAAATGACCACTGGGCCTTCGGGCTATGTAATGGTTCTCCCTCTACCCAGTTAAAAGATGTCTTTGCATTCCTTTAATAATAAATGAGGCTTCGTCCCCAACCTTTAAAAAAATCTTGTTTAAGTTTATTATATTTATAATTGGTCCTTTTCCCTTCAAATTATCCATTTGATTTAGAGCCAATGGGTGTCTGTCAATTTACCTTGATTGTCTTTGTAAAACATAGATTCCATTTTGGGCTTAAAATGGTAATGCTTTTAAATATACAATTCACCCCCCCTCTTGTAATCGAGCATATAAATCAATCTTTATATACTAAAAATAACTGAAATTGTAATAAAACCTTATAGGAAAGATGCATTCTTCCAAATTCCTTAAGTAAGATACATGTTTTTGGATATATTCTTTAAATCCAAAAGTGATTTAAACTCCATCGATGATATCATAGACCACTTTCCAACAGTTGATAATTAGTTCCAAGTTAGTCAGTATATATCCAAATAAATCATTTCATCATAATTATCTCAACATCAAATTTATGTTATGGTTTTTCATTCCCTCAATCATGTGTTTCCAAAAATGATTCACTTTCTACTGAATATCTGTTTTTGGTACCATTCAACATATGGTGTCAAATCCTTAATGAAAAAGTAATGTAGTACAATCCTTATATATTCTATAATTATTATAAGTAGTACATTTTTGATAAAATATTCAAATTACATAATTCAAGAATAGACATATAAGTTATTCATCATCATTTGTGTAGTATAATATCATGATCATTATCCGTTAGCATCAATTGGTTTATATTTATTTGACGCCTAGTATATTGGTTTTTATAGTGTCTATTCTCCTCATATTTAAAGCATTGTACATTGGAAAACGTTTTCTTAACCTTAAAATCGAAAACATGGTGTCATTTTTATCCACACATATATAAATCCCCCATTCCCTTTAAGCATTTTCTAGGGTAATTATTTCCACATTTATCACATGTGGGAAAACCCATCATTCCCTTCTTCCCTTTGTCCTTATTTTCCTCTTCAAACATTTTATTCTCTTTATTCCATTCAAATCAGTAGAACTAATTGAATTATATACATATCTAGAGAACACTTGATATTATTTCCTCATATTATGAGGATACCTTGGAGACTATTTCCCTTCGAAAATTTTCCTTTAGACCAAGAATGATTTGATCCTTCTTAGACATCTCCTCACATGCATTGGTGGTCTTCTCATTCCTTCTATTGGGCGCCATGTAAAATCTATTACATATAAAATATTAGAACATAATGTTGTGATAATTATTAACTTTAATCATGGTATATCACATAACATAAATTTATGCATCATAAATCCTAAAACCTTATACATTTGTTGCTTTGGAAGCATAAATCATTCATAATGGTGTGTAAGAAAAATGTGAATTATCTTTAGAATATCCCCCATGAGTGTAAAACTATGAGCACAGTAAGTCGTGTTTTCTTGTTCCAAGTCACCTCGAGTCAAGCTCAGAACACCATGTCGGATTAGTTACCCCTAGGTACATCAGTGCTATAACCACGTCCACTTGTAGTATCCAGACTAGGATGTATTTTCTAGGAAGATCCACATGATATTTACCTTAACAAAATTCTAGTATTTTCTTCTATTATTATACATAAACATTATCTTATGGTTATGTTCTCTAACCTATATTTTCTAAATCTAGTTTCCAAGGTTACTATTAAAGTTCCTCTGATACCAACGGTAAAGACCAACCCAAGATGCTCGGAGACGGTTCATTATTTTGATATATTGGAATGATTAAAAGGAAAAAATACAAGAGGATTGATCAATTTAGTAGTCTTGGAAGACAATATTACAATCATGATACGCATAATGCCTTGGAAAATGAAAATAAAACATGATACAATATGAAATAAACTGAATCCTTGAAATATTATTCAATGTTTTCATCTTCATAACTAGTGGAAAGGAAATATAACCAAGTACTGAGAATATATTCTCAGTAGTGGTAGGTCATATAGTTGAATATATAATAAAAATAATGAAAAGTGAATAAATCATGCCACTATAACGTAATCTTGAGAATAATATGGTAAATATAAAAACTAAATTAATAATTAGATATAAATAATCACATGAAACTTCACCATGTATATTATAATAGTCGAATAATAACATGATTTATCTATTGCTAGTATAATAATTAGGGAATTAATATTCCAGAAATTATAAACTTGTCATTGATTCCACTTCCAAGACTTCTTAAAATACTTGGGAAAGGCCTCAGCCAAAACCAAATTCTGTTTTGTATCGTAAGAACTACCGATGCATCGAGGGGATATAATAGACCCCACCTATCACATTATAAGTACAATTCATTCCTCATGTGTCAAATGAAAAATATATTTAGATAAAATTTTATCCTACCAAATAGAAATATTTTAATCATAATCATAGATAAAAAATACAATAATTAAATCATTGATAAACTCTTAAGTAAAATGATCATTAAACATTCCAATGTGTCCCATACAACTTTGATACATTTAATTATTAATTCTATTCAATATGATAAGAATAATAAGACTAATTATTTGATATATAAAATGGAAATACATACACCAAATGTAAGGAACAAATGGTGATGATGTCTAAATCTTATAGAATTTAATGTGAGATAACAAACCCCCATTTATTTTGGAAAGAAGTATTCTTTTGGAAAGCATTTTTATTTGTTATAAAATCATATTGTAAAAATTGTTAACCTATAAAAGTATAGGTAAAGATATTGAAAATATATTTTAGGCATAAATTTTTTCCCATGGAAGTGAAATCATGTAAAAAGAGTTTTAAATTAATCGATAGAAATATAACATTTTAGTGTCGTTTATTGAAAATATTAATGAGATTTTAACACGGAATGGAATGTTTCTTTTCATCAAATGATTAACTGACCACTATAGTTTCTTCATGATAAATTATCTGATTATAAATAAATATTAATTTCATAAAACATATTTTCTAGTGAACTTGTAAGTGGGTATGAATTTGAGAATTTCCCTTGATTCGGGCCAATTTATCGGGAGTAGCTACGAAGGGAACTATTTTAATAAATATAATCCCCATAAAAGAAAGTTGAAATTACATTAATATATGATTTTGGAACACAAAATTACAATATATAAGATGAAAACAAAAAATAAATAAGCATTACTTTTGGGTAACGATAGTAAAGGAATAACATGAAGGAAAAAATAATGGTTCGGGTGGAAACCCTTTCCACTTTGTAGTCAATCGAAGCACATGAGCCAAAATTTATAATAATGGTATGATAAGTTGAATACCATGAAAATAAATAGGTTCATGATATGATAAATCAATGGGATGTACAAAAACATCCTACCAAATAAATATTGGTGAATAAGGAATATCTCAAAAAAATGGAAGTGAGATGAGAAAACCCATACCTTATCTCTGAATGTGTTTTGTATTTGACCTTAAGATCCAAGAATATAAAATTATACCAGTTAATTAATTAATTCATCAACTATTTGGAATTAATATATATTATTATACTTTTATTATGTTCATTTATGGACTTCTGAAAAGTTATAAGATTGAATTATGTCTTTCTGACGCATTTATTTCATGATATTAATGATCTGTTTGCTTGATTATATGTATGTAAGTTAATGTGGAATGGATATAATTACACAAGATTTAATTTATATAATATACATAAGTATAATTTCTTATATATATCATTTGGTTACATGGTATGAGGACAAAACATTAGATAAGTCCTTTAGTGATAATTGTTTAGATTTTTACGGTAGTTTTTCGATCACAATGAGTTAGTTTTGTTAAATTATTTAGTATAATGTAAAAAAGGATGTTCCCAAAAGTAATAATTATGATATCATACATATTTTAGAATATTTTTAAACCATAAAAATGGTTTCATGACCAGCCTTGAAGGAGAAAATGAAGAATAAATTTTTGTTGTCCAAGAAGGTTGTAAATTAGCACCTCCCGGATTATGTTGTCTTTTTTAATGTAAAAGAGAGAGAGATATAGAGAGTAAGTAGATTGATGATATATCTTCCATCACCATGATATAATTACATAATATATATTATATTTGAGTTATAAGGATCATTTGGATATAGGATCTTAGTAGAATATTAGAATATAAAATAAATTTTAAAATGTAATTAAAAGAAAAATGGAGAGGGTATAACTATTGAAATATCTTCCTTGAGAACCACCATAAGATAAGAGGTTTTGGTATTTTGGAAGGAAAAAAGGTATCTTAGAAGTACGTAGGGATTACGGAATAATATTTTGAAAGAACATTGAGAAGCATCAAGGCATAGAGGAGTGAGAGGAAGAGGGAGTGAGGGTGGTTTTTATAATGGAGGAGATAAGGGGTTTTCCATTATTATAATCATTATTTTATTATATTTGTAACACCCCATGTTTCCACAGTAAGCTTCTATTTGAATAATACAGTAGCGTGTGTTGTACACAACTTTGAGTTCTAACACACACCATAACCAATAAAACTAGCCGTTATGAATAGTAATACCTAATTTTTGAAATTTTATAAATTTCATCTTTCAAAATGGAATTCATTTTTGGATTTGGAAAATCGAATTTAGACTAGGGTGAAATTTTGGAACTTTTCAGATAACTTATTTATGTTGATGAATAGTAAAAATTACTAAATTTTAATTAAAAACAACTTTTTAATCATAATAAATAATAGTCATAAATTATACCATTGAGTGGTTTTAAAGTATAATTAGAATATAATTTTACCATTTTATACAAGGGTGGTCATTAGAATTAATTTCACCTTGAAATTGGACATAAACAATTGTCAATCTTTTGATTGATATTGTTTCTTAAAAACAAGCTATTAGTTTTGACAACGGAAATTAATTACTAAATTAATTAATTCAACTTATATGTTTTGAATTTTGTAAAATAGACATCACTTTTTAATTAGGAATATCAAATATAGCTTAGGGTGAATTTTTGGTGTTTTTCAGAAAAACATAAATTTTTTTATGAATAGTGAAACCACTAAGTGATAGTTAAAAAACTAATTTTTTGTTTAAATGAAACTTTACCACTTCTGTGAATTGAATTTAAAAAATCTGCAGTACATGGTTTTCGTTAGAAAGTAAAATGTGGTTCAATGGGATTAAAATAATTTTTGGTGAATAGTAACTTTTATGTTCTATTAATCGCGATTAAAGGTAATTAGTGTAATTTAAGGTAAATATAATGATACAATAATATGAAATTACATTTACACGTGTCCTAAACTTATTGGATGAGTCATGGCCAACCATGAAAATCCATGGGTCAACTTGGGGACCCCATAGAGCCACTTGGGTAAGAAAATGAGATTAATAACTTTTTATTTAAAGTAAAAATAAAATTGTCACAAACATGTGTTGTTTTACTAATACAATTATTACATGTGGTTATATAAGTCAACTTTTAGACTATAAATATTCATTGGAAAGCTAAAAATATTTCCTACATCATGGTAATTTTTTTATAATTTTTAGGCATTAAATAAAAAAAATTACTTATGACACCATGATGATGCAGCGATAACCTATTGGATGAGTATATTTCGAACCCTTATCATCTTATCCTAGAAATATATAATTGTGGGACCTTTGAAATCCTAAAATAACTTCATAATAATGTAACATTTCATGACATTCCAAGAGTTCCCCTCCTCTACTCTTATAAAAGCCTCCCACCTCTACCACCTTATTCACACCATCAAAGCCATTTGGCTTGGACAAACTCTGCCCAAATACTCTCCCAACTTCCCTCTCTTACTCCTAGAAGCCTCACTTTGGGAAGAAGTCTTCCCAAGGAAGCCTTTGGCTCAAATCCAAAAGAGTTACCCAATTTTAAAGGTAATGTCCTCACTTGTGTTCTTTTGTTTTATTTTTCTTCTCCAACCCCTTAAACTCTTTTTATTCCATTATTTTGTAACAACACTGATATATTCAATATATTAGGATGTTTTTATGGGATGTATTTGATTTACACTTACACACACCTTCATCGAATGGTTAAAGAACATACTGTTTCTGTGGGTGGTGAATTACTACATCACGAAATGATGATTGTTCAATCTTCTTTTAACACCTCTCATGGTGGCCATTATGATAAAAATATTTCTATATATGATATATATATTATGTTTATGTTTTCTTTATGCTTCTGTATTTTTCATTTATGTCATACCTTTATGATTTCCATTATGGGTAAACACGATAATTTCATTTTAGGAAGTGCGGACTACCGCCCCCTCAAAGTGATTTGAATCGTTAATGCCATATGTGGGACGTATAACGGATGGATTAAATGATATTATTTTTGATATTATATGGGAATTATAATATACCTTTATACCATTATGATTTAATTCCATTAAATACAAAATAGAAATGAAAGTAGCGTTCATGCGTATGTACGGCTTACCGTCTCCATGAACGGTGCATTTCATTTCTTACCTATAAATGTTATGTAATATTATAAATGCATATATATACAGGATATATATGATATATATGATATCTACATCATGAATATAATTTTGGATATAAATGATATTTTACCACATGAACAACATGTAATTATAAGAAGTTTATTTTTGACTCAAGTACCAAAGATCGAAAAAACGACAGTTGTTAACTAAAATAATTACATAATGTTCATAACATAGTAATAAGTGATATAAAATGTAAAATGAACTTTAAAAAGGTTCTTAAGCAAGTATAAATTAACTCTAGTTTATTATTCATGAGGTTAAATAACGATCGAGTCAAGTTGGACATGAGGTAAGGGACTTCGTCTCAATATCATTTCATTGAGGAATATTTTATTTTATACACAACATTATTTTATATGGTATATAAACCCCTTTGACTTTTAAATTTATTCAAAAGGAATATTTTTTATACGAAGCGTTTTACTTAACGACAAAAGGGAATTTTTTTTTTCATACGTATGCGGCGACAACGACTTCTCCGCCGCTGTGACCATTATTTGAGTTTCATCTTCCTCTACAAGCCATAACTTTTTTTAAATGAAAAATAAATACCAAGTTTTACATTTGTTTTATTTTGGTATTGACAATGGCTTTATTGTATCAATGTGTTGTATGGATATCTTGAGATTGAAATGTGGAAATTTTATGTTCCCTTTATGCATGTTTTATGTCATACAATTATGTTATGGTTTATGATATGTTTAAACCTATTCATATGAGGAATGCATTGGACTTAATAAGTGACGAGTGGAGCCTGATATAGCTCCTCGATGAATCGGTATGTCTCATGAGACAAACTAGTGTCTTGGAACGATTCCTTGAAAAAATCATATTTGTAGTCTTGGCACTAGGCCTTGGCTACGTGGTTATGATATTCTGGAATTATGCATTCCATCGTTATTAAAGTGGTTATTGATATTGCACGTGATTATTCGACCAGTAGAATATCCATGTGAATAAGTAAATGGAATTATTTCATTTTACTTTTTCCATATTATTCTAAAGTTCATGTTTAAAAGGCTTTTGTTTAGTTATACATTTCCTTAAATGTTTATGTTTATTTATAAAAGCTTATGCTATATTGTTATCCTTACTAAGCATCTGAGCTCACCCCTTTCAATGTTTTAATTTTTCCAAGATGAGAAGAAGTATTTTATGATTGACCTAAAGGGATAATATGAGGGGATATTAAGACATGATTTTGTTGTAGTTTTGTATTACTTTATGATGTAATGTAAAACTTATGAAAGTATCTAGTGTTTCAAGGGTACTAAACTAATCGGTCTTTTGAGACTTCATCTTTGTGATCATGACAATGTTACGTAATAATGCACCAACTCTGGATAACTGGGGTCGGGGAATTACAGTTGGTATCAGAGGCAGTTTAGTACTAACCATGTAAGATAGAATTAGATAAACTCTTATTAGAGCACATAGCCCTAAGATAGACTTTGAGGATTAGTATAGAAGAACTTCCTAGAATTTTGGTATTATAGAGATTTTGTGAGTTTTCCGAGCAATACATCCCTGTCTGGATACAAGTAGGTAGAGGTGGCTATGGCACAGATGTACCTAGAGGTAAAACCCGAAAACACCGATTTGATCTAGAATCGAACAGGAACTGGTGCACGACAATGGGCCTTGCTGCACTCTTGGTTACGACACTCCTGGGGGATATGCCTAGGAAAATTCTCATTTTCTTTACAAACCATTATGAAGGGTTTATTAGTATATAATTCCTCAAAGAATTTTTTATGATTATGGATTATATCCATAAACTGTTCAATTTATGTTAAGTGTTTTACAAGTATGGAATTATGTATTTTGATTCATAAACTAATCTAGTTTATTCCATTGTTTAGAAATGGTGCATAGTGGAAGGAATGGAAACTGTATCAATTCATGCACTCTATGTCGGGATTTACCTCCTACTCAAGATAATTATAGTGGAGCTGGTGATACAACTGGTGCTGATCAACTTATTACCATACTGGGAAAACTCACTCAGGTTATGAATAATAACCTTACTCGTATGGAGCACCCTGATCCGCAATGTGGAGGATCAATGTTAGACCGCTTCATGAGGCAACAGCCACCAATATTCAATGGGAGTACAAATCCCTTAGTAGCTGAGAAATGGATAAACTTCTTAGAGAAAATATTTCATGCCTCGGGGAGTAGAGAAAGGTAGAAAGTTGTCATGGCAGTTTACCGCCTCACTGGAGATGCCGATCAATGGTGGTCGCTGATTCAAAACACAATGGAAGATGGAGAAGTATCAAGTATTGAATGGAGGGAGTTTAAGGAAATTTTCTTAGAAAAATACTTTCCACATGACCATCGAACAGATACGGAAAGGCAATTTCTGAGTCTGAGGCAGAAGGAGGATGAGAATTTTGCAAAGTATGAGGCTAACTTTACAAGGTTAGCGAGGCATACTGCATATTATTTACGTAACCCAAGAAGTAATATTGATCGTTTCTTTGATGGGTTAAAACCATTTCTCCGTCGAGCATTAGTCTCACAAACCTTCTCGTTATACGAAGATATTGTCTCGTGTGCTATCAAGACGAAAAAAGGAATTCTCTATGTCTTATGACTTTAAAGCAAATAAAGAGAAGAAGAGATCTTACAATAAATCTGGAAATGGAAATAAGGGGAACAAGGGAAAAGTTTAATATCAGTCCTGCAGAAAATGTGGTAATAAACACCCCGGTACTTGCTTGAAAGGAATGGGAGTCTGTTACAAGTGTGGCGAAAAAGGCCACCAAGCTCCGGATTGCAAGGGGAAGAGAGTTGCTTTCAATGTGGAATGCTATAATTGTAGAGATATGGGACATTATGGAAATGAATTTCCTAAGCATCAGGGGAACTTACCTCAGAAGAGGCCAAGGGATCAAGGCTAAGCTTATGCTATCACTACTACTGAGGTTGAAGCTCCGAAATATATGGTGGCAAGTATTTTAATGGTTTCCTCAAGTTTAGAAAATGCATTATTTGATTCTGGATCATCGCATAATTTCATATCTTTCTAGTTTACTAAGAAAATTAGATATTTCCAATTTAATTTAACCAGAGAATTGTCAGTCAAAACTCTTAAAGGAAGTATCATTGCAACAAAGTTTTATGAATCAGTCCCCATTAGAGCACGTAAATGTTCTTTATCTACTGATCTCATTTTCATACCTATGATTGAGTTTGATATAATCCTCAGTTTGGATTGTCTTTCAGACTATGATGCAAAGATTTATTGTAAGAAGAAGGAGGTTACGATTTTTGATGATGATGATAAGGAACACCTTATCTTTAGAGCAGAATCGTTACCACCTAATTCTTATTTAGATCCACCCCCAGTAGTTCAACTAAATTCAATTATTGGGGAGGATGAGAATGAAATGACTGAGGGTGAGGAAAGGAATGTTCAAATAGAGGATGTACCTATTTTTAAAGAATATGTAGATGTGTTTCCAGAAGATTTACCTGAACATCCTCCAGAATGAGAAGTTGAGTTTTCCATTGATTTAATTCATAGATCAAGGCCTATATCGAAGACCCCTTATAGAATGTCCACTATGTAATTAGTTGAACTAAAGAAACAACTAGAAGGATTGAGTAATAAGGGATTTATTCGCCCTAGTGTTTCTCCATGGGGGGCCCCTATCCTTTTTGTTAAGAAGAAAGATGGATCTATGAGGTTGTGCATTGACTACAGGGAGATCGATGTTATAACAATAAAAAAAGTATCCCCTACCTTGCATTGATGATTTATTTGACCAACTGCATGGAGCTCAATACTTTTCAAAGATTGACCTTCGATCTGGATACCATCAGTTATGTGTGAAGAAGGAAGACATTCTGAAGACAGCATTTCGAACAAGGTATGGGCATTATGAGTTTACAGTAATGCCTTTTGGATTGACTAATGCACCCTCTATATTCATAGATCTAATGAATAGAGTTTTCAAGGAATATCTTGATGATTTTGTGGTGGTATTTATTGATGATATCTTGGTATACTCCTAATGCTACGAAGATCATGAAAATTACATACACATTATCCTGAAGACTCTTAGAAGACATGAATTATATGGGAAGTTTAGCAAGTTTAAATTATGGATTCAGGAGATTTCATTTCTTGGCCATATTGTCTCCAAGGATGGAATTTCCGTTGATCCTTCTAAGACCAAGGAAATCCACGAATGGCCAGCACCGACGAGTACAACTGAGGTACGCAGTTTTATTGGTTTGGCAGGTTATTATCGACATTTTGTCCAGAATGTTTCCCGATTGGCTAACCCATTAACAAAGCACACATGTAAAGGGGTTAAATTGGTCTGTTCAAAAGAGTGTGAAGAGTGTTTTGAAGAACTGAAGGGAAGATTAGTCAATGCTCCTATATTGACTCTACCATCGGGGAATGATGGGTTCTTTATTTATAGTGATGCATCAATGAAAGGACTTGGTTGTGTCCTTATGCAGAATGATAGGGTTATTTCCTATGCATCACGACAGCTAAAAATTTATGAGAAGAGCTATCCTACTCATGATCTTGAGTTATCAGTTGTGATCTTTTCATTGAAGATATGGATACACTACCTCTATGGTGAAAAATGTGAGATTTATACTGATCACAAGAGTTTGAAGTATATTTTCTCACAAAACGAACTCAACATGAGGCAAAGGATATGTCTTGAACTACTCAAGGATTATGATTGCATGATACACTACCACCCGGGGAAGGAAAATAAGGTGACATACGCTTTGAGTAGAAATGATCATGGAGTTTTGAACAATATGAGAGTTGAAAAGGATCATATATACATGGATCTAGTAAAGATGGATATGGGAATCACCATGGAAGGTGAAACATCAATGCTTTTTCAAATGGTTGCCAAAACCATATTTACTAGAGAAGATAAAGAGTTATCAGACTGGTGATGGAGAGTTACAAAGGAAGATTAAAGCTGTGAATGATGGGAAATTAAGTGACTTTGTGTATGAAGATGGAATTTTGAAGTTTGGGAAGAGACTTTGTGTTCCTGATATAACTGATCTAAAAAGAGTATTGTTGGATGATGCTCATAGTTCCAATTTCTATATACACCCTGGGAGCCCCAAAATGTATAGAGATTTGAAGGAACATTTTTGGTGGGACAACATGAAGAGGGAGATTGCCGATTTTGTGTCAAGATGTATGGTTTGTCAACAAGTGAAAGCTGGAAGGCAACAACCTGGAGGAGAATTGCAACCTCTTCCCATAACTGAGTGGAAATGGGATAATATTATGATGGACTTTGTCATTGGACTACCAAAGACTCCTAGAAGGAATGATACAATATGGGTCATTGTTGATTGCCACACGAAGTCATCACATTTTCTTGCTATAAGAGAAGATCTACCACTTGAACGTCTAGAAAGACTATATATTAATGAAGTTGTGAAACTTCATGGAGTACCCATATCGATTATCTCGGTTCGTGATCCCCGTTTTACATCAAGATCCTGGAAAATTCTTCAGAAGGACTTGGATACTGAACTTCGATTGAGCACTGCTTACCACCCTAAAACAGATGGACAATTAGAATGAACTATACAACCCTTAGAGGACATATTGAGATCATGCTCACTTGACTTTCAGGGTATGTGAGATCAATATTTAACTCTGTTAGAATTTTCCTATAACAATAGCTTCCATTCAAGTATTAGAATGGCACCATATGAAGTATTATATGGAATGAGATGTCGCACACCAACCTGTTGGGATGAAGTTGGTGAAAGAATACTTGTAGGCCCAGAACTGGTGGAGGAAACGATGGAAAAGGTGAAGGTAATCCAAAACCACATCAAAGAAGCTCAATGTAGGCAGAAGAGCTATGATGAAAACCGAAGGAAGGATTTGGAACTTTAGGTAGGAGATCATGTTTTCTTGAAGGTATATCCATGGAAGGGAGTTATATGTTTCGGTAAGAAGGGTAAATTTAGTCCGAGGTACATCGGACCCTTCAAAATTCTAGAACGAATTGGGGTTGTAGCTTACCCTTTTTCAATGCCGCCAAGTCTCTCCAAAGTTCATGATGTGTTCCACGTATCACTGTTGAGAAAATACATGCCTGACCCAACGCATGTACACACCTACGAGGAATTAGAACTGGAACCCGATCTGCCTTATCACGAAGAGCCCTTCAGGATTCTTGATACGAGAGAACAAGTGTTGAGAAACCGGGCGACTCGTCTTGTAAAAGTTCTATGGAGAAACCATAAGATGGAAGGCAACGTGGGAACCCAAGGAACTTATGATGAAGATTCACCCAAGTCTTTTTATATAGTTATATTATAAGAAATTTCGAGGACGAAATTGTTTGAAAGAGGGGAGAATGTAACACCCCAAGTATCCATGGTACGCTTCTCTTTGAATAATATAGTAGCGTGTGTTGTACGCATCTTCTAGTTCTAACACACACCACAACCAATCAAACTAAACGTTATGAATAGTAATACCTACTTTTTGAAATTTTATAAATTTTATCTTTCAAAATTGACTTCATTTTTGGATTCGCAATATCAAATTTAGCCTTGGGTGAAATTTTGGAACTTTTCGGATAACTTTAATATTTTGATGAATAGTGAAAATTACTAAATTTTAATTAAAAACAAATTTTTAATTAAAATAATTAACAGTGATAAATTATACCATTGAGTGGTTTTAAATTATAATAAGAATATAATTTTTCCATTTTATCCAATGGGGGTCATTATAATTAATTTCACTTTGAAATTGGACATAAACAATTGTCAATCTTTTGATTGATATTGTTTCTTAAAAACACGCTATTTGTTTTGACAACGGGAATTAATTATTAAATTAAATAATTCAACTTATATGTTTTGAATTTTTTAAAATAGAAATCATTTTTTAATTAGGAATATCAAATATAGCTTAGTGTGAATTTTTGGTATTTTTCTGAAAAACATAAATTTTTTATGAATAGTGAAACCACTAAGTGGTAGTTAAAAAACTAATTTTTTTTAAATGAAACTTTACCACTTATATGAATTTAATTCAAAAAATCTTACATACATGGTTGTCATTAGGAATTAAAATTTGGTTCAATGAGATTAAAATAATTTTTGGTGAATAGTAACTTTTAAGTTCTATTAATCGCGATTAAAGATAATTAGTGTAATTTAAGGTAAATATAATGACATAATAATATTAAATTAACTTTACACTTGTCCTAAAATTATTGTATGAGTCATGGAAGACCAATAAAATCCATGGGTCAACTTGGGGACCCCATGGAGCCACTTGGGTAAGAAAATGACATTAATAACTTTTTATTTAAAGTAAAAATAAAACGGTCACAAACATGTATTGTTTTACTAAAACAATTTTTACATGGGGCTATACAAGTAATATTTTTGACTATAAATAATCATTGGAAAGTTAAAAATATTTCCTACATAATAGTAGTTTTTTTATAATTTTTAGACATTAAATAAATTAAATTTTAATGACACCATGATGATGCAACGATTACCTCGTTAATTAACGATTTAAATAAAATGAAAAGATAAAGTAAAATCTAAACTTAAACATGTCAAAACCCTATTAAATGAGTATATTTTGATCCATTCTCACCTTATCCTAGAAATATATAATTTTGGGACCTTTAAAATCCGAAAAGCACTTCATAATAATGTAACATTTAATGACATTCCAAGAGTGCCCCACCTCTCCTTTTATAAAAGGCCCCCACATCTACCACCTTATTCACACCATAAAAGCCATTTGGATCAGCCAGAATCTTTCCAAATACTCTCCCAACTTCTCTTTATTACTCTTAGAAGCCTTACTTTGGGCATAAGTCTTCTCAAGGAAGCCTTTGTCTCAACTCAAAAAGAGTTACCCGATTTTAAAGGTAATGTCTTCACTTGTGTTCTTTTGTTTTATTTTTCTTCTCCAAACCCTTAAACTCTTTTATTTCCTTTATCTTGTAAAAAAAATTATCTTCAATATACTAGTATGTTTTTATGATAAGTATTTGATTTAAAATTACAGACACCTTCATCTAATGGTTAAAAAACATACTGTTTCTGTGGGTGGCGAATTACTGCCTCACGAAACGATGATTGTTCAATCTTCTTTTAACACCTCTCATGGTGGCCATTATTATGAAACTATTTATATATATGATATATATATTATGTTTATGTTTTATTTATGCCTCTTTATTTTTCATTCATGGCATACCTATGTGGTTTCCATTATGGGTAAACACGGTAATTTCATTTTAGGAAGTGCGGACTACCGCCCCCTCAAAGTGATTTGAATCGTTAATGACATATGTGGGACATATAAAGGATGGATTAAATGATATTATATATGATATTATACTAGAATTATAATATACCTTTATATCATTATGATTTCATTCCATTAAATACGAAATGTAAATGAAAGTAGCGTTCATGCGTACGTACGGCTTACCATCTCCATGAACGGTGCATTTCATTTCTTACCTCTAAATGTTATATAATTTTATAAATGCATATATATACTAGATATATATGATATATGTTATATCTACATCATGAATATAATTCTGGATATAATTTATATTTTACCACATGAACAACTTGTAATTATAAGAAGTTTATTTTTGACTCAAGTACCAAAGATCGACAAAACAACCGTTGTTAAATAAAATAATTACATAATGTTCATAACACGGTAATAAGTGATATAAAACGAATAATGAACTTGAAAAAGGTTATTAAGCAAGTAGAGATTAACTCTAGTTTATTATTCAGGAGGTTAAAGAACGATCGAGTCAAGTCGAACATGAGGTAAGGGACTTCGTCTCAATCTCCTTTCATTGAGGCATAATTTATTTTATACACAACTTCTTTTATACGGTGTATAAACTCCTTTGACTTTTACATTTATTCAAAAGGAATATTTTTTATAAGAATAATTTTATTAAACGACCAAATGGAATGTTTTTTGTCATACGTATGCGGCGACAACGTCTTCTCCGCCGTAGTGACCATTATTTGAGTTTCAGCTTCCTCTACAAGCCATAACTTTTTTTAAAAGAAAAATAAATACCAAGTTTAACTTTTCTTTTATTTTGGTATTGAAAATGGTTTTATTATATCAATGTTTTGTACTGATATCATGTGATTGAAATGTGGAAATGTTATGTTTCCTTTATGCATGGTTTATGTGATACGATTATGTTATGGTTTATGATATGTTTAAAACTGTTCTTATGAGGAATTCATTGGACTTAATAAGTGACGGGTGGAGACTTCTATAGATCCTCGATGCATCGGTAGGTCTCATGAGACAAACTAGTGTCTTGGAACGAGGCCTTGACAAAATCTTATTTGTAGTCTTGGAACGAGGCCTTGGCTATGTGGTTATGATAGTCTAGCATTATGATTTCCATCATTATGAAAGTGGTTTTTGATATTGCATGTGATTATTCGACCAGTAGAATATCCATGTGAATAAGTAAATGGCATTATTTCATTTTACTTTTTCTATATTATTCTAAAGTTCATGTTTAAAAGGATTTTGTATAGTTATACATTGCCTTAAATGCTTATGTTTATTTATGAAAGTTTTCGCTATATTTTTATCCTTACTGAGCATCTGAGCTCACCCCTTTCAATGTTTAAATTTTTCCAGGATGTGAAGAAGTATTTTATGAATGACCTGAAGGGATAATATGAGGGGATATGAAGAGAAGATGTTGTTGTAGTTTTTTATTACTTTATGATGTAATGTAAAACTTATGAATGTATCTAACGTTTCAAGGCTACTAATCTAATCGGTCTTTCGAGAGTTGATCTTTTTTATCATGCCAATGTTACGTAATAATGCACCGACTCTGGGTAACTGGGGTCAAGG
Source organism: Viscum album (assembly GCA_963277665.1). Lineage (NCBI taxonomy): Eukaryota > Viridiplantae > Streptophyta > Magnoliopsida > Santalales > Viscaceae > Viscum > Viscum album. The sequence continues at coordinate 1,446,306,437 of OY728151.1, read as the reverse complement.
CGTTACAATATTGGCTCAGTACAAAGAATAATATTTATTTTTGTGACTAAAAATCATAATAAGTGCATGTCAGTTAGAACCAATGTCTATTTACATCATCCATGACTCAAGAATGATGCAGAAACTCGTTTATTTATCATATTTCATAAATTAATGAATCTGACTATTCACCAAAACATTATGCATTCTAGAAAAATACAAAAAAACTCACCCTATCCATTTATTGATGCATAGAATTCAATAATCGAACCCATTTATGATAAATAGTTTTCTAAATAAGTTAAATTTTTTTAAATAAAATCATTATATATATGAAAAATTCAGATTTTAATTTTAAAACATATTTAATAATACATTCAAAAATTAACTTAGGTCTCATAAAATTATTCTCAAATCATAGGAAAAAACAATAATTGTTTTCAGAAACATTTTATGAAAATGTATTTAATTTTAATTATATTTTATAATTTAAAAATGTAAATAAATTTTTATTACTATAAAAAATAACCACACATAATTATTTATTTTAAAAACATTCACTATCATTTATAAGGTGCCTATATTATATTCATACATTCATGTGTAAGGTTACTATTCATAAGGGTCAACATACTACAAATAAGGGTAAAATTACTATTCACTATTATACATTACTATTCATAAGGTTCAAGTTAATATTCACCAACAAAATAAGTCGGTCATATTAGACTCAAAAAATCTTAACTATCATAACGGTTTATCTCCATTTTTAAAAATTCAAATCACATAAGTGAAAACATTATGTTTCATGGGTAGGTTATAACTACAAAGAAGTGTTGTTTTGTAGAGACTCAGTGTTGTGTGCATATAATCTATCTAGTGAATCGATATTTTTAGGAATAAATATTCCATAAAATATTGCGTAGTCATGTTAATAGTGAATATATTCATATCCTAATTTATTATTTTTAAAAAAATTATAATAGTTAATATATGTTATATTTAATTAAATTATCTATTGATAAAAATGAATTTTGTAAAAATATTAAAAATATATATTTATATTAAAATATAATTTTAAACAAATGTTATATGGTGAAATGGTAATTTTTTTCTAGATCATTAATTAATTTAAAAGATATAAATTATAATATTTTATAATTATTATTATTAATTAAAACCTTTAATTTATAATTATTAAAAAATTACTCTAGTTTTATAAGTTTCATTTACCTTAGAGGTATTAATCCATGAACTGTGTCTTCTGTATATATCAGTTGTCCCACTATCACGCTAACCTATCTCGTGTGTTTTATCCTAAGGATGCTGGGATATAGTTTTATGAGTCCTTTGAGGAGAATCACATTTATATCTTTGATAGGAGCATGAATGTTCTCTGAGGCTGGTCAGTCCCTCTACTATGGGCTTTATGTAAGTACAACCATTTATAGGATGAGTCTTTGGAGAAGGAGGATGATGTATGTGCTTAGTGGTTGGAGTTAAATAAAAATTGATCTTGATCAACCTTTAGAGGGAAATTCTGGGATTAATTTCTTTAAATGAAGATTTTTTATGAAATAAGGTCTTTGTACATGTTAGAGGGCCTTTTTATTTGGTTTAATTGTTTGAATATGCACAAATGTGGATACCCAATGTGGTCACGGTTGTTTGAGTGATGTTTGTGGCTTGTTTGGAGACCATAACCCATTATCTTGGGTTGAAAATTCCATGGAGAATGGTTAGAATAAACTGTGTGTGGTGGGCCCCACACTTTGAAAATTTGTTCGACTTATTGTTTGAGGGAAGTGGAAGGCCACATGGTTAGACCAAACCATGTGATTTGGGCCACACATTATTGTGAACACCTCTATAATTTTAACATTGGGTTTTTATGGTTTTATCCTAGTTAGTGAAACCATGAGAGGAAATCATGTAGGTTTACTTTTCCAATAAATAATTGTTAAGAAAAAGTCCCTCAAGTCTTCAATCAGTGTTTTTGGGTGTGATTGGGGTTTTTTTTCAAGTCAGATGTCCATGAATGAGTTTTGTTGCTGTTTTCAAAGATTATTTTTAATGTTGCATTGTTTCCCAATGATTACCAAGTTATTGGGCCTTAAAATTGGGAAATTGTTTTTGGAAAACAAAGATTTACACATAAGAGTGAACAGTATGAAGTTCGTGGAAGATGGTTCATGGAACACAAAAGTTGGTACGAAGAATGAATTTGGGAAATATTCAAAAGAAGGATTCTGTATTGCAGCTCTATGTGGACCATGAAGCGTGGTATGTGGACATCATAGTGAAAACTGTTAGGGGGAGGCTTGTTGTTCACGGGAGGAAATTACTTCATGTAAGGATTTTAGTATCCATGATTGCACGATGTTTGAAAAAAATGAGTTGATGATTTGTGGCGTCGTGAAGGGTCATTTTTTAGGATGGAATCAGCTGCTATGAGGAAGGTACAATGGCACTATGTGTACCACGTTTGGAAAATGGTTGTCATGATGATTACAGTTTGAGGGGGGGAGTTACATGGTAAAGGCTGTACCGCATCAAATATTTGAGAAAAATGGTTTTTCAAATTTTGTGGATCTATATTCCAATATAAGTACCGCTAATAACATTATTATGTAAAGATAATTTTAATAGATAAAATAATTTTTCAGTGAAGAAATGCAGTAATGCCTGGAAGTAGTTTGCAAGGGAGGATTCCATGATGTCTGAATTAGATCAGAGGAATAGTCTACATTCATGTTTTTTAGGATATCTTTGTCTATCAAAGGAATGCTTTTCATGGATGATAAGCTGTCTGTAGAGATGGAGTGGTTTGGGAAAGCAATTTCATTTCACGAAGAAGAGAAAGTTCACAGAATTGAAGGCGCAAGTGAAGGTAGTATACAGAGGTGGTACGTGGACGTGGTACGTGATAGTAGAAGTGGAGGTAGTTTGTGGTAGGTGGTCGATGAATCATACACACTATGTAGTGAAACACAGTTCATAGAGGAAGTAGGTTGTTCATTAAGGGACTTAAACTATTTGTGAAATAAATATCTACTAACTAACAGTATGTGGAAAAGTGGATTTCATCTATGGGTTAAAATGGAACCTTAACAAAAAATATATCAATATTTAATGATTCATTATTTCATTTAAATTAGGGGACATGCAAGTCCATAAACTATTAGTGTATCACTTATAAGATAATTTAGAAAAGGAAGAGTAATATTGTGATCCTTTCCATAGGTAGTAAGCTAGATAATGTGACATATGTTGGGACCCTGGAAAATGCAGTGAGAAGACCTAAATCTTTTAAAGGAACTTATCCCTTCTATATAATTGATCTATTTTGAACATCGTTATTGGAAGTGATCCATAGTGAATTTTTTACAATATAAACATTGTCATTGTATGCCCCTTGGATGTAGCAGAGTGAGTGTGAGCCAAATAAAAATATTTGTGTCATTATGCCTGCATTATTTCTTTAATTTCAATGAATTGTCATTTGAAAAAAAATGGAAAGGATATAATGAATATTAACATTAAAGATAACACTAAGTGAACCTTTTAATAAAGATGTCATTATCCAGTAGGAATGAAAAATATTGAAAATAATATTCATACCATGATTCACCCCTCCCCCTATCAGGCCATCTAGGCCCCTTTTGGACCAAACAATTGGTCATAAAGCATATGTTTATTTTCTTAGATTTATTTTCAATGATATGGTTTAATAGATTGTTGATGTTAAAGAATATTTATGATAGTATCTTTGTGTTACGTGGAAAATGGAATAACTTCAAAGAAGAAGAATAGAATGGTGGAATTATTCAGTGCGAAAGTGTCTATAGAAAGAGTGTGATTCAGTTAAATGTAACAGATAGTGTTATAAAGAATGATTTTGATGAATCATACAGTGAAAGTGATTTATCATTCAATGATACTATACTAATTAGTTGTTATCTTGATATTCCAAGTTATACTGGAAGAACTAATGAAGAATAAATTACAAGAAGTAAAAAAAATATGAATTCTTACATGTAAAAAATGAATTCGATCAGAAGTTGGAAGATTAAATTAAATCTAAAGATATTTGAATACAAGTGAAAGAAATTAATGTCAATAAGTTTAGAGGATTAAATAATTGGTGTATTTATGTGGGTAATGATCTAAGGGATAAGAATGATTCCCAAGCTGAAGAACTACAATTATGTATATAAAGGTAGAAAAACCCAAAGCTGATAATAAGGGAAATAAACAAAACCCAGATGAAATTTAGAATCAAAAATCTTGAAATGGTGATATTTCTATAAAGTTATCCTAACTAGTTAATGATAACCGAAGGCTAAAATGAAGGAATTCATGCTTAATGATTTTGTTCCAATGTTGAATTCTAAAACAATGGATAACTCTATCATGATGGATAACCTCTCCATGGAATTAGAAGATGAGATGACTAAATGGAAGAGTCTAAATAGATAACTAAATCATCAACTGGAATCAAGGGATAAGAAGACACCATAATTGTGAGAATATATAAATTTATATTCAAGATAGAATTAGAGAAAACTAATTCCTAAGGAAATACCAAATTAAAATACTCTTTGAACTAACTCTTTGATTATCCTTTGGAAGGTGATAATGAAATAAAAGTAAAATATTATACATTATAGGAGAAACATGAAATTATTGTCTCATCCCAAAGGCCATGATGTTTGGGAAAATCTCTAATTAAATGTGATTAACCCTATCCCTTTCCTGATATGAAGAGAGTTGTGAAAACTTCCAAATATAGGAAAATTCGTGTAGGTGATGAAGACATACCTAAAATGACTTGTACCAGATGTGATGATATCATGTGCTATTTATTTGGGATTCATGGTCATACTTCATGTTTTTTTTATTCTGAATCATGGGACTACATTTCAATTTTCGATGGAATAAATAAAGTTAAATTTTAGAATAATTGTATTTTACTTGATTAACTTGAAATAACTATATCTCCGAAGAAAAAATCCTTGAAATGCTACAATTGTGCAAGACAGGGACTGACCATGAGCTTCTGTCAACATCCCAGGAGCTTAATCTCAGAATAAAAACTCAAGATGTATCGACATATAAACTGGGAAATTATGACATGAGGTATGTTTTCAATGGGATATGTTTTAAATATTCTAATAATTGAAATTCTGAAAGATATTACAGCAAGTATAAGGAAAGGATGGAAACGGAATCCATAATGAGATCTCTAACACTAGAAGTGCATAACAAAAATCCCTATATTGAAAGAAAGTTTGATAAGCTGAAAATTAGGTTTACAACCTCAAAGGAATCATAATGATCTCAACGAAAGATAGATCAATCACCCCCTCTATTGCATTAAAAAAAGTACTATTTGAAATAATGTGAACAAACATGGATGAAAAAGGATGGATCTACTCTAGTTGTGAAACAAGATATTGTACCATCAGTCAATGACTCACTCCTTGTTTATATTAGAAATTTGACATGGGTAGCTGATAACAGAAAAATGAATAAAGAATGTCATGAGAATGTCAAAAGTCATGATAAAAAAAGACCAAAGGCAAGAAAAATATCCCTCCTATAGGAGACAAATCAAGAGATGAAGACTGATGGAGAGATTCCTACCAAGAGAAATAATTAGGAAAATGGCCTTATGGTGGAACATCAAAGAAGGAAATTGGTTCCAGTATTTATAAACCAATTTTTTTAAAAAAGTCCAAACTAATAGTACCCAAATATCAGAATAAGAAAAAACATGTGGGTAAATAATTGTTAGACTTGTGTACATAGTAGTTAAAGATGGATGATCAGTTGGAACAAGAATAAGAATAGTAAAGTGTTTTGAAAGAAGGTATCAAAGGGTTGATCCCTTAGGATCAACTAGAATCCCCTTCTTTAGGATTTTAGATGTATGCTTCCCCATCCCTATGTGTATAAATTCAATTAACTAATGTTCAAGGGTTTTAGGATAAAGGGTAGATATGATCCATAGGGAAATTGAATCAAAAGATGCATAGAGGGGATGGGATGTGCTCTAGAATATCAACTAATTCAAATTAGTGACCATAGCTGAAGATGAAATCAAGTAGATTCCCTTGATAGGATATATTGTTATATGGATGCATGAGATATGTGGATGAAATTGAGCTAAATGGACATTGATAGCATTATTAACATTATCTGTTGTTTTCTACACAGAGTTAAGACTCAGTTTGATTAGATGTTTTTTTAGGGCTCATTACAATGTTCCATATGAGATTAAATGATGTAGGAGATGAATAATGTTGGTTGGTCTAAATAGTGGGACCAAAAATAGGAAGAATTTCATTTCATATGATGAGAAATCTATCTTCTAATCAAATGAAACAACTCAATGGGATATAAAGGATGAAAGTTTATATTTTTTGATATCAAGAAGACCAATTAGGGGAGAAGCATTAAAAATCAATAATTTCATGAATATCATTTTGTTTCCAAACAATATGGTTATCGATGAATGTTTTCTAGATACGAAGAATCTTTGAGAGATAATTGGAAATAGTTCAACAAGAGGTTGGGTATGTAGTTGAATGCAATGATGTCATTGTATGAGAAAATTATTAGAATCTTCAACAACATAGTGAAAGACATCCTAATGATAGTGAAAATGAGGTAAGAAACTCATGGGATGTTGAAGTGGGAAATGATGATTCGTAAAAAGATAATGACGATGATATAGAGAAGGAATCTGGAGAGGATAACTAGGATCAATCTATCAATGAAGAAATTGACCAAATATAAAATAATCAGACATGGGAGATTATTTTTAGGCCAAAAAATAATAACTCTATTCAGACTAAATGGGTCTTTTTCCATATGATGAATGAATATGACACATTGATTAAATAAAAATCATGACTAGTGTGACAAGGGTACTCCCAGATAGAGGGTATTGATGTCGATAGAACATTTTCACCTTTTGGGAGTCTATATAAAATCAGATTATTCTTGTCCACAGTACTGAAAAATGTTTGATGTTTCCCATATCAATGTCAAATATGTATTTCTGAATGGGGGTATAAATAAGTAGTGTAAATTAAGAAATGATGTGTTTTTATCATTCATGAAAATGAGAATAGAGTTTGTCGGATGAAGAAGGAAATGTATGGGTTGAAGAAATCACTAAGAGTGTGGTATTCAAGGCTCATCTAGTTTTTTTGATGAAAATCAGTTTTAAGCATGATGGATTTGATTACAATCATTATACCAATAATGAATGTAATAAAATGATGATGGTGGTGGTGTGATATAAGGAAATAATAACTCATTCATTTCTCAATATAAATATTCCATGGTGGTTTTTTGAGAGGATTTATAATGGATAATTCCATGTGGATGACAACTACAATGGCTACGTTGATAAAATTGTCATAGGATGATGAAGGCAAAGCAATTAATACCATTTAATATAAGGATATAATTGGAAGAATGTGGTATGTAATAGACTAATGACCTGATATTGTTTTTTCCACATGACACGCATTGAAGTATAAAAGAAATACCCAAGAAAGACACTTTTTTATAGGGAAAATAATAATTAGTAATATCAAGGGTATAGTAGACATCAGTCTGATGTACAATGACAAATATCAACCAGTGTTATTTGGATATATAGATGACAATTGGGAAAGATCAGCAGATGATAGTAAATCAACTTTAGGAGGTTCTTTCTATCTTGGTAGATTCTATATTTCTTGTATAACAAAGAATTAATATTTAAATTCATTGAGCACTATAGAAGTATAGTATACAGCATAAAGTCAAGCATTCATGAAACTATTAGGGATGAAGGAGAATCTTGATGATATGGGAGCTAAAGTGAGGATTAATATAAAATTACATTATGGGAATTCATGATCTATAAATCATAGGAAAAATTGAGTCTGTCACTAAAGGAAAAATCACATTAAAATAAAATATCATATATCAAGGTGATGTTGGAGAAAGGGATTGTGATTTTGGATTATATTCCTTCATAAAAACATGTTGTAGATATTCGGACAAAGGACTTATCCAAAGAAGAATATGAAAGGCATCAAATGGATTTAATAGATTAGTCGACTTCCATCCATTAAACAATGTGGGTATGTGGAACCTCGTATCCCATAGTTATGGTGTATTTATTCCTTATTTGTAATTTCATTTATTTACCCTATTACAGACCTCAAAATAGTTGTCTTAGGGTTCGTTGTCAAAGGGGGAGAAATTTTGTCTATAGAAGGGAGAAGACTTCATAATCAAGAAATACGGAGAAGTTTCTAGGTGGAGTAGTGAGATAGGGGGAGTTGAAGTTGTTAGGGGGTGTAGTGATATAGGATGAGTAGTAAATCTGATGATCGTATACATGATAAATTAAAGGATATATATCATGACATCTGAGGTACATGATGAAATCATAAGAGTGGTTTTGCAATGGAATAAAGTGATTCATTGATGAAATTTTCATTATAATATTGTTTCTCAATCCAATAATTTCTTGTTTAAAATTAGAGTATGTGTTGATTAAATCCTTGTTCTCTATATTAATCACAGGAAGAGAATGCTTGTATAATATGGAAAAATCATAAAGATGTATCAAATTTTAATGAGTTTTCAACAAACCCAATGGGGAGGATTATAGGGGAAAACCCTCAAGGCTTACTCTTAGTGTTTTTTGTGTGACATTGTTTGTGAACAAGGTCATATGACCATTAATGAGTATGGATGATGTTGCAAAATCATGTTTCTAAGTTGGGGCATTTTCCTAGTGATTTCCAAATTTTTGGGCCTCAAAATTTTGAGTTTATTTTTTGAAAAGAGGGATTCCTACATTGGAGTGAACTGTATTGGGACGTTGAAAGATAGTTCATGAACTAAAAAATGTGGAACATGTAATATCATTTTTAAATAAGAAATGGAAGGATTCAACATAGAAGTGTTATGATTACTGTGAAGCATGGTACGTGGACCATGTTGGGAAAACGCTTCATGGGGAGTCTTTCAGTTCTTAAGAGGAAATCAATTCATGGATGGAATGAGGTATGCAAGATGGATTGTCATTCATGAAAATGATGTTTTGATTTTTGGAGTTGTGAATGGGATCATTTTTAGGAGAAATGGTCCAATGCGAGTAAGTAACAAAGGCACTACGCAGACTGCGTAGGAAAAATGGTTCGTGAGATGATTGTAGTTCATGGTAGCATAATGGTACGTAGTGAAGGTAGTACCACATTGAATATTTGGGTAAAATGGATTAGATTATTTTTTGGATCTATTTTCTTAAATAAGGACCAATAATCCCATCATTACATAGAGTGAATTTCATTATAGAAAAAATTTCCTATGGGGAATTTTTTTTGAAAAGTCTGAAAGTGGTTTGCTTAGTAGGATTTCGCGAAGTGTGAAGTAGTTCATGGAAATAGTCGTAGAATGTTTTTTTGTGGGGATATATAGCTTTTAGAGGAATGGGGTCCATGGATAAGAAGCAATCCATGGAGAAGAATCAATTTATGAAAGAGAATGTGGTATGTGGAGGAGAGACGGTTTGCGTAATCGAAGGATGATGCGAAGGTGGTACGTAGTAGAGGAAGCGAAGGAAGTTCACGGGAGGTGATCCACGAAGCATATGCGTTATGTGGTTCAATTTAGTTCTTGTAGGAAGTAGGTTTTTCAGGAATGGACCTAAATATTTTGGGAAGAAATTCCATCTAACTAATAGTAATACGAATAGTGGATTTCATTTATGGGTGAAAAAAGAAATTTAACAGAGAACTCATTTATAGTTAAGGATGCGTTTTATGATGGAAATTAATGGACCTACAAGTCCATAAAATTTGAGTGGATCCCTTTAAAAATAGTGAGAAAAATAAGAGGAATATGGTGATCTTTTCCATATGTAGTGATCCAGAGAAAGAGACATAGGAAGTGACCATATGGAATGCAGTGAGAAAAACCTAAATATTATAAACTTGTGAGCCTGGGCATAGAAGTGATATATCTTGAACACCATTATTGGCAGTAAAACATAGTGAATTTGGTATAATCTTCATTTTTTTGTTGTACTTGGATGTATCCCAGTTAGGGTTGTCCTAGAATAAATATTTGTGTCCTTGTGCATTCTATATTGCTTTACATTCAATGAATTAGCATTAGATAAAATTTGAATGGACACGATCAACAATATCCATAAAGAGCATAATTAAATACCCTTTTAATGAATAGGTAAATAAGAGGTTTGAAAAGAATATTCATACACTGATTTACCCCCCCCCCCCCCTCTTGGTGCATCTAGAACCCTTTTGGACCTAACACTAGTCATGCGTGGCTAGCGTACAGTTTGTCAAAATGTGCACATAAAGACGACAAATCATTTATTTTGGAAAATTATATATTTTTAAATTTAATTAAATTATATTTTAACCCTAAATACAACATTTCATTAATGGTTATCAAATTTTACCTTTTGATGATCTCAATTTTGACTACTCTGGGATTTGATATAAATGCTACATCAGATCTCTGAATCAGGTGTTGCTTGTCTTGTTGGATACAAATCAGTCCTTACCCCATTTTTCTTTATCCATTATTCATTTGGGTTTTTATAGGATTTATTATTTAGGTAAAACCTAATTTTAAAAACATATAGGCTCTTTATCCAATATTTAAATTTTTCATGATCTAAGTCGAATCAGGGGACAATACTGGATGATCACCCTACTTCTGACTTACTGTAGGTGATCTATAATGTTCCTCTTATTTAGGAGCTTTATAGACCAATATTCCATTATTAAACCCACCAAATGTTTCTAAAAATCCCTAAAATATAATTGATTAATTGAATTAAATGTGATAGGACCTTCTAGGGATGCCCTCAGGTTTCATTATAATGTGTTAGTGGCCATTTATCAAAACATGGAAACCCATGGGAATTTCCTTATGAAATTTACATGTTATGAATTGGTTGAACCACCCAAGGGATGTGTTGTCATTATTTTCTAGATGTAAGAATCCTAATTCAATTAATTGGGGTTTTATTGAGAGATAAGAGATGTTTTCCTCCCTTTTAATTAGTTATATTAGTAGCATTTTTGAAATGGAAAATCGGTTTCCTTACATTTAAATTATATATAATGATTGGGTATAATCATTATTGGATTTCCTTATTTGGTAAAAGGTAAAATAGTTAAATATACTCATTTTTTAAAATTGGATGTAAAAACTTCGTGAGTGTGTAGAATCCTGTGTTATAAATGATAAATGGAATGAAATCCGGAATCATGTGTTTGTTGAATTGGATGTTATTCATTAGATCTTGATATTGTAGCTAATGAATTTAATAGAGATTTCTATTGGGGGATGGATTTATTCAGGTTACATGGTCATTTCTACTCCTGGTAATCATATTACTTGATATCATGTAGGAAATGTAAGTTTACATGTTCCTAGGACTCCAACTAATGCATAACTGAGTTTCCATTGAGATGTTCTTGGGACTCCGGGAGGATTCCTTGGTCTTATACTCCATGTACCTGAACCATTGGGGTCTAGAATGTGATTATTGGGAAATACTATAAGAAATATGAAATTTTTGGTTGAATGACTTGTCCATGGATGTTCTAACACTTTCAGTTGTACAACAAGGCCATGGCCTTTACAGTTCCATGGTTGTGTTATGAGTTTGTGGTGTTTGATTTTTTTAGCTCATTTGGTACAGGAGATGACCATTGTTATGTAGAGAGACTCCTGAGGTTTTGAAGTATCATATGTCATACATACATTCCATCTGAATATTTACTTATCATTACTACTTAACTATTTACCAAAACATTATTTACCGTGTTATATTGCACAGCCTGAAAACGTATAGATCACTAGATGGTTACCTAATGGGAATTTTTCTCACACCCCATTCAGTTCATTATTGGGTAATCGAACAAACTTTATGGATACATGTAGGGATTAGGGAATTCTCCCATATTTTGATTGTTGATATTGTAACTTTCATTGGAATATTGGAGTATGAGACTGAGTTGAGGCTCATGGTAAAATTTGGATACAAAATTTTTTAGGATTTTTAGCATTTTGGGAAACATGTATTTTATTATACCATTTTGAACCTATTTTGGATACTTTCATAGACACATTACATGTATAGAAATCTTGTATATGAAACACTTCTGGTATTAATACTTAAACATTCTTATTTTCTTAATTTATGAGTTATATAATTGTTATATTTTCTTCCACTACATGAATGTTAGTGATTACACTATTTTTACACTCTATTTATGATGGTAGAGTATTCCCATAGACAAACCTAGTCCCTCTCTACTAGTTGGAAAACTACTGAATTTGGGGAGATATGATATAGTCAATGTGGCCAACCAGGATCGAGTCACCACTAAGTGGAATCTGGATCGGGACTTCACAAAAAAATCTATGTCCATCAAATCACCTAGTTAAAATTTGCACCACAAAAGCATGGCTCACTAAACACAACTGAATGTTAATGGGACCAAGTAATACAATGGGGCCTATAAAAACTGAATGTTATCCTTGGATCTCCTAACTAGATCTCTATCATTTTATCATAAATACTATCCTAGTAGATCCCAAATTCCTTCCATTAAAATGTGAACAAATGTTTCTTCAACAGATCATCCTCCTCAACTAGATCAATGCTCTAGTGGTCAACAAGATTATCATGACGAACCTCTACAAATTGAACCACATTTGATATATGAGTAGGAGAAATATCTAAAATTGAAATAAGGATATTCTTATACCATTAAAAATTATTTTTATTGTGACTTATTTAATTTATTTTAAAAATATTTAATCATTCCTAAAACCATCAGATTTAAAGAAGAACGTATGTCAATCATGATTCTTTCACATCTCTTGGTTCTTTGCAATGAAAGAAACATTTCTTCAATTTTTCATTAGGTAGGAATAGAATATTTGTAACGGATCATGGGGGTATTAAAATCATGTGTCATAGTACTTTTTCGTAGCCTTTTTCACCCACCAATATTAACAAAAAAAATTCCATACCAAACTATAAAACCATATTTTTCCTACCTTTATACACAATCCTCGCTCCAAAAACCCACCTTGTTAGCACTATGTATTTATACCTTCTTTTCAAAGGTTCTCACACTTTTCTAATAATGAATATTCAGAGATAATGTCACAAAAGGCATACCTATTAATTTCTCCACCAACACCAAACATATAAAAAATAAAAACAGTGGAGGCATTAACTACTTTAATACATCTTGGATCAGGATATAGAACATAATTTATTATTCCGCTAAATGGAATAATATATTGTGTAAATTACAAAATACCATCACACAATGAAGGTAAGATGTTAAAAAATAAAAAGGATGTAAATAAATACCCAAAAGAAAAGTTAATGTAGTAAAACAAAAACAGACTCAAATAGCAAGAATGAAATCTATAGAATGGTCCATGAAGTCATTATAGAAACATGAAATTATTTTATATATCTGTGATGTGACAGACAAGTATTCTCAATTGGAAAACCATAGTCTCTCATGCACATTTTAAAAGAGCACACTAATGAATAAGTGAGAAAATCAGAGGACCAAGAACACAAAAACATGTCAACTAATAAATAAAATCCTCCCCAGGTCTCACTGACAAAATTATTCATCCAACTATAATTACATAATATGATGCATATCAGTAATATGGTACCCCAAACCACATTCCTATTGATTTAATTCCCTCCCCCCACAATGTCATATGTAATAGAATTATAATATATTCCATATATCGTATCATGCTAAGAATGTTGTGTTCATCATTAAATCACTTCACTTCTCAACCAGTGACACCTAGTATATGACAACACATTTCACCTAATGACACATTGGAAACATTCCATCCTCAAATGTAACCAGTGTATTGGGGTTTCATGATAATGAAGGATATCAACCATGTCCCTTATTCATTCCATGCATGCCCCCACCACATGTGAAATCATCACATCACATCTCATCACACCATGAATAAAAGAACATGGGTCCTTAATTCACATCACATTTCGATAATTCACTTTTCAATTTAGGCCATCAGAGCTGGTGCACATAAACATATCTTAGATGATATAATTTTAAATAGTTGGTATACATCCATTCATCATCACCATATAGATGACGATAAAATACCATCGAAATATATGAGTATTGGCACATGATTCTCAACATTGTTGGGGTGTTTAAAGAAATTAAAAATGAATAAACATTCTATGTGTATAACTATAGACAATAATATCATAATGGTTCATAACAAATGCATGATCCAAATCACAACATCACCTCCCAACCTCACATCACTGCCACATTTATTTCCCCAAATGAATGCACAACACAAAACACTATGAAACAATATATACATTAAATTTCACCTTATTTCTCAACTTAAACCATTTTCCTATTTAATTTTACCAACTAATTTAATTAAAATACTCGATTTATTCCATTAATTCCAGTTGAATCATCATAATATTTGTACCAGTTAATTAAAATTTAACATCAACCTCATTTATCAATACATCCATTTATTATTAATTAATAAATTATAAATTCATCCAACACATTATCAATCATTATTATCCAATTTATTTGGATAGAACTCCAGAATCATCCATAGCACAACACAAATAAACAAATATCCCATCATCATCGTCAGGAAAAATGGCCTGACATTATAAGGGTACATTATCTCCCCACAGCATGGACACACCACAACATATCAAACCGAAAAAATAAATCCACACATCACAACAACATTCACATCACAAAACATAGAATTGTTAATATTACATGGGGACTTTTCATCAATTGACTTCTCTAATTTAGGGGCATTCTCATACATCCAGGGATCACCAAGGAAAAAAGTCTATTAACTTTATATAAGTTGTTAGAACATTAAATTTAATGTTATTTCAACTAACACACCAATAATGGTTCCATGAAACATTCTAAATTAGTATAAAAATCTTTTAATGGCCATAATTTTCATCTAGTTGTTTATCCCATACAATCTAAATATTAAGATACCATCAAAACTAGTAATGTAATATAAAAAAAACCCCATACCCTTAATTTTTAATTAAATATTTCATTATATTTATTAGTCTACTAAAAAACCACATTCCCATAGTAAAATAATATTAAAGCTCCACCCACATGATAAAAAATTAAGAAATAAGGGATCCCCTAACTCATATGGTGATTACCAATCTGATTAACATATTAGAACAAGAGGAAATCCATTATAAAACACCACAATGAAAACGATCACATGGTTCACATAAAAACATTCATTGATAGATCATGGAGTATTGAGGTCAAATTCAAATAAATGATGTCTGAAATTGATCTTTGGGACACACTTTGGTCACCCATGAAATGAGTAGAATGATTGAATAATGTTTGTTCTAGAGGGACTCTTGTAATTTATACTCATCCTAGAAAAACAAAAATCACACAGTGCATACCATAAGAACACTCCATTTACTACCAAAAAACCTACGAGTTCTTGGTAAAACACCAATCCCCCACCACAAATCTGCATTGTAGGTCAATTACCTTCTAAGAAGCACTTGTATATTTTTGTCGATGATACTATAAAATAGTAAGTAAATTATAGAGAAGAAAAAATTACTATTAAATAGACCGCTTGTAACAAAAATGAGGCTATTCCACCACCCCATCTCTATAGTACAAATATGAAAAACTCTAGTACAATAGAAAATAGACCCATAAGACTACACG
This sequence comes from Viscum album, assembly GCA_963277665.1. Taxonomy (NCBI): domain Eukaryota; kingdom Viridiplantae; phylum Streptophyta; class Magnoliopsida; order Santalales; family Viscaceae; genus Viscum; species Viscum album. The sequence continues at coordinate 1,446,290,613 of OY728151.1, read as the reverse complement.
CTATAGTGGTGGTCTCCATGCCGCATCTAACACCCGTCGAGAGACAATACCTAAAAAACAAGGCTCCATATCCCAACTAATCTTCAAAATGGTAGTGTCTCAAATAACTATTATGATCCCCCCCAAATTCCACATCTAGAGCTCCATGTCACATCTCCATGGATTGAACTTCAACCCCTTTGTCTATGCTTCATCCTTGCCAAAACAATTGACATTAACAGCTTTTATTCCTCCCAAAACCCACCGAATACCCTGGAACACACTCCAGGGGTCTCCAAAACCCAAAAAAACAATGTAACCTGCTTCCAAGGTATTGTACCAAATAGTAATGTCAGAGGTTCAAACTTGTGGAATAAAATATCCCTGAACTAATGTGATTTCTTTGTCAATTATTCTTTACATGAGTGGTCAAAAGGATAAAATTATTTAAAATATATGGTAATTATTATTTAATATTGATTCAATAAATTTTATTATCATTTTACATTCTTTCATTCAATTCATCATAATGTATAGACATCACCCATTTATACATAATAATTACCTTCTCTAATAAGTGATAAAATTCATTTTTCTACACCAATTATTATCAATGGTATTAAATATATATGTAATGAATATATATTAAAATAATATTTTTATTTAAATATTTTATATGGATTAACCATGATCAATTTGAAAGGATGATAATTTCTAAAAAAAATCAGACATGAAATACAAAGTAATTAACACATGAAATAAATTATCTATAGAATAATTGATAATAAATGAGTGTTGAAATGATAAAAATTGAAAATATATGTTATTATCTATAATAATTTTATTATTTTAATATTTATAAGAATTAAAAATTTATTATACCATTGGTTAGAATGCGTATGATGGAATTCAGATATATGGAATGGGTTTCGTCTTTATTTCATTTCATTGATACATGTTTTATTGTTATATACCATTTATTTATTTATATGGTGTATATAATTCCAATGAATTTAAACTATAATAAAATATTATTTAAATCATTATATTTATAGACCCATATTATTTTCAATATGACAATGGATTTTTTTCAAAATTTATATGGATGTAAGTGTTCTTCATCTTATTTTTCTTTCATTGAGGCATGTTTGATATTATGTGAGTATTTATATTTATGAGGTTCTAATACTATTCCTTTGGAATGTTATACCATGTAACCATCTTAATTTGTGGTTTATAATGATATGAATATTTTTTTAACCTAAAATTATGATATAATAAAAAATTCGATAGCATACATGACACGCAACACTGAACATAAACAATTGACAAAATATATGTCTTCAAATTTAATCTCTTTGATAGCTTTTAGAACATGTAACCCCAAGTATAAATGAACTATAAAATAGTATAATATTATAAATAGCCTTTATATTGGTTGGTATGATTATGAATAACTATATTTTTAAATTTATCATTATCTTATGATTATAAATAAAATAAGTATCACTTAAAAGAAAAAGAAATTTTTTTTAAAAGATTTTTTTCAAAAACCTGGTTTAATCATGTAATTTCACATAATTTTGAATTATAATTTCCCAATTTTAAAATTATTATTTTGAAAATAAAATTCTATTTTTAAATATTAATATCAAAAATAGTATGGGGTTATTTTTTGGGTTTATCTGGAAGGATTCATTTTCTGATGATTAATGAAAAATAAAAATAGTTATTGGAAACAATATTTTCGTTTAAATAATTTATAATGTTAAATTATATTTTAAATTGGTTTAAAAATAAATTTAGTAAATTTATAATAAAATATAAGTAATTTATTTCATTAGAATGAAGATCATAGGGTTGTTTGATATAAGATCCTACTATAATTCTCATATTTGTTTTTCAAAACACACCTTTTCTAGTGTCTAAGCGTATAATTGTCAATTGAATTATGAATGTTCTATAAATTGAAATTATAATAATATTTTCTATATTAAGAATATGAATAATTTATATAATCTAATATTATCAACTAATGTTTTAATTAAAATCAATATTGATGATAGTAAATAATTATTTTCTAGGGTTAACATAAAAAAAATTATCACCATAGGGTTGAACTAAAACTGATAAGGGTAAAAATGGAATAAAAACATGTCTAAATTATATTTTATAGACATATCTAAACATTATCACATATAATACATAATAATAATTAATTTTAAACAAATTTTTATTTTGAAAAATAAGAATACATATTTGAATTTTGAAAAATAACACATGTTCAACTACCATCGTATACAAATTGCCAACTTCTCTCCTATCTTATTCTAACGTAAAAAAAATTTATTTAAAAAAATACATTATAAAATAACATCCCAAATTAAATACCCTCATCCTAGAATATATATTTTTATTATAAATTCATTCTTCGATAACTATACGTATAATCATAAATATGTTGTCTAAGAATTGGTAACATTTTGAACAATGTATATTTTTTTAATTTCTTCTTCGACCTATATCAAATATTCTAAATTTATTATTATATAATAAAATAATTATCCCCATTACAATAAGATTTTATTATTTTATGGGAATTAACAATATCCATATCCTCTTTCCTCAAATTATAAAAGGCAACATCGCTCATGTGTAACGAGGACTACCGCCTCACGAACCAATGTGAAACATTTTCTATCAACAACTCTCACATATGGGTATAAGGATGGATTTAAATTATATATAATATATTTATAAAAACATTATTTCTATAGATACATTATATCATATATATACATTTTTATTTTTCATGATGTAATGGATATGATATCATCGATCATGTTTATAGAGGGTAACAGACTCACAAAGCGACATGATTCATTTTTTACTAACGATTTACATGTAAGTTAATAAGAAACATTTAATCAATATATGTATATACATCAAATATTTAAAAATTTTATTTAATAGTTATAATTTATAAAAGAATATATACTATTTTAATTCATACCATTTCACTCACTGAATGATGATAATGTCATTTGCGTACGTGTCGACTAACACCGTCATGAAGCGATATGACTCACTTTTAATCACTACAAAACATGGATGATATAAATAAGATAATATTAAAAAAAATATGGAATTTATTATATTATTATAATTCTATAATGAAAAATATTACTTATCTCCTTTCTATAATGGTTACTAAAAAATGGAAACATTACTCATCCGTACAAATGGCCTACCATCTTCATGGTCGTATCATACATAATTTTTCAAAACCATCATTCACAATTGGTCATAAATGTAAAATGAATGTATAAATATGATAATTTTTCATGATAATTATTCTTTATTTGATGTAAAAATATAATATTCATCAGAACCAAGATTATCATGAATACCCATGAATGAGAAAAAAAGCCAATTGACACCCAAATCAGTGAAAATAATGAATTATTTTTAATTAGTAGATGATAAAATATTATAATTGTAGTATATTTTAGAATAAAAATATTAATATATATCTTTTATAAGTGAATGTATGTTTAAAACCACAATACAGAACTTATATTCAAGTTCAACCAAAAGGAATCATGAGGTAAGGGACTTCAACTCAATTTACATTCATTAAGTAATATTGCATTATGATGAAAACAATTTATTTTATATTGTGTACATACATCACTATTTAATTTTTATATCAATAATAAATTATAATAAAAGTTATTTAATTTTTTTATTTGAATTATTTCACCTAATGGTATTTGACATGATAATTAACCAGTTATAATGATTTTCATAACTCAATTTCATTTCATTAGGTTATATTAATTTTTGGTTTTCATTGATACTGTAAGATTATATTTTTAACTACATTTGAGTATATTATGGTTTATTTTAAATCATATTAGGTTGATTTACATTTTTAACACATAATTTATTCAATGATTATTTTCTACTTCAACATTACAATCCATATAATAGTTTATTTCACAAATCTCAAATTATTTTTTTTGTTTATACTTGAGTTTCCAAAGAAGAAATATATTTGATAATTTTATAAAAAAATAATTTTATTATATTAATCATTATTTATTGATGAATATTTTATGTAATTGTATAATTATTTCACTCTTAGGAACTTAAAATGATTGAGTAAATGTTTTTTTCGTAAAATACCACTTCTTTTCTCTCTTTCATTGGAAGTCCATTTTTTCATAAAAAAACAATTTGTTCTAAAAATATTTTAAAAAATATATCTATAATAATTTTAAGTTAATTATTAAATACAATTTTAAGCATGTTTATGTTTTTTTAAATTTTTTCGAAAAAATATTTATGTCTTATGAAAACAATGCCCCTTTGAATTTTTCTGATGAGTAGAAGGAATATTTTTTTAATATTATGTACATGAATGAAACTTTCTGTCATCATGACCAGTCATTTTTATAAAATTGTGTTATATATTTTTTAGTTTTCTCTCATTGAATTTTATTTTAATCATTTTTGTGACATTTTATTTCTCTGAATAAGATTTTAAAAATGAAATGATATATTTCTCAAGAATATATTTAAATGTTTTTTATGGTATTTAAATTCACCAATGACAACAACCTATTATTTATCATATACTCAAATGGGTATATTTTGTCACGACCTGTCTTCGGGGCCCATGCCGTGACTACCCCAAGCCTGTCTTCCATAGGCCAGGGGCTGGTGACTAGCACCAAAGGCGTAAATCCCGATAACTGGGAAGGCATTGCATTTATAAAAGTAAAAAAACACTACAGAGTACAAGCGGAAGTAAAACACTAAGCACAAAGAGAAGTGTTGAAAGGTAAGTGGGCCAAAATACAAACACAAATGAAAGTACAACTACAACTGAACAAGTACAAAAGCAAAAGACAACATCTGAAAGAAAGGAAGTAGCTCCTGTGTCTTCCTCCTCGGATCCTACCTGAAGGGTAGGTACAGATGGCACAGCTCCTGGTCATTCACCACAGATCCTACATGAAGGGTAGGTACAGATAGCCTCATCAACGCTCTCGCCCGTCAACCTCCTCCGTGTGTCGTCTCATCGTGTAGTCCACCTCTGGGTACTGACTCGTCGTGTAGTCCACCTCCGGGTACCGTCCAGTCCTCAAACACTCGGCCTCCATCAGCACTGCCCGTCGTCTACAACCAACACAACGAGGTGCAGGCATAGCCCGTGCAGGGGTGAGTATAACGATACTCAGTAGGGACCCCGAGACCCTCAAGGTCTCACTAAAACCAACAAGGATAACCACAAAGAAGATCTCAATAGATAACCTCTACTTAGGTATATGCCCATACATATACCTAAGTTATCAAGTAACCCATCTCAATCCTGAGAAAACACAAGGATTGTGAAATCAACGGATAACCACTACCCAGGTATATGCCCATACATATACCTAAGTTATCAAGCAACCCATCTCAATCATGAGGAAACACAAAGGTCATAGACTCATCTCAAACTAGGATTTTCATTATTTAAAGCGTAACTGCTGAAGAGCTCCATCTCTAGAGTGTACAGTGGTCCTGTCATGACTCCGAGGTACTGCTCACTAACCTAATACTGCTGAGGTACTCCTCCTGTCGAGTATCATGGGTCAGCCACCCAGACACAGTAGTGCTTCCCGCCGAGGTATGTCACCCAAACACAGTAGTTCACACCCCCTAGTAGCCTTCTAAGGTACTCTCCGGATGAGTACCGTGGGTCTGCAGTGTCACACTGGTAGTGCTCCATCCGCCATGGGTCTGCACATCACAAAGTAGTGCTCCGTCCACTGGGCTAGTCGACTCACTCTAAGTCGAGTCGGTCAAGCAGTCGTCAGGTCTCAGTCGGCTACACGGTCTCCGTACTCCGCACGCTCGTCTCTGGGAGGGTCCTCTACACGAGCTACAGGTCGATACCCCAAGAATTTCAAAGTCCCACAAATAAGTATCTCAAAGGACCGCCTCGTCATAGGGGTCTCAACGCAATAGACGGCGCGTCAATCGGACGCCCGGTCTGTGAGTTATGAGTCTTTTTGTCCCAGGGGCCCGGTTGGTTTCGTGTGCGAACCAATCCGGTCGTATCTCAACTGTACCCCGAACTCTCATAGGTTATACTCAAAGGTTCCATTTCTCAACGTGATCACCAATGCCACTGACGGTTCGTCAAACGGACATCCGACCTGAAAGATATCAGCTTTTTTGTTCCAAGGGCCCGGTTGGACTTCGGGTGTAATCCAACTCGGCCACTATCAAACAGAAACCAAAACTTGGGCAAAGTATGCCAAAAGTTCCGTCTCATCAAGAGGAAAACAACGAGAGAGACGACACATCAATCGGACGCCCGGTCTATGAGTTATTGGCTTTTTCGTTCCAGGGGGCAGGTTGGTTTCATGAGCGAACCAACCTGACCGCACTCCGACTGCATCCAAACCTTGAGCGGAGTAAGCCAAAATATCCGTCTCACTTAGAGGAATCCATCAAAGTCGACGGCACGTCAATCGGACGTCCGGAGCTCAAGATATAAGCGTTTCCTCTCCGAGGGCCCGGTTGGTTTCGTATCCGAACCAACACGGCTGAACCCAAAGTATTCTAAAACCTTGAGTATAATATACTGAAACGACCATCCCATTCCAAGGATCGCTATGCAACGGACGGTACGTCGATCGGAGGTCCGTAGCCCAAGATATGGGCAATTTACCAAAGAGGGTCTGAAAATAGGGGGTCTGGGCCCGGCCCGGCCCGACCCAATACCCCCTGGGTCGGCCGAACCGGGTCGACCTGGCCCGGGCGGCAACCCATCCCGACGACCCGGCCCGGCCCAGCCGGCAGCGCGGTGGCGCAGCGGTGCGGCCAGCGCGGCAAGCGCGCCGCGCGAGCGCGCCCAAGGGAGGGGCTACGCCCCTCCTTTAATTCAAAACGACGACCCCCTTTAAGGGGCCGCTCCAAGTGTGAAACCCGGGGGGTGTAACCCCCGGCTTTTCCCCTGTAACGGCCAGCCAGCGCAGGGCCGGCCGGTTTCTCACCGTGGGACCCCACGGTCCCGGGCCTTCCGGCGCCGCGGCCGGAGTTCCGGCCGCCTTCTTCGAATTCTCCGGTGGGTGTTTTTTCCGGCCACTACTTCCAGCATGGCTGAAAATTCGTCCGGTGCGGCGTGACGACGCCGCGTCCTTCCGCCGCGGCCCGACTCCTGCTGCGGCTTCGTTCGTACCCTCGACGCAGCGTGACAACGTCGCGTTTCTTCGTCGTGGCCCGCATCATTCACGTCTCCTTTCGCTCAAGCGCGGTGCAATGATGCATTACCATATTCGCTAATCAAAACGAAGAATAGCAAAGGGGGGAGGGGTATTGGCCATGTTTGTGAGGACCGATCCCCTCTCGTTATATCGATAGCAGTTGGCCGAAACATAAAACGTTTAACCTTTACAATTTTTTTAATTTAAATGAAAAAATTGGAACATGGCCGTCAGATTTATCTTTCATATTCGAAGGAAAGAATCACAAACTTAAAAAAAATAGTCGAACCCCTACCTTGGGTATAAGACGATTAGAAGGAGGCGTCGTCGTTCGAGGTTCGTCACGGTATGGTGTCGCGAGGATGACGACGTCGAAGGGGGACGTCGGCGTTCGTCCGACTCGAGGGAAGGCGAATCCGTCGTCGCTCGCTACCCGATTCTGTTTCCGAGCTTGTTCGGCGATCTATTGATGATGAAGGGGAAGAAGAAGATCTGTTGAAGAGTCTCACCGCGGAAGGGGAAAAATTCCGTGGAAGGAAAACGAGCATTCTTCGTCAGAGGTGGCGCATTCTTTGCGTTCTTCGCGAAGGAGGATGAGGAGAGGAAAACTCAACGCAACGCTTCCCAACCCAAAAATAAAATGAGGCTAATGCCTTATTTTATTGATTTCCGCCAACGATTTCAAATTTCAAATGACGTAACCCTCATAATTAATTTCAAGTGCGTTGAATAATTTAATTGATGGGTTAGAGAAATTATGGGGAGAGTGGTGCGTTATGCAATAATAGAGGGGGGGGGTTTTAAAAGTTGAAAAGGGTGAGTCTCGGGTGGGTCCCACCTAGTTAATCCTCCCGAGGGAGGTTATGCGGGGGTGGGTCCCACCAACATAACCTCTCTTGAGAGGTTATGGTGTGGTGGCCCCCACCTCAACCACCCTTTGGTGGTTTTAACGTCCACTTGGTGGTTTTAACCACCACCAATAAAATTGTTTCATAATTTTATTTATTCCTCAAAATTTAACATCTCCACTCAAGCAAATGCAATAGCGGTGAAGGTCCCCTTAAGAAAAAACCAGTGTTGTGAGTTCAATGGTGCCCACAGATTTCAATTCTGAGCACCGGATCAAAAGATATAAAATCCCTCTCATACGTTTATTGAACGTGCCCGAACAAAAAAACTCTTAAATTGATTCTGGGCACACCGGGCCTCGAAATCAAGCACCGTCAGAGACTGCGTTCTTGTAAAATTCCAAAGAAAATTAAGAAAAAAAATTTCCTTGAAATTTCCAGGTCTTTACATTACTCCCACCTCAGGGCTTTACGTCCCCGTAAAGCTTCAACACAAACTAGGGTCACAAAAGTGGTATTGAGCACGCACCTGAGCCTTCCGCTCCCATGTGCTTACCTGGAGGTTCCGTACTTCCAAAGAAAGCACACATGAAGAATCAACCATCCTCGTAGGATCCGCTCATGTCGATCCTCGATCCCCACTGGAACATCCGTGGAAGTCACCTCATCGCCATCGTCTAGCTCCTCATGGTCGATGATATGCAAAGGGTCGAGCACGTATCTCCTCAGTTGAGATATGTGGAAGACGTCGTGCACCTGGTGCAACTGAGGTGGATGGGTCAAGCGGTAAACCACCTCCCCTACCCAGCTAAGGACTTAGAAAGGTCCGTTGAACCTCGGAGATAACTTGCCGCCTTGGCCACATCTCCGTAAACCTCGTCGAGGTGAGACTCGTATAAGGACGTGATTGTCATCCTCGAACTCCAGAGGTTTCCAATTCCTGATAGAACTAAAACTCAAAACGACTGCTGCCACGAGGGTAAGGTTGACCAACTCAAGAGTGATTGGTCACACCCTCCTATGCATAAGTTATCCTGTGCTGCCTGGGGTTTCCTTTTCGCCGACCAAGGAAAAATCATCCCGATGTCGTAGTTAAACCACAACCTTTTTGCCTAATACCGTCAATTTGTGTATGAACTGTGATTGCCCAGTCCATACTCAAACCAACGTCATAAGGCCTCGACGCTGCCACCAAGATATTCCAACCGAAACTCTCGCCTCGAGGGTCTGACCACACTGTCGGCGTAAGTGTGATTATCGAGTCTCCTCCCATGGTATCTCCATACGTGAGGGCCAAGTCCACGGCTTACCGGAAACTCTAGGTCTGTGACAAGATTTGTGAAAGCGAGGAATGATTCATATCGACGTCTGTTAATACAGCAGCTAGTAGTGGACACAGACTGTCATTTGAATCATTTTTTTAGAGCCATTGGGTCACACTCCTTGACCTCATGCAGCCGCACTCTTCCTCCGACCTCCAGCTCCCTGAGCCTGGCGGGGATAACTAAGGCGGGTGGTTGTAGCATGTTAAGATGTACACTATCTCATGATGATCTCCTAAATCTGCCTCCACGTCTGCTGCTTCGCAGACTCATCTCTCCTTTAAGCTTCCTCTTATGGAAACATTAAACATGCCCGAGTATCTAAGACTGGCACCGGTTTCCTATATCTTACTGCACTGCGCAGTCTTCATCCGCTCCTGGATGATCTGTACCTTCTTTGCCCACGATCTGGAAGAGCTGCTAAAATTTCTCCTTTGCCGAAAAGAGGAACCTGGTCTCATCCCCCTGGATAAACCACACCCATTTCCTAATACAATCAATCCTGACATGGAGGGTGCATTCATGCCATGGATGACGTCGTAAGGCCTCGACGTAACTACTAAGAGATCCAACTGTCACTCTCGCCTCCAAGGGTCGAGTCACACTGTCGGCATCAGTGTGTGGTAACTAGGTCTCCTCCAGTAGGAATCTCGAAAGTGAGGGTCAAGTCAACAGTCTTAACCAGGACCACTTAGTATCAACCAAACAAAAAAGACAGGAAAGCAAACATCACAAAGATATGTTTCTTTTTATTTTTGCAGATCATAGTACAAAGACACAAATACAATAGTAAAATGGAACTAAAGTACAAGGGATGTATCCACTAGTTCCGATCCTGTCCACCTGCTCCCGGATCTCTACTTTCTTGTCCACTGCTCGGCTGTTGCTCAAGCACCCGCCACTGCTTCTGCCTCGGTGGCTCCTCCAAAGCCTGCGGATCAACTATACGAGGAGTCGGACAGTCACGTGCCATGTGACCCTTTCCTCCGCATTCATAACACTTCCTTATCCTCGTACAGCTGGCTCTGGCCCTCTTGGACCTCTGTATCATCTGTCTACTGCCCACAGATGACTCGGCTACTGATCGAAAATCACGCGGCAAAGGCAAAATCTCCTGTACACGCTCGGGGTGTAGAGCTACTAGCACAAACTCCAACCTGAAGAAGGTATCGAAGTCTTCCCATGCGAAGGTCATCCCGTCGCAAAACTAGAACAAGTGGCTCCACCACCTGCCTGCTGCTTCCTGAAGAAGGCTGGCAGCAAAGATCACCATGAAGTCTGCAGGCGTCCCCACTTGCCTGAAGACTCTCACCACAGCCTCCAGCCACTCCTCAGCCGCTTACGGGTCCATCTCTCCCCGGAACCTGGGTGGTCTCTGGCACTGGAACTCGTGCAGCACACTCAAGTGGCGTGCATCGCCTACTGCTGGGGCTAGTTGAATCGGTGGCCCAACGTATGGTAGTACCGTTGGTGCCTCCGCTGGTTCCTCAACTGCAAGAGGGCCCTGTACCGAAGCCTCGTCGCTCGGCAATATGTCAGTACGCACGTCCCTCTAGGCTCTAGCTGGTCTTCTGAGAAAAGGAATCCTAAAAGAAACAACATGACACTGTCAAACGATTATACCTGGTGAGCTGACCTGGTTTGAGATTACATTTAAAAACTTCTAGAAACACACACACAATCAGTGTTTTCAGGCACAAAGTCAGAAATCTGTTGTCAGCCACCTGGTGTATGGATACGTTGGCTGCCCGCACCAACACTGGATTCCCTGAACTGAAAACCACACCATGTACTCTTAACACTATTGCTTCACAGAAAGAAAATATCAGAGTTATAAATTCTTCGGTAGAACTGAATCCTCTGATACCAATTTTTCACGACCCTTCTTCAGGGCCCGTGCCATGACTACCCCAAGCCAGCCTTCCATAGGCCAGGGGCTGGTGAGTAGCACCAAAGGCGTAAATCCTGATAACTGGGAAAGCATTTCCTTTATAAAAGTAAACAAAACACTACAGAGTACAAGTAGAAGTAAAACACTAAGCACAAAGAGAAGTGCTGAAAGGTAAGTGGTCCAGAATACAAACCGAAATGAAAGTACAACTACAACTAAATAAGTAAAACAGAAAAAGACAACAGCTGAAAGAAATGAAGCAGCTCCTGGGTCATCCTCGGATCCTACCTGAAGGGTAGGTATAGATGGCGCAGCTCCTGGTCTTCCACCACGGATCCTACCTGAAGGGTAGGTACAAATATCCTCCTCAATTCTCTCACCCGTCAACCTCCTCCGTGTGTCGTCTCATCGTGTAGTCCACCTCCGGGTACTGACTCGTCGTGTAGTCCACCTCCGGGTACTGACTCGTCATGTAGTCCACCTCCGGGTACCATCCAGTCCTCAAACACTCGGCCTCCGTCAGCACTGCCCATCGTCTGAAACCAACACAACGAGGTGCGGGCATAGCCCATGCAGGAGTGAGTACAACAATACTAAATAGGGACCCCGAGACCCTCAATGTCTCACTAAAACCAACAAGGATAACCACAAAGAAGATCTCAACAGATAACCTCTACTTAGGTATATGCCCATACATATACCTAAGTTATCAAGTAACCCATCTCAATCCAAAGAAAACACAAGGATTGTGAAATCAACAGATAACCACTACCCAGGTATATGCCCATACATATACCTAATTTATCAATTAACCCATCTCAATCATGAGGAAACACAAAGGTCATAGACTCAGCTCAAACCAGGATTTTCATTATCGAAACCGTAACTGCTGAAGAGCTACGTCTCTGGAGTGTACAGTGGTCCTGTCACGACTTTGAGGTACTGCTCACTAACCTTAGACTGCTGAGGTACTCCATCTGTCGAGTACCGCGGGTCAGCCACCCAAACACAGTAGTGCTTCCCACCGAGGTATGTCACCCAAACACAGTAGTGCACACCCCCTAGTAGCCTGCTGAGGTACTCTCCGGATGAGTACCGCGGGTCTACACTGTCACACAGGTAGTGTTCCGTCCGCCATGGGTCTGCACCTCACAAAGTAGTGCTCCGTTCACTGGGCTAGTCGACTCACTCCAAGTCGAGTCGGTCAAGCAGTCGTCAGGTCTCAGTCGGCTACACGGTCTCCGTACTCCGCACGCTCGTCTCCGGGAGGGTCCGCTCCATGAGCTACAGTTCGATACCCCAAGCATTTCAAAGTCTCACGAAGAAGTATCTCAAAGGACCGCCTCGTCATAGGGGTCTCAACGCAATAGACAACGCGTCAATTGGATGCCCAGTCTGTGAGTTATTAGTCTTTTCGTCCCAGGGGCCCGGTTGGTTTCATGTGCCAACCAATCCGGCCGTATCTCAACTGTACCCCGAACTCTCATAGGGTATACTCAAAGGGACCGTTTCTCAATTTGATCACCAACGCCGCTGACGGTTCGTCAAACGGACGTCCGGTCTGAAAGATATCAGCTTTTCTGTTCCAAGGGCCCGGTTGGATTTTGGGTGTAATCCAACTCGGCCACTATCCAACAGCATCCAAAACTCGGGCGAAGTATGCCAAAAGTTCTGTCTCATCAAGAGGAAAACAACGAGATAGACGATGCGTCAATCGGACGCCCGGTCTGTGAGTTATTGCCTTTTTCGTTCCAGGGGCCCGGTTGGTTTCGTGAGCGAACCAACCCGACCACACTCCGACGGCATCCAATCCTCGAGCAGAGTAAGCCAAAAGATCCATCTCACTTAGAGGAATCCATCAAAGTTGACGGCACGTCAATCGGACATCTGGAGCTCAAGATATAAGCGTTTCCGCTCCAAAGGCCCGGTTGGTTTCGTATCCAAACCACCCCGGATGAACCCAAAGTATTCTGAAACCTTGAGTATAATATACTGAAACGACCGTCTCGTTCCAAGGATCGCTATGCAATTGACGGTACTTCGATCGGAGGTCCGTAGCCCAAGATATGGGCATTTGACCAAAGAGGGTCTGAAAATAGGGGTCTGGGCCCGGCCCGGCCTGACCCAGTACCCCTGGGTCGGCCGAACCGGGTCGCCCAGCCCGGGCGGCAACCCGGACCGACGACCCGGCCCGGTCCGGAAGCCCGGCCCGGCCGGCGTTGCGGCGGCGCGGCCAGCGCGCCGCGCGAGCGCGCCCAAGGGAGGGGCTACGCCCCTCCTTTAATTCAAAACGGCGGCCCCCTTTAAGGGGCCACGCCAAGTGTGCAACCCGGGGGGTGTAACCCCCCGGCATTTCCCCTGTAACGGCTGGCTAGCGTAGGGCCGGCCGGTTTCTCGCCGCGGGATCCCGCGGTCCCGCGCCTTTTGGCACCGGCGGCCGGAGTTCCATCCGCCTTCTTCGAATTCTCCGGTGGGTGGTTTTTTCGGCCTCTACTTCCAGGATGGCTGCAAATTCTTCCGGCGTGGTGTGACGATGTCGCGTCCTTCTTCCGCGTCCCGACTCCGGCCGCGGCTTCGTTCTTACCCTCGGCACAAGCGCGACGGCGTCGCGTTTCTTCGTCGTGGCCCGCATAGTTCACGTCTCCTTTCGCTCAAGCGCGGTGCAATGATGCATTACCGTCTTCTCTAATCAAAATGAAGCATAGGAAAGGGGGGAGGTTTATCGGTCGTGTTTGTGCGGACTGATCGCCTCCCGTTATATCGATAGCAGTTGGCCGAAACGTAAAACGTTTAACCTTTACAATTTTTTTAATTTAAATAAAAAAATATGAACATGGCCGCTAGATTTATCTTTCATTTTTTAAGGAAAGAATCACAAACTTAAAAAAAATAGTCGAACCCCTACCCTGGGTATAAGCCGAATGGAGGGAGGCGTTGTCGTTCGAGGTTCTTCGCGGTATGGCGTCGCGAGGATGACGACGTCGAAGGGGGACGTCGTCGTTCGTCCGACTCGAGGGAAGGCGAAGCCGTCGTCGCTCACTACCCGATTCTGTTTCCGAGCTTGTTCGTCGATCCGTTGATGATGAAGGGGAAGAAGAAGATCCGTTGAAGAGTCTCGCCATGGAAGGGGAAAAATTCCATGGAAGGAAAACAAGCATTCTTCATCAGAGGTGGCACGTTCTTCGCATTCTTCGCGAAGGAGGAGGAGGAGAGGAAAACTCAACGCAACGCTTCCCAACCCAAAAATAAAATGAGGCTAAGGCCTTATTTTATTGCTTTCCGCCAACGATTTCAAATTTCAAACGACGTAACCCTCACAATTAATTTCAAGTGTGTTGGATAATTTAATTGATGGGTTAGAGAAATTATGGGGAGAGTGGTGCATTATGCAATAATAGAGGGGGGGGGGTTAGAAAGTTGAAAAGGGTGAGGCTCGGGCGGGTCCCACCTAGTTAATCCTCCCGAGGGAGGTTATGCGGGGGTGGGTCCCACCAACATAAACTCTCTTGAGAGGTTATTGTGTGGTGGCCCCCACCTCAACCACCCTTTGGTGGTTTTAACCTCCACTTGGTGGTTTTAGCCACCACCAATAAAATTGTTTCACAATTTTATTTATTCCTCAAAATTTAACTTCTCCACTCGAGCAAACGCAACAGCGGTGAAGGTCCCCATAAGCAAAAACTGGTGCTGTGAGTTCAATGGTGCCCTTAGATTTCAATTCCGAGCACCGGTTCAAAATATATAAAATCCCGCTCATACGTTTACTGAACATACCCGAACAAAAAACTCTTAAATGGATTCCGGGCACACCGGGCCTCGGAATCAAGCGCCGTCAAAGACTGTGTTCTTGTAAAATTCCAAAGAAAATTAAGAAAAATATTTTCCGTGAAATTTCTGGGTCTTTACATATTTTTTATTAAAAGAACCCATATTTTGTCTATTTATAATTTATGATCACTTTTATTGTGGAATGTATAGACATTCACTTACCTTTTTAGTTTTTTAGTTATTAAATTTACCAAGAAATGATCAATTTAATATGATCATATGACATTAAAATTAAACTAAATATACATAATATATATCATATTCAAAATTATACAACTTATCATTTCTGCATACAGTTTTCAAAGTTGAATATTATTTATTTATCTAGGTAAATATAAAAAATCCTTATTCTCTACTCCATACAAATATATGATGGTAAGATAGATTGTTTATACATAAAATAGATAATTCAATGTATGAGGAATGTTTTTGACATGCATTTATTTGTGGGGCTCAAAATAATATAGCCCCTTGATGCACCAGTATTCTCATGAGGTGAAATAGTAAACTAAAAATAAATGTGTTTCTACCAGCAATTTTACCCATAATTTGAATGGTATTTATGATAGTGGTATCATCTTCTTAAGAACAGGTCATCTAATAATTAAGTATTTCCTTCATTAAGAATTTAGAGATTATTTTCCCTAACATTTTCATAATTATATTATCTTTGGTTTCATATAATTCCTAGTTTACTGGTTAAATTACATCTGGTTTTAGTTATTTACCTTTACATATTGATTTTTTCTTAACCAATTTGATGGTGATTTTATTGGTTAAATTTCACCTCTGTTCAATTATTTTCCTCAACATATTTGTTATTTATTTCCTCAAAATGATAGTAAAATCATTTTAATGTATTTTGTGTTTAGTTATTTACATTACCAGGACGTTTATGATTATTTATTATGTAATATTATATTTTAATTATCCATTACTAGGCTTTTGAGCTCACCCTTATTTTTTCCATTCTTCATGATATTGATGAGGTGATAATGTTATTGTTGAGAAATATTATGTAGTAATTTTTAATTTCAAATGTAATATGGAAATAATTTAGGAATCCAGTTTACCAAAACTACTAAGTTATTTAATGCTTTAGGTTGTAATTCATTATATATTATACCAATGTAATAATGTAAAAAACTGAATCCTAGTTTCTATTTTCTAGGTTGTTATTGTTTGAATGAGATAATGTTTAGGAAAACAACATGTGAACTAGATTCATGAGAACAAATATTAGGGGTCATAACACTATTATTAACATTGAAGACGCATATAAAAGAACATCCTCTGGTTTTGGTAATGAATATATTCTGCAGGTTTTCCAAGAAATAAATCCAAGTGTGGATAGTAAAAGTGTACATAATTCTAGTGAAGTTGTACCTAGTTATATTAACTCCCAAAATGGTTCATTGTGTAAGACTTGATCATCACCTAGTACACAAAAATTGGGCTTACTATGATCCTGGTTTGACACCAACTTGGGATATTCTTAGAATAATTCACATTTTCTATACAATCCATCATGATGGATTTGAATATATGATGAAAATTAATGGCCTAGGTTAAACCTTGTAGGCCAATTATTAAAAAAATGTGTCATGATATAAGATTATTTTTCCTACTAATATCTTTGTTTCTCACTATATAATTTTTAGTTTTATTTAATGGTCAAAACACAAAGGAATAATGTTAACATTAAACATTGAGTAAAAAGTGGTGACTATGAGAAAAAAAAATGTGTTGACAACATGAGTGAACAATATCATGACTATGAATATATAGTTACCCCTAAATATGATTAAATTATTATAACTTAACCAAATCCCCATCTCACCAAATAAGTCAAGGGTGGATTTTTCTAAGAGATCACATGGTGGATATCATGGGGGAAAAGAATATCTACTTCCATTATGAGAGATATCAATAAAGTGACTCATAGGAAGGTAAATCAAAAATATGTTAAAATTTGTAAGTGTAAAATAGAATAGCATAATAAAGTTTATTTTCATCAAAAAATTATGAGTACGATAGAAGGAACCAAATTTCATTCTATGGATCAATTTATGGATAATTGTCATAGATATGGTGAAATAGGGAAATTTTAGGGTTAATGAAAACATATAAAGGTTAACTCCTACACCAAGGACAATCTTATACTGAAATAAAATGTTCAAAATTATTATTATAATTATAGAGTTGTATTATATATTTATTTTTACCAATTTAATTTTGTTAATATGAATTGTGAATCATTTAAGGATTTTGATAAATTTTTAAAGTGTTTGTTTCTTCATTATCATAAGTGTTATAGATTCAAAAATGGGTATATGTGCTTGTGGTTGATCACAGGTTGACATCTAAAACATCAAATTTGAAACTTTTCATGGATGGAATATAACAAGATTAAGGATATTGTTGGAAAATTTTAGGTAAATACATCCCATTGGTTTAGTTTAGGTATTAGTGAAAATGGTATTTAATGAGAAATTCCCTTACATGTTGATTGAATATGATTAATGTTATTGGTAACATTTATGGTTTATATTATCCTTCAATGATGAGTTAATTACTGGCTATTATAATTCAAAAATATTATAGGAATTACATTAATAAATTTTTTGTAAAAGGGAATAATATTGAATCAAAAAAGGGAGTGATGAATGAATCCACAATTGAAGGAAAATAAGGGTTTAGAACGTAGAACTAGATTATGTGATGCCCATGTTAATATCTAATTGTTTTTATTTAAAAACATTGAAAAACAATTATTAATATGAACTAGTGGTGTTACAATTAATGTTTGCACATTAAAGTATTTTATTGGATAACTATTTATAACTGTATTTGATGTGGAAAATAGTTATAGGTGGATAAAATGATTTTTCACTATATTATGATAATTAAGATCCATTGAAATTTAATTTTAATTCTTCAGTCAAAAAATCATTTTTTATATTCATTTATTGGGGTAAGAGATTAAATGTATATTGATCAATCCACAACCAAATAAAGAAATTATTATTATTAAATATAGATGTATTAAGTCAGTATATATCCTTATATTCCTAGAATATATATTAATTCAAAATAATATGGAAAAGGATATTGAAACAAAAAATTATATCTCATTAAATTCATATATATAACAATTAGTCCTTTTCTGAATGTATGGAACATTTATTCTAGATTAAAACCAATTCATTACCTGTATACATGATACTTATGTCCTACGGATAGTCTCAATATCTTTTGGGGCTTATTCGGAGCTTGGAGATTCATGTTATTGAGGAAAGTAGATAGGAGCATGGTTTCTTTAAACTATTCACCAGAGCTCGAAAGGTTTGGAAATACCATTGGGGTGATCCAGATGAATGGAGAGGGGTACACTATTAGAATTAACCATGTGACTCGGAGACATGGATGTGAATATTGTCTCAGACAAGTGAAAATAGAATTTTTCATCGGTTGTGCATAGTTAGCCTAATCGTGTACCTACCTATGTGAAGGTCCTCTCCCAAAAAGATACTAGTGAACCATTTTCACACTAATTTAAAAATAGTGAGAACAAACCATGTGCCTCTTAAAAAGTGAATAAAAATTCTGTTTTCTCCTTTTAAACTTATGCAACCTCCTAGATTTCATCAAACCTATTTGTTCCAACTAACCACATGCCATAGAAGTCCCTCCACTCTTCTAAATAAGGATTCAACTTAGCTTCTTTATTTGGATTTAATTTCCTTCACCATTATTCCATTTTATATCTAGTGGTATGATATCTTCTCCTCTCACTTCCTTCCATCATTTGTCATTCCATTATCTTTGATATTTTGGTGTGAGATAATATTCTATATTTTTAGGGAAGTTGTATATTCATATAATTCCTTCAATTATACATCAAACATAATGATGATACCCTATGGGGAGTCCTATATGGGATTATGGTAGGTGGTATAGTAATTTTCCCTAAAATATTTGGTGCATTTATAGATATCTCCGTTAGGACATATAGAATACATTTCTACAAGATACCTTAAAACTTAATATTCATTTTTTAATTAATTGAACAATGTTGAGATAATCTCATAGATTTTTATAATATTATTAGAGGGTTTTTACAAAATTATTTACCTACTATTTTTTTATGTTGAATCAATATCCCATCAAGAAATATATTTTAAATTGGTGAAACTACATCCTAGGTGGTTTGGCGTGACATTAAATTGGATTTGTACTTTAATGGTAAATTAAATTGAATGTTTTTAATTTAATATAACTAATTGTTATGTCAAGGTAACATGTTTTAAATAAATAATGATTTGAATAATTTTTGACACCTTTGGTTGGTTTGGGGTAAATGAATATAAATTTTTTAGATGAAATTCCTTATGATTTTAATAATTAAAACATCAATATTTGTTTTTGGAAAATGGTTAAGGGACTTGTTGAGAATTTAATTTTACATCGCTTTTACATTTGGTTTATACCTTGACATATTAAACTTTTTACATATACAATAGTCCTGAAATCCCATGTTTCCTTGCATTAGGGGTTGTGCATAACGAATCACCCCCACTCCCTTGAGTGATGATCATGATTTCTCACATTCTAATGAGATTGAGGGTTATTTCCCATGTTGGATCCTATAACTCCTTTGACAATTATTGTACTCGTAAGTTATTCATGAATCTAGCTAGAACCTAGGATGTATTTATATTTACATATATGTCCTCACGTATATATTTTATATAAATATATACATATTATCTATAATAACATATAAATGTACGCATATGATAAACTGAGATCAGAGTTATCCCTATATATGAAAAAGAATTTAGTGTATGCTATGTGTTCACTGGGATCATTAAATGACTAGATTATTGCTTTCCACAGTGTTAATTATTTTTTATACATTCATATTTCTATACAATATATAATGATTGGATTATTCTAGACACTATTTTTGGTGGCCTGGGGAGATTATCTCTCACATTGTTTAGGCCACACATTGGTTCTCAGGAATACCTTGTGAATGTAGTTAGGGATAGAGGAAAGAACTCATTCTTGGATGCTGGATCCTTTTTTCTTAAAGAAATAGATCAATGGAGAATATTCATTATTATATTATTGTGATTATTGTGGATAATTAATTTTTGTAATTTGTGATTTTTTATATCATGTTGTATAATCATATAATATTTATCCCCTATATCCCATTTTTTATATTATAATTACATGATTAAAATTTTTATTTTACATATCTTATGACTTTTGATTATTATTACATCATTTATGTTTCCAATTCCACAATTTCATAATATAATATTTATTTTTGTTATGCTGTCAGTTATCTTCTATCCTTATGTTATTTGTTATTTCTATTATTTCTTCTATACTACTCTGACATGATGGTATTAACCCCTAGAAAACCACTATAGACCCTCCCTTTTAGTAAAAAACCTCCTCTATATGGGGAGAAGTTCATAAGGTCATGAGATCCATCAGCTTAGAGAACCATTTCAGTAGCTCCAAGGTCGGGACATTACAGGGTGGTATGAGAGGGATATTTTCCTTTTCCCTTACTGATTGGGTAGTAGGCATGAAACTAAGAATTTTTAAGAATTTGTTAATGAAATTGTTCCTGGGAGTACATGACCCATGTACAAGGGAACACCATATTAACTAGGTTGTTATTTTGTTGATATCAGATTCCTCTTGTTAAATATTTACTAACTTCACTATGTGGGCACACTCATCTCATGTGACTTTATTACTTTTTTTTATTACAATATATTTCATGTCCCTTATATTGGTATGTGAAGTATGTAGTTTCTCATACATCATTATAGGGACTTCAGGATTAACATGTTATGCATTTTTCATTCCAAATTTATATTAATGCATGTATTTTGGGTGTTTCTTATGGATGTTGTGAGTTCCATATATATTATATATTGAAATGTTCCCTTTTTTCAAGGACATAATAATTGAATTAATTAATTTTAATTCAATAAACTATGTTTTTTTTTCTCATAAATATTGGTGACAAAACCTTTATTAACCAATTATGACATGTTTGAGCCATAAACCCATGTTCCCATGGGTGAAATTTTTTATTTATTTAATTTCATGATTTCTAATGGTTATTTATGATGAATGTAATTCAATAAATTCCAAATGGGAATTAGTTTAATAAAATAATCTATTATCACATATTTTATCCTAATATCGGATATAAGGTCTATTATGTAGTAAAATGACATGCCCATTGCAATTTATAAGGAGTATTTTTTTAGGAATGGTTATGCATATAACATGACATTGATGTTTATATATAAGATTATGAAATTATATGAATTTAAAAATTAAAATTAAATGGCTATTTTTAAATGGGGATTCCAATTGAAAATTAAAGGGTGTTTTCCTCTTTAACCTAAAATTTAAACTCTATATACCAAGAAATTTGCCATCTGATATGTGGAATAATAGATGACTGATTCTTAGTCTTGTTTAGTTGGGAGTATCACTTTCTATTGTAATGGAATTATATGGTTTTCTATTATCACCCAGACCCAGCATTAAGAATATGCATAAAGATGTTAGTCTGCAAATAGGATGGACTGTACCCATCCTAATTATAAATCAGTTGTCCTTTAATTATACAATTATCATCTAAGGTGTGTGATTAGTATTTTAAAATCAAGACACCTTAGAGGAAATGATTGATACCATAAGTGGGTGATGACCACCATGATCAGGAGGTGGTGGTCCCTGAGAAATCAATGTTACCAAATTTAGTTCCATATGTGACACCACCTACTAATCCTATCACGGCAACTGAGGCTCAGTTTCTAGAGGGTTTCCAAATAATGGTTCATTATATGAATGGAGTTTCTCGGCCTTCCTCAACTATGTCATAGTTAACATGGGAGTCCCAACAACATCACGCACAAATATTTTCAGGCGATGGTTGACCTCAGGATACTAACACAAGGCTTGAGGCCATGAATTATATATTTTAGTATATGGATATTCACCTAGAGAGGAGGGTTGATATCATTTCTTAAATGTTACATGGTTATTCCATGTTATTGCGGTATGTATTTACCTAGGAATACTGACATAGGGATGTGATCTATGTAGATATCTAGATAAAATTATATGATTAATTCTTTTTATATAAATTTAGGGATGGCTGATCAAGAGGGGTCATAAACATACAGAAAGAAGATATCTATGTGATCCAATATTTTACCCATTTTTTCGACCTTGATCAATTTACACTGACTCTGGTAGGAGATTATCACTTGCCTATTAGATAATTTAATGATGAAATTGTATATAAAATCTGATTTCATGATGAGGGTTTTCAGTTAAATACTAATTCATAAGATAATTATCAACTCCCTCAGTACTGAGAAAATTTTATGGGAAACCAAAGGATATAGATAGGTATGCTCATCACAAAGACTATGCAGTGATTCTCCTAATAGAAGGAAGCATCACATTAAGATTTATAATTGGGGAAGCGATGGTTAGATATCTCATACTAACAGTTTCATGATATGTCACCAGTGTGGGAAGTCAGGGTAAGTGAAACCCTAGGGTATGCTATATCCATTTTAGTGAAGAGGGTTTAGAAGTATTCGTCATATTTAGTGCTTCTCTAGAACCCTTTCTCCAGTTCCTTGTGAGAGGGGATGAACATAGGCAACACATTCAAGAGTGTGGTAGGTGGTATCTTTCCAGTTAGGTTAATGGAGTACCGCTAGACACTCAAGATGAAGTGGTGGTCGATTAAGTGGGTACTAGACTTAGGATTCACAATTTTAAGAGAGTGATAATACTCTGTGAAATCATGAAGTAACTTGGTGTCATGGTATAGTCTAGTTACATATTGTAGATACTATGCAATAGGGGAAGTGAATTGGACCTTCTATGGTTTAGTGTAATATTCTAGTGGATTCTAAAATTGTTTCATCCTTGATTGAAATAGTTCTATAACTATATTTTATATCTATAGAATTTATAGAGTGTTTGGGCCTTGAGATATAGTATATTATTGTATTTATGACACTAAGTTCCCCATTTTGTATTTGATCAAAGGTTATTCACCAATATAAAGAATATCCCTTGAGATAGGTGGTTATTATTTGGGTAGGGGATGCTTTTTTTCCTCAACATGAAAGGGTTTGATGTACTTATTGGGATGGAATAGTTGGCTCTCTATTGATACCAAATTACATAGTATCACTAGATGGTGATATTTTAAATAACAAGATGGTGATAAACATATTTATAATGGAGAATATAGTCTACATGAGACTCATGTTTGTCCTAAGAATCAGGGGATGGATATAGTGATATCTTATATTTCAATCCTTTTATTTGATGATCAAGGAATGAGACCTACCAATTTCCCTATTGTGGTAAGTCATTTTTCTAGGTCTTCCCATTTAGCAAGATCACGATGAAGAATGATTTTCTATTCCCCCTTTTGAGATGAAACATATAAAGCTTCTAGATCACAACAAGTAATTGTAATACATGGAAATTGTGTATTTTATCAGATCTAGTACCTTTCCATGGGGTAAAACCATCCTTTTTCAATAAGGTGGATAGTATCCTTAGGATTTTTGTGGATTGTTGGTGGCTAATTCATCACACTATTATTAATTGGTATTCATCACCACAAATTGAAATTATCATTGATCGTATCTAAGAAGTGGGAATCTTCTCAATGATTAATTTGTGGTTGGGATACAATTGGGTGCTACTCAGACCTAGATGCATACCTCATACACCAATCCAAAGTAGTTATGGTCTTTATGTGTACCTGGTGATTCCTTTCAATCTCTCAAATGCTCTAGTTGTTTTTATGGCCTTGATGAGTAGATTTTTTCACCTAATTTTGGATTCATTAATTATGGGCCTTGTGGATGAAAATGTGGTGTATTATCACACTCAACATGACTATTCCAAACATCTTTAGATAGTTCTAAATATACAATAATATATTCAATTTTATGGAAATAAAATTAAATTCCCTTATTTGACCAAAAATGTCAATTTTAAGAGTCAAATAAGCTTGATGATGGGAGTAACAGTTGTCCCATTCAGGTTGGGAGATTCTTTACTAGGAGCCTCCAATTAACGCATTTGAGACACATAATTTTATTTCGAATAAATTGTTATAGGTGCATCGTCTATTATTATTAATGCCTAGCATGCCACCTATCAGATTGACTAGTATTGTTGTGCGAATCATGTGGTGACAAAAATGGGTAGAATCCATTTTTCTGTTAATGTAGAGGTTTAATTCAGTTATGATCCTGATTATGTCCATGATGGTCATAAATTATACAAATTATTGAGATGCACCAGTAATCAGATTGGGTGTCCTTCTGATGCAATATAAGTGTTTTGCAGTATATAGGACTCATCTTTTGAGGGATCAAGAGATAAGTTCCCTAATACACAGGAACATTTTATATGATATAGATCACTCTCTACATTGTTGAAGCCATTATTATCTTGGAGAGAATTTTTTGTTTTTAGGGACCCAAAAATCCCCATGAATATCTTTAAAAAATGATATTAATGTTAGGAAGTGTGTATGGGTTGAATAGTTAATGTTTTTAGACGGTGAGATTTCCTATAATCCTCTAAAAGAAAATTCCGTAGTCAATGCTCTAAGTCATAGGACAAAGACATAGGTAGTTCATGAGGCCAGTGGTGTGTGGAAGATTATAACCTTGTGTTTAGATTTGCGTATTGAGTTGTAGGTGGATCATAAGAAAATATTCCTATAATATTTATAATTCAGATATATTATTCCAGATTAGGTAAAGATGATTTATTTTTTGATATAGAGCGCCTAGTCTGAACAGAATGTATCCAAAATATAGAGTCATCAGCTCGATGGACCTTGTATGAGGATGAAACCTTATGCATACATGGTCTTGTCTAGGTTCCGGTATATTTCTAAGAGGAGTTGATGTGGGAATCACATTCCATGGTGTTGGAAGTGTGTCCCTATATTGGCATGATGTATCGATAATTACATTTCTAGTATTAGTGGCCTAGTATAAAACATGACTAATCCAGCTATGTTAGTCTACATTCCACTTATCATAAGATAACATAGGAACACCAGTGATTGGTGGTTCTTATACAGAAATTTTATATTACCTTTTTGAAATGGAATGATAGCACCATACACATTAAAACATATTTTTCAACATTTCCATTAGGTAATTGTATGATTTGGGTCATCCTTGAATGGTTAAATATGTTCTCCCATTTCTTGTATAATTTGGAGACCTTCTTTTTTATGATATGAGGGGATATAAGATAGGGAGGTTATATAAACTCATAGAGCTAAGCCTTCTATTACATCTTATAGTGATACATATTTCATATAATTGTTCTAGAGGGGGTTTCAAACTCCTTGGGTATATAGGTACTTTTATGTATGTCTTTTCATGTCATGACACATCCCATAGGGCCCAGATGTGACTACCCCGCGCTCCCCTTCCATTGAATCGGGGTTGGTTACTAGCACCTAAAGGATTTCCCCGAACAGGGAAGGCATTTCCTTAGAGATTTTTACCCACTCAAAAATGGAAAATGATGTAAACAATCAACAAATGCAAGGTAAAACCACAAGTACAACTGTAAACTGAAAACAGTGGGGCGGAATACCTGCCCTAGAAACTAAAAATAAAGTAAAAAGATATCACATCTTCCCTGGACCTCTACCTGGAGGGTAGTATCTATAAGTTTGAAGTTGAAGAAGAGGATCTTAACTTCTCCCATAGAACTGAGATCCACTGAGTCCCAATCCTCCAAATTCTGCCTCCGAGTGTCAGTAGTCTACACCAGACACACACGTTTGGGAAGAGCCCGCGTAGAGGTGAGTATAAAAATACCATGTAAGGACCCCAAGACCCCCAAAGGACTCTTAGTAATCCAAAACTTAAAACATCACAAGAAATACCACACTGGTAATATCACAAGCATGAACTAAATCATGAATCACAAAGCAAAAGAGATAGCTCACTATAATGGTATAAATTCAAGGTAACTAGGATTGGGATGACTAGTCGTAAAGAACGATCATCCTATCCGTAGTAACTCTATGGTCGACCTGTGTCAATGTAGAGACCCCAAACTTGACATACATGGACATTACATTACTTTTTTGGAATACTTAATGCACAACAAAAACAAACACCAAAGGACCATAATAGTTTAGTGTCTTTGGAAACTTGGAACATAATCTTCTAATCTTGGTCAAAGATCTTAAACATCACCCATAAAGATCTTCCCCTTTTGTTTTCTTACCTAAAACCTTTCATTATATCCTGGGGAAAAGAAAACATAAAATGTGTGAGCTCAAATTCTCAGTAAGGGTAATCATATAGAACATAAAACAATACATAAACACTTGAATGAAAAAACTTGAACATAAAATCTAATCATCAAAATATTGATCAAAGACATAAATATTGGAATTTCTTAAGGAATATATCATAATGGAACATAAATAATGATAAAACAGCATGGGAATAAATCATGTAATTGTGGAAAACCATTAAGCACATGATATGATTTCTGTAGTATCCAAGGCATTGCTGCCAAGACCATATTAGTGGACAAAGTCCCTTTCTGAATCGAGTTCACTCCTCATTCCAGTATTGTAACATTGAACCAGGTTAAATTACCATTCCAGCCATGTATATCTCATGAGATATAAATCTTTACTCAATTCATTAGAGGGAGATATAGGTACCACCCATCTCATAATGAAATCATTCTTACATGTGCCACAACATGAACATAAATCATTCATCATTACCCAAGGTATAAAATGGGTTTCATAAACATCATCCCATCATAACATAATCCATAAAAAAATGGATAACATTTCATCATAAGAAAAGTGAAACCATGTAAATCATAGAGAAATTATACTTGAAACATACCCATATGAAATAATTCCATCTTATATGGAAAATGGTTTTGATAAAACACTTGAAATAAATTATTGAGGAAAATATCCTATCTTCTTCAAAATCATTTTCTTTTCACAAGATGACATGAAATTTTAAAAGAAATGGATTTTGTTGAAAATATTCATTAAATCATGTAGAGTTAGCTTCATGAAAATAAGGCCTTATGAAACCGTAAAAATCTGTTCATGTTGTATAAGTTAACAAAACATTCTCCTCGTAATTTTGTCGGAAAAGTCAAAAAGTACCTCGTATGGTAAACAAAAGAAAGATTCCCTTACATACCATGTATTAAAAGTCAAAAATGGGTAAAAAGGAATTTAAACATACATGAAATAATTTTTATAAAATAGGGACATGGATGAAAAATATAACCCCAGTAAATACTTACGAATAAACAATCTCAGATAAAAATGAGATAGGAAAAGTTATCCCTTACCTTATGCCCGATATGCTTCGTATGTATCAGAACCTCCTGTATAATAATTTAAATAGTTTCATTAAATTATTACATAAGGATATTCATTGTTATGATATCATATACGGTTCACTTATGACTTTATATTACCCGTTCTTTTGTAAATTCATGTTAAAGTTGTGTTTTGGGTAAAATCGTTTCATTTATCGTCCGTGTTTGGACTTATTGTTCTTGATATTATTTTTACCTATATCATGATTTACTTACTTCCATAATATAAATCATTATTAATATATCATATATATTCTGTATATATATATATATATAATAGATAGATAAATGAAATGAAATACACCGTTCATGGAGACGGTAGGTCGTACGTACGCATGAACGTTGTTTTCCTTTCCTTATTAACTTGAATGGAAGTAATTAGATGACATATATATATATATACATAAATACATTATCTTTATCATGTCATATATTTAATTTTTATTCATTATATATAATTTATAATCATTCTTGAGTGGTTAACATGGAGAATGAATCTCATCGCTTCGTGGAGACGGTAATCCATACGTACACACTAGCAATGATATCATTCCCATAATTGTTTAATTGAATTGGAGTGGATTATATAATATCTAAGAATCATTATTATGTTATAATAACTATACATTGTTATTCTTTACACCATTATACCCATCCAAGTAAGGTGGTGGTTGAAAAAAAGATTACACAACGGCGTGGAGACGTATTCCGTATGTACGCACGCGCGGTGATTTCATTTTCCGTAGGATGGATAGAAGGTGAAATAGAGTTGTTTCATATTTATAATAAAATATCAGTATATAAGTAATACTGATGTTATTAATTTATAATAAAACAACTATAGAAGATGAAAAAGAAGAAGAAAGAAACTTGAAAGAGTCGGTAGAAGAGATTACTTCTTCCTCGACGCACCTCCTTTAAACTTCTTTTTAGGGCACTAGAGTTGGTCTTTTTAGAAGACCAACGGAATTGGTAGGGGTTTTCCAATCTTCAAGGCTCAAAAGGGTGTAAAGAGGAGAGGTACGAGGTGCCCTTTTATAAGGGAGGAGAGGGGCACCTTTGGAAAGTGTGAAAATATTATTTTATTATAAACATATCTTCAGTTTCAAAAGGTCAAAAGATCATTAAAGATGAAGATAAGATGAATCATGGTAGAAATAAAATCATCCAATCAGAATTGGACATGTTTTGGATAATATTTTAATCATTATAATCTTATTTATTTAAATCATTTTTTTAATGAGGTAAATACTACATCATTATTGTGTCATAAATAATTTAATTTATTTGATGTCTAAAATTTATAAATGAAAATACCATCATATAGAAAATATTATTAGCTTTCCAATGAATATTTATAGTCGAAAAGATAATTTATATAACCCCTTATAAAAATCAATTACTAAAATATTTTTTGCTAATGTCAATTTTGTCTTTACATTAAATTAATTAATCCAAATTGTCATTATCACTACCAAGTGGCTCAATGGGATCCCCAAATCTACCCAAGGATGCACATGGTCGGACACTACTCATCCAATAATGTTAGAACATGTTTTAAGGTAATTTTGAATTATTATAATATTATTTTAACCTCGAATTACCCTATTTACCATTAACCGCGGTAAATAAAAGTCAAAAGTTACTATTCACCAAAAATTATTTTCATCTTATTGAACCACATTTTACTTCTTGATAACAACCATGTATGTCGGATTTTTAATATTCAATTCACAAAAGTGGTAAAATTTCATTTAAATTAAAGAGTCGGTTTTTTTTAACTACCACTAAGTGGTTTCACTATTCATCAAAAATTGAAGTTTTTCAGAAAATTACCAAAAATTCAGCCTAAGCTATATTTGATATTCTGAATTCAAAAATGATGCCTATTTTTCCAAATTCAAAACATAGAAGTGTAATTAGTTAATTTTAAAGGTAATCCCTATTATCAAAACAAATAGCGTGTTTTTAAGAAACAATAACTATCAAAAGAACGACACTTGTTTATGTCCAATTTTAAAGTGAAATTAATTCCAATGACCAAAATTGTATTAAATGGTATAAATATATTCTAATTAAACTTTTAAACCAATTAAAAATATAATCTAACCATATATATTATTGCAATGAAAAAAGTTGTTTTTAATTAAAATATAGCGTATTTTTACTATTTATTAAAATATGAAAGTTATCATAAGAATATGAAAAAATTATCCAAATTAAATTTTTATATCCTGATTCCAAGAAATAATTTTATTTTGTCAAATTGAACTTATAAACATGTTAAAAATTAGATTTAATGTGGGTGCGCCATCAAAAGATGGCAAAACTGCATTTTTTTTAAAATACTTATTTTACCCGAAACATTTATTGTGTTCTCATAAAATGTTGTAGAAAATGTGTAAGATGAATAATAATGTTATAGAATTCAAAATGAAGTTAGTACTATTCATAACAGCTAGTCCATAATAATATTATAACAATATATCGTTGTTTAGTGAAACCCGGTATTGCGTACTACACACACTATCGAGAAAGGTCGTGATTGCGTGTAATGCAAGCCAAGTCAGGGTTTCATGTTGTGCAAGACTCCTTTGTTGTTTTTTATAATATAATCCAACCATATTTCATTTATATATTGAATATATATATATATATATATACACTAAATGTTGCGTAGAATTACTACTATCAAAAGAACTTGAAATTGTGTGTAACACAATCCAAGAATAGTGTTGTGTATACTACAAGCTAATACGGTGTTGCGTATAGTGCATGATAATCTTATTGTAGCATAAAACAGAAGACATCAATGAAATTAAAAAGAATAATTCTCATAAAATCTCAGGTTGTTACATTCTACCCCCCTTAAAATGAAGATCTCCCTCGAAATTCGTTGGGGTTATAAATGGTTTACTACATGAAAGATTCTTTCATAGAAACCCACATCGTAAAATGGAATACTAAAACATCATTTTAAAAAGGCATGTTAGAATCATAACATTCACCCAAAGTAACTCAGCATTGGGCTTCCACATAGGACAACATAGGTGAAAATATGGATATGGAAGAGAAGTCTAACCATCACGTTCTGATGGAGATTGGTAGAGAACATGGCTATGAAAAATCCGTTAATCACAAAGCCATAAATTTTTAATGATTTAAGGTACCATCTAATTCATCGGATATAAGGACACTAGGAAAACATTTTTTTTGTTTTCAAGATCATTTCCCTAAAGTTGAACAATTGTTGAATTAAAAGAAATACTTACTTGATTTTGGTACAATCTTACTGTTGTTTGTGCCCTGAACAATTTCCACTTCATCTCTTAAAGAAATGAAGTTGAATTTGTCTTCTGTGAAGTGTTAGAAGATCATGCGATAGAATGATAGGTCATTCCATCTGTCTCAAACAAAAGGATTGCAAAAGTTATTAAATATACATAAGTCCATCTATAGTGATATTCATCGTATATGGTTCCTAAAATGGACTTATACTTCATATATCATACCACTTAATATAATAAAACTTCTTTATACTAACCAGGGACTTCCTGTTGTCCAGTGGTAGGCGATAAAGGCATGTCGCACTTCGGTTGTGGGTTCGATTCCCACAGCCTTTTCCGGCGCGACGGGTTGTGGCCCGTCCTGCAGGTTGTCCATTATCTAAAACTACATTATTATAACATTCGATAAATAATATAGAATAAAAGTTATAGCCTTAAAAAATACGGACTTATGTCCAACATAATCCATTCTAGTCATTAGAATTATCCAAAATACTTTTGTCCAAGCTCATAGTATAATGAAAACAATTACTAGAAATGTCATCTACCGAGTATGAGAATACCATCATTTATCCCCCATATATCATACGATATATCTTGTTGTTCAAATTACAAACATGTGAATACCTTAATCATGTATTATCTTGAAAAATGAATACCCATTGACCATTAGTGAAAACATTAATGTTGTCAAAATTTAACACTTTCCACAAACCAAAATCCCAAAATTTCTCTATACTCATACCATGATATAACTTTTTCCTTATATTAGTCATGATTTCATTTAATTTTTTCTTTATCACTTCATTATTTGCATATCATCTTATTTCGAAAAATATTTCAATCACTTTTCATGGTTACCAGTACCATATAATTATTGAAACCCAATACATAGATATTCCAAAATTACATGATGCCATAAATGAGATTCCATGATTAAATTTTGAAATCCCAATACATAAAAACTTAATCATTACACAACATTATTTTCATACTAAACATTACAAATAGTGATCTCATGAGACTTCCCTTTATCCTTTTCCTTAAGAGGTTTATCACGTTGATCATCATTAACCCTTGGATTAGGGGATTGATTTGCATAATGCCCCATTTCTATTCACTTGAAGCATTGAAGTGTTGGTGGTGCGTTCTCTGCTGTCTTTTCTTAATTCACATCATTTGGAAACATTTTTCCATTACTTCGACACTCATCTTCTTGATGACCTTCTTTTCCATACTTAAAACATTTTCTAGTCCCTTTAAGATAATCTCCACCATGCTTCTTTCCAAACTTTGAGCATAAAGAAACATTCATCTTCTTTTCACCATTATTCTGAGATTTCTCCTTGAACTCCATTTTTCATTTCTTGTCAAAACCAAGAGATGTATATGTAACACCAACTTCCATTTCTTCCTTGATAGAACAACCCACAATTTCTTCATAGCTATTGAAGTCTTTTATATCTAATTCCCTTCGAATACTTGGTTTTAATCCACTAAATAATCAATCAACTTTACTTTCAGGTTGGATGATAAATCCAGATGCATACCTTGAAAGCCTTGTAAAATTAGCTTCATATATACCAAAAAATTCATCATCCTTTTCCTTAAGCTCAAGGAAATCCTTTTCCATCTTTCTTTGAAGAATACGAGGGAAGTACTTATTGAAAAATAAGTTCTTGAACTCATCCCATTCCATGGATTTAATTTCATCTTGGGGCCTTTTATTCTTAATTAGAGTCCACCATTGATCTGCTTCACCTTCTAAATGGTAAATATCCAGAATGACTTTTTCATGTTCCGAACAGCGAAGTATGGAAAATATCTTTTCAATGGTACTGATCCATTGTTCAGCAACAAGTAGATCAGAAGACCCACTGAAAGAAGGTGGGCATTACCTCATAAAGGACTCAACAGAATATTGTTCGCTTCTCTGCTCATTTGGAAGTCCAGAATGATTCATAGATTGTGTAAGTATAGCAATAAGATTTTGCACTCCATCTCCCATAACATTGGTTTTTATAGGAGAACAATCATTGCATTGTACATTACATTGATCAACATGGTTCCTTTGGGTTCCATCCATTGTCTAAAACCCAAAAAGAATAGTATGAGAGGAAAAAATCAGGCTAGGGAAAACCACATAATAAAGGGGGATTACCTTCAATATATAACATCTTAGGGTTAATTCTAATATTGTTACCGTAATTCTAGGACTATAAACTATACTTATACATAACCTTAGGGACATCCCTAGGCATACATTAGAAATATCTCTAGGGATCTCACTAAATTTTTCGCATCCTAGTTTCCAAAGGTTAACTAAACCTTTCCTATGATACCAACTATAGAGACCCCAAACATGATGTACATGGAAATTACATTAATTTTGTGGAATAATTAATACATAACAAAAACAGACACCAAAGGACTGTAATAGTTTAGTGTCTTTGGAAACATGGAACATAATCTTCTAATCCTGGTGAAAGATCTTCAACAACACCCATAAAGATCTTACCCTTTTTTTTCTCACCTAAAACCTTTATTTATATACTAGGTAAAAGAAAACATAAAAAGGGTGAGCTCAAATGCTCAGTAAGGGTACACATAGAGAAAAAAACAATCCATAAACATTTGAATGCAAAAACTTGAAAATAATATCTAAACATCAAAATCTTGAGAAAAGACATAAATCATGGAAGTACGTAAGGCATATCTCATAATGGAACATCAATCATGATAATATAGAATGGGAAGAAAACATGTAATTGTGGAAAAAAATTAAGCACATGATATTATTTCTATAGTATCCAAGGCATTGTTGCCAAGACCATCTTAGTGGACAAAGTCCCTTTCTGAATCGAGTTCACTCCTCGTTCCAGTCATGTAACACTGAACCAGATTAACTTACCATTCCAGCCATTTCTATATCAGGAGATATAATTTTTTACCCAATTCATTAGAGGGAGATATAGGTCCCACCCATCTCATAATGAAATCATTCTTACATGTGCCACAACATGAACATAAATCATTCATCATTACCCAAGGTATAAAATGGGGTTCATAAACATCATCCCATCATAACATAATCCATAAAAAAATGGATATCATTTCATCATAAGAAAAGTGAAACCATGTAAATAATAGAGGAATTATACTTGAAACATACACATATGAAATAATGTCGTCTTATATGGAAAATGGTTTTGATAAAACACTTGAAATGAATTTTTGAGGAAAATATCCTTTCTTCTTCAAAATAATTTTCTTTTCACAATATGCCTTGAAATTTTAAAATAAAATGATTTTGTTGAAAATATTCATTAAATCTTGTAGAGTAAGCTTCCTAAAAATAAGGTGTTATGAAACCGTAAAAATCTGTTCAGGTCGTATAAGTTAAAAAAACATTCTCCTCGTAATTTTGTCAGAAAAGTAAAAAAGTACCTCCTATGGTAAATAAAAGAAAGATTCACTTACATACCATGTAGTAAAAGTAAAAAATGGGTAAAAAGGACTTCAAACATACATGAAATTATATTTATAAAACAGGGACATGGATGATAAATATAACCCCAGTAAATACTTACGAATAAACAATCTCAGATAAAAACGAGATTGGGAAAGTTATCCCTTACCTTATGTTCGACATGCTTCGTATGTATCCGAAGCTCCGGTATAATGATTTAAATAGCGTCATTGAATTATTAAAGAATCATATTTATTGTTATGATATCATATATGGTTCACTTATGACTTTATATTACCCGTTCTTTTGTAAATTCATGTTAAAGTAGTGTTTTGGGGAAAATCGTTTCACTTATCGTCCATGTTTGGACTTGTTGTTCTTGATATTATTTTTACTTATATCATGATTTACTTACTTGCAGAATATAAATCATGATTAATATATCATATATATTCCATATATATATATATATATAATAGATAGATAAATGAAATGAAATACACCGTTCATGGAGACGGTAGGCCGTAAGTACGCATGAACATTGTTTTCCTTTCCTTATTGACTTGAATGGACGTAAGTAGATGACATATATATAGATAAATAAATACAGTAGATTTATCATGTCATATATTTCATTATTATTCATTATATATACTTTATAATCATTCTTGAGTGGTTAACATGGAGAATGAATCTCATCACGTCGTGGAGACGGTAATATGTACGTACCCATGAGCGATGATATCATTCCCATAATTATTTAATTGAATTGGATTGAATGGTATAATATCTCAGAATCATTATTATGTTTTAATAACTATACATAGTTATTCATTAAACCATTATACGCATCCAAGTAATGTGGTGGTCGAAAAACAGATTACACCATGGTGTGGAGACGGTATTCCGTACGTAGGCACGCGTGGTGATTTCATTTTTCGTAGGATGGATAGAAGGTGAAATAGGGTTGTTTCATATTTATAATAACATATCAGTATATAATTAATACTGATGTTATTACTTTATAATGAAACAACTAAAGAAGAGGAAGTAGAAGAAGAAAGAAACTTGAAAGAGCCGGTAGAAGAGATTACCTCTTCCTCGACGCACCTCCTTTAAATGTCTTCTTAGGGCACTAGAGTTGGTCTTTTGAGATCCCCAGAACCTCTATGATATAACTAGAGAGGTTGAGAAGAGGAATTGGTAGGTTTTGGCTGAGCATCAAGGAACAAAAGGGTGTAAAGAGCAGAGGGATGAGGTGCCCTTTTATAAGGGAGGAGAGGGGCACCTTTGGAAAGTGTGAAAATATTATTTTATTATAAACTTATCTTAGGTTTCAAAAGGTAAAAAAATAATTAAAGATGAAGATAATATGACTCATGGTCTCAATATAATCATCCAATCAGAATTTGACATGTTTTGGATAATATTTTAATCATTATAATCTTATTTATTTAAATCATTTTTTAATGAGATAAATACTACATCATTATTGCATCATAAATAATTTAATTTATTTGATGTCTAAAAATTATAAAATAAATACCATATTGTATGAATTATTTATATCTTTCCAATGAATATTTATAGTCTAAAATATAATTTATATAACCCCTTATAAAAATTAATTACTAAAATAGTTTTTGGTTAATGTCAATTTTATCTTTACATAAAATTAATTAATCCAAATTGTCATTATCACTACCAAGTGGCTCAATGGGGTCCCTAAATCGACCCAAGGATGCCAATGGTTAGCCACTACCCGTCCAATAAGGTTAGGAAAATTGTTAAGGTAATTTTTAATTATTATAATATTCTTTTAACCTTTAATTACCCTATTTACCTTTAACCGCAGTAAATAAAAGTCAAAAGTTACTATTCACCAAAAATTATTTTAATCTTATTGAACCACAATTTACTTCTTGATAACAATCATGTATGTTGGATTTTTGAAATTCAATTCAGAGAAGTGGTAAAATTTCATTGAAATGAAAGAGTCAGTTTTTTTACTACCACTAAGTGGTTTCACTATTCATCAAAAATTGAAGTTTTTCAGAAAAATACAAATCATTCAGCCTAAGATATATTTGATATTCCGAATTAAAAAATTATTTCTATTTTTCCAAATTAAAAACTTATAAGTGGCATTAATTAATTTTAAAAGTAATTCTTGTTATCAAAACAAATAGCGTGTTTTTAAGAAACAATAACTATCAAAAGATCGACACTTGTTTATGTCCAATTTCAAAGTGAAATTATTTCCAATGACCAAAATTGGATTAAATGGGAAAAATATATTCTAATTAAACTTTAAACCCAATTAAAAATATAATATATCCCTATAATTTATTGCGATGAAAAAATTTGTTTTGAATTAAAATATAGCGTGTTTTTACTATTCATTAAAATATGAAAGTTATCAGAATAATATGGAAAATTTATCCAAATTAAATTTTTATATCCTGATTCGAAGGATGAATTTTATTTTGTCAAATTTAACTTATAAACATGTTAAAAACTAGATTTAATGTGGGTGCTCCATCAAAAGGCGGCAAAACTGCATTTTTTAAAAAATACTTATTTTACCTGAAAATTTTATTTTGTTCTCATAAAATTTTCTAGAAAATGTGTTAGATGAATAATAATGTTGTAAAATTCAAAATGTAGTTAATACAATTCATAACAGCTATTCCATAATAATATTATAACAATATATCGTTGTTTAGTGAAACTCGGTATTGCGTACTACACACGCTATCGAGAAAGGTCGTGATTGCGTGTAATGAAAGCCAAGTCAGGGTTGCATATTGTGCAAGACTCCTTTGTTGTTTCGTATAATAGAATACAACCATATTTCATTTATACATTGAATATATATATATATATACTCAATGTTTCATAGAATGACTACTATCAAACGAACTTGAAATTGTGTGTAACACAATCTAATAATAGTGTTGCGTATACTGCAAACTAATACGGTGTTGTGTACAGCGCAAGAAAATCTTGGTGTAGAGTACAACCCAAGACATCAATTAAATTAAAAAGAATAATTCTCATAAAATCCCAGTTTGTTACAATCAGTCACTATATGCTGATATGTGTTGGTCAGTAGATGTTGACCCATATTAGTCGCTGGTGCTGACCCGTATTGGTCGCTGCTGCTAACCAATATAGGTCACTGGTGCTGACCCATAATGGTCGCTGGTGCTGACCCAAATTGGTCATTGGTATAGAGGTAGGGATGATTAGTTTTATAGCCAGATCATCCCACTCTGGAGATTCGGATGATAACCTGTATTGGTCACTCTTCCTCTTCATGTCACAACCAGCCACTAAATTCCTGCACGAGGCACTCTTGATCCTCGGAAGACTCTGCTCCTCAAGACATTAGTCATATTTCAACCAGAATAAAGTCCCAAAAAATTCATACCGAAGGGACCGCCCCATCATAGGCGTCCCAACGTGACAGACGACACGTTGATCGGACACCCGATCTATGAGTTATGGGAACTTTTTTAAAAAGGGCCCAGTTGGATTCAAGTCTGATCCAAACCAGGACACACATCAAACTCCATCAAAACTCACTTAGATTATCTTCAAAATACATCCTTGTCACAAGGGTCTTTATGCTATAGAAGGCACGTCGATCGGACGTTTGGTCTATTTGTTACACCTGTTTCCGTGAAATGGCGGGTAATCGGACCTCAGTCCGACCTGGCTCAATTGGGCATGATGCAATATT
Organism: Viscum album; assembly: GCA_963277665.1. Classification (NCBI taxonomy): domain Eukaryota; kingdom Viridiplantae; phylum Streptophyta; class Magnoliopsida; order Santalales; family Viscaceae; genus Viscum; species Viscum album. Next base: position 1,446,252,493 of record OY728151.1, on the reverse strand, counting down.
CCAAAGGGACTGCTTCACTAAAGGTGTCCTAATTCCCTTGAAGGCGGGGCGGATGCACACCCGGTTCGTCAGTTATAGGTGTTTATTTATTTCGGGGTCGGTTGGGTCTAGGCCCGATCCGACTAGGTCAGGCGGGCCTGACGTAATGGGTCTCGGGGACTACCTAACCATAACCGGGTCGGGCCCGTTAAGGGTCCTCCTGGTTCACTGGTTCCGTCCTATCGGGATCAGCCCAGCAGGTTCGTTGGCACGGGCTCTGGTTGGCTTGGCTCGTGTCTGGCCTGGTCCGCCTTCAGGTGGACCGCTTCACCCAGCTGGACTCGTTGATGGGGAGCCATTTCTTCTGGCATGACACAGCGTGGCGCAGGGCTATGCCTCCCCCTCCTACCACGGCCAGCAGGCCGTAACTAGTTACATCGACAACACCTTTGGGCACCACCCTTCACTCGTGCGGTCATCTTGGGCCAACCACTGTGGTGTGTGATGGTGAACTGCCTTTCCACTGCCCTCGACCGGTTTTCGTTGGCCTCCTCTAGCCACCGTCAGTCGTCGCCAGCATGGCGCGCTAGCAGTTGTTTATGCGGGACACCGGACATGCTTTGGTGGTCCGGTGGTCTGTTCATGGTTTCGTCTGTGCCTAAGGGCCTCCCAGATCGCAACCACCATAGCATGACCTTCTGTCTTGTGTTGCGGTCGAATTGGGAAAACTGTCCTAGAAGAACGCAACAAAAAAAGTCGTAGAGGGTCCAGAATTTGTTCATTTTTTCCGCACCCTCTGTGTTATATCTATAACAAGAGGGAGGTAATTGTTCATCACATTTTAATAATGTTTGACCCTATTAAAATCCCCCCCCAAAACCTCCTGTAAATACAAGAACGGGGAATAGAATTGATGGAAAATCTATAATTAAATGACAAACCCTACGTCACGCTTTGTTGGGGATGTTGCGGATGATGGTGATTCCAAATTTGAGGGTATTGAAGATGAATGAGAACATTCGAGTGCATTAGTGTTCATCATCCTTTGACCTTCAGATCGATCCTACAACAGGCATCGTCATTCCTCTATTCTTCGTCAGTGGGAGGCATGGTATCAATTTTTCATGGGTTCCTCACATGATGAATCTATTCCAAAACCCCACCCCGAGCTCCATTTAAATAGGAGGGAGAAAGGTGAGAAATGCCTTGAGAAATTAGTGATGTTCATTAATTGACGTAATTAATGTACATCATTGATTGAGGTAATTTAATTGTATCATTAATTACAAAATGGGTGGTCATGAAACCATTGGGTAACCATGGAATTAACACCCTATAATTAAAGGTCTGACCACCTCTGTGGTCCCCACCATCGCTTCTCAACAGGTGGTAGGAAAAATAAAATAACAATTTATGTTAATTTATTATTTCTTTAAAAGTCTTATAAAATATCTTTTTCTCCTGAACAACTGCGGTCGATGTGAAGCTTCCCTTAATATAATCTTAGTGTTTCGGATTCAATGGTGCCCTCTGATTTTAAATCTGAGCACCGGTTCAAAATAAAGAAAACACTGCCTGTATATTTACGGAATGAACCCAAAAATAGTCCATAAAATCATTTCCAGCACACTAGGCCTTGGAATTATGCACCGTCAATTTTTGTAGACTCACAATAATTCCAAATACTTAAAACAAATCATGGAATTTTTGGGTATTTACATTCTTCCCACCATGGGGCTTTACGTCCACAAAATCCAAACAAGGCTACACCAACAAGGAGGGGTACTGGGCACGCATATGAGCCTCTTGCTCCCATGTCCTCTCCTGGAGATTCATGTGCTACCACAGAACACACACATGAGGTATTGACTGCCCATGATGGATCCACTCCTCTCAATCCTCTATCCCCACTTGCCACTCTACAAAATTCGCCTTCTCATCAATCTCCAACTTTACATGGTCGATAACGTGAGATGGTTCATGCACGTATCTCCTCATCTAGGATATGTTGATGACATTGTGCACTCTCTCCAACTGCAGTGGTAGTGGAAAGTGGTATGCTACCTCTCCAATCCTCTTATGTATCAGGAATGTTCTGATAAACCTCGGTGAGGGTTTTCCGCCTTGGCCAAATCTCTATAGTCTTCGTCGAGGGGAGACTCTGAAGAATACATGGTCCTCCTATTGGAACTCCAGTGGTCTCCATTTCCTATCGGCATAGGACTTATATTGGCTATGTGCAGTCTCCATCCACTCTCGAATGACATGAACCTTGTCAGTGGTAGCATTTACCATCTCTAGTCCCATAAGTGTTGGCTCTCCTAGATTTATTCAGCACAAGGGTGATCTGCACAGTTGTCAGTAAAACCCCTCAAAAGGGGCCATATAAATGGTGTATTGATATCTATTGGTGTAAGTGAACTCCTCTAGGGGTATGTGTTCCTCCCAACTTTGACCAAAATCTCAGACACATGCACGAAGTATGTCCTCTATAGTCTGGAGGGTCTACTCGATCTGACGATCTATCTGCGGGTGAAAAGTTTTGATCAAGAAAAGCTTAGTTCCAAAAGCCTCTTGTAATCACTTGTACAACCAGGACATGAAGTGTGTGTCAAGTCCTGATACATTCGTCAAAGGCACCCCATGTAATTACATGATCTCTTGAACCTAGAGACATTCCATGCTCTCTACCGAACACTTCTCTCAAATAGCAAGGAAGTGGGCTGACTTAGTGAGTCGGTCAATGAAAACCAAGATGGTATCATGTCCTCTGGATGTAAGTGGTAACCCCATCAAGAAGTCTATCAATTTCCCTTCCCCCTTCCACTCTGGTATCACGAGGGTTTGGGTCAAGCCTACTGGTACCTAGGGATCTGCCATCACTTGATGGAATGTGAGGCATATAGAAACAAACTCTACCACAGCTTGCTTCATCTGTGGCCACCAGTACTGACGTCGAAGGCCCTAATACATCTTCATCACACCTAGATGTACTTAAAATGGGGGTTTTATGGAACTCCCTCATCACCTCCTCTCGTAGATCCACTATTTCGAATGTACATCCTCTGAAAAGTATAGCATGCTCCCCACCATCAGAATATCTGTCGGGTGCATGGCCTGATGATATCTGAGCATTTGTAGTCTCGCAGCTGCTATCTCTGAGTTGCTCCTCCCTCACTCACTGAAGGAGTAGAGGGTAAAATACCATAAACTGAAGGTATACTGTCTCATATTTATCCATGAAGTATATTTTAAGTGAGGTTAACTGCTTTGATGCCTCGTTCAGTAGATGTGAACTCGATCTCCGTCTAAGTGCATCTGCCACTACGTTCCCTTCCCAAGAGTATAGACTATCTAAAATTCATAGTCCTGGATGAACTCTAGAGAATTTCGTTGTATAATATTCATATATTTCTATGTGAAGATATATTTGAGACTCTTGTGGTCAAAGTACATAATGAACTGCTCACCCATCAAGTAGTGTCTCCACATCTTCAGTGAGAAGACAACTATTGAAAACTCCAAGTCGTGAGTCTCATAATTCTGCTCATGAGGCCTTAGCTATAATGAGCCATAATCAATCACTGCATAATCCTACATGAAGAAACAACTGAGTCTAGTCCCTGATGCATCACAGTATACCACATAGTCAGCGCCCTCCTCCGGCAACCTCAGGATGAGAGCATAGGTCAAGCTCTTCATATGGTGTTAAAAGATCTACTGGATTGTCTCTAAACATTGGAAGGTTTTACCCTTATTTTTTAAGGAATTATTAGGTGTTGGTACACTGGGGAAATATGGTATGAACCTCTAATGGTATCCTGCTAATCCAAGGAAGCTCCACTCCTCAGTAACACTCTTGGGCGGCTCCCAAGCAAGTACTGCCTTGATCTTTACTGGATCCACTGCAACTCTAGCATCGAAGATGTCATGTCCCATTAATTGGACCTTCCATATAAAGAACTTACACTTTGATAGCTTCCCATATAATTGGTGCTCCAGAGTGTGTCCAGAACTATCTTCAAGTGTAAATCATTCTCTTCCTTGGATTCTGAGTGCTCCAATATTTCGTCGATGAAGACCACTACAAACGGGTTTAAGAAGGTCTAGAAGATCTTGTTCATGAGGCCCATGATCACTTCATGGGAATTATTCATGCCAAATGACATCACTATGTATTATTAATGTATGTAATGACATATGAAAGTTGTATTTGGGATTTCCTCATCACACACACGAAGTTGGTGATAGCTTGATCTGAGTTCTATCTTCAAGAACCACTTTTCTCCTTTCAACTGATCAACCAGATCATTAATCCTCAGAAAAGGATACTTGTTTTTCATGTTCACCAGGTTTAGGCACCGAAAGTCCACACATAGACTCAAACTTCAGTCCGCCTTTTTGGAAAACAACATTGGGGATGCCCATGGAGAAACACTGGGCCTCACGAATCCCTTCCTATGTAAGTCCCCCAATTGTACCCTCAGCTCCCAGAGCAACATAAGGGCTATTCGATATGCTGGTGTAGATATCAGTGTGGTTCATGGGTACAAGTCAATGCGGAAGTCTACCCCTCTATGAGGTGGGGGTCCTATGATATATTCTGTAAATATGTCATCATACTCATCCACCACCGCTGGAAACTATAGACTTGCCTCATCCACCGTGCTGAAGGTCATGAAAGCCTACTGATATGAAATCGGTTTCACCCTCCTTAGTGCAAGTCATCTTGTGCTACTCTATTTTCCTTCTCACCAAAAAAAGAAAACTGGCTTCCATCTCTACGCGTAAATCGCACTGTACATCTCAAGCAGCCAATTTGTTCGTGAACTAATGACAGCATGTCCATGCCTAGAATGACTTCGTAGGGTTTCAATGCCACTACTAGTAGTTCCCATATGAAATTAAATCCTTTGAGGGTAAGTTCACACTGTCAACACAAATGTGTGACCATTGAATCTCTTCATTTAAGAGTATCCCAATGAAAAGGTTTAGCTAAAAGCATAGTCAGAATACCAGAGTCCCAAACTAAGTCCTTGGAAAGGAAATAATTTCTAGCACTTGTGTCGATAAGCACTACTGCTATAGTAGAGAACATACAGATCATACCTCGTATCATCTCAGAGACATCAGGATCGTGAGTGTCAACTGCTTGTAGCTGGGCCTGTCCTGGTCCACCTACTCCATGAGCTTGTGGTGGACTACATGGGGTGGTTTTAGTAGTACCTGGTGACCTCGACCAAATCCCACTGCACGTCCATCTCCCCTACCTTGTTCTCCATCGGGATGACTCTCATGCTCATGACGCTCCCCTGCCTTGTTCGCCGCCTGGCTGACACTCATGCCCATACCGCTCCCCTACCTCATACTATCATGAGCTCTATGACCTTTTCCCTACTAGAAATAATATATCATTCCTCGCTGGTGTCTCCATCAGCCTATGGAGCCTCACACCTCTGACTCTGCATCCTGGGGTCACCCTTTGAAAGGTCTAGCCCACTTGGGCTTCTACATCATTTTTCTACTCCAAGTTGCAGATGACTCTGCTACCTGTCGTCTGGTAGGGGATCTCACTATCATTTCCTGCTCGGCAAGGAATCCCTCCATTAGTAAAGCATGCTCTATCACCTCATCCTGCGTCCAGATACTGAGAGAAACTTTCACAAATATGATCTATCTTTGAAGCACCTACTCAATGGTTTGATCCCTAAAGTACAGGTCTCATACCATGTCGATGGATTATCAAGAGAGGTTAGTAAATATTTCCAAATACTGAGCCACAGTGTGGATGCCCTGCAGCAGATGCACCAACTTCTGAATACGCATAGAACATAGTGTCGCTAGAAAGAACTCTACCCTAAAAAGTATCTCAGTTTCTGGGGAGGTGCGGGCCATATCCTCATGCACCTCGAGCATCGAGCCCCACCATCTTCCTACTGAGCCCTGAAGAAGGCTGGCGGCCAAGATATCCATCTGCTCGGTAGGTGTCTCTACTAAGCGACAGACCTACAACACCACCTCAAGATAGTCCTCTGCTTCTTGGGGGTTTGTCTTGCCTCGAAACCTTCGAGGCCTCTGTCTCTGGAACTCATGCAACACCCACATCCAGTGTTGATGATCCAGGCGTAGCAAATGCTACTCAATGGGTGGTGGTGCGACTGGTACACCACCTGATGGTTCCAACACTGTGAATGGTCCACGTACTGACGCCTTATCACTCGGTGGGCCACTGAAATGATATCTAACCGTAATCATTGAAGGATGTCTTTGTGGAGGCATCCTGAAAGAAATATATGTGCCATGGTGAATAATTTATACCTAGTCAGATGACTCAAGAAGATCAAGAATCCTTTTCAAAACACTATCCACTTGTGTTTTCATGTACCAAGTCGGAAAACCAAATTCAGGGTCTTGGTGTATGGATATGTCGGCCACTACACCAACACTAGACTCACTGTACTGAAAAATGATCTCAAGACACTTTACTACATTTCCTCATTAAATGTAGACTTTTAGTTCTTCTGGTAGAACTGTCTGCACTTTGATACCACTTTGTCATGACCCATCCCACACGGCATGGACGTGACTAACCCAAGCCCATATTCCATAGGCCAAGGGTTGGTGACTAGTACCTGAAGGATTTTTCCCGAACAGAGAAGGCATTGCCTTAGAGATCAATGCACACTCAAAAAGATAAAATGAAGTAAGCAACAACAAAAGCATTATACAACCATTAGTACAACTATAAACTGAAAATTGTGGAACGGAATAAAATCCCTCGAAACAAAAAAGAAAGTAAATAGTTGTGAATCTACCCTATAGCTCTACATGGAGGTTAGTAGATGTAAGTCTGAAGTTGAAGAAGATAATATCAACTTCTCTCATCGCACTAACCACCGCCATGTCCCAAACCTCCAAAGTCTTCCTCATAGCGTCATTAGTCTACACAAGACACACACGTCTGGGTGGATCCCATGTAGGGGTGAGTATAACAATACCCAATAGGGACCTCGAGACCCCCGAAGGTCTCTTAATAATCCACAAAAGAAAACATCACAAGAAATACCCCAAAGGTTATATCAAAAGCATGACCTAAATCATGAAACAAAAAGAAAAAGATATTGATCAATCTAATGGTATAACATTATGGTTACTGGGATATGGATGACTAGTCGTAAAACCAGATCATCTTATCTATAGTAACTCTACTTATGACCCTTATCAATCACTTTATGCTGACCTGTATTGGTCGCTTGATACTAACCCGTATTGGTCACTGGTGCTGACCCGTATTGGTCGCTAGTGATTACCCATATTGGTCAATGGTACATAGGAAGGGATGATTTTTCATACAGCTAGATCATCCCACTCTAGAGTTCTGATGCTGACCCATATTGGTCCCTCTTCTTCTTCATGTCACAGCCAGCCACTGGATTCCCGCACAAAGCATACATGATCCTTTGAAGAATCTTCTCCTCAAACCATCGGTCATATTTCAACTGGTACAAAGTCCTGAAAAAATCATACACAAGGGACTACCCCATCATATGGGTCTCAATGAGACTGATGGCGTTTCAATCGGACGCTTGGTCTGATAGATATGTGGACTTTTGTAAAAAGGGCCTGGTTTGATTCATGTACAATCCTACCCAGGTCGCACCTCAAAATCCATTAAAACTCACACAGAGTATCGCCAAAGGACATCCTTGTCATAAGGGTCCTTATGCCAAAGACGGTGCGTCAATCGGATGCCCGGTCTTTTAGTTACACCCCTTTTCGTGAAACAAGAGTTGATCGCACCTTGGTTCGGCTTGGCTTAGTCAGGCCCGTCGGAATATGCCAAAGTGTCCGCTTCCAATTGGGGGTCCCAAATCTACTGAAGCTGTGTTGAACTGACACTCAGTTCGTCAGTTAATGGAATTTCTTTATTCAGGGTCCAGTTGGGTCTAGGCCCAGTCCGACTCAGTTAGGCCAACCTGACGCAGTGGATCCCTAGGTCTACCTGGCCCTGCCCGAGTCTGGACCGTTAAGGGTCAGCCCGGTTCAATGTGTTTTTCCCGTCAGGGTCATCCCAGATCGTTCACGGGCCCGGGCCGTGGTTGACTTGTGTCCTCCTAAAGGCAGATTGCTTCACCCATATGGCCCTGTTGATGTGGGGCCATTTCGTCCGGCCCAACGCAGCATGGCACAGGGTCGCCCCTCCCCCTCCGGCAGCATCCCACTGGCTGCGGCTACTTCTGCTGGTAACGCATGTGGGCACTGCCCTTCTCCTGCATGGTCAGCTCGGTCTAGCTGCCTATGTCCACCACGGGGCACAACTGTGTGCCACCATTCCACTGCACGTGGCCGATTATCACGGGCCTCCCATGGCCACCGCCAGCCACTGCTGGCATAGTGCGCTGGCGGTTGTTTCCACGGGACACTGAACGTACTATGGTGGTCCTTTCTTGGTGATGTTTGTGCCTTAGGGCCTCCCAGATCACCATCGCCACAACGTGACCTTCTTTCTCGCGTTTCCATTGAATTGGGTAAATTATCCTGGAAAAACACAACAGAACAAACATGTGGAGGAGGGTCTGAGCCTTGTTTGTTTAGCCCGCACCCTCCACATTTGGTTTATAACAAGAGGGAGGTAATTAGTTATCACATTTAAATAATTTTTAACAACATTCAAATTGCTTGAAACAAACTCCCACAAATACAATAACGAGGAATAGAATCGAAGGAAATCCATCAATAAAAAGACATCACATACCTCATGATTCATTGGGGATGTCATGGATGGTGGTGTTTCTACATTTGAGGGTATTACCTATGAAGGATAGGGTTCTTATGCGTTCACGTTCATCATCCGTCAACCTTGGGATTGATCCTATAATGGGTGTCACCAATCCTCCATTCTCCTTCGGTGGGAAGCATGGCGTCACTTCGTCAGGGGTTCCTCTCTTGATGAAGTCGTGCCAAAACCGCTACTCTGAGTTCCATTTAAATAGAAGGGGGAAAGGAAAGCAAGGACTTGAGGAATTAATGAGGTTTATTAATTGATTTAATTAATGTGCCTCATTAATTGACATAATTAATTTGTCTCGTTAATTACGCGAGGGGTGGTTACGTACCTATTGTGTAATTGTGCAATTAACACAACATAATTAAAGGTCTGACCACGTTCGTGGTCCCTGCCACCACCATTCAATAGGTGGTCGGAAAAAGAAAAGAAATAAAATAAAAATTTATGGTATTTTATTATTTCATTAAATGTTTCAAATAAAATCATTTTCTCCTAACCAACTGAGGTATATGTGAAGCTTCCCATAAGAGAATCTAGCTACTGTGGATTCAATGGTGCCCTCAGATTTTTAATCTGATCACCAGTTCAAAAGATAGAAAATCTTGCATGCGTGTTGACTGAACGTACCCAGAAAAAATGTTTTGAAATTCATTTTGGGCACACCAGGCCTTGGAATTATGTGCCATCAATTTTTGAAGACTCTCAATAATCCCAAATAATTAAAAAAATTATGTAATTTTCTGGGTCTTTACATGTCACCCTCAAATTGATGTAAAAATGAGAAAACAATTTAGGGGTTAGAAGATATCCTCCATGTATTTTCCCTTGTATTTGTGGAATCTTGTGTGTAACATATACCCCTTGGTAATTTCACATTAAATAGTAGTTTTAGGGATACTATTCATATGGCTTCATATGAAGACTTTTATAGAAGGCCAATCCTATTAACTATATGATATTTTGAGGTAGAGGAGGTATCACTGCTTGGACCAAATATCATTCAAGATACTTTAGAGAAGGTTCACCTAATCAATAATTTCTGGATGATATGTTATTCTAGGATGTAGTCATAAAAAAAGAATCGTCGATGACCACTTTATTTTGATGTTAGGAAAGGGTTTTCTTCAATGTATCACCTAGGATGGGATAATACCCGATCAAGAGGAAGGGTAATCTAGCCCATACATTCATTGAAACCTTATAAATCGTAGATAAAATCAGACCAATGGCAGGAATTATATCACTTATTCATTGATAATTTTTAATGATTGATTTTTTTAATTTGTCTTTGATTCGTCAATATTTTCTAGAATTGAAACTTATTTTACAACTTGAGGATTTTAATTTATACATGGTTGCTTCTTTTGAGGAGTCCTTATGTAACACCCCAAGCTTCCTCGATATGTTTCCATTCGAATAATGCAATGACGTGCATTGTACGCAACTTCGAGATTTTAACACACCACAACCAATCAAACTAGCCGTTATGAATAGTAATACCTACTTTTTGAAATTATATATATTTTATATTTCAAAATGGACTTCATTTTTGGATTCGGAATATCGAAATTAGCCTAGGGTGAAATTTTGGTACTTTTCGGATAACTTTTGTATTTTGATGAATAGTGAAAATTACTAAATTTTAATTAAAAACAACTTTTTTAATCAAAATAATTAATAGTGATAAATTGTGAATTTGAGTGGTTTTAAAGTATATTTAGAATATATTTTTACCATTTAATATAATTTTGGTCATTGGACATAATTTTACAATTAAACCGAACATAAACAAGTGTCAATCTTTTGATAGTTATTATCTCTTAAAAACACGCTTTTTGTTTTGACAGCGGGAATTAATTTTAAATTAATTTCTGCCACTTCTGTGTTTTGAATTTATAAAAATGGATTCCATATTTGGAATCAGGATGTCCAAATTTTATAAATAGGTAACTTTTATTTTTAGACATTTTGAATAATTACTGCGGTAAATATTTTATTTACCATGGTTAAGGGTAAATCCGGTAAATAAGGGTTAAAAAAATAATATTATAATAATACTAAATTACCCTAAAACGTGTCTTAACCCTATTGGTTGATACATGGTCGACCATGGGCATCTTTGGGTCAATTTTGGGACCCCATGGATCCACTTGTAAGTGATAATGACACTTTATATTAATTAAGTTAAAATGAATACAAAAATGACACAAGCATATATCTTTTAGCAAAACAATTGTTACATAGAGTTATATATGTTGGATTTTAGATTATAAATATTAATTAGAAAGATAAAAAGATTTTATACATAATTATAATTTATTTATACATTTTAGACATCAAATAATGTAAAATATTAATGACACAATGATGATGCAGTAATTACTATAATAGGGAAAAATTAAAATAATTAATTTTATAAATACCCAAATAAATATAATATGACACTTTTAATGAATTAAACTAATTTTCTAGGATACTATGATATATTAGTATTGATTTAATTGACGTTTTTCGAAATAATCAATCTGTTATGAGTTTCACAAAAATCAACTAATGAATAGTGTCAAAATTGACATAAAAGAGTTCTTAAAACAAATATTATATTATTAATTGATATTAAATTCCTAAAAATCTAAGGTTCGGCAAAGAGACTTATATCATGATAGTTTAATCATTAATGGACCACTTGGGGGTCTCTTGGATGTATATAGTAAGTTTATTAACCATATTATATAAAAATACAAAGAGACATTGTAAAAGTGAAACTAATTAACCTAGAGTTAATACTTAAAGATAAGGTTAATATAAGTACCCAAACCTGTCTAAATTATATTGGATGAGTTGTTTTCGACCTATCCCCGCCTCATCCTTTGAATAGTCAACTTTGGAGCATTTGGAAAACGAATATGAATTTATTATAAATTAATATTTCTAGCTTTTCCAAAGGTGCCCCTTACCCCTCTTATAAAAGGCCACTCCTCATCTCTTTTCCTCACACCTCTCAAGCCACTTGGCTCGTCCAAACTCTGCCCAACTAAGCTCCCCACATCCCTCTACTCCTCCTTGAAGCTTCCCCTTAGGCAGAAAGCATTTCAACAAGTCCTTTGGTTCCAACCAAAGTGAGTTACCTAAATTAAAGGTAACGATTTCTCTTAAATTATTTTCATTTATTTTGCTTCTTCAACCCCCAAACTCTTTTTATTTACCTTCTTTTGTAACAACACCAGTATCCTCAATATACTAGGATATTGTTATAAGAATTATTCAAACTACACATACACACAACTCAATCTAATGGATGATGAACATAATGTTTCTGTGGATGGCAAACTAACGCCTGACGAAACGATGATTGTTCAAAAACATATTACCGCCTCTCATGGTGGCCATTATGATGGAACTGTAATTAAATATGATATTAATGATATATATTTTATATATAATCTTCTGTAATTCCATTTTATTTCATACCATTATTCGTTTCATGTTGTATATACATACGATAATTTCATTTGAGGAAGTGCGGACTACCGCCCCCTTAAAATGATATGAATCGTTCATACCACACATGGAACGTATAAAGGATGGTGTTAATGAACTTAAGTAACATATATAAAATATTATATTATACTGGAATAGTAATATACCTATGTATCATTTGGATTCGATTCTTTTAAAATAAAAAATTAAATGGAAGTAGCGTTCGTGTGTACGTACGGACTACCGTCTCCACGAACGCGATGAGATTCATTCTCCATCATATCCATTCAAGTATAATTAACATTTAATGATTTAAAAATGATGTTTAAGGACTTTATATCATTCTGGATATGAATAAGATACAACAAACATGACTTATGTAACAAAACATATAAAAGAAAATGAGTAAGTTAACACCCGAAACGGCATTAATACTAAGATATTATTAGAAAATCAATGTTAAAAGATCATATATGATATCATATTAAAGTAAACTATTCATGTATTATTCAATAACAATTATTTCACTATTATACAGGAGGTAAACCTACCATCGACCAAGGAAAAATTACAAAGTAAGGGATTTTCTTATCTCACATTTAATTCCGTGAGAATTCCATTGATCACCACTTAATTATTGCATGTGGTGTATGTTTACTGCCCATGATTGTATTCATTGTGTTATATACTTTTATTTATGGGTATTTACATCATCATGGTATGATAATTCTTTCATGGGTGTATGTTTCTTAAGTTACCTAATCAATAAGGGAATTTGAGATTTCAACTTCCACTCATTTGGCTTTACGCATATTTCATTGATTATATTACCCCAAGATTATGTGTGGAATCACTATTCATTTGATTATGTCATAATTTCCACTCCCATTCTTGTGGATATAAGTTTGATACACATAATCACTCCATTGATAATTCTCAAGTCATTGATATGAATTTGATAAGAGTAATTTTAACTCATTCTCTATTTATTGAGTTAAACATCCAATTCGTTGGTATTGTTTTTACAAGAATATGTGTGAATATACTTTGATTGGTTACACTGAATATCCAATCATATTTAGTGTATTTATATTTTTCACACATAATTATGTCGTTGATTTATCCTTAACCAAAGGATACAACCTTTATGAGAGATTTCATCTCAATTTACATTCCATTGAGACTTCTTTGATGATATACACCAAATCACTTTTATGTGGTGTATATAATGTACTTTGACATAGTATATCATGAATTCCTCTATTCTCATGATATTACAATGTTTTGATTACCTCAATTATTTGTATTCAAGTGTCCCTCTTTTGGTTAGAAACTCTAACCAAAATACTATTTTAAAATGTTTTAAAGAATTATTCTTCTAAATCATGCTCATTAATGTCCATATTTTAAAAATGGTTTTAAGGATTTATTTATATGGACATTAAAGTTTTAAAATTAAAAATCCTTTTAAAAAGTTTCAAAGTGGTATGGGACACTTTTATTCAAAAATCTATTTTTAAATGGCTTTTTGACAAATAGTGCGACTTTTAAATGATTTCAAGAAAAGGGGGATATTTCTCTCAAATAGTTTTGGTGATTATTTTCATCTATGTCAACATCCTTCATTATTCTTGATTGAGGTTAATGTGATACAATACAATCTTCCATATTGTATCGAATGAGTTATGTTTGACTGTGGATGTGCTATTTTTATACCATTCAAGGTTTGTGGTAAAAGTATTGACATTTCGTATGCTAGTTTCAATACGAATGTTTATGTTATGTTTAAACTTGTTCATATGAGGAATGCATTGGACTTAATAAGTGACGGGTGGAGCCCGCTATAGCTCTTCGATGCATCGGTAGGTCTCATGAGACAAACTAGTGTCTTGGCACAAGGCCTTGGCAAAATCTTATTTGTAGTCTTGGCACGAGGCCTTGGCTATGTTGTTATGATAGTCTGGCATTATGCATTCCATCATTATGAAAGTGGTTATTGATATTGCATGTGATCATTCGACTAGTAGAATATCCATGTGAGTATGTAAATGGCATTATTTCATTTTACCTTCGCCATTTTATGCTGAAGTTTAAATTTAAAAGGCTTTTGTTTTAGTTATAAATTGCCTTAAGTGTTTATGCTTATTTATGAAAGCTTCTGCTATAATGTTATCCTTACTGAGCATCCGAGCTCACCCCTTTCAATGTTTTATTTTTCCCAGGATTATGAAGAAGTAATTTATGAATGACCTGCAGGGATAGTATGAGGGGATATGAAGACAAGATGTTTTTTTTATGATGTAATGTAAAAATTTATGGATGTATCTAGTTATTCCAAGGCTACTAAACTAATCGGTCTTTCGAGACTTGATCTTTCTCGTGATCATGACAATGTTATGTAATAATGCACCGACTCTAGGTAACTAGGGTCGGGGCGTTACAGTTGGTATCAGAGGAAGTTTAGTACAAACCTTGGTAGCTAGATTTAGATAAACTCTGATTAGAGCACGTAGACCTAAGATGAACTTTGAGGATTAGTATAAAAGAACTTCCTAGAATTTTGGTATTGTAGAGATTTTGTGAGTTTTCCGAGCAATACATCCCTGTCTGGATACGAGCAGGTAGAGGCGGCTCTGGCACAGATGTACCTAGGGGTAAAACCCGAAAACACCGCTTTGAGCTAGACTCGAACTGGAACTGGTGCACGACAAAGGGCCTTGCTGCACTCTTGGTTACGACACTCCCGGGGGATATGCTTAGGATAATTTACATTTTCTTTACAAACCAATTTAAGTAATATATATATAAGATGAGAGTAAATGACCTTGGTTAATCCTAATATGTTTCAAATTGAGAATATGGTGACATTTTAATCTCTAAATGATTTTACGACTACTATTACTCACACAATGATTTATGGTTTTAGTCAATGGCTGGATTCCAAGGAAGTCATAGTGACTTTGAGAATGATGTACAAGATGGGAACGGTGGTGGCAATGAGCAACAAAATGGAATGTTTATAGGCGTAAAAGATATCGTCTTTATGCCAAATCAGTTTTCCAAAAATATGATCAACAACATATATATTAACCAACTCCCAGACTCAACAAGGAAGAGAAAGGTGATAAATGATAAGAGCTCCAGCAATGGAGACCATGGAGAAAAGAACCCTCAATTTTCATCATGCAGGAAATGTGGAAAGAGACACCCAGGAAAGTGTCTCAATGGGACAACGAAATGTTTTACGTGCGGGAAGGAAGGACATAAAGTAAAGAATTGCCGAAGAAAAATGAAGAGTACTATGGAAGAAGATAAAAATGGTCCCAAGAGTCCATTTACAGTCATTTTCCGTAAATGTAGGGGACCTGGCCATTACCCGAGTGAATGTCCTATTCTATAGGATATTTTCTTGGTCAAAGAAGAAGCTATGTGGGAATAAATGGTTTGAGAAATGTTTAAAAAGTATTAGCACTCCTTGTTGATGGGTTTACTATGGAATAATTTTCTCTTGTATTTGTAACCCCGCAGTTTGCCATGTGAGAATGATATTTGAGGAAGAATTGTCTCTTCTCTTGTGGATATGGGTATAAATAACCATTTGGATTTATATGATCATTGGGGTTTGAGAGAATTATAAGTTATTCTAATTTGGGATGAAGATTCAAGGTATGATATAACATTTGTGGTTAAATTTATGATATAGTATTTTGAGGAATTTATCTCATTTTGGCAATATTATAAAATATAGTTTTTGAAAAAGGAAAACACGTAGACCGTGTGACAACCCGTCGCCTCGGACAAAGCTATGGGAATCGAACCCACAACCAAAGTGCGATTGGGATTTATCGCCTACCACTGGACTACGTGAAGTCCCTGGTTAGTGTGACTTTTTTTTAGTTAAATGATTTTATTGATCAATAATAAGTTGATTTGGGAAAATGATTTGGTGATTAAGTGATAAATGTTATTTTGGAAGATGTTCGCTTTGTTGGGAACACTATATGCCCAAGGAAAATAGAATACAATGGGGTTTCATTTGTAGAGTAATGGTGGATTTTTATCTACGTTTTTATTGAGGATTTATAGTGATTTGGGTTATTTATGGAAATGATTAACCTATAATAGAGAATATGTGATTAGGTTAATTACTTTTGAGTATGTGACTTTAAGAGTATCTGATGTCATTTGGAGATACAATGTAACATGGGAGACTACATAATCAAATTCTTCAATGTTTTGGGTTTCAATATTAGTTTGGATTATATTAAAGGATTTTAAGGACAATTGGTTATTGAATGGTATCTATTTAACTTTGGGGTATTGTTGGTTTAATTTTAGAAATTAAGATTAGTGCATATTTATCTCAATGAATATCCTTTTGGGGGATCATTAGATCATTCACTAACCATTTTGGTTTTGATTAATCTTCAAAGACAATGTAAATATATGGTTTATCTTGCATGGATCATGTGATTCTATAGAAGTTTATTCTAGCTCTTCCAGTGTGACCAAGTCTTCTTGAATACTCATCGTTTAAAAAAAATGAGTTAGTGGTGGAAATTTATTAAAGAATGAAAATATACTTAAAATTTAAGTATATCTCATAATGTTCTTAGTCAATATCATAAATGAATTCCTCTTCCTTATGTAATGTAACTTAAAAAAAATGTTGTCCGTTTACTTTCCTACTAGGAGACTAATGGTCGTTTTTCCCAACACAAATTTGTGGTTTTCTCATTGTTAACTTTCTCCTGATCATGATTTCTATCCCTCTCCATCAGAACTTTACACTTAGTTTATCATCCATATCCATGTTTTCTTACATGGAATCCTAGTATGGGTTATCTTGGATGACCCTTATACCTCTCTTTCTTTCTTTTAAAGTGATAGTTTTATTGACTCTTTTCCCGATGTGGGACTTTCCATTATATTCCCAAGAAAAATTTTAAAAATTGCGAGGATGCAATTTATTGAAGGAGGGGAGAATGTAACACCCCAAGCTTCCTCGATATGTTTCCTTTCGAATTATGCAATGACGTGCATTGTACGCAACTTCGAGATTTTAACACACCACAACCAATCAAACTAGCCGTTATGAATAGTAATACCTACTTTTTGAAATTATATATATTTTATATTTCAAAATGGACTTCATTTTTGGATTCGGAATATCGAAATTAGCCTAGGGTGAAATTTTGGTACTTTTCGGATAACTTTTGTATTTTGATGAATAGTGAAAATTACTAAATTTTAATTAAAAACAACTTTTTTAATCAAAATAATTAATAGTGATAAATTGTGAATTTGAGTGGTTTTAAAGTATATTTAGAATATATTTTTACCATTTAATATAATGTTGGTCATTGGACATAATTTTACAATTAAACCGAACATAAACAAGTGTCAATCTTTTGATAGTTATTATCTCTTAAAAACACGCTTTTTGTTTTGACAGCGGGAATTAATTTTAAATTAATTTCTGCCACTTCTGTGTTTTGAATTTAGAAAAATGGATTCCATATTTGGAATCAGGATGTCCAAATTGTATAAATAGGTAACTTTTATTTTTAGACATTTTGAATAATTACTGCGGTAAATATTTTATTTACCATGGTTAAGGGTAAATCCGGTAAATAAGGGTTAAAAAAATAATATTATAATAATACTAAATTACCCTAAAACGTGTCTTAACCCTATTGGTTGATACATGGTCGACCATGGGCATCTTTGGGTCAATTTTGGGACCCCATGGATCCACTTGTAAGTGATAATGACACTTTATATTAATTAAGTTAAAATGAATACAAAAATGACACAAGCATATATCTTTTAGAAAAACAATTGTTACATAGGGTTATATATGTTGGATTTTAGATTATAAATATTCATTAGAAAGCTAAAACTATTTCCTACATAATTATATTTTATTTATACTTTTTAGACATCATATAATGTAAAATATTAATGACACAATAATGATGCAGTAATTACTATAATAGTGAAAAATTAAAATAATTGATTTTATAAATACCCAAATAAATATAATACGACACTTTTAATGAATTAAACTAATTTTCTAGGATACTATGATATATTAGGATTGATTTAATTGACTTTTTTCGAAATAATCAATCTGTTATGAGTTTAAAAAAAATCAACTAATGAATAGTGTCAAAATTGACATAAAAGAGTTCTTAAAACAAATATTATATTATTAATTGATATTAAATTCCTAAAAATCTAAGGTTCGGCCACAAGACTTATATCATGATAGGTTAATCATTAATGGACCACTTGGGGGTCTCTTGGATGTATATAGTATGTTTATTAACCATATTATATAAAAATACAAAGAGACATTGTAAAAGTGAAACTAATTAACTTAGAGTTAATACTTAAAGATAAGGTTAATATAAGTACCCAAACCTGTCTAAATTCTATTGGATGAGTTGTTTTAGACCTATCCCCACCTCATCCTTTGAATAGTCAACTTTGGAGCCTTTGGAAACCGAATATGAATTTATTATAAATTAATATTTCTAGCTTTTCCAAAGGTACCCCTCACCCCTCTTATAAAAGGGCACTCCTCCTTCTCTTTTCCTCACACCTCTCAAGCCACTTGGATCGTCCAAACTCTGCCCAACTAAGCTCCCCACATCCCTCTCCTCCTCCTTGAAGCTTCCCCTTAGGCAGAAAGCATTTCAACAAGTCCTTTGGTTCCAACCAAAGTGAGTTACCTAAATTAAAGGTAACGATTTCTCTTAAATTATTTTCATTTATTTTGCTTCTTCAACCCCCAAACTCTTTTTATTTCCCTTCTTTTGTAACAACACCAGTATCCTCAATATACTAGGATGTTGTTATAAGAATTATTCAAACTACACATACACACAAATCCATCTAATGGATGATGAACATAATGTTTCTGTGGATGGCAAACTAACGCCTCACGAAACGATGATTGTTCAAAAACATCTTACCGCCTCTCATGGTGGCCATTATGATGGCACTGTAATTAAATATGATATTAATGATAAATATTTTATATATAAGCTTCTTTAATTCCATTTTATTTCATACCATTATTCGTTTCATGTTGTATATACATACGATAATTTCATTTGAGGAAGTGCGGACTACCGCCCCCTTAAAATGATATGACTCGTTCATACCACACATGGAACGTATAAAGGATGGTGTTAATGAACTTAAGTAACATATATAAAATATTATATTATACTGGAATAGTAATATACCTATGTAGCATTTGGATTCGATTCTTTTAAAATAAAAAATTAAATGGAAGTAGCGTTCGTGTGTACGTACGGACTACCGTCTCCACGAACGCGATGAGATTCATTCTCAATCATATCCATTCAAGTATAATTATCATTTAATGATTTAAAAATGATGTTTAAGGACTTGATATCATTCTGGATATGAATAAGATACAACAAACATGACTTATGTAACAAAACATATAAAAGAAAATGAGTAAGTTAACACCCGAAACGGCATTAATACTAAGATATTATTAGCAAATCAATGTTAAAAGATCATATATGATATCATATTAAAGTAAATGATTCTTGTATTATTAAATAACAATTATTTCACTATTATACAGGAGGTAAACCTACCATCGACCAAGGAAAAAGTACAAAGTAAGGGATTTTCTTATCTCACTTTTAATTCCGTGAGAATTCCATTGATCACCACTTAATTATTGCATGTGGTGTATGTGTACTGCCCATGATTATATTAATTATGTTATATACTTTTATTTATGGGTATTTACATCATCATGGTATGATAATTCTTTCATGGGTGTATGTTTCTTAAGTTACCTAATCAATAAGGGAATTTGAGATTTCAACTTCCACTCATTTGGCTTTACGCATATTTCATTGATTATATTACCCCAAGATTATGTGTGGAATCACTATTCATTTGATTATGTCATAATTTCCACTCCCATTCCTGTGGATATAAGTTTGATACACATAATCACTCCATTGATAATTCTCATGTCATTGATATGAATTTGATACGAGTAATTTTAACTCATTCTCCATTTATTGAGTTAAACATCCAATTCGTTGGTATTGTTTTTACAAGAATATGTGTGAATATACTTTGATTGATTTACACTGAATATCCAATAATATTTAGTGTATTTATATTTTTCACACATAATTATGTCGTTGATTTATCCTTAACCAAAGGATACAACCTTTATGAGAGATTTCATCTCAATTTACATTCCATTGAGACTTCTTTGATGATATACACCAAATCACTTTTATGTGGTGTATATAATGTACTTTGACATAGTATATCATGAATTCCTCTATTCTCATGATATTACAATGTTTTGATTACCTCAATTATTTGTATTCAAGTGTCTCTCTTTTGGTTAGAAACTCTAACCAAAATACTATTTTAAAATGTTTTAAAGAATTATTCTTCTAAATCATGCTCATTAATGTCCATATTTTAAAAATGGTTTTAAGGATTTATTTATATGGACATTAAAGTTTTAAAATTAAAAATCCTTTTAAAAAGTTTCAAAGTGGTATGGGACACTTTGATTCAAAAATCTATTTTTAAATGGCTTTTTGACAAATAGTGTGACTTTTAAATGATTTCAAGAAAAGGGGGATATTTCTCTCAAATAGTTTTGGTGATTATTTTCATCTATGTCAACATCCTTCATTATTCTTGATTGAGGTTAATGTGATACAATACAATCTTCCATATTGTATCGAATGAGTTATGTTTGACTGTGGATGTGCTATTTTTATACCATTCAAGGTTTGTGGTAAAAGTATTGACATTTTGTATGCTAGTTTCAATACGAATGTTTATGTTATGTTTAAACTTGTTCATATGAGGAATGCATTGGACTTAATAAGTGACTGGTGGAGCCCGCTATAGCTCCTCGATGCATCGGTAGGTCTCATGAGCCAACTAGTGTCTTGGCACAAGGCCTTGGCAAAATCTTATTTGTAGTCTTGGCACGAGGCCTTGGCTATGTGGTTATGATAGTCTGGCATTATGCATTCCATCATTATGAAAGTGGTTATTGATATTGCATGTGATCATTCGACTAGTAGAATATCCATGTGAGTATGTAAATGGCATTATTTCATTTTACCTTCGCCATTTTATGCTGAATTTTAAATTTAAAAGGCTTTTGTTTTAGTTATAAATTGCCTTAAGTGTTTATGCTTATTTATGAAAGCATCTGCTATAATGTTATCCTTACTGAGCATCCGAGCTCACCCCTTTCAATGTTTTATTTTTCCCAGGATTATGAAGAACTAATTTATGAATGACCTGCAGGGATAGTATGAGGGGATATGAAGACAAGATGTTTTTTTTTATGATGTAATGTAAAAATTTATGGATGTATCTAGTTATTCCAAGGCTACTAAACTAATCGGTCTTTCGAGACTTGATCTTTCTCATGATCATGCCAATGTTATGTAATAATGCACCGACTCTAGGTAACTAGGGTCGGGGCGTTACACCTTAATGTTTATCGGGGACTAGAATTTAAAATCCCTCTAAGGTAGGCCAATTCCTCTAGTGTGGATTATATGGTAGGACAAACAAGTACATGATTAGAACTAGGATAAAGAAGACAACTTATATGCTTAGTGGATATCTATTTTTTCATTTTATCACATTCTACCATCATATTATAAACATGGGGAAGATTTTATTTTAGGACGGTTGGTTTGTATGATACTAATTTTGGTGAAGGTATAGATCATGTTTATGGTAAAAATCCATTATTTTATCCTTATACATGTTCCCTATTTACTATGGGTGGTCTCAAGATCTGATGGGTCTTTTTTAGATCTCATACACTATGTTTTAGTTAAAATAAGACAAGCTCATGGTTTCATTAAACCATGTACATGTTCTCATACAATTGGGAATAACCATGTGGGGTCCACCATAGGGCGGGAGAGGGGTTCTTAGTTAAAATAAAATTTTTGATCTAGGCCACATGGACAAGTGTCTTGTATCAATGAAGTGTAAGATTCCATTTACACGGGATGCACAGGGTTAACCTAACTATGCACCTAGATGTGTGAAGGCCTTCACCCAGACAACGATGACTACATAATTAACACATAGTTAGGAGAACTATATGCCTATTGATTTTTTTAAATTACCCTTTCCACTCTTGTTCTTAACTATGCTTATTCATTTACACCTCCCTTTTGTTTCTAGCAGACTGTATACTAGTGGAAGCTCTCATCTCTTCTTAACTAGGATTCAAGAATGATTCTTCAGTCAACCTCCATTTCATTCATCATCATTTTCATTGGATATATAGTTGTAATATCTCTTCTATTCATCCTTCCATACTTCCATTATCATTCCATGTTCTATGCTATTTTTCCACCTAATATGCACTATTTTCAAGGAATTTGTACATTTTTAATATTTCCTCCATTCCATATCAAACATGAAACATATACAGGGTGAGGAGTCTTCCATTTTTCTATGGTAGGTTTTCTAGTAATTTTATGGAAAAAAATTGGTCTTATAGATTTATCTATTATTCCACGTGCTATTATTTTCTTTATGATGCCTTAAAATGTAATCTTAATCTTCTTAAAAAATGTATCCATATTCAGATACCCCCTTAGACCCATAATGAATTTTTAGAGGATTTTTACCTTATTGGTCACCACTATTTTGGGTGTGTGTAATCAATTACACTTAATGAAATAAATATATAATTTACCATACTACCTCTAAAATGGTTTGGATTAGAATTAAATTATAATTTCCTTAACAGAGAAAGTGAATGCATTAATTTTAATTAAATGGAAGCTTGTGGAAATACAATGTCATTTGTTATAAATGAATAGGGATTTGTATAATTTGTGACACCAGTAGTTGGTTTTGGGAAAATTAATATAAATTATTCATAGGAAATTACTTTTGGCTATTATAATTATACCATGGATATTGGTAGTTGAAAAGGGGTTAAAGGAATTGTTGGTGAGGGATATTTCTTCTCCATTACATTGGTTATTGATCATGGAATCTCATGTTTTTAACATGGATGTTGGGAATAAAATTCCACGTTTCTTTAAATCAGAGGTTGGGCATGATAACTCCCCCACTACTTTATGTGATGGACAATATGAATCACATTCTAAAGAGATTCATGATTATTAACGTTTTTAGAGCAATTACCTCATTTCAATCTGCGTTGATTCCTGTCTTATTCCTAGTCCATCTATCACATATTATCTATGTATATGACTATATATGCCCTCATGTATGTAGTGAAATTAAATTTATATATATTATGTATTATTACTTATAAATTTATAAATATGGTAAACTACGATAAGGGTTATCCAGGCACATGATGAAGCAATTAATGTTATCCAGGTGTCCAATAGGAACATTAGATGACTAGATAATGATTTGAAGCATTATTTATTATTTTTTATACCTTTACACCACTATTATATACATGAAGACTAGATTATTCTAGAAACCTTTTTTGGTAAAATACTTATTTTATCTCACAACATATTGGACATAGGATTGGTACCCAGAAATGTTTATAGATATAGGTAGGGATAAGGAAAATCTCCCAATCATGGATAAATGAACTAATTTTCACATAGAATGGGATAATGGGTGTAGAGAACCAGGATAATGAACAATATTCTTCTGTATAAGTGTTTTAGTAATTTGAAATTTTGTATACTAGGTTGTATATATCTCTTACTTATATCACTGTTTTCCAATATCATCATGAAATTAAATATTTTTTATGTGACTCAACTTATGACTTTTTTATTCATACTTATTTTATTTTTCCAATTCTATTTTATCATATTATGGAATTAATTTCTTCTATGATATTTGTTATCTTTTATGAATTCTCAATATATTATTTCATTTATTACATTGTCCTACTCTAACATGATGGTATTGACTCTCGACTGTATCACAATAGACCATCAATATTAATTGGTATCCACTAGCATATGGGGATGGGTTCCTGATTCCATGTGACATAATGGATTTGGGCACCAATTTAGTGGTTATTGATTCAGGATGTTACAATATCGGATATGTTAAATGGTTTTTAAATCTATCACAGATTTATGGTTTTGAGTTCCTTTACATTCCATTGATCATTCACATTCTTGTGATCAATTACCACTATCAATCTCTTTAATTATTTATGTTATTCATCTGTTTAAATGTCTACACATGTCACCAATGTTATCAAATAAAGAAACATAGTTATGTTTTATTTTATATGACCATTATACTTGAAATTCTCTATTTTTAATAGTATTTTTATTAAATATATTTCCTATGTGGGTTGCAAATAAAGGAATTTTAAAAAAATTATCTCTTTATTTCTGAGTGTAAGATCACAATTTTAAAACACGGATTTTTAAAATTTGGAAGAATGTGACACACTTAGATTATAATATAATGAAATTATATTCAATAAAATTTTTGATGTGAAACAACGAGCTTAAACAACCCATTAAATGTATTTATTTAAATTTAATATATTCTATTGTTTTCAAAACATGCAACCACGAGTCCAAATGAACCATAATATACTATAGCATTATATTCTAGATCATAAATTTATTTTCATGAATAGAAATTACTAAATATTGAAAACTATTACTATTTATTGATAACAAATAAAATAATAATCATTTAAAATAAAATGAAATTTTAACTGAGAAATGTATTTATTCTAGAACACAGTTTAGTCATGCTTTTCACCAATAAATTAAAATTTGTTTCTTCCAATGATAAAAATTTTATTAGAAAAATAATTCGTATTTAGGAAAATATAGTTTTAAAATTATATTATGGTGAACTGTTAGTAATTTTCAAAAGTGATTAAGTTTTTATGAATGGTGAAAAATATTATATATTATTAAATACCATCTTTTCATTTAAATAATTTATGAGGTAGTATTTAATTATAAATTGGGATAAAATTAAAATTATACCTATTATTTTAAAATATAACTATATTTCCATTTTAATCAATTTCATATTGAATTTTTTTTATTAAAACATTACATACCATAGAAGAAAAATTCATTGGAATCTTTCTTTTTCTTGAAGCCTCTATGTATAGTTTTAAACTGAATTCTTGAACTTATGTGAATTGAATTTTCAAAAAAAACTACATATAATGAAAATAATTTATATTATCATGTATGGTCAACTTAATTTTTTTCCAATATTAAATTTTGAAAATAATAAAAAATAATAACTACTGGGGCCAATTAAAAAATGGGATCCCCCAACATTTAAACAAAAAACATAAGCATTTAATTAACTAAAAACGTTCTAAAGTCTATTTTATTTCCATATTGACATATTATAATGTCCAATTCTCTAGAATACTCTATTTGGTAACCTTTTTTCATTACATAATGATGTTTAAACCTTTTTCATTTCAAAAATTACAAAAAGTTCCCCTCGACTCACATATAAAAGAAAACCTCTCTCATTTCACCTTCACCCATCAAACACTTTAGTTCAACCATTCCCTTTAGAAATCACATTTTGTATCCTTAAAATAATTTTAGAGTCCTATATTTGGTAAAATGTCTCTCTTTCATTACTCTTTTGTTTAATCGTAATGAGTTTGACTGAGAAGAGATAAAATTTCTGACTATGTGTTTTTGTCTTATTTCTTATTCATCCTCCGTAAAACATTATTTAATTATGACTATATAATAAAAAATATATCTATTATATACTGAGATTTCATTCAGTTATTGTAATTACTTATAACCATATCCTCATCCCACAAATGAGAAACAATAATATTTCCCACGTTTACAACAAACTAGAAACCTTATGAACTGATTTGACATATTTCCATCAAAACCATATATAGATGGGTATTACGTTGGATATAAAGTATATATATGTTATTTATAAAATAATTATACCTACTAATTATTTATAAAATATATACCTTTTTTACTTTCCATTCTTTATGGGTTACGATAACATCTCTCATGTGTACATAGAACTACCAAATAATGAATTAATGTGTGTTTTTCTCTAACGCTTTACATGGAAGGTAATAAAGACATATTTATGTAATATATGTTATATAAAGGACATCATTATTATATTCATAACTCATTTATAATTCTTAAAAGTAAATATATAATTTTCATTCATACCTTTTCACTCACTGAATGTTGATAAGGTTGTTCAAGTATGCATGAACTACCGCATTCACAATGTGTTGTGACCCCATTTTCATCACTAAACCTCATGGATAATATATATATATATATTTAAACATATATTATTTTACATATGATATTTTTATCAATTATTAAATATAAAATAGTGCATACATATTTTCCACAACGATCATTGAAAATTTGAAATTTTAGTCATCTGTTTGTACAACATAATATCTCAATGATTGAATCATACATCATTTCTAAAAAACTCTATCATGATTTTTAGTAATAGTATAATATATGTATAAATATGATAATTATTTCAATATTATTATTCTAGTAATGAAGAAATTGTATAACATGTACCAGAACTAGAACATTCATAAAGAAAAATGAATGAGAAACAATAAATTTTACATCTTATACAATAAAAATAATAAAATATTAACAAATAATTGGTGAAAAGTTATTTTAAAAGGATTATATATATTATTATAATAAATAATATGATTTATTAGTAATTTAATGTCATGGATAATTTTAATATATAAGAGATTAATTCTTGTTTAACCAGAATGAATAATGAGGTATATGACTTCACCTAAATTTCCATTAAGTGAGGAATATTCTATTGTTGTGTTCATAATTCATTTTATATGGTGTACATAATGACACTTTTATGTGTAATATCATTAAAAAATAAAAATTAATTTTTTGGTTTTTATTTTTAATTATTTTATCATAGGTAATTTTACTTCAAAATTACATTGTGGTAAATAATTTCATAACCCAATTTTATTTTCTTGGGGTTATATTACTTATTAATTATCATTAATATTATAAAAATATGTTTGTAATTACTTTTAATTGTCTTCTCTTGTATTTATTGTTTCTAAGGAGGATTTACCATTGGAACCCATAATTTATTCATTAATCATTTCCAACTTCAACATTCTGATCTTTGTAAGGGATTATTTCACAATATCATTTTAATTGATATTGTTTATAATTGTGTTTACATTAAAGGAAATTATTTTATCATTTTCTAAATAACCACATACCTTTTCTTAACTTCTACTTATTCATAAATTTGGGGTGTAATAGAACCATTTTACTAGTCATTGGTACAAAATATGATTGATAAAATGATTGAGTAATATATGAAATCATTTCATTATTTTATTGGAAATCATTTTTAATCCAAAATGGTGTTTTCTAAAAAAATAGTACTTTTTTTTTGAAATTCATAAAAATGAATTATCAATGAATTTATATACCCATGTTTTTCATTTTTTTCGAAATGATTAATGAAATATTCGTGTCTTTTTTCAAACAATTACTAATTTCCCTTTACTAAAAAAGTTAAAGGGGTCTTTGTTATAACATGTTCTATATTTACAACCATCTTTCTATAGTAACAAATATATGTATTATAGATTACATTTAAAGTTTCAAATTTTATTTTCAAATAAAACTATGTTAAATTTTTTTGAAATTTTATTTTTAAAATGTCATTTTCAAAATGAGATGGTTTTTTTCATAGTAATATTCATAAAAATACTTAAATTATATTTATATTTTTCACGGAAAATATCCAATTATTTCAAATACACTCTATTAGGGATGTGTTTTATTAATACTGTCATTATTATTTCAATGGATTTTTTATGATCAATTTTATCATGGAATTTATTGGCATTCACTTTCATAATTAGTTTTTCTATTAAGTAAAATTCCATTTATATTTTCAATTTATTTTTATCATTGGATATTAATTTTATCAAAATATTCATATTATTTAAAATTGATATTTTTATTCCTTAAATTATATAGAATTTATACAAACAATTTTATCCATTGCATGTTATTTGTATATCTGGAAAGGTTTCACAAATCTTTATTAATTATTCAATATATATATTTTATGATAAGGCACATTGCTCATGAAAAAAATAGATTTTTCAAAATATAAGAAACTATTTGTATACGCAGTTATAGGTGGGGAATTTAATTATATTTCCCCTCAATGCTTCAGTAGTCATATAAGGTGAATCAATAAGCCATATTATCAAGTTTCTACTTTGTGTTTCAAATTGTATTTTGAATTTTCTTGATGGTAAAAGTAACATATTAATATGAACATGAAGAAAAATTATTAATAATTTCCATTATTAAGAATTCAGTTATTGTTTTCCATTAAATTTTCAAAATGTTATTATCTTTAGTTTCATTTCATTCTCATTTTACATATTAAATAGTGTGTTTTTGAGTTACTTTCCATTCATTATTGATTATTCCTCATCCACTTATTATATAATTATTGTGGATTAAATATTATGTGGGGTAATTTATTTAACATCTCATATTTTTTATTAATTTTCTAATGATGAAAATATTAATATATAAATCTCACTTGTTTTTAGTTATTTACCTTTTAATGTCCTCTATGTTTATTGATTAGTGATAGCTTCCTCTGTAATTAACCCTTACTAAGCATTTTGGAATTTCATTTTTTTCCTTTAAATGGGATCCATTAAGTGCATTATGATTGATATGCAAGGATAATCTGTATGGAATAACCTTATTCTCAAAAAAAATTGTGTTGTAATTTGTGTTTTCAGATGTAATATGGGAATCAAGTATGCATGTAATTTACCAAGTATACTAAACTATTTTGTCTGTTAGGTTTAAATTACTAATATCTTATGAAAATTTATTCAAGACACTATATTTGGGTTTTTGGGGATGGGTTCATTAAATTCTTATTGTTTCTTCCATTTGTATTTATTTCGATTGATATCAATGTGGTAACAATTTATCATCTCAAATTTTCTTCTTTGAGACATATGTTATGTTGTACCTATATGTTATTTTATAGTTGGAATCTACATATACATAGAATTATTCAATCATTTATATCCCTATTTTTCTTGTATTAAAGGTTTCATTTGATATTATTTCATTCATGGGTATTATCAGTCATCACATAAAAAACTGCCAGGGGTTTGTGTTATAATATCATTATTACCAGGATTATTTATGGTTAAATTTTTGGATGATGAAATTATATTCCTTATATCTTTAAAGTCATATTTATATTATTATACTCTAGTTATTGAGGATGATTCAATGTTTTTAATTTATTTTTATTCTCTATATGTATTCAAGAGGCCAAAAAAATTGTTTTTTGTGAAAAATTAATTTATTTTTCTCTTCATTCTGGAACAATTTATTACATGTCCATATTTAAATAAATCATGAATTTTTTACTATTCACAAAATATTAATTAAAGTTAGTATTACTCATTTTTAAATTTATATTAAATATTTTTAATAAAAGGATATTAATTTTTTTAACTGATGTAGTATGGACTTCTTACTGAAAATGTGGATTAAATCAATATTTTTATGAAAAAAATATGTATGTATTTTATCACTGTAATTTTTTCTATTTTAATTGAAGCATATATTTCACGTTCCAATGGTATATCACAATGAAATTTTATTCTATAATTTTATAAAAAAACTATATTTTAATAATGTTATTTCATAATGAAAATGATGTTTTGCTCAATAAATGATTCATTTTTTTAGTATCAATTGTTATTCATTTATAAAGTATTAAATTTATGTTTCTTACGTTTTACAAGGTATATAATACACTAATACCTTATTTATTAATTCTTAATATGTTTTTTGACTATGATTATGAAATATTGATGAAACATGTCATCATTATTAATAGGTTAGCCTATAATGATAAATTCATTCAAGAAATTGTGGCATACGTATAAATTTATTATAATTATATGATGTTTTTTAGTTATAAATCATGGACATATGGATGTTTCTTCAAACAGGTATGGTTGGATATGTTATATTCATCCAATTTATTGTTTATTGATGATAGATTATGGAAAATCGAAAGATAAGATGCAGTTAATAAATGCCTAGGAGACATCATTGCAAACTAAGTTTTAATTAAATCCTAATAAAAATTTATAAATGTTTGGGTAGGAATTTAAATTATTTTTATTTGCCCAAAATTAAAATATTTTGAATTAATTATGGCTATAAATTACATTTTCCAAGCTTATGTGACTGGAAAAAAAACATAGGACTTATACATAATATATTTTCACATGCCTCATGACTGATAGTAGATGATTCAAAAACTATTGATGCTCCTTTCTGTCACAGAGTCCAACGAATGGAAAAGGGGAATAAATTAAGCACAATGAGGGTCTCCCTTTGAAGAACATCAAAAATAGACAAAGCCAAAGACCAGGAACCCATTTGGAGGGAGTCACGCATGTTTTCTGTGCGCCGCACAAGTCACTTGCGCCCCACCTATGGGTCGCACAAGTCACTTGCGTTCCCTATTATTTTTTTTCACCCAAGGTGCCCAGTGGCCAATAAATAGCCCATGTGGGCCCCCCATTTTAGGGACAAATTTTCCATTACTCAGATTCAAGCTCTGGTCGCCCATGTTTTTGTCTGACGTCTTCAGAAAAATTTAAAGGTAATTCTTTACCTAGAAGCGAAGCTCAAAAGAGGAAGAAAAAGGAATAAGTTTTAGAACTCATCAATACTTGTGCACCTAGGTGTACATCCCTTAAAGGGAAATTAATACACATGCACTCCTCCTTTCCCTCTCAAGGTAACTTGTGTGCCACCCTTCTGGAAGCCTCTAGGGATGATACTAAGGTCTTGAGTTCAATATCGCCCAAGTATTACCCTATATATTTTTCATCGCCCAAGGTGAATCATGTCTCCAAGTCTACTTGCACGTCCAAGACTTGCGCGCCTCCTTCCTAGTCACCTCATTTCCTCAAATACACCTCTCCTCTTAAAGACATAGAGTTCAAAACCCTTCTCAAAGCCATTTATGGCGTGGTTCATTTGTTGGCTTCCTTATCTGAAAGGAATTCTATGAGAACCTCTCCCAAAACCTCGTGACATACAAGATTTATGTCACCATGGTTAGGGTTTTCCTATATAACATCAACCGTTGAAATGAGAAGATATTTTGATTTGGGCCTCCTTCTTAGGAGTAATCCCCAAGTCTCAAGTCCCCTTAACCTG
The DNA here is from genome assembly GCA_963277665.1 of Viscum album. Lineage (NCBI taxonomy): Eukaryota > Viridiplantae > Streptophyta > Magnoliopsida > Santalales > Viscaceae > Viscum > Viscum album. The sequence goes on along the minus strand of OY728151.1, from coordinate 1,446,220,924 downwards.
GGCCTCCTTCTCAGGAGTAAGCCCCAGTCTTAATTTCCTTTAGCATTGGGCCACAATCTCAGGAGTAATCCCCATGTTATAAGTTCCCTTTAATTGGGAATCCTCCTCAGGAGAAAGCCCCAGTCTTAATTTCTTTTGATATCGGCTTCTTTCTCAGGAATAAAACCCAATCACAAGTCCCTATTTATTTGGGATTCCTTTTCATGAGTAAGTCCTGGGGTTAAAATTCCAAATCTTCATAAAGTACAAATACCTTTATAGACCCTGCTCTTGGGATTCTTTCCTAATTCATGGTCTTCATTTACTTGGGCCATCATACATATGTAAGCCCCACATCATTTCTCATAACTGTATCTTTCATGGAACCATCGTCATGTTTATTCATACCTCTTGTTTCTCAACCCAAGCATGACTCACGTGAGCTTAGAGTGTAATAGTAATCACAAAATCTCTTCTTGGGCCATTAACCATGCATAAACTCCATATTTCATTACCCTAACTATGTGGACATTGATCACTACCTTAAAATTAAGTTGCGTAGGAAGCCTTTATAAAGTTCAAGCCCATATTTCATTAATTCTTTTTTATCCCATATGAAGTTAAACTATATCCTTATTATCGAACTACATGGGTTCTGATCCCTTTTTAACATGGATACGTAGGTGGCCCATCTACGGGAATGATCCCAACTCAGAAATAATCCATGTCATTCTGAATGACAATAAACTTCAATTAGCCCACTGAGTGGATTTAAAACCAGTACGGTAATTATAGTGACCAAGATATTTCTATATAATATAGTGAAGGATACCATTGACTATGAATCTACAATACATATGGATGATTCTCTATTAATGAAAAACCTAAAATACATATAAAATATTCTATAAATCCCATACATATAAATCATTGATTTCCAAGTCTTAAATTCATTTTTATTCTTGGTGAATTAATAAGGATTCCTGAACATAACTAAAATATATAAGAGAGTCCTGGAGTAGGAAATAATTCCCCCCAAAAATTTATGATGAGCCTGACTTCTCATCCTCTCGACCAATGAAAAATCATAAGCCTCATTGGTCCACAACTAATGAGAACCTACCTTTGGAAAGTAGGTCCAAATGGATATATAATCATTGGGTGTTTTAGGTTCTATAAATAAACCCATTGGAAACTGATTTGAAAGTTTGAAACTTAAACAAACAAGTTCATTCCCATTTCTAGAAGAAACTAAAAAGAGTGAACCGACGTGAATCCTTAACCTTGTTAAATGATTTTTTACTTATTTTTTAGTCCCCTATATAACTCAATATGAGGGCCAACAAATAAATCAACCACATATGTGTTCATCCAAAAGATGTAGTTTGGCCAAGCCTATCTTGATTATGTCTGCAATATCTAACAGGAACTCTTTTCCATGATCTCACTCCAACACAGAATGGCTTCTTTAAAATTAACACCTATGAATGTCTCGGTCGCTACTCCTACTGGATCCTCATCCACTCTGACAATGACATCACCTACTTAGTGTCTTCAAAGCTGGGTCTCAAATGCATTGGTGAGGGAATACCATCAACATGGTAGCATCCCGACTCTGGAGGCCACTCGACAAGCCCACCAAGTTAACAACTCACCCTGGTTGTCCGGACAACGATGACCAGTGGTCAGGAAGCAGGTGGTGCCAACCACCGTATCCAACCGTTTCAGGTCGTTATCCCCAGAACGCAACAACCAGTACCTCCTATATTATAGGGTGGTGAATGAATAGGTCACTCAAGGCCTCAGTTCAAGAATACAGGAGCCCTTCTTGAGGACTCCCACCAAAAATCGCCGCCAGACTCGTGCGGTAGTGCACCCTAAACATGATGAGGGTATCACCTTTAGATGTTTGGCTCAGGTCCCTCAGACCCAAGAACACAATATGAACCATCAGAGTGGAAATTCGGCCAACATGGAGTAGGTTCTTACCTCTACCCCCTCCGGATAAGTCCATCAATCTAACTAGATGGAAAACAACGAGTGGGAATATACACTCGTTCGTCCTGATTTCACTGCCCAGCAGACTCGTATGGTAGTAACACATCAATCCCACTAGGCGATTCCATTGGAGTACTATAGGCAGGCACATACATCTGTTTATAATTCATCATCTGATCAACAGGCTTGTCTGACTGCATCCAAAGAAGCTCGCCAATCAAATGTGTTGACCACCTGTAAACAGGCACATACACCTACTTACACTCGTCAATTCTACCAGCAGTGTCATCTTCCAGTCTTGAAGGATGTTCATCAATCATATTTGGTGGAGAAGAATCATCAGGTATATACACCTACGATTCATCAAGCTAACCAATAGTCTCATTTTGTTGCACCCATAGATGTCAATTGGAATGCTCCAATGACAAATAGAAGGCAGACACAACTTTCTTACCCCACACATGTGTACTGTCAAAATTCACTAACAGTAAAAGGAGGAAAGGATCAGGAACACACACCTACTCCAAACACGGAATGTACGTATATTCTCGTTTGGGTAGCTGAAGTCACCAAGAACATTCTGACAATGGTGAAAGAGCATAAGAAAATCCCTGTCCATATTCTAGATACCTGTTAGAATATTATAACAACTTCGGCAGCATCACAGGGAAAGAATCATAAATCTATCCCTATCAGTGGAGTGACTCATCAACATGTCACTCTGGAGCAGATACACACCTCTGTTCCATTCTATGGGGGTTGTGGGGAATACTCCCCCATGTCATATGGACAATCAAGTCAGGAAAATACACCCGATTTAAATGGAGATAATTAGCCTAACCTGACCATTTCTCTTGATCAGGCACATACACCATCCCATAGCAACCACTTTCATCAACAAGTGATTTCCAAAGTGAGTAAGAATGCCTCCAAGAAAAAGGCCCATCCATCACAGTTGAAAAATCAAGATCCAATCTGCAATAAGGCCTTACTCAATGCTGGAGTTCTTGAAGCCCTTAGACAATTGTCTGTTTCAAATCAAGATTTTACTCTCTCAATTCCGGATTCCGAAAGTAACAACAATAATTCTGAAGCACTCCATCAGACACTTCCTCTTGAAGTCTTTCTTCATGACAATTCATCCAATCTCGAAGTATTATCATCAGATAAGAGCTACAATAACCCTTTGCATGGCTAGAAGACCAAGGATCAAGAGGTTCTATATTTTGCTGTAACCCACCATGTTGGTCCTCCCCAAGATGATGAGTTTAGCTACGAATGTCCTATCTATAGTAGTAATTATCATTGCCTGGAGAATTCATCAATGGAAAATGCAGTAATGATAAATCCCTTTTATCTTGTGGAACTTTCAAATGCAAATCTAGTCATGTCTGATGCCTTACCGCTAGCAGGTGAAATACTTTCTCAATCAGAAGATATCCCGTGGTGTAGGTCATTCTCTGAACCACCCCCAGGTTATTCATCTTCTAATTTGACAAATGAATTCTCTACCAATCTTGTTGAATCAAATGAAGCAACAAAGAAGCACCATCTTTGGTCCAATCAGTTAGAAGAATCATCATCAAATGATAAAGTGGAATTACTGAATATGAAAAAACAACTGGAGAAAGGTGAAATACTAGTCATGTTTTGGCCTTTGGCTACCTCTCACTAATATTCTAGAGATATTGACAGAAGATTGTATTCACGATATTCATCTCAACATATGGAAAAGTATTTTCCACTTAAAATATAAAATATTATCTTATGATGAATATCGAAATCATGTAAAGATAATAGAAGTGTTGCAACGGAAAATTGACTTGGCATCTCTCTCAGTTTCCTGATGTTCGAAGGTTGAAAAGCAGTAGAGATCCCTTCAGCGTTCATGTCTTGGAGCATTAAAAATTTTGCGCTAATTAATTACCAATGCCCCATCTGGTATTCATATCAAGGGATGGGGTGTTCATGGAGCATTCAATTTCACTGTTCTATCCAGTCAAAAAATCCCGCGAAAAGTGGTCTCCTGCGATGTTATTGTCTATGGCTAGCCACATATAACTGGTTTTGTGCATAATCAAAGGCCTTCCCAAGAACAGACCTCAACTAGTTTTTCCCAAAGTCAGTCATATAAAGAACAAGTTGTTGAATTACTCTTGCATCAAGAAAATGAGAATATCAAACAGGATTCTCGTTTAGAGCAAGCACATCACCAGGTGACAGAAGTGTGAGAAACAATCCAACGGTCATCTAAACCAGGTTATTTGAGTGGATGTCGAATGATGCATCCTGCTAATTTCTAGACTAAAGTACACAAAATCAGAAGAGATTTTATGAAAGTTTTTGATGTAGCAGCTCAAGAGACACCTTAGCTTACCAGATTGGGGACTCGTTTAATCCAACCCTCGGGATCAACAGACAGGATTTGAGGATTTGAGCAGAAAAAACAGGAACATCCTCAGTCCATCGGACTAGGGACTTTTTCAAATTCTCATTATCTTCTTAAGTGAAACTCAGTATTCTCTCGATTATGGAAGAAGACAAAAGAGGAACGCATGGCCAAATTATTAAGAGATTCCCTCCAAATTACGGTTAATTAAGAAGTTCTCGAGGGATCATTATAAAGTACATGGAAGAAGCCAGTATCACAGAAGTGCTGACAGAAGGGCTGCATTGCATTATGCATCGATAAATTTCATCAATGTTGTTGTCACTAATCCCCCAGAACATGAGTATCACTTAGAGGGATCGGATGATGAAGTTCATGTTCAAGAGGTTCTACACACGGAAATAAATGAAGGAGATGTATGTACCAGAAGATAGAGGGTATACCAGGGGAAAGGAATTCCATTGGGTAATGCCCTTCTATACTCCAGAAAGTCACATGCCAAGTAAAGGGGTAAAAGTCAGGTTATATTCCACCCTACCTTTGAAGAAGGCCAATAACTCTCATTAGAGGAAAGGTTCACATTGCAAGAAGAAGAAATGAAGGAATTAAGGAGGTTAAATGGAGAACTACTTCATGGTTGTCTTCCTCCTAAGCATATTAGAGTTAATCAATCAAGGTAATTTGTTGCAGCTACTGGGATGGATCAAGAATATCCTCCTTTACAAGTACACCCTCACAGGTCCAATCCTACAGGTCATACGTGACAGAAACCAGTAATACTACCATCAGTGGATGTACCGGTTTCCACACTCATCCAAACTCCAGTTATCACACCTACTCAGGCCCAAGCTCAACCAGATGTTTCTCAAAAATTAATGACTACCATTGAGTCATTAACAGCTCAGTCGGAAGCTATGGATGGAAAGAGTGCACATGTTCAACCAGAAAAGGGAGATTACCCTAAATGGGTGGATGCAATTCCTCCCCCATCACATTTGGTGAATACTACATTCCCAATTTTTAATGGTTTGGGAGATCCAGAACAACACTTAACACATTTTATTTCTCATTGTGATCCTATGATGGGAACTAATCAACAACAAGAAGCAATTAAGTTCAGGTTTCTATGCAGTCCTTACAAGGACCCACTTTTGTCTAGTATACAAGTTTGCAATCTCGGTCAATTACTGGGTGGGAAGATCTCCATCAAAGATGTCATCTTCAATTTAGCTCAACATTTCCAAAGAAAACAATTTTTTATCTTACCAATTGTAAAAAATGGAAAAATGAAAGAGTTTCATATTTCATTTCTTGATGGAAGGGATTAACATATTCTTTAAGTTTAGCACTCCCTTGAGAAGAGTTGTTTCCAATCTGTGTGGAAATCTGCTTGATTAATTACGCACACCGTTGATCCCTGTGAAATATACAAGAGGTTTTTGAGACCTTACTTCAATTGCCCATGAGATAAAAGCCTCTCTAATAAAGACTAAGGCTAAAACTCGTGTAATTCCATCAGTTCCAGGAAGGAGAATAGGGAAAGCAGAGACTACTATAGTTACACTTAAACAAGCACCTGTACCTTGTTCCACTTCAAAACCATCATCATATCGAAGGGATCCACCCCCTGAGCGTAAAAAAATGGTTGCCTCGTCAAGATGATCAAATAGATCAAAGGAGGAAACAGTTTGAAGATTTTAAGAACAAATTTTATTCTTTCCAGAACGAAAAAGTTCCTAGCTATTTAATCTCAGCTCTAGAAAACAGTATGGTTCAGTTTCCAAGGACCAAAAGGTCATACAAGGAAGGAGAAAAAGAACTCACCAACTGTTTCCCATTTCATCAAATGTTGGGGCATCCCATTTAGTAGTGTTTTGTGTTCAGTGACCTTCTGCAAAAGATGGTGGACTCTGGACAGGTAAAACTAAAAGGTTCTTCATCCCATGTAGCATCTGTTACTGCTACTGATCCAGAAGAAAAAGGTAGGTTTCATGAATTTAAAAGTAAAAATGTGTAGAAATATGATGTTTGGATGGTCAAGAAAATGATCAACCAAAATCAGGCTATTTTACAAACACAATTGAATCCACGAATTTTTTCTTCTGCTATCAATGCCATAGAAAAATCCCCTTCACTGGAAGGAAATTCCTCAAAGAAGCGACGTAATTTGAAGAAATAAGAATAGTCAGAAGAAGAAGAGCTTGTGTCAATGCCTAAGTTGTCTTGTACTCTAGAAGATTCTATGCCATCTACTTCAAAAGCACGGGCACCGCCCCACCAAACGGAACAACCTAAACTGTTTAATCAGGCAGAATCTTCATTATATGAAGAATTGATCTTTGGTTCTGTTAACATGATTCATTAAACAGATAATTATGCCAATGATAGTTTCGATTATGATGATCCTAAGTTCCATGTATCTAACAGAGGAATTAGAGGAAGAGACCGAGTTCTAGGATACAGGGGAAGACGTGGATATTCCAGAATCCACTATTTCAATCCTACCCCTGCTAAAACAGTATATGTGGAATAAACTCTTGGAAATTCCCTTGAGTTGGATCAACATGAACAAGAAAGTTCTTCCACACATGGTAGATTTGGTCCTGATGAAATTATTTTGGAATACCATTTAGAGGTCACACGTTCTTGCTATCAGAAAATAGATAGACCTAGTTAGTCTAATCTACCGAATCCATGAGTATTTCCAACTCTTACCCAGATACGGGATTCATCTACTGCCAAAGCATCAACATCCAAGGCACCTACAAAACCACATTTTCATGGTGGGAAATGCAAAACTTTGGACCAAAACTATGATGTCTTGAAACATTTTTCCCATTTACTGTCCAAATTATCAATTCCAGATGCCTTGAATCTATCAAAATATCTTCGAAAGGTGCTTATTAATGCTTTTTCAAGTCCTCAATAATTCAAAACTAAAATTGTTGCGGCTGAAGTCTACTATATAGAGAATGATCCTGCAGAATGTCATGTAGTGATATCTTTTTCAAATGAAGATGAATATGTTGTTGTACATAGACATATCAAACCTTTATATCTATTTGTAAAAGTCAATGATATAGACATCTGAAGATCTTTCATTGATAATGGATCAGGAGTTAATCTCATTATTATTCATACACTTCATCAATTCGGCCTCCCAGAATCTGATTTGTCTCCTTCTACATTGATGTTGAATGGATATGATAAGAATGAACAAGAACCTCTGGGTGAGATTACACTCAATATTCAGTTTGCAGACCTTGTGTCTAATTCAGGTTTCATGGTTGTTCGTCAGGACACAGCCTTCAACATTTTTCTTGGAAGACCTTGGATACATCGGCTTGTGTTCGTGCCTTCGTCATAACATAAAGGTATCAAATATTGTTTAAATGGCCAAATTGGGACATTGTATGGTGAAAAAGGCCCATTCAAAATTTGTGAATCTCAATACATTGAGGGTGAATTTTATCACATGGAGGGAAAGGAAAAATCCACTGCAAAGAAGGTTACCAAAATTAATGATCCAAGTGGTTTGGAAAATATTCCAATAAACCCATTCATACATGTGAGTATAGATTGTGTGTTTCCTATTAGCCAAATTGATAGGATAGACCTAAATCGAAACACTCTTATGGAAACTTCCATAATGTTAGTTACGACAATCGAGCCAGACAGTATGGGAGAAATTGTTGATTCACCAAGAAGTGATGAAAGCATAAATGGAGATGTCTTCATTTCATCCACTGAAATCCAGAAATTCTATACATCATCAACCAGATCAGAAGAAGTTATAGAAATACCAAAATAAAACAATGATTCCAATTTTCAATCCATCATCTCCTCTCTATCACCCCAGAAAGACCCTTCATCATCAATAGGGTCAGAAATGGCAGCCTCTTCTCCAAGATGTTCAAATTTTAACTTCTCCCTTGACCATGTAAATTCTTCTTTGTCATATACTATGCAAGTAGAAATGGAATAAGTAACACATATTGAAGAAGAAGAAGAGGAATATCTCAGGGATGATCCTCCAGCAATTGAAGAGGGTATCTCTACTACAGTGGATGAACTCAGAGAAATAAATCTGGGTACAAAAGAAGATCCATGACCCACTTTAATTAGTTTATCCATGACTCTTGAAGAGAAAGAAATGTATACTTAATTTCTAAAGAAAAATCGAGATGTATTTTCTTGGAATTATACAGAAATTCTAGGTCATGATCCCAATGTTTCCACTCATCATTTGTGTTTTCCAGAAGAACATCGAGGATTCATGCAAGTAACAAGAAGAACACACCCAACTTATGCTTCCAAAATTGAAGTTGAAGTTGATAAGCTTATCAAGGATAACATTTTCATAGAAGATAAATATCACAAAGGATTGGATAATATTGTCCCTGTGAAAAAGAGGAATGGAAAAATTATCATTTGTATTGACTTCAGAGATCTTAATCGGCATTTTCCCAAAGATGATTTTCCAGTTCCGATCACAGAATTCTTAATTGATTTAACAGCTGGCTACGAAGATCTTTCCTTCAGGGATGGTTATTTTGGGTAAAATAAAATACCAATGGCCCTAGAAGATAAAGATTTTACATCCTTTAGAGCTCCTCAAGGTGTGTTTTTCTATCGGGTAATGCCCTTTGGCCTGAAGAATGCAGGTGAAACATATCAACGTGTCATGCGCCATATCTTCAAACACTTTTAGGGAAATTTTTTGAATATTATGTGGATGATTTGGTGGTTAAATCCATACAATGTTCTAATTACTTGACCGATCTAGAAATCATATTAAACCAACTTCGACAGCACAATTTGAAGATGAAACCCTTGAAATGTGCTTTCGTGGTAACCTCGGAAAAATTTCTTGTCTTTGTTGTATGCCATCGTGGTATCAAAGTTGATCCTGATAGGACAAGATCAATCCTTGAAATGTCACCTCCTAGAAATTTGAATGAATTAAGAGAACATCATGGAAACTCGGATTATATTTCGTGTTTCATTGAAAATTTGGCAAGCAACTGTTTACCCTTCACCAAATTAATGAAGAAGGGAGTCACCTACCAGTGGACTGAATAATGTCAAGAAGTATTCGATATCCTCAAGAAATATCTCTTAAGTCCACATGTATTAATGCCACCTGTTTACGGAAGACCACTTATTCTCTATGTGACATCTTTAGAGTGATCATTGGGTGCCTTCCTTGCCAAAAATAATGATGTTGGGAATGAAAAAAGCATTTACTATCTCAGTTGGACTATGCTTGTGGCAGAAACTCGATATTCAAGTATTGAAAATTGCTGCCTAGCATTAATCATTGCAGTTCAAATGTTGAGATACAACCTGCAACATCATGAGGCCTAATTGGTATCTCGCAATAACCCGCTCAAATTTATCCTTAGTCGTCGAATGATTACAGGACATCTGGCAAGGTGGGCTGTTATTTTGCAGTAGTTTGATATCTAGTATGTGTCTCAAAAGGAAATAAAGGGCCAAGATCTGGTCGATTTCCGTGTTGAACACCCATCTGTAGAAGATACATCATTGAATATTGAAATTCCTGATGAAGAAGTCTTCTCTATTCATGATAATCCTCAAACATGGGAAATGTACTTTGATCATGCCTGTAGAAGTCCAACAGGGAAGAAAATGGAAGATCCTAAATTAAAAAAAGTTGGGTTAGGAATCGTTCTTATTTCCCCAGAAAAGGCAGTGCTACCCTATTCATTCTTTTTATTGGGAGGCGGTACAAACAATGATGCAGAATATCAAGCTCTCATCGCAGGCTTGAAATTGGCGCTTTAGGCACAGGTGAATCATGTGATGGTAAAAGGTGGTTCAGATTTGGTAATAAAACAAATTAGTGGTCATTATTCCATCATAAAGGAAGATTTAATCCATTTATGTGATTATGTTAGAGATTTAATGGCATAATTTCCTTCAGAACCAACATTTTCATATGTCCAACGATCACAAAAAGCCCAAATGGATGCACTGGATAATGTTTCCATATACCTGGGAGATCCGAACCGGGACAAAACAATCATCAGTATTGACCACCTTCGTGTAGTTTCACATTTTGTTCAAATCAGAAGAGAGTAAATCAATGAAATCAGTCTCATTTATGAGCCTTATGGTCATACTATAGGATGTATGACACCTATCAGTGAATACCTTCAAAATGGAACACTCCCACCTGATAGAGCCGTGAAAGAACAAGTCTGGCGACGTGTGGTCAATTTTACTATTTATGATAGCCCAGATCACCAAAAAAATTCTCTACAATCGATTTTTTGATGTAATTCTCTTCAGATGTATTGATGGGGAAGAGACAATGGTTGTCATGATTGAAGTTCATGTCGGAGTTTGTGGTTCCCACGATTCTGGACATAGACTTTCTGGTCAAATTCGATTTCTTGGATACTTATGGCCTTCAATGATGCATGATTTTGTTGATTTCACTAAGAAGTGTCATCCGTGCCATGCATGTTCCAACATCATTCATCAACCTCCGGAGTTTCTTCAGACAACTAAATACTCCTAGACTTTTGCTACATGGGTAATGGATATAGTCAAACATTATCCTTTTGCTACAGCTAAGTAGTTTAATTATAGTCTTACTGCTAATGACTTCTTTTCCAAATGGGCAGAGGCAATACCTCTCAAAGAAGTTAGTTCTAAAGGAATTGTTTTCTTTTTCAAGTCTTACATCATTACCATATTTGGTGTCCCTCATACCATATTGATGGATAATGGCACCAAATCTTGTTCATTTGAGGTGAGAAAGTTGTATCAAATATACAACATCAAATCCAACCATTCATCTTGGTATCATACAGTGTCCAATTTCCAAATAGAGGCCTTCAATAAGAGTCCTTCAAACATACTACAAAAGATGGTGGATAAAGATAAGAAATCATGGCCTGATAAACTTTTTCATGCTTTATGGGGTTATCGGACCACCACCCACACTACTACATGATCAACTCAATATTCATTGGTATATGGAACAGAAGAAGTATTTCTCGATTATGTTCAATTACCTTCGCTCAGAGTATCCATTTGCGATTAGTCATCCACAGATGAACAATCTCAGCAACGATTTGATGAATTCGAATGATTAGATGAAAACCCTGCACCACTTGGAAGTCTATCAGAATCGAATATCACGGGCTTTCAATAAAAAAAATTCATCATTCATTCATTCAAGTAGAATTGGAATTGCTCCTCATAACTCCAATTATACTAGGAAATAAACCTCCAAAGATTGAGTGAAAGTGGGAAGGAACTTATTCAATACATAAGGTATACTCCAATGGAGCTTATTCCTTAATATCATTGAATGGAGAACCCATCACGACTCCAACCAATGCCAGATTCTTGAAGAAGTATTTTGTGTAACAAAAATACATCTTATTGTCCTTGTTGCAGGACAATAAACTGCATAACCCCTATATCGTCCAACATGATGTTAAACTGTGTTCCCTTCATCATCCTAAATGACGTTAAACTGTAAACAGTCCCTTATACGTTCTACATGATGTTAAACTGTACATGTTCGTCCTGCATGACGTTAAACTATGAAAAAGTCCCTTAATACATCCTACATGATGTTAAACTCTGCACATGTCCTGCAAGACGTTAAAATGCACCACAATACGTCCTAGCTACATGACGCTAAACTGTACATCACCCTTTTTCCCACATAACGTTAAACTGTGCACCATTAGTCTTGTTACTACCTCTTGTTTCTCACGCTGAGCATGACTCATGTGATCTTAGATTAAGCTTCAACCAAAGCACCCTCTATGGTCCACTAACCACATGTAAGTCCCTACACTATTTTTGGGTCGTTGTCCTCAAGTAAAACTCGATCACCAATTCATTCTCATTCGAACTATGTAGACATTGATCCTTGCCTTCTAGGGTGGGTATGTAGGCTACCTCCTAAGGTTCAAGCCCAAAAACAATATCTTCATATCGGTCCACCTCCATCTCATACGATGTCGATCCGTGAAACCCCCTCCTAGAAATCAATATCTTCACATTGGTTCACCATCGTCCTACATGACGTTAAACTATGTACGTCCCTTTTGTCCCTACAACATTACACTAAAATGTGCAACACCATCGTCCTTGCTATATGATGTTAAACTATAAAATACCCCATTGTCCTTCTTTCCATACATTAAACTGCATAGCAATACGTCCTGGCTACATGATGCTAAACTATGCATCACTGGTCCATGCATATGATCTTAAACTATTTACAATTTTTCCATGTATGACAATAAACAACAATAGTCTTTGACACCCTCACCTGAGAGGGAATCACTATTGGCATTGATCTCTAATCATGTGATATTCCAAGGACTACGTGCATACATGGAAATGCCCGAACCTTTAATCTTGGGTCCAACCATCATTGCACTAAAGTCCCCTTCAACCTTCACATGTACAAACCAAATCTGTATAGAAGATATTTCAAGAATTATGTATGGCTTGATTCCCATCCCTATGGGATACGTAGGAATGTTCGAGCATCCCTCAAATCTAGCCCCAAGTCTTTGGGATTAACCCCAAACTCCACTTTCAGTCCCTTGGATGAAAATTCCCCCTACGATCACATGAATGTCGTATGAAAACCGTGGTATTTATTCACATCAGGTTTATAACAAACACACAATGTCCATCCATCATTATGGTCTGAGATCTATGACCCTAAACTATGATCTCTTATGCTCTCATCCAACATGATGTTAAATTTCATTTCAAGAACTATGTATGGCTTGATTCTCATCCTAATGAGATATGTAGTGAAGTCCATCATCTCAATTCAGGACCCAACAACAACATGATTATGGTCAACATTGGTCTATGTATCTCCTTCATGCATTATACAATACCTATTTTCATGTATTATACACCTAACCTTAAATACTTCCAAATATCCATAACCCTTTTCTTGACTTCTGGTCACAAAATGTCTGATACCCGGGAATTCTTTTGCCTAACCATGCAACACATGCCCTTAGGCGGCCTTGCATAAATAGTCTTCATAACGGATATGTCTGCCAAAAGATGCTATTATATGACTATGCATCCAATTACCTTAGGTGACCATGAATAATTCAACCCCCATAAAAGGTTTTCCAAATAGTGGTAACTTCATTCTTGGGGGGGAAACCTCATTTGTACCTATTGGTCTTAACAAAAATATATTGGGATCCGCAAAAACAGCCATCCTTAACATATTTTTCCCATAATATTTTTCATGATCTTAAAGTATTCAAGTCTATGGTTTATATTTACCTTCCCTACGATTTTGTCAGAACTTCGCAGGAGTGATATTCATCCAATTCTTTGACAATCTTGTTTGGGAATATCCTCTCTATATTCATGTACCTCTCTCTATACAGCAGACTCTTTGCTTTGGGAAATTTTAATCTCCATAAACATTCCCTAGATTTTAGAAATAGAAAAGTAAAATTTATGTGAGTTCTTTTTCATGACCATGAAGCATGTGCCCTTAGGTGTCCTTGCATAAATAGTCTACATAACAGACCTGTCAGCCAAAAGACGCTATTATTTGACTATGCATCCAATTCCCTTAAGTGGACTTGCATAATTCAACCCCCTAACGAGTTTGTCAAATAGTGGTAACCTCGCTCTTAGGAAATACTTCCTCTGATTCCATTTACCTCATTCTTCATATCATCCCTCATATTCAAAATTTCTTAAGTCATATTTTACATGTTTTCCCCCATACATGAATGTGGTAATATGTTTTCAAACAAATTATCAAGGAATTGAGTCAATTTTAATCTATTCGGTCAAAGCTACTTGACCTTAAACATTAGCCTTTTTATGTCTGGCATGCATGACTTTAAACTTCCAACAAGAGACAGGGTACTCATTAAATTGGGAACCTGTAAAAGTAACTCTGAACAAAAGTTGAGTCCCAGCATGATAAATGTACATTTTGTATTATTTAATCAATATTGATTAACAAAAAGATTCAATGTTTGTGAGGTTGTTTGTATAATCCTAGAAAAAATCAATCTATGCTTACTAGGCCCATTGGATTAGGTAAAAAAATTTAAGTAGGTAACAAGATAATGCAGGTAAAAATGATTGAAGATGAAATGCCTTTTTAATTGATGCACAAGATTAGAAGAAAATCCACCGATTAGAGTATATTATCTTTTTCAAGAATTACAAGAGGCTTTCAACATAACTTCCTTTTGATTTATGGCATCCCGAGCTTCATCAGCAGCCACTTGATGTTCATTCACTCAACCAGCTTAACTCTTTTCTGCATGATGGAGTGATTTCTTAGCATCTGTGATGGATTTCATACCATCTGTTTGGACTCCTTCCAATAAATTGTTAAGCTGGTCAAGTTCCCCAGAAACAGTATCTAACTATTGCTGAAGGTGCATCTTCTAGTCAACTTTCTCCTTGATATTATGCTTCAGCTCCTTCATCTTTTCAGCATGATCAGCCTCATCTTGGGACACCACATCCTGGAATTCACTGATATTGGTTAGCATCCTCACTCTGATCAAATCTTGATGGCACTTTTGCTCCTTCTCCCTCTTTAAGATAACTTCTTTCACCACGGTATGGATCTCTTGATATCCAAAACCACCATGTCCTAGCATGACGAACAAGGATGATAGTCACGAGATCTTCGAAGATATATCATCAAAAGGCACTTCAGATATGATCTTCCGTATGATCTTCCATGCCTTGCGACGTGATAATTGGAGCGCCTTTTGCACCTTTGGGTCGGATTCAGCATTTCTATCACAGGGGGGAATATAGTCTGGGATTAATGCACTTAAGGAAGTGCCATGTTCTTCTCCTTCCCCCCTGACCCTTGGTACTTCACTTTCTACTCCCATTGGGGATGAGGCTAAGGCTTCACCTCCAGATATATCCAATTAAGTTGATGACCCTACATAGTCAATTGAAAGCTTTGGTTATTTTCAAAGGATAAAAAAATTTGATTTCCTATCTTGTAAACTAAGTACAACCACAAATATTATCATCTTTTACCCAAAGGTAGATCAGTAGTATGAGAAGGCTCTTCCCCGTCTTTCCTGGTTTCAACAGGATTTTCAGGATAGGTTTCATGAAGCTCTGTCGGGTTAATCTCCACTTGAACTAGCGTCTCTATAATGATAGGGTTGTCTCTACCCTATTCAGGCATCAGCAGATCAGTAGCATGCTCATACGAAACTGCACATTCAACCAATCATGGTCAGAGATGTAATAAAATTTTTTAACAAGATGAATTATAACACTCACGTCCAAAATCATCTAAATCACATGGTAATTTAACATGATCTAAAATTTCTTCAAAAGACGTGCCATGATTCATCATTTCATCCAGTTATATCCTAGATTCCTGGTTAGTCTCACCAGTGGGAGAATTTGACATGTCTTTTTGGAGACCCTCCTACTGTGACCTCTGACCCTGGATAGCTTCCTCAGAGAAAATTGCAGAGTCAGTTACAGTAGTCACCAAATGTTCTGGTGCAGGTGTTGAATCTAAAGCATCACAGGATGGAAGTTAGTTGATGTTTTCATTCAATGTTCTAGGATGTATTGGTAATTTACCATAAGCAGGATCTTCTCTCCTTGCAGTAGCAACATGAGCAGTACTGGGAACAGACACTGGCTCTTCTTCTCTCAACGTTTCTTCAGGAGCATCTAGGTCAGCATGAATTTGCAACCATTCACCAGCACCCTCCGTCGTTCTCAGAGGAGGTTCAGTCCTCTCCCTCAAAGGAAAAATTGAACAAACCCCTACAATCCCAAGAAGTATGAGCAACCTTTTCATGAGTTTGGATTCATGACTATCCAAAGGACTTACCACTACTAAGGAAGCGTCTAGCTATGGACTTCTTCCTTCGATGCCTTTGGTTATTTTACTTTTTGGGTGTGTTGAAATCATCACCTCCAAATATAGGTATTGGAGAGTGAAAAGCCCGGTCTAACTCCTCATCCATGACTTGTTGTCCTAGAGATACTTTGCCTGGCTCACAAGGAGATTCAGGGACTCCAAGAGCAGTGTCACCAGGGCTCTACTGTAGTGAAGGGACCTCCGTAGTTCCTTCCTTAAAAAGTTGTAGGATGAAGAATGTAATTTCCTTAAGTAACAAATCTTTGACTGAAATCAATTTGCAAATAAAATAAGGAAAGAAATTTACATATTTTGGAGCCACATAATCATGCCACTCCTTGTCTACTAAAGCACCAATCCCCTCATTGGTGCCATGATCCATCATTTCCTTCACCCTCTTGGGGATTGTAATGGAATCATCAGTGGCATATATGATCATTTCTATCTCTGTAATGCAATCCCACACTTCATCGGGGTTATCCCCGAAGTGGATATCAGCAGAAGCATGGAGATCCCCCACTCTGGGGATATGTAGTCCTTCGCATAAGTCCATCCAGGCAGTTTCAGCATCACAATATAAACTCCGCCATGTCTGGATAGCCTTTGGTCTTAAATATTCAGAATGTGCACTAGAACTCCGTGAGGAGGATCCTACAATCTGGGACATCAACAACTTCCCAGCTCCTACAATTATAGATAAAGGATAAGAAAATAAAACTTGTTTCTCTATAAAATAATGGAGACTAAATTGTCTCAATGTTATTACTAACATTGAGTTTAGGGAGTAGGTATCTTGACTATGGAAGGAGGATTATATCTAACACGAGGTCATTTTGATGCATGTCGTGCCTCATCATCCCTATCCTTAGAATATGGTGAATCAGCCCCGGGTGAAGAACCCAGTGAATCAGATCCAGGTTAGGAAGAGTCGCCTTTTAGATGAAAGGTTTCTTTCCTGAAACTTCTCTTTTTTACTCCCCACTCGGGAGAAAGGAAGATTCAATACCCCTACCGGGTATGATGCTACCCAGTTCTCGGCATACCATGTAGTCAATTGACTCGCCACTCCAATAACTGGTAGATCAAACACTACCCCGGTCTTCTCCATAGCTATCAGCAACCATAGCTTTCAGGATACCATTGGATGATGCTATGACCTGACATGCATGGGGGGGTGATACAACAATCTACTACAGACACTTGAATTGCCATGCAAATTTATACGGAGCATAGGCCTCGCATATAATCTCTCTGTCAATTCTGGTGGCCAATACACCATATCTGCAAGCTAGAATATATGACCTCAATTCCATGATAGTTGTTCCATTATCGAAAAAGTCCTCGTTGGTGGGTTTCCATAAGGAAAGAAATAAAATTCCTTGAACATGCTCAGCCTCACCTTCAAATCATATGAATTAAGGGAAAATGGATAAATTCCAGAAAAGGCCTGCACCAATGGCCTAAAATAACTTCCCAGAACCTGTACTTTTCTCTATACAGCATATGTCCTAATGTAAGTGGTGATCCATCCCCACAAAACATGGAATGGTCCCTCTATTCTCAAAGGAGACTTACCCATATTGACATAGAGTAAGCTCTTGTGAATCATAGCCAAACCCGGGGCGGCCAACCCAACCATTTTTCTCTCAGCCAACTTGGATGCAACAACTAAGGTCCCTGGCCTAACGCCTCCATTAGAATCCCTAACTGGAAGAAGATAAATGATGAGCCGCAAGGCTAAGAAGCCCGCCAGATGGGTCTTCTCTGGGATTCTTTGATCCACTTCATACCCCCACATTTCAAACTCTCCCGCTTCTAGAGATGGCCAGAATGTTCCAATAGAACCCCTCTTCTCTGCTCTAGGGCAGCTGGTAGGAGGAGTATAGGTGGGTCCCTTCTCCTTCTTCTTGATCAGAAACATGTCCATCCACTCCTCTAGATGGATATCTTTTCTAGAGTGGGTTTTTGTGGTTTTGGTATTATTAAGCTTGTGGAAACTTTTCAATAAATCTCAAGAAAAGCTAGAGTCTTATCCAAATTATTCCAGGTCACCTTGGGGGGGGGATGAATTCATCATACATATCTTCCTAAATTGGAGCCGCTGAAATCTTGGAGACATCCCAAAAACTGATGACTACTTATCCATGAGTCAGATGGAAGGAATTCATTTCTGGGATCTAGAAACTGATTAACTCTGGCACGAAATTTTCATTCCTGTAAACTTATGTCTGCCCAGCCTAGATGACTTAATATATTGGTGATACCTTCAGATCCTTGAAAAACTCTGTACAGGTTTGTCACACCCAATATTCACACATCCAAGTTGACTTCACACCTCCTCTTGGATGGAAATCCAAACTCTTTTTCCATCCCTTGGATTGATCCATCTGTGAATTTCGGAAAATAGAGGGATAGCAATGCGCCTATAGATCAGGCTTGTGAGGCTTTAGATCTGGTGCACATGGTATATGATGCATTATGAATGCCTTCTCCACTGTTCCAGTATTGAAAAATGATCCTACAACTAAGACATTTTTCGAAGAGAAATTGGTGTAAGTCTGAAACCAGGAATGAGGAATATAATTCATTTCCTCTGGAACATTGACTCCTTGCATTTGATCATGGCCATATAAAGGCAAATAGATGCTATGTGGGAAATTGGCATGATATTTCTTCAATTAATTAGCCAAATTTGGGTGAGTGATGTCGTAGATACCATAATAATCATGGCCAATGACATTCATCATGTCATCTATTCTCTTTCTGGCCAACTCATAAGCTGATCCAATTCTTTTGGGGGCCATTGGATCTACACAATGATTAAATAGTCAACTTTTAAGTAAGTCTGTTTTTATATTTTTGAAGAAAACATAAAAAATGGATAAGGAATGAAGGCGCACAAGTTTTTCCTTGCATGTTTTGCCACACAAGTTCTGTCATACAAGTGTGTTCATGAAAGTCCAAATCCTTACTAGAGAAGCGCGACACAAAGAAGAGAGATCGACCGAGAAAATCAACACACTTATGCAACAAGAGCTCAAAATCATTGGAGGCAGGATGGTTTGTGCGAAGTGATGTCCATATATATAGGTGATCCCACAAACCTATGCGCCAGAACCTACGCGCCGCAATCTGCATGCCTAAAACCTGTGTGCCGCTGAACCTTGGATTCTCGTTTTCCTCAGAGTCAAATCCTCTTTCCTTTTTCAGATCCAACTCTGAGGGGGGACTTTTTTTTACGCTCCTTTCTGTCATAGAGTCCAAAAATGGAAAGGGGGAATACCTTAAACACAATGATGGATACCCTTTGAAGAACGTCAAAAATTGAAAAATGAATGGGCTAGGAACCCATTTGTAGGGATTCGCGCAAGTTTCATGCACGCCACGCAAGTCACTTGCATCCTACCTATGTGACACACAACTCACTTGCGCGCCCTATTCTTTTTTTCACCCAAGGTGCCTAGTGGCTTATAAATATCCCATGTGGGCCCCCTATTTCAGGGACGAATTTTCCAAAACTCAGATTCAAGCTCTGGTCTCCCAAGTCTTTGTCTGACATCTTCCGAACACTTCTAAAGTAATTATTTACCTATAAGTGAAGCTCAAACAAGGAATAATAAGGCCTAAGTGTTGGAACTCATAAATAATTGAGTGCATAAGGGTACAGCCCTTAAGGGAAATGAAGACACTTGCACACCGCCTTTCCCTCTCAAGGGAACTTGCGCGCCACCCCTCTAGAAGCCTCTAGGGATGATACTAAGGGCTTGACTTCAAAATTGCCCAAGTATTACCCTATCGATTTTTCGTCACCCAAGGTGACTCATGTCATGAAAGTCTACTTGCACGACCAGGACTTGCGTGCCATAACAATACTTGTATGCCTCCTTCCTAGTCACCTCCTTTCCTTAAATCCACCTCTCCTCTTCAAGACATAGCCTTCAAAACCCTTTTCAAATCCATTTATGGAATGGTTCCTTTGTTGGATTCCTTATCTAAAATGAATTGTGTGAGAACCTATCCTAAAACCTCATGACTTACATTCTTTATGTCACCACGGTTAGGGGTTTCTTATATATCCTCGTCCTTTGAAATGAGAAAATCTTTTTATTTGGGCCTTATTCTTCGGAGTAAGCCCCAAGTCTCAAGTCCCCTTAACCTCGGCCTCCTTCTCAAGAGTAATCTGCAATCATAATTTCCTTTCACATTGGGCCCCCTTCTCAGGAGTAAGCCCCATGTTATAAGTTCCCTTTAATTGGGCATCCTCCTCAGGAGTAATCCCCAATATTAATTTCTTTTGATTTGGGCTTCCTTCTCAGGAATAAAATCCAATCACAAGCCCCTCATAATTTGGGATTCCTTTTCAGGTGTAAGTCCGGGTTAAAATTTCAAATCTCCATAAAATAAAATTACCTTTATGGACCATGCTCTTGGGATTCATTACTAAGTCCTGGTCTTCATTTACTTAGGCTATCATAAATATGTAATCCCCACATCATTTCTCATAACTGTATCTTTCGTGGATCCATCGTCAATTTTCTTGATACCTCTTGTTTCTCACACAGATCGTGACTCAAGTGAGCATAGAGTGTAAAAGTAATCACGACATCTCTTATTGGTCCATTAACCATGCATAAACCCCATATTTCTGTACCCAAACTACATGGACTTTGATCTCTACCTTAAAAGTAGAGAATGTAGGAAGCCTTTATAATGTCCAATCCCGTCTTTCATTAATTATTTTCTATACCATATAACGTTAAACTATATCCTTCTTATCGAACTATGTGAGTTTTGATTCCTTTTTAAGAAGGATACGTAGTGAGCCCATCTGTGGGTACGATCCCAACTCTGAAATAATCCTTGTCTTTCTGAATGATAATAAACATCAAGTGCCCCACTGAGTGGCTTTAAATCAAGTATTGTCATCATAGTGACCAAGAGATTTCCATATAATATGTTGAGGGATACCATTGACTAAGAATCTCCAATACATATGGATGATTCTCTATCGATGATGAACCTCAAATACATATGAAAGATTCACTAAATCCCATACATATCCATCATTTATTGCCAAGTCTAAAACTCATTTTCATGCTTGGTGAATTAATAAGGATTCGTGAACATAACTAAAATCTATAAGAGAGTCCCAGAGTAGGCAATAATTCCCCCCAAAATGGTGTGATGAGCCTAACCTCTCATCCTCTCAACCAATGAAAATTCTTAAGCCCCATCGGTCCACAACTAATGAGAACCTACCTTTGGAAAGTAAGTCCAAATGGATATAGAATCATTGGGTTTTTCCAGTTCTATGAATAAACTCATTGGAAACCGATTGGAAAGTTTGAACCTTAAACAAACAAGGTCATTCCCATTTCTAGAAGAAACAAACACTTATGTATTATGAATTTGTATTGAAAAACCCATATTTTTTATTAATATTTAATGATGTTTGACATAGTGGGTATCATTATTTAAGGTAATGACCATGTTAATATACCCTTATTCTTATCTTATGTTCTCATATTTTCAAATATGGTTATCTCTCATGCAGACCCTTATTGAGAATCTAAGATCACCTTTATTTTGATTCTCTTTCCTAGGTTATGATTATGTTATTTATATATGGTATTCCTTATTTGGGTTCCATATTTGAGGAAAATAATGGGATGAGATGTAGATATTTTATTTAAAAGTAGCTTATGTATCCATGTTTCTAAAGACACTAAACCATTATAGTTCATGATTGGATAATTTTGATATTTAATGAATATTTTGATAATAATATGTAGTATTTATTTATAAAAAAGTTAGGATCACTATAGTCTATATAAGATATTTTTTAATCCTATATGGAAACTATGAGGATAGATTTTTTTTGGAAATCCAAAGGATAATCAAATATATTGGAGAATATAACAATTTATTGTAAATAGAGGAGTGAGATATCCATAAACCAAAACATCTCTATATATATATTATTTGTTGATGTGGTTTTATCATAGATTATTCTATGGGTAATAAACTAAAAAATAGTTGGTCAATTATTTATCATCCATCGTGGTAGTGTATTGTTAATGGGACCCAATTTCACACACTTTTGACAATACTATGATATTTTCTAGGTTTATTTCACAATTTTTATTAATCGTTATTATGTATTTGAATAGATAATGTCTCCAAATTTATGGAGTCAGTACACTAGAAACAATTATTATGTACTTTAAGATAACTTGTATTCATAGTTTGGAATATTAATAAACTCCTTATGACATCCTGATTGTTCTTTTATGTAACATAGTATGTGACAATTTTCTAAGAGTATATGTCTCACTAAAATGTCACAACAGTTCCCTGATATGATGAGAACCCAAAAGCACCACGAAAATATTATTATTATATATATATTATATCCTCATGAAATTATTTGGTGGACAAAAATGATTTAGGATATCATGGATGGAGACTCATAAGATGTTGAGGAATCTTCTCATGGTGCATTCCTATTATAATATCCAATGTAAGATATTATAAGATAGAGACATGATAGTAGGAAATCCACATTTATATGTTTCATTGGAAGATCTTATCTATTATTTTGTTTACTGATATATATATATTTATATTATTATTAATGGTTATTATATGTCACATGCATTTATGTATTCATGAAAACCATGATGATATATGGTTATTGCGGGGTCAGAAACATTATGTGTGTCAGAAGTAATACTGCATTAATGAATAACGTCAGAACAGATTTATCACTTTTATTTTTTAATGGAAGATGATTTTCAGGCCCATGGATATAAATTATATATACAAAATAAATCCATGGATCTTGTGGTCTATAGAAATGTTCAATTTTCAAAAATTCATTGAAAGTGACACCAAACACATAGGTGGAACTGCATAGTCATGCCACCTACATGGTTAGAGCTAAAGTGAAAAATATATTATACAACACAGTGACTATATATAGGGGGTATTATCCCATTATGAAATTACATTCTTTATATATTGGTGTCTTGGGATGTTCTTAGATTCTATAATTGGACCATAGACTACTTCGCATAATTCTTATAAGAATGAAGCCTAGAGGGTCACACACTAAGTGTATCCATAATCATAGTTAAATATTATGTAATTTTTTTTATTTAACATGTTGAATAAATATTATTCTCACCAGTGGTTTAATAAGTATTCATGTTTGATTTATCAAATATATCTCATAACAAATTAATTGATATAATATTTTGTGAGTGTAATGTTTAATACATATTTATATAATATATAATTTATAAAATATTTATTTATTTATTGGTGAATAGTGCAATGATATTTTTCTATTAAATACGTAGTCATTATTAAATTCTGAAAAAATATTGTGGAGCAATGGAATAATGATTTTAGTGGTTTGGTGGTAAATAAATTATATTGAAAATTATTTTAATAAATACGATTATTTTAATCCGGGAGTTTAGCACAAGTCAAGAAGTAATAATATTATTATTATTATAGACATGGGATTCTGATGGGATTAAATAAATAATAATGTGAACTTATGGAAATTTTTATTTCTAACCTAAGTAGTTTATAAACCCAACTATATTTTTTCAATTTAGATAATTCATTTTGTGGAGTAAAACGAAATGCATAGGATTTTCCTGAATCCCTAGAGAGCATAATTCATCATGAAATCTACCTTAAATGATGATCAATTCACTTCTACCTTTCACTATTGAGTCAAGAGATATTACAAAGAATCTGTTGGAATAGCTTCTTGATGAGATCAAAGATTACTGATGAAAGAATCGGGATCTTCTGTGCAAGCACTATAAGATTCCTACGACAATGCTCAAATAATTGTTGAACACATGAAAATCAGCTTGAGAGTGGATCATCCCTTCATTAATACAATGCAACAATGGTACGAAAAAGATCTTTTTTAGATCCGTTGATGAAGAGATAATTTCTCCCAAGGTAATAATTTAATTTCATAAATTTATTATGAATAATATGTGATGATCTTGTATTTTGGTTTTGTTATTTTATCCATTGTGTGTATTATTTGACTCAATTCCACACAACATGACATTTATATCATGTAACTCTTGGATTGATCATCGATCATGAAATAATAATAATTGATAGGCCCAAGGGATTATATTATTACACTATTATATGACCAATTAATATGGTTTCAGATCATGTAACGTAATTATTTATAATTATTTATTGAAAATTGATGGATTTATGAATTTGTAATTTAGTTTTAAATTCATGATTAATCATTCTTCATTTTGAACTGTGACATCTACTTCTTCTTCTTCATTTCTCAAATGTATAATCTAATTGATTAATTTTTTGAACAAAATAACTTTTATAATCTCATATGGAAGTGTCGAGGAATATAACTAGATAACACAAGAGTGCAAGCAATTTATCCTAGAGGTACATCTCATGTTCTGGTGGTTAATACAATAATAATTAATTCATAAATAATTCAAGGTCTATGCATTTATTACTTTCATTTTATTTAATTATACACAAATTTTTAATTGGGCTAGCATGAGGGAAATCCTTTAGAGTACACTCCATGTAACTTCCAAACATGGAATGTAGTCCTTTTGTCATAGGAGGGACATGTTTACTCGTATATGGCCAATATGACTTGAAATGGTGTATCTCATAGACCATAGGATGTGTATCCCATGTACACTCCATGTACTCAAACATTTTATATCACACGGTAACATGTCGAGTCCCTATACATGTGCTGCTAATAGACAGTGAAAAAACATACATGTCTTGTTGCTCCAATATAAATGATGAGTACTGTTACCAAATTACAATGAATTAAAATTATTTTATTATATTGTCAAAACCAGATCAATATGTACTTATGTGTGGTCATTATGTTTATAGGATATTTAGTGTGATGTGTTTTAATATATTTAAATTTCTAATGGATTTATGCATAATGTCTGAGTATGTATATCATGAATGAGTAGTATTATAGTTATTTCACTACATGAATTGAAGCATAACACGTGACAGAAAAATTATCTAATATGTGTAATAATTATGTAGATAGTACACATCAAGAGATTATGTGATAGGTAATGTGTGACACATTTCATAACATTAAACATTATATGAGTATAATTCATGTTGGGTAGTTTGGAAGGCTTCTCATTATGTTTATAACAAGGTTAATTTTTTATTATAAACAGTTAATTTTAATTTTTTTTAAACTATGATATATGAGAATCTCATGGAAATTTAGATGCTAATTATGATTTCAAATTGAGAATTAATGAATATAATTAATTAATTTGAGAGAAATTTATCTTAAATAAGAACAATTAATAATTGAATGATAATTTTATCAAACGGTCATTTTGTTGAATGAATATGGATGATCAATAGCATATAATAAACATTGAATTAGTTACATTTAATTTTATTAATTATGAAATTAAAATGAAGTCTGTGGACATATTTTTCTGTGGATATATTTTTCCATTTCCACTCTGACACTAGTGAAGGCCAAAGCATCCCCTTTGGAAACTACCACTCTGCTTTAACTTGTTGGCATGTTAAACATTTCATGGTATAATATGCAATATCACTTTTCAATCTGTCCCACAAATAATAATTTAGATGGTCTATGTATATCTTGGTGCCACGAGGATGAACTAAAAATGGATAACTCTGAGCTTTTCACAATAATTATTTATTCATCTAAGAATAACAGGGCAGACATAATCACTTTTCAAATCATAAAACACAATATTTATTGATGTTAAATTCTTGCAACATACCCATTTTAACAAATTCTATCTTTTTCTAAAACTCATAGTCTTCCTTATACACTTTCTTAATTCTTTTGACAAATATTACTTCACTGAAACTTGAAAAAAATATAGTAATTTCCTGCACCAATAACTTCCAAGAATAAAATTCATTAAATCATTAATCAAAGGGTCTTATTACAACCAAACCAAAGTAAATGATTCATGATGTTTTTGACTTAAGGAATCTACGAATTTGTTTTCCATTCAAGTATGGTAATTGATCATGAAATCATAATATTTTATTTATTCAATCCATCTTCTCTATCTCATGTTTAATTCCTTTCATGTGAATCTATACTTCAGACATTTTTTGTCAGCATATATTTCTAATTTGGATCTATACTAATGATGCCTCCAAATTTTGAAAGTGAATCCCACAGATTCTAATTCCAAATCATTTGCGGTATAATTTAACTCTTGTGGTTTGAGAGGTCTTGATGAATAAACAATTACCTGATCATTCTTCATCAGAACAGAACTAATTACCTTTAATAAAAAATAACTATTGATGAAAAACATTCCATTTATGGAGTATTGGAATAGATCTGGGGAATTCACCAATCATCATATCAATTACTGAAAAAAAAATCATCACATTCATTTTCTAGGTGAATTTAGAACCTTTTAGAGTTAACTTAGTTATTGGAATAGATAACTGTGTAAAGTTCATAACAATCCTCCAGTAATATCATACCAAACCATGAATGTTATTACACAATGTTTCATCAATGGAATTCTATTATTAAAATTATGTCATAAAGTATAATGATAGAAAAACATATTACAGAACACAATTCTAGGTCAAGCTTAAATGAACTGCTAAATTCTATGTGACCTTTAAACATAATTTTTCCACTTTTGTGATTTGAATTTCAAAAATATGACTTCATCAGTTGTGATGAGTAAGATATTTGGAGACTAATAAGACAATCTTAATTATTGGTGAATAATAACATATCCTTATGAATAGTAATGTTACCCTTATGAATAGTAATATGACCCTTATGATTATTAAATTTGTCAAGTGAATAGGAAGATTACCAATAATAGTATAAATAAACTTTAACCATATTATAAATAACAATGTGATATAATTATATTACTCTGTTTATATTTTTATATGTTAAGAATATTTAATGATTAATTTAATAATTTAAAAAAAATATTTTCATAAAATTTATTCATAAACTAGTATTTTCATTTCTTATGATTATATGGTTATTTTAGGACACCTTAAGCAATTTTCCAAAGTGTTATGAAATCTGTTTTAATTTTAAAATTTGTATTTTCCAAGTAATTGATTATTTTAAGGAAAAATTAAATTTCTAATATTTAGAAGATTATTTTCATAAAATGGATTTCATAATTGAATTCTACACTTTAAAAAATGGTTAGGGTGAATTATTGGGAATTTTCTAAAATACAAAAAAAATTGTGAATAGTGAAATTTGATAATATACGAAATATGCTAAAAAATGAATTTCTACATCATGATATAGTCATGGATGATTTAAATGAAAATTGATTCAAACTGACATGCCCTATTTACTTTATTTAGTCTTGGAATAATCACTATTTCTTATCTTTAGGGATATTAATAAACTATGGAATTAAAATTTTGAGAAAATTCCCCTCCCCTCTTCTATAAATATCACCCCCACAACCTCATTGTCTCACACCTCAAAAGATTCAAAACATTCCCAAATTATGCCCAAGGATCTTCTCTATCCCATCACGCACATATATGATCTCTTGGTATCATCAAAATACCAAGGTGAGGTGCATTGAGGAGGAGGTCAAGATGATAATTCAAGAGTTAAATACTCTCTCTTTTCTTTTAATTTCCATTCCATTTTAATTTATTATCTTATTATCTCATAACATTAACTTATACAAATGGAATGATAAATTCTATTAACTTACATGTACTATATTTATATTATGTTAATTCATGATCCATAATTAAACTTTTCCATCTCTCTCTTTTATCTTAAAAATTAAATCATCACTCGTGAAGTGTCAATTTACAGATATCGTAGGTGATGAACTTTAATTTTCCATAAATTCCTTCAAGGATGAAAATAAAATCATAAAATGGCCGAAAATTGATTCAAAATGGTATGGTGTATCTCCTTTAATTTTGTATAATGATCTTATATACATAGTAATAAATTAAGAAATAAAACAAGTCCATTGTGATCAAAAACAGCCAAAATTAACAAAAGGATCATCATTAACTTTTATCTTATGATTCGTCCTCATGGTATATAAAAAATAATTAAAATATGATTTAAAATCTTGGATTATCATTATTAACATGTAACATAAATTCTGGATGTTTATCCATCTTCTACACAGACTTCCATTCATGTGTACAAGAGGACCGTTCATGAAAAATAAGAAAACGAACACTCCCAAAAAATAAATTTAAACTCTATAACCCATCTAAAGGACAATAAAAGAACTTAATGACATAATAATGAATCAATTAAATTAATAAAATGTTCTTTTAAGTCTTAATTAATAAATCTTGTTTGATTATATAGGACAATAAAGTTAAGAAACTGTTTGGATATGAGGTAAGGATATATCTCGAACTCAACACTCTTTCCTTGGGTTTTACCAATTTCACACCATTTTTTTTATGGTTTGTAAGGCCCCGTCCGTATTTTCAAAAATTCGGTGAATTATTTAATTATATTGGAATGCTTAAAATAAATTCTTATCTCAAAAAACAGAGTAGTTTAGTAGTTTTCGTAAACTAGATACATACATTTGTTTAATATTACATCATTAAATGAAATACAACATATAAGTTTTATTGGGAACATATAAAACTCTAAGTTTATCCCTACACATCATTCATAACAAACTTTTTCATATCCTTAAAAAATAAAACATAAGAAAGGGGTGAGCTCAGATGCACAGTAAGGGTATGAAATAAAATGGAAGATATCATAAACATAAACATTAGGCATGGTGAATAACTAACACAAATTCCATTAAAAATAAACATGAATTCATTTTTATAGGAATAAGACTTTAATAAATAATACAATAATAACACATAATCATGGGTATTATACTAGTCGAATAACCACATGAAATTTCAATTAATAGTCTTATAATGAGGAAAATGAATATGTCAGACATTCTGAAACATATCATCAAGGCCTCGACAATGAAATCTAAAAATGATTAAGTCCTCGGCCAAAACCGAATCTAAAAATTTGCAAGCCCTCATCCAGGTCCATATCTATTTGTCTCATGAGACCTAGTGATGCATCGAGAGGCTATATCAGGCCCCACAATCACTTACTATGTCTAATGCATTCATCTTATGAAAGGGGATAACATAATAAAAATATAAATTAATATTGAAACGAATAATTGAAATATAAATAGCATTCCCCAATAATATAACATAAACAATAAATATTCGGAGTAAAATGGTGAATGGTATTAAGAAATAACATTCATAGTTAAACTAATCGGAAACTCTTCAACAAAATATTTTATTTGATATCATAAGATATAGACCTCAATAAAGTACAAGATGAAACATGGGATTTAGACATATATGATGATACTTTTAAATGATACCATAGAAACATTTTGAGTAAATACTCCTTAAACGTTCCATAGTGTCCCATTCCACATTAAATCATTCAAATAATAATCCCTTATAATATCATGAGAATAAGATGAATTTTGATATGATATATCAAGGGGCAGTACATACACCACATGCATGGAATGAGGGGCGAACAAGGCATATATTTCATAAAAGATAATGTGAGATGAGAAAATTTCTTTTTACTTTTGAAAGAATGGTTCTTTTGGGAAATCATTTTTATTTTCTATGAAATCAGATTGTAAACTTCTATATCCCAGAAAATAAATGTCCAGAAAATTGAAATTATATTTAAGGCATAAATGGGGTCCCACTGAAGTGGAATCATGTAGAAAGAGTTCTTAATAATCATTTGAAATAAAACATTTTAGAGCATTTTAAGGGAAGTATTAAAGACAATTTTAACTGAAAACACATATTTTGTTCTCTAATATAAATAAATGATCCAAGACAATTCTTCATGATAAAATGAGTGGTTTTATAAACCTAATTGTGACTTAAAATATATTAGTATGGGAACCTGAAAATGGGTAAAAATTCAAGAAACTCCCTTGAATTTGTTTTGTTTATCAGGATAAACTTTTTAATGACACATTTAAAACATATAAATCCCCATAAAATAAAGAAGGATTCGTGTTGGTAAAAATATATAGAAAATTCCCACAGATTTTATGTGAATTACATAATAGAAAATAAGAATTTCATTGAGGTAAGTAGAGAATAAGAGTAACCCGAATGAAAATGGAGGTTCAAGTAGAAATCCCTTACCACTTTGTAATCAGTCTGTTCATATGCCCCAAAATTTATAATCATAAAATGATACAGTGAATACCATGAAAATAAACTGATTCGTTATATTATACATCAATGGGAAATATACATACACCATACATAATGAGTAGCAGAAAATACAGAATGTCCCACAAAAATAGAAGTGATGTGAGGAAACCCTGTACCTTACGTCTAAAGGTATTAATCACTTGATCTTAATAAGCTGAATACTAAAATTTTGGTTCATTAATTAATAATTATAGAACCTACATGTTATTTAATATATTTTTTACATACTTTTTATGTTCATTTATGGCTTTTTTATGGGATAAGAGGTTCAATTTCATTGTTTGGGTCCGTTTTTTTTTCACGATTGGTATACATATATACATGAATGGATATTCATGTAAAATGAGGATGGTGGTCCAAAAGTTTTATTTTATTAGATAACATATATAAGGTTATATGGTTTAAAATTAAATTTGTATTCATGGAGTTAATATGAATCATTATAAAAATTATTTAATGATAACTGTTTCGGTTAATTGGCAGTTTCTGAACATAATGAACTCATTTTTCTCCATAAATCAAAACCATGTGTGAAAAAAATATTCCATAACCATAGATGAGACATAATAAATATATTGTATTATATTTTAACCATAATAATGTTTTCATGACTAAAACTGAAGATGGTAAAAGAAATTGAAAACCCATCGTCCTTGAATGTGGTAAATTAGCACATATCGGATGGTGTTTTTTTACAAAAAGCATAAAAGAAAGGTAAATGAGAGATGATAAGAAATTACTCCATATTCATAACAAAATTATAGTATATGTAAGGTACTAGATTTTTCATAACATTTGGATGATTAGAGGTGACGATAGAAAGAAAGCAAAGGAACTTGAAAAGAAAGTAAAAAATTAAAAGAGGAATTTACCTGTTGAATTAATCTTCCTTGTGAGCCTCTTTAGGGGATATAATTTGGACTTTTTATGAGACTAAGGTCAGCTCCATGTTTGGCGGATATTGGGATAATATTTGAGTATAATTTATAAAAGGCTCAGGGTTTGAAAGGAGTGAAGAGAAGAGGGGAGTATTGGTGGGTTTTATAGTGGAGGATATGAGGGTTTTCTTAGTATTTTAATCATTAGATTATTATTATTCCAGAAGAAAATCAATATTTATGATTCAATGACCAAAAATAGAAATAAGTTCATGTGAGTTAGAACCAAGAGTTCTTACATCAATTATTATTCTAGGAATATTTTATTTAACCCATAATGTAGAAATACAGTAAATTACTGTAATTCACTATTCAAAAAATTCAAGTATTTTAGAAAAATCCCAAAAATTTACTCCAATGATTTTTCAATATGTATAATTATAACATGAAAACCATTTTTTGAAAATAAATTTCTGAATATTTTTAATTCAATTTTTAAATAAAATCCATATTTATTCAAATAAAACAACATTAAAAATATAACTCATTTTATAATACTTTCAAAACTTATTCAAGGTCTCATAAAATTATCTTATAACCATAAGAAAATAAAATAAAAAAATTTATTACATATTATCGAAATAAATTTCCATTTTAAATTACTAAATTAATCATAAAATTATAATTGAAATATTTATGACTTACAAAAATACCAATTCTTATTGCTATAATCATTTTTTCACTTATAAGATGTCTAAATTGTATTTATACATCCATGGTTCATGTTTTGATTTTTTTTGGATGATTTAATATTCATTACGATTTATAATGGTATGTTACTATTCATAATGGTCAACTTACTATTCAAAAAATATATATGTTGATCCAATCATACTCTAAATATCTTATTTAACGCAACTTTGTATGTCATTTTTTAAAAATTAAAACCACAGAAGTGACCAAATTATATTTATTGGATTGGTTATAAAAATGCTTAGTTTTGTAGAGACTCAGTGTTTTATGCATTCAATATTTATTTTCAAATCATGGGGTGTTACATTCTCCCATCCTTACAAAAAGGTTTCCCTCAAAAATTTAAATTTAAATTCAAAAGTAAATGGTTAATACTTCAAAATCCACTTATGGGAATCCCACATCAATAATACGGTTAAAATATATTCTTATTAATAGGAAAAGTTAAATGAATCAGTTTCTACAAAACTATGCATTCTAATTGGAATGCATGGTCATGTAATAAAATTGAAACCATCATGTTCTAATTGATACTGATTGAGAGCATGCTTAGATGAAAGATCATTTCCAAAAAATGATAAACTACTATTATGAAAAAGTTCATTAATATCATGAAAAAATAATATATGATAACAGGATAATAATTTTATTTAAGAATCTTTTCCTAGAGTTGAGTAATTTTTCCACTCTATAAGAGTATAAATATATATTTATATTTTATAAGCAAAATCTTATTCTTTGTTTGTTCCTTGAACAATATATACTTTATCTCATAACATAGCTTGCATCATGTGGTGAAATTATGCTCCAAAAACACATAAGATGATCCACATAAACCATTTATTAAATAGTTTAACATTCCAAAAAATCATGCCCCAATACTTTAGAATCATTCCCATATCCATCCTTTTTAGATCCATATACATAGGGTTCTTGTAAATCATCATTTTTTAGAACACCATGATGTATCCTACTCAATACATCTGCTACCTTATTTTCCATTAATCAACATGAAGCAACCCTAAATTTTCAAATTCCAAACATGTGAACATATTAGTCATGTGCCCTCTTGAAATATGGTAATAATTCAAATTACCGTAAAACATTATTAGAAACATGCATTCATCCTTAAAAATGCTATTGGAATTATATATAAAAATGTTGTAAAATCCATCAACGATAGCATTGACCACTTATCGACAAGTCAATAATCATTTTTTAGGTAGTTAGTACTTATCAAAATCACTCATTTCTTCATCATTGTCTTATTCATCAAGAGTATATTCCAGGTTGTCTTTCCCTCAACCGTTTTCTTTCCAATGATATTTTACTTCTACTGAGTCACTTATACTTGGTACAAATCATCATACAACCTCAAATACTTAATTAAATAGTGTTGTAGTAAAATCATTATATATTCTATAATTCATATAAATAGTACATTGCTGATATACTATTAAAATGACATGATTCATGATGAGGAATATTAATAATTCCACTTCATCTATGGAAGTATCATGACTTTCTCATTATCCAGTAACATTATCTGGGGAATATTGCTTTGACGCTTGGGAAATTGAATTGCATAGTGTCCCATCTCCTTATAGTTGAAGAATTATACACTGGAAACCATTTTCTGTCCCTTTAAATCATGATATTGATTTCCTTTTTCTCCACACATATAAAAAACTCCCATTCCTTTTAATCATTTACCAGGGTGATTCTTTCCATAGTTATCATATGTGGGAAAACCATTCATTCCCTTCTTCAAATTATCCGTCTCTTTCTCGGCCATACTTTTTTTTTCTTTCTTCCCATCAAATCCATAGGACCCACCTAATATTTTTCTTATCTTAATAACACATGATACTATTTCCTCCTATGATGAGTATACATGTGATACTATCACCCTTTGAAATTATGTCTTATTACCATAAGAGATATGATCCTTCTTACACTTTTCATCATGTGCATTGGTGATGTTCTCATTCCTTATGCTAGGCTCCATTTAAAATCAATTCCATATAATATATTGGCTCATAAAATAATGAACTCAATATAAATACAAACATAAAATCAATTAATACATCGTAAATCCTAGAACCATATACTTTGGTAACGTTGGGGGTATAAATCCTTCATTGTGGTGGGTAACAAAAATGTGAATTATCCTAATATTTTCCCCTAGGAGTGTCAAACCAAGTGTGAAGTAAGGTCCTCCATTGTGTACCAAGATACCCCAGGTCAAGCCCAAAACTCCTTGTCAGTTTTGTTACTCCAAGGAAAATTTATTCCATAACCACGTCCACTTGTAATATTTAGATAGGGATTTATTTTCATGAAGGATCCACATAATCTCTTCCTAACCAATGTTCTATGATGTTCAAGTATACTTATCCTCAGAGACTATCTTAGGGTTTTGTTCTCTAATCTACATTTTATATATCTAGTTTCTATGTTTCCTACTAAACTTCCTTTAATAAAAACAGTAACACCCAAAACCCAGTAGCCTTTAGATGGTGCATTATTTCATTACATTTGCATGATTATAAGAAAGTCATATCCCAAAGGACTGAGTAGTTTAGTAGTTTTGGGAAACCATATACATACATTGGTTCAACATTACATCTTTAAATGAAATAAAACAAATATGTTTTATTAGGAACATTAAAAACTCTATTTTTGTCCCTATAGGTCATTCAAAATAAACTTCTTCATGTCCTAATAAAATAAAAAATAAGAAAGGGGTGAGATCAGATGCTCAGTAAGGGTAATCAATACAATAGATGATGTCATAAACATAAACAGTAGGCATGGTGAATAACTAAAACACATTCCTTTAAAAATAAACTAGAAAAAATTATAGTCGGAATAAGATATGAATAAATAATTCCATAATAAAGCATAAACATGGGTATTCTACTAGTTCAATAACCTCATAGAATTTCAATTACTAGTTTCCTAATGATGTAAATGCATATGTCGGAAATTCTGAAATATACCATCAAGGCCTTGGCCAAGACATCTAAAAATGATTAAGGCCACGTCTAAACACATTTCTAAAAATTGTCAAGGCCTAGACCAAGTCCATATCTATTTGTCTCATTAAACCTAATGATTCATTGAGATGCTATAACGGGACCCACCAATAACTTACTAAGTCCAATGCCTTCCTCCTATGAAAGTAGTGACCACAATCAAAATATATGTTCATATTGAAACTAATAATTGAAATGTAAAAAAACATTCCCCAATCATTTAACATAAACACTAACCATTTATAGTAAAATGGTGAATGGTATCAATATAGTATATCCATAGTCAAAATAATCATCAACCCTTCAATAAAATATTTTAGATGACATCATAAGAGATATATCTTAATGAATTACAAGATTCAAAAATGTATGTTGACATACATGATGATACTTTTAAATGATACCATTGAAAAGTTATTAAGGAATTACTCCTTAAACATTAAAAAGTGTCACATTCCACCTTGAAACATTCAAATCATAATCCCTTAGAATATCAAGTGAATAATAAGACTTTTGATATGATATAGAAAAGGATAGTACATACAACACTTGCATGGAATGAGTGTTGAACAAGGAATATATTTCATAGATGTTAATGTGATATGAGAAAATTCTTTTACACTTTTGAATGAAGAATTCTTTTGGAATGTCAATTGTATTTTCCATAAAATAAAATTGTAAACATTTATATCCCAGAATGTAAATTTAGATGAA
Organism: Viscum album; assembly: GCA_963277665.1. Taxonomy (NCBI): domain Eukaryota; kingdom Viridiplantae; phylum Streptophyta; class Magnoliopsida; order Santalales; family Viscaceae; genus Viscum; species Viscum album. The sequence goes on along the minus strand of OY728151.1, from coordinate 1,446,184,927 downwards.
ATTGAAATTATATTTTAGTCATTAATGGTGACCCACTTAAGTGAAATCATGTAAAAATAGTTCTTAAGAATCTTTATAAATAAAACATTTTTGAGCGTTTTAAGGAAAGTATTAAAGAAAATTTTAAAGTGGAAAGGAAAGTGTTTTATCATAAATATAGAAATTCCCCAAGATACTTTTTCTTAATAAAATGTGTGTTTTTATAAAAATAATGTTGGATTAAAATAGATTCTCGTTTTCACTTGAAAACAGGTAATAATTTTAGAGGTTCCCTTGAATCAGGTTTGTTTATCGGGATAAAATTTTGAATGATCCTTTTAAATCATGTAAATCACCATAAAATTAAGAAGGATTCTGGTTGGTAAAAATATATTGAACATTAACACATAATTTATTTTGAGTACATAATAATAAAAAATAATTTCATTTAGGTAAGTATATAATAAGAGTAAACTAAATGAAAATGGAGGTTCGTGTAGAAATCATTTACCACATTATAATCAATCGATTTGTATGCCCCAAAATTAATAATCATCAAATGATACATTGAATACAATGAAAATAAATAGATTGATAATATTATAAATCAATGGGATGTATAAATTCAGAATACACAAATAATAGTTGTGAATATGGAATATCTCACAAAAATAGAGGTGAGATGAGGAAACCCCTTACCTTAAGTCTGATGGTGTTCTTCACATAATATTAATGACCTGAATAATAAAATTTAGGTTCATTAATTAACAATTCCATAACCATGTCTACATTTAATTTATTTATTATAACCTTATCGAGTTTATTAATGGCCTTTTCAGGGGTTGAGAGGTTCAATTTCACTGTTCATATCCTTTTGTTTCACGATTGGTATACATATCTACATGAACGGAAAAGCATGTAAAATGAAGATGGTTTTCTAGAATTTATATGTTATTAAATAAAATCTATAAGGTTAAATGTTTTTAAATTTCATTTGGTTACTTTTAGTGAAGATGAATCATTATATAAATTATTTAACGATAATTGTTTGGGTTAATTGGCTTTTTTTGAACACAATGAACTCATTTTTCTTTATAAATCAAAATCATATGTACAAAAATATTCCACAACCATATATGATATATAATACATATATTTTAGTCTGATTAAATCATAATAATTGGTTCATGACTAGAACTGAAGATGGTACTAGGAATTGGAAACCCATCATCCTTGAATGTGGTAAATTAGCACATCTTGGATGGTGTTTTTTACTACAAGCATAAAAGAAGGGTAAACGAGAGATGATAATAACATATTGAATAATCATAACAACATTATAATAAATGTATGTTACTGGAGTTTTCATAACATTTGGATGTGGATAGGTGATGATAGAAAAGAAAACAAATGAACTTGAAAATAAAGTAAAAGAATTGAAAAGAGGAATTTACCTCTTGAATTAATCTTCCTTGATAGCCTCTTTCAGGGAGATAATTTTGTCTTTTTATGATCCCAAGGGATGATGGATGTGGGGTATGATATTGGGAGGATATTTGAGTATAATTTAGTAAAGGAACAAGGCTTTATTGGAGTTGACAGAAGAGGGGAGTATAGGTGTATTTTATTGTGTAGGAAAGGAGGGGTTTCTTAATATTTAAATAATTAGTTTATTATTTTTCCATACGAAAATTAATAGTGATGATTCAAAGACCAAAATTAGTAATAAGTTCATGTGAGTTTTAACTAAGGGTTCTTAAATCAGTGATTATTATAGGAAGAGTTCATTTAACACTTAATGTTTATATACGCTAAATTACCATATTTCACTATTCATCAAAAATTCATGTATTTTAGAAAAATACCAAAAATTCCCCCCAACCATATTTTGACCAATATAATTCAAAAATAAAATCCATTTTTTGAAAATAATTTTCTCAATATTTTTTATTCAATTTTAAAATGAAATAATAATTTATTCAAAAAACAACATTAAAACAATAACTCATTTTATAACACTTTGAAAAGCTAATATAGGTCTCTTAAAATTATATTTTAACCCTAAGAAAAAAAAAATTATTACATTTTATGAAAATAAATTTCCATTTCAAATTATTGAATTAATCATACAATTATAATTAATGTATTTATGACATATAAAAATTACAATTCTTATGTTATGATCATTTTGCCTCTTATAAGATGTCTAAATTATATTTATACATTCATAGGTGTTGTTTTTTTTGGCCATTTTAATATTAATTACAATTCATAAGTGTATGTCAATTTTCATAAGGGTTAAGTTACTATTCACAAAAATGTAAGTTGATCCTATCAGAGTCTAAATATATTACTAAATGCAACAGTGTATGTCAGTTTTCTGAAATTCAAATTTCAGAAGTGACAAAATAATGTTTATTGGCTAGTTTATAACAAAGGGATGTTTTTTAAAGGCTTAGTGTTTTATGCATTGAATATTTATTTGAAAAATCATGGGGTGTTACATGTTAATTCCTTAAAAATCATTTATTCGTCATGTTATTAGCTTTTCTATGATATACAAGTATTCTACTTGAGTTAATGACAAACATAATGTTTTACAAAAGAACTATTCTTTGAGAAAACACACAATTTACATCTCATGATTATTTCCTTCTCTCAGTATTGATGATTATTATATCAAGTATGATATGCCATATTTCATTTGGAAACCCAATTTTTATGAATGCGTGTTTATGAGATGATAACCAGTCCTTTCCATGTGTTATTTATGTTCATTATTGATATATGTTCTATACGTGATGCATTATAATGTAAATTTTATGATGTGACGGTTGAACCTAGAATTATATAGTGCAATTTATATGTTATGATGTGACGGGCGCAACTATATAGCTCTCCAATGCATTGGTTAATGTGAATAACATCATTAGTAAAGTAAAAAATTCATGAACATGATGCTATTTTTGTTCACAACTATGTGTGGTAGTTAACTAGTAATACATAAGGTTTCATTTTTATGCATTACCTCATTTGATGCCTTTTATTAATGCTTCCTGCCATTTTTATGATCTTATTCCTATGTTATGATGATAATTATTATGCTCTCCCCCTGAATTATTTTCTCATGTTCTGATCCGCTTACTAGGCTTTTAGCACACACCTTTTTGATGTATATCCTCAGGTGATCACAAGTACTAAGTAGAACTAAAGGCCCTATAAGAAGCTTAATTAGAATAACTTAAGTATATTTTTAAGTTTCATGTTGAAAACATTATGTATGGTCCTAGTTTTCCAAAGACACTAACCTTTGGATTCACATTGTTTATAATGTTTATGTTGTTTATCATTAAATATATGTAAAATTAATGTATGAAAAGTTGGGTCAGTGTAGTAGGTACCAGAGGCACTGTTTAGTTAATTTGGTAATTATGATTAGAGAACCTTGGTGAAAAACCAAGTTATAGACTATGTATATGTAAGCACACAAGAATATTTTTTAAACATAGTTATCCCATAAGATTTGTTTTTAGTGTTAATTGGAAAAAATAATAAATTATTCATGACTTGTGGACATATTTTTTCTTTTTTTCTTTCCAATTTTAGAAAATGGTGGGAACTAGGAGAAACTAGGAAAACAACGGGTTCGAAGCATAATGCAGTGATTTCCCAAATGATATTCCAAATGCTTTGGGAGGTGGAATTCGAAACTTCGTGTACATTCTTAACTTGTGGTCTTATGTTATGAATAATAATATGAATAATGTAGAACATCCTGTTTCACCTAAGAATGAGTGACTGGTTGTCAAGTGTTAAATGTGGCAACAACCACCAATGTTTAGTGGATCTTCTGATCCACTTGTTGCGGAACTATGGGTCAACTCAATGGAGAATATATTTTATGTGATTCGTTATTCAAATATTGAGAATGTGACTCTGGTTGTTTAAAGACTTGATAGAGAGGCTGACCAATGGTGGGCATTGATTAAGAACACCAAGAAGAAAGATGAAATTGAACATATAGAGTGGGAAGACATTAAGATAATGTTTCATAAAAAGTATTTCCCATGAACTCTTCATAAAAATATAGAGTTAGAATTCATAGATCTATGGAAAAATAATGGAGAATATTTCATGACCTTCAAAGTGAAATTCACAAGTCTATCAAGGTATGTTTGGGGATTTTTATTAAAAAATTTATAAAAATTGATATATTCATTAGTGGTTTAAAACCACACCTTCCAAAGGCTCTTGCAATTCGAGAAATTGGGTGTTGTGATGAAGTTGTTTGATGTGGTCTCAAGGTGGAGATGGAGTTTAGAGAACGGTCACATAGACATGGTTATAAAAAAATAAATATGGAGTTTCCATGCTACAATATCTATTGAGAAAGGTGGAAATAAAACTCTATCACCCACATGTCAAAAATGTGGGAAGAAAAATCATTGGAACTGCCTCAATGAGATGGGGAAATGCTTCATGTTTAGGAGATAAGTCCACCAATCTCAATAGTGTCTAAAATACATGAGAAGGTGGGAAAATGTGGGGGAGGAATGGAGGGCACCCCCCATGGTCCAATGCCTCAACTTTAGCAAGAAAGGTAACTATGCAATCCAGAGTACTAAACCTTGAGTCCTCGAGGCTAATCAGTGCCAGAAGCCACCAAATCCAAATTAACAAGGGAATTATTTTTCTATCACTATTGTAGAAGTGGAGCAAGAAAATGGATTCATACAAGGTTCACTTCTTATTCACTAAAGAATGGAAAAAGTATTATTTGATTCTGGTTCTATGCATTCCTTTATATCATGCATGTTTTTTGGAATTGTTGAATAAAATACCCAAAAACTTGAAGTGTAGATATCTACTAAAACAACAGGTGGTGAAAACATTTTAAACCGACTGTTGGACTCTTCTCCAATTGGTGTATGTTGAAAGATTCTTCCACTGAATCTCGTGATACTTCTCTTGGTGTAATTTGATGTTATACTGAGGATGGATTGGATCTCTTTATATGGATAACATTTAAACTATTGGTAAAAGGAAATAAATTTACATATTCTGAACCATCCCATCCAACTATAAAAATAGAAGGAAGATCATGTGTCTCTTTTGAAAATTCATTCAATGGTGTGGGTGTTGAGTCCCTATGAAGAAGCATACCTAACTCAAATGGTTGAGACAAAGAAATTTATTCATCTAGTGGAAATTCCCATCATGAGGGAATATAGAGATATATTTCTCAATGATTTACCCTTACATCCACAATATTTTGAGGTAAATTTCTCAATTTAACTCACATAAAGAGCTACTCCTATCTCAATGTATCCCTATAGGATAGCTCATAACGAACTGGATGAGTTAAAGAAGCATCTGCAATAGCATTTGGAAAAAAAATTATATTCCCTAGTGCAACTCATTGGGTTGAACCACTGATCTTTGTAAATAAGAAGGATGGGTCAATGTGTTTGTGTATTGATTATCGAGAACTCAACAAGATCACCATAGAGAACCAGTATCCTCTCCCAAGGATTGACGACTTGTTCGACTAGTTACGAGGGGCTCAATACTTCTTAAAGTTGTATCTTCATTCTAGATATAATCAGCAAAAGGTGAAGAAGGAAGATATTTAGAATACTACCTTCTGTAGAAGGTATGGGAACTATGAATTTTTGTTGTTTCCCTTTAGACTTACTAATTCCCTTGCAATCATCGTGGATTTTATGAATAGAGTTTCTAGAAATTATCTTGAAAATTTTTTGGTAGTTTTTATCAATGATATTCTCATATACTCCAAGGGAAATGAGGAATCTGAAGAATATGTAAGGCTTGTGTAGGATACATTGAGAAAGTATAATTTGTATGTAATGTTCCGAAAGTGTGAATTTTTGATGATGAAATTAACGTTCTTGGGACATGTGATCATAAGTGAGGGAATTTCTTTAGACCCTTCAAAGATATATTCGACTGAGGAATGGCCCAAACTCTCTAGTGTCATAGAAATCCATATTTTTCTTGGATTATATGGGTAATACCAATGTTTTGAGATACATTTCTCATGGTTTTCAAGCCTGATAACTAAGTTAACATTGAAAGGGGTAGAGTATGTCTGGATATATGAATGTGAGGAAAACATTATGGAGCTAAATAGAAGGTTGATCACTGCAACTGTACTCACAATACTGAAAAATGAATGATGTTTTGAGATATAATTTGATGATTCCAAGAGATTCAGGGGTTTTTTACTCATACAAAATGATAATTTGATAGCCTATGCCTCACAATAGTTGAATATCCATGAGCAGAAAAACCCAACGCATTATCTAGAGCTATATGTTTGTATCTTTTACTTGAAAATATAGATGCATTAAATCAATGTTTAGAAGTTTGATATATATACCAATCAAAAGAGCTTAAATTATATATTCAGAAAAAAATATCTCCTCGTGTGTTTAAGTAGATGGTTATAGATAATCAAAGACTACAATTTCTCTATTCACTGTCATCCTAGAAAGAACAACAAGGTAGCTGATTCTCTAAGTAGAAAAGAACTGATTTCCCTATCCATGTTGCAGATTTAGAAAGACCCTATCTTAGTTGATATTCAAATGATGGATTTGGAAATCGTAAAAACAGGGAATACATCCTATCATTCCAAATTTATTTCCAAACCATCTATCCAAGAGATGATTAAGGATGGACAATGAGATGATCTAGAGTTAAATAATATAGAGAATGCAGTAATGGAAGTGATGTTTCAAGAGTTCTATATCAATGATGATGGTGTGATTTTGTTTTGAACATGAATTTGTCTTCCTTCATCACTCGGGATAAAGAATTATCAATTAGAAAATTCATGTAGCTCAACTTTCTATCCATCTTGGTAGCACCATTATGTATAGTGATCTTTGAGAACACTTCTAGTGGGATGACATGAATAAGGATATTGCAGAATATATCTCTAGGTGTTTGATAAGCCATCAAGTTGAATCTGAGTAACATAAGTCCAAATAGATGATCCAACCCTTTCCTATACTGATATAGAAATGGGAGACTTCCACTATGTAATTTTTCATGAGTCTCCTGAAGATTTCGAAAGGAAATAATGCAGTATATGTTGCGTTGGACCGACTCACCAATGCTTCTCACCTTATTTCTATTCAGGAAGATATCTCACATGAGAAACATGAAATGATATATGTGAATGAAGTGGTGATATTGCATGGGGTTCTATACTCAATTGTCTTTGATTGTGATCACATGTTCAAGTCCAAATTCTAGAGGAGTCTTCAATATACCTTGAATACTAAATTGAATTTTAGCATGAGCTGTCACCCCTAAAATGATGGACATTATGAAAGGATTATTTAGATGCTTGATGATATTCTAAGACCCTAATCTTTAGAATTCAAAGGGGTATAGGATTAGTATCTCCCATTGGTTGAGTTTTCATACAATAATAGCTTCCACTAGAGTATTCATAGGGATCCATATAATGTTATGCGTGGAAAGCGATGTAGAACTCAAACCTATTGGGATGAAGTGGAAGAAAGAATGATACTTCGACCCGATCTTGTACAAGAGATGAAAAAAAGGTTCAATCCATCCAAAAACATATCAAAGATGCTCATATTCATCGAAAGAGATATACTGAAAACTGTCTAAGGTAATTGGATTTCAACATTAGAGATAATGTCTTCCTTTTAATATCGCCATGGATGAGATTCCAACAGTTTGGAAAAAAAGGGATGCTAAGCCCAAGGTTCATTGGCCCCTTTGAGATCATTGAACATGTTGGATATGTGGCCTATCAGCTTGAACTTCCCCCGAATATGTCTCAAGTTCATGATGTCTTCCACATATCACTCCATAGAAAGTACATAATAGATCCCTCACATGTACTGAACTTAGAGGTGGTATAGCTAGAATATGATCTCTATAATGAGGAGAAAACAATAATATTATAGACTGGAGAGATAAGGTTCTATGCAATAATACAACACATCATGTTAATGTTTTTTGGAGGAACCATAAGTATGAATAAGAAACATGGTAATCGTATGAGGTGATAAAGGAAAAGTACCCTCTATATTTTATGTAAAACAAAATTTTGAGAGAATATTTTCAAAAGGGGGGAATAATGTATTGACCTAATGATTTATCATTGTAATTACCTTCTTATAATTATGTAATATAGTATAATCATGTAAAAAACATAAGGAAACACAATGCCACGTCATTCTTAAAATAACTACTAAATTCTATGGGACCTTTAAACATAATGTTTCCACTTTTTTATTTCAATTTCAAATATCTGACATACACGGTTGTGATTAGTGTGATGTTTGGAGACCAATAGGAAAAACATCATTTTATGTTGATAGTAAAATACCCTTATGAATAGTAATGTTATACTTATTTATAGTAATATGGCCCTTATGAATAGTAAATTGGTTATGTCAATAGGAACCTTACCAATGATAGTAAAAAAAATTTATCCATCCCATAAGTGATAATATAATATAATAATATTATTGTACTTGTATTTTTGTAAGTTATAAATATTAAACGATTAATTTAATAATTTAAAATAAAACTTATTTTCATAAAATTTATTTATACACTAGAATTTTTATGTCTTATTATTGTAGGATAATTTTAAGAGACCTTATGTAATTTTCCAAAGTGTTGCAAAATCAGTTTTAATTTTTAATTTTGTATTTTCCAAGTAAATGATGATTTTATTTAAATATTAATTATATATATTTAGAATTTTAATTTCATAAAATGGTGTAAATTTTTGAATTATACACAATGAAAACTGGTTATGGTGTATTTTTCGGAATTTTCTGAAATACTTGAATTTTTTGGGAATACTGAAATTTGATAATATACAAAATATTGAAAATAAATGAATTCGTGCATCATGAATGAGTCTTGTATGATGTAAATGGACATTGGTTCTAACTCAAATTCCATATTTTCTATATTTATTCATGGAATCATCAATATTTCATGTCTGTAGGGAAATTAATAAACTAATGAATTAAATATTCAGAAAACACACCTCCCCTCCAATGTAAATATCACCCCTCACAACCTCATTTAATCACACATATGGATCATTGATAATTTCCAAAATTCTAGTCAAATATATTCCCTATCCCCCCCCCCACTTCCATTATCTCTTTGTGTTATCAAAAGACCAATCCTAGGTTCATTTAGGAGGATATCAAGAGAATAATTCAAGAGGTAAATCCTCTATCTTTTCTTTTAATTTCCAATCATTTTCAATTACTTATCTTTTTTTCTCCCCACCTCCCCTCATCATAATGGAATGATAAAATCTAATAACTTATATATATTTTAATTATGTCATGTTAATGTATTATCCAACATTAAATTCCACCATATCTCCCTTTTATCCTAAAAATAAAATCATCTCCCATGAAGTGTCAATTTACCAACATCGTATGCGATGAACATTAATTTTTTCATAAATTACTTCAATAATGCCAATAAAACCATTAAATGTATTAAAAAAGATTATAATTTTTATTATTTAACCCATTTTATGTTTTGAAACTAACTTATATACATAGCCCTAAATGATAAAACACAATAAGTCTATTATGATCAAAACCCGCCAAAATTTACCCAAAACGATCATCATTTACTTTTATCTAAATATTCATCCTCAAGGTATAAAAAAACATCATTATAAGAGAATTTAAAATCTTATAATATCATTAATAAAATTTAAAAGAAATTATGGATGCTTATCCATGTTCTTCACAAACATCCATTCATGTGTACAAGTGAACCGTTCATGAAAACTAAGTAAAAGAAAACTCCCAAACAGTGAATTTAAACCATATAAATCATCCAAAGGCCCTCAAAATAAGTTAATAGAACCATAATGAATCAATTCCATGTATAAAAAGTTATCTGAGTATTAATTAGTGTAACTAATGTGATTATTCTAGACATTAAAGTGAAGAATGATTTATGACACAAGACAAGTGATTTCTCGAACCCAACTCTCTTTCTTTGAGTTTACCCTCTTTCACCCATTTTTTAGAGTGGTTATTCCATAAATATAAATTATTAATCATTTTATAAAAAAAAATTATACTTTATTTAACGACAGACACCATGTTTTCGAAAGGAAATTTCTTTAAAAAACACACCTTTTACTTCTCAATATTGTTTCCTTCACTCAATATTGATGATACTTATCTCAAGTATGGTATTCCCTATTTTATTTGGCATCCCAATGTTTATGAATGTATAATTATGATATGAAACAAATTCCATTAAATGAGTTATTTATTTTCATAATTGATATATGTGCAATGTTCCATGCATGCTAATGTAAATGTTATGATGTGAGGGGTGCACCTAGAATTATATAGAGCAGTGTGAATTTTATGATGTGACTAGTGTGCCTAAAATTATATAGTGCTATAATAAATTGGGTAATGTGAAGAACCTAATGATTAATATTAAATATGCATGAACATGATGCTAGAGTTTTTCAAAACTATGTGTGGTAGTTGACCACTATGAAATTAGGTTTTATTTTTATGCATTGCAACATTTAAAGAGACTTATTAATGATTTCTATAATGTTTATGATATTATGCCTATGTTATGAAGATAATGATTATGGTCACCCCCTGAATTCTTTTATCACATTCTTATCCCCTTACTGTAATATTACCTCACCCCTTTTTGATGTGTATACTTGGTGATTATGTGTACTAAGGAGACCTCAAAGGAAAATAAGAAGCTAGAGAAGAATAAATTAAATAAATTTTTGTGTTTTATGTTGCAAAATTTTTATATAGTGCTAGTTTTCCCAATACACTAAACCTTTGGATCCTCTTTTTTTAATGTTTTTATGTTGTGTGTCATTGAAATGATGTAAATTTATTGTAAGAAAAGAAGGGTCGCTATAAAGAAAAATATAAATCTCAGTTATATTTGTGTGTCTTGGCCATTCTTCAAAAACATTTTCTTTAGAAGGATAAAAAATTATTTCATATTTAGAAACAATGTTTCCTTGGAAATAAATTTGTTTCATCCAAAATTCACACTTTCATAATTTCCCATAAAGTTTCTTTTCTTTTATGGTTTTCAAAAAAACCCCATTGATTTTTTTCATGATCCTCATTACTTCTACAATATACCCTAATTTAATCAATTAAAACAACCACAAACTTGTCAAAGTTCTCATGAAATATTCTATTCATAAGATCCATGAATACAGTAGGTTCGTTCATTAACCCAAATATCATAATAAAAATTTCATCATTACCATATCTAGTTTGAAAATCTATTTCTGGAATGTTATCCTCCTTCCCCTTCATCTGATGGTACCTCGATCTCAAGTAAATCTTGGAAAATAATGATCTCCCTATAGTTGATAAAACAAGTAATAAATGTGTATAAAATTATACATTTTCTTTAAATTAATGTTATTCAAATCACTATAATCAATGATATGACTCATGGAACCAAATTTATTTTTAATGAACAAAATAGGATCACCCTATGGTGGTGTGCTAGGATGTATGAAGCCTTTGTCAAGAAACTCCTACAACTGATTTTTTTTATTCAAGAAGTTCCAATTGAGTTATTTGATAAGGGGGATCTGAAATTGTCTTAGCATCGGAAACTAAGTCAATTTAGAATCCATCTTTATGATCCAATATGACACTGGTTAACTCAACAGAAAAAACATCAATGTATTCATTTACCACTACCACATCATTAATCTGGATAGTTCTGCTGTTTTCAACAATATGAGAAAGATAAATTTTATTTCCATCATTTAATTGTTTCTTAGCTTCCTCACATGTTACTAATTTCATGGGTTCGTTCTTGTATACAAACTGAGACTGTTTCTGAAAAAAAAACGTCATTAGCTCTAAAATCAATATTATCATGAAAACCAAAAAGCCAATCCATACCCAGAATGACATCAAACTCTACTAAGGAAAAAACAACAAGAATTTTAGGTAATGTATTTCAATATATAACAATAGGAATATTCTTAAAATTCCTTTTGTTGTAAAATTTCCCTGTAGTGTTCTATCAATAAGTAATGGTCTCCTTTGATGTGGTGATATTTCCAATTTACCAGAATATTTCTCAAAAATAAAGTAATTTGTAGACCCCATATCAAACAAGAAATTATAAATATTTGAGTAAATAATCAACATAACTGATACCACTTCATTGGATGGCCCGACATCTACTAGTGTAGTCACAAATGTTCACACTACACCTTTTTTCTTATAGTCTAGATTATTTCCATCCCTCATATCCTTATTTAGAGAGGCACATGAAAAATGATCCATCTCTCCACATTTGAAAAACTTTATAGTTTTCATATCATAACTGTTCTTAAGATCATTTTCATTAAAATCTCAATCCATATGTCCAAACTTACCACATCAAAAACACTTCCCGATTTTCGTAATACATTCCCCAGGTTTCTTTTTAAAACACTTTTCACAAACTGGAAATTGGAAATTCCTACCATTATATTTCTTTCTTTGATTATTACACATTAGTTTCCATATGGAACTCTTATTTTGTTTTTCTTCAAAGTACATGTGATCATCATAAAACATGATTTCTATCCTCTCATCATGTCAGAAAAATTTCTTGTAACTTTTTAATTATCTAAAGGCCAATTCCATTTGGTATCTTGGATTAAATACTGAGTAAACACAATTTATTTTTCTATCAAGATCCTGAATAGTATTTGGAGCATTCCATGAATGCTGAGTGATGTTTTCTCTATACACTGCCATTTAATATTCCTCCTTTTTCCTCAATTCAAGTAATTGATTCTCGATCCTATGTCGAACTATGATAGGAAAATATTTTTCAAGGAAAAAACTTTTAAATTCATCATATTCTAGGGCTTCAATATCAACTTTGTCACTGATTTTATGGAGCATTGACCACCAATAATAAGATTAAACTTAAAATTGATAAATGGAAACACAACCCTTTTGATTATATCAAAAAACCCATAACATAAAATGTCTTTTCAAGGTCTTTAATCCATCTTTCAGTCGCTAATCCATTAGAAAATCCACTGAAAGAAGGAGGGTGTTGCTTCATAAAATATTCCACATTAATAATGTTCTATTGTGGTATCTCTTATTTTTCTCTTTCATAAATTCCACCACCATTTATTATCTATGTTAGCTGAGCCATTATGATCACAAACTACTTGGTTCCCCATTTCACCATTCCTGGTTGTGGATTTGGAAAGATATCAGCCTCTTGGTTCCTTCAAACATCATATTCCCTATTTCATCAATCCAAACAAACATATCTTAGATGAATCAACATGTCAATATTTAAATTATATATCATTTAAACATAAAAATAGCGTAAAAATCATTTATGGTATTATTTTAAGATCATATTAGCTTCTAAAGTTATCTAAATCTTCTTCTAATACAAACTATAAGGGCCAAACCTTAAACATTACATAATCTAAATATTTTAACTATATTTAACATATTTAAATTCCCAATGATCATTTAGGTTCATAGTTTTATAAATTTAAGACATAAATAATACATATAAAACCACAATCATACAATGTGGGTACCTTTAAAATAGTATCCATTTCTTCGAAAACATCAAATTATTTACACAAAACAACAACATGATTTCTTTGAAAAAACATCATTACATTTAATTTCACTTCATTATTTCTCTTAAACATCCTTATAAATTATGAAAAAAAATTAAAACATGAGATGATCATATGAATCTTAGTAAGTTATATTAAAAGAATGAAATAAACCATTAGTCCCTAAACACAAATAAACATATGAAATCATTTTCACAGAGACATATATCTCACTGATATATACTAACTTTGTGAAACCTGAGATGTCCATAACACGTTAAATACCATATATAAACTCATGTGGGTATTTTGGGATATGATATATCTATATTGTAACCCTCTCGGCTACCTTACGATTTTTAACCCTCACTGCTACCTTACAAGGTAACCCTCACGACTACCTTCTGGTGTAACCATTGCAGTTACACTTAGAGTTACCATACAATTGACCTCTAACAAAAACTTACCCAATTAATTTGAGAGAGGTATAGTCCCCACAATACATAATTAAAAATTTCCAAGAACAATATAATAATAAAAAAATGTGAATAATTTCATAAAAACATTTCTTTTGAATTTTGTAAAATAGAATTTTAATAGGGGATTTTTAAAGGAATATACCTTACAAATATAATATAATTGAAGTGAAAATTCATATAATGAAATAAAAATGTGTATAAATTGTAAATACACATAATAAATAATAATATAAACGAAATTAATTACACAAATAATCTTAGTATCACATAATTAATGAAGTATAAAGTTAACCCAGAGAATGGAAATTGGGTAAAGAATTCCCTTACCTCAGGTTCATCTTACATCAATCATTTTTTAAAATTATGTATAATGGTTAAAAGGTTGTTATTAATATTTTATAGAAGCATAATAATGTTTATGATACCTATATGATCATTCTATAACATCATTAGACCCTTTTATTATTAATATTTTGTTGCTTCCATTGATTCGGGTGTGTGCTTTACATGATTTCCATAGTCTATTCATATAGATTTTATTTTATAATGGAAGAGAAACTCTATATGTGGAATGAAATTGCCTTAATATGTTTCTAGATTACTAAATTATTCCTAAATTCATTTTTTTATCGAATGATGATAAATCATTAGATAAATCATTAGTGATATTTGTTTAGATCATTTTGGTGGTTCTTCGATAATCACCAAATTTTTTCATCATATACCATTGATGTTATGCATATAAGTTAATTACATATCATAAGAGAGGTCATATAATAAAAATTAAAATATTTTTAAACTATGAAAATGGATTTACAAGAATCTTTTAAGGAAGTAAAGTAAATTGGAGATACATCATCCCCGATGTTCGTAAATCGACCCATCACGGTCGATGTTTTTAGTTTTATAATAAGAGGAAGTGTAGAGGAAGAGTTATGATCAATTTTTACATTAAAGTGATAAAAATCATGAATATATATAATAATAGAGATGTCATGGCTCTTGGATAAGGGTAGGTGATGGGAGTATAACATTAGAAAATAATGGAAAATAAAACACCAGAAAATGAAAGAGGATTTGTACATCTTGATATATTCTCCTTGAGATCCTTCTTATGTCCTTTTTTTTGCCTTTTGGTGAGACCAGTATGTCTCAGGAATGTGTAAGATCCTTTTTAAGGGTATTTGGTGGAATTTATATAGATCTTCAATCTTGATTAGTTTGAGAGGAATAGGGGGTGATGTTTGTATTTATAGTTGAGGAGAGGAGGGGATTTCCATTATTTTAATCATTAATTTATTATTTTTTCTCAAGACTATGAATAGTCTTGATTCATGTGACCCAAAAGAGTAAATAGATTAAGTGAGTTCAATCCTAGGGTTCTTAAATCATCAATGATTATAGGAATAGTGTCTTTAACATATAATGTATAAATATTGTAAATTATTATATTTCACTATTTATCAAAAAATTTAGTATTTAATAAAAAAACAAAAAAAATGACCCATAAAAATTTTCAATGTGTAGAATTCAAAAATAAAATAAATTTTATCAAAATAAATTTCTAAATATGAGAAAATTATTTTCCAAATAAATTCATAATTTATTCCAAAAATAATAATTTTAAAACTATAACTTATTTCACAACACCTTCCAAAATTATTCAAGATCTCATAAATTATTAGAAATACAATATTTGGTAAATTTAATATTCATATATAATATTAATATTCATAAGGGTGGAATTAATATTGTTAAGTGTTGGTTAATATTCCCCAAATATTATGTATGTCATATCAGACTCTAAAAAACATACAGATTGCAACCTTGTATGTCCTTTTTTCAAAATTCAAATCATTGAAGCAGAGAAAATATATTTAATGGAAAGATTAAAACTACATCATTAAAAAAATTATTTCTATAGAGGCTCAATGATTCATGAATTTAAAATTATTTTTAAAACCATGGGGTGTTACAATATCCATCAATTTACCACATACATACATCCAGTAAAATATGTTAACTTTCATAGATATATCATGGGTAATATAGAAGAAATTTCCATTTAAAAAACCAAACATCCAATATGGAATTATAATTACCATTCTATTTATAAACACACCACTTATAATTAAGGATACACATTTCCAAATTCCCAATAAGCAACCGTTACACATTTCATAAAACCATTAAAAATCAAATGATTTTTTCCAAATTTATTTTTGATTCAATTTCTCATAAAACATTTTAAGGATTATAAAACACATAAAAAACACTTACCATTAAAAAAATATTACAAATTCAATGAATCCAATGTTTTAATTGGTAAATATAATTACAATACTATAAAATCCAATATAAAATCAAAGGGAAACACCATGAATTCATCTAAAACAAATAAAAAGAACCAAAAAGATCAACCGAATTAATTAATTAATCAATATATCCAAAATTAAAAATAAACACTACTAAACAAGACGAGGTTTCATGGATTGGAATTTAGTACTCCAATTGAGTGAGCATATTAGAGATCATGATAGGAAGTTACATGGTCTCTATATGGTTTTCAAGATTATGTACAACTACCATACACCTCTTTGAATTCATCAAACATAATAACTAAAAGACATTAAGTTTATAAAAACAAATAACCAATTCTCTAATACAAAAAATAAATTCTATCAAACAAACACTCGAAAACAACCAAGATATAAGATTATATTTCAGGGCATAACCATCCCGAACAAACCAGAAAATTCAAAAATATTTCCAAATCGATGGAGATCAAGAACTTACCACTAGTTGGACACTTTAATTACCCAAATCCAAGATCTAAACAAATAGATATACAAAAATAAGAAGTTATAATTTCTCTGATAACATTATTTCAAGAAGAAACCTAATTTGACCTCGAACTGGTCACATAGGATGGCCCGCATTAAAGAATAAGAGGTTTTCTCAATCATCTTGTGATTTAAACTAGTTTCATTCCTCAGGTATAACTCATTTCGGTGTTATTTTTCACATGTAAATAGTATATATAAATATAAACATTATGAATAATAATAATAAAAGAAAGTGTGGATGAAATAAAAATAGACCACTGCATTGTACTCTATAGGACCGCACAGGTCACCACTAACCACAAATTCACGTAGGATCAACGAGAGATCAATGATGGGAGAACCTACAATAGTAAAAAAAGATAATTAAATAATGTGTTATCAATAATATTATTAGTAGGAATTCTAAACGAAGAAAGAACCATTCCATATTCCATACATTTGAAAAAAAATATTTAATGAAATTTTGAATTAAATTTATTTAAAATTGGGTTTCATTTCCTTTAAAACATCGAATATGATAATAATTTAAAAGGAAACATTTTCCCATCCATTATTAAAAATAGTTTCCAAATAATGAAATATTTTCTAATAAATCATTTTATAAATAAGAAAACTAATGTTAAATAAAATATTTTAGTAAAAAATATGGATAACCCATGTATAAGTAAATATGTGATGATATACAAATTTCCAATGGAAACATAACAATTGAAATAATTTTATTATAAAAAAATATTTTGAGAAAATGTAAAATACATGTTAAATAGTTATCATGGGATAAACATAGACACCATGTGTGGAGACCCTAAATGTAATTGGTTTAGAATCATTCTTCTAACTTATTGATGTGATCCAAAGTCACTAACCAACCCAACTACTCTCAAATAGGATCACCAGTGGACCAACCCACATGGAAACTCCATCAGGATCTTGTATGACTATTTAGTACTAAATAGAAACTATATCGCAACTCTAAAAATGAATCCATGGTCCCAATGGCTATATATAAAATGGGAGGTGAGGTAGAAAACATGAACACAAAGAATTCCACCATACACTATAAAATCCACCTCTTAACATCATCCATGAAAATTACCCATTGAATGGAGAGTATTTGTGGTGGAACTAACATTTCAATAAAACATTTAACAGTAATAACCAATCCCTTTAAAATGAATAACAACCTTATTCCAATTGAGAACTATTTTGGAAACTCATTGGAAAATTATCATTTCATTATACTTTTAAGGAAAACACAGACCAAATGGAAAAAACATTCATATTTACCAAATTGAGTAAATAAAATATTCTAGATGTTAACTCAATCATTTTTTTCTTCACTTTTCAAAAAATATTTTTTAATCTTGATTCATCAGAGAAAAAAAATGGATATGGAATCATTAAACATGGAAAATCAAAAGGGGAAATTTTCATCCATAATAATACTTTTTAATAATATACATATTTTATAATATTATAAAATCATCAAATAAAAAAAAGAAATTAGTTATAATTTCCAAATTAAAGGAGTCGAAATAGTGATTCTACCTCAAAATATACTGATTATGTTGTTGGAAACCCCCACTTAATGCATAAATACATATACACCTCCACAAACATACACACATATATGTACCATTTGTCCCAATATACATATTCCCTTATCCATGAGGGGATATTTACATGGAAGATATCAATATATATGTTCACACCAATGTATTTACATGAATTTTGTCACTAAAGAGCCAAACTATAACCTATATAATAAAAATAAACCTAAATGTAATAAAATACCTTATTAAAATAATTCCAAGAAAATAAAATGGAATAAAACCTACCAATAACCAATGGAAAACGCACTAACATTGTCAAACATGGCTAGAATATGCCATAATCAAACATAAAAAAACATTGGAATAAAGATAATATAAAAATAACACATCAAAATGGGTTAGGTTTCATCATAGGAATGCATACACCACTAGTGGAGAATAAAGACAAAGAATAATGGGAGAAAAGAAGAATGGGAGTGGTGGATCAGCCTAAATGGGATGGTATAATATAGATCGAGAGAAAAATGGTGAGAATATGGGTTAAATGTAAGAACCCTGAATTTCCTTGTAAATTGTATTTTAAATATATGGAAATTTTACGAGACTGTGAAAATTTAGAGCACACAATTCTGAGGCCCAATGTGCCTGGAATAAATTTCTAATCTTTCCTTCGGGTATGTTCAGTAAACGTACGAGAAAGTTTTTCTAACTTTTGAATCGGTGCTCGGAATTGAAATCTGAGGGAATCGTTGAACATGCAACACTGGTATTCGCTTAAAGAGACTTTCACCTCGATGGATGTTGGTCGAGGATGAAAGCTAATTTTTTGGTTTTTTTGTGGAAATAAAAAAATAATATAAACTTCATTTTATTTTATTTTGAACTCACATAGGGATATTTCTGTTGGGGACCACCAAACCTAAACCTCCCATGAGAGGTTATGATGGTTGGACCACCCGAATTAACCTCCCATGAGAGGTTACAGTGGTGGGACCACCTAAGGTTAAAACCTCTTGAACTCCCTATTAAGTGGGGAGAAACCTCTTGAGCACCCCAATTAATGGTTCTAACCCCACCCTTATTTTATTATGCCACCCACCTTAATTAATTATGCTTTTTGAATTCTTGCTAACAAAATAATAGATGTCTTAATCGATTATTTTGGGTGGAACTTTGGGAGAGAAGGACTTAGGGAGAAAGCTCTCCAATGAAGAACTTCCACCACGATGAATGATCCTCCAAATGAAGAATGACGGTGAGGAACATCTTTGAATTCATCCTTGGAAGCAGCTTAGCGAGGAAACCGACGTTAGATGTCTTAGATGATTGACCTTTTATCCTCATCATCATCAACAAACAATATGAGTTAGGGATGGTTATTAAATTCGTGAATCTTCTCGATTAATATCCTTGTTCTTGATTCATGATTAATTTTTAGCTGCTTGTTGCCACTCTAATGTGGAGTGTGCAGGACAAACTAACATGGCCCATCCTCTCCGTAATTCTTGTGTTAAACTGTGATGTTATTTGCGATGGCGGCGGAAGATGACCAACGATGAAGGGGGCACAAGAACGGCTACTTGCACCACCATCGGCCGCGACGAAGGCGATGACGCAAAGACGCCGCCATGTGACCACTGCCGCCCCACAGCCTCTGCACCGTCCACGAACACCACCTCCATTTGCAGCTCTGCCCCACCCCGAGGCTGGATAGCCGCACTCCCAGCCAGGTCGCGCCCCAGTTGAGCCAGCCACGGTGCTCTGGCCTCTAGGACGAACCAGCCCCATGCCCACACGGTGCTTCGGTCGCCTGGTCGAATCGGCCCAATGCCCCCATAGCACTCCGACCGAACCTTCCCGGCACCCCCGTGGCGCTCTGGCCTCCTGGCCGAACTGGCTCATGCCACCCGTGGCCCTCCGAGCTGACCCGGCTCACACTGCCTGCCAGCCCTCTGAGTTTCCCCGTGGCCTCGTGCCCTCGTGGAAACCCCCGTCCGAGCCGCTCCTCGGTCTCACGCCCTTGTAGCCACGCACTACCCTCTGCAGCCCCTCACGGTGGGTCATGACGGACACAGCGGGCCGGACAGAACCCAATGGGTCGGGGCGCACTGCGGGCCGGGCCAGACCAAGCGGGTTGGGCTAGGTCAACTCGAACCGGGTCGGCCAAGGCTGGGATGGGCCAGGTCAGCCCGACCGAGTCAGACCGGACTCGGGCCCACTATGACCCATTTACATTCTTTTCGCCATAACTTTATCACTAGATGTATGTTTGATGGACCGTCAGCTGCGCTGGAAATCTTGGAGCAAGACGGTCCATTTGAGTGATACCCCACTGTGTTTTGGATTGAGATGGGGAACGCTCAGGTTGGATCGAGCATGAATCCAACTGGGCCCCCGGGACTAAGATACTTATAACTCATAGACTGGGCATCCGATTGACACATTGTCTATTATAATGAGACCCATGTGACATGGAAGACCTTTGAGATACATTTTCATGGGACTTCTTGGAAGTTGGAGTATCAACCAGTATCTCATGGAGAAGATCCTTCCAAAGTCGAGCGGGCATAGTGTGGGAACCTAGTGGTTGGCTGACACTTGATGACTACTGACAGTTTCGACTCGGAGTGGCTTGACCGGCCCAGTGGGGAGCATCTTGGTGACATGGAAGACCCATGGTGGGGAGCGCCTTGGTGACATGGTAGACCCACAGTACTCGACAGGAGGAGTACCTCAGCCGGCTACGAGGGGGAGTGCCTTGGTGACATGGCAGACCCATGGTGGGGAGAGCCTTGGTGATGCGGTAGACCCACAATACTCGACAGGAGAAGTACCTCAGCAGTCCATGGTTAGAGGGAAGTGCCTCTGTGTGACGCAGCAGGCCCAGTGTACTCGATAGAGGAGGAGTTCTTCAGCAGACAAGGTGTTCGACGTTGTGACTGGGAATGTTACTTGATACTACCCCTAGAATAAATCATGGTGTCTGTTGAGCCAGTACCTCTATGTTTTATCATGATTGAGATGGATTACTTGATAACTTAGATATATGTATGGGCATATACCATAGTAAGTTTGTCTGTTGATTTCATATTTTGTGGTTTATCCTTGGTGGATTTTGTGAGACCTCGAGGGTCTCGGGGTCCCTACTGTGTATCGTTATACTCAACCCTAAACGAGTTATGCCTGCACCTTATTGTGTTGGATGATAATGATGGACATCTTTGATTGTGGACGTGCGTACCAGGACTGGACGGTGCCTGGACGTGGACTATACAGTGTATCGATATGCGGAGGAGACGACAGCCGAGGAGTGCTGAGGATGCGATCTGTACCTACCCTTTAGGTAGGAACTCGAAGGATGACCCAGTAATTGTCTTTCTATTTCTTCAATTGTATTTCATTTCAGTTGTACTTGTTCTTTCTAGTTGGGCTTGTATTTTGTCCCCTTTTTACTTATTTTAGTCACTTGTTTACTATAAAGCTCACTTCTGTTTGTACCTTGCTGTGTGTTTGGTTGCATGTATTTACCGGTTAAAAAGGCAATGTCTTCCCAGTTTTAGGGAATATTCCTTTGGTGCTAGTCTCCAATCCCTAGCCTATGGAAGGCAGGCATGGGGTAGTAACGGTATGGGCCCCGGGGGATGGTTCATGACTAATTGGTATCAGAAGAGTCGGTTCAATCGTAGAACTTTGGACTTTGATCTTTCCTTGAATGGAAATAGTGTTAATGGTAGTGAGTGTGGTTATCAGTTCTGGGAGTCCACTATTGGTGCAGCGGCCAATGAATCCAAACACCAGGACCCTGACTTCTGATTTCTGACTCAGTGCCTAAAAACACTTATTGCGTGTGGGTTTACAAGAGTTTTTCTGCAAACTATTTGATTCTGATCACTAGGTATAACTTTTTGACTCTTTCATCTCACCAGGTATAACCTTTCGAATGTGGCGCACCTGTTTCTTTTCTGGATGCATCCCCGCAAACAACCAGTTAGGGTTCCAAGAGTTGTATGCACTGATATCCCACAGAGTGACGAGGCCTCAGTGCAGAGCCCTTTTCCCGTGGACGCACATGCGGTACCACTCCTCGTTGGGCCACCGAGGCCATCATCCCCAGCATTAGATGGTGCACGCCACTTGATCACGTTACAAGTGTTCCAGCACCAGAGGCCACCCTGGTCCAGGGGAGAGATGGACCCGCAGGCGGCTGATGATAGGCAGGAGGCTGTGGTGAGAGTCTTCCAACTCGTAGGGACACCAGTCGATCTCATGGTGATCATTGTTTCCGACCTTCTACAGGAAGTAGCGGGCAGATGGTGGAGCTTGATGCTCTAGGTTCACGATGAGGTGACGCTTCTCTGGGCAGACTTCGAGAGCCTGTTTTGGGCAGAGTTTTTTCCGGTGACTCTTCATGCAGTACACATACAGGAGCTTCTTCATTTGAAGCAGGGAAGCATGATTGTAGCTCAGTACTCAGCAAGGTTCACTTACCTCTGACTTTATTCCACCGATATGGTGTGGGAACCATTTTTTAGGGCCCGGACCTTCGAGAATGGACTTAGGATAGAGATCAGGGTTTCAATAGACTCACTCAGCATCCCGACGCAGGCAGGGGTGTTAGAGAGATCCCTCTTAGTGGAGGGTTTCCTTGAAGAGCAGTCACCAACAACAAGACCCACTACCGGTCATCATGTAGTGGAGTCTTCTACAGATGGTAGTAGATAGATGTCACAGAGGTCCAAGAGGGCCAGATCTACTAGTGGACGACTGCATGACTCAGGATCGTTTTTGCGGGGCACCCGAGGAGGAGACTGACATGCCAGGAGTGAGCAGTGTTTCTCATGTGGCGGGTAGGGTCACAAGACTCGTGATCATCCAACCTTCCATACAGATGATCAACAAATTTTTGATGGAGCACCTAGGTATAGATAGAGATTCGAACAAGGAGTTTCGTAGTGAGCACTTGGACGTGGTAGAGGATTTGGTCGTGCATTTGGCGGTGGGCGACGATTCAAGATATTACCACCACCACCACCAGGAGGTCCAGCCCGACCGCAGGGAGTAGGTGGACAGGGGAGAGCTCACCTCCAGGAACCTAAGGCTTATGATCATGGCGCTCCAAAGATGATTCAAGGTACACTCAGTGTCTACCCCACCATAGTTTCAGTACTTAGAGACATAGGTTTTATCCATTATTTTATTTCCACTACCCTTGTTCGGAGCTCAGAAATTCTGATGGAGCTGTTTGATTGATTCTTACGGCTTGAGACTACTAATGGAGAGGATTCTACTATTACACACTGGTGACGACAGTGTGAGATGACTCTAGGAGGCAAGAGCTCCGGCTGGAATATCCTAGTAGTGGCATCGAGGCCTTATGACTCCGTCATTGGTATGGACTGGTTATCTACAGTCCATGCTCAGATTGACTGTATTAGGCGCAAAGTGCGGTGTTTCCACACGGATGGGACCAATTTTACCTTCACCGGTAAGAATGGAGCCTTTGCAGCACATGATGGACTTACCCGGTGAAGTGTGCAGCCGATCACTCATCATTTGGCTAGCCTTACCCTTGGAGCAGTTGATGTGGAGAGTCCGAGCTATCCTATAGTGGTGGACCAGTATGCGGATGCATTCCCTAATGATGTTTCGGGTATACCTCCTCGCAAAGAGGTGGACTTTTAAATTAACTTTTACCCTTGTACGACACCTATATCTACACCAGCATCTCGGATGGCTCTCATAGAGCTTCGTGAGCTGCGGGTACAGATAGAGGACTTTTCGGGGAAGGGATTCATTCAGCCTAGTGTTTCACCTTGGGAAGCACTGATTGTTTTCACCAAGAAGGTGGATGGGAGCACAGGACTTTGTGTTGACTATCGGCAGCTAAACCAGGAGACTGTGGAGAAAAAGTACCCACTCCCGAGGAGTGATGACCTCTTTGATCAGCTGAAAGGAGCACAGTGGTTCTCGAATATAGACCTCAGATCAGGCTATCACCAGCTCGGAGATCGATATGAGGATGTGAAAAAGCCATCCTTCAGAGGTCAGTATGGCCACTACGAGTTCTTGGTTATGCCATTCGGCATAACCAATGCTCCAGCAATGTTCATGGGACTCCTGAATTGGATCGTTGTTCCATACCTTGATCGCTTTGTAGTAGTCTTCATCGATGACATTCTGATCTACTTGACTACTGAGGAGGAGCATGTCTATCATTTGTAGGTAGTACTGAACACACTTCGAGAGCACCAGCTTTATGGTAAGCTCTCTAAGTTCCAGTTTTGTATCTGAGAGGTTTAATTTCTGGGAAATTGTCAAATTAAAGGCCGGAGTTGTAGTCGATCCAGTGAAGATTGAGGAGGTACTTGCTTGGGAGCCACCTGGGAGTGTGACGAATGTACGGAGTTTCCTGTGATTGGCTGGATATTACCATAGGTTTTTTCAAGAATTCTCCAGAGTTACAGCACCACTATCAGCCTTGACGAAGAAGGGGAAACCCTTCGGTTGGTCGGAGAGATGCCAGCAGAGTTTCTAGGAGCTGAGGCAGAGGCTGACTAGTGCCCCCATCTTGAGGCAACTAGAGGAAAGCATAGGTTACGTAGTCTACAGCGACACATCAGGGACCAAACCCAGATGTGTCCTGATGTAGAAGCGAGCAGTGATCGCATATGGTTCTCGATAGCTGAGACAGCTTGTGCAGAACTACACTACCCATGACTTGGAGTTAGCAGTAGTGGTTTTTCCTTGAAGATGTGGCGACACTATCTGATTTTGTGGCACTCTTACCATACCTACCTCTTGGGTCCCAACATTCCATGTCTCTAACTACCTAAAACCCCAAATAACAATGCCCTTATCTGATTCAATTTTTTTACGAACCAAGCCATGATTCCATCCAACCCAACATCTTACCCAGTTCGAGACATGGACTGAAGGGTGTTCCAGATCCCCATGTAATAGAAACTAGTGTTTAGAATCAAATTAATCACTAAGGGGGGTGATTTTTCCCAATAAAATAGGATCAACATAAAATAAACTGAAAAAATGAAAAAAATATAGGAACTTCTAATAAATACATAAACAATTAAACTTGGTAAAAGATAAAACTGAACAAAAAATTAAATCAAAATAAAAAAATATAGACCACATTGATAAGATCTCTATGCAACCTCTTAGTCACCACCAACCATAAGACTAAAATAATCCAACAATGAGCACATGAACAAGAAACCTAAACATACATGATAGCTCAGTTCTACCTACACCGATTGGTATATGTTGAGTTTGTGCTTAAACTGTTCAGTAGGTGACCACCATAGAATTCATACATTTCCTTCCCAAAAAAATCCATAAAAATAGTCTGAAATGAACATGTAAAAAATAGTGTTTTCTCATTTTAGTAAATAACTTAGTTCTAAATTTTTAAAAACATCACAAACAACATCATTATTTCCAAATTAAGGATACCATTTTAACAATCAAACACAAGATAATAACAAAACAAAAAAGTAAAGAGGTATGTTGAAAGATAAATAGTCAGAGTAAATAAGTAACCAAGTGTTTTAGAATACAAACATGAAAATAAAAATAGTATCCATGGGAATTCTTAAACATCCCTTGAGAAATCCCTAGATGTACATGTTTTATACTCACCTACCATCATATGGTGCATCTCCATAGACTATAACCAACTCACCGCCAAAAACTAACCATTCCTGTGGAATATCCCATCATGACATATCATATCAAGGGGGGTAACAACCCATATAATCATGCTTAAAAAGAAACCATCACTTGAAACTTTAAACTATTCCCTAAAACCCCATGGTAATAGTGTAATATGTATGTAGGAGGTCCCCACACACGTGACTCTCCTTACCTGTCATCATTTCTTTTCCCTAACCCAAACATAGACATCGCCTATATGATAACCCATATAGGGATATCCTATATAGGGTTTTTTATTATAAACTAAATCATTCATAAGTTCCAACTGGGTCTTCCCCTCAAAGGTTTTTTAAAACTTTTCCAAAAAAACATTCCGAGATTCTAACAGGGCATTTACACTTTCAAAACCACATTTCATTTCAAAAATGACATAAGTTTACAACCGGGTCATAAATACAATAAAATTAATTATATCACAAAAATATTCCAAATGATTTTTAAGATACCACTTTCATATGAATAATGAAAAATGGGCCTTAACATTCCAAATCCAATTCTATTTCAAAAACCATTTCAAAACCATGTGGAAACATAAAAATAGACCAATGGTTCCAAAAAACCATTCATTCTACTTCAAAACCAACTACCATTCGATGTAAACAATGGGAAATAAATTTAAACATAATTTGAAACCACTTTCATTTAATTTCAAAAAAACTAATCCATTTTTAAAACATTTAGAGTGATAAGAGAAGAGAGAGTGAGGAGGGATAAGTGATTTCAAAATTTTGGTCTTTTAGTTGAGTAAATTTTATTCAAGACTGTTATCATTTAAATACCCATAAAAGTGTGAATTATAAGCACCCATGGATGTTTCAACACACAATGATTCACCACAAGCACCCATGAAATCAACAAAAAATTATTTTTAAGGGAACACTATGAGTTTTTTAACCAATACAGATAATTACACTATAAACGACACCTGATTCCACATATAAATACCAAATCACAATTCAACTAATTTAATAAAATATACCTATGGTAAAACACAAATAAAATCATCCAATTTTACTTTAATAGTTCAATTGAAATTTTATGAAACATATTAGCTACATATATACATAGAAATAATTGAATAATTATATAGAAAACTATTTTTAGAGAATTCTATAATCATGAAAGTATCATAATAAGTTAACAAAATTCATAAAAATACTGTGAAAGATATATAGAAATTTATTTAAATCACCAAAATAGCACTGGAATGTATCAAAAAGGAAATGTATGGAGACAACTTCTTCAAAGGCATTTAGATGAAATGAAAAATAAAGGGAATGGAGAAATTATCCCCATAGATGATATACACACACAACATCCAATGTAAACTTAATCACACACAAACCATGACCCATAGGGTTAATCCAAGAGGAAAACCCCAAAAGGAAACCCCAAGAACATGAGATATAATGGATAGGGAAGGGGGAAATTGACCAAAATCCAATGGAAATCACCTTAGGAACCTTCTGGGAGAATAAATGGAAGTTGGGAGAAAGGGGAGGGGTATAGTGAATCCCACTGGTGTGCCTAGGTTATAGGATGGAAGGATATAAATTTTTTTAAAAAAGCATAGAGGAAATATTTTGGAATTCCATAATTTTTGGAATATGAGAAGATATTATGGTTTGGTCACATAGTTTAACAAACCATAAACCCACTAGGAATGAGTTATTTGAATGATCACCCTATATGGGATGCCCAAATGGTTACCAAATAGTGTACCCAACATGTTAAACGCCTCTATCATGTTATAGAACCAAACCACATGGTTTCTGCATGATTTCCAAAACCATGTGAAAACCATGTGCCCCTCTAGTAGACACCCAAAACAATCCATAGACTTGCCTAGGTAGGGCCACAAAATTTACCCTAACCATTATCAAACTGTGTATAGGCCAAAAGTCTCGAGATGTCTAAAATTAAATTTTATTAATTAGTGATGAAACCGAATATAGAACCCTCAATTTGAGGTATTTATTCTTTTTCCGACTTTTTATTTGTTTAATGTGATTGGGATGAGTTGGGAAGAGGTTAGGAGAGTACGGAATAGTTTTGAATAAGTAGGGTGGATTTTTTAAGGGTGAACGGTTTGAGCACAGTTTGGGAAAACCATGTAGGTTCTCCAGATAATTGTGTAGGGGGAAAGAGTGGGATTCGCATAGTCTGTGCTTGGTTTTCCAAACCCTATGAAACAACCGTGCGGGACCCCTTCTCTAGAGGCCGCAGTGTGCACATGGTTAGAACATGTTTTTCCAAACTGTACGGGCTAACCGTGAGGGCACATAAAAAGGGGATTTTTTAATCTGGTTTCACTCAATCTTCACCTATATTACTACAAACATCCTCCAACTCGAGCCTCACTCAGGATTTTCTGTTATCAAGAATTTTAGGGGTTCTCCCACTCATTTTGGAAGATATTTGAAAGTGTTTTCAAAGTGTTTCAAATTTGTTTCTCCTAGGTAAGTCCTTTCTCTTTGGTTTTCTCTAGATCTACTTTTCCCCCTCTCTCAGTTTTCTAGATCTACATCTGCTGTGTGTAGATCAGGTTTTTTGTAGCATAAAGTGATTATTTTAGGGATTTTGATGATATTTACGAGTATCTAGAGTGGCCTTGGTGGTGAATTCACCGGATTTGTGGTGTGGTTGCTTGTGGGTCGATTTTTCAGGAACACTAGAGGTTGATGGCTTCTCTATTAACTCCAATTGTTTAGAACTAATGGTTTTGGTTATAATTAATTGGTTTTTCATTAAATTAAATTTGATTATGATGTTAGGGATCTCGGTGAGAAAACCAATTTCTGAAGATATGGTGTTTTTTGGTGAAATGGGATAAAGTTGAAAGAGGGGTTTTGTTGTGTGGTTTTAAAATATAGATTTTAAAATTTGTTTCATGGTTTGGATTACTGAAAATGGTTTTTGAAAAAGTTTTTCAATAAAAATGTGGTTTTATTGGAATGAGATGTGGCGTGTAAAATGGTAGAAGGTGTCTTCAATAAATGGGTGATTTGTTGATGTGAATTTTCATGTGTTGTAAATAATTGTGTGCTTATTATGTGTCCTTGGTTCTTTATGATTGTTGGTTGATTAAGTTTTATGGCTTGTGTTGATTGTGTATAAGTGGGTGGGAAGTCTCACTATAAAAGGTTATGTATTGTGGATGGAAGATCCACCATTATGGACAATGGTCGGGAAGCACCACTACTTGTAAATGTAGTGAACAGGTTGGATGGATGTGTCACCATTTTGGTTGCCTTGTTTTGTGTTTCTTGGTAAGATGGAATTTTTTGGGCCAATTTGTGATGGTGTTATGTCTTATATCATAGTTTTGTATTTACCTTATTTGACATGGTTTGGTAAGGGTATTTTTGTCTAGTGTTAATGGTTAAAAAATTTAATCTTTTATATAAACTGCTTTATATAATTGTGCTAATGGTTCTTTCCTAGTTGCGTGTGTAGGGATTTAATTTGGAAAAAACGTACTAAGTATTATTATTCACCCCTAATTTGGATCTTGGGTGCTTTGGTAGATGTTGTTCTAGGAAACAGTTAAGGGTAAAACATCTCATTTTTCTTGCAGTTTGACATGATTCTTTTCTGATGTTGTGGGTCTTGGAGCATGGGGATTGGTGGGGAGATATTGATGGTGTCCTAGTTCTTTGGGGTATTATTACGTTGTCTTCTTCTCGGTACTCGGATATTTGTTTTGGTAGTATTGGCATTAGGGAATTTTTATGGAATAGTTGATTGAATCTTTGTAATGTATGGGTTGGGTTGTTTTGTTGGAATGCAACATGTTGCTTTTTGGTAATGGTATTTTTAGTTGGTTGAATTTATCTTATGTGAAAATCATTACCCAATATTTCTTGAAGACCTTGGCATTTATTGCTAGCCATTTTTACCCTGGGAACATCACTTAAGGCCAATTAGTATTCGTCTTCCCTCTCAAGCCAATGGGATGTGGTGGGATATTACAATTGGTATCAGTTTTTTTGGTCCTTGGATTTCTAGTGAAAGCATAAATTCAGTCAATTGGCATTAATTGTTGGTCTTAGTGTTGACACTCTTTATTAGTATATTCATTGAGTCGGGATGGTAGAAAGGCATATGATCATTTGAACAAGGAATTTATGGCATAAAAGGATGTTGCTAACCCTTTTAAGGTGATATTCAAGTTACCAGAGAGTTGGGTACATAAGTGTTTCAAGACACTTATAGAAATGGAAATCCCATGGTCATGGGGTAGCCAATGAGATGAGCATGTCATGCATGGTAGGAATGAATTCCCTCTAGGATGTATACTTCATTGGGGAGTAATGATTTATTGTGTGATATGAATGTGTAGATTTTGAAATATCGGAATTTGGTTTCAAAAAGGAAGGATTTGAAACATTGAAACTTGTGGTATTTTGAAAATGGGTTGATTTTAAAAACATGGGGATTTTTCATAATATTGAAACATGGGAAATGTGAATTTTTGGGAATTTTTGTGGTGTTGACTATTTTGTATTGAATTTGAAAATTATATACCATTTTTTTAAGGGAGTGGGAATTATAGTGGTTTTTGTATTGAATGAAATGGCACCAGGTAGGCGTCGTAGAGACTAACTAGAAGAAGATACTGAAAAATATGGTTACACAAAAACCACAAGTGAACCATTTGCTAGTTTTGAGAATAGTGCAAGCTTTGCAAGCTATGGAAAGTGGGAATAAAGCAGACGAACCAAAGCATGTGGATCATGCGGTTCAATTTCAAAGGCAGAATCCACCTATTTTTAGGGGTGATTCGGAGCCAAAAGGTCTGAAACATGGGTGAATATAATGAATATGGTATTTTAATTCATGGTAACACTAATAGAGATGAATGTGAATTTGGCCACGTACATGTTGGAATATCTTTCCATTCAGTGGCGGGAGCTAGCGGTCCAAGCTGGGACGGACCAAGCTGTGACATGGGAGGGTTTTGAGGAGTTATTTAATTAAAAAATATACCCGCATACATTTATAATTTAGTTTACAATGGATTCCATCAGTTTGAAGCAAGGCATCATGGTGGTAAAGGAATATGTGGCTAAGCTTACGAACTTATCGCAGTTTGCACCTGAAGTTGTGGTTAGTACATCATTGAAGGAATGAATTTTTGATTCTTGGTTGAGCCAGGAAATTCATTCCAAGATATAAGTGTTGTATATAAATGATTACATGGAAATGGTGAATAGATCTATGGTGGAAGAGTAAGATATTTGGTGGGCTACATATGGGGGATGTATGTTGGTACCAACAGGGAATAGTGGGAACTCAAATGTTGGGTTCAAGAAAAAGAGGGACACTTATTTCCAGGGTGGGAGTATGGCTCAGAATTAGACAGTAGGATCAGTTAATCTTCCTCTGAATCCTTAGAGTAAGCTGGGATATTTTTAGTGTGGCTCTATAGGACACATCAAGTAGGATTTTACTACGCAATTAAAGGTTTCAGGTGCAGCGGAATCATGATTGGGTCGGCACCCAACTTTAATTTTTACCATGATCAATTATTATTCTGGGATCAATATGATGATGAATGAAAGTCTCCATGAAATAGAATTAATGATTCAGATAAAGAAGGAAGAGGTTGATAACCTTTAGAGAACATCTTTCACATCATATTTATAATTCATTTAATTAATTTCATTAAGATAAGAATACATAGATCTTCAGTATTTTCTTCATTGATGATTTTTATCATCTACAATGACCCTTATGGATTGTTTCATTGCGCTTGAGAGGATCCAAACTAGAATCACAACTAGAAATAAGATCTATACCAACGGTTTTGGGGAAACCATTGGTATAGTTCACTTATACGGACCTATACCAATGGTTTGGCCAAAACAGTTGGTATAGGTCCCTAATTTGGACCTATACCAAGGGTTTTGGAAAAAATGTTGGTACAGGGGGGACCTATACCAATGGTTTGGGGAAAACCGTTGGTATAGGTCACTTATATAAACATATGCCAACGGTTTTGGCCAAACTGTTTGTATAGTTCCATAATAGAGACATTATACCAACAGTTTTCCCCAAACCGTTGGTATAGGTCCCCCCTATACCAACAGTTTGTCCAAAACCATTCATATAGGTCCCAAAATCAAAGAATCTATACCAACAGTTTTGAGAACCGTTGGTATAGTTACATGTTTTTTAGGGAATCTTCTTACAGAGAACATTAAATACATCAAAATTTATAATATTTATGATAATAAATATATATATATATATATATATATATGAAATCATGTTCACAAAAGTCAAGTTAGGTTAGTGGTTAGGTCGTTCAATCATAAACTGGAGGTGTTGGGATCAAAACCAACATAATGCTTCTTTTTTGAAATACACATACTGACGGTTTTATGGAACCATTAGTATAGATTTTCCATATTACTTATACCAATGGTTTTCAAAACCGTTGGTATAGGTCTATACCAATGGTTTTTTCAAAACCATTGGTATATGGTATTTTTCTAGTAGTGAATTCTTCAAGTAGTGATCCACATGAGATCTGATGGCCTCTGATCGACAACACTCAACTTTGGTAGCTATCACAGCGAAGCGAGTGTGTTGTGTCGGTCATTCATTATCACATGTTATTCAGCCTTGAAAATGTATCTCATTGGTGAGAGGGGAGGGAAGAGGATTCAATAGATAAAGTATTTATCTCAACAATTCTCAATTCATTGAGCATGCAGTTCTGTACCAATCATAATATGCGCATGTGTCTATTTATCAACAAGGGGCTTTAGTTACAATATTTAATTGCATAACAACAATTAAATACATTCATATCCTTATAAAAAACTCATGCATTTAATAATAATATTGCATCATTATTTATTGTTTTCCAACTTGCGCAAAATGGAATTATAAATAAAAATCCACATTACAAAATACTAGTTGTGTTATTATTTTTTTAATTTGTTCCAACTAGTTAAATAATTATTTATCATCTTGGAAATAATTATTTTACAACTATACAAGCCTTGTCCCACTTGAACTCCACTTCCATTTTTTGAACACCCAAAAAATAAATAAAAAATTATTATCTTAAATATATATTTTATTTACAAACTGTTAAATATATATTTATTAAATGTTTAATAAATATATTTTACCCATAATCTCGTGAATAGATATTTATTTAATTTAAGAACTCATTTTAACTTGAATAAAATTATTCCACTACCTGGTTAATAATATTTATTTCATTAATAAAATTTCAATATAATTTAACTAAGACCACCAGAAACACTTAGTGTGTAACCCTCTAGGATTATTTCTCATTGGAATTCGGAAGGCTTGCCTAAAGTCCAAGAGTACTATCTAGAAATGGGTCAAGTCACCCAAGAGAAATAATATAAATTCACAACAATGACATCCACATATGAACACTCATTGTGTGATATAATACCATTGTCTCAATATCTCATCATGTAGGTTTCATGATAGTGTCATCAACCCTTGTTCCTGATACGTTGTTCTTTGACTACCTGAAATAAACTAGTCGTTACACCATTTCCATGTAATTTTGTGTGATGGTTATATTTCAATTCAAGGGCTGGGATATCAACTTCCATAAAGGTAAGGGATAAATCGTTCCTCAACTTAACCATTAAAAACATGCCACTCGTGAAGCACCCAATGTACCCTACTTTCTACCAACTATCTTCTTGACGGTTTTTGTCAGTAAATAGAAGTGTGTGACTCATTACATGTATTAATGATAATATCAATGTCAAAGAAACAATACACATGCTCGCTGATAGGAATATTTGATGACTCCAAAACATGTGGGATTCATACAGGTGGGTCTGTTCTCATAATATCCCATCTTGGAGATTACAAAGTATAAACCTCATGAGAGGAAGTCTCATCTGCTTACAAGTACTCACACCTAACGGTCTGTATACTATGTTTCCCATTATAGTGTGTCATCCAACCACAAAAAATATATTTTAGAATATTTTCATATCATTTCAAGGTTCTCATCATAGTAGGGAACTGCTATAACCTTGTCAATGTGACAAATACTCTGGGGAATTATTACACTATAATCATGAATAATAATGAAAAATATGTCATAAGATGTTTAATATTTAAATATATTAAATATTCATGTAATCAAAGTACAACCAGTTGTTTCTAGGACACCAACTATTACGAAATACCACTTGGACTAGAGAAAACTACCTATAACTTTCAGTCCTCTATCCATCACATGATGATCATGTTTCTGCTGATTCAAGGCTCTAGTCAAGGGGTCTTCCACCTTGTCTTCCATGGAAATAATTCTCACTGAAACATCACCTCTCTGAAATATCTCAATAGATGATACTTCTGATGTAGGTTCTTCATCTGCTATTGTGACCTTATCTCTTTTGTGAGATCCAAAGCTGCAGTATTATCATGGTACAGTTTGATGGGATCTTTACTTCTAGGTATCACATCCATCTCTTGGACGAATCTTCGCATCCAAGATGCTTTTTTATCCATCTCAGAAGATAAAATATACTCAGACTCTACTAGAGAATCTATGACCACACTCTTCTTTGAGCTCTTCCATCTCACTAAACCTCCATTTAAAGTGAAGATGTATCCTGTTTGCGACTTCATGTCATCTAGATCAGTTTAGGAACTAGCATCTGCATATCCTTTTATGAATAGTTTTTCATCTGCTCGATAAACCATGAACATATTCTTAGTACACCTTAGATACTTTAGGATAGTCTTGACTTCAATCCAATGGTGGTCACCTGGTTAAGCTTAATATCTACCTATCGCACTGAATGTGTTGGTGACATCCTTCTTCATACATAGAATGGCATACATGACTGACTCAATCGCTAATGAATATGGATTCCTTTCCATTATATTTTTTCCTCATGTTTATGAGGACACGTTTTCTTGGAAATATGAATTTCATGTAACTCTGGCAACAATCCCCTCTTAGATTGTTCTATATGGAATCTCTTTAGTATCTTATCGATGTATGTACATTGACACCAGCACATAAATTTTTTTGATTTACCATGACAGATCTTAATCCCAAGAATATATTTTGCCTCATCCAATTACTTCATGGAGAATCATTGATTCAACCATTCCATAACAGACTGTAAGACTATTATCTCATTTCCAATAATTTATATGTCAATAATATATACTATTAGGAAAATGACTGCACTCCCACTAAATTTTTTGTAGACACAAGTCTCACATTCATTCTTAATAAAACCAAATTTTTTTATAGCTTCATCAAAATGAATGTTCCATGACCTGGATGCTTCATTTAATCCATAAACGGATATCTCCAATATTTATATCTTTCTGGAATCCTTTGGAGTGATAAACAATTCAGGTTTTGTCTTGTAGACATCTTCCTAAAGGATCCCTTTAAGGAAGTCTATTTTGACATCCATTTTCCAAATCTCATAGTCGTGGTAAGTAGCAATAGACAATAGAATTCTGATGGATTTCAATATTGCAACTAGTGAAAACGTTTCGTCGTAGTCAATTCCTTGACACTTCTTCAACACTTTTCCAACCAATTGTGCCTTATAGGTATTGAATTGTCCTTCCATGTCGATTTTCTTCTTGAATACCCATTTGCATCCATCAGGCTTTACATCAGTAGGAGAATCTAACAAAATCTAGACATTGTTTCAGTTGATTGAATCCATTTCAAAATTCATGGATTCTTGCCACTTGGAAATATCTATTCCACTTACTGCTTCCTTGTATGTTAATGGATCATTATTATCATGTAATAATGAGTCTCCATCTTCAGTAACTAGAAAACGGTAATGTTCCAGTTTTCTATCCTCTATGGTATTCCTATGAAGTTCTTGTGTCTTTGGAATAGTTCTTTCATCCATGGGGCTTTGTGGAATCTATTAATCTAACAACTCTTGTGAACCTTGAGCCTCGACATCATTGAAGTCTATATCGCTCCCACTATCTCTTCTAAAGACTTTCTCCCACTAAAGGAATAAGGCATGTATTTCCACTTAACATTTTGATCCGAGTGGTTATATAAGTAATATCTCCTTGTTTCCTTGGGTTATCCTATAAAGGTACACTTTGTGCCTTAGGGTGAAAATTTGTTACCTGAAGAGGCCTTAACAAACTCATCGCTTCCCCACACATGTAAATTTCATAACATGGGTTTCTTTACACACTATAAATCATATGGAATACCATTTATCGATTTAGTTGGTACTTGATTTAGTATGTGAACTGCTGTTTGTAATGCATATTCCTAAAAGGATAATGGAAGACTCGCATGACTCATCATTGATCTCACCATGTCCAATAAGGTGTGGTTCCTCCTTCCACTCACACCATTCCACTGGGGTGTGTAAGGATATTTTAATTGGGATAGGATCTCATACTCTCGTATGTAATCAATGAAGTCTTGATTAAAATATTCTCCACCTCAGTCTGAGCGAAGTTTCTTAGTCTTCTTACCAAGATTTTTCTCAACAACATTCTTGTATTATTTGAACTTATTGAAATAATCTGACTTATAACTCATTAAGTATATATATCCATATCTACTAAAATCATCATTAAAAGTTATGAATTATGAGTACCCTCCACTTGCTTCAATGGGAAATGGTCCACACACATCGTTATGAACCAATTCAAGTATCTATTTAGCCCATTCACCTTTTCCACTTATTGGGGTTTTGATCATTTTTCCTTGTAAACATGCATTAAATACACCAAGTGGTTTTAGTTTGAAAGAATCTAAATATCCATATTGATGTAACTTTTCTAATCATTTCTCAATTACATGACCTAGCCGGTGATGCCAAAGTTCGCTGTGGTATAATTCATGTGACGTATTTTTGTTATTGACTTCTATTACATGAATTGTGTAATCCAATGGGTAAAGACCGTTGTATAAATGTTCCTTACCAAAACAAATTCTACCATTGTAAAAGAAGAAATATTCATTTCCAAATGTGAAAAAAAATCCATCTCTATCTAATACAGATACGTACATAATGTTTATATTAATAGACGACACATAATAACAACCCTTTAACACCAAGATCATCCTAGTTTGCAACATGAGGTGGTAGTCCCCAACAGCTACAGCAGCAAGTTTGGCTCAATTGGATGCACATAGATCTACCTCCCCTCAGTCAATCATCATATATCTACTTTGTTCATGTATTTGGAGTCATATGTTTTCAACACAAGTTGTATGTAATACCGAATTTTTAGAAACAAATATATTATATTAGATATTAAACACATGTGAAGCTTTCCCTTTCTTCTTTGGATGGGTGCAATTTTTCTTCCAGTGGCCCTTCTTTCCACATGCGAAACAAACAGCCTCATGTTACCTTACCTCCCCTTTGATCTTCAATTTATTGGAAGTTTGTGAATAAGTTTTGGGCTTAAAGCCCTTCAAATTATCTTTCCTCTTATTCACCATGAGGATAGAAGGATTTTCGCACTTTATATATTTTTCCACTTGGAAAATGAGGATAAGTAGATCAGATAGATAGTTCTCAATGTTTTTAATATTGAAATTAACAACAAAGTTGGAGAAGCTCTGAGGGAGTGATGCGAGAATGATATTGGTGCTCAGTTCTTTGGGGAGTATAAAACCTAGAACTTCCAAGAGCTCAATGTCGCCAATGAGCATGACTACAAGAGGCCCAGATAGGGAACCCTCCCCATGATTACTCTGAAATATCGACTTTGAGGTCTCAAACCTTTCCTATGTCTCTCTCTCTTGGTAAAGACCATGATGGTTCTCGAGTATTCTATAAGTATTCATTTTTTCATGAGACTTCATGAGCTCACTAGACATTGATGATAGCATCAAACATTGAACGTCGAGTGCATCGTTCATAAGTTTCTCATAGACCAGGATATCCTCATCACTCACCTCTTTGGTAAGAAGATCAGGTAATGTTGACTCCATCACGTAAGACTTCCGTTCATGGCATAGGATAACCTGGAGGCATCTAAACCATTCGTGGAAGTTACTACCAGTGAGGATGTTGTCTTTATCCAGAATTGATCTCAAGGATAGTGTGGTCGACGAGCTATTCATTTTTATTCTACAATTAAAAGACCAGATCATTAGTACTTATATTATTTCATTTTATGAGAAATATTAAATTAATTTTATTATGTTTCCCAGTATTTTATCAAGTCCTAATGTCCCTCACCATTGAACTCGAAAGGTCCAGTTTCCATGACATTATTGTGGCAAGGATCCATATTCCATTTCTTATAACATCAACAAGGGTTGTTCAAGATATTTGAAGGTATTTAGGTAGTCAATTCTTTTCATAGTGAGAGCTTGCTGCTCCTTGATCTGTTGAGTGGACTCCACAATCCCAAAATCCTAACATTGGATTTCCTTATCTCTTTCATCCAATATTACACCAAGTCTTGCAAGGGATACTCCTCTTTATGTAACATGGTTAAGTCATCCCGAGACCTTTCATAAGGGCTTCCTGTATAAATGTAAGTTTCCCAACAAGGGTTGGTCAAACACATAGTTTTATTGAGTTTTTCCTTAATCAAGTAACGGAAGGGTTGGTCTGGAATAATATTTTGTTTGAGGGATTTTTACCTATTTTTCCCAAAGTGCTTATTATCATTATCACATGCTTATTAATATTAAGTAGAACTTACTTAAGTGATTAGCCATGTCTTGATAATATTTACGCATAATCCTAGTTTATTTTAGTTCCATCTTGTATTCATGATTAATTCATTAATTATGTGATCGTGACAACACATCCATAATGATAAACCATGAAACTGATAGAAATAATATAAGGAAAAGGATGTGATCATGAGCTTTTCTAATGGTTAGTTTATCTAGTGGTTGATAAACAAATTCTAACCTATGAGAGAAACGCCTTGAAGCTTTTGGGTTCATGTTTACAGCTTTCCACCTGTCCACCTTTGTATCTCCTATGATTGGTTTTGTCTCAGCTCCAGCTTGAATCATCTCTACTAGACTGGGAGTTCCATCCATTACATATTCTTTTTTAACTCACATGCAGGTGAGGGGTAAAAAGGTGGTTTTACATAAATGAAACCATGGGAATTTGGGGCCTATATATTAATGAAGAGAGATGGATCTCATTCCAAAAATTAATTTAATAAATAAATTACAAGGAAACCAATCACATAAAAAGGTCATGATCTAACTCGTGATCACCCACATACGTGCAACAAGTTATGTATTTATTAAAACTAGTATTCAATTATTTAATCGTTTGTATTATGATAAATTACTTATGAATCATTTAGATATTATCTTTAATTAATCAATCCTTTTATCTTAATCCTTTTTTAAATTTCCTTGAGATTCTCATAGTTGTATATAACTGAAGCTTTGAGGTAAGCTGGTGAAGACTCATTTGAATCTACCCAACATGTTTTATATACATATACTATTTTACTCTTCTAACATATGGCATACATGATGATTCAATTCATAGAGAAAAAAATGTAGTATGATTTATACATGATAAGCTGTTATGAACATTACACAAACATTAAATTTTTTACATTGTGTAATTTGGTAAAGTACAGGGTGTTTAGTTATAAC
Organism: Viscum album; assembly: GCA_963277665.1. NCBI lineage: Eukaryota > Viridiplantae > Streptophyta > Magnoliopsida > Santalales > Viscaceae > Viscum > Viscum album. The sequence continues at coordinate 1,446,145,058 of OY728151.1, read as the reverse complement.
TACACAGAGTCTAATACCTTCATTGTCTTTCGTGAAGTACATTCCTAAGGACTCATCGTGTGAGGTGTACTTCCTAAATTTCCGAGTACACGGTGTGTATAGTGGTCTACATGTCATGTTTTCTATGCATTACACGGTTATTGGTTAGATTAGCCATGTATGGGATACATGGTTTGGCCCCAACCCGAAGAGACTACACACAGTGTCTAGTGGGACACATAGTTTGTAATATGATATTCATGTACCTATCTATCCTGATCAAAATGTGGTGTAAAATTAACTGCACCACATGTAATAAAAGCACACGTCTTGAGTAATTGTCAAATTACTCCTGATGCTCTATACAGGACTACATGATGTGTAGTTCGGATTACAAAGTATCTATGGCATGACCAGGCATGTAAGTCTAGTCCCATGGAATGTATATTCGGGTCACCTAGGAAGAATCGTCGATGTATCATGATGATTTTTCCAATTTAATTATAATTAAAAAAATTGAAATCTGTGAGGAAAGAAAAAAAAGGAGAACCGATCTCAAAATCAAGATTACAAGAATGATTAACCTTGAATTGAAAAACTAAATTATTAAATAGTAAATCATCAAAAAAATTATTTAAATAATTATAAACTATGATATAACTGCTCTGATACCACTTGAAGGTTCTAGGAACAATGGAAGCATAGTTGGTCGGGCACCCAGCTTTAATTTTTACCATGGTCAACAATTTTTTCGGTATCAATATGATGACAAACCCAAGTCTCCACATAATAGAATCAAAGATTTTGATAAAGAAGAAAGAGGCCTGAAACCTTTTTAAATGATCCTTCACATCATGATTATAATTAATTTAATTAATTTCATAAAGAAAAGAATACCTGGATCATCATTATTTTCATCCTTGATAATGTTGATCATATGGAATTACCCTTTTGTATTTTATCGTTTCACTTTCAAGGATCGAAACTATAATCCCTCTAGCGGTGATCCACACATGATCCAATGGCCTCTGATCTACACCACTCATTCTTTGGGTGCTATTGCGGCGAAGTGAGTGTCTTTTTTCAATCGTCGTTGATAAATTGTTATTTTTAATTAAATAACGTCACTCATTCTTGAGAGGGGTGGGGTGAGGATTTGGGAGAGAAATCGTTTTGCTCAACAATTCTCAATTCTTCGGGTGTGCAGTTCGTTACTTGGAACAATAGAAGTACATGTCTATTTATCAACATGGAGATTTGTTTACAATATTTGATTGCATAAAAACAAATGAATACATTCATATGCTTATAGAAAACTTGTGCTTTTATTAATAATACTGCATCATTATTTATGGTGTGCCAACTTGTGAAAAATGGAATTATAAATAAAATTCCACATCACAAAAATAATAGTAGCATTATTATTATTTTAACATGTGTCAACTAGTTAAATAATTATTTAACATATTGAAAATAATTATTTTACTACCGGACAAGCCTTGGCCCACTCGAACTCCAGTTCCATTTATTGAACACCTGAATAAATAAATAAATAAAGTATTCTCTTAAATAAATATTTTATTTACAAACTATTAAATAAATATTTATCAAATGATCAATAAATATATTTTACCCACATTACATTGAATATATATTTATTTAATTTAAGCAATCATTTTAACAGGAATAAAATTATTCCATTATCTTGAGAATAATATTTATTCCATTAATAAAATACAAATAGAATTTAACTGATACCACTAGAAACACTTAGTTTGTGGCCCTCTAGGATTATTTCTCATTGGCATTAGTCGGGCCTACATAATTTCCAATTGTACTGTCTAGAAATATGTCAAGGCACTGAAGATAAAGAACTTAAAGTCACAACAACAACATCCACATACGAATTCTCATTGTGCAATATAATCCCATTAACTCAATATCTCATCAAGTTGGTTTAATGATAGTTTCATCAACCCTTATGCATGATACATTGTTCATTGAAAACCTGAAGTAAACTCATTGTTACACCATGGCCAAGGAATTTATCAATATGGTTCTATTTCAATTAAAGGGCCTAGATATCAACTTCCATCAATATATTGGAAAAATACTTCCTCAACTTATCCATTAGTAACATTCCACTCGTGACACACCCAACATACCCTACTTCCCACCGACTTTATGCATGATGGTTTTCATCATAAAATCAATGTGTGTGATTAGTGACACATATTAATGATAATATTAAAGTATAAGGATCATTACACACACTTGAAGATAGTAAAATCTGATGACACCAAATCATGTAGAATTCCTAGTGGAGGGCATGTTCTCATAATCTCCCATCATGGATATTTCCATGTATGATCTTCATGGGAGGAAGTCTCATCTACTTATGAGTACTCACACCTGATGGTATGTATACTATGTGTCCCATTATAGTATTTCATCCAACTAAAAGAACTATATTTAAGAATATTATCAAAGCACTTCAAGGTTTTCATCATAGTAGGGAATTGTTATGACCTTGTCAATGTCACAAATACTCCATGAAATTATAAATTTGTAGTCATGGTGAAAAATAAAAAATATGTAATAATATTTTTAATATTTAAATATATTAAATATTCTTGTAATAAAAGTACAAACAGTTGGTTCTAGGATACCAACTCTTACAAAAACCTCGAGAATTCCATAAATATAAGCCAATGGGGCATATTCAGCGGTATTTTCATAATGCTCCCAGTTCTGCTTCTTGTGAAAATCTTCAAGGGTCCTTGGCGTCCTATGCCTCGACAGGGCTGGGGTACCAGCATACTCCTTGTCAGTAGATCCTAGTAATTCATGGTGATTCTGGAAATACCATGACACCTTTGCAGGGTAATAAAGAGAAGAGCGTAATAAGAAAGCAGTTTTTTAGATCTGAAGAGGTTGTGATGGATGATCATTCAGGACCATCCATGCTGCGAGGTACTGTTCTTTTAAATTCCATGTTGATGTAAGCTTTATTTTATATGGGTGCTTCGAATTCTTTTATTTCTTCTCGTGCAATTAGTTTGTTGGGTTTACTTGTGGAAATGATGCCTTCTATTTTAAAACTACAAAATCCTCTGGGTCAAAGATACTATTGATCATTCCTCTGTAGAGTGTGTTTCTTAGTTGTGGATGGAATTTAATTGATGTGTGATTTCACAGTGCTTGAGATGGATGCTTATGACATAATCCTGGGAATGGATTTATTGGCGATGTTTAAGGAACACATCTATTAGGATGCACGAATAGTTATTTTTATGGTGGATGATGGTGTTGAACATCACTTTAGAGGAGAGAAGAATGGAAAGTTGGGTGAAACAAATTTTCTAGCACCAGCTCTTGGCACGATCTGGTATCAGTTAGTGGCGTTGTCATTGGCATCAGTGGAAGTAGTTGAGAAAAGAGTTTTTCTAGAATTTTTTATCTGTTATAGATGTCTTTGTCGAATAATTCTCACGGTTTCCACACATTATAAAAGTGGATATTACGATTTATCTCTTTCTAGGAACCATTTATATCTCACATCCATCTTAACGAATGGTACCACCAAAATTTTGAGAATTAATGGTGAATTTGGAGGAGCTAGAAAACAAACGGTTCATTTGGCCTAGCACATCTCTGTTGTAGTTCTGGTTTTGTTTTTTAAAAAGGTGGATTGAACTATAAAACTATGTCTTGATTATCTTAGACATAATCATGTTATTCTAAAGAATATATATCCACTTCTATGCATGGTTGATTTGTTTTACCAGTTGAGGGGATCTTAGTGGTTCTCCAAGATTGAATAGAGGTCAGGATATCATCAATTGTGGGTAATAAAGAATGATATCCCCAAAACAAATTTCCTAAGTAGATGTCTCCATTACGAGTATGTGATCATGCCATTTGGCCTAAATAATTCACCCGCAGTATTCATGGAATTGATGAATTGAATATTTTAGAGATATCTAGATTATTTTGTTTTGGTATTTATTTATGATATACTAGTGTATTTGAGGACAAGGGTAGAGCATGAGCAGCACTTGGAGATTGTGTTGGGGATCTTAAGGGATCATCATTTGTTTTCCATATTATCAATGTGTGAATTTTGGATACTGGAGGATCATTTCCTTGGCCTTGTTATATCAGAGAAAGGTGTTTTAGTTGATCTTGAAAAGGTAGAGGTTGTTATATCCTAGCAACCACCAATGAATGTTTTTTAAATAAAGATTTCCCTCCACCTCACTGGGTATTATTAGAGTTTTTTTCATGATTTCTCATGGTTTTCCACACCAATGACAGCTTTGACAAGTAATAATATCCCATTTCAATGGGATGAGAAGTGTCTGAAATTCATTGGAGAGATAAAGGGTTTCCTTACTTCATCACCAATCATGGTTTTTCTCGAATCAAGGGAAGGGTATGTGGTGTATTTTGACAGATTGGGATCAGGTTTGGGGTGTTTTCCCATGAAGGGGGATCATGTTGTTTCATATGTCTCACTCTATTTGAGGATTCATGAGAAGAACTACCCAACACATGATTTAGAGTTTTTGGTAGTGGTTCATGCTTTGAAAATGTGACATCATTATCTCTTCAGTGAGAAATTTATGGTGTTTACCAATCACAAGAGTTTAAAGAATATTTTCTCATAAAAATATTTGAACATGAGGAAAAGGAGATGGATGAGGTATATCCAAATTTTTTATTTTGACATGAAGTATGCACCGGGTAAGGGAAATTTGGTGGCGAATGCAGTAATTCAAAAATCATATGCTCAGGTGGTGAAATAGGTTGTGAATCAGTGGAAGTTGTTGTCAGTCATAGCTGACATGTAGTTGCAATGTGAGGACCAGGGTGATAGAGTAGTCTTATTTCCAGTTTCCTTGGATCCTAACTTGAATAGTTTGGTTAAAGTGGAATAGTCATCTGATTCCGAATGTATGGTGATGAGGTTGAAACTCAATGTTGGGGAGACCATTAAGAGGTGGAAACTGAATGGGAATTCAGTCTTGTGTTTTTGGAATTGGATGGTGGTACCATTTGATTTTCAGGAAGTACTTTTCAGTGATTATCATCATTATAGGTGGGTTATCCATCCTTTGATTCAAAAGATGTATAAAGCATGGAATGAACTGTTTTGGTGGGATGGTATGAAAAGGGATGTGGCCGAGTTTGTCTCCAGATGCTTTAATTGTTAGTAAGTCATGGTAGAGCATCAGCGGCTAGCAGGAATGTTGAAATCTTTTCCTATATCAATTTGGAAGTGGGAAAAAATAGTGATGGATTTTGTGACAACTCTTCTGAGAACATTCAGGAAGCACAATTCAATATGGGTTATTGTGGATCATCTCACAAAGATATCCCATTTCATCCCAATTTGTGAATCTCATACGGTGGAGGATCTATCAAAAATATATATATGGTAAGTTTCAAAGAGGCATAGCATTCCATTATTGATTGTATCATATAGAGATCCGAGTTTCACATCTCTATTTTAGAAATCCTTCTATAAATCCATTGGAACACAGTTGATGATGAGCACGGTGTATCATCCTCAAACGGATGGCCAATTAGAGATGATGATACAATCCTAACATGATATTATAAGGGCTTTTGAGATGGATTTTGGTGGTTCATGGGAGGAGCACTTACTATTGGTGGAGTTATCTTATACTAATAGTTATCAAGCTTCAATATATATGGCTCTGTTTAAGGAATTGTATAGGTGTTTGTGTCATTCTCCACTATATTGGGAGGAAATGGGTGAGACTTCGATGATTGGACCAAGCTGTGTCCAAGAGACTATGAATAAGATCAAGTTGATTAGAAATAAGATGAAGATGGCTCAATGTTTTCATAAATCATATGAATACCATCGTCGATGATCGTTGTCATTCAAGGTGGGTGATAATGTGTTTTTTAGAATATCTTCTAGGTTGGGACATTGTTGGTTTGAAAAGCAGGGTAAGTTATCTCCAAGGTATATTGGGCCTTTAAGGATACTTGAGGGGATTGGAGAGGTGGCTTATTGGTTGGATTTTCAACCACAGTTTCCTGTGATTCACAATGTGTTTCTTGTGTCATAATTGAAAATCTATTAGCCAGATCATGACCATGTTATTCATTGGGATCATGTTGCACAAGAACCAGATGCTTCTTTTTTGCACATGCTAGTGTGGATTATGAATAGGAAATACAATGTATTTCATGATAAAATCATCAGTTTATTTTTTATTTTTGTGGTGGAATGGTCTTATTTAATAGGATACGTGGAAGTGGGAGAAAGATATGGTTGATCAATGGCCCGAGCTCGTCCAACAAAGTAATGGTTCTCTACTTTTCGATGATGGAATGTGCAATGGTGGGGAGAATATAGCTCCCTCGGTTTGAGTTATGTAGCCTTTTTACTCATTTTTATGTGTTTAAAGTGATTTGGATGAGTTGGGAAGAGGTTGGGAGAGTTTGGAATGGTTTTGAATAAGTTTGGTGGCTTTTATAAGGGTGCACATTTCGAGCACTGTCTGGGAAAACTGCGAAGGTTCTCCAGGTAACTGTGTAGGAGGGAGATAGTGGGCTTTGCATGATCTATGCACAGTTTTCCAAACTATTTGAGAAAACTGTGTGGGACCCCTTCTCTTGAGGTAGTGGTATGCGCACAGTTAGCACACAATTTTCCAAACCGTGTGGGCTAAATGTGAGGCCACTTAAAAAGGGTATTTTTAAATATGGGTTCAATCAGGCTTGACCTATTTCACTCACAAAATTCCTCCCACTCGAGCCTCACACTAGATTATTGGTTCTCAAGGGCTTGAGGGCTCTCCCAATCATTTTGGAAGTGATTTGAAGGGGGTTCACTGTGGTTTGAAGGTGGTTCTTCCTGGGTAAGTCTCTTCTCTTGGTTTCTCTTTGGTTTCGTCTAGAACTACTCATCCCTCTCTCTAGGTTTCCTACATATACATCTTTTTTGTGTATATATAGGGTTTTTGTAGACTAAATTCATGATTTTCAGGCTTGTTGATGATAGGAAAGGGGGTCTAGAGGGGTTTTGGTGGTGTGTTCTCTGGATTTGTGGTATGGTTTCTTGAGGGTTGATTTCACTGGAACCCTAAAGGTCAGTGGCTTCCCTCTTGATTCCACTTGGTTAGAACTAATTTTTTTTATTGGAATTAATTTGTTTTTCTGGAAATTAATTTTGAATATGATGTATGAGATCTTGTTGGGAAACCCATTTGGTGAAGATTTGAGAGTTTTTTGGTGAAATGGGATATGGTTGAAAGAGTGGTTTTGTTGTGTTATTTTAAAATATAGTTTTTAAAAAAAATCTTGTAATGGATGATGAAAACTACTTTTGAAATTGGTTTTCAATAAAAATGTGGTTTTATTGGAATTTTATGTGGCATAGAAAATAGTAGAAGGAGTCTTTAACAAAAGGGTGATTTATTGAAGTGAATTGGAATGTGTTAGAAATGGTTTTGTACTTATTGTGTGGACTTTGTGCTTTATTATTTTTGGTTGATTAAGTGTTATGGCTTGTGTTGATTGTGTATTAGTGGGTTTGGAAGTATCACTATAATAGGTGATGGATAGTGGATGGAAGAGCCACCATTATGGATAGTGCTCGAGAAGCACCACTAGTTGGAAATGTAGTGAACATGTTGGATGGAAGTTCTACCATTTTAGTTGCCTTCTTTTGTTTTTATTTTCAATATAAATTTTTTTGGGATAATTTGTTTTGTGATATGGCTTATGGAATAGTTATGGCATTCCCTTGTTTGACATGGCTTGGTAATGGTATGTTTGGCTTGTGTTAATTGTTTCACTATTTAATGTTTTATATAAATTCATTTATATAAATGTGCTAATGGTTTTTTCCTAGTTGCGTGTGTAGGGAAGTCATTTGGGAAAATTATAACGAGTATTATTAATCACTACTTCTTTAGAACTTGGGTGGTTTTGTAGATGTTGTATTTTGGGACACATGTAAGGGTAAAGCATCTCATTTTTCTAGTGGTTCAACATTATGATATGATGATTTTGTGGTGCTTGGAGCATGAAGTTTGTTGTGGAGATATGTATAGTGTCCTAGTTCTTTGGGGTCTTATTGCGTAGTCTTCTACTTGGTACTCTGATATTTTTTTGGTTTTATTGGAATTTGGGAATTTTTATAGAATAGTTGGATGACTCTTGGTAATATATGTGTTTGGTTGTTTTGTGGGCATGCCTCATACATATTTGTTGCTAATGGAATATTTTGTTTGTTGATTTTTTTTAAAGGTAAAATAAGTCCCCAATGATTATTGAAGCCCTTGGAATTTGTTTCCAGCCTTTGTGCCCTGGGAACATCACTTAAGGCCAAGTAGCATTCCTCCTCCCTCTCAAGACAATGGGATACGGTAGGATGTTACACCAAAACACAACAAAAAAGATCCATGATCATGAAAAGAATATACTAAGGGAGTATCCATGGTCGGGGTGTGATTATAGGTCAATCAAGCAAACTAATTGCACCAAAATCAATGAATAGTGCACACTTATATCCTTAGAACACATACATAAGGACATAGAAACATCCAATTAGTGAATTCAACATCAATTTCAATATAAAATCCCTAGAATAATGAGTCTATGGAATAGAAGAACATCCCATTAGTGAAAAAACTACCAATACATTGATGATGATCCTAAGATACACCACCCACTTAAGTACCCTAGTCTTCAAGTTTTCTTAATTTTCTAAACCATTTCATCAAAACACTGAATTGTAAACCATTCCATGAATCTATTCCACTCTGATTTTTCATTAACCTTATCTTTTATAAATATAATGAAAATACATATTTTACCAAAAAAACACTTCTATACACACAAATCAATCAAACAATTATAAAATTTCATGTCGAAAAAAATATAACACTTGAGTAATGCAGTTCATCCAGCATGGGAAAGATATGGAAAACCTACATAAAAATCTTATTGAACACACCCACAACATGATCAACCAACAAAGAAAAAATTATAGACAACCAAAAATGTCTTATAATCAATACTCACATCTTAAAATAAAATCAACAAGAAAAAGGGTTACAATAGATGGAAAATCACAACATACCTCAATGAAAATAACACTCAATAGAAAAAAACACAATGGTCTATCATAGGAGGAGGATCAAACAAAAGATCTAGATTGAATATAAAATATTATCATTATAAATCAATGAATAAAATATTGAAACACAACTGTGAAACCATGATTAATGGAAACAAATAAGTTGATAGATTACTCACCTAGAGAAACAAATCACAAACCACAATGATGATAAATCATTGGAAAATAATCTGGATGGATAAGAGGTCTCAAAAATCAATAGGGAGAACTCCTAGATTGAGGGAAAAGAAGTTGAGGTTGAGTAAAATTTTATCATCTATAATACACCCTAAAAATCCAAAGTAATGATATTTCAATGGTTTAGAACCCACTCTAGCATCATGAAATCCAAAAAACCAAACTACACTAAAAACCCAATTTCCTCAGGTAAAAAATACTAATTTTACCATTACATGTTGTCTAATATTTATTCATAGTATGTACTCTTCATTACACATACCATTTCACATGATCTACCTAGAACCTAATACATGACATGGAAACCCATTTCACATTTTGTTAACTTCTCATGATGTGTTATATTTTCATTCTATAAACCAAACACATGAAATCTTCCAGGTGGCCAATATTTGGTGTGTAATTGTAATGACCTGAACTGTTTGAAATAAAATTCCCTTTATAAGTTAATGAAGTGAATTATTATATAATAAGGTTATATAAAACACATCAACTTCTTTTCCTATTATATCCTCTCAATTCTAATTATCTATTAAGAAACATTATCATTGATAATATACCTTTAAAATAGTTATCATATGATTTTTATAAATATAGGTTTTTAAAAAATCTAATTGACATAGAAAAAGGAAGTGATTTCCACAACCAGTATGATCATACCCTATGAACACCATATATTGTTGATTCTGAGGGAGATAACACCTCGGTGATTTTCCCTTTTCCATGTCCAAGCTGAGATCCAACAACATGAGCATGATTGAAGCCATTCGCAAGTGAAATTCAAGATTATTGAGATAACAACTCAAACCATGTACTCCAAACCACTCATGAATGTCTCTGAGTCATGCACCTTACCTTTAGGATGTTTTGGGGTTTTAGAAGTGTTATGTGTCGAGACCCTAGAAATATGAGTATGTATATTATTTTTTATATAATAATTAATATATTTTTCATTATAATAATTTTACTTCATAAATTTGTTTTTATTTTGATATTATAAAATGAAAAGAAAATTGGGTAATAATCAAATTCAAATAAAGAATTTATTTCGAAGAGTTAATGGAATTTTGAAAATTACAATTATTAAATATTTTATATTAAATTTAAATGATCATATAATTTTTATGAAGTCAAATGTGGTTTTTATAAGTGTTTGTAATATTTAATTTTAAAAAAACCAAAAATTTTAAATAATTATTGAGTTTATTTCAAAATAGATAATTCATATTTATATAAATTTATATAGAAAAAATGAGTATTATTTTTTTAATCAGAGTATCTAAATTATCCAATAGTGAAATTTTCATAATATTATGATATTATCTAATATTTTGATTAATATTTAATATCATATATCCTTACTTTATCTATCATCACATCATTATGACCAAAACGTGTTGTTATAAATTCTATAATTGGTTTCCATGATCAAATCTACATTTTTTCATTAAAATTAAGATATTTTATATCTATTTTAGAAATTCTATACTGCCATTATGAATCCCCCAAAACCATTAATATATTATAAGGTTTTAAAATCATTACATTAAGAGTATGACTCACCACTACAAAAGAAAGTGTATTATTTTAATATGTTCAGAACATGGAATTATAAAATAATGAAAACCACTCTTATTTGGAAGAAACCATGGGAAAACCCATGGAAATGTTTTAGGTTTTGGTTGTTTTATTATATAGAGTACAAAGACTTTGTGTGAGAAATCTTAAATAAATCCCCACTCATTTCCTATATAAACCCACTAAACCTCACATTTCTATTCACAAAAAAAAATACATTTAGAACATTATTACTCTTCACTTAATTCTCAAAAGTCCTACAAAGTCCCCCTCAAGTTCTCCAATATATTCATCCATGTATTTTGTGTCAGACACTCAAGTAATGTATCATCACATTCACTTATTTATTCATGTTTCATTATAATCTTATTCCTTCTATTTCAAATTTTTAATGTTGGGAAATATCTTTCCATTTCACAATTAATTCCAATTTTATATCCAAATTATGAAAGAATCATTTCTCTCTAGTCAATTGATTTCATGAATTTTTATGTGACATCATTATGTTGTCAAAATTTCGCTGTTATTTTCCCTTGAATAAAATTTTGTAGATAATACCATACCCATTCAAAATCAAGGGTTTTAACCTTTATAGATATACTTCTTTAACATTTGACTTACATGTATTTAAAAAAATCTAATTAATCATGGAATAAAATATGATGATGAATAAATCCATGTTTTATTATCTATGTGGCACACATAAGCATGAGAATGATGTGAAATTGATGGGTGTGCCCAAAATTATATAGTGCACTGATGAAATGGGTAATGATTAGTCTCATGAGACATCTTTTTGGGGTTGGAAGTAAACTTTATTCCTTTATGGGACTTTTTCTAGCATGATTTCTTGGAAATTACCCTTAACCTATGTTTATGATGAATTGTTTTCATGTGTTTAAACATTTCCCATGTATCCTTTATTACTATCATGATATATCATATGTCGTTGTTCATTTTTATGACTTTTACACTTGGTGTGCCCCATTGATAATAATATGTATAAAGTATGCTATTCCCTTAATTTAATTCCATTTTTATTCACATACTAGTATTTATAGCTCATCTCTTTCTTCTAAATGTCTCTAGGTTATCCAATGCAGTTTTAAGTGTGATCATGTTAATGAGGTTTTCAATAAATATGATGTTTCTCATGTTTTATATTGTTATGTAATGTACCTAATTTGCTAAGAAATATTACTTATTGATATTTTAGGTTATATTATGTGTAACATTATGTAATAAATCATGTTCTACTTTTACATAAAGAGTAGGGTTATTATAGTTTTTATTAAAGGAAAACTTTAGTTATTTTTGAGATTAGGATTATAAAACACTAGATAAAGCTTTGGGCTAATACAATGAATATTAAAACACCCCTAAATTTTGGTGAGTATTTTAATTGGTTTATCATTTAAATAAACCCTTATCTATATACTTCATATGGACACAGATCTGGCACATATATACTGCGGTATAATAACTCTGATAAGGTGCATCGGGGAAGACTCATTGTATCCCGATACACAACAACGAGCCTTAAGGACCACCTTCTTTGACACAACCATGGGATATTTTATGTTAAATTAATATAATCATTATGAACCATTATTAATGGAACAAAAATATCTCTATAAGAGTCTATGTTTTGAAATAGACCAGGGATAACATAGATTGAAGCCTAGAAATTCCTAATATAAAGAGAGACCTATCATTTATATTCTATAACTTTCATGTCATTGAATTTCTTATTATGTGTTTAATAGTTTAAAAATACCCATCCTTAATTTTCCATATTTTATATCCAATGGATGGAAACATGAGGAATCATGTAAACAATCAATGTGATGGGAAATGTGATGATTGCCCCTAAAATTTTCCAAACCTAATGGGGGTAGGAATAACAAACATAGAGAAAATACTCACATAGATGACTTAGGTTTTGAATAGAAACCCGTATCAAGAGAAGAATCCAAATTACCATAATAAAGAACAAGTTGAAATTAAGAGCTTTATATGAAAAAGGACACTAACATTCGATGGATCATCTAATCCCATAATCATGGAATAGTGCATTAACTCCATTGAGAATATCTTCTATATACTTCAATGTTATAATCAAGAGAAGGTTATACAGGACTTCTATTATATGTGCTGAGAATATTTTTAGGGATCAACATTGATCAGTAACACAATTTATGAGGATAATTTAGAAATTATGGAGTGTATGGAATTCCGAATAATGTATTATCATAAATATTTTCCTCATAATGTCTAATATAAAATTGAACGGAACACTCATTTCCACAAGAAAAAATATGATGAATCTATAGAGGAATATAAGGAAAACTTTAAAATACTTGCATGGTAAACCTCTAAGATTTTGGTTACCATAGAATACAAGGTTAACCAATTATTTTGGTGGGATAAAACCTAGTATAAAAAAGGACTTGGAAATCTGAGACATTGATAGCTAGAAGTAAATTAACCCTTTTTCCAACGAATTCGAAATAAAGATCAAGGAATATCAAGGGTATCACAGGGATAAGAAGAAGAAATTAGAGTTTAATTCGAGCATCCTGATAGAGAAATTAACTTTTCCAATATATTTCAACATCCCATTATCAATGGATCATAAATAAGAACCTTATACAATTACTAAAGGGGATGAGGAAATGATATCGGTGTGGGATGGAAGGATACCTAGCTAATGATTTCTGATAGGAGAAACATAATAATGCATTAGAATAGATGAATTCTCTATTGAACCCTCAACATATTGTTTATTGCTTCAACAATAAGGAACTAGTAAACATTGGAAACCAATACACTAATCCAAGGGTTTTCATACACAACCAACAAACTTCAAGGAAGCATGGGAGTGTTTTTTTCAGCATAACCACAAAGGTGGATCCCAATAATGAGGTGGTGACATGTACTCTAGTTATTCACTCAATAATAGAGAACATACTAATTGATTCTAGTTCTATGAAATCTCTCATATCACAAAATATTTTTATAAATATTCAATCACCACCACATATAAAGGAAGTAGAGCTATTGGTGAAAACCAAAAATGGGGTAATTATTTCATCCCAAGTATATAACTCCTCCCATATCAAAATATTTTGGTTTAAATTCCAATAAAACCTTATCATAATTCCATTGGCGGATTTGATCCAATTATATGCATGGATTGGCATTTCCTATATATAGCCAATATAAATTTCCATGAGAAGCAGATCACTCTCCATATAGAGAATCATCCTTTGATTATGTATAATTGAAAGAGGAGGATAAATCATATTTTACACCAACATCTCATGAATGGATATTATTTCCCTACGATCAAGTGTATCTAGTTTAAATGATTAAGTATAAGAAAACAGTCATTGTAGAAGGCATTCTAACTATGAGCGAATTCACTTATGTGTTTCCCATGGAATTTCTTGGTCTTCCTCTTAGCTTAGAGGTTGAAATTTCAATCGAGCTCATATATGGGGAATTAACATTAACCAAGACTCTGTATATAAAGGATATCGTGGAACATGAAAAGATAAAGAACCAAATATAGTAGAATCTAGATAAAGGTTTCATACACCCAAGTGCTTCAACATGGGGTGCACCGGTCATCTTTATCAGGAAGGATTGGTCAATGTTTCTTTGTATCGATTATCGTGAGATCAAAATGATCATGATAAAGAATAATTATCATCTTCCAAGAATTGATTACTTGTTTGATCAACTATGTGGAGCATAATATTTCTCTAATGGGGATCTTTGGTCGAGATATAACCAATTTATACTGAACAAGGAGGATATAACCAAGACTTCATTTCATATAAGGTATGAGCTATATGAGTTCTTAGTAATTCCATCCAGACTCAAGAATTCTCCAAAAATATTAATGGACTTGATTAATAGTGTCTTTGGGTGTTACCTTGATAAATATTTGGTAATATTTATAGTCGAAATTATAATATTCTCTAATACTAAGAAGGAGCATGATGATCATATAATTACTATATTAAATACCTTATAAAAGTAGAAATTTTATGACAAGTACATCATATGTGAGTTCATGTTGAAGGAACTCTCATTCATGTGGTACATCCTTACCAGAAATGGGATATCTAAGGAACCTTCAATGATAGAAACTATTTAATGATTTCCAAGGCCAACCTATATGATAAATATCAATAGTTTCCTTGTATTTTATTAGTGTTATCATATATTTGTGAGAAATTTATTTCGATTTTCAAACCCTTTAACCAAGATACTTGGGATGGAGTGATGTTTTCTTAGAAGGATGAATGTGAAGAGATATTCAATGAATTAAAAAGATTTATTATCTCCACAGTAATTCTTGTTTAGTCAATAAGGTTTTCCTTATGATTTTTTCATTCCTTCTTGTTTTGAAAATCACAAACATCTTATCTTTAAGAAAAATTTCTTTTATAAGGAAAATTGATTTTATAAGGAAATTCGCTTTTGTAAGAAAAATTATCCTTATCATATTTTCATCCATATTTTTCCTAAGTATAAAATTCGGATTCATTTCTGTTTTCTCGGATTTGTTTGAAACTTTGATATAAAGTATTCTGTTTTAGGATCCGAATTCTGGATAGGATTATAAGGAAGTTTCACTCCGGATTCCAGATGAGAACTGTAATAAAGTATCATTCCGAATTCCGATTACAAACCTTGACTAAGTCCTATTCCAGATTCAGGATACGAATCCTTATGAAGTTTGACATAGAATTCTCATTATGAATTCTAATGACGAATTCTCATTATGAATTCTAATGACAAATTCTCATTACGAATTATGATAATGAATTTTCATTAAGATTTATGATGATGAATTCTCATTACGAATTCTGATGATGAATTCTCATTCCGAATTCTGGATACGAATTCTCATTATGAATTCTTAAGATGAAATCTCATTACGAATTCTGATGATAAATTTCCATTACGAATTCTGATGAGGAATTCTCATTACAAATTCTGATGACGAATTCTCATTCCAAATTCATCTATTAAACAGAAACTGATCATCTCAGTTTTGTACACTCTGATTTATTCAGACTCCGAACTTTCACTCTGAATCTTCACTCTGAATCTTTTGAGTTAGAATTTAAACGGTGTCGTACATTCTGTTACACTTGTTTTGTTATAAAATGATTTCGTCTATTCTGTTATAAAACTAACCGTTGGTTAAGTTACACGTGTACAGGTCCCTCTGTTTTTTTAAGGAAAATATGACTGTTGGAAAGGAGGCCGACCTTACCTATAAATAGGAGCTCATTTGAAAGAGCAAAGTGCTGCTGCTGGCTGAAAAAAGGCTGACTGATCTTCGACTCATGTGATTACATGCTTTAATTGATTTCTAGATAGAGAGGCTCTTATTAACTCTCAAAGCTTCGTGCGACTCTGAATGTTGGTGATTACATTCGAGGACTTTCGGGGATAGGAAGACAGAGGTGCTGACTACCTTGAAGTTCGAGAGCTTCCTTGCTGAGGAAGACAGAGGTTGCCAACTACCTTGAAGTTGAGGGATTGCAGGGATAGCAGGACAGAGACACTCCGATCATCGTATCGAGGGCTTACCCTGGTGTGGGTAATACAGACTTTCTTGAAAGTATAAATCAATGGACCTTTATCCAAGGTTGTTGGATACCCTTCTCTTTGGGTTAAAAGACTATTATCTTGTTACTTGTAGTTCAACTACG
This sequence comes from Viscum album, assembly GCA_963277665.1. Taxonomy (NCBI): domain Eukaryota; kingdom Viridiplantae; phylum Streptophyta; class Magnoliopsida; order Santalales; family Viscaceae; genus Viscum; species Viscum album. The sequence goes on along the minus strand of OY728151.1, from coordinate 1,446,128,405 downwards.
TGTTTATATTCCGCTGCATTTTGTATTATAAGGAATGTATAACTCTCTTATACTTCCTTACTTGTACTCTGTTTCATTTAGATTCTATACGCTTTAAGGTAGAATCTCATATTGTAATCTTTTGTTAAGTTTCAATTTCCGGAACCATATTTCCAGAACCCACGTTCGGAATATCTTTCCAAGTTTTCATTTGGTATTAGAGGTGTTGTGAATTTTCTTAAGTTTAACTTTGTTAAACTTAGCCCTTTCCTTTACTCGAAGAAAACATAGTTATTTGTAACTAACTTTAAAGGTTCCAAAAAAAAATTTAAAGTATACAATTCACCCCCCTCTTGTATATTGAGCATCTACATCACTATTTCGATCCTACAATTGGTATAAGATGAGTTCTCTGAAATACTTATACTTACGAATAAGTTTTTCTTGCTCACTTTTTCATTCCGAACTTTTTCATTCTGAACTTGTCCATTCTGAACTTTTTTTTTACGAATCTGTTCTACTAACAAGTTTGTGTGCCGAACGTTATTTTTAAGTATGGCAGGAATCAATGTTGGTTTAATTGATAATCTAAATCCTACAAGACCACCAATCTTTGATGGTAATGATTATGAGTACTGGAGAGATTGAATGAAGACTTTTGTTATCAACACTGGAGTAGACAATTTTGTTATGCTTACTGGTGATTATAAAATTCCTGACAAGGAAGTTAGATCTTTCACTAACAAGGAAAAGCAAGAATATCAACTCAACTATAAGGTACGCAATACTCTACTTTGTTCAATGACTAGAAATATATATAGCCAAATTTCTTCTTGTGAAGCAGCTAACTGTATCTGGAAAAAGTTAGAGATTACACACTTTGGAACTTCTAAGGTGATTGAGACTAGGAGAGCTATGCTCAGAGCTGAATATCATGGCTTCAACTTTCCTTATGGAGAACCAATCTATAAAGTTCAACAGAGATTTATGACTATCGTAAATAGCCTACAGTCTATGGGACATAAAGGTTTAGATGATGAAGCTCTTGTGGATAAGATAATTGATATCATGCCTAATGAGTGGGAATCCAAAAGAATAGCTATAGATGAGAACAGGAAAGTCACTCAGATTTATCTTGATGAGATTTTTGGAACTCTTCTCCAACATGAAACCAGAATGAAGAGAGATGCTGACAACATCAAAAAGAAGAATGGAAATGGTACTGTTGCTTTTACAACTATATCAAATCATATAAAAGCTAAGACTCCTGAGAGAGTAACCAGAACCAAGTCTAAGAAGATAATAGTTCAATCACATTCTTGTGAGAGTGAAATCTCTGAAAATGAATTAGCAAATTTTTCTCGAACGATGAACAAGTTAGTTGGCCAGAGAAATTTCCAATCCAAGTATAAGAAAAAGGACAGGAAAGATAAGAAAGATGGAGAAGTTACTTGTTATGAATGCAAGAGAGCTGGACATATAAGACCAGATTGCCCTATGCTCAAAAAGAAAGAAAGGAAAGAAAGATATTAAGACAGGAACAAAAAGAAGTATTATAAAGCAAAAGCTAATAAAGTTCTGAAAGCTAATGACACCTGGAGTTCCAGTGGTGGTGACTCTTCAGATGAATCTTCTGATTATAAATCTTCAGGACAGAAGAATATTGGTCTTTTAGCCAGATTACCTATTGATAATCATTGTTTTATGGCTAAGGTACGAAATGCTGAATCATTGACCAATGTTTCTTTAAATTCCAATGATAGTAAATATTATAACTCTTCTGATGAAGAATCATCTTCTGATGAGGAAAATACATTACCTACTTATGAAGAAGTCTCTAGGTTTGCTGAACTTCTTGAAATTGAGAATTCCAAACTCAATAAGAAACTTGATAAGTCAAACTCTAGGAATTCTATTCTTACAAAAGAGATATCAGATATTTCTAAAGATATTGATAAGAAAAATGATGATTTTGAAAGTATTTAAAAAAATCTTGAGGAAGTAAGTTCTAAGAAGAATAAACTTTCTAAAGAATTAGAAAAATTAATTTCTAAGAAAAATGTTTTCGAGCCTAGCTCTAGTTATAAAACTAATGATTTTGAAGATAAAAACTTGGTTATAAAACTCAAGTCCGAAATTTTTTCCTTAAAGAATTGTTTATCAAACTTTTCCCATGGTAAGGAATATTTTGATAAAATGTATTCCCAAATATGACCTTTAAGAAATAAATTCAGATTCGGTTATACCCATATAATTAATAATGATGTCAAGAACAACAAGTCAAAACACCTACGATAAATGAAACGATTTTACCCAAAACGCTTCTTTAACATGGAATTTACAAAAGAACGGGTAATATAATGTCTTAAGTGAACCATATATGATATCATAACAATGAATATGATTCTGTAATAAGTCAATGACATTATTTAAATCATTATACAGGAGTTTCGGACACATACGAAGCAAATCGGACCTAAGGTAAGGGAAATATCACAATCTCATTTTTATCCGAGATTGTTTATTCGTAAGTATTTACTGGGGTGTATTTTATCATCCACATCCATGTTTCATCAATATGTAATATTATTTCCATACACCTACAATTGTTTAAATCCATTTTTACCCTTCGGTGAGTTTTTAGTAATATGTATGAAAGGAATCTTTTGCCGTTTTTCATACGAGGTACTTTTTGACTTTTCCGACAAAAGTACGAAGAATGTTTTTTTAACTTATACGGCATGAATGGATTTTTAAAAACATTATTTCCAAGAAGTTTCCTTTAAAAGTTTTCAAGTTTATTTTTAATCAAATTCTTTTATTTTAAAGTTGTATGACATGTTATGAAAGGAAAAATGTTTCTGAAGAAGAAAGGATATTTTCCTCAAGAATGGAGTTCAAGTGTTTTATCAAAATTATTTTCCATCTAAGATAATAAAGGGTTATATTTTTATCCCTATTATTACATTGATTTGATCATGTTGTGATGGAATTATTTTTATGAATTCCTTTATCTTATATGAATTGATTTATGATGTCATGATGTTTCATGAATCCCATTTTTGTTACATGTGTTATGCGATGATGTATGATTATGTGGCACACATAAGAAAGGATTCATTATAAGATGGGTGGGACCTATATCTCCCTCCAATGCATTGGGTAAAGATTTTATATTTCATGAGATAGACATGGCTGAAATGGTAGGTTATACCGGTTCAGTGAAACAGGACTGAAACGAGGGTTACTCGATTCAGAAAGGGACTTTGTCCACTAAGATAGTCTTGGCATTGAGTCTTGACTAACAAGAAATGATTCTCTATGATTATGTGTGTATTCCACAAAGCTTAATGTTTTAAGTTATGATTATTGGGATTTCATTTCACTACTATGATTTATCCCATGCTATGAAATTATGCTCTCTTTTGCAGGTTAAGATTTCCAAAAGTTATGTTCTTATGAATATGATGTGATTGATTTTTCTTTTGTATACCCTTACTGAGAATTTGAGCTCACCCTTTTATGTTTTCTTTTCTCCAGGATATAAAGAAAGGTTTTAGGTAAAAAAAAGGGAAGATATTTATGGGAGATATTGAAGATCTTTCACCACGATTAGAAGATTACGTTCCGAGTTTCCAAAGACACTAAACTATTACGATTCTTGTGTGTGTGTTTTTGTTATGTACTAAGTATTCCGCAAAAGTAATGTAATGTCCATGTACGTCAAGATATGGGTCTCTACAGTTGGTATCAGAGGAAAGGATTAGTCAACCTTTGGAAACTAGGATGTGAAAACGTTAGTGAGATCCCTAGAGATATTTCTATGGTATGTCTAGGGATGTCCCTAAGGTTAAGTATACGTATAGGTTATAGTACTAGAACTACGCTAACGATCATAGAATTAAACCTAAGATGTTAGATATTGAAGGTACTCCCCCTTTATTATGTTGTTTTCCCTAGCATGATTTTTTCCTCTCACACTATTCATTTTGGGTTTTAGAAAATGGCTGGAAACAAGATGATTCACAATAATGGAGGATATGATGGACAATGGAATGATATTCTTCATGAGCAACCAAATGAAATGGGATTTGGATGTCCAAACATCATTATTATGCCGAATCAGCAATCTCACAATATGATCAATAAAGTAAAATTTGGTAAGTTTCCTGACTCGACTAATAAGAGAAAGATGGAGTTCCATGATGATCATAGAGGAAAGAAAGTTCAATTTCCCCTATGTAAATCATGTGGGAAGAGGCATCAAGGAGAATGTTTCAAGGGAACTGGAAGATGCTTTGGGTGTGGAAAAGAAGGACACAAAGCAAGTAAGTGCAAAGGAAAAGGGTCGGTTAACAACATGGATGAGGATAATGGTATTGCTACGACATCAAAAATGGTTAAGTGTTTTAAATGTGGAATGTATGGGCATTATGCAAACCAATGCCCTAAGGGAAAGTCTAATGAAGAGAATTAGTATGGTCGTATGGGTAGTATTTATGTTGATGATGATGAAGAGACTACAAATGATATGTGAGATTAAAGAATTATTGAAGCTCGGTCAATGGTTTAAGAAGGTAGTGGAATGATTACATGTTTATCAAGTGTAATGTTGTACTATAGAATAAAAATACATCTAAGGATTGTTACACTGTTGTCTTTCCTTACGTTTTGAAAGTTTATGATGAATGGTATGAGTAACAATGAAAGGTTATTCAGATATATTTTTTTGAAAGTGGATGATATGCGCATAATGAAGGGATAAAGAGAATCTAATATGTTTGATAGTATTCATGAGCTCATGATTGATATAAGTGATATCATGGTTTGAGTATATAGAATTTTGAGGATTTTGGTATGTGGAAAGTGTTAACTTTAAACTGAATTCATGTTTTCACTAAGGTATTCAAGAGAAAACATGATTAAGGCCTTTGAATGTTTGGAATGTGACCAACAAGACATATATATGGGGATTAACGATAGTATTAAATCTCTGGTAATTGTTTTCACTATGTTATGAGAGTAGACTGCAGTATTATGGATAAGCCTAAAGATTGAAATGGATTATGTTGGACATAAGTTAGTATTGTTTAAGGATAGAAGTTTTTTTTGATATTATTGATGGGATGTTATAGTAATATAGTTTTAGAAAAAGGGACAACCTGCAGGACGGGCGACAGCCCATCGCTTCGGACAAGGCTGTGGGAATCGAACCCACAACCAAAGTGCGACTGGCCTTTATCGCCTACCACTGGCCTACAAGAAGTCCCTGTTAAGTAGAAACTAGTTTTATTATATTAAGCAGTATGATATATGAAGTATAAGTGCATTTTAGGAACCATATGTGATTAATCTCACTATAGATCGACTTATGTATATTTAATAACTTTTGCATACCTTTTGTTTGAGACAGATGGAATGACCCGTCATTCTATCACATGATCTGCTAACACTTCACAAATAACAAATTCAACTTCATTTATTTAAGAGATGAAGTGGAAATTGTTCAAGGCACGAACAACAGTGATATTGTACCAAAATAAAGTAAGTATTTATTCTAATTCAAATTTTCAACTTTAGGGAAATGATCTTGAAAACAAAAAATGTTGTCCTAGTGATCTTATACCTGATGAATCAGATGGTACCTTAGATCGTCACAAATTTATGCATTTGTGATTACTGGCTTTTCCATAGCCATGTTCTCTACCACTCTCCATCAGAACATGATGGTTAGATTTTTCTTCCATATCCATATTTTCACCTATGTGGAAACCCAGTGATTAGTTTATTTGGGTAACCGTTACGTTTCATACTTTAGTTTTTAAATATTGGTTTTGGTATTCCTTTTTACGATGTGGGTTTCTATTAAAGAAACTTTCGAATAGTAAACCATTTATAACCCTGACGAATTTCGAGGGCGAAATTCATTTTAAGGGGGGTAGAATGTAACAGCCCGAGATTTTATGAATTTTTTTTAATGTATTGTGTTGTACACTACACGAAAAGGATCTTGCACAACACGCATCCTTGACTTTCCTTTCATTACACGCAATCACGACCTTCCTCGATAGCGTGTGTAGTACGCAATAACGAGTTTCACTAAACAACGATATGCTATTAGAATGTTATTAAAACTAGCTGTTATGAATAGTAATAACCACTTTTTGAAATTTTGTAAATTTTATTTTTCAAAATGGATTTCATTTTTGGATTCGGAGTATCGAATTTAGCCTAAGGTGAAATTTTGGTACATTTCGGATAACTTTCATATTCTGATGAATAGTGAAAATTACTAAATTTTAATTAAAAACAACGTTTTTAATCGAAATAATTAATAGTGATAAATTATTAATTTGAGTTGTTTTAAAGTATATTTAGAATATATTTTTACAATTTAATACAATGTTGGTCATTGGTTGTAATTTCACATTTAAACCAAACATAATCAAGTGTCAATCTTTTGATAGATATTGTTTCTTAAAAACACGCTATTTGTTTTAACAGCGGGATTTAATTATAAAAATAATTAATGAAACTTCTATGTTATGAATTTGGTAAAATAGACTTCATTTTTGAATTCGGAATATGAAATATAGCTTTGGATGAAATTTTGGCATTTTTCTGAAAACTTTCAATTTTTGATGAATAGTGAAACCACTAAGTGGTAGGTTAAAAACTGAATTTTGCATAAAACTTAATTTTACCGCTTCTGTGAATGGAATTTCGAAAATCCGACAGAAACGGTTAATATCAAGGACTAAAATGTGGTTCAATGAGATGAAAATAATTTTTGATGAATAGTAACTTTTTACTTTTTTTTACCACGGTTAATAGTAAATAGGGTAACTAAGGGTAAATATGATATTACTATTACCCTAACACATGTCCTAATTCTATTGGATAAGTGTAATTCGACCAAAAACAACCTTATGAATAGAATATGACCATTTAGGCCCACTTGGATTAGATTAGGACATTTATTATTAATTTATTTAAAGAAGGGTTAAAATAGTTAAAATCAATGTTTAATAAGTAAATCATTTTTAATATCAAGTTATACATAAGATAAATTAGACTATAAATATTCATTAGAAAGATAAAAAGATTTCCCACATAATGGTATTTTATTTGTAATTTTTAGACATCAAATAAGTTAATTTATTTATGACACAAAGATGATGCAGTAATTATCTTATTAATGAAATATTGACATTATTGATGTTATAAACACCAAACTAAATATAATTTGAGACTTTTTATGAATTCCACTAATTTTCTAGGTTACTATGATATATTATTGTTGATTTAATCAACTTTGTTCGAACATATAATTCTGTTATGACTTTTAAAAAAATCATATATCAAATAGTGTCAAAATTGACACAAAATAGTTTTTAAATCAAATATTATATTATTAATTGTTATTTTATTCCTAAAAATCTAAGGTTCGGCCAAATGACTTAGATAAGGATATATATATTAATAATAAACAATTTGGGGTTCGTTTGGCATGTTATAGTAAGTGTATTAACCATATAGTGAAAGAAAACAAAAAGACACGGTAAAAGTTAAATTATTTAACTTAGAGTTAAATCTAATTGATAAGGTTAACATAATACCCTAAACTTGTCTAAATCTTATTGGTTGATAGGATTTCGACCCATCCCCACTTTAGCTTCTAAATAAGACCCTTAGGAACCATTATAAACCGATTTTGACTTTAATATAAAATAATATTTTGAGATATTCCTAAGGTGCCCCTCTCCTCCCTTATAAAAGGACACCTCCTCCCCCTCCTCCTCACACCAATTTGAGCACTCAAGCTCGGCCAAACTCTGCCAAAATCTCTTCTTCACTTCCCTAGAAACATCCTAGAGGTTCTGGTATTCCTCAAAGACCAATTTTAGTTCCCTAAGAGGAGGTCTCCAAAAGGCGCTTCAAAGAAGAGGTAATTACCGTTACCAATTCTTTCATCTTTATTTCTTCTTCCACTTATTCTTCTTAGGTTGTTTCATTATGAAGTAATAACATCAGTATCACTAATATACTGATATGTTATTATAAGTATGAAACAACCATATTTCACCATCTATCCATCCTACGGAAAAAGAAATCACCGCGCGTGCGTACGTACGGAATACCGTCTCCACGCCGTGGTGTAATCTATTTTCCACCACCACCTTACATGGATGGGTATAATGGTGTAAAGAATAACTATAAATAGTTATTAAAACATCATATTGATTCTGATATATTGTATAATCCACTCCAATTCAATTCAATATTTATGGAAATGATATCATCGCTCGTGCGTACGTACGGACTACCGTCTCCACGACGCGATGAGATTCATTCTCCATGTTAACCATTTAAGAATGATTATAAAGTATATATAAGAAATAATTATGAAATATATGACATTATAAAGCTAATGGATTTATGTATATATATATATATGTATGTCATCTACTTACTTCCATTTCAAGACAATAAGTAAAGGAAAACAGCGTTCATGCGTACGTACGGACTACCGTCTCCATGAACGGTGTTTTTCATTTTATTTATATATCTATTATATATATATATATACTGAATATATATGATATATAAATCATATTTTATATTCTGGAAGTAAGTAAATCTTGATATAATTAATAATGATGTCAAGAACAACAAGTCAAAACACCTACGATAAATGAAACGATTTTACCCAAAACGCTTCTTTAACATGGAATTTACAAAAGAACGGGTAATATAATGTCTTAAGTGAACCATATATGATATCATAACAATGAATATGATTCTGTAATAAGTCAATGACATTATTTAAATCATTATACAGGAGTTTCGGACACATACGAAGCAAATCGGACCTAAGGTAAGGGAAATATCACAATCTCATTTTTATCCGAGATTGTTTATTCGTAAGTATTTACTGGGGTGTATTTTATCATCCACATCCATGTTTCATCAATATGTAATATTATTTCCATCCACCTACAATTGTTTAAATCCATTTTTACCCTTCGGTGAGTTTTTAGTAATATGTATGAAAGGAATCTTTTGTCGTTTTTCATACGAGGTACTTTTTGACTTTTCCGACAAAAGTACGAAGAATGTTTTTTTAACTTATACGGCATGAATGGATTTTTAAAAACATTATTTCCAAGAAGCATCCTTTAAAAGTTTTCAAGTTTTTTTTTAATCAAATTCTTTTATTTTAATGTTGTATGACATGTTATGAAAGGAAAAATGTTTTTGAAGAATAAAGGATATTTTCCTCAAGAATGGAGTTCAAGTGTTTTATCAAAATTATTTTCCATCTAAGATAATAAAGGGTTCTGTTTTTATCCCTATTATTACATTTATTTGATCATGTTGTGATGGAATTATTTTTATGAATTCCTTTATCTTATATGAATTGATTTATGATGTCATGATGTTTCAAGAATCCCATTTTTGTTACATGTGTTATGCGATGATGTATGATTATGTGGCACACATAAGAAAGGATTCATTATAAGATGGGTGGGACCTATATCTCCCTCCAATGCATTGGGTAAAGATTTTATATCTCATGAGATAGACATGGCTGAAATGGTAGGTTATACCGGTTCAGTGAAACAGGACTGAAACGAGGGTTACTCGATTCAGAAAGGGACTTTGTCCACTAAGATAGTCTTGGAAATGAGTCTTGACTAACAAGAAATGATTCTCTATGATTATGTGTATATGCCACAAAGCTTAATGTTTTAAGTTATGATTATTGGGATTTCATTTCACTACTATGATTTATCCCATGTTATGAAATTATGCTCTCTTTTGCAGGTTAAGATTTCCAAAAGTTATGTTCTTATGAATATGATGTGATTGATTTTTCTTTTGTATACCCTTACTGAGCATTTGAGCTCACCCTTTTATGTTTTCTTTTCCCCAGGATATAAAGAAAGGTTTTAGGTAAAAAAAAGGGAAGATATTTATGGGAGATATTGAAGATCTTTCACCACGATTAGAAGATTACGTTCCGAGTTTCCAAAGACACTAAACTATTACGATCCTTGTGTGTGTGTTTTTGTTATGTACTAAGTATTCCGCAAAAGTAATGTAATGTCCATGTACGTCAAGATACAGGTCTCTACACTGAATATGTAGCAGTTGGAAGTTGTTGTGCTCAAGTGTTGTGGATGCAACACACACTCACAGACTATGGCTTCAGTTTTACTAAAACTCAAATTTTGTGTGATAACACTAGTGCCATTGCTATTAGTAAGAATCCTGCACATCACTCTCGTGCAAAACACATAGATATTAGGCATCACTTTCTTAGGGATCACACACTTAAAGGAGATATTATTCTTCAGTTTATTGGAACGCAAGATCAACTTGCTGATATTTTCACAAAATCTTTGCCTTCTGATAGATTTGAATATATTAAACAGAAGTTAGGAATGATAATCGTAAGGTAATCTTTCTTAATTAAATTTCTGTTGAAAAAGTCTCCTTACAGCAATATACTCCTTTTCATAGGGGGAGTACATTTGTTTGATAGAATAGCAAAGTTTTTCAAAGTTTTTTTTCAAACTTTTCAGAACGAAGGTTTCCGGAATGGAATTTCCGGAACTACAATCTTCCATAAAGGACATTTTCGTACAGAATACTTCTGGAATGGAAGTGTTTGTATTAAAAACTTTCAGAATAAAAATTTTGAACTGGTATTTTCATAACGGGATTTTTGTACCAAATCTTCCATAATATTTTTTTTCTCAAATTCTTGGAATTTGTTTTTCGTACTGAGTTTTCCGTAATGAGTTTTCCCGTACTGGGTTTGTTTTCCGTAGTAAAGTTTTTGCGAACTTTTCTTTTTCATAATATTTTTTATAGTCATTTTCATATTACCCATTATGAATAATCCTCCTAAGCCAATCCGAAAGTTATGATTTCCTTATCCAAGTTTTCGTATTCATATTTTACTTGCTTGAATTTTCTTATATTTTATTTTCGGATTATAGTTTTCTTAATTCGTTGTTTTAATAATTTAATAAAAACCTCAAAAAGATCGGATTCAGTTTTCTTGAGAATTCATTTTCAACCGTCAGATCTGATCTCATCTTATCACAACTGTTCGATCAACCGTGGAAGTTGAACCGTCGTTTCATTGCCTATATAAAGGGGACCCAAATACTTGTCCCACATAGATTTCAAGCTCCAGTGTCCCGAAGCTCTGCCTCCCTATTTTAAGGTTGTTCTGAACATCAGATTTATCCGTTTCGAACTTCTCAGAGGTCATCAGATCCGAATGTCTGTGGAGTTAGCTTCTCAAGAAATATCATCCTCTAATCCTATTTCACAATGGTTAGTTTACAGAGAAAGGTTAGTCAATCCGGATTTCTTCAACAACTATGATTCTCTCATTTCGAAGAACATTAAGTTGAATGGGTGGGAAGATATTGCTGTGTCCAAACTGGGGAATCAAGATGATGTTTTTTCGGAGTTACTTGTCGATTTCTATGAAACAGTTTCCTTCTTTCAGGAAGATAATAGGGAAAAGTTTTCTTTTAAATCTTATGGAAAGACTTATAACCTTTCTTATACCAAGGCAGCAAGCTTGGTAGGGATGACCTATGAAGGAGAAGCAGAGTTCATATCTCATGTGTTTCCAGATTCTAAGGGAAGCTTCGACGAGGAAAAATCCTTGAAAACTCTCGGACTCTCAGATGACAAAGCTCCGAAGATTGCTAGTTTGCCTACAAATTTCAGGATTCTAGAGTTGTGGTTACAAGGTCTTATCATACCGAGTAATGGTGATAAAGACATCCTAAGGAAGAGTGAGATCTATATCTTAGATTTCCTGATAAATCTAAGGAAGTTTAACATCATGAGGCACATTCTTATAACCATTGAGAATCTTAAGAAAGGAAATCTCAGATCCCAGATCATAATGTACCCAGCAATTTTATCAAAGTTGATAGTTATGTGCCTTGATTCCTTCAAGGAAGCTTGCAGATCTAAGCCAAGGGTTTGCAAAATTTTGTTGGTCAGTGATGATACCCTTAAGAGGATGGATGTGGCTTTCAACAAGGAGACTGGTGAGTTCTTCGATTTTCCTAATCAAGAAGAAGCGGCTCCGAAGGCTGCTGAATCGGAATCATCTAAGCCAGTAAAGAAAAGAAAGTTGAAATAAGTTTCAGCTGAAGTACAGGATCCTAAATCTAAGGACGTTCAAACCGCACCTCCCAAACCAAATAAGAAGAAGGCCTTTCCTGATGAGGTTGTTGTGAAGTAGAGAGCAGATAAAGAGAAAAGAAAAGAATGGGATCCATAGTTCGGATTGGAACCTGCGGAGGCTAAGGCCCGGAAGGAGAGAACTGCTGATGAGATTGAAAAACAAGTAAAGGAAAAGAAGCTCAAGAAGAAGATGTCAGAAGCTGAGGCAGTCCAAGCTTTATTAAAATTTAATGAAATAGTATCCGGAAGCATTCCAGTTCCAAGATCATTCTCCTTGGAATCTCTACCTGAGACTCCAGGAAGAAACCTTGATTTTCTGGAATAGATTACAACTAAAAATGTTGAGAAACTCGAGTAGATTCAACAAGTGGAAGAGCAAGAAGTAGTTGCTGAAGTAAGTGGTGAAATAGGAGATTTATTGAAATAAGTAGATGATTATAAGGGGTCACCTTCGGAACACCTGTCACTACGAACTTCAGAGGCTGAATCCTCTAAGTTAGTAACTCCAGAGAAGGATAAGAATGAGGAAGATGTTGTTCAAAAAGTAGTTGATGATGTTATTCAAGTGTCTACTAGCGAGCAGAAAACTCCTGATCAAGAATTGATTCCGAAAAAAGACAAGGGAAAGCAACTCCTTGTTGAGACTCCGAAATTAGTGGCTAGCAAGAAAAGAGAATATAGTGATTCGTCAAAAAGGAAGTTGGAGATTATTGAGGAAGAAAATTCTCCAAGCAAAGTTTCGGATTTGGAGTCATCCTCGGTGGGGCATGAATTTGTTGTCCAGTCTTTAAAGAAGTTGGTGGGAACCATTCTGACCTTCTCAAGTATTGATTCAAGATGTCAGATGCTCCAACATGCTTTGAATCAGAAAACTGACTCCGTATCTATAGTTATGGACAAGTGCGTTGAGATTGAGGCTTAGTTCAAAACCTTCTTTGTTGGCTACAAAGATCATAGAAAATCTTGCACGAGAATGACAAACTGGTCGAAGAAGACTGTTGAAGAAATGAGGTTATTCGATGAATTTCAAGATAATGTTAAAGATGCTTTTGAGACTGAGGACAGGAAGATAAATGAGCTGAATTCTTCCTTTGAAGAGAAGCTGACAGATTAAAAGAACTTCTGGATTCAAGAAGTCAGAGATCTGAATGGGAAGCTGAATTCCGTCTCTCAAAACTGGAAGTTTGAAAGGGATCATAGGATCGAGTTTGATCAGAAGATGAAGGCTCAGGAAGAAAAGATCAAGGCTCAGGAAGAAAAGCTGAAAGCCCAGGAAGAAAATATTGAAGCTCAATCTGCAAGAATAGTGGTCTTAGATAAGCAAGTTGAAGAAGATCATAAAGACCTGAAGAAGATCAAGACTATTCTTAAGGGGCTCATTTCGAAGGAAAAATATCCGAAATAGCTAAATCCGATTTTTTTGTTGTATCTAATTTTCTTTTTTTGCCGAGATTTCAATCTTAATGTAATTTGTTCTTGTCGGTTCTTTTGTTGTTGTAACTAATGTTTCAGGTACTTTGTTATTTTTCCATTCCCTTGAATTCTTTTTGAAAATCACAAAGGGGGAGAAGGAAAAGATACTTAAGAAAAAGAACTCTAATAAGAGTTTATCTAAGGGGGAGTTTTTTTCATTAAAGAAGACTTTCTTTTCATAATGAAATGCCACTCCGAAAATCTGAATACGATCCTTAGAGTTTCAAAGCCTAAGGGGGAGTTAGTCGTATTCATTAATATCCTTAAAGCACAGGGAGATAAGCCTTAATGTTTTTCTTTCTTCTTATAATTTCTTTTTCATAAGGATGTTTGTGCTTTCCAAAAAGGGGGAGATTGTTGAGTCAATAAGGTTTTCCTTATGATTTTTTCATTCCTTCTTGTTTTGAAAATCACAAACATCTTATCTTTACGAAAAATTGCTTTTATAAGGAAAATTTATTTTATAAGGAAATTTGCTTTTGTAAGAAAAATTATCCTTATCATATTTTCATCCATATTTTTCCTAAGTATAAAATTCGGATTCATTTCTGTTTTCTCGGATTTGTTTGAAACTTTGATATAAAGTATTCTGTTTTAGGATCCAAATTCTGGATAAGATTTGTAAGGAAGTATCACTCCGGATTCCAGATGAGAACTATAATAAAGCATCATTCCAAATTCCGATTACGAACTCTGACTAAGTCCTATTCCAGATTTAGGATACGAATCCTTATGAAGTTCGACATGGAATTCTCATTACGAATTCTAATGACGAATTCTCATTACGAATTCTAATGACGAATTCTCATTACGAATTCTGATAATGAATTTTCATTAAGATTTATGATGACGAATTCTCATTATGAATTCTGATGATGAATTCTCATTCCGAATTCTGGATAAGAATTCTCGTTATGAATTCTTAAGATGAAATCTCATTACGAATTCTGATGATAAATTTCCATTACGAATTCAGATGAGGAATTCTCATTACAAATTCTGATGACGAATTCTCATTCTGAATTCTTCTATTAAACAGAATTTGATCATCTCAGTTTTGTACACTCTGATTTATTCAGACTCTGAACTTTCACTCCGAATCTTCACTCCGAATATTTTGAGTTAGAATTTAAACGGTGTCGTACATTTTGTTACACTTGTTTTGTTATAAAATGATGTCGTCTATTCTGTTATAAAACTAACCATTGGTTAAGTTAGATGTGTATAGTTCCCTCCGTTTTTTAAGGAAAATATGACCATTTGGAAGGAGGCCGACCTTACCTATAAATAGGAGCTCATTTGAAAGAGAAAAGTGCTGCTGCTGGCTGCAAAAAGGCTGACTACTCTTCGACTCATGTGATTATATGCTTGAAGTGATTTCTAGAGAGAGAGGCTCTTATTAACTCTCAAAGCTTCGTGAGACTCCGAATGTTGGTGATTACATTCAAGGACTTCCGGTGATAGGAAGACAGAGGTGTCGACTACCTTGAAGTTCGAGGGCTTCCTTGCTGAGGAAGACAGAGGTTGCCAACTACCATGAAGTTGTGGGCTTGCGGGGATAGCAAGACATAGACACTCCGATCTTCGTATCGAGGGCTTACCCTAGTGTGGGTAAGACAGACTTTCTTGAAAGTATAAATCAAGGGACCTTTATCCAAGGTTTTTGGATACCCTTCTCTTTAGTTTAAAAGACTATTATCTTGTTACTTGTAGTTCTACTACATGTTTATATTCCTCTGCATTTTGTATTATAATGAAATTATAACTTTCTTATACTTCCTTACTTGTACTCTGTTTCATTTAAATTCTATACGCTTTAAGGTAGAATATCATATTGTAATCTTTTGTTAGGTTTAAATTTCCGGAACCATATTTCCGGAACCCACTTTCGGAATCTCTTTCCAAGTTTTCATTTGGTATTAGAGGTGTTGTGAATTTTCTTAAGTTTAACTTTGTTAAACTTAGCCCTTTCCTTTAATCGAGGAAAACATAGTTATTTGTGACTAACTTTAAAGGTTCCAAAGGAATTTTTAAAGTATACAATTCACCCCCCCCCCCTCTTGTATATTGAGCATCTACATCACTATTTCGATCCTACAATGCTCACATTTCCTACAAGTGGATAAATTTTTGTGTTATTCAGTGACACATCAAAGAAGGTATTGTTTTGTTTATTAATGTATAATCTTAAAGTTATTGACAATGATTTAAGGCATTTGAAATATTATGAAACAAACTACCCAAAACGTGATCTACAGTTGGTTTTTTGATCTAAACTTTGATAATATGGTGTCATTATTTATTTGGGAAGAAATTTGAAATATATACAGGTAATAAAAGCCTAATGTATACATTCAAAAATAAAGAGATGAATATAAACCAACAAATATTGTTAGAGCTAATCAAGGACTATGATGGCTCAATTCACTACTATCATGGGAAAGAGAATTATGTGGCAGATTCCCTATGCTCAAAGGATCAATAAATTCTATTGTTGATGAGAATTGATAGGGATATAGTCTTGTAATATTTGAAAGGTATTTATATGTGATTCACAAAGAAATGAAAATAATTACTCCTTTCAAAAAGATTTACTCTAATATCCCTTCTGGAGAAGATAAAGGATCTTAAAAGATATGATGTGGGGATTTACAAAATGTGGAAACTATTAGAAACAGAAAATCCTTTTAGTTCAATTTTAACAAAGAAGGTGCTGTATTATTTGGATCAAGACTATGTGTACCATAAAATGTATAGTTAAAGAAGAAGTTGTTTGATGATGCACATAGTCCAACCTTCTCTATCCATGCCATAATCTTAAATATGTATCGCGATATTTCACATCACTATTGGTGGGAAAATATGAAGAAGCATATTTCAGATTATACATCATGATGTCTTTTATGTCACCAAGTGAATGTTGAAAGGGAAAAATACAATGGTATAATTCAACCATTACCCATACCTACATGAAAATGGGAAAAATCATTATGAAATTTGTAATGGCACATCCAAAGTCATCTGGTGGAGACAATTCTATCAAGGATGTGGTGGATCATCTTAAAAATATTTAAAACTTCATTGTGATTCGAGAGGAATTCTCAATATGATAACTTGCATGTGTATACATCATATAAGTGGTTAGAATTCATGGAGTAACACTTTTGATTGTATCAAATCATGATCTGAGGGCAACCATCGGGATCTAGAAAAGTCTCCAACATGATATAAACACTATGTTGAAAATAATTATGGTTTATCATCCTCAAACATATGTCCAGTATATGTGAACTATTCAGTCTCTGGAAGACATGTTGATAGCATGTTCTATGGCCTACAAAGGAGGATGTGATCAACATCTTCCAATGGTCAGGTTCCCATAAAATAATATTTTTCACTCTATAATGAAAATGGACCCCTAAGAATCCTGTTATGGGAAGAGGTTTAGAAAACCTTTAGGTTGGGATGATGTTTAGTAACTCAAATTACTAGGTCCTAAAATTATTAAGAAAATAGTGTAAAAGGTTATGAACATTTAGAATCACATCAAGGATGCTAAGAGTCAACAGAAGAGCCATGCTAAAAATCATTGATGAGACCTGGAGTTTGATGTTAAATATATTGTATTCCTGCGTATTTATCCATGGAAGAAACTCATGATATTTTTGAAGAAGGGAATGATTAGTCCAAGATACATTGGCCCCTTTCAAATCCATGGTCACATCGGAGTGGTGTCCTACTAACTTTCTATCCCACCTATCCTATTTCAAGGACATGATGTATTACATGTATCCATCTTAAGAAATTGCATACCAAAACCATCCAAAGTACTCAACCCATAGTTGGTACCATTGGAGAATTTCCATTCCAATGAGCAGAAGTCCGTGAAATTCTTAGATCATAGTGACAAGGTTATATGAAATAAGAAAATGGATCTAGTCAATGTGTTGTGTAGAAAATTAATGTTTCAAGAAGTGACATGGGAACCAGGGAAAGTGTTGAAACATGGTTATCATCATCTGTTTTTATTTGTGAAATGAAAACTCATAGGGTGAAATTTCATAAGGGGGTAGATTGTACTGACATGAACTATTATAAATAAAATTCTTCTTGTGATTTAATTAAATGCCTAATTATGTAATATGTATATAGAAATATAATTCACTGCATTGGATTTATTATATCATATAATATTTAATTATCCATTATGAATCATTACTATGGATAATATACCCATTTAATAGTGATCATATAATTAGTATAAATATAGGGTTTTTACAAATCCAATTGACGTAGAGTAAAGAAGTAATGGCCTCAACCATTATGATCATACCCTATGAAACCCACATACTAGAGATTATAAGGGAGATAGAATCTTTAGGATTTTTCCATAACCAAGACTAATCTATGATCCAATAAAATAAGCATGGGGAAAACAGGTTATGTGAGAAGTTCATGCATATCGAGATCATGACCCAAACCATATAAACTGAACCATCCCATAAAAGTCTCACCATAACACACCTTACCCATATGGAGGTTTATGGCATATTAAATGGATATGTAACAAGGCCCTATAAATATGTGTATGTATATTATTTTTTATATACTAATGAATATATTTTCATCCAATAATTATTCATTTATTTATAATTTTTTTTTTGGTACATGAAAACACATACTATATTTTGTGGTAATATTGAAATTCAATTAAGGAAATAATTTTAAAAAAAAATTTATTTTTTAAAATATAAAATTATTAAATAAAATTATTCATATTGTTTTTATTAAGTCAAATTTAATTTTTATAATGGTTCAAAAACTATTATTTTCAAAAAAACAGCCATTTCATAATAAATTTCAATTTTAATTTAAAAGTGTAAATCCAAATATTTAGAAATGTATTTATATAAAATTAATAATATATTTGGAATTATAATAACAAAATTATCAAACAATGAATTTTTCATACCTTTTTTAGATACTCGAATTTTCGCTTAAAAATTAAATATTGTATAATAATACTTTGTTCATTGTGACATTATAATGACCAGTGAGTGATGTAATAAAACTATAAAAGGTATCCATGACCAAATATTTGTTTTCTCTTGGAAATAATGAGGTTTTTTTATTTCATTAATTTTATAAATCAATTATGAATCCTACAAAACTATTAATATATTTTATGTTTTGAAAATCATTACATTAGGAGTATGAATCACCAATACAAAATTAAGTTCATTATTTTATTATATTCAGACCTCTTCCATATAAAATAATGAAAAACAATCCCATTTGGAAAAAATCATGGGAACACTCCATGATAAGGTTTGTGGTTTTGGTTATTTTATTATATAGAGTCCAAAAACTATGTTTTCAGAAATGATAAAGAAATCCTCACTCATTTCCTAAATAAACGTATCCAAGCTCCCTTTTTTATTCACCAAAAATCCATTGATAATTTTCATACTCTACACTCCTCTCTCTTGATTCCTCCCAAGGTGTCCCTGTGATTTCAAGAAGCTACTCCCATAAATTAAAAGGCATTCACTCAATTAAGGAATCCCCACCTTCTCTTCTTTATTTATTTTTATTTTTTCTGTTATGATTTCTATTTTCAATTCCTAATGTTGGGACTTGAATTTAAATGTACACATTGCTAACCATTTTATTTAAATATTAAGAGATACCCCTTTCACTCTCATCAACCAAATTTTTGAATTCTTAAGTGATGTCTTTATGCTACAAAAATTTCACCTCAATTTTCCATGGGAAAAATAATTATGTAGTGAATACCATACCAATTTCCTATCAATGGTATCCAACATTATACAAATATAAATTTTTTAAATTTTACATATATAAATTTTTTCCACACTCCTTGATCATGGAAAAAATATAATGATTAATGAATCCATGTTGTATGATATATGTGTAAAACATAAGCATGAGAAATAATTGAAAGTGACGGGTGTACCCAAAATTATATTCTGCTTCATTTAATTAGTTAATGTTTAGTCTCATGAGATGTGATTTTGGGAATATGAGTAAAACATAATATATTATGGTATTTTTTCCATCATTATGTCTTGTATTTTATCCTTGAACATTGTTTATAACACTATTTTTAAGTTTTTTCCACATTTCCCATGTGGTCGTTATGATTATCATGATATACCATGTTTAATTGTTCATGTTTTTTATTCCTACTCTTTTAATGCCCATTTATTAGCCTATTTTGTAACATGTATTATTCTATTCATGTTAGGAAATTTTTATTCCCTTAATGGGTATTATAGATCACCTCATTCCTATGTATTCCCAAAGGTTATCCCATGCAGTTTTAAGTGAAATCATGTTAAGGATGTTTTCAATAAAGATGATCTTTTTCTTATTTTAAAATTTCATTTAATGTACTTAATTCCTAAAGCAATGTGACATATCTATTTTATTGTTTGTTTTATGTGATATCCAAGTTTTCATTTTCATCATTTCATTCAAAATATATTTTGGTTCATGGTTTTTACCTCATGTTCGGTGTCTTCTAGATTTAAATTTGGTGTTTCAGGTGTTCATGATTTAAATTTTGAGTTAGGGAAGTTTGGGAAGTTTTAGACTTATTTATACTCAGTGTGAAGGTATGGGGAGGAAATTTATTTTTGGATAGTTTTTGAAACCCCTAGTGTCACTTCTCTATAGGGTGTGTTTGATGGATGGTTTATCCACTTGAGTTAGATGATTTTTTGTGCTAAATGGTAATGTTCGGGGCCATTTCTCCAGGTAACCCAGTTATGGTGCATGGTTTGATTAACCATTAAACATAAGAGTTCAGTGGGAACATGATTTGGTCGCATGGTTTAACTAACCATGCGACCTAAGTGAGCAACCTGTGTAATACTAGATAATGGGAAATCACTTGTTTTGTGCATGATTTGTTAAACCCTGAAATCCACTTGGGAAATGGTATTTTGGTACATTCAACTTTTTATGTGTATTTTCTTTCATTATCCTCCCCCATAGCACTATATGAAAAAAAATTACTCCCATGGTAGATTTTGGAACCTCTAATACCCTCCATGTTTGATTTAATGTGGTCTCTTGGTGATTCTTCCCCCCGGATAGAAATGTTAGGCCTCCTGTCTTTTTCTCTTTTGGTTTTATTCCACTTTCCCATTCTCTATTAACCCAAGTGGCCATTTCTTCTGATTTAGGTAACTGGGGTGGTTTTAAATTGGGTTTTTATATCTTAATGTTTCTCTTGGATATTCTTACTTCATTAAACCTTTGTGCAGTCATTTTAGTTCGGTGTCAATGAAGTGCATGCGATTTGAGGTAGGATTCGCTTTTTAATTCCCTTATTAATTTAATTATCATTATTTTCATGCTTTTATAATATTTATTATATGTTAAATAATGTTGTATGATCCTCAGATAAAATTTTAGGAGTGAAAAGTGTTGATTTCTCCCTTAATTTGTGATAAAGTCAATTGTTTTGTTTAATATTGCACCCCATGAGTTTGATAAAATCCCCAGTCAGATTTTGTAGAAATTTTGTACAATTTAAATAATATATTGGATTTGAAAATATATTTCTAATATCTAAATATTGGTTTTGATTTTCATAAATGAATTTTTAGGTTGTTTTGGTTCTTTGATAAGCGATTATTTTATGAGAAGAACATGAGGCTCATTTGGAACATCTATTAATGTAGTGAAGTTATATATTATGAAAAAAAACCTTGGATAATTATCTTACTAAGGTTATGTAAATAGGAAGTATTTCCTCATTGTGGTATCCTTGAAACCCATATATTTAGTGTAGAAATGGGATATCCTTATTGTGAACTCGTTTGTGATATATTTATTGTAACACAAAGAGATTGACCCATGGGGTGACTCGAGTGAATCATGTTGTTTGAGTTGTTATATATATGTTCATGTGACTGGATGCTCTGTTGGCATCAGTTGGATCACCTACTTTATATCTTGGCACAGGAACCTGGCATAGTGAGTGAAGTTTCTAATAATAATTGATGAAATGGTTTTGATTACTATTTGACTAGTTCCCCATAGTTGGATAGTATTATGCCTATGGGATTGTGCCCCTCATTTTGAACCGTGTAGAGGATGGCCGATAGTATTGGTTATTATTGATTTCATAGAGTGAGGTAATCTTTCTGGGATGATCCAACTTTTAAATTATGTTCTAAACTATTCATGAGCTCCTAGGTTCACCAATGTCTATTGGAACATAGTTGTATACAGCCAATGACTGTGATGATTTTTTTTTTGAAACACATGTGTGTTATTTTGTGTTTCCCTTGTTGTATTATTCTTGTGATTATTTCAAGAGTTTTCTAAATCCTTGATGAAATTGATTAAATGTTTTCTGGGGTTTTTTGAAATATATTTTTCCAAAAAAATCTCTATTTATATCCTTTGTAAATTAATGTTCACTTTTATATTATAAAATTTATATCATCCCCCCTTGGAAAGGAGAGTGGATTCTAATAGTAAAAAGGTAAATATACTATGTTATGTTTTAATGTTGGAAATTTACCGAAAAACTTACTCTTATAAATTTTATTTCAAAAATAAAGTTTCTTTTTTTAATTTTAAAGGAATTTAATTTGGAATATTTTATTCGGACATGCCTGTTGAGTTTTAATACTCACACCTATAGTTATTTCCTATTTTTCATTTCTATTATAGGTTCCAACTCAGGTTTTATCACCTTGGTCAATGGTTGTTTGTGGAGTGGAGAGTGACCCTTAGGGTCACATGGAGATTTTGTGGTTGTCATGTTTAGTTTGGTTTTTTATGTATTGGTTTATTATTTTTATTGTTATATTATCAGTTTCTTGGTAAATGATGTTCATTTTTGTGATCATATTTATATTGGGAGGATCTATTTATTTCCCCTATTTGTTTTATTTATATTTGGAGAAATTGTTCCATTGGATACTCGGTTGATTCCATGGAACTAGTTTCCATTCCGTGGGGATCGAGAATTCCCTCCGAGCCTTGTCTCGAGTCGGTTGGGTGTGGGATTGTACGGACTCCTGATTTGGGTTATCAAAAAATTGTATCAATGTATAATCACTTCAAGGACCTATATTTCGTAGCACCCTTTCTTTATTGGGATGTCCAGGGTGTTGGATTTGGACTATCTGATCTTTGGGAGAATATTTGGGGGAGTTTCTGGCCAACACATTCTCGACCAAACCATGAGTTTCCAAGGGATGTCAGTTTTATTTGGTCTCTTCATTCTTTTGGTTTCTTTGTTTTTGGGATATAAAATGAGAGTTGGGATAAAGTTTGTAGTGAGCACATAGGGCATAGAAAGCCATGTGGAGTCAGGGAAATTCTCCTAAAAGACTCTTTGTGGTGGTGGTGTGGTTGGGACATTACAACCAACAATATGGCCAAGACACGATTGACCACATGTTTCTCATTGTGATTTATTTTTGGTACCTCTTGATTATGAAGATGTTTGACAACCCATTTATTTGAAATATTAAAAAATTAATTTTTGGTGGTAATTTTTTGACTTTTTGGAATATGGAAGATGATTTTTTAGTTTCTTTTTAAAAAGGGTTTTTAAAATTATCATTATTTAGAAGAAATTTTTTGATAAAATGAATCTAAATCATACTATTTTTAATGAAATGATTTTTTAATAAAACGATTATTTATGAAATTAGAATTTATGAATTGATGGAAATGTTTTTAATGAGATAAATATGATTTATTATGATTGATGATTTCATTCTCGATTTCTCTTTTGAGATTCAGGTGATTCAAATTCAAATTTGGGGTTTCAGGGTGTTTTTATCATGTCCCACGGTTTAGGTGAATTGTTAGAGGAAACCAAGAGACCTTATCCAAAAATATATTTTGTTTAGGGTAGGTGGTATAAGAATTATAGAAGCCTTGTGAACGGTTTGTCAAACCATGCATAAAGCATGCATGGAGTATCTTTGTCAGTAAATTACCATATTCATGGTTGGGATAGAGATTTCTAAACTGTGTAAGTCCCTTTGGTTTTATAGTAAGGGGTTCGCAATTGGTTTATGGTTTTTTAAATATTTCAGACTAACTAGAAATAGTTCCTTGGTGTCTTAACAATGTGAAAATTTTGGTTTAATGTTCTATTTATAAAGTACAAATGAAATTTTGAAAGACCATTGGTATTATTTTCATTTCTCACATTTGAGGATGTGTGTAAAAATGTAGATGGTTGATGTCATGAGTGTATGGGTTCTCAGATTGGAACGGGAAGGTGCATGTGTGATGTTATAAAAAATACCATTGGGGAATTTGAAACCTTCAAAATTTGTCTTTCTTATTCAATAAGTCTGTTAAATAGAAAATGAAAAATTGATGCTTTGGTGATTTGTGGTGGTGTAATTGAATTTCTTATATTTTAGGAATGATTTTTTATATGTGGTGTCTTGAGATTTAGAATTATTTTTGGTGGATTGGTTTTGATTGAGTTATTTTTTTCTTATTTATTAGTGTATTCCCCCTAAATATTTAATGGATATTCGATTTCTAGCTGCAGGTGGTTCACCATAAGATAACATTCATATTGATCAACACATAGAATACCTTCTTGAATTTCTGAGGTTGAATACTCATCTCTTTTAGGTCCAAGAGGATACTCTCAATGAATAGGAGTGGATGTGTATGACTGAGAGAAAATTATATTTCCTTGAGTTTCCTGAGTAATTAAAGGTAGTGTTTTCTACCATTATTCATGAAGGTGTGAATTGGAAATGTTGGATGTTAGTCTCTCGAAACAAGGATCAAAAAGATCTTACGTGGGAGTTCTTCAAAGATTTGTTCATCTGACAACACTTTTTTGAGATGATGAAGGTAATGAAGTTGATAAAGATGTGGTTTCTATAATAGGGTGATTGTTTACTATCAGAGTTATATCCAATCATTGAATATCTAGTTCCATATGATATGAGGTATGCTGTGAAAGATTCCTTGATGGATCGGCATTTTGAGTGTGTTTGTCACCCTGATCTTCAATTCATGACGTCAGAGTTCAACATAACATTTTTCTCTAATGTGGTGAGAGAATAAATTCGTTTTGAATCCATGCTAGCTAGAGTGTTTGTGATTGGAGACCTTCCTCTAGTATCTGGAAGGAGGGAAGGAAATTCCAGTAAGAAGTTTTTAAAGAGGCCCCAAGCTGGTGGTGTTTGTCATGGAATTAAGAGGCCTTCAGACCATTCCTCAAATTCCTCTAAGTGCAGTGTCCTGATGTGTAATAAATTTGGTAATCATGGTAATAAAAAGACACTGTGTCTATGTACTCCAATCCTATCCCATGCATGTGGATGCTTATGTCACATACAAAGGTTCTGTATGGGTGTTTCCAGCAAACAACGTGGAGCCATGTCCACCTCTTTTAAATAATCCCCTCAATATTTACTGATGTAGGGTTTTGTTTTGGGCTCGGTTTGAAGTATCATTTTATGTGTACTTATATTATTGTAATGGTTGTGTCTCGTGGTTTTTTTCAATATTTTATATTCAGTAAATTATAGTAGTATAATTTGTGGATTTTCTAAGAACATATTTTATAATGGATGTGTGTTCGCCTTTGAAATGTTCCAAATTCTTTCCCTCGTGAGTGGAGGAGTATTCTATAGTATGTATCATTTTTGTTTTTTTCTCCGGAAGTGGATAAATTTTGATTAAGTATCTTCTAAAACCCCTATTCCTATTGAAATAAGATGTTTGGATCATTATTTTTTTACTCCTATCTGTGATGCAGTAGATGTTTCAAATATCAAGGCTCCAGCCCTAGGCTCCATAGTGAGGTTCACACATAGTTAGGAATCATAGGGGTGTGAGAGACATTGTACTGGATTTTGACATTAGTGAGGGAGTGGAGACATTTTAAGGTTCCCTAATGCGGCTTTATTTTTCTTCCTTGTGATTGGGGATTGTTTATTGGTGTGGGGGAAAGTTTCCAAATTGTCTCATGTCAGGTCTCCCATGTTTCTCAATTCATAAATTTTGGGGACAAAAACTATGGGTCTCACTATGGTTTCTACAATTTTAATCAGTGATAAATAATTCTTAATGGTGGGGAGTCCTTTTGGGCCTCCCTTTATTTATAATCCAGTGTATCTTCATTGTTTTCTTGGTTTTGTGTGGATTTCTTCAAGTTTCATAATTTCAATATCCCTTTCATATGAGAATGTTCTCGATTGATTTTCATTTAATTCCAAATAAGTGCTCTGGATTCATTGGTTTTTTTGGTAGAAGGTTTGAGTTTCCTTTGGTTGATGTTGAGATATTCCTTGTTCGAGAGGACGAATCATGCACTAGTTGGAATACTTTGTCTTTGATAAATCAAGTAGAAAATATGGTGGATTTTAGTGGGTGGAAAGTATTATGATGGGAAGAGTTTTCAAACTAATATTTTGGTTTTCATCATTTTTTTAATTATCCTTTGGTTCTTGGGTTTTTCCTCATGTTCCTCATGTTCTAGATTTGAATTTTGTGCTTCATGTGTTATTGTTTTAAATTTTTATTTAGTGATGTTTGGGTAATTTTTGGCCTTTTTTATTGTCAATGTGATGTCATGGGGAGAAAATGGATTGTTTGAGAGTTTTTTAAACCCCTTTTCTCACTTGTCAATGGGTTGTGTTGGATGGATGATTTATCTCCTCTAGTAAGAAGAGTTTTTTTGGTAAAAATGGTATTGTTTGGGGGATTTTTTCAAGGTATCACAGTTAAGGCTCCTGGTTAGTTTTTCCATGAAACCAATGTGTGTAGGGGTCACACAATTTGTACACACGGTTTCATTAACCATGAGACTTAGGTGTCCTACTTTTGAATCACTAGGAACTCAGTAATCGTACGGTTTGTTCATGGTTTGTTAAACCATGTGAGCTAACCATGGAACCCACTCGGGAATGGGTATTTTGGGATTTTCTCTTTCTTTTTAAGAGTCTTTTCTTACCATAGCCTCCCCTATTATAAATCTACAACCAAAAATCCTTCCATTGTGGTTTTGGAACCACCAACCCCATCCAGGTTAGATTCAAGGTGGTTTAATGGTGATTCTTTACCCTGATTGAATGGTTATAGCTCATCTCTCGTTCTCCTTTGGGTTTATTCCATTTTTATTTTCTACTATAACCCAATTAGACATGATTGAATTATTTGGGTAATTAGGTTGATGATCAATTTTTTGTTTTTTTTCTTTGTTAAGGTTCCTCTTACATATTCTCTCTACTTCGGACCTTTGTGGAGTCAAATCGGTTGGGCATCATTGAAGCGCATGCGATTTGAGTAAGGTTTCCCATTTTACTTTCTATTTTAATTTAGGATTCCTTGGTTTCATACTTTTTCACCTTTAATATGTGTTTAATATTTTTTTATGACCATTTATATATTTTTATGTGTGAAAAGTGATGATTTATCCCTTTTGTGATAAATTACATTGTTTTGTTTAATATTGCACACCATGTTTATGATGAAATTCATGGTTGGGTTTTTTGGAAATTTTAATAAATTTAAAGCTTGTTTTGGCTTTGAAAATATATTTATAACATCTAAATGGTGTTTTTGAGTTTCTTAAATGATTTATAAGTGTTTTTAGATCATTTATTAGTGATGTTTTTTTGTGAGAAGAACTTGAGGCCCATTTGAATCTTTTCTGAAATTTGTGAAAATGCATATTATAAAAACTCTCTATGGGTAAATATCTCAATGAGTCAATATGAATGGGTGGTATTTCATTTATGTGGATTCCTTGAGACCCATTTAAATATTATAGAAATTAGAGATCCCCATTGTAGACTCCTTTTTGATTTATGTGTTGTAAGGTATTGATATTGACCCATAGGGTGACTTGGTTGATTCCTATTTCTTATGTTATTATATATATTTGTGTTTGATTAGATGATTAGTTAGAATTGGTCAGCTTACCAATTTACATCTTGAAATGGGAACCTGGCATATTGAGAAACTTTTTTGAAAAAAATTGTTGTTGTAGTTAGGATTACGCTCTGAATAGTGGCCCTTAGTTTGGATGATTTTATGGTTATGGGATTGGGCCCCTTGGTCTGTAGCATATGGGGGGTGGGAAAGCGTATTGGGAATTATTGATTTCATCAAGTGAGGCATGATTTTTTGGATGATTAAACATGTATAGTATGTTTTGGATTATTCATGATCTCTTATATTCACCCAGGCCTATTGGAACTTAGTTGTATGTGGCGAATGATTGTGATGTTTTGTTGGTTAGATACCCTTGTGTGTTATTTTCCATTTCCCTTATTGTATGAGTGTTGTGATTATTTCCTTGCCTGTGTGAATTTTTTATAAAATTGATTATATGTATTCATGGGTTTATGTGAAAATGGTTTTTGAAATGTTTTACAATATTTCTCTCCTTTACAAATGAAAGGTCACCTTTCTATATTAAAATTTTTATGGTTCCTCCTTGGATAGTAATGTGGTTTCAAATGGTAAAAATTAAAATTAAACATGTTTGGTTTTAAAGTGGGAAATGTATGGAATTGATTACGTTTAAATATTTTATTTCAAACATGATTTTATTTATTTATTTTATTTCAATGGAATTTAATTGGGAATAGATTATTCGAGAATTCCTACAGAGTTTTAATACTCAAGACTATAGTTATTTCTTCTGTTTTAGTTTTTTTTAAGGTTCTATCATAGGTTTGATCACCTTGGTTGATGGTTGGTTATGGATTTGAGAGAAACTATCAGGGTGACATGGATATTTTTTGGTTGTCATGTTCAGTTTGGGTTTTTCGTATAGTTTTATTTTTTAGTTTGTTATATTTTCAATTTATATATAAATGATGTTTATTTATGAAATAATATTTATATTGGGATGGTCAATTTTATTATGTTTTTTTGGTTTATTTATATTGATTGAAATTGTTCCCTTGGTTACTATGTTGATGCCCTAGCACGATTTGCCTACCCGGGGGGGTCTAGAATGTTGTTCAGGTTTACGCTTGTGTAGGGTCAAGTGTCAGATTTTATAGCACCCTAGCTTGGTTGGTGACATATTATGTGTAGCTTTATATATGAAATAATGTATTAATGTGAGATAAAGATAATGTTTGTTATAGTAAGAGTATTACACATCTTGTATTTCTCTAGTAGATAGCTAAAATCTATATTTCTCCCAAAAAACATAACCAGCTCTTATGCTTTTTGGAAATGGGGATAACCCCAAAAAGAAACTAACATTTTTATACCTAGACTACATTAATTATAACAAAAATATGTCCCTTAAAAATATTTTGTTTTCCCTATAAAATTTTTTTCAACCTCATGAGATTTAAAATGAGCCCAAAGGAACATGGAAATGAAAAAAGAAATGACAAATATATTAAATTGTGTAACATAATATTACATACTCGTGACCATAATACATTATGTCCCTAAGAATTCATTTTGAAGAACTAGGTCTGGAAAATAAGTGAGAAAATTTATCCCTCATTAATGAATCGTGCTCCCAATTCTATTGAAAATATGGTTCATAACACCATAACACTATGAACAATGTTATCAAAATTATAGGAAATAATTTCAGGGGAGATTCAATGATAACCACTGGATGCTGATAAAATGAAACATATTTCTCTAACACAATATCTTCCCAACTCAGAATAAGAGAGGGTTCATGATAATATAGTATGAGTTGTGATTTGTGTAAAACTTCATGAATAACTATTAATTAAACTAAAAGTGCCTACTGATAATTAAGAGGTCAAATATACTCAGGGACATAAAATTGTCCAAATTATCTCAAAGAAAACATTTAATTTTTTCCAAGTCTATAGTGTCCCAATCGAGGAGAATCATTCATGAAAACCCGGTCACCTATAGAAATATCCATAGGATGATTCCACTAATCTACATAAGATTTTTTCCATATCTGTACTATAAGTAGAAACTAACATTTATCCTTAACTATCACAATCATCTCTTGAATAGAAACGGGTCCCACCAAAGAGGCCATTTTGGCCTCTTCCCAACAAAGAGGTGACTTTCACGGGTGACCATAAAAATAATTGTAAGGATCCATTTTTATTGATGACTGATAATTATTTTTATAAGATTAATCCTCATGACACAAATGGATATCCCAATATCCAATATAATCCAAGACATTGGAATTGTGAATATCCTCCAAGATATGAATAAAATATCTATGTAGAAATATATCTATGGATTATAAGTTGTATTCATCCTGACCTGATTCCCCATCACTAATTGGAGACTCCACAAAAAACCATGATGAAAACCTAGGATACCTATATAATACAATGGTATAAGAAAACCCATGTAATCACATTGTCTATTTATATATTTTTTACCAATATCATTGACATTATTAGTGTCCCTACTAAGAATTAAGTTGTCTGACCCTTTCAACCGATCAGTCAGCACCTAGATAGTGTTTCTTGCTTTGGGAGTACATTGTAATTAAAAAAATAAATGGAAACCTCATTTAATTTTCAAAAATACATCTAATGAAGATGGAGAAAACCATAATGTTTTTTGTGTTTTACCTTTATTTGTTGTAAGGTGTAACAAAGAGATAAATAATTAGAAATTCCATGATTCATTATTGACCACCAGAATAATCGTCTTATGTCATAATACATCTTTATAGTCCTTGGATGATTATCCAATGAAGAACCTTGGAACTCAAAAAAACTGATTTCATCACAAATTATAGACTTACAAACTGATCTCAAAAATGTATAATACCATCTAAATAATTGGACCTACCCTAAATATTCTTCACATTATAAAGGTGTTTTTTAATTCTATTTAAATCATAATCCAACTATTGACTCTATAGAATAAACTGAGCAAAGTATTTTGATAACTATGAATTAGCCATAACAATACATGAAATATCCTCTTGAGCATCCAAGGGAAACTAAATTAGAAGGATCATATGGTTCCACTCCACCTTTAGTTCAAAAACTACATGCGTTGGTACTTTTATACTGGGAGCATCTTTAATGAAATTCCCCTTCCCTAGGTGTATGCGATGTTGATATCAAATGATTGATTTTATTCCATGTATATCCTCTATATCATATTCGAGTTATTCAACAAAAATATATATCATAGATACTTGTGGATAGAGAATACTATGACCCTCTCCAAAATATGATAATGTTATCAACACTTATATTCATTCATATCCATGATAACATATAAATCATAATTAGGGTAATTCCGCTCATCTAGTCAATGCTAGTGAGATTCATAATTCATTAATTGGTAATCCTACATAAGAACCAAACCCAAACTAGTGCCTAAAGTATCAAGGAAGACCACATATCCCCTACCGTGTTTAGATAAGATTATAATTTAGCCAATATCGATAGTCATTTTAGATTATCGAAAGAAAATTGAAACTTTTCATCCCATAATAATGTCACCAAAATTATGGTGAGAGAATTAAATGGTGATTCCATCTTTGAGAAACCCCATAAGAACTTTCAATGAAATCCAACTAGGCCAAGGAAGATCTACATGTCAACGACATTAAATTGGTCTTCCTATGAAAAAAAACCTTAAAATTATTAGGATCAACTGATAATAAATTATTCAAAAATCACATACACTATGAATTTCACTTCATGGATCAAGAAATTTACATCAAAACGTTTTCATAAAAATGGTGACTTCACAATTTTTCCAGAACCAAAATCAAATGACCTCATGCTCTTACTCAAATCATGAATAGTCTAAAATATCATCAATAATCACATAAATAAGATTTGAAATAATCATGGAATATCAAATTCATCATGGACATGAAATCATAAGGATTATTTTTCCGACCAAAAAAAATCACAACTAATTCGTAAAGGTCATGCCTACTTTAGAAATCCATATTTTTTCTATCAATATCCCGAACTCTGAACCTATGATAATATAACCAAATACTAATATTCAAAAACCACTTTTCTACATTTAATAGATAAAAAAACATCCACATGAGGAAAATGAATCTTTTTCATAACCATTTCCTGGTTCAAATTTCTATAGTCTAAAAAAATCTGTATGATACATCTACCTTCTTGGAAAAGAGAAAATGAGATTCCAAAGGTGAAACAATAGGGATAAAAAAATCATCTTCCATCAAATCATCCAACTAAAACATGATATATTTCATCTCCTCTAGTTATATATTATATGAAGGTATCAAAATATGATTCATAACTGGTCATATATCATTTATAAACTCTACCTCCTTCTCTATATTAATTCCAAATAATTTTTCGAGTGATAATTTAGGAAAATCTCCATCAAATTCGGGAAGGTAAACAATATAAGAAATTTTATCAGGCTCAAGGTATGTAGTAGACACCATAATATTGACATATAGATAGGAAGTTATTATATAACCAGACCTCAGATCCCACTCTTCCTAAAGAACCTATGATCTCACATCGACTGCAAGAACCAAGAAATGCTAATTTTAACAATCATAATCAGTACTATGAGAAACATTACAATCCATACTAATGATAACAATGGACAGATCTATATAGGGAACTAGAAAATCTCAATTTAACTCTACATCATCTATCAACATGGATCAAGATTTACAATGCAC
This sequence comes from Viscum album, assembly GCA_963277665.1. Classification (NCBI taxonomy): domain Eukaryota; kingdom Viridiplantae; phylum Streptophyta; class Magnoliopsida; order Santalales; family Viscaceae; genus Viscum; species Viscum album. Next base: position 1,446,096,070 of record OY728151.1, on the reverse strand, counting down.
TTTCCTATTCCAAAGAAGAAATTCTAAGTCCATATCATAGGGAATAACCTATAATCAGTATTCAATCAAATCAATAAAACATCATGATATGAACAAATGGGAATAACCAGTTTAAAATAAATTAGCTTCCAATAATGATGTAATAAATATAATATAATTAAATGTCACTATATATAGATACCCTGACATTTCCTAAATTAATATTACATAATTATAAAGGTAAACAACATAATATTATTGCACATAGAGTATCTAAAGGTTTTGTGTCTTGAGAAAACTAGGATTGAACATAAAATTTACAACATCATACATAAACATTTACTTAATCCCTTCTTCTCTATATTTTTATTGGCACAAGACCTCTTCTTAGTATAAGTATACACCTGAGGATATACATCAAAGAGGTGTGATCTAAAATCCCAGTAATAGGATAGATAATAAAAATATAACATGGGGTGAGTATAATCATAACATTTTCATAGGATCATGAACGTAAGAGGAAGAATTAATAAAAGACATGAAATGTGGTAATGCATAAGAAATGAAACCTCATATCATAGTGGTTAACTAACACATATACTTGTGAACAAAGCTATAATCTAGTTTACACATAATTTCACATTAACTCATGAGATTCATCACTTTACCCAATGAATTTGAGCGCTATATAATTCTTGGTGCACCTGTCGCATCATAACATTATCATTATCATACAAGACACATAAAACTTATATAAAAAATAAACATAAATAACCTATGGGATGGAATGGGTTTCATCTCATAAGAACACATTAAAAACAATGGGTTCCCAAAAGAAAGTGTGAATAACATACATGCTACAAGAACCATCAACCTTAGGTGAGAAGTAAAAGGTGTGTTTTTGAAGGAAGAGTTCCTTTGGAAAACATTTGCATGAAATAAACTCCAGTGGAAAACATTTATATCCTAGAATAGGTATAATAATGATGAAAAAATCATTTTATGTAGTAACCATTCCAAAAATGGAGTGAAATAGAGATAACCCAAAGAAAGAAAGTTGTGTTTGAGAATTTCCCCTTACTAGAATAATTTGTATCTCAATGATTTCTTAAGTTTAATGTCATGTATAACCACATTATATTCCTTAATTAACAATTATGGAACTTTTTGTACCTAAAAATGGTTCGTTATTGTTTAATTGGGTAATTTTATGGGCCTTTGGATGAGTTATAGGGTTCAAATCCATTGTTTGGTAATGTTTGTTTTTATGGTTTTCTTGAATGGTGCACTTGTATTCATAAATGGATGTTCGTGTAGAACATGGATAAACATATAGAAATGATATTAAATGTTATTAATGATATTATAGGATTTTAAATGATCTTATATTTAATTATGTTATATACTATGGGGATGAATCATTAGATAAAATTTAATGATGGTCATTTGGGTTAATTCAGGCGATTTTTTTACCACAACGAACTTGTTTTTTTAATCATTTATTAATATGTACATAAGTTAGTTAAAGAACATTAAATAGGATATAATAAATATAATATAATCTAGTTCAACCATAAAAATGGTTTCATGACTATATCTGATGGAATTAAAGAAAATTGAAATCACATCATCCACGATGTCGGTAATTCGACACATCACAAACAATGTTTTTATTCCTTTAATAAGTAGAAGAGGAAAAGAATAATGATGATGAATTTTACATGAAAATTAGAAAATCCAGGAAATACAATATTTTTGGAACTTTCATGCCTCTTGTATAAGAGGAAGGTAAGAGACTATAATAAATTATAAAAGAAAGGAAAGTAAAACACATGAAAAAGAAAGAGGATTTTTACCTCTTGATATCTTCTCCTTGAGATCCTTTTTAAGGCCTCTAATTTTTCCCTATGGGAGAGACCATAAGGTATAGGACGTGGGGAAGAGCCATGGGAGGTGTATTGGGTAGAACATAGGTAAGGATCAAGGCTTGAGAGGTGTGGGAGGAAGAGGAGAATGAGGGAAGTATTTATAGTGTAGGATAGGATGTATTTTACATTATTTAAATCATTCTTGTAATATTTTTACTCAAGACTCTGAATAATCTTAATTTATGTTACCACAAATAGTAATAATGGCATTTGGGTTTGAACCTAGGGGTCTTTCATCACTTATGATGTCATAAATTGTGTATTTAACTGAAAATTTGAATATATGGTATTTTACCATATTTCACTAATCATCAAAAAATCTAGAATTTGAGAAAAATACCAAAAATTCACCCTAACAAATTTTCGAGGTGTAGAATTCAAAAATGAACTCCATTTTTTAAAAATAATTTTCTAAATATTATAAATTTAATATTTAAATAAAATCATACTAAATTTAAAAATTCACAATTTTAATTCTATAACTCCCTTTATATTACATTGAAAAATTAACCAAGATGTCATTATCCAAAATCCTTAAGAAAAAAATAATAATAATACAATTTACTATCAATTAGGATCATATTAAAATTCATATTACTATTCATAAGTGTATGTTACTATTCACAAAAAAAATTGGTTCCATTAGAATCTAAATAACTTACTGAACACAAATTTAGGGGACCACTTTTCTAAATTCAAAACATAGAAGTGGAAAAATTATGTTTAGTGATGACATAGTATATAGTATATAAATATGTTATTGTGCTTACTAATTTGATTATACAATAAGGCATAATTATAAGAAGGAATTTCCATTGATAAAACAATGGGTCATTACATTTTTACACCCTAATAAAATTTCTCCCTCAGAATTTGTTTTACACAAACAGGTGAGGGTACTTCTCCAGCATCTCCTCCTCTAGATCCCAAATTGCTGCTTCAAACTTATGGTTCCCCCATAACACTTTGACAAGATGGGTTGTCTTGTTTCATAGTACCTTATCTCTCCAGTCCAGAATCTTTGATGGAACTCCTTATAGGATAGATCATTTTCCAGTTGCACCACCTCTTAGTTCAATACATGTGAAGGATTATGTATGTAGTTACTCAGGACTGATCCGTGATACACATCATGAACTTGAGCCATATTTGGTGGAAGTGGAAGCTGATAGGCCATGGATCTTATGAGGTTAAGGATATCAAAGGGGCCAATGTACCTTGGGATTAACTTCCATTTATTTCTAAACTGTAAGACTCTCTTCCATGATGATATTCTAAAGAAGACTTTATCCACAATGTCGAACTCCAAGTCCCTTCGGTGGTTGTCAGCGTAGCTATTTTTCCAACTCTGGGCAGGTTTGATGTGTCTCTAGATGACTTGAACATTCTTCGTCATCTCTTGTACAAGATCAGGTCTAAGTAGCTTTCTTTCTCCAAATTCATCCCAATAGGTTGGAGTTCTACATCGCTTTCTATATGGAGATTCATATAGAGCCATCAGAATACTAGAGTGGAAGATATTTTTGTATGAGAACTCAACCAGTGGGGGATGCTGATACCATCCACCTTTGAATTCTAAAGAGAAGGCTCTTAGCATGTCATCAAGTGTCTGAATAGTCCTTTCAGATTGTCCATCGGTTTGGGGGAGATAGGCCATGCTAAAATTTAATTCAGTACTCATATCATGATGAATACTCCTCTAGAATTTAGATGTGAACCTTGGATCATGATCAGAGACAATCAAAAGTGGAACACCATGCAGTCTCCCCACTTCCATTACATATATCCTTGCAAGTTGTTCAAGTGAGATATCTTCCTAAATTTTCATAAAATGGTCCTTCATGGTGAGTCGTTCAACCACAACCCATATCACATTATTTCCCTTTTACGTCTTTGGGAGACTCGTGAAAATGTCCATAGTGACATTCTCCCATTTTCACATGGGTATAGGAAATGTCTGCATCAACCCTTTAGATTTTTTTCTCACTTATTTAACTTGTCGACATACCAACCACCTTGAGATATATTCTAAAATATCCTTCTTCATGTTATCCCACCAGTAGTGTTCACAGAGATCTCAGTACATCTTGGTGCTTCCAGGATGGATAGAGAATGTCAAGCAATGTGCATTGTCCAATAGCTCAGTTTTTATCCTGGGTTATAAAGGCACACAAAGTCATGTTTCAAATCAAATCACACCTTCAAAGTAGATATATTACTCTTGTATATTCCCTTCCATTACTGCATTCACCTTCTTTTCTAACTCTAGATCATCTATTTGAGCCTCCTTAATCATCTCCTGGATTGATGGTTGTGTAATCATTTGGGAAAGGTAGGATGTATCCCCTACCCTTATGATTTCAAAATCCATCCTTTTCACATCCAAGAAGATAGTGTCTTTCTCAATCTGTAACATGGATAGAGTAGCAAGTTCTTTTCTAATTAGAGCATCAACTACCTTATTCACCTTTCCAAGATAATAGTTGATAGATCAATCGTAGTCCTTGATTAGATATAAACATCTCCTTTGACACATGTTGAACTACTTTTGTGTGAATATATACATTAATATCTTATGGTTGTTTTATATATCACTCTTCTCACCATATAGGTAGTACTGCCAGATTTTCAAGGAAAAAATCAAGGCATCCATCTCTAGATCATGTTTCGGGTAGTTCTTTTCATGTATCTTTAACTATTGTGAGGTGTAGGCTATCACATTGTCAATTTTCATGAGTAAACAACCCAATCCATTCATTTAAGCATCACTGTATATCACAAAACGTTCACCACTCTTTGGTAATGTGAGTACAGGTGGAGTGATCAGCCTTATTTTTAGTTCCTTGAAGCTTCACTCACATTCTTCTATCTAGACATACTTTACCCCTTTCCTTGTTAACTTAGTTAGCAAGTTTGAAAATCACGAGACATTCTCACAAAATGTCAGTAATACCCAGCTAATCTAAGAAAACTACAGAATTCTGTGACACTAGAGGTCATGGGACATTCTATAGTCTCCTTTTTTAATGTTCCATGGAAATTCCCTCACATGTGATCACATTTCCCAAGAACCTCACTTGCCTTATCCAAAATTCACACTTGCTAAACTTGGTGTACGAATTATCCTTTCTAAATGTCACCAACACAAGTCTTAGATGTTCTTCATGTTCCTTCTTTCTCTTCGAGTAGATGAGAATATCATTGATAAACACTACCACAAATTTGTTGAGGTAATTTCTAAATACTTTATTTATCAAATCCATGAAGATTGTAGGGGAATTAGTAAGTCTAAAGGGCATCCCTAGAAACTCATAGTTCTCATACCTTGTACAGAATGTAGTATTCTGAATATCGTCCTTCTTCAGCTTTAGTTGATGATATCCAGAATGAAGATCTACATTTGAGAAGTATTGATCTACTCTTAACTTATCAAACAAGTAATCAATACTTGAAACATCATTGTTTTTCCTTATGGTGATCTTGTTGAGTTCCCAGTAATCGATACACAGCTACATTGTTTCATCCTTCTTCTTCACAAAGAGCATCGGAGTACCCTAGGGTGATGCACTAGGGAATATGAACCCTTTCCCCAATGCTCTTGAAACTTCTTCATTAACTCCTCTATTTCGATAGGATCCATCCAATTGGTGAACTTTGATATAGGAGTAACTCCGGGTATGAGTTATATGGGTAAATCTACCTCACAATCTGGTGGAATTTTGGGTAACTCTTTGGTAAACAAATCATCGTACTCCATCACAATGTTCATTTCCTCAAGGTTGGAAATTTCCTTTGAATTTACCATTTGGATGAGGTATGCTTCTTCATAAGGAATCAACACCAACACCGTTGACAGAGTTTTCAAAGTCGATTCATGATCTTCCTTGAATTTTTATAGGAGCATGGAATGGTTTGGAATATGAAAATATATTTCCTTTTCCCGATAGTTGATGTGTTCTCTATATAATGATATCATATCAATTCCCATTATTGTTTTGAATTCCACCAAGGGAAGTATTACGAGATTCGCTAGAAGAATCTTCCCACATACTCAAACAAGAGAAGATTCAAACACTTTGATTGCAATGATTGCACCACTTGGTGTTTTTACATATATCTCTACTTCAAGGTTTTGGGGCTTCGAATATATAGTTCTAGAAAACTTTCAAGCTATAAAGTATTGAATATCACCATAATAAAATAATACTTTTTCCATTATTAAGTGAATAGGGTGTGTACTTTATACGACTTTATTATCTTGATTCCTTTCTATAGTAGTGATTTCATAATCTTCCCCTTGTTCCTTTGCCTTTATTGGTTACTAATGTTGATTACCCTCAAGGGCTCTAGATTTAGTGCACTGTCTTTTATAGTACCCTTTCTTCCTACAATTATAGCATTGAACCATGGGTAGTTCACTCCTTTCTTCCACCACATTATCTTTCATTCTCAAGTGTTTTCTACACTCTTGATCATGGTTTCCTTCTTTCCCACACCTAAATAATTTCCATGTCCCTTTGATGCAGTTCCCATGATGCTACTTCCCACATTTTTGGCATGTCAGTCATTGAATTTTCTTCCCACCATTATCATTAGTTCCTCCAGCTTGAAACTTCATCATTCTTTTCTTATCACCAAAACCATGGGACCATTCTCCAAACTCCATCTCCACTTTGAGAGCAAAGAGAAAAAATTCTTCTTAACTCCTAAAGTCTCAAATTGAAATATCCTTTTGAAGGTGTGGTTTTAATCCACTAAAGAATGTATCGATTTTTCTATCATTGTTGATAATAAAACCCGAAACATACCTTTTAAGCCTTATGAAATTCGCTTCGTAGGTTGTGAAAAATTGTCTTTCCTTTTCCTTGAGCTCTATGAATTCACTCTACATATTTATGTGAAGAGTTCTTGGGAAATACTTGTAAAGAAACATTATCTTAAAGTCTTCCCATTTCATCTCATCAATTTCTTCTTTTGTCTTGGGGATCTTAATCAAATCCCACCATTGATCAGAATATACATCAAGACAATAAACAGCTAGTGTCACCTAATTCATCTCAGAACAGTGTAGCATAGAAAATATCTTCTCTATGGAGTTGACCCACTGTTCTGCAACTAGTGGATCGAAAGATCCACTAAAAGTCAGTGGTCGTTTCCGCATAAAACATTTGATAGCTAGTTTCTGCCTCTTTGGTAAAAAAGGATGTTCCCCATTATTCTGGTTATTTTCATAACCAGATATAGCTTGGTAAGAATCGCCATGAATTTTTGAACTCCACCTCCCAAATCATTGTGGGTGTTGTTCGGTCAATTGTTGCATTGGTCCTCACACGAGTTGTTGGCCTGGTTTCTCATGGTTCCCACCATTCTCTAAAATAGAAAAGGTTAGAACAAAACATAAGTTAACAAGGTATGAATTAATAACTTATTCATTTATACAATTTTTACTAAAATCAAAACTTATGGGATCCCTATGTAAAGCTTCTTTTGTTCATATTATTACGTTGTTTCATATTAGAGGTTCTATCTAGGGTTCACTAATCCTACATCCAAAATTAACTAAACCATTCCTCTGATACCAACTATAGTGACCCTATAATTTCTTACATTACTATTACATCATTTTAAATATAAACAACATAATAGTATTACACATTGAGAATCCAACGTTTTAGTTTCTTGGGAAAACTAGGACCAAACATAACATTTACAACATCATACATAAAAATTTATTTAATTACATCTTCTCTATATTATTATTGGAACTTGACCTATCCTTAGTACAAGTATTCATCTGAGGATACACATCAAAAAGGGGTGATCTAGAATCCCATTAATAGGATAGATAAGAACAATATAACATGGGGTGAGCATAATCATAACATAGTCATAGGATCATGAACATAAGAGGAATAGTTAATAAAAGACATGAAATGTGGAAATACATAAAAAATAAAACATCAAATATTAGTTTTTAACTACCACATATACTTTTTAACAAATCTAGAATCTTTTTCTCACATCATTTAACTTTAAATCATGAGATTCATCACTTTACCCAATTCTTTGGAGTGTTATATAATTTTGGGCGCACCCGTAACATCATAACATTATCATTATTATGCATGCCACATATATCATATATAAAAAATGATCATAAATAACCCATAGAAAGTAACGGTTTTCATCACATAATAACACATTCAAAAAGATTGGGTTCCCAAAAGAAAGTGGGAATAACATACTTGCAACAAGAACCATCAACCTTGAGTGATAAGTAAAAGATGTGCTTTTGAAGGAAGAGTTGCTTTGGAAAACATTTGTTTGACATAAACTCCAATGTAAAACATTTATATCCATGAATAGGTAATATAATGTTGAAAAATTATTTTTAAGTTGTAACCATACCAAAATAGAGTGAAATAGGTAGAACCAAAAGAAACAATGTTGTGTTTGAGAATTTCCCCTTACCTTGTATCTGAATTACATCTTCACTTTAAAGTCCTTTATAACCACATTAGATTCATTAATTAAAAATTATTCAAACTTTTGTACATTAAAATGGTTCATTATGGTTTCATTAGGTTATTTTATTGGCCTTTTGATGAGTTATAAGGTTCAAATACATTGTTCCAGAATGTTTGTTTTTATGGTTTTCTTGAATAGTTCACTTGTTTTCATAAATGGAATTTCTTGTAGAACATGGATAAACATCCAGAACTGATATTACATGTTATTAATTATATTCCAGGAGTTTATATTATCTTATATTTAATTATGTTATATACCATTTGGATGAATCATTACTTAAAATTTAATGATGATCATTTGGGTTAATTTGGGCGATTTTTCGACCCCAACGAACTTGTTTTGTTTAATAATTTAGTAATATGTACATAAGTTATTTCAAGAACATTAAATATGATATTATAAATAAAATATAATATGGTTCAATCATAAAATTATTTCATGAACAGATCTGAAAGAAATAAAGAAAATGGAAATCACATCGTCCATGATATTGGAAATTCGACACATCACGGACACTATTTTTATTCATTGAATATGTGGGAGGGAAGAAGAAGAATGATGTTGAATTTTATATGAACATGAGAACATCCATAATATAAATGATTTATATGTATTTCATTCCTCCTAGATAAGTGTAGTGGAAGAGGTATTAATACAAGAAAATTAAATGAAAGGAAAACACATGAAAAAGAAAGAGGATTCCTACCTCTTGATCTCTTCTCCTTGAGACCCTTGTGACGACCTTTGATTTGGGAAATTGGGTGAGACCAGAAGGTCTAGGATGTGGGGAAGAACCTTGGGATTTTTATTGGGAAGAACTTATGTAAGGATCAAGACTTGAGAGGTTTGGTAGAAAGATTAGAATGAGAGTGGTATTTATAGTGTCGGAGAGGAGGAATTTTACATTATTTAAATCATTGTTATAATATTTTGGTTCAAGAATATGAATAATTTTAATTCATATGACCCAAAATAGTAATAATGGCATGTGAGTTCTAAACATTCAGTCTTTAATCATTTATGATGTCATAAATAGTGTATTTAACTGATAATTTGAATATACAGTATTTTACTATATTTTAGTATTCATCAAAAATTCAAGAATTCCCAAAAATTCACCCTAACCAATTTTTGAGGTGTATAATTAAAAATTGGAATACATTTTTAGAAAATAATTTTCTAAATATTATTAATTTAATTTTTTAATAAAATCATTCTTATTCAAAAATTAACAATTTTAAATCCATAACTGCTTTTATATTACATTGAAAAACTAACCATGATGTCATTATATTAAATCCTTAAGAAAAAATAATAATAATACAATTTACTTTTCATTATGGTCATATTACTATTCATATTACTATTCATAAGGGTCTATTACTATTCACCAAAAAAAGTTGGTTCCATCATACTCCAAATAACCTACTGAGCACAAATGTAGATGACCGCTTTTTGAAATTCAGAACATAGAAGTGGGAAAATTATGTTTAGTGATAACATAGTATTTAGTATCATAATATTTTATTGTGTATTCTAATGTGATTATACAATAAAAAAGATGTAAAGACCTGTAAATTTTAAGGAAATTTTTTTCTTAATTTCTTTCAGATTTTACGAGTACATAGTTTCTGACAACACCTAATTCTGAGGCCCGGTGTGCCCGGAATCAATTTCAGAAGTTTAGCTCAGGTACATTCCGTGAAAAAATGAGCGGGTTTTTCTAAATTTTGAACCGGTCCTCGGAATCGAAATATGAGGGCACCGATGAAACCACCGCGCTAGTAATTGCTTAAGCAGGCCTTTACTAAGTTGCGTTTGCTCGAGAAGAGTTGTTTAATTTTGTGGTTTAAGTATAAAGAGAAATAAAATTGTGTTATAATTTTATTTCACTTATAAGTGGTTAAACCCCATGTGTGGTAGTTGAGGTGGGATCCACTAAAATTCTAACTCCTCTTGATAGGATATTAGTGAGGTGGGGCCCACACGAGCCACACCCCTTCAAATTCCCCTAACTCCTCTTCCACATTTATGATGCCAACTTAACAGATTTTATTATGACAACTCCAGATTTAATTAATGAAATGAATTCAACTTTTGAATTTTAAAAAAATGTTAGAAAAAGTAATAAAATAAGGCAAAGGCCTTATTTTATTTTGGTTGCTTTGTTGTGTTGAGACAGGGAGAGTTATACAATTTGAAGAAATTGATCTTCCTCCTTGAAGAACGTGAAGAATGCTGACACGCCATTCCATCTTCTTCCCGCGTCAAAGAAAGGGAGACGCTGCATCCTCCTCGGATTATCTCCATCAACGTATACGGAGCCTCACCCCATGATGCCATTTTCCGCGAACTTCTTCGAGGTAGGGGTGTGTTTTGAATTGAGATATTTTGGTTTTCCTTCCATGTTGATGTTTCTCTCTAAAACCTTTTCCTATCAAACTAATGTAGAGTGAACCGGACCAAAATAACACGGTCCGATTCCTCTGTCGTTCTTGTTGTATGGTGTCTCCAGTCGTTCTTGATCGGTGAATCAAGGCAAGTTTTCGGAGCTGATCGGAGGCCCGAAAACATCGGAAATGGCCTCGGAACATCGGGACGACCTAGGAATGGGAATTTTTATAGAAAATGGAACATCGGAGCAAAGGACGGATGCCTCGGGAGGCGTTCTGGCCAGAGGCTTTGTTTTTGGAAAATTTCAGAATACACAGCATGTCCTTCCAAATCACACGCCGTGTAGTACAAACATTTAGCGATAGAAGTAACGGACATCAGAAGAACTGACACACAGCGTGTGACACCGGTCACACAACGTGTACTGCCCACACAGTTTGACAGAGGAGACTTTGAAGACATGGCGTGTAATCTAGGAGATACATGGGCATGAGTAGAACTACACGGCTAGGAGGCACGACATGTACTTCCTTTACCATGGCAGAAGTGGCTACGATATGACTCGGCATGTTTTCTGGGAATACACGGACATGGGGTGGAGTACACGAGCATGTACTCCACCACATGGCCAGGCATGGCCAGTGTACACGAAGCTGACCCCAGAAGTATGGACACGGCGTGTAACTATACCACACGCCGTGTATTTATTTTTTACTTTTTACATGAAAAGCCCATCAACACAGGATGTGGTACACGGACAGTACCCGTGGACTTAAGAAACGGCATGTAACCATACCACACGCCGTGTACTTTCTTTTTTACACGACCATCCTTGCGACATGGGCCGTATAACATGGGCAGTACCCGGTGAAAGATGACACAGCGTGTATCAATTATCTACACGCCCTATACTTTTGGAAAATGGCTTGGTTGTCTTGTTCTCTGTGACTTGGGCAGGTTTTGCTTGGTTTTCCCCTAGGACGTGGGACGGAACAATGGGATACATCATCCCTGGTCTTCGTGATAGTTGATGTATCCATTCCTTTAACTCGTGGAGCGGACCCTCCCGGAAATCAAGTATGCTGTGTGTGGGAACCCAAGAGCTGGCTGCGACTGCAACAACTCCCGTACTGGAATCCTCCGTGGGTTCGACGGTGAAGACTTTCGTATTGGAATCCTCCATGGGTTCGACGACGAAGACAACCGTACTGGAATCCTTCGTGGGTTCGGCGGTGACAACTACTGTACTTGTATCCTACGTGAGTCCGACATGATTGACCTCTATTTTAGTATCCTACGTGGGTCTGACAGAGTAGCTGGACTAGTATCATATGTGGGTCAGACAGCTTAGCTGGTCTAGTATCCTACGTGGGTCCCAGCTAGATGAATCAGTATCTACATATGATCATCTCTTTTTCTTTACAAATGATGTATACCTGTGTGAGCTGAGTCTTGACTTTCAATCATTATCTTCGATATGATTGACTTACTATCCTGTGTGGATTGGGTTGTGCTTTCCTGTGTGGATTGGGTTGATCTTTCCTGTGTGGACTGGGATGAACTTGGGCTCATGTGTTGGAGCCGAGCTGGAATTGATGACTTAGGAATATGTATGGGCATATACCTAAGTAGAGTTGGTTGATACTTCGTTTTTGTATCTTTCCTTTGTGGTTTATCCTTTGTGGATTCTGGGAGACCTTCGAGGGTCTCGGGGTCCCTACTGAGTATCGTATACTCACCCCTGCACAGGCTATGCCCGCACTACGTCATGTTGGTTGCAGAAGACGGACAACGCTGATCATGGATGAGGCTAGTAGAGCATAACAGTACTCAGAGGTGGCCTATCAGGTGGGACGTACACTGAGCGGACAGATGGACCCAAGGAGCCGACGAGACTATTTGTACCCACCCTTCAGGTGGGAATTCTGGAGGACAACTTGGTGATTGCTACTTTACTTTTCAGTTGTTGTAATTTATTTTCAGTTGTACTGTACTTTCAGTTGGGTTTGTATTCTGGCCCATTTACTTTCCATCACTTACATTTGTACTCAATTTACTTAGTGTTTGCTATAGCTTGCGTACTTTGTTGTGTTTCTTTACTTCTATAAAGGAAATGCCTTCCCTTTTATCAAGATTTACACCTTTGGTGCTAGTCACCAGCCCTTGGCCTATGGAAGGTGGGCTTGGGGTAGTCATGGCACGGGCCCCGAGGACGGGTCGTGACAAATTGGTATCAGAGGAGTTCGGTTCTACCGCAGAACTCAGGACTCTGATCTATATTCTATGTGGAGAAATAGTGTTAATGGTATTGAGTGTGGTTATCAGTCCAGGAAGTCCAGTGTTGGTGCGGCGGCCGACGTATCCATACACCAGGACTCTGACTTCTGATTTCTGACTAAGTGCACGAAAACATTGATTGCATGTGTGTTTCAAAAGTTTTCTTTGGGATTACTTTGTGTTAGCTCAGCAGGTATACTGTATTGACCGTGGTGCACCTATCTATTTTCAGGATGGCCCCATGACGGCAGCTAGCTATGGTTCCGATCTTTGTGCGAGATGGTAGCCCACCGAGCGACGAGGCCTCGGTGCAGGGCCCCTTTACAGCGGAGGCACCAGCAGTACCTCTACACACCAAGCCACCGATTCCACCAGCCCCAGCTGCTGAGAGTGCATGTCGCCTTAGTGCACTGCACGAGTTTCAGCGTCAGAGACCGCCCAGGTTCCATGGGGAGACAGACACTCAGGCAGTCGAGGATTGGCTGGAGGCTATTGTACAAGTTTTTAGGTTAGTAGGGACACCAGATGACCTCATGGTGATCCTTGCAGTGAGTATTCTTCATGCAGCAGCAGGTAGATGATAGAGCTTGATGCTCCAGGTGCACGACGAGGAATCTCTCTTTTGGTAGGACTTCGAGAGCCTCTTCCGCTCGGAGTTCATTCCAGCCACCCTCTGTGCGGTGTGCATTCATGAGTTACTACATCTGCGGTAGGGCAGCAAGACAGTAGCCCAGTACTTGGCGAGATTTGCCGATCTCTCACGCTACTCCATGGACATGGTATAGGACCAATTCTTCTGGGCCCGGACCTTCGAGCAGGGACTAAGGCATGAGATCAGGGCATCGATGATCTCCCTCTACATTCCAACGCAGGAAGGAGTAATGGAGAGAGCCCTTCTTTTATAGAGCTTTCTTGCTGAGCCTACACAATAGCGAGACCTGCCGCAGGGCGACATATAGCTGAGTCTTCTACAGCTGGTAGTCGATGGATGTCATAGGGGTCCAAGCAGACCAGACCATCAGACGGACGACCTCTAGACACTGGCTCAGTGGTGTGGGGCACACGGCGTAGAGCCAGCCTTACGAGGAGAAGACAGTGCTATTCATGCGGTGGGCAGGGCCACATGGCTCGTGACTGCCCGACCCGCCGTGCAGAGGAGCAGCAGATGGTTGAGGGACCACCCAGGCAGAGGCAGAGGTTCGACTGTGGCGGTCCGCAGGGAGAAGGAGGATGAGGAAAAGGAGTTGGCTGAGTAGTTGGTGGTGGAAGATGCTTTGAGTCTCTACCACCACCACCACCAGGCGGTCCAGCCCGACCACAGGGAGCTGGAGGACAGAGGCAGGCTCAGCTTCAGGTAGTGGAGGCCGACAACCACGGTTCACCTGAGACGATTCGAGGTAATATCTGTGTCTACTTAACCCTTTTTGTAGTTCTTATAGACACAGGATCGATTCATTCTTTCATTGTCGCTGCCCTTTTTCGGAGCTCAGAGATTCTGACGGAGCCGTTGGCTCGATCCTTACGGCTAGAGACTCTTACGGGAGAAGACTTGACAATTACGCACTGGTTCTAGCAGTGTTGTCTTACTCTAGGAGGCGAGATATTCAGTTGGGATCTTCTTGTAGCGGCGTCGAGGCCTTACGATTTCATCTTGGGAATGGATTGGTTATCCACAGTCCATGTTCAGATTGACTGTATTAGGCGCAAGGTGCAGTGTGTCTGCACCGATGGGAGCAGGTTCACCTTCACTGGTGAGAAGGGATCCTTTGCAGCACAGGATGGACTTACACAGAGGAGAGGACAGCCGATCACACATCATTTGGCTAGCATCATCCTAGGAGTAGTGGACGTGCGGAGTCCGAGTTTTCCTGTAGTGGTGGATCAATATGTGGACGTTTTTCCTGACGATGTTCCAAGACTACCTCCTCGCAGAGAGGTAGACTTCTATATTGACATGTACCCCGGGACATCCCCGATATCTACTCCATCATATCAGATGGCTCCCGTTGAGCTTCGGGAGCTACGGGTACAACTGGAGGACTTGCAGGTCAAGGGATTCATTCGACCCAGTGTTTCACCCTGGGCTTCCCCAATTTTGTTCGCTAAGAAGGCGGACGGGAGCTTGCGACTGGGTGTTTACTACTGTCGCCTGAATCAGGTGACTGTGAGGAACAAGTATCTGCTACCGAGGATTAACGACCACTTCGATCAGCTCAAGGGAGCACGGTGGTTCTCGAAGATATACCTCAGGTCAGGCTATCATCAGCTCAGAGTTCGAGACGAGGATGTATAGAAGACGGCTTTCAGATGTCGGTATGGCCACTATGAGTTCTTGGTTATGCCTTTCGGCATAACCAACACTCCAGCATTGTTCATGAGTCTCATGAATAGGATCTTCCACCCTTACCTCGATCGATTTGTCGTAGTCTTCATCGACGACATATTGATTTACTCGACTACTAAGGAGGAGCACGCCTACCACTTACGGGTTGTAATGGACACACTACAAGAGCACCAGCTTTATGGTAAGATCTCGAAGTGTCAGTTCTGGATACGTGAGGTACACTTCTTGGGACACATCATCTCTGAGGTGGGAGTTGTGGTGGATCCTGTGAAGATCGAGGCAGCGCTAGCCTGGGACCCACCCAGGAGCGTGACGGAGGTGCGGAGTTTCTTGGGTCTCGCCGGGTACTATCGGAGGTTTCTGTTGGACTTCTCCAGGGTTGCAGCACCACTTTCAGCTTTAACAAAGAAGGGGAAACCCTTCGTGTGGTCAGATAGATGTCAGCAGAGCTTCCAGAAGCTAAGATAGAGATTGACCAGCGCACCCATCTTGAGTCTACTGGAGGAGGGAGTAGGGTATGTAGTCTACTGTGATTCATCAGGGATCGGACTCGGGTGTGTCCTAATGCAGGAGCGGTTATTGATCACCTATGGATCACGACAGATGAGGCAACACGAGAATAACAACGCTACCCATGACCTGGAGTTAGCAGCAGTGGTCTTCTCTCTGAAGATGTGGCGGCACTATCTGATGGGCGAGCGCTTTACAGTCTATTCTGACCACCAGAGTCTCAGGTACATCTTCTCGCAGAAGGCCATGAACCTGAGACAACGACGATGGCTCGAGTTCCTCCAGGACTATGACTTTGATATAGTCTATACTCCTAGAAAGGGGAACGTAGTAGTCGATGCTCTCAGTAGGAGGACGGGCATTCAGCTACTTGGAGAGGCGACAGAGCAGCTAGCCACTTTTCAGATATCCTTCATGGATAGAGATGGAGCATCCTTTCTTCAGTCACCCACATTCACTCTTCCACTTCTTCAGCAGGTCAGAGAGGCAAAGCGTGGGGACGTTGACTGTGAGATGTGGCGTGCACAAATTTCCTCAGGACTGTCACCTGAAGGATTCTCATTAGGAGGAGAGCACATTTTCCTTTTCAAAGGACGTACCATGGTACCAGATGCTTTACAAGAGGGGGTGTTGAGAGAGTTTCATACATCCCATTTAGTAGTACATCTAGGAGTGGCGAAGATGTACTAGGATCTCAGATGACAGCACTGGTGGCCGGGTATGAAGAAGTTTGTGGCAGAGTTCGTTTATCAATGCCTCACCTTCCAGCAGGAGAAGACGGAGCACGAGGTACCAGCAGGCTTGGTATAGCCCTTGGAGGTCCCGGAGTGGAAGTGGGACGGGATATCTATGGATTTTGTGACTGGAATTCCACGCACTTCTAGAGGACACAACTCCATTTGGGTGATTGTTGACCGACTCACCAAGTCATCCCACTTCTTACCCATCATAGATAAGGGCTCAGTGGAGAGCTTGGGACGCCTCTACATTCAGGAGATCATACGGCTTCATGGTGTTCCATCATCTATCATCTCCGATCGAGATGCTCGCTTTACTTCTCGGCTATGGAAGGGGTTGCAGGAGGCATTCGGGAAGCAGCTACGCCTGAGCACTGCCTTTCACCCTCAGACGGATGTTCAGACAGAGAGGACCATTCAGACTCTCAAGGACATGCTCTGTACATGTGTCCTCGACTTTGGTCACAACTGGGAGGATCACAAACCTTTGGTGGAGTTTGCGTACAACAACAACTACCACTCCACCATCATGATGGCACCATACGAGGCATTATACAGCCGACCTTGAAGATCACCTCTATGCTGGACAGACCCTAGGGAGTCATCACTTGTGGGACCAGAGATGGTTTAGGCCATGACAGAGAAGGTCCAGGTCATCCAGGAGTAGATGAGGACATCTCAGAGCCGACATAATTCTTATGCTGACTGGAGGCGGAGACCAATAGAGTTCGAGGATGGTGACCAAATTTTCTTACGGGTCTCACCTCGACGTGGATTGTGGAGATTTGGCGGGGGTGGCAAGTTATCTCAATGCTTCATCGGACCATTCCAGGTTCTCAGCAGGATAGGAGAGGTGGATTATCGCCTGGCTCTACCACCTCAGTTCCACCTGGTGCATGACATCTTCCATGTATCTCAGCTGAGGAGATACGTGCACGACCCGATGCATATCATCGACCATGGGGAGTTGGACATCAATGACGGAGCGACTTTTGTGAAGGTCCCGGTGGAGATCGAGGATCGATAGGAGCGGGTCCTACGTTGGTGGTCGATTCCTCTAGTGCGCATCAAATGGCAGCACGGGAACCTCCAAGAGAGCACTTGGGAGTGGGAGGCTCAGATGCGTGCTCAGTACCCTCATTTGTTTCCCTAGTTTGTGATGTATCTTTACGTGGACGTAAAGCCCTGTGATGTGAGTAATGTAAAGGCCCATAAATTTCAAGGAAATTTTTTTCTTAATTTCTTTTGGATTTTACGAGTACGCAGTTTCTGATGGCAACTGATTCTGAGGCCCGGTGTGCCCGGAATCAATTTTCGAATTTTATCTTGGGTATGTTCAGTGAACGAATGAGAGGGTTTTTCTAACTTTTGAACCGGTTCTCGGAACAGAAATATGAGGGCACCGATGAAACCGCAGTTCCATAAATTGCTTAATAAGACCTTTACTAGAGTTGTGTTTGCTCGGGAAGTGTTGTTTAAATTTTTGGTTTAAGTATAAAGAGAAATAAAATTGTGTTACAATTTTATTTTACTTATAAGTGGTTAAACCCCATGTGTGGGAGTTGAGGTAGGACCAACTAAAATCCTAACTCATCTTGATAGGATATTAGTGAGGTGGGGCCCACACGAGCCCCACCCCTTCAAATTCCTCTAACTCCTCTTCCACATTTATGATGCCAACTTAACACCTTTTTTATGACAACTCTAGATTTAATTAATGAAATGAATTCAACTTTTGAATTTTAAAAAAATGTTGGCAAAAGTAATAAAATAAGGAAAAGGCCTTATTTTATTTTGTTTGATTCATTTTGTTGAGAGAGGGAGAGTTCTACACTTTGAAGAACTTGATCTTCCTCCTTGAAGAATGTAAAGAATGCCGACACACCATTCCATCTTCTTCCTCCTCGGACGATCTCCATCAACGTATACGGAGCCTCACCCCACGACGCCGTTTTTCATGAACTTCTTCAAGGTAGGGGTTGTTTTGAATTGAGAGATTTTGGTTTTCCTTCCATGTTGATGTTTCTCTCTAAAACCTTTTGCTGTCAAACTAATGCGGAGGGAACCAGACCAAACTAACACGGTATGATTCCTCCGCCGTTCTTGTTGTATGGTGTCCTCCAACCGTTCTTGAGTGGTGAATCAACGCAAGTTTTCGGAGCCGATTGGAGGGCCAAAAACATCAGAAACGGCCTCGGAACATCGGGACGACCAAAGAATGGGATTTTTTGAAGCAAACGGATCATCAAAACAAAGGACGGACGCCTCGAGAGGCGTGCTAGCTAGAGGCACTGTTTCTGGAAAATTCCAGAATACAGGGCATGTACTTTCAAAGCACACGCTATGTAGTAAAAATGTTCTGTGATAGAAGTAACGGACATCAAAATAAGTGACACACGGCATGTGACACCGGTCACACGGTGTGTACTGTCCACACAGTTTGACAGAGGAGACTTCGAAGACATGGCATGTAATCCGGGCGATACACGGGCACGAGCAGAACTACAAGGCCAAGAGGCACGGCGTGTACTTCCTTTACCATGGCAGAAGCGTCTTTGGTATGACTCGGCATGTATTCTGGGAATACATAGACATGGGGTGGAGTACACGAGCATGTACTCCACCACATAGCCAGGCATGGCCAGTGTACACGGAGCTGACCCCAGAAGTCTAGACACGTCGTGTAACTATACCACACCCAGTGTATTTACTTTTTACTTTTTACACGAACATCCCATCAACACGGGTTGTGGTACATGGATAGCACTCGTGGAATTAAGACACGGCGTGTAACCATTCCACATGCCGTGTAATTTCTTTTTTACACGACCTGCCCTACGACATGGGTCGTATCACACGGGCAGTACCCGGTGACAGATGACATGGGGTGTATCCATTATCTACACGTCATGTACTTTTGGAAAATGGCTTGGTCGTCTTGTTCTCTGTGACTTGGGCACGTTTTTCATGGTTTTCCCCTAGGACGTGGGACGGAATGATGGGATACATCATCCCTAGACTTTGTGACGGTTGATGTATCCATTCATTTGACTCGAGGAGCGGACCCTCCCAGAAATCGAGTATGTTGTGTGTGGGAACCCTAGAGCTGGCTGCGACTGCAAAGACTCCCATACTAGAATCCTCCATGGGTTCGATGGTAAATACTTTCGTACTGGAATCCTCCATGGGTTCGACGATGACAACAATCATACTAGAATCCTCTGTGGGTTCGGCGGTGACGACTACTGTACTTGTATCCTACGTGGGTCCGACAGTATTGACCTCTGTTGTAGTATCCTATGTGGGTCCAACAAAGTAACTGGACTAGTATCCTTTGTGGGTCTGAGAGCTTAGCTGGTCTAGTATCCTACGTGGGTCCCAGCTAGATGAATCAGTATCTACATATGATTATTTCTTTTGCTTTACAAATGATGTATACCTGTGTGAGATGAGTCTTGACTTTCAATCATTATCTTCGATATGATTGACTTAATATCCTGTGTGGATTGGGTTGTGCTTTCTTGTGTGGATTGGGTTGATCTTTCCTGTGTGGAATGGGTTGAACTTGGGCTCGTGTGTTGGAGTCGAGCTAGAATTGATGACTTATGTATATGTATGAGCATATACCTAAGTAGAGTTCGTTGATACTTTGTGTTTGTATCTTTCCTTTGGGGTTTATCCTTTTTGGATTCTGGGAGACCTTCGGGGGTCTTGGGGTCCCTACTAAGTATCATATTCTCACCCCTACACGGGCTATGCCCGCACTATGTTGTGTTGGTTGCAGACGACGAACAACGCTGATCGTGGTTGAGGCTTGTAACACCCCAGGTAAATAAAGAATATGACATTTTTATATTTATCCCTATTTTTGAATAAAATGTTAATATTAATTTATAGGGAACGCAATGCTTGATGGCTTACCCAATACACAACAACGAGTTCCTTTGAAATCTTACATTTCACTCTAATAATAAAATAATTTTATTTTAAATGGTAGTTAAAACTGAGCTGATGTAATGAAGGGAATGAACAGAACTAAATAAAAAATGATTATATAGGTTTGTCAAATATTTTTACATATTACAATAAATTTTGGTGGATTAAAAATGCGAATGAATCCAATTTTAAGCATAAACATTCTAATATTCTTTAAACGGTTGATTAACTGCCTTTTGATGGCGAACCTCTTTTAAATACACTTTTTTATAATTATATGTGTTATATTTGTCAAAATAAAATTCTTCTTTATAATCAGGAAATAAAAATTTACTTTGTGTAAATTTTTGGTATTTTTCTGATAAAGTTCATTTTTTAATGAATAGTGAAAAATGTTGTATTTTAATTCAAAACCTCTTTTTAATCTAATTTATTTATATGATTATATTATCTTTTGAATTGGTTTTAAATGTAAATTATAATATATTTTTACCATTTAAACCTATATTGGTCATTTTAATTAATTTCACTATGAAATTGGACTTGAACAAGTGTCAATCTTTTAATATATATTGTTTCTTAAAAACACACTATTTGTTTTGACAGCGGGAATTAATTATTAAATTAATTAATGCAACTTATATGTTTTGAATTTTGTAAAATAGAAGTCATTTTTGAATTCGGAATATCAAATATAGCTTAGGGTGAATTTTTTGTATTTTTCTGAAAAACTTCAATTTTTGATGAATAGTGAAACAACTAAGTGGTAGTTTAAAAACTGATTTTTCATTAAAATGAAACTCTACCACTTTTTTGATTTGAAATTAAAAAATATGAAATACATGGTGGTCATTAGGATGTAAAATTCGGTTCAATGGGATTAAAATAATTTTTTGGTGAATAGTAACTTTTAAGTTTTTAATCGCGATTATAGGTAATTAGTGTAATTTAAGGTAAAAATAATATTTTAATAATATGAAATGACCATGAAACATGTCCTACCCTTATTGGATGAGTCATTTAGGACCAAGAAAATCCATCGGTCAACTTAGGGACCCCATGGAGCCACTTTGGTTGGAAAATGACATTAATAACTTTTTATTTAAAGTTAAAATTAAAATGTCAGAAACATGTATTGTTTTACTAAAAAAAATTTTACATAGGGTTATACAAGTCATATTTTTTACTATAAATATTTATTAGAAATCTAAAAATATTTCCTATATCATGATATTTTTTTTTTAAATTTTATACATTTTATAAATAAATTATTTATGACACCATGATGATGCAACGATTACATCATTATTTAACGATTTAAATAAAATGTATGGATAATGTTAAATCTAAGACCTAAAATTGTCAAAAACCTATTTTATTGGTGGATTTCGAACTCTTATAACCTTATCCTAGAAATATATAATTTCGGGACCTTTAAAATCTCAAAATCGTTTTATAATAAAGTAAAAGTTTATAACTTTCCAAGAGTGCCCCTCCTCTCCTCTTATAAAATGCCCCCACCTCTACCACCTTACCCACATATCTCAAGCCTTTGGCTCGGCCAAACCCTGCCCATTTCATCTCTCCACATCCCTATCTTCATCATTGAAGCCTCACCTTTGGGTATAATTCTTTCCAAGGAAGCATTTGAGCTCAAATCAAAAAGATTTACCCGATTTAAAGGTAATGTGTTCCCTTGTGTTCTTTTGTTTTATTTTGCTTCTCCAACCCTCTAAAATCCTTTTATACCTTTATTTTGTAACAAAACCAGTATCTCCAGTAAACTAGGATGTTTTTATGTGAAGTATTCGAGCTACACTTACACACAATTTCGTCTAATGGTTAATGAACATATTGTTTCTGTGGATGGCGAATTTCTGCCTCACGAAACGATGATTGTTCAATCTTCTCTTAAAATCTTTCATGGTGGCCATCATGATGACACTATATTTTATATATGATATATATGGTATTTATGTTTTCTATATGCTTCTTAATTTTTTATTTAAAACATGCCTTTATGCTTTTCATGTTGTGCAAATGCGATAATTTCATACGAGGAAGTGTGGACTACCGCCACCTCAAGTGATGTCACTCGTTCATGAAATACATGGAATGTATAAAGAATGAAATTAATGAACATATGTTACCTATATAACATATATATTATACTTTAATTATAATATATATATCTCTCAATTATTTTTATTTCCATTAATATGACAAAGAAATGAAAGTAGCGTTCATGCGTACTTACGGCCTACCGTCTCCATGAAAGATGCATTTTATTTATTTTTATCTCCAAATGCAATGGAGTAGTATATAATTAATATTTACTGGATATATATGATATTTAAATCATTAAAACTATTCTGGAGATGTTTTACTTATAACTACATGGACAATCATGTTCAAACAAGTTGATTTTTGACTCATGTACCAAACATCGACAAAAACGTCTGATATGAACTCACATTATTAACCAATTATTATAACATTATAATATGTGATATGAACTGAATAATAATATTTAAAATAGTTCCTTATGAAATTATAAATTTACCAAAGTTTATTTTTCAGGAATATAAAGAAACGAACAAGACAAGTCAGACTTGAGGTAAGGGATCCAACCTCTCTCTTTCTTTTTAAGTACTCTCTCTTATGTCATTTATTTTAAGCTCATATTTATTATGATTTGGGATGTTCTTTTATATTCCTAATACTTTAATTTTTATGTTCATATTATGAGAGACCCTATTTGATCTCAAAAATCCATTTTTTGGAAGTTTTAAGTGGCGTCGTTTGGCTGTCGAGTTTTCGTAGGGGATTTTTCATCTCACTTTTAGTCTCGTAACATTTATGCTACGTTTGCCACTATTTCCTTTGAGTGGTGTATGTACTTCCCATTATTATACACTTTTTTTAGTATAATTTCATTTATGGGTATTTAAAGCTTCATTTTATGACCCTTCTTCCATGGGGTGTACGTTTCGAAAGTTACCCAACTCGGTAAGGGGACCTTTCACCCTCCTCTTTTTAAAAGACTTCTTTTCTTATGTCTTTTAATTCACATACTATTATGTTGGGATATGTTATTATATATCCTTATTTATGTAAATATTATTTCCAAGTGATGAGATACCATTTTCTCTCTCATCGACTCATTTTCTGAATTTCAACGTGACGCCGTTAGGCTGTCAGATTTCTGTAAGGGAACTTCTTAACCCACTTTCAATTCTTTGGGTTAAACCTCTACTTCTTGATTGTATTATGCCAAGATTATGTGTTGAATATCTATTTTGTAATTTCCACAAACCTTTTTGTAGATATACTATTTCTACACATATTCATCTCATTGATAAATTCTTACGAACTTGTATGGGAAATCATAACTCAATCTCATTTCATTGAGTTAAATATCTATGTCATTGGTTTTGTTTTTCCAATATTATGTTTGAATGACCTATGATTGTTTCACACTTAATATCCACTTATATTTGGTGTATTTATATTTCTCACACATAATTAGGTGATATATTTGTCCTTAATTTAAGGATACCATCTTTATAATGGATTTCATCTCAATTTACATTTCCATTGAGACTTCATTGTTGTTATGCACAAATTCACTCTTATATGGTGTGTATACTGTCCTTTGACATATTATATCATGAATCCCTTTATTCTCGTGATATTATAAATCTCGGATTAAATGTTATTCCGCGATTATTTGTATTCAAGAGTCTCTCATTTTGTTAAAAACTCTTTAACAAAAATATCGTTTTAAATGTTTTAAAGATTCATTATTCTAAATCATTATCTATAATGTCCATGTTTTCTAAATGGTTTTAAGTATTTATTTATATGGACATTAATTTTTTAAAATTATAATTCCATTAAAAGCTTCAAAGTGGTATGGGACACTTTGATTCAAAAATCTCTTTTAAATGGTTTTTGAAAATGGATTGATTAATTAAATATCTTGGAATTACTTACTGTGATTGCAAATGAAATGTTGTTATTGAAATTTTTATATTTTCAATATTTTATGTGTAATGATGGTACTTGGACATTTTACGGGTGGTTACGTGATAAACCATATGATGGGTGGTCTCGTGAATACCAGGACGGGTGGTTACGTTATAACCTCCAATGCATTGGGTATGGAAGTCGGCCGTATGGCTATTCCATTAAGTGATATGTGTGGAAGTCAACCGTATGGTTATTCCATTTAAGTATGTTTATATACCAAGTTACCTTTACATGTTATGTGTTCTTTATATGGGTTTTTATGGTAATATTTTGGTTACAAAAGGGGTAAGTAATGATCTTTTATTCAGTGAAGAGTTTTTTTACTACCTCATAAAGGTGAAATGTATTACTTTGATAAAGTATTCTTGGTTTACTTGTTGTTTTGAAAAACTAACAGTTTTCCTTCTTTGTGTATCCTTTACTGGGATTTTTATGCTCATCCCATGTTTTTGAAATGTTTTTTACATGACTTAAAGATGAATAGGGTCAAGGATAGGATCAAGGAAAGACATGCTATCTAAAACATGGAACTATACATGTTTCTTTTTAAGATTTTTTTTATTATTTTATGGAAACTTAGTAGAAGTGTCTACTATGTAATCTTTTGAGATGTAATAGTTATGAACTAATTCTCTAAAACTCTAAACCTGAAAAGATCCTCTATGTGAATTATTCATTTAATTAATGATTAAGTAATTTTTAAGGTTGGGGCCTTATAGTTGGTATCAGAGGTCGGTTTAGATAACTTTAGAGGTTAGGGTATTCTTTATGCATAAGTGAAATTACCATAATGGTTAGGATTTTAGAAAGAGTCCTAGTTTTTGATAAAATGAATGAGTAAGTATATCATAGTTTTTATCTCCCTCATTAGTACATGATGGTTTTGTTGATATACTCACACTAACCTTTTTGGTTTTAGTAAATGGCTGGATCTAGCAAGCACCAAAGTAACAGTCGATGTGAAGGAAACTATGACAGTTTTCTGAGTGAGCAACTGAACGATATGGGAGCTCCAATGAGAACTCTTGTTTTTATCCTCAACCAACTATCTAGAGTCATGATTGACCACCTAAACCTTGGTGATTTCTATAAGGCATCATATATGCGAGAAACAAATCCCTACAGAACTGCAGGTAATAATCATAAAGGTAAGTGTGTTCAAAAACCTATGTGTCAAAGATGTGGAAAGAAACACCTAGGAAAATGTTTCCAAGGGACAAAAATATGCTATAGATGTGGAAATGAATGTCATAAAGCAAGAACCTGCCCTGGAAAAAGGAAGCATCCAGTTGACTCGAGGAAAGGGAAAAAAGTTATTTCTGAGGGATCAATTGAATGTTTTAAATGTGGTGTGCATGGTCATTATGAAAACACATGTCCTATGAAGAAGTTTCATGAATGGGATCACCAAGATCATACAAATATTCATTTACCAATACCTAATGCCATTCCGATTGAGGATGAAGAAACTGACAATGACCAATCAAAGGTATGGATTATTTCATAACATTTGTTTTCTTATTTTGGAATCGTAGGATATGATTCATGATTTTGTTTGTAGGAAAGAAGTATTTCAGAATGAGTTGGAAAAGAATGGTTAATGGATCATGAAAAATGTTGAATGAGTAAGAAGTCAACATATAAGGGCTTCAAGAGTTATGGTGAAATTCTTAAGAGTATTAAGTCTCTTTTGATGATGGGGTTACATTAGAATAATTTTTATAGTATGTGTAACCCTGATGTTTGATATATGAAAATTTTATTCAAGGAATACTTATCTGTTCTTTTGTGGACATAGTTATAAAGAACCATTTGGGTTGATATCATCCTTACTCTTGAGGTAATTATGGGTTACTATATGTTATGATGGAAAGTGAAAGGCCTGAGATAAAATTAAGGTTAAATTATGTTATGGTTATTTTTTATGATTTTATCTCCTTTTGGGGAATGATTTGAGAATTATATAGTTTGGAAAAAGGAAAACACGCAGACTGTGTGACAACCCGTCGCGTCAGACAAAACTGCGGGAATCGAACCCACAACCAAAGTGCAACTGGTATTTATCACCTACCACTGGACTACGTGAAGTCCCTAGTTAGTTTGACTAATTATTTTTAGTTAGATGATTTTATGAATTAATAGTAAGTTTATTTTGGGTTATCTATGGAAATTAATAACCTATCATGGAGGATATGTGATTAGGTTAATTACTTTTCAATACGAGACTTTAAGAGCAACTGATGTTGTTTGGAGATAAATGTTATGATTTAACATGGAAGAATATGTGATTAAATCCTTCAAATATTTGGGTTTCAATCTTAGTTTGGTTTACTTTTGGTCTTCATTGAACTTTAGGTCTTGTTGGACAAATTTTGGAGATTAAGAATAGATTTCCTTTTTATAAAAGATTATCCTTTTTGGGTATTATATGATCTCATAATAACCTTTTTGGTTTTAGTTTTGGCTAAGGTCTAAAGACATGTGAAGTATACAGTTATCTTTTTTGGATTAGGTGATTCTCTAGAAGTTGAATATAGCTCTCTTAATGTAAACAAGTCATCCTAAATACTCATCTTTTGGAGAAAATATGAGTTCATGTAAGAAATATAGTAAAAATTGAAAGTCAACATGACAAGTAAGTATGTTTCCTTATGTTTTAGTTAAGCTCAAAAATAAATTCCTCATTGAAAAGTAACTTAAAAAAAAATTATGTCCGTTAACTTTTCCTATCGGGGAATCCAATATCGTTTAACCCATCACAAGTTTGTGATTTTCTTGTGGTTAACTTTCTCCTAACATGTTTTCTATCACACTCCCTCAGAACATGACCCTTTGTTTTTTCTTCCATATCCATGTTTTCATATATGGAATCCTAGTATGGGTTAACTCGGGTGACCTTCATACTTCCCTTTCTTTCTTTTAAAGTGATAGTTTAATTTACACCTTTTCTGATGTGGGGCTTTCAATGAAGTTTCTGAGCCCAATTTTAAAATTGTGAGGACGCAATTCTCAAAAGGGGGGAAGGATGTAACACCCTAGGTAAATAAAGAATATGACATTTTTATATTTATCCCTATTTTTGAATAAAATGTTAATATTAATTTAAAGTGAACTCTATGCTCGATGGCTTACCCAATACACAACAACGAGTTCCTTTGAAATCTTATGTTGCACTCTAATAATAAAATAATTTTATTTTAAATTGTAGTTAAAACCTAGACGATGTAATGACGGGAATGAACAGAACTAACTACAAAATGATTATATAGGTTTTTCAAATATTTTTACTTTTTAGAATAAATATTGGAGGATTAAAAATGCGAATGAATCCAATTTTAAGCGTAAACATTCTAATATTATTTAAAAGGTCGATTAACCGCCTTTTGATGGTGAACCTCTTTTAAATCCACTTTTTGAAAATTTTATGTTTTATATTTTACAAAATAAAATTCCTCTTTAGAATCGGGAAATCAAAATTTACTTTGTGTAAATTTTTGGTATTTTTCTGATAAAGTTCATTTTTTAATGAATAGTGAAAAATGTTGTATTTTAATTCAAAACCTCTTTTTAATCTAATTTATTTATAT
The DNA here is from genome assembly GCA_963277665.1 of Viscum album. Taxonomy (NCBI): domain Eukaryota; kingdom Viridiplantae; phylum Streptophyta; class Magnoliopsida; order Santalales; family Viscaceae; genus Viscum; species Viscum album. The sequence goes on along the minus strand of OY728151.1, from coordinate 1,446,067,815 downwards.
GATTATATTATCTTTCGAATTTGTTTTAAAGTGAAATTAGAATATATTTTTACCATTTAATCCAATAATGGTCATTGGAATTAATTTCACTTTGAAATTGGACTTAAACTAGTGCCAATCTTTTAATAGATATTATTTCTTAAAAACATGATATTTGTTTTGACAGTGGGAATTAATTATTAAATTAATTAATGCAACTTATATGTTTTTAATTTTTGAAAATAGACATCATTTTTGAATTCGAAATATCAAATATATCTTAGGGTGAATTTTTGGTATTTTTTTGAAAAACTTCAATTTTTGATGAATAGTGAAACCAATAAGTGGTAGTTTAAAAACTGATTTTTCGTTTAAATGAAACTTTACCACTTCTGTGATTTGAATTTCAAAAATCTGACATACATGGTTTTCATTAGGATGTAAAATCTGGTTCAATGGGATTAAAATAATTTTTTGGTGAATAGTAACTTTTAAGTTTTTAATCGCGATTATAGGTAATTAGTGTAATTTAAGGAAAAATAATGTTTTAATAATATGAAATGACCTTGAAACATGTCCTAACCTTATTGGATGAGTCATGGCCGACCATGAAAATCCATGGGTCAACTTGGGGACCCCATGGAGCCACTTTGGTTGGAAAATGACATTAATAACTTTTTATTTAAAGTTAGAATTAAAATGTCACAAACATGTATTGTTTTAATAAAACAATTTTTACATGGGGTTATACAAGTCACATTTTTGACTATAAATATTAATTATAAAGATAAAAATATTTCCTACATCATTATATTTTTTTATAATTTTTAGACATTATATAAATTAAATTATTTATGACACCATGATGATGCAATGATTACCTCATTATTTAACGATTTAAAATAAAATGAAAAGATAATGTAGAATATAAGACCTAAACATGTCAAAAACCTATTTTATGGGTGGATTTAGAACTCTTATCACCTTATCCTCGAAATATATAATTTTGGGAACTTTAAAATCCTAAAATCATTTTATAATAAAGTAAAAGATGATAACTTTCCAAGAGTGCCCCCCATCTCCTCTTATAAAAGGCCCCCAGCACTACCACCTTACCCACACCTCTCAAGTCTTTGTCTCAGCCGAACCCTACCCATTTCATCTCTCCACATCCCTCTATTCATCTTTTAAGCCTCTCCTTTGTGAATAATTCTTTCCAAGGAAGCCTTTGAGCTCAAATCAAAAAGAGTTACCCGATTTAAAGGTAATGTCTTCCCTTGTGTTCTTTTGTTTTATTTTGCTTCTCCAACACTCTAAAATATTTTTATTCCTTTATTTTGAAACAAAACCAGTATCTGAAATATACTAGGATGTTTTTATGTGATGTATTCTAGATACACTTACACACACCTTCGTCTAATGGTTAATGAACATACTGTTTCTATGGATGGAGAATTTCTGCCTCACGAAACGATGATTGTTCAATATTCTCTTAACAACTTTCATGGTGGCCATTATGATGTCACTATATTTTATATATGATATATATGGTATTTATTTTTTCTATATACTTCTGAATTTTATATTTAAAACATGCCTTTATGCTTTTCATGTTGTGCAAATACGATAATTTCTTACGAGGAAGTGTGGACTACCGCCCCCTCAAGTGACGTCACTCGTTCATGCAATACATGGAATGTATAAAGAATGAAATTAATGAACATATGTGACCTATATAAAATATATATTATACTGGAATTATAATATATATCTCTCTCAATTATTTTTATTTCCATTAATATGACAAATAAATGAAAGTAGCGTTCATGTGTACGTACGGCCTACCGTCTCCATGAACGGTGCATTTTATTTATTTTTATCTCCAAATGTTATGGAGTAGTATAAAATGAATATTTACTGGATATAAATGATATTTAAATAATTAATACTATTCTGGAGATGATTTACTTATAACTACATGGACAATCATGTTCAAACAAGTTCATTTTTGACTATTGTACCAAACATCGACAAAAATGCCTGATATGAACTCACATTGTTAACAAATTATTATAAAATTATAATATGTGATATGAAAAGAATAATAATCTTTAAAATATTCCCTTAATTAATTATAAATTGACCAAAGTTTATTATTCAGGAATATAAAGAAACGAACAAGACAAGGCATACTTGAGGTTAGGGATCCAACCTCTCTCTTTCTTTTTAAGTACTCTCTTTTATGTCATTTCTTTTAAACTCACCTTTATTATGTTTTGGGATGTTATTTTATATTCCTTATACTGTAATTTTTATTTTCATATTATGAGATACCCTATTTGATCTCAAAAATCCATTTTTTGGATGTTTTATGTGGCGCTGTTAGGCTGCCGAGTTTTCGTAAGGGATTTTTCATCTCACTTTTATTCCCGTGACATTTATGCTACGTTTGCCACTATTTCCTTTGAGTGGTGTATGTACTTCCCATTATTATACACTTTGTGTAGTATAATTTCATTTATGGGTATTTACATCTTCATTGTATGAACCTTCTTCCAGGGGGTGTACGTTTCGAAAGTTACCCAACTCGGTAAGGGGACCTTTCACCCTCCTCTTTTTAAAAGATTTCTTTTGTTATGTCTTTTAATTCTCATACTATTATGTTGAGATATGTGCTTCTATATCCTTATTTATGTAAATTTTAGGTCCAAGTGATGAGATACCATTTTCTCTCTTATCAACTCATTTTCTGAATTTTAAAGTGACGTCGTTAGGCTGTCAGATTTCTGTAAGGGAACTTCTTAACCCACTTTCAATTCTTTGGGTTAAACCTCTACTTCTTGATTTTATTATTCCAATATTATGTGTGTAATCTATATATTGTAATTTCCAAAAACCTTTGTGTAGATATACTATTTCTACACATAATCATCTCATTGATAAATTCTTACGAACTTGTATGGGAAATCATAACTCAATCTCATTTCATTGAGTTAAATATCTATGTCATTGGTTTTGTTTTTACAAGATTATATATGAATGACCTATGATTGTTTCACACTTAATATCCACTTATATTGGGTGTATTTATATTTCTCACACATAATTATGTGGTAGATTTGTCATTAATTTAAGGATACCATCTTTATAATGGATTTCATCTCAATTTACATTTCCATTGAGACTTCATTGTTGTTATGCACCAATTCACTCTTATATGGTGTGTATACTGTCCTTTGACATATTATATCATGAATACCTTTATTCTCATGATATTATAAAGCTCGGATTAAATGTTATTCTGCAATTATTTTTATTCAGGAGTCTCTCATTTTGTTAAAAACTCTTTAACAAAAATATGGTTTTAAATGTTTTAAAGATTAATTATTCTAAATCTTTATCTTAAATTTCCATGTTTTCAAAATGTTTTTCAGTATTTATTTATATGTACATTAATGTTTTAAAATTATAATTCCATTAAAATCTTCAAAGTCGTATGGGACACTTTGATTCAAAAATCTCTTTTAAATGGTTTTTGAAAATCTATTGATTAATTCAATATCTTGGAATTACTTATTGTGACTGAAAATGAAATGTTGTTATTGAAATGTTTATATTTTAAATATTTTATGTGTAATGATGGTACTTCTACATTTTACGGGTGGTTACATGATAAACCATATGATGGGTGGTGCTGTGAATACCAGGACGATTGGTTACGTTATAACCTCCAATGCATTGGGTATGGAAGTCGGCCGTATGGCTATTCCATTAAGTGATATGTGTGGAAGTCAACCGTATGGTTATTCCATTTAAGTATGTTTATGTCCCAAGTTACCTTTACATGTTATGTGTTCTTTATATGGGTTTTTATGGTAATCTTTTGGTTACAAAAGGGATAAGTAATTATCTTTTATTCAGTGAAGAGTTTTTCTTACTACCTCATAAAGGTGAAAAGTATTACATTGATAAAGTATTCTTGGTTTACTTGTTGTTTTGAAAAACTAACAGTTTTCCTTCTTTGTGTATCCTTTACTGGTCTTTTTTATGCTCATCCCATGTTTTTGAAATGTTTTCCATAGGTCTTAAAGATGAATAGGGTCAAGGATGGGATCAAGGAAAGACATGCTATCTAAAACATGGAACTAGACATGTTTCTTTTTAAGAGTTTTTTTATTATTTTATGGAAACTTAGTAGAAGTTTCTACTATGTAATCTTTTGAGATGTAATAGTTATGACCTAATTCTCTAAAACTCTAAACCTGAAAAGATCCTCTATGTGAATAATTCATTTAATTCATGATTAAGTAATGTTTAAGGTCGGGGCCTTATAAGGCTAGTGGAGCAGGATGGTACCCGGAGGTGGTCTATCAGGTGGGACATAGACGGAGCGGACGGACGGACCCAAGGAGCCGACGAGACTATATGTACCCACCCTTCAGGTGGGAATTCCGGAGGATGACTTGGTGATTTCTACTTTACTTTTCAGCTGCTGTACTTTCTTTTCAGTTGTACTGTACTTTCAGTTGGGTTTGTATTCTGGCCCATTTACTTTCCAGCACTTACTTTTGTACTCAGTTTACATAGTGTTTACTACAGCTTGCGTACTATGTTGTGTTTCTTTACTTTTATAAAGGCAATTCCTTCCCTTTTATCGGGATTTACGCCTTTGGTGTTAGTCGCTAGCCCCTGGCCTATAGAAGGCGGGCTTGGGGTAGTCATGGAATGGGCCCCGAGGACGGGTCGTAACAGCATATTTATAAGAAGGGATTTCCATTGATAAAACATTGGGTCATTAACCTCAACATGTGTCTACCTCCAATAAAAATTCATCTACTTCATGGTGGTGCCTCACACCTAAGTCCTATGGATAAAGATCAATAATCATTAAAGAATATGAATCTGTTATAGTTACCATCAGATCTGATAATCACTAACCATATCAAGGAATAGACATAGCCTAGTATAAGCATTAAACATGACCACAACATCCAAAAATGTTATATATCGTCATGGGAGAAGAATTATAATTTCAAGTTGGTATGAATGTTTCACACCAGTAGAAGGTTATAGTCACACTACAAGATATAATTTAAGGTTCAGAGGAAGAATTATGCTGAGAAACACCTACACCACTCCTGTAATAATCATTATAGCTCCTATTATCCCCTAAATCTCTATAAAAGATTCCACTATGTAGAAAAAATGGGAATAATATATGTCCTTTCCTTCCATGTCCATATCTTACATCATTTATCTATATAAAATCTCTATATATGTAAAATTATTTAGAATAAATACCGGTGATCCAATATCTTCCCACAAACACTATAGGTACTTCTGAGCATTTATCTAGTCATTCTTTACCACCTCTGGAGAGAAAATAACTGACTTATAAAAGATATTAGTGTTTTCCAACACTGAACATTCTCCCTATAGTAAAGATAATAACTCTAGAGATTTTATCTTCATCAGTGAATTTAGATAAAACTGTTGAAATAAGATGGTCTTGGAACCCTTACGGTCCAATCCCATGTGCATATCAACCTGCACCATTGAATCTGACCAACACATGTTTGGACCCTCAAGTATCAATTCCATACTCATCACATTGATACTATCATGTGTATCAATTAAGTCAATGATCTGGTCGGTTATATCCCACTAGTCCTCCACCTCTTGAGGTTTATAATACCCTTAAAGGATGGTGAATTCTCAGTGAAGAAAACTAATGAGCAATCCATTTCTCCAATAGAACATTGTTGTTTCTCAAGATTTGGGTTCTGGAATTATGGGGAATTTTGATGAACATCATGAACTACCCCATGATAAAATTGAAATTATTCCTATCTATAAGAGATTCCCTTTAAGAACTTCTATTGCACTCTCCTAAGGAACCCATGGAACTAATCATGAAGGAAAACTAACACATAAAAAAGAATAATTGATCTAATAATAGAATATACTATCTTAAAATAAGAAAACCACAAGAAAAAATATATATTAACTTAATGAACTCAAAACAGGAGACACACATCCCAACATCTAACCGTAACATTATTCTCATAAAGGTGAGAGCTAACCAGGAAATCACCACAACCTACCTCTCAACTCCCAAATATTCTATCTCTAGTATAAAAAATGTATTAATACATTTATTCATGTTGAAAACCCTCCCTATTATACCCAATATAGATGAACCCATCCTGGATAACCTCTCAAATTTGAAGATGTCTAATATTTCCACATACCAAAAAGGTGTTCACGATCCCCATGGACTCAGGACGAGCACTTATGCATCAAATAAAATCCATATGGAATGATTTCACAATACCAAAAGAAACAACATAGAATATATATATATATATGATAATGTAAAATAGCAGAAGATATAACATATTCCATAATTGAATGAACATGGTGGAAGTTATAATACTCAAATGCAGTCAGAACATCCCAAAAGTACAAGTCCTACATCAATGGAAAAATAAAACAGATGACTAACTACTCTATGTGATATCATAGGGAAACTCTAACTACCTCACCATCATTGAACAAAAATCAACTTATAGAAACCATTCCACATCATAGGGGTGCCTTGTCACGACCTGTCCCAGTGGGGCCCAAGCCGCAACTCCCCAAGCCCACCTCCAATAGGCCAGGGACTGGTGACTAGCACCGAGTAGGCTTACTACTAACATGGGAGGCATTGCCGATAAACATGTACCCACACACACATATCTCCAACCCACAATGCTGAAAAGTGAAAACTACTAAAAATGGAAAAGATGCATGCATACACTAAAACCCAACCACAGAGTATGACAGGAAAGTAAAGTGCAAGAAAGTAAATCCCTGGGCCAAAAGTACAAGCCCACCAGAAAGAAAGTCTGTAACAAAGTCCAACCTATAATGAAAAGTGATGGGACTGTAGTCTGTAGCCATAGGAACACACCTCGGCCTGTTTGATCTCACTGTGTACCGTCTGTTCCTGGTCTGCCTAGAATCTTGTCAAAGGCTCGCTCGTCTGCACAAGACACAACACGTGTGGGCAAAGCCCGTGAAAGGGTGAGTATAACCATACCCAGTAGGACACCCCAAAAACAAAAAGGAATACAACAGAGGAAAATTCCACAATAGAAAGGTTAAGTCATCTCTACACAATATATGTTTACCGAACATATAACAAGAATATCCAGATATACTCCTACACAAACGACCATCGCGATACCACCACTAGGATCCAGCTTGAAGATTCCACTTAGAATACCATCGAGAGAACACAATCCTAGGTCTGAGGAGAGAGATACGAAGTACTCATTCCGGGAGAACACACTCCACATGTACCTTGGGAACATGATTCTCAGATGAGGATCACAGCCAAGTCATGGGGTGATTTCGACAACTCAGCATGTGCTAATCCGCTAAGCAGAGGATCGGCGCCCGGGTAAAGTTGGTCACATAGATACCAATAAATCTACCTAGGGTTTCAGAAATGAATATAGGATCCAGCTCTAAGTCTCATAGAGGGGATTCCAACAACTCTATTCAGGGAGTTCTGCTGAAGGGATCATACTCCTGTGTAAAGGAAATGATACCAGAACCTTCAGAGAAAAGACCAAGGGTACAAACCCTAAGAGAACTAGTCCAAGTCACAGAAGGCAAGTGGCTCAAGTCATAAAGAAAAGGTTAAACGGCATGTATTTTGGTTACACATCGTGTTCCTTGATCCTGGGTACTGCCTACATAACGGCCCGTGTCATTCGTTCAAACCGAGTAAAACCAAACTACACGGCGTGTAGAAACAGTACACGCCGTGTTCCTCGACCCCAGGTGCTGCCCGTGTAAACGGACCGTGTCATTTGGATTGTTGGTTAGAAAGAAAATACACTGCATGTGGAAGAGGTAAAAGCCATGTCCGAGCACCTGGGCTCGCTCCATGTACGCTGTCCATGTGCCCATACACGGTCTCTGCCCTTGTCTGTGTCGCCTGCCCGTGTTCCAGTACATGGGGTATTCCATGTATCTTGTTGGGTCTGGTCGGGGAGGGGTATACACAGCATGTCCACGGCCGTGTACCCTGCCCATGTCTGTGTACTCCCGGAGTACACGTTATGTAATCCCACCGATGAACACAGGCAGCGTATCCCATACTGCACGATGTGTAGTCGGGAAATTTCCAGAAGAGTCGTCTTCCTCCGCGCGCCTCGGCTAATCCTCCGGATCTTTATCCAACCACCCGATCATCATGAAACTCCAGATTTGGGGTCTTCCCACCCCTACCAAACTGATTCTGTCAGTTTCAGGCGTCTGATCGGCCTTGAAAATGCATCTCGATCAATCCACATGAAAACGCTCGAAGAACGGGAACTTCTGAACCACGTTGACTTGTCCACCGCCATCGCCTTCACACGTCCGTTAGGTCGTCTCGATGTTGGATCTTCGATTTCAGATCATTGCACCAATAGATGAGCACGCAAAGATCGATTTTCCCCAAGAATGCGGAGAACATTCACGAATAATGCGTCGGGATCAGGAGAGAAAACACAGCAATCGAGAGGGACGAACCTCGATCGATGTTTGTGTCGATCATGGTTCGTCACCGTTAGAAGGTTGAGAAAAAACCAAAACAATCTCGAGAATCAAATCCCACAATCCCCACAAATATCCCACCCCACAAGAACGATCAATCTGCGGGCTAATCTATTCGTGGATTAGTCCACGTTCATCGTGGAAATCAAAAACGGGGAAGAAAAATCACAACAAACATCCTACCTAGATCCACGGCGTTCGTTGCCGATGATCTGGTCGTCGCGTCATCGTCGCCGGTGCAAATCGTCAAGAACCATCGTTGCCGCGTCGGGGGGTCTTCTATAGAGCTCTCTAGAGAAAATCAGGGTTATGGGAATTGTAACCCTAACCCTCCCTATGAAATCTCTAATTAAAAGAATAAATGTTTTCTTGGCAACAAGGGTTTAAAGAAAATATTTTAATTAAATATTTTATTACGGTTACGTCAAAAAGACAAATTTCACCACCGACCTGCACCGGCCGATGTTAGGCCTCGCCTAAGGTAAGATCGGTGTTCTGAACGCAATGGTGCCCTTGAATTTCTGATCTAAGAACACGTTCGGGAGTTATTCCATTTTTTAAGGAAAACCGCACACGTGCGTTATTTAAGTATTTAAATTAAATTCAAACATTTGTACTGGTCTTAATGGGCCACGGAACTATGTGTCGTCTCAGAGCCTAGTCTCGAATTAATTCCCATATAATATGAAAATAATACATGAAAAAATCTGGGACATTACACCACATCCACCTTAGGGCTTTTACGTCCCCGAAAAGCCAAAACAAAGGCTACTCAAAAAGATGTGGGTACTGCACGTGAATCTGAGCCTCCCGCTCCCACATGCTCTCCTAGAGATTCTCATGCTTCCATCGGCAACGCACCAAAGGAATAGCTCGTCCACAAAGGATCTTCTCCTACTAATCCTCAATCTCCACTGGGTATTCTGCAAAGGTCACCCCATCATCGATGTCCAGCTCGCCCCAGTCGATAACGTGCGATGCATCATGCACGTACCTCCGCAGCTGCGACACATGGAAGACGTTGTGTACCCAGTCCATCTGAGGAGGTAGAGCTAAGCGATATGCCACCTCGGAAACTCTACTTAGAATCTGAAAAGGACCAATGAACCTCAGAGATAGCTTGTTGCCTCGGACAAATCTCTGCAATCCCCATCGAGGTGAGACCTGAAGGAACACATGGTATCCCTCCTCAAACTCCAAGGGCCTCTGCCTCCTGTCGGTATATGACTTCTGCCGACTCTGTGCAGTCATCATCTGCTCCTGGATGACCTGCACCATCTCTGTAGTATCTCTCACCATCTCTGGGCCCATGAGTGCTGACTCTCCCGGGTCAGTCCAGCAAAGTGGCGACCTGCAAGGTCGCCCGTACAGAGTCTCGAATGGTGCCATACCAATTGTGGAATGATAACTGTTGTTATAAGAAAATTCCACTAGTGGAAGGTGATCCTCCCAGATACAACCAAAGTCAAGAATTCATGCTCTAAACATATCCTCCAGGACCTGGATGGTCTGCTCTGTCTGTCCATCAGTTTGGGGATGAAACGCTGTGCTCAAGCGTAACTGAGTCCCAAAAGCATCCTGTAATCCCTTCCACAACCAGGATTTAAAACGAGCATCACAATATGAGATGATCGTGTATGGAACTCCATGAAGTTGAACTATCTCCTGCACGTAGAGGTGTCCCAATCTCTCTATTGAACTCTGCTCCCATATAGCTATGAAGTGGGCCGACTTGGTGAGTCGATCGACGATCACCCAGATGGCATTGTGTCCCCTGGATGTACATGGTAAACCCGTCACGAAAACCATGGATATCCCATCCCACTTCCACTCTGGAACCTCAAGGGGATGAGTCAAACCTACTGGTACCTGGTTCTCAGCCTTTACTTGCTGACAAGAAAGGCACCGAGAGACAAACTCCGCCACGCCCTTCTTCATTCCTGGACACAAGAACTGACATTGGAGGTCCTGATACATCTTTACTACACCTGGATGTACCGCCAAAGGGGATATATGGAACTCCCTTAGAAAATCATCTCGTAATGTCACTGGTACTACCGTGCGCCCTCTGAAAAAAACAACGTGCTCCCCACCTTCTGAATATCCATCAGCAACATCACTCGTGGATATCTGAGCATGTAAAGTCTCACAGCTAGCATCCTCGCACTGTGCATCACTGACTCGTTGTAAGAGTGGAGGCATAACAACCATTGACTGAAGTTAATCTCCCTCATCTCCATGCACGAAGGATAACTGCAAGGAGGCCAACTACTTCGTCGCCTCATCCAGCAACAACGAACTGGATTTCCTACTGAGAGTATCTGCCACCACATTCCCCTTCCTAGGAGTATAAATGATCTCAAAGTCATAATCCTGGAAGAACTCAAGCCATCTCCTCTGTCTCAAATTCAGATCCTTTGAGAAAAGATATATCTGAGACTCTTGTGATAAGAGTATATGGTAAACCGCTCACCCATCTGGTATTGCTGCCACATCTTCAATGTGAAGACTACCGCTACCAACTCAAGATCATGGGTCGTGTAGTTCTGCCCATGTGGCCTCAACTGACGTGAGCCATAGGCAATCACTACTTGCCTCTGCATCAGGACACAACCAATCCAGGTTCCTGATGCATCGTAGAACACTACGTACTCACCACCCTCCTCTGGTAATCTCAGGATCATAGCGCTCGTCAAACTCTATCTCAACTGTTGGAAAGCCTGCTGGCATCTCTCGGTCCACACGAAAGGCTTCCCCTTTTGGGTCAAATCTATCATGGGTGATTCAATCCTAGAGAAATAAAGGATGAATCTCTGATAGTAGCCTGCCAACCCAAGGAAACTCCGCACCTCCCTCATGCTCCGGGGTGTCTCCCATGCTAGCACTGCCTCCACCTTGGCTGGGTCCACTGCTACACCATCTTTTGAAATAACGTGTCCTAGAAAGTGGACCTCCTGTAACCAGAACTGACACTTCGAGAGTTTCCCATACAACTGGTGCTCTCAGAGTGTGTCCAGAACCATCCTTAGGTGTCTTGCGTGCTCCTCCTAGGACACAGAGTACACAAGGATATCATTGATGAAGACCACTACAAAATGGCCTAAGTAGGGCTGAAAGATCCGGTTCATGAGTCCCATGAACACTGCCGGGGCGTTCGTTACGCCGAAGGGCATCACCAAGTACTCATAGTGACCGTAGCGACATCGTAAAGTCGTCTTCGGTATATCCTCATCTCATACTCACAACTGGTGATAGCCTGATCATAGATCAACCATCGAGAACCATCGTGCCCCTCTCAACTGGTCAAAGAGGTCATCGATCCTCGGTAGTGGATACCGGTTCTTTATGGTCACCTGATTCAAGCACCGGTAATCCACACATAGCCTCAATATCTCATCTGCCTTCTTGGAAAATAGCACTGGGGCCGCCCAGGGTGAAACTCTAGGTCTCACAATGCCCTTCTTCTGCAAGTTGTCCAGCTGCACCCTCAGCTCATGAAGCCCTGCAGGAGCCATCTGATATGCTGATGCTGATATCCGTGTCATCCCAGGTTGCAACTCAATGCTGAAATCTATCTCCTGACGGGGAGGTAGCCCGGGGAAATCCTCCAGAAAGACGTCCTCGTACTCAGCCACTACTACTGGAAACTGGAAACTCGTAACATCAGTTGCACCAAGGGCTAGGCTATCCAACTAATGTGAAATCATTCGTTCCCTCCTATGCACGAGTCCATCATGAGCTGCCTGGGTCTCTCTTTCACCGACAAAAGAGAACCTCATTCCATCACTGTGGAGACACCGCACCCTTCGCCTAAAACAGACAATCAAGGCATGAACTGTGGATTTCCAATCCATACCATGAATGAAATCATAAGGCCTTGACGCTACCACTAAGAGGTTCCAACCGAAACACTCAACTCCAAGGGACAGGTCACACTGTCTACAGAGGTGTGTGATTTCTGAATCTTCTCCAGTCTGTGTTTCTAAGCGTAAGGGTCGAGTCAATGGCTCAACTGGAATCTCAACGTCTCGAACAAGATAAGCATCCAGAAAGGAATGACTAGCACCTGTGTCTATCAATATGGCAACCAAAGTAGAAAAGACACAGATAGTACCACTAATCATTCCGGGAGTACCAGGGTCATAAACCTCTGCTACCTACAGCTGTCCCTGCCTCTGTCCACCAGCTCCTTGAGCCTGGGGTGGACCTCCTGGGGGTGTTGGTGGTAAAAGATCAAAATGCCGACCACCTCTGGCTGCTCTCCCATCTCCCCTACTACGTCTTCCACCTCGCGGATCTGTCTGCTCCACACGTTGCCTCTCCCCCAGTGGTTCATCCACTGCTCTCATTTCAGTAGTACGGCAGGTCGGACAATCCCGATCGAGATGTCCCCTTCCATCACATGAGTAGCATCGCCTCTCTAGAGGCTGGCTGGATGCATCCTGTGAACCATGTATGGAAGATCCCCTATCCTGGGATCTCTTCTGAAAGTGTCTCCCACGCCTGGGTCCCTGACGTCGGCTCCCTACTGCCAAGGTCTCTGCTCGTGCTCTCCCACTACTGACAACTACCAGTTGTCTCTGCTCTGCCAAGAAGCTCTCGACCACCAAAGCCCGATCAAGCACCCTAGAATAAGTATGAATGCTCATAGGGATGATGCTAGCTCGGATATCTTTGTGCAAGCCCTGCTCAAAAGTCCGAGCTCTGAAGTACTGATCTCTGACTATATCCATCGAGTACCGCGAGAGGTTGGTAAACCTCGACAAATAGTCATCCACCGTCATGGTTCCCTGCTGGAGCTGATGAATCTCCTGTATGCGTACTACTCTCAGGGTAACAGGTTAAAACTCCTCTCTAAAGATACACTCAAACTCCGACCAAGTGAGTGTCACCTCGTCGTGAGTTTGGATAACCAAACTCCACCATCGTCCTGCTGAGCCCTGTAGAAGGCTCGCTGCCAGGATCACCATCTAGTCTGCCGGTGTCCTGACCAAAATAAAGACTCTGGTCACCACCTCAAGCTAGTCCTCTACTGCCTAAGGGTCAGGCTCGCCTCGAAACCTGAGGGGTCTCTGTCTCTAAATCTCGTGCAGTGCGCTCAGCATGCGCTCCTCCTCCACTGGTACATCAGTCACTAAACACTGCTCCACAGGTGGTGGGATAACTGGCACACCACCTGGTGGTAAAACTGGGGGATCCAGTCCCCGTATCGAGGCTTCATCATTGAGGGGGTCATCTTCATGATCGAGCTGCTAGATCCTAGCGGGTGCGCGTTGCGTAGTCATCCTGTTAAAGAAACAAGATGTATCTCAGTGTGTGAGTATATCTGGAGAGATGACTCAAAAAGAACATGGAAACCACAACCCATTCCTATATGATGCATTTACCATTATTTTTCCCCTACAACTAGTGTTCTCATGTTTCGAGTCGAAAATAAAGTTATCAGAGTCCTGGTGTATGGATACATCGACCGCCCACACCAACACTGGGGTCCCAGGCCTGAAAGCCGAACTCGAAACACTTAAAACTGTGGCCCCACACTAACTCACAGACTCTCGATCCTAAGGTTGAACCGACCACCTTTGATACCACTCTGTCATGACCTGTCCCAGTGGGGCCCGAGCCGCAACTCCCCAAGCCCACCTCAAATAGGACAAGGGCTGGTGACTAGCACCGAGTAGGCTTACTACTAACATGGGAGGAATTGCCTATAAACCTGTACACATGCACACACATCTCTAACCCATAAAGCTGAAAAGTAAAAAATACTAAAAATGGAAAATATGCATGCATACACTAAAACCCAACCACAGAGTACGACATGAAAGTAAAGTGCAAGAAAGTAAATCCCTGGGCCAAAAGTACAAGCCCACCAGAAAGAAAGTCTGTAACAAAGTCCAACCTGTAAAGAAAAGTGTTGGGACTGCTGTCTGTAACTGTAGGAACACACCTCGGCCTGTCTGATCTCACTGTGTACCATCCGGTCCTAGTCTACCTAGAATCCTATCAAAGGCTCGCTCGTCTGCACAAGACACGACACGTGCGAGCAAAGCCCATGCAGGGGTGAGTATAACCATACCCAGTAGGACACCCCGAAAACAAAAAGGAATACAACAGAGGAAAATTCCACAACAGAAAGGTACAATCATCTCTACCCAGTATATGTCTACCGAACCTATAACAAGAATATCCAGATATACTCCTACACAAACGACCATCGCGATATCGCCACTAGGATCCAGCTCTAAGATTCCACTTAGCATACCATAGGGAGAACAAACTCCTAGTTCTGAAGAGAGAGATACGAAGTACTCATTCCGGGAGAACACACTCCACAAGTACCTTGGGAACATGATTCTTAGATGAGGATCATAGCCAAGTCATGGGGTGATTCCAACAACTCATTTTGAGCTAATCCACTAAGCAGAGGATCGGCACCCGGGTAAAGTTGGTCACTTCGATACCAAGAACTCTACCTAGGGTTCCAGAAATGAATAGAGGATCCAGCTCTAAGTCTCACAGAGGGGATTCCAACAACTCTATTTAGGGAGTTCTGTTGAAGGGATCATACTACAGTGTAAAGGAAATGATACCAGAACCTTCAGAGAAAAGACCAAGGGTACGAACCCTAAGAGAACTTGTCCAAGTCACATAAGACAAGTGGCTCAAGTCATGAAGAAAAGGTTACACTACGTGTAGTTTTGTTACACGCCATGTTCCTTGACCCCGGGTACTGCCTGTGTAACGGCCCGTGTCATTCGTTCAAACCGAGTAAAACCAAACTACACGGCGTGTAGAAAAAGTACGCGTCGTGTTCATCAATCCTGGGTGATGCCCATGTAAATGACCTATGTCATTTGGCTTATTCGGTAGAAAGAAACTACACTGCATTTAGAAGAGTTACACGCCATGTCTGAGCACCTGGGATCGCTCCGTGTACGCTGGCCATGTGCCCGTACACAGTCTATGCCCGTGTCTGTGTCACCGGCCCGTGTTCCGGTACATGGGGTATTCCGTGTATCTGGCTGGGTCTGGACAGGGAGGGGTATACACAGTGTTTCCATGGCCGTGTACCCTACCTGTTTCCGTGTACTCCCAGAGTACACGTTATGTAATCTTGTCGACGAATACACGCTGTGTATCCCATACTACATGGCGTGTAGTCGGGAAATTTCCAGAAGTGTTGTCTTCCTCCGTGCGCCTTGGATAATCCTCCGGATCTTGATCCAACTGCCCGATCATCACGAAACTCCGGATTTGGGGTCATCCCGCCCCTACGAAACCGATTCTGTCGGTTTCGGGCTTCTGATCGGCCTTGAAAATTCATCTCGATCAATCCGCACAAAAATGCTCGAAGAACCTGAACTTCCGAACAGCATTGATTTGTCCACCGCCATCGTCGTCGCACCTCCATTAGGTCGTCTCGATGTTGGATCTTCAATTTCAGATCATTGCGTCAACAGACAAACACACAATAATGGATTTTCCCCAAGAACGGGAAGAACACGCAAGAAGAATGCGTCGGGATCGAGAGAGAAAACACAGAAATCGAGAGGGACGAACCTCGATCGATGTTCGTGTCGATCTTGGTTCATCACCATTAGAAGGTTGAGAAAAAACAAAAAAAATCTCGAGAATCAAATCCCACAATCCCAGCAAATATCCCACCCCGCAAGAACGATCGATCCGCGGGCTAATCTGTTCGTCTATTAGACCGCGTTCATCGTGGAAATAAAAAATGGGGAAGAAAAATCACAACAAACATATTACCTGAATCCACGGCATTTGTTGGTGGTGATCTGGTCACTGCGTCGTCGTCGCTGGCGAAAATCCTCGAGAACCGTCGTCTCCGCATCGGGGTGTATTCTCCAGAGCTCTCCAGAGAAAATCAGGGTTATTGTAATTGTAACCCTGACCCTCCCTGCGAAATCTCTATTTAAAAGAATAAAATATTTCCTTGCAATAAGGGTTTAAACAAAATATTTTAATGAAATATTTTATTACGGTTACGTACAAAATCCATATTTCACCACCGACCTACTCCGGCCGAAGTTAGGCATCTCTTAAGGTAAGATCGCTTTTTTGAATGCAACGGTGCCCTCAGATTTATTATCTGAGCACCCATTCAAGAGTTATTCCATTTTTTTCAAGAAAACCGCACGTGTGCGTTATTTAAGTATTTAAATTAAATTCAAACATTTGTTTTGGGATTACTGGGCCTCGGAACTGCGCGTCATCTCGGAGCCTAATCTCGAATTAATTCTCATATAATATTAAAATAATACATGGAAAAATCCTGGGCATTACATGCCTTTCCTTTTACAACATCAGAAAACATAAAAATGTATGGGTACCACCAAAGGAGTGCCCAGGGTATGAGCTAACATGCTCAGTAGTATCTCAACCAGGTGTTCCATAATAAATCACTTTAAAATGTATAAAAATATTAAATTTAATGAAAACATAAAACTATATATATTTTAATATTTTTTTTCAAAAGAATAGGAAATATAATTAATTTTACCAGTTTACCCATTTCTAAAGATATACCGGTAAAAGAGTTTAAAATCATTTCATATTAATCAAGAAATCATATCATATAAACAACATGTATCCCATATCATATCAAACCCTGACAGTACAATACAAAGAAGTAAAATCCGGAAGAGTATGTAATTTCACATCTATTTTCACTATAGGTCAATCTAGTAGACAACTCCTACAATAATCAATGGATAGTTCACACTCAAGTCCTTACAACACTATCCTAAGGATAGAGAAACACCCCATGGGTGAATCCACCAAAAAAATCAATATCATTTATATAGTAAAATAGGACTTGGGATGAAAGGAACACCATATGAGTGAACCCCATGATACTACATGGATGATGGCCCAAATCCAAATTGTGCAACTAAGTACCTATGGCTTCCCCTATGCTCGGTTTTCCAAATAGTTTATTTAAAACCATTCGCTATCAACCATTTCATAAATACATTTCAAAATTAGTTGAAATTGCCATTTTCTTTTACCAAAATAATGGACAAATCATCATTCCTAAAAATATTATTTCCACCATATGAATGAATCAATATATTTATTTCACTTATAAATTAATTTATTAAACTAGAGAAATTAAGATCATCTATAATTCGATATACATAGAAACACCTACCTCATACTTGGGAATCTCATGACCTAAAGGAGATTAACCAATAATTAAAAATATATAGAAAACCACATTGGTCCACTAATCAATCCTCACATCTCAGAATCAATTCAAAATAAAAAAGGATCGGTAAAGATGATAGATTACAACATACCTCGAAGAAACTACCACACTGAACTAAAAACAACAAAAGGGTTATCCAGTAGAGGAGTTAACACAATGGACTTATATTGGACCGTGTATATTATTGTAACATCCTAATATTTTAAACAAAAAAAATTTCAATTTCATAGAAGATATGCCAAATCGAGCATAAAATGACGAAATATTATTTTCTAAATGTGAAAGTTAACACCTATCCATCAGAATAGAGTGAATGAATTAGATTAAATAAATTATGAAAATACATTTTACACATGTTTATCAAATAAAACATTTTTTAAGAACTAGTTATAAATGAAAATGAAAACCATTTGAATATAAAGGATGTGTTTTTATAAAAGATCTATTTTTATTCCCATAGAAAAATTTTATGCAAATAAATTAAATTAAGAACTATTAGTAAAATATAATAATGATATTTATATGTTTTATATTGAATAATTTTTTTAAACAAATCCTCCAATACGTTTAGATGTCTTAAGATAGGAATAAATTGAATTTTAAGAATATAAGTTATATTTTTCTAAAATTCTTTTTTCCACAATATAATGGAGGTCCTATCTTAAGACCATGCTTGGAATAATTTATAAATTTTATTCAAAAAATAAACTTCATTTCGTTATTTTCTAATATAGAAATTATCTTAGGGAGAAATTTTGGTATTTTTATGAGAGGTTAAGTTTTTTTAATAGTGAAAAATAACGAATTTTAAAGAAAAATTTCTTTATCATTTGATTTTATTATATTGTCAAATTATATTTTAAATTTATTTTAATATATGGTTATTTAAATTATACATAAATAAATCTAATGTAGGTGATTCAAATAAATTTAAAATTGAAATTGTATATAAAAATATTTAAAAAATTTGAACCTTTTCACATTAATAACATTATTTCTGGTTGTGTCGGAAGGATTAATATTAAATTTAATTTTTATTAATTTCTGAATTGAAAATAGTAAAATTGATTCAGTATATGGAATCCTAAGGTAGAAATTAGGTAGTATGGTCATTTTCATTTTTAGGCATAAAAACATATTGTGGTAAAAAAATATTTATCATGGTATAGGTAAAATAATAAAACATCTTAATGTTAAAAGGTAAAGGATTAAAATACATTAAAATGATAAAAATTTGTGTTTAAGGTATTTAATTACCATAAAAATACATTAAAAAATAATTATAATTAATAATTTTGTAATATAATTCCTCCTAAAAGTAGTTGGATTTAAATATAAAATAATAATTATTTAATCACTTAAAACCACCCCTACACAAGTATAAATAAAACCCTACTAGTCTCCCCTAAAGAAGATTTATATGGCCTTTATGGTATCCATCAAAAGGTGATATTCATTACATAATTTTCCAAAAGCACCTCTCTTAATTTTTTTTATTTATCTACTTTCTCCTCACCTCATTAAAATATAAAGGAATGATAACTCAAAAATCATGTATATACAATAGTTTTAAGTTGATAATGTAATTTATCATATCCATTTCATTTAGCAACTCCTATTTTTTAATAAAACAAAACAAGTCTCCAAATTATGGAGGTTTATCATCTCTGGGAATAATGATTTGGTTCATTTTCAATTACTGCATTCTTGGATGGTTATAAAAGTGCCATTCTTATTAAATAGGATTATAATATATATTTTATAACAAATTTCATGTTTTGGAACTAATATATAATAATAATATTAAATAAAATGAAACTACTTTAAGATGTTTAGAAAGAACAACCAGAATAAACTAAACCTTTTCATTAATATACAATCAAATAAATCACCCTCATACAAAAAGGAAAGAATATATATGGGAATATTCATAATTGTGGATGTTCATTAATTCTATTTCATTACACTTATGGATTTGTAATTTAATTTTACAATAATATACATTTTTATATAAAAATGAACTAATCATGAAACAATATGAATGGGTCATAAGATATTATAATATCATCACAAAAGGTGTTATAAATGTGAAAATATTTCTAGAATGAGTTTATTGCATTCATTGAAACATTATATGCATTATTATCCACTAATTTATCATCTCACTTTTTACATATGTGAGATATATTCATTATTCACCACTAATTTATTTTCTGTGGTGTATATGCATCCCATTGATTTATCATATCATGATGGGAAGAAATTGATCCCTCAAAACATTCTTAACCCTTTTAGAAGATTTGATTATCAAAATTATTGAAAATTATTGCTCAAATTATTTTTATTACATTCTGAGAATATAAATTAACTATAATAATAAATTTTACTTATCTAACACCTCTTATTTTCTACAAAACTTTTATGGGTCATCGTATGTTTTTTATTTTATTTCAAAATCATTACTTTACCATCTCTATCAATATATGGAATTAAATAAGGAAATTGGCCATTTAGTTTCTAGAAGTTGGAAATCATGTATGATTATAAAACTGATAATAATGATATCTTGATGTTTGAATTTAATGTATGAATTAATTTCTTTTGTCAAATTGGGGAACATTTTTCAATAGATAGTGATGAATTGTAATGATTTGACTAATATATTTTATTGTATGAATGGAATAATAATGAAAAAGATGTCAAATATTGGATGATAGTTTACGAATGATGTGGAAGAATGTATTTTTTGTGTATTATTTTTTCAAATTTAAGATATATTGATAGTTTACTAATATTATTGGAATCATGGAATTAATAAGTATTGTTTCCATATTTGGTTTTGTTTAAAAACATGAAATCATATTTTATATGGAATCGATACTTTTGAAAATCAGTAAAAAGGTGACAACTTTTAAGGTACATGTAACCCTTATTTAAGGATATGAAAAGGCTTATTGGAATAATAATACATTTAATTTTTGTGGACGTATGTTTAACGACATTAGCTGTATTTTTGGTTTACATGGTCTCTGAATTGGAGTTAATTTTGGGTTCTTACTTTTGGAAGAAAAATGAAATGTGTTATAAAGTAATTGAGGTAAAATATTTTTCAAGTTTTTTTTATGATGTTTCTTAAATTTCTATTATTTTATAAGGATTTTATTATAATAATTTTTTGGAAAAGGAAAACTTATAGGATGGGTGACAATCCAACATGCCCGGCATGGATATGGGGATCGAAATCAAAACCAAAGGGTGACTAGGGTGCATCAAATACCATTATCCTACATGATGCCGTTATTAGTATAATGTTATTAATTTTATGTGACTGATTTTATCAATAAAGAATAATTTTATTTTGGGATTATATATTTTATAATAATGATAACAATGGGATAGGAAATTGATTTGAGGACAAACTGATCAATGTTATTTCAGAAGACATTCATTATTTTGGGAACCATATATGATAATGTTAAATAGAATAATATGGGATTATATTTGATAAATAATGGAAGAATTATTATTTTGAATCATATATGTTTTAAAATGATTCATTTATTCATGGAAATGATTACGTGACTTGGAAAATTATATTTTATTATGAGACTCTAAGAGTGATCGATATTATATGAAGATTGGTACAAAATTTATCTAGGATGAATTTTCTATAAAAGCATTCTGATTTTTAGGTTTCAATTTTATTATAGGTATTATGAGGAATATTTAGGATTGTTAATTGTTAAATAATCAATATTGAACATTGGGTATCAATATACAATTTTGGAGATTAAAATATATTTCATCGTAAAAAGGTTTACTCATTTATGGGAAATTACCTTATCGTGTACTAAACATTTTTATTTTAGTTAATTTATAATGAATTTAGGAGTATATAGTTTTTCTTAATGTATTTTTTGATATGAAAAAGTTAATTCTGATTCTTTATGATTGGAAATTCATTATGAATACTCTTCTAAAGAGAAAATTTAGGATTGTGGTTAAAAAATTTTAAAGATTTATTTTCTACTTTATAATTAAGTATGTTTCCTTATGTTCTTATTATACGTAGTAAAATAATTCCTCAATTATCGTAAAAGTATTTTGAAACAAAAGCATTATCCATTTACTTTTATTATTTTAATTTTTACAAATCACATATTTGTGGTTTTGTGATGGTTAAATTTCCCCAAATCATGTTCTCTGTCACTCTATTTCAATCCTTGAGTGTTAGTTTCCTCTACCATAGACATTTTTCCAACATAAAACCCTAAAAAAATTATATCATGTGACCTTTTTACATTTTATTACCTCTATTCAAGGGAATGTGTTATTTAACCTTTTTATTATGGTGAATTTCAAAAATAGTATTTTGAAAATTTAAATCCCAAATTTTTCAATCCTGAAATAAAATTTAGACGCCGTTATATATTAAATTGGATAAGTATGTAAAATCATATGATTTAATAATTAATCAAAAAATTCAATGTAATACAAGATACCCCACATCTATTTTAAACAAATGACGTAATATTATTATCTAAATGTGTTAGGTATAACCTAATGATAGGAATTGAGAAAATTAATGAGATTGACTAAATTATGAAAATATAGTTCACACATGTCTATAAAATTAAATCATCTATAAACAATTAATTATAAATTTAAATAAAAACAATTTAAATATAATGGATATCTTTTTTAAAAAAACTATTTTTATGCCCCAAATGGCATTTTATTTTAATAAATTGATTTAATTAATATTACTGATGTTTATAAATGAAATTTATATGTTATATATTCAATATTGTTTTTTTAGATTAATACAATATTGATAGGCTTAATATAATAATAATTCAATTTAATATATAAAAACTATATTTCTCTAAAAGGCAAATTTTCCACCTTTTAAAGAAGTAACAATTTTAAAAAGATATTTTTATAGTTTAATATCTATCATTTGAAAAAAAATTGGAATTTGGAACATAAAAATTATCTAAGGGTGAAATTTTATTATTATTCAGAGAAATTTCAATTTTTTATGAATAGTAAAAAATACTAATGACAACTCCCTTATCATAAATTTTTTTTATATAGGTAAATTAAATATTAAATTGATTTTTAAATATAATTATTAATATTTCACATAAATAAATGTAATTTAGGTTATTGGAATAAATCTCTCAATGAAATTTTATATAAAAATATTTCTAACATTTATACTTTTTTACATTGAAACCCCGCATTTTAGTTCCTTCAGTGAGATTAACTTAAAATATAATTTTTACTATTATGTGAATTGATTTGGGATAAATGGATTCCATATTTGGAATCATATGGTATAAATTATTTAGTATGTTTATTTCCATTTTTAGGCATTAAAATATAATTATGGTAAAAAATAGTCTTTATTTAATGACATTAAACCACCCCTCCTTATGTATAAATACCAACCCTCACAACCCCATTTCTCCTCACAAGACTTGAATATCCTCATATATGGCCAAAACCAAGAATATTCACTATAAATACACCCATGTGATTCATTAATCACTCAAATACCATTTTTATGGTTGTTAAGTATTCCTTCAAAGATGTGATATTTAAGAGGTAAATTTCTAAAAGCACCTCTACAAATTTCATCTATTCTTCTAATTTATCCTCACTTTCTTCACCCATCAAGGAATTATTACTTTAGGATCATGAATTTTCTATAGTTTTATTTTTATAATTAAATATCTCAAATCCATTTCCTTTGTCATCTCCTCTTATTCAAAGAAGCGAAACCATTGCACAAACTATGGCAGTTTACTGTCTCTGTGAATAATGATTCTATTCGTTTCCCTTTACTACCTTCATGGTTGGAAATAAAAATATTATTATGTTTAATTCATATTTTTATAAATATATAATAACATATTTTAGGTTCTATAACAAATATACAGTCATAATATTAAATAAAATGAGAGTAGTTCAAGATGATTGGGAAAAAACCCTCCCAATGAAACTGAACATTTATCATTAACATATTATCAAATGAATCATTCTCCTATAATAATGATATAAATGATATATGGGTCAAATAATACTTATATTAGTTCTTTAATACTATTTAATTAAACTTTTTAGTTTTAAAACATTTTTACAAGAACATGCATAATTAGACAGAAATGAACTGATCCTGAAACCATGAAATGAACGCACACAAAACCATGAAAATAATGAAATATTATTAATGAATGGGTCATAATATAATATAAAATCATAAAATTATTTATTAAAAATATTAATATAGTTACAAAATTAGTTTATAACATTCCTTAAACAATTATAATGTAGGTAATGGTATGAAAAAATATATAGAATAAATAGGTAAGGGTTTCTCATCTCACTTTTTAACTTAGTTGAGATATATTATTTCTTTAGAAATAATTTATTTTTGGTAGTGTATATACTCTAATTAAATTTAAAATATCATTATTATCAATATCGTCATGGTATTAAATTTTTTATTTGATAATTATTAATTTTATGGTACAAGAAATTCGATGAATTACAAAGAGTACAGAAATTCTTAACCCAATCTAAATTCTATAGGTTAATCATCTACTTCATAATTATATCTTTCTACGATTGTGTTTCATTTCTATATTGAATATATTAAGTAATATTTACACATTTTATGTGAAAATATCATGGAAACACATAATTGATCAATTTTATTAATTCTCACCTCAATTATATGATATTTGTAATGGAATTTGTTTTAAAATTAATTTTTTAAGATTCCCTTTTCAAAAAGAATGTTTTATTGCATATATGGAATTAATGGAATTATACACATTCATTTCTCATTAATATTTTTGATCTTACATTACATCATTATTTGCTTACATTTATAGAATATTTTTTCCATTTTACGTGCACAGCTTTTCAAAATGATGTATCTCAAAATAAAAAGATCATTTTATTCAAATATTATTTTTCTAATTCAATCATTTTTAATTTATGATTTTGTTATAGTTAATGGGAATTGATTATAATTATGGATGTTTACGTGATAAAAAATGAATGTTTTATGTGATAAATATATGTTTAGTGGTTACGTGATAACTCAATGATTGGTCATTCTATGATAAACCCAGTATGGGTGGTTACATGATAAACCTTTAATGCATTGGGTAATTCAGATTTAGAGGTTCACCATATAGGTTAATCCATTTTTAAGAGAGAGTTGTAAAATGTTTCCTCAATATACCTACATATATTTTACAAGCTTGTTTTTAGTAAAATTTATTGATTTTCAAAAGGTAATATAGTCAGATATTTTAAATGACGATTTCTTTTTCAGAATAATAATATATGATTTTATGAAAATGATTTTATGGATTTTCACTATACTAAGATTTTCCCTACATTTATGAACCTTATGTAGTTTTTTATCCTCATTATATGTTATTAAATTATTTTCATATGGTAAAGGATGAGTAGGTATGAATATATGAAAAAGATAAAAATATTAAAGGTATATAATGATAAGAAACTTATTTTATTTTAAAATGGGTTCCTTTTTTTGAAAATATGTATATTCAGTATAAGTTTCCACATTTAAATTATGGGTTTTCTATGTAATAGTTTTTCATTATTACATAAAATTAAAAACCAAAGATTTTCAGGGGAATTTATTAATGTTGTTTCTAGTTTAAAATCACTAAAATGTGTAATATTAAGGTCAGGTCGTGAAAATTAACACCATGTATCAATTGATCCATTAATTTAACATAAATATGACACCGAGATCAATGAAAATGAAGAATTAGAAGGATTACAAACACATAGAAATTCCATGAAACCACAATGATGATCAATTACTGAACAAAATTATATATATTGATTGGAGGTCTCTAGAATTTCCTAGGTGTCATCCTCAGTCATGAGGTAAGAGGTTGCGGCTGAGTGAAATAAAGATCAGCCTTGAAGCGCCCTAAAAATCCAATGTAGTGATATTCCCATCGATTGAAAACCCTTTTAACATCATGTAATCCAAAACCCAGATACACAAAAAAATATCATTGCCTCGTGTTAACAATACTGATTTTAACATCACAAAGTGGTTAATATATATTCATGTTGTTTAATCATTATCCCCTATACCAATTCACGATATCACCCTAGAACCCAATACATGGAGTGAAAACACATTATAGGGTGTGTAAATATCTCATGATGTGAAAGCTTTTCAGGCTTTGAACTGAACCCACAAAATCATCCTGGTCACCAATAAATGAAATGTAAACACATTACACAATGTTTAATTCTCTCAAAGTCATTGAAAATAATAGTTTCCCTAAAAACCCCAAACCAACAACTATTTTTTTATAACTGAGTGAGAACCACACAAATCTAATATAATGTTTATAACCAAATTCCATTATTTCAAGCCAACATACATCCATAAATAGTAGGTAATTTTCCCCATAAGATCCTCTCCAACCTCAGGAGTCTCAAAACACACCCAATTTCTGAGGGAAAGGAAAAATTATATGAACAATACTTGAAAGTGGTTAATGATATTTAATAATATTATTTTTTTAATATACATTTTTTATAGGAGACAATAATATTTATTATTATTTTTTGGAGATAAATTTTAATTTTATTGTTGAAGAATATGTGAAAAAAATCCTTTTATTATTTGGGGTTCAATTTTAGTATGTAATATTTTGAATAATATTATGGATAGTTATTCATGGAATGATCTATATTTAAATATGGTTATAAATCTTAAAGAATTGGTGGTTGATGTTAATTTTAATCATATTATGGTTTATTCAATTTGAAAATTATCATGTGCTAACGATTTAAGTTTTAGTTAATATTTATGGGCATGATTAGTAGTATAATGTCATTTTCTATATTATCAATTTGATTTTATTGCTTCAGGAATAAAAGTTGCAACTTCAATACTCACTATTTGGAGAAAAGGATGAGTTTGTAGTAAAAATATTTTAATTGATTAAATATTTCATTTCATCTTAATATATTTTGATATGTTTTTAGTATAGAATGTAATATTATTCATTAACTCAATGAAAATAATCATTAGACAGAAATACAAACATATAACTATCAATTATGATGAAATGATGTTTTTAACCCCTCATTGATTCATGGTTTTTAGTTATTAAATCACTCATGACAATGTTCTATATATCTCTATATTATTCATTGGATATTGGTTTTCCATTTAGTGTCCATATTTTCCCTTTTCACTGTTGTTATCATATTTTGAAACATAGTTTTATGATTAACATTGTGCTTCCCTTTCCCTTTTAACGATGTGTTATTTCAGAAAAACTAATTTTCAAATATTAAACCCATGATTACCAATAAAAAGTTCAAATTTTGAGTATTTTATTTTATAAAGGGGGATAATGTAAGACCCTGAATTTTTTAGTGAACACTATGTTTAATAACTTACAAGTTACACAACACAAATCCAAAAACAACTGTGAGACATTTTTATTTAAATATAACTAGTATAACATAGTCATTATATTTATGGGTATGTGTATAATTATCATCCTTACCAAATAAATATAATGTTAATACTCAACATAAATATATCTATATATGATTGTTAATTATTTACATAATTTTTAGTAATGTATTTTTAATCTTCATAAAAATGTTTTCATTAAAAAAAGTTTCTATTTTTGTAATAAAATATTGCAATTTCTATAACATTTTTAAACTATAATTGATAAACATCATATAAATTTATGAAAATAAATTTTCAAAACATTTAAAGGACGAATTTTTAAGAATTTTCTAAAATGTATGATTTTCCAATGAATATTAAAAATATTTATTATTTTATTAAAAACTATATATTCATTTCAAGCATGTAAAAAAGTTTATTTAATATTATAACGTAATCTAAAAGAGAAAATACTTTTCTTATATTATAAATAAATAAATTGTATTGGATGAAAAAAATTTACATTTTACTTTTGAGTAAAAACATTTTTATACATAAAAATAATTTTTTTGAAAGACGATTTATATGAGAAAAATATATTTTATAAAATTAAATTAATAAATATAAATATTTTATTTTAATTAAATTTATATCATATATATAGAATAAATAATAATAAGAACCATTTAATATTTCTCTATCCATGAGGTAATAATAAACCATCTTTTATTCTTCAAAATTTTATTTTTCTAAAACTGGGATTTAATAACCTTTTTAGGCTTATTTTTTAAAATTATTTTCTTCTGATAATGGTATTAAATGAGGGAAAATGGATTCAATATTTGTAATAAAGGGGATAAATTTTTTAGCTATGTTTGTTTTTAGGTAAATGTGAATTGTACACATGGTAAAATTTATCACTAATATAAGGATTAATCGTGTTTATATGGGTTATGATGAATTTATTAGGACACATTTCTACATCCTAATACTTATTGGATGAATGTAATTTGACCATCATTACCTTATTCATGAAATTATCTTAAATGGACATGTTTCTATAAAAATATCCCATATAGTATTGAAATTAATCAAATTTACACAATGTCACTCTCTTATTTTTAAATATATCTTATGTTTCTACATAGGGACAAAATTAAGTGTTAGATTAATCATAAGGGTCATTTTTTGAATAATGAAAATATATTCTTGATTTTAATTGTTTTAAAATTATTTATATTAAATAATTACCTTAAATTCTTAGTCATCACTAATACAATATTGAATAAATTTATAGAAGAATAAAATAAATGATTTTAATAATATGAAAACAGATATAACTTAAATTATTTATCATTTGAAATGAATTTTCAAGATCTATATGACATATTATGGAGACTTTAATGTATTATATTCGAATTTTTCTTCTTCCTAATTTAAATAAAGTCCAATTAATGACTATATTGACAAATTAAATTAATGATATTTTAAAATGAATTATTATTTAATAAATGATGTAAAATTCAAAAAATACTAAATTTAGAAAACTTAATGATATATGGTCATAAACAACATTTATAGTCCATTTATGGGTCATTTGACCTTTTATTGTTACATTATTAACCCTTAAAAGATGTAAATATTTAATAATATGGTAATTGTAATGAGGGATAACATGGGGGATATAACTAAAATGAAAGGGTGAAGAATTACCAAAACATGACCAAATTTTATGGGATGGGGGAATTTACATTCATTCATATATTATAATTGAATATTAAAAAAATCCCATTTGTATGTCAAAATTAATTTATATAAATAAAATATTTTATGAAATTCTAAAAGTTCCCCTACTCAAAATTATAAAAGGGCACCCATCCTTTTTCTTAATTACACAAAATTGAGTTTTATAGCTTCAACATGCCCTACCAAAATCCATTATTTAATTTTTTATCTATGTTATAGAGTTTTTGGTATATCTAATATATCAAACCTAGGATCCTTAAGAGGATATCTAAAGGAGTTCTTTCAAAGCGGAGGTAATCACATTAATCGATCACATTCTTTTTAAATCATTGTTTTCCTCCTCTAAATCTATTATATTCATCATAAAATAATATATTTAGTATCATCAATATATCATCATTTCCAAAACCTTTTGTCTTGGGAATAGTTTATTGGTGTTACTAGTCATTTGGTGAAATCCCCAAAAAACCAAAGGCTTGAAATAAATTCCAATGGATTTATAAAAAATTGTGTGAAGATTTACCCATTTAAAATTAAACTACAAAAAATAAACTTTCTAAAAAACCAAAATATATATGATACATGATTACATAAACACACAAAAATAAAAAACCAATAAAAAATGTAAACATTAGAGTAAAAGTGAAATTGAAGTGACATAACCAAAGGATACAAAAGATAAAAAACCCCCAAAGTCCCTAATTATAGAAACATAAACTCCCAAACTGCACCATAATCCAAATCCACGTACCCAACCCATGGAATCGTGAAGAATCACTAAATAAGTGGGATACATTTCCATTACCTGTGTCTCAATAAATAACATATAAAAATTCAGAATAGTGCCCAAGTAGGGGGTGAGTATAAAACTAATTAGGATTTCCCAAAAGAATTACCAACTCATTCCACTTCGATAAAAAAATTTATCACATATATATAATAGTTTAAATGATATTTACAAAAAAAAATATCCAAATAAAACATTTTCCAATGGAAAGAAACAAAACATCCTTTAAACCCATTTTTTAAAAAATATATCAACCATGTATTTAAATAAATTACCAATTTTTGAGTTGTAATATTCCATTTCATGTAAACACACGTCCATAACAAAGAGACACAAAAAAACCAAGGTGTTACCATTTACAATCGAACTTCACATCGACACGCTATACCACTAATGTTGGTACTTCAAGACCAATATCCATCCCCATCAATTGAGGATTTGTTACTATGAAAAAATTATGTCCAAAAATTAAAATAAACTCATTTTGAAAATACATTAATTTCATCAATCCAACTTAATTAAAAAATATTTATTTTTAAATTAGAAACAATTGTTTTCCAAAAGGTCATCCAATTACCATGATTTCCTAAACCATAATTAAAATTAAAGTTTCCATCAAATCAAAAAATCTTTTTCATTCAAATTTTAATGAACTAGATATATTCAAACTCAATAATTCAGTTTCAAATAAATAGAAGTTTATATATAATCCATATACCTCTCAAATTATGCGAAAATAATGAAAAATATAAAAAAATACCCCATCTTTGTTTATCTAAATATGACCAATTATATTATCCCCTTCAATCAAATAAATCATATCTCATCAATAATTTGAACATATTGATGATTCTAGGCCTCCAATGCACTTGGTTCACATATGAATCTCTCTTATATCAAAAAGAATTAGCTCTCCTACTTTGGAAGGAAGAATAATTTGTGTGATGTCATATTTAGTGGGAAAATGGTTTAAAAGATAAATTTTAATAGTTCCATTATTATTTGTTCTAGTTTTTACGGTGCATGGTTAGGGTGAACGGTTAAGAAAACAGGGGGATAATCGTTCACAAGCCACTTCCTAAAAACACACATTGCATGGTAATCATGAACAATTATATAAACTTTGAACTAATGATGATGTACCCCAATGTCTGGAATTACACTATTTATAATTGTCAACCAAAATATTGACCATACCATTAGTCTAACTATGCGCCTTCCTTTTTTATGATGTTTCAGTTGCACAATTTCTGGGAGGTGTTCATTGTTTTTACTAGATTTCCTCAAATTTAGAACCATTATAAGAGCATCAAAAATATTCCAATGCTCATTAAATAGTTTCAATATTTAACCCATTCACATTATATACACAAGAAAAAAATTTAAAGGTTCGGGTTCTTGAAATAATGGGGTGGAACATTCTCCAAATCATTGGCCATTCATTACTTGGAATAAATAATGGAATCATTGGCATGAAATAGTTTGGGATAGTAATCCATTATTTCCTTCTCATTATCCCATGTTTTCTAATAAATATGATAATGTTTCCCTAAAAATATTACTAGATTAATGATTTTCCCTCAAAAGACATTCTCTTTCCTATCCATGATTTTTACTAGGACATGAACCAATGTAGTATATATCTATAGATTGAAGTGATCCCATAAAATATCATCGTAAGGATCTAGCTGATACTTCTTCAATTAAGATACATAAATCACATCATGCATATAATTAAACCATGTTGTACAAGACAACTATTATTTCACATCGATTGTCCATTAAAATTATTTAAAAATTGCAAGTGTATCAAAGAGATAAAATTCGATACTTCCCAAAACAAAAATGTCCAATCTATGGAGAGATTCTCATGAACACATGATGTAATGACCATGAACATAGTTTCCCAGAGCTGGTGTCTTAAGACATTTACATATCCATATAGTAAAATGAATTGAATCTAAATGGATTGATCTTTTTAGTAGTCTAGGAAAACTCGATATATACATGATCCACAAATTAAATTTCAATACTAAAATTACAACATAATTGTTTTGGGTAATAAATTTTTTCCTTCTAACATATCCTTCCATATTAGTCATAGTAAACTTCTTGGAATCCTTTTTAAAGGAATAAAAATAAGTGTGATCTCAAATTATTATTAAGGGTTAAGTATAATTGAATAAATAATTAATTAATGTGCATAATCTACATGAAAAGGTAAATAACTAAGAAAATATTCCTTTTTAATAACTAGATAACAAAAAAATAATAGAAATGGAAATAACTAAGAAAATATTTCATTCAAATAACACGAAAATAGAAAATAAATATAGAAAGGTAAATCATAGAGAAGACATTCCATATAAATAACTGTATAAGGTAAAATAAATATGAAAATGTAAATAACTAAAAACACATGCATTTTAATCAATGAACTAAAAATGAAATGCATCTAAAGATAACATCATTGTGAAAATCAACTTAATAGTAATAACTGAATTCTGATTGAATTAAATGCTTAAATATTAGATTCCATGATTCACAGGAACATGAACCATTTACCATAAAGACATTTTACCAGATGGTTTCAATCATAATAGGTAAAAACCCATTTAGTTATTTCTAGTTAAAGATTCATCCAATGAAACTACCAATGCATCGAGGTGATAACTCTTAATGATACCTAACTTGTTTCAAACCCATAAAAATGATTATTAATATATCGAATAATAGATTTAATTCATGAAAAATGTGCCTTATCATATTTTCTTATTGAGTAAAGAATAAAGATTTGTTAATATTTTTCTAGATAAACAAATAACATTTAATGTGAACACCATATATATAAATGGAATCTAGTTTAGGTAAAAATATTATCCATGATAAATAATTTTGATATATAGGGGGATATTTCATTTATAATGATCACATGAAATTGAACATTTCAAAGGATTGTTATTGACTACAAAAATTAAATAAGGAAGTGAATTATAATTCACCTTTATCAGAATTGATCTTAAAATATACATAGGAGAAAGAGGATGGTATCAATACAACATATCAATAGTTGACACATTGTTCATAGAGATGGTAGGCGTTATGTACGCATTAACATTGTTTACATTTTCCAATTATATTAAAATAATAAATTAAATTAAATATATATAAATAATATAATTCCAGTATCATTTTTATTTCATATAAATTACATATTTTATTTAAACCTATGATTAATAAATTCCGTGTAAATCAGGAATGAATCACATATCTTCGTGAGGTAGTATTCTTTCGTTAAAATGAGAAACATTATCATATTCCCTAAAAGAATAATTACATCTTAAATATCATATATATAATCTCTAATATCTAATTCTATCATTATTACCAACATTTAAAGTTTGTAATGGAGAAAAAGAATGACAGTTGTTCGCCAAGGGACTTTCCACCGTACACAAGAACGATGATTTCATAACTAATTTGATATATGTGTGTTATGTTTTAGATTATACGCATTATGTAAAAATGATCTGAATATATAGATTAAATTTTTTTATATAAACCTATTATAATAGTAAATGGTTGTGGTGGAGAAGGAAATAAATTAAAAATTATTTTAGAATTATATTACCACTTTTTTGGGTATCCTTATGATTTCACTAAATCCATAAATGGAAAGATTTTTTACCAAAATAAGGGTTCTAGGACAATGGGATGAAATTTTTGGATAGATTTTGGAATTTAATGCACGATAAAATTTATTTTTAGAGGTGTGATGTGGATAGGAGGGAGGAGTCCTTTTATAAGTGAGATGAGTGACACCCATGAAATTATTTTAGAAAGAGTTCTGTGAACCGACATTCTCATATAACACTAGGCCACAATAATGGCCCAAATTAGATCAATGAAGGGTTTTGGTAGAAATATTTCCATCCAATTATTGTTGGATAAGTTTTTTTTCATTTTTTACCATTATATTTAATTTTAATTACCTGGTAAATTTGTTTTCACTTTAATCGCATTAATTAATTTTATTTTCATTCACGATTCATTTTGGAAAAAATATAACCTAGATTACTAAACATTATAAATTATAATGATTGAAAATATGGATTCAAATTTTGACAATTCAATTATGATATGTGGTAGAATTTAATTTAAAATTAATCTCACACACATGATCGCAAATTTGGGTTTTGATGTGAAAATAATTATAAGTTTACAATGTTTTTAAAAAAATATTCTAAAAATGATTCCAATAACCTTTATTTGATTAATAGATGTAAAGTTTTATATTTTTAATTTAAAAAAAAAAATTATGATATATCATTACAAATTATTTAGATGAAATGATAGTTTTTAATTAAAATCTAGTATTTTTCACTATTCATCAAAAAATGAAACATCTAAAAAATAAAAAAAAAATTAACCCTAAGATAATTTTTATATTATGATTTAAAAATAAATATAATTTATTAATATAAAATTTATTAATATGGTAGAAATTATTTTTATGTTATGTTTTCTAATTGTGACAAAGTAGTCTTTTAGGGAAAAACAGTTTTACCGAAAACATTTCTTTTTCATTTAAATGATTCATATTATTTTTCATAATAAATTTATAACCATTAAATTATTGTAAAAAATATAATTTAATAATATAAATAATACTATTCATACAAGATATTCTAACAGCTAGTTGATAACTATCATGTTAAGTAATAATAATAATAGTATATTGTTGTTTAGTAAATCTCGGTCTTACGTGTAACACAAGTTATCGAATAAAATTGTTGTTACATGTGACGAAGTCTAAACAGTGTGTTGTGTGTAATGAAAGATAAACTCGATGTATCATTTCTCATATTCTATTGAATAAAATGTTATTCTTTATAATTTTTTGGTTGTTAAATTCTCCCCACCTTTAATAAATTTATTTCTCACAATTTTATCATTTTATTGGTGGGTAGGGGTTTGATATCTGATAATACCTTTATTTAAATCCCAAATTATTATAAGGTTTTGAAAAAATCCTCTTAACAGAAGAGAATGGGATGTATAATTTTTTGAATGTAATAACATATAACTAAGTTACCATATAGGAGAACATTAGAGGTAAATTAATATATTAGCATAAAGAAAACACGTTATTATTTAAAGAGAGAGAATGAGTACATTGATCACAAGAAGGTTAATGATCAATGGAATATTATGGGACACAAAACAATTAATCAATTATGATTTTAAATACAATATATTTATCATATATTAAGGTTTTAGGATAATATTTTTTATTTAAGATCATTTTCCTACTGTTGAGTAATTATTTTACTTCCTATAAATATAAGTAAATATATTTACTTGTTATATTTATTTTTCACAATTTCACTTGTTTCTTGTAATTTAATAAATTTCTAATTCATCTCTCACATGTGAAAATAAATATCCAAAAAAAAATTCTAGGTCTAAACAATTAAAATTCCAATTTATCGAATTGTAAGATCTATAAAAGTGGGAAAACTATTTCTATATGTCTCTAACTATTTTCCATAACCAATGTGATTAATACATTATATCCTTAAACCACACAAGTAATAATAATAGTTCATAATTAATATTTATTTTTCAACTTTTTTAACTAAAAATAATGAAATATTATCCAAGCCATTACATAGGCCAATGGTAGGTGTGAATCTTTTATCATCCTTCTTCCATGGGTTCAAGCCCTACCACCTTACCATATGTGATAGATTGTTATCCTATATGTGTCTTGTCCTTTTTATAAACCCATTGTAATATAATTCTTATAATGATCCCAAAACAAATATGGTGTACATCATTTAATAGAATTAATCATTACATAAACGTTTTACTAATGTTTTCAACAGGGTTTATTTATTTATTATTTTTTAAAAAAGTTTAATAATCTTATTTGACTAAAATTTCCTTAATGATCATATCAACCAAAATGGTTATCAATACCTTTAAAACATTTTTATAAATTTAAAATTAATTATTCCTCAAATAACATTTCCAAAAAAACGTTTTTTTTCTATAAATATCTCCCAAAATATCGTTATTATTGTGAAATTATGACCACATAAGTTTTAAAAGTGCTATTTATGAATTTTAACTTATGATAAATCCTAAAATCATTAAATAGTAATGGAATCCATAATTCCGATTCTATTTAATGCATAATTTCATCTAAAATTTAAAATAATACAAATATGTTTTATGATTCTTATAAAACAAATACTATTAGTAAAATACTTGATCAATTTATCTCTATAAGAACAATACAAAAATACAGAAACCATTTTATTTCCAAATAGATCCTCTCATGGTCTTGGTTTTAACCTAGATATTTAATTTTCTTAATCTTTTCAAATACTTCATAATGTCTTGTAGATAGAATGGTAATTATCCTACGAATATCCTACGGGAGTGTCAAAATAGCTACGCTATATAGACCATTATCAAGTCCTAGGTAATGCTCAAGTTATGCCTGATATAACTTTTTCATAGTGACTACCCATAGGTTCCATTGTGTCAAAACCAAATCCACTTTTTGAACCCAAAAATGGATGTATTATAAACAAAAATCCACATAATATCTTCCTTTACAAGACTTAGGTATTTTATTCTATACATATCCTCAAATTATACCATAAGATTATGTTCCCTCATATATTTTTTTCTAAATCATGTTTCAAAGGTTTCTACTAAACTTGCTATAACACCAATTATAACAACCTCGACCCCAATATCCTAAATCCAGTTTCTTACTACTTTTACATTGGTATAACATACATGGAATCACATCCCAAAGGACCGGTCAATTTAGTATTCTTGGTGGAATAGATACATACATGATTCACATATTTCATTTGAGTGTAGAAGTTACAACCTAATTTCATTTAAGAATAACTTTGCTAAATCTTATATATCCATTCATATCAGTCATAGTAAATACTATGGAATCATAGAGAATGGAAACAAAATAAATGTGAGCCCAAATGTTTGGTAATAGTTAAGTATTTTAGAATAAATAATGAATAAATGAGCACAATAAATAAGGAAATGGTAAATATATGAGAACACATTCTATTAAAATAACAGGATAAGGGAATATCAATATAATAATTAAAATAATTGAGCACACGTGAAATTTAAATCACAGGATATGTAAAAAATAAAATTTCAATAAAAATGAAAATGACAAGGAACACATACGATTTTAATAACTGGATATGGGAAAATATATATTTTAAGGAAAATAACTGAATGCACATGCTATTTAATCAATGAACTAAAAATGAAATGCATCTATAGATAATATCATAGTAAAAATCTACTGGATTGTAATTACTAAATTATAGGACCATTATAGTTAATATATTACAAAATATGGGACCATTACCAAGGTACATGCAACCATTATTGTTAATACATTTTAAAAGATGGTATAAATCATTCTCGGTAAGACCCAATTATCTAAGGTTGGGAAACTGATTCATCTCTTGAGACTACCAATGCATCAAGGGGATTACATTAAATTGTCCCCAAATAATTGCATTCCTATATAAATAATTCTTTATATATCTAATAATCGATTTAATTCATAAAAAATGCACCATATTAAATTTGTATGTTTAATATGGAATACATATTTACCATATTTTACATAGATTTTCAAATAACATTAAAAGTGGCCAAAATATGTAAAAAATGGTATATGGTTTTTAACAAATCATATCAATGATAAATAATGTGGATATTTAGGGGAAATTAAATTTCTAATTATCACTTGAATGTGAGCAATTAAAAGCCAAGTCACTGACTACAAAAATGCATGAATGAAGTGAATCTCAATACATTCAATAGTAAAAAATGATCAGAAACCAACCATAGGATGAGGTGGATAGTATTGACAAAACATAGCACTAGTAGAGTATATATAAAGTAAGGGTAATTTCCATTAATGTTTATAATTACAATAGAATGATCATTTAATCATTGTTAGGGAAAATATTCTTTTCATTTTGATTTATTTCGGAAAATACCTTTCACTTAAAATCAGTTATTAAAAAATTTCAACAAAAAAATATCCTCTTCAAATTTACAATGAATATTTAGTGAAATAACACTCATGTTGGAGATTATTTCCATACTTTCCATAAATAATATTTTGTTTTCATTGTAAAAATATAGAAAAGTTCCTTATTTGAAAATAAAAAATAATATTACACAAACTATATTTCTAAAATACAAAATTTAAAAAAAAATTAGAAAATAATTTTGAAAAATGTAAATAATTAATTATTGACATTTTTTAGAGAACATGGTTTTGTAAGAAAACGGATTTCCGACCAAAGTGAGAAATGAAAATTTAATTTTATTAAAACATTTTCTCAATAATTTTATGTACCAAATAGTGGGAAAATGTAATGATAGTTAAAAAAATATCATAAATAACCAGAGGAGAATAAAATGGAATGTTTTATTCAGAAATGATCATGTAATTTCCTTCAACTCATATTCAAGAATAAACAATCATGATTAGAATGAGATTGTGTAATGAAACCATGAATTGATCAAAATGTTCAAGTGATAATTAATTAATTAATATATTATATATATCAAATGTAAATCCACATTACAAAGTGAAAATACAACATAATATAATCATTGTTCATTATATGCATATTCATAGAATGACATAATCAATGAAGTAGAATTTTAACCTAATGAATAGAAATTAAGTTAAAATATCCCTTACCTTTCGCTTCTAGTTTGTTTCCCATTAATTAAAATTTTTTAATGGTATTTTTAATTTTATAATAATGCCCAAAACCATATTAATATTTATAATATCATATATCTTTATTTTGTTACATCTTATCTCTCGTTTGTTAATAATAATTCATTGGTTTTGTTGTTTCAGGTGTAAATTGCATTATTTTTTCGAGTATGTTTTGGAATGTTAATTTGTTTTTAATATTTTAATCATGACATAATCATCTTGAGAATGAAAAATATGATTTAGATATCATATATAATCATTATATATTTATTTATATTAATCCATAAAATTGGGTGATATCAAATTAAATGCATTGTTTAAGGATATGGTAGGCCATGTGTACGGAAGAATGTTTTTCCCATTTTCTTGTCAAATTGAAAGAAAAAAAATGTAATAAAATTTATATATATATTATAATTCTTGGATAATTTTGATGTATTATATATCACATAGTCTTATTAACCCCATCCATGATACATTTCATGTAAAGAGTGAAAAAATCACATCTCTACACGCAGCAGTAGTCCTCCGTACACATCAGTGGCATTTTTCATTTTCCAAAAAAATGGAAAGCAGGAGTTTTTAGTGATATTGTAATTATATAAGAATAATAAAATCATTAATTTCCTATTTATTATATATAAAATTTAAACCCATCATTATTCTCAACCATGGAAGTTGGTAATATAAAAAAGAATGACATCAATTCATGAAGAAGTCTACCTTTGTATACATGAATGATGATTTTGTAAAACATTTTATTGAATTGTGTGAATTTTTAAATAATAACCATAACATAAAAAATATCATTATATTTAAGATACCATTTTTTATATAATTATTATATAATAGGAATTTTTTTAGGTAGACATCGAAAAAAATAAAAATTCTTTTATAAGAACATTACCTCTTCTTCAGGTGTACTCTTTAGGTTTTCCATAAAGCCTTAATAGATGGATTTAATAACAAACATAGGCTTCTAGGATTAGGGTATGAATATTTTGGAGTTATTCGGGTAGGTATTAGCATATAAAAAATGGTTTTAGAGGTTTTTAGTGGAGATGAGAGGTGGAGGCCTTTATAAGTGAGGTGAGTGGCACACGTGTAATTCTTTTGAAAAGAGTTTGGTGAACCCAAATTTTTACCAAACATTAGTTCTTAATAATGAAATTTTTTATTTATTCAGAATTATGTTCAAAAAAAATTCTTGTCAATTGGTTTTGGACATTATATTTTTCATTCCTATACCTTTTCTTTTAAGATTAATCACTCTGTAAACACATTTTTACTTTAGTCAATCTAATTAATTTTAACTTATTTCAAAAATTTGTGTGAAAAATAATTAATTTTACCTTATTAGAAATTATAAATTATAATTATTCAAAATAGGAAATCCATTTTTCCAAATTCAATTCACAAAAGTGGATGAATTTAATTCAAAATTAATCCCACATACATGACAAGAAAGTGTGTTTTAAAAGTTAATATGTTCCAAAGTTTACAATGTTTTTTTATTCATAAATAAATATAATTATTATTATGATGAACTAAATTGGATTAATAGATGTATTATTTTCCTATTTTCACATTTAAATCAATCCAACATGTAATTTATCATTATAAATTATTTATAAAGAAGGTTTTTTTCAAGTAATATTCAGTACTATTCAATATACTTCATGAAGTGAAAATTTTTATAAAAATACAAAAAAATCACCCTATGATATTATTTATAGAACAATTTAAAATACTGAATTTCATTTTTCATAAATTTTTTAAAGTGTTCAAAATTAGTTGTACATTATGTGTCCAAAGCGCGACTATTTTGTCTTTTAGGAAACTACTGTTTTCTAAAAATATTTGTTTTTCATTTAGATGATTCTTATTATTATTTATAATCAATAGATAATAAATTTTTTTAAAATTCTATATTTTTATAAGTATGTTAATCATATTAATATATTATTTTCTAATAGATTTTGGATAATTATCATATTAAATAATATTACTTATAGTATATTGTTTTTTGATAAAACTCGATCATTTCTGAAATGCAAGCTATTGAATAACATTAGTGTTACATGTAACACACACTAAAAAATTTTATTGCATGTAACAAAATATAAACACAATGTTTCATGTATCATACACTATTTAATAAAATTTTATTAACATAGAATTTTGGGGTGTTTCACAAGGTCACTCAACTCAAATGAAAACAGTCATTGATAATGAACCGTATATTATTTCTAATGACTCTATACCATCCCTATCCTCTATCCAATCAATTGAATCATCTCTATTGACTATTTTACAAGGCTTGGTCCAACCAATGAATTATCACCAGTTTCCTCCCAACTAAGTGGATCCAAAAGGGAATTCCATACAATGGTTCAAAGGGATACATATATATTGACACCTAATAACTGATGTCATATAGTAACTCCATTAAAATTATGTACTCCTTCCAGGATCCACTAAAATCCCTTAAATAATCCAATTGCATTTTATTGATTTTCTTCATCATTTTAGATTTTATATCCATTTGAGGATGATATGTTTTGATCATAGTCAACTAATACCCAAGGGATTGCTGTAAATATTTTAAAAAGGGAGACATAAACTTCGGATCTTGGTTTGGTAATATAGATAATTTAATTCCATTCCTTTTTTAAACTTCTTGAGTATATATTTTTTAAATGTATTCCACCATATTTGATTCAATAATATCAAAAAAATAGTTTAATTTATGAGACAATCCACTATAACTCATATGGAATCGTGTTTATGAAAATTCCATGGTAGATATATTAAAAAAAATCCTTACCTATCAATTCCCATTTCTAAATGGGAGTCAGTAAAAACAAAAACATACATATCGGCCGCTTGTTCTCTACCATAACCTACTGACAATTAAAGAATCTCAAAAACTCATATCCACTTTAATCTTTATGAAATACCACCAAAATTTTGATTTTGTTTCCTTAAAAATATTTTTTATTATTGGATGAACAACCCTTATTGAATGCTGGTAATAATGAATAATTTCTTCCTGACGAGCCAATGGTTCCACCATTAAATATAGGAACCATAACATAGACATTCTATCTAGAATCCATCCCTCAGTGGTATCCCAATCATTGGGTTTTTTCCTCATTGAAATAAATTTATAATTTATTTCATTTACCTATATAACCTTCTCAACCAAAATTAAGAACAAAATAAATAGGAAACAAGAATGCAACACTACCTCGGACTTCACACTCAATGTGCATATCTTCTATTACTTACATCAGCTTCCATTGATATAAATCCTCTTTTTCCAACTGAATATATTAATTTATTTATAATACATACACCATTGAGTTATCATACCCAATGTATACAGTAATACAAGGTCAAACATTTTATAATACTCCAACCTTATTCTTTTTCTCTAATTAGAATAATATTTTTGATAAACTATCTTTTAGGCCATTATAATCTGTAAAAAATGTTAATTTCATCCCAAAGAGGTAATGATGAAATGTATTTAAAAAAAAGAAAGTGATTTATATTTATAAACCATTTGTTTGGTAGTTCTTTTCATGAGCTATCCCAAATTCCTAGGTACCTTGATACTCGTGCCAGCACTAACATTTTCTAAAGGGTTTTCCCAATCCCCATAGGTTGGTGACTAGATCCAAGAATCATACAAGATAAAATAGATAAACAATTTTAAAAAAAATATTGGAATATAAAAGATAAAATTCAGTATGCTCAACACTCTAAAGAAGAGAATATACCAGAACTAAATAGGGATAAAACTCAATGAAGTACATCATCAAAGTATTAATAAGAATGAAAAACATCCCATGGAAATATCACTATAATCTGAAAAGATAAACAACATACACCACCTAATAGTGGTGATTGCCCTTTTCTCAAAACTGGAATAAAAAAATCAAAAAAAATCATAATAGTGAAGGTAGGGTATGAGCTATCAATACCAGTAGGGTCTCACCAAGTATTTCATAATCAATTCTATAACAATTCACAATTTATGATATCAATTTTAATTAAATATTTATGGTATTTCAATTTTTATATTTAAAATTAAAACATTATTTCATTTCAACATATTGAAGATATATCAAGAAATCTAAAAAATTATAAAATGAACGTTTTATATAGATCAATTTATATAATTCAAGTGGAATTAAAAAAATAGTTCCATAAATCAACGAAATTTATATCAAGTTAAACAACTCATATTAGAGTAATAACCATGTAAATAATTGTTGTGGTATGTCAGTTTACCAGGTAATATGATCCTCACACATCTCATCATGATCAGGACCCTAGCCAGGTTTGCACACACAAATACACCCCTATCCAGGGAAACCATAATGGTTAATCTACACCCTAATAAGGTAACACAAAATAGAATGTCATGCCAAATATATTTTAGTAAACTTTATCAACATCAATCCATTTGTATGGAGGAATGTTCACAGTGTTCTTGTCCCATTTACCACTTATCAAACTTGCAAACATATGCTTCAATAATCAATCTAATTTGAAATCAATAATTTTAGAATCATTTAAAACCACTTCCCAATCTCAATTTCAAACATGAATTTTCCATTTCAAAATAAAAATATATTTTTTAATCATTTCATGTCATTGTAAAAAAAATCAAGTTAATCTGTTTTCTAAAAATCATACATCAAATGACAACATTAAAAAAATTCCAAATCATTCCATCATTTTTCATGAATCCACCCCACAAAATCATTCCATTAAAAATGGGTTTTTTCCAAACATCAATACCCATTTAAAAACACAAATAAAATAATTACAAATCAATGTTTTTAAATCAATTAAAACTCATTTTAATTAAATCTATAAATTCAGGTATTTAGTTGTATGTCAAATAATAATGGACCCACCGACTATTAAATCAAAATCTAAAAAATCACCCCCACAATAGAAATCATCAATGAAGAAAAAAGGTGAGGATATCATGAAATGAGTCCATTATTCATGATCCAAATAAATGGAATTTATATACAAAAAATACATGATAATCCATAAAACTCTTCGGAGTAATGAAATACATATCTATATGAAAAAATTGGATATCCACTTACCTATTTAATATTTAACACTATCAAAAACACTTTGATCTTCAAAGAAAAGGGTTTTAAGGGAAAATAATTTCTTTACAGCCACTAATGCCAGGGAAATATATTAATATCAAGTGGGATCCACCAATAGTTAAATCGAGGAGTAAATGATTTTAAAATTAATTTTCATAATAAATGAATCAACCAAGCACGGTTTCTTGGAGAGGGACAACTGGTTAGACAAACTATTTTCACTAATTTTGTTCTTATATGTTGGGTTTCCTAGTTTCAACTAAGTGGGTGACTGGTTTTTTCATCAATTTATCCACCATGCATCCCCTAACTATCTAGGGTTACCCTATGTTCACTGGGGATTGTATGGTTTGGGAAAATAGTGCAAAGTGGATAAGCATCCAATTTTTTTCCAAATTTCATCCATAAAGTCCATAGACATAACCCAACCAAAACATTATCAATAGAAGGGTCAAAGAGTAATGTGAAAAAATAATGGTATATTACTATTCTTCTCTTATAACTATAATTTTCGTGTTACATAAGAATCTAAATGATATCTATGTGAGATGACACACCCCAACCAAAAACCCGAAGCATCACAATACACAACATAACCTTGTCTTGATTTGGGAAATATAAATATTGAAGCCGATGAAATGAAAACATTAAACTCATGAAAATATTTCTAACATTTTTCATTTTTTTAAATATAAATTTTTTACATCTAGAAACATTCATTTTTGAATCTAGTGATGAAAATATTGGAAAAAATATTATAATAACTAGTATAGATAAGAAAAATATATAATTTAAAGACATTATTTCACTTTTTCAAAAATATCACAATCCTTATATTTTTAGATCCAATAAATGACCTATTTCATAAATAACATTACCACGAAAACATACCTCTTGTATCCACAAATAAAACATTTAATATTCAGAATATAAACAATGATCTTGTAAGATACCTAACTCTATTTT
The DNA here is from genome assembly GCA_963277665.1 of Viscum album. Lineage (NCBI taxonomy): Eukaryota > Viridiplantae > Streptophyta > Magnoliopsida > Santalales > Viscaceae > Viscum > Viscum album. The sequence continues at coordinate 1,446,023,085 of OY728151.1, read as the reverse complement.
CAATTGTTTCCCATGCTCAACCATTATCCTAGAATACACCATTATATTATACGAAAACACCACCACTAAATAATCCACATAAAATTAAAATATCTTATTCATTAAATATACAATGTGATCTTATGCATTCATAAAACTAAAAAGAAAAATCCACATACTCATAATGGCCATATCTGACCCTGAATGATCTATATGGATATCCCCCTTCTGAACATGTAGTTAGTGATATCCTAAATGCGTGTATTTTTCAGAGTACCATTGAAATCCACTGTTATGATATAACAGATCATTAATTTATGGGAGAGTATATAGATTCATTATCCTAACTTGATTATTCATTATATAATCCACACAATTCCAAATAGTTTCATCACCTTTTTCAGAAAGAAAACCAGTGCTTCCCATGGATATAGACTAGGTCGAAGGAACCCCATGATTTCCAAATCTTCTAACAAGATATTCAATTCCATTAATTATTATGGTTCCATCAGATAAAATAAAATTGTTATATTAATAATCACTTGTATGTGCCGAAACATATACTATGATTCCCTTATAGGAGGAAATACTAAGAAATTATCAGGAAAAGCATCATGAAAATGATAAAAAATTGTTGAAAATCCATTATTCTCAATCTCATCCCTAGATTCCAAGGTTAGGGATTTTATATAGTATGAGGTAGCTTTATCTACTAGTTCCCAAAATCTTGTTCCACTTTCCATCACATTTCAATCTCCACAAAATAGATACTCGATCCAATTGTTTATCATAAAACCAAAACATTGGTATAATAATAAATGTATAACACAAAAAATTTCCACTATTCCATGCAAAATAGTATGTCATAAATATCAATTTGAACACATTATATGCCCCAAATCAATTCAACCCCATTAATATTTATAGATCATTATTTTCACATATTGTATTGAAATTATCTTTGGCCAATATAATTTTAATGTTTCAAAATAGAAGGCATCATCTAAATATGCAAACCCAAAATCTGAAATTCATGAGAAGAAATAAAAGAATGGTATGAAACCATATAAAAAAATCTTACATAATGGTAGAATTCAAAATAATCTTACCTCTCACCATCAAAGGCACAAATTGATCTTTCATGATCACTTGCTCAGCTATATAAAATTTCTTACATAATGAACGTGGCTATTTTATTCCTTGTTGAGATTGGACTGGTTCAAGAGTCATCGTACAACATGAATCCCCATGGTTGGTCTTTTTGAAAATAAATATTTTGTTTCACTCATCATATAGAAGCATACAATGGATTAGAAGTCTGAGATATGTCTATAGCACCTAAACTTGGAGAACTGTGACAATATCATTGAAGATGTCCCATTTGGTTTCAGTTTTGACATACTCTAGGTGATCTTTTACACTATTGATTAATAGTATTAATAGAACAACATTGAGAAAAAACAAGGTTTACCCATTGGTTTAGGAAGATTATTAACATATCCAACCTTCTAATTCCAATTATGATCACCACTTTGGAAATAAGTTTCTATCTTCCTCTTATTCCCACAATTCGAGTACACACAATTTCCCATATATATTAATATGATTCCACCAAACGTATTTTATAAGATATAACATTTTACCACTATTTCTCTATTGAATATCTTTGAATAATATGATATAAAATTCATAGAAACATTCAGGAAAATCTTTTTCCTCATCCCTCATTAAAATTTGTATTCCTTTAAGGACACACTTCTAGTATCATCTAGTGAAAAGTGGAATATATTCAAAAAAAATCTTCATTATCTATAAATGTGGGGTTACATTTATAAAAACAGAATAAATTTTCTATTCTTGTAATCTGAAACGTATGATTATAGAATATATTATTAAAATTTTATTCAAAATCCACACAAGTCATTCATTAGAATGATTTGGCATGAAGTTCTAATGTTCATAATTAGAATAAAGTATCTTCTAGAATGTATGTTTCTAACCTCTCCTTTATATAAGTGGGCATGTCATTGAAATAAATTATTTGATTCATCATCTTTTGCAATGAATGTACCTTTTCCATTTTAAATCACCCAAATAGATGGGTGGATTCTGGTTTTCAAATTGAATCGAATGATCCACTTGCCTCAGTTCAACCATTCTTCTCCCTCTATCCATGTAATGAAAATCATGTATTTTTTACCTATAGATCTGATGTAACATCATTCGTAGCTGCCTCTTCTACCTAGTTCCTACCACAACTACCTGGTTCCATTTGTTTTGACCAAACGAAATATGTATTTAGTCTGACTCTCTAGAAACGTATATATTATAAAAATATAATTTACCACATCAAACCAATCTAAAATTTTACAAAATTCCTTATTTTCCATTTCTAAAACATTTTTGAAAATTCCACCATTCATTTTGAAAATCATTCCACTTTCAATTATTTTCAGAAATCACAAATTTCTCATCAAATCAGTAATCATTACTCAAAATTAATTATAGAAATGATATGGAAATTTTTTTTCTCTCATTATATATTTATTTCAATTATTTAAACCCTCCAAATTTATCAATTTGACCTTATTTGTTTTTTTATTTATAGTGTTTTTGGGGCTAATATGTGAAAATTTCATAATTCTGGAATTTTAATAGATTTTGATCACTTTGGTATTCTGGTAATATCTCCTAAATTATTATTCCATTTGATAGGATATTTTTTTTAAATACCTGATTTTTTTATCCTGTATTGTATTTTTGACCAAGAGCTGATTCGAACAAATAATGTCTGAAAAAAATCATTCAATTATACAATTTATTCAAGAGGACAGGGAGGAATACACCTCCATAAATGAGGAATACATCATGATAAACATCTCCTATAGCGGTTATTCTATCTGTATTTTAAATAGGAATCCAATCCACATATCTCCATTAAATTACATGGAGTAATTCACTTGTTTAGGGGTCCATTAAAATATCAAATTTGACGAAATATAATGGAATCATTTTGAATGAATAAAATATCATACTGAATAGGAAATAACTTTTTCTAAAGAGTGAGGATAGAGATTAAATGTTCTTTTCAAAAGAACAAAAAAATTTAGTAGCATTATAGAAGAAAAAATTCACTAATTTGTTCAAAACGATGGGCTTCCACATGAAAACTTTTTGAATACAGATTCTGGAACTGAAATTTCAAACCGTTGATGACCGATTTTGTCCTAGAACACATTAATGGTCATTTTTGGCCCCCTTAATCCACTTAAATTTTTATAAATAATACTCAAGGTGTGAATTTAAATAGTTATAAATCGGATAGGGAATCTCAAGAAGACAACTACTTCTTTAGAATTTTTAATTATTTTCTTTTTATTTTGGATTTCTTTTCCAATGTAACACATTCAACTATTTTTATTAAAGTTTTTCTATTTTCTTCATCCATACCTATTTCTATTATAACCCTAATTTATTTCTCTCTTAATTTACCATTATCTCTTTTAAATTGGCATTGGAAAGTGACTAACCCAACGGTTATCCCTAGTGGTGGTATCGTGGTGTTCATTATTATTGTTCTTAAATTGAATATATCTTTAACATATTTGTGGTGGATGTGAGAATAATAAATAGGTGTGGTGGTCTCCCACCACAACACTAGTTCTAAATCCATGTTTTTATTCATTATTTTTTCCTGCCATGTCTCAATAAATTCCTTCATACATTAGATTGGGGTTACCTAAATCATTGAAAAATGGAATACAATGGAGCCTTCTATTTGAATATTAGAGGAGGATTGGATTTAAATTCCAGATGAATAAAAAAATCACACACTCATTAAATCAATGGAATGTAATTAATTAATGTGGTTTCACTAAAGGAATTATCATTTTTAATTTAAAAAACAAATAAATAATGAATGATCCCATGATATCCAGCCCTAGGACCATGTACTTTCTTCAGTAATTTCATTTCTGATTTAACTTCTTCATTTAATTATATTAATTTCACATTTCCTAAGACCCCAAAACAATTATTTTAAATAAATAATAATAAAAAAGAATTACATTAGGTGAATTTAAATTAGTGATTGAAATAATAGTTAAAATCCCCATTTGAAACAACCCCAATCATCCTCTGTGCTACATTAGGAAATTTAAATTGTTTTTTACAATACCTATGATAGGAATGTGCCAAAACTGGTACCATTTCCTAGGAGATAATATTTTATTTTGATGAATTTTTTGAAAATAATATTTTTTTAAATATATTTCATTATAATCTTTATTAACAAAATTATATAAAAACCCACATTCCATGATGTATTCAAATTAATATTTTTAAGAATTTTTTTATTACTTACAGATTCATCAAAAAAACACATCAATAAGAACAATATTACAATAGATCTTAGGTGAAAGAACATATAGATAGTATAGATAAACTAAATAAAAAAGTTGATCGAGCATTTGACTATATTTATGCATTAATAGAGCAACCCAACCCTGAGATGGAGTAAGAACCTAGGGTAATGGTGAAAGAAATTTCACCACTCATTAATGAAATTGAAGAACCTAAGGTGGTGATTATTTAGGTACATGAAGATTTATTAAACATTGCTCAACCATTTGAAGGAGAGATAGATGAAAAGGACATCCCTATTGAGCTATATGAGGGGGGATCAAAAAGAATTTGATGACTTCTGAAATTAATCAGAGGAAATACTAGATCTTACCAAACATTAAAATGAATAATATCCATCACCCTTTAAGAATGAATCCACCCAAGTGGAGTAATTTTAGGTAAATATGGAGGAGCCTGACCACCTAACACCACCCAGTGATGACTAACTCCAAAAGTAACATTCCATCGAAGAAGAGATTCAAGCAGAACCACCTTATGGAGATGACACATTCTTGAGAAAAAACTAATTTAATTTTATCGAAATTAATTTGGGTATTACTCCCAATAGTGTTGAATTTTCATAATTGTGTAATTCATAAAATTATCTATAGGATTATGAGGAAAAAAATGTCACCTATTAAGGAACACCTTGAGCTCCAAAAATACATTTAATTTTTACTAGAGGGAGTATAAGATGATAAACTAGTTGATCTTCTAGATAAAAAAGATCTAAATAATGCCAAAATTAAAAGGGATGATTTTGAAATTAATAATAAAAATTTAAATTTTGAATCCCACTTTGAATATTATTTTCATGCATCAAATATAGAGAAACCACTAGATATTAAAGATGACATTACACAAGTAGCAATGAATGAGGAGGAGGTTCCACACTTAATCCTATCCATACCATGCACTTTTTACCAAATTTCAAATGGGGAAGATCTAGTTTACTCTATACATGAAATAATCCTCAACAAGAAGAAATTAAGATAATATGGGATGAACAACATGTAAAGACCCAGAAAATTCAATGAATTTCTTTTTAAAATACTTTGTAATTTTATGAGACTGTGGCTTCTGACAGCACTCGTTTCCGAGGCCCGGTGTGCCCGGAATCAATTTCTGAAGTTTAGATCAGGTATGTTCAGTGAAAGAACGAGCGGGTTTTTCTAACTTTTGAACTGGTGTTTGGAATTAAAATATGAGGGCACCGATGAACTCGCATCATAGGTAATTCCTTAAGGGGACACTTACCGTAGTTGCATTTTCAAGGGAGAAGAAGATAATTTTTGGGGGTTTATTTAAGAAGTAAATAAAAATTGTCGGAACAATTATTATCGTATAAGGTGGTTATTCCCTCCCATGGGTAGTTAAGGGTGGGGCCCACAACCACTTAACTAAGGAAGTGTGGATGTTAGAGAGGTGGGTCCCACACTAGTCCCACTATTTAATTTCCACCAAACTCATTAAGAACCCCTCATTAAATTGGCAAACCCCCCATTTAATTGTCGACGCGTTTAATTAATGGGGACCTTCCCTCTCCCTTCCTTTAAATCAATGGTCAACACGTTATTAAATGTGGTAATTAATTTTGGGAGTTTATTTGTGTGTGTAATTAAATAATAGGAGGAACCTGTTATTTAATTTGGGGAAGAACATTCGTTGTGCGGAAGAGCTTTGGAGCTTTTGGAAGAACGCCGGTCTCTGACGAAGAATGATGAAGAACGCCGGCCTCCGATGAAGAACGACGAAGAACGTCGGTTCCTTGGAGATCGACTATGGGCCACCCTTACTCTTCTCTGTGGAAAGAGAGGAGATTCCACTTCCTCCTTGACATTATTCGATGAAGCCTACGATCCTCTTCCCCGCGACGCCGACGTTCGACATCAATTCTTGAGGTAGGGGATTTTGTATAAATTTCCTTATGTGACTTGTATACCCTCAGCAAGGCATGCAATTTGTTTGGTGATGTTTATAACCACTAACTCAGTGGGTATGGAATAACGAACAAGTCCGAAACCACCGCTATTTTATTCTTGATGTGCGGAATATTTGGTGACGACGAAGCGGGACCGAAATGGCGATTGGAGGCCTTCATAGTGATGTACGGGTCCTGGGGCGACCGTAGGTGCAGACGGGAGAAAAATTGGACCACCGGAATGACTCTGGTGGCCCGCAGAAGTGTCCGGCGGCGCAGGACGCTGGCGTGGCGGCACCCTAGTGTGTCTCCAGTAGGAGCCCACCGCGGCTTCAGCCGCAGCGGCAAGGGATTGGATCATGCGGCTGCGCGGGATCAAAGGGAGACGCAGCGTTGGGCACCGCGTCCGCGGAACACAAAGGGGGGGCCGCGTCCCCCCCCCCCCCCCCGCTCGGCTCGCTGGCTGAGCCAGAGTTTTCTCCGCCCAGGCCAGGGAGGGTCACGTGGACTGGGCTGGGCCACGCCCAGCCGGGCCGGGCCGGGTCGGACCGGACCCAGACCCCCCCCCCCCCCCCTTCGGAATGTTTTCGGTCTTTTTCCCATAACATGAGTTACGAACCTCAGATCGATGCACCGTTAGTTGCGTCGGAATCCTTGGATCGAGATGTTATTTTCAGTATATTAAACTAGAAGTTTAGGAAAGTTTTGGGTATGGCCGAGTTGGTTCGAACCTGAAACCAACTGGGCCCTTGGAGCAGAAACGCTTATAACTTAAGGACCGGACGTCTGTTTGACGTGCCTTCAATTGCGTTGATTTCCTCATGATGAGACGGTCCTTTTGGCTTAATCCTCTTGAGGTTTGAACACAGCTGGAGTACGTTCGGGTTGGTTTTAGCTTAAAAACCAATCGGGCCCCTGGGACGGAAAAGCCAATAACTCTCAGACCGGGCATCCGATTGATGCACCATCTGTCGCGTTGGGTTTATTTTGATGAGACGGAGCTTTGGGATACTTCAACTCTGGACTTTGAGATATTTGATGTATCGACTCTCTTGCTTGAGGAGTGGACCCTCCCGGAATCGAACATGCTATGCGCGGGAACCCTAGAGCTGGCTGCGACTGCGACGATGATGACTGCACTTGGATCCTCCGTGGGTTCGGCAGCGATGATGACTGTACTTGGATCCTCCGTGGGTTTGGCAGCGACGAAGACCGTACTGGGATCTTTTGTGGGTTTGACGACAATGACTACTGTTCTTGTATTCTATGTGGGTCAGGCAGTACGACCTCTGTACTTGTATCCTGAGTGGGTCCGGCAGAGTAGCTGCTCTTGTATCCTATATGGGTCCGACAGCTTAGCTGGTCTTGTATCCTATGTGGGTCTGACAGCTTAGATGAATCAGTGGCTACATCTGATCATCTCTGTCTCCTTGCGAAGTGTATACCTATGTATGCTGAGTCTTGTTTCTCAATCATTTTAATTGATGTGATTGAATTGCTTTCCTGTGTGGACTTGGTTGTGCTTTCCTATGTGGACTGGGTTGTGTTTTCCTGTGTGAGATGAGTCTTCTTTCTCAATCATTTTCATTGATGTGATTGACTTTCTTCCCTATGTGGATTGGTTTGTGCTTTCCTGTGTGGACTAGGTTGTGTTTTCCTCTGTGGACTGGGTTGTGCTTGGTCTCGAGAGTTGGAGACGAACTGTAACTGATGACTTAGGTATATGTATGGGAATATACCTAAGTAGAGTCGATTTATACTTTGAGATTGTATCTTTACTTTGTGGTTTATCCTTCATGAATTCTGAGAGACCTTCGGGGGTTTTAGGGTCCCTACTAAGTATCGTATACTCACACCTACATGGGCTATGCCTGCACTATGTTGTGTTGGATGCAGACGACGGACAGCATTGATCGAGGTGGAGGCTTGTGGAGCTGGACGGTACCCGGAGGTGGACCACTTGGCGGGATGTACATGAAGCGTATGGCCGGACCCGAGGAGATGAGGAGACTATCTGTACCCACCCTTTAGGTGGGATTTCCAGAGGAAGACTCGGTGTTGCTGTTGTACTTAGAGCTGTTGTATTTTCCTTTCAGTTGTACTATATTTTCAGTTGGGTTTGTATACTGGCCCATTTACTTTTCAGCACATACCATGTACCCAGTTTTACTTAGTGCTTAATTCACTTGCGCATTTTGTTGTGTTTGTTACTTCATAAAGGAAATGGCTTCCCTTTGTTTGGGATTTATGCCTTTGGTGCTAGTCTCTAGCCCCATGCCTATAGAATGCGGTCTTGGGGTAGTCACAGAACTAGCCCCGAGGACTGGTCGTGACAAATTGGTATCAGAGGAGTCGGTTCTACCACAGAACTCAGGACTCTGATAATTTTTTCTCTGTGAAGCAATTGTTTTAAGAGTATTGAGTGTGGTTTTCAGTCCAGGGAGTCCAGTGTTGGTGTGGTGACCGACGTATCCATACACCAGGACCCTGACCTCTGGTTTCCAACTAAGTGCATGAAAACACTGATTGCGTGTGTGTTTCCTTTTAAAAGTTTTCTTTGTGATTACTTTGTGTCAGCTCACCAGGTATACTGTTTGACCGTGGAGCACCTGTTTCATTTCAGGATGGCCCCACGAAGGCAGCCAACCAGGGTTCCTAGTTACGTGCAGGATGGAAGTCCACTGAGAGATGAGGCCTCAGTGCAGGGCCCCATTACAGCGGAGGCACCAATGGTACCACTACCCGCTGAGCCACCGATGCAACCAGCCACAGCGGCGGAGAGTGCACGCCGCCTGAGCATGTTGCATGAGTTTCAGAGGCAGAGGCCACCCAGGTTCCACGGAGAGATAGGTCCTCAGGCAGCTGAGGATTGGCTGGAGGCCATCGTCAGAGTCTTCATTCTGGTAGGGACACCAGCATATCTTATGGTGGTCCTTATCGCGAGTCTCCTGCACGCAGAAGCAGATAGATGGTGGAGCCTGATGCTCCAGGTTCACTAAGAGGCATCTCTTCTATGGACGGACTTCGAGAGCCTCTTCCGCTCGGAGTTTGTTCCAGCCACCCTCCATGCGGTGTGCATCAATGAGTTACTACTGTTGCGGCAGGGAAGCATGTCAGTAGCTCAGTACTCGGAGAAATTTACCGACCTCTCACGCTACACCACGGACATGGTACATGACCCATTCTTCTAGACCCGGACCTTTGAGTAGGGGATGAGGCATGAGATCAGAGATTCGACGATTTCCCTCAGCATCCTGACACGGGCGAGGGTGCTGGGGCGAGCCCTATTAGTGGAGAGCTTTCCCATCGGGCAGCCATCAGCAGCGAGACCCACCGCAGGACGGCACAGAGTGGAGTCTTCTACATCCGGCAGTCGACAGATGAAGCAGGGGTCTAAGAGGACCAGGCCGACAGGTGGGTGACCACAGGATTCAGGTTCAGCTATGCGGGGCACACGGTGCTGAGCCAGCCTTACGAGGACCAGACAGTGTTATGCATGCGGCGGGCATGGACACATGTCTCGTGACTGCCCGACCTGTCATGCAGAAGAGCAGAAGACAGTGGAGGGACCTCCCAAGTAGAGGTAGAGGTTCGACCATGGTGGTCCACAGGGAGAAGGCGGATGAGGCAGAGGAGATGGCCGAGCAGCGGGTGGTGGACGACGCTTCGAGGCTCTACCACCACCACCCACAGGAGGTCCACCCCGACCATAGGGAGCAGGCGGGAAGAGGCAGGCTCAGCTCTAGGAAGTGGAGTCTTATGACCACGGTGCACCCGAGATGATTCGAGGTACTATCTGTGTCTACTCCACCCTTGTTGCAGTTCTTATAGATACAGGTGTAAGTCACTGTTTTATTGTTTCTGACCTTGTTCGAAGCTCGGAGATTCCGATGAAGCTATTGGCTCGATCCTTACGGCTAGAGACTCCTACAGGAGCAGACTCGATGATTACGCACTGGTGCCGGTAGTGTGAGCTTACTCTAGGAGGCAGGAGCTTCGGCTGGGATCTTCTTGTAGCGGTGTCGAGGCCTTATGACGTTATCTTGGGTATGGACTGGTTATCTACAGTCCATGCTCAGATCGACTGTATTAGGTGCAAGGTGTGGTTTGTCTGCATGGATGGGACCGGGTTCACCTTCACCAGTGAGAAGGGAACCTTCGCAGCACAGGATGGACTTACGCAGAGGAGAGGGAATCTGATCACACATCAGTTGGCTAGTCTCATTCTCGGAGCTGATGATGTGCAGATTCCGAGTTTTCCTGTTGCGGTGGATCAGTATGCGGACATTTTTCCTGAAGATGTTCAAGGACTACCTCCTCACAGAGAGGTAGATTTCTACATAGACCTATACCCCGGGACATCACCGATATCTACTCTAGCATATCGGATGGCTCCCGCCGAGATTTGTGAGCTGAGAGTACATATGGAGGACTTACAGGGGAAAGGTTTCATCCGACCCAGTGTTTCACCCTGGGCTTCTCCGATTCTGTTCTCCAAGAAGGTGGATGGGATCTTGCGACTGTGTGTCGACTACCGTCACCTAAACTAGGTGACTGTGAGGAACAAGTATCCACTTCCGAGGATTGACGACCTCTTTGATCTGATCAAGGGAGCATGTCGGTTCTCGAAGATAGACCTCAGGTCAAGCTATCATCGGCTCCGAGTTTGGGATGAGGATGTGAAAAAGATGGCCTTCAGCTGTCAGTATAGCCACTATGAGTTCTTGGTCATGCCATTCGGTGTGACCAACGCTCCAGCAGTGTTCATGAGTCTCATGAACAGGATCCTCCAGCCCTACCTCGATCGGTTTTTCATGGTCCTCGTTGACGAAAAACTAATTTACTCGACCACTGAGGAGGAGCACGCCTACCACTTACGGGTTGTACTGGATACACTCCAAGAGAACAATCTTTATGGTAAGCCCTCTAAGTTCCAGTTCTGTCTTCGAGAGGTTCACTTCTTGGGGACATCATCTCTGAGACGGGAGTTGTAGTGGATCCCGTGAAGGTCAAGGTGGTACTTGCTTGGGAGCCACCCAGGAGCGTGACGGAGGTGCGGAGTTTCCTAGGACTGGTTGGGTACTATCAGAGATTTTGGCCAGACTTCTCCAGAGTTGCAGCACCGCTTACATCTTTGATGAATAAGGGGAAAACCTTCATGTGGTCAGATAGATGTCAGCAGAGCTTTTAGGAGATGAGGCGGAGATTGACCAGTGCACCCATCTTGAGGCTACTGGAGGAGGGCGTAGGGTACGTAGTTTACTGTGATGCATCAGGTACCGGACTCGGGTGTGTCCTAATGCAAGAGTGAGCAGTGATCACTTATGGTTCATGGCAGTTGAGGCTGCAAGAGCAGAACTATGCTACCCATGACCTGGAGTTAGCAGCAGTGGTCTTCACCCTGAAGATGTGGCGACACTATCTCATGGGCGAGAACTTTACAGTCTACACTGACCACCATAGTCTCAGGTACATTTTCTTGCAGAAGGACCTGAACCTGAGACAGCGACGATGGCTCGAGTTCCTCCAGGATTATGACTTTGAGATTTTCTATACTCCTGGGAAGGGGAACATTGTGGCTGATGCTCTCAGCAAGAGATCGAGCATTCAGCTACTTGGTGAGGCGATAGAGCAGTAAGCCGCTTTGTAGATATCCTTCGTGGATAAAGATGAGGCAGCCTATCTATAGTCCCTCATAGTCACTCCTCCACTTCTTTAGTGGGTTAGAGAGGCGCAGCGTGGGTACGTTGACTGTGAGGTACGATATTCTCAGATATCCTCAAGGCTAGCACCCGATGGATTTTCTGAAGGTGGGGAGCAAATCATCCTATTCAGGGGACGTACCATGGTACTAGTTACACTACAGGAGGAGGTTCTAAGGGAGTTCCACACTTCCCCTCTTGTGGTACATCCTGGGGTAGCGAAGATGTACCAGGACCTCAGACGATAGTACTGGTCGCCGGGTATGAAGAAGGTTGTGGCAGAGTTCGTTTCTCAATGTCTCACTTTTCAGCAAGTGAAGGTAGAGCACCAGGTACCAGCAGGATTGGTAAAGCCCTTAGAGATCCTGGAGAGTAAGTGGGATGATATATCCATGGATTTTGTGATGGGGCTTCCACGTACTTCCAGAGGATACGACACCATCTGAGTGATTGTAGACCGACTCACCAAGTTGGCCCACTTCCTACCGATCAGAGAGCAGGGCTCAGTAGGGAGCTTGGGACGCCTCTACATTCAGGAGATCATATGGCTTCATGGTGTGCCATCATCTATCGTCTCTGATCGAGATACTTTCTTTACTTCCCGGATTTTGAAGGGGTTACATGAGGCTTTTGGGACGCAGCTACGCCTGAGCACTGCCTTTCACCCACAGACGGATGGCCAGACGGAGAGGACCATTCAGACACTCGAGGACATGCTCCGTGCATGTGTCCATGACTTTGGTTGTAGCTGGGAGGATCACCTACCTATTCTAGAGTTTTTGTACAACAACTGCTACCACTACACCATCGGGATGGCACCTTACGAGGCAATCTATGACCGACCATACAGATCACCTCTGTGCTGGACTAACCCCGTGGAGTCAACTCTCGTAGGACCAGAGATGGTTCAGGCTACGGTGGAGAAGGTGCAGATCATCTAGGAGCGGATGAGGACTACACAGAGCAGACAGAAGTCCTATGCTGATAGGATGTGGAGGCCACTGGAGTTCGAGGATGGCGACCACGTTTTCTTACGGGTCTCACCTCAGTGTGGGTTGTGGAGATTTGGCCGAGGCTGCAAGTTATCTTCGCACTTCATCGGGTCTTTCCAGGTCCTCAGCAGAGTAGGCAAGGTGGATTACCACATGGCCCTTCCACCTCAACTGCACCAGGTGCACGACGTCTTCCACGTATCTCAGCTGAGGAGATATGTGCACAACCCGACGCATATCATCGACTATGGGGAGCTGGACATCGATGACAGGGCGACTTTTGCAGAGGTCCAGGGGAGATTGTGGATCTACATGAGTGGGTCCTGCGTGGACGGTCTATTCCTCTAGTTTGTATTAGTTGGAAGCACGGGAACCTCCAGGAGAGCACATGGGAGAGGGAAGCTCAGATGAGTTCTCAGTACCCTCATTTGTTCCCCTAGTTTATGTTATACCTTTATAGAAATGTAAATCCCTGAGGTGGGTGTGATGTAAAGACCTGGAAATTTCAAGGAATTTTTTTTAAAATAATTTGGAATTTTACGAGTCTGTGGCTTCTGACGTCACTCGTTTCTGAGGCCTAGTGTGCCTGAAATCAATTTTCAAAGTTTAGCTCGGGTACGTTCAGTGAACGAACAAGCGTATTTTTCTAACTTTTGAACCGGTGCTCAGAATTAAAATCTGAGGGCACTGATTACCTCGCAGCGCTGGTAATTTATTAAGGGGACACTTACTGTAGTTGCGTTTTCAAGGGAGAAGAAGATAATTTTGGGGGTTTATTTAAGAAGTAAATAAAAATTGTCGGAACAATTTTTATTTTATAACGTTGTTATTCCCTCCCATGGGTAGTTAAGGGTGAGGCCCACAGCCACTTAACTACCCAAGTGCGGATGTTAGAGAGGTGGGGCCCACACGAGTCCCACCATTTAATTTACACAAAACTCATTAAGAACCCCTCATTAAATTGGCGAACCCCCCATTTTAATGGCGACGCATTTAATTAATGGGTACCTTCCCTCTCCCTTCCTTTAAATCAATGGTCAACACGTTATTAAATGTGGTAATTAATTATGGGAGTTTCTTTGCGTGTGTAATTAAATAATAGTAGGAACCTATTATTTAATTTGGGGAATAACTTTCGTTGTCCGGGAGAGATTTGGAGCTTTTGGAAGAACTCCAGTCTCCGACGAAGAACGACGAAGAACGCCGGCCTCCGACGAAGAACGACGAAGAACGCCGGTTCCTCGGAGATTGACGACACGCCACCCTTACTTTTCTCCGCGGCAAGAGAGGAGGCGCCGCTTCCTCCTCGGTGTGCTCCGATGAAGCCTACGATCCTCTTCCCTGCGACGCTGACGTTTGACATCAATTTTAGAGGTATGGAATTTTGTATAAATTTCCTTATGTGATTTTTATACCCTCAGCAAGGCATGCAATTTGTTTGTTGATGTTTAGAACCACTAACTCGGTGGGTGCCGACTAACGAACAAGTCCTAACCCACCACTATTTTGTTCTCGATGTGCGTAATATTAGGAGATGACTAAGTAGGACCGAAATGGAAATTGGAGGCCTTCGCAGTGATGTACTGGTCCCGAGGCGGCCGTAGGCGCAGACGGGAGCAAAATCAGATCACCGGAATGACTCTGGTGGCACGCGGAAGCCTCCGGTGACGCCGGTGGCCGGAGGCGGCCGCTGGCACCGGCTGTCCGCCCGTAGGCGGCGGTGCCCCGACGTGCCGCGGTGGCAAGGTATTGGATCTCGCGGCCGTGCGGGATCTAAGGGAGATGCGACGTCGGGCGCCGCATCTGCGGAACACAAAGGGGGGGCCGCATCCCCTCTACTCGGCTCGCTGGCCGAGCCAGCATGCCCCCCAGATGGGCCGGGGCAGGTCATGCAGACTGGGCCGCACCCATCCGGGTCGGGCCGTACCCTATCGGGCCGGACCAGTGCCCGGGTTGGGTCGGACCGGGCCCAAACCCCCCCACTTCGGACCGTTTTCGGTCTTTTGACCATTATTTGAGCTAAGGACCTCCGATCGACGCACCGTCAGTTGAGTAGGAGTCCTTTGATCGAGACGGTAATTTTGCTATATTACACTCAAGGTTTATAAAAAGTTTGGGTACAGCGGGGTTGGTTTGAACATGAAACCAATCGGGCCCTTGGACCGGAAACACTTATAACTTAAGGATCGGATGTCTGATTGACATGTCGTCAACTGCGTTGATTTCCTCTTGAAGAGATGGTGCTTTTGGATTACTCTGCTTGAGGTTTGGATGCATCTGGAGTACAGTCGGGTTGGTTTTAGCTTGAAAACCAACCGGGCCCCTAGTTTGGAAAAGCCAATAACTCTCAGACCGGGCGTCCGATTGATGCATAGTCTGTCACGTTGGGTTTCTTTTGATGAGACGGAGCTTTGGGATACATCAACTCTGGACTTCGTGACAGTTGATGTATCGACTCTCTTGCTCAAGGAGCGGACCCTCCCAGAATCGAGCATACTGTGTGTGGGAACCCTAGAGCTGGTTGCGACTGCGATGATGATGACTGCACTTGGATCCTCTGTGGGTTCGGCAGTGAGGACGAATGTACTCGGATCCTCTGTGGGTTCGGCAGCGACGAATACTGTACTGGGATCCTCTATGGGTTCGACGGTGATGACTACTATTCTTGTATCCTATGTGGGTCTGGGAGTATGACCTATGTACTTGTATCCTAAGTGGGTCCGGCAGAGTAGCTGATCTTGTATCCTATGTGGGTCCGACAGCTTAGTTGGTCTTGTATCCTATGTGGGTTTGATAGCTTAGATGAATCAGTGGCTATATCTGATCATCTCTATCGCCTTGCGAAGTGTATACCTGTGTGAGCTGGGTCTTGTTTCTCAATCATTTTCATTGATGTGATTGACTTTATTTCCTGTGTGGATTGGGTTGTGCTTTCCTGTGTGGACTGGGTTGTGTTTTCCTATGTGAGTTGAGTCTTGTTTTTCAATCATTTTCATTGACGTGATTTACTTGCTTCTCTATGTGGATTGGGTTGTGCTTTCCTGTGTGGATTGGGTTGTGCTTTCTGGTGTGGACTGGGTTGTGCTTGGGCTCGAGAGTTGGAGACGAACTGTAACTGATAACTTAGGTATATGTATGGGCATATACCTAAGTATAGTCGATTGATACTTCGAGATTGTATCGTTCCTTTTTGGTTTATCCTTCATGGACTCTAAGAGACATTCAGGGGTCTTGGGGTCCCTAATGAGTATCGTATACTCACCCCTGCACGGGCTATGCCTGCACTACGTTGTGTTGGATGCAGACGACGGACAGCACTGGTCTAGGTGGACGCTTGTGGAGCTGGACAGTACCCAAAGGTGGACCACTTGGTGGGACGTACATGGAGCGGACAGCCGGACCCAAGGAGTTGAGGAGACTATCTGTACCCACCCTTCAGGTGGGATTTCTGTAGGACAACTCGGTGTTACTGTTCTACTTACTACTGTTGTATTTTCCTTTCAGTTGTACTGTATTTTCAGTTGGGGTTTTAAACTGGCCCATTTACTTTTCAGCACTTACCTTGTACCCAGTTTTACTTAGTGCTTACTTCACTAGCGCACTTTGTTGTGTTTGTTACTTCATAATGGCAATCTCTTCCCTTATTTTGGGATTTACGCCTTTGGTGCTAGTCACCATCCCCTGGCCTATGGAAGGCGGGCTTGGGGTAGTCACGGCACGGGCCCCAAGGACGGGTCGTGACACAACATGTGGTGGTTCAAGTCCAAGAATCTCCACCTACTGACATATTTTTGATAATAGATGGTACTGAACTCTAGAAGAAGTAAATATTTAGGGCCAAATTAGGGGATTATAGCAGAACATATTATTTTGTTTTATTTCTCAGAATTGGTATTTTAAATTTGGTATTAGAAATTAATAAATAATTAATTCTACTATATGTTATATTTTTTATCATAATGGACATGATCCTTTTAATTAATTGAGTAATTCTATTTTATAGGACCATGATGGCACAAGAAAGTCCTAAACTGTGGAGGGAGAGGGCCAAATCTTTATTTCAGAAGAGATTTCAATTTTTCTTTTAATCTTTTAAACTTCATATATTTTTTTCTGCAAAAATTGGTTAATATTTAATGTTGAAATTTCATTCCAACACTTAAACTATTATTAACAAAAAAATATCTATGAGTCAAGAGTTTCATAAGAATCCAGTGATTCCATGTATTAGATTCAATTTTTATGAAACTAAATGTGTAAAAAAAGAATTGAATGATTAAAAAGAAGCATGGATATTAAACTGAGGACTCGTGATTTGAGGGGATTAGTTGATTTATGTAAATGATATTTCCCTAACATTTCTCATGATTTGAATCTCTAAAATTAATGTCAATAGATTTGTTATTTTTATCCATGACCTGAGTGATTATCAAATATCATATTCCCATTCCTATGAGTATTTCTATACTAAGTACATTATATTTCATCTTGAGAATATTTCTCTAGTGATATTGGTAATTTTCATTGGCCAGAACATTCATATGAACTTGTCCAAGCTCTATCTAATAAAAACACATTTTAAATGATTGAGGAATCCTTTGAAAAAACATATACTTAAAATAAAACATTTAAATAAATCTTTATTTATCCAATATAAACCATGAATGAACATTGTAATAATGATCAATGCTTCTAGACATTTTTATCCATTCCTACCCTACTCTATGTATTTTAATTAGATTTTATGGTTTAAGAGTGGGGGTGAAGGGAATCAAGGGGGAAGGGATTATTTACATTGTATGGAAAAAGTGTGGGGGTGAAATTGTAGGAATAAAGAAAGGTTTTTTGATTCATTAATTATAATTACTTATTTTCCCCCTCTTGAATAAAAAATAGAAATGACAAAAGGAAGAAAATGATAAAAATGGGACTTGATTAGTGAAAACCAAAAATCACCATTACGAGAACTATGATTTTTATCATATGTGGTAAGGTGGGGGATGTAATGATTTTTCAATTCATAAATTAAAAAAAAATAAAAAAAATGAAATGGTTCTTCGAAAATGAAACATAAATTATAAATTAAAAAATCCAAGAGGATGCAAAAATAATTCATTATTATTTATTTGATGATACCCTTTGCATTTTGTTTTTGGGGAAATGGGTGTTTCTAATTTTGAGGGGACAATTTAAATATAAATTTATTTTTGATATCATGCATTGTACATAGGAGATAAACCTTATCCATGACCCTTGTTTTTCAAACATCAATTCATACAAACCATAATCCTTAGAGTTATTTGAATCTTTAATGAAAGACCTCTTTTTTTGAACTTTGTTTTTACAAAGTGGATAAAGTGGTTCCTTCAAAATATTGTGGAAAATGATCAATTTCTAGGGATATGAGAATAATTATACTTGAATTATATCAATAGTGATGAGGGGAAAGCTTCCAAAGTGAGGTATATCTTGATTTCTAATGTGTAATAATAATAAATTAAGGAGCTTGAAAGGAGAAGATCCATCATTTTTAAAAGGGGAAAAGTAAAATATATGAAGTGATAGTTTTATGTAAAATTGAGAAAATAAATCGATATTTTATTTGGATTTTTGAAAATGTTATTTGACATTACTAATAGTTTTATTTTATTATTTTGGAATTTTAATATTGGTAACACTGGTGCGCTATGAATTCCATGTTGATATTTTATGCTTCAGGACAGCCTAGATTAAGTGTACGGGGATTGATAGAGCTAATATTATCCTCATTGTTTTATATATTTAAATTATATTGAACATAAAAATATAAAAATTTGATAATATTTCATCAATTTTATATATATGGTGTGTTTTGTGCTATAATGTTAAAATTACTTAATTATGGAATTTTAGCATATTTTAATCAATTTGGTATTTTGGGAAAACATTTAAAATAGTATTCCAACTTTAGTGATTTTTTATTGTAGTAATACATAATTTATTTTTTCAAACTTTGTCACTTGGATCAAGTGTTGATTCAAAAAAAATAGATTCCTTAAAAAATCTATCAAGTTGACAAATGTTTTGGGTAGACATTGTAGATACCACCATCGGAAATGAGGGATAAATCATGATAAACACCTCCAATTGAGGTGATTCCAATTCTATTTGAAATATTTCAAAATTTTGTGTTTTTAAAAACATATGAAGAATATATTCACCCATTAATCTATATATTAAAGATCAACTTTGATAAATGTTTCCGGAAGAATTCATCCAGAATAAAATATCAAATTAAATTGGATATAACTTCTTTTACACATGTCATATATAGAAAAAATTGTCAGATAAAATGAACAAAAAATCTTTTAACATCAATCTAGAATAAAATGATCTTTGATTCAGTCAAAACTACATGGTTACATATGAATGATTTTTAAATATAGACTCTATAACTAAAATTACAAAATGTTGACGACCCATTATTTCTTGAAAGGCATTAATGGTGATTTATGACACCCTAAATCCTCTTCCATTGCTATTAAAAATTGGATAGGGTTTAATTGAAAATCATATCAATTTGAGAGGGATGTTGCGGAAGAAAAATTATACTTTATGACTTTTCATTATTTTCTTTTAATTTCTTTTTTACCCATGTAATGCATTCAACTTTTTTTAATTAAAGTGATTTCATTTTATTATTCCATCCCAATTTCCCTGCCAACCCTAATTTATTTATATCATTTATTTTATAACAAGATATTTTTTAAATTTTCAAGGGAAATTGAAAAACTTAAGGTTGGTCCCTAGGGTAGGTATCCTGATGTTTCTTGTTATTGTTCTTCAATTCAACATTTTTTTAATCTATTTGTTGTGGATGTGATAATATTGAATGGGTTTGGTGGTCTTCCACCAAGACACAATTTCCATATAAATTTTTTTTCTTTTGATTTATTCTTTTTTATTCTCATATCTAAAGAAATCCCTTCATACGGTGGAGTTGTTGGTTACTAGAGGGATAAAAAGTCATATTGTGGGTAGGGTCTTTTGGAATATAATTGTCGGTTAAGGTGTTATCATATTTAACAATTATAGGAGGAGTGGTTATATATGATGAAGTCATGAAAAAAAACATACAAATAGTAATTCAAATTAATGAAATTCATTAATTATTTTTCACCAGATGAATTGTTAAATTTAATTAAATGAAAAATAAATAATGAATGAACCCGTGATATCCAAACCTAAGACTAAGACCTTTCATTTGTAATTTCAATTTTTTCATCTGTATTTATATTTAAATTATTCATTTCATTGTTTTAATTTCACATTTCCTAATACCCCAAAACCATAATTTTTAATAAAAAATAAAAAAACAAAATGAATTAACTTAGGTAAATTAGAATTTAGTTATTAAACCAATTGGGATGCTCCTCATATGAAACTATCCTTTTTACTCTTTGAGCTAAATTAGGAAAATTAAAAAAAAAATTGACACCCTATAAAAAATGTGTGCCAGAACTCTTAGTTCGAAGTCATTTCTAACAACGCATGGCATTCTATTCTCATTGGATAAACCCCTGATGATGAGGCTACAACTCATAGAAGTGTCTCCAACCACTAATTTACCAACATTCCCTGGTAACATTAAGGTCAACATAAATAGGTTAGATGAACCTATTTATGCTCTAAATATCACATTAAAAATATCTGTGTATGTGATACCATAACAAAATTCCAACTAACACTAATCCAATTTCATGGATCGAGTAAGGCGATCCCATTTGTGGCATCCCACCACTAACCCATTTTCTTTTTAACACCCCAAGCTTCCACGGTATGCTTCTCTTTGAATAATACAATAGTGTGTGTTGTACGCAACTTCGAGTTCTAATGCACACCACAACCAATCAAACAAGCCGTTATGAATAGTAATACCCAGTTTTTGAAATTTTATAAATTTTATCTTTTAAAATGGACTTCATTTTTGGATTCGGAATATCAAAATTTGCTTAGGGTGAATTTTTGGTATTTTTCTAAAAATATTCAATTATTGATGAATAGTGAAAAAACACTGAGTTATAGTTTAAAACGGAATTTTTATAATTATTTATTTTATTAAAATTTATTTTAGTTCAAAATAGATACATAATACCTATATAAGTTCAATATAATTCATTGGAGTTAGTTTATAATAATTTTAGATATATAAAACTTTTATTGAACTTTTCACCGTCTTTTACTCATCTTCTAGAAAAATTTGCAAATTCACATGAAACTTAATTTTACCACTTCTGTGAGTGTAATTTCAAAATCCGAGAGACATGGTTAATATCAAAAAGTAAAATGTGGTTCAATAAGATAAAAAAAATTGGTGAATAGTAACTTTTTACTTTTATTTACCACGTTTAAATATGAATAGGGTTATTAAGGGTAAAAATGATATTATTATTACCCTAACACATGTCCTAATTCTGTTGGATAAGTATAATTAGACCAAAAACAACCTTAGGAATAAAATATGAATCTTTTTGGTCCACATGGATGAGATTAGGACATTTATTATTATTTAATTCACAGAAGAGTTAAAAGAGATAAAATCAAAGTTTAATAACAAAAACATTTTTAATATAGGGTTATACAAAAGATAAATTAGATTATAAATATTAATTATAATTCTAAAAGTATTTCATAAATAATTTTATTTTATTTATAATTTTTAGACATTAAATAAATTCATTTATTTATGACACAATGGTGATGCAATAATTAACTAATTAATAAAATATTAAAATAATTGTTATTATAAATATCAAAATAAATGTAATTTGAGACTTTTTATGAATTCCAATAATTTTATAGGTTAATATGACATGTTAGGATTTCTTAAATGATTTTTTTTTGAATTAATAAAGTTTTTAATACTTTAACAAAAATCAATTATTACATAGTGTAAAAATTGACATAAAGGACTATTTAAAGAAAATATTATATTATTAATTGATATTATATTCCTAAAAAGCTAAGGTTAGGCTAAATGACTTAGATAAGGTTATATATATTAATATTTAACCACTTAGGGTTCTCTTGTCTAGTTATACTAAGTTTCTTAACCGTATAATATAAAAATACAAAGCGACACGGTAAATGTTAAACTATCTAACTAAGAGTTAAATATAAATGATAAGGTTAATATAGTGGCACAAACCTATCTAAAATCTATTGGTTGAAAGTATTTCGACCCATACCCACCTTATCCTCTAAATAATTCACTTTTGATCCATTATAAACCGAATATGAATTTATTATAAAATAATATTTTATGTTTTTCCTAAGGTGCCCCCTCACCCCTCTTATAAAAGAGCACTCCCCCTTCTCTCAAATTCATACGTTAAATGCATTTTGGTTCGCCAAAACCTGCCCAAATATCCTCTCAACTTCCCTAAATTCATCCTAGAGGCCTTCCTTTAGTCATAAATCTAACTTAAGGGGCCCTTGTGATCAAATAAAAAGGAAGAACTCGTAAAAGAGGTAATAATTTCTCCACCCTATTTCAAGTTCCTTTCTTCTTCCACATCATTTATCTTTGTTGTTTCCATTATAAAATAATAAATCCAGTATATTATATATAATTTGATGTTATTATAAATATGGTATAATGAAATTCATTATTTTATCCATCCCTTGGATGACATGTCACCATACGTGCATACGTAAGGATTACCGTCTCCACGTCATGGTGTAATTGTTATTCAGTACATTATTATTTGGATGGGTATAATAATGATGTGTAATTCGTGTAAATAATAAATATAACATGATAATGATTCTGTATATATGATACACCATCCAATTATATATTATTTAAATATCAAAAGAATGATATTATTACTCGTGTGTACGTACGGACTATCGTCTCCACGAACGTGATAAGATTCATTCCCCATCATATCCATTCAAGATTAATTTTCATTTGATGATTAAAAATAATGTTTAAGTACTTGATATCATTAGGTATATGAATAAGATACATCCTATGGATAACAAACATGTCTTATGTAACAAAACATATAAAATAAAATGAGTAAGTGAACACCTGAAACGATGATAATACTAAAATATTATTAACAAAGAAATATTAAAAGATCATATATGATATCATATTTATGTATATGATTATTTTATAATTTAATAACAATTAGTTAACTATTATACAGGAGGTTAACCTACCCTCGACCAAGGAAAAGTACAAGGTAAGGGTATATTTCACTATCTCTTCATTATCTGAGGTTGTTTATACGTAATTATCTACTGGGACCTCTTTATCATCCACATCCATGTTTCTTAAAAATGTATTTCAAAACATTATTAATATTTTATAGACTATGGGTTAAATTAATTTATACCCTTTTTTGACTTTTTATAAAAAGTTTATAAAGTAATCTTTCTGTCGTTTTCCAAACAAGGTCCTTTTTAAGCTTTTCAACAGATTTAAGGTAAGAATGCCTTTTTTAACATATATGGCGGGTGCGGCTATTTTGCGCCATTATAAAATCTTCAAAGCTTCCCTTTCAAGCTTATAATGATATTTTCAAAGTAAATTTTTTATTTTAAAATTATGTGAATTTTAAATGATTTCAAAAAAAAGATATATTTCTCTCAAATAGTTTTGATTTCATCTATGTCAACATCCTTTGAAGGATTTTAAGCTTATTTGAAGTTTATTTATTATGATACAAAACTTACCTATAGTATTGAAGGTTTTGTGATATGTTTGACTGTGGATGTGTTATTTTTATATCATTCATGGTTTATGGATAAAGTATTGACATTTCTTATGCTAGTTTTAATACGAATGTTTTTGTTATGTTTAAACCTGTTCATATGAGGAATGCATTAGACTTAGTAAGTGACTGGTGGAGCCCGCTATAGCTCCTCGATGCATCGGTAGGTCTCATGAGACAAACTAGTGTCTTGGAATAAGGAATTGAAAAAATATTATTTGTATTCTTGGCACAATTCCTTGACTATGTGGTTATGATAGTCTGGCATTATGCATTCTATCATTCTGAAAGTGGTTATTGATATTGCATTTAATTATTCGACTAGTAGAATATCCATGTGAATAAGTAAATGGAATTATTTCATTTTATTTCTGTAATATTATGCTGAAGTTCTAGTTTAAAAGGATTTTGTTTTAGTTATACATTTCCTTAAATGTTTAAGCTTATTTATAAAAGTTTCTGCTATATTATTATCTTTACTAAGCATCTGAACTCACCCCTTTCTATGTTTTCTTTTTTCCAAGATGTGAAGAAGTATTTTTTGACTGACCTGCAGGGATAGTCTAAGGGGATATGAGTGTGGACTATGGATACTATATTATTGTAGTTTTTCACTTTATGATGTAATGTAAGACTTATGAATGTATCTAGTGTTTCCAAATCTACTAAACTAATCGGTATTTCGAGACTTGTTGTTTTGTGATCATGCCAATGTTATGTATTAATGCACCGACTCTGGGTAACTTGGGTAGGGGCGTTATAGTTAGTATCAGAGGTAGTTTAGTACAAACCATTGAATATAGATTTAGAGAAACTCTGATTAGAGCACATAGACCTAATATGGAATTTGAGGATTAGTATAGAAGAACTTCCTAGAATTTTTTCATTGTAGAGATTTTATGAGTTTTACGAGCAATACATCCCAGTCGGGATATGATCAGGTAGAGACATCTCTGGCACAGATGTACCTAGGGGTAAAAGCCGAAAACACCGCATTGAGCTATACTTGAATGGGAACTGGTGCATGACAACGGGTCTTGCTTCACTCTTGGTTACAACACTCCTGGGGGATATGCTTAGGATAATTCTCATTTTCTTTATAAACCATTATGAAGGGTTTATGAGTATATACTTCCTCAAAGAAAACATTTTTTAGGATTATGGATTATATCTATAAACTGTTCAATTAATGTTAGGTGTTTTATAAGCTTGGAATTATGTATTTCGATTCATAAACTATTCTAGTTTATTCAATTGTTTAGAAATGGAGCCTAGTGGAATTAATGGATACCATATCAATGTACGCACTCCATGTAGGGAATTCTCTCATGCTCAAGATAATTATAGTGGAGCTGGTGATGCAACTGGTGCTGATCAGCTAATCACTATATTGGGAAAACTCACTCAGGTTATGAATAATAACCTTACCCATATGAAGCACCCGAATCCACAACGTGGAGTATCAATGTTAGATCGCTTCATGAGGAAACAACCACCAACATTCAATGGGGGTAAAAATGAACTAGTAGATGAGCAATGGATAAATTCCTTAGAGAAAATATTCCATGTCTTGGGGAGTAGCGAAATGGAAAAAGTTGTCATGACAGTTTACCGCCTCACTGGAGATGCTGATCAATGGTGGTCATTGATTAAAACACGAAGAAAGAGGATGAAGTATCAAATATGGAATGGAGGGAGTTTAAATATATTTTCTTAGAAAAATACTTTCCTCATGACCATTGAGCGGATATGGAAAGACAATTTCTGAGTCTAAGGAAAAAGGAGGACGAGAATGTTGCAAAGTATGAGTCTAACTTTACAAAGTTAGAAAGGCATGATGTAGATTATATACCTAACCCAATAAGTAAGATTGATCGTTTCTATGATGGGTTAAAACCATTTCTCCTCCGATCTTTAGTCTCACAATCCTTCTCGTCATACGAAGATATTGTCTCATGTGCTATCAAGACAGAAAAAGAATTCTCTAAGTCTTATGACTTTAAAGCAAAGCAAGAGAAGGATAGATCTTCTGATCACTCTGGAAATGGAAATAAGGGGAAGAAGGAAAAAGTTGAATATCCATCTAGTAGTAAATGTGTGAAGAAACACATCAGTACTTTGTTAAAGGGAATGGGATTCTGTTACTAGTGTGGTGAAAAAGGCCACCAAGCTCGTGATTGCAAGGGGAAGAAAGAAGCTACTGATGTTCAATGCTACAATTGCAGGGAGATGGGACATTATGCAAATGAATGTCCTAAACATCAGAGGAACTTACCTCAGAAAATGCCAAGGGATCAATTCCAAGCTTATGTTATCACTACTGCAGAGTTAGAAGCTCTAAAAGATGTGGTGGAAGGTAATTTAATGGTTTCCTCATGTTTAGCCAATAAATTATTTGATTCTGGATCATCGCATTGTTTCATATCTTCCCATTTTGCTAAGAAAATTAGATATTTCCAATTTGATTTTACAAGGGATTTGTCAGTTAAAACTCTTAAGGGAAGTATCATCGCAATAAAGTTTTGTGAATATGTTCCCATTAGAGCATATAAATGTTCTTTATCTGCTGATCTCATCACCATACCTATGATGGAGTTTGATATAATCCTCAGTATGGATTGGATTTCCGACCATGATGTGAAGATTTATTGTAAGAAGAAGGAGGTTATGATTTTTGATGATGATGATAAGGAACACCTTATCTTTAGAGCAGAATCGTCACCACCTAATTCTTATCAAGATCCACCCCCAGTAGCTCAACTAAATTCAATTATTGGGGAGGAAGAGAATGGAATAACTTTGGGTGAGGAAAGGAATGTTCAAATAGAGGATGTGCCTATTGTGAAAGAATATGTTGATGTGTTTCTAGAGGATTTACCTGGACATCCTCCAGAACGAGAAATTGAGTTTCCCATTGATTTAATTCCTGGTTCATGGCCCATATCGAATACCCTTTATTGAATGGAAAATGTGGAATTAGTGAAACTAAAGAAACAACTAGAGGAATTGAGTAATAAAGGATTTATTCTCCCTAGTGTTTCTCCATGGGGATCCCCTGTCCTTTTTGTTAAGAAGAAAGAAAGATCTATGAGGTTATGTATCGACTACAGGGAGATCAATGCTATAACAATAAAGAAAAAGTATCCCCTACCTCGCATTGATGATTTATTTGACCAACTGCATGGAGCTCAATACTTATCAAACATTGACCTTCGATCTGGATACCATCATTTGTGTGTGATGAAGTAAGACATTCCGAAAACAGCATTTCGAACTAGGTACGGGCATTACGAGTTTACAATAATGCCTTTTGGGCTGGCTAATGCACCCTCTATTTTCATTGATCTAATGAATAGAGTTTTCAAGGAATATCTTGATGAATTTGTAGTGGAATTTATTGATGATATCTTGGTATAATCCAAAATCTACTAGGATCATGAAAATCACTTGCGCATTATATTGAGGACTCTAAGAAGACATGAATTATATGGGAATTTTAGCAAGTGTGAATTCTGTATTCAGGAGATTTCTTTTCTTGTCCATATTGTCTCTAAGGATGGATTCTCTATTGATCCTTCTACAACAAGAGAAATCCAAGAATGGCCATCACCAATGTGTATAACCGAGGTATGCAGTTTTATTGGTATAGCAGGTTATTATCGATGTTTCGTCCAGAATTTTTCCCGATTGGCTAACCCATTAACAAAGCTCACACGTAAAGGGGTTAAATTTTTTTGGACAAAAGAGTGTGAAGAATGTTTTATAGAACTGAAGAGAAGATTAGTCAATTCCCCTATATTGACACTGCCATCGGGGAATTATGGGTTCATTATTTATAGTGATGCGTCAAATAAAGGACTTGGTTGTGTCCTTATGAATAATGATAGAGTTATTACCTATGTGTCACGATAGTTGAAAATTCATGAGAAAAACTATCCTACTCATGATTTTGAGTTAGCTGCTGTAATATTTTCTTTAAAGATATGGATACATTATCTCTATGGTGAAAAATGTGAGATATATACCGATCACAAGAGTTTGAAGTATATTTTTTCACAGAAAGAACTCACCATGAGGAAAAGGCGATGACTTGAACTACTCAAGGATTATGATTGAACGATACACTACCACCCTGGGAAGGCAAATAAGGTAGCAGATGCTTTGATTAGAAAGGATCATGGTGTTTTGAACAAAATGAGAGTTGAAAGGGATCCAATTTTCATGGATCTAGTAAATATGGATATGGGATTAACTATGGAATGTGAAACATCAATGCTTTTTCAAATGGTTTCCAAACCCTCTTTACTAGAAAGGATAAAGAGTTCTCAGAAAAATTATGAAGAGTTTCAAAAGAATATTAAAGCTGTGAATGATGGGAGATTGAGTGACTTTCTGTATGAAGATGGAATTTTGAAATTTGGTAAGATACATTGTGTTCCCAATATACCTGATCTAAAAAGAGAATTGTTGGATGATGCTCATAGTTCCAATTTCTCTGTACACCTTGGGAGCACCAAAATATATATATATATGAAGGAACATTTTTGTGGGAAAACATGAAGAGGGAGATTACTGATTTTGTGTCAAGATGTATGGTTTTTCAACAAGTGAATGATGGAAGGAAACAACCTGGAGGAGTCATGCAACCTCTTCCCATAACTGAGTGGAAATGGGATAATATCACAATAGACAATGTCATGGGACTACCAAAGACTCCTATATGGAATGATGCAATATGGGTCCTTGTTGATCGTCTTACCAAGTCATCACATTTTCTTTCTATAAGGGAATATTTACCACTTGAACGTCTAGCAAGAATATATATTAATGAATTTGTGAGGCTTCATGGAGTACCCCTATCGATTCTTTATGATCGTGATCCCCGTTTTACTTCAAGATTCCGGAAGCATCTTCAGAAGGCCTTGGATACTGAACTTCGTTTGAGCACTGCCTACCACCCTCAAACAGATGGACAATCTGAACGGACTATTAAAACCTTAGAATACATGTTGAGATCTTACTCACATGACTTTCAGGGTATGTGGGATCAATATTTACCTCTGATAGAATTTTCCTATAACAATAACTTCCATTCAAGTATTCGTATAGCAATATATGAAGCGTTATACAGAAAGAGATGTTGCACACCAAACTGTTGGGATGACGTTGGTGAAAGAAAACATGTAGGCCCAGAACTGGTGGAGGAAACTATGGAAAAGGTAATGGTAATCCAAAACCACATCAAATCAGCTCAAAGTAGGCAGAAGATCTATGTCGATAACCGAAGGAAGGATTTGGAATTTCCGGTAAGAGATCATGTTTTCTTGAAGGTATCTAAATAGAATGGAGTTATACGTTTCGGTAAAAAAGGTAAATTGAGTCCCAGGTACATCGGACCTTTCAAAATTCTAGAACGAATTGAGGTTGTAGCTTACCATTTGGTAATACCGCCAAATCTCTCCCAAGTTCACGATATGTGTTCCACGTATCACTGTTGAGAAAATACATGGCTGACCCAACGTATGTACTCACCTGTGAGAAAGTAGAACTGGAACTCGATCTATCTTATTGCGAAGAGCCCGTCAGGATTTTTGATACCAGAGAACAAGTGTGGAGAAACCGGACGACTCATCTGTTAAAAGTTCTATGGAGAAACCATAAGATGGAAGAGGCAACATGGGAACCCGAGGAACTTATGATGAAGCACCACCTGAGTATTTTTATATAGTAATATTCTAGAAATTTCAAGGATGAAATTGTTTGAAGGATGGGAGAATGTAACACCCCAAGCTTCCACGGTACGCTTCTCTTTGAATAATACAGTAGCGTGTGTTGTACGCAACTTCAAGTTCTAACACACACCACAACCAATCAAACTAGTCATTATGAATAGTAATACCCACTTTTTGAAATTTTATAAATTTTATCTTTTAAAATGGACTTCATTTTTGGATTTAGAATATCGAAATTAGCTTACGGTGAATTTTTTATATTTTTCAGAAAACATTCAATTTTTGATGAATAGTGAAAAAACACTGAGTGATAGTTTATAACCTGATTTTTTTAATTATTTATTTTATTTAAATTTATTTTAGGTCAAAATAGATGCATAATACCTATATAAGTTCAATGTTATTCATTGGAGTTAGTTTATAATAATTTTAGATATATAAAAATTTTATTGAACTTTTCACCGTCTTTTACCCATCTTCTAGAAGAATTTATAAATTCACATAAAATTTTATTTTACCGCATCTGTGAGTGGAATTTCAAAAATCCGATACACATGGTTAATATCAAAGAGTAAAATGTGGTTCAAAAAGATAAAAATATTTTTTTTGTGAATAGTAACTTTTTACTTTTATTTACCACGGTTAAATGTGAATAGAGAAATTAAGGGTAAAAATGAAATTATTATTACACTAACACATGTCCTAATTCTGTTGGATAAGTATAATTCAACCAAAAAAACCTTAGGAATAAAATATGAAACTATTTGGTCCACTTGTATTAGATTGGGACAATTATTATTTTTTAATTCAAATAAGAGTTAAAAGAGTTAAAATCAAAGTTTAATAACGAAAACATTTTTAATATGGGGTTATAAAAAAGATGAATTCGATTATAAATATTCATTAGAAATATAAAAATATTTCCTACATAATTCTATTTTATTTATAATTTTTAGACATTAAATAATTTAATTTATTTATGACACAATGGTGATGCAGTAATTACCTAATTAATGAAATATTAAAATAGTTGATATTATAAATATCCAAATAAATGTAATTTGAGACTTTTTATGAATTCAAAAAAAATTATAGGTTAATATGACATGTTAGGATTTCTTAAATTAATTTGTTTCAAATAAATAAATTTGTTAAGACTTTAAAAAAATCAATTATTAACTAGTGTCAAAATTGACATAAAGGAGTATTTAAAAAAAATATTATATTATTAATTGATATTCTATTCTTAAAAATCTAAGGTTCATACAAATGACTTATATAAGGTTATATATAATAATAATGAACCATTTGGAGTTCTCTTGTCTTGTTATAGTAAGTTTATTAACCATATAATATAAAAATACAAAGAGACACGGTAAATGTTAAACTATTAAACTAAGAGTAAAATATAAATGATAAGGTTAATATTGTCACGACCCATTCTCGAGACCCATGTCATGACTACCCCAAGCCCTCCTTCCATAAGCCAAAGGATGGCGACTAGCACCAAAGGCATAAATCCCGATATAAGGGAAGGCATGGCCTTTTTGTAAGAAAACAAACACCACAGAATATGCAAGCAGAAGTAAACACTAAGTAAACTGAGTACAATAGTAAGTGCTGGAAAGTAAATGGGCCATAAAACAAACCCAACTGAAATTAAAGTATAACAGAAATGAAAGTACAGCAACTTGAAAGTAAAACAGCTAGTCTAATCCATCCTCTAGAAATCCCACCTGAAGGGTGGGTACAGATAGTCTCCTCTGCTCCTCGGATCCAGCCGTCCGCTCCGAGCATGTCCCGTCCAGTGATCCACCTCTAGGTACCATCCAGCTCCACGAGATCCCACCTCAATTAGCATTGTCCGTTGTCTGCATCCAACACAACGTAGTGTGGGCATATCCTATGCAGGGGTGAGTATACGCTACTCAGTAGGGACCCTGAGACCCCTGAAGGTCTCCCAGAATCCACGAAAGATAAACCACAAAGTAAAGATGCAATCACGAAGTAACAACCAACTCTACTTAGGTATATGCCCATACATATACCTTAGTCATCAAATTCCAGCTCGGCTCCAGCACACGAGCCCAAGTACAATCTAGTCCACACAGGATAGTACAACCCAATCCACACAGGAAAGCACAACCCAATTCACACAGGAATGCAAGTCAATCATATCGAAGATGCTGATTGAAAGTCAAGACTCAGCTCACATAGGTATACATCATTTGTAAATCAAAATAGATGATCATATGTAGATACTAATTCATCTAAGCTGTCAGACCCACATAGGATACAAGACCAGCTAAGCTGTCACACCCACAAAGGATACAGGACCAGCTACTCTGTCGGACCCACGTAGGATACAAGAATAGTAGTCACATACTGCCAGACCCACATAGGATACAAGAACAGTAGACATCGTCGTTGAACCCACAGAGGATTCTAGTATGGTCGTCTTCGTCGTCGAACCAACGGAGGATTCCAGTACAAAAGTCTTCACTGTCGAACCCACGGAGGATTCCAGTACGGGAGTCATTGCAGTCGCAGCCAGCTCTAGGGTTCCGGCACACAGCATACTCGATTTCTGGGAGGGTCCTCTCCTCGAGTCAAAGGAATGGATACATCAACCGTCACAAAGACTAGGAACAATGTATCCCATCGTTCCGTCCCACGTCCTAGGGGAAAACCAAGAAAAACGTGCACAAGTCATAGAGAACAAGACGACCAAGCCATTTTGCAAAAGTACGCGTCGTGTAGATAATCGATACACGTCGTGTCATCTGTTACCAGGTACTGCCCATGTGATACGGCCCGTGTCGGAGGTCTGGTCATGTAAAAAAGAAAGTACACAGTGTGTGGTATGGTTACACGCCGTGTCTTAAGTCCACAGGTACTGTCCGTGCACCACAACCCGTGTTGATGGGCTGTTCGTGTAAAAAGTAAAAAATTAAATACACGGCGTGTGGTATAGTGACACGCCGTGTCCAGACTTCTGGGGTCGGCTTTGTGTACACTGGCCATGCCTAGCCGTGTGGTGGAGTACATGCTCGTGTACTCCACCCTGTGTTCGTGTATTCCCAAAATACATGTCGAGTCATACTGAATCCCCTTCTGCCATGGTAAAGGAAGTACACGTCGTGCCTCTTGGCCATGTTGTTCTACCAGTGCCCGTGTATCTCCCGAATTACACGCCATGTCTTCGAAGTCTCCTCTGTCAAACTGTGTGGAAAATACATGCCATGTGACCGGTGTCACACACCGTGTGTCACTTCTTCTGATGTCCGTTACTTCTATCGCAGAACGTTTGTACTACATAGGGTGTGCTTTGAAAGTACACGCCGTGTATTCTGGAATTTTCCAGAAATGACGCCTCTGGCTAGCACGCCTCCCAAGGCGTTCATACTTTGTTCTGATGATCCGTTTGCTACAAAAATTCCCTTTCCAAGGTCGTCCCGATGTTCCGAGGTCGTTTCTGATGTTTTTGGGCCTCCGATCGGCTCCGAAAACTTGTGTTGATTCACCACTCAAGAACGGTTGGAGGACACCATACAACAAGAATGGCGGAGGAATCGGACCGTGTTAGTTTAGTTCGGTTCCCTCCGCATTAGTTTGATAGCAAAATTTTTTAGAGAGAAACATCAACAAGGAAGGAAAACCAAAATCTCTCAATTCAAAACACACCCCTACCACGAAGAAGTTCGTGGAAAACGGCGTCGTGGGGTGAGGCTCCATATACGTTGATGGAGATCGTCTGAGGAGGAAGTGGTGTCTCCCTTTCTTTGACGCGAGAAGAAGATGGAATGGCATTTCGGCATTCTTCGCATTCTTCAAGGAGGAAGATCAATTTCTTCAAAGTTTAGAACTCTCCCTCTCTCAATACAACTAAGCAACCAAAATAAAATAAGTCCTTTGCCTTATTTTATTACTTTTTCCAAAAAAAATTTAAAAATCAAAAGTTGAATTCATATCATTAATTAAATCTAGAGTTGTCATAATAAAAGGTGTTAAGTTATCATCATAAATTTGGAAGAGGAGTTAGGGGAATTTGAAGGGGTGGGGCTCGTGTGGGCCCCACCTCACTAATATCCTATCAAGAAGAGTTAGGATTTTAGTGGGTCCCACCTCAACTCCCACACATGGGGTATAACCACTTATAAGTGAAATAAAATTGTAACACAATTTTATTTCTCTTTATACTTATACCACAAAATAAAACAACTCTTCCCGAGCAAATGAAACTCCAGTAAAGGTCTTCTTAAGCAATTACTAGCGTGGTTGTTTCATCAGTGCCCTCAGATTTCAATTCTGAGCACCGTTTCAAAAGTTAGAAAAAAATTCGCTCGTTCGTTCATTGAACGTACCCAAGAAAAACTTCGGAAATTGATTCCGGGCACACCGGGCCTCAGAATCAGGTGCCGTCAGAAACTATGTACTCGTAAAATCCCAATGAAATTAAGAAAAAAAATCCCTTGAAATTTACAGGTCTTTAAATTACTCCCACCTCAGGGATTTACGTCCCCATAAAGATACATCAAAAACATGGGAAACAAATGAGGGTATTGAGCACGCATCTGAGCCTCCCGCTCCCAAGTTCTCTCCAGCAGGTTCCCGTGCTGCCACCTAATGCGCACTAGAGGAATTTAACTCCCACGTAGGACCCACTCCTGTCGATCATCGATCTCCATTGGGACCTCCGCAAAAGTCTCCCCATCATCGATGTCCAGCTCCCCATGGTCGATGATATGCGTCGGGTCGTGCACGTATCTCCTCAGCTGAGACACGTGGAAGACGTCATGTACCCGGTGAAACTAAGGTGGTAGAGCCAGGTGATAAGCCACCTCGCCTATCCTGCTGAGAACCTGGAATGGTCCTATGTAGCACAGATATAACTTTACACCCCGGCCAAATCTCCGTAATCCATGTCAAGGTGAGACCCACAAGAAAACTGGGTCACCATCCTCGAACTCTAGTGGTCTCCGCCTCCTGTCAGCATAAGACTTTTGTCGACTATGAGCTGTCCTCATCCGCTCCTGGATGACCTGGACCTTCTCTACCGTGGCATGGACCAACTCTGGTCCTACAAGTGCTGACTCCCTAGGGTCTGTCCAGCACAGAGGTGACCTGCAAGGTAGTCCGTACAATGCCTCGTATTATGCCATCCTAATGGTGGAGTGGTAGTTGTTTTTGTCCGCAAACTCCACCAAGGGTAGGTGATCCTCCAAGCTATGACCAATGTTGAGGAAACATGCACGGAGCATGTTTTCGAGAGTCTGAATGGTCCTCTCTGTATGAACATCTGTCTGAGGGTGAAAGGAAGTGCTCAGGCATAGCTGTGTCCTGAATGCCTCCTGCAACCCCTTCCAAAGCCGGGAAGTAAATCTAGCATCTCGATCGGAGATGATAAATGATGGCACACCATGAAGCCGTACGATCTCCTGAACATAGAGGTGTCCCAATCTCTCCACTTAGCCCTGCTATTTGATGGGTAAAAAGTGGTCCGACTTGGTGAGTCGGTCGACAATTACCCAAATGGAGTCATGACATCTGGAAGTACATGGATGTCCAGTCACGAAATCCATAGATATCCCGTCCCACTTCCACTTCGGGACCTCCAAGGGTTGTATCAAGCCTGCTGGTACCTGGTTCTCTGCCTTCATCTTGTTAGCAGGTGAGGCATCGAGAAACGAACTATGCCCCAGCCTTCTTCATACCTGGCCACCAGTGCTATCGTCTGAGTTCCTGATACATCTTCGCCACTCCTAGATGTACCGCTAAAGGAGAAGTGTGAAACTCTCTCAGCACCTCCTCCTGTAATGCAGCCGATACCATGGTACATCCTCTAAAAAGGACGAGTTGCTCTCCTCCTATAAAAAAATCATCAGGTGCCTGTCCTATAGAAATCTGTGCATCTCGTGTCTCATAGTCAATGTCCCCACGCTGTGCCTCTCTGACTCGATGAAGAAGTAGAGGTGTGATTGTGAGTGACTGAAGAAAGGATGTTCAATCTCTATCCATGAAGGATATCTACAAAGCGGTTAGCTGCTTTGTCGCCTCTCCAAGTAGCTGAATGCCCGTCCTCCTGCTGAGAGCATCGGCTACTACGTTCCCCTTCCCAGGAGTATGAACTATCTCAAAGTCATAGTCCTGGAGGAACTCGAGCCGTCGCCACTGTCTCAGGTTCAGTTCCTTCTACGAGAAGATGTACCTGAGACTCTGGTGGTCAGAGTAGACCATAAATCGCTTGCCCATCAGATAGTGTCGCCACATCTTCAGAGCGAAGAACACTGCTACTAACTCCAGGTCATGGGTAGCATAGTTCTGCTCATGCTGCCTCAACTGTCATGATCCATAGGCGATCACTACCTGCTCCTGCATCAGTACACACCCAAGTCCGGTCCCTGATGCATCACAGTAGACTACATACCCTACTCCCTCCTCTGGTATCCTCAAGATAGGTGCACTGGTCAATCTCTGTCTCAGCTCCTAGAAGCTCTGCTGAAATCTATCTGACCACACGAAGGGTATCCCCTTCTTCGTCAAAGCTATAAGTGGTGTCGCAACTCTGGATAAGTCTATCACAAACCTTCGATAGTACCCAGCTAGACCCAAGAAACTCTGCACCTCCGCCACGCTCCTGGGTGGCTCCCAAGCTAGCACTGCCTCGATATTCGCAGGATCCACTGCAATTCCCACCTCAGAGATGACATGTCCTAAGAAGTGGACCTCATGTATCCAGAACTGACACTTTGAGAGCTTACCATAAATCTGGTGCTCTCGGATTGTGTCCAGTACAACTCGCAAGTGGTAGGGGTTCTCCTCCTCAGTAGTCGAGTAAATCAATATGTCATTGATGAAGACTACGAAAAATCGATCAAGGTAAGGCTTGAAGATCCTTTTCATGAGACTCTTGAACACTACTGGAGAGTTGGTTACACCTAAAGTCATAACCAAGAACTCATAGTGGTCATACCGACACATAAAATCCATCATATTCACATCCTCGTCTCGAACTCTGAGCTGATGATAGCCCGAGCTGAGGTCTATCTTCGAGAACCACCGCGCTCCCTTGAGCTGATTGAAGAGGTCGTAAATCCTCAGAAGAGGATAATTTTTCTTCACAGTCACCTGGTTTAGGCGACGGTAAGCGACACATAGTTGCAAGCTCCCGTCTGCCTTCTTAGTGAACAAAATTGGGGAAGCCCAGGGTGAAACACTAGGTCGAATGAGTCCCTTGCCCTGCAATTCCTCTAGTTGTACCCGTAGCTCTCGAAGCTCGGAGAGATCCATCCGATATGCTAGAGTATATATCGGGGTTGTCCCAGGGTACATGTCAATATAGAAGTCTACCTCTCTACGAGGAGGTAGTCCTGGAATGTCGTCAGAAAAAATGTTTGCATACTAATCCACCACTACAGGAAAACTTGGACTCCACACGTCCACTACTCCAAGGATGAGGCTAGCCAACTGATTAGTGATCCTTTGTCCTCTCCTCTGCCTGAGTCTATCCTGCGCTGCAAAGGCTCCCTTCTCGCCAGTGAATGTGAACATGCTCCCATCGGTGCAAACACATCGCACCTTGCGCCTAATATAGTCGATCTGAGCATGGACCATAGATAACCAATCCATGCCCAAGATGATGTCGTATGGCCTCGACGCTGCTACAAAAAGATCCCAACCGAAGCTCTTGCCTCCTATAGTAAGCTCACACTGTTGGAACTAGTGTGTAATCGTCGAGTCTGCTCCCGTAGGAGTCTCTAGCCGTAAGGATCGAGCCAACAGCTCCGTCGGAATCTCAGAGCTCTGAACAAGGGCAGCGGGTATGAAAGAATGACTCACTCCTGTGTCTATAAGAACTACAGAAAGGGTGGAGTATACACAGATAGTACCTCGAATCATCTCAGGTGTGTCGTGGTCATAGGCCTCCGCTGCCTGAAGCTGAGCCTGCCTCTGTCCACCAGCTCATTGTGGTCGATCTGGACCTCCTGGTGGTGGTGGTGGTGGTGGTAGAGCCTCAAAGCGTCGCCCACCACCTACTGCCCGGCCAGCTCCTCTACCTCATCCGCATGCTCCCTACAGACCGCTATAGTTGAACCTCTGCCTCTGTCTGGGTGGTCCCTCAACAATCTATTGCTCCTCTTCACGGTGGTCCGGGCAGTCACGAGCCATGTGGCCCTTCTCGCCGCATAAATAGCATTGTCTGTTCCTTGTAAGATTGGCTATGCACCGTGTGCCCCGCACCTCTGAGTCAGTGTCCTGAGGTCGTCCGTCTGATGGTCTGGTCCGCTTGGACCCCTGTGGCATCCTTCGACTGCCAGCTG
This sequence comes from Viscum album, assembly GCA_963277665.1. NCBI lineage: Eukaryota > Viridiplantae > Streptophyta > Magnoliopsida > Santalales > Viscaceae > Viscum > Viscum album. The sequence goes on along the minus strand of OY728151.1, from coordinate 1,445,985,271 downwards.
TAGAAGACTCAGCTATATGTCTCCCTGCGGCAGGTCTCGATGCTAGTGTAGGCTCAGTAAGAAAGCTCTCTACAATAAGGGTTCACTCCAGTACTCCTGCCTATGTTGGAATGATGAAGGAGATCATTGATGCCCTAATCTCATGCCTCAGTCCCTGCTCGAAGGTCCGGGCCTGCAAGAATGGGTCCCATACCATGTCAGTGGAGTAGCGCGAGAGATCGGTAAATCGTGCAGAGTACTGGGCTACTATCATGCTACCCTGCCGCAGTTGTAGTAACTCCTGAATGTGCACAGCACAGAGGGTGTCTTGAACGAACTCTGATTGGAAGAGGCTCTCGAAGTACGAACAAAGGAGATATGCCTCATCGTGCACTTGGAGCATCATGCTCCACCATCTACCTGCTGCCGCGTGCAGGAGACTCGCTGCAAGGATCACCATGAGGTCATCTGTTGTCCATACTAACCTCAAAACTCGTACAACAGCCTCCAGCCAATCCTTGGCTTCCTGACGGTTTGTCTCCCCATGGAACCTGGGTGGTCTCTAATGCTAAAACTCATACAATGCACTAATGGGGTGTGCACTCCTAGCGGCTGGGACTAGTGGAATTGGTGGCTCGACGGGTAGAGGTACCGTCGGTGGCTCTGCTGTAAAGGGGCCCTGCACCGAGGCCTCATCACTCGGTGGGCTGCCATCTCGCACAAAGCTCGGAACCCTAGCTGGATGTCATCGTGGGGCCATCCTCGAAGAAGAGACAGGTGCGCCACGGTCAAAACAGTATACCTGGTGAGCTGACAGAAAGTAATCACAATGAAAACTTTTTAATCACAAATGCAATCAATGTTTTCGTGCACTGAGTCGGAAATCAGAAGCCAGGGTCCTGGTGTATGGATACGTCGGCCGCCACACCAACACTAGACTCCCTAGACTAATAACCACACTCAATACCCTTAACACTATTGGTTCACATAGAAGATAGATCAGAGTCCTGAGTTCTGCGGTAGAACCGAACTCCTTTGGTATCAATTTGTCAAGACCCATTCTCGGGACCTGTTCCGTGACTACCCCAAGCACGCCTTCCATAGGCCAGGGGCCGGAGACTAGCACCAAAGGTGTAAATCACGATATAATGGAAGTAATTGCCTTTATGTAAGAAAAAAACACCACAGAGTATGCAAGCAGAAGTAAACACTACGTAAACTGAGTATAATAGTAAGTGCTGGAAAGTAAATGGGCCAGAATACAAACCCAACTGAAAGTAAAGTACAACTGAAATGAAAGTACAGCAACTGGAAAGTAAAGTAGTGAGTTCGATCCGTCCTCTAGAAATCCCACCTGAAGGGTGGGTATAGATAGTCTCCTCTGCTCCTCGGCTCCAGTCGTCCGCTCCGAGCACATCCCGTCAAGTGATCCACCTCCAGGTACCGTCCAACTCCACGATCTCCCACCTCAATCAGCACTGTTTGTCGTCTGCATCCAACACAATGTAGTGCGGTCATAGCCCGTGCAGGGGTGATTATATACTACTCATTAGGGACCCCAAGACCCCTGAAGGTCTCCCAGAATCCATGAAGGATAAACCACAAAGGAAAGATACAATCACGAAGTAACAACCAACTATACTTAGGTATATTCCCATACATATACCAAAGTCATCAAATTCCAGCTCGGATCCACCACACGAGCCCAAGTAAAATCTAGTCCACACAGGATAGTACAACCCAATCCACTTAGGAAAGCACAACCCAATCCACACAGGAAAGCAAGTCAATCATATCAAAGATGATGATTGAAAGTCAAGACTCGGATCACACAGGTATACATCATTTGTAAAGAAAAAGAGATGATCATATGTAGATACTAATTCATCTAAGCTATCAGACCCACATAGGATACAAGACCAGCCAAGATATCAGACCCACAAAGGATACAAGACCAACTACTCTGACGGACCCACGTAGGATACATGTACAGAGTCAAATACTATTGGACCCACATAAGATACAAGAATAGTAGTCACGTACTGTCAGACCAACATAGGATACAAGAACATTAGTCATCGCCATCGAACCCAGGGAGGATTCTAGTATGGTCGTCGTCGTCGTCGAACCGGCGGAGGATTCCAGTACGAATGTCTTAACCGTCAAACCCACAGAGGATTCCAGTACGAGAGTCGTTGTAGTCACAACCAGCTCTAGGGTTCCCGCACACAACATACTCGATTTCCGGGAGGGTTCGCTCCTCGAGTCAAAGGAATGGATACATCAACCATCACGAAGACCAGGGATGATGTATCCCATCATTTTGTCCCACGTCCTAGGGGAAAACCAATAAAAACGTGCCCAAGTCACAGAGAAAAAGACGACCAAGCCATTTTACAAAAGTACACAGTGTGTAGATAATCGAAACAAGCAATGTCATCTGTCACTGGGTACTACCCATGTGATACGGCCCGTGTCGCAGGGCTGGTCATGTAAAAAATAAAGTACACAGCATGTGGTATGGTTACACGCCGTGTCTTAAGTCCTCGGGTACTGTCCGTGTACCACAGCCCATGTCGATGGGTTGTTCGTGTAAAAATTAAAAAGTAAATACATGGCGTGTGGTATAGTTACACGCCGTGTCCAGACTTCTGGGGTTGGATTCGTGTACACTGGCCATGCCTGGCCGTGTGGTGGAGTATATGCTCGTGCACTCCACTCTGTGTCCATGTATTCCCAGAATACACGCCGAGTCATACCGAAGCCGCTTCTTCCATGGTAAAGGAAGTACACGTCGTGCCTCTTGGCCATGTAGTTCTACCTGTGCCTGTGTATCTCTTGGATTACACACCATGTCTTCGAAGTCTCCTCTGTCAAACTGTGTGGACAGTACATGTCGTGTGACCGGTGTCACACGCCATTTGTCACTTCTTCTGATGTCTGTTACTTCTGTCGATGAACGTTTGTACTACACAGTGTGTGCTTTGAAAGTACACACTGTGTATTTTGGAATTTTCTAGAAATGACGCCTCTGGATTGCATGCCTCCCGAGGCGTCCGTCCTTTGTTCCGATGTTTCGTTTGCTACAAAAAAATCCCGTTCCTAGGTCGTCCCGATGTTCCGAGTCCATTTCTGATGTTTTCGGGCCTCCACTCGGCTCCGAAAACTTGCCTTGATTCACCACTCAAGAACGGTTAGAGGACGCCATACAACAAAAATGTTGGAGGAATCGGACCGTGTTAGTTTGGTTCATTTCCCTCTGCATTAGTTTGATAGAAAAAGTTTTTAGAGTGAAATATCAACATGGAAGGAAAACCAAAATCTCTCAATTCAAAACACACCCCTACCTCGAAGAAGTTCGCGGAAAACAGCGTCGCGGGGTGAGGCTACATATACGTTGATGGAGATCGTCCGAGGAGGAAGCGGTGTCTCCCTTTCTTTAACGCGGGAAGAAGATGGAACGGCGTGTTGGCATTATTCGTGTTCTTCAAGGAGGAAGATCAAGTTCTTAAAAGTGTAGAACTCTCCCTCTCTCAACACAATGAAGCAACCAAAATAAAATAATGCTTTTTCCTTATTTTATTACATTTACTAACTTTTGTTTAAAAATCAAAAGTTGAATTGATTTCATTAATTAAATCTAGATTTGTCATAATAAAAGGTGTTAAGTTGGCATCATAATTGTGGAAGAGGAGTTAGGGTAATTTGAAGGGGTGGGGCTCGTGTGGGCCCCACCTCACTAACATCCTATCAAGAGGAGATAGGATTTTAGTGGGTCCCACATCAACTCCCACACATGGGGTTTAACCACTTATAAGTGAAATAAAATTCTAACACAATTTTATTTCTTTTTATACTTAAACCACATAATTAAACAACTCTTCCCGAGCAAATGCAACTCCAGTAAAGGTCTTCTTAAGCAATTACTGGCATTGCGGTTTCATCAGTGCCCTCAGATTTCGATTCCGAGAACCGGTTCAAAAGTTAGAAAAAAACATGCTCATTCGTTCACTGAACGTACCCAAGCTAAACTTCGGAAATTGATTCCAGGCACATTGGGCCTCAGAATCAGGTTCTGTCAGAATCTAAGTACTCATAAAATCCCAAAGAAATTAAGAAAAAAATTCCCTTGAAATTTACAGGTCTTTACAAATATAGTGACCCAAACCTACCTAAAATATATTGGTTCAAAGTATACTGACCCATCCTCACCTTATCATCGAAATAAGTCACTTTGGAGCCATTATAAACTGTATATGAATTTATTTTAAATAATATTTTATATTTTTTCTATGGTTCCCCTCACCCATCTTATAAAAGGGCACTACCCCTTCTCTAAAATTCATACCTTCAAAGACTTTTGGTTTGGCCAACCCCTAGACAAATATCCTCTCAACTTCTCTAACTTCATCTTAGAGGCCTTACTTTAGTTATAAAGCCAACTTAAGGATCCCTTGTGATTAAATCAAAAGGAAGAACCCGAAGAAGAGGTAATAATTTCACCACCCTCTTTCAATTTTCTTTCTTCTTCCACTTCCTTTTTCTTTGTTGTTTACATTATAAAATAATAAATACAGTATATTCTATATACTATGATGTTATTATAAATATGGTACAACAAAATTTATTATTCTATCCATCCCTTGGATGACATGTCATCATACGTGCGTACGTACGGCTTACCATCTCCACGTCGTGGTGTAATTGTTATTCAATACATTATTATTTGGATGGGTATAATAATGATGTGAAATTCATGTAAATAATAAATATAACATGATAATGATTCTGTATATATGATACATCATCCAATTATATATTATTTTCATATCAAAAGAATGATATTCTCGCTCGTGCGTACGTACGGACTACCGTCTCCACGAACCCGATAAGATTCATTCCCCATCGTATCCATTCAAGACTAATTTTCATTTGGTAATTAAAAATAATGTTTAAGTACTTGATATCATTTTGGATATGAATAAGATACAACCTATGGATAACAAACACATCTTATGTAACAAAACATATAAAAGAAAATGAGTAAGTGAACACCTGAAACGACGTTAATACTAAAATATTATTAACAAAACAATATTAAAAGATCATATATGATATCATATTTATGTATATGATTATTGTATAATTTAATAAAAATGATTTAACTGTTATACAGGATCTTAACCTACCCTCAACCAAGGAAAATTACAAGGTAAGGGTTTATTTCACAATCTCTTCATTATCCGAGGTTGTTTATATGTAATTATCTATTGGGACCTCTTTATCATCCACATCCATGTTTCTTAAAAATGTATTTCAAAACATTCTTAATATTTTATAGACTATGGTTTAAATACATTTATAACCTTGTTTGACTTTTTATAAGAAGTTTATAAAGGAATCATTCTGTCGTTTTCCAAACAAGGTCTTTTTTAACCTTTTCAAAAGAATTAAGGTAAGAATGTATTTTTTTAACTTATATGATAGGTGCGGCTATTTTGCACCGTTATAAAATCTTCGAAGATTACTTTAAAAACTTATAAGGATATTTTCAAAGTAAATGTTTTATTTTATAATTATGTGACTTTTAAATGATTTCAAAAAAAGAGATATTTCTCTCAAATAGTTTTGATTTCATCTTTGTCAACATCCTTTGATGGATTTTAAGCATATTTAAAGTTTATTTATTATGATACAAAACTTACATATAGTATTGATGGTTTTATGATATGTTTGACTGTGGATGTGTTATTTTTATACCATTCATGGTTTATGGATAAAGTATTGACATTTATTATGCTAGTTTTAATTCGAATGTTTATGTTATATTTAAACCTGTTCATATGAGGAATGCATTGGACTTAGTAAGTGATGGGTGGAGCCCGCTATATCTCCTCAATGCATAGGTAGGTCTCATGATACAAACTAGTGTCTTGGCACAAGTCCTTGACAAAATCTTATTTGTAGTCTTGGAACAAGGCCTTGACTATGTGGTTATTATAGTTTGGAATTATGAATTCCATCATTATGAAAGTGGTTATTGATATTTCATGTGATTATTCGACTAGTAGAATATCCATGTGAATAAGTAAATGGAATTATTTCATTTTATTTCTAACATATTATATTGAAGTTAAAGTTTAAAAGGATTTTGTTTTAGTTATACATTGCCTTAAATGTTTAAGATTATTTATGAAAGTTTCCGCTATATTGTTATCACTACTGAGCATGTGAGCTCACCCATTTCTATGTTTTATTTTTTCCAGGATGTGAAGAAGTATTTTATGACTGACTTTTAGGGATAGTCTGAGGGGATATGAGTATGGACTATGGATATTATGTTGTTGAAGTTTTTCACTTTATGATGTAATATAAGACTTATGAATGTATCCAGTGTTTCCAAGGCTACTAAACTAATAGGTCTTTTGAGACTTGATCTTTTGTGATCATTCCAATGTTATGTAATAATGCACCGACTCTGGGTAACTGGGGTCGGTGCGTTACAGTCTTAGGAAGAGGTTGTGGGTGTTACTAGGCCTTAGGTGACATACCAATGACACCAATTGGTGGTAATAAATTATAGGGGATTCATAGAGAATTGGGCCATGATTTTGCCTTTGAAATAAAACTAGCATAATTATAAAACCATAAAAAACAACCTTTATATGATTCATCAGTGCATAAATATAATCCAATTCAAAATGAACCAATAGGAAAATATCAGAGTACATGGGGAATCAATGTGACATAATAAAAAGAGATAATAGACAAAAAATATTCTAGAGAAACTAACATAAACTACCAAAATAATTCAAGATCCAAATCCACAAACTCGGCCCAAATAATCAAGAAGCATCACTAAAGAATTGGGATACCTTTCCTTTACTTGTGTCTTGGAATATGACACCTACAAAGGCAACATAGTTCTCAATCTGGGGGGTGTAGGTAAAACATAGTATGATTTGCCCAATTAATTCCCATATCATTCCAATATGATGATCCTTATTAGTAAATTTATATAAAACTGCTTGAAATCAATTTATTGTAGTTTAGATCCCACTAAAACAGTTTCCCAAGGAAATAAAAAAACACTTAAAAACAATTTGTTAAGGAATAAATCGACATAATATTTTAACAAATTTTCAATTTTTTATTTTTTTTATATCATTTCATATCCACAGAGATCCACAACACAAGTTCACACACACAAAAGATTGATATAACCATTGATGGTTAAACCCCACATCCATAATTTGTCTCATTTATAGTGGTACTACATGACCAATATCAATCCCATTCAACTAATTAACATTAATTATTCCCAAAACATGTAAAACCATTTCAATAAATTATTTTCAACAAAAAATTACATAGAGAAACCAACCATAATTTTAATATCACCGTTTTAAAATTATTAAAAACATTTTCCCCAAATTTTAACCAATTAGAATTATTTTAAAAATCATAATTCAAATATTGATTTCCACAAAATCACACCATAGGTTTCACCAAAAAAATATTAAAGAAATTGAATGAATTTAAAATCTATCAATCATGTCCTAATCTCTAGGATTTGATATAGAATCTACCAACTAATCAATATTAGGATAAAATGAAGAACGACAAAACAACTTCAAAAACCCATGTTAGATCTTATGAATACAACGATAGACCTTGTTCTATTCAGTCAAAACAATTACATGTCATCATTATTAACATCACAGGAAATAGATTTATCCTAAAAATATTATGTATATGATTAAAAAATAGGAGAATAATATATTTAAGGAAATTGATATAGAACAGGAACTTATAGATGAATCCATGAATCCAACACAATTAAATGTTTGTAGGAATCACTCCCAAAACAAAAGGAAATGGATATATAGAAATGGTAGGAAGTGGAATTATTGTTATAGCCTATTCAGAGGGAAGAGTAGTTGTTTATGAGGTAAAAAAAATTAGGTACTTGATTTTTAATTCTAATTTTCATGGTGCACAGTTAGGGAACCCAGTTATGAAAACCAGGTGCTAACCATTGAAAATACACTATGTCAAACCATACCTCGCATGACAAGAGACTCGATGAAAAAATCATTATATACCCCACTATCTAGAATTTTACTGTTTATATTAGGCTTCCGCACGGTTTTTCCAAACCATGAACTTATCTATGCACCTATATAGTTCCCCTGGTTACAGTTTCAATGTTTAGGGGAGGTGTTTCATGATCTCTACAAACCATGACCCTATTAAAAATCATGAAAAACATTCCAAATATCCTTTTAACCACCTAAAACATAACCTAATATCTTTATATACATAAAATACCTAAATAAATTGTTTCGTACTAAATAATAGGGGTGCTACATTATATATACTGAAATATTTTTTTGATTATTTGAACAACACATATTTACCCTATTTCCATGAAATGGTAATTGAATTTATCTCTCATGCATACATATATCTTACCATCTCCATATAGGGATACTATTAATTTTACATCACCATGTTTTATTAATAGGTATTTTGTTGGGATAAATTTTTATAAATGATACTTATTAAATAATTATATATTTGGAATGATAATATATATCCACCATAATGCCTTCTAAATCAATGGGAAAATATAATATCCCTCATTAATATGTGGGGACTACCACCACTATGAAGCGACGTGATTCGTTTTTTCATTTAATTTTTACTAGAGTGGAAAAAAGGAAGGATTTAATTAATATATAATACATATATGATACAAAAATAATTTTTATAAGTGGTTTATAGTTTACCATTATTTTGTTCTAATAATATAAAAATAATATATGTGTTCTTGTGTGGCTTACCATCTCTATAAAAGTAGTAATTCATTTTAATATCTATATAATTAATGAATGACTCTAAAAAATTGTATAATGAATATATAGTATATTTATTTCATTAAATAAATTTTTGAGATGATGGTTCTATGATCAAAATACAGGATCTAAATCTAAAAAGTGAGAACATGCATGAAAAATGAAGAAAAAATCGTCATGAAAAATTATTTTAATTAAGACTTTTGTTGATAAATAGGTGATAAAATGTTTAATTTTTATTAGTATGGTTATTTAATTTATTTTTTATAATTAAAAATTTGTTATAGAGGATTCTCCAATCTGTCTCATGTAATTCGAACATAAGATAACGGGTTTCCTTCTAATTTTTTTCATGGAGTCCCATTTTATATTCACCACTAGTTTCATTTATTTGATGTATAAGGATCCAATGACAATATTTTATGATGATAAATATGTTTTTAATGGTTTTTAAAATACATATAGGATTATTTATTTTGTGTGATCATGATAGAAATTTTACCAATTAATTAATGTGTTTTAGGTTGGAATTTCATTATTTATCCTGATTGTTTATGACTATGTTCTGAAGATGAAATTTTATTATATAAATTTCAATAATATAATGAAATTTATTTTAAGAAAAAAAAATCTTGATAATATATTTTTTTCATTCATTTTCCTCTTTTTGAGTAATTAAGAGACTAAAATAATGTTTTTAAAGTAAATCAGCATTATTTTTATATTCGGTCATGAATCAATTTTATTCTAAATACATTATTTATTAAAAAAAAATATTCCCCTATGATTTTTTAAAGGAAATATTACCCATTATTTGTATTTTTGAAAAAAAATTACAATGAAGGTTCATGTAATTTTTTAAATGGGAGATTTTGGACTTTTTAACAAATATGTGAATGAAATGTTTTATTTTATCTTATAAAGATAAACTGAATATCACATCCTCATGACTACTAAATGTTTTGAGGCTTTATTTTTTAGTTTCCCAATATCTTTTCAATGAAAATATTTTCTAAAATAGTTTAAAAATATTTTTATTATAAAAGTATTTTTTAAATTGGAATGGTTACTTTCCTCAAGATATTTTTTAGCAATGTTTTAAATGAATCTTTATATATGATAATATCAATTGATGATAACTATGATTTATTGTGGATATTATCCATTGATAACATTATTAATCTTTCTCGGGATGGTTAATGTTTTGGATGATGATATATTTATGAAACCCATTTATTTTCCTTGGGATATGTTATGATGAATGGATGAAATGTTTTGAAAACATGTTTTCATTGAACATGTAATGATTAGATGATATAATCAATATTTTATGATTTGTGTAACATATATGTATGGTTTTAATTATGTGTAAGTGGTTTATTTTTAACCAAGGATTGTGATTACATTATTACCATGGTAGTTGGATACATTATATCCAAGTTTACTGGTTACATAATAAAATAAGGATTATTGAATAATTATAACCAGGATGGGTAGGCTTGGAATTATATATACCTCTAATGAATTGGGTAATGATTGATATATCATAAGATAAATTCGAATAGAATGACAAGTAAACCATGTTTAGTAAGGGAATATATCTATGATGATAGTCATGGAAATGAACCTTGACTATTATGATGGTTTGTGGAGTGTATCCATTCTTCTATGATAGACTTGGTAAGAACCTTAAATACTATCAAAATTATTTTCTATGATTATATATGTACCACAATTTCATGACTTATTCCAATGGGATATACTATTGGATGATGTTATTTAATAATGTTATTATTTTTATCTTGTTACATTCCATGATGTATACCATGAAATCGGATTATGATCTATAATATACATGGTATAGATGTAAAATGGTATTGTCATGTTCTTATACCCTTATTCTCATCTTATTCTCTTGTGATCATTGATATCTGCCTTGTATACCCTTACTGAGAATTTTATCCCACTCGTTTCTTATGCTTCCATTCCCTATAATATGAAGTATGGTATAATGAATGAAATATCATAGAATTTTTCTAGTTATGATGAACATAATGGATGAATCTTATGAACAAGTTATTTATGTGTCAATGAATACAGTGATATTAGACCAGTTTGATTCTATAATAGATCATTATTATATCTAGTGAATAATAATCTAAAAACATGAAATATTGATGAATAAAAAACTTGGGTCACTATAGTTTGTATCAAATAAATGTTTAGATACCCTTTTGAAAATAATCAGAGATGACATTTGTGAAATCCCTATGGATAAGTATAAGTATAGGAGAAAATTGTAATGTTTTTATAATTATATTGGATAACCTAGTTTAAGATTGTGGTTTAATTGATTTAAAAGGTGGTTTCAGGAATTAGAAGCCCTATAAATTATTTTTCATCATTCCTAACAATTAATATTTTTATAAAATTATAATTATTAGTTTAGTAAATGGATGGAACCAAGAGGATTCATCTTAATGCAAGTAAAAAAATACTATTATTGTGATCGTAATCTACAAAATGTATTTAAATCTCGGTTATGATACATCATGATTATTAAAAATAAATATTAATTTTATTTTAATAATAACTTATTCCTTAAAATCCCTCTGAATCACCAATTATGAGAAGGAAAAAAGATCATTGAGAGCTCAAGTGGTGGAGAATATGAAGGAAATAAGATTTACTACAAGTAGAGATATTAGGATAAGATATCAAGATAATATCTTAGTGGAAGAATTATATGATTAATATGTGGAAGTAAAGGGCATAGAGATGTAATTTATATTTAATATTGAAGATTTCAATGGAAGGAATTGAATTTCATACTAAGGTACAATTTATATTTTAATGTCTTCTATGTGGGGAATATGGTGATTATCTGATTCGATAAAAAATTAAATGGATTAACTCATAAACCAAGGAATGAACTATTTTATACCACTCATTTAAGTGAAGGGGCTTAAGAATTTATGAATTTGGATTAAATAACTATATTGTAGAAGTATTTTTACCAACAATATTTTTGTTTTTATTATTATAAAACATATCAGGATGGTGGATGAATATATTTCATCATGTATGATTAACACAAGAGTTACAGATACCGTCATGGGATTATTATTTTAATGTGATTATATGTTAAAATTCATAGACACACCTCTTGAGGTTTTATGTAATGGAATATTAATGTGATTTGTGATATTTTGGGAGACGTTTTATTGGGATATGGTATATGGGACCCTTAGGTCCAGCATAACCTATTATTTAAGGGAGAATGTTATTTTTATAATATTAATTTTATTGGTAAACTTCACAGTAGATATGTTTGTTTATTATTACATTATTTTTTAAGGATATTCCTCATTTTTATACGGATGATATTATATTTATATTAATAATTTTTAGAAAAAAAAGAACAACATGTCACACCAAGAAATGTTATGGGACTTGAACCCACAACCAAAGGACTATATAGTTTCAATGCCTCCCACTAGCCTATATGATATATTTTTTAGTATAGAATTTATTTCATTAAATTATGTGACTGATATTGTTTAATTTTATTTTTGGAATATATCATTATTAATATATATTAATATGGGAATCAAGAAAATTTACTTGATTAATGTTATTTAAAAAATTAAATATTTATGGAACCTTATATTATAATGGTAAATAAAACATTATGCAATTTTATTTAAAGAATAAATATTAATTTATATATTAAAATAATATATGATTTCATAGCTATTAATTTTATTTATGGATATAATTATCATATCTAAATGATAATATTATTATAGAGTATATATTTTTTTATGATACCTTAAGAGTAGTTGATGTTATTTAGAGATAAATGTTAACATTATCTTTAAAGAATATGTGATCAAATCATTCTAATATTTTGGATTCAATATTATTATGGAAAATTTTGATGAAAATTATGGTTAGTTATTTATTGAATGATCTATGTTCATGTTTGTGTGTTATTTTAAATCACTGGTTGTTAAAACTGAATTTCATGAAATCATTTTTTATTTATTTTGATAGGTAAATTATGATACTAAAATTTGGTTTTTGATAATTTTTAACGAAATGAAAAATTGAGTAATATTATTTTATGTATTATGAATTTTAGTTTACTACTTCGGGAATAAAAATTTCATCATTTATGCACAAAATTTTGGGAAAATATTTTTATATGGTGGAAATATGATAATTTATGAAATACAACATGTAACATAATTTAATATTCCTTATATTTTAAATATATATGTCAATTAAAATTTTTAACTCTAAGAAAAGAGTCATAAAAATTATTTTCCTATAAACATTAATTCTAATTAATTGGTGACCCTTAACCCCAAACAGATTTATGGTTTTTTATTTGTTAACATTCTTGTAACCATTTTCTCTATCAGTATATATATTATCTCTTTTTCATTAGTTTTCTCTTCCATATCTATACTCACTTATTTTCTTCTATTTAGAAAACATGTTTTGATAGGATGTTTATTTAAAGAATTTATGATGTGTGTTTTCAAAAAAGTAATTTCCAAAAATAAATCCATTCATTATAGAGAAAAACATAAAAATTAAAGAAATAAATTTTTAAATGGGAGGGAAATCTAACACATGAGGATATTAAGTAGAATGCAGTGTTTAATATCATAAAAGATATGCAAAACAAAAACTAAATGAATAATGAAATATTGTTATTTAAATATGAATGTTATCACCTACCTATTAAATAGATTTTTATGAATATGATTAAATTATTTGTGAAATATATATAATTTTTTATGTTAATATATATTTATTGATAAATTTTTATTATATAACTACTCAATTATTAGTATTTTCATTTTATTCTTCATAAAAAATCTTTTAAAAAATTGATATTTATTCTTTCATATGTGATAATATTTTAATTTTTGTAACATTTAGACACTAAATATAAAAAATTAGTTTCAATTTTTAATTTACCATGTCAAAATTATCTTATGATGAATTATTAAACAATTTTGAAATGTATTATTTTTCAAGGAATAGTAAAAAAACATAATTTTTATCAAAACTGTATTTTCATTTCAAGTTTATAAAAAAGTAAAATTTCATTATAAAATGGTTTTGATGTTAATTTGGTCTCTTATTTTTATAATAATGAACTATTTCATTGTAATGAATTTTATGATTTGGTGTTTTATGAAAAAAATTACAAACAAAATTAAATTTTATAAAAGAATTTTTTATTTGCGAAATGAATTGTTAAATTAAAACAAACATTATTGGTGAATGGTATTAAGTAAATATATATATTATATATTAAATATATTATTTTAACATTTATTTAATATTTGTATATTCTTGATATAATAATAAACCATTTTTTATTCTTCAAAATATTATTTTTCATAAAAGTGGATTTCATCACTTTTTTCATGATTTTTTTAAATTAATTTCTTTTAATTATAGGTATTTATTTTTAAATAATGGATTCAATTTTGGGAATTAGGAGGATAAAATTTGTAAAATTGATCCCATTTATTTTTAGTCGATGTGAATGGTAATCGTAGATAAAAATTTCACATCAGTAATGTGTAAATCGGGATAATCCGGGTTAAAACTAAGTGACTATGTGGTAATTTTTCAACCTAATTCTTATTAGAGGAGTTTAATTCAACCCTTATAACATTATTCTAAAACATGATTTTTTTAATTGACATTTTTTCATGAATATGACCTATATAATTTTTTTAATCCAATAAAGATGCAAAATGATAATATATTGGATTAAAATACCACTTATGTGTTCATATAGGAAAAAATAATGTTGTTAAGTAATAATAATGTTAATTTATTACATAATGAAATTATCATCGTGGTTGTAATCTATTTTTTATTTTAATTAATTTAATAAATATAGTAAATGATTTTACTACACTAATAATGAATTTATTAAATTAAAATAAACATAAATTAACATATTTTAAATATATTAAAAATTAAATAATTTAAAATATTGAATTTTTTCAACTAATTTTATATATCTATTAATTATATTACTTACGTTAATAATCATTAGATTCTAATTTATCTTTTTTCTTAATGAATTTAATGATAGATTATATGAATTAAATAAAAAATGATATTACAGATATTTTATAAAAACTAATATTTTATTAAATGATAATAAATTTTTAAAAATAATATATAATGAAAAAGGAATGTGTTACTATTATAAAATTCAAAAAAAATCCATTTATTGATCATTTGGTATTTGATAGTAACATTATGAACCCTCATTTTGTAAAAAACATTAATATCATTGTAATTGTCAAAACTGTTAACATGGGGTTAAAACTAAATGGAATGGGTAAAAAAATGAAATCATTTCAAAATATTACTGGATTAGAGGATATAGACTCATCCTTATATTGAATTCAAATCTTATAAATTTTTTCCCATTTAGATTTAAATATTAATTTATCTTAATTTAAAATTTTATGAAATTATCAAAGCTCTCCTCCCCACAATTATAAAACTGCACCCCTCCTCTTATTTAGATAACATTGAGTCTTCTAGATTGACCATAACCTTTAAAAATCCCATCTAAAATTCCTAAGAAGAATTATAGAGGGTGTTTTATTCCCAAATAAACAACCTTATGATGTTTATGAGGAGATATAAAGGAGTTCATTCAATGTAGAGGTAATCTCTTTTGTCGATCACATTCTTTTTAATTATTAATTTACCTCCTCCAAATTTATTATATTCTTCATAAAATAAGAAAATCAATAACTTTAATATAAATAATTGTTATTATTATTATAATGAAACAACATTTATTCATCCTATTTTAATAAAATAGGAAGTGAATTTATCACTCTTTCATATATACATATTACCATCTCCACATTGTGATATAATTCATTTCCCATAACTATATCTAATTTAGGGGTATTTTGAAGGTTTTATTTTTCATATTTTTTCATGTTGACACAAATATATTTTATGGAATATTATATAATATACCCATTATTAACTCTCAAAACATTAGAAAAATATAATGTTTCATGTTTATATTTGTGGACTACCAAATCAACAAGGAAATGTGATTCATCATTCATTTAAATTAAAATTAATTTCAATATGGTTGTATTTTATGACATCACAGACCTGTTTGGCACTTAGAGGTTCTCTAATCCATATAGGAAAAATGGCCTCAGTCACACCTCCCCATATGCCAGAGCCTACTGATGAGGTGTGAGGGTCTAGGTTGTGTTAGTGGTGAGACTATTCCCTCTGGTCAAAGTAGCACAATGATGTAATTATTTGATAAATAACAAAAGAATATGAATAAGAGAAAAGACAGAAGGGTCACATATAATCATGAATGTACTAAATAATAATAATAGAATTAACCGAATCATATACAAAATATAATGATGACATGTCTCTACAAAACTAGAAAAACATGTATACATGGCCACATACAGTCCATACATACATGATATACAAAAAAATCAAAAATTTATCCCAGAATTTGAGATTCTCCCTAGTCATATTCTAATAATATCCCATTCTAATTTGTGCAATATGTTATATACCCATAAGTGGATTCTTCCCCTTATTTACAAATGCTAGCATGTAGTATGTCTGGGAACAATTGATAGAGCAGATAGGGTGTGAGATAAACTAAGTAGAACACCACCAACTACGTCTATAAATACCCAGTTTGTTTGTATATCTTCATAGTATACAGATATATAAATGAAAATATATAAAATAACTATAAATTTTTATAATCCGGGTCTTTAATTAAAACCATGCTGACACTACCTTCTTCATCCTATGCGAAAATATCATTGAAATTATGGTCACCAGGCCCAGTAACAATTTTATAGTGGGGCACTATAGCCATATAACTTTTATTAAGGAACACAATTCTCTTATCACTTTTATAATGGGACTCCATTCCGATATCATATTTATTAATGGATTATAGACCTTTATTTCATTTTAATAATTATATTCCATGCTCGTGTTGATATTACATGCACAAGGGTCATAATTCCCATCCAGATGTAACAAGAGTATCCAAGCCCTTAAAACAATAATGAAAAGAATCATTATATTTAATATGATCCAAAGGTTAATAAATAAATCATTAACATTTAATAATAATAAGGGTGTGATAGTAGTTCAATTTAATTATTGGACATTGTCATACTAATCAAATTTATTCAAATCATATTTATTTGGTAATTGTGGAAGATGAGATCACAACAATTTCCAATTTCATTTATGATATAAAGAATAATATTCATTCCAAAACCATTTAAATGATGTTTTATCTATTTATTCATTCATATCCACAATGGAAATTTGATCGACATAGCTACAAGGGTGGAATTGGATGATGAGACCTAACCCAAAATGAATAAGGTACAACATGAATACATTTATCAAATTAATTGATTAAACATGCATGAAGTGAAATTTGGTGAAACATAGAGGGTATCTCAAATTCAGTAAAACAACACATATTATAAAACATCAAGAATTGATGGATATTTATTAGATCACCTACACTAAACTTGTAGTATTCTTCTCATCAAGTATCAACCATTCATTTGGAATTGATTGAGAAGAAAATGAATAACAGATCAACCCAATTAAAATAGTTCATATGACCTAGTAACTCTGTAACCCCATTAAGGGATTGAAAAACTTGTAATGGTGAAATGTGAATGAGAATCATACTAGCATGTATCCAATAAGATAAATAGTGATCAAATCAGACTTTATTAGAAGGATATATCATGGTACCTTGGTGGGATCTCCAAAGGAGCTCAAATGAAGGATAAAACCAACAACATTATATGAATTAGGGAAAATGAGGGATGGGGTAACAATTATATTAATTTCAGGGAAATTTGGTAAATTTACCCAAAATATTTGGTTCACATGCTTTGGCTGCATGGTTGGACAAATCATGTATCGATCGTGTGCATGGAACTACCCTAAGAGGGTCCACATGGTTTATTTGCATGGTTTAAGAAACTGTGCACCAACAATACTTCATGTATTTTCAAAAATATAAAAAAAATTCATAGTTGTGCACCCAAATATTAATGATTGTATTAAATCATGCAACCCCCTCCAATGATATGTCAAGACTAGGACAATTAGTTGTAACTATATGACTTGTCCCACATGGTTTCTCGTAAACATGAAGTTAGTTTGTTTTCCCAAAAATATTGGGATACAAACTCTAAAAAATATCTAAACACCCCAAAACCCTCTTGATCTTATTATAAATCCCTATTAGGTCCAAAAAAATAATTATACTCAAATTTAAATGTATTCATAACATAGATAAAAAATTGGGATCTTGCAGTCTTCTACTCTTAATGGAACTTGTCCCCTAGTACACCTTAAATGTGTAGGGAAACACTGTCTGAGAATAACAATGACCACTGAGAACATATTTCAGCCTCCCACTCCCAATCCGCTTAGTATATGAGGACATGATTCCATAACACCCATACTAAAGGGATAGACTGGCCTTTGATAGCCTTCGAGAACTAGTCAATAATGTGTATACGATAATCCTCAAATGAATATTCAAAGTCTTACTCAACATCCTCAAGATCAAAATTATATGTTTGATTGAAATGATAATGGATATGATGTGAAATGTGGAGGACATTTTTCATTTCATGATACCACTATGGTAATATAAACTTATTGTATATCGTCGTGACCCACTCCAATATCTCAATGTGCATGAAATAATGAGGTGACATCTTACCTTAACTATGTATCCATTAATTCCCATTTTTTAGTGACACCCATAAAAAAACATAAACCCAAACCTCAATCTATAGATGACGTTGATGATAATATTCATAAGATTTCTTCCCAAACTGAGTGGTAGGCAACTATTTTATAATAATCTAGTCCTTCTATGATGTCTATTGAATGATACAAGGACCCAGTAGCGCTACCTCTCCTGCCTTTAACCAATACTAGGGTAAACATAATTTCCTACCATATATAGCCTCATAAGGAGTAATCTGTATTATTTCCTTTAATTTATTATTTTAGGTGAACTCAAATAAGAGGATATTATTATCCCTGGATGAATAAAAATCAAGTACACATGCCTAGATCATGTTTACAACACATTTGGCATCCAATTTTATTGGTCATCGGTCTGGGAATGAAAGTCTATACTCAAAACCACATGTCTACCAATTTATATATGTATCCTCTTTTATAATATAATTTTAAATGAGTATACCAATAAGAAATTATAATAAGATAGACCCTGTGTAGTCATATTATGTCACAGACATTTAATCTTCCCAACACATCTACTAATAATGTTTTCTGTATAGGAATGAATAGGGATACATTCATAATTCGATGCACAACTACACAAACAATGTCGATATCACAAGGTAAACTCAATAAGATGATTAAAACCCCCATAAAAACAACTTCTAATTCCCATTACAAGACTACTAACATATATAACCCTAAAGCAAGTTACTATATCTCCACCTTCACCAAATGTAAAGGGTAATATATGTTAATATAAACCACTATATGAAATGTCAACTAGGGCCACCAATAATATTGGTGCATATGATTAAACATATTGGAGAAACCCATATGAACTACCAACTGAGAAGAAGAAAATATCGTTTCTTCTCCTCTCTCATGTCTGTTTGGACCCACATACGCCCATATATACACATGATTTTTTCACCATTGATAGACCAATATGGAGGCAGGTCCTCACTAGAAATACAGTTTTGTAGGACTAATCCCTTTGGATCTAAAAGTTGACTCATATTCAATACCTACAAAACTGATGAGTACACTGATAGTGATGTAGTTATATAGTGTGCATGAATTTCCTTCACCTCTATGTGCATCTGCAAAAACAAGTCCACAAACTACCATTCTCTACTAGCCTCTTTAACTAACTATGTATGATCCCTCCTACTCATCTCATTAACAAAAATGTTTCGATTCCAAGAAATATGTGATATACTGATGTCAACGTAGTATAGTTATAAAACACATCTTTATTTCATAAGATTCAGGTCACACTATGTGAAAATATACCTTTGGATCTTGTGTTCTCTAAGAACCCCAAAATGATCTCCCAACTTGTAATGCTTCCAGAAATGCAAGGTGTGTACAAAAACTGCCAACTGTATATCTTGAATATAGTAATTATCTCTTGAGGTCTCAATATCCAAGACCCATAGGCATGGACTCAATCTTCCTTCATTATAAATTCTCAAATTTTGATACCTTATGTATAATAATACACTCCATAGCCTCTTCCCATATTTGGAACAAACATGATCAGCATTGAATCCAATCTCCCCTTCATCTCTGGAAAGGAATTATCACATGATTAATAAAATATAAACATCACACACCACTTCTTCATGCTCGTAATAGGTGATAATTTGTGTGATAATTCGTATTAAAATGGTTGTAATAATTGATTAGCCCTAGGAAACTCATTATGTCAGTTATGTTCTTGGGATGTTGTAACTATAGCTCTCACCTTCTCTAGGTCAATTGGAACTCTAGGATCTGAGATAATATAATCTAGTAAATGATCCATATCAATATAAATTTCAAATTTAATTACCTTAGCATAATGTTGGTCTAATCTCATTGAATTATCAAGATGATAGGCATGGTCGCTCTGAGTATGAGAATACACTAGGTTGTCACCTATAAAACACACAAAACAAGGAATCTAGAAAGGGATGGAAACCCTTTTCATCAAATCCATAAATCCAGAAGGAACTATCATAAGATTGAATGGAATGAAAAAATATTCTTATAAACCATACCTACTACTAGAAACCATACATGGAATGTCAGATGGTCGGGCTCAAACTTTTTGATAACCCGATCATAAGTCGATATTCAAGAATACCCTCACTCCTTTAATATAGTCAAACATGTCATCTATTCATGGAAATTGATATTATTCCATCACTATATGTTTTTTATATTTCATGTAATCCATGAATTTCCAAAGGGTCTCATCCACGTTCTTGAAAACATAATGGGTGATCCCCAAGTAAATGTATTTGGAAGTATGAAACACCAAACCTATGAATCCAATAGCTACCTCATGATCTCCTATAGCTCGGTAGCAGCTATACACATAAGAGGTATGGATAATGGCTTAGATCTAGGCACTATATAGAATATAGATCCTACCTCCCTCTCATCTTGTAGTCAAGAAAAGTCAGCCAGAAATATATCCCTGAATTGAGTGACTATAGTAGGGAATTTGATCTGATTTAATCCCTAATTCTCCAGGAAATGGAATGATATATGGTCAGTCACAAAATCAATATCAAGACTCGATGGTCTATCTTTACCTTCTTGGACATTCCACTCACCCTTTTGGAGATATATACCTCCCTATGGTGATGTAAATAGCACGGTATGGTGATATCAGTCCGCATGGTAAAGATAAGGAACCAACCATACCATCTCAAGAATGTCATCTAAGCATGTCATGTCATGGAAAAAGATTTTACATAATAAATGATAACATCCAACATCAAGAGGATTTTCCTTGAACTATAATACACATTCTGATCATAAACAAAAAAGTTTACCATGTGTTATTATGCCACTAGAAAAATAAAAATCAATCATGTTTCCCTCCACAAAATGAAAATATATTATGGAATTTCATACACCATTATCAAATAAGGCAGAAATGATAGGAGACCCTACTATAATATTACCTCAAACTGTAGATTTCCCAACATCCAACACCTCTGGTATAGGCACCAATGAATAAATCTAGCATAATTCATGACCTTGTGCGATGACATGGATACCCACAACGGGTTCTCTTTGATGGAACTATATATATAAAGTCTATCTATCATGGCCATGACCCCATACTCTTCTTGTATGGATAGTATAACTCTAGCTACATACATAGAAAGGTTCTACTAAACCTTCTACTAAAGGTGGAGAAATCCCACATTCTCTCCCACTTGACGTAGATGGGAATTTCCTGCAAAATTACTATAGATACCCCATTATTCCACATTCTTAGAAATCGATGGGGAATCTATGACATTGGAGCTTCTTTTTTTAATATTACCACACTAGAAAAAACCACATAATTGTTAGTGGTTGTCTCTTGTAATATTCTAATCACACACATAGTCTCAAATCATTTCTTTTGATTGGTAATCAAATCACTACTTTGTATGGGTTCATAATTGCACTGGATCACACTGTTATCTCCCCTTTGGTTTTACTCAGTGATGAGGGTCAGGTTCACTATATTAGATACAATAGTCAACTAGAAAATATTTACCAAGAACAAATAGGATTCCTCATTCCATCCTCAAATTCTATCACATTCATTGGATCATCATAATTAATGATGGGTGAATAGCAATGAATCTCTATACAAAGAGATGAATAGTATTAAAAAATCCTAGAACTCTACTTCAGCATCGTGAACTCTCAAATATGATCAACTCTCATGGTCTCATGGAAGAAATAATAAAATAATCTTAACTAGAAAAATCCCCAAGTCACATCCAATATTAACCAGCATGATTATAAATCTCTCACCAGCATTTTGTGGATCCTGGAACATATAAAATATGAGATTCATTATTCTATTATGAGGTGTCTTCATAAGATCAAATATAGGAAAAAAACCTATCATTCCATTTCTCTACAGCCATTGGTATTTCATCCCAAAAAAATATTTCCAGGTTCTACTACAAGAACTCCTGAGTCAACTCTCCCATTTAAGGTGCATATCTTGGAACTCACTATATTGTCTTCCTATGACACAGAATGTCTCCTAAAAATCATTCATTTTTTCCCACATTAGGAGAATTAGTATATTCCATAGGTGTCACTACATGTGTCATAACTTGTGGACTAGGGCCCACCACCTCTATAGCATGGTCATCACCACCTTCATAGCATACTAATGGAGAACGTTATGGTTTAATTTCTCTATAATGGTAAGAAAACACCATAAAAAGTCAATAATGAAATATAAAACCTATATAAGAATCTAAATGTAACGTCCCGGCCCTGAGTGTCACTCAACGGGTGCCCCGAACCTAGTCCTCCACGTGACCTCAAGCGCATTTCCCCAAACGCCAGAGGCTACCGACTAGCAGCGAGGGCCCAGGTCTGATAGTGGGGAAACTATGCCCTCATTTGTCAAAGTGCAGCGTAGCGGCATGAAATAAAACATACATCAACAGTGGAAGAAACAACTATATATATAACTAAA
The DNA here is from genome assembly GCA_963277665.1 of Viscum album. Lineage (NCBI taxonomy): Eukaryota > Viridiplantae > Streptophyta > Magnoliopsida > Santalales > Viscaceae > Viscum > Viscum album. The sequence goes on along the minus strand of OY728151.1, from coordinate 1,445,962,090 downwards.
ATGGAAAACTGATAACCAAAAAGGGAAAACAGTAGTCATATATATATATGAAGATGTAGCATGTCGTTATTCTATGAAAACAGCCAAAACATGTTACACTGGAATACAATACATTACAACTGAAATACAATTACAGAAAGAATAACAGAATAGCCCACAGCATCACGAGCCAATGCTCGGTCCCATGCTATCCTACACCCCAATAGCAATCATGTACCTGTATAAGGACCCTTTCCCTTATCTACACATGAAAAAACGTAATCTGTTTGGGCCGAAAAGCATGGCCCAAATAGGGTGTGAGAAATATATCTTAGTAGGCACCCACCAAAGGCTCGTGCCCAATTGGGTGTAAAAATACAACAACAGTGTGCAGTAGTGAATGCAATAAACTAAGTAGTACTCAAATGTAACTAAATTAATAGTTATATTTCCATTTAATTATTCATTTAATCCATTTAATATAAGAAAAACCACAGTGCATTTCTAAGTAAACAGATAGCGTCCTCAGACAACAAAATCTCACCCTCAGGTAATCAGAATCCAACCCGCAGGTATTGCCCTCAGGCATAACAGAAATTTCCTTCAGGCATACGAAGTGTCGCCCTCAGGTAGAGAATTCAAGCCCTCAGGCACGAAAGGTTTCCCTCAGGCAAAATAGTATGTTGCCCTCAGGCTAATACAGTCACGCCCTCAGGCTATAGTAAAACACCGCCCTCAGGCATAAGTAACTGGGCCATGCCCAAAATATAAACATGAAATTTACATACAATTCCTCTCAAGGAAAAATTAATGCATAATATAATCAAGGCATACCCTCGGGTATCCTAGCCAAACAGATAAACAGAGGAACACACCATCGGGGTGGTCTTGGATCAAAGCTGCGATCCCAAACAGCATTTTAATATCACATTTAATTACCTATACAGTTCTAGGAATATAAAATAGCCATGGCCTTAGCCTCACGATACCCCAAATATGGGTTCGTAGCACAAAAACACACAAAACGCACAACATTTGGAAATTAAACACCAAGCCACCTATCCTATACTACCCTGATCAGTATACTTTAACGATGTTCCATGAATCGTCCTAGAACGAGGTAGATCTTAGGTGAAAGTAAACTTTCTTAAATGAAAATAACTTCAATTAGAGGAATAATTGGTAATAAATACTCAAGGATATGGGAGGGCTTACCCATGTGGTTCCAACGAGATTGTTCGAGGCAGAAATGGATTCCTGACGTGCGCTTGGCGGATCTCCTAAGGTTCGGTCGTCCTCTCCTGAGCTCCCATCCGGTTCTAAGCCTTCCCTATGAACAGGGGAGGATACTGCCCATTTTAAGTGAAAAAAACAAAGTACACGACATGTATTTCCAAGTACACGGCCTGTACTTCCCATTTTTAAAATGTTCACTTGGCGGCCTCCCACCAGCATGGCACTATTCACCTACCGACATGACTAAACGGCATGTCTTCATGATTACACGGTGTGTGTTGTCTCACAGCTGGCCACCGATTTACTATTCACCTGCCGACTGACTACACGACGTGTAAAGGACCACTACATGGCGTGTAGTCGGTTCTTACACCCTTCATCGCCGACATGGCCATATGCCCTATGTACTCATCCCACACAGCCAAAAGTACACGACGTGTGGAAAGGTACACGGCGTGTACTTCCAAAAATTAGGATTTTTCCAATTTTCCTTACTTTCTCAAAAACACTTAAGGAAAAGAGAAAAGAAGAAACTCGTACCTAAAAAATAAGAACTGGGTTCTTACAAACTTCCCCCATTAAAGAAATTCATCCCCAAATTCCCTTCCAAGGGTGGTGAAGATAAACCTTAGAAAAGCTCTGGCCACTGATCACGTACGTCGGTCTCCCACTCCCAAGTTTTGTCCAGCACTCAGCCATGCTGCCATAGCACCCGTAAAAGAGGAACTGACTAGCCTCAGAGAACCTTCATGCTCCTTTCAACGATACTAATTGGATGCTCCTCTAAGGACGTATCAAACTGAAGCTCAACCTCCTCTAGCTGAAAGGTGTGAGACGGGTCTGAATGATAGCAACACAACTGAGATACATGGAAGACGTCGTGCATGTCTCAGTACCGCTGCGGTAACTGCAGTCGATAGGAAACCGGCCCGACTCTCTCCAGAATCTCAAATGGTCCCACATACCTCGGTGAAAGTTTACCCTGTCTCCTGATCCTCATGTCCCAGCCTCAATGAAACACGCAATAAAACCTGATCCCCGACCATGAACTCCAACGGTCGTCCACGTCAATCAGCATAAGACTTCTGATGAGACTGTGCGGTAGCCATCCTCTTCTGAATCAATTGGACCTGCTCGGTAGTCTCCTGTACGAGACGCGGTCCCAGTAAAGCTGCCTCACCAACCTCTAACCAGCACAAAGGTGATCGGCATGGCCTACTATATAAAGCCTCGTATGGTTCCACCTCAATAGTTTCCTGAAAATTGTTATTGTAGTAAAACTCAGATAAGGTTATATTCTTCTCCAAAGATCCCACAAATTCTATGACACATGCACGCAGCATGTCCTCTAGCACTTGTATCATACGCTCTGACTGTCCATCGGTCTGAGGGTGGTAAGATGTGCTCAGAAGCACCCATGTACCCAGTGCCCTCTGAAAACTCTGCCAGAAACAAGATGTAAATTGGGAATCCCTATCTTAATTGATAGAACGTGGGACCCCATTAAGTCATACGATCTCTCGGAAATACAGCATTCTAAGATCGTCAACACCGAAGGTCTCCTTGATCGGCAAAAAGTGAGCTACCTTCGTGAGTCTGTCCACAACAACCCACACGACATCATTGCCTCAAGGTGACCACGGAAATCCAGTCATGAAATCCATCGCGACATCATCCGATTTCTACTCTAGAATGGGTAACTGTTGTAACAGTCCGTCTGGCCTCTGATGTTCTGCCTTCACCTGCTGACAGGTGGAACACCTCAAAACAAAACCAGCTACTTCTCTTTTCATACCTGGCCACCAGTACTGACGTCTCAAGTCACAATACATCTTGGTAACTCCGAGATGAACTGCCTAAGCTGAAGCATGAAACTCCTGCATCGGCTCCTCGCGTATATCCCCCGGAACCCACACTCGTCCATGGAAACGCAGAATTTCATCATCGCTTATCGTCCAACTAGGAGGAGGGTCCTCACTTACCACCGACTCCTGTAGAACTAGGCCTTATGAATCAGACAGCTGTCTCATCCTTACTCTATCCAGGAGGGTAGAAGTCACAGATAAAGATGAAAGATAATTTTTCCCCTGACTGTCGTGCACCTACAAATGCATCTTAGAGAACAAAGCCATAAGCTGCCACTCACCACTGGCCTCCTACACTGCCTGTATCTGAGTCTTCCTGCTCAGTGCATCAGCTACTGCATTACCTTCACCAGGTGTGTAGGCAAGCTCAAAATCAAAGGACTAAAGGTATTCGACCCACCATCGCTGCCTTAGATTCAAGTCAAGATGAGTAAAAATATACATGAGACTCTTGTGGTTGTTGAAAACTACAAAATGTTCTCCCAATAGATAATGTCTCCAACAGTGCAACACATGCACAATTGCATCCAACTCGAGATCATGCGTTGGATAATTCCTCTCATGTGGCCTCAACTACCGAGAACCATACGCAACAAATCGATCACCCTACATTAACATTGCTCCCAGCCCAATACCCGATGCATCACAGTAAACTGTATAGCTCTTCCCTTTCTCTAGGAGTATCAGGACTGGTTCTGATTTCATCCTTCCTTTCAGATCCTGAAAGGTTGTCTCACAAGCTTCTGACCAAACGAACTTCACACCCATCTTAGTCAGACCCGTCAACAGCACTGCTATGTGGGAGAAGTCCTGTATGAAGCGTCTGTAGTAACCAACCAGCCCTAATAAACTCCGTATCTCAAATACGTTCTTAGGATGCTCCTAGGAAACTACTGCTCTCACCTACTCTAGGTCCACATCAACTCCTGCCTCTGATATGATATGCCCCAGGAAGTGAATTTGGTCCATCCAAAAGTGGCACTTTGAGAGCTTAGCATACATTTGATGCTCTCTCAGTGTACTCAATACGATCTCAAGATAGGTGGCATGGTCGTGTCGAGTGTGAGAGTACACCAAGATTTCATCCAATAATACTAGCACAAAAGAGTCCAGATAAGGATGGAACACACGATTCCTCAGATCCATGAAAACTGTTGGCGCGTTCGTGAGTCCGAACGGCAAAACCGAGTATTCGTACAGACCATATCTGCTCCGAAAAGTTGTAAGCGGTATATCTGATGTTCTCACCCGTAGCTAATGATATCCTGACCTCAAGTCAGTCTTCGAGAACACTCGTTCTCCATGAAGTTGATCAAAAAGATCATCAATCCTTGGAAAAGGATATCAGTTCTTAACCTTCAACTGGTTCAGCTTCCGATAATCCACACAGAGTTTGAGGGTATCGTCCGCCTTCTTCGCAAAAAGGACCAGAGAACCCCACAGGGAAGTACTGGGTCGGATAAAACCCTTTGCATGTAACTCCTCTAATTGCCTCTTGAGCTCCTGCAACTCAGTTTTAGCCATCCTATAAGGAGGAATGGACACCGTTGTTGCTCATGGCACAAGATCAATAGACAAATCCACATATCACTCCGGAGGTATACCTGAAAAGTCGTCTGGGAAGACATCCCTGAAACGATCAACCACTGGAGGGAAATCCATCTAAAAATTCCCCTGATCATACAGATATAAAATCGCAATATGGGAAGTGACACCACCTCTCCCATGATGCTCTGGCCCAGCTCGACTTGCCTAAAAATCTCATTCGCCCTTGTATAGAAAATCTCCACCCTCTGGTGACGTGAAACACACCCTTCGACGATATCAGTCTACAAAGGGTCGAAAGGGAACCAACCAGTCCATCCTAAGAATGACATCATAGCTCGTCATCTCCAAGACATATAGGTCCCAAAGGAAGTGACACCCACCAACCTCAAGGGGGAACTCTTTGCTCTGACGCACACTAGTCGTTACAGTCCCCAACGGAGTGTCTAACGTCATGACATCAGAAGAAGAAGAAACAAAGAGCCCAAGGCTCTCCACTACGGGAACAGATATGAAACTATGTGTAGCACCCATATTAAAAAGTACTGAAGATAAAACAGAAGCTTCTAAAATAGTACCTCTGATATTAGAAGTTTTGGGATCCTACTCCTGCTGGGTCTGTTGCACTGCATATGCCTACCCATTGTCATGGCCCTGCGACATAGCCTGGCTACCCTGAGCTGTCCCGCCCTACTGCCTCTGAGATCCTGGTGTCTGGATACCACGACCACGACCACCATCTCTTCCTGCACGCCCTGATGTATTCCAGTTCCCTGACTGGTAAGAAGCTGCTGGTCCTGCTCTCGCTCGCGGAGTCTGCACAGAACCCCTCTCACAAGCCACTAGTTGAAACGCCCTGTAAAAGCGCTGCAGTTTACCCATCTTGTCGCAAACTCGGTACTCTACTGGATCACGTGGACACTGCGGTCTCTTGTGCCCCTCTTTACCACACTGGTAGCACCTGACCAGTCCACCAGAAGAAACTGCCTAGCTGGTACTATCACCCTAAGAGAAGTTCATATGTCTCCTCCTCTTGCCCATAGAAATAGTACCAGTAACTAGTGTTGGACTACCCTGGCCCACACCACTAGCTTCCCGCAAGTTTCCTCTTTGTAATCAGTGCTTGGTTCACAATATCATGTACTGAAGGCAACCTGAAAACATTCACCAGCGCTTGGAAGTCATACTGAAGAACATCCTTGAAGCGTCTGGCCCTCAATGTCTCATCACCCACCAGTACGGGTGAAAAACGCTGAAGCTCGGTGAAATGAGCAGAATAGTTCATCACCGACATAGTGCCCTGCTGTAGATTCATGAACTCTCAAGCTCTATCTTCCCTCAGTGTCTCCAAGAAAAAGAATTCATAGAAGACTGCCTATAAATCTTCCCACGCCATGTCCCTGTGATGCTCTGTCTAGGTGGTAACATCCCACCACCTCTTAGGGGTATCGCGCAGCATATAAGTCATGAGCTTGACCCTCCGCCCTGGAGGCATCTCAAGATGCTCGAAAATAGTCTACATCGACCCTAGAAAAGACTCCACAGCCTGTGGTCCACCATCCCCTGAAAATGTAGGCGGATGCTACTGCTGGAAGATACGTGTCAGCTCGGCCATAGATGTGGTAGCCTTCGGTGCTCCCTGAAAGGTCTACATGAACCGCATAAAGCCTTCACGGAACTACGCCTTCGCGCATGTGTCCGGTATAACAGATGGTGCCGCCTGTGGCTCAGCTAGAGGATCCACTGGTATCCCATGGCCCACCATCTCTGGAGTATAATCATCGCCGCTCTCCTGGCGAACAACGCATAGTCATCTAGGCGGCATGACACTACAAGGTCAAAAACACACCTTAGAACAAGATTATTAAAGACTAAAAATGAAGAAACCCAAAAGGGAATAGGAGGAAACAAGCATTCAAAATTTGCAAAACAAGACTAGAGGGCGTGTATACTGACTACACGGCGTGTACTTGACTTCCCTTCCCCTGCCCGGGTCCTTCTGCACGGCTAAGCCACACGGCTCCTGTTCAACAAAACTACATGGCGTGTATAACATCTACACGGTGTTTATGGTGAAATTTTTCAACTACCCGTGTCATTTGTGACATAGCCGACTACTCATCTTGACACTACACGGCGTGTTACACCCGAAAACGGTGTGTACACAACCCCGTTTTCCAGCCACACGGCTAAGTCCACATGGTCTGTCATCGGACAAGACTACACGACGTTCCCCAAAGGTAAACGGTGTGTACTAGTCGAGCTTCGCCAACCCATGTAGTTAGTTACATGGCCAGGCACATAGCTCACACTACATGGCGTGTTTTATATATACACGGTGTGTATCTGAAAGGATTACACCAACCCATGTTGTTAGTTACACAGTCGGGTCCCCAGGTCAGACTACACGGCATGTTCCATAGTGGATACGGCGTGTATGTCTTAAGGTCCCCTCCGTTCGTGTTGTTAGTTACATGGGAGGACTCCAGGTCAACACTACACGGCGTGTATATTATCTACATGGTGTGTTTTACCCAAGCCTTTCCCTACCCTGTGTCGCCACCCACACGGGTTGTGACACGAGAAGAGACTACACGACGTGTACTTGGGGTACACGGCGTGTACTTAGGGTACACGGCGTGTACTCAGAAAGTTTATTTTTCTTCCCGAACAGAAGAACATACACGGCGTGTCTGAAGTACTACACAGCGTGTTTACTAGTTTTTCCAGATAGTATGCCTCAGAAACTACTCTGGAGGCCAGAAAATACTGAAAAACAACACCTAAGTGTCAAATTCCAATCTATGAGGGACCATACTCCCCACGAATCAAAGTTTGACATCTTATATGTGTTATGAAATACGGTAAACACCCAATGATCTACAAAATTCCGGTCAATGAGGGCCCATACTCCCAAAAAACCAAAGCTTGGCATCCATTCTATAAACAGGCCCACACAAAATACCCTATCACATAGCAGGTATTTATCAAGAAGCTATCACAACAACATGCTTTTATTAGCACGACAACTATCACAACAACATGAAATTTCTAATGCACCTACATGGCTTGGAACTATGCATGGCATGTGATTTCTAGAATGTTCCTAAATGATGCATGAGATGGAATACCCTCATCTCATCGGGTTGCAACTAAATAGAACCCATGGATAAAATACCACAATCTCAAGTGCGTCACCCAACGGTGAAATCAAATCAACTGTAAATTGCAAAATCAGTAAAATTTCAATACGAGGTAAATTGGATTTTCCCAGTACATAGGTTAGCTACGACCGGGCATAGCTTATTACTGACTACGGTTCGTCCTATCCCTGACTACGGCTCCAAATAGTAAGTCAAAGAGAAGAAACACCCTTTGATACCACTTTGTAATGTCTCGGCCCCGGGTGCCACTCAACGGGTGCCCCGAACCTGGTTCTCCACATGCCCTCAAACGCATTTCCCCAAACACTAGAGACTGTCGACTAGCAGCGAGGGCCCAGGTCTGATAGTGGGGAAACTATGCCCTCATTTGTCAAAGTACAGCACAGCAGAATGAAATAAAACATACATCAATAGCGGAAGTAACAATAGTATATATATAACTAAAATGGATAACTGATAACCAAAAAGGCAAAACAGCAGTCATATATATATATGAAGATGCAGCATGTCACTATTCTATGAAAACAGCCAAAACATGTTACACTGCAATACAATACATTATAACTAAAATAAAAGTATAGAAAAAAGAATAGAACAACCTGCAGCATCACGAGCCAATGCTCGGTCCCATGCTCTCATACACCCTAGAAGAAATCATGTACATGTATAAGTACCCTTTCCCTTATCTATACCTTCAGAAACATAATCTGTTTGGGCCGAAAAGTATGGCCCGAACAGGGTGTGAGAAATATATCTCAGTAGGCACCCACTAAAGGCGCGTTCCCAACTAGGTATAAAAGTGAAACAACGGTGTGCAGTAGTGAATGCAATAAACTAAGCAGTACTCAAAAGTAACTAACTTAACAGTTATATTTCCAATTAATTATTCATTTAATCCATTTAATATAATAAAACTCTACAGTGCATTTCTAAGTAAACAGACAGCGTCCTCAGACAACAAAATCTCACCCACAGGTAATCAAGAATCCAACCCGCAAGTATTGCCCTTAGGCGTAACAGAAATTTCCCTCAGGCGTACGAAGTGTCGCCCTCAGGCACAGAAGTCAATCCCTCAGGCAAGAAAGGTTGCCCTTAGGCAAAACAGTATGTTTCCCTCAGGCTAATACAGTCACGCCCTCATGCTATAGTAAAACACCACCCTCAGGCATAAGTAATCGGGTCATGCCCAACATATAAACATGCAATTTACATACAATTCCTCTCAAGGCAAAATTAATGCATAATATAATCAAGGCATACCCTCGGGTATCCTAGCCAAATGGCTAAACAGAGGAACACACCCTCGGGGTGGTCCTGGATCCAAGTAGTGATCCCAAACAGCATTTTAATATCATATTTAATTACCTATACAATTCTAGGTATTTAAAATAGCCACGGCCTCAGGCTCACGATACCCCAAATATGGGTTCGTAGCACAAAAACACACAAAACGCGCAAAAGTTGGAAATTAAACACCAAGCCAGCTACCTTATTTGCCCCTGATCAGTATACTCGAACGACGTTCCATGAATCATCCTAGAACGAGGTAGATCTGAGGTGAAAGTAAACTAGCTTAAACACAAATAACTTCCATTAGATGAGGAATTGGTATGAAATACACAAGGAGATGGGAGGTCATACCCGTGCGGTTCCAACAAGATCATCCAAGGCCCAAACGGATTCCCGACGTGCACTCGGCAGATCTTCGAAGGTCCGGTCGTCCTCTCTCGAGCTCCCGTCTGGTTCTAAGCCTTCCCTGTGAACAGGGGCGGCTACTTCCTATTTTAAGTGAAAAAAAACAAGTACATGGCATGTATTTCCAAGTACACGGCATTTACTTCCCATTTTTAAACTGTTCACTTGGCGGATTCCCGGCAGTGTGGCATTGTTCACCTGCCGACATAAATACATGGCGTGTCTTCATGAATACACGGTGTGTGTTGTCTCGCAGCTAGCCACCGACTTACTATTCGACTGCCGACTGACTACACGGTGTGTAAAGGACCACTACACAGCATGTAGTTGGTTCATACACCCTTCATCGCCGACATGGACACACGCCCTGTGTACTCATCCCACACAGCCAAAAGTACACGGCGTGTGGAAAAGTACACAGCGTGTACTTCCAAAAATTAGGATTTTCCCCATTTTCCTTACTTTCTCAAAAACACTTAAGGAAAAGAGAAAATAAGAAACTCATACCTAAAAAATAAGAACCGGGTTCTTACACTAAAAATTAAAACACATTTATATACAAAATACACCCCTCTTCCCTCTCATAATGTTAGGTTTGGGTGGTAGGCATTTATATGGTATAGAAGAGATGTTACCTACTTCCCTCTACTATGGCTGGGTATAGGTAAAGATATGTGTTCTACAGTATTCAAATTAATTTAATTATTATTTATATTATAATTATCATTATATGGTTGAACCTAATGGTTCACCACTTCTGATCCATAATGGACCATAATCCTTGTAAACCAATGTGTGGTTTCCATTTAATCCATATCATATCAAAATCTAGTTAATGTGACCAATGGTCTATGACTCAAAGTTCCATAGATTTCTAATAAGGGTGTATGCTATATACTATGTAGGAAGACAACATTTAGGTCATGTATAGGACTTTAAGTTCCAAAATGTCCTCTAAATTTCCTTTATGACTGATAATAATTGTATTTGTAATAATCAAGAACCCAAGGAAATTAAATCAAATTAAAACATCACAATTCTTTTATATGACATGGAATATGCATGGAATGTTAAATTCATACAAGGAGATAAAATGATTCTTGATCAATGATTCCTTTCCTTCATCTCATCAAGACGATGATGAAGACTAATCCCCAATCATATTAATATTAATAACGTAATTCAAGTGAATCACCCAATGGGGGAATCAAAATGATTGTAGTAATAAATAAGCAGAAAATAGAAATTTCCATTTGAGGAAATTTTTATTTTCTTAATATATGGTTTAGCTACTCCCATGAATAACACAAAACGAAATCTAGAAGAATTCTTAATATCCAATATATAGTCTGAAAATATAAATTCAATAATATAAAACTCTCTAATGCCACATTATGTTGTCCCGATCAAGGATGCCACTCATAGGTGGCCCAAGCATGGTGGCATAAATTGTAGAATGCACAACTCAAAAAAAATTTAGAGGATGTTGACTAGAAGTGAGGATATATGGTCTGTCTAGTGGGAAATATGCCCTCAGTACAGAGTAGCACAGTGGTGTAATCCATCGATTAATAGCGGAATCATATTAAATAGAGAAAAAAATAGAATCATGTATAAACAACCTCTCACAGAATAATAATAAAATTAGTAACTAAAAAATATACGAAAGTGGATGGTGACATGTCTCTTCAAAATAGGGAAAACATGTATACATGGAAGATTCCATTCAATATAGTACATGATATCCAAAATGAGAAAAAGGGGAAAAATAATCATGCATATTGAGTTGTATTTGGGTCATTTTCTACCAATATCCCATCATACATCATGAAAGATGTCATGAATCAATAAGTGGATGCCTCATCTTATCTACACCTGCAATCATGTAGTCCTCTGGGGTACCATTAGCAACCCGAATAGTGTGTGAGATAAACTTAGTAGGACACCACCAAATGTAACTATAAATATATAGTCAATGGGTATAAAATTTTAGTCTATAAATATTATAATGAAATGTAGTAAAATAACTCTAAATGGGTTAGTTTTTTTCATAATGGAAAACAAAGAAGACAATAACTTCACTGACACATGCCATATTATCTCTGATTGTATCAAGGAACGTAATGCCCAGTTTCACAATAATAGATGAATCCTAGAATAATATAATAGTATAGGTGTGTCAAATATTTAATGAAAATATATGTTATATATTATATAAAAATGATTCTACAAATGTGTTTTATTTTATAACTATCTTTCATTCCATTAATAAAATATGCCAATAGCGTTCATTATTACATATAACATGCCATTTTTATGAATGGTTTAATTCATTTTTCTATATCATTATATCATGAATTAATATTAACTTGTATATAATTAATATATTTCATAAGGAAACCATGATTCACTTTCTGGAGATAATTGATCCATAAACAAAATAAAAGGACCATTACAACTAATCAAAAACACAACTGAAAAACGAAGAATATGTCATCTATAATAGAGATTTCAGTCAATCATTTCTAGTAAATTGGTGATAAAAGGTATGATATATATGATTATGGTTATCTAATTAATATTAAATTATGATATAAATTACAATTTTTTTAATGGTCTTGATTCTTATTTAAATGGTTTGTTTATTTTAGATTGTTTTATAGAAACTCCACATGGAAAATAGGCATATTTTGAGGGTGTTTGTTGATGTCATTGCATGTGAATTGCATGGTCTCCCACCAAATCGGGATTTTGAGTTATTGAATGAACTCATATCTGGTTCTACACCTATTTTTAATACACTATATACAATGGAACTAATTGAGTTGATTGAATTATTCAATAAACTCTAAGAGAATCATGTCAATGGATTCATCCATCAAATTCGATCACCAAGGAGTGTGTTGATTCTTTTTATTAAAAAGAAATACGAATCAATGTGAATCTTAATTGATTATCAAGAACATAAAAATATCACCATTAAGAAGATTTATATTTTCCCTATATTGATGACTTTATTAATCAATTTTACCAAGATCGATAATTTTCTATGATTGATATTCATTCCAGATATCATCAATTGATCGTCACGAAGGAGGATATACCCATGAAATCATTTAGAAACATTATAGAAACTATGAAATTATTATTATTGAATTTTTCCTTATTAATTACCCCTATATATTCATGGATTTAATTAATAGTATTTATATATTTCCTTGATTAGATTGTGTTAGTGTTTATAGAGGATATTCTAATACATTTAATGACCATGGATGAGAATAAAGATCACATGAGAATTGTTTTGATGACCCTTTGGAAAGAGAATGTTTATGAAAAATTTTCCAAGTGTAAAATATAGCATTGGAATATTTCATTATTGGATAATTTAATCTCAAGTGTGTGAATATTGGTGGATCATCCAAAAAAATTTAGAACATTTGATCAGACAACCCATTGTGGTTGAGATACATAATCATATTTGTTTGGAACAATTTTACCACCACTTTATGAAGAATTTATCATGATTTTTTATTATACTAAACATGTTAACTCATATGAGGGATAAGTTTCTATGTATAGATGAATGAGAAGAAAATTTCAAGGAACTAAATAGACAATTAGTCATTTAACTTGTTCCTACTTTACACTATAGTGGTGAAAGATGTGTAATCTATTGTGATGCATCAAAATATTGATTGGGATGTGATCTCATGTAGAATTATATGGTGATATCTTTTGCCTCAGTCCAATTAATGGAAGATGAGTAAAGTTACCCAACTCATGATTTAGATTTAGCTATTAAAAATTTTCTTATAAATATATGGATGTATAATATTTACAAAAAATGGTTTCATATATATACTAATCATAAATGTTGAAAGTATATTATAAAATAGAGAAAGTTGAATATTGACTAGAGATGATAGTTAGAGATGAATAAATATTATAGCATCTCATCGCATTACTACAATTTGAATGATAATAAGGTCGAATATACTATAAACTAAAATAATCTTGTAAAACTTTATCTAATAGTGTTCATAATAGATATAATATTTAAGGATTTTCATATGATGGATCTTGAAAACATTAAGGAATCAGATTAATATTATCTTTGACAAATGGGAGTTAGACCATCTATCCATGTAATCATTTAAGAGGTATAGAAAGATGATTTTGAGAAATAGAAGAAGGTGATAAATATTCTTGGTTTTAACCATAATATTGAGGTAATAATAAGGTTTTGGAACTATTTGTGTGTTCTGTCCATTCCAAACCGGAAGAAGCATCTATTGGATAGTGATCATAATTCATCATTATCTATTCACCCAACATGTTTAAAGATGTATTATGATCTGAGGGAATATTTTTTGTAGTGTATAATGAAGAGAGAAATTGAATATAGTGTATCTTTGTGATTGTTATGATAGTAATTAAAGGTTGTAATATTGAAATATGTGGGGATGTTATAAATATTTTCTATAAAATAATGTAAATGGGAAACATCGCCATTTATTTTTTTATTGGAACCCTGAAAACATTTAATGTGCACAAATATTTAATGGATATTTTCAATCATCTTATAAATTCATCACACATATTTTTCACTGTAGAATATTTCTCTCTGGATTAGAATAATATAATTTATATCCATTTTTAATCTTATATAGAGTACCACGTTTTATTATTTCCTTTCGGATTATAACTATTACTTCATAGTTATTTCATAGTCATCATAATTATTTTTATATGGAGTTCTATTTTATTAATAATTATCATCCTAATGAAGATGTACAGTATGAGAGAACACTTCAAACCCAAGAGGATTTACTGTTATATTTTTATTTTTATTTTTTTGGTGGTAGGAATAAACACCTTACTCATGTTTTTTTTCATGCAACAATAAAATTCAATTGATATTTCAGATGAACTTATATAAATACCTCTATGGAAATAATTTTATAACTCCATCACGCTGAGATTAGATTGTAGATTGGAAGCGAATTAGAACTAATAATGTTGAAGAAATGGACAAGAATGTTAGATCCATTTAGATGCACATCAATGCATCATATATTCTAAATAAATGTTGTGTAGAAAATCATCAATTTGTATATGAATTTTGTGTTGGTGAGAAGTTTTTTCTTTGAATTTCTCCATAGATAATGGTTATGAGTTTCACAAAGAAGATACAATTTAGTCCTAAGTATATTGGCCCATTCAAGATTAATTATTGGGTACTGACAATAGATTCTCTCTAAGTGCTTCAACAAAACCTATATCATGTTCATGATGTGTTACATGTAACTGTATTAATGAAGTAAATAAATGATTCATCACATATACTAAACTTGTTGTTCATATCATTAGAACCAGAAATTTTTTTGAATAAAAATGTCACGACCCGTCCTCGGGGCCCGTGCCGTGACTACCCCAAGCCCGCCTTCCATAGGCCAAGGGCTGGCGACTAGCACCAAGGTGAAATTCCTGGTAAAAAGGGAAGGCATTGCCTTTGTAATGTAAACAAACACCACAGAGCAAGAAAGAAGTAGAAGTAAACACAAATTAAGAACTGGGTACAACAGTAAGGGCAGAAAAGTAAGTGGGCCAGAATACAAACCCAAACTGAAAGTAAAGTACAACTCGAAAGGGAAAACAGCAACTGAATGTAAAGCCGCAACGTCGAGCTTCCCACTGGAAGTCCCACCTGAAGGGTGATTACAGATAACCTCCACAGCTCTTCGGGTCCAACTGTGCACTCTGAGTACGTCCCACCTAGTGGTTCACCTCTGGGTACCATCCTGCTCCACAAGCCTCAACCACGATCAGCGATGTCCGTCGTCTGGAACCAACACAACGTAGTGCAGGCATAGCCCGTGTAGGGGTGAGTATAAGCTACTCAGTAGGGACCCCATGACCCCCGAAGGTCTCCCAGAATCCACAAGGATAATCCAAAAAGGAAAGATGAAATCACGAAGTAACATTCGACACTTCTTGGGTATATTACCATACATATACCTAAGTCATAAATTCCAGCTCGCTCCAACCTTCGATCCCAAGTACAACCCAGTCCACATAGGAAAGCAAAATGTAAATCCACACAAGATAGCACAATATAATCCACATAGGAAAGTGAAACGTAAATCCACACAGGATAGCATAACACAATCCACATAAGAAAGCAAAACGTAAATCCACACAGGATAGCACAACACAATCCTCATAGGAAAGAAAATCAGGATTTCAGCTCACACAGGATTTTCATTATCTAAACTGTAACTGCTGAAGAGCCCCGTCTTTGGAGTGTACAGTGGTCCTGTCACGACTCCGAGGAACTGCTCACTAACCTAAGATTGCTGAGGTACTCCTCATGTCAAGTAATATGGGCATGCTGCTACAACCAAGCGCTTCCCACCATGGGTCTGCTGCTACAACCAAGCGCTCCCCCTCATAGCCTCCAGAGGTACTCCTTCTGTTGAGTACTGCAGGTCTGCCGCTACAACCAAGCGCTCCTCCTCCGTGGGTCTGCCGCTACAACCAAGCGCTCCCCCTCAGAGCCTCGAAAAGTACTCCTTCTATTGAGTACTGTGGGTCTGCCGCTACAACCAAGCGCTCCTCCGCTGTGTGTCTGCCACTACAACCAAGCGCTCCCCTTCATAGCCTCCATAGGTACTCCTTCTGTTGATTACTGCGGGTCTGCCACTACAACCAAGTGCTCCTCCGTCGTGGGTCTGCCGCTACAACCAAGCGCTCCCCACTGGGCTATCTGAAACACACCGATTCGATCGGTCAAGTAGTCGTTAGGTCTCAGCCGGCTACACGGTCTCCGTACTCCGCATGCTCATCTCTGGGAGGGTCCGCTCCACGAGCTACTGGTTGATACTACAAGTATCACAAAGTCCCATGAGAAAGTAACTCAAAGGACCTCCTCGTCATAGGGGTCTCAATGCAGCATATGGCACGTCAATCAGACGCTCGGTCTGTGAGTTATTAGCCTTTTTGCCCTAGGGGATCGGTTGGTTTTGTGTACGAACCAACCTGACCATATCTCAATTGTACCCCGAACTCACATAGGGTATAAGAATAGGGACTGTTTCTCAACGTGATCACCAACGCCGCTGACGGTTCGTCAAACAGACGTCCAGTATGAAGGTTATCAGCTTTTCCATTCCAGGGGCCCGGTTGGTTTCGTGATCGAACCATCCCAACCGCACTCCGATGGCGTCCAAACCTCGAGCGGAGTAATCCAAATGATCTGTCTCACTAAGAGAAAATCAACGAGACAGAAGGTGCGTCAATCAGACGCCCAGTCTGTGAGTTATTGGATTTTTCGTTCCAGGGGCCCGGTTGGTTTTGTGAGTGAACCAACATGACCGCACTCTGACGGCACCCAAACCTCGATCGAAGTAATCCAAAATATCTGTCTCACTAAAAGGAATCCATCAAAGTTTACGGCACGTCAATCGGACGTCCAGAGCTCAAGTTATGAGCGTTTCCGCTTCGAGGGCCCGGTTGGTTTCGTGTACGAACCAACCTGGCCAAACTCAAAGTACTCTGAAACCTTGAGTGTAATATGCTGAAACGACTTTCCCGATCCAAGGATCTCATCGCCGCTGGCAGTGCGTCGATCGGAGGTCCATAGCCCAAGATATGGCAAAAGACCGAAGGAGGTCCGAAAACGGGGGGTCTGGGCCCAGACCGACCCCCCCCCCCCCCCCCGGGTCGGCCCGAACCGGGTCGACCCGACCCGGGTCCGGGTCCGACTCGGATGGGCGCGACCCGGCCCGGCCGGTGTGGCCCGGCTGGCGCTGGCCGGGTGGCCAGCGGGTCAGCTCGGCCATTACGGTCGACTGAAGCGGGGGGGGCGCACTGCCCTCGCGTGGAGAGATCGCAGCCCCACGTGGAGAGATCGCAGCCCCGCGTGGGGCCGCCCTTGCCAGTGGACGTGGCCGGTTGCCGTGTCCTGCTCCCTCCGGTCCCACACGGTCGCGGGACCGCGGCCTGCCGCCGCAGCTTCAGCCGCGGCGGTTCCTCCCGGCGGCGCGCCGGGCGCCGCCGCCACCTGCCGCTCCGCGGACCACCGGACGAGTTCTGGTGGTTGGAATTGCGTATCGTCTTCTCCAATGGCCCTCCTGGGGCCCGTCCTTCACAGTGAGGACCTCGAATCACTTGTGCGGCCTTCTTTGTCGTCGTGCGCCAATCCACTCACCAAGAATGAAGAGACGGTGGATTTGGACGTGTTCGTTGGTCCGCACCCACCGTGTTAGCGGTTTTAAAAAGTCTTCCAACAATTATTTAAACAAACCGCGGATATAATCACATAGATTAAAATGAACAAAACCCCTACCTCAACGTTGTCGTCGAACGTGAGTTCTTCGCGGAATTAACCATCACGGAAGAAGAGGATCATCGCATCGCGGAAGGGAAGTCGCTGTCATCGTGGTACACGACGTTGCATAGACAAACTCTGAGGATTTAAATCAAACAGATTTAATTGCACCATTTAAACCCATGTTGAGGATATAATTCACAAAGAATTAAAATAACTGAAACCCCCCACCTCAATGGGTTGTTGATCGAAGATTGTCGCAGGGAAGAAACGTCGCAGAAGAAGAGTCGCGGAAGGAGGATCGTCAACGTCGTGGTACACGACGTCGCGTCGTCGATCTCCGAGGGTTCGGCGCTCTTCGTCGCCCTTCATCGAAGGCTGGCGTTCTTCGTCAGCGACGATGTATTCTTCGCATTCTTCACATTCTTCACGAAGGAGGATGAAGATCTTCAAGCTTTAGAGTTTCTCCAAATCCTCTCAACAAGCCACCCTCAAGTAAAACAAGTGTTGGTCTTATTTTATTCCCATGCCTACAATTAGAAATTCAAAGTTACGAAATGAACAATTAATTCGATGAATTAATTGTAACGACTTAACTGCCCAATTAATAGGGGCATTTAGAATTTAAGTAAACGCACTGGTTGACTTTATTTAAAAGAAGTTTTTGCGGGTACGTTACTTAGAGGGGAAGAAACGGTGGGGCTCATGCGGGCCCCACCTCAAAAATATCCTACCAAGTGGGTAGGATATTGTGGGTCCCACATTATCCGCTTAACCTAGCTTAAGTGGCTTTAAGTGGCTTTAAGTGAAATAAAATAAAGTGTCGCACCACTTTTATTTTATTTCTTAACTTAACCCCAAAAATTAAAAACCACACCCGAGCAAACGCAACTCCGAAAAAGGCATTTCTAAGAAAATACCGGCACTGCGATTCCATCGGTACCCTCGAAATTCGATTCCGAGCACCGGTTCAAAAGTTAGAAAAACCCGATCGTTCGTTCACTAAACGTACCCGAGCCAAACTTCGGAAAATGATTCCGGGCACACCGGGCCTCACAATCAGGTGCCGTCAGAAACTACGTTGTTGTAAAATTCCAAAGAAAATTAAGAAAAAAAATTCCTTGGATTTTACGGGCCTTTACATCACTCCCACATCAGGGCTTTACGTCCCCGTAAAGATACATCATAAACTAGGGAAACAAAAGTGGGTACTGAGCACGCATCTGATCCTCCCACTCCCAAGTGTTCTTATGAAGGTTCTCGTGCTGCCATCTGATGCGCACTAGAGGAATCGACCATCCACGTAGGACCCGCTCCTGTCGATCCTCGATCTCCACTGGGACCTCCGCAAAAGTCTCCCTATCATCAACGTCTAGCTCCCCATGGTCAATGATATGTGTCGGGTCATGCACGTATCTCATCAGCAGAGATACATGGAAGACGTCATGCACCCGGTGCAACTGAGGTGGTAAAGCCATGTGATAATCCACCTCGCCAACCCTTTTGAGGACCAAGAAAGGTCTGTTGAAATTCGGAGATAACTTGTCGCCTCGGCCACAACTCCGTAACTCACGTTGAGGTGAGACCCATAGAGAAACATGGTCACCAACCTCGAACTTTAGTGGTCTCCGCCCCCCGTCAGCACAAGACCTTTTCCGGCTCTGAGCTGTCCTCATCCGCTCTTGGATGACTTGGAACTTTCTGGTCCTACAAG
The DNA here is from genome assembly GCA_963277665.1 of Viscum album. Taxonomy (NCBI): domain Eukaryota; kingdom Viridiplantae; phylum Streptophyta; class Magnoliopsida; order Santalales; family Viscaceae; genus Viscum; species Viscum album. Next base: position 1,445,942,560 of record OY728151.1, on the reverse strand, counting down.
AGCTGCTGAAATTTCTTATATGCCAATAAGAGAAATCTGGTCTCATCCCCTGGATGAACCACGTTCTTTGCCTAATACAGTCAATCCCAACATGGATGATACTAATCCATACCAAGGATGATTTCTTAAGGCCTCGACGCTACTACCAAGAGATCCAACTGTTACTCTCGCCTCCAAGGGTTGAGTCACACTGTCGGCATCAGTGTGCGGTCACTGGGTCTCCTCCAGTAGGTATCTCAAGTGAGGGTCAAGTTAACGGTTTTTAAACCGGAACCTCTTAGTAACAACCAAAAGAGAGGACATGAAGGTAAACGCCACAAGAAAGGTGTATTTTTATTACTGCAGCTCAAAGTACAAAGACACAAAGAAACAACAAACAAACATCAACAGATCTAGAAGAAACATGAACAAAAGTCTCCAGGTCTGGAGATAGTCCCGCTCCTGTCCATCTGCTCCCGGAGCTCCATGATCATAGGCCTCAACTGCCTACATCTGAGCTCTCCCACGTCCACATGTTCCCTACAGTCAGGGTGGACCTCCTGGTGGTGGTGGTGGTAACACCTCAAAGTGTCGTCCACCTCCAGCTACAGGGCCAGCTCCCCTGCCACGGTCTCCTGCTCCATGTGGTCCGCCTCGATCGAACCTCTGCCTCTTCCTGGGAGGTCCTTCGTTCATCTGCTAGTCATCTGTATGGTGGGTCGGACAGTCACGAGCCATGTGACCAACCCCACCGTAGGAGTAACACTGCTCGTGCATGGTAATTCGTTCTCCACCATGGGTGCCTCGCACAAACGATCTTGTGTCAAGCGGTCGACCACCTGTAGGTCTATTCCTCTTGGAACTCTGCGTCATCTGTCTACTGCCTGCTCCAGAAGACTATGCCGCATGCCGGCTAGTGGTGGGTCCTGCGGTTGGAGACTGTTCAGTAAGGAAACTCTCCACTAAGAGGGCTCGCTCCAACACCCCTGCCTGTGTCAGAATGCTGTGAAGAATAACTGAAGCTCTGATCTCTCGCATGAGCCCCTACTCGAAGGTTCGTGCCCTGAAGAATGGGTCTCGTACCATGTCCATCGAATAGCATGAGAGATCGGTAAACCTCGTCGCGTACTAGGCTACTGTCATGCTTCCCTGCCGCAGCTGTAGCAGCTCCTGGATGCGCACCGCTCGGAGGGTGGCTGGGATGAACTCTGAGCGAAAAAGGCTCTCAAAGTCTGTCCAAAGTAGAGATGTCTCGTCGTGCACCTGGAGCATCAAGCTCCACAATCTGCCTGCTGCCGCGTGCAGGAGGCTCACTGCAAGGACCACCATAAGGTCAGCTGGTGTCCCTACCAAACGGAAAACTCATACGACTGCCTCCAGCCAGTCCTCCGCTACCTGGGGGTCCATCTCCCCGCGGAACCTAGGTGGTCGTTGGTGCTGAAACTCATGCAGTGCACTAAAGCGACATGCATCGTCAGCGGCTGAGGCTGGTACCATCAGTGTCTCGGCGAGTAGAGGTACCGCTGGTGCCTCAGCTGTCAAAGGGCCCTGTACCGAGGCCTAGTCGCTCGACGGGTTGTCGTCACGTACAACTCTCAAAACCCTAGCTAGCTGCCATCGTGGGGACATCCTGAAAGGAAACAGGTGCGCCATGGTCAAACAGTATACCTGGTTATCTGACATAAAGTAATCACAAAGAAAACTTGAAACACACATGCAATCAATGTTTTCATGCATTAAGTCGGAAATCGGAAGTCAGGGTCCTGGTGTACGGATACGTCGGTTGCCGCACTAACACTGGACTCCCAGGACTGATAACCACACTCAATACTCTTAACACTACTGCTTCACATAGAAAAAGAGATCAGAGTCCAAAGTTCTGCAGTAGAACTGAACTCCTCTGATACCAATTTGTCATGACCCGTCCTCAGGGCCCGTGTCGTGACTACCCCAAGCCCGCCTTCCTTATACCAGGGGCTGGCGACTAGCACCAAGGAAAAATTCCCGGTAAAAAGGGAAGGCATTTCGTTTGTAAAGTAAACAAACACCACAGAGCAAGAAAGCAGTAGAAGTAAACACTAAGTAAGAACTGGGTACAACAGTAAGTGCAAAAAAGTTAGTGGGCCAGAATACAAACCCAAACTGAAAGTAAAGTACAACTTGAAAGGGAAAACAGCAACTGAAAGTAAAGCCACAACGTCGAGCCACCCACTGGAAGTCCCACCTGAAGGGTGAGTACAGATAGCCTCCACAGCTCTTCGGGTCCAACCATCCGCTCCGAGTACGTCCCACCTAGAGGACCACCTCTGGGTACCGTCCTGCTCCACTAGCCTCAACCACGATCAGCGTTTTCCGTCGTCTGCAACCAACACAACGTAGTGCGGGCATAGCCCGTGCAGGGGTGAGTATAAGATACTCATTAGGGACCCCGAGACCCTCGAAGGTCTCCCAGAATCCACAAGGATAATCCACAAAGAAAAGATGCAATCATGAAGTAACATTTGACACTGCTTAGGTATATTCCCATACATATACCTAAGTCATCAATTCCAGCTCGCTCCAACCTCCGAGCCCAAGTACAACCCAGTCCACACAGGAAAGCAAAATGTAAATCCACACAGGATAGCACAACACAATCCAGATAGGAAAGAAAAACATAAATCCACACAGGATAGCACAACACAATCCACATAGGAAAGAAAAACCTAAATCTACACAAGATAGCACAACACAATCCACATAGGAAAGAAAATCAGGATTTCAGCTCACATAGGATTTTCATTATCGAAACTGTAACTGCTGAAGAGCCCCATCTCTGGAGTGTACGGTGGTCCTGTCACGACTCCTAGGTACTTCTCACTAACCTAAGACTGCTGAGGTGCTCCTCCTGCTCAGTACTATGGGCCTACTGCTACAACCAATCGCTTCCCCACATGGGTCTGCCGCTACAACCAATCACTCCCCCTCATAGCCTCCAGAGGTACTCCTTCTGTTGAGTACCACGGGTCTACCGCTACAACCAAGCGCTCCTCCACCATGGGTCTTCCACTACAACCAAGCGCTCCCCCTTATAGCCTCCAGAGGTACTCCTTCTATTGAGTACCACGGGTCTCCTGCTACAACCAAGCGCTCCTCCATCGTGGGTCTGTCGCTACAACCAAGCGCTCCCCCTCATAGCCTCCAGAGGTACTCCTTCTGTTGAGTACTGCGGGTCTGCTGCTACAACCAAGCGCTCCTACATCGTGGGTATGCGCCTACAACCAAGCACTCCCCACTGGGCTATCCGAAACACACCTAGTCGATCGGTCAAGCAGTCGTCAGGTCTCATCCGGTTACACGGTCTCCGTACTCTGCACGCTCGTCTCTAGGAGGGTCCGCTCCACAATCTACTGGTTGATACTAAATGTATCAAAAAGTCCCATGAAGAAGTAACTCAAAGGACTGCCTCGTCATAGGGGTCTCAACACAGCAGATGGCACGTCAATCGGACGCCCGGTCTGTGAGTTATTAGCCTTTTTGTCCAAGGGGCCCGGTTGGTTTCGTGTACGAATCAACCCCACCATACCTAAATTGTACCCTGAACTCACATAAGGTATAATCATAGGGACCGTTTCTCAACGTGATCACCAACGCCACTGACGGTTCGTCAAACGGACGTCCAGTCTGAAAGTTATCATCTTTTCTGTTCTAGGGGCCCGGTTGGTTTCATGAGTGAACCAACCTGACCACACTCCGACGGCATCCAAACCTCGAGCAGAGTAATCCAAAAGATATGTCTCACTAAGAGGAAATCAACGAGACAGACGGCGCGTCAATCAGATGCTCGGTCTGTGAGTTATTGGCTTTTTCATTCCAGGGGCCCGGTTGGTTTCATGAGGGAACCAACCAGACCGCACTCCGACGGTGCTCAAACCTCGAGCAGAGTAAGCCAAAAGATCTGTTTCACTAACAGGAATCCATCAAAGTCAATAGCACATTAATCGGACATTCGGAGCTCAAGTTATGAGTGTTTCCGCTCCGAGGGCCCGGTTGGTTTCGTGTACGAACCAACCCGACCGAACTCAAAGTACTCCGAAACCTTGAGTTTAATATGTCTAAACGACCGTCTGGATCCAAGGATCGCATCTCCGCTGACGGTGCATCGATCGGAGGTTCGTAGCCCAACATATGGGCAAAACACCGAAGGAGGTCCAAAACGGGGGGTCTGGGCCCGGACCGACCCGGCACAACCCCACCTGGGTCGGCCCGAACCGGGTCGACCCGACCCGGGTCCGGGTCCGACCCGGCTGGGCATGACCCAGCTGGCGCTGGCCTGGTGGCCAGCAGGTTGGCACGGCCGTTACGGCTGAGCGAAGAGGGGGGCACACTGCCCCCGCGTGAAGAGACCGCGGCCCCGCGTCGGACCGCCCTTGCCAGCGGACGCGGATGGTTGTCGCGTCCCACTCCCTCTGGTCCCGTGCGGTCATGGGACCGCAGCCTGCCGCCGCGGCTTCATTCGCGGCGGTTCCTCCCGGCGGCGCGCCGGGCACCGCCGCCACCTGCCGTCGGCGCCGCCGTGCCAGCGAGGCGCGCAGGCGGGCCGCTCCGCGGACCCCCGAATGAGTTCCGGTGGTCGGAATTGCATGTTGTCTTCTCCAATGTCCATCCCGGGGCCCGTCTTTCACTGCGAGGACCTCACATCGCCCGTCCGGCCTTCTTTATCGTCGCCCGCCAATCCGCTCACCAAGAACGAAGAGACGGTGGATTCGGACTTGTTCGTTGGTCCGCACCCACCGTGTTAGCGGTTTTAAAAAGTCTTCCGAAAATTATTTAAACAAACCGCGGATATAATCAAATAGATTAAAATGAACAAAACCCCTACCTCAATGTTTTCTTCGAACGTGAGTTCGTCGCGGAATTAACGGTCGTGGAAGAAGAGGATCGTCGCGTCGTGGAAGGGGTGTTGCTGTCGTCACGGTACATGGCGTTGCGTAGACAAAATCCGAGGATTTAAATCACACAGATTTAATTGAACCATTTAAACCCATGTTGAGGATATAATTCAAAAAGAATTAAAAGAATTGCAACCCCCTACCTCAATCGGTTTTTGATCGAAGATTGTCGCGGGGAAGGAACGTCGCGGAAGAAGCGTCGCGGAAGGAGGATCATCAGCGTCGCAGTACACGGCGTCGCGTCGTCGATCTCAGAGGGTTTGGCGCTCTTCACCGCCCTTCGTCATAGGCCGGCGTTCTTCGTCGGCGACGATACGTTCTTCGCATTCTTCGCATTCTTCACGAAGGATGATGAAGATCTTCAAGCTTTAGAGTTTCTCCAAATCCTCTCAAAAAGCCACCCTCAAGTAAAACAAGTGTTGGTCTTATTTTATTCCCATGCCAACAATTAGAAATTAAAAGTTAAGAAACGAACAATTAATTCGATGAATTAATTGTAACGACTTAACTACCCAAATAATAGGGGCGTTTAGAATTTAAGTAAACGCACCAGTTGACTTTATTTAAAAGAGGTTTCTGCGGGTGCGTTACTTAGAGGGGAAGAAACGGTGGGGATCATGCGGGCCCCACCTCACAAATATCCTACCAAGTGGGTAGGATTTCGTGGGTCCCATATTATCCTCTTAACCTGGCTTAAGTGGCTTTAAGTGGCTTTAAGTGAAATAAAATAAAGTGTCGCACCACTTTTATTTTATTTCTTAACTTAACCCCAAAAATTAAAAACCACACCCGAGCAAACACAACTCCGAAAAAGGCATTTCTAAGAAAATATCGGCGCTGTGATTCCATCGGTGCCCTCGGAATTCTATTCCGAGCACCGGTTCAAAAGTTAGAAAAACCCACTCGTTCGTTCACTGAATGTACCCGAGCAAAACTTCAGAAAAAGATTCCGGGAACACCGGGCCTCGGAATCAGGTGCCGTCAGAAACTGCGTTCTCGTAAAATTCCAAAGAAAATTAAGAAAAAAATTTCCTTGAATATTATGGGTCTTTACAAAAAACTAGTAAAAATCACCAATCATAGAGTTAAGGTACTCTGAAACTAGGTTACTCACTTGGTGAATGTTCTTTGGATAAATTAGAAATTCAAAGAAGCTACTTGGGAACCTGATGAAGCAATGAGACCAAGATATCCTCATATCTTTGTATAATAGTGGAAAATTTAAATGGTTTAATTAATTTTATTTAGCTTATAATAAAACACCACGAGATGTTCTATTTTTGTACTATTATTTATTCAAATGAATTTGATTTCATTGATATCTTGCGTTACATGAAAAACATAGTTTAAATGAACCATGATATACTATTAAAATATTTTTATCAAAAAACCTTTGGATTGGAAAGTATGAATAATACTAATTTAAAATGAAAAATTTATGGTTATGAATTTATAAATCATTTATTTATACATCAATTAAAAGTAAATAATAACTAAAAATAATTTGAAAGTAAAAGATATAGTTTCATGAAAATCTATTTTTATGCACTCAATGTGTTCTTTCTCTAAATAAATTAAAATATTTAAGTTTTTTGAATTATTTTAATGGAATTTAAAAATTATATCCTTAGTCAAATCTTTTAATATTCAGTTAATATTTTTCATGGCATGTACATAGAAGAAAACAAGTTTTATGATTAAAAATGGTTTTTCAAAAAAAAGTGGATTTAATCACTTATTGCACTCTTATTTCAAAATTAATTTCTTCAATATATCGAAAACAATTTGATAAAATTGATTCTTTTTTTGAGTTTAGAGGTTCAAATTTTTAAATATTCCTCTTTTATTTTTGGTAAATATAAATAGTACAAATTGAAAATTTTATCACCTCGGTAAAGGGTAAATTTGTTTAATATAAATGAAATCTATGTTATAAGGCCATAATTTTTTATTAAAATTATTTTTTGATTAATTTAGTTCTACCCTTATAAACATAAGAATAACTTCTATTTTTTGATTGACACTATTCTATGAAAATAAGCTATAAAATATTGAAATAAAAGAAAGTAACAGAATGTCACCTTTTTAGTTTAAAATATCTATTATATATCCACTAAGGGAAAAAAGAATGTGTTGAATGAATTTAAATGTTTGTTTTTAGATTTGAGATATCATTTTCATGATAATAATTTATTTCTACTTTTTAGTAATATATAATGACAAGGAATGATTATACAATATCGATGTCGTATTTCTACAATTAGTAAAAGATAAATTATGTGGGATATAAAAAGTATTAAATGTCATATAATTTGAATTATTTAATGAGTCCCAAATATTTTATAGGTATATATGATATATTAAAGAGGATTTAAATCCTTATATTCAAAATAACCCATTTTATTGATGTTTATAATTTCAAATGAAATGAGTATTTCCAGAAATGAAATTATTGATATTGTATAATGTGTAATATTTTATAATATGTAATATTTTATTAAAATATAAAAAATATATATATATCATATATTCCTCCAAATAAATTTTATATTTTATTAAGAAACAACCATATTCCATTTATCAATATTTAGTCATTTCATAGTAGAATTATTAACCAAAAAGGTTTTTAAATATTTAATATTACAAAATTATCAAAATTGTTAATATAGGGTTAAAACAAAATGAAAATACTGAAAATGTCATAAAAACTTTTCCAAATATTATTGGATGATATTATTTCAACACATACTTATCATAGTATTTAATATAATCAATTTGGATTAATTTGGACATAAAAATTCATTTAAATTAATTTAATATTTTAATAAATTACAAGGGTTCCCCTTCCCTCAATTATAAAAGGGAACCCTTATTTTATCTAATAAACCACTTATGCCTCCTAGATTGACCAAAATCTACCAATATACATTCCCAAATTCCATAGGAACATTTTACTTTTTTTTTATTTAAAAAAATCAACCTTGCAGCACTTAAGAGGAAATCTAAATGAGTTATTTCAAAGAAGAGGAAATCACCACAAATGATAATATTCTTTAATTATTCTTTAAACTATTATAAATATATTATATTTTTTATAAAATAATACCTTTAGTATCCTAAATATATATAAATGAAATTATGAGCATGAAACCACCTTTATTCACCCTCTTTTATTCATTTGTAATGTTTAAATATCGCTTCTGCATACGTACGTCTCACCGTCTCCACATAGAGATGCGATTCATTTCTCATCACCCTATTTTGGGGTTTAGAATTATGATCGATTTAAGGTCTATATATTTTAATTATCAAATAATTATACTTCTTTATTCATAATATAATATTTATCTTCTTACCTTCCACTCCATTAGAAGATGATAAAGTCAATCATACGTACGTGAGGACTACCACCTCTATGAATATATGTTATTGTATTCTAATTTTTTCAAATTAGAATTAAGTAAAGATTTATTTATTTAATATATATTATATAAATGATATAATAATAATTTTTTAATGCTATTTTTTTATCATTCATTCATTATATATGTCAAAAGGTAATGACAGAGTTTATGCACACAAACGACCTACCGTCTCTATGAATGGTGTAATTCATTTTTTATATATCCACATTTATTTATCACTATAAATATGTATATAGTGAATTTATATTATAGTTATATCGTTATTAAAAATTTTGAAATTATTTAACCACGATTAATGCACATGGGACAAAACTACTAAACCGAAACATTCATGAAAAATAAAGAAGATATCCTCTAAAAAATTTATTTTGATGAAGAATCATTAAAAACTAGTCAATAAATGGTTTTAAGTTAATAATATAATGTTTGATATATACAGTAATTGTTTTTTAATATATATATATATAGTAAATTTATTTTAATTATATATAATATTCCTATGCATATGTCGAAATTCAGACATAAAGTAATGTATATTCGTCTCTCTTTTATTTCTATGGGAAATATAGATAGTAAAATTTAGAATATAAATATATTATATAATTTTAGATGAATATTACTAATATTTCACAAACACACACCTGAGTGGTGTAATGCTATAGAGACTTTTGAAACATAGACACATAAACAATAGGCCCATAATTGATATACATCATCTCCCAATATGTTCTCCATAACAGAAACCCTTATTATACCTGTCATACATAATATCATTCGTCATAACTTGGGGAAAGGAAATCTATGAAATGATGGGACCATATCTTGACAATGTGTAAAAAGGAGAGATATCATCTTTTTATGAGCATAAGAGTATGATGACATGAGAATAACATTTTAAAAACCTACATTTTATATCATATATCTTAAACATGTGTCATTAAAAAATCATGGAAGTTAGTAAGTTATTATGCATAAAGGAATCAAATAGAATGATTCATCATAACATAACATTAGAATATGAAATAGATTTTTATCATACAAATATACATAATAAATAATTTCCAATATAGTAAAGGCTCATTTACATGGCTATCATAGAGGATTGAATTTACTCCCAAAACCAATATAGTGGTCAATTTTCACTCCCAATATTATCATAGTGGATAGATTCCCTAACTAAACATGGTTGAATCAACATTATATTTCTATTTATCTCTTGGGATATAAATATTTATTCAATTAATTAGAGGGAGGTATAGTTCAAACCAGTCATAGTTATAATGTAACCACCACCCATTCTTATAATGTAACCACTATCACATAATGAAAATAATATATATATAACAAAAGACCAAAAACCATTCATTATATAAAAACCCATGAAAGGAAATTATATTTACTACACATTTATAATATCGGAACCAATGAAAACAAATGGGATTAATAAATCATTCATCATATCAAAGCCCATGGAAAGAAAAGATTTTCATAATACATTTCATCATAGCATAACTCAATTAAAATAAATGAGTTTCATAACAAAATCATAATTGTGAACATAAACCAAATAGATGATGAATAAGAATGGTATCCTTGGATCATTTACCCATTAAAGAATAAGTAATATCAATGGATTCCATCTTAGATGTAAAATTATTTTGATTGATCACTTGGAGCATTTCATAAGGAGAATAGACATTGAACGTCAAAAAACTCATAGTAAAATATAAAATAATTTCATAATCCTTTTGATAAAAAATATCCTTGGAAACTTGTAAGGGATTATTTAAAACTCATTGAAAAAAATTATTGAGGAAAATATCCATTCCATTTTTGAAATAACTATTAGAACAAATAGTTCAAAAAAATTTGAAAATAATTTTCATTGAAAAAACATTTAAATACATGTGAAATAATATATATAACAACGATCTAGTCATGAAGGTGGAAAATATTATTCATTTAATATACATTAATAATGTTATTAATTTCAAATTTCTGATAAATGTAAAATAGGAATTATTTTGAAAATTATATGAATATTTCCCTCAATAACTTTTCTTCAAATTCAATCATGGGATAAATTTTTTTCTAATAAAACATTTTGTGAATTATTTTATAAAAATTGAAAACATTTATTGAAAATAATATTTTAATAGAAAAATAATTTTTGAAAAATGTGGGAAATAAAATATTATTTTCATAAAAACATTTATTTGAACTCTGACTATATAAAGGGAGTAAAATAATGGAAAACATGAATTCTAATGAAAAAACTTGAGGTGAATAAAATTCATTAGTTACTTTATAAAACCCTGACCCTAGAAGCCTGAAGCTGGTTCATTACATTATAACATTTTCATGATTACAAGGAATCCAATCCAAATGGATTGAACATTTATGCAGTTTTGGAAAACCTAATTATATACTTGATACCCATAATGCATTAAAAAAAGAAAATAAATCATAAAATAAGTAAAATCTTAGTATCCTTGAAACTAATTAAAAGGATTCCTCATTATAACATGGGGAAAAGAAACATAATAAGGGTGTAGAGAAATTCTCAATAAGGGTATGTAAAGAGAAGCAATAATGAAACAATAAGACTAAATCACATAGAAAGGTAAATAACTGAAACACGTTTCATTTAATCAATAAACTGATAATTAATTTCTTCCGTATATTTAATCATATTAAAGTATCATTGAAAATAAATAAAATGAATAAAATATATATGATTTATATTATTCGTTATTAGACATAATTTATGAGGCACATGAAAGCCTATACTAGTATGACCTTTCAAAAGGTAGTTCAAAACTACAGGTAGAAACCCCTATAATTTAGAAAAATGATTTGTCTCATGAGAACCTATATTTTCTTCAAGTGGATATATAAATTTTACTCCCCAACTATCACTACATATTTAAATAATTCCACAAAACAAGTAACATAATTAAATAATAAACAATATTCAATATGAATTATCTATATTTAATAAAGAATACAAATTTATCAATAAGTCCATAGAAAGTCAAATAAATTTCAATGTAAACACCATTCATAAAAATTGTATATTAATCACCCAATAATGAGGTTATTTAATGAAATTTCCAATTAAAAATTATTATAATAAAGTTATTGTTTCAAGATAAATTAACCAATCCGGTATCAATGTTTCATTTAACCTAAGATTAAATTGGTGTTGCATATAGGGAAAAAGAAAAATAATTAAATTTACTCTAAAAGTAAAATGTTAAAATTGTTAGGGTGTTAAAATATCCCCGCCCTATATATGTTGCATCATTAAAATTCAAAATTGATCTTGGTAATTGAGGGATTGATATTTTAAAATAATATTTTCAAGAACTGACATCTTAAATATGGTCAATAACTCATATAAATAGAAAGAATGAAAAGTAAATGTGAAGGTCACTATAATACTAGGATTTCAAATATGAGAAAATTATTGAGGACACTTATATTGAAGAAAAATAATACAATAATGTTACGATGGAGAGTAATAGAGAACATGTTTAGTTGAAATTTTATGACCGCAAAGAATTGACCATAATTATTAAAATGGTCATTGATATAATCAGAAATTATGATTATACTATTTTTTTGTATCATGGCTATTTTTCCTATATTTGAGGAATTTTATCACTCTCTAAGAATATAATCAAATATACTTACTTGATATTTTTATATAATCCCAATATTATCCTTTTTTCAAGTCTTATATTGTTACTAATTCTTTTCTTATCACGTGTTGTATCATATGGTGGACTAATAAAGTAATCTATAAAACAATATACAATGATAACATTAAACCATTTTATTAATGGATAACTTTTCCAAAATATTATGATCTAAGTCTTTAGAGTAATTTCCAATGTAGTTAATTGTATCCAATTTACATTATCTATATAAATCATCACATTATCTGACATCATTATCTCAACATTAAGAACATATTAGGTCTTATCATTCCCTCAACCATGTATTTTAAAAAATTTAACTTGATAATGATTTAAATTTCTTGGTATAATTAAACATGTAATCCCAAATCCTTAATGAAATATTACTAAAGTAAAATCGAAACATATTTTATAAATCATATTTTCATAACATCATCAATAAAACAGTTTTAAAATATATTTTATAGATCTAAATACAGAAGAACATTAATAATTCCACTTTGTTTGTGTCAATATCATATGTTTCACCTTGATCTCTCAACTTCATTAGAGGTATAATACAGTGATTCTTGGGGAATTTTTTCATATTTCCCCAACACCATGTAGTTGTAATACTGAGTATTAGCATTATCCATCAGCCTTTATAATATTTTTCCTTGGTACATTACTCTTCACACTTATAACAGGCACACAATCCATTCAAGAATTTACCAAGGTGATTCATTCAATAGTTATGACATGGTGGAAAATCCATCATTCCCTTCTTATATTAATCTATTATTTTCACTTCCTACCAATTTATATCTTGCTTCCCTTTGAAGCCATAAGATGTTGATAATTATTTCTATTTCTTGGTAGAACAAAAAACTATTTCATAATTTAAAGAAAATGATTAAGATACCGTCACCCTTAAAATACATATAATAATACCATCAAAAATTGATCCATATTGAACTCCATTTTTCATATATAATTCGTATCATACCTTGATATCCTCATAATGGTACATTTATACTCCACAACACTTTCTACCTCCTTCTTATTTAAACTAAGGTACTATCTCTTCATCTGAATTTTTTTAATCCAAAGGGAAACATTTTTCAAATAATGTCTTCTTAAAATCCATCAATTCATTGAGTTATGTATCCTCTTCCTCCCTAGTATTATAGATCAACAACCACTGTTTATCAGTATCACCATTAAGACAATACACTACAAGTGTAACATTTTTCTTTTCACTACATCCCAATGTCATGAATATATTCTCTAGATACATATTCCAATAATTAGCAACAATTGGATTAGTAATCCAAACAAATGAAGAGGGTATATATCATTTAAAATGATATAACCATAGAAAATATCACTATTGAAAAGGTTTCTCCTTCCAAGAAATGTTGAGTTTCATAACCTAATTTTGTTTCCCTAATATATTGATAAATTTTTTATTTAAAATATTAGCTATAAAAACTTTATCAGTAGGAAATCATCTACATTTTCCAACATTATTGATACCATTATTCCTTAAATTCACATTATCTAAAAAAATTTCATATACAATACAATCTCATAAAATTATGAACATTTTATAATTCCAAATATAGTGTAAAATATAACAAAAATTTAAATTTTATGCATAAAAATGTTATGATAATAAACATGGTTTATTTGGGGATATATTTACATTAAAATCCATAATAATGGTGGTAATGAAATTTTGAATTATCCAAAGGATATCCCTAGGCAGGGTCAAAATTCATTCATAGTAGGGCCTATTTTTGTGTACCAGGTTATGCTTGAGTTAGTCCTGATGAACCTTTTCAGAGTTGTTACCCCTGGGCATCTCTAATATAGAACCACATCCACATGTATTATTCATATTGGGATGATTTTCTAGGAATACCCACAAAATATATAACTTACCAAGATTATATGATGTTCTTCTATACTGACACTAAATTTTTACATTATAGTTATGTTAACTAATCTATTTTTTCTTAAATCTAGTTTCCAAAGATACTACTAAACTTATTCTGATACCAACTATAACACCCCGACCTCAGTATCCTAGATATTATTCATTAATTTATTATATTTTCATTATTACAAATAATAATATCCCAAAATACTATACAATTTATCAATTTTGCAAAAACATGTTACATATATGATACACATAATAAATTAGGGAAAGAAAATAAAGAATGACATAGCTAAAAGCATAGAATCATTAAGACTCATTAAAGGATTACACATTATAACTTAGGTAATGGAAATATAATAAGGTTGAGGTCAAATTATTATTAAGGCTCTTTAAAATTGGAAGTAAAAATGAATCAATAAGAATAAATCACATGGAAATATAAATAATTGAAACACATGTCATTTAATAAATAAACTAAGAATGAAATGCATCGATAAATTTTTTCATATGAAAACAACATGGATTATAAAAATAATACCAAAAATAACTATAAATGAAATTATTAATTATTTTATTTCATGTATAAGGAGCATGAAAATCAATACCATCAAGACCATTCACTAGATGGTTTAAAACTATAGTTAGAATCCCATTTAATTTGGAAAACTGATTTTTCTCATGAGAACCTATTGATAAATTGAGAGGAAATATAAATTTTAGGACCCACCCATAAATTCCTTTATAAATAATTCCTTATATTTGTTAATCTATTTAATTGATAAATAATATGCCTTATCAAATATTCATATTGAATAATGAATTATGATTTATCATTATTTCCCCAGAGAATCAAATAATTTTCTATGTGAAAACCATATGTAAAAATGTTATATCCTCTAGGAAATAATAATATTCATCACCAAAGAATGTTTATGTTTATTTATATTTCAAATAAAATGATTACAATAAAGTGATAGTTTCAAAATAATATTATCAATCAAAAAAAGTGAGATTTCAAAGATAACTTTTATCACTTGGTGATTTTCTAAATAAACCCATTGGGTGAGATAATTCAATTTGAAATGAAAAATAACATGAATTATGAGTGAATAATGATACTAAAATATAATGTGGTGGTATATAAACCAAATTAAAATGAATTAGTTCATATCAACAAATAATCCTCAAGGGACTGTAAATTGAGATGAAATCCAATACTTTGTGTTTCCTTTTGGGTGAACGACAATTTATATCTTGTATAATGGTCCAAATCATGTTATTATCATATTATAGAACCATAAAAATATTTATAATGTCATATATTATCTTTTTAGAAAATCTTATTACACAATTGTTAACAATATTTCATTATTTTCACTATGTGGGTATTAATTGCCTAGTTTTCTAGTGTGTGTTTTGACTTCCTACATGTTGTTCTTATTAATTAAATCATGATTTAATAATATAAAAAATGTAAAACATGATTTAAATATCATATATATTCATTATTTATGCCTTTATAATAATCCATAATATAGGAGGTAATAAATTAAATGCACCTCTCATAGAGACAGTAGGTCATATGTAAGTTTGAACACTACTTCTATTTCTTTTTTGATATTTAATGAAATTAAAATTAAACGATATATATAATTATTAAAATAAAAATATCATATTTATTTCATATATGAAGCAAAGTTTTATTAAAAAAATTATTAATACATTCCATGTAAAGTGACAACAAATCACATCACCTTGAGTAGGCATTATCCCACACGTCCACAGACAATGTAATGGTATTCCCCAAAAATGGTGACCATGACAATATTATTTATATAATAATTAAGAAAGCATAATGAAATTATAAATATCATATATATCATATATATGCGAAAAATCAATCATTTTATATAACCTTGAATGGTGGTAAATAGAAGAATGAATGGCATTGGTTTGCAAGGTGGTAGTCCTCCATACACACGAATGATGATTAGGTATCCCATTTTGATGGATGTGTGTGAAAGTGTAGGTATAAATATTATAATAACAACATATATATATTAAATACCCACAGGTTGTTATATAAATATTTTATAAAAAATTGAATGGTTTGAGAATTAAATTAATCAAAAGTGATCATTAAATCATGTTACCTCTAATTTTGATAAGCCCTTTTGTTTGTTCCCAAAGACATCATTGGATTTATTTATATATAAATTTAATATTATAGGATTATGAAAAGTATTTTGGGAGCTTATTGTGGTAGCTTTTTTTTGAGCCAAATGGCATGAGAGGTATGTATGAGTGGGAGTGGTGAGTGGTTTTTATAGTGGAGGAGAGGTGGCATTCTTGTAAATTTTTAAAAATGGAATTAGACCCATGTTTTATCTAGGAAATGTTGGAAAAAAAATTATAAAAATTAAATATAATGTATTTTATGATCTACATGTGGATAAATAATGGATTTTAAAAAACTTTCTTATGTCATTTTAGCTATTATGTTTACGATTTAGTCCCATATTATGCTTAATTTTATCTTAATCACTGTAATTAATTTTAACTACATTCATTAAACTTTTTTTAAAAAACATTGTTGATTTTTTTAAAATTATAAATTATTGAAATTCCAAATATGGAATCAATTTTTTGAAATTCATAGAACATAAGTGGTAAAAATTAAATTAAAATTATTCTCAAAGACTCGGAGATAAATAATTTTTTTAAAGTTAAAATATCCAATCATTTACAATATATTTACATTAAATTTAAAACTTAAATTGATTATAATGAAATAATTTTGATTAATTTAATTATGATTGATTTAATTTTAGTTTAAAACCAATTTTAAAAAATATTTATCCTTATACACAAACTAGAAGAATAAGTAGTTTAAAATTAAAATTCAGTATTTTTTAGTATTCATAAAAAATGAAACTTCATAGAGATAGACACAAAAATAATCCAAAGATAATTTTTTCATTAAAAATTTAAAACTTTAATTTATTTTTACATATAAAATGTATAAATGTGATAAAAAAAGTAAAATTCTATTTTCCATTAAAAGGAGGTGAAATATTTTTTATTTAAATATAGGTTTTATGTGTAAAATAGTGTTTATTCTTATCTTATTACTATAAAATATATTAGATTAATATAAAAAATATTTTATTGATTATATAATATATATATATTTCACTAATAAAATTCACTAATAGTAATTAATTTAATTTATTAAGACAAAATTCCTTTTGATTCATTGAAATATTTTTTTATAAACACATTCTTATGTATTCAATTTGTTTTGATATTCATTTTTTTCTAATTGTTATAAAATGAATTCAATAATATATTCCCACAATTTTGTTAATCCTATTCACAATCTGTAATTTAACAACAATGATATATGTTCTTAAATTAAATAATAATATTTTAATAATAATATATTATTGTTTGGTAAAACTCTGACTTTTGGGTAATAAAAAATATCAAACAATGTAGTTCTTTCATGTAAATAAATATAACTCTGGGTTTCATACATTACTATTTATATAATATATTTAATTAAAATATTAAATATATCATCATCTCTCGGAATCTTATATTCTAATCAATTCTTGGTGTTGTGTGTCAGACAATATTTTCTCAGAGTTGTGTGTATCATAAGTTAACATGTTGTTTCATATAGAAGAAGCTATAAAACACATAAATTTAATCTAAATTTGTCATATTTTAATGTATTGGGGTGTTAAATTATTCAGGTATGGATCATAATATTTCATCATTGAAATCATGATAAACAAATATATTGTATCATTAAACAATTAACACATTGGTATCAATGAATCATAATCCAAATGAAAGGATAAAATTAAATGAAACATAAATTTTCATTAATATGAGGAGATTCGTGATATAACATTTCACTTGTAATGTCTATATACCAAACAAAATGAACATGTGTTGAATATGGCCTAAGTCTCTTAGAAATTAAAGAGAAACTGGAGATACATTTCCATAAGTCTCTAATTCCTTGGAAAATGTTAAAAAATCATTTTATAATAAATAATATTTTATTAGAAAATTATTATAGAACCATAATTATATATATCATCCTATATATTATTTACTTATGAAATTTTATTATCTATTTATTAACAATTCCATGTTAAAGTAGTATTTTGTTAATAATAGTATTCTTTTTTGTTTATGTCTTGTTTTGGTATTTTCAGTACCATTAAACAAAGAATGGATAAATTATCACCCTAATATTATCCATGATATAAATATCATATATTTTTATTATACATGTATTGAGATTAATCCATTCATGTTAGATAAAAAATTGATATACACGATTCATGGATATGCAAAGCCATATGTATGCATGAATGTTATTTCAAATTCATCGATGGATTGATGGAATGAGTGGTAAATAATATGTTACCATTACATAATTATTTTAATGTAAAATATGTATCAAATATTTGTATTTTAACCTATCATTATTACCTTCCATGTAATTCTCATGTGAAAAATAAATCGCATCATTCTGTGAGGCGGTAGTCTTTCGTGCATAATAATACCATTATCGTATTCCCAATAAATTTAATGTAATTATTAATATATTATATAATTATTAGAGAATCATAATTTAATAAAAATATCATTGATAAAAAAAATATCTAACTATGAGAGGTGGTTATGGGAAACGAATAACATTAGTTTGTGAGGTGGTAATAATTTGTACACAAGAATGATTATTTTATATCGCTTTTGATGGAATATGAGTAGGATTTATGATATTAAATTAACATAATAAAATATAAGAGTATAATTTATTTTAATTTTGTTATATCATCATGGTTTAATAATAATTGGAATAGGTGGAGGAAATAATAAAAGAAAAACTCTTACTGAAGAACGATACCTCTTCTTTTGGTAACATATTTTATTTTGAATCAAAGGAATACCTAGTATAGATTTTTGACCAAAATAATTATTTTCATATTACATAATAGTATTATTTAATTTATATATGAAGATAATTTTTGTAATAATGGTTTTGGAAGTGTGAATTGTAGAGGAGAGGAGTGACCTTTTACAAGTGAGCCGAGTGGCACATTTGAAATTTCTAAAATGGAAATGTATTACTAGAATTTTTCACAAGAAACCAAAATAATAAATGGTCCATTTTAAAAAAAATACCATATAAGGCTGAAATAAATCCATCCAATGGGTTTTGGATAGTTTTTGGATAATTTTTAACACATATTGATATAGCTTAACCCAATGTAAACACATTTTTTCCTTAACTACGATAAATAATTTTTCTCTTTTACCATTAATTGTTGAAAAAATTTGAGTTTAAATTATTATATAATATAAAATATATTTATTCCCAATATGGAATTATTTTTTTCAAAATATATTCTCATAAGTGGCATAATTTAATAAAAAATTAATCACGTAGATGTGATGAGAAAATGGGTTTTCAAATAGCACGGTTTAAAAATTTAAGAAGTTTTTTTATCAAAATCAAATTGGAAATTTTTTCTAATAACATAAATAATATTAATAGATATATAATTTTACTTTTATTAATTTTAAAACCATATCAAATCGATTGTTTAGTTTTTATAAACACTAAATAAAATTATAATTCAAAATAAAAACCAAAAAATTCACTATCCATTAAAAAAACTCTTTTCAAAAAATTATAAAAAATTCATTACAGGATAATTTTTAAATGATTTCTAAGAATGATCTTTATTTTTCTCATCAATTTCATTAAGTAAAAAAATTGATTTTAAACTAAGTTAAAAAAATTCTCAAAAACTTATTTTTTAGAATATGATTGTTCTTATGTATAAATTGGATTTATTCGAATATATTTTCCATAAAACACTAATGTTAAGAGAAAAAAATATCATTGAATATATAATTAATTAATTTCCATTAAATAATTCATTTAAGTTTATTTTCTTAAAATTTTCATGTAAAACACATTTGTATGTATAGAAATATTTTTTCTTAAAAAGATTTATTTTATTTTTAAATCATTTTTATTTTTATTTATAATAGATTGGTCACCAAAGAAATAAATTTATATACATCTGTATATTTCTTAATTTTAGATAATTCTACTCATACCCTTAACTATAAAGTAAAGGTGATAACTATCATATTAAATAAAAATATTTTAATAATATGTCTCATTTCGTCTGAACATGGTGGTGGATGTAGATAAACCTACTATAAGTCTTTCATATAACATAAGAAAAAATATGTGGTTTGTGTAATGAAAAATATAAAATAAGATCAATTTATTTAAAAAAAATTATTCCACAATATCTTTGGGCATTACATTCTACCCAACATAAAATGGATTTTACAGTATAACTATATCACTTTGGTACAAAAAATTCATGATACTTTTTCCTCATTAAATGCTCATGTTCCCAAGTAAAATCTATAATATAGTGGATTCTCTACAAATAATTTACAATGATTGTGGTATTTATTCTTAGAACATTGTATATATGATACATAATCTATAATAGTTAGTCCTTATAAGAATGATCAAGCTCCATGGTATGCCCTCTAAGTTTAGTACATGTGATGGAATAGGCATGTTATTCCATAGGAGAGATACACTGAACACATCATAGACTTGAGAGAGGTTTTATGGAATCCTCAATAGATAGGCTACCATCCTTTTATAATCAATAATTTCAAAGGGATTGATATACCAATGGATTAACTTTCCATTATATTTTATGCACAATTTAATCTTTTGGTTGTGTTTCTATCAATTTCCACTTCGTATATTACTATAAAAAAATGTAAATGAAATTTTTTTTCCTGAAGAACTAATGGATCACAAGATTCATAATATAATGATATTTTATTTATTATATCTCTAGTTATTATCATAATAAATTGGTTATCACCATTTATCCAACATGGATAAATTTTTATATATTGAAGTAATAAATTAATATCTAAAACATCATACAAAGATGAACATAAATCTTATAATAAATGGTTGACCTTATGACCCTTCAAAAAATTAAAATCCAAAACATTATAAATATTTTCAATAAATGTACTAAATTATATTACCATTAATCCCACAAAAAACATGAAGTAACTCAAAATTGCCACATATCAAACATGTGAATACCAAGTCATGTATTCTCCAGAATCCAGATAATAAACTAGATATCCATTATATATTATTTAAACATAAAAGATTCCTTATTCAATAAAATAAACATATATTATTGGATATATTCCTTCAATACAAATGTTATGTAAATTTCTTCGATGATAGAATAATACACCTTTCCATCCAATCATTAATTAGCTCCAGTTTAATATGTAATAAATAATTTAATTTTTTTTATATCTAAAATATCTTTATTCCAATATCAGTATCCCAAATCAGGATCATAATAATGGTTATATTTCATTTAATCATGTGTTTTCTATGAAATATTACATTTCTACTAAATAATTTTTCAAGGTCATCAATACCAGTCAAAATATTCTCAAAAATCCTAAATTCAAAACTTCTATAGAACACAACTTATATATTTCATGATTTATAAAACATAATTCTTAAATTACAATATACAATCACTTTTACCATTAGAAATCATTATTAAACCATTAACATGTATTTTCCATCATATTCCTTAAAAACTATTTCATTGAATATTTAATATGAATCTTTTCATAACATTGAACAACCTCCATCATCATTATTATACCCATTAGTCATTCCATATTTCTATTTTCTATTCATTACCATTCCCCCTAGGATATTTATTCACAAAATTCACATACTTTCCACATTTGAAAAAATAAAATATCAATGACACCTAAGAGTTATCTTTATTTTCATCCATTTAGTTAACAAAGCATTTCATTTTTATACATCAATTACATTCATTGTTCCCTTTTCATCAACACTAAACACATCTTTGTACTTGTTTAGTATATACACATTAGAGATTCTTCCCACATTCTCGACATATAGGAAGATGATTCTTATTTTCTCGATGGTCTCCACCACCCAAACTCTCAATGAACTCCATCCATATCTACTTTGGTGAGTCTAAGAGGTGGTTAAGGTGAATATTGTTAATCATATATCATGATAGATGATTAGGAATAACCACAATATCCTTCTCTATTATCATCCTTCCATATGGTTTGAAGTCAACACATTGTTTGTTATATTAAAAGTTAATCCAATTCATTATAGTTAACACCATTTAAGAAAATCAAAAAGTATAGTGTGAGAAACTATAATAATAGTGGGACACTGCATAATCTTGAAAACCCATTTATAAGATGACTAAATCGTCAAACCTTTTTTTAATTTGTGAAACCATAGGCTTATCCAAGTTTATTTAAGGACATTATTCAAATCTTTTATGATGTTTTATAAAGAGTTTGTTAATTTATAAAACATAACCCCTAGGAGTTTCAAACCAAGTCTATATAAAGGACCCTTTTATGCACTTGGTGAACAACGAGTCTAGTTTAATGAACCCTTTTAGGAGTTATTACCCCTAGGGACCTCTTTTCCAAATACAAATCTACATATATTATCTAGAAAGGTATGTATATGTATTTAATCCACTCACCCTATCATTCATAAAAAAACAAAGGCATTTTCCAATAATATGATTCATCCTTAGACTAATTTGTTGAAATGTAATAAGACATATAATTAGGTATCTCGCCAATTTTTTTATAATCATGTTTCAAGTGGTTCAATAATTATATCATATAATACCAATTATAGATACCCAAACTTCTCAAAAAATTATATTATATCTTTTTAAATGAATATATATTACCTTATACAATCACATGACTTTTAATCATATATTTATGGTGAATTTAGAAACATGAAGCATAAACACTTCTACATAAGAGATCATTGTCATCTACCAATATGTTATTCGTAACATGAACCCTTCATATGAATATCATATATAATACAATTCATCATAACCTAGGGGAAGGAAATCTAGTAAAGGGTGAGATCAAATGCTCAGTATGGTTAAATAAGGGTTTATAAACATATAAAAGCATAAGGATATAACAACATGAGAATAAAATTTTAAAATCATTCCTGGTATATCATAGACTATAATATTGAGTCATGAAATAAATCATGGGGGTTCATAATAAATAAATTATAATGTAATCAAATAAAATCATCCATGATAACATATATTTGTAATTAGACATATATTTTTGGAGTACACATAAGCATAGAAAATATTTTCCATAGTAAGAAATTCTCATTTCCATTTCTATCATTTTTTGATGGGATCACTCCCCTGATCATCATAGCAGTCAAGATTCACTCGCAATACTATCATAGTGGAAAAATTACCATACTAAAGTGGGTTCACATTCCATTCCAATCCTATTTATCTCATGATATTTCAGTATTTAAAAAATGAATTAAAGGGAAATATATCTTCCACCCATCATGGTTATACCATAACCAATATCATTGGATATAATGTAACTATTGTCATATATTAAAAATAATATATATGTGTTGTATGATATCACAAAACATTCAACTAATCAGAACCAGTGGAAATAAATGGTCTTCATAACAAATTATCATGTTATATCCAATAAAAAATGTGTTTCATAAAACATTTAATTATATTTTAGCCAACCTAAAAGAAATTTTATTCATAGGAATATCATCTTCGTAATGATAAACCATACAAAAAATGAATATAAACATTATCCTTGAATCATATCCCCAGTAAATTATAAGTAACACAAAAGAAGTCATCTTAGATAGAAAATTATTTCGAAAAATCACAAGGATAATTTCATGATGAAAGAAACCTTTAAACTATGAGAACCACTTTCTAAATCATAATTGTTTTTAAAATCTATTTATTTTAAAATAACCTTTGAAAATTAAATGGGAAGCATTACAAATTAGTAAAATAATTTTAGAGGAAAATAACAGTCCCATTTTAAAATTAAACTTTTAAAACAACATGGTCATAATTTTTTTTTGAAAGTAAGTAACTTTTAAAATAACCATTATAAATAGGTGAAATAGTATTTCAAAAAATGAGTTTTTAGTGATGGAAGAAAACATAATTTATGACATACTTGGTAAATGAAATATTTCTTTCACATTTTTGATAAAATCTAATCAAGAATTATTTGGAAAACAACCTTAATATTCCTTTCAAAAAAAATAAAAACATAAAACATTTGTAAAAAATTATAGATAATTTGGATAATTCTAAACAAATTTAATTTTTTTTAAAACATGATTTTGGAATAAAAATGAGTTTCTCAATGAGGGAAATAAAATTGGATTTTGTTAAAAACTCTATTTATAATTCCTAGGTGAATTGTCATGTGGAAAATGAAGGGAAAACATGTATTATCATGACATTAAATTAAGATAAAAAAAATTATTCTATTTAAATGTGGATCCTAATATTTCATTATCAAATGCATAAACATAAACAACCCCAACAAAATTTGAGATTATATTATAAAACCATTTCCATATTGGTAATATTGATTCATAAGACACAGTAGTGAATAAAATAAAATTAAACATAAAATAACATGAATAAAATGTGGTTAATAATATAATTTGTCATAGGGTTAGTATATACCCCACACAAAATAAAGGAGTGGTGAATATGGAATAAGTCTCCTTGAAATAAAAGAGATACTACAAATCCATTAGCCAAAGTCTTAGCACCCTTAATACATGTTGTAAACTCATTTATATAAATTAATAATTTATTTTAAATATATTAAAACAAAAAATTATATTTATAATATTATATATGATTTACTTTTGACCTTTTATTATCTGTTTATTAACTATTCAATCTTATAGTCATGTTTCTGATAATAAATTCTTTTTCATGTATGTTTGGATTTGGTATTTCATATCCTTATATATTGATAATTGTTTAATTATCTTTAAGATTTTTACAATGGTATAAATATTATATATATTCAGTTTAAATTTATTTAGTGTAATCCATTCTATGTTCATATAGAAAATAAAATACACCGTTCATGGAGACGGAATGTCGTATGTACACTTGAAAATTGTTTCAATTTTCATGAAGAATCAAATGAAATAAATGTATATAATATATTTAAATAACAGAAAAAAATTTATTTAATATATGTATATCACATATTTTTATTAAAACCTACCCTTAACACCATCCATGTAAAGTGTTTTTAAAGAACAAATCACATCACATTGTGGGGCGGTAGTCCACCATATACACTATGATGTTATCATATTTACATGGAATTTAAACTAATATGTAATATAGGATATCATGATTTTTGAAGAATAATAATATTATAAATATCATATATAAATAATAAACCCACTATTATATCCAGCCATTTGACACAGTGATGGAAAATGAATAACATCATTTTGGGGGGATGTAGTCCTCGATACAAACGAATGATGATTTCATATAACATTTGATGTAAGTGGAGAAAAATTTAGGTTGTTCCAATTACCTTTAAAATACCAGTATATAAATTATAATGAGGTTATTATATATTTATGGATTAAAATTTGAATGTGGTGGAGGAAGAATAAATTAAAAATAATCAATAAAGAACTCTATCTCTTTAATGGAAAAATTATTTTTTTTTTATTATATAAAAACACTCCATATGAATGATTTATACCTAGAAATTAATTTTATAAATAGAGGAGTGAATTAGGGAATTTATTTGGGTAGGTCTGAATAAAACCTGGTGGATTTGTAAGTGTGAAGTGCAGCAGAGAGAGGCTCCACTGTGTAAGTTTGGTATGTGGCACATATGTAATTTTTTTAAAAGAAAAATGTGTACCCATTCTTTTCATATTCAAAAAGGATTCAAAATGGTCCATACTCCATACTATAAGAGAAAGGGTCTTGTAATTTACATGCAATGTTTTTTGTAAATGTTTTGGTTCATTTTTAACCTTTTTCTTTTTAGTTTAACCCCTAAACCCATTTTTACCTTAACATTGGAAAATAATGTTTAATATTTATACTATTAATTATAGAAACAAAATTAAGTTATAAATATTATATAATATATGTAGTCATATTTCAAAACATTTAATCTATTTTTCCAATATCAACAAATATAAGTGTCAGAATTAAATTTCATTTTAATATCTTAGATGTAGTAACAAATAAGAGATTCAATGAGAAAATATTCCAAAGTTTTAAATGTTTTTATATCAAAAAAATATGAAATTTATTTTGATAAAAAAAATTAATTTAATATATATATATATTAATTTTAATTTAAAAACCTTATTAAGTAAAAGTGGATGTTTTTAATCCATTAAATGAAATGACAGTTCTTAATGAAAACCACTATTTTTCATTATTCATCAAAACATTTATCCTTTCAGAAAAAATAAAAAATTCACACCATGATAATATTGAAATGATTATTTTAAAAATTAATTTCATATGGTAAAATAAATTTTATATATATGGGCAATATTAGTTTTAATATAAATGCTCAAAAGGTAACAAATATTCTTTTTTAGATAAATACAGTTTTATGTATAAAATTAGATTTGTTATTATCAATTTCCTAGAAAACCCAAAGGGTGAATGAAAACAAAATTCTGTGAATATGTAGTATATAAATTTCATTAATTTAATTCATGAAATGTTTTATTTTAAATAATTTAGTGTAAAATATGTTTGTGTGCATAAAAATAGCTTTTCATACAAAGTTTCATTTACTATCAAAAAAATTATTTTTTATTTATAATTAATTGATCACTAAAAAAATAATTTTATATACATGCATAAATTTTCAAAATTTAGTTAATCCTACTCTTGCATACCATTCCAATGGTTATGTGATAACTATAATATAAAAAATTTTATTTTAATAGTATGTCATGTTTCATTTAAACTTGGTGTTACTTATTATGCAAGCTACACTTTGTGTTTTATGTAATATAATATATACCCATAATTTAGTTTAATAAAAAATAATAAAATGATTAAATTTATTTAAAAAAACATTCACAGAAATAGTTGGTGTTACATGGAACGTTCCTTTTTTAGAACTTATTTATTTTATGTGGTGTATATAAAAACCAGTAATGACATATATATATATATATATATCCTTATTAATGTTTTTGGTATTTATATATCTTTATAAAGTTATTTCATGAAAGGGGCTTAATATTAAAATTATACCAAGTTGTTAATGGTTTCATGTAAAAATCTCATTGTTTACCAGGATTATTTATAATTAATATTCCATTGATGAATACTCAAGAACTACTTCTCTTGAAACCCATTAATTTTTTCTTATATAGTAATTAATTTGAAATAATTTTTTCCCTTTATTTTTCCTCACCTAATGTAATCAAGATACTAGAAATATGTTTTTCGAGATAATCACCTTTATTACACTTTTTGTTAAAAATACATTTTACTTTTATATCTATGTTTTCAAAAAAATGTTTTAAAAAATTATTTTAATATTATCCTATGATTTTTTGAACTTGTTTTTAGGACTGTGTACTTATAGAAAAAATGTTACAAAGGGACTCTTCATTTCGTTTTATGAATGTGGTACTTTTTTAATTTATTTAAAAATTTTAAATGGATTTTTTTCTTTTAAATTATACTACATGAATGGAATTTCCCAATTTTTGGAGCACTCAATGAGTTTATTATTTTATTACATATTTCCAAGGTTATTTTAGATGAAATTTTTTCTTTTAATGTTTTGAAAACATTAGTATTTTAAATAATCGATTTCAAATTTGACAGGTTATATTCCTCACGAATTATTTAATGATATTTTAATGGTGTTTTAATTCATCGAAAACAACAAAACTTGATTTGGCATATGGTTAATAGGGGATATGATCAAATGATACCTACCTTCTAATTTATATGGGTGGATATAGTTTATTATTATAATGTATATTTGAAACTAATTCCTTTTAAATGGGTTGCACTCTTATGAATTGATGGAATTTTTATGAAATATATATCATTTCCATGAGTTATTCTATGATGTACTATTTATGAAGCCCATTTTTTGAATGGTTATGATATAATGAATGTATTATGATCCTATGAAACACATATGTATGTTTTTCATTATTTTAGGGTAGATACATTATAACCAAGGATGTCGTTAATATTTTACCAAATGGAGGTGTTTTATTTATAACAAACTAAGCTATGGAAGTATATCTCCCTCCAATGAATTGGGTAATGATTGATATCTCCTTAGATAAACATTATTAGAATGGGTAGTTAACAAAGTTTTGTAATTGAATTTATCCACTATGAATTTATTGGGAGTGAACCTATACTACTATAATGGTTTGGTGAGGAAACTCGTTCCACTATTATAGTCTTGGAAATGATCCATGAATTCTATGGATATAATTTCACTTGCATATGATTATTTATAAAGCTTATGTGTTATATCAAAGTTAGCATATCATGCCTCATGTTCATTGATTAGATATTGATTCATGTCTTTTGAAATATCATTCTTCATTCCATAACTCAACATTACGATCCATGATAATTAGGTTATTGTTTACAAAGGTTAACCTATGTTCTCAGAAACCTGTTTTAACAACCCTGATCTTGGTAGCTTAGAGATAATTCCTTACTTTATTGAATTTTAATTGATACATTGGCTTGACTCCGAAAGGTGAAATTGAATTAGTGGTTTTAGATAATTAGATACATAAATGGTATAGATTTTACATTGTAAATGAAAATATTAAATTATACATAAAACCAAAAAAAATTATATCCTTGAAAACTCATTCAATGATCTCTTCATTATATCTTGGGGAATAGGAAAAAAATAAGGTGATCTCAACTACTTATTAATTTTTAAGTAAAGTATAATATATAATTGATCAATAAATAATAATCAAAATGTAAAGGTAAATAACTGAAAAAATATTCCATAAAAATTTTGAATGCTTGAATAGATAAGTTGTAATCAATTTGAAAAGGAAAATAACTGAAAAAGCATACCATTTAATAAATAAAAAGAGAATAAAATGAACTGATAGATAATATCATAGTGAAAATATAATGTATAATAATAAATAAATTCTTAACAAAGGAAATTTTTAATTATTAGATACCATGATATCAGACATCAGGATACCTCTGCTATAAATAGCTTCCAAAAACCTGTTTAAATACCTCAGATAGAAACCTATTTAATTTGGCCAAAATATTTTTTCCATAAGACTTATCGATGTGTTGAGGATATGTATTATATCGTGCCCCTTAAATAAATTATGGTAGAAAAAATTCATAATATATTTAAGAATATACAAAACTCACAAATAAATATTCCTTATCATCAAATATTCATATTGACTAATAGATAGAGATTTATCAATATTCTCCCAGTTAATCAATTAATAGTCAATGTAAACAACATATTTAAAAATGAAACACTATTTTTGAAGAAAAACATTTGAATTATAAAATAATATTTATATTTATGAAAAATATAATCTAAAATGAAAAATTATAATAAGAATTTGGTTATTTCAAAATAAATTTAACAATTACAAAAGAAATTTTCATTTTATAATCACATTTACAACTTGTTAATTTTAAATTCAAATCCCAATGGATGATATAAGTAAAAACTGTAACTTAAAACACCATGAATTATTATTGAATCAGGATATTTCATGTCAGAGGGTCTGTATATACACCATATAAAAGTAATTAGGTCCATAACATTACAATATGCCTCAATGAAGGGAAATTGACATTAAGTCCCTTACCTCATGTTTTCTAATTATTGAACATATTTTAAAATCTTGTATAACGTTTTTAATCATTTTATGAATTTATAAAATAACGTTATTAATATATTAAATATCATATATTATTTTTTTAACAGATCTTACCACCTATATCTTAATAATCATTCATTATTTTTATTATTTTAGGTGTTAATTGATTTGCCTTCTCAATTGGTCATTGTCATGGTTGTTTTGGTTCTTATTCATATTATATATATTTAACATATTCAAAATAATAATTATGATATAATTATATTATTGATACATCAATTACATCTTTAATAATAATCATTTAAAATGGGTTTGATAAATGAAGCATGTAACGATAATGGAGGAGGAACGTCGTGCGTATGCATGAGTAACACTTCCATTCTTCAATGATTGTTATGAAAATGTGGTAATATTTATTTCAACATTATATAATGATAATAACATCTTAAATAAAATATTATTTATTTAAATATACATATATATATATATATATATCATTTATGTGGTGTGGTGATGAAAAGATAGTCACATCGCTTTGTGAAGGCGGTAGTGCACATATACATGAACAATGTTATCAAATTTATGTGAGTGAAAATGTAAGAATGAAATTGATATATGATATTTTAGAGTGATAAATATGTCATTAATGACAAAATTATTTCATTTATCTAAAAAATATTCATTAAAATACTTATTATTACCATCAATATAAAGCATCAGTAAAAGACGAATCACATTTCTCCGTGAGGCAGTAGTCCAATGTACACACGAGTGGCATTACTTTATCCCCTATAGAATGTAATTTCATATATATATATATATATAATATTATATTATATAATTACCCCAAGGTATATTTATGTTATAAAAATCATATATATACTTTAAATATCTCATTGTATCCAACCAAGAATTTTTTTAATGGAAAAATGAATGACATTATTTAGCAGGGCAAAAGTCTTCCATATACATGAATGATGATTCAGAAACATATTTGAATGGTGTATAGGTGGATAGAGTTCATTCCATTAACATAACAATATCAACATATATAGAATATATTAATAATTTTATATCATCATTTTTTATAATAATTTAATTTGGTGTAGAATAAATAGTATAAAAATACTCATTGAAAAATGTTACCTCTTCCACAGATATCCTCTTTAGGGTTTCAAAAAAATCCTTCCTACATTTGATTCTTGGATATTTTGATCCAAAAGGACACGAATTTGTGAATAAGTGTTGATATGGGGTGGTTGTTTATATTTTATTCCAGTGGAAAAGAGTTTTTTTTAAGATTCATTCATACCAATGTTTTTACCATAAAAACCTCCAAAATAGTACCTTCAGTAACCTAGAAGATATGAGGTCAAAATTTTGGAGTTTATCCCTAGATGAATATTTTGTGTAATTTAGGATAACATGTATTCATATTTTTTAATATTAATAATCTTCTTATTACATTATTGTTGTTCTTCTACATTAGAAAGTATGTGATAATGTCATAAAGGTAGTTGTTGGACTAAAAGGTCACAAAAGTTCCCCACTAAGATGAGAACTCATAAGTCCTACACCATTATTCATAAATATATGTTAAATATCTAGATGATATCATTTTATGGACACAAATTATGTGGTCTATCAAGGTTAGAGACTCATAAGACTTTGGTACACCTTCTAATGGTGTACACCCTTAGTAATACTCTATAGGATATTATGATAGCGTGACCCACCAGTATGAAATCCACTTTTATATGTGTTATTGGATTATCCTATTTGTGGACATGTTTATTGTTCCTTATACATTATGATTATTGTTAATTATTATTAGGAGTTGGGTACATTTATGTATTGATGAGAACCATGATGATCGTTGTTCACAGCGAGGTAGGATACGTTGGGTGTATCACGAGTAATATGGAATTAATGAATAATTAGAGAAAATATGTTTCCATTATGTTATTTAACAAGAAGTTTATATCTCAATCACATTTATGTAAATGATATAACTAATATAAATCAATGGATATGTTTTTATACATATTGTTCAAATTCTGTGAAGTCAAAGAAAGAGACATCGAGCACATAGGTTAATGGAACTGAAATGAAACCTACATGATTTAATATATCCTGATAAGGGGATTATATTACATAGTAAGAATATGTATTAAGTATTATATTTTTGGGGTATTAAATTATTTCTCTATTGGTTCCTTTATGTTTTTCTAAATGTTATCCTTGGAATTAAGGTTGATTCACCAAATGCCATTGAGAAAGAGGCTAAGATGGTCCTACGATACGTGTATCCAAAATCTAAGTTATATAATATATTATTATTTATTATTTAAAAATTTGAATAAATGTTATTCATGTACATGGTTTAATAATTATTTATGTTTTCTTCATCTCATTTATTCCATTACCAGTTATTCGAGATAATATGATGATATAAAAATATTGAATAATTATTTATTTTATATTTAGTGAATATAATATTTATTTTATTTATTGAAGAATAATGAAATTATAATTATCTAATAAATAAATAGTCATTATTCAATGGCCAAAAATTATGTTGGTGTAATGGTGGACCATGATTAATGGTCCAATGAGAAATAATAAATATTTAATATTATATGATTAAATAATATTTCATTTAATTTTCAAGTTATGCACATGTCAATAAATAATAATAATACTACTATTATTATTTGGCATGGGGTTCCATAGGGATTAAATAAATATTAATGGTATATTTTGAAATTATTTATTTCTAACCCTAGAAATATATAATCCTAATTATATAATTTTATTATAAAAGCCAATTCAGTTTTTTGGTTTTGCACAACAAATTTGGAGAAACTGCTCGAGCACTTGAGATCTCCCTTCTCAAATATTTCTCTTGAGAATAAAGGGAGATCATTATCCACCTTCCAATCATGATTCATGTGAGATATATGATAATTATTTGGAAGCAGTTCAGAAGGTGATTAATGAGAGATGACACAAGACTAAGATATTTTTTTACTAGAAACTGAATATTCATACCGTGATTTTTAGAGATTTATGGAACACATGTGGATCACTGCTAGATGGAATCTGATTCAATTCTTATAACAAAATGATCATACAACACTGATCTATTTTCATATCCATAAACAATGAAATAATTTCAACAAGTTAGTTATCTAATTAATGAAATTGATTATAATTAATATTTGATGATCCCCTCTCTAGTTCGGGAGTTTTATCCTTTTTTATATTATTTCATTTAATTCCATTGATCACAATGTTAAATGTTGTGTAAAATCTCATATTAATAATCATTAATGGAAGAATGAAATGTTGTAATGACCCATTGCACACTTCCAGTATTACCAGAACCTAAAAGTTATATTAGATTTGTCACATAGTTATTTATAATTATTTAATGATCATTGATTAATTTACACATTTGTTATTTAGTTTTCAATTCATGATTAATCAGTCATTTAATCTGAATTATGATATCTTCATCTTCATCCTTCATTTCTCATAGATCTAATCAATATTATTAATTTTATAAAATAAAAAAATCCATGATCTCATCTGGAGGTACCAAGGATTCTGGCTAGATAATATAGGAGTACACACCATGTAATTAGAGTTACATTCTATTTAACTAGAGGTACATGTCGTGTAATTGTTTTCAATGCATCTATAATTAATTCAACAATTAATTCATTCTGTGTTCATTAATGAAACTCGGTGAAATTATTTCTTACACCACGTGTTGACTATGAAAATGTGGCATATAGTAAACCCTATTAAAAATTGTGCATCCTAAGTACATGGAGTGTAGTCCATTTGAGTCGTAGATGGCCCTTGTATTAAAATTCATGTCCCAACTGACTGGTGACCATTTAACTTAAAGACCACACACCATGTATTCTCTTATACACACCATGTAATCCAAATTTCCAAGGCATAGTTTACACTCCAAGTCCCTAGGCATGTTTTACGGATACACGGTGAGATATGTAAACATTGTGTAGTTGTAATGTACATGATGTGTACTTATACCAAATTTCCCAAATTTAAAAATTATTTAATATACCATGTAAACCTTATTGAAATGTTCTTTCATGTGGTAATTAAGATGATAGGATATGCCATGTGATGGATTTTTACTATATATATTTATATATATCTAAATTTTTAATTAATATCACAATAATGTTAAGATATTCATATCATATATGATTCATATTACATTTGGTATACTACGAGCATTGAATCTTAACACGTGACTGAAAAATCATGTAATTCCTATAATCATTAAGTAGATAGTACTTGTCATGAAAGTATATGATAATATGTGTGTGCCATATGTCACAATAGTAACTAATATATGAGTATAATATATTTTTGGTATATTTAGATAGGTATTCATCATGTTTCATCAAAGGTATATTTATGTAGACAACTAATTTTATATAAATTTTGTTGGTTTAAAATTATGATGGATGGGAATCTCAAGGTAATTAATATTAGAATTAGGTTAAAATAATTGATTAATTATTTAACAAAATTAATTGATTCAAGTTATATTTATCATAGATAAGAACAGTTATGAGTTTGAACTTTTTTTTTATTAAATGTGTAATTTGTTTCATGTGTGTGGATGATAATGAGAATATGCTATACCTTTGTATGTTATTGGTTTTGTTTAATTTATTATTAAATTATATTGTTGGCATTTGATCATTCTCTAATTTTATTATAAAAGGTCATTCATTCCCATGTTTTATTATTTTTAAATCATTTTCCCCTCATATTTGTGTGAGTAAAATAATATATAGTAGAAGGAGCACCCAATCTTGTAGAGGTGGTTCAAGTTAGAGTTTATGCAAATACAATCCAAGAGGGATACATAGGTGGACAGACATAAAGATGTAATAGGAACCTTAATTGGTTCATGGTTTTTTTCTCTATATAAATTGTTAGTTTATCAACTACTAGATAAACTAACTATTATTTAATTCTTATGATCATAAAACTTTATAATTTTATTCCTATCACATTGAATGGTTATTTCATTATGGATGTTTTTTCACGATCACATGTATTTATGAAATTAACAAGCAAGGAAGATATATCTACAATAAATTTAACTATACATAAATATTATATAATACATGGTTAATTAGTTATATAAATCCACTTAATACTAAAAAACATCTGATAAGGATAATAATTTTCAATTTATGCATAATGGATAAAATCCCTCAATTAAATATTTTTAGTCGGTATAGCATTTCACTACATCTGTTAAAATCGAACCATAGTTCAAAGTGATCGACCATCCAATGTAGGGGTGATTTTAATTATTAGATAATGGTAACATGATGTTTTTGGATGGCATTACTTAGTTCACATCAATAGTTGACCGTCATAGTATTACTTGGTGTAACTAAGAGGTAAGGGTTGAGGAAATCCAATTTAAGGATTTCGTGATTAGTGAGTCCACTCAACAGATCAAGGAACTTTGAATTAATGAAGATATAATTTGGAATGCCTACCAAAACCTATTCATGTTTCATTAAACATATAATTTTTGGGTAATTATAAGGTGAATATTGATCATTTCAACTAGAATTCCAACGGGATATTCCAAATCCAATTCTGATGGATATTGGGTTTCAATAAA
This sequence comes from Viscum album, assembly GCA_963277665.1. Lineage (NCBI taxonomy): Eukaryota > Viridiplantae > Streptophyta > Magnoliopsida > Santalales > Viscaceae > Viscum > Viscum album. The sequence continues at coordinate 1,445,907,025 of OY728151.1, read as the reverse complement.
ATACTCGGAGACTAATAAATATAATAATATTTATTTTTATAAATCTTATCACATATAGTACTAAAATTATACTCATTGAAATTGTATAGACATCATTAAAATTAATTCAAACATATCACTGTGATATAAACTTGAGAAGGATAGCCTTCTCACGAGCACAAATATCCAAGAGTCGCAAAGGCGCTTATGCATTATTCTTCATCATGAGAAAAAATTACATTCTAGAACCTATTACTAATGCACCTAGAAATTAGTCAAGTGATGATGAGTTATCAACCTATGAAAAAAAATTGAAAATTTCCATTGATGTTCAATGTTTCATTCTTTCATTAATCTAATAATATTTTGAAACAACATGATTTCATGGTTGTATATAGCAAGATGTATCACCTTCAAGATCTCTATCAATATAAGAAATGGAAAGTGTGGTATGAGATCTCCATTTCTTTTTTTACAACTATGCTCATAGAGTCTATGCATGTTAGGCCTCATGTTCTAAACCTCATTAGCTATATTGAACACTTAGAAGTCTTATGGATTAAATTCCAGGATGAGTTGTATAAAGATCTCATACTTTAATCACTCGTTAGGACCATATCTTGTTTTATTGTTTATTACAATATGATCAATTAGAAGTATAAAATTTTGAAACATTTTATTTTGATTATCTAATTAGATAAGGACATGGGGCATGAAAAAAAACATGTGGTTCTTATGCTAAAAAATAAAAGGAAGAACAAGGAAAAGGGTCCCAAGACACACAAAAAATCAAAATCCCTTGAGCATTTTCCTTCCAATAAGAGGAAGATCTAGATGCAAGGAAACTAAATAGAGGTAGTATGTTTTTTATATGGAAAGCTATGCCACTAGAAGAATAACTAATACCAAAATAAAGGGGGAAGCTAATGGTTCATTTTTTAGTTAGTGTAATCATTCAATATCTAATCATTGGTTATTAGATATATCTTGTGATGCTCAAATATTTATCGAAACTTAGGAAACAAGTAGATTCTAAAATATTTCTACACGATAGGTGGATCTGAGAGTGGAAAATGGTGTGAGGCTAGCTACCTTATCCATTGGTGAGTACCAGCATTCATTTCCATTAGGATTGATTTTTGGTTTTAAAATATTTTTATTATGTACTAACGATTACTGAAAACATAATTTTTGTATCATTCCTAGATGAAAATCAGTTTATTATAAATTTTAGACAAAAAATATTTTTTTCCATTATAAGGACCATATATTTTATAGTATAGAACATTTAAATAACAGTCATTCTGTATTAAATTACTAAATCTATGTATTTAAAATTGATAATGAATCATGTTCACACAACTCATATAATGTCTATCTATGGAATCATCGTCTTAGTGATGTGAATGAGGTTCATTTTACATAACTCTATATAGATGGTTATTTAGAATAGTCTAAGCTAAAACCACTTGAAATATGTCATGTCAGTTTACAAGGAAAAATGACCAAACCGCCATTCAGTTGAAAGGGTGAAAGGGCCACAAATCCTCTTGGATTGGTACACACATATGTGTGTAGACCATTTCTAGTAGAAGTTAGAGGTTGATATTCTTATCTAATAACTTTTACTAATAATTTGAGTAGATATTTTTATTTCTACTTGATGATGAATAAATATGAGTCTTTTGAGAAATTTAATTAATTCATAAATGACATTGAGAATCAACTTGGAAAAAATATAAAGGAACTTTGATCAGATCGAGGCGAGGAATATCTCAACCAAAAGTTTATCTACTTATTATGGGAGTTTGGTTTCTATTTCAAATCAATCCACCTTATACACCAAAGTGTAATTCTTTTAGTAAAAGAAGGAACCATACATTATTAGACACGGTAAGGTTGATGATGAGTCATGTAGATATTCCATTATCCTTTTTGTGATATTCATTATAAATTATGAAATACATATTAAACTGAGTGCCAACAATGGTGGAAATTTTAATTAACTTCAATTTATGGAGTGGAAAGGAACATGTTTTGTTTCATACATGTGTATGGGGTCGTGAGGAATTTGTTAAGGCATTTTATGAAAACCAACTAGCACCTCGCAGAAAAAACTGTATATTTATAGGGTATCCCAAGGAAAAATGATACTACCCATAAAAACACTTATACAAAAAAGTAACAATCACCAAAAAAACCATCATTTCTATAGGGATACCATCCTCAAAAAGGATAGAAGAAGAAATATTGATTTGATTGATGTTAATGATCAAGATATATAAGAGATGGAACATGAAAAAATTCCATAGGTCCCTATAGAAGAAGGTGTCCATGAAAAACAATTTTTCACAGGATTCTAAGAGAGGTAAGTGAACCAAAGAGATATGCTTTTCTAGTCACAAAATAAGGTGACTCCTTATTGGCTGAAAATGATGAAAATATCTCCTATAAATAGGTAATATAGATATCATAATCTATAATAATTCAATAATCCATGAATTTTAATGTGGATTTCATGTACCATAACCAATTTTGGGTTCTGGTTGATGTGTCAGTTGATGTAAATCCCATAAGATGGAAATGGGTATTCAAGAGGAAATTAGACATAGAAGGTAAATTAAATACCTATAATGTATGTATATAGGATAAAGGTTTTAAACAACATCAAGGAATTTACTATGATTAATCCTTTTCACTGTTTTACTTTTTAAAATCCATCAAAATTACATTTACTAAATCAGCATACCATGACTATGATATTTGAATGTTGAATTTAAAAAATGAATTAATTAATGGGAACCTTCAAGAAGATGTCTACATGATAGAACTAGAATGTTATGTGACTCATTCTATTTTAAAAAGAATTTTCAAGATATATAGATCCATTTAATTATTGAAGTAAGAATTCGGGTTTTGTAACATTCAATTCGATGAATCCTAATAATAATATGGTTTCATTAAGAAAGAATGTGAGTCGTCTATTTACAAGAGTTTTAGTGTTAATTCGGTCATCATCCTAGTAGTATATGTTGATGCCATATTACTTATTTTAAGTTACATATCAGCAATACAGATTGTTAAGGACTATATAAACAAGTGTTCCTCCATGAAGGATTTAGGTGAATCAGCCAATATTTTGGGGATCAATATCATTTGTGATAAATCAATGAGGAATCTTGGACTATGTCAAAGTACATACATTGACCATATATTAAATAGATTTAGTATGGAACAATCCTAGAGGGGATTTCTTTTGGTTTCATAGTGTGTAAACATTTTTAGGAAAATGATTCCTCAAATAATACAGGAGAAATAGAAAATGATTATGATCACATATGATTCAGAAATAAGATCAATCATGTATTCCATGTTATGTAATTGACTTAATGTTTTATATGCATTGATATCGGTATGAAGATATCATGATGATCTAGGAGAACAAAATTGGTCTATTGTTATGGATATCCTTATGTATCTGAGAAGAAATATGGATATGTTCCTATTGTATGAAGGAGAAAAGGAGTACAATATTAGGGATTATATTGATTCTATATTTCAGATAGATCAAAATGACTTGAATTTATAATCAGGATATGTTTTATATCTCAAAGGGGGGCCTTTGAGATGGAAGAGTTCAAAATATCCAGTTATCGCTGGTTTGATAGTGGATTCCGAGTATATTGTGGCTTCTGATACATCCAATGATGCCATTTGGATTCAAAACTTTTTGCAAGATCTTGATATGGTACCAAGCAGTAAAGATCCTATAACATTCTATTATGATAATACTGTAGTGGTGGATCTGGAAAAACATCCACGGTCACACCAATAGAGAAATCATATACTCTATAAGTATCACCTGTTGAGGGATTTTTATCAATGGGGTGAAGTTTCAATGAGAATATTACTAAAAAAATAGAATTTGGTGGACCCCTAGACTGAAGGACTATCTTATCAGAAGCATGAGTTATATGTGAGAGCAAGCGGACTGAATGTTGTTTGAAGTTGGATATAGTGAAAGTGGGACTCTGTTGGAGTTTCTACATGAGAACAAACTTCTATATACATTATGATTACATGTATTCATACTTTTGAATATTAATAATATTATTATCACATAATAATTATTATTATTATATATAACATAGTATGTGATAAAGTCCAAAAAGTAGTTGTTAAACTAAAAGGCCATATATGTTCTCTAGTATGTTGAGAACCTGTTATTACTATGAAACTATTCTTAAATATACGTTATTTATCTTTATGATATCATTTGAAGAGAATATATGATACAAAATATCAGGGGTGGAGACTGATAGGACATTGAGGTACATTCTCATGGGGTATTCCCTTAGTAATATTTACTATGATATTATGAGAATGAGACCCACCAGTAGGAAATACTCATTTATATGTTTCATTGGATGTTTCTATATGCAAACATGTGTATTGGTCACTATAATATAATATCATTATTAATGAGTATAATAAGTCACATACTTTATTGTATTGATGAAATAAATGATGAAGGATGTTCACTATGAGGTAGAATACATTGGGTTTGTCACGAGTAATATTGTATTAATTAATAATGTGATAAAGTATTTGTCCCTTCTATTTTTAATGGAAGTTGATATATCTAAACTTGTGATGGAAATCATATAGAATAAATAAATCCATGTTCATGGTGTTCTTTAGGAAAGTTCAATTTTCAGGATGTCAATGAAAGTGACATCAAGCACATATGTTGATGGCACCGACATGCAACCTTCATGATTAGAGATACAATGATAAAGTGATTATATTAATTAGTAATCATCCAATGGAGTAATTTTGTCATTTCAAAATTAAATTATTTCTCTATGGGTGCCTCTACATGTTTCTAGACAATAACCTTATTCTTTTGTCTAATTCACTGAATGACACTGAGAAAGGGGCCTAGAGGGTAACACACTATGTGTATCCAGAATCTCAATTAAGTAATATATTATTATTTATTATTTAAAAAGTGTAATAAATATTTTTCCCACACATTGTTTAATAGTTATTCATGTTTTCTTGATCGCATGTGTTCTATCACCAGTTATTCAAGAGAATATAATGTGAGATGAAAATTTAATAAATACCTATTTTCTATTCAGTGAATATAATATTTCTATATTTATTAGAGAATAATGTAGTGATATTCATAAAATAAATAAATAAACATTAATCAAGACATGATAAATATTGGTTAGGAATGGGAGACCAAGTTTAATGGTCTGGTGTTAAATAATAAATATTTAATATTATATGATTAAATAATATTTAATTTAATTCTGATGTTAATACCATGTTGAGAATTATTATTATTGTTATTATTCTACATGGGGTTCTATAGGGATTAAATAAATAATAAAGGTAACTTGTTCAATTATTAATTTCTAACCCTAAAAATATATAAACACAATTATATTATTTTCAATGAATTCGAGTTCATTTTTTGGTTGAGAAAAACAAATTTAGAGAACTATAAAAATACTAAGAGAGATATATTCTTTAAGAACGCACCCATGAATGGAGACCGATCATCCTCCACCTCCCACTCTTTAGTCAACAGTGCTCTAGGAAAAGCATTGTAAGTGGTTATTGAGGAGATCAATGGTGGAAGATGCAAGAGAAAGGATCCTCTATGTTAGCATCCAAATATTCCTCTTGAAATGTTCAATGATTTTTGGAACACATGTGCATAATCACTATAGGGAATCTTCTATGATTCCTACAATGTAATGACCATACAACACAAATTTGTTGTCAGTTCCATCAATGATGAAATAATTAAAAAAATGTAATTATTTAATTAATTAAATTTATTGTAAATAATATATGATGATTCTCTCTCTATTTATGGTGGTTTATCCCTTGTCTATATTCTTTTATTTAATTTTATTCATCACAAAATTCAACGTTCGGTAAAATATCTAATTGATCTTCGATCATGGAAAATAGTAAAGTTAGGCATGACCCACTACACACTTCAATTTCACCCATAACCTACATGAAATAGACCTAAAAATTGGTTTTGTAAAATTTTTTAGGTCATTTTTAACCCTTATACTCTTTGTTGAACCCCTAGAAATCCATGTTTACCATAACTGGGGTAATTATTATTTACTATTTTCACTATTAATTTTGCTCAAAAAATATGATAAACTTATTATAAAATATAACATATTTCGATTCCAATTATGGAATATATTTTTTCAATTTCAATTATCAATATTTCAAAAAACTACATTAAAAAGAATCCAGAATACATTATGAGAAAGCGGGTTTTTATAGTGAAAATGTTCAAAAGTTCACAATGTTTTTATATATAAACTCATTAATAATATGATTTAAATAACATTAATTAGTCATATTGATTTAAAATAGAAATATTTTTACATTAAAACCAATTAATAATATACATTAACATTAAAAATGATTTAAATAGAAATACTGTTTTTAATTAAAATTTATTATTTTTCATAATTCATCAAAAAATGTATTTTTTCAGAAATATAACAACAAATAAACCTAATATAATTTATTTATGATGATTTAAAATATTAATTTTATTTTATAATATAAATTTTTTTAAATTGGAAAAAATTAATTTAATGATATGTACTTGATGTGATATCAAATCATTTTTAAAAAAAAAGATTCTATGAAAACCTTTCATTTCTATTAATTGATTCTTATTTTATTCCAAATCAATAGATATCAATAATTTTCATAATTTTTTTTCTATTATCCATATGCAAAAATTTAACTTCATTGTTATTACTATTATATTATATAATAATATTATAATAATAAGTCTTATTTCATTTAAATTCGACGTTGTGTGCAACATAAGCTAAACTCAGCATTTGTATAATGTAAACTAAACTCATTGATGTGTGTAACTCAATGTAAACACATTTTCCATGTAACTATATATATATATTGAAGTGATAAAATTTAAATAAATATATTTCGTTGGTTTTTTATTATCATTGTTCTATGTCATATACACTATTGAAAATAATGTTCATATTTTATAATCTCATGGTGTTACATTCTCCCCACCATATATAAATTGTTTCCTCACAATTTAGACGTGACACCATTAACAATGGGTTTTGTATTTTAAAATTACATTATTGAAAAAAACTATATCATAAAAGGGTTAATAAAATACCCTCTTAATAATATAGGAAGGTAATTAAAATGATCGAATGGAATCACTTATAACTAGGTTTCTATATAATAGAAATTCATTACAAAAGATGATGTGGACATTGAATAATAGTGTAGATAATTATGTATAATGACAGAGTTCACTAATCACAAGAAATTTAATGACCAATGGAAACTCAAGAGCTCAAAACCATAATTATATAATGATTTAAAAAACATTTTTGTTCTTCATATATGAATGTAGAAGGATAAAATTTTTATTCAATATTATTTTCATATGGATGAGGAATTACATTTTTCATCTAAGAATATAAGGATATATATACAATTGATATGTATCTATTTCTTAAGAACAATGTCATCCTTTGGTTGTGATTAGATCAATTTCCAATTCATCACTTACTATATGATACGAATATCTAAAAATTATTTTTTTGTGGAAAAATCTCTAAATCACACTTTTAATGGATTATAATATCCATAGTACGATGATAATTCATTACATCGATCATTAGTTATAATTATAACAAAATTTTTATAACAGGTTATCCAATATGATAAAATTCAAATATTTTGAAGTAATATATTAAACTATAAAACCTCCTACAATGTTAAATGTTCACCATTCCTCAAATGGTTCACCGTATTACCAATCTAGATGATTAATATCCAAAACATTATAGAGAAAATCAATTAATTAGAAAAATGAATATATCATTAATCTCACAAAAAAAACATGATTATACTCATACTCGTCACATTCAAAACATATGAAAATATTCATCCTCTATTATCCTAAAATATTTTAAAAACATATATTACATAAAACCGTATTGAAAAAATTCATGATTCCTTATTCCAAAAAAAAATATTATTTGATATATGACTTAAATCCAATAATTTTTTTTACTCCATCAGTGATAGAAAAATCCACTCTTTGAGGGAATCATTAATCAGTTCTAAGGTAGTTTGTACTATCAATTTCACATTATCCATATCAATCATCTCTTCATCCTAATATCATTATATCTACATCAGGAACACATTAGGGGCAGTCCTTCCTTTATTCTTATGTTTTCAAAGAACATCAACATTCCACTGAATCATTTTTATTGGTCATTGGTACCATTCAACATATTCTTTGAAATACTTAATAAAAATTCACCACAGTAAAATCCTTATATATTTATTAATTATTATAACCAGGAAATAATTGATTAAAACACCATTAAGATAATTATTTAATAACAATATTGGAACATTGATAATTCCAATTTGTATTTAGTAATAACATAATCATGACCATGATCTATTACCTCATTTTGAGTTATTTTCCATTTACTCTAGGGGTATTATTTTTTATAGTTCCCCATGTCCATATAGATGAATCGTTTAACATTACAAACATTTTTTCCCCTTTTAATCATGGGAATAGTGGAATTTTTTCCCACACTTAAATAAAACTACATTTAATTTTAGGAATGTAACCAGGTGTTTCCTTCCACAATTATCACATGTTGGAAAATCATTCTTCCCCTTCTTCCCTTTATCATCATTTTCTCTTCCCACCTCTTATTATCTTTATTCCATTAAATTTCATAATAAATATATAGTTTCTTCTTTATCTTATTATCACATGATACAATGTCTTAAAAGGATGATAATTTTTGGGAGAATATCTCCCTTTAAAAAATTTGAATATGCCCATAAATGAAATAATATTTCTTACTATTTGGATTACATGAATTGATGTGATTCCCAATAATTATTCTATGATCCATTTATAAATGATGAAATTCACTATATTATAATATATCATTATGAAAAATTACTTAAATTCCCAAAATTAGTGAAATACTTAACATAAAATAAAAAACAATTATGCATAACTAATCTCATAATCATAAAAATAATTTCTTTTTTAATATATCTATTTTTAAATCCTTCATAATGTTTTGTAGTGAAAATGTGAAATATCCTGTTAATTTTCCCAGAGTGTGTGTAAAAATAGGTACACAGTAATGCTCGTTGTCACGCAATAGGTGATGATTCGGTCACGCCCAATGTTCCTTTATTTGATGTTATTACCCCTTGGTACCTCTATGACCAAACCACTTCTACTTGTACTATCTAAACATGGATTTATTACTTGGAAAAATCACATAATATCTTATTTACCATTACATTTGGATATTCCTCTCTATATATTCTCAATGTATATCTTATAGTTATTCTCTCTAATCTATATTTCCCTAAATCTTGTTCCCAAGGATTCTACTAAATGTCCCTCTGATACCAAATTTAGAGACCCCAATCCCATTATCCTAGAGTTTATTCCCTACTTTATATCATAATCATAGATACAATGGATAGAATCTAGAAGGTCCAATGAGTTTAGTTGTTTTTGAGAACCAAATACATATATAATACCCATTTTAAATTGGGAAAAGGTAATAAAACATGATACATAATTAAAGCAAAAAAACATCATAATTGAATAATAATTAAAAGATATATTATTAATATCCTGGGTAAAGAATGAAAATAAGGATCAGATGAAATTATTAGTATTTTTTTATTACAAAGGAAAATATAAATGATCAATAAGGAATAATCAATATAAAATGTTAAATAAATTTCCACATGGAATTTAAATAATAGGACTGCATGAATAAATATGTAATCATAAATACAGAAAGTTAAATAACTAAATTCTCATTCCATTTTATAAGAAACATATAATGAGATGAATCTAGAGATAATATCATTGTAGAAATATAATGGGTAATAATAACTAGATTCAAAATTAAGGAAATACTTAATTATTCGATGACATTATCTCAGGAATCATAATTTCTCAACTTTCAAGACCCTTCATATATAAAGTAAATATTGTAGGTAGAATATTGTTTAATTTGGCCAAATTAATTATCTCAGGAGATCTATAGATGCATCATGGTGCTATATTATACTAGGCCCCACCCATCACCACAGGTAAAAAAGAATTCATTGTCAATTTAATACTCTATTTAATCCAAAAAACTATATTACATATCATGAAATTACCATATTGTGTAATGAAAATAGATTTCTTAATTTTTTCCCTAGCTAATCAAATAACATTAAGAATAAAAAATATATGTAAAAATATTATATGGTTTAGGAAAAAGAAACTTATCAATTATACAAGAATATAGGTATTTCATATAAATATAGTTCACAATAAAAAATAATTACATGAAATAGAATGTTTTAAGATAAATTTAATATTCAAAAAAGAAAGTTAGATTATACAATAAATATTAACACTTGGTAATATTCAAATCAAATCCCCTTGTATGAAATAGTTCAAATTAATAAATAAAATATGATGATGTGTGATTATTCATGATATTATATTTCAAATGGGAATTATATAAACCATAAAATTTTAACTAGGTACATAACATTAAATTATTCCTTAATTAAGGTAAATTGAGGCAATGCCCCATAAATGTTTTGTTCCATTAGTTGAATATAGTTTATCCTCATTTATATTTAATTTATATATATTATTAATTTATAAAAAACCACATTAATATTTATAAAAACATATATGATCCATTTATAACATCTTACCTCCCTTCTGTTAATAATCATTCATTATTTTCATTGTGTTGGGTTTTAATTACCTTTTTTTCTCATTCATGAATTGAGATGAAGGTTCTATTTATTATGCATATTATATAGTTTTATCATATCCAAAATAATAATAATTTCATAATTATCAGATTTATACATCAATTATAAATTTAATACCAAATATGAATTTTGGTTTTGAGAAATTATATATGTTATAGTCATGGAGATAGTATGTCATATGTACGTATGAGTAACATTTCTATTTTCTACGATGAATATGGAAATGTGGTAATTAATATTTAAACATTACATAATGAAAATGTTATCATAAATAAATTATTATTCATTTAAATATACTATCATATATCATCCATGTTGTGTGGTTATGAAAAGAGAGTTAGTCACTTCCTAAATGTGGTAGTCCATATGTACAAGAATGATGTTATCATCATTATGTGGGTGAGAAGTTAAGAAATAAAATTATGTATTATCTTTAAAAAATGAAACATATGTCATTAATATAATAATTATATCATTTATATCAAATATATTCATTAAATTTATCTTTATTTCATTCCATCTAGAGTTTTTTTGAAGGATGAAAAACATCACTTCATGAGGTGGTAGTTCGTCATACACACGAGAGATGTTACATTATAGCCTATAGAATGGAATGTAAAAAAGGTTTATATTTTATAATGAATCATGATATTTAATTAAATTAATAATAATTATATATACTTTTGATACATCATCACACCCAGTTGGGAAATGTGTTCATGGAGAAATGAATGAAATTGGTTCCTGAGGTAGTAGTTTGTCATAGACACGAACAATGATTTCGCAACCCATTTGATGATATCTTGAGGTGTTTTTTGATCCTAAATTTAACATAAAATATTATCATTTATATATGAAAATATATTTTTTATATAATCATGTTTTGACAATAATTAAAGGAGGTGGAGGAAGAAAAAATAAAAACTCTCTTTGAAAAATGGTGCCTCTTCTTTGGGTGTCCTCCTTTGGTTTAAAAGAAACTATACTATGAAGGATTTCACACAAATATAAGTCTTATTCCATTAGAGGAGGGTATTCTTAATGTTATTTTTTATAGGATAGGAATATCCAAAATTGTTTGAATATGTGAATAAGATAAGGGATGTGGTTTCTATTTATATGTGATGTGAGTGGAAAACTTGTATTTGTTTGAAAAGATTTAATCATATCCCTAACTTTATCATTCCATAAGCTTCCAAAATGAGCCATTATATAGAAAAAATCATATGAAATAGAGTTACTTACATAAAATGGGTTATGGATAATTTGGTATTACAAATTTACCTTTATCCTCTTAGGCTAATCCCCAGTAAATACATTTTCACCTTAACCACAGTAATTAAATTGACCTATTATCACAATTTATTTTGGTCAAAAATTAAGTATACTTTATTATAAATTATATATTATTATTAATCCAAATATTTAATCTATTATAAATTCAATTTACATATGTTTAAAATTTGACTTTAAAATTAATACAGCAGATGTGAAAAAAAATATGGTTTTAAATACGAAAATGTTCAAAATTTTATAATGTTTTTATGTATCAAATCAATATTCAAGTGATTAAAATGAGACAAACTAGATTAATTGATATAAATTGAACTAAATTTACATTAAAAACTATTGAAAATATAATTTATATTTATATAAAATTGAAATTGAAATGATGTTTTCAATTAAAATTTAGTATTGTTCACTGTTTATCAAAAAAATAACACATTTAAGAGAAACCCCAAAAAATAAACCTTAGATAATTTTTATATTCTGATTTAAAAAATTAGTCTTTATTATTCCAAATAAATTTTATAAATGTTTTTAAATTTAATTTTTTTTTTTTTTGAAAGTGTGACTAAAATTTATTTTATAAATAATATAGTTTTTTACAAAACATTTATTTTTCTATAAAGTGATTATTATTTTATTCAAAATAAATTAATAACCATAATTTTTATAACTTATTTAGTATTATTTATGCTTTCAAATTTAATCAATATGTTATAAAAATTATATTAAAAAATTATATTTTAATAACATTTAGCATTCCTTTTATACTCGGTGTTGCATGCAATGTATGATAAACATAATGTTTTGAATAATGAATGTTAAAATAAGTGTTTTGTGTAATTAATATTTAACTCACTGTTTAATGTAATAAAATATATTGATAAAATAAAATTTATTGAAATATATTTCATGGTTTTTCAATGATCGGTGTTGGAGGTTACATACGTTATCGAATACGAAATTTTTATTTTAAAATTTTTAGTTGTCACAATTATTCTCATGTTATTTTTATTTGATCATTGATATCTACCTATTTAATCCATACTGTTAATTTATGATCAGTGATTTTTTATTTTTCCTTTCATCAGTTTATGAAGATGGTTTTGGGAATGATGTATCTATGAAAGTTTTTAATTTTGAGGAACATTATGCGATACTCTTATTAATTCTTTTTATGTTTCCATGTTTCTAGATACACTAAACATATATTATTCATTTGTGGATAATTTTGATATGTAAGAATATTCATCTAAAAAGATGAAATATCCTTATATGAAAAACTTGGGTCGCTATATGAAAACCATTGTCTGAAAGTTAACCGTGAAAAAAAACGTCCCTTGTAATTCATTTATACCAAAAAAAAATACATCCCTAAAATAATTTTAAAAATACACACATGGATGAAAATGATATAAAAAATAAATGATTAAAACATTTAAAATGAGGTTTTTATATAAAATGGTCCCATACCTTGATTCTAAACCATAAAATATGTTTTATTGTTATAAAAAAATAATAACAAGTTTATTATTTAGTTTATTAATATATATTTTTAATATTTATTATTCCTTTTATATTATTGTTTTTATATATTAATTTAATTAAATAATTAATTAATTTCATAGGGGATGACTTGAGGATAATAATCCCATATAAGAAAAAATAATTATTACGTTGAAAATGGTAAAATATTTTATTTTTTCACATTCTCTATAATAATAATCATGAACTCATTAATAATTTTATAAGTGAACTATACATTTAGAACCATACATTAAATAACTTGATGAAAAATGATTTACGTTGAAGTCTTAGAGATGGGAGGTCATACGTACAAATGTATAACAGTCCAATTTATATAAAATCATTTTATAAATAAGGTAAGTATATTTTTATCATTATATAATGTCAATTATCTTATTAATATATAATTATTTCATTAAATACACTTATATATAATATTTTTATGATGGTGTAATGAAAATTTGATCACATCGATTCCTTGATTTCATAACTCCCAGGTATAAATAAATGAATTTATCAATTTTAAATGAATGGATATATAGGAAATTGTAAGATATATTTATTTTCTGGAATGATAAATAGTTTAGGAATATCATATATATACATCAAATAAATCATAAAAATGTCCTGGGAGGAGGTGATTAAAACCAAATTACATTGGTTAGTGAGGCAGAACTCTACTTTAAACATGAATGATGGTTTCATTACCCATTAGACTGACAAAGGAGAACGAAATAGGTTTTTTAATTAAAATAATGACATATTCATATATTTCATACTATTATTTTATTATATCATCATGTTTGACTGATATTTGGGGGTGGTCGTAGAATAAATGTCTCTAAAACATTCGATTAAAATCACTACCATTCATTAAGAAATCCCCTTTTATTTACAACATAGGATCTATAATGATGTTATTTAACCAAAAACAAGAACACTTGAATAGGAGGATGAATTATAGGAAGGATTTTTTGATCCAAAATGCTTTTATGGGTGATGAAAAGTGTAGAGGAGGTTTCCTTTTAAAAGATAAAGGAGTTACCTTGTTATAATTTTGTATAAAATTTTGTTAATAAAAAGTAATATTCAATTTAAAATAGAAAGAAATTTTAATTATTTAAAGATAAGATGAGGGGAGCAAAAATTATCCAATGGAAAAAAATTAGATAAGTTTTTATTATTTTTTTATGTATTGTTTTTCATTTCACCAATGTTGACCATTTTTTACAAATAACTCAATAATACTTTGTTTACTCTTTAGGTGTCAAGACAATGAATATAAAAGGTAAATTTTTAAAAAATTGAATATTATGATATTTTATACCATATCATAAACTATCTGTTGTAAATTCTATTTTCATGAATTTAGAATAACTTAATATTTTTATTTTTATCATAAAATATCATTAATATAATTTTTTGTGAAATTCATTTAATTTAACAGTGAATGATACCTGAAAATAATGGAATTCAAATAAAATCAATTAATAGATCCGTAATTTGTTATATTTACCTATAAAATTCATTGGATATATAAACATACATAAAATATTTTACTTTTATAGTTTTTAAAATATTTTACCTGAGTTTTCTACTCATTACACAGGCACTATGTCAGTGTTACATAAGAAAAAAGGGAAATAATTTCATCAAAAAAATTAGAGATAAATTTCAATGAAAAAAAAAATATTTATCCTTAAAATAATTTTTTATACCAAACATACCTGTTTTATCCATATCTAAATTTTTTTATTATAAATCAAATAAAATTTCATTATTTACATTTTATTACCAAAAATTTCATAAATGTCACAATAATGGAAAAAATAAAAAACATCATATATTTGACATTTGGATAGTTATGGATGAAATATACTCATCCAATATGTTTAGTTCAGGTTTTATGGTTACTATTTAGTACTTATCTTGTTATTTTTATCCTTAATTAACAAATTTTATCATTACTATGGTATCAAAATTTACTATGATTATGATACATAATGAATGATGTAGTTGAATTTCTTTACTTTTTACCCCATGATTTTTCATCTTTTCCTATATTTTTATTATTAAAATAGTATTCTTTGTAAAATAATTACAATTGTTTTCTAAATTGTAATAAACTATTAAAAATATTATTTGGGTGTTAAAATCAAGTGTTTTAGTGTTTTTTTTGAATAATTCTAAAATTAAATAACTCTTTTAGTTTTTTTAAAGTTCAATATTATTATTATTTTAATTAAATTATAATTCTTAATTCTTTATTATTCTCTAATTTATTTTTCATTTTTTTTCAAAATAATTATTTTATTAGTCCTTTAATTTAATTAATTGTAAGTAAATAAATTTTACATTTATGTTATTAGAGTATTAAATAATTAAATTAGTTTTAATAATTTAATACTATCCATCTAATACTTTAATTTTAATTTAATTCTTTAATTTCATTAATTCATTTAATTAGTTTACTACTTAATTAATTTGTGAAACAAACTTTAAATATTTTAAATTATTTTAAATTAAATAATAAAAATTTGTATTATTAAATAATTTATTTATTTTAAAAAAATTTAGTTATTTTTATATTGTTTGTAACATTGTTTAGTTTTTATTTAGTTTTTAATTTTTTTTAATTTAGTTTTTTAATTTATTTTTTGTTTAATTAATTTTTTTATAATAAATTAATTTTTTCATTATTTATGTTGTGTAGGTCACACCGACACCAACATCACTTGTGAGTGACTCAATTGAGTCATTGAAACCCCCATTTTTGAGTTACCAATAGGTCCATGTCGGTGAATCAAATGACTCACCGACATCGTCACCCCCCTCCAATTACTGACACGCTCCATTTACTGATGTCTCTTAACTACCGACATTCCCTTCCGTTGTCACACTGATAGTACCTATTACTGACTCAAATGAGTCACCGACTTGTCCCCCTCTCCCTCTCCACATCTCATCGACAACACCCATTTTCCCCCTATGTCACCGACGTGAAACGTCGGTGACTCCCCTTCTAACATTTTTCATTCATCTCACTATTGCAGCACTTAATGACATATCCCCCACACTACCACAGATACCTGCAACACCTACCAATACCTATGTCCTCCCATGTCCCTCTTCTCGTGTGCATGAACCCTCCTCCCCCTAATCCCATTATCTTTTCATTTGGTTTTATTTTATAACACAATATAATTATATAATATAATATATAATATATACCATAATATATCTTAATAACAATATAAATATATAATATAATATAATTAGTATAGATTATATAATATATAATAATAATTATACATATATTACTAATAATATTAAATTTATTTTTATTAACTTATAATTATTATATTAGTTATAATAATTATATATATGTTATTATATATATTATAAGTTTGAAACTTATTATAATCATATATTTATTGTATTAAAATTTGTTAATAGAAAAATAATATTTTTCTAAACATTGCATTATTTCATTATAAATATTTATTTTTCTTTTATTTATTTATTTTTAATTTAGTTTTTATATATTTAAATATGTATACATATATTAAGTAATAAATATAACACTTGTAATAAAATTTTAAATTATTTCTTAGTACTTGTAAATTTTTAAATTTAATTTTCTTTTTATTTATTCTAATTATTTATATGTAGTAATAATAACATGTAATTTTCTCTAATTTATATTCTTTTGAATTCTCTTTTTTTCTGTTTCAGAGAAATTGATCGTGGCTCTTGGCATACATGTTTTTTCAGTATGTTATAATGATCTACTTCAATGACAGTTTAGGAGGAAATGAGATTTTTAAAGCACCACATGGAGTCCAGGGAAGACATCTGCATGATTCGACAGACTTCCATTAATGGAGTTGTTGTTACGAGTAGATCATACTCAGATAGTCTCTACTTCCGCTTTTATACCTCTCACGGGGAATTCATTCGTCCTGATTCACGACCACTTCCATTTTAGACTCCACAACATCCGTCATCCACCACTTATATAACTATCATGGGGACATCATTCATCCAAATTCATAACCACTTCCATTTTAGACTCCATGACATCCACCATCCACCACTTCTATACCTCTCATGGGGAATTAATTCTTCATGATTTACAACCAATTCTATTTTAGACTCAATGAAATATATCTATAGAATATACATGACATCCATTCTTCTCAGAAGAAGGCTCCATGATCACTTCCTGTAGGAAGTGAATCGGAGCTGATCACTAGCGCACATGCACACTCCCAAGGCATGAGATCAAGAGACAGACCTCACTTCTTCATCCCCATCATATATAAGCATATAAAATCTACTCGATAAAATATTTTTAGATTTCTAGAGATCATTCAGGGAGAATAATTACTATTTTGGTTACACTATTTGGATAATTTTCCTTTGTTATGAACGTCTTTATGTTTAAATATTTTAAATTGTTGAATTTGATCCTGGTTCTAGGATAATATTCTTTTGGGGAATAGGTTGTCTATCAAGATTTTTTTTTACTGTTTATGCATTCATATTATGTCGGATATCTCTCTCTATCTTTCTCACATTGTTGGGATAGTCATATTTTAAAAATATAATGTAGAAGTGAAAACAGACTTTGATTGGAACTAATTTCAAATTGTCTTTAATATGAGGATTCAACTGAAAAGTTAATCAAGATCAAGAGAGAAGGAGATTCACTAAGTTCAAGTGAAAATTTAAACTTAGTGAATTCTTATTTTTAATCATTAGTTAATCAAATGATTCCTATAGTTGAAATAACTATAGAGATTTTTTAGTCATACATTGAACAGACGAAAAATCTGGCCAACTACATTCAATCAGATCTAGACACATTGATTTAGCTGCATAAATAAATTAAAAGAATATAAAACTCGGCCAGTTGATTTCCCCTTGCTCATATATAGATTTTTTTCACTCTCCTTAAATGTTTTTCTACTTATTTTTCTGTTGGTACTCACTCACCCAGATTCACATTCACACTCAAGACCGCATTTAAATTAGATTTCTATTATCACCTCCACTATTGGAGATTTTGTTTTTTTTTTGTTTTTATAGTTTTTGTTTTTGTTTTGTTTTTTATTAGCTAATCACTAAGTACATCTTCAGTCCTCCTTGTGGTTTGACCCTATCTTACCACTATACTAGGTAGTAAGTAAGAATCTATAAATTTTTAATCTGCGTCACCCTTGCTCAACGATGCATGGCATCCAAATTTTTGTGTCATTTTTAGGGAAGCCACGTGATATTTAAAAAAAACAAAAATTCACATAAAAACACAACAAAAAAACACAAAAACACAAAAAAATCATAAATACAAGAATTTTTAAAAAATTCATAAACACAAAAAAAAGTGTAAAAAAATTTCCCAATAAAATTACAAAAAACCATTATAAACCTCTTTATATATGTTCACGAGATCTAAATCAGAAAATTAGAACATATGAACCATAAAATTGAAAATAAATTTAAAAAAAAGAAAAAAACATGACTAGAGTTAAAATTAAAGTCCACATATATTTTGAAAATGAAAACCAACAAATATACCAACCAGAAAATGTGAACCTACCTAGAAATGAAGTAGCTAAGATACATAGTTTGGAGAGTTCTTACTACTTTCTATGTCAAGTAACCCATCTTGCATTAGTCTTTATCCTAGATTGAGGAACTAGGAAATCAAGAAGTCCATGTTATTTCAGCTACCAACATTAAATGGTTTTCTTAGTGAATACTCTCTTGAGTTCATTAGGGATTTCTATTACAGCATTCCACAACTGCCAATGAGAGGCCTTCATGAGGAAGAACATAAGCTAAGAGTGTTCCCCTTCTACCTTAAAAAAAATCTAGGACCTAGTTCCAATAGTTATTGTATGAAATCTTTCTCACCTAGGATCAATTTTACAATGCCTTCATAATGAAATTCTATCCTAGGAGGTTCATATCTAAAATTAGTCATAAGATCATTTTCTTTTTGCAAGATTAGGGTGATCTATTCTAAGAATCCTGGGATAGGTGTAGAGGCTTACTCCGGAAATGTCCAAACCAACAGTGCAAACCCCAATTCCTAATGGATACCTTATATAATATTCTCACCCCTTACCACTAATCCTTAATTGATTAGTCTACTGGAGGAGACATCAATGATAGTACTACTGAGGAGTTTAAACAAATTTTCAACACTTTATCTCAAAACTCCCGGTATATGTGTTTTATGAGGAGAACCATTATGTGAAAACAACCCACCCCTACCCCTCAATATGAAGCTCAATATGGATGGTTGTTCAATGAGAATACCTAACCCACTCTTAGAGAGTAGTTCCACCACTATGGCATGAATGGTTATTCATAGACCGGATGTCCAAACCTTGACATGCCTATCCAGTATCTTGAGAATGAAAACATTGATGTATATGGTCAAAGGATGAAGCCTAGGTATGAACCATTTTCTAACACCAAAAATCAGGTTTATAGGAACCACCTGAATGTTTCATGGAGGGAGCAGTGAGTCCTTAGACCTGCTGCCCCTCCTAGATTCTAGCAGCATCTTAGGAAAGAATTCCAACCCCACCCCAACCTTAATCCAAGTATGAGTCATCCAATTCCAAGGATTAGGTGAGTGATTTGTTTTATTAGTTTCTAGGAAGGTTTTATGTGAAAAAATATTGAGAATATTTTTTAAAAAGTTTAAATGGATCCAAGAATGAAAAATCTAGAAATATAAATGGGGTAGTTGACTAGGGATATAGGCAACAGACATAAAGGTTGGCTAATTGGCACCACTTAAGAAAATACTAGGAAATATTCTATGGTTGTGACCACCAGACGTAGTCTCCAAACTCACCCGGAGTCTAGGAAGGAACCCCAAACTGGTGAAAATGAAAAACACGATGAATATGAAAACTTGAATCTAGAAAATAATGAATATAGAAAACTGGACAGAAGCACTAGAACCCCTCTGATTCATAATGTACCAAATGAAATACCCAAGGAAAATGTCTACAAAACAAAGATAATAAAGGGAATAACAAACTTGGAGAAGAACCTGTAGGGATTCCTCCAATTGTAAAAAAATTATCTCAGTCATCACTTTTCATGAGATAATTAAAAAACCAACTCATGATTTTGAAATACAAAATTTTTTAAATGTGGTTAAGAATATAAAATTGATATCCCTTTCCTAGAATCCCTGATTCAAAGTCTTTCATACTTAAAATAACTCTAAAAATTTTTTCAAACAAAAATACTTGGGAATAATTTCCCGCCTATAGTCTAACATAGGAGTGTAGTTCTATGTTGAAAAATAGGATACCTCCTAAACATCTAGGAATAGGAATATTTGTCATCCCCTTGACTTTTGTGGATAGATGTGGTAAGTTTAACTATTTCTGTGACCTTGGTTATATCATATATCTTATCACATTGCCACTTTTCTAACACCTAAGAATTGGAGTTCCCCATCCCACCACTATTGTGTTACATCTTGATGGTAGATCCATTACACACCTAGTTGGTAGGGTTGATGATTTTATAGTGGGGTTAGGTAAACTCTTTCGACCTACTAACTTACTCATTATTGATATGTTGTATGACAAGGAGGTACCTATCATCCTTTGTAGGCCATTTTGGCCACAGGGGGAGCTGTGATAGATTTTTCTAAGTGTAAATTCAATTTTAACATGGGTGATCAGAAAGGGGAATTCAGTGTTTTTAATAAAATTAAATAATCCACCCGTCCAATCATTCATATGGATGAGATTCTAGTTGCTAAGTGTACTATTGATGAGAAGTAAGATGAGTTTCTAAAGATGATAGGTGTGATCAACAGTGAACTTGAGATCCCTACTGCATCTTGCATGGGGCTCATCTCAAATAAAGAGAGAGAGAGCCTATAGATGAGTTTGAGGGAGATTTTATAGAACACCAAGATGAGTTTTCTATGGAACATATTCTCTATCAAAAATAGGATTCAAAGTGCATGGATGGTTTTTTTAGAAGTTTTAGTGATGTGAGGGAGGCATTATTTACTTTCTTATTGAAGAGGCATCATGAAGACCATGGGCCACCCATGCCCATGTGTCTTCCCTCAAGTGAACCACTACCCATTTTGGAACTCAAACCCCTCCCTTCCCATCTCAAATAGTCTTTTTCTAGGAGATATTTCCACCCTTTATAGGACCATTTCATATAATCTAGATGGAATCCAAGAGGAAAACATTCTAAGTGTTTCAAGTAAATATAAGTTTTTCATGGATTAGACAACAGCTGATAGAAAAGGGATAATTCCATACTTCTGTATGGCCAAAATACCCATGGAACCTGAGTGTAATCCTAGAGTGGAATCCCAAAGGAGAATAAACCCAAACATGAAGTAAGTAGTTATAGATGATTTGATTAGGATTTTGGATGAAAGAATAATTTTTCCCATTTCTGACATCCCCTGGGTAAGTCCAATCTCGGTGTTCTCCAAAAAGAGTGGATTTATAGTGGTCACCATTGAAAAAAATGAACAAATCAAAACAAGGACATTGAAAAAATGGATAGTCTATATAGAATATATAATGTTGAATAACACTATAACAAAGGAAAACTTTCCCATGCCATTTTTGGACCAAATATGGAAGAGGTTGGAAAGAAATTAATATTTCTATTTTCTTGATAGTTATTCTGTTTATAACCATAATTCCATTTCACCTTAGGATTAAGAGAAAACCATGTTTACTTGTCCATTTTGGAAATTCCCCTACTCTAGGATTCCCTTTACCTTGTTTGGTTCTCCTGAAAATTTTTAAATATGAAAAATGGATGACACTGTGGGATTATTCTCAAAATATGGGTAAGGTAAATCATTAGGCAACTTAACCAACCCTTTATAAAAAAATTTGTAGCCAGAAAACTAATAGAGAAAAGGTTAACCCCAAATAAAAACTCCACAATTTATGTCAGGGGAATAATTTCAGGAATTATATGTCTCCTTTCTCAAAATCTAATGGTATATAATTTTGTTTTGTTTATGATTTATATCAAGAATATGCTTTCCTCAAATTATCATGGATCACCAGAACCCTTGTACAAATATTATTTCAAAATTAATAGAACAAAAAGGTAGGTCTCTCCAATAAAATTCCAACATAAGATTGACTTATTGGGTCCCCATAAAATTCTTTGCATGGTTCTATATCAATATTGGAGAGATAACTGTTGTTATGGGAGATCTCAACCAAAAGGAAATGATTCACACAACTCCATCCAGAAACCAACACAGCAGATTGAATTAACTTTTCCAAAACCTGGTTGGCACTCTTAATATATGCAACCCTCTTAGGATGTAATTTTGTTCCCATCGATATCTAGGTTCCAAAATCTTGACATTTCCCCTCCATAACTATGATGTATACTGAGCATTATGGTATGAGACGAGCATCGTTTGTACCCAAGAATCCTAATGATCTCATATAGGTAAAAATTCCCCAAACTCTAAATTTACCTCATTCTTAAATTAAAATGATGTCTAATAAATTTTTATTTCCACCATGCAACACCTTGAGATTTTATAAAATATTTTTAAAAAAATAAATTTAATTTCTCTGATGGCTTATTTTACACGCAACACCGAGTTTTAATAATCCACATTATACTATTAATATTATTATTTAATCATGAAAATTATAACCTAAAAACTAAATTATCAAATATGAATTATAATAAACACATTTTTATAATTATGTATAAAGGATTTAGTTATTGAAAATATTTTTATAAATAAGTAGTTTATTTTTTGTAATGTCTATATATTATTCGAAAATACATTTTTATACAAAAAATATTTGTGTGGTTTTTTGTAAAAAAATAATAATTTTTTTGAAAATTTTATAATTTTTTTAAAAAATAATAACAATTTTTTAATCAATAGTATAAATTAGTTTAGGGTAAATTTTTTAGGATTTTCTGAAATGATTTATTTTTTAGTGAATAGTTAAGAATACTGATTTTTATTAAAAACTTCATCTTTTTTAGAGAATTAAAATTGATAAATCTTGTCTTAAAATGTTTTTAAGGTATTGTTTTTTCAATAATGTTATTATTAAACCACAATAGGTCATTTGGATCGAGTTAATATTAGCTATTGATATTAAACATTTTATTCTTATTAAAATTATCTCATTGGAAAAAAAAATTTCATCACATATACGGGTTTAATAAGAAATTAAAAATTTCCACATCTGTGAATAGAATTATAAAATATTGATTAAATATTTGGAATGATCAAAATAAATATTATATAATATTTTAAACTAAATTTTTTATCCAAATGATTAGTAAAACTGTAAAAAAATATTATCGACGTTATGATTAAAATAGTTTTACAGAAGGATAAATTATAATGATAAAGTCCATAATGACCTCAATACTTGTAAAATTACTAAATAATTGAAATATTTCAACCTTATTTCATCTATAGTTTGATAATGAGTTATTTTGAGCCTTTATTATTCTTTAAAATGTGGGTAAAACTTTTTCTTTTAAAAAATTCCATGTTTTTCCTCTTCCACATAAATAAATGTCCACCCCCTCTCCTCTCCTTTTCACACATCTAAAAAAATTTGGATCAGCCAAAAACTACCCATATACATTCCTTAAACCTCTTCCAAAATCCTAGATGATTTATTCTGATTATTAAACCCTCCTAATAAGTCTTTACATGTAATCTTATATGCTTTCTCCTAGGAAGAGTTATAATCCTTAACCATGCATTGTAATTTTATTTCACCATTTATCTCCTTAAAATAATATTTTAAAAATTATATAATAACATAATTATCTCCCATATTCATATATTTTACTATTTTAATTGAATTACCTACAACAATCCCTTCTAACATCAAGTGTGAAACAAAATAGTTAATTGTGAGTGTGTAGACTACTGTCTTGCGAACCGATGTTATTCATTTTCCATCGTCAACTCTCACAGAAAGACATAGTTGTTTATTTAACATAACTAAATTATATATATGACATTATTATAATTCAAAAATTATAATATGATATATACCTTATTACATTCCATTCTATGGGAATATTATAATGTCACTCGTGTGTATGGCGGATTACCATCTCGGAAAGCAATATGGTTTGCTCATCACACACACATTACAATGAAAGTAATAAGGACTTGTTTAATGAACATATGAGATATATATATATATATATGATATAAGAATTATTATAAATATGTAATATATTATTTACCTTCCTTTCTATTCATTTGTCGAGAATATATAATCAATATTCATCCATACGTAAGGCCTACCATCACCATGAATGGTGTTATTAATTATCTATCTCTAAATTTAATAGATTACTATTAATACAAATTTAATGATAATATATGATATTTTTATCATCATAAAATTCTATATAATATAGAATGATGATCAATATAAAATAGAAAAAATACCAAATGAAAACATACATGAAACATGAAGTTGTTATTAATCGAAACCTAATTTTAACAAGGAATTGTTAATAAATAGGTAATAAATGGTCATAAGTAAATAATATAAGGAATGATACCAATAAATATGGTTCTATAATAGATTTATCATAATTTTATATTTATCATACAAGATTTTTTAATGTGTATGAAGGAAGTCAAGACTTAAGGTATGGGATTTTCGTGTCACTTTTATTTTTGTGGGACACGTAACTTTTACACCACATGTTTCCTAAGAGTGTTGTATATACTTACTAAGAGTTTTTTTAATATTATTAATATAGAACTTATGGTATATAAATAGACATAAAGTGTTAATTATTTCATGGTTCTTATGATTCAAAATCTACCAAATTGGTAATGGTTTTATGTCAAAATTTTATTGTTTATAGGGAATGTTTATAATAAAATTTATGATAATTAAATCATATGATATATCTCTCAAGAAACATTTGATTATTATTCTACACTATTTAATTCATGAATATACATGTTTTATATTTATTATACACCACTTATTTTCTAAATATTTCAACATATTTTTTTAGCAAAAATAAAATTTATTTAACTCTTAGGTTTACTTTCATTTTTCATTCATTTCCTTTTTTTCAAAAAATATTTAAGGTTTTTTTACTATTCATAAAATAATTTTTTATGAATTATTTTCCCGGTATTGAATTTTACAAAATATATTTAATGGATTATTCGGTTTTCTTTCCAAATTAGTTTCTTCTGAATTATTACAGAAAAATTGAAATTAATATTTATTTTAATGTATATAATGAATGGTATTTTTATCCTTCAAGACTGTTCAATTATTTAAAATCAACCTTTTCTTGTTTCCATGGTTATTGTCAAATAAAATTTTTTCATTAATTTTTTATAAATTTTTACATTTCAAATTATTGATTTCAAAGTTAAAAGGATTTTTTCTTAAATAAATTATTCAATTTATCTTTCAAAATATTATTCCATATAATAAAACATCCTCTGATGTTGCCAAAGAATTTATGGAGATATGAACATATGATACCATCTATATCCATTCTCTGCACTATTTATGTTTATGAAAAAAAAATGTGTTAATGAAACACATTCATTTTCCACGTGTTATTTTATAATGAAATGTTAAAATTATTATGAAACCTGTTTATTTTCTATGTTTTATGCTATGATGGTATTTTTATTAAACCCACTTCTTTTCATGGGTTCTGATATGAAGAGTGACTCTGAATCTTGTGTCAAACATATATATGATTTTCATTGTTTGAATGGCGGTACCTATATATCCCTCCAATTAATGGGGTAATGATTAATATCTCATGAGATAAACAATACGGGAAAGGAGAGTTGACCCTTTTTTGTAAAAGACTTCATCCCCTGTGATATTTTTATGATGGAAACTTAACTACTATGATGGTTTAGTGAGTGAACTCATTCCATTATGGTAGTTTCAGTAGTGATCTCTGCCTACTATGGAAATTATTTCCTATGTTTTTATGTATTCCCCAATTCTATTCCTTATGAATATGTTAGGTTATTATGGGTTATGATATTTGATTCCATTATGATTCATGACTTATGAATGGCCAATAATTATTCCCCAACTCATATTATGGATCTATTATATATATGGAATGGGTTTTCTAATATTATTATCATGTTCTGAAACCCGTACTCTCATGATATGTTGATGTATCCCCAATTTACCATTATAGATAATCTGATATTAGCCATTATTTTTTTCAATTCCCAAGGATATGAAAAATTGAATTATATATGTTATGTCTAATACTAGAAGATGTTATGAAGAAAATAGTGTGATATGTTGAAGTTCACTTATGACCCATTTTGTGTGTATCTATGTTTCTAAATGAACTAAAACTTTCAATTATGACATGGATCATTATGTAATGTAATGGATATCATTTATTAATATTTAGTATATATTTTTGATAAGTTTGGTTCATTACAGTCAGTATTAGATAATGGTTTAGAAAACCATTGGATACTAGGATTAGAAAACCATAGTGATGTCCCCAACAACATATTAATGATTTGTTTAAGTGTTGGAAAATATCATGAATTTTTCTTAACGAATGTGCATGTTATTTCTAATAAACTGAATCCCTATAAAAATACTACAAGTGGATGTGGCACTATAATAGTTAAAAATAGTGGTAATAACGCTTAAAATGGATTATTTAGATTTGACTCAATCTTTCCTGGGTGTCTGACAATAGGGCTTGTAGCACACCTAATTTGAAACTAATGAGGGATATTCAATAAAAATTCACAGACTCTTTACAATCCATAAAAAATTATTATAATAGATGATGAAAATGAATGACCTATGATTAACCTATGGTTTCATATATTTTATAGAATATGTCATGATCTAGAATTCCTATGAATTATTGATCACTCTGATCAAACATGCCTCATATTAACACTATCCATTTTGTTTTTACAATGTAATTTAAGATAGAATGATAATGTTCTGGTGATGGTAGGTATGATAAAAAATTTATGTAACCTATTTCAACATAGTTATATGAGTTCATGGATATCGTGACAATTATCTATGGAAGTTCTTTTTTATGATTAAGGATTACATTTTGAATTAACTATGAAGACCACTAATTGATAAATGATCACATTCCAGGTTTATCAATCTACTCTAGTATATGATTTTGGGAATGTTCTTCTTCAAAACCTTTTCACTCTCCCCTTGGAATAATTTGATGCAATCTCAGTAATGGATTGTATTTCTACACATAAATACGACATCAATTTCTAAGTGAAGTTTTGTTTAATATTCCATACCAACCTATGATCATATATTAGTGTGAAGATAAATATGAACTTCAAATGGAAATTTAACCCGTTGTATGGGTTTTTATTATCATTAAAAATAGATATTTATCTCAACTGGTTTGGGAGAATCAGAAAATGAAATGCCTATTATGCGGGAGTTTACTAATTTTTTTCTAGAAAAGTTTTGTAGTCTTCTTCAGAATCATGAAGTTTCTATTTATATTGAACCAATATGTGAATATATGTATATTTCATATACTACCAATTTATTGAACTAGATTTAGTTTATGAATTGAATAAGAAACTCCTATAGAATAATGAAAGGGGAATCATTTGGCCATCTGTGTTTTCATGTGGTGTTTCTATTCTTTTTATTATGAAGAATGATGGATCGATGTGACAATTCATTAATTATTAGGAGTTAAACACGATCAAAATGAAGAAAAGGAATCCATTTCCCTATATTGATGAATTATATTATCAAATAATTGAATATAAATACATCTATTGGAATGAACTTCATTCTGGATATCATCAATTTAGGATTATGAAGGAGGATATACCTAAGATGGGTTTCCATACAAGGTATAGACACCATGAATGTGTAATGGTTCTAGATGTTCTTAAAAAATCCCTATTATTATACATGGATTTAGTTAATAGAGTCTTTAGAGAATACTTTGCTAATTGTTTGGTACTATTTATATATGATATCATTGTATTTTCAATGATTAAAGAGGAGCATGATGGTCACATGATATTTGTGATGAAGATCCTAATGAAGGAGATGCTTCATTAAGAATATATAAATTAGAATTTATGGATACAAATGGTTTCTTTTTTTGGGTCATATAATATCAAGATATGGTATATATGTGAACCCATAATAGTCAATGTAAATTTAATATTGGCCAAGACCAACCATGGTGATTGATATCTAATGTATTATTAATTTGGTTAGATATTGTATATGGTGTGTTGAATATTTTTTATAGCTTACCAACCCACACACCAATTTAATATGGAAGAGAGACAAGATCCTTTGGATAGATGAATGTGATGAAAACATAAAGGAACTTAAGATAATACTAGTTATAATACCTTTGTGTATGTTTCCCTATAGTGGATATGGGTATGTATACTATAGTGATTCATTGAATGTGGTATTGGGATTCTTTGAATATGGTATTGGGATTCCTTTTATGACAAATGATATGGTGATAACTTATGCCTAATGATAATTCAAGGTTCATCATTAAAATTACCCAAATTTTTATTTGGACATAGTTTTGGATTTTTTTACATTAAAAATATGGAAGAATTCTCTTGTCAAACATAAAAATGGAATATATAATGATTATAAAATTTTAATGTATATATTAACATAGAAGGAGTTGAAAATGGTCCAAAAATATAGTTAAAGATGATAATATATTATTACTATGCAATACATTACCACATTATGAAAGTAAAAATGGTGGATGATACATTGAGTCGAAAGTAACATTCTAGCTTATTAATGATGAGGATCAAAAAATATCCCATATTTAATGATTATAAAAAGGAAAGAGCTAGAAATATGGATGGAAATGGAGAAAAATTATCTCTCTTAAATGATTGTTAAACCATATATCCAAGAAATGATAAATGAGGAAAAAAATAAAGATATGGGTTATTAGATAATGTTTATAAATATTCCTTATTTTAGCCTTTATTGTGATAGAATGATAAGGATCATGAACCTCTTATGTGTTATATCCATACCATATTTGATGGAGCAGTTAGAGGAGGATCATAGTTCTTCAATATCTATTCATACTAGATGATAAAATATGTTTAGAGATAGGAAATTGTATTTACGGTCAAATGACATGAAGACATATACTATAGAATATGTATTATTGTAATTTTTTTTCAATAAGTTAATGGTGACAGAAAAAATTATAAGGGGATTTTAAACCATTATCCATACCAAAATGGAAATGGGAAAATATCATTAAGGATTTTATTTTCATCCTACAGAAAAAATATATAATTGGAATAATGATATATGGTTAGTAGTAGATAATCTTACAAAGTCAGTACACTAAATTGCTATCAAAGATGATTTATCCCTGTATAATCTTTCCAGGTTTTACATTATGGAAGTGATAAGGTTTTTTGGAATATCACATTTCATTGTATTTGATTATGATCCAACGATTATCTCAATTTTTTAACAAAGTATTAAACTAGATCATGATATAGAGTCGAGTTCAAGAATTGAATATTAACCTTAACTAGATGGATAGTCTGAGAGAAAATTTCAAACCCTATTGGATATTTTGAGATATCGTATAATTAATTTCAAAGTGTTTGGGACCAACAACTTCCTCTTATTGATATTTCGTACAACAATATATTTCCTTCGAAAATTTAGATACATATTTATGAATCTTTTTGTGAAATAAGTGTAAAAATCCAATGTACATGGATGAATTTAGAGAAATAAATATATTAGGACAAAATCATTATTAACAAATAGCGGAGGATGTTTGATCTATTCAACAACACATAAGGGAAGAAAAATAAGGAATAAAATATATACATATAATCATCGATGTGATATAGAATTTATGTTAGTGTGATGTTATTTCTATGAATTACCACATGGAAGAAGATTATGATATTTGATAAGAATGGAAGGATTTTCCCTAAGTATATTAGTGCCTTTTAAATTTCTGATCACATGGGGACTATATCTTATCCATTGGTTCTTCCAAAAAACCACTCCCAAGCTCATGATGTGTTCTACGTATCTCTACTAAGGAAGAAAATACTCGAACCTTTACATTTTCTAAACTCAAAGAATGTTCCACTTGAGAATGATATTTCTTACAAGAAAAAACCGATGGAGATTCTAGACCATGAAGAAAATGTGATATGAAATAATACCACCAACTTGGTCATATTTTTTGGGAAAGACTGATAATTTGATGATGATACATGGGAAGATGATCATATAATGAGGACAAAATGTCCAAATTTTTCTATATAAGTGTGATAAATTTGTAGGGAAAATTTAAATTTAACTGGGGTTAAATGTAGAAGCCTGATATTTTTTGAAATAATTAATTTCAAATTAAATTTATTTCATTGATTTCTTATATAATACACAACACATAGTTCTAACAAACATGGTTATATTGTGAATATTATTAATATATGTGACCATTATAACATATACATTAAAAATTTTGGTATGAAATAGAATAAAAAATTCAAATTTTTATAGAAATGTTATATATATATATATATATATTATTTATAAATAATAACATATTTTTTAGTAATTTCATTATATGATTCGAAGATACTTTTTTCTCATAAAATTATTTAATATTTTTTTGTGAAGAAATAATAAAGTGTATTTTTTATACTATTAAGAAATTTATTTGATGAAAGTAACTTCATTTTTGGAATCAATGTGTCCATATTAGATTAGGGTTTTTTTTTTGAATTTTATGAATTAATTAATTTTTGAGAAAATAGATAGAAATACTAATTTTTATTAAAAATGTGTTTTTAATAAAAGTATTTACAAATTTAAGCCTTATTTAAAAATGTATTAAAAGTTCAATTAGTTTATTTATGTTATTATTAGAAAAATTTAGTCTATTTTCTTCAAATTCTTATTAACATTGGAATTATATAATTATATAATTTTTAAAGTGTTCTATTTGGAAATTAGATTTTTCATTGCATTTGTGGATTTAGTTTTTATTAAAAATTTACATCTTATATGAATATAAATTTACAAAATTTATTCCATATTTTTACTCAGCATAATTAATATTAAATAATAATATGAATTTTTTTTTCAAATGCAATAGTATAAATATTAAAATTTAATTTATGAGGTTAAAGTTTAAACGACATTGCTCAGGGTTAAACATAAACAAATAGTGTTAAAATAAGCTAAAAAATTGTCAATTTCCTTATTTATGGCCATATTTAGACCTTATCTCATCTATAGTTAGATTATTTTCCTTGTTAATATTTGGTTGCAACTTTTTCTTTCTAACCATTTCGAGGGTGTCCTCTCTGCCACTGATAAAAGGCTATCCCCTATACTCTCCTCTTAAAACTTTCAAAAACATGTGTATCAAAAAATAACTACCCAATATATTCCATAATTCTATCCCTGCATATATAATGAATTATTTTTATTACAAAACCCTCTTCAGAAGTCTTTAGATATAAACCACAATGGGTTTACTGAAGATATAGTATAGTCATTAACCATGAAGTTTAATATTTTTTCATCCTCTAACTATTTAAAATATTATTAAATTGTAATAATATAATAATATATTCATATAAAATATAGTAATGTCTTATTATGTTAATGTAATTATCCAAATCGACCTCGTCTTCCATGAAGTGGGAAAAGATACTTTTGATCATGTGTGTGTTGGACTGCTGCCTAATGAATTGAAGTAATTTTTTTTCCATAACCACCTGTAAATTGTGGATATTATTATGGATTTAACATATTTATATTATATTTATGAAATAATTTTAATTATGAATTAATAGTATGACAAATAACTTTTTATGTTCCATTTTGTGGTAATACAATAACGTCGCTCGTGTGTACAGAAGACTACCGCCTCATGAATAAATGTGATTTATTCTTCACTTATGATTTATAAGAAATGTAATAAGGAAATTTTTAATGATAATATGAGATATATATGGCCTAAAAAGAATTATATAATGGTAATATATTATTTAAATTTCATTTATTTCATCTGTTAAGAAAATGGAAACATTATTCATTGGTAAGTAAGGACTACCATTTCCAAGAATGAAGTAATACATTTTATATCTATAAATTTAAAAGAATATTATAAAAACATATTAAATGATTATATATATTATTTATATCTTTTTCAAAATTCCTTAGATGAAATAACATTGATCATGGAAAAAGGACCAAAAACCCCAAACCCAAACATACATGATAAATGAAGAAACTATTACCTGAAACATGATTTTAACAAGGAATTGTTAATAAAAATGTATTAAAAGAACATAAATATATCCTATATGGAATTATAAATATGAGTATGGTTATATAATATCTATGAAGGATTTTGATACTTTAGGTGTGCGGTTTTCCTCTCACATTAATTTTTAGGGGACATGTGCCTTATAGACCACTTATATCTTATGTGATATGTATATGATACCCATGAGAGTATTTTATGATTAGTTTCATGGAAATTGTGTGATATTAAAACCTGTATATTTTTTTATTCCATGGGGCTTATGATTAAAATGTTACCAAAGCTGTAAATGTTTTATGTTATAATATTATTTTTTATCATGACCATTTATGATTATGTTTACAATGATGAAATTTTATAATATATATCTCATGAAAAACATGAATTTTAATTTCCTTTGTTTATTTAATGAAAACACAAGTTTTATATTCATTAATTTCAATTTATTTACTCAAGTTTCCAAAATAATTATTTTATGAAAAATAGACTATATTTCTCTCTTCAGTTGAAAAAAAAATCTCATCCATTTCTATGTTTTTCTATAAATTTTTTAAATATTTTTTTTATTCACCAAATGTTTTTAAAATTAATTTTTAACCATGTATAAACTTTTAAAAATTTGGTTTAACAATGTCATCCTATAAATTTCTAAATGAATTACTTTTGAATTTTTTTTGAAAATGTTAATGGGTTCTTTTTTTAATATACGACTTCAATGATATATTATTTTTTCAGGACTAATAAATGATTAAAATAATTATTTACAAGTTTCTAGTGATATATTCAATTAATATTTTTTCATTAATATTTATGAAATTTTTATATTTCAAATAATTGATTTCAATGTCAAAATGATATTTTAATTAATAAATGTGCCAAGTGATTTTTGAAAATAAATTTCCTTCTATGATGACATCCTTGGATGTTATTTAAGATTCACTAGGGATATGATCCAATGATACGGTCCTTATTCATTATTTGGATGGTTTATGTTTATGATGATAATATTTTTATTATCCAAATTCCTTTCTAGTGGGATATGCTATGATGAAATGATGAAATGTTTATGAAACCCATTTCTTTACCAAAGGTCATGGTATAATGAATTTTTTATGAAAACTAATTGCTTTATATGGTTCTTATCTAATAATATTTTTTAGATCTTGTGGAACATATATGTATTATTTTCATTACGTGATAGGTGGGAACTATATCTCCCTCTAATACATTGTTTTTTTATTGATATATCATGAGATAAAGAGGACAGGAATAGTGAGTGAACCCCATTTATCAATGGACTTTATCCACTACAATAGTCTTAGGAGCTAACCTTGACTACCATGATTGTTTGTGGAGTGAAACTATTCCACAATGATTGTTTTGGAAATGATCCTTCACTTTCATGGAAATAAATTTCTATACTTATGTGTATACCAAAATTATATGTCTTGTGAAAATATTATTCTCTCATAAACTATGATATTTTATTACTTTATGATTTATTTTTTCTTTACTACTATGATTTATCCCATGACAAAATTTCATGATCAATGATATTCAGGGTATGTTTTTGCAAATTTTATTCTCCTATTCTCATAACAATATACTAAATTTATGTTGATATATTCCTTGTTTACCCTTACTGAGTATCTAATCTCAATATTTCTTATGATTCCATTCCCAAGGTTATAAACAAATGAATTATGTTTGGTTTGTCTAATGAGGGTTTTATTTATGGAGAACATAGTGGGAGATAATGTAGTAAACATATAAAATAGTTGTTTATATATAAAGGTTTCCAATGAAACTACACCAATAATATTCTTGTTCAGATCATTGTGTTGTGTAACAAAAAGTCATCTACTAAGATGTAATATATATATATATATATATATGAGTGGTTTTAATATTTTCAAGTCACCACTCACTAACATAGTGATGTTTCCTATCACAGAGTATAGAATTACTATCACAAAATATATAGATATGTCATACCACTTCAATTATATTAACTCCATAGTCATATTCATTACTACTATAACTAGGTGATTTTCCTTTACCTACAAATTTGGGAGAAACCTCGGGATAATCTCCACAATAATCTATATCATTCTAGAACACCAAAACTACAGTTGAAGGTGCTTGAACATTATTTCCACACCCAAATGTTTATCTAATGGAGAGGTATGAAACTCCATCATTATATCCATATCAAACAATAATGGACTTAAAATTTATCACTAGAAAAGGGTGATGTGATCCTCCCCTTGAAAAATTCATCTAGGGAATATCTTAAGGAAATTTGGATATGGAAAAAATGACTATCTACATCTCCCAATTGATCACCTCTCGCATGCTGACAAGGTGGTGGAGTAACTAATATCCACTGTAGATAAGTTCCACCCTTATCCCCCACTAAGTTAACCATTAACGAGGCTAACTCCTTAGTCATATCCTATATTATGTGAGAAAATTATTTCCAGCTAAATTAATATCCCATGAACTTTTAACACATTCTTGGGTGGTAGTGAGGAAATGATGGCATCATTCTTCACTCAATCCATTATCAATTCTGTTATTTATTTTTGATATATTTTCTTTTTTATATTATTTGTATCTTATGTTATTATCATTACTATGTTTTTTTAGTGAATAGTAGAGTCTTAAACCCCACAAAAGGTGGATCATGGTTAGTGAATATTTAGTAGAAACTATAAACTTTCCCTGAAGAGGTCATGCGCCCAGGCTAGTGGTTCTATATATGGTGCACGGTCAACTGCACTGGTGTGTAGAAATCTCTAGGATATCATGAAAACTCCTTTTCCTAAGGCATTAGGTGTCACACAACGACCAAAATTTTTGGAAGTATGTGTGGCCAAACACTTTTGACTTCCCAAATTTTAAAAAAAATTGAAATTCCTATTTTACTCTCCCCCCATTTGAACCCAATTTCACCATAACTCTTCCCAATTCGGGATTATTCACCAAAGGGGAACCTCCCTCTCTATATTCACTCCCTTTTACATCAATTTACTTAGGATTTTGTTGCATAATCTTCAATATTTTGTTAAATATTTCTTTACTCTAATGATTTGTTCTCTCATCTTGGTTCCATCTTTCTCCTCTCTTGGGTTCTTCATTCTCCAGTAGGTTGGATTCCCTATTGTGGGTTGAAAAATGGTTCATTGAGTTTAATATTGGTGATTATGGTATCATATTACGTTTATAGGGTCTCCTTGTGACATGTTATTTATTTTCCATCGAATTCATGAATTTTCCAATATTGAGTTAGGGGATTCCATGATTTGGAAATATTAAAGGATTTTGATATTCTATTAAGCTTTATAAATGTGTTATATGAATTATGTGGGTGTTAAAATGATTTTTTCAAAGTATTTTGGTGTACATTTAGATTCAAATGAGTTTTTTCCTATGGTAAATGGGGGATTTCATCTGTGAGTTTCATGATTGGGTGTCTCTGTATGTAGTGGTGATTTAAATTACTTGAGAGATGATTTTTCAAATGAATGTGGTTGTTCTTCATGGGTGTTTCAAGTGTTGGAAAATTTTGTGTGCAAGGGGTTATTTATGTGTTATTTAAATCAGAATTGACCAAATAAATGGAATCATTGGTGACTTGTTATGCAGACTAAGACTAGTACCCTAGTCGGATCGATGAGATCGAGACCAAGTTCCCTCTATCATGATTGATGCTACAACAAAAACTAAACATTGCATGTTTATTAGAGACCACTAGACCTTGTTATGTGTTCCCCTATAGAGGCTCGTGTATGATGAAAATGTGATTTATAGATCATATATCAATTTTATAATTTATTGGCATTGAATCTCATTTGGTTTATATCCAACTACATTTTGGTTCACACCATAAGTATGCCATCAGGTGTTTTTAGGCTTTGTCATGTTTTCCCTAGGTAAATGTAAGGTGTTCCATAGTGGTGATGATATATCTAGTTTCCTATGGCTCCACTTTTTAAGGTTCTTTTGGTGGTGGCATGTAGTTTTTAACCACATTCCACGTGGAGATTTTTTAGTTTTATAGTTAATTACCCACCCATTTTTCTATTTTGGATTTTGTTAAAAATGAAAAAAAAATTAACAAGAATATGGTGAATTCTCATGTTAGTCTGCCTTAATCGTGATGGATTTTTATAGTTGAAACACATGAGTAAAGTCATTCCCAATGTGGGATTTCGATGCCCAGTCACTAGTATCCAGCCATTGGGGATTGGGAATGACCATCAAGCTATGTTATGGGATGGGTTAGGTGTACATTTTAATAGAACCCTAACATAATTCATGATTAAATGGTATCATAGCATGATTTAGCCTTTATATGGGTTAGGATATTTGGTAGAGTAAGGATAAACATGTGCTAATACTATCAGGGATTGAGGTTATTGTTACGAGTGGGGTGTGTGGCCAAAAAACCATGTGATAAACATTGAGTCCACATGGGATGTTGGTAATTTGTTTGACATTTCCACTAAGGGAGATGAACAGGATTAAGACTATTCATAGACCCCATGTGGGGGTGAAGTGGTTTTGCTTATAATTATTGTATTTATGGTTTTGTTTTGATTCATTTGGAATTTGTTTCTATTTATAATAATTATCACAATAGTGAATTGATGTATGCATTGTGTTTGTTATATGTTTTATCAATATTTCTCCCCAGATACATCCTATGAAACTATGGTAATAAGTCAGAGAGAGTTCTCCATTAATAGATGATTAAAGGATAATTTATGTAATGTTTTAGGATGTCCAAACATTGGGTTAGGGAGTAGGACCTGGTCTGTCCTAGATCAAGGAAACCAAACCAGTTCCAAGGAATAAAAAATCACAAGATTCCCTCAAGAACAAGACTCTTTTATTATAGGGTAGCATGGATCTCCAAGAAGATTGGGATTAGATTGATAATATTTAGAGAATGTTGGGGTTTCGTGATACTCCTAAGGTGAGTTATAATATTTCTCACCTGAGGTGGTTTATAATGAAAATATGAAGGTTCAATGATATGGAATGGATTTTTTTCAGGTATTTGATTCCATGTCTTCTTATTCATGTTTAAGATGTATGTTGAGCTAGTTGATTGTGCTTTGAAGGTAGAGATTGACCACTCTTGCATGTCTCAATTATCCAGACCAGTTTTAGTAGAAGGTCAAGGTAGTGTAAGTTCTACTAAAAATAATAAGAAGTGACATGAGTAGGAAAATATGGGAGTCGGTATCTCATATCATCATTCCCGATCGTGTTTGTCTACTACTCCAGATCCTCAATCTGTCATGGTCCATTAGTGTGGATGGAAATGGAATATGAGTTCATCTTGATATGAACCACCAATTCCATTACATATAAGAGAAATTATGGAGAATTTATAGTGATTTTGTAAAGTTTCATGACCAAATTAGTGTTCTTCACTTTCCACATCCTCTAGAAAAATTTCAACCCAGTTAGAACCATCCATGATAGTGGGATATTCATTAGGAGGTAATGGTGGAAGGGATGGATCTTAGTCTATGAATATTAAGCTTAATAAAGAGCCACAAGTTAGAGGTCATTCTCATTCATTGGAGGAGATTATACATTTTCATGCTAGGGATCAAATTCATGTGGATAATGATGTAAGCGCTACATTAGTTTGGGGTTCCATAATTATTACATCGTCCATAGATACTTCTCTATTTGATATTGGTTCCTAAATTTATTTTATTTATATCCATCATGTGGATGTATTAAAATTTCCAACTAATATCATGTCATGTGTAATGAATTTTGTGACACCGCTTGGTAAGAATAAAGATATTGGTTTTAGGTGCCCATCCTATGCACTGACCATGTCATAGATTGATCTGGGATGGAATTTCCTAGTTTTGAAACTGGAACTCTTTGACATGATCCTTACCATGAATTTTATGGTGTTTTTCCAACCACACATCGACTACAATTGACAATGAGTGGGTTTTGTGGCATCTTATTGAATCTATCAGGTCATTCATGGTGAATGGGATCCTCGGTTGGGAGGTGATGGACCTCTACATATGAAATTTGGAAGTCCTTTTTTGAGATCACATTACTCATTCTAGAGGAAAATGGTAGTGGTTATTATAGTTGGTTACCTCCTGTGATGGATGAGTTCCCAGAGGTATTTGTAGATGATTTCTCAAGGCATCCTTGGAAATTAGATGTGGAGTTCATGTCAATTTAGAAATAAGAACACATAAAAAATATCTCCCATCATACTATATAGACCACATCGAGTAGTGGTAATTAAAGATATGGATGGGTTATTTAGAATAATAAGGATTCATTCACCTGATAATCTCATCTTGAGTTGTGAAGATACTATTTAAAAAGAAGGCCAATGGATCATTTTATTTGTGTATCAATTACTAGAATTTGAAAAATGAAAAAAAATAAAGAATAAATATCAATTTCCCCTTATTCATG
This sequence comes from Viscum album, assembly GCA_963277665.1. NCBI lineage: Eukaryota > Viridiplantae > Streptophyta > Magnoliopsida > Santalales > Viscaceae > Viscum > Viscum album. The sequence continues at coordinate 1,445,867,476 of OY728151.1, read as the reverse complement.
ATCTATTTGATCGTCTCTATGGCTCATGGAGGTCCTCTAAGATCGATTTTCATTTTGGGTATCACTCGGTTAGATTGCAGTGATGAATGGACCTTGATGGGTCTTTTTTCCCAGATAAACCTAGAGACCATGGATAATAGTATAGATGAATTATTGGATAGTGTTTAGAGTAACCCCCTCCCTCATGGAGTTGATTCAGAAAGAGCATCTAGAAGACATGCTATGCATATAGTCTATGCAGTTATTACATTGTGGGAGGGGCTCAGTTAATGGTTTTTATTCTCAAAAGGGTTTCTTCTAATTAATTTCATTGTTGTGGTTCCATTTTCACTGGTAATTCTGGTGATGAATAATATCCACTACTCTTATATTTCTATTCATACCGGGACAAAAAAGTTGTTTTTTGATGTACATCGTCACTTCTAGTGGCTAGGTATGAGACAATACATAACTGACATCTTTTACATGGGTTATGTTAATAAGTTGGATAATGAAAAGAAAAAAATCCCTTAATAATGAATCAACCATTTCCAATTCCTATCTATAATTAGGAATAGTTTTCCATAGATTTCATTATTGGACTACCTCTTACACCACGGGGAAGAAAGTCGATTTGGGTAGTGATTTACCATCTGAAAAATGTCCCATTTAATTCCAATTATGTGTTAAACCATGGTTGACAAGTTGGTTTAGTTGTAAATTCGAGATATAATGAGGATTCATTGTGTGTCATCACATATTATTTTAGATAGGGACACCCATTTCACCATGAGATTTTGTGAATGACTTCAGAAGGAAATAGGGTCACAGTTCAAGTTGAGTATGGTATACAATCCTCAAATGGATGGTCAGATGGTGAGGGTGAATCAGATCTTGGAATACATTCTCTAATCATGTGTGTTGGATTTTAGAGTCTCATTGGATATCCATTTATGTTTGGTGGGGTTTTTCATGTAATAATAGTTTCATATACTCAATAGTAACATCCCCTTTCTATGTTCTTTATGGTAGGTCATTTTGATCTCTAATATACTAGAAAGAGGCAGGTTAAACATCGTTGATAGGATTGAGCCTTGTTGAGGAGACATATAACATGGTCTATCTGATTTGGGAGAATTTTTTGAATGTATAGAGTTTCCATAATTCTTATGTCAATAAGTGTCAGCAAGCTTTGGAATTATCAATTGGTGATCATGTGTTTTTTTAAGGTCGCCCCTCATTTGGGTAACCATCATCATGGTAAGAAATGAAAGCTAATGTAGAGGTATTTCATAACTTTTGAGGTTACCAAAATAGTAGGTAAAGTGGAATAATAGTAATTTTTGTTGTCTCATTTTCTTTGAATTCAGGATGTGTTTCATGTTTCACATCTGAAAATGTATAATCTGGATCCATCTCATGATATAAATTGGGAGGAATTGGGGATGGAATCTGATTTGTTTATGTTTGAGTGTCATGTGAAGATTATGGATTCCCAAGAAAATGTGCCTTGTCGGGATCACATACCATTGGTTTGAGTCCTTTTATAGTATGTCAATTATGAGCATGAGACATGGTATCAGATGTCTTGGGTTGAGGAGCAGTACCTGTTTTTGTTCTCAGATTAGACATTGAGTAGCCTTTCATATTGTGGAACGTTTTCATGGTGGAGAGAATTGAAAAATATTAGATTTTGTTTTTATTAATTTTCTTATTTATTTTGTTATTATATTGTTTCAAAATATTTCCATGTTGTTTTGGTGGAAAATTATGTTTTAGGTCCCAAAAACACGTGGCTCGCGGTTGGCGCACGGTTAGTAGAAACCATGAGCAACCCCAGATGAGACATTTTTCACTAGATAAAGGGATAGTTGAGGCTTCATGGCCTACTACACAGGTTTCCATATCTCTATGTTCTAATACCAGTGGTTCTTTCTAGGGAATAGGGTCACTCACAATGGAATTAATCTATCCTTATGAGACCATATGGCCTTATTTTCATTGGGGAGGAGGTTCCACATGACTGCCACACAATTTAGAAAGCCATGCAGCTGACATAGATTTTAAAAATGTTGAAATACTAATTATACCTTCCCCCTATTTTAACCCCAATAGAACATTACTCATCCCCATTCTAGATTATTCACCCAAGGTGCACCTCCCCCTCCCACTTGGCTCCCATTGACTTCAATTTTTTGGTGATTTTGATATGGAATATTCATGACCTCTTTATTTAAGTCTCCCCTCTCGTGATTTATTCTCTATTCATTGCTCCTTCTTCCTCCTCTCTTGGGGACTTCTTTATCCATTTGTTTAGTTTCTGTAAAGTGGGTTGAACCATGGTTCTCTTTGTTCAATCATGGTGTTTATGGTATGATCATGCCTTTATAGGGTCCCCTTATGGTGCATTTTTGGTTTTCCACTGGATTTCAGATGCTTTCAATCTTAGGGTAGGTGATTCCATGATTTATAAAAATTAGATGATATTTGTATGTTTTTAATGCTTTATTAATGTCTTATATGAATTTTATGGGTGGTGGAAATGGTGTTTTATTAGATTCCAAAGGGGTTTCACCTATAGTAAATTTTGTCTTTCAGGTTTGTGTTTAATGGTTGTGTGTATGTGTGTATGTGTAGTGGTGGTTTAAATTGCATGAAAAATGACTTTTAAAATGAAAGTGGTCGTTGTTCGTGGGTGTATCAAGTATTGTAAAATTGTGTGTGAAAGGGGTCATTTATTTGTGATGGAAGGAATAATTGAGCACAACAAGGAAATCATATGTGACTAGTTGTGTGAACTAGGGCTAGTGTGCTTATCAGATTAGCAGGGCCAAGTCTTTATTCTCTCTAGATGGATTGACCATACAACACTATAAAAATCTTGGATGGTTATTGGAGACCAATAGAGCTTGGTAGACATTCAAATCTAGTGTATCATGAATGAGGAAGTTTTGGTTCATTATTTCAATACCATGTTCACCAATATACAAAGTTCCTTGGGACCCACTAACAGTAGTGCCTTTGGATTATCTAGTGGTGTTAATATTATGTTATTCTTACAGTCAGCATACAATGGAATTTACTTTTCACTTTTAATATTAAATCATATTTCAATTGAATGTTTCCCTAACATGTCTACATAATGATTTTGACTAAAAAATTCCTTTAGTTTTTATAAAACTAAGAATGGTAGTTTTCCTTATAATGTTTTGGAATGAACTTTTTTTGGGTGATATCCTACTAGGATTTTGATTTCACCAAACATATTCCCTCTCGTGTATGTTTACATTGTTATGTTTGACACAGATAAAGGAAATATGTACCATTTTGGTGATGGTGGATCTGATTTCTAGTGTCTCATAATTTTGCAAGTGGTTTTTCTAGTGGAATGGGGTGCTGAACTACATTCCAAATGGAAGATTTTTTGTTTTATTGTTTTTTCCACTCATTTTTTATATTTTGTCTTGTGTTCAAAATGTAAAACTATTTAATATTGTGATGGATTTATTTCTTTTTGGATACAATTATTGATAATGTTGTGATGTTTTGTTCATAGTGGATGTTTACCTTTGAAACTCATGGATGAAATCATTCCCAATGTTTAATATTGATGCCTATGCAATAGTTTCTAGCCCTTGGGGATTGGAAATTCCCTTTAGACCATGCCACAAGCTAGGACTCGTGTTAGTTTAGATGGCACACTGGATTAGTTCATGAAATATATAGTTATATAATGATAACATATATAATTTCAAATATATTAAACCACACTGACCCAAAACTAACACTTTGAGAGCTTAGTATAAATATGGTGATCTTAGAGTTATTCTAAGACCAACCTCAAATGTTTCCCATTATCCTCCCATAATATAGAGTATATGATTATATTGTTGATAAATATTACTAGAAATATTCCCAATTATGGACATAGTGTAACGCCCCGACCCCAGTTACCTAGAGTCGGTGCATTATTTTAATACATTGGCATGATTACATGTAATCAAGTACTGAAGGACCGATCGGTTTAGAAGTATTGGAAAATAGATTACATACATGAATGTTATATTACACTTAATAACATACAAAAAAACATAAATAATCCTTTATGAACGCCATTATTCCCTTGGCTTAACCCTGCATATCAATCACAATAAACTTCTTGGAATCCTGGGAAAAATAAAACATATAAAGGGGTGAGCTTAGATGCTCAGTAAGGATAAAAATACAGTGAAAACATTCATAAATAGGCATAAACATCTAAGGCAATGTATAACTAAAACAGAAGCCTTTTAAGCTTGAACTTCAGCATAATATAGTAAAAATAAAATTAAATAATTTCATTTACTTATTCACAGGGATATTATAATAGTAGAATAATCACATGCAATATCAATAACCACTTTTATAATTATGTAAATGCATAATTCCAAACATTAATTTCTGTGTCAAGGCCTTGTGCCAAGACCTAAGGGTTAACTGTAACCGGAACCCAACCTGGAGAGCCTCTGTAACCGGACTCCATCCCGGAGAGCCTCTATAACCGGACTCCAACCCGGAGTGCCTCAAATAAACAGACACCAACCCGGAGTGCCTCTAATTACCGGACACCAACCCAGAGTGCCTCTAATAACCGGACACCAACCCGGAGTGCCTCTAATAACCGGACACCAACCCGGAGAGTCTGCTGTAACCGAACCGCAACCCGGAGGTCTTACTTTTACTGGTCCCCAACCCGGAACATACTAGTCCAACACATTCATCTTAAGAAGAGGATGAAATATAACATAAACATTCGTATTAAAACTAGCATACGAAATTCCAAAACATTAATCATAAACCATTAATGGCATAAAAATAACTCATCCATAGTCAAACATATCACAAAACCTTAAATACAATATAGATGATTTGTATCATAATAAATCAACTTAAAAAAATTGTAAAATTTATCAAAGGATGTTGACATAGATGAAATCAAAAATATTTGAGATAAATATCTATTTTTTTGAAATCATTTAAAAGTCACATGATTATAAAAGAAAACATTTACTTTAAAAATATTCTTAAAAGCTTGTAAGGGAAGCTTCGATGATTTTATAACGGTGGAAAATAGCCATACCCTCCGTATAAGTTAAAAAGAAAAATTATTACCTTAATTTTGTTGAAAAGTTTAAAAAGGACCTTGTTTGGAAAATGACAGAAAGATTCCTTTAAAACCATTTTATAAAATTCAAACAAGGGTATAAATGACTTTAACCCATTGTCTAGTAAATAGTAAAAATGTTTTGGAATACATTTTTAAGAAACATGGATGTGGATGATAAAGATTTTCCAGTAGATAATCACATATAAACAACCTCGGATAATGAAGAGATAGTGAAATAAACCATTACCTTGTACTTTTCCTTGGTTGAGGGCAGATTAACCTCCTCTTCTCCAGGTACTTCCTTTTGATTTGATCAAAAGGGCTCCTTAGGTTGGCTTTCTGATCAAACTAAGGCCTCTAGGTTGAAGTGAGAGAAGTTTATAGAGTATTTGGGCAGGGGTTGGCCGAACCAAGATGCTTTGAAGGTGTGAAGAATTGGTTAAAAGCTGTGTCCTTTTATAAGGGGGGTAGGGGCTCTTTAGGAAAAACTTAAAGTATTAATTTATAATAAATTCATATTCGGTTTCTAATGGCTCCAAAGAGGATTATTCAAAGTCTAAGGTGGGGATGGGTTGACATCCATTCAACCAATAGATTTTATACAGGTTTGGGTCATTATATTAACCTTATATTTTAGTTTTAAATCTTAGTTAATCAGATTGACATTTACCATGTCACTTTTTATTTTTAAATTATATAGTTAATAAACATAATTTATACATCCAAGTGACCCCCAAGTGGTCCATTAATGATACCCCTGTCATTATATAAGTCCTCTGGATGAACCTTATATTTTTTAGGAATATTATATCAATTAATAATATAATATTTGTTTTAAAAACTCCTTTATGTCAATTTTGACACTATTTAATAATTTATTTTTTTGAAGTCTTAATAACTTTATTAATTAGAAAAAAAAATCATTTAATAAATCCTAACATGTCATATTAACCAATAAAATTCTTGGAATTCATTAAAAGTCTCAAATTATATTTATTTGGGTATTTATAATATCAATTATTTTAATATTTCACTAATGAGGTAATTACTGCATCATCATTGTGTCATAAATAAATTAAATTATTTAATGTCTAAAAATTATAAATAAAATAAAATTATGTAGTAAATATTCTTAGATTTATAATTAATAATTAAAATTTAATTTATCTTATGTATAACCCTATATTAAAAATGTTTTAGTTTTTAAACATTGATTTTAACTCTTTTAACTCTTCTTTGAATTAAATAATAATAAATGTCCTAATCTAATCCAAGTGGACCAAAGAGGTTCATATTTTTTCCTAAGGTTTTTTTTGGTCTAATTATACTTAGCCAATATAATTAGGACATGTGTTAGGGTAATAATAATATCGTTTTTACTCTTAATTACCAAATTTACTTTTTATCGTGATAAATAAAAGTAAAAAGTTACTATTCAACAAAAAAATTATTTTCATCTCATTGAACCAAATTTTAATCCTTGATATTAACTGTGCCTCTCGGATTTTCGAAATTCCACTCACTGAAGTGGTAAAATTAAGTTTTATGGGAATTTTCAAATTCTCCTAGGAGATGGGTAAAAGACGGTGAAAAGTTCAATAAAAAATTTTATATATCTAACATTATTATAAACTAACTCTAATTAATTACATTGAAATTATATAGGTATTATGTATATATTTTTACCTAAAATAAATTTAAATAAATTAATTAATTAATTAATTAAAAATTCGGTTTTAACCAATAACACAGTGTTTTTCACTGTTCATCAAAAATTGAAAGTTTTTCAGAAAAATACCAAAAATTCACCCTAAGCTAATTTTGAAGTTCTGAATCCAAAAATAATGTCTATTTTACCAAATTAAAAACAAATAAGTTTCAATAATTAATTTAAAATTAATTCACGTTGTCAAAACAAATAGCGTGCTTTTAAGAAACAATAACTATCAAAAGTTTGACACTTGTTTATGTATAATTTCAATGTGAAATTAATTCCAATGAACAAAATTGGATTAAAGGGTAAAAATATAATGTAATTATACTTCAAAAACATTAAAATGTATAATTCAACACTATAAATTATGTTGAATAAAAAAAAATAGTTAAAATATAGTATTTTTCACTATTCACCCAAATACGAAAGTTATCATAAAAACACCAAAAATTTATCGAAACTAAATTCTTATATCCCGAATCTAAAGAAGAAGTTTATATTGTCAAATTGAATATATAAAAGTTTCAAATATTGGATTTAAAAAGGGTTCACCATTAAAAGGCCGTAAAATTGCATTATTTCAAAAATAATTCATTTATCTAAAAAAATGAATTTGTTCTTACATTATGTCTAAGAAACTCATAATATGGATTCTAAAATTATAAGGGTTATATAATGTTCAAAATTAAGTTAATACTATTCATATCCGCTTTTGAACGGCTAGTTTGGTAAGTCGGGATGCGCTTAAACTCAGTGTTGCGTGTAGTGCGAGTTATTTCATTACATTGAAGAAATAACGTACTATGAAATATTGGGGTGTTACATTCTCCCCTCCTTCAATAAATTGCTTCCTCGCCATTTGAAATTGTTCTTTGAAAATAAAAGGTTGAAAATAGAAAATTCCTTTATGGGAAAACCCATATCAGAAATTGGGTTAATAAAATTTAGTCTTAAAAGGGAATGAAAAAGTCACCACCAAATTAGTGTTTCAGATAGAATAACATTGGTGGAAATTATAGACACATAATTAGAGGGAAAACATAAATATATATAAGGACTGATTGAGGTCATCAATCACAAAAAAGTGTAAAATTGAAGGCCTCAAAGCCAACAATCTATGTTGACTTAAAATATTACTGGTTCAACAAAACATAAGGTATTAGGATAACACATTTTAGGTTTTAAGATCCCTTACCTAAAGTTTAAGGATTAATTCCTTCATAGGATGAAAAAATGTATACTTGGAAAGTATAGTTACATCCTTTAGATAATTTCTACCACAAACTCATCTTTCACTCTAAAAGTTAATAAAACATAAAAATATTCAATTTATCCTAATCATATAGGGTTTCAAATATAATGAATGTATAATTCACATATCATAACCATTAAAAAAGAAACTACATTATACAATCCAGGGACTTCACGTAGTCTAGTGGTAGGTGATAAATCGCAATCGCACTATGGTTGTGGGTTCGATTCCCGCAGCTTTTTCCGACGCGATGGGTTTTCACATGGTCTGCGTGTTGTCCTTTTATAAAAATCCAAAAATAACTTTTCAAACTTAATCCATTCCAACCTTTAGACTTATCCAAAATTCTATTATCCAAACTCACAGTCCAAAATTTATAAGGAATTTAAACACAATGAAGATCCTTTTTTCCATGTAATAACATGTGAACACCGTCATCATGTATTATTTTAAAACATGGTAACATCCTGAATTACCATAAAACCTTATTGATTACATTCATGCTCCCTTATTCTTTATATAATACTGGATATACTCCTTCTATCAAAAATGTTGTAAACTCCAACGATAAAAAATCATTAATCAGTTTCAAGGTATTCAAGAATATCCAATATAATTTACCCAAATCAACCATATATTATTCCAAAATCAGTACCTCAATATTAAGACCATATTAAGGTTTATCTTTCCTTCAACAATGTAATTTCGAAAAAGTTTAACTCGCTGTAGAGTCACTTTTCTTAGTACCATAAAATATCAAATCCTCAATGAAATAGTACTGCAGTACAATCCTTATTTATTTCCAGAACATCATTGATACAACACTTAAATGAAATAATTCCAAAATAACAACATAAGAACACTAGTCATTCCTCTTAATTTTTGGTAGTATCATAACTTGATTATTATCCAATAGCATCATTTGCGGCATAGTCTGATGACTGGGACATTGGTTCGCGTAGTGTCCAAACTCCTTGCAGATGAAGCATAGTACATTTGAAACTTTTTTCTTACACTTGCAGCACGTACTTGGTGTCCTTTTTCTCCACACTTATAACATACTCCCATTCCCTTTAATCATTTTCCAAGGTGATTCTTTCCACAGTTATCACATATGGGTAAATCCTTCTTTACCTTCTTCCCTTTATCTGTCCTTCTCTATGCCATCCTTTTCTTCTTTGACTTCCCTTGAAAGCCATAGGACTCTGAGAATTCTTTATGTAACAGCCCGAGATTTTATGAAAAATATTCTTTTTAATTTCACTAATGTCTTGTGTTGTACGCAACACAAAAAGGAGCTTGCACAACACGCATCCTTGACTTGCCTTGCATTACACGCAATCGCAACCTTCCTCGATAGCGTGTGTAGTACGCAATACTGAGTTTCACGAAACAACGATATGCTATTAAAATATTATTAAAACTAGCCATTATGAATAGTAATAACCACTTTTTAAATTTTAGAAAATTTATCTCTCAAAATGGACTTCATTTTTGGATTCGGAGTATCGAATTTAGCCTAAGGTGAAATTTTGGTACTTTTCGGATAACTTTCATATTCTGATGAATAGTGAAAATTACTAAATTATAATTAAAAACAACTTTTTTAATCGAAATAATTAATAGTGATAAATCATTAATTTGAGTGGTTTTAAAGTATATTTAGAATATATTTTTACAATTTAATACAATGTTGGTCATTGGATGTAATTTCACATTTAAACCAGACATAATCAAGTGTCAATATTTTGATAGATATTGTTTCTTAAAAACACGCTATTTGTTTTAACAGCGGGATTTAATTATAAAATTAATTAATGCAATTTCTATGTTATGAATTTGGTAAAATAGACTTCATTTTTGAATTCGGAATATGAAATATATCTTAGGATGAAATTTTGGCATTTTTCTGAAAACTTTCAATTTTTGATGAATAGTGAAACCACTAAGTGGTAGGTTAAAAACTGAATTTTGCATAAAACTTAATTTTACCGCTTCTGTGAATGGAATTTCGAAAATCCGACAGACACGGTTAATATCAAGGACTAAAATGTGGTTCAATAAGATGAAAATAATTTTTGGTGAATAGTAACTTTTTACTTTTTTTTACCACGGTTAATAGTAAATAGGGTAACTAAGGGTAAATATGATATTACTATTACCCTAACACATGTCCTAATTCTATTGGATAAGTGTAATTCGACCAAAAACAAACTTATGAATATAATATGACCATTTAGGTCCACTTGGATTAGATTATGACATTTAATATTATGAATAGTTAAAATAGTTAAAATCAAAGTTTAATAACTAAAACATTTTTAATATGGGGTTATACATAAGATACATTCGACTATAAATATTCATTAGAAATCTAAAAATATTTACTACATAATGATATTTTATTTATAATTTTTAGACTTTAAATAAATTTATTTATTTATGACACAACGATGATGTAGTAATTACCCTTTTAAGGAAATATTAACATAATTGATGTTATAAATGCTCAAATGAAGGTAATTTGAGACTTTATATGAATTACACTAATTTTCTAGGTTAGTATGATATATTAGTGTTGATTTAATCAACTTGGTTCGAACATATAATTCTGTTATGACTTTCACAAAAATCATATATCAAATAGTGTCAAAATTGACACAAAATAGTTTTTAAATCAAATATTATATTATTAATTGTTATTTTATTCCTAAAAATCTAAGGTTTGGCCAAATGACTTAGATAAGGATATATATATTAATAATAAACAATTTGGGGTTCGTTTGGCATGTTATAGTAAGTGTATTAACCATATAGTGAAAGAAAACAAAAAGACACGGTAAAAGTTAAATTATTTAACTTAGAGTTAAATCTAATTGATAAGGTTAAAATAATACCCTAAACTTGTCTAAATCTTATTGGTTGATAGGATTTCGACCCATACCCACTTTAGCTTCGAAATAAGACCCTTTGGAACCATTATAAACCGATTTTGACTTTAATATAAAATAATATTTTGAGATATTCCTAAGGTGCCCCTCTCCTCCCTTATAAAAGGGCACCTCCTCCCCCTCCTCCTCACACCAATTTGAGCACTCAGGCTCGGCCAACCCCTGCCAAAATCCCTTCTCCACTTCCCTAGAATAATCCTAGAGGTTCTGGTCTTATTCAAAGACCAATCTTAGTTCCCTAAGTGGAGGATTCAAAGAGGCATTTCAAAGAAGAGGTAATATCCATTACCGATCTTTTCAATTTCTTTCTTCTTCAACTTATTCTTCTTTAGTTGTTTCATGATAAAGTAATAACATCAGTATTACTTACATACTGATATGTTATTATAAATATTAAACAACTCTAATTAACCTTCTATCCATCCTATGGAAAAAGGAAATCACTGCGCGTGCGTACGTACGGAATACCGTCTCCACGCCGTGGTGTAATCTATTTTCCGCCACCAGATTAATTGGATGGGTATAATGGTTTAATGAGTAACTATATATGATTATTATAAAGTGATATTGATACTGAAATAGTATACATACACTTCAACACAATTCCACGACCATGGGAACGATATCATCGCTCGTGCGTACGTACGGACTACCGTCTCCACAACGTGATGAGATTCATTCTCAATGATAACCATTCATGAATGATTATAAAGTATATATAATAAGTACTAATGAAATATATTAAATAATAATGATACTGGAATTATTTATATTTATATGTATGTCATATACTTAATTCCATTCAATTCAATAAGGAAACGAAAACAGCGTTCATGCGTACGTACGGACTACCGTCTCCATGAACGATGTATTTCTTTCCATTTACTGATTTATTTTATATGTATATTCTGAATATATATATATATATATATATATATAAATCATGTTTTATTTTCTGGAATTAAGTAATCATGATCTAAGTAATCATATGAATAATTACAAGTTAAAAACACGAACGACAAATGAGACGATTTTACCCAAAACGCTATTTTAACATGAATTTATAAAAGAACGGGTAATATAAAGTCATAAGTGTACCATATATGATATAATAACAATGAATATGACTCTGGAATAAGTCAATAACATGATTTAAATCATTATATAGGAGGTTTGGACACTTACAAAGCAAGTCGGACCTAAGGTAAGGGAAAATATCACAATCTCATTTTTATCCGAGATTGTTTATTCGTAAGTGTTTACTGGGGTGTATTTTATCATCCACATCCATGTTTCATCAATATGTAATATTATTTCCATCCACCTAAAATTATTTAAATCCATTTTTACCCTTCGGTGAGTTTTTAGTAATATGTATGGAAGGAATTATTTGTCGTTTTTCGTACGAGGTACTTTTTTTGACTTTTCCGACAAAAGTATGAGAAGAATGTTTTTTTTAACTTATACGACATGAATGGATTTTTAAAACATTATTTCCAAGAAGCTTCCTTTACAAGTTTTCAAGTTTATTTTTAATCAACTTCTTTTATTTTAAAGTCGTATGACATGTTATGAAAGGAAAAATGTTTTTTGAAGAAGAAAGGATATTTTCCTCAAGAATGGAGTTCAAGTGTTTTATCAAAATTATTTTCCATCTAAGATAATAAAGGGTTCTGTTTTTATCCCTATTATTACATTGATTTGATCATGTTGTGATTGAATTATTTTTATGAATTCCTTTATCTTGTATGAATTGTTTTATGATGTCATGATGTTTAAGATTCCCATTTGTATTACATGGGTTATGCAATGATGTATGATTTATGATTTTGTGGCACACATAAGAATAGTATCATTATGAGATGGGTGGGACCTATATCTCCCTCCAATGCATTGGGTAAAGATTTTATATCTCATGATATAGACATGGCTGAAATGGTAGGTTATACCGGTTCAGTGAAACAGGACTGAAACGAGGGTTACTCGATTCAGAAAGGGACTTTGTCCACTAAGATAGTCTTGGAAATGAGTCTTGACTAACAAGAAATGATTCTCTATGATTATGTGTGGATGCCACAAAGTTTCATGTTTTAAGTTATGATTATTGTGATTACATTTCACTTCCATGATTTATCCCATGTTATGAAATTATGCTCTCTTTTGCAGGTTAAGATTTCCAAAATGTTATGTTCCTATGAATACGATGTGATTGATATTTCTTTTGTTTACCCTTACTGAGCATTTGAGCTCACCCTTTTATGTTTTATTTTCCCCAGGATATAAAGAAAGGTTTTAGGTAAAAAAAAGGGATGATCTTTATAGGAGATGTTGAAGATCTTTCACCACGATTAGAAGATTACGTTCCGAGTTTCCAAAGAAACTAAACTATTACGATCCTTGTGTGTGTGTTTTTGTTATGTACTAAGTATTCCGCAAATGTAATGTAATGTCAATGTACGTCAAGTTTCAGGTCTCTACAGTTGGTATCAGAGGAAACGTTTAGTCAACCTTTGGAAACTAGGATGCGAAAATGTTAGTGAGATCCCTAGAGATATTTCTGAGGTATGTATAGGGATGCCCCTAAGGATAAGTATACGTATAGGATATAGTCCTAGAACTATGGTAACGATATTAGATTAAACCAAAGATGTTAGATATTTAAGTTACTCCCCCTTTATTATGATTTTTTCCTCTCACACTATTCTTTTTGGGTTTTAGAAAATGGTTGGAAACAAGGTGATTCACGATAATGGAGGATATGATGGACAATGGAATGATATTCCTCATGAGCAACCAAATGAAATGGGATTTGGAAGTCCAAACATCATTATTATGCCAAATCAGAAATCTCATAATATGATCAATAAAGTAAAATTTGGTAAGTTTCCTGACTCGGCTAATAAGAGAAAGATGGAGTTTCATGATGATCATAAAGGAAAGAAAGTTCAATTTCCCCTATGTAAATCATGTGGGAAGAGGCATCAAGGAGAATGTTTCAAAGGAACTGGAAGATTCTTTGGGTGTGGAAAAGAAGGACACAAAGCAAGTAAATGCAAAGGAAAAGGTTCAGTTAACAACATGGATGAGGATAATGGTATTGCTACGACATCAACAATGGTTAAATGTTTTAAATGTGGAATGTACGGGCATTATGCAAACCAATGCCCTAAGGGAAAGTCTCATGAAGAGAATCAGTATGGTCGTATGGGAAGTATTTATGTTGATGATGATGATGAGACTACAAATGATATGTGAGATGAAAGAATTGTTGAAGCTCGGTCAATGGTTTAAGAATGTAGTGGAATGATTACATGTTTATCAAGTGTAATGTTGTATAAGTAATCTCATGGTACTATGGGGTAAAGAGACATCTAAGGATTGTTACATTGTTGTCTTTCCTTAAGTTTTGAAAGTATGTGATGAATGGTACCAGTATTTTTGGAAAGTAGATGATATGCGCATAATGATGGGATAAGACGATAATGAGATGTTTGATTGTATGCATGAGCTCATGATTGATATAAAAACTAAGTGATATCATGGTTTGAGTATATAGAATTTTGAGGATTTTGGTATGTGGAAAGTGTTAACTTTTAACTGCATTCATGTTTTCACTAAGGTTCAATGGGTATTCAAAAGAATACATGATTAAGGACTTTGAATGTTTGGAATGTGACCAACAAAACATATCTTATGATATATGGGGATCAACGATGGTATTAAATCTCTGGTAATCATTTTCACTATGTTATGAGAGTGGACTACAGTATTATGGATAAGCCTAAAGATTAGAATGGATTATGTTGGACATAAGTTAGGATAAAACGTTTTTCGATATTATTGATGGGATGTTATATTAATATAGCTTTAGAAAGAGGACAACCTGCAGGATGGGCGACAACCCATCGCTTCGGACGAGGCTGTGGGAATCGAACCCACAACCGAAGTGCGACTGGACTTTATCGCCTACCACTGGCCTACAGGAAGTCCCTGTATAGTAGAAACTAGTTTTATTATATTAAGAAGTATGATATATGAAGTATAAGTCCATTTTAGGAACCATATGTGATTAATCTCACTATAGATCGACTTATGTATTTAATTTTTTCTAACCTTTTGTTTGAGACAGATGGAATGACCCGTCATTCTATCACAAGATCTGCTAACACTTCACGAATAACAAATTCAACTTCATTTATATAAGAGATGAAGTAGAAATTGTTCAAGGCACGAACCACAGTGAGATTGTACCAAAATAAAGTAAGTATTTATTCTAATTCAAATTCTTCAACTTTAGGGAAATGATCTTGAAAACCAAAAATGTTGTCCTAGTGCCCTTATATCCGATGAATCAGATGGTAACCTATATCGTCACAAATTTATGGCTTTGTGATTGCTGTATTTTCCATAGCCATGTTCTCTACCACTCTCCATCAGAACATGATGGTTAGATTTCTCTTCCATATCCATATTTTCACCTATGGGGAAACCCAGTGATTGGTTTATTTGGGTAACCGTTAAGTTTCATACTTTTGTTCTAAAATATCGGTTTTGGTATTCCTTTTTACGATGTGGGTTTCTATTAAAGAAACTTTTGAATAGTAAACCATTTATAACCCCGACGAATTTCGAGGGCGAAATTCATTTTAAGGGGGGTAGAATGTAACAGCCCGAGATTTTATGAAAAATATTCTTTTTAATTTCACTAATGTCTTGTGTTGTACGCAACACAAAAAGGAGCTTGCACAACACGCATCCTTGAATTGCCTTGCATTACACGCAATCGCAACCTTCCTCGATAGCGTGTGTAGTACGCAATACTGATTTTCACGAAACAACGATATGCTATTAAAATATTATTAAAACTAGCCGTTATGAATAGTAATAACCACTTTTTAAATTTTAGAAATTTTAGCTCTCAAAATGGACTTCATTTTTGGATTCGGAGTATCGAATTTAGCCTAAGGTGAAATTTTGGTACTTTTCGGATAACTTTCATATTCTGATGAATAGTGAAAATTACAAAATTATAATTAAAAACAACTTTTTAATCGAAATAATTAATAGTGATAAATCATTAATTTGAGTGGTTTTAAAGTATATTTAGAATATATTTTTACAATTTAATACAATATTGGTCATTGGATGTAATTTCACATTTAAACCAGACATAATCAAGTGTCAATCTTTTGATAGATATTGTTTCTTAAAAACACGCTATTTGTTTTAACAGCGGGATTTAATTATAAAATTAATTAATGCAATTTCTATGTTATTAATTTGGTAAAATAGACTTCATTTTTAAATTCGGAATATGAAATATAGCTTAGGATGAAATTTTGGCATTTTTCTGAAAACTTTCAATTTTTGATGAATAGTGAAACCACTAAGTGGTAGGTTAAAAACTGAATTTTGCATAAAACTTAATTTTACCGGTTCTGTGAATGAAATTTCGAAAATCCGACAGACACGGTTAATATCAAGGACTAAAATGTGGTTCAATAAGATGAAAATAATTTTTGGTGAATAGTAACTTTTTACTTTTTTTTACCACGGTTAATAGTAAATAGGGTAACTAAGGGTAAATATGATATTACTATTACCCTAACACATGTCCTAATTCTATTGGATAAGTGTAATTCGACCAAAAACAACCTTATGAATATAATATGACCATTTAGGTCCACTTGGATTAGATTATGACATTTAATATTATGAATAGTTAAAATAGTTAAAATCAAAGTTTAATAACTAAAACATTTTTAATATGGGGTTATACATAAGATAAATTCGACTATAAATATTCATTAGAAATATAAAACGATTTCCTACATAATGATTTTTATTTATAATTTTTAGACTTTAAATAAATTAATTTATTTATGACACAACGATGATGCAGTAATTACCCTTTTAAGGAAATATTAACATAATTGATGTTATAAATTCTCAAATGAATGTAATTTGAGACTTTATATGAATTACAATAATTTTATAGGTTACTATGATATATTAGTGTTGATTTAATCAACTTTTTTCGAACATATAATTCTGTTATGACTTTCACAAAAATCATATATCAAATAGTGTCAAAATTGACACAAAATAGTTTTTAAATCAAATATTATATTATTAATTGTTATTTTATTCCTAAAAATCTAAGGTTCTGCCAAATGACTTATATAAGGATATATATATTAATAATAAAAAATTTGGGGTTCGTTTGTCATGTTATAGTAAGTGTATTAACCATATAGTGAAAGAAAACAAAAAGACACGGTAAAAGTTAAATTATTTAACTTAGAGTTAAATCTAATTGATAAGGTTAAAATAATACCCTAAACTTGTCTAAATCTTATTGGTTGATAGGATTTCGACCCATCCCCACTTTAGCTTCGAAATAAGACCCTTTGTAACCATTATAAACCGATTTTGACTTTAATATAAAATAATATTTTGAGATATTCCTAAGGTGTCCCCTCTCCTCCCTTATAAAAGGGCACCTCCTCCCCCTCCTCCTCACACCAATTTGAGCACTCAAGCTCGCCCAACCCCTACCAAAATCCCTTCTCCACTTACCTAGAATAATCCTAGAGGTCCTGGTCTTCTTCAAAGACCAATCTTAGTTCCCTAAGTGGAGGATTCAAAGAGGCATTTCAAAGAAGAAGTAATATCCATTACCGATCTTTTCAATTTCTTTCTTCTTCAACTTCTTCTTCTTTAGTTTTTTCATGATAAAGTAATAACATCAGTATTACTTACATACTGATATGTTATTATAAATATGAAACAACTCTAATTAACCTTCTATCCATCCTACGGAAAAAGGAAATCACCGTGTGTGCGTACGTACGGAATACCGTCTCCACGCCGTGGTGTAATCTATTTTCCGCCACCAGATTAATTGGATGGGTATAATGGTTTAATGAGTAACTATATATGATTATTATAAAGTGATATTGATACTGAAATAGTATACATACACTTCAACACAATTCCACGACCATGGGAATGATATCATCGCTCGTGCGTACGTACGGACTACCGTCTCCACGACGCGATGAGATTCATTCTTAGTGATAACCATTCATGAATGATTATAAAGTATATATAATAAGTACTAATGAAATATATGAAATAATAATGATACTGGAATTATTTATATTTATATGTATGTCATATACTTAATTCCATTCAATTCAATAAGGGAACGAAAACAGCGTTTATGCGTACGTACGGACTACCGTCTCCATGAACGGTGTATTTCTTTCCATTTACTGATTTATTATATACGTATATTCTGAATATATATATATATATAAATCATGTTTTATTTTCTGGAATTAAGTAATCATTATCTAAGTAATCATATGAATAATTACAAGTTAAAAACACGAACGACAAATGAGACGATTTTACCCAAAACGCTATTTTAACATGAATTTACAAAAGAACGGGTAATATAAAGTCATAAGTGTACCATATATGATATAATAACAATGAATATGACTCTGGAATAAGTCAATAACATGATTTAAATCATTATACAGGAGGTTTGGACACTTACAAATCAAGTCGGACCTAAGGTAAGGGAAAATATCACAATCTCATTTTTATCCGAGATTGTTTATTCGTAAGTGTTTACTGGGGTGTATTTTATCATCCACATCCATGTTTCATCAATATGTAATATTATTTCCATCCACCTAAAATTATTTAAATCCATTTTTACCCTTCGGTGAGTTTTTAGTAATATGTATGGAAGGAATCTTTTGTCGTTTTTCGTACGAGGTACTTTTTTTTTACTTTTCCGACAAAAGTATGAGAAGAATGTTTTTTTTAACTTATACGACATGAATGGATTTTTAAAACATTATTTCCAAGAAGCTTCCTTTACAAGTTTTCAAGTTTATTTTTAATCAACTTATTTTATTTTAAATTCATATGACATGTTATGAAAGGAAAAATGTTTTTTGAAGAAGAAAGGATATTTTCCTCAAGAATGGAGTTCAAGTGTTTTATCAAAATTATTTTCCATCTAAGATAATAAAGGGTTCTGTTTTTATCCCTATTATTACATTGATTTGATCATGTTGTGATTGAATTATTTTTATGAATTCCTTTATCTTGTATGAATTGTTTTATGATGTCATGATGTTTAATATTCCCATTTGTATTACATGGGTTATGCAATGATGTATGATTTATGATTTTGTGGCACACATAAGAATAGTATCATTATGAGATGGGTGGGACCTATATCTCCCTCCAATGCATTGGGTAAATATTTTATATCTCATGAGATAGACATGGCTGAAATGGTAGGTTATACCGGTTCAGTGAAATAGGATTGAAATGAGGGTTACTCGATTCAGAAAGGGACTTTGTCCACTAGGATAGTCTTGGCAATGAGTCTTGACTAAAAAGAAATGATTCTCTATGATTATGTGTGGATGCCACAAAGTTTCATGTTTTAAGTTATGATTATTGTGATTACATTTCACTTCCATGATTTATCCCATGTTATGAAATTATGCTCTCTTTTGCAGGTTAAGATTTCCAAAATGTTATGTTCCTATGAATACGATGTGATTGATATTTCTTTTGTTTACCCTTACTGAGCATTTGAGCTCACCCTTTTATGTTTTATTTTCCCCAGGATATAAAGAAAGGTTTTATGTAAAAAAAGGGAAGATCTTTATAGGATATGTTGAAGATCTTTCACCACGATTAGAAGATTACGTTCCGAGTTTCCAAAGACACTAAACTATTACGATCCTTGTGTGTGTGTTTTTGTTATGTACTAAGTATTCCGCAAATGTAATGTAATGTCAATGTACGTCAAGTTTCGGGTCTCTACACTTTACATATCTTATCAACACATGATACTATTTCTTCATATGATGATAATACGTGGGAGACTATTTCCCTTCTAAATTATGGCTTAAGACCACGAAAGATATGATCTTTCTTACTCTTTGGATCATGCGTATTGTGGGAGTTCTCATTCCTTCTACTAGGCGTCATTTCTAAACAATGTCATACACTATTTAGTTAATGAATAGAAATACCTAATCCCAAACTTGTAAAACACTTAACATAAATTAAACATTTTATGGATATAATCCATAATCATAAAAATTTCTTCATTGAGGAAGTATATACTCATAAACCCTTCATAATGGTTTGTAAAGAAAATGAGAATTATCCTAAGCATATCCCCCAGGAATGTCATAACCAAGAGTGCAGCAAGGCCCGTTGTCGTGCACCAGTTCCCGTTCGAGTCTAGATCAAAGCGGTGTTTTCAGGTTTTGTCCCTAGGTTATCTGTGCCAGATCCGCCTCTACCTTCTTGTATCCAGACAGGGTTGTATTGCTTGGAAAACTCACAAAATATCTACAATATCAAAATTCTAGGAAGTTCTTCTATACTAATCTTCAAAATATATCTTAGGGAGATTTTCTCTAATAATATTTTATCTAAATCTAGTTTCCAAGGTTATTTCTAAACTTCCTATGATACCAATTGTAACGCCCCGACCCCAGTTACCCAGAGTTGGTGCATTATTTTAATAAATTGGGATGATTACAAGGAATCAAGTCCCGAAGGACCGATCGGTTTAGCAGTCTTGGAAAATAGATTACATACATGAATGTTATATTACACTTTATAACATACAAAACAACATAAATAATTATTTATGAAAACCATTATTCCCTTGGATTAACCCTGTATATCAATCACAATACACTTCTTGGAATCCTGGGAAAAATAAAACATAGAAAGGGGTGATCTCAGATGCTCAGTAAGGATAATAATACAGCGGAAACATTCATAAATAGGCCTAAACATTTAAGGTAATGTATAACTAAAACAGAAGCCTTTTAAACATGAACTTCAGCATAATATGGCATAAATAAAATGAAATAATTCCATTTACTTATTCACATGGACATTTTACTAGTCGAATAATCACATGAAATATCAATAACCACTTTTATAATGATGGTAATTCATAATGTCGAACATTAATTTCTGTGTCAAGGCCTCTTGCCAAGACCTAAGGGATAACTGTAACAGGAACCCAACCCGGAGAGCCTCTGTAACTAGACTCCATCCCGGAGAGCCTCTGTAACCGGACTCCAATGCGGAGTGCCTCTAATAACCGGACACCAACCCAGAGTGCCTCTAATAACTGGACACCAACCCGGAGTGCCTCTAAAAACTGGACACCAACCCGGAGTGCCTCTAATAACCGGACACCAACCCGGAGGGTCTGCTGTAACCGGACCCCAACCCGAAGTGCTTACTTTTACCAGTCCCCATCCCGGAACATACTTTTCCAACACATTCATCTTAAGAAGAGGATGAAATATAACATAAACATTCGTATTAAAACTAGCATACGAAATTCCAAAACATTAATCATAAACCATTAATGGAATAAAAATAACTCATCCATAGTCAAACATATCACAAAACCTGAAATACAATATGGATGATTTTTGTCATAATAAATCAACTTCAAAAAAGTGTAAATTTTATCAAAGGATGTTGACATAGATTAAAGCAAAACTATTTGAGAGAAATATCTCTTTTTTTGAAATCATTTAAAAGTCACATAATTATGAAAGAAAAGATTTACTTTGAAAATATTCTTATAAGCTTGTAAGGGAAGCTTCGACGATTTTATAACAGTGGAAAATAGCCGCACCCGCCGTATAAGTTAAAAAGAAACATTCTTACCTTAATTTTGTTGAAAATGTTAAAAAGGACCTTGTTTTGAAAACGACGGAAATATTCCTTTCAAACCATTTTATAAAATTCAAACAAGGGTATAACTGACTTTAACCCATTGTCTAGTAAATAGTAAAAACGTTTTGGAATACATTTTTAAGAAACATGAATGTGGATGATAAAGAGGTCCCAATATATAATCAGGTATAAACAAACTCGGATAATGAAGAGATTGTGAAATAAACCCTTACCTTGTACTTTTCCTTGGTTGAGGGTAGATTAACCTCCTCTTCTTCGGGTACTTCCTTTTAATTTGATCAAAAGGGCTCCTTAGGTTGGATTCGGATCAAACTAAGGACTTTAGGTTGAAGTGAGATAATTTTAGAGATTATTTGGGTAGTTTTTGGCCGAACCAAAAGGCTTTTAAGGTGTGAATAATTGGTTAGAATTTGTGTCCATTTATAAGGGGGAGGAGGGGCTCTTTAGGAAAAACTTAAAGTATTAATTTATAATAAATTCATATTCGGTTTCTAATGGATCCAAAGTGGATTATTAAAAGTATAAGGTTGGGATGGGTCGAAATCCATTCAACCAATATATTTTAGATAGGTTTGGGTCATTATATTAACCTTATCTTTTAGTTTTAACTCTTAGTTAATTAGATTGACATTAACCATGTCACTTTGTATTTTTATATTATATAGTTAATAAACTTACTGTATACATCCAAGTGACCCCCAAGTGGTTAATTAATGATACCCCTATCATGATATAAGTCCTTTGGCTGAACCTTATATTTTATAGGAATATTATATCAATTAATAATATAATATTTGTTTTAAAAACTCCTTTATGTCAATTTTGACACTATTTAAAAATTTATTTTTGTTAAAGTCTTAATAACTTTATTAATTCGAAAAAAAATCATTTAATAAATCCTAAAATTCCATATTAACCAATAAAATTCGTGGAATTCATTAAAAGTCTCAAATTATATTTATTTGGGTATTTATAATATCAATTATTTTAATATTTCACTAATGAGGTAATTACTGCATCATCATTGTGTCATAAATAAATTAAATTATTTAATGTCTAAAAATTATAAATAAATTACCAATATGTATGAAATTTTATTATATTTCTAATTAATATTTATAATTGAATTTATCTTATATATAACCCTATATTAAAAATGTTTTAGTTATTAAACTTTGATTTTAACTCTTTTAACTCTTCTTTGAATTAAATAATAATAAATGTCCTTATCTAATCCAAGTGGACCAAAGAGGTTCATATTTTTTTCCTAAGGTTGTTTTTGTTCGAATTATACTTATCCAATATAATTAGGATATGTGTTAGGGTAATAATAATTTCAGTTTTACTTTTATTACCCAATTTACTTTTTACCGTGGTAAATAAAAGTAAAAAGTTATTATTCACCAAAAATTATTTTCATCACATTTAACCAAATTTTACTCCTTGATATTAACCATGTCTCTTGTATTTTTGAAATTCCCCTCACATAAGTGGTAAAATTAAGTTTTATGGGAATTTGCAAATTCTCATAGGAGATGGGTAAAAGACGGTGAAAAGTTCAATAAAAAAATTTATATATCTAACATTATTATAAAATAAGTCCAAGGAATTACATTGAAATTATATAGGTATTATTTATATATTTTGACCTAAAATAAATTTAAATAAAATAATTAATTAATTAAATAAAAAGTTGATTTTAACAAATAACTCGGTGCTTTTCACTATTCATCAAAAATTGAAAGTTTTTAGAAAAATACCAAAAATTCACCCTAAGATAATTTTGATATTCAAAATAAAAAAATGATGTCTATTTTACCAAATTCAAAACAAATAAGTTTCATTAATTAATTTTAAATTAATTCTCGTTGTCAAAACAAATAGCGTGTTTTTAAGAAATAATAACTACAAAATTTTGACACTTGTTTATATATAATTTTAATGTGAAATTAATTCCAATGACCAAAATTGGATTAAAGGGTAAAAATATAATATAATTATACTTATAAAACATTAAAATGTATAATTCAACACTATAAATTATTTTGATTAAAAAATTTGTTTTTAGTTAAAATATAGTATTTTTCATTATTCACCCAAATACGAAAGTTATCAGAAAAACACCAAAAATTTATCGAAACTAAATTCTTTTATCCCGATTCTAAATAAGAAGTTTATATTGTCAAATTGAATATATAAAAATTTCAAATATTATATTTAAAAAGGTTTCGCCATTAAAAGGCGGTAAAATCGCATTATTTGAAAAATAATTCTTTTATCTAAAAAAATGAATTTGTTCTTACATTATGTCTAATAAACTCATAATATGGATTCTAAAATTATAAGGATTATATAATGTTCAAAATTCAGTTAATACTATTCATGTTCTCTTTTTAACGGCTAGTTTGGTAAGTCGTGATGCGCTTGAACTCAGTGTTGCGTGTAGTGCAAGTTCTTGCATTACATTGAAGAAATAACGTACTATGAAATATTGGGGTGTTACACATAGTATCTTATTCATAAAATCCATGAAATCGGGGAGGCCATTAGTTACACAATTGAGCATCGCCATGAACTCATTGTGCCAATAGTGAAATTGGAATGAGATCTATTTAATATCATCATCACGATCACTCAACTGATGGTATCATGTTCTAAGATCAGATATTGATATCCACTCAAACCATTTAATTTTCAAAAAAGGATTTCTATCCTCAAAAACAAGTACATGTTCATGATCATTACCAAATTTAGGTTAATTCATTCAATTAGAAGACTTAAACTCCCATCCCCCTTATTAAAAAAACAAGATCCACCATTTTTAACACAATGGGTCAGATAAAACCTTTATATTGTATTATTTCCCACTACACCATCATCTCTCAAATCTTATTGGGGGACTTCTTTTATTATATTGATAAAATCATTGTAGTATTGGGGTGAAAGTTGTTACATAATTAAGACTTCCACCATGAATGTATTCCTAGAACATCTTTGGGGAATAAAAACATATAATCCTCTATTAGAACTAGAATCATGATGTATTACGAACCCAGTCCACTGAGGGATTAATATTCCAATTGATTCATGAATGGTTTTGGATTCCTGTTTGTGATCCCCACTCTCCCATACATAATATATCCCTTTCCCATAATATATAATCTCATCTCCTCAATATGAAGTTAAAAAATTATCATGAAATGGAAGTCTATTTAGGCATGCACTATGGAAAACCAGTCCATACCCAGAAAGATATCCTAGGGTTTCATCCTGATGACCAAGATGTCCAAATAGAATCATCCATTGACACTAACATTACCAAAAGTAACACAAAAAAACAATTAAATTAACTCATCCTCTATATCTCAACACTATCATCTTTGGGTGGCACTAACTAACTCAGAGAGCTTAAAATTATATCATAAAATAATGCATCTTCATGGGGTATGGTTCCCTATATATTTACTTCCCTAATCCATGTCTCACCTCAATAACATAGGGATAGCACAATGTATAAAGGTTTTGTTATAAAAAAATACCTGAAGATAAAGGGAAAAGTGATATATAACATACCTTGTTTTATATATGGTATCCAAATATTTGAATCCCCTGCTGCATATCCTCTCACATTTTCATGATGGGTCATGTAGTCCTATGAATATTTCCCCTTCCCAATGAATTCATAACATTACACATGCCTATGATGTTTGGGTATTCTAAAATACCCATGAGATAAATAACCTTCAATATGAATAAGATAACCATGAATCCACTACGTTTCATATCCCCCCAACTGAGTCCATGCTTGAGTTTGCCTCCGCCAACATAAACCTAATAACTTAAGTATTTTGGATTATGAAAACATTTCAAATCCACGATTTCCAATTCCAACTCTACCATCATATATCTCCCCTAAAAAGAATCTCTACGAATCCCAAACTTTCTTATGAAACTCCTTAACCTAAAATAGTAGTCTGGTAGATGGATTAAAATCTCTACATGAAAGGTACTATTCATCTACCCAAGATGGTCTTGCCTCATCATGCGCCTAGGTAACCAACCTACAACCATATCTTTATACTTCAATGAAGATGATAGTTTCACATGTGACCATAATATTGAGTGTCATCCACCTATAACTAAAAACAAATACAATAGTCTCTATAAAACCCACCACATCATAATAGTCTTTTTCACCCTATAATCAGGGTATTCTTTGATCCTCATACTCTAGGTAAAATCACAAACTATACAAAAGGTCATACAAAAAATAGGAATAATATTATTTGAAATCTAGTATGATAAATTAAACTAACTCATTGGGTTTTTTCCCCTTTCTAGTCCTTGGGGAAAACCACATCATGAATTGGCTCATAATCTGGAGCCTTGATAATGTGATGGTTGTCACATAGACTGTGAACTAGGGTGTCCTCACTCAACTGGAAATACTCATAACCCATGATCTGAATCTAATATAGCTATCATTTAATAGTCATATATAATGTTGACAAGACATACCACAATTAGATGAAAATATCAAGGGAGTTGAATCAAGAAGGAAGTGAAAATAAAAAAGATGAAATCATATATTATTCATGAACTAGTGGGTTTCCCAAAACTAATTATTTTAAATAAATACTCAATAAGTAGGTAGTTAGAGTCCTAGTATATAGATACATATATCATCGCACCAATGTTGTGTTCTTATTATAGAGATTTAAACTTGATAATCCCTAAAATAATTTCACTATGTACCAAGAAAAAATTGAATTGAATGTAGAACTCAAAACATAGGTCTAGGGTAAATACATCCACTTATAGAACTATGTAATGAAATAACCCACCTGGGACTGGCTGGAAGTTGGTTAGCTATGGGAGACACCCTAATCCCACTTCTAATTGGATAGTGGCAAGAGACTAGTTACAATTAAGAATATAAATAAAATGTGATAAATATCCTAGGTACATGTATGCAATCAAATAACTCACTCAATGAAATAGTGAAAATACATAAAGAATGAAAAAACATCTATATTGTAGATCATACATGCAACAACCTCCACAAATTCATCAATGTACTATAACAACATACAAAATATATAAATGGGAAAAATATAAACCCAATAAGAAATAATATCTCAAAATCACAATAACTGAAAAAAGGGAACAACTTAATTCAAAATCTCCATGGTTGGCCAATGAACATATTCAACTCTAATAAGAACCACTATGCTCCACTGAATCCATTTCCACCAATGTCACTGTTG
The DNA here is from genome assembly GCA_963277665.1 of Viscum album. NCBI lineage: Eukaryota > Viridiplantae > Streptophyta > Magnoliopsida > Santalales > Viscaceae > Viscum > Viscum album. Next base: position 1,445,840,391 of record OY728151.1, on the reverse strand, counting down.
ATATTTATTTCATCTATATAGTAAAAAACACATGTGGGAAATTCTCATTATGGTATTTATATTTATATTATGTAAGACAACAAGAAAACCAAAAAGCAGCAATAAAAATATAACCTGTCAACTAACCCATAAATCAAGAGTGTAAAGAAAACCCAAAATCAGATAATCTAAAAGAAACACAATCAAGGGGAGGAAATGACATCTTTATCATCTAATAAAGGAGTGAATGAATAGTATTCATAATGTTTTGAAGGTCCCATAACTGACACTGAACAACCCACATAACCACATAAGATACATATTGGAGGTCCTATAACTCAATAATTTGTTTCACAACCATGGGAAAACTATCTCCCATCCATGAATCTCAGATATACTCTCTAGAAATTGGAGGTCACAAACTTCATCAATACATATAACAACTGAGGTAGAACTACACCAATGGATGATCTATTCACCACTTGATCACAAAGATAGGGAGTCCACTCCATTAATAGAGGAGATACACATATGTAAAGTGGATCACATTTTTCTTTTCCTAAATAATGGATATGACAGATCTACAACCTCAATATAATTTAGGTAGTACTGACCCCAGAAACACTCTAATGATCGCACCTAATTGATTTTATAATCTACGCATCACACAAAGAACAATCCAACTCACATCACCTCAGATAATATCTATGATGTCAAAATTAATGCCACCATAACATCGCATATGGAAAAATATTAGTACATAATACTCATGGGATCCAATAATATTTTTAGAGAATGAAAAAAAATGGTTGTGGTTTCATAGTTAAGTACACCATGTGTAAATAGGGTCACATAGAGTCTACCATTTCTTGGAAACCTAGGTGTGTATTCAACTACATTTATATTAGGATTCCATGTGATACTACATGGTGGGAATATAGGGTCACAAAGAGTGTATGTCTTCCATATTTCCTAAGAACGTACATAAAATACATGGACCTTCTAACCATGTACCTATACACAACATTTCCCTGAGGGTATCCAATGTGTCTTACCGCATTGAGTCCTTGGAGTGTGCCTCCAATACATGGTTTGGATAACCAGGTTGGATCACAAATTACATGATACTGACAACATAAAATGTGATATTTTACATATCCAAAATGCTAAAAGAATTGGAAACCCAGATTAAAAAGTGTGTGTTCATCTAATATATATGGTATGTATTTAAGGTATTCATGGAAAATTAATATGGTATTCATGTTGATATCATATAAACTATTCCAGTTATCCCCTCTTCCATTAGATTCACCCAAAAATGCTAAAAGTGAAGTATTCCATCTTTGATCATCGCCTTAGGGCCTCTTCTGGATGAAAAATGTAAATTTTATTACATGATTGGTAATAATTACCTTATCCACCAATATTTGGAATCATTATCCATAATATCATCACTTACATCCTACAACATTCCTAAATCCATTTTAGTGTTCCAATATCATCTCATTCATTCATCGACCTTGAATTTGGTGGGTTTTATCACACTCGAATCTATATCATAATGTGGAATCATGACCTCATAGTCCAATATAAAATAAAATGAAGAACTATGGGGATAAATTCATAAACAATATATCAGAACATTCATTTTCTAGTGTGATCATGTCAAATGATTACATAAAGTGGAACCACGGGTGATGAATAGGAACAAAAATTAAAAATAAACCAGATTTAGTGTATTTTTTAAATAATGGATAATGAAAACTATGGAAATCACAGAAAAAATAAGAATGTATAAAATAATTTCTCTAAAAATTAAAATTTGGCCATAAAATAAAAATTAATGATCCCTACCTCCAGAACAGATCGATCATTTGTGAAGAAATCATCCTCTATGAAAGAATAAGATGATCTTTCTATATTCATCATTTGTCTCACGATTATCCTCAATAATTCATCAAAAATCCTCATTCCCAATATTATACTAGATATATCCTCCTCATTATCTCTAATATCACAATATTTTGTATCTATCATTATAGATTTTATATAATTTTTCTTAAATATAGATGTAATTATGTGTATTTCATTTATTAAATTAAATAAATAAATTATTTAATTTACATGATATACCCATCATCTAGGTACATAGTCCATATCAAACTCATCATCCCTGATTGATGATCGGGGTAATGACCAGTCCACCATGTTCATAGTTTTTACTCTTAGGCGTATCTATTTAATAGCTATAACCACATTCTAGTATCAATACTGGGTGTTTTAAGGAAAAAACAATTATTTATAATAACAGATGAATTTATCCTATCCATAGCCTTTCCCTAAGTTTTTTCACCATAATTTCATTATTTTATTTTTAATGAATAACTAAATAGTCATCTTATTCCAACTAAAGGTACCCAAAAATCACATACATGTATTTATCATCTTAATAAAGGAATATGCATTACATTTAATGACACACCATTCCATAACTATAAATTATTAGTGTATTTTGATACATATATACATAACCAAGTTATATGTAAAAAATTTAATTCATGACCCACTGAGATCTTCATAAATATTACCCTTCATTGATATTTGGTACATAAAATCATTCTTCATATCCCAGGTAAAATGAAAAATAAAAATGGCTCGGCTCTAATTATAAATAATGGTAAAGATGGAAAATATAAATTAACATTTAAGAATAAAATAATCATAATCTTATGATAAAATGGTATTATCAATCTAAAATCATACTAAAAAGTTCAAATATCATTATCATGAGTCATTACATAAATCATGGTGTTTCATAGGACCTGAATCATAATAGATTCAACTAACATGATACATGAAAGAATAACATTTTCATAAGATCTTATCATAAAATAATGGAATAATGTGTGGTATAATCATAATCATTTAAATCATATGACAATTCTAACAACCAAAATCTTGGTCAAATTATAGGGTTTCCCTTAATTAATAAAGGGAACCCATACCTTATCTAATTAAAACCACATGATCCTTGTTTCTCATCAAACCTATAAAAAGTAATATTATATACTTTCCTATAAATAAATTATAGGTTCTAGTCTTCCAAAAATTCCAACCCGAAGGCCCTTATGTGTGGATCTAGATGAGTTATTTCAAATAAGACGGAATCTCCTTAACCAATCACTTTTTTTAGTTATGTTTTACCCACTATAAATATTTTATATTGTTCCTAAAAATAATAGACTTCATGTAATAAATATACATAAATTTTATTAATATTATTAAAAAACCTTTATCCACCCTCTTTCCATGAAATGGGAAGTGAATATATCTCTCGTTCAAATATACGGCTCAAAGCCTCCATGCCGCAATGCGATTCATTTCTCATCACAATCTTTGATGTACGAGTATTTTGATGGGTTTATTGTTTATATCTGATAATTATTAAAAAAATTAAAATTCTTAAATGATAATATTGTATCTAACTTATTTAATTCCAAAATGTTAAAAAATGATAACGTTGATCATGTGTACATGTGGACTACCACCTCCAAGAAGTGATGTGATTCAATGTTAATTTCTATTATACATTGATTTTAATAAGGATGTATTTAATGATTATATATAATATATATGAAACATTAATTATTCTTAAATGGCTATTTATTATTTACCTTTATTTATATTCATCCATCTAATAGTGAAGACAATGTTCATGCGTAAGTACAACATACTTTCTCCATTAATAGTATAATTCCTTCTTCTATTTGTACATTTGTGTATGATAAATATGTATATAATGAATATATTAGTAATTTATATCATGGATGACATTATGTAGATTATGGAAACATTATTAATGTATATGTAATAAAACTAATGAACCAAAAAATACATGAAAAATGAAGTAGATATATCATGGAACGATGATTTTAATAAAGAATTGTTAACAAATATGTGATAAAAGGTTAAAAGAAAATCATATATTATATGATATATATTATTATTTTTATGTAATATATGAGTGATAAATTTATATTTATCATATATTATTTTCCAATGTGACTGAAATAGGTCATATATATGGTAATGGGTTTTCATCTCACTTTTATTTCTATGGGGAACATGCTTTCTACAACCCCTGTTTCATTTTTGTGGGGTATATACTACCCATTAATTTATTTTATGTGGATTAATATGAATTTTTTGTGTATTTTCATATCCATCTATTTTTATTTCATTCATGGGACTTATGATTCATATGATACCAAATCATTAAGGTTTTTATGTTGCAATCTCATTTTTTATTTCCATTATTTATTATTACACTTCTGATGATGAAAATATTTCAATATACCTCTCACAAAACACGTGAATTTTTTATCCTATGTCTATTTATTAAAAATAAATGTTTCCATTTGATATTCCTCACCATATGTAATAAATATATAGAGAATATGTTTTTATATAGAAATGACTTTATTTATATCTTCAGTTGAAACAAATTTTTCTTCCTTATCCATGGTTTTTAGAAATGGTTTAATTATTATTTTACTATTATCTTATGATTTTATAAAATATTTTTTATACATGTTGAAATTTTACAAAATGGTTTAAAAGGAATCTACTTTTCATTTTCTAAATGAGTGAATTTTTTATTTTTATTTTTACAAAAGGTTAAAATGAATGATGTTGCTAAAAATATACGGAATGGAAAAATTTACTACCATTGTGGATACTCTATTTATTGAAGCTTCCATGTAATGTTTCAATGGTTATCTTAAATGAAAATATTTTTCTATATTATTTTGGAAATTTTTATATTTTGAAGAAGCTATTTGAAAATAAAATTTTTATTTTCTACAATAATTTGTTAATGAACATTGAATGGTGTTTCTATTTATCAAAAACAACAACTATTGATTTCACTTATGCTTTACTATTGATATGATCAAAGGATACTGATATTATTCATTCTCTAGATGGTTTATGTTTATGGTAATATGTTATTAATGAAACCCATTCCTTTTCTAGGGGTTATACAATAATTAAATGATGAAATGTTTATGAAATAAGTTTCATTTCCTTATGTTATTATATGATGAATCATTTATGATAGTCAACTTATTTAATGGGTTCTAATATAATTAATATTTTATGATCTTTTTTAAAACATAGGTATGGTTATCATTATGTGATATTGGTTACTTTATAACCAATGAAGATGGTGAAATTATAATAATTCACTATGGTTATGTTATAATGAATGATTGTGGTAATTTTATAACCAAATATGAATGGGGCCTTTATCTATATACATTGCATTGTGTGATGAATGATATCCCATTATATAAATAGGACTATAATGGGAACTGAACTCAGTTCATTAATCGACTTTCTTCTTCATGACAGTATTGGGTGTAATCCATGAAAATTAAGATGGTTTGGGTTGTAAACAAACTCCACTATGATGGTATTGGAAATTGTCATTTACTATTGAGGAAATGGTTTTCTATAGTTATATGTATGGCACATAATTCTATCTTATTCCAATTTCATGCTCCCATGTCTCATGTTCTTTGATTCCATTATTATTCATGTCTTATGAACTACCATGATATATTTCATGACTCAAGATTATGATCTATGAAATTCATAGTATAGATTAAAAATGTTAAACTATTATTATAATAGAATTAAGATCATGTTATTCTTTTTTTATCATTGATATAAACCTTTTTTACTATTATTGGGCATCTAAGCTCGCCTTTTTATATGTTTCATTTCCCCAGGTTATGTAGAAATACTTTGGGAATAATATGTTTATGAAGTTCTCTACTTATAATGAACTTAATGGATGAATTTTATGAACCATTTTTTATGTTTCCTTGTTTCTAATTTACTAGACCTATATGATTCAAGGATGGATCATTATGATATGTAATGAATATTTATCTCATAGGATGTAATATCAATGTTGGAAAATTATTGGTTATTATTTTTGGTTTTATAGATATGTTTAGTTAACATTTGGAAAATAGAATGAGAAAATTTTAGTTAGAACCAAGGGGATATGTCAAAGTGTATGTTAACATAATATGGTTTTAATAATTTTCATATACGACCTTCGATTTCCTAAGGTTTCATTGATTGAATGGAATTTGTGAATGTCTACACAAATAGAAATGACTTCAAAAATTATATGATTGATCACTCAGATGAATATTGTTTAATGATTATGAAAACCATTTTCGTTTTAGTATGGTATTGAAGATATAATGATTTTTTTGAGGTTTCAATAGGTATACTCAAATATATAAGTGAACTATTTGAGAATATTTATTTGAATTATGGTATATTAAAAAAAGTTTCAGGAATTTTAATTCATATTTTTTCTAATGAGAACTATTTATGCCTGATTATTGATTACAAGTGGTCTAATTTTTTACAATCACTGACATCAGGTATAACATCTTTGAAATGTCTCCAAAAGGTTTTGTTCTTATAGCTAGTAACGCCCCATGACTCTTATATCCATGTAGACTCATGGACCAAATTTCCAAAGTTAGACATTCATTCGGATTCTTGGCCAACAATTCTTAGGAACTCACATTGGTTGAGTGGATGAGAAGTTGGTGTCATTACACCCTTTTGGGGGGAACTATTACCTATTTCGGGATACTCTTATAGATTTTTGATATGTTCGTGAATCCTTTATTCATTCCCAAGTATTTATAATATGCATTATCCTAAGGTAATGATCAATCATAAATACACATGGGTTTTGAATCATCTGTATATATCCAAGGTTATCCACCAATAGAGGGGTCTATATGTATCCTAGGTTTTTCATCAATGATAACCTTTTATGGAAAGACCAGGGATTCATTAATCACTAATTAGGATGATGTTGGTGTAAATAAACTCGATGAGGTTCCTTTGAGTTTTCATTTATCTAGATATATGGAAGTTTTTTTATGTCAGGAACAAATCCATATGTGGGATTCCTACATATCCTTAGGAAAATAATTATAAACCACGTAGTTTAGTCCCACTTAACAGGGCACATCTACTTTTAATGTCATCTGAAAAGGAACCAACCTTGAAGTTTAACATCATCTGGGTAGGATATCTAGGAAAAAGGGTCTTGTTCAATGATGATGTGGGTCATACACTGTAGAGGACTAAGGGATAAGGAATAGATATGGTCTCCCTGGTGTATATGACCCTACAGGGGATGTATCCTAAAGAACATTAGGGTGAATTTTGGGTCTTTAGTCTAGAACTCAATGAGGATTCCTACGTATCCAATTTTTTTGGGAATCATATCCCATGTAGTACGGAATGTTGGGGCTTACGCATGGGATCATAGCATTCAAATGGAGTTTGGGTCATATATTTGTGGAAGTCCCATGTTATTGGGTCTTACACATAAAAGCTACCAATGTGGTTGGGGATTACTCATGGAAGCATCCCATGTGGTTGGGGATTACACATGGAAGCTACTCATGTGGTTGGGTCTTATGAAAAGAAGTTTCCCATTTAGATGGTTACGATTGATTATTATACCATATATGATGCACATTGTATTTTTATATTGAAGATTTCATGATCGCTACTAACCCCTAGGCCCATTTGAGTCATTCTTAGTGTGAGAAACAGGAGGAAGCAGTATAGAAAAAAATACAATGGTCCACACTGTCTGTTGGTGGGAAAGATTTAAATCCCAAAGTGAGAGGGAATTGAATGTGCTCATCTCATCTTTAATTTTGGTAACTGAGATAGTTTCATATGGTGATATATTTAGCTATGACCCAAGATGAGGTGTAAAGGATAAAAATGATGCATGTCACATGAAAGACTAGAGAGTTACTCAAGGAGGGATACCTAATAAATGATTCTATAGGAGGATCTCATCCACTACCAAAGGGAAATGGAAGAATTATCCTCACCATCCCCACCAAGAATCAATAAATTCATGTGATAACCCCATGGTCGGAACCCCCGTTACCATGGGAATTCTAACCTAAACACATTTTGAGGTTTCTCATTGTTTTAGAGGTTACACACATTACTCTTTATAACATGGGGATGTATGCTCAAAAGGAAATTTTGGTGTGCCCGAAGAGCTGATCATACATGTCATGGAGATTTTGGAATATGCCTTGACCTGATGTCATTAGACAAGCTCACAAAGAGGCCAATATGGTTACTAATGAGATGATAAAAAGGAGTGATTTGATTTGGATTGTGGAACACCCTAGGACTCCCCAATACATGTTTCATGTTCTTATGAGGGATGAGGTTACCTCTACATAGCATGTTACTATATTAGTGAGGGTACCATCTAAATGGAATGGTGATATGATTACCATGGGTCTTACCACATATCATCTTGTTATACATGGGTAAGGGTTCTTACCATGTATCATTTTATATATGGGGAAGGTTTCTTCCCACATTATGGTCTTATATGTGGGGTTCTATGCTGAAAAGAGACCATCCGTTATGTGTCGTGCTATGGTGTCTATAAAGGGGTTTTTAGTTCGTGGACAGTTGGATGATTTATTATTTCCTCCTTAGTGTTATGCGGTGAATTTTTACCAATTGGGAATGGAAAGCACTATGTTTCGGCTCCTATCTACGCTCACATCCTGTGTTCTTAATTTTCCATCATCTTTATCCTCTCCCCTCAAGATTTTTTTATAGATGAATGTAGGGACATGATACTGTGATGGATGATTGTATGTGGTGGTCTATGGGGATTCTTATACAAAATCCCAATGAGGATGCCTCGGACCACGAACAACATTATCTATGGGTAGTGGTCATTCACAATGTGGAAATCACTAAAATACTCTGAAAATGAATATGATTTTATTAAAGGGATTTGATGGACTCTCCCATCCATAAAACTATTGTTTTGCTAGAATGGTCATTATTAGTGGTGGAAATCATCGTACGACACCGAAAATTATTTTTCTTCATTAAATAGCGCTGAAGACACCATCCCATCCAATGAAAAATTTATCTCATGGGGTGCTCTATGAATTGGTGGAGCTCCATGCTGATTGGTGGTCCATGAAGCAATTGGTTCTTCACAGGATAAATTTTTCCCCCGTAGTCTCACCCTTTTGAAATTTTTTCTTCATATTATTCTTTTGGTTTTATTTATACCCTTTTAAAATTTACTGGGATTCTATTATTTTTGTATGTAGACTTTTTAGGAGCAAACAAATTCCCCCCTTCTGATTGGGTTCTGATTAGGACAAAGAGGATTCTATTTCAGTTTAGAAAGTTGTAATGTTTTGAACTGGTTTGTGGTATGAGAGTGGAACTGTAGAAGGGGGCCACAATTATATATAGGGGTCCCAAAGAAATATTCACCTATTAGATTTCTCAGAGAACATAGCACTCCGATGATTCTATGATTTCCCCAACTTCGACATAGCACTTACTTTACAGATTCACTTTCCATGACCATAACTTTGACATATAGGAACTGTAATTTTTTCTACATAATGAGTGGAAACTATATGGATTTATAATTATATGGATCCCTGCTTCATGGGAAATACATCCATTGGCCAATGCTTCACTGGAAAATGATTCTTTCGTTAGTTCTTTGTGAACTGATTGTTTGTGGGCTAACTCTTCACAAATTGATGGTCTGCAGACTAATTGTTCTTGGGGATTTAGATATTTCCATTATTATGAAGACTAGAAATGTTAATTGCATATTTTTATACATAAAATAGGATGTAACCTTCACATGTTTTTCCTACTACTGCTACTTCTCCTCTCTATAATTCTCACTAAATGATGAATTATCTGATCGATTTTTTTGACAATAAAATCACCATCAACCCTCTTCATCAACTCATTGTAAGACTTATGTGTGCCTGTCAAAGAGGGTATCTAGTCTCGGACAAGATTCTCCTTTATGGATTTGACATACCATCTGATGATGAGATTCTGACACCACATAATAAAAATCAATGTACAACTTGGATAGTTTAAAATATCAATTCTTCCCAAGTCAACATCTCATAAATAGGGGAATATATCTAGTTAACCCAAATTTTTGGGTATCTTTCGAACTTTACACCTATATCGCTAGAGGAAACCATGCTAACATTGTATGAGAAAATAAATTGCTATCACAACATTGTGTGGAAGGCCACATCAAATAATCAATTTGTGTGGTCAACTAAATGGGACCTTCACCCAGGCGTCTCTGTAATCTTGGAATGTGTGTGGAATTTTTGGGTATAATAGTATTTTGTTGAATTTAATACTGACAAGAAGAATGTGGGTATATATAAGGAAGTCTAGGTTTCATAGACATATTCTCAAGAAAAACAAAATATTATCCTACAGTTACATAGTAGGGGGATCTAAGACACTAATACCTTCCACATAGTACATGGGGATATCAACATCAATCTCTGGGATGTCTAGTTTATTTGGGGGTTCACATCATAGGTGATATGTATGATGATAATATACCACCCCATTTTGTATGGGATGAAGAAGAGAGGAACCCTCCTCTCACGAAGAATCTTATTGAAAAGGTGAAGGATTTACTAAAGGGTATCCCTCCCCTGAAGCTGTATATCCCATTTTTCAATTGGATTAAAATTTTGGTTACATTAATTGGATAGGATCCCTATGCACAGAGATTGAGGACAATTTCTCAATTGTTGAGACCCAAAGGCGTATTTGTGCCTATTGTCCCATTCTTAGGGAGGGTCGATTCAACTAGTTGGGCTGGAAGATAATATCTAATGACACCCAGATGTTCCAAATAGCATTATTTTTCTCCATGTTTATTCATGTCTAGATGTTTCATGTATGTGATTCTACTATCATGGTCAGAGTTGTGACTTTCATTGTGGAAGATCTATTGTCCAATGGTAGGTTTAATAATCTTCTCATCATAGTGATGGAAAATAATTACCATTTTTGGGGTAGATCTGTGAGGGAAGGCCACCATATCAACTTGTGAGTCCCTTCCAGATTATCTGGGGCTAGGTAACATCCCATATTGGAGGAAAATGTCATATCAACACTCAACAAGTCCAAGATGATACCATCCAACCATTTCTCGAAAGCATAAGTGTGGTTAATTCCATAGGACTGGAGGGAGATGGATAAAATAGACCAGATCAAATATCATGATCCTTTTATCTATGATCCTTATGTTTCATCTTCTCATACTATGGTGAATGATGGATATGGTGACCTTCCTAGGAAATGATATCTTATCTCCCTATAAGAAGGAATCATGGTTTCCAAGAATTATTAGGAGCTTATCTAAGAGGGGTACTCACCCAATATATTTATACATCAATTCATTTATATCCAGATGAATTTCCCTCCAACCCTCAATAGCGCACACCAGGAGAAACACATAATGATAGCTTGATAAATATGGATTATTTTAACTCAAGAGGAAAGATGATTCTAGACTAGTCTTCCACCTTCTATGGGTTTCCAAACAACATTTATTGGATCCTATACTGATTTATGGATCCTATAATTCCCTAAATATCAACCTTAAAACTTAGTTCCTATTATAAAATCCCAAAAAATGATAGAGGGTAAATTTAATCAAAGGAAAATAGTCATTCATTCAAAAACAGGTATGAATCCATGAAATTCCTTCATTTATGATCCCCCGTAGAAGATGTTGAAGTCAGGGGGTTCGACATCACATGTCAGTGGTTCTGCCTCTGATGCTCAAGAATTCAACCCTCCCGATGCTATTTTCCCATCATCATTGAGACAATGGGATTATTTGAGGAGTTCCCATCTGTCTGGCACTATAGGGTTCTCTATGCATGAGTAGGAGTTTTAATTGACTAGATATGGATATTTTTCCTTTCCAGCCACTAACACATATGATGATGATCTTGGGAGGGTTGTCACACCAAATTTCTTCATTAAAGGTAATTTTATTTCTTATATTATTGGCCTAACTTTCCCCCTATGTTTCCCCTTTCCCCCCTTGAATTTGAAGGTTTTTTAACACCTTTTTAGAGGACAAAAGGGGGTGCACGGTTTGGGTGTAGGGTTTGCTAAATCATGCAAGAAAATCCTGCAGCCTTGTCGAGGTCATTAAAAAATTTTGTGGAATTCCATTTTTCCCTCCTGGGATTTATCCAAAATCTACCCTTTCTTTCCCCATTAGAACATTTAGGCCATGGAAGCCTCTAAATCACTACAAACCCTCCTTGGAACCCCATTTTAAAGGGGGATTTTGTGGAAGAACATGACACAATCTCAAGTAAGTGTTTCTTCCTCTTAGTTCCTCCCCTTTCCAGGAAGATTCTTCCAATTTATTTGAAGTAAAAAATGACCAAAGGGTATATTTTATAAACTAGGGTTTAACTTTTGGTTTTCTTAGTCTATTCTTCTGGTTTTAGTCTCGATCTACCTCCCTTGAGGTGCGGGCAGGGCGATTGAATTTCTGCACAAAGGATTCAAGGTTTTAAAAAAAATTAGGCGATTCCATTTTGTATGCAATACTTGTGACTTATCTTGTTGTGTTTATAAAATTTTCATGTTTATCTAATTTGATTATTGGTGAAAAAAATTATTTTTAGTGGTATTTGTGAAGGAAATGAATTTTAAGTGCCATTTTCATGTGAAATTGGGGGTTTTCGTATAAATATTTTATTGGTTCATTTGAGGATGACCTATAACTACATAGTTAATTTTATTGAAATGTATTAGGGCTGAAAATATTTTTTTTAATGTTCATCTTCTTTGGTTGTTGCTGTGAAATTTTGTTTTGGTGACGTTTGATAAGTTAATGATTTTTGGGTACCAATTTGGTGTTAAATTGGGTGTTTTACATAGCTATTTTATGTGATTCATATTGGGGTTGTTTTATAACTCATGTAATGGGTTTATAAAAATGTTTTGGGTGCTGAGAATTCTGTTTTGGTGAATGTGAGTATGCACATGGTGTTCAAAGTGGGGTTTTAAAGGGATTTTTGTGGGAAAAACATTGTTATCTTTTGTGAAGTTGTTTTATTGAAAATCAAAATGTTTTGTTTTGTGTTTTAAATAGTATAATATGTGTATAGTTACTGTATTTTATGTATGTGACCAGTAGAAGTGTTTTTATATGAAAAGGGATGTATTTATCAGGCTTAAATTGTTTGATCGCAAAGGGGAAGCCCGGGTACCTAGGTGGGAAGATATGTACTAGTACACTAGTGATTCGGATGGGTTTTGTCCCTGTTTCACTGAGAAAATGGATAAAAACAACTATAACTAAACTATATGAATGATGCATGGGGACCACTAGGTTATGGGTATGTTCCCTACTTGTGTCTCGTGCATGGTAAAGGATTGTGACAAGGATATTTTACACCAAGGTACAAGGTACATAGGGCTCGAGACTATCTAGTGCCTAGGGGTGTTTCCAGTTTTGGGGATCATTGGATTTCTTCTATTTAACCTTGTATTAGGGTGTGTTTGGCTGTAAATTCCAGTAGCTAACATTTCTTGTTAAAATGTGTTAACATTCTGTAAGTTTTATTTTGAAAATTGTTTATAAATGGAAGTTTCATTTTTTGGAATTTATCACCGCTTTTCCTTACATATTAAAACAGATTGATTTTTCACCTTGCATTGCATAATATTTTGAATATTTGGGTGGTACCCTATTGGGATTAGGATCACACCCTATTTAAACCCCTTCGGTGTAAGTATACTTTATTATGTTTGACACAGGTAAACGCAAAGCCTTGGGTGAAGGTGGTTCGGGTTGTTAGTCCCCTCTTATGGTATGGTGTTGTGGAGACGGCTCGAGGATGATTACCCCTAGTCGTGTGGAGTGTTTTTGGATGATTTTATACATTTCTTATTTATTTTTGGACTTCTTTTTATTTATTTAAAACCATGTATTCAGTTCTGGATTTTTCTTAAGTCTTGTTAGGCATGAAAATTTTAGATTTCTATTGTTGATTTTTTTTATGTTTTATTCTTTCATACATGGGTAAATCATTCCCAAATAAAATTTATTGGTACTTTGGAACTTGTTCCAGCCCGTGGGGATAGGGAAATCCCTTTAGGGATTGTCTTGGGATGGATTTGGTGCCAGTATTAGTGGAAATTAGATTCAGTTTGTGACAAAATGGTATAGAAGGAGGATAATGTTTTGGGTTATATTACTATTTTGTGATGAGTCGAGATTGAAAGGAGATAGGAATTTCAGGGGTTGGGGTTTTGGTCATGAGTAGAGTGACTAGCCCACACCTCTTATAGTAGACCTTGAGTCACCTGGGGACGTTGGAATTGTCTGGTTGACTTCACTTCCAAGTGAGACGTGTGGGTTGCATACCAAAAATAGACATCAGGCGGGGGTGGAGTACTTGTTTTTTTATTACTGTAATGTGTTTAGATTATTTATATTTGATTTATTTGATTAAAATTTTCATAATTGTGGTATTGAATATTGTTTTGTGACTTTTTCATTTTGTAGCAACATGCCTCCCCAGAAAGCTCTCATGTGCCCACGGGAGGAAGCCTGAGAGTGTTTTCTCACACTGATTGATCATAGGCTAGTCGAGGTTGTGGTCCAAAATTTCCAATATTTAAGACAAGGACCATATCTTGTTCCCATTAATGTTAGGGAAGAAGGGATAGGTCCTAGAAAAGATAAATCTCAGGAGTTTCTGAAAAATAAGCCTCCTACTTTTCGAGGCAGCATAAAACCTCAGGAAGCAAAGGAATGGATCGAGAAGATCGAGCACATGTTCGAGTTCCTGGATACCCATGAAGAGATCAGCGTGAAGTGCACATATTTTCTGTTGGAGGGTATTATCTACAAGTGGTGGGAATTGGTACTTAAATCTGGGAAGAATGAGCAGATGTGCTAGGTAGATTCCAAGGTTGTCTTCAATGAACAATATTTCCCTGAGGTCTTGGCATAAGTCAGGTCCCAAGAGTTCATGGATCTTGTTCAGGGGAACCTATCTATGATAGAGTATGCCAATCATTTCACTGAGTTGGTTCGGTATACTACTGAAATCATCTCTAATGATCAAGTGAAGGCCTAGAGGTTTGAGAAAGGCTTGCGACCAGAGTTCCAGGTTTTCTTGTTTAAGCTGAAGACATGTGCCGAGGTGGTTGATTCAGCATGAATGGTGGAGATTTACCGGAAAGGGAGGGCTGGTTTCTCAAGGTCAATATCAGTAGTGGGCAATGACAGATCTTCGGAAAATAAAAGGAAGCAGGAGGAATAGGTGAAGAAGGGAGGTTGTTGCTTGGGCCACTCTTCCAGGCAGTTTTCTTCAATGGATTATAATGCGAGATCAGTCGTGCGCCACTAGTGTGGGAGTCTGGGGCACATCCGACCAGAATTTCCACTTTTTTTGAAGCCTTGTTATCAATGTGGATGCATGGGTCACGTGCAACTCTTTTGTGGGGTTGCACATCAACTCCATAGTGGGGCAGGGTTATTGGCTTCAAGAGCAGTGCCAGCACAGTCAGAGCCGTCAAGGATGGGGGTTCATGATTTGGTGGATGTGGTGGTAGGGATGGATCATATTCTGCGAAAATCTAGTTTAGGTCATAGCCACAGACTTGCATCCATCCTCAGGCAGAGACCAGACATCTCTATGCAGTGGATCAGGCACCAGCTGGATCAAAGGCTGGACCGTTAATAGTTTGAGGTATCGTTTTGATCGCATCCTCTATAGCTTATGCTATTTTTGATACTATTGCCTCTGTTTCATTCATTTCTGCCCATTTTGTGGACACTCTGAATTTTTAAACTGAGTTTTTGTCTTTTGCGATGGAGTTGGTGACGCCGCTAGGAAAGAAGGAGTAGGGTTTCAGGTGCCTGTTGTGTGTGCTTTCCGTGTCAGGGGTTGAGATGGAGTGGGACCTCTTTGTCATAGATATGTATATGTTCTAAATAATACTTGTAATATATTTTCTAGTACACTTCCAAGCACACATAGATAATTATAGGTGGCGTGTAAAGACCCGAAGCCTGACGTACATTGACATTACATTACTTTTGCGGAATACTTAGTACATAACAAAAACACACACACAAGGATCGTAATAGTTTAGTGTCTTTGGAAACTCGGAATAAAATCTTCTAATCATGGTGAAAGATCTTCAACATCTCCCATAAAGATCTTCCCTTTTTTTACCTAAAAACTTTATTTATATCCTGGGGAAAATAAAACATAAAAGGGTGAGCTCAAATGCTCAGTAAGGGTAAACAAAAGAAATATCAATCACATCGTATTCATAAGAACATAACATTTTGGAAATCATTACCTGCAAAAGAGAGCATAATTTCATAACATGGGATAAATCATGGTAGTGAAATGTAATCACAATAATCATAACTTAAAACATGAAACATTGTGGCATACACACATAATCATAGAGAATCATTTCTTGTTAGTCAAGACTCATTTCCAAGACTATCTTAGTGGACAAAGTCCCTTTCTGAATCGAGTAACCCTCGTTTCAGTCCTGTTTCACTGAACCGGTATAACCTACCATTCCAGCCATATCTATCTCATGAGATATAAAATCTTTACCCAATGCATTGGAGGGAGATATAGGTCCCACCCATCTTATAATGAATCCTTTCTTATTTGTGCCACATAATCATAAATCATACATCATCGCATAACCCATGTAATAAAAATGGGATTCTTAAACAACATGACATCATAAAACAATTCATATAAGATAATGGAATTTATAAAAATGTTTCCATCACAACATAATCAAATCCATGTAATAATAGGGATAAAAACAGAACCCTTTTATTATCTTAGATGGAAAATAATTTTGATAAAATACTTGAACTTCATTCTTAAGGAAAATATCCTTTCTACTTCAAAAAAACACTTTTCCTTTCTTAACATGTCATACAATTTTAAACTAAAAGAAGTTGATTAAAAATAAACTTGAATACTTGTAAAGGAAGCTTCTTGGAAATAATGTTTTAGAAATCCATTCATGCCGTATAAGTTAAAAAAACATTCATCGTACTTTTGTCGGAAAAGTCAAAAAGCACCTCGTATGAAAAACGTCAAAAGATTCCTTTCATATTTTTTACTAAAAACTCATCGAAGGGTAAAAATGGATTTAAAAAATTGTAGGTGGATGGAAATAATATTACATATTGATGAAACATGGATGTGGATGATAAAATACACCCCAGTAAATACTTACGAATATACAATCTCGGATAAAAATGAGATTGTGATATTTCCCTTACCTTAGGTCCGATTTTCTTCGTATGTGTCCAAACCTCCTGTATAATGATTTAAATAATGTCATTGACTTAATACAGAATCATATTCATTGTTATGATATCATATATGGTTCACTTATGACTTTATATTACCCGTTCTTTTGTAAATTCCATGTTAAAGAAGCGTTTTGGGTAAAATCGTTTCATTTATCGTAGGTGTTTTGACTTGTTGTTCTTGAAATTATTATTACTTATATCATGATTTACTTACTTCCAGAATATAAAATATGATTTATATATCCTATATATTCAGTATATATATATATATATAATAGATAGATAAATGAAATGAAAAACACCGTTCATGGAGACGGTAGTCCGTACGTACGCATGAACGCTGTTTTCCTTTCCTTATTGTCTTGAATGGAAGTAAGTAGATGACATACATATACATATATACATAAATCCAGTAGCTTTATAATGTCATATATTTCATTATTATTTCTTATATATACTTTTTAATCATTCTTAAATGGTTAACATGGAGAATGAATCTCATCGCGTCGTGGAGACGGTAGTCCGTATGTACGCACGAGCGATGATATCGTTCCCATGGTCGTGGAATTGTGTTGAAGTGTATGTATACTATTTCAGTATCGATATAACTTTATAATAATCATGTATAGTTACTCATTACATCATTATACCCATCCAATTAAGGTGGTGACGGAAAATAGATTACACCACGGCGTGGAGACGGTATTCCGTACGTACGCACGCGCGGTGATTTCCTTTCTCCGTAGGATGGATAGAAGGTTAATTAGATTTGTTTCATATTTATAATAACATATCAGTATGTAAGTAATACTGATGTTATTACTTTATAATGAAACAACTAAATAAGAAGAAGTTGAAGAAGAAACAAATTGAAAAGATCGGTAATGGATATTACCTCTTCTTTGGAACGCCTCTTTGAATCCTCCACTTAGGGAACTAAGATTGGTCTTTGAAGAATACCAGGACCTCTAGGATTATTCTAGGGAAGTGGAGAGGAGAAAATGGTAGGGGTTGGCCGAGCTTGAGTTCTCAAATTGGTGTGAGGAGGAGGGGGAGGAGGTGTCCTTTTATAAGGGAGGAGAGGGGCACCTTTGGAATTCTTAAAAATATTAATTTATAATAAATCTAACCTCACATAAAAACCTCCAAAAATGACTCATATTCGAATATTAGATAAGATAAGGTTGTAATATCATCAACCAATATAATTTATACATGTTAGGAATTTATTTTAAACATTATCAACATGATTTATCCTTATTTAATCAATTTTATTTTATTTGTGGTGATAACATTCTAATTTTTAAATTATAACAAATAATTACTTATTTGATGTGAATTTTCCATAATTGGATTCTTAATAACATTTTAGATCATATAAATTTAAATTTATAATTTTGAAATATTTTGTGATTTTTAATCAATTTTATAATATGTTTTTTTTATAAAATAACAATAGTGTCAATTTTGACACTATTCATTTATTTGAATTTAAATAAAATAAATACAGAAGATATGTTCGAAATAAAAGTTTTAATAGATTCATAAAATGTAATATTTATCTTAAAAATTATTGGATCACATTAAATAGTTCATATAATATTTATTTTATTATTTTTGAAACCATTTATTTGGTTTATCGCTTCATAAAATAAATACTACAACATTTTTGTATAATTATTTAATATACTTATTTGTTGCATAAAAATTAAAACTAAAATCCTATGATGAAAATAAATCTATTACCTTTCACAATAATACTTTTACTCGAATTTATCATCTTAAAATAACAATATTTAAATTGTTATATTTATTAAATTATGAAGGTGACAACTTTGGCATCATTTAAAATAAAATAATATAAGTGTCATAATCGCTTTTATAAGGCTCTAAATGGTCAAATATTCGACCATTGGATGATTATGGTTTACATTTACATGGATAATAAGTTTTTGTTAGGTATTTGTGCATTTTATGGTCACTATTAGTTTAATGAAAACAATATTCTTGATTTTTCACTAGATAAACAATTTCTGCATCACTATTGTGTCATAATTAATGATAATTATTTAATCCCTAAAAATTATAAATAAATTTATATGATGTAGATAATTTTATTAGCTTTCTGGATACTATTCATGTTCGAAGTTTCATGAAGTTTATCACTAAATTAAAATTAATATACTTATAAGATTTAAGAGAGTGACATGTTGTCACTTTCTTTGGTTTTAATAATAATTAAGTTATTTTCATGGAAAAATGTCCATTAAATGATTCTAATCCGACCCTTAGGTGATATGGGTCGACTTTTAGTCATCCAATAGGATTTTTAAATTTTTTAGGGTAATTTTAAAATATTATATTTACCCTTAATTACCCGATTTACCTTTAACTATGGTAAATAAAATTTACCATAGTTACTATTCATAATTCCCAAAAATAAAAAGTAGCTTATTAACATAATTTGGACCCACTGATTCAAAATATGGAATCCATTTTTCCAAATTCAATACAAAAAAGATGCAGAAATTAAATTAAAATTAATCCCGTTGTCGAAAGAAAACGCGGTTTTCTTTAAAACATTGCAAAAGATTGAATTGATTTAACCTACGAATTCAAGGTAAAATCAATGATAATGACATAAATTATATTAAATGGTAAAAATATATTCTATTTATACTTTAAAACCATTCAATATTATAATTTAACCACATAAGATATTATGATGAAAAAAGTTGTTTTTAATTAAAATATAGCGTGTTTTTACTATTCATTAAAATATGAAAGTTATCGGAAAAATATCAAAACTTTATCTAATGTAAATTTTTACATCCTGATTCAAAAGAAGAATTTTATTTTTCCAAATTGAACATATAAACATGTCAAAAACTAGATTTAAAGTGGGTGCGCCATCAAAAGGCGGCAAAACTGCATTTTTTTAAAAATACTTATTTTACCCGAAAAAATTATTTTGTTATTATACCATGTTCTAGAAAATGTGTAAGATGAATAATAATGTTATAAAATTCAAATTTTAGTTAATACTATTCATAACGTCTAGTTCATGACAATATTATAATAATATATCATTGTTTATTAAAACCCGGTATTGCGTACAACACACGCTATCGAGGAAGGTCGCGATTTCGTGTAATGCAAGCCAAGTCAGGGTTGCGTGTTGTGAAAGAATCCTTCGTTGTTTCGTATAACAGAATCCAACCATATTTCATTTATACATTTAATATATATATATATACTCAATGTTGCGTAGAATAACTATTATCAAAATTGTATGTAACACGATCCAAGAATAGTGTTGCGTATACTACAAGATAATACGGTGTTGCGTATAGCGCAAGGTAATCTTGGTGTAGAATACAACACAATACATTAATGAAATTAAAATAATGTTTTTCATAAAATCTCGGGGTGTTACATTCTACCCCCCTTAAAATGAATTTCGCCCTCGAAATTCGTCGGGGTTATAAATGGTTTACTATTTGAAAGTTTCCTTGATAGAAACCCACATCGTAAAAAGGAATACCAAAACTTATCTTTAAAAACTAAAGTATAAAACTTAATGGTTACCCAAGTTAACTAATCACTGGGTATCCACATAGGTGAAAATATGGATATGGAAGAGAAATCTAACCATCATGTTCTGATGGAGAGTGGTAGAGAACATGGATATGGAAAAGCTAGCAATTACAAAGCCATAAATTTGTGAGGATCTAGGGTACCATATGATTCATCGGATATAAGGGCACTAGGACAACATTTTTGGTTTTCAAGATCATTTCCCTAAAGTTGAAAATTTGAATTAGAATAAATACTTACTTTATTTTGGTACAATCTCACTGTTGTTCGTGCCTTGAACAATTTCCACTTCATCTCTTAAATAAATGAAGTTGAATTTGTTATTCGTGAAGTGTTAGCAGATCATGTGATAGAATGACGGGTCATTCCATCTGTCTCAAACAAAAGGTTAGCAAAAATTATATACATAAGTCGATCTATAGTGAGATTAATCATATATTGTTCCTAAAATGGACTTATACTTCATATATCATACTGCTTAATATAATAAAACTAGTTTCTACTAAACAGGGAATTCCTGTAGTCCAGTGGTAGGTGATAAAGGCCAGTCACACTTCGGTTGTGGGTTCGATTCCTACAGCCTTGTCCGACGCGATGGGCTCTCGCCCGTCCTGCAGGTTGTCCTTTTTCTAAAACGGCATTACTATAACATCCCATCAATAATATCGAGAAAAAAAAAACTTATATCCTTAAACAATACTCACTTATGTCCAACATAATCCATTACAATCTTTAGGCTTATCCATAATACTGCAGTCCACTCTCATAACATAGTGAAAACGATTACCAGAGATTTAATACTGTCGTTAATCCCCATATATCATAAGATATGTCTTGTTGGTCACATTCCAAACATTGAAAGGCCTTAATCATGTATTCTCTTGAATACCCATTGAACCTTAGTGAAAACATGAATGCAGTTAAAAGTTAACTCTTTCCACATACCAAAATCCTCAAAATTTTATATACTCAAACCATGATATCACTTAGTCCTTATATCAATCATGAGCTCATGCATACAATCAAACATCTCATTATCGTCTTATCCCTTCATTATGCGCATATCATCTACTTTCCAAAAATACTGGTACCATTCATCACATACTTTCAAAACTTAAGGAAAGACAACAATGTAACAATCCTTAGATTTCTCTTTATCCCATAGTACCATGAGATTACTTATACAACATTACACTTGATAAACATGTAGTCATTCCACTACATTCTTAAACCATTGACCTAGCTTCAACAATTCTTTCATCTCACATATCATTTGTAGTCTCATCATCATCATCAACATAAATACTACCCATATGACCATACTGATTCTCTTCATGAGACTTTCCCTTAGGGCATTGGTTTGCATAATGCCCGTACATTCCACATTTAAAACATTTAACCATTGTTGATGTCGTAGCAATACCATTATCCTCATCCCTGGTGTTAACTAAACCTTTTCCTTTGCACTTACTGGCTTTGTGTCCTTCTTTTCCACACCCAAAGCATCTTCCAGTTCCTTTGAAACATTCTCCTTGATGCCTCTTCCCACATGATTTACATAGGGGAAATTGAACTTTCTTTCCTCTATGATCATCATGAAACTCCATCTTTCTCTTATTAGCCGAGTCAGGAAACTTACCAAATTTTACTTTATTGATCATATTATGAGATTGCTGATTCGGCATAATAATTATTTTTGGACTTCCAAATCCCATTTCATTATGAAGAATATCATTCCCTTGTCCATCATATCCTCCATTATCGTGAATCATCTTGTTTCCAGCCATTTTCTAAAACCCAAAAAAGAATAGTGTGAGAGGCAAAAATCATGCTAGGGAAAACAACATAATAAAGGGGGATTACCTTCAATATCTAACATCTTAGGTTTAATTCTATCATCGTTAGCGTAATTCTAGTACTATAACCTATACGTATACTTAACCTTAGGGACATCCCTAGACATACCTTAGAAATATCTCTAGGGATCTCACTAAAGTTCTCGCATCCTAGTTTCCAAAGGTTGACTAAACCATTCCTTCGATACCAACTGTAAAGACCCGAAGCCTGACGTACATTGACATTACATTACTTTTGCGGAATACTTAGTACATAACAAAAACACACACACAAGGATCGTAATAGTTTAGTGTCTTTGGAAACTCAGAATAAAATCTTCTAATCGTGGTGAAAGATCTTCAACATCTCCCATGAAGATCTTCCTTTTTTTACCTAAAACCTTTTTTTATATCCTGGGGAAAAGAAAACATAAAAGGGTGATCTCAAATGCTCATTAAGGGTAAACAAAAGAAATATCAATCACATCGTATTCATAAGAACATAACATTTTGGAAATCATAACCTGCAAAAGAGAGCATAATTTCATAACATGGGATAAATCATGGTAGTGAAATGTAATCACAATAATCATAACGTAAAACATGAAACATTGTGGCATACACACATAATCATAGAGAATCATTTCTTGTTAGTCAAGACTCATTGACAAGACTATCTTAGTGGACAAAGTCCCTTTCTAAATCGAGTAACCCTCGTTTCAGTCCTGTTTCACTGAACCGGTATAACCTACCATTCCAGCCATGTCTATCTCATGAGATATAAAATCTTTACCCAATGCATTGGAGTGAGATATAGGTCCCACCCATCTTATAATGAATCCTTTCTTATGTGTGCCACATAATCATAAATCATACATCATCGCATAACCCATGTAATAAAAATGGGATTCTTAAACAACATGACATCATAAAACAATTCATATAAGATAAAGGAATTCATAAAAATGTTTCCATCACAACATAATCAAATCCATGTAATAATAGGGATAAAAACAGAACCCTTTTATTATCTTAGATGGAAAATAATTTTGATAAAATACTTGAACTTCATTCTTGAGGAAAATATCCTTTCTACTTCAAAAAAACACTTTTCCTTTCTTAACATGTCATACAATTTTAAACTAAAAGAAGTTGATTAAAAATAAAGTTGAATACTTGTAAAGGAATCTTCTTGGAAATAATGTTTTAGAAATCCATTCATGACGTATAAGTTAAAAAAACATTCTTCGTACTTTTGTCGGAAAAGTCAAAAAGCACCTCGTATGAAAAACGTCAAAAGATTCCTTTCATATTTCTTACTAAAAACTCACCGAAGGGTAAAAATGGATTTAAACAATTGTAGGTGGATGGAAATAATATTACATATTGATGAAACATGGATGTGGATGATAAAATACACCCCAGTAAATACTTACGAATATACAATCTCGGATAAAAATGAGATTGTGATATTTCCCTTACCTTAGGTCCGATTTTCTTCGTATGTGTCTGAACCTCCTGTATAATGATTTAAATAATTTCATTGACTTAATACAGAATCATATTCATTGTTATTATATCATATATGGTTCACTTATGACTTTATATTACCCGTTCTTTTGTAAATTCCATGTTAAAGAAGCGTTTTGGGTAAAATCGTTTCATTTATCGTAGGTGTTTTGACTTGTTGTTCTTGAAATTATTATTACTTATATGATGATTTACTTACTTCCAGAATATAAAATATGATTTATATATCATATATATTCAGTATATATATATATATAATAGATAGATAAATGAAATGAAAAACACCGTTCATGGAGACGGTAGTCCGTACGTACGCATGAACGGTGTTTTCCTTTCCTTATTGTCTTGAATGGAAGTAAGTAGATGACATACATATACATATATACATAAATCCAGTAGATTTATAATGTCATATATTTCATTATTATTTCTTATATATACTTTTTAATCATTCTTAAATGGTTAACATGGAGAATGAATCTCATCGCGTCGTGGAGACGGTAGTCCGTACGTACGCACGAGCGATGATATCGTTCCCATGGTCGTGGAATTGTGTTGAAGTGTATGTATACTATTTCAGTATCGATATAACTTTATAATAATCATGTATAGTTACTCATTACATCATTATACCCATCCAATTAAGGTGGTGACGGAAAATAGATTACACCACGGCGTGGAGACGGTATTCCGTACGTACGCACACGCGGTGATTTCCTTTCTCCGTAGGATGGATAAAAGGTTAATTAGAGTTGTTTCATATTTATAATAACATATCAGTATGTAAGTAATACGGATGTTATTACTTTATAATGAAACAACTAAAGAAGAAGAATTTGAAGAAGAAACAAATTGAAAAGATCGGTAATGGATATTACCTCTTCTTTGGAACGCCTCTTTGAATCCTCCACTTAGGGAACTAAGATTGGTCTTTGAAGAAGACCAGGACCTCTAGGATTATTCTAGGGAAGTGGATAGGAGAAAATTTCAGGGTTTGTCCGAGCTTGAGTGCTCAAATTGGTGTGAGGAGGAGGGGGAGGAGGTGTCCTTTTATAAGGGAGGAGAGGGGCACCTTTGGAATTCTTAAAAATATTAATTTATAATAAATCTAACCTCACATAAAAACCTCCCAAAATGACTCATATTCGAATATTAGATAAGATAAGGTTGTAATATCATCAACCAATAGAATTTAGACATGTTAGGAATTTATTTTAAACATTATCAACATGATTTATCCTTATTTAATCAATTTAATTTTATTTGTGGTGATAACATTCTAATTTTTAAATTATAACAAATAATTACTTATTTGCTGTGAATTGTCCATAATTGTATTCTTAATAACATTTTAGATCATATAAATTTAAATTTATAATTTTTAAATATTTTGTGATTTTTAATCAATTTTATAATATGTTTTTTTTATAAAATAACAATAGTGTCAATTTTGACACTATTCATTTATTTGAATTTAAATAAAATAAATACAGAAGATATGTTAGAAATAAAAGTTTTAATAGATTCATAAAATGTCATATTTATCTTAGAAATTATTGGATCACATTAAATAGTTCATATAATATTTATTTTATTATTTTTGAAACCATTTATTTGGTTTATCTCTTAATAAAATAAATACTACAACATTTTTGAATAATTATTTAATATACTTATTTGTTGCATAAAAATTAAAAATAAAATCCTATGATGAAAATAAATCTATTAACTTTCAAAATAATACTTTTACTCGAATTTATCATCTTAAAATAACAATATTTAAATTGTTATATTTATTAAATTATGAAGGTGACAACTTTGGCATCATTTAAAATAAAATAATATAAGTGTCATAATCGCTTTTATAAGGCTCCAAATGGTCAAATATTCGTCCATTGGATGCTTATGGTTTACATTTACATGGAAAATAAGTTTTGGTTAGGTATTTGTGCATTTTATGGTCACTATTAGTTTAATAAAAATAATATTCTTGATTTTTCACTAGATAAACAATTTCTGCATCACTATTGTGTCATAATTAATGATAATTATTTAATCCCTAAAAATTATCAATAAATTTATATGATGTAGATAATTTTATTAGATTTCTGGAGACTATTCATGTTCTAAGTTTCATGAAGTTTGTCACTAAATTAAAATTAATATACTTATAAGATTTAAGAGAGTGACATGTTGTCACTTTCTTTGGTTTTAATAATAATTAAGTTATTTTCATGGAAAAATGTCCATTAAATGATTCTAATCAGACCCTTAGGTGATATGGGTCTACTTTTAGTCATCCAATAGGATTTTGACATTTGTTAGGGTAATTTTAAAATATTATATTTACCCTTAATTACCCGATTTACCTTTAACTATGGTAAATAAAATTTACCGTAGTTACTATTCATAATTCCCAAAAATAAAAAGTAGCTTATTAACATAATTTGGACCCACCGATTCCAAATATGGAATCCATTTTTCCAAATTCAATACACAAAAGATGCAGAAATTAAATTAAAATTAATCCTGTTGTCGAAAGAAAACGGGGTTTTCTTTAAAACTTTGCAAAAGATTGAATTGATTTAACTTACGAATTCAAGGTAAAATCAATGATAATGACATAAATTATATTAAATGGTAAAAATATATTCTATTTATACTTTAAAACCATTATATATTATAATTTAACCACATAAGATATTATGATGAAAAAAGTTGTTTTTAATTAAAATATAGCGTGTTTTTACTATTCATTAAAATATGAAAGTTATCGGAAAAATATCAAAACTTTATCTAATGTAAATTTTTACATCCTGATTCAAAATAAGAATTTTATTTTTTCAAATTGAACATATAAACATGTCAAAAACTAGATTTAATGTGGGTGCGCCATCAAAAGGCGGCAAAACTGCATTTTTTGAAAAATACTTATTTTACCCGAAAAAATTATTTTGTTATTATACCATGTTCTAGAAAATGTGTAAGATGAATAATAATGTTATAAAATTCAAAATTTAGTTAATACTATTCATAACGGCTAGTTCATGACAATATTATAATAATATATCATTGTTTATTAAAACCCGGTATTGCGTACAACACACGCTATCGAGGAAGGTAGCGATTGCGTGTAATGCAAGCCAAGTCAGGGTTGCGTGTTGTGAAAGAATCCTTCGTTGTTTCGTATAACAAAATCCAACCATATTTCATTTATACATTTAATATATATATATATATACTCAATGTTGCGTAGAATAACTATTATCAAAATTGTATGTAACACGATCCAAGAATAGTGTTGCGTATACTGCAAGCTAATACGGTGTTGCGTATAGCGCAAGTTAATCTTGGTGTAGAATACAACACAAGACATTAATGAAATTAAAATAATATTTTTCATAAAATCTCAGGGTGTTACATGGCGAGTGAGTTTCAAGGCACCTGATGGGAGTCGTCTGGTTTTTTGTGGAGAATGGGATCCTCAGTCGGGTCACATAGGACCTCCACTCCCAGAGTTGGGAAGTAATATCTTCTAGTTATCATCTCTCATGCTATATGATGATGGTATTTCCCTTGAAGGTGTACTACCTCATGTAGTGAATGAGTTTCTAGAGCTATTTCCGGATGATTTTTTTGGTTTTCCCCTAGAGTGGGATGTGGAGTTCTCAATTAATCTGGCATCAGGAACACAACTTATATCTCTTCCCTCATATCATATGTCCCTCACCGAGTTGAGGGAATTAAATATACAGTTGTACGACTTATGATACAAAGGATTTATTCTCCCGATCGTCTTTCCTTGGGCCACTTTTATGTTGTTCGCGAAAAAGGCTAATGGATCCTTCCGGTTGTGCATTGAATACCAGAAGCTGAATAAGGTAACAATTAAGAACAAATACCATTTTCCTAGAATAGATGATTTGTTCAATTAGTTAAAGGGGGAAAGTGGTTCTCAAAACTAGACTTGTGTTCGGGATACCATCAACTCGGGGTGAAAGAGGCAGATATCCCAAAGACAGCCTTCCAAAGAAAGTGCATCCACTTTGAGTATTTGGTCATGCCCTTTGGATTGACCAATGATCCAGTGGTCTTTATAGAACTCATGAATAGGGTAATCCCCCAGTATCTATATTCCTTCATTGTCGTGTTTTTGGATTACATTATAGTATAATCTAGCTCTGAGGAGGAACACGAACATCACTTGAGGATCGTTTTGGGAACTTTTGTAGGATCACCATCTCTATGAAAAGTTGTCAAAGTGTACTTTCTGTATTAGGGAGGTGAAATTTATAGGGCACGTGATCTCAGAGAAGGGGGTTTTAGTGGACCCTAAGAAGCTCAATTTGGTCATTTAATGGGATAAACTAATGAATGTGTTCGAGATAAGGTGTTTCCTTGGCTTGGATGGTTTTTACGGGTGATTAGTTCGAGATTTCTCCCAGCTTTCTTCACCAATGACTGCGCTCACCTGGGAAAGTGTGAAGTTTGTATGGGGCCCAGAATGTCAGGAATCCTTTGAGGAGCTGAAGTGGTGGTTGACTACTGCCCCCATGATGATTTTTTCTAAGGATGATAAGGGGTATGGGATGTATTGTGATGCTTCAGGTATCGGTGTTGGGTGCATGATTATGCAGGATGATCATGTGGTGGCGTATGGCTCTCGCCAAATCTGACCACAAAAAAATAATTACCCGACCCATGACTTGGTGTTAGTATCTTTGATGCATGATTTGAAGACTTTTAATCACTACCTCTTTTGGGAGAAGTTTGTCGTCTACTCTGATCACAAAATCCTAGACTATATCTTCTCACAAAAGGACCTCAATCTGAGGAAACATTGTTGGATAGAGTACTTGAAAGGGTTTGAATTCAACATTGTTTATACACTAGGAAAGGGAAATGTAGTGGTGGATTCCTTGAGAAGAAAGGTTCTAGTGCAGGCTTTGAGGAATTCCAGCAATGAGAGGACTTGTATGGGGCTTTTTTCTTAGATGCATGTGGAGACGAAGGAGAAAAATGGGGGTGCATTTTTGCTGAGCGTTCAGTTGAATAATTCTCTATTGGAGTCGATTCAGAGGGAATAGCCAATTATGATATTTTTTAGTGGTAAAAGTAGTTTCTTCAAGGTGGGGAGACGTCCTCTAATTTTTCGTCCTCTCCCAAGGGCACCTTGTGCTTCAAGGTCCATTTAGTAGTGTTGTTATCTCTGCGGAAGGTGGTGATGGAGGATAGCCACCAGTCTCAGTGGGTTGTCCATCCATGTTCCACCAAAATGTATTATGATGTCCTTTAGTAGTTATGGTGTCTTAGTATGAGACAATACATCGTGGACTTTGTGTCGAGATGCTACACATGTCAGCAGGTGAAGGCGGAGCACCAAAGGCCCTCTGGTTTGCTCCATCCATTACCCATTTCTACCTGGAAGTTGGAAGAAGATTCCATGGACTTAATTATTGGTTTTCCTTGTAAACCTTGGGGTAAGAATTCCATTTGGGTGTTTATTGACCATTTAACCAAATCATCCCACTTCATCTAATCAAAGATATAACTAAAGTGGATGAGTTGGGTCATTTGTATCTTCTGGAGGTGCTGAGACTCCATGGTGTTCCATCAACAGTTATCTCAGATAGAGACCCCCATTTTACTTCTAAGTTTGGGAAGTCTTTTATATGTTCTTTGGGTCAAAGATTAATATGATCACGGCATACCATCCTCCAATGGATGGTTAGATAGAGCAGGTGAATTAGATTTTGGAGGACATGCTTTGTGCATGTGTTCTGGACTTTGGAGGTTCCTGGGATAGCCATTTGGGATTGGTTGAGTTTGATTATAATAATAGTTACCAATCCCTGATTCTAATGGATCCTTTTGAGCCACTCTATGGTTGGCCTTGTTAGTCCCCCTGTGTTCGGCTGAGGTACGTGAGACCTCCCTGTTGGGGCCGAGCCTTGTGCAGGAGACTTCTGAGAAGGTGAATTTGTCGAGGTAGTGTATATTGATAGCTCAAAGTCACCATAAGTTATATGCTGACCAAAGGCATTGATACTTATATTTTTCTATGGTTGATAGGTTATTCTTTAATGTGTCCCCTCGTTTGGGCGATTATCGATTGGGAAATCAAGGGAAGCTGACGTTGCGGTATGTCAGACCTTTTGAGATCACCGAGCATACTGGAAAGGTGGAATAAAGGATGGCTTTACCTTCTCAGTTGACATACATCCATGATTTCTTCCATGTCTCCCAATTGAATAAATACAACCTGGATCCATCCCATGTGCTGAGTTGGGAAGAACTAGAGATAGATCCTGACTTATCAGTTTTTTATCGGCCGGTGAAAATAGTTGACTCCCGAGAGAAGTTTCTTCGAGGGAAGTCTATTTCACTGGTCCAGGTTTTTTGGTAGCATGGTAGTGATACACATTAGACCTAGGAGTAGAAGTAATGGGTTGTGGATGAGTACCCATTCTTTTTTTCCAATCAATCCTCTAGTCAACTTTCTAGGAAGGAAATTTTTCATGGTGGGGAGAATTTTCACACCCAAGTTCTTCATTAAAGGTACTTATATTTCTTATATTATTGTCCTAACTTTCCCCACTTTTGTTTCCCCTAGTCCCCCCTTGAATTTGAAGGTTTTTTAACACATTTTGAGTGGAAAAAAGGGGGAACACAGTTTGCTAAATTATGCAAGCAAACAGTGTGTCCTTGCCCAGGTCATTAAAAAAATTTGTGGAATTCCATTTTTTTCCTCCCTAGATTTATCCAAAATCTCCCATTTCTTCCCCCATTCAACCATTTAATCCATGTAATCCTCCAAGTCACTTAAAAACCTCCTTTTATCCCCATTTTGAAGGAAGATTTTGTGGAGGAACTTCACATAATCTTAAGTAAGTGTCTCTTCCTCTTAGTTCCTCCCCTTTCCATGATGTTTCTTCCAATTTCCTTGAAGTCACAAATGACCAGAGGGCAGGGATTCGAACCTAGGGTTTAAATTTGGGTTTTATTGGTCTATTCTTATTGGTTTAGTATCTATCAACCTCCCTTGAGGTGCGGTGGTGGTGCAATTGAATTTTCACATAAAGGATTCAA
This sequence comes from Viscum album, assembly GCA_963277665.1. Lineage (NCBI taxonomy): Eukaryota > Viridiplantae > Streptophyta > Magnoliopsida > Santalales > Viscaceae > Viscum > Viscum album. The sequence goes on along the minus strand of OY728151.1, from coordinate 1,445,809,062 downwards.
GGTTTTAAAAAATTTGGTAGGTGGTTCCATTTTGTATGATATTCTTGTGACTTATATTTCCATGTTTATAACATTTTAATTTTTATATCATTTTATTATTGGTGATAAAATTGGTTTTAGTGGTATTTGTGAAGAAAATTAATTTTAAGTGCCATTTTCATGTGAAATTGGGGGGTTTTCATAGAAATCTTTTATTAGTTAATTTAGGGATGCCCTATAACATCGTAGTTTATTTTTATTGAAATTTATTTGGGCTGAAAATAATGTTTTGAATGTTCATATACTTTGGTTTTTTATATGAAATTTGGTTTTGGTGACATTTTTTAGGTAAATGATTTTTGGGTACCAGTTTGTTGTTAAATTGGGTGCTTTACATGGCTATTTTATGTGATTCCTATTGGGGTTGTTTTATAACTCTTGTAATGGGTTTATAGAAATGTTTTGGGTGATATAAATTCTTTTTTGGTGAATTTTATTATGAATATGGTGTTCAAAGTGGGGGTTTAAAGGGATTTTTGTGTGCAAATCATTGTTATCTTTTGTGAAGTTGTTTTATTGAAAATAAAAATGTTTTTTGTGTGTTTTAAGTGGTATAAAATGTGTATAGCTACTTTATTTTTTGTATGTGACCATTAGTGGTGTTTTTATATGAAAATGGATGTATGTAGAATGATGAAATTGTTTTAGAACAAAGGGGGAAGCTCGGGCACCTAGGTGGGTGGATGTATACTAGTACACTAGTAATCCGAATGGGTTTTGTCCCTGTTTCACTGAGAAAATGGATAATTACGACTCTAACTAAACTATATAGATGATTATTGGGGACCACTAGGTTATGGGTATGTTCCCTAATATTAGTTCATGCACAGGAATGGATTGTGACATAGATATTTTACACCGATGTACGAGGTACATAGGGCCTGAGACTATATAGTTCCTAGGGGTGTTCCCAGTTTTGGTGATCATTGGATTTTTGGTATTTATCCTTGTCTTAGGGTGTGTTTGGATGTAAATTACAGTATATAACATGTCTTTTTCAATTGTGTTAACATTATGAAAGTTTTATTTTGAAAACCGATTACAAATGGAAGTTTTATTTTTTTGGAATTTATCACCGTTTTTCCTTACATATTAAAACTATTTGCTTTTTCACCTGGTATTGCATACTCTTTGGAATATTTGGGTGATATCCTAATGGGATTAGTCTAACACCCTGATTACACCCCTTGGGTGTAATTATACTTTATTATGTTTGACACAGGTAAAGGCAAAGCCTTGGGTGATGCTGGTTTGGGTTGTTAGTCCCCTCCTATGGTGCGGTGTTGTGGAGACGGCTTGGGGATGATAACCCCTAGTCGTGTGGAGTCTTTGTGGATGATTTGATGTTGTTTTTATTTATATTTGTACCTCTTGTAAATTATTTAAAACCATGTATTCATTTATTTATTTTTCTTAAGTCTTGTTTGGTATGAAAATTTCAGATTCCTATTATTGATTGTTTTTAATGTTTTGTGCTTTCATACTCAGGTAAATCATTACCAAACTAAATTTATTGATACCTGGGAACTTGTTCTAGACCATGGGGATAGGGAACACCCTTTTTCCCTTTTCATGGGATGGATTTGGTTCTAGTATTAGTGGATAACAAATTCAGCTCATGACAAGGGTGGATCTCTATCTTCAAGAGCTTGATAACTCTATACATACCTAGAAGAACTGACATATATATTCTATATGAGTGATTTACATGGTGTGATCTGATCTTAATTTGGATGATGAGAATTATATCCATATCTATTGTGGTCTGATTAAGTTAATCCCTTACTTTAACTGGATTTGGGGAGATTCCTCTTTCCTATTTGAGTGCTCCCAAGAATCCATCCCTAGACGGTTCCAGGGTGGGTGTGGTGCCCAGAAAGCAATTACAAGTATTGGAAACCACCTTAATTCCCATGGTATATATTATAGAATTAACTATTACCATCATTTTAGCCTTCCCTAAGGCTTGGAAAGTTCAGGATACATGGAGAGAAAGATCATCTTCTGAAGACATTTTGGAAACACCACATATAGAGCCCCATGAGATTATAGGATTTTGATTGATCACTACTCCTATGTGGATATATTCTCATGAATATCCTCATAAGGGGGTTATAAATCTTGAATAAACGGATACCACAATCCACCCATACAAGGATATACCTTACTAGTATGACCGAGTAGATTATATAGTGGTCATCCTGAGCAAGAATGACGACACTGATTAAGTGGTATTATAGTTGTTTGTACCATATCTTCTTATTATTGTTATCATCACCTTAAGACCCTAATCATTGTACTTGTAGTAGGATAAAGATATTTAGAAGATGTTCTTCCCTAGAATACTCCTAAAGGGGCACTGTTACTAATGATAATATACCTTTCGATGTGGGATTCACTGGAGATGGTTCCCTTGTGTCATGGGAGCCTATAGAGGTGGTCCTTGCAGATCATGTCCGGGTATATCCACCTCTATCCCTATCAATTGTTCCTTACAGAGTTTCATCTTCAGGGAATACCATGAAGCATCAATATGAATCATTGTCAATGATACATCTAAAGTTAGAGATAATAGATGAATATTTCAATTTTTATTTATATTTCATGTTATGTGTATTCATTCACTAACTAATAATCTTCCACATGAATTTGGTACAGGTATAGTGAGTAATTTGGAAGAAATGTCCCAGAGGCCTATAGCCCCTAATTCTTCAGAGATAAATGTGAAAACTCCAATGGTGGTAGCTGAATAGGATAGGTAACCTAGGCCTATTGAAGTCGTTGTGGTATACCCATCCCTAGGTAGCATCTCTTCATGATCAAAAAACATTTGTCCTAGTAGTGGGAGAACCTTCAGAGATCGAATCTTTAGCTGAGAATATTGATCCTACCCATATGGGGATAATATATATGGAAGAGTGTGTGATTAAAACTCAAGGAGAATCAAAATCAGCTAACGTCCCTAGTTTCGTGATGGTTATTACTGTGATTACAGTATTGGTGAGGGATCTTCTAGAGATCATTGACATGGTCCATCATGAGTTAATACCACAGGTGTCTCTAAAATAACCTAAATTCAACATGAAAATTGGGGATGCAACATCCACTATGCTAGGTGATGATGAAACAATAGTGGATAGGGATGTCAATGTCCTGGAAAGTGGAGGTGACTTCTTTACCCTTCCAACCATTCCATTCTTTTCAGGGTTTAGTTTTTAACTATTTCAATTGTCTAATTCTATAATTATTTCCACATGTTTTAGAGCCTTCAAACAATTCTCCAATATTTCCACCTACTGAAACTACATGAGAAGCAGTTGCTGAGAGGTAAATCCATGTTGAGGATTTTGAATCAAGACCCTCTATGGTGTTTCTTATTACTGAATATATCCTTCCATCAAAGAGTGATTCTGAGGGAGATTGGGAGGCTCATTATAGTCTTTTCACTTCCCATAAAAAATCTTTTAAGGACATATATAATATGATTTCTTATACCCCCTTGAAAAAATACCAAAAAAATTCCCAAATTATGATTTGTGTTTTGGTTTTTGGGTTATGGGGGATAGAATATCATTCCTTCCATTAAATAGTGAATTTTTTTATTAATGTGGGGGGAGAACTAGCATGCTCCACTCTCACCTTTTGGATGTGGATTCCATATCCCACATTTCCACAACCAGTAAGAACATTCTAAATAATTATAATGATCATGAAAAGATGGTTGTGAAGTGATAGTGTGATTTTTCTTTGAAAAGGACATCTTTGGTGTATCTTTTTTCATAGGAAGAGTGGCTTAGTCAAGAACTAGAGTGGATCAAGAAAGAATTGGCTCTCACTAAGGCACTTGTTATTATGGGAAATGGTCGATGGATGAAGAGGAAATGGAAATATTGGATGTGGATAAGGGAGAGGATTAATTGTAGGATGGTTTTAATTCTTTTACTTTATCCCTATTTGAGATTTACCGCACCATAGAGGTTTTTCACCAGACATCGTTTCAACTATGTGAATCTTTTGCGCATGATTTGTAATCACAATATCACACTCATATAAAGAGAGAACGAGATGTGTATGATCCTGATAAAACACTATTTTTTGAATATTTTATTGATAATAAATGACATAGTTTCCTCAAATTGTGCTAAATATATTCATTTATGAAACATTTGGTATTAGATCATTCATTTGAAAATTTGATGAAAATTCCAGTTTTACCCTTTTAAAATGCACTATATTATTTCACACATAAATATTTTATTATGACTTATTTGAACTTAATATTTTGTAACATTGTTACTAACGTAATTTTCTACAACCTTTATTCACAATACTAGAGCTAAAGAGTGAAATTGGATGGATTAAATGGTCCATTAAATAAATGGGGGGCTGGACTCGCCTGAATGGACATGGGTTCTGTATTTCGGCAATAACATCTTCATCCATTCTTTTATTAGGCCCAACTTTAGATAAGAGATCGAGGATAAATTTCTCAAAAATTATCCTTCTATAAGAAGAGATGATTCACACGTTTTGGTGGTCAAATGGGTGGTGCAAGTTGGATTAAAATATTTGGCCGAATATTTCCATTCACGCTTGAAACCACTTGTAACCTAGCCTCCCCTCCACTCAATAAATTAGTGTTTTTCTCATTTGGAGGGTTTGTGATGTAAATTAGGAGATTTGAGGTAGATGAGAATTCGTTTCACCCAAATTATCTAACCATTGTAAGAGGGGTATCTCTTGAAGCAAGGATCCCCTCATCGAAGCCTTCTTCTCTTCATCATGTTTTAATGTTTTCATTTGTGTAATAAACTTCTTTTTTATTATTTTATTTCTAATATTTTCTTTTGTTTTGATCAAATTTCTTATTCTCTTAATCTTCCTAATTGGGTTGGAATCATGAGAGGAGACGAGATTGGGTTCTACCCTTTCAATCTTTTGCACAAGCAAAACGTCTCCATGATGACCACACCGCCCATGGAAGAGTAGTTTTCTAGTGATCAATCTATCTTCCACCCTATTAATTTAATTATTTTGAATAATTTAGCTAATGTAATTCAGATAATATGATCCATGAATTTTTTTTCTTAAATTATAAGAAACTAAGAAAGAAATTGAACAATTAACACAAAAACACGCGAGGTCGAGGTTTTGTAAAAATTGTGAGAGCACAAATTTAATCGGTAATACAAAACCGCACAGGATAAGTCTATAGAGTTCAAATATATTCCCTAAACACAATTCATCCTCATTCTATAAAATGTAAATGCGCCTTAATTTACCACTGACCATAATCTAACCTTGGAACATCAATCAAAGTTGGGTGTTGTGATTGCATGTTCTGAAGTTAGCCTAGGGTTAAATTCACTTCATCTTTGTGGTAAAGTTAATTCTGATAGGGTTTGGGGTTTAACAAATTAAGGGATCATAATTAAGTTAATGATAATTTAACTAATAAAGATAAATAATTTAGTGAAGAGGTATAGTTATATCGATTACGCCTTTTAAATATTGTCTAAAAAATCTTCTTATGGAGTATTTTTAATTGAACTTCATTTCAAAAATAAAAACAAAAAAAAATCAATATTTTTCCAGAAAACTTCTTCTAGTTTTATAAATGATAAAAAAACCTCATCCTTAAAAGTAGTGTTTTTATTCTGTTTTATTTTATTTTTATAATACCTTTAAGAAGTTGTTATAATTTTCTTCTTCCATTGAGGGATGACCTTGGTCAGCCACTCTGTTGCACCTAAGTAACACGAAAATGAACATCATTTGAAAGCACCCATGATAGCGCCTTTCAAATTGGAACCGTTTCTGGGGAGGAAAGTAATTATTTAAACTAATTAGAGGTATTTATTTTATTTTACATTTTATTCTATTCCTCTCTTCTTTCTTCCTTCTTTACCCAATATGAATTTTTAATTTCTTCTTCTTTTATTTTCTTCTATTTATTTTTGGACCATCAACTCAAACTTCACATTTTTATTTTATTGTGGTCCTCTTTTATTATTTTCATTTTATTTGATTTATGACACAAACTAATCTCATATATCTCTTAGATCTTGACCCTAAGATTGAATGCATCCTCAAGGCTCGAATCAGACATTCTCAGTCTACAGGAAGTTTCAATATTCAAACAGTTAGAGAATTTATCCACTCCAAGAACATTGAAATTGGAAACACTTCTAATTCCAACATAAAACAAGAACCAATGGATGAAAATAATGGAAATGAAATTAATAGAACTATTCAATAATTGGCTGCACCTGATATTATCTATCAACCAAATTGTATTGCATTCCTGAATATGGAATCAAACTTTGAACTGAAATATAGGTTAATTCATCTTCTTCCAAAGTTTCATGGATTATCTGTTGAGGATACAAACAAAAATTTGAAAGAATTTAATGTGTTTTTCTCAACCCTTAAACCCAGAAATGTTTCTAAAGACCAAATCAAAATAAGAGCATTCTCATTCTCACTTGATGGAGCTGCGAAAGATTGGATGTATTATTTACAACATGAAGATGTAACTTGTTGGAACGATTTGAAATGTATTTTATTTCATAGATCTTTTCTAGATTCAAGGACCACATCCATTTTAAAGGAGATATTAGGGATCAAGCAATCCCAAGGGGAGTCAATCTATCAGTACTAGGAATGATTCAAGAAGTGGTGCGCAAGCTGCCCACATCACCAAATAAGTGAGCAAATCCTCATCCAATACTTCTACGAAGGAATCACACATATGGAGAGGATAATGGTGGATGATGTGGTAGGAGGAGAATTGGTGGACAAGACACTAGTAGCTGCACATGTTTTGATCGACAAAATGCCCCAAAACTCACAACAATTTGGCGATCGAGGTACACCACATGTTAGGGGAGTACATCAGGTAAGTTCATCTTCTATTGAAAGTCATTTGATTGATACTAAGTTGGAAGAATTGACAACTATGGTGAGGAATATTTCATTGACACAAAATACATCCCAAACCTCTCCTTCAAGGCCTTGTGGAAATTTCACTGAGACAAGCCACCTAAATTACTATTGTCTGCAACTACAAGAGACAGAAGATTGTGCAGCAGTGTTTCCTGGGAGACCATATCAGCAGCAACAACAACCATATCACCAAAAGAAGTTTGATTCCTTTGTACTAGTATAAAACCAAGGGTGGAAAGATCAATCAGACATGAGGTAAGGCTCTGGACAACAACTAAGGCCCCCTTTTCAACAAAACTTCCAAAAGCCTCCACCTTACAAGTAGGGTTTCCAACAACCCCAAAGGATATTTGAATCTCAAGCATCAACAAGCCAACAAAAAGGGAATCCCCCAACCAAGGTAGATTTTAACACTGATAACCTTTTGAAGAAAATTTTCTTAATCAACAGAATGAGCTAAAGAGTCAACGTTCGGAGCTAAGGGAGTTGAAGACTCAAATGAGCTAGATTTCCACTGCCCTCTACGAACTGGTAAGTAAGAATTGTGGAAATATACCATCCCAACCCACTCCAAATCCCATGGGGAATGTTAGTTCCATCACATTGAGAAGTGGGAGCAAATGAATGATACATATGTACCTACCATTCCACCGAGATTCACCTCAAATATGAAGAATCCTCATTCAAGACCAGCTGAAGAGCAACCAAAAGAGAAAGATAAAGGTAAGAAAAATATTGATGATGTTCCTCATAAAGCCCTTCCATTTCCAAACAGGGTTGTACAACCCAAGAAGATGGCTGAAGAGGCGATGTAGAAAGAAGTTTTGGACACATTCAGCCGTGTGGAGATGAACATACCTTTACTTGAATCCATTAAACAAATACCAAGGTATTCCAAATTCTTAAAAGAACTTTGTACCAATCGAAGATGGATCAAGGTAAATGAGAGGATAAATCTTGGAAGGAATGTGTCAGCACTCATTACACCAAATCTAGAAATTCCAACAAAGTGTAAGGATCCAGGGACATTCACCATCCCATTCACCATAGTGGAGTTGCACTTTTTTTATGCTCTTTGTGATTTGGGAGCTTCCATAAATGTGATTCCTCACTCTGTATTCTCTTCTTTGTAGGTTGGTGAGCTGAAGCTGATGAGAGTAGTGGTGCAGTTGGCGAATAGAGCTACAGCATATTTAGTGGGACTCCTTGAGGATTTACTTTTTCAGGTAAGATACATGATCTTTCCAATAGATTTCTACATGCTTAACATGGAGGATGATTAGGTAAGTTCTCATTCTCCCATTATCTTAGGTATAACCTTCCTCAAAACTGCAAAAAATATCTTAAATGTCAATGAGGGTACACTTTCCATGGAGTTTTTAGATAATGTTTTGATATTTAATGTTATGGAATCCATGAAGTAACCCTCATAGGACCATTCTGCATTTTTTGTCTCCCATTTTGAACCACTAAATAAAAACCCCATAGAATTTGATAGTCCTATGCTTAGGAAGATTATGAGTATTGGTTCTAGTCTGATGTCTAACAGTACTTCCACACCTATTTATAAGGCACAAGACTCTATAAGATTTGATTTTGAAATGGAATCATATTCTAATTTTGATCATGTGAACTCTGATTATCACATGGATATTGAGTATGCTGATGGATTTGGTGTTGTATTCTATGATTTGGATTATGTATATTCTGATACTGATGTTCATTCTGTACATATTACAGTTCCTTCAATTTCTCCATATATACATCACCCCCCCCCCTATATTGGAACTCAAGACATTGCTTCATAATCTCAAATACTCATACTTGTTAAGTGTTGAAATATTACATATTATCATTGCTAACAATCTCCCTTTTTATCATGAAGAGAATCTTTTGAATTTTTTGAGGGAGAATATTAATGTGATTGGGTGGACCTTGGATGACATAATTGGTATTAGCCCCTCCATTTGAATGCATAGGATTCTCTTGGGGGATGGGGCTAAACCGGTTAGGCAGCAACAAAAGAGACTCAATCCAACCCTTCTGAAAGTTGTTAAAAAATAATTTGAGAAATTGCTTGAGGGAGGTATAATATTTCCTATTTTAGATTCTCAGTGGGTAAATCCTATTTAGGTTGTGCCTAAGAAAAGCGGTGTTACAGTTGTTAAAAATGAGAAAGATTATTTAGTTCCAATGAGGGTGCAAAACAGTTGGCGTGTGTGTATTTATTATAGGAAACTAAATCAGTCCACCCACAAGGGCCATTTTCTCCTCCAATTTAATGATCAAATGCTCGAGAGACTAGCAGGAAAGCCAAATTATTGTTTCTTGGATGGATTTTCTGGATATTTTCAGGTTCCTATTGCTTCAAAGGATCTGGAAAAGACAACATTCACTTGTCTATTCGGTATATTTTCCTACCGGAGGATGCCATTTGGAATTTACAACGCCCCAAGTACCTTCCAAAGATGCATGGTGAGTATTTTTTTTGATTTTATTGAGACCTTCATGGAGGTATTCATGGATTATTTTATAGTATATGGAACCTCATTTGATGAATGTCTAAGTATTTTGGGAAAGGTGTTGAATCATTGTATTGATAATAATTTGGTCTTGAACTTTGAAAAGTTTCATTTCAGGGTAGAGCATGGCATTATCTTAGTGCATTTAGTGTTAATATATGGGATAGAGGTTGATAGATCTAAGGTAGATATTATTTCATCCTTACCATATCCTTCATGTGTGCGTGATGTTAGATCTTTCCTAGGGAATGCAGAATTTTATCGTTGATTCATCAAATATTTTAGTAAGATTTCTCTTCCTATGTCGTGATTACTTCAAAAGGATTCTGATTTTATGTTTGATGATTATTACAGGACTTCCTTTGATGATCTAATGAAGTGTCTAACCAATCCACCGATCATACAACCCCCATGGTGGGAGCTTCCTTTTTAGCTTATGTGTGACGCCTCCAACTTTGCAGTTGGAGCTATCTTATCTCAGAGGGTAGAAGGACATTCGCATGTGATTGCCTATGCATCGAGGACACTAATCAAACTATAAAACCACGGAAAAGAAGTTTCTTGCTATTATATTCTCTTTAGATAAATTCTATTCATATTTATTGGGCTCTAAAGTAGTTGTTTTTCTGACCATGTAGCTCTGAGGTACCTCTTGAAGAAGCCAGACGCAAATCTCAGGCTAATCCGATGGATTCTCCTTCATCAAGAATTTGACATTGAGATAAATAACAAAAAGGGGTCATAAAACTTAGTGTCGGACCACATGATTAGGCTTACTCACACACTAGAGGATGACACCATTGACTAGGTACCACTTCGGGACACTTTCCCCGATGAGCATCTTTATTCCATCTCAGGTACACGTCCTTGGTATGCAGATCTAGTTAACTACCTTGTTTCCTCCGAAATCCCTGCAAATTTAAAGAAACATCAAGTCCAAGAATTAAAGAGTGAATCAAGATTTTATGTTTGGTATGATCCATACTTATGGTGTATGTGTAGTGACCAAGCTATTAGGAGGTGTGTTTCTGATATTGAGTTTGAGTCTATTCAACAATTTTGTCATACACTTGCTTATGGTTGACACTTTGGACCCCAACAGACAGATAGGAAAGTTTTAGACTCTGAATTATATTGGCCTAGATTATTCCACGATTCTCATGTGTATTTTAAGTCATGCTCACGTTTCCAACACATGGGAAACATTTCTAAGAGACATGAGATGCCTCAAGAACCCATGTTATTCTGGGAGAATTTTTATGTGTGGGGCATCAATTTTATGGGTTCTTTTCCTAGTTCATTTGGTTTCCAACATATTTTGGTTGTTGTTGATTATGTGAGAAAATGGGTTGTGGATAAGGCCACTAGGATTGATGATTCTCATGTTGTTGTAGATATTGTCAAAGCGCAGATTTTTTTACAGGTTTGGAGTATCAAAGTCCATCATCAGTGACCAAGGGACACACTTCTACAATCATAATCTTGCTTCCCTTATCTGGAAATATGGGGTGACACACAAAACATCAACACCATACCACCCCTGACCAAATGTTCATGCTGAGTTTTCAAATCGTGAGTTGAAAAAAAAAATGGAGAGAATTGTGAATCCAAATACGAAGGATTGGAGCAAGTGCTTGGATGATGCATTGTAGGATTATAGGATAGCATATAAGACACCCATTGGTATGTCCTGATTTGGGATTGTTTTTGGGAAAGCGTGTCATCTCCCCATGGAATTTGAGCATCGGGATTATTGGGCTATAAAGAAATGTAACATGGATTTGGACCAAGCTAAAATCCAAAGGAAGCTACAAATTCAAGAGATTGAGGATATTTGAATGTATTCATATGAGAACTCAAGGCTCTACAAGGAGAGATCAAAAGTATCTCAGGAAAAAATGATCCAGAAAAGAGAGTTTCATGTTGGAGAGAAAGTCCTTCTCTACAGTGCACAACTGAAGTTAATGCATGGTAAGTTGCATTACAGATGGTTAAATCCTTATGTTGTGAATAATTTTTTTCCTTATGGTGCAATGGAGATCATGAAATGGGACACTAAATAGAGATTTATAGTCAATGGGAAACGTTTGAAGAGATACATTAAGGGACTTCCTACCGATGTAGTGGATTTCATCACACTGCATGACCCCATCATAACATGAGCATATCAGGCTATTCCTAAACCTTTCACTTCTTTATTCTTTGTCCTATTTAAAATTATACATTTCATGTGCATATATTATCTTGTGGGTTCACATTTACGACAATGAAATATTTTAACGGTGGGGGAGGGAACCTTTTATTTTAGTAATTTCAATTGTTTTCCTATTTAAAAAAAGAAAAAAAAATCTGTGTTTTTCAAATTTTGTGTGCTTATTTTTCAATTTTTTGTGTGTTTTTTAAAAATTTTAGCTAAAATGATTTTCATCACCATTTTTAGGTCGATATCAATACGTGAAACAATTTATCCTCTGAAACCGAGCTTAAATGAATTCTGAAAATAACTTTGTTTCAAGTTCAAATCTTTAGTAATTTCATGAAAAGTACTCTGAATTTTGAATCTCATGCCATATCTCACTGTCTTTATATTTGAAATCAATTTCCTGTGAGGCTTCTGAACCATTATTTCCATATTCTTTATATTCACCTCACCTCTTGAGAAAACCAAACCATGCTTTATTTAACCAGAATTTGATTTATTCCTGTCAAAACTTGTGGTTTTGAGGTACTTATGTTTTAAATGATTGAGGCATTTGTTTGGTATTAAAGCCCATATTTCAAAGAATAATTTTTTTTATAATGGCCTACCTTTTTCATCCTTTTATCCCTAAGAATTCATGAGAATCCTGTTAGGTTAGCCACATTATAAGCCAATTTTCCCTATCCAACCAACTCTTGAAGTGAAATTGCATAATCTAGTTGAAATTAAGTGTGGGGGAAGCTATCTTGTGTTGTTCTAACACATTTTCTGATACTTCGGGTAGAAAATTAAATTCTGAATAGATGTGTTTTCTACTGAAGAAATTCATTATATTGAATGTTTTTCCTGTTCTGGAGCTTTCATGATAACTGAAGTTATGCCTTTCTGGAGCTTCTAATATAGGAAGAAAGTTGTGCCTATCTGAAACTTTCAAGAAAATCATTCTTCGGAAGATTGAAACTTTTACTGCTGAAATGTTGATTGGTTTGAACATTCATTTATTTTTCATGATGATGAACACGAATTGATGCTATGTGGACTGAATATGAGGCCATATTTTAGTGGAAATTTGATTAATGCAATTTCGTTTCAAAAAGAGTCAAGCCCACCTCATTCAGCCTCAGAATGTTTCACATCTATATCCTACCAACCGAAAGCCACAGAACAACCCAGAAAAGTACTCATGATAAACATATGTCCTTGACTCACATCGGGTGGCGATGTAAGAATTTATCAAGCCTATGGTGACCCTTGTATGAGTTTGGATGAGAAAGACATTGCTAAAAAAATTAACATCTGTGTGATAAGAGAAAATTCTAGTGAGGTAAGTGTTATGTGAAAGAGAGGATAAATTAAGTGGAAATATATTGAATGATATAAATTTAGAACTTGAAATAATGTTTTTTTATAAGGCATGATATCTTTTGTTTCTTGGTGTGTAATTGTTGGATCTCAAAGATATGTGTTTTAAAATTTGTTCTGATTTGATATTGATGTTTACTTGATATGAGGTTTTTCCCAGGAGTGAAAAAGGGTAAGTGTGGGGGAGTTGATAAAACACTATTTGGTTGAATATTTTATTGATAATAAATTACATAATTTTCTCAAATTTTTCTAAATATATTCATTTATGAAACATTTTGGATTAGATCATTCATTTGAAAATTTGATGAAAATTACAGTTTTTCCCTTTTAAAATGCACTGTATTATTTCACACATAAATATTTTAATACGAATTATTTGAAATTATAATTTTTTAAAGGTGTTCCTAACTTAATTTTCTACCACTTTTATTTATGACACTAGAGCTAAAGAGTGCATTTTGATGGAGTAAATGGTCCATTAATTCGATTGTGGGCTAGACTCCCCAGAATGGACATGGGTTCTGTATTTTTGAAATAACATCTTCATTCATGCTTTCATTAGGCCCAAATTCTGAGAGGAGTTATAGGATTCAATTTCTCACAAATAATCCTTCTTTTAAGTATATATGATTCATGCGTTTTGTGGTCAAATGGGTGGTGCAAGTTGGATTAAAATATTTGGCCGAATTACCTCATTCACACTTGAAACCACTTGTAACCTAGACTCCCCTTCACTCTATAAATTATTGTTTTCCTCATTTTTAGGGGTTGGTACGTGAATTAAATGATTTTAGGCAGAGGAGAATTTGTTACACCCAAATTCTCTAACCATTGTAAGAGGGGTATCTCTTGAAGCAAGGATCCCCTCATCGAATCCTTCTTCTTTTCATCATGTTTCAATTTTTTCATTTGTGTAATAAACTTCTTTGTTATTATTTTATTTATTTTATTTTGTTCTGTTTTCTTCAAATTTATTCTTCTCTTAATCTTCATAATTGGGTTGGAATAAAGAGTGGAGACGAGATTGGGTTCTACCCTTTCAATCCTTTTCTCATGCAAAACGTCTCCACGATGACCACACCGCCCATGGAAGAGTAGTTTTCTAGTGATCGATCTATCTTCTACCCTCTTCATTTAATTATATTGAATCATTGAATTATTTTAATTCACCTAATATGATCCATTAATTGTGTTCTTAAATTATAAGAAACTAAGAAATCAATTTAAAAATTAACACAAAAACACGCGAGGATGAGGTTTTGTTAAAATTGTGAGAGTGTAAACTTAATCAGTAATACAAGACCACATGGGATAAGTTTGAAGAGTTAAAATATATTCCCTAAACACAATTAATATTCATTCTCCTGAATGTAAATGTGACTTAATTTACCACTGACCATAATCTAACCTTAGAACATCAATCGAAGCAGGGTGTTGCGATTGCATGTTCTGAAGTTAGCTTAGGGTTAAATTCACTTCATCTTTGTGGTAAAGTTAATTCTTGTAGGGTTCGGGATTTAAAAAATTAAGGGATAATAATTAAGTGAATGTTAATTTAAATTATAATGATAAATAATTAAGTGAATAGGAAGAGTTATATCGATTACACATTTTAAATATTTTCTAAAAAACATCTTATTGTTGTGTACTTTTAATCGAACTTCATTTCAAAAATAAAAACAAAAAAATGAAATCTTCTTCCAGAAAACTTCACCTAGTTTTATAAACACTAAAAAAACCCATAATTACAAGTGGTATTTTTATTCTCTTTTATTTTATTTTTAGAATACCTTTAACAAGTTGCTATAGTTTCCTTCCTCCTTTGAGAGACGACCTTGGTCAGCCACTCTACTGCACCTAAGTAACCTGAAACCAAACATCATTTGAAAGCACCCACGACAGCACCTTTCAAATTGGAGCCATTTCTGGGGAGGCAAGTAATTATGTCAACCAATTAGAGGTATTTATTTTATTTTACATTTTATTCTCTTCTTCTCTTCTTTCTTCCTTCTTTACCTAATCTGAATTTTTATTTTCTTCTTTTATTTTCTTCTATTTCTTTTTGGACCGTCAACTCAAACTTCTCATTTTTATTTTAATACGGTCTGATTTTATTATTTTCATTTTTATTTGATTTATGACATGAACTAATCCCAAATATCTCTTAGATCTTGAACTTGAGATTGAACGAAACTTTAAGGCTCAAATCAGACATTCTCAGTCTACGAGAAGTTTCAACATTCAAATAGTTGGAGAATTTCTCCACTCCAAGAACATTGAAGTTGGAAACACTTCTAATTCCAACATAAAACAAGAACCAAAGGCTGAAGATAATTTAAATGAACTTAATAGAACTATTCAAGAATTGGTTGCACCAGATATTAACTATCAACCAAATTGTATTGCATGCCTGAATCTCGAATCGGACATTGAACTGAAATTTGGGTTAATTCATCTTCTTCCAATGTTTCATGGATTATCTGGTGAGGATCCAAACAAACATTTGAAAGAATTTAATGTGGTTTCTTCAACCCTTAAACCCAGAAATGTTTCTGAAGATCAAATCAATCGAAGAGAATTCCCATTCT
Organism: Viscum album; assembly: GCA_963277665.1. Lineage (NCBI taxonomy): Eukaryota > Viridiplantae > Streptophyta > Magnoliopsida > Santalales > Viscaceae > Viscum > Viscum album. Next base: position 1,445,793,403 of record OY728151.1, on the reverse strand, counting down.
CACTTTATAGAGCTGTGAAATATTGGATGTATTATTTACAAACTGAAGATGTAACTTTTTGGAATGATTTGAAACATATTTTCTTGCATATATTTTTTCCATATTCAAGGAACACATCCATTCAAAAGGAGATCTCAAGAATCCAGCAAGCCCAAGGGGAGTCAATGTATGAGTACTGGGAATGATTCAAGAAGTTTTGCGCAATCTTCCCACATCACCCAATCAGTGAGAAACTCCTCATCCAATAATTCTACGAAGGACTCACACCTATGGATAGGATCATGGTGGATGTTGCAGCTAGAGTAGAATTGGTGGACAAGACACCAATAGCTTCACGTGCGTTGATCGATAAAATGGCCCAAAACTCCCAACAATTTGGCGATCGAGGTACACCACATGTCAGGGGAGTACATCAGGTAAGTCCATATTCTCTTGAAAGTCATTTGATTGATACCAAGTTGAAATAATTGACAACTATGGTGAGGAATATTTCTTTGGCACAAAAGACATCCCAACCCCCTCCTTTAAGGCCTTGTGTAATTTGCACTGAGATAAGCCACCCAACTGACTGTTGCCTATAACTACAAGAGACAGATGATTGTGAACCAATGTTTCCTGGTAGACCATGTCAGCAGAAACAACAACCATATCCCCAAAAGAAGCTTTATTATTTTGTACCAACATACAACCAAGGGTGTAAATAGAAATCTGATATGAGTTATAACTTTGGACAACAACAAAGGCCCCCTTTTCAACAAAACTTCCAGCAGCCTCCACCTTACCAACAGGGTTTCCAACAACCCAATGGAGATTTGAATCTCAAGAATCAACAAGACAATAATAAGAGAATCCCCCAACCAAGGAAGATTATAAAACTAATGACCTTTTGAAGAAAATTTTCCTTAAGTAACAGAATGATCTGAAGAGTCAAGGTTCGGAGCTAAGGGAGTTGAAGACTCAAATGAGCCAGATTGCCAATGCCCTCCATGAACTGGTAAGTAAGAATTCTGGGAATCTACCATCACAACCTACTCCAAATACCAAGTGTAATGTTAGTGCCATCACATTGAGAAGTGGGAAGAAAATGAATGATACATCTGTACCTACCATTCCACTGGGATTCACCTCAAATCTGAAGAATCTCCATTCAAGACCAGATAAAGAGAAACCAAAAGAGAAAGATAAATGTAATAAAAAGATTGATGATGTTCCTCATAAATCCCTTCCATTTCCAAACAGGGTTGTATAAACCAAGAAGATGGCTGAGGAGGCGATGCAAAAATACGTTTTGGACACATTCAAGCATGTGGAGATAAACATCCCTTTATTTTAATCCATTAAACAAATACCAAGGTATGACAAATTCTTAAAAGAACATTGTACCAATCTAAGAGGGATCAAGGTAAATGAGAGGATCAATCTTGGAAGGAATGTGTTATCACTAATTACACCAACTCTTGTAATGCCAACAAAGTGTAAGGATCCAGAGACATTCACTATCCCATGCACCATAGTGGAGTTTCACTTCTCTGATGCTCTTTGTGATTTGGGATCTTCCATTAATGTGATGCCTCAATATGTATTCTCTTATTTGCAAGTTGGTGAGCTGCAGCCAATGAGAGTAGTGGTGTAGTTGGCGAATAGAGCTACAGCATATCCAGCGGGAGTCCTTGAGGATGTACTTGTTCGGGTAAAAGACATGATCTTTCCAGCATATTTCTATATGCTTAACATGGAGTATGATCTGGTAAGTTCTCATTCTCCCATTATCTTAGGTAGAACCTTCCTCAAAACTGAAACAACTATCATAAATGTCAATGAGGGTACACTTTCCATGGAGTTTTGAGATGAAGTTGTGATATTTAATGTTATGGAATCCATGAAGTACCCCTCAGAGGACCATTCTGCATTTGTTATCTTCTATTTTGAACCACTAAATAAAACCCCCATATAATTTGATTGTCCTATTCTTAGGGATATTATGAGTATTGGTTCTAGTTTTATGTCTAAGAGTACTTCCACACCTATTTCTAATGCACAAGACTCTCTAAGATTTGATTTTAAAATGGAATCAAATTCTAATTTTGATCATGTGAACTCTGATTATGACATGGCTATTGATTATGCTGATGGATTTGATGCTTTATTCTCTAATTTTGATTATGTATATTCTGATATTGATGTTCATTGTGCACATATTTCAGTTCCTTCAATTTCTTCATCCATACATCACCCCACCTATATTGGAACTCAAGCCATTTCCACCTAATCCCAAATACTCATACTTGTTATGTGGTGAAAAATTACTTGTTATCATTTCAAACAATCTCCCTTTTAAACATGAAGAAAAACTTTTGAATCTTTTGAGGGAGAACATTAAGGCAATCAGGTGGACCTTGGCTGACATATCAGGTATTAGCCCCTCCATTTTCATGCATAGGATTCTCTTTGAGGATGGGGATAAAATAGTTAGGCATCCACAAAGGAGAATCAATCAAACCCTTCTGTAAGTTGTTAAAAAAGAAGTTGATAAATTGCTCGAGGTAGGTATAATCTTTCCCATTTCAGATTCTCAATGGGTAAGTCCTATTCAGGTTGTACCTAAGAAATGTGGTGTTACAGTTGTTAAAAATGTTAAAGATGAGTTAGTTCTAATGAGGGTGCAAAACAATTGGCGTGCGTGTATTGATTATAGGAAACAAAATCAATCCACCTGCAAGGATAATTTTCCCCTCCCATTTATTGATCAAATGCTCGAGAGAATAGCTGGGAAGACACATTATTGTTTCTTGGATGGGTTTTTTGGATATTTTCAGGTTTCTATTGCTCTGGAGGATGAGGAAAAGAAAATATTCACTTGTCTATTCGGTATATTTTCCTACTGGAGGATGCTATTTGGAATTTTCAATGCCTAAGGTACCTTCTAGAGATACATGGTGAGTATTTTTTCTGATTTTATTGACACCTGTATGGAGGTATTCATGGATGATTTTATAGTATATGTAACCTAATTTGATGAATGTCTAAGTAGTTTGGAAAAGGTGTTGAATCACTGTATTGATAAGAATCTGGTCTTGAACTTTGAAAAGTTTCATTTCATGGTAGAGTATGGCATTTTCTTAGGGCATGTGGTGTCAAAACATGGGATAGAGGTTGATATATCTAAGGTAGATATTATTTCATCATTACCATATCTTTCATATGTTCGTGATGTTAGATCCTTCCTAGGGCATGAATTATTTTATCGGTGCTTCATCAAAGATTTTAGTAATATTACTCTTCCTATGTCATGATTACCTCAAAAGGATTCTGATTTTATGTTTGATGATTATTTCAGGACTTCCTTTGATGAGCTAAAGAAGTATATGACCACTCCACCGATCATACAACCCCCATGATAGGAGCTTCCTTTTGATCTTATGTGTGATGCCTCCAACTTTGTAGTTGGAGCTGTCTTATCTCATAGGGTGGAAGGACGTTCACATGTGATTGCCTATGCATTGAGGACACTGGATTCATCCTAATCAAAATATACAACCACGAAAAATGAGTTTCTTGCCGTTATATTCGCTTTTGATAAATTTTGTTCATATTTATTGGGATCTAAATTAGTTTTTTTCTGACCATGCAGCTCTGAGGTGCCTCTTGAAGAATCTAGATGCAAAGCCCAGGCTAATCTGATGGATGCTCCTTCTTCAGAAATTTGACATTAAGATAAAGGGAAAAAAGGGTCATAAAACTTGGTGGAGGACCACATGAGTAGGCTTACTCACACACTATAGGATGACACCTTGGACCAGGTACCACTTCGGGACACTTTCCCCGATGAGCATCTTCATTACATCTCAGGTACACATCCTTGGTATGTAGATTTAGTTAACTGCCTTGTTGCCTCTGAAATCCCAGAAAATTTAAAGAAACATAAAGTCCAAAAATTAAAGATTGAATCAAGATTTTATGTTTGGGATGATCCATACTTATGGTGCATGTTTAGTGAACACTTTATTAGGAGGTATGTTTCTGATCATGAGTTTGAGTATGTTCTAGAATTATGTGATACACTTGCTTGTGGTTGAAACTTTGGAACCCAACAGATATCTAAGAATGTTTTAGACTCTGTATTATATTGGCCTATCTTATTCCACGATTGTCATGTGTATTGTAATTTGTGCTCACATTGCCAACACATGGGAAACATTTCTAGGAGACATGATATGCCTCAACAACCCATGTTATTCTGTGAGATTTTTTATGTGTGGGGAATCAATTTTATGGTTCCTTTTCCTATTTCATTTGTTTCCTATATATTTTGTTTTCTGTTGATTATGAGAGAAAATGGTTGGAGGCTAAGTCCACTGGAACTGATAATTCTCATGTTGTTGTAGACTTTGTCAAATTGCAGATTTTTTTCCGGTTTGGAGTACCGAAGTCCATCATCAGTTACCAAGGGACACACTTATGCAATCGTAATCTTGCTTCCCTTTTTCAGAAGTATGGGGTGACACAAAAAACATCAACACCATACCACCCCCAAAAAAATGGCCAATTTGAGGTTTCAAATCGTGAGTTGAAAAAAAAAATGGAGAAATATGTGCAGCCAAATAGGAAGGATTAGAGCAAGCGCTTGGATGATGTATTGTGGGATTATAGGACATCATACAAGACACCCATTGTTATGTCCCCATTTCGGATTATTTTTTGGAAAGTGTGTCATATCCCTATGGAAGTTGAGCATTGGGATTATTGGGATATAAAGAAATGTAACATGGATTTTTCCCAAGCTAGAATCCTAAGGAAGCTACAAATTCAAGAGCTTGAGGAGATTAAATTGTCTTCATATGAGAACTCAAGGGTCTACAAGGAAATATCAAAAGAATCTCATGAAAAAATGATTTATGAAAGAGAGTTTCATGTTGGAGGGAAAGTCCTTCTCTACAGTTCACGACTGAAGTTGATGTATAGTCAGTTGTGTTCCAAATGGTTAGGTCCTTATGTTGTGACTAATGTTTTTCCTTATGGTGAAGTGGATATCATGAAATGGGTACTGAAATGAGCTTTACATTCAATGGGAAACCTTTGAATGGATTCATTGAGGGACTTCCTACCGATGCAGTGGATTTCATCACACTACATTACCCCATCATAACTTAATCATATCAGGCTATTCCTAACCCTTTCACATATTTATTCTTTGTCCTATTTAAAATTATAAATTTCATGCGCATATATCATATCATGGGTTCACATTGAGTTCAATGAAATATTTTAAGTGTGGGGGAGGGAACCTTTTAGTTTAGTAATTTCAATTCTTTTCCTGTTTAAAAAAAACCAAAAAAAATTGTGTGTTTATTTTTCAATTTTTGTGTGTTTTTGAAACTTTTGAGCTGAAATGATTCTCATCACCATTTTTAAATCCATATCAATAAGTGAAACAATTTATCCCTTGAAACTGATTTTAAATGAATGCTGAAAATAACTTTGTTTCAAGTTCAAATCTTTAGTAATTTCATGAAAAGTACTCTGAATTTTGAATCCCATGCCACATCTCACTCTCTTTATATTTGAAATCACTTTCATGTGAGGCTTTTGAACCATTATTTTCATATTCTTCACATTCACCTCACTTCTTGAGAGAACCAAACCATTCTTGATTTAACCACAATTTGATTTATTCCAATCTTCCTCCAAATCTATTTTTTGATATTTTCTAAAGACACTTTAAGGGTAAGTGGTGACCGTACATCACAAATCAAAATACTCCACCATAATACAAAGACGCACCACATTCCCAAATCAAGAGAAAAACCATCATGTTGCACTCCAAAGCGTTGCGCCACGAACTTCAGATTCAAATTTCAAATTCATAAAAAATTCTTTCAGAACACGTGCCAACAAAATCATTTTGGGTGGAACCAAGAGCCACCTTGAGTCATGAAATGCTCACCTACCTCGATTTGAGCCGACGGAAATCCTCCAGTCACATCTGTCATCAGATCTCCTTGGAACCACCACCTTCATTGATGCTACTGTCATCACCGGAGTATCCTTTATCATAATCACCATAGATTTCCGAAAGCGCCATCCCCATGTCTCCAGCCAGGCTCCATCACCCTATGTGTATCAGAACACCACCACCAAAGACTTCAACCTTCATGCCTCATCACCATTGGCCACTCTGAACCAAACATCGATGACAATCACCCTGAATCCAGTCGCCTGAACTCATGACCCAAAGGACTGTGCAGACCACTACGCTGCTCCTCCAAGGAGAGATCAGAGGGAACCTAGAACCAGAGCAAAGAAATGAGATGGCAGAGGCAGGATGAAATGCCGAAGAGGCCATGAAACAGTGCCATCATTTCACCTTCACCAACATCACATCTATTTGAGTATCATCGTCATGTAGATAAAATCAATAGCCACAAACACCATCGTCCATCCAAAACCAACTACAACTAAGATCTCCAACTGAAAACAACCACAACAATGGTGAACTAAGGGCGCCTTCTAAGACACCCTGCCCAAACGAATTCACCTTCCAAAGATTAATTGAAACTTGTGCAGATGACCGACTAGGAGAGCGGTGAAAGGAGCGTGATGCCAGGGCTGAAAAGGGTTAGGGAAAGGCTCCAACTGAGAGGAAACCAACAGAAACACCAACCTCCTAGAGCACGAATGACTGGACCAACCGCACTTCCCAAATCCTCTGAGAAACCATCGCTGTTAACCAACTAGGAGATCCACGCAGGGTCTGAAGGCTAGAGTAGCAGTTAAATCTAGCCAGGAAACCACAGGAGAAGCACGACCTCGACTGGACTGCCTACCCCTTTTGGTGAAGCCATAGTCAAGCAGAATCCCCACTTCAAACAAAAAAACTGAGAAAATCCACCAACAAGAGGAAATCCCCAAAGGAGGCAGGGTCCGAGGAAGAAAGGGGAATAAGGAGGGGGAGGCTAGGCCAAAGAGCAGCGTGTAGGCCTCCCCCATTGCAAAACCACTAAGAAACCCTAGCAGCAGGGAAGCGAGGGTGATATTGCACTCAGAGGCCTTTAATTTAGATATTAATATTATTCCTATCAAAACTTGAGGGTTTGTGGTACTTATGTTTTAAATGATTGAGGCATTTTTTTGGTATTAAATACCCTTTTTCAAAGAATCCTTTTTTATAATGGCCTTCCATAAACATTTAATCATTTTATCCCTTAGAATCCATGAACATCCTATTAGGTTTTCCACATTACAAGAAAATTTTCCCTATCCAACCAACTCTTGAAGTGAAATTTCATAATCTAGTTGACATTAATTGTGGGGGGAGCTATCTTGTGTTGTGATACCACATTTTGTGATACTTTGGGAGAAAAATTAAATTCTAAAGATACGTGTTTTCTGCTGAAGAAAATCATTATATTGAAAGTTGTGCCTTTTCTGGATCTTTCAAGATTACTGAAGCTATGCTTTCTGGAGATTCTAATAGAGGAAGAAAGTTGTGCCTATCTTGAGCTTTCAAGAAAATAATTCTTGAGAAGATTGAAATTTTTACTTCTGAAATGTTGATTGGTGTCAAAATTTATTTATTTTTCATGATGATGAACATGAATTGATGCTATGTGGATTGAAGAGGATACCATATTTAAGTGGAAATTATATTAATGCAATTTTTCTTCAAAACGAGTCAAGCCCTCCTCATTCATCCTTAGAATTTTTCACATCTAAATCCTACCAACCGAAAGCCACAGAAAAACCCAGAAAAGTCATCATAATAAACATATTTCCTTGACTCACATCGGGTGGCGATGTAGGAATTTATCAAGCCTATGGTGACCCTTGTATGATTTGGGATGAGAAATACATTGCTAAAAAAATTGACATTTGAGGGATAAGATAAAATTCTAGTGAGGTAAGTGTTTTGTGCATGGGAGGATAAATGAAGTGGAAATATATTGAATGATATAAATGGAGAACTTAAAATAATGTTTATTTATGAGGCATGATATCTTTTGTTTCTTGGTGTGTAATTGTTGGATCTTAAGGATATGTGTTTTAAAATTTGTTTTGATTTGATATTGATGTTTAATTGATATGAGGTTTTTCCTAGGAGTGAAAAAGGGTAAGTGTGGGGGAGTTGATAAAACATTGTTCTGTTGAATATTTTATTGATAATAAATGAAATAATTTCCTCACATTGTTCTAAATATATTCATTTATGATACATTTGGGATTAGATCATTCATTTGAAAATTTGATGAAAATTCTAGTTTGATCCTTTTAAAATGCACTGTATTATTTCACACATAAATATTTTAATATGACTTATTTGAACTTAAAATTTTGTAAATGTGTTCCTAAATTAATTTTATACAACTTTTATTCAGGAAACTAGAGCTAAATAGTGCATTTCGATGGATTAAATGGCCCATTAAGTCAATGGTGGTCTGAACTCGCCAGAATGGACATGGGTTCTGTATTTTGGAAATAACATCTTCATCCGTGCTTTTATTAGGCCCAAATTTTGAGAGGATCTCTAGGATTCAATTTTTCAAAAATCATAATTTTGTAAAGATAGATGATTCATGCGTTTTGGTGGTCAAATGTGCGGTGCAATTTGGATTAAAATATTTGGCCAAATTTCCCCATTCACACTTAAAACCACTTGTAACCTAGCCTCCCCTACACTCTATAAATTAGTGTTTTTCTCATTTTTAGGGATTCCTACATGCATTAGGATATTGGAGGCAGATTATAATTGGTTTCACCCAAATTCTCCAACCATTGTAAGAGGGGTAGATCTTGAAGCAAGGATCCCCTCATCGAAGCCTTCTTCTCTTCATCATGTTGAATGTTTTCATTTTTGTAATAAACTTATTTTTTCTTCATTTATTTCTTCTATTTTCTTCTATTTTGTTTAAATTTATTCTTCTATTAATCTTACTAATTGTGTTGGAATCAATAGTGGAGACGATATTTGGTTCTACCCTTTCAATCCTTTGCTCATGAAAAACGTCTCCATAATGACCACACCGCCCATGGAAGATTAGTTTTCTAGTGATCGATATATCTTCTACCCTCTTCATTTAATTATTTTGAATCATTGAGATATTTTAATTCACATAATATGATCCATTAATTGTGTTCTTAAATTATAAGAAACTAATAATGAAATTAAACAATTAACAGAAAAACACGTGAGGTCGAGGTTTTGTTAAAATTGTGAGAGCGCAAACTTAATCGGTAATAAAAGACCACATGGGATAAGTTTGTAGAGTTCAAATATTTTCCCTAAACACAATTCATCCTCACTCTCCAGAATTGAAATGTTCCTTAATTTACCACTGACCATAATCTACCTTAGAACTTCAATCAAAGCAGGGTGTTGCGATTGCATGTTCCGAATTTAGCCTAGGGTTAAATTCACTTCATCTTTGTGGTAAAGTTAATTTTCATAGGGTTCGGTATTTAACAAATTAAGGGATCATCATTAAGTGAATGTTAATTTAAATGATGATGATAAATAATTGAGTTAAGAGGTATAGTTAGATCGATTATGCCTTTTAAATATTTTCTAAAAAAACATCTTCTTGTTGTGTGTTTTTAATCGAACTTCATTTCAAAAATAAAATCAAAAAAATGAAATCTTCTTCCAGAAAAATTATTCTAGTTTTATAAACGATAAACAACCCCCCATCCTTACAAGTATGTTTTTTATTCTATTTTATTTTATTTTTATAATACCTTTAATAATTTGCTATAATTTGCTTCCTCCTTTGAGAGACGACCTTGGTCAGCCACTCTACTACACCTAAGTAACCCAAAACTGAACATCATTTGAAAGCACCCATGAAAGCACCTTTCAGCTCCTCTGTTCACATTCATTAAAATAGAAACATTATTTCTCTCCAATTATTATCCTTTATGTTTTCTTGAAATAATCATAAATTACAATTTTCATCATGTTTTGAAATATAGTCGCATAGATGACATGAATAATTTATTCACTGGATATCAATTTAAATCATAATATATGATAACCAAATTGACATGATCATGCACTTCTCTAATTTTTTATAGATCCATGGGACTCATCGAGCGTATTTTTTGACTATCTCTAGGGTTACATGAAAAACACTAAAAACATAGTTCCCTTTCTATTATTTTCCTAATTAATTCCTATGTAAAATATGGTGAATTCCTAGTGACCACCACATGAATTTTTCCTATGATTCCCATTATAGGGTTTCAACCTAAAAATATTTTTGTGTCTTTCATTTTTTGATTAATCAATTTTTTCTAAACCGTGTTATGCATGGGTTTGTCGAGCTAGAACTCGTATTTTTTTCATGATGCCCATTTCATATTTTCTACCTGGTGAGTTTTGTGTCTCCTTTTATGGGTAGTTCAATGTCTTGAAAACCATACTAATGAAACTGGTGTTTTAGGTAAAATAGCATTGAACATAAATTATGTGGTTAGGTACTCAATAGGGATTACTATAGGAGAATTCCCCAATATGTTTCTCACACATGAATGAGGGATTCTTCTTGACCTTGGTTTTTTGATTTCTGGATCAAAGACATAATATGGGGATTGTACATGAGAGGTAACCAAAGGAATAGTTTACATCATGATGTTTTTGGTTCATACAGAGGTTGAAGAATCCTCTCCTATGAAAAAAAATCACTTTTTTGACATACCATTTATTATGGAAGACTTATTCAAATCCAACTGGGGTATATTATGAATAGGGAAACAAAGGTTTCCTTATCACTCTAGACCTCCATCTCTAATGGCCTGTTAATTTGTGAATATTCACATTTCTCAAGACCACATTAGGTGCCTTGTCAGGGGGATAGTGTCAAAAAATTACGAGTTCATCTATATGGGCATTTTCCATGAATGAGATACAAATCATAAACATATTTGGATAGTGTAATGGGGGGATGATGCATAGTGCAGTTTAACATCTTGCAATAAGGAAATCGACCATGATGTTTAAATTCTTAGGAAAATAATATTTGAAGGCTATGACTTATGTTCATTTAGCATTGATAGTGGGATAAACAATTTTACCTTGTCACATTTTTCTATCCAATAATGTTCTATCATCTGCAAGTATGAAGAGGGAAGGTTATAAGATGTAATCTAGGGGTCTTCAAATATGAAGAGTGATGTGGGGCATAAAGATCATTGGGGAATATGAAGATAGGAAAAGCCTCTCATAAGGATAAATTTTCATTTAACTTATATTAATTTTTATAATAAAATTATATAGATCCAAGAGGGGCATATTATTAGTGATAAAAAAATGGTGCCATCAGGACACTGACACCCCATATCTGTTGGTAACGTAGATTTATGGGGATTCCACAATTTCAAATATAGAGTTTGTTCTATGAATGGTGAGTGTCGGAACATAAAAGGGGAATTTCATGTCTAAATTTCCCAATAATGGGTAGAAATGTTTTCTTTATATAGGTTGGACCCATACATATGAAGGATTTTTTTTTTAATGGGCCTGAGATATAAGGTCTGAGTGTCACTACGTATCTCTCCAAAATGTGATTAATGTCATACATAGAAATTTTTATAAGAAATTAATGTGTAGTTCTCAACCATATATAGGAAAGATGGGGAGGAATTTTTACCTCACGACTAGACTTGGTATTGAGGATCTTGGTGTCGCTACATATCCTATGATAATAGGAATCATGCTAGACGTAGTACTTGGAATGTTTCCTCATGCTTAAATTGAACTCTTGTGTGGGGAAAATGGAACTTTATTTTGAATATGAGCTCATATGAATGGGATGAGACTCATATTATACCCTCCTAAGTAGATCTAACACATTCTTAGGAGAGCGAGGGGAAAATATTATTGCAGCCAGATTGGGATATAAGATTTGTGTGTTGCTACATATCCCATAAAATCAAGAATCAGTTCATACATTTTTTTATAGGGTTCCCCATTTAGTAATGACTTGTTCATAATGAAAGGTAATTTTATATTTTTTTGAATATGTACCCATGATTGGATAGTCATGTGTCACTATGTATCCTTCGATCACAGGAATAAATCCATACATTGTTTTTAGAATCATGCAGTTTAGTGTCATGTGACTTGGACATCATTTGTATAGTTTAATTTCATTCGACTAGGAATGCATGTTGTCTTTTAGTTTTAGGTCATAAAAATAATACCATACATAATGGGAATGACGAGAAACTTAGGGCTCATCGAGAAAAAATATTCTAACATTCCTTAGACACGAGGGGAAGTAAAATGTATACCATGATTCTAGGAATTCATGGATCAGAAGAAATGAGAAGGGAAATAAATTCCATTGGGGATTATGAATAATGAATAGGCATCTCCTAGTGATGAATCTTCCATCTGATGAAATTAATTATTTGTCGGAATCTTATATAGATCTAACTTGGGCATATTTTGTATAGTAAAACAAAGGTGTCCTTAGGATATTGACCCCCCATTTCTAGCATCCTGGTGAGGAATATGGAGATATAAAATCTCCTAAGGCAAAGAGAATGATGAATGAAATGAATGTTTCCATGTATGTAAAAAACATTCAGCCCATGATTATCCAGGGAGTCCAGAATTCCTTACATAGACCTGACTCATATGTAGGGTTTTTATTTCTATTTCATTGGCATATCAGTAAATGAGGAACCAAATCATGAGATCTTCTAAATAGAAATTTGTTTTTATATAAGTTAAGGGATAATTTTTTCCCCATTTCTAAGACAATGACATGTGGTCTATGCATCACTATGTGTCTTATGAAAATTATAATCAAGCCACAAGTAGTTATTGAGGTACCGTGTAGTTTAAAATCATGTGATAAGGATATAAATTCCCTAATGTAAATATGAAATGCATGGTATTACTTTTAATGTATTTCTACCAGGACTATCTGATGTTCATTGATATGACTTTATTATGAAGGAATCCCATTCTGAAACACCCAATCCCACATGAGTTGTGCTTGGTGTAATTAAAAATGGCTGGGAATACATATTCCACCACATAAAATAACTGTATCTAAGAATATGGGTATTTTTCAAATGTGGTGGCTGGGAAAGTATTATGAATCTAGGTTTCACTACATATCTTATCTAAATGAGAATCAAGCCACATATAGTTCTTAGAAAACTCCATCTGTAGATCCGAATCGTACAATGTTAGAATGGTATTTTTTATCCTTCATTGAGGTTGGAGCTGAGATTAGATATCTGAGTGTCATTTTGTATCTTGTGATGATTGGAATCAATACAAACATGGTTTTGAATTGGAATTCTCTATACATATCTGATCCATGTGTAGAGGGGGAATTATTCCATTAATTGTTTGATTATTATGGTCATACCTGGGATTATAGATTTGGGATTCACGGTATATCTTTTGTGGATAGGAATCAAGACACATATAGTTATGAGACCCTATGCTGTTTAACATCACGTGGTGATGATGAGGGCCACATTATTTGAAAGAAGTATCACTGAAATTGGGCCCATGAATAGAGATCTGGGAATCAATACGTATCTTTTGATGATTGGAATCAAGACACACACATTGTTCTTGTTGAAATATCCATGCAAATGTCTGATCCATATGTAGGGAGGGTTTAATTTTTTATCTTTTATTTGGATGTACAATGATGAAAAATTCTTGTATCACAACATATCCTTTGTGGATAGAAATCAATTCATACATAGTTATTGAATAGGGAATGGTAGATGTCCAATTCCTGGGGAAATATCCTCTTGGTTGATAACATTATTGTGTTGCATTCAATGTTTAGATCATGGGGTAGAAATTATCTCAAATATGTTTAAGATACATCCCAAACTTCTTCAGGATAGGAATATATTTTGACGTCATGCGTTGATGATGTTAACTCCTTGTTTAAGATCATGGAGTTCAAACCATGGTGTATGCACCCCAAAAAGTGATGTGCATAATGCGGTGTAATAATAAACCCAACGTGAATGAGGACCAAGGAGTCCCACACCCCACATATGTATTCATGAGGATGATTTCGTATATTTTTATGTCATGATTCATGGACTTGGGTTTCATGTTTAAATTCATGAAGATTGGACCATGTGTACAGTTTACGGTCGTATTCTTGGGACACATACATGCATTTTAATGTCGTTTGATGGGGATGATGATGGGTGTGATTTTTAAAATTATGAAACTAGGATGACTGTTACATGTATTTAATGGAATTATGATATTTTTGACCATCAAGAAACACAATCCAAACATGAAAATAGGCCTTAAAGCCAAAGGATGGTAATAAAATCATCCAATGAATTAGTGTAAATTTGAGGTTGGGCCTAACACACGAGGTATAGGTGGCACTACATATCTTATGATGATAGGAATATATCCATACATAGTTATTGATAAAGAGACTGCTTATTTGGATTTGACTCTCATGCGGTAATAGGAGCATTTCATCATTCTCACACATAGATATAGCTCGTGTGATTAGAATCATTGATTGAAATGAGGATTCTTGTGTAGTTTAACATCATGTGCTGAGGAAGTTGATATCATGAAGTTTATTTCCATGCAACATGGTAATGGTTTCATGATTTTTAAGGACTTTAGATGAGTAATTACCACACATATTAACATAATCCAACTAATACATTATACCATGCAGTTTAATATCATGTGATACTAAACTTCAACCATGTAATTTAACATCTTATGATTAGGATGAATAAGTCATGTGAATATACAAAATACTTCTTTAGAAACCTTTCATTGGTCAGATCCATGGTATGATTTCCATTCAATGAAGTCATGGAATAAGCTCCATTGGTGTGGACTTAATGTATGGTGTAATGTACCTCCCATTTTAGTTCTAACTTTGGAGGTTCCTTTTAGGTTATCATTTGAATCTGGATGACCAACACCATCTCTCATTCAAGGAATGATCATAGGTGAACCTTTTTGTTAAATGATCGTATGATCTAGATTTGTTGGAATTCCAAATGAAGCAATGTAAGTAATATTTTCTTATCTAATTTATCTTATTCATCCAGCTATTTTTGGGATTTCTCATCAATGGATAACTAATCATAGATGGAAACATGGAGCGGGGTATATTGAACCTAAATCAACATGACCACCTATATCCTGTATACTAATGAGTATGGAGTCGCCTTTGTGGTAGGTTTGGTCATATTTTGGTAATCCCACAAGGAATATAGAATCTTTTCTGGACAATAATGTTTATCCTTATCTACCATCATTCATAGTATATTTGATAGGGTCTGTTGATTTCTTCTATATGTTCATTATCAACTGCATGGTGGCGGGATGAATGATTTTACTTGATGTCATACTCCAAATAAATTGTTTCCAATTCAACAGAATAGAAATTGGTTCCATTTCCTAGCATTATTATAAGAGTGAAAACAAATCTATTGATGATATTTTCTTTCATGGAGCTACCAACATTCCTTTTCCAAAATTATTTAGCGTATACGGATTCATCCCCATGGATAATAATTCATTTTTAGTGAGAATATACTTGAGACTATTTTCAATAGCAAGAAGATATGGTGAATGAATTTGGTATGAACCTACATGAATTTCAATTTTTTGTGAATTTTGTGTAGTCCTATGTTAGAGTGTCCCAGTAGTACCAAATCCTTTGGATTTAGTGGGAAATCATGAGTCCTAATTATTGATTGCCATAGGTTCTAGTTTGCACTTCCTTCATGAAATAGATGGTCTCTTCTCCACCAATAAATTTGATAATGACCCTATCAAGAATCCATTTATAGAGAACCTTTTGATGATTCATGCCATCATATAGAAAAAAATTAATTTCTCATCTTAAAATTTTCTCTCTCCCAAATCTTTTTCATGGGATCTCTACATTCTGATAGTAATTCACAATTATTTTCATCCAGCAAGTGGTAGGACTATACATCTCATGGTAGGGACTAATCTCATTAACCTCTTTTGTATTGTCTTGAATGAATGGTGTGGAAATCCGATGATTTGTAATACTAATGATGGTTTCATCCCGGTCTGGATCAGTTAGAGATATGGTTTTATTTCCCATGTAATTTTCCTAGGAATTTTGTGACTGTGGGACTTGATTCATTGTCAGTTCCAAAGGTAATTCTACCATTAATCTATAGACATGGTTTTTTAGGGGGATTATATCTTCCTTTTTGATAACATAATCATAATTGACCTATGTAATGACCAATTCCAAATCACCACCTATCTTTAAGTGATTTAATTGTACCAGATTAGCTAGCTATATCCCTACAATGATATCATGATATTCTACTTCATTATTCATGAACCCTTATGAAAATAGAAAGGATTATGGTAGGACTTGTTTTGTAGGATACATGATCACAACCCCTAGCACCACTTTGTTAAGCTTGAGGTTTTCCATCCTCTTTCAATTCGGTCTTCTTTATACACCGTCAAAATACATATCCCATATTTGGGGGACCTCTTAAACATATAAAACCTATTAATTGGATAGTTTAGTGTCTAATAAATTAATTTATATAGAGGGGTTATCTTTCAAAAAATATTCTCATGTTTGGCATTTAACTTATTTTAGAGGTATGTCAAACTACTTCGGGATGACTGCCCAATGTTATAGTAATTCGGTTAGTATTGAATGGTTGAGATTGTATTTATGTGGGTTGTTGTGAGAGACAAAATAGAACTCATGGTGTTGTAGGTAGTGCCTTGGTTTCTGGATATCAAATATTAGTGACAAATATCTCTTTTCCATATCTGAATAATGATTCTCATCATCAATCATGGTTCAACAAAGATAATATAGGATGTTTTCACTACCACTATCATTCATTTGTGTGAGGAATCCACCCATTTATTTCTCTAAGTATGTCACATACAATATAAATGGCCTTTTTTTGAGAGGTGACATCGATACTGGAGATATTAAGAGATATTTATTGAGATTGTGAATAAATCATGAAAATTACCATTTCCCTAATATGTATCCACTTTTTCATCAACCTGGTGAAGGGAAAACATTTTCCAACAAGGTTGGATATGAATAGATTGATGTAAGATAATTTTCCATTAATTCATAAAAACTATGTGAGGTTGTGAGGAGGTGACATGCCATGTATAACCTATATCTTCTTGGGGTAAATTTTTATTCCATGATGGTGTCTAAATAAGTCATGAAATTTCACTAAGGTAGCATTGAAGCACATTTTAAGGGGTTTATTTTTAGGTTGTATTATTTAAGCTTGTTGAATATGGTTTCAAGATCTTCTAGGAAGTTTGATGGTTTTCAATATTTATCCACTGGTTAATCAAAATAGTATTTGATGAACATTACCAGTAAGAGTTTGAAGATGTGATGCATGGAACATTGGTACATAGCACCAGCATTCTTCAAGCTTGATGGCATCGCCTAATAGAAAAATACTCCATGGGGGGGATAAAGGCGGTATCATCTTTCTCTTCTCTTTGAATTTGGATTTGATTGTATCATGAGCATCCAATCATGAATGAGAGGTCCTAATATTTGGCTATTGCATCGATCTGTAATTATTTGATCGGGACTAGGAAATAATCCTTTGGGAAATGTCTTTTGAGATCCTTGAAATCTATGTAGATCTGATTTTACTATTATTCTTATTGACATGGACAATATTTTCTAGCCATTCAAGATATTGGACCTCTCAAATGAAATTTTCATTGATGATATTTTTAACATCAGCCTCTATTTTGGAAGTATGTGTAGGGTGAATCCTTTTGGATTCTTGTTTATAGCCCTGATGGTGCTCCGGTAGGCCATGGTGGTGAGTGGCTACTTGGGGATCAAGGCCCAAAATTTTACTGTAGTTGCAGGTGAACACGTCTGAATACTACATCAGGAATAAGGTATGAACCTCTTTATATTTATAATACATGGTTGCACTAACCATGGTGCATCACGAGTCTTCCTATGTACCCATATTTATTTCTCTGAGTTCATCAATTGTCATAGATATTCCATCTTCAAATGTTAGAGGGGAATCCCTATGGTCCTTCTATTATTCTTCCTCCTCTTCATCTTATATATCTTCTTCCATTGGAGAAGAAAGACTTATGATAAGTTATAAAAAGTTAGTAGAAGGGTTGATATCTTTATATTCAAAAGAAGAGAATTCCTATGACCTAGATAATAGTGATTGATTTCATCAAAACTCTATAGGGGTGGTGTGAGGTAAGGACAAAGAGAGTCTTATTCCACATTGAGTGATGATACAATCGCTTCTTACTCAACTGGTGATACTGGGATTTCCTAGAACTTCAATGATGGAATGAGTGTACTTTTATCTGATCTTTCACCATTGTCTTGGGAGTAAGAAAAAATATCCACATTACTGGCCTCAATGGTAATGAATTCAATCATAGATATTGAGAAATATGTGCCTGAATTTGGGCTCATATACGCAATATGATTGATGGATAACACATATTTGTCACCAAGCTATTTAAGGGGATTTTATGGGATTATTTCAAACATGTTAGGGGAAGTTAACCAATCAACACCATCAACTAGGGGTTGATTCCCATTCCTAGGATACAATAATTCATCGATATAATGTGACTCATAGAATTCAAATGAGGCATTATTGGCATGTAACTTCTATATTTTTCCATTCCTGTGGTATTTCATATATTGATGGTATGAGGATTGGATTTCTGTGTAGGGATGAAACCAGGTCCATCCTAGCCTGATATTGCTGAATATGTTCTAATGAACCACCCGAAATTATGAGTAGACCATGAGGACTCCAAACTGATCCATGTGCTTGATTTGTCCCAATGGACTCTTCCCAAATTTTTCATAAACCTATAGCGATGTAGCGGAATCTTCTAGGTTATTATCATCACATCCCAACTGGTGAAGTATTCGTACAAGAATAATTTTAACTCTAGATCCATTGGTAATGAACACCTTTGAGACATTGACACTATTTATCATGTTGGACACATACAGTAGTCAGATGTGTCCCTGTACAATTTCATCTTCATCCCGATCTCATATGGAGATAAGTGAATGAAATTTCACAAGATCGGTATCTATTCAGTAGTCCTTGGTAGAAAAAATAGTAGGTTCAAACTCTTGACGGTTGTGAAAAGCCTCTATGAGTTATTCCCAGAGGAATTTTGAAAAACATAAGGATTCTAGGATCAATAGATTGGCTGCAACCAAGGATAATTGCGTTAGGATATTGTATTTCTAGACTAAATGGGTGTGTTTTCAAGTTTGGGGTTGCACTTTCATATGATCTTTAGGGGCATGGGTATTTGATGTAGATGGATCTTCCATCAGGATTGGATCTGTAGTTTATCCTATCCTTGGTAGGTTGTGTCCGAGAGATCTGCTTGTATACCAAGGCTGATTGGACACCTGTTGTTATTCTGATTGATATTCCAAGGTGATCAGGTCAGAGTTCCTTATGGCAGGGGCATGGGGATTTTACTATTCCTGTTGGACCCATTGAAGAGGTCTTCTCTGAGTTTATGCAACATTTATAGTCTGAGTAGGGAAATGGATAGAATTTTGGTTCCGTATATGGTTGTGTCTTCCCTAATATCCTCAACTCCTATGACCTCTTCTTCTATTTCCCTGATCGATTCTGAGGAACTCACGATCACATTCATACTCATCTTTGGAGAAGGGGTTCATTGGGTGAATGATTTTAATGGAACATAAGATCAAAACCAAATATGATTATGACCTCTCCTGACTAACCATCTATTATGGTGCTATTTGGTGGTCTGATTTCCATTATTTCATGTCTTAGTCCATATAGTTTTAGAGTCTCAATGCCAACTTTTTCCTTAATTTGGGTTCATCATCATACACATGCTTCTTATATTTTTAGCTAGGATTATTTTTTAAAATATGGTATTTTGAGGTTTTTGTATTTTATGATATCTGTTGTGTTGCAGTGTAAGAAAATGGGGACATATGTTGTTTTTTCAATTAATCTTGGAGAATACCATGATGTTTGTTGAATTTTTTCAAGTCATCCAACCATAAAATATTTTTTCTATTATGCTAACTTCATTCCACTCACCTCCATTCTCATGGGTACTAGAAGAAACATATGCCACTTGCATAGGTGTCATTACCAACTTTAAATTCCTTGAATCTACCATTTTATGTATGAGGTATTTGAAGAAAAATCTTTCTTGAATCATGTAGCCCAATATCTGCTAAAATGGCCAATAATCTGGCCAATCATCAAAACCTACCTGGTCAGTCCTCCAAGGTTATGGTAGGTTAATAAAATCATTTTTTATAATGGTAATAAAAAATCCATAAACTTGATCATCTTTGAAAGAGTAAACTGCATTCCTTCACTCATTGAATTTATTCCACCTGGGTCCCCTCTTCTAGTCCTTGAAAGGTGAGGGTTCTTGTTGACTCCTCAGTAATGATTCATGATACGGTGTAGATTTTGGAGTGTATTAGACACAAATGGTGGCTTAAGTGTAATATGTTCCACCTCATCCTTTTCTTCTCTTTTCCCAAGACTAGTGGGGCTATTGGGGATCTGAGCATAGTCAACTATATGGATTCTTCAATTTGTGGGAAATAGCGGTGAAATCAAGAAATTTACTTATATATTTCACCAGGATGAGTAGTGTTCATAGCTTATCGTGGAGTTTATCAATGCATATAGAGTGAATAACCACTTGGGGAAGTAGTCAGATTTGGCGGTATTTCATCCCCTTCCATATGGAAATGAAGTATAAGAATCTCTTATTTACTTAGTATTTGGAATTATAGAGGTAATTGGTTGTCATATTTTTCATCCATAATCTGAATTGGAAGTGGAATTGTCAATGGAGGTCTTCCCATATTGTAGTATAATTACTAGGTAAACTGGTGAACCATATGGAGGTTGTACCTTGAAATTTTCTTAAAAATCATTTAAGTTTCACTACATCTTCTTGCTCAAGATTTCCCATCATGGTATCATAATGGAATTCATAGTGGGTTAGATGTTGTTCCAAGTTACTTGAACCATTGAATATCAGAAACATAGGACTCCTGAAATTTTGGGTTGGTGGGGTATGGCTCCCCCAGTCAGGGAAAGGTTTCAGTTATGGTTTCAATGGTTCTACGATCTCCTCCACGACATCAAATCATGCTTCTAATGACTTGATGGTGTTGATAATCCCTTGACAGGTGTTTTCTAGAACCTTATCTTAGAGTGGTTCAACAATCAGTATAATCCAGAATGGCATTTCTTCCATATTTTAAGGAAGATTTCCGAAGAGGGAAATCTTTTGAGTATTTTCTTAAACCCATTCTTGTTACCTTCATAATGGATTGAAATATTAATATCTATCTACGATTGTGTCTAGGTAAATAAATTTTCCATGCACTAATTTGGGAAGATGTCCAAGCCTTGCATTGATTTTTGGGATGAATCCTTGGTACTGAGGTACAAATTCCAAAAGTTTATGCTAAGGCTCTACCCAAGGAGCATATAATATTGGACATATACCTCAGAGAAACATAAACATGATTCACCTCAACTATTTCATTTGTTCCTATAGTGGATAAAATCAGTCTTCTAGTGTATGGAGATCCTCCGCATCGAGAGGGGGAGGTGGGTTATATATGATTGTTCCTTTATTCATGTTAGAGTTTAGATGGGGACTAATTATGGGATTGATTTAGGGACCACCCTAATTTAGGGTGATTCTCAATTTCATCATATGATCACACTCATTCTCAATGTGAACCACATCTCAGATGGAACCATCCTATCCTTTCTCTTTTACATTCACATCATTTATAGTGGAATCTATAGGATTTACGACCATGTTTTTCCCCAATGTGTAATGCATTTTAGGAATTGTAATTGAAGATGAATGATAAAAGGGTTCTTTGTGTCGTCTTCTATACAATTTCCTTATTTCTGGGATACTCTTATAGATTCTTAGTAAAGGGTTGCTTGGAGGAAACCTCTATGAACTCTGGTCATACTCTTCCCTTCTAGGGGAAATGGGTTGTGAGATAGGATGGACTGGGATGCCTTATCATTTTTTGTCCTCCATAGATAGGAAATGATTGATTTCCAATGAGGGGGTGGTTGTGGTAAAAATGACCATAGCCCTTTGTGTTGGGGTTTCTCATATTATCTTGTTGTTGTGCCTAATTCTAATTTGGTTGGTCTTATGATGTAATTTTTTGGTTAAAATGTTCCCATACCTCTGTGCTGGCGAAAATCTAGTTCTATGGAAACTGCTACTGCTGCCACCACTCTCTTGATCTCTCACATCCTTATTTGAGCATGATCCGGATATGAAGCCAAGCCTGAACTAAAATTTTTTACTTTAGAGGAAATTATAAGTGATTTATGAATGGTTTTCTTTAGGTGATAATCTTTCTATATTTTCTATGTTTTGATTTAATGAGATTTTATTGATGGATTTCTCCCATTGGGAATGATTCTTTTGGGACTTGTTTAAGGTTGGTTCATGTTGGGCATGCTTCCTTTTATGAGAAAGGGTTATTACTAATAGCTAGATTGGAATAATGAAATTACATGATGTAACATCCAGTGGTTTTTGTAGAATGATGTGTGGGGTAAAATGAGAATATCCATTTTCCCCAAATCCTCGATTTTGAAAACCAGGTGGGAGTCAACAATTAGATGGTGCAACACATGTAATATATTAAGGTGCATTGGTTGGAGATCTTTCCACCGTTTCTCTGATTGTGGTATCTGAGCTGAGGGTGGAGCTTCTTAGTGAATTTGATTATGAAGCACTCCCGATATTTTTGACATTATCTTCATACCTATTATAAGGAAATAAGTTTTACTTCTAATGGTGGATGGTTTTCCAGATATTGAGATGGATTTTTTGTTTTCAATCTTCTGAAAATACCTTTGGAATTTCAAAATGATAAGTGGATGAGGATCAAAACATAATAGGTATGACATCCAATTCCAATTTTATTGTCATGAGAAACATATCATTTTTTATTCTATGAGATACTACTTAACATGATCATATCAATATGGATTCCTCTTAATGGTTTTATCCCAAGCAGCGGGGCTTGTGGATATCTCGTTGGTATGGGAATGGTCTGGGGGTGGATCAGAGGAATATAATTTTCCCAAGTCATCTCCAAGTTGAGAAAGGATATCTCTTTTGATTGATATGTTTTCTAACATGTATAGTCCAATACATCCAAGAACCCCAGGATATGGAATCTTCCTCATATTTAAATCATCAAGGGGAGGAATTTCTTGCGGAAATGACATGTCACTACCAGGAGGACCTTCACACCGAATTCTATATTTGTGAGGACTACCATCCTAGTTCAATGTATGACTACTAGGAGAATTTCGGAATCATATACCATGGTGAGGACCTTCTAGGAAGAATATATAAATGGGAGGAATTTATTTCTATTTGTTCTTCTATCCACAAGGAGGGATATCGTGATTCTCACTAGGATATAATCTCTCATTATTGATCAGTTTCATCCCATGAAGAAGACCTTCATGGTAGATGATTTGGGAAGGACATTTAGAGTTTTTGGTAACAACATTATGAGGAGGAACTTATCAACATTTACTAACTTTCCCTTACTTTTCTAATGTACTGGTAGAATCATAGGCCACAAGTGATAGATGTCTGATGGCCTTCTTAATTATAGCTTCTAGAAGAGATGGGTTACGCGTATTCTCTTCATTTTCCATTTTCCATCAGTGTAATTTCTTTTTTAGGTACCCTCTTGTGGGTTACTAGGGAAAAATTTTGTAAGTGACGGACTTCATATATAGATTCTTTTTTATGTTTCTCATGTAGTGCTGCTAGGAGACACTGGTAAGATTCCATAATTTTGGTAGGGATATATGCCTACCCTGGAGGGTCCACAAAAGTAGACCAGTATCCTCGAGTTAGAACATGTATTTTTACCTAATCCTATTGTCCATTTATCAAGAAATATTTTTGACGACCCTCTGGTATGGGGTAGAGATTCATGTATTCCCCTGAGTGACCACACCATTACATGGATAAATCACACCACATGAGAAGGTGACGTTGTATTCCTGACTCTGGACAATTGTCATTGACATGATTACATCTTGATAAGTTTGTAGGATATGTTCAAGAATTTATTCCTCATCCTCAAATATTTCTAATGTGTGTTGAGATATTTCCTTGGTGGAATAAGAATATAATATAACTCTGATGTCAAAGTGGGAATATGTTCCAGATCTGGTCCTCTATTTCTTAAAATTAAATATTAAAATTCATCTTGTGTGGGGGTAGAGATATGAGTCTGACCCTAATTTATAATTGGGATATGCCATATTTTTTTCTCTAGTTCCCACCTTATTACATGGAATAATTGATGTGAATGAGATGGAATTTTCATCTGCTAATGTATTTCCATCATATTTTACTGATGGTCTTGATATTAATACATATGTATTTGCATAGGATTGTATTGTTCTACTCTATTTACATGGTGGTATTTATGTGAACAAGAATTTATTTGCATATTATCAAGATTTACCATCATATTTGGATGAATAAATTCATATTTTCGAGCATATATTTTCATCTACATATAATTTTTCATCATATTTGACTAATGTGCTTCAAATTCATGAGAGTTGATTTTTGTTAACTTATTTTCCATACTAGTTTACAAATAAGGTGGATGTACATTGGTAGGTATTTGGGTCAGCATATAATTTTTTTCCCTATTTTCATGACGTGTTTGACTTGGACGAGAATAGATTTGCATCTACTCATGGTTTGTCAACATATATGGGTGACAGGCTTGATAATAGTGAGAAAGGATATACATAGGCCCATTATTGGTTCCCACTATATTTTACTGACAGGATTCATGTGAATTTTCATGTATTTTCATATTCCAGTACTTTTCCACTATATTTCACTAGTGGGCATCATATTCTCAATCAAGGATTTTCGTCTACTAGTTTTATGTCACATTTGTCAAGAAATATTCATGTTCATTTAAATGGATTGGTAATTTCCAATAATTATTTAATATATTTTATTGGAAGGATTAAAATTCCTGATCAAGTATTTTCATCTACTCATTTATCATCATATTTAGATGACATAATTAATGAAAATGATAAGGTATGTACATCTGCTCATTGGTTGTCACCATATTTACTTGTCAGGCTTCATCCTCCTGATAAATGACAATGAAATATTATTGATTGTATTATTGTCTTCCTTCGTGGGACACCCTACAGGCCTGGGTCTATTTGACCTCAGCTAGGGTCCACGAGGTGGTATCCTCTTTATGTCAAGGATGTTAGGCCAAGCGATATTGATGGGATTGGTTTTTTGTTGGGTTCTATGGGAAGGACCCCTGTGATGTTGGGATGAAGTCATTGGAGATTACATCAATATTCCCACTGAGGTAATGTAGGACCTCTTTATCACTCTCTAGGAATATGATCCCAAAACTATTGAAGATGGCTAGTGGATCCGTCATCTTCTGGACCACCGACCATCGCTGGGTGGACGGCTTGTAGGGATTCATGGACTGGAGGGCATGTCTAGTGGCCTCAAGGAAGGGGAGAGTATCATTATAGTGGTACTCTCTAACTAGTTTGTTTGAAACCCAAAATTTAATAGATTGGGTGGGAAATAGCATCCTCTATTGGATTAAGTTCCAAGCTGGTGCAGTGGTTGATGCACATGTTTGTGAAAAAATGTGAGATGTAATTGGATTGAAGAGAGATCTTAAGAGTGCCGCTAATATATGTGAGAAATGCTGAAAAAATACTTATAAAAATTGAAGCTCATGGCCACATGCATAATTTATGGTCCCATTTTTCCTTATTCCACTTTTGATACAAATGTAGCCTGATTCTGGGTAACATCACAGACTTGGTTATAAATTCACGCTAGGTTCACCATCATTTTCGATCAAAAAATTCTTACACCATATGATTGATATCAAGGGGTTAAATTGTACTCAATCACTAAAATTGGGTACAAATTATTGGAATGGACTCCAACATGTTTTCTTCAAGGATCCAGAAACTCCCAATTTCTCGTATACATGAAGAATCATGGAACTATTTCCAAAGGCATGCTTTTATTGGAGAACTTTCCCAATGACTCAAAATAACTCACATTGGTCAAGATGATGGGACTTTGGTCTCATCATACCATTTTGGGGTGGAGGAATATATCATATTATGGTACTCTCTTATGGATTTATGATTTGTTATTGAATCCATTGTCCATTCTCAGGTGTGTATAATACAGATTACAATAAGGTAATGATAAATCATGAATAAACATGGGTTTGGAATCATCTGGATGTATCAACATTTCTCCATAAATTAAGTGATATGTATATATCCTTCATTCCCCATCAATGATACCCTTTTATGGAAAGGTCAGGGATTACTAAGTCATTCATTAGGATGATGATGGTTTTAAGACACTTGATGAGGCTATATTGAGTTTTATGTCATCCAAGAATAGGGAAGTGATATCGATGTTGGGATCAAACCCATGTAATGGGATTACTACATACCATCACAAAAGGAACCAAAACTCACATAGATCAGTGACCCTTAATAAGGCACATCACATTTTGAGGTCGTGTAACTAGGACCCAACCATACAGTTTAACTTCATGTAGCCAGGTGTTCCAGGAAAATGTTTCCAGGTCAAAGATGGCATATGACTTACACCAATGTGGGCCGAGGGATCCATAAGAGGTGTTTTCTACTTTTTGGATATGACCCTAAATGGGATAAAGGCTGGAGAACATTTGGGTGAAGTTGGGATGTTTGGTTTGGACGTCATGGAGATTACCTATGTACCCTAATTATTTTGGAATCAAAGTACATTTAGTTCATCAACTTGGGGATTATGAATGGGAGAAGCCAATTTTAATAGAGGTTAGGGTTTACATATATATATAAGTATGATGTGGTAGGGGTTTATGCATGGAATCTCCCCATGTGTTTGGATATTATTCATGGAAGTTTCCCTTGTGGTTGGGACATACGCTTGGAATATGCCCATGTGGTCGGGGCTTATGCATGGAAGCTTCCCATTTTAATGGATATGATTGGTTTTTTTACAGTATAGAAGGATCATGTTTTTTTTGAAATTTAGATTCCATGATCACTGCTAACCCCTAATCCCACATGTGTTATTCTCATTGTGGGAAACAAGAGGAACTAATAGATCTTAAAATCACATGGTTCACTCCTTCTACTGGTGGATGAGGTCTAAATCCCAAAGTGATAGGGAGAGTGATTTGAGTGTGACCATATCCTCTTTTATTTTTATAACAAGATAGTCGCATATGTTGATCTATCTGGATATGACCTAGGATGAGGTGAAGTGGAGAAAAAGTACCACCTCTCGCATGAATAACTATGGAATTACTCCAAGAGGGATACCCTAAAATTTGTTCTTGGAGGATGATCTCATTCACTATTGAAGGGAAATTAAAGTATGATCCTCACTCTACCATCCTAGAATTGAGATGTTCATTTGAGCACCCCAAGTTATGAACCTCATTTTAATTGGAATGTAGACTTGAAGACATTTTGAGGTTCCTTCAGGTTGTGAAAGATGCATATGTGAATCTACTTTCCCTGGGAATGTAGTCTTGAAAGGACTTGTTGGTGTACCCGATGAACAAATCATATATTCTAGGATGCTTTGGGAAATCCATTGACCTAATTCAATTAGAATGTATTTTGGATATGCTAATATAGTGCCTAATGAGAAGATAGAAGGGAGTGATTGGAGTTGTAGTATTGAAAAACCAAGGATAACCCATTCCACGTACCATGTTCTTATGTGGGATAAGGTTCCTTATACATAGCATGTTATTTGTGGGTGAGGGTATCGTTCGTTTAGAATGGTGATACATGGACCATGGGTCTACCCATGTAGTGGGTTTCTATATGGGTCTAGGTTCCTCTTGCATAGAGTTCTCCTATGTGAGGTCATGTTCCTTCTGTGTATAGTTTTTATAAATGTGGTTGGGTTCCTACCACATAGCATTTTTTCTATGTGGGGCTAGGTTCCACTTGTATAGTGTTTCTCTATGTGGTTTTATCAGCCGAAAAAGGACTATTGGTCATTCCTTGATTAATGGATTCTATAAAGGGGTATTAAATTAATGGATGGATAGAAGAATTATCATTTCCTCATTAGTGTTATGTGGAAGTTTTTTACTTGATTAGAATAGTAAGTCTCATGCTTCAGCTATCATGCAGTATTTACTCTTTTAATATTTATTTTTCCGTTCTCCTTCTCCTCTACCATCAAATTTATTTTTTAGAATAATGGAGGGGTTAGATACTGGGATATTCGGTCATCTATAGTGGGACACATGACTTATTTTTCAGAATCCCAAAGAGGATTCCCCAGCCCATGAATAAAATTATCTTTGGGGATCTATCTTTTGTGGGGGAATAAATCATTGTTTGGCTCTGTATATGAATGTGGTTTCCATTATAGTCATTGATAGTACATTCTCATCCAATAAACTATATTGTTTTATGGATGGTCATCCATGGTTGTATAAACCACATTCCATCTTGAAAAATTATTTTGTTTTTTTACGATGTGTTACCGTACCGCCTCATCCAATGAACTATTTAATTTTCAGGGTGCTTCATAAAGTAGAACTCCATGCATAACATTATTACATGAAGATACTTTTTTTTGCGGGATCAATATATCCTTCATAGTCTCTCCCTGTTAAATTTTTTTCTTCAAATTCTTATTTAGGGATTATTTCTCACCATTTCAAAATTAATGGGATTATCCACTTCTTGTATGTGTAATCTTCATGACCCAACACATAGACTCAAAGATTATATGTTTTGATAGTATTAAAAAACCTCAATGGAATGATGATCACATCCCAAGTCTATGATTCTTCCCTAGTTTAAGTTTATAGGAATGTGCTTCCATCCTATCTTGTAATTCTATATATGGTTGAATTTGATGCGATCTTGATCATGTATTGGATTCATTAAATAAAGGTCACATCCATTTCTAGGAAGGAAAGTCATATGTTATACTCCAAATCATCCTATGTTCATATATCAATGTGATTATAAATATAAAATTGAAATTGAAATCACATCCATTGTATTGGTCCTGATTCATTTTCAAATGTGGTGTTTATCTATCATGGTTTGGGAGAAACTCAACATTGATGATATGCCTATTGTGTTGGATTTTTTTTATGTATTTCAATAATAACTTCATGGTCTTACAACAAATTTTTATGTTGAGTGTCTGATAAAACTCATACCTATTTGTGAACCAAATTAAAAGAATCCATATAGAATAGACTTCATTGAGTTGATGGAACTAAAGAATAAACTCCATTAGAATATTGATTAGGGGTTCAATCATCTAAGTGTGTCAACTTGTGGTGAATCAATTCTTTTTTCTATAGAAGAGATGGATATATGTGATGCTACATTTATTATAAAGAACATAACAATATCACAATCATGAACATGTATTCTTTACCCTGTATTTATATCTTTTTTGATCAAATTCATGGAGATAAATACTTTTCTATGATTGGTATTCAATTATTTTTTCATCAAAAGAGGTTCAAGAAGGAAGATATACACAATACAAAATTCCTTTGAATGTAAAGAAACTATGAAATTATAGTGATGGCATTTTTTCTTAATAATTTCCCTACTTTTATCATTGATTAAATGAATATTATTTAAAAATTACCATGATCAATTTGTTTTAGTCATTCACAATGATATCATTATAAATATAAAAAAAATGGAAGTTAATTAATATCACAAGTGAATTTTGTCAAAGACCCTGAGGAAGGATAATCTCTATGAAACATTTACCATGTTGGAAATCTAGAGTTGGAAAATTTCATTCTTAGGTCATATAATATCATGTGAGGGTATATCGATAGATCCTTCAAAAAAATTGTTATTTATCAATGGCCAAAACCAACCATTGTGACTAAGATCTATAATTTTCATGGATTATATGGATTTTATTGGCTCTTTGTGGTGAATTTCTCTCCATTGTCTAGTCCACTCAACATGTTATCTTGATATTGAGCTAGGTTTCATTAGGTAGATGAATGTAAATAAAATTTCATGGAACTAATGATAAAGTTAGTAATTTCACATGTGATTACATTAACCAATAGTAGAGAAGGTTCTGTAATCAATATTTATACATAAAAATGATTGGAAAGTGTTCTGAAGCTTAGTGAGTGATTTCTTGGACATAATGATAATTGATGGTTTATGAGAAAAAATTAACCAACCCATTATTTAGAGTTAACCCCTATAATTTTAAATTTAAATATGTAGAGGCATTATCTATATGGAGAATGGGGTGATATATATACTTATCATAAATTTTTAATGTATATTATCAAATAGAAAAAGTTAAATATTTGCTGGAGAAGATGGTTGGAGATGGATAAATATTATAACTTCCCATTACGTTACTAACCTAGGAAAGTCAATAAGGTGATATATTCTCTTACTAGTAAGGATCACACTAGATTATATATGATGAGGATCACAAAAGATAAAATATTTATTGATTTGAAAAGGGTGGATCCTGAAATATTTAAGGGAAGAAATCTTATGTTTCTCAAATTAGTGTTCATCCATCTATACATGTGATGACTAAAGAGGTGCGTAAGAGTGGTGTAGATATATATAATAAGGTGAGAAATTTTATTGAGTTTAATAGTGATTGTAAATGAATTATATAGTTCATAAAATTTTTAGGATTTATTTACATTTAATATTTTAATAATGAGTTATTTGATCATGAACAGAGTTCATCGTTATTTATTCATCCAAGATTTATAAATATTTCTAGATAATCGGAAGAATATTTATAGAGTTAAAAACCAAAGATATTCATTTAATAAGATGTATCTCTAGGATTTTTATATTATAAATTAATGTATGACTGATTGAATTCAAATAGGATGACACAACTATAACCTATACCATAATTGAAATGGAAAAAATCACAATGGATTTTCTCATTGGACTCCTTAAAAATTTCAAGTCACGATGACATAAATATTAATGTTAATATTATTTAAAATTTAACACACTTCGTTTACATGAGACAATATTTATCTTGTGTCATTTTTCTAGAAATTATACAAAGTAATTATAAAGTTTATAAGGAGTGCCGCATTATATTATATATGTTTGGGATCTGAGTATTACCTTGTAGTCATGGGAATGTCTTCAGCAAGCTATCGATATAGTGTTTAGTTTTAGTAATATTTATCTCCCTCAAAAATATGTTTAGTATAAGAGAATAATTTAAACCCTAGGGTATATTTTGATATCTTTTTCTATGGATTTTAAAATTATTTGGGGTCAATTCCCTCTTCTATTTGATTTTTAATACAATAATATCATTAATTTGAGGATTTAGATGGATCCTTATGAATCACTATAGGGAAGGAATTGTATAAATCCAATGAAATGGGATGAAATTGGAGAAATAATGTTAATTGGGAATGAGTTTGGGGAGGAAATCAAATAAAAAGTTATAGGCATCCAGCTACACATCAACTCATTTTAGAGTCGATAGAAAAGTTATACAGACAGTCAACTATGTGACCTAGAATTTGATGCTTGTGAGAATATTTTATATAAATTTCATCATTGAAGAAGGTTATGAGATTCATAAATAATGTTTTTTTATATATTGTTATATTGTACCTTTTCGGAATCTTGATCTCATTGGGATGGTGGCTTGTCCCTTGTAACTACAAATGAACCTCTCTCAAGATCATGATTTGTTCTTTGTATCTATCATATAAAAATACATGTCTG
Organism: Viscum album; assembly: GCA_963277665.1. Classification (NCBI taxonomy): domain Eukaryota; kingdom Viridiplantae; phylum Streptophyta; class Magnoliopsida; order Santalales; family Viscaceae; genus Viscum; species Viscum album. Next base: position 1,445,761,483 of record OY728151.1, on the reverse strand, counting down.
ATCTATCACATGTACTAAAATAGGATTTCATACAACTAGAACATGATATTTCATAATAGTAACAACAAAAACTAATCTTAGATCATAGATATATGGTACTATAGAAAAACACTACTCACCTGGTGAAACTTCTCTGGGGAAAGCAGAAATTCCACAATGTTACTTGTCTACTCGAGGATGAATGAAAAATTATATTATAATTTTTTTATATAAGAGTGAAGAGTTTCAATTGAAAAATTAATTTTAAGTGGGGTATAATTTAAACCCTCAAGTTTTTTTTTTGAAATGTTATTTTTCAAATGATTTTTATTTCTCTAATGTCCTTCATTACACATAATGCATATTTCAAAAGATCCCGGACATACTATTAAAATAATTTTATGTCCAAACCATTGGATTGGTGGGTATAAATAGAAATAAATAAATTATGAAAAATTAATGGTTAAAATTTTATTATTTATTTAATTATTTATTTATTTATCAATTAAATTTAAATTCAAAATAAAAATCTTTTTAATTCAAAATATATATTTTCTAAAAACTATTTTTATGCGCAGAATGTATTATTTGTCTATATAAATTAAATAATTCACTCTTGGGGAATGAATTTTATGATATTAATATATTATATTGATAATAAAATGTTTTAAAATTCATTTACTATATTACAATGCATGGTATAAGTACAAACCATGTTTTATGATTTAAAATGTATTTTACTAAAAAGATGTTTTTGGAACGGGTTTCATGGTTATATTAAAATAAAATTTCAGAAACTCTTAGAAATTTAATTTCATAAAACGGATTCCATGTTTTTAATTTTTAAGTTCAAATTTGGAAAATATACCCATTTTAATTTGGTCAATATGAATAGTAACTATGATATATTTTATCACCACTATCAAGGGTGAATCAGGTTAATTTTTTATAAAACCAAGTGATGAGGTAATAATTTTTCATTCTAATTCTTAGTGAATGAAGTTAATTCTACCCATATAACGTAATACATGAAATTTATATATTTAATTAATCTTTTCCATGAAAATGACCTATATAATATTGAATGTAATGAAAATTACATAATTTCACTCTCATAGTTTAAAATATATCTTACCTATCCACAAAGAGATAAAATCATGTTATGAAAGAATATAAATGCCCATTTTTTAGAATAGTGAAATTAGTTTCATTAGAAAAATTTATTTCAAATATTTATGAATTATATAATTACCTTAAATCCTATGTAATTCCAATTAAATGTTAATAAAATTAATAAAAATATATAAAAATGATTTAAAAATATTAAATATAATATAATTTGAATGATTTAATGAGTCCCTCTATTTTAATAAACCTGTAAGACGTGATATATAGTTTTAAAATAATTTTATAAAAAACCTCCCATTTTATTGACATTTTAAATTTTAAATTAATTGAATAGTATTAAAAATGAAATAATTGATATTTTATAATAAGTAATATTTTATTAAATAACATAAAATTCATAAAAATAATGAATTTTACCGAAAGAATGGGATATGGTTATAAAAAACATCCATAGTACATTTATGAGTATTTTTATATTTTATAGTAACATTATTAACCCATAAATTATACAAATCATTAATATTTTAGTCATTTTCAAAAAGGTTAATAAAGGTCTGAAACATAAAGACGAGGGTGAAATTGAAATCCATATGTGTCCAAATGTTATTGGATGGTATTATTTCAACTCATACTTATATTATAATCATATATTATCAATTTGGATCCATTTGGACATCAAAATAAATTTATATTAATTTAATATTTTGAGAAATTACATGGGTACCCTCACCCCAATTATACAAGGACACCCTTCATATCTCTTCTTCACACCACTTTAGCATTATAGAATGACGAAGAACTACAATGATATCATCTAAAATTCCAAAGGAACATTCTAGATTTTATTTTTTCCCCAATTAACAACCCTAGATCCCTTAAGTAGAGATCTAAAACAGTTATTTAAAAGAAGAGGTATCCCCTTATCTGATAACATTTTTTAAATTATTCATTTACCTCTTCTTACTTTGGTATATTTCTCATGAACCTACCCACTAAGACCTGACTTCATAGTGGAATGTCAAGTTACAACTACCCCATGACTTCCTTCATATGCGAAGGACTGGAGCTAAGAAATGAGATAGAATATCTAAAATGGGAGGCCTTTTCCTAATGTACATGTGTCCACACACACCTCTCCAAGCTCTTACAGTGCTGAAATGAAATATAACTAGTAAAAATTGATGTATATATCTATAGTCCAACAATTAGAGTATGAAATAATGTACTAAAAAGACTAAATATTTTGAAAATTTAGGACCACAAAAAATAGAAAAATAATATCTAACCTAATAAGAAAGAGGAGATAGCTCTCAAAAGAAACATCGGCATACACCTTGGTCTTTTTATCCCAAACTAAGATACTCCTTATACAAGTCCTCTAAGGATTCCATAAAAAGTTATGTCTATTATACAATAAAATAGATGTGTTGAAAGATCCCATGTATGGATGAGTACAACAATACCCAGTTGGACACCCTAAAAACACAAAACATAAAGCATCAAGAGTAGTTAGCTCCTCAACCACAGTTATGTAAAAAAAGATATGATAAATAAAAATAACTAATGATATAAAAAATATAATATTAAAATAATATTATTTAAAAAATGTATCAACCACTGCAATCCATATATCTACTCAAGGTTTCATTGTAATGATCATCTAGGAGGAATGTATCCCCAAGAAATAATGCAACTGACAGCACTTATCCCAGACTTTCTCAGTCTATCCAATAAGGAAAAATAAGAAAATGATAGGGTTAATCCAAGATACATATTCTTTTATAATAATACTAAATTAGAAAGATAAAATATTGATACACAGATATGGTTTCAACACCCATGACTCATTGTGGGGACACCAGACCCTACTGGGAAGAACCTCCTAGATATGGGATCAATGCTAGTATACATTTTGGTAACTCCAATTCAAAAAATCACAACTAGGGAAACATAAAGGGAATATTGATCACTTTTATATTCTCATAGGGATACATTCTCTAAGACACCAAGGGGTCAAATATCTGTTACTTGGGACCATATATCATTTCTCCCCTATAGAAGTGGGCTGAGATGACTCACTCTAGAATAAGGGAACTCACCAACACTACACTGATCATCAGAAAACTATAGAGGGTTCATCCACCATTAATTAAGATTTGATGTGATAGAGAACACTAGTAGTAATGAACCATATGAACACACTCAATCGATACTAGTCTAGGGAATCTCACATAAGCTGACAATAAATATGTAATGAAGATAATGATGTATCCAACCTATCATCAATGGAGTAAATAGTGTGTCCCTAGGTGTACATAAAATGAATCAAAAATCCTATAAGATCCAATATATCATGATCACGCAACATTTACTTTTCCAAAACAAATGACATATCCAAATGTTACAACACATCTAGATGTCTTCATGGCACTCTATGTGTCATCTACTCATGCATGTGTATGCCATGTGGTGCTTTTGTAGAAGTTTGTATCCAAGTTCATTACTCTTCTCATGTAATTTTCATTTCCTATATACATTTGAAGTACATAATGTGTGGGACCACATGTAAAACTAAACATGTACCCCATGAACACACCAATACATTCACCACATGTTACATGGTATGTGACTTAATACACATGACATGTAACACCACATAGAATGGGTGCATTTACCCCATGTACATGTTGAGCAGGTCGAAAAAGGGCCATGTATAATGTGACACTTCTAACATGGAGTGTTACTCTTATCACTGTGTGAAAACCCTATCACTGTAGATAGGGGACTACGTGGCATGTATTCAAAGGACTATAGGTCATGTTGTTCAAAATTTCTCAAAATTTGTAGATTTTTCTCTTATCTTCACTTGATCCTCCATAGAAACTGATTTTTTTTAAATCATGTCATTTGTTATTGATATGAGGTTAAAAAATCCCCTCTCCATCATTGGAAATATTTCATTTTTATAAGCTTGTTAAGGAACAACCACTATTGCACCTCATTACTTCCACATACCAAAACCACAAATGTGAGCATCAAATCCTTATATGGGTATACTTCCATCATCATGTACTGTAACCATGATTCTAGATCTCCATATAAAACATGTGGTGGTAATATATTGTGAAAATGACCTACTTTTCAATGATCTCTCACTGGGTAATCCATGAATTGTAGGACAAATGTGAATTCTGGTGATGAACACACATATAACGGGGAATGAAAATGTACAAAAAAATCAATGTTAATAATGGATCTCATACAATGTTAATATTGTCCTCGATTATTTTTAAGTAGGTGATCAATGAAGAGAAATAAGTAAAACAAAATAATATCACAAAAAATTTCATAGGAATATGTAATAATTACATGAGTTAAAAATTTACCTGTGAATTTATTTGTTACAATATTAATTCACATTAGTTATGGGTGATTCAAAATGAGATAAATCAATATAAAACAAATTTTGTCATCGATTTGGATAATTCGATGACAAAGATATATCACAAATCATTTTCATTTATTATATCTATAAGCTATGTTTTCATTAGTTGATCCCTATGGTACTCTGATCTTTTATCCATGGTATTGATGCCCACTATCATTTAACTACACTATCCTTTCAATTCTTAGGGTAACGAGGCTACCCCTACTAATTGGTCATAAAAGAGTATTTATAGAGGAAAATCCAATTTGTTTCATCAACATAATTAATAAATAAATAAATTTTTTATTACATAATCTTCTCCAGTGATGGATTTTAGCCATACACCCAATGCTAACAATGATTATATCATGATTTGGGAAAGCCCCACATTCTAAACTCATCAGTGGTCCCAAATATTATATTATGGAATCTATTAGGGAGTTACTCCACATTTTCAGGGAAAAATTCAAATATGTGATATTAATATATTTTAATATATTTAAAATGTAAATTTTTGGGAATATCAAGCCTTGGAATCTCTAATCATCATTGTACCTGTCTCCAAAAATATTCCTAAAAGTATTCCAATGTCAAAAAAACAATATGAGAAATTAAATTATTCCCTTTTTCAAGGATTTTATTCACTAAAAGGTATATACTAAACTGAATTTGGGGTTACTAATATCCCAAATATTTATTCCACTCCAACAAGAACCCGTAACAATTTATTATTTTGTTAATAAACACACACCCAAGGAAAACACTTTCCAACAAAGGGACATTCTCTTCCAATTATCAATATCATCAACTCTTTAGAAAAGGAAACATCCCTCTAATAGCCTAGAATACCCTAGAAAATATTATACAACAATACATGCACATAACTCCCCAGTATTGACACGGGTAGAATAATAAGATACCAAAATTGTAACACCCTAATATTTTCTGATTTTTTTAATTAAATTATTCTTTTTGATATTTTTCATTTCACGCAACAATTAAAATAGATCATTTTATAGTAAAGCACTATATTTGTATTATATTCACTAAATGAAACATAAATTTTATTTTTCTTTACATGGAACACCAAGGTTATCTTTTGTCACATGAAATAATGAATTTCCTCGATGTCTTGTGAAACAAAGATGGACAAGGTTTAGCAAATAATAATATATTATTAAAATATGATTATTTAATATAATAAGATGAAACCCAGACACTAAAATAGATTTTATGAATATTATAAACAAACTTATGTAAGTATATGGTTTTCGAAAAATATAAAATGATTTAATTGGTTATGAATTATTTAAGAAATGAATATAAGAATCAATTGAATATAAAGGGAGTATTTTTATTGAAAAATATTATTATAAGATATAATCCTAATAAATGAAATTAATTAAATTTATTAAGTGATATTATTGTAATATATCTGTTATATATTTGAATTAATTATTTTGGAAATTCACCTAATATATTTTATAGGCATAAGATATGAATAAACTCAATTTTATTCTTAAAATCTTATATTTTTATAAAAGTAGTTTTACCACCTTTTAATAGAGTAATCATTTTAAATCTAATTTTTATAACATTAATATATTTAATATGGAAAAATAAACATAATATTCTGATAAAAAAATATAAAAAATTGGGTTAGGATAACTTTTGGATATTTTTCTATAAGGTTTCATTTTTTTAATAAATTGTCAAAAATAATAGATTTTAATTTAAAACTATTTTTTCATATAATTTATTTATAAGGTTTAATTATATTATTAATTGGTTTCAAAGTATAATTAGATAATATTAGAATCAATAAATCTAATTTTGTTCATTTTAATTAATTTCATTTTGTAATTGACTATAAAAACATAGCAAACTTTTGAACGTTTGTTCTTTAAAAACCGATATTGTAGACCCAACCGTGGGATTAATTTTAAATTAATTTATACCACTTATAAGTTTGGAATTTTAAAAAATGGATTCCATATTTGGAATCAAAATAATTTATAATTTCTAATATGTTAAACTTAGTTTTTGACCAAAAATATTGGTGAAGTAATTACAATTAATTACAACGATTAAGGTTAAATTAATCATAATAAGGGACTAAAACATAACATTAAGACACAAAACTCCATATAAAGATGTCATAATGCCATTTTATGGAAATATTTAGACCCTATACTCCCTTTTATCTTCATTTAACCATTATTGAACCAGTTTCAATAAAAAAACGTTGGTGGGGTTCCTTTCCTTTAAAATATTACAAGAGATTCCACCCCTCCTCCATTATAAAATGCCTCATTCACTTCCACTTCCTCACACCTCTCAAGACCAATAGGTTTAGATAAAATCAGTCCAATTAGATACCCAAATTTTCCCCCTTATACCTTCAAGCCTCCCCTTGGGATGAATGAAATCGAAGTAATCCTTTTGGCTCAAACTAAAAGGAGTTAGCCGGTTAACAGGTAACACCCTCTGTCAAACTCCTTTATTTTATTTATTTTCTCCACTCCCTCAAGTTATATTTTTCCTTTATTGTATAACAACACCATTATACTCAATATACTATAATGTTTTTAAGATAAGTATACTAACTACACTTACACACACTTTTATCTAATAGGTAATGAACATAATGTTTACGTGTTGGTAGACTACCACCTCTTTAAACAATGATTGTTAAATTTTCCTTTATCACCTCTCATGGTTGTAAGGGTTGGTGTCCTAAGAACCAACTGTTTTGTACTTTGATTACATGAATGTTCACTTATTATATATTTTTCATTGTTCTGCATGACTATAATATAATAATGTCCTGGAATATTTGTTGCATTGATGAGGTCATGGCAGATCCCCGCTATGATGAGAACCTTGAAATGCTATAACAATATTCTTAAATAAAGTTCTACGGTTGGATGACATAATATGATAGGACACATAGTATACATACTGTCATGTGCAAGTACTCGTAAGAAGACAAGACTCTCTCTCATGGAGTTCGCACTTGGTAATCTCCAAGATGGGAGATTATGAGAACAGACCCGCCAGTAGAAATTCCGCATGTCTTGGTGTCATCGGACATTTCTATCTACGAGCGTGTGTAATGGTCCTTAGACTAGAAGATTATCGTTAACTCATGTCATGACTTGCGAACTTAGATTTACTAACGAAAACTGTCACGCAGACAGTTGGTGGGAAGTAGGGTACATTGGGTGCGTCACGAGTGACATGTTGTTAATGGATAAGTTGAGGAAGGATTTGTCCCTTCCATTTATGGAAGTTGATATCTCATCCCTTTGATTGAAATATAACTGTCGCATTAAATTCAATGGCTATGGTGTGAATGGCGAGTTTATTTCAGGTAGTCAAAGAATGACAGATCAAGCATATAGGTTTATGACACTACCATGAAAACTGCTTGATGAGATATCGAGACAGAGGGATTAAATTACACAGTAAGAATTCGTATGAGGTGATACATCAATGTGGTGTCAACTTATTTCTCTTGGTTTCCTTGACCCGTTGCTAGACAGTAATCTTGGACTTTAGGCAAGCTCGCCTAATGCCAACGAGAAAGAGGCCTAGAGGGTCACACACTAAGTGTATTCAAGTATCTCAAGTAGAATAACGATTATTCCCGTACATGGTTTAACAATTATTCAAGGAAGCCTAAATCAATTTAATGACGGAGGAAGAAGGAAATGAAAAAAAAAGATATACACGCCATGTATTAAAGATTACACGCCGTGTAGTTTTTCATAGAAAACAAGTACACGTCGTGTATTAATAATTACACGCGTGTAGTTTTCTTTATGGAAAGAAAATGAATAAATGGAAACAAGATATACATGCCGTGTACATTGAATATACATTCCGTGTAGTTTTCAATGAAAAACAAGTACACGCCGTGTAGTTTTTCCAGTCAATATTTTTGAGGATATTTGTTTTAAATGATATTAATTATAATCAGCGTGGTCGCATGTCAAGGAATTAATTATTCGATATGGGGTTTTAAATAAGAGTCAATGAAATAAACAAAATGTGTAACGCTTTTATTTATTGTCATAACTCTACAACCACAAACCTGATTATAAATATCCTCACAACCCCAACTCTTTTCCCACCCACACACACAACAATTCTGGAGAATTCTTTCAAGGCCGAAAGAACCTCTTCCTCCAAGAACGCTCTCAAGACTGATAGAGATCCTCTTCCATCGGATTAAAATGATCTAAGGCGGACAACACAAGCAAAGGTTTCTCCACACTAGCACCCAGAGACTCCTTTGGAGACGTCCCAAGATACGAGGTACACATGTGGATCACCGCTAGAGGAAGTCTACACTTGGCTTCTGCGACACAACGATGAATCACATCGGAATGTGATCAAGAACATAAATGAAGAAATAACACCCAAAAGGTATTTCTTTTAAATTAATTAAATTAATTATAATCAACGTGTAATGATCCTACTTTTTGGTTCCGGGACTTTCTATTTCTTTTGTCTATTTCTATGATTCGATCTGTGGAGACTGGCGTTTATCGTCGTATTGATCCCAGATTGATCATTGCTAATGACAAAAGGCCAAGTGGGTACATCCACCCACGCGCTTCCGCTGCACCCGGAACCTTCAATGGTGGACATTATAATGGAAATATTATATATGTGTGTGTGTGTGTGTGTGTGTTTTATATAATATTTATTTTTTATTTAATATTATTTTATTATTTTACATCACACATACTAATACTTATCATTTGGTCTTAATACGATAATTTCATTTGAGAGAGTGTGGACTACCTCCCCCTCAAAGTGATTTGATTAGTTCATAGACTTCATGGAATATATTAACGATGGATTTAATGAATATATAAGATATATATGATATAATAAATCTACTTTAATAAATATATTTATACATATATAAACATATATATGTCATTTACTTTCTTTCTTTCAACATGATAATTAAACGGAAATAGCATTCATGCATACGTATGGATTACAGTCTCCATGAATGTAGTATTTTGTTTGATAATTCTATATTATATGGATTATTATAATATAAATATACTATATATACATGATATTTATAACATGGTTTACATTATGGAATCATGATATAAGTATAGGTCCAACAATATAACAAATTAAGACACATGTGAAAAACAAATCAAATATTATCTAAAGTGAAACCTTAACATTAGATAATTGATAAGTGGGTAATATAAGGTCTTATTAAAACCATATTTGTTATAAGATATAATAATATGGTTATGTAAAAGATTTATAATGAATTTATATTTATTATATGGGTGTTTTTAATGAGTATGATGAGAGTCAAGACACAAGGTAAGGGGATTTTATCTCAATTTTTATTTCTCTAAGATACAAGCTATGTTCGCCACTATTTCCTTTTTTTGGTGTATTTACTTACCATTATTGTATTAAATTATTATTATACTTAAATTTATGGGTATTTAAATATCAATTTTATGATCTTTCTTTCATAGGGTTTAATTTCAAAAAGTTACCAATCGGTAAAAATGATTCGTCTCAATTTTCCTTCTTTGAGAATCATGTTTTGTTATGAACCTAAAATCTTTATACATCCATTTAACATGTTATATCATAAATATAATTATTTTAATTATATTTTTACCTTAATTTAATTTAAATATATTATTGGAAGTGTATGATCCCAAGTAACCAAGTTGTAAGAGTTTTTTGAAACAATCTCATTGGTTTCCGAAATTATTAGTAATTATTTGTATTTAATGAAATATTATTATCCATATCACAAAAAAAATCATGAGTTTATTTATCCTCTATTTTTTCATGATATCCACATGTATTAGTACCATTTTACACTCTTTGGTGCTTAAGGTAATTTTCATATGTAAAATCGGATTGTCTCTCTCTTCGGCCGGAAATCTATTGTATTCAAAAACCATGTTTTCAAAAATGTTTTAAAAAGTTTTTTCAAAATATTTTTGAGGCCCATTTTCAATGATAAATGATTATAAAAATTATTTATTGTTTTAAAATCTTTCATTATATGTTTTCAAAACTATTTTTAAAGGAAAAATGTTTTAAACATTTTTTATGTTTAAATATTAGTTTAAATGTTTTCAATATTTATTTATAAGTTTCAAATTATTTTTCAAGGAAAGTGTTCATAAAAATGTTTTTAAGATTATTTTATATGTTTTCAAAGAAATGTTTTTCCAAACAGTTTTAAGATCCTTTTATATGATTTCATGAAAATATGGTTTTCAAAATCTTTTCCATATCTCTTTATATGTTTTCAATGAAAAATTTTTCCAAAAGGTATTCAAAGATTTCTCTATATAGTTTTAATTTTATTTTCAAGAAATTTGTTTTCAAAATGTTTTTATGTTTTAAATATCCTTTTTTAATGAAAAAAAGGTTATTTTCCACTTGAAATGCTTTTGAAAGATATTTCTATGATAACATCTATTGATGTTACTCATCCTCTTCTAGTAAATGATCTAAATGTATCATTTATATCCTTTTTATGAATGGGTTATGCCTAATGTAATTGTCTTTATGGAATACTTTTCTCATTATTGGGTTATTATTTTGATGAAATGATTATGAATCCTATATCTTTTTCTACAAGCTTTGATATGTTTACATGTTTATGATACCCATTTCATTTCATGGGTTATGATATGATTTATTTGGATTTTTTGGCACATGTATGTATGATTTCAGGGTGGGACATATATCTCTCTTCAATGAATTGGGTAAAGATTTATATCTCTTGATATATACATGGTTGGAAAGGGAAATTAACTTGGTTCATTAATACATGACAGGAATAGGGGTTTACCCAGTTCAGTAATACAAGGCTAGAATTGTGGTTTACCTAATTCAGTAATACAGGGTTGGAAGGGGGTGTACCTGGTTTCGTAAAGTACTTTGTCCACTAATATGGTATTGGAAGAGATTCATTGGATACTATGGTAAATCATATTATATGATTATTTTTATGCCACAATTCCATGTTTTATTCATACATTATAATTTTATGGATTATTTCATTTATTTTCATGTGATTCATTTCTTATTTACTACCAATCTTTATGACATGATTCATGATTATTATCTTTAGAGTGCAGTGTACGGTCTTATATTTTCTTGATCTTGTTTTTATACCCTTATGCTCATGATTATGATTATATGTCTCCCTTATTTACACTTAATGAGCATTTCAGCTCACCCATTTTTATGTTTCCTTCCTAGAGTTATGATGAAAGGTTTTAGGTAGAAGTACAAAAGTTGAATATATTTATTAGAGATGTTTAAGATATTTCACTAGGATAGAAGATTTGGATTCCAAGAATCCAAAGACACTAAAATATTATGGTCCTTGGTCATGTATTTATGTAATGTAAGGAATATTCATCTAAAATGATGTATTATCCATGTATGTTATTCCTAGGTCTCTAAAGTCTGAATTAAAGAAAAAGATTAGTTATTATTTAGAAACTAGGATAAAAAAAAAATTAGAGATATCCCTAGGTATATTTCAATGGATATGTCTAGGGATTTCTCTATGGAAAAGTGTAAGGATGATTCAATGTTTAGGAAAATGTCTTGTAATTTTTGTAAAGGATAGAATAACTGGTTTCCTAGAAATAAATCATTTTCTGGATACTATTAGAGGATGTGGCTTTGTCATAGATGTACACAGGGGTAACAACTTTGATAATATGTTTTAGGCTTGACTTGGGGTAATCCAGTACACGACAACGGTCCTTGCTGCACACCTAGTTTTACACTCTCAGGGGATGTGCTTTGGGAGTTCACAAACTCCTCAAAAAACATCATGGATTATTTAAATAGGATTTAGTTATGAGTAACCTAGGATAAACCTGAGAAGTCATATTTTAAGAATGGTTTGATAATTTATACATCACATGTGTTTTTTTATGATTATGTGATTTCACGCAATTATAATAATTTCTTAATCAATTATTCTTGGTTTTAAACAATGGAGGGAACCATAAGGAACTAGATTAGAATTGAGTATGATGGATAGTTTTTTGATGAGAAGTCAACTGGGATTATCACAATAGTAAAATATGTTGTGATCATTCCTAATCAGTTTTCATGGAACATGATTAACAATGTGTACCTTAAACAACTCTCGGAATCACTAAGGAAGAGAAAGAAGTAATTCACTAAGAGTTTTGGTAAAGGAGACCAACGAGGAAAGATGACTCCGTTTTCTTTCTTCCATGAATGTGGAAAGAATCACTGAAGTGAATGTCTTAGAGGAATAAGAAGATGTTTTAAATTTGGAATATAAGGACACAAATCTAGTAAAAGTAAGGTAAAAATAAAGAGTTCATTTAATTAAATGGATAAGAAAATTGGCCTCCCAAATTCATCATCGATGGTTAATTATTTTAAATGTGGAATAATTGATCATTATGAAACTCAATTTCTCAAGATGAATTCTTCTGAAGGGAACCAACAAGTTGGGATGAGTAATGGTTACATCGATTATGATAAAGAGAATACTAATGAAATGTTAATGAAAAGAGAAATTGTGTAATTAGATGAGGTAACCTTTTTAATGGTATAATGATTAAGTGGAATAATCAATGTTTTTATGTATTTGGATTGAAAAATTATGTTATAAGAATGATGAAATATTATAGGATTTTTATACATATGTTTTTTTCTCAGTATTTACAATTTTATGTATAATTTTCTCTATGAACTGGTGAAGTGATTTAATGACAAGGTGATATTTTTACTAAGGGAAGGTAAACCTTAATATGTTCTTTATGCTAAGATAATGTTGTTATGAACAAGTAAATTGGACGGTATTGATTACCTAAAAACTAATAAAGGATTTATTTAAAATGTAGTCTATGTTATCATGGATGAAGATTATAACTTCTTGGATGTAAGGAATATATCTAGTAAGCATTCGAATTAGAAAACATGAATGTTTTCCAAAATTATTTATGGTAATTCAGGTTATTACCATGTTTCGAGAGAAGATATGATGAGGGTATTCACATATCTGATATATGAAAACCAAAAGATATTTTGGGATATATGGGGGATCAATGTTAAGTTTATTTTGTGACTACCTTTCTAAAGATTTGGATTTACAACTTTTTTAAGGGTTATAAGGTTATCAAATGAGGAAAAGATTAATTTAAAAACAGAGGAAGTATTTATTGAGAACCCTGGTTAAAAGGATTTTTAGTGATTAACCTTAATTAAAGGATTTCCATAATATTTATTTTTTAAATTAAATTAATATGGTTTTATAAAAGGATATCATGTATGTTTGGTGATAACCAATAAAGTATAGTAAGGTCGTGGGTCTTGAACCCATGACCAAAGGATGATAAGGGTTTCATGACTACTACTAGGCTACGCAATGTCCTGGTTAATTTATAATTATTTTTTATGAATAAATATTAATGATGAATTAGTAGTGTTACTCTGTATGTTTATATTTTAAGGAATAATGAATTTTAAGAGACAAATAATTAGAATTTTCATACTTTAATGGACCGTCCAATCTGTTAAAAGTGCATCAAAGTTAATTTCAGGACATTCAATCCTTAATGTAAGGGATGTATTAGAAATTGATTGAATAATTTTCAAAGTATGAAAAAAAATTATAGTAATATATCAATAATTCCTCAATGTTCTGAAAATGAAAAAAAAATGTTGTCCTAATACATTAATTTTCATTAAGATGTGGGCCTTTTAAATCATCACAGATTTATGAATTTTAGGCCCTCAAATTTACTTTCACCATTAAATTATTTGTGATTGATGACCTAAATCGCTCCCTAAAAATATTTACACTTTTCTTCCATGTCCAATCATCACTCCCAACCTATGTTCTCCTATGTGGAAACCTAGTTATAAGTTACTTTGGGTAATCGTTAAAGTTCCAACTTCCATTTTTAAGGGAAGTTTTAGTATTCATTTTTATAATGTGGGTTCCTATAATTGAAACTTTCAAGTATTAAACCTTTGATAAACTAGATGAATTTCAAGGGTGAAATTCATTTTAATAGGGGTAGAATATAACACATCAATATTTTGTGAATCTTTTTTTTCTAATTAATTTATTCTTTTCTATATTTTTCAATTCACGCAACACTAAAAATAGTGAATTTTATAGTAAAGAAAAATGCTTTTCTAACATTACCTACATGAAACATATATTTTATCATACTCTAAATAGAACACCATGGTTATCTTTTGATAAACACAACAATTAATTTCCCCGATGTATTTCATAACACACATGACCAAGGTTTAGCGAACAATAATATATTATTAAAATATTATTATTTAATATAATAATATGTAACTCAGCCATTAAAATAGTTTTTATGAATATTATTAACTAAATTATGTAAATATATGGTTTTTACAGAATAAAAAATTATTTAATTAGTTACATATTATTTAAGAAATGAATGTAAGAACCAATTAAATATAAATAGATTGTTTTAATAGAAAAATATTATTATATGTTTTAATCATAATAAATGATATTAATTAAAATTAGTAAGTTATATTATTATAATATATATTTTATATATTCAATAAAATATCTTCTATATCCTTCCAATAGATTTGATGTGCATAAGATAAGAATAAATCCAATTTTATTCTTAAAAACCTATATTTTATAAAAGTAGTTTTACTGCCTTTTAATGGTGAACCCTTTTTAAATCCAATTTTTGGAACATTAATTGATTTAATATGTCAAATAAAACATTAAATTTTGAATCAAAACTTAAAAATTAGGTTTACATATATTTTTTGTATTTTTCTGTAAGGTTTTATTTTTTAATGAGTTGACAAAAATACTTGATTTTAATTCAAACATTCTTCTTCATATAATTTATTTATAAAGATGAATTATATTTTTTTTAGTTGGTTTAAATGTTGAATTAGATAATATTTTTATCATTAAATTAAATTTATGTCATTTTAATCAATTTAATATTGAAATTGACTATAAAAATATTGCAAACCTTTGGAAGTTTTTACATTAAAACCCTCCATTATCCACATGATTACGGGATTACTTTTAAATTAATTTATTCCAATTAAATGTTTGTAAGTTGGGAAAATGGATTACATATTTAGAATAATAATATTTTATAATTTCTAATATGGTCATATTGACCAAAAATTTTAGTGATAAAATTAAAATTAATTACAACGATTAAGGTTTAATTAAGCATAATAAGGGACTAAACCATAATGTTAAGTCCCAAAACGACCTATACATTTTTCCTAAAGCCATTTTATGAAAATATTTCAAAAATATCCTCCATTTTATCTAATTTTAACCATAATTTAACAACATTAAATAAAAAAATTGGTGGGGTTCCATTCCTTTAAAAATTATAAGAGATTCCACCCCTCCTCTATTATAAAAGGCCTACATCACTTCCAATTCCTCACAAATCTCAGGCTCATTATTTTTTGATAAAATTTACCCAAATAGATCCCCAACATTACTCATTTATAACTTAAATCCTTCCCTTGTTTATAAATAAATCCAATAAATCCTTTAGGCTTAAATTAAAAGGAGTTGTCTGATTAAGAGGTAACACCCTCCCTCAAACTCCTTTATTTTATTTCCATTATCCACTCCCTCAAATTTCTTTTTCCATTCCAATGTAACAAAAACAATATCCTCAATATAATATGATGTTTTATTCTAAGTATATTACCTACACTTACTCACACTTCCATATAATGGGTAACAAACATAATGTTTACGTGTAGGCAGACTACCACCTCACTAAACGATGATTGTTCAATTTTTCTTTACTGCCTCTCATAGAGGACATTATGATGAAAAAAAAATTTATATGTGTTATATATTTATTATGTATTTAATATTATTAAATTATATTATGATTTAGACCTTTATACTTTTAATTTGGTGATAATATTATAATTTCATTTGGGGAAGCGTAGACTATCGGCCACTCAAAGCGATGTGATTCATTATTACACGACATTGTATGTATTAAGGATGGATATAATGAATATTTATGATATATATGATATAATAAATTAAATTTAATAATGATATGTATACATATATATATATATGTCTTTTAATTTATTTCTTTCAACATGCTAATTAAATGGAAATAGCATTCATGCGTATGTGCAGCTTGTCGTCTCCATGAACGGTGTGTTCTGTTTGATACATATATATTATATGGATTATTAAAATATAAATATAATAGATATAAATTATATTTATATCATGATTTACATTATTTAATCAGGGTATAAGTATAAGGTCCATCGATATAAAAAATTAAGACACATGTAAAAAACAAAGAGAATATTATCTGAAGTGAAGCCTTAACATGTGATGATTAACAAGTGGGTAATATAAGGTCATAATAAAACCATATAAGGTATAAGATATAAGAATATGGTACTGTAAAAGATTTATAATAAATTTATATTTATTATATAGGTGGTTTGAATGAGTATATTGAGCATCAAGACACAAGGTAATGGGATTTCATCTTACTTTTTATTTCTATGAGATACAAGTTATGTCTGCCACACTTTCCTTTTGTTTAGTGTATATAATACCCATTATTTCATTAATTTATCATTATAATTGAATTTATTTTTATTTAAATATCCAAATTACAATATTTCATTCATGGGATTTATGTTTGATAAGTTATAAAATCATTAAAAATGTTTTGTCAGAATTTCTCATTATTTGAGACTCACGTTTGTTATGAAAATAAATGATTTTTTGAGGTGTATATACTAAAATTTTACATTTTATATCATTAATATCATTATTTTAATGACATTTTAATCTTCTGTAATTTTCTTCTCTTACATGAATAGTATGATCCTAAGTTATGAAGTGGCAAGAGTTTGTTGAAACAATCTCATTACTTTTCTAAATTGTAAGTGATTATGTGTATTTGATGAAATATTATAATCCATATCACAGAAAAATTCATGATTTTCCTTATCCTATAATTCTTCTAGATATCCTCATGTATTAGTACCATTTTTTCACTCTTTGGTGCTTATGTTCTATTTTTAATTAAAATAAGATTGTCTCTATATTCGGTCATAATTATATTATATTCAAAAACCATGTTTTCAAAAATGATATTCAAAAATGTTTTCAAAAGGTATTTGAATACCATTTTTTAGGGAAAATTTTTCTAAAATTGATTTATGGTTTTCAAAGATTCCTTCATAATTTTTCAAATCAATTTTTAAATGAAAAAGATTTTAAAAATAGTTGTATGTGTAAAAATTATTTTAAATGTTTTCAAGACTTCTTTATAAGTTTCTAAGTATTTTTCAAGGAAACTGATCTCCAAAATGTTTTTAATATTCTTTTATATGTTTTCAATGATATGGTTTTCAAAAAAAATTATATTCTTTTATTTTTTTTCATGGGAAATGGTTTTCAAAAAAATTTCATAATTTCTCTATATGTTTTCAATTAAAAATGTTTCCAAATGGTTTTAAAATATTTATTTATAAGATTTTGTGTTTATTTTATAAAAAATGGTTTTTAGATTGTTTTTATATTTTAAAGAGCCTTTTTCAAAGTAGAAATTTCATTTTCATCATGAAATTATTTTGAAAGATATTTCTAAGATGACATCTATTTATTTTACTCATTGGATTTTAAGAAATGATATAAAGGTTCCATTCATATCCTTTCCATGATTGGGTTATGCATAATTTCATCGATTTTATAAAATCCCTTTCTCATTAAAAGGTTATTCTTTTGATGAAATGATTATTAAACCAATATCTTTTTCAAAAAGTTATGATATGTTTATATGTTTAATATACTCATTTATTTTCATGGGTTATGATATGATTACTTTTGATTTTGTGGAACATGTATGTAAGATTTCATTATGAGATAGAAGGGACCTATATCTCCCTCCAATGTGTTGGGAAAAGATCTATATCTCATGATATAAACATGGATAGAATGGAAAATGAACATGGTTCAGTAATATTAGACTAGAATGGGGGTTTACCTAGTTCAATAATATAGGGTTGAAATGGTTGCTTAACCAGTTCAGTAATACAGGGCTAGAACAGAGGTGTACCCGATTCAGTAAAAGAATTTTTCCACTGAGATGGTATTATCAGTGATGCCTTGGCTACTATGGTAAATCATATTATATGATTATGTTTATACCAAAATTATATCTTCTATTCCAAAACTATGCTTTCATGGATTATATCCTTTATTTGATTTTGATTCATGTCTTGTAAATTTCCAATCTTTTTTCCATGATTCATGATTATGATCTTTGATATGCAGGGTATGATATCCAGTTTTCATGATCATGTAATTATATCCTTATTCTAATGATTATGATTTCATGTATCCATTGATTACCCTTACTGAACATTTTATCTAACCCCTTTTTATGCTTCCTTCCCCATGTTATGAAGAAAGGTTTTTGGTAGAATTAAAAAGGTGGAGATATTTATGGTAGATATTGATCACCATTCACTGGGATAGAAGGTTTCATTTCTATGTTTCAAAAGAAAATAAACCATTACCACCCTCAGGCATGTATTTATATAGTGTACTGAATATTCATCTAAAATTTTGTATTATCCATGTATGTTACTCATGGGTCACTAGAAAAACTATTATGGTTATATTTTTAATCAGTACTACACCTCATTGACCCAACACATCAGTTGGAAAAAAAAGGGATGAGGATACCCGATGATAGACTATCTGCCTGGAAAAAACATTGTATCTCTTTAAATCCAAAATCATTTATCATTGGTCCATAAATAACACCTAATTTTTTCGAGGCAACCCTCAATTTCCTCTAAATGAACTATACCCTCACAAACATCACTAGAGCCAAATCCTTGGCATAAGAACTACCATCCACTAGCTAAAACAAGTGTGAAAGTGACCTGTATAGTCCCACATACATAGGTTTAAAAAGGTGCTACACATGTGGTAGAGTGGTAATTATTATGAGAATAGAAATCCATTTTTGGTAGATGATTCTCCCAACTATATCCCAAAAACAACATTCTAGAACAAAGAATGTCTAACAACACCTAAACGGTGCACTTACCATTGGAATCTAAATGGGTAAAAACAATATGATCAACTAAAACTAAGTCCCTGAAGACATATTGATGTGGCCATTACATTGAAGATTGTGCCGGGTCTTTTATTTAAGTTTTTAATTATTTAATTAATTAATTTTTCACATTTTTATAATATTTTCACTTATGTAATTTTATAATTAAATTTACTATTTTATCATATTTTAATGAATTTTGTATTTTGAGCTTTTAAATATTTAATTTTGTATTTATATTTTCTTCCTTTTTAACTTTTATATTTTTATTCGATTGTCATGATAATTTTTTTGTGTTCATTTTTATTAATTAATCAATTAATCATTTTAATTGCAGTTAATTAAAAGGGTCATTAATTTAACATTTAATACTTTAATATTGTTTAATTAAAATAAATTATTTTTATAAATTATTTTTTTCAAATTATTTTAATTTATTAATTTATATCCTTTAAATTTAATTTATTAATTTTTATTTTTTAAAAAAATGTTTTTATTATTCTGTTTAAATAAATTTAGTTTGTTTATAATTTAAGTTATGTTTTCAGTTTTAGGGGCTAAATTAATTTATTAGTCAATTGTTTTAATTTTTATTAATTATTATTTTTAATTAATTAAATAGTTTAGATTTTGATGTTTATAATTTTAATTTTTCTGATTATTTTATATTTGTAGTTGAGTAACTACTACGGTTGATGCACTACCACTATTCTTACGATGGTGACTTAGAGTCATTGTTCCCCTGTTTTCTGAATGAATGGTGACTTGGAGTCACTATTCCATTACATCCCTTACACCCCATGCATCATCACCCATGTCTACTACCGGTATCTCACTCCTTCAATCTTCTTCCATCACTTCTTTTCCATGTCACCATCACCACGTTCTCATCTTGATCACCCATTGCATTCATCCACAATGGTGACTCAGAAAAATCCTCCCATCCGTTCACCCATTCCACTATTTTCATTCAACAATGCACCATTTCCCTCCTTGAGTCATCGATACGACCTCTACTCGACCCACTGGTGTCTCACACATCATTCATCTTTCATCTATTGTAATAACACTTAAAAATCAATGAAGTTTCCCACATCTAATGAAACCTAATAAAATTACAACCCCATCTTTTATCGAATCTATAAACTCCTCCAATGGATCTAGAGTCCCATCACCGCGTAAGGCTGAGAATCCACTCGTATCCACCATAGTTGTCCCAATGTTCATATATTAAACTTTGATTCACCAAATCACCACTTTCATTAGAGATTCCATCCATACCCAACCAAGGCTGAGCTGGTACCGCTACTGACGTTGCTGGATCAGTCTGTCGCCACTGTGAGACCGAGCTGAGGATCATGTCGCCTCTATTCCACCACCTCACTAAGGGAGCATCGGCTGCCATCGCTATAAGGAAGGAGGACCACTAGATCTGTTACCCAATATTGTGCCACTTGGTAGTGATGGAGAAGCCAATTTAGATTCTCAAAGAAGCTATGAGATTCCCCCATATGCACTGTGAAGACAAAGAAGGGGGTGAAGATTGATTAGGTGAAAATAATAATAATAATAATAAATTAATTTAACATTAAAAATTAATTAAAACAAAAAATAATAATTTAACTAACTTAATAAAAATAATATTATTAATAGTACTATTAATTTAAAATTAAAATTAATTATTTTAATTTAGTTAATAAATATCAATTATTAACTTTAATAATATAATAATTATTATTTATTTTTTAAAAATAATTATAATAACATTCTAAAAATAATATTTAATAAAAAATTAACTTAATAAATTAAATAACATTAAAAATAATCATAAATTTAATTATATTTTAATTTTTACTTTAATTAAATAGTAAATATTTTAATTGAAATAATAATTAATAATAATATTTTTTAATTAACTTTAAATAATTATAAATAATTATAAACTAACATAATCAATTAAATAATTAGATATTTATAAAAGTAATATCTTTTAACTATTTCTTTTATGTTGTTTATGTTTTGCAGATCCATTCCAGAGCCGGAATGACGTCCAGGTTCAACTAAAAAAAACACTAGTGGGTCTATTTAGATAGTTACATGGGAGTTTCTAAAGATATGTGTGTCATAGAGAACAATTATAAGTATCCGGTGATATTACTCGAGACAAAATTAAGTCAGTGGAAGGTTTCAGTGAAAAACAGAGTATGGCAGCTGACTTTTAATAGGATAAGGATGATGTAGTGAAAATGGGATTGATACTATTTCATATTCAACAATTATCATTCCTTAGACACCTGGGAGAGAAAAAAAGACCTATAGAACCACTTCTTGGAGACATGAGGACCATTAGAGCATCACGATTGTAGTTCATAGGGGAGATCTCTATTCTTATATCATTCTCTATCTCAGGGATGTTCATTTTTTCTATTATTGGATGTTATTTTGAATATAATATGACTTTCATCTAAACACATATATTTCAAGGAATTTAAATCTGGTGGTGATTTCATTTCTCATATTCATTTGTTTCTTTAAAAAAGAAGATGGTTTAATTGGAGAAGTGGAATCTATTTTTTAAAATTTGAAATTTTTTCACTCCTTGTGAACATAATTTCTTAAATCTCTAATCTTTTGGAAAAAAAGATCAAGGATTTCCTCTTCAAATCTGAATTTCATTTCTATTGGATTAAATCGGTAAGATTTATTCTAGTATCTTTAATTCAATTACTGTCATAGTTGGGTGACTCTAGTTATCATGAACTTCTACATTCACTTAGATGAGAGATTAATCTCCATGTGTGGGAGATTAATTGGTTATTTTTAGATGCCATGGATTCAGTAGTAATCAAATGAAGATGCTTTCTATTCAACCAGTAGAGTTTTGGGCTAGTCCCTTAAGTAGAAGTTTCTCAGTCCTTGTTTCTTTGTTTTAGTTCACTGTTATTTCAATAGTTTCATCATTA
Organism: Viscum album; assembly: GCA_963277665.1. Taxonomy (NCBI): domain Eukaryota; kingdom Viridiplantae; phylum Streptophyta; class Magnoliopsida; order Santalales; family Viscaceae; genus Viscum; species Viscum album. Next base: position 1,445,738,801 of record OY728151.1, on the reverse strand, counting down.
CACTAGTTTAAGACTTATTTTCCTTTTTAAAAATTGTTTCTTCTCATTGCCTTTATATAAAAAAACACAAAATAAATAAAAACATAGAAAAAGTAAAAAAAAACAATTTCATCCCATTATTTTCAATAGTAGGAATGTTTTGAATAAAATTGGTCACTCTAACTCTACCATTTCTTTCCCTTGGGTTCAACCCTACTTTCCATTAAACTATAGTTAATTGGAAAATAAAAATAATTAAACATTGACCAGTTATAATGAAAATTCGTTCATATTTTTTTGCGTCGTTTCCAGGGAAGGCTTTGAGCGAACTTTATTTTACCTAGAAAATGTTTCTTAAAAATCACATAAAAATATAAAAAAACTACTTCAAAAAAATTCTATTGTGATTTTCAATATATTCTGGCTTACTATTTTTTCCTATTATTAATACTGCCTTATTGTTGTTACAATTTTTTATTACTACTTATTACTCTTTATTATCTGTTCTGAATTTCAACTTGTCCTATCAATTATACGAGCACAATATCTTCAGCTATTAGACTAGATCCCATATATACAGAAATTGATAAACACTTAACAACTCTTAAAATGAAAAATAAAACTAAAAAATAGAATTTTGAAGAGAGATTTATTGTACATAATAAAACACAAAACCATCATCCTAAACACCTACATGAAATTAAGAGGCCTGGGATGAGGGAGTTCCAACTCTCTCAAGTGTCAAGTAACAATTCTTCAATTAGGATGACTCATAGATCTTGGAACTATGAGTTGAAACAGTACCACCTGTATCTTCTTCCAGACTTTAATGGACTCTCTAATGGGGACTCTTTATCCTTTATTATAGATGTATATAATACTGTGCAACAATTTCCCCTCTCAGGACACACAAAAAATGAAATTAGAATGTGAGTGTTTCCATTTTTTCTTAAAGGGAATTCTCGAAACTGGTTTTTTATTCTTGATGATAACACTTTTTAGAATTGTGACCAATCCTATTATTCATTCGTGATGAAATTTTACCCATAAATACATAAATAATAATTGAGATCCAAAATAACATTTTTTTACTAAGAGGATGGAGAAGATTTTTTTGAGTCGTGAGATAGATTCGGGGACTTGCTTGGGTAGTGTCCTCATCATCAACTCCCATCCCACATTATCATCGATACCTTTTATAAAGGGTTATCCTCCTCTAGTCAGAATATTGTTAATAAAGCTACTAGGGGTAACTATATTGATAAAACTGATGATGATTTAAGAAAAATTTCAATAACCTTACTTTGAACACTCAACATAAAAATTCATGAAGAAAAATACTGAAAAGAAATCATATTACATGTTCTGGAACTAGAAATGACACTCAAGATCAACTTGTTGAAATAACTAATCAGCATCAAAATTTAATGAACCATAATTCTAAACAACATGTTAACCAAGTTTCCAGTCAAAACTCTAACCAATCTCTTAAGGGATAGTGTGCCCAGTTTGGGATTTTTGGGCATACTGGAAGTTTATGTCCCAATTTTGACATTCCATCATAATAATAAAATTAAATTTTTTTCAATTATGGTTCTAGGATTCCTTCTAAAGAAGTCCCTTTTTCAAAAAAATCATAACCAAGGATATAGGGACCATCCAAACTCATCCTAGAAATAAAAAGGAATGATAAAACAACCCATTTCCCCTACCTAACAAAACCAGTCAAAGAAAAAATTTCTAAACCAATAGATAAAATAATCATCTATGTGAAAAGGAATTTATGATAGATAAGTGTCTTCAAAACTAGATCAAATATTAAATATAATGGTCTCTCAAGTGGAAAAATTCAAAAATCAATTGAATAAAAACCAAGCCCAATATGAATTTGATAAAATCCAAATTGATGTTAGAATGAAAAACATGGAAACTCAACTGTATCAAATAGTGATAGATTTGACTTCTGGGTATAATGGTAGATTGATAAGTACAAATGAACTAAACCTGAGGGAAAATACTATGGGTGTTGTAATAATAAGTGAGCTTAATAGTCAAAATATATTTGAAAAAGTCTCTGAAAATGACCAATCTGGAAAACTAAAAGAATCTATATTTAAATATCTACTTTGTATGGATTCTATATATCAATAGAAAAGTCTTAAAAATGAGGAAAATGTGAATTTTTCACATGAAATTCAAGGTTATAATGTTTTTAAAAATAAAAATAACAAAGGAAAGGAAAAAATTGTTAACGAAATGAGGGATATGGGTATTATTATTAGTAATTATTCCCCACCCATACCTTTCCCTAAAAAATTGAAACCTCAAACTAACACCAAGGCTGAGATTCTTCAGTTCCTTGGGCTTTTAACCAAGCTCCAAGTGAACATCCCTTTTGTTCAATCTTTAATCCAAATTCCATCTTATCTAAAATCTCTTGTGAAAATTGTTTCAAACAAAAATACTCATGAAGAATTTTCCACCTATAGCCTCACTGAAGAGTGTAATATTGTCCTTGAAAATAAAATCCCTCGTAAGCTCAAAGAACCAGGTAGCTTTTTCATACCCTATACCATAGGAAATTATAGTCAACTCAACTGCCTATGTGACTTAGGTGATAGTATTAACCTACTTCCATACTCACTATTTCAACAGTTTAATTTGGGTGATCTTCAACCCACCACATTTAACCTATAGATGGCTGACTGTTCTTCCACTCATCCTTTAGGATGGTTAGATGACCTTCTAGTTGGGGTAGGGAATCTGTTTTTTCCTGCTGAATCCATAGTCCATGATAAAGAGTTTGACCAAGATGTGTCCATAATTCTGGGTAGGCCCTTCTTGGCCACTGCTGGAGTAGTCATTGATGTTTCTAAGGGTCATTTGATCTTTAATATTGGAGAGAAACAAGAAGAATTTAATTTCATTAAAAATATCAAGGGACAGAGATTTTCTGAAACCTAATCTTAGATTGAATTCTTTAAAGACGGATATCCCATTGAAAATTTTGAAGAGTCTGAAAATGAATCAATTATTGAATTAATAAATTTTGAAGTTGATAATTACTATTCATATTCTAATTAATCCACTCAAACTAAAAATCATGAAAATTTTCCAGATCTGGACAACTTTCCAGTTCTTGCTTATCTTAGAGATGTTCCATTTTCTTCTGAACTTAAATACTTCTCTATTTATCTTGAAGTTTGTTTTTCAATAGATAAAACTTCTAAAAATTTTGATGAATTAGAGGGAGAGCGTGTTGAAAATTTTATTTCATTTTCTATATTTAATTTCAAAAATTCTAAACTGGAATCCTTTGAGAGTGAGATGTCTACTTTGGACATAAGTAAGGAAAATCTTAATCATGGTTAATAAATGTAAAATATTTTATCATTTAAAACCTTGTATAAGAGATATACTGAAGAGAATGGTTATCCTATTCCCAAGAGACTTCCATCGAGTGTAGAACCACCCACTATTGAGCTTAAAATACATCCCACACATCTAAAATATTCATTCTTGGGTGAGAATTCTACACTTCATGTAATAATTTCTAATGAGATGAATATTAATCAAGATTAAAATTGATAAATGTCTTGAAAAAAATCAAATATTTCATTGGTTGGACCATAGATGATATCAAAGGAATTATTCCTTTATTCTATATGCATAAGATTTCTATGGAGCTAGAACAGAATCCTAGATAGAATGAAAAAGAAAGTTGAATCCCAAAAAGAAAAAGGTTTCTAGGGAGGAGGTCGTTAAACTACTAGACATTGGAATAATATATCCTATGTCTAATAGTATTTGGGTATTTTTAATCCAAGTAGTCCCAATTAAAGGGGGTTTTACTATTGTAAAATATGAGAAAAATGAAAAAATCATGTTAGGAAAGCCACCAAATTGAGAGTCTATATAGACTATTGGAAGCTCAATTCTTCCATTAGGAAGAAAGATTTTATGATTCCCTTCCATGAACAAATTCTTGGGAGGCATGCTGGGAATGAATTGTTTTGTTTTCTGGATGGGTATTCTAGTTACAACCAGATTCCAGTAGCTCTAGTGGATCAAGATAAAACAACCTTTACATTACCCTTTGGTACATTTTCCAACCATTGGATGTCCTTTGGGTTGTGTGGAGCCCCTACTACATTTCAAAGGTGCATGATGGATATCTTTTCTAATATGATTTAGAGAATCGATGAGGTTTTTATGGATGACTTCTCCAGAGTGGGCATCATATTTGATACTTGTTTAGGAAATCTAGAGTTAGTATTAGAGAGATTCTTGGAGACCAACCTAGTTCATAATTGGGAAAATGTTTGTTTATGGTTATTGAAGGGATAGTGTTGGGACATAAAGTGTCTAAGTGGGGTTTGGAGTTTGACACTACTAAAATTGATGTCATTCAAAAACTACCACTTCTTGAAAATGTTAAGGGAGTTAGAAGTTTCTTAGGGCATGCCGGTTTCTACCGATGGTTTATAAAAGTCTTTTAAAAAATAACTAAGACATTATGTTCTCTACTTGTCAAGATTCCCCATTCCACTTTTATGAAAATTGTTTGATATAATTTAATATGTTAAAGGAAAATTCACTTCATCACCTATCATAACTTCACCTGATTGGAAACATCCCTTTGAAATTAATGTGTAATGTAAGTGATATGGTTGTTGGTGTTGTCTTAAGATAGAGGAGGGATAAGAAGTTTCATGTGGTTTATTATGCTAGTAGAATGGTAGATGAGTCTCAAAGGAACTATACCACTACTAAAAAAGAGTTTTTAGTTGTGGTATTTGCATTAGATAAGTTTAGGCAGTATCTATTAGGCTCAAAATCCATCATATTCACTGATCATCCTGCCTTGAAATATATTTTATATAAGATGGAGGCTAAACCCATGCTCATTATATGGATTTTTTTATTGAAAGAATTTTATTTGGGGATTAGGGATAAGTAGGGAGATGAGAACCTAGTTGTAGACCATAATTATAGGATCCATCACACCCATTGTGAATATATAAAGGATATTAATTCTTCTTTTCATGATGACATTTTTCTCACTATCTGCACTAGGCAGTCTGCATAGATTTCATAATATACCAATTTCCTGGTATCATGTGTTGTTCCAAAAGATTTGTCTAATAACCAATGGAAAAAATCATTTCATACAATATGTATTACCTCTGGGATGATCCATTGATGTTTAGGAGGTTTGCTGATTGTATTCTAAGAAGGTGTGTGATAGAGGAAGAAATGTTGCCTATTTTAGAGTGTTTTCACTAGTCACTTTGGGGAGGACACCATGGTGGTGAGAGGACAGCTCAAAAAGTTATTCAATCTAGGTTTTATTGGCCCACCATATTCAAGGATGTTATGATCTATGTTGTTGGTTTCGATGGATGTCAAAGTTTAGCCAATGTTGGAAGGAAGAAAGATTTGCCCTCGAAAGGTATTTTATAAGTTGAAATATTTGATTTTTGGGGTCTAGACTTCTTGGGTCCATTTCCATAACCTCATGGAAATTAATATATTCTAGTGGTAGTAGATTATGTGTCTAAGTGGGTTGAGGTAGCAGCTCTGCCCAACAATCAGTCAAACAGTGTTATAAAGTTTGTTGAAAAGAACATCTTTTCTGGATTTGGAGTACCAAAAGCCTTTATAACTGATAATGGATCACACATTAATATATACAAGTTTAATTATTTAATGGATAAGTGTGGATGCACCCATATAACTGGCACTTCCTAACATCCACAATCTAGTGGATAGGTTGTGATATCAAACAGATATTTGAAAAAAAATCTAGAGAAAACTGTCTCAAATTCTAGAAAGGACTGGTCTTTGAAGTTATATAAAGCTTTATGGGCATATAGAACAGCTTTTAAAACCCCAATAGGTATGTCTCCTTCTAGGATGTTATTTGGAAAATGCTTTCATCTGCCTATGGATTTGCCTCAGAAGTCATATTGGACAATTAAGGCTTTAAATTTTGATTTCAATAGTTTTAGGGAGAGAATATTTCTTTAGTTGGGTGAAATTAATGAGAAAATGATAGATTTTTATGACAATTATAGGATATACAAAGAGATGTATAAAATCTTCCATGACTCTATCATTCAAAATAGATATTTTAATCCTAGACAGAAGTTCATTAACTGTAATTCAAGACTTAGTCTCTTTCCTATTAAATTTAAATCAAAGTGGTATGGAACTTTTAAAGTTGTTAGAGTGCTTAAGAATGGTGTTGTTGAGATTTGTTGGGAGAAAAACAATCCCATACAGGTTAATGAGAAAAGAGTCAATCTCTATTTTGAAGGACATCCAAAGAGCTTGCATGCCTTTATTTTTCTAGAAAACTAATTTTTGATAAAGTATAATTGAAGAGTTAAAATTCAGTGATTCATGGGAGTTAACCCATGGTTTCTCTTTTGTTTTTACTTTTATTATTTTTCTTAAATTACGTTGAATAAATTGAATCTTGTTGTTGTTTATTTCTATCTATGTACTACTGCATCTGTTTCTTGGTCTTCCTAGTTCTTATTTCCAAAATAATAAGTATGATTCTACTAGTGTCAATAAAGGACTGGAATTCCATTAATGAGTCGTTTTTGGATAAAATTAACTCAAGTAAGAACCTTAATTTAAATTTTTTCATTCATTTTTATGCTTCTCATTTACTTTTTAAAGATTTCACTGCTAAGTCACTGGAAATCAGTGAGTATTTGAGTTACTGGTGAATGTGATTCATTGTTACACTGTTGTTGGTGAGTCATCTCAACGGTTTCTCAATGATATGTTCGTACTGGTGAGTCATTAATTTTCTGCTGCTTCTGGACAATATTTTTGTTCCATTTCTATTGCTTAAAAAATCTACTACATATCTTGGTTGATGGAAATTCTATTTCATGTGTCCTATTGCTAAAAATTTTTACTGTATGTTTTTTAGTTTTTAATATTTAGTTCCATAATATTTTTGGATTCACTCATTGTGTGAACATAAGTGTGGTGGATCATACCCATATTTTTTGTCGCTTTTTATTGGAAGTGTTCTGCTTGTTTCTGTCAAGGTGTATAGAATGCCTATTTTTAGTTCTATTGAAAATCCAATTGAATCAAATTATCAAACTGTCTTACACCCTATTCAGTGTGCACCTACTTTCTTCACATACAAATTTTTTAATTTAATTGAAAATCTATGTCACTGGATTAATTTAAAATGCATGTGAACTTTTTGTAATATAAATTTTTGACTATGGAAAATACTTTTGAACCTCACTGAGACCCATAAACATGTCAATAATATATTGAACTGCAAATATAATTTGAGAATTAAAAGTTAAATTGTCCTCTTCTCCATAAATGAATTCAACTTTGGGAACGAAGTTGCGTTTTAAGTGTGGGGGAGGGGGTCATCTTACCTTGAGCTAAACTATGTTTAATGTAATCCCATCAATTCCCATTACTGATTAAACTTTTTGTTAAAATGTGGCTATTTTTTTCAAAATCCTATGACAATTTGAGTTTCTTTAGGCTTTATATTGTATTTCAAATGAGTCTTGACTAACAAAAATTACTTTATTGGTAGTTAATAGTTTCCTTGAATCTAAAACATATGATGGTGAATGATTGATGAGTTATTTTTCATAGTGAATTCATGAATATTGTTTTAGGAACTATGTTTGAGAGTAATATAGGATAGTGTTTTTTGGAATTGAGATCATAACTTTTAGAACTGGATGATTGAACCTTCTCTTAGGGGAATCACTTTTTAATTATTAAAAAATATCACCTTAGTGGTCCAATTTAAATGGTTTTCATATGAATCATTTGAAACTAGGGTGAAATGGATATCTAGGAACTCACAACGAACCTTTAAGACACTAGGCACTTAGTGAATTTCTATTAATAAAATCCCTCTATACAAATAATTAATAAGTACATATGCACAATTATAAGCACAAGTTACATGGCTTGGGAAAATTTAAAAAAAATAAAATAAAGTTTCTAGTGTCAAAAATGAGTTCATCAAGGTGAGAGGAAGAATGAACGCCATATGAATAAAGGGAAAATTGGTCTGTATAGAACCATTTAGGTTGTATCAATAAGGTGATTCGAAAAAAATTACTTAATTTTTGTTTTTTTTTGGAACCTAAGAGAAATTCATTGTTTAATGTAAAGACCCAGAAAATTACATGAATTTTTTTAATTATTTGGGTTTATTTCAAGTATGTAAAAATTCACGGTGCATAATTCTGAGGCCCAATGTGTCCAAAATTAATTTCTGAACTTTTTTTGGGTATGTTCGGTAAACGTGCGGCCGTTGTTTTCTATCTTTTGAACTGGTGCTCGGATTAAAAATATGAGGGCACCATTGAATCCGCAGCACTGGGATTCTCTTAAGGAAATCTTCACTTCAACCGCAGTTGGTCGGTAGAAAAAGATTGTTTTTGCGACTTTTAAAGAAATAATAAAATAACATAAATTGTAATTTTATTTCTTTTTCTTATTCCCACCACCTGTTGAGTGGCGTTGGTGGGGACTACGGAGGTGGTCATACCTTTAATTATAGGGTGTTAATTGCACGGTTACACAATGGTTGTGTAACAACCCCTCACGTAATTAATGAGACACTTTAATCACATCAATTAATGAGGCACATTAATTACGTCAATTAATGAATCTAATTAATTCCTCAAGGCATTTCTCTTCTTTCCCCCTCCTATTTAAATGGAGCTCGGGGTGGATTTTTGGCACAGCTTCATCAAGCGAGGAACCCTGATGAAGTGACGCCATGCCTTCCACTGATGGAGAATGGAGGATTGATGTCGCCCATTGTAGGATTGATCTGAATGTCAAAGGATGATGAATTCCAACCCACATGAACCTTCTCCTTCGTCCGCAATACCCTCAAATGTGGAAGCACCACCATCTGCGACGTCCCAAACGAATCACGTGGTAGGGGTTTACTTTTAATTCATGAATTTTCCCTCGATTCCATTCCACATTCTTGTTTTTGTGGGAGGTTGTTTCAGGGTAATTGAAATGGGTTCAACGTTATTAAAATGTGATGAATAAATACATCCCTCTTGTTATGAAGCTAACGCGGAGGGCGTGGGCCAATCGAACAAGGCTCGAACCCTCCGCCGCTTGTTTTTTTTATTACGTTCTTTGGGGACGGTTTTCCCAATTCAATGGCAATGCGAGACAGAAGGTCACGCTATGGCAGCGGTGATCTGGGAGACCCTTAGGCACAGGAAACACCAAGAACGGACCACCGGAGCACGTCTGGTGGCCCGTAGAAAAAACCCCTGGCGCGCCATGCCGGCGGTGGCTAGAGGAGGCCTATAGTAACCGGCCACGAGTAGCAGGAAGGCGGCATGCTAGCGCGTGCCATGGTGGCCATAGGGGGCCAGCCCAAGCCGGCCATGTGGGAGAAGGGAAGCACCCGCAGGCGCCGGCGACGGTAGCAGCTGCGATAAGAGGGGGTGGTGTGGCCCCACGTCATGCCGCATCGCGCTGGATGAAAGAGCCCCACATCTACGGGGTCAGCTGGGTGAAGTAGTCCACCTTCAGGTGGACCAGGCCGAACTTGGGCTGGCCAAACAGGTCGGATCGGCAGGCAAGCATGGGTGGGCCGAGCCCCACCCAACGGGCTAGGCCAACCGTGGCCCGAGCCCACGAACCAGCTGAGCCAAACCTGACGGTCTGGACCCAGCGAACCGAGCTGACCCTTAATGGGTCAGACCTGGGTAGGGTCAGGTAGACCTCGAGACCCGTTGTGTCGGGCCGGCCTGACTGAGTCGAACCGGGCCCAGACTCAACCCGCCCCTGAATAAAGAAACTCATGTAACTAACAAACTGGGTGTCCGTTTGACACGCCATTAGAAGCATTGGGACCCCTTTTTGGAAGCAGTCCCTTTGGGATATTCTGACGGGCCTGACTGAGTCGGGCCGGACCGAGGTGCGATCACCCACATTTCACATAAAGGAGTGTAACTAACAGATCGGGCATCTGATCGACATTCCGTTTGTGGAATAAGGACCCTTGTGACAAGGAAGTCCTTTGGAGATACTCTAAGTGAGTTTTGATGGAGTTTGACATGCGACCTAGGTTGGATCAGACTTGAAACCAACCAGGTCCTTTTTACAAAAGTGCCCATATCTCATAGACCGGACGTCTGATCGATGTGTCGTCTATCACGTTGGGACCCCTATAATGGGGCAGTCCCTTAGGTATACTTTTCGTAGGACTTCATACCAGTTGAAATATGAATGATGTCTTGAGGAGCAGATTCTTCCAAAGATTAGGCATGCTTTGTGCGGGAATCCAGTGGCTAGGTGTGACATGAAGAAGAAGAGGGACTAGTATGGGTTAGCATCAAAAACTCCATAGTGGGATGATCTAGTTGTACGACTAATCACCCCTACCTCTGTACCAGCGACCAATACGGGTCATCCCCAGTGACTAATACAGGTCAGCACCATCGACCAATACGGGTCAGCACCAGTGAACAATACGGGTCAGCATCTAGTGACCAATACGGGTCTGCATACAGTGACCTATACGGGTCATCAGTATAGTTACTACAGATATGATGATTTGGATTTATGACTAGTCATCTCTATACCAATAACCTTGAAGTTATACCATTAGAGTGAGCTGTCTCTTTTTCTTTGTGCTTCATGATTTAGATCATGCTTATGATATTACCTTTGTGGTATTTCTTGTGATGTTTTCCTTTGTGGATTACTGAGAAACCTTCAGGGGTCTTGGAGTCCCCTACTGGGTATTTTTATACTCACCCCTGCATGGGCTCCTCCTGCACGTGTGTGTCTGGTGCAGACTACTGATGCTCTAAGGAAGAATTTGGAGGTTTGGGACTTGGTGAAGCTTGGTGAAATGGGAGCCGTAGATATCCTCTTCTACGACTTCAGACTTACATATAATACCCTCCAGGTAGAGCTCCAGGGTAGATGTGATGGTTTTTTTACTTTCTTTTTAGATTCTAGGGCTTGTATTCCAGCCCACTATTTTTCAGTTTACAGTTGTACTTATGGTTTTACTTTACACTCGTGGTTGTACCTTGCTTTTGTTGGTTGTTTACTTCAGTTGACCATTTTGAGTGTGTACAGATCTATAAGGCTATGCCTTCCCTATTTGGGAAAATCCTTCAGGTTCTAGTCACCAAACCCTGGCCTATGAAAGGTGGGATTGGGGTAGTCACGTCCGGGGCCCATGGGACGGGTCGTGAAAAATTGGTATCAAAGTGAGGTTGGTTCTACCAGAAGAACTAAGAGTTTAATTTTAATAAGGCAATGTTGTAAATTGTCTTGATTTTGGTTTTCAGTTCGGGTTGTCCATTGTTGGTGTGGCGGCCGACGTATCCATACATTCGGACCCTGAATTCTATTTTCTGACTCGGTACATGAAAACACTGGTTTCTAGAGTTTTGAAAAGTTTTATTAACCATTCTTGAGTTAGCTCGCCAGGTATAACTGATTGACCATGGTGCATCTGTTTCTTACAAGATGCCTCCACAAAGATATCCAGTCAGGATTCCAGTTATAGATCATGACAGTGGCCCACTGAGCAAAGAGGCATCAGTACAGGGACCACTCATAGTGATGGCATCATCGAGTGTTGTACTAGCAGCACCACCACCCGTTGATAAGTCTATGCTACTAATGGATCATGCACGTTAGCAGAGCGCATTTCATGAGTTCCAAATAGAGAGGCCTCTGAGTTTTTGAAGCAAGATGGACCCTAGGCAGCAAAGGAATGGCTTTAGGTGGTTGCGTGGGTCTTTCTCTTAGTAGAGACACCCACCGAGCAGATGTCGATCTTGGATGCAAGCCTTCTTCAGGGCTGGGTAGGACAATGGTGGAGCTCGATGCTCTAGGTGCATGAGGAGACAACCCTCACCTTGCCATAATTTGAGAGACTTTTCAGGGAGAAGTTTGTGCCAGAGACACTACACTCTATGCGTATTCAGGAGCTGTTGCATCTGCAGTAGGGAAGCCAGACTGTGGCTCAGTACTCAGCGAGATTTATTAACCTCTCTCGATACTCCACCAACATGGTATGAGGCCCTTACTTCAGGGTTAAGACCTTTGGGCAGGGGCTCTGATGAGAGATCAGAGCTGCGACAGTTTCTCTCAGCATCCTGACGTAGGCTGGGGTGCTAGAGCAAGCTTTGTTGATAGATAGCTTCCTTGCCGAGCAGGCACCGATAGTGAGAGCCCCTACCGGTCGACAGGTAGCAGATTCATCTAAATATGGCAGTTGATAGATGATGCAGAATCCCAAGTGGGCTAGACCTTCCAGAGGGTGACGCAGAGATGCAGGGTCAGAGGTGGGAGGCTCGACAAGCCGACGAAGCCACCAGTGATCCATGGTCTATTTTTCCTATGGGGGACAGGGTCAAAGAGCTTGTGACTGTCCGACTCCCCACGCTGATGATCGGAAGATGGTGGAGGGGCCACAGAGGCAGCGGCAGTGGCTGGAGCATGAGCGTCATCCCGGAAGCAGATGAGGCAGGGGAGAAAAACATGTAGTGGGAGGTGATTGGGGTCACCAGTCACTACCACCACCACCCCCAGGCGGTCCACCACGAGCTCAGGGAGTGAGTGGACGGGGATAGGCCCAGCTACAGGTAGTAGAGGCTCATGATCCTGATGTCCCTGAGATGATACAAGATACAATCTGTTTCTTCTCTACTTTAGTAGTAGTGATTATTGACATAGGTGCTAGTAATTTTTTCCTAGTCGCAGACTTATTTCGGGACTCTGAGATTCTAATTGATCTTCTATATTCACCTTTGCATTTGGATATTCCTACGGGAGGAGATTCAACAGTTATACATTGGTGTCAACAACGTGATCTTAATCTCAGAGGAGAGAGTTTCATATGGGATCTTTTAGTAGCGGCGTTGAATCCCTACGGCATCATTCTAGGCATGGACTCGCTATCAGTAGTTCACGCATAGATTGAATACTTGAGACGTATAGTGAGATGTACACATGGAGATGGAGGCTAGTTTTACTTTGTCGGTGAGAAAGAAAACAGAGCAGCACGAGATGGACTTGCGCTTAGGAGGGTGCAGCCGATTACATATAAGATGGCTTGCATGACCTTCGACGCGGTGGATGTGGCGAGTCCACAGTTTCTAGCGGTGGTGGACGATTATGAGGATGTCTTTCCAGAAGATGTCCCAGGACTACCTCCTCATAGATAGGTATACTTCCTCATTGACTTGTACCCAGGAACAACACCAATATATACACCAAAATATCGGATGGAACCTACGGAGCTTCGTGAGTTGAGGGTACAGTTGGAGGACTTACAAAGGAAGGGATTTGTAAGGCCCAGTGTTTCTCCATGGGCATCTCCGGTGTTGTTTTCCAAGAAGGAAGATGGAAGTTTGAGGCTATGTGTGGACTTCTTGTGCCTAAACTAGGTGATTGTGAAGAAAAAGTATCCTCTTTCGAGGATTGATGATCTTTTTGATCAGTTGAAATGAGAGAAGTGGTTCTCAAATATAGATCTCAGATGAGGCTATCATTAGCTTAGGGTACAGGATGGAGATATACCGAAGATAGCCTTCAGATGTCGGTATGAACTTTACGAGTTCTTGGTGATGAATTTCGGCGTGACCAACGCTCTAGTAGTGTTCATAGGGATCATGAATAGGATCTTTCATCCATACCTCGATTGCTTTGTGGTGGTCTTCATCGACGACATCTTGGTGTACTCAGCGTCTGAGGAAGAGATTGATGTACACATAATGATAGTTCTGGACACACTCTAGGAGAACCAGTTATATGGGAAGCACTCGAAGTGTGAGTTCTAGATACAGAATTTCCACTTCTTGGGACATTTCATCTCAAAGGCTGGAGTTGTAGTGGATCCAGCGAAGATAGAGGCAGTACTTTCTTGGGAGCCACTTAGGATTGTTACTGAGGTGAGGAGCTTCCTTAGATTATCAGGCTACTATCGGAAGTTCGTACCCAGATTATCCAGAGTAGCAGAACCTATGACTTCCTTGACAAAGAAGGGTAATCCCATCCTATGGTTAGAGACATGCCAGCAGAGCATTCAACAGCTGAGGCAGATCTTGACCAGCGCTCTCATCCTGAGGTTGCTGGTGGAGGGCACTAGCTATGTGGTTTTCTATGATGCATCAGGGGCCGAACTCGGTTGTGTCCTAATGTAGGATGATGCAGTGATTACTTATGTCTCACAAAAGATGAGGCCTCATGAGCAAAATTATGTGACTCATGACTTAGAGTTGGCATGAGTAGTCTTCGCACTGAAGATGTGGCGACACTACTTGATGGGCGAGTGGTTCATTGTTTACTCAGACCACAAGAGTCTCAAATATATCTTCACACTGAAAGATATGAATATGAGACAACGGAGTTGTCTAGAGTTCCTCCAGGACTATGACTTTGATATAGTCTATACTCTTGGGAAGGGGAACATAGTGGCAGATGCACTTAGCTGGAGATCGAGTTCACAGCTAGTGAACGAGGCTTTAGAGCATTTATCCTCGCTTTAGATATCCTACATGCATAGAGATGTGACAGTATACCTCCAGTCTATGGTAGTTTTCACTCCACTCCTTCAGTGATTCAGGGAGGTGCAACTCGAAGAAAACAGCTATGATACTACATGTAACAGCCCGAGATTTTATGAAAAATATTCTTTTTTATTTCACTAATGTCTTGTGTTGTACGCTACACCAAAAAGAGCTTGCACAACACGCATCCTTGACTTGCCTTGCATTACACGCAATCGCGACCTTCCTCGATAGCGTGTGTAATACGCAATACTGAGTTTCATTAAACAATGATATGCTATTAAAATATTATTAAAACTAGCCGTTATGAATAGTAATAACCACTTTTTAAAATTCTATAAATCTTATTTTTTAAAATGAACTTCATTTTTGGATTCGGAATATCGAAATTAGCTTAGGTTAAAATTTTGGTGATTTTCGGATAACTTTCATATTTTGATGAATAGTGAAAATTACTAAATTATAATTAAAAACAACTTTTTTAATCGAAATAATTAATAGTGATAAATCATTAATTTGAGTGGTTTTAAAGTATATTTAGAATATATTTTTACAATTTAATACAATGTTGGTCATTGGATGTAATTTCACATTTAAACTAGACATAAACAAGTGTCAATCTTTTGATAGATATTGTTTCTTAAAAAAAACACGCTATTTGTTTTAACAGCGGGATTTAATTATAAAATTAATTAATGCAACTTTTATGTTATGAATTTGGTAAAATAGACTTCATTTTTGAATTCGGAATATGAAATATAGCTTGGGATGAAATTTTGGCATTGTTCTGAAAAACATCAATTTTTGATGAATAGTGAAACTACTAAGTGGTAGGTTAAAAACTGAATTTTGCATAAAACTTAATTTTACCGCTTCTGTGAATGGAATTTCGAAAATCCGAGAGACACGGTTAATATCAAGGACTAAAATGTGGTTCAATGAGATGAAAATAATTTTTTGGTGAATAGTAACTTTTTATTTTTTTTACCACGGTTAATAGTAAATAGGGTAACTAAGGGTAAATATGATATTAATATTACCCTAACACATGTCCTAATTCTATTGGACAAGTGTAATTCGACCAAAAACAATCTTAGGAATAAAATATGACCATTTAGGCCCACTTGGATTAGATTTGGACATTTATTATTAATTTATTTAAAGAAGGGTTAAAATAGTTAAAATCAAAGTTTAATAAGTAAATCATTTTTAATATGGGGTTATACATAAGATAAATTCGACTATAAATATTCATTAGAAAGCTAAAAAGATTTCCTACATAATGGTATTTTATTTGTAATTTTTAGACATCAAATAATTTAATTAATTTATGACACAAAGATGATGCAGTAATTATCTTATTTATGAAATATTGACATAATTGATGTTATAAACACCAAAATAAATGTAATTTGAGAATTTTTATTAATTCCACTAATTTTATAGGTTACTATGATATATTAATGTTGATTTAATCAACTTGGTTCGAACATTCAATTCTGTTATGACTTTCACAAAAATCATATATCAAATAGTGTCAAAATTGACACAAAATAGTTTTTAAATCAAATATTATATTATTAATTGTTATTTTATTCCTAAAAATCTAAGGTTCGGCCAAATGACTTAGATAAGGATATATATATTAATAATAAACAATTTGGGGTTCGTTTGGCATGTTATAGTAAGTTTATTAACCATATAGTGAAAGAAAACAAAAAGACACGGTAAAAGTTAAATTATTTAACTTAGAGTTAAATCTAATTGATAAGGTTTAAAATAAGATCCAAACATGTCTAAATTTGATTGGTTGATGATATTACAACCCTATCTCATCTAAGCTTCGAATATGAGTCATTTTTGGAGGTTTTTAAGTGGGGTTAGATTTATTATAAATTAATATTTTTAAGAATTCCTAAGGTGCCCCTCTCCTCCCCTATAAAAGGACACCTCCTCCCCCTCCTCCTCACACCAATTTGAGCACTCAAGCTCGGTCAACCCCTGCCAAAATCTCTTCTCCACTTCCCTAGCAACATCCTAGAGGTTCTGGTCTTCCTCAAAGACCAATTCTAGTGCCCTAAGAGGAGGTCTCAAAGAGGCACTTCAAAGAAGAGGTAATTACCGTTACCAATTCTTTCATCTTTATTTCTTCTTCCACTTCTTCTTCTTAGGTTGTTTCATTATGAAGTAATAACATCAGTATCACTCATATACTGATATGTTATTATAAGTATTAAACAACCCTATTTCACCATCTATCCATCCTACGGAAAAAGAAATCACCGCGCGTGCGTACGTACGGAATACCGTCTCCACGCCGTGGTGTAATCTATTTTCCACCACCACCTTACATGGATGGGTATAATGGTGTAAAGAATAACTATACATAGTTATTACAACATCATATTGATTCTTATATATTGTATAATTCACTCCAATTCAATTCAATACTTATAGAAATGATATCATCGCTCGTGCGTACGTACGGACTACCGTCTCCACGACGCGATGAGATTCATTCTCCATATTAACCATTTAAGAATGATTATAAAGTATGTATAAGAAATAATAATGAAATATATGACATTATAAAGCTACTGGATTTATGTATATATATACATATGTATGTCATCTACTTACTTCCATTTCAAGACAATAAGGAAAGGAAAACAACGTTCATGCGTACGTACGGACTACCGTCTCCATGAACGGTGTTTTTCATTTTATTTATCTACCTATTATATATATATATATACTGAATATATATGATATATAAATCATATTCTATATTCTGGAAGTAAGTAAATCATGATATAAGTAATAATGATGTCAAGAACAACAAGTCAAAACACCTACGATAAATGAAATGATTTTACCCAAAACGCTTCTTTAACATGGAATTTACAAAAGAACGGGTAATATAATGTCATAAGTGAACCATATATGATATCATAACAATGAATATGATTCTGTAATAAGTCAATGACATTATTTAAATCATTATACAGGAGGTTCGGACACATACGAAGCAAATCGGACCTAAGGTAAGGGAAATATCACAATCTCATTTTTATCCGAGATTGTTTATTCGTAAGTATTTACTGGGGTGTATTTTATCATCCACATCCATGTTTCCTCAATATGTAATGTTATTTACAACAACCTACAATTGTTTAAATCCAATTTTACCCTTCGGTGAGTTTTTAGTAAAAGATATGAAAGGAGTCTTTTGTCGTTTTTCGTACAAGGTACTTTTTGACTTTTCCGACAAAGGTACGAAGAATGTTTTTTAAACTTAAACGGAACGAACGGATTTTTACGGTTTTATAAAGCCTTATTTTCATGAAGCTTCCTACAAAAGATTTCATGACTATTTTTAATAAAATCTCTTTCTTTTAAAATTTCATGATGTCTTGTGAAAAGAAATTGATTTTGAAGAAGAAAGGATATTTTCCTCAAGAATTCATTTCAAGTGTTTTATCAAAATTATTTTCCATCTAAGATAATAAAGGGTTATGTTTCTATCCATATTTTTACATTGATTTGACTATGTTGTGATGGAATTATGTTTATGAATTCCTTTATCTTATATGAATGGTTTTATGATGTCATGTTGTTTAAGAATCCCATTTTTTTTTACATGGGTTATGAAATGATGTATGATTTATGATTTTGTGGCACACATAAGAATGGTATCATTATGAGATGGGTGGGACCTATATCTCCCTCCAATGCATTGGGTAAAGATTTTATATCTCATGAGATAGACATGGCTGGAATGGTAGGTTATACCGGTTCAGTGAAACAGGACTGAAACGAGGATTACTCGATTAAGAAAGGGACTTTGTCCACTAAGATAGTCTTGGCAATGAGTCTTGACTAACAAGAAATGATTCTCTATGATTATGTGTGTATGCCACAATGAGTAATGTTTTAAGTAAGGGTTTCATTTTCACTACTATGATTTATCCCATGTTATGAAATTATGCTCTCTTTTGCAGGTTAATATTTCCAAAAATGTTATGTTCTTATGAAAATTATGTGATTGATATTTCTTTTGTTTACCCTTACTGAGCATTTGAGCTCACCCTTTTATGTTTTCTTTTCCCCAGGATATAAAGAAAGGTTTTAGGTAAAAAAAAAGGAAGATCTTTGTGGGAGATTTTGAAGATCTTTCACCAGGATTAGAAGATTACGTTCCGAGTTTCCAAAGACACTAAACTATTACGATCCTTGTGTGTGTATTTTTGTTATGTACTAAGTATTCCGCAAATGTAATGTAATGTCCATGTACGTCAGGCTACGGGTCTCTACACTACATGTGCACAAATATCCTCTGGCCATGAACCTAAAGGATATTTTGAAGGTGGGGAGCACACTATCCTTTTCAGAGGACATACATTTGTACCAGTGGAGCTACGAGAGGAGGTGATGAGGGAGTTCCATACATCCTCCTTGGCAGTACATCCAGGTGTGAGGAAGATGTATTAGGACCTCCGGCATTAGTACTGGTGGCCAGGGATGAAGAAAGTTATGGCAGAGTTTGTTTCTAGATGCCTCACTTGCCAGCAAGTGAAGGCCGAGCACCAGGTACCAACAGGCTTGACCAAACCCCTCGAGATACCAGAGTGAAAGTGGGAAAGGATATCAATGGACTTCGTGACGGGGCTATCACGTACATCCAGATGGCATGATACTATCTGGGTGTTCATTGGTCGACTCACCAAGTCGGTCCACTTACTTTCTATTAGAGATAAGGGTTTGGTAGAGATCTTGAGATGTCTCTACGTTCAGGTGATCGTGTGACTTCACGGGGTTCCTTCAATGATAGTCTCAGATCATGACACACGCTTCACACCCAGTTGTGGAAAGGATTACAGGAGTATTTCTGGACTCATCTTCCCTTGAGCACAGCTTTTCACCCGCAGAAAGATGGTCAGACTGAGCAGACCATCCAAACCATGGAGGACATGCTTCGTGCATGTGTCCTAGATTTTGGTCACAGTTGGGAGGACCACCTACCCTTGGTGGAGTTCACTTAAAACAACAGCTATCACTCCACCATTGGTATGGCCTGTTTTGAGGCGTTGTACGGATGACTGTGCAGATCGCCCTTGTACTAGATGGATCCAGGAGATCCAGCACTCATGGGCCCAATGATGGTAAATACTACCACCGAGAAGGTGCAGGTCATCCAAGAGCAGGTGAAGACTGCACAGAGCTGACAAAAGTCTTATGCTGATAGGCGATAGAGACCACTGGAGTTCCAGGAGGGGGACTACGTATTCTTGAGAGTCTCCCCTCGACGAGGACTACAGAGATTTGGCCGAGGTAGCAAACTCTCACCGAGGTTTATCAGACCATTCCTATAACGACCCTATGTTTTTAATGGAAATTAAGTTCTTATAAATATGCCATAAAATAACATAATAATGAACTACTAAGTGATAAGTGACCTTTAAACATAATTTGTCACTTCTGTGTTTGGAATTTTGAAAATCCGACATACACGGTTGTGTTCAAGAAGTTTTTTGGAGTCTAATAAAACAAAAATAATTTTCGGTGAATAGTAACCTACCCTAATGAATAGTAAAATACCCTTATGAATAGTTATATACCCTAATAAATAGTAACCTCACCTATGGTGGTATAAAAATAATATTCAAGTTGGAAGTACGATATACCTATATTTTAGAATGAGTTAATGAATGTTTTAAAAGTGGTTTTGATAATAAATTATTATTTTAATTAAATATTAAAATAATCATATTTAGAAAATTATTTTTGAAAAATATACTTCATTTTTGGATTCTACACATTTAAAAATGGTTAGGGTGAATTTTTGGGTTTTTTCTGAAATACTTGAATTTGTTATGAATAGTAGAATCCAATAATTTACAATAAATGCAAAATAATGGATTAATTGAGTCATCGATGATGTTATGATGATGTAAGCCCACTTGGTTCGGGATCACATGATAAAATCACTATTATTGGTCATGGAATACTTACTACTCCTTGTCTTGGGAGGAAATAATAAATTAATTATTATAATATCATGAAATTCCTCATCTCCTCCACTATAAACCCCCCCCCCCCTTCACTCCCTCTTCTCTCCACTCCTATGAAGCTCCAATCCTTCTCTAATTTCTGCCCAAATCTCTCCCCAAGGTCCTCCCCCACGTCCAAAATCTCTCAGCCTCCTCAAAATACCAAAACCTCTCCCATTAAGAGGTTCTCAAAGGAGGAAATCTCAAGAGGTAAATTCCTCTTCCCAAATTTCTTTTTTTCTTTTAAGTTCTTTTCTTTTTATTTCCTTCCTCACCTCCCTTCACCATAATAGTATGAAAAATACAGTAACATACATGTAATATAATTTCTTCATTATATTGGTATATTTAATTATCTTCTCTCCTTTCCCCACCATTTTATTTGAAAGAAACGAAAGCACCGTTTGAGATGTGCTAATTTAGCACATTCAAGGACAACGGTTTATCAATTTCTATTATTATATTTAATTCTGGTCATGAAAACATTTGTGTTATGGTTGAACAAGATTATTATATATGTAATATATCCTATTTTTGGTTCTGTAATCCTTTGGTTCAAATGGAATTAAGTTATAAATCAAAACACATTCTTTGTAATCAAATCCACCGATTAACAAAAATGGTTATCACTAAGGTTATATATATAATAATTAGACTTCAATCTAAGAAACCTAATTAATATTAAAACCATGTAATATCCTAGATATTAACTAAATAATATAACTTCAATTCTGGATAGCCACTTTCATCTTGCATATAATCCAAACTTGAATCTAAGTGAACCGATCTTTTAAAGCCAAGTAAACAAACGATCCCGAACAATGAAATTGAACCTTATAACTAATCAAAAAGGCTTTGAATGAAATAAAAAGGGTTATAATAAATAAATTACATATATAAGAGGTTCTGGAATTATGAATTAATAATCCTAATTTGTTTATTCAGGTCATTAATAACAAGTGAATAACACCACCGGATTTAAGGTAAGGGATCCTCTCCGTTTTCTCTCCTAATCAAGATTGTCCTCTATACTATGCCTTTTTATGTGTACTAGAAAATGATGGGGTATGTTTAAGAACCTCCCCAATGCTTCCCTCTGGATTTATAAGTGATGATAAACCCCATTTATCTCTCATCAATCCCACTTGGTTAGACCTGACACCATGCCGATAAAATTATAACGAATTATACCCAAACCTTCTTTTTTATTTCGGGTTGCCTTATATTTCTTTCAAAATGGTGTTATCTTATCTATTTATGTGAGTCTAATGAATTATGGTTAGTTTTAAAAGATTATTATATAAAGACCCTTTCATCACATTCTTTCGGGGATATATATGATTTTGAAAGATTCCCTCCTTAGAACTTTCCGATAAGCAAACCTGTTTTAAGGGGGCTTCCCAAATTTTTACCCAAATTTCAAGTGCACTCTATCATATGTTTTAAAACACCATTGTATTTATAAAATCATTATTTTTATTATTAAAACCTTTTTGGTTCAATTCTGGTTTTATATAAAATAATTTCCTATTTTATATTTGAAAATCTCTAGAGTGTTTTCCTTAAAACCGCACAAAAATGTTTTAATGCTAATGTTTGTAAAATACATTTTTAATATGTTGTCACTTATATTTGACACCACTTACCATGTTATATTCCTATTTTACCCTATTAATTCCCATGTATGTTCTAATCCTTTCCTTTCATGGACACTTTCGTGATACGTCCATTGGTTATGTTTTATGTCATGATTGTGGTACCCAATTCTTTCCATGGGTACCCTTATGTTTATTTATGGTTGATTATGTATGATTATTTATGTGGAAAGAATATTCATGAATGTGTTGAGATGGGTGCACCCAGATAGAGCGCCAATGCATTGGGTAAGGATAAGTCTCATGAGATGCGATGTGAAACGGGATTGGCGGTTAGCCTTGACCCGTACTAAAGATATGATTTATGATTCTGCCACATTTATATGATTCCATGTTTATATTATCCCATGATTATATTAAATGATTTTATAAATTTCATGCTTTGGATATCATTATGTCATTCCTCCTAACTCATGTGCTTGAGATGTATCCTTATGTTCATTCCTTTACTGGGACTTTTAGCTCATCCCTTTGTTCATGTGTTCCCCAAGGTTCCCTATGCAGATGTAAGAGCTCAAAGGAAGTTATAAGCTCTTTATGGAGATCAAATAAAGAAGTTTTTTTTAGTCCCATGTTTTATGTTATATGTGCCTAGTCTTCCAAAGAAACTAGACTTAATGATCCTTGTCTTGTACTCTGATGATTAATTATGATTAAAATCATGAAATGTTTTATGTAAATGGATTGGGTCGCTATAGTTGGTATCAGAGGATGGTCTAGTTATTTTTGGATATTAGGAATAGAGCACCTTAGTGAGAACCTTAAGGATGAGACACAGTATAAGAAAACAGTACTAAATTTTGGTGATTATAGAGTAGGTGGTTTATCAAGAAAATACATACCTATCTGGATACAAGCAGGTAGAGGCGGCTCTGGCATAGATGTATCTAGGGGTAAAACACAAAAACACCACTTTGAGCTAGACTCGAACGAGAACTGGTACATGATAACGAGCCTTGCTGCACTCTTGGTTGAGACACTTCTGGGGGATATGCTTTGGTAGATTCACGAGCTTAGTACAAACCATTATTAAGGGACAAAAAAATCCCATAAGAATATAAGTTAAGAAATAGATCAACGATAACCTATATGTAAACCTAAGGAATCAAAAGTTAGGATGTACTTCTTC
Organism: Viscum album; assembly: GCA_963277665.1. Classification (NCBI taxonomy): domain Eukaryota; kingdom Viridiplantae; phylum Streptophyta; class Magnoliopsida; order Santalales; family Viscaceae; genus Viscum; species Viscum album. The sequence goes on along the minus strand of OY728151.1, from coordinate 1,445,715,406 downwards.
TTTATAAGTTTATCCTTTTATGTTAAAAGTTTCCTTTTTATGCTCAATAGCTAAGTATTCAAGACCTCTAATTATATGTTCTTTTTCTTAGTTAATGTAAGGAAATAGAAGAACACATTCCAACAACCAATGTGATATGCAATGTAATGATTTCCCTAATGACATGCCTAATGTGATGGAAGTGGGTGCTCAAAACTTCATGTCAGTACTTGCTCAGCTGGCTTGAGTTATGAATAATAACTCGAATCAGGTGGAACGCCCCCCTCCTCCAAGGAAAGAGCAAGTTGTCGTAGAATCCTTCATGCGGCAAAGGTCTCTCATGTTTAGTGGGTCTTCTGATCCCCTCCTCGCGGAACAATGGATTAACTCCATTGAAAAGATTTTCTCTGTCCTACAGTGCTCGGAAGAAGAGGAAGTTGTACTGGCAGTCTATCATTTTAATGGGGAAGCTGATTAGTGGTGGACACTAATCAAGAATACAAAGTCCGAAGAGGAAATTGATTCCATAGATTGGGAGGAATTCAAGAGGATGTTTTTCAACAAATATTTTCCTCGAACCCTCCATCTCAAGATGGAAAGAGAGTTCCTTAGACTCAAGTAGAAGGAAGATGGGTCCATCGAGACGTATGAAGCGAACTTTACAAGGCTTGAAAGGTATGCCTATGGATTTTTCATGAACACCAAAAGTAAGGTGGATCGCTTATTTAGTGGACTAAAGTCGAGTCTACGAAAAGTGTTGGCAATTAGATAATTCGACAACTATGAGGATATTGTTTGTTGTGCCCTCCAGGTTGAAATGGAGATTGGAGACCCTCAGTGGTCTCATGGGCCTAGTGACAAGAAGCGAAAAATGGAGAAAAACATGGGTGTTTCATCAAAAAAATCCCATGATGGAAAGAAGCCTCACTTTCCCCTTTGAAAGAATTATTGGAAGAAGCATCTTGGTGACTGTCTCAAGGGAACCAGGAATTGCTTAAAATTTGGAAATATTGGTCATCTTGACAAGAACTGTTGAAGGGATATGAAAAATCTCATTAATGTTGAAGAAGAACAGAAGGTTCAGATCAACACTCAGCATGTAGTGCAATGTTTTAACTGCAAGGATCTTGGGAATTATGCGAACAATTGCAATAAGCTGAAGGTTGTCAGAGGCAATCAACAACAACCTCCAAGGAAACAAGGAAGGGCTTATGCTATCACTACTACTGAGGTGGAGCCGAAAAACGATGTGGTGACAGGTAATCTTGTTATTCATTCATGGATAGAAAATGTACTATTTGATTCTGGTTATATGCATTCTTTCATATCTTGCAAGTTTAGTAGAACTATTCAAACACCACCTCAAAATTTGGAGGAAAAGTTATATGTGAGAACAGCGAATTGGGAAATTATTGCATCCATGATTTATAACTCCTCCCCGGTTAATTTTTGTGGATGGAACCTCCCAAAAAATCTTGTTATACTTCCTTTAGTGGATTTCGATGCTATCATGGGCATGGATTTGCTATCTTTGTAAAAGGCCAACATCAATTGTTGGGAAAGGGAGATTACTCTTCACATCCCAAAGCATCCTCCGATTCATTACAAGTGTAAGGAGAAAGATGAGTCTCCTTTATAATCTTCATCTCAAGTTTTGATATTGCTTCATTATGAGAATTCATATCTAGCTCAAATGATTTAGACAAAGGAGAGAATCATGCCTGAAGACATGTCCATCGTGAGGTATTACACTGATGTATTCCCTGGAGAGTTTCCTGGTCTTCCTCCTGACTGAGAGGTTGAGTTCTCAATTGAACGTATCCCTGGATCTCTTTCAATCTCAAAGACACCTTACAGAATGTCCACCGTAGAGCTGGAAGATCTGAAGAAGCAATTATAAGAGAATATGGATAAGGGTTTTATACACCTGAGTGCTTCACCGTGGGGTGATCCTGTCCTCTTCGTCATGTAGAAGGATGGATCAATGCGCCTCTACATTGATTATCATGAGCTCAATAAAATCACTATAAATAACAAGTATACCCTTCCACGGATTGATGACTTGTTCAATCAGCTTTTTGGGGCCAGTTATTTCTCTAAGGTGGACCTTCGGTCGAGATATCACCAACTAAAGGTGAGGAAGGAAGGTATTCCCAAGACTGCCTTTCAAATGAGATATGGACACTATGAGTTCATAGTGATGCCCTTCGGACTCACTAATGCTTCAGAAATTTTCATGGATTTAATGAATATAGTCTTTAGAGATTACCTTGACAAATTTGTGATTGTCTTTATTGATGATATTCTGATATACTCCAAGAGAAAGGAGGAACATGAGGAGCATTTGGAAACTGTGTTAAAAACTTTGCGAAGGGGGAATTTGTATGCAAAGTACAGTAAATGTGAGTTCTGTATGGAGGAAATATCATTCTTAGGGCATGTTATCACTAGGAAAGGGATATTTGTGGACCCTTCCAGGACGAAGGCAATTGAATAATGGTCAAGGATAACTTTTGTAACGGAGATCCGCAACTTTTTAGGTCTAGCTGGGTATTATCGGCGATTCATGAAGAACTTTTCACGATTGTCAAACCCAATGACCAAGCTGACATGGAAGGGAGTAAAGTTTTTCTGGACACAGGAATGTGAAGACTGTTTCAAGGAGTTGAGAAAGAGGCTTATCACTGTGCCGGTACTCACACTCCCTTCAAGTAGAGAACTCTTTGTGGTGTATAGTGTCACGACCCGTCCTCAGGGCCCGTGTCGTGACTACCCCAAGCCCGCCTTCCATAGGCCAGGGGATGGCGACTAGCACCAAGGCGTAAATCCCAGCAAAAAGGGAAGGCATTGCCTTTGAAAAGTAAACAAGCACCACAGAGTAAGCAAGCGGAAAAGTAAACACTAAGTAAAAACTGTACAAGCTATGCTGAAAGTAAAAGGGGCCGGAAATACAAGCCCAACTATAAAGTACAACTGAAAGGAAAAACAGCAACTGAAAGGAAAAACTACAGCGTCGAGCCGTCCTCTGGAAGTCCCACCTGAAGGGTGGGTACAGATAGCTCCAATGCTCCTCGGGTCCCGCCGTCCGCTCCGAGCACGTCTCGCTCAGTGGTCCACCTCCAGGTACTGACTCGTCGTGTAGTCCACCTCCGGGTACTGACTCGTCGTGTAGCCCACCTCCGGGTACCGTCCAGTCCTCGAACACTCGGCCTCCATCAGCACTGCCTGTCGTCTGCAACCAACACAACGAGGTGCGGGCATAGCCCGTGCAGGGGTGAGTATAACGATACTCAGTAGGGACCCCGAGACCCTCAAGGTATCTCTAAAACCAACAAGGATAACCACAAAGAAGATCTCAATAGATAACCTCTACTTAGATATATGCACATACATATACCTAAGTTATCAAGTAACCCATCTCAATCATGAGGCAAACACAAGGTCAAAAGTCTCAGCTCAAACCAGGATTTTCATCATCGAAACCATAACTGCTGAAGAGCTCCGTCTCTGGAGTGTACAGTGGTCCTGTCACAACTCCGAGGTACTGCCCACTAACTTAAGACTGCTGTAGTACTCCACCTATCGAGTAATGCGGGTCAGCCGCTACAACCAAGCGCTCCCATGTGCCGCTACAACCAAGCGCACCTCTGTCATGGGTCTGCCGCTACAACCAAGCGCTCCCATTTGCCGCTACAACCAAGCGCACCTCTGTCGTGGGTCTGCCGCTACAACCAAGCGCTCCCATGTGCCGCTACAACCAAGCGCACCTCTGTCGTGGGTCTGCCGCTACAACCAAGCGCTCCCATGTGCCGCTACAACCAAGCGCACCACTGTCGTGGGTCTGCCGCTACAACCAAGCGCTCCCATGTGCCGCTACAACCAAGCGCACCTCTGTCGTGGGTCTACTGCTACAACCAAGCGCTCCCATGTGCCGCTACAACCAAGCGCACCTCTGTCATGGGTCTGCCGCTACAACCAAGCGCTCCCATGTGCCGCTACAACCAAGCGCACCACTGTCGTGGGTCTGCCGCTACAACCAAGCGCTCCCATGTGCCGCTACAACCAAGCGCACCTCTGTCGTGGGTCTGCCGCTACAACCAAGCGCTCCCATGTGCCGCTACAACCAAGCGCACCACTGTCGTGGGTCTGCCGCTACAACCAAGCGCTCCCATGTGCCGCTACAACCAAGCGCACCTCTGTCGTGGGTCTGCCGCTACAAACAAGCGCTTCCATGTTCCGCTACAACCAAGCGCACCTCTATCGCACACCGATTCGTTCGATCAGCAGTCGTCGGGTCTCAGTCAGCTACACGTCTCTGTGCTCCGCCCGCTCGTCTCCGGGAGGGTCCGCTCCACGAGCTACTGGTCGATACTCCAAGTATCACAAAGTCCTGCAAGGAAGTATCTCGAAGGAACACCTCGTCATAGGGGTCTCAACGCAACAGACGGCGCGTCAATCGGACGCTCGGTCTGTGAGTTATTAGCCTTTTCGTCCTAGGGGCCCGGTTGGTTTCGTGAGCGAACCAATCCGTCCGTAACTCAACTATACCCCGAACACTCACAGGGTATACTCATAGGGACCATTTTTCAACGTGATCACTAATGCCGCTGACGGTTCGTCAAACGGACGTCTGGTCTGAAAGATATCAGCTTTTCCGTTCCAGGGGCCCGGTTGGATTTCAGTGCGATCCAACCCGGCCACTATCCATCTGCATCCAAAACTCAGGCGGAGGATGCCAAAAGTTCCGTCTCATCAAGAGGAACTCAACGCAATAGACGGCGCGTCAATCGGACGCCCGGTCTGAGAGTTATTGGCTTTTTCGTCCCAGGGGCCCGGTTGGTTTTTAAGGCAAAACCAACCCGACCGTACTCCACCTGCGTCCAAACCTTGGGCGGAGTATGCCAAAAGATCCGTCTCACTTAGAGGAATTAAACGAAACAGACGGCGCGTCAATAGGACGCCCGGTCTGTTAGTTATTAGTCTTTTCGTCTCACACCCACCCTGGGAAACTTCCCAGGAGGTCACCCATCCTGATCACTGCTCTAGGCCAAGCACGCTAAACTACGGAGTTTTAACTACGTAGGCTCCCGAAAAGGAAGGTGCACCTTGAGTATAGTATACCGAAACGACCGTCTCGATCCAAGGATCGCGTTGTCACTGACGGCGCGTCGTTCGGAGGCCCGTAGCTCAAGATACGGCCATTTGAACGAAAACGTCCGAAGAAGGGGGGGTACGGGCCCGGCCCGGCCCAGCCCGACCCCCCCTGGGTCAGCCCGAACCGGGTCGACCTGACCCGGGTCCGACCCGACCCGGTTGGCCCGGTCCGGCCCGGCCGGGGCGCGGCCCGGCTCGGCGCGGCCGGGCGGCCAAGTGCCAGGCGCCGCGGGCGTTGACCCGCGGCCTGAGGGAAACCGTGGCCCGTGTGGGTCGCGCTGGTAAACCGCGGAAGCGGAAGAGCCGCGTCCCGCACGGGCGAACCGGACCCGCGCGGCCGCGGGTCCGTTGCCCGCCGCCGCCGCGGCTTCAGCCGCGGCGGGCTCGTCCGGCGGCGCGTCGGGGCGCCGCCGGTGAGTTCCGCGGGCCACCGGGATCGCTCCGGTGGTCCGATTCTCTTCCCGTCTGCGCCATTGCTCCTCCCGGGATCCGTTCTTTACTGCGGAATCGTCAAACATCCGATGCGGCACGTTCTGTCATCGCCCGCCAAATCCGCACAAAACGAAGAACGGCGGAGGGTCGTCGGGCCGTGTTCGTTTGGCCCGCACCCTCCGCGTTAGAGATAAACAACCGGGAGAATTTTTATTCCACATGGGAAAAATAACAATTTTAAGAAGATTAAAATTGTTCACAATTCGGTTCTTTAATTTCTTTAAGAAACATTGACGAGAATAAATTAAAAAGGGGTAATTCCCATAATAAATCCCTACCTCGTCGATCGTCACGCGCGGGCGTTCTTCGCGGAAAAGCTCATCGCGGAAGAGAGGGATCGTCGCGTCGTCGCGGGGAGGCGTCGCGTCGTCGCGGAATCCGGTGTTGAGTCGGCGAACTCAACGCACCATGAAACAGCAGATTTAATTTAATTAATTAAATCCGTGTTTTTGGTTAAGAACCACGAAGGAGATAAAAAGGAAGGTCCGAGATTCTTACCTCAAGAAGCCGATCGAAGATCCGTCGCGGAGGAAGAGACGTCGCAGAAGAACGTTGTCGGCGATGCGGATCAAGGCGTCGCGTCGTCGATTTCCGGGTTCGGCGTTCTTCGCGTTCTTCGTGTTCTTCGCGTTCTTCGTGTTCTTCGCGTTCTTCGCGAGGGAGAAGAAGAAACAAGGATCCTCTCAAATCTTCTCAAAAGATTTTGGGTTGGTCTTATTTTATTAATATGCCAACACACGAAAACAGGTTAAGAAACGATTGAATTAATTCGTTGAATTAATTCAACGAAAGAAACAGGCCATTTAATTCACGAAATAAACCGCCCAATTAAATGGTCTGTTAAGAATTTAGAAAACGCGTCAGTTGACTTTCATTAAGACGGGTTTTCACGGGTGCGTTTCTTAGCGGAAAGAAACGGCGGGGCTCGTGCGGGCCCCACCTCACAAATATCCTACCAAGGGGGTAGGATATTTCTGGATAGCATCCTATCCAGTTCAACTTAGTTCAAGCCGCCTTTAAGCGGCTTCAAGTGGCTTCCAAGCGGCTTAAGTGAAATAAAATAAAGTTGTCGCAAAATTATTTTATTTCTTAACTTTAAGCCCGAAAATTAAAAACCACACCCGAGCAAACGCAACTCCGGAAGAGGCGTTTCTAAGCAAATACCGGCACTGCGATTTCATCGGTTCCCTCAGAATTCGATTCCGGGCACCAGTTCAAAAGTTAGAAAAACATGCTCGTCCGTTCACTGAACGTACCTGAGCCAAACTTCGGAAAATGATTCCGGGCACACCGGGCCTCGGAATCAGGCGCCGTCAGAAATTGCGTTCTTGTAAAATTCCAAAGAAAATTAAGAAAAAAATTTCCTTGAAATTTACGGGTCTTTACATTACTCCCACCACAGGGATTTACGTCCCCGTAAAGCTTCAACACAAACTAGGGATACAAAGGCGGTACTGAGCACGCATCTGAGCCTTCCGCTCCCATGTGCTCACCTGGACCTTCTCTGTCGTGGCCTGGACCACCTATGGTCCCACTAGAGCTGCCACGATTTCATCCTTGCCGATAAGATAAATCTGGTCTCATCCCCTGGATGAACCACGTTCTTCGCCTAATACGGTCAATCCCGACATGGATGATACTAATTCATACCAAGGATGACGTCGTAAGGCCTCGACGCTACTACCAAGAGATCCAATCGTTACTCTCGCCTCCAAAGGTTGAGTCACACTGTCGGCTTCAGTGTGTGATAACTGGGTCTCCTCCAGTAGATGTCTCATAGGTGAGGGTCAAGTCAACAGTCTAAACCGGAACCTCTTAGTAACAACACAAGAGAGGACAGGAAAGTAAAATGCCACAAGGAAAGGTGTCTTTTATTACTGCAGCTCAAGTACAAAGACACAAAGCATCTATAAACACACATCAACAAAACTAGAAGCAACGTGAACAAAAGTCTCCAGGTCTGGAGCTAGTCTCGCTCCTGTCCATCTGCTCCCGGAGCTCCATGATCGTAGGCCTCAGCTGCCTGAAGCTGAGCTCTCCCATGTCCTCATGTCACCTACGGTCGGGGTGGACCGCCTGGTGGTGGTGGTGGCAACACCCCGAAGCGCCGTCCACCTCCTACTGCACGACCAACTCCCCTGTCATGGCCGCCTACTCCTTGCGGCCCGCCCTGATCGAACCTCTGCCTCTGCCTGGGGGGTCCTTCGTTCGTCTGCTGGTCATCCGTATGGCGGGTCGGACAGTCACGAGCCATGTGACCAACCCCGCCGCAGGAGTAACACTGCCCTCTCATGGAAAGTCATTGCCCACCCCGAGTGCCTCGCGAAAACGATCCAGAGTCATGCTGGCGACCACCTGTAGGTCCAGTCCTCTTGGACCCCTGCATCATCCGTCTACTGCCCGCTGCAGAAGACTCTGCCGCATGCCAGTAAGTGGTGGGTCCTGCTGCTGGAGACTGCTCAGCAAGGAAACTCTCCACTAAGAGGGCTCGCTCTAACACCCCTGCCTGAGTCGGAATGTTGAGGGAGATCATCGAAGCCCTGATCTCATGCCTCAGTCCCTGCTCGAAGGTCCGGGCCCGGAAGAACGGGTCCCGTACCATATTTGTGGAGTAGCATGAGAGATCAGTAAATCTCGCCGAGTACTGGGCCACTGACATGCTGCCCTGCCGCAGCTGTAGTAGCTCCTGGATGCGCACCGCTCGGAGGGTGGCTGGGACGAACTCAGAGTGGAAGATGCTCTCAAAGTCTGTCCAGAGGAGAGACGCCTCGTCGTGCACCTGGAGCATCAAGCTCCACCATCTGCCTGCTGCCGCGTGCAGGAGACTCGCTGCGAGGATCACCATGAGGTCTGCCGGTGTCCTCACTAATCTGAAAACCCGAACAACTGCCTCCAGCCAGTCCTTAGCGGCCTGAGGGTCCGTCTCCCCGCGGAACCTGGGCGGTCGCTGGCGCTGGAACTCATGCAGTGCACTAAGGCGACGTGCATCGCCAGCGGCTGGGGCTGGTAGCATCGGTGCCTTGGCGGGTATAGGTACCACCGGTGCCTCAGCTGTCAAAGGGCCCTATACCGAGTCCTCGACGCTCGGTGGGCTGTCATCACGCTCCACTCTCGGAATCCTAGCTGGCTGTCGTCGTGGGGCCATCCTGAAAAGGGAACAAGTGCGCCACGGTCAGGACAGTATACCTGGTGAGCTGACAGAAGTAATCACAAGGAAAACTTGAAACACACATGCAATCAATGTTTTCGTGCATTAAGTCGGAAATCAGAAGTCAGGGTCCTGGTGTATGGATACGTCGGCCGCCGCACCAACACTGGACTCCCTGGACTGATAACCACACCCAATACGCTAAACACTATTGCTTCACATAGAAGAAAGATCAGAGTCCCCGGTAGAACCGACCACCTCTGATACCAATTTGTCACGACCCGTCCTCAGGGCCCGTGCCGTGACTACCCCAAGCCCGCCTTCCATAGGCCAGGGGATGGCGACTAGCACCAAGGCGTAAATCCCAGCAAAAAGGGAAGGCATTGCCTTTGAAAAGTAAACAAGCACTACAGAGTAAGCAAGCGTAAAAGTAAACACTAAGTAAAAACTGTACAAGCTATGCTGAAAGTAAAAGGGGCTGGAAATACAAGCCCAACTATAAAGTACAACTGAAAGAAAAAACAGCAACTGAAAGGAAAAACTGCAGCGTCGAGCCGTCCTCTGGAAGTCCCACCTGAAGGGTGGGTACAGATAGCTCCAATGCTCCTCGGGTCCCGCCGTCCGCTCCGAGCACGTCTCGCTCAGTGGTCCACCTCCAGGTACTGACTCGTCGTGTAGTCCACCTCCGGGTACTGACTCGTCGTGTAGCCCACCTCCGGGTACCGTCCAGTCCTCGAACACTCGGCCTCCATCAGCACTGCATGTTGTCTGCAACCAACACAACGAGGTGAGGGCATAGCCCGTGCAGGGGTGAGTATAACGATACTCAGTAGGGACCCCGAGACCCTCAAGGTCTCTCTAAAACCAGCAAGGATAACCACAAAGAAGATCTCAACAGATAACCTCTACTTAGATATATGCCCATACATATACCTAAGTTATCAAGTAACCCATCTCAATCATGAGGCAAACACAAGGTCAAAAGTCTCAGTTCAAACCAGGATTTTCATCATCGAAACCATAACTACTGAAGAGCTCCGTCTCTGGAGTGTACAGTGGTCCTGTCACAACTCCGAGGTACTGCCCACTAACTTAAGACTGCTGTAGTACTCCACCTATCGAGTAATGCGGGCCAGCCGCTACAACCAAGCGCTCCCATGTGCCGCTACAACCAAGCGCACCTCTGTCATGGGTCTGCCGCTACAACCAAGCGCTCCCATGTGCCGCTACAACCAAGCGCACCTCTGTCGTGGGTCTGCCGCTACAACCAAGCACTCACATGTGCCGCTACAACCAAGCGCACCTCTGTCGTGGGTCTACCGCTACAACCAAGCGCTCCCATGTGCCGCTACAACCAAGCGCACCACTGTCGTGGGTCTTCCGCTACAACCAAGCGCTCCCATGTGCCGCTACAACCAAGCGCACCTCTGTCGTGGGTCTGCCGCTACAACCAAGCGCTCCCATGTGCCGCTACAACCAAGCGCACCTCTGTCGTGGGTCTGCCGCTACAACCAAGCGCTCCCATGTGCCGCTACAACCAAGCGCACCACTGTCGTGGGTCTGCCGCTACAACCAAGCGCTCCCATGTGCCGCTACAACCAAGCGCACCTCTGTCGTGGGTCTGCCGCTACAACCAAGCGCTCCCATGTGCCGCTACAACCAAGCGCACCACTGTCGTGGGTCTGCCGCTACAACCAAGCGCTCTCATGTGCCGCTACAACCAAGCGCACCTCTGTCGTGGGTCTGCCGCTACAACCAAGCGCTCCCATGTGCCGCTACAACCAAGCGCACCTCTGTCGCACACCGAGTCGTTCGATCAGTAGTCGTTGGGTCTCAGTCAGCTACACGGTCTCCGTGCTCCGCCCGCTCGTCTCCGGGAGGGTCCGCTCCACGAGCTACTGGTCGATACTCCATGTATCACAAAGTCCCGCAAGGAAGTATCTCGAATGACCACCTCGTCATAGGGGTCTCAACGCAACAGACGGCGCGTCAATCGGACGCCCGGTCTGTGAGTTATTAGCATTTTCGTCCCAGGGGCCCGGTTGGTTTCGTGAGCGAACCAATCCGGCCGTAACTCAACTATACCCCGAACACTCACATGGTATACTCATAGGGACCGTTTTTCAACGTGATCACCAATGCCGCTGACGGTTCGTCAAACGGACGTCTGGTCTGAAAGATATCAGCTTTTTCGTTCCAGGGGCCCGGTTGGATTTCAGTGCGATCCAACCCGGCCACTATCCATCTGCATCCAAAACTCGGGCGGAGGATGCCAAAAGTTCCGTTTCATCAAGAGGAACTCAACGCAATAGACGGCGCGTCAATCGGACGCCCGGTCTGAGAGTTATTGGCTTTTTCGTCCCAGGGGCCCGGTTGGTTTTTAAGGCAAAACCAACCCGACCGTACTCCACCTGCGTCCAAAACTTGGGCGGAGTATGCCAAAAGATCCGTCTCACTTAGAGGGATTAAACGAAACAAACGGCGCTTCAATCAGACGCCTGGTCTGTTAGTTATTGGTCTTTCCGTCTCACACCCACCCTGGGAAACTTCCCAGGAGGTCACCCATCCTGATCACTGCTCTAGGCCAAGCACGCTTAACTACGGAGTTTTAACTACGTAGGCTCCCGAAAAGGAAGGTGCACCTTGAGTATAGTATACCGAAACGACCGTCTCGATCCAAGGATCGTGTTGTCACTGACGGCGCGTCGTTCGGAGACCCGTAGCTCAAGATACGGCCATTTGAACGAAAACGTCCGAAGAAGGGGGGGTACGGGCCCGGCCCGGCCCGGTTGGCCCGGTCCGGCCCGGCCGGGGCGCGGCCCGGCCGGTCAGACCGGCCTGGCTCGGCTCGGCCGGGCGGCCAAGTGCCAGGCGCCGCGGGCGTTGACCCGCGGCCTGAGGGAAACTGTGGCCCGCGTGGGCCGCGCTGGTAAACCGCGGACGCGGCAGAGCCGCGTCCCGCACGGGCGAACCGGACCCGTGCGGCCGCGGGTCCGTTGGCCGCCGGCGAGTTCCGCGGGCCACCGGTATCGCTCCGGTGGTCCGCTTCTCTTCCCGTCTGCGCCATTGCTCCTCCCAGGATCCGTTCTTTACTGCGAAATCGTCAAACATCCGCTGCGGCACGTTCCGTCGTCGCCCGTCAAATCCGCACAAAACGAAGAACGGCGGAGGGTCGTCGGGCCGTGTTCGTTTGGCCCGCTCCCTCCGCGTTAGAGATAAACAACCGGGGGAATTTTTATTCCACATGGGAAAAATAACAATTTTAAGAAGATTAAAATTGTTCACAATTCGGTTCTTTAATTTCTTTAAGAAACACTGACCGGAATAAATTAAAAAGGGGTAATTCCCATAATAAATCCCTACCTCATCGATCGTCGCGCGTGGGCGTTCTTCACGGAAAAGCTCGTCGCGGAAGAGAGGGATCGTCGCGTCGTCGCGGGGAGGCGTCGCGTCGTCGTGGAATCCAGTGTTGAGTCGGCGAACTCAACGCACCATGAAACAACAGATTTAATTTAATTAATTAAATCCGTGTTTTTGGTTAAGAACTACGAAGGAGATAAAAAGGAAGGTCCGAGATTCTTACCTCAAGAAGCCGATCGAGGATCCGTCGCGGAGGAAGAGACGTCGCACAAGAACGTTGTCGGCGATGCGGATCAAGGCGTCGCGTCGTCGATTTCCGGGTTCGGCGTTCTTCGCGTTCTTCGCGAGGGAGAAGAAGAAACAAGGATCCTCTCAAATCTTCTCAAAAGATTTTGGGTTGGTCTTATTTTATTAATATTCCAACACACGAAAATAGGTTAAGAAATGATTGAATTAATTCGTTGAATTAATTCAACGAAAGAAACAGGCCATTTAATTTACGAAATAAACCGCCCAATTAAATGGTCTGTTAAGAATTTAGAAAATGCGTCAGTTGACTTTCATTAAGACGGGTTTTCACGGGTGCGTTTCTTAGCGGAAAGAAACGGTGGGGCTCGTGCGGGCCCCACCTCACAAATATCCTACCAAGGGGGTAGGATATTTCTGGATAGCATCCTATCCAGTTCAACTTAGTTCAAACCGCCTTTAAGTGGCTTCAAGTGGCTTCTAAGCGGCTTAAGTGAAATAAAATAAAGTTTTCGCAAAATTATTTTATTTCTTAACTTTAAGCCCGAAAATTAAAAACCACACCCGAGCAAATGCAACTCCGGAAGAGGCGTTTCTAAGCGAATACCGGCGCTGCGATTTCATCGGTGCCCTCAGAATTCGATTCCGGGCACCGGTTCAAAAGTTAGAAAAATCCGCTCGTCCGTTCATTGAACGTACCCGAGCCAAACTTCGGAAAATGATTCCGGGCACACCGGGCCTCGGAATCAGGCGCCGTCAGAAACTGCGTTCTTGTAAAATTCCAAAGAAAATTAAGAAAAAAATTTCCTTTAAATTTACGGGTCTTTACATATAGTGATGCTTCTAAGAAAGGTTTAGGTTGTGTGCTAATGAAAAAATGATAAAGTGATAGTCTATGCCTCAAGGCAGTGGAAAATTCATGAGAAAAACTACCCCACGCATGATCTGGAGTTGGTGGCTATGATCTTTGCATTGAAAATCTGGCGGCATTATCTCTATGGGGACAAATGTGAGATATATACTGACCACAAGAGTCTCAAATATATATTCACACAGAAAGAGCTTAATATGTTCCAACTATGATGGGTAGAGCTCATTAAGGATTATGACTGTTCAATCCACTGCCATCCCGGTAAGTCATACAAGGTGGCAGATGCTCTAAGTATAAAGGATCTTGCATCTTTATCAATGATGAGAATTAAAAAGGATCTGATCTTCTTAGATTTGAAAAGGATGGACATGGGTGTCATTAAGGGAGGAACATCATCAATCCTTTCTCAAATGATTTCTCAACCATCCCTCATGGAGAAAATAAAGTTTTCTCAAAGAAAGGATGTGGAAATTCAGAAAAGGGTGGAATCTGTTAAAAATGGGAAATCCTCTGATTTCAAAATTGATGAGGAAGGAGTTGTAAGATTTGAGACACAATTATGTGTACCATATGATCCAGAGATAAATAAGGAGCTATTGAATGAGGCACATAGCTCGACCTTCTCTATCCATCCTGGGAGTACCAAATTTTACCGTGATCTCCAAGAACACTTCTAGTGGGATAACATGAAGAAGGAGATTGCGGAATATATATCAAGGTGCTTGGTATGTCAGCAAGTTAAAGCTGAGCGACAAAAGTCCAAAGGTATGATGCAGCCATTGCCTATACCCATGTGGAAATGGGAAATGTTACTATGGACTTTGTCATGGTTCTCCATAAGACGTCGAAGGGAAATAATGCGATATGGGTTGTGGTTGACCGACTCACCAAGACATCCCATTTCATCACTATTCGGGAAGATCTCTCGCTTGAATAACTTGAAAAGTTATATGTGAAGAAAGTGGTGAGGCTGCACGGTGTTCCACTCTCAATTGTCTCTGACCGTGATCCAAGGTTCACATCTAAATCTTGTAAGAGCCTTCAACATTCTTTGAGTACTGAATTAAATTTCAGCACGGCCTATCACCCCCAAACTGATGGCCAGTCTGAAAGAACTATTCAGACGCTTGAAGATATGCTTAGAGCCTGCTCTCTAGAATTCAAAGGTGGATGGGATTAGCATCTCCCATTGGTTGAGTTCTCATACAACAATAGCTTCCACTCGAGTATTCAGATGGCTCTATATAAAGCTCTGTATGGAAAGCGATGTAGAACTACAACCTGTTGGGATGAAGTTGGAGAAAGAAATCTACTTGGACTTGATCTTGTTCAAGAGATGACAGAGATGGTTCAAGTCATCCAGAAACACATCAAATCTGCTCAAATTCAGCAAAAGAGCTATGCTGACAACCGTCGAAGGGACTTGGAGTTCGACGTTGGAGACAAAGTCTTCCTTCGAATATCTCCATGGAAGAGAGTCATGCGATTCGGGAAGAAAGGGAAGTTAAGCCCAAGGTATATTGGCCCCTTCGAGATCCTTGACCGCATAGGAGTCGTAGCCTATCAGCTTGCACTTCCACCAAATATGGCTCGAGTTCATGATGTTTTCCATGTATTACTCTTGAGGAAGTACATACCTGATCCCTCACATGTACTAAACTCATAGGTGGTGCAGCTCGAAGATAATCTCTCCTATGAGGAGCAGCCAGTAAAGAATATGGATCGAAGAGATAAGGTTCTACGCAACAAGACAACCCATCTTGTCAAAGTGTTGTGGAGGAACCATAAGTTTGAGGAAGCAACATGGGAACTAGAGGAATCAATGAAGGAAAAGTACCCACATCTTTTTTTGGCCTAGAATGTAAAATGAAATTTCGAGGGCGAAATTTCTTAAGGGGGGAAGAATGTAACGACCCAAGGATTTTAATGGAAATTGACTTTTTATAAATATGACATAAAATCACATAATAATGAACTAATAAGTGATAAGTGACCTTTAAACATAATTTTTCACTTCTGTGTTTGGAATTTTGAAAATCCGACATACACGGTTGTGTTCAAGATGTTTTTTGGAGTCTAATAAAACAAAATTATTTTTTTGCTGAAAAGTAACCTACCCAAATGAATAGTAACATACCCCTATGAATAGTGATATACCGTAATAAATAGTAACGTCACCTATGGTGGTATAAAAATAATATTCAAGTTGGAAGTACGATATACCTATATTTTAAAATGAGTTAATGAATGTTTTAAAACTGGTTTTGATAATAAATTATTATTTTAATTAAATATTAAAATAATCATATTTAGAAAATTATTTTTAAAAATTGGACTTCATTTTTGGATTCTACTCATCGAAAAATGGTTAGGGTGAATTTTTGGGATTTTTCTGAAATACTTGAATTTTTTATGAATAGTAGAATTCGATAATTTACAATAAATGCTAAATAATGGATTAATTGAGTCATCGATGATGTTCTGCTGATGTAATCCCACTTGGTTCTGGATCACATGATAAAATCACTATTCTTGGTCATGGAATACTTACTATTCCTTGTCTTGGGAAGAAATAATAAATTAATGATTATAATATCATGAAATCTCTCCTCTCCTCCACTATAAAAACCCCTCTTCACTCCCTCTTCTCTCCACTCCTCTCAAGATCAAAGCCTTCTCTAATTTCTGTCCAAATATCTCTCCAAGGTCCTACCCCATGTCCAAAATATCTCAACCTCCTCAAAATACCAAAACCTCTCTCCTTAAGAGGTTCTCGAACGAGGAAGTCTCAAGAGGTAAATTCCTCTTCCCAAATTTCTTTTTTTCTTTTAAGTTCTTTTCTTTTTATTTCTTTCCTCACCTCCCTTCACCATAATAGTATGAAAAATCCAGTAACATACATGTACTAGAATTTCTTCATTATAGTGGTATATTTCATTATCTTCTCTCTTTTCCCCACCCTTTTATTTGAAAGAAATGAAAGCACCGTTTGAGATGTGCTAATTTAGCACATTCTAGGAACAGTTTATCAATTTCTATTATTATATTTAATTCTGGTCATAAAACCATTTGTGTAATGGTTGAAACAGATTATTATATATGTAATATATCCTATTTTTTGTTCTGTAATCCTTTGGTTCAAATGTAGTTAAGTTATAAAGAAAAACACATTCTTTGTAATCAAATCCACCGATTAACAAAAACGGTTATCACTAAGGTTATATATATAATAATTAGACTTAACTCTAAGTAACCTAATTAAAATTAAAACCATGTAATCTCATAGATATTAACTAAAGAATATAACTTCAATTCTGGACAGCCACTTTCATCTTGCATATAATCCAAACTTGAATCTAAGTGAACCGATCTTTAAAGCCAAGTAAACAAACGAGCCTGAACAATGAAATTGAACCTTATAACTAATCAAAAAGGATTTTAATTAACTAAAAAGGGTTATAATAAATAAATTAAATATAGAATAGGTTCTGGAATTATGAATTAATAATCCTAATTTTTTTATTCAGTTCATTAATAACAAGTGAAGAACACCACCAGATTTAAGGTAAGGGATCCTCTCCATTTTCTCTCTTAATCAAGATTGTCCACTATACTATGCCTTTTTATGTGTACTAGAAAATGATGAGGTATGTTTAAGAACCTCTCCCATAATTCCCTATGGATTTATAAGTGATGAGAAACCTCATTTCTCTCTCATCAATCCCTCTTGGTTACACCTGACGCCATGCCGATAAAATTGTAACGAATTCTACCCGAACCTTTTGTTCTTTCGGGTTGCCTTATCTTTCTTTCAAAATGGTGTTATGTTATCTATTTATGTGAGTATTATTAATTCTGTTTATTTGTACAAGATTCTTATATCAAGACCATTTCATCACATTCTTTCGGGGATATACATGATTTTGAAAGATTCCCTCCTTAGAACTTTCCGATAAGCAAACCTGTTTTAAGGGGACTTCCCAAATTTTTACCCAAATTTCAAGTGCACTCTATCCTATGTTTTAAAAAAACATTGTCTTTATAAAATCAGTATTTTTATTATGAAAACCTTCTTGGTTCAATTCTGGTTTTATATAAAAGAATGTCCTATTTTCTATTTGAAAGGCTCTAGAGTGTTTTCCTTAAAACCGCACAAAAATGTCTTAATGCTAATGTTTCTAAAATACATTTTTAATATGTTGTCACTTATATTTGACACCAATTACCATGTTATATTCCTATTTTACCCTATGAATGTCCATGTATGTTATAATCATTTCCTTTCATGGACACTTTCATGATACGCCCATTGGATATGTTTTATTTCATGATTGTGGTGCCCAATTCTTTTCATGGGTACCCTTATGTTTATGTATGGTTGATTATGTATGATTATTTATGTGGAAAGAATATTCATGAATATGTTGAGATGGGTGCACCTAGATAGTGCTTCAATGCATTGGGTAAGGATAAGTTTCATGAGATGCGATGTGAAACGGGATTGGCGGTTAGCCTTGACCCGTACTGAAATGGGAAACAGGATTGGCGGTTAGCCTTGACCCGTACTAAAGATATGATTTATGATTCTTCCACATTTATATGATTCCATGTTTATATTATCCCATGCTTATATTAAATGATTTTATAAATTTCATGATTTGGATATCATTATGTCATGCCTATTAACTCATGTGCTTGAGATGTATCCTTATGTTCATTCCTTTACTAGGATTTTTAGCTCATACCTTTGTTCATTTGTTCCCCATGGTACCCTATGCATATGTAAGAGCTCAAAGGAAGTTAGAATCTCTTTATAGAGATTAAATAAAGAAGTTTTTTTTAGTCTCATGTTTTATGTTATA
This sequence comes from Viscum album, assembly GCA_963277665.1. NCBI lineage: Eukaryota > Viridiplantae > Streptophyta > Magnoliopsida > Santalales > Viscaceae > Viscum > Viscum album. Next base: position 1,445,697,294 of record OY728151.1, on the reverse strand, counting down.
TATACCTAGTCTTCCAAATATATTAGACTTAACGATCCTTGGCTTGTACTCTGATGATTAATTATGCTTAAAATAATGAAATGTTTTATGTAAAAGGCTTAGGTCACTATAATTCTTGATACTTCGTAGGATTGGTGAGATGGAATACCACTTGGAATTGACACTGTAGTTGGAGAGGGTGCACGACGTCTTCCACCTATCCCAACTGAGGAGATGCATGCATGACCCATCTCACGTCATCGACCATGGTGAGCTGAAGATTAACGACTGGGTGACTTATACGGAGTACCCGGTGGAGATAGAGGATCGACAGGAGCGGATCCTTCGTGGGCGGTCAATACCTCTGCTGTGTGTTCTATGGTAGCACGAAATCTCCAGGAGTGCACATGGGAGTGAGAGGATCATATGTGTGCCCAGTACCCCTCTTTGTTTGTGTAGCATTGTTTGGATCTTGGGGGCGTAAATCCCCAAGGTGGGGAGGATGTAAAGACCCAAAAAACTCCATGATTTTTTTAATTATTTGGGATTATTTTGAGTCTGTAAAAATTGACGACGCGTAATTCTGAGGCCCGGTGTGCCCGAAATGAATTTCTGAACTTTTTTCAGGTACATTCCATAAATGCGCGGGCGGAATTTTCTATCTTTTGAACCAGTGATCAGATTAAAAATCCAAGGGCCTCGTTGAATCCGCAACGTCGAGATTCTCTTAAGGGAAGCTTCACTTCTACCGCAGTTGATCGGGATAAAGAGATAGTTTTTTGCGACTTTTAAAAAAATAAAAAAATAATATAAATTGTTATTTTATTTCTTTCTCTTATTCCTACCACCTGTTGAGTGGTGGTGGTGGGGACCATGGAGGTGGTAAGACATTTAATTATGGAGTGTTAATTGCACGGTTACACAATGGTTGTGTAACAACCCCTCGCGTAATTAATGAGACTTTAATTACGTCAATTAATGAGGCACATTAATTATGTCAATTAATGAACCTCATTAATTCCTCAAGGCGTTGCTCGCCTTTCCCCCTCATATTTAAATGGATCTCGGGGTGGAGTTTTGGCACGACTTCATCAAATGAGGAACCACTTACAAATTGATGCCACGCCTTCCACCGACAAAGAACGGAGGATTGACGACGCCCGTTGTAGGATCGATCCGAAGGTCGATGGACGACGAACGCCAATGCACGTGAACCTTCTCCTTCGTCTGCAATACCCTCGAACGTGGAAGCACCATCATCCGTGACATCCCCAATGAATCGCGAGGTAGGGGTTGTCTTTTAATTCAAAAATTTCCCTCGATTGTATTCCTCATTCTTGTTTTTGCGGGAGGTTGTTGCGGGGGATTTGAACAGGGTTCAACATTATTAAAATGTGATGACTAAAAACATCCCTCTTGTTATAAACCTAACGCGGAGGGCGTGGGCCAAACGAACAAGGCCCGGACCCTCCGACGCTTGTTTTTTTTTTGTTGCGTTCTTTGGGGAAGGTTTTCCTAATTCGACGGCAACACGAGACAAAAGGTCACGATGTGGCGACGGTGATCCATGAGGCCCTTAGACGCAGATGGCACCAAGAACGAACCACTGGAGCACGTTTGGTGGCCCGCGGAAAGAACCGCCGGCACACCATGTCGGTAGTGGCTTGAGGAGGCCCGCAGCAACTGGCCACCAGCGACGAGAAGGCGGTGTGCCATCGCACGCCGAGGTGGCCAGAGGCGGTCAGCCCGAGCCGGCCGCGCAGGAGAAGGGTGGCGCCAGCAGGCGCTGCCGATGGCAGCAACCGCGGCCTGCAGGTCGGGGCAGTAGGGGGCGGCGCGGTCCCACGATGCGTCGCGTCACGGTAGAAGAAATGGCCCCACATTCGTGGGGCTAGCTTGGTGAAGTGGTATGCCTTCAGGCGGACCAAGCCGGATGCGGGCCGACCGAATGGGGTGGACCCGCCCAGAGGGCCGGACCCGCGGCCCAGTTGGCCAGCGCTGGTGGGCTAAGCCCCACCTGGCGGGCCGGGCCAACAGCAGCTTGGGCCCGCGAACCAGTCGGGCCGACCGGGACTGGCCGGACCTAGTGAACCAGGCTTACCCTTAACGGACCAGACCCAGGTGGGGTCAGGTAGACCCTGGGACCCGTTGTGTCGGGCCAACCTAACCGAGTCAAACCAGGCCCCGATCCAACCGGCCACTGCATAGAGAAACGCCTGTAACTAACGAACCTGTTGTCTGTTCGACACGCCGGCAGTAACGTTGGGACCCTTTTTGGAAAGCGAACCCTTTGGCATATTCTGGTGGGTCTGACTGAGCGAGGACGAACTGAGGTGTGATCACCCCCATTTCACAGAAAGGGATGTAACTAACAGATCTGGTGTCTGATCGACGCGTTGTTTGTGGCATAAGGACCATTGTGACAATGCGGTCCTTTGGAGATACTCTAAGTGAGTTTTGACAGAGTTTGACGTGCGACCTGGGTTGAATTAGACTTGAATCCAATGAGACCCTTTTTACAAAAGTGTCCATATCTCACATATCAGACGTCTGATCGACGTGTCATTTGTTACATTGGGACCCCTATGACAGGGCGGTCTCTTGGAAATGCTTTTGTGGGACTTCATACCGGTTGAAATATGACCAATGGCTTGAGGAGCAGAGTCTTCTGGAGATCAGACGTGCTTCGTGCGAGAATCATGTGGCTAGCTGTGACATGAAGAAGAAGAAGAAGAGCAACCAGTACAGGGTCAGTATGAGAAACTCCAAAGTAGGATGATCTGGCTGTATGACTAATCACCCCTATCTCTGTACCAGTGACCAATACAGGTCAATACCGGCGACCAATACGGGTCAGCACCAACGACCAATACAGGTCAGCATCTAGCGACCAATATGGTCAGCATATAGTGACATATACGGGTCAGCAGTAGAGTTACTACGGATAGGATGATCTGACTTTACGACTAGTCATCCTTATCGCAGTAACCTTGAAGTTATACTGTTAGAGTGAGTTGTCTCTTTTGCTTTTGTGCTTCATGATTTATATCATGCTTGTGATATTGCCTTTGCGGTATTTCTTGTGATGTTTTCCTTTGTGGATTACTGAGAGACCTTCGGGGGTCTTGGGGTCCCCTACTGGGTATTATTATACTCACCCTTGCATGGACTCCGCCCGCGCATGTGTGTCTGGTGCAGCCTATTGACGCTCTAAGGCAGACTTTGGAGGTTCGGGACTTGGTGGAGCTTGATGCAACGGGAGCAGTCGAGATCCCTTTCTTCAACTTTAAACTTACAGCTAATACCCTCCAGATTGCGCTCTAGGGTAGATGCGATAGCTGTTTACTTTCTTTTTAGTTTTTAGGGCTTGTATTTCGGCCCACTGTTTTCAGTTTACAGTTGTACTTGTGGTTGAACTTTACACTTGTGGGTGTACTTTGCTTTTGTTGGTTGTTTACTTCAGTTGCCCTTTTTGAGTGTGTACAGATCTCTATGGTAATGTCTTCCCTCTTCGGGAAAAGCCTTCGGATGCTAGTCACCAACTTCTGGCCTATGGAAGGCGGGTTTGGGGTAGTCATGTTCGGGTCCCGTGGGACGGGTTGTGACATTTAAGGTGCCTTTTGTTAAGTTCTTAATTCCACTTATTTTTAACCTTTTATTCAGCCATTAGACAGTTTCATATATGAGGCAAGACATTCTCAAAAGTGGATGATTCATTGCTTCTCTTGTTCATCCGGTTAGTATTTGAAATTGTGCAAAACTTATTTGGAACATTTCATTTCAAAAGCTTTACTTGCAGTTCTTGTCCTTTTATTTTTAAACTGATTGACTTGCATCATTAAGAACTGATCAATACAAACATAAGTCTACTTTTCAAAAGTCAATGAAGCAATTAATTGATTAAGGACAATCAATGATTTGTGTGGGAGACTTTGATATGTCCTTTAAATTGAAGATTTTCCACATCTTTTATTTTGGTTTTTAATGAAATAATTATTTAATTTTTCACTTTTTTGTTGAATATATGAACTTTTTTAATTTTATAATTATTTTTTTGTCCTTTTTTATAACTAATTTTGTATTTTAACCTTTTAAATATTTAATTTTGTATTTAGTTTTTCTTCCTTTTGACTTCTATGTTTTTATTGTGATGTCATAATATTTTTTGGGTGTTTAGTTTTATTAATTAATCAATTAATCATTTTAATTACAGTTAATTAACTTAGTCCTTAATTTAACATTTAATCTTTTAATTTTTTTAATTAAAATAAATTAAATTTAGTAATTATCGTTATCTAATTATTTTAATTGATTAATTTATATCCTTTAATTCCCATGAACTCCACACATGGTCGCCAATGTCTACCACCAGTAGCTCACTCCTTCAATCTGCTTCCATCGTTTCCTTTGCGAGTCGCCGTCACCACTTTCTCATCTCGAGCCACTGTTGCAACTCAGCCAAATCCTCCCAACCCTACATCCATTCCACTGCTGCCATTATGTGACGCACCGTCGCCCTCCTTGAGTCACCGGTACCACCTCAGCACGACCGACCGATGTCTCACGCACCATTCATCCTTCATCTATTGTAATAACACTTCAAAATCAATGAAGATACCGACATTTGATGAAACCTAATAAAATCACAACCCCAGCTTTCATCATATCTGCCAACTCCGTCCCACCGCAGCGCAAGGCCGAGTTTCCACCCTCATCCACCGTAGCAATCCCCTAGTTCAGATCTGAAACTCCGATTCACCAAATCAACAATGTTTCCAGAGATTCCATCTGCACCCAACCGAGGCCGAGCCGGAACCGCCACCGCCGGTGCTGGAGCAGTCCGCCGCTGCTTTGAGACCCAGCGGAGGATCCCGTCGCCTCTTTTCCGCCGCCGCACTAAGGGAGCAGCAGCTTCCGTCGCTAGGAGGGAGGACCACCAGATCCGCTACCCTAAGCTGCCCCGCAGCGCAGTGATGGAGAATCCGATGTGGCTTCTCAAAGAAGCCATGAGATTTCCCCCCTGCGCAGTGTGAAGAGGGGGGAGATTGATATGGAGAAAAAAATAATAAAAAAATAAAATAAAAATAAAAACTAAATAAAAAATTAAAACATAAGTACAACAAAACAAATAATTTAAATTTTTTAATAATAATAATAATAATAACAATTTAAAATTAAAATTAATTGTTTTAATTTAGTTAAAAAATTTCAATTATTAACTTTAATAATATAATAATTATAATAATTTAACTTAATTTTTTTTAAATAACTATAATAACTTTATAATAATAATATTCAGTAAATAATTAACTTAATAAATTAAATAACTTTAAAAATAATCATAAATTTAAATATCATTTAATTTTAATTTTAATAAAATAATAAATGTTTTAATTGAATTTTTAATTAATTAAAATTATAATTAATTAACTTTAAATAAATATATATAATTATAAACTAACATAATCAATTAAAAGTCTATAAAAGTTGTAATTTTTAATTATTTCTTTTGCCTTTTTTATGTTTTGCACATCCATTCTAGAGCCGAAATGATGTTCAGGTTCAACTCAAACAAACTTCTAGTGGGTCTATTGAGTTAGTTACATGGGAGTTGCTAAAGATATTTGTGTCGTAGAGAAAAAGTATACGTGTGCAGTGATATGTCTGGAGACAAAATTCAGTCGGTGGATGCTTTGGGTGAAAAACCGAGCACGATGGGAGACTTTTAAAGGGAGAAGGCGACAGCAGTGCAAAGGGGATTTAGACAATTTCATATTCAACAGTTATCATTCCTTTGACACCTGGGAGAGCGAAAAAGACCTAGAGAACCTCTTCTTGGAGACCCAATGACCAGCCGAGTAGCACGATTGTAGTTTGTAGGGGAGATCGCTTTTCTCCTATCATTTTTTATCTCTGTGATGTTCTTTTTTGCTGTTACTGGATTTTCTTTTGAATGCAATATGATTGTCACCTAAATGCATCAAGTTAAGGGAATTTAAATCTAGTGGTGACTTCATTTCTTTTCTTCATTTGTTTCGTTAAAACAAAGAAGTAGATTCAACTGACGAAGTTGAATCTGTTTCTTAAAATTGAAATGGTTTTCACACCTCATGACCCTAATTTCTTAACTCCATGATATTTTGGTGAAAAAGATCCAGAATTACCTTTTCAAATCTAAAATCCATTTCTACTGGATTAAATCAATGAGATTTATTCCAATATATTTGATTCAATTACATTCACAGTTGGGTGACTCTAGTGGTGGTTAGCTTCTAGATTTACTTAGTTAAGAGATTAATCTCATGTTGAGGGAGATTAATTGGTCATTTTTGGAGGTCATGGATTCAGTAGTAAACAAATGAAGATGCTTACTATTCAACCAGTAGAGTTAGATTCCATGGGCTTGTCCCTTCATTGGAAGTTTCTCAATCATTGTTTCCTTATTTTAGTTCACCGTTCTTCCAATAGTTTCATCATTTCTCTAGTTTAGGACATAGTTTCCTAGTTAAGCTTTGTTTCTTCTCATTGTATTTATATAAAAAACACAAAATAAAACAAAACATAGAAAAAGTAAAAAATACATTTTCATCCCACTATTTTCAATAGTCGTACTGTTTTGAAGAAAATTGGTCACTCCAACTCCACCTTTTCCTTCCCTTGGGGTTGATCCTGCTTGCCACTGAACTACAGTTATTAGGAAAATAAAAATAAATAAACTTTGACTGGTTCCAATGACAGTCAGGTCACATCTCACATCATTTCTCTACTTTTATTTTGAATTAATAATCATATTTTTCAATGATCATTAGTGAAATTCAACAATCCTATACAACCTCTTATACCCAAAGGTGTCCCAAACCATCCACAATGCTCTATGGGTCATCACCCTCAAATAGACGAGGAAACAAGTCTTTAACTAGAAAACATGATGTAGCTCCCATGTCTTCCCAACTAATTCCAATATATTTTGGGATATGATCACCACCACAAAATGAATTCTAAGGGAAAATATCATCCTCATAACCTTCTTTCTCAATGTGACTAGTTTCACCGTCTGTCCATGAATAAGGATGATGAGATTATCACCTTTTTAAAATCCATCAAGAACATATCTAGTGTATATCTGGTCACCCAACATCCCACAATTTATTTCCTAGAGTTAAAACTTCATGGAACTATTAAGAATTGGGGGGGGGGGAGGTAACAACTATCGATTGCTGGTAAATCGCCCCATCTTTAGGTTTCTCATGTTCTCCAACTCAGATGTAGAGAAAAATGGATTTCATAAAATAAGACTACCATGAATTGATCCAAGAAGGGTCAAGGATTCATTCCACAAGTCTCACAACTCTAATAAGGTGTAAAACATTCCATAAGTTATCTCTATGACTTGAAAACATACACAATGGGTTTAAAAATCCACCTATCTTTTATTCTTCTCCAAAATATAGCTGGTGATAACCTTTCTAGTGGTTAGACACTGAGAACCACTTATTCCCAAAACACTAGTAGATGAACTTAATGATTATTAGGAGTGGACACACTTCCTCATTTCACATGGATTAATTGATACCAATTAAAAACCAACCTGAAGTACTCATTTTCCTCTCAGGTGAACCACATTGGTCTTCCCAAGTGAATACATTGGGTCTTACAGAAACCCTTTCATTGTAAACTCCATACTTCACCTTTATATTATGAAGCTCAATGAGTCTAATCTGATATGTTGTTGCAAAAATCTATGGAGATCATTGGTTCAAGTCCTTGAAAAATCAATAATCTCAGTGTTGAGATAAAACCATCATGTCCCTTGGAATGATGTACTCATGCATTTACACCATTGCAGGATAACAAAATCCTATAGAATTCACTTCTCCAAATGTATTACAAGATAAATGATAATAATTAAATCATAACAACTTATACACGAGATCATCCTGCATTGTTTAGGATCACTCCTAATCAATAGAGGAAACCACCTTCTCAACAAACCACAAACACTGCCACACTCACTAGTGGGAAAAATCTGATAATTAAACATATGAAAACCATCCATACTATGGAAAATTTCATAGGGTATAACTACCACAATAAAGAGTTTCCATGTGAGGAAATATTTCTCTCTATCTCTCTCACTCCTCCCTGAGCCTAGTCACAATGTTGGTAGAATCATGTAATCAATGATCCTCTTTGTAGGAGCCTCAAATAGAATAGTGAGCAAAAAATCTCTATTGGTATCAAAATGTCTTGAATAGAGGATATTATCACGAATAAGTGGATTATGAATCCTTGTGAATAATGAAATTGGGGTATTAAAAACACATACCATACCTCCAATCACACTCGAAACCTCTGCTATCTCCAACTTATTGGAGCCCATCATTTCAATTTACCACATGTTTACCACTCCCAAGGATTTCTATGAAACCTTATCACAACAAATGTACCTATAAAACTCATGTAAAATGAACTCATCCACTGAACCTCAATACTATATTCATTATCTAGAACTAACTCTCCCATACAATTCTTGACCACATATAAAAAACATGTATATGTGTGGGGTATTATCCCTCTTCCTTGAATGTACAGATTCAATCCAAACATCACCAACAAGCGGCTCGATAAATGCCCCAAATATACCTAAAAACAACTCAAAATATTGATGAAAAAGATTGGCTAAAACCTATGAATAACAATACTAAAAAAAATTGAAGGAACACATATGGTACCTCAAAAAACTTCAAGAGCCTCTTGGTAAACAACCTCCAACTCCAACAACTGTCCAAGATTCTATCTAGAATCTTCCTAAGCCTAGTGTGGTCCACAAGGGGTGGTGCTGGTAGTATCAAACTGAAGTTCCAGAAAAATCCTACTAATACTCAATCTCCTCATCATTTCTATTTCCCACATACCTCCTTGCTCTAGTCACTACTTCTTCTAAGGTGGTTCATTGACCACCTCTATGATAGTAACACAATGGGTATAAAAATCACTTGTGATATGTCATCTTCCATCACAAGCATTAAAATTTATCATCTTTGGAGAAGAAATTTTTTATGGGGGTCTAAAATGAAACATCATTTTTTGAGACTTATGTCGGATTCTATATGTCGTTTGGTCATACTGACAATGCTTCCTGAGTGATCGCTATATCATAAGTACCATATATTCACTCAAACCCTATTCATAATCCTGAAAAAAATAGTACCATACACAACTTAGTCTGAAATGATGCATCAAACTAAACCATTGGAGGTGGGTCTATGAAATATTCAAAATGAGAAAAATTAATGTAGTTACCATCATAATGAAATTCATCTTCATAACTAATCCCTTATAGGGAGGCCTCATCACTCATTAGGTCAAACTCTCGACTATAACTGGGAAGCCTAAATGGATGTCATCATAGAAACATCTTGAAAGAGACAAGCTATGCCATGGTCGATGATTGTATCTTTTCAACTAACATAAGAAGGAAATGTAAACCATATCCTATTCCAATATTCTTAATGTCCTATTTTTTCCCCAAAATCTTGTGACTACATGTAACAAGTCAATAATCAGGGTATCATTATCCCAATGAATGGATATGTTGGCCACTGCACCAAAAGTACAGTCTCTATATTGAATGATAATTTGGAAACATTTTAACACAATTCCCTAGTACCACATCCATAAAACACATCTGAAAAAAAAATCTCTTAACAATGGATAGAACTTCTCTATTACCACTCCATTATGACCCGACCCACTAGGGTGCACCTAGCCCGTGGGAGGTAGAGATCAAACCACCCCAATGACGTCTCCATTGGCTAGGGCTTGAGATAAGTGTCAAGAATAAATATTTAAAATGTTAGAAATTTGTTTAATATAAAAGTATATAAGAACACATCTCTAAGATCAAATAATATTGAAATGTTAAATAACTAATAATAATGTATGAATAAATCTATAACCCATAATTAGAGTATGAAATAAATTATTTGAAATCATAAAAAGGTATAAAAAAGTCTCACCCATAAATGGAAAATATATTTTCTTGACTGCTTAGAATGAGGGCACAACTATCAAATGGAACCCTACTATACACCTCAGTCTACCATGATAAAAATAAGCTCCACCTTCTCATAGTCCTCCATGGGAATCATAAAATTTTATCATATAAATAAGGCAAGACATGTGAATTTAGATCCCATACTGGGGTGAGTATAACAATACCCAGTGTGACACCCCAGAAACACCAAACATAAAGCATCGATAGTAGTCATCTCATGAAACACATGTTTGTCAAACAAGATATGTGACCTAATGATAAACTTTGATATCCCATATATAATTATAAAATAATCATAGTCACAAATTTTCTCAACCACCATTATCCATATATACTCTTGAGGATTCAACATAATTATATTCTAGGTGGAACTGCTCTAAGAGCTATACTTACACTGATGATACTCGTCCTAGAGGTCATGATCTTATGGCCTAGACAATAAAAATCACATAGGAAAATGATTGGGTTCATATGATATATACACTCAATGAGGATAATACCCCCATTTTAAAGATCAAATATTGATACACGTATAGGGGGTCAATGGAAAGGGATCATTAGGGGGATAATAGACCCTATTGGAAACAACCTCATAGAAAGTGTATCGATGATCATGAGAGTTTTTTTCACAAAAATTCCACAAACCCTAACTAGGGAAACAAGATGGAAATAAGTGTATCTCTAAACCTTTTAGGGGGATACATACTCCAACCCGATGAGGGTTTTGAGGTCAGATGCTTAGGAAAATATATCATACTCTCGTCAGAAGAAACATATTGAGAAAAATCACAATAGAAGAAGGATATATTCCCACACTGTACTGATCATTAGGAAGCTACCTAGGGGTCACCCTCCAATGGATGGGTTGAGATACTTCACTAAATCCTCACAAGAATTGTCCAATGGAACACACTCAACCAATATAGGTCCATGGAATCTCACATGAGAACACAAACAATTTGAACTGTGGAGAAAGAGGACTCCAACCTATGTTCAATGTAGTAAAATGCATGCCCCTATGGGTACATGACATGTCTCACAAATCCTAGAATTTCTTATGTATCTTTATCACACGACATGCACTTTTCCAAAATATACGGCATGTCCCAATCGTACATGGTGTGTATAGGTCACCTTGGAACTTAGTGTATCATTTGCTCATACTCATGTATACTTGTTTGTTCCCATATACTTGGTCATGTCCTAGTACATGGCTCTACCCATGTACTATATCCATCGAGTGTACTTCCAAAATACAACACCTATGGGTCCACATGGACATCTATTCATGTACCACCTGTACACAATGATCCATGATCTGCATGTTACATAACATGTGACTTGGAAGACAAGGGTGTAACACTAATTGGACTCCTAGGAATGTACCCCTGTACACGCCAAGATGATTGGATAAGGTTCACATGGAATGTGATATCTGTCAAATGACATGTGATAATTATCACTATGCATAATCTCTAGTTCATTATAGAGGGGGCGACAAGGCATGAGTTTATAGGAAAATATGCCATGTAGTCTGGAATTTCATATAAATTACTTAATGTTCAAATATATTCACTCAATCCACTAAAACCACCAATTTAACCATAAATATCACCGTATGTCATGAATATGGGTCGACCAAACCCTCTTTCTTTCATTGTCTGAATTCTATCCATATCCATTTTTTGGGTAACAACCACTATCGCACCTCGTCGTTGTTGCATGGCGAAATTGTTAATGGGAACTCCCAATCCATTAGTGGATCTATATACATCATTGTGTCTTATAACAATGATGTAACATATATATACAAGACCTATGGTAGTGATATATTACACCAATGACCAAATGTGCGATGATCGGTCAACAAGTATTCTTCAAATTATAAGGAAATATATAATTGCAACAATAAACACACATAGAATGGGGAGTGAAAATACACAGAACACCAATGTCATAAAAAAACTATGCTAATGTTAATTTTTTACATGATTATTTTTTATAAGGTGAAGAAAAAAGAGTATTAAATTAATAAAAACAATATCAATTCCTATACCACGAGAAGATAAAACAATTAGTTGATTTAATAAATTGATCCATGAATTAATTTTTTATTGGATTCATTCATGTTCATAATGGGTAAATCAAAATAAGATAAATCTACACAACATAATGTCATACATCGATTTGGATCAATAACTGAGAAATAATCATCCTAAATCATTATCAGTGATGAGATCTACAAGATTTTCTATCATTGGTCATCCATACAGTTCTCCGATCATTAATGCATGGCCTTGATGCCTGCCAATTTCCTCCATTCTCTTCTCTCAATTATTAGGGTAATGAGGCTAACCTAATGAATTCATCATAACTATATATTTATTGAAAAAAACCCAGGTCACTTCATTATTGTTATTAATAAATAAAAAAATTATTTTACTTCATTGTTTTCTACCACAATGGATTTTTACTAGACACCCAGCAATGATATATTTTTGTCTTTCATAGAGTAAACCCCACATTTTGAACTCAGTGGTGGCCTTTGTTTTTTGATCCGCGACTCCATTTAGGAGTTGGTCAAATTTTTTGTGAAAACTATGTACACATGATATAAATATACTTTTATATCATTAAAATATCAATTTTGATCTCAAGATGTCTCAGAATCTCATGTTGTCTTAGTGGAAAGCTTTGGATACATTCTAAGAAATATTCAAAAACATTAAATAGAAAAAGATAATATATTTCAATATTGTTCCTAAAATAATAGCTGTAGTGTCCTAAAAGTAAATAAATGTTATTATGATAAGGAAACCACATTTAATCACCCTATTTCATCAAATGGGAATTTTAAATATCACTTGTATGTACATATGTCTTACCATCTCTATGTGGTGATACAATTCATTACTCATCCACATATTTTATGGATGGGTATTATGATGAATACAATTTTTATATATGGTATTTTTTTAATAATTATAATTCTTTAATGATAAAATAATATCTATCTTGTTACCTTCCAAACCATTTGAAAACAATAACTTCGATAGTGCGTATGTGTGGACTACCACCTCCATGAACAGAAGTGATTCGATTATCATTAATTTTTACTAAAATGGTAATAAGGATGTTTTTAATGAATATATATGAAATATATGATATAGTAATAATTCTGGAAAGAAAATATATCATTTTACATTCATTCGTAACATCTTTCAAAAAGTGAACATAGCATTCAGACGTGCGTATGACCTACCGTCTCCATGAATGGTGTAATTCATTTTTATCTCTACTTTTTTGGATGAATCTACATATGTATATAATGAATAGATATTATATTTATATCATGATTAAAATTTTAGATATTATGGAACCATAATTAGTGTATTTGGATGGATACTACCAACGAAAATAATATATAAAAAAAGAAACATATATTTCCTTGAACAATTATTTTAATATGAAATTGTTAACAAATAGATGAAAAAAGGTTATAAGAAAATCCTATAAGTAATTATATATATGAGTATTTTTATTGGATATATATATATATATTAAATGTATATTTATTATATTGGAGGCTCATATGAATTCAAAGAAAATCGGACCTAAGGTAAGATATTTTTTATCACTTTTAATTATATAGGAAAAATGCATTATACACCACTTGTTTAATTTTTGAGATTTATTTAATTCACATCAATGGAATTTATAATGATTCTTATTAATTTTATGGGTATTTAAATATCCATATAATGTTATTTCTTTCATGGGACTTAATATTCAAATGATATAAAGTGGTAAGGGTTTTATGTCACAATTTCATTGTTCATTATGATTGTTTTACGATTATGTTTTCTATGATGAAAAATGAAACCTACATCTCATGACACTAATCAATTTTGTATCTTATTATTAAGTTTTGAAAATAATTTTATCCCTTTAATTTTCAACATATTAATCAACCAATAGTTTAAAATTTCGGTTTTAATGAAAATCCTACTTATTTATCTATTTGGTTATTTTTTTATTATATATCCATTTATCTAAAATTATTTTATAAAAGTTTTTTAATATAATATAATGATTATTTAAAATAATTTTTACCCATGATGAGTTTTTAAAAAATTGTTCAAAATGAATCTTCTTTTCATTTTTTGAATGAGATAATTTTTTTTTCAAGAGTATATTGAATGTTTTATTATATTGTATACAGAAAAATTTAAATTTACCACTATTATAACCACTAAATTCCTTTAATTATACATTAAATTTTTAGTTTTTTATTTTAAATATAAAATTGATTCCCTGAAATTTAATTTTTTTTATATTTTAAAGAAGTGGTTTGAAATAAGAAATAAAATTTTCCTTAAGAACAATTAATTATATTTTATTGGGTTTTATATTCATAAAAAATAATCTTTGATTTAAATAATGCTTTACTAGGTATATGATCACAGAATACCATAATTATTATTTCTCTTATTTCCTTATGATTATGATGATAATATTTTTATGAAATATGTTCCTTTTTAATGGGGAATCATATGTTGAAATGATGAAATGTTTAGGAAACCTATTTCTTTTATATAGGTTATGCTGTGATGAACTATTAATAAAATCCATTTTTTTCATGAGACCTAATATAACTAATATTTTAGGATCATTTGGAAAATGAGTGTATTTTTTTCATTATGTGATGACAGTTACATTATAACTAGGGATATTTGTCATATTATAACCATGGAATGTGGTTATGTTATAACCACGGATAGTGGTTATGTTATAGCAAATGGTGGTGGATAAATTAAAACTATATACGATGAATACCTATATCCCCTCCAATGCATTAGATAAATATTTATATATCATATTATAAATAGGAATGGAATGAGGAGTTATCCTAGTTTAATAATAAAATTTCTCCATATTGATACACTTGGGAGTGAACCATGACTACTATGATGGCATCGTGAGTGAACCAATTAAACTATAATAGTATTTTTAATGTGTCATGACAACTAAGAAAATGATTTTCCACACTTATTAGTATGCCACAACCTTATGTCTTATTCCAATTTTATGATATCATGGTTCATGTTTGTTGATTCCTTTATGAATCATGTATTTTAATCAACCATACATTATTCCAAGACTAAAGATTATTATCTATGAAATGAGGGGTATAAATTTTAAATGTATACTCATTTTCTCATACCCTTATTCTCAATTTATTCTAACGTGATCATTGTTATGTCCCTTTCATGCCCATAATGAGTATTTAATCTCACCCTTCTTTATATTTACTTTCATATAGTTATGATGTCATGTATTATGAATGTTAGGTCTTTAGTGGGCACTAGTTTATATGAACATAATGAGATAATCTTATTAATATATATATTTTTATCTATCCATGTTTCCAAAGATAGTACACCTATTCAAATATAGTGTGGATAGTTATGATATATATTTAATATTCATCTAATATAATGTAATGTAAATTTATTAAAAAGTATGGGTTGTTATATGTGATTCCTCAATTTAAATGATTTTAGCCTCATCTACATGAATAGGCTCTAAATAACAAATATCCATTCACTAGAATCTAACCATGCTCTGACCATGTTTCTAACCACCCAACCATTGGTCAATAGGTCCATACACCTAAATAGTCCCACCCAACAATCTCAATCTTGATATCCATGCACCAAAAATGTTTTCATTATATATAAAGGCATCATAATGCTGATTCCAAAAACATAAGGACCTATAACACATCAATCTAAAACATCAAATATCATACCTATGTTTCATCTCTAGAAAACCACCACCCTAAATAACCCATCACATGAGTTGACCCTAGACAAACCAAGCACAAACCACTAGTCCCCATGTCAAAAATATGTCCCATAATGTATCTATCCTAGACCTACCATTCTGGTGTCTTATTAGGGTCACTATTTTTGACCACATAGTCCATATGTCACCCACATAATAACACAATCCCACTTTAATTATAACTCATGGGAAATATCCTTGTTCCAACCTTGATTGTTATATAACATGTGAAGTGCTTGAAAACCCTATCTAAGAGAGGATAAGATTAAGGAAACTAATGGTGTTCAAATCCTAACTATATGGGTTGATTTATAGAGGTTTTTAATTCTATTTTATAGTGTAAAAAAACCTATATTTTTAATTTGATACCCATTTAACAGAAATCCATTGATAACATAGTTTTTTAAACAAAGGAATCTAATTCCATAATCATATTAGGAATCACCTACCAAGCACCAGCCTACTAGAACCCTATCATCAAAAAAATACTTCTAAAAGACTTATCCTTAGAGGGTTACGATGTCAACATAAAATTATAATGAGTAGTCCCTCACTGAGTATCTATGTAGGGTAACACATAATCAATGATACAATTTACTAACAACATTCATGCACCTATCAACATCACAATAAATGAAACAACTAGGTAAAAATTAATGAAGGTTGTTTATGTAAAATATCATAGTAATATATATGGGTAAACTTCATATATGTTTTTATGAGTCTCTAGTTAACCTTACCAAAATTATATACACTAATATAACCCCTAGTAGATGTGAAATAGGTTCCTAGGTTAACATGTTTTTCCTAATCGTCCCTATCTAATGCATATCATTCCCCTAGTGGACTATAAAAGTGACTAAAGAGATGATAAAAAAATACTCTAACCTAAAAAAAATCACTACACCTCCTATAAAGAAGACTGTATCAAAATTACAATCACCATGTAGAGTCATAGTGTAGTCCACATAGTCTTTCGTGATGGAACATAAGAAAAAAAATTCAAACTGAGTAAAATTACACTAAGAAGATATATGAAAAAAAACCCATTTAGTATTTTTTGAATCATTAAATATTTTTCCTTAGTATTCTTAAAAATTAAACACTATTAGTCTAATAACATATGCACCCTATATTCCAAATATGATGCATCAATAATGAGTCTTGCATATGCCATCCAAGAGTTAACATCAATCATTGAACTCTTGAAAAAAAATTGAGAGATAGAAATCCATATTAAGCTATATAATCTAGACTACATGTGAAACACTAGAATCAAAAATCATAATCAATTGGTATATCAAAAATCAGGATCATCAATCCTATAACCCTAATAACCTAGACTTCTTACTAGAACAAGTTTTCTAAATTCATTAGTATGATATTCTTCATAGGATCATAAATATTGATAATAATCCAATCTACAATATACTAAATAATAAGAAAATATGACATTATCTAAACCTAAAAACTCCTTAAATATGTTACTACAAATAGTAATTGGGTTGGTTCGCCATATGGCCTCAAGTGAACCACCCATTATATTAGAGGAAACTGATAAGGATTGAGGTCCTAAGGTGTAAACAATGGTAGAATATTTCCTCATGTTAATTTATGGAATATAGTGAAATTAAAAATACATGATACATCATAATGAAGTTATAAGCTAAAGACGAGTAAGATAAAGAGGAGATAATAACAGAAATACTGTAATGTTTTCAAGATCCATGCAATATTTATAATAGTGATCACCCTATATAACAACCAGACACACACACGCACACATATATGATCAAATTAAATGAATAATTAAATTAATAGGATATACTTCTCACATCGATCCATATCACATAACCATCTCCCCCTGAAAATATGAGGCATCTTGCTTTATTAGTTAAGGACCTCAACCCATATTATGAATCTAACCAAGTGAATGTCATGTTAGGTACCCTAGCCCCATGGCTTCCCAATAAGGTTGTGTGTAAAAGACACGATATGGAACCACAAATTTTATCCCATATATATCAAAAAAATATAGTATGGGTATGTGAGAATCTCATCTAGATAAAAAAAACTAAATAACAACATCTGAAAATGACTAAATATCCAAATTCATACCAACAGACTAATGGATATCATGTTCTGACAATACCTGCTTCAGCTAGTGATGAATTATCTCAGATCAATATATTAGATTGAAAGGGGACACTTTTCCTATAACTATGGATCACCTATACTCACACCCACTAAATATTAAATAGAATTCAAAGTATTAGATATACATTTCATAAATAAGGCATAGAGTTGGAACGTATGCATCCTAGGAATTCCATACATACAATTAGTATACAGTGGAACATAGAAAACATCCCAATATTCCATATTCTAGTGAAATTTTGGATTCCTTGGTCATATTCTATATGAAATAATTAATTTTGAAATCAAACTTAATTCTGAATGGGGGTGACCCATAGGAAATATATTTTTAATACTCTCATGATTTGAGATAATAACACAAAATCAAATTATCATTAGATTATTAGAGTATTACTAGAGTGTTTTGGGAAATTAAATCATGGTTTATTCAAGTGATCCATATGAGTACCTAGTCCTTAATAGAGGCCATCAACATTAGCCTTAGGGATGTCTCCAGATTCTAATTCTCATGGGAAATGTGGGCACCCGACAAATTCTGGGATCACCTAGATCCAAGAATGCTAGGAATCCTGGGTTAAATAACAAATAAATGGATTAACCAAAACCATATTATTATGTTTATGTCCTTAGTGGAAATGAAGGTTAATTCATACTCAAGGGGAATACACTTTTTTATCACTAAATGTTCACATTTCTCACTTACTAGTGACTGATCATAATCAGGTCACCCTACTTTAGGACACCTTCATGCCATCGATTAAGGAAAAAATTATCACTAA
The DNA here is from genome assembly GCA_963277665.1 of Viscum album. NCBI lineage: Eukaryota > Viridiplantae > Streptophyta > Magnoliopsida > Santalales > Viscaceae > Viscum > Viscum album. The sequence goes on along the minus strand of OY728151.1, from coordinate 1,445,678,475 downwards.
GTTTTAGAACTACCTTAATACATACTCACTGATTCATTAGGACCCCTATGAACTTAAATAAAATGATGGGTTCATATTCTGGTCATGAGTAACCCCAAGTCCAACCATATGATTAATAAGGAACTTCTTACAAAAGGACATTTCATCAACTATATCTAAGTGATATAGGCCTCTCTCACCCATTCCCATTTAAGGTCCCCATTCAAGGTCCAATTCAATATATAGAAATAGACTATAGTAAATTCATGCCATACATCTATTGAAGAAGGTGTTGGTTCCCATGGGACAGAAGTGGACCTTGTCACATAATTTATGTTTAATATTTTATCATGGTTTTCTTATAAAGGTAAATAATTTAACTGATATATAAATTTAATAATGGTTCCCTTATCATTCATTATAGGACTTAAGAACATCACAAAATACACATGAATATACATATCACATAAGGGGAAATTATGAAAAAACACCAACATTACAAGGCCTCCAAAGTCATGCAATGGACCGATAGAAACTGATAAGGATCATACAAGACTGACAAAGATCAACTAGCTGCCACCCATCCTTATAAGCCACGATAGCTGGGTCACAATAAAACCAATGACAATAGGGTGAATTTCAATCCTAATATTCCCTTGGATATAATCTCAAAATGATGATTCATGGAAGTAGGTGGATTTACTATCAAGTTTTCCTAATGCATGGCTATAGAGATACTCAAAAGAATTCATGATATTTCACCATTCTGTAAGTAAATCGACATTTTCTACCTAAACAACATCCCCAAAATTTGTGACAATAAATGGGAAATAAAATGAAGGAGGATTATAGGAGGAAAATACCTACCATCATTATCTAATGACACCCAATAACACAATTAATAGTGGATGAATGATGGATTAAAGGTGCTAACTATGGTCATCTCACATGCAACAGCTCACCGAATGTAACAAGGGGTCCATTCACTCTTTCTATATTTAGAAAAAAGGACATAATGTTTCATGGAGGGATATAAGGTTTGACACCATGACATTTTAGGATATTCCCCAGGCCCCCATTTTCACATATTGAAACCCCAAGCCTACCTTGTGAACCACATTCACTATGTGAATCACTATCCATGAAAGAATGACATACTATAGTTATGTTATGTTTCTTGAGGATCATGTTTCAAATAAAGAACATTATCAATTATCCTATACTTACACAATAACTTAAACCAATTCAAAAAACATAATTTATATACATTCAATTCCTCAAAACCTCATTCTGATTCTTTGATCTCAAAATTACCCAACCACCAATAGTTTAATTAAAATTCCTACTTATAATTCTTAACTTTACAAACATGATTATTTATAGTAATCATGGAGACATTTTTCCTTATAATGGTTATTCAATTTTATGATGATGTTCTAGAAGTATAATCATTAAAATTTTGATGGTGGTGATGATATTTGTTATACATGATAAAACTTTCCTCATCAATTTTGTTGTGGAACACTGTATATAAACTAAGAATTTCTCATTGAATGAAATAATGATTTAATTAGGTTCTCATTATATAAACTGGAGGGTAATGTAATATGATAAACTACAAAATCATAGGATCCATTAAGGATTTTTCTTGTTCTTTTTGACTTACATGGAAATTTTTTACTTGGAATAACTCACAGTAGCTTAACGGTAATTCCAAACACAAATACCTAAATTAGATTCAACAATGATTAATTTATCCACAATAGGAGTTAAACATAAATAGTGGAAAATTCATCCAATATTATGTCTCTCATAGTCACCTTTATAGATGTAAATGTTATAAATAATCATTGTCTTACATCCCAGATGCACTACCAAAACACCTAATAGAGAGAACTCTAAGGAAAAAACTATAATTTCATCCAGTCTCCAAATTTTTTGTTCAAGGGATCCTTTCAATAGATAACCATTTTGAATAATCCTTATTAACCAATATTATAGATAATGAAGGGAATTATGGTTTCTGTTACATTGGTGATAAGTAATGATGATTATATTACAACCATGGATCATAAATCATGTTTACAACCAATATGTGTGTATAAAAACATTGTTGAGTTTTTCACAAAAATAACTATTTTATAACACATATATTATAAAGAACATGAATAAAACCCAAATATTATATTTTTATCATGCCCGATTTTAAGTTAGAATCCCTTTCATAATTATTTTAAAGTGTGGAATGTGTTTGGAAGATGGGTGGGAGGGTTTAGAGAACTTTTGGAATGTTTTTGGTGATTTTATAGAGGTTAATGGTTTGATCAAGGTTATTGTAAACTATAAAAATCATAAAGGAAACTGTGCAATGGGAGATAGAGGATTCTGGGCTAGCAGATGGTTAGGTGCACTGTTTGTCCAAACATTGAGGCCACCTAAGAGAAACTATGATTTTGGTGATAGAGAACATATGCATGATTGGTTCATGGTTTTTCTAATTGTGTGAGACAACTATGAGAGGTACTCATTGAGGTTGTGGATGGAACACAATTGGTTTATGGGCTTCCAAATTGTGTGACCCAACCATGCACGAATAAAAGATAGATCCAATAAAGTTGGTATAACTCAGTTTTGACTCTAAACCACTATTATTTCCTCCATTTCTACCCTAAAATGATTTTTGATCCATCTAATGGCTACAAGGACCTTTCAATTCAATCCCAGAGTGATCTGTTGGAAAATATTGGTACGTTGAAGGCTGAATTCCTTGGTAAGTCTCTCTTCTTTGTCATTTTCTTAGATATACTCTTCTTACATCTCTTGGATTCATAGATATAGTCCACTGAAGATATATATATGATATTTTATGCTAATAATGATGATATATGGTTGTGTTAATGCTATATAATAAGATAAAATGAGTGTTTTTAGAAATTCTCCCCAGTTTTCTTGAAGAATAAGTGCGGTTCGTCATTTTCACCATAGTTATCAAGGTTGTTAGATTCACCCTTAACTCCTCTTATTTGAAGATAAAGGATTATTTTAAAAATTTATGATTGTATTGAAATTTATTGTCAAATTAATATTAGAAACATGGTAAAAACCAACAATTATGATGGTTATTGGAATTGTTCAAATTGGTTGATGTGAAAAGTGTTTTGTTTATGGATTTTAAAATGCTGATTTTAAAATGTGAACATGTTTTGATTCATGGTAATGCATATGGATAAATATTTTCAATATAAGGAAGGATTTTTTGATGTATTTTAAATTTTTTGTTTTGGAATGGTTTTGGCATGAACGGGTTTGTGTGAGTTCATGCTTTCACTATGACCATGAATAAGGGGATTTTACTATTGGGGTATAAGGGACATGACCCTGAATATGGGGCATGTTCCATAGAGGAAAAAGGATATAGGAAACTTTTTTATTACTTGGTGGATGGATGCGAAACTGATCAAGAGTATGGAGCTATCACTAAAGCATGTATGGGTGGGTGGGTGTGTGTGTGAATCATAGATTAGGTATTCCAAAAAGAAATGTTAAATTGATTGAAGAGTTTTTTCCTTTCCAAGTAAAATGTATTTATATGATAATTGTGTTATATTCTAATATAAATTTCTTCAAATTATTTTATATAAATTGTTTTATATGAATGAAATAACATGGAATATCCTAATGAAGTGAGTAGGGAAGTCATTTTGGGAAAACCTACTAAGATTAATTACTCACACCTTCTTCAGAACATTGGTTCTTATAAAAATATCATGTATCGGGGAATAGGTAATGGAAGGGCATCAAAATTATTTAGTGTATAATCATTATAATTTGGGATGTAATGTGATGTTTGGGCAAGGAGAATGTTGGGAGATATGGAGTTTGTTTCTTTATAGTATTTAAGATCTGTGTTTTGGTCTTCTACATTGTGCATTGATGTTGGTAGACTTACTTATTGGTGCTCTCATGTATTTTTGGTTTTGATATTAGTTAGTATTACTTGAGTTGTATTATATTTTTATCATGTATCATATTGTGGTTCTGTTATTGGTATTCTTGGTTGTGGTTGTTTTATTTTCAATGGGAAAATCATCCCCTAATTTTATTTAAGCCCTTGGCCTTTATTACCAACCTTTTTCTTCTTTGGGATGTCTCTTAATACCAAGTATAAATTCGCCCTCAACTCAATCTAATTAGGAGGGTTAGGATTTTTCAGGTGATATCATCTTGTTCAATCCTTGACATATAAATGGTATTAGTATTCATCATCCCATCTTCCATTTTGAGACAAATGGTATGGTTTTTCTATCTTGGTGTTGAAATTCATTATAGTTTATCCCTTGAGTTAAGAAGTTATAAAGGATTAGGATTTTCAGAACATGAAATATGGAGAATAAAAAGGTTTATCTATCCTATTTATGTTTAACTTCAAGTTTCCAATGAGTTCAGTACATATGTGTTTTGAGACACTTAGAGAATTTTTATTCTCATTCATAGGAATTTTCTCTAATGGGAAAAAGATAAAATTCATTGTAGAACTGAATTCCCATTAGGAGTGAATATTTAATTTTGAGTAATGATTTATGAATTTATGCAAAATATGTTGATTTTTGAAAAATGATGAAATTGTTTTCAAATGTGATATTTTGAAAGTGGAAGGATTTTTTTATTTGGAAAATTGTATTATTTTCAAAATTATGGGGGAAATTTCAAAAATGGGTTGAAATAGAAATTGTGTATTTTTTTAAAACCTTGTTATAATAGTTTTTATGTGATAAATTGATATTTTTATACTCCAAAAATTTCTAGATAGTGTGACTTATGGAATTTTCTTGTGGATAAATAAATTTCACCTTGTAGGTGTTATAGAAACCATCTGGAAGAAGCTGCTGAGAATGTGGTTAATCCTGAGCCACTCATGAACCAAAAACTGGTTCAATTTATTGTCCATGATTTTAAAGATGTGGAAAAAGGGGAATGAAGTGATAAACCAAGGTAAGTTGATCATTCCATTTACTTATAGAATAATAATCTACCCATCATTCAGGGTGATTCAGAACTGGAGAAGTTAGTGTTGTTGCAGAAAAGGTTGAATTGAATGTTCAATTTCCTTGGAACATTGGTAGAGATGAATGTAAATTTGGAAATGTATATGATGGATAATCCTGAACTTCAATGATGGGATTTAACCGTTTATCCTAAATTATACTAGGGCTGTGCATGGGAGGCCTTGGAATTTTTTTCAACAATCAATTCTATCCTCACACGTTGATGTTTGTAAGAATGATATAATTTTTTATCATGAATCCGGAGAGAACCTTAGTGATAGAGTACATGAAAAAATTCATGAATTTATTCTATTTTACACCTGAAGTCACTGCTAGTGCGTCCTTGAAGTCTTTCATTTATGAATTATTATAGAGTCAAGAGATTCTCTCAAATATTTCCATTCTCTTTAAAACAGATTATACAAAAACTATAAATAGATTGATTATCGTATAATGGGACATCTCAAGATCTATGAGTGGATGAAGAATGCTAATACCTATAGAAAAGGATGCGATCTCTAATATTGGGAACAATGGGAAGAGGGACACTTATTTCTAAGGATGTGGGTTGAATCTAATTCTGAATATTGGATTAGTAAACCTTCTTACATGGACCAAAATTGAAGATGCATGTTTCTAATGTGAAACTTTCGATAACATGACATGAGATTGTATGATTCCACTGAGAGTATTTGAAAATTGAAATCAAATGGGGAATTATTAGCACTATTTTCATAGTGTTCCAAGGTTAGGTTTTCGGGACACATCTCATGTGTTGGAGATATCATATGCTTTGAAGAGATTAGGACAACATAATACTTATCATCAGTAAAAATGATCTATCCATGGAGATTCTAGGAATACCATGACTCCCCAGCAAATAAAATATCAATAGGGAAATAAATAACAAAGTGTAGTGAGTAAGTAGTTATGTGAAGCTGAGAATGTTTTTTGGATGATCAATCTGGACTATTGACTATGATATGTATGATTATTTGGAATTATACCCTTATGAAATAGTTATTTGATATGGGTGTATCCCATTGGTTTATTTTTTTTTGGGATTTTTATTTTCTGTGTCTAAATTTTGATAATATTTATTATATTTTGAAACTTCAAACTCCTCTTGGTCAAAGAGAATGATGATCCTTCATGTTAAAACCATGTTTTATAATGATTGATGGAGCAAAGTTGACATGTGATTTATCAATACTAGAAATGGATGTCTATTACATAATCATGGGTATGGACTGGTTAAAAATGTTCAAGGATGGAATCTATTGTTATGCCAAATGGTCAGTTTAATGATTGATTATGGTATAGAGAATCTCATTAGAAAATAAAGGAAGGTAAAGGTAGGTCCAATAGGCTTGATGGAACCAGTAGTTGGAATGACCTCATACTAATTGGTAGCTTTTACTTTGTCACAAATGGATGATATCCAAAACAATTGTTTTCCAGTAGTTGTTGATATGTTTACAGAAGTATTTCTGAGTCATTTCTCAAGATTTCAACCAATAAATGGAGTTTATGATTTATTACATCTCGAGGACTATTCCTATTTCCATTCTATCTTATCTGATGGAACCAATATAATTAATGGAATTAAAATTATATTTATAAGAACTCAAAATAAAAGGTTTCATTCGGCCAAGAACTTCTCTATGTGTATCACCATACTTTTTTGTGTGAAAAAGACAGATGGAACACTTCAGTTGGGTGTGGATAATCATAAGCTTAACCATTTTAAGATAAATAATCAGTATCCAATTCCTTTTATAGAAGATCTTTTTAATCAATTTAGGGGATCCTAGTGGTTCAATAAAATATATCTACGATCAGGATATCACCAGTTGTGGTATCAAAAAGAGGACATTACTAAGTTACCTTTTGGGGGTAGATATGGCCATTACGAATACATGGGTATCCATTTCGACCTTATGAATGTAAAAAAAGACTTTATGGAAATGATGAATTGGATATTTCATAGATATATAGATTCAATTGTAGTGGTGTTTGTGTATGATATACTGGTGTATTTAGGGATAAGGTTGGAACATGTGTAACACATGAAGAAAGTGTTGGGAATTTTTCAGGATCAATTAATGTATGCCAATTTATAAAATATTATTTTTTGGATGAAAGAGATACATTTTCTTTGAAATGTAATCTCTAAATGAGGTTTTTCTGTGTATCTAGGAAATATATAAGTTTCTAACTCTTAGAAACTGCTGATGAATTTCTTCATGATATGCAATTTCCTTGTTCAAGGTGGTTATTACCGACAATTTGATCATGGATTATAATGACTAGCTTCACCTAAGAAATATTTTACAAGTAATAATGTTCCATTATAATGGAGTGAGTAATGTAATAAGTATTTTCAAGATCTTAATGTTCACCTTACGTCAGTGTCAATATTAATGTTGCTGGAATCAGGAAAAGGTTACATAGTGTATTGTGATGCTTTGGGATTTGGGTTGGGATGTGTCCTCATGCAGGGAGATCATGTTATTGATTATGGGTTATGGTAGTTGTGGTTTCATGAGAATAAAATACCAATATATGATTTGGAGTTATCTAATGTATTACAATATTTAAAGACTCAACATTATTACCTCATCGGTGAGAAATTTAATGTGTTTACAAATCATAAGAGTATGAAAAATATTATCTCCCAAATTGATTTAAATATAACAAAAAGAAGGTTGATCGAGTGTCTATAAAATTTTGACATTTACATGATGTATATTCCCATAATGGGAAATTTTATGGGGGATGAATCAAGAAGAAATTCATATGATAAACTGGGAAAAGAAGATTCAAATCAGTGGAAGATGATGTCAGTGATATCCAACATGCACTTGGAATGTGATCAATGTGGTAACAGAGTGATTTTATTTCTATTTTCTTTTGTTCTAGATTTTGTGGTGATGGTTAAAGGTACATAGACATTCTATTTAGAATGCGTTTCTATGAGGTCCAAAATCAATGGTGGGGAGACCATTGAGGGATGGAAACTAAACGAGAGTTCAGTGTGGTAGTTTTGAAATCTTATGGTCATACCTTTGATTTTTTAGGAACAAAATATTTATTCTTACTACAATTCAAGATGGACTATTCATCATGGAATATAATTTATGTATAAGTCTTTGAAAGTTAATTTTTGGTGGGTCAATAAAAAATGAAAGGGTGTTGAAATTTTTTCTAGATGCTTAGTTTTTTAGCGGGTTAATCCACTGAATCAATAACCAGTAGGTATGATACAGTCTTTACCTCTTCTAATTTGGAAATGGGAGAAGATATAAATATATTTTTTTACTGGTCACCCATGAACTGTTTGTAATCAAGATAACATATGGGTGATCGTGGATCAACTCACAATATCGGTCCATTTAATCCCTATTCATAAATATCATATGGTGGATTAATTGTCTAAAATATATATATGAGAAGTGGTAAAGAGTCATGGTGTACCAGTATTGATATTATCTAACCAAATCCAAGGTTTATGTATCATTTCTGGAAATCCAAATAGCCATCCATTAGGGATCATTTAAGTAGGAGTATGGCATATCATCCTTAGGTGGATGGGTAATCTGAAAGGAGATACAAATATTGGAAGACGTGTTGCGAGCTTGTGTAATATATATTTTTTGGATCATTATAGGAGAATATACCATTAGTGGAGTTCTCGTATAACAATAGTTATCATTTCTTGATAAATATAGTTCCTTTTTAATAATTGTATAGTCATCCTTGTCATTCTCCAATTTTTTGGGTGGAAATAGGGGAGAATTCCCTGATTGGGTTGAGCCTTATCAGATTGACAACATAGAATATTAAATTGATCAGGAAGAGAATAAAGATGACTCAGAGTCATCAATAATCGTATACAGATCATCATCGATGACCATTGTCATTCCAGGTGAGGGGTCTCATTTTATTGGAAATATATCCATGTCTTGGGAATTGTCATTTCAAAAAGTAGGGAATGACATCTCCCTAAAACATAGACCCTTTTGAGATACTTGAATTGTTTCATGATGTGGCATATTAATTAGCATTTCCACCATAGTTCGGTGTTATGCATAATGTGTTTTTTTATCTCAGTTGAAGAAATATCATCCTGATATCGACCATGTGATTCAATGGGATCACGTTGAACTAGAGTTGGAAGATTCATTAGTTCATATCCTAATACGGATTGTGGATAGGAAAGAGAATGTATTACAGGAGAAGGCATTATTCTAGTAAAGTTTTTGTGTAAAAATGGCCAGATTCAGAAAGAAACATGGGAGTAAGAGAAGGAAATGGATGATAAATAGACCTAACCTTTTCAATAAAGTAGTAGTTTTCGATTCTTTGAGGAGCCACAGGCCAATGGGGTGGGGATAATGTTGAACCCCTAGTTTCAAGTATATAACCCTTTTATTATGTTTTTAAAGTGTTCAAAGTGGGTTGGTGAAGGGTGGGAGGGTTTGAAGACTTTTGGAATGTTTTTTTGGGATATTACAGAGGTTCACAGTTTTATCATAGTAAGTGAAAACCATTAAACTCTTACAAAAAACTGTACAAAGTGGGATTGAGGCTTCTGGTTTGGCACACAGTTTCTCAAAAAAATGTGGCCACCTATAAGAAACCATTATTTTTGTGATATATAGATTCATTAAATTTAGCACATTGTTTTTTTAACCATGTTATTCAACCATTTCTGTTACCAATTTAAGAACTATATAGTGCATGGTTAGTGCAAATTTTACTTAATTGTGCAACCTAACTATGCATGGTTAAAATTTTGATCCTAAAAAGTGGATCATAATTGGTTTTGAATATAAAACACTCATTTTTCCTCCATTTCTTCCCTAACTCAATTTTTTTCCTCCCAAAAGCTATAGAGACCTATCCCTTTGATCTAAGAGAAATATGTTGGAAAATATTGATACATTCAAGGATGTATTTCTTATTAAGTCTTGATTCATGATTGTATTTCATAGATCCACTCTTATTCAATCTATTATGTTCATAGATCTAGTCTGTTGGGGATATATCTATGATAACTGATTCCAATCATGTTGAGATGTGGTTTTTTTGATGTTATGGAATAAGATCTATGGTTGGTTTTGGATATTTAACCTATTTTTGTTGAATAATAAGTTTCTTTATTCATTTTCTCCATAATTTCCGAGGTAGGTGGAATCAATCTCAACTCCTCTTATTATAACTTGATGTATTAGTTTTAAATTATTTTATTTTATTAATATTGAATGTTAAATTTATGTGATAAACATGGTTGAAACCCTCTTTGGTTATGGTTTGTGGAATTTTGAAAATTGGTGGTTGTGAAAAGTTCATTGTTAATGGATATTAAAATGGTTATTTTTAAATGTGAACCTATTTTGATTAATGATAATGGTTTGATAGAAATGTTTTCAATAAATGGATTGTTTTTTTAAATGGATTGAAATGGATTTTGGAATGGTTTTGGTATATAAGGTTTAGTATGGGTTCATTCTTTCAACATGACCTCAAATAAGGGGCATGTACCATTGGGGTACAAGGGATGGGACCCCCGATAAGGGTTTTTTTCCATTGGGGAACATGGAGATTGGACACTTATTAATGACTTTGATGATGGACATGAAACCAATAATGAGTATATAATAGACACTAAAGCATGTATGTATGAATGTGCATGTGACTCTTTTATTGGGTAAGCCAAAAAAGAATGTTAAATTATTTAAAGAGTTGTTATTTCTCTTCCCTTGGAATTTTTTGTATGATTTTTTTTATATTTTTATATGAAATAATTAAAATTGTTTTATATAAATTTTTTTATATAAATAAACTAACATTTTCTATCCTAGTGGTGTGATTAGGTAAGTCATTTGGGGATAAACTACTGAATTTAATTACACACCCCTACTTTGGGACTTTTTTCTTTTACAGATATCATGTATTGGGAGATAGGTAAAGGAAAGGTATCACATTTATTTAATGGTGAATCATGATACATTGGACTATATTGTGGGGTTGGATTATGGAGTATGTTGGGTGTTTTGGAGCTTGTTTCTTTGGAGTCTTCGAGTATTGTGTTTTGGTCTCTGCTTTGTACTATGATGTTTGTAGTCTTCTGCTTTGTTACTCTAGTGTAGTTAGGTTTTTATATTAGTTGGTATTACTTGTGTTATATTACATTTTAATAATGCATCATATTATGGTTTTTTTATAGTATGCTTGGATTTTGTTGTTTTATATTCAATAAGAAAATATTTCCATGACTATATTGATGTCGTTTCCATTCATTTCCATCCTTTGGCATATTGAGGATGCCACTTAAGGAAAAGTAGCAATTACACCTCAACTCATGCCAATGAGGATGGGTGGGATGTTATAATATTAATAGATATTATTATTATCAGCAAGGGATAGATATATTATTCCAACCAAAGTTAATGTTATCCTCTACATGGTTTACATAATTTATTTCAATGTTGGGATGATTCAAACAGATAAGGAAATATAATGACACTAATGGAATATGAACATGTTTCCTAACCCTATAAAAATTCCCAAACAATATATAATTTATTTAAGTGAGTTTAATGTCCATGTTCATTTTTTCCAAACCATATCCCTTCATATGAACCCTAAAAACTTTATGTTTATATAATGGGATACACCCATTACAACTATATTAAAATGGTATATTTTTTAAACCAATATAACTAAAGTATACAAGACTCATCACAATCATAAATTTAAAACGATGATTCTATTTATTATCAATACTCCAACACTATCATGATTATCCACCACCAATTTGTCTATGTAATTTATTGAATCATACATTATCCTGATGCATCACATGACATGATTCCATACCTATTCAATTGCCCTGCACTGATAGCCCACCATATGTATCCCATCAGTTAAATACTTTAGTCACATTCATAAATTAAATATATGACATGAAACTCACTATTAATTTATCTTTATTTATTTATATGATAATATTTTTGTTATATAAATTAAGAAGTATGTTTTAAGGATTTTCAATCAGTAAAATAAAATTTTTTAAATTTATATTCCCAAAATTGAACTAATTAGTGAGTCTTAAAATCATTCATGGAAATTGGAAATTATACAAATATGAGGACACCTACAAGAACTTAGTGTTATGAATTTTTTTTAGATAATTTTTATTTACATATTATTTAAATACCATAAATTTTTTAAAAAATTAATGGCCACATGATTAATATGTATAGTCTATAAATATGTATTGTAAATCATTTCTGTAAACTATTTTATTTATAAACAAACACTTTATTTGAAAGATAATTCTACGAATCCTTTATTTAATTCAAATTTTAAAAAATGTCTAATTAAAATATTATATTACATGTGAAGGTGTTTTTTATAAGAATTCAAATGTTAAAATTCATTTTAGGTTTAGTTTTTAAAAGCATTTTCATATAATTGTAACAATGTTATTAATAATTTTAAATTCATTAATATAAGTATACCTCACCCTTTTCGTATATAAGGAAACACAACTTAAGATAGAGAGTTCTCTCCCATCTACACCTCTCTTCATATTTTCTTCTTTGAGTGGTAATGATAATTGTAATACCATTAATTTTAGGGTGAGTAATCATTATTTTTTTTTTGAGTAATAATTGAATAACATATTTCACAAGAAAAAATAATATAATATAAAAAATGAATTATTTCATTAATGTACAATATTAATAAATCTAATAATATTATTATATAACCAAACATAAATATAACATAATTATGAAATATAATAAATTATATTTTGTTTAGGTATATATAAAAACATTATAAGTGAAATATTATTATTCATATTCTCCAATGAAAATAAATCTATTTGGAGTAACCATGGGATGAATGAGACATTTTAGATATATTGTAAAAATGATGTTGATAAATTTTATAATTTAATAAATTATTTTTGGTGAGTTATGAAATTAAATAAACATGAAAACAAAAGTGTAAAGTGGTGGTTATATATCCCATGTGGATATATTTTCATTAGGCATAAAAACATTCATAGAGTTTATTAGTGTTCGGGAAACTAATTTTAATTCTTATTTATAATCATCTAACATTTTATAAATATTACATCCAAAATAAATAACATTTAGGGGAATATCTGTTTGGTTGATGAACTAGACAGACGTGTCTTCCCAGGGATGCCTTTAAGAAAATTTATTTTTTGAGTTTTTAGATAAATGGTTCAGGCTGAAATGGAATGGATGTCTGGGCATCCAAGAGTTGGTGAAAAGATATTACATGTAAGATAAAATTTATATTTTGGATAATGTGGAATAAATCACTCCCTATGGTTGAGAATGTGAAGAAGAAGGTTGTTTTCATGGATTTTAGTTTTCAGTGTTATTCTACACCATATTGGGAATCAACATAGAACTTATTTTTTGAAGTAAATTAGGTTAAGTAGATATGTAATTTTAATGGGCATGGTATGAATATTCATGAGAGTAGGGATTTAGTAAAGGTGACTATCGAGGATTGGTTTTAGGGTGATGGGAATCAAGTGGTGGAGGTAAATAATCATGTATTAGACTTTTCAATAGTGTGTTGGATTCTTTGGAATTTTACAAATAAGGAAAGTGAAGGCTGTTGATTTTTCGTTCATTTTCTTTCGGTTTGGGTGAAGGAACTAGTGGTGAAGAATAGTATGCTAATAAATGGTGGGTTGTCCTTCCCATCATTATGAAGTTTTCTACTAAGGCTTAGTTGTATTATGGAAGGTTGTTAAGGTATTATCATAGAGGAGTCAAATGTAAGGAACCTAACATTGGTATGAAACTAAATGTTGTTGGATAATGTATTTTGGGAGAAATGAAAGGGGAGAACTGGTGAGAGAAAATAATGGTTTGGAAATTTTGGGCTTCGGTTTAATTTATGGGTTAGATAATTAAATTGGAGCAGAGGTACGATCCATTGTCCCTAGTGTTATGCTGTGTAGGCTCTATAATATTATGATTATAGAAGTCAAGTTTGATTCTGCTATGCTGGATGGGGTTTATCAATGAAACAATAAACCACTGGGGGAGTTGGAATACATTTTCATGAAATTTATTTTTTTTGTCGACCAACATATTCTTGTTAGCCATAGTTAGAGATAATGGATTTTTTTAGTTAATGAGTTATCCAAAAAAGGGAATCCTAGAGTTAATGTTATCATATTAAATGGTTTGGGGTATTTATTAGATGTATATATGCTTATTATGATGGTTTATTCCCTTAGAATTGAACATTTCCTCCCTCCATGAGTTGAGAGAGTCGTTATTTAACAACTTTAACATTTTTTATTTCCAAATAATAAAAAGTCAATTTTTTATCAGTAAATCAACAAAAAAAGTAAATAATTTAATTTTTCAGAATAATTATGAAATTATATGAAATAAAAACATACTAATAAATAATACATCTTTTTTACATTATTGATAAACCCTATTTTTAACTAGGTTGATAAGTAATCCTTACATGAATTTTATAAACCTAGAATACATGCCCAAATTCTCATAAAATAGAGTCCTTGAGATTAGACTAATTTCCCCAAACATAAACATCCCATCCATACATATATCATTCACCCATTTCAGCTCATATATCCTTAATATCATGTAAGTAGTTTTTCATTGCTATCAATTGGTTTCCTTAATCATATGTATTTTTATAGTCAATTCCTACAACTAGTGACTAGATATCACAGTAATGAAAATCCACGACCATCTATTTTAGGTAACCTAATTTGCACTATAACTTTCTCAACCATCATGAATCATATCTTATACACAATGATATAACAACTACCTTATGGCCCAATGACAAAGATAAGTGGCCTGATAGACGAATTTGAATGAATTTTATTATTACTATATCCCCCCTCTACCAAACCTACACTACTAAAGTGAAATATTTATACTATAAGGCAACATTAATATAAATCCTCATCCATTTCGTTTTTTCACAATTAAATGGAAAATTTTAACATTTGAAATAAGGGGTAGTTTGTTTTAATAACTAGGGTTCATAATAGATTTATGATATAATAGAAACCACATAATGGTGTTTTTAGGATTTGAGAAATAGTTGAAAGGTGGTTAGTAGAATTGTGAGGGAATTAGTGGAAAACTGAGTAGTTGGGGTATTGGCCTATAGCCAGGGCTAATCCTGAGGCTCGACTAGTGGAACTACAAGATTATGAGGTCCACCTACCCACTTTTATGGGTTTTAGGTGGAATAATTAAATTTATTCCAACTATATTTTTTATAGGGACACCACCTATAATTTCCCTATATTATGTTCTTGTGGTCTGTGGGTGTCTCCCCCTCCCCTCTCTTTATTTACAACTTCTTTTGGGGTGGTTTAGTATAATGTCATGGATGTTATTGTTATGTATCCATTCCGAGTGACCACCTTCCATATTTTCTTATGTTGTCACTAATTTTTGGCTATCTCCATTTTTGGTTTGTGGATAATTTCCTTGGGGAATATTGGAATCATTAAAATATTATGGGGCTTTTGTTATTCTTAGAATGAGTACATTATTTGATGATGTCTATACCAAATTTACCAGTGGTATGATAGATGTATGTTTCATTACCAAGTTATTTATTTTTTTGTAAATTTTGTTAAAATATGTGTTGTGTTAAAGTCATATCTTATGTAATTTCCATTGGATTATTTCATAAGAGTATAATGACCCTTCGTCTGTTTCTTTTTCATGGTTTATGTGTGATCATATGGTTCGATGAGTTTTGAGCATTTATGTATAATTAAAATTTCTCAATCAATTATTTATAAATTTTATAACAAATTGATTTTCATTCTTTGGATTTAGTTAAGATCTCATGTGGTGATACATTCTTGGGTTATCCTTCGGTGAGACTTAGATATCCTAGGAACAGAAATCTAGTTATATAATTCAAAGGGAAATCATTATAAAAGTGGAAAGTGGTCACAAAAAATTTACCCATATTCTCTCATTATATCGTAGTTTTTGTGTTGGGATGTTATTATTTGTTATCAATAAATGTTCAAATATTTAAATTTGATGTTAAATTGTTGTTTTAAATTAACTAATTTATCTAATAGATGTGTGAAATAACATATTTGAATGGTGTTGTATAGAGGATGCCTTATTTTCTAAATTGGTAAGTTAAGTGTCCAAATGTGATGGTGAATAGAAATAAACCTTTTGTAAAATTAAACCATTAGATTATTTTTTTATTTTTTATATTATTTTTTAATACATGGGTTGTGGAAAAGGGAATGAGAATATGTGGTGTGGTGACTTGTGAATCAATATTAAATTGTAGAATGAGTTGTTAAATGTTATTGTGTGAAATGGAACTAATATATAAACATTGAAAGACAAGGAGATGTTAATTGGGATGTAGATCTATAAATTTTTATGGATATTCATGAAATGTTTTGTTAATAATAATTGGTGAAAAATAGTTAATGATGGGGTAGATGAACCTATTGATGTAAAATTGTTATATGTAAAATTAAAATGGAAATGTGTTAAATTTTGGTACTTTAATTGAAATAACCTCATGAGTGATTTTAATATTATACATGTATAATCCCATGGAAGGGATCATGGTACATTATAAATAGAATTCCCATTATAGTATGAAGCATACAATTCATAAGGGGGAATTCATGAATACATCATCTTAGGATGTTTTATCACTCTAAATGATGCACCCTTTAGGTGATCATTATACTTATATGGGAATATCCCTCTAGTGAGTTATTGAATACTCCATACAAATAAGATGGGAATACTCCCAATAGAGAGGTCCTAAAATCCCCCTCATGGGAGGTTGTTTCATTTTAAAACACCCACAAGAGTGGTCATGATACTATGGTTGGTAGAGTTCATGCATCATTAATAGAGACACTATGAATCATGCTGATGAATGTATAGACTATTTTAGTCACAAACCTAAGGATAAATTATTCCATATACCAATCTTGAGTTTCACCATGATTCCTAGGGATATATGGTTGTTTACTACTTTTAAATAAAAATTTAAATCTTTTTATTGGATTTATTATATCACATCTTCATGAACATTATCACATACATGTCATATTTCGGGATGTCGATGGATATAACAAAACACGATTTCCATAAAAATATATTACATCTATTTAAATTAATATTCAATACATTTCACAAATACTGGTATGTTTATTATAATTATTTAGTTTCATTGGATAATAGATACACTATTTTATTATTCCATGAATGATCTTCAATATCTTTCCAAATGATCTTGCCATTTATTATTCTACATTGACATACACTTCCTAAAAAAATATTCATAACCGGAGGAATGTAAACATAAAAAAGAGTGATATGAGATGCTATGAATGTGAAAAATTGGAGATATAAATCAATACTCATATAAATAATAAGATAAGAAAAATGTTATGAGATCATAAATATAACATAAAAATAAATTACTAATCAATCATTGATTTTAAACAAGATCCATGGAATAAACACAATTTTTTTCATAAATACTTGAATATTATGATTGAGAAATAAATATAAGTCTATCATGGATCATAAGTTCACATCATATAAATGAGGCACCATTAATTAAATAGAAACCATTTCATATGTCAATGTTAACTATATATACTATAAATCAAGAGTATTTCAAGAATCAATACGTATTTATCATATCATAATTGATTAGGAATCATCACATATTCCCCATAGTAGACTTGAAACATCGACTTGATTCCCATATTCAATCAATAACATCATCTTTTTTCCCATAGCGAATCAATCACATTGGCTTGTTTCCAATAGTGGATCAAGCACATCACCTTATTTCTGATAATTATCTCATTATATATAAAACATTACCCAATTAATTAGAGGAAAATATAATTTTAGGACCACCCATAAGATAATATAAACCAAACACATGTGTTCCATAAAATCATTAATCATTCATCATGTAATCATATCAAATCTCATGCAGTGAAATCAGATTTCATAAACATTTATTTAATCACCCCATAATTACCCATGATGAAATAAATCATTTCATAAACATATTGTCATATTAATCATAAACCATCTAGATAATGAATAATGATTTTAAAATTGTATCATATCCCTATTAAAATATAAAAAACCATAAATTTTGTTTTCCTTGATGAATATAAATTCCAATATAACATTCTTGAAAAAAACAACATTTCTATTTTTAATTCACATATTTAAAATTTAATAATATCAAAAATATTAATGAAAATAATTAATTTTATAATAACATTGGAAACTAGTAATGGACGCTTCAAATCATTTAGTAATCATGATGGAGGGATATATAGTTCATGTTGTACTTTTTGAAAGTAAAATTCCATTCACATTTTCAATAAAAAATATAATTTACATCATTCAGAAAATACCAAGTGGATTCATTTTAAAACATTTTGAAAAATTTTAATAAAGCCAAAAATTAATTTAAATAGTCATTTGAGACTAGTAAAAAAATTATTTAAAACAATTTTAGAAAACAGGGACATGAAATATGATGCATTTTTTTAGAATTGAGAAATAATTGCATTTTTATGAATTTTTTTTGGACCAATTAGTTCATAAAACATGTAAAATGAGAGGAAAAAATGATTCCTAATACCCATAAGAGAATAAAATTCATTAATTTATTGAGAGATAGATCATATGAATATATCATCAGATACTCATTAATAATCATGATAAACAATGGAATTATAACATTAAATCCTTATCACATTGGTAACTTTTCAATAAAAATTCCCTTGAAATAAAAAACCATAAATAGATATGAAAATCTCTATAATATTAATAAGAATTATCATAAAATAAATTCATGGCCAGAATTTACACCATATAAACAAAAAATCTCTTGAATAGGTAATGTCTTGTAATGAAATAAAAGTGATATGAAAATCCTTTAAATCAAGTCTTGAATTTATTCACACACATTAAATTATCATGTGTATTAAATATAGGCTTATTATACATATATTATAGAACCATAATGATAATAATTGTACAAAATATTATTTACATATAACCTTTTATCACTTTTTTATCAATTGTTTTTTAAATTATTGTTTTATGTGATAACTGCTTCGTTTTTCATATATTTTTTGATTTGGTAGCTATGATCCATATACATTAATCATGGATCCATCACCACAAGAATGTTAATAATGATATAAAATTCATATAATTTCATTATATACCTATTTATATTCATCCATAAATGTTATTGATGGGAAAATGAATTACACCATTCAATGAAATGGTAATTCATACGTACGCATGAATGTTGTTTCCATATTCTAGATAGATGGAATGAAAGAAAGGTAAATATTAATTAAAATTTCCAGAATCATTTTATAAACATATATATCATATATATTTATTAAATATATAATTAAATTCATCCCTTTCAATATGAAATGAAAAACTCATCACATCACTTTGAATAGACGACCGTCCACATGTATGCACGAGAAACACTGTTATTTTCCAATGGATCATAAGGTAAAAAGGTTGATATGATTCTATAATTACATAAATATAACTATGTATTAAATATTAGAAATATAATTTAAATAAATTATAATATTTTTCTATTAATGGATGTGACAACATAAAAATTACATCTATTTGTGAGGTGGTAGTCTTCCGTAGACACAGTCGATAGTTTTGTTTCCTATTTGATGGAAGAGGAGATGAAAAATGGAATATTCCATTAACATAATAACATATTATTATATGGGTGATATTTATTCTATTATATTAGAAAATTATAATAGTATTTTATGTAGTATGAGGAAGAAATAAATCTGAAATTCCCAGTTAACAGTGATAACTATTCTTTTGAATGCCTCATTTGGATTACAACTAAAAAATTAATAGGAGATTTTTTATAAAACAAAAAAGCCCATTAGGATATGGGGATGGGTGTGAGTAATAGATTTGGGTAGGTATTGTTCCACAAAAAATTATATTTATGGGTGAAGTGGAGAGGTGATAGGGTGCCATTTTATTAGTGGTGGAGAGGGAACAATTGAAATTTTTGAAATGAAAAAATATATATCCACATTTTAAACATCCCTAGAGGATGAAACATTGCTCATTATCAAATCATGTATGGGATAAGTTATAAATAGTTATATAAAATATGAATGAATAATGTTTTTAGGTAGTTTTAAACCTTATCCTTTTAGTTTGATCCCATGATAAAACAATTTTAACCATAATAGATGTAATTATTTTATACTATTATTACTATTCATTATGACCAAAAAATAAGTTGGAAATATTATATAAATTAATTATGATGGTTCTGAATATGGAATAAATTTATCAAAATCAATTCACATAAGGGAAATAATTAAATTTCAATTTTTTCTCACAGATCAGAAGAAAAAGCAATATACTAATAGAACAATATTCAGAAGTATAAAGAGTTTCTATATTGAAATTGAAACTAAAATTGATTTAAATAACCTTTATTGGATTAATAATATTATTATTGAGCTAATTATACTTTCATAAAAATATTTACTAAATATTTATCATGTAAGTGCATTAAAAAAATATTGTTTGTAAATAAAAATCAGTATTTTTCATTGTTAATTAAAAATTAATATTTTCGGATAATGAATAAACATTAACTTAATGGTAATTTTGATATTATGATTTAAAAAATGACCATAAGTTTTTATAATATATTTATAAAATTTTAAAAAAAATCTATTATTTTATTTTTTTTGAGAAAATATATTTTTGAAGCATATATAGACTTCAAAATAAATTATATACATATTTGTCAATATATTTTCATTATCTAAAACAATGACACGTTATTTTAAATTATTTTTAACCTATTCATACATCCATATTTAATATCTATGTTATAATGATCATGTTTAAAAATTATATTTCTAATAGTATATTGCAGTTCATCACAACTCAGTGTGTTGTATTACACAAGCTATCGAAGAAATTAAATTTACTTGAAAAAAATATTTTATAACATCATAGGGTCATACATTATAACACCCTAAAAATGAATTCCATCCACAAAATTCTATTACTCTGGTGAAACTGCCTGAGGATTCATCTACCTCTCCATATCCTCAGGTTCCTGCATAGCTTCTTGAAGTTGGTGGTTTCGCCAAAAAGTATTTACCAAATAAGTGATCATATTTCATAGAACATTCTCTATATGTTCAAAAATCCATATAAGTAGTTATTCATATGAATTATCATGCTCTATAGTTATGTAATATTTGTTAAATAAATATGATGGGTTTGGTATGTACTTTCTCAGGAGGGATATGTGGAACACATCATAAACATGATAGAGGTTCGATGGAATTAACCAACAACAAGATACAATTTATGCTTGATCAAGAATCTCAAAGGGTCCAGTATACCTAGGTCTCATAATTCCTTTATTTACAAATATAAAAAACTTTATACATGGATAAATTCATATAAAAACATCTCACTAACAAAAAAATCTATATTAGGGTAATGTTTTTCCCCATAACATTTCTGTCACTTCTTAGCTGCCTTGACATGTTGTTGAATGGAACTGACATTTTATATCTTTTTCTCAACAAATTGTTCTGAAAATAAAATTATTTCTCCTTATCCATGAAATTAAATTTCTTCTATACACTTATTTCCATGTAGTTCTTTAGAAGTATCCATATTAATTTTTGAGTGAAAGTTATCGATATAAAAATCTCAACTATAGGAAGGTGTTGAACCTAACCACCTTTGAAATCCATAGAACAAGACCATATAACATTATTTAGTATTTGAATGGTTCTCTCACTATCAACACCATTTAAAGTATGATATACAGTGATGAAACACAACTCTGTATCTAGATCATGCTAAAAATTTCACCATAACATTGATGTAAACCTTTCATCCTTATCAAATACAAGAGTATGTTGTACTCTATGGAACCATACCACTAGCTTCGTGTTATACTTGAAAACTGATCCAGTTTGAATTCTTATCTTATAGTGATGTAGTGTGTGATAATTTTATGGTTATTTTATGAAACCCTTATAAAATTATTCCATCTATTTGTTTTGTGGAGTCCGATGGAAAAATCCATAGTGTTGTTTTCCCATTACTATTCTGATATGGGTAATAATTCTAACATCTCCACAAACTTTTGTCTCCAATCATTAAATTGATAACATACAAATCATTGATACATAAACACTACAATATCTCTATCCATGGCATCACACTATAAATACTATTTCAAATATCTATAAATCACTATACATACTGGATGAATAGAGATGTAATAATAATGACATTCATCTAATATTTCCTTTATCACATCTTGTATGAATAGAACACATACTTGGTTCCTAAACCTAATAATTCCATCATGATAATTGATAAAAATAGGAACATTTATAATATTCTTATATACCCCAATTTATATATTTTTCAAATCTTTAATCATTATATGGGTAGATGGTTGAACACTCATTTGAGAAAGTTATGTTTAATCCACTTATAATAGGATTTACAAATCCAAAATTTTTAAATTCATAAATATTAGATCTTTTTTCATCCTCATCATAGATAACCTACAATGGTCCTTTCAATTAAAATCATTATCCACCTCATTTTTTTCCTGGGTTGGTACTTTGTTGAGAAATAAAAATATTTAATCATTTCCAACCATGTTTTACCACACATATTCAACTCATTTTGTGTTAATATATACATTACTCATTTTTTATCAGTATACATATTAATTAATTGGATATAAATATAATGATTCCACGTCATTAATGATAAAATTATCATAACTAACTCTAAATCATGATTTGGGTAATTTTTCCCATAAACCATCAATTGTCTTGATATATAAGATATCATTATATAATTATGAATGAGAACTCATACCAATCCCTTATTCTATGCATTAAAATAAAATAAAAACCCATATTCATTAAACTTATTTTAATCATAGGTTCACATACTAACATTCTCTTTAGTTCCATGAATTTTGCCTCACATTCATCTATCCAAAGGAACTTGTGTCCCTTAAAATTTATAATGGTCAGTGGATTAGATAGTTATAAAATTTTATCTACAAACCATTGATAATATCTATCAAAACTATAAAGGAATTAGATTCTAGTCATAGTGGTTTTTATAGGAAAAATTTCAATAACTTCTTATTTTAATGGTTCCATCGATAAACCCTCTCTTGATATTATATGAAAGAAAAATGATATCTTTTGTATCCAAAATTAATACATTTCAAATTTTTCATACACATTATCATTACATATGCTCTTAAATAAAAATATCAAGTGATCATCATGAACTTCATTTCTATTAGAATAGATATGAATAACATCTATAAATACAAAAACAAATTGATCAAGGTAATTTCTTTTGACTGTCTATTTAATCCCTAATGATAAAGGTGGAATTAGTTCTAAAACACTATATATTTAATGCATGATGATATAGTATGAAATACTAATACCAAATGGTATTAATATATATTCATGGTTTCCATATCTTTTATAGAATTATATCTTGGATATATCCTCCTTACCACTACAATCCTTTTTTTAATTTTAATGAAAAACCACTTTCAGGGTAAGTGGGAACCTACAAAACCAGTCCTTCAGATCAAGTCACACCCCTATAAACAAACATTACAGAATTCAAAATAGAAAAACAGAACCAAGTCACCGGACACCCTCACAAACAGACATTACAGAATTTAAAAATCAATAGTAAAACAGAACCAAGTCATCGCGCCATCTGCCGTCACGCACCAGTTTCAAAATTCAAACCATCACTGCAAATCGTGAAAATCCCGCTAGCGACTGAGGTGAATCTACTGCATTGAGGAAGGACACATCTATTATACACTTCATTAAAATCATCCAATCACCTCGCCAGCATCACCTGCATCCACCTCTAAAGGCCGCAACAAACAAACCCAAAACAGTCTATCACAACGAAAAAAAACATCAAGGCCAGAGACAACTGCAAATCTGGCAGCACCTTGAAGCCCTTCGAACGCTGAACCACAAATCCCAACACCACGCAGTTTCCATTGCGCCAAATCCAACTAGGAGAGTTGAATAGAAAACTGGGGTCAGAGCAGGTTGAGTAGCCAAGGTGCTTCAGCACACAACTGTCATCGGGCCCAATGAAACTTCTTGAAAACCGTCGTCGTCGACACAAATGTGAATCGGATCTCCAATTCCATAGAAACAGAAACCGAAAAACCCATAGAAATTGGGAAATAGAGAAATAAAACAGAATACAACAAAACAAAAAGACCCTAGCACTGGAAGCACCTTGAATCCCTTCGAACATTGAACCATAAATCCCAAAACCATGTAGTTACCTCTGCGCCAGATCCATCTAGGAGATACGCATCAACACTTGGGGTCAGAGCAGGTTGAGAGGAAAAGGACCTATTCATCACAAAACCGACATTGGGCCCATGAAACCACCGTGAAAACATACATTTTCATCAAAAAATTGAACCGAAACTCCATCGAATATGAGCGGAAAAAATCATGAAAAAAGGAGGAAGAAGGAGAATGGAGTTCAAAGGGATGAGAGGAGGAAGGATATATCCTCCTTTGTGACCCTAAAATGATGATATCCACAATGATGGGAATTATTGGGAAAAAATTATCTTTTCATAGTTGATCAAATAATTAGTTAATATGGGTTAAAACATAGTTTTTCTTGATTTTTATCCTTTTTATTTACCAAAAATCAATACAGTTTCAAATTGATACATCATTCTTTTTTTACAAATAGAATAAGTGAAACCCAATGTTAAAAACTATTAAAAATGATTCTATTTTCAATATTCTCCTAGAGTTTATTCTTAAATTCACACCACTCAATAAAGTATACTCAATATTTTCTATTAGAAATAGTATTAGTAATATGTATGAGTTCTATTGAAAATTCTGCTTTATGATTCAGTTAAAGACTAAGATTCTCATCTTGAAGGAAATCAACAAACTCCCATACATGTGCCATATCATCAATGTTGAGTTTCTCCCAAAAAATATGAGATAAAACCTTTTTTGAATTGGAATATATACCCATAAAATGGATGTGATCTCCATAAGATGTTCTTATATATCATTTCATAGATAAACTATCATTGGTTTTTTCAAAATATCATATGTGAATTACCTTCCATATAAATTGATATGGAATTTATATAAAAAAGTAAATATATTATAAAGATGACATCATATTCAACCAATGGTAGAATAAAAATATTTATAAGAAGAACATTCCCACAAACATCAACTAGATAAGAATCATATACATGAGATGTGTTCATCATACCATTGGGGTTTTTTCACTTCTAACTCAACATCTAATTATTCAGGATAATAATAAACAATTTTAAATACACTACATGATATAAGGGAATTTAAATAACTACGATCAAATTGGATAATTCAATATTTGATTATACATATCACCACCAAAACTTCATTATTATATATTAAATCAAATAGTAAAACCAAAATTGGTAGCATGAAAAATAGAAATCATTGATCAGAGTGATCAATTAGTTAGTGGAAGTATAAATCCAGACTCCTTCATTATAATAAACTAAATATTATATTTTACCATGATTATTCATGATAATTACCTTTTCAAATAATTCATCATAGTTTGTATGGACTTTGTGAATTTATATAGAATATCCCTCAAGAGTGTTAAACTAGCTGTGCAGTAAGGCCCATTTTCATGCATCAGGTGACAATCGATTCAAAGAACAATGTAGCCTTTTAAATTTTATTAACCCTATATATAAATTTTATTGAGACATATCCACATTTCATATCTATACATGGATGTAATTTTTCTGAAACCCACTTTCTCTATCCTTCAATAAAATTCTAGGACATTTTCTAATACACTGACTTATATATTAGGTTCTCAATAGATTTTTCTCATCCATGTATCCAAAATTTTACTAATTATATCCTATGATATCCACTATAATGATCTTGTAATTTCATATATATATATATATACATATTATATCATTTTATATGAATACTATATACATTACAAAAAATACACAACCAAGTACTGTAATCGTTTAGTGTCTTTAGAGACTATATACACTAACATATTTTATCATGAAAGGTATTATAAATATCCCAAAATAATCATCTCATTTATTACCATTTTGAATACCCTACTTAAAACCTTTCAACTTAACTTGGGAAAATGAAACATAATTAAGTGTGATCAAAGATGCTTAGTTAGGGTTCACAAAGGAGATATCAATGAATGATCATATGAAATAATAAGATAAGAATAAGTGTATAAGATCATGAATGTAACATAAAAAGTTAATCCACAATCTATCATTAATCTAAACATGATTAATGGAATAAAACATTATAATTTAAAAATTCATAATTCATAAGGGTGATAAATCATCAAAAATACATCATGAACAATAATTTCATTTCATAAAAGTGTGGATCCATCATATGTATAAAAACCATTTCATATATCAAGGATAATGGAGGAGATCATAAAATCATAATGGATCATGAATACCTACCTCATTATCATATCATACCAAATTAGTATCCATCACCAATTTGTAATAGTGGCTCAAGCACATCGAACTATTTCCTATAGTGTACCAAGCATGTATTCCTAATTCTAATAGAGGATCAATAAAATCATCTTGTTTCCCATTTTAGATCATGAACCTCAGATTATTTACCATAATTAAATAATGATATATAAAACCTTACCCAATGAATTGTTGGGAAATATAATTTTGGGACCACCCATATATAACTAAAACCATATATATGTGTTCAATAAAATCATTAAACATTAATCATTTTATCCTATAGTAACCCATGAAATGAAATTGTGTTTTCTAAACATTTTTCAATCCACTATACCATAACCCATGGAAAATAAATGGGTTTCATAAAAATCTCATAATAATAATCATACACCATCCATAGGAAGAATAGGGATGGTACCATTGGATAAAATCCCTATTAAAAAATAAGCAATAACAACAGTTGTTATCATCGATGAATATAAATAGCATTAAAAAATTTATGATGAAAATATTATCTCTATTTGGAAAAAACTTCATTAAAATATGAAACCATCACCAATTTTAATGAAAAAAACTCATTACAAATAATCATGGAAACTTTTGAAGGAATAATTAACTTAATTAATTTTCATTAAATAATAAAATTAAATTCATTCCATACACATTAAAACAATGATTCTTTACATATTTACTTTGAAAACTATAAATTAACTCATTGGGAAAATAACTACAAGATTTAATTTGAATAATTTTTAAAAAAATCAAACAAGTGTAAAGAGGGACTTAATTTTTTTTACAATATTAAAAATATTATTTAAAATGGTTTTAGAAATCATTTCAATAGAATAAGAAGGATTTTTTTTATCAAAAGGAGAAATAAATTTTATTTTAATTAAAAATATTCTTTAGTGTATTTGTTCTTAAAGGGTGGAATATGAAAGGAAAATATGTATACTCAAAAATCAACCAGAGGATAATAATATTAATTATACTTGTGAGATATAGTTCATAGGATGTCCATGTTAGATAGTTAATCATAAAAAATATAGAATAATAATTAGATTGTAACAAAAAGCCTTTACTACATTGAATAATTTTGAATCATTACCCCCATGAAAGAAACAACAATATATGTGTATGTTGAACCCAATAATTTTTATAGGAATAATTATATAATACATTGACAGGTATAATATACACCACATAAAAGAAACAATTAGGGAATATGGCATGTGTCTCATAGAAATAAATGTGAGATGAAAATCCCTTACCTCAAGCATCAAATTTCATCATACATATTAAAAAATAAATTGTAATAAATATTGTTTTATTATACATATATTGTATAAAAATACTCATATTTATCCTTCCATATATAATTTAAATATATCCTTTAATCTAATTTTTTATGAATAATTATTTTTATAATTTTTTTGGGTGTTATATTCTTTATTGTTCATCTATGTTTTAGTTTGGTTATTTTGGTCCTTTTACATTAATTATGTTCACATAATATACTAAATGTCAATATTGATATAAATATAATATATATTCATTATATATATATTTATATTCATCCATTAATTTTATATGTTGGAAAATGAATTACATCATTCATTGAAATGACATGCCATACTTATTCTTAAATGTGGTTCCCATTTTCAGAAAGGATGGAATGGATGAATTGTAAATATTAATTCAACATTCATTAATAATTTTTATATCATAGATATAATATATATTTAATAAATATATCCTTACTACCATCCAATTCAAAATTAAATGAAAAATGCAACACAACACTCTGTTGAGGCGGTGGTTTACACATACACATGAGCAACATTATCATTTTCCAACGGATTATATGGTAAGAAGGTATAAGTGAAAATATAATTACAGAATTAAAATTATGAAATAAATAACATATATAAACTTTAAATCCATCATTATATTCATCCTCCAAAGGTGGTGATGGAAAATGAATTACATCGGTTGGTAATGAAGTATTTCATCGTAGACACGGTTGACAGTTTCATTTCCCAATTGTTGGATAATGTGAAAGAAATAGGTTATTCCGTTAAAAAATTATAATTTTATATATTTTAGATATTGATTTTCTTATATTATCATAGTTGAATAATATTTTAAGTAGTTGTAGGAATAAATAAAAAAAATGTTATGTTAGGAACAATACCTCTTATTCGGAAAACCACTTTAGGTTTACACATAAACCATTAATATGAGGGTTTGCTAAACAATATAAAGACTCTATGAAATGAGTATGGAAATGTGGAATTTAATTGAGGATGGATTGGATGAAAAATATTATTTGATATAGTAAGGTGAAGAGAAGAGGGGGATCTATTTTATTAGGGAGGCAGAGGAAACAAATAGAGTTTTGTTAAAAAAGGCATATAGACATTATACACACCCCGAACAACTATAAAGTGGTTAATTATCAATAATTAAATTAAATATCATCAAAATATGTATATAAAATAGTGATTGAAATATTTTTAGGTCATTTTAGCACTTCAATTTTTAGTTATACCACCGATAAACTTGTTTTAACTTTAACCATGATAATTAATGTTGACTAATTTTACTATTAATTATGAAAGTTAATTAACATGGACACATTATGTATTATTAATTATTCTTATTTTGAATTTGGAATACATAATAAAGAATTCAATTAAAATAATAGGTATAATTAAATTAAAAATTGAACCTGTAAATGAAATGAAAATGCGAGTTTCCATTAGAAAAGTGTTTGTAAGTATAAAAAGTTTTTATACCAAAATTTAACATAAAATTGATTTAAATAAAATAAAGTGGGTTAATTATAATTAAATTTCAATAATGTTACTCTATATGAAGTCCTAAAACAAAACTAAACTTTATCATTTAAAAAATGAAAATATAGTTTTAAATAAAAATAATTATCTTCACTATCCGTCGGAAAATTAATCTTTTTTGAATATTATAAAAAAATTTCTCTAAGATAATTTTGACATGATAATTTTAAAATTAAATCACATTGTTTCAAAAAAAATATCATAAAAATGAAAAAAATCAATTTTTTGTTTTCCCACAAAATTCAATGACAAATTTTTTTTTGAGAAAAAAATATTTTTGAAGCATATAAATATTAAAAAAATACACATATTTATTAGTATATTTTCCATATATTAAACCATTGTACTTAATTTTCAAAATATGGTAATCATATTCGTACTTATGAATTTAATGGCTTGGATATAATGAACATGTTGAAAAAATAATAATTTTAATAGTATATTGTTTTTTGTCACAACTTGATGTGGTGTGTAACGCAAGATATCAAATAAATTAAATTTATTTGAAAAAAAACATATTTCATAAAATCCCACTATGTTACAGTGGTGTTGTCCTAATAAGTTATTCTCACACCCTTATTAGGATATCATCACAATTGTTAAGCCAAAAATACGCTATTTGATTTCTCGTCTGGGCTTAGGTAAGGCTAATTCACGATGATCAGTATACTAAGATGAACAGTGGGACTGGATCTGGGCTTGGACTAAGGACAGTTTGTCAGAGTTTTCCCATAGTTTTATCTTTTCATCATTGGGGTTGTGTTCTATGACTACCTAAAATTTATTGTATACAAGTTCTTTATAATTTCATGGATTATTTTGATTATGTGAAATCTGTTACAAGGATGTTAGTTTATCAATTTATTTGGATAATGTATATGATCAGCCTTTATTCAATTGTTATTTTACATTGATAACTGGGAATAGTCACTCCACATTACCACCATAGACTTGTTCTACAACTTAAAAGCCATTGGAATACATGGTGGTGTGCCTAAGGTAAAATAGTGACAACCGATCTAGACACTGATTAGTGGTCCATGGTGGAATGATGTTTATTACTAGAAAATTTTATTTTCAATGAGTTATTTGAGACAAAATAGGAACCTAATGAAAATAAGGAAAATATCAAGTTATTTACAATGAATTGGGAGTATCATCACATATAAATCTATTTTTTTATATTTATGATTGAATATATATCATATCACAAATATTCATAGTGGAAATATACACCATATGGAGGGGAGGGACTATTTGTTATTAAAATCCTAATATTTTTCAAATAATATTATTTTTTATGAATGTTGGATCCTATTGAAAATACCTTTTCAGCATAGTAAATAACAATAAAATATGGTGGGTAGTATTTGTGATGGGTATAAACCTTTGTTGCAAATGTATTTTCATTTTATGACATCTTTTTTGGTGGGCTGTATTTGGGTTGTTTTTAGAGGAAAATTATACTATTTTCCATAGAATTACCGTTGAAAAATATTTTTCACAAACAATATGACCTATATAATCCCACAGACAATATCCTCACATTAAGAATTTTCAAACGATCTTTTTTTTCATCTCTCACATCTTTGTATACATTTTATTTTTAGAGGAACTTTTTAGGACCACATTAGTATATTTATTCTGGTAAAGAATCAGTTTAAATGTACTTATATTAAACTTTATATTTGTTAATTTAATTAAATTATTTTATATTAAGAATAAATAGTATTAATTTGGATCATTAATTATTAATTAACAGTTCTTATTAGTAATTATAATTTATTAATAATATTTTTTAGTATTTTGTATAAATAGTAATAATTAGTAATAATTTTTAATAATTAATAGTATTTTGTTATAGTTATAATAAATGGTAATAATTTTCATGGATTAATAGTAAGTAGAAGTAATTAGTTGTTATTAGCATTGATTAGCATAAATTAGTATTATTTAATAGTGATTATTACTATTTACAAGAAAATAGTAATAATTAGAAGTAATTAGTGATAATTAATCACAATTACATGTAATCTCTAATAATTACCCGTAATTAGTAATAATTACTCGTATGTAGTAATATGTAGCAATAATTTCCTGTTATTAAAAAAACTATTATTAATAATTTCATATAATTAGTAACATTTTTCATAAATTGGTAATAATTAAAAATAAATAGTAATAATTAACTATTATAAAAAATAATAAGTAATAGTTACCAATTATTGCATACATTTAGTAGAAAATTCTAATAATTACTGATAGTTATTGATTATTAGTAATAATGAATGAAAATTATTAATAATTAGAAATGATTAATGATAATTAGTAATAATTTTTAATGAATTATAAATATTAATATTTTTTAATAATTAGTATGAATTGCTGATAATTTGTAATATATATTAATTTTTTTTGAAAATTAGTAATAATTATCAATTTTTTTGGAAAATTGTAGTTAATTGCCTATTTTTTTTACAATTTGTAATAATTTGTAACAAAATTTAATAATTTGTAATAAATAATATTAATTAATGATAATTAGTCAAAATTATCAATATTTAGTAATAGTTACTGATTATTAAAAATAATGACTAATACTTTGTTATAATTTCTAATAATTACCTATGATCATTAATAACTTTTAATAATTATAGATACACTGTAATAACTTGTAATACAGACATATAATTAATAATACTTCCTAATTGTTATATACAGTTACCAATGAATAGTAATAATTAGTAATAACTTCCAATAACACATAATAAATTGTAATGAATGTCGCTAATTAGTAAAAATTTCTAATAATTAAAAAAAGTACTAGTAATTTGTAATAATTTACAATAGTTATGATATTTAGTAATATTTATCGACAATTAGTAATAATTTGTAATAATTACAAATAATTAATAATAATTTGTAACAGATACAAATAATTATTATTAATTGTAAATAACTAGTGAATAATTATAAATAAATAAAAATAATTGGAATTAATTTTTAACAATTATATACAATTAAAGTTAATTTTAAATAATTATTAATAATGAAAATTAATATTTAAGAATTTGTAATTATTATCAATAATTAGTAATCTTTTTCTATAATTACCGACAATTAGAGATAATGATAAATAATTAGTAATAATTAAGCATAATTATTATTAATTTGTAATAATAACAATTAATTAGTAAATAATTAAAATAATTATGAATAACTAGAAATAATATTTAATAATTTTCGATAATTAGATATAATTTATAATAATTACCAATAGTTTGTATTAATTTGTAATAATTTTCGATAATTAGTAATTAATATTAACTAGAAATAATTATATATAATTACTAATTTGTAGATTTTATGTCTTTTTTCAAGGACCATAACTTAGTTCGATCAGATCAATTACAACATTTTTTTTTCTATTTTATATTTATTTGAAAAAGAAAATAACAAAGAAGTATAACCAATATTTTATTACGAGGTGGTGATGGGATAAATTTTGACGAAATAAAAGAAATTATTATATATATATATCTCACATATATTTAGGGTGTCAACACTTTTTCATCATTTCATTCCTCAAAACCACAATTTGATTGATATAGGACAATTAAATATATATGTAAGATATGTGATCTGAGGGGATTTGATACATTCAAAAATAGAGGGATTTATATATTGTTTTATATATTTTTGAATGATTATGTTCTTTAGTGTCAACATTTCACATACAATTATAAAGAATATACAAATACTTTGGTTCCAGATCCATCATTGTTTCAAAAATTAGTACATGACTGTTGACACCCCTTTATCATACATGAGGGTGAGAAGATTCAATCGAAAATACCTCAAGAAATAAAGAGTTAAAGGGAACCATGTAGAATCTAATACATCACAAATTTCAACTACTTCTAACCCAGCCTATGCGCCATGAGGTTCTTGTAGTCCGAGCCTGCACATCTAAGAAAGAGAAACCACACCTGGGCAGATGACTTCTTTTACCCAAGTACCTAAAATTTCCTATAAATATGACATTGGGGAACATCATTTGATGCAATTGGAAGTTAAGAAGATGCCCTGATGCTATTATAACCTTATAACTTTTCCCTATACCTTAAAACCATCTATGTATCTATATGAAACATGATTAAAGAGGGAATTAAAGGAAATATAGGGATTAAAGTCCCTATTGTGTGTGAAATACAAAAAAACTATGTGAGGATCTACTTCTACCCTAGTCATCACGTACTATCATGAAGGTCTCCTCCAAAACTTGATACACATGCAAGACCCTTATTGAGACACCTCTAATAAGCAGAATGCCTTCATTTTTTATTTATTTTTGACAATCCACCTTTCAAGGGGTGAGGTGGAACCCTTACAAGGCCTATAGGTGTAAGTATTACATGGCCCGTAGGCCTTAGAGGAATTCATTAACCATAGGCTTCAAACATTACATACAACCCAGACTAACTACTTAGAACTGCTCCTCCCTATCAACTTCATTGTGAAATCAGATCTCCATATTCGCATGGCTATTCGGCTAGGATTTCCCGTGCATGCACAGGCTTGTCCCAATGGCAGGATCCATACCCTCTCATTCTTGCAATCCATTTAGCTTCTCCTATGGTGAAAGCTCCTTTCTCCTCCTCCTTCTGAAGCTTGCTCCTTATAGGTTTTCTTGTTTTTATCTGCACTTAAGGTGGCTCCAAGGCCATGAGGTGGCCCAAAGGCCTTACTGACTCGAAGGCCTGGGTGGCCCGAAGGCCTTAATGGACCTGGGGACAAAATCGGTGGCCTGAAAGCCCAAAAATGGGAATATTCTCGGCTGCTACAGTTCCAAACAACACCTTCTACAGTTCCTGCTATAGTACCTACTACAGTACTGCATAGTCCCTGCTACAGTACCTGCTATAGTCTGCTACAGTCCCCCCCAGAAATTAGCCTCTGTCTGGATTTGATCCTGAGTCGCCTGGATGCACTTAAGAAGTCTTCACCAACCGGACTGAGGCTCACGTTCCCTTATTGAGACAGCTGAGGTTACCCTTAGAGCCTATAGAAAGGCCTCACCAATGTTTTGTTTCCTAGTATATCCTTCATCAAGAACTATTATTTAGCTCATGTGGGTACACCATGAATAACTTGTTGTCCCCCAAAATCTACCATGCATGATACAACTTTAACTTCTACATCCCTCACCTGCACAAGCCTCCTTCACCTAGGAAAGTTCACAACCCTATGTGACCCATAATTTAGGCCACTTTTCATGCCACTCATGGTAGAGAACCTCTTCATTTGGATCCCTCAACCGAGTGGGACCAAGAAATACTTCCATCAAGGCCTCCATATGTTTATGATCATGGAAAAATAAACACTAGTGTTTCTCCAATTTGGTTTCACATTCCATCAATAAAAGTTGTCCTACACTTGTCATACCTGATGGGTAGGGTCCTCAGAGTGTTTATATTTGTGCATCCCATCATTAATGAGAATCCCAATCTTAGTAGAAGTGCCAATGAAATCTTCATTTCAAATATGATGGATTTTAATTCTCTTTTTTCCTATTGAATCTGAATTAGATACCTACCCATTTCAAATGGTGAGAGGGACCCCATGCCTTTCCATTTTATGAGGATTAGTGTTGTATAATCCTCTCATCATCATTGAAATTGGGAATAGGGAATTCCTCATAGATTAATTTTCTATAATTTCTTGTGGGATGCATCTTTATATGTGGGTAAGCCCCCAAAATGTTTATAAAAACAAGAGAGGAGGCAGGAACCTTAAATCCCTTTTCTCTCCTGTAGTCTTGGCCTCATACTCTAGTGGAAGATATAGATCACAATTTTTCATATCATCCACTTCCTATTATTTCTCAATATGATCTTGAATCATGTGGGAATATAGGTTAGTAATGATCATGGAATCCACATAATGAAATACATGTCTGGGTAGAGAATCCTTTTCCAGATCTAGCTCATTTATTCTTTCAAAGGGCCTCCATAGTCCTGGGTCCTCAAAGCCATGTCTCCTTATCAAAGGGACATTTACCTTAATAGAAAACCATTATGGGGACTCAAAAGGAATGTGTCCTGAGATACATGTTTTATCTCAAATATTCATATCCCTTGTGAGAAAACCAAGGAAAAGTCCTCTTATATAGGTGTAGTCTCCAATAATCAGAACTTTGTGGGTTTTGATTCCCATAAAAATATGATATGTATGAAGCCATCATAAGGTTCAAAAAATCACCCTAAATTCACCCAAATCTTCATTGGCCTGTATCCCTAGTTTCAACACATCCCACCTTAGAGGATACATACTTTCCAAGTCCCTAAGGACACTTCAGTGTATGTCCCTCATAATTATTTTACTAGGAATATTTTTCCAAGAAGTCCATTCTACATGAAATTAAACTACATGGTTTGGTCCTTATCACTATACCTTAAAAGGTATTATGAGTCCTATTAATTGTAAAAGATCTACATGGGTTATGATACCTTTCATAAGGTTATGTAGGAAGCTCATCTCATGGGCCTGATATCGAAATAAAAATAACTCACACCATTTTTCATGATGAATAATCTAAAAGTTCCCCACTCTGTGGCTCAAAATTAGAATCATAATAATAAATGAAAAAAGAATATATTATCTTTATACAAAGGGGTATAACTGATGGGGATCCTTAGATACATACTGAAATTTCTATTGACGAGGAACCTCAGAATCATACAGATTATTTTAAATACAATACATGCTAATAATTTATTGATAAATTAAGGGAGACCCATGTTATATTTTTGATTTTGATAAAGGATTCATTAATATGTCTTAACAATTTATGTGATTCCCATAGTTGGAGGTAATTCCTTCCAAAATTATGTGAATAATCAAAGATACCTTCTTATTGACTAATGTGTGTCCATAAGCACTATTGAAGCCATTTCCATATGACCACATGCCTTTAGAAAGACGAGTTATGAAAAATATCGAATAAGGGAACCATTGGATACTGCTAGATACATGAACAAAACTACATGGAAGTTGACCAAAAAAGGAGTTCATGTAGTGAATGATTGTGCAACATTCAATCCCCCATGATCAACTATCGGGTGCCATTATTTTTCATTAGAAACAAAAATATTGAACCCGATGTCAATCCTTAGTAAATATGTCTATGTCTCACACATTTTAGTCCCCCTGCCCAAAGAAAATGTAAGAGGTCCATACCTGAATCAAAAAAATTTATTATGAATGTGTTCATTTATTAAAATTCATCATTTACATGGTTTTCTTGTTTTTTTGCACATATATCAAAAACATTCAACAAGAACTCCCTTCAATCCAAAAGTTATCATACTTGTTCATGTATACATATTATTCTCCCACTAGACTAGCTGGGTAATGGAATAAATAAAGGACACCATCACAAAACTAGCCTATTTAATCATAGGTATCAAATTCTTTGGTTTGGGAGTATCACATAAAGGGTTCCATCTATAATTTGGAGTTATCTTCACAGCCTCTCCAACTCATGAATCCCCACCAACCATCCACTAAATGATGGATTGTGGCCCATATATAGATTAAATTAGTTGTCATATCAAATTATTTAGGGACCCTATCTTAAGAATGTAGTAATAAAATCCTCCCTTATTTTAGGTAAGCATATCAATAGGTAACTAATAGTCTCATCCAAACAGCATAGGGTCCCCTCTAAAGGGATATTTCTAGTATATTATATAACAAATTCCATATAGAAACACACCCATATAATGATGGGGGTTTTCCCTTGGGATTATATCGTAGGTGACCCTGAACCGGGCACTCTAGACAACCCACCATGGTTAGCTACTAGATAATTGGGTACACAGATGCACCTCTATTCTCAAGAAATAATCTATCTAATCAAATACAGTGGTAATGTGTGACTAGGAGAAAAAAATGCATGCAACCACCAATACTTCTAGAATAATTGGAATCATCTATAGAAGCCCAGAAACCAAATATGGTGGTGAGATATGATCAGGAAAGAACACCTACTTACATCAACCAAGCCATCCAACAGAGTTCGATAGTATCCAAGGAATCCCTCTAGTAAAATATGGTGAAAAAATGTGATCAAGAACACACACATTCCCACATCTATAAATATTTCCATCCTAATTTAGTAGTATTCATATAAACTATCTTATAAATACTAGTAAAAAAGTTTGTAGACCCATACCTATATCCCTTCACTTGAGTACTATCACTATATAATGATATAAAATGGATAACATAAGTAGGATCAGACCCCAGATCAGACCAAGGAGTGGGAACATATCCCCATTCCTATAATATAAGTCACCCAAGATATACTGGAAATGGTAAAAGGGCATACAAAAATTACATCCCACATTCTACAACCCTGCCATGACATAATAACAATATCAGTTTTAATTAAAGGATAATATAAATATCTACCCCATAATTGGAGTGACTCATCCACACAAAACAAGAGTCACTACAGAGAAGAGACATATATACTCTTATCAAGGAGGGTCATAGTCCAAATCCCATGATATATGGAAAACCAGATTAGGACCATACAATCATTCCAATTGGTGGTCATCGTTCTATTGTAGTGGCCACTCCAGGGAAGATACATATCCCTATAAAAATTTCAGAAACCTATTGAAAAATTATGGTAGTGACACATGATCTAATCAAATAACCATATTTATATGAAATTTGATATCTATAGTAAGTGGACCTAGTCTCCCACAATAGGGAATCCAAAAATATTCCTCCCAAAAGGTAATTTGAAAATGAAGAGCTAGTCTACAATCCCACTCAACATAAGGAAAAGGTTCTGGAGAAACTTGGGCATTTATATATGGTGGCTCAGGATCATACTCTTCCTTTAATAATTTATAGAAAAAGTAAATTTTGTTTTAGAGGTCCTCCCTAGACTTTATACCATGAAAGAATAATTTATGTCTAGAATCCAACAAAATAATTAGATCCCATCTTATGTTGAGGATCATAAAAAAACTATGCATGGCTAGAAAATCAAACAACATGGAGGTCCTCCCCTTTTGATCATATAACCTGATGGTCCTCCCAATAGTATATGATATAGGAATCTTCCATGTAGTTGGATGTCAATTCATGATGGCAATCCTAAACATGAGGGATTTATCTGTGAATGTCCTCTCTATAGTGACATTTCATTTCATCAAAACGATCCCCCCTATATGATCAATTTTTATAAATCCCTCATACTGCAAGAGAGCTTGGAAAATGATGTAACTCATTCCTAATGTCTTTCCATTAACAAGTGAAATCCTTTCTCAACCATAATAAATTCCATGTTAGTGTTCATCCTCTGATCCACCCTTGTATTTCCTTCCATCAAATATGATAAAGGAAATACCTAATGATCCTTATATTTATCATAATTTTGTAGGTAAATTTCCATGTTGGTTAAACCATGTTTAGTATCATCTTGTGAATGACTAAGAAAACATAATTCCTATGACAATATAGTTAGCTAAAAGAAATATACCCGTCATGTTATAGCCCTTATCCACTCCCCAATATATCATCTAGATGCATTTTTGGAATATTGTGTGCATGAGATCCACCTAAATATATAAACCACTCTTTATCACCTAGAAAATAAAAGTATCTCCATATGATTAATATCCAATCCATGTTATGGTAATAAAAGTTATACACCATAAAATCAACATGGAATCTCCCCTAGCTTCAAGACACCCAAAATTGGGAAAAAAACATAGAACCCTTTAATATTAATGTATCATCATGCTAAAAGAGTTGTGTTAGATGATCTCCAATGCCCCAATTTGCGTTCATTTCAGAGAAAGTGGAGAAAATATTGTCTTGTATTTCACTTAACTTTCTGATCATAAATGATTAAATATGATGAAATCATTCCATTTCATAACCTCATATCAGATTCAAGAAATGGGATCTGTTTTCAACAGACAGTATGCTGAGAAAATCCATATCTTACCAACTCTCTATGACTTTATTCTAAAATTGAACGATCCATAGAAAAAATCATGTGTCATCCATCCTAGAGTATTGATAAAGTCTCTATATTAAGAGAATCCAATAATCAGGAATCACTAATATATTTGGAAGTATGTACATTAGATGTAAGATATACAATGCACCCAACCCATGATAGAAATAATATTCATAAAACCATAAAATAAATAATGGGAGCAACATCCATGGAAATCAAGGATCATACCTAACCAAAAAGGTTGAGGACATTTTCAACACACCCTTCATGGTGGGAAAACAATGCTCTAAATATTGTGGAAAGGGAATGGGAAGAGCTGCATCGCACAAGGCTAGGGGAATTTTACCTCAACATCCTCCTTAACGAAAGTTGTTCTTTTCCTATTTTGGTGGAATTAAAAAAAAATGGATCCAACCACCACATCCTATCCCATGACCTTGTGTCCTCATTTAAAAAATTAATTAAAACGATTTCTGGGGATTCCCATCAGAATAATGATTGTCAGAAGATACCTAATAAACTAGAAAATGAGAGGACAATTCCTCATAGTATGATAAAAAAATTAATCTACCCAAGAGGCTAAGAAAATGACTATATAGCATTAAACATTGGTGAACATTATTATCACTACCCCTATAGATACTATAGAACATTGGGATTCTATCAACTACTCCACTACAACATCCTCAACGACCATCCTCCAATGAAAAGGGAAAATATATTTTTGTGCACCAACCACATCTCAAAGAGGATGAACACCTCACACTTGGGGAATGATTTTCTCAATAGAAAGAAGAGATGTAGGTGTTAGAAAAATAAATTCTTAAATAATCCAAGGAAACACTACTTCTAGATATTTTATGCAAGTGGAGCCTCAACAAGTTATTCCTACCGACACACCTCAATAAAGAGGTATTATCCTCACAAATGAAAATGGTGACATAAAATTTGATCAATTTAGGGTACAAAAAATATATTTGGACCCCAAAAAAAGAAGATATTTGGAGTTACCTCCCTTAGGTACACATAAAGGGTTAGGTTAGACACATCCACATAGACCATCCCCTGTAAGATGCCCACTATAGGCACAAACAGACTAGTCACATATGGCCCTACCTAGTGATTCCTCTATTCATATTCCTTTTCATCTAGATATCCATCAAGGGTGTAACATCTCAGTTCCGGGTGCCACCCATAGGTGCCCCGTACCCGGTTGCTCACATGGCCTGAAGCGCATTTCCCCGAACGCCAGAGGCTACTGACTTGCAGTGAGAGCCTTGTGTGTGATATTGGGGAAACTATGCCCTCATTGGCAGAGTAACACAACAGAAGTAAAACAAATAGAAATAGCAGAAGCAGTAATAATAACATACAACAGTAAATAGCGGAATACTAGAAGTAAAAAATAATTAGAGCACACACATATATAAATATATGATGAATGATACATATGTCTAGGAAAACATCCAAAAAATCACAATGTTGGAATATAGTACTAAAAAAAAGTACAAAAGAAAAGAAAGTAAACAGCTCCATAGCATCACAAGACTCATTTTGGTCCCATGCTCTCTAGCTCCACAACAATCAAGTACCTGAAGTAGAAGGGCGCTTGCCCTTATCTATATCTATAAAAATATAATTTGTTTGGGACCAAAAGCATGACCCAAACAGGGTGTGAGATGAATCCCAATAGGCAACCACCAAAATATCTATGCCTAACAGTCAGTGAATATATATGACATGAAATAAGAAAAAAAGAAGTAGTAAACAAGGAAGTACTCAAAAGTAAAAAATTCCACAGTTTCAAATCATTCAGTTCCACATAGCAAGTAAACAGCTAAACACAAGTAGGTAACCATCTGGGAATTACTCAAAACCTAACCCCTCTAGTTCAACTAAACAATACAAGCAACCCTCTGGGAAGTACACATAGT
Source organism: Viscum album (assembly GCA_963277665.1). Classification (NCBI taxonomy): domain Eukaryota; kingdom Viridiplantae; phylum Streptophyta; class Magnoliopsida; order Santalales; family Viscaceae; genus Viscum; species Viscum album. The sequence goes on along the minus strand of OY728151.1, from coordinate 1,445,636,867 downwards.
CTAACCCCTCTGGTTCAACTTACGTATAGACTCTCTGAGGAAGCGCTCATCGTCAATTCCCCCTATAGTCTCGTATCTGTAACTAAAAGGAACTCTAGGGAAGAAATCAATGTCCAATTCCCCCTGTGGCCCACATCGAGGAACTACATACACTGTGAGGGAGCACTTACATCCATCCACCCTATGATATCACAACGTAAAAGTAAACAGACACTCTAGAGAATCTATTAACGTCCATTATCCCTATGGTCTACTACACCGGGTTCTCACGACCCTGTGTAATTAAATCATGATAAACGATGTAATCCAGCCAAAGTAAACCTCAAGAACTACTTGGATAAACAATATACAACATATCATAGCATGTCAGATAATAATCACTCCACCCTAACCATACTATGAATGGAAAGTAAACAACATCCTAATAGTCAAGGTTAGACCAAACCGTCCAAAACAAGAAAACATGGGAAAAACATCCATAGATTAACAAAGAAAACCCCATTCTCAACAATTAACCTCTATCCAATCAAACTAGGCATATCATGAAAATAAAAGGGCTGAAACCAAAAACACACAATACCCCATTCAAGGGTATTGGGAACTTTTGCACATAAAATTCAAAGAATATCTACAGAATGGCAGAAACCACCTACCTCAACATCTTGAGATCGATATACTTGAATCTCAGGCCTTGAATCACCCTATAACACCGTAGATCTACAAAAAGTTAAAAAACTCTCAAATGAGGATAACTCTTGAAAGAGGAGGAATCAGGAAGTGAGGTTCAAGAAGAATAGAGATCTCACCAATGCAATTCCAACACAATCTATGATAGTCTATTAAGAGAATGGACGAAAATTCGGGGACTCAGATAAGATTTGTAGCCGTACGATTTCTCATGGATGAGATAGGTCGAGAAGAAGATGGTTCTGTCTGTCAGACGTGACCCCGGTCTGTTTAATGAAATAAAAAGAAAATACATGGTGTGTAATTTTGAAGTACACAATATGTACATTCCTTTTCTAGCCTCTACTTTAGGAGGTCTCTAGGTCACCCCACATGGACATGTACTCGGCCACTACCCAACTAGTACATGGTCACCCGCAGCAACTGAGTACACAACATGTACTTATAAGTACATGGTGTGTACTCTAGAAATTTCCAGAAACACCTCTTTTTCTCAAAAACACTAGAAAAAGAAAAAAATACCTTAAAAGAAGATCTGGGTTCTTATAAACTTCCACCCTTAATGAAATTTATCCCTGAATTTCCCTAGCAAGGCGGTGTAGAAGAAGAATCCGCGAACAACTCCGACCACTGTGATCGTACATCAGGATCCCTCTCCAAAGTCTCTTCATGTACCCATCTGTGCTGCCATAGCACTCATACTAGAGGAATAGACCGGCCATGGATAACCCTCGCACTTCGATCAAAAATCTGGATAGGATGCTCCTCAAATGAGGCGTCCACTTATAACTCAACCTCCTCGGTTTGAAAAACATGAGATGGGTCTGATAAGTAACGTCGAAGTTGAGAAACATGGAAAATGTCATGCATAGCTCGGTACCTCTGAGGTAACTGCAACCGATATTCAACCGGCCCGACTCTCTCCAAAACCTCAAACAGACCAACGTACCTCAGTGAAATCTTACCCTGTTTCCTAATTCTCCTATGTGCCAACCTCGATGTGACATGCAGGAAAACATGATCCCCAACCTCGAACTCTAGAGTTCGTCTCCGTTGATCAACATATGAATTCTATCAAGACTGTGCAGTAGTGATCCTCTTTCAAATCAACTCTATCTGCTCTATGGTCTCCTAGACAAGACGAGGCCCTAGTATAGCTGCCTTTACTGCCTCTAGCCAACATAAGGGTGATCGACATGACCTAACGTATAAAGCCTCATAAGGTGACATCTGAATAGTTTCTTGAAAACTATTATTGTAGGGAACTCCACAAGAGGTATTTTCTTCTCCCAAGAACCTCCAAAATCCAAGATGCATGCTCGAAGTATGTCCTCAAGCATCCGAATCATATGCTCAGACTGTCCATCTATCTTGGGATGGTAAGCTGTACTCAAAAGTACCTATGTACCCAAATCCATCTGTAGCACCTTCTAGACCCGAGAAGTAAAAAGTTCATCCCTGTCTTAAATAATGGAGTGTGGAACACCATGAAAACATACAATCTATCAGATGTACAACCTTACCAGATCATCAACATTGAAGGTCTCCTTGATCGGCCAGAAGTGAGCAACCATCGTGAGTCTGTCAATGACAACCCAAACTGCATCATTCCCTCGAGGTGACCTCGACAAACCTGCCACGAAATCCATCGTGACATCATTCCACTTCCACTCGGGGATGGGTAACTGCTACAAAAGCCCTGCTGGTCATTGATGCTCCACCTTCACATGCTGACAGGTGGAACATCTCATGAAAAAACCAACAACATCTCTCTTCATGACTGGCCACCAGTACTGATAGTGTAGATCATGATACATCTTGGTGACACCAGGATGAACTAACCAAACTGAGGAATGGAAGTCCCGCATCAACTCCTCATGTATATCTGATGACACCCATATGCACTCATGAAAATTCATGATCCCATCCTCTCCCATGGTCCATCCCAGAATAGGGTCCTCCCTTGACACACTCTCCCACAGGACTAGGCCTTCTGGATCTGATAGATGCCTCATTCTCACTTGATTAAGTAGATTAGAGGAAACAACTACAGAAGAAAGAAACGTCTGCCCCTATCTTTCATGCACCTCCAAATGCATCTCAGAGAAAAAAGACATAAGCTTCCACTCACTGTTGGCCTCCTGAACTGCCTATATATGAGTCCTCCTGCTCAACGCATCAGCCCCAACATTGCGTTTCCTAGGCGTGTAAGCAAGATCAAAATCAAAAGACTGAAGATACTCAACCCACCTTTGCTGCCTCAAATTCAAATCTTGCTGAGTGAAGATATACTTGAGATTTTTGTGGTCGGTGAAAACAAAAAAAATGATCCCCCAAAAGAAAATGTATCCAAAAATATAAAGCATGAAAAACTGCCACCTACTCAAGATCGTGCGTCGGGTAGTTCCTCTCATGTGGCCTCAATTGCCAAGACCCATACACAATGACTCCTTCTCCTTGCATAAGCATATCCCCTAGACTGTTACCTATTGCATCATAGTAAATTGTATAGCTATATCCCAGATCTAGAAACAATAGTATCGGTACTGAAGTCAACCTCCATTTCAACTCCTAAAAGGAAGAATCACAAGAATCTGACCACATGAACTTTACACCCTTCTTAGTCAGGCCCGTCAGTGGGACTGCTAAGCGTGAGAAGTCTTGTATGAAACATCTGTTGTAACCATCCGGACCTAGAAAAATCCATACCTCAAAGAAGTTCTTCGGATGATCCCAGGAAACTACTGCTCTTACTTTCTCCGGTTCTACTGATACTCCTATCTCTGAGATAACATGACCCAAGAAGTGAATCTGATCCATCCAAAAGTGGAATTTTGAGACCTTATCATATAACTGATTCTCTCTTAGTATACTTAAAATTATCTCAAGATGTGTGGCGTGGTCGTGTTGAGTGTGAAAGTACACCAAGTTATCATCCACGAAGACTACCATAATATAATTCAAGTATGGATGGAACACTCGTTTCATCAGTGCCATGAAAACTGCAGGAGCGTTCATGAGACTGAATGACATAACCACATACTCATATAGAAGGAAGGCTGTAAGAGGTATATCAGATGTTATAACGTGCAACTGATGGTAACCAAACCTCAAGTAGATCTTTGAGAACACTTGGGATCCTCGAATATGATCAAAGAGATCGTCAATCCTCGACAAGGGATATTGGTTCTTGACTATCAACTAGTTAAACTTCTGATAATCTACACAAAGTCTAAGGGTACTGTCTGCCTTCATCGCAAACAGGATAGGAAAATCCCAAGGAGTAGTACTAGGTCAGATGAAACCCTTTTCTTGCAACTCCTCCAACTACTTCTTGAGCTCCTGCAACTCTGGTGTATCCATCCTATAAGGAGTAATGGAAACCGGTGCCACTCCTAGAACAAGATCAATAGAAGATTCCACCTCTCTCCAGAGACAAACCTAAAAAGTCCTCTAGAAAGAAATCCCTGAAACAATCAACCACTAGAGGAAAGTCCATCTGTGAAGTCCCCTAGTCATCCAGATATAGACTAGAAATCTGTGCTGTAACTCCTCCCAACCCATGATGCTCGGGTCCCATTCTGCTCGCTTGGACATCCCATTCTCCCTTATGATGAAACGATCTACCCTCTGGTGATGTAAAACTCATCCTATGACGATAGTAATCAACAATTTCTTGGAAGGTAACTAACCAGTCCATTTTGAGAATGACATCATAGACTGTCATCTCTTAGACATAGAGGTCCCATAATGAGTGACACCCACCAACCTCAAGAGGTCACTCCTTACATTGAAATACACTATCCATTCTAGTCCCCAACGGAGTGTCTAGTGTTAAGATATCAACAGAAGAAAATACATAGAGCCCAAGGCTCTCCAAAATAGAAACAGATAAAAGCTATGGGAAGCCCCTGTATCGAAAAGAGCAGAAGCTAAAATCGAGGCAACTAGGATCGTACCTCCAACTGTAGAGGGTCCAGGATCCTGCTCCTACTACTTCTGCTCCACTGCAAAATTCTGACCTGCATCGCGACCCTATGACCCTACCTGACCACCCTGAGCTGATCCACCCTGTTGTTGCTGAAAGCCTGGCGACTGAATACCACAACCATGACCTCCACCTCGGCCTTAATGTCCAGAAGAACTCTAGTTCTCAGACTGAGGAGAAACTAGTGGTACTTCTCCTAAACGAGGAGTCATAAACGAACATTTTTCACCAGCTTATGGTAATAAGATCTGACATAAATGATGAATATGTCCCATCTTGTCACAATATCGGTACTCTAATGGGTCTCTTGGGCAGTGTGGCTGCATATGACCGCTCTTCTTACACTGGAAGCACACCACCTAGTTACCAGAAGATATCTCTCACCTCCTCGGATCTCCAGGCATAGACTTACTATGACGCTTCCTGCTGTCAATAGGAGGAATTCTAACTCCAGATATTGAGCCTCCCTAGCTCAAAACTCCATAATACCTCATATTTCACTCTGTGATCAATGAATGGTTGTCTATAGATGTGACAGAAGTCAACATGAAGATTTTCACCTGAGATCTGATATCATGCCTGAGACCATCCTCAAACTTCCTTGCTAGGAATAACTCCTCACCTCCTGGAATGGGCGTAAAGCACTACAGCTCTGTGAAGTGAGAAGAATACTCCATAACTGAAAGAGTACCCTGCTCCAGACTCATGAACTCTCGGGCTCAATTGGCCCTCAAAGTCTCCGAGTAGAAGTAATCGTAGAAGGAATGATGAAACTCATCCCAAGCCAGGACCTGCTGGCGTCCTGCCTGTGAGATTACATCCCACTATCTCTTGGTGGTGTCCTAAATCATATACATAAAAAGATTCACCCTCCTCTCTGGAGGCATCTCTAGATGATCGATGATAGAAAGCATGGATTCTAACCATGACTCTACAGCCTGGGGTCCTCCTTCCCCTGTGAAGGTAGGAGGATGCTGCTGCTGGAAAACCCGCATCAACTCAGCCATAGATGGGGTAGGATGCGGTACTCCATGGAAGGTATGTATGAACATCATAAACCCCTCTCTGAACTGTGCATCAGCACCTGTGTCTGGAATAACTGCTGGTTCTTAGACTAACATAATTGGAGGATCTGCGGGTAGTCCTTGATCAACCATGTCTGGTGTCTAATCACTACCCTATAACAGGTGAACAACTGGAGGATGTCTCGGTGACATGACTGTGTAAGGTCAAGCGTACACCCTAGATCAAGATTATAAAGGAATGAAAACTAGAAGTGTAAGAAGGGAAAAGGATAAAGAAAGCATTCATGTTTTCCAAAACATGGATACATGACGTGTATAACAACTACACAACGTGTTCCCTTAAGCCTTTCACATGGGCATGTACTCCTGCCAAAACTGGTCGTGTAACACCCCATACACACGACGTGTTGTCCTAACACATGGTGTGTACTTGAATCCTCTTCCCATACCCGAGTTCCCTTAAAAATATAAGCCACAAGATTCTCCTATAACAAGACTATGCAACATGTTAGTGCCAGACATGGTGTGTACAAGATGAACTTCACCGACCCGTTTTGTTAGTTACACAGTCGGTTACACGGATAACTCTACACGGCATGTTTGTTCTTGGCACGACATGTACTAGAAAGATTTCACTGACCCGTGCTGTTCGTTACATGACCGGATACTCAGGTTACACTACACGGTGTGCTCAAGCCTGACATGGCATGTATAACTTAAGATTTATCCATCCGTGTCATTAGTCACACAGGCAGACACATGGTCTACACAACACAACGTGTACGTACAACACACGACATGTTCTACCAAGATTTCCCAACCCCGTGTCTCTAGCCACACAGCCAGTGACAGGATTAGAGACTACACGATGTGTACATACAGTACACGACATGAAATCAAGAAAAACAATTCCTTCCCAAACAGAAGGACACATAGTGTGTATTAATCATTACACGCCATGTATTTTGGGTTTTCCTAGACAATAAGCCTCGAAAACTATTCTTGAAGCCCATAAAAAACTTAAACAAACATTAAAGTGCCAACTTCTGATCCATGAGGGCCCATAATCCCCGAAAATAAAATCTTGGCATCTTACACATGTCATATGCAAGAAAATCAAGGCAATGATCCACCAAATTCCGGTCTATGAGGGCCCATAACACCCCAAGAACCAGAGTTTAGAATTCATTCAAACAAAAACTTTCACAATTCAATACCCTATCAAATAGAATATATTTTATCAAGACATATATCACATCAACATGCATATCTAGCACAACATCTATCACTACAACATGTAATTACTAATTCCACCTAAATGGCATGGAAATAATCCATGACATGTGATTCCTAGAAAGTTACTATATGATGAATGAGATGGAATACCCTCATCTCATTGGGTTTCAATAGAAATAGAACATCAATAACATCTTCGATAACAACATGAAACATGTGAATCACCCAATGGTGAAAATAAAATCAACTGTAAAATTGAAAAACTAGAAGAATCACAATAAATGAGGTAAATTGGATTTTCCATGTACACAGGTTAGCTACTTCTGGGAACATCTTATTACCAAGTACCTATTCTGTCCTATCACCGACTATAGGCACCAAATAGTAAGTCAAGAAGAAAATAATTCCTCTGACACCACTTTGTAATGTCCTGGTTTTGGGTGCCCCCCAGAGGTGCCTCGTACCCAGTTGGTCACATGGCCTCAAGCGCATTTCTCCGAACGCAAGAGGCTACTGACTAGATTCGAGGGTCTTGGGTGTGATATTGGGGTAACTATACCCTCATTGGAAGATTAACACAATGGAAGTAAAACAAATAACAATAGAGGGAGCAGCAATAATAACATACAATAGTAAACAGTGGAAGACTAAAAGTTATAAACAACTGGAGCACACACACATATATATGATGCATGATACATATGTCTAGGAAAGTAGCCAAACAAATCACAATGCTGGAATACAGTACTAAAAAAAAGTACAAAATAAAATCATGTAAACAGATCCATAGCATTGCAAGCCTCATCTTGGTCCCATGCTCTCTATCTCCACAGTAATCAAGTACCTAAAGTAGAAGGTCGCTTGGCCTTATCTATACCTACAATAATATAATCTGTTTGGGCCCAAAATCATGACCCAAACAGGGTGTTAGAAGAATCCCAGTAGGAAACCACCAAAATATCTGTGCCTAACAGTCAGTGAATATATATGTCAAGCAATAAGAAAAAAGAAGCAGTAAACAAGGAAGTAATCAAATGTAAACAATTACATAGTTTCAAAGCATTCAGTTCCACATACAAGTAAATAGCTAAACACATGTAGGTAACCCTCTGGGAAGTACTCACAGCCTAACCCCTCTAGTTCAAACAAACAATACAAGAAACCCTCTAGGAAGTATACATAGTCTAACCCCTCTGGTTCAGCTTAAGAACAGACTCTCAGAGGAACCACTCACTGTCAATTCCCCCTATAGTCTCGTATCAGTAACTAAAAGGCACTCTAGGGAAGCACTCAATGTCCAATTCCCCATATGGCCCACATTGAGGAACTATATACACTCTGAGGGAGCACTTATGTCTACCCCGTATGGTCTTGCAATGTAAAAGTAAACAGACACTCTGGAGAAGCCCTCAATGTCCATTCTCTATATGGTCTACTGCACCAGTTTCTCACAGCCCTGTCTAAGTCAATTGTGCACAAAGATATAATGTATCCAAAGTAAACCTCAAGAAATACATGGCTAAACAATCTACAACATATCATAGCATGTCAGATAATAATCACTCCACCCTAACCATACTCGGAATGGAAAGTAAATAGCAGCCTAACATGCAAGGCTAGACCAAACAGTAAAAAACAAGAAAACATGGGAAAACATTCATAGATTAATAAAGAAAACCCCATTATCAACAATTAACCTCTATCCAATAAAATTAAGAAAAGTAGGAAAATAAAAGGGATGAAACCATAAACACACAATACCCCGTTCAAGGGTATTGGAAACTTTGGAACATAAAATTCAAAGGCTATCTACAGAAAGGCACAAACCACCTAATTCAGCATCGTGAGATTGATATACTTTAATCTCAGGGCTTTAATCACCTTAGAATGCCGTAGATCTACAAAAACATCAAAAATTCTCAACTGAGGATAACTCTTGAAAGAGGAGGAACCAGGAAGCAAGGTTCAAGAAGAAGAGAGAACTCACCGATGCGATTCCGACGCAATAGACGACGGTTGATTCGGAGTACATGACGTGTACTCTACAAATTTCCAGAAACTCCTCTTTTTTTTCAAAAAAAAACCAGAAAAAGGAAAAAATACCTAAAAAGAAGATCTGGGTTCTTAAAAAGGTATTTGAATACGTTTGGGTATTTGTAAATATGATTGGAATATTTGGAAGAATGTAGCATTCCTGTACATCTGGAAGGGAATCCTTATCATGAATGGGTTGATCCACTTAGTCCCCTGGAAAATTTTGGGAACCCTAAATGTATCAATTTTTAATGGATCTGGGAGACGCATAACAACAATTGATGAATTTGATGTCCCACATTGATCTAATAATGGGGAATCCTAAAAAACTAGAATAAGTAAATATAAAATTATTTGTAAAAACACTGCATGGGCTAGCCTTCACATGTTATACTAGTTTGATAGCTCTATCAATCTTGGGATGTGAATATATCCATCATCCTTTTCTATTTCAATTCACATCATTGTAAAATAAGAAAAAATCCATCGACTTATCAAACTGAAAATAGGGTAAGAATGTGTTGCTTTTATATTTAATTACTTGGTGTAAGGGGTTGACCTACTCCCTAAACCTACTACTTCTATAAGAAAAGTTTTGGTCCATATGTATATAGAATCATTACAATTAGTTATTCACAATGATCATCCCATTGGAATATAAAATAGGGTTTTAGGATCATGTCAAAGTTGGTCAAATATTGGAAGATTACATTTTCCAAAAAAAGATCATATCCTAAATAATTACATCTGATCAAGAGAAGAAAAAATGTAATTAAAAGACTATCTCTATCAATATTATGATATCCCCAACACAAGACCTAGCTCCAAAGCCTATGAAATATCTTATGGAAGCCCCTCCAGATCAATAGAATCAATGCTTACCTCATTCGGATGAGTGAAGGGAGTGGAGGTAAAACCATTTTTAGGAATTATATAATAATATTTATTCATTTAGAGATGAAAAATTCTCCTCCAATTTCATCCTAGTATTGGAGAAAAAATATAGGAAGATTCCAAATCCTAAGAGGCCTTATCAGTCCTGTCTCAAGGATTCCCCAAATTACATCCCATATCACCAGAGGTTGGGTCAAAAATATAGGAATGATTTATTTTCAATGAAATTATACAAAATATTTTGGACTATAGGTATGTAATACTGGGAAAACTACCCAAAATAGTAGGATGTGATTCTACCTCTATCATAGTGGAAGAGGGTGAGTGGTATGGAGTTATCAGTAATGGTGTAATGATAAATCTGTACATGGTCAAAATAGATGGAAACAGTCCTAGGAAGAGGAACTAGTACCATGGATAAATCTAGAATTGACTCTTTTGGAATTTGTTCCCTTAGTCCTGAAATCCCTAAAACCACCCCAATGAATGGTACTCCAAGAGTTAAGTAGAGAGGCAGGATCCTCTATGAATGATGAATTATTCTTCAGTTCCATAAAAATCATTCACTCAATGCACCCCTTCTATGGTATAGAATACAAACATGAACCTGATTTCCATTTATCTAATTGGGGAATTAGAGGAAGTGGTCATAAAGGGTGAGGATATAGGGGATGAGATGATGGGAGCATAAATAAATATTGTATCCATGACACTACTTGAACAATATATGCTGCCAAAACTCATGGGAGATCCCTCCAGCGGGCCCAGTAGGGGCCGAGACATTCACATATATATGCTAAGTGTCACCAAATCATGATATTCTAAGAAGATAGATTATAGGGTCCATCCTTGTCAAATAAACCTTGATGTGTAGGAAGACCTTTTTAACCCAACCCACTAAGGATATGTGAATGTTCAAGTCCTCCTCTATGGGATGATCTAAATACATCATGTGTTTTGTTTCATAAAGAGACAATGAGAGAGTAGATTCATTCTAGGAAGAACATGACCTTATTCCAGATCTATGAAATTATAAATAAATTGAACATGGTGTTGGACAAGTTGTCAATACTAGATGATCTATGTGTACCAAAGGACCTACCTAAATTACTCATTCTATTTTTACATAGCTCTAAATATTTTGAAGCTGAATGAATATTGATGAGATTTATCTAGAAGATATTGATTCCACCGAATTACACATGAACATCTCATTAATGGAGATAGATGACAGTGTTGTCATACATGGAAACATTTGAGCATTGTATTTAACTGGAAGAAAAAATGATGTTGATATCTGATGAGAAATTACTGAAAATGGATCTAGAATCAACCACATTTTTGTCCAAACACTATGTCATCAGCATCATAGTGAGCCCCACTTGTCCCATTCCACTCTAACATTTCAAAGTTATGAAAAGATAGAAAACATTACCCTAGGTAGAATCGTAGTTAGAGACCATTTCGAGACCATGTATCAAACTCACAATTCATGGTTGTTTAGTAAGACGTGACATTAAATGTTATGTTAGGATGGACTTGGCTAAGTTAGTATGTGGAAGTCCCTTTTAAATATTGCAGATGCATCAAATATTAAATTAATGGTCAAATAATGATTTTTCATGGTGATAAAGACCCTTTTGAATACTTAAAATGAAAATAAATTGATACGAGACTCTATTATGGGTAAGGGAAACAAATAATGACTAATGGTGTCTCCTGATTCACTGAATTATATGGTCTATAAATGAATACAGACAACACCTTCAATTATTTTAGTTAATAATATGTATTTCCCATCAATCACATCAAAATAATGAGCCCCAATTTTGGATCATATTCAACAACATTCCTGATATCAACCATGATGAGATATCCCAGTAATACTAAAACTATCATTTCCAATCTAGAAAATGGTAAAAAATTGGGTGAGGACACCCTCTTTCCATCCCATATGGTTCAGAAGATCCTTGCATCATTAGGAAAGTTATAAGAAGACATTATTTCATAATTAGAGACTAAAGATACTCATTCTCTTCCCATCATATCCCCTCCATAACATCAATGAATTCCCACATCTTCAGTTCGGTTGGAGGAAGATCCTTCATCTTCTGGATGTCAAAATGTAGACTCCTCCCATAACTATATAAAATCTACTTCATCACCTACTACCACAATGAGTCGGAAAGAATATGAATAATAATATGAAGAGGGAGATGAAGAGGAGGTGGACTAGAGGGATTCCCATATAGTATTTTAGGAACATGTATCTACCAACACTGATGAACTAATTCAAATAAACATGGGTATTGAGGATGACCCATGAACAAAATTGATTAGTGAGGCCACATTTTCTAAATAAGAAATGGTATATACCTTCATTCTAATTCAGTATCAACAATGTTTTTTTATAATTACATATAAATTCTATTCCTTGATCCTGAGGAGGGAAATTAAAACCTGTGATTTCCATAAAACCACCGGGGATACAAATAGATTTCCAGGTGGGAACACCCAACTCACGCCACCAAACATGAGGATGATTTTGACAAGATTATAAATTAAAATTTAATTTGGGATGTCTGGTATCCAAAATGAAATAAATATTCCTAATGAAGAAGAATAATGGGAAAATTAGGGCCTACATCAAATTTAATGAAATCAACAGGAGCTTTCCGAAAGATGATTTCCTAGATACAATTATAGAACTTATGATTGATTATATGGACAAATATCATGTTATACCCTTCATGTATGGAAATCTAGGGAATAATTAAATCTGAGTGGACATAAAAGATGAATAATCAAATAATTTCCGGGGCCCCTATGGATTATTCTGCTATCAGGTGATTCTATTTAACCTAATGAATGCTGGTGTTACATATCAACGTTCCATGCATCACATCTTAAAACCCTTATTGGGGTTATTCTATGGAATGATACATTTATGATCTGGGGTTATCTCTAAAAAAAATATTTACCACCATGATGATGTTGAGACCATATTTAAAAAATGATGACAGTAAAGCCTAATGATGAACCCATTGATATGATAATTCGATGTTACGTGGGGAATTTTTCTTGTATCCATGGAACACCAACATGGCACCAATTTCAATCTCAAGAAGTAAAAATATTAACTTAATGTTTCACCTCAAAACCTAAATGTATTTAGTGGGTTACTAGAAACCTTGAATACATTCATTTTTTCATATAAAACCATACAGGAAACCATTTTACCTTCACTAGGTTGAGGAAAAAGGGGGTCACATATTAGTGGACATATGAAAAACAAGAATTATTTGATCACCTCATGAAATATCTCTTGATTCCTCTAGTGATATTCTTATAATTGATGGAAAAATACTCATTTTTATGCGAAATCCTAGAATGATCACAAGGTGGTTCCTTAAACAAACGAATGATTCTAGGAATTAAATTATTCTTTATTATGTATTTGTAATCATGATCTATAATTGAACTTTTTGATTATACATTGAGAAGATCTGTTTGAGATTAATTTTTGTGGTTCATATACTGAGGAACTACCTACATCACCACTAACTCTACTTAGTATCTCACAAAAAACCCCTAAAATATATTGTCATCCATACTATATTGAAAGGATGTTTGGTACAATGAGTGGTTATCATAAAGTAGTAAGATATTATTTTCATGAATCTAAAGCTAGAAAAAATGAAGGCCTTGGAATAATTCCTTATTGAACATCCCTATAAAGAAATGATGTCATTTTATACAGAATTTTCCAATGAAAAGATCTTATCCTTTCATGATAGTCCCTTAACATAAGAAATGTATTTTAAAATACATCCAAAACCCCAACAATGATGATAATGGAAGAAACTAATATAAAAAAAGTCCAGTTGGGAGTCATTATCAACTCCCCAGTAAAGGCAATATTTCTTTATCCCCTCCATTTTTCAGAAGTACTTACAAATATATAGAAGGGATATTAGGACCTAATTGTAGGTATATAATAATTACTTCAAATTCTAGTGGACCACTTGAAGGTGAAAAGTGATTCAATTTTGGTAATAAGGAAGATCAATGTTGATTACACTATTAAAACAGATGAGATAATACCCCTGATAGACTATGTATAGGGACTAATTGAATAATTCCACTTGGTGCTGACTTTGACTCATTCCAATGATAATAGAATTTATAGGATAATGAAATGGCCAATGTATCTATGTATTTTACAGATATAGACATGGATCATACATCCATCGAAATTGCGCATCGCTGAATGATGTCACTGTCTATTCATGTTGATAGGGAAGATATCAATGAGGATAACTAAATCCTTGAACTAGATTGTCATATAACTAATTGGATGGTCCCTTTGGAAAATGAACTTCAAAATGGAGTTCTATTTTTAAAAAATTCAAAAAATAGAAAACATGATGATGAATTAATGACGTACCAAATCACCAAAAAGTATTATAAAAATAATTCATTAATGGGGTACCTCTATGGTGCATTGACAGAGTAGGGACTGCTTCTTTCATGAAATTATTTTATAGGCTAGCCTGTGGTTCCCATCAGTTATGTTCAGGATTTCCAATCATTTTTGGAGTATTTGATACATATGGAATTCAATTATGTATTCTTGTGAAAAATTAACCAATAAGTGTCATTCCTTACAATTTCATTCCAACATCATCCATCAACATTCATGGTTGCTAAACATGGAAAAATACTCCTAAACACTTTCTATATATTGAATGAATGTTGTTGGGAATTATCCAATAGCTAAGAATAAGGTATTTAAATATGTCATCCCTTAATCAAAATCATCTCCAAATGGGTTAACATAATACCCCTCAAAGAATTCAAGACCAAAATCTTTATCATCTTCCTAAAACCCAACAACATTAACACATTTGGTTTCGCTCATACGATAATGACTGGAAATGGAATCAATTTATGTTATACTGAGTTACATTGGTTGTATGAGGATTATAATATAAAATATGATAATTCATATCTCTATCATGTCGTATCTAGTGGACAAATAGACTCCTTCACTAAGAACCTATCAAATAATCTCTATAGGATGATGGATAAAGAAAAATATGTTGGCCTAAAATTATCTTTCTTATCTTATGGGCCTAGTGATCTATAACCCACACTAATACACAGAGACCATGTATTCACTTGAATACTAGATAAAGGCATTCATTCACATTGAGGTACCATTTTCATTGCTTCACGTTTATATATGTGATCAACAATAATCAGAAGAGAAATCCCTAAAAGGATTGGATGGGCTGTATTGAATTGATTAGAATGTACTACATACATTAAATCACATAGAGGTCCACTAAAATAGGATTTCATTCCCTTTTAAAAAGAATTATTGACTTTTCTTATTCCTCTAGGGAGATCTGGTACTGTTCCTTAGGATCCCAAGGATATCAGGGAGGAAACCTATAAAGCTTGAGTTGAAGTGGGTGGATCGTTAATCTATACAGAAGTCCCACTCTAATAGATATTATTCCCAAATATCAATATATAGAGAGATTTATACCAACCCTACTAATGAAATATTTCACTAGAAATACATAATTTGATAAACATACCATTTTTAGTACGATTAGATTTTTAAATGCATGGTTTCCTTCATCATTGATACCAGACATTAAATTGTGTAGCATTAATGGTCTTGTATGAATGACCTTAAAATGAAAAAATATCATATTATCCATATGATTTTACACTTCATGGTTTACTATGTAATTTATATACTATGGTAGAATAAGTAGAATCATTGTTTTTTATGAACGACCTTAAGGGATCATATATCATTCATACCATATGATGTTAAATTGAATGGTTCAATTATTATTTTCTACATGAAATAAAACTATGTATAATCATTGGTCCTATATGAATGACCTTAAAAGGAACATATTTTCTCCTTACTGTATGACATTAGACTACATGGTTATCTTTCTCTTTGCTATAGGATATTAAACTATGTTGCATCACCAGTCCTGTATGCATGCCCATGAAAGGAACATATATCATCCATGATTTATGATGTCTAGCTACATGGTTTCATTAATCTTTGATACACAACATTAAACTATGTAGCATCATTAGTCTTATATGCATGACCTTAAAAGGTACATATATCATCCATGTCGTATGACATTAAATCACATGCATTACCTCATCAATTCTATATGACGTTAAACTATATAACATCATTGGCCCTATATGCATGACCTTAAAATTCACATATATCATCCTTTATATATAATGTTAAAATGCATGGTTTCCTTAATCTATTCTATATGACATTAGATTACATTTCATCATTGGTCTTATATGACTGACAATAAAAGGAACATATACTGTTCTTATTTCATGGAGTTAAACTGCATGGATTCCTTCATCTTTTATACATGAAATTAAGTTACTTATCATCATTTTTATAAGATACGTGACCTTAAAAAGGATCCTATATCATCCTCATAGAACATTGAACAACTATATGACATTTGGTCATTGATGAAATTCCATAAAGGAATAACTTATGGTCCTAGTCATACAACCCAAAACTAAAATACTCCATAGTTCAAGCTGTAAGGCTTAAAATTACATAGTCTAAAATCACAAACACAAGATGTTAAACTATATGAAAATATCCTTACTTCATGATGTAAAATTACCCTTTTCATGTCCTTGTTTCATGGCATAAAACTACATAACATTTTGATCTGTTCTTGAATAGACCATAATCATTGTTGTTGGTAACCCACCACACCTCAAAACTAGAACTATGTATAAGTTTATTCTGATCTCAGTGGTATATAAAGTGATTCACTGAACCTATTTCCAGGTAACATCCTTGAATTATATAAAATAAGACTCTCTATTTCATAAAAATAATGCTCTATGTAGGGGGATTCACACTTCATTACCAATGTCGATCCAAATACTCCCCTTGTGCATGAAAATATTCCTTCCAAATAATATAATCCATGACCTCGGAAATTTATGATCACAATATTTTTTTCTTAGACATTGGTAATAGAATTTTACATTTTATAGGACACTTTTTTTGACTATGTATTGATACACTACATTCTGGAATTGCATAAGTCAACCACTAAAAGGACCTATCAACCAAAGGCACATCCATCAGTAGAAGATACCTATTTAATCATTGTAATCTCCAAAATAATTTTACCATAATACTTTTTTCATAAATAATATGCAGTAATTCCTTTTTTTTTGTCTTGTATCACTTCTCTTGATCAGAGATCCCCCATGATCATTATTTACTATTTCTGTATTCATGACTAAAATGTATCTGGACATCCTTGTCCAATTAATACTCATATTACTTATGATTTCCACAACATATGGTCCAATACATATGACCTAAAACCACAAGACACCTTCATACCTACTGTATGATATTAAACTATATTGATTCCATGAACTATGTATGGATTGATTCCCATTCTAATGAGATATGTAGTGATTCTAGGATCCCTAATCTTGTTTTGGATTCCCCATGATCAAAATTTCCCTATCATATTTTAATCACCTATGTTTGTTGAAATAAACATTTTCCAATCCATGTTTCTCACACTGAGAAAATATCAGGTGGGATTAGGATTTTTTCCAAATGATTACCCGCATGATCAAGGAATATCAGTTCATTTCATAAGTAAATTGGTCCTAAATGGAAGACATTAAAAATCAAACCAAACTCTATTACTGCATGGTGTTAAAATACACGTTTGATGTCTCTTTCATGACATAAGATTAAAAACTATGCGTGGCATGATTACCATAAGAATAAATACATATTTACATCCAAATCCCACATCCTTGTTTGACTAAAATTCAAAAATTCCCCCACTCTCCTATATATTATCTAGATCCACATAAGAAGGTTAAATATGGGTTCTAACCCCATTCATGATATCCTATTCAGAAGAATCTTGTCATCTATGAAAGAATTTGATTATTGTGAATAATCATTCCAAGAACTACATGTATCTCGATTCTCATCTAAAATATAAATGTAGCGAATCTCGGATCCTATTACTTGGGGAATTTAGAAAAAAATCCCCCTTTCTTTCATATAGGTTAAATATGTGTAATGAAATATTTCACCAAATTCATGGTTAATTTTTATATGAAATGTTCCTTCCATTTTCAAGCACATTCCCTCTAAAAAACCAAAATTGGTGTCTGGGGAAATCCAAATCTCTATAAGCATTATCACCCATAGGTAATATGATTTCATATTCCTAGGGAAACTGTTGTTTTACTATGAATTGATACACCACATTATAGATTTTAATAAAAGTCCCATAACACGGGACTATCAACCATATGCAAATTCATCCTCAATGGATACATCTTATATCTTTTTTAACACAAAATATTTTATGTTTTAACCACTTTTAAAACTTTTCCTTTGATCATTCCTTTCATACTTGTCCTATATCACTTTTCAGATCAAAAAAACCCGAGATTATAGTTTACAACCTCCCCCATTTATTCCTAAAGATTCCGGAACATTCTAGATAGGTTACTATGAATGAGGAAATCACTAACATTTTAGTCAAAGATAAAAAACCATAAATTTTTGGCCTGAAATTCCTTACAGTATTATGTTAAACTGTATGGTCCATGTCTTAGTCACATAACATTAAATCATATGATGATTAAAACCTTATTAGTGAGGATCATTTACTCATGATGTTGGTTATCCACCAAATCACCCCAAATAACTATGTACCACTTGGTTCTCAATCCATCAAGACACATAGTGATGTATAATTACTCCATTCTAAGACCAACTACCACAATAGTCAAAACATGTCTATTCCTCCAATTATGGAAACAACCCTATTCTGTGAAAGAAATTATATATTTATATCAAGAACCCTACTCTACCAGTTTGAAATTGAATTAAAACACCTCCTTTATTTATATACAAATAATTTTTTTATTGGAGTGGTTCCTCATTTATGTCAAATTCTATCCCAGAAACTCCCTTTATTCTTAGGCAAATTCCCTTAACAAAGCACCCTTTATGGTCTTGAGAAATCAAAATACTTGTATTAGTAATAGAATGACTGATACATGAGGATACCTTTGTTTCTAATATATATTGATATGTCCCATTTTGGATTTACAAAAGTCACCCACAAAAGGGTCCTTGAAACCAAAGGCACATTATTCCTATGTACAAACCTCTTCTGTTTCCATAATCCCTGACAATATCATAATAGAAGTATATTTTCTAACATGGTCCACAGTTATCTATTTCATACATGACTCACATAATTACTTATATTCATAAATCACAAAAACAATGACTAAAAATTCCCCTTGTGGGCATATGAATAATTTTAGAACATTATCAGTTAGTATGACCGACATTGATTTTCATTTCATAACTCACTGTCAATACTATTTGACCTAAAATAGGAGTTTCATTATTCTATCTTACAAGACACTAAAATTCACATGAAAATGGATTTATTAACTACATGAAATCTCATAATGGTAACCCTAGGAAATATTTGAGTATCAAGTCACTTGAACTTCATGCCACATGGTTGAGGAAAAAAATTCAAACAATGAAAAGAAAAAGGCACAAAACATTGGTTGAAAACCCACAATGGGTGAACTATGATAAATCCATTTCTTTCTCAAGGTTTCTTATTCATATTTGACTTACAAAAAAAATTATGGTGATGAAACAAAAAAAATGTTTTTATGGTCTGTTATATGACCTAAGAAATAGTAAAACTATGCTCCCTAGGTCTAAAGACATAGGAAAAAAATAGAGTGATCTAATTATTATTGCTGTAGTTATAACACATTGATGTAATGGATTTTAATAAAATGAGTCATTTTAGTGTTATATTTATATTAATTTGAGGAAAAAAATATAGAATTAGATGGTCAAGGGACAAAAAATATCATTTCCAATCATGTATTAAAATGTGAATGAGATTATATAGGCCGGATTTTTTCAAACAAGTTTTATAGGTGTTCCTTGACATACAATTTAGTTTGTTGGATTGTGGCTCATTAATTAATCATAGTTTTCTAGAGGTCGAAAAATTTTATGGTGGAAACCTCTTCAGCGCGACATAGTTTATTCTTCTCCACAATAATTAAATCTCTTCCTTATGCCCTTTTTAAGTATTGGTGGATTTAGACAATATATTCCTTTATAGAATCATGTTATTATTGAAGGAATACCATTATGAGATATTTATAATTATAGTGGTGTTGGTACACTTCCATATTCTTAGCATGGATAAGCTCTATCTAGGATATAAAATCTTGGAGATATTCAAACTATCCAAATATTTATGCCTTAGACTACTATGATCTTTTCTAATCATCCCATTGTTGAATACATGACTTCACAACATGGTGGATCGTGCAGTAATCAAACCCACCATACCCCCAAAAAATAAACATGGTTTGAAGTTATAAAATTCATGATTGTATATATTCATGATGTTTATTCGATATTATCATCTATAAGTCTCTCCTAATAATATAAAATTGGTGCAAAAGGATTCCTAGGTATCTATGTCTAAAAATGAACCACTTTCAAAGGGAGTGAAGTACTCTAGGACTAAAACAATAAAATAGAAACCCTTCTCTAATCCATCCAAAACATTATTATATTTTTCTTATACTATTTTCTAAATCAATATGAAAGATCCTCCCTAAGGACTGGTTTTCAATGTTAATGGAACTATAATATAGATGGATCCCCTCATTAATATTAGTGGGTTAAATAATAGAAATGGTATTGAACTACATGGGTTTATAGTACTTACCCATTATTCGATAAACTACAATTATTAATCCCTCCATAACACCTTAATCCTCAATTATTTGAGTAAGGACCGACTGAGAAGGAGAAACCTACTGAGTTTTCTAGAAATAGGAATGGAAGAATCTCAATAATATTCCACTTAATGGCCTTTATCTATTGTTATCTTAGAAATGGGAGTAGTATAGACATTGATTCCATGGTCATAGATCACCATAGAGATGTTTTTTATTAACAAGTATGCACAAGTCAATCATTAATATAAGACATCAAACATAAGGAGGTTAACCATGCATGGTAACATGATGAAGAGACAACTCATGTCTTTCTAATTCAATATCAATGTCTCAGAACTCTTCTAGAGAGGCGTGAATATTAATACATTTAAAATATAATTTGGTTACATTAGATCATTATATAATACCTTAAATTTTACTTCATGATTATCGGTATGGGTATCCAAGGAATGTGGAACATGGACCATATTGGCCCCACCATTGATTGCATCTTATGAATTATCGGTGGGTAAAGATTTCTTGTACCCTATCGAGTCAATATCTACACTGAAACTTTCATCAGACTATTTAAGACTCCTATCAATCCATTCTAGAATGGTGACAAGAACACTGGTGGTTGTTGCTGAGTCCTATAGTGCATGTGATGGATTTAATATATTATGGAGAAGAATGTTAGTAATCTTTACATGACACCTTATATTGTTCATATGATATTACAAGGAACCTCCACCCTCTATTTTGTAATGTGAGATGTTATGGCATGGTCTCATTTCACCTCCTCTATGAAAGGGATTAATTCAACTTCATGAGTTTCTGCAAGATCTGGAATTTTCCCATCGATCCTTAAAGGATGTGTAATGGGCCCCTTGAGGGAGATGAGTGAACTAGATCCTATGAAAGGAAAGCATTATCAAATGGGTATATTTGGTGATACATGGGATTAAAGGAGAGAAAAAGGAGTTACAATTGAGTATAAAACTATCCCACTTATTTTCCTTCATTTGTTTCTTTCATTGATACAACTCGACGCTTATTTTGGTCCTCTTAGTTATTGGTACTGCAGGTGGCCGTTGAGAAGACCCACATAGCATCTCCTCCTGTATCATCCTATGACCTGAGGATATCTCTGAGGACTTGGGAGATTCACCCCCACTCTGATGTGGGTTCCCATTGTCCAATAATTTGGTGACTCATCCTCTACACTTTGTCCCATTCTTCTCTTATCATATATAAGATAAATCACCTAAAAATTGATGATTATGTGTGAGGGAGGGAAAGGATATTGTAAAAATGAGAGATACCTCACTAAAATTGATATATTCATCACATTACATATCAAATATTATAGATATTCCCACAACAAAAGCTAAGGACCGTATGTCAGTTCATCGCTTCGTGGCTGGGATCCGATCATCGATTGCATATATTGACATCTCTAGCTCAAAAATATATTTCCCCAAATAAGAAAAATTACTGTAGGGGTGAAAATAAGAGGTTTATCGAATATCCCCAAGCTTTATGATATGTATTATAGCCTAGAGAAACTCTATTATATCATTGATGTCTAGGGTTATTCCTTGCCAATATTGGATTTCCAAAGGATACACATAATACAATTTCTCTACATTTGATTTTGAGGTATACATAAAATCCTTTTATATTGATGTCATTTTAGGGCTCTCTACTCTAATAGGGGACTAGGATACCAGAGCTCAGGTCTCCTACTAGTGGTGATGACTAGACCACCTTGGCCCAAAATATGTGGCTTTATCACCTCTTTCTTACTTTGTGGACTTTGTACTATATTTTTGTGAAGAGTATGGAGCATCAACCTCATCAACCCTGATATAAAACTTCACACTACCATTAACACACCCATTATTAATTGTGGCCATAACTCAATTGATGTTTTCAATCAATTAACCTAGAGAAAAGGATAAAATCCAAGCATTACTGGACCCATAGTTTAGCCTAATCGATACACCTGATAGAGGTAGTTGACTGATGCTTGGAATAACGCTAGGGCCATGAGGATTTAAAATTGATGTTCCACCATCATTTGTTTCTCAAAATGAATGTATGTGGGGGGAGATAAATTTTTTTATGTTTCAGATCCATGAACTAGAAGGCCAATCAATATGGATAATATGTCACATATATGATCTCATTGTCAATGTGGACTATTGGTACACTGTCTCAAAATGTAATCATGCGAGACATAAGGAATTCATTACTGTTTACATTTTCAAGGAAAGTTCATGTTGGTAGATCACAATATGGGAAGAAGTTAATCTCTCCTAGTATGTTCATATTCTTCAGGTCTTATACATACATTAGTGGCAATGGATGGATACTTGAAACAGTCTGAATGAATGGCTGGAAAAGTTCTTTAGGAACTTTAAATACACTCATCATGGCATAAGAGCTTAAGTGTACTACAATACACTTCCAAAACAATTTAAATGTCCCTAAAATTCAGTATGGGGATCTCCCCATGTAGATTTATAGTAAACACTAGTATATTTTTTTCAAGGATAGGGGTGGACAACCTTTTTTTGTTCCATTATGGTAATTTGTTCATTATAAAAAATTTACCCAGCCTCATGCTGGATAAAGACTCATTAATTGGAAGTAAATAGGTACTCAACCACATTTCAAGAAATTTAGTGAGATATGTACTTCAGGAGATGTCAGACTTGAATTTATAACCCCACCGACTACACTGGTCATTCCCGAACGTAAGACAATAATTTCATGGAATTTTCTAATTATCTAATAAGGGGAATATCATTAGTCACAAGAAATTAGGACCATCTCATATTTTCTCAGTAGATTCAGTTATCAATTCTTCATGATCAACACCACCCCTTGAGCAATGACCTTCCTTATTAATCTTGGGGTCCATCCTTAATTGGACATGAGATAAAACAAGTGTCCTTTCAACATCTTCCAATGTGGATTTTGGTGGGATAAAATCATCAAACATACCTCTAGGAATGGATACCCATGAAATCTTGTAGACTTACCATGATATAATACTAAATTATCAAAGAATTAGATGGAAATTATTTGGCCGAGGGATCCATCAATTGAACTTTTTAGTGATGATGTCTATGTTCTTGTAAACATAAATTTGCACCACCCAAATATCCTCATAGATGTCGATGCTTTGTAGCTTAGTCTTATATTTTTCTCAGGTTTGGAAAAAACAGAATGCCTACATTCATTATGTATTGAATCATCCTCTTTAATGGAAGTCCTTATACTCTTTCTTGCCTTGGTATTGGTCTACATTTAATGCATGAAAGATCAAATGGTAGCAGTGAGGATTCGATTCATGGGTGTGAGGCTTTAGTTTTGTAAAACACAGGCTGTGATGCATGAATCGGGTATTAGGAACTATCCTTCAGTGATAAATACACCCTAGGAGGACATTTTTGGAAGTGGTAATTTTTTTTGTATTTTAGGAACCAAGACATCTGAAAATAATTCTCAAGCTGCATGATGAGTGAATCTATTAGAAGTTTATGAATATAAAGAGTTATATAATCACTTCGTGGGTACTCATGGTGGTAAATCATCCAATGTTTCAATAATTCAGGGAGGGTGGATTCCAAAATTTCATAATAATACATCCACATTTTTTTAATAAATTCAAATGAAAAACAAAATCATGTTCATAGAAATCCCTTAGAGTAGCCACTAAAAAACTACAAAGAAGTTTGAAGATTTTTTTTAAAGATTAAATAATTGTTTTTTTAATACATTTTAAATTTTAGAGAATATAATACAACACAATAGTACCTAGGCCCAGTGACCTTTCATAGTTCACTCTCCTAATTTACCTTACACTGTTCACTCATCCTAGTGACCACACATACATCACTCGACCAAGTTAACACTAAAATTCCACTCATCCAATTGACCTCACATATCTTACTATCCCATGTGACCTCACATTGCTCACTCACCAAGGGTTATATGTCACACTAAAAAATTCAAACCAATTACTTTTTCAAGTGGATTTTCTAGAAATATTGCATTAATGAAAAGTGTGATGGGAGTGAGGAAGCAAAAGAAACTAGTGCACTGAGTGATAGAAAATATAAAGTGAAAAAGGAATAGCCGATGAGAAATCAATAGTATTTATATATGTGAAATACATGTGCAGTTGATCTGTGTGGTAAACCTCTACTTCCATATTGTGAAAAATACATGCATGAATGAAATGAGGAGTGGACATTTGTATCCCTTTACCTCAGGATTAAACCCTCTTCTTCCAATCAGTTCTAATCCTAAGGGGGTATTTTGCTAACATTCCTATTTTTCACATGAGGGATAGAATATTAAAATTAAAATACCTCAAGAAACAAATAGTTAAATGGATCCAAGGTAAATAAAATAAATTTCTTAGGTCAAACTCCATTCACCTAGCCTACACATGAAGAGGATCATTCAGGATAGACCTGTGTGGCCTTAAAGGAGTAGATGTAGATTCCTGAGGTATAAAAAGAGGCCCCTACATGGATTACATACTTCACCCATGGTCCTAAAATTTCCTATAAATAGGACCATTGGAATCCTCATTTGATATAATTGGAAGTTTAGAAGATTCTATGAATCTCTCCTCACCCAAATCCTTTTCATAATCCCTCAAAATTATCATGGTAGCTTTCTAAAACCTGATAGATTATTTGATTAAAGAGGAATAATGGGATTAATGTCTCTTGAGTTTTTGAAACACAAGGCTTTTAGGCTAGTAGCCACTTCCCCCTAGTTGTCAGGTACTAGTGAAAATGTCTCCTCCCAAACTCAGGACATGCACAAGACACTTCCAGAGATAACTGAGGAAGACCTTGGTGACTAGTGAATGGCTTATCCCATGTTTTGTTACCTAGGATATCCATCATCATGAAATCAACTATATATTGTGTAGTTATACCCTACTTGAAACACTTGTAGTATGCCCTGGTTTACAGTACACAAGACCACTTCAACTCACCCATCCCTCACCTATGCAATCCTCCTTCAACTAAACAATGTCTTACCCTACATAATACATAAAGTATACCTATTTTGATGCCCCAATGGTAGGTTACATATTCCTTTGGATCCATAATACAAGGCGAACCAATAATAGACCTCCACCAAGTGTTGCATAAATTCATGATCATGACGAATGACACAAAAGTGTGTCACCCATTCAGTTCAACATTCCCTTGGTATGATTTTTCCCACACATGTCTTACATGATGGGTAGGGTCCTCAGGGAGAATATTGTTGTTCATCCCCTCAATAAAAAGGACCCAAAACTTTTTGGTGGTGATTGGGACCTCTCCATTCGGATGATGAGGGATAGTGACATTTCCTTCTCTCTTAATCTCTAAATTAGGGACCTCCCCAATTCAGATAGTGAAGTGGACCACTTGACTTTCAATTTGATGAGATTTAGTATTTTATCCTCCTCCCATAATCCCTAAAATCAAAAAATAGGACATCATGCATTGATTAATTACATATTAATTCTTGTGGGTCTTATCCATATGGTTTCATAAGTCCCCACCTGGGTTATTAAAACAGTAGAGGATACATGACCCTTATAATCCTTTCCCTCACCCATTTCCCTAGCCACTCCGACAAGTGGATGAAGGAGATAATGGTTTGTCAAATCATCCACTTCATCTTGTTTCTCACAATGTGAATGAATCACATATGCATAGATATTAGTGATGATCATGAAGTCCACATGATCAAATAAATCTCTTAGAAGATAATTCTTTTTTTTGTTATTCCTCTTTCCTTCCTTCAGAGGTCCTCTACTAGCATGTGTCCTCAAATCCATGTATCCCCCTCAAAGTTACATATCCCATGAGATACAATATGTTATAAAGACTCCATAGTTTTGGGTCGTCAAAGATATATATACATATCAAAAGGCTATATACCTTGCGAGAAAAACAAATATAGTGCCTCCTACATCAGTGTAAGCTCCAATAATACGAACTATGTGGGATTTAATTCCAATCCGAATGGACTATGTTTGAATTCTATCTATTTTATAAACCCCTCACCCTAAATTCACCCAAATATACTCTCATAAATATCCTCAGTAGGGTATATCCAGCCTGGGTGGCTAAATCCTTTCAATGTCTCTCAAGCCACTTCGACGTAAGTCCCACACCAGCCTTTGACTAAGAATATTTCTCTTAGAAGTCCCTACAACATGATGTTACACTACACAGTTTGATCATTATCACATGAATTTAAGATGTAGGATATTACTCATTTACTGGAACTAAACTACATGGATTATGATTACTTTTACAAATATATGTAGGAATTCAATTTTAGGGGCATGATCCTGAAATCAAAAAAACTTATGTATTATTGGATGATGATAAATTCTAGACTACCTCACACTATACCTTAAAACTAGAATCATAATAATAAACTAATAATGAATCTATAATCCACATACAAAAGTGTAATATCAAATTGGAAGCTCAGATACATATATATATCTTCAATGATGGATAACTTCGAATGCATGCATATGATTATAAAGCCAATAAATTATAATAAATGAATAATAACCTAATATAGAACCATGTTATATTTTGGTTTTAATTAAGGATTATGGAATATGTATTATATGATTGTTAGAGTCTTAGAGTATAAAAAATATTCCCCCTAAATGTTGTGATGAGCCAGAAATTAGAACCTCTAGACCAATGTGAGTCCCCAACCATTGTTGTTGACATTTCCTGATGACCACATTCCATTAGAAAGAAAATTTGTGAACCATATTAAATAAGATAAATTTTTTTCTATTTGAATATCCAAGAACAAATTATGTTGGAGGATACCCTAATATGGTGAAACCAACATGATTATAAAACATTCAATCCCCCATGATCAACTGTCAAGTGTCCATGATTTTTCATTGGAAACAAGGAGGTTACTGGGATTGGTATTCGAGAAAAAGATACTAATAATGATAATTCAAATATTGAGTTGGTTTGATCTCAATTTCATTAGTTGTTGACATCTGATAAGGATTTTTTATATCTCAATTTCATGATAAGAAAATTTTGAGCTATTTATAAATTTAGTATAATTACATCTTATAAAAAAAATTCAAATAGTAGTATTGATCAAATATTTTCTTGGGTTAAATCATTTATTAATGAGGTAAAAATTTTGTTTGTAAATTTTTAGGAAAGCGAATTGGTTAGTACTAAATTTGGGTCTTGGATATCATAATGTTGATTCATGATAAAATGATAATGATAACATCTTATATTATTGCAAATATGACACATTATTTAATTGTCATACCTGTGAATATAGGAGGTACAAGGAGGCGTAACAAAGAGATTACAATTTTTTTACTATTAAATAGTTCAGGTATTTAGCAATTAAAAATTTATTAGAGTGTTTATTGTTGTCTCATAACATATCCTCATTGAAGGAATGACATACACACATTATTTATATTAGTAAAATCCTAAATCATCTTTACGATAATGAATTCTGGAAACATTTATTTTTCAAGTGCATTGATATTTTTATTTAAAATCTTGTAACTTGTGACTGGGTATTTCTACTGATGGTATAAATCCATTTGGTTCTAATGGTATTCATTATCATTTTTTCCTATATTTAAAACTTTTTAATACATACCACCTTGGATGTATACAAATGAATGTTATAATTTTTTGACATTACTAATTCTTGGACACCCAAAAAATATTATTGATGTTTATTTGAATCCATTTATTAGTGAGATAAATTTATTTTTGAGTAATGATGTTATACATTTTTTCATAAATAATTGATTAATAATAACTCTATAGGGGTTCAATTGAGTACCTAAAAATTTCTTTAATCGAAACCCACCCATTTCAAGGTATGAAGGACCAATTCATTTCATTAACAAAATTAGGAATTGGAAATATAATATATTCAGGGAAAAGATAAAAAATAGGAGATTTAAAGTGGTTTGGGGAATAATAATCCCCTATTTTAATCCACCAATAATATACTATATGTGTTTGGTGATTTTCACTATAACATAATTTTTAGGGGGACCCCAATAGAGTGCATGATTTTAATACTTGATACAATGTTCCAAAATTGTTAAAACAACCTATCCCCTTACAATACCTAAACAAAAACATAAAAAACTAAATTACAATGAGTGTAGAAAAAATAAATATGAATGATATTTGATGGAATTATGAAGAACACCATTTTAAGAAGAAACTTACAGTAGATAATGGTATATCCAATTTTTTTTTATGATCTTCAAATCACAACCTCAAAGGTTCATTAATTAAAATAAATAATATTTTAAGAATAGATGGAAGTAGTTTTGTGATATTTATTTTATGTATATACACTCTGTCAATGTATTATCATAGTTTTTATATGTATATTCTTATCACCTACTGTTTCATTCACCAACTTACATTCCTATTTAAATGTCCTCTTTTATTTTGAACATAATATTACAAGATAATAACAATTTCCAAAAGAATATACCATTGAACAAATGATAAGATTAGTTATTAGTGGCATGTGTTATTCTTTTCAAAATATTTAATATTCATTTATGGTGACGGTGTTAGAAATCACATTCCTCATAAAACTCCATTCATAGAAGAAATGTCACTTTTAAAAAATCTATTTTTCTATATGTACACAGATCATTTTCTGATATACATAAAATCATGATATGAGAAATCAATATAATACTCTAACATTATAAAAGTAATCATGTTCACCTATATAATAGCTTATAATTCATAATATGAAAATTTGATAGCACTATTCTCGAAGGATAATTTATTTCATAGAGAATTTATTAGATGATCATAGTCGAATTCATCTAATTTAAACAAGATAATTGATTTCCATGGATTCCATAGTTTCACATAAAGTAATCATTATATGAATTTTCTTTTCATAGATAAAATAATTATCATAATTTCATTTAGACTGAGTATCATAATTTTGGACAAATGGAATATACCTATCCTCATCTTTATGATTATGTACATTGATGCATAGTATATTCCTTATAGAAGATAGTTATTATAATATATAAAATAACAATTTTACAGAAGACGATCACTTAGTGTAAGAAAAATTATTTTTCTAAAACAAACCAGACTATATGAATTTATATTCAAATAAAATAAATTTCTTTCAAATAAATAATTCACTTCTTAAAAGATGATAGAATATCAAGAAATTGAAATTATCTAATTATAATAAAAATTGGGATTTTTTGAGTCCTCAAAACACATAAAGAACTATGATATGTTGGAATCATATAATCCTATCCAATATTCTCAACCTTTTGATAACTACAAAACTCATTGAATTATAAACAAAAATTAAAATTTTTTTATTGATATTTTAATTTTTCTGTTCTCCAGTTTCTTCTCCCCCAATTTATGATATTAAAATAAAGTATAAAAAAAGTAAAATTAATGTAACATGACAATATTTGTAACTAATCTGAGTTAGACCTACTAAATATGAAAATAATTTGTTGTAAAATTTTATTGATAGGATAATAAAAATAATAACAAATCTATTCGAATAATTAGAGAAACATATATAAATAAATTCAATAACTGGTGACTAATAAAAATATATAAAAAATTAGAATATATATAATCAAAGAAAAACATACAAGTAATGAATCATATAAAAATTGTTATGATAATTATCAGAAAAATTCATAAAGGAGATAAACAAGATGGTACAATATATGAGAACAAAGAACTAATATTAAAGAATTTAATTAAAAAATTAAAACTATAAATTTACAACCATTCAAATGTTTATTTTTTTCAAATATTATTTTGGTTCTATTCACTCAGACAACATATTCATGAAAATATGTTAGTTATATAGAGATAGATGATGTTTTAGAGGTGGATTATTAATATATTTAGGTTGGCCAATTGGTAATGAAGATATAGGAACAATAGAATCATCAAATTATCCTAAAAAATATTCTAATGTAAGAAAAAAATCATCCATGTATAGTATTATCATCTCAAGTAGTAATTATAGAAGCATAATGAATGTTGATATTATTTTACTTATATTGTTCCAAATAAAACTATTTTGAATGTAAAAAGTATAACTTAGATCAAGGTTATGGTAGAGTTAATGAATATTTTTCATCAAACCAATTTTTCACCCATGAATACTTTTCAAAATGATAAAAAATTTATTTAATTCTCTTAGAGGTATTATTATGATGATATAATATTGTAGGTCTAAGAGAGTGTCTATATTTGAGATCGTAAAAAGAATCCACTCACATATAGAGTCCCTTGACCATACCATTTTAATAATACTAAAGTGATATGAGGAAACCATTCCATTCTCTCTTAGAGGAAGTTCCAAAATAGTGTTTTAGTTCCCCATTCTTAGTATAGTTTGAATTAACACCATTAATGCTTCAAACTAGTTCCCAGAAAAACCAAAAAACTTCTAGAAGAAGAAATAAGTTATATCTATTATATTTATGTGGGACATTTCCATTAATGATCTTAGATAAATGTATATTTTTATACGTCCTTATTCTGAAGATTTTGGTCGCAAACATTTTTTTCCTAATAGATTGAAATATATTAATTTTACTTCACGCACTTAAAAATTATTTTCTGATGATCCAAGAATTTTATATAAATTAATTATTAGGAAAATGGAATCTATTTATAAAGGAATTGAATCATGTTGGATCACATGAACACTATCCTTCAATAATGAATTATTTTCCATCTTACACTAACTTCAATTCAAAATTGAGCTTTGTGGAATTATTTCTATTCTATTAATTTCAGCAAACACATAACTTTGAAGCTCTTATAACATCTATTTGGGGATAAATTCACACTTCATTGAAACTATAGTGGATATCATTTTATCAATAGTGATAGATAATTCTTTAAATTTTCATTCTACAGAAACCTAATCCAAAAAAATATATCCTCATGCTAATCCAGTATAATAATTCTAATCATTCTCAAAAATATATTAGGATATAAACTTCAAAAAACCAATATCATACTTTAAGACATGATTTCCTTGTAGAGTATATATTTTAGCTCTTAATTCAACAACCCAATTCATCAATGAATAAAATTTCCCCATTAGATTGAAATATCTCTCTCGAGCTCTTTGATCCATATTATGTAGTTAAACATTATGTAATTGAAAACTAGTATGGTGTGAGAAAATATAAGAAAAAAATTCTTAGTGACCATAAAAACTACGATCTTTATCAAATTTTTTATTTTCATCAATATAGATTACATAATAAATATGCGAGTGCTATCCAAATTCTAATAATGTTATTTTGTTTGCAATAAGCAATGTTGAAAATTCTCTTTTCTCTTCCTCTTTACTAACTAGATCATTTTTACTGATAAAATGTAATGATTATCTTCATAATTTTATAATGGTCTTCCCAGATGAAGATATATCAATGAGTGGGAGTGATCTTGATATAGTATAAATGGTTATCAATTAACCTATGAAAACTGTCCTAGAAATAGCTTAATACATATTTTTCATTATAGAGGAAAAAGGCAATTAAGATACAATAAGAGTATTAGACCAACTACAAAATCTTATTATGAACATATTTCTTGTATAGACTCCTCCGTAGAGTTAATTTATTCAAAAATAACACCACATACTCTTCATCACTGATCCCAAAATGATTCATTGGCTAGAATATCATTTACATCTATGCTTCCAACTAGTTCTTCAATGATAGTATAAAAACATGTAAGAGGATGGATATAAACCTAATTAGTGAGAATAATATGAGATTAATCCCTCTGATTAGAAAAAAGGTATTTCTCACATTATTTTTCAGATCTAATTGGAAATAAAATAATCAAACTCTAATTCCATAAAAATAAATTTCACTTCAACACATTATCACTCATCACTATTAATCCATGACAACATGTGGTTATGAATTCATCCAAAAAAATAAAAAATTTATTAAAACCAATTTTTATAACCTTCTTTAGGGATAATAATTTACTATTTTTCAAATTTAACACAGAAAAATCATAATATATAATGAAAAATTAATGGGGTTTTTATCATAAAAATATACAATAGTGTAATTACTTGGAAATGATTTTTTAAACTCAACATTTATTTGACAAACAGATGAGTAAAAAAATTTAAAAAGAACATTTCAATTTAGCTATAGTTTATTTACAGAATCCTTATCCATATTATGATTTTGAAAAAGGGACTTCATTATTTAAACAGTTCTTACATCATTGATTAACATTATAGTTATTCTATAATCATAACTTCATTGATAAGGTCATCATATTAATTCAACCATTGTTAAAGATGATATAAAAACATATTTCTATTTTATATTTTTATAACCATATCCTAATTATCAAAAAAATTAAATACAATAATTTTATATAGTTAATGTACTTATTTCTCTTATAAAATCCCAATTCACTTTTGATCAATTACAAACTCCCATCCATGAGATTTTATAAATTTCTTAAGTAACATATCTATACCATCTATCCATAAAAATAGATAGCTCTTTTACTCAATATTTTTCATGTGGCATTTTATTGTAGTGTTTTTCTATAATTATCTCTGTATTATCTATTAAATTTCACCATTTTATAATTAGGACCAGAATATTTAAGGATTCAGTTAAAATTTTTCGGATGCTTGGAGTTGAATATTTGGATTTTTTCAAGGGTTTAGTGTGTTGAACATACTAACTTTATTTTGTTATATCACAACTGAAGGCTTTCTCAAAGTGAAATATAGGATAATGATGAACGACTAACCTATGTTTTCTGTTTTTATGTGACTAATACTCAAAATAGAAGTGCTAAAACTCAAATGAAAAATTAAAAAAAAATAACTAAATATAAATTATCGATATTAAACAATTAAAATAAAATTAAATAAAATTAAATAATACTAATTCATATATGATAAAATCTAATTTCTTAATATGAAACGGTTTAGTAAATATGTTAAAAATTAATTCTTCGTTGAAGAAATTTTTAAATAGATATCACCTTTTTTGTTCAAGATCTCCTATGAAAGGATACCTTAAATAAATATAATTCATATTATCATTGTTTTTTAAATTTACTTATATTTTGATAAAAATTTTGTGATAAAATTTGTTTGAATCAAGATTAAAATTGATTCCAAAATCTTTTAGGGAGTATTTCATCCAAAAAATATTCATAGAAACTTTTATCTTCAATATATTCATCTTTAGTAGTTGATAGTGCAATATATTACTTCTTCCTACTAGATGATGATACATAGGATTTACTAGGAAAGTGATAAGTTTGGTATGTGTTCTTCCAATCCTATATGCACCATGAAAAATCATCATCAAATTATTAAATAAAATTTAAATTATTGAATTTTAGAATATTAGATAATGAGAAAAATTTCCTCTAAAATATCTCACAAATCATTTTTTCATAATTTAAATGATATTATTTTAGATTAGATTGAAATCATAGATGAATTCATACTGATAATATAATTCTTATCTCACTTGTATTATTAAAATTAAAACATCTAATGATTCATCTATATATCATTTTTTCAATTGTTTTTCTATATTTATAAAATTAAAGTTTTATATTGGAACTCAAATGAGTTAAATAATTATTATGATTTTCATGTCTAAATATATTATGTAAATCAATAATATATTATATTTGTTTTAAAACATTTACAAAATCATTTTTATCAATTTTAAAACTAGATAAATAGTTTAACTCAACCATCATACTCAGTTGAAATTAGTTTTTAAAATGTTTTCAAAAATTATTACATAATTCATTGTTTGTTGATCCAAAAATGAAATCATAAACATATATTTGAATAATAATTTTACATTTTTATTTGGTTTCCTTTATAAGAGTGGGTTCTTACAATCCCACATTAAAACAATTATTTAAAATAAATTAATATTATATTTTATACCATGCCCTAGGTGTATTGTTAATTCCATAGAGGGAATACGTATGTATAAAAAAGTCTTTAAAAAATGTGGGTCTTAAAAACTTGGAGGTTATTCAACAGAGACTTCATCCATTAAAAATATATTTATAAATGAATATTTAATAAATATATTATTTAATTTAAAATTAATAAATGATGAATATTCTATAAGTATTATAATAAATTTCAACCTTGATATACGATTTAATGTATCTTCAAAATATATTTCACCTTCTTGATTATAACATTTTTCATCTAATATATCTTTAATTATAGTGACTACAAAATGATCAGAATATTTTTTTCATAAATTCCCATTTAGTTACAAAAAAATGATATTATGAGGGTTTATCAACTAATTCCCAAACCTTGATCCTCATTAACTTGTTTAATTCTTCTTGCAATTTTAAAACCCAAATCTCAATAGATAAATCTTCTTCTATAGTTTGGGGTTCTAGATAGGATAAAAAATAAGATAATTATACAAGGTTTCCTACATTTTTTGTATAAAAAATTCTTCATATAAACTTGTTATAACTAGATCTTAAGTATTTTCATTATGGATTCTAGGTTTTATACCAGAAAAAAATTATGTTCATTAGTAAAAAAACTTATAGGATTTGTTTCACTAAATTTAAATTCGAAATCATAAAATTGTTTTGTTAGAAATAGGTTTTTATAATTTTATTCAATAGAAATACTCAACTCAACCACTTGATTAATTTCTTCGAAAGGATTAATTTAATAAAACATCACATGAGTTGAATCTTAAAAAATACTTAACCTCTTATTGAAAATTATATGATCATTATAAGTAATATAGAAACCTAAGAGGATACCATCATCATATTTTGGATCACATTTACCATGATCATCCATGGTGTTTATAATATAAACCTTATATTAAAAAAATTTAATGTATGATACCTTTGGTTTTATATTAGTCCATAAATCATAGGGTATTTTATTTAAGATAAACTTTACTATAACCATGTTAATAAAATAACATGTTGTGTTAACAACTTTATCCAAAAAATAAGTATGTATATTATGTTCACAGAAGATTGTTATGGAAATTTATTTAATGGTCCAATTCCTACTATCAAAAACAACATTATATTGAGGTGTCTATGGGAATAAAATGAGTGTTTAATAAAATATTTTGAGTAGAATTAATTAAATTCATCATTCTCAAATTATCCTCTATGATCCATATAATGAACATACTTTTTCTTTCTTTTCTATAACATCATTAAATTTTTTTAAAAAATAATACCATTAAAAAATAGGATAAAAAGGTTTTGTGTCTTGGTTAAATTAGGATCATACAAAAAATTTACGAAATAAAAAATAAAAATTATTTAATTCATTATTCCCTAACTTCTTAGTGGCACTCATGTTCTCCTTAGTATAATTAATCACCTAAGGACATTCATCAAATAAAGGGGTGAGCTAAAATCCCAGTAAGATGATAGACTAGAACATTAATCAATATAACATGGGTTCTTGTAATAATTATAATCACAACATAATAATAAGACCATCAATGAAATTATGAAGGGATGCATTATATATAATCATTGAATGTTGAAATTCATAAAAATGAAACATCATGTATTCGTCAAATACCACACATTGTTGTGAACCAACTGACATCATGTTTACATGTAACATATGTGATTAATCATAATGTCCTAATTGTGAACAAATATAGAATAATTTTCATACATATTTCACATTACCTAATAAGATACATCATGTTACCCAATTCATTACAATGCTATATAATTACAGGCAGACCCGATACATCATAACATGTACATAATCATGCATTCCACACAGAACATAATCAATAAAAGTCATGAAGTAACCAATCTTATGAAATGTGATTAATAAGGATTTCAACAATCATGAGTAAATATTGGGTTTCCTAATTAATGGGATAAGTTATAAT
Source organism: Viscum album (assembly GCA_963277665.1). Taxonomy (NCBI): domain Eukaryota; kingdom Viridiplantae; phylum Streptophyta; class Magnoliopsida; order Santalales; family Viscaceae; genus Viscum; species Viscum album. Next base: position 1,445,600,116 of record OY728151.1, on the reverse strand, counting down.
ATATAATAGAATCATCTTTCTTGAGAAAATAAGAAATAACTCAAGAGGTGACAAAATGCGTTTTGAAATGAATAGTCATTTTGGAAAAAACTTTTTTTATTATAAAATATAATTGAAAGAATGTATAGACCATAATATAAAATATAAGTACAATTAAATTATATATAAGGAAAATTTAAGGAAATATCCACATATAAATTTGGAATGAAAGAGTGATAAACCAAAGAAGGGGAGTTGGGTTTGAGAATCCCCTTAACTTATTTCTGATTGCTTTATTCCCTTTAGTATGTAAGATCATAAAAATAGATTAATTTATTAATAAATACATAACCTATTATACTTGTATTTTATTGATTATAAATTTATTATGTTCTCTTATGGTCATTTTTATGAGAATTAGAGTTCAATATCATCGTCAAGGATTGTTCGATTTCTTGGTTTTCATGACATGTTCACTTTTATATATGTGTGGAATATCATGTAAAATGAGAATAATTATCTAGAATTAAAATTATATGTCATTAATGAAATTTAAAAATATTAAATGGTATTTTTTATTATGTTATGGGGATGATTCATTTGTCAAATTTTAATGATAATCATTTAGATTAATTTGCCAGGTTTTTTGTCATCAAGAATTAGTTTTGTCTTATTATTTAATATTATGTATATATGTTATTTTGAGAACCTAAAAAAGGATATAGAATAAATTTTACAATATTCTCCAACCATTTTAATTTTTTTATTACAATCATTGATGGGCGTAAATGAAAATGAAATCTTTTCTTCCTCGAAGGAGATAAATCAACATCTTATGGGCGATGTTTCCATTTTTTATAATAAAAGGGAGAGGATAAGAGGTCTGATGATATATTAATACATTAACATAATAAAATTATAGTATATATATGATATTGGAGTTATCATTACACTTGGATAAGTGATGGTGTGGAGAGAATAAGAAAATAAACTGAAAATAAATTTAAAGAAAATGAAAGAGGATTTTACCTCTTGAATTAGTCCCCTTGAGAACCTCCTTAGGGAAATTATTTTGGGTCTTTTTCTGAGACCATAGGATCATATATGTGTGGTAGAGTCTTGGTAAGATTATTAGGAGGAATTTGGACAACCTTAAATTCTATAGAGGTGTGGGGAGAAGAGTTAGTAAGTGGTGGTAATTATAGGGAAGGAGAGGGGTGTTGTTTTGATTATTATATTCATTAGTTTATTATTTTGGCACAAGAATATGAATGTTTTGATCCTTACCACTAAATATATAATATAATGAAGGATATTTCTTGAATATGGTGCTTAAATCATCCATGACTCAAGAAATAATGAATTTAATGTATAATGATGTATACATAAATTAGCATATTTCATCATTCACCAACAATTCAACTAGGTTAGAAAAATCCAAAAAATGAACAATACCTTTTTTTTGAGTTTTATAATTAAAAAATGAACTCCATTTTATTAAAATATTTTTCTAAATATGGTAAATTTATTCTAAAAATACCAATTTCAAAATTATAATGGATTTTATGACACACTGAAAAATTAATTAAGGTTTTATAAAATTTTCATATAATTATAAGAAAATAAAATATTAATTTGTTAATATATTTTATGATTTTTTTTCTTTCTAAATCATTATATTAATTTTAATATTGTATATAAATAATTATGACTTAGAAAATTCCCAACTATTAATTTCTCAATTTTAAAAAATTTATTTACTTATAAAGTGATATAAATATATAATATTTTCATTTATGAGATGTCTAAATTTTATTTACACTTTAAAAGGTGAGGTTACTTTTTTATTTACTCTATTACTATTTTAATGGTCATGCTACTATTCCGAGGGTCAAGTTTCTATTCAATCGGTATTGGTTACTTATTTTCTATGAATACAACTTATTTTATTCTTAATTTATGAAAATAAGGTTTTCATTAGAATCTATATTCTATGTATGTGTTAATACCCTATTATATAATTATAAGAAGTGAAAATACCATTGATAAGATTTTGGGTTGTTATATTATTCCCACTTTTTAAATTTCTCGCACAAAAGTTCATTTTTCCAAATAAGATGAAGACAGGTGAGGGTAATTATCCTTTATTGCTTCTTTTGGTTCCCATATTGGCTCATTTTATATATGTTTCCACCATATTACTTTTACTAGGTGATTAGTTTAGTTTCATAAAACTTTATTTATATGGTCCCAGATCCTCATTGTATGCTCCTCGTAAGAGAGTTCATTTTAAAAAAGTACCAACTATGAATTTAGTACATGTGAGGGATCTGATATATACTTCCCTATAAGAGATACATGGAATAAATCATGTACTTTATACATAGTTGGTCGATTTCCTATTCAATAGGCCATAATTCTGATATGATAAACAATGTTGAAGGGGATGATGTACCAGGGAAACATCATTCCTTTCTTCCTAAATATCATGATCCTATTCTATGGAGATATAAAAAAGGAATAATATGTCTTTAACCATATAATCTTGGTCTTATGGACAATTGTCTACATATATCTTCTATCAAAATCTGGATTCCGGGATATGCATTTGAAGTTTTTTCAACTTTTCTACCATTTCTTCGACCATTTCAGGTCCCAATAATTTTTTTTCATTGAATTCATCCTAGAATTCTAGTGTTCTACATAGTTTACCATTATGGGCTTCTTTTGAAGCCACTTGGACTTTCGAGATGAAGGTATTTTGGAATGAAATCTTAACTAGAGGTGGATGTTGGTTCCAACCTCCTTTGAATTCCATATAACATGATCTCAAAATGTCTTTTTTATGATGTGTTCAAAAATATTTTCCTTAATTTTGAGGATAATAAGCCGTACTAAAGTTCATCTCAATTATTATAGCATGTTTCAGACTTTTTCAAAAGTCAAAGGTGAATATTATATCTCAGCCAGATACAATATATAGTGGTAATCTATTAAATATTACCAATTCTCTAATATATATCCTTATATATTGATCTAGTGATATGTTCTATTGAATTTTGATAAAGTGATCTATCTTTTTTAGAAGATCCACAACAACACATATAACATTGTTTTAGCTAGATGTTGTCAGATGTCTGGTTACATAGTCCATGGTGATGTTTTACCATTTTCATGATGGTATGGGTAATGGCTATATCAACCCCTTACACTTTTTTCTTTCATCATTCTCTTGATGACATGCGAGGAACATTGATTTATATTTATAAAATCAGATTTTCCATATTCTCCCACCAATAGATCTATGAGAGATCTCGATACATCTTGGTGATCCCTCGGTGAATAGGGAAGGTTGAGCTTTGTGAATCATTTAGAATCTCTTTCTATTTATATGGATTGGATTTTATATATATTCATGTTCCCAATATTATGAATCCTTGTTCATAAATTTTGAACTCTATGCATTTATCTTTTTTAATAGATTCTCACTTCTTCTTAATTTCCACTTCATTCCTTTGAGCATCCTTTATTTTATCTATGCAGGATGGATGAGTAATCATTTGAGAAAGGATTGGTGATGTTACATCCTTATGTATTCCCATGTCCATCCTTAAAAATATATGAATATTGTATCTTTCTCAATTCTAATCATTAATAATGCCACAAGATCCTTTAAACTTAGAGCATCCTCCCCTTTATTTTTCTTACCAAGATGGTAGTGGATTAAGATGTCATAATCCTTGATGAGATATAACCATCATCACTGGAACATATTAATATAATTATATGTCAGTATATATTTTGATATTATTATAACCAATATATAACTCTCACTTATCCCCATATAAATAATGTGACATGATTTTAAATGCAAGGATCACATCAATAAACTCCAGATCATGTGTTGGATAGTTTTTCTCATGAATTTTCATCTTCCTTAAGGTCTAGGATATCAATTTCACATTTTAAATCAGCGAAAATCCTACTCCCTTATTTTAGGAATCTATTTATACCATAAAGAGTTCCCCACTTTTTGACAATGTGAGTACTAGTGTAGTGAGAATCCTTTTTTAAACTCTTTGATATAGTCTTCACATTTACAGGTCCAGAGAATATTTTATCACATTCGAGTCAGCTTGGATAGTGGGTTTGAAAATCATGAGATTTTATTCAAAAATCACTATTAATACCCACATGAAATAAGGAATCTACACATCTTCATTATAAATATTTTCCTTGACCACTCTTGGATTGCCTTTGTTTAGAAAGTTCCACAGATATTCCTTTAATGGTGAAAACATTCCACAATAATGAAACTTCTTCCATCCAAAACCCACATTTACTCTAAATTTCATATATATTCCCCTTCTCATTCTCTTTAACATATTATCCAAATGAACCTCATATTCATCTTCTCTCTTTTAATATATAAAAATTTCATCAATAAAGACTACCCAAAATATGTTGAGGTAATCTCTAAAGACTCAATTCATTAATTCCATGAATACTGTGGATAATTAGTCCATATATAAGGAATTACTATGAACTCATAGTGTTCATACCTCAATTAAATGGTATTCATGGGAATATCTTCCCACATCTACATTAATTAGTGATATCCCGACCAAATGACCTTATTAGAGAAATACATGGCCCCACATAGTTTATCAAAAAAGTCATTCGTTAAATGGAAGGGGATAATTTTTATTTATCTATATTTTTTTAATCTCATGATATTAAATTTATAAACTCATTGATTAATCCTTATTCTTGACAAATAGGGCTAACACACCCCATTTTGAAGAACAAGGTCATATAAAACACTTGTCCTGATCTCTTATAACTGCTTCTTCAGTTCCTCTAACTTAGTGGTGGTCATTTTATAAGGTTTATTTGATATGGGTAGAGATAAATAAATATGTTCAATTGAGAACTCACCCTATTAGTTAAGATAAATTATTCTATATTATTCATTTAAAAGATCAATGTAGTCCCTCACATTGGGAATTTCCTTGAGCATGATTATATCCGTTATCATAAGCATTTGAGCTAGATATGTTTGATCATAATTAAATAATATCCACACATGAGATGATGATTCTAAAGGAGATCCATCCTTATTATTAAACTTGTTTAGAAATAGAGGATACCTCAGGATGTGAAGAGTGATCTACCTTTCCAAATATTTGATGTTGGATTTGTATAAAGATATCCAATCCAAGCCCAGTATAATATCATACTCCACCAAAAGTAGTAAGACATGATTTTATGGAAGTTTAATTATATAAAAATTAATGTGAGAGGTGTTATATACATTGGTTTAGATAATATTTCCATTTTATATTCTCACAGATAACTCAACCTCCATATTTTTATGTGGTTTCTGAACAGTTATACTAAAATTTCAAGATATTATGGAATGCATAGACCCAAAATCAAATAATAAATTCTCAATTATAGAATTAATAAACATCATAATTGTCACCATTTAATTATTAGGATCTAACTAATTATTATTGATGAAATAATATTTCCCTTATTATTTTGAATTTGGTGGTTGTTGACACTAATTTACCTCATGGAGTCAAGGTTTAGGTAACTGTCTTGTATAGTGTACTTTCTCATTATAGTTGAAACATTAAACCATGGGTGGTCCTCTCCTTTCTTCCTCCACATTTTCCAACTTAATATTGTCTCTTTGACATTTATGATCTTTATTAACTTCTCTCCCACACTTGAATAATTTTTCCATCCCATTGAAGCAATTCTCATGATTCTTTGTCCCCCATTTTTGACATATGAGTGGTCATGTTTTCTTCCCACCATTTTATTTAGATCCTCAAGATTTAAACTCCATCCTTCATTTATTATATCAAAATACATGGGGCCATTCTATAAATTCCATATACCCTTTTAGAGAACATCAAACAAATTCATCATAACTCCCAAAGTTTTGAATCACTTGAGCCTTTAAAAGGTTAATTTTTAATCCACTAAATAATCAATCTATTTTTCTATCATCGATGATGACAAGACCCAAGCCATAACTTGAAAACCATTCAAAAATATCCTCATAAGTATTGAAATATTAAGCCTCCATTTTTTGTCTCTATTTATTCTCTCTCTATATTAGTATAATATTTCAAGGGAAATAATTGTTAAGAAATATTTTCTTAAAGTATTCCCACTCCATCTCTTCAAATGTATCCTTTATATTGGTGTTCTTAATAATATTCCACCATTAATCAATATCGCCTTCTAAATGATATCCATCAAGAGTCAACTTCTCCTTTTGAGAACAATGCAACATAGAAAATATCTTCTCCATTGAGTTAACCCACTTTTCCAAAAAAAAAGGACTAGAAGTTCCAGTAAATTTCGTTGGGTGCTCCTATATAAAATATTCGATATCCAGTTTATTCCTTATAGGGGAAGGAAGATGTTCCACATTTTTCAGGTTATTGTTCACAGCCTAAGACTACTGGGTAAGCATCTTCATGAGATTTTGAACTCCACCTCCCATAGAATTTTAGATGTCATTCGGGAACTCACTGTGTTGTCCCTTTCATGGGTTCTTGGCGTAGTTTATCCTAGTTCCCAACATTTTATAAAATTGAAAAGGTTTGAAAAAATAATAATTCAATAAGTCATGAATATCTAATTTATTACTTTGTGTAATTATATTTAAAAGCATATCTAGTGGGATCCCTATGTTTAAAATTTTTATTAAAAAAATATTCATGGGTGAATACATATACTTAGCCTCATAATAGGGGTTTTCATTAATCTTCTATAATCCTAATTCACAAATTAACTAAACTACACTCTTAGATGAACTATAGCGACCCTACATTTTCTTACATTACTATAACAACATTTTAAAGAAAAAAAAAATAATAGTGTTACAAAACCAGGATCCAATGGTTCCATATAATTGAAAAATTAGGACTATACATAAAATTCACATAGGAAAATATAACAATTAGTCAATTTATTATTCTCTATAATCTTAGTGGACCTCATGCTCTTAATAGTATAAGTAATCACTTGAGGGTTTACATCAATGAATGAGGTGAACTAAAAGGCCAGTAAGAGTATAGATAAGAACATGAATCATTATAACATGGGTGATAATATCCATTATCATCATAACATAAGCATGGAATCATAATCATAATCTTGAGAGGAATAAATATATATATGAATGTAAAGTGGGAATTCATAAAAATACAACATTATTTCATTGTGGTCAAACTCCACACATAGTTATGAATATAGATAGCATCATGTTCGGTCGTAACATATGTGAATAATCATAAAATCATCACTATGAAAAAATCTAAAATCATGTTCATGCATATTTCACATTATATAATAAGATAATTCATTTTACCCATTTCGTTGGAGTGCTATAAAATTATGGGTGCGCCTGTCGCATCATAAAATTTACATATTTATACATTCCACATAGAACATACATCAATAAAAGTCATGAAGTAACCCATGTAATGATATTTGATTCATAATGATTTCATTAGTTATGAATAAAATGTTGGTTCCAGAATGAAAAGGTACAAAGAGAATTGGTATATGATTCGTCTTGCATGACCGAAGAAGAAATAACTCAAGAGGTGAAAAAATGTGTTTTGGAAAGAAGAATTATTTTGGAAAAATCATTTAATTTATCATAAAACCATATTGGAAGCATGTATATCCTAGCATATAAAAGGTAAGGGTAGTGAAATTATATTTAAGGAATACTTAAGGAAATATCTACACATAAATTTAGAATGGAAGAGTGTTAACCCAAAGAATGGGAGTTGGGTTTGAGAATACCCTTACCTTACGTCTGAAATAATTTTTCACTTTAATATTGTAGATAATAAAATTAGATTCAAGAATTACTAAATTTATAACCTATTATACATTTACATGATTTTTTATAATTTTATTAACTTCTCTATTGGATACTTTTTGGAGTTATAGAGTTTTATTTCATCATCTAGGAGTTTGTTTCAGGGGTTTCAAGATTGGATCACCTATATATATGTTGGAATGATCATGTAAAAAGAAAACAATTATCTAGAATTGAAATTATATATTATTAATGAACTTATTGAAGAATAAAATGAATTATATATTATTTTTTTACATGTTCTGAGGATGATTCATTAGTTAATTGTTAATGACAATCATCTAGATTAATTTGTTGGTTTTTTGATCATAATAAACTAGTTTTGATTTATATTTTTGTATTATGTATATATGTTTGTTAAAGAAAATAAAAATGGTCATAATATAAAATTTAAAATATTTTTCAACCATTATTATTGTTTTATTACCATCCTTGATGGTTGAAAATGAAAATGAAAACTTTTCATCTACAAAGGTGATAAATCAACATCTGCAAAATGGTGTTTTCATTTTATAGAATATAAGGGGGTGGAGAAGAGGTTTGGTGATGGATTATTCAATTAACATAATAAAATTATATTATATTTAATATTATATAGTTATCATTAAAATTGGATAAGGTTTGTTTAGGAGAGAATAAGAAAAGGATTTGTATTGAAATTAGGAGAAAATGAAAGAGGGTTTTACCTCTTGAATTCTTCTCATTGAGTACCTCCTTATGAAATTGGGTGTGGACATTTGTTGTGACCAAAGGATCATTAAAATATGGGATATTCTTGGTAATGGGATTGGGAATATTTCAGACAAGCTTAAATGATTTGGACATGTGAGGATAAGATTTGTTGAGGGGTGGAATTTATAGGGGAGGATAAAGATGTTTTTTGATTATTTTATTCTTTAGTTTATTATTCTAGCTCATGAAAATGAATAGTTTGAACCTTATAAATTAATATAATAGATAACAGGTTATATTTAGAGATTAAGGTTATTAAATTTTCCATGACTTAAGAAATTTTGAATTTATCTCATAATTTTTTATTCTATAAATTAATGTATTTCACTATTCACCAAAAATTAAACTATTTTAGAAAAATCCAAAAAGCTCACCCTGAAATGTTTTCAACATGTAGAATTCAAAAATTAATTCCATTTTATGAAATTAATTTTCTAAATATGGGAGCTTTTATTTTAAATTAAAATCATCATTTATTCTAAAATTTCAATTTTAAAATCATAACTGATTTTATGACACTTCAAAAAATTAATTATGGTCTTATAAAATTTTATTTTAATCATAAGTAAATGAAATACTAATTTAAGAATATATTTTATGAACATATTTTTTCTCATAAATTACTATATTAATTATAAAATTTTAAATAAATATTTATGATATTAAAAATACCAATAATGAATTTATCAATTTTAAAAAATTTATTTACTTATAATAAGATATAAATATATCTTATATTCATGTATATAATGGATAAATTTTATTTATAAATTTATAGGTGATGTTACTATTCAATTGATCAGATTACTATTTCTAATGGTCATGTTACTATTACAAGGGTTAAGTTACTATTCCATCAGTATAGTTTCTTCAATTTCTATGAATACCACTTATTTCATTCTTAATTTATGAAAATAAGATTTTTATTGGGATATCTATTATATGTATGTGGTTTATACCATATAAAATAATTTTAAGAAGTAAAAAATTCTATTTATAAAAGTTTGGGTTATTATAATCCATTATTAAGGGTATAATTTTGAAACCCTTTTTATATTAGATAAGTTTACATTAATTAAGAAAATAAGAACATTTTTTAGTATTAAATTTCATTAAATTACCCTATGTAAATCAAAAAATTCATCGTTAAAAAATAAACAAATCATTTCTGGTAAGGATTATTGTTTTAGTAGGTCCAAAATATCTATATGGATAAGATCTAGAGATCTATTGGTATCAACCACTATAATTTTTTTAAATGATAAATTTTTTTTCTTTGCCATTTTACATGAATAATGTAGTTTCATTTTATCAAATTTATGATTAGGAAAATCTTAACTCAAATTTATCATAGATGATTTTTTCAAATATTATTTTATTATATTATAGAAGACTTTTATTCCAAATCTGAGATTCATTTACATTAGAATTCAAAAAATTTAAATTTTTTCCACAGAAATAATTAAGGTATATAGTATAAAAATTATTACATATTTGTTCTCTAAACATTAGAGATTTTTCTTTTCAAACAATATAGGAATTTATACAATAATAAAATAAATAACCATTATCACAAAGACAAGGAATACCTATTAGGTTCTTCTTCAATCATTCAATATGAATTATATTATTGATGATGATAGAATGTTGATTTCAAAATAGCCAACTATCCTTCCTTTTTCATTTTCACAAAATATGGAACATCCTTCATTAATCCTAGATAATTAATTAATGTTATATAAATATCCACTAATGTGTCTTGAACATCCAGCATCTATCAAAATTTTTTCATTGTGGTTCATGTGGTAAGTTCCCTATAATGATAAGTCAAACAAAATGTTTTTTTCACCTAAATACTCATGGGAATGAAAATTCTAGGTACAAAAGGCCTAGTGAGGAAAATATATTTTTTATTTCCTAAAAACTATACAGGGAACTTCAAAATACATTTTACAGGAAAAGAATTATTGGTTCTAGAAATAATAATATTTTTAAAATTATAGATATTGGCATAATTTCAAACTTCCCCAATATGAAAACATGTAACTTCAGATAAATTATTATTCTTAGCACTAGGGAAAAAATAATTATTATAAAATTTGTTTATTTAAAAATGACTTATTATTCCAACATTTTCTATTTTATATTAGTTTGGACCATGAATTTAGTTTTGGTAATCCTACCACGTAGTAAGAACTATTTTATCATATTTTCAATTTTGAAAATCTTTCTAAAGGTTTTCAATTGAGAAAATATATTCAGATGATTTAGTATATTTTTATATTAGATAATTCGAAATAAAAATTTTCTGACATAAGTCTACCTATTCTTGAATTGAAATTTGTAGGAGGTTTTGAGTGTACTATTTTTATTTTTAGAGCTTTCTTACATAGTTTATAACAAAGTACATTACTCATTTAATTATTCATATGAAGAATTATTATTTTTGGACTCAAAATTAATCCAAGTAGAATAATAAGATTGTACCTCTTTAAAATGTTCTACGAAACACATGTTGTCCTTTTTGAATAGATATTTTTTACTTCTGATTCTGATGGGGAATAATAACTACTGTATTTAGAATCACTCATTGTGGATTTTATAACCTTCTTGTATTTCTTCATATCTCTCGAATTCTTGAAAATGTTTTGATTAGAAATTTTATTTTCTTGAAATTGAAGAAAATATAGCTTGAAATGTCTAAAAATATTTTCAATATTGTATCTCACTTATTTATAATTTCCACATTGATTATTCTACTTAATTAAAGGTGTTCTGAAACAAATTATATTATTATATAATTTTATAAATTCTTGGGGAAATTATGAATGTTCATTATCTAATCTGGAATTTATTAGGAATCTTCTTAATTGGATAATTCATATATCATGACACCCTTTCTCTATTTTTCATATTTAGTAGTTAAAACCTTCAATGAAATATTTTCTTTCATAATAACTTTATATTTTCTATCATTATATTCCATTTTCAATTCATACATCATGAGTGTTCTATTGATATTCTTTAATTTAAATTTATTTACCAATGTAGATTTTATGATAGGATTATAGACTCCACTCCACTAAGGTGGTAAAACTCATAAAACATTTGAAGCTTTCTTAAGACCACTGACTTGTATTTGTTGAGAAAAAGTGTGATTCAAAATCTATTAGAGACTTATATTAAATTTAGGAATACATTAACATTCAACCATTTTTAATGTATTGACCATAATATTGGAAGTTTCTTATCCAAGAGACTTCACATTTTCTACACTTTCATAGGAAACTAATATAGTGGTCCATATTTCATGTGACATTTGACATTTAGAAACTCAGTTAAACTAATATGGAAGTAGTATACATATTATAGAATTAATTTCATTTGAATTCATTTTATATATTTCTTCTGTGTCAACATATGATATTTTTGATTGAGTTTTTCAATTTCATAATGCTTCAAAGCTTATAAATAAACCTTTAGGCCAATGTTTTTAAAATATAGGGCCATTCAAACCTTCCCGAAACTATAATTTTCACAATTTAAGTATATAACTTTTAACAGTAACATAAGTTCTCTATTATCATCCATAACAACCATTTAGATGAATATATTTGGAATAAAACCTTTTGTAACTATGAAATCAAGTTTAATGAGATCTTAAATATCATGAAGGGGTGAATTGAGTTCCAAAAAACATGTTTACTTTAGAAACATCATCTTCATGGTTTTTAGGAACCATTATTTTTCTTATAAAAGTAGTGATATGAAATAAAAAACCATAGAGAAAGAAGATCAGACATCACATATTTATAGTGGGTCGACGAATAATAATCCCCTCTTACACTCCACCAATACACTACTATACGAGTATGTTCTTTTTCACTATGATGGCTCATTTTGTGGTCCTCCCAGCTGATTTCAAGTTGTTGTTACTTTTTTAGAAAGTTACAATGTATTTTAACCAGGCTCCCCCTTCATAAGATCTAACCACTTCCTTGACACACTCAATTATAATGAGTTTAGATGAAAAAAATGAACAAAATTTGATGAAATGTTATAACCCACAGTTTCAAGAAGAAACTCAAAGCTGATAAATATATGTGAAGAATAGATGGTGATAAACAACGAACTAATCTAGAGGTAATGTGATTTCAATAGATAAACTTTTATTCATAGCACACAAGAATTTTATGAGATTTATTCAATCTATATGTGTTAATTTTTTTATTAACTAGGTGTTTTTATATACAATTATATAACCTCCATTTACATGTAGCTATTAAATTTCATATTTATATATTCTTTATTGATTATGAACATAATCATATCTGATAATTTCACTAGTCAAAATAATAATCCCTTTAAATAGTGATAAAAAATTATCCTAATGATATGTTTCTTTATTTTCTAAATATATAATATTATTCTATAGCAGTGATATTATAAATCTTCTTCTTTTGTTGATTACATTTTTAGAAAAACTATTCATTGTACTAATTTATCATTCCATATTTAGGAAACTCATTTTTCTAATATGAATAACATAATAAAATGAATTATCAATATATTATGTTAAAATAATAAAATACCTCATCACGATCCACATAATAAATTATACATTGTATGATAAACTTATGATACCACTGTTCTAACAAGTTAAATTCATTCTGAGTAAAATCATTACATGATCTTAAGATAATTATTCTTTTTTAAATTAGACTGTTGATTTCCATAGATTCTATTAATTCTTATAAGATAATAATTTTACAAATATTATTTTCATATGATAAAATCTTTCTCACAATTTTATTTCCCCTAAACATCATAATTTTTGAACAAATAGATGATAACATTCTTCATCAATAAGATAAATTTCTTTGGTGAAGACTAAAATCTTCAAATAGTACACTAATTTTATTAGGTAAGATAATTATGTTGCATGTAATATAATCTCTCAGCATAAGATAAATAAGACAACTAAAATTTAGTAGAATAGATTACTTTATATTAAGGTAGAATAGATTACATTGAAATAAATAACTCACTTCTTATAAGAGGATAGAATCTAAAACACATAAAATAATTTCATTAGAAAAAATAGGGATTTTAGTAATAGTAAAAACATATTAAGAATTGAGATATGCTTTAACAACATAATTTTGTCATACAAGTTCATATGATGTCATTAAAAACAAAATTTCCTAATGAAAGATAAATTTTTGTGTATAATTAGTGAATTTTCAGCATATGGAATGTTTTTTTCTATATTAAACACAGTCCATAATATTTTCTATACAGTTTTAGTGTGTGTCGATAATTTATGTTTTAAAATGAAAGAGAACCATGTTTTTTCATCTTTCATCACTTATTTTTCCTTATATACAATACTTTCCCAAGGAATATCAATAATTTAATGAAAGGAACAATTGAATTATATTGACCTCCAACAATGATATCAAGTGTTTATATAAATTATAATTTCCCTTCATTAACCCCTATTATATTTAGACCAAAAATAAATGGATAAAAAATATATTTATTTTGGATTGATCATATTTGTATAATGAAAAATATTTTCTTATATCTATAATATTTTTCTGATATGTTTTTCTTCAATTGGTTATATTTATTTCATATTTAGAAAACATATTATAATAACATATTTTATATAGTTTTTTACATTCTTATAATTAAAAATGGAAATGTAGAGGATCAATTAGATCTTATGAAAATGTTCTGTCATCCATAATATGAGTTATATAAAAATTAATGCTCACATAATAAAATGAATCTGAAGGCAATATAATTACCTTTTTAAATAAAATAATTTATTATTCTATCAATGGGGTATATATTTGAGGTAACCATATTTTTATGCCTCATATTTTTCTCAATGTGTCTCAAATGGGCATATTATTAGATTAAAAATTCACCATTATCATATTATAATGGAATAATGAAATAGATTAAACCTAGATGCTTGTTGAATTCATTTATTTGGGATGTATTGATAGAAATATCATATTTTCTTATCAAAAATTTGGGTAGTGGACATAGAATATGATTCACTATGTAGGTCACAACAAGATTTTGTTTTAATTTTTTTAATTGGTAAATCATTTTACACTTGATTTCATTGATTAAATGGACCATTTAATATTAAATTTTATAAATGAAGGGAAATATGTATTATTATTAATTTTTTAGATGTACCATATAAGAGAATCATGAACAAGTTGAGGAAAATGGTAGATAACAAATACTTAGTTGAAGGGTCAATTGTATAAGTTTTTTCCAAGAAAAAATATTTTATTCTACACTCATTTTGTTTAATCTGAATATCATTCTAAAAATAATAAATGTGGTTTATAATGAGGGAAATTATGATGTTTTAATGAACCATAAATTCTTATTATTTAGTCAACCTAGACTTTGTTTTGGTGGAGTTCGTGAATGATGAATTTCAGAGGATGAAAAACAAAAATATCATATATATAATCAATCTAATTATGAATAAATTAAATGATATGTATTTTGATTACTATATTCAAATATTATTTATATTATATTAAAAGTAAATTAATTTTAATTAATTTATATATTATATGATGATCATATCATGAATCTATCCTCACAAATTACAAAAATTTCACTTATGGGATTCAAAAAATGTAAAATTTTATAAGGATTTAAAATAACATAAAAATAATTTGATATGGTTGAACATATGAAATAAATTTATTATTTTTTATATTATACATTCTTTTTAGATTCTCCTTTGAATAGAAATGTGCATATAAAATTGATATTCAATTAGGTGTATTGAGTGAAAAAAACCAAACTCGATAAATAATATAATAAATATGTGATCCTTAGATATAAATTTCATACACAAACATATGGTTAATATAATACCAATGAATATTACAGATTACGTGATAGAATCTAAATATACTGAATGAAAAGTTGACATTTATGGAATTTTGGATTAAATAATTGAGATATATTTTCTAGAATATAATTTGGTAACAAGGATTAAATTTCATTGTACTTATTATTATATAGGGCTATGCATTAATAAAAACCATTATATAATTAACATTAAATACATAATCCTTCTTATATAAAATTAATAATTTCTACTAGCTTATCAAAAATATAAAATTTAGTATGAAAAATAATTTACTTCTTCATGATATTTAATTGACTAATAGAGTATAAAGAAAATAAAATATCATGAAAATCATTTTATATAATGTAAATTTCATATTAATATGTAAAGAATAGGAATTTTTACAATAGAAAAATCAAATAAGTATTTTACATGAATAGATAATAATACTGATTATGAAACTCCACAGTTATGGGTCGGTGGTGTTGGGAATATAGACCATGAAACCATTGTATTTTTAATAAAGAGGGATGATATAGATCATGCCCTTATAGAAATTGATGATGTTGAGGATGGAGATGAATATGAATATGAATATGATGATGAAGACTAAGAGTGATATGGTCATATACATTTCATAATCATAATTAATATATAATACATGTTTTTGATTATTTATAAAAAATATTATTTTCTTGTTTTAGAGATAGGTGATGATATCGATGAGATGACACGTACCCTCATAGATGTTGATCTTCTTGATGAATATCTCAATTACTATACATCCAACCCATATGTTTCAATCACAACAAATATGAACTAGAGGGGTTATGGTCTATCCATATTAATGATTCCTGAACATATAATTGAGATTTTTCTACATATTGATTTTGATATATTCAAGTGAATGCATATTTAGTTTATTATTATAATTATTTTCCATTAATGTTCCTTAAATTTCAGTAATTTATTTATATACTAATTGTTTGGAAATTTTATCTTTTTCCAATAGTTTTTATATTTTTTGTTAGATAGTGGTTTAATTCAAGGATTTTTTATATTAAATCATGTTTGATGTGGTAATAGATTCCCATCGAGGTTATTAATTTTATGTTTGATCAATGAATGGTATGTAAATAAATAATATTCAAATAAAATTTATTTTATTATTTTCTTTCTTTATAAATTGTTTAATAGTTATATGGTATATCATCAATGATAGCATGTGATCAACCCTGAGGGGGTCATTATAGATTTATATGAATGGGTACTATCAAAAGTTTATATATAATCAAAGAAATAGATCCATTGAGATGGTTGGAGGTACCATTTTTTATCATTATTATTGTAGTCATCGGTATGATGAATTATTATCCCATGGTTGGGATGGATTGTTCTCCTACTATATAGGATATAGTTTTTATAGGATATCAGTATAGTTCAATAGAACTTGGGGTGATAATAGGTCAATCATAGAGATCGTATTCATACTATTTTTATTTATTGATAACAAATGGATAGTAATTTTATTAAATAATTTTGATAAAAATTGAATATAAATGAATTACATTATATTATTATAGGCAGTTGAGCATCCCAATGTAATGAAATTTTATTTTTTAAGAGGTTGTATGATAACCCTGCCACTCTAGATAATACTAGTGTCTACAACATTGAAATGTAAATATTCTATTTGTTTGTTTTTTTATTATTAATTTAACATGTTAAATATTTAAATTTAAAATTTTATGTGTAGGATTAATATAAAATTAGTCATTCTCACATACTTGAGGTTCAAATTGAGATTGAGTGTTGGGAAAACTATGAGATTGTATTTTCTAGTGAATCTTAAATATAAGAAACAAATAACAATATAAAGAAATACTGAGGTATTGTTATTGGTTCTCGATTAATGCATGCCAGTTATTATGCTATTGTTTCTTAGTCATTATCTGGATCAAGGGGAGTTGATGTATAGTCATCATCATCATCTTTTGTGGTATATGAGAGTTTTTTATCTCATAATAAGATTATTGGGAGCATGAATAGTGATATATTGCAGCTACATTGATAAAATTAGTAGTAGTAATGGGAGTTGTGTTGATGGCAGGAGTAGCAACATGATAAGATATATGAGTGCATATGAAAACATGCTCATTTTATAGGGATTACATTCCCAATACCATCTATTTTAGATTATCCTCCGATTCCATTAGGATTGATGATATTTTGATGAAAAAAATTCAATAAAAATTAATGGATGGCATATTATATTTTATATGGTAAATAATTTATAATTGAAATTTAATATATAAATGGGTTTTTTAAATTTTAGGTATATTAATATATATTATTTCTTTTATTTTTTCCTATTTTTTATGGAAATATGATTTTCTCACATATACTAATATTATGATGGCCATCTAAGAAAAATATTTGTGATGGGGAATGTATCCCTCAGAAGAAAAATATTTTCAACACCAATTTATGCCATGAGTCAATTGCAATGTGTTCCCATCAAAAACATTTCAGAATCAAGTAGTTGTTATAATATGGTATCAATGTATCATTTTATATTATTTTACTACGTCATAAATGTATATGGGATATACAATGAATTTGGTATGCGGTATGAAACTTGTGTCTTCGACTAGATACCCCACATATTATAGAAAGTCCATATTTCCAGGAATGTGATTTCTTCTTATGTTGTTAATTTTTAATGTTGATCATATTTTACCACAAGTGGTACTCATGATTTTGTGGATATTTATTTATGTAATTTTATCTCATAAATTCTAAATAAATATGTAGTTTTTTGAATCAATATATCATTAAAATAGGATTCACATGACATTTGTTTTATTTCATGTGAATTATTACCTAAATATATGGACTGTGACATTGGTCAGTTATTTAATGTATCTTGGACCAATTATAATTTTTTCACATAATAATGTGTATAGTGGAATATTATTTAATTTATCCTCTAAATGGATAATAAAATAAGACCATGAGATTTATTTCATTGATTACAATGTATTATCAGCTAATTAAAATTTCAATTTCTAATTATAGTTTGTGTTCCTATATAACATGAAATTTAAATATTTTTGAACTAAGAATCAATTATTGAAATATGTAATATTGTGAAAAATATATATGAATATTATGTAAACCTAATAATTGATTGGATGGTAACCCTGTGTATGGGAGGATAGGGTTGATATGACACCTAAGATATGAGATAACTTTATCACCTTGAGTCCAGTTACATGATTTGATTTCTGAGGATCTTGAGCATCATACCTAGCCTGAGAGTTGGTAGAGTAGACTTAGCATCAAAATGTGTATAGGAACATTCGGTGGGTTGTTATATTTATAGATTAAATGTTTCATATCTTAGTATAGGATTGAGAAAACTTTTTTGCATTATGAATTATGTTGGGGTTGGCTTTTAGGACCATGTGTGTCAGTATTGTGTAATTATGTTTGAAACTAAATAGAGTGGTCAATTGGTAGTTATTAATGATTATGGGTAACTGATTAGAGTGAGTGATTTAGAATGAGGTTAATAAGTAAATTATCCCATTTGATATTATATCACATGAGTTTTTTTAATTGTAGTAAAGGATACTTGGATTCCATGACAATGTTTGGGACTCTATTTGCCTGTGTATCAATATACCCTTGTAAGGGTATGAGAAAGGGAATGTGGATTCACAATGGTGTTTTGGTAATGATAAATATATTGGATGGAGGAATAATTTAGATGCATAGAATTATTGACCACTAGTATAGTTATAGTATAATGACTTAATGTAACTATAGATCGTTGAATCTAGGAAGTGTAATGTGTGTTTAATTTATTTATGTTTGGTAAAGGAACTTGTGTTTTGAATAGTAGTTTAATGATTTTATATTCGATGAGATATATTTTTTTGATATGTCTAGGGAGGTCACCTAGGGATTTGGTTGAGAATATATTATTCCCTTACAGTGAGGTGATATATCATGATTGAGTCATGGTGCTGTTTCAGAGTCAATCATCCTGTTATTTATATATTTAGTTATAATACAAAAGTGGTAATCTTGTGAAAACGTATGTACCTAAATTTTCATTAGTTCAATAGGGGTACATTGGGACTCCATTTTATATAGTGGTTATCAATAAATTTATATTAAATTGGATATTTTTTGGTATATTTTATTAGGGGTTTTATAGGGATGTCATCGAGAGTGCACAGTTGAATTTCTGATATATCTTGAATACAATTTATGCATGAAGGGTTGGAATGTTTAGTTTTTTTGAAATTATTATTAATTTAAATTAGTTTTTAAATTAATTATTAAAATTATAATTAATTTATTTGACGTTTTTTTTCTTTAGTTATGGGCCCGAGTGATGATAAAACCTTGGGATGGCCCTGAGATAGAGTTACAAAGATTCAGAAAATTTGTATGCTTATATAATTAAAAAGCAATTCATCATAAAAGTGGTAGGTTGTCCCAAAACTTTACCCATTGTATCAATTTATTTTAATGTGTGTGTGTTGGTGGGTCCCTCCATTTTTAAATGTGGTGAGCTTAAATATACATTTGATGTCCAATTTAGTTCTCTCTTTAGTGAATTCACCTAATAAATGCATTAATGAACTTATTTTAAATAAATTCCAAGGGGAATTCCTTAGTATTGAAATTGGATCCTTAGGATCCTATGGTTATGTTTTAAGAAAACCTAGGTTTTTGTAGAATTATATTTATTATAAATATTGAATTAAATAGTTATATTCATCATGCTATGTAATTCTGATAGTAAATAAGTTATTATATGTTTATATATTAAAAACATTAATGTTTCAATAATTTATTTTTAATTTTACAAAAATAATTTCATTTTTGCATTAATAAGGATTGAATTATCTTAGTATGAGTTTTTTGAGAATTTTCTGATGATGTTTAATTTTTGTAAATTGTAAAAAATATAGAATTTTTATAAAATAAGTCATATTTTTTTGTGACAACATGAAAAAAATTAAGACATAATTTTTTTAAACCTAATAAATAATTAAATAATGATATTATGATAGAAAAAATGTATAGAAATATTTTAGAACTTTGAAATTATATTTTTTTCATGATAAGTATTAAAATAATTGTTAGTGCTGACATAATGCCTATACAACACTGGAAAAGTCAAAACTGGTAACTTATTGATAAAAATGTAGTGATAAAAATTATTTTCATTAATTTTTTTAAAACTATTATGCATTATTGATTTTTTTATCTATTAAATTTGAATTCTTATTTATATAACTTATTTCTTATCCAAATTATTTTTCAATTCTTCCATAATGGAATAAAAGAAAAAGTAAAAAATTTATGATTTTGTCTTGATATGTATATGAGTGAATATACATAGTGTGTAAGATCCAGGGTCTTGGAAAGGTATGTTATCATTTATGTTTTTGTTTTAATCCCTTGTTTAAGTTTATTAAGTGCTTACCCAATTCCTAGGGGAGGCTCGGGGGTGTTCTAAGGGTTCGGGGCATGAAAAGAAAAGAAAAAGGGGTTTTCTGGGTTGGCCACACGGTCTGCGCATAGTTAGTGCTAACCATGTAGACAACCCAGGAAACCATGATGTAATTAGGTTTTGGGATAGTGTCTTTTGTATGGCTTGCACATAGTTTGGAAAACCGCGCGGGTAAACCGTGTAGCCCATACACTTTTTAAAAATTACAATTTTGCCACATTGGGATTTTTAACCCCAGCTCGGGATTTTCTCCCATTTCACCCCTCTTCACCCTAGGGACGAACCAAATCCCCTAATAGCTCCAAGAGATCAATATCCCTCATTTCTAAGGATTTTTTTGTGCCTTTGGTTGCAGATCGATGCTCCGAGTAAGGCTAATCCCATCCTTACATCTCTTTTGAGTTTGGGGTTTGTATCTTATAATCCTATCCTTCTAATGCTATAAAACCCAACTCTTTGGGTGTGGTATAGGTTGAAGCTTCAAGGGTTGGTTGAATAGGAATCTGAGGGCTCAATTAAGAGTGCGATCACCCACAGAATCTAGGTAGGTTGTCTTCAAGTTATATCCCATGGTTTATTTTTGGGTTTTTTCATGTGTAGTTTTGTTCTTAGGTGCCTCTTGGTATGTTTTAATTACCCCCATCATTTTTAGGTAAAATGGTTCTTAAAATGGTAAATGGAGACCCTCACAATCCCCATGGGATGCCTCAAGGGTGATGAGACAAATTTAGGGCCACCCATGGGGTGTGACGATCTTTTGAAGACCTCTGGTTTTTGTGAAGAACAAGTGAGATTGTTGTGTAATTATGTAGATCCCTTGATAGATATGTTGATGTGAATAATTGTGTTTGGTTATAAGATAGTTGATGCACCTAGGCTTGATAATAACCTAAGAGACATTGGGTTAATATGTGGAAGTGATTAAATACCATAAATGAATGGGTTATGAGCATGGTAATGAAGCCTAGTGACTTAGGAATAATGAACAAGGCCTAGTGAGATAGGAACAATGAATAAATTCTTAGTGAGATAAGAATAATAAAAGGGAAATTGGGATAAATGGAGAAATGATGTTAAATGTGGTAAATGTGTTAATGGGTTAAGGCATGGTGTTACTGTCATGTTATTGTTATTGTTTATGTTTTCATTGGGCAATGGTTGTGATGTTGTGTAAATGGTCAATGGATACATAAATGTATATCATGTGCACATAGATTGGTAGTGTGGTGGTATTGACTAAGGTTTTGTGCCCACAGGTCGAGTTGGAGTGAGGCTCTAAACTCCAACCCTAATGCACAGGGTAGGGATAGGACTGATGGTCTGTTTTCCTATCGGTTTCATCCACCAGGATTGGGGATCCGAGGTGAGGTTATGGTTTACATGAGAAGGTTGATCTTAGTGAGATAGGAAAAATGTGTGTTTTCCTCATGAATGTGATTATATAATTTAATCCCATGTAACTTGTTGTGTTTGATGAACTAAGTTAGATGTGTTGGAAATAGTAAGTAATGGAAAATGGGTAGAAATGGTAAGATATGGAAATGGTAATAAATGTTGGTAATAGAACTAAACTGGATAAGGGAACTTAATCTTTTCCTTGTCATTTATTATTCATTTCCCTTTTACATGAACATTTTTTTATACCGGATATTTTGTAGACATTGTTGGTGGTGGCCTACTGAGTTGTACTCACACCCTGATCGGGCTACCTTTGGGTACCCGAGAAGTCTTCATGTTTCCAGGTCGGGAGAAGTGAAAAGGCCCTTGCTAGATAGTTGGGTTGGCATGAATGTGTGTAGAGGACTTGTACTTGGTGTCGAGACCATTTTGGGGATTTTATAATTTGTTTTTATTTTGGGTTTTGTTCACTTTTGAACTTGTAGCATGGAATGGAATATTTACTATTGTATTTTGTTGTACCTGTTTTAGGAATGGTTGTTTATGCAAGCTCTTGCATTATTGGTTGTTATTCTGGTATTTTTTATCTTCTATTGTAGATTAATCTGATAAAAAGTGGGTATAGTCTCCCCAATTGACTATTTGGACTCCCGCTAGTAGTCAGAAACCTTTAGAGAATGGGGAGGCAGGCTTAAGGTCATGCAACCACCCAGCTCCGAGCATCGGTTTAGTGTCTCCCGAGTTGGGGACGTTACAAAGTGGTATCAAAGGAGTTATTTGTTCTCCTTATCTAAAAGAATTATATTTAGGATGGTAGATGGGAGTTAGAATGTTTTGGGTCTTGGTAATGAGCTCGTTCTTGGGAGTTGCTAACCCATGTACGAGGGAAACACCAAGTCACCCAGGGTGGGAATTGTTGTTCTTGATTGTGCGATGTTATAGTTGATTATATTTCACCATTGGGTGATGCACATATTGTGTGATGTGATTGTTTTATGATATTTGGATTGTAGCCTCAATGGCATGAGGTTGTTCATTCATGCATCATTATAGGCACCTAGAGAGATAGGTGGCATGCATCATGGTAGGGACACATGGGTTGGGTGAGCAAGGCATGCAAGAAAGAATGCACCTTGCAGTTTGAAAATTGAAAATGGAAAATTCCATACCGAAACAATGCAAGTGGGTGAAGATAGAAGAATAATCGGTGATAATTAATGAAATATGTGTAACCAAATGTTAGTAATGAATTAAAATTTTGTTTGTAACATGTTTTGAGATCCTTGTGGTGGTGTAAAGTTGTTTATCCTTGTGGACCATGGCCTGCAGTAGGGATGGTCAGGGTGGTGTTTTTCAGAATGTTAACAGTTTTTGACGGTGGTGAAGATCCTTCCAGTTATGAAGTTGTGAAAGTTTATGGTATATGTTCTAAACCTTGTGTTTGTAAATGAAGAGAAATTCCACAATGATGTTGAGTGCCGGTTGGGAAACAATATGATGTTACTGAGAAAAATCCTCCAGTTGAGGGGCAAGAGAATATGGTGATCTAGGAAAGTGGGGAATATCAGTTCCAAGAGAACTTGGATCATTTTATATAGATGATGGATCAAGACCCAGGGCAGGACACACTGATTATGTTTGAGCTGACCAGATAGTTTCAGTTGCAGCACCCTCCGACCGTTACAAGAGAGGGTGGGCCAGAGGCAGCATAGTTCTGGATAGAGTCTGTCCAGATGATACTTGATCATATGGAGACTCCTATTAGGAAGTGAGTCAAGTTTTTAGCTTATATGTTGCGGGTACAAGAATAGAGTTGGTGGGACATCCTGGTTCAGCCTGAGTAGGCTGAGAGGATGTTGTGGAAGGATTTATCGGAAAAGTTTCTGGAGCATTTTGATCCCAAGAATTTGAGGCAAGAGGGGGTTGAAGAGTTCATAAGACAAACTCTGGGATCAATGTCAATGAAGGAGTATGCTAGCTACTTCACTAACCTGTGATGCTTTGTTCTAGAATTAGTGGGGGATGAGGCAGTAGTTTCGAGGTGTTTCTAGGATGGGTTGAGACACGAGATTAGGTCTCAGGTGGATATCTTTCTCTTGAAGAGGTTTACAGAGGTAGTGGATAAAGTGTTGATCTTAGAGGGGAACTTGAAGGGTGATTCAAGTAGTGGGCTTGTCATGCTAGCTGGGCAGACAAGTGGTGCATCTTCCGAGGGCTGGAAGCGTCTATTTTGAAGTTTTTAGCAAGGAAGAAGTGTGAAAGGTGGTCAGAAGAGAGGGTCAGCCTCTCAGGGTGGTGATCAGGTGTTCTACTATCAGTGCGGTAGGTTGGGGAACATACGTGGCCAATGTCTTAGACCTCCAGTTGAGTTTTTTTCATTCACCAGATTGGGACACGTGCAGAGGTTCTGCAAGAACCCTCAGTGGGAGAATATGAATGCTGGTGACAGGAAGATGCCAAGCGGAGGCAAGGGATCATTTTCCCCATATCAGGAAAGTAGTTGTATCTCTACGGGTCGTACTGGAATGGGTGGTGGATGTGGAACTATAGGGAAGGATCACCCACGTCGGAAGGGCAGTGCATTATAGGTCTCATAGATTGGAGCCCAGGGTAGGAGGATAGGTCAGCATCACGCAGTTCAGTCTACACCTAGTGATGCTGAGGTTGGGCCATCAACTGTCTGAGGTATGATCCTTGTAGCTTCTTCACTTTATAGTGCATTTTTTTACACTAGTTCCACACACTCATTTATTTCTTCTTATCTTTTGGTATAATTGGTTCTTTCCATGGAGATTTTGAGCGGAGTTATGTCGATTGAAACTGTATTGGGGGTGAGAAATAAAGATATCAGGCAGTGTAAGGGACGTGCTCTAAAAGTCAGTGGGTATCGTTTCCCATGGGACGTGTTCATTCTTGAGATTTTGGGATCTTACCTGATCTTGGGAATGGACTGGTTAGTGTTATATTAGGCGCACATAGACTGTTACCATCACAGGGTATCATTTAGGTCACTTGAGGGTGACGCTTATGTCCATCATAGAGAGTGGGATGTTCCAACAGGTCATGTGGGATCGTTTTGTTGGCAGTTGAGAAGGATCCTAGATCAAGTATCTTGTCTTGTATTAATGATTAGAGAGGGTAATAGATTGTCTTCCCTCCAGTAGTGTATCAGTTTCGGGATGTGTTTCCTTAGGATTTCTTGGGGTTACCACCCATGAGAGATGTTGATTTCACGATTGAGTTGCTGCCGGCAGTGGAGCCAGTTTCTATTCCACCATACTGAATAGAACCAGAAGAACTCTAATAGTTAAAGGATCATCTTGAGGAGTTGTAACATAAGGGGTTTTAACATCCTAGTATATCTCCTTGGATATCTGATATGATTTTTTCAATGAAGGCCGACAGGTCATTAAGGCTGCGTGTTGATTATAGAAAGTTAAATAAGATAACGGTTAAAAATCCGTAGCCTCATTCTAGAATTGATGACATGTTTGACTAGTTGAGGGGTTCATTGATGTTTTCTAATATTTATATGAGATCAGGTAATCACCAGTTGAGGGTGAGGCATTCGAACGTACCGCTGACAGCTTTCAGGAGTTGGTACAAGTTGTTTTAGTTTGTGGTGATGCCTTTCAGCTTGACCAATGCACCGACTGTGGTCATGGCTTTGATGAACCAAATATTTCATCCTCATTTCAATCAGTTTTTTGTTTTGTTTGTTGAAAACATCTTGGTGTACTCGAAAACTCATGAAGATCATGCCCAACATCTTGACATCATCTTGAGTACACTAAGAGAGCATAAAATTTACGCTAAGATATCAAAGTGTTAGTTCTATATTGGAGAAGTGAATTTTCTAGGCCACATCATCTCTAAGGAAAGTGTGTCGAAGATCCAGAGAAATAGGAAGCTGTTGTGTCTTGGGAGAATTCCAAGAGTGTTTCAGATGTTTGGAATTTTCTGGGTTTGGCCAGGTATTACTGGAGGTTCATCTAGGGTTCCTCTCACTTGGAAGCACCACTATCAGGCTTGACCAAGAAGGGAATCAGGTTTGAGTGGTCTAAGGCTTGTGAGAATGCCTTTTAAGAGTTAAAAAAGTGATTTATAACTGCAGCGATCTTGGTCTTACCTGATCCAGGTAGGAAGTATGTCCTATTTTGTGATGTGTTCGATATTGGGCTTGGGGCTGTGTTGATGCAAGATGAGCGGGTCGTGGCTTATGGGTCGAGGAAATTGAGACCCCATGAGCAAAATTATCCCACTCATGATTTGGATTTGGTTGTAGTAATGTATTCCTTAAAGGGATGGAGGCACTACTTGTTGGGGAAACGGTTCACGATGTTTAACGATCACAAGAGTCTAAAGTAAATATTTTCGCAGTGGGATTTAAATCTTCAATAGCAAAGATGGGTTGAGTATCTCCAATCCTTTGACTTTGAGATGGTTTATACACTGGGGAAAGTGAACAACGTTGCTAATGCTCTGAGAAGAAAGGCTCAGAACTAGGTGTTTTAGGAATCTAACATCGAGTGGAAGGTGTTGGATTTGTTTGTGGAGATGCACCTAGAGGTGAAGGAGGAAAAGGGTCAGGTGAATCTTGATTCTGTGGCTATTGAGTCGACAATTTTGAGTAGTGTTTGGGAAATTTAGATCGACAATCCTGATTTTTCTCCATGAAGGAAAGACTTAAAGGTGGGGAACCACCGTCTGGTTGGGCCATCCGTGCGGACGAGGTTCTTTGTGTTCATGGTCGTGTGGTTGTGCCGATATGAATGGGGGATGATTTGATGCATGAGCTCCATGCATAGAAATGGGAAGTGAATCCTAGTTTTACCAATATGTATCGTGATCTCTGTAGATAGTTTTGGTGGCTGGGAATGAAAAAGGAAGTTGTAGGCTTTGTGGCATGGTGCCTTACCTGTCAGCAGGTGAAGGCCGAGCATCAAATCCTAAGTGGATTGTTATATCCATTTCCCATTCCAGAATGGAAGTCGGATGATGTGACAATGGATTTTTTGGTGGGTCTTTCGAGGATTCCTCAGAATAATGATGCAATCTGGGTGGTTATGGATCGGCTAACGAAAGTGGGTCATTTATTAACGATCCAGGAGACTTATACAGTTGATCAGTTGGGTGAGTTGTATGGTTGGAAAATAGTACAATTACATGGTGTAATGCAGACTATAGATTCAGATCGCAATACTTATTTCACATCGCTCTTCTAGAAATGGTTGAAGAAGGAGATGGGTACACAGGTTATTTTGAGTACAACTTTCCAGCCACAAAAAAACAGGCAGTCAGAGCCTACAATCCAAGTGTTAGAAGACATGTTGAGGGATTATGTCTTTTATTTTGGTGGTTTTTGGTAAAAGAGCCTGTCACTTGTTGAATTTTCTTATAACAATAGTTTTTAGGCTACAGTTTAGATGGAACCATTTGAGGCTCTCTATGGGAGGCCATGTATATCTCTTCTGTGTTGGTTGGAGGCCGGTGAATCCGAGCTATTGGGACTGAGTCTCGTGCATGAGATATCAAATAATGTTGAGTTGATTCAGAAAAAATTGGAAATGGCTCAATGTAGAAAGAAGTCATATGCAGATTAGAGACGTCGAACCCTTGAGTTCGAGGTGGGTGATAGTGTGTTCCTTTGGGTGTTTCCAAGGTTGGGTCACCAATGGATTCAGAAGCAGGGCAAGTTGGCACCCAGGTATATGGGGTCGTTTGAGATTACGGATAGGATCAGGCCAATGGAGTACCGATTGGATATTCCACAGTGGTATAACGGGATGCATGGTGTCTTTCATGTGTCCCAACTTCAGCGGTACCACCTAGAACCAAATAACATGGTGGATATTGAGGATGTTGAGCTTGAGGCTGATGCATCCTTTAAGGAGCATCCAGTTCGTTTCATGGATCGTAGTGAGAATGTAATGTGGGGAAATTTTGTACCATTAGTGCGATTACTATGGAAGCATGGGAAGGTTCAGAAAGAAACATGGGGATGATAATCAGATATGCAGGCTTAGTGGCCCGATCTCTTTCACTTGGAAGTGTAATGAAGCTTGGGAACTCGGCTCGAGGACAAGACGATATAAGGTTGGGAGGTTTTAAGATCAAAGGTATTGGAAATGTAAGTTCTAATTTATGTTTTGGTTTTAATACCTTATTTTGGTTGATTAAGTGCTTACCCAAGTCCTATGGGAGGCTTGGGGGTGTTCCAAGGGTTCAGGAGATGAAAAGAAGTGAAAATGGGGTTTTATGGGTAGGCCACATGGCATATGTACAGTTAGTGATAAACATGTAGACAACCCAGGAAACCATGCAAGAATTGTGTTTTTAGGCAGTGGCTTCCGTACTGTTTGTGCACGGTTTGGAATACCGTGTGGGTAAATCGTGCGGCCCAGAAACTTTTAAAAAATCACAATTTTTCCACTTCAGGATTTTTAACCCCAACTTAGGATTTTTGCCCCTTTCACCCCTATTAACCATAGGAATGAACCAAATATCATAATAGCTCTAGTAGATCAATCTACCTCGTTTTAAGGTGTTTTTAGTGCCGTTTTTTTGGATCTAAGCTCCTGGTAAGGCTAATCCCATCCTTGCTTCTCTTTTGAGTTTAAGGTTTGTATATTCTTCTCCTCTCCTTTAGAAGCACTAAAACCCTACTCTTTGGGTGAGATATAGGTTTATTCTTCAAGGGTTGGTTGAAGCGGAATCTAAGGGCTTGATTAAGAGTGAGTTCAACCACAGAATCGAGGTAGGTGGTCTACAAGTTATATCCCATGGTTTATTTGTGGATTTGTGCATGTGTGGTTTTTTTCTTGGGTGTCTCTTGGTATGTTTTGATCACCCTCATCATGTTTAGGTAAAATATATCTTAAAAAGGCAAATGGAGACCCTCATTATCCCCATGGGATGCATTGAGGGTGATGAGACTAATTTAGGGCCACCCATGGGGTGTGCCGACCTTTCCGAACCTAGTGTTTTTGTGAAGAACAATTGAGATTACTGTGTAATTATGCAGAGCCCTTGATAGATATGTTGATGTGACAAATTTTGTTTGGTTAGAAGCTAGGTGATTCACCTAGGATTGATAATAACCCAAGGGATATTAGGTTAATATGTGTAAGTGATTAAAGACCATAAATGAATGGGTTATGAGCATGGTAATGAATCCTAGTGAGTTAGGAATAATGAACAAAGCCTAGTGAGATAGGCACAATGAATGAATGCTTAGTGAGATAAGAAAAATAAAAGGGAAATTGGGCTAAATGGATAAATGATGTGAAATGAGTTAAATGTGTTAATGGGTTAAGGAATGGTGTTACTCTCATGTTACTGTTATGGTTTCTGTTTTCCTTGGGCAATGGTTGTGATGTTGTGTGAATGGTTAATAGATATATATATGTATAACATGTGCACATAAATTGGTAGTTTGGGGTATTGAGTGAGGTTATATTCCCACGGGTAGAGTTGGAAAGAGGCTCTAAAATCTACCCCTAATGCACGAGGTAGGGATATGAATGCTTCTCTATTTCCCTATCAGTTGCATCCACCCAGACTAGGGCTCAAAAGTGAGGTTATGGTTTACATAAAGAAGTTGATCCTAGAGAGATAGGAAAACCGTGTATTTTCATCATGAATGTGATTATGTAATTTATGCCTCTATAACTTGTTGTGTTCGATGAACTATGTTACATGTGTTGGAAATGGTAAGTAATGGAAAATGGGATGAAATGGTAAGATATAGAAATGGTAATAAATGTTAGTAATGGACCTAAACTGGCTAAGGGAACTTAATCTTTTCTTTATAATTTATTATTAACTTCCCTTTTTCATGACCATTTGTTTATACTAGATATTTTGTAGACACCGTTGGTGGTGGCCAACTGAGTTGTACTCACACCCTGCTCGGGCCGCCGTTGGGTACCCGAGCAGACTTCATGTTTGTGGGTCAGGATAATAGAAAAGGCCCTTGATAGACAGTTGGGTTGGCACGAGTGTGCATAGAGGAGGTTCCCGACTTGGTGTGGGGACTATTTGGGGATTTTGCAGTTTCCCTTTAATTTAGGTCCTCTTCACGTTTTCACTTGTAGCATGGCATGACATATTTACTGTTGGATTTGGTTGTACCTATTTGGGGAATGGTTTTTTTAGTCCCTAGAATTATTAGTTGTCATTCTGCTATTTTTTTATCATTTTTTGTGGCTTACTCTGATAAAAAGGGGGTATATTCTCCCCAATTGACTATTTGGACCCCCACTGCTAGTCGGAAACCTTTGGCATACGGGGAGGTGCGTTTAAGGTCATGTAACCACCCGACTTAGATCACCGATTTAGTGTCTCTGGAGTTGGGGAAGTTACATAATGAATGAATATATAAATTTATTTTAAACCTAATTTATTTATTTTTATGATAGTAATTTATGTTTTATTTTTATATATGAAATAATTACATTAATTCTTGTGCAATTCTGACACAATTCTTATGTAAGTGTAAGATAAAAAGATAAAAAATTTTAAATTAAAATTATAATAATTATTAAAAGGACAAAATTTTTACAGAATTATTTTCATGTAGTAATGTTTTGACCATAAAATATTTTAGTTTTGAATTTGGGACATTTTGGACCGACAATAATCACTTTAATATCATTAGAATATTTCATTTATAAGCAAGTCATGTTGTTCACATTTAAATTTTAGTATGTATAATAATTTAATTTACTGTTTCCCAGAAGTGTTTTTCGAAAATAAATATATTTTTGAAAGATAATATAATTATATATTTCATGGAAAATTATTTTTAATTTTTAGGTAATAAATTACCACCCTAATGGATTGTAAAAAAATGGAGTGATTATTTAATTAATAAATAAATCAAATTAGTGATATTAAAAATAATAAAATAAAAATATTTTCATATTTTTAAGCAAATTCATGAATTCCATAGGTGAATATGATAAGTATATGATATAATAAAAAAATATTTTTTTTTCATTTTAACCTTTTTTTTATGTTTTTTTAAATTCATAAATAAGAATAGTAATAAATTTGAAAAAAAATTATTTTTATTGAATAAAATATTTTAGTAAATTAATTAAAAATCAAAAAAATCATGAGAAATGTAAAAATGATAATATTACATTAAAAATGTGATATCCTATAAGTTTTATCCCTTTCTAAAGTCTTTAACCCTATATTAGACATAGTATATTTTCATATTTTATGTAATTCCAAAATTAACCCTTAACTCAATTATAAAAGGCTCCTCATTCCTTCAAAATATTTAATATCCTTAACCAAAATTTCTAGACTAAATTATATGAAATTACCTCTTCATCATACCTTTCAACATTTTAGAGCTTCTGGTCACACAAAAAGACAACTTTTAAGAGCCTACGGAGGATCTCGAGGATATATTTTTGAGAGGTAAATTCCTTCTTCTTTTCTATTAATTTCTTTCTCACTTATACCTTATCTTCACCTCCTATAAAATGTTTCATGATAAATAATGTATCATATATATAATATAATTGTGTTATGTTGATGTTATATTCATCATAAAATTACTCTTCTTATTATTTTACTCTTAAAGACAAAATCTATGTCCTTAATGTATCAATTCTCCAATTTTGTGGATGATGACTTTTTGTTTCCATTTTTACAATAATCATGGAAATTTTAAATACCCATGTAACTATTTAAAATGGCCTAAATATATATATATGTTCATACTTAAGGATTATTATTTCTATTTGACAATTATTTCCATAATAAACTGATGTTTAAAACCATGAAAAGAACACACCCAAAAAAATGGAAATAAAACAATACTGATAATAAATTAATGGAAAACGTTATTAGAAGATTATGTAAGGTATTATAAACATGGGTATATATCTGAAATAAATTTATAACACTATTAAAACCATTATACTAGATGTCTGAAAACTATTTATGGATGTCAAACCATAGGTAAGGGACTTTACTTTTAAATTTATATTAAATGTCTCTTTTATGAAATTCAAAAATTTTGTTCTTTTTATTTATACATCATGAGTTATTTATTAAATATTCATGAATACTTATTAATATAATGATTCCTTAATTAGTTTTATGATTTATTTTTTAAGAATATGATTTCATTATATTGTCTGTGGGTTTTTATTTTAAAAATGATTATTATGAAAAAGGAACTTCTAATATCTGATTTTTTATTTCTCATGAGTTTAAATGAGTAATTAAGGGTTTTATTCATGATATATTCCATGTAAATTGTTTATTATGTGTTGAAAAAATTATATCTCAAGATATAATGGGTTGATACCTATTATTGCTCAAGATATGATGGGTTGAGCCCCATTATAGCTAAAGATATAATAGGCGAGCCCCATTATAACACTCTAATGCATTGGGTACTCTAGAGATGGAATTTGATAGTAAGGTTATTCCATTTGCAAGTGTGAATTTAAGAGTGATATGGTAATGATGTATGAAGGTGACTATATAATTTTTATATGCATGGTTATGTGTTTTCAAGAAATGGGTCTTTAATGGGTTTTCATATTTTCATTAGACTATCAATTTTATTTCTTTATGTACCTTACCATGTTTTTTAGATCTTCCCAAGATTTTAAATTTTTTCATGGGGTATAATGTTAGGTAATATAAAATAGGATTTCATTTTTAATGATTTTATTATTTTTCAAAGAAATAATGTTTCATTTTTAATTTTTTTATATTTTGAAAAAATGGATACAATTTTAGTTGTATTCTATTTTTATGATTGTGGTTTTTTATGTATGTAATATGTTTTAATTATCAAAATCTCTAAACTTGAAAATATCCTAAATGTGAAAGAAATTAAATTATTGACTAAAACTCATGATTATGTAATGTTTTAAGGATTGATCCTTAGAGTTGGTATCAAATGATAATTTATAATACATTAGGGGTTATGATTATGTTAATAGAACACCATAAATGATTATTACATAATTTTAAAATTAAAATGATATTGAATTTGAAGATTACCATGATACTTCTTCTAATATATTTCTGTTCTTAATTTTTCCATAGATAAAATAGGAAGGTTGATGTAGGAATGTACCTATAGGCTGATATGTTTCTGAATCTGTAGCTGGGATTGTTGGGTTTTAGAACCGAGCAGTTTATGATAGTAATGGATTAATGGACTTAGAAAATATATTATGGTGGTATCCATGCTATAATTGAACCTGATCTACCAGGGAGGATCATGTATTTTGTGGATGCTTTCATGAGGCAACATTCCAATTCATTCAGTGGATCATCTAAACTGAAGGTAGCCAAAGGATGAATCAATGCCCTGGAAAATATATTTGATGTCATGGGATGTTCAAAACATTAAAAGGTAACCATTTCCATTTATCATTTTGAATAATAAGTTGATCAATTTTTATCTTTAGATAATAATATAGGTCATAAAAAAGATATTCATTCCATGGAATGAGAAATATTCATGAATATTTTTCATAGAGAAATATTTATCTATGGTTGTTCTACCCTGAATAAAAAATAAATTTCTATGAGTGAAGAAAAAATACAATGGCTTCATAGCTAAAACATTAGTCAGGTATGTGCTAGATTTTATTTATCACGCTGATAGAAAACTTAATCGACTTTACATAGGACTGAATGCAGGTTTTCAAAGTGAATTAGATGAATGAGATTTGAAAAGTTATGAGAAATTTTTTCTTTATGATAAAAAAGTTGAAATAGAGTTTTCTAACACATATTTTCCTCATGATGATATGAATATGAAGTTGT
Source organism: Viscum album (assembly GCA_963277665.1). NCBI lineage: Eukaryota > Viridiplantae > Streptophyta > Magnoliopsida > Santalales > Viscaceae > Viscum > Viscum album. The sequence continues at coordinate 1,445,565,853 of OY728151.1, read as the reverse complement.
CAGGTTAACAGAAATTGGGGAATAATTCATCAATGAAATTTGGAGTTAAAAAGATAAAATTTTCATCTTTTAAAAAGTGTTATAAAATGAATTCTATAAAATATCTTGTAAATTATGGGATGTTTTATCGATGTGGAATGTTTGGAAACATGGTTCATGATTGAAATGAAAATGATCATAAGAATTTCAAGAATTCGATAGTAAGTTTCTTTAACTGTAAGGAGTTGGGTTATTTTGCTAATGTGTGTCCAAAGCAAGTCACTTAGGTAGGAAATAAAAAAATGGATACATAAGGGTGTGGAAAAATTCTTGGAACTACTTCAGCAGATGTTGAGACATTAAATGATGTGGTATCAATTACATTTCATATTATTATAAAATAAACCATTATTTTTTTTATTCAGGGTCTACACATTCATTAATTTATGGGAAATATTTTGGTAAATTTGACATCCCACCTCACGAAATGAATCCTGAACTTATAGTGAAAACATATTGAGGAAATATTAAGAAAAAATGAAATTATAAGAATCATCAAGTCATTATCAGTGTAAAATGTTTACCAAAAATGCATGTCATTTTTTCGTTTAGTAGAGTTTGATGTTATTATGTGTATGGATTTGATTTCTCTTTACCATGATATGATGGATTTGAGTGATAAAGAAGTTTATTTTCATAAAGAGTATCATTTTGTGTACCAAAATGAACCCATTCCATTGGTAACATATTCAGAATATGAGTAAAATGTTAAAAAAATATAAATGAATTTAATCTTGCACATGTTTTTAAAAACAAATTAACTATTAATATTAATGATGTGCTAGTGGTAAATCAGTATCTTCAGGTTTTTCTTAATGATTTGATCGGTGTTGTTCTTGATCGAGAGGTTGAGTTTAATATTGATTCAATTCCTCAGTCTAAGAGAATTTCAAAACACCCTTATTGAATGGATCAAGAAGAAATTATGGAATTGAAAAGTAAGTTATAGGAATTGTTAAATAAAAGTTTCATCTGACCTAGAACATCACCATTGGGTGATAATATCTTTTTTGTTAAAATAAAAGTCAGTTCAATGTGAATTTTAATTGATTATAGAGCCTTGAATTACATCTCTATTAAGAAGAAGCATCCTTTACCTCATATCCATTATTTTTTAATGAGATCCAGGGACCATAGTATTTTTCATTATATGAACTGAGGTTGGGGTACCATCAAATGAAAGTAAAGAACATATACATTATAAATACTGTGTTTTTCACAAGATATGGTAACTTTGAATTTGTAGTTACTCTATTTAGGTTAAATAATTCACCTACTGTATTCATGGAAATGAATAGATTATTCCTTGAGTTCTTAGGTAAGTTTGTGGTTGTTTTTATTGAAAACATTATAGTATATTGTAAAAGTAAAAAGGACCATGAATAGAATCTAAGGGTTGTTTTGAAGACATTAAAAAAAGAAACTATATTGAAAATTCAGCATGTGTGAATTTTTGTTGTAATAATTTTCTTTCCTTGGTCACATTGTTTCTAAAGATGGAAAAAATATTCATCCTGATAAAACCATATTTTTGGAAGAATGGGCAAGACCCACAAATATAACCAAGATTCATAATTTTCATAGTTTAGTAGGATATTATCAAAGTTTTGTTGAAAACTTTTCATGGTTATCTATCCCAATGACCAAGATAACTTGAAAAGGTGTTATTTTCATGTAGATAAAAGAATGTGATACTTGTTCTCATGAATTTAAATGAATGTTGATGAATGATCATGTTTTGGACCAAGATTTTAGAAATGGGAAATTTTTACTTATTGTGAAGCTTTATTGAATGGATGTGGTAGTTTTGTAATGCAAAATGATCAGGAAACTACATATGATTCATGTTAGTAAAAAAATCATGAGTTAAATTACCATACATATGATTTTGAATTAACTACTATTATTTTTTACATTAAAAATGTGGAGTCATAATTTTTATGGTGTAAAATGTGAAATATATACTGATCATAAAATATTGAAGTATATATTCACTAAAAAAGAATTGAACATGAGATAGAGAAAGCAGATAGAAGTAATCAATGATTATGATTCAATGATTCATTATCATATGGGAAAAGAAAACAATGTGGATGATGTATTTAGTCAGAAAAGTAACGCTGCATTAATCATGTTACTTTTTTAACATGCACCCTTAGTTAATGATTTGAAGAATTTTTCATTGGAATTTCTTGGTGCAGGAAATTCCTTAGCTTTGTTTCAAGTGTCAGTGCAGTTGTATCTATCAGAAATAATTATGTAAGTGAAAAAGGAAGACCGTGTGTAAAAAAAGGTATAATTGGTTAAAAAGTGTAATTTGACTATATTTAACATTAATATATATAGTGTTTTGATATTTGGGAAGAGATTATCTATAAGGCCCCGACCTTAAACATTACTTAATATTGAATTAAATGAATAATTCACATTGAGTATCTTTTCAGGTTTAGAGTTTTATATAATTAGGAGATAACTATTACATCTCAAAGATTACAAGGTAGAAACATCTACTCAGTCTACATTTTTTTCACAAAATATAAACTCTTGAACAAAAGAGTCATGTATAGTTCCATGTTTTAGACATCATGAAATTTACTTGATCCCATCCTTGACCGTATTCCACTTTAAGTCTTGTGGAGAAACATTTCAAAAAATTGGGATGAGCACAAAAAGCTCAGTAAGGGATATAAAAATACGGGAAGGAAACATTAGTCCACGTATACATAAGAATCAATGAAAACACACTTTAATAATAAAACATAAGCAATTTAACATACCTCATGAAATCATAATATTTATGAATAACTTATAGAAATCATAAGGCATGAAGGTAACTTGAGGCATACATAACATACATACATTGTAGCTATCACAACTACACAGGGAGTCACATTTGGAATACCCATTAGAGTATATTCCCTAAATCTCTTAGGAGAAACATTAACATTTACCTCTGTCACATTACCCAATGCATTGGAGAGCTATATCGGGCTCACCCGCCCTTAGTTTATCACGGAACCACCTGTCTTTATAAATAATGCCCAAGAACCATCACATAATCGTATCATATAAAACATACATAAAGGAAACACAACATTCCGCCTTCTAATCAAAAGATATCAATACACCACATTGATCAAATCAAAACATTATCAAAACCATTTTCAATACCAAAATAAAAGAAAATTAAAACGTGGAATTTATTTTTTTCATTTTTTTTAAAAAAGTTCTGGCTTGTAGAGGAAGCCGAAACTCAAATAATGGTCACGACTGCGGGGAAGTCGTTGTCGCCGCATACGTAAGACAAAACATTACTTTTGTATCTTAGTAAAATGATTTGTATAAAAAGATTCCTTTTAAATAAAAGTAAAAGTCAAAGGGGTTTATACACCGTATAAAAGAAAGTTTTGTATAAAACAAAATATTCCTCAATGAAAGGAGATTGAGACGAAGTCCCATACAAAGACGATATCCTTAGATTAAGGATAAATCGATTACATAATTATGTGTGAAAAATATAAATACACCCAATATAAGATGATATTAAGTGTAAAACAATAAGAAGTCATCCAAACATATTCATAGTATTACATAATCAAGAAATATAGGTTTAACCCAAAGAATTGAAATTTGGTTAAGAAGTTCCCTAGCAAAAATTCGACAGCCTAAATGTGTCACTTTAAAATTTCATAAAATGAGTTGATGAGAGAGAAAATGGTATCTCATCACTTGGACATAAAATTTATATCAATAAGGATATATAATAACATATCCCAACATAATAAGATTTGAATTAAAAGACATAAAAAATTAAGTCTTTTAAATAGAGGAGGGTGAAGGGTTCCCTTACCGACTTGGGTAACTTTCGAAACGTACACCCCATGAAATAAGGACTATACAAAATTAATTTAAATACCCATAAAGGAATGTATATTACACAAATATTATAATAATGGGAAGTACATACACCACTCAAAGGAAATGGTGGAAAATGTAGCATAAATCTCATGGGAATAAAAGTGAGATGAAAAATCCCTTATGAAAACTCGGCAGCCTAACGGCGCCACTTAAAACTTCAGAAAATGGATTTATGAGATCAAATAGGGTTTCTAATAATATTAAAATAAAAATTATAGTATTAGTAATACAAAATAACATCCCCAAACATAATAAATATGAGCTTAAAAGGAATGACATAAAAGAGAGTACTTAAAAAGAAAGAGAGAGGTAGGATCCCTTACCTCATGTCCGACTTGACTCGATCGTTCTTTAATCTCCTAAATAATAAACTTGAGTTAATTTATAATTTCTTAAGAACCTTTTTAATGTTCATTATTCCTTTTATATCACTTATTACCATGTTATGAGCACTTTGTAATTATTTAAGTTAATAACAGTCGTTTTGTCGATCATTGGTACTTGAGTAAAAAATAAACTCCTTATAATTACAAGTTGTTCATGTGGTAAAATATAAATTATATCCAGAATTATATTCATTATGTAGATATCATATATATTATATATATCCAGTATATACATGCATTTATAATATTACATAACATTTAGAGGTAAGAAATGAAATGCACCGTTCATGGAGACGGTAAGCCGTACGTACGCAAGAACGCTACTTTCATTTCTATTTCGTATTAAATGAAATGAAATCATATTGATATAAAGGTATATTATAACTACAGTATAATATCATATGTAATATTATTAAATCCATCCTTTACACGTCCCACATATGGCATTAATGAATCAAATCACTTTGAGGGGGCGATAGTCCGCACTTCCTAAAATGATGATATCACGTTTACCCATAATGGAAACCATAAAGGTATGCCATAAATGAAAATACAGAAGCTTAAGGAAAAAATAAACATATTTTATATCATATATAAATATAGTGACATCTCAATGTCCACCTTTAAAGGTGTTAAAAGAATATTGAATAATCATTGTTTCATGAGGCAGAAATTCTCCATCCACGGAAACAATATGTTATTTAACCATTAGACGTAGGTGTGTGTTAGTGTAGCTCAAATAATTCTTAAAAAAACATCCTAGTATATTGAAGATACTGTTTTTGTTACAAAATAAAGGAATAAAAAGAGTTTATGGGGTTGGAAAAGTAAAATAAAACAAAATAACATAAGAGAGGGCATTACCTTTAAATCGGGTAACTCTTTTTGATTTGAGCCCAAAGGCTTCCTTGGAAAGGATTATGCCCAAAGTGAGGCTTCTAGGATTAATATAGGGATATTGGGAGATTAGTTGAGTAGAGTTTGGACGAGCCAAAGGGCTTGAGGAGTGTGAGAGATGGGTAGGAAGTTAGGTCTTTTTATAATGGAGAAGAGGGGCTCTTTTGGAAATCTTGAAATTATTATTTTATTATAAAATAAAATTCGATTTCTAAAGCTCCAAAATACATTAAAGTAGAAGATAAGGTGGTCCATGTCCGATATAAAATCATAAAATAATAATTGGACAAGTTTTGGATATTATTTTAAACATTTTCTTCATATTTATTTAAATCATTCATTAATGGCATAAACACTGCATCATCATTGTGTCATAAATAATTTTATTTTTTTGATGTCAAAATAAAAAATAAAAAAAAATCATGTTCTAGGAAATCTTTTTAAATTTCTAATGAGTATTTATAGTAAAAAAATATAACATATATAACCCCATGTAAAAATTGTTTTAGTAAAATAATACATGTTTGTGATATTTTTATTTTTACTTTAAATAAAAGGTATTAATGTCATTATCACCCCAAGTGGCTCCATGGGGTCCCTAAAATTGACACATGGTTTTTATTGTCTGGCTATGACTCAAACAATATGGTTAGGACATGTTTCATGATATTTTTTATATTTTTATAATATCATTTTTATCTTAAATTACACTAATTACCTCTAATCGCGGTTAACAAAACTCAAAAGTTACTATTCCCCAAAGAAATATTTTAATCCTATTGAACCAAATTTTACATACTAATGACAACCATGTATGTCGTATTTTTGAAATTCAAATCATAGAAGTGGAAAAGTTTCATTTAAACAAAAAATCAGTTTTTTAACTACCACTTACTGGTTTCACTATTCATCAAAAATTGAAGTTTTTCAGAAAAATATCAAAAATTCACCCTAAGCTATATTTGATATTATGAATTCAAAAATTATGTCTGTTTTACAAAATTCAAAACATAAAAGTTTCATTAATTAATTTAATAATTAATACCCACTTTCAAAACAGATAGCGTGTTTTTAAGAAACAATATCTATTAAAAGATTCACACTGGTTTAAGTCCAATTTCAAAGTGAAATTAATTACAATGACCACCATTGGATTAAACGGTAAAAATATATTCTAATTTCACTTTAAAACCAATTCAAAAGATGATCTAATCATATAAATAAATTATATTAGAAAATAGGTTTTGAATTTAAATACAACATTTTCACTAAAACTGATCTTTATCGGAAAAATAACAAAAATTTACACAAAGTAAATTTTGATGTCCATATTCTAAATAAGGATTTTATTTTGTCAAATATAACATATAAAATCTTCAAAAGTAAATTTAAAAAGGGTTTTCCATCAAAAGGCAGTTAATCAAACTTTTAAAGAATATTAGAAGATTTATGCTTAAAATTGGATTCATTCGCATTTTAAGCCTCTAACATTTATTGGAAAAAAGTAAAAATATTTGACAAACATATATAATAATTTTGTAGTTAGTTCTGTTCATACCCTCCATTACAACGGCTAGCCGTTAACAACCATTTAAAATAATAATATTTTTTTATTAGAGTGCAACGTAAGATTTAAAAGAAACTCATTGTTGCGTATTGGGTACGCCATCGAGCATAGAGTTCCCTTTAAATTAATATTAACATTTTATTCACAAAAATGAATAATTATAAAAAATTAATATTCTTTATTTACCTGGGATATTACATCCTTCCCCCCTTTTTGGAATTACGTCCTCGTAATTTTTAAAATTGGGCTTGGAAAATTCATTGAAAGCCCCATATCGGAAAAGGAGTAAATTAAACTGTCACTTTAAAAGAAAGGGAAGTACAAAGGTAACCCGAGTTAACCCATACTAGGATTCCATGTATGAAAACATGGATATGGAAGAAAAAAAGGGTCATGTTCTGATGGATAGTGATATAAAACATGTTTAGGAGAATGTTAACCACAAGAAAATCACAAACTGGTGATGGGTTAAACGGTATTTGATTCCCTAGTAGGAAAAGTTAACAGACAACATTTTGTTTTTAAGTTACTTTTCATTGAGTAATTTATTTATGAGCCTAACTAAATCATAAGGAAACATACTTACTTGTTGTGTATACTCTCACTCCTACTAGATTTCTTACACAAACTCATATTTTCTCCAAAATACGAGTATTTAGGATGACTTTCTCACATTAAGAGCGCTATAATAAACTTCTTAAGAATCACCTAATCCAAAAAAGAAAACTATACATTTCCCATGTCTTTAGACCTTAACCAAAACCAAAACCAAAAAGGTTAGTACAAGATTAGATAATCCCAAAACGGATAATTTTTTTTACAAAAAGAAAAACTACTCCTAATCTCCAAAATTTGTCAAATAGTACCCAAAGTTCAACAAAGACCATTCAATAAACATCTATCCATAAAATTCTTCAAAGTAAAAAAAACTAAGATTGAAAACCAAATCTCTGTAGGATTTAATCACATAGTCTTCTGAGGTAAATCTTAACATTTATCTCCAAATAACATCAGATTCTCTTAAAGTCTCTTATTGAAAAGAAATTAACCTAATCACATATCCTCCATGATAGGTTAATAATTTTCTAGATAAAATAAATCAACTTATTCTTGATTCATAAAATTATATAACTAAAAATAAATTTTCATACTAACTAGGGACTTCACGTAGTCTAGTGGTAGGAGATAAATACCAGTCACACTTTGGTTGTGGGTTCGATTCCCATAGCTTTGTCTGACGCGACGGGTTGTCACACGGTCTGCGTGTTGTCCTTTTTCCAAAACAATATAATTCTTAAAAAATTCCACAAAAAGAGTTAAAATCTTCAAAAATAACCATAACATAATTTAACCTTAATTTCACCTCATGCCTTTCATATTCCATCATAATAACCCATAATTACCTCAAAAGTAAGGATCATATAAACCAAAATGGTTACCATTATAATTATTACCTGAACTTCCACATCGAGTTGGTTCTCTCATACATGATGCATTAGAGAACTCACTAAGGTTCAAGTGGTTGATCATGACTCCTAATAGTTGGTTTAGAATAACCATGAGATTTCTCATTGAATCCCCCATTTCATCCAGTCTCTTAATCAGAGAACGACCACAATTTCCATCAAACCCATTGTCACTTTGGTGCCTGCTAGATCCATCCATTAACTAAAACCAAAAAGGTCAGTGTGAGTATATCAAAAAAATCATCATGTACTAAGGAGAAAGATAAAAACTAAGATATAATTATCCAAGTTATCTCAAACTCATTCCAACTTTCATAAATAACAATTACTCTATCTAATATAATAACCATTGTGGTTATACACAACTTTTCACTTATGCTTAAACAACAATCTAACCCTTAAAGTTGTCTAAACCGACCTTTGATACCAAATATAAGGCCCCGAATTTAAACATTACTTAATATTTAATTAAATGAATAATTCACATTGAGGATATTTTCAGGTTTAGAGTTTTAGAGAATTAGGACATAACTATTACATCTCAAAGATTACAAGGTAGACACATCTACTCAGTCACCATTATTTTTTCACAAAATATAAACTCTTGAAAAAAGAGTCATGTCTAGTTCCATGTTTTAGACATCATGACATTTCCTTGATCCCATCTTTGACCATATTACACTTTAAGTCCTGTGGAGAAACATTTCAAAAACTTGGGATGAGCACAAAAAGCTCAGTAAGGGATATAAAAATACGGGAAGGAAACATTAGTCCACGTATACATAAGAATCAATGAAAACACACTTTACTCATAAAACATAAGCAATTTAACATACCTCATGAAATCATAATATTTATGAATAACTCATAGAAATCATATGACATGAAGGTAACTTGAGGCATACATAACATACATACATTGTAGCTATCACAGCTACATAGGGAGTCACATTTGGAATACCCATCACAGTATATTCCCTAAATATCTTTGGAGAAACATTAACGTTTACCTCCTTCACGTTACCCAAGGCATTGGAGAGCTATATCGGGTTCACCCGCCCTTAGTTTATCACGAAACCACTCATATTCATAAACAGTGCCCAAGAACCATAACATAATCATATCATATAAAACATGCATAAAGGAAACACAACATTCCACCTTTCAATCACAAGATATCAATACACCACATTGATCAAATCAAAACTTTATCAAAACCATTTTCAATACCAAAATAAATGAAAATTAAAATGTGGTATTTATTTTTTTCATTTTTTTAAAAATACTTCTGGCTTGTAGAGGAAGCCGAAACTCAAATAATGGTCACAGCGGCAGAGAAGTTGTTGTTGCCGCATACGTAAGACAAAACATTCCTTTTGTCGCTTAGTAAAATTCTTAGTATAAAAAGATTCCTTTTGAATAAAAGTAAAAGTCAAAGGGTTTATACACCATATAAAAGAATGTTTTTTATAAAACAAAATATGCCTCAATGAAAGGAGATTGAGATGAAGTCCCTTACAAAGACGGTATCTTTAGATTAAGGATAAATCAATTACATAATTATGTGTGAAAAATATAAATACACCCAATATAAGATGATATTAAGTGTAAAAAAATCAGAGGTCATCCACACATATTCATAGTATGACATAGTCAAGAAATAGAGGTTTAACCCAAAGAATTGAAATTGGGTTAAGAAGTTCCCTTGCAAAAATTTGATAGCCTAACGACGTCACTTTAAAATTTCATAAAATGAGTTGATGAGAGAGAAAATGGTATCTCATAACTTGGACATAAAATTTACATCAATAAGGATATAGAAGAACATATCCCAACATAATAATATGCGAATTAAAATACATAACAAAATAAGTCTTTTAAAAAGAGGAGGGTGAAAGGTTCCCTTATCGACTAGGGTAACTTTCGAAACGTACACCCCATGAAAGAAGGACTATACTAAATTAATTTAGATACCCATAAAGGAAATTATATTACAAAAATATTAGAATAATGGGCAGTACATACACCACTCAAAGGAAATGGTGGAAAATGTAGCATAAATCTCACGGGAATAAAAGTGAGATGAAAAATCCCTTACGAAAACTCGGTAGCCTAACGACGCCACTTAAAACATCAAAAAATGGATTTATGAGATCAAATAGGGTATCTCATAATATGAACATAAAAATTACAGTATGAGGAATATAAAATAACATCCCAAAACATAAGAAATATTAGCTTAAAAGGAATGACATAAAAGAGAGTACTTAAAAAGAAAGAGAGAGGTAGGATCCCTTACCTCGTGTCTGACTTGACTCGATCATTCTTTAATCTCCTGGATAATAAACTTGAGTTAATTTATACTTTCTTAATAACCTTTCTCAATTCCATTATTCCTTTTATATCACTTATTACAATGTTATGAACACTTTGTAATTATTTAAGTTAATAACGGTCATTTTGTCGATCATTGGTACTTGAGTCAAAAATAAAATCCTTATAATTAAAACTTGTTCATGTGGTAAAATATAAATTATATCTAGAATTATATTCAATATTTAGATATCATATATATTATAGATATCCAGTATATACATGCATTTATAATATTACATAACATTTAGAGGTAAGAAATGAAATGCACCGTTCATGGAGATGGTAAGCCGTACGTACGCATGAACGCTACTTTCATTACTATTTCATATTTAATGGAATGAAATCATAATTATATAAATTTATATTATAACTCCAGTATAATATAATATGTAATATTATTAACTCCATCCTTTACACGTCCCACATATGGCATTAACGAATCAAATCACTTTGAGGGGGCGGCTGTCCGCACCTCCTAAAATGAAGATATCACGTTTACCCATAATGGAAACCATAAAGGTATGCCATAAATGAAAAATAAATAATCTTAATGAAAACATAAACATATTATATATCATATATAAATATAGTGACATCTCAATGGCCACCTTTTAAGGTGTTAAAATAATATTGAACAATCATCGTTTCGTGAGGCAGAAATTCACCATCCACAAAAACAGTATGTTCTTTAACCATTAGACGCAGGTGTGTGTAAGTGTAGCTAGAATCCTTATTATAAAAACATATTAGTATATTGAAGATACTGGTGTTGTTACAAAATAAAGGAATAAAAAGAGTTTAGGGGGTTGGAGAAGCAAAATAAAACAAACGAACATAAGAGAGGACATTACCTTTAAATCAGGTAACTCTTTTTGATTTGAGCCCAAAGGCTTCCTTGGAAAGGATTATTCCCAAAGTGAGGCTTCTAGGATGAAGAGAGGGATATTGGGAGCTTATTTGAGTAGAGTTTGATTATCCAAAGGGCTTGATAAGTGTGAGATATGGGTAGGAAGTGGGTTATTTTTATAAGGGAGAGGAGGGGATCTTTTGGAAGTCTTGAAATTATTATTTTATTATAAAATGAAATTTGGTCTCTAAAGCTCAAAAATTAATTGAAGTCGAAGATAAGGTGGTCCATGTTCGAAATAAAATCATCCAATAATAATTGGACAAGTTTTGGATATTATTTTAAACATTATCTTCTAATTTATTGAAATCAATCATTAATGACGTAAACACTGCATCATCATTGTGTCATAAATAATTTTATTTTTTTGATGTCTAAAAAAAATTACCATGTTGTAGGAAATCTTTTTAGCTTTCTAATGAGTATTTATAGTAAAAAATATAACATATATAGCATCATGTAAAAATTGGTTTAGTAAAATAATACATGTTTGTGATATTTTTATTATTACTTTAAATAAAAGGTATTGATGTCATTATCACCCCAAGTGGCTCCATGGGGTCCCAAAAATTTCCCCATGGTTTGTATTGGTCGGACATGACTCAACCAATAAGGTAAGGACATGATTGAAGATATTTTTTATATTTTTATAACATCATTTTTATATTAAATTACACTAATTACCTCTAATCGCGGTTACCAAAACTCAAAAGTTACTATTCACCAAAAAAAAATATTTTAATCCCATTGAACCACATTTTACATCATAATGAAAATTATGTATGTCGGATTTTTGAAATTAAAATCACAGAAGTGGTAGAGTTTCATTTAAACGAAAAATCAGTTTTTTAACTACCACTTAGTGGTTTCACTCTTCATAAAAAATTGATGTTTTTCAGAAAAATACAAAAAATTCACCCTAAGATATATTTGATATTATGAATTCAAAAATTATGTCTATTTTAAAAAATTCAAAACATAAAAGTTTCATTAATTAATTTAATATTTAATTCCCACTGGTAAAACAAATAGCGTGTTTTTAAGAAACAATATCTATTAAAAGATTGATACTAGTTTAAGTCCAATTTCAAAGTGAAATTAATTCCAATGACCACCATTGGATTAAATGGTAAAAATATATTATAATTTAACTTTAAAACCAATTCAAAAGATGATCTAATCATATAAATAAATTAGATTAAAAAAGAGGTTTTGAATTAAAATACAACATTTTCACTAAAACTGATCTTTATCGGAAAAATAATTTTTTTTACACAAAGTAAATTTTGATGTCCAGATTCTAAAGAAGGATTTTATTTTGTCAAATATAACATATAAAATCATAAAAATTATATTTAAAACGGGTTCTCCATCAAAAGGGAATTAGTCGTCCTTTTAAAGAATATTTGAAGATTTATGCTTAAAATTGGATTCATTCGCATTTTAAGCCTCTAACATTTATTGGAAAAAAGTAAAAATATTTGACAAACATATATAATCATTTTTTAGTTAGTTAAGTTAATTACCACCTTTACAAAGCTAGGCGTTAACTACCATTTAAAATAATATTATTTTATTATTAGAGTGCAACGTAAGATTTCAAAGAAACTCATTGTTGCGTATTGGGTACGCCATCGAGCATAGCGTTCCCTTTAAATTAATATTAACATTTTATTCAAAAATATGGATAAATATGAAAAATTAATATTCTTTATTTACCTGGGATATTACATGCTTCCCCCCTTTTAGGAATTTCATCCTCGCAATTTTTAAAATTGGGCTTGGAAAATTCATTCAAAGCCCCACATCGGAAAAGGAGTAAATTAAACTGTCACTTTAAAAGAAAGAAAGGTAAGTACAAAGGTCATCCAAGTTAACCCATAATAGGATTCCATGTATAAAAACATGGAAATGGAAGAAAAAAAGGGTCATGTTCTGAGGGAGATTGATAGAAAACATGTTTAGGAGAAAGTTAACCACCAGAAAATCACCAACTGGTGATGGGTTAAAGGGTATTTGATTCCCCAGTAGGAAACGTTAACAGACAACATTTGGTTTTTAAGTTACTTTTCATTGATTAATTTATTTATGAGCCTAAATAAATCATAAGGAAACATACTTACATTTCGTGTAGACTCTCATCTCCTACTATATTTCTTACACAAACTCATATTTTCTCCAAAAGACAAGTATTTAGGTTGACTTGCTCACCTTAAGAGCGCTATAACCAACTTCTTGAGAATCACCTAATCCACAAAAGAGAAATATACATTTCCCATGTCTTTATACCTTAACCAAAACCAAAACCAAAAAGGTTAGTACAAGATTAGATAATCCCAAAATGGATAATTGTTTTTTACAAAAAGAAAAACTACTCCTAATCTCCAAAATTTGTCAAATAGTACCCAAAGTTCAACAAAGACCATTCAATAAACACCTATCCATAAAATTCTTCAATGTAAACAAAACTAAGATTGAAACCCAAATCTCTGAAGGATTTAATCACATAGTCTTCTGAGGTAAATCTTAATATTTATCTCCAAATAACATCAGCTTCTCCTAAAGTCTCGTATTGAAAAGAAATTAACCTAATCCCACATCCTCCATGATAGGTTAATAATTTTCTAGATAACCGAAAATAAACTTATTCTTGATTCATAAAATTATATAACTAAAAAGATTTTTTCATACTAACCGGGGACTTCACTAGTCCAGTGGTAGGCAATAAATACCAGTCACAATTTGGTTGTGGGTTTGATTCCCACATCTTTGTCCGACGTGATGGGTTGTCACACGGTCTGCGTGTTGTCCTTTTTCCAAAAACTATATAATTCTTAAAACATTCCCCAAAAAGAGATAAAATCTTCAAAAACAACCATAACATAATTTAACCTCAATTTCACCTCATGCCTTTCATATTACATCATATAGTAACCCATAATTACCTCAAAAGTAAGGATCATATAAACCCTAATGGTTAACATTATAATTATTACCTGAACTTCCACATCGAGTTGGTTATCTCGTACATGATGCATTAGAGAAATCACCAAGGTTCAAGTGGTTGATCATGACTCCTGATAGTTGGTTTAGAATAACCACGAGATTTCTCATTGAATAACCCATTTCATCCAGTCTCTTAATCCAAGAACCAACACAATTTCCTTTAAACCCATTGTCACTTTAGTGCTTGCTAGATCCATCTATTTACTAAAACCAAAAAGGTAAGTGTGAGTATATCAACAAAATAATCATGTACTAAAGAGGAAAATAAACACTAAGATATAATTATCCAATTTATCTCAAACTCATTCCAACATTCATAAATAACAATGAATCTATCTAATATAATAACCATTGTGTTTATACACAACTTGTCACTTATGCTTAAACAACAATCTAACCTCTAAAGTTGTCTAAATCGACCTTTGATACCAACTATAAGGCCCCTGCCTTAAACATTACATAATATTGAATTAAATGAATAATTCAAATTGTGGATCTTTTCAAGTTTAGAGTTTTAGAGAATTAGGACATAACTATTACATCTCAAAGATTACAAGGTAGACACATCTACTCAATCTCCATTTTTTTCACAAAATATAAACTCTTGAACAAAAGAGTCATGAATAGTTCTATTTTTTATACATAATGACATTTCCTTGATCCCCTCCTTGACCGTATTCCACTTTAAGTCCTATGTAGAAACATTTCAAAAACTTGGGATGAGCACAAAAAGCTCAGCAAGGGATATAAAAATACGGGAAGGAAACATTAGTCCACGTATACATAAGAATCAATGAAAACACACTTTACTCATAAAACATAAGAAATTTAACATACCTCATGAAATCATAATATTTATTAATAACTCATAGAAATCATAAGACATGAAGGTAACTTGAGGCATACATAATATACATACATTGTAGCTATCACAGCTACATAGGGAGTCACATTTGGAATACCCATTACAATATATTACCTAAATCTCTTATGAGAAACATTAACGTTTACCTCCGTCACGTTACCCAATGCATTGGAGAGCTATATCAGGCTCACCCTCCCTTAGTTTATCACTGAACCACCCGTCTTCATAAACAATGCCCAAGAACCATAACATATTCGTATCATATAAAACATGTATAAAGGAAACACAACATTCCACCTTTCAATCACAAGATATCAATACACCACATTGATCTAATCAAAACTTTATCAAAAACTTTTTCAATACCGAAATAAAAGAAAATTAAAACGTGGTATTTATTTTTTTCATTTTTTTTTAAAAAAAGTTATGGCTTGTAGAGAAAGCCGAAACTCAAATAATGGTCACGACGGTGGAGAAGTCGTTGTCGCCACATATATAAGAGAAAACATTCCTTTTGTCGCTTAGTAAAACGATTCGTATAAAAAGATTCCTTTTGAATAAAAGTAAAATTAAAAGGGGTTTATAAACTGTATAAAATAAAGTTGTGTATAAAACAAAATATGCCTCAATGAAAGGAGATTGAGACGAAGTCCCTTACAAAGACGGTATCCTTAGATTAAGGATAATTCAATTACATAATTATGTGTGACAAATATAAATACACCCAATATAAGATGATATTATGTGTAAAACAATAATAGGTCATCCAAACATATTCATAGTATGACATAATCAAGAAATAAATGTTTAACCCAAAGAATTGAAATTGGGTTAAGAAGTTCCCTTCTAAAAATTCGTCAGCCTAACGACATCACTTTAAAATTTCATAAAATGAGTTGATGAGAGAGAAAATGGTATTTCATCACTTGGACAAAAAATTTACATCAATAAGGATATAGAAGAACATATCCCAACATAATAAGATGCTAATTAAAAGACATAACAAAAGAAGTCTTTTAAAAAGAGGAGGGTGAAAGGTTCCCTTACCGACTTGGGTAACTTTCGAAACGTACACCCCATGAAAGAAGGACTATAAAACATTAATGTAAATACCCGTAAAGGAAAGTATATTACACGAATATTATAATAATGTGCAGTATATACACCACTCAAAGGAAATGGTGGAAAATGTAGCATAAATCTCACGAGAATAAAAGTGAGATGAAAAATCCCTTACGAAAACTCGGCAGCCTAACGACGCCACATAAAACTTTAAAAAATGGATTTATGAGATCAAATAGGGTATATAATAATATGAAAATTAAAATTAAAGTATGAGGAATATAAAATAACATCCCCACACATAAGAAATATGATCTTAAAAGGAATGACATAAAAGAGAGTACTTAAAAAGAAAGAGAGAGGTAGGATCCCTTAACTCGTGTCTGATATGACTGGATCTTTCTTTAATCTACTGAATAATAAACTTGAGTTAATTTATACTTGCTTAATAACCTTTTTCAAGTTCATTATTCCTTTTATAACACTTATTACCATGTTATGAACACTTTTTAATTATTTAAGTTAATAACGGTCATTTTGTCGATCATTGGTACTTGAGTCAAAAATAAACTCTTTATAATTACAAGTTGTTCATGTCGTAAAATATCCATTATATCCAGAATTATATTCATGATTTATATATCATATATATTATATATATCCAGTATATACATTCATTTATAATATTACATAACATTTAGAGGTAAGAAATGAAATGCACTGTTCATGGAGATGGTAAGCCGTACGTACGCATGAACGCTACTTTCATTTCTATTTCATATTTAATGGAATGAAATCATAATGATATAAAGGTTTATTATAACTCCAGTATAATATCATATGTAATATTATTAACTCCATCCTTTACACATCCCACATATGACATTAACGAATCAAATCACTTTGAGGGGGCGGTAGTCCGCACTTCCGAAAATGAAGATATCGCGTTAACCATAATGGAAACCATAAAGGTATGAAATAAATGCAAAATACAAAAGCTTAAGGAAAAAATAAACATATTATATATCATATATAAATATAGTGACATCTCAATGTCCACCTTTGAAGGTGTTAAAAGAATATTGAACAATCATCGTTTCGTGAGGCAGAAGTTCTCCATCCACGAAAACAGTATGTTCTTTAACCATTAGACATAGGTGTGTGTAAGTGTAGCTCGAATAATTCTTATAAAAACATCCTAGTATATTGAAAATACTGGTGTTGTTACAAAAGAAAGGAATAAAAAGGGTTTAGGGGGTTGGGGAAGTAAAATAAAACAAAAGAACATAAGAGTGGACATTACCTTTAAATCGGGTAACTCTTTTTGATTTGAGCAAAAAGGTTTCCTTGGAAAGGATTATGACAAAAGTGAGGCTTCTAGGATGGAGAGAGGGATATTGGGAGTTTATTTTAGTAGATTTTGGACGAGCCAAAGGGCTTGAGAAGTGTGAGATATGGGTAGGAAGTGGGGTCTTTTTATAAGGGAGAGGAGGGGATCTTTTGGAAATCTTGAAATTATTATTTTATTATAAAATGAAATTAGGTTCCTAAAGCTCCAAAATTCATTAAAGTAGAAGATAAGGTGGTACATGTTCGAAATAAAATCATCCAATAAGAATTTGACAAGTCTTGGATATTATTTTAAACATTATCTTCTTATTTATTTAAATCATTCATTAATGACGTAAACATTGCATCATCATTGTGTCATAAATAATTTTATTTTTTTGATGTCTAAAAAAATAATCAAAAAATAATCTTGTTGTAGGAAATCTGTTTATATTTCTAATGAGTATTTATAGTAAAAAATATAACATATATAACCCCATGCAAAAATTGTTTTAGTAAAATAATACATGTTTGTGATATTTTTATTTTTACTTTAAATAAAAGGTATTAATGTCGTTATCACCCCTAGTGGATCTATGGGGTCCCACAAATTGACCCATGGTTTGTATGGGTCGTCCATGACTCAACAAATACGGTTAGGACATGTGTCAAGATATTTTTATATTTTTATAATATCATTTTTATCTTAAATTACACTAATTACCTCTAATCACAGTTAACAAAACTCAAAAGTTACTATTCACCAAAACAATATTTTAATCCCATTGAACCACATTTTACATCCTAATGAAAACCATGTATGTTGGATTTTTGAAATTCAAATCACAGAAGTGGTAAAGTTTCATTTAAGCGAAAAATCAGTTTTTTAACTACCACTTAGTGGTTTCACTATTCATAAAAAATTGAAGTTTTTTAGAAAATACCAAAAATTAACCCTAAGCTATATTTGATATTCCAAACTCAAAAATGATTTATATTTTAAAATATTTAAAACATAAAAGTTGAATTAATTAATTCCCGCTGTCAAAACAAATAGCGTGTTTTTAAGAAACAATATCTATTAAAAGATTGACACTAGTTTATGTCCAATTTCAAAGTGAAATTAATTCCAATGACCACCATTGGATTAAATGGTAAAAATATATTCTAATTTAACTTTAAAATCAATTAAAAAGTTTATCTAATCATATAAATAAATTAGATTAAAAAAGAGGTTTTGAATTAAAATACAACATTTTCACTAAAAATGATCTTTATCAGAAAAATAACAAAAATTTACACAAAGTAAATTTTGATGTCCAGATTCTAAAGAAGGATTTTATTTTGCCAAATATAACATATAAAATCTTCAAAAGTATATTTAAAAAGGGTTCTTCATCAAAAGGTGGTTAATCGACCTTTTAAAGAATATTAGATGATTTATGCTTAAAATTGGATTCATTCGCATTTTAAGTCTCTAACATTTATTGGAAAAAAGTAAAAATATTTGACAAACATATATAATCATTTTTTAGTTAGTTCTGTTCATTCCCGCCATTACAAAGGCTAGGCGTTAAATACCATTTAAAATAATATTATTTTATTATTAGAGTGCAACATAAGATTTCAAAGAAACTCATTGTTGCGTATTAGGTATGCCATCGAGCATAGCGTTCCCTTTAAATTAATATTAACATTTTATTCACAAATATGGATAAATATGAAATATTAATATTCCATATTTACCTGGGATGTTATATCCTTCCCCCCTTCTGGGGGTTGCGCCCTCGCAATTTTTAAAATTGGGCTTGGAAAATTCATTGAAAGCCCCACATCGGAAAAGGAGTAAATTAAACTGTCAATTTAAAAGAAAGAAAGGGAAGTACAAAGGTCACCCGAGTTAACCCATAATAGGAATCCATGTATGAAAACATGGATATGGAAGAAAAAACAAAGGGTCATTTTCTGAGGGAGGGTGATAGAAAACATGTTTAGGAGAAAGTTAACCACCAGAAAATCACAAACTCGTGATGGGTTAAAGGGTATTTGATTCCCCAGTAGGAAAAGTTAAGAGAAAAACTTTTGTGGGTATGGTTCATGAGATGATATCAAAGGCTCCTAGATACTAGGCGATGCATGTATAGCCACTCAGGGTAACATACATATGGATATATGATTGAATAGACCAGTCATGTGTATCATCATGGAGGTCAGAAATGAGTTTTTGATTACTTATTTTTAGGATTTTTTTTTTAAAATTAAATTATTAATTATATCATATTACCAGGAACTTTAATAGTGTCTAGTTATATATAGGAATGTTGTTAGTTGTGGCCTACATAGTTGTACTGATACCCTACTTGGGTCACTATGGGACTTGGCTACCCAAGTCTATGCGACTTGATTGTATGTCTAGGTTTATGAAAGGTTAATTTATAATGATTGGATTACTAGAATGGAGAATTGGAGTTTGGAACATGTATGGGAATCAAAAAAATTTATCATAGTTTTCTCATAGTTTTAACTATCAGTATATGGGGTAATTTTTTTACTTCCTCAAATTTATTGTTTACACTTAATTTTTTATTACATGGTTTATTTTAATTCTCTATGGTATATTCATGGATTACTATTTATCAATTTATATTGACGTTGTCAATGATTTCCATGATTACTTATGTTATTTCACTCTGATATATGTGTATATTTTCCCCAACACACCACCATAGATTTTCACAACAAGTCATTAGTCTCTAGCATACAAGAAGGAACATTGATGGTATAACAGTCACTGTTGGTCTAGGAACTGATTAATGGACTAAGGTGGTGACACATGAAAGTAATTTGCTTCTATCTGGGATTTATATAGGATTTTGAGGTGATATTAATACTTAGGTAAACCACTAATAGGGAAATAAAAATAATCATTAAAAAAACGTTATTATTCTAAAATGTTATTATTCATATTAATTATTTTTCATAATTTAAATGTTAAATTATTAATTTTGTGTTTAAATATAGTAAAATGGATTCTATATGTTGGGAAATGATTAGAACATTAGTTATAATAGTAAATAATAATATTTTCCTTCTAATTTACCATGGTGAATAATGAAAATACACAGATAAATATAAAAAGTCTACATAACACTAAAAATAACATATATATTAATAAGAAGTAATTAAAACATATCAAGAACCATTTTTAGATGACAAATAGATTCTTCGTCTTACTTTGATTCATTTTTAAGTCACTTTCCCAAAAAATTACATTTTTCACCCACTAAAATATGCGTGTATACTAAAATAAAACTCCTATTATTCCACTAATGGATTATTCATTATCAAATTCAAAACCACTATAATAAAACATTTTATAGACAATGCGTACACATATTGCTTTCCCATTAATTTTTTCTATGTTTAACAGATTTTCGCCACTATAAGAAGTACAAAATAATTTATAATAATAAATTATTATGAATGAGGATTTGATGTCTTCAATATTGTATATGATTTCATCATTATATAATTCTTTAATACCCACAATTTGACACTTTTAATATAATATTATTCTATATATTATAAAATATTGTAATTGTACAAATATAATATGATATCCTAATTAAATAATTTTTAACACATGGTAATTCCTTCATTATAACATTTTTATGTTTTTATGGAATTTACCACATACATAGTTGATTATATTTTGTTTATATCATTTTCAAAATGGGAATTAAAAAAATATTCTACTTATTTTGAAATATTTATGAAATTAGTTATTTTTTTGTTACATAATAGACATATACAAACTAAAATTACTTAAAAGGACACACTTTATAGATGTTAAAATTACTATAAAATGAATTATGAATTTATTTATTTTTAATTTCACGAATAACTTCCTTGAGAAAAAAAATAAAAAATAAAAATCATTATAAAATTATGAATCTATTGTGAAACTATTATGGTGAGGACTAATTCATAGGAAACGAATAATGTTGGAGACCACTATAAGGAAAATAACAAGAATCTATTAGTGATGTAAATATTAAATAATCAATATAAACCCTGAATAAGTAATGAATAATAATTAATTATAAAAATTTATTGTTAATAAAGAACGAGAGAGATATAAATATTAATAATGGAATATTATTACTATGATATTGCCTATTCATAGAATTTAAATATATTCAATCAAGATATGAGGTGAGGAATGGGGAACCCTTTTTGGCCTCCCTTTTGATATTATATTTATCTTGTATATCAAAGTGATTTCATATATAATTTTATAGATAAATCTAATAATCATTCAATTTAATTCAATATATGTCTATGTCCTGTAAATGATGCTTAATTATGACAATATTATATTATAAAATGGACCCATCTCTCAATTTAATATGTTTCTCTCTTAATCTTTTTATCATTTAATTGAATTACTTTATTATTTATAAAAAAAGTATTTCATATTTTTTAATGGTTTCTATAATAGTTTTGGGAATCCCTATATATGAAAACAAGTATTCACATCAATCAAAAAATGGTGGTGTAAAAAACATGTCATTGAGGTCTTTTATGTAGGAAAGTGACATGGAGGATACAACAATACATGAATTACCATCAACAAATACAATTATATAAAGGAACAATAAAGAAATGTGTAGGGAAAATACTTTGTTAAAACCCAAGTAATGTAAATAATAAATCAATTTCTTTACATGATAATATTAATAATTAAATATTAATGATTCATACTCACTATAGTATTTTTATGTTACTTTTAAATCGAAAAATAAATAATATTATTCTAGATAAATTGTCATTCTTTTATTATATGTTTTATTTTTAAGTTAAATTTTATAATTTTAGTATTTTAATTTGATTGAATATAAATATTTTTTTAAAAACAAAATGTTCAAATAGTTTTAGGATTTTGTTTTTTGTTTTTTTAAAAATAGTTTTTATTTTCCAAAATATCAAAAAAATCTAGATTTTATAACTACAAATAATTTTAGGAAATTAATATGACATAATCATGAATTAATAATAACTAAAAATTTTTCAAAAAATAAATTTTTTTGTAGTAAAATTTATAATACCAAAATTATATTTTGAAATTTATAATTCATTCTTTACTTTTCAAAAGTTGTGATGTATTTTAATCTAATAATAAATTAATTTTTTTCTATGAATTTAATTGAATTGTTGACAGGTTCCATTCAGTTTTGGATATTTATTTATTTCAAATAACCTAATATATTTTAATAATAAATTAATTTTTTATGTGATTCAACTCTATAATTAATCTCTACATAAAATCATTTCTTTGCTAAAAAATTAGTGTTTCTAAAAATGAGAATTCATTGGATTTTATAAAATTTTATTGACTTTTATTTTAAAAAATATTATATATCTAATATAAAAAAGGATCCATTATTTTGAATATAAATATTATAATTTTTTAATGTTATTAATTTCATTTTATTCAAAATTATTTGTTACTAAGTAAAATGTTTTTCAATGCATAAAGGGTTAAAAGTTCTGAATGCAAGATAAACTAAGATATTAGGATTCAAATATATCATAAACACATATAAATTTGATTAGATGAGTGGATTTAGAAATCAATATATCTCATAATTGATATGGGAGTTTCTTTTTTCCAATTTCTCAGGAAAATTTCATTTAAATATTTCAAAACATTGAATATTTAAAGGAGTACACCACCCATAACTAATAAAATTACACCTATTATCATAATATATTTTCACTTGTTTTTAACTCTATCACATAGAATATATACCCAAATATCCCTTATGTATCCTCTTAAAAACCATGAGGTCATCATCTATAAAAAATTACAATCCAAAAATGCTTAAGGTTTATGCTGAATGAAGACATCCATGGAGGAGGATTATATCATTTCTAAATATTTTTATGATTAGTTTATCTTCTTCCTCCATAAAATATATTCAAATAATAATAACATAATATAATAAATATCTGTACTGTACTAAAATTTTATTATGTTGATGGAAAAACTATTTTATATAACCATTCCATCCTATGAGAAATAAGAATATTTCTAGTTTGTACATGTTGACTACCACCTCAATAAAGTGATGTGTTTCATTTTTCAACACTGCCTCACATGGATGGTTATAAGGACAAAATTAATAACATTAATTTTTTTTTATATTTTATATATGGAATTATTAATATTATGGAATGATAATATTTTATATACCTTCTTACCCTTTCTTCATTTGGTTAATGAAAATTCCAGTCTTGTTCACATGTGTACTACGACCTCTACAACGGGGTGGCATTATTTTTTCATTCCAAACATACATTGAGAGTTATAAGGATACATTTTATGAATAAATATCATTTAAAATATTTTTATGATTCATTATGTAATACATTTTATATTTTATTTACTTTTCATCTATTATAAAAATGAAAAACATCATTCATGTATACGTATGAACAACCCTCTTCATGAAACATTGTTCTTCATTTTTCATCACCAAAATATGTTTATGGTCTTATAATTATATAAAATTTATTGAAGCTGTAATTATAAAATATATAATACTATAATGTTTATAGAATGATTAATCCTTTTATTTGGACCATTGCACCAATGTTATTTAATAGTCTAACAAAAAACAACATCAAAATATGTAACATAAACCTTAAAATTTAATTTCTAAATAGAACCAAAAGTTAAAATAAATTAAAAAATATTTATAATTGAGGGAAAAGGGTACTAATATATATATTACTAATATAATATTATAATTAATGGGTTATATAACATATGAAATTGGTTGGGACTTATGGTATGGTATTTTCCCTTTAAAACCTTTTGTTAATTTTTTTCAACTCTTTCACTTACATATCATTTTTATATTATGTGCTTCATGAATTTTCTTATATATAATTAAAATATTTATCAAATTTATTTTCAAACACTTTATTTATTATTTACAAAGTCTTATTAAGGAGTAATTTAAATATTAACCAAATATTTTTTTGAATTTTTTTATAAATTTTTATATAGAATGAATTTTTATCATTTACCACATGAATTATTCATATTTTACTGAAATAAATTAATAATTATAATTAATCCTATAAAACATTATATTACTTTTCAAGTAATACTAATTTCTGAATATTTTGGAATTTTTTAATTTTAATTTTTTCAAAGTAATAGGATTTTCTTCTCATTTTATGATATGACTAAAATTTACATTGCTTGTTGAATTCATTGAAAATAATTATGATTTTTATAATGGAAATGAAAAATTTTACGCGTTTCATTGATTTTATGGTTCATGGAATATTTTTATAATATTAGGATGGTTTGAAATACCCCTCTAATGAATAGGTTAGTGGTTTGTTCCCAAGAAGAATCATATTGGAATTAATAGTGAATGTTATCCCTTTATATGTGTCATTGTAAGTCTACTTTTAAGAATTTATAAAATTATGTTTTACCGAAGTATATAAATCTTTCTGTTTTAAAAAATGGATTTTAATGAAAGTATTTTTCTTTTATATAGAGAGAATATGAAATAATGATTGAAAGAATTTTGATGACATATATATATATAAAGTTACTTTTCCAAGGGATTTTTTTAATTTTTTTCAAGAAACCCTCATGCTTATCATTTTTCCATTATGGATACTAATGTTATGGTTATTGGGAATCATTGGGAAATATATTTTCATTTATTTTAAATTGAATTATTATTTTATATCATTTTTTAAATTGTAAAAAGGGATACATTCTTATGTTTTTTAGTATTTTCAGCTATACTAATGGGTTTATTTTTTTAAATTCCTTAATGAGAATTTGTTTTCTCATAAAAATTTTCATTTATTTCCACATGTACTATAGATGTGTTGGAATTTTAGAAATGGAAGTGGTAATATGTATTGACTAAGGAAAAGGTGTCCCAAATTAAACATATTTATATATATAAGAATATGTTTTTCTCTAAAAAAAGTACACTATGGGAAATGACCACATTTTTATGTAAGGTATTTATTAGTTATATTAAAAAGTAAACAATACTAGAAATGGATTAATTTGAAAAACATATAATAAATAATGTAATTAAAGGGTAAAAATTATTCATTATGTAATAGTCATTGCTACAAGAGTAAAACTATTAACTTGAATAATATAAGGTTATTATAAGAAATACAAGGGATAGGGTAACCATTAATATTAGTAGAATCCATGAAAGGTTTTAAAAACCATGGAATGTAATATTAGGGAAATACATCCACCACTAATATAAACCTGAAACATATAAACCAAGATAGATTCATATGATCAATAGACAAAATCTGTGGAGTAGACAAAAGAACTAATGAAAAACACCCACTTTAGTTCTATGATAGAAAATAATAATAAAACATAATGAAATCATGTATCCACGCAATGAGATTTCAAAAAAAAACTCATTTTATATACTAAGAGAATAATAAAAAAATAATTATACTAATTTTTTCTAAAATACCAATAGTATAATATTTATTTAAATATAACAAAAAAATTATAATGATTCATTCACTATAAAATTATAATCATGAACTAATAAATGTGTCCATTTTATGAGAGGATTATCACATGGGTGGGTAAAGTAAGAAAGTATTACTATGTAGATGTACCAATTACTGTAGTATAGTGGTATATATAACAAAAAAATGGTATAAACCCAGCATGGGAAAAAATAAAAAAAATATATTGTATTTATATTATAATAAACCTCAACATATCATTAACTATACCATGTAAAATGAGTGAATCTAATAATATTTTTTCTAGTGATGCTTTTTACTAAAAACAAGGCATTGAAAACCATTTTAAAAAGAGACACACCATCAAAATTTCCCTACCAATAGACTGGTGACCCATATGATATATACAAAATAGTGGTTGTCTAATCATGGGTGATTGTAACATATGGTAACCAAGGATGAAAAAACATGAAAGGATACCCAATATGAGACTACTTTAATTATGACGACTTCCAACAACTGAGAAAAAAGTGATAAACCTAATATCAGGATAGAAGAAGAAGAAATTCAATGTAAAAAATCTTGAATGAATTTTATGTGAGGTAAACGAATGATAATAATGATTTAGGTTGTTTAATAAAGAGGGATATCACAAGTAATATCCATATTCTCATTGATAAGGGACTAAGGGTGAGCTGATGAAATGTCATGAACCAGGACGGGTCGCCATCCGACCCGGCGCCCGACCCGGTCCGCGGTAAGGCCCAAAGGGCGTTCCCGATCTCCACGGGCTGGCACAAGTGCCCGAGTACCAAGAGTAACAAGTGGGAATGGTTTACCCGAAATAAAAGACAAAAAAACAACCAACAAGATAAATAAACTGAAACTGGAAGTAGACAACCAAAAACGCCTTTAAACTATAAAGAGGTTTAAATTCTACAACCCGAACCAAAAAATAAAATAAAATAAAAGATGATAGCGGAAACTAAAACTCTTACTCAAACCTCCAAGCAACAGGAGATGTGCTACATCCACACGTCACAAACGTTAACTTGCATGAGATTACCATCAACGACCAACCACCATCGTTGAGCACGATGCCTCAACCTGGAATACATAGAGAACAAGGCCTACATACACCCAGAGGTATATGTAGGGTGTAAGCAAAGATCCCAGTAGGATGTCACCCAATGAAAAGGTTCCACATATAAACATTAAATGAAAAATACATTTGTAGGATAAATAAATGAACGGACACCAAAGCTTAAACAACTTTAAATAAAAAAATTCTATAAGTAAATCACATTTAAAGAAAATAACTTAATTAAAAGAAAACACCCTTGCATCAAAGAAAACCTCAAACCTTCACAAAAACCCAAAAGCTGCACCGTATGCCGATGGTGCGTGTATATTAGTCCAGGAGCACCAAAAGTGGGAGAGGCCCTAAAGTACTAAAGCTGTGTGGGACCCTAGAACCTCACGTCTCAGTGAACCATATCATGCATTCCCGTGCATGAGCCACTGGTAGGGAAACACCTCCTACCATTGTGGTCTCCAGTCATCATCCAATATTTAGTTAGTGTTTTAAGCATCAATCCCGCTAAGTGAAACTGGGCCGAGGCCACTCCCATATCACTAGCACGCTAGTCTAGTCCACCCACCTAGTACTCAGGCTTCCCCTTTTGTGGTCAAGATGTTCCAATTCCACATTTCATATCAAACTCAGACAAAGAAATCAATCAGGGTGTTACATAAACCAACGTCACACTTTCACACACACAAAAACCCATTTGGAAAATTACGCACACGAATAGAATTTGTCCAACTCAACTAAAACAATTTCTGCATTTCTAATAATTGTTTACTAAAACATTTTAAATTTTCATCGTTAATAATTTTATTAAAACATATTAAATTCTTTGTAAAATAATTCATTAAAAAGAAATATAACATGACTTTAACACACAAAACCACTCAACCCTCTTTCATGACCAAACACATCCAACACCACATCAAGAACACAAATTTCACACTTTTCACCTTTTCACAAAACCAAAACAAATTTTAAAAAAACACTAGGACACAAACATTGCACTCTGCACACATGAAAAAATAACTGCAAACATTAATAACACTAGAAATTGATTAAAGACAAGTTTCCAGACAAGAACGCACCAACGAAAAACATTAATAAACACTAGCAATTGACTAAAAACAAGTTTCCAGACAAGAAGGCACCAACTGCAAACATTAATAAAAACTCGCAATTGACTAAAAAAAAATTTACAAAAAATGAACGTACCTGCACCGCATAAACATATTGCTAAATGAAAATAATGCATAGACAACTTCAAGATAATCAGATCCACACCCATAAGAATTAATCAAGTAATATTATAAATTAACTAAGAAAGAAAATTAACTTATAAAAAAAAATTTATATGAGGAACCACCTACCTCAGGTGTCGAAAACTCCAACGCTCAATGTGAAACTCCAATAACAAGTCGTTCAAACCACAAGTAACCTACTGCGAACCCGAAAACATGAATTTAAACCGAAAAAAACAAGTTAAAACCCCAAAACCAGTATATATACTGGCTAAAAAAACAACAAAGCAAGACACAAATAAAAGAGGGGATTGGCTTATCCGAAGGGGGTGAGACAAGCACGGAAAGAGAGAGAGATGCACCGGTGTGGGATTCGGAACTACGTCGGCCAGTGAGAGTGGGGGGGGGGGGGAGGGGGGGGGGTGCATGCCGAACCCAACCGTGACCAGCAGGGGAGGTGCGCTCGGTATCCGTTCCAGAACAGGGAATGCCGGTAGAGGGAGGGAGGTCGTTTGGGAGTGCGCCGGCTGACATGGGGTTCCAGGGGGTTGCGCCTCGGCTGGACAAGGGGAGTGGGGTAGGTTGGCGCAAGGCGCGAGCTGGGAAAAAGGGTGCGGCGCTGGAAAAGCGAGGGGAAGGCGGCATGCTGGGCAACCGAGAGGGTTTGCGGTGTGAGGAAAAAGGTTGGACGGGAGAGGTAGGGGATGGGGGTGCGACACACTTCCGATCTGGAGGCAGGAGGTGCGGCGCATTTCCGAGCAGCTAGCCGGGAGGGAGACGATATGAGCAGACGGGACGGGGGACTTGGTGCGACGACACGAGGGAGTTGCATCGGTGGTATTTGTGCAACGGTGCAAGGGGTGGGTCTGGCAGCCGGCTTTAGGTGCGGCACTTAGGGTTTCGAGGGGGAGGAAATTACCAGGAGATCGGGATGGGGGAGGGGATCGCGACGTGCTTATGCAGGGGAGATCAGAACTAATCCCCAACATAAAAAAAAGAAAAAACAATTAACAAGATAAAAGACACTATTAAAAAAAATACTAATAACAATTAGAATAAACTAAACATGATATGAATATACATAGTAAGCTTCACAAAATTTAATAAAAATAAAGTCAATCAAATTAACTTAATAATAATATAACTTATATTAACAAACACATTGAATATATTGAGAATAATAATAATAATGATAAATGTAATAATAAAAAAAATTATTATTTTCATTATCATTAAAATAATTATTTAAACTTCGTTTGATTATCTTAATTTTTTTTAAGGAGTCGGGCAACTGCGTGGTTAATCCACGCGGCCCATAAATATTTTAACAAAAAGATGATGATGATAATAATAAACATAATAAAATTATCATATTCAACACCATTTTAATTAAAAATCTTATTGATCACTTAACTTAATTAATTTAATAATTAATTAATTAATCAAGCACCGGGCAGTCAACGCGGTTAACCAAGAAAGGTCGCACGGTGACCGAAGCGAGGTTGCATGACTTCAACCGCGGTGCGCTGGGCGTACTCAAGACCATTACAAGTGTTTAAAAAAAACTTCAAATTTTAAGTCGGGCTTAACCCCGTACTACCCGATGTAGAGAAAATTAAAGAAAAACTTATTTAAAGATGATGGGTGTGACAATTCTCCCCACCATAAAGCTTTCCGTCCCTAGAAATCCACAACTAAGACTAAGACCCAAACAAGGAAACAAAACCCCACTAAGGATCAAATAGGATCCCCACAAACAAGAAGCCAAAAAAATGTAAAATCATCGTGCTCAGAGAAAAGTGACTCAAGAACATCTTCAAGAAACGCGTAAGAAGACTTTCTGATTTGCGTTGCCCACCCCAAAAAGCTGAAAAAAGCCTCCAGTTGATTGTTTAAGAAGAGGAGCCCTCGCACCCACATAAATCAACTTTACAAGCCGAAATAACCCAAGGACTATTAAACGAAAACCACACCATTTGTTTGGAAGGAAGAAAAAAGATCAAACCACATCCACAGAACACTCTTATCACTTATCACCAAGCCGTATTTAAAAACAGAAGCAAAAGATCCACATGGGGAGGCCCTAAGGGCTCCCAACCATTAGGAACTCACTTGCGCTCGAAATGAGACTGGAATGCCAACACGTGGATGTTTGAGCGGACTCCCCACCATTAAAGAAAAGTCCAGCACTGATTCATTCTAGAGACATTCGTGTGAGACCCAATGTGGGTCTCCCCACAATTAAGAACCTATCAAAGCCCAAGACGAGACTGGAAAACCAAAATGGGGAGGTCCGGGTGGACCCCCCACCATTAAGGAAAGGCTAACACCGATTTATTCCAGAGACCTTTGCGCGAGACCCATCGTGGGTCTCGCCACCATTAGAAATAACAGAGGATACAGAACTTTGAAAAATTATCGATGGTGACCAAACACCCCACCACAAGGGGCTGGGAGGGAGGGGCCTGACTACCGGGGCGTCAAAAGCATGACCCAAGAAAAACCAGTATTTCCACATTCCTGGATAAGCATTATTCAAATTTGAGGCAGATTAAACAACAAAATCCCATAAGAACCTCCTAAGTGATTGCATCCAGTGGGACGCAACCCGCAAGACTTTAAGGCGTCGAGGCGGACATGCCTCCGCATAGTCACTGATACCTTACGCAGCCAGACGGTTCATTCGAAATGAAACAACCATAGAAAACAATTTAAACTACTTTCACTTTCAACACCGATGACAGAAATGAAGTCGGGGTTTCAGACAATCCCGGGGTTCCTGACCATGCTCTAGCTTCACTCCGAGGCCTATGGCTGGAGCCCTGATGTTTGAAGCATATCCTGCCTCACAGTCAGGTATTGAAGAATCCCGAACGGAGCTTCTCCTTTTGGTGTCACATGCAACCACACTACAGCCGGGGAAACACCAGCAACCACAACACATCACGACATCCAACTGATCATACACAGAACATTCACCAACACAAGAGCTAAAATGGTGCATGATCATCACCCTTTGTCATACTGGATGAGAACACGACACCACAAATCGTCACCTGAACATGACCATTGCTGTTGAGAGGAACATTATACGGAGAGGGACTTCAAACTAAGTCTTAAACAACACGTGATTCCTGTAGTTGACCGTAGCATCCCCATATGACTAGGTCTACCACACTAGTGGCCTAACATAGAACCTTTCTTAAATGAAACCAACAAAGGAACAAAGGTCATTTATAATAGTGGCCCTCACTGACCACTCTAGGATACTTCCACCTCTCCCCACTGGAATCTCCTTCACTATTTCCAAACAGAACATTAAAATTAAACAGGTCAAACTTCACCCATGACTATCAAAGAGAACTCACACTGCAAGGCATCACCAAACATGACCCTTGCTGCCGATGAAAGTACTACAAAGACCTTCAAGACACTGGTCAACACTAATAACTCTGATCCGCTTTCACCCTTCCCTGCTGAAATTCCTTTCACTGTTTCAAGGGGGAACCTTCAGACGCAACGACATCAAACTTCATACCCGATGACTCAGACAACTCAAAGTGGTCGAAACTCCCTTCAACTCCCCTCACATATTTCATCCCGCTAAGAGAGGATCCACATAGATGTAAAAATGATAGGTGGGTTCAATTCTAGAATCCAAGAAGAGATTCTTCTAATCAACTGGAGGACCGACCGACGACGAATTGCATGTGGCCACACTTCAATCAAATGTCAACGCTTTATGGGGGCATACACTAGCCAAGAAAGAAAACCATGGAACCAACCAAACTGGTCCAACGGTCAAGACATACCACAAGAAAACACCAAATGTGCAAGGGTAACCACTACAAGGGCTCCCCGATGCACTTTTCAAAATAATTAACTAGCTACACGCTTGCATGACAACTTACAAATAAGAATCCAAACTCAGGAAACAATTCAGTCAAAAAGGATTCTCCACCAAAAATGTCTCACATCCAACGTGTCAAAAACACAAGGACACACTATGCAATCACCGGTTACTAAAACACCAAATTTTCATTTAACAAAACATTTTGAAAATAAGCCAAGCTAGTGGGTTGCACAAACACCAATGGTGTCCCATGGGCCTCGCACATGCATGTTCCCGTGCCACACCGACACCCACCTCATGTCCATCCAGGCACTCATCCACTCATGCCATTAACCATTTCTTTTTCCCATATACACTAATGCATGTGGTTGCCCATGAGAACACCAAGGATCAAAATCAAACCATTCCATTTTTCAGAACCAAAACATCCAACCCACACTTTTCAAACCTCACACACCATTTCATTTTTAAAGCGCTTCATTTGAAAAAAATTTCCAAGACCAAAACATTTTTTATTTTTTTACTTAAAAACAAAATGTCCAAAATTCCAAAACAAAGAAACGAGGAATGGTGCAAGAGAGAACTAGTGTCAGCGGGTGACTGGAACATATGGTTGGTGGCCATACACCAATCATGCCACTGTCATGAAGGGTATTTTAGGACAGTTTCCTCAGCTCCACATGGCTTGCCAGACCCTGCGAGCTCACTAGGACCACTGACCACACCCCTTTTCATTTCCCTTAGACAAGATTAATTGCAAGGACCAAAAACTCAGACAAACCTTAACATACTTTGGTAACTTGAGTCCCACCACAAGGTGTGCTGGCCAGACACCTTACTCGTAGCCAGGACGTCGAGTCCCGACAACCTTAACTCAAGTCTACCGTGACTCTATCCCAAAATAAAACGACCCAAGAGAGCAAACCTTGCCCTCTGATACCATTTTGTCACGAACCAGGCCGGGTCGCCATCTGACCCAGCGCCCGACCCAGTCCGCGGCAAGGCCTGAAGGGCGTTCCCGATCCCCACGGGCATGCACAAGTTCCCGGGTACCAAGAGTAATAAGTGGGAACAGTTTACCCGAAATAAAAGATAGAAAAACAATCAGCAGGATAAATAAACTGAATCTGGAAGTAGACAACCAAACACGACTTTAAACTATAAACAGGTTTAAAGTCTACAACCCGAACCAAAAACAAAAACAAAATAAAACATCACAGAGGAAACTAAAAATCTTACTCAAACCTCCAAGCAACAGGAGA
This sequence comes from Viscum album, assembly GCA_963277665.1. NCBI lineage: Eukaryota > Viridiplantae > Streptophyta > Magnoliopsida > Santalales > Viscaceae > Viscum > Viscum album. The sequence goes on along the minus strand of OY728151.1, from coordinate 1,445,532,045 downwards.
GGTGCGACATAAACACGTCACAAACATTAACCTGCATGAGATGACCATCAACGACCAACCACCATCGCTGAGAACGACGCCTCAACATGGAATACACAGAGAACAAGGCCTACATAAACCCAAAGGTATATGTAGGGTGTGAGCAAAGAGCCCAGTAGGACGTCACCCAATGAAAAGGTTCCACATATAAACATTAAAGGACAAATACAATTATAAGCTAAATAAATGAAAGGACACCAAATCTTAAACAACTTTGACTAAACAATTTCTATAAGGAAAGCAAATTTAAAGAAAACAACTTAATTAAAAGAAAACACCCTTGCATCAAAGAAATATCCAAACCTTCACAAAAACCCAAAAGATGTTCTGTATGTCGACGGTACGTGTATAGTAGTCCAGGAGCACCAAAAGTGGGAGAGGCCACAAAGTACTAAAGCTGTGTGGGACCCCAGAACCTCACGTCTCGGTGAACCATATCATACATTCCCATGCATGAGCCACTGGTAGGGAAACACCTCCTACCATAGTGGTCTCCAGTCATCATCCAATGTTTAGTTAGTGTTGTAAGCGTCATTCCCGCTAAGTGAAACTGGGCCGATGCCACTCCCGTATCACTAGCACGCTAGTCCAGTCTGACCACCTAGTACCCAGGCTTCCCCTTTTGTGCTCAAGATGTTCAAATTTCACATTTCATATCAAAATCAGACAAAGAAATCAATCAGGGTGTTACATAAACCAACGTCACACTTTCAAACACACAAAAACCCATTTGGAAAAGTATGCACGCCAAAAGAATTTGTCCAACTCAACTAAAACAATTTTTACATTTCTAATAATTGTTTACTAAAACATTTTAAATTTTTATCGTTAATAATTTTATTAAAACATATTAAATTCTTTGTAAACATATTCATTAAAAATAAATATAACACGACTCTAACACACAAAACCACTCAACCCTCTTTCATGACCAAACACATCCAACACCACATCCAGAACACAAATTTCACATTTTCACCTTTTCACAAAACCTAAACAAATTTTACAAAAACACTAGGACACGAATATTTCACTTTTCACACATGAAAAAATAACTACAAACATTAATAACACTATCAATTGATTAAAGAGAAGTTTCCAGACAAGAATGCACCAACGAAAAACATAAATAAACACTAGAAATTGACTAAAAACAAGTTTCCAGAAAAGAACGTACCATCTGCAAACATTAATCAACACTTTAAATTGACTAAAAACAAATTTCCAGACAATGAACGCACCTGCATCGCTTAAACATACTGCTAAACGAAAATAATGCATAGACAACTTCAAGATAATCAGATCCACACCCATAAGAATTAATCAAGTAATATTATAAATTAACTAAGAAAGCAAATTAACTTATGAAACAATGTTTAGATGTGGAACCACCTACCTCAGGTGTCAAAAACTCCAACGCTCGACGTGAAACTCCCATAGAAAGTTGTTCACACCACAAGGAACCTACTACGAACCCGCAAAAATGAATTTAAATAGAAAAAAACAGGTTAAAACCCCAAAACCATCACATATACTGGCTAAAAAAAACAACAAAACAAGACACAAATAATAGAAGGGATTGGTTTATCCGAAGGGGGTGTGACAAGCGCAGAAGGAGAGAGAGATGCACCGGTGGGGGATTTGGAACTGCGTCGGCCAGCGAGAGTGGGGGGGGGGGGTGCATGCCGAACCCAACCATGACCATCAGGGGAGGTGCACCGGGTATCCGTTCTAGAACAGGCCATGCCGGTAGAGGGAGGGAGGTCATTTGGGAGTGTGCCGGCCAACATGGGGTTTCAGGGGGTTATGCCTCGGCTGGACAAGGGGAGTAGGGTAAGTTGGCGCAAGGCGCGAGCCTGGAACAGGCGTACGACGCTGGAAAAGCGAGGGGAAGGTGACATGCTGGGAAACCGAGAGGGTTTGTGGTGTGAGGAATAAGGTCGGACGGGAGAGGTAGGGGTTGGGGGTGCGAAATGTTTCTGAGCTGGAGGCAGGAGGTGCGGCGCATTTCTGAGCAGCTCACTGGGAGGGAGGCGGCGGGAGAGGACGGGATAGGGGACTTGGTGCGACGACGCGAGGGAGTTGCACTGGCAGGATTTGTACAACGACGCAAGGGGTGGGTCTGGAAGCTGGCTTTAGGTGCGGCACTTAGGGTTTCGAGGGGGAGGAAATGCCTAGGAGATCGGGATGGGGGACGGGGTCACGATGGGCTTATGTAGGGGAGAGAAGAACTAATCCCCAACATTAAAAAAAGATAGAACAATTAACAAGATAATAGATATTATTAAAAAAATACTAATAATAATTAGAATAAACTATACATGATATGAATAAACATAATAAGATTCACAAAATTTAATAAAAATAAATTCAATCAAATTAACTTAATAATAATATAACTTATATTACCCAACACATTGAGCATATTAAGAATAATAATAATAATAATGATAATTGTAATAATAATAAAAATTATTATTTTCATTATCATTAAAATAATTATTTAAACTTCGTTTGATTATCTTAATTTTTCTTTTTTAAGGAGTCGGACAACTGCGCGGTTAATCCATGTGGCCCATAAAAATTTAAATAGAAAGATGATGATGATAATAATAAACATAATAAAATTATCATATTCAACACCATTTTAATTAAAAATTTTATTAATCACTTAACTTAATTAATTTAATAAATAATTAATTAATCAAGCACTGGGAAGTCAACGCGGTGAACCGAGCGAGGTCGCACGACGACCAGAGCAAGGTTGCACGGCTTCGACCGCGGTGCGCTGGGCGTACTCAAGACCATTACAAGCGTTTAAAAAAAACTTCAAATTTTATGTCGGGCTTAACCCCGCACTACCCAACAAAGAGAAAATTAAAGAAAAACTTATTTAAAGATGACAGGTGTGACATGACATCTCCAATGTAACTATGGTCAGGCATCAAGAAATATGAGATGATTTATAATTATATAAAACAAATATAGAGTATTTTACGAATAAGATCTATACAAATTATATCTAATAATTGATAACATAATAATTTCTATTAAACAAGGAACAAGTATAAACCAACACTATCAAATGATAAACCCAAAGACCATACTATATGTTGTGACCTAATGAAAAATATAACGAGTGATCAACTCGAAAAATGATAAAATATGGGTTATAACTGGAGGACTAATTTTTTTCACTAAATCAAAATATAACACAAGGTAAGGGGACTTCGGGAATTGAATGATGGTTTATAAATGTAATATGAGAGATAGAAACCCTTCAAATCATCGTTTCTCTAAAAATACTCTATAGCCCAATATGGGTGTGATATCCTTAATAATAAATTATTTTAAATCAATTTTAAATTTTTTAAAATTTTCAATCATGTTATTGGAAAATTTGATTTATTCCCATTTTAATTATTTTTTAATCCATTTATTTACATTTTCCTTAATCATTATAATATCATAATTGGAAATACATTTTTACTTAATTATTTTACATATCTATTTATCATATGAAATATTTTGTATTGTTTTTTTTCTATAGTATGTATTTATACCTGAGATTTATCTTAATAGATTATATATATATATATATTAAAATTAAGTTGTGACATATTTTCAAACTACTGTCTAAATTATTTAAATAATTATTTTAAGTCTTTTTAAAAAATTAAATCAAAAAAAAAACTGAGTTTCTACATCCCTATAATATATTATCATTCATATAAAAAAATTTCCTTAATAATAATAATTTTTTATTCCACCATTTTAAAATTCATTATGAAATATTTTATCTCTTTCTTATAGGGATAACATTTTATTTATCAAAAACTTTCACTTCTTTGTCCATTTTTGTACCATGTACTAATTATTATGTAAATAATCTTATTATAATGGGTTAATCATGATATGGATTTGATGAATATATTATTGTTCTCATTTTCATATAGAATACATTTTTAGGGATATATTACTAAATAATAGGGGTTTTGAAAATATATGTCCCTAAAATACAATGGGCAACGATTTTATATCATGGAATTTTTATATATCGGAAATGATAAATGTGAATAATATATTATGTTATGATTGACATTGTATCTATCATTGAATTATATTTATAATAATATAGCTGTGTGTATTACAAATTATTATTTATTTATATTATTTTCAATTTGTGTAAAATGAATATATATGAGTTTTTTTCTTTTTTTAAGGGTTTCAATGATGAGATTTGTAATATTAAGAGATTTGGTTATGTTAAATGACAGGATAAAATATTAATAATCCTTGGATGTATATATAGTTTTATATTTTTTATTATAATAATATTAACATTTAAAACACATATAAATTTGTTTATTTAATTTTATTTTATATTTTCAAAACATTTCAATCAAAGGTTTATATATATATATAATGGAAAAATCAATGACGATCCATGTGAAAAATGAAATTGATAGATAATAAAATGTTACTATAAATGGATAAAAAAACAATAATGGATCTTCTATAGAGAATCTTATTGTCTAAATGAACCAATGATATCATTTTTTGAGTAATTATATATACATTATAAATCTCCAAATAAACCCACAAAATGAATAAATAATCATTTTTTTGTCCACCTACGACTATCCACCAGCAAATATAGTATACTCTGATGTAATAATATGTATATAAATGATCACTAAGAAAAAATTGTATTTTTTATTAATGAATTACCCATACAAGAAAAATAAGGTTTTTTAATTTATCATCTATAAGATAATGTGAATCCACTCAACATTATGATCAATAACATAAATAGATGATAAGTAATTAAATCTATGGAATGGTAATATTTAAAAAAAATTAAATTGTATAAACATTTTGTAAATTCTCAATTTTTTTAGAATTTCATGAGTTTTATAAACTTCATTAGATATATAGTAGTTCATGTTAGGAATACATTATATGATTCATATGATAAAAATATAATTTTATATGCGATCTAAATAATATAATTCATCAAATATTTTGGGGCTAAATCCATGTATTAGAAAATTATTATTAATAAGAGAGTCTAATAGGTAGGAGAGATTGTTTTATGTGTAATTATGGTTAAGTTGAAATTGAAGACTCACACAAGACATCATGATTTGGTAATATGAATAGAAAGATAATTTTTAATTTATTATTTAATAAAAAGTATTATAGAAAATTGAATATCTAATTAATAACATTTTGAAAATAAGGGAAGTGGTAACATGGAAATTGACATAAAATAATATAAAAATTTGTCAATATTTATAAAGGAGGACAACAAGTATAAAATTTATGATGAGATTTACTAACTCCAATCAATACAATGGAGATAAATAAAATTTTTTCTAATGCACTTTGAATAATTTTGTTTTTAATTTTAAAGTAATATTGTAATTATAATATCCAACTTACTAAACTAAAGCATAATGTGTAAAATAATCATAAGATACCACCAAATAAAAGGGATCTAAGAAGATTATATGCATTAAATCTCATTAAATGGATCGTGGAAATTATGTTGTGATAGGAGAACTAATTATCATTTCATTAATTATAAATATATAAACGGAATCTCATTTGACAAATTCCATTATATCATTGATGTTTCTAAACAGACATGATGCACCACCTAAATGATTTTTTGTTTTATTTTATTAAAAAATTAGATAGTGGTGTAATTATTTATTATAATATATATTAGTATATCTTAATATAAATTTGTGATAAGATATTTTATAAAAATATAATTAATATTTTTGATAAATTATTGGGCACAGATTAGATATCTTCACAAAAATTTAATATCAATTTTATGTAAAAATAAATACAATTTAATATTATTAGTTATCATACGATTCAAAATTGATAAAATGAAATTTATAAGCATAATTTAGATGATACTTCACCTATATAGGTCATAATATCTAATAATGAGTAATATTTTGATCAAATGGTTTTAGAAGAAAGTGAAATTGAATATATGTAAATATTTTGAGAATATAATGAGGAATTTTTTTATGATTTATATGGTCTTTACTAGGGACTTGAGTTAATTATTTTAATTAAATTGATAAATATTTTTATCTATATATAATAGATACCTTATTTAATAAACCCAAATGAATTTTATTATTTAGAGACATAAGTAAATTAGAATATAGATACGTATGTGATAATCCAATGTTCATTAACATGGGGTACTATAGTATATTTATTTAATAAGTAGATAATTTAATATCTATTTTCATGTGTATCATAAAAAATAACAAAATCATAGTTAGGAACATTTATTCCCTACCATATAAGGATAACATGTTTAATCAATTTTAGGGTCTCTATACATATCAATGGTAAATTTCTGATATGGATATTAATAATAATGTGTAAAAGGGGTCGATAAAACTAAGTTCACCATAAGTATATGATAATAAAATAATTAATATATAAATATGACTTTTTAACAAACAACAGAAACATCCATATGTGTAGATTTAATGAATATATTCATTGAATATTACCTCAGTAAATTTATGTCTATCCATACATATTTTAGAATTTTATATCCAAGTGAAAGAGAAAGATGAGGATAATTGGATAATTTTATTAAATACCTTGTGGATGGAGAATTTATTTTCATGTTAATATAATATAAATGTTATTTTCATAAGCTATCATTAATTTGACATGTAATCACATGTTTTTGAAAATTTATGGATCCCTAAATGATAAGGTTGATTGATGAATAGAAATGTACAATTATTTAGATAGAGAGACACACTTTTATATGAATATATAGTTATTATAAATTATTTATAAGAAAAATATAACAATATTTAAATTTACTATCATTGTTAGCTCAGAAAGAGGTAAATTTTTTTAGAAAGAAAAATATAAAGATAACATTAGTGAGAATTACAAGAGGGTGTACATTGAAATTGTAGTCACACTACCATCATGTTGAGAACGATTTATGATATATCGTGAAACTTTAATGTTGTTTATTTTTTTGTTCAAATGAAAAATAAATTTTTTTTATGGAATGCTTGGCCTATGGGCTCAATCACCACAAAAGTAACCATGATTCTAGTTAGACATAAATTGTGTCACTAGATCACTAGAAGATACTATATTTTATTTTTGGATAAACATAATCATTATGGAATGGTTACAAAATAAAATAAAGAACAAACCACATTAGAGATTAATTAATATTTTAAATAATTGTTAAAAAATTTGTGAAAAAAACCTTCTTATGTAAATTTACAAATAAACAGATTGGTAAGGAAAGGGTATTGTAAAATGAAATAACATGAAAAAATTAACATAGGTAGATGAATTCAATATATCAAAAATTATTCAAATCCTTTAACAACACATGGTTATACACTATAATGTCCAACATGATAACCAATACTTGGATATATATGTAATGATATTAAACCCTTAGCATTTCATACTTAATTATTTAATACATTTAAACACACATGAAGTTATACATGTAGTGTAAACTATGAAATCACATTGTAGTATTTTCTATACAACACCCATTAAATCCCAAGAGTGAATTACTCTTAACCAACTAATTAGTTCTGTTGAAATATTTTTTCTCATTTGTAATGAAACCCATTTATCAAAAAATTATAGATAAAAAATATCAACAAATAAAAATAAATCATGTAATTGTATACCAAAATGTAATAGTAGAACTTAATATTTCCCTAAAACATTCTATCTGGATGTACATATGAAAATAAAAGAGATATCATTAATATGGGACATTTGACACTAATACCTTCCTCTGATCACAGTGAACACCCATTATGGATCACCACCCACCCAAGTATTTTTTAAAATTTGGATCCCTCCCCATCAACATCACACATAATGGAAAATTATATCTAAAATAGTAAGAAAAACCAATTGGACATTCCAAAACATATAAGTCATTTCTTGTACCTGATATATTCAATTTTGTAAAACTATTTTAGCTCTTAAAAATAGTTTAAAAAATATATTTTTTGAATCTATATTAATTAATTTACCAAATTCAAAACATAAAAATCCATGTTTATGTTGAATTAAATATTTATAACCAAATCATAGAGATTAATTATTGATCTAAAAAATGGTTGTTATATATATATAAGTCAAAAATTTTATCGAATCAAATTTTATGAATTATTTGATAAATATGTAGGATAAGAAATTTAATAACTTAGAATAAACCTTATTACACCAAATATTTTCACTAAAATATCCTCTTTAATACAGGACATATATTTTCTTATATTTTAATCCAAATTAATTTCAACTTTCAATATTTCGTTAAGGTAGATTATTAGAATATTAAATTATATACACTTCAAGATGAAAATGTTAAAAAAATATGGAAGCATAATAAATTAATTAAATCATTGGTAAATAAAAATAGTTATATTAATATATTCATCATTCCAATTGTCCTTAATGATAATTTAATTTTTAATATATATGGAAAGTATAAAATATGTTTTTTATTTAGAAACAATTTATAGAAAATAAATGAGAAATTTATAAGAATGATTTTGTCGATGTATGAGTGAGGTAGTTTATAGAATATATTGTGGTCTTTATACACATTCTTATTGGACTGATATGGTTGTTGATATTAGTGGTCATTTGGTATATATGGTAATTGATACCATTGTTTGATATAATAATAATTTATGAGATAAATTATATGTTTATTAGATGTAATAATTTATTAAAATGTGATCAAATATCTATTAAATTATATGGAATAAATAGATGTATCCAAATAATGATATATATGTATAAATGAGAAGAAATTAATTTTTCAAGTCTTTGTTAAATTATTATTCTCCCTAATTAACCTAATATCATTTTACTGTGTTAATTAATATTTAGTACAATTACTCTTCATATTGTAAAAAACATATGCTGACTTTATTACATAATATTAATTATGATTATTCCAAATTTGGAATTTATTTTATGAAAACCAATTAATAGAGGTGAAAAAATATAATTTAATATAAATCCTTCAAGCATGACTGAAAGCAGTTTTCTGAAAAATAATTTTTTTAAGGAAAAAATTATTTTCCTTCAACTCTATAACTAGTAAGATTAATTATATGACATTAAATTCATAAATATATATAATCTATAAATATAATTTATATAATTTCTCATTATGGATTATTTTAAATTATTAAAATTAAGTAACAATGTTCTTATTAAAATAGTTTTTAAAACCATGCATTTTTAATCCTAAAAAATAAACATATACTAAAGTCCATTATAAAGTTGACTTAAATGAAGTTAATTGAACTAAATATAACCTAATTATAATTATATTACATTTAAATCTAATTTAAAGAATATTGGGACTTTTATATTACTTATTTTATCAAAATAAATGGAAATTTTACTTAAATAAATATTTTCACTATTCTCTGAAAAATTTATATTTTTGAAAAATCCAAAATTTAACCATATGTTAATATAGATATTATGATATAAAATTGGTTGTAATTTTATTAAATACATTTTTTTAAATTATAATATAGAAATAATATTGAAGAAAACATATTTTGAATAAAAAATTACATTACCAAAATAAGATTGATTATTTACTAATTATTTATCAATATATGTAAGATATATATATTTATTTCATAAATTAGATATTCCTAATAAAATCTGAAAATATAATGGAAATATTAAAATGGTCATTTAAAAAAAATCATTGTCTGTTTGGGTTTGGTTTTGTGCATCGTATACACTATCAAACATAGTTTAATCTTTTAAAAACTTAGGGCTTTACATTCTTCCCCCTTTAATAAATTACTTCCTCAAAATTTAAAGTTTAAATCAATTTTTTAGAATGATAAAAATGTATTTTTTTAAATACAACAACATAAATGAATTTTAATAAAATATCCTCTTGAAAATAGAAAAAATGAAGTATGAGGGTCATCACATAACTTGGTTACCAAGTAAGAGAACATTAGTGGAAAGTGGAATCAAATATATTGATGAAAAAAATAATACCAAATAACTAGTTGAGTATGATAGAAAACATAGTTAAGAGAATTCAAATAACAACAATATCCAATATCAGTGATGAATAAAATGACCATCAATTCATCATAATATGAAAATAGTTTTTTATTCTTGATTAATTTTCTAGAGTTAGAGAATTCATTTATCATATACACTAGGAACATAATAAAATATAGTTTCTTGAATAGTATTATTAATTTATACTAAAATATAATCTTTTTATTCAAATAATGATAACTCAAGACAATTTTTTATTATTCCTAAATAACTATAAAATTATAATAGATCACATAATACACAAAATAATAACAATTTAATCTTCTTATATTTTACTAAAACCAAAATGTTTAGTATAATGTGTGATAATACATTAGTATATTAATATCTAAAATTTCAAAAATATTCCCAATGGATTAATATAGATCATTAATTAAATAATTACCCATATATAAGACTTACATACTCAAAATTGAATATTTTTTACCCCAATTCCTATCTCATTCCATTCATCTTAGACCTCCTAAAACAGAAGATCTTTTATCTCAGACAATACTAATAGGTATATATATATTTAACATAACAAAATAAAACATCTTTTGAAATATCATCGGTCAATTTTATAAAAAAATTATTTGATCCTATAATATTTTTCCATAAATATAATATCAAACATCCATGATATAAATAATAATAACTTGTATAAATGAGTTTAAACATAAGATTAACCCTATATATATAATCCCAAGACTAATTAGGTTTGTCCCAAAATCAATCACCAATTAAGGGTTATCAATCCATTAATCAAGTGTTTTTTGAAATATCATTTTATCAATATATCAAATTTATAGTTTAATGGTAAAATTATATGTACATTTCAATTATATAAATAAAAAACAATATTGTGCAAAAATCCTTATATTTTTCAGGATTCTTATATCTAGATTGTCCTTGATATACCACTTCTATAACATAACTCTAAAATTCACATATATAAACACATAAATCTTGCACTTAAAATTATTTCCATAACATAGATCCTTTCATAGTCCCAAAAGTTTTATATTGATACACTTTATTGTAATGAAACAATGTTAATAACTAAGACGATTTATAATCCACCATATATTTTTATAGAATCAAATAGTGATTCATGGTATAGAGGGTGAAATTATTCTCTTAGAAATTTATATTATATTTATAAAATTGAAAAAAGTAGATAACTATGATAACATAAAATTAAAATAAATAAAGGATAATAATATTTTCAAGAAGAAAATTCCCATAAACATCAATATGTAATACATAATAATATATGTTTTTTTGTAAAATAATTTTGGTTTGTGATGTGATGTTGTTAGAAAAATTTAAAGAATACTCAAAGAAAATAAATTGAATTGAAACATGATATAAGATACATATACATCAGTCATCATGATCCATCTCAACATATGACTTTTCTTTTTCCCTCAATCATGGATATAGTCGATGCTCATCATGCTTCTCAACCCTTATAATAGAACATTTTTTTGGATAATACCCAACATCTCTTCATTTTTGACATATAAATGTATAAGGTACCTTTGATTGTACATTATTTCCATCCATCACATTATTAATTTTTCATGGAAATTGGATACGTTTTTACCTTTGTTTCTACAATTAAAGCACCTCCCAATTACATTGTAAAATTTCCCTTGGGGACTCCTTTCATAATTGCACAAAGGAATTTGGGTCTTATTTCCCTTATCACTATTATCAGATGAAATTCCATGAGATGTTATCTTCCACTTCATTAACATCTTTGGGAATTCAAAAATATACCAGTTGTTAATTTTTATTTTTGATAACTTGTTTTGAAATATCAGAAGATTTATTTCTTGATCTCCCATTATAATAGGCATATCATAAGGGGAAGTCTCAACTTTCCCCTTCCCATTGGTTTCTTACTTGGTTCCACATATTTCTGGCCATTGGATTGAATAAACTAAAATTTAGGAGTGAGTAATTTTAAACTATTAAATACATAAATGGGAAACCCATAAGATTAAAGGCATAGCTTATAAATGAAATTTAATTCATCAATTATGAATTTATAATCTTTAATATATGTTTTCCATGATATAATTTCTAATATAGAAACATATGGGTCTTTTCCCCTTAATAATAGTTCATAATGAGAATTTGAATTTACTAATTGATATCCCCAGGGAGTGTCAAATAATTTGCCTAATAATGCCCATGTTCATGTACCAGGTTACCCGAAGTCAGTCCTAGGTCACCTTGTCTGAGTTTTTATCCCTAGGTACATCTTTGGAAGAACCCCTTCCAATTTTAGTATATATAAAGGGATTTATTTTATTGATAAAAAACATAATCAATACTTACCAAAATCTATGGATGTTTTCTTATACTTATTTTTATCCCTAAGCTTTTCTCTAGAGTTTTCTAATCCTAATCCAAAAAATAACTAAACTTTTTCTCTAATACCAACTATAAAAACAATTTTATCATTTCTTATTAATTATTTATTTATTAAATAAATGAGAAAATAATAAAACCAAGAATATAGAAAATTATAGTGTCTATTTTAATTAGCTACATATCGTTATATTTTGAGCATGGGATAAAGAAATTTATTAAAACTTTTTTAACATACTTCTAAAATTCCATGGCTTTTTAAAACAGCATGGGATAACATGGGGGAAAACATAGAAAATAGGTTATCCATAAATCCCAGTATGAGAATAAACAAGGAATAACATGAAGAAGATAATAAATTTCAGACAATAGAAATATCAATGGATCATAAAAGGAACATGAATACTAAGGCATCATATAGCATGATAATCTTAACATTAGAAATGTGGAAATAATTTAAAACATCGAATCATAAACATAGTACATGGATAAACCTACAAAGTAATCATGGTGGAGAAATTAAAATAGAGAAATTAGGTTCAATCCTTATCCCAACATGACATATCATGATACTAAACACTACCCAATGTGTTAGAGTTCTATTTGGGCGCACCCATCACGTACAATTAATTATAGTGCTTAAGTGTTCTATGTAGATCATAAAGAATGGATTCATTCATCATTATAAATTATTCCATGATTAAGGAGTGTGTAATAAATATATGAAATTACCAAATAAAAATTATTTGTTCATAAATAAGAATTACCTTGATTATAAATTGGTATGGTTTTTACTAAACAATTATTTTGGCAGGGAAGATAGCGGCAAAACTTCTTCAGCATAACGACATCACATTAATATTTGTAAAAATAGACTGATGAGAGAGAACTTTTTTCAATCCTTACATGTAAATAAAATTGGCAGTAATAGGGATATGTAAATGCGTATCTCAAAATTATAAATTCTGAAATATAATGATTAATACAACGAATAAACATTAAATATAATAGAATATAAACTATATTTCAGAATGGTAATAGGTTTACATAAAGGATAATGGGAGGAGTAATGAGTGGGAAAAGGATATCATAAATTATAAATTAAACATTATTTAAGGGGAATATGGAGGAAAATATTAAAATATAATAATATGTAAATTAATATACATAACGTAAAATGTGTTCTTGAATGAAAATGAGAAGAAAGAAGCCCCTTACAAAATTTCAGCATAGTAACATGTGTACATAAAGGATAATGGTATGTTAATTGATTGTGAAACATATATATAATAAGTTATAAATTAAATGGATAGTATTGGGGAAATTTAATAACATATCCAAACATAATAAATAGGAAATTTAGAGGCATGACAAAAAGAAGTTCCAGATAAAAAGAGGAGAGTGGATGATCCGTTGCGGTATTTTAGCATAGTAACGTCTTAGGTAAGGTTAAAAATGAGGGAAAATAAATGATATGTCACTAATATAACATAAATTTTATACCAAGGGAATTATTATAAATAAATTACAATATAAAAAATGAATATAATAAGAATAATTTCAATAAAATTGCTATAATTTAAAAGAGGAGAGAAAGGTCCCTTATGGAATTTCGGTATAGTAACCGTTTAGGTAAGTGTCAAAATGATAGAGAATAAATTATATTACACTAATATAAAATAAATTGGATGATAATATAATGATTATATATGAATTAAAATATAAAAAAATGTATTTAAGAAGAATAATTTCAGTGAAAGTTCATGAATTGAAAGAAGGAGAGGAAGTCCATTTATAGAATTTCATCATAGTAATGGCATAGGAAAGGGTAAAAATGAGAGATAATATATGATATATATTTCATATACAATCAATTGGATAGTATGATAATTATTATAAATGAATTAAAATATAAAAAACTGAATTTTAAAAGACCAATCTCAAAGAATGTGTATGAATTAAAAAGAGTGGAAGGTTCCTTCCTTGAGTGTGTGACTCTGAAGAATCGGGAGGGGTTCATAAGAGCTCAAGGGATTCTTGGGAGGATGATACAAAGGTAATGGGAGAGTATGGACGTTATATAATGAGTTTTAGTGATGAGAAATGGGATCCTGGGTGACATTATATAATAAATAAGGGGGATTTCATAATTATTTGGGTCCCAGACTCTATATAATAAAACAACCAAAAACACAAACCAAACCATGGTTTTTACCAATGGATTATGAAAAATTGAAGTCATTTTAATTATTTAATATGTAAATGGTCCAATATTGAATTTTTTTTCGTTTTTTATGTAGAGGTGAGTCATACTCCTAAAGAAAATATTTTAAATGCTTAAAATATATTACATGTTTTAGAGGATTCATAATGGTTTTATAGAATAAATTAAACAAACTTAAAATATAATTTTATGGGTAAAAATATATTTGGTCATGTATACCCTTTATTGTATTTATTAAATCACTTTTTGGTCATTTTTATGTCATAATTCACAAAATATATTTATATGGAATTTAATTTTTACCCTAAAATTCAGCAGTCTCAAAAAATTATGAAAAATTAACTGTTGGATAATATTGAAATTATTATTCCAAAACAATATTCATTTTATCTAAATAATTTTATAAATATTTTAATTTTATCATTTTAAATAATAACAAGCATTTATTGAAAATGTTGGGTTTTTTTGGACAATTACATTTTTTTGACCCTTATAAAATTTAGATTTGACATCATAAAAATTGAATGATCATTTATATTAAATAAAAAATACTTAATAAAAATATTTTATTAAAAAATTTATTATTTATAAAATAAATTATTTCATTAAAAATTAATGTCGTAATTGAAAATACATATTACTTAATAATTCAATTAATTTTTTACCGTATCAAAAAGTATTTTTTAACAAAATGATAACATAATCATTTATAATATAAAAATAAGGAAGAAATATAATCATAATAATAATGAAAATAAATATATAAATATTCATACAATTAGGGTAACATTGTGTCATATTTTTGTTAAATTATTATTACCCTTAATTAACTTAATTTCCATTTACCGGTGTAATTAAAATTTATTGCTGTAACTATTCATAATGTCAAAAAATATTATGTTGGAATTATTACCTAATTTTAATTATGATTATTCTAAATATTGAATCCATTTTATAAAAATATATTCATATGTTTTTAATAATTAAAATTTATATAAAACCCAAAATCATGATGAAAATCCATTTTCAAAAAATACTTTTTTTAAGAAAAATATGATTTTACATTTGATTCAATAACTTGAAATATTAATTATATAATTTTAAAATAATATATATATATATATATATATAAAATATAAATATTTCCTTTAGATAATTTTTCATTAGGGTTCACTTTAATGAATTAAAATGAATAAACATTATGCATATTAAAATAGTTTTCCAAAAAATGCATTTTAATCCTAAAAATAAACTTATACTAAAATGTAGTATAAATAATACATAAATTTAATTAATTGATCTAAATATAACTTAATAATAATCATGTTACTTTGAAATCAAATTATAATAATTTTGGGAATTTTATATTACTTATTTTTTCAAAAGTACTGACAATTTTACATAAAAGTGATATTTTTCACTATTCTCTAAAATATTTATATTTTTTAAAAATATAAAAATTAAATCATTGTTTATTATGAATATTCTAATATAAAAATAGATCTAATTTTATCAAATCAATTTTCTAAATTATAATATAATAATTATTTTTGATGAAAACATAATATGAAGAATAAGAAGACATTACCAAAAATTGATTGATTGTTTTATAATTATTTATAAATATATATTGGATATATATATATATATATGTGTGTGTGTTTATGTGTTTTTATTCCATAAATTAGATAATCCTAATTGAAAATTAATTTATAATGGAATAGTTAATATGGTAACTTCCTTAAATAATAATTTTATTTTTTGGTTTGGTCTTGCGTATCACATATGCTATCGAGCATAGTTTACCCATTTAAAAAGTGTAGGGGTTATATGTGAAAACCATATTAATTTCTATGTTATATTGACCATGGTTAAATAAGAATATTTTTATTGAGTATCAATTTTTTTTAACCCAGTATTGTGAGCATCTAATCATATTTAAGGTATTAAATATATTTAAAAAGAAATATATTGTAATGTATTAGGGTGTTATAGTTATAACACTTCAAAAATCTAAAATTATACACTTAAAAATTCCTAAATAAGACTCATATAACATAATATAGGATAAAATATGAATTTAGGAAGAAAAAAATTCCCCAACATTCAATAGTAAACATGGTTTTTATTGGATGGGTTTTCTATCCATGATCGAACCATGAGAGGGATACTATAATTTTATAGAAAAAATTTCATTGGACCCACACTGTTTGACATACTATGAACCTTAACAACTTTCTTCGATGATATCGTCCATTTTCAATAGAAATTGATTATTTTCCCATGATATCTATACAAATATTCCTATAATTTAGAGTATCATCACACCACATTGAAGAAACTCAATAATAATCCAAAATAAATTAAAAATGTTAAGAAGAATCAGGATAACCAATGGAAACATGAGTTATGGTATAAGGAAGAGTTGGCTAATAACTCATTTATAGTCACCACTTGAGCTCCAATGGGCCTATATCCAGTCTACCATTACCTTAAAATTAAAAAGTTATCTAATAATTTGTTAATGTGAACTATCCAAAGCTGTCCTAGAACATTATCTCAGCCATTTCCCTAAATTTCCACAAGACTATTTTAGGTCAATGATGGTGTTATTCAAGCACTAGGGGTTTACAAGTGAACACAAGGGATGTATTTCATCCTTGATAAATCCATCATTATTAATGGTCCACACAAAGGAAACAGTATGCAATATCATTATATTTGACAACCACAAAAAATTAAAATAGTGGAACCAAAACCAAATACAATCAAATAAGACATAAACATAATGAATAAATAAAGGAATTCAAAAAGAATTTAAAAAAATAAATGAATCTTTATATATTTATTTCAAAATTCAAATACAAAAAATTAACACTAAACCGATTTTAAAATAGGTAGGCTAAAGGGTTGATAAAACACACAACCTAAAACTGGTCGGAATAAAAAATGAGAAAATCCAAAATATCTATATGTGACTCTCAAGTAAACACCACAATTCAAGAAACATTGGATTCTTAATAGAGATAAGTGAAGAGTAGAATTTCAAGTAAAAACCACAATCCCTATAGAAAACATAAAGACTGTATAGCCACCATATTTATCATGATATGTGTGATCCTTAGTATAGTATGATACTAACATTAGTTCATTATATAACATTTATAAGAAAACTAAGTTCAACTATTTGAAAATATTATCATTATGGGATTATTCATTTTTTTAAATAAAATATAAATCATGAAGAATTTTTTTCCTATTTTATAAAACTAACACATTATTAAATATTCCTCTATAAGGATTCACCATTTTAAATCAGATTATAAAAAACATCTACTTACCATTTTAAAGAAACCACTTACATTTAAAAAATATTCAAGTAAAATATTTTTCTTTCCTGCTAAAACACATTGTATTGAAAAAAATAGTCAAATAAATGTTCAATTTTTCAAAAACAACAATTAAATTTGATTTAATTTAATAATAATAGTCTCATTAACATTTCTATAACTCAACACATAGACACATAACATTAGAGTACGAAATGGAATGGTATAAAAAATGAAAATCCATGAAGTTTCATCATAAGAAAATAATAATAATAATATAATTATAGCATGATATTAATAAGTCCTAAGAATAAATAATTAATATGTATAAATAATCTCAAAGAGGTAGATAACATGTTCACATGCCAATATAATTCTATAATGATAATAATAATTCCTAATCATAAATAATTAATATGTCTAAATAATCTCAAAGAGGTAGATAAGATGTTCACATGACAATATAAGTAAAATTCATAACAATGTACACATTGAATGGGGAAATAACCTAGGGATTAATGGTTTGAGTACATGACATTAAATGAGTGGATGAAATTGTTGGTTTGTTATCAAAGACATGTATCATACCCTGAATCATGATCAACTAGCCTCATCATTGAAAACACCATAACCAGTTCATAAAATTTTGATTGGAGCTATTAGCCAATGTGTTACTCTCACCTATCACAACCACTATATCTTGAAACTGCTCTTAGTATTTTTGTTCTCCTCATATCATTGATAATATAAGTGGACCACTTTAAAGAAAATTTAAATCATATAAAAACATAAAGGCCAAATGTTAAAAATAATGTCAATCGTATAATTTTTATATCCAACATAACCCTTTAACAATAAGACCATATAAAAAAATCCATGAATAAAAACTTATATATCTTTAACCAATTTCTAACATTAATTGGTAGAGGATAGTCACACAGAATGACAAGACTGAACACATAAACTAATAAACAAATATCCCAAAAGGTTCTAAATGAGACTTCTATTTAATCATTATAATGATTTACATTACATGTCATTTTTTATATTCCATTTTATATAAAATTATCTTCCATTATAAAATAAAAAAACAACAAATTACAATCAATATAAAATTTAAATATCTTATTTAAAAATAACATTCAATACAAGTTAGTTACAAAAAACAGACAACAAGTATCATTCATGACATGCTTAAAAAGTTAATGGAATAATTTGTAAAAAATAAATTCAAGAGGACAAACATGAACACTTGAAAAAAATTTATAAACCTTTAAAATGTTCACCCCATTCAATTAAAAAGAAAACATATTTAAATAAAGTAATCCAGTCTTCTAAAAGAAATTTAACCACAATGTAAACTAGTATGCTCCTCTTTAAAACATGGGAACCACATAGAATAGGAATAAACCTTTTTAAACAAATAAAATTTCATATTATAATATCAATATAGTTTATAACATAATGATCTAACTATTTTTATAGAGAAAAACCATCAATTTAAGTGTATCCAATAAATTGAATTCGTAAAAATCAATTTTAAAAAAGTGAAATTAAAGAATACAATATACAAATTCATTCAAAATTAAAAACCAATATGACATGGAAAACCTTTCATTTCAGAAATTTTGGATTTATATAAATAATTGATTTATTATATTGAAAATTTAAAAAATTGAGTAATCAGGGAACTCTTTAATAAAATTAATATTTAGGGAAACTATTAAATCATGTTCCCCAAACATTCCACATACGATGGAAACTAGTAAAAGAATCCTTAAGAGATAAATTATAACCATTATAAAAAAAATCACTAATATAAAACAACCATATGAATAAAATTTTCGTAGTCGGTCATTAGGATTAGAGGGAAGGAGGGGGGAAAGAGGATATACAAAGAGTTGAATTGAGGAGAATCCATTAACATTTGATATGGATGAAGAAACACCCATGAAACCCTCCAAATTCACATTGGAAAATCATGGAGGAGTAATATAGGTCTTGGAGAGGCACATATGATTTGTGTTCTGAAATAGTGTGTCTTATAAATGAAGCACTAAATTGAAAGAACTAATATTTATGAAAGTAACAAATCCTAATACGGTCTCACAATTTTCAAAAATTATTTATGAAAATGTACACACACCACATTAGCACCATTGGTATTTAACTACCCTAGATAAATTGAATATCACATATAGTTTTTCAAAATTTCTATTTTCCATATGATTCACCCGTTCTCTTATAATATATGGTGAATGTTTTCCACTACATATTTTCCAAAATAGTGTTCCTATGCATAAATCCATTTAAAGTCATCAAAAAAAAAATTATACCTATGGTAACTCAAAATACAAGTTTGACATTAATAACATAAAATGGTACAAGAAAGAGACCTTTTAGGGTGTAAAATTGGGGCATAGTAATAAACTTAATTTCCATATATGATGATCCATTACTAATTTTTTAACAATGTTGTTGTGGTATCCCCCCCTAAAGGCATCAAAATGTTCTACAGATCCAATTGGAGTTGAATATCCTATATAAATTCAAGGAGTTGAGATATATCTATAATATTTCATTACATGGAATAATTTCCCATAAATTTTACAATACTTTAGGGTTTATAGGTATAAAATATTTATATTCCTTATATTGATAATTTGATAGTTGGTAAGAGACCTACAACCCATGGATGCTGATGAAAAAAATTAGATGAAGTACTTGGTATTTTACCACACAATTTTCATGGATTATCACACTATATCATCATTTATGATAATCCATATTCACTTAAACTATGAATATAAGGAATATTTCGCATCCCCGACAACATTTATCAATCTATCTCTATAATTAAGGCACAACCATTTACCTCAACATAATTTATATTCATTATTCAAAATAATAGATATAAGAATTTTGGTTTCAAGAACATTTGAATACAACAAGATTTTAACACTTCATTTGAAACTATCTTTGTTGTTAATAAAATAAGGTTGGTAAATTTGTTTATATACTTTATAGATGTTCATTTTAATTATTGAAGGACCATAGACTCTCGATACTTTTCTAGGTATCTTGGTTGTATTACTGATTAAACAACCCACTAAATTCCATACTCTCTTGGTTATAATTTATCACTTCTTGAACGAATGACACCCACTATTTTAAGATCGAATTATAATTTATAATGGAATTGAGTTTCATTTTTATAGATTCTCAAGACTCATGTTACTTGATTATTATTTTAATAATAGATTATCAATCCTGTACCTTTTGAGGATAATTGGTTCTTATAAAGGATGTATGCTTATGAAAAAATATTATAATGACCAGTCCATAACATTTATCTAAAATGGACCTACTTCCTTATCATAAGCTAGTTCAGGGCCCACTACCTAATCAATCGATTAGAAAGAAAATGTTACCTTATAAATCAATTTTTTCCACTAAGGGATTATATAAGGGAATATTGTAAATAGTTTCTCTAGAAGGTTTCACATGAGGTATTTATGGGGGCATAGATCAATATAAAATCAATGAAGAGAAAATAATTCCATCATAATAACTAAATAATCTAAATTTAATTAAAAAATATCTTTTCAAGAACTATTAATAACCATAATAAATCATTTAAAAGATGAAAGGAAATCCCAAATTTCACAATATGAACAGTTTAACTGTACTATTTTCAAAATCATGTGCTGACAATATAGGTCAAATTGGATATGTGGAGTAAGAATAATGATATAACCAGATTATTTTCTAGACCATGCACCATGCATGTTGATCACATTGTTAATCCTCTAAATATGACAGATGTTATTTGTTGTACTATATACACCTTATGCACCTTAGTTGTGTTCCCTAGATTATGTCCTCTAACAATTCATTATTTAAAGAAAATTAACAAAAATCAAAATTTATATCAAAATGAATCTCAAAATACTCATTTTAAAATATCAAAGGGTTTCTTAATGATAATAATAGTTAAATTTGGCTATATAATTTCTCAAAATATTCCCCAAAATCCCTTATGATCATATCTATTATCTTCCATTGCATCCTATATAACATTAACCATTAACGAAGCTCTAATATAAATTTTTTATAAATAAATAAAAGATACCCTTGAACAAAGAACATTATTCATTATGTGGGAAGGCCTGAAGTTCATTCTTGATCCTCACAGGCTAGAAATTAGTTCATATGAATAAAAAATTCACACCTTATGATTTATTTTACCAATAAATCCACTAAAATTTTCCTAACTATGAACATAGAATTACCTCACCATAATTAATAGGTTCATTTATTCTAGAAAATTATAATCCTAAAAATAATACATGTATATTACAAAATATAAAAAAAATTAAGGGAAAATAATAGAAATAACAAGATACTATATAAAAATAAATAAAAATTTTCCAAAGAGAATTTATTAATAATATTCAAAATATAGAGTGGTACAGAAAGAAAAATAATTGATAATAGAGTACAAGTTTATAAAACTAGAAAATAAATGAATTATATGATTGATATCCTTCTCTGTTTGACATAAGGTCTTAGTCCCAACATATCCCAACTAAAGATCCTTTATATGAGAATAGGAATGTTGTTATTCTTCATATGAATACATTACTTTACATATATCAGTTAAAATAATGTTTTCATACACCCATTGGGTGTATTGAGGTTGTAAGACTAATTATTCTAGTAGGATCTGCAAATGTGTTTCAATGAAAATTTTCCTAGATAAATCCAGTCATTATAATTTTTAATTAAAGTATATTTTTGAAAACAAATTGTCAATATAAAAAGTAAAAAAAATATATAACATATTAAATATGAATACATTACTTGTAAAAAAATAATTAAAATGAGCACCATGCAGAATATATAAGGTTGTTGTGGTCTTTGACACATTGGGATACACATACTATCTCATGTATTTATCCTATCATTACCAATATTAGGAAAGATTTGTAAGGGGGAACTAGATCACGTCTTAGTGTTATCCACATATCTGCCACCCCATGTTTTTAATATATTATTACAAATAAATAAGTCAATGTGTTTGATATATCACTCCACATGAAACACCAAAGATTTAAAGAAGAATAATATATATACATAAAAAAACAATGTTTTGGTATGACTATTAAAACCAAGGAATTGTAATTAAATGGAATGATTAATATTAATTACTTTATGAATTATTTGAAAAATTTAGTTTTATTTTATATCAATTATTTAAAATAAAATAACTAAAAATGTCATATATTTTTTAGTAAAGTACATTTCTAAAAAAATTAATTATTATGAGATTCACATATATATTAAAAGAAATATAAAATTAATGATAAATAATATTTCCTATTAGTAATTGGATTAAACAAATTTAGATGTTAAATGATTTTAAATAAGAAAAATACCCGTTAAAATTTTAAAATTCAATTTTCCAATAAAAACTACCTTCGTTATATTTTTTTATTTTATGCAGAATTTAATTTTATAAAATTATGAAATTAAAATTAAAAATTTTAAATTCATTTTATAATTACTTATATCAAAGCATACTTCTTAATAATTGTTGAGAATTTTATAAAAAGTGTTTTTTTGTAAAAAAATATTTTTACTATGAAAATTCTATTTTCCATGATTTTATCACAATGTCAAAATAACCTTGAATTGTTAAAATAATTATGTATTAAAGTATAAATATTATGAATAATATAATTACTTTTCAAATAATATTTGATCATATAAAACCTCTGAAAAACGCTTTTATAACAAAATATAATTTGACATTAAAATAAAAACTATATTCAATCAAATTTTTTATAATGTATTTTTGAAGGGGGGTTCATTTTTTCCTTACATTGAAATAATCATACCCATTATTAATTAAAAAATAAATAAATTTATTTCATTTAAATAATTTTCCAATATAATTTTATCTTATATATATTTCTTAAAAACATTTATTCTCATAAATCAACTTTTAAATAATTAACAAGATATATTTTAAAATTAACATCTAGTTTAATTATAAGATTAACTGAATAAATTTATTTAAAAATTAAATATTATAGGTATAAAATTAGTTAAAAATTTGATTTTTAGTCTCTTCATATAAATTAATTACTAAGGATAAAAATAATTTCCAAAATAAAAGTAAAAAGCATAAATTGAATTTTAAATATTGTAAATTTCTATATAAATTTTTGAAACATTCCTAGAATTGAATGAATAAGATTTGGAATAAACATGAGAAATTTATCTAACTCTTTAGTTCTTTTTTAAACTATTGATCCTATAATAGTGTCATTATAATATTTAAAATCTAAGGCATACTCAAATAATTTCCTTCCTATCACATAAAGAAAGGTAATAACTTTCCCACATAAATATGAACCCAACCATAAAATTTCTCTCTAATATATTATATATTACACTATATTTGGCCTTATCCCAGAAAATAACCCTATACTCACTCATTATTGTCCCAAACCCTTGAAATGATGGGGGGGTTTTCAAGTAAAATCTAGGTCACAGACATGAGCTTTATCAAGTAAATAGTTATGTTCATAATTATAGACATCCTTATTTTTTCCTAACCATAAGAATATATATACATTAGTATCAATTATATAATTTAATTTCACTTATTAATATTATTATCATTATTTATTTATATACCCTACCCATTAATAAAAAAATCATTGTTCATGCATTGTGAAGACTTCCAACTCCAAGATATAACGTGTTATATTTTCCATCATTTCCATAAAAGGATGGATATAATAATGGAATTAATGAATAAATTTAATTTTTATAAAATAATTAAGGTTATGGTATGAAATATTTCTGATCCTATTAATGATCTAATAGACAAACAATCATTGTTAGTTTAATAATATAAAATATGTGTGCTGTGAATATAATCGGTTATTCGAGTCTAGTAAGACATTCATATCCACAAAATATTCTCTTATATAATTATAATTATGATTAATATCTCTAATTAATACTAAATATGATAATTATTCTCTTGTTATAAGGATATTACAACAAACCCACCTCACAATCGTTCATTAAATCTGGGTATATTAATATTTGGTTAAGTATAACAAAAAAATTGAACATTACTATTTATTTATATCATTAATGAATACAGGAACATAATCATGGTTAAATTATTATATAAATATTAAACTAATTATTTTTTGTCTCTTCAAATTTTATATCAGTATTTAATTCATTAATTAATAAAACACACTTTGATCAACATGGATCATTGAAAGATGCTGGTTAATGATTTCATATACAAGGATACTGAATAAAATACTCTTGAAAGGAATTTAGGAAATAATAATTTATTATAAAAATAGTGGCAAGTAATGTTAATAACTATATAATGATTACATTTTAATGAAGAATTAATACATGTTCGTCTTTTATGAAACTACTTCAAATGGTCAAAACTATAAATACTCTATGTGGAAAATATGATGGATTTCTATTGATAATGAAGACATATGAATTTGATGAATGAAAATGGATATGAGTAAGTCTTGGAATTAAATTGTTGAGATAACTGTATTTTTGATACATGAATTGAAAGTACGTTAGTTGAAGTTAGAATCAAGAGGTAAGGGATTTTGTCTCAAATTCCTCTCTTTGAGTCCAGTATAATATTATTAACCTCATTTTATTTATATGGAACATATATTTCACGTTTGGAATATATCATCATAATATTATTTTAATCATTGTATTTAATGTTCAATTATATTCTCTCTATTTTAATTGATTTCTATTTAACATTTCCATGTTGTAGGGATTTTATTGGTCACAATTCTAATTATTTAAGACATAATACATTTTTGACCACATTTTATTATATATCTATATTCACTACATATGAATTTAATTCTATCATTGTAATATATTTTAAGGAGAATAACTAGAAAAATTATGTTCCATTATTCATGTGGCTATTTTTTCATTTCCCCCTATAGTATGAGTATTTGGTAACTCAAATTTCATTCCTTGAGTTATAACCACTCCCTTCAACATATTTAATATATGTTGGGTGAATTATAACCTTTTATTATATTATGCATTATTCTATAATTGTTTTCATAGGATATAAATTTCTACCATATGATCCTTTTGACAAATATTTCACACTTATTGCGATATGTACTTTTGAAACCATCCACTTTCATCACCTAGTTGGATTATGATCATGTTATTCAAGTATGGACTTAGTCGTATACTCATTATTCTATATGGTGTGGACATAAAATTTTATAATACTCATATTATATTATTTTCACCCTGAAATTATGATATTCTATTTAAATGGGGATAATATTGACATACCATATATTATTACCCAAATAATTATGATTATTAGAATGTTAACTATGTATTGTTTTACCACCCATATTTTTTCCAAGGATGGGTAATGATAATTATATACCATTATAGAAAATTGGAAATTTATTTACATTCATGGACATTATGGACTATTAATATGGTTTTATTGTGTATTTTTATTCTATATTCATCGTTATATGGAAAACCTTGTTTTTACTAAGAAAATGGTCCCTTACAGAATGGTTTGAAATGTATAGTTCACTTTTATAGTGAATTAATTTGAAATAATCATGTGAATGGTAGGAATAATAATTATATAGAACCTAAATGCACTAAAACGCCTAATGTGACCAGAAAAACTGGGTTTTGGGGTACTCTTCTTCTCATGACCTGTTAGTGTCACAGAATATGTCTTTAAAAACAAGATGTTATGACTATGGCCTTGATATTAAATAATGTGGCTAGGGATAAGGACATTATACAAGGTTTTGATTTATGAAATTATCTATTCGATCCATATGAGACTAGTAGTATTTATATTCATATTTTAATTTATTTTCATCGATATATAATTATTTTGATTTCATGTGGATTATGTCTTTGTATTGTTTACATAATCCTTTTATAATATTTATTCCATGTTTATTCCATGATTGCATCTGTTATATGATTCCCTTAATAAATATTTAATCTCACCCCATATAATGTTTCCTTATTATCAGTTGGTACTCATTCCATATTTATATAGATACCATATATGATAGAATTTATGCAAGATACAGAATACTAATTTTGTATTAATTTGTTTTGTATATAATAGGAAAAGTGTTCCACTAATACAAAAAACCAAGGGATTTATAGTTTAGGTTTTTTTAATACTATAATATTCAAATACTTAATTTTTTCCTTCAGATATAAGATATTAAATAATAATTTTAATTTTGCAATTAAGGGTTGTTATACAAGAGATTTTACAACTTTTATATGGCAGAGTACTGTAATATATCTGTTTATGAGTACCGGATCATGGTGTGTGGGTCTGGAGAATTATGGTTATTATCAAAGGAATGGTTTTGAAAAAATTATAGATGATGATCTTTATTGATGACAAATTGTGGTTTGAAATGTTAGTGTTGATAATAAGTTCAAAGGTAAATATATCACTTTTTGAAAAGCATGATATTTATCGATAAGATAATATTTGAAATTTTTTTATGGGTTAGTATTTAAAAAAATTAGTGAAACCCCTAGGTATATATTTAATCATTAGATAACATCATGTTATTTTGGTAATGAAGAGATTTTAGGGTTTTTCTAAAAAACACATCCATGTCTTTTTATTGGCATGTGGATGCATCTAGGGAACTATTGCACATATAAGTAATCTCCAATAAAATGGTTGGCATTGAATTTACTCAATCATAACCTTGATATAGGATGAGTGGTCTAAACATTACATGCCTCCATATACACTCCCATGTTACATTGTTTGGTTAATCACATTCTCCTTTTTAACCATTATGAATTATTTAATAATAACGTTTAACTAATTTGTTAAGAGATTCTAATAGAAAAAATGATCATAGATAACCAAGGATTGAACATATAGAAGGATAGGTTTATCTAAAAGTATAGCATGTTAACAAACATGTTTTTGTAGGGGAATAAATGTTTATATTGATGTTTTAATGTTCATGTTTTAGGTATTATCATTAAAATTTTGGTTTATGTGTTTGGAATAAATAGAATCACGGAGATTAATCTAAACAATGTATGTATCTATAAATAACTATCTCTTATACCAGAATAATATAGTATATGTAAATAGTTATGTATTTTTTTTATTCATATTATGATAAAAAATGTCATCTTCCAATCAATGCATATGTTAGTGAGAATGATATCATAATGTAAATTAATTATTAATATTATTAAATATTTAAATTAGTAAAGTGTAATTTATTGAATACATTTTGATATATTCTAAATATTATTAATGTTTTTTTAAAATATATGATTAGTGTTGCACATTATCCCTATAATTATGGGTGGTAATAATTTATTAAATATTATCAATAACTATTGAAAGTAGTTTTATTACATTGATATAGTTTTTGGATAACTACATGATATAAAAGTATTGAGGCCTGGATAACTCTTATGTTTAATTCCCGCATGATGTTGTGGTGATAAATGTTCAATTTATTTTGAATCATTATGTTAGATAGAAATTGGTAAACTAGGTATTGATAATTGATTCATAATATTATTGGAGAATTTCATCTTATTTTTTGTTATATGACATATAATATCCATGTGTGTGGCCTTATGATCAAATTGTTAATACCCATTAAGGGTTACTGATATAGTTAATCATTAGATAAACATATAATCATATTATGGATTAATGGAATGATGTTCAAATATATTTTTTAAATTGTATGTTATTGAGAGTATATGATCATAGGATTCAATAATGTTATTTCATGAAGGATTTTTTTTTGATTTTAGAGAAGAATGATTTCAGGGGTCATATGGTTTAGAATATTTTTTTAATGTTTATTGTAATTAAGGAAATATATTTTATGAATTATGTTATTATGTATTAAAGAAACCAAATCAAATTAATCTAGTTTAAACCAATATTGATATGTGTTAATCATAGGGTGATATAGGTTGAACCAACTTTGATATAGGTTTATTTATATGAATTATAGGATAACATGACAGTGTTATAGGTTAGGACATCACGAGGAAAATATTTATTTTGGTCATTTATGATAAATGTATTATAATGATCAACATCCATGTTAAGTCTCATGGTCTTATTAGTAGATTGATCCCAATGTAAAAATGTTAAAAAATGAATGCAATGGACAATTATAAGTCTTTATAAATAAAAAGTACAATGGGATAAGAGATAATGTGATAAATATTTTAATTATTCCTAAGATACTATCATGAATTATCATTAACAACAGAAAAATAGTCAATGTCAAAAAAACAAGGAATAGAATGATAGAATCACGCGAAGGATCAACTGATAAACATTTATAAGGAAGAAAGGTTTAATTTTTTTTATTTCATAAATATGGGATGAAACATGGGAAATTTTTTGATACAGTGATGGGTAAATTCTATTAGTGTTGAGTTGATAGTCATCAAACTCATCAGTGTTTGTAAAAGGGAGAATCTATAAATTAAATTTATCAATTAAAATATCGTTAGACATTACATGACTCAATGTCCAATCTATGCACTATCATGGGGGGAAATAACCCATAACCATACAAACAAGTAATTTCCTTTGAAAAAACTAATAATGAATAAAATAGTGGGGAATTTACTCTCTAATTTATAGATCCCTATTTCATGTAAGTATTCAGTAACTACTGGATAATGTGTTATAAAAAATAAACTCAAGTGGTATGATTACCATATATATCATTTTCAAGGCTTGTTGAAATTTAATAATTATGCATCCTAATAAATATACCATATTATAATTCTTTGTGAAATAAGAATGAGTTATCTGCATTTGAAAAGATCATATAATAAATATTTATATATATAAATCTCATTCTATAACCTAAATAACCCCTCAATCATCTACTGATGTATGGTTAATTTTGAGTCCCCGATAGAAATTCCTATGAATTTATGAGTGAATCTTTTAGGAGGAATTTTATTTAATGGGGGAGAATATATCACTATAATATTATTATATATGATTACACTTAAATATGATAATAATATTTATAGCTTTCTCTATACACAAAACTGAACATAAAAGGAAGCCTAAGATATTCAAATAATTTATAAATGTTTATGTATGAACTATAATACAATGTTATTAAATTAGATGGAATGAAAAGTATTAACCCCTATATGAATTATATAATTGTCTTAAAAAGAATGAAAATAAATTAGTCACCTAAAATGACTAATAAGATCATTTAATGTTTAGAAAATTATTTGTCTAAAAAATTATTTTATGTGATAAAAACTTATATTGTAAAAACTATATGATTAATGAAAAAATATTTTTGAAATTAATATTTTTTCCACAGACATAGTTAGTAATTGATATAAAATATGAAAAGTATTAGTTAACATTTTAAAATTTAATTTTCCAAAAAATATATTTTTATTATATTTCATTATTTTATTCATGAAATAAATTTATAATTTTTGGAATATGAAATGTCTAAAATTAACTTCATTTTATAATTATTAATATTAAAATTCACAAATAATAAATGTTTTCAGCATTTTGAAAAATGTGTTTCTTTTTGGTGAAAAAAGTATGATTTCTTGTAATTATAACTTCCTTGGTTTAATAAATATATAATAATAACATATAATATATAAAATGATTTTAATAAATAAAATATGAATATTAGGAAAAAATGATTTAGAATAAATTATTTTCTCTCTCTTAGAAAACCTATAGAAAACAAGTTTATAATTAATATAAATGTTACTTGATATAAAAACTAGTTTTTTTATTTTTTTTAAATCATGTATTTTTTTATAGAATAATCAATTTTGTCCTTATTTTAAAGCCTCATATACATTATTTTTAATATTAAAATGATCCATGTAATTGAAATTAGTAATCAATATATTGTTTTCTTAAATTTAAATTGAATGCTTTAAAAATATTTCATGCAGTACATTATTTATGTGATTAAGTGTATTTATTTTACAATTATACTCCCAAAACTATATAAATTTTATTTTAAAAAATTATTTTAAAATATAAATTTATAATTTTTAAATTATATAAAAATAATTATTTTTTATTAAAATTAATTACTAAGTATTGGAATTAATTACCTTGGTAAAAGTAAAAGGAGTAAATTGAGTTTAACCTAGTGTATAGGTCCTAATGATTTTAAATAAATTTCAAAGAATCGAATGAATCCATTTTTTATCAATGAAAATACGTTTACCCTAATATGTTTCCCAATTTTGATCCATTTAAGCTTTATTAGTATCATGGTATTATTGAAAATATAATGGTTATGCACAAAAATATCATTCCCTTACTTTTAAAAATATAACATATTAACTACAACAAGAAACACCATAAATTATAATTCCACTTTTAAAATCCTCCATTTTTAGTATCCCTATAAAACTATTCTAAGAAAATAATCCCACGAACATTCATTTTTTACTTATTCCTTCCAAATTAGAAGATACATTAAAGGAAAATTAAAGTCCCTAATGTGAGTGTTATCGACTATATAGTTTTTATAATATTTATACTAATGAAAATTTATCCTAGATACAATAATATATGTTATTATCCTTTATATACTTTAAGGTTAATATATTAAGGTTATTAACATTATTTATTCATATACCAAATCCATTCTGAAATTTTTTTTTGTGAGTTTTATAGAGTACATCCTCCACAATGCAAGGCATATTGTTTTTTATCAACAACATACATGTTTGGATATGATGATTTTATTAATGGAAAATATTATTTTAATGATATTATTAAATTTTCATGATAAATTAGAGATCATATTAATAAAATGATCAAAAAAACTTCATCCTTTACTTAATCATTTAAAATAATATTGCTAAGAATATAATTTTTTATTAATATCATGTAATATATCCAACTAAATTATTTTATTTTATACACCATTATATTAAATGTTTATTACACAAAATAACCCAAAAAAATATTACTACGATCTTTTAATAATGATATCTCAACAAAACAACCTCATAATAATTCATTAAATCAAGGTATGTTCATGTTTGGGTATATTCAACCCCCCAAATTTAAGAATATTATAAATTTTTATAATTAATGACTATGGGAACAAAATAAATGTTAAAATATTATATAAATTTGAAGATAATTATTTTTTTGGAGATGTTATGTCATTTTTTAATTCAATAATTATGAAAAACAATTACCAAAAAAATCACTAAAACATGTTTTTTATCAGTTTAATATAAATTGAAAAGACTAAAAGTTTCATTAAAGGATTTTAGAATATATAAAATTATTAAAAAACGTTCATATCATTTACATTAAGGATCTAGTAATTATGATCATTTTTATAATAATGGATATGGATGCCTCTATTATCTTACAAATAAGAAAAATCAAAGCTAAAAACATGAGATATATATAATTGGAATGATTCATGTATAAAAATACTATATAGGAAAGGTATGAATGAATATTATGGAAACCCATACATTTAATTCATAAATACTACATAAATTTAAATTAATATTAAAAAAATTCAAAATAACATATGCCTAAGGACCGTAGTGGTATAATATATTTGTACTATTGGATACATAAATTTTTTTACATAAAACATATAAATCATTTCCTATATAATTTATCACCACTAGAATAATTTATAAACAAAAAAACATAAAAAATTAGATATAACCTTTCAAAGGAAAACATAATAAAGGGAGATCTCATAATATCAATACGGGTAAACATAAGCTATATCAATAATTTTTCACAAGTGGTCATAATATATGAATAAGGGAATTTGGACATGAGGTAAACATTAGAAAATAATTACCATTAATTCATATATGGAAATCGTGAATCATGGATAATTTTTTATTAATTGAAATCCATAATAAATTAGAGTTCAGAATCCTCAATAACCAATTAGGATCTATAAGAACATATCATAAAAATAAGAAAACTGTTTTTTGGAATTCATATAAGAATCTACAATCATATCCCTACTCAAGTATCACTTGTATGGATACCCTAGTGGAATAGGTTCACACCCAATTACATCATTTTTGTAATCATAGAAAACTCCCGAGACGATCTTATTAGAAAAAGTCCCATACTAAATTTTGATTACTCCATATTTCATTCCTTCTTATCTCATGAGGTTTTCTTCATTAAATAATTCTTTGGAGGGTTAAATAATTTTGGGTCTGGAAATCACATAATAAAAACCATAAATATATGCTCTATAATATCATAAAATGTTCCTCATGTCATAAAATGATAACTCATAGAAATGATACATGTTTCATAAATATATCATCATAATAATCATAACCCATATAAATAATGAATAAATATGCTAACATTGGATCATATCCTCTATAAATGATAGGAAACATCAAAGTATGTATTTATATATAAAAATAAATATAAATAGTATATAGATTTTTTTGAATAAAATACCTTTTTTTGAAATTACTTATTAAAAATCGATTTTTCCAAAACATTTATTAATATATTATTATTTTATTGAACAAGAGGTATGTATGAAGTCATATTCATATAAAAAATTATTCATGATTTTGGATAATGACATGCATTCTATGTATGTTAAAATAAAAAATCATTTCACATTATATGGAAAAATTCAAAAGCACCTTGTTTGAAAAATGACAAGAATATTCCTTTAAAACATTCATATATATATATATATTCAATAATTGGTAAAATTTAATTTTAAAAATAATGGGAAAATAGTAAAAAACATTATGAAATCATATAAACTAAAATATGTATATGAAACAAATTATTCTTCACTTTAGGGGAAAACAAGGTCAGTTTTCCTAAAGAAATTAATTCTTCTTCATGATTAATTAAAAGGGAAAAAAGTAACAAAAAATTAAATCTACAAAGATAATCAGAGGATAAAAAATTAAAAAAATATTTGGGAGAAATGGATATATATATTTCATCATTGAAAAAATTAATCATTTGTGATCCTGATAAAAATGAGATTGAAACATAAAACCTTTACCGTTGTGGATCCATTTGTGTCAAAACACCAAAGAAAGAAATAAAAAAATGAAACCTTAAATTCAACTAAAATTATGTTATTGATGATAAAATATTTCAACTAGTAATTTGATACACCTCATAAATGAATATAATTTTATAACATCAAATATGTCTCAATTAAAAGAAATTGATATGAATAACCCTTATTGAATTAGTAAATTTATTAATAAAAAGTCATGGGAAGCTTGAAAATACTATTTTTTAAATCCCCATAATGAAACCATGTATTATTCAAAAAAATTATTTTTCATTATATATATAATATAAATGTGAAATTTGTCTATAAAATGTTAAGATGTCTCGATGATGACAAGTTAAGATGAAACCCTTATAAGATTGGTATCTTTTTATTCAAAGGCCATGTAAAAAAATAATATGATATGTGTATGAAAAAGAAATTTATTTCTTATATATTTCAATGTCATTCCATAGTCTATAATAATACCACATAATATGAAAAATGTTTCATAATATCAAACATGCATCATTCAATTTAAAATGAGAAAAAGTAACCCTTACCTTATATCTAACTTGATTCATAATAACTCTTACCTCATATAAATTAAATTTAGTTTTATTTTAATTCTATAAAATATTCAAATTAATATATATATATATATATAATATCATATATATGATCCACTTTTTTCATTTTAACACATTTTTATAAACAATTCTATATTAACAACATCATTCATGTTATTAATTACTTAGTTTTTCATGTATGTTTTAGCTCATACATTATGTCCTTGAATAATGATCATAGTTCATACATATACATATTGTAAATAATTGTATAGTTATAATATATCATAATTATATATATAGTTACAACAATTAATATAATGAGGTAATTAAAAACTTATTACTTCACTTCATGGATATGGGAATTCATACAATCACACGTGTGAATCTTCCATTTTACAATGGATGGAAAAAATGAAAGGTAAATTTTAATTCACAATTCAAAAAAAATATTATAAAATAAAAATCAAACATATAAATTTTATCCATCATAATACAAAGACATTGATGATTGTGGTGGAAAATGATTTCTATCGGTATGTAGAGGCGGTAGTCCACACACAATCATGATTAATACAGTGTTCTACCATTAGATTAAGATCATGTGGTAAATGATTGTTCCATAATAATAATAATAAATTATTATATTCATGATAATATGTTAGTAATTTTTTTATAGATTCAATATTTTCTGTGGAAGTAGAATATTCCATAAAATTGAAAGATATAGTTATGATCTATACCTCCAAGTTGAGAGAACGTCATTGTCTTACTCATAATGCATTAAAGTATTGGTTTGAAGGGAATATAAGAACCTCTATGATGAGGGGAATGATTATTGAAAATATTTTCATAAGGTATTGGTTGAGATAGAGGTCTCATATGATGTGTATAAGGAATGAGGGTAGTTACACTTTTATATGTGTGGGGAGGGACACACATTAAATATCTTAAAAGATATCAATGGTTTAAGGTCACTTTAATGGGAAAGAGTCTCTAAATGTAACATAAGTCTATTTAGGATAATATTAGTCAAAAAATTGATTGTATTATGAAAATTTGATAAGTGTGCATAGAAATAATTCCCATATCTCATGGATTAACCCCAAGGAAAACCCATTTTAACAATAATCTTTATAATAAAATTGAGATGTTTTTATTATTTACTATGTCCAAATATTATGTTTTCCTGATTAAATTATATTAATTTTTATTCTTTAAAATATGGATTCCATTTCACTCGATTTAGTATCTACATGTGGAAGAATTTGATCTCAATTATGTATGAATAAATAAATACCATTTATAAAGAAATCTATTTTTAAGAATAAAAAATAATTCACTTCAATTACATTCCTTTTTAAAACAATCTAATGAATGTCAGAATATTTTTTGAATATATGATATATAATTTTTTAGGATAAAACTTCATTATAACCAATAAAAATGTTTTTTACAGTTTTTTTAATCCCAAAAATTATTTTATACCAAAATCATGTGTATTGATGAATAGTATATAATAAATTAGAAAATTTATAATTTAAGTGTAAATATTTTACTTTAGGATAAAAAATAAAAGGAAATTTGATATATACATGGAATGAAATGATAATGATTATAAAAATCGTTATCTTTCGCTATTTAATAAATTATAATTCTATTCAGAAAAATCCTAAAAATTAACAGTAAGTTAATATTAAATTGATGATATAAATACTGATACACTTGTGATGAAATAAAATTTTAATTATTGTAGAAATGTACAATATTTGTTTCATGTAAAATATTTATATAAACAATCTTTGAAAAAGTAAAAAAATATAGAAAATGACTTTACTGAAAATTGACTAATTATTTATTATCCATTAATATATATATATTCGTTATTATAAAAAAATGTACACATTTTCATATTGTTTTGATTAAAATTAATACCGTCCAATTTAACAACTATTTAAAAATTGTTTATTATATCATGGTTTATATTGAATTAGTGTTGTGTGAGAGGAAATATCCACTATATGTCATGTTTTATTTCGTTGAAATAAATATAAAATCCCTAGGGATTACATTCAACCCCACCGACTGAATTTCACCATATAATTTTCATTACACTGGTATAAAAAATGAGGATACCTTTACTTTATCAAATCCTCAAGATCCCATGTAGCTTCCTAAAATTTTTGATTCCTCCAAAAACATTTAACCAGCTAACATGTCCTATTCAATAGAACATTATCTGTATGATATAAAATTTCTTCCATTTGTTCATCATAAATAGAATTATGTTTCATTAGTATAACCTATTAGTTATGTACATGTAAATGTTATTATATTCTCTTCCTCGAGATAGATATTTGGAACACATCATGAATAATAGAGAGGTTTAGGGTGTGTTCCATGTAATAATATATAGTCTATACCCAATAAATACTAATGAATGGACCAATATACTGATTTATCATCTTTACTTTATTTATAAATATCATAAACTTATTCCTTGGAGAAATTCATAGTAAATCCTTCTTACTAGTATTAAATTCCAAATCTCGCTGATGATTGTAAGAATAAATCTTCTGTCGACTCAATGATGCCTTGGTTTTCCTCTAAATGGAACTATGTATGTTATCAATTTCCTATGTTTTGTTAGATACTATTAGCTTTCCATCCAAAACATCATCATTGTTTTTCAGAGTTCTACACTTTCTTCCACTTTGGGATACATAATGAGTCTTTCAAATTCCCATGTGAATTACATTACAAAAAGAAAACTTTAATAGAGGAAGGTATTGAAACCAACCCCTATTGAAATAAAAATAAAATGATATATAATTATCCTCTAGGGATTGAATAGTCCCCCATGAATATCCATATTTTTGATGATGATAAGTACAATTGAAACACAACTCTATATCTATGAGATGCAGAAGACTTCCCTAAAAAAATGACGTAAATGTTATATTCTGATCAAATAAAATACAATGTTTTACTCTGTCTAAACTAACCAGTTTCTTAACATATATCATGTAAATTTTATCTAGACAGAACTATTCTCTAATAAAATTTATGTTTTCTGACTTCATAAGTTTATTTTCTACAACCTAAATAGTATTATGGAATTTAGATGACTTGGGGAGTCTGAAAAAAAAAATTCTGGTTCTTTTTCCCCACATCTATTCTATTTTGGGTAATAGTTGTAACAATACCTAATAATTTTATCTCTCTTAATTAACATGGTTACTTATTAATCTCTGAGATACATACTTTTCAATACCTCCCTTCATTTTTTCCTTCCCAAAATACTATTTCATATCTCTATACATCTTCTAACATCATAAATAAATAGAGAATGATGATATATTAGACTCTTTAAATATTTCCTTGGTCATGTATGGTATTGTTGAAACACATAAAATGATACTAAATCTTATCATTTCACCACTATAATTGTTTAACATAGGAACATTTCTCAACATCATTTTTTCACCACATCCTTATTATTGACCACATAAATCATTACATGTATAGATGGTTGAACACTTATTTAAGAATGATAAGTTTCAATAAATTCTTATAATATTTCGATCTAAATCATTTTCAAATACTTAAATATGGGATATTTTTTGACCATCATCATATTAAATTTAAAATTATCATTTAGACTAATAGCATTGTTATCTACGCCCATTTCAAAAGGTGGAAATGTATTGAGAAGTGGTAATATTTAATGAATTTAAGACATCTTATTTTACTCATATTCAACTCCTTTTAATTGAATATATATAATTTAACCTTTTATGATCATTATGTATATCAATCCATTTTCTATTCAGATAACATATCTATATCATTAATTCCATGATTACCGCAACTTAATCCAAATCACGAGTCTGATACTTTTTCTCTAGATTATTCAATTTGTGCGAGGAATAATCTATAAAAATATCATTATACATAATAACACACCACAACCCCTTCTTGTTATATAACTACATATAACAAAACATTCTCAACTATAGAGAAGTGTGAGAATACATGCTCTAACTAAACTTCTCTTCGTTTCCTTGAAATTTTATTCTCATTCATCAGTTTATAGGTACTTAACACTCCATTGAGTAAACATCGTGAGTGGATTATATAGAAATTATAAATACTTTAAAAAGAAAAGATAATATACCGAAAATCCATTTAATTAATGTATTTTAGTCACAATGGTAAATCTATTCCAATGTAAAATAACATCCATTTATGATGTATCCCCAAATATTCCCTCTATTGATTTATATGACCCATAATTTATTATATTTTAGAATAAATTGACAGTTGGTATTTTTTTCATACAACTTAACCATACATATGGTATTTTATACAATAATCATGGCATATTTATTGTCATACATTATCATTTATGATATAAAAATATTATCTAATAAGTCTACCGAAAATTGAACTGGGTGATATATAAATAATATATTCATTCAAATAAAGAATACAGAAGGGGAATTAGTAAGACTAAAAATAATCATTATAAATTCCTAATATCCATTCTTGGAATGGAAATATTTATTAAGTATTAATTCATTTTTGACCCTCATTTGATATTATCCATATCGAATATCAAACATAGAAATATATAGATCTCTTCATTGTTAATAAAAATTTATTAAGATTTAGAAAATTATATTTATTCTAGATTTTGATCTTTTTTGTCTAAGATAATTTCTATAGAGTATTATTGATCCATCTTTCTTCTTAATAAAAATTATAGTTTTACCCAATGGTTATACAGACGGATGAATAGATCCTTTATCAATATTCTCTTGGATTTTCTACATCAATTCCTATGAATAAACTTTATCTATTATATATATAGACATTAATGTATTTATTGTACTAGGTATAATTTGTATTTAAAAATAAACATCATGATTTGAAGGAATACTGGGAAAATATTTTGGAAACATATCAAATTACTCTTTTAATATAGGTATTTTATCTTTGTTCTTTTTACCATTAATAATATGAGAATGATAATCAATTTTAATTGGAATAAAAACCCATGAAAAGGAGGTAATTTCCACTAGATAATCATATTTATCCAACACAGATCATAAATCATATAAATTTTCATGATATCCACATGATTTTATTATTAATTCACTTTATAAGGCATCTATGTGGAGAGAGATGTCAATGCTGAAATTAATATGAAATACCATTAATAAAAGAATCATAAAATTTATATAAGACAAATTTGTACAAACATTAACACGACATCCCTATATATAGAATCAAGGAAAAGTGTTCCTTAATAATCATGATCTTATTCAATGATTGATAAAACATATAACCATTCATGTTCTTGGAGTTAACCATTTTAATTAGCCATTTACTTTTATAGTTACCAAGATCCAACTTATAATACATCTAATTCATTTGAAATTAATTTCTCTATACACTTCATTTTGGTATAGAAAAAAACTTCCCCTTCATTTGAGTCACTCTTCAAGGTTCTTATTCCCATATAATGAACATGATGGAAGTTGAAAATTAATTCCTCCATGATCATTTCCAATTTAACATATAAAAAAGTACATTTCCCTATTTTTTGATGTATGGGGAAGCTAACATATTTATATGCTATTAATGATACATCATGATATATTATTTAGAATAATAACATAGTTCTCTATACATCATCTATCTCATTAATTTTCTCAAGATGACTAGCATTGTTTTATCATTTATATTTAACATCAACATGGCCCCTTAAGGATATTGCTATTGACTAAATCAAAAAAATACTGTTAGATAGAATAATCATAGTGAGAGATCATATAATCATGGAAGAAATCATTTAAGGAATATCTAAATCATGAATCCTTATTTTAAATTTATCACACCTTATATTAACATAGTTCATTCGTGGTCATTATATATCTAAATCCATAAAAATGGTTCCTAAATAAAATATTAGTTTACCAAAGCATGCCTGTAAAGTAGAATCAAACTAGTTGCATAGTATGGACCCTTTCACCATGAAACTAAATGATGGAAGACATATTAAACACTAACAAATCTCATTATTATCACCCATAATTTTATATGTTTGAAAAAAACATCCACATAAATTATCCATACACAAATGTATTTTCATACGAAAACCACACTCTATTTTTTAGAAAAAATTTATAGGTTCTCCTATATGTAATATTCTCTTAAGGGAAATCACTAATGACTACCAATCCTAATTTCTAAAATATATTAACCCATTCCTCTGATAAAAACTTTGGAGACCAAAAATTGTAATAAATAAATACAACACTATTATATATGAGTATTCTCTACATTTCACAGTAATACATTGCTTTGGAACATAGAGGTTAATTTTATTTGGAAACATGGATATATAGGAACAATTTCAAAAATAATTGACACCATTTTCCACTTAGTTATTAAAAACTATCTCCCTTCATAGACAAAACATATATAAACACCTTCTCCATATCACGGGGAAGGGAAACATAATAAAGAGAGAGACCATATGCTCATTAAGAGTAAACATGTTATTTATTAATTAATGATTATAAGTGAAAATAAGATAACAAAAATATTATGAGTATATGAGATAAGAATTAGAGAATCATGCCCATTGATTCATATATACTTACTATGAAACGTGTAATATGGGTTTTCATTGAAAAATTATAAGGCATAAGTGTGAATAATCATCAATAATTAACCATGATACACAAAAACATTTATTTCAAATGACACATAAGTATTGGGAATATAGATAAGAATATAGAATCATTTCCTTGATCAAGGCCCACAACCAAGACTATTGATAAAGTGGGAATTTGTCGCATATCCCCGATCAAAATATTATTTACCTAAGAATGCAATATAGTGCACCCCTAGGGTCGGTCTCAAGGAGGCAACTTACACAACACCCAAGTTCTATTGTCACTATTTATTTTCTAACTAATATATAATATAAAGATGAGTTTGAAATATGCATAAAATATGAATGTATATATATATGTGTAATGAAAACAATATGATGTTAAAAAGAAGAAAGAAGACATTTGTTCTTGGGGGATCATAATGGTTGATATCATTGTTTATTAAAATATTTTCAATATCAATTCAATGTAGCGATCAAGATCTATCACACTACACCCTCTTATTCGAAATTTTATTTCCCCAACAATGAGATCTATGCATGTGGGGAAATACTCTTCCTAAATTCGGCTAGGAGATCTCTTTTCCAACCATCACTACCCATGACATACTCCATCGTATGAATGACTTAGATAGTGAAGGGAAGGATAAATGTGGAATGAGAAGAAGAACTCCATGGTAGAGAAAATGAGGAAATCGCACACCATATTCAATTTAACCACCACCCAAATCCCCATAATTATATAAAGAGATTAAAATTTAAGTACAATGAAACTCAATCATCCACCATTCTCCCCCTAGAACAAACATAGAGGTTAGTTCCTCATTCTGATGGAGTTAGAAGAGAATACGGTGGGAGAAACAAATAAAAGTAAAAATGGAAGAATGAGGTATGAAAAATAATAATAATATAAATTAAAACATTATGAATATACTACGGAAGAAAATAAACTACAGAACAATAAAAAATGGCCACACAGAAGTGCCAATGCTTTGAGAAGGTGCGGGGATACATATTTATAGGGAGATGAGGTGAAAGAATTCTCTCCAAAATAATCCTCCAAATGATGCCGCGTGGATGTCCCAATTAATGGCCGAATATGTAATAGGTTTCTAAATAAAAGATGTTACATAGTGTCTCCTCCGTTCACCCTACAAATATGAGATTTATTGGCCATTGTATGTAGGAGTTATGACCGATTCCATCTGAGACATTTAATCTGTCTATTTGACTCGTTGAATTTTCAATTCTTCAAATTTCTGTGACATTATTTCCCTCTAAAACGTCTCTTTACACGTTTCTTACTTAACAAAAGTTGTTCCACATGTAATGTCTCGCCTCTACACAAAATATGAGCCAATTTTGATGACGTTTCACGATTCTATGAATTTATTACCCAATTGAACCGTTTCTTCCCGGTGAGACGTTTCATCTTCCACATGTTGTGAGCATTCAAATAATGCCTTAATGAGGGTAATTTGACTTTAAATTCATCATGATACCTAAATATTGAATTCTATTTCTTTTCCAGCTTGAATTAATTCATTTGGAGGTGTTTTCACTGATTTATTCATCCGTTACATCGGTGGGTACCATTCTATCCTCCTGGAAAACTCTTCAACTTCACTGAATTTTTACAGCAACTAGATGATCAATGCAGCCCCTGGTTCAGAAGACAAAAATGACGTAAATTAAATAAGGATTCTAAAAAAATTTTAAACATAAAATTTGGACATATATTTAATGGTAAATGACCAAAATACCCCTATGATAACAATTTGTTTAAATTGCAGAATTAGGCCATTTTTGTATTTATGCTCAAAATAACACTAAAACCTAAAAATGTGACAATTACCCATATAATAAAACTATGGTGGGTTTATAAACAATGATTTATAATATAAAATATATTAAAATATGAACTTAATCACACCCCCACACTTAAAATTTCACTCCTGGGCAATCATCTTACATCCAAATCAAATTCCACACAACAATCAAAAATGAGAAAATATCAATGATATTATCCAAAATAGAAGTCCATCATGTATCATATATGAAAAACAAGCCTTTATCATTTTAATTTCAATCATTAAATTTTTTTCAACATCATAAATAAATCCATGTCCCAATCACAACCTACCTCACATTGAATTTTATGTCACTCTTCACTCAAGAGAAATTGAATCTATAGTTATACTCATACTTGAAAATCGCATGTATCACCATAGGTTTGAGAAAATTATCATTTCTCCACAGCGTGAAACATGAAAATAAATTTAATCATGAGGGATTTAATTAAAGCTTCAAATGATTCTATGGCTTATGGTTGGTGGGAAAATGATTGAAAAATGTTCTAGGCTAGAAAGAGGAGGTTGGACTTTTAAGTACAATGCATGATTAAATCAAGTGAAAACACAGAAAATTCCTCACTCAATCCCACTTGAAAATATGAAAAACAACACCACCCCCCCTTTATGACATGGTACATGAGCCAAGAAGTGATTATAATGAATGATATCATCTATGTTCTCCTTTTTTTAAAGTTCCAGAAAGGCACAACTTTATTTTTTTTTTCTTTTTTTTCATGGAGGATGAGCTGAAAATTGAATACAATGAATGAATGAAAATTCATGCCCTTGATTTTGGAGAGGGACAAGAGTCATAAAATAATGTAAAATGAGGAATTCAATCTCATGTCCATTTTTTTTCTTTTTTTTGAAGGAGAAATGGATGAAACAAATAAAGCACAATGAAATGATGAGACACACCCAATTATCTTATTTCCCACTGCCCAAAGTATTGACACACACCTCACATCACCCATAAATGATACACATCACAATTAACGCACACAAAATGCCCTTCACCCACACTAAAACTTGAAATAACCATGCAA
This sequence comes from Viscum album, assembly GCA_963277665.1. Taxonomy (NCBI): domain Eukaryota; kingdom Viridiplantae; phylum Streptophyta; class Magnoliopsida; order Santalales; family Viscaceae; genus Viscum; species Viscum album. The sequence goes on along the minus strand of OY728151.1, from coordinate 1,445,487,621 downwards.
AAATACTAAAAGTGTGGGTAGAATACCTCACAGGATTGGAAAAATATTTTGAGTCAGTGTTTCATGGTCATGGATTACAAAAATCTGTCAAACTCATAAAATTGATTTATAATCCAATTAAAGAAAAATGTTTTCACATCGACAATAATTTAAAATCAATTATTTAAAAAATCATTTAAACTCTTTCAAAATAAATTTATGTGTGAAAAGTGATAAGAATATTCATTAAATCTCAAAAATCCTAAAAATAAAATAAAAAAAATGAAAAGCACACAAGAAGAACTAAGCAGGTTGACACTCCCCCACACTTAAATTTAACTACCCCTTATTTCAACTCATCAAAATATAAATATAAAGGTAGAAAATAAAAGGGAAGGAAAGATACAACCTGACATTATTTTAGAGGTGGATGCCTTGAGTTAATCTCCTAGAAGAAGCCACTTTAAAACTACAAGAAAGTAATGAAAATACATAACAAAAATAATTAAAAAGAATGAGAAAGTGAAAAGAAAATAGATAATGCTTGGTTTAGACCCCCTAGCGGGTGCTAGGTTTTTACTCCCCCTATTCAGGCAGTTTCAGTGGATTATCCCCAATTAGAAGGTGGGTGTGGTTTCTTTGAGATGAACCACCACATGTGAGTTTTACCAATGTCCATGATTAAACACCTATGAACTTTTGTGGTGTCCTCCTCCATATGATATGAATGTTGATGTGGAGGAGGTAGTCGCACCACCACTAGCTTCTCCGGATCTTCTTCCTCGATCACCACCACTTTGGTGGTCTCATCATCAACATACATGGCCTGATCCACATTTTCTGTATTAGAAATTTTAGGAAAGGAGAAGTCAGAAAACAATTCATTTTGAATAAAATTAAAACATGATGAATCAATAAAGAAATATTCCCTTTCAAGTATGTCAGCTAGTAAATCGATCTCTTCATGGAATACCATTGGCACTTCCATCTCAGCAGGTGCATCTTCTTCATCATCTTTTAATGCAAGAGCAAGGTCAAAAGGTGTTGATTGTTCAATATCAAAGATAATAAGATCATTTTTTAGGTTATCTTCTACAAAGTGATTCCAAGATTCTTCCAAAAATTGTTGATCTTCTATAAGTGAATTAGCTGGAATGGGTACATCAGGGACCTCCTCGAGCAATGGTTGAGTATGGGATGATATGATTAAATCCTTTAGTAGCTCATTCTCACCCCCCTCAGGTTCTTTAACATAAAAAATGATTGGTGAAATATAAGGCCCCAGCCTTAAACCTTACTTAATCTTGAGTTATTACAAGATTACACATTGAGGATCTTTTCGGGTTTAGATTTTTAGAGAATTAGATCATAAAACTTGCATTACATTCCACATATAAACAAAGTGGTTACATAAAGATAGTATTCTTCATTCCCATCAATGGAAACACATTTAAAATAAAACATGGATTATTTCTTGACACATCCTTGACTCTATCATCTTATCATGTACCTTTCCCTTGACCTGTGAAAAACATTTCAAAAACTTGGGATGAGCATAAAAACTCAGTATGGGTTATAAGAACATGGAAAGGAAACATGAGTTCATATATACATAAGAATGAAATCATACTTTACCCATAAAACATAGGCACTTTAACATACCTCATAAAATCATGAATAAATCATAGAAATCATAAGACATAAAGGTAACTTGAGGCATTCATAACATTCTTAAGTAGGGAGTAACCCTCTTGGTTACGTTTGGAATACCCATCACAGTATATTCCCTAAAAATATCTTCGGAGAAACCTTAATGTTTCACTCCTTCGCGTTACCCAATGCATTGGAGAGCTATAACGGGCTCACCCGCCCTTAGTTTATCACGGAACCACCCATCTTCATAATAATGCCCAAAAACCATAACATAATCATATCACATAAAACATGCATAAAGGAAACATAAAATTTCCACATTTCAATCACGAGATATCAATACAACACATTGATATGAAAACATTATGAAAACCATTTTCAATACTAAAATAAAAGAAAAGTAAAACATGGTATTTATTTTTCTTTTTAAAAAGAAGGTATGGCTTGTAGAGGAAGCCGAAACTCAAATAACGGTCACGACGGCGGAGAAGTCATTGTCGCCGCATACGTACGACAAAAACATTCCCTTTTGTCGTTTAGTAAAAGCTTTGTATAAAAAAGATTCCTTTTGAATAAACGTAAAAGTCAAAGTGGTTTATACACCGTATAAAAGAAAGTTGTGTATAAAATAAAATATGCCTCAACGAAAGGAGATTGAGACGAAGTCCCATACCTCGTATCCGACTTGACCCGACCGTTATTTAATCTCCTGAATAATAAACTTGAGTTAATCTCTACTTGCTTATGAATCTTTTTCAAGTTCATTATTCCTTTTATACCATGTTATGAACATCATGTAATCAGTTAAGTTAATAATGTTCATTTTGTCGGTATTTGGTTCTTAAGTCAAAAATAGACTTCTTACACTTACATGTTGTTAATTTGGTCAAAGGTTCGTTATATCCAGAATGGTATTCATGATGTAGAAATCATATATGTCATATATATCCAGTACATACATGCATTTATAATATTACATCACATTTAGAGTTAAGAAATGAAATACACCGTTCATGGAGACGGTAAGCCGTACGTACGCATGAACGCTACTTCCATTTCTATTTCATATTTTCTGGAATGGAATCATAATGATATAAGAGTATATTATAATTCTAGTATAATAACATATATAATATCATTAACTTTATCCTTTACACATCCCACATATGGTATTAACGAATCAAATCACTTTTAGGGGGCGGTAGTCCGCACTTCCTAAAATGAAGATATCGTGTTTACCCATAATGGAAACCATAAAGGTATGCCCAAAATGAAAAAAACATAAGCTTAAGGAAAACATAAACATATTATATATCATATATAAAAATAGTGACATCATAATGGCCACCTTTGAAGGTGTTAAATGAGTATTGAACAATCATCGTTTCGGGAGGCAGAATTTCGCCATCCACGGAAACCGTATGTTCTTTAACCATTTGATGTAGTTGTGTGAGAGTGTAGCTCAAATAAATCTTATAAAAACATCCTAGTATATTGAATATACTGTTGTTGTTACAAAATAAGTAAATAAAAAGAGTTTAGGGGGTTGGAGAAGCAAAATAAAACAAATGAACATGAGAGAATGAATTACCTTTAAAAGTGTAACTCCTTTTGATTTGAGCCTAAAGGCTTCCTTTGATAGGATTCTGCCAAAAGGGAATCCTCTAGGATGAGGAGAGGGATGTGGAGAGAGTAAATGGGCAGGGGTTGGCCGAGCCAAAGGCTTGACAAGTGTGTGAAATGAGGTATAGGTGGGGGCCTTTTATAAGAGGAGAGGAGGGACACTTTTGGAAAGTAAAGAAACATTACTTTATTTGAAAATTTGTTTCGGTTTTAAAAGGTCCCACATTGATATAATTCGTGTATAAGGTGATAAGGGTTCTAAATCCACTCATACAATTGGTTTTGGACATGTGTAGCTCATAGAGTTTATATTATCATTCCATTTTATTTAAATCGTCAAATAATGATGTCATCGCTGCATCATTATTATGTCATAAATAATTAAATTTATTTAATGTCTAAAAATTATTAAAAAAATACTATGATATAGGAAATCGTTTTAGCTTTCCAATGACTATTTATAATCAAAATTTGGACTTGTATAACCCCACTTAAAAATTGTTTTCGTAAAACATATTATGTCTGTGTCATTTTCACTTTAACATTAAATAAAAAGTAATTTATGTCATTTCCCAACAAAAGTGGATCCATGGGGTCCCCAAGTTGACCCATGGAATGTCATGGTCGGCCATGACACAACCAATGAGGTTGGGACATGTGTCTAGGTCATTTAATGTTATTAAAGTATTATTTATACCTTAAACTACCCTAATTACCACTAATCGTGATTAAGAACTTAATAAGTTACTATTCACCAAAAAAATTATTATAATCTCATCGAACCACATTTTACATACTAATGAAAATCATGTATGTTGGATTTTCAAAATTCAATACACATTAGTGGAAAACTTTCATTTAACTGAAAAATCAGTTTGCTTGATTATCACTTAGTGGTTTCACTATTCATCAAAAATTGAAGTTTTTCAGAAAATTACCAAAAATTCACCCTAAGCTATATTTGATATTCTGAATTCAAAAATGAAGTCTATTTTACAAAATTCAAAACATATAAGTCACATTAATTAATTTACTAATTAATTCCCACTGTCAGAGCAAATAGCGTGTTTTTACAAAAGAATAAGTATCAAAAGATTGACACTAGTTTAAGTCTAATTTCATAGTGTAATTGATTTACAATGACCATCATTGGATAAAATGGTAAACATATATTCTAATTTTACTTCAAAACCAATTCAAAACATAATCTAATCATATAAATAAATTAGATTAAAGTTCAGTTTTGATGTAAAATGCAGTATTTTTCACTATTCATTAAAAAATGAACATTGTCAGAAAAATACCAAAAATTCATACAAGGTAAATTTTGATGTCCCAATCATAAAGAATAAGTTTATTTTGACAAACATAGTCTATAAAATTTTCAAAATATAGATTCAAAAATGGTTTGCCATCAAAAGGCAGTAAAACAATCTTTTAAGAATATTAGTGTATTCCATGCATAAGATTGTATTTATTTTCATTTTAAGCCTCTATGACACAATCTTAATCATTAATAGACATAGATAAAAAAATATCTATTATTAATTACTTACTTGGGATGTTACATCCTTCCCCCCTTTAGAAAATTGCGTCCCCGCAATTTATTTACTTATCGAATAAATGGGGGTACTTATCCCTCATTGCATTTTCAGATTCCCCTGTTGCCTCTTCAATCATGTGGTTTTTCCACAAAACCTTTACCTGCTTAATCACCTTATTCCGTAACACTTGCTCCCTGTGGTCAAGAATCTGGACCGGTTGTTCCTCATAAGATAGGTTCTCTTCCAGCTGAACTACCTCTGGACTCAAAACATGAGATGGATCTGGCATATACTTTCTCAACATCGAAACGTGAAAAACATTGTGTACCTGAGATAAACTCGGAGGTAAAGCCACTCGGTATGCAACTGATCCAACTCATTCCAGAATTTCGTATGGTCCAATAAACCTTGGACTCAGCTTTCCTTTCTTACCAAATCTCATCACACTTTTCCAAGGAGAAACCTTGAGAAAAACATGATCACCTACCTCGAAAGATAGATCCTTCCTCCGGTTATCCGCATAACTCTTCTGCCTTCTCTGAGCTGCTCTCATGTGTTTCTGAATCAGCTGAACTTTTTCTACCATCTCTTCTACCAATTCTGGTCCCATCAACTTCCTTTCACCCACTTCATCCCAGAAAGCTGGAGTTCGACACCGCTTCCCATATAATGCCTGAAATGGTGCCATCTGTATACTGGAATGGAAACTGTTATTATATGAAAATTCAACCAAAGAAAGATGTTGGTCCCAACTTCCCTGATAATCCATAGAACAAGCTCGTAGCATATCCTCCAATGTCTGAATTGTTCGTTCTAACTGCCCATCTGATTGAGGATGAAAAGCTGTACTAAAATTTAATTCAGTACCCAACGACTTCTGAAGGCCTTTCCAAAAGTTAGAAGTAAACCTGGGATCACGATCCGATAAAATGGAGAGAGGAACTCCATGTAACCTGACTATCTCTTTAAGATACAAACGGGAAAGTTGATCAAGAGAGAATGTATCTCGTATAGTAAGGAAATGAGCAGATTTGGTCAAGCGATCAACAATAACCCAGATTGCATTATTACCTCGAGATGTCTTTGGTAATCCAAAAACAAAGTCCATGGATATATTCTCCCATTTACACTCTGGAACTGGTAAAGGCTAAAGCATCCCTTTCGGTAACTGCCGCTCTGCTTTAACCTGCTGACAAGTCAAACACTTCACAGTAAAATCAGCAATATCTCTTTTCATTCCATCCCACCAGTAATACTCCCGCAGATCTCTATACATCTTAGTACTGCCCGGATGAACTGAAAACGGAGAACTATGAGCTTCACATAACAACTCTCTCTTCAACTATGAATCACAAGGCACACACAATCTCTTCCCAAATCTTAAAACGCAATCATTATCAATGTTGAATTCAGGCAACTTACCTTTCTGAACCAGCTCTACCTTTTTCTACAACTCACTGTCTTGCTTCTGTGCTTGCTTGATTCTATCTGATAGAGATGATCTCACTGATACCTGAAACAAAACAGAAGGAATTCCTGCACCAACAACTTCTATGCCAAAGTTCATCAAATCGTTAACCAAAGGATCACGTTCCAACCGCAACATTGTTAATGAAGCATTACTTTTTCGACTCAAAGCATCAGCCACTTTATTTGCTTTTCCCGGATGGTAATGAATCGTACAATCATAATCCTTGATTAATTACAGCCATCTCCTTTGTCTCATGTTTAACTCTTTCTGAGTGAATATATACTTTAAACTTTTGTGATCGGTATATATTTCACACTTTACTCCATACAAATGATGGCTCCAAATTTTTAAAGCAAAAACAACAGCAGCTAATTCCAAATCATGTGTAGGGTAATTTACCTCATGAGTTTTCAACTGTCGTGAAGCGTAAGCAATTACCTGATCATTCTGCATTAGTATGCAACCAAGTCCTTTCAATGAAGCATCACTGTATATAACAAACTCACCATTCCTAGAAGGTAGTGCCAAAACTGGAGCATTCACCAATCTTCTTTTCAATTCCTGAAAACAATCATCACATTCTTTTGTCCAGATAAACTTAACACCCTTCCGAGTTAGCTTAGTCATTAGACTAGATAACCGTGAAAAATTTCTAACAAACCTTCGGTAATAGCCCGCCAAACCAAGGAAGCTACGAATCTCGGTTACATTTGTGGGTCTTGGCCATTATTCCACAACTTTTGTTTTTGCAGGATCAACAGTTATTCCATCTTTAGAAACAATGTGACCAAGGAAAGAAATTTGTTGCAACCAAAACTCACACTTGCTGAATTTCCCATACAGTTTCTTTTCTTTTAAGGTTTGCAAGATAACCCTTAAATGTTTTTCATGCTCCTCTTTACTTTTAGAAAACACCAAAATATCATCAATGAAAACCACCACAAACTTATCCAAGAACTCATGGAAAATTCTATTCATTAAGTCCATGAATACAGCAGGTGCATTGGTTAGCCCAAAAGGCATTACTACAAATTCATAATGGCCATATCTCGTACAGAACGCGGTCTTCGAAATATCTTCCTCCTTTACCTTCAGCTGATGGTACCCCGATCTCAAGTCAATCTTTGAAAAAAACTGAGCTCCCTGGAGCTGATCAAACAAATCATCAATATGAGGCAAAGGATATTTGTTCTTAACAGTGATATTATTCAAGGCTCTATAATCAATGCAAAGTCTCATAGAACCATCTTTCTTTTTAACAAATAAAACAGGAGCACCCCATGGTGATGTGCTAGGTCTAATGAAACCTTTCTCTAATAGATCTTGCAATTGCTCCTTCAACTCTAAAAGTTCAATTTGTGCCATTCGATAAGGGGGTTTTGAAATTGTCTTAGCATCAGGAACTAAGTCAACAGTAAAATCAACTTCCCGATCTGGTATTATTCCAGGCAACTCATCAGGAAAAACATCAGGATACTCATTTACCACTGGCACATCATTAATCTGAACAGTTCCTTTATTTTCAACGACGTGTGCAAGGTAACATTCATTTCCATCTTTTACAAGTTTCTTGGCCTCTTGATATGTTATCAAAAGTAAGGGTTCATTCTTGTAAACAAACTGAAAGTCTTTCTGAAAAGAAACTTCTTTAGCTCTACAGTCAATCTTAGCATGGTAAATAGAGAGCCAATCCATACCCAGGATAACATCAAACTCTACTCGGGGTAGAACAATAAGGTTTGCAAGTAGGTTCTTTCCACAGATAAGGATAGGAAGATTCTTATAAATTCTTTTTGCCTCAACACTTCCCCCAGGTGTTTTTACCAAAAGTTCAGGAGTCATTTCTTGAGATGGTATTCCCATTTTACTAGAAAAGGTTTCAGAGATGAAAGAATGTGTAGACCCCGAATCAAACAACACACTGGCATAATCTGAAAAAACAAACAAAGTACCTGATACAACTTCATTTGATGGCCCGACATCTGCTGAAGTAGTTGCAAAGGATTTCACCACCCCTTTCGGCTCGTAGTCTAACTGCTTCCCATCACTCACGCTCCTTGTCGGACACTCGTTTGCATAGTGACCCATCTCATTGCACTTATAACATTTCACTAACTGTAAATCAACTTTGTTCTTACCTTCACCTTGATCCTTTTCAGTGCAATCACGAGCCTTATGTCCCATCTTACCACATCGGTAGCACTTCCCAGAATTCAGAAGACATTCCCCAGCATGCCTTTTGCCACATTTATCACAAACTGGAGACTTAGTTCTCTTACCATCAGACTTTTTTGAAGAATTCTTACCTTTCTCCTGCCACCTCGGTCTCTTCTTCTGCTGGTTGTTATAGAAAACTTGGTCATCAGCAAACTCCATTTCCACCTTCTCAGCACATCGAACAAGCTTTTCATAACTTTTAAACTCACGAGAAGCTAATGCCCTTCGATACTTTGGCTTTAATCCTGAGTAAAAACGATTGATTTTACTATCAAGGTCCCGAATAAAATTTGGAGCATACCTTTCCAATTGAGTGAACCTTTCTTCATAGGCAGCCACTGAGTCTTCCTCTTGCCTCAATTCCAAGAATTGCTTTTCCATCCTAAGTCGAACAGCCTTAGGAAAATACTTCTCAAGAAACATACCTTTGAATTCATCCCAGTCAAGAGCATCAATCTCATCGGCGTCCCTGATATTTTTAACCATAGACCACCACTGATCTGCTTCACCCTCCAAACGGTAAATAGCAAGACTAACCTTTTGATTGTCTGAACACCCCATGACATCAAAAATCTTCTCCAGTGATTTAATCCACCCTTCAGCTAGCACAGGGTCAGATGATCCTTTGAATGATGGTGGATGTTGCCTCATGAAATGTTCCACCACTGACATGTTCCTCTGCGGTTGATCTGGCTGATCTCATGCATGGATACCACCGCCATTTATCGCTTGAGTCAACTGCGCCATTACTGCAACAAACTGTTCAGTTCCAATTCCGACCATTTCTGGATGCTGATTCGGAAGGTTATTTCCTTCTGTATGCCTTCCTAGCACTGCTTACCTGTTTCCTCTGCGGAAAACCATTCTGAACAAACATGTCTTAGATGAAGCAACATGGTAATCTTTAAATGCTATATCATTTCAAAAAATATATATATATATTTTTGGATAATAATTTAATAGAATTCTAACTCCTAAAGTTATCTAAACCGACCTCTGATACCAACTATAAGGCCCCAGCCTTAAACCTTACTTAATCTTGAGTTATTACAAGATTACACATTAAGGATCTTTTCGGGTTTAGAGTTTTAGAGAATTAGATCATAAAACTTGCATTACATTCCACATATAAACAAAGTGGTTACATAAAGATAGTATTCTTCATTCCCATCAATGGAAACACATTTAAAATAAAACATGGATTATTTCTTGACACATCCTTGACTCTATCATCTTATCATGTACCTTTCCCTTGACCTGTGGAAAACATTTCAAAAACTTGGGATGAGCATAAAAACTCAGTATGGGTTATAAGAACATGGAAAGGAAACATGAGTTCATATATACATAAGAATGAAATCATACTTTACCCATAAAACATAGGCACTTTAACATACCTCATAAAATCATGAATAAATCATAGAAATCATAAGACATAAAGGTAACTTGAGGCATTCATAACATTCTTAAGTAGGGAGTAACCCTCTTGGTTACGTTTGGAATACCCATCACAGTATATTCCCTAAAAATCTCTTTAGAGAAACCTTAATGTTTCACTCCTTCACGTTACCCAATGCATTGGAGAGCTATAACGGGCTCACCCGCCCTTAGTTTATCACGGAACCACCCGTCTTCATAATAATGCCCAAGAACCATAGCATAATCATATCACATAAAACATGCATAAAGGAAACATAAAATTTCCACATTTCAATCACGAGATATCAATACAAAACATTGATATAAAAACATTATGAAAACCATTTTCAATACTAAAATAAAAGAAAAGTAAAACATGGTATTTATTTTTCTTTTAAAAAGAAGGTATGGCTTGTAGAGGAAGCCGAAACTCAATTAACGGTCACGACGGCAGAGAAGTCGTTGTCGCCGCATACGTATGACAAAAACATTCCCTTTTGTCGTTTAGTAAACGCTTTGTATAAAAAAGATTCCTTTTGAATAAATGTAAAAGTCAAAGTGGTTTATACACCGTATAAAAGAAAGTTGTGTATAAAATAAAATATGCCTCAACGAAAGGAGATTGAGACGAAGTCCCATACCTCGTATCCGACTTGACCCGACCGTTCTTTAATCTCCTGAATAATAAACTTGAGTTAATCTCTACTTGCTTATGAATCTTTTTCAAGTTCATTATTCCTTTTATACCATGTTATGAACATCATGTAATCAGTTAAGTTAATAATGTTCATTTTGTCGGTATTTGGTTCTTAAGTCAAAAATAGACTTCTTACACTTACATGTTGTTAATTTGGTCAAAGGTTCGTTATATCCAGAATGGTATTCATGATGTAGATATCATATATGTCATATATATCCAGTACATACATGCATTTATAATATTACATCACATTTAGAGTTAAGAAATGAAATGCACCGTTCATGGAGACGGTAAGCCGTACGTACGCATGAACGCTACTTCCATTTCTATTTCATATTTTCTGGAATGGAATCATAATGATATAAGAGTAGATTATAATTCTAGTATAATAACATATATAATATCATTAACATTATCCTTTACACATCCCACATATGGTATTAACGAATCAAATCACTTTTAGGGGGCGGTAGTCCGCACTTCCTAAAATGAAGATATCGTGTTTACCCATAATGGAAACCATAAAGGTATGCCCAAAATGAAAAAAACAGAAGCTTAAGGAAAACATAAACATATTATATATCATATATAAAAATAGTGACATCATAATGGCCACCTTTGAAGGTGTTAAATGAGTATTGAACAATCATCGTTTCGGGAGGCAGAATTTCGCCATCCACGGAAACCGTATGTTCTTTAACCATTTGATGTAGTTGTGTGAGAGTGAAGCTCAAATAAATCTTATAACAACATCCTAGTATATTGAAGATACTGGTGTTGTTACAAAAGAAGTAAATAAAAAGAGTTTAGGGGGTTGGAGAAGCAAAATAAAACCAATGAACATGAGAGAATGAATTACCTTTAAAAGTGTAACTCCTTTTGATTTGCGCCTAAAGGCTTCCTTTGAAAGGATTCTGCCCAAAGGTAATCCTCTAGGATGAGGAGAGGGATGTGGAGAGAGTAAATGGGCAGGGGTTGGCCGAGCCAAAGGCTTGACAAGTGTGTTAAATGAGGTAGAGGTGGGGGCCTTTTATAAGAGGAGAGGAGGGTCACTTTTGGAAAGTAAAGAAACATTACTTTATTTGAAAATGTGTTTCGGTTTTAAAAGGTCCCAAATTGATATAATTCGTGGATACGGTGATAAGGGTTCGAAATCCACTCATCCAATTGGTTTTGGACTTGTGTAGTTCATAGATTTTATATTATCTTTCCATTTTATTTAAATCGTCAAATAATGATGTCATCGCTGCATCATTATTATGTCATAAATAATTAAATTTATTTAATGTCTAAAAATTATAAAAAAAAATACTATGATATAGGAAATTTTTTTATCTTTCCAATGACTATTTATAATCAAAATTTGGACTTGTATAACCCCACTTAAAAATTGTTTTCGTAAAACATATTATGTTTGTGTCATTTTCACTTTAACATTAAATAAAAAGTAATTTATGTCATTTCCCAACAAAAGTGGATCCATGGGGTCCCCAAGTTGACCCATGGCATGTCATGGTCGGCCATGACACAACAAATGAGGTTGGGACATGTGTCTAGGTCATTTCATTTTATTAAAGTATTATTTATACTTTAAACTACCCTAATTACCACTAATCGTGATTAAGAACTTAATAAGTTACTATTCACCAAAAAATTATTATAGTCTCATCGAACCACATTTTACATACTAATGACAATCATGTATGTCGGATTTTCAAAATTCAATAAACATTAGTGGAAAACTTTCATTTAACTGAAAAATCAGTTTGCTTGATTATCACTTAGTGGTTTCACTATTCATCAAAAATTGAAGTTTTTTCAGAAAATTACCAAAAATTCACCCTAAGCTATATTTGATATTCTGAATTCAAAAATGAAGTCTATTTTACAAAATTCAAAACATATAAGTCACATTAATTAATTTAATAATTAATTCCCGTTGTCAGAGCAAATAGCGTGTTTTTACAAAACAATAAGTATCAAAAGATTGACACTAGTTTAAGTCTAATTTCATAGTGAAATTGATTTCCAATGACCACCATTGGATAAAATGGTAAAAATATATTCTAATTTTACTTCAAAACCAATTCAAAACATAATCTAATCATATAAATAAATTAGATTAAAGAGCAGTTTTGATGTAAAATGCAGTATTTTTCACTATTCATTAAAAAATGAACATTGTCAGAAAAATACCAAAAATTCATACAAGGTAAATTTTGATGTCCCAATAATAAAGAATAAGTTTATTTTGACAAACATAGTCTATAAAATTGTCAAAATATAGATTCAAAAATGGTTTGCCATCAAAAGGCAGTAAAACAATCTTTTAAGAATATTACTGTATTCCATGCATAAGATTGTATTTATTTTCATTTTAAGCCTCTATGACACTATCTTAATCATTAATAGACATAGATAAAAAATATCTATTATTCATTACTTAATTGGGATGTTACATGAAATCTCTTCCACCACTTGTTTTGGTTCATGTTCTGGCTGAGGATTAGGTTTGGGTTTCTCTTGACATGCATGTACGTATCCAACAATCAACTCTATTTGACCCTCTAATTTTTCCACGACTGCACTAATCCTTTGAAAATTAGCCTCAATATCATTGTAATATTCTTCTGGCACTTGAGATTGGTCAGTCCATGCAGAATAATCACCATTGAAATACATCATGAACAAAAAGTTTTTTTAGTTTTTGAAATTTATGATTTTTTTTTTATTTTTTATGAAAAACATTGTGTGAAAGTGTTGAACCTCCCCAGCAACGGTGAAAATTTGAAAAAGCGGGAATTTTTTGTAGATCCCCGATCAAAATATTATTTACCTAAGAATGCAATATAGTGCACTCCCAGGGTCGGTCTCAAGGAGGAAACTTACACAACACCAAAATTCTATTGTCACTATTTATTTTCTAACTAATATATAATATAAAGATGAGTTTTAAATATGAATAAAATATGAATGTATATATATATGTAATGAAAACAATATGATTTTAAAAAGAAGAAAGAATACATTTGTTCTTGGGGGATCATAATGGTTGATATCATTGTTTATTAAAATATTTTCAATATCAATTCAATGTAGTGATAAAGATCTATCACAATACACCCTCTTATTTGAAATGTTATTTCCCCAACACTGAGATATCTGCATGTGGGGAAATACTCTTCCTAAATTCTGATAGGATATCTCTTTGCCGACCATAACTACCCAATCCATACTCCATCGTATGCATGACTTAGATAGTGAAGGGAAAGATAAATGTTGAATGAGAAGAAGAACTCAGTGGTAGAGAAAATGGGGAAATTGAACACCATAATCAATTTAACCACCACCTAAATCCTCAGAAATAAATAAAGAGATTAAAATTTAATTATAATGAAACTCAATCATCCACCATTCTCCCCCTCGAACAAACATCGAGGTTAGTTCCCCATTCTCATGGAGTTAGAAGAGAATACGGAGGGAGAAACAAATAAAAGTAAAAATGGAAGAACGAGGTATGAAGAAGAATAATAATATAAATTAAAACATTTTTAATATACTAAATAATAAAAGAAACTAAAAAACAATAAAAAATGGCCACCCATAAGTGCCAATTCTTTGAGAAGGGGTGAGGATACATATTTATAGGGAGATGAGGTGAAAGAATTCCCTCCAAAATAATCCTCCAAATGATGCCGTGTGGATGTCCCATTTAATGACCTAATTTGTAACAAGTTTATTCATTAAATATGTTCCTTAATGTCTCCTACGTTCACCCTACAAATATGATATTTATTTTCCATCGTATGTAGGAGTTATGATCGATTCCATCAGAGACATTTAATCTGTCCATTTGACGCGCCGAGTTTTCAATTCTTCAACTTCCTGTGACATTATTGCCCTCCAAAACGTCGATTTACACGTTTCTTCCTTAACAAAAGTTGTTCCAAATGTAATTTATCGTCTTTACACAAACTATTAGCCATTTTGGATGACTTTTCGCGATGATATTAATTTATTACCCAATTGAAGCGTTTCTGCCCGGTGAGACGTTTCGTCTTCCACATGTTGTGAGTGTTCCCATAATGCCTTAATGAGGGTAATTTGTCTTGAAATTCATCACGAATGCTAAATATTGAACCCTATTATTTTCCAACTATAATGAATGCATTTGGTGGTATTTTCGCCGAGTTATTCAGCCGTTACGTCAGTGGGTACCATTCTGTCCGCCCGGAAAACTCTTCAACTTCATTGAATTTTCATAGCCACTAGATGATCGATGCAGCCCCTGGCCCAGAAGATAAAAATGAAGGAAATTAAATAAGTATTATACCAAAAGTTTAATCTTAAAATTTGGACATATATTTAATGGTAAATGACCAAAATACCCCTATGATAACAATCTGTTAAAATTGCAGAATTAGGCTATTTTTAGCATTTACGCTCAAAATAACACTATAACCTAAAAATGTGACAATTACCCATATAATAACACGATGGTGGCATTATAAAGAATGATTTATAATATAAAATATATGAAAATATGAACTTAATCAACTATCATAGATGATTTGGATCAATCCTCATTACATCATTTCATCAGTCAATGTTTTCTAAAGAGACTATATTTTTATAAATTTATGATACTAAATAGGGTTTACTCCCCATTCCATTACTTTTTATATAATGAGATATAATCCTATACCAATTTCATTGGTAGGGTATATAATTCTATGATCTTCAGTAACATAATTATAACCATACATTTGTGTGCCACAAGATCATAAAACATTCATCGTATCATCATATCAAAACCCACCGGAGGGATATTTGGTTCCTAAAAAATGAATCATCATAATTATAATCCATCCATAGAATTATTAGTGATGGAAACATTTATCATATCTCAAGTAAATTATAAGAATAATCATTTTATGTTTTCAATAAAAAATACCATTAAAATATAACTAAAAATATTTCAGGATGAAATTATCCTTTTTATTTGAAATCACATAATTTGAATCTAAAAATTTCCAAAATATTATGGAAATAATTTTCATTTAAATGAAACATGTAAAATGATAAATGAATATTAAAAAAAGTTTATTAATTATGGGGGATAAATTCATTCATAAGTTCACATTGAAACATAAAATCTATTCACATTATCAATACAAAGAAAGAAGAATCTTATTTTGAAATTAACTAGAATATTTCTTTAAAATATTTTATAGAAATTTAATCATGTGTAAAAATTACTATAATATTTATCTAAGAATATTAAAAATAATTATAGTAAATAATTTTTAAAAAATTAACAAGGAAGAAAAGATTTTTTACTAAAGGGAAAAACATGATAGGATTTCCTTAAAAAGATTTTTTTGATCATTTGATTATATAAATAGAGTAATGTTATTGGAAAAAAATTAATTCGCCAATATAACTGGAGGATAAAAAAATGATATTTGGATGAGATATATCATACAATTTTATCATCTTAAAAAAGAATCATAAACAATATATGTAAAAATTAAATTATAACATAAAAAAATTACCACTTTGGTAGGGTTTTAATCCTAACCCCCATGAAGAACATAACATCATATTAAAATTTTAATACCATGAACATAAATATATTAATGATAAAGCATATCTTTCGGGTAATAGGTATGCAAATTCCCAAACTAATCATAACTCTATATTACATGTTTTTTATGAATATTCATTACATTACACAAACTCATGTCATAGGATGGTAAAGGTATTTAGACATTAGATATATAGAACCCAATCTTCATAATTCAATAATGATCTTCAATATCACCAAAAATGATCATCCCAAATAGTAATCTTGTTTGATTTACCATACTTACAACTTATCTTCATAACATGGGAAAAGTAAACATAATAAAAGTAATGATCATATTCTTAGTAAGGGTAAACAAGGGAGATATCGATATAACCAGATCATAAGGTTATGAGAACATGATACTAAAATTTTAAATCCATACCATGTATATAATATATTATAAACATGAGTCATAGAATAAATCATGGTAGTTCAAAATTCATTAATCAAAATGGAATCATTGAACATGATCCATGTGAAAATAATATTGGAATAAGACATAGATTTGTGGAATAAAAATAAAGATAAAATATCATTTCCTTAGTAGTCAAGGATAATTTAAAAAAACTATCATTGTGGACTGGGTTCACTCCAAATCCACTGTATTATTCATAGTTCACTCACAAGATAGTAATCATGGAAAATCTTCCTAAATGAACTAGGTTCACTGCCCATTCCACACTTGTTTATATCATTATATATCAATATTTACCCAAAGCATTGGAGGGAGATATAGATTCCCCCAATTACATAATGAAGATCATACATATGTGTTCTATAAGATCATACGACATTCACCATATCAGATCCCATGAAAAGAGGCGTTTTTATATACATTTTATCATAATATAACATGTTTAAAAGAAATAGTTTTCATAATCATTCTAAAATTTCATAAAATCATAAACTGAAACATCCAAATACAGTTTTATCATGTAGGATCTTAACCTCATCATGGTTTACCATCCTTTGATATTGGGAAGAAACCTGTAATACCAAAGTTAGATATTTTTTATACTTTCACTAAGAACTTGTTATTTTTCTAGATAGAGGGGAGTTACATGTAGTATAACTGGGTTACAAACCATGTAACTGTTGTTGGGTACATGTCATGAAAGGGTATTCACACTGTGAAAGTAACATGTCATGAGAGATAGTTTCACTAGAGGACTTCTTTAAATAATGGTTTTTTAATTTGAGGTGATGGAGTTTTCAGCGTACTTGTACACCATGGATTTCACGATGTGTAATGGTATTATATGTCGTGAAATGGATTGTGTTCTATTTTTAAAATCGATGAGCAGCTATTTTGTTGTGGATCATTTTTCAGAACTCTTGGTCCTCAAACTGGAACTCATCCCAAGAATTTTTGAGAGACATCACTCCATCTAGATTGATCTATTCAACATTGGATATTCATTGTAGATGTGGGGAATCTCTTCTAGTAAGTTATATTTCTTCTTCTTCATTTCTTTTGATCACGATATCACTATTGGGTGGCATGTTCAGATCCATTAGGTTAAGATTATGTTTCATCATGGCTATTTCTAGATCTGTTGTGATATCTCACTCTGTAGGCCTTTTAATTTTTTATTCATGGTGTAGAAGGATTTCATTATTGTGGTATGTAGGTTTCTTCCTTTCCACATAACCCTTGTGGTCAGATTTAGATCAATCATGTGATGTGGACTGGATTCTAGGTCCTTGGTTTCCATTATTGGGTTTTCGTTGTTAGTGTATCCCATTGCAGGTGCATGTGGCCCAAATTTTGAGGTTGGATGTTCAGTCTCTAGTATATGATAATTTGACTGATAGATATTTCTTTATAAATTGATTTATTAATTTGGAATGCATGTATGCAGATGGTAAGATGTGTCAACTTGACCTGAGATCCCTTTGATACAAAATTGTAACGAACTAACCCAAGTTACCCTTGGACCTAGCTATGGTTCCATTTGTAATGGCCCTGTCTAGCCCTTGATCATGATATTGTCCGCTTTGGGCCTAACCTGCATGATATTTGATTCCCTAGGCTCTGAACCTCCGGAATTCCCCAGGAAAAGGCCTCATGATAGGAGAGGTATCCACACAACCTTATAAAGCAGTTATTCATTCTAATCCACCTTCGATGTGGGATTTCTATAATCCACACCATATAAGGGCACAATGTCCTCACTGACACATCAAATAGACTCTGGATCTGATACCCTTTATAGTAATTGTCACACCCCGACCTGTTTATAATTTTAATTTTATTATTCTCTTTGGTTTTTCAATTTTTTTGTCGAGGTTTGGGTTGAATCCCAAATAATATTTTTGAGTTTTGTAAAAAAAAACGCGTTTTTGAGTTGACGTCACTGAGCACCTAGGAAGAGCGTGTTTTGGAGACCCCGTGTGGCTTCGCCCATGCAACGTCACTATCTGCCGATATTTGGAAAAATTAAAATGAATAAATTTGGTATTTTATTGCTATTATGGTTAATAATTTTAATTTATTATTATTATTATTATGAATATTAATATTAATATTATGATTATTATTATTATTATCATTATTATTTTTGTTATTACTAATAATAATAATATTATTATTATCATTTTCTTTTTTTATTTTATTTTTTCTTCCTCTTTCTTCTTTTATTTTTTCTTCTTCTCTCTTTTTTTGTTCCAGGAGGCCTCTCCCCCAATTTCCGGATCTAGACTCCTACCTAGCTTGTCCCCCTTCTTCTCCTCGCACACTAGTAGCAATGCCAGCCCGTAGTCCTACCGAAGCCTCCACCCGACCCTCCCTCTACTACCTTCGGCCCTCACCTACTCTGACACCCCGCACCCAGCAGCAAGATCCGCCTCCCTCACCCCACACAAAAACAATTAGCCTTGCCCCTCCGCCCTACCTTGATCATCCCTCGCAGCACCCCTCCCTCATAGCTGCCCCCTTCTCCCCACACCACGCCGCATGCACCCAGCCAGCACCTACAACCCCTTCCTCCAGCCCAACAGACCGATTCGAATCCTTCTCCTGGTGCATGTGACACAACTCCCAGCGGATCCCCCTACAGCGTGACCCTCCGAGCAGCCCGCCGCCCTCTTTTCCCGCCTTGCAGCTGCTGTCTGGCACGAGCCCCTCGAGTTGGCCAAGTTGACCTGCAGCCGAGCGGACCCGCAAACCTTCTTCCCGGGATAGTGGCACCCCTCGAACTCTATCTCCTAGCAGTGTATCCTTCCTTGCTTCGGCTGACCAGCAGTAGTGCAAAAACCTTGGATGCGGCCCCTCTACTCGGCGTAGTCGGTGCATGACGCCCCATCCGAGCACCTCCTTCTGCGCTCTGCCAACCCTTCACCCCTTTGGTACTTCGTCCGGCCAGTGGCAGAGGACCTCTCTCCCTTATCTCTTTCTCCCTATCGTGAATACCACCCCCTGTAACCCTTCTCCACTAGCTTCTGACGCCCCTTCCATCCTCCTACTTCAGCTGCATAGTGCCTCCCTCCCTCCTGCCCGGTGTCCATACAACTCTGGATGAGCCTTCAACCGGCCTCCGGCAATTCCTCCTCCATCCGATCTCCTGACCTGCACTACACCATCGCTCCCTCCCTGCTAGCCAGCCGCCGACTCCTCCTGTTCGGCGCTACCCATTTCGTTTTTTCAACGCAAATCCCTCCAGAGTTGTCCCCTTTGTGCCAGCGCAAAACCTTCTGGCACAACCCCTGATTTTCCAGCGCGAAGCCCCTTGACCACACGTCCTTCTTCCGGAATGCTCTCCACCCCTTTCCGACAGCTATGTCACCGTGCTGTTCGAGTGCATCTCCGTGCCAAAGTGAGGTTTGAGTTGTTTTTGTTTGAGTAGTAAATAATTATTTTAGTGTGTGTTGTGTTTATTTATATTGGTTGAAATTTAATTTTAAAATAATTGAGTATTTTTTGTGGAAATATACGAGCTACTTTTTAACATTGTTTCGTAAAACTTAAGGTGGTTTAGTAATAATATAGACATTGTGAATTTTGTTTTCTAAACATGTCTAGCTAGTAATTTTTCATTGTTTGTTCGTTTAGATCGTTTTAGGTATGTGTTTATGTATTTTAGTAATCTTTTTAGCTGCAGTGCATCATCAAGGTATTTCTTCAGTACTATAGGCTTCGGCTTGCACGTGCTTATGCGCCTGTGCGAGGCATTACATGGTAGTGTGTTCGAGCTATGAGTTGAGGTAGGTCCCCCACTACACTCGCCTTTAAATTCAGAATTTAATTATTACTTTATATTTTATTAATTTTAATAAATGGGAAATAATATAAGATAATTTCTTTTTAAATGATTATTTTGTGTAAAAAGAGCCGTTTATTTTATACACAAAACTTGATTTTTTATGATGAACAAACACCAAGTAGTGAAAGAATGCCCATTTGGAGTTTATACATAATTCACATAATTCCAAATGTAGTTCTAGTTTATTGATAAATTATTTCTTTTGAAGCGTTGACATGTGTTTTGGGTTCTCTAGAGAAATTACTTTTTTCATTAATGTTGGTGAAGGCACATTTGGAACTTTAATAAAATAAATTATTTTAGAAAACTTTCTTTGAAGTGATTTAGGGGTGATCTTTGGTGTACGTTGACTGCTTGAGTTGTTTTTGATGCTTGTGATACTTGATTGACTTTGTTGACTCACCCCCTTTCCTTTTTATTATACGCGTTGACATTGGAACCTGACATAGTGAGTGAATCTTCTGAGAATAACTACTGTACTAGTTTAGACTACGCACTGGCTAGTGGCCCATAACAGAGAGTTGCTTTGTTATTAGTGCTTTGGGATTGGGCCCCTTGGTTAGGCTATGTAGGGTAACACTGGGAGTTTGGGCGTTATGATGTCATTGAGTAGGGAATGCCTTTAGGATGAGTCACATGTATAGTACATTCTGGATTGGTCACGAGCTCCTAGGTTCGACCCATATTTCCTTTAGTGTTTATTTATATGTGGCAGACGATTTAGAGGTCTAGTTTGGTTGCTGGCCCCTTTGTGCCACTTGTTCCATTTCCCTTGGTGTGTATTGTGTGTGATGTGTGGTTTTCCTTTTGGCTAATAACAGAAATTTGGATCTCTAAATTGTTCCCAAAAACGTTTTAAATGCAATGCACCTATTCCTTTCAAACATTAAACTTGTTTTTAAATTAAAAAGGGTAATGGAAAGTTATTTATTTTAAAAATGAATGTGTGTGTGTGGAAACCCATATTTTATATAATTTAGTTCAAACCTGGAATTAGTAAATTTTGTTATTTAAAGGCAGTGTGTTGGGAATAGTTTGTTGGGAACGCCTACTGAGTTTTAATAATCACTCCTATAGTGTTTTCCTATTTTTATTTTTTGCTTCAGGTTTGGTTCGAGCTCACTCCCATGGTCGAGAGTTGGTTGTGGACTAGTGTGCGACTCTCAGAGTCACGAGGAGTTTTGGTTGTGGTCAGGTTAGTTGGTTGTTGGTGATTGTTCTTTCTTTTCAGTGTCATTTATTTACTTTGTGTTATTCGACTTTTTGGATTCTTTATTTATTTTTACTGGGAGAAATCGTTCCCAATTGTCCCCTATTGATGCCCCGATGCTTGTCACCAGCCCAGGAGGATCGAGAACACTTCTCGGGTCATGTTGCAGACCAGCTTGGGTGATCGGTTTAGGGTCGACCCGAGTTAGTTCATGACAAAATTGTATCAGAGGCAGCTCAGCTCTTGAGCAGACCTTGTTTCTCAGAGCGCCCATTATTATTTGGGGTTTTCATGGTAGAAGGTGTAGAATTTTTGGGACTCGAGGTATACAGATGAGAAGGACTTCATGAACCCTTGCTCGTTCCAAACCTCGGGTTACCATGGGATGTTTGGTTTGTCGATGTATTTTGATTCTTACGGTTTGTTTGGTATTGGAAAATGAAATGAGAGTCGAGCAAGTGACCTTCGTGAGCTCACATGGTCGGGAAAGCCATGTGGAGCTGGGGACTTTACCCTAGAATGCTCTTAGTGACGGTGGTGTGGCTAGCGTATGGCCACCAACCATAAGGCTGAGTCACCCATCATCACTAGTTTCCCCCCTGCGAATCATTTGAGTTTTCCTTCATTCTAAAAATCATTGTGAAATGTGTTATTTTTGTATTCATAATGGTAATGACCATGTTTGACCCATCTTATTATTTTATCATTCCTTAGTGTTCTCCCCCATGAAGGTTCTATGGATGTCCAAGGTGCATCCTCAGGTGGTGCATCCTTAGCAAATCCTCTAGTTGATCAGTCCATGGACTACGTCCTTGAGTTTTGGAAGTTGAAACCTCCCCTCTTTTATGGGAAAGGAGATCCTCTTGAGGTTGAGCAGTGGCTGTGGAAGATTGAGAGGAACTTCTATTATCTCACACCGCCGGAGTCATTGAAGGAGAAGTTGGCTACCTTTATGATTGAAGGTCCAAAATAGAAGTGGTGGAAGTCTGTGTCTCGAAGCAAGCCTCGAGAATATCTCACTTGGGATTTCTTCAAGTCGTTGTTCATCTAGAAATATTTCTCTGAGCTGACGAAGCTGAGGAAGAGGATAGAGTTATGCAGTCTCTAGGAAGGTGTTGGATCAGTGTTGGAATTATTTCATCGTTTCCTGGACTTGGTTCCGTATGAACCATTGTATGTTGGAAATGATCCTATGAAAGCTTGGATGTTTGATTTTGGATTACATCCCGAGCTGCAGTTGAAGGTGGAAGAGTTCAACGTATTCACCTTTCCTGATGTGGTGAGACAATATTTCCTCGCTAAAGCTGAGTTAATAGGAGGGCTTGAGGTGGAGAATCCTCCTCTATCCTTGGTAAGTAGTTCAAAATATAGCGATGAAAAAATGGGAAGCGGCCTAATGCTGGTGGTACTGGTAGAGAAATCAAGAGGCCTTCAGACCTTCAGTCGTCTTCCTCATAGCGTAATGAATTGTTTAGTCACCAGTGCGGTAAGAGGGGGAACAAGAGGCCGATGTGCCCAAATACTCCAAGACCTTTCCACACATATGGTCTCTTGGGTCACATGCAACAATTCTGTCAAGGTGTTCCCATGAAGCGCGCTGAAGCTAGACCTGACTCGTCAAAGGTCACCTCAGCCCATCAGCAGATGTATGGCGATATTTGTTGATCAGTTTGAGGTTTTCTCTTTGTATTGTTTCTTGGATATAGTATTCGTAACCTGTACCATTTTGTGGTGTTTCTTTTCTTTCATTTGTAAGAATGGTTCTTATCAAACCCCTTTGAAACCTTTATTCTAATAGATTTTCATTTGGTAAAATTCTGGTTCACGTGTCATGTTTGGGAAATTTTGAAGCCTGACTGCGAGGCATGAGATTCTTTAATCAATATAGTTCTATCCATAGGTCTCGGAGTGAATCTGAGGCGTATTTAGGTGAACCCTAGAAGTGAGGAAGGGCCTTGGGTTAACCTTGGTCTTTAGTGTGGTGTGGTTTGAGTTCTTCTTAGGATCTGACCTTCTAAAGGTAGCATTGAAGATAGTTTTGATGCTCTTTTGGTAGGGCCCTTCCCTCCCCTACCATTATGGTGGGGTTTCTAGACTCTGTGGGAAGCTTTCAAACTCAGTTAATCTCCTCAGTCCTTATGGTGGGGTTTCTAGACTCTGTGGGAAGCTTTCAAACTCAGTTAATCTCCTCAGTCCTTATGGTGGGGAGAACCATCATGGGTCTCATTGAATTCAATTGTCTTGTTTCTTATGGTGGGGAGTCCATTCAGGCCTCCCCATGTCAGTATCAGAGTTTCATTTTAGGTTTCTTTTTGGTTGTGTTTAAAGTGTTCATATTTTGAGGATAAGTTTCATGACATGGGAGTTCAGTGGTCACTTGGATCAGCCAACTAGAGGCACTTAAACTTTTGGGGGTGAGTGACACTTAAGGAGTTTCATCTTTGGGTATTGGTCTTCTCATGGATTTTCAGGGGTGGAAAGCATTATGGTGGGGAACATTGTGACACACTGAACTGTTTATAATTTTTATTTTATTATTTTCTTTGGTTTTAATTTTTTTTTGAGTTTCGGGTTGAATCCCGAACAATATTTCTGAGTTTTGCCACAAAAATTCACCTTTTTTAGTTGTCGTCACTGAGCGCCTGGGAAGAGCACGTTTTAGAGACCTCGTGCGTCTTCACCCATGCAATTTCACTATCCACTAGTCTTCAAAAAAATTAAAATGAATAAATTTTGTATTTTATTGTAGTTATGGTTAATAATTTTAATTTATAATAATAATAATAATAATAATAATTATTATTATTACTATTATTATTATTATTATCATTTAATTTTTATTTTATTTTATTTTATTCTTTCTTCCTATTTCTTCTTCTCTTTTTTTCTTCTATCATTTGTTGTTCCATGCGGTTTCTCCCACCCATTTCTGGATCTGGTATCCTACCTAGCGTGCCACCTTCTTCTCCTCGCGCACCAATAGCAGCACCAATCCGTAGTTATGTTAAAGCCTCTAGCCGACCCTCCTATTGCTTCCTTCGGCCCTTGCCTGCTCGGACATCCCGTGCCAAGAAGCCCACTCCGCCTCCCTCACCTCACGGTACAATGACCAGCCGTGCCCCTCTGCCCTGCCTTGCTACACTCCCACAACACCCCTCCCTCGCAACTGCCCCTTCTCCCCGCACCATGCCGTATGCACCCATCCAGCACCTATAGCCCCTTCCTCTTGCCCAACAGCCCACTTCGACTCCTTCTCCTGCTACATGTGGCCCAGCTCCCCGTGGATCCCCCTATAGCGCAACCCTCTGAGCAACCCTTCGCCCTCTTTTCCTGTCTCATAGCCGAAGTCCGGCGTGAGCCCCTCCAGTTGGCCAAGTTGACCAGCAGTCGAGCGGACCCACGACCCTTCTTCCCCAGCCAGCGGAACCCCTCGACCTCTGTCTCCTTGCTACGTCTCCTTCCTTGCTCCAACCGACCAGCAGCGGTGCAACAACCTCAGACACAGCCCCTCTACTCAGTGCAACCTGTGCATGACCCCCCGTATGAGCACCTCCTTCTTCACTACGCCAAACGTTCACCCCTTTTTCACTTCGTCTGGCCAGTGGCAGTGGACCTCTCTCCCTTCTCTCTTTCTCCCTGTCTCGAAGGCCACCCCTTGTTACCGTACTCCACCAACAACTGATGCCAATGCCCTCCTCCTACTTCGGATGCAAAACATCACACTCCCTCCTGCCTTGTGTGCACACAACTCTGGACGATCCTTTGACCAGCCTCCTGAACTTTCTCCTCCATATGAGCTCCTTCCCTTCACCGTGCCATCGTGCCCTCTCTATTGGCCAGCCCCCGACTCCTCCTGTTCGGCGCTACCCATTTCTTTTTTCCCAGTATGAATACCTCTGGAGCGGTCCCCTTTGGGCCTATGCGAAACCCTATGTTGCAACACCTTTTTGGCCAGCGCGAAGCCTCTAGACCACATGCCCTTCTTTTGGCATGCTCGCCGCCCCTTTCTGACAGTCGCGTCACCCCACTGGTCAAGCGCATCTCTGCACCAAAGTGAGGTTTTCATTGTTTTAGTTTGAGTAGTAAATAATTATTTTAGCGTGTGTTGTGTTTATTTATATTGGTGAGAATTTAATTTTAAAATAATTGAGTTTGTTTGTGTAAATCTATGAGTTACTTTTAGAACTTTGTTTCATAAAACTTAAAGTGGTTTAATAATAATACAGACGATGTGAATTATGTTTTCAAAAAACGTTGAGCAAGTTATTTTGAGTTGTTTGTTCGTTTGGATCGTTTTAGGTCTATGTTTATGTATTTTAGTTATCTTTTTGGTTGTAACCCATCAGCGAGGTATTTTCACAGCACTACCGGCGTCGGATTGCGCGTGCTTATGCGCTTGTACGAGGCGTGACGTGCCAGCATGTTTGATCTGTGAGTTGAGGTAGGTCTCCCACTACACTCGCCTTTAAATTCAGAATTTATTAATTACTTGATATTTTATTAATTTTAATAAATTGGAAATAATATAAGACAATTAATTTTCAAATTATTATTTTGTGTAAAAAGAGCTATTGATTTTATACACGACACTTGATTTTTTTTGATGAAGGGAATCCCAGTAGTGAAGGAATGCCCATTTTTCCTTTAAACATAATTCATGGAATTTAAAATGTAGTTATGGTTTATTGATAAATGATTTCTTTTGAAGAGTGAACAAGTGTTTTGTGTTCTCATGAGAAATGAGGCTTTTCTTTAACGTTTGTGAAGACCCATTTAGAACTTTAATAAAATAAATTATTTTGGAAAAAATTCTTTGAAGTGTCTCAGGGGTGATCATTGGTGTACATTGACTGCAAGAGTTGTGTGTGATGTTTGTGCTACTTGATTGAATTTGTTGACTCACCCCTTTCCCTTTTTATTATGTGTTGACATGGGAACCTGGCATAGTGAGTGAATCTCTTGAGAATGGTTACTGCACTAGTTTAGACTACGCACTGGCTAGTGGCCCATAGCAGAGAGTTGCTCTGTTGTTAGTGCTATGGGATTGGGCCCCTTGGTTAGGCCATGTAGGGAAACACCGGGTGTTTGGGCGTTATAACGTCATTGAGTAGGGAATGCCTTCAGGATGAGTCACATGTATAGTATGTTCTCGATTAGTCACGAGCTCCTAGGTTCGACCCATATTTCCTTTAGTGTTTATTTGTATGTGGTTGAGGATTTAGAGGTATAGTTCAGTTAATGGCCCCTGTGTGCCACTTGTTCCATTTCCCTTGGTGTGTGTTGTGTGCGAGGTGTGGTTTTACTTTTCGCTAATAACTGAAATTTGGATTTCTAAATTGTTCACAAGAACGTTTTAAATTCAATGCACCTATTACTTTCAAACATTAAACTTGTTTTTAAATTAAAAAGGGAAATGAACTATTATTTATTTTAGAAATGAAGGTGTATGTGTGGAAACCCATATTTTATATAATTTAATTCAAACATGGAATTATAAAAAAAATTTATTTAAATTTAAGGTGTTGGGAATTGTTTTTTGGAACACCTACTAAGTTTTAATACTCACGCCAATAGTGTTTTCATATTTTTAGTTTTGGTACAGGTTTGGATCGAGCTTGCTCCCGTGGGTGAGAGTTGGTTGTAGACTAGTGTGCGACTCTTAGAGTCACGGGGAGTTTTGGTCGTGGTCAGGTTAGTTGGTGGTTCCTGATCGTTCTTTCTTTTCAGTGTCATTTATTTAATTTGTGTTATTCCACTTTTCCACTGCTTTATTTATTTTTACTAGGCGTAATCATTCCCAATTTTACTCGATTGATTCCCTTGTGCCTGTCGCCAACCCAGGAGGATTGGGAATGCCTCTCGGGTTATGTCGCAGACTGACTCAGGTGATTGGTTCAGGGTCAACCTGGGTTGGTTCATGACAGTAATTGGGCCTCGCTAATAGAACAGACACCCCTCATTAACATGGTCATCAATCAGAATGTCTCCTATTGAGGTGTTGTATGGTCGCCCATATAGATCAAATATTTGTTGGACTTAGTTATGTGAATTATCTTTAGCTAGACCAAGTCCGTTTCAGGAGACATATGCGAATATTGGTTTGTACATCAACATTTAATAACATCCCAGAGTTGACAAAAATCGTATACAGATCAGAAACATTGAAATTTATAGTTTTTCATTGGTGGATATGTTTTCTGAAAAGTTTCTCAAAGATTGGATCACTATTTACATGAAAAATAGGGAATGTTGGCTCTGAGATATGTTAGACCATTTGAGGTCACTGATTAGTTCAGACAGGTTTCTTATTGGTATCATTTACAATTTATTTTATAGGTATCCATGATCATTTTCACATGTCTCAGCTCATGAAATAACATCTTAATCCCACTCACATTCTATGTTGGGAAGAAATTGAGTTAGAGCAAGTTGTTTCTATTTTGGAGAAACAAATTGAGATCCTTGAATCTCAAGTGAAATTCATGGGTAGGACATTGATTTCACTAGTTAGAGTTCTATGGAAACAAGGATCAGATTCTCATGAGACTTTATAATGTGAGTCGTTGATGAGGGAGCAGTGGAATCTTCTCTTTCCATGGATTACATCTTCCACATGACTTTCTAGGGATGAAAAGTATTTATAGTTGTGAGTTTGTAACATCCCACTACTATTTTATTAGGTACTCCCTTAACCTTATCATGGTTTTCCACTTCTTATAGATTGGGAGGATACCTATAATGGTGAATCCATAGATTTGTTAGAATTTCCCTATGAACTGGTCATTTTTTATGG
The DNA here is from genome assembly GCA_963277665.1 of Viscum album. NCBI lineage: Eukaryota > Viridiplantae > Streptophyta > Magnoliopsida > Santalales > Viscaceae > Viscum > Viscum album. Next base: position 1,445,459,121 of record OY728151.1, on the reverse strand, counting down.
CTACAAGGGAGTTATGTAGGGTGTAACTAGGTTACACACCTTGTAATTATTGCTGGGTACAATATGTGAAAGGGGATTCATGTTGTGAAAGTTACATGTCATGCAATATGATTTCATATCATGAATTCTTTAAATAACATATTTTTAATCCAAGATGATGGATTTTTCGGTATACTTGTACAATATGGATTTGATGGTTTATAACTATATTACACGTCATGAAACAACCAATGTTCAATTTGTACAACACCCATGTTGCCATTATTTCATGTAACTTTCTCCAAACCTCTTGGATCTCGAACCAGAAGTCATCCCAAACATTTTTTAGAGACTTATATCCTTTGAGATTGATCCATTCAATGTTGGATCTTCATTGTAGTTGCGGGGTGTCTCTCAAGGTAAGCCATCATTCTACTTATTAATTTACATTGATCATAATATAATTGTTCAGTGGTGTGTTTGGATGTATTAGGTTAAGATGATGTTTCATCATGGTTTATTCTAGTTTTGTTGTGTGATCCCACACTAGAGGCCTTTTCCTTTTTCAGTTATAGTGTGGCAGGTATTCTTTCTTGAGGTATGTTGGTTTCTTCCTTTTTTCCAATCCATTATGTTCAGATTTGGTTCTATCTGGTGATGTGGATTGGATTCGAGGGTCTTCATTGTCATCACTGGGTTTTATTTTTTGTGGATCCCATTCTGGGCATGTGGGACCTGAATTTGGGGGTGGGTGGTTCCATGTCACGTATATTATAATTAAACTAATTAATCTTAATTTATAAATTAATTTATCAAATTGGTATGCCTGTTTGTGGGCATTGAAAAATGGTTCATAATGACAAATTATTTTTCCCTAGATTTTGATAATTGAGAAGGAAAGGGGTATTTTTGAAACATTGAAATTGATCTGTGAAAATGAGCACATGGGTTAATTAGGGTAAATAGGTGGAAGGTTTAGCTTAGGGAAATCATCCACGTTTAGTGATTATAATGAGGGTTTCTCATGGCGATTTCCTATGTTTCTTAGGCCCATTTTTCTAGGGTACAGATATTGACATTGTCATGGTATTTACTTATGGGTTATTTCTATGATTCCCAGGTCAATGTTCTAGGAACTTTATTTATTATGGAATGGGTAGCCTGCTAGTCTGACCTATACTGTTCCTTGGTATTAATGAAAGTGGTGATGCTTTTGTTTTGTATTGTATGGATTTTTGAGTTATCCTTGACACGCATTTTGTACCTTATTTTTTTTGGAACTACAAAAAAGGTCAATTTTTACCATGTTTAATATAAATATGATTTACTAATTATGATGACATGTATAATTTAAAATATGAATATATGAATTGTTATATAGAGACTCAATATGGAACGCCTGGTTGGGATCCTAATGATCCTATTATCTCACACCCTGTGCACCTCCTCAGTGGTGCATATACCTTTGTTTGGCTTACCATACTGGAAAAGGAATGGAATCACACTGAGGCAATGAGTTTTGTGATATCTAGTTGGGAATATAGTTGTGAGATGGTGGGATTTCGTCTATCCCATCGTTTGGAGTATCTGTTTGGTATTTAGTCCTTTATTCTTGGACTTATCATTGATTTTTATCTACTTTTATAGTTGTATGTTTCCACTATTTTCTTAAATTTATGACATATATATCTCGTTTTTCTACTTTTTTGTATTTTTTTATATATAATAAATATGTTTATATGCAATTTGGCTGTTCAGGTTGGGAGAAATCATTCCCTCTAGTTCAGTGTTCGATGCCCAGGTGCTTTTTGCCAACCTGTGGGGATTAGGATCTCCCTTCGTGTATGTGATGGATAAGGTCAGGTGATAAATTTGAGGGTATCCCAGGTCTGTTCGTTATATAAACTATAGAAAATAAAGTGAGTTTCTAATTTGGTTCATTATGGTATAACCCATAGAAAAGAAATTGGTTTCATAAAAATCATGTTATAAAAAAACATACCCTTTAGATAAAGAATAATAATGGTATATAGAGATTATATACCTAATGAAGCATAAGTAACATAAAGGATTCTATCTTAAATTGAAAATTATTTTGGAAAGAAAAATAAATTGGAATGTTTCTTTAGTAAAATATTCTTTCCAATTTGAAAAAGCACTATTTAAATTATAAAATATTATCAAAATGATTCTCTTTTAATATAACCTTGGAAACATATAAATGATTCCGTAAATGTAATTTTAAATGTTTTATTAATAAAACATACATTAAACATTGAAAAAATACATGTTAAAAAATTATACATTTTGAAATTCCTTTTCCTTGAAAACAACCTTGGGAACATATATAGGGAGGTTCAACAATCATTTAAAACAATTTATGAGAAACTATTCATTAAATAATAAAATAAACTGTTTAAAATATAAATTTATTTCAAAATACATTACTTTGAATTTAAGTATTGAAAATTATAAAAAAAATTATTAAAAAATTTAGTGGGAATGATTGAAATTTTTTTCGTACATGTTAAAAATAATGAATCCTTTCACATTTTGGATAGAAACCAAATGGGCCTTATTTTGAAAATGAAATGAAGTTTCATTTTAGAAATACTAAAAACATAGGTAAAAATTCATTAATAAATCCTTTCAGTAATGTTCAGACATTTATGGAGTCATTTTTTGGAAATATAAATATGGAAGAAAAAGGGTTTTTTTGACTAAAGAGAGAACTAAAGTTAGTTTAATTTATGAAAATTCATTATGAATATAGAGTAAATAAAGGGAGGAAAAGTTATGGAAACTTTATTTCCCTAAAATAAAAAAAGTATATGAAAAGTAACCAATTTTATAAGATATAGATCCTAATATTTCATCATTTGAATCATAATCGTAAACCATACTGATAAACGATGAGATTTTATTCTAAAAACATTACCACATTGGTAAATTTTATTTGTAATCATCATGAAAGAATAAATTTATATGAAACTTATATTATAATGATAATAAATAAATTCATGATAATACATGTCAATGGGGTTGTATATAAAAATCATAAAATACAATAAGTGCATAACATAACCTATGTCTCACTGAAGAAAAATTGAGACAGAAATCCCATATCACTTCAGTAAATTTTGGAATGTAAACCTCAAGAAAGAGAGATATGAAAATAGATATCTAAATACCATAACTAATAAAAATATTATTTATAAAATAAATTAATGGGAAGTATATACCCCATATAAAATAAATAAGTGGTAAATATGGCATCTGTCTCGCAAAAGTAAAATGTGAGATGTAAATTCCTTAACTTATGTCTGGACATCCATTGTACTCATTTGATCATCATATATAATAAATATTAGTTTATTATAAATATATTAAATGACCATACGTATAAATATAATACCATATATTTTTTACTTATGACCTCCTATTACTCATTACTCAATAATTCCTTCAGAAAATCACATTTTGGGTAACAAAAGCTTCATTTTTCGCACATGTTTTTTTTAAAGTCACTTACATTTTTCATGGTTCAATTATATAATAAATTTTAACCATGATATAAATAAAATATATATTAGTTATATATGTACTTATAGTATTTCATAAAATTTAGATATAGAAAATATTATTCACTATTCATAGAGATAGTAGGTTGTATATATGCATGAAAGTTGTTTCCATTTACTTGACGGATGAAGCCAAAAAAATGTTAAATAATATATTAAAGTTAAAAAATCATTCTTATGTCATACATTTCCCATATATTCATTAAATACAACTTTATTATCTTATATACAAATCTTTAGTGAAAAATGAATCGCATCGCTTCGTGCAGCAGTAATAAGCCATACACACAAATTAAAAATAAGATGGTATATGTGAAATATTTTTTTAAAATGTATAATTATGTATAAAATATCATTTTTATACATGTAATATATATTTATTAAAATTAAATTAAAAAAATTAAAAGAACATCATACTGGTTCACGAGGCGGTAGTCTTCTATACACATGGGTGACATTATTATTTTTCAATGGGTTGGGAGGGGAGAATATTGATATATTTTTATAATTAAATAGGCATAATAAATTCCAAAATATCATATATAAACATTAAATTCATCATTATATGGAGTCATTATAGGTGGTTATGGTAATATAATAACATCTATTTGTGGGGAGGTAGTTCTATGTACACACGAATGTCGATTTTCTGTCCCATTTTATTAGAGAGGATAAGGATTTAGGTTTTGATATTATATATAACATAATTATTTTATTTTATGACCATTTTTTAAGAACAATTGAAGGGGTTTGAGGAAGAAATACTATAATATTCTTGGTTGGGTACATTATCTCTTCTTTAGACATTATCTTTTGGGTTTTTACCAAAAGACTTCTTATAATGTCATTCTGGTCAAACTAAGGATTATAGGATGGGATATGTGATTTATGTAATGTATTTCTATAGTTTAAGTAAAAAACATTGGTCTTGGAAATATAAAGAGGTGAGGAGAGTGGGTTTACTTTTTTAAATGTGTTGAGAGGCAAACTTTCAATTTTTTGGAAAGAAAAAGGTGTACCCACATATTGTAGATGAAAAATGATAAAAATAAGACATTATCAATCATTAGAGGTGATAAGGTATAAAAACTTCTATAAGATGTGTTTTTTAAATGAATTAGGTTATTTATATCCCTTATCTTTTTAATTTAATCCCCTAATAGACCAATTTTTACCTTAACTTCAGTAAATAATATTTACTATTTTTACAATTAATTTTGGTCAAAAATTAAGTTGTACTTATTAACTAATAAAAATTATAATGATTAAAAATATTTAATCCATTTTTATAAATTCAACTCATATAAGTTGAAATTTTTTATTTAAAATTAAACATGTCGACTTGTTGAAGAAACGGTTTCCTAATGAGAAAATATTCAAAAGGATAATATGATTTTTTATAAAAATTTAATATGAAATTGATTCCAATGAAAAAATAGGGTTAATAAATATGTAACTGATCTAATATTTCTTTTAAACCCATAATAAAATAACTTTTTAGTTTTTCAATTATTTAAAAGAAATTATAATTCTTAATAAAAACCATTATTTGTCACTAATCATCAAAAAATTTATCTTCTTAGAAAATTTTAAAAAATAAAACAAAGATATTATTTAAATAATAATTTAAAAAATGAATTTTATTTTTTCAAATAAATATTATAAATTGGAAAAAATTAATTTTAAAATAATTGTGCAAAAAACCTAGAAAGAACTTCTTTATATAATAATAAAATTTATAAGCATAAGATTGTACTTATTCTTTTCTATTGTCTAGAAAAAAATAATATGAATTAAAAAAAAATTATATGTGTAATATATAAATTTCATTAAAATAACTCACAAAAACTGATTTACTTAATTTACTGAGGAAATATCGGTTTATGTGAATAAAAATAGTTTAGCAAAAAAAATATTTCCTTTATTTTCAAATGGTTTTTATTTTCATTTATAATTAATTTATCACCATATAATTCATTATATATACATCCATAAACAAAATATTTTTATAATTTAGTTAATCCTATTAATATCCACTATTTTAATTTCTATGTGATAACTATCATATTAAATAATTATATTTTTAGAAGATGTCATGTTTCATTAAAACTCTGTACTACATGCAATGAAAGGTAACCTAGATGTTACATTTAATGCAATCTATCAATGTAATTAACTTCATTAAAAAATTTAAAAAAATCTCAGGGTATAAAATTGACATCATAAATAAATTGAATCCTTAAAATTTGAAATTTTTCTCCATAATTAAAGTCTTAATATTTAAAAATACCTTTTTTGAAACCCTCAATGTAAAAAGGGTTATTAAATATTCTACTTAAATGGAGAGAAAAGTTTTTTTGATGGAATTATAGAAAAACCCATTACTTTTTTTCATGGAGGATAACATTTTCGGGATGTGAAAAGTTGGATATAAAAGAGAAAACTAACACCACTATTATTATGGAATGTGATATAAAACATGGTTAGGAGAATGTAATTTTCCACAATGTAATAAATCAATGACAGGTGAAAAGACCATTAGTTCATCAAAATGAAGGGAAATGTGTGTAATTTTTTAAATAGATACTTTTATTATTGTTGAATAATTTTCACAATGTGATATAATTAATTTATTTCATTTCATTTTATAATCAAAATTGTATCCCTTAGTTGTTATGTGAAAAAGTTTCCACTTTTTATTTTACATAAAGAAATAATAATGAAATATTTTTTATTCTTCAATAACTTGAGGATTTATAATATACATAAAGTAATTTTATTCCACTCAATCATTCTCTAGTTATTGTCATAAATTGAATTTCTAGCATAGTTTATTTAATAACATTCAACGTTCAACATAATCTATTTCATGAATAGTTGACAATGTGGATACTCCATGTCTAAACAAAAATAGAAATACATAAATTTATAAATAAGGTAAATAAATTTTTAAAATAACCTTCTCATTAATCCCTCAATCAACAAGATTGTGTCTTAATGTCCCATACCAAATTTTTGAATAAATTGATTATATGTTCTCTTAAAACAAGGTAATATCCTGAATTACCATAAACCCTCAATCAAAACCTACAAACATCATCATTAATTGGATAAATAAAATATATTATTGAATAGATTCCATAACTCCAACAATTTTTTAAAATTGATCAATAATAACATAACTCAATTATTTAACAAGTAAATAATTTGTTCCAAGGTCATCAATTCAATCATATTTAAATTATTCATATCCATAATCTCTTTATCCAAACATAATTATATCATCATAAATAATAAATTTTGGGATATATTACTTTAATCACATGTTTTTAACAAAATGTCACCTTTATATTAACTTACCTTTCTAGTTTATCTATACCATTTAATATATTCTTGAATATCCTTAATGAAAATATTATAATAAAAAATAATTATATATAACATAATTCCTATATTCCAATAAATAAGTAATCTAATCATTTTACTTCATTATTAAATTATTAACAAGGATTAAAAATACTATTCCTTAATATCCCTTTTATAAAATATGAAATATTAACGACGTATTGACATTAACAAAATTTAATATAATAATTCTTTTCAAGTTTAACATAAAGAGTATTTTCAGAACAACTCATACCTTTCTTATTTCATTCATGGATGCATCATCACCTTTACTATTAACATTACTCATACCACATTGTAGATTCTCTTCATGAGATTTCCCCTTGAACATAAATTAGCATAATGCCTGCACATTCAACATTTAAAATAATGAACCATTGATAATACCTTTGGGAGACCATTATTATCATCTTTTTAGTTAAATGATATTTTAATTTCCCATCCAAAATTACACAATTTGTGTAATTATTTTCCACACTCAAAATATATTTTATTTTCCTCTAATACATTCAATTAGGAAATTAATCCAAAATTATAGAAAAATAGGAAACTCTTTCTTGTTTCCTCTATGGTCTCCACCAACCGAACTCATAATAAAATCTATCTATATCTTCTTTGGTGAGTCGAATAGTTGGGTAAGGTGCATGTTATTAATCATAATTCCTGATAAATTGTTATAAATAAGCACAATATCCATAATTCTATTCAAAATACCATTTGTTTTCTCTTGAAAATTTTTTATATCACATTCATCTTTAACCCATTTCTATCTTATTCATTCCACTGAAAAAATCTAAAACACATAGTGTATGAAACAATATTCCTAGTGGCGTACGAGATAATCATGAAAATTCGCTTATAGAATCTCTAAATCAGGATTATTTCTTTTTAATATATGAAAAATTAGGCTTAACATAGGTTATTTGGGATAATTATACTAGTCATTCATGATGGTTCATAAAGCGTTTTTTAATTTACAAAGCATATCACTTAGGAGTGTAAAACCGTGTGTATAACAATTCCTGATGTCCTGAACTATGTGAAAATAAATTCAAATCAATGCACCATTTTCTAAGTTATTACCATTAGGTTCCTCTGTTCTATATCCAAATCCAATTGTAGTATCCAAATAGGTTTATAATTTTATAGAAACTAGTCTCTATATCCTTTAACAAAATTCCAGGATATTTTACTACACTTTGGATCATCCTATGAGTCATCCTTAGATAAATCCCTTGACATATCCTTAAAAATATCCCATAAGATCTCTCTAGAGTTTTCTCATCCTAGTTTCGAAATATTAACTAATCATATTGTTTCCAAAAAATAGTAAATACCCAATATTCTCATAAATATATATTTAATCATTTTAGAAGAATATTTGTTATATTAAACACACATATGTCTGAGGATCATAATTTTATAGTTCTTCTGGAATCATTGATCACAATATTTTTATTTCGTGAATGATATTTAACATTTCCCATATGATCTTTCCAAATTTAACTCTTAATAGACATACACTACATAAAACAATTTTTCAAAACCATTTGGAATAAAAACCTAATAATGGGTGAGCACAGATTCTCAGTAAGGGTAAACGAGGGATATATCTACATAAAATGAGTGCAAGGGTATAAGAACATTATAAAAACATTTTATAACCATACACTTCATATAATAAATCATAAAATAGAGTCATAGAATAAATATTTGAATGTTCAAAATACTTAAATCCTAATGGAATAAAACAAAATGATCCCTAAGAACATAATTTGGGAATAATAAATTGAATTTTTCAGAAACATAAGAATTAAATTTCATGTTCTTAGAAGAAAAGGCTCAATGAAAAATTTATCATAGTGGAATGGGTTGAATCCAAAAACCATCATAGTAGTCGATGATCACTCCCAAGATTATCATTGAGGATAATATATATTATTAAAATTGGTTCCTAGCATTTCCATTCTACTTTATTTTAGGATTTTTCAATTTTCTCTATATTTTTTAGTGGGATATATAGGTACCATACATCATATAGTGAAAATAATACAAAAATATGACACAATATCATAAATAATTGATCATATCATAACCTTTTATATTAAATGGCTTTCATAAATATTTCATCCTAACAAAACCTTTGAAAAAATAGGTTTCATAACCATTAAATTATTTTATAAAATCATATCACACGTAAGAAGAAGCGGGTTTCATAATCATTTTATTTTGGGATAACGTGTAATAGATAGATGGATTTCATAATTATATTTTTATTATAAACATAATATAATAAAATAATGAATAAGAATGGTATCTATTGATCATATCCTTAGTAAATCAAAATTAACCTCAATGGATGTTATCTAATATGGATAAGGATTTTTGAAAGAAAAATAACATTGACTATTTTTTATGGAAAATATAATTTCCACTTTGAAAAATTATTTTTTATGAACAAAAAAATTTCAATATACTTTAATTTAAAAATAAAATTATAAATAGATAACATAATATTTAAAAACATTTAAAACATTTCCCAATGAAAATATCTTTGTATATTTTAAAAACAATTTTTAAAAGAGAAAACATTTTCAGAATTATTTTCTTTTAAAATAATCATGGAATCATATTGAGGGTTATATAAATATAACATAATAAATTTCTTGAGGAAAATATCCTTTCCACTTTTAGAAAAAATTTTAAATTAAAAAAATATTAAAATCCTTTTATTTTAAAACATCCTTTGATAATTGTAAAGTAATAGTTACAACATTGAGTGGTCATGATTTTGGGGAATATTATACATGTTAAAAACAAAGACTAATTTTGGTAATATTAAATTAGGCCTTGTTTTAAAAATGAAAAGATGATTCTTTTTAAAATATAATTTTAAAAGTCAAAAATCAGTCAAAAGTCTTTAATGAATCCTTTGGTGAATTATAAAACCTTTTTAGAAAGCATTGATATGGAATTAAGGTGTTTTGACTAAAGATAGAAATATTTTTGGTATATATTAAAAGAAATATTTAATAAACTTTATTAAATAAAGTGATCAAGATTAAGGGAAATAACATATTTTCATTAATAAACTAAATTATAAGATAATTCATGATTTTATTTAAATATAGATAATAATATTTCAATATTCGAATCATAAATATAAAAAAACACAATAAACAATGACATTATATCATAAAACTATTACTACTTTTTTAATATTGGAAGAATGATGTTTAATGAAGCATATAATATCATTAAAATAAATATATTTTTGATATTTCATGTCACTGGGTATGTATATACCCCAATAAATAATATGGGTGGATAACATAACATATGTCTCAAAGAAAGAGAATTTAGACACAAGTACCTTACCACTTTAGTAACATTTGAACTGAAAACTACATTAATGAGATCCTATAATGGATATTTAAATCCTATATATTAAAATGATAAAAATGATAAAATAAATTAATGGGTAGTATATAAACCACATAAAAAAATAGGTGTCGAATATTGCATAAGTAATGATGATGTAAAAATTGAGATCAAAATCCCTTACCATATGTCTCAATTTCCTTCGTATATGTAAAATAATTATATATAATAAATATATGATTATTAAAAATATATTAAACAATCATAAATACATATATAACACTATATCAGATTTACTTGTGACCTCTTACTACCCGTTTATCAAAAATTTATTCTTAAGATCATGTGTTGGGTAATATCTGTTTTATTTTTCATATATATATTTTTCTTTTTCTTTTTGAGTAATCATAAATTGATAACTATTTCATAATATCCATAATTTTAACAATTATATAAATATTATATATATTCATTATATATTTATTTATATCAATCCATAAAAGTTTGAGATTGAAAATGAAACACACCTTTCCTGGAAATGGGAGGCCATACGTACTCATGAATGTTTTATCCATTTTCTCAATGGATGGATTGAAAGAAAGGTAAAAAATATACCAAAATTTTATAATAATAATTATTATTTATATAAAAAATATTCATTAAAAATTCCATTTTTTCCTTCAATGTAAAGAAATTGTTTAAAACTAATCACATCACTTCACGAGATTGTGGTTCATCGTACTCACAAACGACATTATCATATCCCACATGGAATATAATGTATGTATTTTTATGTTATATAATTAATATATTAGTATTATTATATTAAAAATATCATATTTTTTCATTTAATATTTCTTCATACCATCCATATAATACAAAAAATAAAAACACATCACATTATTTCATAAGGTGGTGGTCCACATTTTGAACGATCATTGTTATTGTTTTCTAATGGGATGGGTGGAACGAATTTAGATGTGTTATTATAATTATAGTGGTATAATTATATCATAATTATAATAAATGATAACTAATTATATTATTATATCCATCATTGACAGGTTTTTATAGAAAATGAATAACATTGGTCCATGAGGTTGTAGTGTACCGTACACATGAATTATGATTTCGTATCCCATTTAATGGAAGAGGAGAAGGATTAAGTTTATTAAAATAAAAAAATAAAAATAAGAATATAAAATAATCTAAGGATATTATATCATCATGTATTAATAATAATTGTCTTTTGTAAAGGAATAAATATAATAAAATACGCTGTTATGGTTGTTACCTCTTAATCGGAAAATTTCTTTTGGTTTCCACCAAAAGGAATCATAGGATGGATTTATGAAAAAACTAAGGATTATAGGATGGTATTATATAATAAAAGAACATATTTTCTAGTTTATTTTAAAATCAAATTGGTATTCGAAATTTAATGAGGTGAGGGGAGTGTGTGGCCATTTATAGGTGAGGTGACATGAACACTTGTCATTTTTGTAATGTAAGATGTCTACAAAAAAAATTTATGTTTGAAAAGCATCCAAAATGGGTCATTATTGATCATTGGATGTGATAAGGTCACATTATTTCTATATAAGTGTTTTAAAACAAATTTAAGGTCATTTTAAACCATTATCTGTTTAGTTTAAACTCAGGTAAACCCTTTTTTTACCATAACCATGTTAATTTTTTATACTATTTTTACTTTTATATTCGGTAAAAAATTAATTTATCCATAAAAAATAATATAAAATAAGTTTATTCTAATTAATAAATATATTTTTCCTAAATAAATTCATATATATTTCAAAATTTAATTTAATATTAAACATATTGATGCAATGAAAAAAAAATTTCTAAATAGAAAATCATCAAAAGTTTTACATGTTATTATATCGTAATTAAATATGAATTTTATTCCAATGACATAAATTTGATTAATAGATATATAATTGAAAAAATTTGAATTTTAAATACATATTTAAATATTCTTAATGTTTTTAGTACTTTAAAATAAATTAAAATTCTAAATGAAACCCAATAATTTCAATATTCATTAAAAAAATAACTTTTTAAAAAATATAAATATTTAATTCAGTGAAAAATATAAAATGATGATTTAAAAAATTAAATTTTTTTAATCAAATATATTCCATGAAATTTGAAAAAATTAATTTTAAAATAAGTGTGTGAAAAGTAGACAGAACTAGTTTTAAAAAAAATACAATTTTTACACATAAATTTTGATTTATTAGTATCTCTTGTCTACAAGACAAATAAGATGAATTTTAAGTTTTTTTGAATATATAACATATAAATTTTATCAAAATCATTCAAAACAATTTATATTTCTAATTTATTGATTTAAAATTCGATTTTGTGTGTAAAAATAGTTTCTAAGAAAAATATTTCCTTTGTTTTCAATTAGTTTATATTTGAATTTATAATTATTTTTTCAGAAAAGATTTCATTTTATATACATGTTTAAACCATATATATTCATAAATTAATAAATCCTCTTCATACCATCCATTTCAATAGCTAGGTTATAATAATCATATTATATAATAATAGTTTAATAATATGTCTTGTCGCATTAAAACTCAGTGTTTTGTGTAATGCAAGATAAAATTGAAGATTCATGTATCACAGTCATTCAAATTAATTAAAATTATATTGAAAATTATATTTTATAATATCTTTAGGTTTTACAAGATATATCTCATAAAATAATATAGGTTTATAACATCACACATTTCCCCATGAAACAAAATTGATATGAAGAACCCTTATGACATTGGAAATTTTTTAATCTGAAGTCATTTGAAACATGAAAATCTTGTATATGTGTATATATATATTAGGTTATTTTTGGGTATAATTAAAATAAAACACACTTACACCTCACATGAAGAATTTATAAATTTAAGGTATGGGTTATTTATCAAATTTTCAAATTCATGAGACATATCTAATATTTTTCTCCATTATTTATGTTATGGGGTGTGATGAATATGAAAATCATATAGTTTTATAAATAACTTCAATTAAATTACAATGTATTCTGTGAGATATTCTTGGAAATTATATTTACCAAAAAAAATTATGTTAATAAAAACACTGAATAATTTCTCAATAGAAATAAATTGATAATAAAACCCATTAAACACGGGTATCTACAGAATGAAATGCAATGCATAGGAAAAACATTCTATGTATCTTCAAACTCCATGAATTTCATTTATATGTTAAAATAAATTTATTACATATTAATAACACCCTATAACTTAAATAATGGTGCACAATATCAGATATATCTTAGGAAATTGAAAATTATATGAATAAACACTTACATTATATATGTAAATTCTTTATTTAAGTCCAAGTAAAAGGTTATCATTTCATTGATCCTTGAATCTAGCTGATTACTCTATCCAAAGTTCATTTTCTCTATAAATATTATGGAATTTCATCTTTATGTACAAATTATATATCTATATATTCTAATGAAACCTTACAAAATGATGTTTTGAGAGTTATATAATTAAATGCAAATGATATAATTTCTATTAAATAAACTCCATTATGCTATATAAATCCTTTAAAAAATATTATAGCCTTATACATCAACCAACGATCTCCCCCTTTTTTTAAATAATTAACCCATTTATTTTTAATAATATTTCTCTTAGTAGGTATTTATATTAGATCTCATACTGTAGATACATAAAGGGAATCATGTTCCTCCCCCCATGGGGGACAAACACTATTTCAAGTCCATAAAACACATTAAATCATTCCGGAATTTAGGGTTTACATCATATACTAAAAGAAAAAGGGAATTTTTTTGATAACTTTTCACGTGGAACTTTTCCATGGTACAAATAAACAATTATAATTTTAGTTAACCTCTATTTAATAGTGAAAAATTCAGAGTCAAACCATCTATTTCATGGGATTCCACTGTCCTTGAACACTATGATATGTCTGGACTAGGATGCACTACCGAAATTCAACCATTTTATTCTAATATCTCCACAAGACTAAAAAGTGTATCTAATCCAAAATTTTCCTACAAGATTTTGTATGGCATCATTAGATTCCAAAATTCTATCAAATAGAATCACGTTCTTATAATGTTACATCACCTGCATAAGAATGTTATGCATGGTTCTGATACTTCCATAGGATTTATTTATTAACAACAATATTTCTTATTCTCATGAAATTATTAGAGTCACATTCCATGATCCAATATTTAAATTCTTCATTTCCACAGACAATTATGTATATACTCGATACATACCCTCTATATTATTTGATTCCAAATAATATACATGTACATAGGCAACCACATTGCATAATGTTAGGTCATTAGAATTTGAATTCCCTCAAAACTAAAAAGTTTCGACAAGTTATTTATATATTACAAATGATGGACTCTGGTGAATATTTTATGTGGTTCAATTCATATAATACACCTAAATTTCATTGGGGAACCTTGGTTGACATCACATTTATTTCATTCTTTAGCAAATTATGATATCACCTCTAAAAAATTACATTCTACTCAAGATCAAATAGAATAGTATTCAAAAATTGATTACTCTTCCTCAAGTATAACCCTCACAACTCTATAATTCATCAATAAACACCTTTATCTAACTTTATGAATTTCAACAAACATTTAGTCTCATTTTTGATAATGGAATTCCAGTGAATAAATGTCATGAAAAGAATGGTCTTATGATTAATGAAGTTCACCAACACTTTTCTTGTGTTTTATTTATGATGTTAGTATTATAGTGATAACCTCTATAAAAATACACTAGAGTTGGCCCCCAAACATCTACGTGAACAAACTCCCACTTTTAGTTATTTGGAATTTACCTTCAATTAAAAACAACACCATCCACATCATTCTAAAGATGAAATATTCATTTTTTCTATACATAATGATTCCAAGAACAATTAACCCTTTATAGTAAGTATTTTGATCCACATTTCACTAAAATTACACATATTTTCATTCCATATATTACTAGATATAACTACTCCTACATGTATCAATCATTATTTTGAACCTATGAGGTATAATGTTCTATAATAACCCCTTTCTCTATAATCAATGAAATATGAAAAATTTTCCATGTTATATCTGGGAACACTTTAAAAGAACATAATTAATCAATTTTTCCATGGAAATTAATCCCTTCCCCAATTCCTGGATATGATTTATACCTTATAGGTTCATAAATATTTTTCTCTTATTTAATATGGATAAATACCCCATGCCAATGATCTAAATATCTGGATCATATACTAGATTATATTTTTCAAATAATCTAAATGGTAATTTTTTATACTCCACTTATTGAATATGAATCTCTAGATTATATCACCAAACATGCATGTGATCTAAAAACACATTTGAGTAAACCACTATTTTCCACATAAATATGGTTCACAAACCCTCTAATATAAGTATATATTCTGGATTTCTACCAATTTTATTTAAATACTTCATTAGGTGACCTTTATTACTATAATTCCAACATAGGGAAGAACCATTCACCATGATACTCTTTTTATATCTTATTCTCCCATTTCATTTCAGTATAATTTTTCTTCTAGCATTACACGCTCATACTTATGCACTACATGTATTTCCATAAGATATGTGAATATCATTTTTATGAATATCATCAATTAATATATATTCTTGAACACCCATGAAATTAAAATTTATAATTCCACTAAAATTACTCACTAATTCCATCATAAAATCCCATGAATCTACAGGTGTAGAGAGTAAAAAAATCAACATATCCATGTATTCGAATTATACTTTTACAAATTCAAATTGATATGTGATTTCAATAGAGACATTTATATGATTAGTTGAATATTTTAATTCTGATTTATGAATTTTGAATCAACTTTTTTGTTAGAAAACTATTTTAATTTTCGTTATCTTCTCAAATTTATCATATTAGGTAATTTTGTGTTTTGAAATGGCATTGAATTCTCAAATATTGAATGCTGAATTGTGGGAGTGTTATATTCCAATTAAGCTTACAGATTTCATATAAACTGTAACACCAATAAATTTTAGAAGAAGAATATTTTATTCTATATATTATTATACATGTTATAGTGATATTAAAAAACCAAATAAAAAACATTTCCTTTAATTTAATGTCATCTATATCTTATAAAACATTCAACATTGAGTCTAGATGAACCGTAATATAGTATACCATTATATCCAAGTCATTAAATAATTAGGTATGAATAGTAGTACATATATTATAATAATTATATGGTTTAAATGTATAAAAAAAATTCATTTTTGTCTATATATAATAATAATAATAATAATAATATATTAAAATAAAAAAGAAATGTTTTTGAAAAACTATATTTTTTCTAAATGACATCATAGTTTCACTTCACAAACATAATATAAAATTAAATTTTTCTGATTTTAAAAAATTTATTTGATTAAATTACCATCATTATTTAAATTTTAATATCAAATTTACCTTATATTTAAGTTTTTAGATTTTTCCAAAAATTTTCATTTTTCAGTGAATATTAAAAAATACTGAATTATAATTGAAAAATTCAATTTCATTCAAATTATTTATAAAGATAAATTATAAATTAAATTGTTTTAAAATAAATATAGTTTTAATATACATATATTAAACCAAATTAAAGTAACCTTTATCATTTTTATATTTAATTTTGATATAATACAATGTAAACTTTTGATCATTTTCTCTTCCAAAACATGCTTTCTCAACAATTTAGTGGGATTAATTTTATATTATTTTTATCTCCTTATCTAAATTGAATTTGGTAAAATGAATTTCATATTTGGAACGAAAATAATTTATCTATAATAAGTTCCACATAATTGTTGACCATAATGATTAGTGAAAAAGGAAAAAAATTAATTACTATGGTTATGGTAAAAATGGTCTCACCATGGGTTAAACTATAAAGGTAAAGGTAAAAATGACCTAAAAATTTTCCAATGTTTACTGTATGGATATATTTGAAACATATCATGTAATAATATCTATAATAGTCCATTTTTTACCCTTGTGGTATGTGATATATGTGGTTTCACATTTATCATTTCAAAAATTAAAAAGGTACCACTAACCTCACTTATAAAAGACCACCCCTATCCTCTATTTTCACCATGTAAAACACTATTTTTTCATGCACGAACTATGTAAATACCTTCTTAGAATCCATAAAATAATCGAAGAATCCTTTTTTGGTAATAAGTTTCTTCTATGAATACTTTATGTATATTCATAAAGAGGTTCTCTGATAAGAGGTAAAATTCATATCTATGGTTTTTTTAATCTTAAACCTTATTAAAATAAAATTAATTTAAAAATATATAATAAAAAATTATCTACTATATACTGTGATTTTATTGTGTTATTTTAATGATCTATATCAATCTCATATTCCCTCAAATTGGTTATTAATTCTTCTTAGATGTGTTTGATAGACTACCTCCTCGCAAACCGATGTCATTCATTTTTCCATTACCACCACTCATGATTGAGTATGATAATAGATATTATATATATATATATATATATAATATTAATAACATAATTATACCTCTTGTGTCATGAACCCCCTACCCCACAAAGTGTACCCCTCCCGGGCCAACAATGGGAGAAGAGAGATATTGACACTCGAGTCCCACCTCCAGTAGGCCCCAAGTTGATGACTAGAACCGAGGGTATAGTAACCACATGATGAGAGGGATTACCCTATAAGGGAACACATGTGAAATAGATAAATATGAAAGACACCAAAAAAACCATCTTATATCACAAGGTAAAATAAACCCAAGGGAAAATATGTAATTTCATACAAGAAATACAACAACTGAAAGGGAAAAATACAAGTACCAAAAGAATGTAAAATGATAGTGACCACAAAGCCCAAACAGCTCCTACAAGACCCTAAGCTAGTAGTAACAATACTGATCTCTAACCTACTCCATGTGACCTAAAAATGGTTTATATAACATTGGGTGAGTATAGAAGTATACTCATTAGGATCCTCCCCAGATCCTCTTGTGAAAAAGTAAATAATGTATGATAAGGAATAGTGAAAAACAGGTGAAACTAACTCATCACCTAAAAAAGTATACTATATTCCCAACATCACCATAGATAATTTGACCAAGTATCTCATACAATATAATATAATATTACAAAAGAATATCTAGGGTACCCTACTACCACTTCCCCACTAGTTTCCCTCTTTTCCCTAACATCATACGTCCTCACCATCTCTCTCCAAAAAGCCTTTCCCAAAGAGACCAAGGTGAAGCACCAAAAAATTCACCCCTTGAAACTTACCACCACATCCACATAACCAATATAAAATAGGTAGTTTATGGGGAACAACACATCTTTTATATCCTGTATCATACTTTTGGTATTATACCTCTAGCCATTATAGTAGATACACTGAGTAAGGATCCTCAATCCATCACATCCTATACACGTTACACCTATAGTAGTCCATAGGAAAAAATATCCAAAATATATGTGTGTGAAATAACCATAATCTATTATAGACCTATACACACATATATGGAGAAAACTAACCATCGTCCATACCATCATATGTATATACCTGTAGAATAGAGTGGGGCCAAAAATGGTAGTCAACCATCCATCCTTCTACCAGATTATTGGGGAAAAAACCCCCAGGGCTCAAAACCCCTAGAATGATAGTTTCCCTAACCAACAAGGTGGGTATCATATAGAAACACAAAAAGTACAGGATATAATATAGCTCAAAACCACACTATGGGAAACACCTAGTCTTAGAATCAACTACAGATAATGTCTCTCAGACTCCCATCTTCCACTACTAAGACTAGATACCATATGAGTACACAACCACTAAAAGATCTATATTATGTTACATTATTCATTTTTTATCAGTTTCACTTTACATTAATTAATTATTTACACATTAATTAACTAGTGTCAATTCCATGTTGCATTTAGTTATCTTTCCAACATAGATTGATTCCCTCCAAGAAAAACCAAACATAGTCCACGGTTTCTTAGAATTATAACCTCAGTATGGAATCCCAACAAGATCTAACCCCATGGGTTAAGTATTTATTTATTTCTTTAACAACATTACCACTTTAAATTTTCTATATTTCTATGTATTCTAGGAAAACATTATAAGCTTAGAAACACAAGGGGCTCAACAGGGTGAGTATATGAGCTACCTGTTGATTCTTTGCCACATATAGCAGGAGCATATACCCTTCCATCCTCAAGAAGCTGAAAATGGAAATAATGTGGTCTACCCCATGCATCTTCGCCTCTTTTAGAAGTAGGCTAAGAAAGACCATATACCTCAACCTTTGGGTAATGTAAATAATATAAACAAAAAGAAGATTCAACAGGCATCCAACTTCATAATAACATATAATCACAATTCCATCCCATTCCATCATCTCTGGTTCCTTCGCTGACAACCACATGCATAAACCGATACATTTTTTTACTCTTGGAATTAACTTTTTCCACAAACACTAGGCATACCTACCCCCACATACCACTACATTCATCTGGGATCATCCATCCTAGGATCACCTCACATCACAAGTAGTAGGAAAGAAACATAGAAATAGACTCCTGGCCCTAGAGTAAGTCATTCCGCCTTCACACACAACAAGCTCTCATGGCTCCAAGACTTAAGGAACTTGGCCATTACAATAAGGTGAGTAACTAAGAACATACAATGCATTAAATTTAACACAAAACTAGTTTTTTATTCCTTATTTAATTAAATAATTCAATTAAACATGCATAGATGCATCCATTTGATTATCATCAAATCACAACAACAACAGCAACAAGATTCATTAACATTCTTCTTTAATCCTTTATCCAAAAAATTTACAATTTATCATAGATTTCAATTCTTTACTAATTTCCATCAAGAACGACATGCTATACAAGAAAGGAATAAATATCACACTATCTAGAAAATCAAGAGGCAATAATATCTCGATGGAATTGATACCAATTTCATTAATCAAATTCAAATATTTATTATGTCAATTTCAGTGTGATGCAAAGGGATAAAACATGATATCTATACGATTTCGCATTAATAAATAGAGAAGAAATGAATCAGATACCTCAAAAGGCTTATGATTTTCTTTGCATGAGAATGGACAACACAAAAGATTATGATCACATCTCTCAAAACAACATACATCGAAGGCTGATCGACACTTTCTGATTGCACCAAAACAAGGTGGGTGCATATAATAAGAAATTATAAGGGAAAAAATCCAAGGGTCATGCTTCGATCGTATGACTCCTACAGGGGGAATACATTTGTTCATCTCATACCATGGAGAATAAGAAGGAATAATTAGTTTTGAAGATATCTTGGTCCTTTTGATAATATAAATGGAGCAGTGGTTTAAGATAACCATTTAGATTTTCCATTATATGTGGATCTAGTCAATATTATGTTTTTTGACCGATTAATGTCACCCATACCCTTAGGAAAAATTTATATAGGATTTATGAGCATTGAATCATCCATAAATCCCTTAGAAATAGGATTTCAATGATTTTTTCGTCAATGTTAATGTTAAAGGGGTGAAACTGTTGGAAGTTGGAAACAGTTTTCACGAGTCACTATTAGACGAGTCACCGTTGGATGAGTCACCATAGGATGATTCACCATTGGAAGAGTCACTATTTGATGAGGTACCATTTGACAAGTAACCATTAGTGAGTCACAGTTCATTATTCACCATTGGATGAGACACCATTGGAACAAGATACCACTGGAACGAGCTACAATTCAAATGAGCTGTCGTTGGAATGATATACAGTTTGAATGAGCTACCATTGGAAAACTGTAAATTTTGAAAACTATTTAAATCTTTCACCTTGACCACACAGAACACCTAAAACACCATATTTCAATAATGGAATGGACCATAGAGGTCAGAACCATTACATCAGATACCTCCCAAACTATTCTCACTTTTGAGAATCCAAAACCAACCTAGAGAGGAAACAAAAAAGGGGTCTAAAAAACCACACTATAAGATACCTCTCAAGGTTATAAAAACCACATGAGCTAAAACACATTAACAAAGGGACAACATGAAACCACACAATAACCAGAACTAGCTCCTAAATACTCTCTCAGGGGAGATACCTCTCAAAATAGAGCAAGCTAGAAAATTCAACAAGAGAAAGCCATATCAAAAACAGGAAGGGTCTACAAACACTAAATGAACATTGTTATAATTGAATTGATAAACATCAAATAGATCAGGGTACTAGGACATATTTGTGACTCAAATTCCCAGGTACTATCATCCACTCCACCATGCCACAACAATACAAAAACTAAGGGGATAGAATGCCCATGAAACTCTTTCTCCTATCGATCCAGACTCTCTACAGGATTATACTCGAAGGTCTCAACATATTTAACACCATTATCTCCCCAATATATGATGTGAGAGTCATAGTAAAGATAATGATAGAGCTATAAGTGAAAAACATCATGTATTGGGCACATCTCCATGGGATTTTCTACCTGATACGCCCCAACTACAATATGATCCAACACCTCGAAAGGCCCAGACAACTAGGGAGAAATCTAAATCCCATAACCAAACCTTAAATTCCCTTGATGGGGAGTCACCTTCAAAAACACATGATCCCCAATTCCAAACTCCAGAGGTCTCAACCTATGATCATCATAGGACTTCTGGAGATCATGTGCCACCTTCATCCTATCACAAATCACCTGAACCATCTCTATCAAATTTTGTACCAGTTTTGATCTGTAAATTGCTGACTCTCATACCACAGTATAGTAAAACAGAGAACGGAATGGTATTCCATAAATGGATTCAAACGGTGCCATACTGATGGTGGACTGAATCTAATTATTGTAAGAGATCTCTACCAAGGGAATGTGACTCATCCAAAAACCTACATAATACAAGACAGAAGAGTGCACAATTACATCAAGAGTCTGAATGTAAAGTTCTATCTAACCATTGGTCTATAGATGAAAAGAAATATTAATTCATAGCTAAGAAAAAAATTCATTCTAGAGAACTCTCCATACCCTAGAGGTAAAACAAGTATCTCGATCAAAAATGATCATCGTCGGGACTCTGTGGAGTCCCACCACCTCCCCCAAATATTTACTCAACCAAACCTCCTTTGAGATTGAATACATGATTTCTATAAACTGAGTTGATTTTATAAAATGATCCACTAACACCCATATAGAATCACAGAATCCCTAATATCGAGGTAAAATGAAAAAAATTCCATTGAGTTTTCCTCCCACAACAACTGAAGAATATCTAACATTTGGAGAAAACCACCAGGAACATGGTGCTCAACATTCACGTTCAAGAAGAAAAAACATTAAGACACAAACTATACTACTACATGTGTCCACCAAGTCCCCCAAAATTGACCTCTTAAGGATTGGTAAATATTTTTTCATGCCAAAATGTACCACTAAGGGTGAAGTATGGAAGTCTCTAAGAACCATATCACACATCTCTAAAGGAACAAAATACCATCCCTAAAAAACGCACGATATTGTTTATACTTTGACCAACCATCAGGGGCCTCATTACAAACCAATCGATCACTCCATAACTCAACCTCAAGATCCCCCAACTAGTACTCCTTCCCCAGATGCACTAGAGATGACTACACCATCATCTTAAAAAGAAAACCATTTCCCCCAAATTCTCAAATATCCATATGTAATGCTGAAAGATCTTTTGTCACTCTCTAGGAATCACCTGATTCATGAACTACAACACTGCACAGCTTCCTACTCAGAGCATCAACTACAAAATTATCCTTTATAGGTGTATACAAAATTTTGAAGCTGTAGTCATTTAAGAACTCTACCCACTGATGATGTCGCATGTTCATGTCACGCTGAGAGGAAACATACCTTAGGATCTTATGATCAGTGAAGACCACAAAATGATCACCGATGATGTAATTTCTCTAAAAATTTAGGGAAAAGAAAACCACTTACAACTCGAGATCATGGGTGGTATAGTTATGATCATGGGGACATAACTATAATGACCCATAAGAAACAAATGATCTCTTCTACATAAAAACAAAACCCAACCCCAGATGTGAAGCATAACAGAAAACCTTGAATTGTAGTCCTTCTTCTGGTAGAAAAAGAACTGGAGTATTGACCAACTTTTACTTCAAACATTCAAAAGCTTCCTGACACTAATCAATCCACATGAACAACTGATCCTTTTTGGTTAACACTATGGGAGGAATTGTACCGTGAGAAAAGTTGGCTACAAACATCCTATAATAGCCAGTTTGACCAAGGAAATATCACACTTCTACCATGGTCATAGTGGATTCACAATACACAACTACTTATATATTTGATGGATCAATATTTACTCCATACTTGGATATAACATGCCCTAGGAAACTGATGCTCGACAAATAGACTTAGGCTTTGATAACTTACCAAACAACTTTTCATGAGGAAAAACTCCCAAAAAGGAACACATATTCCTTTCATGGTCCGCCTTAGATGCAGATTACACAAGAATTTCATCGATGAAAGAAACCATGAACTTATCAAGGATCCCATGAAACACAGTATTCATCAACCCCAAGAACATTTCTGGAGAACTTTTCACACCAAATGGAATCACAATGAACACATAATTCCCATAAAGAAAAAGGAATGTAGTCTTCATGCTATATTCATCATTCACATACATCTGATGATATCCTAATAAAAAACCAATCTTTTAGAGCAATCTTTCACCCTTCAGTTGATCAAATAAATAATCAGTTCACATAAAATGATAGTAGTTATACATGGTCACTTTATTTATATGATGATAAGTAACACACAACCACAAACTACTATCACCATTCTTCATGAACAAAATTAGTGCACCCCACGGTGACACACTTAGCTGAACAAAACTGCAAAAAAATACCATCAAGTTGTATACATAGCTCTTGTAACTCATAAGGTACCATCCTATACAGATAAATCAAGATAGGAGACACACATTTATGTAGTTTGATCCCGAACTCGATCTATCCTTGAGGGGGTAACACTACAACCAATTCTATAAAGACATCAGGGTAATCTTCTATGAACTAGGGAAAATCCAACTTTTGAACATCCAAAAAACTCAGTATTAGCTCAGTAATCAAGGATAATAAGGATAGAACATGACTCTGACCCATATAAAGGTCTCACTCACCAAAAAACACTACTGTCACTCCATCAGCATCAATGAACCCCACCAAAATCTGGAAGCAATCCATGATATCCATCACCAAATACAACCAATCCATGTCGATGATGACATCATTTGTTGTATTCATAACCATAGGAAATCTCAACCAGAGTGGTGCTTCCACAACACTAGCTCACTATCTCTACATACATCAAAGAAGTCACCTCAACCTCTAACTGGTGTAGCCAAAGCCAATGGAACTGGAAGCCTCTCAACCTCAAGTCCCAAGGTATGGAAAAAGGTATGTTATATAAATGAGTGTGTCACTCCTGAATTTAAAAAGTCATGAACCCAAGTAGAAAAACATGAAAATGGTACCTTTAATGACACCCCGCTCACCTGACGCTATAAACACTTACACCTGAAGCAGACCATGAACTACTCCATAGCCTCTCTAATCCAGCTGAAGACTACCTCCATGGCCACATTCTATTATACGAGGATGGCGAGTGTCTTGGGTTTGTCCTCTTCCATCCCCATATATGTTTTTTTGATCCAAATTTGGTGTAATCAACTACTACAACCGTGGATTGAACTTCCACAATGGAGGAACCTAGAGTTGAACACCTATCACACATTGACTACTCAGAATGCTCGAATAGTCATAATGCTAATGAACTTGTCCTCCATAAGAAAAATAAGGGACTGGTCCCCTAGTATAAGCCCGAGTGCCACTTCCCCCATAGAAAATAGGCTTTGAGGGATGAGACGTACCCCCAACCGATTGGAAACACTTATTCCCTGAAATCTAGGAACCCCAGACCACTAATATTCTTTGTGAGGAATCCTGGGAACTCCTCTCTTATGACAATCCGGTTCAGGCTAATGTCCTCTCAAAAACTGATAAACTGTACAGAACCTCGAGATATATCTTCATAATAAACAAAGTGATATTGCGCTGGATCTCTGGATGAAAATCCTCCTTGAAATTCACCTTAATGACCTTGTCATCTAGAAACAGATCCGAAACATACTGCAGAAGGTTCCTGAAATATATCTCAAACTCCCCGACACTAGAGCTCCCTTGCCAATGGGTAAAAAGCTCCTACTGACTAGCCACCTTCATGATATATGAAAGGAACTATGCTCTAAACTATTCTTAGAACTCCTCCCGTGAGACTTTCAACTCCTCACAATCATCTACAAATAATAACCACCACTTCCTTGCTACCCCACACAACATCGTCACAACCAAAGAGACCCAGTGCTCCATCAGAGTGTATGAGTAAACCGGATTAAATTGACTCTATGAATTATGAATTGTTCAAAAAATTATATTTCAATAAGTACATTCCATGTATTCTTTATACGAATATGGAGAATGATTTCCTTCAACTATATAAAAAGGATTATGAATCCATTGGTACTTATGAGGAAAATTTGAAAATAATTGTGAGGTATGTTTCTGAAATTATAATCTGACCTGAAATTAATGTTGATCAATTCTTCAGTAGAATAAAACCTAGTCTCAAAATAGAATTATCCATTATATAATTTTTTTTCTATGAAAATATTTATCACTATTCTGTTGTGGTTAAAACATAGATTTTATTTACATAACAATCTCATGGGTTTGACATGAAAAGAAGGATAGAGTCCAAAGAAAAATATTAAAACCATGGATAAAAGAAGAGTATATTTCCATTATTCTTAATATGTGAGAAGAAACAATGGGGAAATTATCTTAAGGGGACTAGAAAATGTTTTAAGTGTGAAAGGGATGGTCATAGGGAAATTTATTGTCAATGTGATGGGATAATGTTACCTAATGATGTGAATAGAGAGAATTCATCACAGAATACACCACCTACACTCCAGTGTGTTAAATGATTAGATTATGCGAATTATTTTAACAAAATCCAAAATATTAATTTTAGTGAAAATTATTAACATCATTAGCCTCTTATTCTAATAAAAAAAGTGATATCAAATGTTATCAATATTTTTGACGATGGGTGTGATAATTATGTGTCGAATGTTACACTTACTATCCACTTTAGAACACCTATTGTCTTATTTAAATATAGATCAACCCATTATTTCCCATATATATAGTTTTATATGGGTATGAATATCCCACCAAAATGAATAGATGTATAGTTATTAGTGAAAACCCCTAAGGTTTTAATGATTTTTTCTCAAGTATATTATTCCTCTACAAATTTTGTTGGCAGGAATGTTCTTAGTGAAAATATTTTCATTCTCCCTTTGGTAAAATTTAATGTGATATTAGGAATGGATTAAATTTCTCTATAGAAATAGCATAATAATTTTTTATTAAGGGTAGTAATGTTTAATATTTCAAACCTACCTATGATAAACAAAAAATGTAATGATATGTACAAAATTTTGATGGAGATCACATCCTTTATATGGGTCTAAATTCATATTCAGAATGGTGTTAATCTCAAATGGTTGGGGAGAAAAATGACATTAATGATATAATGATTATGAGGAAAGTTTTTCTGTATTTAGAGAAATATATCATAGACATCAACAAAAAAAATGAAGTTGAGTTATTTATCAAAATAATACCTTTTTCTATACCAATTTTAAAGACTCTATATAGAATAGACTAGATTTAATTGAAGGAATTTAAGAAGAAAGTCCTTGATAAACTTTATAATGGATTCATTCCGAAATGTTTGTCACCATGGAATGAACCTGTTCTTTTTGTTAAAAAGAACATTGGATCATTAAGACTCTTCATTGGTTATCAATAACTGAACAATATCATAGTAAAGTACAAGTATCTCTTTCCCCATATTAATGAATTATTTGATCAACTGCACATTGATCAATATATTTCTGGGGATTAACCTTGAATAGGTATTTCAGAAAATTAGGGATAATAAATATGATATACCCAATACAATATTCCATACAAACAATGGAAACTATGAATATATAGTAATTCCATTATGTGTTACTATTTCCTCCACGATATTAATTGATTAAGGGAATAATGTATTTAGAGACTTCCTTGATCAATTTGTGTTATTATTTATAAAAGATATTATTGTCTATTAAATTATAATGTAAGATCATGAAGATCACTTTAGAACTGTACTAAAGGACCTAAAGAAGGAGAAAATATATGAAACATTTAAAAATTGTGTATTTTTTCTTTAAAAGGTTTCATTTCTAGGTCATAAAATCCTATGAGAGTGTATATTTATAGATCCATAAATGATATAGGCCATTAAATGCTAGTCTTGACTAATAACAGTGACTGATATCCATAGTTTTCATTATTTATCTAGATATTATTTATGGTTTGGTGATAATTTCTCTTGAATATATAATCTTATGACTTAGTTAACTCGAATGAGATCCAACTTCCTCTGAATAGATGAATATGAGGAAAATATCAAGGAACATAAGAGAATACTAGTGAGCACACTGGTGCATACATTACCCTATTGTGGTGTAGTCTTTAAAATATATATTTATGCATCCAATAATGGATTGGGATGTGCTATTATGTAGAATGACATGGTTATAGATTATTACTCATAAAAATTTATGTTTCGTTAGAAAAATTACCCAAAACATGTTTTAGACTCTTCTAAGGTGATTTTTTCATTAATGAAATGGAGTCATTATCATTATAGAGAAAAGTGTTATATATAATATATATATAAATATATCAATCATAAATTTATAAATAATATAGTCACAAAAAATAATTTGAATATGTTATGAAGAAGTAGGTTATAGATTATTAAGGATTATGATTAGTTAATACATTACCACCATGGGAATGTGAACATAGTGGCTAATCAATTGAGATAAAAGTATGAAAATATATTGTCTATTATGAGGATTTAAAAATAGATAATATTTCTAGATTTTTGAAGGATAGATCATGAAAACCTGAAAGAAGGGGAAAAATCTATTAAATTTCAATTGAATATCCAACCTTCTATCCATGTGAATATTAAAGGGGCACATAAGGATGATGTAGAGATAAAAAGGTTGTTTATAACATCTCTTGAATTTAACCTTGATTATGATGGAATGATAAGGTTTTGGTACTATGTTTGTGTGCCATGCGTACTATATTTTAATAATTAATTACTATAGGAAGATCATAGAAATTCATTCTCTATTCATTATGGAAGAAAAAATATGTATAGAGATTTGAAATATTTTTTCAGGGGGGATAGAAAGAAGTATGAAATAGCAGAATTTGATTCTCGATTCTTGGTATGTCATCATGTTAAAGTTGAAAGACAAAATCCTAAGGGGATGCTACATCCATTATCCATAGATGAATGGAAATTGTTAAAAATCCCTATGGATTTTTATATTGGACTCTCCATAACATATAAAGGAAATAATCTTATATGGGTCTTAGTCTATCACATTATAGAGGAAACACACTTAATCACTATAATATAATACTTATCTCTTGATTATCATTCCTAGATATACATTGATGAAGTGGTAAGGTTTCACGGATTACCACATTCAATTTTATCTGATTGGGATTCTCGGTTTACCTCAATGTTGTAGTGAATTATTTATCAAAGTCATGATAAATAACATGGTTTGATCATTGTGTATCATCACTCAACAGATGGTCAGTCTAAGATAAAAATTATAACCCTAGAGGATATGTCAAGTTCATGTTATTTGGATTTCAAAGATGTTTGGGATCAACACCTTCCTCTAGTTGAATTATCATAGAACAGTATATTTCACTGATGAATTTAGATGGATGCCAAAGAAGAGTCTATGAAAATATGTTTAGAGATAAAACATTGTGGAATAATGTTTGAAAAACAAACCTATTTGGAACAATTGTAACAGATTAAATGGAAGAGAATATTGTATCCATTCAGTATTACATCAAGGTAGATAAAAGTACACAGAATATTTATGATGATAATGGCCGACGATATCTAGAATTTAATGTTTTTGATAAGGTTCTTCTCAGAATTTATCTTTGTAAAAATATTATGAGATTCATGAATAATGTGAAACTATGCCCTTGGATTGTTGGTCCCTTTGAAAGTATTGATGGTATCAGGATGATAACCTCTTGGTTAGTGCTTCCACTGAGCCTCTCTCAAGTAAATAATGTGTTCCATGAATCTGTCCTAAGGAAGTACATACCTTACCCTCCACATGTAAAAAACTCATAAGTCATACCACTAGAGGAATATCATTCTTATGATGAACAACCGATGGAAATTCTATATCATATAGAGAAAGTACTACAAAACAATAACATTATGTAAGGTACCAAGATGGAATAACAGAATCCAGTTGGCTAGGATTTTAAAATTTTCTGCATCACCAGAGTGACATAACCCTGTCAACTCTGGTGATCTTGTCCTAGTTTAGTCCGAGGATCTCACATGGTTTAAATAGATCACAAAAATAAACTAAACATGTACCTAGTTGGAATTGATGTGTACAAGTCCGCCGTAGGATACCAACGATCGTTGCCCGAAGACTTCCGCATTGAAGCCCTATAGATCATCCACGCATGCCTCTCGGATCAGCCTGCGTGTTGTTTTTCAAGATCTGGGTGCTAGCGCGGATCTTCAATGCTCACTTTAGCACAACAACGATCACTACAAGGAAAGATCCTTCAATCCATGATGAATGAACTTGAAGATATTATTTCACTTGAGAGACTCTCTCTCTAGATTACAAGAGGATAGAGAAGCTATAAATCCCAACACATAAATAGTTCATATGGGAGAGCCTCTCTCTCACTTATATAGGGAGTGTTTAAAACACGCAGTATGGATTCCCGACCCCCGTGTAATAGATGTAAACTATATAAGTGTTATAAATAATTACTTATGAAAAATAAAATTATGCCATAAATAATATTTATAATTTA
This sequence comes from Viscum album, assembly GCA_963277665.1. Lineage (NCBI taxonomy): Eukaryota > Viridiplantae > Streptophyta > Magnoliopsida > Santalales > Viscaceae > Viscum > Viscum album. Next base: position 1,445,428,523 of record OY728151.1, on the reverse strand, counting down.
TCACTTACTTGTAATATATAAATATATTACGTGATGAATTTGAGTCTTCAACTCGACTCACACCTCCTGCTAATATTAAACAAACCTAGGATATTAAAATCCATTCGAATAATATTAATACTAGTATTTACTATATAAATTGTAAATACATGTTATAAATAAATTCATCGATTTATTCTAAACATGAATAATTAATGAATTTATTTATTCATTGGTGATCCATAGAACGTAGACAGTGCTCAGACCCTTTGGTGGAGCCCCCCATGTTCTATATTCCTATTCACAAAATTGGGCAGATTCTCAAGGTGCTATTGTGTGTGACCCTCTAGGCCCTTACCTTAATAGTAGTGAATAATATCCACCGACCTAGAGCGGGGTCTAGCAACCCATCAAGTCCCCTATAGAGATAAGGTAAATTCAAAGCAATGACATCCTCCTTATGAACACAGTCTGTGTAATATAATCTCTTCATCATAGAAATCTCAATAATGCAGAATGCATACTAGTGTCATCATTATTTATTTTTCTTTATTTGGTTTGTTGATTTGTCCAAACGGTCTTACCTTATACTAACATGGACATGGTTTTAATGAAGGTGCAACCGTCTTAATCAACCAGGACTGATATATCTCTTCCTGAACTCAGAAGCGACAAATCCATTCTCTATCATTCAATCAATGCCATGACATTAATGATGTACCTGATACAAACTACCTCACCATGACCTTGTCACCATGGTTTTCACCTTGCATAAAATTTATGTAATTAAATGACATCCATTGACAATGATCTCATTTCTAAAGACCATTACACATGTTTTTAGATAGGAACGAACAATGAAACCTAAAACATTTGGTGTTCCTATTATGAGAATCTGTCCTCATGATCTCAACTACTAGAGATCATCAAGTGCGAACTTCATGAGAAGTAGTCTCAATGCTTCTGATACCCCATCACCGAATGGCCACACATCATCTGTGTTCTTCCATAATGATGTAACTGGACCATAGGACGTCACTTTAAGATTACTGTCATGGAATCTTAGGGTTATCATTATATCCTGGGATCTACTATAACCCTTTGATGAGATAGGTAATCTATGGACATTACCATAAACAAAGTGGATGCACAAGTATCGACACTATTATGGAAAGATAAACACATGTATTATAAAAAACTGAATACATGTAGTGGTAATCAAAGTACAAAACATGTTGGGTATAGGGCACCCACTTTCAACACTCCCACTTGCACTAGAGCCATCTGCTAACTGGTTTCAATATGCTTGCTCTCACATGTGAATCATGCTTCTGCTGAGAAATGGATTTAGTCCGTGGGTCTACCACATTGTCCTCTATGGCTACTTTGATAACTTTCACTTCACCTCTTTGAGTAAAATCCTTCAAGAGATGAATCTTCTGAAAAATATGCTTTGTTCTCTGGTGAGACCTGGGATCCTTGGAAAGCACCATTGTAGTAGCATTATCACAATATACTGGTACATGGTATGAAATGATAGGTACAACACCAAAGTCTGAGATAAAGCAGCATATCCAGACTGCTTCCTTTGTTGCATCAGAAGCTACAATATATTCAGAATCAGCTATAGAATCAGCAACCCCAAATTTCTTCGAGCTTCTCCAACTCACTGCACCACTATTCAGGCAAAAGATGTAGCCTGACAACGATTTCAAATCATCATGATCTGTCTGGAAACTAGCATCAGTGTATCCCCTCACAACTAGTTCTTTATATCCTCCATACACCAGGAACATATCTTTAGTATGCCTCAAGTACTTTAAGATAGTTTTAACAATTTTCCAATGCATCTCTCTTGGATTGGCTTGATATCTACCCACCATGCTTAAAGAAAAAGCGACATCAAACCTAGTACATAGCATGACATACATGATAGAACCCTCTATCGAAGCAAAAGGGACTCTACTCATTCTGTCAATTTCCACCTGTGTTTGTGGACACATTTTTTTAGAGAGAACCATGTGACATAGGTAACAATCCTCTCTTGGATTGTTCTATATTGTAACTTTTGAGTACCCTATCAATATATGTAATTTGAATTAGCCCAAGAAGCCTTTGAGATCTATCTCAATAGATCTTGATCCATAGGATGTAGGCTGCTTCACCTAAGTCTTTCATGGAGAAGCATTCATTTTACCAAGTCTTAACTGACTGTAAGACATGGACCTCATTTACCATAATGAATATGTCATCAACATATAATATTAGGAAAACGATGGTATTTCCTTCAACCTTTTTATTGACACAAGGATTGCTTTCATTTTTGACAAAACCAAAATCTCTTATGGCCTCATAAAAACGAAAATTCCATGATCATGATGACAACTTCAATCTATAAATGGTTCTCTATAGCTTTCATACATTATTGGAATTCTTTGACTTAAAAAAACCTTCTGGTTGAGTCATATAGACATCTTCAACCAACTTCCCATTTAGAAAAGCAGTTTTGACATCCATTTTCCAGATTTCATAATCATGAAAGGCTGCTATTCCAAGCAATATTCTGATGGATTTAACAATTTCTACTGGTGACAAGGTTTCATCATAGTCAATGACTTGAAATTTCCTTAAACCCTTTGAAACCAGTCTTGATTTAAAGGTATTAACCTCACCATCCATGTCCATCTTCTTCTTGAATACCTATTTTCAACCAATGGGTTTTACATCAACTAGAGGGTCTACAAAAATACAAACTTGATTTTGGTACATGGACTCTATCTCAAAATTCATGGCTTCTTGACATTTAGCAGCTTATTTTCCTTCTACTACTTTCATGTACGTTAAAGGTTCATCATCCTCAAGGACTAATGTGTCACATGACTCAGTGACAAGAAAAATATAACTCTCTGGTTCTCTAACCTCTCGTGTACACCTACATAGTATCTGTGTCTTAGGAACAACTTCTTCTTCCACTTGTTCTTGTAGAGATTGTTCCTCGACCAACTCTTGTGCATCTGGATCATCGACATCATCTAAGTCAATCTTTCTCCCACTATTTCCAATAAAAATGTGTTCCCTTTCTAGAAATGTGGTGTATCTTGCCACAATTACTTTTCTATCTAAAGGGTTATATAGGTTGTATCCTCTAGTTTCATTAGGATAACCTATAAAGTTGAACTTAGTGCTTCTGGATGCTAATTTGTCACTTGGTAAAGTCTTGAAAAATGCCTCGCACCCCCATACACGCATGTGTGTTAGGTTGGGTTTCTTTCCATACCATAACTGATATGGAATCCCATCTGCAGCTTTATTTGGTACTCGGTTAAGGGTATATGATATTGTCTACAAGGAATATCCCCAAAAGGATAATGGAAGGGTTGCATGAATCATTATTGATCTAACCCTGTCAAGAAAGGTTCTATTCCTCCTTTCACTAACACTTTTCCATTATGTTGTATAAGGAGGAGTGAGTTGGGATACTATCCCACACTCCTTCAAGTGATTAATGAAATATTGGTTAAGATATTATCTACCTCGGTCTGAGCGATGTTATTTTATCTTCTTACCAAGTTGGTTTTCTACTTCATTTTGGTTTTCCTTAAATATCCAAAAGGAATCTGACTTATACCGCATTAAGTAGATATAAACATACCTACTATAGTCATCTGTAAAAGTAATGATGTATAGAAAACCAGCCCTTTCCTCTACTAGAAATGGACCACACACATTAGTATATATTAATTCCATCACTGCATTGGCTCTTTCTCCCTTTCCTGAGAAAGATGATTTGGTCATCTTTCCTTGGAAAAAAGCTTGAAAACAATCTAAGGGTTCTAACTATACCGAGTATTGATACCCTAATTGATGTAATATTCGTAATCGCTTCTTGTTTACATGACCAAGACGAAAGTGCCATAGTAGGGTGATATTTGACTTATGTTGGTTGTTTTTGTCATTGATTTCCATTACTGAGTTCTCTAGTTCCAGCATATATAAACCATTGTTAAGATGTGCCATACCAGAACATATGTTATCCCTATAAAAGAGACAACATTTATTTCCAAACTTGAAATAAAAATCCATTGTGTCTAGACTTGACATAGAGATAATGTTTCAGGTAACATAAGGTACAAAATAGAAAATTGTTTAAAACTAGACCCAAACCAGTTGGCAAGGTTAAGTGATAGTCTCCCACTGCCAAGGCTACCAGACTTGCACCATTTGTAACTCGGAGATCCACCTGAACTTTTGAAATCTTATTGAACCTACTTGGTTCTTGTATATGAATAAAAATGTGTGATCCACATGCCATATCCAATACACAACTTTTTGATAAAGATAGATTGCATTCAATGACAAAAATACATGAAGTAGAAGCATCAACTTACTTCTTCTTCCCATCTTTTCAATTCTTATTCTAGTGTCCTTTCCTTCCACATCCAAAGCAGACAGCTTCCCGCTCATTACTTTTAGTCTAAATCTTTGGATTCTTTTTAGGACGATGCATTGGTGTCTTTGGCCTTGACTTGGAATTATACCTCTTTTCCTTGACCTTTTTTTTCATGTTCACCATAAGGACAGATGAATTGGTATTTTTCATATCCTTATCATCTTGGAGAACTAAAGCCAAAAGGTCCGGGAGTGACTTTGTCATATCATTTATATTATAATTGAAAATAAAAGTCGAGAAGCTTGTTGGTAAAGAGGAAATAATGAGATCCAATGCTAGTTCTTGATTCAGTTTGAACCCAAGGGCTTTAAGCCTCTCAATATACCCAATCATCTCGAGTACATGAGGACCGAATTAGTGCCCTTCTACTAGCCTGAACTTATAAAGTGCACTTGATATCTCATACCTTTCTTGCCTGGACCTCTCCTCATATAGTTCTTGGATATGTGAAATCATCTTGTAGGATTCCTCATCCTCATGAATTTTTTGCAACTGGCTACACCTGGAAGACAATATGATTCATTGTACATCAAGTGCATCGTCTACATGCTTTCTCCATTTATCTTTTTCTTCCTTACTTGCTCCCTAAGGAGGCTCAATGGGAATTGTGGATTCCAACACATATAACTTTTTTCTTGGAATTGTACTATGTTCAAGCACCTGTAACACTCCTGGAAGTTATTACCGGTCAGGTTATTTTCATTATCCAAGATCGATCGCAGTGATAAAGTACTAGTGGTGTTGGTGATTTCCATTTTGAATCTACATCAGATAAACTATTAGAGGTTTGTAATTTTTCTTGTTTACCTTTTGAAATTTAAGATTAATAACTTATTATATCATTTTAATGTCTCTCACTATTTTAGCGAACCTTAATAGCCCTCACTATTAGATTCAGAATACATTGTCACTTGAGTATTCTAGTGGAAAGGATCCTCGAAACCTCCCTCTTAGTTTACAGGCTAGGGATACGCCACTACTTGAAGGGTTTCAAGGTAGGCACTAGACTGGACAACCACTTGTTTTTGTGGTTCATTGTGTTGTTTAGTAAAGTCCCAGCTTTTGGAATCTGAACTTGATTCCCTCAACATCTTGCCTCTAAAGTGATAGAAAGTTAGCTAAGGCTAATCCATGACTACTCACTTTAGTTAAGTCGACCCATTTATCTCATGAAAATGCCCTGGTATAAGAGGAACTCTAAAATATGGCTGATGAACACCTCAAACAGCTGGTTTTGTTTAGATGTGAGAAATGGAAGGCTGTTAGACTTAATATATCTTTGAGGGATTTTTATTTTTATTGATGAATATAATCCTTCTCTATTTATTATGTTCAAACTATGTTGTCGTGCTCAAAAATGAACATGAAATAGAATATAAATCATCACATATTTATGCATTTTAACTTGTTTACTATTCTATGTGATCACGCAATAATCATGCAGACACATTAAATAATAAACTATGTATAAAGTAAATCATGCGATCTGACTGGTCATGAGAATTCTATAAGGATTGATCCATAACGAATCAATCTGGACCAAGGGGCATCCATACATGAGTCATGACATGACTCACGTCGCAGCTTTCCCAGTGTAATGCGCTTGGCTCCCATCTGGTTTACCACCTCATCTTGGCAGGGTCTACGTCTCGGATCATCATTTAATTACAAATTTACTCGCATGCAGGTGAGGGGATCTAGGGGTACAAAATACCTCTTGTGCATTGGACATGTATTCCCTTATACATATTTGAAATTAAAAGGACGATTCACAGACCATCATTTATATAATTAATTATTATAATCATCACACACATTGAATAAATAATTAAATAAATAAATAAACACCAGACATACACAGTTCGGTCGCTTGCTCAAGACCAGTCGGGGTAAAATAAGCGCAAGAAAATTAAATTGAAATAAATTTAAATGGTGCGAGTGTGTTATAATAAATTAAATGAATTCGATTAAATTCCAATAATTTATTTATCAGTTCCATTTATTTAATTTAATTTTTAATTCTAAAAATTAAATTAAATCATTTATTTAATATGAATCTTAAATTAAATTAATATTTTAGATTAAAATAATTTAAACCCCCAAATTAATTATAATTAATCTAATTTAAAAAATTAAATTAATTAAAATTAATTTAAATCAGGGTACCTCTAGTCGGTGAGGAGTCTGGCAGGACTGCGAACTGCCGCGGGGTGTCGTCTAGGAGGAGTCCCAAATCACAGCATTACTGCAGCGTGACCGCTTCGTGACCGCGGCGTGACCGCGGCGTGACCGCGGCGTGACCGCGGCGTGACCGCGGCGTGACCGCGGCGTGACCGCGGCGTGACCACGGCCTGACCGCGACGTGACCGTGACCGAGGTGTGACTATGCGGTCCAATGACTCCTGCAATAGAAGCAGCTTCCGGCTAGGGGAAAAGGGAGAGAGAGGAGGCCAGGGAGAATTCCGGCTAGCCGCATGGCAGACAGCTCGCTGCTCTGGCCAGCTGGCGGGGTGGTGGCCCGGTCTGACAAGCCAGGACCCTCAGTGGTCGGGTCCAGGGCAGTCGTGAGGGTTTGACGAGAGGGTGGCCAGGGTTCGGGAGTGGCATGATGTGGTGGTCCAGGGGTGATCGGGGCGGCATGACCAGGCGGTCTGGCAGGGCTCGGGGTGGCGCGACCTGGTGGTCCGGCGTGGCTCGGGTTGGCGTGAATAGCTGGTCCGACGGAGCTTGGGGAGGCATGACTAGGTGGTTCGGCAGGGCTCAGGGCGGCGCGACTAGGCAGTCCTGGTAAGGGCAGTGGTCTGAGGCAGCACAACGCGTCAGTCCGGCGGGCTCGGTCCGAGGCGACGAAAGGAGGTCCGGCAGCCAAGGTGGGGAAGGGGCACCACTATGGTTTAGCCCCTATGGGGTGTGGCCTCCTTATGCGCTGTGTGACAGAGAAGACCCCATTGGGTCTTCGATTTTTTTAAATTTTGTCTGCTGAAAAAATTCCACCCCTTTTTTTTAAATAAAATGAAGAAGACCCCATTTTGGGGTCTTGGTATCCTCTTAATTTTTTAAAATAAAAGGATGAAGACCCCATTTTGGGGTCTTGGTCTCCCTCCCCCCATTTTTTTTAAATTTGTGGAAAATATTTTTCCACACCCCTTTTGTGGAAAATATTTTATAATAAAAGAAAATAATATATTTTATAATAATAAAATATTACATTTAATTTTAACTCAATTATTATTTAGATTAACATCAAATGAATGGAAAAACTATGATGTCGAATCGATTAAATTTTTTAAATGATCGTAACTTGATCATTTGAAAACAAAATGATGCGCGATCAGATCCGAATGAACCATTTTAACTTCCCAAACTTAAATTTTTTGCATCATAATTTTGTTGACTCAGAAAAAAAAATGTGATCGCTCTAATTCCATTGTAAGGTACCGGGGCAGCGCAACAGAAGTCGGTGGGCTAGGAATTTATATTTTTCTTCATCACCGAAGTGATGTAACCCTGTCAACTCTAGTGATCTTGTCCCGCTTTTGTCCGAGGATCTCTCAAGGTTTAAACAGAGAAAAAAAAATAAACTGAACATGTACCTAGTTCGGAATTGATGTGTTCAAGTCCACCGCAAGATACCGGTGATCTTTGATCGAATACTCCAATGTAGAATCCCTCTAGATCATCCACACATGCCTCCTGAATCTGCTCACGTGTCGTTCGTCAAGATCTGGGTGCTAGCGCGGATCTTCAACGCTCATTGAGAGACCCTCTCTCTATATACCAGGAGGAGAGAGAATCTCTCAATCCCAACACATTAACAGTTTATATGGGAGATCCCCTCTCTCACTTATATAGGGTGTGTTTAAAACACACGGTATGAATTCCCGACCCCCGTGTAATAGATGTCTGATATATAATTGTTATAAATAATTACATTTGACAAAAAAAATTATTCCATAAATAATATTTATAATTTATCACATACTTGTAATATATAAATATATTACGTGATAAATTTGAGTCTTCAACTCAACTCACACCTCCTGATAATATTAAACTAACATAGGATATTAAAATCCATTCGGATAATATTAATACTCGTATTTACTATATAACTTGTAAATACATGTTATAAATAAATTCAACGAATTATTCTAAACATGAATAATTAATGAATTTAGTTATTATTTGGTGATCCATAGAACTTGGACAGTGCTCAGACCCTTTGGTGGGGCCCACCAAGTTCTATATTCCTATTCACAGAACCGGGCAGATTCTCAAGGCATTATTATGTGTGACCCTCTAGGTCCTTACCTAAATAGTAGTGAATAATATCCACCGACCTAGAGCGGGGTCTAACAACCCTTCGAGGTCCCTATAGAGATAAGGTAAAGTCAGAGCAATGACTGCCTTCCTACGAAGATGGTCAGTGTAATATAATATCTTTGTCATCGATATCTCAAAAAAGCAGAATGCATACTAGTATCATTATTCTTTATTTTGCTTTATTTTGTTTGTTGATTTGTCCGGACGGTCTTACCTTCCACTACCATGGCCATAGATTTTATGAAGGTGAAACCATCCTAATCAACCAGGCCTGAGGTATCTCTTCCTGAACTCAGAAGTGACAAATCCTTTCTTGATCATTCAATCAGTGCCATGCCATTAATGACGTACTCGATACAAACTACCTCGCCATGACTTTGTCTCCATGGTTTTTTCCTTGCATCAAATGTATGTAATTAAATGAAATCCATTGACAATGATCTCATGTATAAAGACCATTACACATGTCCATAGATAGAAACAACCAAGAACACCTAAAACATGTGGTGTTCCTATTATGCGGGTCTGTCCTCATGATCTCAACTACTAGAGATCATCAAGTGCGAACTTCATGAGAAGAAGTCTCAATGCTTATGATCCCCCAACACTTTATGGTCACACATCATCTAAGTCCTTCCAAAATGATGTAACTGGACCATAAGACCTTACTTTAAGATTACTATCATGGCATCTCAGGGTTCACATTATATCCTGGGATCTACTATAACCCTTTGATGCGATAGGTAATCTAAGGACATTTACATAAACAAAGTGGATGAAAAAGTATCTACACTATTATAGCAAGATAAAAACTTGTATTATAACAAACTGAATATATGTAGTGGTAATCAAAGTACAAAAAAAGTTCGGTCTAGGGCACCCACTTTGAACACATTCAACTAGTTAATGTTTTGTTGAAAAACCAAAAGTTTGAGGAATCTATGTTGGTACTAGAGGATATGATGAGTGATATGTATCACCAACTTTTGTAATGGATTGATTAATTTTTAGGGTGAAATTTATATTAATTTGGGTATAATGTAAAACCATGTGATGACCTAGGTACTTATAAAATACTTTTTTTTTCATTCTGGAATTAAATAGTTAAATTCACTAAAAATGTATAATGAAATAAGTAGTATTTATAGAAATTAAAAAATCTATAATAATAGAATAGTAACCTCACCTATGAGAGTATAAATAGAATTTATGTATCTTGTAAGTGAAAATAGGATATATTTATATCACAGAATATGTAAATACATGTTTTGAAAATGATAAATAAGGTGTTTGTATTTATGTGAAAAATATTTTATTTACAATATTAAAATGAATATAAAGTTAAAAAGAATTATTTTCTTGAAATTTATTCAAAATTTAATATTTTATTTTCATAAGATTATATTATAGTTTTATGAATCCTTAATTAATTTTACAATGTGTCATTAAATCTGTTATAATTTTAAAATCAGTATTTATTAATAAATAATACTTTTAAAAAGAATTTAAATTTCATATATTTAGAAAAATATTTTAAAAAAAGTGATCTCATTTTTTAAATAAACAGCTCAAAAAACTATTGGCATGAAATTTTGGGATTTTTAGAAAAATATCATTTCATTGTGAATAATGAAATAAAATAAGTTAGAGTATTTAATATTTTAAGACACATGCATGAATTAGAACATCATGCATGATGTCATCACCCATTCGTTCTAACACACATACACTATTTAATGCATTTAGTCCCAAAAATAATCACTATTGATATTATTGAGCCAAAACAATAAACTAACGAATAAAATAATAATAAAACACCCCTTTCTTCCTCTATAAAAACCACCTCTCACCACCTTTTATACTCACACCTCCAAATACTTGAATACTGTAGAAATTTTTACCAATAAAAATATGAAGCCTCTTCCCCATGTTCAGGTACCTTTTGATACAACATAATACCAAATCCAATTTCCCTAATGTGTATATCAAGTAGGACAATTCAAGAGTAAAAAATCCTCTCTCATTTCATTTTATTTTATTTTCTTATTATCTCCTCACAAAACATCATCCAAGTTATATAATAACAACATTGACATACATATAATATAATTTTAATGTGTAAATTAAATATTCATCATCAAACCTCTCATATTATCTTCTTGTTATAAAAAATTAAAATATAATCAATGACATGTCGATTCAGTGAATTCATGGATAATGATTTTTCATTATCATTTTCTGCATTCATATCTAGTATTAAACCATTATCACGGTTAAACAGTATTTTATTATAAATATTATAAGTTATATAATGTTTTAGAACTAGTATATAAACATGATATAAAAAATGATATAATTTCCTGATTTTCGGAAGAACTCCCAAAAAATAAACCATTTTTTTGCCATTAATGTTTTATCTAAGGAATCATTAACATATTAGAAAAAAAAAAAATATATGGTATTAATTAAAATTATGGACCCATATTAATAACATTTTCCTTTAACATCTGGATTCTTTCTTCTATTAAAAAAAATCCACATTGAACCAGCCATGGAAACCATGAAATTAATGCACCCAAAACAATGAAAATAATAAGATATTATTAATTAATGGTTAAAAAAGTTTTATAAAAATAATATATAAGGTATTATAAATAGTAATATAGTTATATAAAAAACTAATAACACTCTTTAAACAATTATACATGAGTTTTGAACACATTTGAAGGAATAAAAAAATGATTTAAGGTATTTTTTTGTTAAAAATCCTCTTATAATGTCTATTTTTACAAAATTCAAAAGGAATATTTTATTAAACAAATAAATAACGAGTGGATTTTTCTCATTCATGATGACTTAATGTTTTTTATTTTTTATTTCTAGATTTTATGGTTATTTTAATTGAATATGTTTTCCTTGGTATATACACTAAATTCCTTTAATATTTTATTTTTCTCAGTGAATGATTTCAATAATGAAAGTATTATTGTTTAATGAATATTTTATGATTATTGGGAATTTTTTATGATGATGGGTGGGTCCATGTTATACCTCCAATGCATTGGGTATTTTTATGTTATATTTTGACCTTAATGGTTATCCCAAGTGTAACTATGGAGGTTACATCAATAGGTATTCATGAGAGATAATTTTTATGGTAGTCATGAGGGTTATAAATCATAAGGTAGTCATGAGGGTTACAATCTAATGAATGTATGGTTTGAAAATGATCCCCCAAGTAACCTATATGGTTATTTTTGTTTTCTATATTTTATGGAAATATCTTCTTTTCACAAATTAATTGTATCATACTTTAATAGTGAAAATATATATTTGTGAAAATGTTATCATATGTTTATTAGTATTCATAGAATACTGGTTTCTTTCCTTATTTTAATGTCCATTACTGAGGTTTTTGTTCTCCTATCATGTTTTAATTTTTTTCATTGGTTCTATGGTAGGGTAAGGGTAATGAAGAAGAAAAACTGAATGTTGTGATCATTTTTAATGAAAAGAAATCATGATTTATTTGTAAAGACTATTGAATTATAAAAAATAGACATTGTTTTAGTTGAATTCACTTTTTATGCTTTTTTATGAATTATAAACTAATTGTATAAAACCATAAGACAAAAAATATTTTGGAATGTACTAAAGTGAATTCTAATTAAATTAACTTGATTATGTAATGCTTAAGGTTTGGTCTATAAATATGGTATCAAAGAAAAATTTAGATAACATTATGGGATATGATGATATTAATAAAATTCCATAAACTATATTTACCTTATTATTGTTTTGAAATGATACAGTTTTTTAATATTACAACTATTTTTAATCTATGATATTTTTGTTCAGAATCGTTTTTTATTGAGGAAATAGAGAAGCTAAAGTTAGAAGGAACAAAGAGGGTAATATCATTCTGAATCCCCAACCTGTATTGTTGGTAATTTTAACCAAGTAGTTTGTAATAGTAATTTTTCAGTTGACTCAATCTATAAATGGTAGTGGAAACCATTCAAGACAACAACCAGAGTTTCCACAAAGGAATATGATGATAGTAAATCATTTTATATGGAAACACCCTCCAACATTCATGGGATATTTTTACCTAGTAGAGTATTTAGGGTTGATTAAATCCCTTGAATTATTATTTGATGTTATGGGGTGTTTATATAATAAATAAGGTTTTTATTATTATTTATCATTATAAAGGTGAATATGACCAATTGTGGTAAATGGTCAATAATACCAGAGAAATAGAAGATATTAATGCCTTGTAATGGGAATAATTTAAGAATATTTTCCTGGAAGAATATATTCATATGGTGGTTTGGCCTGATATGGAAAATTAATTTCTTGAATTGAAACAAAATGAAGATGATTCAATGGATGTGTAGGAAGAAAATTATCTCTATTGAAATGGTACAATCAAAATCATACTCATGATCTAAATAGTGAAATAAATATATTTTACTTAGGATTGAAGCTAATATATTGAAAGGAATTGGTTTCTTGTGAATTCAAAATTTTTGAGAAACTTGTTCGATGTGATGAGAGAGTTTAAATGGAGTTATCTGATGATCAGGTGTACTTTGACAATAACCATAAAAATTTCTATATGGTTATAAATGGGTATGAATATATCAAATAAATATGAAGGTAAGAAAATGATGTTTCTAGTCTATAGAAGGTTTGGAAAAAACACCTTGGAAAATGACATAAAAAATATAGGAAGTGTTTCTAATGTGGTATGTTTGAATATATGTATCAAAATTTCAAAGAAAATGATCCCATGTTTTTTTCTAATAAGAAAAATGTAATGTGTTTAAAATATGGTGAGGGGAGGAATTATGCACGTACCTTCCCAATTAATGATCGTAATGACAGGGATTAGTCAGTATTTAAGCTGAAAGGTATAGTGAAATACTTTGTGACAACTTTAGTAGAAGTTAGGCCATCCAATTATGTGGTATCAGGTACATTTATTGTTTACAAATATTTTACTAATTCCTTTTTTGATAGGGGTATTATCATTACTTTATTTCAAAGAAAGTTTCTGGTTAATTTAAAATTTCACCTCAAGCAATGAAAATAGAATAGTTGTAAAAAAAACCAATGGAAGTATTGAGGAAAAACAGAATTATAAGAATATTTTTTTGTTGTATGTTAAATTAAAATACATGTAAATATTTTTTGGTTCTTCCTTTGTAGAGTTTTATGTAATTATATGTATGGATTGGATTTGTTTTTATCATGATATGATTTATTTTATAGATAAAGAAGTTTCGTTCCATAATGATTTTGACTTTGCATACAAGAATGAACCCAAACCATTGAACAAATATTAGGAAGCTAAGAAACTGTTAAATGATGTAAATGAAAGTAATATTGAACATATTATTTAAAATAAGGGAATTATTCAGATTAATTATATGCCAGTGGTAAATGAATACCTAGATGTTTTCCTAAAAAAGTTTCCTGGTGCTATACATGATTGGGAAGTGACTTTTTTATTTAATTAGTGCATGATTCTGAAAAAATATCAGAACTCCATAACAATTGCCTCAAGTTGATCTTCTAGAATTTAAAACCTTGTTGCAGTAGTTTCTTGATAATGGTTTCATTCATACAAGCACATCACTATGGGGTGATCCAGTTTTATTAATTAAAAAAACAATGATTCGAGGATTCTTTTAATTGATTATAGAGTATTGAATAACATTATTTTTATGAATAAGTATCCATTTAATCATATTGATGACTTGTTTGATCAGATATATGGAGATATTTATTTTCCAAGATTGACATGTGATTTAGGTACCATCAGCTGAAGGCGAAGGATGATGACATCCCAAAAAAAAACATTTCATTCAAGATATGGGCATTATGAGTTAGTTATAATTCCATTTAGTTTAAAAAATTCCCCTGTATTTATAGATCATATGAATAGAATAATCTATGAATATTTGGGTAATTTTTTTGTTGTTTTTATTGATTATATTTGTTTTATTGAAAATGTTATGAGGATCATGAAAACATCTAAGGATTTTTCTTCAAAATCTAAAGGAAAAGAAGTTAGATGGTAAATTGGGAAAATGTTATTTTTTATTGAAAAAGATTTCTTTTCATGGGATAATTATTAATAAGGATTGGATAATAGTTGATCCCACAAAAACAAAAGTTGTTGATGAATTGGAAAGGCCTATAAAATTTTACTGAGATTCATAGTTTTCTTGTATTAGTTGGATATTATTGGTGGCTTATTAAAATATTTACAAAGTTCTCTGTCCTTATAACTATGTTTTCCTAAAAATGGGTTAAATTTATTTGGATAAAAGATTTTGATGTCTATTTTGATGAATTTAAATGATGAATGGTGAATTCTATAATTTTGGATCTTCTTTCTATAAATAGAGAGTTTATCATCAAATGTGATGCTTTACTAAAGGGACTTTGTTAAATTCTGATATAGAATTATCATGTAATTGGTTATGCTTAATGATATAGAAACCACATGAGTTAATTTACCCCACAGAAGATCTAGAATTAGAATCTATGGTTTTTAATTAAAAAATTTGGAGAAATAATTTATATGGTGAAAAATGATAAATATATACTGACCAAAAATTTTTGTAGTATATATTCATTCAGAAGGAATTGAATATGAGGAAGATAAGATGGATTCAAATAATAAATGATTATGATTTCACAATCATTTACCATTTAAGAAATGAAAACAATGTGAAAGATTCCTTGGCTTAAAGACATCATGCTACATTAAAAATGTTATGATTGGGACATGGAAATTTGATTAATGATTTTTTGAATAGTTTCCTTAGAAGTTTTGGGTGTAGGAGATTTCTCATGTTTTGTCTTAGGTGTCAGTATTGTTGTCTCTATCATATAGAATTATGAAATCACGGAAGGAAGAGCTTGAGTTGTAGGAAATGGTATAATTGTTTTAAATTAGTTTATTTCTAGAATATAAAATTGAAAATAAATGTGTTTTGAGATTTGGGAAGAGATTACATGTTCCTTAAAATTCCTAGATAAGGAAATAATTGTTATCTGATGCTCATAGTTTTCCATTTTCAATTCATCCTTACAACACAAAGATATGTGGGGACCTCTTGGAGTATTTCTAGTGGGATGGAATGAAAAGAGGTATTATTGATTTTACCATGAAATGTTTGAATTTACAATAGTTTAAAGAAGAGTGAAAACTACCATAGGGGATTATTCCGACATTTCAATTTCTATATTGGATATGGAAAAATATAACCATTGAATACATGGTGGGACTACCAAACACATCTTGAGGTAACAATGCAATTTGGGTTATTATTGATCAAATGAAAAAGTAGAAAACTATATTCCTATCTGAGATACAATGTCATTGAATCACCTTTATCGAATGAACAAGAGATATATAGTCAAGTTACATGGAGTTCCCCTATCCATTGTATCTGAATATGATCCCTAGTTTACTTATAACTTTTGGAAAGGAATTCAGAAGTCATTTGAAATAGAATTAAATTTCAATACTACATTTCATCCTCAATCTGATTGAATGTCAGAGCAAGAAATTCATACTATAGAGGATATGTGTAACATCCTAGGAAAATAAAGAATATGAAATTTTCATATATATTAATATTTTTGAATTAAATATTAATTTTATTTTAGAGGATATTATATATTCAGTGGAATATCTGACACACAACAATGGGTTTCTCCGAAGTCTTAGGTTGCACACAATGCTGAGTCATACTAAAAAATAATAATATATTATTATTTTAAATGGTAGTTAACACCTATACATTTTAATGGTCACAATGAAAATAACTAACTAAAATATGATTATACATTCTTGTTAAATGTTTTTAAATTTATCCAATAAAAGTTAGAGGTTTAAAATGTGAATGAATCTAATTTTAAGCATAAATACTCTAATATTCTTTAAAAGGTCGATTTACTGCCTTTTGCTGGAGAACCCTCTTTAAATATAGTTTTCTTCACTTTTATATGTTATATTGGACAAAATAAAATTCTTCTTTAGAATCAAAACATCAAAATTTACTTTCTCTAAATTTTTGGTATTTTTCTGGTAAAATCCATTTTTGAATGAATAGTGAAAAATAATGTATTTTAATTCAAAACTGCATTTTAATATAAGTTATTTATATGGTTATATTATCTTTATAAATGGTTTTAAAATTTAATTAGATTATATTTTTACAATTTAATCCTATTTTGTTCATTTTATGTTATTTCATTTTGAAATTGGGCATAAACAAGTGTCAATCTTTTGATAGTTATTATTTCTTAAAAAATGTTTTTTTATTGACAATGAGAATTACTTTTAAATTAATTAATGAAACTTATATTTTTTGAATATGTTAAAATAGACATCATTTTTGAATTTGTAATATAAAATATTTCATGGAATTTTTTTTTTGTATTTTTCTGAAAACCATTAATTTTAGATGAATAGTGAAAACACCGAGTAGTAGTTAAAAACCCAACTTTGTCATTTAAATGATATTTTATCACTTATATGAATTTAATTTTAAAAATATGACATATATGGTTGTTATAAGTAAGTAAAATTTGATTCAATATGATGAAAATAATTTGGTTGAATAGTAAGTTTTGACTTTTATTTACCGTGGTTAAAGGTAAATAAGGAAATTCAAGGTAAACATAATATTATAATAATATAAAATTACCTTAACACTTGTTCTAAATTTATTGGATGATTCATTTCTGACCAATACAATCTATTGGGAATATTTTTGTCCTTTGAAATCCATTTAGGTAAGATAATTACATTAATAAATTTTTATTTACATTAAAAATAAAAAATATCGTAAACATGTATTATTTTGCTAAAACAAATTTAATGTGGGGTTATATAATTGATATATTTTACTATAATTTTTCATAATAAATATAAAAATATTTCCAACATCATGGAATTTTATTTATAATTTTTAGACATCAAATAAGTAAAATTATTTATGTCACAATAATGATGGAGTGTTTACCTCATTAATGAATAATTTAAATAAATAATTTTATAAAAAATAAAACAATATAAAAAACCAGAAAAATTATTATTGGATGATTTTATTTATAACAAGATTCATCTTATATTCGACATTAATAATTTTTGGACTTTTAGAAACTGAAAATTATTATATAATAAAATATTATTTTAAAACATTCCTAAAGAGCCCATCCCCCCTCATAAAAAGTCATCACCTATAATCCATTACTCACACATCTCAAGCCCCTTGGCTCATACAAAATATGCCGAAATAATCTCTCAAGATCCCTCTCTTATACCTAGAAACCTTACCATAGGTAGACGACACTTCAAGAAATATTTTTGGTCCAAACCAAAGGGAGTTACCTAATTTAAAGGTAACATCTTCTCTTAAGTTCTTTTCTTGTATTTTACTTCTCCAACCCCCTAAAATATTTTTATTCCTCTATTTTATAAAAACACCAGTATAATAAATATAATAGGTTGTTTTTTTTGATAATGATTCGAACTAAACTTACACACACCTCCATCTAATGGGTAAAGAATATACTATTTATGTGGACGACGAACTACTGACTCACAAAATTATGATTGTTCAATGTTCTCCTACCACCTATTATGGTGGCCATTAAAAGGGAACTATATTTATATGTGACTTATATTATATTTATATTGTCTCTATACTTCTATATTTTTCATTTATATCATACCTTTATGGTTTTAATAATGGGTAAATACAATACTTTCATTTGAGGAAGTGCGGACTACCGCCCATCAATGTGATATGACTCGTTCATACCATTCGTGGAACATATAAAGAATAAAATTAATGAAATTATATATGATATTATACTGGAATTATAATATACCTATGTATCATTATGTTTTCATTCCATTAAATATGAAATTGAAAAGTAGCGTTCATGCGTACGTACGACTTACCGTCTTCATGAATGGTGCATTTCATTTCTTACCTCCAAATGTTATGTACTATTATAAATGCATTTATATAATTGATATATATGATATATATGATATCTAAATCATGAATATAATTCTGGAGATAATGGAACTTTGACCACATTACCAACTTGTAATTATAAGAAGTTCATTTTCGACTCAAGTACCAAATACCGACAAAATGGCCATTATTAACTTAATTGATTTCATAATATTTATAACATGGTAATAACTGATATAAAAAGAATAATAAAATTTAAAAAGGTTATTAATCAAGTAGAAATTAACTTTATTTTATTATTCAGGAGATTAAATAATGAAAGGGTCATGTTGGAGATGAGGTAAGGGGTTTTCATCTCACTTTTAATTCCCACGAGATTCATGCTATATTTTCCACTTTTTCCATTTGTGTGGTGTATATAATATCCATTATTGTATTATTTGTTTAATATATATTAATTTATGGATATTTGCATCTTCAGTGAAGGATCCTTCTTTCATGTGGTGTATGTTTTGTAGGTTACCAAGTCGGTAAGGGAAACTTTCACTCTCCTTTTCTAATCAAAGACTTTTTTTATGTTATGTATTTTAAATTTACATTTTCTTAAGATTGGGATATGTTCTTATATATCCTTATTTCTATACATATTATGTGAATGTAATGAGAGACCCTTTTCTCTCCCATATACTTATTTTCTTAATTTTAACATGACACTGTTAGAATATATGTTTGTTGATTAAGAGATAAAGGTTATTTTGGAAGAAATTCTCTCTTTTTGCGAACACTATATGCTTAAGGAAAATAGAATAATATGGGATTTAATATTAAGAGTAATGGTTTAAATAATATTTTGGAAGAGTATATGTCTTTATTGTGTATATAAGGTGATTTGGGTTATTTATGGAAATGATTAACATATCATAGAGATCATGTGATTAAGTTAATTACAATTTAGTATGAGCTTTTAAGAGTAGTCGATGTTTTTTGAGATACATGTAAAAATTTACTATGGAAGACTATGTGATTAAATCCTTCTAATTTTTGGGTTTCAATATTAGTTCATATTATTTTGAAGAATTTTAAGGACAATTGTATATTGATTGGTATTTCTTGAACATTGGGTAATTTTTTGTTGAATTTTGGATATTAAGAGTAGTATTTATTTTTATAAACGATTATACTTTTGGTGATTATCTGATATATTACTAACCAATTTTGGTTTTGGTTAATGTATAAAGATAGGGAAAAAATATGGTTCATATTTTTTAGATCATGTTATTCTCTAGAAGTTGATTTTAGTGCTTTTGATGTGTCTAAGTCATCTTGAATACTCATCGTTTGGAGAAAAAAAGAGTTTGTGATAGAAATTAGTAAAGGATTAAAGTCTACATGAAAAGTAAGTATGTGTCCTTATTCTCTTAGTCAAAATCATAAAAAAATTCCCCAACTTTATGAAAAGAAAGTTAAAACAAAAACGTTGTCCGTTCTCTTTTCCTACTGGGAAACCAATGACCGTTTAACCGACACAAATTAGTGGTTTTCTTGCTATTAACATTCTCTTAATCATGTTTTCTATCACTTTTCATGAGAACATAACACTTAGTTTCTCCTCTATATCCATGTTTTCATGGAATCCAAATATGGGTCATCTTGGGTGATTTTTGTACTTCTCTTAATTCTTTCAAAGTGATAGTTTTTTTTCTGATGTGGGACTTTAAATGATGTTTCCAAGACCAATTTTAAAATAGTGAGGATGCAATTTCCAAAAGGGGTAAGGATGTAACATCCAAGGAAAATAAGGAATATGATATTTTCATATTTATTATTGTTTTTGAAATAAATATTAATTTTATTTTAGAGGGGATTCTATATTAAATGGCATACCTAACACGCAACAATGGGTTTCTCTGAAGTCTTATGTTTCACATAATGCTCAGTCATACTGAAATATAATAATATATTATTATTTTAAATGGTAGATAACACCTAGCCGTTTTAATGGTAAGAATGTACAGAAAAAACTACAATATGATTATACATATTTGTTAAATGTATTACAATTATCCAACAAAAGTTAGAGGTTAAAATATGAATGAATCTAATATTAAGAATAAATATTCTAATATTTCTAAAAGGTCGATTTACCACCTTTTGATGGTGAAACCTCTTTAAATCTAGTTTTGGTCACTTTAATATATTCTATTTGTTAAAATAAAATTTTTATTTAGAATCGGGACATCAAAATTTACTTTGGGTAAATTTTTGGTATCTTTTTGAAAAAATCTATTTTTAATGAATAGTGAAAAATACTATATTTTAATTCAAAACTTCCTTTTAATATTATTTATTTATATGGTTAGATTATCTTATAAAAAGGTTTTAAAGGGTAATTAGAATATATTTTTACTATTTAATCTAATTTTGGTCATTATAAGTAATATCACTTTAAAATTGGGCATAAACAAGTGTCAATCTTTTGATAGTTATTTTTTCTTAAAAACACGATTTTTTTGTTTGGACAATGGGAGATAATTTTAAATTAATTATTAAAAATTCTAAATTTATAATTTGTAAAATAAACATCATTTTTTAATTCATAATATCAAATATATCTTAGGTAGATTTTGTTTCTATTTTTCTTAAAACGTTCAATTTTTGATGAATAATGAAAATAGTAAGTACTAGTTAAAAACCGACTTTTTATTTTAAATGAAAATTTACTACTTTATTGAATTGAATTTAAAAAATATAATGTACATGGTTTTTATCAATAAGTAAAATTTGGTTCAATAGGATGAAAATAATTTTTGGTGAATAGTAACTGTTTACTTTTATTTACCACGGTTAAAGGTAAATAGGGCAATTCAAGGTAAAAATAATATTATAATAATATAAAATTACCCTAAAACTTGTACGAACCTTATTGGATGATTAATATCCAACCAATACAATCCTTGGGGTTGATATTTGGTCTTTGAAGGCCATTTAGGTAATATAATGACATTAATAACTTTTTATTTAAAGTAAAAATAAAAATATCGTAAACATTTATTGTTTTTCTAAAAAACATTTAATGTGGGGTTATATAATTTATATATTTGACCCTAAATATTAATTATAAAGCTAAAAATGTTTCCTATATCATGGTATTTTATTTATAATTTTAAGATATCAAATAAATAAAATTATTTATGACACAATAATGATGCACTGTTTACCACATTAATGAATTATTTAAATAAATAAAATCATAAAAATTAAAAAAATATCTAAAACCTGTCCAATTATTATTGGATGATTTTATTTCAAACAATAGTCATATTATATTTTACATTAATAAGTTTTGGACCTTTATAAACCGAAAATCATTATATAATAAAATAATATTTTCAAACTTTCCTAAAGAGACCATCCTTCCCCTTATAAAAGCCATCACATCTAACGCATTACCCACACCCCTAAAGCCCTTTGGATAAAAAAAAATCTGTCCGAATAAACTCTCAAGATCCCTATATTCCACATATATGCCTTAACTTAGGCAGAAAAAACTTCAAGAAATCCTTTTGGTTAAAACCAAAGGGGGAAACCTGATTTAATGATAACGTCTTCTCTTAAGTTCTTTTATTTTATTTTACTTCTCCAACCCCATAACCTATTTTTATTCCTTTATTTTATAATAAAACCATTATAATAAATATACTAGGTTGTTTTTATGAGAATTATTTTAAATAAACTTACATACACCTCCGTCTAATGGGTAAAGAACATACTGTTTCTGTGGACGATGAACTACTGCCTAATGAAATGATGATTGTTCAATCTTCTTCTACAACATCTTATGGTGTCCATTAAGATAAAAATTTATTTAAATGTGATTTATATTATATTTATATTGTCTCTTTACTTCAGTATTTTTCATTTATATTATACCTTTATGGTTTCCATAACGGGTAAATACGATAATCTCATGTGAGAAAGTGCGGACTACTACCCTTTCAAAGTGATATGACTCGTTCATTACATACATGGAATGTATAAATTATGGAATTAATGAAATTATATATGATATTATACTAAAATTATACTTTAATAATGTATCATTAAGTTTTCATTCTTTTAAATATGAAATAGAAATGAAAGCAGCGTTCACGCATACGTACGACTTACCGTCTCCATGAACGGTGCATTTAATTTCTTACCTCCAAATGTTATGTACTATTATAAATACATATATTTACTGGATATATATGATATATATGATATCTAAATCCTGAATATTATTATGTATATAATGTATTTTTTAAAATATTAACAACTTGTAATTATAAGAAGATCATTTTTGACTCAAGTACCAAATATCGACAAAATGACCGTTATTTACATAAATGATTATGTAATGTTTATAACATGGTAATAAGTGATATAAAATGAATAATGAAATTTAAAAAGGTTCTGAAGAAAGTATATATTATCTTTAGTTTATTATTTAGGAGATTAAAGAATGAACGAGTCATGTAAGACACAAGGAAATGGGGTTTCAAAATGGTTTTAAGGATTTATTTATATGGACATTAATGTTTTCAAATGTCAATTCCTTTAAAATATTCAATGTGGTATGGGACACTTTGATTAAAAATATCATTATTAAATTTTCTAAATGGTTTTGAAAATGTCATGATAAAGCATTGATTATGTCCATATCTTGAAATGATATATTGTGATTGCGATGTGGAAATGTTATCTTTACTTCATGACTGTTTTATGTGTTATGATTATGTTATTGTTATTGGGAATTATTTACATATATGGGAGGTTCCTTGAAAAATGTAGGGAAGGTGAGCTCAATATAGCTCGCAAATGCATTGGGTACCATGACAGAAGTAAACGTTAATATTTCTCTTAAGAGATTTAGGTAATGTACTATGATGGGTATTCTAAATGTTACTCCCTATGTAGTTGTGAAAGATACAACGAAAGTATGTTATGGATGCCACAAGTTACCTTATGATTTATGATTTTTGTGTGTTATTCATAAATCTTATGATTTCATAAGGTATTTTATTATTTAAAATAATGGTTCTGTTTATTTGTATTTATTTATGGTCTGATGTTTTCTTTTCTTATTTTATAATCCTTACTAAGCTTTTTATACTCATCACAATTTTTGAATTTTTTTTCAGAGGACTTAATGACGAATGGGGTCAAGGATGTGACCAAGGAAAAGTCATGTTGTCTAAAACATGGAAATAGACAAGTTTTCTTAATAGTTTTTATTTTATAAAAAATAGAAACTGAGAAAAAGGGCCTACTTTGTAATTTTTGAGATGTAATAGTTATGGCCTAATTCCCTAAAGATCTAACCCTGAAAATACCCTTAATGTGAATTGTTCACTTAATTTAAGATTATGTAATGTTTAAGGCCGAGTCCTTATAGTTGGTATCATAGGTCTGTTTAGTTAACTTTATAGGTTAGGGTGTTATTTAAGCATAAGTGACATAACCATAATGCTTAGCATATTTGAAAGATTCATAGTTATTTTAGAGGTGATAAATGGTTATTAAATTTTTGGGTGAAAAATGAAAGGAATTAGATAACATTTGAGGATAAAATATGTTTTGGTTATTTTGGAGGATTTTGTATCATTTTTTTGGAATGTTGTGAAATTATATAATTTTTGAAAAAGGACAACACACAGACCGTGTGGCAACCCGTCACGTCAGACAAAGCTACGGGAATAGAACCCATAACAAAAGTGTGATTGGGATTTATCGCCTACCACAGGACTACGTGAAGTACCTGGTTAGTACGCCTTATTATATTTAGTTAAATTGTTTTATTGATCAAGAATAAGTTGAATTGGGATATTATGTTTTATCAAATGGACATCCTTAGTATAGGAAAATGATTTCGTGATTAAGTGATAGAGGTTATTTTGGAAGACATTCTCTCTTTTGGGAACACTATATGCTTAAAGAAAATAGAATACTATGGGACTAAATCCATCTATGTTTTGGGTTTCAATCTTAGTTTGGATTATTTTGATGAATTTTAAGGAAAATTATATATTTAATGGTCTTTATTGAACTTTGGGTACTTTTTGATGAGTTTTTTAGATTAATAGTAGTATTTATTTTTATAAAGGAATATCCTTTTGGGGATTATCGGATCTCATACTAACAAATTTTGGTTTAGGATAATGTATAAAGATAAGGGAAAAATAAGATTCATATTTTTTAGATCATGTTATTCTCTAGAAGATGATTTTAGTTCTTTTGATGTGTCCAAGTCATCTTGAATACTCATCGTTTGGAGAAAAAAAAAGAGATTGTGGTATAAATTTAGTAAAGGATGAATGTCTACATGATATGTAAGTATGTGTCCTTTTGTTCATAGTAAAGTTCATAAATAAATTCCTCAACTTTATGAAAAGAAAATTAAAACAAAAATGTTGTTTGTTATCTTTTCTTATTGGGAAACCATTGACAGTTTAACCCATCACAAATTTGTGGTTTTCTTGTTGTTAACTTTCTTCTAATCATGTTTTCTATCACTCTACATCAGAACTTCACACTTAGTTTATCATATATAT
Source organism: Viscum album (assembly GCA_963277665.1). Lineage (NCBI taxonomy): Eukaryota > Viridiplantae > Streptophyta > Magnoliopsida > Santalales > Viscaceae > Viscum > Viscum album. The sequence continues at coordinate 1,445,403,168 of OY728151.1, read as the reverse complement.
CCTTGTTTTCATGGAATCCAATTATGTGTTATCTCGGGTGGCCTTTTTGACTTCCATTTATTTCTTTTAATGTGATAGTTTTATTTACTCTTTTTTCTATGTGGGACTTTCAATGAAGTTTCGAAGCCTAATTTTAAAATTGCGAGGACATAATTTCTAAAAGGGAGGAAGGATGTACCATCCGAAGAAAATAAAGAATACGAAATTTTCATATTTATTAATATTTTTTAATTAAATAACAATTTTATTTTAGATGGGATTCTATATTCAATGGCGTACCAGACACACAAAAATGGGTTTCTCCGAAGTCTTATGTTGCACACAGTGCTACATCATACTAAAAAATAATAATAAATTATTATTTTAAATGGTAGTGAATGCCTAGACATTAGAATGGTGGTAATGAAAAAAACTAAATATAATATGATTATACATGTTTGTTAAATGTTTTTACATTTATCCAAAAAAAGTTATAGGCTTAAAATGTGAAGGAATATAATTTTAATCATAAATACTCTAAAATTCTTTAAAAGGTCGATTTACCACCTTTTGATGGAGAAACCTCTTTAAAACTAGTTTTGATCACTTTTATATGTTATATTGGACAAAATAAAATTCTTATTTAGAATCGGGACATCTAAATTTACTTTCTCTAAATTTTTGGTATTTTTATGGTAAAATCCATTTTTTATTGAATAGTTAAAAATATTGTATTTCAATTCAAAACTGCCTTTTAATATAATTTATTTATATGGTTAGATTATTTTTTTAAATGGTTTTAAACTATAATTAAATTATATTTTAACCATTTAATGCAATGTTAGTCGTTATAGGTAATTTCACTTTGAAATTGGGAATAAACAAGTGTCAATCTTTTGATAGTTATTATTTCTTAAAAACACACATTTTGTTTTGACAACAGAAATTAATTTTTAATTAATTATTGAAAATTATATGTTTTTAATTTGGTAAAATAGATAATTTTTGAATTCAGAATATAAAATATATCTTAGGCTGAATTTCTGGTATTTTTTTTGAAAACCTTCATTTTTTGATAAATAGTGAAAACACTAAGTAGTAGTTAAAAAACTGACCTTTTCATTTAAATGAAAATTTACCACTTCTATGAATTGAATTTAGAAAACTTGATATAAATGGGTTTTATCCGTAAGTAAAATGTGGTTTAATAAAATGAAAATATATTTTTTGAATAGTAACTTTTGACTTTTATTTACTGCAGTTAATGGTAAATAGGGTAATTAAATATGAAAATAATATTATAATAATATAAAATCTCCTTAACAATTGTCCTAACATTTTTAGATGAGTAATGTCTGACCAATATGATCCTTGGGTAAGATTTTGGACCTTTGAAATCCATTTAGGTATGATAATGACATTAATAACTTTTTAAATAAAGAAAGAAAATATCATAAACATGTATTGTTTTGATAAAACAATATTAATGTTGGGTTGTATAATTGATATATTTTACTATAAATATTAATTAGAAAGCTAAAAATATTTCCTACATCATGATATTTTATTTATAATTTTTATACATCATATAAATAAAATTATTTATGACACAATAATGATGCATTGTTTACCACATTAATGAATGATTTAAATAAATAAGATTATAAAAATTAAAAAAATATACAAAACCTGTCCAACTATTATTGGATGATTTTATTTCAAACAATAGTAATCTTATATTTGTCTTTAATAAGTTTTATACCTTTAGAAACCACATATCATTATATAATAAAATAATATTTTCAAACTTTCCTAAAGAGCCCATCCCCCCTTATAAAAATCCCTCACCTCTAACCCGTTAATCACACCTATAAAGCCCCTTGGCGCATCCAAAATCAGCCAAAATAAGCTCTCATAATCCATATCTTCACCCTATAAGCATTTCCTTAGGCAGAAGGCACTTTAAGAAAACCTTTTGGTTCAAACCAAAGGGAGTTACTTGATTTAAAGGTAACGTCTTCTCTTAAGTTCTTTTCTTTTATTTTACTTCTCCAACCCCCTAAAATCTTTTCATTCCTTCATTTTATAACAAAAAAAGTATAATAAATATACTAGGTTGTTTTTATGAGAATTATTATAACTACACTTACCCACACCTCTTTCTATTGGGAAAATAACATACTGTTTCTGTGGACGCTGAACTACTGCCTCACGAAACGATGATTGTTCAATCTTCTGCTACCACCTCTTATGGTGGCCATTAAGATGGAACTATATATATATGTGATTTATATTTAATTTATATTGTCTCTATACTTATTTATTGTTCATTTATATCATACCTTTAAGGTTTCCATAATGGGTAAATAGGACAATTTCATTTGAGGACGTGCGAGCTACCGCCCCCTCAAAGTGATATGAATCATTAATGGAATATGTGGAACATATAAAGGATGGAATTAATTAAATTATATATTATATTATACTGTAATTATAATATACCTATTTATAATTATGTTATCATTCCATTAAATATGAAATAGAAATGAAAGTAGCGTTCAGGCGTACGTACGACTTACCGCCTCCATGAATAGTGAATTTCATTTCTTAACTCCAAATGTTATGTACTATTATAAATAAATATATTTAATAGATATATATGATATATATGATATATAAATCATGAATATAATTCTGGATATAATAGAATTTTTAACACATTAACAACTTGTAATTATAAGTAGTTCATTTTTGACTTAAGTACCAAATATCGATAAAATGACCATTATTAACATAAATGGTTGCATAATGTTTATACCATGATAATAAGTGATATAAAATAAATAATAAAAAAGAAAAAGGTTTTTAATAAATTATAAATTAACATTAACTTATTATTCAGGATATTAATGAATGAGCGGGTCAAGTTGGAAACGAGGTAAGGGGTTTTCATCTCACTTTTTATTCCTGTGAGATTCATTCTATATTTTCCACTTTTTCCTTTTGTGTGGTGTATTTAATGCCCATGATTATATTATTTTTTTATTTAATTTAATTTATGGGTATTTTCATCTTCAGTGTATGATCTTTCTTTCACATGGTGTATGTTTCGTATGTTACCAAATTGGTAAGGGATCCATTCAATCTCCTTTTCTAATCAAAGACTTCTTTTATGTTATGTCTTTTAAATTTCCATTTTATTATGATTGGGTTATGTTATTATATATCCTCATTTCTTTACATTTTATGTCCATGTAATTAGATACCCTTTTCTCTCTAATCAAATTATTTTCTGAACTTTAATGTGATGCCGTTAGGCTGCCGAATTTTCAAAAGAGAATTTATAAACTCAATTTCATCTCATTGGGTTTTACGCATAATTCAGTGATTATTTTACTCAATGATTATGTGTGGCCGAACTATTTATTTATTTATGATGTAATTTCCACTCCCCATTGTGTGGATATACTTTTGATACACATAATCACTCCATTGATAAATTCTCAAGTCATTTATAAGAACTTGATAAGGAATATCTTAACTCAATTTCTATTCATTGAGTTAAACATCCAAGTCATTGGTTTTGTTTCTAATAGAACATGTGTGAATGTACTCTGATTGATTTAAACAGAATATCCAATCATATTTATTTTATTTGTATTTTTTACACATAATTATGTAATTGATTTATCCTTAATCTAAGGATACTTTCTTTAAAAGGGATTTCGTCTCAATTTACATTCCATTGAGACTTCATTGTTGTTATGCACCAATTCACTTTCATATGGTGTATATAATATCCTTTGGAATATTATATCATGAATACCTTTATTCTCATGATATTATAATGTTTTCATTAAATTTTATTCCTCAATTATTTGTATTCAAGCGTCTCTCATTTGGTTAAGAACTCCTTAAGAAATATATAGTTTAAATGATTTAATATTTTAAATATTTCTCATTAATGTCCATATATTCAAAATGGTTTTATGGATTTATTTATATGTACATTAATGTTTTAAATTTTTAATTCCTTTAAAATCATGAAAGTTGTATGGGACACTTTGATTAAAAAATATCTTTATTAAATGTTCTAAATGGTTTTGAAAATGGTTTAATAAAGAATTGATTATTTCTATATCTTGAAATGATATATTGTTATTGAAATGTTGAAATGTTATCTTTAATTCATGCTTTTTTATGTGTTATGATTTTGTTATGGTTATTGGGCATTGTTAACTTATATGGGTGGTTCCGTGATAAATCTGGAGTGAGTGAGCACAAGATTTCCCTCCAATGCATTGGGTAATGTGACAGAGGTAAACATTAATGTTTCCCATATGAGATTTAGGGAATATATTGTGATGGGTATTTCAAATGTAACTCATAACTTAGCTGTGAAAGCTTCAACGTAAGTATGTTATGGATGCCACAAGTTAGATTATGATTTATGATTTATGTTTGTTATTCATAAATATTATGATTTTATAAGGTATGTTATGATTGAAAAGTATGGTTTCATTGATTTGTATTTATTGATGGAATAATATTTTAGTTCAATATTTTATAACCCTTACTGAAATTTTTATGCTCATCCTAAGTTTTTAAATGTTTTTCACTGGTCTTAAAAGATGAATAGGGTCAATGATGGGATCAAGGAAAAGTCATTCTGTCTAAAACACAGAACTAAACAAGTTTTTTTAAGAGAATTTATTTTATGGATAAAATGGAAACTGAGTAGAAGTGTCTACTTTTTAATTTTTGAGATGTAATAGTCATGCCCTAATTATCTAAAGATCTAAACCTGAAAATATCCTCAATGTGAATTATTCACTTAATTAAAGATTATGTAATGTTTAAGGCTGGGTCCTTATAGTTTGTATCAGAGGAAAATTTAGATAACTTTAGTGGTTAAGGTGTTATTTAAGAATAAGTGACATAACCATAATGGTTTGCATATTTGAAAGACTCATTGTTATTTTAGAGGTGATAAATGGTTATTACATTTTGGGGTGAAAAATTAAAGGTATTATATAACCTTTGAGGAAAAAATATGTTATGATTATTTTTGAGGATTTTGTCTCGTTTTGTTTGGAATGTTATGAAATTATATAATATTTGAAAAAGGACAACATGTAGATCATGTGACAAGCCATTATGTTAGACAAAGTTATGATAATAAAACCCAAAACCAATGTGCATTTGGAATTTATCACCTACCACTAGAATAAGTGAAGTCCCTGGTTATTATGACTTATTATTTTTAGTTAAATGATTTTATTGATCAACAATAAGTTGATTTGGGATATTATGTTTTATTAAATGGACATCCTTAGTATATGAAAATGATTTGGTGATTAAGTGACAAAGGTTATTTTGGAAGACATTCTCTCTTTTGGGAACAATATATGCTTAAGGAAAATAGAATACTATGGGATTTAATTTTTGGAGTAATGGTTGAAATATTATTTTGGAAGAATCTGTGTTTTTATTGTGGACTTAAGGTGATTTGGGTTATTTATGGAAATGATTATACTATCAGAGAGAATATGTGATTAGGTTAATTGCACTTTAGTATGAGACTTTAAGAGTAGTCGATGCTTTTGGAGATAAATGTAAAGATTTACTATAGAAGACTATGTGATTAAATCCTTCGGAGTTTTGGGTTTCAATCTTAGTTTGGATTATTTTTATGAATTTTTAGGAAAATTGTATATTGAATGGTATTTCTTGAACATTGGGTTATTTTTGTGGAATTTTTGAGATTAAGAGTAGTATTTCTTTTTATAAAAGATTATTATTTTGGGGATTATCTAATATCGTACTAACCAATTTTGGTTTTGGTTAATGTATAAAGATAGGGGATAAAATAGTTCATATTTTATGGATCATGTATTTATCTAGAAGTTTATTTTAGTTTTTTGATGTGTCCAATTGATCTTGAATACCCATAGTTTATAGAAAAAAAGAGTTTGTGGTAGAAATTTGGTAAAATATGAAATTCTACATGACAAGTAATTACATGTACTTTTGTTCTTAGTCAAACTCAAAAATAAATTACTCGACATTATGAAAAGGAACTTAAAACAAAATCATTGTCCATTCCCTTTTCCTACCGGGAAACAAATGACTGTTTAACCCATCAAATTTTTTTGGGTTTCATGTTGTTAACTTTATCCTAATCATTTTTTCTATCACTTTGCAACAAAAAATGACACTTAGTTTCTCCTTTATATCCATGTTTTCATGGAATCCAAGTATGGGTTATCTCTGGTGACCATTGTAATTCTCTTTTTTTCTTTAAAAGTGATAGTTATTTTACTCTTTTTTCGATGTGGGACTTTAAATGATGTTTCCAAGCCCATTTTAAAAATTTCGAGGACACAATTTCCAAAATGGGGGAAAACTAATAAAAAAATACCTTATATCAATGGTTTGAAACCATTGGTATAGGCCTCCAAACCATTGGTATATCCTATACCAATGGTTTCGAGAACCGTTGGATAGTAAGCCAAGGGGATAGGTCTATACCAATGGTTTTGGAAAAACCATCAGTATAGACCTATACCAACAATTTTCAAAACCAATGGCATATGTAATATGAATAATCTATACCAACGGTTCCATAAAACCATTGGTATATGTATTTTAAAAAAGAAGCATTCTGTTGGTTTTAATCCTAGTACCTCTAGTTTATGATTGAACAACCTAAAATCTCACTTAACTTGACTTTTTTGAACATAATTTCATAAATATATATATATGTAATATCATAAATATTTTAAATTTTGATTTATTTAATTTTCTCTTTAAGAAGATTCCATAAAAAATACATGTAACTATACCAACAGTACTCAAAACTGTTGGTATAGACCAATACCAATGGTTTTGAGAACCGTTGGAATAGATTCTTTGATTTTGGGACCTATACCAATGTTTTTGGAAAAACTGTTGGTATAGGGGGGACCTATACCGACAGTTTGGGGAAAACCGTTGGTATAGGGTCTCTATTATGGACCAATACCAACGGTTTTGGCCAAACCATTGGCATAGGTCCATATAAGTGACCTACACCAACGGTTTCTCCAAATACGTTGGTCTAGGTCCATCTTAGTGACCTATACCAATGGTTTTTCCAAATCGTTGGGATAGGTCCACATAAGTGAACTATACCAACAGTTTTCCCAAAACCATTGGTATAGATCTTATTTCTAGTAGTGGAAGGATGTAACATCCTAGGAAAATAAAGAATATGAAATTTTCATATTTATTAATATTTTTTAATTAAATATTAATTTTATTTTAGAGGGGATTCTATATTCAATGGCGTACCAGACACACAACAATGGGTTTCTTCGAAGTCTTATGTTTCACACAATGCTAAGTCATACTTAAAAATAATAATTTATTATTATTTTAAATGGTAGTTAATGCCTAGCCTTTGTAATGGAAGGAATGAGCAGAACTAACTATAATATGATTATACATATTTTTTAACTGTTTTTACATTTATCTAATAAAATTTATAGGCTTAAAATGTTAATGAATCTAATTTTAAGCATAAATACTCTAATATTCTTTAAAGGGTCGATTTACTGCCTTTTGATGGAGAACCCTATTTAAATATAGTTTTGGTAACTTTTATAGGTTCTATTTGACAAAATAAAATTCTTCTTTATAATAGGGACATAAAAATTTACTTTGGGTTAATTTTTGATATTTTTCTGATAAAATCCATTTTTAATGAATAGTGAAAAGTACTGAATTTTAATTCAAAACTGCCTTTTAATATAATTTAATTATATGGTTATATTATCTTTTTAAATGGGTTTTGAAGTTTAATTAGATTAAATTTTTACCATTTAATCAAATTTTGGTCATTAGAAGTAATTTCACTATGAAATTGGGCATAAACATGTGTTAATCTTTTGATAGTTATTATTTCGTAAAAACATGCTTTTTGTTTTGACAACGAGAATTAATTTTAAATTAATTAATGTAACTTATATGTATTTAATTTGGTAAAATAGAAATCATTTTTGAATTTGGAATATCAAATATAAAATAGGTTGTATTTTTGATATTTTTCTAAAAACCTTCAATTTTTGATGAATAGTAAAAACACTAAGTAGTAGTTAAAAAATTGAATTTTTCATTTAAATAAAAATTTAGCGCATATGTGAATTGAATTTCAAAAATCCGACATAAATGGTTGTTATCAGTAATTAAAATGTGGTTAAATAAGATGAAAATAATTTTTGGTGAATAGAAACTTTTAACTTTTATTTACCGCGATTAAAGGTAAATAGGGTAATTTAAGGTAAAAAAATATTATAATAATATAAAATTACCTTAATTGTTGTCCTAACCTTATTTTATTGGTCATTTTCAACCAATAAAATCTTTGGGTGAGATTTTTTGCCTTTTAAATCCATTTAGGTAACATAATGACATTAATAACATTTTATTTAATGTAAAAATAAAAATATCATAAACACATATTGTTTTGATAAAACAATTTTAACATGGGGTTATATAATTAATATATTTGAATATAAAAATTAATTATAATTCTAAAAATATTTCCTACATCATGGTATTTTATTTATAATTTTTAGACATAAAATAAATATAATTATTTATGACACAATAATGATGTAGTGTTTACCTCATTAATAAATGATTTAAACAAGTAAGATTATAAAACAAATATCCAAAACCCATCCAATTATTATTGGATGATTTTATTTTTAACAATATTCATCTTATCTTTGACTATAATATGTTTCGGACCTTCAGAAACCAAAAATCATTATATAATAAAATAATATTTTCAAACTTTCCTAAAGAGAGCATCCCCCCCTTATAAAAATTCCTCACCTCTAACCCATTACTAACACCTCTCAAGCCCCTTGGATCATCCAAAATCTTCCCAAATAATCTCTCAATGTCCCTCTCTTCCATCTAGAAGCCTTTCCTTAGGTATAAGGAACTTCAAGAAATCATTTTGGTTCAAACCAAAGGGAGTTACCCGATTTAAAGGTAATGTCTTCTCTTATGTCATTTTATTTTATTTTACTTATCCAACCCCCTAAAATATTTTTATTCCATTATTTTATAACAAAAACATTATACTAAATATACTAGGTTGTTTTTATGAGAAGTATTCTAACTACACATACAGACACCTCCGTCTAATGGGTAACGATCATTCTGTTTCTGTGGACGACGAACTACTGCCTCACGAAACGATGATTATTCAATCTTATGATACCACCTCTTACGATGGCCATTAAGATATAACTATATTTACATGTGATTTTTATTATATTTATATTGTCTCTTTACTTATTTATTTTTCATTTATATCATACCTTTATGGTTTCCATATTGGGTAAATACGATAATTTAATTTGGGGAAGTGCGGACTACCACCCCCTCAAAGTGATATAACTCATTCATTCCATACATGGAATGTATAAATGAAGAAATTAATAAAATTATATATGATATTATATTGGGATTATAATATAATTATGTATCATTAATATTTAATTCCATTAAATAAGAAATAGAAATGAGACTAGCATTCATGCGTACGTACGACTTACCATCTCCATGAATGATGTATTTCATTTCTTACCTCAAAATGTTATGTACTATTATAAATACATATATATACTGGATATATATGATATATATTACATATAAATCATGAATATAATTGTGGAGATACTTTACTTCTGACCACATTAACAACTTGTATTTATAAGAATTTCATTTTTGACTCAAGTACCAAATATCGAAAAAATGACCATTATTAACATAAATGATTATGTAATGTTATATAATGTGTTAATAAGTGATATAAAATGAATAATTAACATGAAAAAGGTTCTGATGAAATTATATATTAAATTTAGTTTTTTATTTAGAGGATTAAAGATTGAACGAGTCAAGTTAGACACATGGTAAGGGGTTTTTAAAATATCTTTAAGGATTTATTTATAAGGACATTAATGTATTAAAATGTTAATTCATTTGAAATATTCAAAGTGGTTTGGGACACTTTGATTCAAAAATACCATTATTAAATTTTCTAAATGGTTTGGAAAATGTTTTTACAAAGCATTGATTATGTCTATATCTTGAAATGATATATTGTGATTGCAATGTGGAAATGTTATCTTTCCATCATGCTTGTTTTATATGTTATGAATATATTATGGTTATTAGGAATTATTTACATATATGGGTGGTTACGTGATAATACTAGGGTGGGTGAGCCCAAGATAGCTCTCCAATCTATTGGATAACATGACAGAGTTAAAAGTTAATGTCTATCCTAAGAGATTTATGAAATATACTCTGATTTGTATTCCAAATGTAACTCCCTAAGTAGTTGTGAAAGCAACATTGTAAGTATGTTATGGCTTCCACAAGTTACCTTATTATTTATTATTTATGTGTGTTATTAATAAATCTTATGATTTCATAAGGTATGTTATGATTTAAAAATATGGTTTTATTGATTTGTATTTATTGATGAACTGATGTTTTCTTTTTTATTTTATAACCTTTACTGAGCGTTTTATAGTCATACCATGTTTTGAAATGTTTTTCACAAGACTTAAAGATTTATAGGGTCAAATATGGGATCAAAGAAAAGCCATTCTATCTAAAACAAGGAACTAGACAAGTTTTTTTAAGAGTTTTTTATTTTAGGGAAAAATGGAAACTTAGGAGAAGTGTCTACATTGTAATTTTTGAGATGTAATAGTCATCACCTAATTATCTAAAGCTCTAAACCTAGAAAGATCCTAAATGTGAATTATTCACTTAATTCAATATTATTTAATGTTTAAAGTCGTGTCCTTATAATATTCGTCAAAATTTTTTATGTATTACAAGGGAAATTGTAATACACATCATCATTTAGTTTATTTTTCTTATATTAACAATTTTCAATATAGTATATAAATGGAAACATTTAAGTCAATATATTCAAAGTGGTGTTGAACTCCATCATTTTGGGATGAAGTCGAGGAACGAAAGTTGAAGAGACTATAATTATTAGAGGATGTGGATCATAATGTAACAATGATCTAGCAATATATGTGAAAAAACCTAGAGTAGACAAAAAATGTATGTAGATACTCGAAAGAAGGACATTTATTTTGTGGAAGGTGATCATGTCTTTATCAATGTTTCTGAATTTAAAATTGTGATGTGTTTTGTATGGAGGGGAAGCTAAGTCCATGGTCCATTTTACCCTATGAAATCTTGGTCAAAGTTGGGTCATTTTCATTCAATTTAGACTTGCCTACGAGATTGTCCCATGTATATAATGCTTTTAATGTTTTTATTTTAAGAAAGTATGTGTCATATTTGTCTAATTTTATGAGCCCTATGATATTTAAATTGGTAGATAACCTTTCATATGAGAAAAATCATATTTATATTATCGATAGTGGAGATCATGTAATGTTAAATAAGCTAATTCACTAGTATATGATTTTGTGGAGAAACCACATGGTTGAAGAAGCAACATGGAATATAAAAATTTTATGAAGGAAATGTATCCTCACTTTTTTAATAAGTATATAAAAAATTTTAGGATGCAATTTCTATAATATGTGGAGAATATAACAAGATAGGTGCTTATAAAATAATGTGTTTTCATTCTAGAATTAAATAGTTAAATTCGTTATAAAACTATAATTAAATAAGTGGTATTTATTGATATTAAGAAATATATAATAATAGAATAAAATCCTCACCTAAAATAGTATAAATACAATTTATATATATTATAAGTGAAGATATTATATATCTATATTAGGGAATAAGTATATAAGTGTTTTTAAAATGATAAATCAGGTGTATTTATTTTTATAATATAGAAATGTTTATTTTAAATATTAAACTTATTATAATGATTTAAAATAAAAATTTTATTCATAAAATATATTCATAAATTAATATTTTTTGTCGTATAATTATAAGAAAATTTAATGGGACATAATTTAATTTTTTAATCTGTCCTAAAATCAGTTATAATTTTAAAATCTGTATTTTCCAATAAATGGTAAAATTAATTTAAAATTTAATTTCTCAAATTTAGAAACATTTATTATAAAAAATGGATTATATTTTTAGGTCTACAAGTAGAAAAATGGTTTGGGTGAGTATTTGTGTTTTTTGAAATAGTTGAATTTTTGGTGAATAGTGAAATACAATAATTTACAGTAATGAACATTTTTAACTAAAGAGATTAATTCTAACATCATTAATGTTGTAATAACCCATTAGTTAAAAAATTAAGGCACTAGTTATGGTATATAGTCACTAAAATAATCACTATTGATATTCGTGATCCAAAATAATTATCTAGTGAATAAAATATTCAAAAAGCACCCCCTCCTCCACTATAAATACCACCCCTCACAACCTATTCTCCTCACACCTGCCAAACCTTAGTGTTTTTCCAAATTTAGCCAAAATAATTTCTCAAGACTCTCCCAATATAATTTGGTCATTTAGTATCAACAAATTACCAAATACTATTTCCATGTTGAGGTTCTAATGGAGGACAATTTTGGATGTAATATCCTCTTTCATTTAATTTTATTTTGTATTATTTTCATTTATTTTCTTATTCATTTCTCATCTCCCCTCATCCGAGTTTAATGTTAACTCTAGTATCATACAAATACTTTAATTTTAATGTGTTATTGTAATTTTCATCATTAATACTATCATATTCTCTTCTAATTATATAAAATTAAAATACAATATGTGATGTGTTGATTCACTACCTTCATGGACGATTATTTTTCAATTTACTTAAACTCCCTCAAAGAAATTCATAAAAATGTTATTATTGTTTAATAATATTTTATTATACATAATATATTTTATATAATTTTTGGTAACAAATATATATATAGGATATTAATTAAAATGATATAAGTTAATGATGCACCGAAAAAACTGCAAAAAAATAAACCAAACTTTTATCATAGATGTTTTCTCTAATGAATCACCCTCATACTCGAAAAAATTATATATGGGATCATTTTAAATCATGGTAACATATTAATACCATTAATTTCCACTTGTAGAGTTCTTCTTCTTTTTTGATAAGAAAATCCATAATGAACCATTCATAGAAACCATGAAATAAATGAACCTAAAACCCAAAGAATATCAAAATATTATTAATAAAATAGTTATGGATGTTATAAAAAGATAATATAAGGTATTATAAATATGAAAAAATATCTATAATAAAATAATAATACTCTGTAATATTTTATACAGGAGGTTTGAACACATTTTATGGAAAGAAAACCTAAGGAAAGGGACTTTTCAATTGAAATTACAATTGAAATTTCTATTTCTAAAAAACTCAAAAGGAATATTATTTATATATATAGAAAGAGAGTATTTCCCACATTCACTATGCCTTAGTGTTTTGATGTTTTTTTTCCCGATTTCATGATTATTTTCAAATAAAATGTTTTCCTTGGTATGTATGTCGTATTCCTTTAATATGAGATTTTTCTCAGTGTATTATTTTAATGATGAAAGTATTCTTGTTTAATAAAAAGGTTATGATTCATGCGAATTTTTTATGATAAATGGTGGTTTTTTGATATCCCTCCATTTCATGGTGTATGTTTATATTGTAAATTTACCTTAATGAAAATTCCAAGTGTAACTATGATTGTTTAATCATAAGTCATGAGGGTTACAAATAAATATGTGGATGCAAGGTTTAAAATCCAATGTTTGTATGGTATGAAAATGATTCCCCAAGTAACCGAAATAGTTTATTTATTTTTTCAATGTTTTATGAAATTTTTTTGTTTCACAAAGTAAATATATTATACTTTTAGGGTGTGAAGTATATGAATTTGAAAACGATTTCATATATTTATAAGTAATTCATAGACTAACAATTTCTTTTCTTATTTTCATGTCCCATAATAGTATTTTTTTTTCATCCTTGGTATTAATGTTTTTTTCAAAGGGTTAAAGGATGGGTAAGATGAATGTATAATCCAAGATGAATATTGTGAGAATTTTCCATGAAAGGAAATCATGTTTTATTTTGAAAGACTTTTAAATAATGAAAAAATGGATACTATTTTAGTACAAACCACTTTTTATGGTTTTAGATTTTTATTTTTTAATTACAAAATATTTCTCTAAACAACTAAAGAAAAAATTTCCTTGAGAATGTATGAAAGTGAACTCTAGTTGAATTAACTAGAGTATGGAATTTTTAAGGTTAGGTCCTTAAAAAACATTATATTTTATGTATTTTTTATAATAAATTTATATGATTTTATATCTTCCATTACACACAACACCAGGTTAGTCTTGTTCTACACACAACAATGGGTTAGCTTTTATTACACATAACATTGTGTTTTAACAAAACCATGATATAATATTAATATAGTTTCGTAAACATGACCATTGCAACCTAGTTGTTAAAGATTGTGATTTTAAAATTAAAAACAAAATACAAAATTTGCGTGTTTTGTTCTTATATAAATATAACAAAATGATAAAAATTACATAATTTTTTAATAATGTCTTTATATGTTATGAAAATACTATTTTCTAAAAAATGGTTCTATCTATTTGTTTCTATAAACAATAATAAAATTAATTTTTCACACTTTTTGAAAATTTATATATATTAAATAAAAATTCGTTTTTTAAATCATCCTATAATATTTATCATAGGTTAAAATTTTGGTTTTTTTCTAAAAAAATCATTTTTTGATAAATAGTGCAAATATTGAATTTTATTGAAAATTAATTTTTTAGTTAATGTATTTTTAAATTTAAACAATATTTTAATTTTTTAAAATGTAAAACTATTTCATTAATACATCCATTAATCTAATTTATGTCAATTTAAACAATTAAATTTTGAATATTTCTTTAAAAACAATGAAATCTTTTGAACATTTCCTTTTTAAAACCCATATTTCTAATCACATATGTGGGGATAATTTTAAATTAAAAATTTCCAATTATGTAAATGGAATTTGGAAACATATATTAATTATTCTGAAGAAAATTATTTTATATTATCAAATAATTTTAACATATTTTTCACCACTATTAATAGTTAATGTAGTAAAAATTTAATTACAATGGTTAAGGTATAAATTGGTTTACAGGCGTGTTAAATTTAAAATATAAAATTTAAAAATAGCACCAAACATTTCCAAAACCCTTTCGATAGACATTTGTATTCATTAAATCTTATAAAATCTATAACTTACCATTATTGGATACCTATGCCATGTAAAAAAACCTTGGTGGAATTCAATGTTTTAAAAAGTACAAATACATCACTTAGCTCACTTATAAAAGGACACCCCTATCCTTTATTCTTCATAGCATAACTCCATTAATCGGAAAATACCTTCAAAAATAACTTCCCAACATCCCTCATATCATCCTTTAAGACTTATTTTTAAAAAAAATCTATCATAGAATGGCTTTTGGTGAAAACTTAAGGGGGATAACCAAAAAGGATGTAACATTCATCTACATAGGTTTTTGTTTTATATATTACTCCACCACATTCAATTATAATAATACCGAGATGACATAATAACCTTAGTATCTTCCATATAATAATATTTTTTATGTTATGTTAATGACCTACAACCAGCCACACTTCCATTAAATGGATTACAAAATCATTGTTCGAGTCTTCAGCGGACTACCGCCTCATGAACTGATGTCATTAATTTTTCCATTGCCAGCTCTCAAATCTATACATAAAGATGGATTTAATATATATATGTATCTGATATATTTGAAAATATTATACTTATGGAATTATTATATCACAAATACCTTAATACTCTCCATATTTTGGGAATACAATAATGTTGTTCTCGTGTATGGAAGACTACCACCTTGAAAGGTGATGTGATTCATTCATGATTCACATTGAAGGAATTAAGGAATGGTAAAATAAAAATACGTTATGTTTATGAAATATAAATTATTATAAAATTCTATTATATCATTTAATTTTCCTTCCTTCAATTTGAAAGGAAAATGGAATCATCATTCATGTGTACGTATGACCTACCATCTCCATAAATGGTGTATTTCATTTTATATCAAGAAATGTCCTGAATTATTCTAAAAAAATATATAATGAATTCATATTATTTTTATATCATGTTTACCATTCTGAATATTATTAAATCATCATCAAATTAGGATGATCAAAAATAGAAAATCAAAACATATGTGACAAAAATAGTTATTACTGGAAACATAACCCTAACATGTAATTTATAATAATAGGTAATAAAATGTATTTATAAAATAATATGTTGTATGATATTTAATTATTGTTATAAAATAGGCACATAATATAAAATATTTTATTATACTTGATTTTTGAATGTCTATGAAGGAAGTCAATACTTATAGTAATGGATTTTGGTTGAAATACTTCTTCTTTTAAATGTAAGTTATGTTATGAAATTATATTCTATCACGAGGGGAATATAAAGCCCCATTGAAATATAATATCACGAATTTATTTATTCTCTTGATATTTTATGTTCCATTTTTTGGCAATGAATTTAGTGGGATTATGATTGAATTTTACGACAATGTTATTTATTTTATGTTACAATCTCATTAATTATCATGATTGTTTATGATTATGTTTTCAATGATAAAATATTATGATCCATCTCTAAATAAAGTCAATAAATATATTACCTTATGGTTATTGATGATATTTTCATGTAATAGTATCATTTTTTCACTCTATACTTCTTAATATAATTGATAAATGGGGTTTTAATAAATTTTAACATTATTTCTCTCTTATGTCGAAATCTATTTTATTCCAAAAGCATGATTCCAAAAAAATGTTTTCAAAAATGTATTATTATTATTATGAAATATTTTTTTTCAAACTTATGTTTTACCCATGTTTTAATTCTTATAATTTTTTTGGAATGAATCTTCATTATTCTTTCCGAACAATTCTATTTTGGGTTTTACTGAAAATATGAAAAAGATATTTGTTTTAACATGTAAAAAATATGTGTAACCTATTGTCATCATGAACAATAAGTGGCTTGAAACATCCTTTATATATTTCAAATTATATATTAAAAAATTATTTTCATAATTTTTTATGAACTATTAGTTTTGAAAAATGATTTTTAATTAAAATATTTCTTCTTTAAGAAACCTTCTTTGTGTTTTAGCATTCAAAATCATTCACAATATAAGATGAAATACTTTGAGGTATCATATTTCTTACTGGGTATATGATTCAATGTTAAAATTATTAATATTTCTCTGAATGGGTTATATTTATGATGAAATGTGTTTAACCATTTGACTTCCATGGTCCATACCATGAAAAAATGATTATAATCCCCAATTTTGTTTAGGGTTATGCAATGATTAAATGATGAAATAACTATTAAAGCTATCTCTTTTCCACAAGTTATTTTAAAATATAATGTGTATAAGACCCAAATATTTTTAGGGGTTATGATATGGTGATTTTGTTCATATCTTATGGCACACATACAAATTATTTTCATTATATGACTGGTGGGACCTATATCTCCCTCCAATATAATGGGTACAAATTTATTTCTCATGAGATAGAGAGGGCCATAATGGGGAGTGATCATGGTTCAGTAAGGGAATTTGTCCACTATAATGGTCATTGGATTAAAACCTGTATAGTACGATGGCTTATAGGGTGAACCCATTCCTCAATGATAAGCTTTGTAGTGAACCTTCATTAATGTGGATATGATTTTCTATGCTTATGTATGTTACACAAATCGATTTCTTCATCCAATTTTAGGATCTCAAGGCTCATGTTCTGTGATTAACTTATGATTCATGTCTTATGAACTATAAATATTCATTCAAACACTCATAATTATGATATATGATATAAAGGGTATGGTTTTTAAATTTTTTATCATGTTCTAATTCACTTGTGTTCAAAATATTCTTATGTATCTTCCTTATTTACTCCTAAGAATTTGATGTCACCCTTTCTTATGTTTCCTTTCCCCATGATATGAAGAAATTTATTTCTTATGATATGTCTAATAAGGGTTCTAGTTATCATTATTATAGCGATAGATTTTGTAATTTACTAATGGAATAGTTGTTTGTGTGTCCATGATTCCAAAGACACTAAACTATTACAGTCCTCAAGGGTGCATTTTTGAAATTTTAAGAATATTCCTAAACCATGATGTAATATATATGTATGACATGCATTGATAAATATATAAAAGGAAACATTTATAGTGAACATGCACTAATTAAATCTCTTTAGAGATACTTTACATGATCCACCAATGGAGGAAGTTCTCTTTCATGATGCGGAATACAATTGCTTCATGTGAGTATCCTTCTTCTATATATATATTTATTATAATTTTTTAAATAATATATCATACTTAATTGATTTAAAGTGATCATATTTAAAAAAATAAGTGTACAGTAAAGGTTATAAGTTTTTTTATTCTGATTTTATTTCCATATTTTATCTATTTTTTATTATTTTTAAAAATTTCAAGGAGTCTAATAATGCTTTCTCTACTAGAATAATTTATCTATAAACACATTTTCTCTACCTATTTCTACTCAAATACCATATTCAATCTTTTATTAATATGAATGGGTTCAATTTTATTTTAAACACATTTTTATTAGAAATCTCATATAACCCTTTCTTACTTTTTTAACTATAGAAATTTAATATTTTTTTAAATTGGTATTTTAAAATTATTTTCCAACCATTAATATTTTTTATGTAGGTTAGGGGTATTTTAAATGAACTATAGAAAATTTAGTTAATTCATGAAAATTTTTCCATCGAAATTATTCAGAATTTATTTCTTCTTGTGTAATGGTTGACATGATCAACTAAGTGAAATTTTTATTAAAATTGATGGATGATTTTTAATTGACTGTTTACAATATTTTCTACACAAAATTAATATGATGAAACATTTTTATTACTATCTTGAAAATCCATTGTTGATTTAAATTTGAATGTATGTTTTAAATGTTTAATTTAATTTATATTACCTACTTCATGTTTAGCATTTAAATTTTACAATCACATAAACTAAAAAAAATTCACTCCAATTATATGAATCAATAGTGTTGGTATTTGATGAATATATATGAATTTCATTTATTTTTATTGAGATACTACTTATTAAATGGAAAAAACCATTCATTAGGATTTTTGTGGTTTTATTTAATTTTTTAGGACAGGTTTAACATGATGCATATTTAATTAATTTTGGTGTGTCATCCATGGAGAAAAGTAGATATTTTGAATTATTATTTGATTTTAAAATAATGATGATTTAATATGTTATTCCTAATGGATTTTACACGGGAATTGGAGAGGGGGTGTATCAATATACAAACCTTTTTCTTATTTTAATGGTTTTTAATTGAGCAATCTTATGCCCAAACTATTATCCAATTAAGTGGAATTGATAAATTTTTGTTCACTAAACCATATACTAATTTTTTAAGTGCACATTGCACATGAAAATAAGAACACAATGATTTTATAATGTTTTTATCCTTCCTAGAAAACATACCCCTTTTGTGTTCAACTTTTCTTTATAAATGAATTATTTATCATTATTAATTTTAGTGATTTATATTACTATGGACGTTATATACAATATATGGTCCTGTATCGTCCATCACCCATAGATATTGTATCATCCACTTACCTTTCTACGTCATATGTGGAAAGTGGATATTTATTTATACTACATATCATAGTCATTATATCCATAAAAATGGTTTTTTTATACCTGTACTATAATTTCATCAAGGTTCATCCATAAAACTAATGAAAATGTCTTCAAATTCCATGTTTGGATCAGTAATACCACATTCATGTTAGATTTGTTACTCACATTAGGTACATGATGACTTGTAAACATAATGTAACTTTGTTATCTCTTAATTCATGAAATAATGGATGAAAAACAAAATTACTAGTCGATTTCTCATATTGAGTCATCATTAGATATATTAGAATATCATAGTTTCATTTTTCATTATTCGTATTCATTAATGAATAGGTGATCTTATGAATTAATTCATCTTCTTTCTGTAATACATAGAATATCCAAATAGAGAAAATAATTTTGAGGGTTCTCTTATCTTTTTTGACAAGAAGTATTTCTTATGTTTGACTAAATAGTTTAAGGATTATCACCTTTTATCTTCTCCTCCTACAAATATATATTCACATTTTCTTGTGAGTATTGTTTCCTTTGTTTTTTGTAGAAATAATTCTCCGACGTATTTTATTTTTTTAAAAAAATTAATATGATATTTTAGGTCAATATAATATCCTATATAGAATATATTATTAGTCAACATCAGATATTTGAATTTTTATGCTCTATATACAACATGTTTCCTATATCTTTTTTTTTAATTTTGAAATCCTCCAGCATGTTCCTGGAAGAATTCATGTCATGAAGTGAGTGCTCAACTAGCAGGGAAGACTTATCTCATTCTTTTCTAGGGATTGGCTTTGAGTTGATGTCGTTAAACTCATAATTTGTCAAAAATTATTCTTATTAATTTTTATATTTGTTTCTCGCCAAATATTTTAATAACATCAATATTTTTTGAAATATATTTTTTCAAATAGATTTAATTTACTCAATTTCTTTCATTACCCACATCACTGAGATTTAGCATATCCTGATATAATAGTAATAGTATTATTTAAACATAACCATTATGAA
Source organism: Viscum album (assembly GCA_963277665.1). Lineage (NCBI taxonomy): Eukaryota > Viridiplantae > Streptophyta > Magnoliopsida > Santalales > Viscaceae > Viscum > Viscum album. Next base: position 1,445,382,349 of record OY728151.1, on the reverse strand, counting down.
CTCAATACTAAATTAGGTGGCATGAATAATAATAAAAATATTTTTTAAAATTATGATTAAATATTTAGTAAAGACATTATATGCATCTGAAATATATTTTTCTTAAAAGAGATTGTGTTTTTGTTTTTGTGCGAACATGTTAACATTAATTTATTAAACTTATAGAAAATTATTTAAAATAAAAGTATAATTTTTTAAATAATTATTTCAATATTATCTTAGGGATAATTTTTTTTTTATTTTAATATTTTTAACTTTTCGATATATATTAAAAAAAATATTACCTCTAAACTATAACTTTATTTAAAACATTTAAAAGTTTTTATTTTTCTTTAAAATTTTCTAAAAGTAAATTTAGATCACTTATTTTATGATAAATCTAATTTTAAACATAAGAATCAATATCATGTTGATTATATATATAATTTTTTTATATATTTAAAAAATTTCTCTTCGGAAAACCACTTTCTGGTCTTATACGAGGGTTTAATATCCAATTAAAATTTTATATATCTATAAATGGAATTTGGGATATTTTATTAAATATTTTTATATGGATCATTACTATTAAATAAAATAATGACACTAATTTTTCATCAAAATTAATAGTAAAAACTATTAAAATTTGGTAATGTCCAGAAATTTCCATATATGTTTTTTATATGGAATTATTTTGAGACCGTGAAATCTGACGGCGTGTAATTCTGAGGCCTGGAGTGCCCAAAATTATTCATCAAAAAATGATATGTTTAAAATAATTCCTATGAGTGGTTTTCCTGAAAAAGTGGAATAACTCTTAAATGGGTGCCTAGATCAGAAATCTGAGGGCACCGCTGCATTCAGGATGGAGGGTTTATGCTAGGTGCGACTTAAGTTTAGTCAGTACATGCCTCAAGTGATAAAACCCAAAAGTGGCATAACCGTAAATAAAATAGATAAAAAAATTATTTTATTTTTCAAATGATTACAACACACGAAAGGTGACTCATATTAAAAATACAATACCACTACTAAACTCATGAGGGTATGATTTCCTTAGGAAATTACTAACATTGGCCGTTGTGGACCACTAGTGGAAGTTAGTTTTTGGTCGTAAATTAAATAATTAAGTGACAATTATTTTATTGTAAAATCCTTAAATTCTAAACGGTAATATTGATTGAAACTACAAGAGTACCATCGAGCTCGTGAGGGCGTTTTCCCCTTAGTTAAATCCTAACCTCGACCAGTGCGGGTCGAGGGTGCCCATTAATATTTTTTTGAACTTTTTTTAAGGTAAATTCAGTAAACGTGTGGGCAACATTTTCTAACTTTTGAAGTGGTGCTCAGAATGGAAATATGAGGGCACCATTGAATCTGTAGCACCAGGATTCGCTTTAGGGAGGCTTAACTTTGACTGTAGTTGGTATGGTGAAAATGTTAGTTTTTGCATATTTTAAAGAAATAATAAAATAACATGCAGGTTGTTATTTTATTCTTTTTTTTCCCTACCACCTGTTGAGTGGTGGTGGAAGGGACCGCAGAGGTAGTCAAACATTTAATATGTGATATTTAATGCTCGGTTACACTTTGGTTGCGTAACCACCCCTCATGTAATTAATGAGGCACATTAATTACATCAATTAATGAACCTCATTAATTCCTCATGTGTTACTCACCCTTTTACCCCTCTTTTTAAGTGACGCTCGAGATGGAGTTTTGATATGGCTTCACCAAGCGAGGAACCTCTGGCAAAGTGACGTGACAGCTTCCACCAACAGTGATGGAAGCTCGGGCGACAATGAACCGGGAGCAACGAATGTCAGCGACTTCATCAAAGCACGTATTCCCCTCCCACCACCGCGATGACTCCCAATGATTCTCAAGGTAGGGGTTTTCTTTTAAATCATGAAATTTTCACGAATCTTCTCCTCATTCTTAATATTGCGGGTGGTCGTTGCGGGGGATTTGAATGGGGGTTATCATTATTTTTAACGTGAAGTATAAATTACGTCATATTGTTATAATGGTAACGTGGAGGGAGCGATCCAAAAGAACAAGGCCCAAGCCCTCCACCGCTTGATTTTCATTGCGTTCCTCAGAGATAGGTTTTTATAACTTGACAGAACCTTGAAACCAGGAGGCACGCAATGACGGTAGCATCCCGGGAGGATAGTAGGCGCACCTGGAAGGAAGAACGGACCACCGGAGCTCACCCGGTGGCCAACGGAGGATCTGTTGATGCATCACTGGTAGGGAAACACCGGCGAACGGCACCTACAGTGGAGGTGGCCATCGATGGTCACTGGCCATGGAAGAGGTTGGCACCACTTGGCGCCGCGGTGGACCAGAAGGGGCGGCCGGAAACCGGCCGACTGCGTTGGTGAGGCGGCACCCCATCACACGCCACCGTGAAAAGGCTGTGAAATCAATGCCACGACATGATTGGGACTCGTGCCCCAGGGGTCCCACATACCATGTGGCAGCGCCATATGGAACTGCTAATTGAAGAGTGGAATGGCTCTTCTTGTGCCTTTTGGGGAGCTGGAGACCACTCAAATGGCGAGCTGCGCCAGCGCACCTGGCCATGTCACCCAGGAGGCCATGCCCGACCGACGGGGTGGGCCGGTTGGCAGCCTAGTGGGCCAAGCCCACCGCGGCCGAGCCCGGTTCAGGCTGGTATGGGTCAGACACGGACTGGGTCGGGTCTTCCCGAACTTGGTCGGGTCGGCCCTAGGTCAATCTGGCCGGATTAGACCGGACCCAGACCCATTCGGTCCTAGATAGGCTTAAAATGCCATATCTTGCGAACCTGATTCCCATTTGTTGAACCATATAGGGCACTGGGATCCTTGGAGTGAGATGGTCCATTTGAGATACTCCATGGGAATTTCGAAGAAAGTTGGATTTTGGGCAGGTTGGATCGTACCCGAATCTAATCGGGCCCTCGGCACTATAATGCCTATAGCTTATAGACCGAGTGTCTGGTTGAGGTGTCATCTATTGGATTGGAACCCTTATGAAATGAATGTTCATCGGGTTACTTCCTAGTGGAAGTTAGTGGTTGTTGAGGTATGAACGATAACTAGAGGAGTAGAACTAGGGTGTTTCTTGTTGTGAGAGTTAGGATGGCTACTCCTGTGATGACTCAAGGCACAGGTATTCCTTAGACCTCTATTCCGGTAGAGACGTGACTCCCCATGTCATGAGTGTGGGTTCATTTCCCTCTAATTGGTTTTTTATCTTTGTAGTCGGTACTCCCCTATTAGAATAGGGCATGGGTCCTCCATACTTTACTCACATATAGTCAGGTACTCCCCTATAGGGCAGGGTTCAAGTCGTCTATTTTAGTAGAAGGCACTCCCCTATCAACCCAGGGTGGGGGTCCTCCTTATCCAGTGCTACAACAGAGTCATTACTCCCCTGCCATGCCAGGGTGCGGGTCCTCTAGCATGGGGTTGGTACTCCCCTGACGTATTAGGGAACGAGTCCCCCACAACAGACAAACTTCCAAGGTTGTACTCCCCTGCCGGGTAGGGTGCGGGTCCTCACATAGAGAGCCGGTAATCCCCTACTGTGCCAGGGTGCGGTCCCTCTAGCCTAGGTTCGGTAATACCCTAACATACTAGGGCACGTGTCCCCCACAGTAAACAAATTACCATAGATGTACTCCCCTACCGGGTAGGGTGCAGGGTCCTCTCATATGGAGTAGTTCTACCCCATCTCCGAGTAGTGACAAGGATTAGGTCCTTCAGGGGTGGTGGAGATCCCTCGACTATAGGACACAATGTTGAGGAGTGGCCCTATTCACTTGGTTTCCATTGGTATTGCTTTGGTAGCAAGATTGTGACTGCGAGACCTCTAATGCCGGTCACTAGAGGCAGTTCTTGTAGATAGTTCCTGATGGAGCACATGCTTTTGGAAGTTCCATTAGGAATGGTTTAATTGTACCTGATGGAGTACATCTCTTATACAGGTTCCAATAGGGATGGACAGTTCATTGAGCGTGTACTCCTGATCCTTGAGTTACGCTTTGAGCATTCTATAGAAATCATGGAAATGGTTTGAGGTTAGAGCCTTATGTTTCTTTGTGGATGATATGAGTATATCTGGTTTGAGATGAGTCTTTTCTTTGTGCATGTGATCGAGATCATGTTTTGTGGTTTTCCTTTGTGGAAATCTGAGAGTCCTTCGGGGGTCTCGGGGTCCCTGTTGGATATTGTTATACTCACCCCTACACGGGCTTCACCTGCACCTTATTGTGTCTTGTGTAGATGATAGAAAGGCTTGACCGAGACATGGGTAGGCCGGAATTGATGTCGACTGAGGTGACTGGTGGACGAGGAGTGATACGTGACAAGATATACCTACCCTTCAGGTAGGATCCTTGGTGGATGATTGCAGGAGCTGTTTTCTGTTTTTTAGTTATAGTTGTACCTTTTTAGTCGGGATTGTATTCCAGCACCCTCTACTTTTTTTGTAGAAACTTTGTCTACTGCAGTTTTACTTTGTGGTTGCATCTTGTTATGTTCATTGTTTGTGTGTTTTTATAGGTTTAAATTCAATGACTTCTCGTTTTAGGGATATTTCTTTCCGGTGCTTGTTTCCAAGACCTGGCCTATATAAGGCAGGATTGGGGTAGTCATGGCATGAGCCCTAGGAGACGGGTCGTGACAAAGTGGTATCAAAGGGGTATGTTCTACCAAAGAACTAGGACTCTAATCATTCTAATGGAGGAATAGTGTTAAGTGTTTTGAGTGTGTTTTTCAGCTCAGGGAGTCCAGTGTTGGTGTGGCGGCTGACGTATCCATACACTTGGACCCTGAATTTTGATTTCCAACTAGGTCCATGAAAACACTGATTGCGTGTGTTCTAGAAATGTTTTACTTTTAATTACTTCTGAGTCAACTCACTGGGTACAACTTTTTTACCATGGTTCATCTTGATTCTCTATCAAGATGCCTCTATATAGAAAACGATCCAGGATTCCGGTGTGTGACCATGAGGATGGTCCGTAGAGTGATGAGGCTTCGCTACATGGATTTTTTCCCGAGATGGTACCTTCGGGTGGTGTCCTAGTGATACCACTACCTGTTGTTCAGTTGTTACTTCCAGCGCTACAAGTAGATGACACATATAGGGTCAGTTCCTTACATGATTTTAAGTGACCGATACCCCTCAAGTTCTAAGGAGAGCCTGACTCAGATGTAGCTAAGGACAAGCTTGAGGTGGTGACCGAGTCGATATCTAGCCAGGTCACCATACGATCAGATGACGGACCTGGAAATGAACATTCTATGTGGGTCAGTAGGGCGATGGTAGGTTTAGATTACCCCTATCTTAAAATGTGGTGAATTTTTTGTGGATAGAGATTTAAAACCTTCCTTATATAATGGGGTATCTTTCCAAAAAAAAAGATAAGGGGTTTGTGTTCCCAGGAGCTTCTACAGTTTTGACAGGATGACATGTTGGTAACTGATTATTTTTCGAGGCATATCAACCTTTACATGTATTCGATGAATATGATACGACCAGTGTTTTAGGGCTTGGACCTCTGAGAGAGATGTGTTTATGGAAATCCAATATAAAACTATAACTATGTGCATTATTACTTATGTTAGGGTGATAGAGAGAGCCTTTGCAGTTGAAAATTATTTGGCTAAGAAGATACAACCAGTGAATGTGAGCAGTGGGAAAGGAGGAAAACAACGTCAGTCTTGGAGACATGGATGTGTAAAATATATTAGGAAGAGAAATTGATGGTGAAAGATGAATCTTCCATGCATCAGACATAGAAGAGGATCTATGTGAAAAGAAAAATGTGGTATACATTTCGATATGTTACAACCATCACCCCGATGTGGCCCCCACCAGGCTCAGGGAGCTGGAGGATAGGGGAAGGGAGTAGCAGCATGTGGTATAGGAGTGTGACCCAAGGGCTCTAGGATTGATTCGAGGTATGATATTTGTCTACTACTAGCTTCTGTATTCATAGACATAGGTACTAATCATTCATTCTTGCCACGAATCTTGTTCAAGACCAAGATTTTCTAGTTAAACCATTGACTTGACCCTTACTTCTGGAGATAACTATGGGAGGAGACTCAATAATCACACATATGATGATTTTGGGATCTGACCCTTGAGGAGAGAGTTTCGTTTGGAACCTCTTAGTAGCAGTGTTAAGGCCTGATGACGTTAGTTTGGGTATGGACTGGTCATCCACAGTTCATGCTCCGATTGAATTTTTTAGGGAAAAAGGTTGTGGTATATTAAAATGTTGGAATTGTGTTTTCCTTGGTCAGAAAAAAAGGAAACCCATGTAGCACATGTTAGAATCATGCATAGGAGTTTGCAACTAATCACTCTTGAGCGGGCCATCTTTACCCTCGTGGCAGTGTGTGTTTTGAGTTTTCAGTTCCCAACAGTAGTGGCAGAGTGTTGGAACATCTTTTCAAATGATGTTTCCAGGATTACCTCCTCATAGGGAGAGGGAGTTCTACATTGTTTTTTAACCACCCCTGACACCGATATCTACAACTGCATATCAGATGGCTCTCATAGAGCTCTGGGAGCGGAGAGTTTAGGAAGGGGATGTGGTGGAATATGCACTCAACAGGAGGTCGGATTTATAGCTTTTGAGTGAGGAAACATAGAAGATAACTACATTACAGAAACCCTTCGTGGATAGTGATGGAGTATCTTACCTCTAGTCTATAATTGTCACTCCCCCATACCATTAGCGAGTTCGGGAGGCGCATTTTTGGGACATGGAATGTGAGGCCCGATGTGCTCATATATCCTCAGGACAGGCTCTTGAAGGATTTTTTGAAGGTTGGGAGCATGTCATTCTTTTCAGAGGATGCACCATGGTACCGGTGACACTACGAGAGTAGTTGTTGAGGTAGTTCCACACATCCCCTTTGGTGGTACATCTTGGGGCGGGGAAGATGTACTAGGACCTTCTGCGTCATTACTAGTTGCTAGGAATGAAGACTACACAAAGCCGGCAGAATTCTTATGCCTACAGGAGACAGAGACCCTTGGAGTTCGAGGAGGGAGACCATGTATTCCAACTGGTCTCACCCTGATGGGGATTGTAGAAACTTGGCCAAGGAGGAAAACTATCTCTGAGGTTCATCTGACCTCTCTAGATTATCGACAGAGTGGGTGAGGTGGCGTACAATGTAGCTCTTCCCCAACAGATGCACCTGGTGAATAATGTTTTCCATGTGTCGTAGCTGAGGAGATGTGTGCATGATCCATCACACGTTATCGACTTAGGTGATTTGGACTTTGGTGATGTGGTGACTTTTACAGAGTTCCTGGTGGAGAAAGAGGATCAACCTGAGAAAGTACTTTGTGGATAGTGGATCACCCTGGTGCGAGTTCGGTGGTAGAACATGAACCTCCAGGAGAGCACATGGGAGTGGGAGGCTTAGATTCATGCTCAGTACCCTCATTTGTTTGGTTTTACTTGTTTTGGATTTCGAGGACATAATGCCCTATGGTGGGGAGAACATAATATCCTATAATTTCCATATAAATTTTTTATATGGATTTTTTTTAGACCACAAAATCTGACAACGTGTAATTCCTAGTTTCGGAGTGCCCAAAAATTTCCATCAAAAATGTTTATTTTAAAATAGTGCGCGTGAGTGATTTTCCTTAAAAAGTGGAATAACTCTTAAACAGGTGCCAGAATCAGAAAACCCAGGGCACCATTGTGTTCAGGATGGCAGGTTTACCCTAGGCGTGACTTAAGTTTAGTCGGCCCAGACCTCTAGTAAGAACACCCGAAAGTGGCATAACCGTTAATAAAATAATTAAATAAAATTATTTTATTTTTCAAATTTTTATAACTCACAAATGGTGACTCGGATTAAAAATCTGAGATCCCCACCGAACTCATGAGGGTATGAATTCTTTATAAAGATACTAAAATTGGCAGGCGCGGGCCACCAGTGGAAGTTATTTTTTGATCGTAAATAAAATAATAAAGTGAAAATTAATTTATTGTAAAATACTTATCTTCTAAATGGTAACACACATTAAAAATTAGAGAGTACTGTTGAGCTCATGAGGGAATCGTCCCCTTAGGTGGAGCCTAACCTTGGACGGTGCAGGTCGAGGGTGACTGTTAATAATTTTTTAAACTTTTTTAAGGTATATTTAGGAAACTTGCGGGTGTTTTTTCTAACTTTTCAACCATTTCTCAGAATTTAAATTTGAGGTAACCATTTAATTTTGAATTCTGTGATTTTATTTAGGGAGAATTAAATTCTACCGCAGTTGGTCGGGTGAAAAAAATAGTTTTTGCGACTTTAAAATAATAAAATAACATGGAGGTTGTTATTTTATTCTTTTTTCCTACCACCTATAGAGCGAAAATGGTGGGATCGTGGAGGTTGTCAGACATTTATTATGGGATATTAAATGCTTGGATACACTTTGGTTGTGTAACCACCCCTTGTGTAATTAATGAGTCACATTAATTACGTAAATTATGAACATCATTAATTCCTCGTGTGTTACTCACCCCTTCCCCCTCTATTTAAGTGAGGCTCGGGTTGGAGTTTTGACACAACTTCATTAAGTGAGGAAACTCTAGAAAAGTGATTTTATACCTTCCACCAACGAAGGTGGAAGCTCGACGTCAATGAAATGGGAGTGACGAATGCTTACAGATTCATCAAAGCGAGGATTCTCCTCCAACCACCATCATGACTCCAACTATTCTTGAGGTAGGGATTGCCTTTTAAATCAAGAAATTCCCACGAATATTCTCCTCATTCTTGATTTTGTGGGTGGTTGTTGAGAGGTATTTGAATGGGGTTTATCATTATTTTTAATGTTATTTATAAATTACTCTTGCTTGTTATAATGTTAAAGAGGAGGGAGTGAGCCAAACGAACAAGGCCCAGACCCTCCACCGCTTGATTTTTATTGCGGTCTTTGAAGAAGGGTTTTTCCATCTTGACAAAACCTTGAAAATGGGTGGAATTCAACAACAGAGACATCCTAAGAGGACCGAAGGTGCGTCTTTAAAGAAGAACGGACCACCGGAGCTCACCTAGGGGGCTGTGGAGGATCTGCTAATGCGACACCAGCAACCGGCACCGGAAGCGAAGGAGAATACTAGCGCACACTGGCCTCGGAAGAGGGCGACACCGCTTGGCGCTATGGCAGACCCGGAGGGGTGGCCGAAAACCGGCCGACCGCGTTGATGAGGCGGTGCGCCGCTGCGCGCCGCAGTGAAGGCGTTGTGGCATCGAAGACATGAAAATAGGGGGACCCACGCTCTTCGAGTCTCGCGGACCATGGGGCGGTGCACCATGTCACCACTAATTGAAGAGCCGAATGCCTCTTCTTGAGCTGTTCGGGGAGCTAGTGGCCACACGACTGGAGAGTCGCACCAGCGCACCTTGCCTTGTCGCTCGGTGGGCCGCACCCAGCCAGCGGGCTGGGCCAGTCCGCGGCCCAACGGGCCGAGCCCATAACGACCCATCCCAACCGGTCCGGCCCAGACCCATTCAGGCAGGGCTAGGTCATACACAGACCAGGTCAGGGTGACCCGAACCGGGTCGGGTCAGACCCCAGGTCTGTCAGGCTGGGTCGGACCGGACCCAGACCCATTTGGGCCCTGATACTTTTAAAAGATCGCATCTTGCGGACCAGATGTCTGTTTGATGAAACATTTGCGGAACTAAGATCCTTGAGGAGATATAGTCTTTTGATATACTCCACATGACTATCAATGAAAGTTGGAGTTTGGCCAGGTTGGATCGTACCCAAATCCAACCAGGCCCTCGGCACTAAAATGCCTATAGCTTAGAGACCGGGTGTCCTGTTGATGTGCTGTCTATTGCGTTGGAACTCTTTTGACATGATGTATCATCAGGTTACTTACTTGTGGAACTTTGTGGTGGTTTAGGTATAACTGATAACTGGAGGAGCAGAACTAGGGTGTTTCTTGTAGTGAGAGTTAGGATGGCCACTCCCTAAATGACTCAAGGCACGAGTATTTCTTAATCCTCTCCTCTGGTAGATATGGGATTCCCCATGTCATTAGTGCAGGTTCATTCCCTCTGATTGGTTTTTCTATCTTTGGAGTCGTTACTCTCCTATTGGACTAGAGCACATGTCCTCCATACTTAACTCACATAGAGTCAGGTACTCCCAAACTGGGTAGGGTGCGGGTCCTCTATGTGAGGATTTTGTACTCCCCTGTCAACCCAGGGTGCGGGTCCTCCTTATGTAGTGCTACAACAGAGTCTATACTCCCCTGTCGTGCCAGGGTGTGGATCCTCTAGCCTGAGGTCAGTACTCCCCAGATGTACTAGGGCACCGGTCCCCCATAATAAACAAACTACAAGAGTTGTACTCCCCTACCGGGTAGGGTGCGAGTCCTCACATATAAAGTTGGTACTCGCCTACTGTGCCAGGGTGCAGGTTCTCTATCCTAGGTTCGGTAATCCACTAACATACTAGGGAATGGTTCCCCCATATAAAAAAAATACCAAAGTTGTACTCCCCTACTGGGTAGGGTGCGGGTCCTCACATATGTAGTATTTCTCCCCCATCTCCGAGTAGCAAAATAGAGGGGGTCCTTCAAGGGCGTTCAAGCTCCCTTGACTACAGGACACAATGTCAAGGATTGGTACTATTACCTTAGTTTCCCTTGGTCTTTCCTCTATAACCAGACTGTGACTGCGAGACCCCTAGTGCTGGGCACTAGAGGTAGTTCTAGCAGAAAGTTACCGATGGAGCACATCCTTTCGGACGTTCCATTAGGAATGGTTGAGTTATACCTGATGGAGTACATCTATCAGACATGTGCCATTAGGGATGGAAAATTCATGGATCATGTAATCATATCATTGGGTTGCGATTTGATCCTTCTTTAGAAATCCTTGAAATGGCAGGAGGTTGGGGCCTTATGTTTCTTTGTGGATGAGATGAGTATATCTGGTTTGAGATGAGTCTTTGCTTTGTTCTTTTGATCGAGATCATGTATTGTGGGTTTCCTTTTGTAATTCTGAGAGACCTTCAGGGGTCTCGGGGTCCCTACTGGGTAATGTTATACCGACCCTTACACAATTTTCACCCTCACCTTCTTGGGTCTTGTGCAGATGACGAGCAACCTTGACTGAGACTTGGGGAGCCAAGACGCGATGGGGATTGAGGTGACCAGTGGACAAGGAGAGCCGTGTGATGAGATGTACCGACCCTTCAGGTAGGATCCTTTGTGGACGATCATAGGATCTGTTTTCTATTTTTTAGTTGTAGTTTTTCCTTTTCAGTTGGGCTTGTATTCCAGCCCACCCCTACTTTTTGTACACACTTTTACTACTACAGTTTTACTTCATGGTTGCATCTTGTTGTGTTCTTGGTTTGTGTGTTTGTACAAGTTTAAAGGAAATGCCTTCTCGTTTTAGGGATATTCCATTTCGGTGCTAATTTCCAACCCCTAGCCTATGTAAGGCAGGCTTGGGTTAGTTATGGCATGGGCCCCGAGGGATGGTTCATAACAAATTAATTAGAGTAGTTAAGGTTAAATTTATTTTCATGCGGGTTATACCAAAAGATTACAGTATGTTGGATAATAAAACATCAAAAAATCATATTTTATTGATATATTAAAAACCTATCATATTAAAATGTCGATTCTATGGTTATATAAAAGAATTTTTATTTATAATTACTTTATTATTTTTTATTCTTATAGGAAATTTTAAAGATGATTTCATGTGGGTCCCTTTCACCACATACAAATTGACATCCCCTCTCCTCTCCACATCACACTCCCAAAATAATTTGGTTTGAAAACAACATTAAAAAAATCATTAAATAACTCCATATTTTAATGATCCCATATATATAATAATAAAATATTTTATATTGGATTTTGTGATAATAACAAGAGTTTATTTGAAGAAGAAGTATCATTCATAATAAATTATTTTTATTTTATTTACATTTATAAATATTTAAAATATTAGCCAACAATATTTATAATAAACCATGAGTATATTATATATACTAATATTTTTTATGTTAACAGAATTACATATATAAATATTCTCCTACATCAATTGTGAAATTAAACTGTTTATCATGTTTAATGCAGGCTACAACATCAAGACCCATTGTATTTAGTTTTTCGTAATCTACTATAATGGTTGAATATAATTATGGATTTAAATTTGTATATATGATATTTATGTAATAATTTTACTTCTTTAATTATAATATCACATCTAAACTCATACCTTTCAATATATTATAAAATGATTATATAACTCATGTGTACGTGTAGACTATATCCTTCCTGAAGTGATGTCATATGTTTAACATTTTATTTTAATATGGTTCATAATAGGGGGATATAATGATTATATATTAGATTATTTTCACGACTATTATTATTCTATGATTATATATTTGTCACGACCTAACCCAATGGGGCTCGAGTCGTGACTCCCCAAGCCTGCCTCTAATAGGCCAGAGGATGGCGTCCAGCGCCGAGTAGGCTATCACACACATGGGAGGCATTAGCCAAAGGTATATATACACACACCCATATACACCTCCATGAAATAGTGCAAATATATATTAAAAAAATAGAATGAAAATGCAGGCATACATCTATCCCAAACTAGAGTGAAACAACAGTACAAAAGGGGAAAACATGGCCCACCAAAAGAAAACTAAAACAAATGTACAACCCACTCAGAAGGAGGGAAACACTGCCAAAAGCACCACTAGAAAGCTCCCTAGCACAGCTCCAGTAAGACTCCATGATTAGTCCTGCTCACTCAGCTCTGCCTGCTCCGGTTCCTCCTTGGACTCCGTCGAAATGCCTATAGTCTTCACAAGACACAAACATGTGTGGGCAAAGCCCGTGCAGGGGTGAGTATAAAAATACTCAGTAGGCACCCCAAAAGCCCCCAAACCAAAGAGAGAAACTGAAAGGTAACATTCCTATCATCCCAGCCAGAGGGAACCCAGACGAGGGAGAAACACCATCTCGTGACTATCCTCGGCTAAACACAACTAGTAAGCTCAATCCATGTGTATGACCATACACACACCTTGAAAATCCTCTCAGGTATACGCCCAAACATATATCTCAAACATCTGCCCAGGTATACACCCATACATATACCATGAACATCCATTCAGATATACACTCTTACATTTACCAAAAACATCCAGATATACTATGCTCATGCACTATGCCACATGTGGTACCGACCTCATCACCAGCAACAGTTCACAACCAGGAGATCACACTCCATGATCACTATCATCCCATGTGACACTTGTATGAGAGATACACTCCATAAGGTCCCAAAAAACATCTCAGATGATCACCTGAGAGATCACACTCATCGGATATTGTCATTGAGGAAACCTCAATAAAACAATATAAACACCAAACTCCTCTGATAGGGGATTGCTCCTAGGCTCTACTAGAAGATACTAGAACCCACAATGGTATACGAAGATCTAATAGATAGGGGATCACTCCCAGGATCCACTGGGGGATACCACAACCCGATCTGGAACTCATAGATCTCACAGATAGGGGATCAATCCTAGGATCCGTTGGGGGATACCACAACTCGATATGGCACTCGACAGAAAAACTTCACTCAGATAGAGGATAGTCACCCATGTAAAGGGGGTCACGACGATACCAGAACCCTATCTAGTACATCTCATGCTATAGGGGATCGAACTGATGATGTTGCAACCCTACAGAAACCACACGCTAAGTAGGGGATCATATAACCAACGATATGACAACCCTACTATACACCTCATGCTGATTAGAGGATCATATACCCAATTATGCAATGACCCTACTGAGTATGGACCATCACCTAGGGGATCATAATCATGATGATGCCACAACCCTATGGGGTTAACCAGCTAGATAGGGGATCACCGCTTGTGGATAAGCGATCACAGTGATACTAAGATCCTGATCTAGGGAAAAGATGCTAGAGGATCCCGCTTCGGGCCCACCAGAGGGATGCCACAACTCTAACAGATTAAACATCCCATCGAGAGGATAATACACCTATACGAAGGTTGTGATTCCACGTGAACCCTCGTAGGAACTAACCAAGGGAGTACCCTCAACCACTACTGGTCTAAGTGTCGCTAACCCGAGCGTCCCACCACAACTCCAAACTGCGCACCTCCTAGGCCGATACTGAGGCCACCATCATGATCCACATGAAAAAACATGCAGTATAGGCTGATTACTCGCTCGAAATGGAAAACCAGTAAAAAGGGAACTATTAACCGTAGCTAGCATGTGCGGGGCCCACACAACGATCCTGAAACTCATCAAGCGGATCATACCACTGCGATCCCCTTGGGAAAACACCCAGGATCCACTACTCGTTTGTACCAAACAAACACTCGGTGAAAAAGGTACTATTCACCAAATCCAGCTCAGGTGGGGCCCATTCCTCGAGCCTAGAACACATCGAATGGATCACACCATTGTGTTCCTCTCGAAAAAACACACAGGATCGACTATTTATCTGCTAAAATCAGACTCTTGGTGAAAAAGTTGCATTTCTCCGTAAACGCCCAAACCGACCCTCATGGGCCCCGCACCCAAAACTAATTCCCAACACCCAGAAACCCTCAATAATAGTCCACCATACCATCATGGTCTCAATGCCACTGACGACATATCAATCAGACATTCAGGGTAGAAGATACAACGACCAGAAGTCGAATATAAATAAAACATCATTAATTTATTCAATGTTTCAAGCTCCAGGTCCATGATCCCGAGACATAAAATTCCCAAAGTGAGATCAAAATATCCTTCTCAACGTAAGGAAGACATTTCCAAAAACATTTCACAAATCGGAGTTACGGTTTGTGAGTAATGAGGGTTTAAATAACCCCAGAAAAAACATGACCGGACAACCGCCTGCCTCGCCGGAAACCACCGCCCCGCTGCCGGAAACTGCCGCGCCGGTGCCTGAATCTGCCGCGCCAGAGCCAGAAACCATCGCTCCATCGCGGTTCTTGCTGGATTCTGCCATGGCCGCCGCCAGAATCTGGGATTTCCGCCGGGAAACTTATGGGATCCACCGAAAGCACCCCGGTGCTCCAAAAGCTGATCCGAAACATGTTTCGGAAACTTCTGGACCCGAACTATACAACCCTTTTGATGATTTGAAGAAAAAAACACATAAACAGGGTCTGGGATTTTAAAATTCAATCCGATTACCTTTTGGCAGAACGCCGAAGGTTCGCACGCTCCGTAGGTGCCACTGCACGATCCAGGAACGCCCGCTGTCAAGATCTGAGTCCAACGACACCTTGATTGCGCGATTCGGTCACCGATTTTCTGTTTAAGGAAGGGGGAAGAGGAGGGAGGAGGAAAACAATCCACTGTACACGTCCAAGAGGAAGAAGGGGGGGGGAGATATATTTGATTCCAATAAATATTTTCTCAACTCCCCGTCCCGACATGCCCCCGACCCCGCGCCCGACACAGACAAGGATAAGGTCGCCCTTAGGGTAAAAATGACATTATGAACTCAACTTCGGTCTCATAATTTCAATCTGAGACTTTGTTCAGAATTTATTTGAGCTAACGCTCGTAAATAAAATTTTCCGTTTATTTACGAAAACGCTCCTGGTGGCTTTTCTCACACCAGGCATGCGCCCACAATGTTTACACCCCGCCTAGGGTAAACGACACGTTCCAGACGCAATCATGCCCTCAGATTCCCATTCTGAACTACCATTTAAAAGATAACACACCCCCACCACGTGCATAGTATAAAAATACTTAATATTTTTATAAAATTAATTCCTGGCACACCGAGCCTTGGAATTGCACACCGTCTTCGCGCCTAGCTCTGTAATTATTCGTTGGAAAGCGACTAGACTCTCAACTGGATTTCCAACGCCAGCGAGTCCACCAAAAAACACCCATGCCCGAGCACCTAAGTTATAGGGACTCATCCACCACAGCTCAACACTATCTGCTTTGGGCGGCACTGTCTCACCCACACGGTTTTGATCACGTCACAAAAATGCGTCTCGGTGGGGGAAGGATCCCTATTCCTCACACCTGCCTCCAATAGGCCATGTGATGGAATCCACTGCCGAGTAGGATATCAAACACATGGGAGGAATTAGCCTAAGGTACCTATACACACACACACACACACCCACATATGGTCTTACCAATATTGTGACATCCCGGACCCGACGCCCCTCAACCCGATCCCCGAGCCCGGTTGGCCACATGACCCCTGGCTCGTCTCCCTATATGCCAGGGGTTGCTGACTAGCAGAAAGGGTGTAATGGTAAGTCAGTGGGGAGATGGTACCCCCATGTCAGAGGACACATAGTTATAGAAGCAAAGCAATAAAAATAGCGGAAGCACAACCAATGGACAAATAAGAGAAAAGGGGAAACATACAACCAAACAATAGAAGTAAGGAAAACCCTGATTAATATAAAAAAGCCACACATGAAGTGTCTGATACAAAATGGATGCATGGAATGCTAGTACAATGGAAATATAAGGAAAGTAGGCTATACAATAATACAAAATTAATAGAAATAGTCCACGAGCATCTCTATCCAATCTCGATCCTCTGCTTTAGATCTCCAGCTAGAATATACATGTATCAACA
Source organism: Viscum album (assembly GCA_963277665.1). NCBI lineage: Eukaryota > Viridiplantae > Streptophyta > Magnoliopsida > Santalales > Viscaceae > Viscum > Viscum album. Next base: position 1,445,365,682 of record OY728151.1, on the reverse strand, counting down.
ACCTGAAGTGGGCCTTGGCCCCTACTAGTACCTGTAGTGGTAAAGTCTACATGGGTTCCCAAGAGGCTTACTGGGTAGGGTGTGAGACAAGTCTCAGTAGGCCACCACCAAAGATGTCTACGTGTAATCCAAATAGTTGTTCGCAAGCAAAGTGAGTAATAGACTGCAAGTATATAAAGAAAAGAAAATAAACAACCCTCCCACTCAGGTTCAGGAAGGACACCTGGCGGGTCTACCTGCTTCATCTCATGGCTGGTAAACTAAACGATCAACATTGGTATAAGTACATAGATATAGGTTATCACTAGCATGAGGTAAACATGCCTCTCACCCGTGCTTCTCACATACGTAAAACTATCACTGGCCTGAGGTATGAATGCCTCTCGTCCATAAGCACTGTAACTGGTGTGGGGTACAAATGCCTCCCACCCATAAAGGTTATATGGGAATGAGGTATAAATTCCTCTCTTACTCAATCATTGTAGCTGGTGTGGGGTAGAAATGCCTCCCACCCGTAAAGGTTATATGGGAAAGAGGTACGAATGATTCCCATCCAATTCCACAAAGATTCAGCTAGCACGGGGTAATAATGCTTCCCGCCCACACACGGGTTATCGCATGGTTGTCAACGCAGCAAGGCATAACCATTCATATCACAATATATAAGGCAAAACATCATATATTATATCATATTAAAAAAGCATGGAAATTCCATCTTTTAATACCACACAATCACATCTCAAGGAAAGATACACTTCAATTCATTCAAGTGGTTCAGGCTATCTCATCCTAGACAACCTCTAACCAATTCATCTAATTTTCCTAACACGACAAATGCCCTTTCAAGGCATATTGTTAAGGTTCAAAGGTGAAAAATGCCCAATTCTCAAGGCATAACACCTATGGTTGACCTTACCCATTCCATACCTCATCTAAACACCCTATCCAGGTTAAGTTCATCAATATCATACCACACGGGTCATTTAGATATGAAGCAGTCATTATAAATATGGGGTTTGGTGAAAGACAAACCACGACACAACAACAACAACTCAATAAGGAGAAAACCCAAAATGGAAACTACGTGACCACCTAAATTAGAGCTGTAGGGGTAGGCTAACTTTATATCGACCTCGGATTCTTAGTAGGTTGGAAGAGATCTGAGTTCTAGTCCAATGCCCAGGAAATAGGGCATATGATCCTGCATCAAAATAACACAATGGAAGGAATGATTCACTAAGGAAAGAGGCTTAGGTGTGGTAAGCCTTACCTTGGCCTTTCCAACACTTCCGATGGATCGAGATTCGGACACTAGACGATGAAAAAACATGGAAAAGAGAGAGGAGAGGGTTTGGAGCTCAAAAGAGGGCTCCCCTTTGGTTCTGTCCGCAGGAAGAGGGGAGAAAGAGGCTTAAGCCTTTAAAACAATTTAATGAAAAAATTGGTAATTTTACCCTGAACAGGGTTGCACGGTTTAGGCGCACGATTTACCCAAACTGTGTGCAAACCGTGCACACCTCCCTGCTTCCAAACCAAAGGCCGCACGGTTTTTCAAACCGTGCGCAAGCCGTGTGCAGGCCATGCACCCCTGTCTGCATGTCCATTTCTCAAACTCCCGTGCTCCAAACAAACCCCGGACACTCCCCGGACCTTCCTTAGAACATAAAAAACATTAAACAAGCTAAAAGGAAAGTTTCAAAAGAAAAACTAACGATCCATAACTTTTCCAAAGAGCCAGGTCGTTACAACCTCCCCTCCTTAATGAAAATCTTCCCTGAGTTGGACTTTAGAGGGTACTGAGGTGTCATCGATGAAAATCTCTGGCCATTGAAAATGTATATCAGCCTCCCACTTCCAGGTCTTGTCCTGTAATGGGACGTGCTATCATAGTACCCATACAAGAGGAATAGCCCTGCCACGGAGTGTGTTCATGCCCCGGTCAACTATTCGCATTAGATATTACTCGAAGGAAGCATCCATATCCAGTTCAACATCATCAGGCTGAAAAACATGAGTCAGATCTGAAATGTACCGGCATAGCTGAGATACATGAAAAACATCATGCATGGCCTGAAATCTCTGTGGAAGTGCAAGATGGTACGCTACTGGCCCAATCCGCTTCATCACCTCAAAGGGTCCTACGAACCTCAGTGAGAGATTACCCTGCTTCCGTATACGTCTCTTCCCTAACCTGAGTGATACCTTCAAGAAAACCCAGTCCCCAACCTCGAACTCAATAGGTCGCTGGTCCTTGTTAGCATAGTACTGCTGTCTAGACTGAGCTGTCTGCATACACTTCCTAATAAGCTATATCTACTCCGTAGTCTCCTGCACAAGACATGTCCCATGAATAGCTTCCTCCCCTGCTTCAAGCCAACACAAAGGCGAGCGACAAGGCCTACCATATAAGGCTTCATAGGGAGCCATCTCAATGGTATCCTGAAATTTATTGTAATAACTGAACTCGAAAAGAGGAATGTGTTTCTCCCATGAACCTCCAAAATCGAGAACACATTCATGTAACCCATCCTCTAGAACCTGTATAGTCCACTCGGTCTATCCGTCAGTCTACGGGTGATAGGCTGTGCTCAGATGTACCTGCATACCCAAGGCCTTCTGTAAACCCTTCTAGAACTGAGATGTAAAATGAGGATCTCTATCTGAGACAATAGATCGAGGTTCCCCATGAAGGCACACTATTTCCTTGACATAAATTCTTCCCATGTCATCAACCGTGAAGGTCTCCCACACTGGTAAGAAATGAACGACCTTCGTCAGACGGTCGATGATAACCCATACTGCACCATTGCCATGAATTGACTTGGGTAAAACAGTTAAAAAGTACATAGAAACATCGTCCCATTTCCACTCCGAAATGGACAATGGCTGAAAAAACCCTATCGGACGCTGATGTTCCACCTTCACCTACTGACAGGTGGAACAATGTGTGATAAAACCGCCTATCTTCTGCTTCATGCTAGGCCACTAGTACTGTCATTGAAAATCATTATACATTTTGGTGATGCCTGGGTGAACTTCCCTTGCTGAGGCATGAAAATCCCTCCTTAGCTCCTCACTGATGTCTGCTGGGACCCATACACGCCCACAGAACAATAAAGTATCACCTTCATCCATGGTCCAATCTGTAGAGGCATCATCGGAGACACTTTCTCGTAGAACAAGGCCTCCAGATCTGATAACTGTCTAGCCCTGACCCATTTCAAAAGAGCAGACGTCATAGATAAGGATAAGAGAACAGTTCGGCCCTAACCCTCCTGAACCTCAACATGCATCTCTGAAAATAGGGCCATCCGTTTCCACTCCTCATTAGATTCCTGAACCACTTGCAACTGAGTTTTCCAACTTAGCGCATCAGCTACAGAATTTCCTTTCCCAGGAGTGTAGGCCAATTCAAAGTTAAAGGATTGTAGGTACTCGACCCACCTGCATTGCCTGAGATTTAGATCTTGTTGAGTGAAGATATATTTGAGGCTTTTGTGGTCAGTGAATACCACAAAAATCTCTCCCAACAAGTATTGTCTCCAATAGTGTTAGGCATGTACAACCGCTGCGATCTCATGGTCGTGCGTCGGATAATTCCGTTCATGAGGCTTTAACTAATGAGAATCATACGCAATGACTTGCCTGTCCTACATCAAGACATCTCCAGGACCAATACCTAACATGGCAAAAAAGACCTTATAAGCTTTTCCTGGCTCCAGCAAGATTAGTATGGGTGCTGAAGTTAGTCTTTCCTTCTGTTCTCGAAATGCTACTTCACAAGGTTCTGACCAATCGAATCTCACCCCCTTTTTGGTCAAAGCTGTAAGAGGTGCTGCTAGGCATGAAATGTCTTGAATGAACCACCTATAATATCCATAAAGTCCCAAGAAACTCCTGATATCAAAGATGTTCTTAGGCTGCACCCAAGAAATTACAGCACTCACCTTTTCAGGGTCAACTGAAACTCTAGACTCAGAAATAATGTGACCCAGGAAGTGAACCTTATTTATCCAAAAGTTGTATTTACTAAGATTAGAATAATTCTGATTATCTCTTATTATATTCAACACGATATCAAGATGGGTTGCATGGTCATGTCTAGAGTGTGAATAGACTAAGATATCATCCACAAATACAACCACAAAAGAATCAAGGTATGGGTGAAAAATACAATTCCTAAGAGCTATAAACATTGCAGGTGCATTTTTAAGCCCAAACGATATGACTAGGTACTCATAGAGACCATACCTGCTCCTAAACGTCGTGCGAGGTATGTCTTAAGTCCTAACACGCACCTGGTGAAAGCCTGACCTCAAATATATCTTTGAAAACACCTTCTCTCCTCGTAGATGATCGAAGAGGTCGTCAATTCGAGGTAAAGGATACCGATTCTTAATAGTCAGATGATTTAACTTATGATAATCCACGCAAAGATGAAGGGTTCCATCTATCTTTTTGGAAAAATGAACTGGTGATCCCTAAGGAGAAGTATTGGGATGTATAAAGCCTTTTGCTTACAGGTCCTCCAGATGACTCTTATGCTCCAGAAGTTCCTTAGATGCCATCCTATAAGGAGGAATGGGCACTGGTGCTTCTCTTGGTAAAAAATCAATAATAAAATCCACCTCTTGCACTGGAGGTAGACTAGAGAAATCATTAGGAAAGACATCACTGAAAATCTCCACCATGAGAGGATAAACAGAGGGTTGTAACCCTTGGTCATCGAGATAAATATTGCCAACATGTTCCGTGAAACCACCTAAACTATGGTGTTCCGGTCCAACTCGTGTTGCACTAAGATACCATTCTCCCATATGCATATGCGTGTCGCCCTCGAGTGACGTAAACGCCACCCTCTGACGATATCATTCAATCCGGGATCTATAGGGAACTAACCAGTCCATCCCGATTATTACATCAAAACCTGTCATATCCAGAACATACAGGTTCCATACGAAAAGGTAACTGCGACCTCGAGGGGACAATTCTGACAACAACGAACGACCTCTGAACGGATACCCAACGGGGTATCTAACCTGATCATACCATGATACGACTCAACGTCGAAGCCCAAACATTCAATAATCACCTCTGATATAAAAGAGTGAGAAGCGCCTGTATAAAAAAACAGATACTAATATAGAGGCAACTAGAATCGTACCTCATATAGTAGATGGTCCGGTGTACTGCTCTTGAAGCATAGGCTCGATTGCATACAACTGGCCGGTACCACGACCCTGAGTCACAGCCTGGCTACCTTTAGTAGACCCACCCTGCTGGCACTGAGAGTCCTTCACCTGATTACCTCTTCCTTGACTGCCGCCATGACCTGATCGGTCGACAGTAATCTAGCTACTTGACTGACGTGATCCTACCGATCTAGCACCAGATCGTGGAGTAGGTATAGATCCTTGCTCACTAGAAACTAGGGGAAAAGTCCTGCAAAAGCGGTGGAGATGACCCAACCTACCACAACCTCTGCACTCCACTGGGTTTCCCGTACACTGCCTCTTCATATGTCATGGCACCCCACATTGGTGACAGATATGAGTACCACTTGAAGAAAGGGTTTGACTTCCACTGACACCATGAGAGTACTCAAAATTCCGCTTCTTCTCAGAAGTAGATCCACTGGAACCCTTCGGTGCCGAACCGCCCTGGTTCAAACTGTCATATTCTCTCAATTTCCTCTCTATGATCAACTCCTGATTAACAATTTCTGAAATGGTCGTCAACCTGAACTTGTTAACCTATGACCGGATGGCGTAACACAACCCATCCTCAAAACTCCTAGCAGCCGTGAGATCATCAACAACTAGTGCAGGAGAAAAAAAAATGTAACTCAGTGAAACATGACGAATATTCCATGACTGTTATGGTCCCTTGCTGCAGATTCATAAACCCCCTAGCTCTGTCTGCCCTCAAAGTCTTGGGAATGAAGTAATCGTAGAAGAAGGTCTGGAAATCAGTCCAGATCATATCTCTCTACTGTCCCGACTGGGTGATGACATCCCGCCACCTCCCAGATGAACCACGTAGCATATAAGCTGCGAGCTTGACCCTCCACTTTGGAGGCATCTCGAGGTGCTTGATGATGGTTAGAATAGATTCCAACCAGGACTCCTCAACAAGTGGTCCACCATCTCTTGTAAATGTAGGAGGATGCTGCCACTAAAACTCGTAGGTCAACTCTGCCATAATCGGGGCAGGTCGCACTCCACCTTGCATACTCTGCATCATATGAAATAATCTCTCATGGAACTAGGCATCGACGCCCGTCTCAGGAATAGCAAGAGGATCCACAGGTGGCCCGACAAGAAGATCAACTGGTGGCTCAGGGACCTCCACCCCAGGAACGTGATCGTCGCCGCCTTCAGCATGCGTGACTCGAGGACATCTCGGAGGCATAGTGCTACAAAGCCAAAAAAAACTTTTCAAAAGAGGAAACCAACATATCAAAGGTTGAACTCTAGAAGCTAGGACATGTACTAAGACTTTCTACCCCTATGATCACCTATCCACACCCATAGGAATTCTTAATAAAACCTGCAACTATTCAGATTTAACTTAATCCAGTGACATGGCATTTCCCAGCCCATAAGGGCCCATAATCCTCATGAACTGAAATATGACACACACTTGGATGTCATTTCTCATTTACTTGTGATAATCAAGTATTTGAATTTCCTTTAAAAGAAAAGATTGGTTTATTTGGAATGTCATTTTCCGATCCATAAGGGCCATACGCCTTATGAACCAAAGAGTGTCACCCACTAAAATCACCTCATTCCTCAACTCACAACCTGCAAGAAGGGTTAGCACAGTTGCACACATATTAACAAGGCATGGAAATATCAAACAAGGAATGCTCGCTAAAAATTTAGACGTGGCATGGAAAGATTCTTGGCCTAATCATATTGTGCCTATCATGATGCATGTTCTAATGCATAACCCTCATTTCATTGGGTTGAACCTTGAAATCCAAAATCCAACTTTTCAAATCTCAATAACATCACAAAACCTGTGAAGCACCCAACAGTGAAACAGTATCAACAGTAAATATCAGAATCAATAACAACATAAAATAGGAAACTTGGCCCATTCCCTGTACATAGGTCTGCGACGCCCAAGCACGACTCATGGCTAAGTCCCTATGCATTCCCAGTCGCCAATTTCGTCATCTCCAAATAGTAAAGAAATAAAGAAAGAAAATCCTCTGATACCACTTTGTGACGTCCCAGACCTGGCTGCCCATCAACCCAAGCCCTGAGCCCAGTTGGCCACATGACCCCTGGCTTGTCTTTCCATAGGCCAGGGGTTGCCGAATAGCAGCGGGGTATAATGGTAAGTTAGTGGGGAGACTGTACCCCCTGTCAGAGTACACAACGGTATTGAAACAAAGTAATAAAAATAGCAGAACCACAACCAATGGAAAACAGGAGAAAAGGGGAAACATATAACCAAACAACAAAAGTAAGGAAAACCCTTAGAAATATACAAAAGCCACATAGGTAGTGTATGATACAAAATATATGCATGGAATGCTAGTACAATGGAAATAGAAGACAAGAATTATATACAATTATAAAAAAAGAACAGAAGTAGTCCACAAGAATCTATAACCAAGCTCGATCCTCTGCTCTAGATCTCTAGCTAGAACATACATGTATCAAAAACATGAAGCTGGGCCTTTTCCCCTACTAGTACCTGCAGTAGTGAAGTCTACACGGGTACCCAAGAGGCCGCCCAGGTAGAGTGTGAGACAAGTCTCAGTTGGCCACCACCAATGATTTTACGTGTAATCCAAATTGGTGTTCGCAAGCAAAGTGAGTAATAGACTGTAAGTAAGTAAAGAAAAGTAAATAAAAAACCATCCCGCTTAGGTTCTAGAAGGACACCGGGCGGGTCTACCTGCTTCAGCTCATGGCTAATAAACTGAACGATCACCAGAGGTATAATTACATAAATATAGGTTATCACTGGCACGAGGTAAACATGCCTCTCATCCAAGCTTCTCACATACGTACAATTATAAGTGGCTTGAGGTATGAATGCCTCTCATCCACAAGCACTGTAACTAGTGTGGGGAAGAAATGCTTCCCACCCGTAAAGGTTATATGGGAATGAGGTATAAATGCCTCTCATCATAAATCACTGTAGCTGTCATGGGGTAGAAATTTCTCCCACACATAAAGGTTATATGGGCATGAGGTACGAATGCTTCCTGTCCCATTCCACAATGATTCAGTTGGCATGGGGTAATAATGCTTCCCTCCCACACATGGGTTATCACATGGTTGTCAACATAGCAAGGCATAACCATTAACATCACAATATATAAGGAAAACCATCTTATATTCTATTACATTAACAAATCATGGAAATTCCATCTTTTAATACCACATAATCACATCTCAAGGGAACATACACTTAAATTCATTCAAGGGGTTCAGGCTATATCATCCTAGCCAACCTCTAACCAAGTCATCTCATTTTTCTAACATGGAAAATGCCCTTTCAAGACATATAGTTAAGGTACAATAGTGAAAAAGGTCCAATTCACATGTCATAACACCTATGGTTGACCTTACCCTGCCCATACCTCATCTAAACACCCTATCCAGGTTAGATTCATCAATCTCATACCACAAGGGTCATTTAGATAAGAAGTAGTCATTATAAATATGGGGTTTGGCGAAAGAAAAACCACGACACGAAAAAAATACCTCAATAAGGTGAAAACCAAAAATGGAACCCACATGACCGCCTACCATAGAGCTGTAGGCATAGGCTTGCTTGATATCGACCTCAGATTCGCAGTAGGTTGGAAGAGATCTGAGTTCCAGTCCAATTCTTTGAAAATAGGGCATATGAGCCTACATAAAAATAACAAAATAGAAGGAAATATTCACCGAGGAATGATGATTAGGTATGGTAAGCCTTACCTTGTCCTTTCCAACACTTCTAACAGATCAAGATTCAGACACCAGACGAAGAAACAACAAGGAAAAGAGAGATAAGAGGGTTTGGAGCTCAAAAGAGGGCTCCCCTCTGGTACTGTCCATGGGGAGAGGAAAGAAAGAGGCTTAATCCTTTAAAAAAATTTAATGGAAAAAATGGTAATTTTACCCAGAACAGGGTCGCATGGTTTATGCGGACGATTTTCCAAACCGTGCGCAAACCGTGGGCATCTCACTGCCTTCAGATAAAGGGTCACATGATTTAGGCGCAAGGTTTACCCAAGCCATGCACAAAACGTGTGCACCTCCCTGCTCCTAGACCAAAGGCTGCATGGTTTTTCAAACCATGTTCAAGCCTTGCGCAGGCCTTTCACCCCTGTCTGCAAGTCCATTTCTCAAACTCCCGGGCTCCAAAAAAACCCCAAACACTCCCCAGACCATACTTAGAACATCAAATGCATTAAACAAGATTAAAGGAAAGGTTCAAAATAAAAATTAACAATATATATCTTTGACAAAGAGTCGGGTCATTACAAATTCCCTGAACAAAAATCGAGCAAGAAACAGAAAGGGAGGAGTACCGCTAAACTGTGTATATCAAACTAATTCAAAAAGTAGAAAGGACACAAGGCATACCCCTATCCATCCATGGATCCTCTGGGTCAATAGACTCCAGGTCATGCAGCTATCCTCGCCCTCTTCCCCCAGCTTATTGGGCTTTGCATGGACCACCTGGGGTTGGGGGTGGTGGCAACTGATACCGCCCACCACCTCCTGCTGCTGCACTAGCTCTGTCACCATGTCTGCCGCCCTGCGGATCTCCTTGCTCAAGACACTGCCTCTGGCAAGGCAGTTTGTCGACTGACACCCTCTCAACAGCACGACTGGTTGTAAAATCTCTAGAAATATGTCATCGACCATCGCAAGCATAACACCACCTCTCCTAAGGCTGACCAAAGCTGCCCATGCGAGCCCTATGAGCCCTGAGCCTCGGATATTCCATCATGGGGTTGCCTCCTGAAAGGTCGTCCACGTTCGGGCCCCTGAGTCTGTCATCAACTACCAGATACCAACCCGACGGATGAAGTATCAGCTCTCGCGCCCCCAACACTAAAAGGCGTAATCTGCTCATCCAGAAAGCTCTCCACCACCAATGATCTCTCTTGCACTTCAGCATAGGTGGACAGACACAAAGAAACCACACCTTCCCATATGTCTCTACATAAGACCTGCTCGAAGGTACGAGCCCTAAAGAACTGGTCTAGAACCATATCCAAGGAGTAGTGAAAAAGGTCTGTAAACCTCGCTGAGTACTCCGACATGGTCATTCCCACCTGTCGAAGCTGTAGAAGCTTTTGGATCCACACTGACCTCAGTGTCACCAGATAGAACTCTTCCCTGAAGAGCTGCTCAAACTATGCCCACGTGAGAGTCTCCTCATTGTGGGACTATGTTACCAAACTCCACCATCGCCCGACCAAACCATGAAGAAGGCTCTCCGCTAGGACCACCATCTGATCTGGGGGTGTCCTAACCAGGTGGAAAACTCTGGTGACTGCTTCGAGCCAGTCATCAGCTGCCTGAGGGTATGGATCACCCCGAAACCTTAGAGGCCGCTACCTCTGAAACTCGTGCAACACACTCAGCCTGTGCACACCCTCATCCTGCATTGCCGACACAACCAGCTGATTGACATGTGGTGGATCAACTGGAAGACCACATGGAGGTCCAGTCTCAGATCCTGTGCACTCATCCACTGCCTCTACACAGGTCGGATCGTCCCCAAAATCCCGCTGTGGAACCCTCACTGGATGTCATCGTGTAGGCATCCTGAAATACAATCAAGATGCTCCATAGTCGAATAGTATATTAGGAGAGCTGACTCGAGAAGAATAAGGGAAAAACCCAAAACCCAGTCCTATATGATGAATGTACCGTTCATCCCCTGCAACCAGTGTACGAATGTCCCGAGTCGAAAGGCAGGTTATCAGAGTCTTAGTGAATGGATATGTCGGCCTCCGCACCAACACTGGAGTCCCAGTCCTGAAATCAAAACTCGAGACATCTTGACACTACCGCTATGAAACCAAATCTAAACTCACAACTGGACCAACTATGCTCTGAGATCCCAAAGGTGGAACCTCCTCTGATACCACTCTGTCACGACCAGAACCAATGAGGCATGAGCTGTGACTCCCCAAGCCTGCCTCCAATAGGCCAGGGGCTGGCGTCTAGCGCCGAGTAGGCTATCAAAGACATGGTAGGAATTAGCCTAAGGTACTTACACACACACACACACCCACATACAACTCCATGAAATAGTGTAGAGATATATATAAAAACTGGAATGAAAATGAATGCATACATCTATCCCAAACCAGAGTGTTGCAGTAATACAAAAGGGAAAAATAGGGCCCACCAAAAGAAAACTAAAAAAATGTCTAACCTGCTTAGAAGGAGGGAAACGATTCCAAAAGCACCACCGAAAATCTCCTCAGCACAGCTCCGGTAAGATTCCACGGTCAGTCCTGCTCACTCAGATCCGCCTGATCTAGGTCCTTCTAGGATTCCATCGAAAGGCCTGTGGTCTCCACAAGACACAAACATGTGCAGGAAAATCCTATGCAGGGTTGAGTGTAACAATACTCAGTAGTCACCCCAAAAAAACCCAAAACCAAAGAGAGAAACTGAAAGGCAATATTCTGGTCATCCCAGCTAGAGGGAACCTAAACAAGGGAGAAACTCCATCTCATGACCATCGTCGGCTAAACACAACTAGTCAGCTCAATCCAGGTGTATGCCCATACATACTCCTTGAACATCCTCTTAGGTATACGCCCAAACATATATCTCGAACATCTTCCTGGGTATACGCCCATACATATACCACGAACATCTTCTTAGATATACACTATTACATATACCAAAATCATCCAGATATACTAATCTCACACACCAAGCCAGATGACATATCTACCTCATCACCAGCAACCGTTCACAACCAGGAGAGCACACTCCAGGATCACTATCATCCCAGATGACACTTGTGTGAGAGATACACTCCATCAGGTACCACATAACATCTCAGATGCTCACCCGAGAGATCATGCTCGTCGGATATCGTCACTGAGGAAACCTCACTGAAACAACATAAACACCAAACTCCTCGGATAGGGGATCAATCATAGGGTCCGATAGGGGATACTAGAACCCACACCAGTATACGAAGATCTCACAGATAGGGGATCACTCTCAGGATCCTCTGGGGGATATCATAACCCGATCTGCCACTCTTAGATCTCATAGATAGGGAATCACTCCAAGGATCCGTTGGGGGATACCACAACCTGATCTAGCACTCAACAGAAACACGTCACTCAGATAGAGGATCATCACCCATGTAAAGGTGGTCAAGGCGATACTGAAACCCTATCTGGTACAACTGGAACTGTAGGGGATCGAACTGATGATGTCGCAACCCTAACAAAACCACACGCTAAGTAGGGGATCATATAACCAACGACACTACAACCCTACTATAAACGTCATGTTTATTAGGGGATTTTATACCCAACGATGCCAAAACCCTACTGAGTATGGCCCACCACGTAGGGGATCAAAATCCCGATGATTCCATTACCCTACGGGGTTAACCAGCTAGATAGGGGATCACCTCCTGTGGATAAGCGGTCACAATGATACTAAGAACCCGATCTAGGGAAAAGATGCTAGAGGATCCCACTCTGGGCCCACTGGAGGGATGCCACAACTCTAATAGATTAAACATCCCATCGAGAGGATCAAAAACCTATACGAAGGTTGTGATGCCACAGGGACCCTCATAGGAATGAACCAAGGGAGTACCCTCAACCACTGCTTGTGCAAACATCGCTAACCTGAGAGACTCACCACAACGCCACACTGCGCACCTCCTAGGCCGATACCGAGGCCACCATCATGATCCACATGGAAACACACGTAAGATAGGCTGATTAATCGCTTGAAATAGACAACCGGTGAAAAAGGCACTAGTCACTGTAACTAGCCCGTGCAGGGGCCACACAACGATCCTAAAACTCATCAAGCAGATCATACCACTACGATCCCCTCGAAAAAACACCCAGCATCCACTACTCATTCGTCCCAAATGAACACCTGGTGAAAAAGTTACTATTCACCGAAGCCAGCTCGGGTGGGGCCCACGCCTCGAGCCCAAAACACATCGAACAGATCACACTATTGTGATCTTCTCGGAAAAACACACATGATCGACTATTCATCTGCCAACATCGGACTCCTGGTGAGAAATTGGCATTTCTCTGTAAATGCCCAAATCGACCCTCGTTGGCCCCACACCACGCACTCGGTCCCAACACCTAGAAGCCCTCAAGGCAAGTCTGCCGTACCATCAGGGTCTCAACACCACTGATGAAACGTCAATCGGACGCTCCCGATAGAAGATACAACGACCCAAAGTCGAATAAAAATAAAATATCATTATTTTATTCGACGTTTCAAGATCCCGGTCCACGATCCCGAAACATACAATTCAAAAAGTGAGATCAAAATATCCTTCTCGATGCAAGGAACACGTCGCTGAAAACGTCTTGAAAGTTGGAGTTACGGTTTGTGAGTTATAAGGGTTTAAAGAACCCCCAGAAAAACCTGGTCGGACCACCGCCTGCCTCGCTGGAGACCACCGCGTCGCTGCCGGAAACTGCCGTGCCAGTACTGGACTCCGCCCCGCCGGAGCCAGAAACCATCGCGCTACCGCGGGTTATGCCATATTCTGCCATGGCTACCACCGGAATCTGGGTTTTCCGCCGGAAAACTTCCAGGATCCACCGGGAGCACCGCAGTGCTCCAAAATCAGATCCAAAACATGTTTCAGAAATATCGAGACCTGAACTATACAACCCTTATGAATATTTGAAGAAAAAGTAACATAAATGGGGTCCAAGAATTTAAAACTCAAACCACCTACCTTTTGGTGGAACGCCGAAGCTTCGCACGCCCCGTAGCTGCCACTGTACGATCCAGGAATTCCCGCCATCATGATCTGAGTCCAACGACACATTGATCGCGCGATTCGGTCACCAATTCGCCGTTGAAGGGAGGAAGAAACTCCTCTGCTGCCCATGTCCAAGAGGAAGAAGGGTGGGGGGGGGAGAGATATTTGTTTCCAAAAAATATCCACTTAACTCCCCAGCCCGACACGCCCCCGACCCCATGCCCGACGAGGACAAGGATAAGGTAGCCCTTAGGGTAAACACAACGTTCTGAACTCAATAGAGGTCTCAGAATTGAAATCCGAGACTCCGTTCAGAAGTTATTTGAGCCGACGCTCATAAATAAAAATTTCCATTTATTTAAGAAAACGCCCCTGGTGGCTTTTCTCACAGCAGGCCCGCACCCGTAACGTTTACACCCCGCCTAGGGTAAACGGCATGTTCCGAACACAATTGTTCCCTCAGATTCCCATTTTGAGCTATCATTTAGTAGATAACACCCCCCGCTAGGTGCATAGTATGAAAATACTTAATATATTTATAAAATTAATTCTGGGCACACTAGGCCTTGGAATCGCACGCCGTTTTCACGACTAGCTCTGGAATTATTCATAGAAATATTCCAAATTCTGACAAGTCCAAAACCCAAGTTGCTACAATATTAACCAATATTCATTCATTCTATCTGTCGATAAAATGGAAATAGTGTTTATGAGCACATGCGTGCTACCATATCCATAAACAATGTAATTTATTTTCTATCACTAACTATAATATATTAATAAAAATAAATGTATAATGTTTATATATTATATTAATATATTTTTTATAATCTATATATTATTGAAACATGATAAATTTAAAATTTTTCAAACTACCAAACCAAAACAAACATGAAAACAATGAGTTTATTACCCGAAACATGATTTTATCAAATAATTGCTAATAAAAGGTATTAAAAAGTCATATGTAAATAATATATGTTATTATTAATATTATTATTATCATAGAATAATTTTATAATAATCCTTTATTTATTTTATCAGATGATCAAATGTGTATGAATGATGTTGGGAATTGAGGTAAGAGATTTATCTCAATTTCCATTCATTGAGGTATATTTTAATGTTATGAACATATATTTTTTTATAAGTGGTACATAATACTTCATTAACATGTTATATCATGAATGTATTTATTCTAATGTCATTTAATGTTATTCCTTCAGGTTTTTATATTCAAAATTTACTAAAATATTTAAGTGATTTTCATGTAAATTTTATTCTGATGGGACACATTCCATATTCACTACTCATTTTATTTGTGTGGTGTATATGAATACCATGGATGTATTATTTTATTCATATCATGAAATTATTGTATCTCAATATCCAAATAATTTAATATCATTCATAGGAATTTTTTTCCAAAAGATACCACAATGGAAAAAGTTTTATGTTACAATATAATTATTTATCAAGATATTTTTATTAAGATTCCGATGAAAGAAATATTTTGATATTTTTCTCAAGAGACACATGGGTTTAATTATCCAATGATTTTTTATTGAAAATAAATTTTTTTCCTTTCATTATACTCTCTTTATGAACTCAGAATTACAAAATATATTTCTAAATAATTACAACATTATTTCTCTCTTCTGTTGAATGTTCTTTCTCTTCCATATCCACGCTTTCTAAAAAAATTAAAGATATTTTTACCATTAAACTAAGATTGATTAATGTATTTTTTATCAATATTTCTCATTGTAAAAAAAATATTTTTATAGAAATATTTTTGATGTTTTTAAAATGAAATGTTTTTGGATCATTATTGAAAATTTGAAAATAATCATTTTTTAACATGTATTGCATGAAGGGTGTTTTTTGTTGTAACGATTGATCAAATGATTTATTACATAAAATAAATGTTTAAAAGGGTATTTTAAAATAATAATTATTTTATTTTTGAGATGTTTTTAGATTTTAATGAAATTATTTCATGTGGAAAGTACATTTTCCTCAACAAATGTTTTATGTAATAATTCAAAATAATTTTCAATATAAGATAAATTTCATTTATGATACATAAGATATACATATGAAATTATCCGATGATAACATCCTTATTCATTTTCAAGATGGTATATGATTATAATTAAAGCATTTCTATGAAACATGTTACTTTTCCATGGTTTATTCTATGATGAAATATTTATATTTAAATGAAATCTATTTTTTTAAATGGGTTATTCTATGATGAAATTTCTATGAAACCTATTACTTTTCATGGTTTATAATATTGTTATTGTTTTATGATAATATAAAATGATTATGTATTATGTTTATTATGTTACTGGTGGGACCTAGTTCTATCTCGAATTCATTAAATAAATATTGATATCTCATGAGATAAATAGGAACGAAATGGAGAGCGAACCTAGTACACTCTATGCTTATATGTATGCAAAAAATATATTCTTTGGAAGATGTCATGATCTCATGGATAATTTTCATTGATTCAATTATTAATAATTTCCTATTAACAAAGAATATTTATTAAATGACTCATGTTTATTAACTATCATATGAAGGGTTTGGTTTTAAAAAGTTATTCTCATGTTCACAAACTATTATGATTTTTATTCTAAAATCATCCTTGTTTACCCTTACTGAAAATTTGATCTCACCCATTATTATCTTTTTATTCCCTTGGTAATGAAAGAAGGTATTATATATGGTATATCATTTAAGGGTCTATTTATAAAGAAAAAAGTGGGAGATAATGTAGCTCACATATGAACTACTTGTTTATGTATCTATTTTACAAAGGAACTTGACATAAATAATTAAGGTGTGGAATAATATGTTATGTAATAAAAATTAATATATTAATATTTAACATATTTGAATGAGAAGTGTGGATATATATAATAGGTATCAGAGTTAGGTATTTTTAATCCATTGAAAACTGGGATGAGAAACATTAGTGAGATCCCATGGGACATGTTTATGGATATTTCAATGGATAAGTCTATGGATGAGCCAAATCATGGGGAAATGTTATACAAATTTTATGAAAGATAGGGTTAGTGATTTCCATTCAATTTCATCCATGTCTAGATAATACCTGTGGATGTGTCTCTAAAATAGTTTTACCTTGGGGTAACAACTCCTAAAAGGGTATATTGGGTTTTGAATTTATCATCACCTAGTGAATGACAATGGTCCTTTTTGAACACCAGGCTTGAAACTCCCAGGTGATATGATTTTGTAGTTCCAAGATGCATTATGAAAAGTCATCAAGTATTTCAATAGACAATGACCATTAATGACCTTAGTAAAACCTAAGGGGGCATAAATTGAAAATAAGGTGACATAATTTAGAGATAATATGGATTATTTTGTCTAATAACTCTAGTCAATGATGTTAGATGATCAAGGTACCCATTTTTTACCAAGGAATTAATGATAGAATGTTGATGTTTCTTTGGTAATAAGTACAAAAAAATATTAATTTACCCTATTTGAGCTTATTTATATGAATTCCAATATTTCGTGATATTTATTTATCAATTATAACTCTAATTGATAATAATTATATTTTGAAATAGGAGTGAAAACCTCTATTGGTCTGATGATCACATCACAGATCTGTGAACCTTATTTGGTTGATGTTTACAGGAATTTGGATCCTAAAAACCAAGTTATTCTCCCTATAGTTGATTTATATGTTATCATGGGTATGTATTGGAATTACATACTTAAATATGACATTAATTTTCATGGAGGGTAAGTCATGATTGATATTCCTATCAAACCCATGATCATCAATCAGTGTGACAATAAATATTAAATTCAAATGTAGATCACATCAATTGTATGGGTATTTATTCCTATTAAAATGGGTAGTTTATCTGATATGGTTTGGGATAAATCAATATCAATGATATTTATATTGTAATTGATCATATTTATGTCTTTCTATTTGAGGTTCCCAATCATCCCCCAAATCATAAAGCTAATTTCTTAATAGAACCCATGTCTAGTGATACTCCTATTTCATTTCCTTCTAATAGAATAGTCTAGTTTTAGTTTCATGAATCGAAGAAGAAAATCTATGAGAATCCCAACAAGGGATCTATTTAGTAAGGTTGCCACATTTGGGTGATCCTATATTTTTTTATGAATAGAGATGGATTGATGCGACTCTACATTGTTTATCAAGAGAAGAATAATGTCACAATCCGGAAAATGTATCCTCTACCCCTTATTGATGACTTGATTGACCAAAAATGTGGAGCTCAATACATTTTCAATAATTATATTTGTTTTGGACATCATTAATTGAGGGTCAATAAGGGGTACATACAAAATAAATTATTCTATACATGTTACGTACACTATGAGTAAATATTAAAGTCATTTGGTCTTATTAATTCCTATATTATATTCATTTATTTAATGAATATAGTATTTAGAGATTATGAAGATATATTTTTAGTCTTTATAGTCGATATTATTATATATCCAAAGATAATGTGTGATCATGAATGTAACACCCGAAGCTTCCATGGTACGCTTCTCTTTGAATAATAGAGCAATGTGTGTTGCATGCAACCTCAAGTTCTAACACACCGCGACCAATCAAAGTAGCTGTTATGAAAAGTAATACCCCCTTTTTTAAATTATATAAATATTATATTTTAGAATGTACTTCATTTTTTTATTAAGAATATGGAAATTATCCTATGTTGAATTTTTGGTATTTTTTCGAGAATTTCCAATTTTCGATGAATAGTGAAAAATACTTAAAAACAACATTTTTAATCAAAATAATTTATAGGGATAAATTATACTATTGAGAGGTTTTAAAGTATAATTATAATAAAATTTTACCATTTTATCTAATGGTGTACATTATAATAAATTTCACTTTGAAAATGGACATAAACAATTGTCAATCTTTTGATTGATATTGTTTCTTAAAAACATGCTATTTGTTTTGACAATAGGAATTAATTATAAAATTAATTAATGCAAATTATATGTTTGGAATTTTTTAAAATACACATCATTTTTGAATTCAGAATATCAATTATAGCTTAGGGTGAATTTTTTGTATTGTTCTGAGAAACTTCAATTTTTGATGAATAGTGAAACCACTAAGTGGTAGTTAAAAAAACTAATTTTCGTTTAAATGAAACTTTAACACTTATGTGAATTGAATTTAAAAAATCTGACATACATGGTTGTCATTAGTAAGTAAAATTTGGTTCAATGTGATGAAAATAATTTTGAGTGAATAGTAAGTTTTAAGTTTTATTAATCACGATTAAAGGTAATTAGTGTAATTTAAGGTAAATATAATGTTATAATAATATGAAATTACCTTTACACATGTCCTAACCTTATTGGATGAGTCATGGACTACCAATAAAATCCATGGGTAAACTTGGGGACCCCATAGAGCCACTTGGGTAAGAAAATGACATTAATAACTTTTTATTAAAAGTAAGAATAAAATTGTCACAAACATGTGTTGTTTTACTAAAACAATTATTACATGTGGTTATATAAGTTAAATTTTCGACTATAAATATTCATTGGAAATATAAAAATATTTCCTATATCATGGTAATTTTTTATAATTTTTAGGCATTAAATAAATAAATTTATTTTTGACACCATGATGATTCAGCGATTACCTCATTAATGAACAATTTAAATAAAATGAAAAGATAAGGTAACATTTAAGACTTACACTTGTCTAAAACCTATTGGATTGGTATAGTTCAAACCCTTATCACCTTATACTCGAAATATAGCATTGTGGAACCTTTAAAATCCGAAAATCATTTCATAATAAAGTAACATTTCACGACTTTCCAAGAGTGCCCCTCCTCTCCTCTTATAAAAGGCCCCCACCTCTACCACCTTATTCACACCTTAAAAGCCATTTTTCTCGGCCAAAATCTGCCCAAATTCTCTCTCAACTTCCCTATCTTACTCTTATAAGCCTCAATTTGGGAAGAAGTCTTCCCAAGGAAGCCATTTGCTCAAATCAAAAAGAGTTACCCGATTTTAAGGTAATGTCTTCTCTTATGTTATTTTGTTTTATTTTGCTTCTCCAACCACTTAAAATCTTCTAATTTATTTCTTTTGTAACAACACCAGTATCTTCAATATACTAAAATTTTTTATGAGAATTTTTTTTTACACTTACACACACCTTCGTCTAATGGTTAAAGAACATACTGTTTCTGTGGGTGGTGAATTACTGCCTCATGAAACGATGATTGTTCAATATTCTTTTAACACCTCTCATGGTGGCCATTAAGATATCAATATATTTATATATGATATATATCATGTTTATGTTTTCCTTATTCTTCTGTATTTTTCATTTATGGAATGCATACCTTTATGATTTTCATTATGGGTAAACGTGATAATTTCATTTTAGGAAGTACGGACTACCGCCCACTGAAAGTGATTTAAATCGTTAATGCCATATGTGGGACGTGTAAAGGATGGAGTAAATGATATTATATATGATATTATACTGGAATTATAATACAACTTTATATCATTATGATTTTATTCCATTAAATACGAAATAGAAATGAAAGTAGCGTTCATGTGTACGTACGGCTTACCGTCTCCATGAACGGTGCATTTCATTTATTACCTCTAAATTTTATGTAATATTATAAATGAATATATGTACTAGATATATATGATATATATGATATCTAAATCATGAATATAATTCTGTATATAATGGATATTTTACCACATGAACAACTTGTAATTATAAGAAGTTTATTTTTGACTCAAGTACCAAAGATCGACAAAACAACCTTTATTAACTTAAATAATTACATAATGTTCATAACATTGTAATAAGTGATATAAAAGTAATAATGAACTTGAAAAAGGTTCTTAACCAATTATAAATTAACTCTATTTTATTATTCAAGAGGTTAAAAAATGATCGAGTCAAGTCGGACACGAGGTAAGGGACTTCGTCTCAATCTCCTTTCATTGAGGCATATTTTATTTTATACACAACTTTCTTTTATATGGTGTATAAACCCATTTTACTTTTACGTTTATTCAAAAGGAATATTTTTTATATGAAGAATTTTACTAAATGACAAAAGGGAATGTTTTTTTGTCATACGTATGTGGCGACAATGAATTCTCCGCCGCCGTGACCATTATTTGAGTTTCGGCTTCCTCTACAAGCCATAACGTTTTTTAAATGAAAAATAAATACCAAGTTTTAATTTTCTTTTATTTTGGTATTGAAAATGGTTTTGAAAATGTATTTATTATATCAATGTGTTGTATTGATTTCTTGTGATTGAAATGTGTAAATGTTATGTTTCCTTTATGCATGTTTTATGTGATACGATTATGTTATGGTTTATGATATGTTTGAACCTGTTCATATGATGAATGCATTGGACTTAATAAGTGACGGGTGGAGCTCACTATATCTCCTCGATGCATCAGTAGGTATCATGAGACAAACTAGTGTATTAGCATGAGGCCTTGAAAAAATCTTATTTGTAGTCTTGGCATGAGGCCTTGGCTACGTGGTTATGATAGTCTGGCATTATGAATTCCATCATTATGAAAGTGGTTATTGATATTTCATGTCATTATTTGATTAGTAGAATATACATGTGAATAAGTAAATGACATTATTTCATTTTACTTTTTCCATATTATGATGAAGTTCAAGTTCAAAAGTCTTTTGTTTTAGTTATACATTGCCTTAAATGTTTATGTTTATTTATTAAAGTTTCCACTATATTGTTATCCTTACTGAGCATCTGAGCTCACCCCTTTCTATGTTTTATTTTTCCCATGATGTGAAGAAATATTTTATGACTGACCTGTAGGGATAGTCTGAAGGGGATATGAGTGTGGACTATGGAGAATATGTTATTGTATTTTTTCACTTTATGATGTAATGTAACATTTATGAATGTATCTAGTGTTTCCAAGGCTATTAAACTAATCGGTCTTTCAAGAATTGATCTTTTGTGATCATCCCAATGTTATGTAATAAGACACCGACTCTGTGTAACTGGGTTCTAGGCATTAAAGTTGGTATGAGAGGAAGTTTAGTACTAACCTTGGAAGCTATATTTAGATAAACTCTAATTAGAGCACATAGCCCTAAGATAGACTTTGAGGATTAATATAGAAGAATTTCTTATAATTTTGGTATTATAGAGATTTTTGTGAGTTTTTCGAGCGATACATCCCTGTCTAGATATGAGAAGGTAGAGGCGACTCTGGCATAGATGTACCTAGGGGTAAAACCCGAAAACCCCGCTTTGAGCTAGACTCGAACGGGAACTGGTGCACGACAACGGGCCTTTCTGCACTCTTGGTTACGACACTTCCAGGGGATATGCTTAGGATAATTCTCATTTTCTTTACAGACCATTATAAAGAGTTTATGAGTATATACTTCCTCAAAGAAAACATTTTTATGATTATGGATTATATCCATAAACTATTCAATTTATGTTAGGTGTTTTTCAAGTTTGTTATTATATATTTTTATTCAAAAACTGATCTAGTTTATGCCATTATTTAGAAATGGCGCCTAGTGGAAGGAATGGAAAGCGTATCAATGCACGCACTCCATGTAGGGATTTAACTCATGCTAAAGATAATTATAATGGTGCTGGTGATACAACTGGTGCTGATCAGCTTATCACCATACTGGGATAACTCACTCAGGTTAGGAATAATAACCTTACTCGTATAGAGTACCCTGATCCACAATGTGGAGGATCAATATTAGACCACTTCACGAGGAAAAAACCCCCAATATTCAATGGGATTACAAATCCCTTAGTAGCTGTGCAATGGATAAATTCCTTAGAGAAAATATTCCATGCCTTTGGGAGTAGTGAAAGGGAAAAGGTTATCATGTCAGTTTACCGCCTCACTGGAGATGCTGATCAATGGAGGTCATTGATTCAAAACACAAAGGAAGATGATGAAGTATAAAATATGGAATGGAGGGAGTTCAAAGAGATTTTCTTAGAAAAATACTCCCCTTGTGACCATCGAGAAGATATGGAAAGGCAATTTCTGAGTTTGAGACAAAAGGAGGATGAGAATGTCACAAAGTATGAGGATAACATTACAAGGTTAGAGAGGCATGAAACATATTAAATAAGTAACCCAAGAAGTAAGATTGAACGCTTATTTGATGGGTTAAAGCTGTTTCTCCGTCGAGCTTTAGTATCAAAATATTTATCAACGTATGAAGATAAAGTATCGTGTGCTATCAAGATAGAAAATAAATTCTCTAAATCTTATGAAAATAAAGTAAAGCAAGAGAAGAAGAGAATGGTGGAACAAGAGAAAGATAAAGGGAAAAAGGTAAAGAAGTATTTTCCATTATGCGATAATTGTGGGAAGAATCACCCCGATACTTGCCTAAAAGGAATGGGAGTTTGTTATAAATGTGGAGAAAAAGGTCACCAGGCTCGTGATTGCAATGGAAAGAAAGAGGCTATCAATGTTGAATTCTAAAATAGTAGGGAAATGGGGAATTATTCAAATGAATTTCCTAAGAGTCAGGGAAACGTAACTCAGAAAAGGCCAAGGGATCAAGGCCAATCTTATGCTGTTACTATAGTTGAAGTGGAATAATTAATGTATTGGTGGTTTTGGACTCAAGGATTATATTCTGGTTATAAGAATAATGTGATATATATAAGGAATGTACTGTAGTACTTGTTGTTTTCATTAATATTTTAATAGTTTGAAGGTAATCATATTTTTCGTATGTGACAATAAGAGAAACTTTACTTTGTTTGGGGAATCTAATATTACAACTGATTTTGGAATTTAGAGACCTTTTATCGAAAGTCTAGAAAGAGGTATTTTGGATAACTATAATGGTTAGAATGGATTAAGATGAACTTTGGATAGTATTGTTTAAGGTTAAAACATTTCTAAAGATTATTTTTGGAATATTATAATACTATAGTTTTAGGAAAATGACAACCTGCAGGTTGGGGGATAACCCGTCGCGTCGGACAAAGCTGCAGGAATCGAACCCACAACCATGGTGCGACATGCCTTTATTACCTACCACTAGCCTACAGGAAGTCCTTGGTTAATAAAAAATAGTTTTCCTAATGTAAATGGTATGTTATAATATTTTGAACCTTGTATGATTAAGATAAATATAATATTTTTGGGTTCTATTATCTTTTTGAGTGAAAGTTGAGTTTGTGGTAGAAATTAGTTGAAGGTTGAAAATCTACGTGTCAAGTATATATATATATATATAACTCTCTCTTATTCTATGAATAGATTAATTTTTAAGCTTTTGGAAAGGGATATTAAAAAAATGTGTTATCCTAATACCTTATGTTTTGTTGAATTGATGATATTTTATATCACCATAGATTGAAGGCTTTGAGGCCCTCGATTTTCCACTTGTTTGTGATTGATGACCTAAATAACTCTCTACAAATATTTATGTTTTCCCTCCAATTATTTGTCTCTAATTTCCACCAATGTTCTCCTAATTGAGATCATAATTTGGTGGTGACATTTTCATTTCCCTTTCCCTCTTATTAGGCTAAATTTTATTAACCTTATTTCCGATGTGGGTTTTCCAAAAAGGTATTTTCTACTTTCAGCCTATTATTTTTGAAGAACAATTTCAAATTTCAAGGACGCAATTATTTGAATGAGGGGAGAATGTAACACCCCAAGATTCCATGATACGCTTCTCATTGAATAATAGAGCAATGTGTGTTGTACGCAACCTCGTGTTCTAGCACACCGCAACCAATCAATTTAGCCATTATGAATAGTAATACCCACTTTTTGAAATTATATAAATTTTATATTTCAGAATGGACTTCATTTTTGGATTTGGAATATCAATTATAGCTTAGGGTGAATTTTTGGTATTGTTCTGAGAAACTTCAATTTTTGATGAATAGTGAAACCACTAAGTGGTAGTTAAAAAAACTAATTTTTTGTTTAAATGAAACTTTACCACTTATGTGAATTTAATTTCAAAAATCCGACATAAATGGTTTTCATTAGTAAGTAAAATTTGGTTCAATGAGATGCAAATAATTTTTTGTGAATAGTAACTTTTAAGTTTTATTAATTGCGATTAAAGGTAATTAGTGTCATTTAAGGTAAATATAATGTTATAATAATATGAAATTACCTTTACAATTGTCCTACCAATATTGGATGAGTCATGGACGACCAAGAAAATCCATGGGCCAACTTGGGGACCCCATTGAGCCACTTGGGTAAGAAAATGACATTAATAACTTTTTATTTAAAGTAAAAATAAAATTGTCACAAACATGTGTTGTTTTACTAAAACAATTATTACATGGGGTTAAATAAGTTAAATTTTCTACTATAAATAGTAATTGGAAATATAAAAAGCTTTTCTACATCATGGTAATTTTTTTATAATTTTTTGGCATTAAATTAATAAATTTATTTATGACACCATGATGATGCAGCGATTACCTCATTAATGAACAATTTAAATAAAATTAAAAGATATGGTAAAATATAAGACATAAACTTGTCTAAAACCTATTGTATGGGTATATTTAGAACCATTATTACCTTATACTAGAAATATATCATTGTGGGACCTTTAAAATCCGAAAATAATTTCATAATAAAGTAACATTTCATGACTTTCCAAGAATGCCCCTCCTCTCCTCTTATAAAAGGCCCCCACCTCTACCACCTTATTCACACCATCAAAGCCATTTTCCTCGGACAACCTCGGCCCAAATACTCTCTCAACTTCCCTATATTACTCCTAGAATCCCCAATTTGGGCATAAGCCTTCCCAAGGAAGCCTTTGGCTCAAATAAAAAATAGTTACCCGATTTTAAGGTAATGTCTTCTCTTATGTTCTTTTTTTTTATTTTGCTTCTCCAACCCATTAAACTCTTTTAATTACTTTATTTTGTAACAAAACCAGTATCTTCAATATACTAGTATGTTTTTATGAGAATTATTTTATTTACACTTATACACACCTTCGTCTAATGGTTAAAGAACATACTGTTTTTGTGGGTGGAAAATTACTGCCTCACGAAACGATGATTGTTCAATCTTCTTTTAACACCTCTCATGGTGGCCATTAAGATGTTACTATATTTATATTTGATATATATCATGTTTATTTTTTCCTTATCCTTATGAATTTTTCATTTATGTTATACCTTTATGGTTTCCATTATGGGTAAACACGATAATTTCATTTTAGAAAGTGCGGACTACCACCCCCTCAAAGTGATTTGAATCATTAATGCCATATGTAGGACATGTAAAGGATGGATTAAATGATATTATATATGATATTATACTTTAATTATAATACAACTTTATATCATTATGATTTCATTCCATTAAATACGAAATAGAAATGAAATTAGCGTTTATGCGTACGTACAGCTTACCGTCTCCATGAACGGTGCATTTCATTTCTTACCTCTAAATGTTATTTAATGTTATAAATGCATATATATACTGGATATATATGATATATATGATATCTACATCATGAATATAATTATGGATATAATTATTATTTTACGACATGAACAACTTGTAATTATAATAAGTTTATTTTTGACTCAAGTACCAAAGATTGACTAAATGACCGTTATTAACTTAAATAGTTACATAACGTTCATAACATGGTAATAAGTGATATAAAAGGAATAATGAACTTGAAAAAGGTTATTAAGAAAGTAGAAATTAACTCTAGTTTATTATTCAGGAGGTTAAAGATCGATCGAGTCAAGTCAGACACGAGGTAAGGGACTTAATCTCAATCTCCTTTCATTGAGGCATATTTTATTTTATACCCAACTTTCTTTTATATGGTGTATAAACCCCTTTGACTTTTACGTTTATTCAAAAGGAATATTTTTTATACGAAGCGTTTTACTAAACAAAAAAAGGGAACGTTTTTTTGTCGTACATATGTGGTGACAATGACTTCTCCGCCGCCATGACCGTTATTTGAGTTTCAGCTTCCACTACAAGCCATAACTTTTTATAAATGAAAAATTAATACCAAGTTTTAATTTTAATTTATTTTGTTATTGAAAATGGTTTCGAAAGTGTTTTTATTATATCAATGTGTTGTATTGATATCTTGTGATTGAAATGTGGATTTTTTATGTTTCCTTTATACAAGTTTTATGTGATACGATTATGTTATGGTTTATGATATGTTTAAACCTATTAATATGAGGAATGCATTGGACTTAATAAGTGACAGGTGGAGCCCACTATAGCTCCTCGATGCATCGGTAGGTCTCATGGGACAAACTAGTTTCTTGGTATGAGGCCTTGACAAAATCTTATTTGTAGTCTTGGCATGAGGCCTTGGATACGTGGTTATGATAGTCTGGCATTATGCATTTTATCATTATGAAAGTGGTTATTGACATTGCATGTGATTATTCGACTAGTATAATATCCATGTGAATAAGTAAATGGAATTATTTCATTTTATTTTTTCCATATTATGATGAAGTTCATGTTTAAAAGGATTTTGTTTTAGTTATACATTGCCTTAAATGTTTATGTTTATTTATGAAATTTTCTGCTATATTGTTATCCTTACCGAGCATCTCAGCTCACCCCTTTCTGTGTTTTATTTTTACCAGGATGTGAAGAAATATTTTATGACTGACCTGCAGGGATAGTCTGAAGGGGATATTAGTTTGGACTATGAAGACTATGTTATTTTAGTTTTTCACTTTATGATGTAATGTAACATTTATGAATGTATCTTGTGTTTCCAAGGCTACTAACTAATCGGTGTTTAGAGACTTGATCTTTTGTGATCATGCCAATGTTACGCAATAATGCACCGAATCTAGGTAATTGGGGTTGGGGCGTTACAGTGAAGATAAATTAAGAATTTTACATGCGACCGTAAATAACGATATACATTATGAAAATTTAAAAAGGTGGATTTTGGGAAAAATGTTTCTTTTTTTTGAGTTATAAAATATCATGAAATGGTATATTAGTAGATCCATCAATGATAGTTGATACTTTACATTAGCCTAGACCAACCACAGTAACCGAGATCTGATGATTTCTTGATTTGGTAGGATTTTTTCAATGGGTTTTGATTAATTTTTCATGTATGTATAATGCACTCAGTATATTAACTCAGAAGGGATCCAAGTTCCTATGGATGGAATAACATGATGAAAATTTCATGTAACTAAAGAGAAGACTAATCAGAGCACCTGTACATACATTACCCTACAATGGAGAAGGTTTTGTAATATATAGTTAGGTATCCAAAAATGGATTTCGTTGTGTTCTCATGAGGAATGTTATATTTGTAGCTTATAAATCAGGATAATGACATGTTCATGAAAAAAATCACCAAAATAAAAATTTTGATCTGTCTATGGTAATTTTTTCATTAATGGTATGTATTAACATTGCTTATGGAGAAAATTGTATATTATATAATGATAAAAAAACTATATATTCCCAAATATGGAGATGAAAATACCCCAAATGAAATGGTTTGAGCTGTTGAAAGATTATGAATTCTCAATAAATTACCACCCAGGGAAACTAAATAAGTTGAAAGAATAATTTTGTTTAATGTTTCATTCCAACATATCCATAATGATAACCAAAAAATATCCAATTTTTATGGATTTTCAAATGATAAATCTATAAATACTAAAAGAAAGGGATAAATTGTATCTTTTTTAAATGAGTTCTCAATCATCTATACAAGTGAATATTAAATAGGTGCAAAAGGAGGATGTATAGAAATAGAAAAATGATAGAAATATTCATATATTTAATCTTGATTTTGATGAAATTATACAGGTTAGTAACTATTCTTCCCCATCAATGAAATTGTTTAAGAATAATATGTTCAATGAGGCTTATAGTTTTTCATTTACTATTTATCCAAAAAGTAAAAAAGATATATATAGATTTGAAATACAATTTCTGGTGGGAATACATGAAGGGAGTTATTGTAGACTCCCAATTCTTACTATGTGAACAAGTTATAGCTTGGAGACAAATTTATTTGGGGTTGTTACACACATTACTAATAATAGAAAAGAAATTTGAAAGCATCACCATCAATTTTCTTTTCACAATCCCCAAAATAGCTAAATGGAATGATTTTATTTGGGTTGTAGTTACATTACTCAAAAATTTATCAAACATCAACCCTATTAGATAAGATTTCACATTGGATATGCTTTCCTAGACATACATTAATGTTGTTGAATGTTTTCATGGAGTACCATAATCTATTTTGTCTGATCGGGATATGAGGATTACATAAATTCTCTAGAGAAAACTTTAGTTGGATGAAGATACGTTTTAAATATACATAACTATATATCATCATTAGATAGATAATAATTCTATGTGAACAATTCAAGCACTAGAGGATATATTTATATCCTATTATTAGCAATTCAAAGGTGTTTGGGATCAACATCTTCCTCTGTTTGAGTATTTATAAAATAATACCTTTCACGCAAGAAATAAAATTTCACATTATTAATCCCTCTATGGAATTCAGGGTATAAATTAAATGTAATGGGATGAATTTGGGGAATGAAATAAACTGGGACATGAGATACCCAATTAAATAGTTTAAATGGTTTGAAACAATCAATAACACATAAGGGAAACCCAATGTGAAAAGAAAATTTATAATGAAAATCATTGATGGGATTTGGAGTATAAATATGGTGACAAGGTATTTCTTTGAATTTCATAATGGTAGAATTTAATGAAAATTTGAATTAAGGGAAAAATAATCCCTATCTATTTTAGTCCCTTGGAAATTCCAGATTTTATTAGGATGGTCACTTATTGATTAATGCTTCCAAATAACCTATAACCATTCAATTTTCAATCCCACATAACTCTATTGAAGAAGTGCATATATGATTTATCAAAGGTACTAAACTCATAGGTAGTAAAAAGTTTGCTTGATCATTATATTTAAAAATATTTGGTGGATAATATGAATCGTATAGAAAAAGTGATATGAAACAAGTGCACTCACCTGGTCAATTTTTTTGTTGAAACA
This sequence comes from Viscum album, assembly GCA_963277665.1. Classification (NCBI taxonomy): domain Eukaryota; kingdom Viridiplantae; phylum Streptophyta; class Magnoliopsida; order Santalales; family Viscaceae; genus Viscum; species Viscum album. The sequence continues at coordinate 1,445,335,558 of OY728151.1, read as the reverse complement.
AAAAAATCAAATAACTTATTGGGAAACATAAGGATATGATGTCACAAAAGTATCCTATTTTTTTATCAAAGTGATGGAATTATGATGTATAAATTAATCTTATGGTCGGTAAAATATAATACTATGAGATTTTAATATATATATATATATATTCAAATAGTTTTAATTTCATTAATATCATGTGTTACTTTGAAAATTACGTTTAAAAAAACTATAATATACTATTATTATTAATATTATTTAAACATGAACATTATAACATGGTTTCCAATCATAGTGGTATGAATATTAGTAACCATATTTTTAAAATTAAGGTAAAATATTTACTAAATTCATTATATGATTAAAAAATTAATTTATCACAAATTTTTTTTTTACCTTTTTGAGATTTTTTAAAACATTTAATTTTTTCCACTTTTATAAATTTAATTTTTAAAAAATGAATGTAATTTTTGGAATGAAAATCTTATTTTTCTTTGATTTTTCAAAAAACATTAATATTTTAAGGAATAATGAACATACAAATTTTTATTTACAACCCCCTTTTTGTTTAAAACATTTACAACTTTCTAATTTATTTTAAAATGGTTTGAATGTTCCATTTGTTCCATTATTTTTTGAATAATCATATTGAGTAAATTTTACTAAATTTAATTTTTATTTTTTATATAATTATTTTTATACTTATGAATATTTATTCTTTGGCAAACAAACCTTTTGATCATGTCTTTATGTTTAATTTAAAATAAAAAATTTCCCATTTTAATAAATGGAATTTTGAAAAATGGATTTTATATTTGGAAAAATTATATATAATATTATATAGAAATTTCATTATAACTTTTAGTCAAGATGAATATTTAAAAAAGTAAAAATTAATTACCATAATAAAGGTTAAGAGGAGTTTATAGGGGTTAAAAAAAGAAAAGGGTAATTATACTAATAATGTTTTTTAAAATCATATTGTATTTTAATATAGAAAACATTTAATATTTCAATATTGAATTTATAATCATTTGGATTCATTTTTTGATCAGTATTACTTTATCATTTTGGAATATATTCATAAATTTCCAGGTAGTTTCAATGTGGGTTCCTATCACCACTTATAAATGTAAATCCCATATCATCCACAAATCACACTTCCAAATCCTTTTTAGTTCATCCAAGGCCTACCCATATAATTTTACTTCTTACCTAACCATTCCCAAGAGTCTTTATTTTGGTTATGATACTATCCTAATGAGGCTTTTTGGTGAAAAACTAAGGAGGCTTTCTGAAAAAGAGGAATCCTTATTAACCAGCATTTATATTTATTTATTATTATAACTCCTTAAAACATTAATTAAAACTGTTCATATAATAAAAAATATATCTCATATATTGAGATTTTATTATGTTAATTAAATGATATATACACCCTCCCCCCATCAAATGGGAATCAAAACCATTGATCATGTGTGCGGTGGACTACCGTCTCATGAACCATTCTAATTATTTTTCCATCATCCCCTCCCATAGGTGGATGTAATGTTGTTTTTTTGTATAAATATAATATATCTGATATGATTTTACTTATTATATTATAATATAACATCTACCATCTGACCTTACTATCTTTTAGAAAAGGATAACATCCCTTGTGCGTATGTGTGGACTGTTTCCACCCTGAAGTGATGTGATATGTTTTTTATTTTATTTTAACATGCATAGTAACAAGGGAAAACATAATGAATATATATTTTATCTATGAAATTATTATTTTTATATAATGTTGAGATATTACTTACCTTAATTTCATTCTTCCCATAGAGAAAATGGAAACTTCATTCAAAAATATGTACGACCTTTATTCTGCATGAGGGGTGTCATTAATTTTCAATCCAAAACATCAATGCATTATTATAAATACATGAATAATTAATATATATTATATTTATATAATTTTTAACATTTTATATATTTATGATAAATTATCAATGTAAAATCAACAACACTACAAAAAACATACATGAAAAATGAAGAAGTTATTATATGTAACATGATTTCAAAATGAATTGTTAATAAACTTGTAATAAATAGTCCAAATAAAATCATATATTTCCAGAAATTAATTATTATGGTTTTTGAAAAAATTTATAATAAATATATTTTTATTATATAGGAGGATCAATTGTATAGGATGGAATTCGATAATTGAGGTACGTGATTTTGTCCCAATTTCTCTTCATTGAGGAATGTTTTAATCTTATACACATATCTTTTTTTATTTATGTTTATATACATCCCCATTGAAAAGTTTTATGATGAATTTATTTATTATCATGATATTTAAGGTTTCATTTAAATTTATTCTTTTATGGGTAATTCAATTCGACTATTACCAAAGCATGTTATGGATTTTTTTCTCACTTTTACTTTTGGGGGACACATACTATATTGGGAGGACGAGCCATTAATCATTTCACATTATATTGTTTTTGATCTATAATTAAAATTGGAGGATATTTTTAGTTTATAGTTTTATAAAATCAGTTTGTAATTAATACATGACATTCCACCATCATACATTATGAATACTACTTTAATAGTATCCTAGTTTAAAAAAAACAATATTTAAAATTAATAATGGATTCATTTTCATTAAAAAATTTCATAACTTCCATCATGAGTTAATTCATTCTCTTACCCATCCATATACCCATTGAAAAATATTTAATACTTAGGATGAGAAAAAAAGTCTCAGTATGTGACATAAAATGAACTAACACAATTATTCTATTGAAAAAATGAAATCCCAACCATTTCCACAAGAAAATAACAAATAAGATTTTCTCAATTAAATTCGTTAAAACCATTAGAAAAAAATTAAAACTTTTTCATATGACTTATAGTATCATATTACTAAAACCCATTCAAATCCATTTCAATTAGAATAACCATACAACCGACTTTCAATATTATTATTACATAATGAACTGGAGATCTGTAATGGGGTTCAACATTCACATAAGCTATATTAGTGTCACATTTGATCTATAATAGAGCTCATACCTTCTTATAATCTATACCTATAATCTCATGGACATCATGATGGTATGTTATTTTTTAAATTATGGATTAAATATCATAAATGTGGTTAATATAAGGTTTAATAGGAGTATGAGGATGATCGACGATGTTCTGGGGGTTCTAAACCCAATGGAAAAAGGATTTTGGCAGTCCATTGATTATTGCATGTTTGGAGCAAGGTTTGAATAAACCGTACAAAAAAACTTTACTAGCTAAGAGAATGGGTCAAAGGTTAATAAAAACAACATGAGGGGGAGAGAAAAATTTTTGATCCTTGGTAAGAGGTATTCCATATAGTTGCCACATGGTTTCTCAAACCATGCAGGCCACCCAAGGTAACCATGCGACTTAACCCCTATTGGATAGTGTCTAATGCATGGTTGTAGCACAATTTTGAAAACAATGCAGCCAAACTGCGTGCCCCTATTAAAAATTGAAAAATTACTAATCTTTTGCAATTTTATTATAATTATATAACTTAATTTTCTCCCCATTTATCCACCTTTGAAAACCTTTTGATGAACCATACTCCCCCAATCATCCCAATGATCATTATCATTCGATTCTTGGCCATTTGGAGTGACATCAATTTCAGATTGAAGCTCCAAGTAAGTATAATGATCCTCTTGGTTCTTTGTTTTGGATTGTGAATTATAGATATGCTTTTATTCTTATTTTGATGTCATAAAACCATATTTTATTTGGAGGACCATATTTTGTGTCCTCAAAGGATTCTACAATTCAGCGCTAATATTAATGTTAAGGGTGTATTGATCTTTGGATTCAAGGTAGGTGGTATAAAAGTTATATCCCATAGTTTTATTATCATTTTTTGCACGTGTGTATGTGATATTTCTCCCCTTTTTTATGTTCATTTAATTCCTTTAGTAATATTTGGTAAAATATTTGGTTAAATGATGATTTAGACCCCTCACGATCCCTATGGTATGTTTTGAGAGTGATTATACTATTTTCGGCAACCCATGGAATGTACCACTATTTCTAAACATGTAAAATTGTAGTGTTAATCCTAAAGTTAACTTGTATTAAAATAGATCCCAAGATAAATGTGTTGATATTATGATAAAATTGTAATGAGGAACTAATGGTGGTCATGTCTAGTGTTTGGAATTATCATAAGGTGTTTGTTTGGGTTAATATGAAATGCGGTTGGATGGAATAAAGTTATCATTCTATTCCACTCATGAAATGTACTTGAAATTCATAATTGGATGAATACTAAGAAATGGTGAAATTTTTTAAGTGGTAAATAATTTTAAATCTTTGAATGTGTTAAATAAGTTAACACACATTAATTGATGAATATATTAAATTAGATAATGTATGGAAATCATTGAATATAATTAATGCGACAAGGCATTAGAAAAGAGAAATGGGTCAAACAGGCTATACATTCTAAATGGTAAATGTGATAATGGGTTAATGTTTGGTTTTGATTTATGTTTTGAAAAAATTAAATGTTATATTAATTGTTATGCATGGTTTGTGATATGGCATATGTGGTTAATGGATAAATAAGAATGTACACATAACTTTGTTGTATGTGGGGTATTCACATGAGGTTCTAGACCCATGGGTCGAGTTGGACAGAGGTATAATATCGACATTTTTAAAATGATAATAAAAGGAATAATTTGATAAATTGAAACTATCATATGCGAAAAGATGATTTATAAGTGAAAAATAACATAAAATGTGATAAAGTATTTTTAAAAGGGTAAAATCCTAGTTGACACTTGGGAATATTCAATCGAATTTTTTTAGTTTAAGAAACTAGGTTAGTTCTAGATTCCATGGATCATAAATCCTTAGTGATGTCTGAATTAAAATATTGAATATGTTATATTAATCACATGAAATTTATTCGAAATAATTAAATAAATCCAATATGGTGCATCATATGAGATATCTATGACCACTGTTAGGTATGAAAAGCTGTTTTTACTCTATGAGGGGAACAAAATTTTAAGGAATCATATTTTTTAAATCCTATCACGTGAGATAAAGTTAATACATAATATTTAGTATATTATTTTATTGAAAATTTAAAATTATCTCCCAAATAGTGCATCTTACATGAAATGTAATACTACCATTGGGTCTGGAGTGGGTGGTTTACCATAGGTTGGTTATTTTTATATGTGCAACATGAATTTGGATATTCCACAAAATTAAATTAGGTTAATTGTTAGAAATATTAATTAATTACTTTAATTAATTAAATAAAAATTCCAGTGCAATATTAATCTCCTTCATCCTATAGAATTCCACCATTAATACACCAGGTATGTTTTTAATACTATATTCTTCACACATTTTGAGAGAAAAGTGGTGGCAATAAACACCTAGAGTGAATCTAAACACATTGCATTCATTTGATTCATGATTAATAAATTAAATCACGTGTTTAATTTTTGTGTATCGGTCAAAAAATAAACATGTTCGACTGGGTAATAAATATTTCCCCTCCACCTCCTTGGAATCACACCATTAAGATGGAAGATATACATTTGGTGAACATTGAACCAATTACAATAGAGGGATCGATTCCTCTTCATCCTCCTTCAAGGTATGCACAACACCCCTTGACGTTCTACATATTTTTATTTTTATTATTTATTTTAATTTTTTAATATGTGTTGTTAAAAAATATCTTTAATAAGATAAACAAATAAAACATTAAATTTTTTAAAAAATAAAATTAATAAGAAAATTTCAAATGATAAATTTTATATTAATATATATATATAATCTATTTGAAATAAATATATATAGACTATCAAAAGGGATAAAGATATATATAGGTATGGATATATATATTGATAATTTCATACAATGACAATTTTATTAAATAAAATTATTAATGTGTTTTGGAAATGATAATTGTAAATAAATATCAAGTGATAATTACAATAATTATCAGAATGAGTTTTCAAAATGATAATTTGTTACAAATAATTATTATAATATAATTATTCAATTTATTAAATGAATAATTATAAAGTAATGATGTAAAATTATCTTATTACATTTTATTAGATTGTATTACAAGATATTTTCCGCAGATAATTAATTATTAGAAATAATTATCAAAAGATTATTATAAAGAATAATTAGTAATAAAAATATAAAAAATATCATTATAAAGGATAGTTTAATAGAAATTATAAATGTTATTTTTAAATGGATAATTTATAATAAATAATAAAGAGATAATTATAAAAGGATAATTTTTATTACATTATAAATAGATAATAATAGAGGATAATTTTTTATAAATTATCATCATATGATAATTCGTGAAGGAGGATATTGGATGATCATTCTTTGACCCAACCGATAATTTGTGAATAATTCTGGGAAGGAAAAATATCATCGCATGTGAAATTTTAATGATGATTCTAAAATTATCCAAGAGAGAGTGTATCATCTCATGTGGTAGTTTTTTACCTTGTGAAATAAATTGTATGTCTTGGTTCAAGGAAACCCTTGATATACCTCGATCATCTACATGCCAAAAACTCATGATTTTAAAATGTTACTTTTGAATATAATAAAACCATGAAGGGGGCCCCCAAAATTTTGACATAGGAAGTTCCTTACCTTCATGGTCCCAAGTATACCCTTTTTTCCATGATGATTATATTTGTTGGAATCTCATTGACTATTCTTGATTGTGATCTCATGTGTGTGTGTCTATATATCCCATAAAAACTATTGTGGATCCATGAGTGATATTAGAGTATCTTTTTCCATGTTTGATTATGATCACACGTTATTGTGTATGATTATATACTCATGTTGATATACTCTACCTACTTGTGTGCTTTCCCAATACATGTATTGTCATGCCTTATTGGTTGTTTATAGTATTTGAGACATGTGAAACATCATGGATTATTTAATCCCTAATTGGGGTGAATGTCTAAAAGAATCTATAGATTCGAAGGAGCAGAGCACAAGGTGGAGGTAAGAGGACACTGTGGAGTTGTATTCAGGGTGTGCTTGAGGACGCCTTTATGCCAAGTTCCATTCACCATGAGATATCATGGTCGATGTGAGTACTAGTTATTCTCTTCAAGAGGATCCAGGTGACACATTACACTTGAGTGATATGTGATGCCATGTATCACCTCCATGACACTATGTAGACGCCTTAAATGGGCTGGTTTGTTTCATCTATCTCATTCAAATATCATTCGACATGGATATGAAGAAAGTATAGTCGGGGTTTATGGTATCTTGGTTAGAACACTACCACTTAGTTTTGGTTTTTATGTTTATGTTCTTCATATATTTATTAATATTATGGAATAAAAATATATATCAAAGCACATCAAGTTAATTATGCATTGGTAGTTTCCTACTAAGTCTTGTAATCACACCTTACTCGGGAATTTTAAAGCGCTTGTATATTTGATGAAAGACCCGGTGAATGGAATGGTCTATATGGTGGATGGATGAGTAGGTGGAGTGTGGTGATAGGAAAGACTAGGATAGACACTGTATAAACATGATGTTATTTTATTTATTATATGTCTTATGTATTTTGGATAATCATTCCACATTGTGAGTGGATTTTATATGAATAAAATGAATTATTTTTACTTTCCTCATAAATAATCTGAATATTTATTATATTATATTTATTAATTATTGATCATATGATGTGATAATGAGGGTATAGTCTCCCCAACAATAGAATTGAATATGGGGAGGCAGACATGAGGTTATGTGTTATTTTTTCTTCGACCTGGTGGTTCAGATTGGGATGTTACAAATATGGTATCAGAGATCATGACATAGTAACATTTTTATCTAATAAACATGGTATGGGACTTGGTAGACCGAAGTTAGGATGGTTAGGACTTGGGTATGATAAATATTCTAGTGTTTTTCTAGCCCTATATAGTGGACCTCCATGTTTCCGTAAAATATGAAATTATGTTTTTTTGTCAATAATGATTAAACTCACATTGAGTGATGCACATGATTTTGATATGTGATTTATGCGATTTCATGTATTTTAATGCATCATTAATAGACACATAGTTTCATATGACATATATATACCTATTTTTGTAATGCATAATAGTTCATTAATTAAATGCCTTGATTTTTGATTTCTGTTTCGGATATTTATTATTGTGTGATATATCTATGTTTCCATCTTGTGTGTCATCTCTTTATTGGTATTAATTAGTTGAAAATATCATGATATTTGTTTATTAAATATTTTATTATTGTGACTAATGTATAAAAAAACAATGGTTTGTGCTGTGAGAGGTAAACCTTGGGTTAAGAGTAGACTCCTAGGAAAAACATGTTTGATCCCAAAGTCTATTTAAGAGATTTTTTATTAATAATACTATTTTTTTGTAGAAGATTCCTCCATGAAGATGTTTAGGGAGACCACAAGTTGAAAATGATTCTCTTGAGCATTCCCCCACACCAGATATAGTATTGAAAGAATCGGTTCCTTATTAGTCGCGACTGATATCTATGGTTGACTATTAGATGTATTTACATCTCCAGCTTCTTCCACCCTTCCTGGTAACCGATAGACCTTGGAATACTGAGGACATGGTGGATATCATGGATGGTATCATTGACCTCGTGGAGACGCCATCAGATAGGTAGGTGAAGCTACCAGCCTTCATGCTACAGAGACCCTCTAGGGGTTGGTGGGGAGTTATGGTATAGGATGAATGATTTGAGAGCCTCACATAGAAGGCCTTCATGGACCTATTTTTTCCTAGAGTTTTTTCCATACATGATGATGATCAACTGAGTATAAGAGTCTATCAAGCTCCATTAGGTTTCCTTAACAGTATCAAAATACTCTAAACATTTTACCAAGGTTCTCTATTTCAGAAAAATTATGGATTGAAATAAGGATCATAAGGCCAGGATGTTACAAATCGATCTTTGAACCAACCTTAGATAGTAGGTCTGGAGATTCTACCTAGCTTCTTAACTAGAGGTTCTAAGTAATTCCCTGATCATTGAGAGGATTCTATAGGATGGAAAACAAAATTCTTTTTCTGACCTTTTACTACTCATATAGGTGGATTTCCCACATATATTGTGATCACTTATTCTGATTCTAGGAAGAGGAAGGATATGAACATGCAACATAGTAGTGTTATGAAAACATAGTATAATACTATCTAATTAGTACCTTCTATAGGTTACCCAAATTTTTTTAATTACTATATGTTTTGAACGTATCTTCGGGTGTTCACGGAACCCCAAAGACAATGTTGATAATGTGGAATAATAGGACTCATCCATTAGTTTTGTTCTAGAATATCAGCTAGGAATTGGAGTCCAACACAAACAGGGTGTGGGAGGTCTGGGAAGGGACCTCAGTAGAAGATGCATACTTCTAAGACATCATCAATTTAGGGGAATGATTTTAGATCTGACACATGACAGGTTTATGTAGTGGATCAAATTCTAATAGATGGTATGGAGGGACCTTCCACCATTCAAAGTATTATTTTTATCACTTATACTACATCTACATCTTTGGTTTATAATTGTTCTTCCCATTCATTCATGTATGAAAAATTATATAGTGGACGTGTCTTACTAGTTATGTTTTCATCAAATTTATTATCCCTTGATACACCTTTAGGCTTGAGAGTGGACCATATACCCTGATTCTAATATTTTCCACTAGTTTTCTCCAACTATGGACATTTGTTGGAATCCATGATTCTGGATATGAAGACTTTTTATGTGATTCTCATCATGGACTGGATAACCATATTCTGAGCTCACATATATTGATATCATATATGGGTATCATTTACATCACAAAAGGGAGAAAAGTTCAGGACAACTGGATAGTGTCAATGGGGGCAGGAAGAGTTGGATGAGACTTGAATCGACATAAGAAAATCATAGCACATATGGTAGGATTTTCACTTTTAGCAACATTAGTGGAAACCCAATCATCCTTTTCTCTAGTCGTGTATCTCTATCATGATGCCTTTACAAATTAATTAATAGGACTCTCTCCTTATAGGGGTGTTGACATCGATATAGACCTCATACAAGGTTCAAAACCAATTTCAATACCCCTATATCTTAGGCACCAAATGAGTTGAAAGAGCTCAAGGAATAGTTAAAAGACTTGTATAAGAAGGGTTTTATCAGGCATACTACTTCACCATGGGGTTAACTTCTCTTATTCTCCACAAATATTTATGATAGTATATTCTATGATTTTATTATTGGAAGATAAACTATGTGATGGTGAATAATAGATATTCATTTAATAGGATAAATGATCTATTTGATCAGCTACTAGGAGCCCGATGTTGAAGGACCCTAGACCAACCTGAGGGGGGGGGGTGATTCTGGGGGCCAAATTTGTCTCTTCTTTACTAGATCTTGTTCCAACATTGGTAGGAACTTTTTTAACCCTTTATGATGAAAATTTGCAGAAATTAAATCATTCACATGCCTAAGTAAAACACAACACTTTTACTTGGTTCACCACTAAGGGATACGTCTAATTATCATACAATGAAAGGTTGTCAGATGTACCTAATTCCACTAATCTTCCCTTAGATGTACATTACAATGGTTTGGGAATAGTCACATTGTCCCAGGAACATAGCCTAATGGTTTAGGGATAGCATAATGCTTCACTCATATCACTTCCATTGACCCCTAGCTCACAACATTGGGTGATTTCTCACTGAGATTATAGACGTAAAGGTATCTTCAATAGATTGGAATGGAAGTTCTTTGTCTCTTGTTCAGCATGATACATTTCTTGAATCGGAGTCCGGAATTTATGCTCTTCTATATTCAATCTTTTTTGTAGTGAAACAACTGAATGTACTAGGGCATCTTCTTCTTCTTGGTCAATATCACAAGGTCTTATGTGATTATTAAATAAATGAGGATTAGCTCACTAGGCATCATTAGAATCAACTTCTTCTCCTTTTTTCATGAATTGAAATGATCATGCATGTGGAATTTAGGTTGAACTCTTTTCTTCATACTTCTTCATATTATTTACACATGTGCACACACTATTTTGATTCATTATTTAATTTTCTTCATGTGTCCATGTGCATGCATGAATGCATGAAATTTCCTATTATATTTCTATTGCACTTATTTAGGGTGTTTCTTTAGGTTTATATGTGTGTTTATTAAAACCTAAATGGGTGAAACCTTTTATCTCATGCAAATTTCTTTCTCCCCACCAAACACAAACTCATGCTCCTTTAATCAATGAATGTACGTGCATGCATGTGAATTGAACTTCTCTTTTGATGTACTTATTCACCATAGAATGAAACCTTAAAAATAGAATAGTATAAGAATTAAAACTTGATGGAATTATTCTTCACCACATTAAAACAGGGTGGCCACAGGTTATGTTCTTCATGCAGAGGGTGAATGATTCTTCTTTGTGCATGAGGTGCATAGATCTGCCTCTTGGAAAATATTAGTGAGAGAGAGTAGATCAATCAGTAGCTCCTAATGGTGTGGCCTTCTCGAATCACAATGAAGGTTTTGAAAAACCAATCATGTGTTCATAGTTACTAGTTCTTCATAAAGTGGTTTGAGAGTGAAAAGCACTTATCAAACACTCACGAGAGCTCTACTTCACAGAGTAGAAAGATTACAGGACTCCTAGATGCTCTTCAAGAAATGGTGAACAAAGAGATTCTGTGTTTTTAGAAAACAAAAGATCTTAGGTATCTTGGAGTAGCCACACATATCATCTCAGACTCCTCATTTTATAGGAAAGGGTATATCCCCTTCCACATCCAAAATCAGTGTGATAAGCTGCATGGATCACAGTTTGAATGATTACTATATCAGGCTTTTGAAAATCATAAAATCTACAGATTAGATTAGCCGAGATCCTTGGGGTGTTTCCTTTTCAACGTGGGATCCCATTTTCATTCATAGAGTTCAGAATGCATCCACGATTCTTGTGCATGAATCTTGTGCATGACTCTCACATAGATCCTCATGGCCTTGGAAACTTTGTTTTCCTTGGTCGAAGCTTCATCTCTAATATTTTCCATGCATTATCATAGTTTATTGCATGCATGACTTAGGTACACTCCAACGAAGCTTCATAGTGTTGAGATGCTTATCCATGGTGATCAGATCCTGGTTCTTCTTCTTCTCCAACGAGTGGTGGTGACAATGGAAAGGGATAGAGGAAGAAGATGAAAACGCTGGGGGTTCAGAAACCATTAGGCCATCAGATGACCCTTATTTGATAATGCGAGCCATGAATGCAGTGGAAAATGATAATTAGATTGTGGGATGTAGGATGAGGCATGAAACCATGATCTTGTGTGGGATTGGATGGACGAATGAGATCATTTCAATAATAAAAAATATTATCCCACATCAAAAAAAATGTGGGTTCAACGCTATTTAGAAATCAACTCATCCAAAGAGCTACTTAGAATTCTAACCCCCTCTCCATGGTAACGCCCTGTACCATGTTCTGCGGGCGTGATCTACATCCACCCTATTCCTCATTTCCTTCATTCCAACCCACACGGTGGCACGCACTCTGCAAGCATGATATGTGTCCACTATACCGCACTCGAGCAGGCTCTGCCCGGCTTCCCCATGGGCTCGGTTGACCCCTCTGGTCCTGTATGTGCCTCGGGTTGAGGTCGGGTAGAAAGCTCGTGAATTGGATCCATTTTTTATGTCGATCCAATAAAAGCACTTAGTAGAAAACTAATTATGCACTCAAATTAATATCCATCTTTAAACACAAACCAACCCATGTTTAGACACCTTTCTCATCCTCTTCTCATCTTCTTCAACTATTCTTTTTTGGAACTTGTATTTCAAATAAATTAATTAATCCTTAAAAGGATGAATCTTTAATGTTGTAAAAAATGTGTCACTTTTTGACAAAAGTTATTTTGAACTTAGGAATAGTGCATCAATCGTCTAATTTGATCAACAAGGAGAATTTCCAAATCATGGAATTCCATGCTACGAATCCATAACAATTCTCCAGGCATCCTCACCTCAACTAGTCTCCAATAAATTTTGATTTACTTCTTCATTTTGATCATTTTTGACAACTATTGAAAAAAATACTACTTATACACAAAGTGGTCCCAATAATCCCCCCCTTCGTATTTTTTTGTAAATACCTTAAAATTTATCCTAAAATGAATGTGTCAATGTCAAAATGAGAATATTTTCTCTCCCCTTACTTCTATCTCTCCCCTATGGATTCATTTCACTTCACTCCCCCTTATTTAAAAGAAATACAATGTTCATGGTATATAGGGTATCATTACATACTTAAGTAATGTGCCATCAATAATTTCACCCAATGTTTACTTGAGAAATTCTTGGTGTAGAAAACAATATTATTTTATTTAGACAACAAAATTTTCCATTATCGATTGAATCATGATACAACATGGGGTGAGAACTCATATCATTTTCTTGAAGGGAATTTCCACATTCATTCTATGTTAAAAAGATAAAATCCTTTTAATAATAATCAACCAGATACTTCTGTACTCACATAAACAAATGTATCAAAGCATTCAAGTGCAATAAGAATGATAAGTGATATTGAGGAAATTCCATTGTTTTTATGTCACTGATTAATTTAGTTACTCCCCCTTAGTAAAATAATTATTATTTTGAGTAACCAAGGATGAGGGATTGAGAAATGACATACCTTTTCCAATGACATGATCTTCAAAAAATCTTAAAGTAATTGAATTTGATACCAACTAAAGTTGATAATAATTGAAATAATAACTCTGGAAGCTTCTTTATGTGTCTCCCTCTCAAGGGAACACTTCTCAGGTTCTCCCCCTAAGATATTGCTTCCCCTTAAATTCCCAATTTTCTAAGAACATATACAATACACAAATATTTAATGGAATAAGGTAGATCCACCTTGCATTATCAATGTGAACAGACAGGTTGAGACGGTTTTCTCAACCATGATTCTCCATTTGATCCACTCTTCAAACATTCACAAATTGATTTTCAATTATGGTTGTGCTTGTGTGGTTCTTACTACTTCAATTTTCCTCATTATTTTTAAATACTCTGGCCTAATAACTAATATGACATTAGGAATTGAGGCATCATGATTGGATATTTCACATGGATTTTTCTATGGTATTCTCTTCTTAATAACTATTGATGCATGTTAATATGGGCATATACCAACCTGGTGACCACATCCATTGCATACACAATAGTTGTTTTCAAGCGTTCCAAATCATTTTATAGTGTACTTATGTTTTTGGACCTGAGGATGTTGCTTCCTCTTCTCTATATTTCCCCCCTTGAGACGAGCTTCCATTGTGCCTTTTCATTTTGAGGATTGTACCGAAAATTTAATGTACAATCCCAAACCTGTTGTAGCACCAACATTGGGACACAAATCATGACTTCTTGATATCTTTTAGAAAAGGTTGTTTGGACTTATTCTTGATTTTTTTTCTTTTTTTGGGTATCCATATTTCAACTTCTTGTTATTCCTATCCATCCTAGATATTGTGGTAGGTATCTCACCAACTTTCCTTATCCATACTTGTTTAGAATTTTTCCTTCACCCCACACTATTTGTAGAGATAGCTTTAGAAACATTAGTACAAGATGGTATTGATGGTACCCTTACTTTATCAGCTACTTTTGATAGATAATTGAAAGAATAAATGATCTTATTATAAAATGTTGGAGGTCTTTTGACAGTATAATCCTCCAGTGGACATTGAGTGCTAGTATCTACTGTTTCCTTCTTTTGTGGAGATTCAATATGCGTCTTCTCAAGATTGGTCGACTGTGCTTCCAATTCTAGGAATCTCATTTCGAGGATGACTTTCTAGTCTTCAATCATAGTAATCTTCTCCTCAAAATATTCCATTATTCTTTTGACTTCAACTTAATGCAACTTAACTTTGTTTTTTAACAAAGAGTGAAGTTCCTTGAATTTTTGTGGAAGTTTCTTATAAATATAAACACTTTACATCAATGATATTCTTCATCTCATCTTGAAGTTTATGGATCTTTTCTTCTAGAGTTTTATTGACCCCTTATTTCATTTCAAAGACTTCAATATATCTAGAGATCTTTAAAAATTATGAACATTTTCTTACTAAGCCATTTCCCACATTATTTGCTTCTCTTTATAGTCGGGTGATCTCAACCTGCTTGAATTAAAATATTCTACAAATAGCAACAAATATTTATTCAGGAATATCATGAAGATAAGTTATTAATTTCTCTTGATCACTTTCAAGATCATGTGTTGCAAGAGTTTTCTCAACATCAGCACTTATTCTGGAATACTTATTCTTGGTGGCTTCCTGACCCACCTGCTCTTTATATTCCAAGCCTGCCTTTTCTTCATTATTGAAAGGACAAGTAGAACCAGAAACAACATCTTATTTAGATAATAGGGACTTCTTGAACTACTAATTATATTTCTTGTCCATTTTTTTTCAATGTCTTGATGGATATAGACTTCTTCTCATAGGTAACTGAATAGTCAACAAAACTAAATTTCATTGTTGAAATAGAAATGAAAAATTATATCTTATACTAGATAAAATTGGTTTAGATTATCCAAAATATATGAAACTCCCTCTGATAACAATTTAAGGACCCTAGACCACCCTGAGGGGGGGGGGGGGTGAATCTGGGTTCCATATTTTTCTCTTCATTACTAGATCCTGTTACCATGTTGGTTAGAACTTGTTTAACCCTGTATGATGGATATGCGCATTATTTAAAACATTCACTTATAGAAGGACAACACAACACTTTTACTTGGTTCACCACTAAGGGATACTTCCAAGGAGCATACATCAACAGGTTTTTAGTCATACCTAATTCCACTAATCTTTACATAGATGTGTATTTCAAAGGTTTGGGCATAATCACTTTGTCTTAGGAACCCTTCTTAGAGGTTCTGGGATAACTTACTACTTACCTCGGATCACTTCCATTGACTCCCTCTGGCTCACTGCCTTGGGTGAATTCTCACTCGATTTATAGACATGAAGGTCTCTTCAACAGATAGCCATTGAAGTTCTTTATCTCATGTTCAACATGAGATATTTCTAGCATCAGATTCTTGAATTGATGCTATTCTATATTCAATCTTCTTAGTAGTGAAACAACTGAACGCACTAGGAATTATTCTTCTTCTTGTTTAGATTCAAAAGCTCTTGTGTGATTATTCATTCAATGAAGATCAGCTAACTGGGCATCATCATAATCAACTTCTTCTTATTTTTAATGAATTAATTTGATCATGCATGTGGAATTTAGGATGAACTCTTTTCTTCCAACTTATTCTTAGTATTTAAACACGTACACACACTATTTCGATTCCTTATTTAATTGTCTTCATGTGTGCTGTGCATGCATGAATGCATGCAATTTCCTCTTCTCTTTCTCTTGCACTTAGTCAGGGTGTTTATTTAAGATTATATGCGTGTTTATTCAATCCTTAATGGGTGAATCCTCATATCTCATAAGAACTTGTTTATCACCACCAAACAGGACCTCGAGCTCCTTCAATCAATGCATGTTCATGCTTTCTTGTGGAATTTCCTACTCTTTCGATGTCCTTCTTCACCAAAACATGAACCCCTGTAAATTGTAGAGTATAAGCATGCAAAACTAATGGAATTATTCTTCACCTCATGAATCCAGGGTGGCCATGGTTCATGTTCTTCCTACAAAGAGTGCGCTATTATTCTTTGTGTATGAGGAGCACATATCTACCACTTTTCAAAGCTCAATGAGAGATAGAGGCTCAATCACTAGATCATAATGGCATGACCATCTCAAAAAACAATGAAGGTTTTGGAAAACCAATCATGTTTTCATAGTTTCGGGTTATTCACAAAGTGGTTTGAGAGTGAAAAGAACTTATCAAAAACTCATAGGAGCTCTACTTTGCAGAGTAGAAGGCTCATGGGACTCCTGGATTCTCTTCGAAAAATTATGCTTAGGTAGATGCTCTATTTTTCGAAAAGCGAAGCTCTTGGGTATGTGGGAGTATCCAAACTTCTCGTCTCAGACTCCTCCTTTTATATGTGAGGGGAGATCCTCTTCTGCATCCACAATCCATGTGAGAAGCCATGTGAATTGCGGTTTGAATTCTCGCAATATCTGGCTTTTGGAAATATTCAAATCCACATATTAGATTAGACGATATCCTCATGGTGTTTCCTTTTCAATGACGGCTCCAATATTCCTTCCTGGAATTAAGAAAACATGCATGATTCTCATGTATGAAACTTGTGCTAGACTCTCGCATGGATCCTTATGGTTGTGGACACTTCATTTTCCTTGGTTAAAGATTCTACTCAAATAAATTTTCATGCATGATGATCTTTTATTACATGCATGGATCTGGTGCACTCCAACGAATCATCACAATGATGTGATGATTATCCAATATGATTGGATCCTAGTTTTTATACTTATCCAATGAGTGGTAGGAACGATGGCGAGGGCTAGAGGAGGAAGATGACGATGCTAGGGGTTCAGAAACCATGGGGCAATCAGATGACCCTCATTTGATCATTCAAGGCACAGATGTAGTGGAAAATAGTGATTAGATCGGGGGATGTGGGATGAGGCATGCGGCCAAGATCTTGCATGGAATTGGATGGATGACTGAGATCATTTCACTCATTAAAAATGTCTTCCCACATTGAATTGAAGATGCGGGTTCAACACGGTTTATCATTCAACTTATCCCCACATTAGCTCAGAATTCCCCACCCCTCTATACGATACCACCCCATACCGTGTTCTACAGGCCCACTCTGCACCCAACCTATTCTTCCTTGCCTCTGTGCTACCCTTCACGGTGGCTCACGCAATGCGGGCACACTATGCATCCACCATGCCACTCTTGGAATGGATTTTCATAGCTTCCCCCTGGGCTCGGTCGACCCCTGTGGTCCCACATGTGCCTTGAGTTGGGGCTGGGTATCTAGCTCATGAATTGTTCCCATCTTTTAGGTAAAACAAATAAAAATCATAGTAGAAAACTATGTATGCACTCAAATGCATGTCCATCTTTAAACATGAACCAACCCATTCATGGACACCTCTCTATTCCTCTTCTCATCTTCTTCAACCATTTCTTTTTGAAACATGAATTCCAATGAACTTCAATCATCCTTAAAAGGATGACACTTAAATGTTATAAAAAATGTATATGTTTATGAAACAATTTCTTTGAACTTAATAATATGGCATCAATTGTCTAATTTGATCAAAATGGAGAATTTCCAAAGTGCAGAATCCATTGATATGAATACGTAACAATTCTCTAGGCATCTTCACTTAAACCAGTCTTCAATCACTTTGGAGTTCCTTATTAATTTTGACCATTATCGACAAATTTTGACAACAAATACAACTCATAAAAAATGTAGTCCCAATAGGTGTTTCTCCAAAATTGATCTTAGATTGGGTTTTCACTAATTGGGAGTTAGAGAATAGTAAATTCCAAAGATAGAGTTTTGGAAAATATTTGTACTATATGAGTAATTGGAAATACCATTTAGATAGATGAATTCACCAGAACTATTCATGGATCCCAAGAAAAAATCATCTATCCACACATGGAATCATTCATCATAATATTCATTGAAAATATCATTGTCTACTCAACGACACCATAACATCATGAAAGTCACATACAGATATTCATGTGTATGTATATAGGTCACAAGTTTTATTCGATTATGTCAAAGTGTTACATTTAGAATCGATAAGTGAAGTTTATAGGACATGTGGTGTATGATTAAGGTCTATATGTTGACCCATAGATTGTTTAATTTGTCATCTCTTGCACACATCCTTGGAATTTGTTTCAGATTAGGTTCTTTTTGGGTGTAGTTGTTTATTACCAATAGTTTATCAAGGATATATCCAATCATTTAGCACCCATGACAACACTGAACAAGAAGGGAGAGATGTTCCATTGGTTAGACCAGTGTGAAGAGTTTTTCATTGAGATAATGAAAATGATGATGAATGCTTCAGTGCTAACACTCCCTGAGCCTTGGAATAATTATGCAGTATATTATGATGCATCAGACATTAGTTTGGGGGAAGTGCTTATAAATTAAAATAAGGTAGTCACCAATGAGTCTCCTTAGCTACGACTTCATGAGGGGAACTACCCTACACATGACTTGGTGTGGGCAGTTGTGTTCCATGCTCTGAAGTGTTGGAGACACTATCTCTTCATTGAGATATTTATTGTTTACATGGACCACAATAGTTATAACTATATGATTACAAAGAAGGACCTGAACTTGAGTCAGAGGCATTGAGTTGAGTATCTATAGATGTTTAGTTTTGAGATGGAATATACACAGAGGAAGGTTAATGTCATTGTGGATGCACTTATCTATAAGGAACATGCTGAGAAGAATATTTCTGGAAGGACATTAGAGGATCAATGGATATTTATATTCTTATTAGTGGACTAGAGGGTTGTTTATTTAGAGGATTGGTGATCTATGAATTTTCCACATTACTAATCACATGTATTCTTGTGGATTGGGTGAAGATTGGTCTAGAATCAGACCCATAATGTGCTATCATGAGGGAGAAGTTGATTGGGTGTGACTTGATACCTAGATGGAATTTGGGTGAAAATGATGTGACATTTGTCTATGAAAAAGTGGTAGTTGCATATTATATTAGAGATGATATGAAGAGGGATTACGACACATCAATATTTTAATTTCATTATCATGTGACCACGATGTACTAAGATTTCAGGAGACTGTTCTGGTGGCTAGGGATGAAAATAGACATTTCTAGTTTCGTCTCATGATTCCATACCTATCAGAAAGGTAAAAGATGGGAACCATCGTCCCAGTGGATTATCAATGTCACTTTTGGTACCTATGTTGATGTGGTAGGACATCATGATGGAATTTTTGACAAGGTTACCTAGGACCACAAAAAGTTGTGACATGGTCTATATGGTTTTCAATGGGAAAATTTAGTATTCTCACATCCTATTATTCAGAGAGACACACTCAATGGAGGAGCCGAGAAATATCTATGTCTAGGAGGTCATGAAAATTCCAGGATCCCCTTGAGAATTTTTTTAGATAGAGATGCATGTTTTATGTCATGATTTTGGAATGGACTTTAGAAATCCCTAGGGTGTCATCTGAGATTGAGAAAGACATACCATCTAGAGACTGACACACAGTCTAAGCGGACAATACACATATTATTGGATATTCTTTAAGGTTGCATAAATTATTTTTATAGACTGTGGGTTGACCAAAAAGACTTGGACGAGTTCACATGAACTACAAGTTATTAGTTTTGGATTCATATGAACATTATGAGGCACTTTATGGTAGGTCATGTCACTCACCGCTCTATTGGCATGAGGAAAGAGAGGTAGTAGTTTTCAACCTGATATGATTCAGGAGGCCTCCTAGAGAGTGTATAAAATATAAAAGAGATTTATCACCTTTCTTAGTAGAAAAATATATTATGCTGACCATAAGAGGATACCCATGGAGTTTATTATGGGAAATCATGTTTTCTTGAGAGTGACTTGTCGGTTAGGGTACATACATTATGAAATGTAGGGAAAGTTAGCAAAACGTTTTGTTAGACCCTTGGTGATAACTGAGAATAGAGGGGTAGTGGAATATCATATGAAACTACCTTATCGATATCAAGGTATGCATGGAATTTTCCATGTTTTATAGCATCATAGGAACATACACGACCCTGAGCATGTTATTTATTTTGATTACTTTGAGCTGGAGACATACCCATGTTATGGGGAACATCTATTGCTGATCATACATCTAATAAAGAAGGTGTTTTGAGGAAATAAGGAACCAATAATCCAGATTTAGTGTAAACATGGACATATCTTGGAAGGGATGTAAGAACATGTGTCTGATGGTCGATATTAGGGGCCTAAGATTTTTGAGAAAGACGGTTGGAGTTATATATCAAGGATGAGAAGTTGATAAAGGGGTATAATTGTAATATCCTAATTATTAAAATGAAAAACCCCCTTTTTGATTAATTATATAAGTTGTATGTGAAACAATGATTTATTAGTGAAAAATAACTTAAAATGTGTTAAAGTATTTTCATACAGGTAAAATCCCAGCTTGTAATTTGGTATATTGAATAGAATATTTTAGGTGTAAGACACTAAGTTTTTGAGAGATTTAGAAGCTCATAAATCCTTAAAAAATATAGAATATAATTTTTAAATAGATTCTATTAATATTGAAAATTTTATTAAAAATAATTGAATAACTCTAATATGGTGCAACAATGAGGAATCTAAGGAAACTGTTCAGTCTGAAATGTGGATTTTACCGTGGGAGGGGTAAAACATTTGAAGGCGTCAGAAATTTGGATGGATCTCTCATGAGATAAATTCGGTAAATAATTTTTAATAAATTATTTTAATGAAAATAATTAAATATCTCCCAATGGTGCATCATACAAGAAATACAAGACCACCATAGGGACCGAAATGTGGGGTTTACCCTAGGTTGGGTGTTTTTTTATGTGCAATATGTATTTGGATATGCCACCCAATTAATTTAATTTAATGGATAAATATATTAATAAATTATTTAAATTAATTAAATAAAACATCCATTGATATATTCATCTCCTCCAGTCCATGGAAGGGTACTATTAACACATTAGGTTGGTTTTTAAACCTACATTCATCACATATTTTGACAAGAAATTGGTTACTATAAGCTCTTATCGTGAATCTAAACATTCTTCATTCATTTCATTGATGATTAATAAATTAAATTGGGTGTTTACTTGTTTTTTTGTATTGGCTGAACCCTAACCATATTTAGTTGGGTTATAAATACTAACTCCACCATGTAATGATACCATTGAGACAGATAATTTCCTTTTGGTGAACTTTTAATGAATTATAATGGTGGGGTTGATTCTTCTTCTTTCTCCCTCAAGGTATGCACAATTCCCCTTGAAGTTATTTATATGGTTTTTTGTATTTATTTTATTTTTATTTTTATATGTATTGTAAAAAAGGGGCTTTAATAAAACTAAAATTAATAAATATTTAATAATAATATAAATTTATAAAATAATAAATATTATATATATATATATATATAAAATAAATTTGTGATAAATTTAAATATATTATCAAACGAGAGAGATATATATAGGTATGTTTATATATATATATTTATAATCACATAAAATGGTAATTTTATTAAATAAAATTATAAATGTGTTTTTGAAATGATAATTTTATATAATTATCATGTGATAATTACATCAAATCTTCCTAAGGAATTTGTGAAATGACAATTCATAAGAAATAATTATTAGTTTATAATAATTCAATTTATTAAATAAATAACTATAAATTAATGTTGTAATATTTTCTTATGATAATATATAAGATATTATTATAAGGTATTATCAGTGAATAATTAAGTATTAGAATAATTATCAAAAGATAACTATAAAGGATGATTTTCAATAAATGTATAAAAATATAGTTACAATGGATAATTTATTAGAAATTATCAAAAATATAATTATAAAAGGGTAACTTATAGTAAATTATCAAGAGATAACTATAAAATTATAATTCTTATTACATTATCTAAAGATATTTATAGAGGAAAATTTAAAATAAATAATCAAGTTATGAATATTCTTGAAGGAGAATATTTCAAGCACATGATTTAGACTAAATGATAATCTAATAATTATTCAGGAAATATAAAATATCATCACATGTGATGCTTTAATGATAATTCTTATGTTATCCAATAGAGATTGTATCATCTCATGTGTTATTTATTTCCTTTTGAAATTAAATAGATGTTTTTGTTCTAGGAAACCCTTGATATAACTCGATCATCGATGTGTCGATAACTCAAGAAATTGATGTGTTTCTATTCATGATAAAAAACCATGAAGAGGTATCCCTAAAATTTCAGGTAGGAAGTTCCTTACCTTCTTAGGCTCATTTTTACACTTTTTTCCTTGATGGTTATATTTTGTTGGCATTTGATTTTCAATGATTGACTGTGACTGAATTTGTGTGTGTTTGTGTATCCTATAAACACTATTGTGATTCCATGAGTGATATTAGTATAGATTTTCCTCATTGTTTTATTTACACATGTTGTTATATATACTATTATATACTCATGTTAATATACTATTCCTACATGTGTGCTTACCCTATATATGTATTACCATGTCTTTTTGGGTTTTAGTTGTATTTTTTATAAGTTAAATATTGTGAAATATTTATTCCATATTGGGGGAAACGCATGAATGCAACCATATCGATGAAGGGCCTGAGAAAAGGGTGGATGCATGAGGAAAACATGGATTTATGTCAAGGGTGTGCTCAAGGACACTTTGATTCCAAGTTGCAATCACAATGAGATAGTCTGGTCAATGTGAGTACTATTTATTCTCATTAAAAGAATATGGGTTACATGGTCCAATTGAGGGATATATGGAACTAAGAATCACATCCATGACAGTGTGATGACACCATAAAAGAGCTAGTTTTTTATACGGGCTCATTCAAATATCTTCTGACAGGGAGACAAAGTAAGTAGAGATAGGGGTTGTGGAACATTGGTTAGTGTATTAACACTAAATTTTGGTTTTTTGGATTATTAGTTTCCTATATTTATTATAA
The DNA here is from genome assembly GCA_963277665.1 of Viscum album. Classification (NCBI taxonomy): domain Eukaryota; kingdom Viridiplantae; phylum Streptophyta; class Magnoliopsida; order Santalales; family Viscaceae; genus Viscum; species Viscum album. Next base: position 1,445,311,722 of record OY728151.1, on the reverse strand, counting down.
TTATGAAAATATCTTTTACATGACCACATCTGGTTAAGTACATATATTTTGTGTCCTACTCAGTCTTGTAATCACACCATACTCATGAATAGAGAAAAACTTATAGATTTTCTGACAGATCCTATGAAATGAAATGGACCTGTGGGGGATGGATGAGATGGTGGATGATGGAGTTGGTGTGGAATAGGATTAAAAATATAAGACACTACAATTATTTTATTTATCATCTGTATTATGCATTCTAGATAGGATTTCCATACTAGGAGTTTCTTTTATTTTTCTAACAAGTATGTTAATTACTTTCAACATAATTACTCTAAATATTTATAATATTTTATTTATTTATTATGTTTCCAATGATGTGATACAGAGGTCATAGTCTACACAATGATGGAACTAGACCCTCGTTATTAGTCGGAAGCCTCTTGTGTATGGGGATTCAAGCATGAGGTTATGTTTAATTTCATCTCTGACCCAATGGTTTGGGTTGGGATGGTACAAAGGCTCTAAACACCATCCATATAGTGCTCGGGTAAGGGGGACAGACAAAGGCAATATTCCCATAACTGCTGGATTGGTTGAGACTACCTGGACTGAGGCTCTGAGGTATGTGATATATATTGGATTATGAAATGGTTTCCCAAGTGATTTAGGGACATAAATTACCCCTTTAGGAATGATAATTTATAGGAATTTATCGTTGTGTAAATGAATTAAATTCATAACCCATGGAACATATGGTGAAAATTAATTTAGTAATGATGATGTTATAAGTGATAAAAATGGAATTAGTGATGGAAATTGATAAATTGAACTCGTTAACTAAAGGAACCCATGTTTTTATTTGTTAATCATGGTTATTTAGTACTTTCAAGAACTATCTATTTAGGATAGTTATTTTTTAAAACCATTTGAGGTGACTAATTGAGTTGTACTCACACCCTTCTTAGGCTGCCATTACGTACCAAAGCTGATTCATTGTTGAATGTAATGATAAGGTAAAGGGACCTATTCTATGGAGTTCAATTAGGCTTGGGATGTTCATAGAGGAGGATCCATACATGGAGTCAGAAATCATTTTTTGGTTTTTTATATTTTACTATATTTTAGGTTTTATTCACTTTTTCCACTATAAGAATAACATGGCATAATTATTTGTTTGGTTAAGTTTTGTAACCTGTTTTGGAAATGCCTTGGTATTTCAAGCTTCTGGTTTATTATAATTTTTTACTTATTTTTCATGTTGTTTTATGTGGTTTACTCAGATAAAGAGGTTATAGTCTACCCATATGAACTAATAATAATGTTATGCATGTCGAAAACCACTAGAATACAGTGAGGCGTGCTTGAGGTATTGTGGCGTCCTGCTCGGGCACCAATTTTGTGGCTCATAGTTTGGAGATGTTAAAATGTGGTATCACAACAATTATCCTTTATGATTTATTGTTTTGGGATGGTATATGGGATATTTTTATGAGTCTACCCTTGGAATTGAGCTCATTCTTGGGAGTATCTAACACCTGTATGAGGGAAAACCCAAGTCACCCTTGGTGGGAATTGTTGTTCTTTTTATGTGTTGTTATAGTTGAACGATATTTCAGTATTTTGTGATGCATATATTGTGTGAGGGGATGATTTTATCATATTTTACTCATGGATGTAATTGAAAGAGTTTATACATTCATGTATCATTATAGGAACTTTGGGTATATATAACATGAATCATTGTAGGAACACACGAGATGTGTGTGCGGGACTTGAAAGGAATACATCAATTTTCTTTTTTAAAAAATTGAATAAAATAGTTTCTCATAATATTGATGTGGGTGAGTAAATGGAGATAATTTTAAGGAATGGATAAATATTTTATAATTATAATTACGAGGTTTAAATGAGTTAACAAATCAGTTGTAGTAAGTTGTAAAAAGGGGAAATTTGTCTAAGAGGAAAAATATACATCATGGGTGTGAAAAAGAGATTAATAAGTTATCTAAATAATCTAATAGTAACCATGTGGGTTAGTTTATCACTAGGTTAGCCATGAACCACAATAGGGATGGTAAAGGTTAGTATTATAGGTGTGACAATGTTTATTGGGTTAGTGTGAAAATGATAAGTTGTTAGGGACAGTAAAGAACCATATATATATATATTTTGATATTTTATGTTATGTGTTTTAAAAATTATTCTTGGAAATATTGGAATATTCCACCATGAAAATGTGTACTATTTGTGTAATAAGAGGAAATCACATAGATTGCTCCTCCAGAAGTGTGGCAGGAAATTCTGTTATGTGACGGTAATAGAGTAGACGGGATGTCATTTGAAAATATCACTTGTTTTATGAAAATAATGGAATAAGACCCATCACATGTTCTGTAGAGTATGTTTAAACTGACTAGGGAGTTTCAACTATAGTACACTATGACTTTTGAAGGTGTGGGTGGACCTAAGATAGCCTAGTTATGGATATATTCCATTTAGACAATCCGTGATCATCATGAGACACCCACAAATATGAGACTCATGTTGGTGGATTACATGTTGGGAGGGAGGGAAAAACACTGGTGGGGCATCTTAGTACATACTGAGAAATAAATTGGTATGTTATGGAAGGTATTCCACAAAATGTTTCTAGAAAACATCTATCTAGAGTCCATGATATAGTGGAAGGCTCACAATTTTTGGGTTGGGCTCAGGGGACTATGACGATGGATTTTTCTAGTCATTTGCTTGAATTTCCATGTATTGTCCCTGTTTTGGTAGGGGATGTTGCAAAAATGGAGAGGTTTTTCTAGGATGGATAAAGACATGAGATTGAATCTATAAGGTCCCATCCTTAAAAATTACATAATCTTGAGTTATTTAATGAATTCTACATTGAGGATCTTTTCATGTTTAGAGTTTTAGGGAATTAGGCCATAACTATAAAATTACATCTCAAAAATTACAAAGTAGACCCTTCTAATCTATCCAATTTTTTTAAAAAATAAATATCCTTAAAATAAAACAAGAATTATTTTCATTATATAAATATTCTTGAATTATTAATTTCTTTTAACCTTCCTTATACCATATGAAAAAAATTTCAAAAATAGGGGATGTGCATAAACCTCTCAATAAGAGTTATATAATAATGAAAGAAAACATTAGTCTATCAATACATGAAAATCAAAGAAATAATACTTTTCAATCAAAAAAAATCTCCTTAACATACCTCATGAAATAATAATATTTATGAATAATACATACAAATCATAAATCATAATGGTAACTTGTGATATCCATAACCTAATTACAATATTTCTTTCATAGCAACATAGTGAGTTACGTTTGGAATACCCATCACGATATATTCCATAAATATATTTAGAGAAACATTAAAGTTTACCAAGATCACGTTACCCAATTCATTAGAGAGATATCTCGGGATCACCGACCCTTGGTTTATCATGGAACCACCTATATATGTAAGCAATTCCCAAGAACCACAACATATTTATAAAGGATAAAATAAGCATAAAGGAAAGATAACATTTCCACATTGCAATCACAATATGACATTTCAAGATATTGCATTACCAAAGATTTATCAAAAACCATTTTAAATAGAAAAATAGGTAAAAAAGTTATATGATATTAATTTTCCTTTTATGAACATCACAACCTGTTAAGGAATCCAAATAACAAATAATGCTTGTGGTGGCAAAAAGGTCATTATCATCGTGTACGTTAAAAAGAAACATTATTTATGTCATTTAGTAAAACACTTCATTGTAAAAATATTCCTTTTGAATGAAGTTAAATGTATAAGGGGTTTATACACTGTATAAATGAAATTTGTGTATAAATCAAAATATGCCTTAATGAACAGAGATTGAGATGAAGTCCCTTACATTGAATCCAACTCATCACATATGCTCTTTTTTCTTCTGGAATAATAAACTTGAGTTAATTTCTGATTGATTAAATAGCTTTTTCAAGTTTATTATTCCTTTTATACCACTTATTACCAAATTATAAACATTACATAATTATTTATGTTAATATCAGTTATTTTATTGATATTCGATACTTGAGTAAAAAATAAACTTATTATATTACAAATTGTCCATGTGGTAAAAATTTCATTATCTCTAGAATGATATTAATCATTTAAATATCATATTAATCGATTATATATATGTATTTATAATATTATATAACATTTAAAGATAATAAAGGAAATGTACTGTTGATAGAGACGATAAGCCGTACGTACGCATGGACACTACTTTTATTTCTTTTTCATATTTAAAGGAATGAAAACTAAATGATACATATGTATATTATAATTCCAGTATAATATAATATTTTATATACATTAAATATTTTTATTGAATCCATACTTTATACATTTCATGTATGGCATGAATGAGTCATATTATTTTGAGGGGGCAGTAGTCCGCATATCCTCAAATGAAATTATCGTATTTCCACATTATGGAAAGCATAAAATTATGCTATAAATGAAAAATACAGAAGAAGGGAGATGATATAAATATAATATATATATTATATAAAGACATTTCCATCAAAATGGCCACCATGAGAGGTGCTATGGAAAAACTGAACAGTCATCATTTTGTGAGGCAGTAGTTCGCCATCCACAGAAAAAATATGTTCATATCCAATAGATGGAGGTGTGTGTAAGTGTAGTTAAAATCATTCTCATAAAAAATACTATTATATTGAGGATACTGATGTTGTTATGTAATAAAAGAATAAAAATAAGAATATAATAGAGAGTAAAGAAGTAAAATAATGGCAAGGAACTTTAGAGATGACAGTACCTCTTAAAACGTGTAACTCTCTTTTATTTGAGACAAATGGATTTATTGAATTGTCTAATGCCCAAGGTAAGGCTTCTAGGAAGAATATATGGATGCTGGGAGCTTATTTGAAAAGATATTTGATGATACAAGGGGCTTTAGATGTGTTATTAAATTGGTAGGGGTGATTGATTAGCCACTAAATGAGGATAATATTAATTGTTAATATATATAAAATTCATGTGATTTATTATTCATAAACACCAATTTAGTGAAATTTACACTTTTAACATAATTTCACATTATGATTGTAATACCTTCATAAAATGCACTATTGTGTGGTACATTTTTGAACATCATTTAAAGTACCCAATGATCCATATAATTTTAAGGAATCTAATTATACATATTTTAATTTAATATTTTTTGTAAATTGGCCTAAACATATATATGAACATGTTTGATTCAGGGATCAATGGAGAATTCATGGAGGATGATGGAGATATTTGGCAATGAAAAGAAGAAATTCTGGAGAAGACAGATTGGACACCATCCCACTAATGAGACTGTGGGGCCCACAATAAAGGTCCAATTAATCCCAAATTTCTTGATATACTAGATGCCATGCATAGAAACAAATAAACCTTAAAGAGACAATGCTAATTCGGCCTCCATGGTGTCCATTTAGGAGGCCCAATATAGTGATAACATTCTAGTCCAGATTCTGCGGCCCAGAAACACAGCCCACGAATATGATCATATCTAGGAATCCAAAACTTCAAATTGGCCCAAATTTTACAGGTGAATATAATACATCTGGAGCTCCATTTTATTCGTCTATGGACCACTCTGATTCGGCCATATATAAGGTCTTACAAGTGCATCTATTCGGTGAAGGAAAGATAGCTGCCACCTCGGGTCAAGGGTGGAAAAATCAACTCTCCCTTACTTTCCACCCACCTATGGCCTACCACAATTAATTGAGGAGACTTGGACTGTTGGAGGCTCGACCCAAGGGCTCAAAAATGACTATTTAAGGAATTCGTGTTGGAGGATTGAGGGATCTTGGATGCTTTGTTCAATTGTAATGTTATGCTGCAATTTTTTTTCTCAAATTTGTCATTCACAAGTAAGTTGTTCAATTCACTTTAGTTTCTTAATAAAAGCTCTTCTTCTACTCTTATTCTATTTTTATTCATATCAATTTCATACCATTGGATCAAGGTGTGAATTTATTCACACAAAACCTTATGAAATTATTCACACAATGGTGGAGTGATCATTTTTTTGTTGTTTTCTTTACTTCTCCATTTCCTCCCTCATGAGTTTACTTTATGCTTCCATTGAAACCATGGGATCAATGGAGGGATAACCCACTTATGGGTTGATCCAAGGGAGTAGAAAGTGGATGGATTGAATGTTATTTATAACCTCATTAATGTATAATCACTTCATTAATTGATATTTTTATTTGATGATTTTTAAACTCCATCGTCCTTGTTGAATTTAAGGCCACACACTTCAAGTGCTAATATGAACCTTTACCTTGAAGTGATCAAAAATTTAACCCTTCAAGTGTATATGTGATTATTATTAAAGGGTGTATGCATTGCACCAGTAAGTGATGATGTTTTTTTATCTCCTTAAATGAACCCATCTCAAATATATGAAATTGAAATCATTAAAAAGGAAATACGTCCAATCCACCCAGAGCGATAACCTAGGATAAACTCATTCTTTTAAATTGAATTCACTTAAGTATCTTAGAGTTCCTTTAAACCCATCTAAAATCAACCGATGTTGGAAACTTCACAGCCAAATATAGTCCATATAATGTACGTGTCTATAGGTTACTTCTTAGGTCTCTGAGGATTCGACAACCCAAGCTAAACTATAAGGACCGTCTTACCTTCTTTTCTTGGGTAAATTTGAGTGAGAATCAGTGATTCCCTTTTATAAGAGGGGGGGGGGGTACTTTAGGACGACATTGAAGTATTATTTTATTAATAAATAATTTTCGGTTTCAAATGATCCCAAAGACATTTATTTCAAATATAATATGTTTTTGGGTCGAAAACCTCTTAACCAATTTATTTTAGACAAGTCTTTATCATAAATTTAACCTCATCTTTTAGCTTTAACCCTTAGTTAACTAATTTAACTCCTACCATGTCTTCATGTATATTCGTACAATATGTTTAATATAGTTACTATAAAATGTCAATATAACCTCAAGTGGTTCATTAATGACATTTTAAACATTATATAAGTCATTTTTCTAAATATTAGATTTTTAGGACTTGTATATCATTTAATAAAATAGAATTTGTTTTAAAAACTCATTTACGTCAATTTTAATACAATTAATATCATGACTTTTTGAAAATACATAAAAACATGATTATTTCGAAAAAACCTCATTAATTCAATTATATCAAGTCAATATCATCCATGAAATTCGTGGATGGAATAAAAAGTTTTAAAATAAGTTGAATTTAATATTTATAATATCATTTATTTAAATCATTCATCAATAAGGTAATCACTACATCATCATTGTCATAAATATATCTATTTATTTGATGTTTAAAATTAAAAATAAACAACCACGATGTAGGAAATATTTTTAAATTTCTAATTAATATTTATAGTCAAAGAGATCAATTATATTATCCCATATAAAAATTGTTTTTGTAAAAAGGACATGTTTAAGTTTTATTTTTCTTTATATTAAATTAATTCTTATAAAATGTCATTTTCACATCAATGTGGCTCCATGGGGTCCCAAAAGTCGACCCAAGGATTCCCATGGTCAGAAAAAACTCATAAAATAGTATTAGGACTCATGTTATGATAATTTAATATTATTACGATATTATTTTTTACCTTTATTTACTAGATTTAACCTTATACCATGGAAATTAAAATAATTAATGAAGTTAATATACATAATGTCTAAAAAAAGTGACCTATTTAAATAATTTATACCTCTTGGTTCCAAACATGGAATCCATTTTTCAAAATTCAAAACACATAAATTGAAGAAATTAATTTAAAATTAATCCCCATTGTCAAAACCAAAAAGCGTATTTTTAAGAAGTAAAAACTACCAAAACTTTTACACGTGTTAATGTCCACTTCAAAGATAAATTACTTACAATGACCAAATTTGGTTTAAATGATAAAAATATAATCCAATTACACTTTAAAATCAATTTAAAGGAAAACATAACTATATAAATAATTTAGATGAAAATGCATTTTTGACTTAAAATGTGGTATTTTCACTATTCATTAAAAAATGAACTTCATTAGAAAAATACCAAAAATTTACCCAAAGTAAATTTTGATATCCTGATTCTAAATAAGAAGTTTATTTTTAACAATGGAACACATAAAAGTGAAAAAAACTATATTTAAAAAGGGTTCTTCATCAAAAGGTGATAAAACTACCTTTTTAAAATATTAGAGAATTTAAGCTTAAAATTGAATTCATTCACATTTTAAGCCTCCAAATATTATTGGATTAATGTGAAAATATTTTAAAAACATGTTTAATCATAATATATTTAGTTCTATTACTTCCTTAAATACAATGACTAGGCGTTAACTACCATTTAAAATAATAATATTATATTATTATTATTTTTTCAGTATGACTCAACCTTGTGTGGAACATAAAATTTTAGAGAAACCCATGGTTGCATGTTGGGTACGCCATCGAACATATGATCCCCTTTAACATAAAATTAATATTTAATTCAAAAATATTAATAAATTTGAAAATGTCATATTTTTTAACTAGGATGTTACATCCTTCCCCACTTTTGGAAATTGCCTCCTCGCAATTTTATTCACTTATAAAATAAGTGGGGGTTATTTATCCTTCATAGCATTTTTAGATTCCCATGTTTCCTTTTAAAACATATGGTTTTTCAAAAAAATATTACTTGATGAATTACCTTATTTCGCAACAATTTCTCTCTTCGGTCAAGAATCTGGACTAGTTGTTGTACATAAGAAAGATTCTCTTCCAACTAAACTACATATGGATTGAAAACATGAGATGGATCTGGCATATATTTTCTCAACATTGAAACATGAAAAACATTGTGTATCTGGGATAAACTATGAGCTAAATCCACTATATAGGCAACTGATCCAACTTTATCTAGGATTTTATAAGGTCCAATGAACCTTGGACTCAACTTTCCCTTCTTACCAAAATTCATCACACTTTTCCATGGAGAAATTTTGAGAAAGACATGATCACCTACCTCGAAAGAAAGATCCTTCCTCTAGTTATCCACATAACTTTTCTGCCTTCTCTAAGATGTTCTCAAGTGCTTCTAAATCAAATGAATTTTTTCCCATCTCTTCTACCAATTCTGGTCCCATAAACTTCCTTTCCCCAACATAATCCCAAAAAGCTGGAGTTCGACACTGATTTCAATATAATGGCTCAAATGATGCCATTTGTATACAAGAATGAAAAATATTATTATAATAATACTCAACCAAGGAAAGATGTTTGTCCCAAATTCTCCAGTAATCCATTGAAAAAGTAGGCAACATATCTTGCAATGTCTGAATTGTTCATTTTGATTGTCCATCTGATTGTGAGTGAAAATCTATATTAAAATTTTATTCAGTTCCCATTGACTTCTGAAGGTTCTTCCTAAAGTTATAAGTGAACAATAGATCAATATCAAATACAATGGATATGGGAAATCCATGTAACTCGAATATCTATTTAATATATTATTGTGAAATTTGATCTAGAGATAATGTATATCAAATAGGATGACAATGAACAGATTTAGTCGATCAATAAACAATAACCCAGATTGCATTGTTACCTTAAGAAGCCTTTCGTAATCCCACTACGAAATCCATGGACACATTTTCCCACTTCCACTCTGGCATTGGAAAAGGATGAATTTTCACTTTCGGAAACTGTCATTCAACTTTAAATTTTTGTCAAGTTAAAAACATCACAATAAAGTCAACAATATCTCTTTTCATTCAATCACACTAGTAATACTTCTAATGATATCGATACATCCTAGTACTTCCAGTATGAACTCGAAAAGGTGAACTATGGGATTCCCGTAATAAAAATTTCTTCAATTGGGAATTAGAAGGCATAAATAACCTCTTTCTAAACATCAAAACATAGTCTTTATCAATGTTTAATTCAGGTAACTTACACTTATGAACCGATTCAACCTTTTTCTTAAACTCAGTTTCTTCTTTATGTGATTTTTTTATTATGTATGCTAGAGATTATTTCACTTCCATCTAAAAAAATAGAGAAATTCTCTACACAAACAACTTCAATCCAAAATTCATCAAATCAAAATCTAAAGGTTCTTTTTCCACACATAACATTGTTAATGTGGCATTACTATTTTAACTCAATGCGTCAGCCACTTTATTTCCCTTTCCTGGATGGTAATGGATCATGCAATCATAATACTTGATTAATTCTAGCTATCTCCCCTAACTCATGTTTAATTATTTCTAAGTGAATATAAACTTCAAACTTTTTTCATGAGTATACATTTCACACTTCAATCCAGAAAAATGATGCCTCTAAATTTTTAAAGAAAAAACAATATCAGTTAATTCCAAATCATGTTTAGGGTAATTTAACTCATGAGGTTTCAAATGAAATGAAGTATAATAAATTATCTGATCATTCATAATAATGAAACAACCAATTCCTTTCAACGAAGCATCCCTATAGATAAAAAATTCACCATTTCTGGAAGGCAGTTCCAAAACTAGACCATTCACCAATCTTATTTACAATTCTTGAAAAAATTAATCACATTATTTTTTCCAGATGAACTTAACACCTTTTCGAGTTAACATAGTCATTGGTCTAGAAAATAGTTAAAACTTTCTAACAAACCTCTGGTAATAACCCTCTTAACAGATAAAAATATTAATTTTAGTTATATTAATGGGTCTTGGCCATCATTTAATAACTTTTGTTTGAGCAGGATCAAAAGTTATTCCATCTTTAGAAACAATGTTACAATGGAATGAAATTTTTTTTAACCAATACCCACACTTGCTAAATTTTCCATACAGTTTATTTTCTTTTATGGTTTATAATACAACCCTTATATGACTTTCATGCTCCTCTTTAATTATATAATATATCAAAATATCATCAATAAACATAACCAAAAACATATCCAATAAATCATGGAAAATTATATTCATAATATCCATGAATATAGAATGTGCATTGGTTAACCCAAAAATCATAACTACAAATTCATAATGGCCATATCTAGTATGAAGCATGGTCTTCGAAATTTATACTTCATTTACTTTCAAATGATGGCACCCCGAACTCAAGTCAATAATCAAAAAATATTGAGCTTCTTGGATATGATCAAACAAATCATAGATATGTGGAAAATGATACTTGTTCTTAACAGTTATGTTATTCAAGGCTCTATAATCAATGAAAAGTTTCATTGAACTGTGTTTATTTTTAACAAACAAGACCGGAGAACCCCATGCTGATGTGCTAGGTCGAAAGAAACCTTTATCTAATAACTCATGCAATTGCTTTTTTAACATTTAACTATAAATTAAACTTCTCGGTCAGGTATTATACCAGGAAACTCATCAAAAAAAAATATCAAGATACTCATTGACCACTGGTACATTGTTAATTTGAATAGTTATTTTGTTTTCAAAAATATGTGCAAGGTAACATTAATCTATGTTTTTTACTATTTTCTCAGCTTCCCGACATGTTATCAAAATTAAGGGTTCATTCTTGTACATAAACTGAAATTATTTTTGAAAATAAATTTCTTTAGCTCGACCGTCAATCTTGGAATGATAAATAGAAATCTAATATATTACCAAAATAACATAAATCTTTACTAGAGACAAAAAAATATGGTTATCAGGTATATTATTTCCATACACAAGTAAAATAAGGTTCTTATAATTTCTTTTTGTCTTAAAATTTACTCCAGTTGTTTTTACCACAAGTTCAGGATTCATATCCGGAGATGGAATTCCCAATTCACTAGAAAATGTGTCAGAAATGAAAGAATGCTTGAACAATGAATCAAACTACAAATTGAATGTATCCAAATAAATAAACAATATACCTGATACTACTTCATTTTATAGACCAACATCTACTATAGTCGTTGTAATGGATTTCACCACCCCTTTCCTCTTGTAGTCCCGCTGCATTATTCATTTGCGTTCATCGTTTGACACTCGTTTGCATAATGACACATTTTAGTGCACATAAATCATTTTAATGACTATAAATCATATTTTTTCTTACCATTACCCTGATATTTTTCTATGCAATTATGAGCCTTATGTCCCATTTTACCACATCAGAAGCACTTACCAGAATTCTAAAGGCATTCCCCAGTGTGTTTTTACCACAATTTGCACAAACTGTAAACTTAAGTTTCTTACCATCATACTTTTTGAAGAGTTATTCCCTTTATTCTTTTACCTCGACCTATTATTCTTCTATTTTTCAAAGAACACCTGATCATCAGCAAAATCCATTTCCACCTTCTCCAAACATCGTACAAGTTTTTCATAACTTTTAAACTCACGAGAATCTAAATCCCTCTGATACTTTGGATTTTATCATGAGTAAAAATGATTGATTTTTATATCAAGATCCCATATGAAATTTAGATCACACCATGAATGTTGAGTGAATTTTTCATCATAAGCATCCATTGATTCATCCTCCTACTTTAATTCTAGGATTTTTTTTCATTCTAAGTCAAACCGCCTTAGGAAAATATTTCTCAAGAAAAATACCTTTGAATTCATCCAAAACAAGAGCATCAATCTCCTGAGTATCCCTGATATTTTTATCTATCAACCATAAATAATCAGGTCCACCTTCCTAATGGTAAAAAATAAGACTAACCTTTTGATTTTCTGAACAACCTATGACATAAAAAATCATTTCCAGTTCTTTAATCCTCCCTTCATCTAGCACATGGTCAGATGATCCTATGAATGATGGGGGATGTTACCTCATAAAATGTTTCAATACTGACATGTTCATATGTGGTTGATCTGGATGATCACATGCATGGATAGAACAACCATTTATAGCATGAGTCACCTGTTCCATCACAATAACAAACTGTTCAGTTTCGATTCTGACCATCTTAGTTTGTTGATTTGGAAGGTTGTTTTCCTCTTGATGTCATACAATCATAAACACCCTATTTACTATGTGGAAAACCATTATGAACACATAAATATCTTAGTAAAAGCAACATAGTAATCTTAAAATGATATATTTTTTCAATCTTACCCTAAATAAATTTATGGATATTAATTTAAAAATATCCTAACTCCTAAAGTTGTCTAAACCGACCTCTGATACCAACTGTAAAGCCCTATCCTCAATAATTAAATAATCATGAGTTATATCAAGAATTTTACATTTAGGATATTTTCAGGATTATATTTTTAATGAATTATTCCATAAATATTACATTACATCTAAAAAATTAAAAAGTTGACACTTACACTCTATCCTTTTTTTTCAAAAAAATAAAACAATAATTCATTTCATGATACAAATATTTTTGAATTATTCCTTTCTCTTACCATTCCTTATAACCTAGTAAAAACATTTCAAAAATGCGGGATGATCATAAAAAGCTTAGTAATGGTTATAAAATAATGAAAGAAAACATTAGTCCATCAATACATAGAAATCATGGAAATAATACTTTTCACTCAGAAAACATAAGATCCTTAACATACCTCATGAAATAATAACATTTATGAATAATAAATAGAAATCATAATTCATAATGGTAAATTGTGGTATCCATAACCGACTTACAATGTTTATTTCATAGTTACACTGGGAGTTACGTTTGGAATACCCATCATAGTATATTCCCTAAATCTTTTGGGAGAAACATTAATGTTTACCTCCATCACATTACACAATGCATTGGAGAGCTATCTCGGGCTCACCCACCCAGGGTTTATCACAAAACCACCCGTATACGTAAGCAATTCCCAATAACTATAACACATTCATAACACATAAAAAAGAATAAAGGGAAGATAACATTTACACATTTCAATCACAATATAAAATTTCAAGATATTGACATAATCATTGATTTCTCAAAAACCATTTTCAATACCAAAATATGTAAAAATGGTATATGGTATTTATTTTCCTTTTAAAAACATTACCTCTTGTTATGGAAGCCAAATATAAAATAATTCTCATTACGGTAGAAAGGTCACTGTTGTCATGTACATTAAAAAGAAACATTCCTTCTGTCATTTAGTAAAACTCTTTGTTGTAAAAATATTCCATTTGAATGAAATTAAAAGTAAAAGGGGTTTATAAACTATATAAAAGAAAGTCATGTATAAATCAAAATATGCCTCAATTAAAGGAGATTTAGAGGAAGTCCCACACCTTGAATCCGACTCATCACGTATGTTACTTGTCCTTCATAAATAATAAACTTAAGATAATTTTTACTTTCTTCAGAACATTTTTCAAGTTTTTTTCCTTTTATATCACTTGTTACCATGTTATTATGATTACATAATTATTTATGTAAATATCAGTTATTTTGTCGATATTCAGTACTTGAGTAAAAATCGAACTTGTGATAATTACAAATAGTCCGTGTGGTCAAAATTCAATTATATCCAAAATTATATTCATGATTTTAATATCATATATATCCAATATATATATATATATGTATTTATAATAGTATATATCTTTTGGAGATAATAAATGAAATGCACCATACATGGAGATGGTAATCCGTATGTAAGCATGAAGGCTACTTTCAATTTTTTTCATTTTAAAAGGAATGAAAACTAAAGGATACATAAGTATTATATAATTAAAATATATTAAAATAATTTATATACATTATATATGTTCATTAAACCCATATTTTATACCTTCCACGTATGTCATGAACGAGTCATATCACTTTGAGGGGGGGGGGGGTAGTCCGGATTTCTTTAAATGAAATTATTGTATTTCCACATTATGGAAATCTTAAAAGTATGATCTAAATGAAAAATACATAATAATATAGACAATATAAATACAATATATATCATATATAAATGCATTTCCATCATAATGGCCACCATGATAGGTTGTAGTGGAAAATTGAACAATCATTATTTCGTGAGTCAGTAGATTTCCGTCCACAGAAACAATATTTTCATATCCATTAAATGGAGGTATCTGTAAGTATAGTTGAAATAATTTTCATGAAAATATCCTATTATATTGAGTATTATGGTGTTTTTATTTAATAAAAGAATAATAATATAATATAGTGCATAGAAGTAAAATAATGGAAAGGAACTTTAGAGAACATGTTACCTCTTAAAACGTGTAACTCCCATTGATTTGGGAAAAAATGGTTTCTTAAATTTTGTTATAACCATGTTATGGATTATAGGAGGAAGAGAGGGATTTTTGGAGAGTATTTGGGTCGAGTTTGGATGAACCAAGGTTCTTGAGAGGTGTGATTAAATAGGTAGGGGTGATGCCCTTTTATAAGAGGGAGGAGGGGCACTTTAGGAGGACATTGAAATATTATTTTATTAATAAATTATTTTTGGTTCAAAATGGTCCAAAAGAAATTTATTTAAAAGATAAGATGTTTTGGGGTCGAAAACCTATCAACCAATAGGTTTTAGAAAATTCTAGATCACAATTTTAACATTATGTTTTAGCATTAACCCTTAGTTATCTAATTTAACTCTTACCATGTCTTCTTGTATATTCATACTATATGGTCAATATACTAACTCTAAAAATTCAATAGAATATAAAGTGGTTCATTAATTACATTTTCAATATTATCTATGTAATTTGGATGAATATTAGTTTTTTAGGACTATTATATCATTTAATAAAATAGTATTTGTTTTAAAAACACATTTATGTCCATTTTTAAACTATTCATATCATGGATTTTTAGAAATCCACATAAACTTGATTATTTAGACAAATCGCCATTAATTAATATATAAAAAGTAATAATCATACATAAAATTCTTGTATGGCATAAAATGTTTGAAAATAAATTTATTTTAATATTTATAATCTCATTTATTTAAATCATTCATTAATAAGGTAATCACTACATAATCATTGTGTCATAAATATATTTATTTATTTAATTTATAAAATTTATAAATAATGTACCATGATGTAGGAAATACTTTTATATTTCTAATGAGTTTATATAGACGAAGAGATCACTTATATTAACCCAAATAAATTTTATTTAGTAAAAAGGCCATGTTTATGTTATATTTTTATTTACGTTAAATGAATTCTTGTAAAATTTCATTTTCAAATCAAAGTGGATCCATGGGGTCTCAAAATCGACCGAAGGACTACCATGGTCAGAAATAACTCATAAAATAGTATTAGGACATGTGTTAGTGTAGTTTAATATTATTATAATATTATTTTTTACCCTTATTTACCAGATTTACCCTTTAACCATGGTAAATAAAATAATTACTAAAGTTACTTTTCATAATATCTAAAAAAGTTACCTATTTACACAATTTTGAAATCCTGATTCCAATTATGGAATCCATTTCTCCAAATTAAATATACATAAATTGTAGAAATTAATTTAAAATAATTTCCAATTTTCCAAACCAAAAAGTGTGTTTTTATGAAGTAAAAACAGCCAAAGGTTTGGCACATGTTTATGTCCAATTTCAAAGTGAAATTAATTCAAATGACCAACATTGGATTAAATGTTAAAAATATAATCCAAATACACTTTAAAACTTATTAAAATAACAATATATGTACATATATAATTTATATGAAAATGCAGTTTTGACTTAAAATGTGGTATTTTCACTATTCATTAAAAAATGAACTTAATCCAAAAAATTCCAAACATTTTCCCAATGTAAATTTTTATTTCCCTCTTATAAATAAAATGTTTATTTTTTCCAATGTAACATATAAAAGTGACAAAAAATATATTTAAAAAGGGTTATCCATCAAAAGGTGGTAAAACTACCTTTTAAAATATTAGGGAATTTTTTATTAAAATTGGATTCATTCTCATTTTAAGTCTCTAAATTTTATTGGATAAATATAATTTGTTTTGAAAAACATGTTTAATCATAATATTTTTAGTTCTACTCTTTCCCTCCAACACAATGTCTCGGCACTAACTACCATTTAAAATAATAATATTATATTATTATTATTTTTTTAGTATGACACAGCCTTGTGTGGAACATACGATTTTAGAGAAACCCATTATTGCATGTCAGGTATGCCATCAAACAAAGCATCCACTATAAAGTAAAATTAATATTTAATTCAAAAATATTAATAAATTTAAAAATGTTATATTATTTATTTACCTAGGATGTTACAGAATCCTAGGTGAATATCATCATTTTAAATAGGTTTTCTAAAGTGGTAGATCAATCTCTTATTTATAAAGGAAATCTTAAAGAGGATCCTTGTGGTGGATGTGTAGTCTTAATTGGGTGATCCAGTGGTGCTTATTCTTATTGTAGGAAGCACTTCTTCAATGGTTTTATATTGGGTGGTGGTGGACCAAGTAATCAAAAAAGTGAATTGGCTTCATAGTGACAAGACTCAGTGTTTTTATATCACTACAGAAGGTTGGGAGACCCTGGAAATTAGTACCCCCTAACAAATTTTTTGTGCCAATCATTTAGAAGAATGGGGAATGTGTAGAGATTTTGTAGGAATCCTTGATACAAGTATGAGAATGGTGTGATACTAGTGTATAGTACAGGTAGGGGGTAGGTTACCCCATATCAGGCAGGAAGTTGAAGCTTTATAGGCCACTCCGGTAGAGGTGGAGGGTGTATGTATGGGATGTGTGCTCTAGGATGGTGGGTATAATTTAATATGGTAATTTTTTGTGTTTTATATTTTTTAGTTTTTTATAATGGTAATGGAATAGATAGTTTTATTCCAATACCATATTTAGTGAAACCATCATATGGTATTGTTCATATCTCTTGAGGGAAAAACATATGTTCATTATGGTTAATGGGATGTTTGGGAAGTCTTTTTAGGGTTAGTTTGTTAGTAGTTAGGTGAACTCGTAGGACAAGTGGCTTATCTCAGGGTTAATGAACTAAAATTAGAGCATCCAATTTTTTATCCTATGGTAGATCAACTCTCGGATGTGTTTCCTAAGGACATCTAGGGGCTACCACAGGAGAGGTTTGTTAAGTTAATTATAGTTTTTCTATTGAGAGGAAAACTAGTTTCTATTCCACCATATAGAATGCAACCATATGAACATTACAGAATTAAAACTAAGTTGGATTAATTAGAGAATAGAGGGTTTATTTAGCCTACTACATCACCTTGGGGATATCCAATTATATTTTCAAATATAACTGACAAATAATTGAAGATGTGTATTGATTATAGGAAGTTTAATCATAGGATAGTTAAGAATCAATACCCTCTTCATTGAATAAGTTGTCTATTTTACCATCTTATAGGTGATTCAGTGTTTTATAAAATTGATATGATATCATGTTATCATCACATAAGGATGATTCCTTATGATATACCGTAGAAATCCTCTAGGAGAAGGTATGGGATTTTTGAGTTTGTTGTGATTCTCTTCAGATTTACCAATGCACTGATAGTGTTCATGGATCTAATGAAATTAATCATTCATAATTTCCTAGACCAGTTCATGATAGAATTTGTTGATTCCATCTTACTATACTCCAAAACTCATGACGATCATGCCAAAAATCTTGAGAATTTACTTTGTATTCTTAGATATCATAGGATATATTCTAAGATATCCAAATATTATTTCAGGATCGATAGGTTGCTTTTCATAGGTCACATTATCTTTGATGAAAGTGTGTCAATTGAACCGGAGGGATATTACCGAAGGTTAATTGAAGAATTATACAGTTTAACAAAATCTAATTTAGGTTTTACCTAGGAGGGTATCATGTTTTGGTGGTCTGTATATGTGATAATTCCTTTTAGGAGTTAATGAAGCAGTTGACAACTGTACTGATCCTGATTTTACCTGATCTAGGTAAGGAGTATAATTTTTTTTGATACTTTTGGTGTTGGTATTGAGGTGGAGTTAATAAAAAATGATTGGTTTGGGGCATATGGGTTACGTCAATTTAGACCTCATGGAATACATTATCCTACAAATGATCGGAAATTGGTTGTGGTGGTTAATGCCTTAAAATGATGGTGTAATTAAATGTTGGGAGAATGATTCATGGTGTATACTGATAAAATAATCCTGAATTACATTTTCACTTTGTGTGGTTTGAACATTTATCAGAGAAGATGGGTTGAAGACATGCATTCATTTGACTTCGAGAGTGTTTATATACCTGGGAAGAAAAATAGTGTTGGAGATGCTTTGAGTCGAAAGACACAAAATTAGGAGGTTATGAAATAATGTTTAGAATGGAAGATAATGGTATTGTTTTCTAATATGCACCTCGAAGTACAAAATGATCAAGGGAAGATGGCCTATGTATCCTTGGTTGTTGAGTCCATGCTTATGAGATTGATTAAGGAAAGGCAGTATGGGGATCTTGAATGTTTACCATTGAGGGAAATTTTTAAAAGTGGGGTGCCACCTACTGGTTGTATCATTGGGGATTACGAAACCATTTATGTTTGTGGACATGCGGTTGTGCCAAAGGGTATATGAAAAGAGTTGATGTGTGAGTTCCCTGAACCAATGTGGGCAGTGCATCCTAGTTTGACCAATATGTATCATAATCTTAATATGAAATATTGGTTTTTATGGATGGAAAAATTGGTTTAATGTTTCATGGGGTGATATATTACCTTCCAGTTAGTGAAGGATGTGCATTAGTGGTTGGGTGGTTTGTTGCATCCAATTACCATTATCGAATGGAAATATGATAATGTAATAATAGAGTTTGTTGTGGGTATTCTATGGAATCTTCAGAATAATGATGTGATTTGGTAGTGGTGAATCAGTGGTATAAGGTGGATCATTTATTTCCAATCGTAGAGACTTTCACCATTGATATGTTGGTCGAGTTTTATGTTCATGAGAAAGTATAGTTTCATGGGGCGCTACAAATGATATTTTTATATCATGATATGTGTTTGACATCAATATTCTATAAGGGATTACGTAATATGCCTGGTAGGCAAGTGTTTTTGTGTACGGATTTCATCGCCCCGACGTATGGTAGGACTATGCGTACCATTCAAGTACTATAGGACATGTTGATAGTTTATGTCCTAGAATTTTGGGGATCTTGAAAAAACATATTGAACTTGTTGAGGTTTCCTATAAAAATAGTTACTAGGAAACTATTCATATTGAACCATTTGAGGTTCTTTATCATAGATTGTGTTGATCTCTATTGTGTTGGTTAGAGGATGGGGAATTAGAGTTTTTGGGACTGAGTCTCATGGAGGAGATGTCTAAACATATTCAGATGAGCTGGAAAAATATGGTGATTACTCAGAGTTGGAAGAAGACTTATACAAATCTTCATCATAGACCTCTTAGGCTTATAGTTGGTGATCATGTGTTTCTTCGAGTGTCGCCATGGTTGGGTCACCATCGAATTCAGAAGTAGGATAAATTTGTTCTCCAGTACGTGGGGATATTTGAGACTGTGGGGGGATATAACAAGTGGAATACCGATTGTCTCTTCCACAATGATATAGTTCCATGCATGATGTTTTTTATGTTTCACAACTTCTATAGTATCACCCTGACCCATCTCACATTATTTATGTTGCGGATGTTCATCAAGAGGTTGATGCATCCTTTGTGAAGCCTTCAGTTTGTATTTTTTTGATGTGATAAAGTCTTGCGGTGAATGATTGTACCCTCCATTCATGTTTTACGGAAACATGGTAATGTTCGAGATGAATCATGGGAAAAGAGAGTCGGTTACATGGGAAATTTTTTTTTGATCTATTTTCTTCAGAAGCATAGTGATATTTGGAAACATGGATCAAAGATTATCTATTATAAGGTGGGGAGGTTGTAAGATCCTAGACATCATAAAGTTATGTTCCATTTTAAATTTGGGTTTAAGTATCCTAAATGTTGTTAATTGAATGATTATTGGGAGTATTAGGAGGCTTGAGGGAGTTTAGTGGGTTTGGTACATAATGGAAAAATGGTTTTGGTCAACCAGTGAAAATCACATGGTTTGTTCACGGTTAGAGGAAACCATGCACCCAAAACTGTTCTATCCATGAGGGAGAGTGCTTGGTATTGTAAAACTGTGTGACCAGGAGAGCCAAACTATGAAACCTTGGACGTAGGTGTTCAAAATGATTGGAGCACATTTTTTCAAACTGTTTGGGTCTCCCCACATAACCATGTGACTTTTTTTAACAGTAGTTGGTGCATAGTTGGTGCATTGTTTGGAAAATCTAATAGCCAAACCATGCTCCCTAATAAAAAGTGAAAAATTACTAAACTCCCCCTTTTAGATTTTAAGATTATAAATGAATTTTCTCCTAATTTACCAAACCGTGCCACCCTATTGAAGAACCATAATTCCCTTAGATTCTGAGGATCATTCTCATTTGATTCTAGGCCATTTGGAGTGCAATTGGATGTGGATTGATGATTCAGAAAATTATAATGCTCTCTTTGCTTCTCATTTCCATATTAGGGATTGTAGATTTGTTCCTTCTAATCTAAATACCTAAAAACATCTTTTTCTATTGGATCATAAGTTGTTATTTCAAAGGGTTCCTGAATATGGTTCTAATGCAATGGACATGGGTGGCATCATATTTATATTGATGTTTGGTGGTCTACATGTTATATCCCATAGTTTTTTTATCTATTTGTTCATGTGTGGTTTTTATATTCCTCACCTTTTTATGCTTATTTTATTCCTTTCGTAATATTTTTTAAAATTGTTTGTTAAATTATGTTTTATTCCACTCATGATCCCTATGGGATAAATTGAGAGAGATGATACCATTTTAGGGACACCCAGGGAATGTGAAAATATTTACGTACGTGGAAAATTGTAGCTTTAAGCCTAAATTTTACTTCTTATGAATTAGCTCCCAAGTTAAATGTGCTTATATTTTGATAAAAATGTAATGAAGAACTAATGGTGGTGACATCTAAGTTTTTTCATTGGCATAAGGGGTAATTTGAATTAATATGAAATGGTATTAGAATGAATAAATGGATTAAGCTAATTGACATTTTAAATGTACTTGAAATGCAAAAGTGGATTAATACATATGAAATGGGGAACAATTTTAATAGGAATATACTTGTAAATTATTGAATGTATTAAATGATTTAATTCATGATAATTGATGAATATTATAAATGGTCTAATGTATGGAAATGATTTAATATAATTAATGGGTTAAGACATGAGAAATGGTAAATTAGTTAAATAAGAAACACAATGTAAATGGTATATGTGCTAATGGGTTAAGGCTTGTTGAAGATATATTTATTGAATAAATTATATTGTGTGAATGTTTTGTGCATTGTTATACATGGTTTTTGATAAGGTATATGAGTCTAATGGATAAATTAGCATGTGTACATGGCATGGTGGTAGGTGTGGTATTGAATTAAGGTTCTATGTCCACAGGTCTGGTT
Organism: Viscum album; assembly: GCA_963277665.1. Classification (NCBI taxonomy): domain Eukaryota; kingdom Viridiplantae; phylum Streptophyta; class Magnoliopsida; order Santalales; family Viscaceae; genus Viscum; species Viscum album. The sequence goes on along the minus strand of OY728151.1, from coordinate 1,445,289,215 downwards.
GGACTAAGGCTCTAAACCCATCTACAAAAATGCATTTGTTAGGGTGTCAAGCTGACACTAGTAAAAAAAACATTTTTATATCAGTTTTTTATTTTCAACATCGATTCTTGAGGTGTTGTCTTTGATGGTGACATTGTAAAAATGTTTTTCAATGTTAGTTATTGAAGCCAACCTGAAAAAAAATATATTTTTTGATTTTTCATGTCAGTTTTTTTTAAAATAGACATGAAAGGCCATCTTAAAATAAGTATTTTTTGAATAGACATTAAAAAATTATTTCTCCCAATGGTTTCCTAAAAACAATGTGAAAAATATTTTTTTAAAAATAAATTCATTATGTTGGTTTACACCATCAATGGAAAATAGAATATCTATAAAAAAATATCATAAAAACCATAAGATATTTAGAAAAAAATATAATACATTAACAAAATTTCCATGGTCATTTATGTCTTAGGGTATTTAATTTTCTTCTTATGAAGGATCACACTACGGAAAAACATCTTTGATAGATAATACATTTTATAATTAGAATAAATATTTATACTTTTACAATGATATGAAGAATTAATATTCATTCTAATAAAAATTGAATCATTAACTCACATACCAATTCATAAAAAATCATAAAAAGAAAAATCCTGTAAAAATTATTAGAAATTCCATGATGATATCATTGAAAGGAAAAATAGTTGAATGATGATGAAGATTAACCGATTTTTTTTGATGGGATGATGATGATTGAGATAATATATCATGATATTAACATATGTTTTTCATGAAATCATATAAATGGAATGGTAAAAGAAAACATGATATTATAAATTTTAGACGATAGTTGAAAATTTTGATGCTGTACTGTAAAAAAATTAGAACTCCACTTTTGTAGGATATTAAATTTTAATTTTCACTTCATTTATATGATAACTATTGTTGAATATATAAAAATTCCATTTTCATGTCGGCTTTATGAAAATAGATGTGATAATCATTCTTTTCACATTGTTTTTATGATAATCAATGCAAAAAATAGATTTTTTCATCGCTTTTCATAAAAACGATGTTAAAAAGTCATTTTTATGCTGTTTTTTCAAAATTTATTGCTTCTGGAATTTGGAATTTTATAATTCTTCTTTTAGATACAACTAACTTATTATGTCCATACATTTGATCGATAAGTTTGTTTTAGCTCCAACACCACTCAACTTGAATATTGAAAAAATGAATTAGAAAAATTTCAAAATTATTTAAATCATTTTTTTGATAAACGATGTGAAAAATAACATTTAAAAACAGTTATTGAAAAATAATGATGTTAAAAGTAATTTTTCATGTTGGTTATCAAAAAAATGATGTTAATAATGTGTATCAAGATTCATATCATTTCCCAATATTCTATTTGATTAGCCTTGGAGCTGAAATGGAGTTACATTTAAAATGTTATGGCCATCATATATTGGTATTTTTTTAGAATTCATTTAGTTATGATCAACTTTTGACATTCATAACTCTTGATCCGTAAGTTTTATTCAGATCCATGACCACTCAAACAAGATCATAGAAAATTAAATAAAATTTTATTAAAAAATTTCTAGTTAGTTATAAAATAACCGATGTAAAAAAGTATTGATAATAGTATTTTCAAGTTAATTCTTTAGAACCAAGGTGAAAATTCATGAAAATTTTGTTTTCATTTAGGTTTTTATATAATAGACATGAAATGTGATAATTTTTTTATTTACATAGGATATGCAAGAACCAACTTAGAAAATAAACATTCACTTATTTTTACATCAATTCCAAAAAAAAACTTTAAAAAGGTGATTTTATAGATAGTTATATACTAGTGTACGACAATATTCCCCTAAATGATGCATTGGATGATACTGCACAGACCAACGATCCAATGTAATTGAGATATAATTGATTATGAAATAGTTTCCTTAATGTTTTAGTGACTCGAATTAATCCTTTATCCATGATCATTTACTATTTTAGGCCATTGTGTAAATGAAGGAAATACCCATTTCTTGGAATAAGTGATGAAAATTAATTTTGTACTAAATTTGGTATAGGTGATGAAAATGGAATTAGTGATGTTAATTGATAAAGTGAACTCTTTAACTACTAGCACATGAGTATTTTTTTGATTTCATTTCTTTTATTAGTACTTGCATGTATTATCTTTTTAGTCTAGAAAATTTGTAGGCATCATTGGTTGTCGTCTACTGAGTTTTATTCACACCCTCCTTTGGCTACCATAGGGTATCCAAGTAGATTTAATGGTTGTAGGTGCACCCAAGGTAAAATACCCTATTATAGGGAGTTGAGTTGGGATTGGGATTTTCATGGAATAGGATCTAGACTTGGAGTCCGGACCCATTTTAGTTATATTTTTATTTGAATTTATTTTGGGGTTTCTTCACTTTTGGAACATTTGGCATGACACTACATATTTATTTGTTTGGTTACATTTTTTAACCAGTTTTGGAAATGATTTGGTAAACCATGCTTCTGGATTATTGCTTATTATTTCTTATTTCATATGTTGTTTCATTGGTCATACTCGGATAAAGAGGGTTTTGTCTCCCCACATGAACTAATAAACCCTCACTACTAGTTAGTAACATCTGTAATATGGGGAGGCATGCTTGTGATCATATGGTGACTTGGTTCGGGGAACCAGTTTAGTGGATCCCCGATCTGGGATGTCATAATATCAGTCACACTAATGGGCTATAATGGTTATTAATCTTTTATATAAGTTCTGTCAGTCTCACCCATGAGCTATAATGTGGATGCAACCTTAGTATAAGCCTTTTTGGGCTCTTCTGATATATATGTTTCTCATGTATCATTTCATGATGAAAAATCATTCATCATAGAACCCATTGAAGAACTCTTCCAATCTAATATGAAAATTACTTTCATATGAAAATACCATTTTATTTTAAAAACCCATTTTCAATTCTATAATACAAAAAAGGAAATGAAGTATTTTTTAATAAGTAAACATGTATTATTTCAAAGGAATGTAGATAATAAATAATTGTCATGGTGCTGGAAGATTTGTTGTCACTGTGAACGTTAAGAATAGAAAATTTATTTTGTCATTTGTGTAAAAAATCCTTGTAAAACATGTAAAAATATATCTCTTAAAAAAATATGATGGAAATTAAAAATTGAAATAAAATTTCATTTATAATTCATTTTTATCCGTATAAATAAATATGTAATATAATATCAATAATATTGACATATAAGAACTGATTTGTTAATTAATTCATTAAACTTTCAAAGTATCCCATACCACATTGAACATTTATATCATAAAATCTATGAAAGAATAAAATTTAATGAAGCATTAATTAACTTGAGAATAAATAAATTAATTACATGATATGTCAATTGGGCTGTATATACACCTCATAAAATAATAATTGTGCGTAACATCACGATATTCCCCAATGAAAGGAGATTGAGACGAAGTCCCTTACCTCAAGTCTGACTCGTAAAAAACAATATATATGATCCAGAATAATAAACATAGGTTAGTTACGTACTTTTTTGAGAAATTTTTTTTAGTTCATTATTCATTTTATATCACTTTTTACCATGTTATAACAATGTTTTAATTATTAATGTTCATGTCAGACGTTTTTACTATATTCCGAACATGAGTTCAAAATCACTTTTGCATGATGCCAATACTAAAAGTGGTCATTATTAAATCCCCACTAGAATAATATTCATGAAATAATAATAACATTTATATGTCAATTATACTTTTAAATCCATCCATTATATAAGTATATGAAAAATGAATTATGTTACAACAATTGAGACGGTATGTCGTACATACGCATGTGTAACGTTTCTATTTTTCCATGATAAATATATAACAAAGGAAAGAGTTATTAGATATTCAAATAATTATAATAATATAAAAAATATAATATTAATCATTTGAATATAAATATATATATCATCAAAGTTATGTGGTGATGAAAAGTGAATCACATCGCTTCGTGGAGGTGATAGTTCACTTGTACGTATGAACAACTTTATCATTTTCATTTTCATGGAATTATAAGAAAATAAATGATATATTATTATTAAATAATGATAAATATATCCTGTATATTATATATAAAGACTAATTCTATAATTACAACCAGTATTGAGAGATGGTGATGGGAAAAAAATTATATCGGTAGGTGAGGGGGTTGTCCGTTGTAAACACTTACAAATAATTCATATCCCATTTGATGAAATTGGAGATGTATTTAGGAGATGATAAAAAAATAATAAAATATATGTATATTTAGTAAATTTTTATATTATTTCATCATTTTTTAAGAATATTTGAAGTATGTGAAAGAAAAATTAAATAGAAACACTTAATTAAAAATAATACCTCTTCTTAGAACATTCTCCTTTGATTAACACCTTAAAACCTATAATGTGTGTGGTGTGCCTAAAATAAGAGCTCTAGAATGTGGTTAGGGGTTCTAAGAAGGTATTTGGGTTGATCTCTATTAAAAAAATAGGGGTTTATGTTAAAATAATATATAATAATGGGTTCCCATTTATAAGAGAGGGGAGGGGTAATCTTGAAATTATTCAAAATATTAAATTTGTATAAATTAATTTTTTATTTCAATTGGATCCAAAGTTATTTTTTTAAATATATGATGATGATGGGTCAAAATAAATTCATCTAGTAAAAATTATCCTCTTTTTATTATTTTCTAATACTGATAATTTTAAACAATTATTTAATACATTTAACTCTTACCATGATATCATATAAATTACACATTGAGGGTAAATCTAATTACTATAAAATCAAAAAAATACCAATAAGTAAGTTATTTATGAAAATTTAGGACTCAAAACTATCAATTTTCATATATTTGGATTTTTAGAATTTTTATATATTTTAATAAAATATATTTATTTTAAAATATCTATAATTACAATTTTTACATATTATTACATCACTTTTAAAAATATCATATCATAGAGATAAATTATAAAAATACTTATAATACATATCTAATAATAAAAAGTCAAATAAACAATTTTTATAGCATTTATCATCTCAAATAATATATATTCTAGTATTTTTAGTATCATTTATTTGATATTTCTGTTAATTAATCAATTATCACATATCATTGTACATGACATTAATTTAATTGTATCTTCAATAAAAATTAAAAATACATTAAAATTATTAAGTTGAAAATTTTAAAATACAAAAACATATTTATCGCTAAACATATCCCCTATATAACCCCATATTAAAAATATTTCACTACTTAAAAACAGAAATGTGACCAAATTCTCTTTAATTTGAATATAATATTCTTAATGTGATACTCTCTTCCAAGTGGTTTAAAAAGGTTATAATTTCCTACCAATGATAATTTTGGTCAACACACAGTCATTTAACGTAAATATGACATGTTTTATGGAAATTTTATAATATTTTTAAAACTATTGTTACCCATAATAACCCGATTCACCTTTAATTGGGTTAATAAAAAAATTAAAAAAGTCAGTATTTATAATGTCAAATAATAAATGGGACCTATTTAAAAAAATTTTACATTAGGATTACAAAAAGGGAATTCATTTTTCAAAATTATGAGCACATAAATTTGAAAAAAAATTAATAACTAATACCATTGACAAAACAAGAATACATGTTTTTAAATTAAAAACCTTCAAAAGTCAAAAAAAAATTTATATCCAATTTTAATGTAAAATTGATTCCAATTAACTAAATTGACTTATATGACAAAAAATCAATATAATTATTCTTTAAACAATTCTATATATAATTGATCATAATAATTATTTGGATGAAAATGAAATTTTCAATTAAAATGCAATATCTATTTACTATTCATTTAAAAATTAATCTTATAAGAGAAAATTAAAAAATTCAACCAAAGGATAATTTGAGATTCCAATTTAAAATAAGATTTTCCAATAAAATGTATAAAAGTGTTAAAATCTAGATTTAAAACAATTTCTCCCTCAAAAGGCGTCAAATATGCCTTTTTAGAAAAATAATTCTTTTATCTTTAAAGTTGGATTTGTTCTTATATTTTATATAGAAAACAAATAGGATGAATGATAAAAATTATATTAAACAAATGATATATATATATATATATATTATTAATATACTCCAACAAGTGTGATTTTATTATTTATTGATATAGAACACACTTGTGCATGTTTAAATAGTTTATCCAAAAAACATTTAATTATATTTTAAAAAGGGATTTATATTCATTTATAATTAACTATTATTAGAATTATATACAAATTTTAAAACCATATTTTCATATTTATGTTAACCCAGTTCATACCCACAATTATAATAGCTAGATTATAATGGCAACATTTAAATAATAAAATACAGTTGTTCATTTAAGCTTCATGTGGTGTATCTTGAACTCTATCAAATATATTGTTTAGTTTTAAAAACTGAGGATGATACATTATCCCCCACCCCCATTAATAAATTATTTCCTCACAATTTGAACTTGGGATTTTTATTTATGTTTTGACCTCCCAAAGTAACTTTATTGGAATACCACATCAGAACAGGTGTCAATAAATCTTCCACTTTAGAATAATGAAAGGGAAGTCTGAAGGTCACTCCAGATAACACATTCTAGGGTTCCATGTCGGAAAAAATGGATGCAAAATAGAAAAATAATGGACAAAATATGATGAATAGATATAGAGAACATAATAAGTACAAAGTTAAGAAACACAAAATTGTAAATCTATGATGGGTTAAAAGTTTATTGACTACATAGAAATAAAATTAAAGAAATAATGTATTTCATTAAAAATAATTTTCCGAGAGTTGTTGGATTACTTTCCTATCTAATAACATAAGGAAATATATTTCCTTGATATATTTTTATTTTGGAAGAATAATTTTATCTCAATAAGAGTATGAGAATGATGATGTACATCCCTAAAAATAATCTTAATCATGAAAGATAATATAAAACGTAAATGTTATCAAGGCCTTACAACTCATATCCAAAAATAAAGAAATACTTCTTATAAAAAAGACTTATAAAATCATAAAACTAACCAAACATCTCCCAAAAAGGTCCTTAGTCACTTATTATAACTCTACATAAAACATTAGAAGATTTTTCTAAAACCTCTAAAAATGGTTAACCTTTGAAATATATTGGGATATATGGATCTTATATTAGATCACTATATTTCTCAACATTAATTATAGTAGTTTTAGGACATTTTCTTACACCTTTATGTTTTTTATCAAGAGATTTCCACCCTAAATAACATTATTTCCACAAATACTAGTGTAATGTACTAATTCATTGTAGCAAAAGAATATTACATTTGATTGGATATCTATCATCTCATTATTGGATTGTTTAGGACCTTATTCCTTACAGTCATGAACATTTTGATGAAACATACTACACCAGTAACACTTTCCATATCCCATCATATATTCTCTGAAATTTATTTTACCAAACTTGGAATATCTTTTAGGATTACCTCGAGAATAATTAGTTGGTTTATTCTCCAATTTCTACCACAATGACCATTTCTTACTCTTATTATCTCATTGGATTTAAGTATCAATAGACTCCTTCATGAAATTCTCAGTACTAAGGAAAAAATTATCACTACTATTAAATTCTCATGCAGCCAAATATCTTGGTAAACATTGTTTTAATCCAAAGTAAAATCTATTTCTTATAATATTGATGTATCAAATAATGTCTGAATCTTACATAATCAATATTTATTTTCTTCCTCATATGCAGAAAAAAATCATTATCTTTTTATTAAATTCTAGGAATTGTTTCTATATTATATAGTAAACAAACATAGCAAAATATTTATCAAGGAAAATATTATTAAATGTGTCCCATTCCTTAGAATCATGTTCATCTTTCAATCAAGAATCTAAACAAAAAACAACCATTGACTAGATTCTATTCAAAATGATGGGTGTCAGGAGATAACTTTTCACATTCTAAACATCCCCTGACATAAAATATACTCTCTAAGTCATGGATCCATCCTTAAGCTACCACTAGGTCAGATGGTCCAGTGAATGATGGGGGATGATTCCTCATTAAATATTCCACTACTAATATATTTATCTGTTTTTGATTTTGATGATCCCATGAATTGATTCCAACACCATGTATATCATGTGTAAATAGGTCTGTCATGAAAAAAAAGTTTCAGTTCCAATTTTGACCATCAAATAATGCTGATTTGGAAGGATATTTTCCTCTCAATGCCTTCTCAACACACCTTCTTGGTTTCCTCTACGGAAACCCATTTTGAAGAGATATATCATTGATAAAGAAATATGGTAATCTTTAAATTATATATCATTTGAATTTAAACATATGGTAAAAAATCATTTATGGACATTTTATTTAACAATATCCGAACCCCTAAAGTTATATAAACTGACATTTCATACCAACTGTAGCGACTCATCCTTAAACATTATATATTATAGTGTTTATGAAATATAATTAACATTAAAGGATATTTTTAGTTTATAAATTTATAGAATAAGGTCATAATTCATGAATAATAGTCCATATTCATATAATGAGAATTATGATTAAATACTAAACAATTTTTCCAAAATAATTCTTTTTAAAATAAAACATCGAGTTTTTTTCATGAAAAATATTCATAACATACAACATGACTTCCTTATTTCTATCAACCATCCTTATAACCTATAAAAACATTTTAAAACATAGGATGAGCACAAAAATACCAGTAAGGGACACATAATTAAATATCTCAATTACTCCAGTGAAAAATAAGAAAACCCATTTAATGTTCCCTGAGTAAACAAAACATTTTTTCCTGAAAAACACACATACTTTTTTCCAAAATAAATTCTTTAAAACCATTAGAAATATATTAAAACTACTTCATGTGACTTAGTGTATCATATTCATAAAACCATTTATAAACCCTTTCCATTGAAATAACCATACATATGACATTCAATATCATTATTACCCAAAGAATTGGAGATCTAAAATTGGGATCACCATTCTTATAATCTATATCTGGATCACCCATGAGTTATAATGTGACTCATCCCATCATATAAGATATATTGGTCTCACATATAAGCTATAATTAGGATCAACCCTTTATATATAATGCATTATGTTCACACATGACATATAATGGGTCTTAACCCCTTTTAAAACATGTATGGGTCTCACTAGATTCATATAATTCACAAGTACCATTTCATAAATAAAACACTTACATCATAAAACCCTTTAAAAAAATATTTTATTCCAATATGAAAAACACTTTCGTAGAAAAATATCTTTTTCATTCAAAAACACATTTTCTGTTCCAAAAATAACCAAAAATGAAAGTAAGGTTTATCATTTTTGAAAATAGGTAATATTTCAAAGGAATATAGATATAATCAGTAGTCATAAAAGAAGAAAAGTTAGTTATATAGTGTAAGTTTAAAATGAAACCTGCTCTTAAGATGTTCCCCTTTGATTAGTACTTTAACACCTCTAAGGTGTGTAATCTGACTAAGATAAGAGATCTAGAATGTGGGGAGCCATGTATTTGGTCCAATATTTAATAGAACAAATAGATTTTTAGGTGTGAATAATAAACACAAATGGGTTCCCTTTTAAACAAGATAGAAGGAGCACTATTGGAATAATTTAAAATATTAAATTAAGATATATTAGATTTGTATACCAATTGTGAGAAAAGTAATTTATTTAAAATATAAGATTATTATCGTTATAAATTTATTCATACATTAAAAATTATGCATGGTTTTATTTTTTAATCCTTATCATTTTTAACCACTATTTAACACTTTTAACTCCTACAACGATATCATCTAAATTATAATTTTAGGGTTAATATAATAACTATAAACTGAAAAACTACTAATAAATTAGGCATTTATAATCTTTTAAGACATATCCCAATAATTTTTTAAAGTTTATATTTTTCAATATATTTTTTTATTTTAAAATATCAATAATGTTAATTTTGACAATATTCAATAGTTATCATTTTAATAGTATCATAAAAATATGATATATTATAAAACATATGTATAAAACATCACTAACAAGAAAATGTAATATAAACAATTATTTTATGGAATTTATCATCTCTAAATATATATTTTTAGTAATTTTAATATAATTTATTTGAAATTCTCTTTAATGAAACTCTTACTAAAATATCATTGTGAAAACCTTAAATTTAGTTAATTTTTTTCTAAAAATTAAAAAAACTTATCATGATGTAGATAAAAATATGAACTTTAAAAACACAATTTATAGTCAAACATATTCCTTATATAACCCCATATTAAATTTTTTTCACCTTTTAAAGAAAAGTGTAATAAAATTTACTTTTCTATGAATATAATATTATTAATGTCATACTCTCATCCAAATGGCTTAAAAAATGTATAATTTATACCAATAAAATATTTTGGTTAATAAAAACTCATCCCATGAAATTATGAAGTGTTTTATGGTAATTTTATAATATTTATTATATCATTTTTACCCTTAATTACAAGATTTTCCTTTAATCATGTTGGTAACAAATTACTATTGTTACTTATCATAATCTCCAAAATTTAAAAGGAAAATTTTATATAATTTTAAACATATTAATATAAATATGGAATCAATTTTTAAAAATTATGAACAATTTAATTGTCAAAAATAATTAAAAATTAATAGATTTTACGAAATAAGAATTCAGGTTTTTAAAAAAATATTGTTCAGAAGTCAAAAAAGATACTATATCCAATTTCAATGTGGATATAATTAAAATCACCTAAATTATATTACATTATAAAAACATGATATAATTATACTTTAAAATAAATTCAAAATCTAATATAAAAAATTATAAAAAAAGTCATTTTCAAATAATAATACAATATGTTTTTAGTATTCATAATAAAATAAATCTCATTAGAAAAATTTGAAAAATTAAACAAAAATAAATTATTACTATACTATTAAATAGAAAAATTTTACTTTTTCAAATTTTATTTATAAAATTTTCAATGACTATATTAAAGGATATTTCTCCATAAAAAGGAGGCAAATATGTCCTTTTAGAAAAATACTTCTTTTATAAGTAAAATTATACTTGTTCTTCTATATTTCTAGAAATCACATAAGATGAATTATAAAAATTTTAAAAAATAAATTATACATATATTTAATTAACATAAGAAAACTATACTGATTTTATTATCTATTGATATAAATAACAGTTGGGCACATGTAAATAGTTTTTCAGAAAAATATTTCCTTTGATTTTAAAAAGGGTTTTACATTCATTTATAATTAATTGTTTGAATAATTATATATACAAGTGTAAACCATATTTTCATAATTTATTTAACCCTATTCATTACTTCAATTCTATATTTTAGTTTATAATGGTAAAAATTAAATAATAATAGTTAGTTGTTCATTTAACCTTGATGAGATAAATAATGCACACTTTTTAACATAATGTTTCCTTTAAAAAACTCCTGATGTTTCACATATTATCCACTTTTTTATTCTATGTTGTGTATATATATCTTATGAATATATTAAATAATTATTCCCATGAATATACGGGACCCATATAACCATATTATTTTTTATATTTTATGTGGAAAATGATTCAAATGATACCAATGTGGTAAATGATTTATGTTACAATATCAATGTTTATCCGGTTTTTTATGATCATGTCTCCAATGATGATGTACTATGATCCACATATCAAGAAACCCATTACATTTATTATCCTAAAGTAATTTCATAAAAATACACGCGTTAATTTAATTTCCCACACTTTTTACTCCATATTTCAAAAGTAATTTTTTATTTAAAACGGTCTATATATCCCACATTGGTTGAAAATTATTTTTCTTCTATGTCCATATTATATAATAAAATTAAATGAGTGTATTTAGTATTCTTAAAATAATGATTAATGTTATTTTTATCAATGTTTTTATTTTTTTCAATTTTTTTAAATCAATCTTCATTTTATATTTAGAATGATTTTTTTGAATTTTTACTAAAAATGTGATGGGAATAATAGTTTTAATGTTTATGTCATAAATGGTATTTATTGTCATCTTGACCACTTAATGATTTAATACTAAAAGTAACTATTTCCAAATATATTTTCAAATAAAATTTTCCATTTAATAATTCATAAGAATTGTATTTATAAAAAATATTTCACTTGGGAATGGTCATTTTCCTCAAGAAATATCTCATGTAAGATTTCAAATTGATTCTCCATTTAAATGACATCCTTTGATGTTTCATAAGATTTACTAGGAACATGATCCTATGAATCCATACATATTCTCTCTCTGGATGGTATATGTTTGTGATTATAGGATGATTATGAAACTAGATTCTTTTCCATGGGATACACTATGAAAAAATAATTATATGTTTATGAATCATGTTTATCTTAAATGGGTTATGCTATACTCAAATGATTAAGAAAACCATTTATTTTCACGGTTCTGATATGGAAAATGTTCTATGATCTTGTGGTACACATATGAATGACTTTCATTTTTATATGGATGAGACCTATATATCCTGATAATTCATTATGTATGGATTTATATTACATGACATAAAAATGATTATAATGGGGAGTAAATGTATTTCAGTAAGGGGATTTTTCTACTATGACAGTCTTAGGTGTATCCCATGTGTAGTATAATGGTTTTGGAAGTAATCCAATTCCACTATAATTGTTTTCACAGTATATCTTGACTACTAAGGAAATTATTTTTTTATTTATGATTTTTTGTGTTTCATAAATCTATATCTTGTTCAAATATTATGATCTCATGTCTCTTGTTATTTATTCCATTATTATTCATGTCTTATGAACTACCAATATTTATTCTATGACTCATGATTATGTTTTCTAATTTGTAGGGTATGGTTTTAAAATATTATTATCTTGTTCTCATTCCCTTATACACACTCTATGCTGATATCTCACTTGTTCACCCTAATATAACATTTGAGTATGACATTTCTTATGCTACTTTTCCCCTGGTTTTGTAAAATGTTACTTTGTGTGATATGATTAATAAGGGAACCAATTTTGAAGGAAATAGATTGAAATAATGTAATTCACATATAAAGTAGAAGTTTATGTATCCATGTTTCCAAAGGAACAACATATATATGATTCGGGAATGGATCATTATGTTATATAGTGAATATCCATATTTTAAGATGTAATATATATGTATTAGATGTTTTCCTCACTAGATTATTTGTTTGTTCATCATCTTATTTGATTATTACTAATAATTTTTAGTTTATTGATTTATATGTTTCTCAATATCCTAGCTGGATAATATACCCTATGATGTATATGTACTATATTAAGTGAATTAGGTTAATGACATTATAAAAATGTAATTCAGCTCTATATGTTTCCATCAAAGTTTTCATTATTCCCCATATAATCAAGTGGTAATCTATGAAGGTTAGACCCTATGAAACTAATTTACCATATTAAGGTCTATCATAGGGTTCATTGTACTCTAAGATGTTTATCCCCCATCTAGAATAGTGTTAATTCCATTTTACCCAACAATGTCTGTTTTTACCCTATGATAATGATGGCGTTATACCATAAGAAATTTTTAAGGTACCATAAAAAGTGTGAAAGGTTATTAAAATTACCATTTTTTATCTAGAGAAGTTTTTTTATGTCTCTCCAATATTTTCTGAACAAATTTATTTCACATTTCAAGTAGTGAAAGTCAATTTAATTTACCTTAAAGTATCATTTGATGAAAATAAAAATTGTCTTCATTATTTGTTAAACCTAAAAATCCCTTGGATGATCTCTCTGCACTCCATGACATTTCTTTCAAGGCTTATAGAATCAATATCCCTTTTATTTATATGAAGACTCACCATTCATCCTTATGATACATATGAAAATCCTTCTTGTAATTACCTTGAATTTGTTCTTATATAACTATATTATGGATTCTTATGTAGATCATTATTTTTTAGTTTCATATGTATAAAATAATGTTGTATATGCATAACTAATTTATCTTTATTTGGATTCAATGAAAATATGAATGGTCATTATATTGATCTACAATCATTCATACAAAACTGAGTTTATCATTATGAATATCTATAAATTACCACATAACTGAAGTCATATTCAACAGTATTTAACTTGATGAAAAACTCACCATTAAACAAATTTAAGATATTATACATGAATATAAATTTTAAAATACTTTAAGAAGAAGATACATTATCTTCATTTTCCATCACTATTGATGAAAGAAGATTGTTTTTGATTTTTAATGTAATAACCTTCTTTTCTCAGTTTTGATTGGGTAGTAGCAACTTACCCATCATCAAATAAACATTGAAAACCACACCATAGTTTTTATAATTTTTTTATAGAAATCAAATATTACCTTTTACATGGATTATTTAATCTCCCACATCATGTTTATTCCTAATATAATTAAATGAATCATGAAAATAATTGTGTATTTTTCAACACCCTCTTGTTGATAATAACTAAAAGGTGTAATTTAGGGTAGGCCTTATTAATCATTATTAAATATTCAACGATGTTTCTTTTCCCACCATTAGTTTTCATTATTAGTTTTATTTAATGTTGGATGAAGGTTGGAACTACTTATATCATAATAACGAGTCTTCAGTTATGCAACACTAACTCAACATTGGAAACCCTGGTGTGGAAAAATGAGTGCTTAAACCAAGGCATCAAGGATTTCTATAAAATAATCCATCATGTACCATTATCATGTTTATATTTTAAGTAATTCATATTCTATTAATAAAATAAAATTTTTAACTCACAATTTAAAAAAACACATAAAAATTTGAATTTCATAATGGTTTTCACACCAATTCAAATATATTTTTATCAACCAACACCCTTATACATCAAGTGTAATAAACTCAAAAACAAGGACTAAATGTGTGATTAGAATACATAATACACATATCAAATGTTGTCTAATATTTTCAAATTTTATGATTTAAAACAAAACATTGTAGCTTTAAATCACATTAAACCATCCTCAAGAGAAGAACTCATTTCCACATCATCATGGTTGTTAGAACACTTTATGAATGTCAGATCCTCCTATCATTTATAAATGAAATCCTCATCCTACTCCCTTAGAATTTCAACTCTTTTAATTACCTATATCTTTGTGAACATAAACAAATAAGTGGTAATTAGGGAGAAATTGAAATTTTCTATTTAATGGGATCTGAAATGTTATAAGTGGTATATGATGCAATGTATTTTTATCCATTCAGTTTTAAAATATTATGACTAATTTATTATGATTTCACTGATCATTATGATTTCTAATTTAATGTTCAATATAAATTTTCTTCTCATTTTCAATATTATTCTCAGTGAGAACAACATTATTCATTTTATATTTCAAAAAACGTACTCCTTTTTATTGTTTATCCATCATATTTGAAATTTTCAACCATAAATTACTTATTTTTAGAAACACTTGATGATTGTTTTATTATTCTTCTTATGCGATGACCCCTTCATCACAACCAATTTGGTATTATTTTTCTTTGCTTCTTTCCTTTGACATTCATGAACTCTTCATTTTTGTTTAGAAATTTCATAAATTTGGTGGATATAACTTCTATCATCTATCACCATCCAAAAATATGTTTATAAATGTCAGAGTCTTCCATATTTTATATCCTCTTAGTAATTTTATATTATTCATCTTGGATTGCATGTATTAGACTAATCATGTTATTGCTTTCATTTATTGATCCTTTACATAGAGATTATATCTTTCTCCCATTAGAACTGATATTCAAGGTCAAACAATAATATTCAATTCTGTGGCCTCATCTACAATAATATAATCATATTATATTTTTGAATGGGACATCATTTACATCATTTTTTCCAAATTTATTTAGACTGATTGATTCATTATTCTTTTTTTTCCTTCCATGTGGATGATATGATTTTTTTTATTTTTTATTAAAATTATACTAACTTATAAATTTCACATAAATATATAATTTTCTAATGATGGATACATACCATAATTATTCCTTGTTGTTACAAGCTATTTTAAAAATCCACATAAATTTTTAAGTGAAGAAAATGTATTTTTATGACCAATAATATAATTTATATAAATTTTAAATCCTTTCATAATGCCTATTTTATGATTCTACTATGCTCCCCTAGAAATTAATACTTTAATAGATCATATTTAGAATTATAATATTCTATAAATAAATGACCTTATATCTAAAACTATATCAAAACAAACATTGACGGGAAAATTTCCTTCTTTTGATATTGGGGGAAGTCTGGATAGAAATAGTGGATTGATATTTTTTACATCTTTAACACCATTTGGGACTACATTTAAGGATAGTTTTATCATATATATGCCTATTTTTACCCTAAATAAGTTGATAATTGTTCCATTATTTTTATGCTACCTTACATTTCATGATCTAGAATTAAATTCTATACAAGTTTTAAAAATATATTTTATCCACATAGATTTTATAAGAATGATCTTTACCATTATCAAAGATCTTGTAGTGAGTTTATCTTGTGATGATTCCAACCACTTCTTACACCATTACGATTCTTCTTGAGATTATGATTATTCTATGGAGTATTTGTAGAAATAATTATTCTATCAGTTATTTAGGATGATTAAGGATTTTCCCCTCTATATTCATCAATATAAAATCTATCCCAAGAATTATTATTTTTAGATAATATTATTTATCCTATATAAAACCTAATAAATTTTCCAAAACTATAATAATATCACTAGTTTTTTCTTAAAGAAAATTGATGATTTCATACAATGTATTAATAACCTAGTTCACTATTTATAATTAATATCCAATTGAGTATTATTGATTTCTATAGCAGCTTCATGTGTAACCTATATAGCATGTTTCCATTATATAATAATTTTATTAAAATTATCATTTCGATCAATGGTACCTTACTAGTTTTTTCCATCAATATCTATTTTAATTCCATAAAAAATCTATTTTGTTCCTTAAAATCCACATTTGTGTTGAAATTTTTATAGATTATAAAAGACTCACATGATATTTATTTCATGAATGAATCATGTAATTATAAATATAATTTTTCATCATATATCCCCTAAAAACATGAAAATTTGTGAAATCTCATCTATAGTGATCATTTGGAAATATTTACTTATCTCATAATAAAAATGACTATGTGACTCATCAACCAATAAGCCATACAGAAAGAACATACATCATCTAAAGAGTAATGATTTGTAAATAGATAATTACCACTATAATTATCATCATGTGGTAGTGTCTCCATTTTATCTTATGAAATATTTTCCATACATCAATCCCTACATTAATTCATATCCTTGGATTATTATCCAATACATCAATTTAATCTTTAAACATGTAACGACCCAAACTTTTTGAATAGTATATTAACTTAGTCTTAACGATTTAATAGAGATGTTAATGGTTAATGCAGAAAGAGGAGTCAATGGCTTCATCCAGTAGACTCTAACCTTATTAAGGCCACTTATCAGAGCTTGGGAAGGAGGTGGCATATTTGGGCTTCGCTTTGGACCAAGCCCAAGCCGAACTCCAGCGTGTCAATCTTGAACGGAAACACCTATGAGAGAATTTCAAGTTAGTAGAGATTAATACTAGGGAAATGATATCTCAGCCTCCCTCAGATTCTCTCACCATAGCACACCTTACACTTAGGTCATATTCTGGTGTTATAAGGGGCTATGTGACGAGACCGTATCTACATTGTGTAATCCTTTGGGATGAATAAAATTGAGATTTCTTCCTTCAGTGAAGATTGTGAAATTTCAAATGTCCGGAAAATTTCAGGATGTATATTTGAAAAAAGGGATATTTTAAAATATTTTTGTAAACATTAAATAATTAATTATGTGTTATGGTTTTCAAAAAATGGTCTTCTACAAATGTGGTCAGTACGAAATTTTGAGTCTAATAAGATCAACTTATTTTATGGTGAATAGTGTTTTATGAATAGTTATTTTACGCTTAGGATTAGTAATGTGACCAAATGGATTAGTAATCTCACTTAAAGAAAGTATTAATATAATTTAGGAACCTTTATTAATTAGTTTGATTCAATAAAATTGGTAAATAACTATTTCATTAATTAATAGTCAAGTATTAGTTTTTTCAGATGAATAGTGTTTTTTATTAAAAAAATTTAATTAAAAATATTTAGAAAATTATTTTTATAAAAAGGAGTTCATTTTTGAATTCAGAGCATCGATATTATGTTAAGGTTAATTTTGGGGATTTTTCGGAAAAAAATGAATTTTCAGTGAATAGTAAAAATACAGTTTTATGGTTTCGTTATGTTTAATGACATCATGACAACATCATGAAGATGTCATGAGATATTTTAAGGGATGACCGACTAAAGGGGATGAATTATTGTATGAGGTGTCCCAAGTGGCCAATACCATGGGAAAATACCATGGGCAAGCCCATGGTATTGCCAATACCACCGATGAGGTGTCCCTTGGCCATTAATGCCTTGTCCCCTCACTTTCCCTATAAATACCAATCCATTCTCTCGTCATTTCGACTCCAAAATCATTCTCAACAAATTTCTGGTCTCCTTACCTCCCAAGGAGTCCTACTAAGGTTCCCTCAAGCCTCTCAAGGTCCCAACCATTGAGTTTTAAGAGTTACGTTTTAAGGTAAGGGATCTCACCTCTCTTTTTCGTTTCAAGTACTCTCTTTTATGTCATTTCTTTTAAGCCCCATGTTCTTATGATGGGGATTTTATTTAATATTCATCAAACTGTACTTTTAATGTTCATATGAAGAGATACCCCCTCTTTCTCTCATCAATTCGTTTTAAGAATTTTTAAGTGGCGCCGTTATGCTGCTGAATTTTTAAGAGATTCTATCACCTTTCTCATTTTTCAAAGTTCAACTTTCATGTCAAGTCTTTCAAGTTCCTTTTTATTATTTTGGGGTATGATCTATATATATATATCATACTTTACTTTTATGTTCATATGATGAGAGACCCTATTTGATCTCGTCAAATCATTTTTTTGAAGTTTAAGTGACGCCGTTAGGCTGCCAAATTTTCATAAGAGAAATCTTATTTTTTTATTCCTTTAATGTTCTTTATTTCATATGGTATATCTTTAAAATTTCATTACCATGTTCTTAAATACATTATATTCTGTCCCCTACTGTTTTATGGATCATTTATGAGTGGGTGACCCATGTCCCATCTCTTTTCCATGTTTTCTAAAACCTCGTAACATAGCCGTTATGCTGCAGAATTTCCGTCTCAAAATGTATCTATCTTATTCTCAAATTAATTTATTTTATTAAGTTAATACTCAAAGATATTTCTTCTAAAGGTTTATTCACATATATACCAAAATTTTCTATTTTAAATTCTGGTATTTACATACATGACACCCGCTTTCCCTTTCTATGGGTTTGAAGTGACATAAAGATGATGTCTTTAAAGGAGTTTTTAAAACGTTATGATTATGAAATGAAACCCATTTATTTTATGCTATATGGGTTGTTTATTAAATTATTGATGATGATATATGTGGCTCACATGATAATAATGGTAAATTAAGGATTCTCCCTGATAGCGCTCCAATGGATTGGGTAAAGACTTAATCTCTAGAGATGACCATTTTTAACGACGCATTGGCGAATAACCTTGGTAATTTTTAATTACTCCTTGGGGATGGACTTTGGTGAAACAAAAATGATTGTCTATGTTAAATGTTGTACCCACACCTTCAAGTTATGAAACGCGTTATTTTTATTATGATATTCCTCATGATCTATTTCTCATGCCTTAAAGTTGTTTATCATGACCTTATTGATGTATCTCAAGTTCACAGGTAAAATATTTCTCTTGTTTCCCTTACTGAGCCTTCTTCTCACCCTTTCTTTTGATGTGTGTCACCAGGTTATGAGATGCAGTAATGAACCAAGGTTGAACATAAGTAGAATCCTTTCAAGTGTTTAAGAAGAATTTTTTATGATGTTTTCATGTTTTAAGTTCCTAGTTTCCAAGACACTAAACCTTAAAGATCCTCGGTTTTATATAATTTAATGAAAGTTTATGTTAGAAAAATGCATGATACCACAGTTGGTATCAGAGGATGGTTTAGATATTTGTGGAAATTAGGATATAAAAACTTTAGTAAGAACCCTATAGAAAAGTTTAAATATAGGAAAACTTCCTAGTATTTTGGTAAGTATTGAGTAAGTGGTTTATCAAACAAACACATCCCTGTCTGGATACGAGTAGGTAGAGGCGGCTCTGGAATAGATGTACATAGGGGTAAAACCCAAAAACACCGCTTTGAGCTAAACATGAATGGGAACTGGTGCACGATAAAGGGCCTTTCTGCACTCTTGGTTACGACACTCCCGAGGGATATGTTTGGTTAATCACAATATTTTTATGAATCATTATGAAGTAATTATAGAGAAATGCAATTGTCTATGCATGAAGTCTTAGTTAAAAGATTCAAGAATTAAATAAGTTTCTCACTAAGGTTTTATTATTTTAGAAAATTGCGTGAAATAGGAGAAACCGTGCAGATGGTGACCGCAATGCACCGTGTGCTGACAGCCCTCCGATGGAAGCTGTAATGGAAACATTCATGCGAATGATGAACCAACTGACTCAAGTTGTGAGTAATAACTTGAATCAAGCTGAGAGGCCGATCTCACCACGAAAGGAACAACACTCTGTTGAGTCATTAATGCGTCAAAGGCCACCAACATTCAGTGGATCTACTGACCCATTGGTTATGGAACAATGGATAAGCTCTATTGAAAAGATATTTTCTGTACTCCTTTGTTCAGAAAAAGAAAAAGGCACCCTTGCTGTTTACTACCTAGAGGGAGAAGCTGATCAGTGGTGGTCACTAGTCAAAAACACAAAGCCTAGAGGAGAGATGGAATCTATGGAGTGGGATGATTTCCGGGGAATATTCTTTAATAAGTATTTCCCTCGTTCCATGAGAATGATAATGGAGAAAGAGTTTCTCGAGCTGAAGTAGAAGGAGAGCGAATCTGTCGGATGCTATGAGATGAACATCACCTGACTTTCACGATATACCTATAGCTTTTTCATGGATCCAAGTGGGAAGGTTGATAGATTTTTTGGTGGACTGAGACCTAATATGCGGAAGAATCTAGACAAACGGGACTACGATAGCTACAAGGAGATCGTGCGGAGTGCAATGAAATTTGAGCTAGAGTTTGGTGAGATGAAGTGGTCTCATAAATCAAATGACAAGAAGAGATCGTTGGAGCCCAGTTTAGGGAAGACTTTTGATCAGGGAGGAGGTGGAAAGCAAATGAAACTTAGCACATGCAATAAATGTGGGAAGAAGCATTCGAGGAACTGCTTGATTGGAAGTGGAAAGTGCTGCAAGTGTGGAAGAGGAGGCCATATTGCTCGGAATTGTAGTATTGAGGTGAAGCCTCAACTCCCCAACACTAACGAAGGAGGAAAGATGGTTCTGGCCCTACCCGAAGTCCATTTCTTCAAGTGTGGACAGCTTGGGAACTTTTCTAATCACTGTCCAAATCCAAGGGCAGTGGAGGGGAATCACCATCAACCTCAGCAAAGGCCAGGGGATCAAGGTCGTGATTTTTCTATCACAACAACTGAAGTTGAAGCTCCAAATGATGTGGTAGCAGGTACTCTTGTTTTCCTCTCAAAACTAGCAAGTACTTTTCTTGATTCTGGTTCGACGCAGTCCTTTATTTCCTCCAAGTTTGCATAGAATATAGAATCAATCCCCGAACTGCTAGAGGTAGAGTTGTCAGTCAAGACTCGAAGTGGGATTATCCATGCATCAACAATGTTTAGAGACTCTAGTGTTTACTTTAGTGAGCACAATCTTATCTCAAATCTAGTAGTCATTCCCATGATGGAATTCGACGTTATACTAGGGATGGACTAGCTCTCAAAGTATAATGCAAAGATAAAATGAAATAGTAAGGAAATATCAGTAGTCTTGATTGAACGACCTACAATTATCTTCCAAGGAGAGATATCCCGAACTGATCCCTATCTAGAAGCACCTCCTATAGCATTCTTTATGGAGTTAATCAGTGATGATGAATAAGTAAGAGGGAGTATACAAATAGAGGATGTTACGATTGTTCCAGAATACATGGATGTATTTCTTGAGGAGTTACCTGGACCTCCCTTAGAGAGAGAGGTAGATTTCTCCATTGAACTCGTACCTGGATCCCAACCGATATAAAGAACCCCATATAGAATGGAAAATGTGGAGCTAAAAGAGTTAAAGAAACAACTCCAAGACTTGTTGGAGAAGGGGTTTATCTGACCGAGTGTGTCTCCTTGGGGAGAACCAGTTCTCTTTGTGAAGAAGAAGGATGAATAAATGTGGCTTTGCATTGATTATAGAGATCTGAACGGGATCACAATGAAGAACAAATACCCGCTTCCAAGAATTGATGATTTATTCAAAAAACTTGGTGGGGCTCAATTATTCTCCAAGATTGACCTTCGATCTGGTTATCATCAACTGAGGGTGAAGAAGGAAGATATTCCAAAGACTGCCTTCCAATCAAGATATGGGAATTATGAGTTTACTATTATGCCCTTCGTCTTGACTAATGCTCTTTCTATTTTCATGTATTTGATGAATAATGTCTTTAATGACTACCTTGATAACTTTTTGGTAGTTTTTATTGTTGATATATTGATATATTCAGAAATTCATGAGGAGCATGAAGATCATATGAGTGTTATTTTGAAAACTCTGTGGAAGGAGAGGCTCTTTGAAAAGTTCAGCAAGTGTGAGTTTTGGTCACAACAAGTGGATTTCTTGGGGAACATCGTAACCAATGAAGGAATATCGGTTGACCCTGCAAAGACAATGGTTGTAGAGGAGTGGCCTCACCCCCCAATAGTATTTGAGATTCGTAGTTTCCTTGGTTTAGCAGGATATTATCGGAGGTTTGTGAAAAAAATTTCACGACATTCTAATCCACTAACCAAGTTGACTCGAAAAGGGGTTATGTTCATCTGGAAAAAGGAATGCGAGGAAAATTTCCAAGAGCTGAAGAAGAGATTGGTTACTTCATATGTGTTAACACTACCCTCTATCGGAGAAGGATTCATTATTTTTAGCGATGCATATCTTAAAGGGCCTGGGTGTGTCCTCATGCAAAATGACAAGGTAATTGCTTATGCATCTTGACAGTTAAAGATTCATGAGCAGAATTATCCTACACATAACCTAGAGCTAGCAGCGGTTGTTTTTTCTCTAAAGATATGGAGGCACTATCTTTATGGGGAGAAATGTGATATATACACTAACCACCAAAGTGTAACGTATATTTCCACGCATAAAGAATTGAACATGATATAAAGGAGAAGGTTGGAGCTTACTAAAGACTATGATTGTTCTATTCATTATCACCCTGGAAGAGAAAACAAAGTTGCAGATGCGTTAAGCAGGAAAGACCCTACTGTTCTGGAAACAATGAGGATCCTAGGAGATCCCTTGATTAAAGATCTAGTGAAAATGGACATGGGAATTGTAAGGGAAGGGACATCATCAACGCTATCACAAATGATTTCTCAACCTTCATTACTTAAGAAGACCAAGAAGGCTCAAAAAGAAGATCTTTTGTTGCAGGAGAAGTTTGAGGCTGTGAAGGATGGGAAGTTTCCTAGTTTTAGTATTGGTCAAGAATGTGTATTGAAATTCCTTACAAGACTATGTGTTCCATCTATTCCGGAGATAAAGAAAGAACTAATGGATGAAGCTCATAGATCTACATTCTCTATACATCTGGGGAGCACTAAAATGTATAGAGACCTTCATGATCATTATTGGTGGGATAACATGAAGAGGGAGATTGCATATTACACTACAAGATTCCTTGTGTGTCAACAATTAAAGGCAGAACGACAACTTCCTAAGGGGGTATTACAACCGGTACCCATACCAGCATGGAAGTGGGATAATATCACTATGGACTTTGTCACTGGTCTCCCAAAAACTTCCCAAGGGAACAATGCGATATGGGTTATAGTGGACCATCTCACCAAGACCACCCATTTTATCTCTATTTGGGAAGATTTCTCTCTGGATAAACTTGCCAAGACATACGTAAAGGAAGTGGTAAGGATGCATGGGGTACCACTATCCATCGTATCTGATCATGATCCAAGATTCACATCAAAGTTCTGGAGAAGTCTTAAATAAGCTATGAATACTGAATTGAATTTTAGTACAGCCTATCACCCTCGAACTGATGGCCAATCTGAAAGGACTATTCAGACACTTGAGGACATGCTGAGATTATGCTCAATGGAATTTAATGGTGGATGGGATAAACACCTCCCATTAGTTGAGTTCTCATACAAAAACAGCTTCCATTAGAGTATTCAGATGGCACCCTATGAAGCTCTGTATGGAAGGCGATGTAGAACTCATACTTGTTGGGATGAAGCTGGTGAGAGAAAGATTCTTGGGCCTGATCTTGTGCAATAGATGACAGAATAGGTTCATGCCATCCAACAACACATAAAGGCTGCTTAGAGTCGGCAGGAGAGCTATGCTGACAACCGTCGAAGGTACTTGGAGTTTGGGATTGGCGACAAAGTCTTCCTTCGAATTTATCCATGGAAGAGAGTCATGCGGTTTGTGAAGAAAGGAAAGCTCAGCCCTAGGTAAATTGGCCCCAATGAAATCCTTGATCACATAGGAGTAGTGGCCTATCGTCTTGTACTTCCACCGAACCTAGCTCATGTTCACGATGTCTTCCATGTATCTCTCTTGAGGAAGTACATACCCGACCCTTCGCATGTACTAAACCCAGAGGTGGTACAACTGGAACATGACATCTCTTATGATGAGCATCCAGTGGAGATCTTAGACCATAGAGACAAGGTTCTACGCAACAAGACTACCCACCTTGTGAAAGTGTTGTCGAGGAATCATAAGTATGAAGAAGCGACTTGGGAGCCTGAGGAAACAATGATGGAAAAGTACCCTCACCTTTTCGACTAGGCCTTTGGTTTGAAATTTCGGGGACAAAATTTCATAAGGGGGGAAGAATGTAACGACCCAAACTTTTTGAATAGTATATTAACTTACTCTTGACGATTTTATAGAGATGTTAATAGTTAATTCAAAAAGAGGAGTCGATGGCTTCATCCATTAGACTCTAACCTTATGAAGTAAACTTATCAGAGCTTGGAAAGGAGGTGGCATCTTTGGGTTTCGCTTTGGACCAAGCCCAAGCCGAACTCCAGCGTGTCAAGCTTGAACGGAAACGCTTACGGGAGAAGTTCAAGTTAGTAGAGATTACTACTAGGGCAATGTTATCTGAGCCTCCCTCAGATTCTCTCGCCATAGCACACATTATAATTAGGTCATATGCTGGTGTTATAAGGGGCTATGCGACGAGACCGTATCTACTTTGTGTAATCCTTTGGGATGAATAAAATTGAGATTTCTTCCTTTAGTGAAGATTGTGAAATTTAAAATGTCCGGATAATTTGAGGATGTATATTTGAAAAAAAGGGATATTTTAAAATATTTTTGTAAACTTTAAATAATTAATGATGTGTTATGGTTTTCAAAAAATGGTCTTCTACAAATGTGTTCAGTACGAAATTTAGATTCTAATAAGATCAACTTCATTTTTGGTGAATAGTGTTTTATGATTAGTGATTTTACGCTTAGGATTAGTAATGTGACCAAATGGATTAGTAATCTCATTTAAAAAAAGTATTAATATAATTTAGGCACCTTTATTAAGTAGTGTGATTCAATAAAATAGGTAAATAACTGTTTCATTAATTAATAGTCAAGTATCAGTTTTTTAGGTGAATAGTGTTTTTTATTTAAAAAATTAAATTAAAAATATTTAGAAAATTATATTTATAAAATTGAGTTCATTTTTGAATTCAAAGCATTGATATTATGTTAAGGTGAATTTTGGGGATTTTTTTGAAAAAAAAGAATTTTCAGTGAATAGTAAAAATACAGTTTTAGGGTTTCAGTATGTTTAATGACATCTTGACTGCATCATGATGATGTCATGAGATATTTTAAGGGATGGACGACTAAATGGTTGAATTATTTTATGAGGTTTCCCAAGTGGACAATACCATGGGAAAATACCATGGGCAAGCCCATGGTTTTTCCA
Source organism: Viscum album (assembly GCA_963277665.1). Taxonomy (NCBI): domain Eukaryota; kingdom Viridiplantae; phylum Streptophyta; class Magnoliopsida; order Santalales; family Viscaceae; genus Viscum; species Viscum album. Next base: position 1,445,262,810 of record OY728151.1, on the reverse strand, counting down.
ATACCACCGATGAGGTGTCCCTTGGCCGTTAATGCCTTGTCCCCTCACTTTCCTTATAAATACTAAGACATTATCTAATAATTTCGACTCCAAAATAATTATCAACAATGTTATGGTATCTTTACCTCCCAAGGAGTCCTCCTAAGGTTCCCTCAAGCCTCTCAAGGTCCCAACCTTCGAGTTTTAAGAGTTACGTTTTAAGGTAAGCGATCTCACCTCTCTTTTTTGTTTCAAGTACTATTGTTTATGTAATTTCTTTTAAGCCCCATGTTCTTATGTTGGAGATGTTATTTAATATTCATACTAATTCCCTTTTAATGTTCATATGATGAGATACCCCCTCTTTCTCTCATCAATTCGTTTTAAGAATGTTTATGTGGCGCCGTTAGGCTGCCGAATTTTTGAGGGATTCTTTCACCTTTCTCATTTTTCAAAGTTCTACTTTCATGTCAAGTCTTTCAAGTTCATTTTTATTATGTTGGGGTATGCTCACTGTATCTATCATAATGAACTTTTATTTTTATATGATGAGAGACCCTATTTGATTTCATCAATTCATGTTTTTGAAGTTTAAGTGACGCCGTTAGGCTGCCTAATTTTCATAAGAAAAATCTTATTTTTTGTCTTCCTTTCATGTTCTTGATTTCATATGGTATATCTTTAAAATTTCATTAAAATGTTCTTAAATCATTTATATTCTGTCCCCCTACTGTTTTATGGATCATTTATGAGTGGGTGACCCATTTCCCCTCTCTTTTCAATGTTTTCTAAAACCTCATAACATCGCCGTTATGCTACAGAATTTATGTCTCAAAATGTCTCTATATTATTCTCAAATTCATTTATTTTATTAAGTTAATACTCAAATATCTTTCTTATAAAGGTTTATTCACATATATACCAAAATTTTCTTTTTTAAATTCTGGTATTAACATACGTGAGACCAACTTTCCCTTTCCGTGGGTTTAAAGTGACATAAAGATCATGTCTTTGAAGCACTTTTTAAAACGTTATGATTATAAAATGAAACCCATTTATTTTATGCTATATGGGTTGTTTATGAAATACTTGATGATGATATATGTGTCTCACATGATAATAAAGGCAAATTAAGGGTGTTCCCTAATAGCGCTCCAATGCATTGGGTATGGACTTAATCTCTTGAGATGACCATTTTTAACGACACCTTGGTGAATAACCTTGGTAATTTTTAATGACACATTGGGGATGGAACTTGGTGAAACGAAAATGATTGTCTATGTTAAATGTTGTAGCCATAGTTTCATGTTATGAAACACGTATTTTTATTATGATATGCCTCATGATTTCTTTCTCATGCCTTAAAGTTGTTTATCATGACCTTATTGATGTATCTCAAGTTCACATGTAAAATGTTTCTCTTGTTTCCCTTACTGGACCTTCGGCTCACCCTTTATTTTGATGTATGTCCCCAGGTTGTGAGATGCAGTAATGAACCTAGGGTGAAAATAAGGATAATCCCTTCAAGTTTTTAAGTATAATGTTTTATGATGTTTCCATGTTTTAAGTTACTACTTTCCAAGACACTAAACCTTAAAGATCCTCAGTTTTGTATAATGCAATGAAAGTTTATGTTAGAAAAAGGCGAGAATCCATAAAACAACTATGGTGGTTGATTTCCCCATATTATAAAATTATCCTCATTCATCAAATTTGAGGTTCATATAGATAAATTAATAATACATTTTGAATAAAAAGATCCAATCCTGGAAAAACATTATTTGATTCCACTGGTAGATCCTTTTGAGTCATCCATCAACACTGAGAGGGGAGTGGATTAATGTACACAAAGTTTACCATGATTTATATTCCTTTTTATTTCTCCCTCTTATACTCATACCTCTACCCTAGTTATTAAATTTTGACCAATTGATACACACCAAACCCTTGACTTAGTATTCAGTAGGGAATGGTTACAAATAGAAGAACATAAGGATTTCACATAGCGTGGCTACTTATTAGAAAACTTACACCTTATGTTTTTCAACTATAATTGGGATAAAAAATATATTATCACTATTGATTATAGTGATTATAATTACCTTGAAAGTGGTTGATAACTTTTTTTATATATTCATAAATGTTTATGAGGGAGGGTATCTTCATATTTCTTATATTCGTTGTATAATTTATGCGGGAGTTAATTATACTGTACCACATAATCTTTGTTTCACACTAGATTAGAATATATTATCCTTTCATCTCATGTTATTCAATTCTCCTCGTTTAAAAAAAATGAAAAAGTCTCTAATTGCCATGTTAAGATAAATAGTAACTCATGTATGTTGGTCTTATTCATTAACTTGGATATACTATGATATTAAAAAATATTTTATATTTTATCTCCAAATTGTAATCACATGATATAAAAAAAATAGTAGAAAATCCATCAGACTCAATATATTTATATAATTTCAAAGACATCATAAACCCCATTTGTTTACTCTTAACCTTCAACACACAGGTGCACACCTAAATGGTTTTGTCTTCTACTTTCTCAATAAAAATGTTCTAATCAGTGGAAGTAGTTTCAAATATTCACTTATCTCCTTAGATGAAATTATTTCATTAGTTTGATTTCAATATAAATATGGTCTGACCTTTTCCCTTTATTACTTGTAAAAATAAATTCACATCTTCTAATGAATATTATTTCATTTATTTTTATTACCTTATATTATACTTTATATATGGTTTTTCCAAATAATTTAAAATATTATAATTACATCATATATTATCCCATGTGGAATCTATCATTAATATTTATCCAATTATTTAATATTTTGTCTTCATCTTATCTATATTTCCCACATTAATTTATCGTGATATCCTTCCATGTGTGCATGGATGTATTGTTATCATGGTGTGATAGCTCAAATTTCAGTGCATAATCATATAATTTTATTATAAGTATCTACTCCATCATTATATAATTAATATATTCTTCATGAACAAATAATTTATATTAATTTTGATATTAATATATCAAAAAGAATAGTTTTTTCATCATATGAATTTAATTATCCATATGAATTACCAATTATAGACTTTTCCATTTTAAGAAAACTATAACTAGATAATGTTCCCAAAAAAATCCATGTAACCTATAAAGTGGGTCATGTTCATGCCTTTGATAAAATATGTGAATTCATATCATCTTGATTCAGACATAGTCTTCATTATTCACTATGGATTCTCATAAGACCCAACATATTTTGTATTTAATAGTGATTTTGGTCCACAAAAATCCCCATCACTGAGTTCAATGAACCTTATGATGTCTAGTTCTCATCCAGTGTAGGTTTTGACAACTTATACAATATGAAGTCTAGTTATACACAATTATTTTGTTGGTCTTGTACCATATAACAATTTTAATTTACCAAATGATGTACGCAAGGTTCACCCCTTTTCAATTTTCTATATAATACACAATTTTTACATTTTATCAATATAATTAGAACATTTTAATATCACATACAAGGAATCATTATCACTTCAAACTATAGTCAATCATTGAAAGGAATTACAAATTATATTTCACAACCTTGATTCATGAGAAACTCTTTCATAGTATCTGCACTTATCTATCCATTTCCTTATTTAATGGTGTCTATAATATCCTAATTTTCAAGCCAAAAACTCATATTTCAACCTTACAATATAAATAAAAATAATTCCTCCATTATTCTGGAAATTATTCTTATGAAACTATTACAAAAACTAAGACACCTCATAATTTTGAGGACACCTATATAAAATTGAATTATACATATACGCACCTCAATCGTCATTATAAACTGTAAATGAAATAATGTAAGATAATTAAAATGAATTAAAATCAGGATTATATAGATATGTATTGTCATTATGAATATCTTAAAATTTATGCTTACCTCATTTCATTAACACTACTATTTTACTTCATGAACTTCACACTAATTACCAAATGTATGTGTGTCTACATGCATCCATATTATTGAGGTCTTTAAGATGCAGAATCATTATCTGCATTTAGAATATCCTATGATATATTTTTTCAATTTCCATTTATAATTACTATAGAAATATGGTCTTATAGTCCCATTTTTGTGTGTGTCGGGTAGTGGTTTCATGAAACTGTCACTAAGTCTAAAAATATGAAATATTTTTTAAACACCTTAATAAATTCCATTAACGATTTTCTTAAAATTAAATGAAAAACAATATTTCTTTAAATTTTTATATTTTTAACAATGGATTTTCATTTGAATTTTCACATCCTAGATAAAAATGGTTTACATTGCTATTAAATAGTTAATGTTATTTATAATCTATTTAGACTAATTCTATATAAAAATCACAGTTATTGGTAGACTAAATATCTGCTAGTAATTATAGTTCTAAAAAAATAGAACACTTTACCATCCTGAAAAAATAAATAGAAAATGTATCACTTCATTATATATACACTAGAATTCATTATATCAAATAAAATCTAAATCAATTAATAATACAAGAAATGAATAATAACATATATATTGTAACTAACCTAAAAATGTATGTGACATAGTGCTAGTGTTTACAATATTACATTTGTACAAGATAAAATAGATCACAGTATAATGGATCAATTTGTTATGTTATCTTTGATAAAATGATACATATTAGATTTCAAGATTACTTTGGAAATATAAAAAAATTTGATAAGAAACATTATTTAAACCTTGGAAGACAATCATAATATCATTCCTTATTTCATAGGGAATGGATGATAAATAAAGGGTGATATCTAATTCTCTGTAAGGTTTACATATAGTATAATATACAATGATTAAATAATTATTAATCTATATTCAAGATTGGATATTCAAAACACATGTCATTTAATAAAAAACTATAGTTAAATTATCATCCATTTCTAATATCTATAAATAAATTGTAGGGAAAATGGAAAATGAATAATTAATAATATAAATATGTAAAATGTAATATTCATGAACATTACAATAGGGCCTCAACCAAGTTATCCAGATTTTTATCATTAAGGATTATTAACCAATACATCATTCATATTAAATGTGTAGGTTTAATCCAAATACCAATCTGATATAGAATTCATGTTGTTTTGCCTCATGATACATGTCAATGCTTTAATGGGTTTTATATAACCATCCCTTCCATGTAAAATTCATGTATAATGAATTAATTATATGTTGAATGATTAATATAATTCATTATCAATAGTAATTATTAGTACATAATCATCCACATTGAATCCATAATTTGGGACATTAATATTTCTCCAATAAATTAAATATCAAAATTAATGTTCAAATTTTCATTAATACTATATATAAAAATGATAAAATATATAAAAATCATAAAATTAATTAAATAAATTTTTTAATCTTCCATAATATAATAAATATATAAATGGAAGAGGAAAATAATGTCCAATGAATAATATACAGTTATATAGAATGTAATAAGAATGATGTTAGTGAACCAAAATAATGTGTAATCTATTATCAGTAATGGATAATATAATACCGTTGATTCATTGAAAATTAATATTTTATTGTGATGAAAATTCTGAGAAAATAAAATATAATAAATACATTAAAAATAAATTCCATTCAAATTGGTGTAAGAATAGAGTTATAAAAACATTTAAAAAGAATCATTTTTTACAAATACAATGAAATTCTATTTTAATATCATTTCAATAAAAATTCACATAATATTGTAAAATAATATTCACTTAAATGTGAACGATGTAATATTTTAATATATTATTGATAATATATAATGTCTATGATGACTGGAATTTGTGTTGTAGCCTTATACATTAAAAAACCCCTATATTTTATGTAGCCTACACTATCATATTTGGAAAGAATAATTATAAATAAATTTTAATTTATGAAAACATTATTTGAATTTTTTATTAAATATTAATCATAAATAATAACATTAACTAAAAATTTAAATGAACCTCCACAAGGAAGAAAGAAATGTTTGAATTACAATATAAAAGAAATTAAGAAAATTATCATACTTGTAACATACTAGTTGATTCATGATAAAAATGAAATAGAAAAGAAAAATGTAAAACCAAAAAACAAATGGAGAATAAAATAGTTGGTGTTTGAGATATTAAGATCATATAATTTTTCTAAAGAAATTATTAACATAAATAATCATGAAATAAAATAACATTTTAATAGAAATATGTTACCTATGGTTTCAAATTAGTTTTAAATTGTTTTGAAAATAATTTATAAAAAATTTATAATTTATTAAATATATTATTAAGAAAAATTTTCATTTATATTCCATTTATATATTCATTTAATAGTTTTTTTAAAACAATACATTTAATATTTCTTGATTTCATCGACTTCTTTGGGTTATTTGTTTAACATCTTCAATTTTTAATCAGTATATATTACATTTTTGGATGATTTTGGTAATTGTTCCATCATATAATTTTTTTAATTATTTCTTGAATATAAAAATTATTCATTATATAAAACTTTAGAATAATCCATAATTATTGGAAATAAAAGAATGTATCATATGGATTTGTGGAGGAGGTAGTCCCCATATACACACAACCAATGTTATAATTTTCCAATGGACTTAATGTTATGTGGTGAGAGGATATTTTATATTTATAGAAATATAATTATATTACAAATATCATATATACAACATTTGTTCAATATTTGTTACTATTCAAGTGAAATAGTGATGGAGAATAAATTACACCATTACGTGGAGATGGTAGGGGACACACACGTGAAATGTTTCCATTTTCCATAGGATTGAAATGAAATGGAAATGGGTTATCGCATTAACATAATTCAATCAAATTATAATGGTGATGCTAAAATAATTATTTTAGGGAGGATACAACTTATTTATAAAATGTATAATAAGTAATAAACTTTGAAAAAATTAAGTAAGATGGAGAAATCTTCTTTGAGAATCATTATTCGGTATACACATTAAGAATTCATAGGATAATAATTGGTTAAGTCCGAACAATCAATAATTAACATAGGATTTAAAAAATGTGTTTTTGGTAGGGATTTTCTGAGATAGTGGTCCTATTTACTTTGAATAAGGGCAATTAAGAGTATCCCTTTTATAATTTTAGGGAGGGACACACATTAATTTAAGTACAATATTAGAATAATATAATGTCATTTTATTATGGATGTTATTCCAAATTATCATATAATATAAGATGATAATGTTTATGTCAAAAAACACCCATCGTATAGGGATTAAGTATGCCTTTTAATAATGAATATTTATATATTTATTTTTAACCCATTTAACCAATTATTCCCTTGATAGAGGTGATAAATATTTACCATGGTTAATATTTATTTTGTCTCAAAATTATTTTTAACTTGTATCCTAAAAAATTATGGTGATTACAAATATTTTGTAAATTTTATATGAAAAAATGCTTGAATCCCCCTAAATTAATTTTAATATATGTTTGTATAGAGTAATGAAAATTTATTTTATAAAAATTATTTTTAAAGCATACTATTTATTTAACAACTAAATAAGGTATACTCTTGATTCCAATAGAATTAATTTGATTTTGATAAATAAATGAAGAATATTTTCTATTTATGAAATACAACAACAAAAAGTACATTATATTTAATTCAATTAAAGATATGAAATAATTTTTTTAATTTTCAGAAGTCATTACTTCAATTTAAAAAATTTTAAGCATATATTTATTCATCAAATTTAATATTTTTATTGAATAATATTAATTATTTCTTATATATTTTTAATATTTAAATGTGTTCATAAATTTTTATGTTATTATATTATCATTATAATGTCATAAAATTGACTCTTATGGAAAATGGACATTTCAAAATATTTTCATAAAAAGAGATTATTTTTATGAAATATTAATAATTCTTCTAATGATAATTTTTCCATGATGAGTTATAAAATGAAATTAATTTATTAAAATTATATTTTTTTTTTGGATTTTATATTTTATTCTATGTCATGAATAGTTCAATGTGCATAATGTTATTATTTTTATAGAAAATAAAGAATATATATAATAATTTAATCATAGGATTTACATTAATACCTATTTTAAAAGACTCATCATCAAAATTAATAAATTCCCCCTCAAGAATAGTGAAGGGTATTTATTTATCAAAACATCTTCAAGTTCCTACATTTCCACAACTATTTTAATATTTCTCCAAGTTATATTCGCCAATCGAGTCATTATATTCTGAAACACTTATTATCTGACATAAAGTTTCTAGATATGATCTTCATAGAAAGACAAACCAAGTTCAAATTCTATTTCCATAGAGGTGTGTAGAGACCCGACCCAATTATCCACAAGAACACTGCTTTATGGCTAAGTGGCATTGGCCTTGGGGGTGCCTCCCTATATACCAAATCCAACCAAAGAGAAGTGAGTGTATTCAGAATTTATAGTGGAGAGGCTATACCCTCTGGTGCTGATGATATAATGGTCCAAGTTGAAATATATTAAGAAATAGAAGAAAAGTTTAAAAAATCTTGAACCTGTAACCTCTCTTAGGTGGAAGCAAAAGATAAAACAACAGTAGATAAATCATAACTAAACAATAGTAGCATAAAATAACTAAGGAAGGAAGATCTTAAAATATAAATATACACAAGATTCCCTAGTTCTCAACAACCATGAGGAATCCATACCTCGGCCAATGATGGAATATCGTAGTGGAGTGGTTCTATATCCAAAGAACAAGGAAACCATTAATATAGAATAAACAGGTAAACCCCCATCTTCAACATCTAGAAAATCTACCTAGCACCATGTGCCTCTCAACACCATGCATCCAAAAGAAGTCACTGATGTCCCAAAGAAACAACCAATTAATACAAATCATTTCCCTTAGACCCCTACTCAAAAGAACCCATCAGCTCAAAAAACCAACATACAAAGGCATATAGACATCTTTCCATAAAATAAAATCATTTTAAAATCATATCATGAAATCCAGTGGAATGAATATGACCATCCTCAAAAATAAATCCTAGACCAACGACCTCAAGTATGGTGAGCCTCATCCCCCAATATAGAACCTCATCATTGTCATCTAATGACTCCAAACAATCTCCAAGGATTTCTACTGGAATTACTACCATCCATTTACATAATAAATACTTATAGGGGTCGCTACCCTCATGAGTTTCCAAAACAACTACATATTTGAGTCAACCATTGTGCAAACAATTCCAGGTGGTGCTTTGGCGAATACAGGTGAGCGAGAATCAACAATTTTGGACCTAAGAAACACCAACTCTAGCACCTCTTTCCCTAGTATCCTCATTTCTCAAACCAATTTCCATGAAATACAATATCACTTTATCCTCTCCCGTGATATGGAAACCTTTTCCCCCAATCCAGAAACCAAGTTGCCGAACCTGTGATTATCATCACTCATTAAGCCCATACCTCTCCCAACCTGACAATTTTTTCCTCTAATCTTAGATTTCCATCACCACCTCTATTATCGTCAATTTCCCATCACCGCCTCATCACATAATATCCTATATATACCTCAATTATATCGAAACTAAAAAAAATCAATGAAATTTATTTTTCAATTAAAATTAATAATATAAGAAAATAAAACATAATATAAAGAACACCCCCGACCTAACTACTAAAGGTCTCGAGCCTCTCGTCCGAATCAAAGCACTTTTAGTGTTGTGAAATAATTCATATTGTAATCTCCCAAGGTTCAATTCAATTAATTAAATGAATTCATTAAATTAAAAGTGTCTATATTGGTAATTAGAATGGTTTTCTAAATGCCACGACCCCCAAACACTTGTCAAAACAAAAAAAAGTACATAACACCTTACATGGAGTCGTATACATAGAAACGTACTATATAGGCATCTAAATCGATATGATTTTTATTAAATAAGTATTTCAAATTAATTTCATTAAAATAGGGGGAAATTGTTCCCACAAATTTAGTGTTTCATAAAGAGAGGAAATGATAAATAGAAATAAGAAAAAGGGGAGACTCCCTGATACAGTTCCATTGCAATCAAAAGATCCAAGAATAGATTTCGGATGAAGGGGATAGGTCCATTCCTAGATAGAGGAGGAAATAATACGAGATTAGCTCTTTGTTCAAGAGGGTGGAGGGGAAGAAGGATGAAAAAACATTTAATGAGGGAGTGGGAAATGGGAAATTCCAGCCTTTTTTGAGATATAGGATTAAATCGAATGGTTTTCCAAACCATGCATCAACTGTCTAGATCCAACTATTATGGATACAATCCCCACATAGGTATCCTAAATGGTTAGGCCAAACAATGCACTGATTGTGCCTGCAACAATGTAAGGGTACTGCCCAAATGACATAAACAATGTGTCTGGTGCATGTTTTGGAAACCCATGCACAAACCATATGAATTCCTTATAAAAAAATATGGACATCCCACATGGACGTATCCCCCATCCTACATGGTTTATGAAACTATGTGGTAGTTTAAATTTGGGCTGCAGAGTTCACACTAAGAGGCCGCAAGACTCACAGAAATAGCATGCCTTAGTCATTACTTCTCCGAAACAGAGCCTTCAGGCCTCAGATGCACCTGAAACCCATTCGACCTATCGAGGAAATTCATAATCCTCTAAACCCATCTAAAAACATATGTTGGGTTAAAATAATACTTTTAATTAATATATATTGAGGGAGAAATACGTTGGTATGCCCAAAAAACACCAAAAATTCAAAATGGTCAATGATTTTGACTCGCTGTAATTACATGGGATGTTATTATCTCCCTAAAATAGAAAAAATCATCCTCGTGCTATAAATACTACCCCCAAGATAGTGTTGAACATACCAATTTCATGTAAAATAACTCATACAACCACATTCATAAGGGGTATATTCCAATGACTTAAAGTGGGTTCGAACATTTAGAGTTATGTAACCTGGTCACATCCTGACCAAAAGCTCAATAAAACTAAGGGTCCATAAACCATTACAAGACTCAAAATTAATCATGTGATGCATCATCACTACTAAAACTCCTTAGGTGATTTTGTGTCATACACGACACCCATTATAATCCTACCCCATATCGATACCCACCTCATGTCCATGCCTCTCATGGGACCTATGAGGTCACACATCTCAAGAAATTCTCAAGTCTTCCTAGTGACTTGAACCTTAATCATGTACTATATCACACTGATTCCAAGATTCCAATTCACCTCATGGAATCTTCATATCTTCATTTCCTTGATGCCAAAGAACATCTGAAGTCATGAGTTCAATGATTTACACTTATAAATCATGTTCTCAAGAACCTCATATATATATATATATACGTAACTCAACTGAGCTGGTTCCAACATTCTAATCAATATCTGGTTAGTGCACATACACATCTTGTGGTCCTCGTGCACCCAAAATGGAAATACCTAAAAAGGACATTCCCAATAAAAAAAGATGATGCGAGTAATGCCCATACAATACCGCTAATTTTCGTCAGCTCACCATCCTGCTTAGCACATGCCAGCTCCATGGGATGCACCTGGCCTAGAGCCAGACTACCCAAATCCTAGCCTCCCAATAGTGTTTCTCCAGCCACTGGCCATTTACCCCACTACTGGGTCCTGCTATCTCAACCATTTCCTCCGCATGTAGCTAAATCTTGGCGACCATCTACAAATACCACTCAATGTTTGATATAAGAAACCTAAGTCTACATAGGTCCTTTATTACCATCTATCTAAGAAGTATTCATGTTGACCCTATCGAGATTCCCAACCAGTAAACATGCTTTGAACTCTTTTAGAGGTCACTCACACTATGTTCAAACATGTCCTAGCTTCCCACAAAAGAATCACATAGTCTAAGTACCACTCCTAGGTTTTATGATTGAGTCCTTGGCATGACTGCCCTGCTTGAACTCATGTTGGGCTCACATCCTAATATCTGAAACATTGCCACTAAATCACATGTCATAGTCACCAGTCCTAAATAAGTCCTACTCATCAATTTTACATTAATAATGAGTGATTTATTCACATTATATGGGAATGTGTCCAACATTATGTTGTTCACCTACACCTGAATAGAGTGTAATAATCCATCCTCGAAACACCACAAACTCAAGGTGTCATATCTCACCGTACTGGGTCCAAAATAGGACATATTGCTGAATGTCATTACATAGTACATGGAAGACATAATGCCTTGCTGAAGGCTCATGAGATTTCAATCCCTCCCCCTATCAGCATCTTCAAGAAAAATTTCTTGAAGAAAATGACCTCAAAATAATTTCAGGCCAATCCCTCAAGTCTAACTTCCATAAACAACAGGTCCCACCAGCACATAGTCAGTCCTCTAAGCATATATATTAATAGCTTCACCCACAACCCTTGATGCATCAAGAGCTTATTAAAAATCATTCACATAGAGTAAATCTAGTTCTAAGCTACATGGGCACCACCAACAACTTGAAATAGTGGTGTGTACTACGATTGGATTTCCTCATCAAAAATTCCATCATATGTTAAACTCCATGAGCTCCCATATCAATCCCATCAGTTACTTGTACGAGAAACAATCTAAACTAGTTGTCTAGGCCCTTCCTAAAATAAGTAATATCCTATGGATTCCCCGCCAATGCTAGAAACTATTCCTAATCTTGTACCTATAGCTCTCGATCTTCCTGACCATTCAAGGTCTCATACTACTTCCCTAGCTGCATCCCATCACCACTTATTAGACACTGCATTTGAAACATCTATGTGGTAATTTGTTGTATGCTGTACATGGTTAGATATCCCAATAATATATATATATATAATATGTAATGTAGTAATAGAAAACGTGATTTACATCTCTAACCCTTCCCTAATATAACCATTTCCCATGAAAACCCATCATCATGGATTTCATACCCTACTTTAATAGAGCCATGATTCATATATTCCATCGGCTACACCCATTAGGGAAAACCATGTCACCTTAAACCGATGACCACATCTCTAAACCTGTTGATCAAAATCACTCAAATTCCATAATACTTGCATACTACTATAAGATCCTAGAATATATATATATAGATCACATCACAAGAATTTTGTCATGGAAAACACATATCCAGATCAAAATCCTACTATTTTCTTTTCAAAACATTAGAATTCATAAAAATACCTTACCATATTGTGCCAAGTGTCAAATATATCCTTCCTTGTTGTGCTAGGATAAGGATATGAAATCATAATAGATAAAAATTCACATCCAAGTTCAAAACACGAGGTGGAAGTCTAGTTTATTGTGAAATAATAAATTGAATAATAATAATTCCCACCCCAATAAACCAATTCCACCACCCATCAAAGCGGTTGCAAGCACCCACACATGAGTTTTAGACCTATTTAAGACAACATCCTAATATCCAGTCTATAATATCCCAAATAGTAAGTCCAATAGAAAATAATTTTTTTGTATCATTAGTATGTTGTCCTATGCTGATACTAATTTCTAATCAAGAACTACTCTGATACAATTTATTGAATTTAAAATAGAGCATGCATATATTTCAAGTTAGTCATATCATTATCTAGTAGTGGTTGCTAATGGATGAAAATAGTACACACACACACACATACATATATATATTAAAGAAGATATATAAAGAAAAACTAAAAATGTAACTACATATGAGGTAATAACCAATGGTTCATTTTCATACATCCCATTCTTAATTGTCACTAATATGAAACTCTTAAGCACATACCCTTTCCTAGATGCAACAACATAATGTCTACACATATCCTGGAGGGCCCGTGTAGGGTGTGAGAATGAGTCTCAATAGGCCTCCACCCATGTGTGAGTACCTTAACTTTATAATTCAATAGGATTATAGTGAAAATAAATAGGTAAGTAAGTGCTTACAACATAAATAAATGAAATTTTCTCTGGTCCTCAATAGCCACTAGGAAGCCATCACTTTCCTCAACGAATGTTAGAATGTTATAGTGAAGATTTCTTAGTTGAAGCCCATGGAAAATCCGGATATAGAATGTTAAAGTGATCCCATATGATGAAACTCTTTTAAAATAACCTATCACTATTTTCCTCTCAACACCTTGTGTCTATAAAAATTTACTAATGTTTCTGATGACAATCAAAATCATTACAAATTTGAACCTTGGATCCCTACTGAAAAGAACCCGCCGACTCAAAACCCAATGTATGGAGTCACAGTGATATATGTCAATAATGTAAAATCATCGTTGAAACATAGCATGTCATCCTGATGAATGGTGATGCTTGCCCTCCAAACTATGTTCTTCCCCAGTGGCCTCAAATACAATGATCCTCATCCCACAACCTACAACCTCATTGCTATAATCTGATGGTGCCTAACCATCCTCATGGATTTCTATAGAAATAACCCCCATCTATATATCTATTCTATATAACATAGGTACTCTACCAATATGAGTGGTCAATACCATGTCCTCATTGAGTCAAATGTGTTCACACTACTCTAAGAGAGTCTTTTGACAATATGTGTGAGTGAAAATCACCAATTTAGAATCTAATCCTTCAAAAATCGATCACCTCATGTTCATATAACTTTTTTGTCTTATTGTTTTCCATTCCATCCTATATTATAATATCATCGCCGATAACAAGAAATCCTTTCCATCTCAATCTGATGATTGAGTCACCCAAACTATGATTATCATCACTCATAGAGCTTGATCCTCACTCAACCTGATGATTTCTTCATTTCAACTCATATAATAATCACCAACTCTATTATTGTCCACTTTTCTTCACTATCTAATCACGTAATTTCATATATATATATATATATATCAATTTGGACCAAAGTAAACAATTCATTAAAATTGCATTGTACAATTAATGTTAATAAAACAAGAGTGTTCAATTTAATATAATGAAACCCCTTGAAAAAACTACCTGTGGTCTAGAGCCTCTCACATTCTCAAACCACTTATAGTCTCATCAATGTGTTCCCATTTTCATCTAAAAAGGTTCGATTAAATTAATTAAATCCAACCATTAAATTATAAGTCTCTTGCTCAGTCAATATGATTGTTCTCTAAAAGATGCATCCCTAAAATACTCTCAAAAGAAAGAAAAGTATTCACAACCAAAATTGGAGTCATAGATACAGGAATGTCTAATATCAACCACTATCTCGAGTAGATTTGGAAGAAATCAACGTTTTTTTTGAATTCCATATAAATAGGGGAAAACAACTCACATTGATTTTGTGGGTTTTGAGGGAATTGAAATTATAAATTGAAACAAGAGAGAGGATATACCAAATGATACCGTTCAAAGACAACACACAGACCACATAATAGTGGAAAGATGAATTTGATAGGTCCACACATAGATGGAAGATAAAAACATGCAAGAGGAGCTCTTTGTGCATGTGTGTGGAGAAAGGAGGAAATATGTTTTAAGGATTAAGGGACAAAAATGGTAAAATCACCACTTGAAGGAGTTTCATTATTAAATTGAACTTTTTTATAAACCAAATAGAAACTGTGCATATCCTAGTGCTTAGGATCTAAGTCCTACATGGTTTTCTTGCATGGTTAGGTGAACCCATGCGCTGACCATACGTGCTATGGTGAACGGTAATTCCCAAATAAAACCAACCATGGGTCTAGAACACAATTTTCTAAATAGTAAAAAATCCATGAAGATTCCCTATGATAAAATTGTTTGAGTTGGTGTCCTAGAACCAACTACTTTGTACCTTATTCATTAAGAAATACCTTATCACATTTTTATTGTTCTTCTGCATGAAAATGCATGTGATAATGTCCTAAGGATCGCTATTGCATTAAAGGGTCATAGTGGATCCCTTCTAATATGAGAACCTGGAAGTGATATAACACTCTTCTTGAATATATGTTATATGGATAGATGATGTTATTTAAGGGAAACAAATAATACAGTCCATTTGGGGTAAGGACTCATAAAACTTTTAGGAACCTTTGCATGGTGTGTGCCCTTGGTAATATCTAGGAGGATATTATAAGAACGAGACATGCGAGTAGGAAATCCACATTTCATAGTGTGATTGGATGTTCCTATCTATGGACGTATGTATTGGTCTTTAAACTTTAAGATTATTATTAATGGGTGTTAGAACTCACAAACTTAAGATGTTTTGATGAAAACTATGAAGACACACTGTTCGCAGCAAGGTAAGATACGTTGGGTGCATCATGAGTGATACTACATTAATAGATAATGCAAGAATGGATTTGACCCTTCTATTCCATAACAGAATTAGATATCTTAGGCCCTTTGATGGAAATGATATATCCTAAATAAATCATTTTCCATGGTGAGGAATGTGAAATTTCAATTACATAAAGTCAAAGAAATAGTAATCGAGCACATGGGTTGATGGTACTATCATGAAACCCGCTTGATTCAATATATTGAGACAAAGGGATTACATTACACGATAAGTGTTCGTAGGAGATGACATGTCGTTGCAGCGTTAACTTATTTCACTATGGGTGCCTTGGCATGTTTCTATGTGCTAACCTTGGACTTTAGGCAGGATCCACCTAATGCCATAGAGAAAGAGGCCTAGAGGGTCACACACTATGTGTATCCAAGTATCTCAGTTAAATATTAATTTAACAAGTTGAATAAAGATTATTCCTGACTTTGGTTTAATAATTATTCAAGAACTTCTTCTTGCATTTATTTCGACTCTATTTATTCGAGAGAATATATTGTGGGAGAAATAATATATTTTTTAGTGAGTAATCCAGTGATATTTATTTGATAAATAAAATATTCATTATTCAAGGTTTAATAAATTTTGTGGAGGAAATTATGAAAAATGGAAAATAACAGTACACGCTATTTATATTAATATATACATGTCTTGTAGTTTTTCTGAGAATTTATGAGAAATATTATTATTTATTTAATTAAATAATATTAGGTGTACTTCGCTAGGTGCATGTCAAGTAATAATAATAGTCAACTATTATTATTATACATGTGGTATCACTAAGAATTAAATGAAATGAATATTTGATTTCATGAAATTCATTCATTTTATTATTCTATGTATTTAAAAATCCCAATCATATATTTCTCATTAGCCTATCCATTTTTTGGTGGGTGTTCACAACAGATTTGAAAAATCTCTCAAGCCAAGAGAGAATTACTTTTCCACCAAGAACACTCTCAAGCTACGAGAGGGTGATCCCCCTCCACCGGATAATGGTGATCAAAGGCAAACATCGCAAGCAAAGGATCTTCTGTTCTAGAACCCGGAGATCCCTTCGACAACATCCAGAGATACATGGAGAATGTGTGGAACACCACTGTAGGAATCCTACACTTGGATTCTATGACGCAATGACGAGTCACATATGATCATGACCGGAAACATCAACGATGAAAGAATTCCATCAAGGTAATTCTTGTCAATTAATTAAATTAATTATAACCAACATATGATGATCCTATCTATGGTTATAGGACTATCCTCTTTCTTATTCATTATTCTTTCTATTCTAAATATCCGGAATTTTCTTATCATGAAGGATCTCCGATTGATCGTTGTAAATGCTAAAACTAACATTGGGTACACCCACCAACGCGCTTCCGCTATGCCCATATCCTACAAGTGGTATCAAAGCAGTAATATCATTGGTTATAATTATTTATGTTTTTCATTGTTGATTTATTCATTTATTAATTTAGTTGTTCCAATTCAAGTTAATAGTTTTTTAAAAATCTGAATCTTGAGATCTGTTCCTCCTCTCACATTTCTCATTCACCTTATAGAATTTTTTTTCTATTAATTTTGATTAAAATAAAATTGAGGATCTCATCCAGAGGTTCCAAACCTGCCTGGCCATACAACACTAGAATACATGGTGTGTATTCGGAAGTACATGCCGTGTAGTCTAGGTTCAATTCATCAGACTAGTTTTCCAAATCAGGCCTTGTGTTGGAGTATTCCTAAGTCATAAATGACATCGTGTGATGGACAAGAACAGGTGGCACACGGTTTCTAGATTACATGTCGTGTGGTCCACTAAACATGACGTGTAGTCCCTTTGATCTAGGGTTGGACTTTGTATCCCGTACACGACTTTCCCAACTAGAAATTATGTAACGCAGATACTACAAGGTGTGTGTCCCACTGAACATGCCATGTACTCTGAAAATTTCCAAAGGACATCTACATGCCATGTCCCCATGCGTGTACTTCAGATAGATGGTGAACAAAAATAAAATCTGTGTAGTAGGAACTACACACTATGTACTCATCCAAATTATGCAAATTTATGAAAATTTATTATTATATTATACAAACCCTTGAGACGTGTACCATAGAGCAGGCGTAATGCTGAGGCACAACACATGATAGGTGTTCTATATATATATGTGTTTTAATTTAACATCTGCATAATGTTCATTTCTACTCATTGGGTGGTTATGAACGGGAATTCAACAAGTTGCCTCCAAGGTACAAGTTACGAAAATGATAATTTTAAATGAATTTATTTTTTTAAAATTATGATGGATGAGAACTAGAGGAAATTCATAAAAGGGTTCAAGATAAAAGGATTGATTAATTAAAGATAATTAGTTGATTCGAGCTTGATTTTTCTTGTTGGATGGAGTGGATACTCAAGAGGGGGGTGAATTGAGTTCCAATTAAAATTTCTCTTAAAAATATTTCTCTTAAAATCCACCTATTTAAAAACAAAGTTAAACTTTTGTGAATTTATACAGAGTGTAAATGTTCAATTAGTTTCTCAAAGATTGATTAGGTCTCAGTTAATTTAATCTAAAGATTAAATTGACTTTTGAAACTAACTTTCTGGTTTACAATAAGTATAAACACTTTCTAATTTAACTATCAAAGTAACTTTAAAAGAAATTATATTTCAATGTAGTTAGTAGCGGAATGTGAAATATATATAATATACTTATGACTTAAACTAAAATGCACAGCAGATGTAACCAAGAGGTTCAGTCTCAAGCCGAGACTTAGTCCTCTCAAAAAATTTATTTAAATTGACCCACACCCTGGATTAGGGTAAACAATAGTGAACACACTATCTAGGTACAAAGACCTCTACCACAGTTCTACGTGGGAAAAAAACAACAAATCATAGCTGTCCAGGTCTTACTCGACCTCTACCACTATCCATAGTGGGATACAAGAGAGTTATAGAGTTTGAATGGGGATTTAAGAATCCTCCAGTTTAGATCAGGAGGCAGTGTGGGTGTAAAATAAACAGGATACACACACTGCTCGAAATGTAAATGAAAGAATCACTAAAGTAAGTGAGAATGAGTTTAGAAGAGAATTAGTGATTGGCAGTGCAACTCTGGACTCGTTTGGTTGATCAGAAAAGATTCTGAGTCCTTCTCTAGTTTTTGTTATGAAAAACATAGTATCATTTTCTTCCTTGGTTCCAAGTTCAACTTATCAGTCTGAGTGCATGGAGTGTTTTGTTGTAGTTGTTCACTAAAGATGCAGCTTGTGTTCTCTTCTAGAGTAGAATTTCTTCATGTATGTCTAGTGTTCTTGGAGTATAGATGTAGCATTACACGAATGCACCACATGGGAATGATGTTGAGCCTTTTTCTTTTTCACCATTCGTGTGCCTTCTTAGTTCCTTGATTCTCATTGTATGCACACCCCACCTACTTTTCTTCTATGTTCACTTATTCTCATTCAGTCTCTGTGTTCTCTCTCACATTATATAATTGTTATCTCATCTTGTTTAGCTAGGTCTTTGTCTTCACTTTTTATAGCTTTCAGCTCCAAAAAATGGTAATTATTACCTTTTTCATGGGTACTAGGTACAGTTCCCTGACATGGAAACAGATATCATTAAATAATATTAACTGCATTAAAAACATCAAATGTAACTGTTATATTAATAAATAAATAGTATTTAGAGTATAGATTTTGACTGGTTGGTCAATCATTTGTAGCCTTCTGTTGGTAGACGTGCACGGTGGACTTTGTGTAACAGTGACCTTCCATAGGTAGCTCTTTGAACTTGCATTGGTATCTCTTTGAACTTGCATCAGTTTCTATTTGCGTCAGTATCTCTAGGTATCAGAAACTCCTACTATCGGTAGAATTACTCTATCAGTAGCTCGGTAGACTTCTATCGGTAGCTCGGTAGACTTCTATCGGTAGCTCAATTCTGTCGGTAACTGTCTGTATCGGTCGCTCTTGATCTATCAGTAGCTCTAATTATTTGTGTCTGTATCGGTATATTTCTTAGTTCCAGTGATTATTTATATCGATAGACTTATGAACATCAGTAGCTTCATTCTGTACTATCGAAAAACTTGACAACTCTTGTATCAGTAACTTGTTCTTATGCTTACCAGTGGACTTGTACATATCGGTAGCTTTGCATATCAGTGAACATAGCTTATCGGTGACTATGTCTATTGGTAGACTAAGTACTAGTAGCTCTGTACCAGTATCTACAAGCAGATCAGTGACTAACACTTATATGTGTTATGCAAAGCATATCCGAATTTCTTAGAATTACTTCAGAACTTATACAAACATGGTTAAACATTGATTAACATAGCTCAAGGATTATTTTAATATTATTATCATCTTGATAATATAATATCATAGATTGAGCGAATTAGAATATAGATAAACATTAATTGGGATTATCAAAGGTATGCAAAAGCATAATTGAGATTATCAAAATAGGTGAGGTCAACATTTCTTAAACAAGAATGATTAAATAATTGAATGATACTTTTATTTATGCATAAATATCGTTTCATGTATGGATGATCATGAGCTAGACCAAGACCATTATATGTGAATGATTTCTTTTAATTTATTTATTTAAATTTAATTTGTCGATCTGCGAGCCTTCTCCTCATTAAAATGTAGGTCCTACGCTCCCAAGGCTTCTATTATGTAAAACCCTATTTTACCGTCACCTGTATGTGAGATAAAATCATATGTAATTGATGGAGCTCCAAAAATGGTGGAGTAGGCTCCAGCTAGGAGCCAAGGTAAATCCAATCCAAGGAGATACAAAGGTGGACAGGTGGAAAGCTGTAAACACGAACCCAAAAGGTTCAAGGTGTTTCTCCCCTAGGTCTTGGATTAGTTTACCAACCACTAGATAAACTAAAAAATAGAACAAGATCATGACCAGAACATTTATTTTATTTTTTTCAATTTCATGGTTTATTTATTGTGGGTGTCTTTTCACGATCACACAATTAATGAATTAAACAAACAAGAAAGATGGAACTAAAATAATACCATCATATGCGTAAAATATTATCTTAGACATGGTTAATCACTTAAGTGTATCCCACATAATATTAAAAAGAATGTAATCAAAGATAATAAAATGGAAATTTACGTATAAGGATAAAATCCCTCAAAGAAAAATTAAGTTGGTATAGCCTTCCATAATCTTGGTTAGAATCGAACCATAGTTCAAAGTGCTTGACCAACCCTAGTTGGGGTACTTTCAATTATCGGGGAATTATAATTGAATGTTTTGGTTTGACTTGACTTGGTTTACATCATGGGTTGACTTCCACAACAAGACTTGGTGTGACCAAGAGGCAAAGGTTGAGGAAATCCATAAATAAAAGGATTTCAAGATTGGGCATTCCACTCAGTGGATCAAGGAGCTGCGAGTTAATGTAGTAGGCATTTAGAATGCCTACCTAAAACCCTTAAAGTTGCTTGACAAACCCTAGTTGGGGTAATGTGATGGGAAATATGGATCCATGACACTAGAATATTCAGGCAACAGAATATTCCAAATTCAATGGTGAGGGATATTGGATTTCGATAAAATAGTGGGAGTCTAATAAGTAATAATTTATTTATTTGTCTCAGTTTTATCATAATAAAGTACTAAACCATTTAACATCTTAATTTGAAGAAATGAAAAGAAAAATGACTTCAAACATATCATTGTGATACATACTCTAGAAAGAAAACCTTCTCACCGACACCAATTTCCAAGAGTGGTAGAGGCGTTTATGTGTCATCCTTCGCCACGTGAGGAAATTGTATGTTCTAGAAGAGCCTATTCTAGTTTCAACTAGAAAAGAGACCAATGGTGAGGAACTATCTCTCTATTTGAAACACATGGATGGAGCCAAATATGTCCAATGTTTCATGTTTTCGGCCATGTCTAATGAACTCTTTAAGAAACATGAAAACATGGACGTGTATAGCATGATGTCTCACCTTAAGGATCACTATGAAGAGAAGGTGAGACAAGAGAGATATGAGATCTCCAATGCTTTGTTTACAACTAATCTTGGAGATTCTGCGCTAGCTGGGCCTCATGTAGTCAAGCTCATTGGCTACATTGAACACCTGGACATCTTAGGGATTAAGTTCCCAGATGAGTTGCATATAGATATCATCCTATCATCACTGTCCAAGACTTTATCTTTCTTTATTGTCAACTAAAACATGAGAAAAAATGAGAAGAGTCTATTAGAACTTCTGACCTTAATTTGCCAGCGTAGATAATGACTTAGGGCCTGAAAAACCCATAGTCCTTATGGTGAATAAGAAAAGGAAGGATAGTCCAAAGGGGCCAAAGACTTATAAACAGTCTGAAGCCCTTGAGTGTCGTCCCTCCAAGAAGGGGAAGATCCAGAGGCAGGGTAAGGAACTGAATGTGGTATGTTTTTCATGTGGAAAGAAAGGCCACCGAAAGAGGAACTGTAACCAGAATCGTGGGGACACTAAAGATATGTTCATTATCGAGTGTAATATTTCTATTTCTACACATTGGGTATTAGATATAGCTTTTGGGGATCACATCTATATTCAAATGCAGGAACCAAGGAGATTTAGAAAGATTTACAGTGGAGAGGTGGATCATCGAGCTACCAATGGCGCAAGGCTGGCTGCGTTAGCCATTAGTGATTACCACCTATCCTTTCCAACTGGGATGATTTTGGTTTTTCATAACAGTTATTATGTGCCTAGTGTTACCAAGAACATAATTTCTGTATCTTGTTTGGATATGGATGGATTTATTTTCATGTTTGGAAATAAGGGTTGTCTCTTTTATAAGAAAAACGTATGTTATGGTATGGAAAATTTAAATAATAGTTTATATGTATTAAATTAAGAAAACCAATTATTGGCAATAAATAACCAAACAAACTCACATGACCCATACATCACCCAGTTGTGGCATCACTATCTCGGTCATGTAATTGAGAAGCACTTGACAAAGCTATGCCTAGATGACAATTTAGAGTCTACTGAGCTAAAACCACTTGATAGATTTTACTCTTTTTACAAGGAAAAATGACCAAGCCACCTTTCGGTGGATAGGATGAAAGGGCCAGAGAGCTTCTAGGATTGGTGCACACGGATGTGTATAGACCATTTCCAGTAGAGGCTAGAGGTGGATATTCTTACTTCATTACTTTTACTTATGATTTGAGTAGATATGTCTATGTCTAATTAATGAGGTATAATTGAGAAGAAATAGAGAAATTTAAGGAATTCAAGAATGAAGTAGAGAATCAGCTTGGTAAGAAGATAAAGAAGCCTCAATCGGATCGAGGCAGAGAATATCTAAACAAAGAGTTCATCGATCTTCTACGGGTGTTTGGTATTCTATCTCAGCTCACTCCTCCTTATACACCACAATGGAATGGTGTTAGTGAAAGGTGGAACCCCACCTTTTTGGACATGGTGAGGTCGATAATGAGTCATATAGATATTCCATTATCCTTTTGGGGATATGAATTGTAGACTACAACAAAAACATTAAACTGATTACCATCCAAGGTGGAAAATGTAATTACCTCTGAGTTATGGAATGGAAAGAAACCCATTTTGTCACACACACGTGTATAGCAATGCGAGGAAATTGTTGAGGCCTTATCAGGCAGAAAACTAGAACCTTGGGGCACGAAGTGTATCTTTATATGATATCCTATGGAAATGAAAGGATATTACCTATATAACCCTTTAGGAAAGAAAGTGACTATCTCCATAAAATCCACATTTCTTGAGAGGGAGTACAACCTAAAAAAGGATAGTGGGAGAAATATTGACTTCAAAGAAGTTGATTCTCAAGGTACACATGAGTTGGTACATGAAAAAGTTCCACATGTCCCTATGGAAGAGGTTCCAGAAACACAAGTACTGTGTAGGAGCTCACGAGAGGTATGGGAATGAGAGAGATTTGGTTTCCTAATCACCGAGGATAGAGAATCATTATTTTTTGACAATGATGAAGCTCTTGCTGACAAGGAAGTATTATAATGCTCAAAAGCTACAAGATGGCTAGAATCAATGAAATATGAGATGGATTCCATGTATCTGAAACAAGTTTGGGTTCTAGTTGATGAGCCAGTTGATGTAAAGCCTGTTGGATGAAAATGGGTATTCAAGAGAAAACTAGACATGGAAGGTCAATTTAGCACCTATAAAGCAAGGCTAGTGGATAATGGATTCAGACAAAGTCAAGGAATTGATAATGATGAAACCTTTTCTCAAGTTTCCATGTTTAAATCCATAATAATCAAACTGGCCATAACAACTTACCATGACTATTAGATTTGGAAAATGGATTTCAAAACAACATTCCTTAATGGGAACCTTCAAAAAAATGTCTATATGACACAACTAGAAGGGTTTCTAACACCAGGTGAAGCCAAACAAGTTTTCAAGTTGTAGAAATCCATTTATGGTTTAATGCAAGAATCTAGGTTGTGGAACATTCTATTTGATGAAGCCATAAAGGAATTTGGATTCATTAAGAATGAATGTGAGCCATGTGTTTATAAGTGGTTTTATGGGAATGCGTTATTTATCCAAGTAGTATATATTGACGACAAATTGGTTATTGGAAATGATGTACCAGTCTTACAGTCAGTTAAGGACTGGTTGAACAAGTGTTTCTCCATGAAGGACTTAGGTGAAGGAGCCTACATTCTATGGATAACAATCATTCATGATAGATCCAAGAGGCTACTTGGACTAAGTCAGGGTACGTACATTGACCAGATACTAAAGATATTTAATATGAACAATCCACGAGTGGATTGGTTCCAGTGTCACATGGCTTATATATTTCTAAGAAAATGTGTCCTCAAACACAACAAGAGAAAGACAGAATGAGTAAGATCCCATACACTTCAGCTATAGGATCCATCATGTATTCCATGTTATGTACTAGGATTGAGGTTGCCTATTCAACGAGCATGGTAGGAAAATATCAAGAAGATCTAGGAGAACAACATTGGACTGCAGTTGAGACTATCCTTAAGTATCTGAGAAGAACTAAGGATATGTTCCTAGTGTATGGAGGAGACAATGATATTTTCATTAGAGGGTATGCTGATGCTAGTTTTCAAAGAGATTAGAACAATCTGAAGTCGCAATATGGATATGTTTTATATCTCAATGGAGGTGTTGTGTGGTAGAAATGTTCAAAGTAGGTAGTTTTCGCCAATTCTATAGTAGAGTCTGATTCTATAGTAGTTTATGATGCAACCAAGGAAGCCGTCTGGATTTGTAATTTTTTCAAGGAGCTTGATGTGGTGCCAATGAATAAAGATCCTATCATGTTTTATTGTGATAATATTATAGCGGTGGATCTTGCAAAAGAACCATGGTCACATCAAAGGCCAAAGCACATACTTCGGAGGTATCACCTCTTGAGGTATTTCTATCAAAGGGGTGAAGTTGCAGTGAGCATAGTGTCCATGGAAGATAACGTGGTAGACCCCATGACTAAAGGCCAATCTCAGCAGAAGAATGAATATCATGTGAGAGCTAGCAGGTTAAAGGTTGTTAGCAGTTGGCTCTAGTCCAAGTGGGAGTCTTTTGGAGTTGGTGGCCTAGAAAGAACTAAATTTTACTTTATTCATTAATAAATAACTTATCACATCTTGATTGTTCTTCTGCGTGACAATTCATGTGATAATGACCTAAGGATAGCTGTTTAACTAAAGTGTCATAGTAGATCCCTTCTATGATGAAAGCCTAGAAGTTCCATAACAATGTTCTTGAATATATATTCTATGGAGGGATGATGTTATATGAGGGAAAAAAATAATACATTCCATTAGGGGTGAGGACTCATAAAACATTGAGGAACCTTATCATGGTGTGTGCTCTTGTAAATATCCTGGAGGATATTATGAGAACGAGACCCGCGAGTAGGAAATCCACATTTCATAGTGTCATTGGATGTTCCTATCTGCGGGCGTGTGTATTGGACCGTAGACTTTAATATTTTTATTATTTGGTATTAAAACTTGTGAAAATAGATGTATTGATGAAAAATGTGATGACACACTATTCACAGTGAGGTAGGATACGTTGAGTGCATCAAGGGTGATACTACATTAATTGATAATGCAAGAAAAGATTTGTCCCTAATGTTCCATAACATAAGTAGATATCTTTGTCACTTTGATGAAAGTTATATCGCCTTAATAAATCCATTTCCATGGTGAGGAATGAGAAAGTTCAATTCCAGAAAGTCAAATAAAGAATAATCGAGCACATGGGTTGATGACACTAGCATGTAACCCACTTGATTCAAGATATCGAGACAAAAGGATTACATTACACGGTAAGAGTTCGTAGGAGGTGACACGTCGTTGCGGTGTTAACTTCATTCTCTGTGGATGAATTGCCTTGTTGCTAGATACTAACCCTGGACTTTAGGTAGGCTTTTCCTAATGCCACTAATAAATAGGCCTAGAGGTTAACATCCTATGTGTATCCAAGTATCTCATTTAAATATTAATTTAACAAGTTGAATAAAGATTATTCCCAACTGTGGTTGAAGAATTTATCAAGGATGTCTGAACACATTTATTTCAACACTAGTTATTCAAGAGAATATATTTTGGGAAAAATAATATATTTATTAGCGATTTATGTAGTGATATTTATTTGAGAAATAAATAGTCATTATTCAAGGTCTAATAATTGTGGGGAAGGAAATTAAGAAAAATGGAAAATAAAAGTACATGCCGTGTATATTAATATATACACGACATGTAGTTTTTCTAGGAATTTATGATAAATAATATTATTTATTTAATTAAACAATATTAGGTGTAATTTGTTGGGTGCATGTTAAGTAATAATAATAGTCAACTGTTTTTATCAAAGATGGGGTATTTCTAAGAATTAAATGAAATGAATAAATGCTTTCGGGTAATTAATTAATTTTATTATTCTATGTAATTAAAACTCCCAATAATATATTTCTCATTACCCTAGCCATTTTTTTGTGGGAGTGCACAACATGTTTGGAAAATATCTTATGGAAAAAGGGAATTCCTTTTCCACCAAGAACACTCTAAATCTATGAGAGAGAGATCCACCTCTACCAGAGCAAGGCGATCAAAGGCAGACATCACAAGAGAAGTCTCTTCCATTCTAGTACCCGGAGATCACTTCAGAAAGCTCCAGAGTTATGTCGACCATGTCTGGATCACCGCTAGAGGAATCCTACACTTGGATTTTGCGACATAACGATGGGTCACATCGGATCATGATTGGAAACATCAATGAAGAAATAATTCCATCAAGGTAATTATTTTTAATTTATTAAATTAAATATAACCAACACATGATGATCTTGTAAATGGTTTAGGGAATCCACCATTTATTTTTCATTCTTCATTATATTCTGAAGATCCGACATTTTATTATCATGATGGATATCTGATTGATCGTTTTTAATGCAAAAATAAATATTGGGTACACCCAACAATACTCTTCCACTGCAGCCAAAACATACAAAAATACTATAGAGGTCATGTAAATATATGCACCCAATCGCCTATTATTCACAAAATTACGTGGATGGGAAAATTTGGGTTTCACTGTTTGCACTAATAAGCCGCATAGACAACCCAAACTGTGTGCCTTAGTTTTTACTTCTCACAAACTGGGCCTTCGGGCCTCTGATACACCCAAAAACCAGTGGAACTCTTGAAAAAATTTCCAAACTTATAAACCCATCTAAATAAAATATTTGACCTAATGGATAACTCAAAATTAATATCCTTTGAATGAGAAATATGTTGGTATACTCACATTACTCCAATAATTGAAAATGTGCAATGATTTTGTCATGCACGAAATACCATGGACATTATAAGGTGAGAACATGAATATGGTTTAGCATATAATTACATAATAATTCAGTATGTAAAACACCATGAGATTTAGATATGTTGTGGATTTCCAAACTTTGTTCCATATCTCCAACTCTTTAGAAAATATAAAAAGGCCCAATACACCTGGGACTCAGTTTTATTTTCTAATTGAACCATATAAAAAACTTCCATAAAGATACGTTTCATAAAGATTAATCTCCCATAAGAAATTTTAAATCATCCCACTAGTTATATTAATATTTCTTCTATATAAATTGATATTTCTTGATATATCTATGAATATTTCTCACTTTCACTATTCTCTCATCAATATGTTTTGCATCAAAAGTGATACTTTTACTAACATCATCCAAATAAGTTGGTGTATGGTATATCTTCTTATTAAATGCTTCATATTGTTCCATTTGAATTATCCAATTGAAGATATTATAATATATAAATCCCCCATACCATGAAATTGAAGTGATAATGAACTCAATATATATTAAAATATCACTATAGTCCTTCAGGATAATCCAAATTTACAAGGATAATAAGTATTACTCTAGGATATATCAATATAGATAACCTTAAATTCAATTTGAAATAATTATTAGGATTATTATGACTCCATATGATATTCAATTGAGATATTTATACAATGAATTATCACAACATCATTAACATAGAGCCATATTAAAATGCCCTTTGGGTCATAGGTAAATTTAATTTCAAGCATGGTTTTTCTGTTGTGAAAATGTAGAGGTTGTACCAATCCAGGTTTTAATAGAATAAATTTTTTTCATATTTATTAATTTTTATTAGTTAGTTATTAATTAAAATAAACCATTTAATCAATAACGTATTAGGTAAATCCAGCAATATAGTGAAAAATATTATTATTCTAAAACTTAGTTCTATCACATTTAATACTACACTTTTATTTTAAAATAAATTTTTCCTATTTTACAAATTATATTAGAGAAATAAAATTATCTTTTGAATACTTAATATCAAAATTTAATTTTGTTCTTTTTTTTGTATTTTTCTAATAAGTTTTATGCATTGACGAAAAGTGAAAAATATTACATTTTAATTAAAAACAATGTTTTTTTTTCAAAATAGTTTTAGTGAAAAATTATATTTATGATTTTTTATAAAGTTTAATTATTCAAATTTTATATAATTTAATCCAATTTAGGTCATGGAAATTAATTTCACAATGAAATTGTTTATAAAAACATTGTGAACTTTTGAACATTTTTACATTAAAAAATTGCTCTCTAATTCCATTGAAATGATCAACTATTAATTAATTTATTAAATTTATGTTTTTTACTTTTTTAAAAAATTATTACATATTTAAAATAAGAAGATAAAATTTATTTAAATATGTCTATTTAATTTTTGGACATTATAAAGATTAAATTTAGTATTTTTTACAGGGTTATAAAAAAATAGGGCATGTAAAGGTAAAAATAATATGATAAATTGTATAGAATTACCCCAAAATATCTACTAATTTGATTAGATGATCCTTTTAAACAAAAATAATCATTGGGATTAAATTTTAACCTTTGGAAGCCATTTTTTTTGATAACATGAAATTTATAATATTATATTCAATGAAAAGACATTTTTGTCACACTTTTTTAGCTTGTTCAATATTTTTAATAAGGGGTATATAGGGTATGTGGTTAGATATCAATTTCATTTTTAATGTTAAAATGTTTTTATTTTTCATTATATGTTATTTTCAGTTTTCGCAGAATAAATAATTAAATTTCAGGCATTCAAAATGATTATCTAGTAATTGTTTAATTATTGGAAATATGAAATAAATAATTTTAAAAATAATAAAATAAATATAATTTGAGATGATTAATGTCATACATGAATATTTCATAATAAAATGGATTTATAGTCATGTTTTTGATGTATTATTTTGAATTTATCTTGTTGTTATGATATTTTTGAAAATTCATGTAATGAATAGTGTAGACATTGAAATTATTGATATTTTAAAATAAATAATAATTTATCAAATGATATAATATTTATTGAAATATAAATTTCCATAAAATTATTGGGATAAGCCATTAAATGTCATAAATGACTCATTTATGTTGTTGTTTGTAATTTTATTTTAATTATATTAACCCTCAACATTTAAATTACATGAAATCTTGGTAAGAATTAAAAAGGCTAAATAAGGGTTAAATCCAAAAAATAATGATTTAAAAATAGAAAAACATATCTAATTTTTATTTAATTAAGGCATTTCATCCCATTATCATCATATATTTTTAACAAATTATTTTAGAAAATTTTTTAATATAAAATTAAATTTTGTCTGTTTAATATTTTGAATAATTCCGAAGTTCCCATCCCCTATCCTATAAAAGGAAACCCATTTTCTCATTTCAATACACATTGAAACCATTTTAGTCTAGAAAAACTCTTCCAATATCCCTTTATATAATCACTCCCCATAATCTAGAGGACTTATTTTAGACATAACACCCTATTTATTAGTGTTAATCAAATGAGGTTGTTCGAAAGAGAGGTATCATTAAGTTTATATGTTTTATTTTATCTTACATTACATTAAAATCATCTTAGACCATGAAAAATAATAACTCCAGTATGATCAATATACTAAGAAATTATAATTTTAATATCATCAACTAAATCCATCTCCAATTTCCTCAAATTGTAAATGAATTACTCATTTGTTTATATGACAGACTACCATCTCACTAACCAATATAATTTGTCTCCCATAACCATCTCCCAAGACTTGTTATAATGATGGAATTAAAGTTTATATATGATATTTTATGAGATATTTATCATTATTAATTTATTAAATATCATTTAAATTCTTACCTTTCCTTGCACATAAAAACTATAACGTCGTTCCAGTGTACAAGTGGATTATCAACTCAATAAAGAGATTTGATTAATTTTTCACACCACATCGCATGGATGATATATGTGAGTACTTATAAATTATCAATAAAATATTTGTTATATTATTATCAATAAAGAATTAAAAAATGACAAATTAATTCATTCCATAATTATCTTAGAAAGAAGGAACTGTTACTCATGCGTACGTATGACCTATAGTCTCTATGACTATAATGTTCATTTTTCATAACCATAATTTTTTTTATTTAAAATTATAAATGATATATAAATTTAATTATTATTCAATTAAAATTATCATTGATATTATGGACTTATAACCACTTTTACTATTTACATCATACTAGAATAATTTTGGACTCAAGTACAAAATATCAACAAAACATATGACATGAACTTAAATAATTATGTAATTGTTATACCATGATAATAAGTAATATACAAGGAATAATTTTTTTTAAAATTGTTCTTAATTAAATAAATAATCATCATATTTATTTTATTTAATATGATAATGTTTTAACATATGGGATCAGACTTAAGGTAAGGGGGTTTCTTTTAAAAACCTATTTTAAAAGAAACCTTTTCTTCTATTTTTACAAAATCCAAAACATATGTTTTTAAAAAAATATATTATGAAAACAATTTCTCCATTTTAGTGTCTATTGGATGTTTTTATGTTTCTATACCCTTTTAAAATTTCATTTTCAAATAATGTGTTCCAAATTTTTAGTGCTCAACACTGTAAAAAATGAGAAGTGATTTCAAATGTTATTTTTCATTTATAAATTATTTATGTGTTGTTTTTTATGTTATGGTTCATGGGAAATTTTTATGAGTATATTTGGTTACATGATATGCCAAAGGTGGGTGATCCCTTTTCATATCTCGAATGAATTGGGTAATGAGATGGAGTTATTTGATAGGGTTTTTTCAAAAAATATTAAGGGAATATATATTGCAGTTGGGTATTCTAAATGTAACCATGAATGTTACTCCCCATCTAGTCATGATAGCTAAAATAAATTTAATAATTCTATTAACATGATTCCATAATATACCTTTATTATTTATGTTTTCGATGTATTCTTAAAGGATTCTTATGATTTAATGAGGTAAGATAAAAAGGTTATGTTTTATGTGTGAAATGTATAATCTTGTGAAAACGTTTTCTGGGGTTCATTGTACTCATGGACTAATTGTATATTTCATTATTTTATGTATCTTACTGATATTTTTGTTCTCATTCAAACTTTTAAAAACAATTAACATCATGTAATAATTCGTATGATAATGGATGAATTCAGGTTTAAAGTTATGAATATTATTATTGAAAAAGTCATGTTTCATTTTGAATGTGTTATATTTAAGAAAAATTGATATTATTTTAGTACTATACAATTTTAATGAATATGGGATGTTATGTATAAATTATGGAATAATTACTTTAAATTATAATCTAGAAATAATCCTTAATTTAAATGAATGTAAATTCTAGAGTAAAACACTAGATTATATAATGATTATGGTCGATGCCTCATATTTATTACGAAATGTTTGTTTAGATAACTTTAAGAGTTATGTTATTGTGAATAGAAAATCAATAAATTAGTTTTTACTTATTAGTTATGTTTAAATGAAATTTCATTTAAATGATAACATGTTACATAATCTATAATTATTATATTTAGAATTTTTTTTCTATAGAGGAATCATGGAAGATGTGGTGGGAAGGCATCAAGAAGAAAAACACCTTCTAAATCATCATGTTAAGATGGCCAGAATTAGAACCGGATTGTGTGTTAGTATGATGGATCAATTTAAATAGTATATAAATAGTGGAGTCAACTTTGTATAAGATCCACCAGATCAACTGTTGAGAAATATGTTAGTAGAAGTGTTTTTTATGGGGAAATATTCTCTAAAATTCAGCATATTGTTTGACCTAGTGGTAGTTAAAGGGTAGAATAAATCCCATGAATATATATTCGATGACATGGGGTGTTCAAAAAATAAAAATGTTAGTCTTTCAATTTAATGTTCTGAAGGTGAATAATCCAGTCAATGGTGGTCAAGGGATAAAACTATTAGGGAAGGACAAAATATTTATGATTAGATATGGTGTGAATTAAAAAATATTTATCTTGATAAATATTTTCCTACGGTGTTTCCAAATAGGATGGGAAAAAATCCTAGAATTGGGGTAGGTGGATGATTTATTTCCTATATATGTAGAAATATTCACCTAATTGGAAAGGTATTCTACAAAGTATATCCAAGATCTTGATAGTAAAATCAATCATTTTTTACATAGGATTAAAGATAACAAATAAATGGGAATTGGCTTCCCATGAGTTAAAATGTTACGGAAAACATTTTTTTTTCAGAGAAGGTGGAAAGGGTGTTTTTTAATGATCATATGTACTTTGAAATCTAGGAGAAAAAGAGGTTGAGATGACAGGTGAAAAAGAAAAAATTCATCAATGAAATCTGATGGTATGAAAATTAAGTTTACAGTTTGTGTGAATTTTGGTAAAAACACACTTCAGAATGCCTTTTGAATTTTTTTATGTAATTATTATGTGAAAAAAGGGGCATAATGACTAGAAAGTTACTGAATGAGATCATTGTTGTCATAAGAAAAATATAATATATAGTTAATAAATTTTTTTAAATGCATTGAGATGAGATATTATGAAAATGAGTGTCCGAAGAGAAATCCAAATGATAGAAAGAATCAAGAATATGACAAGAAAATTGTTGTAAAATCATTTGAAACTACTACAATAGATGTTGATCAATTAGATAAATCAGTATTAGGTTCATTTTTTTTTTCAGATTATTCCAATGTGTTTTTTGTTTTTATGTTTACAAATTATTTCCATTCTGATAAAAGTTCACCTAAATTTGAAATTCCACATTATGAAATAATGTCAAAACATATGGTAAAAGTACCCGGGGGTAAAATTAAGGAAAAAATAAATTAATATAATATTACTATAATTTTATGTGGAAAATATTTACATTCAATCCTTATTATTTATCATCTAGTAGAGTTTCGAAGTTATTCAGGATATGGATTGGATTCCAGTTTAGCATGCTAAGATATGCTGTAGAAATAAAATAAATTTTCTTCAGAAGGAGTTTTAATTTGTGTACATAAATAAAACCATATGATTAAAAACATATTAGGATGTTGAGATACTATTAATATAAGTAAGTAAAATTATCTTGAATATATTATTGAAAACAAAGGAACTATTTAGATTAATGTTGGGCCTTTTGTGAATTAGAATCTTGATGTTTTCCCTAATGGGTTTCCTATTATTATTACTTATTGGGAAGTTGAAATCATTGTTGACGTAGTTGATATGATCATAAAATTTTAAAACCCTCTTATAGAATAATATTTTTGGAACATTTAGAGTTGAAAAAAAATTATAGGAGTTATTAGATAATGGTTTCATTTGAGCTGGAACTTCACCATGGGGTGCTATTATCTTGTTTATTAAAAATAAATACGGATCGATGAGACAATCCACTGATTATAGTCTCTTGAATAACATCACTATTATGAAAAACTATCTTTACCCTCAAATTGATTATATATTTGATTATCTTTAGGGAGTGGAATATTTTTTCGATGGTTGATCTGAGGTTAGGGTACCATCAGTTAAAAATAATGAAGTAGACATTTTGAATACTAATTTTTTTAGAAAAGATTAGGGGTAAAACCCCTTAAATTAAAAAAGAAAAATATCATTTTGAAGATTGGTAAAAAGAGGAACCCATTACAATGATCAAATGAGAAAAAAACCATCAGGGCACAAAATCCTTACATGGGTCCAAACGCCAAAAAAGAGAAAAACATCATATAAGAACCTACTAAGAGTCTTTTTCCCCCCAATCAGAACCTGAAACCATGAAATCAGTCAAGGATAATGCGCTTCCCCCCATGCCAAGAAATGTTTCATGATGGTAACACACTCAAGGAAAGGTACTCCTCAATCCAACACTGAAATGTAAGAGCGGAATGTAAGCTATATTCCAGCACTCCTATCTCTTATGTGATCCACGCACTCGACGATGCAAGTGAGGAAATCACTACATTGTCAACCTGATAGAGCACAAACCAGACAAAAAACACATGACAAACAAATAGAGTACCCATCAGTACAATGAGTAATGACAACTGAATGATAGATGTCAACACATCTATCCCTCTTTCTAGGCCACCCACACAACACCATCTGCAAGAAACAGACACACATTCCAAATGAAAAGAGACATTGTCCAATTCTCATGACTTCGGTATCTCCTTCAGCATTCAGAATCAAAGAAAAATGAAGAAAACCATCAGAGGAGAAACTATTTTGTGTGTGTGTTTGTTGATGAAATGTTGTTTTACTCTAAAAGTAATGAGGATAATGAAATACATATATTGGTTCTTTTTCAATCCTTAAAACAAATTAAACTATATGTAATATTTACCAAGTGTAAATTTTGTTTCAAAAAAATTCATTCATTTTTTACATTATTTACAAATATGTAATACTCGTTGATCATACTAATTTTTTTTAAGAATGGATAAGAAAAAGAAATATAACTAATATTCATAGTTTTCCTAGTTTAGTAGGATACTACATTAGTTTTTTTGAAATATTTTCCTGGTTATTTTTCCAATTGATTTTGTTAACTAAAAAAGGAGTTATGATGAATTGGATAAATGAATGTGAGGATTGTTTTAGTAATTGAATAGAAGATCGGTGAATGCTTCATTTTTGGACATTCCATCCAGATATAATGAATTTTCATTCTATAGTGATGGTTTGTTTAACATACTTGGTTGTTTCATAATGAATAATGATTAGTTAAATGATTATGCTTCACATTAATTGAGACCTTATGAGTTGAATTACCTTACACAGGATTTGGAATTAGCAACAGTTTTTTTCATTAAAAATTTAGAGGCATAAGTTTTATGGAGTAAAGTGATAAATAATTACTGATCATAAGTTTATATTCACTGAGAATGAATTGAACATCAGAAAAAGAAGATAGAAATAACTAATAAAGTATTATTATTGAATGAATCATTACCATCTGAGAATAGAAAATAAATTAGAAAATACTATGAGTCTGAAAAATAATGCCACATTAGTCATGTTATGTTTGATTTATTCCCCCTGGGACAAATAATTGATGGATTTTCTCTTGGAAGTTATTGGTGTAGGAAATTCATCAATTTTAATAAGCTGTTAGTGAAAACATCTTAATCAGAAAGAATTAAGAAAGTTCATAAGGAATACTACATGTTATAGAAAAATTCAGAATTGGTTTAAAAGGTAATGTTTATCCAAAATTTTACATTGATATGGATTGAGTCTTAAGATTTGGGAAGATATCATATGTGCCTTCTGATTCACAGTTGAAGAAATCATTGTTATGTAAAACTCATAGTTATCCATTTTTAGTACATCTTGGAAGTACTATGATGTATAGTGAACATCGAGAGAAATATTGGTGGGATGGAATGAAAATAAATATTATTATGTTTACCAGAATATGTATGAATTGTGAATAAGTGAATTTCAGATGATAATATTATAAAGGTGTTTATTCAGTGTTTTTTAATGATATAGTCGTAATGGAAAAATTATTTCCATGAATTTTATAGTGGGATTATAAAATAAATCTTTAGGTAAAAATTAGATCTGGGTTATTGTTGATCGATTAACTAAATCTTCTCATTTTTATCCTATTTGAGACACTCTATCAACAGATCGAATTTATTGGATGTATCCTAAATATCTAGTAAGTTTTCATGGAGTTCCTCTTTAAATTTTATCTAATCATGTTCCTAGGTCCACCTATGACTTTTGGAAAGTCCTTAATAATTCAATGTGTACTAAATTATATTCTAATACAGTATCTTATCCACACTCATATGGGTAGTAACAAGAAAAAATTCAGACATTAGATGATATGCTACATTCTTGTTTAATGTATTACTAGGGAAGTTGGAATCAATACCATTATTAAGTTGATTTTTCTTATAATTACAGTTTTCCTTACAGAATATAGATGGAACCATTTAAGGAATTATATGAAAAGTTGTGTGGAACTACAAATTGTTTTAGTGGGGTAGGTGAAGAAAGTTGATTGGACTAGAATTATTAGAGTAAATAGAAGAGAAATATTAGTTGATTTATTGATACATGAGAATAGACCATAGTAAGAAGAAAGTTATGAATATACTCAGAGGAATGATCTTTTCTTTGAAGAAGGTTATCATATATTTCTCAAGGATTCACCATGGAAAAGTGTGATTTGTTTTGGAAAGAAGTGGAAGCTGAGTCCACGGTTCATTGGATCCTATTAAATCCTAGATAAATTTGGATCAATTTTCTACTTAGTGTCATACCCTCCAATTTTAACACAATTACATAATTTTTTTCAGGTTTCAATGCTAAAAAATTATACGATGGATTCGTCTCATGTTTTGAGTATGGAAGAAGTTTAGTTGAAGAGAACATTTCTTAAGAGGAACATCTAGTTTAGGTTCTTGACTGTAGAGAGAATGTTTTTTAGAATAAGGTGATTCATCAGGTTATGGATTTTTGGGAAAAAATATTGTTGTATAGTAATCAGGGGAATCTAAAAATAATATGAGGGAATGATATCCCCATATAATAATCGAATAAAATTACGAGGATTAAATTTTTAAAAGAAGGTAACAATGCAACAATTGAGGAAATGAATGAATAAATATTTTCCAAATTTAATAATATTTATGATTTATATATTAACTAAAATTCATGATGTGTTCAATAGAATATATGATAAATATAGGTTTAGGGTTAAAAACATTATTTCTCTCAAAATTAGTGTTTTCAGGTTTTGATGGTGTACTTGTTTAAAAAATAATTATCTTCTCTTTTATAATTTCTACTTGAAAAAATATTCTTCTAATTTGATTGTGTAATATCAAAATTAAATTTCAATATATTTTTGGTATATTTATAATATATTTTTTATTTTGATGTATAGTGGGGAATAAACCATTTTAATTGAAAATAACTTTTTAATATAAATAATTTATAGTGTTAAAATATATTTTTAACAGGATTTAATTTATAAATTCAAAAAATTTATACCAATTAATCCAATTTAGTTAATTGGAATGAATTTTATATTGAAATTAGATATAATTTGTTTCTGAACTTATAAACATTTTTTACTTCAAAAACCCTTTTTATTATTCGTTCAATGTGATTAATTTTTAACTAATTTTTGGAATTTCTTTATTTGGAATGTAGAAAAATGGATTACGTATTTATAAAAATAAGGTCAAAATTATGTAAATATATCCTCTAATTTGTTTGACTTTATGGATAGTTACTTTAGTAATTGTGTTATTAACACAGTTAAAGGTAAATTTGATAATTATGGTTAAAAATAATATTATAAATATTTTATAATTAGACTAACACTTTTCCAATGTAACATATGTTATTTTTTTTTTGAGTTTTTCGTTTTTTAATTTTAAGTATTATATTTTTCACCAAGGTTCCCTGTGATTTTTTAGTTAAAAATTCAGAATTTGGGCTTGGCTGCATGTGGTTCATGGTTGGAGAACACTTAGGGGAAAGCTTTCACCATCAAGCCAGAAAATCATGAAACATATGATTGTTTTGGATAGTGGAAAATTCATGGGTGGTGCATGGTTTGTGTATCACCCCAAGATTTTATAGTACATTATCTCTATAAAGTAATTCAATAGCTTCCACAACACAGAACATCGAGTTCGAGCGCACAACGACTTACCAAACTAGCCATTCGAAAAATATTTATGAATAGTAATAACTAGATTTTGAATATTATATACTCTATATAATTTTAACTTATTTATTATGTGTTTCAAAGACATATTATAAGAAAAATTCAATTTTCGGATAAAAAATGTATTTTAAAAATATGCATTTTTACTACCTTTTAAAAGAAAACCCTTTTTAAATACAATATTTGACAATTTTACATATTCAATTTGAAAAAATAAAATTCTTCTTTAGCATCGGGACCTCAACATTTACTTTGGATGAAATTTTGGCATTTTTCTAATAATGTTCATTTTTTATGAATAGTGAGAAATACCGTATTTTAATTCAAAACTACCTTTTTATATAATTTATTTATATGTTTATATTATCTTTTTAATTGGTTTTAAATTTTAATTATACTAGATTTTTACAATTTAATCCAATTTGTGTCTTTGGAAGTAATTTCACTTTGAAATTGAACATAAAGAAGTGTCAATCATTTGATAGTTAATATTTCTTAAAAACAATTTTTTTTGTATTGACAACGGAAATTAATTTCAAATTAATTAACCCTAATTATATGTTTTGAATTTGTTAAAATAGGCATCATTTTTGAATTCGGAATATCAAATATAGCTTTGGCTGAATTTTTGGTATTTTTCAGGAAAACTTCAATTTTTGATGAATAGTGAAACCACTAAGTAGTAGTTAAAAATATGAATTTTTCATTTTAATGAAATTTTACTGCATCTGTGAATTTAATTTCGAAAATCTGACATACATGGTTGTTATTAGTAATTAAAATGATGTTCAATAAGATAAAAATAATTTTTTGGTGAATAGTAACTTTTGACTTTTATTTACCGCGGTTAAAGGTAAATAAGAAAATTCAAGGTAAAAAGAATATAATAATAATACTAAATTACCTTAACACTAGTGGTAATATTATTTTATGAGTCATGTCTGACCATGGGCATCCTTGGATCGATTTTGGGACCCCATGAAGCCACTTAAGAGTGATAATGAAACTTTATTTTAATTAACTTAAAGTAAAGTAAAAAATGACATAAACAAAAAACTTTTAGTAAATTAATATTTACATGGGGTTATATAAGTAATCATTTCCAATATAAATATAATCTTTAATGATAA
This sequence comes from Viscum album, assembly GCA_963277665.1. Lineage (NCBI taxonomy): Eukaryota > Viridiplantae > Streptophyta > Magnoliopsida > Santalales > Viscaceae > Viscum > Viscum album. The sequence goes on along the minus strand of OY728151.1, from coordinate 1,445,222,630 downwards.
AAATATTTCCTACATCATGATATTTTTTTATAATTTTTAGACATCAAATAAATAAAATTATTTATAAAACAATAATGATGCGGTTTTTACCTCATTAATAATTGATTACAATAAATAAGATTATAAAAATTAAAAAAATATACAAAACCTATCCAATTATTATTGGAGGATTTTATTTCTAACAAGAGTCGTATTATCTTAGACCATAATAAGTTTTGGACCTTTAGAAACCTAAAATCATTATATATAAAAAAATAATATTTTCAATGTTTCCTAAAGAGCCCCACCTCCCCCTTATAAAAAGCCCTCACCTCTAACCCATTACTCACACCTGTCAAGACCCATGGCTCGTCCAAAATCTGCCAAAATAATTTCTCAAGATTTATCCCTTCCACTTTGAAGCCTTACCTTAGACAGAAGGCACTTTAATAATTCTTTTTGGTTCATACCAATGGGAGTTGCCCAATTTTAAGGTAACATCTTTCCTAAAGTTATCTTCTTTTATTTTACTCTTCAACCCCTTAAACTCTATTTATTACTATATTTTTTAAAAAAACCAGTATAATCAAAATACTATGTTGTTTTTATGAAAATTATTCGAGCTACACTTACACACACCTCCATCTAATGGTAAAAGAACATACTGTTTCTGTGGACGGCGAACTACAGCCTCACGAAACAATGATTGTTCAATTATCGCCTACCACCTTTATGGTGGACATTAAGATGTAACTATATTTAAATGTGATATATATAATATTTATATTGTTTATATTATATTTGGTTTCCATTTATAGAACACCTTTATGGTTTCCATAATGGATAAATGCGATAATTTTATTTGAGGAAGTGTGGACTACCACCCCTCAAAGTGATATGACTCATTTATTCCATACATGGAATGTATAAAGGATGGAGTTACTATAATTAAATATGATATTATAATGGAATTATAATATACCTATGTATCATTAATTATTCATTCAATTAAAATACAAACTAGAAATGAAAGCAGCGTTCATGCGTACGTATGGCTTACCGTCTCCATGAACGATGCATTTAATTTATTATCTCAAAATGTTATGTACTATTATAAATACATATATATACTGGGTATATAATATATATATATATATATATATCATAAAAAAATCATTAATATCATTCTTTATATAATGTACTTTTGACCACCTGGAGAATATGTAATTATAAGAAGATTACTTTTGATTGAAGTACCAAATATCAGCAAAACGACCGTTATTAACTTGAATGACTATGTAATGTTTATAACATGATAATAAGTGATATAAAAGAAATAATAAATTTTAAAAGGGTTATTAAGCAAGTATAAATTATCTTTAGTTTGTTATTCAGGAGATTAAAGAATGAACGGGTCAAGTCAAACACAAGGGAAGGGGTTTCTTATCTCAATTGTAATTCCATGAGATTTCCATTGTTCGCCACATATTGATTGCATGTGGTGTATTGTTTACTTCCATTTGATATATATTATCATGATTATCTTTTTATTCATGGTATTATGTGATTCATTTGATAGTTATTAACTTTTGTTCATAAGACCTGATTGATTACAACTTGGTAAGGGGTTTTCATCTCACTTTTTATTCTCGTGTGATTCATGCTATATTAGCCACCATTACCTTTTGTGTGGTGTATGTACTACCCATGAATGTATTCTTGGATTAATATACATTAACTTAGGGTTGTTTATTTATTCATTTCATGATCCTTCTTTTATGGGGTGTATGTATCTTGAATTACCAAATCGGTAAGGGAATTTCATATTTCAATTTCCACTAATTGGGCTTTACGCGTAATTCATTGATTATTTTACACCATGATAATGTGTGGAATCACTATTTATTATTTATGTATTAATTTCCACTCCCCTTTGTGTGGATATAATTTTGATACACATAATCACTCCATTGATAATTTCTCATGTCATTGATATGAACTTGATAAGAGTAATCTTAACTCAATTTCCATTCATTGAGTTAAACATCCAAGTCATTTGTGCTCTTTTTACAAGAATACGTGTGAATGTCCTATAATTTATTTACACTTAATATCTGATAATATTGAGTTTATTTATATTTTTCACACAAAATTATGTCATTCATTTATTTTTAACCTAAGGATACAGTCCTTATAAGGGATTTCATCTCAATTTACATTCCATTGAGACTTCTTTGTTGTTATATGCCAATTCACTTTTTTATGGTGTATATAATGTAATTTGACAATGTATATCATGAATACCTTTATTCTCATGATATTATAAATGTTTTATTACCTCAATTTTTTTATTCAAGTGTCTCTCTTTTGGTTAGGAACTCAAACTAAAATATCATTTTAAATGTTTTAAATATTTATTCATCTAAATATTTCTCAATAATGTCCATGTTTTTTAAATGGTTTTAAGGATTTATTTATATATACATTAATGTTTTAAATTTAAAATTACTTTTAAAAGTTTCAAAGTGGTATGTGATACGTTGATTCAAAAATCTATTTTAAATGGATTCTTGATAAATTGTGAGCCTTTTAAATGTTTTCAAGAAAAAATAGAATATTTACTCAAATATTTTTGATTATTATTTTCATATATGTAAATATCCTTCATTTTTATTTATTGAGAATAATCTATAATAATAAAAGCTTCCATATTGTATTAAATGAGTTATGTTTGACTATGAATGTTCTATTTTTATACCATTCATTGTTTGTGGTTAATAAATAGACATTTCGTATGTTAGTTTTAATACAAATGTTTAGATTATGTTTCAACCTTTTCATATGAGGATTTCATTGGACTCAGTATGTGATGGGTGGAGCCCACTATAGCTCTTCAATGCATCACTAGGTCTTATGAGACAAACTAGTGTCTTGGCACAAGGACCCAAACAAAATATTATTCGTAGTATTGGCATGAAGCCTTGAATATGTGGTTATGATGTCGGAAATTATGAATTCCATCATTATGAGATTAGCTATTGATATTTAATGTGGTTATTCGGCTAGTAGAATACCCATGACTATGTTTTATTATGGAATTATCTACTCAGCTCATATTCCTGCCATAAAGTGTTCACGTTTATTATTTGTCATGAAATGTGTTTTATATTATTCACCATGCCTAATGTTTATGTTATCTTTCACTGTATTGCTTACTCTTACTGAGCATCAGAGCTCACCCCTTTATTATGTTTTATTTTCCCAGGATTCCAAGAAGTGTATTATGATGGATATGGTGGATTAAGCTATGGGATTATTGGAGTTTTCAAAGGATAATTTATGTGGTGTTTTATTCTCTAATGTGTAATGCCAAGTTCATTTATGTAATCAATTTTCTAGGACTGCTAAACTGATCGGTCATTCGAGACTTGATTCCTTGTAATAATGAAAATGTATTAAAATAACGCACTGGCTCTAGGCTTCTGCGGTCGTGGAATTACTGTTGGTATCAGAGGAAGTTTAGTACAAATCTTGGAAACTATATTTAGAAAAAATCTGATTAGAGAACATTACAATAAGATAGACTCTGGGGATTAGTATAGAAGAACTTCCATGAATTTAGGTAATGTAGGGATTTTGTGTATTTTTAAATCAATATATCCCTGTCTAGATACAAGCAGGTATATGCGGCTCTAATATAGATCTACCTAGGTGTGAAAACTCAAAAAAGGAGTTTTGAACATGACCTAAGGTATCCTGGTACACAACAACGGGCCTAACTGCACTCTTAATTATGACACTCCCTGGGGGATATGCTTAGGATAATTCACTTTTTCTTTACAAACATAATTGACGAATTTTAATATAAGATGAGAATAAAGGACCTCGGTTAATACTATGGTGTTTCAGATTGAAAATAAGGTGTCATGATATTCTATAAATGATTTTATGACTCACACTATGCATTCTAGTTTTAGTCAAATTAGCTGTTCAATTACAAGTTATTAATTTTGGGATGAAAATATACGATATGAGATAACATTTATGGTTAAAATATGTTAGGGTTATTTTTGAGGAATTTATCACATTTTTTTGGAATATTTTAGAATTATATGGTTTTTGAAAAAGGAAAACACACAGATAGAGTGACAACCTATCACATCAGAAAAAGCTGCAAGAATCGAACCCACAACCAAAGTGCGACTGGGATTTATCACCTACCACTGGACTACGTGAAGTCCCTAGTTAGTATGAATAATTATTTTTCGTTAAATAATTTTATGGATCAAGAATATGTTTATTTTGGAACTTATGATTTATCCTTGGTATAGGAAAGGGATTTGGTGATTAAGTGATAAATGTTATTTTGGAAGATGTTCGCTCTTTTGGTATCACTATGTGCCTAAGGAAACTAGAATACTATAGGATTTCCTTTGAGGAGTAATGGTGGATTTTTATTTCATAAGACTGTATGTTTTTAAAGTAGACTCATAGAAATTTAGGTAATTTATGGAAATGATTAACCAATCATAGAGAATATGTGATTATGTTAATTAATTTTAAGCATGTAACTTTAAGAGTAGTCAATGTTATTTTGAGATAAATGATAAGATTTATCGTGGAAGACTATGTGATCAAATCTTTCTGAATTTTTGGTTTCAAACTTAGTTTGGATTGTTTTGAATAATTTTAAGGACATTTTTTCCTAATTGATATTTGTTGAACTTTGGGTATTATTTGATTAATTTTGTTGATTAAGATTAATATTTCATTCCATAAAAGATTATCCTTTTTTGGGATAATGTGATCTTGTACTAACCTTTTTGGTATTGGCTATTGTCTAAATAAAATGGAAATATATAGTTAATCTTTTTTGGATAATGTGATTCTCTATAAGTTGATTCTGGCGCTTCAGGTGTGACCAAGTCATCTTGAATACTCATCGTTTGGAGAAAATATGAGTTTAAGGTAAAAATTTATTAAAGGATAAAACTATACTTGTAATGTAAGTATATTTCCTTATTCTCTTAGTTAATCTCATAAAAAAATTCATCAAAATTATGAAAATGAACTTAAAAGAAAAACGTTACCCATTATATTTTCCTACTAGGTAATTGAAGACCTTTCAACCCATCACAAGTTTATTACTTTCAGATCGTTAACTTTCTCCTAATAATTTTCTTGATAACTCTCCATCAGAACTTGATGGTTGTATTTCTCTTCCATATCCATGATTTCCTACATGAAACCCTAGAATGTTTTATTGTTGGTAACCCTTATAATTATCATACTTTATTTTAAAATTGAGGCCTCCTTAATCCATTTTTCGATGTGGGATTTCAACTAAGATATTTTGAAATGTCAAAACCCATTTTTTAATCCCAAGTTTAAATTGTTAGGATGCAATTTATTGAAGGAGGGGAGAGTATTACACCCCAAGATTTCATAGTACATTATCTCTTTAATGTAATTTAATAGCTTGCACCACACATAACACCGAGTTTGAGCGCACAACGACTTACCAAACTAGCCGTTAAAAAAACAATTATGAATATTATTAATTGGATTTTGAATTTTATATTCTCAATATAATTGTTACTTATATATTATGTAATTCTTAGACATATTATAAGAACAAATTCAATTTTTGAGATAAAAAATGTATTTTTCAAAAAAATGAAATTTTACCAACTTTTAATGGTGAACCCTTTTTAAATCCAATATTTGACACTTTTAAATATTAAATTTGAAAAAATAAAACTCTTTTTTATAATCGGGACATCAAAATTTACTTTGGATGATGTTTTTATAGTTTTCTAATAATGTTCATTTTTTTATGAATAGTGAGAAATACTGTATTTTAATTCAAAACTGCCTTTTAATATAATTTATTAATATGGTTAGATTATCTTTTTAATTGGATTTTAAGTGTACATAAATTATATTTTTTCCATTTAATCCAATTTTGGTCATTTTAAGTAATTTCACTTTGTAATTGAATACAAACAAGTGTCAATTTTTTGATAGTTAATATTTCTTAAAAACACGTTTTTTTGTTTTGACAATGAGAATTAATTTTAAATTCATTAATTAAAATTATATGTTTCTAATATGGTAAAATAGACATCGTTTTTGAATTCATAATATCAAATATATCTTAGGTTTAATTTTTTTTATTTTTCTGAAAAACCTCAATTTTTGATGAATAGTGAAACAACTAAGTAATAGTTAAAAAGCAGACTTTTTCATTTAAATGAAATGTTACCACTTCTGCGAATTGAATTTTGAAAATACAACATACATGGTGTTTATTATTAATTAAAATTTGGTACATAAGAAGCAAATAATTTTTAGTTAATAGTAACTTTTGACTTTTATTTACCTCAGTTAAAGGTAAATAGGGTAATTTAAGGTAAAAAGAATATTATAATAATTCAAAATTATCTTAACACTTGTAATAATCTTATTGGATGAGTCATGGAAAACAATGGGCATCATTGGGTCGATTTTGGGACCCCATGGAGCCACTTAATAGTGATAATGAGACTTTATTTTAATTAACTTAAAGTAAAGGAAAAAATGACATAAACAAATATCTTTTAGTAAAATAATTATTACATAGTGTCATATAAGTTAGCGTTTCGACTATAAATATTATTTGAAAAGATAAAAATATTTCCTACATCATGGTATTAGCTTTATAATTTTTATACATTAAATAAATAAAATTATTTATGACACAATAATGATGCATTTTTTACCTCATTAATAAATGATAAAAATAAATATGATTATAAAAATTAAAACAATTTCCAAAAACAATCCACTTATATTTGGATGATTTTATTTCAAACAAGAGTCATATAAACATTTCCTTAATGAGTTTTGGACGTTTAAAACCGAAAATCATTATATAATAAAATATTTTTTTCTAGGATTCCTAAAGAGCCCCTCCTCCCCCTTGTGAAGATTCTACACCTATAACCCATAACTCACACCTATAAATACCATGATCTCGTCCAAAATCTACCCAGATAAGTTATCAAGATCCCTACCTTCCACCTAGAATCCTTACATTAGGTAGAAAACACTTCATGAAATCATTTTGGTTTAAGCCAAAGGTAGTTACCCAATTTTAAGGTAATGTGTTCACTAAAGTTATCTTCTTTTATTTTACTTCTCCAACCCCATAAACTCCATTTATTACTTTATTTTATAACAAAAACATTATACCTAATATATATTGGGTTGTTTTAATGTCTAATATTCAAGCAACAATTACACACACCTTCATCTAATGGGAAAAGAACATACTGTTTCTGTGGACGGCGAACTACTGCCTCACGAAACGATGATTGTTCAATAATCTCCTACCGCCTCTTATGGTATACATTAATATTTAAATGTATTAATATGAGATGTATATTATATTTATATTGTTTCTATGCTTCTTTATTTTTCATTTATAGCACACCATTATGGTTTCCATAATAGTTAAATGCGAGAATTTCATTTGAGGAAGTGCAGACTACCGCCCCCTCAAAGTGATATGAATAATTTATGCCATACATGGAACATATAAAGGATGGGGTTACTAAAATTATATATGAAATTATACTGGAATTATAAAATAACAATGTATTATTAAGTATTCATTCAATTAAAATACAAACTAGAAATGAAAGTAGCGTTCATGCGTACATACGGCTTACCGTCTCCATGAACGATGCATTTCATTTCTTATCTCCAAATGTTATGTACTGTTATAAATACTTATATATACTGGATATATAAGATATATATATTATATGATTTCTAAATCATTAATATCATTCTGGATATAAATTACTTTTGACCACATGGACAACATGTAATTATAAGAAGATTACTTTTTACTCAAGTACCAAATATCAACAAAACGACCTTTATTAACTTAAATGAGTAAGTAATGTTTATAATGTGATAATAAGTGATATAAAAGAAATAATAAATTTGAAAAAGGTTCTTAAAAAATTAGAAATTAACTTTATTTTGTTATTCAATAGATTAAATAACGAACGGGTCAAGTCAGACACAAGGTACAAGGTTTCTTATCTCACATTTATATTCATGTGATTTCCATTGTTCGCAACATATTTATTGCATGTGGTGTATTGTGTACTACCATTTGATATATATTATCATGATTATCTTCGTATTCATTGTATTCTATGATTCATTTGGTGGTTGTTAAATTTTTTTCATATGACTCGATTGATTACCACATGGTAAGGGTTTTCCATCTCACTTTTTATTCCCATGAGATTCTGGCTACATTAGCCAATATTTCATTTTTTTGGTGTATGAACTTCCCATGATTGTATTCTTGGTGTAATATACTCTAATATATTGGTATTTACATATTCATTGTATGATCCTTCTTTCATGGGGTGTATGTTTCGTGAGCTACCACATCGGTAAGGGAATTTCAATTTCCACTCATTGGGCTTTACACATACTTCATTGATTATTTTACTCCAAGATTATGTGTAGAATAAATATTTACTATTTATGTAGAAATTTCCACTACCATTTGTGTGAATATAATTTTGATACACATAATCAATCCATTTATATTTTCTAATGTCATTGATAGAATGTTGATAAGAGTAATCTTAACTCAATATCCATTCATTGAGTTAAACATCCAAGTCATTGGTGTTGTTTTTACTAGAATATGTGTGAATGTCCTATAATTTATTTACAACGAATATCCAATCATATTGAGTGTATTTATATTTTTCACATATAATTATGTAATTTATTTATCCTTAACTTTAGGATATGATCTTTATAAGGGATTTCATCTAAATTTACATTCCATTGAGACTTCTTTGTTGTTATACACCAATTCACTTTTATATGGTGTATATAATGGAATTTGGCATAGTATATCATGAATATATTTATTTTCATGATATTATAATGTTTTTATTACCTCAATTATTTGTATTCAAGTGTCTCTCTTTTGGTTAGGAACTCTAACTAAAATATCATTTTATATGTTTTAAGAATTTATTCTTTTAAATATTTCTCATTAATGTCCATGTTTTAAAAATGGCCTTAAGGATTTATTTATATGGAAATTAATGTTTTAAAATTAAAATAAATTTTAAATTTTTCAAAGTGGTATGGGACACATTGATTCAAAAATATATTTTAAACAGCTTCTTGATAAATAGTGATACTTTTAAATGTTTTTAAGAAAAATGGGAATATTTCTCTCAAATAGTTTTGATGATTATTATCATCTATGTCAATATCCTTCATTATTTTTGATTTAGGTTAATCTATTATAATAAAATCTTTTATATTGTGCTGAATGAGTTATGTTGGACTGTGGATGTGCTAATTTTATACCATTCATGGTTTGTTGGTAAAATAGTGACATTTTGTATGTTAGTTTTAACACAAATGTTTAGATTATGTTTCAAAATTTTAATATAAGGTATACATTGGATTTGGTAAGTGATGGGTGGAGCCCACTATAGCTCTTTGATGAACCAGTAGGTCTCATGAGACAAACTAATGTCTTGGCACAAGGCTTTGAAGAAATATTATTTGTAGTCTTGGAATGAGTCCTTGACTATGTGGTTATGATGTCCGACATTATGCATTCCATCATTATGTGATTAGATATTGATATTTCATGTGGTTATTCGACAATTATAATACCCATGACTATGTCTTATTATAGAATTATTTACACAACTCATATTCCTCCCATAAAGTTTTCATGTTTATTATTTGTAAAGGCCTGTGTTTTTAAATATTCCCCATGCCTAATGTTTATGTTATTTTATGCTATGTTGATTACTCTTACTACGCATTTGAGCTCACCCCTTTCTTATGTTTTATTATCCCAGGATTCCCAGAAGTGTATTATGATTGATTTTTAGGGTTAATCAAGGGTATTATTGGAGTTCTCAAAGGTTAATTTTTGTTTTGTTTTATTTTATAATGTGCAATGAAACGATTGTGTATGTAATATATTTTCCAAGAATTCTAAACTGATCAGTCTTTTGGGACTTGAATCCTTATAATCATGCCCATTTATTAATATAATTCACCGACTCTAGGATTCTAGGTTCGGGGCAATATAGTTTGTCCAACTGTGTGGCCTAATCATGTGGCACGTAACTCTTGGATAGTGAGAGTCAAAGGATTTCCACACAATTTGGAAAGCCACACAAGAAAACTATGCGAATTCTCTAGTAAATTAAAAATATGGAAATTACCATTATCCCATCTCAAAATATAACACTAAACACCCATATTTAACCCCATTCTAGATTTGAATCCATTGGAGCCTCTTTCAAACATTATTGGACCACTTTATCTTCAAAAATTAGGTGGTTTGTTGAAGAAACTTCAAGGAATCATCAAGTATGTCATTTTCTTCATGATTTCTTCATATTTATAGGGTTTATCCACCATCCATCTTGAGTTATTATATTATAGTGGGTTTTGACCTACTGATGGTTTTATCTTGTGTTATTGATTGAGATCTTGATGGTTGTTGAGGTATCCCGCCTTCATAGGGCCGTTTGGTGGTGCAATTGTTGTTTTCCACATATTTCCAAAACTTTCCATGCATTGGGTAGGTGGTTACATGATTTTACATTATTATATGAATATGATATTCTTTCTTGAATGTCTAAATGTGTTTTTTGATTTTTTTTGCGATGAAAAATATGATTTGGTATGGTTTAGTGATTTACAGGTGATTAAAATGTGTTTTCTAAATGAAAATGTTTACATTTCATGTGTTAATTGTTGTTGTAGTCGTTGAAATTTTTTTATTCCTTTTATGAATGGTAATAAATGTATTTTCAAAGATTTTAAAGTTGTGAATGTGTTGGAAATATATTTTTTCCATAGAAATGGGTTTCCTTGCATGTTGTCTTCTTTTTTTACACCATTAATGTGCCTTTGAATTTTTAAGTCTACTGTTAAAATGATGTGAAATGTATTTAAAAATTGTTTTGGTGTCTGTGGGAAATGGAAATTGGTTTCGTTTATGGAATTTTGTGGTTTCCATGTGACTTTTGATCATTTGGTTAATTTAACAGTCTTAATGTGGTGATTTATTTAGGTATATGTGATGCTTGGCATGTATATGTGAAAGTGATTATTTGTGTAATGTCTGAAATTGAATTTGATCACAAATGGAATTTCGGGTATTTAGGAGGGTGAACTATAACTAGTGTATTTGTTGATTCAGAAGTGGTTGTGTACTAGATTCTACTTGTAGGATTGAAAATAACAACACTAACTAAACATGTGATATGATCAGAGACCACTAGACCTTGTAATAAGTTCCCCTCTAGTTTCTTAGTCATGTGAATGCTATTTTTATTTTATTTTGATTTGGAGACCACAAGAGTTGGGAATACAATCCTCTATATTGGCTTGTGTGTGGTAATGTTGTTGGTAGTTTTGTAGAAGATTTTGATCATCGAGGTATGAGGTTTCAAGAGTCCCATTTGATCAGGTTACCTTGAGGGATTATCCCATGGTTATCTCTTGTGACATGATGCTTATAGGATATGTTTCTAGTCATCAATATACAATAGACCTTGTGAAAAATTTATTTCAAACATGATTTTTTGTGGAATAAGTTTTCCTTGAAATATTTATCCTGATAAAGTTTTCCTTAAAATGTTTTCTTAGAAATATTTAAAATATTATTATGTAAATTTTTTTATTGATTTGTCTTCAAATGTTATCAAAGAGATTCTTTATTTTGTGTGGAATCCTATAATTCTTTGGCTCACACCCTACATAATTCTTTGGGTGTTGGTAGAATTTGTTATGTATTACCTAATTGAAGGAATGATATATCATGGTAGTGATGGTGGATCTAGTTTCTAGTATTCCACTTTTGGTAGGTTTTGGTGGTTGTATATTGAGGGTGATTTCTGTCTTGTTTCATGGAGGTCATTGGGGTAGTTTTTGTTTGTTCCCATTCAATTTTTATACTTACAATTTTGGTCTGATGTTGCAAAACCATGAGTCTGAAAATTCTTGTAGGTCATTTGGCTATGCTTATTAGTTATTGTGATGTTTATTCATTTTTGATTTATTTAATTATATCATTTGTCGAAATAAATATCAATGTAAATTTTGGATAGTTACAGACTATTTTCCAGCTCATAGATATTGAGAATGATCTCAGGGTGTTTCGATTAATCAGGTAGAGTGCTGGGATGGAAGTAATTAAGGTTTGGTTCGTGAAACAATTATATTACAAAACATCACAATCATTCATTTCATGTTATTTGGGTAAGTGTTTGGATAAACTAGAGCTAGGATTTTTGGGGATTGAGGTTCTAGTTGTGATTGCGGTGTTTGGACAACATCCCTCATCACAGGAATCATGTAGTCATTTTATATTAGGAATTATTTTTACTTATCCTCTAGGTGCGATGTACCAGATGCATACTATATATGGACACTCGGTGGGGGTGGAATAGTTTTGTATGGCATGTTTTTGTGATGAATTTATATATATTTATATTTATGTAATTATTATGGAATTATTATTATTTCTGAAAATTTTCAGAATGATTGTGTTGATGGTTCATCCTTGTGGTTGTTTCTTGTTGTTGTTAAAGGCCTTCTCAGAGAGTCCTTATGAAACCGTGGAAAGAGTCCAGAGAGTGTGCACCCTTGACTAATGATTAGAGGTTAGTAGAAGATGTGTTCAAGGCTGACTAAGATTTGTTACAAGTAGATTTAATTGGTCCTTCTCTGGTTAGGGAATCTGAACTAGACCCTTGAAGGGAGTAAGCTCATGAGATCTTTAAGAACAAGAATCCATTGTTTATTTGTTGAGAAGAACCCCATGAATCAGAGGTGTAGATTAAGAAGATAAAAAGTATATTAGATTTTATTTATACTCCTCATGTAGTTATAGTGATATGTGCTTCGTTCTTGGTGGAATGTCCTAATGAGAAGTGGTGGAACTTGGTTATAGAAACTGGAAAGCATGAGAAAATGGGTTGGAAAGACTTCAAGGTCATATTAAATGAGCTATATTTTCCTAATATTTTGGAATTCACTTGGTCCAAAGAGTTTTTGTAGCATATCTAGGGAGATTATACGGTGAAGGAATATTCCAACCGCTTTGTAGAGTTAGATTAGTATGCACCAGATATCATTTCAAACGATTATATGAAATATAAGATGTTCGAGATGGGTTTGTAGATATAAGTTTGTTCTCAGGTATTCTTATTGAATTTGAAAACATATTCCGAAGTGGTTAGTTAATCCATGATGGAAAAAATTAACAATTTAAGCATGCCTAGGTTTCTGGGATCAGTTTCAATAGTGGGAATTAAAAGTTCGTCTGAGAAGAAGAGAAATAATGATGAGAAATGGAAGAAAGGGGGTGATAGTTCATGCCATCCTTCCTGACTATCTCCATCCATGGCTTCAGATTCTATAATAGGTTTGAATCACCACTGTAGAATGTAAGGAAACATGTGTCCTGTATGTTCATCTCCACCTAGGTTTTATCATTGACATAGAGTTATGGGGATCCTATAGTGATTTTTTGAAAATTTTTTCCCATATGAGATTGGATTAGGATATAATTCATTAAAGGGGATGAAAGCTTGTCCAGAACCATCCATAACAGCATGTTCTCAGTCTTGAGGTCATGGTGGTAAGGATGGATCATCTTCTTATCAGTAGAGTCATATTAGGGCAGTGCCACAATTCAGTGGTCATTCTTAGGCTCGGGATGAGATGAAGAAAATACATTTGATGGATCAAGCACCAGTGGAACTAGATACATGGCCTATGATCATTCAATGTACCATTCTTCTAGAATTGTCTTTAGCTATAGTTTTATTTGATAATGGTGCTCCAGTTTTATTTATTTACAACCATATTTTGAATGTGTTAATGTTTCCAACTAAGATTATATCATATGCAATGGAATCAGTAGTAACTCTTGGTAATAAATGGGAGAAGTGTTTTAGGTGTCTTTCTTGTGCACTCACCATGTTCGGGGTCAAGTTGGAAGGAGATTTTATAGTATTAGATCTAGTCCTCATTGACATAATACATGGTATTGGTTGGATGGTGAGTTTCCAAGATAACATTGATTTTTATAGGATGTGGGTGAATTTTGTGGCACCTGATTGGGTTACCCTTGTTTTTTAAGGTGAATGGAATACTTGGTGGGGTATTTAAGGACATCCGCTACAAAAATTATGAAATCATATTTTTTAGATCTCATTTCTCTCACTAGAGGATGATGATGGTGATCCTCTTGGTGGAGTTCCTTATGTGATTGATGGTTTCACAGAGGATTTTTCCGGTTTTCCTCTGCAACAATATGTGGAGTTATCTATTGATTTTTCACCATGAAAACAGTCAATATCTCTTCCCTTTTCCTATATATCACCCACCGAGATAAGGGAATTAATGGTATAGTGGTATAATTTTGAATCATAATGATTCATTTCTTATAGAGTATCACCTTTGACTATCATAGTGCTATTTTATATGAATTATGATGGATCTATCCATTTGTGTATTGATTATATCAATATGAGGGAATTAATGGTATAGATGGATGATTTGGCAAGGTTGTTCTCCATGATTAATTTTCATTCTGGGTATCATCAAATTTTTGTCAGAGTAGTAGATGTTAATAAATACTTCTCTTGAATATGGTACTACTATTTTGATAATGTGGTCATGAATTTTGGGTTGACGAATTATCTAGTGGTGTTTATGGCGCTCATGAATAGAGTTTTCCACCTGTATCTTGATTCCTTTGTCATGGTATTTGTGGGAGACATACTGGTTAATTTCTAATATGAGGGGAAGCATGCACGACCTTTGTGGATCATGTTGGGGACTCTTTGGGATCATTGACTCTATTCCAAGCATTCTAATTTCACCTTATATACCAGGTAGGTGAGGTTTTTAGGTCACGTGATCTTGGAGAATGGGGTTTCAGCAGATCCTGAAAACATCATTGCAATGATTTCATGGGTGTAGCTAAATAATGTCTTCAAAATCCAAAGAATTTTGGGCATGTGAGAGTATTATAGAAGGTTCATTAAATATTTTTCTATGCTTTATTAGTCCATGAAACCACTTACAAAGAATTTGGAAAAGGTTTAATGGATCCTTAGTGTCAAGATTCAATTGTGAAGATTAGGTGAAGATTGACCACTTCCCCAATCATGATCTTACCGCAATCCAAAAAGGGGTAGTCTATTGTGTTGCTTCATGTATGGTCCTTTGGTTTGTACTAATATAGGATGCCAATGTCATGCCTCATAGTTCTTTCCAACATTGACCACATGAAATAAATTACCCAACCCATAACCTAGAGTTGGAAGTAGTGATGAATTATAGGAAGATGTGTCATCATTATCTTCTTATGGAGAAGTTTTTGGTTTATTTAAATCACAAGATTTTATCATACATTTTCTTCAAGAAATATTTTAATCCAAGTTAGATTCACTGGGTTGAGTATCTTCATGGGTTTGATTATGATAAAGTATATATCCCAAGTTAAGTAAATGTTGTGGTACATGACTTGAGTAGAAATTTTCCAGTGCAAGGGTTGAAGAATTATAGTGATGAGAGAAATTTTATGGGGCTCTTATCACCAATTCAACTTGAATCCAAGGAGCATAATGGAGGTGAATTATTCTCAAGTGTTTATCTGACACCATTTCCTTTTTATTTTATTCCTCTAGAGCATCCAAGTGATGATTTGTTCTAGCATTCTATGTAGTTTCTAAATGGTTGGGAGATGAATTGTGGTTGGTCAATATTTATAGAGGAAATATTGTGCGTAAAGGGTTTCCTTTTGGTGACAATGTTTTTGGGGGAATTTAGTGATGCATGATAAGCCTTAGTCTCAGAGGTTCATTCATCCTAGTGCTACATTGATTTACTATGATATGTGTCGGATGTTTTGATTGCTAGGTATGAAGTGAGATGTTGTTTTCTTTGTATCACAATGTTATATATTTTAGCATGCTAAAGTATAGAACCAAATACCCTCACATTTCATCAATCAGTACCTATTAATACCTAGAAATGGTATGATTTTCCTTTGATTTTATCATGGGTTTTCCTCGCACACCCTGGGGTAGGAATTCCATTTGATAAGTGAATGATGGTTTGACCAAGTCATCCCGTTTAATTCAAATTAATAATTCATCCAAAGTGGATGAGTTGAGTTGATTATATGTTTATGAGGTTCTACAGATTCATTTTTTTCCATCAGAAATTATTTCAAATAGGGACCACTATTTTACCTATATATTTTGGGAAGGCCTTCAGAAGGTAATGGGGTTGTAGGTCATGTAGAGTATGCCATACCTCCCTGAAATGGATGGTCAGACAGAGTGTAAAGTCAGATATTGAAATTCATTATTTGGGCATGTGTTTTGGATTTTATTGGATCATGGGATAGCAATCTGGTATTGGTTTTGTTTTCATATGACAATAATTACCCATCCTTGATTAAAATTTCTCTTTTTTTTTGATGTTATTTATGGTTGGCATGTCAGTCTCTATTGTTTTGGGATGAGGTCAGTGATACCTCATTTTTGGGACCTAGCCTTGTGAAAAACAATATGATAAATTCCAGATGATCAAGTAGTGATTATTGACAATTCACTGTCATTGGCAGTCATATAATGATCCATGGATCCAAGCTTTTGAGTTTTTTGTGGGTGTTCGAGTGTTCCTAAAAGTGGAATAAATATTTTAATTTCCATTGCAGTTGTATTAATTCCAGGAGGTATTCCATCTCTCTCTTCAAAAAAGTATTATCCTAACCCCTCTCATGTCTAGAATAAGGAGTTCGAATTGGATCCTACTTTTTCTAGGTTTGAGTGGCCAATACAAATTATTGATTATCAGGTGAAAGATCATCATTGGTTGTCTAATCAGTAAGTTTGAGCTATTTGGTAGCACGATACTGATGTGAATGAGACATGGTACCAAATGTCTAGGGATGAGGAGGAGTATACATTTCTATTCTCTAACCATTATTTGAGTTAACTTTCATGGGGTGGATTGTTTTAACAGCAGGGAGAATAATTACATCTATGATTTTGTTTCAAGGTATTCCATTAATTATTTTTTGTATTATATTTTAATAATTGGTTCCCTATTAGTTTTTGGTGAAAATGGGGAATCATCCTTGGAAGCATGTGGTGCACGGTTGGACCATAATTAGGGTAGATTGTGAACCCTTTCTGAGTGAATTTTATGGAAAATTTGTTTTTTAAGATTGGTGAATTCACCATTGGTGCATGGATTTTCGAACCGTGCATCCTAGCAGTGTGGCATGTGCCTCTTGATAGTGTTTTGGGCATGGTTGCTGCATGGTTTGAAAAACTACGTGGGTTAGACCATGATAATTTTTAGGTCAATAAAAAGATATCAATTACCTTTATACTCAATTTTATTTTACCACTAAGTCATCCCTATTATTTCTAAATCAAGACATGCAGCCATGAGTGTCTCCTTGAATCTTTCTTTGACCTCTTGTTCTTCAATAGTTGGGTAGTTTTAGTGAGTGAATATCAAGTAATCAACATTTATGTACTTTTCTTCAGGATTTCTACCCCTTTCTAGGATTTATCATCCATCCTTATTGGGAAAATATTTTCTAATGTGTTGTTAGACCTATGGAGAGATCAATATTGTGTTTTTGAGTAAGATCTTGATGGGTTTTTTTGGATATTTTCATTATAGGGTCAAGTGGTGGGGAAGTTGGGCTTTCACAATGATTTATGTATTTTTTCATGTGTGAGGTTGGTGGTTCCAATATTTTATATTATTATATGGGTTTTATATTCTTTTTGTAATGTTTAAATATGTTCTATAATTTATTTTTGTAGCAAGAAACATGATTTGGAATGTTTTCGAGATGTAAAGGTGATGAAAATTAGTTTTCTATAGGAAAAAGGTTGTGTTTGATGTGTTATCTGTTGTGGTGCTTTATAAAAATGTTTATTACCTTGTATGAAAGTTATTAAATGTGTTTCCAGAGATAATAAAGTTGAGAATGTGTTGAAAATGAAATTTTCATGTCTAATGGGTTACATTTTTGGTTGGCTTCCTTGTTTTTTACCTTGAATGTGTCATTGAATTGTGAATGTGATTGTGAAAATGATTTGAAAATTATTTCCAAACGGTTTTGGAGTGTGTGGGAAAAGGAAAATGGTTTTGTTTATAAAAAGTGGTTGTTTCATTGTGACTTTTGATCATCAAGTCCATGTGAAAGTGATAATGTGGAAATTTATTTATATTCATGGGATGTTTAGTGTCAATATGTGAATGAAATTATTTGTGAAACATGTGAAATGGAATTTGAGCATATATGAAATTCTAGGTATCTTTGTGGGAAAAAGATAACTAGTTCACTAGTTGATTCCGAAGTGGATGAGAACCAAATTCATCTAAAAATATTGACTATTACAACAATAACTAACCATGTGATATGGACGAAGACCAGTAGAAATGGGTATGTTTCACTCTATAGTGTCTCATTCAGAGGAATATTGCTGATATTGGATTATTATTTGGAGAACATTATACCTTCAGATATGTTCCCAACAAGTGTCTCGTGCATGTGAACATTGTTGATTGTTTAGTGTAGGATATTGATCACTAAGGTATAAGGTTTCCGGAGTCCCATTATATGATGTTATATATAGGTATTTATTCATGGTTCTCACTTGTGACAGGATAATTATATGATCTGGTGTTAGCCATCAGCATATAGTAGACCTTGTTTACAGTTTATTTCATGCAATATTTTTAGTGAAATTTTTTTTCTATCAAATGTGTTTATTGAGATAGGTTTCCTCTGATTTTTTTCTTAAAAATGTTAAAAACATTAATATGGATATATTCATCTTGATTTTTCTTCAAATATTATACAATCTAATCTTCCTTTTGTGTGGAATCATACTGGGCTTTGGCTCACATCCTATATACACATTAGGCTGTATGTAGACATTTTTATGTACGACCTCCGTAAAGGAATGATGCAACATGGTGTTTATTTTGGATCTATTTTCTAGTATTTCAATTATTATTGGTGTTGGTGTTGGTGGATTATGTTTCATTTCACACTTGTTTCACGGAGGTTATTGTCATCGTTTTTTATTCCCCATTCCATTATTTTACTTTTGGTTTTTGTCTAAATTTGTTAAACCTTGATTCATAAAAAATTTGTACCTAATTTGGATATTATTATTAGTAATTTTTATGATTATTCACATTGATTTTTTTATTATATAGTTAGGGGAAATCATTCCCAATGTATATTATTGGTACCCAAGCACTAGTTTCTAGCTCATGGAGTTTGCGAATGCTATATGGGACATTCCATGAATTGGACTGAGTGTCAGTTCGGATAGAATCTCAGCTTGCTTCATGACATACTAATTTTATTGGATAAGTATGTGTCAACAAAAATCATCCTTTGTCTGAAATTATAAAAATTCCAAGACAATTGGTCGAGATTATTACATTAATTATATTATATTCCAAGAAAAGTAAATTTGGGCACACTTTTATTTTTAACAAGAGAAATATTTTAAATACAGGGTTATATTTTTGATCTATAAGAATATAAATAGATCTTTTAAAGATAAAATTTTTATCTTTATAATGATACTTTATTTTTGTAAATTTTGAAGAAAAAATAATTTTATTAATGGACTGCACAATGAAAAAATAATAATTTTTTAATTAAAATAACTATAAAATAAATGAAAATAAATATAATAAAATAAAAAATTTAGATGATTAATGTCATCCATTTATTTTTTAAACGAATTTAATATGTTAGTGTTTTTTATGTTTTTTTAATTTATATTTTTTATGATATTTTTGAATAGTCATGTCCTGAAGTGAGTAAAAATTAACATTATTGATATTTAAGAATGTATAATATTTTATAAAATTCTATAAAATTTCAAAAAATCATAATTTCATAGAACTAATTAGGATATGTCTTTATTTTTTATAATTGAATAATTTATTATTCTCGGGAAATTTTATATTAATTAAATTAACCCTCAAAGTGTAAAATAAATGATATCACGATAAAAATTAAAATGGGTAAATAAGGGTGAAAGTCAAAATATAAGGATTAAAAAAGGTAAAAGATATCCAATTTTTATTGGATGAAGGGATTTAATCCCATAATCATCCTATATTTTAAATAAATATATTTGGATCCATTTGGAATTGAAAATTAATTTAATATCAATTTCATATTTTGAAGAATACCAAAAGTGATCCTCCCCTATTTTATAAATGGGTACTCATTCTTCTCAATTCAAAATATTTATAAACTATTTTAGTTCATAAAATACCTTCCCAAATACCTTCCTAGTATCTATCACCAAAATATAGTGGCTAGAGTTTAGGGAAAACACCATCCTTAGAGGTGTTAAGTTTCTAATCAAAGGAGGCCATTCGAAAGTGAGGTATCATTTTTAGAAATGTTTTTCTATTTTTTTCATCTTCCACTTCCATCAAATATTTTTTTCCATGGTGAAATAATAAATTCAGTATCCACAATATAATGATATTTTATTATGTTAATATCATCACCAAAATCCATTTCCAATTTCATCAAATGGTAAATTAATAATTAATTTGTGTGTATGGAAGACTACCATCTTGTGAACCAATATAATTCATTTTCCATCCCCCTCTCTGAAGACTAGTTATAATGATTGAGGTAATGATTATATATATATTTATATATTATATTCATTAAATATTTATCATTATAAAATAATAATATATCATTTACGTTCTTTCCTTTACATGAACATAAAAATGATAATGTCGTTCGTGTGTACGTGTGTGCTATTACCTAATAGAACTGGTTTGATTCATTTTTCATCACCACATCAGATGGATGATATATATATGTATATTTAAATTATTAATATTATATTTATTATATTATTATCATTATTTAATGAAAAAATAATAATTACTTTTTTCCATAATGATCATTGTAAAATGAATACATCACTCATTCGTATGTATGACCTAATGTCCCAAAGATTATAACATTGTTCATTTTTCATAACCATACATAAATGGTTTAATTTGAAAATATTATTTATTAATAAAATTTAGTATTATTAAATTAAAATTATTCTATATATTATTGACTTATTACCACATTGTCTATTTACTTCTTACCAAATTCATTTTGGACTCAACTATTAGTTATCTACAAAACACCTGAAATGAACAAAACAAAATGAAGTAATTTTTATAACATGATAATAAGTAATATAAAAGTTATAATAAGAATTTAAAATATTATCAAAGATGTAAATAATTAACCTATGTTTATTATTTATGAGGATAATTATTGTACATTATGAGTTAGAATCATGTTATGGGACTTTATTTTAAAACCCACATTTAAATGACAATTTTTTTAGCAATTTTTACTAACGGAAAAAAGATTTTTTTAAAAAAAAATATATATAATGTATTTTATAAATTTCATGATCATGAAATGTTTTGATTCTTCCTTTACATGTTTAAATTTTTATTTTCAAATACGTTTTTTCATTGTAGAGTTTATGACCTTGTAAAAAATAAAAAATATTTTCAAAAATAATTTCATGTTTATGCATAAATTATGTTTTGTTCCAATGTTATGGGATATGGAAATTTTTTGAGTTTGGGTGGTTCATTGATGAAATGTGTGCAGGTGAGTCCTTTTTTTCTTTCCAAAGAATTGTGTCAGGATATGTAATTAATTTGTAGGGGTTCTCTTAAGAGATTAGGGTAATATATTGTAATGGGTACACAAAATGTCACCATAAAGGATAATCCATATATAACCATGATAGATATATTAAATGTAATAAAGAAATGGAATAGATTATACAAGTTACCTTTATGATTTATGGGTTCTATAATGTTTTATATGAATCATATGATTTCCTGTTAAAATATAAATATATTATGTTTTATAGGTGAAGAGTTTAGCATTGTGAAATTTATTTCTTGGGTTTAAATTATTCATGGAATAATGGTTTTATTTATTATTTTATCTTCTTTACTGGAAATTTTTAAATAATTCCATGTAATAATTTTTTTTCATAGAGTATATGTATTTTCACATCAAATTAGGAAGTCAAGATTAATGCAATGAAGATATTTCCTGAAAAAAATCATGTTTTACTTTGGAAGTTTTGTATTTTGGAATAAATGGATACTATTTACATAGTGTCCAATTTGTATAAATGTTTGATGTTATGTATAAATAATGGCCTAATTCTATAAAATTATGAACCTAAAAGTATCCCCAATTTGATAAAAATTAAGTTCTTGACTAAAACTCATGATTTTGTAACGTTAAAGGTCAGGGAATTACAAAGGATTTATGAAGTCATGAAATGAAAATTTTGTGTTTTAGGGAAAGAAATATGGGATCACAATTTTGGATCACTACTATTTTTTTTTAAATTCAATAATCCTTAGATATGTATTTTTGAGTTTACATGGAGATTTTTACTATTCAAGCATGATTTATACAACTATTGAGTCCCTAAAAAAATAGCGTGAAATAATTTTTTTAGTCTTTAGGTAGTTACATCGGATGATAATATATTTTAAAACTATTATTTTATTCCCAAGAAACCATGTGATTCAGTTTTAAATGGGATGGTGGATAGCCCTCCGTGAGTGCATGGCTTTTATGACATGTTTCTTAACCATGTGACCTGATCTGAAAATTTTAAAATGAAAACTAATATTTTAGTCTCCAATATCTTATTAATCACCCAATATCCTAAACCATACCCTATATGATGCTCTAATTAACTCTCCCATTGATTCTATTGATATTTATCATCATTTTGTTTGGATATTACCAAGCTATATTCTATTTTCCTATTATTTTCTCACATATTCCAAAGATATATCATTTATATCTCATCCCCTTGATTTTTTAGATACCAAATAGGATATAATTGTGAGATCTAATTTTTCTTGTGGATAATTTTTGTTGTTTTTATAGACTATAGTCTTTTGAGGATCTAATACATTCATTCCGAATCTATGGTTATGAATGAAATAATGTTTTCATCATGATTGAGGTTTGTGTCAGTATCATATATTAAATCCAAAGTAATTCTATGTATTATTTTGATATTCATTTTTGTTTTTAATTACAATGTTTTTTTATTTATTAATCAATGAGAGTTTAATTAATGTATTCTTTCCATAAAGATGTTTTATAAAAAGTTTATTTTATAGAAACTGTTTGAAGGACATGTAGTGTCTTAAAATTCCTTAAGGATGGTTTTGATATAGAAATTGTATTCCATTTTTCAAATAATTTTTTATTTCTATAGAATTGTTTTTTCAATTTTGTTTTTCATAAAGTGAAATGATTTTTTGGGAATTTTTTTATTAAATGTGATCTATATTTCCTAAAATAAATTATAATATAATAACACATCAGGAAAACCAAGGGTTATAAGGGAAAACTAAATACATACAGGAACTAGTGGATTAAACTATAACTATATGAGGAGCCCAAGAGTCGATTATTTATAGTGGGTAGAATTTAACTGGGACTGAGGTTCCTAGGCATTAGAGGTTACTTATACCATCTAGTGTTTCATGTTTTTATTAGTTGTGTACACCATAGTGTTTTGTTTAACCCCTTAGTTCTATGAGGAATTATTACATGCTTGTTTATTTATATGATTATTCACCCACTTGATGTGATTTGTTTTGAAGAAGGAGGTGACTTGATCAATGACCAAAACAAAAAATTATTATAGAAATAAAAGTAAGTTACATGATAATGAAAGATATAATTTTTTTACAATATTTATCCTAAATTGGAAGTAAATAAACAAGAAGGTCATCCTTCTAGGTTATGTCATGGTTAACTACCTTGTTACAAAGACAATATGCAACCATGTTTTGTTCACCAAAGGTATGAATGGGAATGTATTTTATCTACAGAATAAAATGGAGATACTTTATCCAACATTTTGTAAGTGGCTAGGCAAGATGCACCACACCATTCCAAATAGCTGAGAAAATAGTGGTTTAATCACTTTCCTTCCAAATATACATCCAACCATGTGTCTTAGAAAAGGAAATTACATAGATCACACTCCTCCCTTAAACCTCTAGAGACTAGGTGATTCCATAGATTCCAAATAATCATATGAGACACTTCACAAGATAGTATCTAAAAATTTCACCACAACTAGAGGGTTCCAGATTTCCTTTAAAATCTCCATCAACATTTAATTTAATACAACCTTGGATCTAGGATTTCCAGAACACTTCAAATCTACGTCTAGATTGATGATAAACTCCATCAATTTGAAGTTGGAATAGGATTTAAAATTCATTAACAGTATTATCACAACTTGACTTCAAAATTGAGGCAACTTCCTGAATGGAAATGAGAAACTACATCCGACCAACATTAAGAATTGATGATCAATTATTATGATGAAGAGCAATTCGATCAAAGCAGATCAAAATTAGGAGATTAGGAACAAAAGTTAAGAAGAGATTCTGGATTTTATGAGATGTTTCTATATCCACACAATGTTTTAGTTAAGATGTGATTGAATCAAGAAGCAACCATATGTAATAAAAAATGTCAATAATATAGTTCCAATGACATAAAGCTATAACACAAGATGAAAAAGATGGTAAGTATCTGATCTATGTTGGTTATAAAGAGGACTCTTAGAGAAAAGTTGAATCCCAAAACATTGAAGAAAATTTTTAGTCGGGACTCTATTTTGAGTAATATTCCAAATAAGAGTAAGCCTCGAGGGCTTAATCCATGATTTTTCAAAACAATTAACCAACTGAAATTGTTATCAGAATTTAAAATGATGTTGTTGTAAAATTATTTGGAGTCTTGGATGCCATTGTGAGTAGGTACCCTGATTAAGAAATCATCATAATTGGAATAGTGGTAATGAATTATTAAAGATTTTAGGTTTTTAATTCCATGATAACCCTTATCTAAAATATTACAACAAGTAGTCCATGTAATGGTCACATGATTCCTTTCAAGGGTGCTTCTAGTCCAAAATTATATTTTGATGTAAAAATTTATTTTCATAAGTATACCAACATATTATTTATAATCCTTCAACAAGTATAGAATTTCATATATAATTTCAGATTTAAGAAGATATATCCTTTCATCCAAAGATATGGATTTAACCTTATAAGAGGAGAGTTGATTGATGATTTGGTCAACAATGTTAGAAAAGTAACTAGATTTATGCCTTCCCCAAAAAATGGGTACACCGAGAGAAGTAAAAGGGAAGGATCTTAATTTGATACCAAAATGATTGATAATATTACCTTTTTTATTAGAATTAAAATTTTCCCAAAGAGGATAAATGATTTGTTATAGGTAATGGATTGACCATAGATTTTTTCATAATGTGAGAGGGAACATTAGAAACTTTTAATATTCCTTTTTCCTCATTGTATGAAAATGATGATGTCATCAGAATATAAAGGATGCGTGGGAAAATTTAGGTTCCTAGAATCCTAAATAGGTTTAAGCTTGTTCTGGTCGACAAGACGAGTAAGCAATCTTCCTAAATAATATTCTTCAATTGAAAAATAAACATCACAGAGGGGATCACCTTGTCTAACTCCCTTAGTGCATTTAAAGTAACCCTTAGGGGAACCATTGACATCGATGGAGATGGTAGCTGATTTGAATAAAAAATTTATTCTACTAATGAAGTAATCATTAAAACCAAAACTCTGATGAATCTTGAAAATAAAACTCGAATCAATGATATCAAAGGCTTTACTGATAACCATTTTAATAGAAATATTTCCTCCCCTAGTAGATTTGTTTAAAGTGTTAGTTCATTCAGAGGCAATACAAATGAAATATTTTATATACCTACCCTTGATAAAGACAAATTGATTCGATGCGAAAAAAAGTTCCTTATAGAAGTAAGTCTATTAGAAATATGTCTTGTGATGATTTTTTAATGAGTGTTAATAAGTGAAATAGATTTGAAAATATTATTATCAGAAGAATTTTCCACTTCTGGGATTGGAGAAATAAATTGTGCATTCAACCCATGAGGATGCACACCATTATAAAAAGAAGGATTTCATAAGTTTGAAAACATCAGTTTTAATAACCTCCCTTCAATGCTGATAAAAACCATTATTGAAACCATCAGGGCCCCAGGAACTATCCAGATTGAGGCTAAAAATAGTGTCTTTGATTTCATGATCACGAAGGACTCTTAAAAGATAAGACTTATCTTCCCAATTAACCATAGCTAGAATGACATTAGGAAGAAGGTCTTTGTATACTTCCAGGACATTAAAAATATTTTCTTAATAAGAGAGTACATGATTATAAATTTCATTTATAGTATCAAAGAGGTCATCCCCATATTTGAGAAAAGTGAGAGGTATACAAACTTTCATGATTCATTTAAGGGAGTTTTAGAACATAGTGTTTCTATCACATCTCGAGAGCCATTTAATTTTGAGGATTTTCTTATGCATGTTTTCATTATGGAGGAGAAAAGTGTTATGTATCGTATAAGTTTTTATTTCATGTTGAGGATCCATATAGAAATCAAATATAGTAGTGGTGTTTTGAAGTTCAGAATGTTAATTTTCACGAAATGATATGTGATTTTCAATTTGTGTAGATTTGGAACTACACCAATCTTTAAGACACTACTGAAGATGTTTTATCATGATGATATAAGAAAAATAATAATTATATTGATTCATAGATGCTCAAATTTATATGATGATGTTAGAACACTCAGGTTCATAGGACCAAGAGTTATTAAATTTTACTGGAAGAATAGGTTTCAGGCTTCTAATATAATGACTGAAAAGGATGGGATGATGATGAAAGTAACACTGAGGAAGGTTAATTGTAGATATGGTGTCTCATTTATCTAGATTAGACTAATTAATGGATGCTCTATCCAACTTATTAGGAACTACCCTTTTGTAGTTCCTTATATACCAAGTGATCTTGGCCCTAGTAAGGTTGATTTCTACAAGATTATTATCCTCAATAGAGGATTTAAATTCTCTTTAGGAGATATAAGAGTGGGATAGGACAATTTTATCCCTATTTGAAATAATCTCATTGAAATCACCAATCATAAATCAAGGATCATGAATGCTCTTTTCTAAATAAGAAAGGTCCCACCAACACAGTTATCTATCATAGTATTCATTTTTATCATAAACCAAAGAACACAAAATGTTACTATAATCGAAAGAAAAGTCACAAGTAAACATATACTTAGAAAATTTGAAATCATTCACATTTTTATTAGAGGAATGAATTTTTTTATAGAGTTTCTATATAAATACCATCTTTTCATGCACCTAAAAGGTTATAACCATACATGAAAATGTACATAATATTTTATGAAAATTTTATTTTAGGTTCAGAAATAAAAAATATTTTAGGTCGATGGGTATTAAGAAATGTTTTAAGGACAATAAAAGTGTTAGGGTTGGAAATATCCCAAAAGTTGCAAAAATGAAAATTCATTGGAACCTAAATTTTGGGGTTGGAACCCACTTTTTCTACTTATAGAGACCTTCCCCTAGTAGATCATCTAATTTTCTTAATGAGTTAATAATATGTTTTTTCCTTGTTTTCTCATAGAATAAACATAATATATGTTATAGGTACCTACATTAGCATCACCATATGTTTTTTCAAGTGTTTTATAATTCAATGGGGTAACCACATGGCTGACAGTTAATGTAGTTGTAGGATTTTCAATCTGAACATTGGGAAAACTAGCTGAATCTGATATAGAAATAGTGTTGTGTGTTCCTACTATATTGGTATAATTTATAAGAAAAAGCAACCGTAGTTTTTGAGACAGTACTTATAGCAGTGTCCAGGGAAACCATACCTGAGACTTCTACTACATGATCCTTTTTGAAATTATCAACATTGATTTCATTCTGAGGGTGTTTCATTTTGGTACTGTTGTATTCAATAGCATCTTAGGAGAGATAGAGAACTCCTAACTATTTTTTTTCTACTGCATAGGTCTGTAATCACTTTGAAATTGTGTAGCATCAATAGGAGCATTGAAACCCACTAGAGCATAGACATTCCAAGAGTCCTTGGAGGTTTTAGGATCCTCAACCTGGTGTGTACCTTATTCCTTTGATTTTTGAAGAATCTCCTCAACATACTGTTCTTTCATATCATTGTCATCCACAACCATTTGAATATAATTATTTCATAGGATTTTATTATTATGTACAACATTATAGTAAAATCAACAACTCCAAGATATTATGTTTCTTTAAAGCTGTTCTTAAGGGATTCCTCTTTTAGATTTTCATCCTGGGGCTGTTTAATAGCATCCAATAACAGTTTTCCTATTTTTTTATAAAATTAATTATTATATAGAGTCATTCCCATCTTCATAAATTAGTTAATCCCAGGTTTTACCCAAATTCTCTCCTGAAGGGTTGGGAAAATTTGAACTTTCCACCCATGTTTCATTTTTCTTCTTAAAAGGATAGGGTTTATCTATCCCAGTGCCCTTAACCATATTTTTTCTTTTATATTATATCCAGTAATTGAAATTTGGTTTGGAAACATGATTTTTTACCACCATTCAATTTAAAATTGAATAAACAATGATTTTAAATAGTTCACATAATTGGGGTTTATGTTCAAACTCAAGATTAACCACCTTTCTGTAATATTTCATGTTAAAACTAACAACATACAAGAGTTTTGAGTCCATATCGACATCCACCATAACTATTGAATACAACCATAGCTCTATATATAGAGTTCACTGATCAATATTAAGGGTAGTTCCTATTTAAGAGACTATGTCATTCAATATCTTGGGGTCTAGAAAAACCACTTCAGGCCATGAAATATATCCCAGACATGAGCCATTGTGTTCCTATGAGTATGGGGGTTAATATAATAATACCATTAGGAGATTCGAAGATGTCAATTTTTGATATTTCCATCACCTAAAATCCAAAAATTATCTAATCCCTCTCGAGATTTTAACAAAATATGAATGTAAAATCTACTAATATGATTAAGTTTCCAATCTATGAAGCCCCAAACATGTGCAACTTTAGGTTTATGATCGAGGGAAAACCAATTTTTATCTCATTTGATGCATGAAATGTGACCCATAATTGAAAACTTACACACTTTAGTATGATTTTGATGGACCTCACGATCCCCCTCGACTGAGAGGTAACCATCATCCAATTTCATGAAAAAAAGAGGTTTTGTCGAGGTAGTTTTATACAGATCTGTACCATTATTAGAATCAAGGATGGAAACCCATTTGAATCTTTCAATCAATGACTGAGTAACCGTATCATCTAGTGGGGTTTTTTCCTTTTTTGCTTTATCACCACTTCCCTCGAATGACCCTTCCCATTTAGGGTTCAAAGTTTCCATGTTACTCTAGATCAATAGCATTGAGAAGTATACACCATGGATGAGGCAACCAATAGGGTTTACGGGCCAATCATGGAATCTCAAGCTCTCCCAACCATCTCTTCTCCCCATTAGGATACACTTGATATGAATTTTTATTCATGAAACATATTTTACTAATATTATTATGACTCATAGGTAAATTGTATGTCATATTTCCCATTGAATTGAATATGGTATTATTTGAATAGAAAACCTATGGATTACTTTTTATTGATATTTATTTATTATGGAAATGTTATATAAATATTTTTTTATTGAATTAATGTATTCTTGGTGAACGAAATTATAAATAGTAATTGTGTCATCCCACTGAGATTTAGTTCCCAAACCCAAATTTTGACATTGGGAGATTTTTTCCTTGGTTTTATAGGATAAAGGCAAGTTGAAGATCAAAATGTAGAGGTTGAATCACCTAGAGCATTCTTCCTTTACAATGGGTAGGGTGTAGGTTGTAAGAAAATTCTCAGATGACTATACATAAAAGAGAGGGTGTGACTTTTAGTTCCAAAAACATAGGTTAAAATAATTAAAATAAATAACATACAATCCACTTATGGTAAGGTTATCGGACCTAGACTCATCCTAATTAACAAAGTCACATAATCA
The DNA here is from genome assembly GCA_963277665.1 of Viscum album. NCBI lineage: Eukaryota > Viridiplantae > Streptophyta > Magnoliopsida > Santalales > Viscaceae > Viscum > Viscum album. Next base: position 1,445,192,452 of record OY728151.1, on the reverse strand, counting down.
AAACTAGGAACAATCTGATTATAACATAGTGAATATCATAATAATAATGGCTCTTGTATATCAAAGTACAGGAATCGTAATCACTATGGATCCAATTAAAATGTATTTTTTATTATCTTAATCAGTGTAGTACATATAAAAATATGAATATGATGAATCACAATCTTTTATATATAGTTTAATAGATACTTTTAAAAATGTAATAAAATAGATATTTAAAATAATTAATAACTTATAAGTTATTTGAAACATATCTATTTTCTTCAGAGAAACGTAGTCAATAAATGTGACTAAAGGTATCTATTGTTTAATACTTAAAGTATAGTCTATGATTCTATACCATGAAATCTGTTAATATGTTGGTTAGATTATCTTTATCTTTCTATCCCTAGAATCCCTCAATATGATGATCTATACTATCCTCCTAACCCTATAACCTCTTGATATGATAGATTTGATTCACCATCTTCTGATCCCCATAATCCCTTGATCATAAAAATTACCATATGAAAATACATTTTCAATAGTTCTTAAGTAAAAAACCGTAACTAGGATAACATAAGAAAACAACTCTCCAAACAAATATAAACGACTATGAATGATCAGATCACACTACGAATTCTCTAGATAAATTGAGAGGGAAAATTATTTGGCTCCAAAATCATCAAATTACCAATTATTTAAAGGAAATTTCCCTATAGTCATATTTCCGTTTTTGTTTTAATGGCCTCAGACAGTTGGAACATGATAGATAATTTTTAACTATATGTCTAACATCATATTGATTAACAAAATTATATTGTTAAAGACATTTTTTTTACTTTAGAAACAAGTCTTTTTATTATGATTATAAAATTTATTTTGTGTGATAGAATTCCTTAACAATTTCAATAAGATAATAATTTTGAGAGTCAATTTAATTGTATCAGTACCAATATCAATATGATTTTAACAACTTCATATTAGTATGATAGACACATCTAATGTCCAACTTTTGGTCTAATAATGGAATTTATTATTTATTAAACACATACTCATTATGATGGTCCTAATGAATATTTTAATATATATTTTCATAATACTTTATAACACTTTCTATGTGTGTTAAAAGATAATTTTTTCTATAAAAACAAACTAAAAACCTTGAGACATTAAAATCGTGGACAAATGTTTATGAAAAGTTTTTAATATTTCCAATACAAAAATTTTTGAATGGTAAGAAGTAGAACTTCTGAGTAAAATATCCCACCTTTATAGAAATCACAAACCCTAACAATTAAATGAAAAATAACATGAAAAAAATACATTTTGTTATTAATTTTGTAAAATTGTATTTAGAGATAATGCATGATAATTATCTCCGCCTATGTTTAAAACTATTCTGAATTTGATGATGAATGAGATGATGTAATAGAAAGGTTCTTCAATAAAGACAACAACTACCCCTTAGTAATTATTATCACATGGGAATTATTCTCATCATAAGCATCATATTATCTCTTTTAAAGAAACATACCCCCTTAATATTTTATCTCCCCTCTTTAAAAACTTCTCCAAATTTAATATTTTCTAACATTTTTTATTTTCAAAAAGGAATGGGTAATATTATAATTTTTTCTGAAATGTTAATAAAGGAAAATATATAAGAAATAATACATTTAATTAACTAATCATCCACAAAATGTATGAACGAACATTCAACCAATCAGAAATAGGATACTTTCAGAAAAATTGTAAATGGGTGAAAAGGTAATTAGTTAATAAACTATCATTAAAATGTGTTTCTACAAATAAAACACAATCAAGATTTTAGAAGAAAAATTATTCTTTCTATATCAAAGCCTTAAATAATTCATTAATCGTTTTCATCTCCATCTAGTATTTCTCTAGCTTCAATACCCATTATTCTTGGGTCAGAATATCCTAATATATATCTTGTTTCTTGTTTCTCAATATGATAACTTCATCCCCACAATACTTCAGCCTTCTCAACTCTATCTCCATAATGTGGATCTTTTTATTTAAAACCATAACATCCTTAGTATGTTCATCAATAGCATCCCTAAATTACTCATCAAACACCAATAAATCAACCATATATTTGCATATATATTAAAAGAACTATATGATTATACCATAAGATTATTAAACATATTAAATTGTTCATCATGAATTTGAATATATTCATTAACATGATTTTTCCACTTCACCATCTGTTGAAATACTTTTTTTGAGTCCTAAAACATTCTTGGATATTCTTCAATTATAATTCAATTTGGGTCATTGATTCTATCAAAAAATTAATTGACATAGATTTTTAATTCATAATTTCATAGATAATAAAAATATGAGCATAAATCTAAAGAATTTATGGAATATTTCTTTCTAACCTTCTTAAAACATGAAAAATGTAAATGAATAATTTTTGAAAAATTGTTCTATCTATATATTGTTGTTCATGGTTAGGCTGACATCATTATGTTCTTAATATTCCAATATCTAGTAATTTACCATTCTTTTTTATCTACCATTGTAAAATATTTATCATATTTAATATAACTAATATTGTCAATATAAATTTCCATTGATTCTACATCATTAGTGTCAAATATTTCAACAAATTTTCTTATTGAATTTTGATCTTCCTCTTTCGATGATAACAACTCAGCTTCTTCTTCTGATAAGGATTCTTCTTCCCAACAAAACATTTATTTTTCAACATTATCATTCATAAATGGTAGATATAATGGGGATAATGAATCTTATGATTTCTTCTTAGAGTGTGTTTTTCTGCATAAGCTTGCTCATTCTCTTCCTCTACCTTTTCCCCTTATCATCATTCTTCACCCTCTTCTTCCATTTATATTTATACTTTTTCATAGTATTATTATTATTATTATCAATTCCTATTTCATTATTCTTTTTTATTTTCATATTTTACACCAACATCTTTATCTACATCATTGTCAACATCTTCTTCATGTTTTCTTAAAGATCACAAAAAACCCTTACCAGCTATTTTTGGTATCGAAATTGTTTCTTGAACTATAGAGACTAAAACTCTATCCAAAACATTTTCTTTTCCATTATCTAGATCCAAAATTATTATAGCTTATATATTTGATGTTTCATGAAATAATAACCCGGATTCCAATATTATTTGGTCAACATGAGATGTGTGTTGAAATATATTCTAAGAAACTCTCTCAACACTCTTCAAAAAATTTCACAAAGATAGGAATGAATCCATTTCTTATTTTATTCATCCTATTTTCTTGCTCTTATATCTTTTTAGTTACATAATGTTTCAATTATTTTTTTTCAATGGGTTCGATTCAAAAGCCTAGATCCCCAGGTTTTTCTTAGCTTTTATCTTTCATCCGCATTTATAAAATTCATTTGGTACTTTTTTTAATATTTTTTCTTTGGATGAGAGGTCTCTACCTTCCATTTATTCTTATTATCATCATTTTATAATTTCTTTGATGGATCATACGCTTAAATAACACCATCATCCTTCAAAATAATACGTTTCATATTTATCATTAGAGACAAATCTCATTCTATTCATCATATACATGCTGATAAACGAAATATTTCCACCATTAGATAATTTTTTTACCACATTGAAAACTCCTTGCACTATTCAACCATATTACATAAAAATGATAGGAACATAACAATACTTGAATTAAACAAATGTAATTTTATGTTTTAAATGATTATAATGATTAATTTTACAACATTTAACTTTTTCATATTGACTAAGAAACCCAACACTAAAACATCAGTCACTTTTAACGCATATCACTATCCTTTTTATGGTATCAAGAAAAATTTCATCCACAGAGTCACTAATATATTATATGGGGTGAGGTGTAAAACCATTCCTAAATTCTCATAATGATAAAAGGGATAATAATTATCTATAGACATGATAAAAGTACCAAGAATCTGTGATAGGTTATGTGAAACGAATATTCTTCAACTTCTGTAGGTATGCCTACCAAATCCGTAACATTATTATGTGTCTTCTCATACCTCTTATAATATATAGTAACTAAGAATTATTCTTTATCATCATGCTTATGAAACTGTACTGAAGAACAAAACTCTAGATCTATATCTGGATAATATAAATAAAAATATTTTTCTAGTTTTTCTATACAAACTGACTACCAACATTGGAAGGAAATTATTGTGTTAATTAAAGAATAATACTTTTCATAAAATTATTTCTATATAATCCTTTATTTGAATACATAAAACATAAATAATAATATTTGGTCACCATCATTGATGACACCACAACTAAAGATGGGACATAGAGGAAACCTTTTGGACAAAATCCTTTGAGGGGTGCACCATGTAGGGTGTAAAAACCTCTAGAAAACTGACATGGGACTTGGGGTTTCCCTCATTTATATAGACATTGATGGTAATGATTCGTCTTACATAAGTTAATATTTGGTTATTATTTAAATAATTCTGATTTGATAGTTGAAATTGAAAGGAATAATTTTTTAAAAAATTTGATCACTTGATGTTTTTTACACTTCTATCAGATTGAGAAATTATATAATTTGAAAATGATTTTAAAAACATTTTAAAGAAAAACATTTTTTTAAAAACATTAAGTATAAAAACAAAAATTAAAACAACTAACATCCTTATATATTTAAAAAACTAAATAAAATAAGAGTTCTTTTAGTAGAGGAATGTTTCATCGATGTGATGCAATGTTTATATTTGGTTTTTATAAAATAGATTATAACAATTTAAAAAAACATAAATATGATAGTTATATTATAAGAGAAAAATAATATATTTTAAATATACAAATAAATTTCATATTTCTAGAAGTAAAATCAGATTACAATAAATCCTGATTACAAAAAATTTCATTAAAAAATGATTATTGAAATTTATGAACCAAAAAATTAATTAACAAAAAATGGATTCTAAAATCATTATGAAATTTTCTGAGTTTACAAATCAGTTTGAGGATTCATACTATGAAATGTTTAAAAATAATTTGAGTCCATAAAAATAATTACAATAATATTTTTATTAAAAAATATATATAGAAAAACTAAATGTTTGAAGAGAAACTAATGTTTTTGAAACACATTAAAAAATGCAATCCACCTATAAGAAGGAGTAACATAAGTTAAAGAGATGGGTAAACAAGAAGTAGATATAAATTATTAAATTAATTTAATCATTATAACTTCTTTATAATATATTCAAATATATCAAAAATGAGAGGTTTTGTAAAAATATATGGAAGTTGATATTATGATCCAATTAATTGAAAAATATTATTTCCATTAATTGAGTTATATTAAAGGAAATGGTGTCTTATATCGACGGGATTATCATGGAATTTATGTGATGGTTTTTTACTTGAATATGTGGAAATTTTAATATTCTAATTTATTTTAGTTTTAGTAAAACTCATTACATAGTTAGTGACTATGTATTACATCCACTACACTTATGCACAACACCTTTTAAAAGCCACTTATTAAGATTCACTTGTGGAAACTGATACTAAATATTTTTTCATACTTGACCAAGAAACTAAATAATATACTATGAAATTAAATTTTCTAGATGTACATTTCATATAAATTCTACAAAAACCAAAGGCGTCATCTAAAAAATTTAAGTCAAAAACATTTATAGAGGAATAGAAAAGGCCTAAATCCACTGTTCCATTATGATAATAAAAAATTCATAGTACAGATTTTAATTAGTATAATTTTTTATTTTTTTGATATCAATAAAATAATAATATATAAAATATTAAATATAGTAAACAATGATTTTATTAAAGTAAACATCCAACCATACCTCTAAAAACAGTTTTATCAACTGGTTTCCCAAAATCATCATGAACTAATATATTGGAGGAACCAATTGGAGTATTAGTTATTATAGTATTGACAAATCAAAATTTTTTAAGAAGATATTTTGTATACTTATGTTGAGATATAAATGTTTCTTCTAGGTTTTGTTTGATTTGAAAAAAAGGAAAAATATTTAATCACCCATAAAACTCATTTAAAACTCATATTTAATAATATATAAAAAGTAATATTTTAAGGAATTTTATTTGACATGAATATAATTTTTAATCATCAAACATATTTACAATCATAGTATTTTAATTTACATGTTTTACGAAATGTTTTGGATCTGCAGCACCCTTAAAAAAATTATGTAACAAAATTATACTAAAATATCATACTAAGCTCTAGGTACTTGTTTATTTCCATATAAATAAGTTTTATGTTTAAATAAATAATAAAGATATTTTTAATTTTCAAAACTAGGGGATAATCAACATAAATTTCTTTATGAACATATCCATTATGAAAAGAACAGTTCAGATCCATTTGAAAAAGATAGAAATTAAATAATGATACAAATGCTATAAGTATTAATATGGATTCATGTTTTTCTACAAATGCATATGTTTCATCATAATTAATTCCATCGTGTTGATTATATACAATTTCAACAAGTGTAAATTTATTTTAAACAATTATTCAGTTTTCATCCCATTTATTCTGAAAAAACTATTTTACTAAAATTAGTTATGTCTCTATAGGTTGTTCAACTAAATTATAGACATTGTTCCTCCAAAACTCATGGAAATCATCTTGCATAGACACAATATAGTCCTCATCTTCTGAAGCCTCATTGGGTTTCTTCTATTAAAATTTGGATACGAAATATAGATTTAATATATTTTCTTTTATGGAACATGTAGTGAAAACCTGTTGATCTACATCAACAATGATACATTCTCTAGGACGATTCCAAAGAAACAACAGACTTAATGGATTTTGAAAATTATGTTCATCAAAAATGGGTTGAAAATATTATCATAGAATAACTTTGAGAAATATTTTTGATGTATTTCTTTATGAGAATAACCTTCTAAAAAAGGTTGAATATCTTTTTTAAAAATATCATCTGAGGATGTTGTAAGTTAATTTTAACTAAAAATATACGGGTCAATTAAATTAAAATTAATATGTACTATTTCATCAACAATTAAATAATTTTTATTAAAAACTATATAAGCCTAATAAGTAGTGGAATAACATAAAAATATTACTTTGTTAGTTTTGGGTGAAAATTTATGAATTTAATTTTTAGCATTAAATATGAATACATTGCAACTAAAATATTTGAAGTATAAACCTCTTGGTTTTCTTCCAATCAACAAATGATAAGGAGTTTTATTAACAATATAGGTGATTAAAATTCAATTTATAGTACAACAAGAATTAATAACCACTTAATTTCAAACAATTTTAGCAATTGAGTATTCACTTAGTAGAGTTCTAGTTATTTCTAAATAAATTCTATCTATTATTTAAATTACTCCATTTTTAGGGGGTTATAAGTGAGGATAATTTATGTTATATACCTATATTACTAAAAAATGTTTGAAAATAATAATTTTCAAATTCTCCACCATGATTAATATGGATATTTATCATGGATTCCTTTTCTCATTTTAAACCCTGGATATAAATGTTTTCAAATAACTATAGGCTTCATATTTCTTTTTGAGAAAATGAACCAAAGTATATCGAAGGTAATCATAAACTAAATAAATATAAATAGAATTTTCCCAAAATAATTCTAGTTTTTCTTTGGAAAATTTAATTCTATGTGCAATAATTGAAAAACATAATAAGTTGAGACTTCCCTAATAGATTTAAAATTTCACTACTGTTTCTTACCGTATGGAAAAGGGTTACAGAATATTGAAGTATCAGATCTATATTCTATTAGATCCTTAAAAAATATTTTATTAATCAATATAGATAAGTTTCTAAGGATAAAATGTCATAAAATTATATGAAATATCCAGGATAGGTCTTTAATTTAACTAAGGAAAGGTAATTCTTGGCACTAAAGGTCATCTAAGTTATGTTTGTAAAAATTATCATGTTGACTGGTAGAATAAAAAAATTCATCCATAGAAATATTTAATAAAAATTTATAATTCAAAAATCACAGATGGTAACCTTCATCACATAATTTAATTAGGCTTATAAGCTTGTTAATAAGACCTTTAACAAAAAATTGATAAAATATATTTTCGATGAAGAATGATTTTACTTATTCTGATGATCTTTCCTTGAGAATTGTCTCTAAATTCTACCTTACCAAATTTCATATTGATTATCTTCTTGAAGAAGTATTTGATTTCCTTAATGTTTATTTTACACCAAGTATTGATGTATGATATATTATTTTTGTTTATAATGCATTTAGTTTTCCTAAAAACAACAAATATTAGACTTTTGGAACATAAAACTTCTTGGTTTCAATTATGTTAGAACAAAAGTATTGGAGTCCACATTGGATTGGAAAAATATTCCTAATGAAAACCACATGATTGAACTTTTTTCAATGAACAATTATTATTCTAGTTCCCACCACTTTGAAACTTGGGAAAAAGGTCAAAATTTTGTAAAAAATGAGATTGTTTCCAAAAACATTTTTTTATATGAAAAAACCCATTCTAGAACAAGTACTAGGATGTTGAAAATATTTAAACAATTTTTTAAAATTTTAATTAATTGTGGTAATGTTTGGTAAATGTTTCCTCAATGAATAAATTTTATAAATTAATTTTATAACAAATTTCTTATCATTTTCTATAATAGTTTTGGAACTATGTTTATCAAAACATGTTTTTAGACTATTTCTATCAAAAGTATGTTTTTTTAAATTTTATCAAATAATATCCTTTTTATAAATAGTTTAATAAATATCTATAGATATATCTGCTTTTTTATTAATAAAGAAAAGTTATCCTTGAATCACCCTTATCATGTTATACCTTAGAATTATTATTTTTTTATAAATCCTATAATTATAATTTAAAAATGATTTGAAAAATAAGAAACATAATCTTTAGAATGGAAAGAATTATTTTAAACAAAAGTAGATTCTTCATCATATTATGTGTAATTTTTATCATATAGATAATTATAGTTTAGAGACATGTTGGTAATATATTTATCTATGGGTAAATTATAATAGATTCATCGATTTAATATGGGTATATTAGAAAAAATTTATATGTTTTTCTTTCAGGATCATTCATTATCTAAAGAACTTTCATAAGAATCACCACCATTGGAACTCCATGTGTCAATAGCTTTCAAGAATTTCATTCCTTTTTTACTGGTAACAATTTTTGGAATTCCATTTGGAATTTATAAATTTTATTTCTGTTATTTTTATTTTTGGACAATTAGGTCGAATATTTCTAGCATCACATTCAGAGCACGTGACATCAGAATGTTTCATGACACCATTATCCTTATGAATATTTTTATAATGTTATTGAAAATATTTATTTAGCACTATCTTTTTCATACTTTTGGTGATATTAGGTAACATGTTTTTAGAATGTTCCAAGGGACAAGAATTTGATTAAATAATAGTTTTATAATTCCTCAATGATTTATCGATTTTCTCTGCTAATTAATCATTAGTAGGAACTATAGAAATTGTAGAAAAAGAAACACCTCCATATTATATTTTCCATTTTTGAATATATATTTTAAATATTCCCTCATACTTTATAAGGGTACTAATAATATCATTCAAGGTAAGATTATTCATCTTTCATGTCTCATAAAGAACTAATATTTTTTATTACCACTAATTGGGAATGATATTAATTATCTTTTCCAAAATAATTTCATCCCCAATATTTTTTTGACCAACATATTGTAAACTATTTATTCTTTTCATTAACCTCGGGTGCATCTTTGTATATAATTCTATAGGAATAACATTAACGGGATATTAGTGTTATCTAAACACAGTATTTTTGGTCTCAACAACTATTAATGTTTAAAATTGTGTGCCTTCAAACAGTTTCCAGATACTATTTGTAGCTTCATGCGATAATATATGACTATATATGCTTCTTATCATGAAACATAACAATGTATTCCATGAATAATAATTTAACTAATATTAATGTTTTTATTGATGAGAAAAAGAAGTGTCATCCTTATATGGAAACATGTAGTCTCCCATAAGAATAAAAAATTATCAACTCCTATGCTGATAAAATAAAATTTCATCCTATCTCTCCAGTAATCCTAATCATCACCATCAATGATCGGAGGTTTGTTAGGATTTATATTTTATATAGAACAAAAATTTATACCTTATTATTCAAAAAATATAGAAATTAATTTCCAAATATACTCACTAGTATAACAAAATTTTATAAAAAAATTATTTTAATAATACCTAAAAAGCACACTGTATGTAATGAAGTAAGAGCACATCATGTTTTTCAGCTATGGAATCCTAATCTGATACCAATTATAGGATCATAATAATATTCTTAGATGGATATAAACAATATAGGGGATGAAATTTCAATTGAATCATAATTTAAAATAATTAAACTGAACAACCCAAGCCTCTTAATGTAATATTATCAGTCATGGACTCAGTCTGATTCATAAAGTAACATAATTGGAACTAGGGATGAACCAATTATATCATGGTAAATAGAATAATCATAGTGGATCTTATTTATAAGAATATATGAATTATAATCACTATAGATATAATTAAATCAATTAATTGTTATTATTTTATTGAGGGTAATATAGAAAATTAAGAAAAATATAAAGATAAATACAAAGAATCACATTCTATTTTATGCAAAAAAATAGATACTAGTAAAAACAATTAAAACAATAGCTATATAAAACATAGAGTTACTTAAAATATATTTAAAAACTATAACCCTTTTAACATCAATTAAAAGGTTTTCAATAACCTACACTACTGGTATGAATTTTTTTAAAAATAAGAGTAAAGTCTACTTTCCCTTACTTGGAAATACCTTGAAATAAAGATCAAATTAGATATATCCTCCTATCCCTTTAATGCCTCAATATTAGGAATAACTAAATCTTATTATCCCATAAATCAATCGATTCAATGTATCAGATTCACCATCTTCTTATCCATATAATTCCTCGATCGTAACAGTGATTGACTGTCAAAACAATTTAAAAAGTTCTTAAGGAAACAACCATGATATGGATTCCATTAGAGGAAAACTCTCTAAAGATTTAATAAATTCTATGAATGAGTAGTTAATTATATGTATTCTTTAGGTTACTTGAATGTAAAAATTCATTGGAAATAAACTCTTTAAAAGACCATTTATTTATATGAAATATCCCAACTGTCACATTTTCATATTTTTTGCGACGACCTCATATAACTAGTGCCTGATAGCTCATTTGTAATGGATTGTATTACTTTTTATTTATTAATCCTATTATAGTGTTAAATATATTCCTAACATTAGAAACAAGTCATTATATTCTGATTATAAACTCTAGTCAGTCCAATGGGATTCCTTAACAATGTCAATATGATAATCCTTCTGAGTATAATTCTGATTATATAGGTCAGAGTATCAATCAGATTTTAAAGTTATATTTTTAGTATAATAGTCATTATAAATTTCTAACTTATACTCTAATATAGGTGAGTCAGATTTATGAAACACATACTCATTATGATGATCATAATGAATAATGTAAATATTATTTTCATAATACATTAGAATATTTTCTATGTATTGTAAAAGGTAATGTTTTCAAAAAAAAATATAAAAACCCTTGGGAAATAATATATTTTTAAACATGTTTTTTGAAAGTGTTTTTGATTTAAAAAACAAATGGAATTAAAAAGTAAGAAATATATCATCTGACTCAATAGTGGGATTGTAATGAAAAATGGTCAAATGGTGATGCATATACGGGATGCATTATTTTCAATGTCGACGCTCTTTGGTTTTTTCATCAAGCCAATTTTAAATTTTTTTGATGTTAAATTAATATTTTGGTTTTTCTCTATATGTGATGTGTAGTGAATATCATTTATGATACTCCTATTTTATTATATCATGTAATAATTATTTAATGGACGAAATCACTATAATTTTACTTTATATAATACAATGGTTCTTTTCATCATCTTATAATAATTGATATTTCACATCCAGAATTGTGGAAGAGTATTTTCAGTGATATATTTGGTTGGATGGATATGGTCTATAAAAAATTGGTTTCAGAGGCTGGTTATCACAAAGTAAAGTTATCATGTCTATGAATCACCATATTGTGTCATGTTTTTTATAAAATAGAGACATGACTATCAAAACCCAAGTGGTTGTGTGGGAGTGTGCATGTCTAGATCAATTTTATGAAAAAAATCATGTTATCATGGAATGGATGGAATTGGATGACATTCATGTTTATTGTCGTAGTATTTTGGGGTTCAGTTTCTTAAAATTCAGTATATGATAAATGGATCATATTTTTTCATGATGGGGTTTTTTCTTTATTATATTTAATATGACCCCTTCTACGCGAATGTGTCTACATGGATGAATGAAAGAAGTGGTGAAATCCCAATAGGTGAATCATATGGATAACTCACCTTTTCCTATAAAAATAGTCTGAATGATATTATCCTTGTTCTAAATCACCACCACAGAACTATAACCTAGGGTGGACCATGATACCAAATTCACTAATTATCATCTGCTGATATTTCATGGTGATAAGGGACCCCCTAAAATAGAATAATAGATCATGTGTGATAAGATTATTTTCCATTTCATGAAAATTATATAAGACTCCATGGTTGGGTTTTTCTTTTAAATATTTGAGAGGATGGGAATGAAATGAATGGAATCTCATATTCAAGCTAGGATGCATGAAGAGCTCACCTTGAAAACTTTCAAGAAATCCTTCAATAAACAGTTATACCCAAATGCATATAGAGTGGTGAATTAATAATATTTCAAATAATTAGGGTTCATCATTCTACAATGGAGTATAATAATTATTTTTTCGATATTTCTGAGTTGGGATTGATGGATCATATTCATTCATTACATATTTTAATCATCTTTCTCACCTTCATGGAGGTCATGCATAATAAAATTATGGATGAGGTTAATATAGCTAAAAAGATATGAGTCTTACGATCATCAATGATAGGAGAAGCTTTATTCGGTTTTTATTATTTCCAGAATAGTAAGTAGGGCCAGCAATGATGAGGCAGTGGTATGGGTTCAAAAAAATAAATCTCAGTAGAGTCAAGTGGTTAGATGGCATTATGAGAAATAGGGAACTACACAAAAATAGTTATATGTGATATCCAAGGAAGTTTCACACAATTATAATATCTTGTTCACTTTAGTGTTTCTATGAGTGTTTATTATAGGTAAGAAGGGATGGATCCACCATTATAATGGGATCCAAATTTAAATTTAAAATGTTAAAATGTGAAGGATAACTTTCTCATTTCAAGGGTTATTCTTAGGTTGTGAAAAATATGAATTAAAAGGATTGGTTTAACTCTATATATTTGTATGCACTTGAGGAATTAGAGTCAGGAATGTCTACTATGAGATGTACATTGTTTATTACAAACTCATTCGTTATTGATTTATTTGATACTGGTGAAAATAATTCATTTATATCATCAAATAATTATGATGTATTAGTTTAAAAATATGTTCTTATTAGTTTCAAGATGGATCTTTCAACTCTATTAGGAATGATGCTAGTAAAGGGTTCAATGTTTCTCGTGTTTTGAGTTATGATCGCTGACCATGAAACCGTATTGATTTTTTTGTTCTTAATCAAGAAATAATTGTTTTTATCATTGAAACATAATATATGATTATCTATATAGCACATATAAATTCTTATAATACCCAATTTTTATTTTTCCCTTCTAATGGAGTCACTCTTGTTTTTCTGGGTGTGCGGGATCCTGGTTCGAGGTGAGACTATTTTTCATCCAACAGTTGAGATTATATATTTGATGTTATTAGAAATTTTCAGGATATTATTGATTCACTACTTTGTATATGTATTCCAATGGAGGTATATGAGTGTGATGTTTCTTTCCTAGATGATATCATTGTGTTTCCAGAATATTGGAATGTTGTGTTTTCTATATAATTTCTTTTTAGGATGAGGATAATCTCATTACCTTATTACCATAGGAAACCTATTGAACTGCATGAATTAATGTCTTAGCCTAAGAAACATGAGACTATGAGATTGATTTAGGCAATATTTTAAAAATAGGTACTTCCAAAAATCATTATAATAAATGATTTGGGGAGTATCCAACATTATATTGATTATAGTATACACAAAATGGTGATGACTAAGAGAAATTAATCATTTCTTTAGATTGATGAACAATTTTATCATCTCAAGGTAGTGTGGTGGTTTTAAAAGACTTATTATAAATATGAGTATCATTATCTAAGGATCTATTGGGATGATATCCTAAATATATAAATAATATTTAGTTACGATCATTATGAGTTACTATTCATATCATTTGGTCATGATAACGCTCATTCATTATTTTAGCATTATTGAATCATATATTCACTTTGGTTTTTGGATTCATTATTGGTTTTTTGTAGATTATATACTTTTCAACTCTATATCTGAATAGGGTCATGCTGATAATTTAAAATTTATCCTTTCAGTATTGAAATACTATCTTCTATTTAGAAATAAATCTTAATTTATGTCTTCCATTCATCATGTTAAAATTATTGGGCATTGTGTTTTCTTAGAATTGTTTTCTCATTGGAACCAATGATGATTCTAGAAGTGATGACTGGGAGAACCATACAAATTTTATTAAGATCCATTGTTTTTCTATATTAGCTAGTTATTATAGATTCATTATCATCGAATTATCCATGATTACATATCCAATAATGGAGTGAACCCATAAGGGTTATAATGTTTTTATATTTACCAATGATTGAGATATTTTTAGGACATGGATGTGACACTAACATCAACTCCATTCTTCATTCTTCTAAAGCTAGAATTTAGATATGATTTTAATGTGATAACAAAATTGCAGGTTAGGGTTATGCTATTATGTGGGATAAAAGGTTATATTTTACTACTGTTATCAATTATAAAATCTTCACAAGAAATAACTGATTCATAATCTTGAGTTGGTGGTAGTGAAGTGTTCTCTTATGACCTAGAGGCACTACATATTCAATTAGAAATTTACTATGTGTTTAGAACCTAGGAGTATAAAATATGTATTCACTCATAGGGTTCTAAACATGAAACAATGATTTATAGAGGAGTAACTTTAGAACATTGATTATGATACTTCATATATCCCTAGAAAACAGAATTACGAGTTAATTTTTTTGGGTGAAATTAACTAACTCATGCTATAATTAAATCAATGAAAGATTCGCACTGAGAGACTCAAAATTAAATTTCTTATTATCAATTTTTTTAGGAAAATGTTAGAAACCACATGGTGTACCTACTATAAAATCTAAAAGAAACTCTATAATTATTTAAAAATAACTTCAACCTACTAGAAATATTCTCCCTAATTAATTTCTAGGAGAGATTGGTTTCCTTTGTTTCTAGAACATCCATTATAAGGCCTTCAAATTGAAATGTTATCTTGTCCAAAGATTGAATGTACTCATCTTTAATGATAATACATTCATCGAATCATCTTATAAGTATAATATCTTTCTTCGTAATCTCTGTACATCTCAAATTATTAGTATCATTGAGTATCAACCTTCCCAACATCTTGACAACTTCAAATGAAGCGGTGTTATTCATAAGTAAATTCTCACCCATTTATTCTTTTGAATGGACAATCTACTCTAGATATTTATCATAATATGTGCATGTATCCTACTATTTTCTAGTTAGATAACCCTTGATGGGGATCTCCCCATAATCCAAAACCTCATCTTAATCAGTGATTCCAAAACCATGGTATCATCGTCCATCACATTTTATTTATACCATTTGGTGAATATTTTCTCCATTGGTAGGGGTATGTACTGATAGTCCTTACACCCTTTCCTATTGCTTCTTCAACCCTTCCTCCTCCTTGGACTGCGTATCTCTTTACATTGAAACACTTCTGCACTATCTTTTAAAAACTAACAAGATGAATCATCACTAGACTCATCCTTTGGGATTCCATACTCATCATTGGAGTTCTCTACCCAAGCTACATAAAACCCCTAGTCTGGTCCTTCACTCAATAATCCTTAAATTTAATTTATAGGCATAATAGAAACAAACACCATTCTAAGGATTGTATTGATTAAAGTATAATTACTATGACCTACTCCTCAACATTTCCACTAGTTGGGTCACCCACCCTTGAGACATTAGACACCACTATGGGTCCTCATAGTGGCTCAGTCTCATATGATCCGTCTCTCCCAATGATTCCATTTCCAAAATGCAATACCTCTGTATATGATGAAACCGTGGGTGTCCTTGAAACACCATCATATTAAAATTATGTATCAAATTCATGCTTGTTTCCAATACAAGATCCAACATCCCCAAAAAGGGTGATAACAACTAATTTATAGGATAAGGAATCCAAAACACTAGCATCACTCATTGAACCAGTTCCCACTAACCCCAATGGATCTTGCATAAAAAGGCTTGGTATCACCTATATCTTTCCAAAAGTGACTGAAAATGTCATCCACCATTATTTTACCCTCCTATTTCCCACATTGCAAAACCATTGAAATATTTGGATCTATATATACACCTAGTTGACTCTCTCTCGACTGATGATTTAGTTTGAATAGATGCACATAGATTAATAGAGAATTGATGGAAAGGTATTCAGATCATCTTATTAGGAAAGTTAACTTATAAACAATTGGATTTCAATTGGATAGGATTAGGAATAATATTTTATCTGTTTTATAAGAAATCAATATTATGTGGAGACCTCGAGAGTATGGTCTCGGTCTCCCAATAGTGTGTTTTTCTTTCAGGGTAGGTTGATGTTTCTAGAAAACCCCATAATGTAATATAATTTTCAAAGACAAAATATTATTTTTCCATGCATCATAGATCTACCAATATGTGTCATGATTTTATTTTTCATTATTTAAGTTTTAGAATAAGATTGTAGGTTGAGGATTTTGTGTCTTTGTGCATTACTTGTTAGATAATCCTAGAGGAAAATAAGACACCTGTAGTTTTTTTGATACTACTACCATTATAGAATAGAAATTGGAGGGTATATCCATACACATTATGATTGGGATACCTCATACTCATTATTTTGAGAATGTGATTTGGGTGATTATTGATCAACTGATCTTATCAATGAAAATGTTATCTATTACGAATTAAATGAAGCTTGAATACCATTGGATCTTTTATGTGCGAGAGATCATTAGAAATGATGGTTTTCTAAATGTTATCGATTTAGAATGGTAAACTCACCTAACATACTATTTTTTAGTGGAATTTAGTCAATTAAAGAATTATGGATTATGTTTAATGAAACATATCACCCACACAAATATTTATAGAATGAGTGATCCATATATATTTAGGAATATATTCTTCAATAATGTGTACAATACTTCAATATATCTTGGGGGAAGCATATACCCTTATTTAAATTTTCCTATTACAATAGAAATCCAGAATTGATCAGGATGGACCAATTTGGGGAATTATGTAGGTGCCCATATAGATAAAATCATTTATGTGAAGTGATTTGAGAATAGTTTTTGGTTATGCTGAGCATCATTCACGAGACTATAAATACTATGAATTTGATCAACAAAGGGTTATCAAGAAATTAATGTCATCATAAATCATATCATGATTAGCCTCATTGGATGTTATATTTTGAGATAAATTAATAGGTTTTTATCTACATATCACCTAATTTTGGATATAGACCTCTAGGGAGGATGTGTAAATTAGAACCTCATTATGTTGGCACATTTTAGATTTTGGAGAGACTCATGATGGCGGGATGTCAGCTGTACTTTCATGTCCATTTTCCTCTATTGATGATGTTTTTTTTCTCAAATGAAGATGTATCATCTGGATACCTCCCATATGATCTAGTGGGAGGATATCGAAATTGAACATGGTAAAAGAATAATTTAATGATCTATTAAGATAGTAGACCAATAATAGATGGTGATATATGGAATGATGGTCACTTTGGATTGTGTGATGTTGTAGTGTGGTAGGGACAACCATACACAAATTTATCACAAGTTCTAGATGATATTTCAATTGCCTTATATGTATAATAGTTCATAATCTGGAGAATCACTTGAGACAAAATGTTTTAATGGTGTGTGGATTTGTATCACCCCCATGATCATATGAATAATTAATTTTGATATAAGGTTATCTATTTTGACCATATATAGGATTTTTTGAATTGGTAGTTTAAAATTTGTAGTTTTTGGAAAAATAACCTAGTTACATAGTTATAAACATGATTAGTTATGATCATGTGGGAACTATGATAAATGGCTCTATCATTTCTAGTGGTGATTTTTATTGTAAGTCGACAGTCAGACTAATCATGTGAGTTATTAAGAAAATATATATAAGATGATAGGTTTAGTGTAGAGGCTCATGCATGTCTTTTGAAGTGTTTTTATAATATGAATTTATTCCCATGAAACCATGTGATATTCTTTTTAAGGAAAATTGGCCCTTGTACGGTTAGTGCATAGTTTTCTTAACTAGGAATCCCAATAATGTGACTCAAACCGAACATCCAAAATTGTAATATTACAAAGAATCACTTGTCCTTTTTTAACTCAAATTACCTCATATTTCTTCTTTAGCTAAAACAATTCACTATAGAATGATCTAGAGGGATCTTCCCTTTATTATTTGGGGATACTTGATTGTTTTTAGTCGATCTCATCACAGAATATTCATTGTTTACCTTATTTTCTATTCTTTTCATTAGATATATCATATATCTACTTTTCCATTTTTTCATTGAAACCCAATTGTGTTTTTATTTTCTGATCTAAGGTTTCAAATGGATATTTGATGATGTCTCTCTTCGATCTATTCTTTTAAGGAACTAGTCCATTTACTCCCCATCAGTGGTATTGAATGTAATTATATTTATATAATTATTGAGGTATCTATCTCAATAAAAAGGTTTATCCCTTTGAATTATTTTTATTCTTATAATTTCATATTGTACATATTTTTTAGATTGATGATTTACAGTAAATTAGAGGTGATTTGATCTTTGGTGTCCACTTTAATTTATTCTAGAAAAGGTTTTTATGATGGAAACCATTTGTAGAAAATAAGTTTACATTAAATTTCATCAATGATTTTTATGAAATGGAAATAGTTTTTCCTACATGAATATGGTTTGGATCACTATAAAACCATTTTTATTAAAATTTAGGCATAAAAGGATATGAATATTCCAAGGAAATTGTATATTAAATTTGATATTAGATTCTTGAATGTAATGAAATTATATCATAAGGTATCATAATCTATGGGGTATGAAGAAAAAATAGACATATGTGAGACCTATTGGAGTAATATATAATTAGGGGAGCTTCCTATGATTCCATGGTTATTATTTAGTATCTAATGAATGTGACAAACATTTCAGAATATTGGAGTTCAGTTATGTTAGCAAGTGTTTCCTAATTATCTTAGTTGGGAACAACCTTGTGTTGTGGTTTTCCCATTAGTTATTTAATGATAAATTATTTGTGTTCAGATTTTATATCCTTATTCAATGACTAGATATCCATTTTAATGTTTTAATAATGGTTTACTCATGTTCTTATACCTCCAGAATAAATATTATATCATATTTCATCCTTTATTTACTATTTTCTATTTTTAAAATAAAATCAGAGGATGGGTTTTATGTAAAATTATTTGTTCAAAATATTTTAATAAATAACTTTTTATTTAATTATAAAATATTCATATTGATATAAATTGTATATAATATTATAGGTATCTGAATATGGTTTATTTCCCTTTACCAAATTTTTTCATTCGGTGTTTATAACCAAGATTTCGATGGATAAAAGTACAATGAATATAATATTATAGTGGAAAAATCTCCTAAAGTCTATATCTTTATGTGGTTATAATGGTGGTGATATATTTTCAGAAGAAGATAAATCCATGGGCTTCATTACATTCTATGATTATAGCCTACAATTTTTCTTCTAGATCTTGTTATCCAGTTGTTGTATGTTACCTTTATTTTTCTTCTTTTCCTAACATGGGATGTTAAATTGATATCTTCTATGATATTCTATTTGATTTCATCATTACACATGATTTTTGATGGTGAAATGAATCCCAAGTTTCTTATAATGCTTCCATTATTCTTTTCCCAATCCTTTGTATAATGGGAATGTCCATAAAGTGTCAAGGTGGTCCAATTCAGGTGGCATGTTTGGTTGACCGAAGTTGGGTAGTTACATATGAAAGGAACTCAATCGATATATCTTACCATAGAGTGAGGAAAAGTTGGTACAATATTATGTGATCAATAGAGACCCATATAGAATCATTTATTCTAATATTTTATGAAATTTAAAAATTAATCTCATCCCATTTCAACATAGTAATATTTAGAGGTCAAATGTATTGTTTAGGATCTTTTATATCAGATTTTTCTTAATGAAAAAACCAATCATCACGACATTTAGTATGGGATTTCCAATATCGTATCATCTAAAAAAATCCTTTAAATATAACTATGTTTTTTTTCATTTTTGGGTGTATAGAGACATTCAATCCATACGGATCATAAAAAAAATCCCCTTTTAACACATGAAAAGATAGACCACATTGAATCATTCTAAATTTCAATATTCCCTCTTAATTTTTTATGTTTTCCAACATCTCGTTATTCACAGAAATTATATTAATATAAAAATTATTTTCACTATATTGGGACCATAATATTTTCACTAAAAATGAAAGTTTTATAATAATTTGGAATTGATGTCATTTTTTACCCCCTCAATGATTCCCATATACAAATATACTAAATCCAATAATATTAGATCTTTTTCAAACCTCCTTTTATTTAAAAATAAATAATCTTTCTAACTCAATCCATCAAGGACCATATTTCCATTCTTGTGGAGGGAATGTATGGATAAATCATAATCCTTGGGTAGTTCTATCCCCATAATTTACATCATTTTGAGATTATACATTAAAAATAGTTATTTCATAATTTTGTTACCCATATATCACATCTTTCAATATAATGGAAATGAAAATGTATCTTTAATTAAAAGATTATGGCTTGCAATACTAGATCATGGGTTGGGTAAATTTATTAATGATTCTTCACCTACATTAATTCATTTGAAATAAATATATCTTGTGATATATGAAATTATCCATCTTCCTTGATTGATTAATCACTGTATATCACAGATCTATCCCTTCATGATGATAATTCCAATATCAATGAATTGATGAACCTCACTTTAAAATTATAAAAACATTAATTACATTATTATAACCTTATTATGGTAACCCCTCTATATGAAATCATAGATAATAGATTAGATAATCTAATAAAATATGGAATGATTTTTTGATAATAACATGATAATATATTGAAACTACATAACTCAATTAAATTCATTTGAATTGTACATTGAATCTATTCCTCTTTCATTGAAGCATCACCTGGTATTCAATCCAAATATATATTATGGAAAATAAAATAGAATTCCTAATGATGTAATTATCATTTTCTAAATTTTCCATATAACTAATTTTCTTTATTAGATTTAATAATTATTCAAAAATTTCTCTTACACTCATTATATCATTTAGTTTCTCTAAAATTGTCATTAATAAATGCCGTAATGAAATGATCAAGATTATCATCAAATACCCTATGCATTAGATCTGTAAAAATATGGGGTGCACTGGTAAATAAAAATAAAATTACTATAAATTCATAATGTAAATACCTCATAAAAAATATATATTTGGAATATCTTCCTTCTATTCATGTTGTTAATGACTCCCAGAAAAGATATAAATCATTGAAAGATATTGATGTCGTTGAAGATAATGAAAAAAATCCTCAACATAGGGAATATTATAATTTTCCAATATATTAACCACAATAAAATTTCAATAATTCATGTACATCAACATAAAGACATCATTATTCAAAAAAATGAAAAATGACTCCCCATGGGGAATTTTTTTTAATATAAATCTCTTATCAAACATTCCTTCTAATTATTTCTTCAGTTCCAGAAATTAATCTCTTGAAATAATATAGGGAGTCATAGATATAGGTTTTTCATCAAGGATATCATAAATAGAAAATACAAAATCTTGCTTATGTGGATTTCATGGTAGTTCTGGATTATATAGAGTAAAGTATTCTTCAAAAAATAACGCATCCATTATTTTAAGAAGACATTTCTCATTAAAGGGTTGTGGATTCTCTTCTTCATGATTATTTTAATAATAAAAAACTATATAAGGTGGATCCAAATATTGTTAAGATGATTTGATATCTCCTCTGAAGAAAAGGTATTCCCTATACTCATCGTGTATCATTATTTCATTATGTAGGTAATAAATTATTTCCTTATGATTTAAATAAAAATACATATAAAGGAATATATCAATGTCAAAAATAGTTTTAATAGTCAATTATGAAAATAGAGAATGTCTATGTTTCATAATAGGAACTAATTATCACTTCCTTATTGCAGATATTTTTACACTAAGAGTATTGATTGAGCACTTCTTTCTTTGGATTCAATTTTAATATTTAATTTACATGGAAAACATAGATGATTTTAAAGGATTTTATGATATATAATAAAATAAATCATTCACTAAATTTTAGGATAAAATGAAAGTACCAATGAAAATAGCTTTATGGTCTTAAACATCATCATTACTAATGGAATATGGATGGACTTCTCCCCATTCCCTATTAAGCAATAGGGTGTTTTGACACTTGAGCCACTAGTTTGAGTAATTACCCATACCATTATAGATAAATCACTGGATACGAGTGGTTTCAATTTTTTTCCTTGATTTCATGATTCATACGACCCATTTCTCTACACATGAAAAAAGAAATTTCTCCATTTTATGGAACTTGGGTTCTTATTTCAACAATTTTCATATGTTGGGAACACCAAAATAACATTATTCTTCTTTCACACATTTTTCTTGGCATTAAAATAAAGTCTTCTATTTAATAATTCCAATCATTATATTAGACCTATAATGTTATTTCTCTATCTTGATAACACTTGATACTATATCATCATGTGATAAAAACATTTAGGAAACATGTACCCACCATATAATAATGTTTACCCTACCAAAGAAACAATTAATCACGCATTCTAGATTACATATGTAGTTTATTTCATTCCTGGATAATCATTAATGGTTATCCACATACTTTGAAACACATTCATGTTCCTTCTTATATAATTTGGGGAAATTCAACTCTATTTCCACTCATTATTCTTAAGTAAATACATATTCCAACATATCACATAAAAATTATCCATTCTAGACAATCTATTTCATCAATCACTTTATAGTTTTGGATCAATGACTATCAGTTATCAGCATCTCCCTTTTGATATTACCATGCCAAAATAACATTTTTTTTTATTTTTGTTCATACCAATTTTAGATATATAATTTTGTTGTACCAAACCCTTTTAAAATCAATAAATGGATTATAGTTCCACCAAATTATGAACTCTTATATCACATGAAGATATCTAACGTATGTGAATTGTTCTATGAAACAATAGGACTCTATATATGGTTGAAATTATTCATTATAAGATTATTTAGTTTCATAATTATAGTAATGAAATTCACATATCCAACAAAAACTATATTTTATTTCTCATTAAGGAAATCCCTAATTTGACCATGGGAGTTAGTTCCATCTCCTCATATTGGAACCATCTTTAAAGAGTAGAATGTAGTGGGTTATTATATAATCATCATGAATATTATTCTATAAATTAAAAATCCTTATCATTTTAAAATTTCTAAGATACCCTAACAGATTATAAGAACCCAGATCTTCTTTTCAGTTATATTTTTCCTTTCTGGTTGTTTTTGAGAAAAAGGGGGTTTTTTGGAAATTTCAGGTGTACACACTGTGTACTTATAAGTACACTCTATGTACTCAATTTCCATGGGTGACCGTGTACTAGCTGTGTAATGGCTGAGTACATGGCCATGTGGGGTGACCTAGAGGCCACCAAAAGCGGGGCCTGGTAAAGGAAAGTACATGCCATGTACATTGAAAATTCACATAGTGTACATTCATTTTATTTCATTAAAAGGACCAGGGCCAAGTCTAATGGACAGAACTCACTTATTCTTGACCTATCTCATCCAAGAGAATCCAAACAACCACAAATATTTTTTGAGACCCCGAATCACCGTCCATTATTTGAATCGAACTCCATCAGTTGCATTGGAATCACATTGGTGAGTTCGATCTTCTTCTTGAACTTCATATCTTGATTTATTCTCTTTCACGAGATTTCCTCAGTGGAGAATTTTTAGTGTTTTTGTAGATCTACAACATTCTAGGGCGATTTAAGGCCTAAGGTTCATGTATATCATCCATACAACGCCGAGGTAGGTGGTTTCTGCCTTTCTGTTACTAGTATTTAAGTTATATGTGCAAAAGTGCCAAATACCCTTGTTTGGGGTATTGTTTTTTATGGTTTTTAGCCCTGTTATTACCTGCTATGACTTGTTTTTTTGGATAGAGGATAATTTGTTCTATGAGTAGGGTTAATCATGCCATTATAGGGATGTTTTTTCCATGTTTTCTTGTTTTGACCTTTTGGTTTAGAGTTGCCTATTAAGCTCTTATGGTTTCCTTGCCTAGTATTGTAGGATGGATGGATTTTATCTGATATTCTATGATACATTATAGGCTATTTATCCATGTAGTTCTTGAGGTTTACTTTGGCTGCCACATATTGTTTGTGCATGAATGAATTACACAGGGCTGTGAGCACCTGGTGTAGTAGAACATAGGGAGAATGGACGCAGAGGGATTCTCCAGAGTGTCTGTTTACTTTACATTGTGAGACCATAGAGGGGACGAACATTCACTACTACAAACACGACCTTTATCAGTGCTAAAAATGGACTTTATCAGCACTAGAAAAGCACTGATAAAGCTAGCGTAGATAGGGGGGGGGGCTCCCCTTTATCAGCGCTCCGAAAAGCATTGATATAGGAGCCCTTTATCAGCGCTAAAAAAAGCGGTGATAAAAGGGGTCTTTTATCAGCGCTAAAAAAAGCGCTGATAAAAGTACCCCTTTATCAGCGTTTTTTTAGCGCAGATAAAGTGGTCCTATATCAGCGCTTCCTTTATCAGCTCTCTCGTTTTAGTGCTAATAAAGGACCCTTTTATCAGTGCTTTTAAAAATGCGTTGATAAAAGTTAAAAAAATTTAAAAAAACATAAAAAAATTTAAAAAAATTTAAAAAATACTGCCAATCAGGGGGGGGGCTTTTATAGCGCTTGAACCCCCCCCCCCTTTATAGCTCTTTTCGGCCCCTATACAACACCCCAGGCACCCCACGCACCCCCTCCACCCTTTAACAGCACTTGCTCCAATATTTCCCATCCGCGCGCACCCCTGCCTCCACCAGGATTTGAACTCGAGACCTCCCCCCTGCGCGCCTAAGCCCTTGCCACTACTCTATTTTTACTTTCTTTCCAATTCATGATATCTCTATATATATATATTTTTATATTTAGTTATATTTATTCGTATAGTAATATATATTTATATTAATATATATATATATAGTTATATTATAATATATATATATAGTTATATAATAAAATATATAATAATATTAATATATATATAGTGGTATTAATATATATATATCTATATATATATATATATATTTAGTTATATTTATTCGTATAGTAAAATATATTTATATTAATATATAATTATATTAACATATATATAGTTATATTAACATATATATAGTTATATGAATATATATTTATATAGTTATATTAATATATATATAGTGATATTAATATATATATTTATGGTGATATTAATATATATATATATAGTAATACTAATATATATATATTTAGTTATATTAATATATATATAGTTATTAGATTAATATATATATAGTTAGATTAATATATATATATATAGTTAGATTAATATATAGGTATATAAATATTCATATATTGGTATTTTAAATAAAATGAATATTAGTTATTATTTAGATAAAGCTAATATATTTTATATGTAAATATGTGTAATTATTTATTTAAAAAATTAATTTTTAGGTGCGAATATATAAAAAATATGTACATATAGTTATATATTTGATTATAAATAGCAGTTAATTATAAAAAAAGATAAAATTTCAAAGGCATAATATCAATATGATTGTAATACCTTTGAATAAATTTAGTCCCCACCAAGAAAAGCCAATAATACCCCCTTAAACGAGTTTGAAAATCCACAAAATGTTAAAAAATCTGGGTACCCCGACAAAAAACTCAGTTTTGGAGGGCTTCTAGGCCTTTTTTGGCCTCTAAAAACGCTTGATTGGGGTCCCCCCGAGTCACAATGACGTAGAGATCGTCGCTGGCTTCGATTTGATATGTGGTAGAGCTCAAACAGACACCCGAATCAAAAGTTATGGCCGTTTGAAGTTTGAGTTGTGTTTTCAACATATTTTGGATCTTTTTTTAATTTTTTTAATATTTTAGTCCTCAAATTGTTATTAAATTACTATTACTCCATAATGATTATCAAAATATTAATTAAAAATATTTTTTTTAATTTTTTAAGAAGTCATTTTCACTAAATATCTTAAATATTAAGTATAATAAGTGTAAATGTACATTTATACTTATCTAAAATATATTTAAAAATTATATATTATATTTATATAACTATATAACTATATTTATATATTAATATATTTTAATTTTTTTTTGAAGCCGACCCTTTATCAGTGCTAAAAAAGCGCTGATAAAGGCCCCCCTTTATCAGCGCTACTAAGCAAGCACTGATAAAGGGTGGCCCTTTATCAGCGCTACTAAGCAAGCGCTGATAAAGGGGGGTGCTGTGAAAAATTATTTTTGTGGTAGTGATTGTGATCTCTAAAAGTGTCTCTAGTTTCCTTTTTATAGGTCCAAAGGGGAATTAGATGTTGAGTTCTTCGACAGAGTGCTTATTAGTTACTGATACGAGAACACATAGGGAATTGACAGTGAGTGCTTCCTCAAAGAGTTTTTGCAAAAGCTGAACTAGAGGGGTTAGACTATGTTTACTTCCCAGAGAGTTTATTGTCTTTATTTTCGTCGAACCCGAGGGGTTAGGCTGTGATTACTTCCTATAGGGTTACCTATTTTGGATTTTTTGGCTTACTTGATATATGAAATTGATTGAAATTGAATCCATAGGATTATCGCTGATGAGTAATTCTTTGTTTACTGCTACGTTTTTCTTATTTACTTCCATATATATTCCCTGACTATTATTCACATATCGTTGGGTGGTTGCCTACTAGGACTAGTCTCACACCCTATTAGGGTAATTTTTTTTGGCCCAAACAGATTATATTGCTGCAGGTCTAGATAATGGCAAGCGCCCTTCTACTTCAGGTACTTGATTGTTGAGGAGATGGAGAGCATGAGACCAACCCGAGGCCTGCGATGCTGCTGGATTTTATCTTTTTTATTTTGTAATTTGGCTTATTACTTTATTCCAAAATTGTGACTTGTTTGGATTCTTTCTTACACATATGTATCATGAAAAATTTATATATATGTGCTCTAGTTTTTTATTACTTCAGTCTTCAGCTGTTTACAGTTTTATGGAATGTTTCTACTTCTAGTATTACTATTTGTTTTACTTTCATTGTGTTACTCTTCCAATGAGGGAATAGTTTCCCCAATATCACACTCAAGGCCCTTGCTACTATTCGGCAGCCTCTAGCATTTGTGGGAATGCACTCGAGGCCATGTGACCAACCAGGTATGGGGCGCCTCTAGGCAGAAAACAGAACTAGGATGTTACAAAGTGGTATTAGACAAATTCTTTTCTTCTTGACTTACTGTTTGGATCCTATAGTTAGGGATCAGATGGAATAGGTACTTGGTTAAAAGATGTGCTCAGGAGTATCTAACCCATGTATAGGGAAAATAAAATTTACCACGTTTATTGTGATTCTTCTAGTTTCACATTTTTTCAATTGATTTGATTTCACTATTGGGTGATTCCCAAGTATTGTGCTGTTATTTTTGATGTTACTGAGGTTCCATTTCTATTAAAACCTGATGAGATGAGGGTATGCCATCTCATGCATCATATAGTCAGTTTCTATAAATTACATTTCATGCATTCTTTCTATTCCATTTAGGGTTAATTAGTGATTCATGTTATTGTGATAGAAGTTGTGCTTGATATTCATGATGTTGTGATATATGACTTGATAGAATACATTCTATTTGATAGGGTATTGTTTTGTGTAATGTTTTGTTTCAATGAATGCCAAACTTTGGTCCTTGAGGTGTTATGGGCCTCATAGACTGAAAATTTGTGGATCATTGCATTGTTATCCTTGTATATGACATATATAATATGCAAAAATTTTATTCGAAGGTAGTATGGGTCCTCACTGATTAGAATTTGGAACATTAATGTTCATTTTAGTGTTTTCTGGGATTTTGGAGTAGATTATGAGGCAAACTGTTTGGAAAAACCAAGAATACATGATGTGTAATGATGAATAAATGTCGTGTGTCCTTCGGTTCAGGAAGGAACTATTTTTATTAAGTACACACCATATACTGTATGTACATGCCGTGTAGTCTCTAACTGTTCCACATGCAATGTGGGTAGAGACACGGGATTGGGAAATCATGGCAGAACACGTTGTGTATCAAACATACACGCCTTGTTGTGGAGACCATGTGTTCCCCCATGTGACTAACAAAACATCTGGATAAAACATAAGTTATACATGTCATGTGAAGCTTTAACACACCGTGTAGTGTAACCCTTGTATCCAGCTATATAACAAACAAAACGGGTCAGTGAAATCCTTCAGGTACACTCCGTGTCCATCTGGAACACGCAGTGTTAAGTGAGTCAGGTAACCGGATGTGCAAATAACAACATATGTTGGTGATGTTTGTCTAGTACACATAGTGTCTGGCACTAACACGCCATTTAGTCTAGTTCTAGGAGAACCGTGTGGCTTATCCATGTTAGGGATCTCAGGTAGAAGAAGAGGATTCAAGTACACACCTTGTGTTAGGGAAACACGCCATGTTTTTGGGGTACATGACCAGTTTCGGCAGAAGTAAACACCCATGTGAAGGATTAAGGAAACACGTCGTGTAGGTGTTATACACATAGTGTATCCTTGTTTTGAAAAACATGAATGATTTCTTTCTCCTATTACCATATTACACTTATAGTTTTTATTCTTTGATAATATTGATCTAAGGTGTGATATTGACCTTGAAGAGTCATTCCACCAAGAAATCCTCTGGTTTTATGCCAGTTATAGGGCAGTGATCAGACACCAAACATGGATAATAAGGGAATACCAGCAGATCCTCCAGTAGTTTCAGTCTGGGCACCAGCCGTCATTCCGGACATAGGTTCTCACACACAGTTCTGAGAGGTCTTTATGAGGATTATGAAGACCTTATATAGAGTACCTAATCCAACCTCGTCTATGGTAGAGTGGACATGGGTTTTCCACGAGCAGCATCCGCTAACTCTCATAGGGGATGGAGGACCTCAGGCTATAGAGTTAAGGTTAGAAGCTATGCTATCTATCTTCAAACATATGGAGATGCCTCCATATAGGAGGGTGAATATTTCTACGTACATTCTATTGGACTATGCCAAGATATGGTGGGATGGAATCTCACAGCTGGTGTAACAACCCGATATTTTATGATAAGTATTCTTTTTAATTTATTTGATGTCATGTGTTTTATTCTACAACAAGATTATCTTGTGCTATACGCCACACTGTATTAGCTTGAAGAATACACAACACTATTCTTAGATTGTGTTACACACCATTTCAACTTCGTTTTATAATAGTAATTCTACGCAACATTGAGTGTATATATATATATATATTCAATGTATTAATGAAATATGGTTGGATTATGTTATATGAAATAATAAAGGATTCTTGCACAACACGCAACCCTGACTTGGCTTGCATTACACGCAATCACGACCTTCCTCAATAGCATGTGTTGTACGCAATACCGAGTTTCACTAAACGATATATTATTATAACATTTTTATGAACTAGCCGTAATGAATAATAATACACACTTTTCGAAAATTTATAAATTTTATCTCTCAAAATGGACTTCATTTTTGGATTCAGAATATCAAAATTAGCTTAGGGTGAAATTTTGGTACTTTTCGGATAACTTTCATATTCTGATGAATAGTGAAAATTACTAAATTTTAATTAAAAACAACTTTTTTAATCGAAATAATTAATAGTGATAAATTTTTAATTTGAGTGGTTTTAAAGTATATTTAGAATTTATTTTTACAATTTAATACAATTTTGGTCATTGGACGTAATTTCACATTTAAGCCAGACATAAACAAGTGTCAATCTTTTGATAGTTATTATCTCTTAAGAACACGCTATTTGTTTTGATGACGAGAATTAATTTTTAAATTAATTAATGCAACTGATATGTTTTGAATTGTGTAAAATAGACATCATTTTTGAATTCATAATATCAAATATATCTTAGGCCTAATTTTTTTTATTTTTTTGGAAACATTCATTTTATTGATGAATAGTGAAACCACTAAGTGATAGTTAAAAAAACTTAATTTTTTATAAAACTTAATTTTACCGCTTCTGTGAGTGAAATTTCGAAAATCCGAGAAACACGGTTAATATCAAGGACTAAAATGTGGTTCAATGAGATTAAAATAATTTTTGGTGAATAGTAACTTTTTACTTTTTTTTACCACAGTTAAAAGTAAATACGGTAATTAAGGGTAAATATGATATTATTATTACCCTAACACATGTCCTAATTCTATTGGATAAGTGTAATTCGGCCGAAAACAACCTTAGGAATAAAATATGACCATTGAGGCCCACTTGGATTAGATTAGGACATTTATTATTAATTTATTTAAAGAAGGGTTAAAATAGTTAAAATAAAAATTTAATAACTAAATAATTTTTAATATAGGGTTTTACATAATATGAATTAGACTATAAATATTCATTAGAAATCTAAATAGATTTCTTAAATAATGGTATTTTATTTGTAATTTTTATACCTAAAATAAATTAAATTATTTATGACCCAATGATGATGCAGTAATTATCTTATTAATGAAATATTGACATAATTGATGTTATAAATACCCAAATAAATGTAATTTGAGACTTTTTATAAATTCCAATAATTTTCTATGTTACTATGACATGTTAGTATTGATTTAATTAACTTTTTTCGAACTAATAATTCTGTTATGATTTTCACAAAAATCAATTACCAAATAGTGTCAAAATTGACATAAAATAGTTTTTAAAACAAATATTATATTATTAATTGTTGTTATATTCCTAAAAATATAAGGTTCGGCCAAGATACTTATATCATGATAGTTGTATCATTAATGGACCCCTTGGGGGTCGCTTGGATGTATATGGTATGTTTATTAACTATATAATATAAAAATACAAAGTGACATGGTAAATGTCAATCTAATTAACTAAGAGTAAAAACTAAAAGTTAAGGTTAATATAATGACTTAAACTTGTCTAAATTCTATTGGATGAGAGGATTCCGACCCATCCCCACCTTATATTTGATATAAATCTATTTGGAGCTATTAAAAACCGAATATGACTGTATAATAAAATAATATTTTTTGTTATTCCAAAGGTGCCCCTCTCCTCCCTTATAAAAGGGCACCTCCTCCCTCTCCTCCTCACACCAATTTGAGCCTTCAAGCTCGGCCCACCCCTGCCCATACAACTTCTCCACTTCCATAGAAGCATCCTAGAGGTTATGGTCTTCTTAGAATACCAATCATAGTGCCCTAAGAGGAGGTTTCAAAAAGGTGTGTCGAAAGAAGAGGCTATATCTGTTACCGATTATTTCAACATTATTTCTTCTTCTACTTCTTCTTATTTAGTTTTTTAATTATGAAGTAATAAAATCAGTATCACTCATATACTGATATGTTATTATAAGTATGAAACAACCCTATTTCACCATCTATCTATCCTACGGAAAAATAAATCACCGCGCATGCGTACGTATGGAATACCGTTTCCACGAATGCGATGAGATTCATTTTCCATGATTAACCATTCAAAAATGATTATAAAGTATATATAATTAATAAATATGAAATATATGTCATAATAATGATACTATATTTATGTATATATATATGTATTTCAACTATTTAATTTCATTCAATTCAATAAGTAAAGGAAAACAACGTTCATGCGTACGTATGACCTACCGTCTCCATGAACGGTGTATTTCATTCCTTTTATCGATCTATAATATATATGTATATGATGAATATATATTATATATAAATCATGTTTTACATTATGGAATTATGTAAATCAGGATATAAGTAATAATATCAAGAATGACAAGTTGAAACATATACGATAAATGAAATGATTTTACCCAAAATGCTGCTTCTACATTGAATTTACAAAAGAATGGGTAATATAAAGTCATAAGTGAAACATATATGATATCATAACAATGAATATGATTATGTAATGAGTCAATGACATTATTTAAATCATTATACAAGAGGATCAGATACGTACGATGCATATCAGACCTAAGGTAAGAGATAAATATTCCAATCTCATTCTTAACTGAGATTGTTTATTCGTAAGTATTTACTGGGGTTATTGTTATTATCCATGTACATGTTTTATAAAAATGTTTTAATGTATGTTTAAATTCCTTTTTACCCATTTTTGACTTTTACTACATGGTACGTAGGGAATCATTATTTTTTTTACATTACGAGGTACTTTTTTGACTTTTCCAGCAAAAGTACGAAGAGAATGTTTTTTAACATATATGGAACGAATGGATTTTTATAGTTTTATAAAGCGTTATTTTCATGAAGATTCCTCCAAAAGATTTAGTGACTATTTTAAAAAAATCCATTTCTTTTAAAATTGCATGACATTTTGTGAAAAGAGAATGATTTTGAAGAAGAAAGGATATTTTCCTCAAGAATTCATTTTAAGTGTTTTATCAAAACCATTTTTCATCTAAGATGACATTATTTCATATGTGTATGTTTCAAGTATAATGTCTCTATGATTTACATGGTTTCACTTTCCGTATTATGAAATGATATCCATTTCTTTTATATGGATTATCTAATTATGGGATGATGTCTATGAAACCCATTTTATTTATTGGGTTATTATGAATGATGTATGTTTATTTTGTGGAACAAGTAAGAATGATTTCCTTATGAGATGGGTGGGACCTATATCTCCCTCCAATGAATTGAGTAGAGATTTATATCTCATGAGATAAACATGGCTGGAACGACAAGTTAAACCGGTTCAGTAATACTGGACTGGAACGTGGAGTGAACTCGATTCAAAAAGGGAATTTTTCCACTAAGATGGTCTTGGCAGCAATGCCTTGGATAATATGGAAATCATATAATGTGCTTAATGGATGCCACAATTACATGTTTTACTCCCATACTATTTTATCATGCTTAATGTTTCTTTATGATCTATGCCTTACGTACTTCCATGTTTTATGTCATTGCTCATGTTTTTGATGTTTAAACATTATGTTCATGTTTTTAAGTTCAAATGTATAAAATTTGTTTTATTTTATCCATGCATTACCTTACTGAGCATTTGAGCTCACCCTTTATATGTTTTTCCCCAGGATATAAATATAGGTTTTAGGTAAGAAAACAAAATGGGAAGATCTTTATGGGAGATGTTGAAGATCTTTCACCACGATTAGAAGATTACATTCAAAGTTTCCAAAGACACTAAACTATTACGGTCCTTGTGTGTCTGTTTTTGTTATGTATTAAGTATTCCACAAAAGTAATGTAATTTCCATGTACATCAAGCCTCGGGTCTCTATAGTTGGTATCAGAGGAAACGTTTAGTCAACCTTTGGAAACTAGGATGCGATAACTTTAGTGAGATCCCTAGAGATATTTCTAAGATATGTCTAGGGATGTCCCTGAGGTTAAGTATAAGTATAGGTTATAGTCCTAGAATTACGGTAAAGTTATTAGAATTAAACCTATGATGTTAGATGTCAAAGGTACTCCCCCTTGATTATGTTATTTTCCTTGTATGATTTTTACCTCTCACAGAATTCTTTTTGTGTTTTAGTCAACATAGGGAACCAGAAGGAATTAAGTTAGCATTGAATCCAATGGAAAAATTGGTGACTGTGAGAAAATAATTTGTGTGATGCCTAGAGAGAAAGATATTGTGATTACGCCCAATCAGTCATACCGATATATGATTAACAAGGTGAAATTTAGTGGTTTTCCTAATTCATCAAATAAGAGGAAGATAGACTTTTATGCATGTTCGCATGTTGAGGAGCATAAAGAAAGGAGGATTTATATTTCTAAGGAAGGGAAGAAGAACCTTGAGGAATACCTCAAATGGAGGGACATATGTTATCTGTGTGGAGAGAAGGGTCATAGAGTGACATACTGATATAGAGTTCAATGTCTTATTTGTGGAGAACATGGGCATTAACTAACTCAATGCCCTGACCTAAATAGTTACTTCTAAATCAAGGAAGGACTTATTCCAGGACAATCATTGAAGAGGATGGATTTAAGTGTTTATGTATTGGTATTCAAGAATAATGTTGTTGAGGTAATTTTATGGTGTATTAGAATATTTTTGTATTAGTATATTGTGGTTTTCAATAATTTTATGGTACCGGTAACCATGAAAAGTGATTCAAATATTTTGGAAAGAATATGATATGTGCATAATGAAGAGATAAGGAGAAAATGAAATGTTTGATAGTATTCATGAGCTCATGACTGATATAAGGAAATAGTTATATCATGGTTTGAGGTTTTGGTATGTGAAAAGAGTTAACTTTTGATAGCACTCATGTTTTCACTAAGATTTAATGGGTATTCATTTTTCAAGAGAATACATGATTAAGGCCTTCGAATGTTTGGAATGTGACCAACAGGACATATCTAATGATATATAGGGATCAACAATGGTATTAACACGCTTGTTATATGAACTCTTTGGTACTCATTTTCAATATAATATGACATTGGATAGTAGTATTTTGGATAATCCTAAAGATTAGAATGGATTATGTTGGACATAAGTTAGTATTGTTTAAGGATAGAAATTTATTCGATATTATTAATGGGATGTTATAGTAATGTAGTTTTAGAAAAAGGACAACCAACAGGATGGGCGACAACCCATCACGTCGGACAAGGCTGTTGGAATCGAACCCACAACCGAAGTGCGACTGGTCTTTATCGCCTACCACTGGCCTACTAGAAGTCCCTGTTTAGTAGAAACTAGTTTTATTATATTAAGCAGTATGATATATGAATTATAATTCCATTTTAGGAACCATATATGATTAATATAACTATAGATGGACTTATGGATTTTTTGATAACTTTTCTAACATTTTGTTTGAGATAGATGGAATAACCCATCATTCTCTCACATGATCTGCTAACACATCACGAATGACATATTCAGCTTCATTTCTTTAAGATATGAAGTGGAAATTGTCCACATAACGACCAACGATGAGACTGTACCAAAATCAAAAAAGTATTTCTTCTAATTCCAATTTCATCAACTTTAGGGAAATGATCTTGAAAACCAAAAATGTTGTCCTAGTACTCTTATATCCGATTAATCAGATGGTAACTTAGATCATAACAAATTTTTGGCTTTGTGATTTTTGGATTTTTCATAGGCATGTTCTCTACTACTCTCCATCAGAACTTGATGGTTAGATTTTTCTTCCATATCCATATTTTCACCTACGTTCTCCTATGTGGAAACCCGGTGATGAGTTAATTTGGGTAACCGTTACGTTTCATACTTTAGTTTTTAAAGCCAAGTTTTGGTATTCCTTTTCACGATGTGGGTTTCTATTAAAGAAACTTTCAAGTAGTAAACCATTTATAACCCCGACGAATTTCGAGGGCAAAATTCATTTTAAGGGGGGTAGAATGTAACAACCCGATATTTTATGATAAGTATTCTTTTAAATTTATTTGATGTCATGTGTTTTATGCTACAACAAGATTATATTGTGCTATACGGCACACTGTATTAGCTTAAAGTATACACAACACTATTCTTAGATTGTGTTATACACAATTTCAAGTTCGTTTTATAATAGTCATTCTACGCAACATTGAGTGTATATATATATATATATTCAATGTATAAATGAAATATGGTTGGATTCTATTATACAAAATAATAATGGATTCTTGCACAACACGCAACCCTGACTTGGCTTGCATTACATGCAATCGTGACCTTCCTCGATAGCATGTATTGTACGCAATACCAATTTTCACTAAACGAGATATTATTATAATATTATTATGAACTAGTCGTTATGAATAGTAATACCCACTTTTTGAAATTTTATAACTTTTATCTTTCAAAATGGAATTCATTTTTGGATTTGGAATATCAAAATTAGGTTAGCGTGAAATTTTGGTACTTTTCGGATAACTTTCATATTCTGATGAATAGTGAAATTTTTTAAATTTTAATTAAAAACAAATTTTTTAATAGAAATAATTAATAGTGATAAATTTTTAATTTGAGTGGTTTTAAAGTATATTTAGAATATATTTTTATAATTTAATACAATTTTGGTCATTGGATGTAATTTTACATTTAAACCAGACATAAACTAGTGTCAATCTTTTGATAGTTATTATCTCTTAAGAACACGCTATTTGTTTTGACGACGGGAATTATTTTTTAAATTAATCAATGCAATTGATATGTTTTGAATTTTTTAAAATAGACATAATTTTTTAATTCATAATATCAAATATATCTTAGGCCTAATTTTTGGTATTTTTCTGGAAACATTCATTTTATTGATGAATAGTGAAACCACTAAGTGGTAGTTAAAAAAACTGAATTTTTCGTAAAACTTAATTTTACCGCTTCTGTGAGTGGAATTTCGAAAATCCGAGAGACACGGTTAATATCAAGGACTAAAATGTGGTTCAATGAGATGAAAATAATTTTTTTTGAATAGTAACTTTTTACTTTTTTTTACCACGGTTAAAAGTAAATAAGGAAATTAAGGGTAAATATGATATTATTATTACCCTAAAACATGTCCTAATTCTATTGGATAAGTGTAATTCAGGAAAAAACAACCTTAGGAATAACATATGACCATTTAGGTCCACTTGGATTAGATTAGGACATTTATTATTAATTTATTTAAAGAAGGGTTAAAATAGTTAAAATCAAAAATTAATAACTAAATAATTTTTAATATAAGGTTATACATAAGATAAATTAGACTATAAATATTCATTAGAACGATAAAACGATTTCCTAAATATTGGTATTTTATTTGTAATTTTTAGAATTAAAATAATTTAATTTATTTATGACACAATGATTATGCAGTAATTATCTTATTAATGAAATATTGACATAATTGATGTTATAAATACCCAAATAAATGTAATTTGAGACTTTTTATAAATTCTAATAATTTTATATGTTAATATGACATGTTAGTATTGATTTAATTAACTTTTTTCGAACTAATCATTCTTTTATGATTTTCACAAAAATCAATTACCAAATAGTGTAAAAATTGACATAAAATAGTTTTTAAAACAAATATTATATTATTAATTGTTATTATATTTCTAAAAATCTAAGGATAGGCCAAGATACTTATATCATGATAGGTGTATCATTAATGGACCACTATGGGGTCTCTTGGATTTATATGGTAAGTTTATTAACTATATAATATAAAAATACAAAGTGACATGGTAAATGTCAATCTAATTAACTAAGTGTTAAAACTAAAAGTTAAGGTTAATATAATGACCTAAACTTGTATAAGTTCTATTGGATGAGAGGATTGCGACCCATACCCATCTTATCTTCGAAATAAATCAATTGGGAGCTATTAAGAACCAAATATGAATTTATAATAAAATAATAATTTTAGTTATTCCAAAGGTGCCCCTCTCCTCCTTTATAAAAGGGCACCTCCTCCCTCTCCTCCTCACACAAATTTGAGCCTTCAAGCTCGGGAAACCCCTACCCATTTCACTTCTACACTTCCCTAGAAACATACTAGAGGTTATTTTCTTCTTCAATGACCAACTTTTGGGCCCTAAGAGGAGGTTTCAAAAAGGCGTGTCGAAAGAAGAGGTAATATCCGTTACCGATTCTTTCAACTTTATTTATTCTTCTACTTATTCTTCTTTAGTGTTTTAATTATGAAGTAATAACATCAGTATCACTCATATACTTATATTTTATTATATGTATGAAACAACCCTATTTCACCATCTATACATCCTATAGAAAACGAAATCACCGCGCGTGCATACGTACAGAATACCGTCTCCACGAACATGATGAGATTCATTTTCGATGATTTACCATTCAAGAATGTTTATAAAGTATATATAATGAATAATAATGAAATATATGGAATAATAATTCTACTGTATTTATGTATATATATATGTATGTCATATATTTAATTTCGTTCAATTCAATAAGGAAACGAAAACAACGTTCATGCGTACGTATGACCTACCGTCTCCATGAACAGTGTATTTTATTCCTTTTATCGATCTATAATATATATGTATATGATGAATATATATTATATATAAATCATGTTTTACATTCTAGAATTATGTAAATCCAGATATAAGTAAGAATATCAAGAACGACAAGTCGAAACATATACGATAAATGAAATGATTTTACCCAAAACACTGCTTCTACATGGAATTTACAAAAAAATGGATAATATAAAGTCATAAGTGAAAAATATATGATCTTATAACAACAAATATGATTATTTAATGAGTCAATGACATTATTTAAATCATTATACAGTAGGTTCAGATACATACGAAGCATATCAGACCTAAGGTAAGGGATAAATATTCCAATGTCATTCTTATCCGAGATGGTTTATTCGTAAGTATTTACTGGTGTTATTGTTATTATCCATGTACATGTTTTATAAAAATATTTTCATGTATGTTTAAAGTCCTTTTACCCATTTTTGACTTTTACTACATGGTATGTAAGGAATATTTCTTTTTTTTTATGTTATGAGGTACTTTTTTGACTTTTCCGGAAAAAGTACGAGAAGAATTTTTTTAACTTATACGGAACGAATGGATTTTTATTGTTTTATAAAGCGTTATTTCCATGAAGATTCCTCCAAATGATTTAATGACTATTTTCAACAAAATCCTTTTCTTTTAAAATTGCATGACATTTTGGGAAAAGAGAATGATTTTGAAGAAGAAAGGATATTTTCCTCAAGAATTCATTTCAAGTGTTTTATCAAAACCACTTTTCATCTAAGATGAAATTATTTCATATGTGTATGTTTCAAGTATAATGTCTCTATGATTTACATGGTTTCACTTTCCTTATTATGAAATGATATCCATTTCTTTTATATGGATTATGTAATGATGGGATGATGTCTATGAAACCCATTTTATTTATTGGGATATTATGAATGATGTATGTTTATTTTGTGGAACAAGTAAGAATGATTTCATTATGAGATAGGTGGGACCTATATCTCCCTCCAATGAATTGGGTAAAGATTTATATCTCATTAGATAAACATGGATGGAATGGAAAGTTAAACCGGTTCAGTAATACAGGACTGGAACGAGGAGTGAACTCGATTCAGAAAGGGACTTTGTCCACTAAGATGGTCTTGGCAGCAATGCCTTGGCTAATATGGAAATCATATCATGTGCTTAATGGATTCCAAAATTACATGTTTTACTCCCATGCTATTTTATCAGGCTTAAAGTTTCTTTATGATCTATGCCTTACGTACTTCCATGTTTTATGACATTGCTCAAGTTTTTGATGTTTAAACATTATGTTCATGTTTTTAAGTTCAATTGTATATGATTTGTTTTATTTTGTCCATGCATACCCTTATTGAGAATTTGATCTCACCCTTTATATGATTTCTTTTCCCCAGGATATAAAGAAAGGTTTTAGGTAAGAAAACAAAAGGGGAAGATCTTTATCGGATATTTTGAAGATCTTTCACCATGATTAGAAGATTACGTTCCAAGTTTCCAAAGACACTAAACTATTACAGTCCTTATGTGTCTATTTTTGTTATGTATTAAGTATTCTACAAAAGTAATGTAATGTCCATGTACGTCAAGCTTTGGGTCTCTACATCTGGGACACCTGCGGGTTATGGATTGGGACAAGTTCCATTGTTCCTTCAACGAAAACTTCTATCTGGAGACTTTAAGGTCTGGTCGTGCCCGAGAGTTCATGAGTCTGGATCAAGGTACTATTTCTATGATGAAGTATTCTTCTCTCTTTACAGAGCTGCAACGCTTCATGCCTATCCCAAGAGGTGATGAGTTATTCCTGGAATAGATGTTTGTGGATGGTCTCAGGAATGACATCCAATATGAGGTGAACATATTCAGGTTGAGTTGTATATATTCTATCGTCAATCAAGTGTTGATCACATAGCACAATCTAAGGGATTATGGAGTTGTGAGCCAGGGTGGCCCGATATCCAGATTTGGTATCCCTCCTACTAACAACAGGAAGCTCCGTAGGGAGTCTATGCACGGAGATTGAAGGAGGCAAGAGACATCTTCTGGTATCCAGGTGGTGTGCTACCAGTGTGGGAAGAGTGGGACTACAAGACCACATTACCAGAGATACCTAGTTGAGTT
Organism: Viscum album; assembly: GCA_963277665.1. NCBI lineage: Eukaryota > Viridiplantae > Streptophyta > Magnoliopsida > Santalales > Viscaceae > Viscum > Viscum album. The sequence goes on along the minus strand of OY728151.1, from coordinate 1,445,151,430 downwards.
CCGATCTTATGGAATGATGGGTCATCTTTTGCACTTCTATCAGATCTTCTCACCAGTAGCTGGTGGTATGGATTATTCTATGACTCCTCATTTAGGAGAAGCACCACCAGTTTTTCACCAGCATGGGAACTGGAGTTCTTCTAGCCATTTAGGTCGAGGATGAGGTCATAGACATGGTAGTCAGTCACCAGGATTTCAGTGGATGCAAGGTGGATCAGCTTAGGGTGGTTAGGCAGGGTCACAGGGGTGTAGTGCAGGTGAAACTTTTGTAGTAGGGAAGATCTAGCTGGTGCAGGATCCCAGAACCTATACAATTTGAGGTACGATCCTAGTTTCCTCAGTTTTAGATTCTATTTATTCGATAAAGGGGATTCCCATAGCTTTATATCTATTATTGTTGTGGAGAGCCTTGGGCTCTATATCTTCTTTTCAGCTAATATCTTGACACTAGACACTCCGTTGGGGACAAGAACATATAATGTACAATAGTTCAAGGATTTCCCTCTTGAGGTTGGTGGGTGTCACTTCTTTGGGGACATTTATGTCTTAGATATGACATGCTGTGATTTTATTCTTAGAATGGACTACTTAGTTCCCTTCCAGGATGTTAACGATTGCTATCAGCAAAGGGTGAGTTTCACCTCACAAGAGGGTAGATCTTTTCTTCATAAGGGAGAATGGAATGTCAAGGAGAGTAGAGCGGGACCCGAGCATCATGGGTTAGGAGGAGTTATAGCCCAGATTACTAGTCTATATCTAGATGACTAGGGGACTTCACAGATGAACTTTTCCCAGTGGTGGATCATTTCAGGGACATCTTTCCAGAGGTCTTTTCATGTTTGCCTCCAGATCAAGAGGTGGTATTCTCTATTGAGCTTGTTTTAGGAGTGGAACCAGTGTCCATTCCTCTTTATAGGATGGCTATAACAGATTTATAGGAGCTCAAGATGCAGTTGGAGTTGTTGCAAGAAAATGGTTTCCTTCAACCCAGTACTTCTTCTTGGGGTTCTCCTATCCTTTTTGTGAAGAAGGCAGATAGTACCCTTAGACTTTGTGTGAATTATCAGAAGTTGAATCAGTTGATGGTCAAGAACCGATATCCCTTATCGAGTATTGATGATCTCTTTGATCAGATTCACAGAGCCCGAGTGTTCTTGAAGATTGACTTGAGGTTTAGTTATCATCACTTGTGATTTAGACCATCCAATATACATTTTACATCCTTTTGGAGCAGATATGTTTTATACGAGTATGTGGTTATGCCATTCGGTCTCATGAATGCGCTAGTAGTTTTCATGGAACTAATGAACCCGGTGTTCCATACAAACTTGGATTCATTCGTAGTAGTATTTGTGGAAGATATCTTGGTGTACTATTACACTTGACATTACCATTCCACACATCTTGAGATCGATTTGAGTACACTGAGAGTGTATCAGTTATATTCTATGCTCTCGAAATGGCACTTTTGGATGGACCGGATTCACTTCTAGTGTCATGTTATCTCAAAGACCGGAGTATCATTAGACCTAGAGAAAATGAGAGTAGTATTTTCCTCGGAGCAACTGAAGAACGTCTTTTAGGTATAGAGTTTTCTAGGGGTGGATCGATACTACAAATGTTTCATAAAAAACTTTTCATGCTTAGCAGTGCCACTGAAAAGTCTGACTAAGAATAGTGCAAAGTACTTGTGGTCAAATTCCTGTGCTTCAGACTTTCAGGAGCTGAAAGGGAGGTTTCCTTTAGCACATATACTAGTTTTTCTAGGGCCGGGAAAGATCTATACTATTTATAGTGATGTATCAGGTATCGAACTGGGAGCTGTGTTTATGTAGGGGGAAGGAGTCGTTGCGTATAGGTCTCTGTAGTTGAGGCCACATGAGAGGAATTACCTGATACACAATCTTGAGTTTTCTATAGTTTTTCAAGCCTTACGTTGTTGTATAAATTTTCTTCAAAGAGAGAATTTTGTGGTTCTCACCAACCAAAAAAGTCTCAAGTATATCTTCTCTCAGCGCGACCTGAATTTGAGACAATGAAGATGGGTTGAGTACCTTCATCCATTTGACTTTGAGATTTCCTACACGCCTGGGAAGGGAAACACAGTGGCTAATGCGTTGAAAAGGAGGACTCAAATATAGGTAGTTTAGGAGGCCATTAGTGAGTGGAATCTTATGGCTATGTTCTCCAAGATGCATTTGGAGGATCACAATAGACATGGGCATACAGTTCTTTCTTATGAAGATATTACTTCTACTCTACGTGATCGAGTGAGAGTAAGAAAACGATTAGATTCTCAAGGCCTAGTCCTTCAAGAAAGTGTGTTAGGAGAGGACCCTATTCCTAGATGGACCATATGCGAGGACTAGATCTTTTGTTTTCATTGGAGCCTATGGGTGTCAGCAGACATACGCTAGGAGATGATGTATGAATTTTATTCCTCAGTTCGGCCAGTTCATCCTGGTTTCACCAAGATGTATCGTGATCTACACCATCAGTATTGGTGGCCAGGTATGAAGAGAGATGTTTCTAGTTTCCTCATGAGATGTTCCACCTCTCTGTAGGTGAAGGTGGAGCATCAGTGACCACCATGGCTTTTACAATAGTTAACTATTCCCGAGTGGAAGTGGAATGATGTCGCGATGGATTTCGTGAAAGGGTTTCTAAGGTCACCTTGAGGGAATTATGAAATATGGGTTGTCATTGAAATACTCATGAAGGTTGCTCACTTCTTACCGATCAAGGAGACCATCAATGTTGATGATATTGAAAGACTATACATCTGATAGATTTTATGTTTACATGGGGTTCATCACTCCATTATTTCAGGTAGGGATGCACATTTTACTTCAAGAGTGTTACAGGGGCTATAAAAGGCTTTGGGAACATAGGTAATTTTTAGTATAACTTACCATCCACAGACAGATAGCCAGTCCGATCGAATGATTCAAGTGCTTGAGGACATGCTCGATCATGCAACCTAGATTTTGGAGGTTCTTGGGAGAAGCACATGCCTCTTGTGGAGTTTTCCTACAATAAAATTTTTCAAGAAACTATTCAGATGGAACCCTATGAGGTTTTGTATGGTAGGCCATGACGATCACACTTATGTTGGCAAGAGGTAGGAGAGCTAGCAATGCTTGTTCCTCGTCTTGTCCAGTAGACAACAAAGATGATAGAGTTGATTCTGAAGAGGATGTCTATTGCATAGTCACGATAAAAGTCTTATGTTGATCGATGGAGAAGTCCTCTGGACATTGAAGTTGGAGATCACGTTTTCTGGCATGTCACACTATGGTTGGGACACTGGAGGATTAGGAGACATTGTAATATTTCACCGAGATACATCAAGCCATTTGAGGTGGGGGAGAATGTTGGGCCGGTTTCCTATCGGTTCCAGTTACCTCATAGGTATTGAGCTATGCATGATGTCTTCCATGTGTCTCAATTTTGAAGCTACTTCTCATATTCATCTCATGTTTTCCAAGCCGAGGAGGTTGTGTTAGAGGTGGATGCCTCGTTCGACGAGCATACTATCTGGATTGTCGATCGAAGTGAAAAGGTTCTCTGTGACCGGTCTATTTCTCTGGTATGAGTGTTATGGCAGCATGAGTGAGTACAAGACGAGACTGGGGAGAGGGAGGCTAATGTATGATTATAGTGGACGAAGTTGTTCGATGATTCTTCTTCTACGCCACCTTGCTAGAGAAATATGGGGATGAATTTCTTTAAGGGGGATGTTTTTAAGAACCCAGATCTTCTTTTTTAGGTATGTTTTTATTTCTGGTTAGATTTTGAAGAAAAGGGGAGTTTTTTGAAATTTCAAGAGTACACATTGTGTACTTATAAGTACATGCCTTGTACATATAAGTACACGGAGTGTACTTGGTTTCCATAGGTTACCGTGTATTGAACTTGTAACAGTTGAAGAGATGACCATGTGGGGTGACTTAGATGCCCCCTAAAGTGGGCCCCGGTAGGGAAAGTACACGTCATGTACATTTAAAATACATGTTGTGTTCTTTCAAAATACACACAGTGTACTTTTTTATTCATTAAACAGAACGAGGTTGTGTCTAATGGAAATAACACACATCTTCTCGACCTATCTCATCCAGGAGCATCCGTATGACCTTGAATCATATCCGAGCCCCCGAATCACTTTCCGTTCTCCAAATAAAACTCCATTGGTTGCGTTGGAATCGCATCGGTGAGTTCTCTCTTCTTCTTTCACTTCATCGTCTGATTTATCCTCTTTCACGAGATATCCTCGGTTGATAATTTTTTGCATTTTTATAGATATAAACTATTATAGGGAGATTCAAGGCCTGAGGTTGACTTATATCTTCTATACAACTCCGAGGTAGGTGTTTTCTGCATTTCTGTAACTAGTCAATGTGTTATATGTGCATAAGTGCCCAATACCCTTGTTCGAGGTATTGCATGTTTATGGTATTTTTCCCAGTTGTTTCTTACTATTCCTTTCTTGTTTCTATAGAGGATAATTGTTCGTGAATAGGGTTAATCTTTCCATGATATGTATTTTTTCCCATGTTTGCTTGTTTTGACCATTTGGTATAGAGTTTCCTGTTAGGATGCTTTGAATTCCATGTCTAGTATTGTAGGATGGAGTGATTTTATCTGATAGGATGTGATATGCTATAGACTGTTTAGCCAAATAGTTTTTGAGGTTTAATTTGGCTACCAAATATTTTTTTTCCACAAATGACTTACATAGGTCCATGAGAACCTGGTGTCATAGACCATAGAGAGAATGGATGATGAGGGATTCTCCAAAGTATCTGTTTACTTTATATTGCGAGACCATAGGGGGGATGGACTTTGTGCTTCCTTAGAGTGTCTGCAGTTTCCTCAGTACAAGAAACATGGGGAATTGGAAGTTGAGTGCTTCCTCAGAGTGCTTGCTAGTTACCTATATGAGACCACATGGGGAATTGATGGTGAAGGCTTCCTCAGAGAGTATTTACTAAAGCTGAACTAAGGGGGTTAGACTATGTGTACTTCCCAGAGGATTGATTGTGTTTATTTTAGCTGAACCAGACGGGTTACGTTGTCAGTAATTTCTAGAGGGTTACCTGTTTGTGATTTTCTACTTACTTTATATATGAAATTGATTGCAATTGAAACCATAGGATTGTTGCTACTGAATACTTCCTTGTTTACTGATTTTTTTTCATATGGCCTACCATATATATTCACTGACTATTAAGCACAAATCTTTGGGTGGTTGTCTACTGGGATTAGTCTCACTCCCTATTTGGGTCAGAATTTTGGGCCAAAAAATATTATATTACTATAGGTCTAGATAAGGGTAGACTCCCTTTTACTTCAGGTACATGATTGATGAGGATATGGAGAGTTTGGAACCAAGATGAGCCTTGTGATGCTACTGGAGTTTATCTGTTTTTTTTACTTTTGTTTATTACTGTATTCCAGCATTGTGACTTGTTTGGCTGCTTTCCTAGACATATGTATCATACATCATTTATATATATGTTCTCCAATTTTTTATTACTTCAATATTCTGCTGTTTACTATTTTATGGTATGTTTACTACTTTCTCTATTTCTATATATTTTACATTTGTTGTGTTACTCTGCAAATGAGGGCCTAGTTTCCCCACTATCACACCCATGTCCCTCACTGCTAGACGACAACCTCTGGAATTCGGGGAAATGTGCTTGAGGCCATGTGACCAACTGGGTACAGGGTGCCTCTGGGTGTCACCGAGAACCCGGATGTTACATGGATTCTCAGAATTACCATGTTATCTATGTTTATTTAAAACCTAGTTCCCAAAAATCATATTGAACATCCTATGATAAGAACTATTACACCCTTACTCTAGTAACCTATAATTAGTGTATACATTATTACATTGGAAGAATATATAAGGGATATCACACACATGATGAATCAGTTGTCAACATATAGAAAACAAGATACATACATCATTACCATGTTACATTAGAAATATAATGACATAAACAAATTAACATCCAAGAATCCATTAAAATAGTTTACAGTATTCATACTCATATCCTAGAAAAATAAAAAAACCTGAGATCATATTCTTGAAATGGATTATATACAATCGAAGATCTCATGATTAAATATTTAATAATCAAAATGGAAGAGTGGATAATAAAAAAAACAAAATTAATTTTGTTTTGTTCAATGAATATCTAGGCTAACATCAATATATCAGTTACATTGATAATTGAAACAAAATTTGTAATAATGTAAATACATAAATATGGATATCTATGATCATTCCCAGAAGTCCCCTGTAATATTATCATGAATATTACTATTAGGTCCAATCAACCAAGAAATAATTCATAGATAATGGGTAAGTGTAAACCCAATAACCATTTAATATTGAGTGCCTAATATTTTTTTAAAATAATACCTCTTGATGCATCGATAGGCTCTATATAATTAAGATCTACCCATCACCTAAAAATCATATGCATTCCATATATTTTTCATGATCAATAAAATTAATTATAGAACTTCGTTGTATGTATAGAATTATCTACATTAAATCCCAGAAACAGAAAGTCAATATTCCACCAATAAATGAAAAAAATTATTTAATAAGTTTACTTCGACTAATACCATTTATAAAAATTGTATTTGGTTGGAATATAACAAGTGCAATATAAATTAATCCTAATTAATATATTATATTAAAAATATGAATATAAAGGATAAATAAAAACTATTGAATAAATTAGAGTGATATATAATATTATTACATTATTTTGGTTGGTCTCAAAATAAAGTATAATCTAATATCTCTAAAAGTAGATTGAAGACCATCAATTCATAAAAAAAAAATTTAGTAAAAAAATATCATTAGTAAGAAAAATATAAGTGATAAATTAAAATTAACTACCTTGGAATATAATATAATAATGGATTTATAGATTAGTTTTTTAAATTTCATTCATTCATTTATGAAAATAATACGTTTTTCATTGAATAAAATTTCGGTGAAATTCCAAAAATATGGAGAAAATGGTTTTATTTTAATATTATCATAGAGACATGAAAATTATTGTAGATAATGTATAAGATATATGACATTTGGAATGGGTGGTCATGCATTAAACATTAATTTTTTTTTTAATTTTATAAAAATACTAAAATAAAAAAGAATATAAATATATAAAAACCCATTTTTATTAATTTTTATTGAATTGGAATATTATTTAAATAGAATCATTATTAAACATTCAATAATTTATAAGAAAATTCACTAAACATTAAAAATAACTTTAACTTAAAATAAAATGTTTTTGAAGGAAAACATAAAAAATGTATTTTAAAATGAAATTCCTTTACAAGTAACTATTTTTTAGAATCCAAAAAGTAAATAAATGGATATTAAATATGTAAAACCATAAAATAAATAGTTTAAAATTATATATATATATATATTTTAATATATTATGATAGTATTTTTTTTCAAAAATAAATTTGCTGACAAACTACCCTTAAATAATATTTCATTGTAATTGAAATCCATTACATTAAGTGTCCTCATAGTTATGCATGGTTGATCCACATGTATAATGAATAGTAATTTATGAAAAACATTACTAAGAAAATGTTTCTTATATTAAATTTCTTATTATCATTTACTAGTTATTCTAAATACATTCATTAAATATTTCTTAATGTGGACAACCATATAAGCTTTTTTCTTAAATTATTTAAAATTACATTGATATATTATTCATGGTTGAAGAAGTTATGTAAAGGTTACTTCATTTGTATGATGTAAATAATGTAATTATTGTAATTTTTATTCATTAAATTAATATTTATAATCATTCATGCATTGTTTTAATGAAATAATGAAAATTATCACTTCATGGGGGTTATAGTCTACACGTATGCATGATAAAATTTATCATTTTTCAATAGATGGAAGTTTTATGAGATAAATTATATAATATATTTATAGCATTAGAGTTATTTAATAAATTTATTTAATATTTACTTATTCCTATATTTATAATATTATAAGTAAAATATTGGTGAACCATGATTTACATCGCTTCATAGAGATGGTAGATCATACGTACGGATGAGCGCTGTATTCTGTTTCCATTGTATGGAAATAAGGTGTAAAAATATTTTATCGTTACCATATGAAAAACCTAGTATATCAGTTATATAAGATTGATTATGTTATTAATGATTCAATATATTTAAAGGAAATAATATAATAAATGAACTTTAAAATATTTGGGTAAAGGATTACCTCCTATTTTAGATACCTCCTTAGTAATAAAATTTAATACTTCATTGGATTGACTTAGGTTAAGAAAAATATAACACGAAGTTATGGTAGGATGCTAAAAACGTTTTTGGGGGAGGAATTGTCTAATATAGAGGACACAATAATTTTTAATAGGGGACATAACAAGGAGTACATTTTTAGTGAGTGGAGGGATACAAATTGAATTATGTAATATAATTTAATAATATAAATGAATTTTATTATAAATGTGGGTATAAATTTTAATTCCATAGAATTAGGTAAGGTTGAAGTTTAAATTCAACCATCCAAGGAAAATTGAGGATGATTTTCTTATCTATGAACCTTAAACAATTATTTTTCCCCTTTTAACCCTTTTTATCCTTAAAAAATGTGATAAATATTTACCACCATGACTATTCAAATGAAAAAAATATGTTAACCATATAGAATAATATTAATTATTATAATTCAAAAAATTCAATCCTTAAAGCACTAAAATCATATAAGTGGCATATATTTATTTTAATTGAACATCAAAAAACACAATGAAAACCATTTTAACATAAATGTTTGTTTAAAAAAAATTATTCTACAAGAAGATATTAAATAATCATGATTCCAAAGGAATTAATTGAATTATTTAAAATAAAATTTGACTTATTTGTATGTAAAACAAAACTATAGAAGAAAATTAACTACTAAATACAATATTGAAATAAAATAGTTAAAAATAATTTTTTTTATAAACAAATATTACTCATATATATATATAATGAAAAGAATATATTTTTACAAATAGGAATATATTTTTATAAGAATTATATTACTTATATAATTTTTATTGAATTTTTTTCTTAAATATTTAGGTTATTTTTAAATCATTATAATTTGAAAAATTATTTAGTTTTAAAAAATCAGAATTTTTCAATATTCATCTAAAAAAACTTTTCCTATAAATTCAAAAAAATTAAACCTCTTGTAATTTGGAATGATGAATTAAGAAATGAAAATAAATGATTATAATTTAATTTATGAAATATTTTATTTTAGTTTATAGTCAAATTTTTTAATAATGATTTATGCATTATTTTATTGTTTCTTCAGACATGAATGATCTCTTACTATAGTTGAATATTATGTGTTACAAATAATTTTTATTAAAAAAACAAGATACTTTTGCTAATTTTAGTAATATAAAAAATAACCATGATCTAGTTTAGAATAAATTCTCCTTACAATCTTCTAATGATAAATTATAACCACCATCTCTACCTCATTTCCCTTCAATTAGCTCATATTTTATAATTCAATTGAAAACTAAATTATGTTATCTATTTATATGTTATCATAAAATCAATAAATATTTTCCCCAAATTGTTATGAAATTTTATAATTTACCAACTAACTCAATTTTACTATCTATACAATCTCATATGGGATACATTTAGTCCTTTTTTTGATATAATTCAACTCATCCCTTTTTTATAGCGCTGATCATCATATCCCAAAATTTTATATGACTCCATAATCCCTTGAAATGTCATCATTCCACATAAATTTCATGTTTCATCAAAATTAATTCACTTTTATAATATAAATGGATGTAATAAATATGACATAATCTAGACGTTTCCATAGGAAACTACCTGAATAACCACTAAATACATGAGATGGTAAAAGTAAAAAATGCATCCCATTTACATGACCATCATGATTCTTCCGAGGTAACTAGAGAAAAAATATTATCATGTGACATCTAGAAAGAGCGTGTGTTTCTAGAATCCAAAAATTATTTTGTTTTAACATATAAATCAAATATTTATGAATTTAAATGTAATATTTTTTTAAAATAAATACAAAGCTATTGATTTACACATACCTTAAATAATTTCACATAAAATCACAAAAATCAGTGATGAAGTAAGACTAAATATTTTTATTCAATGATGAAAATATGCACAAAACCACTAATTATAATTTCTACATTGTATACAAGTCAACAATTATGTTTAGACATATAAAAATGTATGTATAGTAAAATTAATAATTAAAAAACCTTTAAAAGATTAACCACATCTATTAATGAATATACTATTGATAACATGGTAATATAGAAAAATACAGTCACACATGTTGAGAAAAATTTTAATGATAAAAGAAAAAATTATCCCACATGAAAATGATTGAAAACAAATATTCTATATATTTTTAAAAATATTCATCCAAAATTTTTTTTTAAAAAAATATAGGGTAGAAATAAATTATAATACATATATTCCACTACAATTTAAAAAAGTTTTTAACTTGTAGTTAAAACATAGAACTCAAATTAACCCAAGAAAATATTTTATTTTGTAAAATAACCCCTATTTTAAAAATTCATCATGCAAATAAAATCCACCACCTAATAACTAATAGTGATTTAATAGAAAAAAATTAACTAAAGCAATTTTTTTAAATAGGATGATACCAATTTAAAATATTAATAGGGTTTTCAATAATTTTCAAAAAATATGGTTTTAATCAAAGGTTTATATGTAAGAAAAAAAATAAAAAATATATTTCCAAAATTATCAGCAAGTGACCAAAGTTAAATAAAAGGAGGTCAATTTTTTTCAAATAAATCATAATCTCCATCATATGGGTTAGAAAATTAGGATTCTGACTGTGAAACCTTTATAACACCCACAATTTATATGTAATTATATCCCATGATTAAAATACATAACCATGATTTTACTAAAAACAATATCTATGTAGATATTTTTGAAAATTTTAAATTGAAATGAAATTTTAAACCATCTCACATGCTCTGATATCAATAATTTTTCAGTGATGAAACATAATTAATTGAAAATAATTTTTAGGATGTTTCTTGGAGGAATAACATATATTTAATCCTAAACTATTTACCATACTCAATATTTACAATTAGAAACAGTATTATGTATACCCAATTGCCTCAGAGGAACATATATATTTTTTATGCGTGTGAAATTACAAAATAAACAATGGTTAACAAACACAAAACTACTTCAATTATTTTCTTCCGTAGATTAAGGTTTTACTGTCATAAAACTATTGTATAATTAACAAATGATTTTATTAGAAATATAATTCAATGACTTATTATTATTATTTATCTTACAAATAGTAGGATGGTTATACATCAATTAAAATTCTATCATTTCAATATTATTTATAATCAGTAAAAGTATTATTTGATTAACCATTTAGTCAAAATTCATTGTTTTAGTGGTTGTTCCCCAATATATTAAAGTGAAGGATATGAATTTTTTTTCCACAAGAATAAATATTTTACTCAATGATAATTTATTAATGTATATAAATTTTATCAATAGTTAAATACAATAATGATTCTTAGTGGATAAATGTTGGAAGTACTATAATTAAGTGAAACCTATTTAGTTTGAAACGAATAAGGAGAAGGCATGAAAATAAAATATTAAAAATATATTATTCATAGTGATGTTATAATAAGGAATATAATTTTATACACCCACATATTTAGAAGGGAAATTCACATAATAGGCCTCATATATAGTGTGCACATTGAACCAAACTAACATTCAAGACAAATTTTTATCCCTAAATTATTAATCTCTATTAAAAAGTGGGAAATAATTTTTTTTATAAAAAACACATAATATCACCTAATAATAATTTTAATTCATGATATTATCACCATACTAAATGAGTTTCTTAAAAACACTTTGAACCAAATCTGTGATGGGTGATCTATATTTCTTTAATCAATGGATTTTTCTAGAAAATTTTAAATATAATTAAATAGTAATTAAATAATGGTTTTACACACAAATATATATAAATATATATAATGATATTAATATAATAATATTTTATTATATTAAAAATGATTATCATAAAAATGGATAACAATGAGAATTTAACACTACTCATGTGGTACACATTCATATACAATATATGGAATATGTTTAATATGTATCGATGAATTGTATAACTCATGGAAAAATCCCTATTTTAAATCCTTCCACCTCATCCCAAATATTTTTAGCATCCATTGATTTGTGATAACATCATCCAAAGTAATGTGGAGAAATATCTACAAAAAATCATTCATTTAAATTATATGAATGTAATTAAACAATGAAATTCAATAGAGTTTGTAGGAATTAAAAACATAATTATTCCAATACAGAGGCATATTCCTTTAATATGAATATATAATTGAAGGGTCCCAAGGTAACAAGAGAGTTACTTCAATATCGGATAGAAAAAAACTATATAATTCTCTATCAGGAACCCAAAACTATAGTATAGTACAACTGTATTCATTCCATTTATATTACATCATTATAAACCATCATTTTTGTCCCATTACAATTATTTTTTGTATGTATTTGGGAAAAATATGCGATTAGTATAAAACAATATGAAATATGTTTTTAGATTTAATTGTGTACATATAATAATGACCATCTAATATCATTTATAGGTAATTGGAGTTATCAATTTATCCCTTGATGCATTAAAATCACCCGTATAACATAAAAAATCTATTGGATTTGTTCTAGACACATTTTAGAGGGAGATAGAGGGTTTATTGGATGCTATCAAGAGGGAGAAAGATGATATGGTTGATGTGGTTGATAGTGAACTCAATTAAATTATAGATTTCATATAGATGGATATAGATGGAATTATAGATATAAAAAATAAAGGATAATTTTGAAATGTTTATTTTGTATCAGTGGAGAGTAGAGTATCCTGTGATAGTTGACTCATATAACTAAATTTCCTTTTTATGGTCATTCATATCTTATAAAAAAATAATTACAATTTTAGAATATATATTTTAAAACATTTATATAATTTATTCAAAATTAGACACTTCATTCATAAAATGAAATAAAAATATTATAATATATTACAAATAATAAAATTAAATAATATAACACATGGATTGTTGATATATTAAAAGATGACTTCACAAAATATAATTTCGACTTTTTTTCGTATAATTATCAAATTCCATCATTACTTATTCTACTTCATCAACCCTTACATAACCAATATCCTCAATGTAATCTGGGAAAATTAGGTCAATACCTTCAAAGTCTTGATCATTAATGGAACATGGTAATTATTTTACTTCATCACCCATATCATACATGTATCATTATTTCAGGGGAACAATAAACTCTACCATTCATTCAGTACATGTTCCACGTAATATACATTTTTCTCTTATCATGGGAAGAGATGTGGATCATGTTCATCAAGGTCACCATCAACCATATGGTGAGGTAATTTCAAATAATGTAAATTTAATGAATCCCTTTTAATGAGACTTATAATATCAACCCACATTAAATTGTATAATACAACTATTAAATGGCTATGGTAGTTTTTAAATTAATATAATTCAAATTTATTTCATATCCTTATTCAAAAAAAATATTAATATAAAACTACAATATTATTTAATCATTCTTCCTAATCGACTCTTTGAAATTTGAGACCATTCTCATTGAAAATGTCGATTATCATAGACATCTTTGTAGGACCCTTAACTAAAAACATTCAATGTTCCAACTATTCAGATTCAATTTTGATATTCATGTTCTAAATATATATTTTTAACTTATTAAAATGAAATAATGTATATATCAACCTTATATATTTACATTAATTACAGTATTTATAATCATTGATGACATTGAATCCATTATATCATCTATTTATTAGTATCTTTATTTATATCTCTCTCATTTCATGCTTGTATTCTCCAGAATTGTTATTCTTGTATATATATATATATCTTCAATGAATGGATCTAAAATTCTACTATTTTTTGAATATATATATATATATATATGATTTTAAATATCTTAATTCTTTTATTGTATTTTTTGAGGTCCTCCAAGTCGGTCATCCTAGATTTTGAATGACTATTATGTTCATTTATTGTTGACACTGATTTAAGATTTAATCAATATGTCAAACCAATTTCAATATTATCACAATATCAATCATGTATCTAGAATAAAATTCAAGACACTCCTCTACCTTTTACAGTTCTTTTATAGAACATTATTTTTGGGATTTATTTTTAACATATGATTTCAAATGACAATGCCATTCATGAAACAAAATGACTGAAAATAAATAAATGTTAATGTAAAAAATTGGAATGATATATTATCATTACATTAAAATTGTATGAATAAATTAAAACATAATTTATTACATTTATCGATAATATTTTGGAGCTACTAATTTAGTTTCCTTTACAAATTGTATAGTTAAATAAATCATAATAGTAAAAAATGATGGCTTAGGGTCATCTCCTTTGTATAAAGTGATAGTAATGTTATTTCCCAATCCATGCTAAGATCAATTGGTGGTATCATTGTTTTATGAATAATTTGAATAACTCAAGTCCAGTAATATATACATTTTAGGTAATAATTTATACAATGTAAAATGTTGAAATATCTACAAACAAATATTTGAATTTTGTAATTTCATTCCATGAAACCTTCAATTGTTCTATACAACCCATTATCAAATTCTATTTGATAACCCATTATCTAAAATTAATTGATTTTTAATATTTAGTGGAATATATCATTCAACTTATTTCTCGAACCATATTACAATTACATACTTATTATTATTATCTTTCCATATATAACTCTTAAAAATCAATGATTTTATATCCTTATGAGAAATATTTTGGTCCATCATTTTTCCATTCCAATTAATTAATGTACATATCAAACTATAATAAAAATTTATCCCCATAATAAAATTTTAATTATGATGAAAAAATTAGATTCCCAATATGGATGTTTGAAAAATATACTTTTTCCATTCATTACTATTTTATATTTTTAAAGAAAATATACCTTTACTCTTTATCTCGATTTCATTAAAATGAATGACCTCCCAAATTATTTTACAATACATATTAGTTTTTTAAAATATATCTAAAACATGTTAGTAAATTTGGTGCTAGTCTAAGATAAATGATTTCATTGAGATTTGACTTGTTCAAACAAAATATATAAGGTGCAAAGGTAAATCATTGATGAATCAGTAGGAATAATTTTTTACTACTTGGAAGTCATTAATAATCAAAATCAAAGTTACATGATTGAAATGAAAGCCCACTTTGAGTTTTCCAAATTGATAAGATCCCAAATCTATGGATTTTGTTAATAAAATGCATTAGAATAGCATGAATTTAAAACATTGTCAAAGTAAATGAATTATGTGTTTAAATATCATTGTTTCATTACTCCTAAAATTATTTAATGAGAGGATGAAAGAATATATCAATCTCTCATCAATGAATATTTTAATGGATTAATAATTTAAATGATAATGTAATTTTATGAAATACATATCCATAGAGCTATATTGTGAGTGATCAGAACAACTAACCCAATGTTATAACTGGTAAATTATTTCCACAATTTTTGGAAAGAATTTATAGAAAATAAAATCTTATATTCGTAGAATAAGATTTGAACTATAGATGTAATTAATTAAATTAATTCCATGATTTTCATCTAGTGGTTATCATAATAACCTATCATTTTTAGTTTCTATATAATTTAACATTATGTTCTAGATGATTTTGGAAGACATAACTACTCTTTACAATGATTGTTTTAAAGATAATTAAACTAAATCCATTATATTAATATATTTTTCTTCATCATAGTATATTTATGTTGATTTATACAATAAATATTTCTCTTTTAATCCCATATTTATGTTGAACTATTTTTCACTCCTCATTACATGAATCATCTCCCAAATATAATATAATATAATTATATAATGCTTTTACTTTTTTATAATTTATCCAAAGCATGATAGAAATTTTCAACATTTTATAAAAAATATCTCAGATCAGATATTATAGAAATGGATCATTCATAAAATATAATATCATATAAAATTATTTATTTTTATTTCAACATAATCTATTAATATGGTGAAAGATTGTTATAATGTGAAATATTCAATTCTTGATTCTTAATCAATATAGGTGATGATTTTTATATTCAACTATTTCCTGAAATAAGTTTTTTTACTCAGAAATGTTTTATCTTTTATTATTCATTGGAAAATCAATTAGAGGATCTAGTAATATGTTACAATCTTGATTTGGTCATCCTATAGTTGCAAATACATCATTTGTCATGTCAATAATTGTAGTAGTGTTGACTAGTTAAACAGAAATGTTTTAATGTTCATGATTTATTGATGGAATTCTAAATGAGAAATTTATTAGGTTCTAAATAACATTTTATAGTGGTGAGTATATAGCAATATCATTATTTTTATTGAAATCAATAATCAACCATTACACAATATTTTATTCTATAGGCCAAATAGAACAGACATATTGAGTAAGGAATTCCTTAACTATATAGTTTACCAAATTATAATGTCTCTTTAAAAATCATCTAAATTTAGATTTATGACATAGAAAATTTATTTTGTCTTGAATAAATTTTTTATAAATTGAATTATCTAAAAAACAATCAAATCCCTAAGCATACTGAAGACTATTCAAATGTAATTTGGAGTATATTTGTTGCATATTTTTTTTTCATATATCACTAACTACTTAAACATTACTAAATGAAATATTTTTAAAAATATTGTATGGAAACATAAATAAAACATTACTTTTTCACTTTGTGAATAACTCAAGATATATTACATAATAATTTTTAAATCATCGGTATTATCTATTCTATTTGGCATACATCTCTTATAAAAGAATCATACTAAAGATATACATGGTAAAAATAAATGAATAACTAAAATTTGAGGCACACCCTCAAACCCCAACTATAAAAAACCAAATGAAAATCATTTTCAATATTTATATGTCCTCAATACCCATAAAAAACCATCAGTGTTAATATCAACACCAAAATTCACCTATATTGAGTCGCACTCCCAAACCCCTACTATAAAAAACCAAATGAAAACCATTTTCAGTATTTATAGTTCCTCAATACCCATTAAGATAATCCTTATTGTTAATATAGATACCAAAATTCACCTATATTGAGGCATATAATAAAATTAAATAACAATTTTTAATATTTAAAACACATTTTTTAATCAAATTGAGACCTCACATGGACATAAACTAAAACTAATTATATTTCAATAAACATATGAGATAATATTTTAAAAATATATTTGTATTTTAAAATAATATATTATAGTATAAATATAAAAGTATGATTATAATACCAATTAGAGACTCAATTTATCCACAACTACTTACCAACCACAATAATTTATTCCAGTCTTTTAATATTCCAATCTAATGATTTACAGACTAAATACTCACACATTAGAAAATTATATGAGCCTTATTAAATACTACCTTAGTAACATAGTTATCTATGGTTACACATTGCTAAACCCACATTACAAAAATATTGAAATATTAAAAGTATAGAGATACTTTTAAACTATAACAAAAAACAATGAAATTATAACCACCCCTACATCTATACCTATAACACCCAATAATTTATCATAATAAACCATCACTATCTCAAATACCAATATTAAAAACACAATTCACCTTATAACCCCATCAGATAAGTTTAACTCCATTAAAAAAATGAAAAAATACATATATTCAATCAATACAATGAAAATAATTAAAAAATAGAAGGAAAAATAATAATACAATGATTAATATACTCATACATTGAACTTTATGATCACAATTATGAACATAATGGGTAAATTGTCTAGTGAACCCCCAATCGTGACTCAAAAAAAGGTGATGTTGGACTCGTGGAAAGAGATAAGAGGACCTTAGTTAACTAGTTTCCAAAAATAGTGCACTCGTGTTTATTATTATTTTACATATCTCAAATGGGTTTTAAAAAATAAAATAATTGAAATTTTTTTATGGGATATTTTATAATTCATCAATGAAAACCATCATTTAATTAACGAATATGTTTTAAGTAAAGATAACACCTTCATTGCACATGTCTTTACAGGACGTAGCTACTTAATCTGCCTCTAACTCATCTTGACATCTCCTTTAATCATATTGTAATATTTCTCATTTATAATAAATAAAACCCTTTACACACGCACGTCATAATGAAATTCATGTACATTAGATTTGGTTAATGATTTAAAAAAAAAATCAACCAGATTTTTTTTTCAATATCATTTCATTTTAATAGAGTAATGGTAACTTTGACATTGTTTATTCCAAGGAAGTATAATGAATTTCCAATAACATAATTTTATTTATGGAATCATATCATTTAATAGATTAGTTTTCATGAGGATGAGTATGTTGGATATTTTCCAATATGATAAGCAAGGCATCAGTGCAAGAAAAACTGGACATTGCAAAATCTACGATTGTTTTCCCCAAATATTTTCTTCTAATTTTTTTGTGATATATTGTTGTTTTGAGTTATGAATTATTAATATCTATTTAATCTCGTAAAAAAAATATTCAATAAGTTATGGGAAAGAATAATTTTTTGAAATTAACTTTCTATATTTTTTTGAAGACTATGTATTTTTGTTTTATTGTACATTTATAATAGAATAATTTTCAATGACTGTTTTAGAGTTTAATTAATTTTTGATTTGGAATATTATATTTTTTTATTTTAATCATAAAATTATTTATAATTTGGTTTACACAATTTTTTAATTAACTTTTTAATTTTAAAACATGAATACTGTTTATGTCACTGGTCAAAATATTTTTATTCATAAATTTAACTCTTTTAAAGTAATATAAATAATACATAAGTAAAATTATCTAATTTTTGTAACCATTTTATTTTGGGAAATAAAAAATAGTTTTTAATATATTATCTTATTTTTTCTTCCTCAATGAAATATTCAATTACATACGATTTGATTTGTATAATTCTGAGTGTATGAATTGAAAAATAGCTCATCATTGACATTCCTAATAGTTGTACAATTTCTCAAAGGGATACAAAATTATAATTTTATATTTTATCTATAAATATATTAGCATTATATATATTTTATAAATTAAAATTAAATTAAATTCCCCACCATATAATATTAACTCTTTGATTTCATGATTCTGGATAATAATATGAGTATATAAATAATAAAACAATGGGTACATATCTTAAGAAATAATATATTTGGATCATTATTTAATAATAAATAAAATCTCAAAGATTTATGATTTTTAATGAATTTATGAGGTTCAATTAGTCAAATCATACTGGTAGAAGAATTATGCATGAGCTCAGATAAAGAAGTTGATTAATTTGAAAGGGGATTTGATATAAGGACTGATGATTGAGCATGATATCCAATCATGACTATAATAAATGTTAGATCAACTGATGAAGAGTTAGTGAATAATTAAATCTCCAATAAACTTAGAAATTCAACTATAACTTTAATTACAATCATTATTTAATAGGACATTAGGTTATTTGAACTATATTGACGGAACTATTGAAATCCACACAGTCTCGTGTTTGATAAATTGGTTTTGAAGCTGATGGTGATTCTAATATTGACTATATCAAATGAGGATTTATCAAGTTGAAAGAAGATTGAAATTGATTATTAAAAATATTAGAGATATATTTTAATTTTCTCCATTTACATTATAGGTATATATTTTTAAAGAATATTGAATTTGAGTTATTTATTATTATGGCCCATCATTTATGTAGGTATCTACACAATACACATTATAATTAGTATGAAATTATAAGTATAGAGGATTGATAGGACATGTGGCAGGTTTATGAAAGGGGTTAAACCCAAATACATTGAAATAGGATAATTATCAATTGAGTTTTCCATGTGGTGAATTGACTATAGAATGAATTAGTGGAACGTAAGAATGGATGGCCGAGGTATCTTAATGTTTTTTTATCATGTGATATATATATTGAATTAATTTGAAGAAAAATATGGGGAATACAAACTAGATGATGAATATTTAGTTGAGACAATAACCAAATCACCATTTTAAATCTAAAAAGATATTACAATATGACAAAATCTGGGTACTTTTCTAGCCTCCACTATGGTAGATTTGATGATGAATTCAACGTGACCAACACCTTTATTATAAGAAGATGTAGTAATTTTATATATTTGGTGACATCATTTAGATTGAATAGTAATATGGTATTATTTTTTTAATTTTGAAAATTATATTCCACTAATATATATACTCCTTCCCCTCGGGGATAATTGAGGAAATACTGATTTATTCAAAGATCGAGTTAGAGAATTAGTGTCACTTGTTTTTGTTTCTTGGAAACACTCCAAAATAAAAATATTTATTTAAAGCTATCAATGTTTAATTTATATATTTTAGAGGTTATTTAATTTGGGTATTTATTGTATGAATATTATATTTTGTTCGATCCTTAGATTGTTAAAAATGTTATGTTTTAGAATAAAATAAATAATTTTATTGAGATACATATCTATTTGGGTATAGATGGTTACTATCAGGGATTTGTATGGGACTTATCTATATTGGAATCTCCATTGACTTATTTCACTGATATTTTTGTTATGTTTTAAAGGATAACACAATTTCATCCCAATTTAATTAATTTTAATCTATCGATAAAATCATCCATGTTCTTGTTTTTTGTTAACATTGATATTGAATAGGCTTTGTGGTTTATAGTGATCCCACACACATTGGATTATATTATGTGATTATGAATGATAATTGTTTTAGTATTATATAGATATTGGAACCATTACATATATTAATGTAATTATCTAAACCATTATGTATAATTAAAAATGATCATTCATTCTCCCAAATAATTGTGACTCCCTCACTTCAGTAAAAAGTTAATAGTATATAACAATAACAAAATCACAAGTCAAATCTTTTCTCAAGGAGACTTGAATCTCAAGTAACTATCATGGGTGGAATACCTATATGTCGTTTATTTTTACCTCACCAATACCCCTTAAAAGTTGAGTCTTTCCATTGGATCCCTCATTTGAATATTATCATCATCTTCTTTAAAAAAATCTTATGAAAACTTGAACCAAGTAAAATGGTTCATTAAAAATCACCTATCAGTATATGAAGTGATGAAGGTAATGTTTCTAGATAGTGTTATGAGTAATCCATATCTACTTGAGCTCATTTTGTAGGAGAAACTAGGGGGAATAATATCTCTTTATTAAGAAAATTATATACGTTTTGGAGACCACAAGTGAATGTTGATTATCTATTGATGAAATATTTTATTTCATAACTATCTATGTTGTTCATTATTCATTGATAAATGTTGTGATAAAATTTTATCATCACTCTCAACTATATGTTACTCAAAGAACCACCAAGATAAATTATGACCAGATATATTGGTATTAGTATTATGGAATTAGTTGCTGAATAGAAAATTCTATATCCTAAGTCTACACCTCATTATAGTTAAAAGAAGTGTAATGGAATCCCTACGGTATGCCTCATCAATTTCATATACCCACATAGAAATGGGATGAAATATCCTTGTAACTCTGTAATAGCCCAGACCTCTCTGGTCCATTACATTGTGAAAATCCATTGTTTGGGGTGTTCTTAGAGTAAACGGTAGCTCATTTGAAGTGTTTTTAATAAAATATATTTTTCTAATGGAATGTGTTGTTGGAAGGATGCATCTGTTGGTGGCATCAGTAGGTGGCATCGGTAGCTCACATCGGTCACTCACCATTGGTAGCTCATTTCATTGGCTTTCATCGGTGACTCGCCATCTGTATATCATGTCAGTCAATCAAATCATTTAATCTCTATCTATGATTAGCATCTGTAGGTGGTGATGGTAGGTCGCATCGGTGGGTCATGTCAGGGAGTTTCTGTTGGTGAGTGGAATTGGTGAGTGGCGTCGATGACTTCCATTGCTGAGTCATGTCAGCTACTCACATTAGTGGATCACATTGCTGGGTCATGTTGCTGACTAATATAGGTTAGTCACCTAACAGTGAGTCATTTCTAGTTTTTCCCATTTTTTCCAATTTCTCTCTGTTATGTTTTATTTGACAAAATTTGAGTTCAAAACCTTGTTTGACAATTTCTAAATCCATTTCAAAGGTTATTAATTTTATAACTCATATCTTAATTCTCTAGAGACCTAGAAATGGTCAATCCATGCGGTCTTCATCATGATAATACATTAAGGACCATTGAACCCATTTCATTATGTTGATATTAGATATAGAATTTCTAGAGACGAGGCCTTATCTTCCATCCGTGTTTTCATTTTCTCTTGGTGCGCCCAGATCCTTTCTTCCCAATGGATTCTTGTGTTGTGATTTGAACATAGAATCAATTCCCCATGGAGTCTTTCATGCTGCTTGTGATCCACTCTATTTTGGGCATCAGGAGGAGTTTTTGATCGACTATTCACGTGTTACGGATCCCTTAGTCTCTTCTAATTTTTTTATCATATGGTGTGGGTGTATTAAAGTCTCTTTTGATGATAGAATAATTATTAATAAATAATTATAATATAATATGTTAATATCAATATACATGGGCATTGGTAAAGTGAGACATGGCTATTTTTTATTTGGTTATGGTAATTATGATTTTTGTTGGATGTATGCCTTTAGAAAATCATGGTCGTTAGTGGTCTCTATTTTCACATTGGTAGGGCTTGTTCATACTAGTTTTTGATCATCAATTAATGAATGTATGTCAATGAAATTGGATAACCATGTATATTCAATTAAATAAATGGATAACTAGTGATCAAACTTGCTCTATGATAACTCATGATTTATAAAAGTTGAATTAAATAATGAGCATTTTTTAAATCTAAATACACCATTTTTTGTTGGCGTGGTTGTGTATTATTTGTGTCTTTGTTCTGTTTTGTGCCTTCTGTAGTTGTGTGGTGATGGGGTTAAGAGAACATCTATTTATGGGGTGATAAATGTTCTATAATGGAATCTCAGGTTGGGAGATTGATTGATTGTGCAATGGATGGGTTGTGGTTGAGTAGTGGGGATGCAGGTTCAGGTTGTTCTATGTTTATGTTACTAGTGTGTTGGGTGTGATTTTATATATAGTGTGTTTATCGAGATTTTTTGTGATCATATTTGTTGTGGGTGTTTGTTTGTGTGTTGGGGGTATTATTGTTGAGAGGAAAGAAAGGCTGGAATGACCATGAAGAATGAGGATTGGAGTGGGTTAGTTTACTGAGGTTATTCTTCTAATGTGTTGTTTATACTATGTTACTCACTAAATTCATTAGTTGGATGATGATCGAGTAGGGATGGAGTGAGAAAATGAATTTTTAATAAATAATGACAACATGTTAAATGAATTGGATGGGGGTAAGTTTTATGTTGTGGATGGTTTAGAATGGATTTCATTTATCAACTTTCAAAGTGACAATTGCATGTATTAAAATATTCATTTAGAGGTAGCAACAAAGATAGAAGTATCATAGGGTGGTTGTTTTTTTAGAGAAACCCATAGGTTGGATAGAGTGTCTGATACCTATATATATACAATTCTACTTCCATGTCATTTCTATATACACCCCAAACTAGTAGATAAATGTGTTCTGAATAACCCCGTTATTACGTGGAAGGGTTTTATTCCAAACATCCTGATTGGATGATGGATTGGTGGACACCCCCTCTTCCCTAATCCCTCTTCTTAGTGGGGATAAACCAAGATTTTTCAGGCAGGTTGTGGTTTGCGGGCCCCAGGTGTGGGCGGACGAGTCGTGCTTTCCCAAGTGTCTGTGGGCAGGATGTAGTGTGTTATGTGGCCCATGTATCTGTTGGAAGTATGTGGTGTGATATGTGGGCCATGTGTCTGCGAGTAGGATGTGAAGTGTTATGTTTCCTAAGTGTGTGTGAGAAGGTTGTTATATGATACTTTTGGAAGAGGAAGAAGTTCCAAGACATCTTTTTAGGGTGTGAGAGAGGATAATTATGGTGAATGTGGTGCGGGGTACCCAATCATTTATGTGCTCTATATCACATTACATAACTTACGTTATATGGTGAGAATTCATTTGGTGAGCTTGGGGTGGTTAGTATACCTTTTAAGGTTGTTTTGGTCTTCGATGTTTTATCATGGGTGGATTTAGTATGCTTCTCCACTTGTGCATGAGAGACATTTTTTTCCCTACTGAGTATACATATACACTCACCCTACGTATATAAAACTACATTTAGGTTTCTAGGAGGAATATGCAGACCATGATGGACTTCAGTAACTCATACACAAGAACTATTGTTCTGTCTCTGCCCAAATTTTATTTTGGTACGTAATTTTGAGACTTTTGTTTTGTAGTAGTTTTTTTAAAACATAAATGTGGGATGGATTCTGGCTTCTTTTAAATATTTTTGTTGAAGTTTATTTAAAGTTGATACATCTTATCTCCCGATGTTAGTTACTATAAAAGGGTAATGCCTCCCATTTTTTGTGATATTTCTATACACTTGGTCTTGGTCTCCCTCCCAGGGCCTACTAGAGGAGGGACTCGGGGGGTCATTATCTCTCTTTATCCATTTCCTGCTCTGGAGGGGTATCTATGGATGGAAGGGGTCATGATAGAATGGTATCATATGTGATGGTTGAGATATAGGATGGAATTTGGAGTTAGGAATACTGTGTTTTTCATGGGATGTTAGGGTATTAGTATTAGGTAATCATTGTGTGTGGCATAGGCCAAGGAAGACCAGACATGACACTGTATTTTGGGGACCCCATGATCCATTTCAAGGAATCTAAGGCTAGAAAACAACCAAGTGAAGCTACACCGTTTGCAGGGTAGAGACCTTAGGGAAGGTACATCTGTCATAATCACTTATGTATAGATTTGAATTTTGTCATTTCAGGAAATATAAATAAATATTGATTTAAAATTAATCTTAAATAAAATCCCATGAAGCTTGAGATTAGGAGCTTCTTATTTACCTTTTAAACTATGTCACATAATCGTCGTCTGCCTATACTGTAGGTAGTAGAGGCTTAGTAGGTCGACCCACCTGATCAACATAGGGTTGACCTAGTGGAGGAGGATGACCAGTGGTAGAATACCATATGTTCTTTCCAGATATAGACTCTTTGAAATTTGGAAGCAATGTTTTGGACATAGAGACTGAGAGTTGGCTATGGGATATTATGATAAACATAACCTTGACCTAGGCTCTCAGAGAGTGCTCGGTTTGGTTGGTAGTGAGATAGATGTGGGGAGATGAATGTCAGTGGTGGAAGTTGTACCTATTATAGAGGAAATAGGATGATGTTTCGTGGGATGACTTCATGAAGGAGTTCTGTGTGGAATTACTTTCATCCACTATGAAGGCCAAGAAGAGGTAGGAGCTACTCTTCTTCTATTAGTGGGGTATGTTGGTTTGAGAGATGGGGATCATGTTCAATGATATCCATTTTTTTCCAGATATCTTTTAGGATGACGATTCTTGTGCAAGATGATTAGAATAGGCACATCACCATTTTCTATGGTATGTGGTTACCCCTATATATTTCCAACGTACATAGAGGTCTAGAGGATAGAATAATTAGTTAAAAGGATTCAATAACAAGGAGGTTTACTACAAGAGTGGAGTTATCTTGGTTTGTTGAAGGGATATTATATTAGTAATACGTCTCAGGTGCTAGGTCCTTTATGGTTCCTACCGCTGGGGTGGAGACCTCAACAGTTTATGTTTAGAACTTCTGGTCCTCGTTCTTATCATGTGGGCATGGGGCCAGTGTGTTTTACCTATGGAGTTCATGGGAATCTGCAGAGTTAGTGCCCAATGGCCATTCAAGCTCATTATAGTGGGGAGTGGGAAGGTCCAGCACCCACCTCAACATAAGTTGCCAGTAGGGCTATTCCGGTAGCCTCATGATCCACCGAGGGGAGACAGTGCAAGTAGTGGATGACATCAGAGTGTTCATTAGGGACCTCGACCTAAGAATGGTTGAGGAGGTTGAGATCAGTAGAGGGGAAGAGGAGCTGGTCATGTTCAGTTGCACACTACATAGGCAATAGTTCTAATATGGATGGATATCGTTCGAGGTATGATTAGTTTGTTCTGCACTCTTTATTGTACATTGTTTGATTCAAGATCCTCACACTCCTTTGTTTCAACATGTCTATCCCATGCTCTGGGAATAGACATAGAGAGGCTTCCCATGCCCTTGGAGTTGTGTATGCTAGTCGACGGTCAGGCCAGCAAGTTTGATGTGTGTTGGTGATGTAGACTAATGATGGAACCACATCTGTCCCATGAGGATCTTTACATTCTATAGATCGAATAATATTATCTCTATTTCAGCATCGAATAGTTGTATTCTGTGAACTCTGTTATAGATTAGTTTGGTATGAGGGTCATGTTTCCAGTCATAGATGGTCAACATGTGGTCTTCATTAGTTAGAGGAGTTATCAGGTGGGTAGTCAAGGAAATAGTCATCCTGTGTCCTTCTTGGTTGAACTATCAGTTGAATCAGTGGGTTCTAAGAAGGAAGTGGTTCCTTAAGTGGTTGGGTAGTTCTATGATATTTTTCTTTAGGAGGTTGTAACTCTACCTCTCGATGTGATGTTGTGTTTGGGATAGACTTATAGCCCGGTGCTTATCCAAATTTGATGGAACCTTATCGAATGAAATGTTTAGAGCTGTGGGAGTTGACGATTCATATTGATGACATGATGAAATTGACTTTTTTTGACCCAATGTTTCACCGTGTGTTGTTTTCATGCCTTTTACAACGTAGGTAGATAGTGGTATGAGTTTGTTCATAGACTACCAATTGTTGAATCAGGTATTGGTGAAAAATCGTTACCCTCTCCTGAGGAATGAGAATATTTTTTCCAATAGATGGGAGTAAGTTGGTTCTCTATGATCGATCTAAGGTCTAGATTTCACCAGTTGAGGTTCAAGTATGGTGATATCCTCAAGACCATTTTCAGTTATAAGTTTGTCCAATTTGAGATCATAGTTATTACATTTAGTGTTGCAAATTCTCCAGCCATGTCCATGGGTCTTATGAACTCTTTCTTTCATGAGTTCATCAACTAGTTCATTTTCGTATTCATCAATGACATACTGATCTACATAATGTTAGAGGAGGAGAATACCAATCATCTTAGGACTGTCATGGAAGTTCTTCGACACCACCATCACTATGGAATGTTTTTCAAGTGTTTTTTATGGACATGATAGTTGAATTTTCATAGGAACATTGTGTCTAAATAGGGTGTAGCAGTGGACCCATCAATGGTTGAAAAATTTGTTTCTTGTGACACACCTTAGAACATCACAAAGGTTCATAGTTTTCTAATCCAGGCAGACTATTACTGGAGTTTTGTAGCTAATTTCTCTCGATTTATATCTTTGTTGGTAGCTCAAACCAGAAAAATCCATGATTTTGTGTGGGGAGAGTAGTGCCAGACATTTTTTGTCTATCTGAAGGGGATGCTGGTTAGTTCTCAAGTGCACTAGTTCCCAGATAATGGTGTGATGTTTGAGGTGATTTGTGATGCTTTCTATCTAGGTTTGGGATGTGTGCTACTACAATATCCGGGAATTATATCTTATGGGTCTGGGAAGTTATGTCCCAATGAAAATAACAATTCCACCCATTTAAAAGTGGTCATGTTCACACTAAAGTTTTGGGGACATTACCTCATTGTGGAGCACTTTATGGTCTTCACAGATAATAATAGATTGAGATATATGTTTTCCTAGAGAGATCTAAACATTCCATGACACTTCCCCTCAGTGAAGTTTTACTACAATAATAGCTATCACTCATCCATTAGCCTGACTTTTTTTGAGGTGTTTTATGGAATACTATGTCATTCACCTTGGTGTTGTATAAAGGTTGCGAGATAATAGTTCTTTTTCCCAAGATGGTTCACACCACCACATAAAAGATTCAACATTTTCGTGAGAGGATGAAAGTAACATAGAACTGGAATAATTCGTATATTGATCATAAGAGGAGTCCCTTGGAGTTCTTGTTTAGGGACCATGTGTTCTTGAAGGTCTAACTTCCATGTGGTTAGTGGAGGTTCATTAGACGGAGAAATTTTTCTCTGAGGTTCATCAGATTCTTTGAGGTGTTGGGGAGAGTTGGAAAAGTGACATACTGGTTATCATTACCACCAAGGTTGGAGAGGATCCACAAAATCTAACACAATACGTATCTTCCTTGGTATCTTCATGATGACTCCCATGTCATTGACTGGGGAGAGTTGGATATCGAAGATGACATGATGTACGTGGAGCAACTGATAGAGATCCAGGATAATCGGGAGAAGATTCATCATTGGTGGATGATTCCCTTGGTTTGTGTGTTGTGTGGGAATGGTTTCCTAGAGGAGAGTACTTAGGGAAGCTAAATGGAAATGTGTGCCCCATACCAAGAGTTTTTCTGAGTTTTACATTGTTGTGTTTCCCTTTATGATGTGATTCTTGAACCTTGTTGGTTATGGGATGAGTTGTTCCCCTTGACTAGTGTTGTGTGTTGGGGAATGTACAATTGTTTCCTGACATGTGGAAAGTGGAGGAATTGATTCCTAATCCAGAAAAATTAATTCAGATGTGATTAAACTCGTGCAGATGGGTCAATGCCTCCCAAATTAGATAGTACCTTGAAATGGAGGATGATATTACCCAATTCATATGTAAGGATAATGTGGTTTTTGTGTTTGAGTGGTGTGACTTGCGGTATGTTGGGGTAGTATATGATGGAGGAGGTGTTCATGGATGTTGAGGTTTCACTCCATCTATGAAACAACACATGGTGGTTTATCCTTGGACCTTGGTATATCCAATTCGTAGAGGTGTTTTAGGTATAGAAATATCCTTCAGAGGTATCTTACAAGGTGGTTTTTCGGACCCCACCAAATTTATGGTTGGATTCAAATTATTGACAGTGATTATAGTTTGGGAGGTATTTGATGTAGTGGCTCAGACCTCTCTGGTCCATTCCATTATGAAAATACAGTGTTTTGGGTGTTTTGATAGGGAATGGTAGCTCATTCTAAGAGTTTTCCAAAAATCCATTTTTCCAATGGTAGGTGGTGTCGGTAGGTGGTGCTGGCAACTCGCATCAGTGAATCTACATCGGTTTCTCACATAGGTGACCCACATCAGTGTCTCTCCATTGGTAGCTCGTGTAAGTGACCGATTATCGGTGAGTGGCATCGGAAGGTGGTGACAGTAGTTCATATTGGTTGGTCATGTTAGTGACTCACTATTAGTGGGTGCCAATGTCGAGTGAAATTGGTGAGTGGTGTCAGTGACTCACATCAGTAATTATTTTCACTGCCTCATGTCAGTGGGTCGCGTCAGTGACTCAAGTTGGTGAGTCAGCCAACGTTGAGTCATTTCACGTTTTCCACTTTTTTTCCAATTTCACCATTTTGGTTTTACTTGATATAATTTGAGTCTAAAACATTGATTGAGTGTTTGTAAATATATTTCTAAAGATATAAATTATATCACTATATCCTTAATGCTCCATATAACTTCAAATGGTCAAGACATTTGGTATTGACCACGATCTGACTTTAATGTCCTTTGTGACCATTTCCTTCCCTTGATACAAGATCTAGACTTTCCAGAGATGAGGTATTCTCTTCCATGTATGTTTCAGTTTTCTCCTAGTGCACCTAGTTCATTTCTTCTTTGTGGAGTCATGTGTTATGATGTGGCATTATAATCTAATCACCTTGGAGTCTTTCCTATTGCTTCTACGACCCTCTGTTTTGGGTTCAAGGAGGAGTTTTTGATCATCTGTTTTCATGGTAGGGATCCCATAGTCTATTTTAATTTTTGTATCATGCGAGGTGGGTGTATGAACATTATCTTGTGAATATATAAGAATTCCAAACAAATAAAGACAAAAAAATCTATTAATATCTATACTCATGTGCTAGGGAAAAGTGACAAATGCTCATGTTTAATTTGGTTACAGTTATTAGGATTTTTATTCACCATATGCCTTCTAAAAAGCATCGGCATTGCTGGTATCTATTTCCACACTTGTATAGAATGAGAAAACTGGTTATTGATCCTCTATGAATGAACGTATGATTTTGAAATTGGTTAACGTCATATATATGGTTAAATAAATTTATTCCTCACGATTAAAATTTCTCTATGATAACCCCTGATTTATCAATGTGAAATAAAAGGAGTTTATTCTAAATATAAATACACCTTTCATTGTTTGTGTGGTTGTGGGACATGTGTGGATATGTTTTGTTTTGTTTCATCTGTTGTTTTGTGATGCTTGGAATGAGAGAACGATAGTTACTGGGGTGATATATGTGGTTTAATGGTATCTAAAATTGAGAGATTGATAGATTATGGAATAAATGAGAAGTGGTTGAGAAATAGGGCTACCAGTTCGGGTTGTGCTATGTTTATGTTCCTGACATGATGGGTGTTGTGTTATTTTATAGTGGGGTTTTTAATATTGGTTGTGATGATATGAGTTGTGGGGATTTGGTTGGGTGTTGGTAGATTTCGTTTTGAGAGTTTGGATAAGTAAGATTGAATTTGAAGAATGAGGATGGAGGTGGGTTAGTTTACTGAGGTTCTTATTCTTCATCTATGTGGATTATACTATGTAGATCATTGAGTTATTTGGTTGGTAAATTCCCATGTAGGTATTGAATAAGTAAATGAATTGTTTAATAAATAATGATAATTAGTTAACTGAATTGGTCGGGGGTATGTTTTGAGTTGTGGCTTGCTGAGAATGGCTTTCATTTATCAACATCTGAATAGATTTTTTTGGTATTAATAAATTCATTTAGATGTAGTAGAAAAGTTGGCAGTATCATGGGGTGGTTGTTTTTTTGGAGAAACCCATAAGATGGGACGAGTGTTTGACACAAATATTTATACTCTTATACTTTTCTTTGATTTCTATAAGGACCCCACCCTAGTTGAGTAGTTTTTGATGAACACCCCCATTGTTATGGGGGAGGTGTCTTTCCCCAACATCCTGATTGTAGGATAGATGGATAACCACCAGCTCTTCCCTACCCCCTCTTCCAAGCGGTGATAGCCCATGATTTTTGAGTAGTTTTTGGTTTTTAGGGTCTAGGTGTGTGCTGGCGAGTTTTGATTTACTAGGTGTATGTGGGCATGATGTGGTGTGGTATGTGGCTCAGGTGTCTATGTGCAGGATACAACATGGTATGTGGACCTGGTGTCTATGGGTAAGATGTGATTTCATGTGTGGCCCAGGTGTGTGGGGGTAGGTTGTGACATTGTAATTTCGAAATAGGTGGGAGCGCCATAATGTTTTCTATTAGGGTGTGAGATCGATGAATTAGTAGGAATGTGGTGTGGGGTACCCTATCACTGATGTTCTCTATATCACATTATATTACTTATGTTATTTTGTAACCATAGAGATGGTGAGGTTGGGGTGGTTAGTATACCTTGTTATGTGATTTTTATTTTCTTCTATTTTCTCACGGGGTCATTATTATGATTCTCAACTTGTGAACCAGTGAAATTGGTTTTTCCTACTAAGTATACTTCTATGCTCACCCTATATGTATAAAACTACTTTTACATTTCAAGGAGGACTACAAGGAGCATGCTAGACCTTACTGGCCTAGACGTTGGAAGAATTGAAATGTTGCTGTGTAGCTTTTATTTTTGTATTTACTTTGGAGACTCTTGTTTTATAGCATTTTTTAAACATCCACGTGGGATGGATTTTGGATTCATTTATATATCTTTCTTGGAGTTTCTTTGGGGTTGATACATCTGAACTCCCTATATTAGTTACTAAAATTTGTAATTTCTCCCATTTTGTGTGATTTCTATACCCTTGGTGCTGGTCGCCACCCTAGGGCCTACTAGAGGTTGAACTCGGGGGGTCCATTATCTATCATTCTTCATTTCTAGCTCAACAAGGGCATGTTTGGAGTGAGGGGTCGTGAAAATTTTTTCATTTGATTTACTAATATACCTTGGGGAAAGTCCATTACCTGGGTAGTTGATTAGTCACTGAAAGTGGCTAATATTCTTTGTTAATATATTAATATTAATGTGTTTAAATGTTCATAAACATCAATTTTAGTCCAATTTAGAAATTGAACTTCATTTCCCATCATTGTGAAATTCATGCTTAAAGTGTCAATTTGGGCCCACTCAATAATTTGCTTCTAGAAAATACACTATTCATCATTTTAATTTGATATTTTGGTATATGATTCATCACGTTATTTGGAAATTTTTTTATTTTAGGTCTGATGGATGCATCACAAGGGAAGATGGAGATTTTTGCACATAAAAGTACAAACATTCTGGGAAAAGCATAATGGGCCTAAGGCCCATCAAACAAATGTGGTGCCCATAAACCATGCCCAATAAAGCTCATATTTATACAGTATAAAGATAAATATATCAAGATCATTTTATTCAACTGTGGTCGGAGCTAATTCTAATGTTTTCATGATGATAAAGGGATCTAAATTTGAGATTTAATTGGTGGACCCGACATTAATGCACATAAATCCATCCCACCATTTCGACAATAACATCCAAACGACTAAGAGAAATTTCCTGAACTTTTTATAGCTCATATAGGATTGATGGATGAAGATATTTCTCTTCTACGACCCCTCCGGATTCGGACTTCTTCAATTACAAATTCACACGTCAATATGGTGGACAAATCTGGACAGTTTTCCGGGTCAAATTGGAATCGTTAATTTCCTATTGATTATTCACCCTCCTTTTGACTCTATTAATTGTTGTGGGGTGAATTAATTGTTGGAGGGTGAACCTAAGGCTGCTAATATGCCTATATATAGAGCTAGTGGTGAAGGGAATAAAGGTGGATATTTTTCTTATCATCTTTTGTTGCTTGTTTCATTGTAAGGTTATGCTTCCAAATTTCCATTGTAATGTTTTCCATTTCTATGTAAGTTTCTTTTTTGTATCTTTATGTTCTTAATCAACTTATTTCTCTTCTATATATTGCATTTCATTTATTAAAACTTTTTTATCACAAAGCACAATGATATCTCTGTGTTGTTGTGAATTAGTTCACATATAGGTGTGAATTTCATTCCCACACACGGAGGAATGCTCATTATTTCCGCGGTTTTAATTTCTTCAATCCAATTTTTGTTAGCCATATTCCACCCACCATTGAGAGTATACCATCAATGGAGGGATAACCCTTTAATGGGTTGATCTTAGGAGGATGCAAAAGCTGGATTGAATGTTATTTTATGAACGAATTGTTGTTAATTGGAAAATTAATTTATGATATCCATTCTTCAGTTATTTCTACTCTTCATCTTTACTGTGTTTGAGCAAAATAAATTCAATTACTAAATGACCATATACCTCGGAGAGATCATGAATTTGGTTCTCTATGTGTATAGGGGATTAGTAATTGTGTTTAGTAAGCACCAAACCAGAAAATAATGAAGTTAGTGTTATTTTTGAAGAATGGATTCATCAAGAATTAATAAAACCAAAATTGTCTAAAGAAGTAAAATTCATTCAATCCACCCCGATCATAATCCTAATATCAACGCATTTTCTTTGAATTGAATTCACTTATGTTTCTTAGTGTTCTTTAAACCATCCTAAATCAAAACCAAAGTTGGATACTTCATAGCCCATCCTTCACCAAATCATAGCATCTCAAGGTTACTTCTTCGGTCTATGTGGATTTGACCCCTACATGTACTACATCGACAGCTTTTACCAATAGGGTAAATTTGGGGGCAACCAAATTTTGGTGCCGTTGCTGAGGACCAAGTAAGTTCCTGAGACCAAAAAACTTCTTTTCTTACCCCCATTCTTCTATTCTCATCCCAATTCTCTTATCTTTTCCCTTTCTCACTTTTTTTCTTTTGGTGCATGTCCGCCTACACCCGCGATAACTCAAACAGATTAGTTAGGGTGGATACTCCTACGGCTTGGGAGTCAAGCACTAAAAGAGATCAATTTCCTTTAGATCTAAATCTTCCTAATACTCCAAATTCAGATGTTGAGTTCTATAAAATGGAGAATCTCCCACAAATCCAAATCATAAAACGGTTAGGGAACCAAAATAACGGGCAAGACCCTAACGTGGGAATTATTGCAGACCCGACCATGAATGACTACCTCACACCAACCTGGACCAATTCAACCTCATGCATTAGGCATGATAACCTATTATATGCCCAATATATTTCCAAACCTCATGTCCTGAACCACCTTTCAACCTTTCATGGGATGGAGTCTGAGATTCCTTACCTTCATATTAAAGAATTTAATGACATTGTCAAAACCATGTGTCCACCAAATCAAATTAAATCTGCTAAAATGATACTTTTTCCTTTTTCTCTTAAGGACCGAGAAAAGAATTGGTTAAACAATTTGAGACCAGCATCCATTCACTATTGGGACCAACTTCAATGACAATTTTATAAAAAATAATCCACCCATAACAAAACAATTGCACATAAAAAGAGCATTCAAAACTTCTTTGAAAGAGAGGGAGAAACATTATATGAAACATGTGAAAGGTTCAAGGACACATTAAACATGGTACCGCACCATGGTTTCTTAATCCCGGAACAAGTGAGAATTTTATATGAAGGATTGGGTCCGGGAAACAAACAATTCATTGATATGATGTGTAATGGAACCTTCAAAAACAAAGCCCCCAAAGATGCTTACGAGTATCAAGAAAACCTTGCTGAACAGAACCAAACATGGGGAACATCACCATACTATGAGAAGCCACCCAAATCTGGTGGAATGTACAATCTTTGTGAAGAATAAAACCATAGAGAAAAACTTGCTGCACTCACGAGGAAAGTTGAGGAGATTGATCTTAGGAAGGTCAACAAAACCCAAACTGTTGAGCTTGTTTGTACAATTTGTGACAAGAATGACCACACGACTGATAATTTCCCCACCATTACTTCCTTCCAGGATGTTCTTTTTGGAGGACCACCAGAAGAAGTTAATTCAATGAACTTTCAAAATCCAAAATTCATGAACACCGTCAATCCAAGGTATAATGACCATCCATGCTTTCATGGGAAGGACAATCAATAAACAACACAACAACAATGTATCAACCCATATCCTCAACAAAAATTTCAACCTCATAATCAGTTCCAACCACAACTGGTCCAATTCCAACATCCTCATGTACAATATAAACAACCCATTCAACAACTTATCTAACAACCAAAGTATCCTCCTGGGATAAACCCACAAGCTCAAGCACCAACCCAAATTGTTCCAGAAAGCCTGCTAGAACAACTGTGCAAACAAATGGACAAAATGAACTCAGAATTCTCATCCATTAAACAAGAACTTAAAACCATCAAAACTATAAAGGAACCCATGCCCACACAGGCCATTCCACAACAAACATCAAGGGGAGATACAAGTTTCAATCAAACAACTCATGAACAACTAAAGGTTGTGACAGTTTTAAGAAGTGGGAAATCAATTGAAAAACCTGAAAAAATAAGTTAGAAACCATGTGAAGCTTCAAACTATAATGAAAATTAAAATGAACCACAAGATCAAACTAAAGAAACTGATAACAATGTCAAAGAAACAACACTTCAACAAACAACTCCACAACCTGCACCATTTCCTCAACGCATGAGGGGGAAAACCAAGCCTGAATTGAGTGAAACATTGAGGGAAATCTTCTCACAAGTCAAGTTGAACATTCCCCTTCTCGATTCCATCCAAACCATTACTTCCTACTCAAAGTACCTTAAAGACTTTTTCACTTTTAAAATAAAATTTTCACATAAAAACCAAGTCCTTTTGGCTGCTAATGTGAGTACCACCATTCAAGGGACCATTCCTCCTAAGATGAAAGACCCAGGATGCCATTACATAAATGTTGAACTAGGAGAGAACAAAGTTGTCAAATCCTTGTGTGATCTAGGTGACAGTGTGAACCTCACCCTTATTCCATGTATTGTCATTTAGGGATCAGATAACTCCAACCCACATCTGTCACTCTTCAACTTGCTGATCGTAGTGTTCGAGTTCCAAAGGGGATCTTAAAAGATGTTTTGGTGAAAGTTGAAAATTTCATTTACCCAACCGACTTCATTGTTCTGGAGCATCACCCTTGCTTAGGTCCTAGGGTGAAAACCCCAATCACAGTTGGTCGTCCCTTCCTTACATTAATCGACTCTGTTATCCGAGTCCGAAATGGGAACATGACCACCACCTTTGGGAACACGAGTCTAGACTTGAATATCTACAATGAAAACTCTAAAATTGGGGATGATGAAGAGATCCATGAGGTTAATTGGATTGGTAGTGTTGATAATGAACTCAATGAACAACAAGGAATTACCGAAGGATGGTTAAGTCAAGAAGATATTGATTTTCATTATTCACATGAGGGAAATTTGTCTCAATGGATTGAATCTCTTTCAGATAGCTCTATTGATGAATTTATAGAATCACCAATCAATGATACCATGGTTTACATCAATAACATTGAGTCCATATCCATTCATGACACTACTCTGGAAAATTTAGTAGATGAAAATTCTCTTCACAAGGAACCAATTTTTTCAAAAAATCTGAACAAAGAAACTAAGTTCAATAAAAAGTCTCATCCTTTCTTAGAAATTCATGACCAATATGATCATGAATTTAATGTCTTACCTTCATCACTAAAGTATGCGTTCTCAGGGGAAAATAAATCTTTTCCTGTTGTCATTTCTTTCTCTCTTGAAGCCGATCATGAGAGGATGCTTCTAGATGTTCTTACGAGACACAAGAAAGCCATTGGATGGACCCTATCTGATATTCCTGGGATTAGCCCACTTATCGGGACTCATAGAATTATTCTTGAATCTAAGTCAAAGCCATGTCGTAAAACTCAGAGGAGACTCAATCCTAATATCATGGATGTAGTGAGAAAAGAAATTTTGAAATTGTTAAAAGCTGGTATCATCTATCCTATAGCTGAGAGTGACTGGGTTAGCCTAATCCATGTGGTTCCAAAGAAGGCTGGAATCACAGTAATAACCAACAAGGATGGAGAGATGCTTTCAATAAGGGTCAGTAGTGGATGGAGAGTTTGTATTGACTATAGGAAGCTCAACTCTTGTACCAAGAAAGACCATTCCCCCTTACCCTTTATTGATGAAGTCCTCGAGCGAGTGGCGGGTCATCAATTATATTACTTACTAGATGGATTTTCAGGGTATAATAAAATCGAAGTCTCCTTAGAGGATCAAGGAAAAACAACCTTCACTTGTCCATTTGGCACTTTTACCTTCAAGCGCATACCCTTTGGGTTATATAATGCCCCTGGTACCTTCCAGCGGTGCATGATGGGAATATTCTCAGATATGGTGGGGGATTTTTTAGAGGTCTTCATGGATGACTTCTCCATCATTGGGGATACTTTTTAGGGATTCCTTATAGAAGTTGAAAAGGTTTTGTCAAGGTGCGAGGATAAGAATATCATACGAAATTGTTAAAAATGCCATTTCATCATAAGGGAAGGACTTGTTCTAGGTCATCTTGTATCAAGTAGAGGGATTGATGTTGATAAAGCTAAGGTTGACTTCATTCGTCACCTTCCCTCTCCTAAAACTGTTAAGGAAGTGAGGTCCTTATTAGGACATGCTGGTTTTTATAGAAGGTTCATTAGGAATTCCATCTCTATTTCTCGACCACTTTGTGCTCTATTGGTAAAAGATGCTCCATTTTTATGGACAGAAAGCTGTGAGGAATCATTCTCTACACTTAAGTCAACTCTTATATCTCCACCTATCATGCAATCTCCAAATTGGAAACTTCCTTTCGAGCTCATGTGTGATGTAAGTGATTTCGCTGTAGGAGCAGTCTTAGAACAAAGGTGTGAGAAAACTCCACATTTCATTGCTTTTGAAAGAAAATCTTTAAATGATGAGCAAATAAACTACAACACCACTGAGAAAGAGTTTCTTGTTGTTGTCTTTGCCTTAGAGAAATTCAGCTCTTATCTCTTAGGATCACGCATCATTGTCTTCACTAACCATTCAGCACTAAAATAACTTTTCCAAAAACAAGATTCCATGGCTAGATTGATTAGGTGGGTCCTTCTTCTTCAAGAGTTAAATTTAACCATTAATGTAACGCCCCGACCGTAGTTACCCAGAGTCGGTGCATTATTGCGTAACATTGGCATGATCACAAAGATCAAGTCTCGAAAGAACGATTAGTTTTGTATCCTTGAAACACTAGATACATTCATAAGTTTTACATTATTTCATAAAGTAATACAAAAATACAACAACATCTTGTCTTCATATCCCCTCATATTATCCATTAATGTCATTTATAAAATACTTCTTTACATCCTGGAAAAATTAAAACATTGAAAGGGGTGAGATCAAATGCTCACTAAGGATAACAATATAGCGGAAGCTTTCATAAATAAACATAAACATTTAAGTTAATGTACAACTAAACAAAATACTTTTAAATATTAAC
Organism: Viscum album; assembly: GCA_963277665.1. NCBI lineage: Eukaryota > Viridiplantae > Streptophyta > Magnoliopsida > Santalales > Viscaceae > Viscum > Viscum album. Next base: position 1,445,112,581 of record OY728151.1, on the reverse strand, counting down.
TTCAGCATAATATGGAAAAAATAAAATGATATAATTCCATCTACTTATTCACATGGATATTTTACTAGTCGAATAATCACATGAAATATCAATAACCACTTTCATAATGATGGAATGCATAATGCCAGACTATCATAACCACGTAGCCAAGGCCTCTTGCCAAGACTACAAATAAGATTTTGTCAAGGCCTCGTTCCGAGACACTAGTTTGTCTCATGAGACATGCCGATGCATCGGGGAGCTATAACGGGCTCCACCCATCACTTATTAAGTCCAATGCATTCCTTATATGAACAAGTATAAACATATCATAAACCATAACATAATCGTATCACACAAAGAATGCATAAAGAAAACACAACATTTCCACATTTCAATCAGAATATATCAATACAACACATTGATATAATAAAACATTATCAAAACCATTTTCAATACCAAAATAAATGAAAAATAAAACATGGTATTTATTTTTCATTTAAAAAATGTTATGGCTTGTAGAGGAAGCTGAAACTCAAATAATGGTCACGGCGGTGGAGAAGTTTTTGTCACCGCATACGTAAGAAAAAACATTACTTTTTTCGTTTAGTAAAAACACTTCGTACAAAAATATTCTTTTTTGAATAAAATTAAAAGTCAAAGGGGTTTATACACCGTATAAAAGAAAGTTGTGTATAAAACTGAATATGCCTCAATGAAAGGAGATTGAGAAGAAGTACATTACAAAGATAATTTTTTTAAATCAAATAGATCTATTATGAATATTCAATATAAGTTCACATAATGAAAGTAAAAATATAAGATAAGAAATAATAATATCATGACATAATTTGAAAGTAGGATATTAACCCAAAGAATAGAAATTGGTTTAAGAAGTTCCCTTACCTCGTGTCCGACTTGACTCGATCGTTCTTTAACCTCCTGAATAATAAACTAGAGTTAATTTCTAATTTATTAAGAACCTTTTTCAAGTTCATTATTCCTTTTACATCACTTAATACCATGTTATGAACATTATGTAATTATTTAAGCTAATAACGGTCGTTTTGTCGATCTTTGGTACTTGAGTCAAAAGTAAACTTCTTATAATTACAAGTTATTTATGTGGTAGAATATCCATTATCTACAGAATTATATAAATGATGTAGATATAATATATATCATATTTATCTAGTATATACATTCATTCATAATATTACATAACATTTATAGGTATGAAATGAAATGCACCGTTCATGGGGACGGTAAGCTGTACGTACGCATGAACGCTACTTTCATTTCTATTTAATATTTAATAGAATGAAATCATAATGATATAAAGGTGTATTATAATTACATTATAATATCATATATAATATCATTTACTCCATCCTTTATACATCCCACATATGGCATTAACGATTCAAATCACTTTGAGGGGGCGGTAGTCCGCACTTCCTGAAATGAAATTATCACGTTTACCCATAATGGAAATCATAAAGGTATGTCATAAATGAGAAATAAAGAATCATAAGGAAAACATAAACATAATATATATCATATATAAATATAGTGACATCTTAATGGCCACCATGAGATGTGTTAAAGGAAGATTGAACAATCATCGTTTCGTGAGGCAAGAATTCGCCAACCATAGAAACAGCATGTTCTTTAACCATTAGACGAAGGTGTCTATAAGTGTAAATCAAATAATTCTCATAAAAAAATCCTAATATATTTAAGATACTAGTTTCATTACAAAATAATGGAATAAACATAGTTTAAGGGGTTGGAGAAGCAAAATTAAACAAAATAACATAAGAGAAGACATTAACTTAAAATCAGGTAACTTTTTTTGATTTGAGCCAAAGGCATCCTTGGGAAAAATTCGTCCCAAAGTGAGGCTTCTAAGAGTAATAGAGGGAAGTTGAGAGAGTATTTGTGCAGAGTTTGGCCGATCCAAATGGCTTGATGGTGTGAATAAGGTGGTAGTGGTGGGGGCCTTTTATAAGAGGAGAGGAGTGGCACTCTTGGAATGTAATGAAATGTTACATTATTATCAAGTGATTTTAGAATTTAAAAGCTCCAAAAATTATATATTTCGAGCATAAGGTGATAAGGTTTCTAAATATATCCATCCCATAGGTTTTTTACATGTTTATGTCTTATATTGTACATTATCTTCTCATTTTATTTAAATCGTTAAATTAATGAGGTAATCACTGCATCATCATGGTGTCATAAAAACATTAATTTATTTAATTTATAAATATTATATAAAAAATTTCATGATGTAGGAAATATTTTTTTCTTTCCAATGAATATTTATAGTCTAAATTTTAGCTTATATAACCCCATGTAATAATTGTTTTAGTAAAAGAACTCATGTTTGTGACAATTTTATTTTTACATTAAACAAAAAGTTATTATTGTCATTTTCTTACCAAAGTGGCTCCATGGGGTCCCCAAGTTGAGCCATGGATTTTCTTGGTCGGTCATGACTCATCCAATTAGGTTAGGACAAGTGTATGGGTATTTTCATATTTTTATAATATCATTTTTACCTTAACTTTCACTAATTACCTTTAATCGCGATTAATAAAACATAAAAATTACTATTTACCAAAAAATTATTTTAATCCCATTGAAACAAATTTTACATCCTAATGATAACCATGTATGTTGGATTTTTGAAATTAAATTCATAGAAGTGGTAAAGTTTCATTTAAACGAAAAATCAGTTTTTTAACTACCACTTAGTGGTTTCACTATTCATCAAAAATTGAAGTTTTTTAGAACAATGCCAAAATTTCACCCTAAGCTATAATTAATATTCGGAATTCAAAAATGATGTCTATTTTAAAAATTTCCAAACATATAAGTTGCGTTAATTAATTTAATAATTAATTCCCGCTGTCACTACAAATAGCATGTTTTTAAGAAACAATATATATCAAAAGATTGACAATTGTTTATGTCCAATTTCAAAGTGAAATTAATTCTAATTACCACCATTGGATAAAATGGTAAAACTATATTCTAATTATACATTAAAATAACTAAATATTATAATTTACCACTATAAATTATTTTGATTAAAAAAGTTGTTTTTAAGTATTTTTCACTATTCAAAAAAATTGGAAGTTCTCAGAAAAATACCAAAAATTCAACATAAGTGAATTTTGATATTCCAAATCCAAAAATGAAGTCCATTTTGAAATATAAAATATATATTTAATTTCAAAACGTGGGTATTACTATTCGTAATGGCTATTTGGATTGGTCGCTGTGGATTAGAATCTCTAACTTGCGTACAATTAAAGCTATTGCATTATTGAAAGAGAAGCGTATCGTGGAAGCTCGAGGTTTTACATTCTCCCCTCCTTCAATAAATCGCGTCCTCGCAATTTGATAATTTTCTTTGAAAACAAAAGGTTAAAAATAGAAAATACCTTTGTGGAAAACCCACATCGGAAATAAGGTTAATAAAAATATAACTTTAAATGAAAGAAAGAGAAGCACAAAGGTCACCCGAGATAGCCCATAAAAGGATTCTATGAAAATATAGATATTGAGGAAAAACAAACCATCATGGTCTGATGGAGAGTTGTATAAAACAGGATTAGGAGAAAGTTAACTACAAGAAAATCACAAACTTGTGATTGGTTAAACGGTCATTGATTCCCCAATTGGGAAAGTTTACCAAAAACATTTTTGTTTTAAGTTACCATTCCTAAAGTTGAGGAATTTATTTAAGAGATTTACTAAGAACGTAAGGAAATATACTTACTTGTCATGTAGACTTTCATTATTTAATAAAATTTTACCACAAACCCATCTTTCCATCCAAAAGGTAATAGAACTCAAAAATATTATATTTATTCTAATCATAAAAGGTTATAAATATTAACACATACCATTTAGATTAGGAAAACTATTTTGTAATAATCAAGGACATCCTGTAGGCTAGTGGTAGGTAATAAAGGCCTGTCTCACTATGGTTCTGGGCTCAATTCCTGGAGCTTTGCCCGACGCGACGGATTATCCCCCAACCTGCAGGTTGTCCTTTTCCAAAAACAATAGTATTATAATATTCCAATAATAATCTTCATAAATTTTTTAAACTTAAACAATACTATCCAAAGTTCAACATAATCCATTCCAACACTACTAGAAAAACAGGTATTTGCGACGGGATCCCGTCGCAACTACAGTTATTTGCGACGGGCCCATCGCTAAAGTCTTTTTTTGCGACGGTCATTCTCCCCGTCGCAAATAGTATTCCGTGTTTTTGTAAAAAACTTTTTAATACCTTTTGCGACGGTTCCGTTGCAAAAACTATTTTTTTAAAAAAATAAAAAAAATTAATAAAACTAGTATTTGTGACTGGAATAGTATCCCGTCGCAAATACTATTTTAAAAAAAAATAAAAAACTATTAATAATACTAGTATTTGTGACGGAAATAGTATCCCGTCGCAAATACTATAAAAAAAATAAATTATTAATAAATTATTTTAATTAATATAATAATAGAATTATAATTTACAAATGAAAATAATAAATTATTTAAATTACTATAATAATAGTAGAATTATAATTCAAAAATAAAAAATAATAGAATATTAATAAATGATTTAATTAATATAATAATATTAAAATTATAATTCATAAATAAAAAAAATATTAATAAGTTATTTTAATTAATATAAAAATAATAGAATTATTTTACATTCAAATATTAAAATAATTCAAGTATTACAAAAAATATAATTAAATTATAATATTATAAAATTTTAATATATATCTAAAATTTTAATATATATATAAAATTTAATATTATAAAATATAAATAATATTATTATTCATATTAATATTGTTATTTAAAAATATAATATTATTAATATTTTATAATGAGACAGAAACTACGAATAGAAAAAAAATATTTTGATTTCACAAATTTTATAACAGAAATACAAACTCTAATCTGAAGGAGGGGGGGAGGGGGGAGGTGGGGGATCTGCAGATGGTGGTGGAGGAAACTCCATCCCTAAAGCATGAGTGAGTCGGCGCATGTACTCCATCTGCTCCTGATGCTGCTGCTGCCACCGACTCGCCTGCTCCTCGTACAGCTGCTGCTGGCGTCGACGCTCCTCCTCATACCGCTGACGCATCTGCTCCTGCTCCTGTCAGAGACTCTCTATCTGTGCAGTCTGAGATCGCAACTGATCCTCATACTGTATAGATGAAGATGCACGAGCTCCTCTCGAGCTGGACGCCGACATCGCAGCACTGCCATAATAATCTCCGGGAGTCAGTCGAGAGCCGATACCAACTACCCGGCCCTTCTCGAAGGCATACTGGGTGGCCTGCATCCATGCCGCCTCATCAAACTGACGGGCAGTGGTCTGATCTGATGACTCGGCCTGACTCTCAGGCCGGGCCTGTGCCACTGCGGCCTCATATGACTCCTATAGTTGCAATTTAAAATTAAAATTGTGAATTTATTATATGCAGTTAATTTTTAAACTTGAAAACAAATAATACTGACCACTATGTGATGCTGACGATCACCTCTGAGCTCCCCAGTAGCAGGATCACTGTACATCCTCCGATATACGTCGTACTCTGTAATATCGGGGTTCTCTACAGCCTATAAGAATAAAAAATAAATTGTTAATATTTATAGTTATATAAAATATTTATAAATAATGTATGTACCAGATGCTGTCTATGAGTACTGAAAGAACGACTCCCAGCTCGATGAGTCACCTCCTGTCTCCCCCAATTCTGCCTCCCCACCGATGATCTCCTCTGAAAGGCACCACTCAACTAGTGCACACATAATCTATCCCATACATGGGATGAAATATACTCTGGTCGGTGTGCTCTACATGACTCCTCAAAATCTGACACTCCTGCTTTCTTCATCGCAGCTTTTCTTAAATTGTGCAAAAACTGACGAAGGCGATCATGCATGGACACCTCCCATGCCTCGTGGATGGCGTCACGCATGGTATCCTCGATTGGATACCATAAACCCTATAAATAAATCAAAATATCAAGTTAGAAATGAAATAATTTTCAAAATAAAAATTATTTATTTACGTACGTACCAACAAATGGCCGAACATGGCCTGCTGCACATCAATGGGAATCTGCTCCCATGTGGTCCACGGCTGAGAGAAATAGTTGCGCAAAATAGCGCTGCCCTGTCCGACTGCTATATGTGGAAAACTGATAAAATAATAAACATTTATTATGTGAATAGATTAATGAAATCTTAGTCAAATCCACAGGTTATCACACAGGTTATCACACCTCTGTGTGCGTGGATCAAACCCAAGACGTGGACGTCGCTCGGGGACGGGGTCAGGAATCATCAATCGTGCAAGACCGCGCCCCCTCCGCGTACTCCCTGGAGCGCCTGCAGGCTGAGGGTCATCTGTCAGCAACTCATCCGCATCAAAAGTCAGGTCAGCATCCACCAACGCACAAAATGTGGCGTCGTCCATCTGAAACAGAAAATGTTAATGTTAGCAAATAATTGATAATTAATATTATATATACATATATACATATTATGATTGTATATAAATATCATGAAATGCTATCAGTGTTCATCTTTATCATCATCTTCATATATGTCAATGTCAACTTCATATTCCTCCTCAACATCATCGATATCCATTCGAGTTACAGTTGCTTCATCTCTTACCGTTTCAAATTCATATGTGACATCATTAACATCATCGTCATCACCGACTCTTAAATGTGGGGTGTCGTCATCGATACTCATGTCTCTTTGTAAAAAAGATTGATTTTGAGTACTCTCTTGAAAAACATCAATTCTTTGCACATCAGTGAAATCACATTCACTTTGACTAAACTGATTGTCTCGAATTTTGATTTTTATTACACTCCACTAATCAGTCAAGTCTCTTGATGTTGCACAGTACTTTGCATAATAAACTTGATATGCCTGTTGAGCCAATAAGAATGGTTCATTTACTGCGAGAACACTTTTACATTTAATATTCATGATTCCATGAGTCGGATGAACACGCACGCCTCTCTCTGTATCCAACCACCGACATTTGAACATGGTTATGTAATGTTGTCCAAGATAACAGTGTTCAATGATTTCATCAAGTATGCCATAAAAGTCAACTTTATTTTCTCGATGATGAGATCCTCTCAAGCTAACTCCACTGTTCATGGTTATTAGTATATTTTATTATTAATATTAAAATAATATAATTTTCTATATTATATACAATTCTCCTTTCATCTGTGTGTTTCACATTCTGTCTCCACATGTAATATTGGCATTCACTTTCACCTCTCCATTGGCGAGTAGGTTGATAATTTTGAAAAAGAATGCCAATATTACATGTGGAGACAGAAAAAACAGAGAAAAAAAGAGAATTGTATATAATATAGAAAATTATATTATTTTAATATTAATAATAAAATATAAAAATAATGTAATAAGGTAATTATTCCTAATTATTGGTAATTATTTCAAATTATTGGTAATTATTCCAAATTATTGGTAATTTTTCCAAATTATTGGTATTTTTTCCAAATTATGGGTAGTTATTCATAGTTTTTGGTAGTTATTCATAATTATTGGTAATTATTGGTAATTATTGGAAAATATTGGTAATTATTGGTAATTATTGGAAAATATTGGAAGATATTGGTAATTATTGGTATTTATTGGTGATTATTGTTAATTATTCGTGATTATTGGTAATTATTGGTAATTATTGGTAATTATTACTAATTATTGGTAATTATTACTAATTATTGGTAATTAATACTAATTATTGGTAATTAATACTAATTATTGATAATTAATATAATTATTGGTAATTAATACTAATTATTGGTAATTAATACTAATTATTGGTAATTAATACTAATTATTGGTAATTAATACTAATTATTGGTAATTAATACTAATTATTGGCAATTAATACTAATTATTGATAATTAATAATAATTATTACTAATTATTGGTAATTATTACTAATTATTCCTAATTAATACTAATTATTCCTAATTATTGTTAATTATTACTAATTATTACTAATTATTCCTAATTATTACTAATTATTACTAATTATTACTAATTATTAGTAATTATTGCTAATTATTAGTAATTATTGCTAATTATTACTAATTATTGCTAATTATTATTAATTATTACTAATTATTAGTAATTATTGATAATTATTGGTAATTATTACTAATTATTGGTAATTATTACTAATTATAGGTAATTAATTTTAATTATCGGTAATTAATACTACTTATTGGTAATTAATACTAATTATTGGTAATTATTACTAATTATTGGTAATTATTACTAATTATTGGTAATTAATACTAATTATTGGTAATTAATACTAATTATTGGTAATTAATACTAATTATTGGTAATTAATACTAATTATTGATAATTAATAATAATTATTACTAATTATTGGTAATTATTACTAATTATTCCTATTTAATACTAATTATTCCTAATTATTGTTAATTACTACTAATTATTACTAATTATCCCTAATTATTACTAATTATTACTAATTATTAGTAATTATTGCTAAATATTAGTAATTATTGCTAATTATTACTAATTATTGCTAATTATTATTAATTATTACTAATTATTAGTAATTATTGATAATTATTAGTAATTATTGATAATTATTAGTAATTATTGATAATTATTGGTAATTATTACTAATTATTGGTAATTATTACTAATTATTGGTAATTATTACTAATTATTACTAATTATTACTAATTATTCGTAATTATTACTAATTATTCGTAATTATTACTAATTATTCGTAATTATTACTAATTATTGGTAAATATTACTAATTATTAGTAATTATTGGCAATTATTGGTAATTATTGGCAATTATTGGTAATTATTGGCAATTATTGTTAATTATTACTAGATATTGGTAATTATTGGTAATTATTACTAATTATTGTTAATTATTACTAATTATTGTTAATTATTACTAATTATTGTTAATTATTACTAATTATTGTTAATTATCGGTAATTATTACTAATTATTGGTAATTATTCCTAATTATTACTAATTATTGGTAATTAATACTAATTATTGGTAATTAATACTAATTATAAGTAATCTTTACTAATTATTGGTAATTTTTCCTAATTTTTCCTAATTTTTCCTAATTTTTTCTAATTTTAGGTATTTATTACTAATTATTACTAATTATTGCAAATTATTGGTAATTATTGCAAATTATTGGTAATTATTGGTAATTATTGCTAATTATTGCTAATTATTGCTAATTATTGCTAATTATTGGTAATTATTAGTAATTATTGGTAATTATTGGTAATTATTGGTAATTATTGGTAATTATTGGTAATTATTGGTAATTATTGGTAATTATTGGTAATTATTGGTAATTATTGGTAATTATTGGTAATTATTCCTAATTATTGGCAATTATTCCTAATTGTTGGTAATTATTCCTAATTATTCCTAATTATTCCTAATTATTCCTAATTATAAATAATTATTCCTAATTATTCCTAATTATTCCTAATTATTACTAATTATTACTAATTATTACTAATTATTACTAATTATTTCTAATTATTCCTAATTATTCCTAATTATTCCTAATTATTCCTAATTATTCCTAATTATTCCTAATTATTCCTAATTATTCCTAATTATTCCTAATTATTGGTAATTATTGGCAATTATTGGTAATTGTTACTAATTATTACTAATTATTGGTAATTATTGGTAATTATTACAAATTATTACAAATTATTGTTAATTATTGGTAATTATTCCAAATTATTGGTAAGTATTATTAATTATTGGTAATTATTACTACTTATTGGTAATTATTACTAATTATTACTAATTATTCCTAATTATTGATAATTATTGATAATTGTTCCTAATTATTCCTAATTATTGATAATTATTGATAATTATTGATAATTGTTACTAATTATTGATAATTGTTACTAATTATTCCTAATTATTCCTAATTATTCCTAATTATTCCTAATTATATCTAATTATTCCTAATTATTCCTAATTATTCCAAATTATTCCTAATTATTCCTAATTATTACTAATTATTCCTAATTATTCCTAATTATTCCTAATTATTCCTAATTATTGGTAATTATTGGCAATTATTGGCAATTATTGGTAATTATTGGCAATTATTGGCAATTATTGGTAATTATTACTAATTATTACTAATTATTGGTAATTATTGGTAATTATTACTAATTATTACTAATTATTGTTAATTATTGTTAATTATTCCAAATTATAGATAATTATTTCTACTTATTGGTAATTATTACTAATTATTACTAATTATTGATAATTATTACTAATTATTACTAATTATTGGTAATTATTACTAATTATTACTAAATATTCTTAATTATTAATTATTATTGTTAATTGTTCCTAATTATTAGTAATTAAATGAATAATTACCAATAATTAGGAATAATTATCAATAATTACAAATAATAACATTATTAATATATTTTATTATTAATATTAAAATAATATAATTTTCTGATTTATATACAATTCTCCTTTCATCTGTGCATTTTCTATCTCCACATACAAATAATACATGTGAAGACAGTAAATACACAGATGAAAAGAGAATTGTATATATATAAAAAATTATATTATTTTAATATTAATAATAAAATATACTAATAATGTAATAATGTTATTATTCCTAATTATTGGTATTTATTACTAATTATTAATATTTATTCTTAATTATTAAAAATTATTACTAATTATTCCTAATTACCATTAACTATGATCAATACTAATAATTTAAATTTATTAAGTAAGAAAACAATGTAAACATAATTAAATTACAACTAATTAAGATAATAGAAACTAATAAAAAATTAAAAATAAATATTAAATTAAAATGAACATAAATACCTTGAAAATTGATCTGCTCTGATTGTTCTTCAAAACTTTAATATCAGCTCCGAAGAAAAAAATTAAACTGAAAAAAAACTCAACTTTAGAAACAGAAGTTTGAGAGCAGGAGAAGATAGAGAATGAGAATGATTTGAAAAAAACGGATGGGGGTATTTATAGGTTAGATTATTTGCGACGGGTACCGTCGCAAATACATTAGCCCGCATTAATTACGGTCAACGAGTAAATAGTTATTTGCGACGGGTCCCGTCGAAAATAACATACTATTAGCGACGGGAAAATTTTCCCGTCGCAAATAGTTTTCCCGCGAGTTGGCGCGCAGCGCGGGAAAACTATTTGCGACGGGGAAAGCAATCCCGTCGCAAAAGCCTATTTATTTGCGACGGGTAAATACCCCCGTCGCAAATAAGTTTTTAACGGGACTATTTGCGATGAGATTTATTCCCGTCGCAAATAACCCGTCGCAAATACTCATTTTTCCCGTAGTGCAACCTTTATAGTTATCCAAAATACCTCCATCTAGACTTTCTCTAAAAGGCCTCTAAATTCCAAAATCAATTGTATCATCAGATTCCTCAAACCAAGTAACATTTCTCTTATTGTCACATATAAATATATGATTACCTTCATCATATTAAAACCTTAATGAAAAAAACAAGTACTACAGTACAATCCTTATATATATCACATTATTCTTATAACCAGAATATAATCTTTGAGTCCGAAACCACCAATACATTAATTATTCCACTTCAACTATAGTAACAACATAAGATTGTCCTTGATCCCTTAGCCTTTTCTTAGGTATGTTTCCCTGACGCTTCGGAAATTCATTTGAATATTGCCACATCTCCCTACAATTGTATCATTCAACATTGATAGCCTCTTTCTTTCCCTTGCAATCACAAGCCTGGTGCCCTTTTTCTCCATATTTATAACAAACTCCCATTCCTTTTAGGCAAGTACCAGGGTGATTCTTCCCACAATTATCGCATAATGGAAAATACTTCTCTCCCTTTTTTCCTTTATCTATCTCTTGTTCCACCGTTCTCTTCTTCTCTTGCTTTACTTTATTGTCATAAGACTTAGAGAATTCCTTTTCTGTCTTGATTGCACACGAGACTATATCTTCGTATGTTGAGAAAGATTGTGATACCAATGCTCGATGGAGAAATGGTTTTAACCCATCAAAGAAATGATCAATCTTACTTCTTGGGTTACGTATATAATCTGCAGCATGCCTCGCTAACCTTGTAAAGTAAGCCTCATACATTGCGACATTCTCATCCTCCTTCTGCCTCAGACTCAGAAATTGCCTTTCCATATCTGCTTGATGGTCATGTGGAAATTATTTTTCTATGAAAATTTCCTTAAACTCCCTCCATTCCATACTTGATACTTCTTTATCTTCCTTTGTGTTTTGAATTAGCGACCACCATTGATTGGAATCTCCAGTGAGGCGGTAAACTGCCATGACAACCTTCTCCCTTTCGCTACTCCCCAAGGCGTGGAATATTTTCTCTAAGGAGTTTATCCATTGCTCAGCTACTAAAGGATTTGTAACCCCATTAAATGTTGGTGGTTGTTTCCTCATGAAGCGGTCAAACATTGATCCTCCACATTACGGATCAGGGTGCTCTATACGAGTAAGGTTATTATTCATAACCTGAGTGAGTTGTCCCAGTATGGTGATAAGTTGATCAGCAACAGTTGTATCTCCAGCTCCACTATAATTATCTTGAGCAGGAGGGAAATCCCTACATTGAGTGCATGCATTGATACTGTTTCCATTCCTCCCACTAGGCGCAATTTCTAAACAATGGCATAACCTAGTTTAGTTTATGAATCAAAATACATAATTCCATACTTGTAAAAAACTTAACAAAAATTGAACTATAATCATAAAAATGTTTTCTTTGAGGAAGTATATACTCGTAAACCCTTTATAATGGTTTGTAAAGAAAATGATAATTATCCCAAGCATATCCCTTGGGAGTGTCGTAACCAAGAGTGCAGCAAGGCCCATTGTCGTGCACCATTTCCTGTTCGAGTCTAGCTTAAAGCAGTGTTTTCAGGTTTTACCCCTAGGTACATCTGTGCCAGAGCCTCCTTTACCTGCTCGTATCCAGACAGGGATGTATTGCTCAAAAAACTCATGAAATCTATATGATACCAAAATTCTAGGAAGTTCTTCTATACTAATACTCAAATTTTATCTTAGGTCTATGTTCTATAATCAGAGTTTATCTAAATCTAGCTTCCAAGGTTAGTACTAAACTACCTTTGATACCAACTGTAACGTGCCGACCCCAGTTACCCAGAGTCGGTGCATTATTGCGTAACATTGGCATGATCACAAAGATCAAGTCTCGAAAGACCGATTAGTTTAGTATCCTTGAAACACTAGATACATTCATAAGTTTTACATTACATCATAAAGTAATACAAAACCACAACAACATATTGTCTTCATATCCCCTCATATTATCCCTTCAGTTCATTTACAAAATACTTCTTCACATCCTGAAAAAATTAAAACATTGAAAGGGGTGAGCTCAGATGCTCAGTAAGGATGACAATATAGCAGAAGATTTTACAAATAAACATAAACATTTAAGGAAATGTATAACTAAACAAAAGCCTTTTAAACATGAACTTCAGCATAATATGGAAAAAATATAATAAAATAATTCCATTTACTTATTCACATGGATATTCTACTCGTCGAATAATCAAATGAAATATCAATAACAACTTTCATAATGATGGAATGCATAATGCCAGACTATCATAACCACGTAGCCAAGGCCTCATGCCAAGACTACAAATAAGATTTTGTCAAGGCCTCATGCCAAGACACTAGTTTGTCACATGAGACCTTCCGATGCATCGAGGAGCTATAGTGGGCTCCACCCGTCACTTATTAAGTGCAATGCATTCCTCATATGAACAGGTTTAAACATATCATAAACCATAACATAATCGTATCACATAAAACATGCATAAAGGAAACATAACATTTCCACATTTCAATCACAAGATATCAATAAATCACATTGATATAATAAAAACATTATCCAAACCATTTTCAATACAAAAATAAAAGAAAATTAAAACTTGGTATTTATTTTTCATTTAAAAAAAGTTATGGCTTGTAGAGGAAGATGAAACTCAAATAATGGTCATGGTGGAGGAGAAGTCGTTGTCACCGCATACTTAAGACAAAACATTCCTTTTTTCGTTTAGTAAAAATGCTTCGTATAAAAAGATTGCTTTTTGAATAAAAGTAAAAGTCAAAGGGGTTTATACTCCGTATAAAAGAAAGTTGTGTATAAAACAAAATATGCCTCAATGAAAAGAGATTGAGACGAAGTACCTTACAAAGATCATTTTTTAAATAAAATAGACCTATTATGTGTATTCACTATAAGTTAAAATAAATAAAGTACAAATACAAGATATGACATAATAATATTATGACATAATTTGAAAGTAGGAGATTAACCCAAAGAATAGAAATTGGGTTAAGAAGTTCCCTTACCTCGTGTCCGACTTGACTCGATCGTTTTTTAACCTCCTGAATAATAAACTTGAGTTAATTTCTAATTTATTAAGAACCTTTTTCAAGTTAATTATTCCTTTTACATCACTTATTACCATGTTATGATCATTATTGTATTATTTAAGTTAATAACGGTCGTTTTGTCGATCTTTGGTAGTTGAGTCAAAAGTAAACTTCTAATAATTACAAGTTGTTTATGTGGTAGAATATCCATTATCTACAGAATTATATTCATGATATAGATATCATATATATCATATATATCTAGTATATACATTCATTCGTAATATTACATAACATTTAGAGGTAAGAAATGAAATGCACCGTTCATGGAGACGGTAAGCCGTACGTACACATGAACACTACTTTCATTTCTATTTCGTATTTAATGGAATGAAATCTTAATTATAAAAAGTCATATTATAATTCCAGTATAATATCATATATAATATCATTTACTCCATCCTTTATACATCCCACATATGGCATTAATGATTCAAATCACTTTGAGGGGGCGACAGTCCGCACTTCTTGAAATGAAATTATCACGTTTACCCATAATGGAAATCATAAAGGTATGTCATAAATGAGAAATAAAGAAACATAAGGAAACCATAAACATAATATATATCATACATAAATATATTTTCAACTTAATTTCCACCATGAGATGTGTTAAAAGAAGATTGAACAATCATCGTTTTGTGAGGAAAAAATTCACCAGCCACAGAAACAGTATGTTATTTAACCATTAGATGAAGGTGTGTGTAAGTGTAAATCAAATCCTTCTCATAACAACATCCTATTATATTTAAGATACTTGTGTTGTTACAAAATAATGGAATAAAAATAGTTTAAGGGGTTGGAGAAGAAAAATTAAACAAAGTAACATAAGAGAAGACATTACCTTAAAATCGGGTAACTCTTTTTGATTTGAGCCAAAGGCATCCGTGGGAAAACTTCTGCCCAAAGTGAGGCTTCTAGGAGTAATATAGTTAAGTTG
Organism: Viscum album; assembly: GCA_963277665.1. NCBI lineage: Eukaryota > Viridiplantae > Streptophyta > Magnoliopsida > Santalales > Viscaceae > Viscum > Viscum album. The sequence continues at coordinate 1,445,097,027 of OY728151.1, read as the reverse complement.
AGAGAGTATTTGGGAAGAGGTTGGCCGAGCCAAACGGCTTGAAGGTGTGAATAAGGTGGTAGTGGTGGGGACCTTTTATAAGAGGAGAGGAGGGGAACTCTTGGAAAGTAATGAAATGTTACATTATTATGAAGTGCTTTTCGAATTTCAAAGGTCCAAAAATTATATATTTCTATGAAAAGGTGATAAGGGTTCGAAATATACCCATATAATAGGTTTTTGACAAGTGTATGTCTTATATTTTACATTATCTTTAATTTTTTTTAAATCGTTAAATTAATGAGGTAATCACTGCAACATCATGGTGTCATAAAACATTTAATTTATTTAATGTCTAAAAATTATAAAAAAAAGATCATGATGTTGGAAATATTTTTACCTTTAAAATGAATATTTATAGTCTAAAATTTAACTTATATAACCCCATGTAATAAATGTTTTAGTAAAACAACTTATGTTTGTGACAATTTTGTTTTCTTTAAACAAAAAGTTATTATTGTCATTTTCTTACCCAAGTGGCTCCATGGGGTCCCCAAGTTGACCCATGGATTTTCATGGTCGGCCATGACTCATCCAATAAGGGTAGGAAAAGTTTAAGGATATTTTAATATTTTTATAATATCATTTTTACCTTAAATTTCACTAATTACCTTTAATCGCGATTAATAAAACATAAAAGTTACTATTTACCAAAAAATTATTTTAATCCCATTGAACCACATTTTACATCCTAATGACAACCATGTATGTCGGATTTTTGAAATTCAATTCATAGAATCGGTAAAGTTTCATTTAAATGAAAAATCTGTTTATTAACTACCACTTAGTGGTTTCACTATTCATCAAAAATTCAAGTTTGTCAGAACAATGCCAAAAATTCACCCTAACCTATAATTCATATTCAGAATTCAAAAATGAGGTCTATTTTAAAAAATTCCAAACATATAAGTTTCATTAATTAATTTTATAATTAATTTCCACTATCACAACAAATAGCGTGTTTTTAAGAAACAATATGTATCAAAAGATTGGCAATTGTTTATGTCCAATTTCGAAGTGAAATTAATTCTAATGACCACCATTGGATAAAATGGTAAAAATATATTATAATTATACTTTAAAACCACTCAATAGTATAATTTATCACTATAAATTATTTTGATTAAAAAATTTGTTTTTTAGTAATTTTCACTATTCATTAAAAATTGGATGTTCTTAGAAAAATACCAAAACTTCAGCATAAGCTAATTTCGATATTCCGAATCCAAAAATGAAGTCCATTTTTAAATATAATATATATATATATAATTTCAAAAAGTGGGTATTACTATTCATAATGGCTATTTTGATTGGTCGCGGTGTGTTAGAACCTCGAACTTGCGTACAATGAAAGCCATTGCATTATTGAAAGAGAAGCGTATCGCGGAAGCTCGGGGTGTTACAATTAAGGATAAAAACGGTGTTGAAAATATTTTAGCCGGTCACATCTCTAGGATGAAATTAAATGACAACTCACACCACCTCTCTGTGTCTAATTCATTTCCCGATGAGCACCTCTATTCAGAGAGTGATTGCCCTTGGTATGCTGACATAGCAAACCATTTGGTGACGGGTGACATTCCAAAATTCCTGGGGACCCAAGCTAAGAGGAAATTCCTTTCTAATGTCAAACACTATGTGTTTGATGATCCTTACCTCTTCATGTTCTATCCTGATCAAATCATTAGGATATGTATTCCCGAGTCTGAGCAAGAGTCCATTCTAAAATTTTGTCATGGAGAGGCATGTGGATGCGACTTTTATACAAAGAAAACCACTGCAAAGGTCCTCCAAAGTGGTTTCTACTGGCCGAACCTCACTAAGTATTCTTCCAATTCTGCAAAAGTTGTCCTCAGTGTCAGCAATTAGGATCCATTACCAGAAGGATTGGTCCGAGAAACTCTTAGATGCCCTTTGGGCATATCGAACTGATTTCAAAACTATACTAGGCATGTCACCGTATAGATTGGTTTATAGAAAATCATGTCATTTATCTGTTGAAATTGAGCATAAGGCCTTTTGGGCAATAAAAAAATGAACTTTGACATTTCTTTGGATGAAACAAAAAGGAAATTAGATCTTAATGAACTCGATGAACTTAGGATTGAGGCTTTTCAAAAATCAAGGATCAAAAAATCTAAAGTTCAAGCCTACCAATATATGAATATGAAAGTCAAACACTTTGAACTGGGAAATTGTTTGCTCTTTTATAGTTCAAAACTTCATCTACACCCAGGAAAGCTAAGGTCCAGATGGTCTGGTCCATACCTAGTGCATCATGTGTACTGTCATGGGGCAATAGAGATTCAAGATCCCACAAGTTGTCTTGTCTTCAAAGTCAATGGTCATAGGTTAAAACCATTCATTAAATAATTCATTAAAATAAGAATCCAAGGAGGATTTAACTGAGCCAACATATAAACCAGAGAAAAATTGATAGATTTAGGGTACAAGTCGGGCTAACGAAGTTAAAAAAAAGCGCTGCACGGGAGGCAACCCATGGTTTTCATGTTTCCAATAATTGTGAATCATCTTTTGTTTCCTTCTGCTTCATTTGGTTATTTTTTTAAATAGTCTTTTGACCTGTTCTTCTTTTATGATTAAGGATGGGTATGAAAAGGGAGAACCGTATTCATCCATGTCATGCAGTGTGATCCCTGAGTAATACCTTACCCATCAAATATAAAGAAGACAATGTATCATCAGTTTATTTTATTTATGTTTTTGTAGGTTAAAAAAATTAGACTTTTGACCTGTTCTTCTTTTATGAGTATGGATGGGTATGAAAGGGGAGCACCGTATTCATCTGTGTCATGCGGTTTGATCCCTAAGTAATACCTTACCCAGAAATTTAAAAGAAGGCAATGTATCATTAGTTTGATTTAAAAAAACATGAAAACCCATAAAAATGATGATACTTGGAATTAAATCCTTGTGTTTTTTGTTTTTTCTGTTTTGTCCTTATTTTTATGGTTCAGGAACTATTTTGGGTGTTACATGTTCAATCAAGGAGGTGCCTACATCCCCCATGTGATCAAAGGAGTAATCTGGCGCATCATGAACATCAACTTCAAAAACTAGGTGAATTTGTTCCATATTTATCATTCTAAATTTCATCTCTTAACTCCTATCCTACCCCCTTATAACTTTTCTTTTCTTTAAACACTGAGGACAATGTTATTCTAAGTTGGGGGGGGGAGATAAAAATGATTTTTTCTTGATTTTGTGAATAAAAACATGCCTGAAAAGAAAAATTCCATTAACCATATACATGAAACACACATTGCAAAATCTAAAATTGGATATCAAATAAATTTTTCAAGACTTGACTATGATTTTAATGCGAGTTTTGGTTCTTGTGCATAGTTTTTGGAAAGTGCGGTTTTCCGATGTGATTTTTCAATTTTTACATTTTCATCCTCTTAATAAAAATTCCACAATGCATGTCTACGGGATCGTTGGGGTAAATTTGAGTTCTTGGGTCCCTTTCATTAAAGCATAGGGTTCTGGGGTCACTTTTAGTTTAATTTGAGTATCCAAAAAATCAATACATTTTTTTTGACCACATAGAGCAGTGTTTTGTCCAAATGTGTGGCATTCAGCACTTGGGGATCGTGACTCCATAGTTTTCTTTCCCAGAGTTAGGATTTATATCTATATTGTAGAGCATGAAATTGACAATATGTGTGGCGTCCGACACATGGGGATCGTGAGTCCACAGTTTTCTTGCCCAGAGTTAGTCTTTCCATATCTATTGTGGTAAAAAAATCATAAAAATGGATACACCTATTAAGGTTTAATGTGATTCCCACCTAGCACTTCCATTTTTTCCCCTTGAACAATAAAATGGGCCCCATATCTTTTGTGATGTACAACACTTTATCATTATTATTTGAATTTGGATGAAATGTGGCGATGAATTTGAACAAAATAATGGTATTGGGCTTGGGATATTCTTATGGACCTAGCTTGTTTTAAATTATTTTGATGGGTTCCATAATTTTTTTGGTATGAGATATTTGGGTGAGCAATGTGTATTAAAATGTTTTTGGAAAGGGATTTGAATTTCATATTTGTAATATATTTTTCTCGGGACTAGAAAAACTCAAGTTGGGGGGGTGTGATTAGTCACCAAAAGTGGCTAATATTCATTGTTAAGATATTAATATTAATGTGTTTAAATGTTCATAAACATCAATTTTAGTCCAATTCAGAAATTGAACTTCATTTCACATCATTGTGCAATTCATGCTTAAAGTGTCAATTTGGGCCCACTCAATAATTTTCTTGTGGAAATTACAATATTCATCATTTAATTTGATATTTTGGTATATGATCCATCACTTTATTTGGAACATTTTTTCTTTTCGGTCTGATCGATGAATCACAAGTGAAGATGGAGATTTTTGCACCTGAAGGAAGAAACTTGCTGGAAAAAGAATAATGGGCCTAAGGCCCATCAAACAAATGCGGGGCCCAAAAACCAAGCCCAATGAAGCTCAAATTTATACAGGAGAAATATAAAAATATGAGGATCATTTTATTCAACTGTGGCTGGAGCAAATTCTGATGGGTTCATGATGATAAAGGGATCTGAAGTTGAGATTTAAATGGTGGACCCAACATTAATGCACAGAAATCCATCCCACCATTTCGACCATAACAACCAAATGGATTAGGGAAGTTTCCTGAACTTTTTACAGATCATAAAGGACGGATTTGAGGAGATATTTATCTTCTACAACTCCTCCGGATTCGGCCTTCTTAAATTACAAATTCACACATTAATATGGTGGACGAATCTGGACAGTTTTCTGGGTCAAATTCGAAACATCAATTTCCTTTTGATTATTCACCCTCCTTTTGAGTCTATTAATTGATGGGGGGTGAATTAATTGTTGGGGGATGAACCTAAGGTTCCTAATATTCCTATATAAGGATCTAGTAGTGAAGGTAAGAGAGGTGGATATTTTTCTTATCTTCTTTTGTTGCTTGTTTCATTGTAAGGTTATGCTTCAAAAGTTTCTTTTGTAATGTTTTCCATTTCCATGTAAGTTTATTTTTTGTATCTTTATGTTCTTAATCATCTTCTTTCTCTTATATATTTTCCATTTAATTTATAAAACTTTTTTATCACAAAGCACAGTGATATCTCTGTGTTGTTGTGAATTAGTTCACACATAGGTGTGAATTTCATTGTCACACATGGAGGAGTGCTCGTTATTTCCACGGTTTTAATTTCTTCAATCGAAATCTTGTTAGCCATCTTCCGCCCACCGGTGAGAGTTTACCATCAATGGTGGGGTAACCCTTTAATGTGTTGTTATTAGGAGGATGAATAGGCTGGATTTAATGTTATTTTATGAACTAATTGTTGTTAATTGGATAATTAATTTAAGACATCCATTCTTTAGTTATTTCTACTCTTCATTTTTACTGTGTTTGAGCAAACTAAATTCAATTACTAAATGACCATATACCTCGGAGAGATCATGAATTTGGTTCTCTAAGTGTATAGGGGATTATTAATTGAGTTTAGTAAGCACCAAACCAGAAAATCATGAAGGTAGTGTTATTTTTTAAGAATGGATTCATCAAGAATTAATAAAACCAAAATTGTCTAAAGAAGTAAAATTCATTCAATCCACCTCGAGCAGAATCCTAATATCAACCCATTTTACTTTAATTGAATTCACTTAGATTTCTTAGTGTTCTTTAAAAAATCCTAAATCAAAACCAAAGTTGGCTACTTCATAGCCCATCCTTCACCAAATCATAACGTCTCAAGGTTACTTCTTCGGTCTCTGTGGATTCGACCCCTACATGTACTACATAGACCGCTTTTACCAATAGGGTAAATTTGGGTGAAACCAGAAGTCATTATTTCAATGAACAAATAATCCAAGTCATTACCATAAAATAGAATAATAATTTAATGGATATTGGGAGGCTATATGTGTAGGAGATACAAAAAGAATACATTTTTCCATCATTGATGATTTATGACCGTGATATCATATTTATATTTTTTTAAAATAATTACAATTGGACATGGGATCATGAATTTTGTTAATCATAGCATGCCATCCATAAATGGATATACAAGAAGAATAATAAATTCAAGATCTTGAAATAATTATCTATGGTTACATGCTATCTATTATAAGATCATGGGATACCAAAATGTTGTTGGATAAATCATAATAGTGTAATAGCTATAAATCATCGATCAACTTGGGTACCATTGTATCTTCAAATTTTTTTCTCTATTTAACTCTAGAGTATTCAATAGATATTAATAAAATATCATTAATAGGACATAACATTGTACAAATGAGGATTGAAAATATGCAGCTATTCAAAAATGACTTGTGATAGGTCAGGTTTTCAAGAATTCATTTGATTATTTTCATCACATATATCAATTGTTTTTTGTCTGTTAAATGTTTTTTCAAAATCCTTCACCTACCTTAGGTCACTAACATATAGGTTAATTGGGGAAGCTAATTATATGATATGTTGGAGCCTTTGGGATCACCATGGAATTGAAATTTTCACATACCAATTGGAAAAAACTCCTCAAATTTAGAAAATTCCGAACATATTATATGAATATTAACTAAAAAAATACCTTATCAACAATGCCATGCCTTGAGTTCCAGAGATATGAAATTTGATGAAGATGTCTCAGTGAAACATAAAACATTCTAGATTGTGGATTCTATGAATAATGTTTACTGATAAAATAATTTTTTAAATTTTAGCTGTTAAAGAATGATTTAAATGACACCTGTGAGACATTTGATCTTGAATCATATATGAGGGATAAGTTTTACTTATTATATATTGGATTGAATTTTTTTATGGATTGAGTCTAATTTTTTTATTTTTGATGGGATATTATAGGATACATTTTTATATGACATAGATCCCAATTTTTTATGTAAACTATGTGGAATATGCCAAGGTTCCTGATAGAAAACACAATGTCTGCCTTTTGTTTTTCCAACCTATAAAAAAACTAGGAAGATTTTATTTCTAAATTCATAGATTCTTTACACAGTTTGAGCGTGGTTTACAAAACTATGTGACCAAACCACGAGTTTAGTTAAATATTAAATTATTTATAGATTCACAATAATCTTTATTGAAAATTTCTTTTATTTTTATTCTATATTTGACAAGGGGAATCACAAGCCTTCCCCTTGTAATCCCTCCACCTTACCCTATATATTATTATGGATTATTAATTAAGATCATTATAATTCATTATATAAGGTGTTCAAATCCTCTTCTAGTTATTTTTATTCTCCTTGTGATGGTTTTATTTGTGTCCAACAACCATTGTAGCCTAAGGCTTATATTGGATAACTTTGATGATGTGGATTTTTTTTATTTAAGTTTATCTTAGCAAATATGGGATTTATTTTCTCCTCTAATGGAAGAATAACTCTCTCCACTAAAAATTACATCAATCCAACATAGTTTTCTCTATGTCACATTATATGTTTAGAAAAGAATTATTTTCATGACAATTGTAATGATCTTTGATGTATAATAAAGTGTGTAATAATTCCCATGGAGAATGATTTAATTTTTGAAGGGCTATTTTTATATTTCTCAAATGAAATATAATTGAATTTCATGAATGGTTAAGGATTGTTTTGAAATAATAACATACATACATGATGCTTGTTGAAATAAATTTTTTGATTTCCTTTTAAATAAATACGAAATTTTTAAGAAAGTAGTAAACAATTAATAAATATTATATTTTATAGAAAATATTTATATTTTAATGTTTGGATTTAACATATTGGAAGTGATTTCTTATAATTAATTTATTAATAAAACAAACGTGATAATGTAATTTGAAATTATTTAAGGTAGACTAATTTTTATAGTTTGTAATCCCTTATAGTGAATTTTGGTTCATGTTTTGTAAAAAAATAAAAAGAGTATTCGAATTCCTTAAAGCCATAGTGGAGGCCTAGTGTACTATAGGAGAATCTAATACATGAAATGTGATAGACTTAGTGTATTTCATTTGTAGCTGGATTTCATTAATCCTTCATAATTAAAGCACATGTAATTGTATGGTAATCAATGGCTAGTGTGTCTATTTTTAGTAACCATATTATGGTCAACATGCTTAGACATCACAAGACTTTTCCTATTGATCTTTCATTCGATTAGATGTGTTTAATTGATGAACATATATTTCTTCACTATATTCCCCTGGGGACTCTCCCATGATGAGTTATTGGTAAATTGTTAGCCTATAATTACTTTACATACTTATAGTTTTCTATAATACAATCATAAATATTATAAAATTATAAATTTCAGAAATATATTTTTTTCCTGCGATAATTATTTTACTAAAATGAGAATGGTAACCTCTTTATTTGGTATTTTAAACTACCATTCTATGGTTTTCTTCATATGGGGTGCCCATAGATGAATTGGTGATATAATACTAGGCTTGTTATTATTAATACCTACAAACACCTTCTTGGTTTATGTCGACTTCATGATTTTTTATGCAGGTAAGGGAAATGAACTATTACCGATAACATAAGCATGGTATATTTTTTTAGGCAGAGACCCAACCCAAGAATTCTCGGATGTTCTATCATTACATTGGAAAAAGATATAAGAGAATCACATAACAAAGGATCAACCAGTTTAGTATTCATGGTAAACTAGTCACATACATGAGTCTCGTATTTTAAATGATTACAAAAATTACAAAATTATTTTTTTCATGGATAATAACATTTTTCCATTTTGTGTATCATTTAATATCATTATCAGTACACACTTGGGAATCTGGGGGAAGGGAATTAAAATAAGCTTGATCTCAATGTCATTTTAAGTGTTATGTATAATGGAAGAAATAATGAATCAATGATAATTATTACTATGTGATGGTTAATAACTGAAGAAAAATACCATTTAATCAATAAACTATTAAGGAAGTGAATACAAATTATACCAAGATAAATAACTAAAAAATTAATTTTAAATAACTATAAAAATAATAAATAATTTTTAATGGTAATAAACTGAAAACACAAGCGATTTAGTCAATAAACTGAGAATTAAATTCATAAAAAGACTTTTTCATGGTTTTAATATCTTTGATAATAAATATTGAATCCAGAAAAACTAAATTCTTAATTATTGGACATCATATCAGTGGAAAACAAAAATATATAAATTCAAGACCTATAAAATGATGGTTTAAAACTACATGTAGAAATAAATTTAATTTTTTCAACTAATTTGTATCATGAGAACCTGATGGTGCATTGAGGGTATATATAATGTTCTGGCCCCACCCATCACTGCCTTTGTAAATAATTCCTCTCATCGAGTAATCAATTTAACTAACAAACAACATGACTTATCAAATATATATATTGATTAAATAATAATGATTTATCTATATTTCCAAATTTTATAAAATAACTGTCAATGTTACTATTTTCATGTAAAAGTGGTATAATGTTTATGTAATAAACATATACATGATAAATAATATGGCTCTTTAGTAGAAATATAATATATAATGATCCTATAAAATTGATAGTTTCAAGGGTATAAAAAGGAATAATTGAGCTGAGTGTTAATACTATCCTTAGACAAAAAAATCATAATCCATCGAGAAGAAGAATAAGTATGGTATCAACACAACATATCCCTAGTGGTGTAAAAATAACGAGTTTTTGTCTTTAAATAATGGAAATACTATGAAAATATCTTTTAAAAACACTATTTTTGGAAAATATCTTATTCATTTTTAAATACATGTTGAATTAATTTTCATTGAATATCACTTTAAAAAAATCTTTAAAAATTAACAGTTTTAAATTAAAAGGGATTCTTCATGGAAATAACTGTGGGAAATTCAAATCATGTCTGAAAATGTTAAAAGAACAATCCTATTATATGTTAAAAAGGTCAGAAAAGATCATTTTTTAGATTGTGACTTGACCAATCCATTAACATAATTTGTAAAATAAAATAAGGTAATAATTTATTTGATGAATAATTTTATAATTTTTTAAAATATTTTTGAAAACATATTTATAATATAGGGTTTTTACAAAAAACAGGTTCTCTGAATAAATAGAGATAAAAAGTTGTGTTTTCTTCAAAACATTTTCTAATTTTTTTTACCACCATAGAAGGGGAAAATGGCACTCTAACATGAAAATATCATTATTAATTAGAGGATAATAATATGATGTTTTTATTAAACAATGATAACATAAACTTCATTAATAGAACTTCTAGAATAAAAAATTTCGTTTAGAATTTGATTGGTAAATAAACCTTTAAAATGATCATAATCTTAAAGTAATAATTTTTGAGTGAATTTATTATGTGTATCAACTATAAATCCGCAAATAATAAGTGTAAAATACATAAATATATATTCAAATTCATTATACACGTAATCAGATAATATTAATTATGAAAACCCTGATCTTTATTTCACACTTAAACATTATTTATTACATAGAAAACTTCACTTAATAAAACATAGAAGATCAAGAGGTCCAGTGTCATTGGGGATTTGGAACATTACATAACAACATAAAACATAGGACACAACATCTTATTGAAAACATCATTTATCTTACCATAACATTCCCTCGTACATAGGATTGCATGGGATAACCTGAGGACATGAATAAGGAAAGGGTGATCTATAATGACCAGTAAGGGAGTTAAGAAGGAAAAACATGAATGATATAATAAATGTTAGGCAAAAAGAATATAAATGGATCATAATATAAACATGAAAATAAAGGCATGATATAACATGATTAACATAAAATGGAAATGCGACAACAACATTTTGCATGATTTTATCCTGATGCAAGGCACATTTCACATGGAGCCTAAGTAAAACCTCATTTTAATTGAATTATCATGACTAAACCGTCATTTTATTTGATGTATCATGATACTAATATTTACCCAATGCATTGGAGAGATGTCAGGGCGCACCCTTCTTAGACATTTCATTTCATGCATAAATGCGCCAAATAGATCTTATAACATGGAATCATTCCACATCATAAGTCATTCCACGATTAAGAAATGTTGAATACACACATGAATTTAACATTCACTATTTATATGTGCGTAATGGTGAATACACATGATAGAGACATGGGTATGTTATTCACTACACAATGATTTTGGACTGGAAAATCGCGGTGCAATTTCGGCAGCATAATAGTGTGACATAAAAAATCATAAAAATGGTTGATGAGAGATAAATTTATGCTTCATAATATTTAACTAGAAATAGAATTTAATTGGTTAATATATAATCATTTCCCAATATATGTAAAGAAAATTAGATTCATAATACAACGGAATTGCATGAATGAAATGAGAAGAGATAAATTCCTTATTGATTTCGGCATAGTAACATGTGTGAATGAGAGGAATTAAATGAGAGTGAAAGGGGTATTAAATAATTAAAACAAAAATAGGGATGTATGGGACAGGTGAGAAATCATACCTCAACATTTGTAATTGAAAATAAAATAGAATAACAATATTAAGAAACTTGGATGAAAAGAGAAAGGTATGAATCCCTTACTTGGAAGTGTGACCCAAAAGGCTTGGGGGAGGCTTATTGGATGCTTGGGGAACCTTGTGAGGATTATAGAGAAAGTATGGAAGAGGTCTCATGAACTCTAAAGGCTTTGAGTGATGAGGAAGTGGGAGAATGGGTTGGTTTTTATAGGAAATGAGAGGAAATTATTTATTATTTCTGTTTGGGCTAGCACACATTAAACTAATCAATACCACAAACCAGAACATGTTTTTCCCATGATTTTTTTACAAAGGAGAGTGTAATAAAATATCTTATATGGACAATGGCCAAAATTCTTAAAATAATCTGGTTTCTTATGTGTAGGTGAGTCACACTCTCAATGAAATTCATTTAAAAAGTGAAATGTTTTATAACTCTTGGAGGGTCCACTAAAGTTTTGTAAAAAAAATAAAACATACCAAAAATCAAATTATATTAATGGAAAAACATATATTGGACGCAAAATATCATTTATAGTATTTTATTACATCACTATTGGGCCCTTATGATGTCATAAAACACATTATATATTTAAATGGTATTTAATTTTTCCCCAAAAATTCAACTATCTCAGAAAATAATGAAACATTCAATGTAGGATAATTTCAAAATCCTGATACCAAAAATAATATTCATTTTATCTAAACAATTTTCTAAATATGTGAATTTTTACTTTTAAAATAAAAACTGATATTTATAAAAAATTAATGGTTTTTGACAAAAACACCTTTCAAACTTTAATAAAAATTACAATTGTATTCATAAAATAATATGATCCTTTATATTTAATAAAAATTAATTTAATAATAATAATATTTTAATAAAATGTTTTTTAATTCAAAATTACATTAATTCATCAAAATAGATTACTTAGTTGAATATTAACTAAAAATACTATCTGCGCTTTAAAAAATATTTATGAAGTAATAATAATAAAATATAGTTATATTCATTTTATATAAAAAAATAATGCACATATTAACATTGCTAAGGTCTTGATATGTAACACCTTATAACACCCGCATAAGTCCAAAAGGTAAGGTGTGTGATGGTGATAGACTATTGGGGTTTCTTGGATAACATTGCTCGGGTGGTAATCTCTATCAACTTACACTTCTCTCATAAGTGGTTCTGTTTGAGCTTAACATGTTGAAGCTCATCCTAGGATTGGTCAAGAGTGAAGCCCAATGACGTCACCTACATTCCCAGCTCTAAAAAATGGGTTTCATATGGGGAAAGTCTATTAGATGAGTCCATCACTTCCTTTGTCTCAGTAAATTGATTTTTTTAAAGCCCTATATTAATATTAATCATGTGATCACTGTTCAACGACTATATTAGAAACTATAACATTTCTTAACAGTAATTTAAAATAGAAATACATAAAATCTATTAAGTTCATATTTTATATAATCATTTAACATAATGAGACATTTAATTAGATCAAGAGGAATTTCGATTAATGAAAATTCGGTTCATTACAATCTTCCCCCTTAAGAAATTTCAACCTCAAAATTTTCTTTTCCCACACTAAAATAGATGTGGGTAAATAAGCTTCATCATTTCCTCCGATTCTCAAATTACTTCTTCAAACTTGTGGTTTTGCCTTAACACCATGACAAGGGGAAACGTCTTATTTTGTAGAACTTTTTATCTACGATATAAGATCATCACTGGTTGCTCATCATAAGAAAGATCATCTTCTAACAATTCCACCTCTTAAGAGAGTACATGTGAAGGGTCTAGTATGTAATTCCTTAATACGGATACATGGAAGACATCATGTACTTTATCCAGGGCAGGTGGAAGTGCTAGTGGATTGGCCACAACCCTGACATGATCAAGAATCTCGAAGTGGCCAATGTAACATGGACTTAACATCCATTTCTTTCCAAACCCCACGACCTTCTTCCACAAAGATATCTGTAGAAATACCATGTAAAAAACTTTATACTCAAGGAATTTTCAACGGTTATCTGGATAACTCTTCTGTCAACTTTGGGATGCCTAGATATGTTGCTGAATGGTTTTAACCTTCTCCACCATTTCATCACCCATTTCAGCTCCTAGAAGATTACGCTCACCGAATTCATCCCCACATTCCTGTGTTCTGCACCTTTTCCCACAAAGGGCTTCATATGGTGACATTTGGATGCTCGATTGGAAACTGTTATTGTAGGAAAATTCAACCAATGGTCCCATCTGCCTTTGAAGTCCATTGAGAAATCTCTCAACATGTCCTCAAGTATTTGGATAGTAATCTTAGATTAGCCATCATTTTGAGGAAGATAGGTTGTACTAAAGTTAAATTTAGTATCCAGATCATGTTAAAGACTCTTCCAAAACTTATAGGTGAATCTTGGATCTTGATCGGATACAATATATAGCATTACTCCATATAGCCTTACAACTTCTTTATTGTAAATCAGTGCAAGTTGATCCATTGGTAAGTCCTCTCGAATCACGATAAAGTGAGCTATCTGGGAAAGATGATCCATAACAACCCATATATCATTGTTTCCTCTGTATTTCACTAGAATTTCAGTGAAAATGTCGATGTCAATGTTTTCCCACTCCCAAGTTGGTATGGGTAGTGGTTACATCATCCCCTTCGAATTTTTCCTCTCAGCCTTCACATGCTTGCATACCGGGCACATTGATGTAAATTCAACGATCTCCTTCTTCATATTATCCCACCAATAACACTCTCAAAGATCTAGATACATCTATTTGTTTCCTGGGAGAATAGAGAGATGTGATCTATGTGCATCATCCAAATGTTTCCTCTTCAACTCCTAATTTTTTGGAACACATAGTCTTTCCCCAAATCTCACAATCCCTTCATCATTAACATTTAACTATGAGGATTTCCCTTTTTTTATAGCTTCCTCTTTCTTTTTAATTCCTACTTAATCCTTTTAAGAATATTTTAACCTTTCAAAGAGATACGGTTGAGAAATCATTTATGAAAGGATTGATGATGTTCCCTTCTTTTGGATTTCCATGTACATCTTTATCAAATATAAGAAGATGGGGTCCTTCTCAATTATCATTAATGATAGAATTGCATGGTCCTTTCTTCTTAGAGCTTACACTGCCTTGTTCACTTTCCTAGGTTGGTAATGGATTCACTAGTCATAGTCTTTGATCAGCTCGAACCATCATTGTTGGTGCATGTTCAACTCTTTCTTTGTGAATATATTCTTGAGGCTTTTGTGGTCCATATATTCTCCACAAAGAGATAATGCCACCAAAATTTTAAAGCGCAGATCACCAAAGCCAACTCCAGATCATGTGTTTGACAATTATGATCATGAACATTCAATTGCCTTGAAGCATAGGCAATGACTTTGTCATTTTTCATCAACACACATCCCAGTCCCTTCTTCGAAGCAAGACTGAATACCACATAAAGTTATCTACTTGTGGGTAATGTGAGCACGGGTGCAGTGATAAGCATCCTTTTTAACTCCTTGAATCTTTCTTCCCATTCATCACTCCAAGAAAACTTTACTCCCTTTTGAGTAATCTAGTTAAGAGGGTTGGACAATCATGAGAAATTTCTCACAATTCATCGATAATTTCTAGCTAACCACAAGAATATACTAATATCCATTACCAATCATGGAATAGGCCATCCCTCAATTGTAGCTGTTGTAGAGGGTTCCACAGATATCCCATTTCTTGTGATAATATGACCCAAGAACGAGACCTCCTTCAACCAAAACTCAGACTTTTTTGTACTTTTCATAAAGCTTGTCCTTCCGCAAGGTCTATAGTACAGTTATTAGATGCTCCTCATGATCCTACTTGGTTTTGGAGTATATTAGAATATCATCTATAAAGACTGCCAAAAAAATTTCAAGGTAATCTCTAAAATCTCTATACATCAAGTCCACAACGATTGATAGAGAATTGGTGAGTCCGAAAGGAAATACTATGAATTCATAGTGCTCGTATCTTGTATGAAGAGAAGTCTTGGGGATATCTTCCTTCTTCACTTTTAGTTGATAATATCTTGACTGAAAATCCACCATGGAGGAGTATTGTTCTCCACACAGCTGATCAAACAAGTCATCAATTCGTGGGAGAGGATACTTGTTCTTTATCATGACTTTGTTAAGCTCACGACAATCGATTCAAATGCACATTGGCCCATCATTCTTCCTGATGAATAGGACTGGGGCACCCCTTGGTGAAGCACATGGGCATATAAATCCTTTATCCTGATTCTCATGTAGTTGTTTATTTAGATCCACAAGATTCATAATAACCATTCTATACGAATTCTTGGATATTGGAAATGACCCAGGTATAAGGTCAATTGATAATTCAACATCTCTTCTAGGAGGAAGACCAAACAATTCCTCAGGAAACACTTCAGCGAAATCCCTCACAATAGGCATGTCTTCAGGGATGGTTTCTTCCTTGGACTCAATCATCTGAGCTAGATACACATGGTCAGAGGGCAGTAATTTCCATGCTTCAGATGATGGAGATAAAGAAATTTAATCTTCCTCCTTTCACTTGTATAGAATCATGGGTCGATTCTTCATATGGAGAGTGATTTACCTCTCATGGAAATTTAGGATTTCTCTATATAAGGAAAACCAATCCATGCTGAGAATTGCATCAAATTCCACTAGAGGGAGTATGATGATGATTTACAGGAAGATCACTCCAATAATTATAACAGGGGAGGAGTTATATTCATGGGATGTAATGATTTACCCATTTTTCGAACTCACTGAAATCTTTAATTCCTTGAATTGTGGTGGTGTTGGGATTTTTCTACTAAACTTTTGAGATAAAAAAGAATTTTTAAAAACAGAATAAAAAATTATGGTCACTATTAATGAATTAATAACAAGCATACCTGTCACCACTTCATTATTGGGGTTCACATGGGTGGTAGTGATGGAAAAAGCTCACCCTTGATGCCTTTGAGGTTGTTGGTTGCCTTCGAAAATCCTTGGCTGAGGGAACTGATTTGAAAAGTGCCTCAATTCTTTGCAGTTGAAGCAATGAAAAACAATTTGAGTGTCGAGTGGAGAATTCCTTTCCTCTATCGTAGGCATGGGTTTTTCTTACAGATAATTAATAGCCAGGTTTCCTTCTCCTCCACACCGAAAGCATTTCCTTATCCCCTTCAGGCAATTTATGGCATGCTTCTTTCCACATCTTTGGAAAGTGGGGTGCTGTATTTTCTTAGCACCATTGGATTTATCCATCAGACAACTAGAATTGAGGTCCACCTTACTCTTTTTATCCCCATGATACTGCTATGATTCTCCGATCTCCATTTTGAACTTGAGGGCACATCAGAAAATTTCCTTATACCTATAGAAGTCACAGATTGCCAGCGCTTTCTACTGGATAGGTTTCATCCCACCAAAGAAGCAGTAAACCTTTCATTTAGGGTTAATGAAAAATACAAAGGTGTATCGTACAAGCATTATGAAGTTTTCCTCATATGCTCTGACAAATTCATTGTCTTTTTGATGAGGGAATGGAAGTCCCTTTCCATCTTATGTTAGAGGGTTCAAAAAAAATATTTAATGAGAAAAAATCTCTTGGAAATCCTTCCATTCCAATGCCTCGATCTCCTCCTCAGGCTTCGTATTTTTTATCTACGTACACCATTGATAAGCTTCACCCTCCATAATATAAGACTCCAGGGGAACCTTCTCTTGTTCAGAACATTGATGGATGAAAAAGATATTTTCAATGGAGTAGATCCATTGTTCGGAGATTGAGGGATCAGATGATCCATTAAAGGTAGGAGGCCTTTGTATCATGAAGCTCTTGATAGAGACTTGTTCTTTCTTGGTGGGGGGGGGGGGGTTGAACGTTCCTCTTGACCCATGTTTCTATTCAATTCATGAGTTAACTAAGTGATTATCATGACAATGTTCGCAATTCCCACTCCCATCAGATTGGGGATCTCATTAAAGTATTCATCGCATTGATCTTCACATAATTTTTTAGCCTAAGTCGACCTTTTATCAGCCATTGGATGGAATAAAAGGAAAGTTATGGGTAACATATAAAGGGTAATCCAAGGAAAAAACAAATGACTTGTAAATAAATTTTACTTTTTTAACTTATGAATCCATAGGCTTAAATCTATACTCAACTTTCTAACATGTATTATTAGGGGCATTTTTTTAATTCCCATAATAATGGTCTATACTAAGATTATTAATTTACCAATGCATATCCCCCTATAGTGTCATAACCAAGAGCGCAACAAGGCCCATTGTTGTGTAACAGGATACCCCAGGTCAGGCTCGAAACACCATGTCAAGGTTTTCACCCCTAGGTACATCTGTGGAAGAGCCCCCTCTACCTTCTTGTATCCAGAAAAGGATGTATTTTCTTGATAATCCACTTACTCAACACTCAACAAATATTAGGGATGTTTTTATTATACATAGTCTTGTCTCTAAGGCTTTACTAGGGTTTTCTAATCCTAATCCCAAGAATAACTAAACCTATCCTCTAATATCAACTATAATAACCCTTCCCTTTACTACACAAGTAAACATCATTTATTACATAGAAAACTTTACTTGGTAAAACTTATATGATCGAGAGGTATAGTGTCTTTGGGGATTTGGAACATTACATAACAACTTAAAACATAGGACACAACATCTTATTGAAAACTTCATTTACATGACCAATATATTCCCTCCTACTTAGCATTGCATTGGATAACCAGAGGACATGCATAAGAAAAGTGTGATCTATAAATCATAGTAAGGGAGTTAACAAGGCATAACATGAATGATACAATAAATTTTAGGAAATAGGAAAATTAATGGAGCATAAGGGAAACATGGACATGATTAACATAACATGGAAATTTGGAAACAACATTTAACATGATATTAGCATGAGCCAAGGCTGATTGCACATGGATACTATGTAAACCCTCATTTCACTTGAATTATCATGATTAAACCATCATTGCACATGAAATATCACAATAGTAATCTTTACCAAATGCATTGGAGTGCTATCAGGGCAAACCATTCATAAACATTTCATTTCATGCATAAGTGTTCAACATAGATCATATAACATTGAATCATTCAAAATTATAAGTTATTACAATATTAAGAAATTTGGAATATAGACATGAAATTACCATTCAATATTTATATGTTCTTAACAGAGAATACCCTCGATATAGAGGCATGGGCATGGTATTTACTACACAATGATTTTGCCTTGGAAAATCGTGGGGCAATTTTGGCATCATAACAATGTGACAAGAAAATTCATAAAAGTGGTTATTGATATAGAAATGGGTGTCTCATCATATTTACATAAAATTTATAGTAATGGGTTAATTGAAAAACATTTCCCAACATATGTATATGAATTTAGAGTCATAATAAAAAGGAATTGCTTGAATGTAAATGTGGAGAGAGAACTTCCTTACAGAATTTCCGCATGATAACGGGTGTGAATGGGAGGCATTAAATGAGAGTAAAAGGGGTCTCTAATAATTAAAAAATAAATAGGAAAGTATGGGGGAGGTGATAAATTATACACATACATTTATAATTGAAAATAAAAGGGCAGAACAATATTAAGAAACTAGGATAAAAAGAGAAAGGTAGGAATCCCTTACATGGAAGTGTGATCCCAAAGGCTTGGGAGAGTATTGATAGAGGATTATTGGGAGATTGAGGCCCCTTGAGGGGATTCTAGAAAGAGGAGGGCAGAGGTTGTATAAACAAAAAAGTCTTTCAGTGAAGATGAAGTGGGATATAGGGTTGGTTTATATAGGAAATGAGAGGGAATTATTTATTATTTAGGTTTGGCTCACCACACCTTAAGCTAATCAAAACCACAAACTAGCCCATGGTTTTTCCCATGGTGTTTGCTAAAGGGGAGTGGAAAACAATATTTTATAATGAAAATGGCATAAATTCTTTATATAATAGGGTTTCTTATGTGGTGGTGATTCAAACTCCAAAGGAAATTCATTTTAAAAGAGAAAATGTTTTATAACTCTTGGAGGGTCCAGTAAAGTTTTGTAAAATAAATCAAACAAACCTAAAATCAAGTTATTTAAATATTAAAACTTATATTTGATGAACATATAATTTTTAGTATTTTATTACATTACTATTTGGTCATTATGATGTCATAAAATACATTTTATATTCCAACAGTATTTAATTTTTACTGAAAAGATTGTCACTTTTAGAAAATTATTAAAAATGCACCATTGGATAATTTAGACTTCTTGATTCAACAAATAATATTCATTTTATCTAAATGATTTTCTAAATATGTGAATTTTTTACTTTCAAAATAAAATCTGACAGTTATCGTAAATTCATGAGTTTTGACAAAAACAGCTTTCAAACCTTAATAAAAATTAAAATTGAATTAATAAAATTATATGATCATTTATATTTAATAAAAATTAATTTAATAATAATAATATTTTATTAAAATAATATTTAATTAAAAAATTTATTAATTCATGAAAATATATTTCTTATTTGAATATTAACTAAAAATTCACTTTGTGATTTAAAAACTATTTAGGATGTAATAATAATAAATGAATATATATTACTTATTATATAAAAAAATAATGCACATACTAATAATGCTAAGGTCTTGATACATAACACCTTATAACACCCACATAAGACCAAATGGTAAGGTGTGCGATAGTGAGAGACTCTTGAGGTGGCACAAAAAACATTTCTCCGGTGGAAATCTCTATTAACTTCCACTTCTCTTGTAGGTGGTTCCATTTGAGCTTAACATGTTGAAGCTTGTCTTGGGATTGGTCAAGAGAAAATCACAACGACGCCACCTCCTTTTCGAGCTTCGACAAATGGGACTCATATGGAGAAAGTCTACTGGATGAGGCCATCACTTCCTTTGTCTGATTAAATTGGATTTGTTAAAGCCCTATATTTATACTAATCCTGTGATCACTGTTCAAGGCTATATTAGAAATGGTCACAACTCTTTACGGTATTTTAAAATCCAAAAACATAAAACCAATTAAGCTCACATTTTATATAAACATTTTAAATAATGAGACTTTTAATTAGATCAAGAGGAATTTCAATTAATTAAATTTTGGTATGTTACATTAATAATAATGAGAAAGTAATATAATCTACTGAAAATTTAATTTTTGTTTGGAAACTTTATTACCACATGGTAATTTGAAATTAGAAACCCATTAGATAAAATAATCAAATTTAAAACAAAATATACCATTAATAATGAATTATTTATGATATTATCTATAAATGTTGATGTATTTACATCATATAAATGAATATAGGTTCACAATGATAATGTATGCCTTAAAGAATTGAAATTGAGTCGAAGTCACTTGTCTTGTGTTCACATTTAAGTGAAATTCCATTACAATATTTTATTATAGTATTAGGAATGTCAAAAACATATAAAATTTTTATAATAAAATTTATTATGTCATATATTATCTTTTATAATATCTTTTTAGCAATTATTTAACAATTATTCATTATTTTCACTATTTCATGTGTTAATTGCCTTGTTTTTCAAGAATCTTTTGATTAGTTATTATTATAATTCTTACATTGATGATGATTTATTAATCTCACTAAATTATACCATATTTTAATTTTAACATAGAATTAGAATATATGTATGTAGAATAATCCATTATATTTGTTCATTGGAAATGAAATATAGTGTTCATGGAGAAAGTGGGTCGTATGTACGCCTGAACACTACGTCATTTCCTTATCATATTTGAATAATTAAAATTAAATGATATATACATTTATATTATAATTACAAAATCATATTTAGGTCATATATTTCACATTGATTTATCAAAACCATCCTATATATATTCCATTTATAGTGTGAACAAATCAATTCGCTTTGATGAGGCGGTAGTGCACAAATCCTTGAATAATGTTGTCCTATTCCCACAAAATTTAATGCTTGAAGGTATCTGTTATATAATAATTAAAAATAATAAAGTAATTATAAATATTATATATATATATATATATCATATATAAAAAGTAAATCCATCATTTTTTATAAACCATAAATGGAGGTAAATGGAAGAATGAACTACATCGGTTCACGAGGCGGTAGTCTACGATACTCACGGTCATTGATTATGTTTCCCCTTTGATGGATGAATGTGGAAGTGTAGGAAAAAATATTTTAAAGAAATCTAATTTTTATTATTATATTTACTTTGTGTTATAATCATGATATAAAACAAATTTATGTGGTGGAGAAGCAAATGAAACAAAAGTGATCATTGAAGAATGTTACCTCTTATCTGAGTAACTCCCTTTTGATTAAACTAAAAGACATCCTTGGTTATATTTTTAATCAATTTTATTACTATAAATTTTCAATATGGATGTTGGGTGATTATTTTTTAGCGTTTTTATGAGCTAATAGTCTTGAGAGGTGTGAATAAGAGGAAGGGGAGAGTACCTTTTTATAGTGGAGGAGGAGTGTCATTGTTATATAATTTTGAAAAAAATTACACCCTTGTTTTCTTCCATGTGAATTGTCTCCAATAATGAAACAAATTATATAAAATATAACATATGGTCGAATAATGATCGTAAAATAGATTCTGGTCATGTTTCTTGTAACTCCCCTATCCCAGTTACCTAGAGTCGATGCATTATTTTAATACATTGGCCTGATTACAAGGAATCATGTCCCAAAGGACCGATCCGTTTAGTAGTCTTGGAAAATAGATTACACAACTGAATGTTACACTACACTTTCTAACATACAACACATCATAAATAATATTTTGAGAACACCATTTTTTCCATAGCATAACCCTGTATATCAATCATAATACACTTCTTGGAATCCTAGGAAAATAAAACATAAGAAAGGGGTGATTATAGATGCTCAGTAAGGGTAAATAATATAGTGGATGCTATAAAGTTTTAAGACAAGATGTGTAATAAAAACAACATCCTTTTAAACATAAAAATGAACATAAAATGGAAAAAATAAATCAAACATTACCATATAAACATGAACATTGATATTCTACTAGTCAAATAATCACATGTAATAATTAATTTCATAACAAGAGAATGTATAATTTTAGAAATCATAACCACAAAGTCAGGACATAGTTCCAAGACAAAAATAAGAATTTTATTTTAGCCTTATGCCAAGACAATAATTCGTCTCAATAGTCCTACTGATTTATCGAGGGGCTATAGAGGGACCCACCCGTCACTTACCTAGTCCAATGCATTCCTCATATGAAAATGTTGAAACATAATGCAAACATTCGTATTAAAACTAACATAAGAAATGTCAATACCTTAACAATAAATGACGAATTGTATAAAAATATCACATCCTAAGTCAATAATATCATAACTCATTCAATACAATATGGAAGATTGTATTATAATAAATCATCCTCAATCAAGAATAACATCTAGTAAAGGATGTTGACATAGTTGAAAATAATCAATAAAACTCATTGAGATAAATACCACATTTTCATGAAATCCTTTAAAAGTCTCACAATTTAAAAATAAATAAATTTAAAAGATACTTTTGAATAAAAGTGTCCTATAAAACATTGGAATCCTTTGAAAGGAATTAACATTTTAAAAAATTACTATCCATATATATAAATCCTTAAAACCTTTTTGAAAACAAGGATATTAATGAAAATGATTTAGAAGAACAATTATTTAAACCATTTAAAATGATGTTTAGTTATAGTGTCCCTTAAAAATAATCTTTTGGAAAACTCTTTTTTGAAACAAGGACATGGATAACAAATATTTCCCAGTAAAAACTTACACATAAATAATCTCGGATAATTATGAGATTGAGTAATTGAACCTTACCTTGTAATTTCTTTGGTTGAGGGTACATTTAACCTCTTGTATACTGACCGTAGTATGTTATTAGATTATACCATAACCCTATTCATATTTATGATATCATAGGTGATCCATTAATGACTTTATACTTCCCATTTAATAGAAATTTCCATGTTAAAATAACATTTCAGGTAATAATCGCTTTCTTTATCGTACTTGTTTTAACTTGTTATTCTTGATCGTATCAATTTTTTCATGATTTAATTGCTTGCAGAATATAAACAATTATTTATGTATCATATATATTCAGAATATAAATATGTATAATAGATCGATATATGAAATGGAAAACACTGTTTATGGAGATGGTATGCCATACATATGCATAAACATTGTTTCCGTTTTCATATCTTATTGAACAGAAGTAAGTGAATGAGAAATATGTAAATACATACATACATACATACATACATAAATACATATATATATATATATATTTATAGTATCATTATTATGTCACATATTAAATTCTAATTAATAATATATATTTTTATATTCATTGTTAAATGGTGAACGTGGAAATGAATCTCATCGCGTAGTCGAGACGGTAAGCTGTACGTACACACGAGTGATGATATCATTATATTGATGGTCAAATCATATGTAATTGGATGGTATATTATATATCTAGAATCATTAACATGTTATATTAATTATTTATATATACTATTGTTATTATTATAACAATCCAAATGATGAAGTGTTGAATAACAAACTACCCCACGTCATAGAGACGTACGATAAGTCTTATGTATGCCGGTATAGTGACTTTGTCATTCATAGGATAGATAAGATAATGAATATTGTTTTACCATATTAATAATAACATTAATGTTTGTAGAAGGTACTGTATTTATTATTTTGGTAAGGAAAAAACAATGAAATTGGAAGTGGAAGACAAAAAGAAGTTTGAAAGAGGTGATGAAAAAATTACACCTCCTTCGAGTTCTTCCTTTCGATTTGAACAAAAGTGCTCAATAGGATGGATTTGTGATCAGAGTATGTCTTATATGATGAATTTAGGGTAGTTGGGAGGATATTTTAGTATGGGTTTTCCAATCCAAAAGGGCTATGGAGGCGTGAAATTAAGATAAGGGGAAATACCCTTTTATAAGAGAGGTGAGGGCCACTTTTGGAAAAGATTGAAATATAATTTTATTATAAAAATCATTTTCTGTTTTTAAGGACTCAAAATGGATTTATGTAGAGTATATGGTGGGTATGGGTAAAAATAATCTAAAAAAATATGTTTTTTACATGTTTAGGTCACCATATTAACACTATCTTTTAGATTTAAATCTTAGTTAAGTAGTTTGACATTTACCATGTCCCCTTGTATTGTTATATTAAATGTTTAATAAAAATAATATAATATTCCAAGAGAACCTCCAGAGATTAATTAGTTTTATATCTATAATAATATAAGTTATTTTTATAAACCTTATATTTTTGGAAATATTATAACATTTAATAAAATATTTTTTTTAAAAACTCGTTTGTGTCAATTTTGACACTATTTAGTATTTGGTTTTTGTGAAAGTCATAAAAAATTTATTAATTAGAAAAAAATAATTCATTAAACCCTAAAACGTCATATTAACATATAAAATTCCATTAATATTTTAAAAGTCTCAATTTACATTTAATTTACTAAATATATTATCAATTATTTTAATCTTTCATTATTAAGGTAATTACTGCATCATCATTGTGTCATAAATAAATTTAATTATTTAATGTCTAAAAATTAAAATTAAAATACCATGATGTAGGAAATATTTTAATATTTCTGAAGAATATTTATAGTTGAATTTATCTAATGTGTTACCCTATATTAAAAATGGTTTAGTTATTAAACATTGAATTTAATACATTTAAATCTTCTTTAAATAAAATATATTAAATGTCCAAATATAATAAAAGTGGATAAAAAAGATAATATTTAATTACTAATGTTTATTTTGGTCTAAATACACTTATAAAATATAATTAGGACATGTGTTGGGGTAATTATAATATCATTTTTTACCATTAATTACAATATTTACTTTAAAAGTGGAAAATAAAATTTCAAAGTTGTTATTCACCAAAAATCATTTTCATCCAATTTAACCAAATTTTACTAACCGATGTCAACTGTGTCTCTTGGAGTTTTTAAATTCAATTAACAGAAATGGGAATAATATGTTTTATTTAAATTTACTATTGTGCCTTGAAGGTGGGTGAAAGACGTTAAAAAGTTCAATAAAATTATATATATAATCTTTTTATAAAATGATTCCAATGGCTTTTGTTGTTATAATATATGTATTATGTAACTATTTTTACTTTAAGAAAAATTTTTAATTAAAAATAATTATTTAAATGATAAAGTCAGTTTTTATATACTATGTAGTATTTTTCACTATTCATCCAAAATTGAATGTATTCAGAAAAATAGAAAAAATTCAGCCAAAGATAAATTTGATATTGTGAATTTAAAACTGATGAATATTTTACCAAATAAAAAACATATATTTTTCATTAGTTAATTTAAAATTAATCCCCATTTTTAAAACCAGAAAGCGGGTTTTTGAGAAGTGAAAACTATCAAAAGATTAATATGTGTTTATGTCCAATTTAATTGTAAAATTACGTCTAATGACTAACATTGGAATAAATGATAAAAATTTAATCTAATTTAACTTAAAAAACATTCAAATTTATATTTTAACACTATAAATTATTTTTATTAAAAAATTTGTTTTTAGTTAAAATTTAGTTTTTTCCCCATTCATCAAAATATGAAAGTTATCAGAAAAGTACCAAAAATTTATCCAAACTATATTTTTATATCCCCATTCTAAATAATGATTTAATTTCACTAAATATAATATATAAATGTTTCAAATATTGGATTTAAAAAGTTTTCTCCATTAAAAGCTAGAAAGACATCATTTTCTAAAAAATACATGATTATCTGAAAAATTGAATTTGTCCTTATATTATGTATAAGAAACACAAAAGTTTAATTCTAAAATTATATAGGATATATAAAAAATTAAACATGTGGTTAATACTATTCATAAATTCTTTTTTAATGGCTAGTTTGAAAAGTCGTGGTGTGCTCGAACTCGGTGTTGCGTGTATCAGACGCTATTGAATAGCATTAGAGAGATAACATACTCTGAAATATTGGAGTGTTACTTTCTCCCCACCTTCAATAAATTTCATCATTGCAATTTTTAATTGTCCTTCAAAAATAAATGTTAGAGAATTGAAAATACCTTTGTGGGAAAACCACATCGGAATTAGGGTTAATAAAATTTAGTCTTAAGAAGAGGGAAAGGGAAATAAAAAAGTCACCACCAAATTAAGATTTAGAATATGAGAAAATTGGTGGAAATTGGTGAAAAAGAATTGGTGGGAAAATGTAAATATTTATAGGGAGTGATTGAGGTCATAAATCACACACAGGTGAACTATAAATGTAAAATTGAGGGTCTCAAATCCATAAATCAATGATTATTTAAAGTATCCTCGGTTAAACAAAACATAAGGAATTAAGATAACTAATTATTTTAGATAATCTATATTTATTTTACTTTTTTTAAAAGGATGGATTAATTTATTATAATGATAAGAACTCAAGAAACCATACTTGATTTAATTTCCTGGCATAATCATATTCTCATCATTTGGTTGTGATTCGATCTATTTTCACTTCATCCATTACACTAAGAAATGAATTTTCAAAAATGATTTTTATTTCTGAATCACATTTGATAGATCATAAGGTCTACAAGCATTACCTCAATCCTCTAAATGTTTACTTAAAAACAAATGGTTAGGTAAAAGTATTAAATAAATCATGCATTAACCTCAAAAAAATATCAAGTGTTCAACATACTCAATTCTAACAATTAGACTTGTCCAAAATACTTGTGTCCAAACTCATAGTCCAAAAATTTATAATGAATGTCAACATAACATAATGAAGATCAATTTTATCACATAACAAAATCTGAATACATTCATCATGTATTCTATTAAAACAATGTAACAATCTGAGTTTCCAGAAAACCTTATTTGAATAGGTATGTACATCCTTATTCCTTCTGGAAATCATAGAATACTGGATATACTCATTAAATCCTAAAATTTTGTAACATCCAACAATTATGTTATAAAAAACAATTAATTAGTTCTAAGGTAGTCAATAATATCCAATATACATTATCCAAATCAATTATCTCTTTTTCCGAAATCACTACCTCAGTATCAGGACCATATTAATGTTGATCTTTCTCTCAACCACATATTCTCCAAAACGTTTAACTAGATATTGAGTCACTTTTCTTAGTACCACACAATCCCAAATCCTTAATGAACTAGTACTGCGGTACAATCCTTATATAATCTATAATTCTTATTACTTTTACATCATTAATACAAAACTCAAATGTCAGAATTATTTAACAACAACCCAAGAACACTAATCAATCCTCTTTATTTGTGGTAGTATCATAAATTTACTATTATCCAATATCATCATTTGGGGAATACTATTATGATTGGGACATTGATTCACATAGTATCCTAACTCCTTGGAGATGAAGAATTGTACATTTGAAACCTTTTATACCCTTGCAATCACGTATTTGGTGTCCTTTTTCACTACACTTATAACAAACTCCAATTCCCTTCAACCATTTACCAAGTTGATTATTTCTATAGTTATCACATATGGGTAAGTATTTCTTTCCCTTCTTCTCTTTATCCATCTTTCTCTCTACCATCCTTTTCTTCTTTGGCTTCCCTTCAAATCCATATTACTCAATGAATTCTTTACTTATCCTGTTAACACATGATACTATTTCTTTATATGATGATAATATGGGGGAGAATATTTTCTTTCTAAATGTTGG
This sequence comes from Viscum album, assembly GCA_963277665.1. Classification (NCBI taxonomy): domain Eukaryota; kingdom Viridiplantae; phylum Streptophyta; class Magnoliopsida; order Santalales; family Viscaceae; genus Viscum; species Viscum album. The sequence goes on along the minus strand of OY728151.1, from coordinate 1,445,068,522 downwards.
CTGAAGACCATGAAAGATATGACCCTTCTTACTCTTTGTATCATGCATATTACTGGAGTTCTCATTCCTTCTACTAGGAACCATGTCTAAATGATGGAATACACTAGGTTAGTTTATGAATCGCAATGCATAATTCCAAAATTGTAAAATACCTAACATAAATTTAAATGTTTATCCATATAATGAATAATCATAAAAATATTTTCTATGAGGAAGTATTTACTCATAAATCCTTCATAATGGTTTGTAAGGAAAATGTTAATTATCCTAAGAATATCCCCTAGGAGTGTCAGTAACAAGAGTGGAGTAAGGCCCATTGTTTTGTACTAAGATTCCCTTAGTCAAGACCGAATCTCCATGTCAGAGTTTTCACTCCTAGGTATATTTGTGCCAGATCCGCCTCTACCTGTTTTTATCCATTCATGGGTTTTTTCTTGGAAAACCAACATAATATTTACACTACCAAAAGTTTTGGATGATCTTCTATACCAATCCTCAAACTATATTTTAGGTTAATGTTATCTAATAAGAGTTTATGTAAATATAGTTTCTAAGGTTATTTCAAAACATCCTCTGAAGACCACTGTAACGCCGCAAACCCAGTTACCCAGAGTCGGTGCATTATTTTAATACATTGGCATGATTAAAAAGAAGCAGGTCCTAAAGGACAGATCGTTTTAGTAATCTTGTTAAATAGTTTACATACATGAAAGTTACATTACACTTTATAACATACAACATATCAAAAATAATCATTTGAGAAAACCATTATTCCATTATCATAACCCTACATATCAATCATAACACACTTCTTGGAATCATAGGAAAATAGAACATAAGAAAAGGGTGGGCTCAGATGCTCAGTGAGGGTAAATAATTTAAAGGATGCAACAGACTTTTGAGGAAATATGTGCAATAAAAAAACATCCTTTTAAACTTAAATGTGAACATAATATGGAAAAAATAAATCAAACATTACCATATAAACATGCACATGGATATTCTACAAGTCAAATAATCACACGTAATAACTAATTTCATAATGAGGGAATGCATAATTCTAGACATCATGACCACATAGTCAAGTCCTCGTGCCAAGACTACAAATAATTTTTTTTCAGGGCCTTGTGCCAAGACACTTGTTTGTCTGATGAGAACTACTGATGCATCGAGGGGATATATCTGGCCCCAACCATCACTTACTAAGTCCAATGAATTCCTCATATGAAAATGTTGAAACATAACATAAAAATTTGTATTAAAACTCACATACGCAATGTCCATACTTTACCCATAAACCATGAATGGTACAAAAATAGCACATCCATAGTCAAACATATCAAAACTCATTCAATACAACATGGGAGATTTTATTAAAATAAGTCAACCTCAATAATGAATAATATCTTGTAAAGGATGTTTACAATGTTGAAAATAATCAATAAAACTCTGTGATTGAAATACCCATTTTCATGAAATAATTTTAATGTCACAAAATTTTAAAAGGAATAAATTGTAAAGATATTTTTTAATCAATGTTTCCTTTACCAGATTGAAACTTTTTAAAAATATTTACATTTTAGAACATTCATGTCCATAAAAATAAATCCTTAAAACCATTTTGAAAACATGGACATTAATGAGAATGATTTAGAAGAACAATTATTTAAACCATTTAAAATGATTTTTTAGTCAAAGAGTACCTTAAAATGAATCTTTTTGAAAAATATTTTACGAAACATGGACATGAATAATAAATATGTCCCAGTAAAAACTTACACATAAATCTTGGATAATCTTGGGAATGAGGAATTAACCCTTAACTTGTACGTTTCTTAGGTCGAGGGTATGTTTAACCTCCTGTATAATTACCATAGTATGTTATTAAATCATACCATAACCATATTAATATTTATGATATCATACTTGATTCATTTATGACTTTATAATACCCATTTAAAAAAAATTCAATTTTAAAATCACATTTCAGGTAATAACCGCTTTCTTAATTGTATGTGTTTCAACTTGTTATTCTTGATTGTATCACTTATATCATAATTTAATTGATTATAGAATATAAAACTTTATTTATATACCATATATATTCCTAATATAAATATCTATAATAGATAGATATATGAAATGGAAAACACAGTTTATGGAGGTGGTATGTCGTACGTACGCATAAACATTGTTTCCATTTTCATATCGTATTGAACAGAAGTATGTGAATGAGATATATATAAATACTTATAAATAAATATATATATATATTAATTAGAATTATTATTTCACATATTACATAATTATTAATAATATATTTTTAATAATCATCATTGAATGGTGAACGTGGAAGTGAATCTCATCGCGTCGTGGAGACGGTAAGCCGTACTTACACACGAGCGATGATATAAATCTATTGATGGTGAAATCATATGTAATTGGATGGTATATTATATATAAATAATAATTAAAATGTTATATTTATTATTTATATCAATTATACTCGTTATTATACCGATCTAAATAATGAAGTGTTGAATAACAAAAAACACCACGATGTGGAGACGGTAAGCCGTACGTACGCACATTTGGTGACTTTTTCATCAATATTATGGATAATAAAATCAATATGGTTGTACCATATTTATAATATCATAATAGTATTTTTAAGGTACTGGAGTTATTATTTTGGTACAAAAAAAATGAAAGAGGAAGTGGAAAAAGAAAAGAACATTGAAAGAGGTGACGAAATGATTAACTATTCTCCATGTTTTTCCTTTTGATTTGAACAAAAGAGGTCCTTAGGTTGGATTTATGATCAATGTTAGTCCTCTATTATGATTTTAGGGTAGTTGGGAGGAAATTTGAGTCGGTTGTGGTAGATAAAAATGGATTTAGAGTTGTGAAATTTAGAGAAGGAGAAGTACCTTTTTATAAGATATGTGAGGGCTACTTTAGGAAAAGTTTGGAATTATATTTTATTATTAAAATCATTTTCGGTTAATAATTGCTCAAAATGGATTTATATGTAGTATAATGTGGATAGGGGTTGAAGTATTCTCAACCAATAGGTTTTAGAAAAGTTTAGGTCACCATATTAACCCTATCTTTTATATTTATCTCTTAGTTAAATAGTTTGACATTTACCACGTCTCATTGTATTTTTTATATGATATGGTTAATAAAATTACTATAAAATTCCAAGAGAACATCAAGTTGTTGATTAATTATATATATATTATTATATATGTCCTATTTATGATCCTTAAATTTTTATGAATATTTTATCATTCCATAAAATAGTATTTTTTAAAATCCATTTATTTCAATTTTGAAACTATTTTGTATTTGGTTTTTGTTAAAGTTATAACAAAATTATGACTTTGAAAAAAAATCATGTAATCAACTTTAACATGTCATATTAACCTATAAAATTCATGGAATGCATCAAAAGTCTCCATTTATATTTATTTTAATATTTATAATATCAATTATTTTAATCTTTCATTAATAAAGTAATTACTTCATCATCATTGTGTCATATATAAATTTAATTATTTAATGTCTAAAAATTATTAATATACTTCCATGATATTAGAATTTTTTTTATATTTCTAATGAATATTTATATTCTAATTTATATTATGATTAACTCTATATTAAAACTGTTTTAGATTTTAAACATTGAAATTAACACATTAACTCTTCTTTAAATAAAATATAATAAATTTCATAATCTAATCCCTTTGGATAAAAGGATAATATCTTATTCCTATGGTTGATTTTAGTATAAATAGACTTATCTAAGAGAATTATTATATGTGTTGGGGTAATTATAATACCATTTTTATCATTAATTACCCTATTTAATTTTAACAGTGTAAATAAAATTCAAAAGTTACTATTCACCAAAATTATTTTCATCCCATTGAGCCAAATTTTACTTACGGATTTAAACCATGTCTCTTGGATTTTTGAAATTGAATTCTCAGAAGTGGAAAAATTACGTTTTATTCAAATTTTCTAATGTCCTTAGAAGGTGGGTAAAAGATGTTAAAAATTTCAATAAAATTTCATATATCTAATCTTATTATAAAATGATTCCAATTACTAGAATTGTATTAATTTTTGTTTTATGTATTTATTCTGACAATATGATAAATTTGTAATTAAAAGTTATTATTTAAATGAAAAATTTGGTTTTTATGTACAATGTTGTATCTTTCACTATTTATCAAAAATTGAATGGTTTTAGATAAATACCAAAAATTTAGGCCAAGCTAATGTTGATATTCAAAATTAAAAAATTATGTATATTTTACCAAATTCAAAACATAGATGTTTCATCAATTAATTTCCGATTGATTCACATTGTCAAAACTAGAAAGCGCGTTTTTGAGAAGTAAAAACTATTAAAAGATTGATAAGTGTTTTTGTCAAATTTAAATTATAAATTAATTCCAATGACTAGAATTAGTTTAAATGATAAAAATTTAATCTAATTATACTTCTTAGCACAATAAATTATATGGATTAAAAAATTTGTTTTCAATTAAAATTTCTTATTTTTTACTATTCATCAAAATATGCATGTTATCAGAAAGGTACCAAAAATTTAACCAGACTAAACTTTTATATCCCACTGATATAAGAGAATTTAATTCCAATAAATTGAATATATAAAAGTTTCAAATATCGAATTTAAAAAGGGTTACCATTAAGAGGTGGAAAACTGCATTTTTTGAAAAATACTTCTTTTATATGAAACATTGAATTTTCCATTATATTATGTTTAAGAAAAACAAAAGTGGAATGTAAAATTTATATAAGATATATATATATAATAAAAAATGTTGTTAATAATACTCATAACCACTTTTGGAATGGCTAGTTTTGTAAGTCGTGTTGTACTCGAACTCGATGTTGTGTGTAGTGCAAGCTATTGAATTACTTTAAAGAGATAACGTACTATGAAATCTTGGGGTATTACATTTATAAATAACTTTGGACCTTATGTTTAAGGTATATTCCCCAGTCATGCATGTTTTTTACTTAATTTCTATAATTATTTTAAATAACTTTCACAAATTTATTTTTTGACGAACACTATATTTTATGTAATAGAAATTAAAAATTATTTTGATTCTAAATATGGAATTTATATTTCTAAATTCGAATACCATAATTGGAAAATATTAATTACAATTTAATCCCACAGATACAATGATAAAGCTAGTTTTTATGGAAAAATCTTCAAGAATTTTAATTGATTTTATCTACAAATTAAATGTGAAATTTGATCAAATGAACTATATTTTATTAATTGAAGTATAATTATTATAAATTGCCTTTAAAAAAATTAAAAATTTAATTTAACACTTCAAATTATTCAAATGATAAAATTGTTTCTGATTAAAATCTGATATTTTAACCATTCATAAAAAATTATACTTCATAGTGGAATAAAAAATATTCCTCCTACGATAATTCTAAAATTATGATTTCAAAAATAATTTTAATTTTGAAAAAATAATTTTTACACAAATTCAAAAATATAGTTTTAAAATATACACGTCCTTAAATGGAATTATAATTTATGTTATCCCAACTAGGTTAAATACCATGTGAGGGGGGGGGGGGGGTGAATCAGTGTATTAAATATTAAAATGACATCCATTTAGATTCTTTTTTCATCATTACATAAAGTGATCTTCTTCCATTATCATATATAAATGTATGAATAGAAATTAAATCATGCACGAGACACAATAATTTTACTTGGTTCACCCTCAATTGGAAATATCGAAGGAGTATACAATGTCGTTGTGCTGATGTACCGAATCAACAATAGATATTTTCCAAAATACAAGGATTAGGAAAGATCACTTCAATACATTGGATCACTACCAATAAAAGGTTTAGGTATAGCTCACTAATTCCCAAGGGTCACTCCCTAACACTCTTTTGGTGGATCACTATCAATGGAAAAGATCACCTTCTTCATCATCATTTGCTGAGTTCTCTGGAAAGGATTCACACTATGTTTATTGTCATTTATGTCCCTTCGTTAACTATTATGAATACAACTTTAGTTTTGGAAGGATTTTATATTCAAGTCCCATATTCATCCTATTTATGAATATCTAATGACCACCAATTCACTAGGAAATCCTTTTTGAACACTTTCATGATACCCAGTACCTTTGTGAAGCTGGCCTCTCTCAGGAAGCTCAAATAACCATCATGAAGAACACAACATTAACATAACTCACTCACTCTCTAAACACTCCATTACATTAATGATGCCCAAATATTTTTGAAGGATTAAATAGATTTCATGAACATCATTTCTTTATGAACTTTCTCACAAGAACTACCTTCACAAACCATCTTCGCAAATCCAAGTCCACAGAATCTTCATAAACTTTCACTACTTTTATGAAGGGGTTATATGTATATTTATAGTTGATTCCTAAAATTCCATAATCTTAAATCCACAAAATTAAAGTTTCTCAAAGATCTCCCATTTACTTCATGATTCACCCTACTTTAGGAAGCCCCAAAAAAATTTCACCATTCACGATGATTCATGTAGTCATCCATTTTACTATCAAACGATGGAACTTTTTCAATGCAACACACATGATGCTCCAAACCAATGTGAATTTAGCTTCTTAAAACATAATGTCTCTTGATGTGATAGGTCCACATACATCAACATGCAATAATTCAAGAGGTCATGTATAATTTTGTTTTTTTCTTTATATACCTTTCTGATGATCTTACATTATAGACAGGAATCACACATATGAGTGTGATCACCTGAGAGATTTGGTAGTTCTTGAGATGTAACACATTTGACCAGATATTCTAGAGATGGTTGGCCTAGATGACCATTTCATTTATACCACAAATCATTTTCATCTTCTCTGGATAAATAGAACGTATCATCTTATCCACTTACAAGGTAGAGATTCACATTTGTTATTTTCCCTATAGAAAATCTACACCATATCTTCCTTTGATGATTCTCAAATTTTTAGTGAACCTTATATCATATCCCATGTCGAATAGTTAAATGAGAATAATTTTTTTCAGTGAGACCATTAATGAATAAGAAATCATCACATCTAATTTCTTTTCTCCAAACAAATATTTTCCTGAGAAAATTATCTTCAGGACATCATCATTTCCAAATTTAACAACATCTTCCATTTCATAATTTTTCAGATCCTTATTGCTTTTCATATGGGATTTGAATACATTTTCATGAATATAAACACCAAAATGATCATAATATTTAAGGTCAATTTATGCAACCACTACATTCTAACCTCTGTTGTTTCTCATTGATGTTTTTGACTTCATAATCCGAATAGATTGACAATCATTATATTTCTCAGAATACGATGAACCGACATCATATTTCAGAGTTAAAATTTTATTTTTTAGCTTCATATCACTTGATTATTCATGGATTTTCTTCTTTTAACCAATTTTATTCTCCTTCGCCACATTCCTCTACATGGTTGTTGTACAATATCTTACCATGTTTGAAAATACTCAACACCTTGAATAGTGACCAAAAAATGATGTCCTTGAATATTGTTTCTTTTATGGATTCATTTATTATTATTCTTCCCTTTGTTAATTCATACCTATTGAAAATACAATTTTTGTGTATCCCATATTTCTAAAAATGTATAATCATATACAGGGTGCATTCTTATGTGTCAATACTACACTACTATATTTTCCTTGTGTTCCTTAAGTCTTCTGATTATGATTTTTTCCAAAATCAATCTTCAATATCAGAGTAGGATCTTTTGGTTTCCCAAAAACCTTTACCTATAAAACCCCATGGTTTTAATTTTTTTAAATTAGTGTAACATTATTTAAATTATAAATTTATAATTATCCTTTAATTTTTTTTCTACTTCTCTGTTTTGAATTACGAAAAACGGTCATCTCCAGTTGTGATCAGTAAGTTATTTAGAGTCTAATGGAACCAACTTTATTCTTAGTGAATAGTATTATACCCTTTTGAATACTAATAGTAACATTAATATGACACTAATTAATAATTAATTTTATTATTAATTTATTTTCTTAAGGATTTAAGATAATTAAACCTTGATTAGTTTTTCAATGTGTTAAAAAATGTGTTACAAATTTCAAATTTTTATTTTTGAATAAATTTTTATTTCAAATAAAAACTAAATTAATAATATTTTAAAAATTATTTTTAAAAATTGGAGTTCATTTTTGAATTCTACACATTGAAAAATGGTAAGGGTGAAATTTTTGGGATTTTTCTGAAATTTTGGATTTTTTTTGAAGAGTGAAATACGGAAAATTTCCGTATATTGAAATTATTAGTTAAATACACTATTTTTGACATTATCGCTGATGTAATCCCACTTTTTTCAAACCGACATGAAGTTATTACAATTTTTGGTAACATGAATCAATATTACTCATAGTCTTGAGGAAAAATATTAATCCAATGATTAAAATAATGGAAAATCCCTCCTCACCTCCACTATAAATACCACCCTCATTACCCTCTTACTCTCACACATATCAATCCTTGAGAATTGTCTAAATTCTACCAAATCGTCTCCTGAAGGATATTACCCACGTCCTTGAGTTTTTTTTCTCACTAAATGCCCAAAACCAAAGGCCTTAGGGAGGATCTCATAGAGAAGAGATCAAGTGGTAAGAATCCTCTTCCTTTTTCATGTGTTTTCTTTCCAATTCCATCATTTTTTATACTCTCATTCCCTACACTTATACTAGTGGTATGAAATCTTAATAAGATTATATATTCTATATGTTATGATGTTCATGTAAGAGATTCATCATCTTCCTTCCCCTCCTCCCCCTATTGTTCTAAAAATAAAAACTCCGTACACAATGTACTGATTTACCAAAATTGTGGATGATGTGTTTGAAATATCCATTAAATACTTCAAAGAAATTTATAGAACCATTTTAATGGTTGAAAAATAATTTTATGTGTATTTTTTAACCTATTTTATATTCTCTAATGAACTTATATTCACGAAATTAAATTATATAATGAAACAAGTTCATGATTATTGAGAAATCACACAAAATGATCTAAAAACATAATAAATGATTTATCTAATGATACATCATAATATATGATAAAAAATGAATTATTGTATCATTATATATTCTAGAAATATATGAATACCATTTCATTCCACTTCTAGAATTTCATTTCCATACGAAAAGAATATCAAATATAAACCTTCCTCGGAAATCATGTAATGAACACACCCAAAACAATGGAAAGAACAAAATACTAATAATTAATGGGTGAAATTATGTTATGAAATGATAATATGGGGTGTTATAAAAATTAAATTTTTTCTATAAGATATTAATAATTTTCTTTTAACCATTACATAGAAGTTTTAATCATGTTTTAATGAAGAAAAATCTATGTTATGTGAATTCATAACCTGATTTAAATTCTTTGAATTAACATTCTACTTCATTACTTATGTGGTATTATAATATTTCATGTGATGAAGTTTGTTTAAATTATTTTGAATTTTGCGTATTTACAGTGTATATAAATATTCTATCCACTCTATTAAGTCTCACATCAATTATATTATATTTGTTTGTGACATTTCTTTTAAAATCATCTTTAAAAATTCTCTTTTATGGAATTCAAACGAAATGTTTTTATGAAATTATTCCTGTTGTATGATTGTGTTTTGGTTCGTGGGAATTTTTTATAATGAAGTGTGATACCTATATCTCCTTTCAATGCATTTGTTATTTGTATGTTGGAGGTCGGACCTATGGTTACTCCAAGTGTAACTGTAATGGTTACACAATAAGGTAGTCACGAGGGTTACAAATTATAAGGTATCCGAGATGGTTGCTACATTATGTATGTTATTCTCCAAGATAAATTTATGGTTCTTTTTTATGTTCATTATGTTTCTTAGGAATATCTTTTTTCACAACGTATATATTTTTGACAAGTATGTCTTTTTGAAAATTATTTCATGTGTTTATAAGTATTCTTGGGGTAAATTTTTCTTTTATACTTATTATATCCCCTATTGAGATTTTTGTACTCATACCATGTTTTTAATGATTTTCCGTGGTTATAAGGATGTGAAAGAAAAATAATGAATCCAAGTTAAATATTATGATGATTTTCCAATGAAAACATGTTTCTTTTGAATTTTTTTATATTTTGGAAGAAATGGATACTGTTTTTTGGTATCTTCTCAATTTAAATGTGGATTTTTATGTATGTGTTATATCCAAACTCTCTAAAACTATCAACTTTAAAAGATAATCAATGTTCTAGGAATTGATTTCTTGAATAAAATTCAAGATTATGTAGTGTAATAAAGCTAGTTTCTTATAGTTTTTATTAGAGGATGGTTGAGATAACTATAATGGCTAGGATGATGTTAACAGAATTCCAAAAATGATTTTTTTTTGAAATTTTGGTTTATTTGAAATGATTTAATATTTAAAAATTACTATGTTTCATAGAATAAGATATGAAGTTCAGAATGGTTTTACTTAGAATAAATATGGAAGCTGAAGAGGATAGGCACTGACAGAATGATATCCTTCTGAATCTGCAGCCCAGAATGGTAGGGATTAGAACCAAGAAATTTGTGATAGTAATGGAACAGATGATGCAGGAAATAAATGTTGGTGAAATCTATAAAAGATAATAACTAGAGGCACCAAAGTAGAACAAGATGATAGTGGAACATTTTATAAGACAACACCATCTTGCTTTGAATGGATGTTCTGAACTAGTAGTGGCTGAAGGATGGATTAAGGCGCTTTAGAAAATATTTGATGTTATGGGATTCTAGATAATCAAAAGGTAAGTCTTGAAATTTATCATTTTTATGGTGATGTTGATCATTGGTGTTCAGTGGTAAAAAATATCACGAATAAGGAGGATATTTATTCCTTATAGTGGGATGAATATAAAATTATTTTACTTTGAAAATATTTTAATAAAGTGGTGCAGCTGAGGACGGGGAAGAAATTCCTTTAATTGAACCAAAAGGAGGAAGATTTTGTTGATGTGTATGAAGGACACTTCACCTGACTAGTAAGGTATGCTCCAAATATTTTTCTGGACCATGATAGATTAATCAACAACTTTTAGTCAGGATTAAAGCCAAGGTGTCAAAGGGCATTGGCCTCCCGTGAATTCAAAATTTATGAGAAAATTTTACGATGTGATGAGAGGGAAGTGATGGAGTGTTTTGATGACCACATTCACTTTGGTGACAAGAAGAAGAATTGGTCTAGATGGAAAATTAAGGGTAAGAATCAGCCAAATAAATCTGATGGTAAGAAATTCTAGTTTTTAGTTTGTGACAAGTGTGGAAAAACGAACTCTGGGGAATGCCTTACCATGGCTGGGATGTGTTTTCAATGTGGTAAGATTGGAAATATGGATCGATATTGAAATGAAAATTATCCTATGACTAATCCTAATAAGTAAACAATTAAGTGTTTTAAATTGGGAGAGATGGGTCATTATGAATATGCCTTCCCAAATAGGGATCCAAATAATGCAAAGAACTAAGAAAATAAGTTGAAAGGTATAGTGAGATCCATTGTGATTATGTTATTAAATTCTAGGCCATCCAATGAAGTTTTATCAGGTAGCCTATTTGTTTACTCATATTTTTCTAATGTTTTGTTTGATACGAGCTATACACATTCATTTATTTCTAAGCATTTATTTGGTAAATTAGAAATATCACCTCAACAAATGAGACCAGAACATATTGTAAAAACACAAGGGGAAATATTATAGCAAAGTGGAATTATAAGAATCTTTCTATTATGGTCCATGGAAATACATTACCAAAAAATATTGTTGTTTTTCCCTTAGTAGAGTTGTATGTTAATAAGTGAATGTATTGGATTCCTTTTTATCATGCTATGATAGACTGTAGATTTAAAGAAGTTGATTTTTAGAAAGAGTTTCAGTTTTTATAAAATAATGAACACAAAAAATTGATAACATATCAGGATGCTGAGAAACTATTGAAATATGGAAATGGATGTTGTCATGACCATATTGTTGAAATAAGTGAACTATTCTGTTTAATGATGTGCCAGTGGTAAATGAATACGTTAATGTTTTTTCAGATGAGTTACCTGATGTCATACCTGATCAAGAAGTCGAATTCAAAATTTAATTAGTTCCCGATGCTAATATAATTTCAAAACCCCAATATATGATGGATCAAATAGAACTTATGGAATTGAAAAATCAATTGTTGGAGTTTCTTGATAATGATTCATTCGTCCTTACACTTCACTATGGGGTGATCCTGTTTTGTTCGTAAACAATTTGGTTCCATGAGAAATTGAATTGATTATAGAGCCTTGAATAACATAACTTTTTAAAACAAGTATCGTTTTCCTCATATCGATGACTTATTTGATCAGCTCTAGTGAGATAAGTAATTTTACAAGATTGACTTGAGATCTGAATACCATCAGTTGAAGGTGAAGGATTATGACATCTCGAAAACATATTTTCGTACTAGATATGGGCATTATGAAGTTGTTCCCATTCCATTTGGGTTACCAACTGAACCAATTGTATACATGAATCTTATGAATAGAATATTTCTTGATTTCATGGAAAATTTGTGGTTGTGTTTAATGAAAACATTCCTGTATTTTCAATGAGTAAAGAGAAGAATGAATAACATATAAGGGTTTTTTTTTCAAACCATAGTAGAAAATATTCTGAATTGAAAATTTAGAATGTTTTATTTTTGGTTGAAAAAGAATGGTTTTCTTGGGAACATTGTAAATAATGATAGAATAAAAGTTAATATTTCCCAAACAAAAGTGGTTGATGAATGGCCAAGACGTAAATATATTACATAGATTCATAGTTTTATTGGATTAGAAGGTTATTAAAAATAGTTTGTTTAAAACATTTCACATTTATCTATCCCTCTAACTAAGTTAACGTGAAAAGGGGTTAAATTTATTTGGATAGAATAATGTGATAATTGTTTTCAAGAAATGAATAAGAGATTGGAAAATGATACATATTTTCATGGCCTTCTTGAAATGGTGACTTTTTCATCTATAGTGATGCTTCATTGATGGGACTTAGTTGTGTTCTGATGCATAAAGATCAGGTAATTTCTTATGTTTCAAGAAAACTAAAACATCATGAGTTAAATTATCACACACATGATTTGGAATTGGAAGCTATGGTTTTTTTATTTGAAAATTTGGATGCATAATTTATATAGAGGGAAATTTCAAATATATACTGATCATAAATGTCTAAAGTATATATTCACTCAAAATGAATTAAACATGAGATAGAGAAGATGGATTAAACTGATAAAGGAATATGATTTCATGATCAATTACCCTCCAAGAAATGTAAACAAAGTGACAGATGCATTGAGTTGAAAACATCATGCATCATTAACCATGTTACGTTTCTAACAAGATACCTTGATTAATTATTTCATGAATTTTGGAATAGAAGTTTTTCGTCAAGGAAATAACTCTATTATGTTTCTATTTTCAGTGATTTCATCATTATCAGACAGAATTAAACTAGCATAGAAGGAAGATCGTGAGCTATAGAAAAAGGAATAATTGGTTAAATGGGTATGTTTCCATAATTTCACCTTGATAAATATTGAGTTTTAAAACATAGTAAAATTTTTTATGTTTCTTGTGATTTTAGTTGAAGAGTGATTTTATGTGTGAAGCTCATAGTTCCCCATTTTTAGTTCATCTACGTAGTACTAAGATTTATAGATACTTTCAAGAGTATTATTAATGGGATGGAATGAAAAGTGATATTTTAGATTTTACCATGTAATGTTTTGAATGGAAATAGCTTAAATAAGAGCCGCGGTTACCGAAATGGATGATTCAGCCTTTTCCAATGCTATAGAAGAAATGGGATAATGTATTTGTGGAATTCTATATAGGAATAAAAAATACTTCTCAAGGTTGAAATGTGATTGGGGTTGTTATTGATTAAAAAAAATCTTTACATTTTCATTCTATTTGAGATACAATTTCATTGGATCATCTTTCTTGACTGTACCTTAAAGATATTTTCATGTTACATGGACTTCCTATTTCCATTATATCTTACCAGGAACCCATGTTCACAATTAAATTTTGGAAGGTCCATCATAAGTAGTTGGACACAAATTTAAATTTCAGTACATCATTTCATCCTAATTCAGATGGGAAGTCATAATGAATGATTCATACTTTGGAGGATATGCTTCGATCTTGTTCAATGGAATACCATTTAAGTTTGGATCAACATATTTCTTTAATTTACTTTTCTTATATTAACAGTTTACATTTCAGTATACAAATGTCACCTTTTGAGGCATTATATGGGAAGTAATTTCCAACACTAGCTTTTGGGTATGAAGTCGATGGAAGGTAGTTGATGGGACCAGAATTAGTAGAGGATGTGGCTAAGAAATTAAAGATTCTCCGAAAACACATGAGGACAACGCAGAGCAGGTAGAAAAGTTATGCTGACAAAAAGAGGAAAGAATTTTCTTTCGAGTTAGGTGATCATGTTTTTCTAAGAAATTCACCATGGAAGTGTGTTATGCATTTTGGTAAGAAAAGAAAGCTAAGTCCATAGTTCATTAGACCTTATGAAATCCTAGATATGGTTAGGCCAGTAACCAACCATGTTTATTTTCTTCCGAGTTTATCTTAGGTGCATAATGTTTTTCAAGTTTTGATGTTGAGAAATTATATGCTAGATTCATATCATGTTTGGATCCCAAAAGTAGTTTAGGTGGAAGATAACATTTCATATAAAGAGAAACCAGTTCCGATTCTTGATAAAAGGGAAAAAGTATTGTAGAATAAATAAATACACTAGGTAAAGGTTTTGTGGATAAACCACATGGTTTAAGAAGAATAATGGGAATCTGAAAATTCTATGATTGAATGGCGCCCTCACTTATTTAATAAGTAAATAAAATTGCGAGGGTGCAATTTATAGAAGGCAGGTATAATGTAACACCCCACGATATTAAAATTAATTTGAAAAGAATGAAACTTTGTTTTTTGTAGATATTTATAAATATCCTTTACACATAATTTACTTGTTTTATGTTTTTAATTTCAAAAACATTGATCTACAGTTGTGATTAGTGAGTTATTTGGAGTCTAATGGAACCAAATTGATTTCTGGTAAATAGTAACATACCCTAATGTACAGTAATATTAATAGTAATATGACTTTATTGAAAAGTAAATTTTATTATTATTTTATTTTATTAAGGATTTATGATAATGAAAACTTGATTATGTTTTCATGTAGTTAGAAAATGAGCAATATATTTAAAATTGATATTTTTGAATAAATTAATATTTTATATAAAAATTAAATTAATAATATTTATAAAATTATTTTTAAAAAAGGGAGTTATTTTATAATACTACCAATTGAAAAATGGTTAGGGAAATTTTTTGAAAGTTTCTGATTTTTTTGAATTTTGTGCAATAGTGAAATACGGTAAAATACCGTATATTCAAATTATTAGTTAAATACACTATTCTTGACATCATCACCAATGTAAGACCACTTGTATCGAACTCAAATGCACTTATTACTATTTGGGTTCACATAAATAAAAACTATTCATATTCATGAGCAAAATATTCACCTAATTATTAAAAATAATGTAAAATACCTCATCTCCTCCACTATAAATACCACACTAATTCCCATATTCCTCTCACACCTCTCAATCAATGAGAACTATCTATGTTCTACAAAATACCCTCCCCAAGGATCTTCCCCACATCCTAGAGCTACTGGTCTCTACAAAATCACAAAACCAAAGTCCTTAAGGAGGATCTCAAAGAGAAGAGATCAAGAGTTAAGAATCCTCTTCCTTTTTCATGTGTTTTCTTTCCAATTCCTTTTGTTTCTTATAATCACTTTCCATACCCTTATCTAGGAGTTATAAACTCTAAGGAAACTTATATATTATATATGTTACCATATTCTTGTAAAATATTCATCATATTCCTTCCTCTCCCCTCCCTCTTGTTCTAAAATAGACTCACCATCCACGATGTTCCGATTTACCAAAATCATTGACTTTGTGTTAGAAATATCAATTAAATCCATCAGAGATGATCATAGAACCCTTTTAGTGGTTGAAAAAGAATGTAAATTGTTTTTTTTATAATATTTTATGTTCTATAATGAACTTATATTCATTACATGAAATTATATAATGAATCAAGTTCCTAAATATTGAGGAACCACAAACAATAATCTAAACAAACATCATTAAAATTTTATCTAATGATCCATCATCATATCAGATAAAGAAATGATTTATAGAATCATTATATATTTTTTGAAACATAGTAATAGAATTTCATTCCACTTCTGGAACTTCATTTCCATATGAAAAGAAAATCAAATACAAACTAGCCGTGGAAATCGGGGAAAGAATGCACCAAAAACAATGGAAAGAAAAAATACTAATAATTAAAGGTTGTAATGATGTTACAAAATGAAATTTTAAGGTGTTATAAACATGAATATATTTCTATAAGATATTTATATCACTCATTTAACAATTATACAGGTGTTTTAAATATGTTGGATGTCTGAAAACCCCAAGGTAAGGGAAATCTTAACCCGATATCCATTATTTGGTTTAACATTATATATCATTATTTATGTGGTATTTAAATTGTTTATGTGATGAATTTTGTTTAAATTATGTTTAATTATGTGTATTTATAGTTTATATAAACATTCCATCCTCTCTATTAGGTCTCACTTCAATTACATGATATTTTTAAGGTATTTCTCTTTTAAAATCCTCTTCTAAAATTCTATTTTACGAAATTCAAAAGTAACGTTTTTATGAAATTATTCATGTTTCATTATTTTTTTTGGTTCCGGGTAATTTTTTATGATGAAGGGTGGGACCTATATCTCCCTCCAATTTATTGGTTATGTGTAATATGGAGGTCATCTGTATGGTTGCTCAATGTTTAACTACGATGGTTACATAATAAGGTAGTCGTGAGGGTTACAAATTACAAAGTAGCTAAGAGGGTTACAACATTTTGTATGTAATGCTGAAATATAAATTTATGGTTATTTTTATGTTAATTATGTTTTTTGGGAATCTCATGTTTCCCAATGTAATTATATATGGTCGACAAGTATGTGTTTTTGAAAATGATTTCATATGTTTATAATTATTCATGGACAAATGTTTTCTTTTCTACTTTTTATATCCCTTATTGAGATTCTTGTTTTAATCCTAGGTTTTAAAATTATTATCATAGATAATAATGATTTTTAAGACACTAAAGAAATTCAAGTTAAAATTTATGAAGGTTTTCCAACGAAAACATGTATTATTTAAAAAGTTTTTTATTTTGGATGAAATGGGTACTGTTTTAATTCTATCTACTATATTTAAATGTGGAATGTTATGTATGTGTTATATTAAAACTATATAAAACTATAAACATGGAAAGATTTTAAATGTGAAAGGATGTAAGTACTTGACTAAAATTAATGTTTATGTAGTGTAATAATTCTTCGTTATGATATTACCACCTTTTGTTTTTGATCAAGCCCCATACAAGTCTCATCATTTGGATTTTTATATTTCTTCTATTTTGCTATATATCTTTGGTTCACATTCATCTTTTCCATTTCATGTATGATCTTCTTTCATAATATCATACAAACATTCATGAATTTTTCATGGTCCTAAACACTTCTTTATGGGTTGATTAATTTCTCTTTATGTTCATTGATATGTTTGATTTGTTATTTTCCTGTTTTAGTCAAACTCTCAATTTATATTTTCCTTTCATCAATTTTGATATTGTAATCAACTTCTTTTTCTATGATCTATATCATTGAAGACATTAGTTTTTCAATTTGTTCATTGAACTAAAACTTATCTTATTCATATTGTTTTATATAATGTTTGGAATCTCAACCCAGTTTATTGGATTTCTTTTTTTGGCTCTCTAAACAACTATATCCTCAAGAGAGGCTACTAATTCATCCATCACATCAACTCTTAAT
This sequence comes from Viscum album, assembly GCA_963277665.1. Lineage (NCBI taxonomy): Eukaryota > Viridiplantae > Streptophyta > Magnoliopsida > Santalales > Viscaceae > Viscum > Viscum album. Next base: position 1,445,050,374 of record OY728151.1, on the reverse strand, counting down.
TGGAATTATTATTCATTATTTTCACTTTATTCCATTTACTAATTTTTTTTACATATTCCACCATATCATTTTATTCTTGATCCCTGTAGTCTCTAGCTCATTTTCCTCAGACTCATATGAAATGTCATCTTCTTTTGAAAGCACATTTTTCCTTCTAAGGAAAGTTTCTTATAATTTTTCATACCATTCACAAATTTAGAATATTTATTCACGGGAATTTCAACTTAGTCATCTTTTTATTCTTTAATCTTCTTGGGTTTCTATACATTAATATGTCCAGCCTTTCCGCATCAAAATAATGCAAGAGGATGATTCCCATTGAACATTACTTTTCCTCGATGAATATTTGGGGAAAGGAATGACATCATCTCATTCATATCTTCTTCGTCCTGACCATCTTCAATGGTTAGATTCTTTATGGAATTGAATTACATTTCATTGGACAACAGATTTCTCATTAACTAATTATAATCATTTGTCATCTCATATGCAATAAGAGTACAATGAAATCATTCCATTTTCAGTTATTTTGGATCATTATCTTCCAATATATAATCGTTTGGATAAAAACCATGAGGAATTGTTCTCAAAACGTTTATTAACTATCTTTATAAAATCAATAATTTCTCAGAGACCAAATATTTCATCCAAAATAATATTGACCCGATCCACAAATGTATCAGCATACTCAATAAGTTTCATTGTGAGACTGTCATACTTGTTCAATAGAACATACAACATTACTTATATGAATTTTGATTCTATAAAATAAATATTCAACAAATTTTCCCACAGAGCATGTGATGACTTACATGAAACCACCTTTGAATATTTTATATATTATTGGGCTCCCCCTAAATCATTGATTCATTTAGTGTTAATATACAATTCCTTTTGGTCATCATATTATAATGCATTGTTGTCGATATTGGAGGAAATTCCATGCATATCTCTTTTAAAGACATAAATTCCAAATGAATAGATTTTGTGTTGTATATTATTATTTTATAATTGAAAATTATTTCCATTGAAAATAGGAATCCCTCTGTTATTAACAACATCAATTTCATTTATTGATAGAGAACCACAAACTTTCAACCTTTATCTCTCATACCAATTATTATCCCAACAAGTTTAATTACTCTGATAGGGGGCTGAATTAGGGTATGAATGATTAAAAAACTACCTCTTCAAATCTTGTTTTTTCATTAAAAAAAACTCTTCTCTCCTTCTCCTGTAAAAATTTATGAATAGAAATGAAATCATGTATGAGACATAACGATTTTACTAGGTTCACCCTCACAAGGCTATGACCAAGGAGTATACAACAACAACATATTGATGTTCCAAATATACTAATGCGCACTATGGAAATACAATGTTTATGACATTTCACATATATTCCCCGAATCACTACTTTAACAAGGTTTAGGGAGAGCTCACTACTTCCCAAGGGTCACTCCCTAACTCTCTTTCGACGGATCACTACAGATGTAAAAGATCCACTTCTTCCTCTTCCTTTACTCACTACCCTAGAAAGGATTCACACTAATTTTTTGGACATTTAGTTCCATTTTTATCAATAATGAATAAATCCTAAATTATAGATAGATGCCTTGTTGAAGTCCCCCATTAATATAGTTGATTAATATCTCATTACCCCAAATTCACTGGGCAGTCATTTCTTAACACTTTCATGATGCTAACTACCTTCTCAAAGCTACGTACAATGCAAGCTATTTCACTATTAAAAGGGAAACGTACCTTGGAATCTTAGGGTGTTACATTTCTGATGTTTATTTCTAAGATTTCTACTAATATTTCTACGATACCATGTTTAGCGGCCCAATCCCATAAATCCTAGAGTCAATGTCCTGCTATCATTATATTAGCATAAGATAAAAGAAAATCATTTCCCAAAGGAGAAAACAGTTTAGTAGTAATGGTAAACTAGATACATATATGAATGTTATATTAGAAAAGATTAACCAAATCACAAAACAATTTTTTAGGATAATAACCATATTCCATATAGAATAACCTTTCATAGAATTCTTTGTACTCTACAATTAGTATTAGGGAAAAGAAAAAAATAACGGAGAGGTGAAATGATTAGTAGGTATTTTTTATGAAAAAATCAATAACGAATTAATGGGAATAATCATTATAACTTTGTAATTAACTGAACATACATTCCATGAATTCAATAAACTGAGAATGTAGTGTATAAAAAATATTCCAAGGTAAATAAATGAAAAAAGATGTCATTTAAATAATTTGACAAATAATAAATAATATAGTATGTTCTAAAACTAAAAAAATGAAATTTAGTCAATATGATGAGAATTAAATTCATAAATGACATTATCATAGTGAAAATCAGATGGATAATAAATAGTGAATCAAAATGAAGGAAATGCTTAACTATCTGATATGAGGATTGAGGAAAATTAAAATATATATTGTTAATATATTTCACAAGATGATTTAAAAATACCAGTAGAAACCCATTTAATTTGTGCAACTAATTTGTCTCAAGAGAACCAATTGAAGCATTGAGAAGATATAAAATGTCTCAGAACCTCCCATCAATAACTCTCCAAAGTATTCCTCAAATAAAGTAATCAATTTAATAAATTAATATTATACCTTATCATATATCTGTATTGAATAAACAATATGGATTTATCATTATTTCACTAGTTAATAAAATAACTATCAAAGTACCTATTATATGTAAAAATGGAATATAGTTTAGGAAATAAACATATCCATGATTAATAATATGGATATTTAGGGGAAATTTACGATCTACTGGTCATAGGAAATTTGATATTTCATGTGGAATAAATGGAATCAATGAATTTAACGTTCATACTATATTTTGTGAATGAAATAAAATACCATCTAGAGGAAGAATATGAATGGTCTCAAAACATCATATCCCATATATTGTTAAAATAAAAGCTTTTGGACTTTGATGAATATAAATAAAATAAAATCATATATTAAAAATATTATGGAGGAAAATATACTTTTTTTAGAAAACCATATTGAAATAATTTTATATGAAAATAAATTTTTAAAACAGTTCCTTTAATTAAAAAATTTTTAAACATGAAATGTAATACTCAAGGAAACAACAATGTTTAATTATGTATATGTATTACAAGGTAAAAATATCGTTCCTTTTGAAATGTAAAAGGTTTAAAATTTCTTATTTTTAAAGTGACAAAAATTTTCTTTTTAAAAAATATTTAACCGAAAAATTGGGTGAAAATTATTTTAATAAATAATATGGTAAGGTAAAAAATTTATTTAAGTACTTTTTAGATTCTATTTAAAAGAAAAGTAGTTCTTCGACTAAAAAAATATTTCTGGTTTTCATAAACAAATTGAAAACATTATTGAGTAACAAATAATGGAATGTGGCAGAATTAATTGAAAAGGTTATGAATAACCAATTGAGAGAAAAATGGATAGTGTATTTACAAATTATCATATAAATTATTTTGAGGATATTTCATTAATGAAAAATCATTATTAGAGTGAGATTAGGATGAAAAGCCTTTAAATTATTAAAATGTTGAAGTGATAATTGATAAATGAATTGATTTAGTGCATCAAATGTATATCCACAAATCTGAAGTGGATATAAATTAATATACATTAAAAATAATTATAAACATAATCATAGAATATTAACAACAACGATGAAGTAATATAACCCAAAGAAAAAGGAATTTAGTGATGAAATTTCCTTACCACTTGGTAATATTATGTTCAAAACCTCTTAAATGAAATATTTAAATTTGAAACTCAAAATTCAACTAATAATGAATTATTCATGGTATTAAATTTTAACGTTGTATTATATAAAACATATATAAGAAAATACATTCATAATGATAGTGCACTCATCAAAGAACGAAAATTAAGATGAAGTCCCTTATTATGTGTTTTTGTTGAGGAGAAAATCCAATAACCTAATGTATAATGGTTTTAAGAATTAGAAAACTTATAATTGAATCAAAAAAATATTTATAATATCATTTTCTGTCTTCTTATAATATCTTATTACATTTTTATCGTTCTTTTATAATTTTCACTATTTTTTGAGTTAATTGCATAGTTTTCCGAGTATGTTTTGACATGATATTTTTGATCTTATTGAATTAATAATTATATAAAGATATAAATAATTTAAAACATGATTTATTTATCAAATATATTAATTATATATGTATTTATAAAAATCCATATTATTTGGAGACAGGAAATGAAATGCAACGTTCAAGGAGATGGTAGGTCGTAAATACGCATGAACTCTACTTTGGTTTTTTTGGTGTATTTAAAATATTTAAAATTAAATGATATATATATATATTATAATTAGTATACCATATTTCTATATTATATTTAACATAATTTTATTTTAAACATCCTTTATACTATCCTTTTAATGCGTGAATGAATCACATCGCAATGATGAGGTGGTAGTCCACACGTCCACAAACGAAGTTATCATATTCCCAGAAAGTTGAAAAAATGAGAGTATGTGTTATAAAAGAATTAAAAAATAATAAATAACTTATAAATAATATATAATATATCTAATCTATAAATAAATAGTTATTTCCAACAATGGAATGTGGTAAATTGAAGGATGAATGACATCGGTTCGTGAGGAGGTAGTCTTCCATACACACGAACAATGATTAAATATCCCATTTGATAGATATGTGTGAATGTTTAGAAATAAATAATATCATAAAAAATATAAATATATTGATAATTCTAAATTAATTATATAATCATGATATAAAAATTACTTAAGGGTGGAGAAGTAAATGAAACCAAAGTGACTATTGACGAATGTTACCTATTTTTGTAACATCCCAAGTAAGTAATGAATAATAGATATTTTTTTATCTATGTCTATTAATGATTAAGATAGTGTCATAGAGGCTTAAAATGAAAATAAATACAATCTTATGCATGGAATACACTAATATTCTTGAAAGATTGTTTTACTGCCTTTTGATGGAAAACCATTTTTGAATCTATATTTTGACAATTTTATAGACTACGTTTGTTAAAATAAACTTATTCTTTATGATTGGGACATCAAAATTTACCTTGTATGAATTTTTGGTATTTTTCTGACAATGTTCATTTTTTAATGAATAGTGAAAAATACTGCATTTTACATCAAAACTACTCTTTAATATAATTTATTTATATGATTATATTATGTTTTGAATTGGTTTTTAAGTGAAATTAGAATATATTTTTACCATTTTATCCAATGGTGGTCATTGGAAATCAATTTCACTATGAAATTAGACTTAAACTAGTGTCAATCTTTTGATACTTATTGTTTTGTAAAAACACGCTATTTGCTCTGACAGCGGGAATTAATTATTAAATTAATTAATGTGACATATATGTTTTGAATTTTGTAAAATAGACTTCATTTTTGAATTCAGAATATCAAATATAGCTTAGGGTGAATTTTTGGTAATTTTCTGAAAAACTTCAATTTTTGATGAATAGTGAAACCACTAAGTGATAATCAAGCAAACTGATTTTTCAGTTAAATGAAAGTTTTACTGTAACACCCCAAGCTTCTACGGTACGTTTCCCTTCGAATAATGCGATAGCGTGTGTTGTACGCAACCTCGAGTTCTAACACACAACACAACTAATTAAACTAGCCGTTGTGAATAGTAATACCTACTTTTTGAAATCATATATATTTTATATTTCAAAATGGACTTCATTTTTGGATTCGGAATATCGAATTTAGCCTAAGGTGAAATTTTGGTACATTTCGGATAACTTTCATATTTTGATGAATAGTGAAAATTACTAAATTTTAATTAAAAACAACTTTTTTAATCAAAATATTTAATAATGATAAATTATGAATTTTATTTGTTTTAAAGTATATTTAGAATATATTTTTACCATTTAATATAATGTTGGTCATTGGACATAATTTTACAATTAAACCGAACATAAACAAGTGTCAATGTTTTGGTAGTTATTATCTCTTAAAAACACGCTTTTTGTTTTGACAGCGGGAATTAATTTTAAATTAATTTCTGCCACTTCTGTGTTTTGAATTTAGAAAAATGGATTCCATATTTGGAATCAGGATGTTCAAATTGTGTAAATAGGTAACTTTTATTTTTAGACATTTTGAATAATTACTGCGGTAAATATTTTATTTACCATGGTTAAGGGTAAATCCGGTAAATAAGGGTTAAACAAATAATATTATAATAATACTAAATTACCCTAAAACGTGTCTTAACCCTATTGGTTGATACATAGTCGACCATGGGCATCTTTGGGTCTATTTTGGGACCCCATGGATCCACTTGTAAGTGATAATGACACTTTATTTTAATTAAGTCAAAATGAATACAAAAATGACACAAGCATATATCTTTTAGAACAAAAATTTTTACATAGGGTTATACATGTTGGATTTTCGATTATAAATATTCATTAGAAAGATAAAAAGATTTCCTACATAATGATATTTTATTTATAATTTTTAGACATTAAATAAGTTATTTTATTTATGACACAATGATGATGCAGTAATTACTATAATAGTGAAAAATTAAAATAATTGATATTATAAATACCCAAATAAATATAATATGAAACTTTTAATGAATTAAACTAATTTTCTAGGCTAATATGATATATTATTATTGATTTAATGGACTTTTTTCGAAGTAATCAATCTGTTATGAGTTTCACAAAAATCAACTATTGAATAGTGTCAAAATTGACATAAAAGAGTTCTTAAAACGAATATTATATTATTAATTGATATTAAATTACTAAAAATCTAAGGTTCGGCCAAGAGACTTATATTATGATAGGTTAATCATTAATGGACCACTTGGGGGTCTCTTGTATGTATATAGTAAGTTTATTAACCATAATATATAAAATACAAAGAGACATTGTAAAAGTGAAACTAATTAACTTAGAGTTAATACTTAAAGATAAGGTTAATATAAGTACCCAAACCTGTCTAAATTCTATTTGATGAGTTGTTTTCGACCTATCCCCACCTCATCCTTTGAATAGTCAACTTTGGAGCCTTTAGAAACCGAATATGAATTTATTATAAATTAATATTTCTAGCTTTTCCAAAGGTGCCCCCCACCCCTCTTATAAAAGGGTACTCCTCCTTCTCATTTCTTCACACCTTCAAAGCCTTTTGGTTCGGCCAAACTCTGCCCAAATAATCTCCCAACATCCCTCACTACAACCTAGGGGCATTAGTTTGATCATAGAGCCAACCTAAGGAGCCCTTTTGATCAAATCAAAAGGAAGAACCCGAAGAAGAGGTAATGATTTCACCACCTTTTTCTAAGTTCATTTCTTCTTCCACTTCTTCTTCCTTTGTTCTTACCATTCTAAAATAATAACTCCAGTATCTCACATATACTGTGATGTTATTATAAGTATGGTACAACCATATTCAGTATTCTATCCACCCTTTGAATAACATGTCACCATACGTGCGTACGTACGGCTTACCGTCTCCACGTCGTGGTGTAATTGTTATTCAATATAATATTATTTGCATGGGTATAATAATGATGTTTAACTCATGTAAATAATAAATATAACATGTTAATTATTCTGTATATATTATATACCATTCATTTATATATTATTTTAATATCAAAAGAATGATATTGTCGCTCGTGCGTACGTACGGACTACCGTCTCCACGAACACGATGAGATTCATTCTCCATCGTAACCATTCAAGTATAATTATCATTTGATGATTTAAAAATGATGTTTAAGGACTAGATATCATTCTGGATATGAATAAGATACAACAACCATGTCTTATGTAACAAAACATATAAAAGAAAATGAGTAAGTTAACACCCGAAACGACGATAATTCTAAGATATTATTAACAAATAAATGTTAAAAGATCATATATGATATCATATTAATATATATGATTCTTGTATAATTTAATAACAATTATTTCACCATTATACAGGAGGTCAACCTACCCCAACAAAGGAAAAGTACAAGGTAAGGGTTATTTCACAATCTCTTCATTATCCGAGGTTGTTTATATGTAATAATCTTCTGAGATCTCTTTATCATCCACATCCATGTTTCTTAAAAATGCATTTCAAAACATTTTTTACTATTTACTAGAATATGAGTTAAAGTCATTTCTACCCTTTTTGACTTTTATAAGTGGTTTATAAAGGAATCTTTCGGTCCTTTTTAACCTTTTCGACAGAATTGAGGTAAGAATGTTTTTTTAACTTATACGGTGGGTGCGGTTATTTTCCGCCGTTGTAAAATCGTCAAAGCTTCCCTTAAAATCTTATAAGATTATTTTCAAAGAAAATGTTTGATTTTATATGGATCTTAAATGATTTCAAAATAAAAGGAGATATTTCTTTAAAAAGAATTTTGATTTCATCTATGTCAACATCCTTTGATGAGTTTTAAGATTATTTGAAGTTGATTTATTATGATACAAAACTTCTATATTGTATTGAAGGTTTTGTGATATGTTTGACTGTGGATGTGCTATTTTTATACCATTCATAGTTTATTGTGAAAGTATTGACATTTCGTATGCTAGTTTTAATACGAATGTTTATGTTATGTTTAAACCTTTTCATATGGGAATGCATTGGACTTAATAAGTGACGGGTGGAGCCCGCTATAGCTCCTCGATGCATCGGTAGGTCTCATGAGACAAACTAGTGTCTTGGCACAAGGCCTTGACAAAATCTTATTTGTAGTCTTGGCACGAGGCCTTGGCTATGTGGTTATGATAGTCTGGCATTATGCATTCCAACATTATGAAAGTGGTTATTTATTTTTGCATGTGATTATTCGATTAGTGGAATATCCATGTGAATAAGTAAATGGCATTATTTCATTTTATTTATGCCATACCATGTTGAAAGTTCATGTTTAAAAGGCTTTTGTTTTAGTTATACATTGCCTTAAATGTTTATTCTTATTGATGAAAGTTTCCGCTATATTGTTATCCTTACTGGGCATTTGAGCTCACCCCTTTTCTATGTTTTATTTTTCCCAGGAAGTGAAGATGTAAGTTATGAATGACCTGCAGGGATATTATGAGGGGATTGTAGTGTGGACTGTGGAAACATTATGTTGTTGTAGTAGTTTTTGATTTTATGATGTAATGTAAAACTTATGAATATATCTAGTGTTTCCAAGGCTACTAAACCAATCGGTCTTTCGAGATTTGATCTTTCTTGTGATCATGCCAATGTTATGTAATTAATGCACCGACTCTGGGTAGCTGGGGTCGGGGCGTTACAGTTGGTATCGGAGGAAGTTTAGTACAAACCTTGGAAGCTAGATTTAGATAAACTCTGATTAGAGCACGTTGACCTAAGATGAACTTTGAGGATTAGTATAGAAGAACTTCCTAGAATTTTGGTATTGTAGAGATTTTGTGAGTTTTCCGAGCAATACATCCCTGTCTGGATACGAGCAGGTAGAGGCGGCTCTGGCACAGATGTACCTAGGGGTAAAACCCGAAAACACCGCTTTGAGCTAGACTCGAACGGGAACTGGTGCACGAAAACGGGCCTTGCTGCACTCTTGGTTACGACACTCCCGGGGGATATGCTTAGGATAACTCTCATTTTCTTTACAAATCATTATGAAGGGTTTATGAGTATACACTTCCTCAAAGAAAACATTTTTATGATTATGGATTATATCCATAAATAGTTCAATTTATGTTAAGTGTTTTATAAGTATGGGATTATGTATTTTGATTCATAAACTGATCTAGTTTATGCCATTGTTTAGAAATGGCGCCTAGTGGAAGAAATGGAAACCGTATCAATGCACGCACTCCATGTAGGGATTGCCCTCCTGATCAAGATAATTATAGTGGGGCTGGTGATGCAACTGGTGCTGATCAGCTAATCACCGTACTGGGACAACTTACTCAGGTTATGAATAATAACCTTACCCGTATGGAGCACCCTGATCCGCAGCGTGGAGGATCAATGTTAGATCGATTCATGAGACAACAACCACCAACGTTCAATGGGAGTACAAATCCCTTAGTAGCTGAGCAATGGATATTTTCCCTAGAGAAAATATTTCAGGCTTTGGGGAGTAGTGAAAGGGAAAAAGTTACCATGGCAGTTTACCGCCTCACTGGAGATGCTGATCAATGGTGGTCATTGATTCAAAACATGAAGGAAGATGATGAAGTATCAAACATGGAATGGAGGGAGTTCAAAGATCTGTTTTTAGAAAAATACTTCCCTCGCGACCATCGAGCGGATATGGAAAGGCAATTTCTAAGTCTGAGACAAAAGGAGGATGAGAATGTCACAAAGTATGAGGCTAACTTTACAAGGTTAGCGAGGTATGCTGGAGATTATATTCGCAACCCAAGAAGTAAGATTGATCGTTTCTTTGATGGGTTAAAACCATTTCTCCGTCGAGCATTAGTCTCACAATCCTTTTCATCGTACGAAGATATTGTCTCATGTGCTATCAAGACCGAAAAGGAATTCTCTAAGTCTTATGACTTTAAAGCAAAGCAAGAGAAGAAGAGACCTGCTGATCAATCTGGGAATGGAAATAAGGGGAAGAAGGGAAAGGTTGAATATCCATCTTGTGGTAAGTGCGGGAAGAAACACCCCGGTGCTTGCCTGAAGGGAATGGGAGTCTGTTACAAGTGTGGTGAAAAAGGCCACCAAGCTCATGATTGCAAGGGGAAGAAGGAAGCTACCAACATTCAGTGCTACAATTGCAGGGAGATGGGGCATTATGCAAATTCATGTCCTAAGCGTCAGGAGAACTTACCTCAGAAAAGGCCAAGGGATCAAGGCCAGGCTTATGCTATCACTACTGCTGAGGTAGAAGCTCCGAAAGACGTGGTGGCAGGTAATTTAATGGTTTCCTCAAGTTTAGAAAATGCATTATTTGATTCTGGATCATCGCATTGTTTCATATCTTCCCAGTTTGCTAAGAAAATTAGATATTTCCAATTTGATTTAATAAGGGAGTTGTCAGTTAAAACTCCTAAGGGAAGTATCGTTGCAACAAAGTTTTGTGAATCGGTCCCCATTAGAGCACATAAATTTTCTTTATCTGCTGATTTCATCGTCATACCTATGATTGATTTTGATATAATCCTCGGTATGGACTGGCTTTCGGACTATGATGCGAAGATTTATTGTAAGAAGAAAGAGGTTACGATTCTTGATGATAATGATAAGGAACACCTTATTTTTAGAGCAGAATCGTCACCACATAATTCTTATTTAGACCCACCCCCAGTAGCTCAACTTAATTCAATTATTGGGGAGGAAGAGAATGAAGTAACTATCGGTGAGGAAAGGAATGTTCAAATAGAGGGTGTACCTGTTGTGAAAGAATTTGTAGATGTATTTCCGGAAGATTTACCTGGACATCCTCCAGAACGAGAAGTTGAGTTTTCCATTGATTTGATTCCTGGATCAAGGCCTATATCGAAGACCCCTTATAGAATGGCCACTGTAGAGCTAGTCGAACTAAAGAAACAACTAGAGGAATTGAGTAATAAGGGATTTATTCTCCCTAGTGTTTCTCCATGGGGAGCCCCTGTTCTTTTTGTTAAAAAGAAAGATGGATCTATGAGGTTATGTATCGACTACAGGGAGATCAATGCTATAACGATAAAGAACAAGTATCCCCTACCTCGTATTGATGATTTATTTGACCAACTGCATGGAGCTCAATACTTTTCAAAGATTGACCTTCGATCTGGATACCATCAGTTGTGTGTGAAGAAGGAAGACATTCCGAAAACAGCATTTCGAACCAGGTACGGGCATTACGATTTTACTGTAATGCCGTTTGGATTGACTAATGCACCCTCTGTATTCATGGATCTGATGAATAGAGTCTTCAAGGAGTATCTCGATGAATTTGTGGTGGTATTTATTGATGATATCTTGGTATACTCCAAAACCTATGAAGATCATGAAAATCACTTGCGCATTATCTTGAAGACTCTGAGGAGGCATGAATTATATGGGAAGTTTAGCAAGTGTGAATTCTAGCTTCAGGAGATTTCTTTTCTTGGCCATATTGTCTCTAAATATGGAATCTCTGTTGATCCTTCTAAGACCAAGGCAATCCAAGAATGGCCAGCACCTACGAGTATAACTGAGGTACGTAGTTTTATTGGTTTGGCAGGTTATTATCGACATTTCGTCCAGAATTTTGCCCGATTGGCTAACCCATTAACGAAGCTCACACGTAAAGGGGTTAAATTTGTTTGGACAAAAGAGTGTGAAGAATGTTTCGAAGAACTGAAGAGAAGATTAGTCAATGCTCCTATATTGACTCTACCATCGGGGAATGATGGGTTCGTTATTTATAGTGATGCATCGAAGAAAGGACTTGGCTGTGTCCTTATGCAGAATGATAGAGTTATTGCCTACGCATCACGACAGTTGAAAATTCATGAACAAAACTATCCTACTCATGATCTTGAGTTAGCAGCTGTGATCTTTGCTTTGATGATATGGAGGCACTACCTCTATGGTGAAAAATGTGAGATTTATACTGATCACAAGAGTTTGAAGTATATTTTCTAACAAAAATAACTCAACATGAGGCAAAGGAGATGGCTTGAATTACTCAAGGATTATGATTGTACGATACACTACCACCCGGGGAAGGCAAACAAGGTGGCAGATTCTTTGAGTAGAAAAGACCATGGAGTTTTGAACAATATGAGAATTGAAAGGGATCCAATTTTCATGGATCTAGTGAAAATGGACATGGGAATAACCAGGGAAGGTGAAACATCAATGCTTTTTCAAATGGTTGCCAAACCATCTTTACTAGAAAGGATTAAGAGTTCTCAGACTGATGATGAAGAATTCCAAAAGAAGATTAAAGCTGTGAATGATGGGAGATTGAGAGACTTTGTGTATGAAGATGGAATTTTGAAATTCGGGAAGAGACTTTGTGTTCCCAATATACCTGATCTAAAAAGGGAATTGCTGGATGATGCTCATAGTTCCAATTTCTCTATACACCCTGGGAGCACCAAAATGTATAGAGATTTGAAGGAACATTTTTGGTGGGAAAACATGAAGAGGGAGATTGCTGATTTTGTGTCAAGATGTATGGTTTGTCAACAAGTGAAAGCTGGAAGGCAACAGCCTGGAGGAGTCATGCAACCGATTCCCATACCGGAGTGGAAATGGGACAATATTACAATGGACTTTGTCATGGGGCTACCAAAGACTCCTAGAAGGAACGATGCAATATGGGTTATTGTTGATCGTCTTACCAAGTCAGCACATTTTCTTGCTATAAGAGAAGATCTACCCCTGGAACGTCTAGCAAGACTATACATTAATGAAGTTGTGAGACTTCATGGAGTACCCCTATCAATTGTTTCGGATCGTGATCCCCGTTTTACTTCAAGGTTTTGGAAAAGTCTTCAGAAATCCCTGGATACTGAACTTCATTTGAGCACTGCTTACCACCCTCAGACAGACGGACAATCAGAACGGACTATTCAAACCTTAGAAGACATGTTGAGATCTTGCTCACTTGACTTTCAGGGTATGTGGGATCAATATTTACCTCTGGTAGAATTTTCCTATAACAATAGCTTCCATTCGAGTATTCAGATGGCACCATATGAAGCGTTATACGGAAAGAGATGTCGTACACCAACCTGTTGGGATGACGTCGGTGAAAGAAAACTTGTAGGTCTAGAACTGGTGGAGGAAACGATGGAAAAGGTAAAGGTAATCCAAAATCACATCAAAGCAGCTCAAAGTAGGCAGAAGAGCTATGCCGATAATCGAAGGAAGGATTTGGAATTTCAAGTCGGTGATCATGTTTTCCTAAAGGTATCTCCGTGGAAGGGAGTCATACGTTTTGGTAAGAAAGGTAAATTGAGTCCCAGGTACATCGGACCTTTCGAAATTCTAGAACGAATTGGGGCTGTAGCTTACCGATTGGCAATGCCGCCAAGTCTCTCCAAAGTTCACGATGTGTTCCACGTATCTCTGTTGAGAAAATACATGCCTGACCCAACGCATGTACTCACCTATGAGGAATTATAACTGGAACCCGATCTGTCTTATTGCGAAGAGCCCGTCAGGATTCTTGATACAAGAGAACAAGTGCTGAGAAACCGGACGACGCGTCTGGTAAAAGTTTTGTGGAGAAATCATAAGATGGAAGAGGCAACGTGGGAACCCGAGGAACTTATGATGAAGAACCACCCGAGTCTTTTTATGCAGTAATACCCTAGAAATTGCGAGGACGCAATTATTTGAAGGAGGGGATAATGTAACACCCCAAGCTTCTACGGTACGTTTCCCTTCGAATAATGCGATAGCGTGTGTTGTACGCAACCTCGAGTTCTAACACACACCACAACTAATTAAACTAGCCGTTGTGAATAGTAATACCTACTTTTTGAAATCATATATATTTTATATTTCAAAATGGACTTCATTTTTGGATTCGGAATATCGAATTTAGCCTAAGGTGAAATTTTGGTACATTTCGGATAACTTTCATATTTTGATGAATAGTGAAAATTACTAAATTTTAATTAAAAACAACTTTTTTAATCAAAATATTTAATAATGATAAATTATGAATTTTAGTAGTTTTAAAGTATATTTAGAATATATTTTTACCATTTAATATAATGTTGGTCATTGGACATAATTTTACAATTAAACCGAACATAAACAAGTGTCAATCTTTTGGTAGTTATTATCTCTTAAAAACACGCTTTTTGTTTTGACAGCGGGAATTAATTTTAAATTAATTTCTGCCACTTCTATGTTTTGAATTTAGAAAAATGGATTCCATATTTGGAATCAGGATGTTCAAATTGTGTAAATAGGTAACTTTTATTTTTAGACATTTTGAATAATTACTGCGGTAAATATTTTATTTACCATGGTTAAGGGTAAATCCGGTAAATAAGGGTTAAAAAAATAATATTATAATAATACTAAATTACCCTAAAACGTGTCTTAACCCTATTGGTTGATACATAGTCGACCATGGGCATCTTTGGGTCTATTTTGGGACCCCATGGATCCACTTGTAAGTGATAATGACACTTTATTTTAATTAAGTCAAAATGAATACAAAAATGACACAAGCATATATCTTTTAGAACAACAATTTTTACATAGGGTTATACATGTTGGATTTTCGATTATAAATATTAATTAGAAAGATAAACAGATTTCCTACATAATGATATTTTATTTATAATTTTTAGACATTAAATAAGTTATTTTATTTATGACACAATGATGATGCAGTAATTACTATAATAGTGAAAAATTAAAATAATTGATATTATAAATACCCAAATAAATATAATATGAAACTTTTAATGAATTAAACTAATTTTATAGGCTAATATGATATATTAGGATTGATTTAATGGACTTTTTTCGAAGTAATCAATCTGTTATGAGTTTCACAAAAATCAACTATTGAATAGTGTCAAAATTGACATAAAAGAGTTCTTAAAACAAATATTATATTATTAATTGATATTAAATTACTAAAAATCTAAGGTTCGGCCAAGAGACTTATATTATGATAGTTTAATCATTACTGGACCACTTGGGGGTCGCTTGTATGTATATAGTAAGTTTATTAACCATAATATATAAAATACAAAGAGACATTGTAAAAGTGAAACTAATTAACTTAGAGTTAATACTTAAAGATAAGGTTAATATAAGTACCCAAACCTGTCTAAATTATATTGGATGAGTTGTTTTCGACCTATCCCCACCTCATCCTTTGAATAGTCAACTTTGGAGCCTTTAGAAACCGAATATGAATTTATTATAAATTAATATTTCTAGCTTTTCCAAAGGTGCCCCTCACCCCTCTTATAAAAGGGTACTCCTCCTTCTCATTTCTTCACACCTTCAAAGCCTTTTGGTTTGGCCAAACTCTGCCCAAATAATCTCCCAACATCCCTCACTACAACCTAGGGGCCTTAGTTTGATCATAGAGCCAACCTAAGGAGCCCTTTTGATCAAATCAAAAGGAAGAACCCGAAGAAGAGGTAATGATTTCACCACCTTTTTCTAAGTTCATTTCTTCTTCCACTTCTTCTTCCTTTGTTCTTACCATTCTAAAATAATAACTCCAGTATCTCACATATACTGTGATGTTATTATAAGTATGGTACAACCATATTCAGTATTCTATCCACCCTTTGAATAACATGTCACCATACGTGCGTACGTACGACTTACCGTCTCCACGTCGTGGTGTAATTGTTATTCAATATAATATTATTTGCATGGGTATAATAATGATGTTTAACTCATGTAAATAATAAATATAACATGTTAATTATTCTGTATATATGATATACCATTCATTTATATATTATTTTGATATCAAAAGAATGATATTGTCGCTCGTGCGTACGTACGGACTACCGTCTCCACGAACGCGATGAGATTCATTCTCCATCGTAACCATTCAAGTATAATTATCATTTGATGATTTAAAAATGATGTTTAAGGACTAGATATCATTCTGGATATGAATAAGATACAACAACCAAGGCTTATGTAACAAAACATATAAAAGAAAATGAGTAAGTTAACACCCGAAACGACGATAATTCTAAGATATTATTAACAAATCAATGTTAAAAGATCATATATGATATCATATTAATATATATGATTCTTGTATAATTTAATAACAATTATTTCACCATTATACAGGAGGTTAACCTACCCCAACAAAGGAAAAGTACAAGGTAAGGGTTATTTCACAATCTCTTCATTATCCGAGGTTGTTTATATGTAATAATCTACTGAGATCTCTTTATCATCCACATCCATGTTTCTTAAAAATGCATTTCAAAACATTTTTTACTATTTACTAGAATATGAGTTAAAGTCATTTCTACCCTTTTTGACTTTTATAAGTGGTTTATAAAGGAATATTTCGGTCCTTTTTAACCTTTTCGACAGAATTGAGGTAAGAATGTTTTTTTAACTTATACGGTGGGTGCGGTTATTTTCCGCCGTTGTAAAATCGTCAAAGCTTCCCTTAAAAGCTTATAAGATTATTTTCAAAGAAAATGTTTGATTTTATATGGATCTTAAATGATTTCAAAATAAAAGGAGATATTTCTTTAAAAAGAATTTTGATTTCATCTATGTCAACATCCTTTGATGAGTTTTAAGATTATTTGAAGTTGATTTATTATGATACAAAACTTCTATATTGTATTGAAGGTTTTGTGATATGTTTGACTGTGGATGTGCTATTTTTATACCATTCATAGTTTATTGTGAAAGTATTGACATTTCGTATGCTAGTTTTAATACGAATGTTTATGTTATGTTTAAACCTTTTCATATGGGAATGCATTGGACTTAATAAGTGACGGGTGGAGCCCGCTATAGCTCCTCGATGCATCGGTAGGTCTCATGAGACAAACTAGTGTCTTGGCACAAGGCCTTGACAAAATCTTATTTGTAGTCTTGGCACGAGGCCTTGGCTATGTGGTTATGATAGTCTGGCATTATGCATTCCAACATTATGAAAGTGGTTATTTATTTTTGCATGTGATTATTCGATTAGTGGAATATCCATGTGAATAAGTAAATGGCATTATTTCATTTTATTTATGCCATACCATGTTGAAAGTTCATGTTTAAAAGGCTTTTGTTTTAGTTATACATTGCCTTAAATGTTTATTCTTATTGATGAAAGTTTCCGCTATATTGTTATCCTTACTGGGCATTTGAGCTCACCCCTTTTCTATGTTTTATTTTTCCCAGGAAGTGAAGATGTAAGTTATGAATGACCTGCAGGGATATTATGAGGGGATTGTAGTGTGGACTGTGGAAACATTATGTTGTTGTAGTAGTTTTTGATTTTATGATGTAATGTAGAACTTATGAATATATCTAGTGTTTCCAAGGCTACTAAACCAATCGGTCTTTCGAGATTTGATCTTTCTTGTGATCATGCCAATGTTATGTAATTAATGCACCGACTCTGGGTAGCTGGGGTCGGGGCGTTACAGTTGGTATCAGAGGAAGTTTAGTACAAACCTTGGAAGCTAGATTTAGATAAACTCTGATTAGAGCACGTAGACCTAAGATGAACTTTGAGGATTAGTATAGAAGAACTTCCTAGAATTTTGGTATTGTAGAGATTTTGTGAGTTTTCCGAGCAATACATCCCTGTCTGGATACGAGCAGGTAGAGGCGGCTCTGGCACAGATGTACCTAGGGGTAAAACCCGAAAACACCGCTTTGAGCTAGACTCGAACGGGAACTGGTGCACGACAACGGGCCTTGCTGCACTCTTGGTTACGACACTCCCGGGGGATATGCTTAGGATAACTCTCATTTTCTTTACAAATCATTATGAAGGGTTTATGAGTATATACTTCCTCAAAGAAAACATTTTTATGATTATGGATTATATCCATAAATAGTTCAATTTATGTTAAGTGTTTTATAAGTATGGGATTATGTATTTTGATTCATAAACTGATCTAGTTTATGCCATTGTTTAGAAATGGCGCCTAGTGGAAGAAATGGAAACCGTATCAATGCACGCACTCCATGTAGGGATTTCCCTCCTGCTCAAGATAATTATAGTGGGGCTGGTGATGCAACTGGTGCTGATCAGCTAATCACCGTACTGGGACAACTTACTCAGGTTATGAATAATAACCTTACCCGTATGGAGCACCCTGATCCGCAGCGTGGAGGATCAATGTTAGATCGATTCATGAGACAACAACCACCAACGTTCAATGGGAGTACAAATCCCTTAGTAGCTGAGCAATGGATATTTTCCCTAGAGAAAATATTTCAGGCTTTGGGGAGTAGTGAAAGGGAAAAAGTTACCATGGCAGTTTACCGCCTCACTGGAGATGCTGATCAATGGTGGTCATTGATTCAAAACATGAAGGAAGATGATGAAGTATCAAACATGGAATGGAGGGAGTTCAAAGATCTGTTTTTAGAAAAATACTTCCCTCGCGACCATCGAGCGGATATGGAAAGGCAATTTCTGAGTCTGAGACAAAAGGAGGATGAGAATGTCACAAAGTATGAGGCTAACTTTACAAGGTTAGCGAGGTATGCTGGAGATTATATTCGCAACCCAAGAAGTAAGATTGATCGTTTCTTTGATGGGTTAAAACCATTTCTCCGTCGAGCATTAGTCTCACAATCCTTTTCATCGTACGAAGACATTGTCTCATGTGCTATCAAGACCGAAAAGGAATTCTCTAAGTCTTATGACTTTAAAGCAAAGCAAGAGAAGAAGAGACCTGCTGATCAATCTGGGAATGGAAATAAGGGGAAGAAGGGAAAGGTTGAATATCCATCTTGTGGTAAGTGCGGGAAGAAACACCCCGGTGCTTGCCTGAAGGGAATGGGAGTCTGTTACAAGTGTGGTGAAAAAGGCCACCAAGCTCATGATTGCAAGGGGAAGAAGGAAGCTACCAACATTCAGTGCTACAATTGCAGGGAGATGGGGCATTATGCAAATGCATGTCCTAAGCGTCAGGAGAACTTACCTCAGAAAAGGCCAAGGGATCAAGGCCAGGCTTATGCTATCACTACTGCTGAGGTAGAAGCTCCGAAAGACGTGGTGGCAGGTAATTTAATGGTTTCCTCAAGTTTAGCAAATGCATTATTTAATTCTGGATCATCGCATTGTTTCATATCTTCCCAGTTTGCTAAGAAAATTAGATATTTCCAATTTGATTTAATAAGGTAGTTGTCAGTTAAAACTCCTAAGGGAAGTATCGTTGCAACAATGTTTTTTGAATCAGTCCCCATTAGAGCACATAAATTTTCTTTATCTGCTGATTTCATCGTCATACCTATGATTGAGTTTGATATAATCCTCGGTATGGACTGGCTTTCGGACTATGATGCGAAGATTTATTGTAAGAAGAAAGAGGTTACGATTCTTGATGATAATGATAAGGAACACCTTATTTTTAGAGCAGAATCGTCACCACCTAATTCTTATTTAGACCCACCCCCAGTAGCTCAACTTAATTCAATTATTGGGGAGGAAGAGAATGAAGTAACTATCGGTGAGGAAAGGAATGTTCAAATAGAGGGTGTACCTGTTGTGAAAGAATTTGTAGATGTATTTCCGGAAGATTTACCTGGACATCCTCCAGAACGAGAAGTTGAGTTTTCCATTGATTTGATTCCTGGATCAAGGCCTATATCGAAGACCCCTTATAGAATGGCCACTGTAGAGCTAGTCGAACTAAAGAAACAACTAGAGGAATTGAGTAATAAGGGATTTATTCTCCCTAGTGTTTCTCCATGGGGAGCCCCTGTTCTTTTTGTTAAAAAGAAAGATGGATCTATGAGGTTATGTATCGACTACAGGGAGATCAATTCTATAACGATAAAGAACAAGTATCCCCTACCTCGTATTGATGATTTATTTGACCAACTGCATGGAGCTCAATACTTTTCAAAGATTGACCTTCGATCTGGATACCATCAGTTGTGTGTGAAGAAGGAAGACATTCCGAAAACAGCATTTCGAACCAGGTACGGGCATTACGAGTTTACTGTAATGCCGTTTGGATTGACTAATGCACCCTCTGTATTCATGGATCTGATGAATAGAGTCTTCAAGGAGTATCTCGATGAATTTGTGGTGGTATTTATTGATGATATCTTGGTATACTCCAAAACCTACGAAGATCATGAAAATCACTTGCGCATTATCTTGAAGACTCTGAGGAGGCATGAATTATATGGGAAGTTTAGCAAGTGTGAATTCTAGCTTCAGGAGATTTCTTTTCTTGGCCATATTGTCTCTAAAGATGGAATCTCTGTTGATCCTTCTAAGACCAAGGCAATCCAAGAATGGCCAGCACCTACGAGTATAACTGAGGTACGTAGTTTTATTGGTTTGGCAGGTTATTATCGACGTTTCGTCCAGAATTTTGCCCGATTGGCTAACCCATTAACGAAGCTCACACGTAAAGGGGTTAAATTTGTTTGGACAAAAGAGTGTGAAGAATGTTTCGAAGAACTGAAGAGAAGATTAGTCAATGCTCCTATATTGACTCTACCATCGGGGAATGATGGGTTCGTTATTTATAGTGATGCATCGAAGAAAGGACTTGGCTGTGTCCATATGCAGAATGATAGAGTTATTGCCTACGCATCACGACAGTTGAAAATTCATGAACAAAACTATCCTACTCATGATCTTGAGTTACCAGCTGTGATCTTTGCTTTGAAGATATGGAGGCACTACCTCTATGGTGAAAAATGTGAGATTTATACTGATCACAAGAGTTTGAAGTATATTTTCTCACAAAAAGAACTCAACATGAGGCAAAGGGGATGGCTTGAATTACTCAAGGATTATGATTGTACGATACACTACCACCCGGGGAAGGCAAACAAGGTGGCAGATGCTTTGAGTAGAAAAGACCATGGAGTTTTGAACAATATGAGAATTGAAAGGGATCCAATTTTCATGGATCTAGTGAAAATGGACATGGGAATAACCAGGGAAGGTGAAACATCAATGCTTTTTCAAATGGTTGCCAAACCATCTTTACTAGAAAGGATTAAGAGTTCTCAGACTGATGATGAAGAATTCCAAAAGAAGATTAAATCTGTGAATGATGGGAGATTGAGAGACTTTGTGTATGAAGATGGAATTTTGAAATTCGGGAAGAGACTTTGTGTTCCCAATATACCTGATCTAAAAAGGGAATTGCTGGATGATGCTCATAGTTCCAATTTCTCTATACACCCTGGGAGCACCAAAATGTATAGAGATTTGAAGGAACATTTTTGGTGGGACAACATGAAGAGGGAGATTGCTGATTTTGTGTCAAGATGTATGGTTTGTCAACAAGTGAAAGCTGGAAGGCAACAACCTGGAGGAGTCATGCAACCGCTTCCCATACCGGAGTGGAAATGGGACAATATTACAATGGACTTTGTCATGGGGCTACCAAAGACTCCTAGAAGGAACGATGCAATATGGGTTATTGTTGATCGTCTTACCAAGTCAGCACATTTTCTTGCTATAAGAGAAGATCTACCCCTGGAACGTCTAGCAAGACTATACATTAATGAAGTTGTGAGACTTCATGGAGTACCCCTATCAATTGTTTCGGATCGTGATCCCCGTTTTACTTCAAGGTTTTGGAAAAGTCTTCAGAAATCCCTGGATACTGAACTTCATTTGAGCACTGCTTACCACCCTCAGACAGACGGACAATCAGAACGGACTATTCAAACCTTAGAAGACATGTTGAGATCTTTCTCACTTGACTTTCAGGGTATGTGGGATCAATATTTACCTCTGGTAGAATTTTCCTATAACAATAGCTTCCATTCGAGTATTCAGATGGCACCATATGAAGCGTTATACGGAAAGAGATGTCGTACACCAACCTGTTGGGATGACGTCGGTGAAAGAAAACTTGTAGGTCTAGAACTGGTGGAGGAAACGATGGAAAAGGTAAAGGTAATCCAAAATCACATCAAAGCAGCTCAAAGTAGGCAGAAGAGCTATGCCGATAATCGAAGGAAGGATTTGGAATTTCAAGTCGGTGATCATGTTTTCCTAAAGGTATCTCCGTGGAAGGGAGTCATACGTTTTGGTAAGAAAGGTAAATTGAGTCCCAGGTACATCGGACCTTTCGAAATTCTAGAACGAATTGGGGCTGTAGCTTACCGATTGGCAATGCCGCCAAGTCTCTCCAAAGTTCACGATGTGTTCCACGTATCTCTGTTGAGAAAATACATGCCTGACCCAACGCATGTACTCACCTATGAGGAATTAGAACTGGAACCCGATCTGTCTTATTGCGAAGAGCCCGTCAGGATTCTTGATACAAGAGAACAAGTGCTGAGAAACCGGACGACGCGTCTGGTAAAAGTTTTGTGGAGAAATCATAAGATGGAAGAGGCAACGTGGGAACCCGAGGAACTTATGATGAAGAACCACCCGAGTCTTTTATGCAGTAATACCCTAGAAATTGCGAGGACGCAATTATTTGAAGGAGGGGATAATGTAACACCCCAAGCTTCTACGGTACGTTTCCCTTCGAATAATGCGATAGCGTGTGTTGTACGCAACCTCGAGTTCTAACACACACCACAACTAATTAAACTAGCCGTTGTGAATAGTAATACCTACTTTTTGAAATCATATATATTTTATATTTCAAAATGGACTTCATTTTTGGATTCGGAATATCGAATTTAGCCTAAGGTGAAATTTTGCTACATTTCGGATAACTTTCATATTTTGATGAATAGTGAAAATTACTAAATTTTAATTAAAAACAACCTTTTTAATCAAAATATTTAATAATGATAAATTATGAATTTTAGTAGTTTTAAAGTATATTTAGAATATATTTTTACCATTTAATATAATGTTGGTCATTGGACATAATTTTACAATTAAACCGAACATAAACAAGTGTCAATCTTTTGGTAGTTATTATCTCTTAAAAACACGCTTTTTTTTTGACAGCGGGAATTAATTTTAAATTAATTTCTGCCACTTCTGTGTTTTGAATTTAGAAAAATGGATTCCATATTTGGAATCAGGATGTTCAAATTGTGTAAATAGGTAACTTTTATTTTTAGACATTTTGAATAATTACTGCGGTAAATATTTTATTTACCATGGTTAAGGGTAAATCCGGTAAATAAGGGTTAAAAAAATCATATTATAATAATACTAAATTACCCTAAAACGTGTCTTAACCCGATTGGTTGATACATAGTCGACCATGGGCATCTTTGGGTCTATTTTGGGACCCCATGGATCCACTTGTAAGTGATAATGACACTTTATTTTAATTAAGTCAAAATGAATACAAAAATGACACAAGCATATATCTTTTAGAACAACAATTTTTACATAGGGTTATACATGTTGGATTTTCGATTATAAATATTAATTAGAAAGATAAAACGATTTCCTACATAATGATATTTTATTTATAATTTTTAGACATTAAATAAGTTATTTTATTTATGACACAATGATGATGCAGTAATTACTATAATAGTGAAAAATTAAAATAATTGATATTATAAATACCCAAATAAATATAATATGAAACTTTTAATGAATTAAACTAATTTTCTAGGCTAATATGATATATTAGGATTGATTTAATGGACTTTTTTCGAAGTAATCAATCTGTTATGAGTTTCACAAAAATCAACTATTGAATAGTGTCAAAATTGACATAAAAGAGTTCTTAAAACAAATATTATATTATTAATTGATATTAAATTACTAAAAATCTAAGGTTCGGCCAAGAGACTTATATAATGATAGGTTAATCATTAATGGACCACTTGGGGGTCGCTTGGATGTATATAGTAAGTTTATTAACCATAATATATAAAATACAAAGAGACATTGTAAAAGTGAAACTAATTAACTTAGAGTTAATACTTAAAGATAAGGTTAATATAATTACCCAAACCTGTCTAAATTATATTGGATGAGTTGTTTTCGACCTATCCCCACCTCATCCTTTGAATAGTCAACTTTGGAGCCTTTAGAAACCGAATATGAATTTATTATAAATTAATATTTCTAGCTTTTCCAAAGGTGCCCCTCACCCCTCTTATAAAAGGGTACTCCTCCTTCTCATTTATTCACACCTTCAAAGCCTTTTGGTTCGGCCAAACTCTGCCCAAATAATCTCCCAACATCCCTCAATACAACCTAGGGGCCTTAGTTTGATCATAGAGCCAACCTAAGGAGCCCTTTTGATCAAATCAAAAGGAAGAACCCGAAGAAGAGGTAATGATTTCACCACCTTTTTCTAAGTTCATTTCTTCTTCCACTTCTTCTTCCTTTGTTCTTACCATTCTAAAATAATAACTCCAGTATCTCACATATACTGTGATGTTATTATAAGTATGGTACAACCATATTCAGTATTCTATCCACCCTTTGAATAACATGTCACCATACGTGCGTACGTACGGCTTACCGTCTCCACGTCGTGGTGTAATTGTTATTCAATATAATATTATTTGCATGGGTATAATAATGATGTTTAAATCATGTAAATAATAAATATAACATGTTAATTATTCTGTATATATGATATACCATTCATTTATATATTATTTTAATATCAAAAGAATGATATTGTCGCGCGTGCGTACGTACGGACTACCGTCTCCACGAACGCGATGAGATTCATTCTCCATCGTAACCATTCAAGTATAATTATCATTTGATGATTTAAAAATGATGTTTAAGGACTAGATATCATTCTGGATATGAATAAGATACAACAACCATGGCTTATGTAACAAAACATATAAAAGAAAATGAGTAAGTTAACACCCGAAACGACGATAATTCTAAGATATTATTAACAAATCAATGTTAAAAGATCATATATGATATCATATTAATATATATGATTCTTGTATAATTTAATAACAATTATTTCACCATTATACAGGAGGTTAACCTACCCCAACAAATGAAAAGTATAAGGTAAGGGTTATTTCACAATCTCTTCATTATCCGAGGTTGTTTATATGTAATAATCTACTGAGATCTCTTTATCATCCACATCCATGTTTCTTAAAAATGCATTTCAAAACATTTTTTACTATTTACTAGAATATGAGTTAAAGTCATTTCTACCCTTTTTGACTTTTATAAGTGGTTTATAAAGGAATCTTTCGGTCCTTTTTAACCTTTTCGACAGAATTGAGGTAAGAATGTTTTTTTAACTTATACGGCGGGTGCGGTTATTTTCCGCCGTTGTAAAATCGTCAAAGCTTCCCTTAAAAGCTTATAAGATTATTTTCAAAGAAAATGTTTGATTTTATATGGATCTTAAATGATTTCAAAATAAAAGGATATATTTCTTTAAAAAGAATTTTGATTTCATCTATGTCAACATCCTTTGATGAGTTTTAAGATTATTTGAAGTTGATTTATTATGATACAAAACTTCTATATTGTATTGAAGGTTTTGTGATATGTTTGACTGTGGATGTGCTATTTTTATACCATTCATAGTTTATTGTGAAATTATTGACATTTCGTATGCTAGTTTTAATACGAATGTTTATGTTATGTTTAAACCTTTTCATATGGGAATGCATTGGACTTAATAAGTGACGGGTGGAGCCCGCTATAGCTCCTCGATGCATCGGTAGGTCTCATGAGACAAACTAGTGTCTTGGCACAAGGCCTTGACAAAATCTTATTTGTAGTCTTGGCACGAGGCCTTGGCTATGTGGTTATGATAGTCTGGAATTATACATTCCAACATTATGAAAGTGGTTATTTATTTTTGCATGTGATTATTCGATTAGTGGAATATCCATGTGAATAAGTAAATGGCATTATTTCATTTTATTTATGCCATACCATGTTGAAAGTTCATGTTTAAAAGGCTTTTGTTTTAGTTATACATTGCCTTAAATGTTTATTCTTATTGATGAAAGTTTCCGCTATATTGTTATCCTTACTGGGCATTTGAGCTCACCCCTTTTCTATGTTTTATTTTTCCCAGGAAGTGAAGATGTAAGTTATGAATGACCTGCAGGGATATTATGAGGGGATTGTAGTGTGGACTGTGGAAACATTATGTTGTTGTAGTAGTTTTTGATTTTATGATGTAATGTAAAACTTATGAATATATCTAGTGTTTCCAAGGCTACTAAACCAATCGGTCTTTCGAGATTTGATCTTTCTTGTGATCATGCCAATGTTATGTAATTAATGCACCGACTCTGGGTAGCTGGGGTCGGGGCGTTACATTTACACTAATGTGTATTGAATTTTGAAAATCCGACATACATGGTTGTCATTAGTATGTAAAATGTGGTTCGATGAGATTATAATAATTTTTTGGTGAATAGTAACTTATTAAGTTCTTAATCACGATTAGTGGTAAATAGGGTAGTTTAAGGTATAAATAATACTTTAAAAAAATGAAATGACCTAGACACATGTCCCAACCTCATTGGTTGTGTCATGGACGACCATGAAATGCCATGGGTCAACTTGGGGACCCCATGGATCCACTTTTGTTGGGAAATGACATAAATTACTGTTTATTTAATGTTAAAGTGAAAATGACACAAACATAATATGTTTTACGAAAACAATTTTTAAGTGGGATTATAAAAGTCCAAATTTTGATTATAAATTGTCATTGGAATGCTAAAAAGATTTCCTATATCATAGTATCTTTTTTTATAATTTTTAGACATTAAATAAATATAATTATATATGACATAATAATGATGCAGCGATGACATCATTATTTGACGATTTAAATAAAATGGAAAGATAATATAAAATCTATGAACTACACAAGTCAAAAACCAATTGGATCAGTGGATTTCGAACCCTTATCACCTTATCCACGAATTATATCAATTTGGGACCTTTTAAAACCGAAACACATTTTCAAATAAAGTAATGTTTCTTTACTTTCCAAAAGTGTCCCTCCTCTCCTCTTATAAAAGGCCCCCACCTCTACCTCATTTCACACACTTGTCAAGCCTTTGGCTCGGCCAACCCCTGCCCATTTACTCTCTCCACATCCCTCTCCTCATCCTAGAGGATTCCCTTTGGGCAGAATCTTTTCAAAGGAAGCCTTTAGGCTCAAATCAAAAGGAGTTACACTTTTAAAGGTAATTCATTCTCTCATGTTCATTTGTTTTATTTTGCTTCTCCAACCCCCTAAACTCTTTTTATTTACTTCTATTGTAACAAAACCAGTATCTTCAATATACTAGGATGTTGTTATAAGATTTATTTGAGCTACACTCTCACACAACTACATCAAATGGTTAAAGAATATACGGTTTCCGTGGATGGCGAAATTCTGCCTCCGGAAATGATGATTGTTCAATACTCATTTAACACCTTCAAAGGTGGCCATTATGATGTCACTATTTTTATATATGACATATAATATTTTTATGTTTTCCTTAAGCTTCTGTTTTTTTCATTTTGGGCATACCTTTATGGTTTCCATTATGGGTAAACACGATATCTTCATTTTAGGAAGTGCGGACTACCGCCCCCTAAAAGTGATTTGATTCGTTAATACCATATGTGGGATGTGTAAAGGATAAAGTTAATGATATTATATATGTTATTATACTATAATTATAATATACTCTTATATCATTATGATTCCATTCCAGAAAATATGAAATAGAAATGGAAGTAGCGTTCATGCGTACGTACAGCTTACCGTCTCCATGAACGGTGCATTTCATTTCTTAACTCTAAATGTGATGTAATATTATAAATGCATGTATGCACTGGATATATATGACATATATGATATCTACATCATGAATACCATTATGGATATAACGAAACTTTGACCAAATTAACAACATGTAAGTGTAAGAAGTCTATTTTTGACTTAAGAACCAAATACCGACAAAATGAACATTATTAACTTAACTGATTACATGATGTTCATAACATGGTATAAAAGAAATAATGAACTTGAAAAAGATTCCTAAGCAAGTAGAGATTAACTCAAGTTTATTATTTAGGATATTAAAGAACGGTCGGGTCAAGTCGGATACGAGGTATGGGACTTCGTCTCAATCTCCTTTCGTTGAGGAATATTTTATTTTATACACAACTTTCTTTTATACGGTGTATAAACCCCTTTGACTTTTACGTTTATTAAGAAGGAATCTTTTTTATACGAAGCGTTTACTAAATGTCAAAAGGGAATGTTTTTGTCGTACGTATGCGGCGACAACGACTTCTCCACCGTCGTAACCATTATTTGAGTTTCGGCTTCCTCTTCAAGCCATACCTTCTTTTTAAAAGAATAAAATAAATACCATGTTTTACTTTTCAATTATTTTGGTATTGAAAATGGTTTTCATAATGTTTTTATATCAATGTGTTGTACTGATATCTCGTGATTGAAATGTGGAAATTTTATGTTTCCTTTATGCATGTTTTATGTGATATGATTATGTTATGGTTCTTGGGCATTTTTATGAAGACGGGTGGTTCCGTGATAAATTAAGGGCGGGTGAGCCCGTTATAGCTCTGCAATGCATTGGGTAACGCGAAGGAGTGAAACATTAAGGTTTCTCCGAAGATATTTTTAGGGAATATACTGAGATGGGTATTCCAAACGTAACCAAGAGGGTTACTCCCTACTTAAGAATGTTATGAATGCCTCAAGTTACCTTTATGTCTTATGATTTCTATGATTTATTCCTGATTTTATGAGGTATGTTAAAGTGCCTATGTTTTATGGGTAAAGTATGATTTCATTCTTATGTATATATGAACTCATGTTTCCTTTCCATGTTCTTATAACCCATACTGAGTTTTTATGCTCATCCCAAGTTTTTGAAATGTTTTTCACAGGTCAAGGGAAAGGTACATGATAAGACGATAGAGTCAAGGATGTGTCAAGAAATAATCCATGTTTTATTTTAAATGTGTTTCCATTGATGGGAATGAAGAATACTATCTTTATGTAACCACTTTGTTTATATGTGTAATGTAATGCAAGTTTTATGATCTAATTCTCTAAAACTCTAAACCCAAAAAGATCCTCAATGTGTAATCTTGTAATAACTCACGATTAAGTAAGGTTTAAGGCTGGGGCCTTATAGTTGGTATCAGAGGTCGGTTTAGATAACTTTAGGAGTTAGAATTATATTAAATGATTATCCAAATTTATTTATTTATTTTCTTTTTTCGAAGTGATATAGAATTTAAAGATTACCATGTTTCTTCATCTAAGACATGTTTGTTCAGAATGGTTTTCCGCAGAGGAAACAGGGAAGCAGTGCTAGGAAGGCATACAGAAGGAAATAATCTTCCGAATCAGCATCCAGAAATGGTCGGAATTGGAACTGAACAGTTTGTTGCAGTAATGGCGCAGTTGACTCAAGCGATAAATGGCGGTGGTATCCATGCACGAGATCAGCCAGATCAACCGCAGAGGAACATGTCAGTGGTGGAACATTTCATGAGGCAATATCCACCATCATTCAGAGGATCATCTGACCCTGTGCTAGCTGAAGGGTGGATTAAATCACTGGAGAAGATTTTTGATGTCATGGGGTGTTCAGACAATCAAAAGGTTAGTCTTGCTATTTACCGTTTGGAGGGTGAAGCAGATCAGTGGTGGTCTATGGTTAAAAATATCAGGGACGCCGATGAGATTGATGCTCTTGACTGGGATGAATTCAAAGGTATGTTTCTTGAGAAGTATTTTCCTAAGGCTGTTCGACTTAGGATGGAAAAGAAATTCTTGGAATTGAGGCAAGAGGAAGAATCAGTGGCTGCCTATGAAGAATGGTTCACTCGATTGGCAAGGTATGCTCCAAATTTTATCCGGGACCTTGATAGTAAAATCAATCGTTTTTACTCAGGATTAAAGCCAAAATATCAAAGGGCATTAGCTTCTCGTGAGTTTAAAAGTTATGAAAAGCTGGTTCGATGTGCTGAGAAGGTGGAAATGGAGTTTTCCGATGACCAAGTTTTCTATAACAACCAGCAGAAGAAGAGACCGAGGTGGCAGGAGAAAGGTAAGATTTCTTCAAAAAAGTCTGATGGTAAGAAAACTAAGTTTCCAGTTTGTGATAAATGTGGCAAAAGGAATGCTGGGGAATGTCTTCTGAATTCTGGGAAGTGCTACCGATGTGGTAAGATGGGACATAAGGCTCGTGATTGCACTGAAAAGGATCAAGGTGAAGGTAAGAACAAAGTTGATTTATAGTTAGTGAAATGTTATAAGTGCAATGAGATGGGTCACTATGCAAACGAGTGTCCGACAAGGAGCGTGAGTGATGGGAAGCAGTTAGACTACAAGCAGAAAGGGGTGGTGAAATCCTTTGCAACTACTTCAGCAGATGTCGAGCCATCAAATGAAGTTGTATCAGGTACTTTGTTTGTTTTTTCAGATTATGCCAGTGTGTTGTTTGATTCGGGGTCTACACATTCTTTCATCTCTGAAACCTTTTCTAGTAAAATGGGAATACCATCTCAAGAAATGACTCCTGAAATTTTGGTAAAAACACCCGGGGGAAGTGTCGAGGCAAAAAGAATTTATAACAATATTCCTATCCTTATCTGTGGAAAGAACCTACTTGCAAACCTTATTGTTCTACCCCTAGTAGAGTTTGATGTTATCCTGGGTATGGATTGGCTCTCTATTTACCATGCTAAGATTGACTATAGAGCTAAAGAAGTTTCTTTTCAGAAAGACTTTCAGTTTGTTTACAAGAATGAACCCTTACTTTTGATAACATATCAAGAGGCCGAGAAACTTGTAAAAGATGGAAATGAATGTTACCTTGCACACGTCGTTGAAAATAAAGGAACTGTTCAGATTAATGATGTGCCAGTGGTAAATGAGTATCCTGATGTTTTTCCTGATGAGTTGCCTGGAATAATACCAGATCGGGAAGTTGAGTTTACTGTTGACTTAGTTCCTGATGCTAAGCCAATTTCAAAACCCCCTTATCAAATGGCACAAATTGAACTTTTAGAGTTGAAGGAGCAATTGCAAGATCTATTAGAGAAAGGTTTCATTAGACCTAGCACATCACCATGGGGTGCTCCTGTTTTATTTGTTAAAAAGAAAGATGGTTCTATGAGACTTTGCATTGATTATAGAGCCTTGAATAATATCACTGTTAAGAACAAATATCCTTTGCCTCATATCGATGATTTTTTTGATCAGCTCCAGGGAGCTCAGTTTTTTTCAAAGATTGACTTGAGATCGGGGTACCATCAGCTGAAGGTAAAGGAGGAAGATATTCCAAAGACCACGTTCCGTACGAGATATGGCCATTATGAATTTGTAGTAATGCCTTTTGGGCTAACCAATGCACCTGCTGTATTCATGGACTTAATGAATAGAATTTTCCATGAGTTCTTGGATATGTTTGTGGTGGTTTTCATTGATGATATTTTGGTGTTTTCTAAAAGTAAAGAGGAGCATGAAAAACATTTAAGGGTTATCTTGCAAACCTTAAAAGAAAAGAAACTGTATTGGAAATTCAGCAAGTGTGAGTTTTGGTTGCAACAAATTTCTTTCCTTGGTCACATTGTTTCTAAAGATGGAATAACTGTTGATCCTGCAAAAAAAAAGTTGTGGAAGAATGGCCAAGACCCACAAATGTAACCGAGATTCGTAGCTTCCTTGGTTTTCCGGGCTATTACTGAAGGTTTGTTAGAAATTTTTCACGGTTATCTAGTCCAATGACTAAGCTAACTCGGAAGGGTGTTAAGATTATCTGGACAAAAGAATGTGATGATTGTTTTCAGGAATTGAAAAGAAGATTGGTGAATGCTCCAGTTTTGGCACTACCTTCCAGGAATGATGAGTTTGTTATATACAGTGATGCTTCATTGAAAGGACTTGGTTGCGTCCTAATGCAGAATGATCAGGTAATTGCTTATGCTTCACGACAGTTGAAAACTCATGAGGTAAATTACCCTACACATGATTTGGAATTAGCTGCTGTTTTTTTTTGCTTTAAAAATTTGGAGGCATCATTTGTATGGAGTAAAGTGTGAAATATATACCGATCACAAAAGTTTAAAGTATACATTCACTTAGAAATAGTTAAACATGAGACAAAGTAGATGGCTGGAATTAATCAAGGATTATGATTATACAATTCATTACCATCCGGGAAAAGCAAATAAAGTGGCTGATGCTTTGAGTCGAAAAAGTAATGCTTCGTTAACAATGTTGCGGTTGGAACGTGATCCTTTGGTTAACGATTTGATGAACTTTGGCATAGAAGTTGTTGGTGCCGGAAGTCCTTCTGTTTTGTTTCAGGTATCAGTGAGATCATCTCTATCAAATAGAATCAAGCAAGCACAGAAGCAAGACAGTGAGTTGCAGAAAAAGGTAGAGCTGGTTCAGAAAGGTATGTTGCCTGAATTCAACAATGATAATGATTGCGTTTTGAGATTTGGGAAGAGATTGTGTGTGCCTTGTGATTCACAGTTGAAGAGAGAGTTGTTATGTGAAGCTCATAGTTCTCCGTTTTCAGTTCATCCGGGCAGTACTAAGATGTATAGAGATCTGCGGGAGTATTACTGGTGGGATGGAATGAAAAGAGATATTGCTGATTTTACTGTGAAGTGTTTGACTTGTCAGCAGGTTAAAGCAGAGCGGCAGTTACCGAAAGGGATGCTTCAGCCTTTACCAGTGCCAGAGTGGAAATGGGAGAATATATCCATGGACTTTGTTGTTGGATTACCAAAGATATCTCAAGGTAATAATGCAATCTGGGTTACTGTTGATCGCTTGACCAAATCTGCTCATTTCCTTACTATACGAGATACTGTCTCTCTTGATCAACTTTCCCGTTTGTATCATAAAGAGATAGTCAGGGTACATGGATTTCCTCTCTCCATTGTATCGGATCGTGATCCCAGGTTTACTTCTATCTTTTGGAAAGGCCTTCAGAAGTCGTTGGGTACTGAATTAAATTTTAGTACAGCTTTTCATCCTCAATCAGATGGGCAGTCAGAACGAACAATTCAGACATTGGAGGATATGCTACGAGCTTGTTCTATGGATTATCAGGGAAGTTGGGACCAACATCTTTCTTTGGTTGAATTTTCATATAATAACAGTTTCCATTCCAGTATACAGATGGCACCATTTCAGGCATTATATGGGAAGCGGTGTCGAACTCCATCTTTCTGGGATGAAGTGGGTGAAAGGAAGTTGATGGGACCAGAATTGGCAGAAGAGATGGTAGAAAAAGTTCAGCTGATTCAGAAACACATGAGAGCAGCTCAGAGCAGGCAGAAGAGTTATGCGGATAACCGGAGGAAGGATCTATCTTTCGAGGTAGGTGATCATGTTTTTCTCAAGGTTTCTCCTTGGAAAAGTGTGATGAGATTTGGTAAGAAAGGAAAGCTGAGTCCAAGGTTTATTGGACCATACGAAATTCCGGAAAGAGTTGGATCAGTTGCATACCGATTGGATTTACCTCCGAGTTTATCTCAGGTACACAATGTTTTTCACGTTTTGATGTTGAGAAAGTATATGCCAGATCCATCTCATGTTTTGAGTCCAGAGGTAGTTCAGCTGGAAGAGAACCTATCTTATGAGGAACAACCGGTCCAGATTCTTGACCACAGGGAGCAAGTGTTACGAAATAAGGTGATTAAGCAGGTAATGGTTTTGTGGAAAAACCACATGATTGAAGAGGCAACATGGGAATCTGAAAATGCAATGAGGGATAAGTACCCCCATTTATTCGATAAGTAAATAAATTGCGGGGACGCAATTTTTTAAATGGGGGGAAGGATGTAACATCCCAAGTAAGTAATGAATAATAGATATTTTTTTATCTATTTTTATAAATGATTAAGATAGTGTCGTAGAGGCTTAAAATGAAAATAAATACAATCTTATGCATGGAATTCACTAATATTCTTAAAAGATTGTTTTACTGCCTTTTGATGGCAAACCATTTTTAATCTATATCTTGACAATTTTATAGACTATGTTTGTCAAAATAAACTTATTCTTTATGATTGGGACATCAAAATTTACCTTGTATGAATTTTTGGTATTTTTCTGACAATGTTCATTTTTTAATGAATAGTGAAAAATACTGCATTTTACATCAAAACTGCTCTTTAATCTAATTTATTTATATGATTAGATTATGTTTTGAATTGGTTTTGAAGTGAAATTAGAATATATTTTTACCATTTTATCCAATGGTGGTCATTGGAAATCAATTTCACTATGAAATTAGACTTAAACTAGTGTCAATCTTTTGATACTTATTGTTTTGTAAAAACACGCTATTTGCTCTGACAACGGGAATTAATTATTAAATTAATTAATGTGACTTATATGTTTTTAATTTTGTAAAATAGACTTCATTTTTGAATTCAGAATATCAAATATAGCTTAGGGTGAATTTTTGGTAATTTTCTGAAAAACTTCAATTTTTGATGAATAGTGAAACCACAAAGTGATAATCAAGCAAACTGATTTTTCAGTTAAATGAAAGTTTTCCACTAATGTGTATTGAATTTTGAAAATCCGACATACATGATTGTCATTAGTATGTAAAATGTGGTTCGATGAGATTATAATAATTTTTTGGTGAATAGTAACTTATTAAGTTCTTAATCACGATTAGTGGTAATTAGGGTAGTTTAAGGTATAAATAATACTTTAATAAAATGAAATGACCTGGACACATGTCCCAACCTCATTGGTTGTGTCATGGCCGACCATGACATGCCATGGGTCAACTTGGGGACCCCATGGATCCACTTTTGTTGGGAAATGACATAAATTACTTTTTATTTAATGTTAAAGTGAAAATGACACAAACATAATATGTTTTACGAAAACAATTTTTAAGTGGGGTTATAAAAGTCCAAATTTTGATTATAAATAGTCATTGGAAAGCTAAAAACATTTCCTATATCATAGTAGTTTTTTTATAATTTTTAGACATTAAATAAATTTAATTATGTATGACATAATAATGACGCAGCAATGACATCATTATTTGACGATTTAAATAAAATGGAAAGATAATATAAAATCTATGAACTACACATGTCCAAAACCAATTGGATGAGTGGATTTCGAACCCTTATCACCTTATCCACGAATTATATCAATGTGGGACCTTTTAAAACCGAAACACATTTTCAAATAAAGTAATGTTTCTTTACTTTCCAAAAGTGCCCCTCCTCTCCTCTTATAAAAGTCCCCCACCTCTACCTCATTTCACACACTTGTCAAGCCTTTGTCTTGGCCAACCCCTGTCCATTTACTCTCTACACATACCTCTCATAATCCTAGAGGATTCCCTTTGGGAATAATCCTTTCAAAGGAAGCCTTTAGGCTCAAATCAAAAGGAGTTACTCTTTTAAAGGTAATTCATTCTCTCATGTTCATTTGTTTTATTTTGCTTCTCCAACCCCCTAAACTATTTTTATTTACTTCTTTTGTAACAAC
Organism: Viscum album; assembly: GCA_963277665.1. Classification (NCBI taxonomy): domain Eukaryota; kingdom Viridiplantae; phylum Streptophyta; class Magnoliopsida; order Santalales; family Viscaceae; genus Viscum; species Viscum album. Next base: position 1,445,014,263 of record OY728151.1, on the reverse strand, counting down.
ACCAGTATCTTCAATATACTAGGATGTTGTTATAAGATTTATTTGAGCTACACTCTCACAAAACTACATCAAATGGTTAAAGAACATACGGTTTCCGTGGATGGCGAAATTCTGCCTCCCGAAACGATGATTGTTTAATACTCATTTAACACCTTCAAAGGTGGCCATTATGAAGTCACTATTTTTATATATGATATATAATATGTCTAGGTTTTCCTTAAGCTTATGTTTTTTTCATTTTGGGCATACCTTTATGGTTTCCATTATGGGTAAACACGATATCTTCATTTTAGGAAGTGAGGACTACCGCCCCCTAAAAGTGATTTGATTCGTTAATAACATATGTGGGATGTGTAAAGGATAAAGTTAATGATATTATATATGTTATTATACTAGAATTATAATATACTCTTATATCATTATGATTCCATTCCAGAAAATATGAAATAGAAATGGAAGTAGCGTTCATGCGTACGTACGGCTTACCGTCTCCATGAACGGTGCATTTCATTTCTTAACTCTAAATGTGATGTAATATTATAAATTCATGTATGTACTGGATATATATGACATATATGATATCTACATCATGAATACCATTCTGGATATAACGAACCTTTGACCAAATTAACAACATGTAAGTGTAAGAAGTCTATTTTTGACTTAAGAACCAAATACCGACAAAATGAACATTATTAACTTAACTGATTACATGATGTTCATAACATGGTATAAAAAGAATAATGAACTTGAAAAAGATTCATAATCAAGTAGAGATTAACTCAAGTTTATTATTCAGGAGATTAAAGAACGGTCGGGTCAAGTCGGATACGAGGTATGGGACTTCGTCTCAATCTCCTTTCGTTGAGGCATATTTTATTTTATACACAACTTTCTTTTATACGGTGTATAAACCCCTTTGACTTTTACGTTTATTCAAAAGGAATCTTTTTTATAAGAAGCGTTTACTAAATGACAAAAGGGAATGTTTTTGTTGTACGTATGCGGCGACAACGACTTCTCCACCATCGTAACCGTTATTTGAGTTTCGGCTTCCTCTACAAGCCATACCTTCTTTTTAAAAGAATAAAATAAATACCATGTTTTACTTTTCTTTTATTTTGGTATTGAAAATGGTTTTAATAATGTTTTTATATCAATGTGTTGTATTGATATCTCGTGATTGAAATGTGGAAATTTTATGTTTCCTTTATGCATGTTTTATGTGATATGATTATGTTATGGTTCTCGGGCATTATTATGAAGACGGGTGGTTCCGTGATAAACTAAGGGCGGGTGAGCCCGTTATAGCTCTCCAATGCATTGGGTAACGCGAAGGAGTGAAACATTAAGGTTTCTACGAAGATATTTTTAGGGAATATACTGTGATGGGTATTCCAAACGTAACCAAGAGGGTTACTCCCTACTTAATAATGTTATGAATGCCTCAAGTTACCTTTATGTCTTATGATTTCTATGATTTATTCATGATTTTATGAGGTATGTTAAAGTGCCTATGTTTTATGGGTAAAGTATGATTTCATTCTTATGTATATATGAACTCATGTTTCCTTTCCATGTTCTTATAACCCATACTGAGTTTTTATGCTCATCCCAAGTTTTTGAAATGTTTTTCACAGGTCAAGGGAAAGGTACATGATAAGATGATAGAGTCAAGGATGTGTCAAGAAATAATCCATGTTTTATTTTAAATGTGTTTCCATTGATGGGAATGAAGAATACTATCTTTATGTAACCTCTTTGTTTATATGTGGAATGTAATGCAAGTTTTATGATCTAATTCTCTAAAACTCTAAACCGGAAAAGATCCTCAATGTGTAATCTTGTAATAACTCAAGATTAAGTAAGGTTTAAGGCTGGGGCCTTATACTTGTATAGGTAAATCCTTTTGGTTTATACGAAACGAATTACATGGATTTATTTCATCCTAAAAAATAAGATTTAATAATTAATGTAGGGATGTTGGGAACTTATTTTGGAATATTTTTTATGAGAAAAATCGCTTTATATGTGTGAATAAGTTGGATTGGTGAGTGCATTTTCATTGTGGAGGAGTAGTGGCGTTCTTGAATATTTTTTAAAGGGTATTCCACCAATGTTTTTTTAATTGTGTAGTGAATACAATAATGAACCAAATTAAATAAAAGGGATTATAAGGTATACATATATCCACAAATAGATTTCTAATAAGTTTCTATGTATGTGTTTCTCTAAAATATAAGGTTTAGTCCCCTGTTAAGCTCATGTATCTATTCATCACTGTAATTAATTTTAATAACATTTACCAATTTATTTAAAAAAAATATTTTTTTATTACTATAACTAAAAAATTATTCTTAAATAAAATATGTAATACATTTTTTCTAATTCTAATTACATAAGTTTTTGAAATAAACTTAAATTTAATCTCGCACATGGGATACCAAAGCGAGGTTGTAAACTAAAATCATTCAAAAGCTTGAATTGATTTAATATAATATATAAATTTGAAATTGATTCTAATGAAATAAATTTTTATATTTTATCTAAAATTGAAAAAATGTGAATTTTAATCAAATATAAAATATAAATTAACAATATGACTTATAAAAATTAAAAATAAATTTTCAATAAAAATCCAATATTTTTCACTACTCATTAAACAAATTAAAGTTCTCCGAAAAATACAAAAGGACTTACATATGGATAATTTTGAAATTTCAATTTAAAAAATATATTTTTTGGACATATTGAATATATGAAATTTTTAAAAAAAATCATAATAGGTTCACCATTAAACGCTAGTATAATTACATTTATAAATATATATGTTTTTATGAGCATTGTAGTGTTTTCTCTTATATTATGACTATAAGATAAAATATCTGAATTTTTAAAAAATATTATATATATAATATATATATATTCCTATAAGATATTCAATAATATTCATAATTTCTAATTGAATGTTTATTTTATGTCTTCTTATATTGAATAATTATATTTTAATAATATATTGTTGTTCTATAAAACATGCACTTGCGTGTGACACAAGCAATAAAATACTATTTCTTGTCTATGATTCATGATAACATGATATTGAATGGATTGTAATATATAGAATATGGTAAAATTTTAAAATATTAAATATAACATTAAATCTCAGGATGTTATACAATATCAAATAAAAGTTACACCTTATTAATTTTCGGTGTGTTATATTTGGTATGATATACTAGAAATAAAATGAACATGGATACTGTAATTATACCAGATGATGACTGACTAAAAATTAACTTTTTTGTTATCAAAACACTTTTGAGGTAAAAGTGAGAAACCAAATTTTGGTGCATAAATGACCAATGTCTAGTATTGTTATGTATGGTTAATAAGATTAAATCTTTTGGTGTATTTTTTATACTGGCCTAGAAATATTATTCAAAAAATGTAACATAGATTAATTTATAATAGATTCTAGGATATAGTTATTAGGTGTATTAAATAGTCCTCGTAATGATATGACTCATATATGGAGACAGTAAATCCAAAGATGGTTCATTACATGTCCCTTTAACACTGTTTACATCATATTTCCTACCATATTATTCAATATGGAGGTCTCTTGGAAAATAATATTAATCATAATAGCTTTTATTCCTTCACAATTAGATTCCTCTTAATCATATTTTCATTACATATCATTATATTTAACATCTTGTTTTGAGAAAAAATTATATTTCACAGTATAATTGTAATTTCCCTTATCAGCACTGAATATTACTCTTAACTGAACACTTATAACATTTTTTACCCTAATGATATTTGGGATTGAACATCTTCCATATATTACTCATTATTCTCTAGAATAATCACTGAATAATGGAAAAAATTAAATAATTAAGTCACTCAAATGGATGTTTCCAGTCATACATACCTTTTCTGTGTCTCATTCCTTTTGAAAATAATAGAAAAGGATCATCAAAATTTATTTCATTATCATTATATTAGGAATTATGTTAAATTAAAATTTCGATATCAAATATTCTCAAAAACATTTTGAGTATTTGAAATTAGTATTTTCTCTAATTTTCCATTATCCTTCATGGATGGTACCATCCAATTCTCATAAGCACTTAAGACATTGATGAGCTTATTGGTTGTATTATCATCTAGGTCATCATCCTCTAGTTCTATAATATAATCTGTGAAATAATCTTATAACTTCTTATAGACATATTTAAAATCGTTTAATCCTTAATAAAACTAACATAACTTCATATCAAGAACTCAATTATATCTACCCCTAGAATATACGTAACTACCACATCATCTTCTTCCATCAACCTATCCTTGAATGACCACAACATGATTATAATTCTAACATAATGAAATTATAATAACCCTCATAGATTTCATGTAACATTATATAAAATTAATTAACTATTTAACATCCCATCACCCATGTAAATTCTATATTTGAGATATTTTACTGTAACACATTTTATTCTCCCCTATTGGATTAAGGTTTTTTATATTTTTTGTAGTATACGTTCTCAAAAAATATTGAATTTGAACTCCATTCTTAGTTATTTCATGAATTTAAAATCCCCGAGTAAGATGATATGGAACTAACCATTAGTTTTATAAATGAATCTTGTTTCCATTAAACATTGGATCACCCTTATTAATGATGAAATTTTAACTCCCTATAGAAATCTAAGATAAAATGTTAAAAAAATCATAAAGATCTGTAGTAATAACTATATCATTGGATCTTAATAAAAGAATAAATAGAATATTATTTGGTGAATAATTAATAATATATTTTAAAACAACCGTTCTCTATTACTTACTAGCAGACCCTAGGTAAGATATAGACATCCATTGTGAGGAAGGATGATGCTGTTAAAAACACAAACTACATATATATTATTTCTATACCCAGTTAGTGTATTATACATATGAACCTAAAATGAATTTAAGTAAGATATATATTGATAAAATCAACAAGACATAGGTTGTTTTTTCCAATATCTTAATATATTTTTATCAATTGGAAAATAATTTCTTTCTAATTCATACAATCCCATTTTCTAGTAAATTATTTTCATTAAAATAATAATAAATTAACAGGATCTAGAATGTGGTCATAAACTCTCTATACATGAATGATCAAGATGAACCCAAACAATTTTACAAATCCTCCACTTACCCTTATTTATTAACTATACATGTTTTATTATGTGTGCACCCTTTTTCTTCTCTACAATACTGACTAAATACCATTGGGATTTCCTCTTATAAAATCTAGTAAACTATATCAATTTTTACCTCCTTTTCAATATTAAATAAATGATTTAATTAAAAAAATCACTACATACTATTGGGATATTTCATTTTTTGGTCTTTTTATAACAACAGGATCCTTAATATGTGGCTTGATATCCACATATTTCCTTATTCTGTGTTGGGAAAAGTTCTCCCTTGAGTAATTCTCCCACTGTTACCATGATGAATTTAATTTTTCCCATGTAACCTTTCTATTTATTATTAGATTAAAAATGCCCATTTGATGACTATTTTCATCATGATTCTATGATATATTATAGTTTCCATATACTATATCATCTAACACATTCCCTACAAAAATAACATCATGTAGCATAACATATATTGCTCCCCTCAATTATTCAAACTCGTGGAAATCCTCATCCATAACATTTATTCATTAATCCAATGTTTAATTAAGAGATTTCAAATATATTATATATATTTTTGTATTACATTTGGAAGAATTTATAAGACCACATCCTATAAAATAGTTGTTTCTCCTTAATTTGTTAATATGTTATTTTATATCATCCATTGTGTAATGTTTTGGTCCGGACCATGGTATAAACTCTGAATCAACATAATTTCATCATTATATTCCTCCCTACTCATCTAAATAATATTATAACTTGATCCTGAATATGTTTTCAGAAAATATAACATGGAATCCCTATCAATAACCATGAACGAATTATCTTTTGAAAATATTCATTGTTAAACAAAATTTAAAAATTATTTAAACACCACATAATATTATTGGATGATAAATTTAAGTGTTCTCCATATCTGGATGTAATTATCAAAAGTTTATTGATCATTTATATATTTATATAATCTCATAACTCTCCTAATATTAATTTAATTTATGAGATCCCACTAATATCTCATGGGGATAATTATGTATGGTGTTTGACTTTGTTATACTTCTTATTTAATGTGTGAATATTTTTTACTAGAATTATTTTGATTAATTTGTAATTTTAGTTCTTCCAATTATATTTTCTTAGTTTATAAAAACTATATATTTTCTTTTGGTATGGATTGTTTAATTTATAGAAAACCACATGTTTTATTTTTGATATAAATTTGCTTTTTTCTTTTATATTTATATAGGGGAGTATAAATCATTACAAAGTGAAAATTTAGATACCATTGGAAATTATCACAAGCCTATAATAATCGAGATTGAAATTTTATCTTGTATAAGATAATATCATGTATTTGGATTTTTTATCCAATTTAAATTTGATATAATATCACATTTAGTTTATAAAACATTATCATGGGAATATACTAATATGAATTCATTCCTCCATGAAAGCAACACTAGTAAAACATTTAAATAGAAATAATATATACAAAAAATATTGTTAGTGACATATTCTCACCTTGGGTTGTTTTTATAACTACATTTATAATTCCATGAAATCATAAATTAAATTGTGTCCCATAACTTTTTTATCACTAATCACTACAGAACAAGATGAGAACATTCATTTTTTTTTGAAAAAACGGATACTAAGTACATTGTATACTCAATATTTATTAAGATGTTTTTTTAGAAAAGATTTATAAGTTTGGTGTTTATATATTTACTAAAAATATTTTCATGATCTAAAATATCTACTTGATATTTCATTTTAATTTTATGTTTTATCCAATATATGGATTCATGATTTGGAATACCTTAAATAAAAAATTTCCATTGAACTTATGTTCACCATGTATTTGTTCATATATAATATACATTATCATCCTTGTCATTAATTATCCACTAATAATGTTTTAAATTAATAAAATATTTTTATTACATTCTATTCATAAAATAGAGTCTCATTTTGTTTACTCAATTTCTTCATCATTCCTTCAATTCACCAATCCTTTTAAACATTGTTAGGTTAATTTTTTTTATATTTTATTTATATGGTTATGTATTCGATAATATATTAAATTTTAAATGAGTAGCACTATTATATACCATTAATATTAATATTGTAGATGAGGCACTTAACATATTGACCATGAATTAAAATAATTTTTTCCTAAAACCGCTTAATGTCCTAGATATTAAAAAATAATTATATTTTTTTGACAACCTTGGTTTCGTTAAATGTGATCAGGGCTAGTATGTAAGGATGCAATAATTTCTCTATATCTATAAACATTATGAATAGTATTATCAAGGTCTTTGAGGATATAATTATATCATATGATTCCCAAATGAATCTATGTTTAATTTTTTATATTTTATGTTTTAATTTTAATTTCAATGATATTTTTTCCTCTTTAGTGAATAATTATTTTGAATTTTATTGTTTGAAACAATATTTTTTTTATTATATAATATTTTTTAATGTTTTTCAATTTATGTATAATAAATTTCCTTTGTTTCATTATGATATATTCCATAGCCATATTTGATAATAAATATTCTATTATATAAACATAAATCAAATATTATATTATTTTATAAAAAATATAATTTTATAAAGATTGTTGGTGATAATGGATTATATACAAATTAAAATAAAATATTCAATGATAAATATGAAATAAAGTACACATATTGTTTTTATACATAATTATATATTCTATATATATAATCAAATGTAATTTATGTACTATAATTTAAGGTAAATTTTCATAACAAGTGAAAAATATAAATAACCAATGTAATAATCAATTGATTATAATCATAATGAATAATCATAATGAATAATCATTGTATTTTTTAGTTAAACTTTTCACATCTATTTTGAAACTCTTTTGGTTATTTGGTGGTTTTAAATTGGGCCTATTTTTTATTCAATTAAATTCAAAAGGCATTCAGAGTGTAAGGTCAAGATTTTGTTTATCCAGGAGAAACAGGTTAAGAACATGGTATTCCACCATTTAGCTGTTACCAAACTATATCTGTGTGATATGGATTTTTTATAATATTTGTGTATTGAATTATTCAATAATGTTTTTTATAACTATTAAGGATTTATATAAAAACATTTGGATGGTTTTTTTGGGGTACAGAAGTAGTTTTACAACTGGTGCATGACATGTCTAACCAAGTAGTTATCTTCTGGTAACCATAAAGTTTGATTTTTAAAGGAATATATTGAATAAATGGTCAATGTATGGTCTTGATAACCATGAATAAAATCTCCTTAAATCGTATATCATTCATAAAAATGAAAAATTAACCCCATAACCTTGTTCGTTTTAACAAAAATCTGACCCTAATATCTTTGAATCTTGACACAACTATTAATTCATGATTTATGTGGTTTTCCATTTTGTTCAATGGTGATTCATGTACAGATTTTTTATATTCTTTATGGAATATTCTAATTTACAACTATTTTCCACTACTACTTATATATCTCTCTATAATATCTCTTCCTGATTATTTTTTAATATCATTAAGTGTTGTGTTATATTAAACTGTATTTTTTAATTAACTAAGTGTTCATGATAATAAAAAGGTTAAAATTGACACAAAACATGTCTAAATTATATTATTTTATGGTATTACAAACCTATAAAACATTTTCTTATAATCCCTATCCATTTGATTTATTTTATCATACGAATAATTTTTTTATAATTTCTTGATTTGAGAAATTCCAAAGATCCACTCACCTATGTTATAAAAGGGAACCTACTCCCTCACTTATGAACAAAACATTGAGCTATATATCTCTAAAAAACTCTAAAAAATTATCTTCTAAACATCCTAACCACATAATGAGGGTATGTTATTCCAGAAATACCCATTTTATATCCCTTTAAAAGAGATTTAATTAATTCATTTCCAAAGATATGTTGTCACCTTAACCAACATATTTACTTCGTAATATACATTATCCATCTAAATCTAGGGTATTTATCAAAAAATAATTAATTTCATATCATAAATATGCGTATATTTTATTAATATTATGAAAACCAATTAAACATACACTTTACCATCAAATGAAAAGTGATATAATTGCTTGTGCATATATACGACTTACCATCTCCAAATAGTGTTAAAATTCATTTATTCACCACAAAAATTAAGAGATGGGTGTTATGATGGTTTTAATATTTATATATGATATTTATCATAAAATTATTGTTATGGAATGAAAATTTTATGTTTACCTTCTTACCATCAAATATTTTTGAATGTGTTACTGATGTTCATGTGATTGGGAGGACTACCACCTTCATAAAATAATGTGATTAATTTTTGAAATATATTAAAAATGGATAGTAATATTGATTAATTGTTGAATATATCTAATATAAATGATATATTTTTTATAATAATTACATAGGAAAAGGTAGATAAAATTTAACTATATTTTTCCCCATCCATTGAATAATTAAAACATCATTCATGTGTAAATACAACCTACCATCTCAATGAATAGTGTATTATATTTTCTTATCTCTACATTTTATGAATGAATCTAATCAATTATATAATTAATATATAATATATTTATATATTTATTAATATTGAAGATATTATGGAACAAATATAAATTTTCATTGAACATAATTGCTGAACTGAAATATAAATGATTTTGAATTATTTAATGCCCAGTAATGATTCTTTTAATGAGGAATTTCTGATAAAATGAGTAATGAAATGACATAATTGGACAATATTTTATATTATAATTACTTACATTACATAATTATATAATTATAATAAATTTATATTTATTATAATTGATTTTTGAAAACATACAATGGAATTGACATATAAGATGAGGGTTTCACTACTGGAAAAACTACCTATACCCATGGTTCAAAACCGTGTGTATAGCCCACCAAAACGTGGGTATGGCCTGTACCCACGGTTTTGGGAACCTTGGGGCTGAGTGGAGTCGGTATAGGGGTCTTAATCTATCCCCACAATTTGAAAAACCGAGGGTATGTTTTTTTCCACCATGTCAACCCATCCTCCACGCTATCAAATTGTTCTTTCCACAGTTTTAGAACCATAAGTAAAAATACTGGAAAAATATAGCCGCTGGGTGTTGAACCCGCACCAACCCATGACCTGAAGGAATATTCCAACACACTTCGCCCCTTCATACAATGCATTTATGTTAATATATATCTTCATTTGTATATATATATATATATATATGACAGTATTAAGAAAAAAATGGCTAGCGGGTTTCGAACCCGCGTCTGCTAGAGAATACTTCAAGCACTTAACCAACTAAGCTAACTCAGCTATGACTGTATATATCTGTGTTTACAATAATATATTAATCCGTATCACTATATTTAAAAAAAAGCCAGCGAGATTCGATACCTTAACCGATGAAAGAATCATGCAACACATGACCAACCAAGATGCATAAATAATTTTCTTATAAATTTATATCAACCTAAATATATTATTTCAAATCGTGGGTATAGGTTTTCCCGCCAAATTGTTTTTGTTTTCCCGCGAATTTTTTTTTTGCCGCCAAAGCTATCTCCGCGGTTTTAAAAAACTGTGTGTATAGTCCTTCGAAAAAAATTATTTATTCCCACAGTTATTGAAAAACTATGGGGATAGAGGTTGAAATAAACACTTACACCTACGGTTTTAAAAAACCGTGGGTATATGCCTTCGAAAAAAACTCTATCCCCACAGTTTTAGCAAAACCGTGGGTATATGTGACCTATACCCACAGTTTTCTAGAACCATGGGTATAGGTTCCCACACTATACATATACCCACAGTTTTCTTAAACCGTGGGTATAGGGCACCCCAATACCCACAGTTTTTTCCAAAACCTTGGGTATAGGTCTATTTTCCAGTAGTGTTTTCATTATAGTCTCATAATTTATTAGGATTATTTATGATTACATAATAATGATGAAATCATATGATCTACATGTCATTAAACATGTGAATTATTTTATCTTCTAGTTATTTCTTTCTAATAGATTTTACCATTCTTTTTTCTTCATATTATGTACTCATGATGAAAACAATTTGTTTTTAATGAAAAATAACTTCCATTGTCTTTTTGGAAACATAATTATACCATGTCTAAAATTCATAAAAAAATTTAAAAATGGTTTTTTTAATGTAATATTATTTTTTAAAGCAATTTTAACCCATTTTATACTTTTTAATAAATGGATTCAGGTTGTATCAATGTCATTTTATGAATGTGTTACTTTTTAAACATTTTAAAAATAATGATAAGGGAAATATGTTTAACATAGATTGCATGATAGGATTTCCCCACCATCATTAGTAACTATTGTTTTTAATATTCCTTTAAAATTTTACATTGTTTCATTCAATGAAAATAGTATACATCAATTATTAGTTGTTTTTTATTATTGTTATTTCAAAATGAAAGGTGTATAATTAACAAGAAATGATCCATGTGATCTTTCAAAATCATTTTTCATCTATGATAACATCCTTGGGAATACTTATTAATTACATATGATATGAATCTAATGATACCATATTAATTTATTCCCTTGATGGTATATGTTTGTTACTATTTTTACAAAATCCATTACTTTTCATGGGTTTTGATTTGATGGATGTTTTATTATTCATTTTCACACAAATGTATGATATTATGTTTTTTATGGGTGTGACCTAAACCTCCAAGTAGTTCATTAGGTAAATAATGATATCTCGTGAGATAAAAGTATTGTAATTGGGGAATAAAACCAGTTCATTAAGCGACTATGTCAATTATGACACTCTTCAGAGTGATCCTTGGCCACCCTTATGATTTGTGAAGAGAACCAAATCCACTATGATAATATTTTCAGTGAGACTTGAATACTAGGGAAATGATCATACATCTTTATTTGTTGAAGATAATTATTTACCTTATGAAAATGTTTTTTATCTCACGATTCATGTTATTTTAATCATTTATGAATCTTGTCTAAATTACTAACAATCTTTAAGAATTTTCAAAATATTATAATCTATGATATGTATGGAATGGTTTTCAAATTTTATTCCCATGTTCTCATATCCTATTTCTCTAATTTTTGTTATATGATCATTGATATCTCCCTTTATTAATCTTAAAAAGAATCAAATATCACATTTTTTATCTTTTCATTCCTTGTTTAAAATGAATGGTTTTCTATTTGATATATCCAAGAAGGGTTGTAGCTGTGATTTTTTATTTTGGAGATGTTGTAGAACTTTTATGAGCTAGTTTATAATTTTTCGAAGATTCCAAAAATAATTATAAATATAAAATTGTTGTTTTATTAGTTATGTTATGTAAAGAATCTTTGCCGATTGACATGTATCATCTATATAGGAAATGTTTTAGAGTTATAAATTTTATCAGTTCACTATTTACTAAACGATTGGAAACTAGGATGGGAAAACATTAGTTAGAACTTATGGGATGCTTTATTATATTGGAAAAAATCCTATTTTTTGTTAATGATCCCGAATGACCAAGGTTAATACAACAGATTCATAGAATATGGTGCATGGATTCAAACATCTAATATTATTTTTAAGGATTATTTGGTTTCCAAGGATGATCTTTTTTTAAATTATTGTTTTTTTGTTCTAGTAAATCATTATAACCTAAATAAATCATGCAAATGATGAATATTATAGGAAATGAAATTATTTTCCTTATATTTAACTGAAATTTAAGGGAGATCTAATGAAAAATATTGTTTCTATGATCAGACAACATTCTCATGACATAAATCACATTGTGATTCCAAATGATAAAAGTAGGCAACGATGTTCCTTTTAGTATAACAATAAGAAATATACACCACCTTTTAGTGGGTCCACTAATCCACTAATCATTGAAAATAATATCAATACCACGAAATATATTTCTGCCATTATCCAATTTTTTGAACATAATAATGTAATTATGGTTTCTTATAATTTATAGGGTGATGCAAATCAGTGTTGGATGCTTATCATGAACTAGAGGGAACAACAATAAATTGAATCTATAGAGTGGGAAAATTTCAAATATTAATTTTCAATATGTTCTTTCCTTATATTTATCCTATAAAAATGACGATATAATTATTTTAGTTAAATATTAATAATGATAATTATATTGGTACTTATATTGTAAATTCCTCATGAATTATGTGTTATGCTTAGGTATTCTCATCAAACATGTATATAAGGTTGATTGATTACATATTGGATTATAACCACGTCTTTAATGGGTGTTATTCCTAAGGTACTTAAATATATATTTTTATTTGTTTATGATTTATTATGTTGGGGATAGAGATTGGACTTACACATCAATGAAATGTTTTAGAAATGAAAATAAAAATTTGAATCAAAGGATAATCTAAAAACCATGGAGAGAGTAATATGAGGAACACTTAATATTAAAAAATTTTAAGGAAAAGGGGGAAATTGTATTATGGGAACTAATAAATGATTCATGTTTCTAAAGGACGATTATTGAGTTATCAAATGCCTAAATGATGGGATGAAGTTACATAATGAAGAAAATAAATATAAATCTCCAAAGAATGCACCACCTATACTCTACTATTTTATATTCATGTGGTATGGGAATTATTCTACTTAGTACCCAAATCAGAATTTTAGTTATTATGGTCAACTTCAAAAACCTATTTATCAAAGAGATATAGGGATATATGCTATAATAGTTATTTATTATGTGTTGAATTATAATTTCATGGTGAGAGGTACTCATAAAATCTACTCTAGAAATTCTAATTGATTATTTAACTCTATATTTTTCAATACATTAATATCTTATAACTTTTCATATGGTATCACAATACAACCTCAAAAAATACATTATTATTTTGAATAAAAAATAAAAAATGGCACAATGATCACTTCCCATGCCAATGATTATTCTCTGGTTGATGTGTGTGAAATCTTATTTCCATTAAATCCTTTCATTCATACTCTAGCATAATTAATTTTCATTTTTGGTAATGGATTGGATATGTTTACATAAATCCCAAATAATTTTGAGTTAAAGGGACATTATATTTTATATTCTAAATCATTATATTTTCTCATATATGGGTATTGATAAAAATGATCTTCTAATGGAAATTACATCCATTATATGGGTAATGATTCCAATTCACAAGGGGAGTTTATCTCGGATGGTTGGGGAGAAAATCACCATTAATGATACTACAATCTAGACATTTGTTATTGATGTATTTATATTAGTGTTTCATGGTATTCCATTGAATCATGTAGCTATGTTATCAATATAACTCATACATGGTTCTACATCTATTTCTAATATTACGTAAATATATCCTTAGCCAATTTTCAATAATGGAAGATGAAAATATAGGATAATTTTTATATGGGATTCACATGGACATGTGTTCCACCATAGGGTGCGCTTTTTTATAAATAAAGATAGATCAATGAAATTTTGTAACTATTCTTGAAAATATAATAAGGACACTATCCAGAACAAGTGTCTGTTACATTGTATTGATGCGTTTTATGATAAAAAACATCAACCTAAATACTTTTACAGTATTGATATGTTTACAAATATCATCATATGGCGATCAAGATGAATGTAATACCATAGACATAATCATATATAAGATATAAAAATTATGAATTTATTAGGATGCCATTTGTTCTTACTTATACCACTATTATCTTTATGGTTGTAATGAATAATGTCTTTAGAGATTTCCATGATCAGTTTTTGGTAGTATTAATAGACTACATTATTTATTATTTAGTGATAATGAAAGAGTATAAATATCAATTGAGAATTGTGTTGAAGAATCTATATAAGTATAAGTATTTTAAAACATTTAACAATTATAATTTTTTTTCCTTCATAATGTTTCATTCATGGTTTATATAATCTCATGTGAGGGTATATCAGTAGACCCTCCAATAATTGAAGTTATCGAACACTACCCAAAACCATACACTTTGATTGAGATTCATTGTTTTCAGGGTTTGGATGAATATTTTCAATAATATTTTGGATAATTTTTAGAGCTATTGAAACCACTGATATTCTATCTCAAAAGTGAGGAATTTTCCTTTTGACGAATGGATGTGAGAAATTTTTTAAGGATTTTTTTAATTCTCAATGATACTATTATAACACTATATTTTAGTGGGGAAGGATTTATAATCTATAGTAAAACATCAAGGATAATAATGGGTTATGTAATATTAAAGAATGATATGGTTATAGTGTATACATCATGAACATTGAAGGACCATGAGAAGAATTATCCAACTTATGATTTGGAAACAACTATGTTACTTTTTCCATTATAGATATGGATGGATTATCTCTATTGAAAAATTATTTCTCTATATACTGATAAAAAAATATTTATGTATATTTTAACTCAAAATGTGACGATTATATGCCATGTAAGGTTGTTTAAGTGGATTAATGATTATTACAACTAAATTAATTACCACCCTAGGAAAGTTAATAAGGTCACAAATGCTTTTTGAGTTTGAAGGATCATGCCAGATTGTATATAATGTGGATAAAAAATATCAAATATTTCTAGTCATGAAAATTATGGTTCATGAATTCTTAAAGGAAGGAGATAAATGTTATCTTTCTCAAATGTGTGTTTCACCATCTATCCATGTGAAGATTAATGAGGCATGGATGGAAGATACAGTGATGAAAAGGGATGAAACTTTTCATGACATCCACATTGATTGTGATGTAATAATAAGTTTATAGTACCATGTATGTGTCCCTTTGGTACTAGTTTTGGAAATGGAGCTGATAGAAGAATCTCATAGTTCTTTATTATTTATTCATACTAGAAGTAAAATGATATATTTGGATTTAAAAGAGTATTTCTATTTGGATGGAATGAATAAAAATATTTCATATTATTTTTCATAGTGGTTGGTATGCCATCATGTTAAGGGTGAGAGAGAAAAGTATATGGGGATATTACAACCATTAACCTTACCAGAATGAAAATGGTAAAACATCACCACATATTTTTGTCATCAGAATACCAAAAATATCTAAATGCTGTATTTTTATATGGGATTCATTCGACCACCTTATGAAGTTATAACACTCTATTTATATTTGATAAAATTTCACTCTTGATGATCTTACTCAGTTATACATTTTATAAGTTGTAAGATTTCATGTTTGACCACTATCAATTATATATGATCAGGATCTGAGGTTTTCCATGATGTTTTTGAGATGTTCCTACCAGTTTCTTGTATACGCAGTAATGTTTCATAATATATTATCATCATCAAATAGATGGTCAATGTAAAAGGACCATTTAAACTCTAGAATCCATGTTGATGTATTTCTCAATGTATTTATATAGTGGCTGAGATCAATACAATCTATTAGTTGAATTTTCCTACAAAAATATATTTCACACCAATATTCAAAAGGCTCCCTATAAATCCATCCATTGTATAATGTTTCAAAAGTAAAAATTAGGAAATCATGATTGATAATAAAAGATATTGGGACCTGATCAAATTAAAAAAATGATATATAAGGTAAGATCCATTCAATAGAACATAAGAGGAGTTGAGAGTCAAAAAAACCTTATATTAGATGTTATAGGAATGATATTGAGTATGATATTCAGGGCATTTTTTCTTATGAATATCACTATGGAAGATGGTGAATGATATTTTGAATTAAGGGAAAGAAATTCCAAAGGTATATCATCTATTATGAAAATCATGATCATATCATGATCCTGACCTAATGAATGGTGCTTCCACTATATCACTCTGAGTTTAAGGATTAACAACCCTCCTTCTTCAAGATGGGGGAAGGGATGAAAAAGTGTCATGACCTTCCTAATTCAAGATGAAAAAGATATAATGACCCCATAATCATAACTATAATAGGCCCCAGGGTGGAGACCAACACCAATGGGATTCAATATCATGAAATTGGAGGCATTAGAATTTTTTTATATTAACCATGCTTGAGAGATAAGATGTACCAACCTAAAGAAAACTCCACGATATATATATATATATATATAATAAAAAAACCATCCCAAAAACAAGTTTAAAGTAAAGATTCTAAATATACAATGAAAATATCCAAAGTAAATAGAAAAAGAACAAGCTAATAGTGACACAACAACTATCGCGATTCCTGAGATAGTAAAGTCCATCATGGTCATTGTAATCTCCTGGGAAACATGAAAATGGTTCTATATATGTTGGGTTATCATAGAACTATAATCACTAGGAAAATACAAAGACACCCATTCACAAGTGGGAGAAGTATACAAATTCCCCTATGAGAAAACATGTGAAACTCAATTGAACCAAACAAGGTATACTATCCACCCCAACCTCACCAAGTCACACTCACCAAATAAATAAATTCAAGTAAAATAAATTAGAATTCTCATTGATATTTAGGTACCCCAAAACAATTCCCACAGGTTAAAAATTTATCCCTAAAAAAGAATATCCTGATGCTACCACACTCTTCCACAAGCCCCACTACCACAACCAGCCAGCGCACACCTGGTCCACAAACCACATGGAATTCCTTCTCGCACACAACTGGGCCTCATCCCAAAGTCATTTGTGAAATCACACCTCGTCTATACACACATGGGCCTCACAACCGCACAACAACCTGCCCAAAGTGTCTTAGGATACCCATTCCTAGAAGAGGAAACATAGAATATTCAATCACCAGCCATCAATCCTCCCAGTAGGATGTTGGGAAAACACCTTCTCCCCGACGAATGGGGGTATTCAGTGCATAGTTATCAAATAGGGTGTGGTTCACAATGAAATTACAAAAAACTACAAGAATATAATATTGGTATATTACACGAATCCCAACCTATTGGTTTCAAATAACAAACCATCCCACAAAACACCACCCATGTTGTCACCTCTAATTCATAACCATAGAAAACCAGAAACATAATTCATAACCCCAACCAATTCATTTAACCAATTATCATTCAATATTTAGTCAAGACAATATTATTGATACAATCCATACTTCGGAAACTACCAAACATTGAACATGTTGTAATGCGATTCCACCACACCATCCACTACCAAAGCCAAATAGAGAATGAAGGACCAGGGTAAATGAATGCACCCTAGCACCCAAATCTAATATACCTGTCTTAAAAAACACTTGGTAAAACAACCAAGAAATGTAACACTGTCATTAATAAAATTTATCCCACCCAAAACATCCATAGTAGCCCCTTTTCCCGAAAATAATCACATCAAAAAAAACAATGCTCAGTCCACTTATAGTCCCACTCCACACTCCCATATCATGAACACCCGTTCAACCACTACTACCATCATTCTTGAAAGTAACACAACAATTTCCTTCCTCTCATTAAGAAAACACCCAAAACTCCTCTCCACAAGAATAATTAGAAGCCCTAATACAAAACAAAACCAATCCAAGTAACATAAACATAAGACAATCCTAAACTGTTACCCCATTTCCCAACCACTACCCAAATATAGTTCTAATACATAAGAAGTTAATCCATTCTTCAATCAATCAATCCCTCATCATGAGATGCATTCACCCCATCCTTACCACTGAAAACTCAAAACCACACTCCCATCCACACAAAAAGATGTCTAGAACAAACACAAGGTCAAACAGAACCACACATTGCATAAATCCACACCAAAAAATAAGGTGTATTTAGATTTAACAACACTCATTCTTTAATTACACTTTCATTGTTCATTGGTGATCACAGAATAAGTTTTATCTAGGGGAATCCATATATTTAACCAAATATATTTGACTAAAAAATATTTCTATTTCATCCATTCCATAAGAAAACAATGACAATTATTCACATTTCAAGCAGGTACTAAAATAAACGGCACCAATGGACATGATTTTTAAGAGGCATACATCCCATAGAAGACATGAAATGGTTCAAGGATAATATATAAAATAGAGATATCATCATTATAATCTTCCTAGCTAGTCATTTATTAATTATTATTATCTTCATTAAATTGGTTTCAACTTTAACCACAATAAGACATCAGTACACCCTCCCTACAAGATACACACATAAAAGAGAGATGAAGGGATCCCTACTTGGAATAACGGATGATAAATAATTCCTCATTGCACCAAAAATAGATGGTCAAAAAACAAGTAAGAGACTCCAATGAAGACTGAATCTGAAGGCCACAACACAACACACAACTCTGTAGGGAAGAAAGGCTCTGGGGACACCCATAAAAAAAGAAAATACACGAGGAAGAGAAGATCTCGAATTAGAAGAGCTAGATCCTATATCAATAGATGGTAAATGGTTTTAAGAGCCATTAAATTATGATCATGGACAATCCTCATAGATTGACTATTTCAAATCCCTATGAGCATTAGGATATTAAAGATATAATCAATATCATTTGAAACACCATTAGAAATGCTAAATCAAGGCTTCAAACATTATTTATGTCAAATAAATCATAATATGGGAGAAACTAGAAAAAAATTAAAAATATAGAAAATGACTCACTGATGGGTGAGTCAATGAATTGGGTCACTAATGTGAGCCATTGATAGTAACTCACCGACAGTGAGTCACCAACAAGACCCACCAAAACCTAACTCACCAATGACTGACCTAATGACTCCAAAACTACACAATCTTTACCTACTAATGCATGACCTACCAACACCTGAACTACCGATGCATTACCTACTGTTGCCCGAACTACCAATGCCGACCTATGGATACTGAGACATCGATAAAAAAATTGGAATTTCAAAAAACTCTTGAAACTAAGCTATAGTTTCATCCTAGAACACCCCCAGACAAGGAATTTGAGAAAAAAATTGATAATGGAGGTCCAATTCATTACATTAGATAAATCTAAAACTATTATCACCCTTGATAATTCAAAACAAAACCTAGAAGAAAAGGTGTCTAAACAACCAATGCACAGTAAGATACCCCACAAGGATAAACCACCCATGTGAGTAAAACCACAACAGCGAAGAACACCTCCTACCACATATGCTAAACCAAACATCCACAAGATACCCAACACATGAAACAGCTGTTAAAACACATTAATTAGTGAATTACATCATATAAGTCCATATATTATTTGCTCTAGGTTGAACTGACTCACCCGTATGGGTTCAATCACATATCAATTAATGTGACATGATTAGTAATCCGATCTGCTTCTTTTCACATGTAAGGACATTTTCACATTATATAGAACTAGGTAATAAATCATCTAATAGAAAAAAGGGATCAAGCATTAAATCACAAGACTATGTATTCAAGAAAAACTCAAAATAACCCGGGGTACTATGAACACATCTACACTTCTCACATCTAAAAAATCTCTTCCAGACCACCATACCTCCACAACACACAAACCAAAGGAATGGTATGTCCACATAGCCCCTTATCCCGATGATCCATGATCTCCACTAGTCTCTCAATGAATATTAAGTCATCCTTGATATTCAAATCTCCCAAGTCAATGACATGGGATTCATCATGAAGACACAAATGAATTTGAGAGATGTAAAAGATGTCACATACCTTCTACAACTGTGGTCGAAACACCAATTAGTATTCCACCTCGAAAAATTACAACAACACATATAAGGGTTTGATGAACCGAGGAGAAATATTTCTCCCTTAGCTAAACATTTACTGCCCATGTTGATGGTAAACCTCCAAGAACACCTAGTACCCAACCTATAACTCCAAGGGCCTCCTCCTACGATTGGAATGCAACTTCTTATGGTACTGTGATACATTTATCCTCTAACAAATGAACTAAGCCATCTATGTCGTACTCTACACCATGTATGGACCAAGAACAATGGCCTCCCCAACTTCTACACAACACAATGGTGAATGAAATCATCTACTATACAAGGCTTTGAACACAACCATATAAATTTAAGAATGATAGTAATTTATTTATGAAAACTCTATGAAGGGAAAGTGTCACACCTAAGACCCACTGAAGACCGATACATATTCTTCAATGTCTATATGGTCCTCTCCATCTTGCCATCTATGTGACGGTGAAAAGTATTGCTGAGGCGTAGCTAAGTGCCAAAGGCATGCTACAATACAATCTAAAATCTCAAGGTAAAATGTGTATCCTGATTTGTGATGATGGATCTCGGAATCCCACATAGCCATACCACCTCATCCCGATACCTCTGCACTAAGGAATCCACTGCTCAAGACTCCATAATAGCTAAGAAGTGAGCCAATTTTGTCATCCTAGCCACTACTACATAAATTATATAATAAAATATCTTAGAACAAGGTAGTCCTATGAAAAAATCCATCAAGATGTCCTCCTAATTCGATTTAGGGTCATTTAAGGGTTGCAACAAGCCACTAAGAACACAGTGCTCAACCATCACATACTCGCACACCATGTTCTTCGCCACAAACTCCGTCACACCCCTCTTCATCCCAGGCCACCAAAACTACTTTCTCAAGACACGATATATCTTAGAAAATCCTAGGTGTAATATTAAGGGTGAGTTGTGAAACTAAAGGTGAATTCCCTCATGCATCGCCAGTTAAACAAAAATCATCTTATGAAATAGAATCAGATTCTGTCAATCCTCTAACAATCCCTTTGAAGCATCTCCCTGGTCAATGCGATCATGCATCACCTCCACCTTCAAGTATCCCCATTGAGACTCCTCCACCTGATGCCTCATAGATGACTGCACTATCATCTGAAATAGACAGTCTCTCCCACCGTCCATTTCTGAATCTATGTGCAAGGAATCCAATTCCTCCATCACCTTCCATGCATCTTCATATTCCCAAACAACCTCACTCTAGGAATTCCTTTTCAATGAATCAACTACAATGTTTCCATTTCTTGAGATATATGTTATTAAAAAAATAATTTCTCTGAAGAAACTATATCCGCCTTTGCTAGTGCATGTTTAGATCTCTCTTTGAAAAGATATACCTCAAGCTCTTGTAATTAGTGAAGACAAAAAAGGGCTCCCCAATATGGTAATATCGCCACAAATTTAGCGCAATCACAACCTCTACTATCTCCAGATTATGGGTGACATAGTTATGTTCATGGGGATGTAACTTCCTAGACCTCTAATAGACCACTCACTGTTGCTATATCAATATAAACCCCTAGAAAAAAAGTGACGAAATGAAAAACACCTCAAGCATCGCAAGTTCCTATGGAAACCTAAGCACTGGAGGACTTACCAACTTCCACTTCAGATAGTTGAATGCTAAATGGAATAACTCGATCCACACAAAATCAAGACCTTTTATGGTCCGATCTGTCAACAAAGCTACCACTCGATAGAAATAAAGTATTAATATCTGGTAATAGTCTATGAGACTTTGAAAGCTGTGAACCTCTACCACATTATTGGGATATTCCCATGAAACACCTACCTAGACCTTCAATGGATCCACTACTACACCCTAACGGGAGACCACAACCATTTCCATAACAAGCACTTGGAAATAATTATGTAGAGTTGGTGGTGTCAATGGACATGTATGAAAATATTGAGATGCCTCTTATGGTCTTACACTAACTACAAGTAGATCCGAATGTCGTCGATGAAAAAAATGACGAACCTATCCCGGAATTCATGAATGAAAGAGTTCACGAGACCCATGAATCTGACTGGTCTGTTCCTAACATCAAAAAACATAACCATGAATTCGAAGTTCCTATAAATGTACATGAATTCATTCTTCATAATATAATTATTATTCACCCTCAACTGGTGATATCAAGACCATAGATCCATCTTAGAGAACCATTGGGTTCCCCACAAATAGTAGAAAAGATCTTCTATCCTTCAGAGAGGTTAACTATTCTTGACTATTACCTGTTTCAACATTATATAGTCTATACACAGCCTCAGACCACCATCTTCCTTCTAATAAAAGAATCCAAAATCACTCCATGGAGACAATCTGATTAAATACCTTCATCATCATATCATCAATTTCAATCCTTAGCTCCCACAGCTCAGAAGGTGTCATCCGATAAGGAGCCATCAAAATTGGATAGGAACAGGGATAAAAGTCTACCCCAAACTCAACCTCACATTGATGGGGTAGAGTCACAACCTCCATGAAAAAAAATCAATGAACTCTTTGAAAAACCTAGGAACCACCACTATCTACATCATCTAGATATTCCACTGACATCTCTGCCAACAACAAAAGAAGAGGTTCCACACATCGTCTTCCTACCTGAAAGCTCCACTCGCGAAACAAAGATATATGCTATCCATTCACGTATGCAAACATGACTCTTCAACAGAAGTATTTGATAAAAACATACACATCATAGAACTTGTTGATGCCATGGATAACATCCTATGTATGAATATATAGTTGAAATAGATCCCCAATAGAATGATGTGGCCCCAACATCAGTCTACATCCCTGAAAAACATCGGGAAAGATGGACTAACCTCCAACTGGTGTACTCAACACCTGGGGAACTAAAATTATTTATAAACATAGTCCTAGAGCATGGGATAGACCTGGTCAAAAAGGACTGTGATTCTTTTGAATCAAACAAAGCACAAGAAAGTGTACTAAACAGACTTATCATACCTCAAATGACCTCTGGGCCTGCTATAACTACTACCTATATGGAATGAAATTGACCATGTCCAACTCCTCCACCCTTCTACTATTGACCAACTTCCCAACCACACCCAGCTCAATGTCACTTTGGAGAACCCTAGGGCTGGCCTCTACCTCCTCCATCTCCCATCAGTGGAGCAGGTTCCAGCTGTCCCTATGGCCAAAACGGCCTACCCGACCACTCCTGATGAGGCAGGTGATGAATCTACCCACATGCACCATACTGAGCTTGAATTGGGCCCTGAATATAAAGGTTCCCGTGACCTCCAAAGGAAAAACGCCTCTATTCCATGCCTGTGGGAAAATAACAAGGACTAGAAGGTTGAAATTGAAACTGTTTAGGTTGACTCCCTGCTGACTGGAACCTCAAAAGAACCTATTTATTAAGGCTTGTTTTTGGAAGCATTTACCATCATAAAACCCTACTTTCTCCCCTTTCATGGTAGAACTCCTCACATGTTCATCCTTTCGACCACATTATCCTTCTTATGGACCTCTAGATATATCGGCATGGTGAAGGGTGTAACTAAATATTATTGGGTAGGAAGGAGGTCCTCATATAAGAGTTTTTTCCTGAGACTTCCCATATGTAAAGAGATCCATAGCAATGCGAAGGAGATCCTTGAACTTGATCCCCATCTCCCATACTAAAATACTTCCATACTGGAGGGAGAGTAGCTCCAATCACTTCTCATCCTACATGGAAAAAGAAAGGGATTCTTCCCGAAACACCCTATCAAAATGGATCTATAGATCATCAGTCTCCTTCCAATCCCCTAGGTAAAAATTTAAACATGAACATGAAACAAACCTCACCTGACTAACTACCAATGGAACAAAGTAATCTATCAGAGCCCAGATCAAGGTGGAAGTTATCACCAACTTCTCAAGACCACTCTCTATCTCGCTATTTGAAACACTACTTTCATAGATTCCCTGTGTCATCTAATAGAAAGAACGAAGCATCTTCTTTCATTGGTTGTACTCCTCCTATAGTTAAAATATTATCCAATCAATAGGATCGGCCTGCTGATCCTCCACTTCTCGTACCACATGAAGACGATGACCAGGGTCCATAGATAAAATATAAACTAGTAAATCCTAAGCCTAAGTAATATAGAATTTTATTTGGAATTAATATTAACTCATATTTTATTTTAATTTCCCAAAACTGGAAAAAATAAAAAAGAACACAAGTCATCATGATTCATGTACAATCCCTAGGGTCTCTACCCCAAAAAAGGTGTGTCCTCGCTTGGTCATTCGATAAGCTAAGAGTCCCTATATCACATTATGAGGGCCCTAAAAGCCCGTTTCATAGCCAGTCATCACTTGCCTATATCATGAACCAAGATCACCTGAAACTATTTACCTACTAACCCATTAAATCCTCCCTGAGCCTGACTAAAAATTCCATCGTATCTCTCAACCATCATCTCTGATACCATTTTTCACGACCCTCCTTTATGATGAGGGAAGGAGGAAAATGGGTCGCAACCTTCCTTCTTCAATATGAAAATGAGATAGTGACCCTTGAGGCCCACCCCCAATAGACCCCAAGGTGGAGACCAACACTAAGGGTATTCAATAACATGATATGGGAGGCATTACACTTTTATTATAGTAACCGTGATTTGAAGATAAGATTTATCAACATCAAACAACTCCAAGAAATATATGAATCAAATAATCCCAAAATCATCCCTCATGCATTCTTAAGTAAAACATATTGAAATACAAATGAAATATCTAAAGTAAATAATTTAAGAACAAGATATGTAGCAACACAACAACTATCCCGACACCCGAGCTAGTATGTTCCAGCATAGTCCATGTAATATCTATGGAAACCAGATAAAACATCTATGTTCGTATGGTGAGAATACAAGTATAATAAGTTGTAAAATACAATATCACACATTTAAAATTTGGAGAAGCATAATAATTACCCCATGAGAAAATATACGAAATTCAAATAAACCTACAAGGTATACTGTCTACCCCAACCTCACCAAGGAACGCTCACCAAAGAAATCAAGTAATGTAGTACGTACATCAATATTTGGGGACCTTTCACCACTTCCCACTAGTTAATTGCTCATCCACAATGAATAAAATCATGAAGCTACCACACAATTCCAAAATCCCCACTGTCACAACCTACCCACACACACCTATCCCAAAAACCACATCACATTCTTACCCTTACTCTCCAAGGAATCATCCCAAAGATACATTAGAAATCAGACCTCTCCCACACACTCCTTGGCCTCAAAACCACACCACAACCTACATGAAGAAACTTAATATAAAAATTAATAGAAGAGGGATTAGAGAAGAGACAATAACTGGCCATCCATTATCCTACTAGGATGTTGGTAAAAACACTCTCCCCCAGAAATGAAATTTTTGTCACATAGTTCTCATATAGGGTGGGGTGTGCATAGAAATCAAAAGAAAGTACAATTATACAGTATAGGTATAAAACAATCAGCCCAAACTATGGTCTTAAACATCTAACCATCCTAGAAAAAATTGACATTTCTATAACCTCTAATTCATAACCATAGCTTGCCACAAACTTAATTCATAACCCCAGCCAGTTATTTTAACCAATTACCATTCTTTATTTAATCAAGAAAAAAAATTATTTATTCCATTCCTATCTGAGAAACTATCAATCCCTGGACACGTTATAAGGAGAAGAAACCATTCTATACACTAGAAAATCCAGATAAAGAAATAAGGATGAAAGTAAACTAATCCACCCTAACTCTCATTAATAATTTACCAATCTCTATAAACATTGTATGAAACTCTCATGCAAGGTAACAACATAATTCTAAAAAAATATCCCTCCCAAACCATCCTCTATATCCCCACTAAAGTAAAAGAACCACATCTAGAAAAACAACAATGCTCAACCACCTTGTAGTCCCACTGCACACTCCACTTTCTTGAGCACCAGTTCAACCACTACCACCATCATTCTTCAATGTAATTCAACCATGTCCTTCCTCTCAACATGAAGGCCCCCAACACACCTTGTCACAACCACACTTGATATACCCACTTCATAACTACACCACACCCTGTAAATAAATATATCATGACCCAAAAATGTAGCTATTGTGCCCCACCAAGGCCCAGATGTAGTCCAACTACAAAATATGTTTAACCATTTGAATATTAATCAATCTCTCAACTTGAGATACCTTCAAAACAACATTACCACCCCATAATCACAACCAAACTAACAACCATAGAACAAAATGACAATTGTAAACACAAGGTAGAACAGAACCACACGCAACACAGAGCGACACCAAATAGCAAGGTGCATTCAGATATAGAAGCACTCGTTCTTTAATTCTACTTTCCCTATTCAAGGGTTGTCAAAGAACAATATTTATCCTCAGGCATCCATATATTTAAACAAATATACATGATTAATCAAATTTCCATATTTCATCTATTTAATAAGGATACAATGAAAAATATTCAAAACTCATTCATATTCTCAAACAGATGCCACCAATGGCCATGGTTTTTAGAAGGAATACAAACCTAAAAAAACATGACATGGATAAACGATATTGTATAAAATAGATCAATCATCATCATTATCTTCCTAGCCCATCATTTGTTACTTCTTATTATCATCGTTAAATATGTTTCAGTTGTAACTAGATGAAGACATCCATATAACCACACCCCATGATTCACAATTAAACGTGATACAATGGAATCCCTACATTGAACAACAGATGATCAAGAATTCCTCTTTTCCCGAAAAAACATGGGGTCTCTAAAATAATAAGAGACTACAAGGAAGACTAAATCTGAAATCCACAACACAACACATGACTCCATGGGGAAGAAAGGCTATGTGCGTCCCCAAGATAAAAGGAAAATGTACTGAGAGGAGAAGATACTAACTTAGAAGATCCAGATCCTATATTAATGGAAGAGAAATGGTTTTAAGGGCCTTTAATGTAATATCATGGTTAAGACCATGTATTTTGACTATTTAAAATTCCCATAAGCATTAAGATATTAATGATATATTTAATATCCTTTGAGACACCTTTAGAAGCACTCAAACAAGGATTTAAACAAGATTCACATCAAATAAAATTTAAGAGGGGAGAAACTGGAAAAACTGGAAAAAGTTGGAAATGACTCACTAATGGGAGAGTCACTGACATGATTCACCGGCAACAATACACCAACAAAGAGTCACCGACATTACCCACCAACACCAGACTCATTAAAGCAAGTAATAGAAACCCAAACTATTGACACCTTGCTTATAATGCATGACCTACCGATACCTGACCTACCGATGCCTAACCTACTGATGCCTGGCCTACCAACACCCAAACGAACAAAACACAAACTAATGATCCCAACTAATTAATGCATGACCAACCGATGACCGACCTACCGATGCCGGATCTACCGACGATGAGCCACCGATGTTGAGCCACTGATGGAGAAACTGGAATTTTGGAAAACTCATGAATATGAGGTACTGTTGCCTCATTGAATACCCCAAACCTGGATTATTACAAAGAAATAGGATGGGGATGTCGTGACCATTACATCATGACATTATCCATGTAACTCTATTAAGGAATTACATACATGGTTCTTCACATGTACTGAGCTTAGAGGTCATACTACGGGATAAAGGCTTTTCTTTTGAAGAAATATATAGAGAAATTATATATTATAGAGTGAATGTGATAGACAATAAGACCAATCACCTGGTCAATTTTTTATGGGGGAACCACCAATATAAGGAAGTAACATGGGAAAATAAGGATACGAGGAGGAAGATTTATCTGCATATTTTTGCATAAGAGTTACAAATTATGATGGATAAATTAATTTTAATGGTGTATGATGTAACATCCTGAAATTTTTAAGAAATATTTCTCTTCAAATAATTTTATTTATATGATGTTTTGCGTTATACAAAACATTATGTTTAGATAAACCATATAATCTTATTAAAATATTATGTGCTCATTATCGCCTAGATGTTGGATTGATGGCTGTGATTTTTCATATCTAAATTATGTAAAATATAATATCTAAATATTTATATAATTAATTAATTAGTTATCAAATTATAGTAGATAAAAAAACAATTATATGAAATTAAAAGTCATTTTTTTTCAAAATCATTATTTTTTATGAATTAAATTTATTTTAATTATTATGTTAATTTAATAAAAAGTGGGGATTAATTTAAATTTTTTTTCATGATAAAATGATTTTAAACATTGAAAAAATATTTTTCTAGGCATATGATAGAGATAAATTCAGTTTTATACAATAAATTTATTTTTTAAAAGGAATTATTTATTTCATATTATGTAATTAAATTAAAATTAATTTAATCCATTTAGAGGTTTTTAATTAGATATAAGGAAATATATGTTTACAATTATGAGGTTAAAATTTGGTAAATATAAACCTTTAATTGCTATTCATTATGAACATTAACCATGGTAAAATTTACTAACTTGATAAAGGGTAAATCCGGATAATCTAAAATAAAAATATGTGATAAGGAAATAATTATTCATCGTAATTAATTTTGGAGGATATTAATTTTAAAATAAACACCAGAGGATATACATTTTTTTAATGGACAATTATCCATGAAAATTACATATATATTCTTCAAATCAAAGAAATCCAAAAAATGTAACTCTCTTAGTTTTAAATATCTTTCATCTATTCACATATTAATTAACAAGTAATGAGTGAATATTAATAATCATTTTCACATAATGATATAATATTATTAATGAGAATTTATATTTAAATTTTTTGAGTTCTATTTTTACATTAACTTTTTACATAATGTGAAATAATAGTAATTCAATTAATGAAAAAAATTAAATTATTTGAAAAATTAAAAAAAGTGATATATTTAGAGTATTTAATTATGTTCTTTGAATTTTAATGGTTAATATTACATATTAATTTTATATTAAAATTTTAAATTGTAAATCTAAAATTTTCTTTATGAATATTACGTCAAATTAAATGAATAATTTTCAAATTGACATTAATTACATTATTTCAATATAAGATTTCATTAAATTATTTTGAAATTATAAATATCATAAAATTAAACATGGTGGATATAAAATGTTCTAAAATTTCATAAATTAGCCATTCTTGGTTCAATTTTCACCATATATGTTACAACGGAAACTGTTAAATATTGATTTATTTATCATTATTAAAATTGATAATTGTTTATATAAGGGTTAATCATAAATATATTCTTCAAAATGACACATAACAAGTCTATATTCTATATTCGATGGTATTAGAGCCCCATCATACCTTAGATTAAAATCCTTGTCCATTTGGAGGCATTTTTCATGATAATTAATTTATTATTATTTAATTTTTTATGAAATTCCAAAACATCCAATTGCCTCAATTTTAAAAGGGAATATCCTCCCTCAATTAATCACACCACATTCTACCTTCTATATTGACCAAAATCATCAAATTTTAATTTTATTCTTCCCAAGAACCATTCTAGAGTTTTTTTCTTCTGAAAATTCGAGTTCTCAAGGCCTTCGAATTATATATAAATGTTTCTTTTCAAAGAAGAGTTAATCACCTTAACAGAATGATTTATTTTCAACTCTTCTTTATCTCCTTAAAATATATTTCATTTATCATAAAATATTAAGGAAATTTTACTAAATTTGTATTAATGTTATTATTTTTATAGAACCCCACTATACACCATCATTACTATAAACTGTAAAGTGAAAGTATCAGCCGTGCATAAATATGGATCACCATCTAAACGTTGCTATTCAATTCATTTTCTTATCAACATCTTTTATGTACGGATATGTTGATTTTTTTTATAATTTATATATCATATTTATCATAAAACAATTATTCTATAATGATTATATTATATATACATTCTATTTCATGAACTATCCCAATCGGTCATGAGCTGTAACTCCCCATGACCACCTTTAATAGTCTAGTGGTTATCAACTAGTTTTGAGTAATCATATCAGAAATATTTGAGATCATTTCCTAATTTACATGTACTAGTACACCCAGGAAAACATAATACAATATTGTTGAGATATAAAAATATGGAAAAAAATGTGTGAATACAATTATCCCAAACCAGATTATAACAGAATTACTGAAAGCATAAAAAATAAAAAACACATTCCCCTCAAAAAATGTAAAAGTGTCCCACCTGATCAGAAGGATGAGATCACTATCAAATGAAAATTTCAGAAAGCTAGTCGGACCAACTCACCTAAACCCACCAGTCACTATAGCTCAATATGATCGTCCTTCCTTAAGACCATCAGGGGCTCCATCAAAAGGCATGTTGTCTACACAGTGCAAACAATTTGTGGGAAATATCTTGATCATGTGTGAGTATAATAATACATGGTAGGTTCCCCAAAATCTCAATTGAAATTGGAGAAAATAAAAACAAAAAGTTCCCTTGAACTAGCTAGAGGGAACCGAATCGAGAGAGAAACTACATCTTGAATCATTCTTAGTTAAACATTTCTATTCATCTTAGTCTATAATGGGTGTCAACCCTTACATGTCAAAACATCGAACAGAATCCCAGAATCTCCCAAGTATACTCGTATTAGACTCAATATCTTATGAGGATCCAATCTCAAATCCATCAACATGATTCAACTCAATCCTTTAAAGGAAAAACAAAAACCTAGAATAACACAATCCATGAGCACAACCGGCCTAGATGGAACATGTCCAATTGAAAAACTCCATTTCAAACATCTCTAGAATTAATAATGGCTCATCTGTGATATGTTTCTCCATTGGGGACAATAAACATGATAGAACTCTAGTCCTCATCACAATAGGTCCAACCTTCTCTACCGTCCAACCAATGCAAGCTGAAAAAATCCAAGAAGAGAGAACCTCCTCTCACCACGACAGAAGATTTGTGTGCGAATTGATCCAAAAATTTCACCACATTCATCCTCCCAAATTATACATAATTAAGGTACCCAAACCTAGTTACTACCCAACAGTCTATGGAGTAGTAGCGACTTAATTAATCCTGAAACCTCAATTAATCTCTTATGGAGTTGCACACACCTTCATCCATAGAGGGAGAACTAAATATTAATCCTTCATCGATCATTACTATTGGAGGGACCCACTTCATGTAACTGTCCTCAATAGCCAAGGGATATCCAACTACAATGGAGGACCTTCTCCCTACTGCTATATGGAAATTATGGTGTATTACTCCGTAGGTGAGGACTTGGACCCTGGTACTATAGGAGAGTATCCCTTTGTGGCTAGAGGACATGCCCCTCGTGTGATAGAGGAGTACCACTCTCATGCTTGATTATTATGGGGGACCCAAAACCTAATATGATAGGGTAGTACTGACCTTGGGATAGAGGAAACACTTCCCAGTATGATGAGGGAGTACAAAATCTGACAGAATAACATTTATATAGGACCCCAACCGGGTACGACAGCGGAGTTCTAACTCCAAGGATAGAGGACCTGCTCCATAACATGAAATGAGAGTACAATTCTATATTCACATCACATCTAGAGAACCAAACCCTAAAAACGCAATGGAGTACCAAATAATCAGTTAGGGGACCCACACTCTATTTCAACAGGGGAGTAACTATAGTATCAAACCAATAATTAGGGAAGTCATGTACCCGGGCATGGTATAGGTGTCTTATCTCCAACTATATATATGGTACATAAAACTTATTCCTTTCACTAATAAGGAAGTACCATCTCTAATAAGACTACCTCATAGGTATATAACCCATGTCCATGATGTGGGGAGTCCCATCTTTACCAAAGTAGGGTGGTAATGGAAATACATGCCCTGATTCCATGGGGGAGTTCTAGTCCCAAAATCTCTCTTATGAACCACAACTATCTATATGATTGATTTACTACCACAGGAATGAGAATCACACATATCATAGCTCTCATTTCAATTCTTCCATGGGAAGGGGACACACAACCTGATACAACATGGGAGAACATCTCTACCATCTAGGGTCCAGGTAACTCACTTCCTAAGGGTGTATTTAAAGGTACCAACCTTGACGTCAACCCAGCAATCCACCCTAATCACCACTGAAGGCTAAATACTTCTATAACCATATCAGATATGAAATATTCCACATCTAATTTTGTAGGCAAAAACAAATTCCACCCATTGGTTCTACGTGAAAAACTACTCAGGATAGGCACTCACAAGTCTGAATTAGGGTTCTAGTTAAATAGACGTTTAAGGAAGAAGATCTTGATATGATCTAAGAATGTACATGGTGTGTTCTTGATCCCACGTAGTGTGTGGACTCACCTATTTATCTGGCTGTGTCTCCCGTTCACATGACCTAACTTGGCCAGGTAGGGGAAAATATCTTATATAGCATATACATGGAGAAGTTCTACCTCACATGGACCATAGATAAGTTCTTACTTCAAATTCTCTATATATACATGTCCCTCACACTTCATTCATCCCGTAATACATCGATTTTTCAGGCTAAACAAGAACATGGTAGTTTGTTCTAAATGACCCCTATCAAACAACCTTGTCTATTTACTCTAATGGAGTACTTTTACCTGAAAATATACTATTGTGCTTTTATCCTAAGCCATGTCCATTGGAAACATGACATGTGTCCACTAAACATCATGTAACCTCTATACAACAAGTGTAGTCCCCAAAAAGTCATCTTCCTTGAATAGGACGCGAAACCCTTCATGTCTCACTATAATACATGTTGGGTATAACATAATTACAAATTTTCATTACCTTGATATTGACAAAATTCTCCCACATTTTCCATAAATCAATAGATCAACCAACAAGAGATCACTAAAAATTGAAATAGGGATTTACAACCATAAAATAATGACAAAAATAAGGCGATTGAAGCCAAACCTAAAATCTACCTACCTCAAGGGAGAAATACCAAAGCTTTGGCAGTATAAGAATCCCATAATCACGCTGTTACTCAGTCTAGTTATGGATGGAGCAAGAAATAAAGATTTTTAGTGCTTTATTACTTCAGTCTGGCCTCGGTTCATCCATTTTCTATAGTGTAAGAGGAGAGGATCACCTCTAATTTTTATTGTTCCCACCAAATGTGGAAGTAAGAGTTTTTTCGTTTAAATTTTATTAGTTAAATTTTCATTTATTTAATAATTTTTTCCACTCAAAACCCTTCCAACACACCTCGGAAGAAAGATCCCAGGGTGGTTAACATTATGTTGTGCCTAGGTTAAAAATATTGTTTTGAAATCAACTATATTCTATAAATTCACAACCATGACACTAAATGAGATTTATTCTTAATTTCAAGAGAAACTAAATATGTGTGATAATATATGATTAATATTTTTTGAATCATGGATTCGAGGGTCCTCGCACCCTAGAATCACATATCCACTCAGTGCCATGCTTCATAAATACACTTATGAATATTAAAAATTCTAAAAGGAAAATGGTAAAGTAACTAAATTTTATCCACCTTTATTATTTTTGGTCTTGAAAAGTGAAAACATAGGAACAAGGAGAGAAATTGATCTCTCCTCTAGAACACTAATGCCAGCGATCTCACTAGGTGTTCCCATAATACTTCGAACAACACACTCAGGGGAACCAACAAGGCCAAAATAGACAAATTTATATCTCCAAATATGTAAACATAATTCAAAATATCATCACATTTATCTTAAGTTTCAATAGGTTTAAAATCCCCAAGAACCATTGTCCCTCTACAGTCATTCGGTCCAGAGATATTCCACTTTGATAACCTGAGGTACATAAAAATGTAACCCTTTAGATCACATCTATCCCGAAATTAATTTCACCCTTACCTACACTAGAATCATTCATTCATAGATGATTTCAATCATGTGAGGTTACGAACAAACAAAATAGGGCTTCCCATGTGTAAACCCTAGGTCATACCAGTCCCTTCCTCTATGAACGTTGAGTTGTAATACATCTCGTCAAAATAGAAACTCCACCTCACCCACTTGCGGAATCCCAGAAGATTATGAATTTTAGGAAGCCAATCCTAATTTTTGAAATATCACAGAGATAAATATTACACTATGGAATGGTTCTATGTAAGGATCTCCCTCTACCAGGGCTACCAAGCAAAAAAGGTCAGAAAAAATCAACATTGGAAATTATGGGTCATTCTTTGACACTTAATTTCACAACCTCTACTGGATGACACGTGTTCAAGGAAAAAAAAAACATCTATACACTGTTCTCCAGGGTTGGCACATACACACCCACACAATTTTTATTTCATAAAAAAACATATCTCGGTGGGGATAACGTCCCTCTTCTTCACGAGTCCAACGTTTTGCAAAACTATGGAACATCCTCCTTGAGCATCTCATGTGATAAGATAAAGCCAATTGATTTTGGGTATAAAAGTACAATAATGGTCTTCTTAAACACTCAAAATGGTTATTATTGGGCTCTCATTCCATAATACACCATACCCTCACCCAACCATAAACACACAAGTAAAAGATACTCATCCATGAAACATCGATTCTATCCGAATTGGGCGGAAATGACTCACCCACAAGTTTTACTCACATAAAACCAACGTGCTTCCATGGTTGAATGGACCATATAGCACATGAATTCAATGTTAGGTTGAACAAAACTAACACATGGATCTACAAACATCCTATGTAACCCTAGTTAAACCTTGAGAAAGTAGTAGAATGAAAAATAGTACATCCCAACAGAGTCTGAAAATTCCTACTTATAAAAGTACAAAGAACATGGATCGTACATCCATTCTTCCATTGAGCTTCTGGTCAAAGGACACTATGGCCTACACCTATCCTCTCATTTTTTATCTAGTTCATTGAGCCTATAGTTGAATACCGAGGGTGGTGGTGGAAACAACTCAGACCACTTACCACCTTTTTCTTTTATGTAAACTCCTCATCCATGTCCTCCATTTTGCGGATCTCCCTACTCCAAATGATTCTTATCCCTATGAAACTCATCAAATGGCTCTATTGAAGCATCAAATCATGTCGAAACATATCTAGAATTATTTCTTTGACTGTTGCAAGCATACCAACACATACCTTGTGGATGACATGATCTTTGGTGCGAGTGTTGCGCTACATGCCCAAGTGCTAGAGCCTTGACATGGGTGTGCCTCCTATACCATAATTCTATCATCATTAATTTTACGACTATTAGTGATTAATAAGCCTCATGACCACCCCTTCAGATGAAATCTACATATCGATTCACTACAAAACTCTCTAATATCAGAGCCTGCTCTAGTACCCCCTTATAAAAAGAAAGAAACTAGGAGGCCAAACCTACTCAGTCATCCCTGTGGATTCCCTTATCAAATTTCTAAGACCTGATGATTGAGTCTCACACGATATCCATAGAGTAACATGATATTTTTTTTTTTTTTTTTTTTTTTTTTTTTTTAGGAAGACCCCCAAAAAATTTTATTAAAGAAAAAGGAAACAGTGTACACATGAGGTGTAATGAGCTTACACCAACCAGAAATTAAATGGAAAAAACAGACATACAACCATACTCACATCAAAGAAATACCCCGAAGTGAATATTGCAAGTTAGAAGGCGCTGCTATTCACCATTCCATCCTCCAAAAGCAGGATTAGATGACGTAACCCTCTCCTTGTGTGAAGCGAGACCGAAGTCATCAGCCGCTGCGTGCCCCTGGAGCTCCTTGCCACCCATCTCTTTTGCATCCAGGTGTTTCCTCAAGCATGCAGCAAAAAATGGAATCAGCATAACAGCCCATCTGTGAAAGAAAAGCATCCCTGGCAAGCCTAATAGCCAAATGACATCCCTTCAATCAGATCCAAAAAGCAGAGGGATCTTCCATCCAGGGAAAGCTCAGGCCGAACTCAAGCAGGCTGCAACACTTCTAAAAGGCAAAAACATGCAGCAGATCTTAGCAGAGAAGAACAAGTATCAAAACTTCAAAATTCCAGGCGCATGCATATCAAAAATCCAGCAAACCGAAGACCCTGCAATCCTGGAACAAAACCAAGCATTCTTTGAAGTATCTTCGTTCTGCGCTTGAATCTATGGGTTTTTCGGGTTTCAATTTAGGGCTCCTCAATTCTTCTCACATAATTTTTAGATTCCGGACTGAAGCTGAGTATTATAGATTATGGGTCCGTCGATCGTGGTATTTTGGTGGCTGCTTCATGAGAGTTTTAAAATGGGAACCGGATTTTGATCCGCACATAGAATCCCCAGTTGTGCCGATCTGGGTTGGACTTCCTGAACTTCCTTTACACTTGTTTCATCAAAATGCTTTGTTTCCTATTGCTAGTCTCATTGGTAAGCCTTTGAGACTAGACTCTGCTACTAAGTCTCTCTCCAGGCCTTCCATTGCTAGAATTTGCATTGAAGTAGATGTTTCAAAGCCTTTGCCAGCACAGATTTGGATCCAGAGTGGTAGGCTAGGTTTTTTTCAGGAAATTTTATATGAGAGACTCCCAGATTATTGTCACTTTTGTCTTAGACTCGGTCACCCTTCTAGTTGCTGTGGCAAGGAAAAAGTCTGTGCTAAGGCCAAGAAATCCACCTGGGTTGTTAATAGCCATAAGGCTGGTACCTCTCAAGTTGAGCATAGATTTAAACCTGATGAAGTCAACCGTGCACCTAATTCTGAAATCCGAATTTCAGATTTCATTGAAGCTGTGATTGAAAATGCAGTTGTTCCTCCTAAGGAGGATCCTATTGGAACCCTGCCCCCTAATGATTCCAAGAATGTAGAATCTCAGAACTCACTTTCCCAGCAAGGAACGAATGATCCCACTGAATCTAAAGAAAACACAGAAGAGGAGGTTCATGATGACTCTGTTTCTAATGTTGAGGAAGTTGATAATTCGGTCCAGATTGAGGAATCTTTCCTAAACAGCATGGCCAAAAAAGGCAAAAAACCTATGGTTGATGAAGATGGGTTCATCACTCCACATCCAAGGAAAACTAGAAGACGTAAGGATTATTCAAATTTAGAACGTACCATTATTACCAGGTCAGTGGACAATTCTAAGGCTGAACATGTAGAAGTTCCCCAGGAGAAGTCTCAAGTTGAGAATTCCAATCCAGAACCCGTAAAGGATCCTCCAAATATTTCTTCGGTGGGACTCAGTGCTGAAATTTTATACAGCTCCTTTAAGAAAGGAGAGATCACTAAGAGCGCCTATTTGGCTGCAAAGCAGGAGATTTTCAATGAAAGAAATAGAGTAACATGATATGTCTATAAACCTCTTAGAGTAATATTCCACATACTTTCCACCCTCCTAAAGTTACAGAGTCTCTGGGATACAATACAATTTGATCTGAACAAAACTGGTTAAAAATATTCCCTAAAGATTCCCTAAAATCCACCTAATTGAGCATCACATCACTGTGGGACTCCATCACTAGACTCAACCATTGCTCGAACAAACCCTACTATAGGATCTACACTATGAATAACTTCTGACTAGGATGTATCATGAGAATAATAAAAATGTGTGACTTCATTGACCAAGTCATCATCTATCTGGGGGTCTGGATCACCCAGATACCTCAGAGGATGTTGTCTATGGATGTTGTACAATGTACTCATCTTGTGAGCATCCTTGGCTAGAATTTCCTGCACAACCATATGCCAAATTGTGTGAGGATTAACTAGAAGATTACTAAAATGTACCACACCATAACTAGTTACGTTCACTGAATCCTCTTCATGGGGTGGATCTTTATTAGAATCATTCCATAATTTCCTGTATGGTTGTCATCACAATGGAATCCTGAAACAGAATTCATGACACACCATGATCGATGATTATGTATGGGGAGGTTACTAAATAAGGATATTGAAAAACCAAAACCCATTCCTCTAAGATTCATGTACCTTTATTTCCCTATAACCAGTTTCATAATGGTCTGATTGTAAAAGAAGGTCATCAGAGTCTTGGTTAATGGTTTCATCAGCCTCAACACTAATACTAAAACCTCTTTCCTAAGATTCAAAGTCAAAACACTCTAAAATTGTCTCTATGAAAACCAAAACAATATCATGACACTTATTTCCCAATTTGTTAGCTACTTTGATTCCACTCTATCATGACCCAACACAATGGGGCCCTACAAAGAACTCCCCAAGACATCCTTGAATAGTCCAGTGGATATCGACTAGCACCTAGTATGCACATAAAATAGATTGGAGGACAATTCATAATGTACATGTATTCACACACCCACAGAAACATACATAAAGAATACATAGATATAAAAGTGTGGAAACTAAAATGAATGAAAAAAACTATCCCAAAACAGAGTATAATAGAAGTATTAAAATCATAAAAAGGGGAAAAAAATTCCCACAAACAATAAAATAATCCAACCTGATTAGAAGGAGGGGACCATTTTAAAATTAAACTATTAGAAAACTCCACATCCCACATAGATAAAACACCTTAGACTGTATATATCACCAAGATCTTCCAGCCTCAGTTCCTTTGAGGACTCCATCAAAAGGCATGTGTCCTGTAGAATACACAACATGTGCATGTGAAGACTCATGCAAGGGTGAGTATAAAAATACTCAGTGGTCGCCCCAAAACCCTAAATAAAAGGCGGAAATTGAAAGGCCATAGTTTTCAAAACATATCCATAGAGATCCCAATTGAGAGATAAACTCCATCTCAAACCATCCTCGGCTAAACATGATTATTCTTCTCACCCCATAGGGGGTTTCAACCAAGACATTTGAGAACACCACAAGGACTCAAAAAATCACCCATATCTACTTATATCATACTCTAGGTATCAAGAGGTTATGAACTCAAAGCTAGAAATGGGATTCTACTTGAAGCTCCAATGTTATCACATAATTCTAGGAGAACACACTCAAATAGTTTATCCATCCCAGATGGTACACATCCAAGAGATTCACTCTATCAGGAACAACTCTACCATTAGCAATGTTACATATGAGAGAATTTTCTCCCTCCTAAACAACATAATAGGTCCAACACTAGTGTGAAATATGATAGGTCTAGCCTTCACTACCCTGCACACATCATCATCAAATGGAACCCCAATGGAGAGAACCGCCCATCACTAATGCACAATGTTGAGAAAGCACTACTCCAAACTATGCACCATTTTCAACCAATATAATGAGAGATTATTTAGGGACATTCACCTTACCACTTCTTTGTAGTCGAGGGAGTAATAGCTCCTTACTAAGATGTGAAACCTATGTATCTCATGTATGGAGTGTCCTGCAACTCAATTTGTCAATGTTGCACTTAATCCTAAACAGGTATCATTAAAAAATAGTGCAGGTTACCACTTATAGTAACTGTAATCAATAGCCTATGGAGCTCTAACTACAATGTAGGACCCACTCTTCCCTACTACTCGAAGATGGGGGAGTAGTACTCTATAGGTTAGGACCCGTATCCTAGTATTATTGGGGAGTACCACTATATGAATGGAGTACCAACAGTATGGTATGATAGGGGAGTACCTCTCTACCAGATTGATTTCTATAGGGGACCCTCACTATGATATGATAGGGGAGTACAGACCCCTGGATAGAGGAACCACTCCCTAGTATGAAAATGGAGTACCGACTCCATGGATCGTGGACATGAACACTAAACAATTAGTGGAGTAACACCTTATATAAAAATCATGTTTGGAGGTTTAATTCCATGACATGGAAGGTTTCTATAGTATCCAAAGATAGATGACTGACAGCCTCATCCAACAAGGGTATAACTACTTTATATGACCAATAAGTATAATGGTATCACACCATAGCATGGTAATGGAGACCTATATCTCAATTTATATACGGTACATGGAACCCAAACCCTTTTACAACAAGTGAGTACCAGCCCCAAAGGAATACCCCATAAGTACAGAACATACATCTATGAAGTGGGAAAACCAATCTCTATCAAATCAAAGAGGTAAGGGAAACTCACTCTATGATGCCATAGGGGAGTACCAGTACCATGAACTCTCTTAGAAACCAAACTGATCTACAATAGTAGTCGAGAACCATAGAACAAAGCCTCATGATTATCATACCTTCCATCATAACACTACCATGGGAAGGGGAACTACACCCTGATATAATTAGAGAGAACCACTCTACCATCCTAAAGAGTCAATAGAACCTACTTCATAATGGGATAAGTATTGGTACTGAGCCTTAAATCAACCCAGTGATCCACCCTAATCACTATCCAATGTTAAGAACCAATACTACAACTTCATTCTCGAACCATGCCACATCATAGATAATCGGTTGAAAAGGAGGCCACCATATTGTATTAGGTATAAGACTACTCTTGATAGGCAACTCACAAACCAATATATGAGTTCTATAGATGGAGTTATGTAATGAGTAAGACCACAAGTAGTTCTAAATAGTGTACACAACATGAACTAGAGTACAAATGACATGTGGATTCACCTGTGCACCTGGTCATGTCTCATATTGACATGGAATTTCTTGTCCATGTGGGGGTACACAATGTGTACAACCCATACATGACATGTTCTGTCTCACCCGGCTCCTGGCCGTATTTTTTATCAACATGACCCAACCAACTATGTCCCTAAAATTCCATTCATCCCATACTACATGATTTTTTCGCCTAAAAATCCACTCCACCATGTATTTTACCCTGTCCCATTTCCATCAGCATATTCTGATGTAATCTTGCAGTATACTTTTACACGACCATGTACTATTACATGGTGATCCCGTGACATGTCCTATGGAAACACTACATGGGCTCACTACACATAATGTAACACTAGTACTCAAAATGTAGTCCCAAAAAGTCATATTCTCCACAAATGATGAGGAAGAAGACATGAGTCACTGGACTACACACCATGTAGATGGTAATTCTAGTCAAGAATTGCCTTGAAATTCAACTGATTCACCCCAGTTTACCCAAAAAACAAAAGTTCAACATATAAGGGATCACTATAAATTGGAATAGTGATCTTCTACCATCAAATAATTAAAAATTAAGGGTATTGGGACCAAAACACAAATCATCCTACCTCAAAGGAGATACTCTGATGGTTCAGGCGTAGAATGATTCCTGAATCAGGTTGTTTCTCAATCTAATGATGAGCAATGCTTGGAAGAGAGATGGGAAGTCATTTTCCACATTGATTTGGCGTTGGTTCATCCATTATTCATAGTGGGAGAGGTGAGGATATCCACTCCTTTTTATTTTGTGCACCCAATGTTGGAGGGAAGAGATTTTAGGTAACATTTTATTAATTATATTACCAATTGATTAATAATTTAACAACTCAATAACCCACCAACTCACCTATAAATAAAACACATGGTGTGAATATCATTATGCTACTCCTAGGGTAAAGATTAAATTTTGAACTCAAAAACAATCTCATAATTCTGAACTGAGTCTTAGCTCAGGATTTATTCCATGTTTTATGTGAAACTACATAGACTGGACACAATATATTTAATATTTTTAATTGCACCACGCTGAGGATATCTAGTCCCTAGAATCTCATGCCAACTTACTTATTGTCTTAAAGAATATGCATCAGAATATTCTAAAGGCTTACATTTTAGAACATGAGTCACTACATTCTTACCAAAAATTCTTTTGGGAAACTATACTTTCATTCATGCATACTTGTGGACACATCCATGGAGTGATGTGATTATTTATTTATATAAATATTACATGGATTTTAAAAAGGATGAATTTGATAAATACATGTGATATATATATATTATAACAATTATCATGGAATGGTGAATAAATATTTATATTTATTTCATTCCATCCATTTAAAAATTTAAAAAATATCAATGCGTGAACATGGCATATCGTCTCTATGAATGGTGTAATTCATTTCACTATATATAAAATACATGGACGAATCATGATATATATATAATGAATATTTATGATATTTATACCTGATAAATATCCTATATAAGTGTTTGAAAAATGATAAATGTTCATGGAATGGAACTATTGATTTGATATACCAATGATAAATAAAACAGTTAACAACTAGAAATGTTGATTTTAATAAATAATTATTGATAAAAGGTGGTATTAAAATGTTATAAATTTATTAGCTATGATATTATAATTATGATATTTGAGGACCACTTTGGGATATTCCAAACACTCAGTGGGGGGGGGGGGTGAATCAGTGTTGGAGATTTTTCACGCAATTGTTACTTTTTATTCATGTTCCTCTTTGTCCTCTACAAATATTAATCCTCTTATTCTAATTTCCATGTTGTATGTATGCATATGAATGAAGTAAACACATCAAACAATATTTTTACAAGTTTCACTACCCTACAAGAGAAACTATGTCCTTGGAATGTTTTGAAATAATCACGACCACACAACTACTAGAAAATAATAATTTTGCAAGGTTATGATGAGAAGGATATACCAGTAAACTCATGTGTGACTATGAAAACAATCCAATAGATAATGTTTTATATAAATTTAATGGAT
Source organism: Viscum album (assembly GCA_963277665.1). Classification (NCBI taxonomy): domain Eukaryota; kingdom Viridiplantae; phylum Streptophyta; class Magnoliopsida; order Santalales; family Viscaceae; genus Viscum; species Viscum album. The sequence continues at coordinate 1,444,970,652 of OY728151.1, read as the reverse complement.
AATTATTCAAATTCCCAAGATTATTATTTTTATAGAACATTTCAGTATCTTTATACTACATCCGAGGACACTCTTCTTATTATTGGTAATGATTTTAAACACCGTGAATGTCCCCCACATATTGAGTATTTTACGATGTCATGGAACTGCATTGATATTTTTTTACATCACATGAAACATGACAAGAAGTATAAATGTAACTCTTCTTAATTATCCTAGTAAAAAATCTGATATATACAAATTTTTCTTCTTCTATCATTCACAATAATATGAACATGGTAGATTAATGAACTGAATTCTATCTTACCCAAATTATAATCAAATAATATCAATTTTTCCAGTAACCACCACTTCTCCCTTTTATATGTGACTATGAAATATATGAAATAGTGCATAAAAGTGTCTTAATATCACAATCTCCATAAAAAAATACCAACTGATTTGAATCACCTTATTTATAATCTTTCAAGAATAACAAAATTCATTTTTTATTATTTAAAAAATATTGATCCACTCAACACATCATCACCACAATTTTTTTCTTCTTCTTTTATAAATAATATCAGTAGTGAATGTAGTATTAGTTATCATAAACACAATATTAGTTTATGAAAAATTACTTACACAAATAGTTTTAGTCCATTTTTGAATTTACCTATACTCTCCAGGAGTATTCATGTATCCTTTATAAACTATCTTCCCTTTGTGAACTATCCATGTGATCTATTCCCGTGAACTATATCCCGTGGACGGTGGTGGTGAACTATTATCATGAACTACCTTTAACCACATGTATTGATGGATTTTTGTTCAAAATTACCTTATATGAACTACCTGTACTTTTCAAATTACCAATTACCTATATACTACCAATGATTCGTGGACCACCCTTGCTACATGTACGTCCTTTACTTGGCCGGTTACCTTCTCATCCACAGATCGCTTCTTCCTCAGTGGAATTCCTCTTCTTCCATGAGCTGTTGATTCATTCATGGACAAATGATAAACTTAGATAACCTATTTTTTCCATGAACTACCTTTAGTCCACAAACTCCCCATGCTCCATAGACAAACTCTCCTCTGCCAAGACATTTTATCTTTTGTGGAATTTCATCCCCAATAACTCTTCCAAACATTGCTGAATTCTTCCTCCAGCACGGATATTTTCTATTTAATTTCAAACTACATTAATTATGGTATTAGGTTTTTTTAAATAGGTAAATCTATTTGATAAATCTTTGTAATTTGTTTTCCCCAAATTTTCAATGTGGTAAAGCCTCAACTACAGACTGTACTTTTCCCTTGACCACTTTCAATACAAAGTCCACGCACCACACTCCATTTACCATGGTGGATGATTCCATATTCTAATTGATCACTACCTATCATCCACAAATGAAACACCTTCCAAATAACATTTTTACTTATGTATACCACATGTCATCCCATGAAACACAATCCTCTCCAAGAACTTTTCCCCTTACATGGTCTGTGTACCACACTCCGTAGTCTGTAGATCGCTTCTATGTAGAACTTCTCCCTTTATCAATTTCTCATCATCTTCCTGTGTACCTGCAATGCGGTCTGTGAATTATCCTTTGTGGTCTGTGAACTATTATACATAAAAATCATCCATTTTACAAGAAAAACTAGGAAATCATGCCCCTTAAAATATATTTTTTGGGAAAGAATAACAATGCTACTTCATTGTAATCTATCTTATTCAATAACCAACACCTTACATCATAAACCATATTTTTTCTAATATATAGTTTCTGATCGATCACCTTTAGCATCATCAGATATTCCAAAGAAATTATTTTAACATCCCTATCTTCCATCTATCTATTTCTATCCAATGAAACATTAATACAATTGGAATCATTTTTTCCCTCCTTTCTTACATAAAGAATCCATCAAAATTTCTCTAATAAACTTATGATATTTTTGAAATACAAATTAATAAAGAATCATTTGGTTTAAAATGAATATTTTTTCAACCCAGACATCCAATGTTATCAAATGAATACATAAAAATTCTGAAGGATTCACCTAGAAACTCAAAGTCTGGAAATGATATTTCAAGAATTATCATGACTTGAGGAAATCATCCAAGTTCTATTATATTGGGATCTATTTCATCATATTTACTACCTCGAGTTATTATGATTTCATTATCACTATTTACAACCAATAAAAATCAGTTGAAAACAAATAAAATCCATACACAAAGTAGGATATGTATAATAACCATGAATAATTTTCTGTAAGTTTGATCATATTCATATTTTTTTATAGTGAGATGATGTTGAACACCTAGGTAGGACTCTATTGAGACTGTTAATATCACACAATCTACACCCCCATAGAATTTCAAACGCCTTGTTATTTATTTCATTATATAGAAGGTAAAGGCACAACAGTGAGAAGGTGGGGTTTTAGATATCTATTTCTAGGTAACTAGTGGTGTGATGTTGGGAATTTTTCCAAGTAATTGTATGGAGTAGTTATTTTAGATTATATTAATTAATTGTATTTGGAAATTTAACATGGAGATTGTTTAGAAACATTTGACTTGTATCAAATTGGTTATTTCATTTTTGATATTTCATATATTTCTTATTTTACTCTTCCACTTTTTATTATCATTATATATATATATAAATTTAAATGCATCTGGTTGGAAGAAATCAATCCATATGTTTTTTTGATTTATCTGTGAAAATATCCAGCCTATGGGGATATGGAATGTAATTTTTTTATGTGTTTGTTCGTTTTAAGATCCATTTTCAGATGATATCCTTGTTTGGTTCCAAATAGTTTAGTATCAATGGGGTTTTCATTCAGTTTTAAATATTTGGTAAATTGGAGAAATGATTTTTGGGACTTGATAGGTAGGTTCTGATGTGTTATTGGCTAGCTCTTACTAAGATAGGACCCATGTTACCAAGGAAGGTTGGGATGTGTGTCACCTTTTTTAAATTATTGATCTTAAATAATTTTTTTCTAATGTTATTTAGATTTGAACTAAGGTTATTGTATTTTATTATTATTTATCATATTTTTATGTGTAATACTATGCCTGTGATAATCCTTTAACAAGTTCCTTTGGAGGGTGTAACTGATGCTACTGATGGGAATCTGTCTCAGGATCAGAATCTTATCATGGAAATCATACAGTCAGTTCATGTTGTTGACCAAAATGTACAACATGTCTAGAACACAGTAGTTGAGGTGAATTCATATGTTTCAGGTGAAAGGGATTGATCAATTATTTTCTTATGTTATAATCCACAATCCATTAAGGGTATGGATGAACCATAACAGGCGTAGGAATGACTTGAGAAGATCGATCAGATATTCAACTTCTGGGATACTCTTAAAAATACCATGAGTAAGTACACGATATTCATACTCTAGGGACCTAGCTAGCGATGTTGGGATTCTATGGTAAATTTAGATACACATGTGGTCCTGGACATGAAGTATCTCATGAACAATTCATTATTTTTTTTTCTAGAGTCACTGGTTATTGAGAAGTCTCCATAGTTCATCTCATTGTATAAGGGAGATTTTTCATTGTCGGCGTACAACTGTAGGTTCACATATCATGTTCATTTTGATCCAAAGGTAGTAATTAATGATTACATAGGGTCCAAAAAATACCGGTAGGGGTTGAAAAAAAATACCAGATCACATGAATTTAAGGTTATTCCTTATACCTATTTGGAGAAAGAAGATAGGGAAATGATTGTATTGATGGATATGGATTGAAAGGTTGGTTATTAATTCCATTCTCTCTAACATAGTGGAATATTAAATTATATTTAGGGTTGGAAGATAAAGTAGAATGATCCTCATAGGAGTAGTGGGGGTGGTTCTTAGTAGCGGGCCTCCTATGGACCTTCAATTATGTCTACTATTTTGCCCCTAAATTGATACCAGTGTGGCAATGTTGGATACCCATGGTGGTCTATCTATTCACCTACAAGTATTTGTAACAATTTTTGGTGGTATATCAATATAAAATGTTTCTATCATGATATTTATATGCCTCATTATGGTTGATTATTTTTGAATCAAAATGCCCCTACGGTGCAATTAGATGTTTTAAATTATCAGGGTGTCCATCTATAGAGCCCTAATGTTATGTAACATCATCTAATAGTTGATTTTTTTATAGAGGTAATGGGGGGGTCCAGTGCCTATGAGAGGTACCATCTTTATTGCATCTTTAGTATCTGTATTATTATATAATATAGGTTCCTCCCATTCATTTATATACAACCATTTTTTGAATTAGGTTAAACATATAATAGAAATCATTTGATTTGTTAAATAGTAAGTAAAAACTCATGGAAAGATGAAAGAGTTGGGGTGTTTGTGTAATTGTTCATTGTTGATTGATAATGTAATGATAGTATATGATTTACATACTCTAGATCAAGATATGTTTGGATTCATCATTAGTATGGATTTTCTTATCAATCATTGCATTGATATTGATTTTTATCATCAGTATATCTCATTTTTTGTAGAGAATGGGGGATCTCAATTGTTTTAGGGAGAGTGGAATCCAAGGTATAGACATGAAGAACCTTCCTCACCCATATCTAATGTTTTTTTGTCTTTTATTAAAGTTTATATTGATTAAATTTATTTAATGAGTAATATTACCTTGAATTTCCTGGATTTACCCATCTTTCTCTCATATAATTTCATCAATCGTCTTTCAAAGAGGGTGGAAGTGTTTATGATTGATTTGGTGCTAGATGCATAGATAATCTCAATACACTCTTATCATATAGAAATCGTGGATTTGAAGGAGCTAATTATGTATTTGGAAATCTTATGATGAAAGGTTTTAATCCCCTTATATTTTTTACTCATGTCTCCATAGTTCAGTTTAACAAGTCAGAAGATGGATTACTTTGATTTTTATTTATAATATCAAATGTTAAATTGGGTAATGGTTATGAATATGTATCCCTTTAATTGTGTTAATTATTATTATTTTGAATAGTTAATGTGAAAAAATTATATTTTTGAATATCTATCCTTTGTTAGGTTATCATCAGCTAAGATTTAGGGAGTCCAATAAAGAGAATAATAAATTTTAGAGAAGATATAGCCATTATTTATATATTTTATTTTTTTGGTTGGATAATTATCTTATAGATTTAATGGAATCAATGAACTAGATATTCCATGAGAATCTATACACTTCTTTTGTCATGTTTTTGGATGATATTTCAATATATTCGAGATCTGAGTACAAGAATGAGTACCATTTTTTTATAGATATGGATGTCATGAGGAGTCACCATTAGTATAGAAAGATATAGAAAACAAATTTATTGATTAAATAAGTTCTATTCATGGGGAATGTGATTTTAGAGTATGGATTCTCAGTTTGTCCTTTAAAAGAGAAGCCTATCTTTTCATTGGAAGAGCCACAATATTTCTTTTATATTTGTGGATTATTTTGGTCATTCATGTTACTAAAAGTGGTTCATAAAGAACTTATCAAGGATGGATTCACCATTGAATTATATGACCAAGAATGGGGTGAAATATTTGTGGGTTGATAACTATCTTTATTATTCCGATGATCTAAAATGACCTGTTACATTAGCTCTTATTATGCTCTTACGTAATACATATAAGGGGTTTTTGATTTTCTTTGATGTTTCTTGTGCTATTATAGGTTTAGTCCTTATATAGAATGATTAAGTGCTTACATAATCACTCTCTATATTCATACATAATGGATAAATTACCAACATCATGATTTTGACCATGCCATAGTAATTCAATCACATAAATTTTGGTGACACTATCTTTTTTGGGAGAGTATCTCTCTCTTTACTAACCATAAAAGTATGATATATATATTTTCCTTGAAATAAATGAATCTTTGAAATACATAATGGGAATAATACCTTATGAAATTTTGATTCTATATTTCATACACCCCAAGGAAGGGTAATTTCATTTCAAATGATCTCAAATGGAATGTACCATCATATATTGTTATTAAATAGAAGGAGGAGTGGAACCTTTTTGGGATCATCACTCAGCATCATCATGATGCTTAGGGTAATGTTTTATGTGTGGTTATGACCAATGTTTTATTATCATCCTATGTACCTAAATCCATTCTATAGGATCAGCAGAAGGATGATGCGTTAAGTGAAATTTGAGAAACCCAATATGATGTGGACACTATATCTAGTTGGTCTCCCCTTTTGGAAGGAATTCCCAATTTTGGGGACCATTTATTAATATCTATATCTATGATGATGACATTTATTTTAATTTCTGTATTTTTGTGGGTTAATCATCTGAAAAATATTAATATGTGTTATTACATGATTCCATGATTCTCGAGGATGGGTATATGTAGTGACATTGTAGATTAAATATCTTATACTTACACCTTCCATTAGGTAAATACATTACATATAAAACCTTCTTGGATATTCTAGCCGATTTATGGTGATGGTTTGGAAATTTTATGGGGTGTCAATAAAATTTATTGATGGATTAACAAAGACTACTATAGTGAGGAATTCTATATGGGTGGTGATTTATCTATTGAAAATGTAATCTCATTTCATTCCAATCAGGGAAACCACTAATGATAATGACCTAGAAAATTTCTATGTATAGGATTTGGTGATTTTACATTTGTATATATCTTCCTTGTATCGTATAGGGATACTAGTTTCACCACAGGGTTATAAAAGTTTCTGTAAGAGATAATGGGGACTCAGATCAGGTTGAGTACAACATAACATCGACAAAAAGTTGACTAGATAAAGTGTGTTATTGAGATCTTGGAGGATATTATCTATTCACAGGCATTGGGTTTTGGTGGATCGTGGGATATCAATCTTTGAATTTTTTATTTTTCATATAAAAAGAGTGAGAAATATTTATTTAGAATGCCTCCCTTCAAGGAATTGTATAGTCTACCAAATAGATGACCGCTTTGTTTGGAAGAGGTAGAAGATGGTTCTTTGGTAGGACTGAGTCCTATTATAGGGATGTTATATAGGATTCAAGTTATACTCCATAATCTTGTTACAGCTCAATGTCGGACGAAATAACACATGATTCAATGACATTTTCGTTTATAGTATATTTGTTGATCAGATTTTTAAAAATGTTTCTCCATAGTTGGTTCACCGTCATCTTGGAAAATAGGGGAAGTTGGCTTTGAGATTTGTTGGACCATTTGAGCACACTATGAGTCATGGGATGTTTTTTTATCAGTTAGTATTTACATTTCCATTAAGTATTATTCTTGAGTTTTTCTATATATCTTATTTCATGAAGTGCCACCCTAATCCATCTCATGTTCTGGGTTGTGACGAAATTGAGTTGGATGTGGACGTTTCATCTTCAAAGTAATCAATTGATATCATTGAATATTATTTGAATTACATTCATTTAAATTTAATTATATTGGTTATATTTTTATGGTGATATATATTATACTCTCTGAACACATTGGAGGGTGAGCCATTAGTGAAGGAGAAGTGTCCTCACCACTTTCTATAGATGATTCTTCCAGATGAATTACCAGGGAATGAAAGCCTTACAGTGGAGTGTTTGTAACATCTCATTAACTTATTATAGGTATTTCTCATATTAATTTTCCTATTTCATTTTTTTATTTTTTGTTTTGGGACTTCTGGGGACAAATACTTTTTATTGGGGAAAATGAACATTATTTCCAAAATGTTTGTTGGATGGAATTAATGTAGTCTGCATCTAAATGTGAAAAAATATTAACAAAATATCCTTAGGGGAATAGTTTGACCCATGGTTTTTTCTTAAAGTTTATACATATTCTACCTACATGGAATTTTCATGTCACGAACCTATTATGGTACATGAATCCTTTAGTGGGATGACTGTAATGTATAATATCTGGATGCCACTAAACTGGTGCCCTATACCCGGTAAGCCACATGGCCTCAAACACATTTCCCCAAATTTCAGAGGTTGCTGAATAGTAGTAAGGGCCTAAGGTGCGATAGGTTGGAAACTATTTCCTCATTGACAGAGTGTAACACATCAGAATAAATCATAGTACAATAGTGGAAGCAGAAAACAACATACATCTAAAATAAATAGTAATGAATAATATGATAAATTACAAAGAATCATACCATAAAAATGACGATGCATCATATTATGTCCTATAAAAACATTTATAATAGGTACACCAAGTTATTCCACAATATATGTCCCAAAATCAAAATGAAATAATAGAAACTAAGAAGCATCGCCAGCCTCAGATCGGTCCCATGCTCTCCAACTCCTAAACAACACCTCAACTACCTATGGAAGGGCACATACAATTATCGATTCTAGAAAAAATATAATATATTTGGGCCCAAAATCATGACCAAAATAGGGTGTGAAAATAATAAATCCCATTTTATGGTTAAAATATAATTTTTCCATTAACCAGTTTTGCCTCCATTTTGTTGTGAACTTGTTTTAAAAGTAATATTATCTATAATAAAAACATTACCATAAAAATAAACATATTTTTTGAAATTATTATGTTTAAATTTTATTAGTGTTATTTTTTTGGTTTTCTTTGAAAAGTTGCATTTTTTATAAATAGTGAAAATTATAGACTTTTAATGAAAAAATGATATTTCATTTAATTTATATAAAAAGATAAATTCTGTATAATATTTATTTTAACGCTAAATTAATAATATCATAAATTATATAATTTAATTTAAATCATTGTGTTCAATTTTATATTTAAATTTTATATAATAATTTTGTTATCTTCTGATCATTTTCTCTTTAAAAACCCACTTTCTCATCGTATCTATGGGATAAATTTACAATTAAATGTCTCCACTTCTGTGAATGTAATTTATAAAAATGGAATCCTTATATTTAATAAAAATAATTTTTATAATCTAATAAGTAAAACCTAATTTTTGGCCACAATTAATAGTGATTGTAGTAATACTTAATTATTATGGTTAAGGTAAAAATTGGTTTAGCGATGGATTAAAAAAATAGATAATCATAAAAAACATTAAATATATCTAAAAACAATTTTATGGATATTATTTTTTCATAAAACTTGTAATGATTGATATTTTATTCTTTTCACACATTTTTCATATGGAAAACCAGGTAAAACTTATTTATTTTAAAAAATATCAACTATGTGCTCTCCCCCACTTATTATGTTTTTAATGGTTGAGGCTGAAGCCTCATTTATTATCAAATAAAAGAAAATACCTCCTTAACTGGGTAAAGGGAGACCCATTACATAGCCCGAAGGCCCTGTTGGCATTTAGCCCATTACATTGCCCGTAGGTCTAATTTTTTGGCCCACAGCCCATTCTGTGAATAGTACTTCTATAGTACCTGCGCTGCTATAGTACCACACAAGTACCCGCCACTGCTACAGTACCCTTCCACTACTATAGTGACCTTCCCCCTCTATAGTGCTCGCCATTGCAACAGTGTCGTCTCCCCCACTTAAAAATGGCCACCCACTCGCCTCCATTCATCGCACCTTAATACCACTTTCAGATAGAGAATCCATACCCAAATAAATTCTAAACATACCTCCCCTAATCTTATAATCTTTATTATGGGAAAAAATAAAACCCATGAAGGCTTTAGTATAAACCCGGAGAGAATACTTGAAGACAAGATAATGTTCTTCAAGAATCATCATTAATTTATTTCTTTCTCCAAATTCTCCAAATATTATTATACTATTATTATATAATATCCTGAATATCATCCATATACTGATTTGTTTTTTATTATATGGAATGAACTACAACATTATCCACCTCCATCAAATAAGTTATGAAACCATTTTTCGTGTGTATGACGGACTACCGCCTCATGAAATGACGTCATCTGTTTCTGGATTACAACCTCACAGGGATAGTCATAATGATGTATTTATTGTTTATATATGAAATATATGATATTTATGATATTATTTAGTCTATCTAATTTTTATTACACACATACCTTCATACACATAAATTTTTGGGGTATGATGATGTCGCTCATGTGAACTGCAGACTACCACCTCACAAAGTGATGTGATTCATTCAAAAATTACATTAAATGTATTATGGATGAGAATAATAAATATATTCACATTTATTACAAAATAATAATTCTATAATGATAATATCTATCATTTAATTTTATTTATTTCAATCCAACATGAAAATAGAAATAGTTTTCATGCGTACGTACAACCTAACATCTCCTTGAATTGTGTATTTAATTTTCAATAACTATATATTATGAATTAAATTAAATACATATATACTAGATATTTTATATTTTGGTTATCATTCAGGTTATGATGGAACCATGATCAATGTTATAGGCCCAAAAAATATAATAAACTAAAACATATATGAAAAAGTGGTTATTACCTATAACGAAACATTAACATGAAATTGATAATGAATGGATAATAAGTGGTCATAAAAAATCAAATATTATATGATATGTAACACCCCAAAATTATGAATTACATATTTTTATTCGATAACGTGTATGATAGGCAACACCTAGGGTGTAAAGGAATATAATAATCATAGAATCTAATATATATTTACTATATTAAATAAATTATACACATGGAATAACTTGTAATGAACACAACAACAAGTTATCCTAAATTACACGATAGGGAGACCTTCCTTGATAACTTGTGTTACACTAAATAGAGACCATCCTTGATAGCTTGTGTTATAAGAAAGAATGAGTTTCACCAAATTACAATGCATTATAAAAATATTATTATTGAATATAATATGATATATCCTAGATTTTTTGTTAGTTTTTATTACTTTAATTAAGTATCTTTTGAAAATTTATGTTTTTTTTAATATAAAATTAATTCATTGGTTACCAATTAATGAAAAATGAAAATAAGAACCAATTGGATATAAAATGAAATATTATAAATTTTATTCTTCCAAAGAATATTTTCCTTAATAATCAATATAAATATCAATTAGTTAATTGTTTTAATTAAATATATATAGTATATAATAAATAAAAATTTTCTAATATTTTTCCATTTGTTTTTATAAGCATTACATAAGAAGAAACCATATTTTACACATAAACACCTATGTTTTTTATGAAGGCAATTTTACCTACTTTAAATGGTCAACCCATTTTTAATCTAAATTTTGAAACATTATATTATTTATTTTTTAAAAATAAACTCATTAATTGGAATAGAAAATTAAAAATTAGATTATGGGGAATTTTTGATATTTTTCTAAAACATGTCATTTTTAATGAATATTTAAAAAGACTGAATTTTACTTCAAAACTGGTTATTCATCTAATTTATTTATAAGGAAAATTTATAAAATTAATTCATTTAAATGTTAAATTTTATCATATTTTTATCAATTAATCCAATTTGGGTCATTTTAATCAGTCTAATTTTTAAATTAACTATAAAAACATAGCCATATTTTGGATTTTTTTATTTTGAAACCCCATATTGTCGTCTTGTATGCATGATGAATTTTAAATTGATTTCTGCCACTTCTTTGATTGTAATTTGTGAAAATTGATTCCATATTTTTAATATTAATAATTTATAATTACTATTAAGAACAACATATTTTTCATTCATAAATATTAGTGAAACTGAATAAAAATAATTATAACGATTTTGGTTAAATTAAGATTAATAGGGGACTAAACCATACCCATAAAGGAAAAATGACTTATAAACATGTCCAAAATCTATTGACTATACATATTTATACCTTATCCTCCCCTTTCTCACATTTTCTACATTATTGTATCCGCATGAAACATAAATAATGTGGTGGGAATTCCGTTTTAAAAATATTAAATGTGTGTCACTCATCCTCCACTATAAAAGGCCACTAGTTCTCCCCATTCCTCAAACCTCTCAAACCAAATGTAACAAATTGTCCCCCAGGGCCCATTCATGTGTACCCCAAGCCCGCCTTCCAAAGGAAAGGGGCTGGGGACTAGCGCCAGAGGAATTATCAAACATGTGGGGGGAATTTTACTTAGTACCTGTACACACACACACAACTCCCAACCAATGGAATTAGAAATTAAAATCACATGAAACCATGAACACAATCCACTAAGTAAAAAAACTAAATTACAATTGAACGAAAAGTAAAACACGATAACCTAGGCCTGTATACAATCCCACCAAAAGAAAAATAGAACAAAAGTAAAAGTCCATGTCTCTAAAACTTGTCTGTTGGGAAGCCTACCTAATGGGTAGGTGAAGGGTAGCTACCCGAAGCTGTAGATGTACACCTCATCTTTCTGATCTGACTGAACACCTCTAGGCCCTGATTCTCCCTGGGCTCCATCAATGTTTTGGTCATCTACACAAGACACGACACATGCGAGCAAAATCCCATCCAATGGTGAGTAACCAATACTAAATAGGGGGCCCTAGATCCAAAAAGGAAATGAACAAGAGAAAAACCATGAAGGAATGCACAATAATCTCTTCTCATGTATATTACCATACATATACCATGAATATCTTGATATACTTGTATCAACCACTAAGAAAACATGACGTACCAACCACATAGCTAGTTTCAGGATTCTCATTGAAGGCTCATGTTATAACCCACAAACCAGGAGATCACACACCACTAGCTCAAACAATCCTAATGGAACCCATCCTAGTGATGCACTCCATTAGGTACAATCCAACTATTTTTAATGGAACATCTGAGATAAAAATCCCCATAGGGAATATTCTACTACGTTCGAATCCAGTGCTTGACACTAGAGTTTTAGTTGTCACAATAATGCACCCCATCCAAGACTAAGAAAATCCAAGTGAATTTTCCCACTCCTAGTCACTCTGGTCAGTTGAGGGCAGGCTACTCCAAACTAACATGTGATATATCAGTCACTCTTGTAAGGAGTGGCCTACGCCTCAGTCTGTCGAGGGCGTACTAACTCATATCTAGGAATCATTTTCATCAAGTGGATGGGTCTACTCCTCTCTAGTCTATCTGACAGACAAGGGAGATCTATCTCTAACCAAGGACCCGCACCCTACCCTATAGGGTAGTACTACTCAGTGACTAGAGGAATTGTGCCCTGGTATGATAGGGGAGTAATACTCATTAATGACCAAAACCCTATAATGATAGGGGAGTAAAAATTCATATTTTGAGGACCCAGACCCTACCTTGTAGGGGAGTACCACTTAGTGAGTAGTGGACCCGCACCCTTGTAATATAGGGGGGTATCGACTCTATCAGTCTGTTCTATATAGGGTACCTACACCCTATTACATTAGGGGACTATAAACCCCAAGCTATCGATCATTCTCCCTGGCACGACAGGGGATTACCGACTATAACGTAGCACTGCGTAAGGAGGAACTACACATAGGAATGGCTGGGGGGTACTAAATCCTATAATAGTGGACCTACACCCAACCCGGTATGGGAGTATCGATTTTAGATGCATTAGATATGGAGGACCCATACCATAGTCCAATAGGGGAGTACCGACTCCAAGTATAGAGGACCCGCTCCCTAGTACAACAGGAGAGTATCAAATCTTACATTATGATATTCCCTGAGAACTCACACCCTAAAACTAGGGGAGTCTAGTCTCTACCAACATAGAGAGATAATGAGTACACATGCTTTGAGTCATCAAGGGATTAACTGTCCTAACATCTCATCATAAGAATCAACTCAATTCTACCCAAATTCTACCCGTACTAGGAGGAAATACTCTTCAAATAAAATAGTTCATCCTCTAACTATCTCAAAAACTCACATAGTGTATCTCAAAATAATCGTCTAGTATCAATGATTCCAATGTAGAAGAGGGCTCGTAAAATCGATTCTCTGTTGAAAAGTTATGGGTATTTTTGTGAAATAGGGGCATGTTGGGTCCATGTCTGGTCCAAACTGGTCAGACCGACCCGAACCGAGTTCGAACCATCCAAATGGGCTAAGATGGACCTGAATAAGCTGGAAGGGGAACGGTTATAGCCTGACCCTCCAGTAGAAACCCAACCTGCCATTTGAGAGGGCCAGCTTCTCCAGACCGTAAGTGGCTCTGTGGCGTCCGTCCCATGCCAGGCGGAACCACCTGGCGCCACCACCTCAAGTCACCTGGTCTGCTCACACAAAACGGTTTGTCCAGCATGAATCACAGTAATATGTGGGTCCATATCCCACCGCGGCTCCTTCATTAAACAATTGTATGTCTACCACCATCCAGCACCACTACGGTGTGCCGTCCCGCCATCCGGCATGCAACCGCTACTCTACACCAATAGTTTTTTCTACAGGCCACCAAACACGCTCTAGTGGTCCTATCATTGATTCAGAGGGTGTTATAGAACCCTCAGGTTCTGTTACTAATAAAATGGGGTTCAAGACAACATTTTTATCCCTTTCTCCATGAAGCAGTCGATTGGTGGAGTCTCTCGCAACGCCTTGATTCATCTATCATCACCATCATCGCACCACCACCATTGCTTCACCAAGAACTACAGTGTGTTGAACAAACAATCATTATCCCACAAATAATGCCAATAATTTTCATCAAGGGTGTATAGAAAATACAAAAAAATAAGTGAGTAATGAACCTCTTCCATCATTCGTCACGACATTGACCCACTCCCATTAGATGGATCAATAGGGAAAATAAAAATTTATTTATGAAATTATCTACACATAAAATATAATCCCGATAGAAAAATACCTCCCACAAGAAAGATCAAATAGCGGTTCAACCGATTTGTGGGTTGAACTTCATTCATTGTTTAAAACCCAGAATGTGGAAAATAACAAAATTTAAATAATAACCCCTACCCAGTTTGGTTCGTTCGAAGGTGATTACAGGTGTCACTGCATTCATCCTTACACAATCCCCTATTTATGAACCTTAGTCGATCGTCATTAGTGATGATCTGTTTTGATGGGGGTTGGCATTCTCCATCATTACTAATCAAAGATTCAGAGAAGAACCAGTATTGTTGCAACAATCCTAAATTGTCTTTTTGGCCATTAAATAAAGAAACAAGAATCAATGTTTCAGTTACTTTTCAGTTAGGATGTCGTTACACTGTTATATTTAATGAAACATTTTATTTAGTTTCATTATGATCCATTCCATTTCACTACAATGGTTTTAAATGTTTGAATATAATATAAAACATCCACATTTTTTTATTTTAACTTTTTCTTAAAAAATCCGAAAACTGTCTTTTTCGGTCCACTCACACTGGTAGATGTTAAATCCATTATTTGGTAATGTCACCATTCTAGATGAAACATGGCCCTAATATTTTCAATACGTGCACCCATTCAAAAGTTATTGAAACTGTGTACTCATTCCATTTTAATTTCCTTAAAATAACTAAAAACTAACATTCACCCTTGAACCGTTCCGATCGAGGTTAAGCTCTTACAAAGGGAAACACACCCCTACAAGCACAATGGATCTTTCAAATTTCCAATCTGAGTTACCGTTTAGGATTTATAAGTATTTGAAAATAAAATAATTGTTACCTAATTATTTTATTTAATAAGAAAAACTAACTTCCACTGTTTTTCTATGTCGGACAATGTCAGGACCATCCTAGGCGAATCCCATCATTCTGAGATCGACGGTGCCCTTAGATTTTTTATCCAAGCCCCAATTCAAATTATAGGAATACCAGCTCACATGTTTAATTAATAAATTTTAAAAAATGTTCAAAAATCCATTCTTCCCACTCCGAGTCTCAGAAATATGTGCCATCTTATAGCATGCTCTCATAGAAATCCCATTTAAATTTGGAAAAAAATTCAATGGAATTACGGGACATTACATTATCACCACCATAAGTCTTTTCATCCCCAATAATAAAAATCATAAAATCAATTGAGGGAAACTGATTTCATCAAGAGTATCTATGCTGCTTATAATCATGAACCTCTCGGAACCACTAAGACTGACCTCCTTCATGTCCAAATTCAACAAGGTCAGCATCGTGAAGCAACAGACACACATATCTTTATTTATGAAAAGTTAGAAAGGAACAAAGCACTTCGATCCATTTGTAATCATGGGGTCTAGAGGCTCACCTCCATGATAACCTAACATAGATACAAACAGAAACCCATAATTCACACCCCAATAGAAAAAATATGCTAAAGCCTCCACAAACCTTATACATTCAAGGCTGATGCTAAACATGAATGGGTATTTATCAATGGAATAGGGCTACCCAAGAGTGAATGTTGGGTCTTACATGGCCATATGAATACATCCTCTAGCGGCCACACAACTGGCTGAAACTGGAACACCACCACACTCACTAGTGGAATCTCACCTGATTATGGATGCTAAAAAACCATTTCATACTATAGAAACATAATGGGGTCTATCCATACCACCATGGAATGATCTAAAACTAGAAACCTTGTGAGAGTCCACCATGTGATTCATGGGATTCCCTTTCACCATAATGGAAATCCATTCTTTAACATCATGTACACACTGCATCCTTTTCCTAATACAGTAAATCAAGGTATGAACGGTAGTAGTCCACACCAAGAAAGACGTCATAAGGCCTCAATTCCATGACTGAGATATCCCAACTGCAAATCTCGCCATCAAGAGTATGGTCAGACAATCAGCACCAGTGTGTGATCAATGGGTATCATCTAGAATGAGTCTCTAATCATGAGGGTCACATCCACATTCCAATCGGAACCTCGAAGTATCAAACAGATCTCATAGAAAAAGGAGAACATCCAGAACTTGTGTCCATTTAAAAAGTCATCTAAAAGAAAAGACATAGATCGCAACTCAAATGTCTCCAAGAGATTCATGGTCATAATCCAAGATCCCATGCAGCTGTCCCCCCTGTCCTCCAACTCCCAGATCCTAGCGTGGACCGCCTGGGGGTGGTGGCAGTGAAGATGAAAATTTCCTACCACCACCTGCTCCTCGTCTAGCTCATATGCCTTGCCCGCCATCTTGTGGGACTCCATGCTTCAATCATTGTCCCTACCAAGGAGTATTGTCTGTCGAATCCCTCTCAGAACCACGGTGGGCCAGACAATATCTATAGAAATTCTCCCAGCCATTGCAAGTGTAACACTGCCTCTCTTGTAGATGATATGCTCCTTGGCACTGCTCCAGCGCCACAGACCCACGTGTTTCTGTTCGGGCATGGGTATGACTCTTACGCAACGATCCTATAACCTTTCATCTTTTACCCCAGTAGATGCCTCTACCTTGTGACCTCTAATGTAGGTCACATCCATCTACACCTCCACCAGGTTGTTCCCAACAACCAGGACTCACTCCAGCACCCCAACATATGTCGGAATGCTAAGTGGTATCACCGATGCACTGATCTCACGGTATAGTACCTTCTCGTAGTTATGTGCCTTGATGTAAGGGTCCTACACCATATTTGTAGAGTATAAAGAATGATTCAAAAATCTTGCAGAGTAATCTGCTTTCATCATGCTACCCAACTATTAGTGGAGTAGCTCCTATTTACACACATAGCATAAAGTCTCTAGAAATAATTCCTCCATGAAGAGGCACTCAAAATACATCCTAGTGTGGGTCACATTTTCATGTGTATGAATCACTAATCTCCACCATCGTCCCACTAAGACATGTAGAAGGCTCTCGTCTAGTACTGTCTTCTAGTCGAGAGGCCTCCTCATTAGGAATAAGAATCGTATAACCTCCTCAAGACAACACTCAGCTACATGAGATCTATCTTGCCTCAGAACATGTGGGGTATCTGCCTCTGGAAATCATGTTTCTAACTTATCTTGTGCACATCCTCTAATGGTTGCATTGGTATCAATGACTAGTAGAATTGTTGTTGCGTCACTGGTGCACAACCCAGAGGTAACGTCATAGATTCAGTGCCCTGCACTGGAGCTTCCTCTCAGGGCGAATCATCATTACGATCATGTTGTAGAATCTAATCTGGTTGTCATCGAGGTGGCATCCTAAAATATATCATGATGAAACATGGTTAAAGTTTATATCTGGAGAGATGAATCCCGAAGGAAAAGGGAAAAACAATTCTTACATGATGCATGTAACATTTATTTCACCGTAACCTGTGTTTCCATGAAATAAGTTAGAAAACATGAGTCCAGATTCCTAGTGTATGGATACATCGGTCATCATACCAACACTAGAGTCCCTAGCCTGAATTCTGAACTCGAAACAATTAACATTATTTCCTAAAAACCAAAAACAAAATACCCTTGGTCTTTGAGGTTGAACTGAACACCTTTGATACCATTTTTTCAAAACCCACCCCCCAGGCCCGTGCCGTGACAACCCCATGCCCGCCTTAGAATGTCCAGGGGCTTGTTACTATCGTCAAAGGAAATATCCCACATGTGGGAGGAATTTTCTTGAGTACCTGTACAAATGCACAAAAATCCAAACCAATGGTACTAGAAAGTAATATCCAAGTAAACCATGCATTCAATCAACTATGTAAAACAAAACTAATGGTCAAATGAATGTAAATTACATGGGGGAAACCAAGTCTAGTATATAATCCCACCAAAAGAAAAACAAAAAAATGTAAAACTCCATGTCCTTGAAGATTGTCTGCTTGGAAGCCTACCTGAAAGGGAGGTGATGGGTAGTAGCCTGTAGCAATATAAGTGAACCTCGTCTGTTTGATCAACCTGAACACCACCAATACCAGGTCCTCCCTAGACATTACCAACGTTTCGTTCATCTACACGAGATAAGACATGTGTGGGGAAAATCCTGTGCATGGGAGAGTAAAAAAATTCTCTATAGGGGTCCCCAAAACCACAAGGGTTAGGCACAAGAGAAAAATCACAAAGGAAATCAAACTCATCTATACTCGGGTATATTCCCAAACATATACCATTAATATCATGATATAATCATCTAAACCACAAATAAATCTGTTGGTCCCAACCACATAGCTAGATTCAGGATTCTCATCAAAGGCTCAAGTAGTAACACACACACCATGAGATCACACTCCACGAGCTCAGTTATCCCAGATGGAACCCATATGAGAGATTCACTCCATTGAGTAAAATCCTAAAATTCCAAATAGTATGTATGAGAGAACACTCTCTATCCAGAACATTCAACTAGTTCTAACTCTCATTCCCAAAACTAGAGGTTTAGTTTCCACATTCATGCTCTACATGAAAGACTATGGAAACCCAAGTGAATAGGTCATCTCCTCATCAATGCGCTCAATTGAGGGAGTTCTACTCCAAACTATCCTACGATACCTCAGTCTCTCCCATATAGAGTGGCCCGTAACTTAGTCCATTGACGGAACACTAACTCCAATCTAGGTATTGTTTTCATCAAGTGGAAGGGACTGCTCCTCACTACTATGCCTGAAAGTAGAGGGAGCTCCATCTCCAATCGAGGACCCACACCCTACCTGGTAGGTGATTACTACTCAGTGACCAGAGTACCTACGCCCTGGTGTGACAAGGGAGTACAACTCATAATGGATCAGCACCCTTATTGTCAGGGGAGTACAACTTGGTATTTTGTGGACCGGCACCCTACCCAGTAGGGGAGTACCACACAGTGACTAGAGGAACCGTACCCTAGTCATATAGGGGAGTAAAGACTCTCTCAGTCTGTTCTATATAGGGGACCCACACCCTAGTACATTAGGGGTGTACAAACCCAAGGCTACAGGACCCGTTCCCATGGATGGTAGGGGTTTTATGACATTGCTGAAGCACTGTGTAAGGAGGACCTACAGCCTGGAATGACAGGTGTGTATCGACTCCTATTAAAGTGGACTTGCTCCCTACCCGGTAGGGGAGTACTGACTCTACAGGAGTTAGATACGAAGGACTTGTTCCCTAGTCTAGTAGGGGAGTACTGACTATAAGGATATAGGACCCACTCTCTAGAATGGTTGGAGAGTACCGACACTTCCGTTACAAAAGTATCCAAGAATGCACACCCTAAAACATGGGTATTCTCATCTCGACCAATGTAGAGGGATAAAGAATACCCACAACTTTATTCATCAAGGGATTAACTTTCCTAACATCTCATCATAAGAATCACCTTGATTATATCAAATGTCTTCCCATACTCAGTGGGACTACTCTTCAAATAAAATAGTTCATCTTTTGAATATCTCAAAAACACACTAAGAGTATCTTAAAAGGACCTTCCCATCGCAAGGGTCCCAACACCGCATACATCCTTTCCAACAGACACTCTCTTTGGATGTTATGGGAATTTTTGTGAAATGGGGGCCGATTGGGTCCGGGTCCATTCCGACCCGGTCAGACTGACCATACTTGACTCAGGTTTTACCCAGACCAATGGGCCCACTAGGTTTCAAGTGAATCTTGAGCCGCGGGGCCAGAGGTTTGGCCTAGCCTTCAAGCAGCAACCCGACCTACCATTTGAGCAGACTTGATTCTCCACACTAGGCGCACCTCTGCTGCGTCCCTCCCACCCAAGGCGGTGACAGCTGGCACCCCCTTGTCAAATCAACCGGTCCGCTCACATTGACCGGTTCATCTAGAAATACCCATGTGATGTTGTGTGCAAATATCACATCGTGGCTTCGATCGTGGATCCATAACACAGATATCACACAACTACCTCCATCCATCACCACCATGGAGCACCGCCCACTGTCCAACACACAACCGCCGTTGGCGCATCGGCATATTTTTCCCTGGTCAACCAGATGCGCTCTAGTGGTCCATTATTCAATCCACAGGGTGCTCTAGAACCCTCAGGTTTCGTTCTTTATCGCATGGGGTTCAAAAAATTGTCACGATCTATTCGGTCGAGAAGTTCTCGATTGGAGGCATCTCTCAGACCATCTCTATTCATCCGTCATCATCATCATCACACCACCATCATCATTGAAACATATATAGTTGTGAAAATACTGACCACTCATCATCCCACGAAGAATTCTAAGAACGCGAATCAAGGGGTGAGCGGAAAACCAAATTTCTATGTGAGGAGCGAACCTCTGCTGTTATTCATCACAGATTTGATCCGATCCCGCTAGAAGGATCAATGTGGTAAATCAGAATTTAATTATGAAAATATTTACTCCCAAAGATATTCCCGATAGAAAAATCCCTCTCGAATGAATGATTGAAGCAAGGGTATACCTATTCATGGGTTGATCTGTGTTCTTTTTTTAAAACCAAGAATGCATAAAATAATGAAATTTAAATAATAACCCCTACCTGGGCCATATCATTCGTTGGAGATGAATGGTGTCACTGGGTTCCTCATTCTATAATCCTCTATTTACGGTCGTTGGTTGATCATCATTGGTGAGGATATGTTTGAATGGGGGTTGGCATTCGTCATTGTTACTCACCAGTGATTCAGATCAGAACCAATATTTTGGAAACAATCTTGCATCGTCTTCTAGGACATTAAAGGGAAATTTTATAAACAAAATTTTGGTTATGTTTTTGATATAAAATCATTAAAAAATGTCATTTAAAGAAAAAATTTATTCAGTTTCATTTCATTACATTCCATTTCACTAGAATGTTTCAAAACTTCAAAAACAAAATAAAACATCCACAATATTTTATTTTATATTTTTCATAAAAATTCTGAAAACTATCTTTTCCGGTCGACCCGTGCTGGTTGATGTTAATTCCATTTTTAGGTAATATCTTTGTTTTGGATGCAACAATGGAATCATAATTTCTATATGATCACCCTTTTAGAAGTATCTAAAACATCACACCCACGACATTTTAATTCACTTAAAAAACTCAAAAACTATCTTTCACCCTCAACCCTTGCTGGTCAAGGTTATGCTCCACCTAAGGGAAAAAACCATCAATAGCTCAATGGTACTCTCAAATTTCTAATCTGAGTGACCATTTGTGATTTATAATGATTTTAAAATAAAATAATTGTTATATAGTTTTTTTATTTATGAAAAAAAAAACTTCCATTGTTTGCATGCACCGGCCAATGTTAGGCCCTTTATTGGCAAATCCTGATATTCTGAGTTCAACGTTGAAATTTTATTTTCGATCCGATCACTAGTTTAAAGGATAGAAAACCGCTCTCTCATTATTAATTAATAAATGATAAAAAATGTTCGAAAATACATTCTGACCACTTTAGGTATCTTAATTACGTGTCGTCTAAGACCTTGGTCTCATAAATAGCCCATTTAAATTTGAAAAAAAATCCATGGAATTCTAGGAAATTACAAAAAAATATTTTTTCCGTTATATTCCCAAATAGCTTCAAAAAATCCCTCCCCTCTTACTTGAATCCTCTATTTGGTTAGTAATTCATCTATGGAATCCCTTTGGTATGTTCCCAAAGGAGTTACCTGATTTTTAACAAAATTATTTCAAATGATCTATTTTCATTCATTTAATTTTCCACCACCTAAAATATTCATCTTCCATGATAAAATAATAAAAAAATTATCATACATATACTGTACTTTTTTTTAATTTTTTGACATATACTATCACACACTTCCATTTAGTGGGTAACGAACATACTGTTTTTGTGTAAGGTGAATTTCCACCCCATCAAATGATGATTGTTCATTTATCCTTTACCAACATTCATGGATGGAAATTATTATTGATTTTTTTTGTTAATATGTTATATATGATATTTATTATGTATTTATACTTATTTAATCCTTTTATAATACATACATTTAACACATTCTAATTTTCATTAATATGATAACATCATTTGAGGAAGTGTGGACTACCGCACCCTCAAAATGATGTGATTCATTCACACTATACATGGACATTATAAAGGATGAATATAATTAAGAATATGAGACATAAAAATCTTCAATATGATATTAATTAAATAATTTCCTTTTTAAATATAATTAAATGAATATATATCTCTCTCATTTTCTTTATTACCCCTTCACACATTAAATAGTTATAACGTCGATCGTGGATATGTGGAGTACAACCTCCTCGAAAATATGTGATTACTTATTCATAGAAATAAATATATATATAATTATATATGATTAAATTATATTTCATTTGTGATATAATAATCATTCCGGGAAGATATAATTATACTCACCATATTTCGAAACCAATAATTGAAAAATGAGAATGTCATTAATGCATATATATGACCTGCCATCTCCCTGATCATAACGTTGATTCCTTTTTCATAACCCTATTTCATAAATTTTTAAGAAGTATAATTGAAGTATGAATATGATTATTATGTTATTATTATTGTTATAGAGATATTATATATAATCTCTTTTGACAATATTTGACCTACCAAATTAGTTTGGACACATAAACTGAATTTGTTCCAAACAAAATGACATAAAAGTAATTGTTTAAGTAGTTGTGTACAACATATTAATAAGTGAAATTAATGTAATTATAAACATTGAAAATGTTCTCAATAAATTATAAATTTAATATATTTTTATTATATAAGTAGTTAAAGTATGTTCAACTGAAAGGAAGTGCAACATAAGGGAATTTCATCTCAATTTACATTCAATTGAGACATAATTATTGTTACGCAACTAGTTTATTTTATTTGGTGTATATGATATATTTGAAATTTTATATCTCAAATCTAATTATTCTCATGATATTATATGTTTTGTTTATTATTACTACTACATGAGCCTTATGATTTCAATTTTTTAAACGTGGCATGGGATACATTTCCTTGTTTAATGATTATTTTCCTCATGACTAAAACTAATTATCTTTCAATGATAATTCCATTCAAGGATATTACATGAGAATTTTAAAATAAATCCATTCATTATCCTCTATTTATTCATGACCATTTTCAAGTATTAGTACCAATTTTCTACTCTTTGGTACTCAAAATGTCTTAGAATATGATTTTATGAATACCCGAATTCATTCCTCTATTTATTAGGATAACATATTTTCTTCAAAAAATATTGTCTTTAAAAAATGGTGTCAAAAAATGTTTATAACGTTCAAAAAACTATTATTTAAATAATTATTTTCCCCTTTTTCGTTTATTAATTATTTCAAATGAATATTCTTCTCACATTTTTAACATGGTATTTTTCTAAGCTTCTTTACAATGAAAAATGAGTTTTTTTACCTTGTACGACATATTTAGATTTAACCTCCGTCATTTCATTGGGGATTCAATTTAAATTTTAATGGTTTATTTTTATTAATTTTTTTAAAAGGTATTTTCAATTAAAAATATTCCCAAAATGTTTCACTAAGAAAATCTTGTTTTCCTTCAAAGTACTTTTCATGTTATTATTTTAATTAAAAAGTGAAAAAACCCTATACTTTTACCCGACTTGGGATATTTTCTATTGAAACGATCCATATCCTTTATATAGTTGATTTTCAATTAATTTGGATGAGGAAGGTTTTTATATTCACTTCCTTTATTTCTTTTTAATCCCCTTGAAATATTCAATTTAACTGGAACATTGATCATTGAATTTATTCTAATCATCTATATCATTTATCCTGGATATTACCATTTACTAAAGTGTATACAATTTTACATATGGTGTTTACTTGGAATATTATTTGATTAACATGGGAATTGTTGGTAAACATGTATTTCTCATTCAATATGATTTTTTCGATATGTAATGTTATTTATTTGATTTTTTGATATGAGGAATTATTAGGAATTGTAATCATGAGTGGGACTAGACATAATATATCCCATCGATGCATTGATAGGTTTTCATGTGAAAAATAAGTTGTGAAAATTAAAAGGGTTTATATCCATAATTATAGTCTATCTGAAAGATGGATCTTAATATCAGAGGTTTTCATGTGACTTAGACCTGGCGTCCATCAAGAAATAATTCCCCTCACATAGTTTCAATTATTATTCATCCTTGAGATTTTGGTCGACATATCTATGGGTGTATTTCATTATCAATTCACTGATTAGTTTACATGTGTTTCAATTTCTTATCTATCCATTTTTATTTCTCTTAATACATTTATTCAAATGGAATGTTTTTCTAGAGATTATAATAAAATATTGATTATACACTACCTTCTCAGTTTTTTGAATACATGGTATGTGTGTTTAGTTATTTACCATGATTTAATTATTACTCACATTGATTCATTATTGATGCCTAAATATTTTTCCCTTTATGAGCATTTGATCTCACCCTTATTGTGTTTCATTCTATAATAATTCAATAATATTATTATGAAAGATATATAGGGATTTACTAGTTGGATTTGAGTTATTATTGAAGTTATTTATATACAGATAATAAAAAATTACACTGTAATTACTATATTAATTTATAATTAAATATACATATATGTATCTAGTTTACCAAGACTAATAAACTAATTAGTCTATTTTTCATGATTCCTTGTAACTATACTAATGTAATTAATAGTAGGCAGAAAATCCATGCTATCTGGGGTAGGGTCGCTACATTTTGTATTAATGTATGTTTAGTAGCAACCATGAGAATAGATTTAATAAAACACAGGTTTGAGATCATAACCTTTCAGTAGTATTTTAGGATAAATATAGAATAATATCCTTTAATTTTTTTAATTTAGGGATTATGTGGGTCTTAGAAGGAATAAATCACTATATGGATACTGTAAGTGGACGTGGTTCATGAACAAACAAACATAGGATTAATAATTCTAATATGGTGCTTTGGGCCAAACATGGGGTTACCTCGTACATGACAGTGGGTCTTACTAAACAACAGTTTTGACACTCCCATGGATTATTCTTAGGATGATTTATATTTTCATTATAAACCATTATGACGGATTTAGATGCATAACATGTATCCTAGGATAAAATTAAAGAGTTTTGGAATAAATATAAGGTGACACGATTTGGAAATATTATAAAGGATATTATTGATAATCTCTCGACCATAGAATTAACTATGTTGAAATAAATTTATGAAGTATTTATGTATTGAGAATGTATTGAAAAACAAGTTAAGAGTTTATTTCATGATTAAAATTTTAGAACATCCATTAGTTTCATTTAGAAAATTACAATAATATGGTTTTAATATAGGAAACACTCTATTCCAGGTGAAAACTGTTCATTTTTTAAGGTCACATGTTATGAACCCATTAATGAAGCATGATAAGGGATTCACCCCAATCAGTGATCTACACATTTACATGGTTAAATTTTCATTGTTTTTTGTTAACAAACATGATAAACAAATGTTAATAATAAACTAGTAGTATCACTTATATGTGTTGAATATTAATATATTAACCATATTAGTTTTGGAATATAGTTAAGGAAAAACATTTAGACCTTTCAAAATTTATAGGCCATATAATCCATTAAATCATTCTTTTTGGCTCTCCAGGCAAAAAAAATTTCATTATTGGTAATTAGTTTCTTATAGTAAATGGAGGAATTATAATTTTATAGAATCACAACAAAAATGTAATATTGTTTATATGAAATTGAAACATATTAAGATAGAATATTTAATTATATTGTTGTTCAGTAAAAGAATTACCCCACATTAGGAAAATGAAAATGCAATAAAATATAGTCCTAGTATGTTAATTTTGGTTGAAATGATGGACATCTAAAATATCAATGTTTTATTGATTTTAGACCCTCAACATTCAATTGATAATTCACATGTTGGTTATTTATTACCCCATCCATTACTATAAATATTTATTCATTTCTACTAAATATGAATATCTACTTGTCGTTGACGTTCTTAGACTTATAAACCTTGTTACATGTTAGTCTATGTTACCAATGTGATTCCCATTTTCTCTTTTACTGAGGATTTTTAGATACCATTCACATGATATGAGATTTCAATGAAGGAAATATCAAAATATATGTTTCCAAGATTGGGTTTTAATTTTGAAAATATAATTTAATAATGGTTTGGGTAATGTAACACTTCAAAATTCAAATTTATAAATTTTTATTGGATTGCATGTATGAAACACATCATCCAGATTGTAGGGGAATATAATAACTCAAGAAACTACAATATATTTGTTATTTAAAAAAAATTAATTCATTTTCTGGATTTTAATGAACACAACACTGAATTATCTTGTGTTAAATTCAAGTGTGACCTTACTCGATAGATTGTGTTATATAGAAGAGTGACCATCCTTAATAGATTGTGTTATATTCAAGAATGAGTTTAACCAAATAACAAATATAATTAAAATATAATTTTTTAATATAATATTTTATATCACAGAGTTTATGTTAGTGTTTATGAATATTATTAACTAACTTTTGAAAGTATGTGGTTTAAATAAATTTAAAATTAATTCAATGGTTACCAATTCATTAGAAATAAAAATAGGAACCCATTAGATATAAAAAGAAATATTATTATTTTTATGCATCCAAATGA
The DNA here is from genome assembly GCA_963277665.1 of Viscum album. Taxonomy (NCBI): domain Eukaryota; kingdom Viridiplantae; phylum Streptophyta; class Magnoliopsida; order Santalales; family Viscaceae; genus Viscum; species Viscum album. Next base: position 1,444,943,180 of record OY728151.1, on the reverse strand, counting down.
GTTTTGTAAAAATAATTATAATTAATTAAAATTATCTAATTATTTTAATGATATATATATGTTTTATATTAAATAACATATCTTTGATAATCATCTATTAGGTTTTACATGCATAAGATAAGAACAAACCCTAATTTACACATAGAACCAATATTTTAATAAAGGCGAGTTTAACTCATTTTAAAGGAGAACCCATTTTAAATATTAATTTTCAAACCTCAATTTATTTAATAATTAAAAAATCAGTTCATATTTTAAAGATAAAAATTTAAATTAGGGTACTATGAATTTTTAATATTTTTCAGAAACAAATCATTTTTAAAGAATATTTAAAAATATTGAATTTTTGTTAGAAACATGTTTTTCATCTAATTTAGTTATAATTTTAAATTATAATTTTAACTAGTTATAAAGTATAATTAAATCATATTTTTATCAATTAATCTAATTTAGGTTATTTTATTCAATTAATGTTTGAAAATCACTATAAAAAAAGAAAACATTCGGGCGTTTTGATGTTGAAATCTCTTATTGTAGTCCCATATGGGGGATTAAATTTTAATTAATTTTGGTCACTTCATTGATTGGAATTTGGAATATATATTTATATATTTTTAATTATAATAATTTATAATTCTTAACAGAATAACTTTTATTAATAAAAAAGAATAGTGAATGTGATTAAAAATAATTACAACTGTTAGAGATAAATTAATCTTTATAAGGGACTAAACCGTAACCTTAAGGCCCAAAACAACCTATAAACTCGTCCAGAATCTATTTTTAGATATATATACACACTATACTACCTTTTATTTAGTTGGGTACAATATTGGATCTACTAGAGACATTTAAAACGTTCTAGGAATTCCATATTCAAAAATATTACAAGAGTGCCACTCCACCCCCACTATAAAAGGACAACACTTATCCCCATTATTCAAAGCTCTAAAACCACTTAGAATATACCAATATATTCCTAAATAACTATAAAAACCTCTCAAATCTACCTTTAATCCCCCCTTTTGGTAGGAATCATTCCACAGAATCCCTTTAGTATAAACAAAAAGGAGTTAACCTATTTTTAATGTAACACTTTCCAATGATCTCTTTTCTTTCATATAATTTTACACAGACTCAAATATTCTTCATCCATGTTCAAAAAATAAAAAAAGTTTCCTCAATATAACATGATGTTGTTTTTAATGGTTTTTACATACATTGAAGCACACATTGATCTAATGGGTAATAAACATGTTGTATCTGTTTACTGGGAACTACAGCCTCACAAAAAGATAATTGTTCGTTTTTCCGTTTCCATCATTCATGGTTGGAAATTATTTTGTACAACCTATTCATATATGTTATATATGATATTTACTATTTATTAATAATTATTTAATCATTTTATAACATATATATTTAATAATTTCAATTTTGAGGTAATACGATTTCATTGTTTGAGGAAGTCCAGAATAGAGACCTCTCAAAGTGATGTGATTCATTCACAATCTAAATGGAAATTATAAAATATTATTTCAATTAAACATATTATACATATATAAAACTTATATGATATTAGTTAAATATTTACTGTTATATAAATATTATATTAGTATATATATATATATCATTTTCTTTATTATCCTTTAACACCCTAAAAAGTGAAAACATCTATTGTGGATGCTTTGGCTACCACCTCCTCGACACAATGTGATTAACTTTTCTTTAAAAGAATTATATATATAAGTATTTATGATTAATAATATGTTATTTTTTATTTAATTATCATTCTGGAATGATTTGATACTACTAAACTTGTTTCCAAAATGATCATTGAAAAATGGAAATATTACTAAAGCGTATGTACGGCCTACCGTCTCCAAGATCGTAACATTGATTCCTTTTTAATATCCATATGTGATGATTGTTTTATTGAATTATAATATATGTATAAATATGATAATTATTTCCATTCTATTAATCATTGGATATTATATAATTATCCCTTTGACCATAGTTGACATACCAAAGTACTTTTGACACATAACCCAAATTTGTTCAAAACAACCATTGTAAACATATTTGTTATTTAGTTTTAGAAAACATCATAATAACTGAAATAAATGTAATGATAAATATTAAAAAGTTTATAAATTATACAATTACAAAATATAAGTTTATTATATAGTAATTTAAAGTATTTACAACCGAAACTAAGTGCAACGTAATGGATTTTCATCTCAATTTACATTCTATTGAGACTAAACTGTTCTTATAACCTATGATTTGTTTATATAGTGTATATATTTCTATTAACATGTTTTATAATAAATCCATATATTATAATGATATTAAAAGATTCATTTAATATTATTTATTTGTGAGGCTTATGATTAAAAAATGTTTCAAAGTGGTATGGGACACTTTGGGATGTTTAAAAATTATTTTCCACATGAAAAATACTAATGATATTTCAATAGTATTTCTATTCTAGGAAATTATATTTCCATTTTCCAATAATAAATTTCATTATACTATGGTTATTCATGACCATATTCTATAATTTAATTATTTTCCCACTCTCTGGCACTCGAAATGTTTAAGAAAATGATTTTATGAATACCCAATGTAATTTCTCAATTTAGTTGGAGAACCTATTTTCTTCTATAAATAATTTATTCTATAAAGAATTTTAAAAAAAACCCTTTTAAAAAATATTTTTAATGACATTTTACCCCCTTTTTATTATTTTTTACAAATAATCTTCTTGTCGCTTTCAAAAAAGGCATTTTTAACCCTTTTGACCTTGAAAAATAAAATTTTCTGTTTACATCATATTTTTGGTACAAATTTATCCACCATCATTTATTTGAAGTTTACATTTCATGTTTTAACAGTTTACTTTAAATAAATAAATTTTTAAATGTGATTTTAAATGAAGAATATTTAAAAAAATTCATATTATGGGGTATTTTAATCAAGAATATATTTTTAGTTGTTCTCTTATTTCATTAATGACAGAAAACCTATATTTTTACTCCACATGGTATATTTTTTAATGATACCACCCATATCATTTCTCTAGATGGGTCTTTATTTATATGGCTATGTAAATTATTTATATTCAATTACTTAATATCCTTGTTATTCCCATTGAAATATTCAATTTCATATGATCATTGAAAGTTATTTTTCAAATAATCATCCATATCATTTATCATCGATACCAGTATTTCTTGAATACTATACCATTTTATATATGGTGTTTAGTTTGACAGTTATTCACTCTATGGGGGATTTTTTATCAATATATATTTCTCATTCAATATGTTATTTGATAAGGAATATAGTTTATTTGATTATTCTATTTGAGTATTGATTTAGACTGGTAATGGCAGGTGGATCTGAAACATTATATATCCCCTCAGTGCATCAATAGGTTTTCTTCAGAAAAGTATGATTCAAAAATCAATCAGGTTCCAATCTATAGTTGTAAACCATATGGTCAATGGTTTTGATGATATAGGTTTTCATGTTCCTTAAACATGGTGTCTGTTAAGAAAGCATTTCCCGCATTTAGATTCAATTATTATTAATCCTTGAGATTTTTCCTTAAGATATCTAGAGATAAATTTAATTCTCAACACATTTATTAGATGGTCTGTGTTTTGGTTTCTTACCTTTCCATAGTTAATTTTTATTATCTAGTTATTTTAAAAGAATTTGATTCTATTTATTAACATTCTATATTTATTATGAACATCTTTCATTGTTTTTTGATTACATGGTAAATGTGCTTAGTTATTTACCATTCCACAATTATAAACTGTACTGATTAATTTTTTATTCTACTATATTTTTCTTATAGTGATCATTTATGCTCACCCTTATTATGTTTATTTAGATAGGAATCCAAGAGGAGTAATATGAATAATATGTAGCGATTTTTCTAGGTGTAATAGAATCATTATCAAAATTATTTATTTAGAAATAAGAGAAAATATATGTTAGAATTATTGTATTCATTTTTAATAAAATACGCATTTATGTATTTTGTTTACAAAGACTACTAAACTGATCGGTCCTTCGGGTCTCAATTCCATATAATCATGCCAATTTAATTGGTAGGATAAACTGGCTCTAAGATATATCGTGTTAGTTTTCTACATAATATATATGAATTTATTTTTTTCATTGATTTATAATAAAGTTATATATATTATATATGTGGTCTTATAAAGTATGATGGAACTCAAGACCTAATGTTAGGGATCTCTGTATCACCTTTATTTTCTCTGAGGTACATTCCATATACACCATTTATTACTTGGATGTAGTGTATATACTTCACACAGATGTATTTAATGAAACCTATAATGAATATAATTGGGATTAAAATATCTTCATGAGGATATCAATTTAATGGGTTTATTTTAGAGAAGATTACAATTTGGTTATAGGTTTTTGTCTCAATTTTCTTTCTTAGAGACATATATTAGGTTATGTACCTATATTATTTCTCGAGGTGTATATAAAAAACCTTTGACATGTGATATCATGAATTTATTAACAAAATATTATTTAATGTTATATTTTATGTTTTCCTTCATGAACTTTCTGATCCAATGATATAATTTTTTTATTGATTTTACATTAAAATATCATTCTTTATAGTGATTAATTATAATTACATTTCCGTTGATAAAATATTATTATCCATATTTGAAGAAACTGATGAACATTATTCTCCACTAGTTATTTATGACATATTCAAGTAATATTACCATTTCTCAGTATTTATTACTTAATATAATTGAGAAAATGTGTATTTAATAAAACTGGAGTTTATTTCCCTATTCTGTCAGAAATATGTTTTCTTAAAAAACCATGGATCATTAAAATTTATTGATTTTTCACATTTTTATTTATAAAAATATATATTCATTTATTTTTTTCTTTTCACAAATAATAATTTTGATTGAAATTTAATATCATTTTACAAAAAAAAATCATTTTTGTTTGACATAAAATTATAATAGAAGCATTGTTTTCACTTGCATGACATGAACCACATTTCCCATTTTCATGACTGCCCAATGATTTACTAATTACATTAAATTTTATCAATATAGTTTTCAACAAAAATGATTTTGTGAAAATTTTGAAAACATTTATATTTCAAATAAATGATTTCAAATTGAAAAGGATTTGGAAAGTGTTATATGTATTAAAAGAATTTCTCAAAGAGGAAAAGAAATTATCATCAAGAATTGTTTTACTAGATATTTCAAATATTCCACTATATGTTTTGAAGGTTATTTTTCAATGAAAAATTATTTCATAAAGTTTTTTATTTTAAAATTTTATTTTAAAAGAAAATTCATTTTCATCATGAAATTTCATATGCAGTCTTTCAAAAATATTTTCCATCTAAGATGATATTATGTGAGGTAACATATTCTTTATTAGGGATATGATCAGAGAATTCCATTATTATTCTTATGTAAATAGTTTGTGTATATAAATGAATTATTTTTATGAAACCCATTTCCCTTTCATTAGATATACCATGATAAAATGATTCTGAAATTTTATTATATTTGTTCGGGTTATTCTTTGATGAAATGATGATAAAATTATGAAACATATTTATTGTCTATAGGCCATGATAATATGAAATGTTTTTGAATCATATTTCAATTCATGGGTTATAGAATTTAAATGTTTTATGATATTGTGGCACAAAAATGTGTGACTTTAATTATGTGACTATAGTAACTTCATAACCAACGATGATAGTTATGTTATAACCAAAGATGGTTTGGACATATATATCTCTATAATGCATAGGGTAATAATTTATATCTCATTATATAGACATGACTAAAACATGAAGTGATATTGATTCAATAAAACATGGCTAGAAAGGGTAGTGAAATTGGTTTAGAAAAGGGACTTTTTCCACTATGATGGTCTTAGGATCAAACTTTGACTACTATGATAGTTTAGGGAGTGAACCCACTAGACTACGACAAAAGGGATGCCCTTGGTGATGGTGGTGTTTCATGCCCAAGAGGTAAGACACCTATTGAGTTCCCTTATCTATTTTGGAAATTATCCATGACATTAAAGGAAATGTTTTATAAGCTTATGTGTGTTCAACAATTCTATGTCTAATGAAAATTTTATGTTCTCATGAAACATGTTCATTGATTTATTTATTACTAATGTATTTGGAACATCCAATATAATTTCCATGACTCAATATTATGATATATGATATGAAATGTGTGTTTTCATATATTAAGCTCATGTTCTCATACAATTATGTTGATGTTAAGCTTATATATAGCACTTTTTTACACATAGCATGAATCTTAGATCACCCTTTATTAATTTTCCTTTCCCCATGACATCAAGAACAATTTTATATATGGTATGTATATGAATAATTCTAAATGGGAATATATTTATTCGGAAATATTGAATATCTTTCACTAGATTTAATGATTGTGGTCCATGTTTCCAAAGGCACTAAACTGTTATGGCCTTCATGTTATATTTTTTGTAACATTTTGAATATTCATCTACAATATGTAATATTCATATATTATAATCCTAGATCAATATATGTTTTGATCCTACTGTGCCTAGTTTTTCATATCCCACATGTACAAATGGGTGTGGGTAGATCCTATTTTATCAGAAATCAGTTCTGGTAGGGCACCTGATGATGGAAGATGGAATCCATGTTAACATGATATGGATGTTTGGTAGTTACATGGTCAGATGTTTAGAAAACATATCACATGTAGATGCATTATCATTCAATTTGAATTATTTGGTTTGGAACATGATTTCCTTTATATGATTTTTTCTTCAACTATTTGACTATATATTTTCACATTGAACATCTCATATATATATATATATATATATAAATATCGATTACCTTTCATAATATTACTAGAGAAATCTTTCTTAATGGTAGATTATTTTTTTCAAAATTCAATTTTCAATCTTTTGGGGATCATTAACTACCTTCAATCCTTTCCATGAGTTGGCTTAGGTGTTTGGTTACAGGATGACCTAGACCGCTTTATGACATAAGTGAACTTTAAAATTTGTTTTGTATTTTTAATCTTATATAATATTTATTAGTAATTAAAAAATAGAATTATATCAATAATTCCAATGTGGAAAATTAAAATTTACCCTTTTAAATGTGGTAAATCATTTATTGGAATAAAAAATAACAAAAAAATTGAAATTTTCATTTTGATCAGAATATATCTTGGAATATTTTATTCCAAAATCTTTTAGAATGATAATTTTTTTAATAACCATTTATTAAATTTCTTCTAAATGTTTTTAGAACATTTATTATTCAATAATAGATATGGAAATTCCAAGTTTACAAAATAAATAAAATATTTATATCATTCTAAAAAATATTTACAAATCCACTTATGAATTCTTCATAATACCAAAAGATAAGATAATATGTGGTGGTTATTGTGGGTGATGATTCAAATAGAAAGGATCACAAAGTGATTTCCACTATCTTTATATTCACTTGTAATGGATTTCAGTAAAACGACAATTATTTATGTTTAGTTTGGTATTGGTCTTGGGAATCACCAATAGCATATACCTCTCTTCCTAGATGTGAATAATGAGACTAATCATAAATATTTATTCTACCAAATTAAATTTCAACTGCAATATATATATTTTCTTATTTAATGGATTTATTATAATAGTAAATTATATTGAAATAAATTTAATATTCGATGATTTTAATTTTAGTATGTTTTTTCTTGTGAATTAATCTATTCAACAAAATATTTATATTATCAAGGAATATTCACTAAAATCACAGATCATTATATTCATCTCCCTTAATATAATTTTAAACAAAAAATTAAATTACTACAGTTAAAATAAGTGTAGGTTTTTTTCAATACATCTTCAGGATCCATCATAACATACTCAAACTTATGATTACAAAATAGAACATTGACTAAATGGATAATGTTTTTCTAAAACAAATTATCATATTCATATGGGATTTCAATTTATTTTTCCAAAAATGATATACCATGTTCATATTACACAACTTCTAGATCTATTATATGTGATGGGTTTGGTATGCACTTTCCCAAAAGTGTTAAATCCAATAAATCATGTACTTAGAAGAGGATTGAATGGAAAACAAGGGATAAAATATAACCATGAGATGATATAGTATCTAAAAGGGACTTATATACATCGAATATAACTTTCCTTTAATCCCAAATATCATATCTCACTTCTAAGAAGATATTAGAAGGAATACTTTTTCACAATATCCAAACTCCTGGTCTCATTTATCCTTATAAGAATAAAAATTATATCGATATCGTTTATCTTTTTTATTCTATTTAATTTTTGATGCCTCCTCCATAATTTCTTTTATAAGGTTATGTGCTATCATGTTCCTCTGTCAGACTTCATCCCAACATATTGGAGTCCTATATCTGATCCAATAAAAATCACAATATGGCTCCATCTAAATATAAGATTGGAAAACATTGTTTTATGAGTACAATACTAGGGTTGTTGTAGATATCAACAATATTTGAAATCTACTGAGTATGATCAAAGCATATCCTCTAGTTTCTTAATGGTTAGTTTTAATAGACCATCTATCTAAATATAATAATTATTCATAAATCTCTCCATTATCTTCAATTAATTCAGAGAAATTCCCCACAACCATGATGTAAAACTCATATTTCTATTAGATACATTTTATAATTGAATTACATACATTTTTACCACTTATATTATGCATATCATGGTGACTTAGAAAATAAAGAAATCATATATTATGGAAATAAAATGCACCAATATTTTAAGTCAATCAACTACAACCTAAATGGTTATATGACATTTTGACGTCCAAGGGAGTCCGTATAAAATTTAATGGTGGTGATTTAATTTTTCCATACTAGTATGGGTAACTATTTCATTATTCCTTTATACACTTATAATTGATCATTAAATATCTGGAATAAATATGATATATATATATATATATTCCACAATTCCCTATTCAATATATCCCACCATAAGTATTTACATGGATCCCTATTACTATTCAAAAAACTATAATAGATATATAATCTCGAGTTATGTAAATTATCCAAAGTATCCCCCTTTAATTATAGTTTTGATGGGAAATATATCTTGATTTCAAAATTTATAACTCAATCAATATAAATTTTGTCCTTTTTCACATGCTCTATACTTTTTCAATATACATATTTCATCATTCTAGGATTATTTGATCTACATGTTGTTGGATGGTATAGTATTATCTAGGAAATATTAGATTACCCCTCTTACAATTTGGTATCATGATTCCTAAAGTTAAAATTCATGAGTACTGAATGTATTTTAACCCATTTAATATATTAGGTAGCATGATCTTTCCTATATAGAGAATTTGCAAATTGTTTTCCTTCTTTGGGTGGTAAGGTATTGATAAGTCATAGTCTATAAATGATTTTTTCAATTTTTTTAACATATTTTAATTTGTTCATGTTAATATTTATTTCAAGAATTTTTTTTCAACATATAAATATATATCACACATTTAAACACAGATATAATGTTTACATAACATTAATCCAAATAGCACTACCACAAACACCAAATCAGACATCAGTTAATTTTTGTCCAATTTTTTTAATGTATGTGAGGGATTATAAATTAACTTTTCAATCATCATTAATATGGATTTTAATCCTCTCTTTGAATAATCAATGTATATTATGAACCATTATTCACTATAAGGAATTTTAATTATAGGTGTTGGGACCAAGTATTTCTTTAGTTTATTATGTATTTCATAAAATTCATCTATCCAAGAGACCATCACACACAAAGGTGTTAACATGGTTTTTAAATTTTGAAACCATTATTAATTTCTCACAAAACATTAATAACATCACGATAACCTATAAAACCTATGAACTATAGTGATTATGGTCAGTTATGGAAATTTTAAATAAAATTTTTCATTGAAGTGTCTATAGTTATGCCTTGACCTATCATTACCTGTATTAATAATGATAATTTATATGGAATAAATTTATACTATAATATATAGAACCATTGATGTACCTTTTGAGTCTCAAAATGATTGATTTTTAATTTCTAATAGATTCATTGTCCATTTTGTCAACATTAAGAGTTATATATGGATCTTCATTATTATGATTGATGGAAATACTTGTTGAATAATAAATTATTGAAATCATGACATTATATAGAGTTTATTTTATACTTATTCATTTTATTATTATTGATATTCATTCATCGGTGACCCTATCCTTCTGAAATATAGTTGACTATTAGAACCCTCTCATGTTTCTAGATTAGAAAACAAAATTATATTTTCCATTTCATTAATGAATTATTATATAATATGTAAATTAAAATTCCTAATAAAGGAGGATGGACATTTCCAAATGAAATTCATGATTGAATGTTACAACAGAATTGGTGCATAAATGAGATAAACAAGGTATTTGTTATTATTCAAATATTTTAACCATTATGTGAATATTTACATATTGTTTTCTAATCTAGTTCCCATCCACTTTAGTTGTTCATTTGTAAACCTCCTCATTTTCCATCATATTCATTTTCTCATATGCTTCTATTTATATCCATTAAATATATAATGTTATTTTTTGGGGCTGGGAATAATGAATATAAATTTACATAATGTAATATATTAAATATATAACTCAATAATAAAGTTAATATCCAAACATATGAATCACTGGTATTTAATTTAGGTATTCCAAGGTTATTTTCCATTAAGGTTCTTTAATAATATTATAATCAAATTGACTGTGATAATACAAAAATGTTTATGAATCACCAAATATTACCTATGGGTTTTTCAAAACAAGTGTGGATGTAGTCCTATTTTTCATTCCCCAAGTGTCAATTCAGTTAAAACCAAAATCTATTTATTAGGTTTATTTGACATAGGTGAATCTATGAAATATCTAATATCAAAATTTTTGTATCTATATAGGGATTTAATTTATAGATAACCAAAAATCACCACTTTTTCGAAAATTTCATCCGATTAATCTATACATACACATATAACTATGGTTTTAGATAAATTTATCTTAATGTAGTCCATATAAATATATAATCATTTTATTTATACCAACTATGGTAACCTAATCAAAACATATAATTATTTTTTAATTATTCTATAAGTTATAAATAAAACACTAAATCATAAAAACTAACGGATAATGTATTTATTGATTAGGTATATAAAAAACTATTTTAAGATACTTTTGAAAATTTATCCATAATTAAATCACATAATACCCCCTTCTAGAGTTCACATATGTCATAAATATGTTCATATCATTAATAATGGAAACATATGATACAGATTAACTTAGACACCCAATAAGGGAAAACTCATCAATTATTCATAATAGGTAGATCATGAAAAATAGATAAATCACGTGTAGGGGAAAAATATATAATTATATGACCATTATATTATTTTCAATAACCATAAATTTTTATTTATAATTACAGATAATTAAAGAAGAATTTCTAACCACTAAAATGAAATCAAGTAGGTCTAAATATTATAACATGTCTTAGATGTGTATACCAATAAATTTGAATCATTGGAAAATGACCTAAGGATGAAAAATATCTAAAAATTATTTCTATAAGAAAACCATAAAATATCATACCATTTTAACCAAACACAATTATTCCAATAACATATGATGCGATCAAACCCATGATTTCAACACATTAGGTTTTGAAGAAACCCATGATGTATAAACATTATATTTGAGAATGCACAATCATTTCCTCAAATCATTATTTAATGTGATATAAATCCTTACAACATGAATTTTATATATAAATTGGACCCCACACTTGAACATTAAAATAGATTTCTTCCATAATTCATTTATAATTCATCATATCTTGAAAACTAATAGACAAAAAAGGGATTCATATCATTTCTAAATTTTGATAAATAATGTGAAACCAAAAGTAAATAAAATTAAATGAAATATAAAATATCTCATATGTTGTATATAATAATGGAATTTAGAAGGAGAATAATAATATATTACTCTATATGATATTACTCATTTCAGAGTAAATTATTAAAATGTAACCAAAAAGTAAAATAGATATTAAAAAAATATCCCAAATTTTTTGTAAACAGAATAAATTAACAGTCAATTTTAAAATATAATTTTGATCAATGGAGAATATTATAGATTAAAATTTTATTTTTAATGAAATTTAAATAATTTATCCTTTGAAATTTCATAATTTATATCCATAAGAAATACGACATTAAATATAAAATTAAAGGAACCATATTTTCAACATTTTAAAATTTCGTTATTGAAATCTACATCATTAAACGATATTAATAAACATCATATGAGAAAGGGGTAGGATAAATATTAAGGTTACATGAAATAATAAATATTAGTGTTTAATGATAATAAAAGTAAAACATAGTTGGTATAAAAGAAAATGAACATGGATGTGAAAGACAATATTCAGGGTTGATGGGAATTTTTCACAATAATGTCATAATTTAAATGTGAATAAAAAATATAAATTGAAGAATATGTTGATTTAACAAAATATATTACCCTAATATAAATGGAAATTATAATAATAATTTAGTAATGGAGACATAGTACAAATATTATTGATCACAATAAATAATGATTTTTCCAGACATAATTAAATGAAATTAAGACAATGTCAAACCCATAACATTACTCTTGACAACTGTGAAGGATATTTAAAATCATTTATTAAAAATATAAAAAAATTAGTAAAATATTTCAAAAATATATTAATATATATTTACTAATGTACAATTAAGTTAAAATCATGTAATATATAATTTTTTGATAGTTATAATTTATTTTCATGTATTTATGTTAGAGATTCACACTATTCCAAAATTATTTAAAATACTGACGTTGGTGCAAGTTATTAGATACCTTGTAAACTATTAAATTTTTTCCCATGATACTTGAATATTTTATTTATAATTATTTTTATTATTTCTATTTTATTCCATGAGAGTTTTAATCATCAATCATGATGAAAGAATAAATGAAAATTTTATTCTAGTATATTCAAATTAATCAAATATAGTATGTTGACAATGATTTAAAAGTAATTTTTATTCACAAAATATATTATTATAACCATCGATATATGGTGGTCAAGAAAACTGAAAAATGTCAATCCCTATAGTTAGTATTCCAATTGAAAATAGAATCAACATTATCATTTTACAACAGATATGATGGTTAGATGCTTGATATGATATTATAATTATAGTAGAATAATTCTATCAAAAATATTATATATAAATGGTAGACCAATAATATTAACTATAATTGAATTTTGATGATGGACGATAAATAGTATATCTACTTGGAGGTAGTAGTCCACATGTACAGATGGGCGATACTTTCACTTCACATTTGATGTAATTGATTGTTGATAATTTTTTTCTATAATAATTATATAAATTTAATATACAGATGATACTAGATAAATTATTTTAGGATGGATACCATATATTTAGTGGAATTTGATTAAAAAATAAATTTATTTTTTTGGGATAAGAAAATTACACTTTCATTTGTAGGCCATCATTATATCCATTTTTAATTACCCTTTAATTAATCTTTTAAGTAGTCCCTCATTTTTACATAATTTGTAGGGATTTGAGGAGAAATGTTTTTAGGTGTTTCACAATATAGATTAATCAATTATGTGTATGGAAAAGGTATAAGGGGTGTCCTTTAATATGGTAGGGATGGGAAAAATTAGGAATTACAAAAATATAAGAAACAATATAATTATGTCATTCTCAATCCAATTATTCAAAATGGACAGATGTTTAATGAAAATGAGATTAAGGCTGAAATGTCATAAAAAAATATATATTATATTTTTTTGTATGGTTTCAAACATTATATTTCCATTTACCTCCTTATTTAGTATCCATGTCTTTTCATTTAACCCCTTTGTTGACTAATAATTCCCATAATTATTGTAACATGTTTTTCAATCTTATAATTTAATACTTTTAATTATCATTTAACAAAAATATCATACATGGAATGTGGGTGACATTATAAACCATTTTTAATGCACTTGTAATCTTTCACGATTTTTATGATTTGTAAACAATTTAATAAAAGTGTATTTATCATGAAATATCATTAATTTAATTTTGAAATTATTTATTTAATTTCTCAACATGGACATGTAGATTGTAATATAATTAATATAAAAACCTTTAATATTTCCAAAATTTATTTGTATTAATATAATAGTTTTTTTGGATGACATTTAATCCACCAATGTTTGTTACTTTCAAAAAAATTACATCATATATTTCTTTTTTGATTGATTGAATTAAAAGAGTGTCGGCATTGCATAATTATTTATTTTAATTGTTAAATCAAGAATATATGTTAATTTGTTTTTACCATTATTAGAAAAAATAATTTATATATAAAATAATAATTTATTACTTAACATATCATTTTATTGTCATTATGTAAATATATTATAGATTTGAAATTCAATGGATTTCAATATTGTATTAATTATTTCCTTAAAATAATATAAAGGTCATTATCCAATATTTGTGTAGAATTTTAACCATATACTCATGTATTTGATGGAAATGGATGAAATCCAATATTCTAATTGAATAATGGAATATTTTAGAGAAATTTTAAATCCTTATATATATCATTATCTCTATTTTACTTGGTTTATCCTTTCCGAGGTGTCCCTTATTTATGAGGTTTAATATTTATAATGAAAAAAATAATAGATACCTATTTAAAAAATTTGGCACTCGTTATTATAAATATTAAATTCATTTTTCATTATTAATATTATATTATTAGATAATATCAATTTAAAATTAAAATTTAAAAAGGAGATAAGAAGTAGTTATATGTAAAAAATATATTTATGGATGTATTGATATTTTAATTCCAAAATATGACGTAAAATTAATTTCGATAAATATAATTAGATTATTTAAAATATCAAAAAGGTTTTTTTATTTAAAAAAAATTAATACAAAATTTAAAATTTTAAATTAGTTTAATGAATAGACATTTTTAACAAAAATTAATATTTGTCACTATTTATCATATAATCAATAATTTTTGTACATTATAAGAAATTTAAACTGATTAATTTTACACATATTTATTACAATTTTTTTTTATTTTTTCAAAGGAAGTTTTGAAATTTCTTTGAAATAAATTATATTATTTATTCTCAAAAAATAATAAAAAAAATTTTCACGAAAATTTATTTTTAAATCATATGAGTACTACATTAAAAAAATAATAACTTCTAGATATACTTTAATTAATTTATTTGTTATTTTTTTATTTCTACACATCCCTCTTACTTTACAACATGGTTATAATGTTATACAAAATTATTTTTCATTTAGACTCTTGGTTGGTTATATCATAATCTATTGACGAATTTAATTTTCTTTTAAATGAAATGTATCCTAAAATATCTGGGTGTTACAGTTATGTACCAAGTAAAGGTAATGTCAAAGTAGATTCTTTTACTTATCTAATTTGGGTATCCTTAGATCATAGTAAATGACCATTAGAGGAACAATAACACGGTATGAAATTATTATCCAACATGATGTTTGATTCTTACGAGGATCAATGATTGATTAATTATATTAAATTAGTGATAAAATATTCTTTATTAGAAAAGGTAAAGGGTAAAATATAATATAACCCATAGTATTCTATAATATAAGAATAATTTGTTGATTGTGACCCTATACCCAGGTGGTCATTGGATAGTGAAAATGTGATGCATGTATATGTGACGGTTATACACCATTATATCATATATGAATATAATAAGAGATACCTTAATACCACAACATCGTTTTTTCATCCTAGATAAACAATGATATACAATGATATAAGGTGAAAATTTGGGTTACTGGGGATGAAGAGGGACATTATTGGTTTTTATCCTTGATTCCGTACTTACCAGAGGATAAAGGATGAGTAATAGGATCCTTTTGGTTTTATATATCCTCCAGTACCTGAAAATAGAGGATAAATGTAGTTTATTTGGGATTAGTGTCTTGATTTTCTAACAATAATGGAATTATAAGTCGTTAAATAATTAACCACATTTTTATTTTTTCTCCATTGTTTTGTTTTTCACTAAAATAATTGGTCTTTATTGGATTATTTACTTTACTTGTCATTATATATTAGTGGTGAAAAATTTAGTGTCACATTTTATACATGTGATCATTTTCATAAATAAAAATAAATAAAAATGGTTTAAACCACATCTAGTTATGCAGCATTAGATAAAACAAATTTTCTGCTTCAAAATCACCAAAAATCATCTTCATAAAAAAACCTATTAAAAAAATGTAAACAAATATTGTATAATAAAAAATTAACTTACATAAATATTTAAATATTAAATTTAATTTAATAAAAAATATTAAATTACATCATATATTAAGTAATTTCATATTTCACAAAATGTTAATTGAATCCTAAGTTAGAAAAACTCTAGAGATTTGTATTCCCCTCATCCTCTATTACTTAGTAATGTTACTTCACATCACCTAATTACCCAATTCATGTATTGGGTACCAAAATTAAACATAGTTAACCACTAGTCAATAATGATTGTAAAGACCCGAAGCCTGACGTACATGTACATTACATTACTTTTGCGGAATACTTAGTACATAACAAAAACACACACACAAGGATCGTAATAGTTTAGTGTCTTTGGAAACTCGGAATAAAATCTTCTAATCATGGTGAAAGATCTTCAACATCTCCCATAAAGATCTTCCTTTTTTTTACCTAAAACCTTTCTTTATATCCTGGGGAAAAGAAAACATAAAAGGGTGAGCTCAAATGCTCAGTAAGGGTAAACAAAAGAAATGTCAATCACATCGTATTCATAAGAACATAACATTTTGGAAATCATAACCTACAAAAGAGAGAATAATTTCATAACATGGGATAAATCATGGTAGTGAAATGTAATCACAATAATCATAACTTAAAACATGAAACTTTGTGGCATTCACACATAATCATAGAGAATCATTTCTTGTTAGTCAAGACTCATTGCCAAGACTATCTTAGTGGACAAAGTCCCTTTCTGAATCGAGTAACCCTCGTTTCAGTCCTGTTTCACTAAACCGGTATAACCTACCGTTCCAGCCCTGTCTATCTCATGAGATATAAAATCTTTACCCGATGCATTGGAGGGAGATATAGGTCCCACCCATCTTATAATGAATCCTTTCTTATGTGTGCCACATAATCATAAACCATACATCATAGCGTAACCCATGTAATAAAAATGGGATTCTTAAACAACATGGCATCATAAAACAATTCATATAAGATAAAGGAATTCATAAAAATATTTCCATCAAAACATAATCAAATCCATGTAATAATAGGGATAAAAACAGAACCCTTTATTATCTTAGATGGAAAATAATTTTGATAAAACACTTGAACTCCATTCTTGAGGAAAATATCCTTTCTTCTTCAAAAATACTTTTCCTTTCTTAACATGTCATAAAATTTTAAACTAAAAGAAGTTGATTAAAAATAAACTTGAAAACTTGTAAAAGAAGCTTCTTGGAAATAATTTTTTATAAATCCATTCATGCCGTATAAGTTAAAAAAAACATTCTTCGTACTTTTGTCGGAAAAGTCAAAAAGTGCCTCGTATGAGAAAAACGAAAAAAGATTCCTTTCATATTCTTTACTAAAAACACACCGAAGGGTAAAATTGGATTTAAACTATTGTAAGTGGATAAAAACAATATTACATATTGAGGGAACATGGATGTGGATGATAAAATACACCCCAGTAAATACCAAAGTATAAACAATCTCGGATAAAAATGAGATTGTGATATTTCCCTTACCTTATGTCCGACTTGATTTGTAAGTGTCCGAACCTCCTGTATAATGATTTAAATCATGTTATTGACTTATTCCAGAATCATATTCATTGTTATTATATCATATATGATCCACTTATGACTTTATATTACCCGTTCTTTTGTAAATTCATGTTAAAGTAGCGTTTTGGGTAAAATCGTCTCATTTGTCGTTCGTGTTTTTAAATTGTAATTATTCATATGGTTACTTAGATCATGATTACCTAATTCCATAATATAAAACATGATTTATATATATATATTCATAATATACATATATAATAAATCATTAAATGGAAAGAAATACACCGTTCATGGAGACGGTAGTCCGTACGTACGCATGAACGCTGTTTTCGTTTACTTATTGAATTGAATGGAATTAAGTAGATGACATACATATAAATATAAATAATTCCAGTATAATTATTATGTAATATATTTCATTAGTACTTATTATATATAATTTATAATCATTCATGAATGGTTAATCATTGAGAATGAATCTCATCGCGTCGTGGAGACGGTAGTCCGTACGTACACACGAGCGATGATATCGTTCCCATGGTCGTGGAATTGTGTTGAATTGTATGTATACTATTTCAGTATCAATATCACTTTATAATAATCATATATAGTTACTCATTACACCTTTATACCCATCCAATTAAGGTGGTGGCGGAAAATAGATTACACCACGGCGTGGAGACGGTATTCCGTACGTACGCACGCGCGGTGGTTTCCTTTTTCCGTTGGATGGATAGATAGTGAAATAGGGTTGTTTCATACTTATAATAACATATCAGTATATGAGTGATACTGATGTTATTACGTCATAATGAAACAACCTAAGAAGAAGAAGTGGAAGAAGAAATAAAGATGAAAGAATTGGTAACGGTAATTACCTCTTCTTTGAAGTGCTTCTTTGAGACCTCCTTTTAGGGAACTAAAATAGGTCTTTTAAGAAGACCAGGACCTCTAGGATGATACTAGGGAAGTGTAGAAGGGATTTTGGCAGGGTTTGGCCGAGCTTGAGTGCTCAAATTGGTGTGAGGAGGAGGGGGGAGGAGGTGCCCTTTTATAAGGGAGGAGAGGGGCACCTTAGGAATATCTCAAAATATTATTTTATATTAAAGTCAAAATCGGTTTATAATGGTTCCAAAGGGTCTTATTTCGAAGCTAAAGTGGGGAAGGGTCTAAATCCTATCAACCAATAATATTTAGACAAGTTTAGGGTATTATTTTAACCTTATCAATTAGATTTAACTCTAAGTTAAATAATTTAACTTTTACCATGTCTTTTTGTTTTCTTTCACTATATGGTTAATACACTTACTATAACATGACAAACGAACCCCAAATTGTTTATTATTAATATATATATCCTTATCTAAGTCATTTGGCCGAACCTTAGATTTTTAGGAATAAAATAACAATTAATAATATAATATTTGATTTAAAAACTATTTTGTGTCAATTTTGACACTATTTGATATATGATTTTTTTGAAAGTCATAACAGAATTATATGTTCGAACCAAGTTGATTGAATCAACATTAATATATAATAGTAACCTAGAAAATTAGTGGAATTCATAAAAAGTCTCAAATTACATTTATTTTGGTGTTTATAACATCAATTATGTCAATATTTCATTAATAAGATAATTACTGCATCATCATTGTGTTATAAATAAATTAAATTATTTAATGTCTAAAAATTACAAATAAAATACAATTATGTAGGAAATCTTTTTATCTTTCTAATGAATATTTATAGTAGAATTTATATTATGTATAACCCCATATTAAAAATGATTCACTTATTAAACTTTGATTTTAACTATTTTAACCCTTCTTTAAATAAATTAATAATAAATGTCCTAATCTAATCCAAGTGGGCCTAAATGGTCATATTTTATTCCTAAGTTTGTTTTTGGTCGAATTACACTTGTCCAATAGAATTAGGACATGTGTTTGGGTAATATTGATATCATATTTACCCTTAGTTACCCTATTTACTATTAACCGCGGTAAAAAAAAGTAAAAAGTTACTATTCACCAAAAATTATTTTTATCTCATTGAACCACATTTTACTTACTGATATCAACCGTGTCTGTCGGATTTTTGAAATTCCATTCACAGAAGCGGTAAAATTAAGTTTTATGCAAAATTCAGTTTTTAACCTACCACTTAGTGGTTTCACTATTCATCAAAAATTGAAAGTTTTCAGAAAAATACCAAAATTTCACCCTAGGCTAATTTCGATATTCTGAGTCCAAAAATGAAGTCCATTTTGAAAAATAAAATTTATAAAATTTCAAAAAGTGGTTATTACTATTTATAACAGCAAGTTTTAATAGCATATCATTGTTTAGTGAAACTCGATATTGCGTACGACGCAAGCTATCGAGGAAGGTCGTGATTGCGTGTAAAGTAATCCAAGCAAGTGTGTAGTGAAAGATTCCTTTGATGATATAAAAACAAAATATTACTCATAAAAATCTCGTGTGTTACAATGATAATATTCAATGAATAACAAATTAAAAATAATTCAAATTTTACATGATTTGATCTTAATTTATTATCAGTAAGGTTATAAAAATAAATAATCAGTATCGTAGCATATACCCAAACTTAGTTTCACATATGGGAGACTTAGTTGTGTTGGAAGATAAATTAGATACTAGTGTATAGAAAATAAGTGTTGTTTTGTCATTAAATATGATTTTCTCAGTTTATATGGAAGTCCTCTATCATTCATAAAATATATTTTTCTTTTCCGAACAACAATAATATATTTAATCTAATTTCATCCTATATTAATAGATCTCATCAATCATCAAACTCTATGTCAACGTTTCCATATTAGTTGCACAATATGGAAACCATTTTAGCCAATAATTATAACCTTGATGATAATTTCATCAATGACTGAACACATTCAAAAAACCATATATTTAGAGACTCAGACTATAATTTTATTATATTTTTTTAATTTAAATGTTCAATGTTCAACATTTTATAAATTAACTTAATATTAAAAACTCCCCATTATAAAAATATTATTAATTACAATAATTTTCTCATACATGAATGAATGTATAAAAATAAACTATGGTGGTGAATTCATATATTTGATATTGAATGAGGAGTTTCATGTTAGCATCACAAAAAAATCCCTATGTTATGACTAGTAATCCATCTACTATTTATCATACATGATAATATCTTTTTTAAAATTGGTTAGTGACTGATTCAGACCTACGTATTATAAATAATTATTAATTTGAATGTAAATTGATATATAAATCTATTATTTCAATAGAAAAATAATTTCATAAACTTATTCTAATTTTACATAATCAACAAATAATAATAAATAGGAATTTAGATATTTTAAAAATAAAATTAATTTAACAAAATTTATCACACACAAAAAAACATGTCGATCGAGTTAAATTATTTTCTTTGAAACATCATGACCAGGTACAACATGATTTTTCCACATCCTAGATTGATACAACATTATTCACGTGTATAATAAATATAATATATTACATGTAACCTGAAAAAGAACTATCCAATTTAAAAGCCTATTAAAATAATCTACACTAATGAAAGAAAATAATTAACGCTTAGACATTTAAGTGTGGGTTGTAAAATGATATACATCCTCAATGAATCAAATAATATTTTGATAACTCATTTAAATGAATAACTATGTATCTAATCTTATGGTTTCTTTAAGGAAATTATAATATTCATAACTAAAAATTCACAAGTTTATTCAATTCAATATGTTATTAGAATTATCTTGAGGCTATTATATGAAAAACCATATAATTGAAGTCCTATTTTAAGAGAGGTAATAAAAAAATATTTAATGTTGTTTTACATAGAATATTTATTAAATCTAAAATTAACCATTAATATAAATAATATAAGTGTAAATGATTTATATTTTACTCTCTTAGAACGTAAATGCCTGTTTTTATTTCATTATGAATATATCATGTCATATTCAGATACACAATATCTAACACACTCTCTTATTCTAAGAAAATACCATTTTGGTTCTTTTTTGACTCATTGAAATCATTGGTAGAAGTGATATCGATTATGGAAATTGAATCAAGATAAGATAAGATGTTATTAAAAAAATTCATGTTATGTGAGGAATTTTATTTTTGTCATAGATGGAGAATGGGAACCCTATTACATTGTATAGTGTTATCTGCAAAACCCATTCAGCAAGACATACCTTTAAAAAAATATTCCTTCACTATATTAACATAATAAAATTTCCATTTAATTATTAATAAAAAAACATTAACTTAATTTATTAATATTAAAAAAATCATAAAGTCTATTCTTCGCTAGTCATGTTCTTATCATGTTCCATTATTAACATTATTTCTCCCTCTTCATCTCATTCTTCATCTTATTCATCCACCCTTTAAATAAATAATTTTTTTATATCATATAAAAAAAATTATTCATTTTTGTTGATTGGTATCAAAATAAAAAATTACTTCACATTCGTCAAACATATCACACATGTCTCTCGGTTTCATATGTACCATAACACTTCACCATCCATCCTCTATACTATCAACATAATATTACTATTATAATGGGAATCCATAATATATGGATCATTTTAATCCTGATCGTTATTACTTATCAATATATATTAATTCTATTAATTGAATTTTAATGATTATTTCATTATTCCATTGTTAATATTCACCAAGATAAATTTAATGAACAAAATAAATAATTTCCAGTGATAATTTATCTTTATAATATCAACTTACTATTCATTGTATCCTTTATTTGTAACTATGAATATACCAATATTTTTATTCAAACTATCCTCATATTCAAAAATAAAAAACATAAAATAAAAAATATTGTAAACGTTGAATATGAAAGAATATTACAAATTAATTCAATATAAATGCTCAATTATTCCAAAAGACCATCTTCATTATTATATTTATTGAAAATACATGTTGAAATAATTAAATGCTACATAATTTTATAATTTAAAAAATATTTAAAATAAATACTATATTAAAATGTTATATAATGTATGAACCATTCAATATATTATTTTTTATCATATTTGTTTATCTCTGTCACATTCTATGTTCAGCATCGAAGGAATATTTTCATTTTGGTGATTTTTTCTTCTACATAAGGATAAATAATATCAATATTGAGTAGAAAAGAACATTATTCATTTATTAACTATATATCTTCCAATAAAAATGTTTATAGACATTCAAAAAAACTATACCAAATGTTGGAAACATTTAAGACTCCAAAATATTACTTAATTAACATGGATTATCATCAGTACATCACACTCCATTAAATACTTTCTCTATTGAATATGAATACCATGAACAAAATTTTAGACACTCTTCAGAAAGGTAATATTTCATAATAAATCCATTTGTATGTTATTATATTTACACATAAGACATCACAAAACTGATTTAGCCTATTATATAACATAAAAAATGAATAAATAAAAAATTTTAATATTAAAAAAATTATTTTTTAATGAAAAAAATATTTAAATAAGGCATTATGTATTTTAAACATATTTATGGTATATGAATACAATTTTTCTACACTATCATTCCATAACACTTGTAATTCCTGAATAAGAGGTTGATGGCAGACATCATGTCATTTTTAAGGATTTAATTTCATGTAATAGTCATTTCAATGATGAATGATGTTTGTTACACCCATATCCATCGAGATATATTATAAGGGATCAAGAAAAGTGGCCAAATTATATGAATACTACCTAATAACATAAAATGAATTAATCTATCTACTAATAATCGATAAGATAATCATAATTAATCTAATACTATATCTACTATATGTATATATCATTATTATGAAGATTAATCTCTATATAATGAAACAACGGTCTTCCATGGTTCTGTATCTCTTAGATATCACATGAAATAACAGTTATTGTTAGAAATAGATCCCACATCCAATGATTAGAGGTTTTTATATGACAAAAACATTTATTAAAACCATGGATTTAATGTAATGTAATGTAAAACCCTAAATAAAATAACTTTTTTGTGATAAAGATTAGATTCAAACTAAAATCATTGTCTTTTGATTTCAATATGAAAATAAATTTTTTTTTTCACATTTATCTATTTTAATAATCCTTCCAATAAAGTATACAATAACTGGGACATCCATATATCTTCATAAAATTGATACTAGGATTGGTAGTAGACTTTATTTGTCTCATAAAATGTTACATGGACCATAGCTTTTGGAAATGTATTACCCATTAATTCCTACATAATAAAAATTTTCTTATATATAATTACAAATAATCATTTTATGTGTAAAACGTTATTAATTATTTTTAATATATGATAAATCAATCATAGAATTATTGATTTCCATCAAAAACTAATTAAAAAAATATGTTTCTTTTCAAAAATTAGTTTTATCTTTAATTATTCTATATCATTTTCCTTTAATGTGTTATCATTATGATATGGATATCTTTTAGTTATGAAGGGGTTATTAGTATATATAATGAGAAAATTTTAATCATAATATTTCTCCCATTTTTCATGGAGTTTCCATACTAATCCAGAAACATAATTTATCATGTATTTAATTTCATGATTATTTATAAGGGCATTCAATTTATTATTTTAATTGTATAAATAACAGCTTGATTTTTAAATAACGTTTGATTTTCCATCATAAATACATCACACATATAAATGAGTAAGATATTTCAATAACATGTTCTCAAACACGTCAACTCTTAAAAAAATATAGATTTGAAACTAGGATAAGGAAATATGATTCTTCCCTCGATGTATTGATTTATAAATATAAAATACAACATATGTTCAATCCCATAACATAATGAGATGTGATATAATGTAAAGAAATCATACATTAATCCATATGAAATTTACTTTATACCTATTAAAATATAATATAAAATTATATTAATATATTTTTAAAACTAAAATAAATTCAAAAACTATTTAAAATGAAATTTTAAAAATTAAGATAAATATATTAAGTCGCATAATTTAATAATTCATGTGAAATTTCATTTATAAATTCATATTATGATATTATATAATAAAATTAACATAAAATAAATATAATTTTATAATAAATATAATAAATTTACACCCAATGACTAATTTACTTATTTATTTCACCATTTTAAATAAGAAAACATGATTTAACATAATCAAATAGAAATAAAATATAACTCAATCTCATTTACTAAAATTAAAAATTATTTCAGAAATGTTAACATCAATTTAAATTATTATTTCATGGTATCAAATTAAATAGATTTTTTAAATGAACTTTGACATTCCTTAGGTGAAGAATATTTCATATTTAATGGGTATCGATAATCAATACATGTAATATCAAAATCCATAAATTAAACCCTATTCTAAAATAATTATGTTCATAATAAAAATTAAAACATAAGAATATTTAAAATTTTTATTAAATATTTTATAATAAATATCAAAGTTCCCATGATGTTTTCAATATCAAACTAAATAAATAATCAAAACCATTAATAGATCCCAGTGTACTCTAAAAACACAAAGAATTCGAAAATTTATAAAACTACAATAATTTTAGAGGAATTATAATATGTAAATTACTATAACTAACTATATTTTAAAATTATGACATAAAAAAGTGAACAAAATAAACAATATGTGAATAGGGATAAAAAATTTGAAAGATCTCAACCTAAAAATGGGCAGGGATTAATAACATAGATGTAGATAGAGAATTGTAAATGGGAGTCTCGCATTGAAGCAATGATGGAATTTGGTCTGACATAGAGAGATGTTAGGGGGAATTAGACATGGGGAATGTTGTTATGTAGTATTAAGGGGGATGATAAGAGTGTCCTAGTGTCAAATGGTGATGACGGGGAGTTAGTGATAGGTCGAGAAGCCACAAACTATTTTTGATTACTATTTAGGGGTATGATTAGGTGGGGATGCATAGACTATATATTAGTGGTCATGAGGGGGAGGCCTAGGAAAAGAGGGTTCAAGAGATGGGGGGGGTTGGCCGTGGTAATTGTTTAACAAACATATGTGATAAATTTAAATAAAACCACCAAAATTTATTTTTTTAAAATTATTTAGTTGAGGTTTAAAAAAGATATACCTCTCTATACTAACAAATTTAAAAGATTCATTATGAATAGGGGTGGATTGTAGTTTTTTTATTTAATAATTATTTATAAAACCATAACTAAAAAATTGCTCAGTTTACAAATTTTTTTTAGATAATTTGTAGTTATAGTGAGGAAATTTGAGGAAGTCTTGATGGGCATTATGTTTGGTTTAGAAAGGACCCCAAAGAGTGATGAAATTGTCTGAGTGATTATTGATAAGTTAATTTTTTTTTTTTTTTATACTGATCCCAGAGATTCACATTTTAGAACATATAATAAAATATATGTCTGTTATATTTTACTATTAATTCGAGATCCCATAAAAATCATATCATTGATAGAAGGATTTATTGTGTTCCAGTTTTATTGGTGCATGTAGAAGGCCTAAGGGTCTAAGTTGAGATTGGGAACAGTGTATTATCTTCATCGTAATTGGCAGTCAAAGTAGAAATTTTTCATAATGAATATTATTCTTATATCATGTATCACATACATCTGTGGGGAATGAGATGATTGTCTATAATTTAATGAGTTCATTAAAAGAAAATTTACTCTCCGATGATTAAAATATTACATTATGTGGATCTTTATGGGAGGAAATTTCATTCAACTCATTATTGATATGTGGTTATAGAGGCAGTGTTTATATTTCCACATATGCATTTGGAGACCCCAGAAATAGTGAAAATGACTCAAAAGAGGTTGATCATAGCTTAGAGTAGCTAGATATATTATATCGAGAAAAGGAGTAGACCACCTGAGTTTTTTGTATGTGATTTTTTAAAGAGTGACTCCACTGTTAGGGAATTTATTATGTAGGAATAAATTGAAGATAATTTCCATAGATTTTGGACCCTTCTATATCACTATTCATGTGGGGATAACGGTGTATCATTTG
This sequence comes from Viscum album, assembly GCA_963277665.1. NCBI lineage: Eukaryota > Viridiplantae > Streptophyta > Magnoliopsida > Santalales > Viscaceae > Viscum > Viscum album. Next base: position 1,444,915,940 of record OY728151.1, on the reverse strand, counting down.
GATCTTTTTTCTTGATACAATGTTATGAACGACATGTTTCATGTTTCATGGATCATGAGTTAAATATCTTATCATAGGCATATCATCAATTTCAATGATTTTGAAAAATATCCATATGAATCATATGTGGGATGCCTAATCATTATTATAAACTAAACTAATGTGGCCTTGTGAGGGAATACAGTTCCACTTGATCGATTATTGTGACTATATGGACGGATCAAAGAGGATAAACGAGAGTAGGAGTTTGATGTTCAAGTTTCGTGGAATGAGTAACTTGAGGGTGAACAATAGTAATAATTAAACGCAAAAATAATTCCTTAATAGTGGAGGAGTTCTATATTATCCATTTTAAAATATTCTTAAAAGATTATTTACTTTATAATATACATGTCTTCTTTTGTGGATATTTTTATTTTCAATAAATAACACTCTTACATGTGTTTTTATATTTCATAATGTTATATGTAGATTTAAAATGTCCATGTTAGTGTAATATGTGTTTTAAGACTCACTATAAGGGTATCATGGTGTTACATTATTTTACTAATGAGATAATAGTTTCTTTGTATGGTTAGGATTAAATCCATGACATTCATAACGATAATGTCAATGTTCCGTGAGTGTAAATGGGTGACATGGATGTAGAATATGGGTAACATAAGGTTTATTCACCCCACATAACTTTAAGTAGGGATTAACATAATGTTATTTTGGAAGACCTACATCTCAGAAAAATGTCAGCAAAATTATATATTCACTAATGAAAGTTAGTCCCATGTTTAAATTTGATGTGTAACGTTTTATCTCATTATATGTAATGGAATGGTACGTTTTCTATGAATTTCATAAAGGTTTCTCCTAGTTTCTAAGGCCAAAAATGGGTTTCCATAGGTAATGTAGGGTAAAACCTCATATTTATTGGGTTTGTAAGTGTAAATAGAAGTTACACAAACACATGTTTATCATTTACAAGAAAATAATTTAAAATTATTTTTCTTTTGCTCATTCTAGATCAATACGGTAAACCCATTTAATAAATATGAGAGCAAAAAATCCTTGAAATTAATTCCTTTTACACATTGAAGTTTGTAATAGAAATTTTTTATGATTTGAAAAATTCACATTCAAATATAGATTGAATGAAAAAAATAGATGATAGATATAATTTTTAAATTTCAATGTTTTGAGCCCCCACCGACATTTTTTAAATAAATACAAAAACATCCCCTACCTTCATTTTTATATTAATTATTCTTAAGGTAGTACATAAATTACATTTAACTAGTGTTGTGAAGTATTATCCCAACAATAAATGTTATTATCCTATTTCTATGCTTGGAAGAAGTTTTTTTTCCTCTCCCCTATTGAGTGCATTATATTAATGTGGGAATAATTCCCATGTACAAAACTACATTAAATTTTAATTTTTTTCATTACTGAATGTAAATAATGTTATTCATTTTCATCTAGATAATTTAAATAAATATTTGTTAAATTATAATGACATAAAATTTATAAAAATTTATAAATAAATTTTCCCTTATGTTTATCATGGATAATTCAAGATATAGAAATTATGAACCCATGTAAATTTTAAATTTTCCTAAGGAATATTGGTTAGATAATTTTATGTAAGTAAATGATAATTTTGAAGTATCTAGGAGAGTGAATGGTTTTATATCATGTATGAAGAATATTTAATGTGAAAATAAATTATTTTTAATTTGTTCTAGGAATCATTGGTGATTAGTCAGAAACTATTAACACACAGACATGATTCTAGAGGCAATTCCTTGACAATCCATGAAATTGACAATCAAAACTTGGAGTTAGGATGCTCATTAATTTTTATAGATATTTAAAAAAAGTTATGGTATGATTCTTATTCTTTATTATATTATATATATTTAGGAGTGTGATTATATGGGGGGGGGGGTGTAGCCTACAAGACCTATTAATGATTCTAGATTCCATGGGTATTGTTAGAGAAAATCGTAATCATGCATGATGGTGATCAAATTTTTTTATATCATTGTTATCTATTTTTTTGGCTCCATGGTTTGAATGACTTATCATTCATTTATTTTATTGTCTTTTATAATGCATTTAGAGGATCTGTTCTTATATTACATGACTATTATACCCTTATTATATGTTACACCTTAGATGGGGAGTTTCCATGACATGCAATGATTATTGTGGTGGATCTCAATATATGGTAGAAGCAAGATGTCCTTTTGACTCAGATAGAACTCTATGCCTTTTGGGTATATTTCAATGTGAAAAAACATGACACCTTGATGATACATAGTAGTATGATCACAATTAATCCTATAGGATACCAAGAGACATGTTTTTATCCATGTTCTATGTTAGTGATCATTCTTGATGACATATGATTATCTATCAGACATGGAGATGAAGCAGATATGAATTGGGGTTTATTTAGTTTTAGAAAGTTTAAAAAATATTCTTATATGATTGAATTATTATAAAAAATAATTTTTTATTTTTTATTATCTTCATATTCAGTTATTATTTCAATGCACATTTCGTAAGTATTCATTGGTCACGACTAACTATGTTTTATTTCTCACTCTTTTTAGGTATTTTGATTTATGTGCAGAACTCATGTATATGGGTCCATGTATGTGTAAGAGAAACATGGAAAAATAGATTAGACATGGATCATAGTGCTAGTAGCTAGACCGAGAAAAACACCAGAGGATTTGGAAGAGTTTTAATTATTTATTTACCTAATGAATTTATACACTAGTTTATCTTTTCACCCTAGGAGATTGATTATTTATTTTGTTTCATGTGTCCCATTAGATATTTTTATTATTTTGATTACAAATGTTTCAATAATTATATTCTATTTCATTAAATTATTTTCTTGGAGAAACAATATTCAATGTATGTTCTCCGCAATAATTTTCATTATACCCTCATTGTTATTTTGTAGCCTTTTTGATATGGGGAAGTTCATATGATCTTATGTGACTCTCTAGATCAGAATAGTTGTTTCAGCTAGTGAATTAGAAAATATATCTCTTTTAAATCCTCTCATATTTACCACAATGAACACAATAAAAAAGGGGATGTGATAGTGTCAAAAAATTAATTTAATAAATTTTAATTAATAATTAGAGTACCATACAAAGTCTAGGGACATGGTTTTGAATATTCATATCCTTAACATCCCTAAAAAGATTAAAACCATCTAATCATTGTTGATTACTTCTACATATCAAACCGTGCATGTTGAGATATTTTTTTCTCATTTAATTATCATGAAGAAATAGATTATGGGGATGCAACCATATATTAAGTCATAACTACAGTTAGGTTTGAGGGAATTTACTAAAATTTGAAACAACATTACATAATTCAAAGGAGGATATCTTCAAGGAAAAATGAGAATCCCATTATAATATCATTTTTACACTTCTGATCTAGTTCTATAAAGTCACTTTTTATGTAAACCTTAGACCCATATTGGAAGTGACATGCTTAGATATTATGATATATTGTAAATAATCAAGCCACATGTTTTGGACATCTGGTGTGCTATTACCCTAGGAGTATCTTACAATTAGTATTTCTTTCTACTATAAGAGTTTACACCTACTACATGATGTATGAAGTTATAACCTCCACTAAAATTCATTTAAATTTACTTTTACCCCACTACTACATTATTCACTATCATAGTAACACCCCAAGTAACTATATTATAATTTATATTCTGTTAATTTAATTATATTCTAAGTGATTTTTAATTTTTAAGAGGTTTGGATTTCAATATTTAAATTATCGTGTTTATTGAGTTGGATTATGGTATGGGGATCATGGTTAAGAATAAACCATAGAAAGTAAATTATGTGGTTTTGGGTGGAATTTACATGCGGTTCATTATTAGTGGTCATGGTTTGACCTTCAATGATATTACATGATTTGGAAAAATCCTAAGAGAAATGATGAACCATACCCTTATGTAGAGTGATTCAGAGGGAATGATTTTTTTACGGTTAGGTTAACCATGTGACAAGAATGTAGTGTGGAACTATTCTTTGTCAGATCAGTTCAGCATAGTTTCTAAATAGTGAATCCAAACCGTGAAACTGTTATATTCAATCCACTTAATCCCACAAGGTTGGTTCATTGTTTACCAAACCATGTGTTCAAACCATCCTAGGTAACTCGATTTTCAAATATATGGGTTTCCATTTTTTACCACGATAAATTTATATAGGGATTCAAATTTTCCTCCCCTATATCTAAAATTTATCCAAGATTAGTCCACTAAAGAGGGTTCCTCTCTCCCTGTCCACTGATGATTCTATAATTCCTTACCTCTTTATCTAATGTATTTCTAAATGTAATTCCCTATTTAATTCTTTCTTCACTTCTCCATCATCCACTCTTTTATTTCTCATTTATTTTCCCCCTCCAATAAAACCTAAGAGATAACTAGTTTCATTTAGTGTTTTGGGGGGGTTTAATTCAGGGTGTTTTGAGGTATAGTTCATTCTTGGTACTATTTAATGACTTTTTAAGCATTCAACACCACAGGAAATGAATTTGGGTCAGATCACAATTGATCAATTGTTTATGTTTTTTTGATATTATATAAATTAGAATGAAATTGTTTTCATCACATTTCGATATTATTTTATTTCAATTCATATTTATGATAGTATTAGTGGATTATAATACAGTTTCAAATAGTTTCCCTAATGGAATAATTATTTTACTTGGAATATCAATTTGAACATGAAAATACCCTGTAATAAATTTTATAAAATTATTCATAATGTTTTTTTTCCATTTTACAAAAAAGGAACCTCATGAATTTTTTCCAATAATGTGATTCGAATATTTGTTTCAAAATACTCAGCATAAATAGAAAGTTCTATCGCTATGACCACACATTTCATTGAATAATCATTTACATGTTCAACATTTTCTTTTGAAATAAAATGTATTTCTTAATATTTTGGTAATTTTTTAAATATTTTTGATGTGTTTTTAAAATATTAAAAATCCATTTTCCTAAAATAGGATTAAATGATATTTTATGATGTTTTTATGCATCGATGATTATAAATAATTATTTTACATATACTCCAATAGAAATATGTTGTAATGATACCATCATTATTATTTCTTTAGATTTTTTATTATAATTTTTGTTAGAGAAATTATTGAAATTCAATTTTTGATTAATTTAATAGTCATTATGATTATGGTGAAACATTCAATTCTTGGTGATCATTAAACATTAAATTTCTATTAAATGTCTATATTATTTTTATCATGAATAATATTGCTTCCTATACCATATAAAATTTATAAGCATGGTATTTGAATTGAATGATTGAAGTTGAATGGGGAAATATAGATATTCTGTAATCATTACTCAATACTATTTTTTATTGAAAAATATTATTGTTTATGAATTGAATTGATGAATCTAAATATGAGGAACTGATTTGGCATATAGTGAAGGGTGGGCCCCAGGGATAGATAGCCCTTCAATTCATCAATATTCTTTAGAGAGAAACCTATGGTTTAGCTAAATTGATTGAGTTTTTTTGTGTATACCCACCCTTCGAATAATATGTTTTTCCCTAGGTATTTACAATATAGAAATACGCTTATATGAGATCATGATTTCCTATATTATGGACATCCTTCATTTTTAATTATTTTATTATTATACATGATATTTCTTCATGGATATTATATATAAATTAATTTCAGAATCAAGTTATTAATTTAAATCCCCATGTTTTCAGTTATTTATATGTCAATAATTATTAGTCTTTGTTTACTTAGTATATCTTATATTATATATAACCCTTACTGATCTACTGTGGTCACACTTTATTTGTTTTTCATTCCATCAGACATGAAGATAGAATATTTTAAATGAGTTCAAGAAAATTGAATATAAACTATTACAATGTTTTAATTTATGATTTCAAACATAACATGTCCTTAATCTATGTATATAATTTACCAATACTATTATACTATTCCACCCATTGGGATGTTCTCAATTGTATATTATTTGAAAGTAATAATGTAAGAACTGGATCTGGGCTACTAGGGTTAGGATATTTATTATTGGTATTCGATGAAGTTTAGTATAATCTTTGGAAACAAGATTTTTCTCAACATATATCATATAATAAACAACTATGAAAAAATTGATCATATGAAAAATTAAAAGATTAAATAGTACTATTTTAATATAGATTATGTGGTTTTCCTTACATTACATTCCTGTCTTGATACTACATGTTGATGTCATTTTTGATCAGCTCCATATATTTGTAATTACAATGAAAATATTTGGTCATTAATATCTTGGACCTCATTATTGGTTATGATGTGTTTGGACATACTCTGCACTTTGTTAGACAATCCCCTAGGAGTTTTATAGGTTAATTCATATTTTCTTTATATCAAATTAGGATGTTTTAAAAATAGAAACTACGGAATCCTATGATAATCTATATGTATATGGGAAAAATCTAAAGTTTATTAGGTTAATAATTCTATGGTTGATAAAAAATTTAATGATGTATATACCCTATATGAGGATTTATGTCATGGGAGATTGGGATTATTAAGAATATTTTTTAAAAACAATTATGGTAATATAAACCCTTTTTAGTATATGTTTTAGTGAAATGATTATTTTAGGAATAATTATTTTATATTTTTTAAACATAAGTCAAATGTTATTGATACCCTTTAGGATTAATTTGATGATTTATGTTATGGTAATAATTAAAATTTAGGTATATTTTATTTTATTGAAAATTATGTTTTCTATGATATTTTAGTGGTAAAAACAGATATGATTATTAATGTTATTTTTTAGGATGTTCGTAATATTTTTGGGAACATGATAGAAATTATAATAATAATAGTTTTAGAAAATTTACAACCTGTATGGTGGGTGACTACCTATTGCATCTGTAAAGACCTCAGGGCTTAAACCCACAATCAAAGAGCAATAAGGGTATAGTTCCAAAGAATTAGATATGTGACAGAATTATTAATATAATTTTGTTTTTTTCTAAATTATTGGATTGATAAATATTATGTTTAACCCTGTGTATTACTATTCAGTTTTCGAGACTAATTAATTTTATTTAAAAACATGTTAGAAACATTTATTTTCAATAAATATTTAGCGATAGACTGAAAAAATGTCATTATAATTTAGATGTTATGCTTCATGAAATGTGAAATTTAGTGATTCATGAAAGAAAAAATTAGTCTTATATATTAATTTATGGGGTAATAAATGATGTTCATGTTTATAGAATAACAAAAAAATGATGAAATTTTAAATATTAAATATAAATATATCTTATATGTATATTTCTATATCATTATTTTCTAGAATGTAAAGGAATTCCTTAACTCTATGAAAATAAAATTGAAAAAAATGTTATCAAATTACAATTACATTCAATGAATCAATTTTATTTCACATATTATAGATTTATGACTTTGTATAAGTTTTCATTATCTTAAACATGTTCTCCATCAGTCTTTATTTGTAATTGGTAAACTGTTTTCCCCTCAATAGCAATATTTTTAAAACCCTTAAATGTTATCCTATTGGGGGAAACAATTTGTGATATTCTAAGTGTATATTTTATTTACCTTTCCCTAATTTTAAGAGAATATTTTATTAACCCTTTTAGGATATATTTTACATCCGGGGAATTTTCAAATATAAAACCCTAGATTTTTTCGTACAATAACTAATTTTGATAATAATATTTGTTGAAGGTGGGAGGAATATTACACTGCAATATTATAAAATTATGAATATTATATTTGATAGCAAATACAACATGAAATATAAAGCCTAAGAGATCCATGATATTCTATTCACACATGATATTTATAACCTATGAATTTATATTTTTTATGTGATTATGAACAACTACATTTGGATTGTTAATAAATTTTTTTTTACACGATGAAAATATTTTCTTAAGTAAAAACATAATTTTTAAAATTGTCTATAAATTCTTTAAAAAAAATTTTTTCTTCACTTTTTCTGTTTCTTTATGTGATAAAATCATTATAACCCCTCTAACCACAGAATCCCAGAACTGGTGTCTTTATACCAATATATTTACATAATATTGATGGATATCATGTCCTAAAAGAATGAATAGTTTATTATTGTTGGTAAACTAGATACATAAAAGTGTCTCATATTACAATTGAATAAAAATATTAAAACATAAATTTTTATACTATAATTATTCTGTCCACCCAATATCTTTATATCGTTCTTAGTACACTTCATGGAATTCATTGGAAAGGAAAAAAGATAAGGGTGAGCTAAAATTCTTAGTAAGGATTAAATATAATGGATTCAATAATGAATTATTGATAATAATAAATTTAGGTTGGAAAATAACTAAACACATTTACAATGTAATCAATAAACCCATTAGGAAGTCATTAAAAAATGTTGAAAGGGAAATAACTAATAACTCTTTCATTTTAAACAACTGGTTAAGGAAAAATAAACATTGAAATGTAACTAACTGTTGAAAACTGACACTAATCAATAAACAGAGAATGAAATTAATCCATAGATCTTTTGTAATTCCCCAAACCTCTCCAGTCCATTCCTTTGTGAAAATAGAGTGTTTTTAGTGTTCTTAGAGGTCATCGTGCACTGTTTCATGAGTTTTCAAAAAATCCAATTTCCAACGGTAGCTCATTTGATGGTAAGTCACCAAAAGTTACTCAAGAAATGGTAAGTCACTGATTGGTTACTCGATTAATAGTAACTCACTGAATGGGACTCACTGAATGACGACTCACCGAACGGTATCTCACAAAACAGTGACTCCTGAATGGTGGGTCATCGAACGGTGACTCAACAAAAAGTAGGTCACTGAATGGTGACTCATTGAACAATTAATTGTAGGACCCCAAGGGAACCCAAGAGTGTAACAATGAATTAGTGTGTCTTATTTTTCATTTAATGTAGTGGATCTTGTTCCCATATTGGTTGGAACTCGTTAAAATTTTATGATGAATGAGAAATCAATCAATCAATCACATGTGTAGATACCACACAACAATTTGTTTTGGTTCACCTTTAAGGGCCATGTTCAAGGATCATACACCGATAGTGAGTTGGTCGTATCAAAATCCACTAATCATCACTAGTTGTGAAATACAAAGGTTCGATCATAGTCACTCTATGCCAAGATCACTACCTTTCTAATAATTTAGTGATAGCTCACTGCATCGCTCAGAACACTTCCATTGACTACCCCTAACACAATGCTCTATGTTATGTCTAAGTTAGTTTGTTGACATGAAGGCCTCTTCATGGATTTCACATAAAAGACTTTTTTTCTAACATAGAAAGTGACTCTGCTTTCACCGTAGTCCTAAAATTATGCACACTGAAATCCCAGTTCACATAAAACATGATATCCAATATTTCCTATTTTAATGTTCCTTCTCAATGCTCCTTCATGAAGCCCACAAATCACAGAACTCACACCACTAAAAAGATCACTCTTTCATAGAGTTTATCCATTCAAAAAGAACACTGCTTCACAGAGCTGAACCATTCATAGAGAAAACACATTCCCAAAGAATATTTGCTAATTTGGAACCTAGTATCACCGCGAAGCACACTTTCTTCACAGAACTACTTACATCACGAAGCTCACTTTCCATTATAGAACACCCCATATTCGGGAAGCTCTCAATACATAGAATCATTGACCTCGGTCAAGACTAGAATAGTCTTTTCGAAAAGCTCATGATCTCTTTAAAACCAAATTGTGTGGAGCACCTATTTCATTCTAAAATCTGTGAGATTTAGGATTTTCTCTCTTAGGTTCTTGCAGAAAGGTGGGGGGTGGCCACTTATTTATAGGTGTGGTCGAACGTGGAGATCCTCTTCTTCTGGCATGATTTACAGAACATTCAAAAAGGATTTCGCAGCACTCCTCCACTTCACAATGCTTATCTAAAATTCATGGTTAGCGATGCTCATTGTAATCATATATCCTTCCGTCAAAATCCATTGCACCACTATGATGTTCACTCACAGAGATCCATTTCTCATAATCGTTATGTAACACCATACAAACAGAAAATGTTTTATATAATCTAAATACTTAGTTTTATCTTCATTAAATCCAAGACTTTACCATATTTATGAAATGTTGATTCTATAAGAATGCTTTTTGTGATGCTTATATTTCCATAATATTAGAGCAAAACATTACAACCTTCAGGTATTTTCAAAACACACTTCAAGAATCCCATCACTAAAAAAGTCATGTCTCTGAAATATATTCATGAAGACTTCTAGAAAAAATCACTTTCGAAATGTTTTCCATTATCAGAATATTGGACCTCAAAAATTAGGCATACACTACGAAACAACTCCATATCCAATAATTATTAAGGATTGAATTGTATGATCTATTTACAAGAAATCTCCTTGTAAAATAAATCATGAATACAATTAGATTCACAATTTATTGCTCTTTCCTTTATAAGTCTTTCATCACAAGTTCTCCAAAGAACTTATGATATTTTTGAAATAAAAATCAGAAGTGCATCATTTAGTTTAATACACTCTCATAATCCCAAGATCATCTTCAATTCTAAATGTGCACATAATCCCTCATACAGTAATGCATGTATCCTCAAGTATGTTCTTTCAGGGTTCTCATTCAACAGTGCAGTATTTCATGAAATTATTCAAATACTCATGTAGTTTTGGAGAATTAGTTTTAATGAAGTGAAAAAAACTCTCTTTACCAAAAATTTGATGGTTCCTCATAATCTTTAGTATTGTAAAACATTTCTCACCATAGACATATGTTATTTGAAAAAATGACCAGTTCACCAATTGTCTGACCTCTGAGAGAGTTGATTTTTTTTTAACATGACATCTAGTTCTATGATTCCATAACTATTCTCCATGAATAATCAATCCAACAAAACTATATTAACATTGTATCTACTTAAATATATTTATCAACATTGAAAACGTTTGACAGCCTTTGTCAACAAATTAAACTCATAAAAAAACTAGCCGCTACAAGCCTTGTTGAGTGACAAATCATTGAATGGTGACTCGCCACCAGTGACTCACCCAACGGTGGGTCATTTCCAACCTTCCTAGTCTTTTTCTTCTAGTTTTTCCCTTCTTATGTGTTTTCATTTTTAAATGAGGAACCTTTAAATTTTTGATCATTTGTTCCGCAGTCTTTGAGGAAATTATTGTCTATTAAATTTTATAAAACATCCAAGCCATGAAGTCAAACCATGATCTGAAATTCAATTACACTGAAATATTATACATGATTTTATGACCTAGCCTTTTATTATGCTAGGATCATATCTTCCATGAACCCTTTTGTTTTCACTTCTTGCACCCAAAATCTTTCTTCTTGAGGAGTTATGAAACTATTATTTACCATCTTGTTTGGTTTTTTTCCATTGATTCTTCTGCTGACACGACCCTCTATTTTGGTTCAAGAAAGGAATGGTGGTCACCTTTTGTTCCAGGTATGTATTTTCTTCTTCTCTCTTTTGATTGTGTATCATGAATGGTGGTTATACTCATGCCTCATCTTGATCATAGTTGAAACTAATTATTAAGGGTGTTCCGATAAAATCTACATGTTACCTTAGTCATAAATGGGGACAGGGAAGATAATGATGATCACTTATTTTTATCGATTATCTTTGATCTGTATTGTGAATTTTATCAATTTTATCCTTCTGAAAACATGTTCATGGGGGGTCTATGCTTGTGCACCCATGATGGTTTATACTTATTGTTTATCCTCTTTTGAAATTAGTGTAAACATGAAATCTTACTAACCATGTACAACTGGTTAAATAATATTCAGAACCCAGGAATGGACATATTTTTTGATCACATTGAATTTGTGAAAGAGGAAATAAGAATAGTGTTGATAAAATAAGAATACATTTTACATTTTGGATTGGATCTGTTATGTTTGTTGATTTTTGGGATTTGTGCATTATATGGGTTGTATGGGTTTTCTATTGGTATCATGGTTGTGGGTACAAAGGAGGACAGAGGGGTTGGTTCCATGAGTAGGGTGTGATATGTGTGTGCAACGTGATTGTGGTTTTGGTGGTGGTTGTTGTGGGATTTGTGAATGAGGTGCTGCTGGAGGTGTGATGGAATTTATTACTGAGATATTCATTGATTATTGATTTTATAGACTTATAGAAGAGTGTAACTTCTTATAGGTTGTTTGATGGTTAATTGATTGGTGTTGTGTTGTGGGACTACAATACGATTTTGTAATTTATGTGTTGATAAATGTGTTGGGTATGGCTATGATTGGTCCTTTACTAGGATGTGTTGGAATGAACAATATAAACTTTTTTTAAAATAATGATAAGTGGTTAAATTAAAGGGATGGGTTTATGTTTTGGTTATGGATATTTGTGTGGATGTGAAAGAAGTGGTATCAGTAAGGTTAGTTTTTTTGGGATGGTTGTTTTTTTGTCGACCCATAGGTTGGGATGAGTTTTTGATTACCTATATGTATAAAATTTTGTTTCCTTGATATTTCAATATGCACCCAACCCATGTTGACAACTATGTTCCAAACATAACCATTATTATTAGGAAGGGTGTTTTTTAATCATCATGGTGAGAGGATGGATGGATGGTTATTGGCTCCCCTACTCCATATTCTACGAATTTATTTCCTAAGACTCCCCATGTATGGTGTAATGTATTTTTGTTTATTACAAGATTTATGGTACTAGCTGTGTGAGAGGTGGTTTTTTTCCCATGTGTCTTCAGGATGATGCCTAAGTGTTTTTAGGCGAGACATGTGGTGGTTATGGCCTTGATTTCTCTAGGCATGATGTGATGTCATTATCGGCCAGGTGTCTACGGGAAGGATGGGATGTAGTTTGTGGATGAGTTGTTTGTGGGTAGGATGTGAAAGTGGGGTTTGTGGAAGAGTGGTACTGATTGTATGTTCAATATTATGGATAAGAATTTAACTAGTGGGAAATGGTGCAGGGTAAACTATCATAGATGTCCATATCTTATTACATTAGTCGACTTGCATTATTTAGTGATTGTACGTTGGTGATGTTCTGCTGGTTGGTTTTCCATGTTAGGTTTTTTTATATTCTTCTATTTTATATAGGGACATTAGTTTGTTCCCCCCACTTGTGCACGAGTTATGTCAGTTTTCTTACAAAGAATAATTTTATACTCACCCTAAGTATATAAAACTATTTTCAGGTATCCATGAGGACATTGAAGACTGTGCTAGACATTACTATATCAGGTTTCAGGATAATTATTGTATTTCTACATAGACTTGTTTTTATTACATTAATTTTTATTTTTGTTATATATGTGGAATTTTTTTTTAAACATGCATGGGGTGGTTTCCAGTTTATTATTCTTATAAAATGTTTGGCGTTGTTTGGGATTTACCATATTTTCTCCCGAAATGATTTTCCTTAAAATGGGTAATGCCTACCATCTTGAGTGAATGGTTACCTACCATTGGTTCTGGTTTCTACCCTGAGGCCTATTAGAGGTGAGACTCTAGGGAATTTATCTCTCATTCATATTGAAGGTGAAAGGCCTTCACATTTTTCTATCCCTTCCCTCTTCTTGAAGAATACGGGTTATGACATCTTGTCATAGTGGAAATCATCTAGATAATAATATTTAATTAATTGTTAATAAATTTAATTCTTAATTAATTGAAACAATGTTTCAAAAGTACATTGTAACTTTACTTTCATGACCATTCACAAGAAGGTTTAGCATACTACGTAGAAAACCATCTGATTTGGCCAATCGACTCACCTCAAGGGACTAAAGATGCATCAATTTTCTTAATAAAAATTGTCCCAAACCTATTTAACATGATTAAATATAATTAATTATATATTTAATAATCATCTTATTTTATAAAGAATTTTCCCTTAATATCCATATTGATTAAAGGATACAACATTATCAATATTTCCCTAGTAAATCAAGTAATATTCAATGTAAATTCAATATGTAAAAAATAGAATATAATTTTGGAAACAAACATATAAATCACAATATAATTAGTACATATAAGAAATTTTAAATGAAAAATGAATTTTTTTTAACAATTAAGTGATTGTTTCAAGAGAATGTAAACAATAATATGATATAGAGATGTTGCACTATAACATCTATCATTTAAAAATATTCAATTCAATTACACATTGATAATATAATTAATATATAATCATAAATACCATTAATAATAAATTATTAATTCTTTTAAATATCAAAGGGGAAGTATATTCACCACATAGTGGTTAATTGGTTCATAACAACAAATAATTATCATTGTAATGTAAATTGAGGAAAAATCGCTTAACACTTGAGTAACACTAGTATTGTAAGATCTATTAAATAATATATTTAATTGAATATTTTAATATCAATAGATAAATTAAAATTAATGATATAACCTTCCATAGGAATTTAAAAACATGACACAATATAAATGACTAGTGAATATGGCATAATCTCACCGAAAAAATAGTGAGACTAGAAATCCCCTAACATTTTGGTGACATTTGAATCACAAGACCTTGATGTAATAAAAATGAAATGAAAAATATAAAAACCTTGATTAAAAAATAATTCATGATATGAAATATCAAAATATATTTTAGAGACCCACAAAAAATGAGTATGTTGTGAATGTGACATTTATAACACAGATGTAGAAAAGTGAGATGAAAATCACTCCCTTTTGGTTGAATGGTCATGGAAATACAATATAAGTGTTTAAATAATGTAATTAATTAATAAAATAACTATATTAGTATTTATAATATCATATATGATTATAAAATCTCAATACCATTTTATTAATAATATTTCTTAATTATAATTGTTTCGGGTGTTAACAACCTTGCTTTTCTAGTATGATTTGACTTGTTATTTTTTGTTCCTATTAATAATATCATGAATTAATAATATCCAGATTGAGATAAATTATATTAATATGATATATTTTAATTATATATTTATTTTTAGTAATCCATAAATATTAGAGATCAATAATGAAATACCCCATTCATACAGACAGTTGTCCATGCATATACATGAATTATGTTTCCATTTCTAGTCCTATTAAAAGAATGAAAAGTAAATTATATATTTTAATATATTAATTGAATTATAATATTTATGTCACAAAAATAATATTTTTTATTAAAACCATCTTTAATACATTCCATGTAATGATTGAACAAATCACATCTCTTTGAGAAGGTGGTAGTCCACATGTCCACAAACGATGTTATCGTATTCCCCCAAAATGAAATCCATGAATGTATGTGTTATATAGAAATTAAATAATCATAAATAAATTATAAATATAACATATATAAAATATGAAATAGAAAAAAATATTTATTAAAAACTTTTAATGGTGGTAATGGAAGAATGAATGACATTACTTTGCGAGGTGGTAGTTGGCCTTACACAAGAATGATGATTCTGTATCCCATTTGATGAGAGTGTATGAAATGGTAGGCCATACCATTAATATAGAATAAGATATTATGTTGAGGATAAATGGGTTTTTATATGAAATATATAATTATAATTTAATGGGTATATAAACAAATAAAACAAATGTTATCCTTGAAGAATGTTACCCGTTTTTTGGGTAACTCCTTTAACATTATACGAAATGAATTCCATGTCTTAATTCGTGACCAAATTTATGAATCTATGTTGTGGGGAGGTATAATTGGAAATTATTTCTATATATGTTTTATTATACATGAGTCATGATATGTGTGATTAAGTGAGGGGTGAGTTTCCATTTATTATATAGGTTGAGTTAAATTTTTGTGAATATAAAAAGACAAAGAGTATTCAGAGGTCTCCCTTAAATCATGTTCCCACTATATTTAAAAACCTTACACAAATTATAATATATTGTCAAAATATTCCAATTAAATCGGGTTATTAGATGTTTCTAACTATTTTTACCCTTATTCTTAATGCTTAACCACTATGTAAACTCATTTTAATTGTAATCACTCTAATTAATTTTAATTTTTTTCATTAATAATATTTTTAAAAAAAGCATGTTTACATTACTATAAATTATTAATAATTATAATTAAAAATATTCAATCTATCTTAAAAATTCTAGTGACAAGATTAGTGAATATTAATTTTAAATTAATCCCACATACGAGATGAAAAAGAATTTTTTTTAAGTGAAAATATTCAAAATCTTGAAATCATTTTATATGTAATATCAATGTGGAATTTATTATGATAACATTAATAGTATTAATATATGTATTATTCATCTATTATGACTTAAAATAGAAATATAAATATAACTTTACATAATAAATTATTTTAATGAGAACTCAGGTTTAAATTGAAATTTAATATTTTTCGCTATTAATCAAAAATTAAACTTCTTGGAAAAGTTTAAAAAATAAATACTCAGATAAATTTATTTTAATTCATTAATAATTAATTTTATTTTAAAAAATAAAATTAATAATATTTTTGATATTTATATTTAAAATAATTGTCCATCTCAATGGAGGAAAAAATTCTTTTATAGAAAAAATAGTTTTTAGTAAAATTTGATTTGTACTTATTTTATGCCTCTCAAATCGATTGGGTTAATGAAGAAAATAGTTTACTAAATATATAAAATATATATTGCATAAATATCATTCATTTACATTAATTAATTTAAATAATTAAGAAAAATCTCCTTTGGAGGAACAAAAATAGTCTTTTATAAAAACATTTCATATATATTCATTTGGTTTTTATATTTATTTACAATTGATTGGGAACTAATGAATTAGTATAGTAATTTTTTAAACCATATATTTTAAAAAACTTTACAATACTATTAATAATATACAACTTTATTGCAAGGTTATAACTTAATATATCAAATAAATTATTAATAGTATTGGGTAAAACTTAGTTTTGCGTGTAACGCATGCCTTTGAGAAATATTATTTCATGTAACATAAGAAAAAACTAGTTTGTCAAAGAGGAATATCAATAGAATAAATTTAATTTATATAAAATAGTTTACATATCATAATGTATATGAATTTTATATTCCCTTCGATGCATGGTGTTGCATGTCATGCATGTTATTTAACAAAATGTTATTATCTTATAATTTTCTGGTTGTTAGATTATCCACACAATAAATAAATAAGATACTATAAATTTAACTAAATCGTGGTAATAAATGGTTTTATATATGAAAATTTTATCATTGAAATCCCATATCATGATATGGATTAGTAAACCATACTCTAGTTTTTAGATTATGGAAAGTACAATGGTCACATAAAATAACATATAATTTGGTTTCTATGTATGAAAAATTTATGAAAAATGTAGATATGTACATGGAGGAAAATGTTAATATTTATTAGGATTTAATAAGTCCATTGATCAGAAATAATTTAATCATCAATGAAATGTTGAGGTCTGAAAGACCATAAATCATTAATGTTTTAAAATAAAACCAGTTCAAAAATTATGGTATTGGGATAATATTTTTTAGAAAATTTTCTTAATGTGGAGTAACTCTCTTACTTCATATGAATATAAGGAAATATAAAAAATTTATACCATTGGTGATTCTTTGATCATTTTTCAGTTCACCCCCTACTCCATCAAATGAATATCAATGAAATAATTTCAATACCTGAAGTACAGAAATTATCTTTTAATATATCGTAATATACATAAATTAGTGAAAATTACTTTGGAATTCCTATAAATATTTTAAAACATTAGTGTGGTATGTAAATTAATATATAACCACAATTGTAATACTACTAGTTCAATGTGAAAATTTATTTCATCAAATTTTATAACTAAAAAAATGAAATATTGACCAGTAAATTTTGTAGGTCAGTTGTCGGTGTGAAACAATTATCATACATCAGTGATGGGTTCCATTCACAATTTATCGTTAGATACAATGGGTTGTCACACTGAATGTTGGCTATCCATTTTCTGGAAGAAAATTAATACAATTTAGAAAATAAATTTGACGACCATAGTTGATATTTAGTCATTAAAGGACATTTTTAATAGGGTTTTATGTACCACCTATATTTTTAAAAAGTCTAATAATTTTAATTTTATATAAAACATAAATATTATAGATTCATTTAAACTTATTTAAATTAAATATAGGGAATTATCCCTCAAATATTTTTTCCCAATGAAATATATATACATTCTGTATATTTATTTAAAAATTTCCTTGTTAATTGTAGACTCTTATCACATAAAACCCAATAAGATATGTTTAAGACATATAAATAATGAGAAATATTAGTCTCATAATCTTGTAATGGTATCCAAAACTATTATGTAATAGAGTTCCTTTGTTTTTCAATGGTAATACTCAATGATTATCTTTGAGTTACGTTCACAAATCAATGTCCTCATAAATATTGTTTCCATGGTTCGAACTACAGATACTGTGATAACAAATATAGCGTCCCCATCCCCCGATGCCCGAAGTTGGTGTATTTATTCCATTACATTATCATAAGATGCAAGGAGATCACATCCCAAATGATTGAAGAGTTTTGAAGTTTATTCAAAAAAGATACATTAATGAATGTCATATTACACTTGAATATGAAATATACTACATATTTTTTATAATAAAATAATTCCATCAAAAATATCTTTATATTTATTTATATGTACACTTCATCGAATCATGGTGAAAGGGAACTAAATATGGGTGATCTCAAATGCATATCCAAGGTGAATTAAAATGGGTACAATAATGAATCAATTAGAATAATAAACATTGAGCGGTAAATAGATTAACAAACATGATATTTAGTCAATAAACTAATAAGTAAGTGTTTAAAAAACATGTCAAGGTAAAAAGATGATTCCACATTCTATTTAAACACTTTGATAAGGCATAATCAACATGGCATGGTAAATAATAGAAGACAACTACAATTAATCAATGAACTAAGAATAAAATTAATCAAAAGATGTTTTCATAGAGAAAATCATCTGGATAATAATAATTCCTTACTTCTCAGTAATGGTAGATCATAATTATTTGATTCCATTTTTTTCTAGCCACATGATACCTTTACCGTTAAGACCTTTCATAGGACAGTTTAGCACACTAGGTAGAAAACCATCTGATTTGTCCAACTCATTCAGCTCATTATACTACTGATGCCTTTATGGGATTAAATTAGATAGTTTGAAAAATCTATTTCAATAGTAAAAATAGTTTATTATATATTGATTAAGATATATAATTTAATAACAATTAGTCTTAAATATCTATTTTGAGTAAAAAATTCATTGTTTTGAATATTTCCCAATATAATCAATTAAATTTCAAAATGAATACCAAATGCAATTAAGTTATATGGTTTAGGTAATAAAAATATCCATAAAAAATTAATATAGATACATAATATATATGAAATTACCAATAAAAAATTATTACAAAAGTTATTATTTCTTGAGAAAGATAACAATCACAATAGAGAGTGATATTGCACAATAAACTTCCCTATTTGGTAATTTTAATGTCAAATACAATTGGGTGAGATAATTAATCTTTTTTCATAAAACACAATAAATAATAATCTATTCATGATATTACATTTAAATATGGTATTATATACACCACATTGATGTTAATTTTTAAATTAAAATAAATAATTCTGAATGGATTGTAGGTCGATACAAAATCCTTTACTACTAGAATAACTTTTTGATCATGAAATATTTGAATGAATGGAAAAGATTTATCTTTAATTATAATTAGATAAATAATATTCATTATATAACATTTCATTTATATGTATATAAATCACATAATAGAAACTAGTGGTGAATATTACATAAGTCTCGTTGAAATAAAAGTGAGACTAGAAATCCCCTTACTACTGCGGTAACATTTGAATTGAAAGCCCCAATTGTAATTATAGTCAAATGAAACATTTATTTACCATGATGATAATTTAATTAATGATATAAAATTTTAAAATGTGATGTATATACACCACACAAAATATATAAGTGGTGAATATGACATTTATCTTACAAATATATAGAATGAGATGAAAATCCATTACCTAAAGCCACATTATTATTGAATTGAATTTATCCTAATGTATAAGAGTTTTAATCATGTATTTAACTTATATAAGATCTTTATTATTATATATAATATCATAGATTTTTTTTATAACATCTAAGGACCCATTTGATAATATTATTTTATTGGGTTAATTATTTTTGTTGTTTATTACCATTTTTTCAGGTATATATTGACTGAATTTTTTTCATTCCAATTACATAGATCCTGATTTCATCATCTTCATAATGTAAACCATTATGTTAATAAATGATATTTTTAATATGTATTTTATTATATTAATACATTATATTTTGAGATTGGAAATTAAGTACATTATTTATTGAGACGGTAGTCCATACAAACACATGAATGTTGTTTTCGTTTTCTAGTCATTATAAGAAAAATGAAAAGTAAATTTTTTATTTTTATATTATAATTATAGTATAAAATTTATTTCATATTAATAATACTTGGTCATTAAAACAGTTTAAAAATATATCCCATGTAAGGTATGATTTAGTAACATCGCTTTGGGGAGGTGGTAGTCCACATGTTTACAAACCATATTGTTGTATTCCCTAAAATTGAAATCATTAAGGTATGTATTATATAATAATTAATGAATAAAATATAAATTATAAATATCATATATATATATATATATTATAATCTATAAATCCATCATTATTCAAAACATTAAATGGTTGAAATGGAAGAACGAATGAAATCGATTCCCGTGGCAGTAGTCCACTGTACAGACGAACGATGATTGTGCATCCCATTAGATAGAAATTTTTGAAAAAATTCATACCATTAAGGGTAGAAAATTTTATTATTTTTAGGATATTTATGATATTATATATGTATGATACAAGAATAATTCAATATGTGGAAAATGAAATAAAATAGAAGTTCTCGTTGAAGAACGTTACATCTTTTTTCGGGTAACTTCTTTTGGTTTATATCGAAGGACCTTCTTGATTGGATTTATAACCAACATTCAGATTCAAGGATTATGTAATGGAATATGAAATATTTTTGAGATATTTTATAGATGATCCAAATGTATTGAGAGGTGGGAATAAGTGAAGGGGTTTACTGTCGTTTTACAGTGGAGGATGAGTGGAATTCATGTAAATACAAGATTATACTAAATATAGGGAAGTCTAACTTATATAATGTGAAATAAATAATAGAAAAATTAAATTAAATAGATTATATGGTCTAAATAAGTGCATAAAATGTGTTTTTGAAAATATTATGGGTCACTTAGACCCTTAAAATTAATGTTTAACCACTACGAAGATCATTTTTTCCTTAATCACTATAATTATATTTAATTATTTTCACTTAACTTTTTTGTAAAAAACCATAAGAAACACACTATAAATTTTAATTTATGCTGATAAAAATATGGAATCCCTTTTTTTAAATTCAAATCAAATAAGTATAATAAATTTACTGAAAATTAATACTGCAAATGTGATGAGAAAGTGTGTTTTTAATGTGAAAATATTCAAAATTTTGAAAAGTTTTTATATGAAATTTAAATGTCAAATTGATTAAACTGTCATAAATTGTATTAATTTATATATAAACTACATATATTTAATTTCAAATCAATTGAATATATAATTTATTAGAGTAAATTATTTTGATGAAATGTCTCTTTTCAATTAAAATTTGATATTTTTCAACAATAATCAAAATTAAATCATAATAGAAAAATAAAAGAAATTCTGCATGGGATGATTTTAAATTTCCAATTTCAAAACCAAGATTTATTTTTTAAAATAAAATTTATTAATGTTTACAAATTTTGATTTACAAAAAGTGCATCATTAAAAGGAGATAAAACATCCTAAACAATATAGTTTTTTAGTGAAGTAAATTTTCTCTTATCTTGTACCGATCAAATCTATTGTATTAATGAAAAGTTATTTTATTGATTATAATATATATATATATATTTCACTAATTTCATCTAATAATAGTAATTTATTTAATTTATTATGAAAATACACCTTTGGAAGAATAAAATTCGTTCTTTATAAAAAAATCTTATATATTCAATTAGTTTTTATATTAATTTACAATAGATTGGTAAAAGAGGAAAATAATTTATATTTTTATAAACCATATAAATGAAAATTATAGTTAATCCTAATAACAGTCAATGAATTACCAGCTATGTTATATATTATTATGTTAAATAAAAATATTTATTGTATTTGGTAAAACTCATTCTTACGCAAATTAATAGCTATGATATATCTTAACAGTCAACAAATTAATAACTATGTTATATCTTGTTATTTTAAATAATTTTATTTATAGTATTCAGTAAAGCAAGCCATCGAAAGAACATGTTGTTAAATGTAATGGAAGATAAACATGGTGTTCCTTGTAGAGAATGATATGAAATAAATTTAATTTATTTTAAATATTAACTATATTATATTTTATATACAAGTTATATTCCATTCTGTGGTTGGTGTTGCGTGTCATTCACATTATTAAACAAAATATTATTATTTTATAATTTTCAGGTTGTTAAAATTATACAATTTTCAAATATAGTAAAAAGTATCATCTTAAAAATTGAAATACATTTTCATAATAAATTTTTTATAATTTACATAGGGTGAAATTTTATAATTTTTCTTATAAGAGTTATTTTTAGTGAATAGTGAAAATGCCTCTATTTTGTAAACTCCCATTAATTTTCAACAAATTTATTGATTTAAAAGTCCCCTTATTCCATGATTATTTTTATATAATATTATTATTTGTTACATATAATTTATTTAATAAATTTTATTTTATTCATATTTATACATGATTTTAGTATATGTTTATTCCCAGCTAGAAAACACATTTTTCTAAATACTATTTTTAATATCCATAATGAATATCCATTTTAATTAATTATAATTATCCATAATAATTAATTATTTTAAAATTAATTTATCAATTATTTAACGATATATATGAAATTAAATTCATAAAATTTCCTTTTATAGTCAGAGTGTTGATATAAGATCACATTTTCCTTTAAAAATTCAATTTCATGATTATCTTGTTTTCATCACACATGATGGGATTATTATAAAATTAATTTCTATCACATATTGTTATTGAGTAAAAAAAATGGATTCTATATTCTTTATCTTAATATTTTATATTTTTTAATAATTTCAACTTAATTTTTGGTCCTTATGAATAGTAAAAACTGAAAATTAATTTTCCACAATAATAAAAGTGTAATTTGGGTTAACCTCGGCGATAAAATGTGATATGAACAACATTTTTCATACTAATTTTTAGTGGATGAATTTATTTATACCCCTATCACATTAGCATTGCGATTAAATTATTTATTGTAATATTTTCCTTCAAAGTGACTTATATAATAATTTATGTAATAAAAATGACAAAATGTCACTCCCATTCCAATAAATGTTTCATATATTTTCAAGTGATGATAAAAATATGTTTGGAATTAATATTAAATATAATATTTATTAAATTAAATATAATTTTAAGTTGGTAATATATTATTAATTTTATTTAATACATAGTTTCCTTAAAGGCTTATACGATGGTAGTATAGAGTTAGCGACAATAATTGAAAATCCAATGTAAATGAAATTAAAAACATAAAAAGTAATGTCTTTGGGATGATTTATAATTAGAAAATAATTTTATATTTAATAATTCTGTATTTTATATGGAGTAATGGACTAAATTAAAATGTAATCTTTATATTCATTTCACTAAATCCATAATAATTGAATAGTGAAAAAATGACAATTATTATTTTTAATGTTAAATAATATTTTGAAAAAAAAATTTAAAATCCAAAACATACTTAAAGAAGAAAATTAGAACTAAAAAAGGTCTAAAATTTCTTTTTTTTCCATTTATGATCTATTTTTTATATTATTATAAAAATTATAACCCCGTCAGCTTTAAAATATTTTTATTGAAGTTAAGGTCAAAACTATAGTATGAGATGTAAAACTATGAGATATGTATTATATTCCAATAAAAACATTTTTAGATCATAATAAATGGAATATATCAACCACATATTTTAAAAAATTACAATCACTATCAATTTGGTAGTAATTCAATTGAATGTGACCTTATATAACTTATTATATTATGAAATTCCAAATGTGCCTCTCCGCTAAAATAAATAATATATACTTATCTCAATATTTAATCAATTTTTAAAAATGATTTGTTTCATCAGTACCAACCTAAATCAATTTAATAATTTTAATACCATATCATAGCAGCCACTATAGGTTTATAAATCCCTCTTAGGAATGATTTTTTGTATGCATAAAGACATTCTCTGAAGAAGATGTATTATTATTTTCAAACTGATTTTATTTTAATTGTTCCTCAAACAAATTCAGTTTTTATTCAACCATACTAATATAATAAATTCTATACCACCCATATATTGATATGTTATTATATTATAGTAATATTATATATCTGTCACCTCTTCCATCAAATGGGAATTAAAATCATCTTTCATGAGTACAACATACAAACATATCAATGACCAATATAATTATTTTTCCATTAACACCACTCAAATAGGGTTTAAATTAATGTTTTAAGTTATATAAATGATATTCATGAAATATTAATCATTATGGGAATTTAACATATCATTTTATTTAATTTCATTCGAATCACTAAAAATTGTAATGTCATTCTTGGGTACTAGTGGATTACGACCTTCATGAAACTATATGATTTATTTATTTTCACCATAGTAATTGTATGATATATATAAGTTAATTTGATGAAATAATATGATTTATAAATTATAATTATACTTTTTGAAATATAAAATTACAATTATGTTCATTCCATCATGATTGCTAAAAAATGGACACATTATTTATGTGCATGTACATCTTACCATATCCATTATTGTAACATAGTTCATTTTTAATATTGTTATTTCAATATTTGGTTAAAAATAATAATTGATGTATAAATATTATAATTATTTTAGGATAATTATTATCAAAATAATTGAATACGGGATTCAATTACTATTTTCATCCCACCAATGTCATTTGGGACATATAAACTGAATATCATCAATAGACCCAAGGTGATCATAATTGATAAATAATTAAATATAAAATAAGGCTAAATAAAATAATAATAACAAAAAATAGGAAATGTTTTCATATGTAATTAAATAATTTAATTAATTTAATTACTCTTGATGTTAATGAATGTGTATGATGAGTCAAAAATAAGGTATGGGATTCCAACTCATTGACTTTTGATTGACACATATTTTGATGTTACGAACCAATTATTTTTATATTGTTTAAACAATTAATTTTTAAATATAATATAATTATTAATTTATAAATAATTAATTTTTATGTTGAAATTAAAATTACTTTATAAAAGTATACTTTTCATACAAGTTACCATGTTTTAAGGGTAATCAAACAAGAATTTATTTTAATTATATTATAATACTTCTTCAATGAGATTGATATTCTAATATTATGTTTTTAATGATTTTAAATAAGATTAAATTAATATTTTACTAGTTTCTTTTGGATTTAATATTTTTTACACATATTTAATTCAAAAACTAATATAAAATTCAACAACATGATCATTTTAAAAACGTTCATCTCAATTTTAAATCCATAGGGATATATTTCATATTTTGAATATATTTTTATGGGGTCTATCTAAATTTATTTTAGTATTTTAAATCAATAAATTATTTATATTCATGTTATTTAATGATTAATTCTAATTCATTTATTTCATGGTGTTTTGATTCCAATTATTCAAAAGTATTAAGGTGTTATGTTTAAATATAATTTTAATCAGTATTTTTTATTCTAAAATTTATATTGAAATAATTTTTTCAATCATTTTAGAATAACAATTATTATTTTCTTCCAATCTGAAAATTTATAAAAATTATTATTTCTCCAATATTTTTAATGTTTTAAATACTTAATATGATAAAATATTATTTTTAAGGAAACCAAACATTATTTTTCTATATGTTAGGGAATTTTGTTCTTCTATGCATATATTTTCCATATAACATTTTTAAGAGTATTTATAGTATTCTATAATAAATTATTTATTATACCTTTTAACCATCTAAAATTTTTAAAACAATTATTCATATGGAATATTCTTTCCATTTTCCTGAAAATGTACTAATTAAATTTTACAGAAAATGTGAAACTAATATTCTTTTTGACCTAATAAGAATGATAAAAAATCCACCAATTAGAAAACCATTATGTTGATATATTCTTTATATATTTCCAATTCCATCTTCAAATAATTTTTTCCCTAAAATTTTAAAAGATTTTTTTGAGAATGTGGAGTTATGAGTAAAAAATGGGTATTTTCCCAAATAATGTTTTAATGATATTTTATGGAGTTTCTATTAATCAGTAATAAATACCATTTATTTAAGATTTATTTCATTAAAATATTTTTCAATGATACCATCCTTATAATTTATCTGGATGGTTAATAATTACTTTGACTACGGAATGTATCAATATTCTATTTCTTGATTAATTTTGTTGTCACTTACATTCCCATGAAAGCAATAACTTTTATGTGATCATTGGAACATAAGTTTCACATAAATATCATATATTCAATAAATTATAGATATGATTATTTACTAAACAATAAAACATTTCTAAATATGTTTTTACATTGATAGTTATTATATTGATTGGGGGAAATAATAACATTTCAATTCCTTTAGATTATAAACAATGTTTTTGATAAAAATTATTTTTTATGAGAAAAATTAAACACTAAATTTATGAGGATTTAATTATAAATTCAGTGATGGGTGGATCCTAGTTATATATATTTCCCCATGAGAATAAATTTTCTTATAAGATGAATGCACTAGATAGACAAATTATATGGGTTTTTTCTGTATACATACCACTCGATTAAACTGTCTTTGCACAAGGTCAAGATGATATAGATATCCTGATATCTCATATCATGACATATAATATTAATTATTTATTTCATTTGGAATTTAGTTATAATTAACATCATATAGCTACATTGAAATTAAAAATGGATTCATTTAATGACTACATTGTTGATTGTATAGAATTTTTTTTCAGTATTTTAACATGGTATATTGTTGATGGCTAATTTACTCATGATAGATGACACTATATGTAATGCTAATTAAATATCTGAGGATACCCTTTATTTCTCCTTTTCCCCAGGATATGAGGTTGTAATATTTTAAATGATATATTTGTAGAAATTTTTTTACTTTTACAATGTTAGAATTTTTTTCTAATACAGTGAATATATCATATATGTATCTTGATAACCCATAATATTAAAGTATTTTCCCACTTAAATATGATCTTATATATCTTATACAAAATTAGTGAAGTATCCATAGAATCTATGATACTTGTGTCAAGCTTATTAAATTGATTAGTGGAGAAATATTATCTGAGAATTACCTCTCTCTATTTTGTGTCTGTAAAGGTTCTTTGGAGATAAGGAATGTTATCAGATCTTAAGTTGTAGGTATAGGGAAGAGTTTCTTGCTATATTTTATATCTTGAGAATTTAGTTTATAAATTTGGTTTAGAATTGAGTAATTATTGTTTATCTAATTTTGGATATCATTGATAATTTTTTTATGACTCAATGACCATTAAAGATTTCATCAATGATTTTGGGGTCATTCTCGATTTTTAAAGATGATGTGATTATCAAAACATAGCTACATGGTAATCCAAAAATATCATGTAAAATAAAACAATTATTTGTAATATCGATGTCACCATGGTAGTTTCTATTGAATTTCAATCATATGTTTTATCTACCAATGTTGTAAAAAATTCACAATGTTGTCTCTCATATTGAATTTTTGTTTCATCTCCCTTGTTTCCTAGATTTATCACAATGGTTTTTACCATTTGTGAGATTTGAATTAATGAATTTAGTTTGGTAATTTATCTGATTCAATGATTTTTGGTTGAAATTTGGGTTCCTATTTCATGCTATTATCACTTGGGGATTTTTTTATCTATAAAAATAATGTTTTTTGGGTCATAAAAAAGGGATTTTATGATTTGTTTTATAATTTAAACACATTCAAAAAAAATTATTAGTATGTTTTGTTTTGGACATCATAATTTATGTTTTTATATATATATATATTTTTAATTTTAGTGAGTCAAATTATTTTAGGTGCTTATTTTTCTTCAAAAATGGTTTTAATTTATCTATTTTGACTGAAAAAGTTGTTTTTATTTAAAAGAGAAGTCTATGAAGGAATGAAATTTGAAAAATGGATGCTTTTAAATTGAGTTTTTATTTTTGTTTAAAATGATAGTCAATTTAAAAAAATAATTACGAAATTAACCTCAGTAAAAAATGGTTCATTTGGTTTTAAATTGAACATAAAAGTATATTGGAATATATGTTTTGATTTTTATAATGAAAACTCATAGGATAATTTGGTTTTAGAGGACTATAATTTTTATAAACCTATTATATTGGATAAGTGAGTGTTTTTTGTTCTCCTTAGAGTTATTATGAATTTTATGTGATTAAGAATCATGATACTCATGGATAGTGATCCATGATAGTGTCATATACCTTTTAGAAATGTTGTTGTGTAAGATTTGTTTTATTTTTTGTTCCTAAGTGTAATAATCCTTGTTTGTGGATCTTCCAAAACAATAAGTGGTGTTGTGGATATAAAATATATTTTATTGAGGTTCTGATAGAGTACTGGTTTTGTTTGAAATGAATGGTTTTTCATCATGGTGAGTTTTGTTAAATTTTTTAATCTTTTTTAATGAAATATTTTATGTTTCTTCTTGATAACTCATGTGTTAGCCTTATGTGTCTTTTTTGGTAATATATATTTTAGGTAGCATCTAGGATATTATTTTTATTTATATGTATGATTTGGATCTGTGATCATTATATTGGGCTCTCGATTTTTAGAATGGTTTTTCATTTTTAGTATTGTTTGTATTTCATGTTTTATAGTTGGGCAGTTAGGGAATTTTGGTGTTGGGTTTTTTTGTGACTAATTTGAAGTCATTTTATTTGTGGGGTGAATATTTTTGACATTTGGATTTGTGCTTGGATCACTAGGATTGATATTTTACTCAAGATGATTAAAACGTCATTTTTCTAGATTCTATGAGTTGTAAGGCCATAACCATAAAAATTACTTATTCTAGTTACATTAAACTATAATTTACATGAATACATTCCCAATTGTGTTTTAGGTTTAAATTTTTAATGATTTAGATAATAAATCGTATATTAAAATTATATATATTAAAAAGTGTACCCTTTTATTTTGTATCCATTTTACCCATAGTGAAAATGTTTTAATATATAACAAGTAGAATTTTTATGAAAAATCATAATAATTTTAACCATGAACTTATCCTTTCCCCTGATCATACATAATACTTGTAATAAACATTATTAAAAAAAATATGAGCACAAAAAACCAAACAAGGGACATAAAAATAATGAGAAATTTTAAGTCCAAGGTTACATATATTAAATAACCTTTTTCAAGATAAACATTGTGCATAAAAAATAATTTATTACACAACAACAACATTGTTTGCAAGAAACATTTCATAAAAATTTATGTAAGAAATATTAATGGAAAAAATAAATATTATTTATTATTAGTTGGAAAGATGAGAAACTCATATTAAATTTTTTACAATTTTATACTTTTCTGTGCATAAAATGTAGAATATGATTTTCTTTAGTCATATGATCACTATTTTACCTTCATAAATCTTAATATTCCCTTAAAACCCCATATAATTCATTGATAAAAAATTTATGTTTCATCATAAACCATTTCCATATCACCCTTGCAATCAAATTTATAAATGTAATAACCATACTTTTGACTTCCATAACCAATTAATTGGAGGGATATCCCAGACCAACCCTTCTATGGTTTATTAAGGAACCACCCATATTTGGTTAATAATGTAACTACCCATTCTTGATTACTAATGAAATAACTTATCATCATTATAAATTACATGAAATAAAAAATATGTAAGACTTCACTTTCCTCATTACAATTTTAAAATATTCTTGAGGAATATAACCATTTCGTTTTGAAATTACTAATATAATAAAATTTTATTTTAAAAAGGAAAATATTATCCTAAAAAAATAAATTGTAAAATTTTAATTGAATATTCAATTGAAATTTTATTCATGCTCATGGGAAAATCCATTATTTTCATATAATTTAAAAAAAAAATATATTCAGTTTTTTTCTTCAAAAAATTCACAATGAGTTACATTTATTTAACTATAAAAATATTTTATTAAAAAAAGTTTTTCACAAGTAAAACATTCCTAAAATATGAAATTAAAAAATTGATATAAAATAATTCATAATTTTAAAAAGATTATTTGAATAAATTTACAAAGATTAAAAAGTGTGGGGTATGGGGAACCTTAAAAGACTAATTTTAAAAGAATATCCCTTAACACGAGTCTTACATATCACATATGTCATATTACTTCATGAATAATTAGAATATGTTAATTATTTAGATGAATAAGTTATTATTTAATGATTATTATTCCTTATATTTTATTTCATAACATTATATAATTAATTACTAAATAAATTAAATTATCATCGAACATTTTGAAAATATTTGATTCATAATCCAAAAAATAATTTTATAGGTTGTAAATGTTCATAGAGTTAATTATTCAATCCTATCCAAAATAAAAATCTATTTATAATTACCATTTTAATACATAAATTATAATTTTAAATCATACCACTAAATAAAATTATTAAAATTAAACTACATTACAATCATGGAGACAGTATGTTGTACATGAGATTTAGTAATGTATCCATTTTTTAATCATTATGGAGATAATGAGATTATTACTTTATATTTCTGAAGTTTTCCAAATATAATAATTGCTTTAAAAATTTTAAATATACTTATATATATCATCCATATAAAATAGTGATCAAAACGAATCACCTCAGTTCCTGAAGGTGGTAGTGTACAAGTACACATGAATGATGTTATTATTTTTGATTAATTGGAAACATGAAAAGGTAAATTTTTATATGATCTCTTTGTAAGGATAATTATTCCATGAATATCACATATAAACATTAATTCAATAATTATATTCAGTACATAAGAGATGGTGATGTAAAAAAAATAAAATCAATTTAGGACGTAATAGTCTTCCATACACACAAATGTTTGTTTCCATTCCATTTTGTACGAATTTGAGATTGATAGAGGGTTTTCTATTAATACAACAACAACTAAGTAAAATCATTATAATTATGTTTTTATACAATAATTGTTAAATAAAATTTTATGATGGTGGGAGAAGAAATAAAAAAATGCATGTTTAAAAATGATTATTTGGATGTCTTCTTTTATATTAAACCATAAGACTAATAATGTAGGAATTATTCCAAATATAAGGCTTATAAAATGTGATGTGGGATTTTTGGAAGGTATTTGGGAATAGAATTTTTAATTCAAATTGGATTATATTTGTGAAGTAGTGGGAGTAATAGATTCATTTATATAAGAGAGGGGGGGGGGGACAGTCATGGAATTATCCATATATTAAACTAATATAAATTAGTTTTCAATTAAAATTGATATATAAATATTTATATCTAATATAGAATGAGTATGGATTTTAATATTCACAGAAAATAATAACTAGACATGTTTGGATTACATTTATACAATTAAATTTTTTTATCGTTAGTTAAAACCTTTCACATATAACATGACCATAAGGATATTCTCATATTGTGGGTTAATATAGCTTTTAAAAATGGAAAATTATCCTATTAATAGGAAATTTTTATATAATAAACAATAAACTAATAAAATGGAAAAATACATGTTTTATATAAACTTTAGGTTTTTTAATAAATTATTATTTACTGCAATATATAAATAATGTCAATTTTTAGAAATATTCGATACATTTATTTTAATCAAATGAATAAAACTTGTAAAATTAGGAAACAATATCTTAATTCATATGTAAAATTTAATACGAATCTACAAAATTATTTTATGGCACAAACTATGTCACTTTATATTACTTGTAATATTTTTATTATCATTTATCTGACTTTTTCATTAATTGAATAATTATTGCAACAACGATGTGTATTTTTGTAACGTAATAATATCAGCACTAATTTTTTTTATAAAAATTTATTACCATGATGAAGAGAAATAATTTAAATTTTAAAATATTTTTAATAACTGAACATAGCCTCTACCTACCCATTTGAAAAAAATATTATAGTTATTAAAAATAACAGTGTGACAATTTTACTCTTCCTTAAATAAAATTTTAAAAAATTTATAATATAATAAAAATGGATAAAAATTATATATAACCCAATCATGGTAGATTATTGATTAAATTTAGTCTTCTAATAAAATAAAATCATGTATTATGATCATTTTGTAGTCCCAATCATTTTATTTTGAACCATTAATTACACGATTTATCCTTTAGTGGGGATAAAAATAAATGAGGATATTATTCATAATGATCAAAAAATAAAGGGAAATATTTACCAAATTCAAACAGAATGATTAAATACAATTTAATCCATTTTATAAAATTCAAAATAATTTTTTTAAAATTTATTTCAAAATCAAACTAAAAAATTGTGACAAAAATATGTTTTTCCAAAAAAAGATCTTGTAAATTTTAAAATGATTATATAATATATTCAATTATAATATAAATTTTATAAATGATATTTATATTTTTTAAATCTTAAGGAACAAAATATATTTTAAATATAATCCAAAATTTATTTTTTATTTTTATATACATAAAAATAAAATAAATTTTTTAATTAAAAATATTGTTTTCACTATTCACTGAAAAATAAATATTTTAAGAACATTCTAAAAATATCATCATAAGTTAACATTAATATTATGAATAAGAAAATATAAGTTATATTTTTAATTAAATTTTATAAAATGAAAAAAAATTAAACATAACATTCATTCAAAAAATCATAAAAACTATTCCTTAATAAAATATGTTTCAAAATAAATAAGTGTCTTTATTAAAAAGAGAGTAATTATTTAAAAATAATTAATTAATATATTTTTCAATTAAAAATAATTAACTAATATATTATTAATTATTTTTACATTATATATTTCATTATGTAGATAATACTATTCATCCCCCCCCCCCGATTTTACAACCTGGTTATAAGAGTAAAATTTTACTAATAACAATAATTCATTAATTGTTCGAGATTGGGGTTATGTATCATATACACTATCATACAAAGTCTTTGTTTTTTATAATATCTGGATAATACATTCTCCCTCATCCCCAACATCTTAATAAATTCTATCATCGCAACAAAATCCCTAGCTCTGTAACAAGGGTTTGACTTTTAAGAAAACCGTTGTTCAAATTCCCCATAATAAAGTGGTTTTATAAAAAATATTCCTCAAATAGGGATAGGGAAGTATGAAGGCTATCTAGATTAACACATCACTTGGTTTCCATGTGGGAAAACAATGGTGAAAAGTGAAATCATGGGCAATGAAGAAAAATATAACTCTCGAGGAAGGATTGAGAGTTATGGTGAAAATGGCCAAGAGGAATATAACCATAAAATTGTAAATTGGTGATGGTTTAAAAGACCATGTATTCCATGAAACGATAAGTAATCGGATAAAAGTTTCTTCAAGAACCATTTACTATATTTGAGGAATTCCATTTATATCTAGACTATGAAAAAAGGGAGTTATACTTAATTGACATGTTAAATTTTATTCATGAATCAATTTTATCCATAATCTCATATTTTTCTCTAAACTATGAGTAATCAAGATGAATATTTCATTCTTAAAGCATAGAAATCAAATATTAATGGTTTAATTAATCTAGAAAAGGTTAAAAATATATTCCTCTTACCATTATATATTTACCAAAACCAAAAATTTTAGGATATTACAAGATAATTCAAAAAATGAATAAACCTTGCTATAAAGAAATGTACTTTTATTTCCAAATATCAAAAGTAATACCAAAATATTAATATAGATCATTTGAAAATAACATTCCTTAAAATTATTCCTAATATTATTAACAATGATAAAAATAAAAAATTCAAAATTATTTGATTAAATAATATTATAAGATTATTATACCATTTATCTCAACTTATCTTGAATAAATCCTAATTAAACATTCCAAAAATTATATACCATATTCATACAATCTATAAAATATACTCTTCATTTCCATAAATAACATTAAGCTCTATAAATACACTTTAAAATAATATTTTCCCGAAAATTTAATTCAACCATTATTCCTAAAGTAATGAACTATAATATTTTGTTTAGATTAATCATATATGGTTCCAAAAGTTTTGAACATTTTTAGAAATAATATTAATCACATATTCACTAAATCATATTAATTCCTAGTGGTATCTCTATAAGGAAACATATGTTCCCAAACTGAAGTTAACTTTTATATATCAGGTTATTTATATAATAAAAAAACATTGCATACTAAGTAGAACATAATGTAGCCCAGAAGTAGGTTATGCACTATTTTCATCCATAAATTGTGGTTTCAAGCCTCACAGTCTTACTAGATGTGAATGGTAGTCTTCCAGCCTATAGGATTCCATTTTTATAAAATTATATTAATCTGATCATTATATGATTTCCAGAAATGTGATGAAAATTACCCAAAATAACCTCAATATATTAAAAATTAATGAAATTGTTTATCCTAAATGGTTATCTCATACCTTTCATTTTTATCCCTAAAAATTTAATAACTTATAATTACATCAAATTAAAAAATCATATAAACACTATTGGTTATGGATACTTTTAAAAGTATGTTTAGAAAAAAAATGAAATTCTTCCATAAATACATTTTTCACATGACAAACTTCAGTGTTTTATATACCTCAGACATACACAAAAAAATAATTAAAGACTCCCAAATTACTCCCCTCACCAAAAAGAGTATTAATTATTTTGAACTTATTTCCTCCAAAAAATACCATTAATCTTAAATAACTAATATATACACATATTAATAATTCAGAATTATTTATAATCCATTAACCATGATTTTCAGTCCCATCCATTAATACTTGTTTCCTAAAATCAAATATATTAATCTTGTTCATGGTCAAAATGGTGTCAAAACACATACTGCAGAATAATTCATACCTTTCCTATGTCATTTGTAGTTTCCTAATCATAAAATGTAATGGAATTAGGTCTATCTAAAAAGATATTTGTATGGTCTTACTGATCCCATTTGTGATCTTTACTCCTAGGAAATGACATTTCATAATGAACATCATCTCTAAATTTGAAAAATTCATTGGATTCCTTATGAATATGTTATTTCACATTTATAGAGATAACTAAATACTTTTCCTTTTTTTCCTTGGATGATTATTAATTTATTCCCTCATTTGTAACATATACTACATCTTCCCATTCTCCTAATACATTTCAATGGGATCTTCTTTCAACTTTTTTGACACCTTGCTTATTCAAAACATTTACCATTATGATCTTCACTACATGAACTTCTACGAGCCTTTATTTCCCTCATAATTAATTATATACAAAACTCACAAATGTTCATGTTGTTAATTATTACTCATTATAGCTGGTTAAGAATAACCATAGGAGTTATCAATATAGATCGCATTACATTTGATTTCTACTTAATAAAATCTCAAAATTTTCCTTCACAACCATTATTACATCACTTTCTACTGGATTATGCAATTTACTAAAAACAAAATGGAAAGTGTTATAATATTAATAAAACATAATATACCATCTTATGAGGATGATAAATAATAATATATTATTAATCATGTTATCCTCAACTCTATATATTTCTAAAAAATTACCATAATTATCCCTAACATACTATCATTTGTGGTTATAAAGAATTTTTTACTTTTTCCAAATAATATATTAATGTCTAAATTTGTCTAAACCTTTTGATGATACCAAGTAAAAAAACATTCCTTCAAAATCTCATATTCAATTGGCATTAAACTACAATTGATATTCTTACATTCCCAAATATAATTTCTGTTTTAATTTTTTGGGATATTTTTCTTAACATTTACCTAAAACATCATATTTAAAAAAGTGGAAACATCTATTCAGTATCCATTTCTACCAAAAAAACAAATATTTTAAGAAATAAAATTATTTCAATCCTGGAAACATGTTAAAAAATTTCATCTTGAACTCATCCATATACCTAGTAGACAATAATCCCTATTAAAACCATTTTAAAATATTGAATGGGCACCAAAATTGCATTATCTAGCACAAAGGGATATAAAGAAACCATTATTCAATGATTATATATAAAAAATTTCATTTTTAAGAATAAACATTGGGCATAAAATAAAAATATTCATACCTAATGAATTGCTTTCTCTTTTGAAATATTTTATCAGAAATATAAAAATGAAAAAAATACATTATGATTTAATTGAAAAAAAAAATCATAATAGTTTTTTCATAATGATATACCTTTCACTCCATAAAAGAGGAATATTAATTCATTTAAACATATTTTCATTATTATTACTTGTTAAATCATAAGATTTTAATAAAAAAATATCATGTATAGATAAAACATGTAGGATACATGTGACATCATTTCCATATCACACATAAAACCACACTTAGAAATGGAATAACCATACAATCAGTATGTATACCCAATTCATTAGAGGGATATCACATACCCTCCCATAATTGGATTATGATGAAACTATTCGTAATTATTTAATATCCTAAACACCAATAATTGGTTTATGTTGAATCTACCCTTCCTCATAGAAATTTTTAACGACCATATAAAATAAAAATTTTCGTTTTCATAATTATATTCAATAAATATTCTTGAGGAAAAAATCCTTTCATTTTTAAAATTAGTTATTTTAAAAAAAGGATGCAATTAAAATGTATAACATTATAATTTAAAACAACCTTATAATCATTTAATATAATCCTTGAAGAAAATATTGGTTATGAGGGTGGAAAATATCATTCATTTCATATAATATAAAATGTATTCCTTAAATACATTTTTTAGAGAAGTGACAGATTGAATCATTTGGAATGTGAAAAAATGATTGTTTTTTACCTTTTTCTCTAAAATTCAATCATGGGGAAAATGAATTTAAAGAATCAAAAGAGAATAGTATTTTTTTAAAAAAAATAGAAATTATAGATATGGGGAAAAAGATTGTATTAAGTGAGACAACAGAATATGATTTTTTTAAACTTCTCTAACCCTAGTTTTGATTCATCACTTATATTCTTTATGTTCGTGAATAATAAAAATTGGGTAATTATTTACTTTTTATGATTTTTTTCAGATATATTGTTTATTTTTTATATCATACCTTGTCATAATTAATTTCATAATAAATTAATTTTACATCGGATGTTGTGATGATATTCAATTCATATATGAAAAATGTATTTAATATGTCGAAAATGGTCAAATATGTCATTATTTTAACTTTTTTAGAATAAAAATCTGGAAGTAATTATCATTTTTATAGATAAATTGTAATTTAATATACAACCATTAAATATGGTTATTATGAATGAACAATGTCATAATAATTTAGATGATAAGTGTAATGTCTCAGACCTCTCATTTCCATTACATTGTGAAAATGTGGGTATTGAGGTGCTCTGAGAAGAAATGGTGACTCATTTTAGGAGTTTTTGAGAAATCATATTTTCTGTTGGTAAGTGGCATTGGTAGGTGTCATTAGAAGGTCTCATTGGTATGTGGAGTTGGATGGTGACATCGTTATGTGCCATCAGTAGGTGGTGTCGGTTGGTTATGTGGTGGTTCATGTCAGTGACTCGCATCGGTAGGTTGAACCAATGACCTACATTAGTAACTCGTTGTCAGTGAGTGGTGTCAGTGAGTGGCATAAACGAGTGGTGTTAGTGACTCTTATCAGTGACTTGCTTCAGAAGGTTGTCTCAGTGACATGCATCAGCGAGTCACCCAACAATGAGTCATTTCCAGTTTTTCCTAGATATTCCAGTTTCACCAATTTACATTTTATATGAATTAATTGGAGTATAAAAACATGTCTAAACATTTTTAATTTCATTTCAAAGGATATTTATTTTATCTTTTATATCTTAATCCTCCAGATACATTGAAATAGTCATGTCATGTTGTCTTGAACATGACTTGTCTTTAATGGCCTTTGAAATTATTTCCTTCTATTGATATAGGATCTAGGATTCTAAAGATGAGACTCCTCATTCTCGGTGTGTTTCCCTTTTCTCGTGACACTCAAGCATCATATAACCATTCTTCTTTAAGAATCCAGGAATTTTTCTTCACCTTTGGATCAAGTTTCCCTGGCGCATTTCATACCACTTTTTTGGCACGAGGAGGAGGTGTTGTTCATCTGTTTCATTAGGTAAACATTTTTCCTTCAACACTCATAACTGTGTATCTTGCAGGGTTGGTATATGAACATTTCCTTATTAAGATGGAAGAATCCCTAATTAAAAAAGTCAATTTAATCTTTGAAATATCAACATATAGGTTCTATATAAACGTGATCAGTGCTACAATTTTGTTATTATTGATACAATAATCTGTATGGGCAATGTGCTTATGGAAAATCATGGTCATTAGTGGTCTTTTATTATCCACTTGGAATGACTTTTGATGTGTTGTTTTTAATCACATACTGCATAACTGTAAATATAAAATCCATTATCCATGTATATTCGTTTAAATAAATGGATACCCCAGGATCGAACTGCTCTGTAATAACCACTAAATTTATCGTAGTAGAATAAAAGAATGAGTGTTTGTTAAAATAGAATAAATATTTAATTTTTGGTGGGGTTGTGTGATTTTAAGGCTTTCTTCTATTTTGTTCATTATGGAATGGATGGATAGTGGTTTAGAAGTGGGACTACAGGTTTAGGTTATGCTACATTTACATTATTGGCGTGATGGGTGTGTAGTTTTTACACAGTGGGGTTGTTGGGTATGTTGTGATGAGGTGTATTGTGGGGTTTGGGAGTTTATTAGGGGGTTTCCTATTGAGAGTAAGGATTTGGAGGAAGGAAATTGAAGAATTATGATGAAAGTGGTTGGTATATGTCTAAATGGAGAGGAAATTTGTTGTAAGTTGTTTGGTTGTGTGGTTTGTTACATTGTGTATTTGGTGACTCTTTTCCATATAATAAATGTTCCTTGTGTTGTGCCTATTAGTTTCCCAAGTACGGATGGAATGAATAAATCAATTATTTAACAAAGAATGATAACTAGATCAACTAATTGTTTTGAATTATGATTTGAGTTGTGTCTTTTTGTGAATGGCCTTCTTTTATCAACTTCAAAGGTGAAAATCATTATCCTAATATGTTCCTGTAGAGGTATAAACAAAGGACTTTTAGTGGGATAGTTTTTATTTTGAACCACATAGGTTGGTCTGTGTGTTTCCCACAATCACACACACATATATATACATGTAGTTCCTTGTGATTTCTTTACGCACCCCACCCTAGTTGAGGACCATGTTCCCAATACCCCTGTCATTATAGGGGAGGGTCCCTTTCCCAAACATCCTGATGGGAATATGGATGGATGGACACCCAAACTTCTTTGCTCCCTCTTCCATGTTGT
Organism: Viscum album; assembly: GCA_963277665.1. NCBI lineage: Eukaryota > Viridiplantae > Streptophyta > Magnoliopsida > Santalales > Viscaceae > Viscum > Viscum album. Next base: position 1,444,875,849 of record OY728151.1, on the reverse strand, counting down.
GTTATCTCATGATCCTTCAGGCAGGTTGTGGTTTGTGGGGCCCAAGTGTATGCAGGAAATTTGTGGTTTCCCATGTGTCTTCGAGATGAGATGTGTTCTACATTCCAAGGATTGTATTGGATATGGTGTGGTATGTGGCCCAGGTGTTTTTGGGAAGGATTTTTTATGGTATGTGGGTCAGGAGAGTGCAGGTGGTTTGTGAAATGGTACTTTATGAGAATATTGAAATGCCAATACATTTCCTGTTATGGTGTTAGATCATCTAATTAGTGGGAAAGTGTTGTGGGGTATCCTATCATCGATGTTATCTATATTACCTTACTTGAATTATGTTATTTTTGGGAGCATGCATTTGGTTTTGTTGGTGTGGTTAGTATACCTTATGAGGTTCTTTTTATTTCTATTGTTTTCTCATATGGGCCTTTGTCTGCTTCTCCACATATGAACGAGAGACGTTGGTTTTTCCCTATTAAGATTACAAGTATGCTCACCCTACCTATATAAATAAACATTCAGTATACCAGGAAGACTCTGTTAACAGTGCTAGGTAGCACTAGCTTAAACATTGGGGATAATTAACGTTTTTCTGATAAGATATTCTTTAGGTATTTACATTGGATACACATTATTCTGTATCAATTACATTTCAAACATGCACATGGGATTGTTTTTTCATATCCTTTATAAGTATACTTTCCCTGAGTTTTTTTGAGGTTGATACAACTTATCTCCATATATTGGTTACTAGAAAAAGCATAAGGCCTCCCATTTGCGAGATTTCTATACTCTTGGTGTTGGTCCCCACCCTAGGTCCTTCTAGAGGTGGGACTCCAGGGGTCATTATCTCTATTCCATCATTTCCAACTCAGGAGGGGCATCTTGGGAGGGAAGGGGTTAGGAAAGAATTGTATCTGAGCTGATGGTTGAGATATGGGATAGATTTTGGAGTTAGGCACAATGTGGATTACATGGTATGGTAGGAAAAAAGTGTGTGTTGATCTTGATGTTTGACATAAGCTAGGGAAGAACATTTAGGAAACCGGATTTTAGTGCCCCCACGATCTGATGCATGGACTCTAAGTCTACCGAACAACTATGGGAAGCTACAATTTTTATATGTTAGGGTCCCTAGGGACGGTACATTTGTCATAAAAAATTCTATTATGATTTGATTATGGATGTTTTGGGATGTTTGGAGAAAATAATGAGTTAAATGAGTTAATGTAAAGGTTTAAATAAAATTACATACCAGTCAATCATAGAAATTCCTTGTTTACATTTCAGCTATGGAACCCGATCATCGTTCGTGTGTAGTGAATGCAATGGAGGATCCATAGGCCGACCCAGTAGATTGACATAGGGGTGACCTAGTGGAGGAGAATGGTTGATGGTGGTAAATGATACGAAATTCCCAGCAAGAGACTCTAGGAAATTATGAGGGCAGTTTCATTGATGTGGAGAAGGATATTTAGCTTAAGGATCTTATTATCACCATCATCATGATCTGGGCTCTAACACAGTACCAGGTTATCTAGGCCGTAAGATAGATTCGAGACTCTGTGTGCCAGTGCTGGATATTATACCATTGAGAGAGTAAAGTGGCTGATGTATTGTGGGCTGACATAGAGAAGGAGTTCTAAGAGGATATCCTTCCATTCACCATAAAGGCTGAGAATAGGCTAAAGCTACTCTCCCTTCATTAGGGGAGTATTTTTACATGACATATAAGGATCATGTTCATTGATCCTATTTGTTTTTCTCAGGATAACTTTTTAGATGATTAGTCTTGTGAGAGATGCTTACATGATGAACTTCTCCCTTTTTTCATGTAATAGGTTACCCCATTTTCCATGCTAACGTATATTGAGTTCAAGAAGAATGAGGAGGTGGTTGAGAGGATGAACTAGTGAGGATTTCTATAGTGAAAGGGGAATCGGCCTGGTTAATTGATGGGAAAGTCTATCAGGAACATATCATAAGTTCCAGGGCCATTGAGCTTCTGACCGGTGGGGAGGCGACCACAGTAGTTACTATTTCGACTAACAGGTCCTCGTGCCTATCATGTGGGTCTGGGGCTGGTGTGTTATACTAGTGGAGTCTATGTAAATTGTTATACTTTTTTATAAAATTTTTTACGCTCAGTAATGTAGAGGTGGGTAGGTCTAGTTCCCACCTCAGATGCAGTTTCTGGTAGGGTTGTTCCAGCAGCAAGGACAGTTGCCTCATGCTCCACTGAGGGAACACAAAGAAGGATGAGGCCAACCCTAGGGTGTTTTTATGGGACCTTGGAATGTGATTGGATGAGGAGGTAGCCTTCATCATATGGGCTTAGGGGATGGGTGTGTTCAATTTCATTGTAGAGGAAGAAGTTCCAGTAGGGAAAGATATCATTCTCCATACAATTATCTTGTTCATTACTCTTGTGTGTACCTTGTTTGATTTAGGATTCCCACGCTTCTTTGTCACACCCAATCTATCCAATACTCTAATATTATACATAGTGATACATGCCATGCCCCTGATGTTGAGTATGCCATTTGGATTCTAGATCAGTTTGATTGATGCGTGCTGGGGAGGTAAACTGAAGATTGGACAACAACTGTCATGTGGGGAACAGTACTTTCTCTATATGCAAGCATAAAATTACATTTTCATGATCAACTATTTGTATTCCATGCATTATATTTTCTAATACATCATGATAATAGTTGTGTATTAATATATAGATGGTTAGTGTGTGGCCATCACCTGTGAGAGGAGATTTCAGGTAGGTAGTCGGTGAACGGAGCCTCTTATTTCTTTATTGTCTGAACTATTGTTGGAATCGGTGGGTGTTGTGATGGTAGAGGTTATGAGAGTTGTTTTTGTGTTATTAGATGTTTTTCATGAGGATTTTGTGACTCTACCCCATCAGCGTGACATTGATTTTGGGATAGACTAATTATCAGGTGTTTGTCTCATTTTGATGGCTCTTTATTAGATGGAACCTTTAGAACTATGAGAGTTGAGGATTCAAGTATATGATATGATGAGGAAGGGATTTATCCGGACTAGGGTGTCTCCGTGGGGTGATCTATTATTGTTTTTAAATATGTCAAATGGAGGTATGAGGTTTTTCATTGAATACCCGTGGTTGAATCTGGTCACGTCCAAGAACAATTACCCTCTCTGAAGGATATACTATCTTTTTGACCAAATGAGTGGATAAAGTTGGTTCTCTATGATATATATATGGTTTTGGTATCACTATCTGAGGGTAATGGAAGGTGATATCATGAAGGCCTCTTTCAGGTGTAGGTATGGGCACTTCCAATTAATGGTTATGTCATTTGGTGTTACGAACACACTGGTCGTGTTCATGGGGCTCTTGATCTCTATCCTTCATGAGTTCTTAGACTGGTTTGTCATCATGTTAATAGATGAGCTCCTAATATACATATAGTTATTTGAAAATCCTACCAAACATCTCAGAACTATCTTAGATGTTATTCAATGCCACATGCTCAATGGGAAGTTTTCCAAATATATGTTCTGGATGAGGGAGGTTCACTTCCTTGGGAATTTGGTGTATCAGTAGGGTATAGCAGTGGACCCATCATAGGATGAGTCAAATTTTTATAGAGCAAGAAAAAATAATGTTGTAGAGTTTTATATTTTTATCAACCTCATGGGCCATTACTAGATATTTGTAGCCTATTTCTCTAGAATTAAAGCTCTTTTTAAAACTGTAAATAGAAAAGTCCATGATTTTGTGGGGAGTGAGTAGTGTCCGGAAGCATTCAGATATCTTAATGGGGACATGTTTAGTTCTCTAGAACTCATTTTTTTTGGAGGAGGGCGTTATGTTCTAGGTGTTTTTTGATGATTGTTGTCTATGTTTGGGAGGTGTGCTGATGAAATGGGGGGTGGGGAGTGATATCTTATGGTTCTTGGAAGTTACATCTTCATGAACATAACTACACCAACCATGATATAGATATATAGGTGATCAAGTTTACACTAATGTTTTTTTGAAATTTGTAACACCATGACCCCAGTTACCCAGAGTCGGTGCATTATTACATAACATTGGCATGATCATAAGAAAGATAAAATATCGAAAGACCGATTGGTTTAGTAGCCTTGAAAACACTAGATATATTCATAAAGTTTTACATTACATCATAAAGTGAAAAACTACTACAAAAACATATTGTCTCCATAGTCCACACTATTATCCCCTCATAATATCCCTGCAGGTCATTCATAATTTACTTCTTCAGTGAAAAATAAAACATAGAAAAGGGGTGTGCTCAAATGCCCAGTAAGGATAAAAATATAGCGAAAACCTTCATAAATAAGAAAAAACATTTAAGGCAATGTATATCTAAAACAAAAGCCTTTTAAACTTGAACTTCAACATTATATGGAAAAAATAAAATGAAATAATGACATTTACTTATTCACATGGATATTCTACTAATCGAATAATCACATGCAATATCAATAACCACTTTCATAATGATGGAATGAATAATTCCAGACTATCATAACCACATAGCCAAGGCCTCGTGCCAAGACTAGAAATAATATTTTTTCAAGGCCTTTTGGCAAGACACTAGTTTGTCTCATGAGACCTACCGATGTATCGACGAGCTATAGCGGGCTCCACCCGTCACATATTAAGTCCAATGCATTCCCATATGAAAAGGTTTAAACATAACATAAACATTCATATTAAAACTAGTATACGAAATGTAAATAATTCATCCACAAACCATGAATGGTATAAAAATAACACATCCACAGTGAAACATATCACAAAACATTCAATACAATATAGAAGTTTGGTATCATAATAAATCTACTTCAAATAATCGTAAAATCCATCAAAGGATGTTGACATAATTGAAATCAAAACTCTGTTTAGAGAAATATCTCTTGGTATTTTTAAATCATTTAAGAATCATATATTTATAAAATAAAACATTTCCTTTGAAAATATTCTTATAAGATTGTTAGGGAAGCTTCGATGATTTTATAATGGTGGAAAATAGCCGCACTCGCCGTATATGTTAAAAACAATTCTTACCTTCATTCTGTCAAAAAGGTTAAAAAGAACCTTGTTTGGAAAACGATGGAATGATTCCATTATAAACCTCTTATAAAAAGTCAAATAAGGGTATAAATGAATTTAACCCATATTCTTGTAAATAGTAAAAATGTTTTGAAATACATTTTTATGAAACATGGATGTGGATGATAAAGAGATCCCAGTAGATTATTACGTATAAACAACCTCGAATAATGAAGAGATTGCGAAATAAACCCTTACCTTGTACTTTTACTTGGTTGGGGGTAGGTTAACCTCCTGTATAATGGTGAAATAATTGTTATTAAATTATACAAGAATATGATATCATATATGATCTTTTAACATTGAGTTGTTAATAATATCTTAGTATTATCGTTGTTTCGGGTGTTATCTTACTCGTTTTATTTTATATGTTTTGTTTTGTAAGCCATGTTTGTCATGGATAGGTTGTATCTTATTCATATCCAGAATGATATCAAGTCCTTATATACTATTATTAATCATCAAATGAGAATTATACTCGAATGGATACAATGGAGAATGAATCTTATTCTGTTCGTGGAGACAGTAGTCCGTACGTACACACGAGCGACAATATCATTATTTTGATATTAAAATAATATATAATTGGATGTTATATCTTATATAAATAATCATTATCATGTTATATTTATTATTTAAATGAATTACAGTTCATTATTATACCCATACATATAATAATTTATTGAATAACAATTACACCACGACATGGAGACGGTAAGCCGTACGTACGCACGTATGATGAAATGTCATTCAAAGGATGGATATAATACTGAATATGGTTGTACCATATTTATAATAATATTAAAGTATATAGGAGATACTAGATTCATTATTTTAGAATGGGAATAACAAAGAAAGAAGAAGTGGAAGAAGAAAGGAACTTGAAAAATGGTGGTGAAATCATTACCTCTTCTTCGGGTTCTTCCTTTTGATTTGATCAAAAGGGATCCTTAAGTTGGATTTATGACCAATGTAAGGCCTCTTGGATGAATTGGGGGAAGTAGAGAGTATTTGGGAAGAGTTTGGCCAAGCCAAAAGGCTTTGAAGGTGTGAGTTAATGAGAAGGGAGAGTGCCCTTTTATAAGAGGGGTGAGGGGCACCTTTAGAAAAGCTAGAAATATTATAAATTCATATTCGGGTTCTAATGGCTCCAAAGTGGATTATTTAAAGGTTAAGGTGGGGATAGTTCGAAAACCACACAACCAATAGAATTTAGACAGGTTTGGGTTAATATATTAACCTTACCATTAAGTATTAACTCTTAGTTAATTAGTTTCACTTTTACAATGTCTCTTTGTATTTTTATATTATATGGTTAATATAATTACTATATACATCCAAGAGACCCCCAAGTGGTCCATTAATGATAAAACTATTATGATATAAGTATCTTGGAGGATCCTTATATTTTTAGGAATTTAATATCAATTAATAATATAATATTTGTTTTAAAAATTATTTTATGTCAATTTTGACACTATTCAATAATTGATTTTTGTGAAACTCATAACAGAATTATTTCTTCTAAAAAACTTACATAAGTAACTCATAACATGTCATATTAACCTATAAAATTAGTTTAATTCATTAAAAGTCTCAAATTATATTTATTTGGGTATTTATAATATCAATTAATTTATGTTTTCACTATTATGGTAATTCCTGCATCATCGTTGTGTCATAAATAAATTAAATTATTTAATTTCTAAAAATTATAAATAAAATATCAATATGTAGGAAATCTTTTTATCCTTCTAATGAATATTTACAATAGAATTTATCTTATGTATAACCCTATATTAATAATGTTTTAGTAAATAAACATTGATTTTAACTCTTTTAACTCTTCTTTGAATTAAATAATATTAAATGTTCTAATCTAATCCAAGTGGATCTAAATGATAATATTTTATTCCTAATGTTGTTTTCGGTTGAGATACACTTGTCTAATAGAATTAGGACATGTGTTAGGGTAATATTAATATCATTTTTACCCTTAATTACCCTATTTACTTTTAACCGTGGTATATAAAAGTAAAACGTTACTATTCACCAAAAATTATTTTCATCTCATTGACACACATTTTACTCCTTTATATTAACTGTGTCTCTCGTATTTTCGAAATTCCAATCACAGAAGCAGTAAAATTAAGTTTTATGAAAAATTCAGTTTTTTAACTACCACTAAGTAGTTTCACTATTCATAAAAAATTGAAGTTTTTCAGAATAGTGACAAAATTTCACCCTAAGATATAATTGAGATTCCAAATTCAAAAATGATGTCTATTTTACCAAATTCCAAAAATATAAGTTGAATTAATTAATTTTATAATTAATTCCCGTTGTTACAATAAACAGCGTGTTTTTAAGAAACAATATATATCAAAAGATTGACAATTTTTTATGTCCAATTTCAAAGTGAAATTAATTATAATGAACACCATTGGATAAAATGGTAAAAATATATTCTAATTATACCTTAAAACCACTAAATAATATAATTTATCACTATAAATTATTTTGATTAAAAAAGTTGTTTTTAAGTATTTTTCACTATTCATAAAAATTGGAAGCTCTTAGAAAAATACCAACAATTCAACTTAGGATAATTTCGATATTGTGAATCCAAAAATGAAGTCCATTTTAAAATATAAAATATATATAATTTCAAAAAGTAGGTATTACTATTCATAACGACTAGTTTGATTGTTTGTGGTGTGTTAGAACTCGATGTTGCGTACAACACACGCTATCGCATTATTCCAAGAGAAGCGTACCGTAGAAGCTTGGGGTGTAACATTCTCACCTCCTTCAAATAATTTCTTCCTCGAAATTTCTAGAATACTACAGCATGAAAAGACTCATGCGGTTGTTCATCATAAGTTCCTCGGGTTCCCACGTTGCCTCGTCCATCTTATGGTTTCCCCACAAGACTTTTACCAGACGAGTCGTCTGGTTTCTCAGTACTTGTTCTCTCATATCAAGAATCATGACGGGCTCTTCGCAATAAGACAGATCGGGTTCCAGTTCTAATTCCCCATAGGTGAGTACATGCATTGGGTCAGGCATGTATTTGCTTAATAGAGATACGTGGAACACATCGTGAACTTTGGAGAGACTTGGCGGCATTTCCAATCGGTAAGCTACAGCCCCAATTCATTCTAGAATTTCGAAAGGTCCGATGTACCTGGGACTCAATTTACCTTTCTTACCAAAACGTATGACTCCCTTCCATGGAGATGCCTTCAGGAAAACATGATCACCGACTTCAAAGTCCAAATCTTTCCTTCGATTATCAGCATAGCTCTTCTGCCTAATTTGAGATGCTTTGATGTGATTTTGGATTACCTTCACCTTTTCCAACGTTTCCTCCACCAGTTCTGGGCCTACAAGTTTTCTTTCACCAACGTCATCCCAACAGGTTGGTGTGCGACATCTCTTTCTGTATAACGCTTCATATGGTGCCATCTGAATACTCGAATGGAAGATATTGTTATAGGAAAAATCTACCAGAGGTAAATATTGATCCCACATACCCTGAAAGTCAAGTGAGCAGGATCTCAACATGTCTTCTAAGGTTTGAATAGTTCGTTCTGATTGTCCACCTGTTTGAGGATGGTAGGTAGTGCTTAAATGAAGTTCATTATCCAGCGATTTCGGAAGACTCTTCCAGAATCTTTAAGTAAAACTGGGATCACAATTAGAAACAATCGATAGGGGTACTCCATGATGTCTCAAAACATCATCAATATATAGTCTTGCTAGACGTTCTAGTGGTAGATCTTCTCTTATAGTAAGAAAATGTGCTGACTTAGTAAGACGATCAACAATGACCCATATTGAATCGTTCCTTCTAGGAGTCTTTAGTAGCCCCATGACAAAGTCCATTGTAATATTGTCCCATTTCCACTCCAGTATGGGAAGAGGTCCCAATACTCCACCAGGCTGTTGCCTTCCAGCTTTCACTTATTGACAAACCATACATCTTGACACAAAATCAGCAATCTCCCTCTTCATGTTGTCCCACCAAAAATGTTTCTTCAAATCTCTATACATTTTGGTGCTCCCAGGGTGTATAGATAAATTGGAACTATGAGAATCATCCAACAATTCCCTTTTTAGATCAGGTATATCTGGAAGACAAAGTCTCTTCCAGAATTTCAAAATTCCATCTTCATACACAAAGTCTCTCAATCTCCCATCATTCACAGCTTTAATCTTCATTTGAAATTCTTCATCATCAGTTTGAGAACTCTTAATCCATTCTAGTAAAGATGGTTTTGCAACCATTTGAAAAAGAATTTAGGTTTCACCTTCCCTGGTTATTCCCATGTCCATCTTCACTGGATCCATGAAAATTGGATCCCTTTCAATTCTCATATTGTTCAAAACTCCATGATCTTTTCTACTCAAATCATCTTCAACCTTGTTTGCTTTCCCTGGGTGGCTTGTATCACACAATCATAATCTTTGAGTAATTCAAGCCATCTCCTTTGCCTCATGTTGAGTTCTATTTGTGAGAAAATATACTTCAAAATCTTGTGATCTGTATAAATCTCACATTTTTCACCATAGAAGTAGTGCCTCCATATCTTCAAAGAAAAGATCACAGAAGCTAACTCAAGATCATGAGTAGTATAGTTTTTCTCATGAATTTTCAACTGTCGTGATTCATAGGCAATAACCCTATCATTCTGCATAAGGACAAAACCAAGTCCTTTCTTCGATGAATCACAATAAATAACGAACCCATCATTCCCCAATGGTAGAGTCAATATAGGATCATTGACTAATATTCTCTTCAGTTCTTCGAAATATTCTTCACACTCTTTTGTCCAAACAAATTTAACCCCTTTACGTGTGAGCTTCGTTAATGGGTTTGCCAATCGGGAAAAATTATGGACGAAACGTCGATAATAACCTGCCAAACCAACAAAACTGCATACCTCAGTTATACTCATAGGTGCTGGCCATTCTTGGATTGCCTTGGTCTTAAAAGGATCAACAGAGATTCCATCATTAGAGACAATATGGACAAGAAAAGAAATCTCATGAAGCCAGGATTCACACTTGCTAAACTTTCGATATAATCCATGTCTTCTCAAAGTCTTCAGGATAATGCACAAGTGACTATCATGATCTTCGTAGCATTTAGAGTATACCAAGATATCATTAATAAATTCAACCACAAACTCATCGAGATATTCCTTGAAAACTCTATTCATCAGATCCATGAATATAGAGGGTGAATTAGTCAATCCAAAAGGCATTACAGTAAACTAGTAATGCCCATTCTTGGTTTGAAATGTTGTCTTCAGAATGTCTTCATTCTTTACACACAGCTGATGGTATCCAGATCTATAGTCAATCATTGAATGGTATTTATCTCCATGCAGTTGGTCAAATAAATCATCAATGCAAGGTAGGGGATACTTGTTCTTTATTGTTATAGAATTGATCTCCCTATATTCGATACATAACCTCATAGATCCATCTTTCTTATTAACAAAAAGAACAGGGGATCCCCATGGAGAAACACTAGGGTGAATAAATCCCTTATTACTAAATTCCTATAGTTGTTTCTTTAGTTCAACTAATTCTACTGTGTCCATTCTATAAGGGGTCTTCGATATAGGCCTTGTTCCAGGAATTAAATCAATGGAAAACTCAACTTCTCGTTCTGGAGGATGTCCAGGTAAATCTTCCGGAAACACATCTACATATTCTTTCACAACAGGTACATCCTCTATTTGAACATTCCTTTCCTCACCCACAATAATTTCATTCTCTTCCTCCCCAATAATTGAATTTAGTTGAGCTACTGGGGGTGGATCTAGATAAGAATTAGGTGGTGATGATTCTGCTATAAAGATAAGGTTTTCCTTATCATCATCATCAAGAATCGTAACCTCTTTCCTCTTACAATAAATCTTTGCATCATAGTCCTAAAGACAGTCCATACCGAGGATTATATTAAACTCAATCAGAGGTATGGCGATGAGATTAACCGATAAAGAACATTTATGTGCTCTAATGGGGACTAATTCACAAAACTTTGTTGCAATGATACTTCCTTTAGGATTTTTAACTAACAACTCCCTTGTTAAATCAAATTGGAAATATCTAATTTTCTTAGCAATCTGGGAAGATATGAAACAATGCGATGATTCAGAATCCAATAATGCATTTGCTAAACTTAAGGAAACCGTTAAATTACCGGCCACCATGTCTTTTGGAGATTCTACCTCAGCAGTAGTGATAGATAAGCTTGGCCTTGATCCATTGGCCTTTTCTGAGGGAAGTTCCCCTGATGATTTGGACATTCATTTGGATAATGTCCCATCTCCCTAAAATTGTAGCATTGAACATTGGTAGCTTCCTTCTTCCCTTTGCATTCACGAGCTTGGTGGCCTCTCTCACCACACTTGTAACGGACACCCATTCCCTTCAAGCAAGTACCGAGGTGTTTCTTCCCACATTTACCAAATGATGGATATTCAAACTTTCCCTTCTTCCCCTTATTTCTATTCCCAGATTGATCAGCAGATTTCTTCTTCTCTTGTTTTTCTTTAAAGTCATAAGACTTAGAGAATTCCTTTTCTGTCTTGATAGCACATGAGACAATGTCTTCGTACGTCGAGAAGGATTGTGAGACTAATTCTCGACGGAGAAATGGTTTTAACCCATCAAAGAAACAATCAATATTTCTTCTTGGGTTATGTATATAATCTTTAGCATACCTTGCTAACCTTGTAAAGTTAGCCTCATACTTTGCAACATTCTCATCCTACTTTTGTCTTAGACTCAGAAGTTGCCTTTCCATATCTGCTCGATGGTCACGAGGAAAGTATTTTTCCAAAAACAGATCTTTGAACTACCTTCATTCCATATTTGATACTTCATCATCTTTCTTCGTGTTTTGAATCAATGAACACCATTGATCAGAATCTCCAGTGAGGCGGTAAACTTCCATGATAACTCTTTCCCTTTCACTACTCCCCAAAGCCTGAAATATTTTCTCTAGAGAACTTATCCATTGCTCAGATACTAATGGATTTGTACTCACAATGACTGTCGGTGGTTGCTGCCTCATAAAGTGATCTTACATTGATCCTCCACAATGTGGATCAGGGTGCTCCATACGGGTAAGGTTATTATTCATAACCTGAGTGAGTTGTCCTAGTATGGTGATTAGCTGATCGGCACCAGTTGCTTCACCAGCTCCACTATAATTATCTTGAGTAGGAGTGAAATCCCTACATGGAGTGCGTGCATTGATACGATTTCCATTTCTTCCACTAGACACCATTTCTAAACAATGGCATAAACTTGATCAATTTATGAATCAAAATACATAATCCCATACTTATAAAACACTTAACATAAATTGAACTATTTATGAATATAATCTATAATCATAAAAATGTTTTCTTTGAGGAAGTATATACTCATAAACCTTTTATAATGATTTGTAACGAAAATGAGAGTTATCCTAAGCATATCCCCTAGGAGTGTCGTAACCAAGAGTGCAGCAAGGCCCGTTGTCGTGCACTAGTTCCCGTTCGAGTCTAGCTCAATGCAGTGTTTTCGGGTTTTACCCCTAGGTACATCTGTGCCAGATCCGCCTCTACCTGCTCGTTTCCAGACAGGGATGTATTGCTCAGAAAACTCACAAAATCTCTACAATACCAAAATTCTAGGAAGTTCTTCTATACTAATCCTCAAAGTCTATATTATGTCTACGTGCTCTAATCAGAGTATATCTAAATCTAGCTTCCAAGGTTGGTAATACACTTCCTCTGATACCAACTGTAATGCCCCGACCCCAGTTACCTAGAGTCGGTGCATTATTACATAACATTGGCATGATCACAAGAAAGATCAAATCTCGAAAGACCGACTGGTTTAGTAGCCAAGGAAACACTAGATATATTCATAAAGTTTTACATTACATAATAAAGTGAAAAACTACTACAACAACATATTGTCTCAATAGTCCACACTATTATCCCCCCATAATATCCCTGCAGGTCATTCATAATTTACTTCTTCACATCCTGTGAAAAATAAAACATCGAAAAGGGGTGAGCTCAAATGCCCAATAAGGATAACAATATAGCGGAAACTTCATAAATAAGAATAAACATTTAAGGCAGTGTATAACTAAAACAAAATCCTTTTAAACTTGAACTTAAACTTAGTATGACAAAAATAAAATGAAATAATGCCATTTACTTATTCACATGGATATTCTACTAATCAAATAATCACATGCAATATCAATAACCACTTTCATAATGATGGAATGCATAACGCTAGACTATCATAACCACATAGCCAAGGCCTCGTGCCAAGACTAGAAATAAGATTTTGTCAAGGATTTGTGCCAAGACACTAGATTGTATCATGAGACCTACCAATGCATCGAGGAGCTATAAAGGGCTCCACCCATCACATATTAAGTCCAATGCATTCCCCATATGAAAAGGTTTAAACATAACATAAACATTCGTATTAAAACTAGCATATGAAATGGAAATACTTCATCCATAAACCATGAATGGTATAAAAATAACACATCCACAGTCAACCATATCACAAAACCTCCAATACAATATAGAAGTTTTGTATCATAATAAATCAACTTTAAATAAGCCTAAAATCCATCAAAGGATGTTGTCATATATGAAATTAAAACTCTTTTTAGAGAAATATCTCTTTCTATTTTGAAATCATTTAAGAGTCATATATTTATAAAATAAAACATTTTCTTTGAAAATATTCTTATAATCTTGTTAGGGAAGCTTCGACAATTTTATAATGGCGGAAAATAGCCACACCCACCGTATAAGATAAAAAAACATTCTTACCTTAATTCTGTCGAAAGGGTTAAAAAGCACCTTTTTTGGAAAACGACGGAAATATTACTTTATAAACCTCTTATAAAAAGTCACAAAATGGTATAAATTACTTTAACCAATATTATTGTAAATAGTAAAAATGTTTTTAAATACATTTTTAAGAAATGTGGATGTGGATGATAAAGAGATCCCATTAGATTATTACGTATAAACAACCTCGGATAATGAAGAGATTGCGAAATAAACCCTTACCTTGTACTTTTCCTTGGTTGGGGGTAGGTTAACCTCCTATATAATGGTGAAATAATTTTTATTAAATTATACAAGAATATGATATCATATATGATCTTTTAACATTGATTTGTTAATAATATCTTAGTATTATCTTTGTTTCAGGTGTTATCTTACTCATTTTCATTTATATGTTTTGTTACGTAAGCCATGTTTGTCATGGATAGGTTGTATCTTATTTATATCCCGAATGATATCAAGTCCTTAGATACTATTATTAATAATCAAATGAGAATTACACTTGAATGGATACAATGGAGAATGAATCTTATCGCGTTCGTGGAGACGGTAGTCCGTACGTACGCATAAGTGACAATATCATTATTTTCATATTAAAATAATATATAATTGGTTGGTATATCTTATATACAGAATAATTACCATGTTATATTTATTATTTACATGAATTACACATCCTTATTATACCCATCCAAATAATAATTTATTGAATAACAATTACACAACGACGTGGAGACGGTAAGCCGTACGTACGCACGTATGGTGACATGTCATTCAAAGGATGGATATATTAATGAATATGGTTGTACCATATTTATAATAATATTACAGTATATATGAGATACTAGATTCATTATTTTAGAATGGGAATAACAAAGAAAGAAGAAGTGGAAGAAGAAAGGAACTTTAAAAAGGGTGGTGAAATCATTAACTCTTCTTCGAGTTCTTCCTTTTGATTTGATCAAAAGGGCTCCTTAAGTTGGATTTCTGACTAATGGAAGGCCTCTAGGATGAAGTGAGGGAAGTCGAGAGTGTATTTGGGCCAAGTTTGGCCGTGTCAAAGGCTTTGAGGGTGTGAGTTAATGAGAAGGGAGAGTGCCCTTTTATAAGAGGGGTGAGTGGCACCTTTGGAAAAGCTAGAAATATTATAAATTCATATTCGGTTTCTAATGTCTCCAAAGTGGATTATTTAAAGTTTAAGGTGGGGATAGGTCGAAAACCACTCAACCAATAGAATTTAGACAGGTTTGGGTTACTATATTAACCTTATCATTAAGTATTAACTCTTAGTTAATTAGTTTAACTTTTACAATGTCTCTTTGTATTTTTATATTATATGGTTAATAAAATTACTATATACATCCAAGAGACCACCCGCAAGTGGTCCATTAATGATAAAAATATCATGATATAAGTCTCTTGGATGAACCTTAGATTTTTAGGAATTTAATATCAAATAATAATATAATATTTGTTTTAAAAATTCTTTTATGTCAATTTTGACACTATTCAATAATTGATTTTTGTGAAACTCATAACAGAATGATTACTTCGAGCGAAGTTACTTAAGTCACTCATAACATGTCATATTAACCTAGAAAATTAGTTTAATTCATTAAAAGTCTCAAATTATATTTATTTGTGTATTTATAATATCAATTAGTTTAATTTTTCACTATTATGGTAATTCATGTATCATCATTGTGTCATAAATAAATTAAATTATTTAATATCTAAAAATTATAGATAAAATATCATTATGTAGGAACTCTTTTTTACCTTTCTAATGAATATTTACAATAGAATTTATCTTATGTATAACCCTATATGAAAAATGTTTTAGTAAATAAACATTGATTTTAACTCTTTTAACTCTTCTTTAAGTTAAATAATAATAAATGTCCTAATCTAATCCATGTGGACCTAAATGATAATATTTTATTCCTAAGGTTGTTTTTGGTCGAGATACACTTGTCCAATAGAATTAGGACATTTGTTAGGATAATATTAATATCATTTTTACCCTTAATTACCGTATTTACTTTTAACCGTGGTAAATAAAAGTAAAAAGTTACTATTCCCCAAAAATTATATTCAACTCATTGAATCACATTTTACTCCTTGATGTTAACCGTGTCTCCCGAATTTTTGAAATTCCAATCACAGTAGCGGGAAAATTAAGTTTTATGAAAAATTCAGTTTTTTAACTACCACTTAGTAGTTTCACTATTCATCAAAAATTGAAGTTTCAGAATAATTACAAAATTGCATCCTAAGATATAATTGATATTTCAAATTCAAAAATGATGCCTATTTTATAAAATTCCAAACATATATGCTGCATTAATTAATTTTATAATTAATTCCTGTTGTTACAACAAATAACGTGTTTTTAAGAAACAATATATATCAAAAGATTGACAATTGTTTATGTCCAATTTCAAAGTGAAATTAATTATAATGAACACCATTGGATAAAATGGTAAAAATATATTCTAATTATACTTTAAAACCACTAAATTATATAATTTATCACTACAAATTATTTTCATTAAAAAAGTTGTTTCTAAGTATTTTTCACTATTCATAAAAAATAGAAGTTCTCAGAAAAATACCAAAAATTCAACTTAGGATAATTTCGATATTCTAAATCCAAAAATGAAGTCCATTTTGAAATATAAAATATATATAATTTCAAAAAGTAGGTATTACAATTCATAATGGCTAGTTTGATTGGTTGTGGTGTGTTAGAACTCGATGTTGCGTACAACACACATTATCGCAATATTCCAAGAGAAGCGTACTGTAGATGCTTGGGGTGTTACAAAATTACATCATTGGGGAGAAATGTGTGGTCATTACAGATCGCAAGACCTTAAGGTATATCATTTTCTAGCGAGATATGAAGTTTTAATAGCAAATGTGGATGCTGTTTTTCCAGGACTATGATTTTTAGATCTCTTAAAACTCATAAAAGGGTAATGTTGTTGATGATTCCTTGAGAAGGAATTAATTGATGGATGTCATTCGGTGTTCTATCGATTAATGGATGGAGATGTCAGAGTTAGTATCCTTGAACATAGATGCAGGAATGGATGGTGTAAAGGGTTGTCTATTTTGGACGAAGGTGTATTATTATCTAATGTCATAGGTGTAGGAGTCTTAGGGGGGATACTCAGAGGTAAAGGTGATGTGAGATCAAGTTGACTAGGGTGATGCTCTAGGGTGTTCGTCGAAGGATGGTCAGAATCAAATGATGTTATATGTGAATTAGTTTTTTCAAGTGGAGATTAGTGAGGGAGCCCTCTGTGTGTTTCATAGCTCACCCTTAGAGGAACACCTAGGGGTTTCTAAGATGTACTCAAGACTGAGAGAATAGTTTTGGTGTCCTAGTATGAAGAGGGTAGTAGCATTGTTTGTGGCGAAGTGCGTGGTGTTCCAACACGTGATGGATAACCACCATATTCCCTATGGTTTGTTAGAGCCCTTATATTTCCCTGAGTGGATGTGGGATGACATCTTCAGGGTGTTCGTCACAAGGTTACCTTGGGATCAGTGAGGTTGTGATTCTATTTTTGTAGTGGTTGATTTGCATATTAAATCATCACACTTATTAGAAATTAAAGATTAGGTTATAGTGAATGCCTTGTCTAGAAGTTATGTGGATGAAGTGGAACAGCTACATGAATTTCTAACATCCATCATATCGGATCAGGATACAGGTTTTACATTGCAATTATGTATGGGATGAACACATGTGTTTTTCCCTCAATTATTACTCAACACTACTTTACACCCCAATATGGATGAGTTGATAGGGAAGACCAACTGGATATTGAAGGAAAATGTTGCGAGAATGAATCATTGAATTTTTTGGGTCATGGTTTTGATAAATTCCCTTAGTGGAGTTCACTTACAAAAAAAATTATCAGAATTCCATCAACATGGATCCATTTGAGTTGTTTTATAGAAACTGGGTCATTCACCATTGTGCTAGAAAAATGTTGGGGAGACACCTGTTCTTGGTCCTCAGTTGGTGCAGACCATGATAGAAAAGTTTCATCTTGTTCATGAGAGGATGAAAATTGCACATGACAGGTATAATTCATATGCCGATCAAAGGAGGAGACCCTTGGAGTATGAGGTTTGGGACCATGTGATCTTGATTGTATACCCACGATGTGGGTAGTGGAGGTTCGATATAGAGAGAAAGATTTTACCATCGTTTATTAAACCCTTTGAAGTTTTGGGACAATTGGGAAAAGTGGAAACTTGTTGGCGCTGCACCATAGTTTGAGAGGATCCACGACATCTTCCTTGTCTCTAAGATTCACCAGTATCATTAGGATGATTCCCATGTTATCGTTTGGGTAGAGTTTGATATTATAGATGATGTGACATACATGGAGTGGCTGATAGAGATCGAGGATCGTCAGGAGAAGGTGCATCATGGTTGGTCCATTCACTTGGTTTTTGTGTTTTGGAGGAATGGTTTCCTAGAGGAGAGAACATGGAAATGGGAAACATAAATGTGTGCCCAGTACCTATAGTTTTCCTATGTTTTACCTTGTTATGTTTCCCTTTGTGAGGTGATTCTTGAACCATGCTTTCTTTGAGATGAGTTTTTTACCACGCCTTGTGTTGTGTTTGGTGGAATGTACAGTTAATTCATGACATGTTAAAAGGGGAGGTATATATTAATAATCAATACACATTAATTGAGATGAAAATAATCCTGTTCGGGTGAGTTAGTGGCCCCCAGAGAAGATAGTATCTTTATATAGAAGTAGGAATTCCATAATTAATGTGTTCGGATTGTTGGTGCATGTTTGGGGTATGTTCTGATTGATTGGGTTAACAGATCTCATAGGATGTGTTCTTGGATGTTGAGGATTCACATTATCCTTCCGACAACACATAGAGGTTTATCGATGATCTCAGATGTTGTGGAGGTGTTTCGAGTGTAGCAGCATCCTTGAGATGTATATCACGAGGTGGTTGTTTAGACCCCAATTTTCCTTATGGGTTGGTCTCAGATTCTCGAGGTTGAGAATATTTTGGGTTGAATCTGATGTAATTGCTCAGACCTATCTTACCCATAACTCTATGAAAATTTATTTATTGAGGTGTTCTGGGAAGAAACTTTGACTCATTTCAAGCGTTTTCTAGAAATCTAGTTTTCTATCAGTAGGTGGCGTTGGTAGGTGGCATTGGTAGGTAGCATCGGTAGGTTACATCAGAAGGTGGAGTTGTTAGGTGTAATTTTTAGGTGCCATCGGTTTGTTTTATTAGTGGTAAATGTTGGTGACTTGCGTTATTGGGTCGCATCGGTGACCCACGTCGAGGAATTTCTATTAGTGAGTGGTGTCTGTAGGTGGAAACGATATGTTACGCCAGTGACTCACTATCAGTGAGTGGCGTTAGTGAGTGGTATCAGTGAGTGGTATTAGTATATTGTGATATTATGTTTCATCTGTGATTCATTGTTGGTGAGTGGAATTAGTTATGGTGTCAGTGACTGACGTAGATGACTTACGATAATGACTCGCATTATTGGGTTGCATTGGTGACTAAAGTCACTGAGTCACCCACTAGCGATTCATTTCCAGTTTTTCCCAATTTTTCTAGTTTCTACCCATTACATTATATTATATATAATTTTAGTTTATAAACTTTATTGATCATTTCCTAAGATATTTACAATTATATTAATTTTATCTTTAATATCCTAATACATCATAAACATTAAAATATTCAAGTAGTGTGATCTTGACCACGGTCCAACGTTAATTACCTTTGAAACTTTATCCGTCCACTGATATAAGATAAGTATTTTAGAAATAAATCACTACTTCTTATCTATATGTTTCACTTTTCTCATTATACCTTAGCATCCAAAAACCTTTCATCCTAGAGAAACCATGTGTTAGTGTTTCACCCTAGAATATCAATTCCTTGGAGTCTTTCACACCCCTTGTTTGGCGCAAGGGGGAAGTGTTGATCATCTGTTTCACGAGGTTGATATTTATCCTTCATGTATCTTAAATGTGTGTTATGCGAGGTGGGTATATGAATGGTTCCTAGTGATGATAGGAGAATCCAAAATTAAAAAAGATACTTGAATCTATTAAATATAAATATACATGGTTTGGGGAAAAGTGATGCATGCTTTTATTTTATTATTATTGATACTATGATTAGTATGGGCTATATGAAAACTGAAAATCGTGGCCTTTGGTAGCATTTTTTTGTGCACTCATGATGATTTGTGATGGATTTTTTGTAATAATATGTTGAACATTTGTAAATATGCAATCTATTAACCGTTTATGTTTTGTTAAATAAATTGATACCCTATGTACAAACATTCTCTATCATATCCCTTGAATTTATCGAAGTGGAATTAATGAATGAGTGTTTGTTAAAACTAAATACCCACTTCATTATTGGTTAAGCAATGTTATGGGTGGGGATTTGTTCAATTTGGTTCCTTGTGGCATGGAGGGGAAATAGTTGTGTTGTAGGGCCGCAAGTTCGGGTTGTTCTACCTATACATTATTCATGTGATGGGTGTGGTGTTGTTATATAGTGGGGTCGTCAGGTTGATTGTGATGTGGTGTGTTGCATGGTTTGGAAGTAATTTGTGGGGTTTTAATATTGAAAGGAAGGTCAGGGTAGAATGACATTGAATATTGATGATGGTAGCTATTGGTATGGGTGTAAAATGGGGAGTAAATTTGAAGTAGGTGGTTTGGATTTGGGGTTTGTCACGTGGTGTATTTGGTTACACTTTTTCTTTAGATCACTTTTTCTTGTCTTTTGTGTGTTAGTTTACTGAGTTGGGATAGAATGAATAAATTAATTGTTTAATAAATAATGATAATGGGTTATGTGAATAGGTTTGGGGTTTGTTTTGAGTTGAGGTTTGTTGTGAATGGGCTTCTTTTATCAACTTCTGAAGTGACCATCATTCGTCTTCATACTTGATTTTAGAGGTAGCATCAAAGGTAGTTTTGTGGGATAGTTTTCGATTAAAACCACATAGGTTGGGATGAGTGTTCTCTACCTATATATATACATGTATTTCCTTATGATTTCTATATGCACACCACCCTAGTTGATAACCATGAGCCGAACACCCCCATCATTAAGGGGTATGGTGGATTTCCCAAACAACCAATGGGAGGATCGATGGTTGGACACCCTATCTTCCTTGCTCCCTATTCTAGGTGGTGTTAGCCAAATTTCGGTTGGGTAGGTTATGGTTTATCGAGCCCAAGTGTGGGTGGGTGAGTTTTGGTTTCCCAGGTTTCTTTGGGATATGATATTTTTTTCTATCCCAAGTGTATTCCTGAGGTGGTGTTGTATGTGGCTCAGGTGTCTGCGGGCTGGATGTGTTGTGGTATGTGGAATAAGTTTTCATGGTTAGGTTTTGACATGGAACTTTCAGAAGATATGGAAGGGTCAAGACGTCTGCTGTTAGGATGTGAGAGCGATTAATCAGTGGGATAGTGGTGCAAGTTACCCAATCATTGATTTTCTCTATATTATTCTAATTTATAGGTTGTATTTGGTGAGCATGGCTTTAGTGAGGTTGGGGTGGTTAGTATACCAGGTGATGTGGTTTTTCATTCTATGGTTTTATCATAGGTGCATTAGTATTCATCTCCAACTATTCAAGAGATTCATTGGTTTTTCCATACTTAGTATACTTTTATGCTCACTCTTTGTATATAAAAATTCTTTTAGGTTTCTTCGGGGACTACGTGGACCATTCTGGGAAACTCCAACTTTGAAATTGGGAAGATTTGTTGTGTCGCTGCTTAGATTATCTTTTTGAATTTACTTTTAACACTCTTTCATTTATATCAGTTACATTTGAAACATACATTTGGGATTGATTTTTGTTTTCCATTATATATATATATATATATGTTTTCTTGATTTTTTTTTGAGGATGATACATCTTATCTCCTGATATTAGTTTCTGAAAAAGGAAATGCCTTCTGTTTTTCAAGATTTCAATACAAATGGTGCTGGTTGCCACCCCAGGTCCTACTACTAGTGGGACTCAGGGGTCATTTTCTCTCTTCCTTCATTGCCATCTCCAAAGGGGCAGATTTGGAGGGAGGGGTCGTGACAGAAAGTCATATGTACACATGAGTAACACTTCAGTATTTCAATGATCATTATGAAATGAATGTAAGTATTATTTTATATTTAAAAAATTATTATAATATTAAAATTATCATATTAATTATTTAAATATAATTATTTATATAGTCCATGTCATGTGGTGATGAAAATAATTTTAATCTCCTCATGGAGGTGGTAGTCCACATGTACACACAAATGATGTTACCGTTTTTTAGTAAATTGAATAGCATGATGGAAATGATATATTATATTTTCATAATTCTCAAGATTTCATGAATATAATATATAAAAATTAATTCAGTAAATAAAAAAAACTTCATTGGATATGGTGATTGGAAAAATATACATATGTTCGTGAGGTGGTAGTCTATCGTACCCATGAATGATTGTTTAGTTTCCAATTTTTTGAAGACTAGATTGATATATGTTTTGAAATTTACATAACAGAACATGAGTTTGTTTTCGTTACTATCTATATTATATAATCATGCTTATGTTATATATTACCTAGGTGGAATAAGAAATAAAATATAAATGATCGATTAAAATTGATAACACTTCTTCGAACGTCTACCTTTTCTTAGTACATTAGAACCACTATGGATGGAATTATTATCTATTTAATACCTATTGAAAATGACCTGGGATGATAGGAATGTATTGGTGAATTTTATTGTAATAATAATTTGGTTTTCAAGTTTGAATTAAAAGGAAAAATATAATCCCTTTTATAAAAGAGAGGATGAACACTCTTGAAATTTCTAAAAATATTATATATTATAAATTTAGTAACAATTTATAATTTCTCAAAAATGATTTCTTTTAAATTTATGAGAAGGAAAGATATAAATTCACTGAATAAATAAAAAATATATTTTTATATCGCAATTTTGTTCATATCTTTTAGTTTTAATCCCTACTTATCCCCTTTGACAGCTATATTGACTAGAAGGAATTTTAATATTTGAGGGTCATTATAATTACTATAAAAAGTAAAAAATCCCTCAAATTGACTATGGATGATATCAGAGTATATATCATAATCACTTCTCTGAATGTAATATTTATATTAATTTTATATCATTTAATGAAATATTATTTGTAATATAATATATTATTAATTTTAATTTTATAAGTATTCATTAAATTGATTTTAATAACAACCTAACAAAATGGAAAATTCAAAAAAAATATTTTAATAAATACCTAACATTTCATTTCAATCCCTATGATTTTTGGATCATGTTATTATAAAAAACTAATATTGTTTTTAATATTGTCAGAATCATTAATTTAAATTTTCATGTCATTAAATAATTACTGAATCAATGTTGTATATATTTTTTATGAAATAATTTATTAATATAAAATTGAAAATGAATTAGCATAAAGAGTATAAATCCTTTATAATATAATATAATATTTTAAATTAAACATATTTTATTTTTTATCTTATGAATAAAATGTTATAGATTGTGAAAATGAGACATTGAATTTGTTTAATTTTATATAAATAGTATATTCTAAATTTTATAATCACATTAAAAAAGAAAAACATTCCATATAAATAAATAATTGATGAGTATAAAACAAATATAATCATACAATAAAAATAAGGCATGTTTTAGCTTTATTTTATAATCCTTTCTTTTTTATTTTTAACCCTAAATTTCATGATTTAACCTTTATTGTCATAAATATAATTATAAAGTTATTATTCATAATGGAAAAAATAAAAGGTTCATATTTTAAAAAATTTCCCCAATCAATAAAAATGTGGAATCCATGTTTCAAAATTCAAAAAAGAATACATATTTTTATATAAAATAAAATTGGAAAATTTTGATGAAAATCATTTTTCTGAAAACAGTCCTTTTATAATATAATATGATTTTATAGTAATTTATTTTATAAAATCATTAAAATCCAGATTTAGATAAATTAAGTAAAAAATTATAATGAAAATTTTAAAATAATAAAAAAAATATTTACTCAAATTATAATCACACAAAATTTAAATTTTATTTATAATAATGGTTTCTATTTTTCCCTTTTAGTTAAACAAAGCACCTTTTCTAAAAATTTTGAAAATATTCATCCTATTATAATTCTTGAATTACTAATATAAAATTGAAATCAATTTTTTACAATATAGATTAATGAATATAAATAAATAATAATAAAATTATCTCATAATAAGATATATAAATTTTTTTTGAATAAAATATTTTTTGAAGAACAAAATTACTTTCCTAAAAATATAGTCTTTATTTAAAACTAAATATTTAATACATTAATAATTTAAAAATAAATAATTTATATATTAAAAAAATTATGCCATTATATTTTTCATAAATTATTAAATACTATTCAATCCCATCAATTTAACAACTAAGGTATAACAGTTTCATTTAAAAATAATAATTTATTATTCATTTAATCTCGATGATGCTTGCCAAGTACTCTATCAAACACAATCTCATTTTTTTATATATTCTTATACTACATGGGTAAACTATAGAACCATGTTCTATTAATGGGAACCTAGATTACCAAGATAGTATGGTGACCATGGCCCAAATCCTTGGTTTTCCATTAATGGTGTATGCCTATGAGTTTTACATTATCAGTTATGGGCTTTGGATTATATTTTACTTCATGGTGTAACCTTTTTATTGAATACATTTAGCTTATTTTAGAATTTTTTCACCTTGGGAGTTATACATTGTTCCTTCTTGTTTTCATAGTGTTGAATGAAATGGATGATTGAAATAATGTTTCAGAGATGTGTCCTTGTAATTTTTGTTTTGGGTCTTGTGGTGTGTTCTCTTCTCACCACAACATTTATTGAATTTCTATATGATTTTGAGAACTATGATTTATATCAACTATATAAAAATATTTTAAAAGGATTTTTTAAATTTTATATCAATGTCATATTTGGTTTTATTAAATATGGTTCATTTTTAAAGGGGATGTTTTGGTGAATTGTGATTCTTTCCCTCAGGTTCCCTTTAAATGTTTCACCATCCATATCATCTTAATAAACAGGGTGAGGTTTTCACTTGATCTTATGTAAATTAGTTTTATCCTATTAAATTTCATTATATACAACTTCTCTGGTTGAATATTTAACACACCCCATGTCACTGTTTTAGTATGTATTCTATATTATTTAAATTAATTTTTAGATAATTATAATTTATGGATATTCAGCATTAAACTTGTCATTTTTCTATAAAAATTCTTTCACTCCATTAAAGATTTTAGGAATAGAAAAATCAACGAGAGGACCCTTATGTGGTAGTACCAGTCCCTTACATGTAATTCCTTTTAAGCATGCATATTTTGACCTAAACATATATCACACAGTTTTGATTGGTCCTATGAGTAACTATTCTTCTTACCCTTAAAGGGTGTTTTTTTAGTGCATAGATTACACACGATTAGGCACACCATATTACAAAAATGTGGCATAGATTAATTGTTTCTCATATCTATTTGACATTGTTGGTGTATGGTTAGTATAAATGATGTGAAATTTTGAGATTATGATTTTTCTATCTAGTGATGCTATCATGATTGATGTATGGTGGAAAAAACAAGTGGTCACACTATTATAGTAATCCATGTGTTTATTTTTATGGTTTTTCTTTTTCCCCTTTCCTGATGTTAGGTTTCCCTCACCAATTTCTCTTATCTCTCTAATTCTTTCATTTAGGCACACTGAGGGATTATCTATCCATATTTTTTGTTTGTTAATAATTTTTCCACCACTTTTTATTTTATTTTTATTCAAGGAAATTAATTTGTTACCCATTCTATGGTTCTCATTATTCACATCTTTCTAATCCTCAATTTTCTACCACTCATGTGAACATCAGTGGTATTTTGGGTAATATATTTGGGTTAGGGTGTATGATTTTGTGGGGGGGGGGGGGTTATTTGATAGGATATCACAATGCTCCTTTTTTATTTTTTAATCAATACATTTTGTAGCCGATGAATTTAATCATAATTATTGTTGTACAAAGGTATGGATTATATTATTTTTCATTAAATTGGAAGGGAATTTGATTATTTGTGTATTTATATGTTTTATTTTATTATATTATCCCTATATATATTAGATATAGTGGACTAAAAAAAGGTTTTTCTAAATGGAATAGCATTTTTACAAGGAATTCCAACTGGAACATAAATTTTCTTATATTGAAAAATGGTTAAAATATTTATTTTTTGAAAGGGTAAATTTTTTTACAAAATTAACTTTTCTAGTACTTGAATGAAAATGAAAAATTATGTTTGGAGACTTTTAGGATATTTAATGAAAAATGATGAGTTATTTTTTGATGTATTTTTTATTTTTTTGATTAATTTTTTTAAAAAATATTTAAAACGTATATCAATGGTTCGATTTCAATATAATTATTTCAAATGGAAGTTCACTCCACTAATAGGTTACGTGGTACTCTGAGTCAATTACAATGAATCTATATTTTTGACCATTTTATTGGGTTTTGAATTTTTAGGGAATGTGAGTCTACTGTTAAACCATTTTTCATTAGGCATTATTTTGATAATGGAATGAGTGAAATTCTTGTTATCAATAGTTTCAAATAGATAGTTTTTGTTATCAGTTTTTATGGTTTAGAAAGTGATTCGTGATGTAATATTTTAATTCATTGATTGATTTGATTTCACAGATCATATTTATTAAATAAAAACATGGGGATCATCTCTCTCTTAGTCATAAATTAGAGTATGTTAATAACCATTCCATAATAGATTTACCAGATCCCCTATGCGGAAGGATGTTTATTTTCCATGAAAGAGTTCTAGTTTTGAGGTAAGAAGAGATGTACTGTTATTTTATTGTGGAATTAAATTTCATGTTTGTAGATAATTCCAGACCATGTATATTGGGGTCCAACTCCTGATATCATTATGAACAAACCATGTTTTACATGATTACTATATTTAGGTATCCTCCTCTATTTATTTTTCCAAGCATAACTGTCACCGGAGAATCCTGTTTACATTATACAACTAAGAAACATGCCTGAGTGATTTATTTATTTTCTTTGATTCTCAAGTTTTATATGTATACAATTTTAATATTAAATCAAATAAGGGTTTTCAAAAATTGATTTCAATGTTATTTTAAATTTAGTTTCTTTAAATAAAATGGGTTGAGAATTTATTTTAAATAATTCATTCCATTTTTATTATAGAAGTAATGATTATTAAATTTAAAACTTGTTTTGTTGGATTATATGTTACTATTTAAGAAAAATTAGATTTTTTGTTATTTCAACTTCAAACGAACATAAAATGAAATTTCATTTTTAATAATTACATTAACTATATGGTGTTTAACCACTGGTCATATTTTTTTTAAAAAATCTTCTGTCTGTTGTTTCTGTTTATTTATACATATGTTTTATGCTTCCATTTTATTTCTTCATATTATTCTTATTTTTTAAATTTAGATGTGTTGGTTTATTAATGAGCTTTATACAATTACCATTGGTTTTGTTCTAAGTCCATGGAATGGGTTTCCATCATGGGGTGATGAAGATCATGAATCATGAATGTTATGTACTCCCTTAGGTTTTTGATGAGTGGATATCTTGTGTTGAATCATGATAATATCTATTTGATGTTTAATATAGAACATTAAAACAATAGAATTGATATCATTTTATAGACATTTCTTGAAAAAAAATTCATTCAAATAATCAATTGAAAAAACATTTAGTGAAAGGTGAGTGTGTATAGAAATCAATGTTTTATATTCTATAACTGAGAGATCTACATGATTAATATCAGTAAACTATATTTTCCTTGATACATGGAAGGATTATGGGTGAAAGTATTTCTTAAATACCTCCTTAAATCTCACCTAACTAAGGCCTTTATCAGCCTTATAATAGATTACTATATATAAACATTTTCATATAGGCCCTTTTATCATTTTTAATAATAATAGTATGCTTGTATTGATTTCAATTACATGGAAATAAAAAGATATTATTATCTAACCAAGACATGTGACCATGTATTTTGTGTAACATCACTATACCTATTCTCCTAGATCCTATGTTGAAAAAAAACAAAAAATAGTTTATTTAATATATATATATATATATATATCATTTCAAAATCATTCAAACCATTATTATCCAAATAACTTTTAGTTTATTATTTTATAGAATTGGGGTCGACCAAAAACATTTAAATATATATTCTTCTCATCGAATGAATACATTTTCTCTAAGGAAAGAATATATTAAATCCATATTATGTCATTAGTTTCATCCATAATTTCACTACAAATGATACTCTTATTGGAACATCATACTTATTACATTAATTAGAACCTAATGGAAATAGAATCATCCGAATGGGGTGAGCTCAAATGCACAGTAAGGTTAAACATAACAAAAAACCATAACATGATATACATGAGTCATAATATAATAACAAGATGAATATTATCATATACATGGGTGTATGGAGTAAAAACAAGATATTATATATAGATAAATGTAATAATTAAAATAAAATAAGTGAATTATATCATAGTAAACTGTATAAAAAATTATAAAAATTGAGGGACCTTTATAATGTTAACATAAAATAGATGGTTAGGATAACATTTGATGCCCAATAATTATCTAGGCCCATTACCCATGTTCTATTATAAAACATAGGATGATAACCATGTAAAATTAAGTAAAGGGATATATAATTCTAGTCCCACTACCTATATAATGAAAAGAATACATCTGTGTACCACATTGTTTCAATCAACATATCATAAGAATCCAAGAAAAATGGGGTTTTTATCCAATTCGCGTGTTTCCCTATGAGAGCTTTCATGATTTCATTAATAAACATGACATGATTAACTCATAGAAAATAAATGGCCATCCAATGTATTTAATTGTCATTAAATAAAATATCACTCAAAAAATATGATGATTTATATAGTATTTACACTATATTGGAAATTAAATAATAGTTTAAAAACTATTTCCCCAATCATTATAGGTATTGGGAATTTAAGTAAACACCATTCAATCCTGAAATGTATGAGAGGGAATTATAAGAGTTAAAAAAATAGAATTAAATCATACCTATAATATTTGATGAATATTTATGGGAAAATAAGTGGTGGATCATACCATATATGTATAATAGATTTTCACAATTCATCCATATTAATATGGAAAATGGAAACATTTGAAGAATACCCTTGATCAAGCATGAAACATAGAATAATGACACTCTCAAAATCATTTTTTAAATAATAAATTTTCTTTTCAATTGTGTACTTTTAAATAAGAATATTTGAGTAACTAAAGTGAATAAATATTTCATTTTCGTAAATATGAAATCAAAGTGTGGATATCACTTTGAAAATGGAAAAGATAGAGGAAACATACATTGACATAGAAATGTGTATGAGATATTTCATTTGAAAAAATTGACAATTTAGAATCATTTAATAGATTTATATTCAAAAACATTGTAATTTTTTTAGAATAATCTAAAAAACTCTTTTTAATTCAATTTGTAAATAATTTATTATTGAATATTTTATAAAATTACATTAGGATAAAGAATTTTTGACATCTAATCATGTGGAAAATATTTAATTTAGAAATTTTTTAGTGAATACCTTATTTTTAATTTATTATAATACTTTTCATTAATAACTGTTAATTATAAGAATTGAGGTCACTTTAAACATTATAGAAAATAAATACAATCAATAAACCATGGATATGAATGAAATTATTTATTTTAATTTATATGAGTTATTCATATAAACATAATAAATTTATTTTTGAAATAGTTTCATTAATAAAGAGGATATTTATGATGACAGGTAACATGACCATAAAAAATGGTAACAAACCATTTGAAAATATAATTGTATGAAAAAAGATACTAATAAGAATAAGACATAAATTTAGTTCAGGACTCATGGGAAAAATATTTGTATTTAGGAAAAAAATTACAAAATTATTTTCATTTTAATCAAACCCCATGAAAGTGAATGATTGTGAAAATGAAACTAAAATACCATGGTTGAAATATATTTAATCATAACATAACAATTAGCATGCATGTAAACCATATAAAATTAATTTGGTTTATAATGTAAAATGTTTCCCAATGAAGGGAGTATGAGAAAAAAAACACCTTAACTTATTTACCCTATTAGTTTTTCACACTCTAATATCAAGTAAAATGATGATAAATGTCTTAAACATCTATATGAATAAATTCCTATTGAAAAGGGAAAAATATTATTCATTTATAATTATATACTATGAATATTGTACATAATTATATATTATTTTTAATATCAGGTGTTAACAATTTTAAATTGACCAAAAAGAATATGAAATGTAAATATTGATCCTTGAGGTTATATAGTATCTTTATTATTCCAATACAACAAATGTTTATGTAATATATATTCATTTTTACTTATAATATTACACTTTCATCCCATGAAGGTTTTAATTATCATCGTTGATAATGATGTGAGAGAAAAATAATTTTTGAGATTTTTGTATAAACATAGATGACATAATATTAAAAGTTTTAAATAATAATACTATAACTCTAGATCCAACATAAATTAATTAATTAATTATTATTTAAATTCATTATTGGGGTATAATATTCCTAAATCAATCACTATAAAAACATTACTACATTGCTAATATAGGATGTAAACCGACAAACCCCATCTCCAATAGTGCAGAGCTGGTACTTACATTGTTAAATTGTTATTGGATACATGAGATCATTTTATGAAACACCAAATAGTTTATTATCCTTTGTAAACTAGATACGTACTAGAAACTAAAATTGTGTTTGAAAACGTACAATAAAAATATACTGAATGTAAATATTCATCATTATTAAACTCATAAAAGTATTCCTTATTTATATTCTAGGGAAAGTATAAAATATAAAGGCAAGTTCATATGAAAAACAAGGTTATTTACAATAGAATATATTATGTGTAAATAAGGAATAATCCAATTGAATAGGTAAATAATTGGAAACACATTACATTTAACAAATAACATGAGGGTGATGAATAAAATCGAAGGAAATAATGATTATCAAATAATTCCATATAAATAACAACAAGAGATTAATATTTATCCACAAATATAAAAAATATTAAAATAATCACATGGATATAAATAATTTATTTCATAAATACGGAATTCAAAAATTTGAATATATGAAACATATCACTAAATCCTTTTTCAAGGAAAATTTAAACAATGTATAGGTATACACTAAAAAACCATTCTAATAAGTCTATAAAATTTTTTGTCTAATGATACCTACTATTTCCATGTAGAACCATGTAATTCTAGTTCCCACCCACACTTAATAATTCCAACACATTATTCATATGAATATTCAGTATAACCTAATCCACATGCATAATTCAAAAAAATTCTATATAGGTAGAAAAATCATATGGAATGTCAATACATTTCCCCATATAAATGGTAATAAACTATAAATATAGTGAATGTGTATTGTATCATTACTATATATCCTAATAGTTTGAAAAAATTATTTTTTATCAATATAAATACCATAGAAATATCATTAAAAACATTCTTGAGGAAAACCACATTTCACTTTTGAAATTCACTTTTACAAAATATATAAATGATTTGGAAAAGAATTTTACATGAAATGAATCATTAATTATTGTTATTATATCTCTAAATAATAGAGTTTTTATGGTGGTTTGAGATTTAGTTCGTTCAATTTACATTATAAAAAATTTTCCACTAACATTTTTGATAAAAAGTCAAAATGTACCTCTATTAGAAAATTATTAGAAGACTCCTTTTAATCCATTATTTAAAAATAGAACATTATTAAAAATTTCATTATTAAATCATTGACCAAGATTAAAAACACACATCAAAAATTTTTATTGAAAATATGTAATCTGATGAAAAAGATTCACTACTGAGTAGAGATATAAATGTAGTTTTCTGTATAAAAAATAGGCCATTATTGTGTGTAAATAATGATAGTAAATTTTAATGAAAACTTTGTATTTCCATTAAAAAACTATCGGAGAATAAAATATATATTTTTTTATGATACCAATATAACATGATTCTTTGAACAAATACTTTATCACAAAAATCCCAAATGATGATGGGATATTGAAATAGACCCTATCCTCTTTGGTAACAGTTAAATTATAACCCCCATGTCTGAAATAAAAACTAATGAACCATTAAATACAGATATTGTCAAGATAAAAAGGATATTATTTATTATAATGGAATTATAGGAAACTAATAAAAATAAAATAGTTGTATAACATAACATATGTCCCAAAGAAAATAATTTGAGATAAAGAACCCTTACAATGATTTTATAATCAAAATGAGAAATAAAAAATGAAGGGGTTATCTCTAAAAAATTTAATTTTACCCAAAAATGTTTGAATAAAAAAAATAATAAAAAGATATCTCATTTTAAAAACAATCATAGCACACCATAGTCAATGAAATAGATGTATAACCCAGTGAATGGAAATTAATGTGAGAATCCCTTAC
Organism: Viscum album; assembly: GCA_963277665.1. Taxonomy (NCBI): domain Eukaryota; kingdom Viridiplantae; phylum Streptophyta; class Magnoliopsida; order Santalales; family Viscaceae; genus Viscum; species Viscum album. Next base: position 1,444,843,054 of record OY728151.1, on the reverse strand, counting down.
CACTTGGTAACTTTTATGTTAAATCCCCTTAGATAAAATAATACCAATTCAAAAAAACTAAAATGAAGTATTATGGATTTATAATATAACATGTATAATATCATTATATTGAGTAGTTAAAATAAATTATGTGCAAAAACTTAAAATATTATTCAATGAATGAAAACTCATTTGAAATCCCTAATCACATATCCATCCTTTCATGTATATTAATTATCATAGTAGATAATAGAATTATCTTAATTATTAAATTGAATAATATAATTTTATATTTATATATATCATTTTAATTAATTACTACCATATTATATTATATTTAATTGAATAATATAATTTTCATAATATTCAATACATATGTCAAAAATAACATCGGTAGATTAATTATGGTAAAATTGTTTATTATTCAACAATCTCCTAAATAATAATTATGAAAAACTATTATTTTAATACATCATTTATTCTTTTAAAACTAATCATGAATGATTTTCATTAAAAATTTACTATGTTACAATGATAGAGAAGGTTGGTCAAACATATACATGGGTAACATTCCATTTTTTAATGATCATCATGGAATGAAGATAATTATAATTTTATCATTTCTAGAATATTATATTGTGATAAATATCTATTAAACTAATTAAATAAAATATATATACTTTCTATGGGTTTTAATGGATAAAAATGAATCACATTTCTTTGGGAAGGTGCTAGTCCACAAGTACACACTCACAACATTATCATTCTTCAAGGATTGGAATGTTTAGTAAATATATGTTATATTAAATTATATAAAGATAAATATATCATGAATATCCCACACACATACATACACACACACACACACATATATATATATTTATATATGTATTAGTTATATTGATATATCCATCCTTGAGTGGTTTTGATGGGAAAAAATGTCAAGATTCATGGAAGCGGAATTCATCCATTCAAATAAATGTAGCTTTTATTTCCCATTTGATAGAGAAGGATAGGGATATAAGGTATTAATTTAAGAATAAAATATATAATTAAATTAATTATATTGAAATTTTTATCATATCATGGTCAAAGAATATTTGAAGTATTTTGAAGAGGAAAAAAGGAAAATACATCATCAATAATTATACCTCTTTTTGGATAACGTCTTAGGTTTATAACAAGATTTTTATAGCCATGGTTTTATGTTCAAAAAATGGACTATATATCATTGGGATGTAAGGAATGAACTAATTTTTGTAGGATATGAATGAACCAAAAGTATTTTGATTGTGATGAAAATAGTATTGGAGAATCCACATTTATAATTTTTGGGAGGAACACTTTTAGAATTTCATACAATATTAAATAAATATAAATTATATTTCATTTAATAAATAAAAAACTAATTTAATTATAATATAGGATGGTATTGGGTAAAAATAATATAATTTAATTACGTTTGGATATGTTTATATTATTTTTTACCATTATGTATTTGTTTTTACTCAAGTTAACACATTTTTTCATTTATTGAGATAATAATGGTTTTATACATTATGGTCGTGATAATTAAAATAAAATTAAACTTGAACAATAAATAGACTATGTTTTATATCTTAAAATATATTACAATCTATTTTATTATGATACTTTTTTGGAATTTTATTACATTTAATAGAATATTATTTATCATTAAATATCATTAATGTCATTTTTTGAACTATTTATTTAATATGACTTTGAATGCATCATAAAATTAATGATATTTAAATAAAATATATTAATTCCTTAGTAAAATTTTGTATATGATTAAAAAAACTATGAAACATGAAAAATAATTAAATATAAATGACTTTTAAATTTTTAAAAATCACTTATTCTGTTATTCTATGAATATAATAAGTATTTTTCAGTAATGTGTAATCATTTTAGTTAAAGATATGTTTTTGAATCACTATAATTAAATTAACATCAAAAAATTCATATCAATTTCAAATTACCATTTTGAAATGGAAATAATCATTTTTTGTCTCTTTCACAAAATATTATTGTTAAGAAAATTAAGTAAGTGAAATTTTTGTCATTCTCTATTACATAACATTTATAGTTTTTAAAATCAAATAAATATGGCACAAATTTTTCATATTTTAGATACATGGATAGAAATTGTAGAAATCCAATCATAAAATAAGATAAACAGAAGTGTTATGGTCATTTTTAATCCATATCACATTATTTAAACCAATAATTAAATAATTTTACCTCCAGCTGGTGATAATTATTTAATTTAGTTAAAATTCATAGTTGATAAACATAAAAGGGGAATATTTATGAAATTTGGACCTCATGAGTTCAATGAGAGATTCCAATTTTCAATATTCACTTCAATTTAGTGGAAGAAATTAATTGGAAATTAGACTCATAATAAGTTATGTAAACTATTTTTTCAAAAAATGCATTCTTTTGTATAATTTCTTTAACAAATTAAAATATAAAATACATTACATTTTCCATGTTTTTATTATTTATAATATAATTATTCAAACATATATGTCACTCCATTTTTTTAAAAAATGGACCTTTTTAAATTTTTGATATTGAAATAAAATTTTCAAAAAAAAACATTATTTTTAATTTTTCAATGAAAAAGAAATCTCTTGAAAAAATTCCATTAATTCAAACTATGATATTTTTTATTTTATGACTTAAAAACTTATTTTTTACCAATTAAATATTTTGAAAATATAAAAATTTAATTTTACTATTTTCTCAAAAAAATAACTTAAAATATTTTTGAATAAAACATGTTTTAATGAAAAAGTTTCAATAATGAATATTTATTACATATTTATTATCCATCAATATAATTATATAAACCCATTATATAGGTTTTTCATAGAGGTGGTTAAACCAATTAAATCCTTAAAATAAAATGGTGTAGTGTTAACAAATAACTACCCTAGCCATTTACCCATATCATCACACAATAGTTGGCATAATGAAAGATCATATTACATGACAAATATCCTAACATCTAGTGTATTTTGATGACTAGGTATATAATATAAGAAACATGGTGAAAAAAATATTTCATTATTTAGAATCCAATATGACCTCCTATATTCCTTTGATACCTTTCATCTACCTTGGATAACCTGGTGATTACATGAAAAAAGGGGTGAGCTAAAAATCATAGTAAGGTAATAAACATAAGAATAAAGCATAGCAGATGGGTTAGTAGGCATAACAAGATGATATAAAAGCAATTTATATACACAAGTAAGTCTAAAATATGTAATACTAGTATCGTAGGATATGTGGAAACATCATTAAACATTAAATAAGTATGATTAAAGGCTCATTTAACATGAAGGATCATGAGTTAAGGTTAACCCCCTTGATTGTGGCACATGGAACACAAGTCAAGGCTGTCAACAAAGACCTTTTCACATGACGTCTCATTATACTGAACATTTCCAAATTAACTAGTGTGCTCTCTGGGTTCACTCATCATTATATGTTCATGAATATGTGTTCCACATGAATAATCATACATTAGGAATCAATCATGATCTTAAGGGTTTCCCTTGGTAAGAATTGGGTATCATAATATTTTCAAAAGTCTTAATTTAAGGGAATATCACAATGGGGTCCCAAAAAGAATATATTCAATTCATAAAAGGTAATTAATATGGAAAAATAGACATAGATCATGATATGTGATGTCAAATTGATGTGATATCATGTAAAAATATTATTTTTGAATCTTTATAATTAAAACTTTTTAGTGATATTAATGGATAATATTAAAGAGCATTTTAAAGAAGTGGTTGGAATAATCTTTTTTATAAAATAAAAAATGAACCCACAATGTTATCATAATAAAATTAGTGATTGTATAAAATTAATTATGTATTAAAACATAATATATAGTTCACTTAAAAATGGGTATGAATTATAGAGGTTCCCTTAAATGGAGATTACTTATCGGGAATAATTGAGTGGGAATCCTTTTAAAAACATGTATATGCCCAAAAAATAATGGTGAATGAATATTGATACATGATTTTGGAATATATTTAAATAATTATTATATGTATATAAAAATTAAAGATAATTTCATTTGGGTAAAAAGAGAAAAAGAATAACCTGAAATAATAATGGATGTTCTGGTAGAATACATTACCTTAAGTCTGAAGGTGTTCTTCACTCGATCATAATGTCTTGGATAAAAAAATTTGATTCATTAAATAAAAATTCCAGTACCATTTATACATAAATTTTAATTATTATAAATTTATTCAGTTCATTTATGTCTTTTTTATGGGTTAATAGATTCAATTTCATCGTTTGAGATCATTGGTTTCCATGGTTTTCATGATAGATTTACCGGTATATAAGTATGAAAGGTCTTGTAAAGTTGTGTTAATTATATAGAATTTATATTATATATTATTAATGACCTTAAATAAGATAAATTTATCCTATATATCTTTTGGTTTAATTTCATGATGATGAATGATTAGATAAATAGTAAATGATAACTGTTTAGGTTTATTTTGATGGTTTTTGTTCACAACAAAGTCATTTTGTTTTGTAAATTATTTTAATGTGTAAAAATTGATTTAAAAAACATTAAATAAGATATAATAAATATATTATAATCGGTTCCAACCCAAAAAATAGTTTCATGATCATCCATGAAGATGGTAACAGAACATGAAAAACATCACCATCCGTGAAAGTGGTAAATTAAAACATCACTAATAATGTTTCCACTTTTATAATAAATGTATCAGAAAACAGATATGATGATGAATTATTCCAATATTAGGAAAACAAATTCCATAAATTTACTATATTTTTCACACCATTTGGATGATGGGGTTTAATGAGAGAAAAATAAATGAATTGAACTTGTAAAGAAATAAATTGAAAAGAAATAAGGTTTTACATCTTTGTTCCTTCGTCTTGAGATCCTTTTTAGGGGATTAGTTTCAGTATTTTACAAAGGTCAAATGATCCTGGATGTGGTGGTGCTTCTTTGGAGGATATTTTTTTAGAATTTTAAAAATTATCAAGGCTTGAGGGTTGTGAGGAGAAGAGGTAGTGAGTAGTGTTATTTATAATGGACGAGAGGGGTGTATTCATGTTATTTAACTCATTGATTTTAATTTTTTTTTAAAACAAGAAATAGTGTTTATTCTTGACAAAAATAATATTAATTAAATTATTTGTGTTCAAAACATAGGTGCTTACATCATCAATGACTGATGGAATAGTGTGTTCATCTTATAATGTATAAAGACCGTAAATAACAGTATTTCACTATTGACTATAAAATAAAGTATTTTAGAAAGATACCAAAAATTATCCGTAAACATTTTTCTATTTTTGGAATTAAAAAATGAACTCTATTTTATGAAAATAATTTTCTAAATATGAGAATTTTTATTTTTTATTAAAATGATAATTTACTTGGAAAATACTGATTTTAAAATTATAAATGATTTTATAAAACATTGAAAAAGTAACTACAGTATCATAAAATAATATTATTATAAAAAGAAAAAATTAATAAGTTATAAATAAATTTTAAGAAAATAAGGTTTATTTTAATTTTTTAAATTAATAATAAAATTGTAGTTAATTATTTATTACTTACAGAAGTTCCAATAATTTATTAATAATTTTTAAAATATTTATTTAGTTGTACTATCATATAATTATATCATATTTTAACATATAAGATAGAGAAATATTATTTATACATTCATTGGCAATGTTACTATTCAACTGACTGGATTTCTATTCATAATTTTCATGTTACAATTCTAAAGATCATTTCACTATTCCTTTTTTATATCTTCCATAACATCTATAAATGACATTTATTTCATTAATTCGTCATTTTTAATTTTATTTTATGTGATTATACTACATGAATCAATTATAAGAATTTAATTCCCAATGATATAATTCAGGGTTGTCTCATTCTTCCCCCCTTATGAAAATTTTCCCTAAAATTTTAGATTTTCATTCTAAGATGAAAACTAGTGTGCGCACTTTTCCTTCATTACTCTCTCTAGTTCCTATATTTCCTCTTCTTACTTATTGTTCCACATTAGTTCCTTGACCAGGTGAGTAATCTTGTTGTGTAGAATGTTTTCTCTACAATCTAAGATCTTCATTAGCTGCTCTTTGTATGTGTGGTCATTCTCCAACTATACAGCCTATGAATTTAGTACATGGGAGGGATCTGGTATGTACTTTCTCAAGAAGGATACATGGAATACATCATATACCAGAGAATTGGTTGGTGGAAGATCTAGTTTATAGGACATCTCTACAACATGATTAATAATCTCAAAGGGGATGATGTACCTAGGACAAATATTATATTTTTCCCCAAATATCATTATCCTCTTACATGGAGATATGTAGAGGAATACCATATCTCTAACCTTAAGCTGAAGATCTCTTCTATGATTGTCTGTGTAACTCTTCTATCAGCTCTCGGATACCTTAAGTTTATGCTGAATGGTTTTCACATTTTCCACTAGTTCTTCGACCATTTCAGGTTCTAGCAGCTTACGTTCATTGACTTCATCCTATTATTCTAGTTTTTTTCCACCTTTTCCCATAATTGTCTTCAAATGGATCCATTTGGAAGGAAGAGTAAAAATAATTGTTGTTGGAGAACTCATCCAGAGACAGATGTTGGTCACATCCCCAATTGATGACAATGGGACATACTCCCAACATGTCTTCTATGGAATAAATAGTTCACCCATATTGTCAATAAATTTATGGACTATATTTCATACTGAGGTTTATCTCAGAGCTTAGATCATGTTGGAGTCTTTTCCAAATCTTCATGGTGAATCTCATATCCTGATCGAATACAATTGATTGTGGTACTCCAAGTAGCATGAACACTTCTATAATATATATCCATGAAATTTGATCCAATGACTGGTCCTCTCAAATTTAGATAAGGTGAGATGTATTTGTAAAATGATCTAGAATAACCCATATAGCATCATTCATTCTCGATGTCTAGTGAAAAAGCCCATGGTGACTTTTCCCATTTCCATGTTGGTGTGGGTAATGGTTGCGTCATCCCTTTAAAAATTTTCCTCTTGGCCTTCATTTTCTGACAAACCAGGCATGATGATGTATATTCAGTAATATAATTATTTATATTTTCTCAAAATTAGTTCTCATATAGAAGTAGGTAAATATTTTTTCTCCCTAGGTGAATATTCAAATTCGAGCTATGTGCATCATTCAGAAGATCACTCTTTATATCTTGATAATAATGTACTCATAATTCTGTCCCAAATCTTATGAATTCATCCTTATAATTCTTTAACTCATTAGATTTCCAATTTTTGATAGCATCCATCATTTTTAAAATTTACACGTCATTTATTTTTTAATATTTTATTTTCCTCAAGAGGGATGGTTGAGAAATCATTTTACAAATGATTGATGTTATTCCTCCCAAAATAATTCCCATGTCCATCCACTGAATTTTGAGTAAAATTGGATCCATCTCAATTCTTATCATTAAAAGTGATTCAATATCCTTTCCACTTAGAGCATATTCCACCTAACTTTCTTTACTATGATAGTAGTGGATTGGATAGTTGTAATATTTTATTAGATCTATCCATATTTACCATTTCATATTAAGTTCCTTCTATGTGAATATATATTATAGACTCATATGACAATTATATATCTCACACGTCTCCACATATAGATAATGCAGCATGATTTTTAACATGAATATCAAAACAGAAAACACTATATCAAGCGCAGGATAGTTTTTCTTGTTGATTTTCAACAACATTTAGGTATAGTCAATCACGTCTTCATTTTTCATCAGTACATAGCCTAAGCCTTTATTAAAGCATCACTATATACCAGAAAGAGTTATCTACTTTTCATGTGTGTGGTTACTAGCATAGTGATAAGACTCCTTTTGATCTCTTTAATGCTTTCTTAACATTCATGAGTCCCAAAAAATGATCACTCCATTCCATGATATCATTGTTATAGGGTATTAAAAACATGAGAATTTATCCACAAATCATTTGTAATACCCAAGTAGGACAAGGAAACTATTGATCTCCATTATAGATGTTGGTATGGTCCACTCTTCGATTACATTTGTCTCGGAAGGGTCCTCAGATATTCATTTTCTAGTGATAACATTCCCAATGAATTTTACCTCCTCTATCCTGAACACACATTTGATATATATTTCATATATTTTATCCCTTAAAAAATTCGTTAGAAAAAATTTATAATGCTCCCCGTGTTCCTCATATCACTTGTGTTATAACAGAATATCATCGATATAGATTAAAATAAATTTTTCGAGGTAATCTTTGAAGACTATATTCAATAAATCAATAAATCTTGATGGAGAATTATTGAGTATAAAGGGAATCAAAATGGACACATAGTGGCTATATATTGTTCCCAAGGATATCATGCAAATATCCTCCTGCCTCACCTTTAATTGAGGATATCATGATAGAAGGTCCACCTTAGAGAAATAACTATCCCCATGGAGCTGATCAAATAATTCATCTATTTATGGAAGGGGATACTTGTTCTTTATTGTGATTTTGATCACATTACAATAATCAATGCTTAGGAACATTGATCTATCAATATTATTGAAAAAGTGGTCTGGGTCACACCATTTTGACGCACTCTGGCATATAAAACCCTTATTCATATTTTTATATAATTGCTTCTTTTGATCTTCCAGCTCAATGGTGGATATCCTATATGGTGTCCTAGATATAGGTATAGATCTAGGAATAAGATAAGTTGATAACTCAACCTCTCAACAAAGAAGAATACCATGAAACTATTTGGGGAACACATTACTGTAATCTCTCATAATGGGAATGTCTTGGAGCATGATAATCTCCTTTGTCTCAATCATTAGAGTGAGACATGTTTGCTCAAAATGAAGTAATATCAAAACATGGGATGATGATTCTAAATGAGAATCATCCTCCTCCTTATACATGTATAAAATTAGAGGATGATTCAGGATGTGAAGAGTAACCCCCATTACCCAATAGTTTATGTAGTCAATTTATAGAGATAGACAATCCATTCCCAATATAACATCAAACCCCACCAAAATAAGTGTGAAAAGATTTTATAGGAGGTTTATTCCAAAAACATTATCTACGGAGGATCTATATACATTGGATAGAATTATTTACCTATTAAATGTTCTCATAGATAAATAATCCTCTATATTTTAAGGTTTTGTTAAAATAATTCTCTTAAATATTCAAGATTAAAAACATAATGCATAGAACCATGATCAAATAGTATGTTAACTATTCATGAATGAATTTCCAGTGTACCTATCACCACATCATTGTTCGGCTCCACCATAGTAGTATTAACAACAGATGAATTTCCTTGATTCCATGGAGATTATTATTGATTGACTTTGAAAACCCATGGCTCAGGGAAATGGTTCCTTGCAGTTCTAACACTACACTATAGGTTGAGTGTTGATCTAAACCATCCTTTGTTCATCCAATTTGGTTTGTTTCATTATATCCTTTGGATATTCAATGATAGATTTATCATTCTTCAACATTTTAGCATTTCTTAGTTCCATTTAGATAAGTCCCAGGATGATTCTTCCTAAAATTATGACTCAAGGGATATTTAGTCTTCTTTCCATCATTTGGTTTATATACTCATCCACCCATATTAAACCCTATTTTCCTCTTTTTCTAGTAGGCCCATGAGACCATTGAGAATATTTTATCTCTATTTAAACCTTTAGGGAACAATGGAACATCTATTCATAACTGACAAATTATCAAATTACCAATGATTTTCATAGGCTCAGCTATAGATCTATGAATAATAGATTTACCTTGCTTTTGATGTTCATGAAAAAGTAGGAGGAGTATCTTTCAAGCAATGTAATGTTCTCATTATATGCCCTGATAGAGTTATCTTCCATCATATTATGTTTTAGGAGAACACTTTTAATCTTGAGATCAAGGGTTTATGAAAAATATTTATTTACAACATTTTTCAGGAATTAATTCCAATCCATAGAATCAATTCCATCCTTGTAATTTCTGTTTTTGATCCGTTTCCACAGCTAATCATCTTCCTTATCAAAATGATAGAAAAATATCACAACATTCTCTTATTCTGAGAACCAAAGGATAGATAATATATTTTCAATAGAGTTAACACACTTTTCTGGGAGGAGGGGATAATAAGTTCCACTACACATGGGAGGCCTCTTCCATATAAATGATTCGATGGAAACATTTTATTTCCTTGGAGAAGGAGGTTGTTCCAAATTATTCATGTAATTATTCATAACTTCAACTAGCTAATCTGGTATTGTCCTAAAGGGTTTATCAATTTTTTCACAATATATTTGGCATATCATTAGCGAAATAATCACATTACCTATCACATTGATTGATCACACATATTATTTTTTTCCCCCCCACTAACTCAGAAAAACAATGTTCAATTAGGGAGAATGAATGCATTTCTAATAAGACTAATAAACAGAAAATTTAATCATTAATGGAAAATATTAAAAATGAAATGTATATACTGATATTTGATTCCATATGTTTCAGTTGATTTTATCCACGATCTATTTCCTAACATTTATTTTCTCAAAAGAATCATTTTTTCTTCCCCTAACAATGGATCTTAAAGAGATTATGAATTTACCCATGGAAATCCCTATGGATTCAAACCTGGTGCATATTAGTTCACATTGTCATGTACCAAGTTACCATGAGTTAGGCCTCGAACACCTTAATTGAGTTATTACTCCAAGTTACAACTATCCCATAACAACATAAACTTGTTGTATCTAGATAGTGATATATTTTCTTAACAAACCACTTTCTATACGATTAACAAATACTAGGATGATTTCTTGGACAAAGTCTTATCCTTAATGTTAATAATAATGTTCTATATTCCAAATCGTTAAAAATAAATATACCTTTCTCCGATAATAATTACAATGACCCTATCCTTTTACACATATAATTATAATATTTTAGGCATAATTTGAAATCATATTACAATCCAATGATCAAAAAATCTAGTGTCTTTTGAAGACTATGTACATAGAAATGAAAATGTTGGAATAAATAGAGTTATACTTTATTTATAATCCAATATGAGGTCCTAACTTCCTTTGATCCCTTACATCTACATAGGAATACCTTGGGATAACATGAAAAATGTAATGATAAAAAAATTCCATTACGGGAACAAATGTATGAATAAATTATAGCACATGCGTTAGTAGTGAAAATAAGATGACATAAAAGGCATGTATATACATATGGATTCATAAAATTTTTAATCATGGTATCATATGTGATGATGAAACAACATACAACATGGCATAATAATCCTTGAAAAATCATTTCATATGAAGGATCATAAGTCAAGGCTATCCCCAAGACTGTTGCACATAGAGAATGAGTCAAGGATAACCACCAATACTATTGCATATGATGTCTCGTGAGACTGAACATTACCCAATGTATTGGAGCACTATCTCCAATCACCCATAAAAAAGTTCATTATTATTTTTTCCACATGAAGAATTGTATATAAGGAATCAAACCTAAACATTAGGGTTACCCATTTCATGTATTGTGTATTACAATCTAGTCAAATGGAATAACATAAGATAATATCACAATGATTAAAATGTAATAAAGGATATAAATCATACAAGGGAATTATTAAGAGAAAATAGGCCAAAATCAAGATAATTTATGACATACTAAATTGATAAAATGTAAAAATAGTAATTAATAAACTTTAAAATTAGAACAATTTGCTACAATTTATGGAAAATATAAAAGGGAATATTAAAGGAGATAATAGAATAACCTTTTAAATGAAATCATAAGTGAAACAGAAAATTTTTGCTTAATAAATCCATTTATTAAAAAAAATAATGGCATAAAAATAGATTATAAATTAAACCTTATAATGGGTTTGAATTTTGGAGGCTACCTTAAATTGGGCCTACTAATCAGGAAAATTTATGTATGGATCCATTTAAACACATGTATATCCCTAAAAAGAAGGGTGAAAGGATCATGATACATGATTTTTGAACATATAAATATTATTAAATATATTTACAAAAAAAATAAAAGATAATTTTATTTGGTTAAATATACCAAAACAATAACATAGTAGAATAATGAAGGTTCTGGTAGAATTTGTTACCTTATGCATGAAGGTGTTATTCAAATGAAATAAATTTCCAAGATAATCAAATTAGATAAATTAATTAATAATTCCAGTACCATTTACACATTTATTTTATTCATTATATCTTTTTTAAGTTCAATTATGTCTTTTTTATGGGTTAATATATTCAATTTTCTTGTTTGGTAGCTTTAGTTTCCTTGGTTTTCAAGATCGGTTTACTTGTATGTAAGCACTAAAGATCATGTGAAGATGGGGTAATTGTCTATAATTGATCTTATATTTTATTAATGGTATTATATATGTTTATTTGGTCTTATTTATCATTTTTATGTCATGAAGATGACTAATTAGATAAATAGTTAATGATAATCGTTTCGGTTTATTTTAGTGGTTTACAATCACAATAAAGGGATTTTATTTTTTAAATTAATATAATGTGTAAAAAGATGATTTCTATGACTTTAAATATGATATAATACCTATATTATTATCTGTTTTAACAATGAAAATGGTTTCATGGTTGTCCTTGAAGATTTTAATGGAACATGAAATCTTCATCGTCCTTGAATGGGATAAATTAACACATCATAAATAATGTTTTCATTTTTTGTATAAAAGGAGGGGGAAATAGAGATGATGAAAAATTATTCCATTAGAATAACAAAATTCTAGTAAGGTAATGGAATTATCTCCCCATTTGGAGAAGGGGAGGTTATGGGAGAAAAATGAAAGAAAGAAACATGAAAAGAAATAAAAAGAGAAGGAAACGAGATTTACCTATTGATTCATTCTTCTTGGGATCCTCCTTATGGGATTGGTTTTAGTATTTTATTATGACTAAAATCTCTTGAATGTAGTGGATGGGAATGTGAGGATATTTTATTAGAATTTGAATAAGGATCAAGGCTTGAGATGTGTTAGGAGAATAGATGGGGAGAGGTGGTATTTATAGTGGAAGAGAGGGGTGTTTACTCATTATTTAATTCATTAGTTTATTATTTTTCTCAATAAAATAAATAATGTTGATTAATATGTTTATATAATGTAATTATATCTTGTTAGTTTGAACCGTTTGTTTTTTACATCATCTAGGATTCACAGAATAGTTACTTTTCTAATAAAGTTTAAATATCATAAATTACCGTATTTTACTATTCACAAAAAATTAATGTATTTTTGAAAAATTCAAAAAAATTAGACCAGAAATTTTTCAATTTGTAGAAATTAAAATATAAATCCATTTCATGAAAATGATTTTCTAAAAATGTGAATTTTAATTTCTCATAAAAATCATAAATTACCTAAAAATTTGATATTATAAAATTGTAACTGGTTTTATAAAAAATTCAAAAATTAACTTAGGAAACAGAATATTATATTATAATCAAAAGATATAAAACTACTAATTTAGTAATACCTTTTATGAAAATAAATTTTCTTTTAATTTATTGAATTAATCTTACAATTATAACTAAATATGAATATCTCACAAAAATATAATCAATTAATTAATATTGTTTAAAATATTTATTTACATATACAATGTTATAATTATTTAATATTATCACCTATTAAATGGATAAGTTTTATTTATACTTTCATTGGTGATGTTTCCATTCAATATTTTGGTTTACTATTATTAGGGGTCATGTTACTATTCCAAAGGAAATGTTACCATTCCTTTGGTACGTATAAAAAAACATAGAAAGATTAGTTTTATTTAATTACTTATTTATTTTTAATGTGTTCTCATGTGATTATACTAAATGTAATAATTATAAGAAGGAAATTTCAATCTAATGAATTCATGGTCATTAAAATTTCCCCCTTATGAAATTTCACCATCGAAATATTGTTTACCATTCTAAGATGGAAAAAAGGTTTGGGTTATTTTCCTTTATCATTCCCTCCACATCCCATGTTCCCTTTCTATATATATGGTCCCACCTTAATTCATCAACCATGTGAGTATCATTATTGCATAGAAATTTATCTCTACGATCGATGATCTTCACTAGTTTCTCGTAATAAGAGAGGCAATTCTATAAATATACCACATATGAATTTGGTACATGTCAGGGATCCAATATGTGATTTCTCAAGAGGGATACATTGAATAAATCGTATACATGAGACATGGTTTGTGGAGGTGCTTGTCGATAGTCCACTACTCTGACACGATCAGGGATATCAATGGGACCGATTTACTTAGGGCTTAGCTGTCCATTCTTCTCAAATATCATGATCCTCTTATATAAGGACATGTGGAAGAATATCATGTCTTGATCCAAAATATAATGGTCTTGTTCATGATTGTCTGCAAAAAGCTTCTACCAAATTTGGGCTACCATTTTGTGATGCTAAATGGTTTTCATCTTTTCCACCATTTCTTCGACCATTTTTGGTCCTATCTGCTTTTTTTTCATCGACATATTACTAGCTTGCTGTTGTTATTCACCTTTTCCCATAAATGGATTTATATAGATAAATTTAGATTCTTGAGTGGAAACTATTATTGTAAGCTAACTCAATAAGAGGTAGATATTGGTTGAATCCACCTTTCAAGTCCATAGAATACCCTCTCATTACGTCTTCTAGTGTGTGAATAGTTCTCTCATAATGGACATTATTTTTAGGGTGATAGGCTGTAGTGATATTTATCTCAGTTCATAGAGAATTTTTGAGATATTTCTAGAAGTTCTAGGTGAATGTCTAATTTCAGTCAGATACAATTGATAGTGCTACTCCTGGTAGCCTTACCTCTTCTTTGATATATATCAATTCATGTTGATCTAATTATAGGCCCTCTAAAATTTTGATAATTTGAACTATCTTTTTATGATGATCCCTAATAACAAATATAGGAATATTCCTTCTATATTTCTTTGGAAGTCCAGTGAAAAATACCATGGTGATGTTTTTCTATTTCCATGTTACTGTGGGTAATGGTTTCGTCAACTCATTATAATTTTTCATCTCAGAATTCACTTATTGGAATATCGGGCACAGTGATGTATATTTTGAAATATCCTTCTTCACATTATCCTAACAATAGTTCTCCCAAAGATTTAATTAAATCATTGTGCTCCCTGGGTGAATATAGATTGTCGTGCTATGTGAATCACTCAAAAATAATATTATTTTTCTATATATTAGATAGTGCACATAATCAATAACAAGATATTATGACTCCATCTTTATCGTTGTTGAACACATAAGATTTACCATTTCTAATAGCTTCAACCATTTTCTGAATATCCACATCATTTCTTTGTGAGTCAATAATTTTCTCAATGATGGGTTGTTGTGGACTAATTTGATAAAGGATTAATTACATTCCAAAAATAATGATTCCCCTAATTATCCTTAGTATGTGAAAGAATATTTGATCCTTCCCAATTTTCTTCATTAATAAAGATCCAAGATCCTTTCTAGTCCGAAAATCTGTGACCATATTTTCACGACAAAGAGGGCAATGGATTGAGAAGTCATAATTATTTATGAGCCTTAAATATCTTCATTGGTGCATATTATGATTATTATCCATGAATATATATTTGAGACTCTTTTGATTAGTATATATCTCACACTTCTCCCCATATAGATAATGCCTCCATATGTTCAATGAAAATATCAAAACATCAATCTCTAGATCATGATTGGGATAGTTTCCCTCATGTATATTCAACTACCTTTAAGAGAAGTCTACCACTTTATCATTTTACATCATTACAAATCCTAATATTTTCTTTGAAGCATCAATGTACACCAAATATATTTCGCCACTTGTTGAGAGTGTGAGTACTGGCATAGTGATATGCCTCTTTTTGCGATCCTTAATTCTTTCCTAACTTTCTTGATTCCAGCCAAAAATCACTCTATTATGTGCCAGTATGGTTATTGGGTTGGAAAATCATGAGATATTCTTCTCAAATCAAATGTAACACCCATGGAGGTAAAATAAACAATTGATATTTATTATAGATGTTGGCATTGTCCATTATTCAATTTTTTTATTGGAAGTGTCTACATATATTTATTTATTAGTGATAACATGCACCAAGAATTATAAATGTACTATTCAGAACTCACATTTACTATACATTCCATATAGTTTCACCCATCACAAAGACTTTCACATAGTATTCAAATTCTCCTAGTATTCCTCTCGGTTCTGGGAGTATATATGAATATCATTGATAAATACAACCAATTTTATTTTGATTTACTCTCTAAATACTATATTCAATAACAGTGAAAATTTTTGGAGAATCAGTAGACTGAAGGGTATCACTTTGAAATAATAGTGTGAATACCCTTTTCAAAAGGTTTTCATGGTAATATCTTACTCCTTCACCTTTAATTGATTATATATAGAGAAAAGGTTCTTCTTAGAGAAATTAATGACCCCACACAATTGATTAGACAAGTCATATATTCGTGTAATTGTATACTTGTTATTTATCAGAATTTTATTGAGTTAACAATAATAAATGTATAGGTGAATTGATCTGTCATTATTATTTTCTAAGAGGACTAGTGCACCCCATGTTGATGCACTCAGACGTATAAAACCCTTGTGATGATTTTCCTATAACTCCTCCTTCGGTTCTTCCCACATGACAGTGGCCATTCTATAAGGTGTCATTAATATATTTATAGATGAAGGAATAAGTTCAATTGATAAATCTACCTCTTAACTTTATGGAATAATAGGAAACTCTTCGCTGAACACATCAATGTAATCCATCATTATGGGCATGTCTTCCAGGATGATAATCTACCTTCTCTCAATCATTTGATAAATATGTTCTTTCCCATAATGTAGTAATATCCACAATTGAGATGATGAAAATAAATTTGATTAGTACTCTTATATACACATGTATTGAATTGGGGGATGCTTTGGGATGGGAAGATTGATATCCCATTCATAATAGTTGATGTTGGATTTGTATAAAGATATCCAATCCTCAACTAATATAGAATCAAACTCAACTAAGGGAAGTATGAAAATAATTTTTGGGAGGTTAAATGCACAAACAATAACCGAGGAGGAGTTATATTCACCGGGTGCAATTAGTTACCCATTTTATGTTCTCAAAATAAAACGTCCTCTATATATCGAGGTGGTGTTTTAATTGTTATTCATAACATAGATGATATGAAAGAATTCAAAAAATCAGAATCAAATAGTATATTCACTATTCTTGATTTAATAACTAGTGTACATGTCACCACATCATTGATTAAATCAACCGTAGTAGTAGTGATAACATAATCCCGTTATTGTTTCCATGGAGGATGTTGTTGATTGCCTCTAACAACCCCTGTCTTAGGGAAATGGTTCACATAATTCCCATGTTCCATATTGTTGTAACATAAACTATAGGTTGAGAATCGATCTAAACCATCCTTTCTTCTTCCACATTTGTGGATTTATTCATATGCACTTATCAGGTGTTATCTTGATGTCTCATTCTTCTAAATTTTAATCCTTTATCGGTTACCTTTAGACTATTTCCAAGATTATTATTCCCACAATTTTAAAATAAGGGATATTATGTTTTCTTTACCTCATTTGATTTATATTCCTATCCAACCTTATTAGAATCCATTTTCCACTTTTTTTCACAAGACCCATGTGACCCTTGAGGGTATCTGATAACCATTTCAATGAAGAGGTCAATATGGACTATCTCATCACAAAACTCAATGTTTCCAATAACCAATTATTTTCATAGAATCCCTTTTACTTCACTAAAAAAATTATCCACCTTGAATTAAATGTTCATGAAAAAAAGGTACATGTGTTCCATGAATGCTATGCTATTTTTTATTCATAATTCCTGATAGACTCATCTTCTTCTGCATAAGTATAAGGAACTCTATTTCAATATTGAGATAAGAGTTCGGGGAAATATTTATTTGAAAATATTTTTCTATATTTCCTCCCAATATGTGGAATCAATTTAATCGTTGGATGTCAAGTTTTTTATCAGTGTCCACCACATATTAGCTTCCCCATCTAAACAACAGACCTCTATTAAAACACTCTCTTCTTCTCAACAAACGATGACAAGGAATATAGTTTACATGGAGTTAATCCACTATTCTATGAGGATGATATTGGAAGACCAAAAAAATGGGGGGCCTTTTCTACATGGAGGATTTGATAGAATCATGATCATTTCATGGATAAGGAGGGAATTCTGCATGACTCGTTTTATTAGTCATTACACGAGCTAGCTAAGAAAGAACACCCATAATATTTTGAGCACAAATTACTACCATATATTTTATATCATTAGAGAAATTTTCACATTTCCTATCACATTTATTATTGGAACGTGTTATTATATTCCCTAACATTAACTAGGGAAAAAGTGAAATTTAGGGGCTTGAATACTTAGGTAATAATCATAATAAATGGAAACATTAAACATAAAAGCATAAACATGTAAAGAACATGTAAATAATATCTTGTGATTCACTATGCTTCAATATAGGATATCCATGTTCTATTTCATAAAATATATTTTCTTATGGGGTTATTTTTTTGTTCCATTAATAATTCTTCTTAATGAGCTTCGGAATTTAACAAAGAATATTCCTTGGGAGTGTCAAACCAGGTGTTCAGTAAGGCACATTGTCTTGTACCATGATAAACCAAATCAGGTCTAGAAAACCTTGTTGGAGTAATTAGTCGTTGGTACATGTTTTCCAAAACCACGTCAAGATATATAATCTAGATATGAATTTATTTTCTTGATAAACAACTTAATCTATATTTACCAACATTATGGATATTTTCGTGGACCTAGTCTTATCCTTAAGGATATTACTAGTGTTCCTTATTCATAATATTCAAAAATAACTACACCTTTCTATGATACCAACTATAGTGATCCAATCCTTTTAAACATATCATTTCATGATTTTAGGCATAATTAAACATCATATTACATGCCAAGTATCATATATACTAGTGTCTTTGGAATACTAGGTACATAAAACTATAAATGTATGACTAAATAAAACATTTCATTATTTATCATCTAATATTATCTCCTAACTTATTTGGAGCCCTTATATATATAATGGATTAAATTGGGATATCATGAAGAATTAGATGATCTAAAAAGCCTAGTAAGGTAATAAACATAAAAAAAGCATTACACATTTGTTAGTTTGCGTAATAAGATGATATAAAAGGAATGTATATACACAAGGAAGTGTATCTTATATAATAACTAACCATAGGATATTTAGAAAAAATATACAACATGCCAAAGGCATGAGTCAAAGATCATTTCACATGAAGGAGCATGAGTCAAGCTTTACCAACAAGATCAATTCACATGGACCACATGTCTTGTCTAACTAGTAATATTGTTGCACATGATGTCTCATGAGCCTAAACATTTCCCAATTAATAGGAGTAAAATATAGGTGCACCCATCAAAACATGTTCATAAATATGTGTTCCACATGAAGAATAATACATAAAGAATTGAAAAAAAAACATATGGGTAACCCATGGTTGGAATTGGGTATCATAATATTGGCAGAAAGGATAACATAAGGGAATATCACAATGGTCAATGAAAAAAGGATTTAAATCACAAATGAACATCCATAAGGGAAAATAGAAAACTATCTTGATAAATTTTGTCAATATAAGGATATAACATGTAAAAATTGTATTTAAGAAACTTTAGAATTAAAACATTTTAGGGCCGTTTAAGGAAAATATTAAAGAACATTTTAAAGGAGAAAGTGTCATAATATTTAATATAAAACAATTAGAGAACCAAGAAGTTTTTAAAAATAAAATTATTGATTATATAAAAATAATTATTTCTTAAAAACATATAATAGAGTGAAAATTAAAATAGGTATGAATTTGGGATGCTCCCTTAAATTGGTCGTAGTTATCGGGAAGAATTGAGTAGGTAGCCTTTTAAAAACATGTATATCCATGAAAAATAAGGGTTATCATATCCTAATACATGATTTCAGAAAATATACATAGCATTTATGTACTCTACACAAAAAAATTATATAATTTCATTTGGGTAAAAAGATAACTAAAATAACCTAAAAGAATAATGGATGTTCAGGTAGAATCCCATACCTTATGTCTAAAGGTGTTCTTCACATGATCGTAATGTCCTGAATAATAGATTTAAATTAATTAATTAATAATTAAATGACTATTTATACATGTACCTAATTAATTATACCTTTACTACCTGCTTTTATGGCCTTCTTTATTCAATAATATATTCAATTTCATCGTGAAGGAGTGTTGGTTTCCTTGAACTTGATGACCAATTTACGTGTATATAAGTTTGAATGGTCATGTAAAGTGGGGTTAATTACCTAAAATTAAAATTATTCCTTATTAATGATCATAAATAGTTTTAAATGTTATTATATATCTTTTGGATTTATAGAAAGAGGATGAATCGTTTGATTAATACTTAAAGAAAATCATTTAGGTTTATTTAGGCAGTTTTTTATTTCAACAAACTCATTTGGTTTTTTAAAATAATATCATGTGTGAAAAATTATTTCCAAAACATTAAATAAGATTTAATAAATATATAATAATCTGTTTCAAACATTTAAATGGTTTGATTACAATCCGTGAAGATGTTAATATAACATTCAAACTTCGTCATCCATGAATGTGATAAATTAACACATCACATACGATGTTTTAATGTTTTGTGCAGAAGGATGGATAATGTGAGATGATGATGAATTATTCCATTAGAATAAAAAATTTCTAGTGTGTTACACTATTTATCATAGGATTTATATGAGTTTATTTTAGGAGAGATAAATAAATGTAAGGAACTTTAAAATTAATAAAAATAAAAGGAATAGGGTTTTAACAATCGATTCCTTCTTTATTAGAACCTCCATAGGTGATTGGTTTAGGACTTTTATGAAGAAAAAATGATCAGAGAAGTAGGTTAGAGGATTTTTAGGATATTTGAGAATAATTTGAACAATTATTAGTGATTTAGAGGTTTGGGGAGAAGAGGTGGTGAGGGGTTGTATTTATAGTGGAGGAATGAAGGGTTTTCTCAATATTTAATTTATTAGATTATTAAGTTTCTCAAGAAAAGAAATATTTTTTGATTCTAGAGAATATAAAGAGGAATTATATCAGTTTAGTTTGAACCATTGGTACTTACATCATCCATTACCCAATGAATACTATATTTATCTTATAATGTATAAATATCGTAAATTATCATATTTCACTATTCAATAAAATTCTAATATTTTAGAAAAATACCAAAAATTTACCAAAACCATGTTTAGATATTTAAAACTCAAAAATGACCTAATTTTTTTTAAAATAATTTTCTAAATGATATAAATTTTGTATTTTATTAAAATCCTAATTTACTTGAAGGATCCCAAATTTTAAATTATATCTGATTTTATATAAGCATGAAAAATTATCTAAGGTCTCATAATAATATATTATAATCATATGACATAAAACCACTAATTTGGAAATATATTTTATGAATTTTTTTTCTTTTAACTTATTATGCTAATAATAAAATTGTAATTAAATGTTTTTGATATACAAAAAATACCAACACTTAATTAATAATTTTTAAAATATTTATTTACCTATACTATGATGTCATTGTAACATATTGTAACTTCTGATAATGATAAATTTATTTATAAATACATTGGTGAGTATTCTCTTCAATTTTATGATTTACTATTCATAAGGGTACTGTTACTATTCTAAAGGTCATGTTACCATACATTTGGTATATGTTCCTTGACATATAGAAATGAATTTTATTTAATTAGTTATTCCTTTTTAATGTAATTTTATGTGATTATACTATATGAAATAAATTTATGAAGGTAATTCCTATTCATAGAATTTAGGGTCATTACCTAGCTAATACATTAATTCGAAATATTTTAATAGTATATCCTGGTTCGATTAAACCACATTGTTGCTCATTGTATATTATATTGATTAGGGTGTTACATTAAATTAATGGGAAGTTTTATTCTCACACATTTAATAAATTTCATCCACTCCAATTGAACTTTATCTAGGAAATGAAATTTTTTCATTTGAAAATTTCTATTTGGTAACCTTACATTTTAAAAATGGCCAATAAAAAATCTGCTTAAAAATAAGGGAAATGAAATATGAAGGTTATCTAGAATAAAATAATGATAGTATACCATATAGGATTAGAAAAGTGAGAATTTAAATATTTAAATGGGATAGAAAACTAACACCTAACAACTTAAGGAGATTGATTGAAAAAATAAGAGAAAATTAGCAATCACAAAGTCATAAATATGTGATGGTTTAAAAGATTTTCAATTAATCTAAAATTATCATAATGGGATAAATTTTTATTTCTATATCCTTATCCTATATTTGAGTAAATGATTTAACATATTTAGGATGATCATAAGGAATTAAAATAAAAATTCTATTGTAATTTCATCCATTAATAAATTACCACTAGAATATAATCTTCTTCTCCAATACATGACTATATAATATTCTTTTTTCATTCCCAAAATACTAAAATCAACTTCTATTAGATCATGTAACAAAAAAAATTATTAAAATTTAATCATAAAATATTTTAATCTTTTGAGAAACTAATATCGTAGCCACATGGAATGGTAATATCCCAAATTTATACAATTTCTTATAACAAAATATTCCATTTAACTTCAAATATCCAACAATAACACCAAAGTAATAACATAGAATATTCCTTGTATAAATAACTTTATATCCCAATTATCATAAATAAGCTCACCAATAATGAATTTTTTTAACATAATTTCAATCACATAAATTTTAACTTATATCCCCTAAAATATCATTAATCACCATGATAAATCAAATTATAATATTGTAGTGTAGTAAACTTTTACCTAAGATATACTGAATCAAATTTTGAATATATCCTAAAAGGTAATCCTTTCCTTACCATATATAAC
Source organism: Viscum album (assembly GCA_963277665.1). Classification (NCBI taxonomy): domain Eukaryota; kingdom Viridiplantae; phylum Streptophyta; class Magnoliopsida; order Santalales; family Viscaceae; genus Viscum; species Viscum album. The sequence goes on along the minus strand of OY728151.1, from coordinate 1,444,819,771 downwards.
CCCAAAAATATAATCTTCCCCAATAATAACTTTTTAATCCATTAAGATTATCTACAAATTTCTCACCATTAGACAATAATGGACTTCATATCAATTAATATAGTAACATAGAGGGTTATCTAAATTGTATTAGATTATTCTACCATTAAAATTTTACAAATTTCAAATCACTATAAAATTCTATCATTAAATACAAAAAGGGGTTTCTGTTCTTTTTAACTTTTGATCAATCATAATAATATAAATCAATAATGGTACCCATAAATCTTCAATTATGCTCATATTAAAACATATATGCATCAATAAACATACAAAATTCTTATTTATTAATTAAAATCATAGTCTATTTGCATAAATCTAAAAAATGAAGTTAATTTCATAATTGAGGACCTAAATCACCTTCTTCTGTAAAATCACTGACCAATGCCAATGTCACTTGTATAATCCCAAATAATTCATCAATGTCAATCATCTCATTATTCAAATTAATCATTATCACACTAGCACTAAATCAATTTTCTTGTTTAGTTATATCATTCATTATATGATTTATACTATAAAAAAGAAACATTAGAATAATATGTAGTTTTTTTATGATTATTATAACCAAAATATCATTGATATAAAACTTTTACAATATAATTTCAAATTTAAATACATAATGACTTAAATAGTTCCACATAAATGATATGCATGGACTATTTACTTCCTATATATAAGATTTTATACTGGGATTAGGTAATTGACATATGTATTACCATGTTCCCTTCACATAATTAATTCAACTCATTGGAAATTTCATTCTCTATGACCTTCATATAAACTGAGAAAAAATCATCCCCTTCTATTGAGACATTCCCCAGTTTTTATCTTTCAACATTTTTGACATTATAAAAATTAATATTTCTTTCCTTAGTGGTGTCAACCACTTCATTGGTGAGTCCAAGAGGGGGTTATGGTGTATTTTTATAATCATATATCATGATATAAAATTAGACATAATCAAAATATCTTTCACTCTAGTTGTCATCCAAATTGATTTTTCATAATCACCGCATTGTCCATTATAATCATTACTATCTCGATTCCCCATGGTTCAATCCATTTAGCAAAAAAATGTATATTATTTAAAATAGAAATTATTCAGAAACCCCATATTCATGAAAATTATTTATTGTTTGTTTGAATCAAAGTACCTTATTATAAATCTAAGACACATTAGGTTTAACCTAAATCATTTATTATTATCATCTTTTCAAATCATTGATAAGTATTCATAATGAAAATTTTAATTAACCGAACCATATCCCTAGGTAATGTCTACGATTGTGCGATGTAATTGAACCGTCACCATGAACCAGAATAATAACTGATATATAATATAACTAACTCTTTTCAAGTTTATTACCCCAAGATTCAGATGTGCTGAATAAAAGTCCATTCGTAGTTTTCATATAGGTATTCATTTCATGGAACCCCAACTAATATATGCCTTAACAAAATATTATAGTGAATTCATATACATAGAATTTTCTTTATAGTCATTCATTGGGTTATGTTCTTAACTCCTTGTTCCCCTAAATCTAGTTCAAAAGGTTTTTACTAAAAATACTATAATACAAATAGTTAAGACACAAACTCATGTATTGTAGAGTCAATGGATACATTATTATGATGGTAGTAGATACAATTGATTTCATTATCATAGAATAAATAGTTTATTTGTTTTAGTAAACATGATAAATAATAATAATCTCACAGTACATTTTAAATTAGAAAATACAGAACACATTGAATGTAAATATTATACATTCCTGAACACCTTCAATGACTCCTTCAAATCCTATGGAATTGAAACAAAATTATGGTGAAATTAGATGGATTGGGATGGTTTATAGAGTCCTAAACATAAAATACATGGATATTACATTTTTAGATGAATATTAATTACATTACGCAAACACATTCATGTGGACCACAAAATTTTAGTTTGTTTAGAAATATGAAACACAATCCTCTAATCTGGTGAATGGGATTAAATGTTTCCCGCAAATATATTCTTGTTTAGAAATCCTCTTATTCGTACCCTACATAAACCTTTATTTGTATCATGGGAAAAGGAAACATAGGAAATGTTGGGATCAGAAGCATAATAAAGGTAAACAAGGGATAAATGTATATATAACATGAAATTAATTGTATAGTTACATGATTATAACATTTGAAAACTATACCATCCACATAAAATATAATAATCATAAGTCATGAAATTAATATTGGTAGTTTATAATACTATATTCATAATTAAATTAAGAATATAATCCATGATATAGTAATAAAGAAATAAGTCACAGAATTGTGGAAGAAACATAAGAATATAATATCATTATGAAACTGTAAATTATTATTTCCAAAATATATTATGGAATTTGATGGGGTCTACACATACTATGAAGGAAACATCAAGATACCCATTGATACTCATTTACATATTATGGAATGGGTTCACTCCTAATATTATCAATATGGAATAAAGAATTTCTGTATTGAGTTAACTCCTTATTCCCCCATTATTTTACGATATCTGGTTCATATTATGTTCTATCTACTTCTATCTCATGAGATATATAAATCAATACCCAATTATTTTTAATGAGAAGAATTTCACAATGATCACATAATGAAATCATATGTTATTGTTCCAATATATCATGAAAATTCATCACATCATAACCCATTAAATAAAATGGGTTTCATAGACATCATATCATAACCACTGAAAAAGAGATAGGTTTTATAATCATTTAATCATACAATAACCCAAAAATAGAGGTATTTTTTATAATAATTTTATCATCGTCAATCCCAAGGAAGCGAAATGGGTTTTAAAAAAACATTTCAAATTATGTATACTCCATTTAAAGAAGAATAACAATGGTTTCCTTGGATCATATACCTTGTAATGAGTAAAATATATCAGATGACATTATCATAAATAGAGTGGGATTTTGAAATATCACATGGAAAAATACTTATGAAAAATAACCTTTCACATGAAATAAATTTTTAAAACATTAAGCATTTTAAAAAATCATTTTCATTCAAAGACATTTAGATAAAAATGTAATATTAAAAAAAATTAAACATTTCCTGAGAAAAATATCATATCCAATTGATTTCATTTTAAAAATTTAGAATAATTTTAAATTCATTTTCATTGAAAATAATGATGAAATATATAAATGTACCTTTTCAATTAATTTTAAACAGATTTAAAATACTATACATTTTTTAAATCCTTTTCATTGATAATAACCATTTAAATATATAAATAATTCTTTGAAAATCATTTATTTTTTAAAATTTATAAAATTATCAAAATCATTTTCCATATATTTGGGATTAAAATATGTTTAAAAAAATTTAAACCATTTTTTGAACGCATTATTTTTGGATGAGAATATATTTTCAATGGAAAATATAAACAATGTTGGATTTTCTTTAAAACACTTTCTTAATTATCATAACTTCCAAAGAGTGTAAAAAAGGAACCATTATGTGAATAAATAATTAATAACCAATGAATAATAAATTTTATGAAATTTCATGGGACATGGGTCATAATTTATCATCAATGGAAAAGCATAATCCTAAACAATCCTGATAAAAATGTGATTACAACAATAAACTATTTCATCTTTGGTAACTTTGCATGATAATACCCATGAAATAATAACATTTCAAAAATAATAAAATATCATGTAAGTAAGGTTATTAACTATATAACATGTTAATGGGGAACTATGAACACCTTGTAAATGAACATAGGTGCCTAACATAACATGTGTCTCAAAGATGAAAAATTGAGACATGATTCCCTTACCGATTCAGTAATGTATGATCGGTAAACCGAAATAAATATAGATCGTAAAATGGTTATGTAAATACAAATAATTTAAGGTATATGAATTAGAAATAAATTCATGATAAATTTATATACCACATAGAAGAAACTGGTTATGAATAAAGAATGTGTCTCATGAATATAAACAAGTGAGATAGAAATCCCTTACCTTTAGTCATGACTTCCTTTGCACGCATTTAGTAATACTATTTTTTAAATATATGTTTATTATAAATATATTTTAGAACCATATTACTATATATACTACCATATATTATTTCCTATGACATTATAATACACGTTTATTAACTATCCAATGTTAAAGTTATGTGTAGGGTAATAAAAATACTGTTTTTCATATAAGTTTTGACTTATTGTTGTTGGTCCACATACAATTATCATTATTTAATCATTTAAAAAATGTAAAGCATTATATTAATATCATATATAATCATTCAATATGTATTTATAGTAACCCATAATTTATAGGCATAGTAAACAAAATACACCATTCTTGGAGATGGTAGGTTGTATATACACAAGAATGTTGGTTCAGTTATCATGTCATATTGAAAAAATGACATAAAATGAAATATATATATATATATATATATATGTATACATATAATTATATAACCAATTTTATGTTATATATATCAAATATTTGTGTCAAATACCTCCATAATACCTTCCATATAAAGCATGAATGAGTCACATCACTTCGTGAGGAGGTAGTCTGTCGTACACACGAATGACAATATCGTAGTCATAAAAAATGGAAAGAATGATATTAGGTGAGATATTATCATTCCATATGAATAATAATTTAATAAATATCATATTTATATAATACAAATAGTTTTCATTTCATTATTTCCTCCCTATAGTGGTAGTCATGCAAAAATTAATGACATCGGTTCACGAGACGATAGTCCGCCTTACCCACGATTGATGATTTCGTAGCCCATTTTATAAAAGAGTGAATAATTATATGTTACAAAAATTAATTAAAATCCTATCATTATAATGAATATATATATATTATTATATTATAATAATAAAATAAAACTCAAATGGGTTTTAGGATGAAATAAAACAATAACGTTCATTGATGAACGTTACCTATTCTACTGGTATTTCCATTTGGTTTAAAAAAAATACATTGTAGGTGGTATTTATAACAAATTTAAGGATTATAGGATGAGTGTATAGAATTATGGAAGTTACATTGGCCAGGTTTTGTTATACCAAATGGATTTATAAGTGTAAATAAGGGGGAGAGGAACTACCCTTTTATAATTTAGTAGTAGTGGAATTCATGTAAATAACCAAAGGTAGGAACTATAAGGAGGTCATGCTTACATAAAGTCACTAAAATACTAATAATTAATGGTTTTCTGATATGTTATGGTATATACACACCTCCACCACACATTTATTAACATATTTTGATCATTTGGTTCCTTAACAAGTACGATTTCAATGTTTATCATTTTGGTTTTTCATAATGGTAACCAATTTTCTAACCCGGGTAATTTATCAATTAGGACTAAATCATAGTAACAATTTTAGAAAATTTAGACTCACAGATTATAGAAAATAATTTATAATTTATAAATAAAGTCCCATAAGTGTTTGACACTAAATTTAAAAGAAACACGCATCATTTTTAAAAACACATATTTAACCTTAACCGCACAATGAATGTTTTTAATATTTTGGGCTCAATATATTCATTTTTAAGGTTAAATTATTCCATTAATGGACCATATTTTAAATTTATTATAATTCAAAATTATCTTGGTATAATATTTGATTTTTAGTAATTTTAAATCACTTAATAAAATAATATTTATTATTAAATATCATTAATGTCCATTTTGAAATTATTTATGTAATATTAATATATAAGTATCAAGAAAATAATGGAATTTAAATATATGATGTTAAAAAAATTTGTACATGATATATTATTCTAATAAATAATTAAAAAAGTTAATTCTTTCAAATTACTTTATTTTTAATATTTTTAGTTTAATATATTTTATTTAGTTGTTAACTAAATAATTCATTCATTGTTTTCTCGTATGAATCAAGAGTAATTGACTAATAAATAAAACTTCAGATTAAATTATTATTATAAAAAAATAATTAAACTTTTAAAAATATATTTTTAACTTAAAATATGATGTTTTCCCCTATCTTAACGAATTATAAATTTCAAGGAAATGAAGATTACTGATTTCCCTATTTCGTTAATTAAATTTTCTTATACGTAAATTTCTATGAATGTTATCCCAATTACTCATAAAAATAGATAAAAATGCTTATGGGGATAAATATGTATATAAAAAGGGTGTTGGACAAGTTTCTAGGTCATTTCTCCCCATAACTCTAAATTTTAGTCTATATGTAAACTCGTTTTTCACTTCACCATCGTGATTTATTTTAACTATGTTAACTAATAATTTTTTATAAATAATTAAAATTTATTTATTATAAATTAATGATTATCCTGATTCAAAATATAAAATCCATTTTTCTTTATCAAAATCCAAGAACTAGAAAAATTATTTTAAAATTAATCACCTAGAGGTTTCAAGAAAGTGGGATTTTAAAGCGACACTGCTAAAATGTTTAAAATGTTTTTATATCAAATTTCAATATAATATTTTGTCCAATTAACTAAATTGTACTAACTAATTTATAATTGAACTATTGTGACTCTATAAAAAATAAACAATAGTTTAATAATATAAATTATTTAAACATAGTGATTATTACAAATTAAAATTTAGTATTTTTTTGTATTCATCAAAAAAATGAAACTTCTCATTAAAATAATAATAAAAATATAATAACTTTTATCTTCTAATATAAAAATTAATGTTCATTTTATCAAATATATCATATTAAATTGTAAAAATTAAGTTTTAATATAAAATCTCTTTTAAATGGAGGTAAACTAGCTTTTATAAAAAAATATTTTTATACATAAAATTATATATATTCTTAAATATTTCCTATAAAAAAATAAGATAGTTGAAAAATAGTATATTAATTATAAAATATATACTGTATTAATATTCTTCACCAATATTTGATTTTAATATTTATTCAAATAAAATGAATTTTCACATAAAAATGGTCTTTCAGAGAAGGAATATCATTATTTTAAAAAAGTTATTATATTAGTTTCTAATTAATTTATTTCTAAAGAAATCATTTTATATACATGAATAGACCATATTTTCATAATTTAGTTAATATTTCTCACACCCTCCATCCAAATGTGTAGGTGAAAAAAAATTGTATTTTAATAATATTTCATTATTTCATTTAAACTCAGGGGTTCATGTAACACTAGCTAAGATCATTGTTCAATATAACAAAATATAAACATTTTATTATGTGTAACACAAAACATACAATGATTTTCAGGTACATAAAGATAAACTGAGTTTTTAGTGTAAATTAATCCTATCTTGTTCTAGTGTACATTGGAATCAATCAGAAAAATTTAGTTTTTTCAAAAAAAAATCATAAAAACATGGGATGTTACATTATACCCCACTTAAAATTAATATCACCCGAAAAATTAATCTGGGTTAGCAAAGGTTTAACACATGAATTATCCTCTCATAGAAACCCACATCACAAAATTGAATACTAAAACATCCATTAAAATGTAATGTTGGAAGCCTAATGGTTACCAAAAGTAACTCATAATAATGTTTCCACTGAGGAGAACATATGTTTAATTTGAAGAGATGAGTATGGAAAAATAGTGTAAATAATTATAGAGAGTGATAGATATCATGAAAGAAAAATAAGTAGGTGACCTGAAAAGGCAATGATAAAAAATCATAAATTTTAAATTATCTTAGGGACGATTTTATTAATCAAAATGAAGGTCTTAGTATATTTTATTATCAATATCATATTCCAAAAGTTCATGATTTTCACTAGAATATATAATTACATTATTTAATTATATTTTATAAGAACAATACCTCCCTTGGATTGTGCCTTTATATATTTTTAGTCCATATCTTACTCTGGGAAACGAGTGTGGATTTATTATTCTTTAATCAAAAATAGAACATTTGATCAGTAGAATGATACTTAATTCAATCTATAATTAATTATAATCAATGAAAAAATTATAGAACATGTTTTCCAATATGAATTATTCATTTTATGGTGAAATAATAAATTATTTTATAAAACCAATTTCAAATATCCAATATAAACCATTCATAAATGGTTATACATATGACCCTATCGAATGTAAAAAATAAAAAAACATAATAAAAAGGTGACTCAATTAATAAAAATCTTATTAACATTAATCTCCTATATCTCATAATATATATCTTGATTTCCACATGCCTAGCATGTTAATACCCTCAACATAAAATCTCTTAAGACATGGTAATACCCTGAATTAGCCTATAAAATTAATGAAAACAAAAACCAGTCATCATTTCATGAATAAAACCACAGATTTTTTAAGATATTCCATAGATTAAATATTTTTGTAAGATCCATCAATTATACAAATAAACTAATTTTTCAAAAAATACTTTCCTATTTTTGAGGATGTCAAAACTGTCCAATTTAGTTTATTATAATAAACTATCTATTTATCAAAACTAAGAATCACATTCTTAGCTACCAGAACATATAATGTCTTCCATTCCATATTCATTTATTTACCATGAAATTTTACCATTCTGTTAAATCAATTTTTTGGGTCCACCAGTAAAATTTAATATATTGATGAAAATAAATAATTAAAAACATAAATAATTTTCTTTATCTATTTCATGATTAATTTAACACAATACATGAATTAAAATATATTAAAATTGTATATAATTCCATGTATTCATTAATCCATTATCTATGATTCATCATATTCTTCCCTAATTCTTCTTTTCTTTCATAATTGATTGGTAGTCTATTCATCATCAACAATATAACAATTACTTGCACCAACTTGTTGATTCTCATCAAGTGCTTTCCACATGAAACACTTATTTTTATAATGCATATACAATCCAAATATAAATCATTCAAAAGATAATGATACCTTAGTGAGTATATTATTCTCATTAACGGTGTTAATTTAAATTTTCATTTTTTCCTTCATAGTTAATTGGTTTGTGTCAATAATTTCCACAGTGAAAACTTCTTCATAATACTCTAAAGCATCCACCTGGTTTTTTCCTCCAACATTCACAACACAAAAGGGCTTACAATTCATTCCATATTTTTCCCCATTACACAAATTCAATGAAAACTATTTCCTTCTATTTTTGGCGAGTTTGGGGGTTTAGTAATGTACACATTATTAATCACGTTTCATGAAAATTTATTTGGTATGATCACAACATCCTTCACTCCAGTGATCATCCCATTTGACTTCTCATAAGAATATTTTCTATCGCATTCAACATTTGAAGGGTTCTTTATGTTTCCCTACATTTATTAAAACTAGGAAAAATTTTGGGTGAAATACTAATCATATAGGAACACATCATAATACTGAAAATAATTTATATGATCTCTAAATCCTGACACTTATTTTAAATCAACCATACCCTAGGTTTATCCATGGTCATTCATTATCATCTTATATTTAAATCCTTTTCGACGTTTTATAATGTGATTGTAACATCCCAAGTAAGTAATGAATAATAAATATTTTTTATCTATGTCTATTAATGATTAAGATAGTGTTTTAGAGGCTTAAAATGAAAATAAATACAATCTTAAGCATGGAATACACTAATATTCTTAAAAGATTATTTTACTGCCTTTTGATGGAAAACCCTTTTTAAATCAAACTTTTGAAAATTTTATAATCTATATTTGTAAATATAATCATATTTATTATCATTGGGACATTGAAATTTACATTGGATAAATTTTTGGTATTTTTCTGACAATGTCCATTTTTTAATGAATAGTGAAAAATACTGCATTTTACATCAAAAATGCTTTTTAATCTACTTTATTTATATGATTATATTATCTTTTGAATTGTTATTAATGTGTAATCTGAATATAATTTTACCAATTAATCCAATGGTGGTCATTAGAATTAATTTCACTTTGAAATCAGACTTAAACTAGTGTCAATCTTTTGATACTTATAGTTTCATAAAAACACGCTATTTGCTCTGACAGCGGGAATTAATTATTAAATTAATTAATGTGACTTATATGTTTTGAATTTTGTAAAATGGACTTCATTTTTGAATTTGGAATATCAAATATAGCTTAGGGTTATGTTTTGGTATTTTTCTGAAAAACTTCAATTTTGATGAATAGTGAAACCACTAAGTGGTACTTATAAAAACTGATTTTTCATTTAAATGAAATTTTACTACTTCTGTGTATTGAATTTCAAAAATAAGACATACATGGTTGTCATTAATAAGTAAAATGTGGTTCAATGAGATTAAAATAATTTTTTGGTGAATAGTAACTTATTAAGTTTTTAATCGCGATTAGAGGTAATTAGTGTAGTTTAAGGTAAAAATAATGTTTTAATAATATGAGATGAGCATGAAACATGTCCTACCCTCATTGGATGTGTCATGGACGACCAAGAAAATCCATGGGTCAACTTGGGGACCCCATGGATCCACTTTGGTTGGGAAATGACATAAATAACTTTTTATTTAATGTTAAAGTAAAAATGACACAAACATGAAATGTTTTACTAAAACAATTTTTACATGGGGTTATACAAGTCATATTTTTGACTATAAATAGTCATTGGAAAGATAAAACGATTTCCTACATCATAGTAATATTTTTATAATTTTTAGACATTATATAAATTAAATTATTTATGACATCATGATGACGCAGCGATGACCTCATTATTTAACGATTTAAATAAAATGGAATGATAATGTAATATCTAAGACCTACACATGTCCAAAACATATTGGATGAGTGGATTTAGAACTATTATCACCTTATCCTCGAATTATATCAATGTGGGACCTCTTAAATCCGAATACCATTTTAAAATAATGTGACTTTTCTTTACCGTCCAAGAGTGCCCCTCCTCCCCTCTTATAAAAGGCCCCCAACTCTACCTCCTTAACCACACTCCCAAAGCTTTTGGATCGGAAATACACTGCCCATTTTGTCTCTACACATCCCTATCTTACTCCTTGAAGCCTCACTTTGGGAAGAATTCTTCCCAAGGAAGCCTTTGAGCACACACCAAAGGGAGGTACCCGATTTTAAGGTAATGTGTTCACATGAGTCCTTTTGTTTTATTTTGCTTCTCCAACCCCCTAAACTCTTTTTATTAATTTATTTTGTAACAACTACAGTATCCTCAATATACTAGGATGTTTTTATAATAAGGATTCGAGCTACACTTAAACACACCTACATCTAATGGTTGAAGGACGTACTGTTTCCGTGGATGGTGAATTTATGGCTCCCGAAACGATGATTGTTCAACATTATTTTAACACCTTAAAAGGTGGACATTAAGATGTCACTACATATATATATGATATATAATATTTTTATGTTTTCTTTAAGCTTCTGTATTTTTCATTTTGGGCATACCTTTATGATTTCCATTATGGGTAAACGTGATATCTTCATTTAAGGAAGTGCGCACTACCGCACCCTCAATGTGATTTGATACGTTAAATACCATATGTGGGAGATATAAAGGATATAACTATGATATTATATATGAGATTATACTGTAATTATAATATAACTTTATATCATTATGATTCCATTCTATAAAATACTAAATAGAAATGAAAGTAGCGTTCATGCGTACGTATGGCTTACCGTCTCCATGAACGGTGCATTTCATTTCATACCTATAAATGTTTATGTAATATTATAAATGCATTTATATAGTGGATATATATGATATATAAATCATGATTATAATTCTGGATATAATGGATATATGGACAACTTGTAATTATAAAGGGTTTATTTTTTGACTCAAGTACCAATGATCGTTAAAACGACCATTATTAACTTAAATAATTACATAGTGTTAATGACATGGAAATAAGTGATATAAAAGGAATAATGAACTTGAAAAAGGTTCTTAAGAAATTAGAAATTAACTCAAGTTTATTATTCAGGACATTAAAGAACGATCGAGTCAAGTCGGACCCGAGGTATGGGACTTCGTCTCCATCTCCTTTCATTGAGGCATATTTTGTTTTATACTCAACCTTCTTTTATATTGTGTATAAACCCCTTTGACTTTTACGTTTATCCAAATGGAATCTTTTTTATACGAAGCGTTTTACTAAACGACAAAAGGGAATGTTTTTGTCGTACGTATGCGGCAACAACGACTTCTCCGCCGCCGTGACCATTATTTGGGTTTCGACTTCCTCTACAAGCCATACCTTCTTTTTAAAAGAAAAATAAATACCATTTTTTACTTTTTTTTATTTTGGTATTGAAAATTGTTTTCATAATTTGATTATATCAATGTGTTGTATTGATATCTTGTGATTGAAAGGTGGAAATGTTATGTTTCCTTTATGCATGTTTTATGTGATATGATTATGTTGAGGTTCTTGGGAATTATTATGAAGACGGGTGGTTCGGTGATAAACTAAGGGCGGGTGAGCCCGATATGGCTCTCCAATGCATTGGGTAACGTGAGGAGTGAAACTTTAAGGTTTCTCCGAAGAGATTTAGGGAATATACTGTTATGGGTATTCCAAACGTAACCAAGAGGGTTACTCCCTATGTAAGAATGTTATGAATGCCTCAATTTACATTTATGTCTTATGATTTCTATGATTTATTCATGATTTGATGAGGTATGTTAAAGTGGTTTTGTTTTATGGGTAAAGTATGATTTCATTCTTATGTATATATGTACCCATGTTTCCTTTCCATATTTTTATATCCCTTACTGAGATTTTTATTTTCATCCCATGTTTTTTTGAAATGTTTTTCACAGGTCAAGGAAAAGGTATATGATATGATGATAGTGTCAAAGAAGTGTCAAGAAAGAATCCATGTTTTATTTTAAATATTTTTCCATTGATGGGAAAGAATAATACTATCTTTATGTAACCACTTTGTTTATATGTGGAATGTAATGCAATTTTTATGATCTAATTCTCTAAAACTCTAAACCCGAAAAGATCCTCAATGTGTAATCTTGTAATAACTCAAGATTAAGTAAGGTTTAATGTCGTGGCCTTATAGTTGGTATCAAAGGTCGGTTTAGATAACTTTAGGAGTTATAATTCTATTAAATGATTTTCAAAAAATATATTTTTTTATGGTCAAATTGAAGTGATATAGCATTTGATGATTACCATGTTGCTTCATCTAAGACATGTTTGTCCAGAATGGTTTTCCGCAGAGGAAACAGGGAAACAGTGCTAGGAAGGCATACAGAAGGAAATAACCTTCCGAATCAGCATCCAAAGATGGTCAGAATAAGAACTGAATAGTTTGTTGCAGTAATGGCGCAGTTGACTGAAGCGATAAATGGTGGTGGTATCCATGCACGAGATCAGCCAGATCAACCGCAGAGGAACATGTCAGTGGTGGAACAATTCATGAGGCAACATCCCCCATCATTTAGAGGATCATCTGACCATGTTCTAGCTGAAGGGTGGATTAAAGCACTGGAGAAGATTTTCGATGTCATGGGGTGTTCAGACAATCAAAAGGTTAGTCTTGTTATTTACCGTTTGGAGGGTGAAGCAGATCAGTGGTGGTCGATGGTTAAAAATATCAGGGACGCTGATGAGATTGATGCTCTTGACCTGGATGAATTCAAAGGTATGTTTCTTGAGAAGTATTTTCCTAAGGCTGTTCGACTTAGGATGGAAAAACAATTCATGGAATTGAGGCAAGAGGAAGACTCAATGGCTCCCTATGAAGAAAGGTTTACTCGATTGGAAAGGTATGCTCCAAATTTTATCCGAGACCTTGATAGTAAAATCAATCGTTTTTACTCAGGATTAAAGCCAAAATATCGAAGGGCATTAGCTTCTCGTGGGTTTAAATGTTATGAAAAGCTTGTTCAATGTGCTGAGAAGGTGGAAATGGATTTTGCCGATGATCAAGTGTTCTATAACAACCAGCAGAAGAAGAGACCGAGGTGGCAGGAGAAAAAGAATAATTCTTCAAAAAAGTCTGATGGTAAGAAATCTAAGTTTCCAGTTTGTGATAAATGTGGCAAAAGGAATGCTGGGGAATGTCTTCTAAATTCTGGAAAGTGCTACCGATGTGGTAATATGGGACATAAGGCTCGTGATTGCACTGAAAAAGATCAGGGTGATGGTAAGACCAAATTTGATTTACAGTTAGTGAAATGTTATAAGCGCAATGAGATGGGTCACTATGAAAATGAGTGTCCGACAAAGAGCTTGAGTGATGGGAAGCAGTTATACTACAAGAAGAAAGGGGTGGTGAAATCCTTTTCAAATACTTCAGTAGATGTCGGGCCATCAAATGAAGTTGTATCAGGTACTTTGTTTGTTTTTTCAGATTATGCCAGTGTGTTGTTTGTTTCATGGTCTACACATTCTTTCATCTCTGAAAACATTTCTAGTAAAATGGGAATACCATCTCAAGAAATGACTCCGGAACTTTATGTAAAGACACATGGGGTAAATGTTGAGGCAAAAAGAATTTTTAAGAATCTTCTTATCCTTATCTGTGGAAAGAACCTACTTGAAAACCTTATTGTTCTACCTCTAGTAGAGTTTGATGTTATCCTGGGTATGGATTGGCTCTCTATTTACCATGCTAAGATTGACTATAGAGATAAAGAAGTTTCTTTTCAGAAAGACATTTAGTTTGTGTACAATAATGAACCCTTACTGTTGATAACTTATCAAGAGGCCAGGAAACTTGTAAAAGATGTAAATGAATGTTACCTTGCACACATCGTTGAAAATAAAGGAACTGTTCATATTAATGATGTGCCAGTGGTAAATGAGTATCCTGATGTTTTTCCTGATGAGTTTCCTGGAATAATACCAGACCGGGAAGTTGAGTTTACCGTTGACTTAGTTCTTGATGCTAAGCCAATTTCAAAACCCCCTTATCGAATGGCTCAAATTGAACTTTTAGAGTTGAAGGAGCAATTGCAGGATTTATTAGAGAAAGGTTTCATTCGACCTAGCACATCAACATGGGGTGATCCTATTTTATTGGTTAAAAAGAATGATGGTTCTATGAGACTATTCATTGATTATAGATCCTTGAATAACATCACTATTAAGAACAAATATCCTTTGCCTCATATCGATGATTTTTTTGATCAGCTTCAGGGAGCTAGTATTTTTCAAAGATTGACCTGAGATCGGGGTACCATCAGCTGAAGGTAAAGGAAGCAGATGTTCCGAAGACTGAATTTCGTACAAGATATGGCCATTATGAATTTGTAGTAATGCCTTTTGGGATAACCAATGCACCTGCTGTATTCATGGACTTAATGAAAAGAATTTTCCATGAGTTATTGGATAAGTTTGTGGTGGTTTTCATTGATGATATTTTAGTGTTTTATAAAAGTAAATAAGAACATGAAAGACATTTAAGGGGTATTTTGAAAACCTTGAAAGAAAAGAAATTGTATGGGAAATTCAGCAAGTGTGAGTTTTGGTTGCAACAAATTTCTTTCCTTGGTCTTATTGTTTCTAAAGATGGGATAACTGTTGATCCTGCAAAAACAAAAGTTGTGGAAGACTGGCCAAGACCCACAAATGTAACTGAGATTCGTTGCTTCCTTGGTTTGTCAGGCTATTAGCAAAGGTTTGTTAGAAATTTTTCACTGTTATCTAGTCCAATGACTATGCTAACTCGGAAGGGTGTTAAGTTTATCTGGACAAAAGACTGTGATGATTGTTTTCAGGAATTGAAAATAAGATTGGTGAATGCTCCAGTTTTCGAACTACCTTCCAGGAATGGTGAGTTTGTTATATACAGTGATGCTTCATTGAAAGAACTTGGTTGCGTCCTAATGCAGAATGATCAGGTAATTTCTTATGCTTCATGACAGTTGAAAACTCCTGAGGTAATTTACCCTACACATGATTTGGAATTAGCTACTATTGTTTTCAGTTTAAAAATTTGGAGGCATCATTTGTATGGAGTAAAGTGTGAAATATATACTAATAACAAAAGTTTAAAGTATATATTCACTCAAAAAGAGTTAAACATGAGACATAGGAGATGGATGGAATTAATCGAGGATTATGATTGTACAATTCATTACCATCGGGGAAAAGAAAATAAAGTGGTTGATGCTTTGAGTTGAAAAAGTAATGCTTCATTAGTAATGTTGCGTTTGGAATGTGATCCTTTAGTTAAGGATTTGATGAACTTTGGCATAGAAGTTGTTGGTGCAGGATGTTCTTCTGTTTTGTTTTAGGTATCAGTGAGATCATCTCTATCAGACAGAATCAAGCAAGCACAGAAGCAAGACAGTGAGTTGCAGAAAAAGGTAGAGCTGGTTCCGAATGGTAAGTTGCATGAATTCAACATTGATAATGATTGCGTTTAGAGATTTGGGAAGAGATTGTGTGTGCCTTGTGAATCACAGTTGAAGAGAGATTTGTTATATGAAGCTCATAGTTCTCCGTTTTTATTTCATCCTGGCAGTACTAAGATGTACAGAGATCTGCGGGAGTATTACTGGTGGGATGAAATGAAAAGAGATATTGCTGATTTTACTGTGAAGTGTTTGACATGTCAATAGGTTAAAGTAGAGAAGAAGTTACCGAAATGAATTCTTCAGCCTTTACCAGTGCCAGAGTGGAAATGGGAGAATATATCTATGGACTTTGTTGTGGGATTACCGAAGACATCTCGAGGTAATAATGCAATCTGGGTTATTGTTGATCGCTAGACCAAATCTGCTCATTTCCTTGCTATACGAGATACTTTTTCCCTGGATCAACTTTCCCGTTTGTATCTTAAAGAGATAGTTAGGTTACATGGAGTTCCACTATCCATTGTATCTGACCGCGATCCCAGGTTCACTTCTATCTTTTGGAAAGGACTTCAGAATTCATTGGGTACTGAATTAGATTTTAGTACAACATTTTATCCTCAATAATATGGGCAGTCAGAACGAACAATTCGGACCTTGGAGGATATGCTATGAGCTTGTTAGATGGATTATCAGGGATTTTGGGACCAACATCTTTCTTTGGTTGAATTTTCATATAATAATACTTTTCATTCTAGTATACAGATGGCACCATTTCAGGAATTATATGGGAAGCGGTGTCGAACTCCATATTTCTAGGATGAAGTGGGTGAAAGGAAGTTGATGGGACCAGAATTTGTAGAAGAGTTGGCAGAAAATGTTTAGCTGATACAGAAACACATAAGAACAGCTCAGAGCAGGCAGAAGAGTTATGCGGACAACAGGAGGAAGGATCTCTTTTTTGAGGTAGGTGATCATGTTTTTCTCAAAGTATCACCATGGAGAAGTGTGATGAGATTTGGTAAGAAAGGAAAGCTGAGTCCAAGGTTCATTGGACCATATAAAATTCTGGAGAGAGTTGGATCAGTTGCATACTAGGTGGCTTTACCTCCAAGTTTATCTCAGGTACACAATGTTTTTCACGTTTCGATGTTGAGAAAGTATATAACAGATCCATCTCATGTTTTGAGTCTTGAGATAGTTCAGCTGGATGAGAACCTATCTTATGAGGAACAACCGGTCCAGATTATTGACCAGAGGGAGCAAGTGTTATGAAATAAGGTGATTAATCAGGTAATGTTTTTGTGGAAAAACCACATGATGGAAGAGGTAACATGGGAATCTGAAAATGCAATGAGGGATAAGTACCCCCATTTATTCGATAAGTAAATAAATTGCGGGGACGCAATTTTCTAAAGGGGGGGAGGATGTAACATCCCAAGTATGTAATGAATGATAAATATTTTTTATCTATGTCTATTAATGATTAAGATAGTGTTTTAGAGGCTTAAAATGAAAATAAATACAATCTTAAGCATGGATTACACTAATATTCTTAAAAGATTGTTTTACTGCCTTTTGATGGAAAACCCTTTTTAAATCAAAATTTTGGCAATTTTATAATCTATATTTGTCAAAATAAATATATTTATTATTATTGGGACATTGAAATTTACATTGGATAATATTTTTTTTATTTTTCTGACAATGTTCATTTTTTAATAAATAGTGAAAAATACTGCATTTTACATCAAAACTACTTTTTAATATACTTTATTTATATGATTAGATTATCTTTTGAATTTGTCATAAAGTGTAATCTGAATATATTTTTACCATTTAAACCAATGTTGGTCATTATAATTAATTTCACTTTGAAATCAGACACAAACTAGTGTCAATTTTTTGATACTTATTGTTTCATAAAAACACGCTATTTGCTCTGAAAGCGGGAATTAAGTATTAAATTAATTAATGTGACTTATATGTTTTGAATTTTGTAAAATGGAACTCATTTTTGAATTCGGAATATCAAATATATCTTAGGGTGAAGTTTTGGTATTTTTCTGAAAAACTTCAATTTTTGATGAATAGTGAAACCACTTAGTGGTACTTATAAAAACTGATTTTTCGTTTAAATGAAATTTTATCACTTCTATGTTTTTAATTTCAAAAATCCGACATAAATGGTTGTCATTAAGAATACAAATTTGGTTCAATCAGATTAAAATAATTTTTTAGTGAATAGTAACTTATTAAGGTTTTAATCGCGATTAGAGGTAATTAGTGTAGTTTAAGGTAAAAATAATGTTTTAATAATATGAGATGAGTTTGAAACATGTCCTACCCACTTTGGATGTGTCATTTCCGACCAAGACAATCCATGGGTCAACTTGGGGACCCCATGGAGTCACTTTGTTTGGGAAATGACATAAATAACTTTTTATTTTATGTTAAAGTAAAAATGACACAAACATGAAATGTTTTACTAAAACAATTTTTACATGGGGTTATACAAGTCATATTTTTGACTATAAATAGTAATTGGAAAGATAACAGGATTTCCTAGATCATAGTAATTGTTTTATAATTTTTAGACATTAAATAAATTATATTATTTATGACATCATGATGATGCAGCGATGACCTCATTATTTAACGATTTAAATAAAATGGAATGATAATGTAATATCTAAGACCTACACATGTCCAAAACCTATTGTATGAGTGCATTTCGAACCCTTATCACCTTATCCTCTAATTATATCAACGTGGGACCTCTTAAATCCGAATACCATTTTAAAATAAAGTGACTTTTCTTTACCTTCCAATAGTGCCCTCCTCTCCTCTTATAAAAGGCCCCCACCTCTACCTCCTTACCCACACTCCCAAAGCTTTTGGCTTGGTCAAACACTGCCAATTTTGTCTCTACAAATCCCTATATTACTCCTTGAAGCCTCACTTTGGGCAGAATTCTTCCCAAGGAAGCCTTTGAGCTCAAACCAAAGGGAGTTACCCGATTTTAAGGTAATGTCTTTACTTGAGTCCTTTTGTTTTATTTTGCTTCTCCAACCCCCTAAACACTTTTTATTAATTTATGTTGTAACAAATCTAGTATCCTCAATAAAATAGGATTTTGTTATAAGAAGGATTCGAGCTACACTTACACACACCTACATCTAATTGTTAAAGGACATACTGTTTCCGTGGATGGTGAATTTATGGCTCCTGAAACGATGATTGTTCAACATTCTTTTAACACCTTAAAAGATGGCCATTAAGATGTAACTATATTTATATATGATATATAATATGTTTATGTTTTCCTTAATCTTCTGTATTTTTCATTTTGGGCATAACTTTATGGTTTCCATTATGGGTAAACGCGATATCTTCATTTAAGGAAATGTGGACTACCGCCCCCTCAAAGTGATTTGATTCGTTAAATACCATATGTGGGACGTATAAAGGATAGAACTATGATATTATATATGATATTATACTGGAATTATAATATACCTTTATATCATTATGATTCCATTCTATAAAATACTAAATAGAAATGAAAGTAGCGTTCATGCGTACGTACGGATTACCGTCTCCAGGAACGGTAAATTTCATTTCTTACCTCTAAATGTTCATGTAATATTATAAATGCATGTATATAATGGATATATATGATATATATATCATGATTATAATTCTGGATATAATGGATATATGAACAACTTGTAATTATATAGGGTTTATTTTTTGATTCAAGTACCAATGATCGTTAAAACGACAGTTATTAACTTAAATAATTACATAGTGTTAATGACATGGAGATAAGTGATATAAAAGGAATAATGAACTTTAAAAAGGTTCTTAAGAAAATAGAAATTAACTGAAGTTTATTATTCAGGACATTAAAGTACGATCGAGTCAAGTCGGACCCGAGGTATGGGAATTCGTCTCAATCTCCTTTCATTGAGGCATATTTTGATTTATACTCAACAATCTTTTATACGGTGTATAAACCCCTTTGTCTTTTACTTTTATCCAAAAGGAATCTTTTTTATATGAAGTGTTTTAATAAACAACAAAAGGGAATGTTTTTTTCGTACGCATGCGGCGACAACGACATCTCCACCGTTGAGACCATTATTTGAGTTTTGACTTCCTCTACAAGCCATACCTTCTTTTTAAAAGAAAAATAAATACCATGTTATTCTTTTCTTTTATTTAGGTATTGAAAATGGTTTTCATAATGTTTTTATATCAATGTGTTGTATTGATATCTTGTGATTGAAAGGTGGAAATGTTATGATTCCTTTATGCATGTTTTATGTGATATGATTATATTGAGGTTCTTCGGCATTATTATGAAGACGGGTGGTTCCGTGAAAAACTAAGGGCGGGGGAGCCCGATATAGCTCTCCAATGCATTGGGTAACACGAAGGAGTGAAACGTTAAGGTTTCTCCGAAGAGATTTAGGGAATATACTATGATGGGTATTCCAAACGTAACCAAGAGGGTTACTCCCTACGTAAGAATGTTATGAATGACTCAAGTTACCTTTATGTCTTATGATTTCTATGATTTATTCATGATTTGATGAGGTATGTTAATGTGCTTATGTTTTATGGGTAAAGTATGATTTCATTATTATGTATATATGTACCCATGTTTCCTTTCCATATTTTTATATCCCTTACTGAGCTTTTTATGCTCATCCAATGTTTTTTTGAAATGTTTTTCACAGGTCAAGGGAATGGTACATGATATGATGATAGTGTCAAGGAAGTGTCAAGATAGAATCCATGTTTTATTTTAAATATGTTTCCATTGATGGGAAAGAAGAATATTATCTTTATGTAACCACTTTGTTTATATGTGGAATGTAATGCAAGTTTTATGATCTAATTCTCTAAAACTCTAAACCCGAAAAGATCCTCAATGTGTAATCTTGTAATAACTCAAGATTAAGTAAGGTTTAAGGCCGGGGCCTTATAGTGATTGTGATTTTCCAAAAATTATCCCATGGGAGTGTCATACGGTGTGTATAGTGTGGACCATCTTTATTCACTATCTCTCGATGAAGTCTAGATCAATTTTTTTTTTCAGGGATGTTACCCCTTGGTTCATATATTGCAATTCCATATCCACATATTGTGTGAATATGGGGATGTATTTCTAGGAAAACACTAACTATATAATTTAAAAAAATTTTGAGACATTTTATTATACTTTTGATAATCCTTAGACTTATGCTTTGATAAATCTCAAGACATATCCTTAAAAAATGTCACCAATGATCTAATTATTTTATTAATATCACAATTTACAAAGGATAAATAAGTTATTTCCTATGATACCGAATATACTTACTCAGGATTAACATTCATGGATATTATAACTTATTATTTTATTATTCATTAAATTACAAAAATGCATTCCCATGGTCCATAATAGTTTATTTCCTTTGGAAACGTAGAACATAATATTCTAGTATGGTGAATGCTATTATATGTTTCAAATAATGATATTATAATTTATTAATACTCAGTTTTATTCCCTACATAAAACCATTCTTCATAACCTAGGAAAAGGAAACATAATAATGGGTTAACTCATAAGATCATTAGGGTTAATCAAGGGAGAAACGTATGTATAACATGAACATAAAGGTGTGAGAACATGAGAATCAATTTTGAAAACATGCCATGCACATCAAATATCATAATCATATGTTATGTAATTAATAATGGAATTTCATAATAAATGATTAACAAGAGAATATAAAATATAATCCATGAGTTAAAAACCTTTGAATAAGACATGGAATTTTGGCATACACATAATCATAAAAAACCATTCCCTTAAAGTCAAGGATTATTTTGAAATCATATTAGGGTACTTCATGTTGGATACACCTACTGGGAGAGACATAGCACCATCCCAAGTGGATGTTCGTTACTTATTGTGTAATGGGTTCACTCCCCAAACCATCATGATGGAAATTTATTTTACTATACAGAGTTCACTCCTGATTCCGGACAAGTCATTCTATACCGAGTTCATTCCTCATTCATGCCACATCTATCTCTAGAGATATATTAATTATTGACCAATTAATTTAAGGGATATATAGTTCCAACCCATCATATAATGAAATAATACATATTTCTGTTATAATATCATAATAATCCATTATATCATAGCCCATTAAATTACATGGGTATCATAAACATCATTTCATAACATGTAGAAAAGAGTCTCGTCACATAATCAGTATATAATAGCATATCCCCTGAAAAGAAGTGGGTTTTATATTATTATTATCATGGTATAAACCATATAAAAAAATATCTTCATATAAAACATTTCATCTTAAACATAAACCATTAAAATAACTACAAGAATTGTGTCCTTGGGTAATATCCTCAGTAAATAAAAAATTATAAAAATGAATTTTATCTTAGATGTTGACCGATTTTGAAAGATAACATGGTTCATTTCTTAAGAAAAATATCATTTCTTTTAAAATATTATTTTTAAATAAAAAACAATTTCCAACATACTTTTCTTTTCAAATCAATTTTAATAATTATATAGTATTATTTAAAAGTCATTTAAAACACATCTTGAGGAAAATCCACTTTATGATTCTTTTTTTTAAATATTTTTTTAAAACAATTTTCATTTAAAATAACCTTTAATAATTATAAAATGATATTTCAAGACCATTTAAAACATTTTTTAAACATAAAACATTTTCAAAACCATTTTCTTTGTCAATAACCTTTGAAACATATAATGTATTCAATGAAAATAATTTAAAACCATTTTTTAAAACATAAAAAAATTTCAAATTACATTTCATTGAAATTGAGTATAAATATTATTTTAAAAAAAATGGAAAATATTTTCTAATAAAATTTTCTTGAGATTAAAATATATTTTCGGATGAAGAGACATATAATGTTGAATTTTCATAAAAAAAATTTATAAGCTGTTTTCAGTAAAAAAGTGTGAAAAATGGTAAAATTAAAAGAAAATATCATTGATAGAATGAAGAAAATATGTTTCTTGATAATATTTAGGGGATAGATTATATGACTTCATTAATTGAAGCATAATCATAATCAATCGCTATAAACTATGAGATTGTATTAATAAAATCTTACCACTTTGATAACATTGAATCATAGTCCCCATGGAATAATAACATTACATGAATGATAAATTATAATTAACAAAATAAAATTATTTATTTAACATTTCAAAGTTGGATTATACAGACCCCATAAAATAATATAGGTGCATAACATAACATGTGTCCCAAAAAAGGAAAACTGAGACTATATTCCCTTACTAATTTGGTGATAATTGATCTGTAGTCCCAATGAAACATAGATCCTCATATGGATATTTAAGTAGCTATACATTTAGGTATGAATATAAGGAATTAAATTCATCATTAGTATATAATCTATATAGAAGAATGATGTGGTGAATATCACATGTGTCTCATGAATGTTAAAAGTTCACTAAGGCAGAAAACGTTTTTTATGGCAGATGTTTTATTTTTTATTTCACCTTTTGGCCGACCTTATTATAGGATATGTTATAAATATTGTTTTTATGGATTTTATTTTAAAACTGATGTAAAAAACAATAATCTGAAAGGTTTCTCAGTTCGGTTCTTCAAAAACCGACGTGGAAAATGATTCAGTGTTGTGATTAATTACGGAGGTTTTTAAATAAACAATGTGTTATATACTCTTTAACATTTGTTAATGAATAAACAACGTAATAAAAAGTTCCTTTGAAGAGTTTATCTTGTTGGTTATTTTCATAAACGACCTGATAAACAAGTCTGCCCAGGGTTTTTTACGTCGGTTAAATGATAACCGACATGAACAAATATATTCTACATCGGTTATTAAATAACAGATGTCAAAAACCTATTTCATTCCATTTGTTATGTTGGTTATCAAATAACCGACGAAAAAACATAGTTTCACTCCATTTATTACGTCGACTATAAAATAACCAATGTTAAAACCCATAAACATGCATTTTTTTACATAAGACATAAAATAATCGATGAAAAAACCATATTATTTTACAAACCATTCAAACAAAACTATTCCCTACATAAGTAAACCTAAACAGACCAAAAAACCAAAAAAAGAACAAGACCAGACCAAAACCAGCCCATCCCACTGGACAGCCCCCCCCCCCCCTCCCCACACCAGTGGATGGCCCCCACCATCATGGATAGCCCCCACCCCACTGGAAAACCCTCCCCCACCCCTAGGACCCCCTCCCTCCCAAACTACTGTAACCCCCCAGGATTCCCCATGGATAGCCCCCACCCATCCTGAAAAGACCCACACTCCCTTGGACTCCCCTCCCACCATACTGGACACCCTCTCATCCCCCATGGATACTCTGGACACCCCCACCGCATTGCAAAACCCTCCCACACCCCTGGAAACCCCCACCCCACATGACACCCCCACACCCCTCAAGACCCCCTGGACAGCCCCCTACCCTCCTAGAAAACCCTCGAACCCCCACCCCACTGGAAACCCTCGAACACACATGAACACCCCTACCCCCACCCCACTGGACAACCCTCGGACACCCCCACATCGCTCGACACCCCTACACACACCCAGACACCCCCACCCCACTGGACCCCCCCCCCCCACACCCCTGAAAAGCCCACCCCACGCCCCTGGATAACCCATGGACCCCCACCCCTAATGGACAGTCCCCCACACCCCCAGATACCCCCTAGATAGCCCCCACCCCTCCTGGATATACCCCACTCCCCTGGACGACCCTCTCACCCTCCTGGAGACCCTCCCACCCCTATGGACACCCTGGACACCCCACCCCACTGGAAAACCCTCCCACACCCCTAGAAACCCCCACCCCACTGGACACCTTCCCGTACCCCTGGACACCCCCTAGACACCCCCACAAACCCCTTGATGGCCCCCACCCCCACCCCCCAGGACACCCACCCACCCCCATGGACACCCTAGACATCCCACCCCACTGGAGATCCCTCCTACAGCCCTAGAAACCCCCCACCTCACTGGGCACCCCCACCCTCATGGACATCCCCCACCCTCCGGGACACCCTCCTACCCCCATGGACACTACTGACACCCCCCACCACCCCAATGGACACCCTTCACACCACTGGATACACCGTGGACACCGCCTAGACAGACCCCACTCCCTTGGAAAACCCTCCCACACTCCTAGACACACTCCCACTCCCACTGTACAGCCCTCCGACACCCCAAGAAACCCCCAGCCCACAAGACATCTCCCCGCACCCCTAGGAAGCCCTCCCCCACCCCCTGGACAACCCCACCCTCCTAGACACCCTCCCACCCCCATGGACACCCCCACCCCACTGGAAAGCCCTCCCACACCCCTAGAAACCCCAACCCCATTGTACATCCCCCCCACCACCCATGGACACCCCTTGGATAGCCCCAAACCTCTTGGACAACCCCCCACCCTCTTAGATACCCTCCCACCCCCATTGAAACCCCATAAACACCCACCCCACTGGACACCCCTCCCACACCCTTGGAAACCCCCACCCCACTGGACACCCTATAAACCCCTGGATACCTCATGGACACCACCCATCCCTCCTGGACAGCCCCCACTCCCCTCGAAATCCCTCCCACCCTCTTGGACACCCTCCCAACCCCATGGACACCCTGGATACCCCCACCCCACTAGACCACCCTTCGAAAACCCTGGAAACCCCCCACCCCACTGGACACCCCCCACACCCCTGGACTCCCTCCCCCCAAGACCAAAATCCAAACTTGAAAAACCATCAGAACTATACCAAAATAATAGGTTACCAAAATTAATCATTCACATATATAACATTCAAAACCAACAATTTCAAATAAAAAAACCTAATTCCAACCAAAATGACTACTGGATACAAAATTATAATGGCTATATTCAAAATTACATTTTACACTACAAACACACTAAAATCCTATCAAACCTGTAAAATAATTTTACCATTCCACTTGTAAGTGTTTGAAAGCTTCAGTAGTAAATGGGTGAGGGTCAACAAATAGCTACAAAGAAAAAGGATAGTAGTTAACATGTATAATGAATAAATCCAATTAAATATTATGGAAAAGTTTAAAAAGGAATATTACCATGTCAATGTGCACAAGTGTTAGAGTTATAATTATTTCAAACATAAATCTTAATATATAATATCTGCATTCAACGACTCCTTATTGTTCATGAATGTTCTGTTTAAATGAGTGTAAATTCAAAATTTTTTATGTAAAAAAAAGTACAAATTATAAATGGATATTAACCTTTACTTTTATATATTGGATCTTGGCACTCCTTTTCTTTGTGTTTTTTTAAAGTAGACCCATACCCTATTTGAAAATAATACGAATCAGACAAATTAAAAATGCATTATAATATATACAAATATTGAGAAATTAAAACTTAATTTTCCAAAATTTTCTTAAAACATTCCCACATATCACCATGGAAAGTGCATATCCAATAATGTGTTTACTCCCTTGGTAAAAAACCCCTAACATACAATGATCACTAATAAAAGAAAATTTAAGGTTAGTGGTTTTTATGATAAAATTCAATGAACGTTTTTTGGAGATATGTTTTATACAACTCACAAAATGGCATCATCCAACACCGTGTGATTATATTCTGTTCAATTCATTCAGTAACATAATGAATTATTTGTTCCTCATCCAATGCATTTGCTTTAAGGGAAATCAAATGCGGGTCCATGAATCCATATAAATCTGTCTGCTCATTCTTCTCACATATGTTATAAAGATACCTAATTCAAAATAAACATAATTATACAATTTTAATAACTATAACGACAGAAGAAGGTGTTAAGACTTACATGGAAAGAAAATTCACCACATTGATGCACAAATTATCTCCAGTAACAAGCTCCACGATATCATTTTCAAGAATCCCCACATTTATTGAACATCCAAAAACATGAGCTTCCATTGGAACCTCATAATGGTCCGCCAACAAATTTGAATATCTTGATATTCTATCAAGACTACTGGAATTTGTACCTGATGTCATATCCATTTGTCTTTGTTGTTGTCTATAAAGTATTTCATTACCTTTTAAGTATTCCTGTAAATATAAATTGAAAAATATATTAGTTTTCAAATGTTAAAATAACTTTAACAAAAAAATATAATATATAACATTAATACATCTATCGTAATGATTTGAAAAAGTCTAGATAACCATATTTAAAAATGGGTGATACTATGTCCCACTATCATCAACTCATCTATAGGTAATGGTACTCAAGTTGATCTATATACAATATCCTATACAGTGACCCTATGATGCTCTGCCTCTAACTGGTGATGATGAAATGTATCTCCTATAAAATATACCAGCCCATATGCAACTATATGATTTTCGTGATCATCAACGTACAACTCGCAAAAATTAGGAAGTTGTGACAGAGGAGAAGGATAAAAAATGGTGTCTGTAGTCTGAGGTGGGGGAGTGGAAGCAGCTGGAGGAGGTAGGGGATAAATAATGGGGTCTGTAGGTGGAGGTGGAGAAGTGGGAGCTGTAGTCTGAAATTGCCTTTGCTTGTCGGCATACATCGACTATACCGAGGCTCTAATCTTTTCCTCCATTATCGCATTAATATTCTGAAGATCAGCCTCCATGGATTCTATTTTTTTATAAACACCCTCAATGTAACTAGCTGAAGAATGTGGAAATACTTTTCTTACCAATACACCTGTCAGATATCCTTGTACACGACCAGGATGTTCGGGCATTCCCAATGCTGCAGATAAAATATCTTGCCTCCCAGTAGCTGTAAATGTCCCCTATGAGCTCTACACCTCAAGAAAATCATGTGTTAATAAATTGAAAATTACAGTAATGATTCAAATTATATAAATTATATAGTTAACATAAATAAATAAAATAAATATCTTACAATCCCATCAGCTACGATTCTTTGAATCTTCTGAATGATAATGCCCCTTTTTCCCATCCGAACTCTCTTTCATTTTTCATGTCTAGATGGAGAAGATGGATGGGGAAACCCTTCCTGATCTTGAAGACTCAACTCTCATTTTTTTTAATTTTTCCTCCATCATTTGTTCTTCCAATAATATATACCCTCCCTAAGATGAACTATGAGGGTATAAAATTTTGGATTGGATCCCCTGATGTGATGTCATTGTTTATTGTAAATTAAGAATAATAAATCATTAAAAAAACAATAACAAGAACATTTATATAAGAAATCTTATAAAAGACTATAATTACCTTACCAAAAATGAATCTTTTCTTCTACTTTTAAAAAACTGTGTCTGTGTCTCTTTATCTATGAATGAATATATATTACATGGATTTTCATGAATCCTATGACCGAAAATGAAATAATATGTGAAGGTTGATTTGAAATCCCTCCATTTCCTAGCAGCC
The DNA here is from genome assembly GCA_963277665.1 of Viscum album. Classification (NCBI taxonomy): domain Eukaryota; kingdom Viridiplantae; phylum Streptophyta; class Magnoliopsida; order Santalales; family Viscaceae; genus Viscum; species Viscum album. Next base: position 1,444,790,869 of record OY728151.1, on the reverse strand, counting down.
ATCGATAAGCATTTCTTCCTAACTATTCCAGTGTTAGGAATATCAAATTTCATCTAATAATAAAGATGTAAAACATATTATAATAGAAACATTTAATGATTAAGAAAACAATAGTAAAAGTTCTTACCAAAAATTTCTCCCACAACTGAGATATTATTGCTTTTTCCACACTTATCCTATCATCATACAAAATTCTTACATTGCTCTTACCCTGAGTTGATACAATTCTCATAAAATATTTTGTATTTGGACCTGTAGGAATATCATTTTCATCAAACTCAACCAGTATCCTCTGGTACTGCGTACGAGCAAGTTATAATTTTTGTAAACGTGTGCATCCTTGTTTACCAACTCTTGAACTCTTTTATTTCATTATGGGAGCACATGAGGAAGATTGGGGAACATCAAGAGAAACATGTGAATGTTCTTCCGTAGAGGTATGATCATTATTCTTATCTCCAGAATCATGTGGCTAATCAACTGATTGATTTTTCATTATCCTTCAAATCAAAAAAATTAGTTCATAAATTTAAAAATTCAAATACTATAATAGTAATGTAAACCGAAAATGGAAAATTGAAATAAATTACATAATAGTCAACATAGTTAATATGGTAATCATGTTAAAAAATGGTAAATATGATAAACTATGGTAAACATGGTAGTGTATATGTCATTCAAGAACATAAATACAAATATAATTTATGTAAAGGTACCCTAAGGTATACTATGGTAAACATGCTAAACATGGTAAACATGGTAAACATGTTAGTCATGGTAGACATGGTAGACATGGTAGACAAGGTAGACATGGTAAACATGGTAATCATGGTAAACATGGTAATGTAATTTTCATCTAACAAAAATAATAGATATATAATTTGCGTAATGGTAAACATGATAAACTAAACTAAACCAAAATAAATTGAACAAAAACTTCTACTTATTTGTTTTAATGTGCGTTTTAATAAAGAAAGAAACTAAAATATCTAACATTCTATGAAAATAATAAATTTAAACATGAAATAAACATAAGTTACATTTAATATTAGGAATGTAAGCAAGGATTGTTTTCCCAAATTCCATCAACATGATCATTTTTATGGCACAAACCATGTCTTCAACATGCTCATTATAACGTTATTCTAACCTTTTCGTAGAAGTAGGGATCTCACATAAATCAGTATCTTCATCAAGTTGATCTTCACTAACATATATTTTTCCTTGTGTAAAACAACAGACCACTGTATATCTTAATGATCAATGATATAGAAAATCTGTGTTGCATGTGTTTCAATTATAGAAGAATTAGTTGTGTCTTCTAATCTATTCAGATTAACAACTGTCATTCCAAATTCATCGTGTCTGACACCATTTTTACAGATAAACCATTGTTAGTTAAAAATGGGAACATTAATATTAAATTAATCAACCTCCCATATTTCTTCAATGACTGCATAATATGATGTTGATGCCAAAATCATGTTTTTATTATTTAGAACTCGAAAAATGCATAGCTTCTGCAAACACCAATAAAACACTATTCTGAACTTCACTTCTGTTGTCCTGAGCTTTCATACGAAATGTATATCCATTAATGTCATGACCTGACCTTGTTATAACATTTAAACATGGATCACTCACTAACCATCATAATATCTCTGATACATCTGATATACCAAGAAAGGTCTTTTAAAACCATGAATTTTTTTGTTATGCTCATTAAAAATCAACATTTCTTTCTTCTTTGGATGACTTTGTTTCAACTCATTAATATATAATGAGATATACGGTTGAGCATCAACTTTCTTATTCAAGATGTATAATTCTAACTTCTTCATCTATTCAGCTAACACTGATTTGACTTTCAGGAAACAAATCCTATTTCTATCATAATTAACTCATTCATATCGAGATGTAGGCAAACATATGTGCTCTGCCACATGCAAGTATCTCATACAAAGCTTTGCAACCTCCTTATAAATATAATTTTCCATAATGGAGGCTTCAAGTTGATATGGATTCTTAATATACCCCTTCAACATTTTCATATACATTGTAAAAGGATACATCCAAAAAAGATATACAGGTCCACAAAGCATTATTTCTCCTACTAGATGAATAATTAAATGCACCATTATTTCAAAAAAAATACGGCGGAAAATAAATTTCCAATAGATAAAGTATAGAAATTGCATCCTTTACCGAAATGTACAAAGCATTCACATCAATAACCTTATTTCACATTGAATTGAAAAAATAACACAACTTCATTATAGTCTTTCTGCCATTGATGGTCAATATTCCATGCAATGAAATTGGTAGAAGTTATTGCATCATTACGTGACAATCATGAGATTCCATACCTATCAACTTCAAATCCTTCAAAGAGAAAACATTTTTTACATTTGTAGAATAACCTTGAGGCACTTTGATATCATGAAAAAACTAAAAAAGGCTAATTTTTTCCCTATTGATTTATGTATGAAATGTCGGGGGAAGAAATTTTTTTCTTCCATTAGGAGTGGGAGATAACTCTAAACATATTTCCATTGATAGTGAGTATAAAATTTATTCAACCCATCATTTTTCATTCCTTTAATATCTAGAAATTTTCCAATCAAAGTGTCACAGATATTCTTCTCCACATGCAGGACATCAATATTATGTTTCACTTCATGATATCCCCAATATGGTAGCTTAAAAAATATTGACCTTTTCTTCAAAATATGTCTATCATTACCAAATTTATTTGTCTTTCCCAATGCCACATTAGGGTTTTCCACCCTCTCAAAATATTCATAAGGGGATAATGGTTTTGGAGAAATATCAAATTCTTGTGAGCCATTGAATACCTTTTTTAGACTTCTATAAGAGTGACCCATATGGAGAAACTTTAGATCACCCATGTGCACTATTTTCCTCCCATGATGTAATTGACAATATGAAGTCTCTTGTTCACAAATTTGAAATGCTTTATGCACCGTAACACTGTATCCAGAAAAATTTCAATATGTTGGCAACTCATTTTTAGTGACCATAAACACTGCATGTAGTTGAAAAAATTCTCTTTTATAAGAATCATGCACCCTAATACAATCTTTTCATAAAAGTTTCAAATCATAAATCAATGGTGACCAGAATACATCAATATCATTTCTGGGTTGCTTTGGACCAGAGATCATTATACTCAAGATAACATATTAGCCCTCTATAAAAACATCCATAGAGTGGTTGTAAATTACCAATAAAATAAGACATGAACATTATGTGTTTCTGAGGGTTCGGTATGGATTAATTCCATCTATGCACAACCCTTGTCTGAGTTTCTAATTTCATTTCCAAATGAAGGATACTGCTCATAAATTTTCTTCCATTGTGGACAATCAGCTGGATGAAATATTTTTCCATCACATATCTGCTCATCAGTATGCCATATTATCCTTTTTTAATCTTGTGAATTAGCAAATAAACATTTCAAACGATGAAATATAGAAAGATACCAATGTATCATGGAAGTGATCTTTTTAATCTCTACTGGAGCCTATGATTTTTTCTTCAACTTTTACCGTGATGTCCCACATTTAAGACACTCTCACATAAATTCATATTCCTTTATATATATCATACAATCATTCGGACAAGCATGTATTTTCTTATATCCCAATCCCATAATGCGTAATAGTTTCTTGGCCCTATAATGTGAATTTGGATGATCATTGTCTTTTGGATGAATTTCATTCAAAAATTGTAGCAGCTTTGTAAACATTATGTCACTCCATCCATGTTTTGACTTCAGTTTAATCAATCATAACACCGCCGACAAACCCGTAAAATCCATACAAGAAGGATACCATGGCTTTTCAGCATCACCATATAGACGCACAACTGTTGGTTCTATGTCAATTTGTTCTGCTACAATATCATGGATCATTTCTTCAATTCCAACAGAGTAACCATCTTGGAAATAATCATCATCAATAGATCTGACATTATGTCCAGTTTCACCATGCCAAATCCAATGGCTGTATGTCAGATTTAAACCATGACAAATCAGATGATCTTTGATCACTCTACTTTTCAGCTTCTTCATATTCGAACATCTCAGGAATGGACAAAATAAAATGTAACTTCATGGAACATTTTATTTAAATAATTACAAAAAGGCATCAACACATTCCTCATATTCAATAGTCATTTGATGTTCCATAACCCATATTCAACTCATTATTATCTATAACAAATATCAAAATTATATATCCTGTTAAGATAAGTCAAATATATATTTATATGATTAATATCATAATTTGAATGTAAAAAAATTTGAAATATAAAACAAATCTATGTGTATTTGAAAAAAATGCATGAAAATGATTTTAAAAAGAAAATTTTGTTAGATATAATAGTTTGAAATTCGTCTTGGATCCTTTCTTCTTAAGGTGCACAAAGAATACATCCTGATGAAACTGGATACCAAAATCACCCTTCTTTAAAAAAGAAATATGAAGTGTGAATATTAAAATATGCATACATTCTGTACTAAAAATTACACATATCCCAACGATTTGAAATCGCTGGGATATCCCATGAAACCATTATGATAGAATACCCCAATGATTTCACACACTGTTGGAATTATGGTCATTTCAATATCCCTACACCATCGATTCTATAGGAACTGGTGGTATAGACTACCTGAAGATAAAATATTCAAATAGTTTCAATGAAACCATCGAGATATATATACCAAGGGGGTCTCCAAGGGGGTAGGCAGTGTCTAGGGGGTGGTGGGGGTTGTCCAACGGGGTATGGACTGTCCACAGTGGTTTGGTTCGTCCAGGGTGTCGTAGGGGGTAGGGGGTATCTAGGGGGTAGGGGTTGCCACAATGCATTTTATTTAAATAAAATATTGATTTGCTTCTAGTTTGAAATACATCAAAATAAACATAGTTTATCTGAAAATAATCCTCATGAAAACATTTAAAACCAAGAATTCAATTTTAGCAAAGAGTCACAACACAATTAGGGAGCATAATCAATAATGACATAATGAGTTCAATGGTTAAGCAGTATTCAAGTAACCATGCCCGATGAGGCACCTAGATTATCCTCCACGAATAAACAAGTGTTAGAGATCATGGTAATACATAGGAGATTATGGGAAAATATAGAACATATTGTAACCTATTTCATCCTTTGGGCATTACTGGTGCTATCCAATAGCCCTAACGCATGTGGGGAACCATCCCCAAAGGAGAGTGTGTTTATACTGAGGGACAATTAGCCAGAGAATAATCTTAAACTAGTGCAACAAGCATTCTTGGATAATCCACTAAAAATTATAGGTTACTATGCTAAGTCTAAATTGGGGGTGATCTGAGGAGTTTCAAGCAATCATTTAGTGAAATGGTAAGAAATGCCTTTTTAGAGAACTCGGGCAGTGCGCACGGTTAGGAAGCACCCCTTGGACACCCCCACCGTCTAAACAACAACCCAACCCCCTATGGACACCCCCAACCCCATAGACACCCCCACCCTAGATACCCTTATCCCCTTGGGCAGCCCACTCAACCCCTGGACACCACCCCCACCCCCTGGACACCACCCCCACCACATACCCACTTGGACACCCCTTGGACTACCCCCTCACCCCTGGACACCACCCCCACCCCCTACCCCATTGGAAACCACCTCGACACCCCTACCCCATTGGAAAGCCCCCTCACCCCCTGGACACCACCTGTAGAGACCCAAATCGTGACGTACATGGACATTACATTACTTTTGCGAAATACTTAATAGATAACCAAAACAAACACACAAGGACCATAATAGTTTAGTGTCTTTGGAAACTCAGAACATGATCTTCTAATCATGGTGAAATATCTTCAACATCTGTCATAAAGATCTTCCCCTTTTGTTTTCTTACCTAAAACCTTTCTTTAAATATTGGGGAAAAAATATAAAGGGTGAGCTCAAATTCTCAGTAAGGGTAATCATAGAGAAAATAAAACAAACCATATACTTTTGAACATAAAAACGTAAACATAATGTTTAAACATCAAAATCATGAGTTGTGAAATAAATCTTGGCATTATATAAGGAATAGATCATAAAGGAACATAAATCATGATAAAATAGCATGGAAATAAAACATGAAATTGTGGAATCCATTAAACACATGTTATGATTTCCATAATAGCCATGGAATTACTTCCAAGACAATCATAGTGGATAGAGTCCCTTTCTGAATCGAGGTCACTCCTCGTTCCAGTCTTGTATTACTGAACCGGAATAACTTGTCATTCCATCCATGTCTATATCATGATCAATAAATCATTACCCAATGTATTGGTGGTAGATATAGGTCCCACCCATCTTATAATGAAATCATTCTTACCTGTGCCACAAAATAAACATAAATCATACATCATAACCCAAAGAGTAAAATGGGTTTCATAAACATCATCCCATCATAAAATAAGCCATATAAAACAAATGGATATATATTCATCATAAGAAAATTGAAACCGTGTAAATCATAGAGACATTATACTTGAAACATACACATGTGAAATAATGTCATCTTAGATGGAAAATTGTTTTGATAAAACACTTGAAATGAATTCTTGATGAAAATATCCTTTCTTCTTAAAAATAATTTTCATTTCAGAAAATGCCACGAAATTTTAAAAGAAATGTATTTTGATGAAAACAGTCATGAAATATTGTAGAAGAAGCTTCCTGAAAATTAGGCGTTATGAAACCGTAAAAATCTGTTCCTGCTGTGTAAGTTAAAAAAACATTCTCCTCTTACTTTTAACAGAAATGTAAAAAAGTACCACGTTTATTAAACAAAAGAAAGATTCCTTACATACAATGTAGTAGATGTAAAAATGGTTAAAAGGACATTAAATATACACGAAAACCCTTTCATAAAACATGGACGTGGATGATAACAATAACCCTATTAACTACTTAAAAATAAACAATCTCGTATAATAATGAGATTGGAATAATTATCCTTTATCTTATATATGATATTATTCGTATGTATCTGAACCTCCTGTATAATGATTTAAATAATTTCATTGACTTATTACAGAATGATATTCACTGTTATGATATAATATATAGTTTATTTACGGCTTTATATTATCGGTTCTTTTGTAAATCTGATGTAAAAGCAGCGATTTGGGTAAAATCGTTTCACTTATTGTACGTGTTTCAACTTGTTGTTCTTGATATTATGACTTATATCTAGATTTACATAATTCAAGAATGTAAAAAATGATTTATATATAATATATATTCATCATATACATATATATATGATACATTGATAAATGGAATGAAATACACCGTCCATGGAGACGGTAGGCCGTACGTACGCATGAACGCTGTTTTCATTTCCTTATTGAATAGAATGGAATTAAGTAGATGACATATATATATATACAAAAATCCAGTATCATTATTATGTCATATATTTCATTATTATTCATTATATATAATTTATAATCATTCATGAATAGTTAACATTGAGAATCAATCTCATCGCGTCGTGGAGACAGTAGTCCGTATGTACGAATGAGCGATGATATCATTTCCATGATCGTGGAGTTGTATTGAAGCGTATGTATAACATTTCATAATTAATATCAGTTTACAATAATCATATATAGTTATTTATTTACACCATTATACCCATCCAATTAAGGTGGTGGTCGAAAACCTATTACACCACGACGTGGAGACGGTATTCCGTACGTACCCACGCGCGGTGATTTCGTTTTACGTTTGATGGATAGAAGGTGAAATAGGGTTGTTTCATATTTATAATGAAATATCAGTATATAAGTAATAATAATTTTATTACTTTATAATTATACAACTAGAGGAGAAGAAGTAGAAGAAGAAATAAACTTGGGAAAATCGGAAGAAGAGATTACCTCTTCTTCGACGCACCACCTTTAAGCTTCCTCTTATGGAAGTAGAGTTGGTATTTTTAGTAGAACAGAACCTCCCGAATGTTACTAGGTAAGTGGATAAGAGAAATAGGCAGGGGTTTTCCATGGTTCAAGTCTCAAAAGGGTGTGAAGAGAAGAGGGAAGGGGTGCCCTTTTTATAAGGGAGGATAGGGGAACTTTAGGAAAAACTTAAAATATTATTTTATAATAAAGTCATATTTGGTTTATAATAGCTCCAAATTGATTTATTTAGAAGATAAAGTGGGGATGGGTCGAAATCCTATCAAACAATATATTTTATACAGGTTTGGGTCGTTATATTAACCTTATCTTTTAGTTTTAACTCTTAGTTAATTAGATTGACATTTACCAAGTCACATTGTATTTTTATGTTATATTGTTAATAAACATACCATATACATACAATAGACACCCAAGCGGTCAATTAATTATGCGTATATCATGATATAAGAATCTTGGCACAATCCTTAGATTTTTATGAATATAAAAACAATTAATAATATAATATTTGTTTTAGAAACTATTTTATGTCAATTTTGACACTATTTGGTAATTGATTTTTGTGAAAATCATAACAGCATGATTAGTTCGAAAACATTTAATTAAATCAATACTAACTCATCATATTAACCTATAAAATTAGTGTAATTCATAAAAAGTCTCAAATTACATTTACTTGGGTATTTATAACATTAATTATGTTAATATTTCATTAATAAGATAATTACTTCATCATTATTGTGTCGTAAATAAATTAAATTATTTAATGTTTAAAAATTATAAATAAAATACCATTATGTAGGAAATCATTTTATCTTTCTAATGAATATTTATAGTCTAATTTTTCATATGTATAACCCTATATTAATAATGTTTTAATTATTAAACATTGATTTTTACCATTTTATCTCTTCTTTAAATAAAATAATAATAAATGTCCTAATCTAATCCAAGTGTACCTAAAGGGAAATATTTTATTCCTAAGGTTGTTTTTGGTCGAACTACACTTATCCAATAGAATTGGGACATGTGTTAGGGTAATAATAATATCATTTTTACCCTTAATTTCCCTATTTTCTTATAACTGTGGTAAATAAAAGTAAAAATTTACTGTTCACCAAAAATTATTTTTCTCTTATTGAAGCACATTTTAGTCCTTTATATTAACTGTGTCTCACAGATTTTTGAAATTCCACTCACAGAAGCAGTAAAATTAAGTTTTATGTATGTTTTTGAATTCTCCTAGGAGGTGGGTAAAAGACGGTGAAAAGTTCAATAAAATTTTTATATATCTAAAATTATTATAAAATGACTCCAATGAATTAAATTGAACTTATATAGGTATTATGTATCAATTTTTACCTAAAATAAATTTAAATAAAATAAATAATTATTTAAATAAAAAGTCAGTTTTTAAATAGTAACTCAGTGTTTTCCCTATTCATCAAAAATTGAAAGTTTTCAGAAAAATACCAATAATTCACCCTAGGATAATTCTGATATTCCGAATAAAAATATGAAGTCCATTTTGAAAGACAAAATTTCAAAAACTGGGTTTTACTATTAATAACGGGTAGTTTATATAATATTTTAATAACATATCGTTGTTTAGTGAAACTCGGTTTTGCGTACAACACACGCTATCGTGGAAGGTCATGATTGCGTGTAAAGCAATCCAAGTCCGGGATGCGTGTAGTGAAAACTCTGTTTAGTGTTTCGTATAACATAATAAAAAATTATTTCATTTATACATTAAACAAAATCTATACTCAATGTTGCGTAGAATAATTTCCACAAAACGAACTTGAAATTGTTTCTAAAACGATCCAAGAATAGTTTTGAGTATACTGCAAGCTAATACAATGTTGCGTATAATACTATCTAAACTTGGTGTAGTGTATAATAGAAGACGTCAATGAAATTTAAAGAATATTTTTCATAAAATCTTGGGGTGTTACATTCTACCCCCCTTAAAATGAATTTCTCCCTCAAAATTCGTCGGGGGTTATAAGTGGTTTACTACTTGAATGTTTCTTAAATAGAAACCCACATTGTAAAAAAGGAATACCAAAACATACTTTAAAAAGAAAAGTATGAAACGTAATGGTTACCCAAATTAACTAATCACTGGGATTCCACATAGGATAACATAGGTGAAAATATGTATATGGAAGAGCAATATAACAATAAACATCTGATGAAGAGTGGTAGAGGACATGGCTATGAAAAATCCAACAATCACAAAGCCATAAATTTGTGATGATCTAATGTACCATCCGATTCATCAGATATGAGAGCACTAGGACAATATTTTTTTTTGTTTTCAAGATCATTTCCCAAAAGTAGAAGAATTGTATAATTAAAATAAATACTTAATTGATTTTGGTATAATCTCATTGTTGTTTGTGCCTTGAAAAATTTCCCCTTCATCTCTTAAAGAAACGACGTTGAATTTGTCTTCTGTGAAGTGTTAGAAGGTCATGAGATAGAATGATAGGTCATCCCGTCTATCGCAAACATAAGGTTAGAAACTGTTATATACATAAGTCCATCTATGGTAAGATTAATTGTTTATGGTTCCTAAAATGGACGTATACTTCATATATAATAACACATAATGAATTGAAACTAATTTATACTAACCAAGGACTTCCAGTAGGCTAGTGGTGGGTGATAAAGGCATGTCGCACTTTGGTTGTGTGTTCGATTCTCACAGCCTTGTCCGATGCGATGGGAAGTCACCCGTCCTGCAGGTTATCATTTTTCTAAAACAATTTTATTATAACAAAAATTTCTAGCCTTAAACAATACCATCTGATGGCCAACATAATCCATTATAATCTTTTGGCTTATTCAAAACACATATGTCCAATCTCATAGTATAAAGAAAACGATTACTTGAAATGTCCCATAACAAGCACATGAATTCCATCATTTATCCTCCATATATCATAAGATATATCTTGTTGGTCACATTCCAAACATGTGAATACCTTAATCATGTCTTCTTTTGAAACATGAATTACCATAGCACGTTAGTGAAAACATGAGTGCTGTCAAAAGTTAACTCTTTCCACATACCAAAATCCAAAAATTCTATATACTCAAACCATGATATAAAGTTTTCCTTATATCAGTCATTAGCTCATGAATACTGTCAAACATTTCATTTTCTCCTTATCCATTCATTATTCGCATATCTTCTTCTTTCCAAAAATATCGCAATCTCTTTCCATGGTTACCGGTACCATAAAAGAATTTAAAACCACAATATACCAATATATAGATATTTCAATATTCTATTAAAAGTACCTCAACAAGATTATTATTTAATTCCAATACATAACCCCTTCAATCCATCATCTTCAATTATTGGCTTGGAATAGGTCCTTCCTCAATTTAGAAGTAACTTATTAGGTCATGGCATTGAGTTGGGCAATGCCCATGTTCTCCGCAGATAAGACATGGGACTCCATAACAGTCTATCACTCTATGACCCTTTTTTCTACATAGATAACATCCTCCCCTCCATTTGAGGTATTCCTCAAGGTTTTTCTTCCCTTCTTAAGAAATCTCAGTCTTCCTTTCTCTATGCTCCTCACCATGAGAACATGCATAAAATTCCATCTTCCTATTATTTGATGACTTAGGAATACAACTAATGTTCACCTTGTTAATCATATATCGAGATGACTAATTCGGCATAATCACAAATATCTTCCTCTCCAGGGATTACATAATTTTGTTGATCATAGTCACCAATTTTCCATTGGAATCAATGTTAACTGAATTCATTCTCATTCCCTCTATTGACTAAGACCAGAAACCATAGTATAACAAACAATAAAAATAACGAGGAACCACATAATCATAAAAAGTCACTTATGCGATGTCTAACTTATAAAAAATTCTTTAATCCATGACACCTTAGGTTCACCCTAGGTTATTCATGATCGTCAACATAATTCTAGGACTCTAACCTATATGGGTACTTAACCTTAGGTACATCCCTAGACATACCTTAGAAATATCTCTAGGGATCTCACTAATGTTTTCTCATCCCAGTTTCCAAAGGTTAACTAAACATTTCCTCTGATACCAACTGTAGAGACCCAAAGCTTGACATACATGGACATTACATTACTTTTTCAGAATACTTAATACATAACCAAAACAAACACACAAGGACCGTAATAGTTTAGTGTCTTTGGAAACTCAAAACATAATCTTCTAATCATGGTGAATGATCTTCAACATCTCCCATAAAGATCTTCCCCTTTTGTTTTCTTACCTAAAACCATTCATTAAATCCTGGGGAAAAGAAAACATATAAAGGGTGAGCTCAAATTCTCAGTAAGGGTAAGCATGGAGAAAATAAAGCAAACCATATACTTTTGAACTAAATAACATGAACATAATGTTTAAACATCAAAATCTTGAGTTGTGAAATAATTCGGGGAAGTATGTAAGGAATAGATCATAATGGAACATCAATCATGATAAAATGTCATGGAAATAAAACATGAAATTGTGGCATCCATTAATCACATGTTATTATTTCCATAGTAGCCAAGGCATTACTTCCAAGACCATCTTGGTGGACAAAGTCCCTTTCTAAATCGAGTTCACACCTCATTCCAGTCCTGTATTACTTAACCGGATTAAATTTCCATTCAATCCATGTATATCTCATGAGATATAAATCTTTACCCAATTAATTGGAGGGAGATATAGGTGCCACCCATCTCATAATGAAATCATTCTTACCTGTGCCACAAAATAAACATAAATCATTCATCATAACCCGAAGAGTAAAATGGGTTTTATAAACATCATCCGATCATAAAATAATCCATATAAAACAAATGGATATCATTTAATCAGAAGAAAAGTGAAACCCTATAAATCATAGAGACATTATACTTGAAACATACACATATGAAATAATGTCATCTTAGAAGGAAAATGGTTTTGATAAAACACTTGAAATGAATTCTTCAAGAAAATATCCTTTCTTCTTCAAAATCATTTTCTTTTCAAAAAATGCCAATAAATTTTAAAATAAAAGGATTTTGTTGAAAATATTCATGAAATCTTGTAGAAGAAGCTTCATGAAAATTAGGCATTATGAAACCGTAAAAATCTGTTCCTGTCGTATAAGTTAAAAAAACATTCTGCAAGTACTCTTAACGGAAAAGTCCAAAAGTACCACGTTTGGTAAACAAAAGAAAGATTCCTTACATACCATGTAGTAAAAGTAAAAATCGGTGAAAAGGACATTAAAAATTTATGAAATAACTTTTAGAAAACATGTACATGGATGATAACAATAACCCCAGTAAATACTTATGAATAAACAATCTCAGATAAGAATGATATTGGAATAATTATCCCTTACCTTATGTCTGATATGCTTCATATGTATCCGAACCTCCCGTATAATGATTTAAATAATGTCATTGACTTATTACAGAATCATATTCATTGTTATAATATCATATATAGTTTATTTATGTCTTTATATTACCCTTTCTTTTATAAATTCGATGTAAAAGCAGCAATTTGGGTAAAATCGTTTCATTTTTTGTATGTGTTTCGACTTGTTGTTCAAGATATTATTACTTATATCCCGATTTACTTAATTATATAATGTATAACATGTTTTATATATAATATATATTCATAATATACATATATATTTGATAGATCGATAAATGGAATGAAATACACCGTTCATAGAGACGGTAGGCCGTACGTATGCATGAACGCTGTTTTCGTTTCCATATTGAATTAAATGGAATTAAGTAGATGACAAACATATATATATATATACATAAATAAAGTATCATTATTATGTCATATATCTAATTATTATTCATTATATATAATTTTTAATCATTCATGAATGGTTAACATGGAGAATGAATCTCATCGCATCTTGGAGATGGTAGTCCGTACATACGCACGAGCGATGATATCATTCCCATGATCGTGGAATTGTATTGAATTGTATCTATAATATTTTAGAATCAATATAACATTACAATAATCATATATAGTTATTTATTTACACCATTATACACATCCGAGTAAGGTGGTGGTCGAAAACATGTTACACCACGGCGTGGAGACAATATTCTGTACGTACGCATGCACGATGATTTCGTTTTCCGTAGGATGGATAGAAGGTGAAATAGGGTTGTTTATTATTTATAATAACATATAATTATATATTTAATACTGATGTTATTACATTATAAAGATAAAACTAGAGAAGAATAAGTAGAAGAAGAAAGAAACTTGAGAGAATCGGAAGAAGAGATTACCTCTTCTTCGACGCACCTCCTTTAAGCTTCCTCATTAAGAAGTAGAGTTGGTCTTTTGAGAAGTCTAGAACCTTCAGAATGTTAATAGGGAAGTGGAGAAGAGAAATGGGAAGAGTTTGGAAGAGCTTCAAGGCTCAAAAGGGTGTGATGTGATGAGGGAAGGGGTGCCCTTTTTATAAGGGAGGAGAGGGGCACTTTAGAAAAAACATAAAATATTATTTTATAATAAAGTCATATTCGGTTTATAATAGATCCAAATTGATTTATTTTGAATATAAAGTGGGTATGGGTCAAAATAATCTCAACCAATAGATTTTAGACAGGTTTGGGTCATTATAATAACCATATCTTTTAGTTTTAACTCTTAGTTAATTTGATTGACATTTACCGGGTCACTTTGTATTTTAATATTATATAGTTAATAAAATTACCATATATATTCAAGAGACACCCAAGTGGTCAATTAATGATACACCTATCATGATATAAGTATGTTTTCTGAACCATAGATTTTTAGTAGTATAATAACTATTAATAATATAATATTTGTTTTAAAAACTATTTTATGTCAATTTTGACACTATTTGGTATTTGATTTTTGTGAAAATCATAATAACATGATTAGTTCTAACAAAGTCAATTTAATCAATACTAACATGTCATATTAACCTTTAAAATTAGTGGAATTCATAATAAGTCTAAAATTACATTTACTTGGGAATTTATAACATAAATTATGTTAATATTTCATTAATAAGATAATTACTGCATCATCGTTGTGTCATAAATAAATTAAATTATTTAATGTCTAAAAATTATAAATAAAATACCATTATATAAGAAATATTTTTATCTTTCTAATTAATATTTATATTTGAATTTATCTTCTGTATGACCCTATATTAAAAATGTTTTAGTTATTAAACTTTGATTTTAACCATTTTAACTCTTTTTTAAAAAAAATAATAATAAATGTACTAATCTAATCCAAGTTCACCTAAAGGGAAATATTTTGTTCCTAATGTAGTTTTTGGTCGAATTACACTTATCCAATAGAATTAGGACATGTTTTAGGGTAATAATAATATCATTTTTAACCTTAATTACCCTATTTACTTTTAACAGTGGTAAATAAAATTAAAAAGTTACTATTCACCAAAAATTATTTTTATCTTTTTGAACCACATTTTACTCCTTGATATTAACCGTGTGTCTCAGATTTTCAAAATTCTACTAACAGAAGCAGTAAAATTAAGTTTTATGTTTGTTTTCAAATTCTCCTAGGAGGTGGGTAAAAGATGGTGAAAAGTTCAATAAAATTTTTAAATATCTAAAAGTATTATAAAATGACTCCAATGAATTAAAGTGAACTTATATATGTATTATGTATCAGTTTTTACCTAAATTAAATTTAAATAAAATAAATAATTATTTAAATAAAAAAGTTGGTTTTTAAATAGTAACTCAGTGTATTCCCTATTCATCAAAAATTGAAAGTTTTCATAATAATATGAAAATTTCACCCCAGGAAAATTTAGATATTCTAAATCTCAAAATAAAGTCCATTTTGAAAGATAAAATTTCAGAAAGTGGGTATTATGATTCATAACCGCTAGTTTATATAATATTTTAATAACATATCGTTGTTTAGTGAAAACTCAGTTTTGCGTACGACACACGCTATCATGGAAGGTCGTGATTGCATGTTAAGAAAGACACGTTAAGGCAACATGTAGTAAAAACTTTGTTCGATGTTGCGTATATGATAATCAAAACTTATTTCATTTATACATTAAAAAAAATCTATACTCAATTTTGCGTAGAATAATTTCCACAAAATGAACTTGAAATTGTGTGTAACACGAGCCAAGAATAGTGTTGAGTATACTGTAAGCTAATACGGTGTTGCGTATAGTATAAGCTAAACTTGGTGTAGTGTATAATAGAAGACATCAATGAAATTAAAAGTATATTTTTCATAAAATCTCGGGGTGTTACACCACCCCCACCCACTACCCCATTGGAAATAACCCTGGACACCCCCACCCTTAGGACAATCCCATCACCCCCTATACAACACCCCACCCCTGGAAACCCCAACCCACATGGAAAGAACCCTAACCCCACAAGACACCTCCCCTCCCCCTTGGACACCCCATGGATACTGCAACCCACTTTGACAGCCCCCACCCCCTAGACAACCAAAACCCCTGGACAACCCTACCCCATTGTACACCCCCTGGACACTCCCACACCCCTGGACACCCCTACCCCATTGGTAAGCCCCCTCACCCCCTCGGGACACCACTCCCACCCCTTACCCCATTGGAATCCCCCCTGGACACCCCTACACCCCCTAGACACCCCCACCCCTGGGATAGCCACCTCACCCCTGGACACCACCCCCACCCCTGGACACCCCAACCCCCTTGGAAAGCACCCTCACCCCCTAGGACACCACCCCCACCCCTTGGACACCCCATGGACACCACCACCCCCTTGTACAACCCCCCCACCCACACCCACAAGACAACCCCCTACAACTCTGTAAAACCCCAACCCCCACCACCCGGATGCCCCCACCCTCCTGGACACAACACACCCCCTCTGGACAACCCACTCCGCACCCTGGACACCGCCCCCACCCTCTGGACATAACCACCCCCTAGACACCCCCACCCCCTGGACACCACCCCCACCCCTTACACCCTTGGACACCCCATGGTCACCCCACCTCCAGACCCCCCCCCCCCCCCCTCAACACCAACCCCACCCCCTAGACACCCCTACCCCATTAGAATGTCCCCTCACCCCCTGGACACCACCCCCACCCCCCTGGACACCCCCTGGACACCACCACCCACTTGGATATCCCCCACCCCTGTGGATAGCCACCCCCACCCCACCGCCTGGATAGCTCCCAACCCTCTGTACAGCCCACCCTGGACAGCCCCCCATCCTTGTGGATAGCCCCCACCCCCCATGGACACCCCCACCCATGGACACCCCTACCCCACTTGGAAAGCCCACTCCCCCTAGACAGCACACCCCTAGACACCACTACTCCCTTGGAAACCCCATCACCCACCTGGAAACCACCCCCACCCCCTTGGACACCCCAAGACACCACCACCCCCTTCGAAAGTCCCCACCCCTATGGACAACCCCCCACCCCCTAGACAGTAACCCAACCCTCTCGACATCCCCCCCCCCACTACCCCATGGAAAGCCCCCCATCCCTATGGAAAGCCCACCCCCACCACCCCCATGAACACTACCCACCCCCTGGACAGCCCCACCCCCTTTGAAAACCCACTCACCCCCTAGACACCACCCCCACACCCCTGGACACCCCTAGCCCCTTGTACATCCCCCTCACACCCTGGACACCCCCACCCCCTTTGATACCCCAACCCACTTTGACATCCCCCACACCCCATGGACACCACCCCCACCCCCTTTGACAACCCCTGGACACCCCCACCCCACTGGATAGGCCCCCAACCCCTGGAAACCCCCACCCACTTACACATGCCCCACCCCCTTGGAAACCACCTGTACACGCAGACACATATGATAGAAAACAAAAAAAATAGTAAACTTTCAAGATATCACTTACTTAAGATTATTTTACCAGAAAATAATTTATCATAGTATAATGAATACTATGAAACATACTATAATAGTAAGAACAAAGAAGAATATCATCTCAAAAAATTAGTTTAGGGCATCACGGAAAATAAAACTGAAACCGAGCCATGTGAGGCTTACTTGAGTGTTGCGAGTCGACCAGATTGATCTGATGATAATAAATATGAAGAATGATGTTGGAAAAATGAGTCTAGAGGGCATTAATTTGAAGAATCATTTCTAGGTTTTCCAGGTGAGATTGATGAGTCATAGGTCACCCGATCGAAGAAAATAGAATGACTGAATATGGGATGTGATAAATCATTTAAAATCCTTATCACTTCATTATTTAATAACCAACTTGGTAAACTATTTTTTTAATGTTTATAACGTTGGTTATTTAATAACTAATAGAGAAAACAATTTATCACGTCAGTTATAAAATAACCGACATGATAAATGTCGCTTTATCCTAGAACATCAAAAACCCAACACAGTTACTTAGCATATGGGATTTAACCTTTCCCAAAAATTCAACAATTAATTATGCTGGCGTACCCAATGAGGGCTCAAGAAAGGTGTCAGTAAAACTCAGTAGGGAACCAACAATTATGTATAAAAAATATCAAGTAAAATAAGATATATAAAGAATATATTAAACAAATGAAAATATACACAAAGGACAACACATGTTCCATTAGATAAAAATATTCACTATAATAATTTTTTTCAATTTTTCCAGGCGTTAGGTCTTCACATAATTACACTATGGCCTATTCCATTTAATTTGATTCTATAATAGAGTATGTAATGTTCCCTATCCCACTAGGGTAATCCATTACACATTCAATTACATAACTCTTACCTTAGATCTTTTGTCCAGATATTTTCATCCAATGATACGATTAATGGTGTAAGGGAACATGAATGCGTGGATCGACCCTTTGAATGTTTCTAAAGACCATAGTCCAGATAGGTGTTTGGAGGAATTATGGAATAGTTCGGTTACTAGAAGTTGGATGAAGGGAGGGTTTCCTGATTTGTAATATTTTGGGATTAGAAAAATAATTAAACTGATTCGGAGACACATTTTTCTTTATAAATCAAATTCTAAGGGTTACATGACATCAATTGGAATTATTTGTTGTGTAATACCCTGATTCTGTATGTTTTAAAACATTTCATCCACTCAGGTTTGTTAAACCCTACGGCTGCAGCATCCCTCTCTCTCATCCCATGTGACGCGGAAGTCTCCAGCTTGGTGTTTTAGAGATCCATTTAATTGGAATCCATCTTGGGATTCATTCATTAATCCATGGTGACCTAGCTTGATCCGTGTTGTATTTTTCCTTCATTTTCTAGAAGTTTCTACCATTTTTATCTCTGGTACTCTCATATATTCTACCTCTCCTTTGGTGGATGGATTCCCATGGTTCTAGTAGGGATACTCTTTGTTTTTGTTGATGTGGTGGCACCAATACATCCTCATATGGATGCAGTTCTTATGGGAGAGGGTATCTGAGATCTGTTTCATGCTCTGTTATCATGCAATAACTTTTGACATACTTCTCAGGTATATGATTCATTTCATCTCTATTTTTTATGATAAATAATTGATAATGAATGATGTATCCTATTGGATCACAATGAATGTGACCTAATAATTATTTGAACAAGATCAAGGAAATAGTATTGATCTCTTGGCGATGTTTCTATATTATACTGTGATAATTTCTTTCCTCTTTATATTCTAGATAGGGTGATATATTTGTCTTTCTTGGATTTGTACATTGTTATTAATAGAAATTGGTAATGAACAGAAATCCATAATTGATTGATAATTAATTTGATAAAAGTATAAAGATTCATGTTTAGATGAATTCGGCCATTGTTATAATTTAATGATAATCAAATTGATTCATGTAAGCATTTTGAGTTAAATTGGTTAATAAACCAAATTAATTTTAATTCATGTTGATAAATGAATTAAATGAGTGTCATATTAATTGTCTGAATAAATTGTGATACATATGGTAGCTTGTTTCAAAGGTTTCCTAGAGTTGGAACGTATGAATAATTATTTAGCTAATTCAAAATGGAATAAGAACTCGTTATGTAATAAAATATAATTCCCTGTATGTGCTGAGTTTCCTGATTTTTTTTATTTCCATGTGCCTTGTGATTTGGATCTGTGAGAGATTTTATTGTACAAAGTATGAATTCTATAATTTAGTTCCAAGATCATAGTTTATTTTTTTGTTTCCTACTGCATGTAATGGGATGTGATCCTAGGATGGATAAGCCTAGACGGTGGTTGTGGTATATGTGTTATGGAGGAATTAATGTTATGTGATCTTGGGATGGCTAAACATTGAGGGATATTGTGTTATATGGGGTGGGGAGGCCAGATATATTTGGTAGCAGTTGACTCTTGGAGTGGAGAAATTAATTGTTCTATACCTGTGTAAGTCAAGGAGGACACTGGGGATGATTGAACCGGTTGATGCTAGGCTTACCCCTTGATATGAATGTTGGAATATTGTTTGAATATATTGTTTGTTTATCTGATTTCCTATCCCCTCTTCTGTAAAAATATGTTTTCTCTTTATCTACTTCCAAGGGAGGTGAAGATGCACAGTGTAAGACATGTGCTTTTCATGTTTATATTCCCATGGTTGGATGGATCTACATTCCTATTATAGGATGAAAAGACTCATCATGTAGTTCATCTACTCACCATGTGGATATAATTATTTTTAGAATCCTATAATGTTTTCCTAGTATACTTGAAAATATGGAGTGTGTTGAAGTTTTAATAAATGAATAATTGATTGACCCACGAGGTTGGAGCTTACTGGAATGTAATGTTGGGGTTATAATTCTGAGAAGTTGTGGACTAGTTTTTCTTATGCTTTAAGGGGTTGAATCTTTGTTGTGATGCTAATAGAATGTAATGTCGAAATTTTAATTAGTTAATTATTGATTAAACAATTAGTCAACATAATTTAAAACTGATAAAAAGGGAATGTTAAATTAATGTAACTCATTAAATTGTTTGGTCATTATCGGATATAGGGTCATATCAATGGCATATGGGGGTTCAATAAATATTAACATCAGTTGTGTCTGAGACTAGGTTATGCCCATGGCGTGGTTGTGAGAAATATTAAATTATGTAAATTTTGTGTTTCTATATACTAATCCACCATTTTGTTTAGGGAAACTAACACCCTATGGATTCGGAGCCCATGGGGTGTTTTCTTGAACAACCTGGTGGAAGAATGGATTGCTGACTACCCCCTATGTACCCTCTCTTTTCTCTTAGAATTATCTTATACGGGTACATAAGGTGATTTTTCCTCCACCAAGTATGTGTGTCAAGGGCCATAATGGCTTTGAGTTATTTCACACACATATCTTATTTATAAAGTTTCTTAAGGACTACTATAGGTATTACATGTCTAAGCTGGGATGACTTTAGGATCCTTACTTAGTGTATGGGATGTGATGTCTTAAGGTATAATACTCGATGTATGATATATGCTATACTAGATATGGTGGCTCCAGGAAACAACCTTATTAATTTTGGTTGTGTGGAAGTGGTGGTCTGTGTGGCACAAGGTTCATGTTGTGGTGCATCAGAAAGGTGTCTGTTGACTAGCCTTTTTGGAGAGAGATGATCAGGACGGGAAACATTTGGGTAGAGCAAAAAACCATCAGTGAATTGGTAGTGGGGAAAACATTATATTATATATTCTAATATATACTATTATATTAAATACTTGGTGAGAGTACCAATGGTGAGGATGGGATCTTAGTATATCTATTTAGGAGATGAGTTAGTTTCACTTTTTGTTCATTTTATTAGCATTCTTTCTTTACCTTTCCACAAGATGCTCCAGGGAGTATCCTACTGAGTATGCAATTATACTAACCCTATTTTATATAAACTATTTATTTTTAAGTAAGATTAGGTTAAAGGTTATGCATGTTACTAATATCTTTGGGGTTTTTAAGAGATTTTTGTTCTTTGTGGTCAATTACACCTTTAATTTTTTGGGGTACATTCTATTTTCCATTAATTTTTATTATTTATTACCTGAAATTATATATGTGTAATTCAGTTTTCTTCTATATTATTTAATGAGAAGGATTTTTTTGGTGTCTTTATTATCTCCATCTTTCACTTGTCTTCCCTTAAATTGTAATGCCTCCCATATGTTTGTTTATTATACCCTATGTGCTAGTCACCATCCTAGAGCCTACTAAAGGTGGTAATTAGGTGTCAAAATCTATATTCTACAACTACTGGTTTATGAGGGGTTCAAATTGTGGGGATGAGGTTGTGACAGAGTGGTATCAATTATTTTGTTGAGGGAAAAGATGAATTTTGGGGTTAGGCACAGGTGAGGATGCATGGGTTGGTAGGGAAATTATTTGAGGTAAATTTATAAATTTTTGTAAACATAGGAAATTAGTTGAGGCACAAGTCTTCAGGGACCACTATGATATGATGCATGGACCTTTATGCCTAAAATGGCTACTAAACAAGTTGATGTTTGTTATAGGTTGATACCAAGGAAATGATCAAGCATCATCAATCAATGTTCCAATGTTTGAGTGGGTAGACATTGGGATAATATAAAAAATTGAATAAAATAAAATGGTAAATTAACATTAACATATTCCATATTCATGTTTTATGATATCTTACTATTTTTTATTTTTTATTCATGGCTCCAATTATTTTCCACTTCACCTTTGCGAAGAATATGTTTAGCAGGTTGTGCCAGCAGATCACTACAATGTAGACGTCATCCACAAGTATGCTAAATGAGGAGACACCATGAATTTCAGATCCATATTCTAAAGAAGTATGAGGGATATAATTAAAATGGAGTCATGGAAAACTGTTAGGGGGTTGATGATATGTCATTCAGTTCAATCTATTCTTGTAAGGAGCAATATTTATTGTTATTTGTGATGATGCTATGTGGTGTATCGTTGTAGGGGCGGTTCTTGTTCCTTTGGGATTATGTGGAGTTTATATTCTTGTGGGAGGTCTTACAAGACTAGATCAGAGTTGATATTCTTTATTTGTCCATGAAGGTGTCCAGTCACTAGAATATTCTTACCCATTGGTAGGGATGCTATATTGTGTGGGAGTTTGGGATCTATTTTAGGATCCTTCTACAATATGTTTCAGACATGTTTCCAAATAAGGAGGCCATGGAAAGACATTTAGAGGAGGATTTTCAACCATAAATACATTACCAGTTCACCCCATAAATTCCTAAGACATATCTTGAGTAATTGGAAAGAGTATAGGTCATTGAGTGGATGTTAGCTAGAAACAGATACTTATGAGAGAATGATTATTAGGATTCCTCACAAAGCAAATTCGTGGTATGGGGTTCCTGATTTTTAGGACAGGAGTGATTCTAATTAGCCGAGGGTAGGTCCCAACACTAAATAAAAAATATTTTATGGGAAAATAGGATCTCTTCTCTATTCCAAGGAATTGTAGAAATGATTTTCTAGTGGAGGAAGAGGTCATCAGTGGTAAGAGTTCCGAACCAATCTAAGCATTCATCAATGTCTTGTTGTTTCACTTCAAGTTATTTTAATGCGATAGTTCAATCTAAGTTGGTACCAGTAGGTTGCTCTAGGTTGGGATCAATATAAAGTGGATGGGTATGTAGAAGATATCCTTAGGACTCTCCACATCCCCAACAATTAGTGCGTAGTCATGGATGTGTTCATCAGTAGGGCCAGAGAGGATGTATAGCAGGAAATGGTCAGCTTAGTGATTAATTTTTTCTAGTGTCGGGTGAGTCAGATGTCATTCAAGGTACCCTTTTCATGATTTCTACTTGGTTGAATTCGTTTTTTGACCCATGAGTGATGCAATACTTCATAACACCTACCCTTTTCTATGCTTTGGGACATTAGGTAGAGTGGCTTCCATTGACCTTGTCATTGACTATTCTAGTTGGAGGTTGAGAATACTTGTTTGAATTATTTAATGATTGTGAGCTAGTTCATGGTAATTACTTCTCTTGAGGAGATTTATTTTGTATGTGGATAAAACCATATGACACTATCCATGGTATGTATTGGTTGTATTTAGTGGAGTCTAATGTGGATGGATTGAGGAGGTGGGTTTTTTCGTTCAATGATAATGAAGATCCATTTATGTTTCTTTGAATATGAGACCCTTAGATGGGTCAAAGATGTGTTCCATCCCTATCATCCATGATGGCTGAGCTGATGTGGAGTCCATCAGAGGTTTAGTAGATAGAATTTCCTAGTGTCATATAATATTACCCTAATGTATCTCTATATGTGATTTTAGAATTACCCCCTCAATGAGAGATCGAGTTCGGGATCGAGCTACATCTAGGCGTGTTTCTTATCTTAATGTCTCCTTTTAGGATGGTGTTGTATGACTTTAAAGTGATTATTATGTAGCTTGATGATCTGTTTGAGTGTGGTTTTGTTCAACCGAGTGTGTCACCATGGGGTGAACTAGTTTTTTTTCAAAAAAAACCTTATTGCAGTTACAGTTGTGTGTCGGTTATCATTGCTTGAACCAAGTGGAAATGAAGAACTTATATCCACATCCACAAATTGATGATTTATTTGATCAATTGATTGATGAATTCTGGTTCTCAATGATTGATTTGTGTTCAGGATATCATCATATTTGTGTTAAAGATGAGGATATTATGAAGAATAAATTTTTTTGTCGACCTACACATTACATGTTTACTATAATTTCGTTCGGTGGGATGAATTATCTATTTGTGTTCATCAGATTAATGAACTCTATGATCCATGAGTTCCTAGAAAATTTTGTGGTTGTTTAATGAAATCCTTGGGTACTCCATATATGAGGAAGTTCATGCAGAGAATCTGTGTCCCATTTTAGGAGTTCTTCACCGTGAACTTCAATTTGGGATGTTTTTAGAGCATGAGTTTTAGGATTGATATGTCTATATCGTGTGGAATAATTTATCTCAGTAGGGAGTAGATGTGGATCTATCAAAGGTAGAAACAGTTGTGCCTTAGCAATCCCCAATTACATTAGTACAGGTGAAAATATTCCATAGTCTTTCAGGATATTATATGATATTTGTAGCCAATTTCGCTCAGGTTGTGACTCCTTTGAGAGTGTTAAATAGAAAGGATCTGGAGTTCTTGTGGATTGATCACTGTCAGGAAGCTCTTTAGTAACTAAAAGGGAAGTTTGTCAGTGATATAGTTATTTATTTACTAATAGAAGTAGTTCAACTTGAGGTTTTCTATGATTCATCACGTCTATGGTTGGGATTTTTTCAGGTAGAGTAGAGATCAATTGTTTCTTATGGGTCTTGGCAGTTAGGTCCCCAAAAACATAAATATTCATCCTAAGATCTCAAGTTGAAGGCAGTAGTGTTTTACTAGAAGTTTTTGGGACATTACCTAACCTGTGTACATTTTTTTATCCTTACCAATCAGAAAAGTAAGAGGTATGTTTTATCTCAATGCGACTTATACATGTGACAACATCAACTTTTGGAGTTCTTATAGTATTATGAATTTTAAATTTCATATACTTGTATAAAAGTGAATGTTGTTGAAGATGTGATGTGATGAAAGTGGTGAAGTGTTGTGCTACATGAATCCAGTGATTTCTGTAGAGTGATCGATGAATATTCATCATTGTATCTATATATGAGAGAGTTTGGGGTAGATGATGTCTTTTATAGATGACAGTGAAATCATATCTGGTGTAGTGGGTGGAAGAGTTTCATTTGGGGGATGATGAGGTGGAGGTTTGGAGAGACTGAGTTGTTTGTGGCAAGGAACCTAATGGTTGGTCTAGGGATGAAAAACCCTGGGTGTTGATTCTGGGAAGTTTTTTCATTAATTTGGTGATGTGTGAGATGATTCTTAGAGAGCTCCAGAGTTCACCATTAGTGGTACTTCTATACATGAAAATGATGTACTGAGTAATGAGGATTGTGTTTCGGTGGCGTGTGATGAAGTTTATAGAGGTGTAGTTTGTATCTCAATGTTTGGTATGATAGGAGGTAAAGGTCAAGAATTGTTTTCCCAATGGTTTTCTCCAGCCACAAGAAGTTCATTACTATAAGTGATAGGTACTCTCCATAGACATTGATAATGGTTTACATTAATATCAGGGATTTTATGGCACTATATGTGTGGTAGTGGACCGTTTGATGAAATCAACCCTATTTATAGTGATTAAGGAGAATAATAAAGTGGAGTTTCTATCGATAATGTATCGGGAGGGGGTAGAGAAACTCCACGGGTCATGTGGATAATCATTTCCCCTCAAGAACATCATTTTACCTGTAGGGTGAAGAGATGTCTCAATAAGGATTTTTGTTATCAACTTTGAATTAGCATTGATTTCCATCTAAATGTGGATGGATAGATAGAGTGGTCCATCTAGACTCTTGAAGACATTATGCTCTCTTATGTCCTAGATTTTGGAGGTTTGTTGATGAGGCAACTTCCCTTGGTAGTGTCTTCATACAATAACATTTTTCACTCCGCCATATTAATAGATCCATTCAATGACTTGTATGGATTTTCATTTCATTCTCTATTATGCTGGGCTGGGTTTTTAGAGTTAGTAATTATCAAGCCATTACTAGTACCGAACAAGATAAATATGGTTCATCTGATTCCTTAAAGTTTGAAAGTAGTGTCAGATCACTATAAATACTATGCTGGTAATAGGAGGAGAACTCTGGAGTTCAATGTTGGAGATCATGTGTTTCAAACTGTGACTCCATGTTGAGTGTTGTGAAGGTTTCATCATGGGAGTAAGCTTTCTCCATGGTTTTATCATTTCAAGGTGTTGAATCGTATTGGATCCTTGGAGTATCAGGTAGAAAATCCCCTATGAATGATCCAGATACCCAATGTTTTTCAATTGTTTCATCTCTATTGTTATCTTCATGATGACCCTCACATCTTTGATTTGTGAGAGGTCAATGTTAATGATTATAAAACCATCAAGGAGAAACCTATAGAGTTCTAGGATCATTGGGAGAAGGTGTTTTTGGGGCATGTTATACCCTTAGTTCTTGTCTTGTGGGGTCACAATGGTGTGTAAGAGATTACATGGGAACATGAGTTGAAAATACACCTTTAGTACCTAATGTTGTTTTATGTTTTGGTATTCTGTTTTAATGTTTTCTATTTGGTGGTTGTAGACCCTATTCTATATATGAGAAGGATTTATCTCATTTCTTTTTATGGATTTCTATCATTTGAGAGGTATCTTCCCCAGGACTATTTTTAAGATCTAGTATTGGTTGTATCATGGAATTGTGTTTTTACATAAATGAAGAGGTTTTTCTCATGTGTTGGTGATAGCCTTGAGAGGAATCTCAATGGGTAGTTGTTCAGATGACCCCTTTCAAGTTTCCTCTTTGGGTTGGTTTTGGATTCTAAAGGATGAGAATCATTTGATAGGTATCTGATGTAAGGGACCATATCTACATGGATCAACCCATTATGTGTTTCCAAAGACTGAGGTGCTTAGAAGTGTTCAATGCATGTATTTAGTAATTCAATTATTAGAAGATGAATGGAGGGAGAATCACTTCAGGAAAGAAGGTTACATGATGTTGACTAGGGTTTCACAACATGTAATATTTTGGGGTTAGAAAAATAATTAATGTGATGAGGTGATGGGGTTTTTATCAAAAAATGAATTATTAGGGTTAAACATTGTGAAAGGGGATTACACATCATGTAATACCATGAAGATATATATTTCAAAACACTCAAGCCACTTGGGTTTGTCAAACTATATGGTTGTAGGTTCCATCTCTCTCATTAACGGATACCCAAATGTTCCCTCCATGGAATTTTGGAGATCCCTTTGATGGGAATCGATCTTGGGCTTCCATCATCAATCCATAGTGTCGTGGTTTGACCCAATGTGCGTGTTTCCATTTTTTTCCAGTGTTTAATCTTATTCTTATCTTGTTTCCTCTTGAATATTCTCTATCTCCTATAGAGGATGACATCCCATGGTTTTTAAGTGGTTAATCTTGGTTTTTGTTGATGCGGTGGTTCCACAACATCATTAAACAGATGTAGTTATTGTGGGAGACATGATTGGGGATCTGTTGTGTGGTCCATTCTCAGGATATAAACATTGAAAACCTTTTGATTTATTGGATTAATTTATTCTCTATTTAATTTACATGTAATCATAGAGATAACATGATTTATCCTATTGGATCACAATAAAATTGACCAATAATTATTTAAACCAAATTTTGGAATTGGAATCAATCTCCTAGCAGTGTTGTCCCTTTATATTGTGATAATGGTTTGCCTATGTATTTTTTAGATAGTGTAATATCTATGTCTTTCATATATCATAATTTTTTTATGTAAATGGGTAAATAATGTAATTTCATATTTGATTGATAATTAATTAGATAAATGTATAATGAGGGCTGTTTAGATGAATCCTCTTTATATTATAAATTGATGACACTAAAATTAATTAATGTAATCATGTTTAGTGAAATTTTTTAATGAACATGAAGCATGTTGATACTTTTAGATAATGTTATTAAAGATATTTTAAATTAATTGATTAATTATTTCATGATAGATGGGGTAGCTGGTTGCATAGGTTTCCCATTGATGGAACTTGTGAAAAAGAAATTGGTTAATTCAAGATGGAATAATAACTAGTTGTGTAACAGAAGATAAATCTTTATAGGCCCTGAGTTTCTTCTCTCTTTTTAAGTACATGTGCCTTGTGCTTTGGAGCCATGAGATATCATTGGGTGTGAATGTTTAATGCCTTACTTTTGGTCCATGATCTTGGTTTCTTTGTCTGATTCATTATACTTGTGATTTGATGTGAGCTTGGGATGGATGATCTTAGAGCGATATTGTAGTATATGGTTCTGGGTGTCCCATATGTGATGTGATTCTGATATGGTTGATCCTGAAGGTCTCTTTTGGTACGTGTGGAAGGGAGGTACAGTTTTTGTCGTAGCAGTTGAATCCTAGAATGGTAAGATGCATCGGTTTATGCATGTGGGTATTGAGGAGCACATTGAGGATGATAGAATATGATGTCATTGGGATTAACCATTGATATTAATATTGGATTCATGTTTGAATCTATTGTTTGATTACCTTATTTCTCTCCCCCACTACTTGAGGTAGATTTTTTCTCCTACTCTCCTTCCAAGGGATGTGCACATGCATGGGGTATTCCATATTCTCTATATGTTTAGCTTTCCATGGGTGGATGGGTATACACTTTTTCTGTTGGTGGAAAATAATCAACGTTTAGTTCATCTACTCTCTATGTTGAGACACTATTGTTTTGTAGCATAGAGTGTTTTCCAATAATACCAATAAAAATCCACTATTTTAATATGTTAACAAATGAATAAATGTTTAACCCATGGGGTTAGAGGTTATTGGTTTGAAATGTTGAGGTTATAATAATGAGAATTTTTCGACTCAGTTTTCTTTTGCTTAGAGGGAATGATACTTTTTTTTGATGAAAATGGAATGTAATGTGGAAATTATTAATGGTTTATTAAGTATTAATGAAATAATTAACATAATTTGGAAATGTGAAAAATTGATAAAGTAACATAATATATCTATTTAAATGGTTGTCTTCTTATATTATATTTGGTCTGAGTAGAGTATGTATGGATTACAAGAGACAATATGTTCATTTGTATTTGATACAATGTTATTCCCATAGTGTGGTTGTTATACATAATACATCATGTAAATTTTATGTTTATATATGATAATCCACCATATCGGTTAGGTAAACTAACACCCTGGAGATTCTGAGCCGTGGGGGTATTTTCCATAATATCTCAGTGGGAGGATAAATGTATAACTACCACCTTTCTTCCTTATATCATCTCTAGGTATTTACTTATGCTGGTATGCACCATGATTATTTTTCTCCATATGTGTCTATATAGTGTTGTAATGGCTTGTGGTAAATTCATACACATATATTCTGGATATAAATTCATAAGGACTACTGTATATATATATAATGTGTATGGGCTGTGAATTCTTGAGGATCCTTACATGGTGTATGGGTTGTGATGGATTGAGTTATAACACATGATGTGTGATACACTCTATGCGGGCTTTGGTGTCTCCTACAAACCACTTGGTTAATTTTGGTTATGTGGACGTGGTGGTGTGTGTTGCATGGGGTGTGTGTTGTGGTGATATTCCATTGTGTTTCGGGCTAACTTTTTTAGAGAGAGATGCTCAGGATGTGTGATTATTTGGAAACGAGGAAAACCTATGGTGAAGTGGTAGCGAGGTACCCTTGGTATTCTTTATTGTAATATATACTCTTGAATTCACGTGACAACCCAATCTTTTTTTAATAAAAGTTCTAGTTTTTTTAAATGTCTTACGGTTATATAATACTTGGGAACTTGTTTTATTATATCCAATTGTATTTGAATGATCATATGTATTATTATTGTTGAGAATATTGTTGTTGAACATTGATCATAAGACAAGTATAAATATATAGTTTTAACAAATCCTTTTCACATAGACAAAGGATATGATGGCCTCAACCAGTATGATCAATCTCTATGAAACCCATTTATCATAGCTTCTAATAGATATTGAATTTCTAGGATTTTCCATAGGCTAATCAAAATCTGATATCCAACAACTTAAGCATAAGAGAAAACGTTTAAGGGAGAAGTTCAACCTCATCGAGATCACGACCCAAACCATGTTTAGCAGTCAAACCCATGAAATCCCCTCCATCACACAACTTACTCATAGAGGATATGATGGTGTCATAAAGGGAATTTATCAATAACCTAGTAAAAATATTATTCACATTATTTTTTGTATTAATTTATGAACATATATTTATCCTAGTATTGTTGATTTTTATGTAATTTTCGATGAAAAAATAATATTTTTGGTTTATTAAGAAATATATTTTAATGAAATATATGATTTTTTAAATAAATAATTTTTTTAAAAAAATTATTGTTAAATTAATTTTATTAAATATAAATTATTACATTTTGTTTTGAAGCCAAATGTCGTTATTATTAAGGTTTAAAAACTGATTTTGTCAAAATCCATCAATTTTCAATAAATGCCAGTTTTCTTAAAGTAAAAATTCACATATTTATAAAAATACTTAAATAAAATTAATATTATTTTTGGAATTAGGAATTCAAATTTATCTAGTAGTGAATTTTTCATAATTTTCTGAGGTAGTCGAATTTTCGTGAAAAAATTAAATACATTAGAAATAAACGTTGTGTTTATGACATCATAATGGCCCAATAATGATGTAATAAATAATATAAAAGGTATCTACGGAGAAATATATGTTTTTTCCTTGCAAATATTTCTATTTTTAGTTTATTTTATTTATTTTAAATGGCCTTACTAAATCCTCCAAAACATATAATATATTTTATGATTTTAAAATCATGTCCTAGATAGTATGACTCCCCTCCACACATGAAAGGGAAATATTTTAATATCTTAGGAACATAGCCTTATAAAATAATGTTTACAATAGCCCTTTTCCAAATACCATTGAAAAACCCATTGTATGTATTGTGGTTTTAAATATTTTATTATGTAGTTTCCAAAAACAAAATAATAAATAAATCCCCACCTTCCCTATATAAATCCACCCAAACTCGCACTTATCTTCACTCAATCTCTTTGAAGCTTAGAAAATATCTTCCCCCTAATTCCTAGAGTCCTTCCATGGCTCCCCAAATATCCCGATAAGCTTATCCCAAGAATTTGGAGTCACATATTTATAAAAGTGATCTTCCTCTCTCCTCTTTTATCAAGCACTCCATTTGTAATATGCCTTTTAATTTCAATTTACATATTTCAGGATATTTTCATACATACTACCCATACTATAAATTCAATATATAAAGAATTATATCTTCCTTTCACTCTCATTAATCAATCGATGATCCATTATATACACCTGTTACCATGCAGAAATTTCATAAGGGATCCTCACCTTCCTCTCTTCCTTTCAATTTGAGATCCTTGTTTGAAGTTATTATTTTTAATTTCAATAAATTTTATTTTCATCCTTTTATGATTAATTACCTACTATAATTTTTTTTGTTATTTCAATTAAGTATCATTTTTCCTCTACTATTTGGACCCTCACTTATGTTGTTACGTTTCCGAAATTCCGTAAAGGATCTCCCCCATCCCTTTTCTTCAAGCACCTCTTTTATGTCATGCCTTTTAATTTTAATTTCCATGAAATGGGATATGTTCATACATACCTAATTTCTATCCTTTTTATTTATACATTATGGGACCTTCCTTTTAATCCCATTAATTCCCCCTATGATTATTTAATCCCATCTGTTACTATGATGAAATTCTGTAAGGGATCTTCCACTCTCCTCTTTTATCAATCACTCCTTTTATGACATGTCTATTCATTTCAATTTTCATACATTGTGACATGTTCATACATACTCCAATTACTATCCATTTTATTTATATATAACTATATTGTCCTTTATTATCACACTAATCCATCCATGATTCTTTACAAACACCTGTTACCATGTTGAAATTCGGTAAGGGATATTCCACTCTATTCTTTTATCAAGCACTCCTTTTATGATATTTCATTTAATTTCAATTTTCATAATATGGGACATGATAATACATATTTACCTAAATGTAAATTTGATTTATAAATAATGAGATATAACTTTCACTCTCATTAATCCATCCATGATCCTTTATATACACCTATTGCCCATCTGAAATTTCTTAAGGGATCCTCTCATTTCTCTCTTTCGTTCAATTCAAGAACATTGTTTGAAATTAGTCATTTTAATTTCAATTGGTTTTATTTTCAACCTTTTATAATCAATTATATACGATTAATTTGATTTTATTTCACTATGTTTTCATTTATCCTACCCTTGTTGGACCCTTAGCTAAGTCGTTAATGTGGGAAAATTTTATAAGAGATATCTCTCTGTCCTCTTTTTATCAACACCTAAATTTTGATATTCCACTTAATTTCCATTTTATTGTGTTGGATTACATTATTAACTATTACCCTACCATAAATTTCATGAAAAAATTATTATATACTATTTTCTCTCCCATAATCCCGTTTTATGAATTTCTATTTGACTCCGTTATGGTGCCGAAATTGAACTACACTTTTCCGTGTCAAATTAATAGTGTAGTGAATACCGTAACCATTTCTATATAAATGGTATTCAACTTTATTCTTGTATAATGATTTAATAGAGACATAAATTTATGTATTTTACATTTCTAGATATTTGAATAAAATAATGGTGTCTAATTAATCAATTTTATATGATCTATGTGGAACACATAGGCATGATATTTGAAATGTTTATGAATAGTTCCCCATGATAGGACTCCAATTCATTCGGTAATTCTTAGAATCATGATACGCCATGTGAAATGATGGTTTACTTCTATTAATTCAAGTGAAATGGGGTTTTAATCATTCTAATTCATGTTCAATGAGGGTTTACTCTTGATAATCCATGTGCAATGATCCTTGACTCATTCTTATATAATGTTGTATATTGCTTCGACATTTCCATGTTATGATTACCACACTACTTCATAACTTTATGTTTATGTTTATTTTGTTCTCTATTGATATTCCCATTAACTAACATATATTTTATTCCTCATGTTATTCCATTTTTACTCCCATACTGGGCACTATATCTCACCCTTTTCTTATGTATGTCCTTAGGTTATCCCATGTATGGTTAAGTAAAAAAGAATATTTTGGTCATGTAAAATTTATTTTCAAAAAATATTTTGTATTTCATGTTTTATGTTATTATGTAATTTTCATAATTTCTGAATCCACTAGTCCCCTCAATATTTTGAGTTGAATTACGTGCATTTTTTGTGTAATGAATCATGTTTAGAAGTGTAATAATGATACGGTTTTTTATAGTTGGTATCAGATGATTGGTTTAGTTATTTTTGGGGTTATGACTAGAAAACCCTTGTGAAAATGTTTGCTGATAAGACTATTTATTATAAATACATCTCTAATTTTTTTGAGTATAGACTAAGTGTTTTATCAAAAAAATACATCCTTGTATAGATATAAATAAGTGGATGTGAATCTGGCATAGATGTATCTAGGGGTAAAACCTGAAAACACTGCTTTGAGCTAGACTCAAATAACAACTGGTGCACAAAAAAAAATCTTGTTGCACTCGTAGTTTGACACTCTCAGGGGAAATGATTTAGTAAGTTCATATAATCATTTCCAACCGTTATTATGTGAAAAAATTCCCATAATAATATATATTAGGAACTCTATCATGGACTAAAGCCTCAAAAATCATAATTTAAGGTGATAAATATAATTAAAAAGTTATTCCTTTGTGGTCTTTGGATTCCCCTTTATGTTTTAACAGTTTAAGATACTCATCACTAGGACTATACTCAATAAAGTAGAATCGGAATAAAAAAGTGAATGGTATAGTTATCGTCCATATTTCTACACATTCTTTTATATCCCTAATATTTAGTAGAACAATCCAAACACCACTACAAATAATGGAAGTGGAGATGTTCGTGAAAATGGAAGATGGATAAATTGTTGCATCCCATGAATATAAATCCTCCCCTATCAGAATTTTTGGACTGAAAACCCCATAGAACCTTGTCAAACTTTCCTTTGTTCAATTTGATTCAATTTTTCCATGTATTGTATTTCCAAATATAGTGCCAAAAAATATTTCCAAGATAGAGAAATCACTTTTCATATGGAGAATCTACCCCTGATTCTATACATGTGCAAGGAGGAGGATGAATCTCTCTCAGTACTATCATCTCACACATGGATATTACTGCCCTATGTGAACCCATATCATGCTCAAATGATTTAGGTGGAGTGAGGAACCATCCTGAAAGATATACTGATTGTAAGGGAATTTGCATATGTGTTTCCTAGGGAATTTCATGGGCTCCCTCCTAGAAGGGATTTTTAATTATATATTTATCATATACTTGAGGAGTTATCATATCAGTGACACCACATAGAATGGATTCTGTGGTACATGAAGAGATATAGAAAAACCCATAGTAGGATCTATATTAATACCTTATTTTCTATTGTGCTTCACCATGTGGTGCACCAGTTCTATTCATGTAGAAGATGAATGTGTCAATGCGACTTTTCATTGACTATTGTGAGATAAAAAACAATAAATAACAAATATACTTTAACACACATTTATGAATTGTTCAATCAATTACATCGTGCAAAATAATTATCCAAGGTGTATTTATGGTCAGGACATTACCAAATAAGTGTAAAGATGGAGGATGTCCCCAAGACTGATGTTCCAACAAGGTACAAGCATTATGATTTCTAGTGGTGCTATTCAGACTCACTAATACTCTAGTAATATTAATGAATATAAAGAATGGAGGTTTTAGAGATTACCTTATCAAATTTTTGGGAGTATTTATATATTATTTTATTATATAATCCAAAACTGAGGAGCATCATGATGAGCATCTAAGCACTATTCTAAAAACTGTGTGGAAGGAGATGCTATAAGTAATTTACATCAAGTGTCTGTTTTGGTTGAAGTAAGTCTCATTCCAGAGGCAAATAATCCTCAAGAAATGGGATATATATGGATCCTTCCAAGGCAATGGAAATTGAGGGATGAAAATGGCCATCATCTGTGGTATATATTCAATGCATCCTTAGGATATATGGATATTAACTACGATTTTGGAGAAATTTTTCAGGATTATAAAACCCTCTTATCAAGATAACTTGTAATGGGGTCATGTTTTCGTGGAATGATGAATGTGAATAATGATTTATAGAGGTGAATAAGAGGATTATCACTGCCCTTGTGCTTACACTTCTCACTTGTGAGATGATTTTCATAATCATCAGTGATGCTTCAAATATGTGAAAATAATTGTGTTGATGAATAATGACTAAGTCATCACCTATCCCTCAAGGTAGTTGAAAATTCAAGAGAAAAACAATACCATCCATGAACTATAGTTAGAAGATGTGATCTTTGAATTGAAAGGCTGGTAGCATTATCTCTTTTTGGATATGTTTGAAATATATACAGTACAAAAAAGTAAACTATATATATTCACATCAAAAGAGATGAATATTCACAATCAATGATGGTTAAATCTCATCAAGGATGAAAATTTCTCAATTGAATAACATATTGGGAAAGTGAACAAGGCAGTAGATGCTCTTAGTAGAAAGGACCCATCAATTATATCATTGATGAGAATTAAAAAGGATCCAATCATCTTAAATTTTATGAATATTGAAGTGGGAATCATAAATAATGGAACTTAATCAATCCTTTCTCAAATGATTTTTCAACCACCTATTCTAGAAGTTTTAAAAGATGTTCAAAATGATGATGAGGGAATTTCAAAAAAAATGGAAACAATCAGAAATGGGAAATCCATGGATTTCAGTGTTAATAAAGATGGAATTGTGTAATTTTGGCCCAGACTATCTATTCCATAAAATTATGTTTTAAAGAAAGAATATATGGATGATGTATATAGTTCCACATTCTCCATTCACCTAAGAAACACAATAATGTATCAATATCTATGAGATAACTAGTGGAGGGATAATAGAAAGGAGTAGATTGATTAATATAAATAAATGTTCCTGGTATGTTAGAAAGTTAAAGATGAGAGGCCTAAGTCTAAGGGGATGATATAACCATTACCCATCCCAAACTGAAAAAGTGAAAACAACCCCATGGAAATTGTCCCCAGACTTCTGAAGACAATTAAAGGAATCAATTGTATCTAGTTTATTTTGTGTCATCTTACAACGACTGTAAAATTCATTTACATTCAAGAGTATTTTCCACAGGTTCAACTATCATGGATATACATCAAAGAAGCGGTAATGATTCATTGAGTACCATTATCGATTATCTCTAATCAAGATCCAAGATTAACCTCAATGTTTAGAAAAAGTCTCCAACATGCAGTAAAAATTGAGCTAAATTTCAGTTTCTCTTACCACCCTCATAATCATGGACGGCTTGAGCAGACTATCCAAACACATGAAGACATGTTGAGATCTTTCTCAATAGACATCAAAGGTGTATGGAAAAAACATATTTCTTTTTCCAGTTCTCTTATAACAACAGTTTCCATTTTAGCATATGAATTTCTCCTTATGAATCCCTTTATTGGAAGAGGTGAAAAACACCAGCATGTTGTGAATATGTTGGGGAATGAAAACTTCTAGTTCATGAAATGGTTGAAGAAATGGTGGAGAATGTTAAGATCATATAGTAGGACATCTTAGTTTCTCAGAGTTTTCAAAGGATATATATTGAAAAACATCAACAAGATAATGATTTTGATGTTGGAGACAGACTATTCCATTATATATGTCCATGGAATAGAGTAATGGTATTTTGGAAGAAGGGAAATCTTATTCCAAGGTACATCGGGACTTTTGAGACCCTTGATCACATTAGAGTAGTGTCTTATCGATTAGAACTCCCACAAAACCTTCCTCAAGTTCAGTATGTATTTTATTTTTCACTATTAAGGAGGTAAAAACCATACCCATTACATGTAATCAATCAATAGATAGTACTATTGTAGAATTACCTATCCATTGAGTAGCATCCGCTGAAGATATTAGATCATAAAAAAAATTCTATGAAATAAGATGATGCCCCTCATTAATGTGTTGTGGAGAAACCTCACGTTTGAAGAAGAAACATGGGATCTAGATGATGTTATGAATCAGTGTTACCCTCATCTATTTTAGTTTCGTAAAAGGAAATTTCAAGGGTCAAATTTCTTAAGGGGGGATGGTTGTAATGACTTGATCATTTATGAATAAAATTTATTTTATTTTAAATGTCTTATCGTTTTAAAAGACTTGTTCACTTATATTATTTTTTTCAATTATATTTAAATGACTATTTAGTATCATTACTATTGATAAAATATTTGTTGAATAATGATCATATGACATGTATAAATATAACATTTTAAAAAATCCTTTTGACATAGACAAAGGAAGTGATTGCCTAAACTAGTAGGATCATTCCCCATGATGCCCATTTATAATAGATTATGAGGGAGGTAGAAGTTATGGGATTTTACCTACACCAAAACAAAGTCAATATAAAATGAATTAAGTATGGAAGAAACCATTTACGGGAGAAGTTAAAGCTCATCATGATCAAGGCCCAAACCATGTTCATAAAACGACTGCATGGAAGCCCGCCCCCCCCCCCCCCCCCAATTCAAAACTTAATTTTAGAGAATATGATGGTTTAATATTTGGATACATATCAATACCCTAGTAATAATATTATTTACATTATTTTCATATAGCATAACTAATATATTATTATCCCGTTATTGTTGAATAGAAAATAAATTTTAAAGAATAAATAGTATTTTTGGTTCAATAAGAAATATATTTTGATTTATTTTTTTATTTTTTAAATAAATAAAATTATAATATTATTTTTTTATTAAATTAATTTGGATAAATATTAATGATCATATAATTTTTATGAATCCTAACATAATTTTTATTATAGTTTAGAAACTATTTTTGTCAAAACCAATCAATTTTCAATAATTGTTGGTTTTTTATTTCAAAAGTTAATATTAAATTATTTAGAAAATTATATAGATATAATTAATATGATTATTGTAATTAGGACATCCAAATTATCCAACAATTATTTTTTCATCATTTTCGGAGACAATTGAATTTTCAGGTAAAATATAAATACTGTAAGAATATATTGATTATTTTATAACATCATAATGTCCCAATAATAATTTAATAAAAACTATAAAACCAATATTCGGAGAAATATATGTTCTTTCATTTAAGACAGTTTAATTTAAATTTAATTTAATTTATTTTATAATGACTTATTGAGTCCTCCAAAACTTATAATATATTTTAAGATTTTAAAATCATTTCCTTGAATGTATGATTCACCTTCACACGATAAAGGGAAATATGTTATTATCTTTATCCCTTATCCTTATAAAATAATTTATTCTAGATCCATTTTCCAATAACCATGTGAAAACCCATTTAATTGTTTGTGGTTTTGAAAATTTTATTATGTAATGTCCAAAACCAAAATAATAAATAAATCCCTCTCCTTTCTTATATAAACGCACCCATGATCCTATTTATATTATCTCAAAATCATCTATTCATGGCCATCAACTGCCCCTACTAACTAGAGTCCTCCCAAATAACCCCAAATCTCTTAGTGAGACTCTCCCAAGCCTTTGGAGGCCCATGTCCTAGTAAGGGATCTTCGACTCTCCTCATTTATCATACACTCCTTTTGTTATATGTGTTTTAATTTCAATTTGAATATTTTTGTATACAATCATACATGCTCCAACTAAGGTTCATTTGACTTATAAATAATTTAATATTCATTTAAATAGCCTTAATCCATTCATTTTCCATTATATACACCTGTTACCATGTTGAAATTTTGTAAGGGATCTTCAGTTTCCTCTCTTCCTTTCAATTCAAGAACCTTGTTTGAAAGTATTATTTTTAGTTTCAATTAATTATATTTTGATCCTTTTATGATCAATTAACAACTATAAATTATATATCATTTTTGTTCGGTATCATTTACTATTCCCCATTTGGACCCTTACCAAGTCGTTACTTTGTCGAAATTCTATAAGGGATCTCCCTCTCTCCTTTTTCTTCAAGAATTTAATTTCTATCATGCATTTTAATTTACATATATTGATCTGGGATATGATATTCCATACCTCCATTCTGTATATTTGACTTATAAATGATGGTATATTCCTTTCACTCCCATTAATCCACCCTATAATCCTCAATCACACTAATTACTATGCTAAAATTCTGTATGGGATCTTCCACTCACCTCATTTATCAAGAACTCCTTTTATTATATGTATTTTAATTTTAATTCATATATTTTGGGATATTTTCATACATAATCTCATTACTATCCATTTTATTTATAAATAATAATATCTTCTTTTCCACTCTCACCAATCCATCCATGATCCTTTATATACACCTGTTACCATGCCGAAATTTTGTAAGGGATCGTCTACTCTCTTATGATATCAAGCACTGATTTTATGATATGAATTTTCATTTCAATTTTAATATGATGGTATATGTTCATAAATAAACCCCTTACCGTCCATTTGTTTTATAAATGATGATATCTTTTTTCACTCATTAATCCATCAATGATCATTTATATACACCTGTTACAATGATGAAATTTCATAAGTGATCCTATGAT
Source organism: Viscum album (assembly GCA_963277665.1). NCBI lineage: Eukaryota > Viridiplantae > Streptophyta > Magnoliopsida > Santalales > Viscaceae > Viscum > Viscum album. The sequence goes on along the minus strand of OY728151.1, from coordinate 1,444,750,504 downwards.
TTCTCTCTTCCTGTCAATTCAATAACCTTGTTTCAAATTAATCTATTAAATTTCAATTGGTTATATTGTAATTATTTTTATAATCAATTAAATTCTATCCATATAATGTTATTTCATTTAGTTATCTTTTATCCTCCCCCATTTGGACCCTTACCTAAGTCATTCCTAAGCAGATATTCCGTAAGAGAATTCTCAATCTCTTCTTTTTATCAAGAACCCAAATTATGGTATTCCATTTCATATCAAATTTAATAAGTTGGGTTAAATTATTACATATCCCCCATACATTCCATTTCGTGAATAAATTATTAGAGACCCATTTCTCACTCATCAATGCATTTTATGAGTTTCTATTTGACGTCGTTAAGCTACCGAAATTGCACTATAATATTCCATGCCAATTTCATCATGTAGTGAATACCATACCCATTTCTATATCATGTGTATTACCCATTATGATCATATAATTATTAATTGGGTCCTTAAGTGTATGTATTCCACATTTCTGGATCATGGAATAAAATTATGGTGTTGAATGAATCCTTGTAATAATATCTATGTGGAACACTTAAGCATGAGATTGAAATGTCAATGAACGGTTCACCCTGATATCGATCAAATTCATTGGTTAGTGTTTAGTATCATGATATGTCATGTAAAATGAGGTTTTACTCATTAAAATTCATGTGTAGTGAGGTTTTACACATGCTAATTCATGTAAAATGAGGGTTTACTCGTGTTAATCCATGTGTGATGAGGCTTCAATAATGATAATATCATGTTGTATGTTGCTTCCACATTTCCATGTTAGGATTATCATAATATGTCATGACTTTATGTTAATTTTTCTTTTGTGATCCATTAACATGCCTATTGACTATAATATATTTTATTCTTCATTTTATTCCATTATTATTACCTTACTGGTCTCTATAGATCACCCTTTTCTTAAGTATGTCCTCTGGTTATCCCATGCTCTGTCAAGTACTAAGGAATGTTATGGTCATGTAAAATAATTTTTCAATAAATATTTATTATTTCATGTGTTATGTTGTTATGTAATGTTAATAAATTCCAAATACACTAATCCTCATGATCTTACAAATTTTATGGAGTGAAATTTTATTTAATAAATCATGTTTAAATTAGTAATAAAGATCTAGGTTGTTATCATGTATTACATTGTGAGAGTAACCATATTGAGGACGGTAACATAGTTTTTTTTAAGATAAGTGTTAGTTTCACTTGTTGTTCACTATGATTTAGCATGATTTCTTTACTATTGAATGAGAGGCTCTATGGAGGATCATACTTAGTATGCTATTATACTCACCCCACTTTCATATAAACTTTTATCATGTCAGTTGAAGTAGGTTGGAGATCAGGGTTGTTACTACTAGATTAGGGTTTTCTAGGAGCTATTTTGGAATCATGGTCACTGTCACATTTACTTCCTTTTGGTACTTTAATTTTTTAATTAAACTTTATTAGTTCTTGGATTACATTACATATGTGTACTTGGGTTCTATTTTAAATTTTTTTCTGAGAAAACGTTTTTTGGTGTATGTCTTATCTCTCTCTTCCTCATGTGTTCTTTTAGAGTTTTATGCCTCCCATATATGTGTTTAGTATACCCTCACTGCTATTCTAACACATGGGCCCTATTGGAGGTGCGAATTGGTTGTCAATATCTCTCTTCTACCAATTTTTCCCTATGAGGTGTACACTTAATGGATATGGGGCCATGATATTGTTTGTAGGGAATCAATTACAACACAAAATCCCAAGTATTGGTTGGTAGGGTTTTAGAGACTCAATCTAACAAGATGCATGGGAGGAGCATCAGTCCATTATCCCACACCTCCAAAACATTTTCACATGCTTATTTCTCAATAAACCACATACACCATATCAAGAACCATTCACAATCAGAACTAGAAACATTTAAAATTCACATTTCTATAAACATATAAATCAATATCAAGACATTATCCAATAAAAAATCTAACAATACCATACCATAAAAAAATTGACCATATTAATTAATTCCAATAAATTATACCATTTTACATAATTCATAAGTTCAGATTAATTATCCCATGAATGTAATTCAATTACATATTCATAATTCATTTAATACCTTCACCTTATTCCATTTTAGCCTTCATTAAAATTTTATCCAAAAAACACTTATGAAACTTATAAAATTTATATAGATATTATGATTATTCCTCTATTTTATCCAAACTAACATGTCAGCATATTTATCATGGGTTGTACTTATCAAAAGTCAATTTAAGGCATTACTTTACAATTTTCCTTGTGCGAAAATATTGTCACACACCATGGGTGGATCCAATGTGATCTAATCAGCCTCAACACATCCCATGGAAATCATGTGGGGTTCAATTAATCATTTATTCAAAAAAAAATACTATATATTAACCAAGGAATCAAATGCACATCAAGAGGGAAGAAATATCACAACCACACATGGATAAATAGACAACAAAACTGTGATGTATAGCTTATAGACCACCTACCACCAATCTAAAGATGAAAACCTGATGAAAAAAGGTTAATATTTGTATTGAAGAATTATTTGAAGATAAAACATAATATCCATTGGAAAAATAATGTTTTAGGGCTTCGAACTAAGAAAAACGGAACTACAATCCCAATTCTATAGGAAAAAAAATACCGAGGAGCATTAGACTTACTTAGAGCATTGATCTAGACCCAACGATAGTCCAAACATCCTATAATTTAAGGATATTAACCTTCCAAATTATTTGTAAGAATTGTATCATCACTAGGGTTTCCAAGGAGATAATGTGGAAAAAATAGTTAGAGGGTCTTAAAATTTTGAGTGGGAAATTTGTTAATGTTTTACTTTTAATTGGGTTGAACGTTTTGGAATGACAATTTTTTAAAACATATGTTAACCATTTTCTACCCTCTATCCATGAGGGGTCACTATCATAATTTTACCTTTGTATCTCACATGGTTTGACAAACAATGCACCGACCATGTAGAATGCCTCTTTGCTGACCTGCATGGTTTGGATCTCCCCCTTCCCTGATTTACCTAACAAGTCACGCCTCCTCATGGAAATAAAATTTTTGGTGAATGGTTGTCCCTAACTATGCGCCAACCATGAATCATATTCTAGATTTCAAAACTCCCCTTTATCTCATGTATCAAACACTCAGAACACCCCTTAACCTACTCAAACATTTAGTAGACATTCCATTAACCAAAATTAATATATTTATACAAAAATTTAAACATGTACATACCTCCCTAAAGTCTAGGATCTTACAAACATGTTAATGGTAGAATGGGTTGGAAAAAAAATGAAGATATTTTTTGTTCTTTATTTCTCTAATATGTTGAACATTTCATTGGCATTGTGCTATTTAAATGAATTAGTTGATCAATGGTAAAACAATTTCAAGAATATGATGTATAAATATGTTTTAAAATAATAGAGTTAGAAGGTTTTATGGAAATATTTAAAAAAAAATTCTATCATACACTTCACTAAAAAGTAAAAAAATAATTTATATATCATGAGAATAAGGTTAGTAACTCTATTCTTAATTATGATATTAACCATTCTGGGATGTAATTAATAAGCTTTAATTTACTAACAATCATGAATTAAATTTAATGTATGTATTTATAGGATTGAAATATAATATCATAAAAGAATTAAAAATTAATAACATTCTGAGATGTTTATAGTTATTTCAATACAATCCTATTTTTGTGATGGCATTTCGGTAATAAACTCAAGCACATGGAAATAACAAAAAAATCATGGAATTTTAGGCTAGAAGACCAAATGGAAATGGATGTAATGAAATGACAATACAATGTCCACTATGTGAATTTTTTTAAAAACATACCCCAAGGAATTGACAATTGGGAGCTATGAAACTATTCAAGGGTTGAAAGGAGGATATTAAAAGTAATATTATGAATTGGGTTGAAAATTCCTATTGAATACAATAGATTATTGGATGGTCCCACTAAATTTAGAATCCATAGTGAAATTCTTCATCTACAAGGAACATAAGAACTATATTGGGAATTGTAGGAAACCAAGTCTCTTGAATGGTAATCAATGTAAGAAACTACTAAAACTAAGGGATAAATTATGTCCTTTTCTCATCACCAAAACTATGATTATGTAAATAATTATGTAGTGAAAGGTATACTAATTATTTAATAAATGGTATTGAATGTATTATTTTATTTTGGATCAATTTTTTTCTTGATATATTTATGGTTTATAAAAAATATTTAATCACCTCATCTATTCCATGAATTTGAGATGTCAATAATAATATCTACTTCTGTTATTTTTTCATACCATTATTATTAATATTCATCGATTAATATTTGAGGAAAAACTCTTCTAATGAATAAAATAATTCCTAATTGGGTTAAATAATATGCCACATTCTGCATGGATTATATAATAACTACCCTTAATACACTTAAAAATAAAACATTTTTCTTATTCAATATATATAATACATAATACGAAATCAATAGGTCGTTTTTATTAGATAATTAAAGTATATAAAAAATAATTTTAAATGAATATTAAAATAATGTATTTATATTTTCATAACTATATCCATGGTCACATCATAATTTTATCAAATCCATGGATATCCAAAAGATATTCATAAAATAAACAGGTGTGGATAATCTAGAAAAGGGTTAAATTTAGGTAAAAATTGGGTAAGATAGCAAAAAATCATTAATCATGACATAAAATTATAAATAAATGAAACAGAAATTGAAAAATTAAAACATATAATAAAAGGGAAATGTATTAATATCATGGTAATGAAGAAAATCATAACAATGTGGAACATACATAAGGAATTCCATCACAATCATAATTAAAATATTATTACAAGAGTATATAACATAATTTAAAAAATAACCACCTACCAATAAATTAGGGGGATTCATAATTCTAGTTATACCTCTCACCTCATAATATTTAATATATATTATTATAACATAGATAAAAACATACATGGTGCATAAAAAAGAAATAAATTTTTACTATTTAATTGAAGAAATAATAATAATATAAATCATCAACCCTAATTGTATCACAAAGGACATAAAGAAATTAATATATTTAGGAATATTTTATGTTAATATTAAATAATGATTCAATTTTTTTGAAAAGAGTAGTCAATGTGAATGAAAAATCCTAAGAAAATATGAATAAGAAGTTAAGTAATTCAACACCATTATTGATCTTTTATGAAATGTATGATGAAATCATTAAAAGATATCAGAGAATAAGGAATCCCCAAAAAATGAATTAACATATATTATGTTAATATAATGTGTTGTTTAGAAATATTATGAATAAAATATTTTTGGTAACACTTTTGAAATAAATGGAAGAATAAATATTAACATTCCCATTATATAGTTTAATCAAAATAAAATATTTTAGTGATAAATGGAGGGGGTGTAATATATATAGAAATGAGAAAATAAAATGAAAAATTATACATCATTTAATAATGTTTAAATAACTTATAAAAAATATAAAACAATGAGATATAATATAACAAGATATAGAATATAACTATAAGACTGTAAAACAGTGGGAGAGAACCATTAAATATAATCATGAATTACATTGGAGTCTATTTTAAAAAATTTTATATTAATGTTAAATTTATTAATTATATTCTTCATAATCATTTTAATATTTATTACTAATATTTTAAATTGTTTTTCATCATATTTTATTCATTTATTTAATTAATATTATAAATGTTGATATTTTTATGTTGTTAATTTCATGGTATAAAAAGGGAATAGATCTAATTGTAACGGTTCAGGGTCATTGTAAAATTTATTATTAAGATCAAGAATTTTGAGCGTATAGTGTAAAATTATTTTAATAACTTATGGAGTTAAACATTTTAGTAGATAGTTAGATTTTATAAAATCATAATATTGTATTGAAGAATTATCTTTAATATTATTTATATAATTCATATTTTCTTGTACTAGAAACTAAAAAATGTCATAATTTTACTATTGATATAATATATTTAATTTAATTTTAATTTAAAAATCATCTATAATGTGAAAAAATAAAATAATATTTTTCACTTCAGTTGTATAAAATTGATATGACTGAAAAAATGGGTGTTTAAGCGAAGAGATAAACAAATAATTTTTTCACTTTAATAATGAAATTATAGTATGACTATAATATTATATCAATGATACATTAGAAATAACTTATATTATGAATGTGTTATGTGGGGAATTGAAATGTAAAGAGGAGGGGTTTTTGCAACCCATACCTTACTATTTGATTTTCCTCCTTTGAATTTCATCTAAATCATTCTTTAGAGGGTATTTATATTAAAACAATGCCTTGAAAACATGTATAGTATAGTTTAAAGACACAATGGGAATCAATTTTGAAAAAACAAATGTTTTTTATTATGGGATAAATAAGTGGAGGATCGGTGTATATATAGCCCAGTGGGAGAAATGTATTTGAGTAAAATATTATTCAATTTACTAGTTACAATCATTATTACGATTAATATTTTTTATTTTGACTATAAATATTTTTTACAAAGAAATTTATATTTTATTGACATTTATAAACTCATAAAATAAATTTCAGGTTGTAAATAATTAATTCAAAATAATGAATCAATGATTTTTATTATAATAAAATGTTATATAGCCACAGAAAGATTATTAATATTTCTAAATTTTATGAACTACATTTAGATAAATAAAGCTTATCATAAAATAATTTTTATGTAATGATTTTAAAAATTATTGAATCATATAATTAATATAATTTCTTCATTAATGTTATCATTTACACAAGAAACTGTATTTTTAATATTCATTCAAACATTCAATATTTTCTTCAAAATATCAAAAGTTCACTCTATGATAATTTTGACATTCATATTTAAAAAATGGGATCCATTTAATTCTAATAATTATCTATATTAAGAAGTTTAATAGTTAAATTTTAATTTAAAAATTATTATCATGATAAATAAGTTAAAATATATCATGTAATAAAATAAATGTTATGAAAAATATAATGTTTAAAATTAAAAAAATAATTTTTTATAATAAATTTTATATTTTAATAAATTAATCATTTTAAATTAAATTTGTAAGATATTTTATAATTTAAAATGGTTATAATAATTTTATAACATTTACTTACTATTCTAATGGTCTTATATTACTTACAATTCATATAAATAACCATTATTTTTTCTATTATTAAACAAATATATTTCCCCAAATGGTTATGCATAAAATATTTGTAATGCTTATATCATTTTTATAATATTTGATATTATTTTTCAAATTTTTCCAGGATTTTCGTAATACTAGGTGGCCACAACCCATTATATTTGTAATTTTATCCATTATTATTTATTTATATGTACATTAAAATTATACTTATGCTTATCATATAGAATATATTAAATCATTGGTTGTAATGTTATGCTTTAATATAAATTAACGTTTACATATATACAGGGTAACTATTATCATATAATAAAGAAACCTATATATTTTATTAAATTGTAATTCAAAAACATAGGGTATATTACATTCATGCCCCTTTAAAAATTCCTTCATCAAAATTTAAAGTCAAAAACTATGTTGAAAATAAATGAGGGTATATTTTTCATTATATCCTCTTATTACCGTGTTGCCTCTTCATACATATGATTCATATATAGCATAGTAAAAAATTTATTGGTAATTTTTTGTATAAAACTATTTATATTATATAAAATTTCCACTAGTTTGAACCTATAATTCTACAAATTCACCACATCTTAATTTATTAACATAGTAGGATCTTTTATTTACATACCCAAAAGGAAGAAATTGAACAAATTATGAGGTTTAGAATGTTTTCATGTGTGGGAAAATTAAGAGTAAAAATATTCAATTTTATAAAATTTCTTGAATGGGCCTCTATAACTAGGAATTAGATTTCCCTTTTCATCAAACCACGTGACACTCTTCAAAAGATATATTCTAAGTAATACTTCATTCTCAACCATAAAATCTATTTCATGTAATTGATTTTCATTATATCACTTTTACAAACTCCATTCTACTCTAATAGTTAATTTAATGGTTTAGACCTCATCCATCACCTCGTATACCAATTTTTTACCCTATAGGTTCATTTTGGAAGCTTAACCAATCGTGTTAATATATTACATTTCATATTATAATGGAAATCATATCGATCCATTTAAATAATTTATTATAATATATTGATTTATGAGAACATAATGAGATGATGTTATTGGCCTTAAAATTAATCAAAATACAAATATCAATCACTAAGAATTCATTATAGAGATATAATGGTTAATTCTACATAAATATCAATATGTGGAAGCTAGGATTTAATGATGATTAAATTTATGGTTAATAACTTATGAATTCTTCATTAAATAATTAAAGTGGAAAATACATCTTATTTATATAGAATATTTTTTTTATGAAAAATAACAGAATCCCTAAAATATATCATGGTGATTTGATTAGGTGAGATGTACTCTAAACTATAAATGATGTGATTAGACTTTATAAGACAATTCACTTTAACTGATACATAATTATTTCGATTGTATGTCGTTGATATGCCTACGTTAATTTCAATGGAGATGTCATCTATTTTTCTTGTTTTCATAGGTAATAGGTCCTTCATCCCCTTGAGATTAAGTAATTTTTCATTAATATTATTTCATATTGATAATATTTATGTGTATTCTACAATATCATCATTTATATTATTTCACAAGTATTTTACAATATAATTTTTTCATATTTGGACAGTGAATATTGATAAATAAGAATCATCTAATTGATTTTTTTAGTATATGGATTTGATGGTATATATAATCATGAAATATATCATAAAACTCTATCTCTAAAATGTTTAAATATCAAATTTCCCACATATATTTCATCTATCCTAATTTTAATTTCCATATCATCCCTCAATTTTTACTTATACTTTTCCAAGGTAGATGGTTGACTAATCACTTCAAAAGGTGGGATTTTGTTACTTTATTTTGGAATCTCATTTCAATTATATTATTATCAATGAAAATATAATTCCTTTAAATCATCATCATGGAAAATGTTCCATTATTATTTTTCTTAGTTCATCTATAACAACATTTATTCTTCAATGAATTTAATTAATTTAATCCACATACCATTTTATTATCTTTAACCATCTTTATTGATGTATTTTTATATCCTTATGTGTGAATGTATAAATTAAAAACTTATTATATTAATATATATTAAAATTATCTCCATATTGATCATGATTCCAAATGTTCCATGTAAATATTATTATCAAAATTGGAAAATATTGCATTGGGTAATTTTTTCTAAAAATCCTCTAACAAACATCAGTATTATCCATTCTCTTTATCATATTACATTAATAAACAACAAGATATCTTATTTTAATAATTATATTATATCATAGCACCATCTCAACCAATATATAGTGTTAGTATATTGGTAGTGACTACCATATTCTTTAACTCCTTGAAACAAACATCACATTTATGTATATAAGAAAAATATTCTCTCTAAGAAAACATGATTATTGGGTTGGATAGTCATAGAATTCTCTTCAAAAACCATTCATAGTACCTAAAGAGCCTTGTAAACTATTAATATTCATCACAAATTTTGTAATTTTAATTTCATCAATAACTATATTCATTTATGAATAAAAAAATTCAATTTAAATGTGACAACATACCACAAGAATTTGAACAACAACACAAGAAAGACTAGTTATCAATAATTTTTATTAAAAAAACTCCTATTAAACATTAATTAAGAAGATAGTCATATAATCCTTATATTATGTCCATTATAATAATTATATGATAATATTAAATATAATGATAATAAAAATTTATTAATGGAAATCTATAAAGACAATTCATCATGTCAAAAGATATTTCTATATCATTATTGAGTCCAAAATAGGACACTATGAAATCATTGTGTTTGTATCTCATAAGAAATAAAATCATTATAAAATCCACTATTTTCAAAAAAAATCGAAGATATATTGATTAGAGAGAATCCTTTTAAAACCACTAAGAACTATGTAGTTGATGGGAAAATTATATTATATATTTTAGTGAATAAAATATCATCATCATAATCATATTATGTTAATGATAATATATTTAGAAAATAATTAAACAATCAAATTCTTTGATAGATGATTAGGACATCCCAAGGAGAATCATTATGGCCTATAGAACACATATCGTTGTTCACTTTTAGTTTATTCTATTTTTTCTCTTATTGGTCAATGAATACTAACATATAATGTCTCTTAAATATGGGATTATATGCATATTGTATCATTGAATTATAAAAAAGTTATAATAACTGTAATTTTAATATTATTAATCCTATAAATTTATGTTCAGGATGCTTTATCAATTTGAGATATAATTATTGAGATACTTTTCATTTCCCATAATAACTCAACTTCCATTACATAAGATTTGTTGTAAAATGTTTACTTAACATAAATTGTATTAATAAACATGAAAAAAAGAGAATCATGGAGCATATTAAATATTTTTAAATAAATAATAATTATATCAGTCACAACATCATTTAAAATTTTAAAATCCATTGTGGTGATTACATAATATATTCCTTGTTCAATTTTCATTTATATTTTTTATGTTAATTATCGTCAAACCTACATGGACTAGTGCATTTATTGATATAAAATCTATATCCATTAATGTTAAAATAATTTTTCATGAGAGAATGATTAAAGATGACGTAATTTTCATAGCATATGTTAATTTAATTCTTCATGTCATTTTGGTTTCTGAAATATTTATTCCCTTATTTTATATACTAAATATATCTCTATGTTCCATTGAGAAACATCCAAGTTCTCATCTCTCTACACTTTTTACAAGTGAAAAGTTGAAACTTATTTCCATATCGTGGTTTTTAAATTTAATGGAAACAATTGAACAACATTAATCTCTTCTTTTAAAAATTTCATCTTTAACACTATAAATCTCCCCATTCCATATCCACATTAACGTAAAAAAAACTATTTACTCAGATCTATCAAATTCATAATTCTCTAAATTTTTTCAGATAATCAAATTTAGGCCACTAATGAAAATGTTACATTTTCCTTTAGGGTTTGTGAAAATTTTGACGAGTGTACCTTGAAATTATTTTAATGTTTTCATTATAAGACTGATTTGTTTCATCATCCCCTTTCTTATGTACATGAAATGACCTTTCCCTTTTGAAATAGAGAGCATGTGGAATATATTTATTGTAAAGTATTTTCTTAAATTCATCCCATTCTATCATGTAAACATCTCCCCCTAGTACGGTATTCTTGAGTAGTGACCAAAACCGACCAGTTTGACCCACATCATAATTAAATGGCCAAGAAAACTTTTTATTTAATAGAGAAATTGAGAAAACAATTCTATATAGAATTCATCAATCACCACATGAATAAGGGATCATAGGATCCACTACACGGGGGGTATTCAATTTCATACAATAGACTCAAATATAATATTATAATTCATTGGAGATTTTTTTTGATCATAATGATTTAATATCTTTTCATAACATTGTTTAGATGAATAAGAACCATAATTATTTTGTCAGCACTTTCTCCCACTATATAATTTATCACTAACTTGAAATAATTATATTTCACATGAGAATAGTTATGGATACAATCCCCCAAATTTTTATCCATTTATTAAAACAGAAGAAATTCAAAAATCAGAGTACTTAAATTATTATGAATCAAAGAACCAAAATATGAACATTGTTAAAATAGCTTATAGGTGTCTTATGTAACCTAACATACAGATTCCCAAGTATAAATCATTGTTATTTTGGGTGCATTTTGAATTGTGTTTACTAACCTGATTTATAAATAACTTGTAATTTAGTTTATATTAACTATGTTGACTTGTATCTCATACACAAAATAATAATAATAAATTATTTATGAAATTCATAGAGCACAAACCCAGAAATATATAGGTCATTGTTTTTAAAAAATATTAGATTTATAGAGAAGAATTAATAAATAAACTATATAATATTTCATTTCAATCATCATAATTTTCACATACAACTGATCATTCTCTATTCACTATATATGATATCCTTAGTACAAATATATAAGAATATTGCGAGATAAAAAAATCCCAATATAGGGATATATTAGAATAAACATAGGTTGATGAATGAAAATATAAAAAAAATATAGCATTAGATCAAATAGAAAACCATCAAAAATAGGAACATATAAAAATATCATAAGAGAAATTTTTTTGTTCTTTATAATGAAATGCTCACCGATTCCATCATAATATATCATGAATTGTGTGACACATTGAAACAAAATATAAAAAAATAATAAATCGAATATAATCCCATAAGAAAAAAATAGAAACATAATATGTTTATATCAATTTATCAAATGAGGTATCATACAAAATCCAATGAAAAAATGGATTACTCCATATCAAAAAATAGGTTCTAAAATAATAATAATGGGTCATGTAAATATTCCTCAAAGTAAAATAAAAATCATAACAAATTATTTTCATGATGCTAAAGAATATAACTCGTTTATAAAACCCTTTATAAATTGGATAAATAATCTCCAAAAGTGGTAAAGAAGTAGTTTTTCCAAAAACGTTTTAATTAACAAGAATTTTTAATTATTTAAAAATATTTTTTAAAAAATTTGTTAGTGTTATTTTCCTTATAAGATATGAAGGTGAAAAATAATAAGAAATTGAAAATTTCTATTTACAAGGATTAATTTAATTACAATATTGGGATTCAAACTAGAGATATTCATATCCATAGAAAGGAATGGGGAGTGAAAATATTATATATCATTGAATAGTATATATAATTTATATAGATATAAAAATATAGAGTGATAGAAAATATATCCAATAAAATGAAAAATATCCGTACACAAACATAACATCAAGTCCTAACTAGCTAAATCATCCCCAATAGAATCTTAAATAATCTATTTAAATTTATTAATTACATTCCTTATAATCCTTCACAATTTTTTTCAACTATTATAATACATTTATTTTCATTATTTAGTAATTTATATAATTAATTTTTTTCATGTTGATCATATTGAGGATGTTTAGTTCATAATTATAAATCTAAATTTATGTAATTTTAATATTAAATTCTATAATAATATCTAGATTTTTCATGGTATAGTGTTCATTTTATTCTTATGGTGGTATATTTTAATAGTTTAGTGGATATTTATAATTCAGATAATATTACTATTACCATAGTGATTTATATTTAATAACATCAACATAATGATTTTTTAATCTTTCTATATTCATAATAATATCTTGTTTTCATTATTAATATTATATCTATTAATTTAATAACACTTATAAATAATAATTTATTGGTATAAATTAAAATAAAACATCATATTTCACGAAGGTAATATAAAATTATCATTTTTTATTACTATATTTATCAAAAAATTTAGATAATATAAAAACTAATAATTATTTGGGTTTTATAAAAAATAATATAGAATTACAATAATATTTTAATGATAACTATTAACTTCAGGGATTGGATATAAAGATAAATATAATATATTTATATAATGGTTTTACCCATTTCTTTCACATTGAATAAAAAACATTAGACTACTTTGAAACAATTCGATGTAGTGTATTTTGGTTATTGAAAGCCATAGAAACATGATAGGGGACTGTAAAGTGAGATATTGATTTAAATCCAGACAATTAATATGTTTTTTATGTTTGGTTAATATGGTGAAATATATTTTTTTATATAACCAATTGAGAAGGGGTATCATTCAGTGTGCAATTTATTTTTTGATTATTTAGACAAAAAATGAATATTATTGATTATTTTGATAATTACAGTTTTTTAGTCAAGAAATAAATATATTATTGAAAAATAAAATCATTGTAAATTTAATAGAATCATTGAAATACTTTATTTTGATCACTCTAATACCAGTTATGTTTTCTATCCAATACTGGGATACTAATCTAAATATGTTCATCATTAGTAACAGTAGAGTGAATGTCCAGATTCATGGTATTAGTTTGAATTGGATTATCTATCATCCAATGTCCTTGTTCGATATTGATTTATAAATTGGATTAATCGTAATTATGGAAATGGAAACCAAGGAGGATCTTCTTGGAATGATTTCATAGATTATTTCTAAGGAATATTATTCATCTTCACTTGCTGAAGAAATTGATTTCTTTAGACCTAATGCGATAAATATTTTTTCAAAATCTTGTATAAGGAGTAGATTTATTTTTTTATTGTATAACATTTTATAGGGAAATTATTGGAGAAGTTCAGAATGGGTATGATCTTTTCATTATTCTCTCTGAATGGTCATAGTGCAGAAATCTATAGGAAAATAGGTAAGGATATCATGCCTTATGACGAAAGGCGAAGTAGTAATGTTGAAGACAATGGAGACATAGTTTTTATACATGTTTTCCTTCTAATTTAGTTTTTCAGTCATTTTATAATAAATTAGCACAAAATGGTGTAGGATTGGATGATGAATCTGGTGAATTTAATGCATCTATGGGTTCCATCATTGACTATGAGCTTACAATAGCTTCCTGATCACTATTAATCTCATCAAGATGGTATTAGGAACCAAAAAAATGGTATGGAATTACACCTTATTAAATAGAATACTCATGTAGTTGTTTTGTCGGAATATTTATATGTTATTAATAAATATCCTTAAGTGATTCATGGGGAAACTGAATTTTAGGATTGATTTTCTCCTAAATAGGCTTCATGCATCCTAATGTTTAGTAAAATACAAAATATGATCAAGAGAATTAGAATGATTCCAATTCATCAAGAATAATTGGTATTAAGGGAGATATAAAGGATAATAAAAATGATAGGTGGGATAGAAAAATTAACCTCGAGGCTTCGGGAAGTGTTTTATATGTCATCTTAATGGATGTTATTATAAATTTTATGAAAAGGGTGATTGACAGAGAAGGCTCTATACATATTCCACAAAAAATAAGTTCATTGAAGGAAAACTCCAATGATATAATTAACTTAAATAACATATCATCCTCTAATGTATAAAAATTTATTTCAACTATAGAGATTTAGTGAACCAAGGTAAAGATCATTATGATCATTAATCAACATAGTTCACAATAAAAGTTCATTACTGCTAATAATTATGACTACAAGTATGAATATGATATATATTATTATGATAATTATTTTTGTTATTTTTGTTGTTAGATAATCTAAATTTTCTTTGTTTGAACACTTATTCTATATTTTTTACTTTTTATTTCATCTTTAATAAATGGTCTTGATGTTCTCATTTTGGCTAGAATTTTTTGGTAAGACCCACCTTTAAAAAAATACACAAACACATACATTAAGTTACATTATCTAAGAAGTTAATTTAAAATATTAAATTAAATATAATTTTTAATGTTATTCAATGTAAATATTAATAATTAGATATTTTATTATTTAAATTGTCCTCTTATCATAGTAACTATCACAAACCAACATAGGTCGATCCAAAACTGGTCAGCAAAGTCGACCTACAACAAGGCATGAGAGGCATTCACGATCCCCGAGACCTGGATGTGGTGTTGGGAATCAATGATAATCCAAAATGGTATAATTTTTTCCTATAATATATATATATATATATTAACAATATATAGCATGCAACATAACTAGAGAATCAAATGACAACTAAACATCAATAAATACGTAAACATTTCTGGATGCAATTTCCACAGTAAGAAAAAACTAAATAAAATAAAACCACAACCAAACTAAACTAAAACTAACATGATCTCCATGTGACCCTTTGGTCACAACTATCAAAAGACAATCCTTCTCTATAGGAAATTAAAAATAGTATTAGAACTGTAAAACAACTCGGGTATAACAACGTTGAGTCGAAAGAGTTGGGTGTCTGTAGAAAATAGATCTGTAGGAATGAACCATAGAATCCATGTATTTACTTTCCCAAAATATTCCATAAATTATAGTTTTAGATACATTTAATTAAAAAATTATTTTTAGGGAAAGAAACAAATATTTCATGAAATTTCACTTTCAAATTAAATAAATGTTTTTTATTTTCATAAAAAATTATTATTTTCAAACAGTGATTGAAGACTAAAAAATAAGTAGGATCATAGCCAAAATACTTCATGCATATTGTGCATCTCCATAGTCAACAAACAACATGGATTCCCTAAAATATACTGTCTATTTTCAATGCCCACATGGACTATCCCCTATTGAGGCGTTCAAATTAATATAATGAGGACTAGAAGGTAACTATCACTCAACCCTCTACATGACATCGTTGAATCCCAAGATAATATTGTAATGATGAAAGAGGTGGTCATAACACTACTATAGAACCCTTATTTTCAACCATGCATGCCTTTCCCATCCCCATAACCAACCATGTGATGGCACTCTCAAAGGAAACCCATAGGGTCTCCCGTCACATATAGAACCTTCCCAAACTATTAATTGGTCCAATACATCATATGAGTTTTCATACTAATTTTCCAAAACATTAAAAAGTACCAACGGGGACATTAAACCTTCCATTAAAAAAAAATTTAAATGAAAATACATTTCATCCCAAAACTATTTCCAAACCAATATAAAAACAACATTCACAATCAGATGGTTCCAAATTGGCCTTTAGAGTCATGGGGTCACCAATCGTGTTCCAAGGTACCAAATAGGCAGATATTTAGAAGGTGAATTTGGAAACAAAATTTGAAGTCATTTGGAAACCATGTATCCATTTAGAAACAATATGAATTTATAGAGATCAATTTCGGAGGTTGGGTGGAGAAGAGAAGAAAACATGGGAGAGGATATTTCAAGAAAAATGTTTACTAAGGGGGAAATCACGATGGAATATCAATTTTACATGTGTATTCATATACACATGTTCACCACATGCACATACAAATATGACCACATCCAAAAGAAAAATATTTGGGAATCCATAAGGACACCCATTTTTCCCATTTAATACATCATCGTAATCCTCGCATAATCACAACATCAAAAAAGACACAAACTCACAGAGAAAACCCAAATTCACTTTTCACTATACTACCAATACTCAAAAAAGACCAATAACAATGATAAAAACCTAACATAATTTTAAAACCCCAAATGGAACATCATAAAATTATATTATACATATATATATTTCTATATGAAAAATTATATAAATCCCTTGAATCCCCAAAATCAACAATTGGAAAACATAAAACCCCCCCAAAAAATAATACAACCACATCTAAATTATCTGAAAAAAATCAGAAATTATCTATGAATTACCAATAATAAAATAGAATATTACAAAATGGAAATGTATGGAGATTCATAATTCAACCTTGTGTCAATGCATTGACACTTTAAGATAAGTAATAATTGAGCCTAAGAAACATACTGGACAACCTAACATCATAGAAAACTTCATAAATTAGCCATCCATCACCCTAGGGTTTAATAAATAAGTAACCTAAGTATCAGAAATAAGAATAGTAAGAGATAATTATAATAAAATGATAAAATAATCCAAAAACTAAGAGATTATCATCTTATAACATTGTATAAGCTACCATGGAGTAAGAAGGATTAGTTTAGGTGAGGTTTGATTTCCCCCAGGTACATCTTGGAAAGATGGGGGATGAAGACCCGGAAATAGTGATAAAAGTATAGGGTAAAACCTCGAAATACATGAATTATTAAATATAGGAATGTCACATAGTTTCGAAACACCGTTTAAAATATTATGCTCCAATCATAACACCCTGCTTTGTGAAGAGTATACCTAAATGGGTTGGCCACACTATTTGGGAAACCGTGTGCTAACCAAGAAAATGGTTCAACTAAAATATAATAACCACCTCACACCTTGGTTGTATGTTTTTCATAACCATATTAATCATCAACATGGTTTCTCCAAAAACTGTGTATACCAACAATTCACAGGGCCAAACCAATCTCAAAACATCCAAAACTCAAACATTATCACTAGGAACTCAACCAATGCCCAAATAAAAATATCCAACACCAATAAGAAAATGAAATTAAATGGACTATATGATCTAGGATTGACAATTAACCCACCTCAAAAAACATTATACACTTATAAGGTCCCCCCATCAAACTACGAACAAAGCTTGAACTCTAATATAAATGATGTCAGAAGAAGCCACAGACCATAGTGTGAATTTTCAACTCCACAATTCATGCTCAACCATCTATAGGGAAAATAAAACATTAAGGATCAAAGAGGAGGAATATAATTGTCCTACCCGCCATTTATAAACCGACTAGCATAGATAAACCAACACATATCATTATAGGAACACTAAACAATGACTAAACCCCCAATATAGGGGGTACACATCCAATGGGACCTAGACCAAACACTAAACGAGATCATTATTCATAATTTCTTAAATATATGAACATATAAAAAAATCACAACCCATAGCCCAAATATTAAAGAGATCCACAAAATGAGAACCCCATTAGATTCACAAATCAAAAAGTCCCATCCACAACACTACTCAGAATCAAGAATACTCATATTTTCTAAATAAAGTAGATTTCAAAAACAAAAAAACTACAAAAGGTTATATTAAAACATCTCTATTAAGACTTCAGATAAAAAATGTTGGGGCATGGTCCCCCACACTTGGAATCTTTTGACTATGCAAAAATCTTCAAACTGGGCCCTATGGTGAGAGCCCTGGGTCACTAAAGCATCCACTATAACATAATCAGGAAATAGAAACCTCCAAATGCGACATCCCTATCCAGAAATATTGCATGGAAAACATCACCAATTGAACCGGATATATATATTTTAGACAAGCCTCTGGAGGGTTACGAAAAATTGTTTCGCATGCCTGAACCAACCATACAAGAAGAAAACAACTGAATGTTCTACTTGAAAAAGAGTACAAATTAAAAATTATTAATTTTAAAAAAATCCACTAAAATTCACTACATAACCTATTATTATCCTTTACGAGTGCCAAAAACCCATATTTCCAATCGCTGTAGATTTTTCCCATGTAAAAACTCAGTTAGAAATGCCTCAACCACTAGATTCCCAAATAGAAATTACCTATATGAAATAACTCAGTCCATAATCTCATAATAAAGACACTAAACATAGAAAAAATCATTAATTTAGTCCTCTTTTTATGTCTATGTGGAAAAAGAAACTAGATCTTTAATGTGATCAACATATGCCTTCACTATCCACTGACCTTTCTAAACACCATAGAGGTCTGACACATTCCTCACCTTCACCTCTATAATTATGAATCATCATATGAAATCTAGTTTAAAAATTTCCCAAGTAATCCTATCATACAAAAATTATTATAAGATCATCTTCCAATGATCCATACCCTGACCCTCTAAAAAACCTAAAATATCTCTCACCCAATGGGTTTAAAAGTTCCCAAATAACTGAAAATATTTTCGAATTCCTCAATATAATAAGAATCCTCTAACATGCCTCTATCACCATGGAAAATGGGAAAAACGAATAATAAATTGATCCCACCACTCCATTATTAGTCTTTGATGAGACAATGATTGGAAAAGATTCTGAAAAATCCTTTGTGAACTTTCTAGGTGGCATATTCTAATTGCATAACTACAGAAAACCAAATCAATGTCCAACCAAAATTAAAATCATAGAACATCCCAAACCATACCACTATTCTCATAGAAATAACATCATAAACACAAAATAGTATCCACTTTTAATAACCGATGAATCATTTCCAAATTAAAAACAAAATTATTTAAAGGTCACATTCCAAAAAAATCCCTTTTTTCTAATACAACTCAAACACAAAATTACACTTCCTAAATAACATAAACCATTCCAAAATCCAATTTTAAATAACCAGGATCAGTTTTAAAATAAAACCATGCCCCAAAATCAATTTTTTGAATCATTTTTTAGAAACCATTTTTCATTTCCAAATCCACCCACACTAACGGAAACCACATGAAAACATAATTCATATCCATACATATGGAAATAAGAATCTAGTTTCTGTACATAACCTAACCACATTGTACAGTAGACCGTTCCATTAGAAAGTACCAACAACTAGAAATATCTTGAACCAAGAACTCAGGAACCATAGGGGTCGCTAATCCATAAAATTTCATCATATAAAACTGGTCAACTTCCATTATTATCCCCATAACCACACTTACCAAACCAAAACCTGTGGAACAGTCAAACAAAACCAAATCAAAAATTTCAAATCCAAAACAACCTCTACTGAATCATGGATCAGATCGAGAAATAGTTTATGTTGTTTTTCTGGAACATACCACTTATTTCATGGATGTCATATATCTACTTTTCCCAAAGCACCAAATAAAGAAGGCATGCTCTGATGCCATTTTTTCTGGAAGTAACTCGGTCAACCCTGATCCATTCTCTCATGCTAGTTCATGAAATGGCTACAGAGGCATTCTTAATCCCCTAAAAAAGAAACTAGTATTGGGAAACATAGATAATCTAGATTTGATTACTTTTTTCACATTATAAAAAAATATAAATAAACAATATTGAGAATATATAATAACCTGAGAATCCAAGGATAATATAAAATCAATAAATAAATAAACATATCCAAATAATACTATAGTAGAAAGAAAAAAACAAACTACAATAAAACCTAAAATGAACAAGATCATAACCGACATAATTTTTATTGGACCCATTGGTTATAACCTTCCCCAAAACTAACAAACTATATTGGAAATATTTAATATAACTAAATCTAAAAAATAACACCAGTCTACCAGTATCGAGTGGAAGTGGTTGGGCAAGATCATAAAGTAGAACAGTAGGTAAGAACCAATGAATCCATTCACATCCTTTCCAAATAAAATCCACAAACATTGTTTCAAGATAAATATAATAAATTTTGTTTTTATCATTAAAACAAGAAACACCAATTTCCATAAATTCCTCTTTGAAATCAAAAAATGTTTTCTTTATTTGAAAACAATTTATCACATTTAAAACTATCCTGATGACTAACAACCAAGCAGGAGCATAACCAAAATATTTTATAAAAGAAAGGATAGTTAGAACCAATAATGAGTAGCTTGGAATATCCAACTAAACTAGAAATAATGGAATAATACAAGTGGAAACATACCTTAAAAATAAAAAAATTACCATAGTTCTAGAAAATAAACAAGATCATATAGATAACTAATAATTTATTTTTCCTAAAAAATACATGAATAAATACCTAGAATTACTATACTCATACCCACCTACTGGTGTGTGGTGAAATTCTATTTTCATTAACCAACATTGATGCCATAAACAAGCCTCACCATTAAAAGAACACACATTCTCTATCCTATATCTAGGGGTCTCCAATATGTCTAATATTTAATAGAAAGTAATTGTCAATAATCCCTCTAGATAATGTCCCATAATCCCCTGTTAATGTTATAATGAGGAATGAGGAGGTCTTCAAATTCTTAGAGAATCCATAGTTACCACCACGCATTCCTTTCACATCCCTAACCCCAACTATGTAAAGGCCCTCTAAATGTATGTATATTCTTTGAGTAGACTCTACCATATGGAACTTTCAAAAGAACCTTCCAAGCCTATACGATAGATGAGTTTTAATATCAATTGACTAAAAAATTAAAATGTACCAATTAGGAATTTATGTTTTATATTATAAACCCATTTAAAATTAAAATAAACTTATTCTGAATACTATTTCCAAACCAATATAAAACCCCCATTCATAATCAAAATATGAAAAATTGGCATTTAGATTCACTGGGTCACTAATCATGTCTCATGGTACCAAAGTGGAAATGATTTTAAAGGAACATTTTGAAACCAAATTTTATTTCATTTTAAAAACTTGAATCTATTTATAAAATAATAAGAGTGTTAGAGATCCATTTGGGAGGTGGGATGGAGAATAGATTAAAACTGAGGATTGGGAGTTTTGAAATCCAATATTATCAATCAGGATATATTTATGGAATGCCATTTTTACATGTGTGTGCTTATCCATATGTCCACCCTGTTCACAAATGTACATGTTCCCATCCAAATTAATATATCCAGTAAACTATAAGGACACCAAATGATCCAATTTAATGCATCATAAGAATCCTCAATTAAGAAACACATTATAAAAGGTACCATCTCACACACCAAACAAAATTCCACTTGTCACCCTACTACCATAAGTCAATAAAGTCCTAAATAAATCCCAAAAATAATCCAATTCCATTTTTTAAAAACAAAATATTCAATTCATAAAACACATTTCATACATATATATATTTAGAAAATCATATAAATACCTTGAAATAAAATGTTCACCAATTTCACAGCATGAAAGCACCAAAATAATTCATAAAAGCATGCCCCAATTATGATAAAAAAATTTAGAAATTAATTATAAATATTAAGAATCAAATAGAATGTTGTGGAAAAGAAATTTATAGAGAAACTAACCTAAAAATTGAGTGAATGCGATAAAACATTTGGAGGAGGAAGAACCAAGCCCTTCAGAAAAATCACAAACACTTATATTGATGAAAATGATCCATATTTTCTATCCCTATACATTGGGGTCATCTTTGAGTGAACAAAGAAAATTGAACCTTGATGTACAGGAGAGAATATAAATTAGAGGAAAAAAATTGACATTAACCAAGAGAAACATTCCATAAAAATTTAAATAAGCTTTAATATAGGAATGAGGGTTAAGGGTAGAGAGGTTTCAGAGCCTCATGGTGCACTTTAGATTTATGTGGGAAGAAAACCCTGAAATATGGTTAAAAATGAGGGGAAACATGAATTCCTTATTTTCAAAAGTATGTGTAATTTTCAACGTTTGGATACATGGTTTTCCAAACTATAATCCAACTATTCACACTCTATAAGAAAAAAGATCCCACATACAAGATTACTACATAGTTTGGGAAACCATGTTCTAACTATGAAGAAACATACCAATAAAATTTACAGAACCCCCTCACACGCTTTCTAGATAGTTTCACCTACTCGTGAACATGTAATTCTGATTAACTTAGAATCCAACCATAAGTTGTGTAGTTACTAATTTTATTCACATGGTTTTTTCCAAGAATGTGCGCTATACATGTATGACAAACCATACAAGATCAAGAAGTACTAAAAATATCCTCTACCATAAAAATTCACATTGTTTCTCCCTAAACCATGCTCAATAACACTGTACAGGGCTGAAAATCATAAAACATTTAAACCTAAAAAATTCATACAGGGAAATATACTCGAAAATAAATAAGAATTATAACACCAAGAGAAAAAAGTTTAAAAAAGGAAACACTATTTGGGGTGTGACAATAATAGTTAGTGAATATTCAAGTGGTTAGTTATAATTCCAATAGTGTATTATAATTAAAAAAAGTAATATTATACTTACAATTATCCTAGATGTCACTTATTTATTTTGTTTTCCTATAAAAAAATTCCCTAAAGATTATATATTATTAATTTATGAATTACATATATTTTATTAAAAAAATTTAAATTTTTATAGTGTTTTTATGAACCATAATATTTATAAGACCACAGAACATTTAATTAAAAAAAATTTCTTGAATTATTAATTTTCTTGTATTTCAAATTTATACGTATATTATTCTTCGGTAATATATTTATAATTTTATTTTAATGTTATAAAATGATATACAATGATGATTAGATATCTACTGGGTGGGTATAATAATATCACTCTGACAGGTATATATTTAATTAATAGGGAGTTCATAAAACCGTGGGATATTACAGATTGAATCTATTTATATAGATACACTATAAGTTTTCATGGAGAAGAAATTAAATTCAATATTCCAATCAATCCTACTATTTAATATAAATCTCATTTAAAACACATTTTGGAGAATGGATCTTGATACCCACTAAATAAGTATATAAAAATCAAATTGTTTTGTAAAAGAAAGAGTTTAACTATGAATACATATCTATTTTGAGAGAATATACTAATGTATCCCATGATATTCTTATGGTTCTTTACTTAAATCATAAGATAGAGTCCACAATAGATTTTATACCTAATATAAAAATCATATCAAAGACACCCAAAATAACCCCCTTATAATGAAATGGAAATCAAATGAAATAATTTATGGAATGAGATTATATTCATTAGTGCATCACTTTATGGTGAACTATTTCACCTTTTTATGTGGAATAAAGGGTTCCTATGATCAATAAAATATTATTATAACTCAACATTATTACCAAAAATAACATGAAAATTTTTAGTAGAATTTATGAGTTTTTTATTAACATCATGGATATCAATAAATCATAATTTTAGATTAATTTATTTAAATATCAAAATATAAATATGAATATTGATGTTATTAAAAATAACATTTTGGGTTTCATTGGTTGTTCCTAAAAAATATTTATTAATCTCATGACATGATATTATTATTAATTTATATAATTGGTGGCATACATTATTACATTATGAAAACATTGAAAGATTATGTATGTTGTGATGTAGATTATGTTGGGTTCATCATTAATGATATCATATTGATCAAATGACGAAGAAATAATTTTTTTTTAATTTCTTTTGAGTATCTAAAGTTATATCATTTTCCAGTTGACTATGATGGTAGTAAATTTGTGAAATAAATTTCCATAGTAGAAGAAGGTTAGTCCATCATGTAAAGTCAAAGTAATAATTAAAAAATCATTTATGGTTTTTGACATAAGATAACAATCTGGATATATGAAAACCCAATGAGGAAAGGAGAACATATTTAATTTTTTATGTTCTTAAGGGATTTTATATTTTCCATGTATTGATCCTATATTCCTTGATCACGTTATGTGTTTCTATACAGCACTCCTTGTTTCTATGTGACACTAAATACTATCACGATAAAGACATAGTATTCCACACAAATAGATGTTTTAAATCGTAAATAAATTCTAATGAATATTTATTATGGGAAATGGTTTTCTCTACAATGGTGGTTAGGTAGTATCCGATTATGAATAATAATAATAAAATATTAAAATTTCAATGTAATAAATTTTTATAGTGGCATGTAGTGAATTTATTGAAGGAATCACATGATATTATATTAATACTATGAAATCTATTTAAAAATTGAATATATTTTATTAACATATTATTTAATACGTATTGGGAAAAACATGTACGTGTTATGAATATTATTTTATTAGGTAACATGGTTGGGATCTTAAGAGTATCTGACAAAGTACATATGATTAGTTTGTCATGTTTTCTTTCATGTATTGTAATATATGGTTTCCTTTGAATACTAAACATACTAATGGTCTAAAGTGGAATATTAATTTTTTTAATGTACTAATTTGAGATAAAATATAAAATTACAAGGTATTACTACTCCCACTTATTTTAAATCATCTCAATCATCTCTCTAATTTCCTCCTTGGTGAAATGGGACATCAGAGCACCCTAATACACTATCCATTTCAATAATCTACTAATGAGTTCTCTAATCATCTAGAGTACATCAAGTGCATGTTCGATTATTTATGCTAACACTAGGAATTCGTAGATAAAAATACAACAAAATTTTAAAAGAATGTGGGGATGATCTAGAGGTTTCCCTCATCAAATACATCAAGCAGTGATCACCGTCAACTAGTGAAACACTCTAACATATTCACAAATAATGAGGTATCAACTTTATTTTTTTCTTAATTAATATAATTATACATGATTAAGACATCTAAATTTTGGAAGTTTAGTTTTTGATCTAATGTTATACTATCAATTTGGATGAAAATTATTATGTATACATTATTCTATGCATCATCGTTTAGAAAAATTCAATGCACTAACAAGTGTCATAAAAAAGATCATTTGATTATTAAATTAATTTCTTGTATTTAATTTTCTTTAATTCCAATTTATGACGTTGACATATTCCAAACATCACTCATGGTGTAAAGATCGAATGATCGAGTGATGTCTATATAAATATCATTATCTCAATTATATATATAAGATACAAATAAAACTAATATATATTACTTCATAGTGTGGGAATTTTCACATTATAATGATTGAGTATTAGAATAAAAAACAAAAAAAAATAAAGAAATACTGTGGTGAAAAAATAAGCCTTCACTTTTGACTAAGGACCACCTCACAGAAACACATAATATATATATATATATTTAAATAATATTAATGGTACCATGTCAACACCAACTACCTATCCCTTTATCCAAACATGGACAATTCCCCCTCAACCACAGAACCTTCCTAGATAGGTTGGTTTGGAATTCCATTCCCATTTACTCCTGGTAAACCATTCAAGTTATCATTCAAGGGCCATAGTGGCTAAAAAACAGCAAATAATTTTATTAAAGATTATTCTAAATATTTTATTTTTATAAAAACATTGACATAATTTTATTTGGGACAAAGATTCATTAGATGGGATAATCATTAAAACTAGTGTAAATTTAAACTCATGGAAATATCATATAAGTCACCAGTTGATACATCATTTTCTTGATTTATTAACCATTTAAAATGGATCATGATATTGATGTTTATTTAATCATATCAATGGAGTATTATTTTAGTATGTGTAGTATATACGTGATCACATGGTATCATAAAAATCAAAAAACTATTAAAATGAAGTTAAATAGTGTTGGATGTTTTCAATTTATTCAATATTATATTGTGAGAGATATCACATAGTATATATCATGATATCTAGAAATATATTTCATCCATTGGGATAAAAACTCTCAAAGTAATATTATGATATCTATCTTAAATAACATGAATTTTGACTAAAACATATGTAATATGTTCATTTCCTCTATAGTATGATTAACATCTACTATTGGTGCATTATTATTAGAGTGATGGGTTGATTTAATATAACTTTTTTGTCAAATAATATTAATATATATATTATTTCATAATTATAACATATAATGAGTAAACTCAATGTCATTATTTATAGGAACTGTGAATCCATTAAATCGATCATGGAGCCATGATTAAATATATTTTTTCATCAAAAATCCTACTTAAAAATAGTTTATGTTTTTTTATAGTAATAGGTTGGATGATAAAGAAATGTTTTAAATATACCTTCCACATGAATATTTAACAAACCTAATTATTTTGAATCAAGTAGTTGAGTTATAAGAGGATTGGATAAATTATGAGGACACATTTAATGATCAATATATCAAAAATGCTTGAAATGTTGGTAATCCAGAGTATGTTCTAATATTCAAAATATGTAACAACCCTTTATTTTATGAGAATTATTGTTTTTTATTTAATTTATGTCTTTTGTTTTACACTACACCAAAATTATCTTGTGCTATACGCAACACCGTATTAGCTTTCAGTATAAGAAACACTATTCTTGGCCCATGTTACCCAAAATTTCAAGTTCGTTTTATAGAAATTATTCTATGAAACATTTAGTATAGATTTTTTTAACGTATAAATGAAATATGTTTTGACTATGTTATATGCAATAACAAAGGGAGCTTGCAGTACATGCAACCTTGACATGGCTTGCATTACACGCAATCATGACCTTCCTTGAAAGCGTGTGTAGTACACAATATCGAGTTTCACTAAACAACGATATATTGTTATAATATTATTATTAACTGGCCATTATGAATAGTAATAACTAAATATTGAATTTTAAAATATTATTATTCATCTTACAAATTTTATAGAACATCGTGTGAGAATAAAATAATTTTTTCGAGTAAAATAAGTATTTTTCAAAAAATGCAGTTTTTCCACCTTTTGATGGCGCACCCACTTTAAATATAGTTTTTGACATTTTTATAAGTTCAATTTGTCAAAATAAAATTCGTCTTTGGAATCAAGAAATAAAAATTTTCTGTGGATAAATTTTTCATTTTATTCTGATAACTTTCATATTTTAGTGAATAGTAAAAACACGCTATATTTTAATGAAAAACAACTTTTTTCAGTGTAAAAATTTATATGGTTAATGTAACACCCTGCCCCCACATCATTGTCTTGAGGATACGGTGAGGGTTACTTGGCCTTAAGTGACTTTCCCAAGGTGAAAAAGGCTAGCAATAAATGTTGAGGGCTCCGAGAATAATTTGGGAACGATTTTCCCTTGAGACAAAACCAACCCAACACCACCCCGACACCATACTAAGCTCCAATCTTCCAGACCCAACAAGGAATCCCAAAGCTCCTCTAAAGGAGGTCGATTCCTTACCTTTTCCCACATCACAGAACATGACATCTGCAAAGACACCACAGTTCCAAAGAAGGGGGTTAGTACTAAAACTCAGTCGGTTTTAACCAAATGACTTCCCTACACACGCCACTAGGATAAACCCGTTAGCACATTTCTATAGAACAATTTATATAAAATAATCACAAGTGCAACCATTACCGTAAGAAAACCACACCCTTACCAAGCCATTCCACCCAAACCAACCCACCAAGGTAAATCCAAAAAAAACATGCCCTAATCTATTATATTACTCACATATTAGCACAATAATTCCATCTTGAAAAACAATGCATAACAACAACCAAAACAACCCAACTGTGGCACTTCCGTCTAACCCGTTCACCCATTCACAATTAGCAGTACATCCCGTCCACTTAAACTTTGATGGTGGCCCTTCTATCCACTATCCATCCCCTTCGCTATAGTGGTACTTCCCACCCACTTCCACACACCATTTCAACAAGCCAAACCAAGATCATAACATCTTGCAATCAAGGAAGTCCATTTCATATCGATCCCATTCAATAAATCAACCATTTATTGAAAATCATTTTCCATCCGAATGCCCCATTTCAAAAAAACATCCTCTTTATTGAGACCCATTTTTCATCAATCATTTTCCCAAATCAATCTCAACAATCCCATTTTGAAATCCACAACAAAAACATTTCACAATGAAACCCCCTTTTTCACAAAAACTCCCAAATGGATTCCCAACCAAAATCACACATCATCATACAATTAATTTAAATCACAAAAAATTAATTGTAACATGTAACCATTAGATCTAACTAAGTGGTGTCGAGAGAGGATCCACCTACCTTTAGGGTTTCAGTGAACTTGGCCCAAAACCAACCGCACCACCAAACTGGAGAACGCACCACTGAAACCTTTCTATATCCCTTCCCATACCATTCACAATTCTTAAAAACATCATTCAAGGAAACCACAACCCTAGATCTACACGACACGAGTGTAGATCTAGAAAACCATGAAACATAGGGATGTAGATCTAGAGGGGAACACAATAGAAACAAGAGGAGTGACTTACCCAGAGAAATCACCATCAAACCACCTATAATCCTCTTAAAAATCCGTTCGAACTGTGTGGGAGAGCACCCTAAACCCCTGAGAACCCAAAAACCCGCATAAGGATCAAGTGGTAGAAAGAGAGGAGTCAGGTGAGGCAATACCGAGTGAGCCTCGATTTTGTAACCCAAATTTTAAGTGGTCGCACGGTAAGCCCGCACGGTTTGGAAAACCGTGTGCTAACCGTGTGCACGCCAATGCCTCAAGAGCCAGGGTCCGCACAATTTGGAAAACCGTACGTAGGCCGTGCAAAGCCCACTGCTTCCCTTTCACAGTTCCTGGAACGTTGGCATGATTTACACTAACTGTGCTCAAACTGTGCACCCCTTTAAAAGCCTCCAAACTCATCCAAAACCATTCCATACTCTCCCATCCTCTTCCCAACTCATCCCATGCACTTTAAACACATAAAACTACATAAATCAGGCTACATATCTCAAACGGGTGGGTGCTACATTCTACCCACCATTGGACTTTCCATCCTTGGAAAGTAGTGAACCTTCCCTTTACCGAAAGAGCTCGGGCCACTGCTCGATCATCTCTTTTTTTCCGCTCCCAAGTCTCCTCTTGAATCTAACCATGTTTCAACAGAACACGAACTAAACCGATGCTTTTACCATGAAATACATTCTCTTTCCTATCCACAACCTACATTGGCATGTGCAGCAACAAAGCATCCAGTTCTAGTTCTACATGATCCCACCAAATCACATGGTCACGATTCGGCTGATACTTTTCAACTGCGACATGTGAAACACATTGTGCACCGCACTTAACCTAGGTGGCAAAGACAAACGATACGCCACCTCCCCAAACTGCTTAAGAACCTCAAAAGGTCCAATATACCTTAAAGATAACTTTCCCTACTTCCCAAACCGATGATTTCCCAACATTGTAGAGATCCCCAAGAACACATGATCACTCCCCTCAAATGACAAGGGTCATCGACAATGATCCGCATATGATTTATGATGAATCTGATCCATCTCCATTCTCTTCTTGATCAACTTGATCTTCTCCATAGTCTCCTGTACAAGACTCGGTCGAACCATCGAGGACTCACCCATTTCCACCCAACATAGTGGAGAACAACACGACCACCCATACAATGCTTCAAACAGAGACATCTGTATGGATGGAAGATAATGGTTATTATAAGAGAACTCAACCAAAGACAAGTGCTCCTCCCACGAGCCACCAAAATCCATAACACAAGACCGAAACATATCCTCCAGAGTTTGTATCGTCCTCTCAGATAGACCATATGTCTGAGGGTGATACGTCATGCTCATAGTCAGCTCCCTCCCAAGGTCTTACTGCAAGGATTTCTAGAAACAAGACTTAAATATCGGATCTCTATATGATACAATCGAAACTGGAACACCATGCCTCTTTACCGCCTCCCGGATATAGATTTTGGACAGATCCTCCACCGTATGAGATTCACGAATCAGAATGAAATGGGCTGACTTCGTTTGCTGATCCAATATCACCCAAATGAGATCGTTCTTCTTGACCATTCTTGGGAGACCTGTGACAAAATCCATCTCCATCTTCTCCCACTTCCAAAAAGGGATTGGTAAAGACTACAACATTCTTGCTGGCCATTGATGCTCTGCCTTGTCCTGCTGACAAGTCAGGCAGCTCAAAACAAACTCATCCACACTTCTCTTCATACCAGCCCACCAAAACTGCACATTCAACACTTTATACATCTTCTGAATTCCAGGATGAACCGCCCACCTGGAATGATGATACACCCTGAGAAGATCCTCCTAAAAAGAAACTGGTACAACCAACTGATTCTGAAAACACCAAACAGAATCTCCATTCAGTTGGAAACCCTCAATGGTCTCCCCCCATTGAGTCTTGACCCCACAGTCACACAATCAGAATCAGATATATGAGCCCCTCTAACCAGGCCAACCAAGTCGAGAATCAACAAAACAGAATGAAGACTGCTCAATAGCCCTGGTCATCACATTCCAACCGCTTATCACCTATAACCGACATCAACTGCCACTGGTTCGATGCATGTTTCACCATCTGATCATATGATTTCCTACTTAATACATCAGCCACCAAATTTCCCATACCTGGTGTGTACATTAAGTCAAAATAAAACATCTAAAGATATTACACCCATATCCTTTTCCTCAAGTTCAAATCCCTTTGTGAGAGAATGTGCTTCAAGCTCTTGTGATCTGATTATACCGTGAATTTCTCACTAAATAGATAATGACGCCAAACTTTCAAAGCATGGAACACTGCTGCCAACTCCAAATCATGAGTTGGGTAGTTCTTCTCATTCACTATCAACTGTCATGAGCCATATGAAACCACTTGATTCCATTTAACGAGAACGCACCACAACCTTGATCCTAATGCATCGCAATACACCACGTACCCTTTTCCTGATTTTGGAAAAACTAAGATTGGTGCTAATGTAAGACGACCCTTTAGCTCTTTGAAACACCATTGACATTGTTCATTCCCCTGGAATGGAATATTCTTTCTTATCAAATATATCTTTGGTGAAGCCAGACGTGAAAAATCATGAAGAAAACACCGAAAATACACAGCTAGACCAAGGAATATCCATATCTCAAACACATTCTTAGGAAGTTTCCATGAGATAATAGCCTCTACCTTCTCCGGATCCACTGAATCACACCTTTCAAAAATTACATGGTCAAGAAAACGAACATGCTGTATCCAAAAGTCACTTTTTGAAAACTTGGCATACAACCGATGATCCCTCATGATCCCCAGTACTGTCGCCAAGTGATTCCCATGCTCCACCATTGTCTTTGAATACACCAGAATGTCATCCACAAACACCACCACGAATGAATCCAGATATCTCTGAAATATCCAATTTGTCAATGCCATAAACACCACTGGCACATTCGTTAGACCAAAGGGCATAACCACATATTCATAATGGCCATTTCTGCTTATGAAAGATTTTTTAGGAATATCCTCCTTCCTCAACCACAATTGATGATACCCTGACCTCAGGTCGATCTTGGAGAACCACTAGGCTCCCAACAACTGGTCGAACAAATAATCAATTCTTGGATGTGGATATCTATTCTTTATCTTAATGTGGATAAGTCTACGATAATCAACACATAGCCTCAAGGTTCCACCCACCATTTTCACAAAAAACATTGGCACTACCCATGGAGATGTGTTAGGACAGATACAACCTTTTTTTTCTAACTCTTCTAACTAGATTTTCAATTTCCTCAATTCATCTGGTGCTATCCGATAAGACGGATGTGAGATAGGACTAGTCCCCAGAAAGAGATCAATCGTAAACTCCACTTCTCTTACGGGAGGTAACCCCGAGAATTCCTCAAGAAAAACATCCATGAACTGATCCACCACTGCTGGAGGAAAACTCTTTTCCACAACCTCTATCGATTCCAATGACAATACCACCAACTAATACGATAACGTACCCACTAGCGGTGCCATCAAACCCGTTGTACCCTACCTTTCATTCTTCTATCTTGTAAAGAGATATATAACGCCATCGTGTGTCATAAAAGCCACTATTCGCACGTCACAGTCGATGTGGGCCTTAAAATCCACGTGCCAATCCATTCCCAGTAATACATCATAACCATCCGTCTCAAGCATTAAAAAATTCCAGACTATCTCAACCTCTCCCACAACTATACAGAATTCTATACACAAGAAGGCTTGACACTCTCTTCGACCCAGAGGAGTTTGATGTTTCCCAACTGAGGGAATCATTTCTACCCTTAAACCCAGCAAATAAACCACATGTGAAGCAATAAAAGAGTGTGAAGAACCTGTATCAAACAGCACTTGCATCAAGGTAGAATTTAAAAGAATAGTACCTCGCATCGTGGATGGTCCTGATTGATCATCCACCACAACTTGCTCAGCACCCAAGACACGTTTGCTTACCACACTCTGATATTTATTGCTTTGTTGGGGCGTCGTGGTATTCTGGTAATCACCATGACCCTCTTTACTCTACTGCTGAGGGTTATACTGTTTCCCCCATCCCATCAAAGCATACGACGTCTGTGATCCCTGAGGAGTGTCACGCGCACCCGACCTTGGATAATTCCGACAATAATGTTGATGATGTCCCATCTACATACAATCATGACATGCCCGAGGTTGTGTCGTACAATCCCGCTTGATGTGGCCTGTAGAACCACAATGAAAACATCACAGCTTGCTCTGGGGCTTCGGAGGAAGATTTTCCGATCCTGCCGTCAGATTATATGTTATATTCCCGCCCTGATAATAAGTGTCCCTCCTTCACTTGAACCCATCGTTAGAGTTACCACTATTCCCCATGGGGACCACCATGCTACCCCCTCCCAGAGTTCCCAACAGATCCCACTCGGCCACCGAGGATCTATTCACCATCTCCGTGTAATCATCTATACACAGCACCGCTATCTTTGAACGGATTTCTTTCCTCAACCCCGCTTCAAATATCCTTGCCTTCAACGATGTTCTACCCTCCACCTCGGTTGAAAACCGCACTATGTTCATAAACTTAGCTGCATACTATGTCACCGACATCATCTCTGGCTTCAAATTGAAGAAATCCTTCGTACGCAGAATTCTAAATTTATGTGGGTAGAATTGTTTATTAAACAATTCCTCAAATCCTTCCCACATCAAACCCTGGTCCATCCGATCTTGGACTACAAACTCCCACCACTGAAGGGAAATATCTTCTAACATATACGTGGCCAACTTTACTTTCAGCTCTACCGGCGTTCCAAAGAAATCAAAGATCTTGTTCACTCTATTCAACCATGCCTATGCCCTTTCTGGATCTAAATCACCCTTCAAGATGGGTGGATTTTGCTTTTGAAACTGAACCGCATGATCCACATGCCCTGGTTCATCCCCTCTATTTCCACTTCCCACATCTTGGAAAGCTTGCAGTATACTTTGCACTAGCTGCTGGTTCACCTGAGGCTCAGGTGAAACCACATTCTCAGCAGCCTCCTCCGGTTGGTCTCTATGACGCCTACTCGGTGCTTTTTCTATAAACAGAAAACAAAAATCCATGTGTCTCACTTCCGTAGATATCACAAAATCCCATTTCACATCCCATTTTACCACACTATCACAACAAGGCTTTCCACCAGTTCACATTTATCCACAAGTTCCATGTTTCACCATTTTTAAAACCAAACCATTTTCAAAATACCAATTTATTCACATTACAATTGCATTACATCATAAATCATTATAACCCAATGAAATATGAATCCAAGAGTTAATTAATTACAACCATGCATGTCATGCTCATCTCATTGGCTACACCCACTGCAATAAGATATCCAATGCCTATAAGTTTCTTCAAAACACTTATGTACCCAACTCCCTGGTAACTTGAATTTCAGCATAAAAGGGTTAGCTACATCCTTTTATTCTATACATTCCATGTTCCGAAAATCCTACGCCTTACTAGCATCCCGACATAGGGAGTATACCACAACAAATGTCAGCACCAAATTTGAGAATCAAGTCCAAAGGACCAAAAAAACAGATACCACGTGTAACACCCCGCCCCTACATCATTGGAATGAGGAGGCGGTGAGGGTTACTTGGCCTTATGCGACGTTCCCAAGGCGCCAAAGGCTGGCAATAAATTCCGACGGCTCTGAGAATAATTGGGGAACTATTTTCCCTTGGGGCAAAACCAACCCAACAACCACAACAATATGATGCATGCCAACAAATCCAAACTCATACATTACCAAGACAACCAGATAATCTATAATCATCAATGCCAACACAACCCAATACAACATCAAAATACAATTATGAAGACTCAACAAGAAACACCACGAGCCATGACACCACCCCTGCTCTATAAAAGCTTTAATATCCAAGCCCCAACAAGGAATCACAAAGCTCCACCAAAGGAGGTCGATGCCTTACCTTTTCCGACATCAGGGAACACCACAACTAAAAAGACACCACAGTTCCAGAGCATGGGGTGAGTCCTAAAACTCGGTAGGGTTTCCCCAAATGACTTCCCTACACACGCCACTAGGATAATCCTGTTTGCACATTTATATAGAACAACTTTTTTAAAATAATCACAAGTGAAACCATTACCATAAGCCAACCACACCCTTACCAAGACATTCCACCCAAACCAAACCACCAAGGGAAGTCCAAAAAAACATGACATAAGCCATTGTAATACTCACATATTAGCACAAAAATTCCTTCTTTCAGAAAAATGATAACAAAAACCAATACAACCAAACGGTGGCACTTCCGTCCAACCCGTTCACCCTTTCACAATTTGCGGCACTTCCTGTCCACCTAAACTTTGATGGTGGCCCTTCCGTCCACTATCCATCCACTTCATTATAGTGGTACTTCCCGCCCACATACACAAAACATTTCAACAATACAAACCAAGATCACAACATCATGCAATCAACCAAGTCCATTTTATATGGATTCCATTCAATAAATCAACCATTTATTGAAAATCATTTTCCATGCCAAAGCCCCATTTCAATAAAACAACCTCTTTATTGAGACCCATTTTTCATCAATCATTTTCCCAAATCAATCTCAACAATTCCATTTTAAAATCTCAGTTTTCAAATCCACAACAAAAACATTTCACAATGAAACCCCCTTTTCCCCAAAAACTCCCAAATGTATTCCCATTAAAAATCACACCTCGTCATACAATTAATTTCAATAAAAACAAATTAATTGTAACATGTAACCACTAGTTCTAACCAAGTGATGTCGAGAGAGAAGCCACCTTCCTTTAGGGTTTCGGTGAACTTGTCCCACAAAAACTACACCTCCAAACCAGGGAATGCACCACTGAAACCTCTCTAGATCTCTTCCCCTACCATTCACAAGTCTTAAAACATCATCCAAGGAAACCCCAACCCTTGATCAACCTGACAGAAGTGTAGATCTAGAAAACTAGGAAAGAGAGGGATGTAAATCTAGAGGTGAACACAAGAGAAACAAGAGGAGAGACTTACCCAGAGCACTCACCTTCAAACCACCTTGAATCCTCTTCTAAATCCTTCCAAACCGAGTGGGAGAGCACCCGAAACCCCTGAGAACCAAAAAACCCGCATAAGGCTCAAGTGGTAGAAAGAGAGGAGTAAAATGAGGAAATTTTGAGCGATCCTGGGTTTTATAACCCTATTTTTAAGTGTCCGCATGGTTAGCCTGCACGGTTTGTCAAACCGTGCTTTAACCGTACGCATGCCACTGCCTCGAGAGCCAGGGTCCGCACAGTTTCCTCGCATAGTTTTGAAAACCGTGAATAGGCCATGTGAAGCTCACTTCTTCCTTTACACGGTTCCTAGAACATGTGCATGATTTACAATAACTATGCTAAAACCGTGCACCACTTTAAAAGCCTCCAAACTTTCCCAACCTCTTCCCAACTCATCCCATGCACTTCAAACACATAAAAATGCATAAACAAAGGCTACATACCTCAAACTGGGGTTGATATAGTTAAATTATAATATTGAATGGTTTTAAAGAATAAATAGAATATATTTTTACCATTTAATATAATGCATGTCATTAGAATTGATTTTACATTGAATTCATAGGTAAAATCATTTCAATCTTGTGAAATCTTTTAACTTTTAAAACTCGTTTTCTAAACAACGAGATTAGTATTAAATTAATTTCTGAAACTTCTGTGATTTTAAATTGGAAAAATGGATTCCATATTTGGAATCAATAGGTCCAAATTATGTTAATACGCTAATTTTTTTTAGTCATTATGAATAGTAACTACGATAAATTGTATTTTCCATTGTGAAAGGTAAATCGTGTAATTAAGGGTAAATATAATATTATAAAATTACCCTAAAACTTGTCCAAATATAATTGGATGATTATATTTTACCCTAAATCATACGTGGGTTGAAATGGAATCTAATGGAACCCACTTGTATTTGATTAAGACCTTTTATTTAGTTTATTTAAAGGAAAGTGAAATGTCTCACCCAAACTTTAATAATTAGATTATTTTTAATATATAGTTATAAAAAATATCAATTAGATTATAAATACTCATTTGAAAGATAAAATGTTTTTATATATCATTGTAATTAATTTTTAATTTTTAATAAATATTTTATTACCTTAAAATCTTATACATTAATGATGTAGAAATTGTTTATTTAGTGAAAAATCAATAATATAGTATTTATTATAACAGTAATACCTATCAAAAGGACCAGAAACTTGAAAAAACATTATTGGTCAAGTATATCTATACCCTAATAATCCAAGATCCGATTATGGGGCCATTTGGAGTCTTATAAACCCGATTAGGACATTTATATTATTCTATTTTAAATGATGTCAAAGTTGTCATCTTCATAATTTAATAAATATAACAATTTAAATGATGAGATTTTATGAAGATAAATTCGATTAAAAATATTATTATGAAATTTATTATATTTATATTTATCATAGGATTTTTTTTAATATTTATGCAACTAATAAGTATATTAAATGATTATACAAAAATTATGTAGTAAATGTTTTATTAAGAGAAATATCAAATAAATGGTTTTATAAATATTAAAATAAAAATTATATGAACTAATTAATGTTCTCCACAAATATTATAGATAAATATACCATTTTATAAATATATTAAATATTTTGGTTAGAACATATATTCGGTGTGGATTTTATTTAAATTCAAACAAATGAATAGTGTCAAAATTAACACTATTGTTATTTTATAAAAATAACATATTATTAAATTGTTTAAAAATCACATAACTATTTAAAAAATATAAATTGAAATTTATATGGTCTAAAATGTCATAAAGTACCCATTTAGGGATAATTTATAACACATAAGTAAATATTTCTAAAAATTTAAAATTTAGAATATTATTACCACAAATAAGATTAAATAGATTAAATAAGGATAAATAAAATTGATAAGGTTTAAAATAAATTCCCAACATGTCTAAATTTTATTAGATGAAGATATTACAACCCTATCTCATCTCATCTTCTGATTTAAGTCATTTTTGGAGGTTTTTAAGTGGGGTATGAATTTATTATAAGTTAATATTTATTATGTTTCCAAAGGTGCCCCTCTCCTCTCTTATATAAGGGCACCTCCTCCCTCTCCTCTTCAAAACACTTTGAGACTTAATGCTCGGACAAACCCTGCTCATTTCTTTTCTACATTTCCCTAGAAAATTTCTGGAGGTTCTGGTCTTCTCAAAAGACCAACCCTAGTGCCTTAAGAGGAAGCTTAAAAGAGGTGTGTCGAAGTAGTAATCTCTTCTACCGAATCTTTCAAGTTTCTTTCTTCTTCAAATTATTCTTCATTAGTAGTTTAATTTTAATGTAACAACATCATTATCACTAATATACTGATATGTTACTATAAATATTAAACAACCCCATTTCACCTTCTATCCATCCTACAGAAAACGAAATCACCGTGTGTGCGTATGTATGGAATACCGTCTCCACGTCATGGTGAAATCTGTTTTTCCACCACCACCTTACATGGATGGGTATAATGGTGTAAAGAATAACTATATATGGATATTATAACATCATACTAATTCTGAGATAATATATCATCCACTCCAATTCCATTCAATAATTATGGGAATGATATCATCGGTCGTGCGTACGTACGGATTACCGTCTCCACGACGCGATGAGATTCAATCTCAATGTTAACCACTCAAGAATGATTATAAAGTATATAAAATGAATAATAATGGTATATATAACATGATAATGCTACTATATTTTTTTATATGTTATTTACTTACTTCCATTCAAGTTAATAAGGAAAGGAAAACAACGTTCATGCATACGTACGGTCTACCGTCTCCATGAATGGTGTGTTTAATTTCATTTAACAATCTATTATATATATATTCTGAATATATATGATATATAAATCATGTTTTACATTCTGGAAGTTAGTAAATCATGATATAAGTAATAATAATATCAAGAAAAACAAGTCCAAACACGTACGATAAATGAAACAATATTACCGAAAACGCTACTTCAACATGGAATTTACAAAAGAATGGGTTATATAAAGTCATAAGTGAACCATATATGATATAATAACAATGAATATAATTCTATAATAATTCAATGACATTATTTAAATAATTATACAGGAGGTTCGAAAACATACGTATCATATCAGACATAAGGTATGGGATAACCTTTCCAAGCTCATTTTTATCTAAGATTGTTTATTCGTAAGTATTTAATGGGGATATATTTATAATCCATGTCCCTATTTTCTAAAAATGGTTTCATGTATTTTTAAAGTCATTTTTACCCTTTTTTAACTTTCACTATATGGTATGTATGGAATTTGTCTTTTGTTTACCATGTGAGGTACTTTTTTCTACTTTTCCGGCAAAAGTACGAGAACAATGTTTTTCTAACTTAAACAGCATGAACATATTTTTACGGTTTTATAACACCTTATTTTTGTGATGATTATTCTATAAGATTTCATGACTATTTTCAAAAAAATCCTTTTCATTTAAAACTTTCATGGAATTTTGTGAAAATAAAATTATTTTGAAGAAAAAAGGATATTTTCCTCAAGAATTAATTTCAAGATGTTTTTTCAAAATCGTTTTCCACCTAAGATGACATTATTTCATATGTGTATGTTTCAAGTATAATGTCTTAATGATTTACATGGTTTTACTTTTCTTATGATGAAATGATATCCATTTGTTTTATATGGTTTATGTTATGATGGGATGATGTTTATGAAACACATTTTATTCTTTGGGTTATGATGAATGATTTATGTATATGTTGTGGAACACGTAAGAATGATTTCATTATGAGATGGGTGGGACCTATATCTCCTTCCAATGCATTGGGTAAAGATTTATACCTAATGGGATAGACATGGATGGAACGAAAAGTTAATCTGGTATAGTGATACAGGACTGGAACGATGAGTGAAGTCGATTCAGTAAGGGACTTTGTCCACTAAGATGGTCTTGGAAGCAATGCCATGTCTACTATATAAATCACAACATGTGCTTAATGGTTTCCACAATTACATGTTTTATTCGCATACTATTTTATCATGCTTAATGTTTCTTTGTGATCTAGGCCTTACATACTTCCATGATTTATGTCATTGCTCAAGATTTTGATTTTTAAACATTATGTTCATGTTTTTTAAGTTAAAATGTATATGATTTGTTCTATTTTATCCAATCTTACCCTTACTGAGCATTTAAGCTCACCCTTTATATTTTTTCTTTTCCACAGGATTTAAATAATGGTTTTAGGTAAGAAAACAAAAGGTTAAGATCTTTATGGGAGACGTTGAAGATATTTCACCATTATTAGAAGATTATATTCCGAGTTTCCAAAGACACTAAAATATTACCGTCCTTGTGTGTATATTTTTTTATGTATTAAGTATTCTACAAAAGTAATGTAATGTCCATGTACGTTAAGATATGGGTCTCTACAGTTTGTATCAGAAGAAAGGTTTAGTTATCCTTTGGAAACTGGGATGAGAAAACTTTAGTGAGATCCCTAGAGATATTTCTATGTATGTCTAGGGATGTAACTAAGGTTACATATAAGTATAGGTTATAGTCCTATAATTATGGTAAAAATATTAGAGTTAATCCTAAGATGTTAGATATTGAAGGTACTCCCCTTTATTATGTTGTTTTACCTAGCATGATTTTTTTCTTTCACACTATTCTTTTTGGGTTTTAGACAATGGCTGGAACCCGAAGGAACCGTGTTAATCAATGTGATGGACAATGCAATGATTTTCCTTCTGAACAAACCAATTTTATGGAAGATGGAGTGAAAAAATCTTTTTTTCTATACTTACACAAGCTATGAATCATTCCGGACATCCAAATGAGTAGAGAATGGAACAATATTCTATTGAGTCCTTCATGAGGCAATGTTCACCTTGTTTCAGTGGGTCTTATAATCCACTGGTTATCGAACAGTGGATTAGTACCATTGAAAAGATATTTTCCATACTTCGCGGTTCAGAACATGAAAAATTCATTCTGGTTGTTTACCGTTTAGAAGGTGAAGCAGACCAATGGTGAACTCTAATTAAGAATACATGTCCCCAAGAGTAAATTGAATCAATAGAATGGGATGAGTTCATGAACTTTTTTTTCAATAATTACTTCCCTCATATTCTTCGAACAAAGATAGAAAAGGAGTTCCTTGAGCTTAAGAAAAAGGATGAGGAAGCTATTGGTATATATGAAGCGAATTTTACAAGGCTTGCAAGGTATGCATCTAGCTTTATCATCCAACCTGAAAGTAAAGTTGATCGATTCTTCAGTGGCTTAAAACCAAGTCTTCGAAGGACATTACCTATAAGAGACTTCAGTAGCTATGAAGTAATTGTGCACTGTGCTATCAAGGTAGAACTGGAATATGGTGTTACATATCCATCTCATGGTTATGAAGAAAAATGAAAGATGAAATTCCAGTAGAAATCTCAGAACAATGGTGGAAAGAAGTTGAATGTTTCTTTATGCTCAATGTGTGGAAAGAAGCATGGTGGTGATTTCCTAAAAGGTACGAGAAAATGATTTAAGTGTGGAAAAGAAGGTCATCAAGTGGTTGAGTGTCGAAGTAATGGGAAAAAGGTAG
Source organism: Viscum album (assembly GCA_963277665.1). Classification (NCBI taxonomy): domain Eukaryota; kingdom Viridiplantae; phylum Streptophyta; class Magnoliopsida; order Santalales; family Viscaceae; genus Viscum; species Viscum album. The sequence goes on along the minus strand of OY728151.1, from coordinate 1,444,708,101 downwards.
GTAATGATATGAATAGAGAAAAGACTACAGAGAACGCTCCACCAACACTTCAATGCTTCAAGTGCAAGGAAGTGAGGAATTATGCTAATCAATGCCCTAATCCAAGGGTAAATGATGATCGACGTGAGCAATATCATAAGGAAAAGGATAAAGGGAAGTCACAAGCCATCACTATTTTTGATGTTGAGTATGAAAATGAATTTTTGGAATGATTAAGTGTTTATTTAATGGAATTTCAAAATAGTATCATGGAAACACATTTATGGTATTGTTGAATTTTGGAATATCTATGTATTGGTTTTAAATAATTATATGGTACCAGTAACCCTGAAAATTGATTGAAATATTTTTGGAAAGAAGATGATATGTGCATAATGAAGGGATAAAGAGAAAATTAAATGATCTCATGACAGATATAAGGACAAAGTTATATCATGGTTTTAGTATATAGAAATTTTGGGATTTTGGTATGTGGAAAGAGATAGCTTTTGACATCATTCATGTTTTACTAAATTTCAATGGGTATTCAATTTTCAATAGAATATATGATGAAGGTATTCACAAGTTTGAAATGTGACAAACAAGATATATCATATGATATATAGGGGATAAATTATGGTATTCACATGCTTGTTATATGAACTTTCTAGTAATTGTTTTCTTTTTTACTATGAGATTGGACAGAAGTATTTTGGATAAGCCTAAATATTGAAATGGATTATGTTTGATATCCGATAGTATTGTTTAAGGCTAGAACATTTTTAGATATTATTGCAGGAATGTTATAATAATGTAGTTTTAGAAAAAGGGACAACCTACAGGATGGGAAAAACCCTGTCACGTCAGACATGGCTGTGGGAATCGAACCCACAACTGAAGTGTGACGGGCCTTTATCGCCTACCACTGGCCTAGAGGACATCCCTGGTTAGTAGAAACTAGTTTTATTTTATTAAGCTGTATGATAGATGAAGTATAAGTCCATTTTAGGCACCATATACGATTAATCTCACCATAGATAGGATTTTGTATATAACTTTCGCTAACTGTATGTTTGAGATAGATGGAATGACCTATCATTCTATCGCATGATCAACTAACAATTCACGTAAGATAAATTAAATGTAATTTATTTATGAGATGAAGTTGAAATTTTTCAACGCACAAACAACAATGAGATTGTACCAAAATAAAGTAAGTATTTCTTTAATTCAAAATTTTCAACTTTAGGGAAATGATATTGAAAACAAGAAATGATTTCCTAGTGCTATTATATCTAATGAATTAGATGGTACCTTAGATCATCACAAATTTATGGCTTTGTGATTGTTGGCATTCTCATAGCCATGTTTTCTACCACTATCCATCAGAACATGATGGTTAGATATCTCTTCCATATTCATATTTTCACAAATGTTATCCTTTGTGGAAACCCAGTGATGAGTTAATTTGGTAACCGTTATGTTTCATAATTAACTTTTTAAAATTATGTTTTAGTATTCCTTTTTATGTGGTGGGTTTCTATGAAAGAAACTTTCAATGTAGTAAACCATTTATAACCCAGACGAATTTCGATGGCGAAATTCATTTTAAGGGGGTAAAATGTAACAACCTGAGATTTTATGATAATTATTCTTCTTAATTTCATTTATTTATTTTGTTATACGCTACAAGAAAATTATCTTGTGCTATATGCAACACCGTATTAGCTTGCAGTATACGCAACACTATTCTGGGCTCATGTTACACAAAATTCCAAGTTCATTTTGTAGAAATTATTCTATGCAACGTTATGTATAGATTTTTATAATGTATAAATTAAATAAGTTTTTAATATGTTATACGCAACAATAAAGGGTCCTTTCACTACACATATCCTTGACTTGGCTTGAATTACACGCAGTCACGACCTTCCTAGATAGCGTGTGTAGTACGCAATATCGGGTTTCACAAAACAATGATATATTGTTATAATATTATTATGAACTAGCCATTATGGATAATACTAACTAAATTTGAATTTTATGACATTATTATTCATCTTAAAAATTTTCTAGAACATCATGTGAGAAAAAAATAATTTTTTCGAGTAAAATAATTATTTTTAAAAAAATGCAGTTTTGCCCCCTTTTGATGGTGCACCGACATTAAATATAGTTTTTAGCATGTTTATAAGTTAAATATGACTAAATATAATTCTTCTTTGTAATCAGGATATAAAAATTTACTTTGGATAAAATTTTCATATTATTCTGATAACATTCATATTTTAATGAATAGTAAAAACAAGTTATATTTTAATTAAAAACAACTTTTTTCATCATAAGACTTTATTTGGTTAAATTATAGTATTGAATGGTTTTAAAGTATAAATAGAATATATTTTTACCATTTAATTTAATGTATTTCATTTGAATTGATTATAAATTGAATTCATAGGTAAAATCATTTCAATGTTTTGCAATTTTTTAACTTTTAAAACTCATTTTCTTAACAACGAGATTAATTTTAAATTATTTTATGAAACTTCTGTGATTTGAATTTGAAAAAATTTATTCAATATTTGGAATCAGTAGGTCCAAATTATGTTAAAACACTACTTTTTATTTTTAGTCATTATGAATAGTAACTACGCTAAATTTTATTTACAATAGTTAAAGGTAAATCGGGTAATTAAGGGTAAATATAATGTTATAAAATTACCCAAACACTTGTCCTAATATAATTGGATGATTATATTTTACCCTAAATCATACTTGGGTAGAAATGGAATCTAATGGAACCCACATGTATTTGATTAAGACCGTTTATTTAGTTTATTTAATGGAATGTGAAATGTCTCACTCAAACATTAATAATTAGATTATTTTTAATATATAGTTATACAGAATATAAATTCGATTATAAATATTCATTTAAAAGATAAAATTTTTTCTTTATAATTGTATTTTATTTTTAATTTTTCATAAATATTTTATTACCTTAAAATCTTATACATTAAGGATGTAGAAATTATTTATTTGTTGAAAAATCAATAATATAGTTTTTATTAAAATAATAATACCTATAAAAAGGACCAGAAACACGACAAAAAATTATTGGTCGAGGATAGTTATACCCTAATCATCCAAGGGATTATTGTTGGACCATTTTGAGTCTTATAAAACTGATTAAGACATTTATATTAATTTATTTTAAATGATGGCAAAGATGTCACCTTCATAATTTAATAAATATAAAAATTTAAATGTTGAGATTTTTAGATGATAAATTCGAGTAAAAATATAATAATTAATGTTTTTATATTAATCTTCATCATAGGATATTATTTTTAATTTTTATTCAACTAATAAGTATATTAAATTATTATTCAGAAATGATGTAGTAATTGTTTTCTTAAGATAAATAACAAATAAATGGTTTCTCAAATATTAAAATAAACATTATATGAACTAATTAATGTTCTCCACAAATTTTATATATAAATATTAAATGTTATAAATCTATTATGTATTTTGGTTCGAACATATATTCTGTGTGGATTTTATTTAAATTCAAATAAATGAGTAGTGTCAAAATTAACATGATTGTTATTTTATAAAAATAACATATTATTAAATTTTTAAAAATCACATAAATATTTAAAAATTACAAATTGAAATTTATATGGTCTAAAATGTCATAAAGTACCCAATTATGGATAATTAACAACACATAAGTAATTATTTATAACAATTTAAAATTTAAAATATTATTACCACAAATAAGATTAAATAAATTAAATATGGATAAATAAAATTGATAAGGATTAAAATAAATTACCAAAATGTATGAATTTTATTGGGTGATGAGATTAAAACCCTATATCATCTTAGATTCTTATTTATGTCATTTTTTGAGGTTTGTAAGTGTCTTTTTAATTTATTATAATTTAATATTTCATATGATTCCAAAGGTACCCCTATCCTCCCTTATAAAAGGGAACCTCCTCCCTCTCCTCTTAAAAACACATTGAGCCTTCAAGATCGGCCAAACCCTACCAATTTACTTTCTCCACTTCCCTAGAAACATTCTGGATGTTCTGGTCTTCTCAAAATTCCTACTCTAGTGCCTTAAGAGGAAGTTTAAAAGAGGTGTGTCGAAGAAGAAGTAATCTCTTCTAATGATTCTTTCATGTTTCTTTCTTCTTGAACTTCTTCTTCTCTATTTGTTACAATATAAAGTAATAAAATAAGTATCAATAATTTACTGATCTGTTATTATAAATATGAAACAACCCCATTTCACCTTCTATCCATCCTAGGGAAAACGAAATCACCGCGCGTGCGTACGTACGGAATACCATCTCCATGCCATGGTGTAATCTGTTTGTCCACCACCACTTTACATGGATCATTATAATGGTGTAAATAATAACTATATAGGGATATTATAAAATCATACTGATTCTGAGATATTATATCATCCACTCCAATTCCATTCAATAATTATGGGGATGATATCCTCGCTCGCGCATACGTACGGATTACCGTCTCCACGACGCGATGAGATTCAATCTCCATGTTAACCATTCAAGAATGATTATAAAGTATATATAATGAATAATAATGGTATATATAACATGATAATGCAACTGTATTTATGTATATGTTATTTACTTACTTACATTCAAGTCAATATATAATGGAAAACTGCATTGATGTGTATATACGGTCTACTGTCTTCATGGATGGTGTGTTTCATTTCATTTATCTATTTGTTTTATATATATATATATATACTGAATATATATGATATCTAAATCATTTTTTACATTATGGAAGTTAGTAAATCATGATATAAGTAAAAATAATATCAAGAACAGCAAATCCAAACACGTACGATAAATGAAACGATTTTACCGAAAACACGGCTTTAAAATGGAATTTACAAAAAACTGGGTAATATAAAGTCATATGTGAACCATATATGATATCATAAATAAGAATATGATTATGAAATAAGTAAATGAAATTATTTAAATCATTATACAGGAGGTTCGTATACATACGAAGCATATTGTACATAATGTAAGGGATAACTTTTCTAATCTCATTTAATCCGAGATTGTATATTCGTAAGTATTTACTGGGGTTTTATTTATCATCCATATCCTTTTTTCTAAAAATGGTTTCATGTACATTTAATGTCCATTTTACCCATTTTTTACTTTTACTACATGGTATTTAAGGAATGTTTCTTTTGTTTACCATACGAGGTACTATTTTTACATTTCCGGTAAGAGGACGAGAAGAGTGTTTTTTTAACTTATACGGCATGAACGGATTTTTACGGTTTTATAAAAAATTATATTCATGAAGCTTACTATATAATATTTAATGACTATTTTCAACAAAAACCTTTTCTTTTAAAATAGCATGGCATTTTGTGAAAAGAAAATGATTTTGAAGTAGAAACGATATTTTCCTCATGAATTAATTTCAAGATGTTTTATCAAAACCATTTTCCATCAATGATGTCAATATTTCATATGTGTATTTTTCTAGTATAATGTCTTAATGATTTACATGGTTTCAATTTTCTTATGATGAAATGATATCCATTTGTTTTATATGGATTATGTTTTGATGAGATGATGTTTATGAAACCCATTATATTCTTTGGGTTATGATGAAGGATTTATGATTATGTTGTGGCACACGTAAGAATGATTTCATTATGAGATGGGTGGGACCTATATCTCCCTCAGATTCATTGGGTAAATGTTTATATCTCATGAGATAGACAAGGCTGGAATGGAATGTTAATCCGGTACAGTGATATAGGACTGGAACAAGGAGTGAACTCGATTCAGTAAAGGACTTTGTCCACTAAGATGGTCATGGCAGCAATGCCTTGGAAACTATGGAAATAATAACATGTTCTTAATGGTTTCCACAATTACATGTTTTATTCCTAAGGAATTTTATCATGATTAATGTTTCTTTATGATCGATGCCTTACATACTACCATGTTTTGTGTCATTGCTCATGATTTTGACGTTCAAACATTATGTTCATGTTTTTTAAGTTCAAATGTATATGATTTGTTCTATTTTCTTCATGATTACCCTTACTGAGAATTTGAGCTCACCCTTTATATGTTATCTTTTCCCTAGGATTTAAAGAAAGGTTTTAGGTAAGAAAACAAAAGTGGATGATCTTTATGGGAGATGTTGAAGATCTTTCACCACGATTAGAAGATTATATTCTGAGTTTCCCAAGACACTAATCTATTATTGTCCTTGTGTGTCTGTTTTGGTTATGTATTAATTATTCCACAAAAGTATTGTAATACCCATGTATGTCAAGATATGGGTCTCTAAAAAATTTATATTCATTAGAAAAAATTAATTCCATAAACAGATAATCATGATTACTTCAACAAATTATTGATATATAAAAAATAATAAATTTAAAATAACATTTAGAAATGGTAGAAGAACATATGAGTATTACTATATTTTTTTGGGAGTCCCAACATCATACTAAGCCTCCTGTAGCAAAAATCAAGGTAAAATTGAATACTATAGGAATAAAATCAATGTGGAATGGATGTCTATTGCCACTTTCTATCATCAAGTTCAAATTTATAAGATAAAATACATAAGAAAATGGTGAAAAAATTATATTTAGTCATATATATGAATTTTAATTAAAGAAAAAATGACAATAAGATATAAGATCACTCATAAACTATACATCATTAATCTGGGAGAAGGAAATCAAGAAGAATGTCATATTTCCATGATGATTGGATACATTGAGAATAATGAGTCCCCAAAGTTCAAACTAATCCAAGATATTGAAAAAAGATAGATGCAAATGTTTTTACTTACTAGATTCATTTATTTCACATTTAAATATCATATAAACAACATGGAGAAGTCACATATTGATCTTTTAGCTTTGGATCTCCATGGTAATAAGGATATGATAAACAAAAACTCTTCAATCACTTTGGTGAATAAGAAATTAATTTGAAGAGTCTAGGTTATAATGTGTAAACCAAATCTATTGACACCACGGTATCATCTATCTCAAACCCTAATGATATAAAGGTAATGAAATGACAATGAAAAATCAATGTTCCGGGTTTTTTAGAGGTTACTCAAAAAATAACTATATACCTATGTGGTAAGGTATGGTGATGATTCTTTTTTTGGGTACATTTTCCTTGAATGGAATATATACTTCTATATCAAGGGAATTGAATACAACCTATAGCTCACAAACACGAATTCAAATATAGGATCCATGTAGATTTTAGACAATTAAAATGAATGAGATTGATCATTCACCATCAAATGGTTTAAGTTTGTAGCATTGGTATTTGAGGATTATCATCATAAATTAACTATTGGTTTTCTTATATCATTAGGGATTTTTTATAATAGAAAATAAATTTTTAAAAACATTATCTTAGTGCTGAATCTTGATACTATGATAACATAAATCATGTTAAGATATAATATTTTTATTTTATAAATTTGAAATTCTATATGGAATTGAACATCTTAAAAATAGATTTTATATACTTAATATGAAAAAAATTAGTTTTGTGAATCATTTAAAAATCTTTTGAAAAGGACTCATAATCTACCCATATTTGGAATAATAGGCTTGGTTAGGTTAATAAAAAATATTTAAATAAACTAAATCAAAAATTCTATTTTAATTTCATTGAGTTATAACCCATAACCATTTTTAATATTTTTTACAAGGAAAATTGATAAAAGGTGAAGTTAGTAGGTCAGGATAATTGGATAAAAGTATCTATATTCATTTACTGATGTTTTTTGTCCATTTTATTTAGAGTTAATGGGTTGGTTTTCTTATATAATTACTTTTACTGATCGATTTAGATGAAATGGATTTATATATTTTATGAGGCATACGTAGATTCCAGAAAAATACTTATGTATTAACAGAATAAAATAAATAATAATCTTTTTTTGAATAATTATGAACTCCAATAAAACAATATTTGATAATATCTTGAACCAACATTCATCGATCATGTAAAGGTAAGTATGATAATTTACTTTCTCTCTCCTTCTTATAAACCATAATGAAATTTTGAATTTGTATGGAGTAATTGTCACATAATATACATGGTAATATCAAAGATGAGTCATGAAAGTCCACTATTATACTTTTTGGGATATTCACTATAAATAGTGGAATATACATTGAAAAAAGTACTAATTAAGGTAGAATATGTTATTATATGGGAGTTATGGGATTAAATGAATCTTGACATTTCACACATTTGTGTTTGTTGATTTTATTCATTTTCCACAATAATAAATAATGAAATAATAAAATCATTATGCATGAATTGATTCATTATAGGCTTTTGAATGGAGACTAAATTCTATTACCTATATAATCCTTAAGATAGAAATATAATTATGGTAAAATATAAAATATTTCTTGACAGGGAACACATATAAAATTTAAAAAGTGGGAGAAATATTTATATTGATGAAAATGATAATCATGATGCACAATATAATAAATAGTTAGAGAAGAATAATTTATTGAGGCCTTGGTACTATATAGTAATAAAGGTGAGTTTGGAATAACTTAGAGATATTATTTTCAAATCATCTAGTCCAATGACATATTATTACTTAATGAAATGAACCTTGAACCCATAAGAATTTTATAAATTAATTTGATACACCTAAATTAAATGATTCCATGAATTCCAAAACAGAGTGAATGTAGAAAATTTTTTTGGACGTTTGTAGACCCACTAGAAGATGAAACACCAACTGGGTGAAAATGGGTATTCAAGTAAATGTTTGACTTGGATGATATATTAAATTCAAATAAATCATTACTTATTGTGAGTGGTTTCATATAATCTAAAATCATTAACTATTATAGATCCTTCACTCTAGTTGTGTGTTTTAAAAAAAATAGAATATTAATTATAAAAGTAGTGTCTCTCGATTTCATGATTTATAAAATATAAATAAATATTTATTTCATGAATGTGATATTTATTAGTGATATTTACATGACATAGTTAAGATGTTTTGTAATTTCAAGTAATGAAAATAATGTAAAATATATTTAGAAAAACATTTATTGATTAAATAATAAATCGTGATCATGGAAATGTTTGTTTTCAAAAGGGAATAAGAAAATTCAGGTTCATTAAGGATGAAATTTTTTCATATGTCAACAAGAATATCAGTTGTAATGTTATAATTTTTCTAGTTTTATATGTTTAACATTTAAAATTTATGGGAAATGAAGTAAAACTCTTAATGTTATTAATAACCACATTAAAATTATTGTTCTATATAAAGGATAATGGTGAAGCAACCTACATTCTATGGACTAGGATATATCATGATTGTTATCAAAGGATACTTGGACGGAATCATAATATATACAATGATATTGTACTGAAAAATTATAGAGTGGAAAAATAAATTAAATGACTATTACCAACGTATCATTATGTTAATATCTCATAGAATGTCTATCCACAAACACAATAGGTCGTAAAAATAATGTGTAACGTTTCTTATGAATCGTGAATGGGACCTATCATGTATTTCATGTTATGTACATGGATTTTTCTCTCCTATGAGTTATTTATGATTATAAGATGTAAATATTTCCCAAGAGACCTAAATTAGATAGTAGTTTATACTATCCTAAAGTACATAATATGTAATAATGATTAATTTATAGTGTATTGATCGGATTTTAAGCTAGTGGTGAGGGGATACAATGTGGATAAAATCTTTAGAGAGTAAATTGATTTTAAATTATAGTTCTTATATTTTTTCTTCTTAAATAGTTCACCAATGATATGTAGTGTCTAATTGAATCTTATGGTTGTAGATTATTTAGTTTAATCTGAGTATATATATTCTTTTTATGTATCTAAAGTAGTATATAGATATTAAAATTGTTCATATATCCTTCTGTTTTTCCAATATGTGAATCCCTTATTAAAATATACTATGATAATATTGCAATATTGGTACAATATAATTATCTGAGACCATATTAATGGAAAATGTATATACATTTTAATGTTCATCTCTTGAGGGGTTTTACTCAAAGAATTTATGTCATTGTTAGAGGAATATTAATAAGGGACAAAATGGTAGTCCCTTTGAATAAATCTATTTTTCAATAGAAACTTGAATTTAATGTGAGTGCTATAAAATAAAGACTATTTATAATTTTTCTCTAATGGATATTGATGTGTTATGAGAGAGGGAGAGCCAGACCCAACACATATTTCCACATCAAATACCAATAATTGTATACCTACTATTATTTTTATTCATTTTTAAATGATATATAATGTATGTCAACATATAGTACATATATGTTAGTCAATATAGAATACATATTGTAATAAAAAGTTTTAATACCTCCCAACTGTAATGAAAAACACAAGAAACTATGATAGTAATATGTATTATATGTGTTATGGACTACATACACCATTATACTGATGTAAATTTGTTTAATGACAAAAAGGTGGTTGGGGGATCAAAATCACTGATTCTTCTTCTTACAATGTTTTCACTTTGTGATCTCATGTATATGAGATCTTTAGAGAAAACTAGATAATAGGAACACTATATGTTTTCAGTGTAATTGATTTTTTTCTCTGTAATCATATTAATTGGTCTCCTGACTTGAGATTATTTTTAATTTATGTCATTGGTCAGGTAATTTTATAGAATATTACCACCATTATATTTTATTTCTATGGAAATACACATTATGTTTGTATCATAGTTGATGATATGATAGTGATCAAATAATCAAGAGAGGATTTATCACTTATGAGTATTGGATGAGATATCTCAACCCATGTTGAAAAATATAAAAGTATCTTCATTATGTCCATAAAAATGTTAGAACAATCTAAGAACATTTGGAATGGTCAATGAAAGAATAAACAAATTATGTAATAATGGTGAAATATGTTATGCATCCATATTTATGATGTATCAAGATTGAAAGATATTATATTAGAATATGATTAATCATATAAAGGTTGTTATTTATTTTAAATAACAATATCAATTTAGGTGTATTGATTTGTTGTATAATATTTCTATGGTTCTGTGTGTGTCAGCCACAACTATCAACATATGGACCTAGAGGGTAAAACATAATGTTCATTTAAATATTTCACCAATAATAATGAATGGGTGTTTTATGAAATACTAATACCCTAATGATGGTTGTGAAATATCCAACTCTAAACAATCACATGAAAATAAATAAATTCAATTTTATTCTAGTCCTGAATAACTAGTATTAAATTTATTAATGTTATCACATATAAATAATTGAATATATAGAAAAAAATAAACGAATTAATATTTTTTGTTAAATAATTATAAAATATTTTATTGGGGAAATATGTGAAGTTAATTACTTGTATTTTATCTCTTATCATATACATGAGGATTAAATTATTTCACAAAATATATATGGTAAATTTCGCATTCATACAAGGTCATATGTGTAACAAAAGGTTAATTTAGAAGGATAAACTTGTTAAAGGACAAATGTAAAATTTTAAAAAGTTTTAACAAATATCATTCACCTAAAATTAGCTCAAATTATGGGATACTGCTGATCTAATGATTTTGAATTCTTCTCTGTCATCATTCCCTTTTCCTAGAGTAGGAAAAGAGATTTTCAATAAACCTTATAAAAGAGCTCTTTATTAGAAGATGTAATTGTTGATCTGGAAATCATGAGAACAATGAAATGTACATTTAATATTTGTGTAAGAACCTATAGTTTGTATATTGATGTATTTATAAAATTTTGATTCTTTTGTGGATGATTTAGAGTTTTGTTAATTTGTATCCTTTAGGAAAGGATCATTAGAGGTGGATGGAATGTGCCTAAAACATTATATCAAATTAGGTATCACATAAATTTAATTTCTCATGAATAAAATAGTTATAAATATTCTTATATTGACAGATATTTACTCCAGTATCAAATATGATGTTATGATGTTGTTCTGATGGAAAAATTTATTTTTTCCAACTTTCTTACTTCAATGGAATACATGATACCAAGATGTTGTATCAAAGAATCCATGTAATTCCATTACTCAATGTTTAACTTATTTTTAATAAAAGTCGTACATAATGTATTTATATAGTATCGATACATCTAATATGGTAATGATTGAGTGGTTGGTCGGTCTAGTAATGGTCATTGAAAAATAATTTACCTATAGAAAAAAGACTTTAATTTATATATACATTTATTTATTTATTTCAATAGTATGAATTGGAGGGAATCACCAGCTATGTGATTTTTGGTAAAGAATATGGAAATTTCAATAGGTGGTAGAGGAGGCTTTATTGTATCAAATTGATAGAGTTATATAATTATTTTATTAAAGAATAGAAAAAATTTAGAAAGTTGAAAAAATCTGCAACACATTTGGAAAATTCTACTATATACCAACATTGGATGGTATCATCTTAGAAAATGTTACTGTTTTATGTATATATAAAAAAAGTTTTATAAAATTATATTTCTTAGTTGCACATGGACACCACACACATAACACATACACACAATGCTGGGTGAACCCTCTTCCATAACAAGAAGACCCTGCTATTTTAATATGACAACGCTATCGATATGATCTTGAAAAGGTCATAGAACCCCATAAGGGGGTGTCTAAGAATGGTGTCTTGGAACGCCCATAATTGAAACATAAATCAAAAAAATTCTTACAATTTATTTTAAATAGTAAGGAATTTTTGAAATTATTTTTGGACTATATGTCTTTTGAAGGATTAATTAAAATTATTTTTACTTATTAAAATTCATAAATAATTTCCCAAATATATTTTTATTAAAAAACTATTTTTTTAACATGAGTTTAATTTTTATTAATTTATCATGAGCAAGTTGACTACTTTATGTTAGATTTTATTGATTTATTTATCTTATTTTCTTAATGTGGAATATCTACAAAAAATAATTAATATACATTAATATAAATTTCTTACATTGACCTCATTAAATGTATAATGGTATATGTTACAAAAAATGATATTATTTATATGTATCTTATATTCTTGAGACCTGATCACCTAAATGTTAGTATTACTATAAACATAAGAGAAAAAATGGGGCACATGTAACACCACAGAATAGAGGAGTACCTGATGGGAGATTGATGCATTTGATAGGGTGAGTAGTATAACTTGAGTTGTATAAGACTATGTGAGTTCCCTAAAGTCATAAATTTTAACCATAATCTTCTCTATGGATTGATCATTTGAAATTTCCCATGACAATGTGCTTCATTTTATTATGGGGATGATTTAATATTTTAGTATGTATATATTATAAATGACAACCTAGAATAATAAATAATCATTATTAGAGAAAAATAATTTATAGTTTTTCAAACTTTATCAATTTGGGATGTTTATTTTATGAATGCGATCACAAACTATAATGTAATATATAGATAAAGGAATTTAATTCATCAATAAAAAACACACTAACACACAAAGTAATTTTAATCAAAATTCCCTCAATCATATAAATTATAACAGAACCATAAGTAAGAGGTACTTCATATCCATAGTTGAGAATGTATTTTACTATTATTTTGTTCATAAGGTAGTGATGGGTATACTAAAATAATCATGGTTTCAAGGATTGATTTAAAAAAAATCTTCTACATTTGACTCTAATTCATTAGAGTAATATTCCAATGGACTCAAGAAATCATCAGTAGTTGATGTCATGGAGTTTTATGGATAGTTGAGGAAATTCGAAATATATTTTAGTGAAGTATACATCATGTAACTAAATATATATAAGCATAGTATCATAAATTTTTACACATATGGATAGTATTAGTTATATATTTTCCCCATAATTCATTGGGATTATGTTGTATGAATTGAGTATGAATGAATGTTTATTATTTTTTTTAGTGTTGTGATGTATAGTAAAATTAGAACATTGTTATTATAGGTGCTATTCTTGTAATGGTGATATATCACAATAATATTTATTTCATGACAATTTTGAGAGTTTTAATAATTATTTTTTATATTGTTTTAGAAATGATTGGGATTTGATATTCTAATCAAAAGAATTTTTAATGGAGATAACATACCATTGATTATGAAATACAATTTGGTTGGATTTATATATTTTTTTATATAATAATGATATTTTCCTATATAGAATTGTGTCATATTATAATTAGGGGAGATAGGTAGATTATATATACTTCAAAATCATATATTTAAAAAGTTCAGTTTTAGATTTATACAAAATAATTTCAATTTCATATGAAGGAATAATTGGATGTATTTTCCATATTTATTTGAAATAATATGAAAACTATAAAAAATGGTAAAACTAATTTTTTTCATGAATTAAATTCAAATAATTAGATATAGAACAATTTTATTTTGATAAGGGAAAATTATTAATGAATATATATTATTTTAACGAGGAAAACAGATTAGAAATGGTGGATAATTCTACCTATCCATTCTTATTTGTGGAAAATAGTATGTGGTGATATTTTAAAAGTTATTTAAAATATGAATAAATTTATTAGGTAGAACCAATAGTGACCCATGATTGAAAATTCATTATTTTACAACATTTAAATAAGTTATAAACTATATCACAAAAAATTAATCTCACAATCCAAAGAATTGAAGGATTGATGTCATCCGAGACCAGCAACATATGTAATTAATTTTAAAAAAACATGTGATAATTTCTCCATAATTTAGTCACATAGTAATCTATTATTTTATTTTTATATGTTGTAATCATATTCATAACCATTGGATATGGAAACGCAAGAAAGTAGCGATCTCAAATGCTTGGTAAGGGTAAAACTAATGGATAACAATCAATGTTCACAAGGGATAATAATGTGAGAACATGGGTAAAATCAAGATACATAAAAAATAATATCCATCAAAATGTAAACCATAAATCATTGTATAAACCATTGAACAATGGAAGACATGAATCAATAGAGTGTCAATTATTGATTCAATAATATAGGAGATATTAGATAATAAGGTAATTGTAATGGCATGGACCATCCTAGTCCATTACATTTCCAATTTCTAGTGTTTGGTTTGTCCTAGGGACCATTGGTGAGTCAATTAGGCAGTTTTCCAAATTTTTGGAATGGGCATCAATGGCATAGTTGGCCATCGGTGACACCAATGGGAATCTGGGGCACCGATGGGGGTTGGTGGCACCGACGAGCATCGGTGCAACTAACAGGTATCTGTGGAAATGATGGGTTATCCATAGCACCAATCAGCCTCGGTGACAGGGCGACTGTTCTTGGGTGATAGTTCTAGTGTGATATTATTAGGGCGATGTTGAATCTCCTAATGGTGAGTCCTTCCCTGTTTTTCCAGTACCTCCCATTTTCCCCTATAACGTTTATTTTGACATAAATTTTTTTAATACCCTTTAAAAATCCAATTAAATGATGTAAAATATGTTATAAATCATGAATGGTTGGGAGACCCTAGAGATACACAAAATTTTTGGCCTTTTCCTTAATGTCATTCCTTGTCGTGTTTTGTATTTTAGCCCCTGTTACGCGTTTGTCTCCATCTAAAGAAAATCTATTAACACAACGCAGTTATCTCCACCTCATCAAGGATAATTATTAAATAACAACTAATACCAATGTGTGAAACTTCCCAACCATGTGGTGAAGACACGATCCAAATTTTAAGTACTTTGAAATCGTCTCCCTGTTTTTAATATCTGTCCTTTTTCTTAAGCTTAGTTCATCTCTTCTTTTTCCATTCTCTCTCTCTTGGTGCATTTGGAGTCCTTTTTCTTGAGGTGAATCAGGCACCAGTGGTGGATCCTTTCCTTCTCACCCATGGAGTCCTTCGATATCTTCTTATGCAAGTCACACATCCCCAATTCTTGGTGTGAGGAGAAAACATCAATCATTGATCATTCTAGTAGGGGTTTCTTTCATCTCTCTTTGCTCTGTATCATACAGGGTGGGTACGATAATGTTCCTTCAGGGATGGATGAATCCAATTCATAATGAAGATTATAAATGGGTTTTAAAGAACCAAGGGGTGTGTTTTATTATTCTATTGTACAGTTTTATCTTTGCTTATGTGTTTTGAATTATATTATCATATGTTCATTGAAAATCGTGGCTGTTGGTGGTCCTTTCATCTGTACTAATGAACCTCCATTTTCTAGATAATCCTAGGATTGAATTGTTATATCATGGTAAATTATCAACCATGTAAACTCGATTGATTAAATGGATTTCTGATGAACAAGATTTCATGTTTGATCACTCGTGTTAACCAAACGGAAAGAAGGAACTTGACGAATGGTGTGTTTAAAATATGAAAAATCTCTTTATATGTTATGGTGATATGTATGGTTTTTCCACTTTATTCTTGTGAGGTGACATGTTTGGGGATGGGATCCCCTATTGTGACGTTTTTAGTTTGTGGATTTGTGTCTGTGTGGGAAATATGGTGCGGCTTGGATTGGTTCCAGTAATTCTAGGGATCTCACTGATCTATTTTGTTGTTGTGACTTCACAAGAGAACTGGGTATGAATGCTTAAATTGGGGCCTGGCTGTTTTTTCATCCTTGTCTTGAAGCTATGTATGTTAGATTCTCAGTAGTGAATAATTATTTAAATGGAATCACTTTAAAATGGTAATAATAATGGGTTCGATGGGGAATTCGTTTCCATGAATGAGGTGTGCTTTGGTTGTGTTTGTAGTGCCTTTGTGCACGAATGAATAGTATCAAGGGTGTTTATGTATGGTCTGGTTTTTGAACCCTAAGGTTGGGATGAATTATTGTTTACCTATATGTATAAATTTTAGTTCTTATGTTTCTTATTCGCACCCCACCCAAGTTGAGCACTTTGTGTTGAACTCCCCCATTTCATGGGGTAGGGTTTTTTTCCAACATCTTATTGAGTGGTTGGTTATTAACTCCTTCTCTACTCCCTCTCCTGAGCATCCCTAGACACTTCGGGTTGGCTGTGATGGCTTGAGTTATATTATAGCCCAAGATTCTCTGGGTAGGATGGTTTTGGTGGTTGGCCCAGGAGTGTGCAGGTAGGTTTGATTCCCAAGTGTCTTTGGGATGAGGACCAGGTATCTTTGGGCATGAAATTAGTTCTTCTGGCACATGTGCCTCTAGTTGTGGTGGTAGTTGTTTTGGGATAGGTTTCTACGGGCATGGTCACATGTGGTTGTGGTGGCCTAAGTGTTTGCTTGCATAGTCGTGGTTGTGGTGTACCAATAGGTTTTTGTTGGGGTGGTAGTGGGACTATAGTGAAACTTTCTGGGGAGGTTTTTCGTGTAGGATATCATCAATTACCATTGGGAAATTAGCGCGGGGTAACCAAAATTCGATGTGCCATTACTATTATTTTTCCTGACATGCATTATTTGGGAGTGCGCCTTGGTGAGTTTGGGTGGATAGTCACCTTTCTAGGCGATTTGGTTATCTCTTTTTTCTCAAAATGCATTAGAATGCCTCCCCACTTGTGTATGATAGATTTTGTTTCCCTACTGAGTATAAATTTATACTAACCCTACTTGTATAAAACTATTTTTAGGATTCAAGAAGGACTTTGGGGACTAATTGGGACTGTACTAGCTTAGACATTGGGACAATGTTTGTTGCCATTTTTTTCTTTTTCTACTTTCTCTTTGTAATTTTCTTGTATCTTTATTGGGTTTATCTTTTAACATGCATATGGGAATGGGTATCGATTCTTCTTTTACCTTCAGTTTTGGTGTTTTTTGGGTTTTTTCCATCATATCTACTAATCCTACTAAATAAGAAGGTCAATTCCTTCCATATTATGTTTGATTATATACCTTTGGTTCTAGTAGCCACACTAGGGACTATTGAAGGCCGGACTCGGGGGTCATTATCTCACCTTCAAGTTGAGGAAGGATGGTTCTGGCAGTTTATTGCGCCAACCCTCATCAGGGTAAATGCGGGTAGTTACAGAATGGTATCAGAGAAGGTTGATAGATAGGATGGAGCTCAGGGTTAGTCAAAGTAAAAATTGCATGGGATGATAGGTCAACTGTATTAGAATATCATGGTGTGTGAAATGTGCCAGGGAAGACTGGAAAGGACATGGGATTTTAGGGGGCCCCATGATCTGATGCAAGGACTCTGGACCTACCAAATGACATACTGAGGCTACAATGATTTCATGTCAGAGACCCTTGGAATGGTACATTCATTATAATGACTTGTGTTCTTGTTTGTTCTGGGTGTTATGGGAATATAAACAAATAAAAATATAAACCAAAATTTAAGAGAAATATTCTACACAACTCAAGATTATGCATTCCTTGTTAATCTTGTAGTTGTAGAACCCGGACGATGACCATGGGTAGTGAAAGTGATCGAGGCCTAGGAGGATGACTTGGCTGATCATGATAGGGATGATCGAGAGGAGGAGGATGACCATTGGTAGAAGACTCTTCATTCCTTTCAGCGGAAGACCCTTTGGAAGTACGAGGGAAGCATCTCTAACATGGAGACATAGTGGTTGCTCGAGGAGCTGGTCATATATGTCAACTTGATATGGGCTCTGACAGAGTGATGGGTTCCTCTAGAAATAATATAGATGCAGGGGGAGTCGTGTCAGTGGAGGAAACTCTCTCTTATATAGAAGAGGAAGAAAATGGTTTTGTGGGATGACTTCAAGATGGAGTTCCGAGAGTAATTCCTTTCTTCCATGATGAAGGCTGAGAAGAGGTAGAAGAAACTCTTCTTTTAGTAGGGGAGTATGTCAGTTAGGGAGATGGTGATAAAGTTGAAGGATCTTCATTAGTTTTGTCCAAACACATTCTTGTTGAGGTGTCTCAAGTGAGACATTTAGAGGAGGCACTCTGACCTTCTATTCGATATGTTGTTACTCCCTTCAATCTACTAATGTACATGGAGGTTCAGAATAAGGCTAATTTAGTGGAGAGGATGCCCACGTTGGGAGGTTTACTGTGAGATGGGAGCCAATTGGGCTCATGAAAGTTGAAGGCCTTCAATTGAAAGCCTCCAGTGTTAGGGCCTTCTAGGTTTCAGCCAGTGGGGAGAAGGCCCCATAAGTTCCAGTTTCGATCTCTTAGTCCCCTCCCTTTCTTTGCAAGACCTATATGGAGATGATGCATCTGTGGTAGTTGCAGGCACCTTTAAAATCAATTCCAATACTAAGTGCAGTACAGTGGGAGTGTGAGGTTTTGCAACCACCAAACTAGTAGAAGTTCCCTGTTAGGCCCTTTCAGTAGAATCAGTAGGGACATCGAGCTCCCACTCCTCTGAGAGAAGACATTGTAGGAGGAGGCTGACCTCAGGGTGCTTCTCAGGGACCTCGACTAGGTAATGGACGGGGAGGCGGCTGACAGCTGAGGGGCATAGGAGTTGGACCTGGGTAGTTTCATGCCACAGAGGTAGCAGTTCCAATAGGGAAGACGCCTTTAGAGGTATGATCATTTTAGTTATCACTCTTTCCTACACCTTCTTTGATTCAGGAGCACCAAACTCATTTGTTTCACCCGGTCTAGCCGAAGCTCAGGGACTATACATAGAGAGACTTCCCATACCCCTAGTATTGAGTACACAAGTGGGAGGTTAGACCAACATTTCCTATGTTTTCTGGGGATACAGACTAGTGTTGGGGCCACATCATCCAAGTGGGTAACATCTTTTGCGGCAGATGCAGCCATATGATGCCATTTTAGGGATTTAGTGTTTGTTATCTATGTGTGTTGGTATCAACTAAAATTGAAGAGAGGTCATGTTTTAAGCTATGAGTGGACAATGTGTGACTTTCATCGAGGAGCGGGGTTTCCTGGAGGGTAGCCGATGAGTGGATCCCCCTCTTTCATAGTTATCTGAGCTGTGAGTGGAGTCAGAAGATACAAGGAAGTTGGATGTCTCATGGATCATCAGTGAGTTCCTATACTTTTTCCCTAGAGAGGTGGTGACTCCACCACCTCGAAAAGATGTTGAGTTTGGGATTGACTTGAAACCCAGTGCCCCGTCTGATTTTGATGGATTCCAATTGGATGGCTCCTTCAGAGTTGTGGTAGTTATATATTCATATTGATGATCTGATGAATAAGTGTTTTGTTCAACCGAGCACGTCACCATGGGGTGCTCTATTATTTTTTGAAAAGAAGGAAGTTGACGGTCTCAGACTGTGTATAGACTACTAGAGGCTGAACCAGGTGATGGTCTTCAACTATTACCCCTAATGTGGATTGACGACCTTTTCGATTAGTTGAAGGGGGAAGGATGGTTCTACATGATTGGCCTCCGATTAGGATATCACTAGTTGAAGTTGAATGAGGGTCACAACACAAATAATCCTTTTAGGTGCAGATATGTGATCTTTGAGTTTGTGGTCAAGTCATTTGACATTAAGAATGGACCAGATGTGTTCATGGGGCTCATGAGCTCAGTTTTTCATGAGTATCTGGACCAGTTCGTTGTTGTGTTTATTGATGAAATCAGGATCCACTTAAGATCAAAGGATGATGACACTGAGCATCAGAGGACTGTTTTAGAGGTCCTCTAACAACACTACCTCAATGGAAAATTGTCCTCGTGAACGTTCTGGACATAAGAGGTGCACTTCCATGGACACACAGTGTCTAAGTAGGGAATATTAGTGGACTTTTTGACGGTCAAAGCAGTTTTTCATAGAGTGAACCCAAGAATGTGGCTGAGGTTCATAGTTTCCTAGGTCTAGCAATTAACTACCGGATATTTGTGCCAAAAATCTCCCAAATTGTAGCACCTATGAAAACCTTGATTAAGAAATGGAAGGCTTTTGTACGTAGTGAGTAGTGCTAAGAAGCCTTCTGTAACCTGAAGAGGAAGAAGGTTAGTTCCCAAGTGCTGAGATTTCTAGAAGGAGGGGTGACATTTGAGGTGTTATTTGAGACTTTAGGCCAAGGCATGGGATTTGTACTGATGCAATAGTAGGGGTGATCTTTTATGGGTCTAAGAAGTTATGTACCCATGAGGGTATCTATTCCTCCCTTGATCTAGATCGTTTAAACGTCATGATCACAGTATTATTGTGGCAGAATTATCTCACCAGGGAATGCTTTGTGGTCTTCATGGATCACAGGATCTTGAGGTATATCTTCTCCCAATGAGACGTGGACTTGTGGAAGTAGAGGTCCATGTAGTTTAATCACGACTATGACATCGATATTTCCTACACCTCATGAAAGTGGAATGTGGTGGTAGATACCTTGAGCAGGAAGTTGCAGAAGGATGTGGTTCGGGAATTGGAATATTCTTGGAAGGAGATGGAGGAGTTGGATTCCCTACACCTGGATGAAAGGGTAAATGATTGAAGAGGCTATCTATTCCAGATGTCAGTACAGTCCTATATGTTGTCGTAGGAGGAGTAATCTCAGTGGGGGGACATAGAGGAAGAAGTGATGGGTGATCGAGCTAGCTAGGTCAATGCTCCAAAAGGATGGTTAGAAGATGGACATAATCAGATGTTGTTTCTGAAAAAGTTTTTCATATCAGTGGAAATGCTCAAGAGTGTTCTTTGTGAGTTCCAAAACTCACCCATGGTGGTACACCCAAGAGTTTGCAAATTGAACTGAGGATTGGGGAGTTAGTTTTGGTGGCCTGGGATGAAATGGCCAGTGGCGAAGTCTTTATAGATGTTCCTCATGTGTCAGTAGGTGAATGATGAACATCGTTCCCCATGAAGTCTTTTATAGACTTTATATATGTCCTCGAGTGGAAGGGGGACAACATATCAATGGATTTCATGAAGGGACTACCAAGGGTTCTAGGAGGTTGTCATGCCATCTGGGTAGTTATGGACCGGCTGAAGAAATCAACTCAGCTCATGGAAATCAAGGAGTTGAGTGCAGTGAATGCCTTATCATAGAGTTATGTGGACTAGGTGGTGTGGTTTCATGGAGTTCCGAGGTCTATATACTTCGATTGTGATACATGGTTTACCTCACAGGCCTGAAATGTATTGCAACATGCTTTTGGCACCCCACTATGCCTCATCACTTCTTTATACCCCTAGACAGAAGGGAAGATAGAGCGGACCGTCTAGATATTGTAGGATATGTTGTGTTCATGTGTTCTAGACTACGGAGGATCTTTGGTGAGACACTTTCCAATGGTCTATTTTTCTTAAAACAACAACTATCACATTACCAATGGAATTGCTCAGTTTGAAGCCTTGTACATAAGACAGTTTCATTCACTTGTGTGCTGGATAAAGGATGGGGAATCAGGAGTTCTACGCCCAGAGGTGGTGCAAAGAACAACAGAGAAGTTTCAGATTGTGTGTGAGAGGATGAAGGTGGCTCATGACTGAAAGAATTTGTATGTCGATCATAGGAGGAGACCCATTGAGTTCGAGGTAGGGGAACACATGTTCTTGAAGGTCTCCCCTCAGCATGGGAAATGTAGGTTTGGTTGGGGGAGTAAGCTCTATCCAAAGTTCATCAGACCCTTTGAGGTGTCGCAGTTGGTCGAAAAAGTGTCTTATCAGAGGGAACTACCACCGCCACTACTAAGGGTTCACAAAATCTTCCATGTGTCTCAGCCTTTTTAGTATCTACATGATGATTCACACTTCCTCGACTGGGGAAATCTAGATATAGAGGATGATGCAACATTTTTAGATAGGCATTGAGAATCTATGATAGTCAGGAGAAGGTTCTTTGTGGGTGAACCATTCCCTTGGTTCATGTGCTACTGAGGCATGGTGCCCTCGAAGAGAGTACCTGGGAATGGGAGGCACATATACCTACCCAGTACCCCCGAGCTATTGTGACTTTTGTTCTTTTTTGTTTTTAAGTTTTTTTTATGTAATGCTTGACCCTGTTAACTATGGGATCTGGGGTTCTCTTGTTCTATGAATGTGTGTGAAGAATCCTGACTGTGGGGAGGGGAGGATGTGATCCCTAATCGAGATGCATCAAGGTGGTTGTGATTAATTTCATAGGAGCGAGTCAGTTCCACACAAAGTGGATATTATCTTGACATGGTGGAAGGTAATTCCTAACCCATATGACTGGATGGTATGGCCTTTATAGATTTGTGTGTCTGCATAATGTAGAGGAGTGGTGCCTCTATAGTTGATTATTATGAGGGAGAGGTGTTCCTAAATGTCAAGGAGGTTTACCCATGAGGGTATCATTCGATGTGGTTGTTTGGACCCCTCTGTTTTCATCGGGTCTAGTTCGATTCTCGATGATGAGAATACTTAGATAGGTATATGATGTAATGGCTCGGACCCACCTGTTCAATTACATTGACAATTTTTGGTGTTTATAGTGTTCGTAGGACTATCAGTTACTCATTTATGGAGCTTTCCATATTTCATGAATGGGCCACGACGACTCTGATGACTATCGATGGCACTGATGGGTCGTCCATAGAACCAATCAGGATTTGTTCTAGGGAGACAGTGCCAGAGAAGCGGTGACTCACCTAACGACGATTTAGTCCCTATTTTTCCAGTACGTCCTAATTTTTCCCTTGTAACATATCTTTTGATGTAAAATTGTTTTAAAAAACATTCCAAAGTCATATAAAGGAAGTAAAAGATGTTTTAAATTACCCATGGTTCAGACACCCTTGAGATTCTCAAAATATGTGGCCTTTCATCAATGTCACACCTTGTCATATTTTATATTTTCACCTCTTTTACACATTTATCTATGTTTAAAGAATATATATTAACTCATAGCCATTATCACCACCTCTTTGAGTAAAATTATTAAATAACAATTAATCTCAATGTGTGAAACTACCCAACCGTGCGGTCGAGGCATGATCCGTCTTTTATGTACATCAATATTTTCTCCCTCTTTTTAGTATCTGCCTTTTTCCTAAGCCTAGATCATATCTTATTTTCATTTCGCTCAATCGTGATGCATTTGGAGTCATTCCTTTTGATGTGAATCATGCAAAAATGGTGGTGTAATTCATACTTACCTGTGGAGTCGTTCGAGATATTATTCTGAATGTCGTGCATCCCCAGTTCATTGCGTGAAGAGAAAACATCAATCAATGATCATACAGGTAGGGTTTTCCTTCATATCTCTTTACAATGTATCCTGTGGGGTGGGTATGATATTGTTCTTTCTGGGATAGATGCAACCAAACCTCAAAAATGATAATAAATGGGTTTTAAAAAATTAAGGGGTGTATTTGATGATACAGATGTACTCTTTTATCTTTGATTGTGTGTTGTATATTATACGGGCTTTTATCCCTGGAAAATCGTGGTCGTTAGTGTTCCTTTCTTGTGCACTAATGAACCTATAATTCCTGGATAATACTTTGACACAATGGTTGTAACATGGAAACTGATTAAGCACACAAACTCGGTTGCTTAAATAGATTCTCAATGAACCAGTATTCTTGTTTGATCACCTCGGTTAACCAAAGGGATATGAGAAACATAATGAATGGTGAGTTTAAAATCATAAAACTCCCTTTCTCTATCATGGTGATATGTATGGTTGTTCTTCTTGATGCTTGTGACGTGACATGGATTGTGATGGGATCCCCTATTGTGCAGTTGTTAGTTTGTCGTTTTCGGGCCGTGTGGGGCCTTATGTTGTGTCTTGGATCAGTTAAAGTTCTTCGAGGCATCTCCCGGAACCCTTTTGTTGTTGTGACATTACAAGAGAATCAGGTGTGAGTGCTTAATGGCTACTTAGGCATTTTTTGTTCCTTTTCTTGTGGTTATTCTTGTAAGTTTCATGGTAGTGATGAATTATTTTAACGGAACCACTTGAATATGATGACAAGAATGGGTTCAATGTGGAATTGTTTTTTAGGAATGAGTTATGCTTTGGTTGTTGAAATTGTGACTTCTTGAATGAATGAATAGTAACAAGGGTTTTTTTATGGGTTGGTTTTGGAACCCATAGGTTCGATTGAGTTCTTGTTCACCTTTATGTATAAATTTTAGTTCTTATATTTCTTATTCACACCCCACCTAAGTTGAGCACTTCATGTTAAACACGACCATTTCATGGGGGAGGATGTTTTTTCCGACATCCAATTGGGTGGTTGGTTATTAGTTCCTTTTCTACTCCCTCACTCATGTATCCCAAGACACTTCGTGTAGTTCCTGAAGGAATGAGGTACATTATAGCCTAATATTCTCTTGGCAGGGTTGTTTTGGTGGTTGTAAAAGGTGTGTGTTGGTGGGTTTGTTTCCCAATTGTCATCGAGATGACGCCCTGGTGTCTTATGTCTTGGTATCAGTTATTCTGGACCAGGGTTCTTTAGGTGTGGCGATTGTTATTTGGGTCAAGGTGTCTGCAGGTGTGGTTATGAGTGGTTGTGGTGGCCTAGTTATTTGTGGGCATAGGCATGGATTTTGTGTACCACATTTTTTTATGGGGCCGTTCTGGGACTATAGTGAAAAAAGGCAGGGGTGGTGTGAATCGTAGAATGTCTTTGATAACCAGTGGGAAAGTGGTGTGGAGTACCCAACCAACGATGTTCTCTAACTATTTTTTTTAACTGAATTGTGTTATTTGGGGAGTGTGCCTTTGTGAGGTTGGGTGGATAGATCCCCTGCACGGGGCTTTGGTTATCTCTTTTTTCTCACAGGGCATTAGAATGCCTCCCCACTTATGCACGGGAGCATTTTCTTTTCCCTACTGAGTATAACTGTATACTCACCCTACGTTTATAAAACAACTTTCATATTTCCAGGAGGACTTCGGGGACCATGTGAGACCATAAAAGCTCAAACATTGGGTCAGTTGCTGTTGTCATTTTCTTTTATTTTGGTATATTCTCTTTGGAGATTTCTTATACCTTGTATAGGATTATCATTGAGAATTCGTATGGGAATGAGTTTTGGATATAATTTTAACTTCAGTTTTGGAGTTTTTAGGGGTTTTACCATAGTATATCGTAACCATACTAAAAAAATGGTAATTACTTCCACATTACTTGTGATTAATACCATTGGTTCTAGTCGCCACTCCAAGGCCTATTGATGGTGGGACTCGGGGGGGGGGGGGGGGGGGGTCATTATCTCTCCTTCAACTTGATGAATGAAGGGTCTGGCAGGATGTTGTCCCTTCCCTCATCTTGGTGAAGGAGGGTAATGAAAATAATAATGTTGAAAATCTTTCAAATATATATCAAACACTAATATGGGGTATGTTAAATTCATAAAAATCATCCTTAATTTGTATACATATGATGAATAAAATATTAGACATAAATACATATCTCATGGAATATAAATTTTTATCGGATGAATTTGAGGGTGATAAAGGAACTCACCTTTAAATAATCCATACCTAATTTTGAAGGACGAGATTAATCATTCATTATATCATAATGAACTCACTAGAACAAATAGATTTTATTCATGACATAATATATAATGAATGGAATGAAAATGGATTTCAATATTCCCAATATAAATAACCCATTGAATTGAAATTGTATTAATACCATTTTAAAAAAAAATCATATAAAACATCATTTTTAATTACATAAAAATTTATAATAATATATTATATGAATGATAAATGGGTATCCAAAAATATTTAGTAACATTCTAGTTAAATATTGTGTCACCAGAATGTTTTTATGAAATATTCTATTTAAATAATTTGTATTCTTCAATAGCTTCCTTTGCACAAAATCGTGAGTTGAATCGAACTTCGAGATGCGCTTATTTTAAAATTACTCTTATATACTAGACGCTAGATTAGCAGGAATAATTATAAGTAACTTATGAAAATGCCTTATAAATTCATTGGATATCAATTATTTATGAAAAACAAAAATCATTTAAATATTTGTATTTTTGGTTGAATTACTTTTGGATACGAAATTAATGACATATATGTGGGTTATATACTTAATAAAATATTTTTTATATTCATCCACTGTATATTTTTTTCATAGTGTATAAATAAAACCCTATTTGATGTATAAAAACATATTTTTTAAAATGGAATATTTTACACCTTTGAATGACGAACACATTTTAAATTAATATTTTGACACATTAATTATTTTTATATGACTTAATAAACATGTTTTTTTGAACTGTGATATAAAAATTTACTTTGGATAAATTTATAATATTTTTCTAATAACGTTCATATTTTGATGAATAGTAAAATTACGGTAAATTATAATTAAAAAAAAATTCATCAAGATAATTTATATGGTTAAAGTATAATATTGAATGGTTTAAAATTATAAATAGAATATATTTTTATCAATTAATATAATTTACTTCATTATCATTAATTTTACATTGAATTCATAGGTAATAATATTTCAATCTTTTGTAATGTTTTAACTTTTAAAACCCATTTTGTCATTTGAACAATGATATTAATTTTAAATTAATTAATGAAAATTATATGTTTAGAATTTTGAAAAATTGATACCATATTTGGAATTACAAGGTCCAAATTATATTAATATGCTAATTTTATTTTTAGGCGTTATGAATAATAACTTTGGTAATTAGTTTTATTATCATGGTTAATGGTAAACTGAGTAAATAAGGGTAAAAATAAGATTATAAAATTACCTTAAATCTAGTATAAATCTAATTTTATGTCTAAATTAAACCCTTATAATCCATTTTTTGAAATTTAATCACTTTATGGCCACTTACCTCTGAATATGACATGAATGTAATAAAAACTTATGAATATGACAAATGTCCCAATCCCATTTTATATAAATATATTAATTTTAATATATAGATAAAAAACAATTATGTAAAATATAGATATTATATAGAAATATAAATGAATTAAATATTCCAGAAAAAATTTATTAATAATTTTTAGAGACTAAAAAAATACTACTAATTATTACACAATGGTGATGTAAAAATTATTTTATTAATAGAAATATGAAATAAATGTTATTAAAAATATTATAACAAATATCATATTAACTAATTAATGTTATTTGTTAATTTTATAGGATAATATGACATGTTTTGAGATTTTTAATATTTTTTCGAATTTATCTCCTATGTGGATTTTTCTTAAAGTCAAATAATTTAATAGTGTCAAAATTAACACTATTGATATTTTAAGAAAATAGCATTTTACTAAATTATTTAAAAATAATAAAAATATTTAAAAATTATAAATTCAAATTTATAAGATCTGAAATGTCTCAAAATATCAACTTATTATCAATTTTCTCCATATATAAAAATATTAATTACCATTAAAAATTAAAAATGTTATTACTGCAATTAAAATTAAATATAATACCTAAGTGCCAATTAAAAAAATTTGGTCCCAATTGACAAAATAACATGTCCAAAATTTATTAGATGAAGATATTAAAACCCTATATCATTCCATCATAAAAATTGGGACATTTTAGTGGTTTTTTGGAGATTTAATTTTATTATAAATTATTATTTATGATGTTTTCTCGAGTGACCCTCACCTAAATTATAAAAGGGAACATCCCCCTCACCTATTAACATCATTTTGAGACTTCAATATCTTCCATTCTCAACCCTTTTTCCATATCAAATTCCCTATTTTAATTCTAGAGGTTATGGACATCTTCAAATACCAACTCTAGTGCTCTACAGGGATATTTAGAGGAGGAACAACGAAGAAGAGGTAATATCATTTAACGATTATTTCAATCTTCTTTATTATTCTACTTCCTCTTCATCAGTCGTTTAACTATAAAGAAATAACATATGTATCACTCATGTAATAATACGTTATTATAAATATGAAACAATCATATACCACCTTCTACCCATCATATTAAAAATAAAAACATGACTCATATATATGTAGGGCATATCATCTCCATGTTGTGGTGTAATATGTTTTTCACCACCCCCTTACATTGATTGGTATAATGATGGTATGAATATATATATATATATATATGATTTTTATAAAAATATATTTATTTTGAGATATAATACACCATCGACTTCAATACCATTCAACAATTATGGGGATGATATCGTCACTCGTGCATACGTACGACTTACCGTCACCAGGATGAGATGTGATTCGTTGTAAATAATAATAATTGAAGAATGATTATATAAATAAATTTGATGAATAAATATGATATATTTTATACTTATAACATTCTGTAAATTATATTACTACAACATAAAAATATGAATAAGAACATATCTGACAAAAGATGCATAAGAACATAAAGCAGTTAATAGCCAAATAAAAAGTACCAATGAAAGGTTACTTACAAATGGATGAAAATATGATCATAAATGTTATTATAAAAATTATTATTATTATTTAATAAATTAGAAACATTATTAAAATCATTATATATGAGTTTAAAATGGATAAGGATCATATCAGACCTAAGGTAAGAGATAACTTTGCAAATCTCATTTTTTATTTGAGATTTGTTTGTTAGTGAGTATTTACTGGGGTATAATTATAATCCACTTCCATGTTTCATAAATATATATTTTAAAATATTCTTTATATCCTTCTATATTTATTAAAATTCAATTTTACCCATTTTTACTAAATGGTATGAATGGAAACTTTTTTCTTTTTCGGTACAAGGTACTTTTGGACTTTTTGGGAAAAAGTATAAGAATATTATTTGTTAACATGTACAACATGAACAAGTATTTACCCATTAATAATTCCTTATTTACTAGAAGCTTACCCTATGATATTATAAGGTTATTTTCACATAAAAGTATTTCTTCTAAAATTTTGTGCAATTTTGAGGAAGGAAAATATTTTTGATGAAGAAAGAATATTTTCCTAAAGAATTAATTTCAAGTATTTTCTCAAAAACATTTCCATCTAAGGTGACACTCTTTATATAGGGTTATATTTATGACCCTAATATTACAATGAATTGATTACATCTATGATATAATTTTATTTCGGAAATCCATTTTTTTATCAATTATGATTGAATGATGTCAAAAATCCAATTTAATTTCTTGGGTTATGCAATGGTGAATGTTTTTATGTTTTTGTGGCACATGTAAGAATGGTTACATTATGAGATGGGTTCGACCTATATGTACCTACAATGCATTGGGTAAATATTTATATTTCATAATATATACAAGACTAGAATGTAAAGTAAATATGGCTTGACAATATAGGGATGGAATGAGGAGTGAACTCATTTCAATAATGGATTTTTTCCGCTATGATGGTCTCGATAATGAGCCTTGACTAATGTGAAAATATTTTCTATTATTATGTGTGTATGCCACAAAATTTCATGAATTATGTTTTGACTATTGGGATTACATTGCACTTTTATGATTTATCCCACGATATGATATTATGATCTTTTATATGTAGGATTTTTTTTCAAACGTAATGTTCTAATGATTATGATATGATTTATATTTCCCTTGTTTAACATTACTGAGAATTTGATACCACCCTTTCATATGAATATTTTCCATAGGTCATAAAGAATTTTATTAAGTATGATATGTCAAAATGGAGTCATGTTTTGATGAAATACGTAGGATACAATGTAGATGTTTTATTAGCTTATTGTTTATTTTTTAGAGTTTCTAAAATAAATAAACATATACGGTTCGGTTTGGTCATTTCATTTTTATGAAATAAATATTATTCAATGGTGAATTAATATTTACATGTATTGTATGGGATGTTATAGTGGGAATCAGAGCAAATTTATTATAAAACATTGGAAACATGGATGAGAGAAATTTAGTATGAACCCTATGGATATGTCTATGTATAGGTTACAATCCTATCTAAGTGTTTTATATATGTTCATGAATAACCTGTGATAAAACCTAAAGTGATCTAAATTGAAATTTTTTTCTGGAATTATGTGGTTTTCCCATTATTATTAGGGTTTCTCACACTATGCTTCTTGGTTTTAGTCAATGGCTACAACCCGAAAGAAAAATGATAATGCTGAATGTGACGTGAAATGCAATGAATGTCCCCCTGAGAAAACAAATTTAATGGGAGTTGGAATGGAAAATATGTTAGCATTGGTAACTCGACTTTATCAAGCTATGAATCATGCATGACTTCCAAACGAGAAAAGGAGGGAGAAACATTCTGGTGTGTCCTTCCTGAGATAGCATCCTCTATCATTCAACGAGTGTTCTAGTCCATTAGTGGTTGAACAATGGATTAGTATCACTGAAAGATATTTTCCATTCTATAATGTTCAAAACATGATAAATTCATCTTAGTTGTCTATCCTTTGGAAGTCAGAGTTGATCAATTGGGGAATCATATCAAGAATATGAGGAAAAGAGATTAAATTGAGTCTATGGAATGGGACAATTTCAAGAACATAATTTTCAATAATTACATTCCTTGTATTCTTCAAAACAAGATGGAGAATGAGTTCCTTCAACTTATGAAAAATGATGATGAATATGTTGGTGCCTACAAAGAAAAATTGGCAAGGAAATAAAGGTACACTTCTGGAATTATTATATAATCTATTAGTAGAATTGATTGATTATTTAATTGCTTTAAACCAAGTCTCCGACGAGTATTGACCATCAGGGACTTTAGTAGCGACGGATAAATTGTTCGATGTGATCTCAATGTTGTGATAGAGATTGGAGTAACCCATCAGTCATATGGGTTTGATAAGAAGGGAAAAATGGTATTCAATGTAAAATATAATGACCACACTGAAAATAATATGAGTTCTCCATTATTCTCAATGTGTGGAAAGAAACATGGAGGTAATTTTCTTAATGGGACTAGTAAATGTTATATGTGTGGAAAAGATGGTCACAGGGAAGTGGAATGCTGAAGTGATTGGAAAAAGACGTTTAATGACGTGAACAAGTAAAAGGAAACACAAGATGCACCTCCTACACTTCAATGATACAAGTGAAAGGAAATGGGGAATTATGCCACTCAATGCCCTAATTTGAAGTTTATTTATGATGAAATACATCAACAAATTCTTAAGTCCAAAAACAAAGGATAGTTACATACAATCACTATCAATGATGTGGAGTACAATAATGATGTGGTGAAAGGTACACTTAACATCCACTCTAAAGTAGAAAATGTTTTATTTGATTCAGGATCTGCCCAATCTTATATTTATGAAGAATTTTCTATGGTTATAGTCATATTACCTATAGAATTAGACATTGAGTTAGCTGTGAAAACTTTTAATGGAACGACATTCACATAAAAAGATTATAACTATTATCCGGTTGAAGTTCGTGGGAATGTTTGTGCTACAAATCATGTGATCCTTCCAATTGTGGAATTTTATGTGATTCTTGTAATGGATTTGGTTTATTTATATGGAGATCATATCAATTGACATGTGAAGTCACAAATTTATATTCATGATCAAACTATTATCATCTATCGATGCAGCGATGAATATAACCTCCCATTAGAAACTTCTTCCATCTTATGGGTCTCGATTCCAATAAATGAAGGTCATGTATCTTAAATGGTTGGGTATAAACTCATTATTAAGAGTATACCCATTTTATGGTAGTTTTAATATGTCTTTTTAGAGGAATTTTCCAGTATTTTACCAAATCATGATGTGGTGTTTTTAATATAACTCATACTGGATGCTATACCTATTTCAAAGAAACCTTATAGAATGGCTCCAATTGAGTTGCAGGAGTCGAACAAGAAACTCCAAGAGAATATTGATAAGGGATTCATATTCTCTTGTGTGTCACCATGGGGATCACATATTCTATTTGATAATATGAAATATCGATCATTGATAATCTACATTGATTATCGAAAACATAACAAGATATCTATCAAGAACAAATATAATCTTCCCAACATTGATGAATTATTTGACCAACTATGTTGAGATCAAAACATTTCCAAAATTTATCTTCATTTAGGATATCATCAAATAAGGTTCAAATATGAGGATATACCAAAGAAAACATTCCATATAATATTTAATCACTATGAATTTATAGTGATTCCTTTTTTTCATTCTAATGACCCATCTATCATCACAGATCTGATGAATTGAGTCATTAGATACTATCTTGATCAGTTTGTGCTAGTCTTTATAGGTGATATTATTGTCTCTTCAAAGGGAAAGGAAGATCATTAAGATCACATGAGAATTGTACTAAAGACCCTGAGAAAGGATAATCTTTATGTAAAATTTACCAAGTGTGAATATTGTTTCCAGAAAGATTCATTTTTGGGTAACATAATCTCAAGATCGTGGATGTCTATGGATCCACAAAAAACAGAGGTTATTGGATGATGGTCGAGAACAACAACAACTGATATATGAAGTTTTCATTTTCTAGATAGATATTATCAATGTTTTTTGAATTATTTTTCATGATTATCTAATCTACTCACCATGTTGAGTTGGAGAAGAGTTATGTTCATTTTGGAAAAAGGAATGTGAAGATAATTTCAATGAGCTAAAAATAAGGTTATCCAATGCACGTATTATCAAACTAACTTATAGTGGAGAAAGGTCTATGATCTAAAGTGATGAATCCAATAAGGGTCTGGGATGTTTTCTCATGAAAAATGATATGTTGATATATTACTACTCACATTAATTGAAAATTCATGATCAAAATTACCCAACTCATTATTTGAAGTTCTCAATGGTAATCTTTTCATTAATGATATGAGGGAATTATCATTATGGTGACAAGTGTGATATTTATTCTGATCATAAAAATTTAATGTATACTTTCACACAAATAGAGCTAAATATTCACTAAAGAATATTGTTGGAGTTGATTAAGGATTTGGATTTCTAATACATTACCGGTACGGGAAAGTGAACAAGGTGGAATATGATTTGAGATGAAAATACCATGTATTCTTATCCATGATGAGGATCACAGAAATCCAATATTTATTGATTTTCAAAGGATGTATCTTCAAATTTTAAGGGAAGGGGAGAAATGTTATCTTTATCAAACAAATGTTGAACCATCTATACAAGTGTTGATTAAAGACGCACAAAAGGATGATGTAGAGTTACAAAATAAAGTGATAAATGTTCTTGAATTCAACCATGATTGTGATGAAATAATAAGGTTCAAGAACATGGTTTTATTCCCTCTATACAAGAATTAAATAAGGAGATGTGGGATGAGAGTCATAGTTCTTAATTATCTATTCACCCTGGAAGAAACAATATGTATAGGGACCTGAAAGTGTGCTTATAGTGGGATGGAATTAAAAGAGATGTCACCAAATATTTCTCTAGATTATTTGTTTTTTAGAAAGTAAATGCCTCTAGATAGAAGTATATGGGGATGTTACAAACATTAACCATACCAAAATGGAAATGGGAAAACATCACTACGTACTTTGATATCGAACATCCCTAAACATCCAATTGAAATAATGTTATCTAGGTTATATTTGATCACCATTCAACACTGTCTCACTTCATTACTATTATAAAGGATTTCTCTCTTGATCATCCTACCAGGATATATGTAAAAAAAATTAAGATTTCATGGGGTACCCCTTTCCATTATATCTGATCAGGATCCATGTTTTACCTCAAAATTAAGGGGAAGTCATTATCATTATCTGTATACATAGTTATGTTTCAGCACTGCTTATTGTCCTCAGATAGATGGTGAGTCTGAGAGGAAAATTAAAAATTTAGATGACATGTTGAGATATTTCCCTATATATTTAAAAGGTGGTTGGGATCAACAAATACCATAGGAGTAATTTTCAAACAATAATATATTTCAATTTAATATTTAGATGGATCCTTATAAATCTCTATATGAAAAGAAGTGAATAACACTATCATTCTGGGATGAATTTGGGGAATGAAAGCTATTAGTAACTGATATTATTGATGAAATTACAGAAAAGGTAAGATATATTCATCAACACATATGACAAGCTCAGAGTCAACAAAAAAGTTACACTGAAAACTGACGAAAAGAACTTGAGTTTGAGGTGGGTGATAAGGTGTTCATTCAAATATCTCTCTGGAAAAGACTAATGTGATTTAGAAAGTTGGGAACGCTGATCCCTAGGTATATCAGTCCTTTTAAAATAATAGATCATGTTTGGAAGGTAGCTTACTAATCTTTGATTTCATAGAATCTTTATCATGTTCATGATAGTTTCCATGTAACTCTCTTAATAATCTACATACCTGATACTTAACATGTACTAAGCACAAATGTCATACCACTGGAGAAAGATCATTCTTATAAATAAAAATGGATAGTGATTATAGATCGTAGTGAAAATGTTCTACGAAATAAGACCTCACATTTGGATAATTTTTTATGAATGAACCACTGATTTGATTACACAACATGGTATCTTGGGGAAATTATGAGAGAGGTATGCTCATCAGTTTGTTTCCATGTGAGGAATTTTGATGGTGAAATTATGTTTGAGGGGGTATAATTTATCAACCAGATGTTTTACGCAATATTTTATTTAAATATTTATTATTTTTTGGTAGCTTTCTTTTGCACGCAATCGTGAGTTTAAACAAACCGTGATATGCCCTTATTATAAAATTACGGTTATAGCCTAGCTGTTAGGTTAACTTGAATATTTATGACTAAATTATGAAAATACATTATGATTTCATTGGATATCAATAATTTATGGAGAATATAAATCAATTATCTATTTTTTGCAGTGAATTACTCTTGGTAATAAAATTAATGAGATATATATGTGTTATTTACTTAGTAAAATATTTTTTATATTCATCCAATTGATATTTTAGACACTGGGTGCGAATAAAACAATATTTGATATATAGAATACTAAATTTTTAAAGGATAGTTTTAAACCATTGAATGGATAACCCATTTTAAATTAATATTTTTACATATTAATAATTTCTATATGACAACATGAACATTTTATTTTCATGCAGGATATAAAAATTTACATTGGATAAATTTATGATATTTTTCTGATATCTTTCATGTTTTGACGAATAGTAATGATAAGTTAAATTTAAAATAAAAACAAATGTTTTCATTGAGATAATTTATAGTTATACCCTACCCTTTTTTATTCTTAATTTCCATACTTTCATTCTAGGGGTTCTGGTCATCTTGATAGACCGAATCTAGTTCTCTAAGAGGATATTGAGAGGAGGCACATAGAATAAGAGGTAATATTATTTACCAATTCAATAAATTTCATTATTATTATAATTCCACTACATTTGTTGTTTTATTATAAATTAATAACATCAATATCAATCATATACTGATATAAAATTATGAATATGAAACAATCATATTCCACCTTCAACCCATCCCATGTAAAATTAAATAACCACACGTGCATATGTATAACCAACCAACTCTACACTGTTGTGTAATCTGTTTTCACCACCAACTTATATGGATGGGTATAATAATGTAATTTATAACTATATATTTGACTGATATAAAATTATTTTGTTTCTGACATACTATACACCATCAACTTCAACACCATTCAACAATTCTGGGAACGATATCGTCGCTCAGGTGTACGTACTGCTTAACATCTCCACGGTGCGATGTGATTCATTCTACATAATCTTCATTAAATAATTATTATATAAATGAATTGAATGAATACATATGATATATATTATACTAATAAATTTTTTTAAATAATATAATTATAACCTAAAAATATGAATAAGAATTTATCTGACAAAACATGCATAAGAATATAAAGCATTTAATACCCAAATAACGAGTAATAATGAAATATTACTGACAAACGGATGGAAATATGATCAAAATTGTTATCAAAAAAATGATTTTGTTTTTATCATCAATTAGTAACATTATTTAAATCATTATAGATGAGGTTAATATATATACAAATCATATCAGACCTAAGGTTTGGGATAACTTTTCAAATCTCTTTTTCATATGAGATAGTTTATTATTAAGTATTTATTGGGTTATACTTATCATCTATATACATGTTTCGAAAATATGTATTTCAAAATATTATTTATATCCTAATTGATAAAATTATATTTCACTCATTTTTTACTCAATGGTTTGAATGGTATTTTTTTTGTTTTCAGTACAATCTAGTTTTTGACTTTTCCAGAAAAAGAACGAGAATAATGTTTTATTAACTTATAAGACATGAAAGGATTTTTATGATTTCATAATTCCTTATTTACTTGAAGAATAACCTACAATATTATGAGTTTATTTTCATATTAAATGATTTCTTCTAAAATTGTGTGGAATTATGGGGATGTAAAACTTTTTTGAAGTTGAAAGGATATTTTCCTCATGAATTAATTTCAAGTGTTTTCTAAAAAATATTTTACAAATAAGATGGCACTCTATAAAAAGGGTTATATTTCAAACCCTATTATTACTATGACTTTATTATTTTTATGATGGAGTGTTATTTTTGAAATCCATTTGTTTTATATCAATTATTATTGAATGATGTTTATGAAACCAATTTTATTGAATGGGTTATGTTATGGTTAATGTTTTTATGTTTTTTCTGAACACGTAATAACTGTTTAATTATGAGATGTGTGGTATCAATATCTCCATCATATGAATTGGGTAACTATTTATATCTCTTGAGATAGACATGACTGGAATGGAATGTAAATCCGGTTCAGTAATATAGGGTTGTAATGAATAGTGAACTCAGTTTTGTAGTTGACTTTGCCTGCTGTGATGGTCTCAACGATGAGCCTTGACAAATATAAAATGATTTTATTATGCTTATGTGTGTATTCCACAAAATTTAATAACATATGTTTTGACTATTGGGATTGCATATCACTTTTAATATTTATCCTATGAATTGATTTTATGAACATTTATATGCCAGATATGATTTCAAATGATATGTTCTTATGATTATGATATGAATAATATTTACATTTTTTACCCTTAATGAGAATTTGAGCTCACCCATTCATATGTCTCTTTTCCACAGGTCCTGAGGAAGTATATTATGTATGATAGGTCAAAATATATTCTAGTTTTGAAGAAATAAGTTGGACATAATGTAGATGTTTAATGAACTAGTTTTTTCTTTTCCCTAGTTTCTAAAGACACAAAACCTATATGGTCCTAGTGTAGTCTTCATTATGTAATGAAATAAATAGGTTAAATTTTGAATTAATAACAACATATAAACAATGGGCTATTATAAATATCATTTAGTTGAGACAACAAGGCTTATGGTACATACACTCTATCAATAATTGTTATTTGATAATGTAGATAATTTCCACATTACATTGATTTATGAAAACTTAGTGAAGATACTTAAAAAAGTTTTATGTAACTTGTAGAATGGTTAAAGTAATGGAATTAAATGATAACTCATTCTAATTCATGGTGAAAAGTTATGTTTGAATAATGATGTGAAAGATCATATATTTAAATTAAATAAATTTTATATAATAAATATGTTGAAAAAATATGGATGATATAATTTTAGAGAATCCATGATCATTTATATGTTATGTTAGGGAATATGAACTTAGTTGAGATACAGATTTGATGAGTTTTCCCAAAATCACATTGAAAATAAGAAATATCCATGATCTATGGCAGAAAATTTTATATAACTATTTTATAAATCTTGAAGAAAAATATTATATTCTAAAAAAATATTAATTAGGATGGAATATTTCATATAAAATGATAATGGTTACAAAAACATGTCTTCACAATGAATAAAAACATAAAAAGTTCCATTTGAGATCATTTTTATCATTACGGAAAAAAAATAAAATATAGGTCACATTCAAATGTTTATTTATAAAGTTTGTAGAGAATTATTTGAAAATAATTACCTATAAAACTTGTCTATAATAAATGATCTTATAAATGACGTAAAATAACATTTGGGGTATGATTTAAAAAATTATTATTTAATGTGATGAAAAAAGTTATAATAATTTTTTATATATTTTTTGAAACCCCAAATCATAAAAAATGAAACAAACATTACTTTCTTAATAGATGATGAAAGAAATATAGATATTAAATGAGATAATAGATAATTATTTTATAAATTCCAAAGGGGTACATTAGTGGGTATGAAAAATATGTAAAAGGAGGTGAATTATTCATTAAATATAATGAAAATCATTTTCAATAATGGTTTACTTTTCCAAAATAAATTTAATGAAGATATAATATTTGTATTAAAAGGTTAGGTTTCCACAAGATATACAGATAAGGTACCATTAAATAAATATTAGGGAATAAAACCCCAATATTTTCTGAAATAAGATCATGATAATGAACATTAACTCAACGAATGATGTATATTTAAGAAAAGTCTTTGTTGTAAAATTACAATAATAATACCAAGAACATGAGACTGGGTTACCATTAAATGGAAAATAAAACATCTGGATATGAATGATATTTTTTAATTGATTTAAATAAGTTAGTTAATATAATAAAAAAATAAATTATATTGTGCAATATTAAACAAGCTTCATGAAGTTTAAATTTGAGGGAAAAACCCTTTAAACCGTTGAAAATTTACTCTTGAAAGCATTTATGGATACAAAATCAAGTGAATCATTAAATTGAATAAATTTTAATAGTTTAATGATAAATATATTCATAGAATAGTATAAAAACAATTCCAAAGATAACATGGAATATCGTTGGAAATTTGTCTCGAGGACTGAGAATTTGAAATAATAAACCATTACATTATTTCCACGCATAGTCGAATTAAGTATAATGTCATTTATAAAGAAAAATTGTTATATTAACTTAATTAATATTATTTTTCACATAAATAACCTTTTATTATTTTCATATATAATTATTCATTATCTCTATATTTTTTTGTAATTATCTATTTCCAATATTTACTGTGATTAATCATGGTCATTTTGAAGTGGTTTAATTTAATGTGTTGTTATTAATTATTATCCCAAAGTTCCTCCTTCCAAAAACATAAAAGTTACTAAAATTGAACATTTTTAATAATTTATAATGTAATTATAAATTTTAGTTATTAATCACGATGATAATGTATTTGATGAGCATTTTCAGTAATTTATATTGGATAAATGTTGTTATTATAATTAATTATTGAAATTTAATTAGTACTATTATAGAATAAAAATATTATTTAAATATTAATATAAACTATTATGAATCGAAATATATCCTTCATATAAATTTACAACATTTTGTAGTTGGGTGAATAAACTAACATAGTAATAACATGATACAATATGTGTGTGTATGGATATAGAAGATATTAATTTGTTAAAATATCATTATGCAAAAAAATTAATTCCAATATTTATATGTTCTTCATTTTATAACCAAGATTTTGATGAGTTATATAAATATTATAAACTACAAATATGTTTTCACTTGAAAAATATTATTTTTCATCTTGGAGTTTTTAGTCTATTAGTTTTAAAATGATCATTTTTTCAAATATTACTTATAAAATTCTTTATTTATATTCCCTGATCCCATTAGTTTAACTATACATGATTTTTGGTGATGAAAAATGAATC
Source organism: Viscum album (assembly GCA_963277665.1). NCBI lineage: Eukaryota > Viridiplantae > Streptophyta > Magnoliopsida > Santalales > Viscaceae > Viscum > Viscum album. Next base: position 1,444,667,465 of record OY728151.1, on the reverse strand, counting down.
ATTTCATTAATTTATGTGATACTCCATACACACTGTGATAAATGTTTTCATTTATTTTATTTAATATGATGGGAATAAATAATTTTTATAATCAAAATTTAATAGTATTTTATGGTATTATTTTAAATAATTTCATTATATATATATATATATTTATAATGGTTTTGGGTACTATGGGTGATATAGATAAATAAAGTAAGTAATAGAGAATGTGTTACATACATTGACAATTACTATCTTCTCATGAAGTATCATTTGGGATTGTTGGTCTTGAGGAAATTTGATTCCAATAGTGGCAACAAAAAGTATAGAGGGGCTCTAGTGGAAGTGAAATAGAATAAGATAAATGGGACTTTGGAACAATTATTGTGAGTTGATGTTTATATAAGTTTGATAAATTTTTATGAGGATCAAAGGAAAAAATCATTGGAAATGAAATTTAGGCGATATATATATATATATATTTAATTGCATGAGATCTAGTTGTGTTTGGTGGGGAAATGTTGGCGAGGAAAATAGGCAAGACTTTCCAAATATAATAAACATTCATTAATGTATACGTATCAATGTTATTTAAATTTTTTTTTGAGATTCTTTAGATTTACCATTTAAACACTTATTAATATTGAATTAAATATTAACATTGTAATTATGTTATCACAAAATATATAAGATACACCATCATACAAAATTCTGACCCACTAAATGCAAATTTTTATTCAATGTATGATAATTAATTTAATAAATATGAGAAATGTAACTTTTAATTTATGTCATATAAGGCGTTAAATTTTTTTTATAGAAAAAGTTGATTTATTCAGTAAGTATTCCAAATAATATTTAGAATTTATTAAAAATTAGGTGGGTTTTAATTTCTTTTTCATATATAACTAAAAATAATATTAGAGTCTTTATATTAAAATATGTCATGTTAATTTAATATCATAATATTTTGAATAAAATCATTCTTCAAAAAAGGAACATTTTTACCATCATAATTACTATTTATCTTAGATAATTAATTTCCATCTTAAAACAGAATTATTTCAATAAATAATTTTAAAATTATAAAGGGAATTCAAATAATATAATATTAATCACTTTCTAAAATTTATTAAATTATATTATAATATTATCACATATAAGGAAATTCTGAGAAACTTATGCCTTCTAATCAAGAAACTAAATTACAACATTCCTACTAATAAATATTGGATGCATGTTAACATTTTTCTATTTTATATATTTCTAATACATTAAATATAACCCATTATTTAGAGTTAATATAATAATTTTAATATCGCATGAATATGCATTTTTTGGAAAAATTATTTTATACATATCCTGATTAATTATTTTGATTTAGATATACTAGATGAATTTTATAAATCTATTAGTATTAAAAATGTAATTTATTTTTTACATTAAGATATATTTCTTAATTAAGTTGTCTATATATATATCCTCTAATTAAATGAATACATTTTATCATATATATAATTTTCTCGAACTCAATTTGTTTAGATTTTTATGTAAAACATTATATTTAAAAATATTTATATAAGGGAAATAAATTGTGAAATACCATGTTTTTAGATTATTCAACATCAATGAAATGATGTCCTCATAATTTTATTTACTAAATACAAATAGGGTAGTTATGCGTGTCTATAAGATAGAGATGATACCAGATATAAATTTATAATGAGGATTTATCCTCACTGTCATTTTTTTCACTAGTGAACTCATATATTCACTCATGATAGGAATATAAACAATGTTTAATTTTTTATGACCTTTTGTGCTAAAACCACCTATATATTAGAGTTAATTTATCCTATAGAGTTTATGGATTGAATAGTATTAATATGGGATCATCAATTGATATTTATTAGTGTTTTTACTTCATTGGGAATTATCATAGTCATGAGAGACAATCCATTCCAAATGTCACATTAAATTTGAATAAAGATGGATATCAAGAGATATAGGAAGAACATTGAAATAAAAATATATTAGTAAAATTTATAAATATAAGATACAATAATAATCTACTGGATTATTTTTTCAATTCAATATCAAAACATCAGGGTGGTGATGTTATGTCCTCAATAATCACACAGATACAATGGAGTGGGTCAAATATGAAAAAATTACAATAGATGTAGTTCTTAAGATGATAATCACTATCCATCAATCTACAAATTTTTTGAAAATTATATCTTTAGTTTTGGTTAAAAATTCAATCCCATTATGTCATTGTATTCGGATTTTCTATTTCCTTATGTTCTTATTTCCATTGTATTAGAGAATAGATTTGGATATTGCCCATGTTTAGCCTATTTTGGCCATAGACTATTAGTGTTTCCATTGAATGAAAATAATTTATTTTCACAGAATCGATTACAATTTTAATTAATCCTTAAAAATTAGTTTCACAATGATTTCATTTTTGGCACATAAAACATCACTTAGTTTTTTTATTACATCCCCCATGGGGATTATAACAACATTTTTGACATTAAAGATACTCAATCAACATTCCTTCAACATATTGATCACAAGACCAACTGTGATTGTTGATCTATATGATTGTTTTTATGAATGGAAAATAAAGTATTTCAATGTGATAAACCATGATTCTTGCAAGAGAAATTTACATAATCAAAATATTTCTCACTGCAGTACTTATGAAATTTACATTTTTATTAGTAAATATATATACTATCAAAGAAATCTGTTGTTTAAAAGAATAAATTGGGTATATTTATTTCTATATCCAAAATAATATATAGTTTGTGGTAGAAATCATAATATATTTTTTTAAATATAATTACATGAAAAATTCAACCTCAAAGTGTCTTACCATTCCAAATTATTTCACAATATTTATAATCATGCTAAATCACACTCTTTTCTATCTCAATTTATTTTTAATGGATGATTTCAAATTCATTGAACAACATGAATAAACTAATATGTACATCCTAATGTACTATATCATGAATGTTCTTAACCAAATAATATTTAAAATGAGTGACCAGGAAGATGTGTAGACTTAGGAAAACTCATTATACACTAGGGTTATAGTCGTGAAAATTCTCAACAAACCTTTTTTTGGGTGACATACCGTAGATGAATCTATGTTTCATTAACGTTCACATTCTATTATATATACAAGTATTAAATTTCACAGGTATCAACATAATATATAATCTATAATATTCCAAAACATCAAGATGTTATATTATAATTATTCTTATCTATAAGATATATCTATTGTGTTTTCATAACTGTTCTATTACCTTATTACCCCAAATGAAAATAATATTCCTTAGAAATAACAAAACCCTACTTTGATACAAACTGAAGAAACCAAAGTGGAACGTATTTTATTTTACAACAATTCTATTATGTAAATATTACATCTCACATAAATAATAACCCAATATCTAGAAAATAATGATTAGTTTATATGAGGATATTCAATATAATAGGTATATTATAAAATCATTGTGAACATTTCCCCATAATTATACCACACTATACACCATTTTATATTCATATAAATTAATCTCGTCATTAAGGATGGATGATATGGATTGAAGGAAATATATTTTTATTTTTATTTCTTGATATTTCTCCATTTAAATAGTTTGGTAGGGAATCCTTATATAAAACCGAGGGCTCTATGAACAAATTCGGAATGCCATGGACCAATGTGTGATGACCCCCTCACTCCCAAGATTTTAAAATAAATGAATATAGGTAATGAACCACATGTCCTTGGACCTGTAGGACATGGGTTGGAAACTAGCACAGAGGGTATAAGAATCTCAAAAAAGAAGGAATTACCCCATATAATGTAAAAATGGATTAGAATATCGAATAATAAACAACAATAAAACACTTGTATAAATTTTTAAAAATCCTTAAACCATCCCACATACATGCACAATAACAATATATAAAAAACAATTGTCTCCTATGTGAAGTAATGAAAGTCAAGACTTATAGAAGTTACTCAACCATAACTCAAACCTTTTTTTGAAATGTACATCTCAGTCCCCAAATTCTTCTTGGAAACAAAAATAGTCTTTATTATATATAGGGTAAGTATAAATGTACACTTATTAAGTACATGACCAAACCATCAAGTTCACCTATGAAATGATCACCCAAATTGAACATTGATAAAATAGTATCACAAAAAAAACCTATATTGTTCATATATGCAAACAAATCCTCATTATGGATCACTAAACAAATCACAGATTCAATATAATAATATAACATTGATATAATAAAATATAATGGTTCCATGCTCATACATCCCAACTAATTTTATACTATCACACCCCAAAGTCTAACATCTTGTTCTACCGTCCCTTACATACTTATCACATCACCCCTCATCTCCCAAAAACACACATAGGCCATCCCTGATGTGGGTTGGGACACATCCTAACCTAACCCAACATTGAATAGTTTATCATTTGGTATTATCATATGGAATCTTCACATAACATCTCACTTAAAAACACTTGGGTTGTAACTTCACATATCATCACGTAACTATATGTTTATGGTATTAAGAATGTAAAGTAAATCAACCTTGTTCCCTCCAAAAAACACAGAGGACCCCACCAAATATCACATATCAAATCACCCTCATCACATTTCATATCAACTGAAAAAACCTTGTCCTTATATTGAAAACACGCCCAAAAACACATAGAAGTTCACAATTGATTGAAGAGTGGGGAAGAGGGTGGTTTCATCCATATGTATCACCAATTACATGGATGTGAAAGAAAACAACTCATTCCCAAAACCATCGATCATTGGTATGGATATCCAACATGGGTAGGTAATGTGTTGAAATAACATAACACACATGAAAAATGGATTTCACGCAACACTGAAACTATGGGTTCACATAAATTTCACTAGAACAGTCAACATCACCACCACTGCACCACAAGAAATCCATGAAAACTGCTGCAGCTACTACATGAAATACACCAAAAAAATCACCACCCAATCCATCTAATTATAAATTCAATTATATGTGCAACCACATTTATTCAATAATCCATTTTACTTCACAATACCAAATAAATTAATTAATTTATTTTATTTTGGAAATTTTACACACATAAATTTTCATCCTGTCTAATTTATTTACCATCCTATCTATTTATGATTCATCAACTGAACATTATTCGATGGATAATCCTGAAACTAACTAATCCTCCTTGAAAAAACTCACCAACTCATACAACAACACCCATAACACCACACATTCTCTATTATTATCATTCCAAATAATCCTATATCTCTCACACTAGTAACAAAACATTATATATCCCTTATAAATCTCACAAAAAAACACTACTCATAATAACCACATCCCCCCACAAGTCACCACTACACATCATCACCACTATTCACCCAATCCTCTTCAAACCACATCAGACAAATTCTCATGTCACATCAATGATAACAAACCATTATATCACAGAACAACACATTACATTTCAATTCTAATCGCCTCCATCATCACAATATATCCCAAACCATACAAGGAAATACAACAATAATAAGAGTATGCCACTACAACACATTCCAACTCCAAAAGGTATTCAAAATATTTTATCACATTATCACATAATTTAGTATAATTATTATCTCACAAAATAGATTCCATGGGAAATGGATTGATTATCAAAATATTTCTCCTATATCATTTATTCAGATATAAATCACACAATAATAGAAAAATGATCTTAGTAGATATCCACTATAGTAAAAAAATCACGAAACGACAATTATTTTCAGCAATGGAATGAGGAATGAAAAAAATTTGTCAATGCAATAAAATATTAAGACCACTCCCCATTACCATCAATTTAATTTTTCCCAATTAATTATATTCATTGTTATGATCCTTAATATCCCTCAATGTAGAGAAAGGGAATGAAAAAAATCACACATTATATATAAAAAATATTGAACAAGGATACCATACCACTAAATTTTTTTCTAATATTGAAGCGCACCACATGGAGTAGAAAATACAAGACATAAACCATATCTACATCATGAGACCACATATCATCATACACCACTCTAATGGGGTTTTAAAACATCACACAAAAAAGACCTCATAGAAAACAACTCAACCTAAATTGAGCTCCTAAGGAAGAACACAAATAAAAAATAAGGTAAAGGAATAACTCTCAACATATCGCTAAACAGAAACTAATAGACCATAAGGATAAAAACAATGAGAAAAGATCTACAGTATATTGCTAGGTTGGATAAGTTTTTTTTCAAAAACTAAGAGCCAGAATGGTCAAATAATGAAAAAAACAATCAAAGATATGTTAAAACAACCTAGAAAATTCCCCATTCACATCTTGATTTATATATTCACATCGTTAATTAAATTAGTTTCATGGTTTAAAATTCATAAATATATTTTAAACTATTTGTTTTCTATATATTTATTTCACTAAATTTTATGTCACCTTATTATAAATTAAATGGACATCATGAATTCTGGTTTCATGACTTGAATATCTTTAATAAACTTTAACACAACAACAAACAAGAAGTGAACTAGTTTTCATTACAAGATTTATGGTAAAGACTCATGATGTGATTTCAGTTTTATTCATGAATCACCTAAAACAATACTCGTGTATCACCAACCTCCACCAATCCTCCTCTAGTTTCCACTACAAAATCTCCAACCAAATACGCAGAAAATTAACTTTCTTATAAAGCATAGATAATCACATTAAATACCTATCAAATGATTCTCTATCCCAAGTATAAAAAAAACATTTAAGTAAATAAATGGGTCTAAACAAAAACCCCACGAGATACCTCTCAAGGATATCATTACACCACAAACACTATTACTATCCAATAATTCCTAATGAAACACCCATAAATCACCTCACATGACCACATCACCATATCACGAAATCACCTCAAATTATATTGAATAACACCACATAATAAAAAACCAACCAAAAACTACCACTTCTCCACACAGTAATCTCATCCTCTTAATCATTTTTTTCCGAAATCCACTGCAATAGAAAAACAACACTACCCCAAAAACACAAGTCATGTAATTCCATCCTCCATGAAATTATATTGTATTATTTGGGTGGAAATAAATCACATTCATATATTAAATACATTAATATATATCCTATAATGATTAAGAATAATTCACTCAATATTCAATTTTCATAATCATTATCACTCATCATAATTCAATAAAACAACACATCTTATAAAAATCAAGCTAAAACCAAAATGGAATCCATGAAAACCCAAAAAATATAATGAAAATCATAAAATAGAAATTGGAAATTTGCACACATCTATGTATCAAAAACCCATGTATTCTTCTTGATACCTGAAAGCCTCAAAAACATACTAACCGACCGAATTTTCCATCCACGAAACACCTTCTCTTGATGATGCTAGTTCTTTGCTGTCTAGTCTTTGAACAGTGTGCCATCCTTTATATGCAAATATCCCCAGTCAGTGATGTGTGAGTCTTCATGAATATACTAATAATATTGGGAACAAGAAATATTTTATAGATCGTTTTTATATGTTTTCGTAATTCCAACTAATACACCACACAACCAACATGACCACACACCTAGAAAGGGAAAAGAAACATGGGAGAATGGTTAGTCACCCCTCAAAACCTATGCATCCCTCATAAAATTAAGGGACATAAAAACATGGTATTAATCCTAAAACACCAGGGGGCTCCTCCTACGATCATCATACGACTTATGACAGTCCTATGCTCCGATCATCCTCTGTCAAACCAACTAGATCTTCTTGTTTGTTTTCAACACCACATTTGGAAAAAAACCTATTGACTCCCAAACACCTATATGTGAGAATGGGTAACGAAAAATCAACTCATACAATTATTTATATGGGTCCATACCTATAAATGGATGAAAATTTTTAATTTATAAAAACTATAATATATGAATTTCCTTTTCCCATGACTTTCCAAAGTACAATATGCATGATCGTAACATAGACTCTAAAATTGGGATTCTATACTCTATATTCCCATCACTCAATGGGTGGAGAGTAATGATAAGGAAAATTGGTAAAACAATTAATACTAAAATCCCCAAGGGAACCATGAGGTAATATAAGGATCCCAATCAGAGATGATTCCCATATTTATCCCACGATTACTAACCACTTCATCCATATACAGTTTCACTAAAATAGTCGTAGTGTTCAATTCATAGATCCCTAGAAAGTGTTCACTCTTTATAATTTATTCCACCATAACCCTAATGTAATCATATACTCATGTATTACAAGGTAACCTTATAAAGAAATCAATTGATATTTCTTCCCATTTCCACCTGGGGACATCAAAAGACTATGCAGAACCACTCAGAACATGGTTATCCACTTTCACCTCATGAAAAAATAGACAGAAACCAAAAACTCATCCACTAATTATTTCATTCTCGACCACTGATATTTTTTTTCTGAATCCAAGATAGATCCTTATCACATCAGGATATAAAACTAAGGGTGATTTTTCATACAAATCGATAACTTCCTCATGAATCACATATGGAATTAAGAAGTAGAATTTGTTAGATAAGGGTAACTAGAATCCCCTCTACATATAGTCCCAAAGAAAAAACCAAATAAGGAGTAACAATGTATTGGGAGGCACCCAAATCAAAACAACCAAACACTTGGGTATATGATAATCTAATCATTCCTCAAAAAACTCTTGAATCTATTGGCACAAGTGCATTTAATGTGTGCATGTGACCATTACTAGATCTTATACCTCTCAGCTATCAGCCTATATGACAACACTCAAGCCTAGGTACCAACTAATGAGGGTTATAACATGGTTTCCCTCTTATAAGTCCACAAACTCTTAGCTATTGAGGAAATTCCAACAATCCCTTATGCTAAAACTACCATGGAAGAAATTATTGCTACTAACAAAATAGAGCCTGACAACCTATCTGAAACTGACATCCTCAAGAAATTGTACATTAATATAGGTGTTTTCAATGTCTTCCATAGATGTAAAATGTAAATATAATTCATCCATAAGGTTTATGGATGCTATATTTCCTAGAAGAATGATGAACTATCAAACACTGATTACTCCTCAATGGCTGGAAATTTGACTTCATAAACCCTTATAGCACACTACATGGAACCTAACTCATCAAGACATCTTACTAGACACTTTTATTCGTATCAAAACCCAAATAAACTATCCTCTCTATATCTTCATTCTTTTCCAATAACTCTAGATTATTAGGGTTTGTAAATGGACTAACCTTATACATGATCACTAGGTGCAAAGACTCCAATGAACCCTGCTCTCTGGACCACTCATCAAGAAAAACATCTCTAGAAAAGTGAAAGAGGTACATGAACCATATTATATGCTCATATTCACTCAGGATACCCTGATAAAAATATAGAATCTCTTCCCTCTTGGATTCCATCATTTTCAATGAAAGGATCTCAAACCGGAACGAAAATTGTAATTCAATCCAATCCGTATTTTCATCTTTATGGTCACAAATAAACAACATCAAATACTAGAATTCAACACCATAAAACGAACTAAATTCCAATTTTTCTAAATATGACACTCGGATATATTAAAATAATAACATTGTATTTGAGGGAATATTTAAAACAGAAGAACATGATATGAAAAAATATAACACCTCAAGACATTAAAATATATTTATTTTAATATTAAATATATTCAATGTATATCATTATAAGGAACACTAATTGAATCTTGGGATATCTGAAACACTGATTTTATCTTTCATTACACACAACACTGTTTTTAAAGGAATTATGTATTATTATTAAAATATTATTCTTTAATATACTATTTATAAACTAATGAATAAATTGGTGGAAATTAATATTAAGAAAAAAATTAATAAAATATATATTTTATAGTAGTTAATTTTTTATTTATATATTAGAAAGAAAATAATAATAGTCTAATAGAAAAAGAAATGTTTTCGGAAAAACTATATTTTTCTAAAATAATGTTTTGTCATTCTTTCTACACATAATTGAAAATTAATTTTTACCAATTTTTGAAAATATATTTGAATAAAAAAATGTTATTTTTTATATTAGACCACAAAAACTACAATAGCTATATTTATTTTTAATTTTCTTAATGATTAAATTTTTAATTAATTGTGAAAAATACTTAATTTTAATTGAAAACAACCTATTATTTTATAAAATTTATAATGCCTGAATGTATTTATAATTGTTTTTAAAGTTCAATAATATATAAATTAATCCAATTTGGGTCATTTTAACCATTTTAATATAGTATTCTATGAAAAAAATATAAACAGTTAAACATTTCAATTTATAAACTCATTTTCTCTTCACATATTTGATATTAATTTTAAGTTAAAATTTTCTAATTTGGTGAATTGAGTTTGTAGAAGTGGATATAATAATTATAATAATAATAATTTATAATTTGTAATATGTTCAAAATAATTTTTGACCAAAAGGATTAGTATGAAAAAAAAATTTACGACAGTTAAGGAAAAAATTGATCTATCTAGAATTAAACTAATCTGATAGAGGTAAATGAAAAATGAACAAGACTAAAAACTTTTTTATGGAAATATTTCAACCATCTCACAGCCATGGATTTATAATGGACCATTTTGGTCCTTTCTCACATATGAAAAACTTTTGATCACTCAGTTCATTACCAAAATACCCAAGCGTGTCCTCTCCCCCACATTAAGAATGTAACACCCTCTCCTATCTTCTTCACACATTCATGCCCTTTTTCGGCCATGAATGGCACAAATAACATCCAAAAATAACTCCCCTAATCTTATAAGACTTATTCTGTGTAAATAGACATCATATGATTCCTTTATATCAATACAAAGAAGGATAACCTTAGAAGAGTTAAGGTTCTTTGATGAGTGTATTTATTTCATTTCTTTCCCATCATCATTCAATTTATATTAAAGAATTATATTATAATAACCACATTATATTAAACATACTATTATGTTTTTATAAAAATTTCATTACCTTTAATGATCCCCATATCCATCATATGTTTTATGAAATCATCAATGTTGTCATGGAATACGTTCCCCTCGCGACCCGATTCATTCATTGTTCTATTACCTATTTCACAGTTGGTTATGATGAAGGATATAAACTATATATATTATATTTATGAAATATTAATATCTCTAAATTAGTTATATCACATAAATTATTTTTTTAATTTCCTTTCTATGAGGGATATAATAACATCAGTGTTTTGTAGGGCCGACAACCACTCGATGAAGTGATCTGATTCGTTATTCAATAACACTTTACATTGAAATGTAATAAGGTTAATGTTCCTAATTATATGTGATATATATGAAATAATCATTATATTCATGAAATATTTTTTCACTCTAGAAATGTAACATATATCATTATATTTCATTTATTTTTAACCACTTAATGATGATAACAACATTCATGTACATGTGGTCTATCGACTTCACGAATTGATGTGCATCTCCTTTCATCACCACAACATAGGGATGATATATTTATATATAAGTATGAGATATGGTTTATAATATATTATTTTCATTATGGAGTGATAATATATAACATATCTAAATTCAATAAAGTTATTTGAAAATTTAATGCAATACTCATCCGTACATACATCCTACCATCTCGAAGATTGTAATGTGCATCATTTTTTATAAACATATAATCCGGAATAGTTTAAAAAGTATAATTGAAAAATAAATATGATAATTATGGCTAGATTATTTTCAATTAGATAGTATAACTATATAATAATCCATAGAAATTGATTTTTCATGACAATACGCACATGAGAAAATATGAAAATTGACGCCTAAATCAGTGAAAATAGTGAATGTATATTGATGAACATGTGATAATATGTTATTATTGGTTCACATATGGTATTATAAATATTAATATTTGTATATTATTATTTAATAAATTTTTAAAAACAACTATTTTAGAATTTAAATAATTTTCAATAAACAATAGGCATGAGGTAAGAGATTTCATAAGATAACTTCTGTTAATTTGGTTAATCTAATACTTTATTGATTACGTCATCCTAAGATTATGTATATAATGAATTTTTATTACCTTATTTTTTTAATGATGATTTTTTATAAGGATTTATATTTTTTTATAAAAACAATTTATTAAAAAATTATTTATCACTTCAATTTTATGATCAATTTGTCGGTTTATTTCACAAACTCATTTTAATTGATATTGGTTAGTCCTTAATTTTATTTGAAGGGAATTATATGATCATTTCCTAATAAATCTATTTTATTTTCTCCTCCTCTATTTATTTATGATATTTTCACGTAATGTTAAAATTTTATAATCATTTTTTCAAAAATTAATTTAGAAAATTATTAAAAAAAAAAAGCAAACTTCATTTATGTCTTCAATCAGAATTTTTTTTATTTAAAATATACTTTTCCCAAAAAAAATCAAAATGTTTTTAGCAATAAAAAAATTATTTATTGATTGAATGTTTATATGTTTTTACTAATTATTTTTTCTTCAAATGATTATTTTGTCTCTCTCAAAACAATCCTCGTTTGGATTTTATCGAAAATGGGATATCAACATTATTAATATTTTATAAACAAGGATATTTCATAAATTTTTTACTGTGAAAAAGGAGTGCTATTTTTAACTTTTAAAGAATGTATATAATTACCCACCATCGTGAAATTAATTTATTTGATTCTGCCATTTCATGTTTACAAGTATCTTTCTAATGTAATTATTTTTTAATGTGAATTTCTATGAAATGCATTTTCAAAAAAAATTCAAACTAAATTGGATATTTTCCTCAATAATGTAATTAAATATAATTATATTTTATTTATATTAATAAGTGATAAAAAACATTATTCTACATATACTCCACCTGGGAGTTATTTGATTGAAACCAAATTTATTATTCTTATGGATGATTTATGGTCATTTTGACAATGGAAAGTACTAAAATTATATTTAATAGTAAGGAATAATATTCATTAATTTAATTGGTTATTTGATATATGATGAATTCTTTGGATATAATGTTGATGGTGGGGCTTGGACTATTTATATCCCCCCTAATGCATCTATATGTATCATGATAAAAATCAATTGGCCATGTTAAATGGGTTTCTACCTATAGTTTTAAACCATCCTGTGAAACGTCATAACATTAAATATATCATATGGGTTATTTTCCAGATGTTATAAATTATCTTGGGGAAAGACCTTGATAGTATATAATTTCATCTCCTCTGTCATGAAATCTAAAAGTTAAACATTTCCATTATTAATAATTCATTTATTATTATCCATGAGATTATCACTATGATATTATCTATGGATGCATAAAATTATTAGTTATTTGATTAAATATAATGTGTTTTCAATTATTTAAATTATTTTGTTTCTTTATCCTTATCTTAGCATGATATTACTATCATTAAAATGGAATTTTTGTTTATTTATTTAACAATAAATGTTGATAATGCTTATTGATTCATGGGATATTCAACTATAATTGACCCTAACTAATCCTTTTAGAACACCCTTATTTGTTTCCTTATTAAAAAATCCATGAATTGTAATATTTTTCATATGAATGGACACACATGAGGGAATAATAGTATTATTTGAAAAATTATGCTATAATTTTATCATTTAAATGTAATATAGAAATAATATATGTATCAAGTTTACCAAGCCTACTAAATAATCCAGTCCATCAAGACATGATTCATTGTATCATATGAATGTGTAATAAATCATTCATCAACTCTGAGATACTTAGATTTAGTTTCATTATAGTTGGTATCTATTGAATTTCAGTTGAATCCATGAGAACAAGATTTAGGAAAACAAAGCTTAACGAACATAACCCTATAATAGAAATTGAAAATATGTTTACAAGAAGATACTAAAGTTTCGTATTGTATATAATATTTTGTATTTCCTAACAATACATCCCAATCATGATATTAAGAGATAACATGGTTTTGGAAGAGAGGTACCATAGGCTATTAATTCTGAAAATGGGATATCCAACCAGACCTGATCATTACCTAGTTCTTGAAAACATTTCTTACTAGGGACCATGTTTGACACTCTGAGTGGATATTCATTGGATAATATAAATTTTAATTAAAACCCATAATGAAGGATTTTAAAATATTTATAACCATAAATAAATAATTTTTCATAGTTTAGAAATGGATACTATAATAAAGAATGGGAACCAAATTTTTTAAGATAATAAAAATATTATGAATGATCATTCTTTATATTCTATTAAGCAACAATTTTGATGGGAACAAGTCTCCAAATCATTTCTATTATATGTTGAAATTGTATCAGGTACTTACAATTTTGTGACAGAATTTTCTACGTGTAATGGATTTATAGTGAATCCATTTAAGAACAGTACTATAAATATTGATATTAATAAAAGAGAGTAATGGAATGAAGGATTTTGTTTCAGATGATATAGTTGTGGAAAGAAACATACTGGTAATATTCTTGAAAGGAAGGGGTGCTTTCTATATGTGTAGAGAGAATGTCCAACATGATTGGGTTTTCAAGGGTAAGAAAAAACTTTCCAATGTGTGATGCTTAAACTATAAGGAGATGTGTCACTACACAAATAATTATCTCAAATAATCAATGTGATATACTATAAAAGAATGTAATGGATCACGGACAGGTTTATTATACTTCCACAAATGAGGAGTATTGATTATGTTTATTATGCTTGGATTCAAAAATTACGTCCTTTGAGTGTTTTATTAATGATATCATTATTATAAAAATTATTAAATTTTTTAGGATTTTATTAATATACCTTTTCTCTGAGGATTTGAAATCTTAGGTTGAATAGTACCAATGACCAAGGGAAATAATTTAGTGGAATGTTAAACATATTGGGAAAACATTATTTAGTGAAAGATAACCCATAATATGTTCCTAATGTCTAGATAAATAGATGATTGATATGAATAATGTAAATTGGATTACATTACTACCTTGGAAATAAATAATGATATGTTCATTGTGTATATTCAATAAAATTAATTACTATTTTATGGATTTTAATTTTTTGGGAGGGACATAAAATAAAAAATTTATGAAATGGTTTTATTTTAATTATGGATGTAGCTTTTAAGATTAATGAACTATTCATCAAAATTTGATTTATGCATATTGGATAATTTAGGGAACCATTAAGGTTTTGGAAATTTTTAAATTATATATGAAAATAATTTTCACTCTTCAAGTAATATTAAGATCTGTTAAAAGTGAAATTTATTTCTTTGGGCATAAAAAATTCAATTTTTTATATCCATTTCTTGGAGTATGCGTGGCATTGGAAATTTATTACTGCAAAACCAATGGAAGAAATTATATTTACAAAACATAATCACATCTAGTAAGTATATTTCCATATATTATTATATTGTATAATAATTCATCATCTTCAAGAAAAAGTATTTTGAAAAAAAATATCATTACCATCAATTTTGATTATATCAATTGTTCTTCAAACCAATTTGGCTTATGGTTTCGTAGTTTTTAACCTTTTATAGATTCATCACTTTCTAATGATCAATGAACACAATAAATCTAAATTGATCCATGGGAATTATTTGTTTCATCCCTCTCCATGTATTCACTTCCCACATATGTTCTATATCTGGAAATCCTACTCATTTGATTATTCCAGATGACCTTCAAACTTCCCATTCTCTCTCATTTAAGGGATTTTTAATTAACCTTTTATTTTGAGGGATTTTAAATAATTTTATATCAAAATATCAAACATTTTATTTTCAAGATCATGTAAAAATTTTTGGGATTCTAATTTTTAATGTGGATATTATGTAACACCAATAGATTTTAAGATAAGAACATTATATTCAAAAGATTGTGTGAAATAAAACACAAAGCTTATAAGAAAATATAACACCCAACTATTTTAAAATATATTTATCTTAAAATTTAATACCTTCAAAATCTTTCATCTCATAAAACACTAAGATTATCATAGGTTACATGAAACACTATTTTTAGCTAGCATTACACTCAATACATATTTTTAATAACGTATGAAATATTATTATAATATAATTATATAATATAATAGTTGCATCATAAGGATTAATGTGGGGGTACTGAATAGTAATAAATAAATTATCAAAATATATATTTAAAATATGATAATTTTTTACTTAATTTTTTTAAATAAATTTATAATTATTTAAATCAAAAAAATTCGTTCTAAAAACATTATTTTTCTAAGAGAGGGTTTAATTGCTATTTTCCAACATGATTTAAAATTAATTTATACCAATTTTAAAAAATATTCCACAAAAATAAACTTCATTTTTATATCATATTGTGAAAATTATCATATCATGAATATTTTGGATTTTTCTAAAATGATTCATTTTTTGATGAATAGTGATAAATACTAAATTGTTATTGAAAAATGCCTTTCAATTTAAATAATTTTTAATTTTAATTTGTATATTTTATTATTTTTATTGAAAAATTAGAAAATTTTATATAAATTAACCAAATTTAGGTCATTTTAATCATTTTTATATTCAAATTAGTTATAAAACATTTGGAAAATTATTAACATTGTCACTTAGAAACTAGATTTCTCATGATGTATGCATGCTTATTTTTATATTTTAATCTTCCAAATCTATGAATATAATTTTGAAATAATTATTTATTATTTTGAATCATCATAATTCATAATATCTAATTATTTCAACATAATTTTTATCCAAAATTAATTTTTGAAAACCGAAAAAAATAATTGTCATGTTTAAAGTCAAAATTAATTTATCGGGTGTTAAACTTAATAGATAATGGTACAAATTTCTTATACACATGTTATAAAATTATTTTCTATCCATATTTATACACTTATATATAAGGGTCATAATGTCATATTTTCCTCATTTTTACATATGAAACTCATGGGATCAGTCAATTCATTACAAAAACACAAATTGTTTCCACTCCCATAGTTATAATAAGTCACAAAATGTCCCTTGTTTTTAATATCTTAACACACATTTTGGTTTATCAAATACCTACCCAAATCACATCCCAAAATCCCTCCCCTCTTCACAGAAGACTTAGTTTTTGAATAAACCGATCCTTGGATGGATTTAGTGTAAACCTATGAAAGATACATGATGAAGTGGTCATATTCCTCAATGAACATCCTGAGTTTATTTATTTCCCATCCTCCTCAAATTATTATTAAAAAATTATGATAAAATCTACTTACTAAATAAAATATAATGTTTTTATTTTTATTATAATTTAATGACCTTCAACAATATGCACTTCCATCAAATTGGTAACGAAATCATCATTTGCATGTATGGTGGACAACCGCCTCATGAACTGATGTAAATCATTCTTCTATTACCACCCTTTAAGGTTGTATATGATGATTAATATAAAATAATATATATATGTGATATTTAATAGATATATATACCTTTCTATTCCTTATATCATATATATATATACTTTCCATTCCATCGGGGATGCGAAAACATCACTAATGTGTAAAAAAACTATTATCTTGCAATGTTATGTGATTAATCTTTCATTGACCCATTACATTGAATATAAAAAATTTAAATTTATTAATTACATGTTATATAAATAACATAATTATGCTATTAATTTCATATATATCATTATTTAATGATAACATATATCATTTTCTTTCATACCTTATCACTCAATTGATGATCATACCATCATTCATGAGTGTGTGGACTACCTCTATCATGAAGTGATATGAATATCTTTTCATCACCACACCATGTGGATTGTATATATAATAATATAACATAGTATATATTATTTTATTATCATTATGAAAATATAATATATTATGTACCTTCATTCCATAATGATATTTGGAAAATGGAACTGTTACTCATTCCTACGTAAGGCCTACCATCACCATGATCGTAATGTACTTCATTTTCATGACCCTATATCAGGAATGGTTTTTAAATTTAATTGAAACATAAATATAATAATTCTTTCATGATAATTATTATATAGATTATATAATTATAAATTATTTAGAATCATGGGTTTTTTCATGATGTTATGAACGTCATAAAACAAGTAAATTAATAGCTGAAATAATTAAAACAATGAATCATTATTAATGAATGGGTGAAAAAATATTGTAAAAAAAATATTATATGATATTATATATATTACCATAGTTCTGTTATAATTTAATAACATGTTTAAAACCACTATTGATGTATTTATTAAATGATTAATAAAAAAGAAGCATTAGTTAAGGGATTTTGTTACCCAATTTCTGTTAATTGGGTTAATGTTATACTTCATTGATTATGTTATTATAAGATTATTTGTATAATGAAATTTGATCTCATTATTTTCTATTTAAAATTTATTTAGGTCTAAATATATTTGAAAAATATAATCAATTATTATATTACTTATAACTTTAGCTCTATAATCGTTATAAGGGGTTATTTCAGAATCTCCTTCTGATCAAGATAGTTTATTCTTGAAATTTAGTTGTAAGAAATTATGTGAGAATTTATTAATAAACCTATTTCAATTTATTATATTCTTGTAATTTATTATTTTTCATGTCATATTTCTATTTTCCACTCTTTTCACATAATTTAATTGAGAAAACGTTTTTAATAAAATTATGACAATGTTTCCCTCTTTGGTCAGAAATATGTGTTTATCCAAATCCATGTTTTATAAAAATAATTTAATTTTTTTTATGTTTCAAAAATGATCTAAATTTTTTTTAACCATTTTCTAAATTTCAAAATAAATCAACATAATTTTACTTCATTTTCAAAACAATTACCATTTTTATTTATCTAATAATGTGAATGGATTCCACTAATAATTTTCCAAACAAGAAACTTTTCAAAACTTTTTTCTATGATAAAGGAATTTTATTTTGAACATTGATGAAAATTATAGAATTACCCACAATAATGAATTTAAATTGATTGATGAATCATTTTCAATTTTACAAGGATCTTTTTAAATAAAATAATTTTAAATGTGATTTTCAAAGAAATTTGTTTGAAAATGATTTTCAAATTGAAATGGATATTTTCCACATAAATATTTTTATAATCCTTTTATGGTATTTCTATTCATCATTGAAAATAGCCATTAATATAATTATTCTCCACTAGGGATGTTTTTTATTGAATCTATCCCTATTCTTGCTCTAGATGTTTTATAGTCATTTTCAAAATTGAAATAATTTACATTCACTTTCTATATTCATTTTTAGATAGAAACATACCCTTGAGAAATTCAATTTCATATGATTATTAGACATTAAATTTGGCATAAATATCTATATTAGTGATCCTAGATATGTTAATTTCATAAAATGTGTAAAAACCCAACCTGAGATTCCTAAAGCCAGTGTATTATTTTATTACATTGGAATATAAACAAGGAATTCATGTCCCAATGTAATGAATAGTTTAGTATATTTGTAAAAAAATATACATACATAAGTAAAAAAATAAAATTTGAAAGGAAATTCAACATATCAACTTCTTTTGAATCATACATGAACATCTAGATTATCTTTTCAATTCATTCATAATATTCATCTTCACCACCAAGGGAAAAATAAAACATAAGAAAGGGGTGAGCTCATGTAACACACTAAGATTCCAAGATATGCTTTTCTTTGAATAATGTAATCGAATGTGATGTGCATAACATCAAGTTCTAGACCCATTACCAATCGAACTAGCCATTTAAAAAGCATTTATTTTTGTAATACCCACATTTTGACATTTTTTTTGAAAATGGAATTTATATTTGGATACGTAATATCAATATTATCCTAGGGTGAATGTTTAGTATTTTTCGAATAACATTCAATTTTTTATGAATAGTGGAAAACACTACGTTATTGTTTAAAACCAAATTTTATTTATATAATTATTTTTTTTATTTAAACTTATTTTAATGTAAAAATATTTAAATAATACCAATATTAGTCCAATTTAATTCATTATAGTCATTTCATAATAAGATTGTATATATATAATTTTATTGACCTTTTTATCGTCTTTTACCCACCTTCGAGGAACATTTGAAATTTTTCCTAAAATGTAATTTTACTGCTTATTTGAATTGAATTTCAAAACTCCAAGAGACATGGTTGACATATGTAATTAAAATGTGGTTTAATAGGATTGCAATAATTTTTGGTGAATAGAAACTTTTGAATTTTATCTACCATAGTTAATTGTATATCGGGTAATTAAATGTAAAAATGATATTACAATTAGCCTAACACATGTAATAATTCTACTGGATAATTTTATTTTGACTAAAGATATCCTTAGGAATAAAATATTGTCTTTTTGATCAACTTGTATTAGATTAAGTCATTTAATATATTTTATTTAAAGAATATTTAAATTTTATAAATTACAATTTTGATTACTAAATTTTTGTTAATATAGGGTTACAAGAAAGATAAATTCGACTATAAATATTAATTATAAAGATAAAAAAATTGCCTACGTCATGGTATTTTATATGTAATATTTAGTCATTAAATAAATAAATTTATTTATGACCCTATGATGATGCAGTAATTACCTAATTAATGAAATTTTAAAATAAATGATGTTATAAATATTAAAATAAATGTAAATTCAAACTTTTTATGCCACCAACAAAAATAGTGGAATATGGCACGTTTGGTTTGATTAAATTTATTTTTTTCTAAGTTAAATTTTTTTATGACTTTTAAAAAAACCTAATACCAAATAGTGTCAAAATTCACATAAATGCATTTTTAAAATAAATACAATTTTATTAAATGATATAATACTCCATAAAATAAATGATTCAGAAAAAGTACTTAGATATGGTTATATATGTCCTTAATGAACAACTTTAGGTTATATTTGAATTTTATAGTATGTTGATTAACCATATAATATAAAAATACAAGTAGACATGGTAAATGTTAAACTATTTAACCAAGAGTCAAATCTCAAAGATAAGGTTATTATGGTGACCTGAAACTATCTATAACCTATTGGTTAAGAGGGTATGGAACCATACCCACATTAGGATCGAAATAAATCCATTTGAAGAAATTAGAAACTGAAAATTATTTTATAATAAATAATATTTCAATCTTTTCCTAAAGTGTCCCTCACCTCTCTTATAAAAGGATACTTCCCCTTCTCTGAAATTCACACCTCCAAAGCCTTTTTGATTGTCCAACCCCAGCTCAAATCTCATCCAAAAAACCCTAAATTAAACCTAGAGGCCTTTAATTGATAATAAATCCTTTATAATGATCCATTTTGATCAAATCAAAAGGATGAACCTGGAGAAGATGTAATAATTTCATCACCTCTTTCAAAGTTCTTTTCTTCTTCCACTTCCGCTTTTTTGTTGATCCCATACCAAAATAATAAATGTAGAAACTTATACATAGTGAGATGTTATTATAAATATGGTACAACCATATTATTTATTCTATTAATCCTATTAATGAAAAATTCCCCATACGTTCAAATATATGACTTAACGTCTCCAGGTCGTGGTGTGGTTTGTTATTCAACGCTTCATTATTTAGATGGGTATAATAATGAGTATAATTGATGTAAATAATAAATAAATTTTTTTAATGATTCTTTATATATAATATACCATCCAATTAAGTAACATTTCACAATTAATAGAATGATATTGTCTTTTGTGTGTACGTACATCCAACCATCTCCACGGCATGATGAAATTTCATTCCCCATCATAACTATTCCAGAATAATTTTCATTTGATGATTAAGAATAATGCTTAAAGAATTTAATATCATTACGGATATAAATAAAATATATCTTATCAATAAGAAACATGATTTACATAACAAATCATACTACGTAAAACGAATCAATTAACACTCGAAACAATGATACTAGTAAAATATCATTAACAATGAAATATTAGAAGATAACATATGATATAGTATTAATGTATGTGGTTATTGTATATTTTAATAAGAATGAGTTCACCGTTTATAGGAGGTTAACGTACCCTCTACTATGTAAAAGATCAAGGGAAGGGTTAATTTTACAATCACTTTTTTATCCATGGTTGTTTGTACCTAAGTATCTACTGGGACTCATTTATCATCAACATCCATCTTTCATAACACTGTATTTCTAAAAACTATTACTATTTCCTATACACTAGGTTAGAGTAATTTATAAACTTTATTGGATTTTTATAATTTTTAATGGAATTTTTCTATGTTTTTACAAACAAGTAACTTGATGACCATTTCAACAACTTAAGGAAATAATCTTTTTTTAACTTATACAGTTGGTGCGGATATTTTCCGCCATTATAACACCATCTAAGCTTCCATTACAATCCTATAAGAATATTTTCAAAATAAATGTTTTATTTTATAATTACATGGATTTTATATTATTTCAAAATATAAATAAATATTTATCTCAAATAGTTTTTACTTCATCTATGTCAACATCCGTTGTTGGATTTTACTCTTGTTTGAAGTTGACTTATTATGAAACAATCGTCCATATTGAATTGATGTTTTTGTGATATGTTTGACTATGGATGTGATCTTTTTTTATCATTCATGGTTTATGGTTAATTTATTGTCATTACATATTGTAGTTTTAATATGAATGTTTATGTTATGTTTCTACCACTTCATATGAAGAATGAATTGGACTTAGTAAGTGACTGGTGATGCCCGTTGTAGCCCCTCAATGCATCAGTAGGTCTCATGCGTCAAAACAGTGTATTGTCACAAGTCCTTGACAAAATCATTATTTGTATTCTTATCATGAGCCCTTAACTATATGGTTATGATGTCCGATAGTATGCATTACATGATTATGAAATTAGCTATTGATATTACATGTGATTATCGGGCTATTAGAATATCCAAGTGAATAAGTAAATGGAATTATTTGATTTATCTTTTCCATATTATGATAAGGTTTAATTATAAAAGTATTGTGTTTTATTCTTATACATTTACTTGAATTTTTATGCCTATTTATGATAGTTTACACTATATTGTTATCTTTACTGATCATCTGAGATCACCCTTTTCTTAGGTTTTATTTTTTCCCAGGATGTGAAGATGTATATTATGATTAATGTATAGGAATAGGATAAGGGATATGAGTGTGTAAAAATAGGAAACAATATTGTTGTTTTTTCGTTTCATAATGTAATGTAAATCATATATATGAATCAAGTACTTCCAAGGCTACTAAACTAATCAGTCATTCGGTACATGAACTCTTGTGATCATGCCAAAGTTATGTAATAATGCACCGACAATAGGTAACTAGGTTCGGGCATTATAGATGTTATTAGGGGATGTTAAGTACAATCCATGGAAACTAGATTTAGAAAAACTCTGATTATACAACATTACCCTTAGATGATCTTTGGGGATTAGTATAGAAAATCTTCCTAAAATTTTGGTAATTGTAGATATTTTATGAATTTTACAAGAAATACAACTATATATAGATACATATAGGTAGAGGTAGATATGACATATATGTATCTAAGTATAAAACATGAAAACCCCTCTTTGATCTAGACTTGAACAAGAACCGGTGCACAACAAAGGGCCTTGCTACACTTTTGGTTATGACACTCCTGATGGATATGCATAGGAAAATTCAAATATTATTTAACAACCATTATGAGGGATTTAAGAGTTAATACATCCTCGAAGAATTTTTTTTATGATTATGGATTATATGCATGAATTGTTCAATTTATGTTATGTATTTTACTTTTTTGGAATAATTTATTGCGATTCATAAACTAATCTAGTGTATGCCATTTTTTAGAAATGGAACCAAGTTGTAGGAATTAAAACCGTAACAATGCATGTAATCTATGTAAGGATTTACATCCTACCCCGGATAATTATAGTAGAGCTGGTGATGCAACTTGTGTGGAACAACTTATGACCATACTGGGAAAACACACTCAGGTTATGAATAATAACCTTACCCGTATAGAGAACCCTGATCCACAATGCAGAGAATCATTGTTAGACCACTATAATTGGAAACAATCCCCAAAATTCAGTCTAACTACAAATCAATTTGAAGTTGAGCAAAGGATAAGTTCCTTATAGAGCATATTTAATGCTTTGGGGAGTAGAAAAAGGAAAAAAGTGGTCATGGAATTTTATCGCCTCACCGGAGATGCAGATCAATGGTGGTCGTTAATTCAAAAGACACAAGATGAATAAAAAGTATCAAATATGTAATGGAGGAAGTTTAATGTCCTTTTAAAAGAAAAATACTTTCCTCATGAGATTTGATTAGATTTGTATAGGAAATTTATGAGTCTGAGGAAAAAGGAGGATGAGAATGTCGCAAAGTATGAGGCTAACATTACAAGGTTAGAATGGCATGGTGCAGATTATATGCGTAACTGAAAAAGTTTGATTTCTCGATTCTTTGATGGGTTAAAACCATTTCTCCATCAAGAATTAGCATTACAATCCTTCTCATCATACGATCATATAGTCTCATGTGCTATCAAGACAGAAATGGAATTTTCTAAGTCTAATGACATTAAAGTGAAGAAAGAGAAGAAGAGATCTTATCAACACTCCAAGAATGGAAATAAGGGGAAAAGGAAAAAGTTTAATTTCCACCCAGAAATAAATGTGGGAAGAAACACCCTAATACTTAACTAAAGAGGATGAGAGTTTTTTACATGCATGGAGAAAAAGGCCAGCAAGCTCGTGATTGTATGGGAATGAAAGAGACTATTAATGTTGAATCCTAAAACTGTAGAGAAATGGAGATTTATGAAAATTAATGTACTATGTTTCAGAGAAAAGTATTTTAGAAAATGACAAGGGAAAAGGATAACATTTTATGATTACTACTAATGATTTTGAAGCTCCGAATGA
Source organism: Viscum album (assembly GCA_963277665.1). Classification (NCBI taxonomy): domain Eukaryota; kingdom Viridiplantae; phylum Streptophyta; class Magnoliopsida; order Santalales; family Viscaceae; genus Viscum; species Viscum album. The sequence goes on along the minus strand of OY728151.1, from coordinate 1,444,642,270 downwards.
TGTGGTGGATGGTACTTTAATCATTTCCTCAAAATTAGGGAATGCTTTTTTTATTCTGGATCATTGCATTCTTTCATATAATCCCAGTTTCCCAAGAAGATTAGATATTACCAATTTCACTTTACAAGGGAGTTTTTAGTGAGAACTCTTAAGGTATGTATCATTGCAACAATGTTTTTTCAATCAGTTACCACTACAGAATATAAACATGCTTTATCTGTTGATCTTATTGTCATACACATGATTGAATTTGATATAATCTTGGGTATGGATTGGCTTTTGAGAAATTATGTGAAAATTTATCATTATAATATGGAGGTTACAATCTTTGATGATGATAAGGATTACCTTATATTTATAGCATTAACGTCACCATATGATTATCATCAAGATCCACCCTCAGTAGCTGTACAAAATTCTATTATTGGGGAGGAAGGGAGTGAAATAAACAAGGTTGGGAAAAATAATTTTCAAATAGAGGATGTACCTATTGTTAAATAATATGTTGATGTGTTTCAAGACTATTTATGCGGAAATCCTCTATGGTGGAAAATTGAATTTTCCATTGACTTAATTCCTCGTTCAATGGCTATATCAAAGACCCCTTATAAAATGGCCACTATGGAATTAGTGGAACTAATGAATCAAGTATAGTAATTGAGTAATAATGGATTCATTAAACTAATTGTTTCTCCATGGGGAGCCCCTATTCGTTTTGTTAAGAAGAAATATGGATCTTTGAGGTTAGGCATTGACTACAGGGAGATCAATAAAATAATAATAATGACCATGTTTCCCCAACCTCACATTTATGATTTATTTGATCAAATTCATAGTGGTCTATATTTTTCAAATATTGGCCTTTGAACTAAATACCAACAATTGCCTGTGAAAAAGGAAGACATCCCAAAGACAACATTTCAAACCATGTACGGGCATTGCGAGTTTAAAGTAATGCATTTTGGACTGACTAATACAGCCTCTATTTTCATAGATCTAATTAAGTAGTTTCAAGGAATATCTTGATTAATTTTTTGTGGTATTTATTGATGATATCTTGGAATACTCCGAAACCTATGAAGATAATTAAAATAACTTGCACAGTATTCTGAAAACTATTAGAAGAAATGAAATATATAGGATGTTTAGAAGGTGTGAATTTTGGCATCAAGAGATTTCTTTTCTAGGCTATATTGTCTCTATGGATGAAAAATTTGTTGATCCTTCAATGACATGGTCAATCCCAGAATGGCCAGAATCGACGATTATTTCTAAGTTTCTTAGTTTTATTGTATTAGCAGGTTATTATCAGTGTTTCATCCATAATTTTTCACTGTTGGATAAACCATTAATGAAGCTCGCATGCAAATGGGTTATATTTGTTTGGACAAAAGAGTGTGAAAATGTCTTTATGAATTGAATAAAAGATTAGTCTATTCTTCTATCTTGACTCTACCATCGAGGAATGATGGGTTTGTTATTTATAGTGATGGTTCAATGAAAGGACATGGTTGTGTCCTTATGTAAAATTATAGAGTTATTGCCTATGAATTAAGACTATTAAAAATTCAGGAACAAAACTATCCCAGTCATGATCTTGTGTTAGAAGCTATAATCATTGACCAAAAGATATTGAGACACTTTCACTATAGTGAAAAATGTGACATATATATTGATCCCAAGTGTTTGATGCTTATTTTCTCATAGAAAGAACTCAAAAGGTGGTAAATCTGATGGCTAGAACGACTCAATGATTATGATTTCATTATACACTACCACCCGGTGAAGGAAAATAAGGTGACATATGCTTTGATGAGAAATGATCATAGTGTTCTGAAGAAGATGAGAGTTGAAAGGGATCCAATGTTCATGGATCTAGTAATGATGTATATGGGAATAATCATGGAAGGTGAAAAATCGATACTTTTTCAAATGGTTTCTAAACCATCATTACATGAAAGTCTAAATAGTTATCAGACTAATGAAGAGGATTTTCAAATGAAAATTAAAGCTGTTAATGATGGAAGATTGAATGAATTCATATATGAAGATAAAATTTTGAAATTTTGAAAGAGGCTTTATGTACCCAATATACCAGATCTAAAAAGGGAATTTTTGGATGATACTCATAGCTCCAATTTTTCTATACACCATGGTAGCACTAAGACTTATAGAGATTAAAAAGAACATTTTTGGTGGGACAACATGAAGAGGGAGATTTATGATTCTGTGTCATGATGTATGGCTTCTCAATCGATGAAAGTTGGAAGGAAACATCCTGGAGGAGTCATGTAACATCTTATCATACCTGAGTGGAAATTGGATGAAATTACGATAGACTTTTTCATGGGGCTACCCAAGACTCCATGAAGGAATAATGCAATAAAGTTCATTTTTTATTGCCATACCATGTAAACACATTTTATTTCTATAATAAATGTTTTACCACTTGAATATTATCAAGACTATGTATTAATTAATTTTTAAGACATAATGGTGTACCCCTATCGATTTTTTTCTGATCGTGATCCCCTTTTTAAATCATGACTCTGGAAATGTCTTCATAAATCCCAGGATACTGATCTTTGTTTGAGCACTGCCTACCACCCTCATCCTTATAAACAATCAGAAAATGATATTTATACCATAGAAGACATGTTGAGATATTGTTCACTTGACTTTTAAGGTATGTGGGATCATTATTTACCTCGGGTAGAATTTTATGATAACAATAGCTTCCATTCAAGTACTCAAATGGCCCCATATTAAGCGTTATACAGAAAGAGATGTCAAAAACCAACTTTTTTGGATGATGTTTTTGAAAGAAAACTCATAGTCCAATAAATTTTTGACGAAACAATTTAGAAGGTGATTATTATACATACCCACATCAAAGCAGCTCAAAGTATGAAAATTAGTTATGCCGATAACTGGAGGAAGGATTTGGAATTTCAAGTAGAAGAACATTTCTTCTTGAACATATATCAATGGAATAGTGTTATACAATTTGGTAAGATGTTTAAATTGATCCTAGGTAAATGAGAAATTTTGGAAATTCTAGAATGAATTGGAGTTGTAGCTTACCGTTTGTCAATTTCACCATGTCTCACCAAAGTTCATGATGTGTTCCATGTATCACTATTAGGAAAGTACATGCTTTACCCAATGCTTGTACTCACCTATGTGAATTAGTTTTGGAATCTATCTATCTTATTGTCAAGTTCATATGAAGATTCTTAATACCAGAGAGAATGTGTTGAGAAACTGAATGATTCTCCTAGTAAAATTCTTTGTAGAAACCATAAAATTGAAGAGGCAATGTGGGAACCTAAGGCACTTATGATGATGAACCACCTCAATCTATTTATGCAGTAATATTCCATAAATTTTGAGGATGAAATTATTTGATGGTGGGGAGAATGTGACACCCCAGGCTTCCATGGTATGATTCTCTTTGAATAATTATATTGATTGTGTTGTACGCAATATCGAGTTCTAGCACACCACGACCAATCAAACTAGAAATTTAAAAAGTTTTCTTGAATATTAATTACCACTTTTTGAAATTTTATAACTTATTTTTTCAAAATGGAATTCATTTTTGTATTTGAAATATCATAATTAGCTTAGGGTGATTTTTTGTTATTTTTCAGAAAACATACAATTTTTGATAAACAGTGAAAAACAATGTATTATTATTTAAAATAAAATTTTATTTAAATAATTATAATTATTATTTAAATTTATTTTAAAGTAAAAATAGATAATTAATACCTATATTTTTTCAATTTAATTCATTGTATTCATTTTACAACAATATTAGATTTTTAAAATTGTACTGAATTTTGTAACATCTTTTACCCACCTTCTAGGCACATTTTCAAATTTTCATAAAACATAATTTTACTACTTCTATGAATTTAATTTCCAAAAATCTAAGAGGCAATATTGAAATTAAGTAAAATGTGGTTCAATATGATGAAAATAATTTTTGGTGAATAGTAACTTTTGAATTTTATTTAACACAGTTAAAAGTTAATAAGGTAATTAAAGGTAAAAATGACATTATAATAACCCTAACCCATGTATTAATTTTATTTGATAAGTTTATTTCGACCAAAATAAACCTTAGGAATAAAATATGATATTTTAAACCACATTTATTAGATTGGGACATTTATTAAATTTTATTTAAAGAAGAGTTAAAAGTGTTAAATTCAAATTTTAATAATTAAAACTTTTTTAATATAGTTTGTAAATAAGATAAATTGGACTATAAATATTCATTATAAATATAAAAAAAATTTCTATATTATGGTATTTTATTTATAATTTATAGAAATTATTTAATTAAATTTATTTATGACCCAATGATGATGTAGTAATTAACTTATTAGTTAAAGATTAAAATAATTAATGTTATAAATATTAAAATAAATGTAAATTGATACTTTTTATGCCACCCAAAAAAAATTAGTTTTATATGACATATAAGGGTTGATTAAATGTATTTTTTTCTATGTAAAATTTTTTAGGAGTTCACAAAAACTAAATACTAAATAGTGTCAAAATTGACATAAATGAGTATAAAAAATACTATTTTATTGAATGATATAATAATCCTAAAAAACTAAGATTAGGTCAGAGGACTTAGATAAGGTTAGATATGTCATTAATGAACCACTTGAGGTTCTCTTGGAATTTTATACTATGTTTATTATCCATATAAATTAAAAATTCAACGATACATGGTAACTGTTAAACTATTTATCCCAGAGTTAAATACGAAATATAATTTTAATATGGTGACCTAAAGCATTCTAAAACCTATTGGATGAGATAATTTAGTCCCATACCCACTTTAGGATATAATTAAATTCATTTTGAGATATTAGAAATCGAAAATTATTTTACAATAAAATAATATTTCAAGCTTTTCTTATAGTTCCCCTCACATCTCTTATAAAAGCGTACTTCACCTTCTCTCAAATTCACACCTCCAAACCATTTCGGCTCAGACAACCCCTTCTAAAATCTCCTCCAAACTACTCTCAATTAAACCAAGAGGCATTACCTTGATCAAAAATCCATCCCATGGATACCTTTTGTTCAAATCCAAAGGAAGAACTGAAAGAAGATTTAATTATTTCATCACCTCTTTCAAAATTCTTTTCTTCTTCCACTTACTCTTTTTTTTATTCCATAGAAAAATAATAACTCCAGTATGTTAAAATTAATGAGATGTTATTATATATATGGTACCACTGTAGTAATTATTCTATTTTTCCTATGAATGACAAAGTCACCAAACATGCGTATGTACGGCTTACCGTATCTACGTTGTGGTGTAGTTTGTTATTTAACACTTCATTATTTGGATGGGTATAATAATGAGTAAAATACTTTTAAATAATAAATATAAAATTTTAATGAATATTTTTATATAATATACTATCCAATTACATAATATTTCACCATCAATATAATTATAGTGTCACTCATGTGTATGTACAACTTACCGTCTCCGCGATGTGATAAAATTGCATTCCCCATCATAATCATTGAAGAGTAACATTCATTTGATGAATAAATATAATGTTTAAATAACTTAATATAATTTTAGATATGAATAAAATATATCCTATCCATAGAAAAAATGACTTACGTATCAAAAAATATAATAAAAAATGAATCAGTTAACACCTGAAACAATGATACTACTGAAATATCATTAACAAATAAATATTATAAGATCATATATGATTAAATATTTAAGTATGTGGTTATTGTATAATTTAATAATAATTATTTCAGCATTATACTGTAGGTTAACATTCCCTCTACTATGTAAAAGTACAAGGTTTGGGTTAATTTTACAATTTCCTTATTATCTGAGGTTGTTTATACGTACGTATCTACTTGGACTTCTTTATCATCCACATATGTGTGTCTTAAGGAATTTCAAAACATTTTTACTATTTCCTAGACTATGGGATAAGGTCATTTATACCCTTGTTTTACTTTTTATAATTTTTTTAAAGGAATCATTTTTTCATTTTCCAAACACGCTTCTTTATGACCTTTTTGAAAAATTAGGGAAAGAATGTTTTTTTAACTTATACGGCAGGTGGGGCTATTTTCCACTATTATAACACCTTCAAATCTTACGTTACAAGCATATAAGAATATTTTCAAAATAAATTTTTTCTTTTATAATTAGATGAATTTTAAATGATTTCAAAAATGAAATATATATTTCTCTCAAATAGTATTGATTTCATCTATGTCAACATCCTTTGTTAAATTTTATGCTTATATGAAATTGATTTATTATGATACAATGGTAAATATTTAATTAAAGGTTTTGTGACATTTTTTCCTTTGGATGTGCTAGTTTTATACAATTCATGGTTTATGGTTAATGTACTGACATTCTTTATGCTAGTTTTAATACAAATGTTTATGTTATGTGTCAAACTTTTCATATGAGGAAGGAATTGGACTTAGTAAGTGATGAGAGGGGCCTTCTATAGCCCCTTGATGCATCTATAGCTCTCATGAGACTAAATAGTGTCTTGGCACAAGGCCTTTACATAATATTTATTTTTAGTTTTGGCACGATTCCATGACTATGTTGTTATGATGTCCAGCATTATGAATTACATCATTATGAAATTAGATATTGATATTACATGTGATTGTTCGACAAGAATAATATACATGTGAATAAGTAAATGAAATTATTTGATTTTTATTTTCCATTTTATTCCAAATTTTATGTTTCAAAGACATGTGTTTTAGTCTTATACATTTACTTAAATGTTTATTTTTATTTATGATATTTTACCATATATTGTTATCCTTACTGAGCATCTCAACTCACCCATATCTTATGTTTTATTTTTTCCCAGGATATGAAGAAGTATATTAAGATTAACCTGTAGTAGTACGCCAAGGGATATGAGTGTGTTAAAAGGGGACACAATGTTGCTGTTTTTCCATTTCACAATGTAATGTAAAACCTAGGTATATATCTATTACATCTATGGATACTAAACTAATCAGTCTTTTGGGACGTGATATCTTGTGATCATGCCAATGTTATGTAATAATGCACCGACTCTAGCTAACAGTGGTCGGGGCATTAATACTCAAATGCTTAGTAAGGTTATGTAATATAGTATAAGTTAACATAAACATAAACATTATGCATGGTGAATAATTGAAAACACATGCCTTTAAAATTATACATGACTATAATATGGTAGGAATGAAATCTAATTAAATAAGGACATATAAATTATCATTAAAGAATAAAAAATAACCATTTATATTCTACTAGTTGAATAATCACATGGTTTATTAATTTCTAATACTATAACGAGGTAATGAGTAATTTTGTACATCTGAAACATCTTTTTGAGGCCTCGACTTAGATGTTTTAAAATACTACAGTAAGTCCTCAGCCAAAACCCATTTCTTTTTTTGACACATTATACCTAATTATGTATATAGGGGTTATAGTGAATCCCACCTATCACTTTATATGTCTAATATATTCCTCATATGAAAGGGGATAAACCTAAACTACACAAATATGTGAAATACTTTCCCTAATCTATACACATAAACACTAACCGTTCTGAGTAGTATGGTGAATGGTATCAAGATAGAACATTCATATTCAAACTAAGCCTAAAACATTAAATACAATATTTTAGACTGTAGACTTAATATATTAACATCAATAATATATAAAATTCAATAGTGGTGTTCAATTATATAAAAATACCCTAACAAACTCATTGAAGGATTTTTTAGATAAAGACTCTATTATATTGAAAAAATGTTTTTTTTTGGAAAAATAATTGCATAAAAAAGTGAATTAAATTACCTATTTTAGAATAAAATTAACTATTTTGTTAAAGTAAATTCATTTAAAAATATAATATACAGTTCCATTTAAAATAGGTAAGAATTCGCAAAATTCTCTTGGAATGGGCTTGTATATCATGAATGATTTTTGAAAGATCCTTTTAAAACACGTAACTCCCCATAAACGAATTAAATATTATGATTTTTACACATATATATATCAATAAAAAAATTTATTATTACTAAATAAAAAAAATGGGAATTTATTTTGGATTAAGAGAGACAAATATTAAACTGAATGCAAATGGATATTTGGGTAGATAACCCATACCTAATGTCTGAATATATTCTTCACATATCCTTAATGTCATGTATAATAAAATTAAATCCATTAATTGTTTATTTGAAAACATTATATATATATTATTCATTATAGTTTTATTAACTTCATCAAAGTCTTATTGATAAGTTATATAATAGAATACTGCCATTTAGGAGTGTTCATTTACTATTATTTCATGATCGGTCCGCTTAAATATAAGTAATGTAGTTCATGAAGAATTTATATAATTTTCTATAAGTAAACATATATATAATTAATTAAAATACATGAGTGTAAAGTTTATATATATCCTTTGGGTACATTTCATTAATATGAATCAGTAGATAATATATTCAGTGATAATGGTTTAGTTTTTTATGATGGGTTTTCTTTGATTATTACAAAATAGTTTTTTCCAATGTATATATACTGGTTAAAGAACATCAAGTATGTTATAAAACATATATTATATTTTCTTTCAACCATAAAAATGGTTTCATTACCAGCCCTGAATATTGAAATATAAATTGAAAACATATCGTCCTTCAATTTGATAAATTTACACATATGGGAAAGTGTTTTCATTTCTTTTTGTATAAAAGGATAGAAATGAGAGATTATGATAAAATATTACATTAGTATTAAAATAATTTAGTATATTTAATTTACTATAGATACCATACCTTTAGGATGAAAGATGTTGAGGAGAGAAAATGAAAAGAATGAAACTTTAATGAAAAAAGATATGTTGTGAAATCCCTTATGAAAATTTGACAGCCTAAAAGTGTCACATAAAAATTCAAAAAATATGTTGATGAGAGAAAAAGGTATATATAATTATTTTGATATAATATGGAATTTTTTGGTAATTTTTAATGACATATACCAACATTATACAATGGAAATTTAAAATGAATAACTTAAAATGAGTGCTTGAAAAATATATAGGTTATAGATTCCCATGCCTTAGAGAGTAACTCCTAAAACTTGAAGGTTGGGACCTTGGGGATTTGGAACACCTTGGGAGGATTCCTAGAGAGGTTAATCTACCATAGAATCATGGATTATGAATTTCTAATGAATGGAAACGAAGGAATTGGTGTGTATTTATACTAAAAGAGAGGGATTTGTTTATTAATATCATGGGATACCTCATTAGTGGTATTTTCAAAACCATGGGTTTTCCCATGGAATTATCCCATTGTATTGGCCACTTGTGCCACTTCATATCATATTTTAATTTAAACAATTATATGATAATTTAATATTAATTATTACATCATTATGATGTCATTAAAAATACCGAAAACACATAATTTTATCTATAATTTTCATGGAAAGCTAAAATATTTTATAAAATTCTCATAAATTCATAATAACCTAATATTGATTATTTTAATTAATAAATGAAATTTATTTTTTCATAGAAATTATATAAATATGAAACTTTTAACATTTATCTATGAAAATTCTAATTTATTAAATATAATACCAGTTATAAAATGTATAGTAAAAATCATAGTAAAATATTTGACACATAAAAAAAGAAAATTATTTTATAACTTATAATTAAGGAAGAGTTTTTTTACAAGACTATATCATTATTATTATCATTAATAAAACCTTATATTACCATGATTATTTAAATATCTCTAAAATTCACAATGTTTACATAAAAAATATATTTATCAATTTCAACATATTTTTAAGTGAAACTCAACTCAATATAAAAATAATGGAAAAAATATTTTATTTATACTTTATTAGGTGTGGTTACTATTTTATAGTTTATATTACTATACATAAGGGTAACATTATTATCAAAGAGGTTCAAGTTACTATTAAACCAAAAAAAATAAAGTTATCCTATCAGACACTGAATATCATACTCATCTCAACAGTGTATGTCCTTTTTCACAATTCAAATCACTAAAGTGGAAAAAATATTCTCAGAATCTAGGTTTAAAATATCTCCTATAACAAAGGGTTTTTTCTTAGAGACTCACATTCTCATACATTTTATTTTATTGTAAAACCTCTAGGTGTAATATTCTACCCCCTATAAAAATTTAGACCATGAAATTACCATAATTCTACCTCATAAAATGATTTGGGTATGTTCTTCACCATAAGATTCTCATACTCCCACATCGCCTCTTAAATTTTATTATTTTTCCAATGTTCCTTTACAAGCCAAGTAATCTGATTCCTGAACACCTCATCTTTAGTGTCTATAATCTATAGAGGCTCTTCATTGTAAGATAAGTCATGTTCTAATTATATAAATTAGGAAGTGAGTACATGTGTTGTGTATGATATGTATATTCTCAACAATGAGATTTGGAACACATTATGTACCTTATAAATACTAGGCTGAATTTCCAAACCATAAATAATAGCTCTAATTCTCCCTTGAATTTCCAAATGACCAATGAACATATGGCTATGTTTACATTTCATCCCAAATCATATAACACCCTTTCATGGATATACATTTAATAAAACAAGATCTCTCATTTGAAATGAAAAATCATTCCTTTGATTATCATCACAACTCATTATCCATATTTCAGTAGCTTTGATATAGATTTTTGTAGTCTTTACTATCATTGTTGTTTCCCCTACATGCTTGGGTCCCATAATATTTATTTCACCATCTTCATCCCAAGATGTTGGTGTGCAATATCCATTTTAATACAATGACTCACATAGTTCCATTTGAGTACATGAATGGAAACTATTATAGTAAAAAAACTCCTACAAGGGTAAATAATGATCTCACATACCATGAAAGTCAATCGAGTATGATCTCACCATGTATTATGAGGTTTGTATAGTCCTTTCTAACTACCCATCAGTTTTGGGGTGATAAGCAGTACTCAAATGAATCCCAGTGTCAAATGATTTATAAATAAATTTCTATAATTTTGAAGTAAATAAAGGAATAAGATCATACACCATTGAAATAGGTTCTCCATGATGACTTTCAACTTTATTTATATAGATTCGTTCAAGGCGCTCTAGTGGAAAATCCTCCCTCCTAGCGAGGAAATGTGTAGATTTCGTAATCCGATAAACAATTACAAATATTGCATCCATGTTTTTGGAGTTTTGGGTGATCTAGTGAAACAATCCATGCTGATGTTATCCCATTTCCATGAAGGAATATGTAGAGGATGTATGACTTCTATAGGATGATGCCATTTATCATTCACCTGTAGATAGACTAAACATCTTTATACATTATTCCAAATGTCCCTCTTCATGTTGTCCCACCAAAAATGGTCCTTATAATCCATATACACCTTAGTGCTAATAGGGTTTATTGAGAAATATAAGCTATGAGAATCATCCATTAACTACCTTTTTAGCTCGATTATATAAGTAACCCAAATTCTCTTCTGAAAATACAGAATTCCATCTTCATATATGAATTTCTCCAACATCCCATCATATAAAACATTAATTTCATTTTAAGAAGATCATCATCAGACTGGGATGTTTTAATTATTTCCAATAAAGATCATTGGCCATCAAATTGACAAGGTAATGATGTTTCACCTACTATGATAATTCCAATATCCATCCTCACATGATCCATGTACATAGGTTCCTTTTCAATTATAATTTTGTTCATTACTACATGATCCTTCGTACTCAATGAAATATCTTCCTTATTTTCCTTTCATGGATGGTAGTGTTTGGAACGATTGTAATCCTTAATTAGTTCGGCCAATCCTTTTTTCCTCATTGTTGAGTTTTTTTGTTATAAGGTGTATTTTAAGCTCTTATGGTCAATATATATCTCACATCATTTACCCTAGAGATAAAATCTAAATATATTTAGAGAATAGATTACAACTAATAACTCGAGATAATGAGATGAGTAGTTCTATTTATTATTTTTTTACTGACTTGATGCATAGGGAATGACTTTATCATTCTTCATTATTAAAAAACCAAGTCCTTTCCTTGATGCATGAAAATATAATACAAATAGACCATTTCCTTATGGTAGAGTAAATATTAGATCATTAACTAACATATTACTCAATTCATTAAAACATTAATCATATTCTTTTTCCTATAAAATCGTTTCCCTTTAACGAGTTATCTTGGTCAATGGGTTGGCTAAACGGGTGATGTTTTGAATGAAAAACCAATAATAAGTTTCTAAACCAATAAAACTATGTATATAGATTATGTTTATTTGTGTAGGCTATTCCTTTACAACTTTTTTCTTCACAGGATCAACTATGATTCCATCCCTAGAGACAATATGGCCATGAAATGAAATTTAATGAAGCCAAAATTCACACTTTCTAAACATCCCATGTAATTTATTTCTCTTAAGATTCTTTAGAATAATGCTCAGGCGATTCTCATTATCTTCATTGCTTTTGGATGATACCAGTTTATCATAAATAAATACCTCAACAATGTCATCTTGACATTCCATTAAACATCTATTCGTTAGATACATGACAAAAAAGGGTGAATTAATTAGTGAAAAAATAATTACTATAAATATATACTTTCCATAACTTGTTTTAAATGTTGTCTTTGGAATATCATCCATCCCCACATATGACTAATGATATTTAGATTCATGGTCAATCATGGAAAAATATTGGGCTCCATGAAGTTGATCAAATAAATCATTTATCTGAGGTAAGGGATACTTGTTCTTTATTGTAATAGCCTTGATTTCACTATAGTAAATGCAGAGCTTCATGGATCCATCTTTATTCTTGAAAAAAGAATAGGGGCTCCCCATGGAGAAAATCAGGGGCGGATAAATCATTTATCAATCAATTACTCTAGTTGTTTCTTTAGGTATACTAATTCTACTATTTCCATTCTATTTGGGGTCTATCATATAGGCCTTGCCCTAATAATTAAATCGATACAAAACTCAAGTTCCCACTCCGGAGGATGTCTCAGAAAATCCAACGGAAATACATTAATTTATTCCTTCACAATAGGTACATACTCAATTTGAACATTTATTTCCTCAGAAATAGATATTGAGTTCTCATCCTACCCAATAATTGAATTCATTAGAGATATTGGGGTTGTATATAGATAAAAACTAGAGGCCGATATTTCTTTACTAAAGATAATGGATTCTACACCTTCCTCAAAAACCGTAATTTACTTCTTCTTGTATATGATTTTCACATCATATTTTGTAATAAAATCCATTAAAAGGATTATGATAATGTTAAATATATTTATGATGATAAAATCGGTAGATAAAGAATATTTATATGCCATAATAGGGACTTCCTGACACATATTTGGTTCAATGAGACTTCCCTTAGGGGTTTTGACTGAAAACACCCTTATTAAGAAGAATATGAAATATCTTATTTTTAATGAAAACTTGGAAGATATAAAGGAATGTGATGATAAAGAATAAAATAAACCGTTGGCCAATTTTGAGGAAATTATTATTGTTCTTACCACCACATTTTTAGTAACTTCATCTTTAGCAGTTTTGATTTTACAAGGTTGGACATGCTCCCATGGAATTCTCTAGGGAATGATTCCTTGATTATTAGGGAAATAATTGGAATTATGTACCATCTATTTGAAATTGTATCATTGAACATCTGTATCTTATTTCCTTCCCTTGAAATATGGATAATGGGGGAATCTTTATCCACATTTTTAAAAAAATCATTTTCCATTTAAGTAGGCTCTGAGGTGTTTCTTTCTAAAAATATCACATGTTGTAAAACTCCCCCTATTTGATATTCCCTTCATAAATTATTTCCTCTACCACCCTCTTCATCTCTTTCATTCTATTAGAGTCATATGACATAGAGAATTCAATCTCAATATTGATTGGATAAGAGACTATATCTTCTTTTGATGAGAAATGTTCGGAAAACAGTTCAATTTGGGGAAATGGTTTTAAACCATAAATAAATCAATTAATATTTCTCCTCAAATCATGTATGTAGTATGAAACCATCCTTACTATCATTGTAAAATTGGCATCAAACAATGCAACATTTCAATCATTTTTTGTTTCAATGTTAATAATTTACTCTCCATATTCGTTAACTATTCTTGAAGAAACTGTTTTTCTAATAATATTTACTTAAATAACCTCTATTAAATTTCATCTATTTCTTATTACTCCTTCGTGAATTGAATTAACAAAAACCACTGATCCACATCTCCTGATAGAAAATAAACTTCCAAAAAAACCTTCTCCATTTCATTACATCCCAAAGAAATAAATATTTTATATAGGGAACATATCCACAGCTCTACTATGAATGGGTTTGTGGTAAAATTTAATGATGTAGGCTGTTATCACCGCAATTAGTCTAACATTGAACCTCTGTGTTGAGGATCGGGATTCTCTATATGGCTAATGTTTTTGTTCCTAACCTGGGTCCAATTCCCAAGTATAGTTATAATATTCTACGTATAATTTGTAGCTCCAATATCTGTGTCATTAACTTTCATTGGGGGAAAATACCTACATGGGATCTGTGCGATCATGAAACTTCCATTCCATCCACTATGAGCCATTTCCAAATAATGGTATACACTATATTAGGTTATGAATCATAATTTATAATATCCATATCAAAAAATAATTATCATAAATCCAATTCCAATTCCTATCTAATATCATAATCATAAACATGGTTTCTTTGAAGAAAAATTAACATTTAATTCCATCATAATGGTTTGTAAATAAATTTTGAATTACCCTAATCACATCCCCTGAGAGTGTCAAACTAGGTTCACCATAAGGCTCATTATTGTGTACCAGAATACGCCATGTCATACCTGAAACTCCTTGATGAATTTGATACTTCTAGGTACATATGTACCATAACCACGACGACTAGTATTATCCAAACAGGAATATATTCGATAAAAATATTAACATAATCTATTCCTTACCAAAATTCCTGAATGTTATTATATGTTTATCCTCAAATATTATCTTAGGTTTTTGTCCCCAAATATATATTTTCTCAATCTAGTTTCCACGTTTTCTTTTAAACATCACTTGACACCAACTGTAATGACCTGACCATAGTTCCCCAGAGTAGGTGCCTTATTTTTACAAATTGGTATATAAACAAGGAAATAATATCCCGAATGAATGAATATTTTAGTATATTTTGACGAAAATATACATAAACAAGTTAAACTTTACAACATGAAAGGAAATTCAACAAATCAACTTTTTTTGAATCACACATAAACTCTAAGATAACCTTTAATAGTCATTAATAATATTAATTTTCACCACCAGGGAAAATATAAAAATTAAGAAATTATTTATATATGATGCTCATTAAGGGCATATAATACATCATAATTTATCATAAACATAAACACTATGCATGGTGATTAACTAAAATCACATTCCTCTAAAAATTATACATGAGTATAATTTGGTAGGAATGAAAGCTCATTAAATGAGGCCATATAAATGATCTTGAGAGAATGAAACCTAACCATTGATATTATACATGTATAATATTCAAATGGTTTATCACTTTGTAATACCATAATGAGGGAATTAATAATGCCAGACATCTAAAACCTAATGTCAAGGCCTCAGCAAAGACCTCTGAAAATACTAGGGTACATCCTTGGCCAAAACCCAAAATTGTTTTTCTCATGAGACCCACCGATGAATTGAGTGGATATAGTGGTCCACACCCTTCAAATTCCTATTCCAGTGATTTCCTCATATAAAAGGGGATAAACAAAAACCACATGAACAAATGAAATAACATTCCTTATTCTATACACATTAAAACAAACAATTCTAAGTAGTATGGTGAATGGTATCCAGATATATCATCCATAATAAAATTGATGATAAACCATTTAATAAATTATTTTAGATGACATAGGTAAGATATTAACCTTAATAAGACCTAAAATTAAATAGGGTTTTTTAATTATACAATAATACTATAATAAAATTGTTGAGGAATTTTTTAGATAAATACTCTTTTCCTTTGAAAAGAAGATGGCTTTTGGAATAAATATTTCATAAAAAAATAAGTGAATAAATTTATTTTTCCATAATAAAATGATAGATTTTAATAAAATAAATTTTTCTAAAAATAGATTATATAACTCCATTGAAATTAGTTGATAATTCAAGAAATTCTCTTGCAATGGGCTTGTTTATCTGGATGGATTTTTGAAAATACTTTTAATGCTCGCAGATCCCCATAAAAGAAATAAGGACTATTATATGTACACATATATGTAACATTAAAACAGAATTTATTATTAGTAAACAAATATAAATTATAATTTATTTGGGATTAAGGGAGACAAAGTTTAACCCTGAAGGAAATGGAGGTTCGGGTAGATAACCCTTACATTATTTCTGAATGTATTCATCACAAGTTCATAATGTCCTGGAAAATAACATTATATCCTTTATTTAATTAATTCAGAACCATAAATAACTATATTTTATTCAATATTGTTTTATTATGTTCAATTATGTTCTAATTGATAAGTTATAAGATTTTATTTCTTCGTTATGAAGTGTTCGTTTTCCTTGATTTCATGATCCGTCTGATTGATTATAAGTAAAAGAGATCATGTGGAATGGATATAATTATCCAAACCTGAACATGTATATTATTAATAAACATAAAAGTGTTTAAATATTTATATATATATATATCCTTTTGTTTCATGGTATGAGGATGAATCAATATATAAGACATTTAATGAGAATCATTTATATTTTTGTGACATGTTTTCTTTTATTATTGCAATATAGTTTTGTCTTCTGTATATATACATTTTTCTAGAACATAAAATAGGAAATAAAAATTTTAATACATTTTGGTTCAACCATATAATGGTTTCATGACTTTCCATGAATATGGTAATAGAAATTGAAAACCTATCATCCTTGAATGTGGGAAATTAACCCCTCTCAGATGGTCTTTTCATTTATTTTTTAATAAAAAAATGTAAATGAGAGATGATGATGAATTATTATTTTATCAGAACATAATTTTAGTATATTTAATTTAATTTTGTTATCATAACATTAGATTATGGGATTTTAGGAGATAAAAATAAAAGAAAATAACTTAAAGGAAAAGAGAAGTTCTGAAATCCATTGCGAAAATTTGGCAGCCTAATGACATCACATAAAAATTTATAAAATTTATTGATTAGATAAAAAGGGATATATCATATTTTATACAGAATATGGAATGTAACGAGAATATGGAATGAAATATCCCAACATAATCCAATGGAAATTTAAAAGGAATAACTTAAAAGGAGTTCTTGAAAAAGGGAAGCATGGTTGATTCCCATACCTATTAGAGTTACTCCTAAAACATGCTGGTTGGAACATTGAAAGCATCAGTACACCTTGAGAGGACTCCTACGGAGGTAAAACTACTAGATAATCATGGATGTTGGATTTTTAATGACTTTAAATGAGGTAATTTGAGGTTATTTCTAGTTAAATAGAGGGATTTTTTATTAATTTCCAAGGACACCTCATTAGTGGTATTTGCAAAACCATGGGCTTCCCCTTGGTATTTTCAAAATGAATTTCTCACCAGGGACACCTAATATAATATTTAAACGTAAAAATTTAAACCATAAATTTTTATTCATTATGACATAATTATGATGTCATTAAACATATTGAATACTCAAAGCTAAATTTTTATTATTCACGAAAAACTATAGTATTTTATAAAATTATCATAAATTTATCCAAATCTAATATCAATGTTATGAATTCAAAAATAAAATTTATTTTATCCTAATAATTTTCTAAATATGAAAATTTCTTATTTTATCTATGAAAATAAATATTTATTAAAAATAATTACAGACATAAAATTCATAATAAAATGCATATAAAAATAGTAGAAACATAAAACATTATTTTATCATTTGTAATTAGAGAAGAGTGTTTTGAAATGACTATTTAATTATAATAACCCTTAATAAAACCATATTTTTATATATTTATTTAAAATTCTATGAAATGATCATTTTTTACCTAAAAATCAATTTACCAATTTCGTTATATTTTTATGAAAAACTAATCCGAAAACAAAAAATATGGAAAAATAATTTAATTTATAACTTATTTGGTGAGGTTACTATTACATTAGTCATTTTACTATTCATAGGGGTAACATTAATCTTCCATTGGGTAAAGATAATATTAAACAAAAAATATCAAGTTGATCCTACAAGACACTAAATATCTTATTGATCGCTACCATGTATGTCTATTTTTCAAAAAAATTACTATAGAAGTAGAAAAAATTTTATTTGGTGGCTAGGTTATAACTATATCCTATAAAAATTGTTTATTTCTCAGGTTATTCAAATTTCATGCAATCTATTTATATTTAAATCCTCTAGGTGAAACAAAATGTATCAATATCCTATGTTGGGTGTTTTACATTGAATAATATTTGGTTCATTGGGGAAATATTGATAATCAATATTATTTCGTTAATAATGATATTTAATCCTAAGGAACATTAGTCAGGATTAAAATATATTATTTTATATATGGGGAATTCTTGGAACATGCAATGTTGGGTGGATCTATGACTTTATATAGTCCCTCAATGCATCGAAATTTCTCATGAGACCAATCAGTTAGCCATGTTAAATGGGTTTCAACTAGTACTTTTAAACCATCATTTGAAATGTCTTGATGGTAGTGGTATCAAATTGGTTATTTCATAATTGATATAGACTCTATTGAGGATATATCTTGATAGTATATTTTTTCATTTTCCTAATACATAATTCCCACTAATTAGTAATTTCAATCATTAAGAATTTAGTTATTATTATCCATGAATGTTTAACATCGATATTATATAAGGTTTCATTTCAATACCATTTATTGACTAATTGCAATTTATTTTCAATTATTTTCCTTTTTTATTGATTATTCCTTGTCATAACCTGATATTAATTTTACTCAATTTGAATTTTTACTTTTTATTTACCATTAATTACATACTATGATTATAAATTCATAATAACATCTATGTTACATAACCCTTACCGAGCACTTGAGCTCACCCTTCTTTTGTATCCTTTATCATGAATCAATGAAGTGTAATATGTTTGATATGACATGATAATTAGGAGGAAATTGTGTTATTCTTGAAAAAATGGGTTTTTATTTTTGATTTCTAATATAATATAGTTAAAATTTATATATCTAGTTTACCAAGACTACTATACTATGTGGTCCTTAGGGTTGCAATTTCCTATATCTTAGGCCAATTTAATGAATTAGACACATTCTTCAAGCTAATTGGGTTGAGGTATCTATAGTTGTTAATAGAAACAATCCTATTAGAATACAATGGAACAAGATTTTGTAACATATATATTATGGATTATAACTCTATGATATATTTTGAGGATAAGTATAGAAGAACATCCTAATCTTTGTTAAGTTAGAGATTACCTGATTTTTCATTAAAATTCATTCATGTATGGATATTAAATGTTGATATAGTTATGGAAAAAAGTTACACTAGGGTGATAACTCTATAAAGGTCATGTTGTACGTGTCCTGATCATTACCTTTTACACAACAATGGTCTTTACCACAAACATGGTCTGACACTCATGCATGGTATGATTAAGATAATTCAAATTTTCTTTATAAACCATTATTAAGGATTTAAAAATAATGATATTCAAAAAGAAATCATATTTAGGATTATGAGATTATATTTGAATAATTATTTCAATTTATGTTTACTATTTAACTATTTTTTGATTAAACATCAATTTCCAGAATTTATTTATCTAATCTAGTGTATAAAAATATTAATATATTTTTCCTAGAAGAATTAATGTGAACCACATAAATGCACATCATTATAATAGTAAGAGTGATCATCTATTATAGGATTAAAACAACCATCCCAAGGGATCTAGTCACTCAAACATTCTCATCATATGAGGACATAGTATCATCTATTTATAAGATGGAGAAATAATTCTCTACTTATTATGGCTTCAAAAGGAATATATGGAAGAAGAAGATAGTCTAGAATAATACTAATAAGTGAAAAAGGGAAAGATGGATTTTACCACATTTGATAATTGTGGAATGTAACACCATGGTACTTTCTTGAAATGAAATAGAGTTTTCAATAAATTTTGATAGATAATACACCATGCTTATGATTTCAATGGTATGAAAAAATTTCCAATGTACAATTCATAATTTTTAAGGATATGAGGAACTAAAATAATAAATGTACCAAGAATAAATGTAATATATTGTAAAAGAAGCTAATGGATCATTTTCAATATTATGATACTATCTCAGATGAAGAAAAATTGTTAATCTTCTTTTGTTTGGATAAAGAACTTATTTCATTTGAGTATTTCATTAATGATATACTATGAATAAAAATTCTAAAATTTATTAGGATTTTAATATAATAAATTTCTCAATGTAATTTAATGTGTATATTTAACAGTACTGATGAGCAAGATAAATCATTCATTTGTAATTTTATCTTCTTAGAAAATATGTGATTAATGGAAAGATAACCCTTAATATTTTCCTAGTGTTGACACAATAATTTTGGGATAAAGAGATGATTTATATTGATAAATTAAATTGAATAATACATAAAAAATTTATAATGATTATAAATAAGTTGATTTTGGAAATTTAGTGACCTTATTTATAATGTTATAGATTTTAATATTCTGGATGATCCATAAGATTAACCAATTATGAAAATTTTTAAGATGAACATTTAATTTTCTTTTAAATATTAATTTATTACTGCACTATATAGTGATTTATGAATATTGGATAACATTTTATAACCATATTAGTTTTTAAAAATCGTTAGATGTAGACCGAAAGACTTGTTACTATTTTATGGACCTTACGATGCATTGAATGTTAAATTTATCACATCAGGCATAAAAAATTTAATTTTGGATAATTATTTCATGATGTAAGATATGAATTGGAAGTTTATCAAAGTAAAACCAAAGGATAAAGTTGTGACTATGATGTAGAATCACATCATGTAAATATATTTCCTTTTTATTTTGGATTTTAATTGTATTCCGCAACATTAGGTAAATGATCATGATATGAAATATTATCTTATTACCATCATTTGTGATAATATCTATTAAACATTTCACAACTATTTGGAATATGGTTATTTGGTCGTTATCCTCCTACGGATGACCCAATTTCTTATGAGCAATAATTTCTATCACTCTGTATTAATCCTTGGGAATTATTATTTTATTCCATATTATTGATTTAGTTACACACCTATGTTCTCATATTTTTAATCCTTGTCATTCAATTGTTCTAGATGACCATCATACTTCCAAATCTCCATTATTAATGGGTTATTTTATTATCCTTCTTATGATGTGGGGATTTACATAATGTTATTTATAAATATAAAAACATTTATTTTTTAGATAAATTTTAAACATCAAGAATGAAATTTATTTAATTGAGGGGGGAATTTAACATCCTGATATTTTAGAATAACAAAATTGTATTCTATAGAATATGTAAAATGAAACATAATAATTAGGAGAATATATAGAATTTAGAGACATTAAAAAATGATTAATTAAACCTCTTCAATATATTTACTTTCATGAAACAATAATAATATCTTAGGTTATTGGAAACATTGAGTTTATCTTCTGTTACATAAAAAACTAAGTTTAAATGAAATTTGAAATATTATAAAAATATTCTTATTTAATAAATTATTTATAACCTATTACGTACATTAGGGGGAATGAATAAAAATAAATATATTATGAAAATATATAATTTAACCACATTAATTTATTATATATTTAATAGAAATTAAATAAGAATCATTTCAAGACAATGAAATGTTTTCTGAAAAAATTTTATTTTTCTAAAAGTTTAATTTGTGCATATCATTTGAAATTGATTTTTTATAATTGTAGAAAAATTAATGGAAAAAATAGAATTCATTTTTTTAATAATAGTACCAAGATTTATTTTGGGTGACATTTTTTGATTTTCCAAAATGAGGCATCTTTTAATAAGAAGTGAAAAATTATGAATTTTAATTGAATTATCCTTTTTAGTTTAAATAATTTATGATGAAAATTTATATTTTTCATTGATTTAAAAATAAAATTAGATCAATTTTATATAAATTAATCCATTTTAGTTCATTGTAAAAATTTTGATATTTAATTGGGATATAAAACATGTGTTAACATTTAAACATTTGAACTTTCAAAACACTATATCTCATCATGTCTATGGGATGAATTTTAAATTAAAATTTTCTACTTAAGTGGATTGAATTAAAAAAAAGAATATATATTTTAAATTATACTAATATATAATATATAATAATTCAAACATAATTTTTTAAAAATATGAATGGAGAAAAAATTAAAAATTTATTACAATGGTTAATGTAAGAATCGATTTATCAGCGGTTAAACTAAAACGATAATGGTAACAATAACCTATAAAACATTCTAGAATCAATTTTATGGTAATAATTCAATTGTTACAAAACTAAGGTTCTATAATGGACCTTTTTTAACCTTTTTTCATATGGAAAATTTCGGAGCAATGAATTATTTTATAAAAAACTAGGTGTGTCCCCTCACCCACTTATAAATGGGCACCACCTATTCTCTTTTATTTAAACACTCACACAATTTTGGATAATTCATTATCTCCCAAAATCACATCCCAAAATCCCTAAACTCATCTTAGAATAATCATATTTGGAATAAATACAACCTTGGAATGTTGTAGTTCAAATATAAGGAGAATACCTAAACAATAGGTAATAATCTTCAGCGAGTTTATTTATTTTATTTAGTTCCCCACATCCATCAATTCATATTAAAACATTACAATATAATGAACTAAATATATTAAATATAAATTTATGTTATTATAATATTTGAATGAACTAATACCATGTACACATCTATAAAATCTGTAAGATCATGTTACTGTTTTCATGTATTCCTAAACCTCGTTTTATATCATGCATTGGATGGGTTTCATTTAGGGGTGTTTAGAGTGAAATTGTGATCTTTTTTAATTGATTTTGGTTTTTTCATGGTTGGAATACTATTTTCCAGATCTATGTTCCCTATTAGTACAAAGTGTGTAAACCCATTAAGGGGGTTGAATGGTTTGGGTGTATAGTTTGTTCAACCGTGCAACCTTTCCAAGGAAACTATGCATGGGAATTTATTAATCTAAAATTTTAATTTTAAAACACTAAAACCATTGTTTTATGTTCCCAATGGGCCTTCATGAACCAATTTTGTTTTAGTCTTCCTTTGAGTATCCCAATAGGTTATTTTTTTACTACACCCCTCTTTAACGAATTAAAAAATTGTCGAATGGTGTTTCATCCCATCTTGATAAGTTTACTCTTCTAATTATCAATCTCATGTTATCTCATATATCAATCCTTGGGTTATATATGTCTCGGTGTTGTTGGTATATATAATATATCATTTTTTATATCATTAATATAGTTTTTATTCATGAATATTCATTGTCTACGTTCTTCATTGGAGTTTTCCCATTAAATATTTTTTTCATTATCCCGTCATCCTGAGTTTGATGGTTCTCTTTATATTGGTAAATTTTATTATAAATAAATATGTTGATTTAAATTATTATTTTTATTTAAATTTCAATTCAATCAATTGGTTTATTAAAAATCCAATTCTATTAAATTGGGGATTTGAAATTGGATTTGGCTTGAAATTGGGAAAATACCCAATTCCATTGAAATGGGTTGTGTTGTGAAATTAGATGGAAATTTTCTCAATAAAATTTTGGAATTTAATTGAGAAAATAGAATTGTGAAATGAATTAAATGAAATTTATTTAAAATTGGAGTTTGAAAAAATTAAATAAAATTATATTGATAGAAACCTTGTGGGTTTATCTTGGAAAAAGGAATTATGTGACTAAAAACATGTGTATTTGGTTTTAAATAAAAATAGGAATATTTGAAATATAAGAATAGGATGAATTTTATTTTAAATAGTTTTAATTAAAATTTTACATAATTTAGTATTATTAGAGAACAAACAATCCAAGGTTGTTAGTGAGTAATTTGGTATTGCGCTCTTTTACTTTAAAACACTAATATAAAATATACAAAAAGTCACAGCCCTGATGGGATAGTGAAGAGAATCATTGACCATTGTTAGATGGAAATCTGTATACGTCTTCTTGGGATCAGTACATGAGTAGGAGGGAGAACTATAACCTAGAATTATCATACATTTTTTTAGATTTCCATGTTTCTCAACTATTTTTCTTTAAAATATATGTCATTATTTGTAAATAAAATTTAAAATCAATTATTAATATATATAAATTGTTTTATAAAAAGTTTTATCCAAATAATCTAGTTTTTAAAGGCACCAATTACCCTCAAGAGTTCTAGGAATGGCTGATTAGGATAGAGAAATTATTTGAGATCATAGATAAACCTAATGAAATTAAGGTGAAGTGTTCCACCTTCATGATGTGGGGACTAAGAAGGAGATAGTTGGACATGATGGTGATAAAGATGAATAAAAATGTATTATTGTGGGAATTCCCCAAGAATCCTTTCACCACAATGTTATATACAATGTTGATGGTGATAGAGAAGGCAATTGAGTTTTTCAAGCTGGGGAAGGCTGGAAAGACCATAATGGAGTATGAAACCCATTTTTTCAAGATAGTTTAGTTTTCACCTGATATTGTATCAAATGAAAATATAAATACTTTAATATTCGATATGGGACTTCGATCAGATATTTTTTCTCAGGTTTGGATGCTAAATCAGACTTCTTATGTTAAAGATCTGGAAAATGCATTGTTGGTCGAAGATAACATGGTTGGTAATTTAGTGTTTATGAGAGTTATTTTTTCTCCCAGTGTTTTTTCTTTTTACACTAAACTATAAGAAAATATTGAAAATTACCATGATAAATCTTGTTATTAAGACTTTTGAAAACCTCTATTAGTTCTAAATATAAAACCTTTGCTTTTTTACCAGTGTGAAAATATTAGGAATTCTAAAATTGTTTTCAATGAGGCACCCATGCTATGTGAATTATTCTAATTCTCTAGAAATTTTTTGAAGTTCTTTCATGCCTTTTCTACTCCACATAGTGGAATGGGATCATAAATTCCTATAAAAATATTGGTAAAATAATCTCCTTCATAAAAAATGTTTTCCATCCATTGGAATTTGGAATGAAACTTAATTATATAGTAAAAAGGTTTCTTGAAAAAGTAGATACCGGTCTGGTGACTGTGAGAGGTACAATAATTATACCTTCATAATTAGTGTCTAATTTATTTGATACTGGTACAACTCATTCATTTATTTAAACCCATATTTTTTTCTTATAAATCTTCATATGTATTTTTTTCTTGTGGTGTGGATATTACTATACCCCTAGTAATGACGACTGTACAGGGTCACTATAGTCCCACTAGTTTTTTCACTTTATTCGACATCCTTATTTCATGGAGTATTCTAGTTCTCAATATGAAACCTCTTAACATCATATTCTGAATAGATTGAATCATTTCAAATAAAATCTAGATTCATTATTATCTTGGTTTGGTTTCATTTACTGCACAAGATTGTGGTTTATGAATCATTAAATGAGAAAGGGACATGAGGTCATTTAGAGCCACACCCTCTTTACCAGCATTTGAGAAACTAAAATATAGGTTTTATATTAATTTTTTGCGATAATACTTGAGCATTAATATACCTCTTGTGTTCTTTGAGTTTTCTAATATTCTTTCTTCTGACTTTTTTGGTCTCCCACAAGTAAGGGAGGTGGATTTTTCTATCGACATAGTTCCTGGTACTCATCCTGTATATATTCCTAATTACCGGAAGATTCTAGTTGAAACTGAAGAGTTAAATAATTATTTTGATTATAATTTATATAAAATAATTATAATCCCAAAGTTGTTACCTTGGGTGGTGCCTGTTCTCATTTGTATTAAAGATGATGGTTCACTTCAGTTTTTTATTGATTACTGAAAAATCAACCATGTTATGGTAAAGAAAAAATATATATTCTCATGGCTTAATGAACTATTTGACAAGTTAAAATGGGTGATCTAGTTATTGAAGATTAGCCTTCAACCTGGAAACCACCGATTGAATGTAAATGAATTTGACTTTCTAAAAGCCACGTTTCAGTGTAGGTATGGAAATAATGAGAAAAGTTTTCTTCCATTTGGTTTAACCAATACTCCATCAGTATTCATGGATTTAATAAAATGAATTTTCCATGAGTATATTGATACATTCTCGGTGGTATTTGTGAATGAAATCCATGTATATTCTATGTCTGGGGAGGATCCTCTATGTCAACAAAGAATTGATTAGAAATTTTTTGAGAAGTAACTAACTATATAAAATGATTTGAAAATTTAATTTATAGATTCGTGTACTGATTTTTCTGAGGTACATTGTGTCAGAACATGGTTTTTAGCTGATCCTTAAAAGGGTAATGGTTTTATGAAATGGGAATAATGCTAAAATGATTTTTAAATTTGGAGATTTTATGTGTGAGAAAGGAACTATTGATGGTCTATAAAGTAATTTTCAACGATGGATTCATCGATGACTGCTCTAATTCATATTGGAGTAATTTTTTCTTGGTATGAAAATTGGAATTGTTCTCCTGTTGATATGAAATTTCATTTACTGACTGCACTAGTTCTGACTCTTCCATAAGTTGAGCATGGCCATGTGGTCTTTCTTGATGCATCAGGTTCAAGATTGTGTTATGTTCTTATGCATGTTGAACATGAAATTGCTTATAGATCTCATTATCTTAGGCCACATGAGAATAATTAGCTGGCCAATGACCTTGATCACACGACAATAATTCTTGAGCTTAAGAGCTGGAATCGTTACACTGATTGAGAAAATTTTAGTATGATTTCTGACCCCAAGGGATTTAGTTATATCTTCCCTAAAAAATATTTGAGTTTTCTCTAGAGGCATCGGGTGAAATATCGTCTACCTTTTGAAATTGAAATAACATATTCCATGGTGAAAGAGAATGTCATCATAGATGATTTGACCAGGAAACATTTGACCGATTTTTGGAAAGAATCTTTAAAAGATTTAAACATGATGGCTCTTTTTTTCATGGTTTCATATTGGTGTCCTAGAATTAGGGGACATGGTTTCCTTGTCCATTTTTCAGTTGAAATCCACTCTTATAGAGATGAATCTTTAGGAATATCAATTTGACAATTATATTTGTTGAATTAGATACGCTATTTATGATATAAAGACCATTCTTGACATTTCTTTATCCTCAAAGGGCATTCTATGATATCAGGATCACATCACTGTACCATAACTAGTGACTACATCTATTATAGAGGATTGTGATAATTCCTAATTGGTATTGCACCATGTAACCAAAAATATGTTCTATGACATGCATCATAGATTCTATTTTCCATGTATGAGATGGGACATTTCTGGATTTTTCTCTCATTTTAATACATTCCAATAGTTCAAGGATGAGCATCATAGACCATTAAGTTTTCTTCAGCCACTCCCAGGGAATAAATGGATGTGGGAAGAGATCTCTATGAACATTTTGGTTGGGCGCCCACATACTTAGAGAAAGAATAAATTGAGATGGTTTTTGATTGATAGGTTGACCAAATATTTTCACTTATTACCCAATAGTGAAATAAAAATGATGAGGAGTTTGGAAATACTTCTGCGAAATATATTATATGTTTTCAGAGAGTTCCATATAATATAGTCTCTGATAGGGATCTTTAATTCACTTTTCACTTTTTGAAAGGCCTTCAAGATGAACTAGGATCTCATGTTAGTTTGGGCATGGCATACCAACTACAGTTTGATAGAAAAATAGAAAAGGATATATATATTCTTGAGAATATTCTCTGAGATTGAATGTGTTATTTTCATTGGTATTCCATTACCATATGGGGTTGAATGAGTTTTCTAATAACAATAGTTACCAGCCAACAATTAGAAAGGATCCTTATTGAGGCCTTGCTATCTATCCTTGTAAATCTCCAATGTGTTCATCACTGATTGGTGAATCATCCTTGGTTGGACTAAGTTTGGTCCAAGTGATGATGGAAAATATTTAGTATATTTTTCATATAATGTTAAAACACAAATATGGTATAAGTCTTAAACATATCATCATCACAAATTGTAGGTATTTTTTTGGTGACCAGGTGTTCTAGATAGTTTCACCTCATATGGGTAACAGACTGCTTCTAATATAAGGGAAGCTTGATCCTTGTTTTGTGCGTACATTTTAGGTTGTTGAGAACATGATTAAAGTGGATTACTAATTATAACTTCCACCATAGCTGAAGTCAATACATAACATGTTCCATGGATCTCAGCTAGGAAGTTATCTGTTTAATCTATGTCCAGTTTTGAGCTCGATAGTTCTTGTGGTTGAACCTGATTTATTCGTGATAGAGAATCTGGTTAGGATATTTGATTCTAAATCAAGGTACCTTTTGGAGGATAATACCTCTCGTTCAAGTGATATGGAAGTACAATTTTGAATCTCTTTATACATAGGAGAGGGAGGCATTGATGAGAGAGAATTGGCCTCATATTTTTAACATGGAAGATTAATAACAACCTTTATGGGGAAACATTTTTTTATGGGGGGGAGGTTGTAGCATCATTATAATATTTTCATTTATTCCTAAAACTTTCAATTTATCATTCTTTTTTGAGGGTTGTTTAGGGTTTTTTCCTGTAAAATTAAAAAAAATGAATGGATTTGGGAATGTGCAGGATTTCAAAATGGTCTTCCCAAAATGTGCACCCTAATAGTGTAAACTGTGAAAACCCAGGGAGTGAGAGTTTGAAAAGTTGGTTCATGGTGTGAAAACTGTTTTCCCACCGAGGAGAAACCATGAAACCCCATTAAAATGGGTTCACAGTTAGGATGTAATGTCTTTCTAACCATGCGGTAATGCTCTCAAAACCATCCATGGTATATTATTAAAATAATCTTCTTTAAATGCTAAACTATTCATTTGAATTTTTGGACAACCCAGTACAAAAATATTACATTTTCATCTTCCATGGAGGCTCCCAAGAGCATATTTATCCCCCTATACACACCTATGTAAGTGAATTAAAGCAAGGATAGTGACGTCTGATCCCTTCTTTGTATGCTTTTTCATAACATTATCTTTCCATCATTCCCTCCTCTTTCTTATCTATGGTTATATAGATATATGTATTGTTAGATAATCTATTATCCTCTATTTTTGACTTTGGATATTTGTTTTATTCTTGTATATTCATTTCTAATATTCTTCAATAATGGTTTCCAATTAGGGCTTTGTGTTTTGAGATAACATGGTATGAAGGTAGTTTGTTTGGTTTTTTATGGCCTATTTAGTTAACCATAAGTTTCAGGATTTTAATTAAGGTGTTTTATTTAAATGTAATTTCTTTAAACTGGATTATTAAAAACTCAATTCCATTGAATTAGGGATCTGAATTTTTTTTTGCAATTAATTTGGGAGAAACCCACAGTTCCATTAACTTGGGGTGTGTTATGAAATTAGAGGGAAATTGTTTAAATTTAATTTTGAAATTTAATTTTGAAATTGGAATTGTGAATTTGATTTCATATTGGTATTTGAGACATTGTCTTAAAATGATTTTGATATAAACATAGTGGTTTTATCTTGGAAAAAGGCATTGTTTGACTAAAAACCTATTTATTATATTATAAATGAAAATTGAAATATTTAAAATGGAAGAGTGGGATGAGTTATATTTTGGAAAATTTTAAAATAAATTGACCACCAATTATTTTTATTAGGGAACATCCAATCATAGGTTCTTAGTTACCTATTTGGGATGGCACTGTATTACTTTACAACACTAAAAATATATATACATCAGGTCACATCCTCGATGGGATGATGATGTGTCCTATTTGACCAATTTCAAAGGGATGTTTGCACACTTATTTTCCTGATCACTACCTGAACACGAGGGTGTCCCAATTCCAAGAGATATCATACCTTATTTAAGATAAAAATGTTGATCACATGATTTTATTAGAAATATAAGCCATTATTTGAAAAATATTTTACACATTCCTTTTGGATTTATATAACATATTTTAAATAAATATTTATTTTTACATTTGTTTAATTTATTTCCTTCATTTGATATGTAAAGCATGATTTGATTTCAATATTATTTTGAACTACCATTCCTATTTATTTAAAATATAAATATTAATTTGGTTATTTAAATGTTACATCTTATTATGGAATTATTTTTGAGACCCTACTGGGATTTTATCCCACACCCTACCTATGTCTTCAGGTGTTTGTAATTTTCCTTTACCCTGGTTCGACAAAGGGTAAGGTGGCACATGAAGGTAGTAGTTGCTGGTGATCTTTTGGATTAAAGAGTTGTGTATATTGGGACTCCAGTTATATATCCTTTTATTGGTACTTTTTTTCACTTTGGGATATTTATGAATGTTTTACTTCTAGTATAGTTATATACCTTGATTTTTTCATGAATCTAGACTATCGTGTTTATCTTTCTACTAATATACTTTTGGAAAATTCATTTCAACCTTCTAAATGAATAATGACATGTGCTTGTCGTAAAACTTTAGGATCGATAACCCCATTCAGGTTATGACAAAACTACCTCAAATATCAAGATACTAGGGTATGCGATGTGGTTTTTGACAAAATGGGTTATGAAATAATCATTTGTGTGTAGGCCAGACTACTGCCTCATGAACCGATGTAATTATCTCTTCCATTAGTAACATTCACAATCGGGTATGATGTTGGATATGAATTATATATATAATATTTACAACATATCTATAGCTAGGGAGTCATTATATCATTTATTTACTTTTAATTTGCATTCCATATGGGATTTTATAATGATTCTCATTGGTACAGAAGACTATTGTATCATGAAATGATGACATTCTCATTTCACTGACACATTACATGGAATGTAATAAGGTTAATGTTAATGATTATATGTCATATAAATTATATATGTATTATATTCATTATATATTAATAATTCTATAAGGATGCGATGCATATTTTTCTTCACTACCTTTTCACTCACTTAAATATGATAACATCATTCATATACATGTGGAAAGAAACCATCAAAGTTGTGACTCTCTTCTCAACACCACACCACATGTATGATATATATAATAATATAACATGATATATATGATATTATAGTAATTATTTATAAGTAATATTTTAATAAGCTTCATTCCATAAAGATATTAGGATAATGGATGTGCTACTCATGTGTATATACTACTTACTATCCCCCTAATCATAACATACAATGTGTTTCATAAAAATCATTCGTGATTGGTTTTAAAAGATTAATTGAAACATAAATATGATAATTATTTCATTATTACTATTATTTTGGTGATATGACTACATAATATTTAAAATATCTAGATCATTCATGATGAGAAACAAATTTTAAATCAAGACAATTAATACCAAGATAAAATGAAAATAAATAAAGATTATTAATGAACGTGTCATAATATACATTAAGAGGATCATATATGAAATGAATAATATTAATACAGTTTTGGTATATTTTAATAAAATGAATAAAAAAACTATAAATGAGGTCAATTATTATTCAATAAAAATGGAAGTTTTAGGTGAGGTATTTCTTAACACAATTTCTATTCATTGGGATAATCTTATACTTCATTGATTATGTAATTATAATTTTTTTTGTACAATGAAATTGGATTAAAATATGTTTAGATTACATTTTTTATGTGTATTTACATTTGAGAAACATAATTGATTAAGAAATTAATTCCCACTTCAATGTTATGATCATTTTTATGGTTTATTTTTTAATCTCATTCTAATTGAGATGGTTTATTCTTGAGATTTAATTAAAGGAAATTATCTAACCATTAAATGAAAAAATAATTTTAATTTTTATCCTATGGTTATTCATTATATTTTTAATTAATGCTAAAATTTTCTACTATTTTGTGGTTAAATTAATTGATAAATTTTTTAAAGAAAAATCTGACATCTTTTCCCCATTCGGTCAAAAATCACATTTCCTTTAAAAACATTTTTTCTAAAAAAATTATAAATTTTTTTTTGCTTTTCAAAATGATTATTTTTTGGAATGTTTAAAATTTTTTCATCTCTAAATATTTTTCAATGTAATATTTTCCCTTTTTCAAAACAAAACTCATTTTATATTTAATGCAAATGTGAATAAAATCTTCTTGTTTTTTTTCGAAAATGCTCATTATTAACCTTTTTATGGTAAAAAAGGACAAAATTTTAAACATTTCTAGAATATAATTATTTACCTACTTTTACTAAAATATTTTCTTTTAGTATTCCTTTGTAATGATTCAATAATATATTTAAAGGAGATGTTTTTTAAATTTATTTTTTATGAATATAATATTTATAAATATCAAACTGAAATAGTTATTTTACTCAATAAATTTTTAAGGCATTTTTTATCATATATATATTCATCAATTATATGATATATTTTTATAATTATTCTCCACTAGAGACATGTTTTACTTATATAATCCTTTTCACCATCTTTATGGATTGTAGTTATTTTGAAAAATGAAAGTATTGAAAGTCACTTTCCTAATTCATTTATGGTAGTCATTAACATTCCATCAAAATATTCACATTCAAATGATCATTAAGAAATTAATACCCCCAAATACTCATTTTATTTATCATCGATATGTTTAATGTATAAAATGTATCTCATTCCTCTATAATGTGTTTTATTTTTAATTTTATTTAACTTACTAGTGAAATATTGATAATCTGAATTCCTTATTTAAGAGGGATATTTAATTATAAGGAACATTTTTAATAAATTAGATTAATTTTTAAATATACAATGAATGAATTTGAGATGTAATTATGGGTGGTACCCAGCATTTATATATCCCCTTCATGCATTGACATGTCTCGTCAGACAAATTACTTGGCCAGGTTAAATGCGTTTATACCTATATTATTGAACCCTCTTATTATTGATCTTGATTATGGAAATAGTATATGGGTTTTTATAGAGTAGTTTTATACTATACTGAGGATTTATCATGATATTATATGTTCTAATGTTCCAAATACATTCCATCCAATAATTAAATATTTTCTTCCTTAAGAATTCTATTATTATTATCTATGATATTTTCGCTATGATATTATCTGTGCATATATTTCATTCTCCATTATTAATTAAATGGCATATTATTTTAGAGATTTTACATTCCATATTTACATGAACTTATCATACCATGGTATTAATTTTATTTAAATAGAATTTGAGTTTTGTTATTTACCTTTCCATGTTGATTATTCTTATTGATGTATGACATCTTCTATTGTACTTAACCCTTAATGAGCATTTATGGTCCCTCTTTTTCTTATTCATTTATCAAACATTCATTAAGTGTTTTATGATTCCTAATAAAATATATACAATAAGGAATAATTTTATTTAGAAAAAATATTTTTTAATTTGTGTTTTCAAATGTGTTTAATTAATAATATATATCTTTATTTTACCAAGACCCTTAAACTAACTTTTCTTTTAGAATTTGATTCCATGTATATTATACCAATGTAATAAAGTATACAACAGATCTAGGATACTAGGGTCAAGGTTGATACACCAAAAAATAACCATATTATATAATTTGAGATATTTTGATTTTGATATCCTCCAACCAGTGCTTTATCTCTATATCAGAGATTCTCCCCTCATACTTTTACAGACTCTTCCATTGAAAGGAATGTAATGCCAAATGTTGTTCCTCATATGCCACTATAGGATCTAGCATATGATGATAAACTAGATTTAAAAGCTTCCCCTCAACTAAATCATCTCTTCATTGAAGATGACCATGATAAATTCTTGAAAACTAAGGGGAGTATCTTATACCCCATAGCACATGATTTAATCATACATTATTTTTTAGCTCATTTTTTCATAAAATTACCTATGTAAAACATGAGCACTAAAAGTAATGATATATGTACATATATTAGGTCTCTACCCTAAAAGGGTCCAACTCACTTGGTCATTCAATAATCTCTAATTTTATTCACTAGATCTTGGAATCCCCAAAATCCAGTGTCCCAACTATTCTCTCTAGCCTTTGTCACACAACAAGTTCAACATCCCTCGCTACCCTTCCAACCCATAAAATCCTCTCAATGGCTAAATACAAGCACCATACAGTCTATAACACACAAAAACTAAGAAATTATAATATTTTATTTGATTTATTATGTGACATTCAACATCGAGCTTAAACAACCAACAAAATATATTTCATTAAATTTAATCTCCTCGATAGTTAGCGAATCTTCCAACCATAAGTTGAAATGAACTATAATATAGTATACCATTATAGAATGTCCATTAAATTGGTGTTTATAAAAAATAATAACTAAATTATGAAAATATTTTTATCCATTTAATATAATTAAAATATGAATAATTTAACAGAAAAAGAAAAAGTTTTTAGAAAACATTATTTTTTCTAAAAGACGATTTAGTCACTCTTTTAACTCATTATTTGTAAAAACAATTACCCCAATTTTGAAATTAAATTGATAAAATTCTCATAAGTTTTAAAATTATAATAATAAAATTAACTTATGATGAATTTTTGGGTGTTTTTTGAATCTATTTATTTTTTTATGAATCGTGAAAATATAGAATTGTAACTTAAAAATTATTTTTTTGTTTAAATTATTTAGAAAGTAAAATTTTATATCAAATAAGTATTAAAATAAAATTATTTAATACATATATAAATATATATACAATTTATCTTATTTTAATAATTTTCATACTGAATTTTTTTATAAAAACATTATAATGTTTCAAACATTTTCTTTTTGTAAACCTTCTTTCTGATCATGTCTAATGGATAAATTTTAAATCATATTAGGAAATTAATTGAATGAAATATAAAAAAATGGCTTCAATATTTGTAATAATGAAAAATTAATATTATATTGAAAGTTAAACTTAATTTCTATCCTAAATGAATAGTGAGAAAAGTAAAATTAAATTACCTCAATTGTGGTAAAAATGGGTATACTAGGGGTGGAACATAAACTATAAGGGTTAAAATGAACTAAAAATATGTTTAAAATATAGTTTATGGCTATAGATTGACCTTATAAGGACTAATTATCTATAATAATTCATTTTACACTTTTTCATGTGAAATACATGGTCAAAATGTTTTATTTTTAAAATTTACAAATATGCCACTTACATCACTTATAAATGGACACCCCTATAATCTCTTATCCACACATTAAAAACATTTTAGAAATCCTATAAATATCAATAATAAAATTAAAACATCCATTTCCTTATCTAATATTTCATTTATTTTTAATAATTCCATTCTAGTAGTAATTTAGCTATATTTATATGGATGTGGTCTATGATGTGGTCAAATTCCAAAATCTATATTTTAATGTAATTTTTTCCTCCACATAATTAAAAAATTATTAATACATGATGATTTAATATCTTTATATTAGAAATAATGAGTTATAATTATATTAATGTAATAACCTACAACCATTCACTCTTCCATTAAATGGGTTATAAAAACATCGTTCGTGTGAACAGTGGACTACAACCTCACGAATCCATATCATTCATTTTTTCACTACAAAATATCATGGTTCTATATGATGATGGGTTTAAATTATAAATATAATACTTTTTTAAAAAAATATTCCTTTTTATTTATTATATAATATATACCTTTTCTACTTTCCATTCTATAGGGGATATCATAACTTTCCTCAAGTGTACGGAAGATTATAGCTTCGCGAAGCAAAGCCATTCGTCTTTCACTTGCAACTTACATGGAATATTGTAAGGTTAAATTTATTGATCATATGATATTTAAATGAAATATGTAAATTATTAATGGCATATATATATCTATAAAGGTAATATATATAATCTTCTTTCTTACATTTTCATTCACTTAAATATGATAACATCGTTTGTGTACATGTGGACTACCGCATTCATGAAGAGATGTGACTCTATTTTCATCAACACACCATATTGATGGTATATATAATTATATAATACGTTAAATATGATATTATGATCATTAATTATAGTTAATTTTTAACATAACTTAATTCTATAATGTTCATTGAAAAATAGAAATGTTTCTCATGCGTATGTTCGTCCCACCATCTTCGAGATCATAACTTACTTCATTTTTCATAAATATAATTCATGATTGGATAGATAATTTTAATATAAATATAAATATGAAAATTATTTCCAGATTATTATTATGTTTAGGTTATAATGATATAATATACATAATAATTTTATCATTGGTGATGAAACACGCATGAAAAAACAAGCCAATTAAAACTAAGAAATAATGAAAATAATGAATTATTATTAATGAAAAAGTGATAATATATTATAATTGGATAATATATGATATTATGAATATGAATATATTTATTTTTTAATTTTATCATATGAATAAATAAAATATAATGTATGTCAAATAATTTTCAACAAAAATGAATTTTTAGGTAATGGGTTTCATAAATCAGTTTATATTCACTAGGTTAATTTTCTGCATCCTTGATTATTTTATTCTATGATTTTTTATGATGATTTTTTAATGAAATTTTAGGTATTTCCTCTCTTTTATTTTGATTTTTAGTTGATATTATTTTTCAATTCATATTTATTCTCACATAAACATTTTCATCAGTGTAATGGTTTATATCAGAACCTCATTCTAGTTGAGATTTTTTATTCATGATATTAAATTTAAGAAAATTATCAGTTCAATTCTTAAATAACCATTTAATTTTACTATCCTATGGATATTTCTAATATTTTAAAATAATATTTCCGTAATCTACTCTTTTGTCATAAAATTAATAGAAAAATAATTGTTATGAAAAATACACCACAATTCCCCACTTCCTTTATATATCTATTTGTCTTCCAAATCCATGTTTTAAAAAAAATAAAAAAAAATTCATAACCTTTTGCAGAGAAATTATTTATTGAAATTTGAAAAAAATATTACTCTTAATTTTTTTTCAATGGAATCTTCTTCCATTTTCCAAATAATTATCATTTGGATTTTACCAAAATTATAAAAGGAATCCACTGGTCATTTTCTGAATAAGGCTCTTTAGTGATCATTTTATAGTGACAAATGAATATTATTTTTAACCATTATGGTATATAAATAATAACATTCATTCATGAACATAATTTATTAGAATATACCTTGGTAATTTTATAAGTATATTTTTAAAGGAAATGTTTTCCAATGTTATTTTCATTAAAACCGATTTTCCATTAAAAATGAAAAGTATACTTTATTGAAGAATGTTTTTTATGATAATTTTATCATATTTAGATTCATTAATGATAAAAACATTTATTATAAATATGATCCACTAGAGATATGTTGAATAATTTTCACCTTTTGTATGGTTTAAAATCATTTTGACAGAGGAAGGTATTGACATTCACTTTCTTGATTCATTTTTGTAGTCATTATCAATCCTTTAAAATATTCTCATTCCAATGACCACAAGACATTAAATTTCCCCAAAATATTCATTTTATTTTTCATTGATATTTTTAATGAATAAACTGTATTTCATTCCGATATATCATGTTTTCTTAATTTTATTTAATCAAATGGGGAAATTTTGAAAATTTTTATTTTTATTTAATATGGATATTTAATGGTGAGGCACAATGTTCATGAGTTTAATTGACTATTAAATATATAAGGAATTATTTGGAGATGTAGCGACTAGTGCGACCTAGTATTTATATATCCCCTCGATGCATTGATTTGTCTCATGATACAAATTAGTTGGCCTTGATAAATGGGTTTTTATATATAGTGTTATGCCATATTGTGAAAGGTATTGATGGTAGAGATATGAAAAGTATTTTTACATAGTATTTTTAAACTATATTGAGGATATATCAGACATTTTAGGTTGTCATGAGCCCAATAAAGACCATCCAATAATAATGTATTTCCTCCCATATGTATTGAGTTATTATTATCCCTTAGTTTTTAACTATGATATTATATATAGATGCATTTCATTATCTGTTATTTAATACATGGTATATGTTTTATGTTATTTAACATATTGTATTGATTCTAAAATATCGTAACATGATTTTAATGTTATTTAAATGGAATGTGATATTAGTTATTAACCTTTCCAGGTTGATAGTTCTTATTCACTCATGGTGTCTTCCACTATAGTTTCCCTTACTAAGTAATTAATATGACACTAATTTGAAGCCTTTTTAAAAAATACTTGAATTATATAATGTTTATAAGGAAATTATATACTTGTAGGAATAATATTATTTATGAATAAATGATTTTTAATTTGTGTTTTCAAATGTAATTTATGAATAATGTATATATCTAGTTTTCCTAGATTACTAAACTATTCGGTCCTTCAGGATTTGATTCCTTCTATTTTATGCAACTGTAATTAAGGGGACAAAATCATTAGGCTAATGGGTTTAGGTTTTCTACAACTAAAATTCATCATGTTATTGAATTTGAAAAAAGATATCTTTGGATCCTTTAACCATCTCTCAATCTCCAGATCAGAATTTCTGCCCTCATACATTTACAAACTCTTACACTGTAGTTGTAAAATACCTATTATTAATCTCCATTTTCCACTATAGGATTGATCCTCTCTTGATTAACTAGATGAGCATGATATACTTCAACTACCCGAGCACGTCATGGAATATGACCCTGGGCCATTCCTGAAAGGCATGGTTAATTTCTTATAACATGTTGCACAAAATTTTATCAAACATTATTTATTTAATTAATTTTATTTTTAAAAATAACACAATTCATACATAAACACTAATAATCACGATATATTTACTAGTCTTAATATTATTCCCTAAATATTGGTCATTCTCACTTTTTCATTCCATAAGATCAGTGTCCATGTACTAAATCACTAGGGGCCCTAAAATCATGTGTCCTAGATAGTCTCACTATCCTATGTCACATACAAATATAAACTAGCATCGCTTCCTTTCCAGCCCATTCATTTCTCAGCATGCCTAAATACAAGATCCATATAATCAATAACACTCCAAAATTATAAAATAATAACATTTTATTTCATGTATTATTTTAAATGAAACGTCGAGATTAAAAAACCAATAAAATATTTTTCATTAACATTAATCTCCTTGATATCTTGAGGGACACACAACCCCGAGTTGAAATAAACTGTAAATTAATATATCATTATAACAAAGAAAATTAATTTTTTATGTAATAATATTAATATGAAAATTATGAAAATTATGGTTATCTATTTTATAGAAATTAAATAATAATCTTTTAACTGAAAAATGAATGTGTTCAGAGAACATTTTTTTTAAAGGAGTTTTAATCACACGTTTAATAAAATATTAAAAATTAATTTTTACCACTTTTAAAGATTTTTTTTTATAAAAATAATTTTATTTTTTAAAATATAATATCCAAAATATCTTTTGGTGATTTTTTTGATTTTTGTAAAACATGTCAATTTTTTATCAATATTAGAATATATTGAATTTCTAATGAAAATTGAATTTTCATAGAAATTATAGGAAATGTTTCATTATATTTTAAGTTAAATTAATATTAAAAATTATTAAATTATTTATTTGTTATTCCAAATTAGGTTATTCTAATAATTTTAAAATTTAATTTTTATATAAAAACATTCTGTACTTTTGAGCATTTTCTATTTACAAATATGCATTATCGCTGCATCTATGGGATTAATTTAAAATTAAAACATTCCACATATGTTAATGAAATTTTGAATAAATGGATTCCCTATTTATAATATTAATAATTTATATTATATAAAAACATATAATTAATTTTTATCAAAAATGTATAGTGAAAAATATTGAATATTATTTACCACTGATAAGGTAAAAATGGGTTAAATGGGAGTTAAATTTAAAAATTGAGTTTTTAAATGGCCTAAAATTGGTCTAAAATATATTTAATAGAAATATTTTTTTATTATCATGGAGGAGTCTCTATAATATTCTTTTTTGGACCCATATGGCATGTGAAACACATGGAACAACCTTTTCTTGAAAAAGGATACTATTGTTCCACTGACATCACTTATAAAAGGCCACCACTATTCTCACAACATCAAAAAAACAAACCCATTTCGCTCACCAATAAATTTCAAAATAACATTAAAACATATATTACCTAATATTATATTCCTTATAATGATCATAAATCCAATCTAGTAACACTATATGTATAATCTTAATGACGTTTTCTAAGAAGAGATAGAATTCATAACTATGTGTTATTATTTTATTTATTCATCCATATACATAAATTATTATTAAAATATGATGATATAATAACCTAATTGTCCTCTATATAGTAATTTAATATTTTTTGACAGATTAACCAACACCCATCCCCAATTCAATTTAATTTGTTAGGAAATCCGTATTCATGTGTATGGTGGACAACAACATTGTGAACAAATGTCATTCTTGTTTCCTATACCAACTCTGACAGTTGGATATGCTGATCGATATAATGTATAAATATGGTATTAAATACATAATTATGCCTCTAGATACATTATAATAAATATAACATTATATATTCCATTCCGTATGGGATATGTTAACGTCCCTCATGTGTATAGAGGACTACCCTCTCGTGGAGCGGTGTGATTCTTTTTTCACAAACACATTACATGGAATGTGAGAAAGATACAATTAACGAATATATGTGATTTAAATGAAATATTTACGACATTAATGACATATTTATCACTCTAAAAATATAATACATCATTTTTTCTTACCTTTTCACTCACTTAATGATGAAAACATCATTCGTGTAAATGTGAGGTACGACTTTTATAAAGGAATGTGACTCTATATTTCCCACCACACCAAATGGATAATATATATAAGTATATATGATGAAAAAATATAGTGTTTATTATATTATTATCATTATATAAATATAAAATATTACTTATCTCCTTTACATAATGATATTTGAAAATGGAAATGACACCCATCCGTAATGAAAATGGAAATGACACCCATCCGTATGTACGGTATATCGCCTTTGTCAACGTGGCATGCTTCATTTTTCAAAACCAAAATTAATTATTGGTCATCAAATTATTTTTGATGTAGAAATATGAAAATTATGTTGTGATAATTATTTTTGGGTTGACAGAAATATATAATATTCTCCAAAACTATAACTTTCATGATATAGAATGAATTAGAAAGCAATGTAATTATAACACGAAGAAAAGAAAATAATGAATGATTATTAACGAACATGTGATAAGATTTATAAAATTAAAATATTTTATCATATAAATACTATTGTGGTTTCTTTTTAAATTAATAACATTTTTAAAAACACTATACTGGATGTTAAATCATAATCAACCAAAATTAATCGTTGGGTAGAGGACTTCGTCTCAATTTCCCTTCATTGAGGCATATTATGATGTTATGCACCCAGTTTTTTATATGGTATATATACATTCCCATTGACATGTAATTTCATGATACCTTAATAATTCATGGTATTTTATAATTAAAATATATTTATTTCATCCATGTTTTTTTAATTAAAAATTACCAATTGATAAATAATTTCATAACACAATTTCTTTGCATTGTTACATATTACATATTCAAAGAATTTGATATTCTAAGATTATGTGTTTAATGAATTACTATTATATTACATTGTCTTTCCACTTGATTAATCTTTTTTACAATTTATACACATAATTAATCTACTAATTTTCA
Source organism: Viscum album (assembly GCA_963277665.1). NCBI lineage: Eukaryota > Viridiplantae > Streptophyta > Magnoliopsida > Santalales > Viscaceae > Viscum > Viscum album. The sequence goes on along the minus strand of OY728151.1, from coordinate 1,444,599,982 downwards.
TTTCAATATTATTATCATTCAAAGGGTTTATTTCACAATGTCATTTTACTCGAGATTATTTAAACATGAATTTACATAAACAGAAAATATTTTATTATTTTTTAATAAACCCTTTCATTTTATTCACCTCTAGTTATTCATGATATTTTTCAAGTGATAGTATTATTTTTCAAATATTTGGTATGTAAAATGATTGGTAATAATTTTTAATAAAATTGGTAATCATTCCTCTCTTTAGTAGAAAGTACATTCTCATTTGAAGCCATAGTTTTAAAAAATCCAAAATTATTTTTAAAATTTTAAAAACTAGAAACTAAATACATTTTGAATCATATATACATTTTACAAAAAAAATTATCTGGAATATTTATGTCTTATTAAAAACATGGACCATATGGATTATTTTGAAAAAGTGAAAATAGTATTTATTTTTTAAAAAAAACTATTTATATTAAATTCTATACCAAAATTACCACTCCATGTTTCCAAATATACTTTATAATTTTTGAAAGTTATTTTCAAAAAAAATCCTTTTTGAATTTTTATTTTTATTATGTGCTTTACAAAATAAAAAATATATTTTCCTCAATAATATTTTTAAATTAATTTTATAATATTTTTATTTCTCTACCAAAAAACCCTCTATTTTTTGTATAATCATCTGAGTATTGTTTTTACTAATTCTGTTCTTATTCTTCATCCAAATGGTTTGTGATTATTTCAACCAAATATAATATGGAATGTCACTTCATTGATTCATTTTTATAGTCATCAGTGTTCCCTTTATTTATTCACTTTAATGTGCTCATTCTTAATTAATTTTCCCATAAATATCCATATTGAATAACATGTGTATGTTTATTTTTAAAAACTATATATCATTTCAACATGTGGTGTTCTATATTGAATTTTATTTTTTTATCAAATGAGATTTTTAAAAATCATTATTCATTACCTAATTTATATATATTATGATATTGAAAATTTTTCATTAATTGAATAGACTATTTAACATATGAATATTGTTTTTTATGTGAAATGATATTGGGGCCAAGAAATATATAGGCACCAGATGAATTACAATATCAAATGAGATGAATGAGTAAGATAGTGTTAAATTGGATTCCACCTATAGCTTTAAACCATCTTGTGAAAAGTCATGAGGGTAGAGGTATTATGAGGCCTAAGATCATAGAATCAAATAATTAGCATTTCTATAATAAGAATTAATTTAATATTATATATGAGATTTTTAAAATGATATTATCTCTATAATCGGTCAATTATAATTTTTTTGATTAGATGCAATGTGTTTTTAATTATATACCTTATATAATTATTATTTCCATGTTATTGATTAAATTGTCTGTGTGATCAATTATTTACATTCCCATATTGATTATTCTTTATTGATTCATGAAAAGTTCCATTTTACTTAAACTATACTAAGCATTTGATATCACCCTCATTTATTTTTCCTTCCCTTGGATTCCATGAATAATATAATTATTTATGTAAAAGTATATTTTAGAGGGAATAATGTTTATCTATAAATAGAAATTATGTTGTAACTTATTATTTAATTTAAAATAAAAATGATATATATATCTATTTATTCAAGACTACTAATATATTTCGTACTTAGGGATGTGATTCATTTTATCTTATGATAATGTAGTAACGTAACAAACAATCTTCTAGTTTCATGAGTTGGGGTTGTTACAATTGGTATCTGAGTAAGTGTAGTAGAAACATTGGGAATTATATTTAGAACAACATATATTAGTCATCACAAAACGGTGAAAAAATTCTAGAATCGGCATAGAATAACATCTTAATGTTTTTTAAGGATGATATTTGGTGGTTCTAGCAAATACTTACCATGGGGTAATGAAACCAAAAAGGGTGCTTTGGGATCACCCAATCATCACCTAGTGCATTACAATGTGCCTTATTATGAACCTGGTTTGACCCTCAAGGGGGGTATTCTTATGATTATTCACATTTTCCTTATACACAATTATATTGGATTTAAATAGATAGTTAAAATAAATAACATAGGATAAACAAAATATATCTTAAATTACAAATAACTTGTCTCAATGGAATTAGAAAATGAATGTGAAAAAATAATGTCATAAATCATTGAATTGTTGTGGAAGAATATGGAGTATAAGGGATGGAAATTAATTTACCTCCTATGGATGCATTAGTAGATCATTTGATTAAATTTGGGTAACCTGATCATTATATAATTCAATTATCTCTTCTAAAGGAATAACCCTAAACCATGGAAGCTACTATGTTAAAATTAAATAATTGAAATATTTATTGGGATTCTAGAATTTTATTGAAGAAGTATTTTTACCAATGGTATTTTGGTTATAACAATCATGAAACTTCTAAGGATTGTGTCATTTTTATAGTCATATATGTCTTCATTAAAATAAATTTTATTAATACCAACTTTTTTTATGATATTATGATTGATAATAAGTTCAATGTGTAGTGACCAGACCCCAGTATGATTGGAGCGATTATCATGCTAACATTACATGGGAATAAGATATAGGTAAGTCACATCCCAAAGGGATAAACTATTTAGTAGTATTAGTAAGACAAATACGTACATGAGTCTTGTATTATAAATGATTACACAAATTAAAACTTTTTTCTTTTACAATAATATCTTTATTCAATATAGATTGTCCTTGATTATATTTATTAGTACACTTCATGGAATCCATTGAAATAAATATAATAATGGTGTGCTAAAATTCTCATGAAGGGTAATTTACAGTTCAATATATAATGAATCAACAAAACTAATAAATATGGGATGGTAGATAATTGAACACACATGCCATATAATCAATAAAATACAATGGAAGTTCATAATTAGTTTATAAAGGTAAAAAATAGAAACACAATCCATTAAAATTACAAGATATGTAAAAATAAATTTGGAAATGTAATAAACTGAGACACATTCCATATAATCGAGGAACTAAAAAATTAAATCTAAAAAAAAAGATTTGTCGATGAAAAATAACATGGATGTAAATTAACTAAATCAATATGAAGTAAATTATTAATTATTAGACATCATGTATGATGTACATGAAAACCTATTCCATCACGACCATTCATAGGATGGTTTAAAACTATGAATATATAATCATTTAATTTACCCATCATATTTGTGTCCTATGGGAACATGTCGATGAATTTAGGGGCTATATAATGTTTGCGTCCCAACCATTATTTCCCAAACAAACCATTCCTCATACCAAATAATTTAACTAAACAATATGACTTATCAAATAATCATATTGAATGATACATATAAAAATATAAATTATTTCACCAGTTTATCAAATATCAGTCCTATAAAACACTATATTTGAGAATTACATATGGTTTTGGATATGAATATATCCTTGAAAAATTATATGGATAATTAGGTTAAAATTAATCTCTAATGATCATAGGAAATTCAATATTTCAAAATATTTACAAAAATAATTATGGTACCAAATGTGAATACTATACTTGGAAAAATCAATCAAAACCATCAAGAGGAATAATATGGATATCCTAAATACAAAATATCCCATGTGAAGTGAAATAAATGGTAGTGGCCATTGATGATATAAGATCCCAAATTTCACCATAAAGTGTTTTTTTATTAAATTTCAGTTTAAGTCCATTCTATTGATTAAATAAGTGTTTCCCCAAGTTCATGTGATTATTAGGGGTTGTTACGGTGGTTCGGGACATGAAAAAGGGAAGAAAAAAGTGTTTCTGGTCTGTGGCATGGTTTGTACATTGTTAATGCTAACCGTGCTGATTAGCCCCGATAACCCTGCGAAGGGACTGTTTTCAAACAGTAGGATCTGTAGGGATTGCACACGGTTTTTCAAACCATGATGGTAAACTATGAGGCCCAGGGACATTGAGAAATTTAAATAAATTACATAACATTTTTTTCTGTTACACTCAAGATTTTACTCTTTATTCCTCCTTTGAACCCTAGTGAGGATCCAAGCTTCCATGATCTTCTATGATCTGATTTCCCTTTGATCATTGGCCATTTGAAGTGCCATGAGTTTCAGATTGATGATTCGAGTAAATATAATTCCCTCCTTGCATCATTTTCTTAATTTGGGTTTGTATCTTTCTCTTCTCAATATCTGAATCTCTAAACCCCTTATTTTTGGTGACATTTAGGGTAAATCATCGAAAGGGGTTTTTATCAGGATCTAAGGCCTCGATTATGGGTGTGTTCACCTAGGTATTTGTTATTGGTGGTCTATAAGTTATATCCTGTGATTTTTATATAGATTAGTGCATGTAGAGTTTTATTATTTCTCTCTTATTGATGTGTTCTTTGTGTTGTTAGAAGAATATGATGTGATGATTTACTAAATACCAAAAATAATTCTTCATTATCTTTGTAGGATGCATGGAAGATGTTGCGACTTATTTTAGGGCCACCCATGGGGGGTACGAACCCTCTGAGGGGGATAAAAGGAATGTAAGGTATAACATTGACCCATGATGTTGTAAATATTTAGTGAATGTGTTAGTTAGGTTATGTAATTAGGTATAAGGTTTGTGGATAGTCATGTCTAATGTGGGAAAAGGATATGGTATTGTTTAGTTGGCATGAAAATGGGATGAATGAGACTAATGAGAATTTGTTAACAGACAATGTCTGCGCTTGAGTATGCATTGTGAGATAGTCATAGGAAATGGGAAATTTGGCTAAACAGTTATGGTCTGTAAATGATGAATGTGTTAATGGATTATTTTATAATGTTAATTTTCCAATTTATTTTATTTTTTTGTGATGTTTCCAATTATATTGGCGATGCATGGTTGTAATGTGGTCGTTGTGTAATTTGATAAATAAGAATGTGAACATTGTTTGGTAGAGTGGGGTATTGACATTAGGTTCTACAACCATGGGTCATGTTTGACTGAGGTTCTGAGATCTTACATCTAAATTCATGGGTTAGGGAAGGGGTTGGAGTCCTATTTCCCTAATTACTGCATTCCACCTATACCGAGGCTTTGATTTGAGGATATTGTGGTTGTTTTGATGTGATTCCCAGTGAGATAGGACTGTATTATTCCTATATGCCTTTAGAATTATGAACAATCCTAATCCATTAAACACAAGGTAAAAGAGTGAACTATAACGTGATACAGTTATGTAGTGAACATGGAATAAATGAGAGCATAACATAATGGATCATAATATGGAATGGATTATTAAATTTTTTTCTATTACTTTTCATTATTTATCACTTACATGAACTTTCTATTTGACAAGATATTTTTTACAGACCTTTGGTGGTGGCCTACTAAGTTGTACTCACAACCTGCAAGGGGCCACTATTGGGTACGTCAGCAGATTTCATGGTCGCTTGTTAGGAAAGAATAAAGGGATGTTTGATGGATAATTGTGTTGGGTTCGGTATGTGCTTGTGGAAGGTTTGATACTAGGATCAATGACAATTTTGGGGATTTCACTTTTTCCCTTTTTTTGGTTGTTCACATGGAACTGTAACATGACATGTCATAATGACTTATGGATATGGTTTTTACCTTGTTGGGGGTTGGTTATTTTTTCCTTTTCATTTATTTATAATTTCTTACACTATTGATCATATTTCCAATTGTGAAATAATTTGAAAAGGAGAGTATATTCGCACCACATGACTCTTAGACCCTCAATGCATGTCGGAAAACACTAGCATAGAGGGAGGCATGGATGAGGTCCTGTGACGATCGGGCTTGGGGAACCATTATGCTATCTTCCAAGTCAGGTACATTATAAATATATATCAGATGAGTTCTATTCACTTTATTACTATTTGGAGATGGTATATAGGATATTGCAGCAGTATCGGGCCTTGGTAATGAGCTCGTACTTGGGAGTAGATAACCCATGTATGAATGAAAACCCATGTCACCCTGGGTAGGAAATTTTTTCTTGTTTTGTGTTGTTACATTTGATGATATTTCTCCATTTGGTGATTCACATATAGAGTGATGTCACAATTTAATGATATTTACTCACGGATTTAATGGCATGTGGTTGTGCATTCATGAATCATTCCTTTAACCTCTATAAATAAGTGGAATTCATCGTGTTTGGAACATAGATGGGACAGACGTGTCGGGCATAGAGAATAGGATGCATTTTTTATCTTGAAAATGTGGAAATTCTGTTTTAAAAAATGGTTGGAATGATGTGGATTGTATGGTTTGTATCTGTGGGAGTTGGTTGTCGATTTAACCGTGAAATTGGAGGGGTGTCCAAGGGTAGTGTTCCCGTTGTGGATGGTCTTGTTCGGGTAGTGTGTGGGAAATTATTTGTTTTATGGAAAGTGATGAGCCTTCATTTATATTTTTGTGAAATCATTATGGCCTATGATCTAAAGATTGTGTTTGGAATTGTAGAGAAATACCACCATTTAGACGTGTGCTGATTGGGAAATAGGAGGAAGTTACCGAGAATGCTCCCCCAGTAGTGGGGAAAGTGGTCCTAGAAGTTCATGATTTTTTGGAATAGATGTTCTATGAGAACTTTGATTGTTTTGTAGAGATGACATACCGAGATCCAGGGTGGGTTGCACAAAGTATGTTTGAGCTGACTAGGGTGTTTCAATTGTATCACCCTGTAACCTTTACCGGAGTGGGTGGCCCAGAGTTTTAGGAGTTCAGGATAGAGTATATCCATACTATTCGTTACCATTTAGAGTGTCTTCTGGGGAATCGAGTCATTTGAGTGACTTATATACTGAGAGGCCAACAAAATCATTCTTGGGAACATTGTGGATCAAACAGAGAAGGCCAATGGAATGATGTGGAAGGATTTTCGAGAGAAGATTCTCAAACAATTTTACCTAGAATACATGTGGCATGAGAACTCGGTGAATTTTATGTGATAGACCCAAGGGAAAATGTCGACAATAGACTATGCTGGTCACTTCACTGATTTATTGTGCTTAATTCCGACATTGACTAGATACGAGGTAGTTGTGGTGAAATAATCCCACAAAAGGCTAAGACATGAGATCTGGTCTCTGGTTATTATCTTATAAATGAAATGTTTTACTGAGTTAGTGGATAAATTCGTTATCTTATAGGGGAACATGAATGGGTCTTCGAGTAGTGAACATGTGGTTCTAGATGGGTGACAACGTGATGAGGATTCCGATAGTAATACGCATCATTCTATAAACATTCAATAGGGTGTACGTGCGAAGAACATACACAAGATGGGGTAAACCTCCTAGGGTGGTGAGCATGTGTTTTTTTATCAGTGTGGAAGTCCAGGGAACATGTGTTCCCATTGTCCCCTTCCACCATTTGAGTTCTGAGTTTATGGAAAGCTTGGCCATGGGCAGAGGTTCCACCAGAACCCATGACATTCATGAAATGATGGAATTCATAGATATATGTCAAGTGCACTCAGGGGGTCAGTTACCCAATATCAGGCAAGAAGTCAGAGCTCCACATGTCGCAATGGTAGTGGTGGTGAATGTGGAACTCTAGAGAAAGATCAAAAATACCAGTAGGCTAGTATAGAGTAGGGTACTCTTATTGAAGCCCAGGGAGGAGGAGCATGTCATCTCCTTGTAGTTTAGACTACACCTAATGTGGGCGAGGCAAGACCATTTACTAATCGAGGTACGATCTTGGAATCTTCTACACTCACTAGTGGTTTATTTGATACATTTTCTATGTATTCTTTTATTTATTATTAGTTTCTTGTTGTGTTGAGCTTAACTATGGAGAGTGTGTGTGGGGTAATGACACTTGATACTCTGTTGGTCATACAAGTTGGGAACATTAGGTTGTGTAAGTGTAGTGGACTAGAGGTTAGCCGATATCATTTTTTGTGGGATATTTTTGTTTGATTAATGTCATGTTTAGACCTAATCTTGTGTATGGGTTCACTGGTGTTGTATCATGCCCATATAAATTGCCACCGTCGTTGGTAAATGTTCATATCTCTCTATGGAGACACTTATGTCCTCCGTGGTGAGTGGGGTACTAGAGAGGGCCACTTTGCCAGTATTTGGGAGAACTCACAACACAAGTCGCATGCCATATGTTAGATTATGGGGAGAAAGAGTATCTAGTCTTCCCTCCTATAGTGAATCAGTTTTAGGATGTGTTTCTTGATGACATCTCAGGATTACCTCTTGAGAGATATTTCGAGTCTACGATTGAGTTGTAACTGAGAGAATAGCCAGTTTCCCTTCCACCATATCGAATAGTGCCACCAGAGCTCCATGAACTGAAGGTTCATCTAGAGGAGTTGGAGCATAAGGGGTATATTCATCCTAGTACATAACCCTAAGGATCACTATTTTTTATAAGAAAGATTAAGGATCACCAAGGGTATGTGTCAATTATAGGAAGATGAACCAGAAGACAGTAAAGAGATGATACCCACTTCCTAGAATTTATGACCTATTTCACGAGCTAATAGGTGCATTAGAGTTTTCTATGATTGATTTGTGATTAGGATACCATCATTTTAGGGTGAGACCTTATGTTGTACCATGAAAATCATTCTATAGGAGGTATAGGTTGTATGATCTTTTTGTGATGGAATTTGGGATTCCCAATTCATCAACTGTGTTCATGGATTTGATGAATCATGTATTTACACCATTTTAGGATTAGTTTGTGGTTGCCTTTATTGATAACATCTTTTTTTACTCTATAACTCATGGTAATCATGAAAAACACCTTAAAATAATATTAATCACACTAAGAGAGCATAGGATTAATGACAAGTGGTCAGAATTTATTTTTTGGATTGATGAGGTCCACTTTTTGGGACATAACATTTCATAGTTAGGTTTTCCATTGGATCGAAAGAAGGTAAAGATGGTTGGGTCTTAGGATTGTCCCATGAATTTTTTTATTCTTGTAATTTTTTGGGTTTGGCCAGTTATTACTAGAGTTTCATCAGATATTTATCTTGTTTGGAAGCACCACTCAAATTCTTAACAAAGAAGGGGAAAAAGATTGAATGGTTAGAGGATTGTGATAATTCTTTTCATGATTTGAGGAAGCAGTTGACTACCAAAACTATTTGGATCTTACCCAAACCAGGTATGAATTACACCTTGTTGATTGATGTGTACGGTGCTTGACTTGGGGTAGTGTTGATGCAGGATGATCGGTATTTAGCTTACAGGTCGAAATAGTTTAGACCACATGAATGAAATTACCCTACTCATGGCCTTGATCAAGCTATTGTAGATCATGCATTGATTTTTTGGAGGCACTACTTTTTTGGAGAACACTTCACGATGTTTAACTATCAGAAATGAATCCAATATATCTTCTCCCATCAGGATTTGAATCATCGATAGTTAAGGTGGGTCGACTAAGTACAATCCTTCTATTTTGAGTTGGTTTGTACACCAGGGAAGGGGAATAGTGTGGTTGATGCTCTGAGTCAAAAGTCACAGAATTAGGTTCTTCAGGAATCCAATTCAGAGCGGAAGATTATGACTTTGTTTCCTGAGATGCATTTGGAGGTACAAAATGGAAATGGGCTGATGGCTCTCACATCCATAGTAGTTTAATCTATGCATTTGAGCCAATTGATGGAGATTCAGCTAGACGATCTAGAATATTTGACTATGATGGAATGTATTTATGGTGGGGAGCCACCTTCTTGTTGGAATTTTGGTGTTGATGGAGTTGTTTATGTTCATGGACATGTTGTTGTACCAATAGGTGTAAGTGGGGAGTTGATGCATGAGTTCCATACATCTATGTGGGATGTGCTTCTGGTTTTAACCAAGATGTACAATGATATCCATTGGAATTATTAGTTTCCTTTAATGATGAGAGTGTTTGTAGGATTTGTGGCATGATGACATACCTGTTAGTAGGTGAAGGCCAAATTTCTACATCTAGGTGGGTTTTTATAGTCAATTACCATTCAAAAGTGGATGTGTAATGATATTATGATGGACTTTAAAGTTGTTCTTCGGAGGATGACTCAAAAGGGTGATGAAATATGGGTATTTGTGGACCTGTTAATGAAAGTAGCTCATTTCTTATTGATCCAAGAGACTTATATAGTGGAACAGTTGGGTGATTTATATGTTTGAGAGATAGTTTCGTTGCATGGTGTTCTAAGAACTACATTTTCAGATCGTGATCAATATTTTTCCTCACGTTTCAGGTAGGGATTATATGAGGCTCTTGGTACCCATGTGTTATTGTGTATTGATTATCACCCATAGACTGACAGGATGTCAGAACGTATGATCCAGGTATAGGAGGACATGTTATGAACTTTTCTGCAAGATTTTATTGGTTCTTGGGAAAGGAAGTTGTCTCTCATTTAGTTTTCTTAAAATATTTCTATTCATACCACAAATTATATTACCCCCTTTGATGCCCTCTAAGGGATATCGTGTAGATATATACTGTGTTAGTTGGCGGTTGGGGAGTCTGGGCTGTTAGGACCGAGTCGCATGAATGAGAAGTCAGATAAGGTCCAATTGATTCAAACAAATATGGAAACAGTAAAGAGTAGTTAGAAGTCATATGAATATTGGTGTTGTTGTCCTCTCAATATTAGGGTTAGTGATAGTGTTTTTCTTCATGTGCGTCCAAGGTACGGTCAATGTTGAACTCGGAAGCAGGGCATGTCGATTCCTTGATATGTGAATCCATTTGAGATTTTGGATAGGATCAAACCAGTGGATTACCGATTAGCACTTATATAACATTTTATTTTGATGTTGGACAGTTTCCATGATTCACAGTTCTGATAGTATCACCCAGACCCATCTCAAGTGATAAACACCAATGATGTTGAGCTTGAGGTTGATGAAACCTTTGTGGAGAATCTGATTCGTATTATGTTTCATAGTGAGAAGCACTTGTGGGGAAAGGATGTTCCGTTGGTTCATGTTCAATCATAGAATCGAAATATCTAGGAGGAATTATGGGTTTGAAAATCAGATATATAGGCTCTGTGGCTCGATCTCTTTCCATTAGGAACTCAATGATGCTCGGGAGAAGAAGCTCATGGATGGTACATTATAATGTGGGGAGTTTGTAACATCCAAGAGTTCTCCATAAGGTATGTATTGGTTAAATTTCAGTTTGAGTCTATTATATTGATTAAATAAGTGTTTTCCCAAGTTAATTTATAGATTAGGGGGTGTTATGTGGCTTCCAGTCATGGAAAATGGAATAAAAAAAGGAGTTTCTTGGATGTTACATGGTTTGCACATAGTTTGTGCACACCATTTGGATCAACCTAGGTAACCATGTAAAGGGGTAATTTTCAGATAGTATAATCTGCATGGTTTGTGCATGGTTTGTCAATCCTTGTCGGTAAACCGTGTAACCCAATAATATTTAGAAATTTATATAAATTCCATTATGGGATTTTTATTTCCCAATCATGATTTACCCCCTCCTTTTAACCCTAGGGATGAGGCAAGACTCTAAGATCTTCAAATAGGTAATTCATATTTTGATACTAGGCTCTTTAGAGTGACCTCAGTTGTAGATTGAAGATCTAAGTAAGCCTAATACCCGCATTGATTACTTTTCTTGATTAGGGTTTGTATCTTTAGTTTCTCTATATTTGAAGCTCTAATACCCAATTTTTTTTTTGTGATATTTATGGTAAAACGAAGAAATGGGTTTAGATTTTGATATAAGTACTTTGATTAAGGGTGTGTTCGACATTGTATTTGAGGTAGGTGGTCTAAAAGTTATATCCCAAAGATTGTATTTAGATTTGTGCATGTAGGGTTTTATTCTTTTTCTCTTATTGATGTGTCATTGGATCCATTAAAAGAATGTGATGTGTTGAATTTATAAATATCCATATTAATTTCTCGTTATCCTTGTGGGAATCATGGAGGTTGTTGTGACATATTTTAGGGCCACCATGGGGTGCAGCAACCCTTTAAATGGTCTAATGGGAATTTAAGGAATGGGTTTTCCTCATGATGTTGTAAAGACTTAGATAATGTGTTAAATTCATTATATATTGATTTAGAATGTTTGTGTATAGTTTTTTCTATTGTGGTTAAAGGATAGGGGATTGTTTGGTTGGAATGAAAATGTGATAAATTTGATTAATGAAAATATGTTAAGATACATTGTTTATGCTTGTATATGTTTATTAATTTAGTCATTGGAAATAGGAAATGGGACTAAATGGTTCTGGGGTATAAAATATGAATGTGTTAATGGATTATGGCATAATGTTAATTTTTCCATTTATTAGATATTATTGTGACGCTTTAAATGATATTGGATATGGTTGGTTGTAATGTGGTTGTTGTGGAAATTAATAAATATACATGTGAACATGGCTTGGTAGAGTGGGGAATGGAAATGAGGTCCTACCCTCAAGGGTGGAGTTGGATTGAGATTCTGAGATCCACCCTCTAAATACATAGGTTAGAGAAGGGGACAAAGTACTATTACCCAAATAGTTGAATTCCACCCAGATTAAGCATTAAGGGGAGGATAGTGTTTTTGTTTTTATGTGATTCACAGTGATATAAGACATGATTTTTTCCATATTCCTTTTGAATTTTTATCATTACTAATCCATTGAACAGATGATAAAATAGTGAACTAGAAATTGATATTCTTAAGTAGTGAACTTGGCTTAAATGGTAGCATAAATTATAGGATCATAATTTAGACTGGATTATTGAATTTTTTTCCCTTAATTTACATTATTTTCCACTTTCATGCAATATATATGTAACCTGATATTTTAAATAAACTGTTGGTGGAGGCTTACTGAGTTGTACTCACTCCCTACTCAGGCGGTCGTTAGATACCCAAGCACATTTCATGGTTGCAGGTTAGGAAAGTGGGAATGGCCTTGTGCTAGAGAAGTTAGTTAGATTTGGTATGCGCGTGGTGGAGGTATGAGACATGGATAAAAGATACTATTGGGGACTTAACTATTTTCCATTCATTTTGGGTTGTTCACTTCGCACTGTAGCATTAAAATTATTTTTTAGTATCTGATATGTTTTGTACCCATTTGGGGGTTGGTTATTTATGTATTCTCATCATTTTGTTTACATTGATTCTGATATTTTTCATATATTATGTTCTGTCTTACTCTAAAATAAGGGTATAGTCTCCCTTCTTGAATCTAAGACCCTCACCGTTGTACGAAAACATCTAGTCTATTGGGAGGCATGCTTGAGGTCATGTGGAGACCCATCATAAGTCATCATTTTAGTGTCTTCTATGTCAGGGAAATTACAATTTAATGAAATACTACAAAAATATATTTTGAAAATATTCTTCACATAAATATCCTTTTATCTTGAAAACCCTTTCTAAGAAACTTTTATTTGAATAATTACATTTTAAAATATTTTCTTTGAAATCTATCCTTTTAAACATGCAATGTAAGCGTCAATGAAATTTTGTGGGGTAAATCCATATATTCCGTACGATGTAAAAAGTACAATACTTTTTTATGGTAAATTTTTTAGAAAAATGGCTTGTTTGGAAGGAGACACAAATATTCCTTTGAAAACATTAATAAAATAAAATAAAGGTAAAATTTTACTTTCAAAAGCATTTTTATAATGTTAAAAAATTAAAATTATTTTAATAAATCATGATTTTTATAATGAAATTAGTTCTTTGACTAAAGATAGAAATAATGTCAGATTTTCACAAAAATATTTTATGTACAAAATAGTTGAAAATTTATACTAATACATGAAAAATGTCATGAGTAAACTGAGGAGAGGAAAATTAAAATTTTTTGTGGAATAATTTCCATATATTTTTCTCTAATGTAAATAGCACTGAATGATAATTAAAATTATTATTGTGGAGAATAATATTTAAACATTCCAAAATGTATCATGCCACATCAAAACATTTTAAGTCATAAGCCTCATGAAATAATAACATTAAATGATCTTTTTAAAGACCAAGAATATTAAAGATTTATTTTATAATATATTAAATCGTGTAGTATATACACCACAAAAAATAAGTTACCAGTGAATATTACATTTATCTCATATATGTAAAATGTTAGACAAATATCACATAAAATGAGTCTAATTTTTCTCTTGTGTCTTTATAGTCCGGAATAATAAAATTATATATATTATTTAATTTCATAGTATGTTTTTTCATGTTTATCATTAATTTTATTTCACATATTACTTGGTTGTATACATCTACTTAAACAATTATCTTAACATAAGGTGTTTGGAATGGATTGGGTTTATGTGTTAAAAACAACTATGGTAGGTCAACAATGTTCCATGGGATTATTTCATGACATCTGCAGAATAATTATCATTACATAATTAACATATTTATACCAAAATATTACATTGAAAACCTGTTATTAAATTTTGTTCTGAAAAATTAACCAATGATGCAATCATGGAGATGGAAGGTCGTACATATGCATGAGTGACGTCCCCATTTTTTCATGATCTTTATAGAAAGATCGTAAGCAGCATTATTATTTCCATGATAATAATAATACCGTAAATATAATTTTATTTTTTATTTTATACTTACATATATTTTTTTTAACATGTAAATGGAATCACATCATGTCGAGGTGGTGGTAGTACACATGACCATGAATGAAGCTATAACTTTTTAAGTGTGAGAAAGGGTAATAATAAAAAAAATTGTCTCTATAAATATAATTACATTAGGAATATGATATAGTTTTTTTATTTTAAATTTTTAATTAAAACTATCATTTTACGTCCCCAAACCCAAAAGATTGGACTCGATGCATTTTTACATTACATTAGCATTATTACAAGAAAACAAATCGCAAAGGATCGTTCAATTTAGTAGTATTGGAAATCCATATAACATACATGCTACCTATAATACATTAGTAGATCAAAATAAAACATTATACCCAATAAAATAAAATAAAATACAACCCTGAAATCTTATTCAATGTTCTATTCTTCATAACTGGGGGAAAGAAACATAATAAGGGTGAGCTAAAATACAAAGAATGGGTAAATACAACAAAAAAATAATGAATCAATCTATATGGAAAGGTTAACAACTAAAAATAATTTTCATTTACATAACTATATATGGAATAAATAATATTTAATGTATAAAATTGAAACACATGTCTTAAATCATTAAAATGATAATGAATTTTATCCATAGGTATATCGACACAAAATCCCATGGATAAATAATAACTAAAAAAATATAAAGGAAATTATTTCCTAATGGACATCATTTCAATGTCACATGATGGCCTACACTATCAAGATATATCCTATGGATAGTTTAACAACATAGGTATAAACCTATTTAATTTAACCAAATTAATAATCTCATGAGAACATATCAATGCACGGAACAACTATATAATGTATGGGCTCTAACATCCATTTCTAGTACAAAGAATTAATCATATTGAATAAACAAATTACAAATATTCTTTATCAAATAACCGTATTTATTGAAAAATTCTTATTTATCAATAATACCTCCAATTAAGGAAATATATATTAAATTAAAAACCTTATAAAAAATTGTATATATTTTAGGAAATACAAATATAAAATGTATGATAATATAAATATTCAAGTAAACATACTATGAATAATGATTATAAAAAACTATTTGTTTCAATAGAATATTAACAATAAAAAATGAAACTGTAATTTCAAAGATAATCATTAAAAACGTTATTGAAGAAAAATCATTTTTTTAAGAAAACTTTTGAAAATTTACATCGTTTAAAATAACATTGGAAAACATTTTACATAAAATTTTACTTTTTTGAAATGAAATGAAATCTTCAAGAAAATAACGTCAATTAAATATGTTCATTCCATAAGAAGAAATAAAACATTTCTTTTCCATGGTAAAAAGGTATAAAAAATTCCTTGTCTGGAATGTTAAAACAATATTACATTGAAAAAATTTGTGAAATATAAAAACTATAAAAATATATTTACCAAATCATTTTAAAATAATTTTTGAAAACGTTTTAAAAAAACTTGGTTTTTAGAAGAAAACAGGTTCTCTGAATATGGAGAGAAATAATGTCTTTTTTCATAAAAACATTTTTATTACATTTAGATTACTAAAAAGTTTTAAAAAGGTAATAATAAATAATGATTTTCATGAATAAACATAGGAGAATAAAATAATTTAATTTCCTCAAATTTAAATACCATTGAAATAATATTAGTATTATGTTTGAGGAAAATAATTTTTAAACCTTCCAAAGTGTCGCATAGCACTTTGGATCTTTTTGAATCATAATGCTAAAAAAGGAATAAAATTCAATGAAAATTATAATATCACAATATTAAGGATATTCATGATATAAAATTAAAATTTCAGTATGTACACCATATTAAAGAATCTAGGTTCATAACAATAAATTTGACTAAATGGAATATGAATTGAGATGAAATCCCTAACCATAACCTTGATTTTGTCATGTTGTCTTTATCCACATATATAGTTGTATAAATAAGTTACTAAGTAATATCAAAACATTAATATTTTTTATAATATCATATATTGGATTATAATAATGTCACTTTACTCATTTTTTAACAAACATTCATTAATGTAACTATATGAGGTGTTAATTGCCTAATTCATCGAGTATGATTAATCTTGTTATTTGTAGTTCTTATCAAACATATCAAGGTTTAATAATCACCAAAATGTAAAAAAATGATCCAATATCATATATATTCACATTATATGTGTATTTAATAATATATAATGTTTTGGATATAATGAATTAAAAGCATCGTTCATGGCGACTGTAGTCTGTGCATACCCATGAACAATACTTTAATTTCCTTGTGATGTTAAAATAATAATGGTAAAGGATACATATTTATATCAAAATTATACTATCATTTCAATTTATAATATTTTACATATGTTTATTAATATTATAATTAATGAATTCCATGCCTAAAATGAATGATTCACAATGCTTTGAGGGGTGGTAGTCTGAACTTCTAATAATGATGTTATCAATTACACCAACTAGAATATATAAGTATATGTGGTATAAAATTTTATAAAAGCATAATGACATAATATTTATTATATATAACATATATGAAAATAGTTTCAATCATAATTTATACCATTAGAGTTGTTAAAAGAACATTGAGCAATCATCATTCAGTGATGCTATAGTCTTCTTACACATAAATAGTATGTTCATTACCCATTAAATGGTGGTGTGTGTAAGGGTTGGATGAAGTAATAGCATAAAAACGTCATATTATATTGATGATATTGTTTTTTTATGAATATGTAATAATAATCATTTTTTTAGTGAAGGAAGAAAATAAAAAAATGGAGATTCCGGGAGGTCGTTAACTCTTAATCAGGTAACTCCATTTGGTTTTCACCAAAATTCCTCCTTGGGTTTCTTTGTAACAAAATTTAGGCTTCATAGAGATGGTTACTTATGTTAGGGATCCATTTTTTTGAGTTAGGTCGAGCCAATTTGACATTATAGGTGTGAGGAAGTAAAATTAATGAAGGACTTTTTTAATAGAGCATGGGTGTCACACTTGTAATATTTTATAAGAAAGGAAACCAGCAAATGTTTTCTTTATTTAAAGTGGATAAATAATAGTAAAATCTAGACCCAATGTATTATAGGGTCTAAATATGGACATCAAATAGATTGTTTACATGTGTAGAGGTTTTTTTAGCACTTATGGTTATTGTTTAGTCCCTTATTAACCTTAATTTAACCATAGTTTTCATAATTATCCTTAATCACATTCACTAATCTTTTTGGTAAAAACATATGTTGGAATAAATATAAATTTTTATTATTATTATAGTAAATATGTAATGAATTTTTCAAAATTCTAATAATATAAGTGGCATAAATTTATTTAAAATTAATCACGTAGAGGGAATGACAATGTGGGTTTTTAAAGTAAAATCATCCAATGAGTGAAATGTTTTTATAAATAATTTCAAAATGAAATTGATTTCAATTACCTAAGTTGGATTAATTTATTATTATATAATCTCATTAAACATTTAGAATAATTAAAATTATAATTTACCCTTATAAATAAAATAGGTGAAAAAGCAATTTAGGGTTAAATTTAAACATTTTTCCTTATTCAAAAAAAATTGCGGAAAAATACCAAAAATTATTCCTAAAATAATTTCTATGTTTTGATTACAAATATTAAGTTTATTTTCACCTATAATTTTTATAAAATGGTAAAATATTGGATTTATAATGGTTTCTCCATAAAATGGCGAAAATTATTCCATAATAAAAATTTAGGTTTTTAAATTTGTGTAAATATTATATTTTCATAACATAGTTAATTTATATCAAAACAACAAATTTATTTTATTGAGTAAGTCTTATTATATATTATTATATTTTAATAATATATTATGTTTTGTTAATAATTGGTTTTGCATGTAATGTATACTTTTGAATATAGTCTCTCTTGCATCTAGTGCAAGGTAACTCGGTGTCGAGTGCATTAAAAAATATAAAATATATAAAATATATTTAAAATTATAAATATATATTAAATTATTAGGGTATCATATCCCCTTATATAATTAGTGGCATGTTTCATGCATGTTTTGGAATATAAGGTTCTTACTTTATAATTTTGGGGTGTTACATTCTCCCACCCTAATTAAATTGAATAATCACAATTTAAAATTGATATCAGAAATGGAGGAATTGATATGTGAAAATATATATTGTTGAAAGACCCACATTGAAAAAATGGTAAATATAAAATCTTCATAATAAGAGGTAAAAGAAAAAAATTATCATGTAACTAGGTTTTCTATTAGGAGAACGTATTTGGGAAATGTAAACATTGATATGGAAGAAAAATCTAACAATAAAGATATGACAGAGAGTGCTTGAGAAAATAGTTTGGATAAAGATAAAAATCCATGGGACATAAATCTATATTGGTTTAAGGGGATATTTGATTTATCAAAAAATAAGGTATTGTGACAACATTTTTTACTTCAATGTCAATTTTTTCCGAAGATGATTAATTCATTCACTTTATTTGAATATAAGTAGATATATATTCTTATAAAAATAATATTTTCCTTTCATTATTCCTTGACATATTTCCACTTTTTTCTTAGAACATGACACATCATATGGTGAAGTAACTCATTAACCTCTAAAAACTCATTCAATGATCAACTTAAACTATTTTATAAATGGTTAACATTTCCAAAAGATTATGATCCAACACTTTAGAAATAAGGTCACTAAACTTCCATAATGTACTATTCATTACTATTTAATAAACATGAAGCATATCTAAAGTTAAACCAACAGAAAATGTCAATATATTTACCATATATCCTATTGAAATATAGTATTAACTCAAATTACAATAAAACGTTATTGGAAACATGAATTCCTCCTTCCATATTTGATACACATTTTAGAGGATATATTCCTCATATCCCAAAGTGTTGTAAACTCCATAAGGGATATAATATGCCACTTATCAAAAAGTATTTTTTTAGTTCAAAGGTATTCATTAATTACCCAAAAAATCATTTTTTCTTCATTATCTCTACATCAAGAACATATTAAGGGGTTTCTTTCCCTCAGTCATGTGTTTGTTGAAATTTTAACCTTTCTACTACACAATGTTTTA
The DNA here is from genome assembly GCA_963277665.1 of Viscum album. Classification (NCBI taxonomy): domain Eukaryota; kingdom Viridiplantae; phylum Streptophyta; class Magnoliopsida; order Santalales; family Viscaceae; genus Viscum; species Viscum album. The sequence continues at coordinate 1,444,580,249 of OY728151.1, read as the reverse complement.
TGGTACCATTCAGTTTTTGATCTTAAATCATTATCGAAAAAGTACTATAGTACACTCCTTATATATTCCATAATTCTCTTAACTAGTACATTTATGTTAAAATATTGAAATGAAATAATTCATGCATAGACATATTAGTCATTCCACTTCATCTGTGGAAACAGCATAACTTGATCATTATCTAATAGTATCATATGGGGTATATTCCTTTGATTTATGATAAATTGATTAACGTAGTGTCCCCCCTCCTTAATGTTGAATCATTGAACCTTGGAAACTTTTTTATTACCACTAAAATAAAAAACATGGTGTCTTTTTTCTCTACACTTATAACAAACTCTCATTCCCTTCTATCATTTTCTAGTGTCATTCATTCCATAATTATCACATGTGGGAAAAACCTTCTTTCTATTTTTTCATTTATCTATCTTTTTATCTTGAATCCTATTCTTCTCTTTATTCCACTAAAATCCTTATGACTCGGAGAACTCTTTAATTATCTTGTTAACAGATGAAACTATTTATTTTTATTATGAGAATACTTGGGATATTATTTTCCTTCAAAATGTTGTCTTAATATCATGAATGATAGGATCCTTATTACCAATTTTATCACATTTATTAGTTGATATATCATTCCTTTTTATAGGTTCCATTTCTAACCATTTATATATACTAGATTATCTCATAGAATTATGAAGATTTTATAACTCAAAACATGGTATATAACATTACGTAAATTTATGGGTCATAAATCCTAGAACCATAAACTTTGGCTATTTTGGGGGCATATATCCTTTATAATGGTAGGTAAATACAATGTAAATTGTCCTTATAATATCCATAGGAGTTTCAAACAAGGTGTGTCGTAAGGATATTTATCATGTACTAGGTTACCTCAAGTCAGTCTTCGAACACCTTATCGGAGTTGTTACTACTAGGTATATCAGTGCCCAAAACACATCCACTTTTAGTATCCAAATAAGATGTTATTTCAATGAATTCCCACATAATATATTTGTTTAAAATATTCTAGGATGTTTTTTAATATATATCCTCAATGTCTATGTTAGGGTGGTTCTCCCTAATCTAATTTTTCAAAACCTGGTTTCCAATGTTTTTTATAAATATAAATTGATGCCAACTGTAATTCCTTGACCCCACAATGGTGGATCTTTTTAATTATTACATTAAAATAGAATTATTACAAGGAAAAAATCCAGAAGTACCATTATTTTTAGCGGTATTGGAATACCGGATTAAAAACATGATACCCATAATATACCGGGAAAACAAAAAAACATGCTACTCAATAAAAAGAAATGAACTGCATCCTTGAAATCTTTTTCAAAGTTATCTTCTTCATAATGAGAGGAATGAAATTTATTAATGGTAGGATCAAATAATCAGTAAAGGTAAATAAAATAGACAAAATAATGAATCAATCTATATAGAAATGTAAATAACTGAGCATAATTTCCATTTACATAATTATATATGGTATAAATAAAATGTAAAATAATAAATTGAAACACATACAATAAATAAATAAACTAAGAATTAATTTATCCCATAGATATGTCGATGAAAAATCATAGGGATAAATAATAACTAAAAGTAATATGAATTCATCAATTTTTTAATAGACATCATGTCTAGGAAACATAAGGACCTATACATTCATGATACATCCTCCAGATAGTTTAACACTATAGGTATAAACCTATTTTATTATTCCAACTTAATAATCCCATGAGAACTTATTGATGAATCAAGGAGCTAAATAATGTATGGGCTCCACTCATCATTTCTAATCCAAATCATTCGTCATATTGAATAAATAAAATATCTAATACTCATTTTCAAATAACAATATTGAATGATAAATATGGATTTATCAATAATTCCCAAATTAATAAAATAACTTTCAAATTAAACACCATAAGAAAAATGGCATACAGTTTAGGCAATACTAAAATCCATTGTATTAGATTATGGATATTCAATTAAATTTCAAATGAATAATGATTTCAATAAAGTTATTATTCCAAGATTATCTTAACAATCACAAAAGCATTTGATATTTCAAAGATACTCATTAAGAACGTTCCTGAGGAAAATATCCTTTTATTTTAAAAAAAACTTCTGAAAAACCATTTCTATGAAATTAAATTTTGAAAAAATTCAATTAAAAAAATATCCTTATACTTGAAAAGGGATATTTATCAAAATGACAACATGTAAATTTGTACTTTCAATATGAGGTAAAAGAACATTCCTTTTTCACGGTAAAAAGGTATGAAAAATACCTTATTGAGAATGAAATAATAATATTACATTGAAAACAATAGTAAAAGAAAAATCGATAAAAATTTATTTACCAAATCAATTTCATAAAAAAAATTATTTTTTTTTTAATAAAAATGGTTTCTAGAATAAAAAATATTCTCCAATTAAATAGGGGAATATATTTAGGTCTTCCTAAAATAATTATTAAAAATTATCGAGTACCAAAGTGAGGGAAAAATGGATAAAATAAATGTAAATTTTAATTATTAACCACATGAGAATAAAAAATATTAAATTCCTCAAATTGAAATACCAATGAAATATTTTTAGTATTATTTTTTATGAAAATAATATTTAAACATTCCATAGTGTCCCATACCACATTGAATTATTTTAAATCATATTAATCAAGAAGGAATAAAATTAAGTAATAGTTATAATATAATTATATTCATGATATTAATGATAAATAATGTAAAAAGTATTTATATACACAATATAAAATAAACTAGGTGCATAACGATAAATAAGTCTTAATGGAACATAAATTGATGCGAAATATATTACCTTAACCATCCTTTTTTGTATGGTATTTATACAAATTTATATTGGATAAAAATTTGTTACTAAATTATACTAAAACCATACAAATGTTTATAGTAAAAAAATTTAAATTCTTATCATGTCTCATTACACATTTGTTAACAAACATTCATTAATATAACGATATCAGGTGTTAATTTCATAGTTTATCGAGTATGTTTTAATTTTTTATTTGTTGTTCATATCAAATTTTACATGGTATAATGATATCAGTAATTAATAACATGATTATTATATAATATATATCCATTATATATGTATCAATAATAATATGTTTGTTTTGGTGAAGAAAAATGAAATACACCGCTGAAGGAGACGGTTGTCCTTACGTATCTCTGAACGCTACATTATATTCTATGTCAAGTTTGAGTAATGAAGGGTAAATGATACATATGTATATCGTAATTCTAGTATCATATATATTTCATTTTTTTTACATATATTTATAAAAATTATCCTTAATATGCTCCATATATTGCATGAATGAATGATATCACTTTGAGTGGCAGTAGTCCACACATCCACGATCGATGCTATTGTTTTTACAAAAAATTTAAGGTATAAGGATATGAGTTGTAAAATAATTACAGAAACATAACGGAATAATATGTATTATATATAATATATATAAATATATTATCAAATATAATCACAACTTTGAGATGTGTTAAGAGAAAATTGAACAATCATCATTTAGTGAGGTGGTATTCCACCTACATGAAAACAATATGTTTATTACCCATTAGATCAATTTGGGTGTACATATAGGTATAAAACATAGAATAAAAACTCATACTAAATTGAGGGTTTTGTATTATTTATTTGAATATGGAATAATAAGTGTTGTGGGAGTGAAGGAAAAAAATTAAACAAAGTATTTTGAGGGAGGGTGCTACCTCTTAATCGGGTAACACATTTTGGTTTGCTCAAAAATAATTCCTTGTTTAACTTTATTCCAAAAAGTGGATTAAAAAAGGAATTTATGGATATTGAGGATCAATTTTGGAATATATTTTATGATCCAAATATCCTTGATTTTTGTGATGATGTGGGAGTAATGGAGGCTTGTTAAAATGGAGGATGGTTCTCACCCATGTAATATTTTATATGAATAGAGCTACACCAACATTTTGTTTATTCAATGTGGATAAATTATGGTAATAAGTATATAACAATGATTATAGGGTCTAAATATGTACATAAAATATCTCGTTGACATTCTTATAGGTATTTTTCGGCATTAAGACTATTTTTTAGTCCCTCATTATCCTTAATTTAACCTTATTCATTGTAATTAACGTTGTTCACTTTCACAAAAAATTTTGGTCCGAAAAAATGTATAACATATTATAAATTATAAATTATTCCAATTCCAAATATGGAAAGAATATTTAAAAATTTTAATCACCAAATAGGTATATATTATATTAAAATTAATACCATATATGGGATGATAATGTAAGTTTTTAATGTAAAAACGTCCTAAAGATTTGTAAATTTTTATAGTTAATTTCAAAGTGGAATTGATTTAAATAAACTAAATTAGATTAATAGATAAAAATATAAATTAATTAAACATTTTAACAAATTAATATTGTAATTTACCTTTATATACACAATATATTAAAATGTATTTTTGGATTCAATTTCAGTATTTTTCACAATTCACTAAAAAATTAAACGTTGTGGAAAAATAAAAAACATTCACCCTATCTTTATTTTTATCTTAATATATAAAAAATTATGTTTATTTTGACATATATGATTTATCAAAGTGTCAAAATTGGATTTAAAATGTGTTCTCCATTAAAAGGTGGTAAAAGTGTCTTAATAAAAAAATATATTTTTTTGTGTAATATGGACTTTATTTTTAACTTATGTCAATTGAATCTATTTAATGATTATCCAAAATATTTGATTGAATACATAACATATATATATTAAATTAATATAATTAATTAATTTTAATTAATTTAATTTATGAAGACAAAGTGCCTTTATGAGTATAATAATATTTCATTTATATTTGATTGGTTAACATTTTCATTTCTAATTAATTGGTAAACAATTGTCTCATTTTATATTTGTGTATACCATAGATTTTTATAAGATAGTTAATTATATTCATAACCACTAATTTAATGGCTAGGGTCTGTTTTATTATATATAATAATATTTTATTATTATATTATTATTCAGTTAAGACTTGGTCTTGGGTGTAATGTATGCTTTGGAAGAAAGATTCTCTTGCATCTAACAAAGGGTAACATGATATCGAGTGCATTACCCAATATTGAATATTTCAAATCTATTTAAAATAGTAATCATATTTTAAGTGATCTTGTTATTATATCCCCTTATGAAATTGGTGTTGTATTTCATACACGTTAAAAAATATAAGGTTCTTAATTTATAATTATAGGGTGTCACATTTCTTTATACATTCCATGTATAGTGTGAATAGATCATATCACTTGGATGGGTTGGTAGTCTACAAATCCAAAATTGTTTTTCTCATATTTATAAAAAATGGAATGTATAAGGGTGTGTATTATAAATGAATTAATAAATAATAAATAATAATAAATATCCTATATGACCTATATAAACAGAGCGACCATCATAATTATCTAACATGAATGGTGGTAAAGGATAAATAACAAATCACCATTTTGTGAGATGTCTGTTCTTCATACAAATAAACTATAATTTTGTTACACATTAGATGGAAGTGTGTCTCTATGTCAGTCTAATAGATAACATAATATTGTATCATTATATTTAGCCTAATTGTATTGTTAATTATTCCTAGAATAAGGAGACTTTTGTGGGCTAGAGAATGTAAATAAAACTAAATATCATTATGAAAGATTTTACCACTCATTTAGTTAACTCTTATTAGTTTTCACCAAAGTTTTTCGGTGGATGGATTTATGAAAATGGAGAGGATTATAGGTTTAGGTGAGGGATGTTGAGGAGTTATTTGTGAATATATTCGTTCATCCAATGTGGATTTATTTTTTGTGATTATATGGGAGGATTTAGTGCCTTTTATAGTTGAGGCGTGGAACTCTTGTAAATTTTTGAAAATAGAATTCCACCCACATTTTTCTAATCTAATGTGGTGCCAATAATGGAAAAATTAGATCAAAGGTCTGATTAGTTATAAATATGGCCATACAATGGATATTTGGCAAGTCTATAGGTAAATAGGGCCCTTAAGATTAAGGTTTAGCCCGATGTTAAGCATAATATCCCCTTAATCTTTGTAACATATTTTATTTACTTTAAATAATATTTAAAAAAAAACTCATTTCACCTGATAAGAAATTATTAATTATGATGATTCCAAATATGGAATCCATTTTTTCGAATTACAATCATATAATTGGCATACATTATTTTAAATTTAATCATGTTGTCAAGATAACAATGCAGGATTCTAAAGCAAAAAAAATACAATGTATTGCAATTTTTTTCTATTCCATTTCAAAGTGAAATGGATTTCAATGACCTGTAATATATTAATTAATAAAAATTTATCTAATTAATCATTAAAACAATTTTAAAATATATTTTATGATTTTAAATATTTTTGATGAAAAAGTTTTTTTGAATTAAAATTTAGTATTTTTCACTATCCATTAATTATGGAATTTCATAGAAAATTAACAAAAAATCATCATAAGATAATTTTTATGTTTTTATTTAAAATTTGAAGTTTATTTTGTCATAAAATATTTATAAAATTTCCAATTATTGTATTTAATATAGTTTATCCCTTAAAAGGAGGTAAAAGTACCTTAATAAAAATATTGGGTTTAAGTGTAATATTGGGTTTATTGTTGCATTATGCTTATCAAATATATTGGATGGATATAAAAATATATTGAATATATAATTCATATGTCACATTAATATTTCTAAAAAAATTTAATTAATTAAATTTATTAAGATAATACATATTTCTGAGTATAAAAATATATTTCTATTAAAATATTCTCCTTATATTATATTGGTACTTATATGTTGATTTCGAATTAATTAGTTACAAATGAATTCATTTAATATTTATATATCCCATATATTTTCATAAGTTATTTAATACTATTTATAACCAATAATTTAATGAAATGGTTACATCTTATTATATTAAATAATATTATTTTAATAATATATTATTATTCGTCAAAACTCAATATCGTGTGTAATGCAATCAATTGATGAAACTCGTTGTGGAATGGTACGCAAGCTAACATACTATGTAACATCCCTGCTAATTACAAAATAAAAAATTATCATACTTATTAATGTTTTTGAATTAGATATTAATGTTTACTTAATAGGGGTATTATGTCCAATAGAGTATCCAATACACAATAATCGGTTTCATTGAAATCATACATCGCACGCAAGACTGAGTTATACAGAAAAATTATATATTTTAATATTATTAATTACAATGGTAGTTATCACCTTTTATTTTTGTTGGAGATAATAAATATAACTAACTATATTATGTTTAAACATGCTTTTTATACGTTTTTACTATCTTCCAATCAATTTTATGGGCATAAAATAAGAATAAATGTGATTTTAAGTATAAAAAGATATAGTTTTTTAAATTATTGTTTTACCAACTTTTAACAGTGATCCATTTTAAAAAACTAAATTTCTGTACGTTTATAGTTAATATTTTAGAAAATAACCTTCTTCTTTGGAAGTGGTACATCAAAATTTCTTGTAGTTTAATTTAGGTATTTTTAAGAGAAAATTCATTTTTTAATATATTGTGAAAAAATGCATTTTAATTAGAAATACTATTCCATCTAACTTATTTAAATAGTTAAGTTATCATTTTAATTTTTTTAAGTTAAATTAGCTAATTTTTTAATCATTTAACTCGATTTATGTCATTTGAATCAATTTCACATTGAATGTCCATAGAAAAACATTGTGGACTTTTGAACGTTTTTATATAAAAAACACATTTTCTCTATCTGTTGACAGGATTAAAATTGTGATAATTTTACCACATTTTTTAGTTGAATATTTAAAAATTGACATATATAGTTTTAATTAGTATGAAAAATGTGATCTAATATGATCAAAATAAGTTTTGATTAATAGTAACTTTAGTATTTTACATAGCACGATTAAAGGTAAATCGAGTAATTAAAGGGAAAATTAATATTATAATGATATAAAACTACCCAAAAACTTGTTCTAAAATTATTGTATGAGTTATTTTTTATCAGGAAATTACATGGGATGAAATATTATCATTTATAAGCCACATGTGTTTGATTATAAAATTTATAACAATTTATTTAAAATAATGGAAAAGTTGTCATAAATATTCTTCTAAGTACTAAATAAATTTTAATATGGGTTTATATAAGATTTATCTTCTATTATAAATAGGAATTATAAATATAAAATTATTAACTATATTTTGGTAATTTATTTTAAATTTTTAATGAATTTATAATTTTATTTAATAATGAGACAATGATGATGGAGTAATTGATTTATTAAAAGAAGAATTAAAAAATTGATATTAATGATATTAAAAAATATTTTTTAAATATTTTTTGACATCCTTTAATTTAATACATGTAATTTTCATGTTATATATGAGTTAATATTTTTTTATGGAATCAATATGTTTTTATTTTAAAAAAATGATGTAATGAATAGTGTCAAAATTGACATAAGTCATTTATTAAAATATAAAATTTCTAATCAAATCATTTATAATTTATAAAAATCTAATGTTAGAAAAAAAATGTTCTAATAAGACCAAAAATTTCATCAATTACTTATTCCTTGTTCATTTGGTTGGATTTGGTAATTATTTTAACATTCAATGTGTAAATTACGTAATAAAACCAGAAGAGTTAAAAGGGATAAACTATAAAACGTAATGATTACAAAATATCCAAAACATTTTTTATTTTTTTTTTGAATATATTTAGACCACTACTAATCATATCATAATTCTAAATATTTTAGTATCCATTTTTAATCGATATTGATTTTATATTAATTTAATACTTGTAATAATTCAAAAGATGTGCCTCACCTATCCTATAAAAAGACACTCATTCCCCTTTTTTTATTACATTTCAAAAACAATTTGGATTAGGAAAGATATATCCAAAACACTTCCTAGAATACCTCCTCATATTCGGTATGCCTTGTTTTTGACATAACACCCTCCTCATAGGTGTTGAGTTGTTCATGAATGGTGAGCATCTGAAGAAGATGTATTATTTTTATTTAAGTATATATATATTATACATTATTATACATGTTAAAGTATAATTAAACCAAGATGAAATAAAAAACACAGTATCCTCAATATACACAGATTTTATTCTGTCAATATAATCACCTGAATCCAAATCTAATTTCATCAAATGGAAAATGAATTTTTCGTTCATGTGTACGGTAGACTACCGCCTCACGAACCAATATATTTCATATTTCATCACCATCCCAAAATACTAGATATAATGATAGAATTAATTTTCATATGTTAAATTAATGAAATATTTCTCATTATATTAAAATAATATATCAATAATTTTTTTACTTTTCATGCTCATAAAAATGATAACATCATTCTGGCGTACATGTGAACTGTCACCTCCCCGAAGTGATGTGTATCATTTTTATTCACCACATCACTTGTATAACATATATTAGTATATTTAAACTATTATTATCATATTAATAATATTATGATCATTTTGGATAGAAATAATAATAATTAATTTATTTCCATAATGATCATTGAAAATGGAAATGTTTCCCATGCGTATTTACAGCCTACCATCCCAGTGATTATAACACTATTCATTATTCATTAAAATAATTAGTGGTTTCATAAAAAGCTACAATGGATGTATAAAATTCATTCGTATGTAGTCAATATTATATTTTAGATGATGGAAATATGACCACATTGACTATTGACAGTGTACCATGTTTATTTTTGACTCAAGTACGGAAAATCTACAAAACATATGATATGAACATAAATAATTATGTAGTTGTTAAAACATGATAATTATTTATTTAGATGAAATAATGAACCTGAAAAATGACCTCAATAAAGTAAAAATTTACATATGTTTATTATTTAGGATAATATAGAATGTACGAGACAATTCATACACGAGGTAAGGGACTTTGTCTCAATCTCCTTTCATTAAGACATCTCAAGAAAATATGAACATTTATTCTCTCACGAGGCATATATACATCCACTACAACATTTAATATCCATTTTTATCTATAATTATGTTATTTAGGGTTTTGGTCATCGTATTAATTAATGTATATTGTGATTAAAATTTTCAATGTGGTACGAGACACCTTGAATGTTTAAAAATATAATTATCAAATCAACTTCTTCATCATATTATTTTAAATATTTTTTATATATATATAAAAGTATCATAATGTAATTTTTTATATTTATAATTTAATTCATTGGGTTTAAAAAGGAATCTTTATACATGTATTATATGAAACATTTTGACAAACGAAATAAATAATGTTATTTATAATTCATATATTAACCAAAAATTATCTACTTCCATAACCGTTTTTTTATACATAGATTCCTCAAAATCCAAATGATTTCAAAAGTAAAAAATATATATTATTCCCTTTTTTGGGTATCTTGGTAATTAAAATTAGTTCTTGAATGAATTTTTTTTCTTATATGAAAAAAAATTTCATATGGGATTAGAAAATGTTTTCAAAAGGGTTTTATGATGAACATGTTTTATTCTAGAAAAGGAAAATTGGAATTATATAAAATATGTGAGCCCAATATAGCTAATACAAGGGTTTGAGACACATTATAGCTCAAAATTGACTCTCTAACATTTTATACGACGTGATGTGGACCATTATATCTCATGGGTTAACACGTTATAGCTTATATGAATGGATGATCCCCCACTATAGCTCCCTAGTGAGCCTGATATATCTTATACAATGGGTGACCCCTATTACAGATCCCTAATTCATTGAGAAAAAATAATATTGGATGCCAGCCATATGTTTGTTCCTATTGAAATATGTTTGAAAGGGTTTTATGTATATTATTCTATAAGTCCCTAAAATGAGCTTTAATTTTATGATATTTTAATTAATTATTTTCTTTGTGAAAAAATTAGGCAAGTTATTCATGTGAATGTTTTTTTTCTCAAACAAAAATAAATATATTACCATTTTTTTAAATAGAATAATGGTTTTATTTATTTTTAGGCCCCTTAATGATATTTTTTAACTCATCCAATGTTTTTAAAAAAATCTTATTTAAGGGAAAATATATTCAAGGATTTAGTCAAGAAAACACCATGCTGATTAATCTTGAAAAAAACTATATTTATTTTAAAAACATTTGTGTTTTCAATGAAATTGATATTATTGGATGTTTCATATTGTTATTTATATGGTTATTTCTGTAATATTTATGACCTAATTATTTAATGATCTAAATTTGAAAAGAGCCCCAATGTGGAATAAAGTATAATTATTAAGATAACTCATGATTATTTAATATTTAAGGCATGGGTCCATATAGTTGGTTTTGACAACTATAGAGGTAAACATGGTGTTAATTTCTTTCTTTCATTGGATTTTAATTTATGGTTATGTTGAAATGATATAGAATTTTAAGATTACTTTTTTTCATTATCCGAAAATTTTCTGTTCATAATTGTTTTCCATAGGTGAAAAAAGGAATATGTAAGGGGATGGAATCATGAGGAAAACAACCTTTCAAATAAATTTCTTGTGGTGGTAATAATCGATCCAAAACTATTTGTTAATGTGATGTCTTAGTTGAAAAAATGTATAAATGGTGGTGGTATCCATGCATGAGATCATACAAATCAGCCATTGGGGAATATGTCAGTAGTGGAACATTTTATGAAGTAACATGCCCCACAATTCAGTGGATTATTTGACCTAGTGGTACCTAAAGGATGAATCAATACACGATATAAAATATTTGTAGTCATTGGTTTCTTAGATCATTAAAAGGTAACTCTTTCCATCATTCATTTTAATGGTGATGTGGATCAATCATGGTTGTTGAGTTAGAATACTAGAGAGAAAAATGATCTTGATGTTTGGGAATGGGAATAATTTAAGGATATTTTCCTTGAGAAATATTTAGCTATTGTTGTTTTTCATAGGATGTAAAAACAACTATTGTAATTAAAGAGAACGTATAATGATTCAGTTACTGCATACGAAGCTTACTTCACATGATTTTCCATGTATGTTTCGTATTTTATTCGATACACTGACTATAAAAATAATATATTTTTCACATTATTGAATCTAGTTCTATGAAGATATTTGGCCTCCATAAAATTTTAAAGTCCTGAAATTTTTTTTTTATTTGAAAAATAAATTGAGTTTTCGAATATATATGTGCCATGATATGATAAGTGTTTTAAATGATCAAGGTTCTATCAAATGGTGAAGAAAAAAAATTAATAATTCTAGAGGTAGGCCAAAATATTGTTAAAATTGAGGTAAAATAAATTTTTGGAAATGTATTTCAAGATCTTGAAAGTGTTACTGGTGTGTTATGTTTTTTCAAAATGTTCATGACTATAAGGAAAAGGGTGTTGAATAATCCAACAATGAGATAACTGATAGCATTTATACAGTAAGATTCATTAGATATAATGAGTTTAGACATTATGAAAATAAGTTTCTAAAGTTAGTTACATAGGGAGATAATCTCTATGGTCAGAAACAAAAACGTTTAGGAAAATATTTTTGTACTACTGAAGTTGACTTTGAGACATCTGGTGAAGTGATGGAAACTCCTAAGAGCTCAGTATTTTTTTAAGGATAAGCATCAGTTCAAGGTTTTATAAATACATTCTATGTTTTTATGTGATTTATAAAAAGTTATTAAGGACCTTTCTAGTAGTTTTATTGGGGTTATGTATATGTTAGGCTTTTGTTTAATGTGAATTATGCCTTTAATTTTAGACCTTAAATTTAAATATTGATAAACATTATGATATTTGGGATCATTGAGGATTAAATTTATTCTTAAAGATTTAAATCGTAATTACTGGAACATTATGTTAAATAAATTATGAAAATAAAATAGAAATATATCATGTAATTATGTTTACTTGTGTCCAAAGATATTGATTTAAATAAATTATACAAATCTATGGACAAGATATTGAAATAAAAAATGTTATATTATTTACATATTTTCTAATGAATCAAATGATTCCTTATATCATCGTAGATTTATATATTTGTTATTGTTAACTTTTTTCTATAAAAAAATCTATCACACTCTATCAGAACATGATGGATAGATTTCTCATCCATATCAATGTTTTCCAACATGGAATCCTAGAATGTGTAATCTTAGGTGGACTACATACTTCACATTCATTATTTTACTATATAGGTTTTATTGAATCTTTTTCGGAAGTGGAGTTTTGATGATGTAATTATGAAAATATAAACAATTTTTACCGAGCCCAAATTGAAAATTGTGATGATGCAATTTACAAAAGGGGGAATGTTGTAACATACCAGGTAATTATTGAATAATATTCTTTAATATTTATTAATATTTATGAATAATATAGCAATGATAGTTTAATGGGGAAACTATGTAAATACCATACTCGACACACAACAATGGGTTTCTCCGAAATCTTATATCGCACGCAAGACTGTGTTATACAAAAAAAATATGTTGTAAAATTTATTATTTAAAATGTTATATATAACCTATATTTTTTTATCACGAAGTAAAAACATAACTATTTTATGTTTACACATGTTTATTAAATATTTTTAATTTCATCGAACACATTTTATGGTCTTAAAATAAGAATAAATCTGATTTAAATCTTAAAAAGCTCTAATATTTTCAAAAGGTAATTTTACCACCTATTAATGGAAAACCATTTTAAAATCCAAATTTTGACTCAACTATAGGTTCTATATGAAAAAATAATTATCTTATTTTGATGTGGGAAATCAAAATTTACTTTGGATTAATTTTTGGTATTTTTTTGAAAATATTCATTTTTATTGAATTGAAAAAATAATGCATTTTGATTCCCAAAAACTATTCTTCCTAATTTATTTATATAATTTTGTTATCTTTTTGATTTGTTTTAATGTGTAACTACACTTATTTTTTAACATTTAATCAATTTTAATTCATAGGAATGAATTTCACAATAAAATGTGATGAAAAACAATTCAAACTTTTGAACTCTTTTACTAAAAAAACTAGATTTCATGATCCTTCATCGGTATTAGGTTTGAATTTATTTTACCACTTCAGTGAATTGAATTTAGAAAAAAAAATATTTTTTAAATTATTTTGAAAAAATGTTAGCTAATAGTATCCAAAAAAAATTGTTGAATAGTAAATTTTGTATTTTATTTACCAATGTTAAAGGTAAATTGAGTAATTAAAGGTAAAAATAATATTATAATAATATAAAACTACCATAACACATCTCCTAATATATTTGAATGATTTATTTTCTACCAAGATTATTTAAGGGCGGAAATTGTTTCATTTGGAAGTAACTTGGGTGTGTTTATGTCATTTATAACATTTTATTTAAAGCAAAAGAAAAGATTTATTTAATATTCTTCTTTTTACTAAAAAAATTATATGGGATTATATAAGTGTTATATTGGACTATAAATTTTAATTAAAAAGATAATATGATTTACTACATTATGGTGATTTATATATAACTTTTATAAATAAATAATTAAATTAAATAATTACACAATTATGATGGCAACAATTGATTAATTCATGGAGGAATTAAATAAATAATATTAATGATATTAAAATAAATATAATTTTAAATATTTTATGCCATAAAAAAATTTTATATAATATTTTTAAATTTTATATAAAATTTAATGTTTTTTATTTTGAGGACTCAATTTTTGATTATTTATTAATTTAAAAAGTCAAGTAAAAAATAATGTTAAAAATCACATAATTCAAAACATAAAATATCTAATATCTAATTTAATGATATTATATTATTAAAAATACATGATTCAACCAATAATTTGATATAAGTCATCAAATTTCATTAATTACTCATTCATTTTTCATGTTTGGGTAATTATTGTAACTCTCAATGTGTAAATTACATAAAAAAATAGTAAGAGTTATAAGGGATTAAACATAATTATAAGGATTAAAACATATAATAAAATTTTAAATTTATTATTTTATGAATTTATTTAGACACAGACACATTCTATATACTAACTAAATTACTTTGGACAATTTTTGAATTGAAATTCAATATCTATTAATTTAATTCTTTTAATAATTCCATGGGTGCCCCTCCCCTATCCTAATAAAAGGCACCCTTCCCTCCATATTACTTACACTAAAAAACAAATTGGTTCTTTCATGGTCTTCCAAAAACTCTTCCCATAATAACTCACCTCATTATTTAGACCATTGTTTTGGAAGAACACCATCCTTATTGTTGTTAATGTGTTCTTCAATGGTGATCAACCGAAGAAGATGTATCGTTTTTATTTAAGTATTTCTATATTATTTCTTATTCCAGTTCATAAAATCTATTTTAACCATAATGAAATAATATTTATAGTATCCTCAATATACTGATATGTTATTATTTTAATATCATCACCTTAACCCATCTCTAATATCATCAAATGGAAATGAACTTTTCGTTCGTGTGTACGGTGGACTACCACCTCAAAAACTGATATAGTTTATTTTTTCTTCACCATAATTAATGAATTCTTATAATGATGGAATTAATGTTATTATTTAATATTCATGACATATTTATCATTATAATAAAATAATATATCAATTTTGTTTTAAATTTTCATGGACATAAAAATGATAATGTTATTCATGCATACGTGTGAACTATCACGTCCCCAAAGCAATGTGTATAGTTTTTATTCACAAAGTAACATGTATGATATATAAAAGTATATTTATATGATTTTTATAATTTTTTAATATTATTATCATTTTTTGAAGATAAAATAATAATTACCTTTTATCTATAATTATTAATTAATGATGGAAATGTTACCCATGCATATGTGCTTCCTATAGTCTCCATGATTGTAATGTTGTTCATTTTTACAAGCATAATTAATGGTTGGATAAAAAATATTAATGATGTATAAAAGTTATCCTTATGTAATTTATTCCATTTTTGATATGATGGACATATGACCACATAGACTATTGACATCTTAACAAGTTAATTTTCAACTCAAGTACCGAATATCTACAAAAAGTATTATATAAAAATAAATAATAATGTAATTTTAATAACATGAAAATAATTGATATAAAAGGAATAATGGATCTTTAATTTTTTTTATGAAATTAAAAGTTATCCTATGTTTATGAATCAGGAATAAAAAGAATATATGAGTCAATTTGATCTCAAGGTAAGGGACCTTGTCTTGATATCCTTTCATTAAAACATTTAATGATAATATGAACCATTATTATTTTATGAGGTGTATATACAAACAATACTACATTTCATATCCATATTTTATCAATAATTATTTTATTTAATGTTTTGGAAATTGTATTAATTTTTGGAGATTAATATTTATATGGTCAAAGTGGTATAGGATAACTCGAACGATTAAATATTTAATTATCAACTATGTTTCATCATCATATTAATTAAAATATTAATTATATGTATATTAACAGATTTAAAAGGAATTTTTTATTTAGAATTTAATTAAATGTTTTTAAAAGGTAATCTTTTACTTGTTTTATATAAAATTTTATGAAAAATAACTAAGAAAATGTTCCTTTTAATGTATACGGTAACCAAAACTTCTCTAATAGAAGAATCGTTATTTTATTATTGGATTCCTCTATAGGCCATAATTTTTTTAAAAGGAAAAAATACATTATTCCCTTTTTTGTTTCTTGGTATAGAAAAAGGCTTCTTAAATGATTATGGTATTTTAATACAAATTTTTCTCATATGAGATTAGAATATTTTTTGAAAACGGTTTTATGGTGATCGTGTTTTATTCAAGAAAAGGAACACGAGAATTATATGAAATGGGTGAGCTTGATATAGAATATTAGAAGGGTTTTCCCCCTTATAGCACATATGGGAGCCCAAAATATATTATATGATGGTTTTATCCCCATTAAATCTCATGGGTGACATCGTTATAGGTGTTATTAAGGGATAAGCCCCATTATATCTCCTTGGTGAGACTAATATAGCTTATACATAGATTGATCCACATTATAGATCTCCAATTAATTTGGTGATACTAATTTTGGAAGTTATACATATGATTATTCCAATTGAATGGTTTTTCATATGTTTTTATGTGTATCATTATCTAAGTCAAGGAAATCAGTTTTGTTTTGTTGCATATAGATTTAATGTTCTTAATTTATAGAAAACTATGTGACTTATTCATGTGAAAAACTTTCATTTATTTCTCTCAAAATACATTAAATGGGTTGTCATGATTTTCACTAAGCTAATGGTTTTATTTATATTTTATGTCCCTTAATGATATTTTTGTGTGCATCCCAATTTTTAAGAATTTTTCACACAATTTATGGCAGAATAGAGTCAAGGATATAATAACAGAATTGCTTTGATTATTAATCTTGAAAAGAAACCATGTTAATTTTTAAAAAAATAATGTTATAAATTAAATTAATACTATTGTAAGTTGCTACTTTTTATTTAAATGGTTTTTTAATGTAATATTTATGGCCAAATTCTTTAAATCTTTAATCATTAAAATATCATTAATGGGAAATAAGGTAAAATTATTCAATTAACTCAATATTATTTAATGGTAATGGAATGGGTCTTTATATAGTATCACATGCATTGAAATCTATAAAATATACTGAATTTATTTAAAATATTATGTATTTTATAAATTCTTGTGATACTAATTCCCTTACTAACTTGGCCTTGAGTGTCATACAAACTTTCAAATAAAATTTTCCAACTTTTTATTTTCATGGTGTTACATTCTCCCCACCATAATTTATTTATTTCATCGCAATTTAAACTCAATCATCATAATATATTGTTTGATATTTTCTATTTTGAATTTCCAGATAATAGTAAGGGATCATAAAATGAACTCTAGAAAATACATAATAGTAAGGTCAAAGGTCATTTGGATTAACATATAAATATGTTTCTTTGTTGTAAAACATTATTGGAATGTATAGATACATGCTTTATAACAACCCTACTTTTTATTACACACTTAATCATGATTTATTACATAGAAAACATCACATGATAAAACATAGAAGTTTGAGATGTCTAGTGTATTTGGGGATTAAAAACATTACATAACATCTTAGAACATAGGACACAACATATTATTGAAAACATCATTTACATGACCACTACAATCCCTCTTACATAGCATTTCATGGGATAACCTGAGGACATGCATAAAAAATTGGTGAGCTATAAACCTGGTAAGGGAGGTAACAAGGTATAACATGAATGATACAATACATGTTAGTCAATAGGAAAATAAATAGAGCATATGAGAAACATGAACATAAAATTATTATATAATATTATTAACATAACATGGAAATGTGGCAACAACACTTAACATGGAATTAGCATAAGCCAAGGCTCACTGCACATGGAGCATGAGTAAACCCACATTAAACATGAAGCATGAGTAAACCCTTTCTGTACTTGAATTATCAAGATTCAACACTCATTTCACATGACGTATCATGACACTATACTTTACCCAATACATTGGAGCGCTATCCGGGCACACCCTTCTTGAAACATTTCATTTCATGCATAAGTGTGCCACATGGACCATAAAACACAGATTCATTAAAAATGATATTTTATTCCACGATAAAGTAATGTGGAATTCATAAATGAAAATATATAATCAATATATAAATTCTCATAAAGGGAAACACCCTTGGTAGAGAAATGGGCATGGTATTCCCTACACATTGACTTTGGCTTGACAGAACAAGGTGCAATTTCGGCAGCATAATAGCCTGAAATAAGAATTCATAAAAACTATTGATGATAGATAAAGAGGTGTCTCGTCATCTTTACATGAAATTTGCAGTAACGAGGGGTTCTACAGATACATGTACCAACAATTGTAATGGAATTTAGAGTCATGATACAAAATAATTGCTTTAATGTAAATGAGGAGATAGAATTTCCTTTAGGAATTTCGGTATAGTAACTGTTGTACATGGGAGAATTTAATGAGTGGGAAAGGTATCTATCATCATTAAAACATAAATAGGAAAGTGTGGTGGAAGTTATAAATCAAACCCCAACTTTTATAATTGAAAATAAATTGGAATAACAATTTTATGAAATGTGGATAAAAAGAGCAAGGTATGAATCCCTTACTTGGAAGTGTGATCCTAAAGGATTGGGAGAGTCTTGAGAGAGGCTTCTTGGGAGATTGGGGTGCCTTGGGATGATTATATAGAGATAAGGGATGATTTTGGAAGAACTCCAATGGATTTTAGTGAAGAGGATGTGGGATATTGGGTGGGATTATATAGGAAAGGAGATGAAATTATTTATTACTTTGGTTTGGGTCACCACACATTAAACTAATCAATACCCCAAACCAACAATTTATTCATACCCATGGTTTTTCCAAATGGTAGTGAAAAACCATATTTTATAAGTCCAATTTCCGAAATTCTTAAAATAATAGGGTTTCTTATGTGGAGGTGAGTCACACTCTCAAGGATATTCATTTAAAAAGTGAAAATGTTTTATAACTCTTGGAGGGTCCACTAAAGTTTTGTAAAAAAATAAAACAAACCTGAAATCACATTATTTTAATGGTAAAACATATATTGTTTGAAAATATCATTTATAATACTTTATTGCATCACTATTGTGTCATTATAATGTCATAAAACACGTTATATATTCAAACAGTATTTAATTGTATCCCAAAAATTCAACTGACTCAGTAAATTATGAAAATTTCACCGTTTGATAATTTCAAAGTCTTGATTATGAAAATAATATTCATTTTATCAAAATAGTTTTATTAATATTTGAATTTTTTACTTTTAAAATAAAAACTGAAATTTATATAAAATTCATTGGTTTTGACAAAAACGGCTTTCAAACACTAATAAAAATTACAATTGCATTCATAAATTTATATTATAATTTACATTTAATAAAAATTAATTTAATAAAAGTAATATCTTATTAAAATATAATTTATTTCGAAAATACATTATTAAAATGTTATTTTATACAAAAATAATGCACATATTTATAGTGTTTCGGTCTTGTTACATAACCCCTTCTATCACCTGCATAAGACTGAATGGTAAGTTGTGCGATGGTGAAGAACTCTTGAGGTGGCTCAGATTACATTGCTTGAGTGGTAATCTCTATCAACTTCCACTTCTCTCATAGGTGGCTCCACTCGAGCATAACATATTCAAGATCATCTTGGGATTTGTCATGATAGATTCCCAATGACGCCACCACCTATCTGAGCTCCTAAAAATGGGCTTCGTATGGGGAAAGTCTATAGGATGAGGCCATTCCTAACTTTGTCTAAGTAAATTGGATTTGTTAAAGCACTATATTTATACTAATTATGTGATTATTGTTCAATGAATATATTACCAATTGTCACAATTCATTACGATATTATTAAATCCAAAACCAAATAAGTGCATACATTTTACATAACCATTAGAACACATTTAAATAGACTAAGATGAATTTTCATTAATGGATTTTTGGGGTGTTACAATCTTCCCCCCATAATAAATTTCTCCATTGAAATTTCCATTTCCCACACTAAACCTAATGTGGGTAAATCTACATCATCATTTCCTCAAATTCCCACATCGCTTCTTCAAAATTGTTGTTTCTCCACAACACCTTAACGAGGGGAATTGTCTTATTTTGTAGAAAATGTTTCCTACAATCTATAGTCTTCACTGGTTTCTCCTCATAAGAAATATCATCCTCTAACTATACGACCTCTGAAGAGAATACATGTGAAGTGTCTGGTATGTATTTCTTTAAGAGGGATACATGAAAGATGTCATATTATTTTTCTATGGTAGGTGGAAGTGCTATTCGATAGGCCACAACCCCCACATGATCAAGAATCTAGAAGGGTCGAATGTACCCAGGACTTAACTTCCCTTTCTTCCAAAACCTCATGACCTTCTTCCATGGAGATATGCATAGAAATACCATGTCTACAACATTAAACTCAAGGTATCATCAACAATTATCTACATAACTCTTCCATAGACTATGGGATTCCTTGATATGCTGCTGAATGATTTTCACCTTATGCACCATTTCATTAACCATTTCTAGTCCTAGTATCTTATGCTCACTTACTTCATCCTAACGTGTCGGTGTTTAACACTTTTTACCATAGGGGGCTTTATATGGTTCAATTTGGATGATCGAGTGGAAACTGGTATTGCAGGAGAATTCAACTAGTGGAAGATGTTGGTTCCATCCTTCTTTGATGTCCACTGAGAAGGATCTCAACATGTCCTCAAGTGTTTGGATAGTCCGCTCGGATTGGCCGTCAATTTTGGTGATGATAGTGCGTAATGAAGTTCAATTCAGTATCTAGAGAATGTTGAAGACTCTTCCAAATTATAGAGATGAATCTTGGATCTCGATCGGATATAATAGATAGTGGTACTCCAAGCATCCTTACAACTTGTTTGACATAAATCCATGAAAGTGTATTTAGTGAGAACTCTCCTCGAATCATGATAATGTGAGTTATCTTGGAAAGATGATCCACAATGACCCATATCGCATTTTTTCCTATGGATGTCCTCAAATGTCTACTGACAAAGTCCATGGTAATGTTGTCCCACTGCCATGTTGGTGTGGGTAGTAGTTACATTATCCCCTTAGACTTTTTCCTATCAGTCTTCACTTGCTGACATACTAGGAACATTGATATATATTCAGCAATAACCTTTTTCATAATATCCGACCGATAATGCTCTCGGAGATCTCAATGCATATTTTTTCTCCACGGGTGAATAGAGAAGGTTTAGATATGAGAGTCATCAAGAAGATATTTCTTTATCTCTGGATCATATGGTACACATAATCGTGACCTAAATCTCATGTTTCCATCCTTGTCAACCACAAACACTTAGGATTTCCCATTTATGATAGCTTCCACACTTTTCAAAATTTCCACATCCTTTGATTGAGCATCCTTTATTTTCACTATGAGGGACAGTTGAGAAATCATTTGAGAATAGATTAATGATGTCCATACATTAATGATTCACATTTCTGTCCACTGAAAATCTAAGAAGATTGGATCCTTTTTAATTCTCATCAATGATATATATGCATGATCCTTTCTACATATAGCATCTACCAACTTGTTTGCTTTGACAGGGTGGTAATGGATTGAGATTCACAGTCTTTGATCAAATCTAACCATCTTCATTGGTGCATGTTCATCTCCTTCTAAGTGAATATATACTTGATTCTTTTGTGGTCTGTATATATTTCACACTTCTCTCCAAAGAGAAAATGTTGCCAAATTTTTAATTTGAAGATCATCGTAGCCAAAACTATATCGTGTGTTGGATAATTCATCTCATGTACATTCAATTGCCTTGAATCATAGGAAATGACTTTGTTATTTTTCATCAACACACATCCCAGGCCCTTCTTCGAAGCATCACTAAATACCACCAAAAGTTCTCTTCTTATGGGTAAAGTGATCAAGGGCATATTGATAAGCTTCCTTTTTTACTCCTTGATTAATTATTCGCATTCAAAAGTCCAAGAAAACATTACTCCCTTCCGAGTGGTCTTTGTAATAGGGTGTGAAAATTGTGAGAAATTTCTCACAAATCGTCGATAATATACAGCTAACCACACGAAGCTACAGATATTTGTTACCGATGATGGCCTCGACCATCCCTCAATTGCATCTATTTTGGAGGGATCCCCAAATATTCCATTGCTTGTGGTGATATGTCCCAAGAATGAGACCTCCTTCAACCATAACTCACACTTTTTGTACATTTCATAGAGCTTCTCCTTCTGTAAGGTCTCTAGTACAGTTCTTAGATGATTCTCATGATCCTCATTGGTTTTAAAGTATATTATAAAATTATATATAAAGAATAACACAAATTTTTCAAGGTAATCACTAAATACTATATTAATCTAGTCCATGAAGGTTTATGGAGAATTGGTGAGTCCGAAAAGCATTACTATGAATTCATAATGCTCGTATCATGTAGGAAAAGAAGTCTTGGGGATATCTTCCTTCTTCACCCTTACTTGATAATATCCTGACCGCAAATCCACCTTGGAGAAGTATTATGATCCACACATATGATTGACCAAGTCATCAATTTGTGGTAGATGATACTTGTTCTGTATCGTGATTTTGTTAAGCTTACGACAATCCATAAAAAGACGCATTGACCCATATTTCTTCTTGATGGAGTGGATTGGGGCACTCGATCGTGAATCACATGGTTGTATAAATACTTTATCTGTATTTTCATGTAGTTGTTTCTTCAGCTCCTCAAGCTCCACAATAGCCATTCCATATGGAGGCTTGGATATTGGCAATGCCCGAGGTATAAAGTCAATTGAGAATTCAGCATCTCATCTAGGAGGAAGACCAGTAAATTCCTCAAGAAACACTTCAGATAATTTCCTCACAATATGCATGTCTTCAAGGATGGTTTCTACCTTAGACTCAATCATCTTCTCTGGATATGAATTTTCATAGGACAACAATATTCGTGCTTGAGATGGTGGAGCTAAAGAAGATTCATATTCCTCCTTTCACTTGTACAGAATCGGGAGTCGATTCTCCACATGGAGAGTGATTTCCCTCTCACGAAAATTTAAGTTGGATCTATATAGGGAAAGCCAATCCATTTTAAAAATTACATAAAATTCCACCCTAGGGAGTTTTATGAGGTTTAATGTGAATATCAATCCACCAATTATGACATGGGAGGATTTATATTCATGGGATGCAATGATTTCCCCATTATTCATAATCACCAACATCAATACATCCATGATTTATAGTGGTGTTGGGATTGTTCAAATAAACATTCGGTATATAAAAGATTACATAGAACCTGAATCAAAAAGTATGATCACTATTCTTGAATGAATAACTTGCATACCTGTCACCACTTCATTTTCGTGGTTCACATCAGTGGTAGTGATGAATGAATCTCACCCTAGCTTCCTTGGAGGTCATTGGTTACCTCTGGAAACCATTGGTATTGGGCTATGATTTCCATGATGCCTTGTTTCATTGTAGTTGAAGCAATGAACAATGCATTGAGAGTCGAACAGAGCATTCCTCTTCTCTTTCGCATTGATGGGTTATTCTTATCGGTAGTTTATAGCTTGTTTTCCTTCTATTCCACACCTAAAGCATATCCTCATCCCCTTCAAGAAATTTCTAGGGTTCTTTATTCCTCACCATTGGCAAGTGGGGTGCTGGATCTTCTTAGCACCGCTGGATTTATGAATCGGACCACCAGAATTGAATTCCACCTTACGCTTCTTATCCCCATGATTCCCCTGTGATTCAATGATCTCCATTTTAAGCATGAGGGAACATCAGACAATTTCCTCATAGTTTTCAATGTCATGGATTGCCAAGGCATTCTACAGGTGAGGTTTCATACTAGCAAAGAAGTGGTCAACCTTTCATTCTTGGGTAACGATAATTCCAAAGGCATATTATGCATGCATTGTGATGTTTTTCTCATACACTCAGACAGATTTGTCCTCTTTTTTCTTGAGTGAATGTATGTCCCTTTCCATCATAAGTCGGAGGGTGCGCAGAAAATATTTTTCAAAAAACATCTTCTGAAAATCCTTCCATTCTAATACCATGATGTCCTCCTGGTGCTACATATTTTTTATCAATGTACACCATTGATCACATTCACCCTCTATATTACAATATTCTAGGATAACCATCTCTTTTTCGGAACATTGAAAGATAGAGAATATCCTTCCAATGGAGTTGATCCATTGTTTAGATATTGAGGGATCAGATTATCCATTAAAAGTAGGAGGTCATTGTCTCGTGAAGCTCTCTATAACGACTTGTTCTTTCCTAGGGGGGTTTGAACATTCCACATGACCCATGTTTCTATTAAAATCTTTAGTTAACTGAGAGATAAACATGGAAATTTTCATGATTCCCACTCCCATCGGATAGGAAATCTCATTAGAACAGTCATCAGTTTGATCTTTACATTAGTTGTTAGCCCAAGTCCTCCTTTTACCGGCCATTTTCTGGAATAAAAGGAATGTTAGGGGTAACACATAAAGGGTAATCCAATGAAAAAACTAATGACTTATAAATAACTTTTATTTCCTTAACTTATGAACCCATAGGCTTTAATATATGTTATTCATTATCTATATTTTAACATATAATCTTAGGGGAATTGGTTTTAATTTCTTTAATCAGGGTTTATACTAAGCTTTTGAATTTATCAAAGCATATCCCCCGAGATTGTAATAACAAAGAGTCCAGAAATACCCATTTTCATGTACCTAGATACCCTGGGTCAAGTCTGAAACTCCTTTTTGGGGTTATCACCACTAGGTACATCTATGTCAGATCCTCCTCTACCTTCTTGTATCCAGACAGGGATGTATTTTATTGATAAACCACTTACACAATACTTAGAAAAACATAAGGACGTTTTATTATACTTGGCCATTACTCTAAGTCTTTACTAGGGTTTTGTAATCCTAATCTGAAAAATAACTAACCATATCCTCTGATACCAACTATAAAAACCATGCTCTTTTTTACACACTTAAACATGATTTATTATGTAAAAAACATCACTTGATACAATAATGAAGATTGGGAGGTCTAGTGCCTTTGGGGATTTGGAACATTACCTAAAAACATAAAACATAGCATGTAACATCTTATTGAAATCTTCCTTTACATGACGACTACATTCCCTCGTACTTAACATTTCATGGGATTACATGTGGCCATGCATAAGAAAAGGGTGATCTATGAAGCCTAGTAAGGGATTTAACAAGGAATAACATCAATGATACAATACATGTTATTCAATAAGAATATCAATAGTGCATTGGAGAAACATGAACATAAAGTCGTGATATAACATGATTAACATAACATTGAAATGTGGCAACAACACTTTACATGGAATTACCATGAGGCAAGGCTCATTTCCCAGGGAGCATGAGTAAACCCTAATAGAACAGAAAATATGATTAAACACTAGATTAACTTGAATTATCAAGAGTGAACAATAATTTCCAACTACTTATCATGATACTATAATTTACCCAATGCCTTGAGGCGCTATCAGGGCGCACCCTTCTTAAAACATTTCATTTCAATCATAAGTGTTCCACATGGATTAAAAAACATATATTCATTAAACATCATAATTTATTCCATGATAAAGGAATGTGGAATTAATACATTAAAATATATAATAAATAAGTAAATGTGTATAATGTTGTATACCATTGATAGAGAAATGGGCATGGTATTCACTACACACTGACTTGGGATTGGAAATATGTGTTGTAATTTCGGAAGCATAACGGCGTGACATTCGAATTCATAAAAAATTTTGATGAGAGGGAAAGTGGTGTCTCATCATATTTAAAAGAAATTGAAATAAGGGGGGTTATATAGATACATGTACAAAATAATTTTAATGGAATTTAGATTCTTGATACAAATGAATTCCTTGAATGTAAATGATGAGAGAGAAATTTTTTCAGAATTTCGGCATAGTAACAGGTGTACTTTGGTAGAATTTAATGAGACAGAAAGGGGTCTCCCATCATTAAAAGCTAAATTGGGAAGTATGGGGGTGGTTCAAAATACTACCCTATCATTTATAATTTAAAATAAAATGGCATACAAATTTTATGAAACATGGATAAAAAGAGAATGGTAGGAATCCCTTACATTGAAGTGTGATCCCAATGGATTGGGAGAGGATTGAGAGAGGCTTCATGGGAGTATGGGGCACCATGGGAGGATTCTAGATTGATGAAGGCAGAGGTTGGATGAACTCTAAAGGCTTGGAGTTAAGAGGAAGTGGGATCTTGGGTGGGTTTATATAGGAAAGGATAGGTAATTCTTTATTATTTAGGTTTGGGCCACCACACATTAAACTAATCAATTCCACAAAACAAACCCTGGATATTGCCCTTTTTTTTACCATATGGTAGTGGAAAACAATATTTTATATTGGAAATGACATAACATCTTAAAATAATAGAGTTTCTTCTCTGGAGTTGAGTCACACTATCATGGAAATTTATTTAAAAAGTTAAAATGCTTTATAACTCTTGGAGGGTCCACTAATGTTTTGTAAATTAAATAAAACTAACCTAAAATCACATTATTTTAATTTAAAAACATATATTGGCCGAAAATATCATATATAGTATTTTATTACATCATTATGGTGTCATTATGATGTCATATGACACATTATATATTTAATCAGTATTTAATTTTTACCCAAAAATTAGAATGTACTAGAAAATTATGAAAAATTCACTATTGGATAATTTTGACAACCAGATTCCAAAAATAATATTCATTTTATATAAATAGGTTTTTAAATATGTAAATTTTTATGTTTAAAATAAAAACCTCTATTTATAGAAAATTCATGGGTTTTGACAAAAATGACATTCAATCCATAATAAAAATTAATATTTAATTTAAAAAATAATACGATCATTTATATGTAACTAAAATTAATTTTATAGTAATAATATTTTATTAAAATATTATTTAATTCAATAATCCATTAATTCTTCAAAATAGATTTCATAGTTGAATATTAATTATAAATACTATTTGTGCTTTAAAAACAATTCACAAAGTAACAATAATAAAATGAATGTAAATTCATTATTGTATTCAAAAATAATTCACATATTATTAGTTCTAAGGTATTGTTACATAACCCCTTATATCACCCATATAAGACCGAAGGGTACGATGTGTGATGGTGACAGACTCTTGGGGTGGCTCGTATAACATTGCTCGAGTGGTAATCTCTATCAACTTCTACTTCTCTCATAGGAGGTTCCGCTAGAGCTTAATGTATTCCTGATCATCTTGGGAATGGTCAAGAGATAATCCCAAGGATGCCACCACCATTCTGAGCTCCAAAAAATGGGCTTCGTGTGGTGCAAGTCTACTGGATGAGGCCATTACTTCCTCTGTCTGAGTAAAATGAATTTGTTAGAGATCTATATTTATACAAATCAAGTGATCACTATTCAATGACTATAATAGAAAGAGTCACAATTCTTAATGGTATTTTTAAAATCCAAAACCAAATAAGTACATTCATTTTACATAACAATAAGAAGATATTTAAATTGACAAAGAGAAATTTTCCTTAATGAATTTCTTGGTGATTACATACTTGGAGGAATGGAATAAAAATTTTATGGAGTGATTTTGGTCATCGATCACAAACAAGTATATGATAAATGGAATGTCGAGGGCCTAAAAGAAATAAATAATTGAAGATTTAGAAAACCATCGATTCAAAATAAATTAATATAATAGGAAAAAATTTATTTAGTATCCTTTTCCCCTTGTTAAGAACTTCCATTACTATCTAAATATAAAAATGGATTTACAAAAATGATATGTTAAAATTTTTTATGAAAATTTTATCATTTGGTTGTGTTTTGATCAAATTATAATTCATACCTTACCTTAATAATTGGATTTCCAAAAATTAATGTTGATTCTCGAAGAGCTAATTATTTTTAATAGATCACGAGGCCCATAAAATAGTCTTTATGTTTGTCTCTAGATATTTTCCAAAACTAATATGGTTAATATTTATAATCTATAATCCTAAAAAATGCTTCTACATGGTAATCATTATTATTTATTCCTGAAATTGTAAAACTAGAAATAATCACATATTAATAGGGACATTGTATAGGTCAGTGGTTGGTATTAAAAGGTTATCATTCTTTGATTAGTCATTCAAGTCTCATGAAAATTTCATATTTTATGGCTTGTCACCTAAAATATAGGTTGTTCTTTTATAAAACAACATTGATAAAATTTCACAAATATGATGGATATCCATGAAAAAGGTTAATTAAAAAATATTATTTTAACTATGGTTTTCAATGAATCCTCAATACATAAAAAACATTGTTCATTTTCTATCCACATAAGACCCTAGTTTATAAACAATTTATCCTCTAGAGAATGGAATTTATCAAAAACAAAAACCAATGTATGAGAATCGGTTATCATATTTGAAAAATATATAATTATTTATAGGATGTTTAAATCCGGACATGTTATTTTCAATCTAAAACACCATAGGTTTACCCTGCGTCATTCAATTCCAAAATCATTCATAAATTTTTACAAGTAAAATATGAGTTATCCTAAGAGTATCCCGTAAGAGTTTAAAACAAGGTGCGTAGTAAGGCCCATTTTCATTTTCCAAGATACACAATGTCAGGCCCAACACACCTTGTCAGATTTGTTACCCTTATGTACATATGTGTGAGATCCATGTCCACCTGTAGTATCCAGATAGGGATTCCATGCTTGGAATTCCCAAAAAATCTACACCTTTCCTAAATATTAATATATTATTATATAATTATCCTCAAATTATGCCTTAGGTTTTTGTTATATACTATATATTTTCCCTTAATCTAGTTCCTAGCGTTTCTACTAAACTTGGTTTAATACCAACTATAGCGACCCGACCCAAGAATCTAGGATCCAGGTTCATGCTACTATTGCATTAACATGAGATAGAAGTAAATCACGTCCCAAAAGACTAAACTGTTTATAAGTCATCATAAAATAGATAAATACATGAGTCATTTATTACAAATGAGTACATAATTTAAAATATAATTTTTTTCATTGAGGATAACTACTTTATTCCATCATGTTTATCATTTATTATATATACTAGTACACTTCATGGAATCTAAAAGAAAGAAAACATAATAACAGTGTGTTCAAATTCTCAGTAAATGTATAGTATAATAGAATCCATAATATGTTAGTTAAATTAAAAATTATTTCATGGTAAATAACATAACACTCATGACCTACAATCAATAAACTGAGAAGGAAGTTCATAAATAATATGGAAAGGTAATTACTAGAAACACTTGTGTTAAAATATGTTTATAGGAAAAACGAATAAGGAACTATTCAAAACTGAAACACATTCCATTCAATCAGTGTACATAAAATTAAATGTATCCATATAAATGTTGATCCAAATCTCATGGATGCATAAAAACTAAATAAAAATGTAAAAAATGCTTAATTATTGGATTTCATGTCTCATAAACAAAAAAACCTATATTTCTCAAGACCTTTGAGAATATGGATTAAAACTATAGATATAAACCCATTTAAATTGAAAAAATTATTTATCTCATGAGAAACTGTTGATGCATTAATATAATATATAATTTTTGGGACTCACTCCCCTTTTAATGTTCAAACCATTCTTCATTACGAGTAATTGAAATAATTATTACACCTTAACAAATAACCTTATTTAATGAATAAAATGGACTTATCAACTATTTCCATAGTTAATAAAATAACTATCAAATTTAGAAATTTATTTAAAATAGATATAATGTTCATGTAATGAATATATCCAGGAAAAATAATATGTATAATGATGGTAAATTAAATTTCTAATGACCAAAGGAAATAGAATATTTCAAGGGGATTGAAAAATAATCGAGGATGTTAGTGTGAGTACTATCCTCATCCAAATAAATCATAATTCATCCATAGAAATAATAATTATGGTATTTATATATCATATCAAAAAATTTGTAAAATAAAGGGTTTTTTCATATATGAATGGAAATATTATAAAAATATATTTTAATAAAATTTGTTATGATAATATATTTTTGTTTTGATAATCCTTTTGAAAACCCTTTTCTTTGAAAGAATAGCTTTTGAAAACATTTTAATTAATAAGTATCATTTTAAATATTCAAGTTAAAATTAAATGAAATGATGGAAGGTAAATCCATACATGTTATATGAGGTAATAAGAACATTCATATTTCATGGTAAAAATGTCAGAAAAATGTGTTGTCTATAAGGTGACAAGAAGATTCCATTGAAATCATTAGTAAGAGAAAAAATGACAAAATTTTCTTTACAAAATAATTTTTGAAATGTTAAATAAATAAAAATAATAATTATTAAAGTATGATTTTTATAAAAAAATATATTTCATGGTTGAAGAGAGAATTTATTTTCAGTTTTTATAAAACATTTTCAAAAACGTTTTTAGTACCAAAGAGTGGTAAAACGGTACTAATACATGAAAAAGGTCATGAGTGACCATTGGAGATGAAAAATAAATATTTTATTGAAAAATGGTGATATAATTTCCTCTAATGGAAATACCATTGAATGATTATTAAAATTATTCTTGTAGAAAATAATCATTAAACATCCCAAAGTGTCCCCTACAACATCAAAAAATATTAAATCATAATCCTCATTAAAAATTAACGTTAAATCAATGTTTTAAATACCGCTAAGATAAAAATATTAATGATATAATACATCAATGGGTATTTAGATACCCCTATAAATGTATGTGATTGGGGAATATTACATTTATCTAATAGATATAAAAAGTGAGATAACAATCTATTCCATGAGTCTGACTTGTCATGTGTACCATTAAAACACCTGTTAATAAACTTATGTTAATTATTTAATTTTTTAAAAACATTTTACATTTTCTTATTTTATTTATTTCAATGATTTAATTTTTTATATAACATCAAAAACCATTATGTTAAAGTCAGGTGTTTTGACTAAATTTGGTTTCTATGTAAAAAAAACATTGCTTAGTCAACTATTGTTAAAGGGGTGAATACATAAAAATTAAAAAATAATTATATTATAATTTAAAAAAAACATTAATAACAATTAAGTAAAATGAACCTATGTTACAATCATGGAGATGGTACGTTGTACATATGCATGAGTAACATTACATGTTATTAATTATTGTTATGGAAAGAAGGTACGTAGAATTAATTAGTACAAAATAATCATCATTCCATAAATACCATATTATTTAATAATATATAATTATATATATAAATATTATGATGTTGAAGTAATCACATCATGACAAGGAGGTGTTTGTCCACGCATCCACGAACAACGTTTTTACCTTTTAAGTGTGTGAAAGGGTAATAGAGAAAATTATATATTATCTTAACAGACAAAATCATGTTAGGAAAGTAATATAGATGTTTTTATGTCACATATGTTTAATTAAGAACAACCTTTTTAGATTCCATGTATCATGTGAATATATCAATCACTTGGAGGGGGCGGTAGTCCATAGTTATAAAAATGATGTTATAGAATTTACACAAAATAGAATGTATAATGGTATGTGTTATTGAAGAATTTAAAATTCATAATGTGATAAAAAAATCATATATAAATTATATAATTAAAGATCTCTAATAATTCCCAACAATGAATGTTATTGAAGAAATACTAAACAATCATTATTTAGTGAAGTAGTAGTTCACAGTGTATAGAAAAGGTATGTTAGTCATACATTAGATGGAAGTGTTTGTATGTTTAGTTTATATCCATAAAATAAAAACATATCAATATATTTGGGATACTATTTTTGTTATATGATCATGTAATAGATATAATATAGGGGTGGACAGTGGAAATAATACAGTAGAGATTGAGGAAAGAAGATATCTCTTATTCCGGTAACTCCTTTTGGTTTCAACCAAAGGGCTTCCTTTGATGGATTTTTGACCATGTTGAGGATTCTAAGTGTAGTGTAGGGATTTTCAAGGGATATTTTCACAGAAAACATTTAATCTAAATTGTATTAAAAGTGGTGAGGATGTGGTAGTCTTCGGTTCCTTTTTATAGTGGAGGAGGAGTGGCACTCATGTTAATTTTGGAATAGGAAATCCCACCCACGTTTGTTCCAAAAAATGTGTATCCAACTAGAGAGACCCATATTTTTTCATGTAATTTTTTTAAATTATACGGAACTATTATGAGTATGATAAAATTGATGGTGCGTGATTCTGAGTCCTAGAGTGCCCGAAATGATTTTCTGATATTTTTTTGGTACGTTCAGAAAAAGCGCGGGCAGCTTTTTCAATCTTTGGAACCGGTGCTCGGATTAAAAATCTGATTGCACCATTTAATCCAAAGTGTTGGGATTTTATTAAGGGATGCCTCACTTAAACCATATAAGGATGGGATAAAAAGATATTTCTGGATATTTAAGCGAATAATAAAATAAAAATGTTATTTTACTCTCTATTTTTCTTTTCCTCTAACAGATATGCAGCAGTGGCGGGACCGACGACACGTCTAGCCGTAAAATGGAATGACTCTCCATTATTCCTATAACTATACCATTGGAATTATGATGATTCCTATTAAATGAACCCCAATAATTCCATTGGTGTTACTCACCCTCCCCCTCTCTTATTTATAAGGAGATTGGGGTAAAGTGTTGGAATGACATCACCAAGTGACGGAACTTTGAAAAGTACCATGACGCCAAACACTTGGAGGACAAGACCAGTTCCAGGGACAGCTGAAGGAAACGGCCACGAGCAGTAGGTCACGGTAGGAGGGTGTGGCATGGCCCACGCCGTGCCTTGTTGGTAGAACTTAGTCGGCCAAAAGGCCGACCGGTTAAGGCAGTGGGTCAGTGCACCACCAGTTAAACGAAATGGCCCCACAACTGCGAGTCCAGTGAGCGAGGGTGTCTGCCTTCTGGTAGACCGGGCAAGCATGGGCCAGACCTACCTGTGGGCCGAGTTGTACCTGCCACCCAATGGGCCAGCATGGGTGGTTTGAGACCCACCAGTCGGGTCGGGCCAACTGCGGCCCTGCCCACGAACTGAACTGGGCCGACCCTGATGGGACGGACCCTGTGAACTGGACCGACCCTTAACGAGCCGGACCCAGGTTGGTTTAGAAAGACCCCGGGACCCATTGGGTCGAGCTTGTCGGATAGACTCAGACTGGGCCCAGACCCAACTGGTCCCAAAATAAAAAAATACCTTTAACTGAAGAAACAGTTGTCTATTCGGCATTTCATCATTGGAATTGGGACACCTTTAGGGAAGATGTCCCTTTGGCATATTCTGGTGGGCCTGATTGAGCTGAACTAGATATAGGTTCGATCACCCCTGTTTCACAGAAAGAGATGTAACTGATAGACCGTGCGTCTGATTGATGTACCATCTATGGAATGAGGACCCTAGTTAAAAGGCGGTCCATTTGAAATAATTTAAGAGATTTTTGTTAAAATATGGAGTTCAGTTGTGTTGGATCAACTCCAAATCCAACCGGGACCTCGACACTAAAATGTCAATAACTTACAGACCGGGTGTCCGGTTGATGCACTGTATTTTGCGTTGGGACCCTTATAACGTGACAAATAATCAGTTTACTTATTCATGGGACTTCGTGCCGACTGAAATATGACTAAAGGCTTGGGGATCAGTTCTACTAGAATCAAGCGTGTTATGAGTAGGAATCCACTGGCTGGCAGTGAGGTAGATGTTGGAGGCAGATCGTATAGAGGTTTGTGTTGAATGATCCTGTGTGGGTCTGTATACAGAGATTCTGTGTGTATCATCACCTCATGAGTTGACGAGGACCAACCATAGAGTGGACCATCATGGATCTGCGACATATCGATCTTATTTGTGTCAGATCCTATGTGGGTCAGTACTTAGAGATCTTATGTAGGTTAGCACATACCGAACATGTGTGGGTCATATCCTGAGTGGGTGCCTACGAGGGTTAGTACATATTGATCCTATGTGTGTCAAAATATATATGGTCAGCAGTAGTTCCTCTTGACAGAATAAGATGATCTAGAATCGCGACTAATCACCTATACTTCTATACTTAACTAATATCTAGTTTGATCTAAGACATTGTTTGAGCTGAGACTCTATTAGATATGTGTCTATTGCTTTGGTCTTTGTGAATGAGATCATGCATTTTGGATTTACTTGGGTAATTATGTGAGACCTTTGGTGGTCTCGGGGTCCCTACTGAGTATTATTATAATAACCATGGTACGGGCTTCACCCACTCCTTTTTTTGTATTTTACAGATAATGAGCAGCTGGGTTGAGGTTGAGCGATCCGGGACCAGATTGTACGTAGAGGAGACACGCTCATTTGGATTGTTGTGGAGATGATGTGTACCTACCCCTCATTCAAGATCCTCAGTGGACATTTCGGGAGTTTTTGTCATTTTTAAGTTGTACATTTACTTTTCAATTGGGCTTGTATTCGGGCCCCTTTACATTCAATACACTTTTTAATATATAAGTTTACTTTGTAATTGCTTCTTGTTGTGTTCTTGGATTTTGTGTTTGTACAGGATTAAGGGTAATTCCTTCCTGTTATAGATATATTACTTTTCGGTGCTAGTCGCCAACCTCTGGCCAATGGAAGGTGGTATTGGGGTAGACACAGCATGGGCCTCAGTGGATGGGTCATGAAAAAGTTGTATTAGGGGAGTCAGTTCTACAGAAGAACTATCACCCCGATATATTAATAGTGTAATACTGTTAAGTGTATTGAGTATGGTTATCAGTTTGGGGAATGTAGTGTCGGTGTGGCGGCTGATGTATCCATACACTAGGACCCTGAATTTTGATTTCTGACTCGATGAATAAAAACAAAGATTGTGTGGGATTTGGAAGTGTTTTACAGTTTATCTCTCAGAGTTAGCTCACTAGGTATAACATTTTTCCATGCCACACATGTTTTCATTCATCATTTCTCCATGTAGACAGCCATCTAGGATTCCCGAGGGAGTACACGATGATGGCCCATCGGGCGATGAGGCCTCGGTGCAGGGCCCTTTTATGGAATTAGCACCTTTGGGTGGTGTACCAGCAGCACCAATACCCGTTGGCCATCCATTGCCACCATCCCCACTAGCAGATGGTGCACAGTAACTGATCATGTTGCACAAGTTTCAGTGACAAAGGCCTCTGAGGTTCTGAGGCGAGACAGATCCATAGGCGGCTGAGGACAGGATGGGGGCTATGGCCAGAGTTTTTCTCTTAGTTGGGAAACCAGCTGATCTGATGGTCATCCTAGCTGCCATCCATTTCCAGGGCTCATCATAGATATGGTGGATCCTGATGCTTTAGATTCATGATGAGGTGACCCTCACCTGGGCAGATTTCGAGGGCCTCTTCATAGCAGAGTTCGTTCCTACGACTCTACGCTCTATGTGTATATAGGAGCTGCTACACATGTAGCAGGGTGGCTTATTAGTATCCCAGTATACACAGTGATTCACATACCTCTCACGCTACTCCACCGACATAGTACGAGACCCATTATTCAGGTCCTAGACCTTTGATCATGGTCTCCAGTGGGAGATCAGAGCGTCCACAATATCACTGAATTTCCCGATGCAGGATCGAGTGCTCGAGCGAGCATTGTTGGTGGAGATTATCAGAGCTGTGTAAGAACCGATGGAGTGAGCCACCACCGAAACGATAGGTAGTCGAGTCATCTGTAGGAAGTAGTAGGTAGATGACATAGATGTCCAAGCAGACTAAACCTTCTAGTGGACGACCCCGGGATGCAGGGCTGAAGGTGTGGGGTTCGTGAGGAAGAGGAGGTCGGATGGGAGGATGGGCGTGCTTCTCATGAAATGGGTAGGGCCCCATGGCTCGTGACTATCCATCCCTCCATACATATGATCATAATATGGTTAAGGGACTGCTGAGGCAGAGGCCGATATTCAAGCTAGGAGGTTCATAAGGCGGCATACGTGGAAGAGGAGCGGGTTGTGTAGTATGCAGTGGGTGGTGATTTGAGGTTCTATCGCCTCCACCACTAGGTGTTCCAACCTAACCTCATGGATTAGGTGGAAAGGGGTGAGAAAAACTAAAAGTAATAGAGGACTATGACCATAGTGATTCGGAGAAGATTAGAGGTACAATTTGTGACTTTTCCACCCTAGTTTTGCAGAACATATAGACACAGGTTTGAGTCACCCTTTCATTACCACGACTCTGATTTGGAGCTCTGAGAATCCTATGGATTCATTGGATCAATCTATACGATTTGAGACTCCAATGAGAGAAGATTTGATGATATCACACTTGTGTCAGTAGTTTGGTCTTCCTCTAGGATTTGATATCTTTGGCCGGGATCTTCTAGTAGTAGTGTCGAGGCCTTATGACATCATCTTATGTATTGACCAGTTATCCATAGCCCATGCTCAGATCGACCTGTATTAGGCGTAATGTGTGCTGTTTCCACGCAGATGGGACATGGTCTTCCATCATCAATTGTAAGAGAACCTTTTTAGCACAGGATGAACATAACCGAAGGAGGCTGCAGTAGATCACACATCAGTTGGCTAGCCTTACCCTTGGAACAGTTGATATAGAGAGTATGATCTATCCTGTTGTGGTGGAATAGTATGCCGATGTCTTCCATAATTATGTTCAGGACTACCTCCTTGAAGAGAGGTGGAAATTTACATCCACATATACCCCGGGACGACACGAATACCAACTTCCACATATCATATGGCTCCCATGGATCTTCGTGAGTTACGAGTACATCTAGAGAACTTGCTAGGGAAGGGGTTCATAAGGCCCAGTGTTTCTCCATGGACAGCCCTGATTTTGTTTTCCAATAAGTTAGATGGGAGTCTGAGGCTATGTATAGATTATCGGCACTTGAAACAGGTGACCATAAAGATCATGTATCCACTTTTGAGGATTGATGACCCCTTTGATCAGCTGAAGGGAGCCTATTGGTTTCTGAAGATATATCTCAGATCAGGATATCATCAGCTCAGAGTACAAGATGAAAATGTACAGAAGACATCCTTCAGATGTCGGTATGGGAACTATGATTTCTTGGATATTCCAATCAAAATGACCAAATCCCCTACAGTTTTCATGGGACTCATGAAGAGGATCATCCATCCATACCTCGATCACATTGTGGTTGACTTCATCGATGACTTCTTGGGGTACTTAGTGACGGAGGAGGAGCATGCCTACCATCTACAGATAGTACTGGATACACTTCGAGAGCAAGAATTTTATGCTAATCTCTCGATGTTCTAGTAATGGATATAGGAGGTCACCTTTATGGGACACATTATCACAGAGTATGGATTTTATGTGGATCCAGCAAAGATAGAGGTTGTGATTTCATGGGAGCCACCTAGAAGTGTGACCGAGGAGCGGATTTTCCTCATGTTTGATCGGTACTACCGGACATTCGTACCTGAATATTCTAGAGTTGTAGCACCCTTGTTAGTGTTGGAATAAAAGTGATATCCCTTCGTATGGATAGAGAGATTCCAACATAGTTTTCAAGATCTGAAGCAGAGAATTACGAGTGCCCCCGTCTTGAGGCTACCAGAAGAGGGATTTTGTTATGTAGTTTACTACGATACATCAAGGACTGGACTTGGATGATTCCAAATGAAAGAGTGATAATTGATCACTTATAGTTCATGGAAGATGATAAATCATGAGTAGAACTATGCTACACATGACTTGGAGTTATTGGAAGTGGTCTTCTCCATGATGATTTGGCGACACTACTTGATGGGTGAATGATTTACTATTTACTCTTATCACAAGAGTCTCATATACATATTCTCATATAAGGACCTGAACCTGAGACAACGATGATGGAAAGAGTACTCCAGGACTATGGATTTGAGATAGTTTATACTCTGGGGAGGGGGAACGTAGTAGTAGACACACTTAGTAGGAGGTCTGATCTACAGTTGCTGAGTGGGGTGACATAGAAGCTAGCTGTGTTTCATGTATCCTTTGTTGATAGTGATAGAGCATCTTACCTTCAGTCTATGAATGTCACTACCACACTTCATTAGTGAGTTAAGGAGGCACAACTTGGGGATGTTGACTATGAGGCTCGATGTGCTCATATATCCTTAGGATAGACACCTAATGGATTTTTTGATGGTCTGGAGAACTTCATCCTCTTCAGATGATGCACCATGGTCTCGGTGGAATACAGGAGGAGGTATTGAGAGATTTCCATACATCCCCTCTAGAGGTATATCCTATTGTGGCGAAGATGTACCAAGACCTCCGGCAATAACACTAGTGGGAAGGGATGAAAAAGGAAGTGGCAGTGTTTGTTTCACGATTCCTCGCTTGTCAGCAACTGATTGCCGAGTATCATGTTCCAGCAGGCTTAGAGCAACCACTAGAGGTGCTAGAGTTGGAGTGGGATGGTATCAATGAGTACATTATGATATTTATACCATGGTAATCCAGGGGACATGACTCTATCTGGGTGATCATTGACCAACTCACCAAGTCAGCCCACTTATTACCCATCTGAGAGTAGGGATCATTAAAGGGGTTCAGATTCCTCTATGGACAATGGATTTTATGCATTCATTGGGTTCCATCGACGATCATATCTAATCGTCACACACATTTTAAATCATTGTTGTTTAAGGGATTACAGGAGGTTATTGGGACCCATCTACGTTTGAGCACTACATTTCATCCATAGACGGATGGTGAGATAGAGCAGACTAATCAGAGAGTGGAGGATATGAATCGAACTTGCATCCATGATTTTGGCCACAGTTGGGATGATAACATTCCCATGGTGTATTTCACGTAAAACAATAGCTACCACTCCCCCATCAGTATAACATTGTTTGAGTCCTTGGGTGGTCGACCATGCAGATCACCTCTATGCTAGACCGACCTAGGAGAGTCAACACTTATGGGTCCAGATTTGGTATGGGCTACCATTGAGAAGGTATAGATCATACATGAGAGGTTGGAGACTAGACATAGCTGAAAGATGTCTTATGCTGACCGGAGTCGGAGACCATTGGAGTTTGAGGAGGGAGACCATGTATTTCTATAGGTCTCACCACAACGGGGTTTGCAGAGATTTGGCCAGGGTGGTATATTATCTCCGAATTTCATCAGTCCTTTTCAAGTTCTCATTATACTTGGAGAGGTGGCGTATCGCCTAACTCTTCCCCCATATATTCATCTGGTGCCTGAAATTTTCTATGTGTCACAGATGAGGAGGTAAGTAAATGATCAATATCCTATTTTCAATAGGGGCGACCTGGACATTGATGATGGGGAGATATTTATTGAGGTTCAAGTAGAGATTGAGGATCGGTAAGAGCGGTTCCTTCATTGACGATTGATACCTCTGTAGCAGGTTCACTAAAAGCATGAGAAACTCTAGGAGATCACAAGGGAGGGGAAGGCTTAGATTCATGCGTAGTGCCCCCAAATGTTTCCTTAGTCTATGTTGTGGATTTCGGGGAAACAATCCCTAAGGTGTGTAGAATGTAATGACCTAGATTTTTCCATGTAAATATTTTTTTAAAATTATATCGAATTTTTCGGTGTTTGAAAAAATTAACGGTGCATTATACTGAGGCCCAGTGTGCCCAGAATGAATTTCTGAACATTTTTTAGTTACGTTCAGTAAACACGCAGGCTGCTTTTTCTATATTTTGAACCACTTTTTGGATTAAAAATATGAGGAAACCATTGATTCCACAGTGCCTAGATTCTCTTAAGGGAGGCTTCACATTGACAGTAGAAGGTCGAGAGAAAAATATATTTTTGGGGCATTTAAGAGGATAATAAAATTACAATGTTATTTTATTATCATTTTTTCATTTCCCCCAATGGAAAAGAGGCAGTGGCTGGTCCAACGACCCTTCAAGCCATTAAATGGATTGACAAACCTTTATTCCTATAACTACATCATTGGCATTAGGAAGATTCCTATTAATTGAAACCCATTAATTCAACTTGTGCTACTCACCCTCCTCCTCTACTATTTATATGGAGCTCGGGGTAGAGTGTTGGCATGACTTCACCAAGAGACGAAGCTTTGGAAAAGTACTAGGATGCCAACCAATTAGAGGATGAGACCAGTTCTAGCGAGCGGTGACGAACACCTCCGAACATGAACCGACAACAATTACAAAGGATTTCCGTCGATCGTCTTCAACGAACATCTCATAAAAGTAAGGACTTTATTTTGATGTTGTTTTTGATAATTTAAATCCTCTATCACATTCAATCACCTTAGCGCGGAGGGTGTCGACCGAATGAAAAAGGCCTGGACCCTCAGCCGCTTTATTCATGATGTGATCGTTGGGGAACAGTTTCAAACTTGATCGCAACATGGAATAGTGGGTCACCATATGATGGTGGCAGCACAGAAGAGAAATTAGCGTAGAAGACACCAATAACGGACACTGGAGCACGTCCGGTGACCCATAGAAGAAACCATTGGTGTGCCATGTCGGCGGTGGTTGGTGGTGGTGGTAGAAGAGCCCAGTAACCAGACACAGGTGGTGGAAGGTGGAACGCAATGCCGCGTGACGTTCCGCAGCAGCGACCAAGGGTGGCTAGCTCGATTCGGCCACGTGGGACAAGTGTCGCGCTAGCAGGTGCCGCTGACAGAAGTTGTTTTGGTCAGTAGGCAGTGGAAATAGGGGGCATAATGGCCCATTCCATAAAGTGTTGTCAGAACCCAGTCGGCCAAATGGCCAATGGGTTAATACGGTGGGGCAGCGCCCCATTGGTTTGGGGAAACGTGCCCGCAACCTCGAGGGCAATGGGGGAAGCAGTCCTCCTAATGGCTGACCGATACAGCACTAGCCGACTGAGTGGGCCAGACATGCCAGTGGGTCGAGTTGGACCCGTATCTAACAAGGACAGATCTGCGGGCCAGTATGGGTGGACCGAGCCCTACCCGGCGGGTCGGGCCAAATGCGGCCCTGGCCCAAGAATCGAATCGGGCCGCCACTGACATGTCAGACATAGTGATGCTGGCAGACACTTAATGGTACAGACTTAGGTTGGGGCTGATAGACCCTGAGACACATTGCATCGGGCCATTCTGACTGAGTCGGACCGAGCCTAGACCCAGCTGGTCCCCAAATAAAGAAACACTTGTAACAGACGAACCAGTTGTTCATTCGACACGTCGTCAGTGGTGTGGGGACCCCTAGGGGGAATCGGTACCTTTGGCATATTTTGGAGGTCCCGACCGAGATGGGTCGGACCGAGGTGCGATCACCCCCCCCCCCCCATTATATAGAAACATATGTAACTAACAAAATGGGAATCCTATTGAGTTGCTGTCTTTGGCATAAGGACCATAGTGACAAGGTGATCCTTCTGAAAAATTCTAAGAGAGTTTTAGTGAAATTTGGATTTTGACTGGGTTGGATCGACACAAATCCAACCAGACCCTATGCACTAAAATTACAATAACATATAGACAAGGTGTCGGGTTGACATGTTATCTTTTTCGTTGGGACCCATAGGACGTGATAGATCAGCAGGTTACTTATCTGTGGGACTTCATGCCGATTGAAATAAGACCAAATGCTTGAGGAGCGGTTCTCACAGAATCAAGAATTCTATGAGTGGGAATCTAGTGGATGATAGTGATGCTGAGGTTGGAGATGGATCATACGGAGGTTATTACCGAGTGATCCTGTGTGGTTCAGCACCAAGAGATCCTGTGTGGATCATCACATCACGACCCAGTGAGGGCCAGCCTTAGAGAGGCACGTCATGGATCAGCAACCCACTGATCCTATGTGGGTCAGATCCTCTGTGGGTCAGCACTCAGCAATCATGTGTAG
Organism: Viscum album; assembly: GCA_963277665.1. NCBI lineage: Eukaryota > Viridiplantae > Streptophyta > Magnoliopsida > Santalales > Viscaceae > Viscum > Viscum album. The sequence continues at coordinate 1,444,537,451 of OY728151.1, read as the reverse complement.
GTCAGCACATACCAATCCTTGGTGGGTCATTGTGGGGGTTAGTACCTATCAACTCCAGGCGGGTCTGATCCTGTGTGGGTCAATGTGGGGGTTAGTACCTACGACTTCGGGGGGGGGGTCGGATCTTGTTTTGGTCATTGTGGGGGTTAGTATGTATCGATCCCATATTGGTCAGACACATTATGGTTAGAAGTAGAGCTTCTTTACGGAATAAGACAATCTAGCTTCGTGACTAACAATCTGTACTTCTATACTTCACTAATACTTGGTTTAAGCTGAGACTCTGTTTGAGCTGAGACTCTATTTGAGTTGTGTCTATTGCTCTGTGATTTGTGACTGAGATCATGATTTGTGGATTTCATTTCGAAATTCTATGAGATCTTTGGGGATCTTGGGTTCCCTACTGAGTATAGTTATACTCACCCCTCCACGGGCATTTCCAACACCTTGTTGCATCTTATGCAGATGACGAGAAGCTAGGCTGAGGTTGAGAGAGCCAGGACCAGGTGGTATGTGGAGGAGATGGGATGACATGGAGTAATGTGGAGATGATTTGTAGCTGACCATCAGGTATGTTCTTTGGTGGAAAATCCGTGATCTATTTTCTATTTTCATTTCTACTTGTACTTTTAAGTTGGGTTTGTATTCTATCCCCTTTACTTTTAGTACACTTTTTACTATAGCAGTTTACATCGTGGTTGCTTCTTGTTGTGTTATTGGATCATGTTTTTTTATAGGTTTAAATTCAATGCCTTCCAGTTGTATAGATATGCCTTTTCGGTGCTAGTTACCAACCCCTGTCTTATAGAAGGCGGGTTTGGGGTAGTCATGGCATGGGCCCTGGGGGACAGTTCGTGACACCAATAATGGTAATAATTTCATAAAAGTGATTATAGTGATGAATTATGTCTATACAATGGTTTTTAGGAAATTTTCTAGTCATTAGGGGCCATACGTTTAAGGTATAGCACATTGTTAATCTTAATTTCACCTTAATCATTATAATTAATTTCAGTATATTTCACTAATATTTTTGTTCAAAACTACTTTCACCTTATTAGACATTATAAATTATAATGATACCAAATATGGAGTATATTTTTCAAAATTCCAATTACATAATCATTAAAAATTAATTTATCATTAGTCCCGTTGAGGGGGCAATAATGAGGGTTTTTAAAGATGAAATATTCAAAAGTTTTCAATGATTTTATATTCAATGTCAAAGTGAAATTGATTAAAATGACCTATATTTTATTACATGATAAAACATTTATCAAGTTAAACTATAAAATCAAGTTAAATTTTAATTTAACCTTATAAATAAATTAAATGAAAATGTAGTTATGAATTAAAATTCAGTATTTTTAACTATTTATTAAAAATGAAACTTCACAAAAAGTAAAAAATCACCATTATCTAATTTTCATGTTTCTATTTAAATTATTAAGTTTATTTGGACATAAATATTTCAAAAAGTTAAAAAAAATTAAAGCAGTTTCACCATTAAGAGGATGTTAAAGCACCTTAATAAAAATATTAGTTTTCATGTGTAATATTTGGTTTGTTGTTATCTTATTCTTATCTAATATATTGGATAAATGTAAAAAATATTAGATTTAATATAATATATATATAGATATATAAAATTAATATCGCTAAATAATTATAATTAATTTGATTTATTATCAAAAAATAGAATAAGGAGCCTAAAAATAGTTTTCTATAATAATATTTTCTTTATATTCAATTGGTTTTTATATTCATTTATAAATAATTTATATCCAATGAATTTATTTAATACTTTTTTTTATTACATATAATTTCATGATTTAGTTAATAAGATTAATAACAGATAATTTAATAGCTAGGTTATATATTAATATATTAAATAATAATTTTTTAATATTATATTAGTGTTCGGTAAAACTTGTTCTTGCGTGTAACGGAAGACATTAAAGAAACTTTTTGTTTCATGTGATGCAAACTATATCAGTTTCACATACATTAAAAGCTATGATATATATATATATATATCCCCTTACGTGCTTGGAGTTTCATGTCAAACACATTATTGTATATAATGTTTATACATTAGATTTTTTGGGTGTTGAAAAAAGTATTAAACACACAACTTTTAGTCTATATTTGCCTACATTAGAGAATTATTACCATTATATTCAAAGACATTTAGGGAAATAAATCCAATGTTTTTGGAATATCTTTTAGTGAAAAAATAATTTTAATAAAGAATTTCATTACGTTTTTTGGGGAATAAAAATAAAGGTATTAGAAACCTTTACAGATTATACTATCTTTTATGTTTTTGTAATTATGGTCAATTACACTTTTTGAATTTTATTGGAATTATATTACTATATTTTTAGTGAAAGTTAATATCATCATGCCCAAGAAGTTCTGTACGGCTTGAACCAATCACCAATGGAAGACAATTGTTTACCACCTACCACTACACTATGTGATCTCATTATTTGTATTTCATTTTTTTGAATAAAAAATTTGATGAATAAATAGTATTGATGAAATATTGTTGTTTCTATTGATTTTAACTAATTAATGATTTATATTTGATAACTTAGACAAAACATATTTATTTGTGGAAATAGTTTGAGATATGAATAGATACATGTGACACTTTTATTGATCATAAGAAATGTTAAAAGTTAATTTTAACACTTCTGGCATAAAAATCAGTTTTGGTTTTTCATTTCATGGAGTAAGTGATGAATTTGAAAGTAATTGAAGAAAAACCTAATGTTGAAATTTTTCCAGTGAAATAAAAAGATATCAAGTAAGAATATTTTAATATATTCCATGAAAATAGCTATGGTTATCCCTGGTATAATAATTTCACATTCCCCCTCCCCCATAATATGAAAACGGTTTCATCCATTATCTAAAATATAATAGAAACTTACCTCAATGATAATGTGATATTCTATTACCTAGGTCAATCACAAATAGATCAGCATACATCTCAAGTGGTTTCTATGTATAGTCGGGGTATGATGATACTTGTAAGAGGTCACCAACCACCCCTAACAAGTAATAATATCTTCTACTGTGTGATGAAATACAATATCACATGAGGGATGGATTAATAATGAAATTAAAATGATTTTATCACATTAAAGAACTATAGTAATAATTAAATATATAAATCTCTCTACTGGGAGGATCCATACGTATTAAACATGCTTTGAGCATTGTCCAAGACTTGAGACGAACCATACAATGATGTGTGGTTTCAGTACCCTTCCCATTATAATGAATTTATTATGTAACATATGTACCATATTATAGGGAAGATAATGTCATTTTATAGTCATATGGTAGTCAAGAGACACATCTAATTCAGGGATACTGGAAGAGGTAAAAAATAACATCTTTAAAATATTAATCCTTCTCATTCCATCATGCTTCTCGTTAATAATAGTTACACATGGGAACCATTCAAATATATGTATAGGAAAACACTTTGAAGAATGAATTAATATCTTATAAATTCATATAAATAACCACACCATTAATTATAAAATGTTTATCACATATCATATATAACAAAACATTATAATGTGGGTCGAAAATAATACATTTATCATTTTTGGTATTTAAATTATTTATATAAATCAATTTCAGGACATTCCTAATCTTTTACAAAATATATAATAAGGGAACTTGTGTAACAAAGAAAATACAACATGTTTATATATCCAATCAACAACAGACATTATATTTCTTACAACAAAACTATCATAGAATATTATATTTGATGAAAACTAATTTTTTGTGTGTAATTCACTCAACTATATAATTTTACATTGAAAGCAATGAATTATTTTGTTGTATAAATGGTGTTAATGTGAAAATTAAATTGTACTCTATTTATATAGTTTATATACGTTATGTTAAACACGCCAATTTCATCATAGGATCGACCTAATACTAACAAAAAATTTGGAATTGGAATTTTCTTGTTAGTGGAAAAAAATGATGGGAGGAAGAAAATAGAATACATTGATTTTACCAAATATAAAATCATTCACCTTCAAAATAAGAATAATTATATTGAAAAAAATGATCAAATAATAAATTTTGTTTGGATTTAAGTATTATACATATAATATAATGAAATCAATGTAGTTAAAGATGATAGTGTGTGTTATGTCCTTTACATTTTGAAATTTAGTATCCATGAGCACAAATACTCATTTGAAGAAAATGGGAAATAAGGATCAACCATATATGTAATTGAGGGTGATCTATTCCCTATGGAGGTACTTAATAAAAAAATGGTTGTGAAACCCAAAAATAGGTGTCAAAGGAGGTTGTTTTTTGGTTTTGAAAAGAAAATATTTCCCTTCATAAGAGATTGTTTCCCCATACTCTAGTGAGTAACATGTAAAATTATATAGGGTACCTGATGTATATTTTATGGAAGAACCTACAATACATGACTCCACCCAAGTTCCCACAAAAAAATTATACCTCACCATTTCTCACATCAATCCATTATTTACCATTTAAATCCCTCAGACACCCATTAACATAAAACACCCCAATAAAGAGATTAATTTTCCTAATTTAGGTTGTAATTTATTTTTTTAAAATCAGGTTAAAAACAAAAATGATCTTCATTCCCTCTCATACAAAAAATTACCTTAAACCCTTAACAATATGATGAACTCGAAATAAGGGTTATTAAAACCTCCCAACTGTTCAACTACTTATCATAGAATAGAATCTTAGGACATTTCAAAAATAAAACATTAACTACTAAAGACACCATGAAAACTAATAAAAAGGCTTATGAGCACTAAAATAAATAAAGGAGGTGGTCTCCAAATCATAGAGATGTCTAAATAGGGAAAATATACTAAAATCAAAATTTTTTATTAAATTCTAATAAAATAATTTTTTTTCAGTTAGTCACATACTATTCTCCCCAAAAATAAAATCCTTAATGTTCCTAGAACCCAAGACTGTATCTACTGCATTAAAAATGAAATATATAAAAATACAATAATCCAAACACATCCAAATAACTTATTTATCATGTCACAGTTTATTATAAATTTTTCAAATTGTAAATTATTTTTTAATGATTTATAATTCCTCTAAGTGATATCATGGATGGAATGGATCAAATAAGACCAAGGTAATTGAGTTGTACAAAAACATTTAATATTTAAGCAACTAAGAATAATGTGATTTTTTTTATTATTTAAATATATAATATTTTAACTATAATGACTATATTAGATAAATATTTGAGTTATATGGAAAAAATGAAGTCAATGAATACATAAGTTATGAATTGTATTAGTAGTCATTTAAGAGTAGACATATATTCACACTACCAAACTTATATCCTATATTTTTGAATAAAACCACAAAAATATAAATAATTATTTAGATGTATTAATGATCTTATTTATATTTTAAAAAAATAAAAAATTATTAATTTTATTTTAATAATACATTATGTACTAATGAAAGGGACAAAAATAAACCCCCATGGATTTCACGAATTTATAATTGTTTTAAAATGTCAATCTAAATATATTTCAAATTCAATGATATAAATAAACTAGTGAATTTTAAAAAACTAACTCTTCATTTTAAATTCTATAACCATATACAATGAAACATATTTATTTTATTATATTACAGGAGAATCTATAGACCAATGTGTCTTTTTAAAAACAAAATTACACTTACATTTAACCTTTTTAATACTAAATTTAGGTTTACAAAATATCTCATTATGACATTTCTCTTGTTTAATCCATATTACTAAAAACCGACCTATATTTTTCCTTTGAACTTATCTATGAGTTATTTGAACCCTTGTTTCATCTAATTTTTATAATATTTTGTAATTAATAATTCATTATTTGTATGAAGACATTTATATTTAAAGTATAGTTTTAATAAATTATAAGGAAGTAAAAAGGTGTAAAAAATAATTTGAAATCCCATAACTATACATTTATCAACCATTTCATAATAATATATAAAATATTAATTTTAAAATGATATTATTGAATGATAAAAATGATGAAAAACTAATAAATATGTAAATATCATACTTAGATTTCATATCTCTTAATTAAAACAAAACATATACCATCATTACCATGTAAATTATTTTAAAAAAAATCAAAACCATAAAATTTTTAAAAAATTATTTAAATATTTCACCAGTTTTCAAAATAGAACAATGTAAATTATTATTAATAATAAAACATAATAATGTCAATCATGAGTTAGAAAAAATAGTAAATGTTTTCAAAAACAAATAATTTTATTCTATTTTATATTTGGAACATTAAATAATATCATTAAATAAAAATTCAATGTTAAATATCAATGAAATTATTCTTTACACTTCCATTATAAATATAATTTTAAAACTCTAACACTAATAACAACCCAAACAATGCATAAAGTTTGACCTAACTTCCATTTTAATCATAGTAAATTTTAAAATATAACAAGAATTTTCAGAAATAGTTTTATATATTTAAAATATGAATTGGTGATAAATTTCACTATATTAAAAAAAATGTGTGATAAAATTTTGAAATAAAATGTATGATTGAGATAAACGTTCTCTAATGATTAAATTTAAAAATGTTATAGTTAAAACTAGAAAAAAAATTGAACATATAATATCAATTTAATTTTCATTTACCAACTCAATTCATTATAATTTAAATAATTATATTGATTATGATATTAAATCTATATCATACATATAACAATAAAAAATAATAATAAAACATATAGGATCGCTTTTTGAAAAATAATGAAATAGGGAACCCTCAAGATGTGAGGTGCTTCTAACCAATCTTGATGAAATTGTAAACCAAATTGGCCAATCAATATGAAGGTAATAATAAGGACGAACAATATAATATAAGTTAATTTTGGGAGATATTTACATAAATTTTATCAATTGGGAACTATCATAGATAATTTTAAAAAGAGGGAAGAAATGGAAAATGAATACAGAATGAAGAAATATTTTCATAATAGAGTAATGGTTTGTATATAATAGACTCAATATAACCCAAAATAGGTAAAAATATTTGTAAAAAATAAATAACTAAATTAAATTTTCCCTAATAAAAAATAGTAACCCCCACTAGGTGCACAATGGTATTCCCCTCACCACACAGTGGGTGCCGAGTGGCAATAGGATGGATTAGTTTTTTTACTAGGTACTGAGTAACGTGGGACTAGGTTCTTGGGAGAAACCTGCTACTTCCACCTTGAATTTTCATCACCTATATTCAATAATAAATACCACTACACCTTTTATACTTCTTTCTAATATAAAATTAATAATATGTGGTTTCAAATACATAAATAAAATTTATATATAATTTTTTGTAAAACATACAAAAGTAATTGAACTATATCATTCCGACTATATTTCATTGTAATTTCATTGAAAGGAATATTTAGAACAAAAATATATAATAAATGAAACCATGTAGAACAAATGAGTTTATTTAGTTTTATTTACACAAACACAATAATTTATTTCTACATTGCTCAAAAACATTAATTTAAAAGTTATATCATTTAAAAATTTGTACATAATAAATTTTACAAAAATGATATTTCTAAATAGTCCCAAAACACAATTGATCTTAAACTATATTAAAAAACATTTATAGGAAATAACAATGTTCATTATATTAACTAAAAATTAATTGTATTCAATTTAATCTAATCCATTAAATCATTTATAATATCATATCTGTAAAAATACTAAAAAATAACTAAAATCACTCATTGTACTTAGTAAAACCATTACATAAATTAATGATGGAAAATCACCTTCACCCCATTTTTTAGAAGAACAATTCATAAGAAATATATATGTATTTTGATCAAAAATTTCCTCATCATAGGACTCTGAATGATAATTAATAATTTTTATATAGTGTGATACCATAACTAGTTTTTTGTCAAATTGGTTAGAAAACTAATATAATTATAAGAAATTAAAGATCATGATTCATAAAATTATTCTAGAATATCAACAAATTAATTAGGCGAAAGTCCCCCATGGATTATATTGATCGAATAATCTGAACAAAATTAAGTGACTGAATTAGTTAGTAATAAAACACATTGTATACCTTATATAAATTCGTTAATCCAACTACATTAAATATTAAATTACAAATTACTTGTCCTTAATAAAATTCAAAAAATTGTAGAGAAATATTAAGACTCATTAACATGCTTGAAACCCTTTAAAAGTTTCAAAATACATATTTCTAAATTCCATTTTAACAATAATTAAATTAAATAATTAGCTATAATCAACAAAAAACAATCACTATAATGTAACAAATAAAATTTATACAATACTTTTATTTAAAAAAATATTTTAAAATATTTTTTTCCTTCCACAATGATTTCCAAATGATGTACATGACATTTAAAACAAATAAAATAATGCTTTATGTGTAACATGGACAAAACATATATTAAATAACATATATATATATAAATATAAATTTAATCCATTGTAAACCCATTTAACCAAGTATTTAATAATGAATATATAGGTGGAAACTATTTTTTATGCTAATGTTTTAGTCATTTGGGATCATTAGTCAGTTTTTGTAATGTAGAATGTAATAACAAAACATAATGAAAAAACATGGAAAATATACTTATGTTTAAGAAACATAAAATCTAATTGATGATGCATGAATCTCAACTGTTAAAAACACACTCAAAGAAGAAATAAAAACCAGATCCATGGACCACCCAACATAACAACAAAATTTCCATAACTATACTAGATATGAATATTTATTGGTTACATCCTGAGTTGCGACATTTCTGGCTTCTAGGTACTCTCAAAACACATACCCAAGAATACATAGTTTATTAGAATACCATTCGGAATAACATATAACCCAATAACATGAATGGTATCATGAAGGGTCACTAAAAAACCTTAAGAACACCTCTTGATCTCTAATTATTGGCCTAAACTTTGGTGTTTTAGATAAGTATTGATGGGAGATGGTTTTACCCAATTAAAAGAAAAAATTATTTTTTAAGCTCAATGTTGTCAATTCTAAATCCTTATAAATAATGGATCCAAGGAAAAGTGTGTTAAACAACTAACATCAAATTCATTTTTACTAGTTTTAATATAAAAACTTTATAATATGACATGTTTATATGTTAATATACCCGAAACTAATCCAATATCACACAAAAAACATGATATAAAAAATAATATGTGTTGATATTTATTTTTTATAAGGTCTGTACACCAGATAAGATAAATATAATCCAAATTATCCCATGATTCTCAAAATTATGTACTTATACTAGATGTAGTAAATAAAAGTTTTTTAAATCGATGAAACTATTTAAATAAAATTCATAGGGATAATCATGTATGAATACATGGGTTTTTCACCGACTAGATTCCAAGTAATTCCTAAAACAATATATCTTCTAATATCGACCCAAATGCGATGTTTGAAGAAATTATGTACATATCCCACAGAACTTGTCATAATTTTTATAACTCATCCCAATGCATTGAATTTGGATATATAGAATTTATTTTTTAGTTTCATGTTAAGTAATTCAGCGTTGTTTCCATAGAATCATTAAAACATATTATTGGTATAATAAATTGTTAATTTTTTTTAATATCTCTATTTATTGATTAAGTAACACTAATCCAAAAATGAAAAAAATAACCGAAAATGAATAAATTGATAAAATATTAATAAAAATTGTATATTAATATATGTATCTTCTAATTCATGTTGATGGTTTTTGGGTCTATCGGATGTGGATGGGCATGTTATCAAGGATGTTATCCCATCAACATCTTTAGATAAATCCCCTGACAAAATGACTGAAAAAGTGATAGAATCTATGATGGGATCACTCATTTGTAAATTAAAATTATTTTATAAGGATAATGAATTAAATATCATCAAATTATCTCATTATTGATTAATGGGGTGAACACTTATTTTCATATTAAATTTATAATGAATGATTCAAGGATATATTCCCTCTAGTAGTTATATACTCATTCTCTACAAGCCATACAATACCATCTTAGAAATATACCCACACTAACATGTATGATTATATCATTTTAATAAATTAGTATTTATTTCAATATTAATTCCTAAAATACATGTAGCATATCTTCAATTTCTCTCATAAACATGAAGGGAGGGTGGAGAATTGAATCTCTTTATTCTTGATAAAATAATATAGAAAATTTTCTCTAGTCGTTGGGTGAATCTATGAATCAGGTATGTTGTGTATAAGAATGAATCCAATGTATAACCCTATAAATTAAATAATTGTGTAATGTTAGCTAGGATATGAATTTCTAATTGGATATATGCAGTTATATAAACTATTAATCTCTAAAAAACACCATGTAGAATAATAATAGTAGTAGTAGTACAAATAATGATAGTAATAATAACAAGATACGGGAAAGTACAACATTAATATGTTATATTATTATCTATACATAAATAAATAAATTAATATGTATTTAAATGATATTTCATATATCATTTTCACTTATCTCATATCATGGACTATTATTCCTCATCAATATTTCTCAAACCTAGAAGAGTCAATATCTATTTAAATAAATAAATACATTTCATTAGTCATTCAATAAAAAAAAATCTTATATTCAAAAAAATAGATTATAAATTTTAATCTAATATTAAACTCACATAATTATTCTATCAAATAACTTGTGACTGAATATATATATGATCAAAAAAAATATTATTATTATTTCTCTGAACTTCTGAATAATTGTTTATTCGAATTATAAATGTGTGTAAGATATAGTTTAGGTTCTTATACACATAATGTGTAATTGTCATTAGTAATTCAAATTTTACAATAAGATGAACATTCTTACTATCCAAGAAAAACATAAGGAAACATGTTAATCTTCATATTTATAAATGTGTTAATGTATAAATGATGAAAAACTCATATGAACACATATTTCATTTTTCTTGATATCTCATCAAACAGTTTTTATTTCATATCTCACAAACCAATATGCCAGATATATTTTAAATAATATATTTGATCATTTTGATTGCATATATATATGGATATAAAATTAATCAATCTATTCCATTTCCAATAACGGTCTTGACATATCAACTTCCATTAACTCATAATGGACATATCCTTTTCATGACTTATTCATTAATTCCATATCAATAGTGAGGAACCTAATATATCTGACCCTCAGAAGATTATATATTATCATTTATTTTTCCAATACAAACAGGTATGGGAATAAATAAATTCATTAATACTAATATCAATTATATGTATGAACACACACATACGTAGATATGAATATATAGTTAGACATATAACATGTGGAATTCATATTATGAGGTCTATTAACAAAATTTCCTTTCACAGAATCTATAATATGTGAACATCACGAAAATAGGTATCAATTACTTATAATCTTATAAACAATTAAAACTTTTATCATATATATATATATATCTTAATAGTTGATATTATACAGTCATAGAACATGTATTCTCTCTGTTCTATCATATCGTTTCACGGATTTCAATATTGTAGAAGGCCTATATAACCTTTTTGTTTGGGAAAGTATTCTTACGATATTAACACATCCAATGTAAGGTAGATTAATAATCATTATATAATGGGAAATATATTAATATTAAAAACAATGAATATACATATTTTCAAAAGTATAGATTAATTTCGTTCAGATCATAAACCTTAATGATTAGACATGTTTCATACAAATTGTTCATATTTTTATACACCCACAATATGAATATTATTTTATATTATCTAAATGGAAATTTAACCGAATATATAATACTAAAATACATAATATAATATATTATATTTGAAATAATATGACTCCTATGGTATCTTCAAAAGGAAATTGGAAGCCTACGGTTCAAATGAAGATATCATTTTTCATGTAGAGAGCATTTAATGGATACCAACCTCTTTTCTGTAAACTCTATAAATTAAAATTAATTATATATTAAAATTAATATTACATTTCAAATTATTTTGAGATTATGTACAATTTTCTATTTAAATATTTTTCTGAACAATTATATTGATAAATAAAATCTAGATTCAATTTTTTCTGAACTACATTGGTAATGACACTTTAAGGTACTATGGTTTCAAAGAATGTGTTCTTAAACTTAAATATATGTATTTTTAAAATAATTAATATATTTCCTAAAATAATTCATTGAATATAATATATTAGGTACAATAAAAAAATTAAAGGTATATATTTACTTTTAGTGTACATGATAATTACAGCAGTCATAATGATGGATTAAAATTTCAAAAAGCTAAAATACTACCTATATCGATTAGTCTAATATGTTTTTTTTAAGTATGCATATATATATATATCTTCCATACAAAAAATAAAAAACTAATATAGTAATATTGATTTCCCTAGAAAAGGTAAGTTTGAAAATTAATATTATAGTCTATTGTTAATTGATTAGTTGATGTTTCAATACATTTTTTAGAAAAAATTCTAGTGGGATAATTTTTTTATAATTTTGTTTTCATTATAAATTTATAGATTGCAATCATACTAAAATTATTACCTACCTTTACATTATTATAGTTATTTATAAATTTATTTTTAGGAAAATATATATTGGATATATATATATATATATATTGAATACTCGAGAATACTTTCTCAACTTATATAACGTCCCTACATTGGTGACACATGTCGTTTCCCTAAGCCAGTTGGCTACTCGATCTCAAGAATGAATACTTTTATGCAAGAAGCTATCGACTAGCAGTGAAGGACTAATATGAAACATAGGGATACTATACCGTCTTTATCAGAGTATCAAAATAGAAAAAAAAATTAAAAAAATGACTGTAAACTATAACCATAATAATACCATATTAATAAATACAAAAGTTACATGATAATCAAAAAGACATGAAATCCGTATTCAAACACAATCAATAGATATGTCATGACATATATATTTTGAGAGTGAAATGGAAAACCAATATAAAGAAAACCTAATATCTCCCATGTGGGTCCCAACCTCATGTTTTGTTCTATCATCCATGCTCCATCCCAGCTCATCCATCTGACATAGTGATATTGCTCATATCCTTCCCTGCAAACATGATGTCTATCTAGTTAAGGATTATGTATCATGAGTTGATTCTGAGTATAATGTTGTTGGTCACCACCACTAGCAACTAAAACAATATGTGTTTTATAATAGACTATAAATATGTGTAAATTATAATATATAAAAGAAATGTAAAAAATTCTCATACTTTTAATTAATCTTTAATTTCCCACAAAAATCCATTAAGGATGAGAAACCATTATGTCGTGGATATAAACCTTCAATTGGATATTTTAACAACAGATAATGGAGTTCATTAAGACATATAATCCTCCTAGGATCTTATAAGAATGAAATAATATCTTTAGGCTATGTCAAGCTGATTTTGGGATTAAAACAAGGGGTTTGGGAATATTAAAATGAAATTTAGAGGAATTAAATCCCACACAATTGGTTTCCTGGGTAGAGGCACATGTTTTTCCTAACCGTATATTGTAACCATGTTCCTATACTTATGGGGTGCATGGTCTCTCCAAAGTGGATCATGGTTTGTCAAACCATGTTCCAACAATTCAAATACTTACTATTTTTTGTGCAGTGTTTAGGAGTGTGGCCACATGGTTTGGTCAACCATGAACTAACCATGCACCACCACCTGTCTCTCAAAAATAGAGTGCATTATTTCTTATGGAAGGCCACATGATTTTTCCTTACCATGTTCCAACCATACATAGAACCTTAGGCTACAGAACTTCTACAACTCCACCTAAATCAAATATTAAATACCCAAATTATATATAACCAAAACAAGGTAAAACAGTACTAGAAAACGGAAATGTGACATCTTTAGAAATCTTGTGATCTAACAATCTATCCACAATATAATATATCATCTTTTTGGTTTACTCCCAGGCATCTCAAAATTTATGAAGTAAACTTATGTTACCACTAAGACCATTGATCTACTTCCCTATAACATGTTTCCTATTAAACACGAAGATGATTCAATAATAAATGGACTCTCAGTATAATATTTTCCAGAAAAACATTCTAATTTTAATCCATAACATGAATCACATGACCCTCAATGAATGCACCCACCACTAGGTCAACATCATCCACGTCGATCACATGAGAACAGTCGATGTGATACTATTGGTGTTGTGAGACATGAAAAAAAACCTCATTCATGTCATTATACCTATATGGAAGAGAAAATCAGTATGACACTAGTCTGATACACTCTAACACAAAAACGGCATAACAAAAATGGGTTCCAATGTTCCCTTACTCTAAATACTATGGTTACCCAATCCTGGTTACACTCTATGGAATGCAAAATCAACAACTATAAACTCAAGTGGTATTTGACATCAATCATCATACAACATATTCCTACTCAGATCCATAGCAATACATTTTCGCATATTCTATACCAGATTTGATATATCCAATATGAGACTTTTTCTTAAAAACAATGACTCACCAACCATCATCTAATATAGAGGTGGTCTACACGACCAACCATAATGAGCATCATATGGTATGATCTAAATATTCTCCTGATAACTACAGTTATAGGTGATCTCATCGAGTTCTAGGTTCTTCTCCCATGACCCACCAATGTATTGGATGCACGCTTTTATCATATCCTCTACCACCTTAATAGTACATTTTGACTACCAATCTATCAACGAGTTGAATTACATTCTCTAAAATTCCATGGTACCCAATGATTTTTATAATACCTTACAAAAGTGTAATGTGAATCATAATTCATGTTCCGAAACTATGATTTTCAGAACCCCCACATACGATTAACTATATCTGAAACGTACAAGTTCCCCTTGTGATCAAATGGGAAATTCTTTTAGATAGTCATGTATTCTACTAATTTCTTTAGTTGTTCCACAATCTCCCAAATACAACCATTATTCCAATGTGTCCTTTGGGGACTTACAATGAAATAAAATGTAATGTCATACCGTTTCAATTATTTAATGTGCAAAGACTGTAAAAAAATAATGTCCTTGATGATCATCCTTTACATGATGATAGGTGTATCATCATATCATGAAACCTAAAAGATTCATTTTCATTCCCGACCACCAATACAGTCGATGTAGGTCAGGATACATTTTGGTCAAACCAGGATGCACACCTTTTTCTAGGAATGAAACAATTGTATCGGCACCTCTCACATACTCATTGGCACAAAAACATGGTTCGGAACATATATGAACTCATACTTATCTAATGTCTAGTTAGATTGTGACACCCAACCAATAAATCAATCCATTAAGGAAAAACACTCTAAATCATCATACCACTTATTTGTGATCTAGAATAAAATGTGTACCCTCTAATGATACAAATATGAGGGTCATCACCTCCTGTACATCTCGAACTACTATATGCATCTTAGTCAGTATGGTCATAATCTTCAACTCAGAAAAGGTCTCTCGAACTCCCGAGGTCATTTTATTCATACTAAAAGAGACATAAACATTGTTTCCCTTCTCAAGAGTATAAAATATAACAAAAATTATACTTCACATACTAAACCCACATCCACTTATACAGATTCAAATCTCACTATGAAAACATGTATCTCAAATTCTTGAGATTTGAATATATAGTAAACATCTGAACCAATAGATAATTCTACTATCATATTAAAGATTAATCTACCGAATAAAACAGAAGTTCATGTGTAGTGTAATTTTATTCATTTCTACTAAATATATGTGACCCATGCATCATAACATGATCTCCCTACATCAAACGAGGTCCATGTCTAATAACAGTTGCATCACAAAAAATTGTATAATCCTAACTCAAATCAGGTAGAATCAAAATTAGTGCTGCATTAAAACACATATTTATCTCGGATAAATATTTATCACATGCTACAGACCATTCATACTTGACCCCTTTATTATTCAATCTCATAATTTGTGCTTATAGGTGGGAAAATTCCTATATCATCCCTAAATTATTTCCCATTAACCCCAAAATATTTGAATATCAATAAAAATTGGAGACTTTCCTAAGAAACAAATTTTTGAACATTCTCTGGATCAACTCAAACACATTCATATGAGTTGCTATTACCCAATAAATGAAATCTATCAATCCAGAATCGACATTTATATTTCATGAGTTACATTTATGGCTCTAAAAATATACTACAGATGTTGTCAAGATATTGGGAATGACTGTAATTAGCTTTAGAGTACACCAAGATGGAGTCTACAAACCCCCCCCAAATAACTAGGTACGAATGAATGACTCATTTTATCAAGTCCATAAACATATATATTGACTTTTTCCTAAATGACCTTGTAATGAATTCATATAAGATAAAATTTCTTTGGGAAGTTGTTTATGATATATCATGAAGAAAAAATCTCAACAGATAATACCCTGATCTCAAGTAAATCTGTTAGAATACACAAGATCCCCTTAACTAGTAAAAGAGATCAGAAATTCATGAATGATGATATCAGTTCGTCACTGTCATTTGGTTCAACTTTCAATAATCAACAAAAAAATTAATACTTATGTCATCCTTAATTGAAAAAAAGACATGGTAAACCTAAATAAATATTATCAGATGGATAATTCCATTATCCATCAACTCTTCTAGTTTAGTCTTAAATTCATAAATCACTATTTCATCCATTATACATGGTGGAATAAATCTGGTTCAATTAAAGTCATAAGATCAATTGTAAACTCAATATCCTTCTCAGGCGGAAGCCTTGAGAATTATTTAGGAGAAATGTCCATGAACATTAGCACTATGAGTGGAAGTACAACATGCTCTACACTGCCATCATCCAGAAAAAGGCTTGCAACCTAAGGGGTGATCTCCATCAGTTTCTGATGAACTGGCCTTGTACAGACTCCCTAAATATTCCACTCTACACAATTACCGTAGTTGTTACCCTCATGAGACCAAAATGTAACTCTATTGTGTTAAAAAAATATGTGTGTAAGTGATGATATCAACTTTTACATAACCAAAAATAATTTATACCTAGTCCTGTCATGAATGTATAGATCCAAACAAAATTTATAATCCCCACCCTTGAGAGAACACCCTTCATAGAAACTGATGTCCATTGATAGCACCCCGAATGTTGTGTCTATATTTATAACCCCACTCACAAACTCCCTAGCCGTACTCAAACAATTCACATTTTGTATGAATATACAATAAATAGTGGCCCATGTATCGAGTAGGGAACTATAAAGTTTAGATGCTATAAGAACAATATGACTTATTGTTAATGGACCAAACTCACATTCCACACGCACATAATAAAAGGAATATAAATATCATACCAGTATTCCATGTATTGCAGTCTAAGTACCCTGAGGTACACCACTCCACTGATATGGGTTCTCCTTCCTAGAGCTTCCACATCAACCACCATGGCCAGAAGAACTCTGATTTCCCTAATGATATGGGGTCTAAGACTCACTTCCAGTTTTCTTAATCCATCTAGTTCTTCCTTCATTTCACATTGGTTGAGGGTTCTTGTAATACCACAACAAGTGACCCATCCTCCACAAGATCGATACTTGACCGATGATCTAAAAGAATGTACAATAATGTTTCACAACCTACCACACCAGTGGTAGAATATATAGTTACTTATCTATGTAACTAATCCTTCCCCTACCCACATTGTTTGTTATTTTCTTTTGTTACATTTTCATAGTGATGATTCCTTCTCTCAAAAGATGTAACTCCAAGTTATGCATCAAAAAACACCATCATCCCTCTAGATTCCTCTTTTAGGTTCCCATATAAAATGAGAACATAATTCACCACCTTAGAAAACATCTTCAGTATAAAGATGTAAACATAAGATTCAATCTCACATTTGATCCCATCATGGAATGGTTCTCTAGTAGTAGCCTCTTCTCCATCCAATGCTATAACAACAAACTAAAAATCAGTAAAACGGTCAACATATTTTTTAATGGACATGATACCCAAGGTCAACTTTATAAACTATTTTACTCTCCCTAGACTCTCCATTTCTAGGTATAAATATTCATAGAATATCTCCTGATAAAATTTCTATCCATTTTCAACATTTTTCCATCCCATGTCTAAATTTCCCATATACACTTTATTTGACCATGTAACATATAAGCTTCCTCCTTGACTCTATTCTCAATAGGATTCTCCAAATGGTTAAGTATCTTGTTGATGGACATAATCTTGAACTCAATTTCCTTAGGTCCATAGTATCAACTAAATATTGGATTGTACTACATGTATAACTCTCATTTCAAGTAAAACATATTTCACATAACCCATTATGGGTCTCTATCTATAAAATATATAATGAAATGAATTCTCACATAGAATTTCTCTCCAACTTATTCTCTTATAACTAACGAACATTCAAGATCCACTACTAGAGGATAATTTTCATCCATGTCCTCATGTAATCCCATCGACAATAATTTTCAGGGATTCATATTTATATAATACCAAGAATATATATTAGGAAACATTAAACATCACAATCAAAAGTAAAGAGGGAATCACATAAATCCATGACTATTCATTCCCACATACCCCTCCACGTGGTAAAAACTGAGGAACTATCACTACCCACATAAATGCTTGACATGGTTCATGGGTAACATTAGTTAAAAGAATTTCACAAAATGATTTCCCCATAAGACACCAATTTATCAAATTAAATTTTCCGCATTTAGATTCATTTTACAATTATTAATTTATTATTAATAACCTTTTCAAATAAAAGTACTCAAAAAAAGAAAATCATTTCATTTTTATACAAGAGACCCAAAAACTTCTTTTCTTTACATTCTTAATAGAATGAATGTCACTTAAAATCTTGAGTTTTTAAAATGATCCATGTATACATAACATACATTCCATATTGGGACATAGTAAATATCATAGAAAACAATAATATCCTACATCAAATTCATCACCCAAGGTGAGATAACATCTATCTATAATAGAAATAATCCACAACAACAATCCCACCCTAAAGACTCGAGTTTCCCCCATACATGCGTTATCTACTCTCATCTATGGGATAATAACCAAGTCTTGACTAATCATAGTCTTTTTCCCACCTTTCCAAAATATTACGAAAAAATACATAATATAAAATTTCTTTTATAAAACTTCTTGACATCCTGATCTGAGTTCTATATGACTTTTTTCTGAGTTGGTTGGTTATATGAAATTAGGTCCTCCTAAATGTGTGATAGAGTCTACCAATTTTTAGTGAGGGTCTGTGGAACATGATGACACTATAAAAACATTATCAAAATAGTACTATAGAATAATTAAATAATTAATAGATAAATGATAGTAAAAAATAACAATAATAATGCCATAATAATAAATACCAACATTACATGATAATTCCAAAATTGGAAAACAATATCCAAACTAAATCAGTAGATATCTCATTCCATATATTTGATAAGTGTTGAATGAAAAAAATACACTGTAACAACTCCCAATAAGGCCATGACACCATGCTAGGTTCCCTTAACCATTATCCATCCCAACACTTCCATCTAACATAGGGATCTTTCCATTTACCTGTCTTGAAAACAAGAAGCCTATTTGGGTATTGATCTGGCATCCCAAGTATGTTTTGAGTACAACTCAGTAGTCCACCGCCAATATCATCTAAAACAATATCCAGTCTTTAACAGAATATGTAGTAATGTGAAGAATAATATTCCAATGGTAAGTAAATATTTTTCAGATATTAAATTATTTATTAATTACCCACATAAATCCCACGGTTCATGATGACGCATAAACCAAAAACAATATCTTTTTCCCATACAAGAGTCTGAACCATCCACAAAGGATAACACATTTCATTTCATCATGGGTTTCCATTATTCATTTTATTTCAAATTTCCATTCAAGAAATGGAGGCCCAAAGTAGTAGTATTTCCCCCATTTGTATTTAGAGAAATAATCCATGTCCCACAAATTAGTGATCACATACTATATATATATATATATATATCATGGGGGCATAGTGCTGAAGTATCTCACCCTATGGGTATATGGAGTAGTAGTCCATATCCCACAAATCCAGCAAAAATATCACATCATAGGGTACAATATTTGAAACCATTTACCAACCAAAAAATAATTTAATAACCATTATTTCAATCAAATCGAAAAACCACATTGGTCTCCATAATTTCAAAAACCAATTAATCAATCAGTTTAAATATCCCATTATACATCAATTTCATAACAACAATATTCCCCAATTTCATATTACGTAAATTCACCAAATTCATAATCACTTGTTGGACCAATTATTTAATTCAGATTTAAATGAAATTTCCCAACATGACAATATAAATCTAATGATAAAATACATGTTTTTAAAATCAAGAACATAGGAAATAGAAATTATACAAATTACCTCATAGTAATTGTAGAATGTTCACCTCAACCAAAAACCCCAAAATTGATGCAGATCTACAGATCTGACAATGTCACATTAGATACTGGACAAATACCTAAGTCCATGATCCAAAGGATTATGATACATCAAAAGATATATCTAAACCATCAACATCATAAGAAAACACATCCCTCTTCATCATGAAAGAGAGGCGGGTGAGAGAAGAAATCCAACGGGGATGAAAATAAAAATTGTGGAGTAGATGGTCCATAAATTAGATCATTGATTTACCAAGATATGAGTTTTGGGAGCATTGGAATCCTCCCAATATCCTCCAAAACAAATAAAAAAATTTAGTATGTGCCATAATGATTTAGGATAGAATATGGTTTGGGAATTTAAAAAAAATCATAGGAATTAAATCTTGATAGCATTGTTTCCAGGATAGGGGCACACTATTTTACAAACTAGGTTCCTTAACTCTATTCCCATACGTAGGGGGGGATAGTTACTACATAGTGGGGCATGGTTTGAAAATTTGCGTGTTGACGATCCAAACCCCCAATGTTTTGGGGTACAGAGTTTTCATGTTTGGACACACTGTTTGGCCACACCTTATGGCCACCATGTGCCACCACATGTCATCCATAAAAGGGAACATTGTTTTCAAGGGAAGATGAAAAATTTTCCATAAATATTCTCCGATCATGAACAACCCCAAGGGATAAAAAACTTCTCTGATTTAACCTGAAACAACCCCAAATAAAAACACAACCCTCGTAGAACCAAAACAAGGTAAAAGTGATCCTGAAAATGAGTAGTATACATTTCATGAAAGTTAGTAAAATAAAACATACTAGAATGATCCCCTATCACTAAAATATAGTATTACCAGACTATACAAGTTGTAAGGTCCCGACTATAAGTCATTTCATAATCATAAGTTTTATTATAAAATTTAATTTATTTATTTTGAGGAACTTTTTAGGTTTAGTGTTGTTTATCATTGGGTTATAAATATTAAATGAAAACCCCATATATTTGATGTATGAAACTTATTTTGAGTTTCAATTTTTCTAACAATATAAAACAGTTATAAATAAACTTGTTTTTTTCATCAAAAAACGCAATAACCTACAACAAATATTATTCCTTGATACTAATCATGCTTCAAAATTAGAAAAAACTTTTTAAATTTTATAATGAGTAGAAAAAAATTAGTATTGAAAAAACCCGGAAAACTATTAAACCATTTTAAAATCAAGAGATCATAAAAAGAGTTTGGATTTATCATAAATAAATATTCTGATAAAAAAAATTTACCTATACATGAAATTTTCTTTAGAGTACAGTTTTTATAATAAAATACATTATATTGAAATATAATGGAATAACCCATAATCATGAGGGTTTAATGGAAAACATGAGAACCTATGACACATGTTTTCATAGAAATGTAGCTTTTCCCTAAAAGGGAATAATCATTCTAATAAAACAAAAGATAAAAAACATACCTTTTATAATGATATTATTTCCATGAAAAATAATTATCAGTAATAGAAAAATCATGTAGGTTTCATGTATATTATCTTCATAGAGCCTTTATAATAACCCTTTAAATTGGAATAACAATATGGTCAACTCCCAATATAATTATCCAAAGAATATATTGAATAATTATTTAATTGTAGGGATATATTTTTATTACTCATAATCATATAAAATTTATGAGTAAAATTACATGAATTAAATATATAAAATCATGAATTTCATTCATAAAACTCATAAAAATATCCTTTTTAACCATATTTAAGCCATTTTCTGAAACCGATATATCTTTCTTCCTAAAAAAATCCAATATTCAAAACTAAAATACCCATAAAATGGGATAGAGGGATTTCCCCATTTTATAAAACATAGAATCTTTTGCATGAATCAAAACTATAAAATAATAGTTTTTAAGTGGGAATGTTTGTTTACGTCATAAACATTAATGCAGAAAATTCCATTTTTCTTTTTTTAAAACATTATGTATATAATAGTAATAGATATTCCATTTGAAACCCATAGAATGAAAGAAAAAAGTGACATAATATTTTCCTCAAAATTTTTTATTTCCAAATTAACAATTAAATAAAATAATATTTTGAATTTATACATGGAATAAAAAATTTTAAAGAAAAATAAAACATTAAAACATTTCAAATTATGTATTTATGTTAAAATGTCCCTTAAATTGTATCTAAATTGTCATATATTTTCTTTATATTCCTTAATAATAAACGTATATATTTTATATAAATTATTAACCACATTTTACATGTTTATCATTCCTTTAATTTAATTTATTATCATGCCATATTTAATTACATAGTTAATTAAATTTATATCTAACATTTTGATGATATTTGTCACATATGTCAAAAATTGATTTGGTAGGTTGAGTATGGTTAAAAAAAGTCACTGTTTCATAATATCCAGAATAATAATAATAATAATAATAATAAATTTATCATTTTTATACATAAAAATTATTTTTATGACTGACCAAGAAATATGTTTATGAAAAATAAACTATGTAAAAATGAAAAAGTTGGATTGATGCCTGTACACATGAGTATTGTTTCCATTTTTCAATGATCATTATGGAAAAAATGTAACTATAATATCTTCATTCTATAGTAATAATTAAAACATAAATATAATATTATTTCTTAAAATTATTCTATATATACAATCAATATGATACAGTGATGAAAAAAGAATCACAATAGTTAGTGGAGGTGGGAATCCACACTTACGCCTGAATGATCATAATATTTCTAAATTGATTGGAGGATAATATAATTGAAGATAAATTATATGTACATAATGATAAATATGTAATGAATTATATATATATATACCGAAAAGGTCAGATCCAAGCATTCTTGGACCAACAAATTTATTAATAAAAAGAAAAGAGCAGAGAAAGTAGATAGGAAAAAAGAGAGTTTACAAGTCATAATAGTCATAATCATCACACCCATACCTAGTCATGTCGTCAGGATCAGCCGATTCCCATTCTGATTGAGTCTCATATTTTTTGAACAGCTTCTTATAAACCTTCCTTTTTTCCATTTGCTCCATAGATAACTTCTCGATATCCTTCTTAGCAGATGACCTAGTGGTCACTGTCCTCGGAACTGCAGAGTAGTCTTTCCTTGGTTTCCTTCTAACTGGGTCAGTCCTGACACCCTCACTGTTAGAGATCCGTTTCTTTTCTCCTCGAACAATTTCACTATATGAAACTATACTCATGTCCCTATCTCTTTCCTTGGCCTCATCCTGAGTGTCACCCCACTTGCAGAGGATTGGTTCCCCAAATCCATGAGTGGAATCCTCCGCCCTTTCCTTTGGTGCATCAGAGATGTTCCCCCGTTTAACAGAGGAAGAAGGTTCTGTCTGGACATTCTGTTGTGTAAGAACGTTCACCGTTAAGGCGGGAGTGGGGCTCGGAATCTCAACATTAGCAGGCTCATGAGCTTTAGGAGGAGCAACAGATCGAGGCAGAGAAGCATCAATTATCAACTCTTTTCCATTCCTATGAATTGGCAGATCACGAGAGTCTGACTCCGGAGGAGGGTGACTATCCCTGGTGTCAAGCTCAGGCGGGGGCGAATCCTTCATATTCACCTTACGTCGGCATAGATTGGAGGGGTGCCCTCGCATCCCACACTCCTTACATGTAATGTTTTTGCGGCACAACTCCAAAGAGTGCCCCACAGCCATGCACTTAGTGCAGAAAAGAGGTTTGTTTTCATATTCAACATCAATAAGAATTTGATCAGAGGGAATAGAAAGTGTTACCGTGTCAATGAGAGTGGATCTAAGATCGACTTCCACCAGCATTCTAGCAAAGTGCCCATACCTGACATTTGTCGTCTCCTTATCAAGACGGATGGGTGTTCCAATCGCCGTTCCAATATCATGCAAGATCTCTGGATGCCAAAGAACCCAATTAAGCCCATGAAGACGCACCCATACCTGGGCGAAAACATTCTTAGCAGTGGAGACGTTAAAGTCAAGTGACCATTCATACAGATGAATCCATCCTGGCCTTAAAAACATGGACCCAAAACTCCAAGCTTTAAGCATCACGTCAGCCGATGGAAACAAGCAGTGGAAGAATCCCCGCCCAATGGAGACACATTTCCATCCATTGGATTTTGTGATGGGAAAAAAATATCGATTTAGGAGGTGATAGTCCACCTAAAACATGTACTATTGTTTTGATTCCCATTTTATGAATTAATAGACGGATATGGGTTATTACATTACAATTATAACATATTAATATATGTAATATACTAAATTAATTATCCCTTAATGGTTGGAGAATATTTCAAAGAGGTTGAATTGGAAATTAAATTTAAATACATAGTTAATAACCAGACATATATTTTAGGAAACCTCTTTAGGTTTATACCTGAACCCTTTCATGGTTTGAATTATAATGAATAAAATTCCTCTATGGTTTGGTGAACGTTTTATGGATTTTATTTTTTTATCTATTTTTTTAAACATAATGGTTCCTGATATGTGTAGATAATTTTAGAAGGGGGCCTTTTATAATGAGTGTTGGGTCATTCTTGGGATTCCATAATGTATTTAATTAATATATATCCATTTTCAAATTCAAATAGATAATACATAATATATTTAAAACCTATGATGATGATGATTCTAAAGCCTCTACTAAAATAAAAATAGGAATAGTTTAGGTTATTTTCTCACACTTATCATTTTCCTTAAACGTAGTTTAACCCATTTTGTGATTACCATAATAATAAAGTTCTTCACTACTAACATCTCAAGATAGTTACCATAAAATGAAAATTGGAACATAAATTAACTATTTTAGAAACATTAAACCATATCAAAATAAATAGGATGATGATTGGATATATTATTATTTTAAAACACCTAGGTAGTTAAATTCGACCCTAACATTAACAAATTCAACCCTTGAGATTTGAACTTCATCATTGTAATAATGTTCTTGAAAACTAGAAATACCATTATTAAAATTAAATTTCATATAAAGGGCTAATAAAAGATCCTCTTGAATATTGTGAAAGGGAAATAATAATGTCACCTCGAGTAAACAAATAATATGGTTTAAAATTTTGAGAAAATTAGTGGGATGTAAAAATATTGGAATGGAAGAAAACATAATTTCTATATAATGTTGTAGAGAAAAAAACCCATTGACCAAAACAAATTGAAAGATCATAAGAAATATTACTACAAGAAAACCATAATCATTATATGTTTGTAAAAGATCATCATCTAATCTGAAATGAATGTAATAAGAATAAGGTTTTATTTCAAGATAAATTTTCTTTAGGTAAAATATTCCTCGAATATCTAGAATAAAATATTAAATATACATATATTTACCTAAAAAGTAAAATTTTGACCATTAATCATGTTTTAATACTATCCAATCATTTTCACCAATAAATTAGTATTCAAGATAAATACTTTATTATTGAAACACAAAATTAAACTTCTAATGAATCTCATAATTCCAAAAAAAACTATAAAACACTTTTCATCACCTATTCTGACATTAACCAAAACAAAAATAGTTATAAAAAGGTACGAATGAACCACTATTCAATGAAAGACAATGTTGATCTCTAAGGCCTTATCAATAACACACAGAGTTCAACATTTATCATTTGATAAATATATAACATAAATATTATTCATTATATCCCTAACCATTATAATAACCCGATAATTTAGAAGTAATTTATCACCAATTATTCCAATAATAATTTAACATTTATATCAGGTTAACATTAATCACTCAAAAAGGAATATACCCAAAAATATATGTGATATAGTAATATATTCTCAATGCTATGAATGTGATTTAAATAAATGAATATTAACACCGAAAGCCACATTATAATAATATATCCTCCAAAAGATAAATAAACATGTATTCCTAAATTAAAATCCCATAATATTCTATTTACTTTTACCATACAAGTTTCTCCAAAATAGAGTAATATTCTATTGAAAGTTAATTAATCACTTAATCACCAAATAGTTTTTAATCCCTATGGTGTTTTTTATGATGAATCTTGTGTTCCTTGCATAAAAGTAATCTTTTTCTATCAATTTGTTAATATATTTTCATTCTAACATGGAAATAATACTGGCTATTGGTAGGTGTTTCATCCTTATCACGCTTAGGTTATGTTTTCAAGCCTCTCAACCACAACAGATGTGATGAGTTGTTCCTCGACCAATGAGTTGAGATTTTTATCAATGTATATTAATATAATTCCTTCTATTGTCACGAAAACATGACAAATATCCTCAACAATAAAATTAATCAAAATACCACTTTCTATGGTTTTTTATACATCTTACGTTTCTACAAATAAAATTATCTAAACTATTTATCACCTCCTCAACTACAATCAAATATTAACCCAACTGTTTATATGTACATTTATCATATTTCTATAAATGATTAACAACAAAAATAATAACCTTTATATAAAAAAACGGTAAGAATCTATCAATTCCTTCAAACATATATTTCATAATTTTGATAACAAAACCTATAGTAGAATAATCCTTATGTGTTTCATGATTATCGTAAATTTTAGTATATATAGTAATATCATTGATAAAATCATAATTCATTCAACATCCTTATTAAACATTTAAACATGATTTGTATTATTATTTAAAAATATACTATTCCTATAAATCAATGATATGAAATATTTCTTTAATATTTTTCAATAACATCTCAGTCATGTATCACACATAAAACAAAAATGAATAATTCCAACCTTGAATCCAGATATTAGGGTCTTCTTTTTTGCACATTATATCCCATTTATCTTCAATTATTAAGTCCATATCTCTACAAAATAAATATTTTGGTCTATTATGGTATTTCACATGCTAAAATGAGATGGGTAAGTTGATATAATGAAATATCTTAAATAAAATACCATGATCTGTAGAAATATTGGATAAACTAAGTTTTTATTCCTAGAAAAAATTGCTACTTAATAGTGATTTGGATTAAAAAAACATTCCAAATCATTTAAATTTTTTTTTTCTATGATTGTGATGTTTAAATCATCTAAAATGGATAATAAGATTGTGTGAGATCATTTACCTTTCATCTTGATAAGTGATCATTAAGATATATAAATGAACATCATTAAAATAGAAAATTCATTATATCATGTTAAAATGAAAATAGTCCCATAAAAAATATATAATAATTTAACATTTAAATCATTTTGACCCATGTTTATTATCCTCTAAAATCCAACCTTTTAAACTAAAAATATTTATCCTTATCATACTAAACCCTAAGGTCAATTTATGATACAAAATTTTGATTTCAATACAACACATAATCCCCAAATCTATTATAAATATTTTATTTATAAACTTATAAAAATAAAATAACCTCTAATGTAATTTAAACAGACCTCTGATAACAACTATAAAGTCATGAAAATAAATCATTTCATAATCATTACATTCTAGTCAATAATTCCCATTATTTCATTTCAATGACATATTTAATTTTATATTTTTAGTGAATTTTGTTATAAATTTTACATATCAAACTCCTGTATTATATGTTTAAAATTTATTCTTAGTGTCCATTTTTCATAAAATATAAAAAATGAAAATAAACAACTTTATTTTTCACGATTTTTTTTTATAAATTTCAACATGAATTCTTATTTTTTCATATGCATCATTAAAAACAATGAAACAAATTATAATGTGGAATGAGAAAAAAAAATTTAAATGACATAAAGGAAAGAATATCATTCGTCCACTTTATAATCATTAAATAATAAAAAGAGTTTTTAATTAATGGAAATACTAATTTTTCTAAAATAATAATATATATACACAATAAATTAAGGTTACATCAAAATGGTAATCCTCCAATGGCCTGACGGCCTTCATTTTTTATTGATATTTGATAATCCACCTTTCAAGGGGTGAGGTGGAACCCTTACAAGGCCCGTAGGTGTAAGTATTACATGGCTCGTAGGACTTAGAGGAATTCATTTTCCCGTAGGCTTCAAACATTACATACAACCCAAACTAACTACTTGGAACTGCTCCTCCCCAGCATCTTCATCATGAAATCCACTCTCCACCTACGTATGACTGTTCAGCTAGGCATTCATGTGCTTACACATGCTTGTCCCGATGGCAGGTGTCAAACCCTCTCATTCTTGTAATCCGTTTAGCTTCTACTATGGTGAAAGCTCCTTGCTCATCCTCGTTGTAGAGCTTGTTCCTCATAGGTTGCCTGGTTTTGCATCTGCACTTAATATGGAATGATGGCCTTGAGGTGGCCCGAAGGCCTTACGGACCCAAAGGCCTGGGTGGCCATAAGGCCTTAATGGACTTAGTGACCAAATCGGTGGCCCGAAGGCCCAAACGGGGGAATATTCCTAACTGCTACAGTTCCAAACAGTAGCTGCTACAGTTCCCACTACAGTACCTACTACAGTTCTGTACAGTTCCAGCTACAGTACCTGCTACAACACTGTAATGTTCCCGCTACAGTACCTGCTATAATACTGCTACAGTACCCCAGAAATAATTTCACTTCTTGGATTTGATCCGGGGTCTCCCGGATGCACTTGCAGAGTCCTTACCAACTGGGCTAAGGCTCATGTTCCCAATGTTAATCCCAAAATCATAATAAATTAAAATCTGAGAGACAGATCCTAATCATGAGGGCCTTATAGATAACTTCAAAACCAATAAAATACATTTTCTTCAAAACATATCATTTTTTCTTGAAACATCATAATCATTCCATTAAATCAAAACATCATTAGATGTCCTTTTAAATTAAATAAATATTCTATGAAAGCTTATTATTAGACATATAAATTTCATGTATGATCCTTTGGATATTGTCTTCATAGAACCCTTAAAATAACCATTATAAATACCTTTTAAATGGGAATAACCATAAGGTCGATTTCACATAATATTTTGATGAAAATAAATATCAACCAATGTATTAGAGAGAATTATTAGAAATAACCATCATCATAATCAATTTACAAGGACCATAACAATCAGGTTATACATGAATTATTCAATTTTCATCATTGAAGTGAAAAAATATATTTTTATGTAATAATTAAACAATTCTCAGATATTAATATACTGATTTCCATTAAAACCACAATTTTTAATAATAAAGTTCCTTGATTATTTTGAAGTATGGATTTTAATTCATGAAAAAAACAAATATTATATAGGAATCTAAATCCCAGAAAACATTATAGTTCTGGGTAATATCGTTGATTCCATATACGTTAAAATTGTATATTTATTTTATATATTTTTTTAAAATTTCCATATTTAATATTTATTAACATTCCTTTTGAAAAAAATTTAAATAATAATAAATCTAACATAAATTATTGTTTATAATTAATTAATTAAAATATAAATACATCCATAAAATAATATTAAGAATATCGAAATTAAATAAATATATTTAAAAAATCGAATCATTGAAACATTTAAAATGAGTTTTTAAAGATAAAGTGTCCATTCCAATCCATGTTACTCATCACATATGTTTTTTATCTTCCTAAATAATAAAATTTTGTTAATTATATACATTGTGAAGTTCCATTTAAATTTTATTATTCCTTTAATTTTATTTTTTTTCAATTTATATTTAATAACATAATCAATTAATTTAACATAGTCATTTTGATGATATCCATCACATATGTCAAAAATAAAATTGTTTGGATAATTATGGTGAATGTGTTCATTGTTCCATCATTAATAAAATAATAATAAGGACATAATTATCATATTTTTTAATCAACTAATCTTTGAAAAAAAACCATGAATGACTGTTAAGAAATAATATCTATGTTACTATCATGTATACATTAGGTTATATGTACACAAGAGTAAAACTTCAATTTTTCAATAATAATAATCTAAATATGGTTTAAATATTATAATATATATGATCCTTGTTATATAGCCATTAAAAATTATCACATTAATTTTTTTTGCTGGTAATCCAAATATACTTATGAGAAATGTTTTAATTGTTCTGTAGACTAAAATGTTAGAAAATAGATGATATCATATCCTTCCATCATGAAAAATATTCCACGAATGTCAAATATATGAAATAATTTCATTATTAAATCTATCCATTATATAGTGTGGTAGAAAAATCATTACGTGAGATCACAAGGTGGTAAACCACCATACTGTAGTAGTGACTGGCATGACTGTAGCTTCTCTGAGTACTGTAAGGAGTATTGTAGAGGTGGTTGTAATGTAGAAGGTAGTGTATCAGTCTAAGTACTCTGGTAGTATTATTCACAGAATGACCTTTGTACCAAATTTCATGTCTATGGGCTATGTAGTAGGATTAATACCCACAAGGGATTCTAGCCAAATATATTTAATGTAATAAAGAGGATGGTTGGGTGGTTTATCCCTTGAGGGTATATCTTCAAACATTCAAGCATGTGTGTGTGTACTGTGTGCATGTGTTTCTAAACATATTTGTACCCCTGAGAACCTAATATATTATATATAACATACTAATGTTATTATAAAATCATGTTTGGAGAATATATGTATGTGGTGTAAGAAGAAATATAATTAAAAAGGTTGGTTGAACACCATACCTCTCCATTAGACAACCTCTTTAGGTTTTTACAAACAGCCTTCCCGGCATGGAATTATAATCTATGAAAAAAATATAGAAAGTGAGGATGAATTCAACGAAGTTATTTTTCTAGGATTTGATGTTCAAACATTTTTCTTAATGTTTGTGTATAATTGGATAGGTGGTTCCCTTTAATAATGAATGGAGGAAAATTTGGTAAAATTTCATAAAGATTAAATTTAATATAAATAATTATTCAACTAAAAATGGATCCTGATAAATATGATTCAAATTGAAGAAGATGATGAGTCTAAATCCAATCATAAAATAAAAACATGACATGTTTAGATTATTTTTCCACATGTATAATTTTTCTTTAACCCCCCCCCCCCATTAACCCTTTGGATGATTACAGTGATAATAATGTTTTTAACTCTTTAGAGGTCACGATATTTACTATAAATGAAAAATTAAAACTTAAATGATACCTACATAACAGTATCAGCTATATGCCAATAACATTGAAAAATATTGTTTTTTTATTAATTTTAAATCATTGAATTTTTTTTTTATTAAATAACAGTATTGCCATTATAGAAATATATAAAATATTATTTTATATTTTTTCTCTAATTCGTATATAAGGGATCCTAAAAAATGAAATTAATGATAAGGTAGAAGTTTTCTCAATATAATTTTACAATCAAATCATCATACATTTTGATATCATTCAAATCCTTATATTTTTCTTTTAACCCCTTGGTAAACAAATTTTATTCTTAGCTGTGGAAATGACTTTTTAATATTGAAAATTAATAATTTTACTTATAAGGAGATAGTTAGATCATTAATGGAAAAGGGATGATGTTTTGGAAATTAATAATTCTGATTTTAATTTTAAAATATATTTATGACTTTTAATTATTTTAATAAAATATTATTTTACATAAAATAACATTAATAATATTTTTTACCCTATTCAAATAATTCGACATTGAAAACAATATGATAGAAATGGAATTCATATATAATCCTTCCATGTAGATGTAAAATGTTATATTTAACTAAAATATTCACAAAACAAGATATTTCATTCAAATTTTATTGATTTTTGTATTTTTATAATAATTTACTTTATATCTCTATTAATTGAATAATTATTTTATAAGCGCAACGTAATAAATAACGGTAATTATTTTATCACGAAAAATTTGAAAAAGAAAATTACTTGATATAAAATAAATATATATTTTAATATATAATTTATAACCAAACATTTCTTCCTTTTCATCCCTAGTGAAAAATTTAGAGATAATAAAAAAAAGAGAAATATCAATTTTTACGTTTCAATACATGAAATGTTATAATGAAACAATCATGAAAATATAGGGGAAACATTGAATATAATAAAACATAGTATTATTATTGATAAAATATATTCATATAATAATATTAGGTGATTTTTTTCAATTACTTTTTAGTCTTTATATCATTATTTTTTACCATTATTAACATGTTTTAATTGTACACTGGTAACAAAATTTACTATGATTATTATTCATATTGAATAAAAAGGTGAATTATTTATGAAATGTGTACATATAGATTCCAAATATGTAATCTATTTCGTATGATTAAATTCATAGAAATAGAATAATTTATTTTTAAATTAATCATGTAAATCATGATGAAATTGTTTTATCATAAATATTCTATTAAGTATAAAAATGTTTTTATCCCATATTCAAGCGTATAATTTTTTAAAAACCTGTAATTATATTATAATATATATAAAAAATTATTAATATATAAAATCAAAAAAATCCAATTTTTATTTGTAAATACTTTAATTGAAAAAGGAGTTTTCAAGAAAAATATGTATTTTTCACTTTTCAATAAAAATTCAAAAAATTCAAAAAAATAACAAACTTCAACCATAAGTAAATTTTTTATTATTATTTAAAAATTTATATCAATTTATCATATAAAATATGTAAATTTTCCATAAATTAATTATAAATTTTTCTCACTAAAATAAATAAAAACAATTTTGGGTGTAAATATTTTTTAGAGAATTAAATTTAATTACTAAAAATTTAGTTACTATTTACTAATAAGTTAACAAAAAATTTATTATTAGTATTCTAATATTTAAACATTTCATAAATCAATAAATCTAATTAGCACCATCGTTGTTAATGGCTACGTTAAAATGGTCATGTTTAAAACATAATATTTCATAGTTGGTTTAGTCTTGGTGTTGCGTATTCTTGATGATATCGAACATTGTTTTCTTTTAAAAAATAAATGGGTGACACCATGGTCAATGTTAAAAAATATGACATTATGTAACAAATGAAAATAAATTTCAATAAATGGTAATATTGATTATTATTAAAATTCATTGATTCTTCTATCTCTAATACATGAGTTTTTTGACAACCTGAATATAAATAACGTTTTCACAATAATTACAATAAAAGTTTCCATGTTTAGTCGGTATAAGAATCACAAGAGGAGATGATATCACAACTTCAATGGTGGTTATTAGAAGATAGAATCACAACATTTTTACACTGTCTGGATTCAATTAGGGAATCAAAATGCCAATAATAAAAGAGTTATAAAGATTAGGTGACTCTAAATGGACAAGAACTCGAGTTCGGGTTAAAACTTTATTGAATGAAAATAATTCTAAAATATTTCATTATTTCTCAATTATGAACTCATTGGAATATTAACATTGGTCTTGATCTTTGAATGGAGTAGGGACCTAGAAACTTTTTTGGAATCTTTCTGCACATGATAGTTTGAATATTTTTTAGAGATGTTTGAAAATGGATTGAAGATGATGTATTTCAATATTATTTAACATGAGTAATTTCGTTGACTGGATGATGGAACCAATTTTGAACATCATTTAAAAACATGGAATTTTACTAAAGTGTGTACGATGGGTTGTATAATGTTCCTCTAAGGTTTTTTGTGGTACCAGCTCCTTAAACCATATGTAAAAACTGATATTTCCTTTTTCTTTAATAAAATATTAATGATATGGGTTGGGTGATGAACTCTTGTATGAGATCATTTGGATAAATTTTTCATTTTTGAGGGGTATTTGTTTTGTGATTATACTATACAAATTATTATGTTTAAAGTTATAGTTATAATTATATTCCTAATGAATCATTATTATGTGAAATAAGAAATTAAAATCTTCCCATTTTATTTTTTAATATAAATTATCACTCATTATAAAAAACATAATAATATGAAATGAAATCCAAATAAATACTTGAGAGTATATATCTATTTAAATAATATTCAAATAAATATTCATTTTATTTTAAAAAATCACATTGATGTTATGTGGGAAACAAAAATAAATAGTCATGAAAAATATAAACATAATGAATGTCAACAATATACATGCCTTTTGTCGATAAATGGTTGTGTATACTTCAATGATAACTCCCCTAGTTTAATATGGTTTTGAACATTAAGGTTAGATTCAAAAAAGGAAGAAATTATTGTTAATAATTCATGGTATTCATCATAAGAAAAATATTATGTTACATCAATTCATAGATGATATTATCTTGTAAATTGGGCCAAGTGTCTTTCTCCTCATATAAGAAATTTGGAAAAATCTACTTTTTCCACTCATATTTTTAACTATATATAGTTATAGTCTAAAATGGAAGTTTTTGATCCTCACACTTCTATCATGATATGTTTATAAAAGAATGGTAAAGAGGGGGCAAAGTGGCCTTTTAAAAATCAGACAATTTAATTCTGAGAATGATAATATACATATAGTGAAAATAAATATGATCACAATTTATTTTTATAATATATTATTTCAATTTGATCTAATATATAGACTTCACACTCTCAAAATGAGTTTATGAAACAAACTATATAGGTGAAATGACTTCTGAAGGGAAACGTAACTTTTTACGAAGCTTTTTTTACCACTAGATGTGGAACCCCTATCCTAAATCATTCTCTAGGATTAAAAACCCAAAACCTTATTTTTTATATATTTAAAGAAAAAAAAATTCCTCATTTCAATCCAATCCACAACACAAACAACCATTTTATAATAGACCATGTAAAAACCAAACATACATTTAAATGAGGAGGTATAATGTGACAAAAAGATCATTATTATTATAAAATAAATAATAAACCACACTAACATATAGAAAAATATATAAATAATTAAGAACCACGGAAGCATGAAAATTTAGTGGATCTATAATTATTAGGCTAAAATGAAATTCTTGGTAGCCTGCAATAAATAGGATGGTGTTATCTATGAGAAATCCAACATTATGAGATTGCAAAATAATGTTGTAGAGTATAGTTCCAAATATCTCCGACGCTTATATTTGAACAATTTATGTAAAAATATATTTATAGAGTTATATAAATAAGAAAACCTTTTTATCATCTCAATTGATACATATCTCTTGTATTTTTAAATTTTCTTATGCAGACATATTTTTCTCTCACAATGATAACAAACTAATTCATAGTTGTTGGATGCATTGAAAATCTAGAGTACAAAAACCTATACTCAATAGAAATGAATATAAAAAAATTATTACATCAATAAAGAAAAAAATAATAATTTCTTAAGAAAGTTCCAATAAATAATATGTGAAAAACCATATATACATGAAATTATTAAAATTTAAAACTCATCAATTTGTTAAAATGTAGTGTTAATATTTAAACATTCATTATCCAACATGATTATCATTTATATATGTTTAACATAACCTTTAATTATTATTCATTATATTTACATTAATAATAAATAAATATGAAACAAATAAATTAATTTAATTATTAAATATATGAATAAAACAAATAGAAATATAAATAGGTATGTAAAACAGACCATATTTTATGTTTTCAAAAAATATATTATGGATCCATGAATAAGAGTTATTTTCATAACTTCTATGTAAACTTGATCTTTGTGTCAATACGAATGTTCCTATTCGTCATTATCAACCATATGTATGATCTTTTTAAACCTCATATTCACATAATAATTATTTATATAAACATTAATGTGTTGAATCATGAATTATGTAATCATGAAAATGTTTTCAAGCATGAAAATAGGTGTACACAGAAACATTTATATAAGAATCATTTAAGTAATTCTAAATGTGTTGGATGATAAAAAAGATGTGTATAACCATTATTTTCCCATTGAGAAAACATAAATATATTTTTTCATAGACATGAATATAATAGTTTACCAGAAAAAACATTTTATGAAAAAATTAGAGTTGTGTGAGAATCATATAAAATAACATAAGGATTTTTGAAAATTATGTTAATATCAAACATGCTAATCCAAATGACCCAAAAAAATACACATAATTATAATACCAGTACATCCTAAGGAATGTAAATTAATTTATCTTAACTCATAGCTAAATATGTTTTTCTCTAAAATATGCTCCATGAAACATATAACTATAAAGAATAATTAAAAAAATATAACAAATTAAATGATTGTAAATAAATTTATTCACCCATGTTATATGGAATAAATTTTAATATTTCAAATTATAAAAATATCAGAAAATAATGAAATATTCATATTTTTTTTTAAATATACTGATGTGTCAAGGAGCCACTACAAAATCACCCCATTTAAAATATTAATATCAAATATAATTTTAAAAATCTCACCCATTTATTAAATTATTAGAATGATGAAGTTATATTTATTTAATTCCATTCATGGTACATTTTTTTAACATACTTAAATCTAAATATTCCCAATTAGGCAACTCCCTTATGTTAAATTTAAAAAATACGATAAATCCAAAAACTTATTTTAAGATAACTAAAAAAGAATTTGAATATTGAAGAATGATATTTTTTTAATATGTGAATGTATGCATATATTTAAAATATATTCCCTTCTACCAAAATAATACATTTTAAAATTATATATGAACAATTTAAAAAGATAATAGTAAATAATAAACCTCTTTATATAAAAATAATTTAAAATATTCAAACCAGTTTCTGTAATTTTCAAAAACAATATAGAGATTTTGAATTTCATATTTTAAAAAATGTTTCCATACAAAATATGTGTAAGATGTGAAATAGTAAAATAATTAAAAAAATTGTTAACATATTCATGATATTCAAAAAAATCCCAAAGTTGTGTTAAATATCTAGGAAACCAAATTATAAGTTGATTTTACATTCTCAATTTCCAAAAAAGTTCTTCAAAAACTAAATGTACATATTCGTAAAATAAAAAAGTCAAGAATATAAATCACTATTAAATAATAATGATAATAATGATTTATTGAAATGATTAATATGTAACTATAATAATTAATATGAAGATATATTTTAAGGGGGAAATGATTTTAGCCTTTAAGGAGGACACAAAACACTATATAAGCTAATGATATAAATAAAATAGATTCAAATAGATTTATTTAGAATCTAATATTATCGCATCAATATTATATCTCAAAAATCTATCATTCTCAGTATGGAATTTATTTTCAAAATCATTTTAATGTTTAATAATTTATTAAATATGTAATCCATTGATATTAAGTTGGAACATATTACAAATATATTTCACCCTTTTGAACATGATCTCTAAAGAATTTATATCTAACCACAATAATATTACTTCTTCAGTTATGTAATGTTTTCTTGGAAATTCAAATATATTATGAATTATCACAAAACATAGGAAAATTTTCAAAATAAACATAAAAATCAATGGATGATTTTTTTAATCCAAAATGATTAATTGTAGCAACTTGTTATAGTTGTGTATCATGATTCAACATATAATAAGGGAAAATATTTTATTTGTTTAGATCCATTAAAAAATACCTTTTCATTTGTATTGACACATTCAAATAGTTCTAATTCTATTTATTTTAAATCATCTAAATTCTGAAATAGAATATTTCTTTAAATTAAAATATATTCTTCCAAAATATAACAAATGAGTTATTGATAATCCATTAAAATAAATTTTTATTCTTTTATCTATAATTAAATGTCTCTAATTTAGATTATATTTTAATGATTTACAAATAGATACTAAAAACATTAATTGTGTCTAAGAATCAGAAAAAATATAGAAACTACGAATCTTATATCTATAAATAATATTATCCCCTGGTTTTCCACCATTATGGGCACCCAACATACAATAAATACACAATGGTGAATTTTAGATTATACAATTATGAAG
Source organism: Viscum album (assembly GCA_963277665.1). Lineage (NCBI taxonomy): Eukaryota > Viridiplantae > Streptophyta > Magnoliopsida > Santalales > Viscaceae > Viscum > Viscum album. The sequence goes on along the minus strand of OY728151.1, from coordinate 1,444,498,805 downwards.
TAAAACCCATTTAAAAAAATGAATTTCATAAAAATATTAATTAAAAAAGCTCCATCATTCCTATAAAAAAAATAATCCCCACATATGAGATTTAATTATCCATTAAGACTAATAAGAAATTATAAAACTCCTAGATATCATAATATATGATTACCATTAAATAAGTTGTTGTGTTATATAAAGTGTGTCACATGCTACATCCAACATATAAAAACCACATCATATTAAGATGGAATTATTAATAAATTTATATTAAATCCTATTAGGGTAAACCATTAATAGTTATTACCTTTATATGGCGAATAATTATTATGAGTTAATAATAATAATGTTTTTAAATAAAATTAATTTTTAAAATTATATATTTTAATATTAAAAATAACTATTTAAAAATATTAAAATTTTAATTTTTTATAAAAAATTAAAATTTTAATTTCTCTATAAAATTATCTTTGGGAGTAATTTTTACACTTTTCAAAAATAATTTATTTTTTGGTGAATAGTATAAAAAGTAATTTTTGAACAACACGACCTTTATATTAGTAATATTTTTTAAAATATAATTTTATAATATATTTATATATTTAAATTCAAATATCGCATTCATAAATAGTGTTTACAATTAAAAAAACCCAATTTATTCATTTTATAAAATAATTAAATATTCTTTGAGAATTGATTTTCTATAAGTTCATATAATTAAATTTTCAGTTTTGGAAATAAGTATTAGATTATTTTTTTTGTCACATGAAACTTATATAAAAAATAATAAGTCACCAAATATCATTATAATCAATAGAATTGATCTTTTTGTGGTATATATAACATTTAACCTTTAAAATATAATTTCCTTAAAATGGGTATTTATGTGTGACACATGCCAATGTGAAGATTAATTTCCCAACACATGGAATGTTCATTTTATAAAATGGATCATAATTTTACACAATGATGTCCATATTTTTTAATATGGAAAATATATTTTTTAGGTGAAAATTTTATTTTTTAGGACTATTTTACATAAGCATATACATATATATAGTTGTTTGTAGTATAGTTACAATGAAACATACACAAACACTCACCAAGGTAGTAACCAACTCTATATCGCCTATGGATAATACAAGTTAAACTATAGTTTTATTTATATTATATATATATATATAATATACTGTTCGATAATACAATCACTACCCCATAAATATTACCCCAAAATTAGTAATGGTCTATCCCTATTGTCAGCCACACAGGCACAACCAATCATCAACATCCCTTTCGTAAGATAAGTCTCATTTTTTCAACATGAGTCCCCTAGACCCTTCAAATCCTAACATTTGTTAACAAAAAACTATAACAAATATTCACCTTCAACACCAATTAATACAACTCTACACAACTCCCATACCTAGTAACCCACTCCAACTCTACTAACATAGAAGGTCATTGTCATCCCTTATGCACTAGACATCAACTAAATCTACCCAAGGTCATGTCATGCTGTATTTACAAAGACAATCCCCCAAAAAAACATGTGTACTGGAATCTCTATATGTTAATTTCAATTATACTCTTTCCATGCTTACCACATCATTTCATCATTTCCTTAACATCAATTTCAATCCTAGCACTATCGAACATCAGCACCCCCACCATCGAGTATGGGTCCACTTGAACTGTTGGCATTTTTATGAAATACAACAAAGAGATACTCCCAATTTATTTGGTGGTTAAAATAATAATGGAGGATATAATTTTATCCCCATACCACAAGATTTAATGTGGGGATTAGTACCACTATCGTGCTCCCCTATCTCTATTAATAACCATGATAGTAGTGAAATAATTATTTTAGAATTATTGTTCAACTAATACTGTCAAATTTATTTCAAATGAATTAAATAAAAATACATTAAATTATTAATATATTTTTATTTATAAAATAATAAGAAACGATTATTTCTCATTTATTTGTATTATTAATTAAATACGATTAATAATCCATAATGGCCAAAATGTCATTTTTCTAAAAAAAATTACTATAGAATATCAATTTAAATTTGAAAGTTACATTTATAAAATTTATAAATATTATTGGATTATATAGAGGACATAATATGTTCCATATCCCTGATTTGTTTCAAATCGGTTATTCTATATTTTCAATAAAAATTTAAATCACTTAGTTAACATCTATTTTTGTAGTTTTCAATTAATCAACTAAAATCTAAAAACAGAATGTTAAAACACTTATAAATTGTTTAAAATTGTTTTTAATACCCTATATGATCCTTTTAATAACCATTTAATGCCAAATGCCATTATTCATGAATATTTTACCAATTTACAATGGAATGGTGTCTTGAAATTTGTATAGTATTTTGGGTTTTTATAAAATTACCCTTTTATACTATTATAAAAATTTGTATTACACCCCTTCATACATGTATGTCACATTATATATATTATCTTATATTCCCCCAATATCCAATCCTGGTTTTCTTTTATAATCTCATAATCCCATTTTTTATCAAATTTATCCTAATCCGTATAATTCTATGGTGTATTGAAAAGTATGATCATGTCCCAAATGAATGTATTCTCCCATTTCTATGTTTTTCTCCTTAATAATCTCATTAAAAATATTTTATTCCATAAAAATATAATTAAATCAGCATGATATTTATAATTATATTTTACTATATTAATATAATAATCCTTATTTCTTCCTCATCATCAACTAATAAAAAATATCATTGTTAGTTCACTATGCAGACTACTGCATCCATAGAGTGATGTCTTCCATTTTTTCAACTCCCCCAATAATGGATGATTATAAGGATTTAATTGGGGAATAAATATGATATATGTATTATAAATATGATTCTAAAATATTATATGATCATTTACCTTCTTTCCTACTCATTCATCATGAAATATAAAAATTAATCATCAATGCATGCGTACTATCTCTTCCATATGTAATGATATTTAGTTTTCATCAACACAAAATGTGGTTAAATTTGAAGATATATTTAATATATATAGATTATTTTCAAAAAAATATTTATATTTAGGATATTATATAACATGTTTATGATTATTTCTTCCATGGTCATCTTATATAAGGAGTGATAAAAAAGTGACCAAATTACCTCAAGTAATCAATATAGGAAAAAAAATCAGTTCAATATATAAATTGAATATAAAAATAAATGATAAAAATTAAATTAAATAAATAATAATAATGTTATAAGATGTTATCTAATTAAATTAGAATAATTAATCTGAAATTTATGTGTCTTTACAGAGTGAATCTTGAACAATGTAAGGGTTTTCATCTCAATTTTCATTTATTGAGACATGTATGGTATTTATGAACCTATTTTTGTTTTTTAGGATTCTATAATACTAATGTTTTACATTTTATCTACAATAACTTTTTACTTGAGGGTATTTAAATATGTATTCAATGTTCTAAATCTCAAGTGTTTTTATTCAATTGTTACTGAAGAGGTATTGGTTTTTCCCCCAAATTTATCTTTTTGAGATATGTTTTTTTTACGCACCAAAAAGTCAATTTTTTCATATGTATAACACCAATTAGATATTTCATATCATGAATTTTCATTTAATAATTTTATTTGAAGCTCAATTTCCATTCCCCTATTTCAATTGGTTTTCATATTAATGTTTCCAATCCCATGACGATTATAATCTCAATATAAATTCATTGAGAGAATTATTTCATTTATACACCAAGATTTATATTAAAGTTTTGCATACTACCAATATGATATATTGAATAATTTATCAGTTTTATTTCCTGTTAGTTATATTTAAATTTCATGATTCAACTTTCAAGGGTTTCATATCCAAATGTTACTGAAGCTTTAAGGGTTTTCATCTCAAATTCCTCCCTTTGAGACATGTTCATAATTTTGAACCTTGTTTCATTTGTTTTTTATATAATTCAAAATTGAGATATAATATGAGGAATTATATTTTAATCATGGTATTTTAGGTTCAATTACAACACCTCTCTTTCAATATGGTTTGATTCAACATTTTCTAATGCCATATTTATTTTCATTTGAAATACCACTCTTTAAGACAAAATTATTATTATGGACCTAGTTTCATTTTTTGGGATTATATAAATTATAATTTAGATATAATATGAAAAATTAAATATTAATCATGGTATTTTAATTTCAATTATAAAACCTCTATTTCAATTTATCCGGAATGAAGTGTTACTCAAGTTTCAAGGGTTTTATTGGAATCAATTATCATTCATTGGGACAAAATACATTTTGGGGATAATGTTTCCTTTGTATGGAACATTCAATAATAATGGTTATATTTCAATTTTACTCTTATTATTTTATGGTATTTTCCAGAAATAAAATGTTATGTGGTTTCTGTATCATTTGATTTAGTTGTTTCCTCAGAAGTTAGTATTTTTATAACCCAATGATCATTTATTTAGCTATAATCATTTTTTTATTTTTTTAATATATTTTTATTATATTATAATATTAAATATTATTATGTGTTGTAATATAATAATTTTAAAGGGATATAAATTCCTTACACGTAATCATTTTGATGAATATTCATCTCTTATTGGGTTTTTTACTTTAACAATCATCCACCTTGTTTCTATGGATGGATAATAGTCATGTTCATTTATCACCTAGTTGTATAATAATTTATCTATATTATATGAACATAAAATTTATCATAATTCATATTAGATGATATTACTCAAGAATTTAGATTACTCTATAGATATATGGAAATTTATTGGTGTTCTTTAAATTTTTTTCTTATAAAAAAAATTACTGGAAAGTTGACAATGTAATGTTTGGCCATAAATATTCTTTATCTAATTGGTTTATGATCAAATTATACCTTTTATTGACATAGTGAAAATTATTTATATTATTTGTTATTATTGACTTCTAACATAGGTTGATTATGTAGTTGATTCTTATATGCCTCATTATAAGAATAATCATGTTTTTTTATGAAAGTGATTACTTTGGGAATGGAATGCAGTGACTTTATTACTTATATGGTTAATGCATTAGACATAATCTGGTGGTGGGTGGGGACTAGAAATTTATAACCCTGCAATTCATCAATCATTCAGATCAAGAAAAACAAGTTTGGGTATTCGGTGTATGGGTTCCCATTTCAAATAGATATGTTTACTATGGTCTCGAATATAAGTGATGTTCCTTGGAATAAGTCCTTGATTGTAGGTTTTTCATGTCTATAATTATGAAATCCATCAGTATGAGATCAATATTATTAATGTAATTTTTTAAATTTATTACCATGTATATATATCATTCTGTCAGTATCATGTTAATTGTTGCTTTATATAGTTTACTTGTTACTGTAATAATAAGTATTCTTAGTTTATGTCCTAATTTAAATATATATATGATTCCCTTACTTCTAATTTGTTCTCACCGGTTTCTTATGATTCCATTCACCATGTTATGAAGAAAATTATTAAAAATGATATTTTTAAAAGGAGAACACAAGTGAAATAATCTGTTGGAGATGTTGAAAGATTATCATGAATTATGTAGTTTCATATATAATTATAAAATTAAATATATGATAGAATGAAAATGGGATCTATCAATTTATATTTATTTTCAAACTCTCTAAATCTCTAAACCTAAAAATATCATTTAAATGTAAAAGATGAAATAATTTTTTGATTTTTTAATTATGTTTGATTATATCGTTCAAATTGAAATTGGTATCAAATAATGTTTTTAATTTTTGAATCTATGATAACTTGATCAGGGAGCATAGGTCTGGGGTGTAAAGTTTTTAAAAAATGAAATATTTAAATAAAATCAGTAATTATTATGTTTATTTGGGCTAATTTGAGGTTAGATAATTTATGGTTGATCAAAAGTCAAAAGATATATATTACAATTTCCTGCAACTATACTATTTAATGATAAGTTGATAATTACAATTTTATTTAGGTATTAGACTAAAGAAACATTATTGAAACCCCTAAGAATATGTCAACGTATTAGATAACCTCTTAATGTTTAGGTAATGTAAGAATTATGTGATATTTCGTAGAAATCCATTATTTTTCAGATAAATGTAATTACAAGTGTATGTGACATAGATAATTTTAAGGGTAATCACCCTATAGAGTTCTGGATTATCATTAACCTAATCATCACTCTAAGGCATCATGACTGGGCCTGAGACAAAAAAACATGGTGAGAGACTTATAATATATTTTATTTAGTTAATAAAATTAACATTGCGAACCATTATGATAATTTTATCAATGATGTTTATTAATTCAGTTAAAAAAACTATTAGGGAAATTATAATTGATATAAACTAAATTAAAAAATAGAGTCATGGGTAGATTTGGATGTTTTATATGTTAAAGAAATTGTGTCATAATTGAAGATATTTTTTTATTGATATTTTCATATTCATATTTTGGATATTATAAAATATATTTAGTTTTTATTATTTGGAAGAAACATGATCATGAAAATTATGTACAAATTTTTATTTTACTATAATTCACTATCTCTAATAACTAAAAAATAAAACACACATTAATGGTATAAAACCTTGTTATTTTCCAATTATGATGGAAAATGTGACATTCTGAGTCATACATAAGGTAACGAGAATGATATTTTATGACTCTCGAAACAATTATATATTCTAATTAATAAGTTATATTTAGTTATGATATTCTTTTACATTCTCATTTTTATGAGTACTATGTGAAACATATAAGGTTATTCTTGAATAGTTTTACATAAAAGTTATGGAAACAAGAAATAAATGGTATTAATAACCTTGAATGTTCATTTTATTACAAGGTAATATTTTTGGATAACTATTTCAGAAAAATGATTTACATATGGATTACTATGGCAATGAGATAATAAAAAGTTGATTGATTCTGATGAAGTAATTTACTTAGTAATTTGTAACCTTGGTATTAAAAATAGATTTATAATTTCATTGGGACTACTTCATCTAATTTTTGGGATTATGATATATACTAATTAAATTTGTAACCATATTAACTAGTGGTTAATATCATTTTATGGTTAAATATAATGTTAATATTTGGATTAATATAAAATATCATTGTATATTAATGTCTTGTAATTTAAATAAGTTGTCAAAAAATTATTTTATTGATAGTATATGAATTTAGGTAATGACTATTTTTATTTTAGAAAGGATAAATCAGATTTTAAGGGAATTGATTTCAATGATTATTGGGTTTAGAATATTTTATGAACATTCAAAGTATTTTTTGTTATCTATTTTATGAATTATGTTAATAAGTTTGATATAACAAACCTCAATCTATCCTAGGTTGAATCAAGATTGATATAAGTTTATTTGTAATAAAAATAGGCCGATATGATATTTTTATAAAGAGGGACATCATGAGGTTAAATTATAAGGAATTAATAATTAACTTATATTAATTTTTCCCCATGTTAACTCCTATTGTTTTAGAAATGGATGGAACATTATGGAAACATTGGTGTGAGGGACAATGTGCTGATTATAAAAATGAATAAACCAAAAAAAGAGATATAGTGAAAAATATGGTTATTATTGAAGACCAAAAATTTTGAATTATGATTAATAATTATAATAAAGTATATATCCTAAACACAGAAAGGAAGTGAAAGAAAATGTCTCGTCGTTTATTAGGTTATGATACTCATCAGACTCACAAGGATAGGGCAAAGATTAAGGTTTAAAAAATCTATTTTGTTAATTGTAATAGTGTTGGTAATTATGCTACAAAATGTCCCAATTCAACAGTCAAAAGGGAGATACTCACAAACAACCATGTGAACAATGTAAATATTTTACAACTACTACTAATGAATTGAATATTGAGATTTCAATCTATAGTTTCTAGTGGTAAATTTCATGTATGTTTTTATTAACTAGTAGATATTTAGTTTTATAAACTACAAGTGGTGTGAATATTATGTAAATAATTATGATAGAATTTGAAAATATATTTCATATGGATCTATATCATATTACTTTAGTAAAATTATTTATTAGATTTAGAATGGGTTATCTCTCATTTAAAAATAATATTGAATAAAATATAAAATAGATAAATCTCATTCAAAATCCTAAATAAAACCATATTCAGATAGTGGTTTATGGTTCATTAAGAGTTCGTTATAAATTTTTTTGAATATAATGGATATTATGAAATTTAATTTTTAAAAGAATGTAGCATCATGAAATCTTTATTTAGTATTACCATTAAATAGTTCAATGTGGTCTATAACATGGGTCACATGCTACACCCAATATAAGCAAACCACAACTTGATAAAAATAAATTATTTATTAATCTATAGTAAAAATTGATAGTAAACCATTATTTTTTATTTTTTTATAAGGTAAATAATTATTATGTGTAAATATTAAAATAATTATATTCAATACAAGAAATTTTATTTTTATTATATATTTTTATTAAAAGTTTATATTTAATAAGGCTATAAATTGATTTTATAATGAGAAATTATTTTTTCAATTCATTACAAAAAATATTATATTTGATTGTATTTTTGAGATTTTACAAATCTAATCAACTTTTTTCATTAATTGTAAAATAATATTGATTTAATTTTATAAGATCTCGTACTTCCTGTAGGTGGTTCCTTATTTAAATTTTGGATTAAATATATATTTTGTTAATGCAATGTTAACTGGATGTTTGAGGATTTTTTTGGACATTCCAAAAGTTCAAGACATGAAGGAAAGGGGAATTTCTACATCTAGTAGATGTTTCATGGTTGTCCAAATGTTAGGAATAATCATGCACCCAAATCATGGTATCCATGAGGAGGGTGTCACGGTTTGGTAAACAGTGCAAGGGGAGATCTAAACTGCACTATCCAAGATAGAGGAATTCTACATGATAGGTGCAGGTTATTAAAAATGGTGATAACCTCAATTAACGATACGACTTGGGTTATTTTTGGAAAAGGATTGGTGTATAGTTGGGACACGGTTTGTAAACTCATGGGCCAAAAAACATTCCCATTAAAATTGATAAATTAAGAAATTTCACCCTCATGATTTTATGAACCTCACCAATTTCTTATTCCAATTCTCCCCTGGATGACTTAGTGATTAACGAAGGCTCCCAAATATTTCAAAGGATCATTCTCATTCGATTATAGGACATTTGTAGTGTCATCAATTAGGGATCAATGCTCCGGGTATGTTTAATTCTCCTCCTTCTATTTTTAAATTAGGGATTTTCGATTTGGTCTTCTTCTTCTAAAACCCTAAAATCCCCTTTTTCTAGTGGATCCAAGTTCAGGGATTCAATGGTTTTATTAATCTAGATGTATGGCTTAGGTTATGGTTGCAATCATCTTTATATTCTAGATAGATGGTCTACATGTTACATTCCAATGTTTTATTGATCATTTTTCATGTGTAGTTGTGATATTCCTTCCCTCTTGATACAAATTGGATCCATTAGTAATATTTTTTAATGTGGTTAGCAAAATAATAGATTTCACCCCTCATGATCCTCATGATATGCATTGAGGTTGACTTGACTGGTTTAGGTCCACCCATTTGGGGTTCTATTTTCCCAGACATGGAAAATTGAATTATTAATTATAGAATTTTATTGTGATAAATTATATCCTAGTATAAACATGTTAATTAGTTAGTTTAGTTGGAAAAGAGAATATTTATGGATTTTTGTAGACAATGATAATGTCATAATGGATTGTTTGGCTTAACATGAAATTGGTTAGATTAAATAATTTGATTAAGCTAATTGACATACGAATTGTACTACAAATGAATTGGTGGGTTAATATATATCACATCATTATCATTTTAAATGGGTAAGTACTTGTAAATTAATGAATTTCTATAATGGGCTAGTGCACATGAATTTATGAATATGTTAAAAGGTATAATGTATGGATATTCATGAATATACCTAATGGGTTAAGGTATGAGAAAAGAAAATGGGTTCAATGAGATATACAATCCAAATGCTTTATGTGATAATGGGTTAAGGGTATATGTTGATTTATGTGTTGATTAAATTATAATATATAAATTTCATGTGTATATTTATGACTATTTTGGATAGGGTATCTGTGGTCAACGGATATATAATCATTTCTACATTCCATGGTAGTATGTGGGGTATTGACCAGAGATTATATGACCATGAGTCAAGTTGGAAGGAAACATTAAACCTATCCACTAGAATACAATGGTTGGTGAGTTTGACTAAGGCACTATTCCTCTAACATATTCATTTTATGAGCCTTCCAGGACAGAGGCTTCAAGTTAAGTGTGACATAATTGATTGGGAAATGGATTCCCTAGAAAGTAAGGTACTTGAAATATTCCGCTACGCAAGATGATTGAAGATATTAGGTCACTGTGTAAATGAATTAAATTCCTAAACCATGGTGTCAAGACCCCCCCCCCCTCCCTAAGGTGTACCCCTCCTGGGTCGGCAATGTGAGAAGGGACATAATGACCTCGAGTCCCTCCTCCAGTAGGCCCCGGGTTGGTGACTAGCACCGAGGGTATAGTAAACACACAAACGGGAGGCATTACCCTATAAGAGAACACATGCAGAAGAGAGAGATAAGATAGACACCAATAAACTCCAACTCGGGACTGGAATATAAAAGAAACCCAAGTTCATATATGAAATGTCATGCAAAAGTACTACAAATTGAAGGGAAAAACTACAAGTACCAAAAATAAAGTAAAACAGCAGCAACCACAAGCCGAAACTGCTCCTGCAACCCCAAGCTTGTAGAAACCATCTTGATCTCCAATCTGCTCTAAGTGACCTGAAAAATAGTTTGTATATACATAGGGTGAGTGTAACAATATACTCACCAGGGTCCTCCCCGAAGACTCTCATGCAAAAGTAATGAAAGAATGCTAAACAACAGTGAACAACAAGTGAAACTAACTCATCACCTAAACAGGTAGACTATAGTCCCAACATCACGATGGATACTCTCACCAAGTAATGTATACAAGAATATATCATATAATAAATAATATCATGGGTACCCCACTACAACTTCCCCACTAGTTTTCCTCTTTTCCCCAACTTCGCACGTCCTGAGCATCTCTCTCCAAAATGGCTTGCCCACAGACACCTGGGCGAAGTACCACAACATGATCCCCGTGCAACAAAACCACCACGTCCACACACCAAAGTAACCATGTATTTTCTTGGAGCCACCACAGATCAAATAATGTGTATCATACGTCGGTTATTATACCTCAATCCATTACTTCCCAAAAATCGAGTAAGGATCCTCATGCCGTCATAGACTATGCATGTTATAGCTATAGTAGTCCATAGAAAACTATATCCAGAATATGTTTGTGTGAATAACCAAATGACATTACAGCCCTCTACACGCATATATGGGGAAAACTAACCAATGTGCCTGCCAGATCTGGTAACTACCAAGAGCAGAGAGCAGGGCCAAAGGGGGTAGTCAGCCATCCATCCTCCCATCAGAATGTTGGGGAAAACACCCCACAGGGCTCAGAATCCCCGTGGTGTTAGTTTCCCATACTAACTGGGTGTATTAGCGTATAGAAAAACAAAAAGTACAGAATATACTATAACTCACAACCTCACTATGGGCATAACCTAGTCTTAGACACAACTTCAGCTAACGTCTCTCACACACCAGGTCTCTACTTCTAAGACCAGGTATTATATAAGTACACAACAATTTAAAGAGCTTAATTCAATTACTTCATTTCCTTTTTATTAGTTCCACTTTATGTTAACTAATTCTTTAAACATTATAAAACCTTGAATAATTCCACATGAAATTTCATTAGCATCATACCCAAGTCAACTGTTCCTTCAAAATTATATCCTCCACATTATGTTCTAGTAACTCCATTCCCATGGGTTAACACCATTTATTCAATTATTCAATATAGAATTACTTTCCCACATTCCCATGTATTCTAGAAAAACATTCTATGCTACTAAACAAAAGGGGCTCAACACGGTGAGTAGATGTATTACCCTTTGGGACTTTTCCACTTCTAGTAGGAGCATATACACATCCTTCCTTGAGAATCTAGGCACAGAACTTGTGTGTCATACCCCGGGTGTATTTTCCTCTTTCGGAATAAGGATAAGTAAGAACAGCAGCCTTGAGCAGTGGGGAAATGTAAAGAAGATAAACAACCAAAAGAAATATCAAGCATCAAAAAATCAGATATGTCATATTACATCATCCCTAGTGTCCTCCCCGACACCCACATGCATAAACCGATGCATCTGGCCATTCTAGGCGTCATCTTCTACCACAACCAAAATCCTCCATGCCCCCACATATCACAACGGCCATCCAGGATCACATCATAGCACAAGTAGCAGGAAAACAACATCACATAAATAGGGATCTTGGCCCTTTAACAATCAAGAGGGTAACTCAGAACCCTTTAATGAATTATCAAACAATCAGTTCTTTAATTCATCTTGAATTAATACATTTATTATTCATAGGTTCCAAATTCGGTAAATCTAATCAGTAATATATCTCAAATAATTAAACATGATTAATGAGGCAATTTGATTAGCATAAAATTACATCAAAAACCAGATTCATTTACATGCCTCTCTACCTTTATCCAAACAATTTTCAATTAATCCCAATTTACATTCTTTATAGATTTCCATCAAGAAAGAACATCTAAGAAAAGAAACAATAGATATCACAATATCTAGAAAAAGAAAAGGAAATAACATATGATCGATATCAATTTATTTATCTGGTTAAAATATTTATTATTTCACTTCCATTTTCATATAGTGCGATTAAACATTCTATCAATACAGTTGCACATAAAAGAAATGAAAAGCACTAAATCCCCTTCCTCAAACAGTTCCTCACGTTCTTTATCCACACAACGGGTCACGATCCTCCTCTTGCGGCAACTGCATCCACCAGAGGAATCCATGGAACGACAACACCAACCAAACCCCTAGAAAACCCCCATTAGAAGCATGGATATTGCATGCTATAACATGGGAAGGAAAAATAGGAGAAGATGATCCCCAAAGGAACGATGATAAAATATACCTTATATTGAAGATTGATTGACACGACTTTGTTGCATCAAAACAGATATGAACCAATCCAAGGAGCAAAGTTTGATTGTGAAACTCTGAGAGGAATGATTGAATGGTTTTAGAGTCTCATAGCCGAGAACAAAGAGGAAGAAAAAGGGAGGAAGATATCTCGTCCCTTTTAAAGATTTAATGGGGCAATGGTTCAAGATATACTTAATTCCCCATTAATAGAGGATCACATTAACCCATGCGTTTTGACCAAGAAAAAAACATCCCGAGCCATAGGAATTATTAATATAGGATTTATGGCCTTTGAGTCAACCTTAAGAGTCCTTAAAATAAGGCTTTAAATGTATTTTATATCAAATGAAACATCAAAGGGGCGAAACTGTAGGAAGTTGGAAACATTGTACACCTACTATTACTGTACACCTATTGTTACTGTACAACTACCAATACTGTACACCTACCGATAGAGGCACCATTCTAGAAACCATGTACACCTACCATTACTGTACACCTACAGTTACTGTACACCTACCGATATTGCTACCGATAGTGCTACCGATAGACCTCACTATTATGGAAACATTGTACACCTATCGATAGTGCTACCGATAGTGTTATTGAAAGACCTCACTGTTCTTGAAACATTGTTCATAGAAATAGATATTTCGCAAAGTATTTGGGATAAGTCACCTTGACCTCTCGGAACACCTCTAACACCACATTTTGACAAATTAATGGACCGGGGAGGTCTGGGCCATTACATCAGATACCTCTCAAAACCATCTCATCCTCAAGAATTCAAAACCCACCAAAAGAAACGGGGTTTGAACAACCACACATCAAGATACCTCTCAAAAGAGAGCAATCCACAAAAGCAACAAAAGAAAATTCATAAATAAAACAGGAGAGGTCTAACCACAAAGGGAACATCATTACATGAAAAGTGTCAAACATCAAACAACTCTAGGTATTGAGCACATATATGTGACTCACGTTACTAGGTACTCTCTTCCATGCCACTGTGTCATGACAAGACACGAACTAAAGGGATAGAACGCTCGCGAAACACCTTCCCCGTATGGTATTGGATCTCTATAGGTAACTCCTCAAAGGTTGCATCATCATCAATATCGATCTCCCCCAAATCGATGATGTGAGAGTCATCATGAAGATAACGATGGAGCTGTTAAACATGGAAAAGATCATGTATCCAACTCATCTGTGGGGGAAGTGCTCCTCGATACTCCATAGCTCCAACACAAGATAACACCTTGAAAGGCCCAACTAACTAGGGAGAAAGCTTACTTCCATGACCAAACCATCACTGCCAACGATGGGGAGTCACCTTCAGAAACACATGATCCCCAACATTAAACTTCAAGGGTCACTTCCTTTGATCAGCATATGATTTTTGATGATCTTGCGCTGTCTTCATCCTCTCACGAATCACTTGGACCATCTCTGTTGTATTATGAACTATTTCCAGTCCAAGAATTGTTGACTCTATGACCCCAGTCTAGAACAATGGAGAACGGAAAGGCCGGCTAAACAAGGCTTCAAAGGACGCCATACTGATAGTGGAGTAAAAACTGTTATTGTAAGAGTACTCCAACTAGGGTAAGAGCCTCATCCATGAACCTCCAAAATCAAGAACACAAGAGTGTAACATGTCTTCAAGGGTCTGGATGGTTCGCTTTGTCTGACCATCCGTTTGAGGATGAAAAGAACTGCTAAGGCATAGTTGAGAACAAAAACCATGTTGGAGGCCTCTCCACACCCTGGAGGTAAAATGAGGATCTCGATCATAAATGATCATCCTAGGGACTCCATGAAGCCTCACGACCTCCTCTAGATACTACCTTGACAAAACATTTACTGATCTCGACTCCTTGATTGCTACGAAGTGGGACGGTTTTGCTAAACGATCCACTACCACCCAAATAGCTTCATATCCTCCCAGAGCTCGAGGTAAACCAGTAAAAAAGTCCATTGAGATGTCCTCCCACATCCAATGAGGAATCTCTAATTGAAGGAGAAGACAACCTAGAACACAGTGTTTGGCCTTCACCTTCTGGAAGACTAAACATCGAGACACAAACTCTACAACCGCACGCTTCATCCCAGGCCACCAAAACTGGCTCCTCAAAGCTCAGTACATCTTTGTCATGCCAGGATTCAATGTTAAAGGCGAACTATGTAAATATTTGAGAACCATATTGTGCATCTTCAAAGGAACAAAAATCCTTCTATGATACAACACTCGGTGTTTCTCATCCTCTGACCAACCATCAAGGGCCTCACTACAAACAACTTGGTCTCTCCAGACCTCCACCTCTAGATCTCCCAACTGGGACACTTCCACCATCTGTATCAGGGATGACTGTACCGTCATCTAAAAAAGACAACCTCTACCCCTAACTTCTCCCATATCAAGATGTAAAGATGATAGTTCTTCCATTACTCTCTATGAATCACTAGATTCATGCATAGAATCACTACGTGACTTTCAGCTCAGCAAATCAGCTACAACATTCCCTTTTCCAGGGGTATATGATATTTCGAAGTCATATTCCTTTAAGAACTCCATCTATTGACACTTTTGTATGTTTAAGTCACGCTGGGAGAAAACATTCCTCAAACTCTTATGATCGATGAAAACCAAAAAGTGCTCACCAATGATGTAATGTCTCCACAACATCAGAGAAAACACCACGGCTACCAACTCAAGTTCATAGGTTTCATTGTTTCATTCATGGGGACGTAAATGCCGAGACCCATAACAAACAATAGACCTCTACTACATGAGAACACAGACTAAACCTAATTGTGAAGCATCGCAAAAAAACATCATAAACTCCCTCAACTGGAAGACAAAGGACTGGAGCACTTACTAACATCTCCTTTAGATACTCGAAAGGAGCCTAACACTGATCAGTCAATATGAATTCTTGATCCTTCCTAGTCAAAGCTGTTATAGGAGTCGCAACTCGTGATAAATTGGCTATGAACCATGTGTAGTAGCATGTGAGACCAAGGAAACTTCGCACCTTTGAAACTATCTTGGGGGCTTCCCAAGACAAAACTGCTTCTACCTTCGATGGATCCACAACTACTCCCTGTTAGGACACAACATTCCCCATGAAACGAACTTCTTGAGTCCAAATCTCACACTTCGAAAACTTCCCAAATAGCTGATGTTGACGAAGAACTCTAAAAAATTCTTGTAGATGCTTTGCATGATCCTCTTCAGATTGGGAGTACGCAAGGATGTCGTCGATGAAAACTACCACAAAACTTTCTAGGAACTCACGGAACACAAAATTCATCAATACCATGAATACATCTGGAGCATTCGTCATGCCAAACGACATTACAAATAACTCATAATGCTCATGATGACAACAGAAAGAAGTCGTCGGGATATCCTCATCTGTCACACGCATCAGATGATATCCTGACTGCATGTCGATCTTTGAGATCCAACTTGCACCCTTAAGTTGATCAAATAAGTCATCAATAGATGGAAGAGGATAGTGATTCTTTATTGTCACTGTGTTTAAGCGATGATAATTTACACACAACTACAAACTACCGTCAGCCTTCTTCATGAACAAAACGGGTGAACCCCACAGTGAAAAACTTGGCCGAACAAAACCACACTATAACAGACCATCAATCTGTATACATAGCTCTCATAACTCAGATGGGGCCATCCTATATGGAGACATAGAGATAAGAGACCTTACTGGCTGTATCTCGATCCCAAACTCGATCTCTCGTCGAGGGGGTAATGCTACAACCTCTTCTAGAATGACATCATGATACTCCTCTATGACCCTAGGAAATGCCAACTGCTGAACCTATAAAGAACTCAGCATCATCTCATCCATCATGGATGGTAAGGATGGAACATGCCTATGAACCATCCGAGGATATCGCTCACCAAAAAAACTCCACCTGCTCTCCATATGAACCAATGAAGATGACATTGTCCCTAAAGCAATCCACGATAGCCTGCAACGAATACAACCAATCCATGCTGAGGATGACATCATATGGTTGTATTTTTAAACATAGGAAATATCCCCAAGAGCGGTGTTTCCCCAACCCTATCCAACAGTATCTACATACTTCAAATAAGTATGCTCGACCTCCAACTGACGTAGTCAATTCAAAGGGCACTAGAAGCATTTCTACCTCAAGTCCCAAAGCATGGACAAGGGTATGTGATATGAAGGAGTGTGTTGATCCTGAATCAAACAAGGCATACATCAAGGTAGAAAACAAGAAATGGGTACCTCGAATGATGTTTGGCTTGCCTGGATCTGGCAATGCTAGATCATGAAGCTGACCACAACCTCTTCCAAGGCCTTTATGACCCTGATGACGACCACCACCATGGACGTGATCTTCTCTCTGAGGATGGGGAGAATCATGGGGCTATCCTCTACCTTCCCCATCTACCCTCAGCTGATATGAATCTGGTGCAACTGGCTATTGCTGGCTCAGCTGGTACTGCCTCAACGGAGGAACCTGGAGCATAGCGCCCGGTGCACGATGACCGCTCTAAAAGGTCTGGCACTCCCGCTGCTGATGGCCATGACCATCATAAGAAAAAAAAGCTCTTAATACCTTGGCATAAGCCTGAGAGTTTCTTCCTCATGAGAAACGAGATGTGAATGACTGGGACCTACCCCCGGCTGAACGGAAACTCTTCTGCCCTGAAAACCGAAAACCCCAGACCACAGCTCTGCTTCGTGAGAAATCATGCTGATTACCCTCTCGTGATGATCATGTCCTGGACAAAGTCCTATCAACAACCTCTGCCCTCGCCAGAACCTCAAGATATGTTTTCTGCATAAATAGGGTGACCTGGTGCTGGATCTCTGGACATAAAGCCTCCTTGAAATGCCTCACCCTGGCCACCTCATCTGGTAACCTGTCCGAAGCATATCATAAAAGGTTCCTGAAACAGATTCCAAACTCTCAAACAATTGATCTCCCATGTATAAGGGTAAGAAGCTCTTGGAAACTGGATGCCTTCACAGTTGAAGAAAGAAACACGACTCTAAACCTATCTTGGAACTCCTCCCATGAGATCGCTAACCTCTCACGATCCCCGAGGAACAAGAACCACCACTTCCTTGCTGCTCCATGCAGCACCGTAACATCCAAGGACACCAAGTGCTTTTTACGAGCACGAATCGACCTGAAGCTGATCTTGAACTCCTCTAACCAGTCTTCTGTGACTACATCTGAAAAATAGCCCTCATACTTTTACAGACTCTGGCATTGAAACTCTCAGAGTGTCTTCCTCCATGTTTCATCGTCGTCAACCTCTACCCCACAGCGATCTTTTGGAACATCATGTTGGACATTTTCTGTGCAAACCTGACGAGGACATCGACCTGGAGCCATGTCTGTAAAATAAAAAATTGTTAGAGCTCCTAGTCTTGGAATATGGAAGACTCAACGTAAATTAATTAATTATTTCCTTTTATTTATTTTAGGTTAACCTATCCCACATTCTACCCATTTAGATACAGGCACAAAGAAAAATGATGCATTATTCTCTCCTAGGTCTCTACCCTACAACTAGTATCACCTTGTTTAGTAGCCATTGTAAACTTAAAGGTCTATACATCAGATCATAGGGGGCCCTAAACGCCTATGTCTCAGCCAGTCTCCAGTTTTTACCTCATTTGCTAAACAATAATGACATTGTTTCCCTACCAACTCATGTTACCTCACCTATGACTAACTCCAAACTACATCCTATCCCTCAACCTCCATCTGATACCACTCTGTCACGACCCCCACCCCAAATATTGTACCCCTCCAGGGTTGGAATTTTGGAAAGGGTGATAATGACCCCCAAGTCCCGCCTCCAGTTGGCCCCGAGTTGGTGACTAGCACCGAGGGTATAGTAAACACACAAATAGGAGGCATTACACTCTAAGAGGACACATGCAGAAGAGAGAGATAAGATAGACACCAATCAACTCTAACTCAGGACTGGAATATAAAATAAACCCTAGTGCATATATGAAATATCATTCAAAATTACTACAACTAGAAGGGAAAAATTGTGAGTACCCAAAGAAAGTAAAACAGCAGCAACCACAAGCCCGAATATATTGTGCAACCCCAGGCAAGTAGAAACCATCTTGATCTCCAACCTGCTGCAAGTGACCTGAAAAATAGTTTTTATATACATAGGGTTAGTATAACAGTATTCTCAGTAGGATCCTCCCCAAATCCTCTCATGAAAAAAAAAAGAAAGCATGCTAAAGCATAGTGAACAACATGTGAAACTAACTCATCACCTAAACAAGTATAATAGGTTCCCAACCTCACCTTGGATACTCCAACCAAATAACATATACAAGAATATATCATATAATAAAGAATATCAAGGGTACCCTGCTACTACTTCCCCACTGGTTTACTGCTTTTCCCCAACGTCGCATGTCCTAAGCATCTCTCTACAAAAAGGCTTGCCCGCAGACTCCTAGGCGAAGCACCAAAACATGCACCTCATGCAACAAAACCACCACGTCCACACACCAATGTAACCAAGTATTTTCAGGGATCCACCAAAGCTCGCATAACATGTATCATACGTCAGGTATTATTCCTCAGTCAATTATAGCCCATAAACCGAGTTAGGATCCTCAATCCATCACAGCCTATACACGTTACACCTATAGTAGTCCATAGAAAACTATATACAGAATATATGTGTGTGAATAACCACAGGCCATTGCATCCCTCTACACACATATTTGGGGAAAAATAACCATTGTGCCTGCTAGCATAAGTAACTACCAAGAGAAAAGAACAGGGCCAAAGGGGGTAGTCAGCCATCCATCCCCCCACTAAAATGTTGGGGAAAAAACTCCCAGGGCTCATAATCCCCAGGGTGTCAGTTTCCCTTACTAACTGGGTGGAGTAGCATATAAAAACACAAAAATTATAGAATATACTATAACTCACAACCACACTATGGGAATAACCTAGTCTTAGACACAACTGCAACTAACATCTCTCAGACTCCAGGATTCTACTTCAAAGAATCCTATAAGCACACAACAATTTGAAGAGCTTTATTCAATTACTTCATTTCCTTTTTTTAGTTCCACTTTACGTTAATTAATTATTTAAAAATTAATTAACCATGAACAATTCCACATTAAATTTAATTAGCATCATACCCAAGTCAACTGTTCCTTAAAAATTACAACCTCATTATTATGTTCCAGAAACTCCTTCCCCATGGGATAACACCATTTATTCAATTATTCATTATAGAATTACTTTACCACAATTCCAGGCATTCTAGAAAAACATTCTATGTTACTGAACTCAAAGGGTTCAACACAGTCAGAAGATGTACTACCCGTCAGGTCTTTGCCGCTTTTAGCAAGAGCATATACCCATCCTTCCTTGAGAATCTAGACACGGAAAGCACATGGCATACCCCGTGTGTCTTTTCCTCTTTCAGAAGAATGATAAGTAAGACCAACTGCGTTGAGAAGTGGGGAAAAGTAAAGCAGATAAACATCCACAAGAAATAGTAAGCATCCAACAATCTCATCCGTCCTATTCCATCATCCCTAGTGTCCTCCCCTACACCCAGATGCATAAACCGATGCATCTCTCCATTCAAGGCATCATGTGCTGCCACATCCAAAAGCCCCCATGCCCCCACATATCACAACGGCCATCCAATATCACATCATAGCACGAGCAGTAGCAAAAAAGCATCACATAAATAGGTATCCTAGACCTTTAACAATCAAGAGGGTATCTCAGAACCCATTAAGGAATTATCAAATAATAAATTCTTTAATTCATCTTGAAATAATAGATTTTTTATTCATAGGTTCCAAATTTGGGAAACCTAATCAGTAATCTATCACAAATAATTAAACATGCTTACTGCCCCAATTTGATTAACATAAAATTACAACAAGAACTAGATTCATTTACATGCCTCTTTATCTTTAGCTAAAAAATTATCAATTAATACCAATTTACGTTCTTTACCAATTTCCATCAAGAACGAACAGACAATCAAAGAAAACATATATATCACACTATCTAGAAAAACAAGAGGCAATAACATATGATCGATATCAATTTATTTATCTGATTAAAATATTTATTATATCAATTCCATTTTCATCCACTGGGATTAAACATGATATCAATACAGTTGCACATAAAAGAAAAGAGAATCAACGAATCCCTTACCTCAAAAAGTACCTCACATTCTTTATCCACACAACGGGTCACAATATCCTCTCGCGACAACTGCATCCACCAGAGGATGCCATGGTACTACAACACCAACCAAACCCCAATAAAAACCCCATTAGAAGCATGGAGATTACATGATATAACATGGGAAGGAGAAACATGAGAAGATTATCCCCAAAGGAATGACGATAAAAAATACCTTATATCGAAGATTGATCGATATAGCTTGGTTGCATCAAAATAGAGCGGAACAAATCTGAGGAGTAATGTTTAATTATGCAACTCCAATAGGAAGGATTGAAATATTTTATCATCTCATAGCCAAGAACAAAGAGGAAGAAAAATGGAGGAAGATATCTCATCCCATTTGAAGATTTAATGGGGAGACGGTTCAAGATACACTTAATTCCCCATTAAAAGAGGATCGCATTAACCCATGTGTTTTGAAAAGAAAAAACAGCCCGAGCCATAGGAATAATTAATATAGGATTAATGGCCTTTGAATCATCCTTAAAAGTCCTTAAAATAAGGCGTCTAATGTATTTTATGTTAAAGGAAATGTCAAAGGGGCGAAACTGTAGGAAGTTGGAAACACTGTACACCTACTGTCACTGTACACCTACCATTACTGTACACCTACCGATAGAGGCACTATTATAGAAACACTATACACCTACCATTACAA
Source organism: Viscum album (assembly GCA_963277665.1). Classification (NCBI taxonomy): domain Eukaryota; kingdom Viridiplantae; phylum Streptophyta; class Magnoliopsida; order Santalales; family Viscaceae; genus Viscum; species Viscum album. The sequence continues at coordinate 1,444,476,673 of OY728151.1, read as the reverse complement.
TGCACCTACCGATACTGTACACCTACCAATAGAGGCACCATTTTAGAAACATTGTACACCTACCGTTACTGTACAACTACCGTTATTGTACACCTACCGATAGAGCTACTGATAGTGCTACCGATAAACCTCACTATTCTGGAAACACTGTACACATACCGTTACTATACACATACCATTACTGTACACCTACTGATAGTCTACCAATAGTGCTACCGATAGACCTCATTGTTCTGGAAACACTGTTCACAGAACTGGAAATTTGGAAAAGTGTTGGGGATAGGTCACCTTGACCTCCCAGAACACCTCCAACACCACATTTTCACAAAGTAATGGGTCTGAGAGGTTCATGACATTACACCTGGAACATGTGATGAAAATGAATTTATTAATGAAGATTAAATATGTGACGAAAATGGAAATAGTGATAGAAATGGATAAAGTAATATTTTTTAACTAATAGAACATATGTTATCTTTTACATACATTTCATTTTATTTATGACTTGAATGGAAAATCTATTTATACTAGATATATTTTAGATAATGTTGGTGGTGGCCTACTAATTTTTACTCACACCCTACATGGGCTGTCATTGGGTAGCTGAGAAGATTTCATGGTTGTGGTTCAGGAAAAGGTTAAAGGACATATACTGGGGAGTTGAGTTGGTAATGGAATGTGCCTAGATAAGGATTCAGACATGGTGTTGGGATCAGTTTACAAGATTTATATTTTATTCATTATTTTGGGTTTCCCTTCACCTTTGGGAACTAATATCATGGAAATTTCTATTTCTTATTTAGTGGGGGTTTTTACCCTGTTTGGGGAAATGGCTAGAAATTAATGTTTCTAGTTGGTTGTTTATTTTTTCTATTATTTCAAATTTTATCAATTTTTATTACTCTAATAAAGAGGTTATAGTCTCCCAATGTGATCCATTTGTCCCTCGCTACCATTTAGTGACCTCTGGAGTATGGGGAGTCCATCATGGTGTCATGTGGCAACCCAACTTGAGGCACTAGTTGAGTGGATTCTTGGTCAGGTACGTTATAAAATTGTATCATAGTGGTTACATTGTTTGGGATTATTTCTTTAGATAGTATATTGGATATTATGAGGAGTTGGTCCTTGTAAATTATGTCATGATTCAGAGTATCTTACCCATGTAAGAGAGAAACCCCAAGTCACCAATGGTGGTATTGTTGTTCTTAGTGAGTGTTGATACTATTTAATGATATTTCACCATTAGATGATGCACTTTTTGTATGATATGACTGTTTTATGATATTTTAGTGATGGAAAAAATTGCACAATGTTTTTCATTCATTCATCGTCATATATAACCATGGGATAAAGGTGGCATACATCATGATAGGAACACACATGATGGGTGTGTGGGACATGAAGACTAGGATGAAATTTACATTCTTGAAAATTTTAACAAAATTGTTTCTAAAATAAATAATCTAAATTTAAAAATGGAATCAATGTTAGAAAATGATTAAGGAAATATAAATAATGAAGGTTATGAATGAGTTAACATATTAGATGTAATAATTTATGTACATTTACCTAAAAGGAAAAACATATGTTGTGAGTGTATAAATTATTTTAAAAATGTTCATTAATGAATGAAATGTAACTATCTGTGTTTTTTTACTGCAATTTATACATGACCCATGGTTGCGATGGTTGAGGGTATTGTTTTCGGTGTGATGATTTTTCTTGGGATTGAGTGTGTAGTATGAGTTGTTATGGATTGAGAAGGGCCTTGTTTTATGTAATTTTCATATGTTTTGTGTTATATATTTTCAATATTCATACTTTTAATTTTACGAAGATACCACAACGATGACTTGTTCTATTTAAACGACGATAGGAAATCACTTTGAATTATCTTGTAGAATTGGGGAAGGAAATTTTGGTAGATAAGGATAATATAAAATTTTATTAGTTCTATAGGAACATCCCTATTTTTATGAAAATGATTGGATTCACCCAGTTCATTTTTTCTTGAGTATATTTGAGCTAACTATTGAGTTTCAGCTACACCACACTAGAGAGGATGGACCTGAGTAATCTAGTTTATAGATAGAGTCAATCTAGAAAATCTGTGATCCTCAAGTTACTCCTATAGAGATGAGAGTCAAATCGGCACCTTATATGTTTCAAGTGTAGGAGAAATACTACTGGGACATCATAGTTTAGATAGAGAAACTAGAGGGTTTATTATGGAATGGATTCCGTGTAAGGTTTATATAACACACCAATGTGGATAACTTGAGGTAGTGGAAGGCTACATTGTTTATGAGTATCACTTAGGGGACTATGATAGTGATGGATTATACCATCTATTTCACCGAATTTAATGTTTCACTCCTTATTTGGTATGGTATCAGACAGAGATGACATTGAAATTCTGATATTGAATTAGATTTAAGATTAAATATCAGGTTCATATCATTTTTTCAATAAGGTTTTCCCAACTGGTAGATCACGCTTTTTTTATGAAGGAAATATCAAGGATTCCCCTAGTGGTGGATGTGTGGTATCAATTTGGTGATCCAGTGGTGTGTCTTCAGACGGTATAAAGATACACTTTTAGTGTTTTCATATGGGCAATGGTGGGTGTAGTAGTTAGAAAATTGAACCATCTTCAAAGGGAAGTGGCCTGGTGTTTTTATATTAATTAGGCAGGCCATGAAACTAATGTCTTCAGTGCCCCTAACCACTAGTTGAGGGTTGAGAATGAGGTAGACTAGGGAATTAGTACAGGTTTTATTGGAACCCTTTGTAATGGTGTAATTGGGGAGGTTTGAGACTAGTGCAGATAAAATGTTAGGGGTTGTTTACCCTATACAAGGTTCTCTGTTTGAGCTCTACTGGTTTTCTGAGTAGAGGTGGGAGATGGGGTACTCAAGGGGTGAGAGAGTTTATATCATTTGGGTAGTATAACACATGAATGATAGACATGGGCCTATGGTAGAGTTTCAAGTCACCTTCATGAAGTTCATCCTATAATTGGAGGTGGAGTGGCTAAACCATCAACTTTTTTACGTGTGATTTTGGTGTCATCAATGCTTTCAAGTACTTTATTTAATATAGGTGCCTATAATTATATCATAATTTTTCCATTTTGGGATGTGTTGGGACTATAAGTGGGACATATTTAAGGGTTTATGTTTATTAATAAACTATTAAGGGTTTGAGAAGAAAATACGAGGTTGTGTGAGGGGTATTCTCTTGAATTTGGTGGGTACCGTTTCATGTGGAATTTTTTGCACTCCATATACCATGATTTTTTCTAATAATTAGTATGGATATGATGGGGTTTTAACAAATCCATATCAACTGTTATTTCCAAACAGTAACATTCTCATCTCTTATGGGAGACCCTTATGTCCATCGTGGGTAATGGGATGTCTATGTAGGTCAAGAAGTCTCAGTTTTTTAGTATTTATGTGAAATCATTGTCCAAGTGGCTTTTCTTATGCTTGATGATGGAGGAGGGGACTTTCTCATCTCTCCACTTATGGTGGATCGGTTATACGTTGTGTTTCCTGACAACATCTTAGGGATTCCGCACAAGAGAGAGGAAGATTTCATGCTATAGTTACAACCGGGAGTAGAACCAGTTTCCATTCATCATTATGGAATGGAACCAGTGAAACACTAGGAACATAATACTCAGTTGGATGAGTTAGGGAATAATTTTTTTATTCATCCATTTACATCACCTTGGGGATATCCAATTCTGTTTTCTAATAACGATGATGGATCTTTTTAGTTGTGTGATGATTATAGGAATCTGAATCAGATGCCAGTAAAGAACTGATTCCATGTTCCTTGAATCGTTGATCTGTTTGTCTAGCTGTGTAGTGCTTCAGTATTTTCAGAACTTGATATGAGATTTTGGTATCATTTGATAAGGGTGAGGCCTACTGATATAATGTTTCCATCCTTCAAAAGTAGGTATGGGGTGTATGAGTTTGTGGTTATGGTGTTCAGAATGACTAATGCATCATTACTGTTCAAGGCCCTAATGAACTGAATATTTCACCCATATATATATCACTTTGTAATATTTTTTATTTTTTTCATCTTAGTTTACTAAATGATTTAGGATGATCATTCCAAACATCTTGATAATGTCCTTGGTATACTAAGTTGAAATAGGTTATATGCCAAGATATCCCAATGTAATTTTTTGATCCATTGGGTGCATTTCATAGGAATCATTTTCTCAAAGGATGTTGTTTTAGTGGATCCAGATAATTTTTAGGCATTTTTGTCTTTGGAGAATCCCAATAATGATTGGCATGTCCAAAGATTTCTATGATATAAAGGATATTACCAATTGTTCTTCAAAGACTTATCCTAGAGATAAGTTCTAATATTAGGATTAACCGTGAAGGGTATAAATTTTTAGTGTTCTATGACATCTGAGAATTTATTTCAGAATTTAAATAAGTTGTTGACAATAATGCTGGTGATGATGTTACCTAAGCCAGGTAAGGGTATACCTTGTATTGTGAAGCATCTCGTGATGGGAATTGGGATGTGTTAATGAAGGATGATTGGGTGGATTTATATGGGTTGCAAAATTTGAGACCACATGAATGAAATTACCATACACATGATCCAAAAGTCGATATGGTGGTTTATGCCATAAAATGTTGGCAGCATTACTTGTTAGGAGAACATTTTTTGATGTATACAGATAAATAATTTTAAATTGAATTTTATCTCAACATGATTAGTGTATTATTTAATGAATATGGGTTAAATAAACGCATTCTCTTTACATTATGTTGGTTTAAAAATTGTGGGAATGAAATAGTGTCTTTGATCCCAAGAGTCATAAGCCTCAAAATTAGGTGATTCGAGAATCAACATTTCAGTGGAACATGGTGGCGTTTTTTATTGAGACGCACCTCAAGGTACATAATGATCAAGGTAAGATGACCCTTACAACATTGGAAGAGAAATCCACACTACTAAGAAAGAATAAGAAATTTAAGTGTGATCCTAAATGATTTTCCTTGAAGGACTGTTTTAAAGGTGGGGAGTCACCATCTAGTTGGACCTCAGGAGATAATGGGACTATTTAGGTTTTTGGTTGTGTGGCCGTGCCAATAGGTATGTGGGAAAAATTGATGTGAGAGTTTCATGAATCAAACTTGGTAGTGAATTTTGGATTCACCAAGATGTATTGTGGTCGGTATAGGTTGTATTGTTGTTCATAAATGAAGAAAAGGGTGGTAGGTTTCATAGCGATATGCTTTACATGTCAGTCGATTATGGTTTAGCAACAACGACTGAGTGGTTTTTTCTAGCCATTTCAAATTATAGAATATAAATGGTATTACATGACAATTAATTTCATGGTGGGTATTGAGAGGATTCCTTATATGTTTTATTTGAATTGGGTAGTGGTGGATTAGTTGACTATAGTTACTCATCTCTATCCAATCTGAGAGACCTTCACCATTGATCAGTCAGAGGAACAATATGTTCAGGGAATATAGTTGTCGCATGAGGTACTATGGACTATTTATTTAGATAAAATCTGTATTTTATGTCATGATTCTAGTAGGTATTATAGAGGCATCTTGGTACCAAATTTGTTTTGAGTAAGAATTTCCACCCAAAAATGGATGGGTTGTCAGAGAAAACTATATAGGTAGTAGAGGATAAGATGAGGGATTTTCTTTTCTCTTATGGTGGATTATGAGAAAACCATTTGAATTTGTTTTAGTTGTCTTAAAAAACTAGTTACCATGATTTTATTTAGATTGAACCATTTTAGGTGCTTTGTGGTAGACCATGTATATCTCCACTGGGTAGGTTAGATGTGAGAAAATGAGAGTTATTAGGACTGAGTCTCCTGTAGCAGACATCAAAACAGATTCATTTTATCCAAAAACATATGGAAACAACTTATAGTGGGATGATTTCACATGTGGATCATCTTAATAGACCTTTTATGTTTGTAGTGCGTGATCAATTGTTTATTTTGGTGTATCCATGGTTGGGTCACCATTAAATTCAGAAATAGGGAAAGCTGAAACCCAGGTATAGGGGACTTTTTGAAATTGTGGAGAGTATTAGATTGGCGGTGTGCCGCTTGGACCTTCCACAATGGTATAATTGTATTCACGATGCATTTCATATTTCATAGCATCAGTAGTATCACCCTGAACCATACCATGTGATTGATTTTGAGGATGTATATCTTTAGCCTAATATGTCTATTGAGGAGAATATGTTTCATATTATGTATCATAGTAAGAATATTTTATGGGGTAATATTATATCATGGGTTAGTGTTTTATGTAAGAATTGTAATTTTTATGAGGAAATTTGGGAATGGGATTCAAATATATGGGCCTAGTGTCCCGATCTCAATTCATTGAATCTTTAGTGATGCTTGGAGGCATGAATCGAGCATGATTCATTATAAGGTGGAATGTTTGTAAAATCCCAAAATATTTTGGAGGTATTTCATTATTTAAATATTGGTTTGAATAAATTCATTTTTCTAATTAGAATTTTTAATGAATTTATGAGGAAGTTGGATGGTTTTCTTGGTGTTTGGGATATGAATGAAAGGGGAATTTGGTCATCTGGTGAAAGTTCCATAGTTGAAGCAGGTTTAGAGAAAACCATGTTTCCAAAATTTTCTAGCATAGAGGAGAGGTACACAGCTCGATAAACCATGTAAGGGGGAGATCCAACCCACATAGTTTTAGACAGTAGCATTCTGCACAGTTTCCACATGGTTTTTCAAACTGTGTGAGATACAATCATAACAATGTTACATGGATACCACTTGGATAGAGGCCGGTGCATATTAGGTGCATGGTTTAGAAAACATGGTGGGAAAACCATTTACCCCATTAAAAATTGAAAAATTAACAATCCCACCATAGGATTCTAAGAACCACACTTGATTTTCGTCAGCATTCTATCCCTTGACAACCTAGTGATGAAAAAATTCTCCCAATACATACCAAGGATCGTTTACCTTTAATCCTAGGTTGTTTATATTGTCTTTGGTTTTGTATCGATGTTTTGGGTATGTATAACACTCATCTTTCTTCTATTCTCTAGATTAGGGATTTTGAATTTGATCTTCTTATTACAAAACCCTAAAAATTATTTTTTCTAGTGGATCATAGGTTGTTTATTTGAAGGGTTATTGAATCTAGATATAAGTCTAAGGATAAGGGTTCATTTGTATTCAGATTTTAGTTCGGTCTTTAACAAGTTATATCCAATATTTTTATTATCTATTTTTTTATGTCTAGTTGTGATATTGCTTCTGTCTTGATGTTTTTTATTCCATTTGTAATATTTTTTAAATTGATTATGTAAATGATATATTGAACCCCTCAAGATCCCCATTGGATGCATTGGGGTAGACTCTATATATGAAGTCCCACACATGTTGGCTGCCACATTCTTGAACATGGATCATTTTAATATTAAGTATGGATTTTTCATGTGATAAAGTAATGCCCATGATAAATATGTTGATTTGTTTGTTTATTTGGAAAGGAAATATTTATGGTTGGTTTTACAACTTTATAATGTCATAATGTATTTTTTGGAATATAAAGAAATGGGTTATATGAAATAAATTGATTATTCAAGTTGACTTATGAGTTTTACATTAAATGAATAAGTGGGTTAATACAAATGAAATGGTGAACATGTAAAATGGGTAAGTAATTTTAAATTATTTAATGTGTTTAATGGTATAATTAATGAGAATTTACGAATATGGTAAATGGGATAATATATGAAATTTTTGGAATATAATTTATAGGATAAGGCATGAGAAAATGGAAATAGTTTAAATGGGATGTATAATGTAAAAGGTAATTGTCCCAATGGGTTAAGGATTGATGTTTCTTTACCTATTAAATAAATTATAATGTGTGAGTTTTATGTGTATTGTTGTGCATGGTTTTTTATATGGAATATGTGGTTAATTGATAAATAAGAATGTGAACATGGATTGGTGGTATGTGGGGTATTGACATGAGGCACTATGACTATTGGCAAGGATGGACTGAGGCTCTAAACATGACCCTTGAATGCATGGGTTCGAGATTGATACTTCTATACACCCAAAAAAATGTATTGCATGAGACTACCCAGAATGAGGCTCCAAGGTAAGTGTGATATAATTTAGTGTGAAATTGATTCCCTAGTATGATAGGGACTTAATGTATCCCCATATACAAGATAATTGACCATCTTAGGCTATTGTGTAAATGAATTAAATTCCTAAACCATGGAACATGTGATGAAAATTAATTTAGTAATGAAGATAGTATATGTGATGAAAAGTGAAATTGGTTCATATATGGATAAAGTGAACTTTTTTAACTAATAGAACTTGAGTTGTATTTTCATTACCATTCCTTTTACAGAGTATGTTCATGCACAATCAGTTTATATTGGATATTTTGTAGACATCATTGATGGTGGCCTACTAAGTTGTACTCACATCATACTTGGGCCACCATTGGGTACCCAATCATATATTAGGGTTTCATGTCAGTTGTAATAAAATTTATTTTTCCCTAGGCCCTTCCATTATGAAAATCCAGTGTTGAGGTGTTCTAGGATCTTTCCGTGGCTTACTTCAAGTGTTTTCCAAATTTTCTAGGTTTTCCATTGGAATGTCTGTGTGATGGAATGTCAGTACGTCAATAAGTCAAGGAGAATTGAAATCGATGAGTCATGTGGAGTCTTCATTGGTGAGTTGGGTGGCCTTAGCACTAGAAGAATATGGGTGTCGATATCAGTGAGTAGAAGGAATCAGCATCTATAAGACACGGTGTCAGTAGGTTATGGAATCAGTAGGTCAGGGCATCGGTAGGTCAAGGAATCGGTAGGTCAGGGTTTAGGTAGGTTAGGGCGTCTGTAGGTATTTGCATTGGTAGGTCACGACATCGATAGCTTAGCATTGGTATCCTGGCATCGTTATTTCACCCATCAGTGGCTCGGAGTCATTGACTCACCCATTAGTGACTCATTTCCAGTTTTCTGAGTTTTCTCAGTTTATCCCATGTTATGTGTTTTTCTCCATTTAATGTTAATCTATCAACTCATAGACTTCTTTTGTTTTATCTCCACAATTTCTAAGGAGAATTATAAACTCTAAGTTAAATTCAACGTGTGAGAATCCCATGCCACATGATCAAATGACAATCTGACATTCATGTACTTTAAAATATTCTCCCTGATTTTTGGATCAAGAATCATCTTATGTCGAGATCCTCTCTCCCTTCTTCCTTTTCATTTCTCTTGGTGCACTAGATAGTTTCGTACGAGACGAGTTGTGTGTCCTTGCTGGAGCACTTCCCGTTCAGCCTTTGTTGAGTTCTTCCTACAAATTGCATCATCCCATGTTCTTGGTGCATGAAGGAACTTCGATCCCTTGATCAAAAAGTAGGGATGTTATTTTTCTTCTCATTAATTGTACACATGGAAGGGTGGGTATATTAATGGTTTCTTGTATAGAATGGCTGGATACTATTCTTAAAACGAGAATGAAAAAGGAATTTAATATGATCAAAGGATAACAATTTTAAATAAAATAATGGTATGGGTGTGGTATGATATAGGTCGCCTATTTTATTTTGTTATCATTGATTCTTTTGTGACTATTGTGGTTGTATGTTTTCTAAAAATCATGGTCATTGGTTGTATTTTCTTGTGCAATGGTGGTTTTCTATTTTGTTTTGATGTTTTATTGTACATATGTAACATGAAATATGATTAATCACGTACAATCAGTTATATAAATGGATTACCTAGGATAAAATATGCACTATGATCAACCCAGTTATATTAAAGTGGAGATTAAATAACATGTGTCAATTAAATTTAAATACAGTTGGTTTGATTGTTTCGATTATGTTATGTGTGTTATCGTATGGGCTCTCTGTGTTTGGTATATGGGGTAATAAAAGGTGTGTGTTGGTCTATCAATCCGAGAGATTGTTTGATTGTCGAATGGATGGACTTATAGGAAGTATAAAATCATTTGTTTTTTTCTGACACTGTATAGATGATTGGGTAGTGGGACTGTAGGATGGTTGTGAACATGTCATGTAGTGGTACATCATATGAGATTCATTTGGGTATCCGGGCTATAGGGATGGGTTTTTGGTAGGAGGAATTAGTGATATCAAATTGAATAATGATAGTTGGTAGTATTTGAATGAGGATGTGTAGTGGGACTGCAAGTATAGTTTTGTGTTGTTGTGAAGTGGGACAATAGTTTGGTTTTGTTCCTTGTTTGGTATTGTTTCGGTTTTCAGTTTCCTGGTAGTTTTCAAATAATTTAATGTGAATAACTTTAAATAAATAAATGGTAATTGAATAGAAAGGGGGTTGGGATTATTCATAGAAGTGGTTTTTTAATGGTTTTTCATATAGGGGTAGAAGAAAAAGCAGTACTGGTGTGGGCTTATTGTTTGTTTATGTGAAACCCATAGGTTGGGGATGAGTGTTTGAATACCTATATATATAGAATTTAGTTCCTTGTGATTTCGTTATTCACCCCACCCTTGTTGAGTACCATGTGTCAAACATAACTATCTCATGGGGGAGGGAGTCTTTCCCAACATCCTGGTGGGAGGATAGGTGGAAAGTTATTGACTCTCTTCCTCATATCCTCTTCTAGGATCATACTGCTCAATCATACCTGGTTAGGATATAATGCCTTGAGGATTATCATAGTACCATATTATTTGGGAAAGGTTTTTTGTTGATGAGGTGCTCAGGTTTATTTAGGAAACATATATTTTCCCAAGTTTCTTCGGGATGAGTTCCAGGTGTCTTCGAGTGTGGTGTGTGGTTGTTGAGTCCCAGGTGTATTTAGGTGTTGTGTGTGGTTGTTGAGGCCCTTGTGTCTTCAGGCATGGTGGTGGTGGTCGTGGCCCAAGTGTCTATGGGCGTGGTTGTGTTTGGTTTGAGGACCATGTGTGTGCAGGAAGTTTACGACAGTGGGACTATGTATGGGAAGAGCGGAAAAGTTACGAGGATAGATCGTTAGGAATGAGTAGTTAACTAGTGGGAAAGTGGTGTGGTGTACATAAATGTCAATATTCTTATATTATTACATAACATTACTTGAGTTACTTTGGTGTTAGTGCATTCGTGTGGTTGGGCTGGTTAGTATTCCTTCGTTGGTGCTTGAGATTCTTCTGTTTTTTCACAGGGGCATTAGTATATTCCCTCACTTGTGCTCGAGCCGCTTTTGTTTCCCTACTGAGTATATTTTTATGCTCTCCCTATGTATATAAAACCGTTTTCATGTTTCTAGGATGAAATTGAGGACCATGTTGGACCTTAATAGCTCAGATGTCAGGATGGTTGATGTCGTTGCATAGTTTATTTTCCTTTGGTACATTATTTGGGAGTTTTTTCATACTTTGAATCAGCTTTAAAATTGAACGTGTATGTGGGAATGGATTTTGGCATTACATTTACCTTTGGTCTTTGGTGTTGTTGCGATTTACCATATTATCTCATGACCATGTTTTATAAAATGGTAATGCCTTCCAAATTATGTGAGATTCTATACCTTTGGGGATAGTAGCCACTATGGGACCTACTAAAGGAGGGAATCGCGGGATCATTATCTCTCCTTCATTTTGAGGAAGGAGTGGATGGGCACTTTGTCATCCCTTACCATATCTTGAGTAAAGAAGGTCATGATAGAATGGTATCAGAGGCAGGTTGTTGAGATATAGTATGTTGTTCTGGGATAGGCATAGGGAGGATTACATGGGTTTGTAGGGAAACAATGTTAGGAAATAATGATTCATGAAATAAACCAGGGATGATCTTCTAGGAATCAATATTTTAGGCCCCCCAGTGATCTGATTCATGGGATTTAGACCTAATGAATGATCATGAGAGGGTACACTGATTATAGAGTAGAGACCCTAGGAGAGTTACATGAATCATAATGACATGTGTTCTAGTGTGTTTTGGGAATTTGGGAAATTTAATTTTAAATAAAGTGTTAAATGATAATTTCCACACGACATGGTCTTAGGAGTTCTTGTTTTCTTTTTCAGCTATGGAACCCAGTCATCGACCATGAGTGGTACAATAAATCAATGCACAGTATGCTAATCTGGTTGAATAGTAGAGGACTGATCGATAGGAGGAGCACAACTACTTGATGAATGAATTTCGTACCTTCCAGTGGAAGACTCTTGGAAAGTACAGGGGCAGCGTCTCAGAAATAGAGATAGAGAGAAGGCTCAAGGAGCTGGTGATCGATTATAGCTTGATCAAGGATTCGATAGAGTATTATTTTTTTCTGGAATTATGCTAGATGTGATGAGAGGCAGGTCAGTGGTTGATGCATTAACTCGAGGATAGGAATGAGACTGAGGTTTCTTGGGAATACTTTGAGAGGGAGTTTTAGGTGAAATTCCTTTATTCTACGATGAAGGTATAGAAGAGGCAAGAGATTATATCCCTCTATAAATGGTGTATATCAGTGAGGGAACTCGGGATCAATTTCAATGATCTTCTTTGTTTCTCTCCAGATCTGTTCCCTAATGAGTATTCCCGAGCAAGATGCTTGGAGTATGCACTCTGACCTTCTCTTCAGTATGTCATCACACCGATTAGTCTGCCGGCATACCGAGAATTTTAGATGTAGGATGAGGTATTAGAAAGAGGGCACTCAGAAGGAGGTGTTCTTCATGATGGGAGACAGTTGAGTTCATTAAAGGGGATGGCCATCAGCAGAAGGTTTCTCAAGTCAGGGCCTTATAGGAATCAGACAGTGGGGAGTAGGCCTCAGTTGTTTCAGTTCCGATCTCCATGTCCTCAGCCTTTCCCCATTGTCCTAGGACTGAGGTGCTTTGTCTTTGGAAGTCGTGGTAATCTTCTAAACTAGTTCCCTATCTATGTATAGTATTATGGGGTGGGAAGGTTCAAATCCCACCCCATAAAAAACATTCTCTAGATAGGACTTTCCAGCAGGAAGGGCAGCAAGCTCCCACTCTACCGAGGGAGGATGGTGTCAGAGGAGGTCAACCTCAGGGTTCTCCTTAGGGACCTCAACTAGGGTATGGTCATGGAGGTGGTAAAAATCCAAGGGGTAGAGGGGTTGAGCATCGCCAGTTTCACACTGGAGAGGCAGCATTTCCAGCAATGCCAAGGGATGTTCGAGGTATGATCAGTATGTTTAGTACTCTTTCATGTTCCTTGTATGATATAAGAGCTTCCCACTCCTTTGTTTCACCCAGTCTATCCCATGCCTTAGTTCTGTATGTAGAGATACATTCCATTCCCCTAGTGTGGAGTATTCCATTTGGAGTTTAGGATATCTTGTTTGATGTTTGTTGGGGATATATAATGATATTGGGGTCACATCAGTCTAATGGAGATCTTCTTCTGCTAAAAATTCAGCCATACGATTTCATCCTAGGAATCAACAAGCTTTTATCCATGAACGCAACTATCAAATGATTCCAAAGAAGGGTTGTGTTATCAGATATGGGTATCCAATTTGTAGATTTTTTGGAAGAATAGTTTCTAAGAGGGTAGTGGGTGTGTGGACCCCTTCATTAATTATTAGCCGAGATATTTGTGGAATCAACAGACTTAGAGATGGTGGAAGTTCTGGGGATTGTCATTGATTTCCTGGACGTATTCCCAGAAGAAGATGTGACTCTACCCCATCAATGTGATGTTGAGTTCGGGATAGATGTACAACCTGGTGCCCATCCAATATTAATGGATCCCATTGCATGTCACTTTCCAAGTTGCGGGATTTTCATATTCAGGTTGATATACTAATGAAGAAGGGTTTTATCAAACCATGTGTGTCACTATGGGGTGCTTCATTATTTTTCACAAAGGAGGCAGACAGTGGTCTCAAGATGTGAAAAGACTACCAGATATTGAATCAGGTGACAGTCAAGAACCATTACCCCCTCCCGAAGATCGACAACCATTTTGACTAGTTAAAGGGAGTAGGCTAGTTCTCTAAGATCGAACTGTGGTATGGATATCACTAGATGAGGGTTTAGGAGGGTGACAACCTGATGATTTGTTTCCAGTGTATGTATGGGAACTTTGAGTTCTTGGTCATGTCGTTCGGCATTACGAACCCACCAGATATGTTTATGGGACTCATTAACTCTATTTTCCACAAGTATTTGGACCAGTTTGTGTTCATGTTCATAGAAGACATCGTAATCTACTGAATATCAAAGGAGGATCATAGTGAGCATCTATGGATAGTTTTGGAGGTCCTATATATCCACCATCTCTACGAGAAGTTGTCAATGTGAATGTTCTGGACATGAGAGTTGCACATACTTGGACACGTGTTGTCCCATCATGTAATAGTAGTGTACCCATCTATGGTTGAAGCAGTTGTTGCATGATTACCACTGAAATGTGTGGCTCATTTTTTCCTATCAACCGGTCAATGTTCCGGTGCTCTACTAATGTGTAAAGTAGCACTCGGGTCGAATCCTCGACAATGATGCTTTTTAATAGTCATTTGTTTTTAGTTGATTGTATTCTGATTGGGTGGGGGGGTTTGTTTATAGAGCTTATAAAATGATTGATTGATTAATATTGATTTCAAATTTTTATAAATTTGGGGGGTGAGTTCATATTTAGGTATTTAAAATTGTTATATCCTTGAGCATTGCTTTATATTGCATTTAAATTAACACCCACTTCACAAGATAACGTTGATTGGAATTCCTAAGTGTTAAGGCTTTAATCCAAGCATCAACATTACTTAGGTTTCTAATATCAATTAAAGCTTGTTGATGGTAATGTATTTATGGTTCCAATAATCCATGGAAACCACAAGTTAAATAAAACAAGTCATTAATCCATTACATGTTATGTCCAATATACAGAATGAAAATTTGAAGAATATTCAACAAGAAAATACTCTCAATCACTTAACATACCTAAATTTTTACTCACCCCAATAATAGTCTTACTGAGCCATTAAGATAGTTATTAATATGTTAATATATGTTAATGGTGATGAATTATAAAAAGATCAAAAAAGGGGTAAGAAAATATTTGTGTATCGAACACACACACACACGAAGGGTGATCAGAATTAAAAACAAACTTTACATCAAATTAGAAAGCAAAAGAAGGGAAGGTGATTCAACGGTATTTAAACTACTTTAGGAAAATTAATCTGATACCACAAAAGGTGGTTGATAATAAGATATATTGAAGGAGAAACATTCATTAAAACAGAATTACAAAAAAAGGCTTACAATATTACAAACAAAGAACAACACAAAAGTAAATGAAAGGAAGCAAGGAAGAATGGTTTCTCAAGTAAAACCAGGATTATTTAAAATCCTCACAAGAAATTTTAAGAGACTTTTTCATACCAAGCTATCCTCCTTTGCTCAGAAATTACAACTCTTTGCAAGGAGAGGAGGGGGATGTATTTATTGCCCAATGTTGTTGGTTGTTTTCATTCCAAAACTGCTCATCCACTTGCATCGCCAATATGACATACTAGACAGCTGAATCTCGATGTAGGATCTTCTTAAAAGTTGTAGATATATATCTCCTTTGTATAATATGAAATTTTGTTTTCCATTGGACTTAATGATCCATTTTTTGTCGCTTGACTAGGCAAAGTTAATCTGTCCATTTAAATCCAAATTTTTAAAGTCTAAAATGTGAATGGGTTTTTGGATATGAATATTCCTTCAAATCCAAATTATTTTTTACAATGTCAGTCGACTGTATCATCTCTTTCACAATAAAACATATCTTCTTTATTCTATTATTACATCATGAGATATGTCATGATTAGTTTTTGGATTTTAATTTCCTTCCAGAATGGTGGGCTGGACTTCCAGGCCTTAGTTGGGCCCCTTATTCTTGGAGTTGCGCCATGAAATTTTAATCCATTAGTACTTTCATTGTTATAATTATATAATAGGATAATTAAGGAATTTTCAATTCTGTATTGATCACATTAATTCAATCTTCATGGATTGTCTAGTTTCCTCACAGATTCTGTGGGCCTTCTAGTGTGGTCCATATGAGCCTTCAAATGGTAGAATTGGACCATCATCCCTTCTAATGAAATGTTGGATATAGAATTATGAATCCTAAAAAATTTTAACCACACAATTTGGATTAGTATATTGATAGTTACAAATAAAATAGTAAATTGGATCAATGGGAAAACTTCTAAAAGTGCTCAAAAATTATACTTAGTATTGAAACATTAATATTTCACACATATTATTCACATTTTCAATAAAATAAGTAAAGGGAGTTTATAATATGTCATGAAAATATTAATAACATAAACTCCCCCACACTTAGTCTTGTGCATGTCCTCATGTGAAACAAATATAAAAACATGACAAAATCATTTTCACTCACCATGAAATATTAAAATTTTGTTTTCTCCAATCAGGGAAGGTTTAGACCATTTCACTCATACATATTGAATTACACCTCAAATTCTTGTTGAAATAATTTTCCAAAAAAATCATTATTTCATTCTCAAATTTATAAATGGAAAATGTGGACACTCGAAACTCACACCTCTCAATATGATAAAATTCAATTTTGGAGGTTCACTGTTTCACCAACCAAAAGTGAAAATCATAGAGTTTGAAAGAGCTCTCTACTTCCAATCCCTATCCAAAGTGCACAATAATCAAGTAGAATTTTGAAGGGGTTTTTCTGTGGCTATGGCACGGTAGGAATATAATTTACAAGAGAGAGAAGAAGAGGGGTAAAACACCAACAAGGAAAAAGCAATGCACATTTATTTTGAAATGAGACATGAAAGGAAATGGAAACACATATTTATGAGGGAATGAAAATGGGAAATAAGAAAAAAAAGTGGAATGAAATATTAAGGGAATGAGAATATGGAATATTTACAAAACACAAAAATTCTCCCAATGACATAAGAATATAATGCAGGTGTTCTTTTTTATTCTTTTTTTTTCTTTTTTTTTTAAAGTTGAACTTAAAACAGATCTCACACACATATACCAACCATGATTTATCTCCTCAAAACACTAATTTAAATGGTTATAACAGGATCCAAGGCTGAGAAATAGTGATTTGTGACCTACCCAAGACACAACCCATTTTTTTGTTTTTTTTTCATTTTTTCATTTTTTTCTTTTACATTGTCATTAAAATTTGAAAAATATGTCATAAGCACATATACATTACCAAAACCCGCTGAAGGAAAACCTCTCACCCACATTAAAATGGATGCTTTCCCTCAATAATATGATAATATGGTGAAATCAATAATGGGTACCCAAAATGAAATCCATCCCCCCCCCCAACACACTTAAATTTCAAAAAAAAAATGCAATGAAGATCCGTGTTGATATTGAGTGGGAAAAGGTATCCAGCTTATAATGAAGCTATCAAAGAAAATGTTTTCATAGGCTCAAAGGGGCTTTCAAAAGGAGTATTAATATATGGTTAATGGGAGGCTATTTGTCTATTATGATTCTCATGTGGTTCATAAAATGTCTCTATCATATTAACGCACACTAATGTAATAAATTCATCTCGAAGGTCCAAAAACTCAAGATTCACAAATGGTGGAGAAAAAACACTCATTTTGAAAAGATTTCCATAGCTAGCCTTGGTAGTAAATAAAATGTTGGTTCTCACAGTTGGTGAAGCTCATTTTCAAATCAATAATTGGGCATTCAAAATTTGTTGGTTTTGACAAAAAAAATTCTTTATCTAAAGTCATAATGAAAATACAAAATTTTTGAGATGAAAATTTGTTTTTGGACTCCCCAGAAAGGTTGGAAAAATTTTCAAAACTCGATTGTGTGTAAGCATGACACTTGGGTTTTTTTGTATTTTTTTTTCTGATGTTTTTTTGTTTTTTTTGTTTAGGTTTTTTTTTGAGTTTTTAATAAAGACACACCCAGACAAAAGAGATAGAGAGAAAGAAAGGGTTTGATAAAGAAACTGGTAAAAAATTAAGGATAGATGAAGAAGAAGAATGAGGTAGAGGGAGGAAGAGAGACATAGAGAGTTAAAGGGAAAGAGGTTCCCCCTTGTTTAGATTTGGTGGGTTTTCATCTCCATATAGTGGTGGGTCGACAATAGATATTGGGGATCCAGTGGAAGTTGATGTTGATCCAGTATTGTGCATCCTATCATGGTGATGCTTTAACTGATGTCCATTAACCGTTAATGTCCATTTAGAAGAGGGTTCTCCGACTTGCACTCCACCAAATGGGTAAACATTAGTAATAATAAAAGGACATTCCCAACGAGAATTAATCATACCTAGGTGAAGCTGAAATCAAGAATGAAAGAGCATTACCTTTTCACCTTCATGGAATACCTTTCTTAGGATGTGTTTGTTAGGGAGTGCCTTGGATTTTTCTTTGGAGATATTATAATTCTCGTAAGAATCAAGTTGATGCATCTCCAATTCAGCCAATTGCAACAATCTTTCTTCACCAGATTTTTCACAATCAAAATTGCAGGTTTTCACAGCCCAAAAAGTATTATATTGGATTTCAACTGGTAGATGACATGCTTTACCAAATACTATCCTAAAAAGAGACATCCCAATGGTTGTTTTATAGGCATTTCGATAATCCCAAAGTGCTTCATCAAGTCTTTCAGGGAAGTATTTTCTAGTGGGTTTTAAAATTCTCTCAAGCACTCTCTTCACTTCTCTATTAGAAAGTTCAGCCATGCAATTTGTTTTAGGATGATATGAAATTTATGTTTTATGTACAACCCCATTCTTTTTAAAAAGAGATTACATGGTTCTATTACAAAAATGGGTTCTTAAGTCACCAATCAAGGAACAAGGAATGCCAAATCTATAGAAGGTGTGTGTCTTCTGGAACTCACTAATAGTATGTGAATCATCCTTTCAAGTGGGTTTATCCTTGACCAACCTAGAAACATAACCAGCAGCACGAAGAATGTATGAGAATCCATTCGAAGGGGGAATGGTCCCATGAAATTGATACCTCAAACATGGAAGATCTCACAGAGAATTAAAGGCTTTTGGTTAATTTCATTTCTCTTTCAAATTGTACCAAACATGTGGTTAGTGGGACATGATTGACAGAAATCAAGTGAGTCCCTGAAGAGTGAAGGACAGAAGAATCTAGATTTTAGGACCTTTTGAGAGGTCCTTTTTGGTCCAAAATGGCCACCCCCAGGAATTGAGTGATAGAATTCTAAGATGGAAGAATGTTCATTTTCATTAACACATCTCATAATTACCATGTCTTCCCAAGTTTTACAAAGTTTATTATCTTCCCAAAAATCAAATTTTTAATCACTTTTAAACTTCATTTTTGTTCTTTTGAAAAATATTCAGGAAAAACACCAGAAACCAATTAATTTTCAATTAAGTAATACCATGGTATTTTTGGAGTGAGAGACGAAAGGTTCTCAGTTGGAAATTCAGGATCAATTATTTCAAAATGAGAAGAATTATAAATTCAACTCAAGTGATCAGACATTGGGTTTTTTTTTCTAGGAATATCTTTGATTTCAAGGTCATACTCTTAGAGCATTAGAATCCATATTATTAGCCTTGGTTTGGAATCACATTTCTTGAGTAAGAATATTATAGAAGAATGGTCTGTGAAGGTGATGATTTTGGAATCTAAGAGGTTGGGATGGAATTTATCGAAGGAAAAAATCATGACTAAAAGATCCTTTTCCGTCACAGGGTAGTGAGATTGAGTTTCATCCAATGTTTTTGAGGCTTAATAGAAGACATGAGGAATTTTTTCAGTTGTTTGACCAAGAACAGCCCCAATGGACCTATCAGAAGCATCAAAAATCAACTCAAAAGGTAAGGACCAATCTGGGGATTGGATTATTGGGGTAGATTTAAGATTATTTTTGAGTTCAAGGAAGGCTCTCTTATAGACCTCATGAAAATGGAAGGTGACATCATTTTGGAGCAATCAAGTGAGTGGGATGGAAATTTTAATGAAGTTATGGATGAATTGTCGATAGAGACCAGCATGACTGAGGAATGAACAGATGTCTCGAACATAGTTGGGTTCAAGAAGTGATTGGATCACTTCAATTTTTTTCGAACCAACTTCAATACACTATTTTGAAACTATGTGCCCTAGAACAATCCCATTTGCAACCATGAAGTAACATTTTGTAAAATTTAACACAAGGATACACATGACACACTTTTGATGGACTAGAGAGAGTGAATACAAGAAAGATTCAAATGACTCACCATAAATGGTAATGTCATCCATGAAAACCTCCCTGTAGTGTTCAATAAATTCAGAAAAGATACTCATCCTACACCTCTGGAATGTTTCAGGAGCATTCCAAAGTCCAAAAGGCATTCTCCTATATGAATATGTTCCAAAGGGGATGTGAAAGTAGACTTTTCTTGGTCCTGAGGTGCGATTGGGATTGGGAAGTAGCCAATGTATCTATCTAGAAAGAAATAGTGTAAAATTCCGGCTAATATTTATAGAATTTGATCAAGGAATGGATTAAGGTAGTGATATTTTCTTGTTTCAATATTCATTTTTCTATAGTTGATGCACACACGACATTTTTTCTTCACTCGAGTTGTGACTGCATCTCCATGATTATTTGTGACAATAGTTATCCCACCCTTCTTAGGTACAACTTGAATTGGACTAACCCATTCACTATCAGAAATTGGATAGATAATACCATCTTGAAGAAGCTTAGTGAACTCTTCCCTAACTAACTCAAGGATGAGTAGATTGAGGCTTCTTTGTGTTTGTCTAATTGGTTTGGATGATTCCTAAAGATAGATGTGATTCATGCAAAGGGTAGGTTTGATTCATGGTACATAATCTACTGTCCACCCTAAGGCCTTTCGGTTTTCCTCTTACTCTTGAAAAAGTTTGGACTCCTTAGTTTTGGTTTGTGAAGAAGAGATAATGACAGGATAAGAGTGATCATGGAAAAGGAATGCATATATCAGGTGTTTAGGAAGAGGTTTGAGATCAGTCTCCACTTTCATTTGTGGGTTAGTCAACTCAGGAATGGAGGAAGGGACTTTATTTGCTTCAGATTCATTTTTCTTAATATTGTCCAAGGTGGACCAGTAGAGATCAGAGTTGATGTGGGACTCAAGATAGTTTTCAAGATCCTCTATATTGATGGAGTCTATGAATGAGAGGTCTACATCAACATCACCATTTATGACATGGTTAAAAATTGTGCGGATTTCAGAGGATCATTTATCATCAGAATAGTATGAACATGATGGAATGGGGTTCAATTGACTCCTAGAAGTGTCCTTGGATGCATTGATTGAGATTATCGAGTGATCCTCATATGGGTATCACATGGCTTGCAAAATGTTGAATTTTACCATTTGGTCACCAAATTCCATGGGTAAGATGCCTGAATGGACATCAATCTGGGTTCTCGCTGTCATTAGGAGTGGTCTTACTAGAATTAACGGAGACCGAGAAGAGTTCCTCTCATTCTCCATGTCAAGGGCATAGAAATTGGATGGAAGATAAGATCATTGACATGAACAAGGACACCCTTTATTATTCCCTCATGACTGGCTATGCTTCAATTGGCTAACTAAATGACATCACCCATTGGATGTAAGGGACCTAGACCAATATTGGAGAGGATGGATTTCGTGATGACATTAATTGAGGATCTTAGGTCTATGAGTGCATCATTGATGTTAGAAATTCCAATTTTTCATGGAACCGTAAAGGTCCCTAGATCTTTTCAATTTATGGGAATAGAATTTTGGGGGGAAAACATTTCAGAATTTCATAAGTTACCTCTTATGGGTGCACAATTCCTTAAAAATCATGGCATACATAGGAATTTGTTTTTTGGAATCTAAGAGGGGACTTTTTACTTCTACACATCTAAACATGTCGAGCATTTGAAGATTAGGTTCAAACAGACTTATTTGGCTTAGAAAAGGCTTGAGGAAAAGGAAATGGGTTCCTAAGTGGAATAGAAGGAGGTGAGGGAATTTTTTCAGATTCCTTTTCATGTTTCTTTTTTGATTCATTTTCTAGGTCAACATTTAAAGGGGGGTTAGAGGAATTATCTTGAGGCATATCAATTTTATTTCTGGATCTAAGTGGAATTTCACTTAATTTACCATTGGTGTGGGTAATGGTTGAGGTGGGAGTTGAGAAGAATTTTATTTTTGTTGCTGGTTCAGGTGGGATGAAAGTTGACCAATTTATGTTTCAATGATTTTGAGGTTGGAACAAGTGAAGGAGGAAAGAACTTCCACTTCACTTTCCCATGGTTTCCTAGAAGCAGTGGATTGTCCCGAATTGGGATTACCTAGATTTTGGTTCTTGGGAAAGTGATTGTATTAGTTTTGGAATTGGGAAGGCTCACTAAGATATTGGAATCCAGGAGGAGGATTGTTCCTTTGAGGATGACGAATAAAAGGATAAGTATGTTGGAAGTTACCAACACATTGACCATATTAGAACTGGTTTAGATTTTGTTGAGGGAATTGTGGGGAATGAGAGATAGAATTACCATACCTTAGGCCTTTTTTATAGGAAGAAGAGAAGGTCTCAGAGTGAGGTTGGTTGAAGTTTCTAATAAACTAACCTGATTATTGAGGGTTGGTGTTCCTCGGAGCATATTCTTCATTGAGCTCCATTGGTCCAGATGAATCGGATTTATCCTCTTGAAGTGGTGGACATGTGTCAGTTGGATGTGCAGGTGAGTTGCATATTCCACAGTTTTTGACAAGTCCATGAAACATTGATTGTGGAGAAGATGACGATAGGGATTCGGATTCCATAGCAAGTTGTCGAACCAGACCTGTAAGTTCACTCATCCACTCGGTCATCTTGTTTGTCTCTATGGATTGATTATCATGGACTTTTTTTACCTGAGCATGTTCTTGAGTAAGGAATTTTTGTGTGTTTGAATCCATGTTTCTTATAAGATCTCTTATAGCTGCATGATTTTTATCAAAAAAAGCACCACCACTTGTTATATCAATGAGACTTCTCTCCATAGCCAATAACTCCTCATAGATGTATTGGATCAAGAGTTGGTCAGGGATTTGATGGTTTGGGCAGGTTGCAACACGCTTTTTGAACCTTTCCCACTATTCATAGAGTTATTCACTTGGGAACTGACGTATTCCACTTATTTCCTTTCGGATATAAGTAGTACGAGAAGCAAGAATAAATTTCTCTAAGAAGATTTGCTTCATGTCATTCCATGTAGTTATGGAACCAGGAGAAAGGTAGTAGAGCCATGACTTAGTAGTGTCAGCTAGGGATAAAGGGAATTCTCAAAGTTTGATTTGTTCCTGGGAAACCCA
Source organism: Viscum album (assembly GCA_963277665.1). Classification (NCBI taxonomy): domain Eukaryota; kingdom Viridiplantae; phylum Streptophyta; class Magnoliopsida; order Santalales; family Viscaceae; genus Viscum; species Viscum album. Next base: position 1,444,453,299 of record OY728151.1, on the reverse strand, counting down.
TAGAGGCTTCATGGTGGAGCTCACCACTAGGAACTCTTTAAGATGAAGATATGGATCCTCACTGTCTAGCCCTTGGAAATTAAGAGGAAGATGAATCAAACCTGATTTGAGTTCAATGTCAGCCTCTATGTTTGGATATTGAATACCAAGAGGTTGGTAATTCATATCAGGGGTAGCGAGTTCTTTAAGTGTTTCTTCCCTAGGATTGTCTATATCTAATTTAATTGGATGGACAAGGACTGGTTCTTGGTTTATTTGATTATCTATAATGTTCCTCCAAATATGGAGACGTGTTTGCTCAATTTCAGGGTCAAAAAAATCCGAGAGATTATTTGGGAGGATACAGGGCATTCAGATAGACTTTGGAAGAAAGGGGAAGGGGGTTTTTCTTTTTTTTTTTCGTTTATGATTTTTATGAAAAGGCAGGTTTTTCGTAGTGTTTTGTTTTCAATTTTTATTACTTTAGTTTTTTTTGTTTTTTAACAATAACTAGAAACTGAAGACTATTTAATTACACCATCCTCAGCAATGACGCCATTGGAAAAATGTGTCATTTGTCGCCTATCGACCGGTCAATGTTCTGATGCTCTGCTAATGTGTATAGCAGCACTCGGGGTTAATCCTCAGCGATGATACTTTTTAATAGTCATTTGTTTTTAGTTGATTGTATTCTGATTGGGGGGTTTGTTTGTAGAGATTATGAAATGATTGACTGATTAAGATTGATTTAAGAAATTTATAAATATGGGGGTGAGTACATTTTTAGCGAGGTAATCTTGTGATATCCTTGATCTTTGCTTTTTATTGCATTTAAATTAACACCCACTTCACAATATATCATTGATTGGAATTCCTAAGTGATAAAGCTTTAACCAAGCCTTAACATAACATAGGGTTCTAATATCAATTAAATCTTGTTGATAGTAGTATATTTATGGTTCCAATAATCCATGGAAACCACACATTAATCGAAACAAGTCATTAATCCATGACATGCTAAGTCCAACATACACAATGTAAATTTAAAGAATATTCATCAAGAAAATACTCTCAATCACTTAACATCCCTAAATTTTGACTAAGTCCAATAATAGACTTACTAATCCATTGAGATAGCTATTAATCGGGTAATATGTGTTAATGGTGATGATTTATAAATAGAACAAAAATAACAGGATGAGAAAAGATTTTTCCATCGAACACACACACACAAAAAGGGTGATCATTATTAAAAACGAACGTTGGATTGAATTATAATGTGATGTATGGGAAGTTTTTTCAACTGTATTTAAAATATTTTAAGAAAATTAATATGAAACTACATATTGTGGATTATAATAAGAGTTATTTAAGAAGAAACTTTCATTAAAACAGAATTACAAAAAAAAGACTTACAATATTACAAACGAAGAACAACACAAAAGTAAATGAAAGGTAGCAAGGAAGAATTGTTTCTCAAGTAAAAAAATGAGTATAGAAGATCCTCCCAATCCTTTTTCATAGCCTTGGTCATGACAAACTATCAACTTTTTCTCTTAAATGCCAACTCATTGCAAGGAGAGGAGGGGGATGTATTTATAGCCCAATGTTGTTGGCTGTTTGCATTCCAAAACGGCCTCTCAACATACATCACCAATTTTATATATCAGATATATGAATCATGAGATATGATATTCCTAAAAGTTGTAGATAAATTTCCCCTCTGTCTTCTCTGAAAATTTGGAGTCCATTGGACTTAATCTTCCAACATTATGTACGGTGTATTAGACAATGTTAATATGTACATTTCAATCCAAACATTTTGAAGTCCAACATTTGAATGGGTTTTCAAATAGGAACATGCCTTTAAATATGAAATATTTCTTCAAAAACGTCGTCCTACAATATCTCCTCTCTCACACTGAAAAATATCAGCTTGATGTGATGATTACATCATGAGATATGTCAGGAATAGTGTCTGGATTGTAATTCCCGGACAAAATGGTGGGATGGAATTAAAATCATTAGTTGGGCCCCTTTTTCATAGAGTTGGGCCCCGAAAATTTTATCCATTACTCATTTAATTTTTTTCATATTTTTTGAGGAGAATTAATGAATTTTAATTTGTGGATTGAGCCCTATAATTCAATCTTCCTGGATGGTCCAGTTTCCTCACAGATTCTGTGGGCCTTCTTGTGTGGTCCATATGAGACTCCAAATGAAAGAATTTTCCCATGATCCCTTATAATGAAATGTTTGATATTGAATTAGATATCCTAAAAAACATGAACCATAAAATTTGGATCATTAGGGTGATGGTTATAAATAATATAGTAATCTAACTCAATTGGACTACTTCTAAAAATGCTCAAAAATTATACATAGTACTAAAACATTAATATTTCACACAAATTATTCACATTTAATATAAAATAAGTAAAGTGATTATATAATAATTCATGAAAATATTAATAACATCAACCACACAAAAGTGAGGTAGAGGTTCATAGATTATTGGTCCTTCCAGGTTTCTACTACAGGTTCATACCCAAATTCTCTAGAGTTGCGGTTGCATTGACAACTTTGACCAGGAGAGACCAGGCCTTCATGTGGGGTAAACAGTGTCAGGCAGCTTTCAACAACCAGAAGGGTAATCTAGTCAGTTCCCCATTTTTGAGGTTTCCGGAGGAAGGGGTAACGTCTGGGGTGTTCTGTGATGCTTCCAGTCTAGGCTTGGGGAGTGTGCAGATGTAGTAGCGAGGAGTGATCTCTTATGGGTCTAGGTAGTTATGTCTTCACGAATATAACTATTCCACCCAGGACCTAGAACTTGTAGTGGCCTTGTTCACCCTTATGATGTGTCAGAATTATCTCATTGGGGAATGCTTCATGGTATTCACGGATCATAAGAGCATGAGGTATGTCTTCTCCAAGCGAGGCGAGAACTTGCGGTGTTGGAGGTGGACATAGTTCTTCAAGACCATGACTTTGATATCTTCTACACCTAAGAAAAGGGGAACATAATGGCCCATTACATGATCATGAATTTATATAAGTATGTTGTTTGGGAGTCCGTAAATTCCTGGACGGCAATTGAGGAGTTGGTTGTTTTACATATAGGCATTAGAGTGGATGATGAATAAGGCTTTCTATTTGAGATGATAGTGTAGTATTCCTTGGTATGATTGGTGGAGGAGTATCAATGGGGAGACTCAGAAACTGAATTGATGCATGATCGTGTTAGCCAGGGTGATGCTCAAGAGGGATGGTTAGAGGATATTCCGAATCATATGTTGTTTTGTGCGAAGCTGGTTGTCCTAGTGGCGATGTGTGATGGAGTTCTCAGTGAGTTCCATGAATCAACACTAACAGTACAACCAAGAGTCTCTAAGATTTATCGGTTCTTGAGAGGTCAATTTTGGTGGCTCTGAGTAAAGAGGGGAAGTTTCGGAGTATGTGGAAAGGTTCCTCATGTGTCCACAAGTAAAGGATGATCATCGGGTTCCTAGAGGACGGTTGCTTCCCTAAGACATTATCGAGTTGAAGTGTGATGACGTCTCGATGGATTTCATCATAGGATTACCTATGGATGAGGGAGGCTAGGATGTCATCTGGTTAGTTGTTGATAGATTCATGAAATCAGCTCACTTCTTAGCAGTTAAGGAGTCAAGGAATGTGGATGCCATAGCACAGAGGTACGTGGGTGAAGTGGTTCAGCTTCTTGGAGTTCCAAGATCCATCACTTAAGAACTATATAGCCACATTAATTCATGAGTATAGAAGGGATTACAGCATGCATTACACCCCCAGATACACTTTAGAACTACTTTCCACCCACAGATGGATTTCTAGACAGATAATGACATACAGACATTGGAGGATATGCTACGAGCATGTGTTATAGACTTTGGAGGATCGCAGGTATGAAACTTTACCCTGGTGGAGTTTTCCTAAAATATAGTTATCATTATATAATTTGCATGCCACCATTCTATAAATTGTTTAGAATACCATGTCGTTCACCTGTGTACTAGATAGAGGTAGGGGAGGTAGGTGTTCTTGTCATAGAAATGGTGTAGGGAATGATGGAGAAGGTTCAGCTTGTGCTTGAAAATATTTAGGAATCATAGGACCAGAACAAGTCATATTCCAATCCTAGGAGGAGATTATTGGAGTTCAATGTTGAGGACTAAAAGTTCATAAAGGTCTCCCCTCATCATGGACAGAAGATGTTTTGTAGGAGGAGCATGGTTTATACCAGGTTCAACAAACCCTTCAAGATGTTGGGACGAGTCGGCTAGGTGGCATATCAGCTCGAGTTGCCACCGCGATTGTAGAGTATCCAAAAAAACATTCATTTCTCTCAGCTTTTTTGGTATGTACACGATGACTCCCACATCCTAGACTAGGAAGAGTTGGATATTAAGGATGATGTGATGTTGGTAGAGTGATCATTAAAAATCGAGGATCGTGAAGATATGGTGCTGCCTGGACAGACCATCTCCATGGTTCATGTGCTTTGTAAGAATTGTGACCTCGAGGAGAGTACTTTGGAGTGAGAAGCATCGATGTGTCCCCATTACGAAGAACTGTTTTAAGTTTTACTCTTTTGTTTTACATTTTATCTTTACTTGTCATGTAAATATTTATCTTGATTACTATGCGATGATCTATTTTCCTTGAGATTGTGTGTGAATAGTCTTGATGTGTGGGATGGGAGGACCTCATCCCAAAACAAGATGCATTAATTTGGATGTGATTAAACCTTTGCGGCTAAGTAAATGACTCCCAAAGAGGATAGTACCTTGACAGGGAGGATGGAGCTCCCAAATGCTTGTGTCTGGATAGTGTGAACTTTGATGTTTGTGTGATTTCATAGGGGAATTAGAGCCTTATTGTCCCCCATGTTGTTCAAGAGAAGATTTAAATGAGGTTTTTCTAGATGTCTTGGTTTTCTATCTTGCTTTAGAACAACACATGATGGTTTACTCTTGAGAGGTATCGTAAGGGATGTTTGTTCGGACCTCATTTCTTCTAGGTTAGTTTCATATTTTTGGGGATGAAAATAGTTTGACTGGTATCAGAAATAATAACACATATTTTTTCCCCAGACCCTGCCTTTTTTAAAATCCAGTGTCGAGGTTTTCTAGGAGCTTTTGATGGCTTACTTCATGATTTTTCCTAATTTTTCTCTATTAACATCAGCATGTCAATGTGTCGGCATGTCAGTGTGTCAGTGCGTCAAGGGGTGTTAGCATAAGTGGGTCAAGAGGTGTCAGAAATGGTGATTCATGGGGTGTCAGCATCGATAGATCAAGGGTGTCAGTGTTGGTGAGTCAATGGTATCAGCATCGATAAGACATTGCATATGTAGGTTAGGGCGTCGGTAGGTCAAGGCACTGGTATGTTAGGGCATCTGTATGTCAGGGTGTCACTAGGTCAGAGAATCGGTAGGTCATTGCATTGGTATGTCATAGCGTTAGTACCTTAGTGTCGGTAGCTCAGTGTCAATAGCTCACCCGTCAGGGGCTTGGCATCAGTGACTCACCCATCAGTCACTAATTTCCATTTTTCTATTTTTTCCCAGTTTCGCCCATATTATGTATTTTTCTCCATTTAATGTCAATATTTTAACTCAAATCCATCTTCTAATCTATCTCCACCGTTTTTAGGGGAATTATTAAATCTAAATTAATTCTAGCATGTGAAACCACCAAGATGTGTGGTAAAACCACCATTTAAGTACATCGAAATGGTCTCCCTGATTTTTGGATCTTGCATCTTCTTAAACCAAGATCCCATATCCCTTTTTCCTTTTTTATTATCCTGGTTCTCCTAGAGTGTTCTTCCAAATATGGTTCATGCACCCATATGGGGGCACTTCCCTCTCAACCTTCTTGGAGTTCTTCTTGCAAGTCATTCCATCCCCTATTCTTGGCATAAGAAGTAACTTTGATCCCCTGATTAATAAGTAGGGTCTTTCTATTGCTTCTCATTAATTTTGCATCATTTGGGGTGGGTATAATAATGGTTCCTTTTAAAGAATGGCTGCATACACTTCTTGAAACACAAATTAAAAAATAATTTTATATGATCAAAAGATAACACATGTAAATAAAAAAATGTATAGGATGTGGTTTGATGTTGGTCACCTATTTTATTTTGTTATATTTAATTTTTTTTATAGTTGTTGTAGCCGTATGACTTTTTAAAATCATGGTTGTTAGTGGCCTTTTATTTTTCAATGGTGGTATACTATTACATTGAGATATTTTGATGTATATATGTGACATGAAAACTGAATAATCTCATTCACTCAGTAAAATAAAGTGATTACATAGGATCAAACATGTCCATTGATCACCCTGGTTAAATTAAAGTGGAAATTAAAGGAGCCATGTTAGTTAAATTGGAATACACATGGTTTAATGGTTGTGGTTAGGTGTTGTGCATTATGTTCTGGGTTTTTTAGGCTCAGTATGGGGGTGGTAAGGGGGTTGGTGTCTCAGTACTAGAGATTTATTGATTATGGAATGGATGGACATGTAGGGAGTTGAAATTCATTTTTTGGGTTGTGATTGTGGGGAGGTGATTCAGTAGTGGTACAACTGGATGGTTGTGAACTCGTTCCGAAGTGGTATAGAATCTAGGATGTGTTTGCGCCACAGGGATAGAGGGATGGGTTATGGGAGAAGGAATATGTGGTATCAATTTTAATAATGATATTAGGTAGTATTTGAATGGGGATGTGTAGTGGGACTGGAAGTCTAGTTTTGTGATGTTGTCTAGTGGGACAGTAGTTTTTCTGTTTTTCATTATTTTGTATGGTTACTGTTGTTAGTTACTTAGTTATGTTAGAATTATTTAAAGTGAATCCCCTTAAATTAATAAATGTAAATTCAATAAAATGTATGATGTGTTTATGCTTGGAATTGTTTTTGTATGGTTGTGCATATAGGGTTAGAAGCAAAAGCGATGTTGGTGTGGGCTTGTTGTCTGTTCGTGTGAAACCCATTGTTTGGGGGGAGTGTTTGATTATATATATATATATATATATTGTAGTTATGTGTGATATCTATATGCACACCACCCTTGTTCAGAAACATTTATGAAGTAGCCCCATCTCATGGGGGTGTATTTACCAACATCTTGGTGGGAGGAAGGATGGATGGTTACTGACTTTCTTCCTCGCACCCTATTTTGGGATCCTTCGACTCAGGCATACCCGAGAAGGCTATAATGGCTTGAGGTTTAATATATTACTATATGCTTCGTGAAAAGGTTTGTTTTGGATGTAGGGATTAGTTGTATATAGTCCAGGAATTTATTTTTATGTGTCTTCAGGATGAGGCCCAGGTGTCTTCGGGTGTGGTGTGTGTTTGTTGAGGCTTAGGTGTCTTCTAGTGTGGAAGTGGTTGTTGTGGACCAGGTGTCTACAGTCATGGTTGTGTGCGGTTTTAGGCCAAGCTGTGTGCATTTTGGTTTTGGCAGTGGGACTGTGTGTGGGAAGAGTGGAACCATAAAGACGTTAGATCGTTAGGATTGATATGTTAACCAGTGGGAAAAGTGGTACAGGGTACCCAAATTTTTATGTGATTATATAACTAAATTACTTGACTTTCGTTAAATCATTGAGTGTGCATTAGTGAGGTCGGTCTATAAAGTATTCCTTGATATGTGCTTGAGATTCTAACATTTTCTTACAGGGGAATTTGTATTTTCCCTCACTTGTGAATGAGCTGATTTTATTTCCATACTGAGTATACTATTATTCTCACTATATGTGTATAAAATTGTCTTCAGGTTTCTAGGAGGTCTTTGAGGAACGTGTTTGACCTTACTAGCTCGATCATCGAGATAGTTAGTGTTTCTTCTTATTTTCATTTACATTGATACATTAATTGGTAGTTCTGTCATACATTGAATCAAATATATTTTTGAACTTGCATGTTGGAATGGATTCTTGGATTTTAATTTACCTTCAGTCTTTGATGTTACCAGTATTTACTATCTTACCTCCCGATCCTATTCTATAAAAACAGTAATGCCTTGTAAATTCTATGAGATTCTAAACCCATGGTTCAAGTAAAAAATCTAGGGCCTACTAAAGGCAAGACTCTGGGGTCATTGTCTCTCCTTCATCTTGAGGATGTAAGGATAGGGGACTTTTTCTTCAATTCCCTCCTCTTGAAGAAGGTGGGTCGGGACATCAGGACATGTGAAAAGGCCATGTTCTAGGGATTTGAGTAGGGATTGGGATATGGATGGATGAGGATCCATACATGCTGTTCACACCCATTTTTTGGATTTAGCTCTTTATCATTATTTTAATTTTTCTTTAACTTTTTTTAACTATTATCATGATATGGTATATTTAGTTTTTTTGGTGTGTTTTGTACCCTATTTAGTGAAATGGTTAGAAATTATTTTTTTGGATTATTGTTTATTGTATCTATTATTTCTTATGTTATTTCATATGTCTTGCTCTGATAAGGCAGTTATATTCTCCCCCTGTGATCTAATAGACCCTCAATTCTAGTCAGCACCTCTGCCATACGAGGAGGTGCACTTGAGGTTATGTGGTGAGCTGGCTTAGGGTACCAATTTGGTGGCTTCTGGGTCAGTGATATTACAATCACACACCCTTAAATTTATATGTCTCAAATGTTTTTGAAACTCCTTTTACATAAAAATATACATTCATAATTTAATATAAATTATTCAAAAGTACTAATTTCAATTTACAAAACACATTAACATTATTTGATGAAATCAAATAATTTTTTATTAAATACTAGTAATTGTGTGTGTATCTAGTTAAATTTACCTATGAGGAAACTTGGATTTGGATTTATTTTTATTTCTAAAAACACTTATTTGAAAAATAATAATATTCTTAATATCATTATAATTAATAAAATTGAAAAAAAAAATTTATATGAACATTATCCTTAAAAATTACCTTTTCATGAAAATGTGTTTTTATGTGTTATATAAGTTAACCATAATATGAATTTCCATAAATATAGAATGTTAATTTGATAATATGAATCCTATATTTGGGATAATAATTTTCATATTTTTAAAATAATTTTATTTCATATTTTTATGAAATTTAAATTATTTGGAATAAATTTAGTCATCAGGTATATAGTGAAATAATTATTTTAAAATAATCAATTAATTAAAATCACCTAATTTATATCAAATTAATTAAATTTAAATAAAATAATTAAAAATGAAATATATTTTTAAAAAACATAAATTTTTTATTAAATCTCATTTATTTACCAATCTGTAAAAATATGATTATGAATATATAATAGTCAAATTTTATTTTTTTAAATCATTTTTCCTGTACATTACCTATTTTAATATAAATGATAATTTTATAATATTTATAAATTTAATATGATTTATTAAAATTATATTTTTTTCTATTAAACATATATTTATATCATCTATGTTATGTTTTATGAATATGTAAAATCACATAGTTAACACCTAATTACCTAGTTTAATAGTGAATGTGTAAAATGTAAAAAAAAATTGAAAAAACAATAATATGTATAAAAAATCTAAGTAATTCATTATTAGATTAATTAGGTACCAATATACATCCCACAATCCATTATTCCAATTTTATAGATCCATTGACCTTGGAATAATATAATTATTGAAATAAAGAGTTTATTTCCAAAATATCCATTTTCCACCTACAATGTGGGGTCACTTATACACATTGAAACAAGAAAATAAAATTTGAAATTTCATTATAAATATAATCAATTATAATATCCTATAATTCACTCACATTTTCTTATTCCCCTAGTAAAATTTCATTATACTAACCACTTCAATTAAAAAGAGTTTCCTGATGAAAGATATAACAACATTTCTCTTTATTAAAAACATAAACATGATTTATTATATAAACATGCACTTAAGAAAACCCTGATGATAGAGAGGTATATTGTGTTGGGAAATTATTAAAATCACACAAAAACTTAGAACATAAAACAAAACAACTTTATTGAAAACTTCTTTACATGACCACAACATTCCATAGTACTTAACATTGAATGGGTTTACCTAAGGATGTGTATAGGAAAAGGGTGAGCTATAAAGACTTGAAAGGGAGTAAACAGGGAATAAAAATAAGAATATAGTAAATGTTAGGAAATACTCATATCAATGGAGCACAAGATAAATATAAACATAAATTCATGATATAACATGATTATCAAAACATGGAAATGTGGCAGCAAAATATAACATGACATTAGCATGAGCCAAGGCTCATTGCACATAGAGCATTAGTAAACCCTCATGGAACTTGAATTAGCATGATTAAACCATCATTTTAATTGAATTTTCATAAATAAACCCTCATTTCACTTTATATATAATGATTCTATTCATTACCCAATGCATTGGAGCGCTATCAGGGCATACCCTTTATAATCATTTCATTTCATGCATAAGTGTGCCACATGGATCTTGTAACATGGAGTCATTCAACATCCTAATTTATTCCACGATAAATGATAATGGAATACATACATGAATTAATCATTAAATATTTATATGTGCATAAATTTGAATACCATTGATATGGAAATGGGTATGGTATTCACTTACATGGTGATTTTTGGCATGGAAATTTTGGTGTAACTTCAGCATCATAATGACGTCAAATGGAAATCCTAAAAATGATTGATGAGACATAAAGGAGTATCTCATCATTTATAAATTAAATTTATATTAATTAGGTATGGGATAATAATATCCCCAAAATGTAATGCAATTTAGATGAATAATATAAAAGAATTTCCTGAATGTAAATGGGGAGAGAGAAATTTCCTATCAGAATTTTGGGATGGTAACCACTGTACATGGGAGGAATTAATGAGAGATAAATGGGTATTTCATCATTAAAACATAATGAGGGAAGTATGGGAGAGGTTAAAATCATACCACAAAATTTTTAGTTGAAAATAAAACGTTATAACAATATAAAGAAAGTTGGACAAAAATGAGAAAGGAAGAAATACCTTACATGGAAATGTAATCCCAAAGGCTCGGGAGAGGCTAGAGAAAATCTACTTGGGAGTGTGTGGCACCTTGGGAGGAATCTAGATTGCGGCATTCAGGGTTTGGTTGAGCTCAAAAGGTTTTTAATGAAAATTAATTGGGCGATTGGGTGGGTTTATATATGAAAAAAGAGGGAATTCATTATTATTTAGGTTTTGGGCACTACACATTAATCAAATAAAAACAACAAACCATACCATGATTTTTCCCATGGTTTCTAAAAAATTAGAGTGGAAAAATATATTTTAAATATAAAATGGAAGAACATAATAAAAAATTAGGCTTGATTATGTGGATTTGAGTCACACTCTCAAGGAAATCATTTTACATGTTAAAATAGTGACTATCTTTTGGAGGGTCCACTAAGGAATTCTAAAATTAATAAACCAAATATAAAATCATATTATTTTAAATTTGAAACATATATTTTCTGATTTTTTTATTATTTTATTAAATCACTACTGGGTCAATATGATGTTATAAAACACATTTTATATTTAAAGGGTATTTAATTTTTACCCAAAAATTGGTTGTCTCAGAAAATTATAAGAAATTCACTTTTGATAATTTCAATGTCTTGAATCCAAAAATAATATTCATTTTATCTAAATTAATTTCTAAATATATGATGTTTTTAATTTTAAAATAAAATCCATCATTTATCCAAAATTTATGGGTTTTAACGAAATCAACTTTCAAACCTTAATGAAAATTAAAATTGTTTTTATAAAAATTATAAGATCACTTATATTAAATAAAAAGTAATTTGGTAATATTATTATATTAAAATATTATTTAATTCAAAAATCCTTTAATTAAAAAAATAGATTTCTTAATTGAATTTTATTATTAACTAAAAATTTACTATTTGTGCTCAAATAAATAATAATAAAATGAATGTATATTCTTTATTCTATGAAAAAAATAATGAAAATAATCATAGTGCCATGTTCATATTAAAGAACCCCTTATAACACCCGTATAAGACCTAAGGGTATGGTGTGTGATGGTGAAAAACTCTTGGGGTGGCTTAGATAACATTGCTCGGGTGGTAATCTCTATTAACTTCCACTTCTATTGCAGGTTGTTCCATTCAAGCTTAATGTGTCGAAGCCCAGCTTGGAATTGGTCAAGAGTGAAGCCTAGTGATTCTACCTCCTTTTCCTGCTCTGAAAAATGGGCATCATATGGATAAATTCTACAAGATGAGGCCATCACTTCCTTTGTCTGAGTAAATTGGATTTCTTAAAGCCCAATATTTATACTAATCATGTGATCACTATTCAATAGATATATTAGAAATGGTAACAATTAAAAATAGTGTTTTGAATTCAAAAAACATAAAACCAAGGAAGTTCATATGTTTTACATATCAATTTTACATAATAATACATTTAATTAGATCAAGATGAATTGTCATTAATAAAATTTTGGGTCGTTACAATCTTCCCCCCTAAAGAAATTTTACCCTCAAATTTTCCTTTTCCCACACTAAAACAGATGAGGGTAACTCTGCTTCATCACTAACTATGATTCCCATGTTTCTATGCCCAACATTTGGTTTCACCACAACACCTTACGAGGGCCGTTGTCTTATTTCATAGAACTTTATCGCTACGATCTATGTTGTTCACCGACTTCTATTCATAGGATAGGTTATTCTCCAATGGTACCACCTCTGGATTGAGTACATGTGATGGATCGGGTTTTTACTTCCTCATGAATGACACATGGAATACATCATGTACTTGATAAAGGTTCAGTGGGATTTCTAGTGGATATTCTGCTGCTCCAATGTGATCAAGTATCTCAAATGGGTCAATGTACCTTGGACTAAGCATTCCCTTCTTCCCAAATATCATAACTCTCTTCCACAGTGATATGCGGAGGAATACCATGTCTCTTACATCAAACACTGGGTCACATAAAAGATTATCAACATAGATTTTTGGTAAACTCTAAGAAACTTTAATGTTATGGTTGATCGTATTAACCATCTCCACCATTTCATCGACCATTTATGGACCATGGAGTATTCACTCTCGAACATCATCGCCACATGACGGTGTTCTGCACCTCTTCCCATAAAGTGCTTCATAAGTATCCTTTTGGATGATTGATCAGAAACTTTTATTTTAAGAGAACTCAACCTGAGAAATATGTTGATCCTATCCTCTTTTTATGTCCATTGAACATGCTCTCAAAATTTCTTCAAGTGCTTGGATAGTCTTCTATGATTGGCCATCAGTTTGAGGATGATAAGCCATACTGAAGTTTTGCATTGTATTCAGATCACTTTGTAGAATCTTCCTAGGACATAGTTGTCAATCTTAAATCTTGATTTGATAAAATAGATAATGGAATTCCAAAAATTCTTACCACTTCTATGATATAAATCTGTGTTATTTGATCCAATGAAAAATCCTCCTAAATTACAATGAAGTGTGTAGTCTTTATAAGCTAATCCACAAAAGCGATGATAGAATTGTTTCCATTGGATTTCTTCATTTGTACGGTGTCAAAGCCAATGGTGATTTTCTCCCATTTTTGTGTCGGTATGGTTAATGGTTGCATCACCCCCTTTGACTTCTACCTCTCATCCTTCACATACTAACATACCAGGCATATTGATGTATTTTTAGTGATATCATTCTTCATTTTATCCCACTAATAATTCTCTCGAAGATCTCGATACATCTTTTTTAATCCTGGGTGAGTGGAGAAATTTGAACTATCTGCATCATCCAAAATTTCGCTCTTTAAATCTAGATTTGATGGAACACATAGTCTGGACCAAAATCTCCCAATTCCTTCTTCATTAACATTTATCTCAGAGTATTTGTTTTCCTGATAGTTTTCACTTTCATATGAATTCCCACATCATCCTTTCGAGAATCTTTTAACTTTTATAAATTAGATGGTTGAGCAATAATTTTTAAAAGTATTTATGATGTTCACTTATTTATGTTCCTCGTGTCCATCTTCATCAAATATAAGTATATTGGATCATTTTCAATTCTCATCAATGATAGAAACACTAGGTCCTTTATACATAGAGTATTTTCTACCTAGTTTTATTTCCCATGGTGCTAATGGATTGAGAGGTCATAGTCTTTGATCAGATCTAACCATATTAATTTTTTTATGTTAAACTCTTTCTGTGTGATTATATATTTAAGGATTTTGTGATCTGAATATATTTCACACTTCTCCCAAAAGAGTAACTGTCTCCAATTTTTTAAAGTGACGATTACTACATCCAACCCCAGATCATGTGTTGGATATTTTTTCTCATGAACTTTTATTTTACTTGAATTATATGCAACAAATTTGTCTTTTTGAATCAACACACAACGCATACCCTTCTTCAAAGAATCACAAAAGACAACAAAAAGTTCTCCACTTGTGGGTAGTTTGAGCATGGATGTAATGATAAGCCTCCTTTTCAACTCCTTGAAGCAATCTTTGCATACATCACTCCAAGAGAACTTTACTCCCTTCTGAGTTTTCTTGGGGAGAGGGTTTGAAAATCATGAAAAAGTTCTCAAAAATAAGTGATAATATCCATCTAACCCCTGGAAGCAGTGGATATCCATCACCAATGTTGGTCTATCCCATCCCTCAATTTAATCTATCAAGGGGGGATACACATCTATCCCATATCTTGTGATGATATGACACAAGAATGAGACCTCCTTCAATAAGAACTCTCACTTGTTTTACTTTTCATAGAGCTTCTCCTTTTTAATGTTCTCTAGTATAGAGCTTAAACGATACACATGCTCCTCCTTGGTTTTGGAGTATATTAGAATATCATCTATAATGACTACCAAAAATTTGTCGAGGTAATCATTAAAGATTCTATCCATCAAGTCCATGATGATTGCTGGAGCATTATTTATTCCTAAAGGCATTATTATGAATTCATTGTGCCCATATCTTATATGAAAAGAAGTCTTGTGGATATACTCCACCTTCACCCTTACTTGATAATATCCCGACTTCATATACACATTGGAGAATTATTTTTATCCACATAGATGATTGAAAAAGTCATCAATTTATAGAAGAGGATTTTTTTTCTTTATCATGATTTTTGAGCTCATGATAATCAACGCAAAGGCGCATTGGCCCATACTACTTCTTGATTAAGAGTACATGTGCATCCCTGGGTGAAGCACATGGGTGTATAAATTCATTATCTAGATTCTCCTGTAGTTGTGTCTTTAGCTCCCCAAGCTCCACAATAGCCATTCTATATGGATTCATGGATATTGGAAATGCCCTAGGTATAAGATCAATTGAGATTTCAACATATCTTCTAATAGGAAGACCATACAATTACTTAGGAAACACGTTAGCAAATTATCTTACAATATACATATCTTCAAGGATGGTTTCTTCTATATAATCAATCATCTGAGCAAGATATGATCATTCAGGGGGCATTAATATCCACACTGGAGATGATGGTGCTAAATAAGATTCATCCACCTTCTTGCACTTGTATTTAATTAGGGGTCTATTTTCTATATAGAGAGTGATTTTCCCCTCATGGAAATTTATGTTGGCTCTATATAAGGAAACCCAATCCATGACAATAATTTCATCAAATTATAACAGAGGGAGTATGATGAGGTTCTTTGGGAATTTAAATACATATATAATGATAGGGGAGGAGTTATATTCATGGGTTGCAATGATTTCCCCATATTCCATTCTCACTGAAATATTTAGTTCCATGAATTGTGGTGGTGTTGGGATTTTTCTACAAACCTTTTGGTATATAAAATAATGCATAGAATCAGAATCAAAAAGTACATTCTCTATTCTTGAATGAATAACTAGCATAACTATCACCACTTCATTATCAGGGTTCACTTTGGTGCTAGTCATGGAAAAAGCTCTCCCTTGCTACCTTGGAGGTTGTTGGTTTCCTAAGAAAACCATTTTCTTAGGGAACTAGTTTTTAAAGTGCATTGGTTCTTTGCAGTCAATGTGGTGAATAGTGTGTTGATGGTCAAATGGATAATTCCTCTCCTCTATCATAGATGTGGATTTTTCGTGTCAGCAGTTAATTTCTAGGTTCCCTTATCTTCCATACATAAATAATTTCCTTGTAACCTTTAGGCAATTTTTGGGGTACTTCTTTCAAACCATTAGAAAGTGGGGTGGTATATTTTCCAAGCACTATTGGATTTATCCATCAGACCACAAAAATTTATGTTGACCTTACACTACTTTTCCCCATGATATCCCAGAAATTCGGCGATCTCCATTTCCAACATGAGGGAACATCAGACAATTTCCTCATAGCTCTTGAAGTCATGGATAACTAGGGAATTTTGTAGGATTGGTTTTAACCCAACAAAGAAGCATTCAACCTTTCATTCAGGGGAAACAACAAAGATGAAGGCATATTGTGCAAGCCTTGTGAAGTTTTCCTTATATGCTTCGATGGATTCATCATCTTTTTTCATGAGGTAAAGGAAGTCCCTTTCGATCTTATGTGGGAGGGTGTAAGGAAAATATTTATCCAAAAACATTTTCTAGAAATCCTTTCATTCCAACGCATCGATCTATTCCTCAGGAATCATATTTTTGATCAATGTCCACCATTGATCAGCTTCACCCTCTATACGATAATTATCAATAAGAACCTTCCTTTCTTCAGAACATTGAAGGATGGAAAAGATCTTTTCAATGGAGTTGAGCCACTGTTCTGCGATTGAGGAATCATAAAATCCATTAAAATTATGAGGACTTTGCCTCATGAAGCTCTCGATTGCAGCTTGTTCATTCTTAATGGGGTTTGGACAATCCTTTTGACACATAATTTTATTCAAAACATGAGTTAATTGTGAGGGTATCATGACAAATCTTGCTATTCCCGCTCCCATCAGATTGAGCATATCATTAGAACAGTCATCACATTGTTCTTTGCATCGGGTTTTAGCTCGAGCCCTCCAATTATAGGACATTGGCTGGACTAAAAGGAATGTTAGGGGTAACACATAAAGGATAATACAATGAAAAAAGGGATAACTTATAAATTACATTTATTTCCTTTACATATCAATGTTATCTATGATCTAAATCACAACATATATTCTTAGGGGCATTTTTTTAATTCTCTTAATAATGGTTCATAATATGATTATGAATTTACCAAAGCATATCCTCCAGGAGTGTCATTACCAATAGTGCAGAAAGTCCTATTTTTGTGCACCTGTTTTCATTTGAGTCTAGCACAAAGTGTTATTTTTGGGTTTTACACCTAGATACATCTATTCCAAAGCCTCCTCAACATACTCGTATCCAGGCCGGGATGTATTTTCATGATAAACCACTTACTCAATACTCCCCAAAATTAAAGGATTTTTTTATTATACTTATTCTTATCCCTAAGGCTTTCACTAGGGGTTTATAAGATCTTATTACACTTTAATAAGAATATGTAAGCCCTATTTTCACTTTACATATCATGATACTAATCTTTACCCAATGCATTGAACACTATTAGTGCACACCCTTTATAAACATTTCATTTCATGCACAAGTGTGACACATGGATCATATAACATGGAGTCCTCCAACAACATAATTAATTCAAATATGAAGGGATATGGAATAAATAAATGAAATTATCATTAAATATTTATATGTGCATAATGGTGAATACCCATGATAGGTAAATGAGTATGGTATTCACTTACACGATGATTTTGGCATGGAAATTTTGGTGTAAATTTGACAACATAACGACATCAAATAAAAAATCATAAAATGGTTTAATGAGTAATAAAGGGGTATCACCGTATTTATACATGAAATGGACAGTAATGGGGTATTTTACAATAATATAACAACATATGTAATGTAATTTATATGTATAATATAAAATAAATTATTGAATGTAAATGAGGAGAGAGAAATTTCCTTATGGAATTTTGGCATGGTAATGGGTGTACATGGGAGGAATTAATGGTAGATAAAGAGGTATATCATAATTAAAACATAAAGAGAGAAGTATGGGGGAGGTTTTAAATTATATCCCAACATTTTTAGTTGAAAATAAAAGTGTATAACCACGTAAATAATGTTGGAAAAAATGAGATTGGAAGAAATCCATTACATGGAAGTGTGATCCCAAAGGATTGGGAGAGGCTAGGGAGAGGCTTCCCTAGAGCATGCGAAACCATGGTAGGATTTCTATGAGAGGCAGCCAAGGGTTGGTCGAGCTCAAAAGGTATTTAGTGAAGAGGAATTGGGATCATGGGTGGGTTTATATTGGAAAAGAGAGGGAATTATTTATTATTTATGTTTTAGACACTAAACATTAAAATAATCAAAAAACAAACCATCCCATGGTTTTTACACATGGATTTTTCCCATTTGGAGTGAATAATAATATTTTATATGGAAAATGGATAAAAATAATAAAAAATTAGGCTTGATTATGTGGAGGTGTGTCAGACTGTCAAGGAAATCATTTTAAAATGTTAACATAGTTTAAAAGTCTTGGAGGGTCCACTAAGGCATTGTAAATATTATCAAAAAATCAAAAAGTGAATTATTTTAAAGGTAAAACATATTTTGGCCGAAATAAATTACATATTATTTTATTACATCACTATTGGGTCATTATTAGGTCATATAAAACATTATATATTTAAACGGTATTTATTTTTTACCCTAAAAGTTGACTTTCTCGTAAAATTTTTAAAATGTCACTATTAGATAACATTGGCATACTGAATCCAAAAATAATATTCATTTTATCTAAATAATTTTAATAATATGTGAATTTTTACTTTTAAAATAAAAATCTACATGTATAAAAATTTATTTGGTTTTGACAAAAATAGTTTTCAAACTTAATAAAAATTACAATAGTATTCATAAAAATTATAAGATCATTTAGATTTAATAAAAACTAATTTGGTAATAATATTTTATTAATAAGTTATTTAATTCAAAAATATATTAATTCATCAAAATATATTTCTTAATTTAATTTAAATATTAACTAAAAAATTATTATCTGTGCTCAAAGTAACAATAATAAAATAAATGTATATTTTTTATTCTATACAAAAAAATAATGCACCTAATAATATCTCTAGGGTATTTCTACATAACCCCTTGTAACACCCATATAAGACATAAGGGTAATTTCTGTGATGGTGATAGACTCTTGGGTTGGTAGATATCACAGCAATCGATTTGTAATCTCTATTAACTTACACTTCTCTTATAGGAGGTTCTGTTTAAACATAATGTGTTGATGCTCATCTTGGGATTCGTCAAGAGAGAAGCCCAGTATAGCTGCCTTCATTCTGAGATCTATAGAATGGGCATCATAGGGAGCAATTCTACTAGATGAGTCCATCACTTCCTTTTTCTGAGTAAATTGGATTTGATAATGCTCTATATTTATTATATACATGTGATCAAACATGAACAATTCATAACAGTATTTTTAATTCCAAAAACATAAAACCAAGGAAGTTAATATTTTTTATATAACCATTTCACATAATATTATACATAATTATATTGAGAGTAATTTTCATTAATAAAATTTTGAGTCTTTAAAAACGATTTTGTCTTCAACTTAAGTATTATCTCCTTATATCTTTCTCTCAAAACATCCTCTTCTAAATATCTCATATCCATAAAAATATAGTGACGTCAATATAATAATTATACTAATTTGTTATTATATTTATGTAATTAAAATTATTTATTCCAATTCATCTTTAGTAAAACAAATTCATCATTGGGGAACTGGACAGTCTACAGCCTCCACAAGTTAATGTCATCTCTTAGTTTATTCAACACCCCCATTAATTTAAGATCAAAAGGTTGTAATGGGTAAATAAATGTTATTTTAATAATTTAAATTTAATCTATAAATTTTAAATAATCATTTAATTTTATTCTGTACCATTCATTGAGAAATAGAATCCTTAATCAGGCATATATGTGAATTATCACTTCAATGAGAAATGAGTTCCATTGGTCATCACATCCTGTCACAGTTGTCTATAAATATATAATTAATATATAAAAATTATAACAATAACAATATTTATATTCTCGATTTTATGAGACTGTATTATGATTTGTTCTACCATGGTTATCATATATTCAGTGATAAAACAATAACTGAATAACCTCAAGTAAGCAATGTAGGTAGGAAAATTGCATAATAAATTAATATAATATGCTAATAAATGGTACATATTAAATTAAATAATTAATATTTGGTTAATTATATGATATATAATAAATATTACAATATTATTTAGTAATATATGAACAAGCATTGAGTTAGTATGGGTCAATGTTAAGGTTTTCATCTCAATTTTCTTTTATTGAGAAAAGTATTATATCTTTACACCTATTTTAATTTTAAAGGTGTGTATATGTCCAATTTGATAAGATGTATCATTAATACCTTTTATACCATATTACGTGAATAAACATTTAATTTTTTAAGTCCCAAGGGTTTTTATTGAAACACTAGTGGAGTGGTAATGAATTTTCATCACAAATTATTGTCTTTGAGAAAAGTTTTGTATTATGAACCTAAATTAAATTATATGGTTTATATAATAAAATTTGATATTTCATATCATTAATTATATTTTTATAATGTTTTTTTAGCAAACATTTTTTACACTCACATTCCATAGGTTTTATTTAATAGTATCTAAATTTGTAATTGTTTTAATCTCAATTTACCTTCGTTGCGACAAGTATTGTATTTATGAAACTATTTTCAATTTAAAATGGTAAACAATGAAAATCACAGACATTGTATCATGAATTTATTTTATTTAATTTTATTTAAAAATAAATTTCATGTTTTAAATCTCAAGGGGTTTTCTCGAAATGTTATTGAAGTGGCAAGGGTTTCTCTCTAAGATCACTCTCTTTACGACATGTTTTCTATTATCCAACTTGAATTATTTTTTTGTTATGTATATTACATAATTGAGATATATAATACAAAATATATTTTAATCATTGAATTTTATGTTCAACTACCAAACCACTCCTTTATGTGGTTTATTTTTTAGTTTTCTATGGTTGTAACGGTATTCATCTCAAATTCCACTCTTTCATACATGTTTTTTATAATTCAAATAGAATAATTTTTGTAGTTTACATAAATCATAATTAAGATATAATATAATGAATTTTCTTTTAACAATTTAATTTTTTGTAAAATTAAAATCCCTTTATATAAAATATTTTTATTTAATTTTTACTCAAGTAGAAAGGGTTTTCTTGGTCTTAATTCTCATTCATTGAGACAGAATACATTTTGAGCACGATGTTTAATTTCTATTGAATTTTATCATACAATAGATATGTTTTTTACATAATCCTTCTATATAATGGATTTAAAGTTCATATCATGTAACCTAATTTAAGTGGTCATTATTTCTATTGCTTCCGCTGTAGTGAGGATTTTTTTAACTCAATTTTCTATCATTGAGTTATGATCATTTATTGAAATTATTTAGAATATTTTAGGTACATAAATAATATAGATATTTTTATTTTCTATTATATCATTTTATTCTAGGTATGTAAAATTATACCAAATAAACCCTTTGTTGAATTTTCATAACATCTTGGGTTTTTCTTTTAATGTAATCCAACTTATTTCTCTATGTGGATTATGATCATGTTATTTTATTATGGACATAGTCATTTACAGATTTTTCTATATAGAGTGAACATAAAATTTTATATAATTCAAATTTCATGATGCTCACTAAGAAATTATTTTATTCTAATAACACAGGGAAATTTATTGGATTTCTAAATATTGTTATTGCAATGTGGATGATTATTGGGAAGTGTACTATGTAATGTTTGACCATCCAACATCATTCTTCAGATGGGTAATCATCATGTTAGAAAATTTTTTGACATTATGAAACTTATTATAACACATGATGATTATTTATTACCAATGAAATTTGATATTTATTTATTTTTCTATCATTATTTGGATGATATAGTTTTACTCAATAATACATTCATCATGGAATGTTATAAAAGGTCTTGATGACTTCTATGGTGAATACATTTGATATAATCATGTGATGGGTGTGGATATGAATTATATATCCTCTTAATGCATCAATATGTCTCATGGGATAAAGAATATCTTTTTTATTCATTGTATGTCGACCAAATTAAACAAAATTTTCTGATTACAGTCTCTATGATAAGTAAATTATATTATAAAATGGCCATTAATGTAGTTTTTGAGGACTAGAATAATAAAATCCATCAGCAAGATATAATCATTATTGATATCCATGTTTTCTTCTATTTTCATGGACATATAAATCTCTCAATTTCACATTGATTATCATTCCATGATATTTACATATTCCTCACATAATATTACATCCATGATTTATTCGGTGATATGTTTTCGTTACAGATTATTTGTCCTCATACCTTTAAAAATTTAACAATCTCAAGGATACAAAGAGTTGTAGTATAACTACAATTTTTTAAAGGATATCATGTGTGAAATAATTTTTTGGAGATTTTGAAAACAATTAATTAGTTATGTAGTTTCATTTATAATGGAAATATTTTCCATTTGTAACAAAGAACATGAAAATTATTAGATAATGTTTTTCCTAACTCTCTAATATCTAAACCAAAAATGATATTTTAGATAAAATAGATGAAATAATAATTTTTTTAATTTAATGTTATTTATATCCATGTTTTTAAAACTAGTATAAATGGAATAATGTGACCTATGAGTCTATGAAAATTGGATCTGGGAATATGTATTTAGTTCATCACAATTGGTATTGATGGAATTTTTTAAATTACTTTTGAGACTAGTATTTTATTGAGGATTTTTTATGGATTTTTTACATTGTGTTGATAATAAGTAAAAAGGTATAGATAACCATTTATGATATATATTAGATTTAATTTTAGTGTAATAATGCACATATTATTTGTTGATTATGAAAATGAATCTTTATAGAAAAACCTTTTAATATGTCCAAGTATTTGAAAACATCTCGTGTTTTTAGTAATGTACTGATTATTTGGATTCTTTTTGAAATAAAACATTATATAAACATTATAATGTGGATCCCATAGTGACATACTTTCCCCAAAGGGTTATCTCCCCCAAAAAGGGATAGTTGAGCCATAACATAATGATCATTCTAATACATAATAACTAGGACTAAGATTTCTTCCATAGAGAGACACTCTTGTGGGATAAGGATTGGATAATCACATTATCTTTATGAAAAAATAAAATATATTTAATAATTATGTTAACTAATATGTATATGATACCAAATAAGAAAATGATGATTGATAATGAAGGATTAAACATATAGAACCATTTCTTGATCTAAATGTATTATATGTCAAAAACAATATTTCACAATTTGAGACATATTCAGATTGTTATTTTCATATTCATATATTAGATATTATAGTATATATTTTTTATTATTTGGATAAAAAAAGATCATGAAAATGATATTGAGAATGGTATGTCCCTATAAACCGCTATGTTATTAACTGAGTAAACAAACACAGTAAATTTCTTGAGAAACATATTATTATTTTTTATAATGGAAAATTTCACATTCTTAGTGTTACCAATAGAAACGAATCAATATTTTAAAAATATTGAAACACTTATGTATTATAATTAATATGTGATATTTATAGATTATATTTATTGGCTTATTCTATATTTTATGTGGATTATGTGAATCATATTTGATTATTCATTAGTAGTTTAACTTTAAATGTATCAAATAATAATAATTGGTCTTTATAACCTTGAAACATTATTTTATAAAAAGATTGTATTTTTGGGATAACTATTTGAGAAAACATGATTGCTGTTTGGATACCACATTAGATTTATCTAAATATTAAAAATCAGATAACAAAGAGTGGTATGACTTTTATAAAGTTATATAGATATTAATTGGTATCCTTGGAATTGATAATTGATTTCTGATAATTTTTGGATAAGTTCATATTGTTTTTTGGATTATAATATACAGTGACCAGTGTAACCTTATAAACCAGTTGATAATAAAATTTATTTAATTATAGGATTAATTTTTATATGAATACATAATATTATCATGTAATAATTTCTCGGGATTCAGATAGGTTTTTGGAATGTTTTTTTGTTGAGATTATATGAATATATGAAAGTCTATTAGTATTTAGGGAAGGATAAGTTGAGTTTTGAGAGAATATACTTCAATATTTATAGGGTTTAAATTTTTTTTAAGAATATAAATGTTAATTTTGGATCACTATTTTATGTATTAGGTTAATGAGTATCGTGAAACAGCCTAGAGACCCTATTATGATGATACATGGGTCATCTCTCACATGGCATGAATGTTGTTCCTGATCTCCATGGGTTGGAAACATGGACCAGGTATCAACTAAGTGTAAAATGGAATATCTTTTCTAAAATAAAAAACCATATATATATAATGGAGGTTAATAAATCAATATAAAATCTGTATTCTAGACACTCCACATGGGGAAGCTACAATAATCGGATAAATAAACATTCTAAATAATAAAATCATCTAGAAGATGACACAACATCCATCAAAAATAAACTCAAATTCTCCATGAAGTGAGTAGATCACAGCTCCACTAGTCACTACCATCAACCAATGACCCATTATCATATAACAAAATTCTACATATATGTGGTGATATCCCTTTTCCTAGACCTTTTTTATCATAATTTACAAATGCCGAAATGAAAAGGTATGGTGTGAGCTAGTCATCCCAATAGGATTCCAACAAATGTTCTATAAGAAAATCCAATAAAAATAAATCATTAATTCATAAATATAAATAAATATAAGGAATTGAATATTATTTTTAAATTTATCAATCAATCATGAATTAATATATACTATATTTTATTTATATCAAAATATGTTAAATGGAAATTTTTCTCAATATAGAAGATCATGAATAAATGTTTTCAATAATCAAGGTCATATAATAATAAGTTAAAAACCAAGAAACGCGCTTATAACCCCAAATATTATATATTTATTTTATATAAGATCCTCACACTACTCATTAAATCAATGTGGATCATGTGTTTGAACACATCCCTATGGATTAGGACATCAGGTTAAAATCTATCATCAATTAATCCATAGAAGTTATTCTAGATGTTTTTTAGAGATATTTTTCAATGTCAATAAATTTCTAATGTGTCATAGTACTAACATGCTTATCCTAGTCTCCCACTAACTACTCAAGCTCACATTTTCTTTATTCAAACAATAATTAATGGGAGAATCATTAATTTCAATCCAATTCATCTTTCATAGTTCAAATGACCAATTCCAATCTCAACACTACATGAAAATATTTAAACTAAAACACCTCTTATCATCATGATCTTTCCTTTAAAAATCGACCATTATTTAAATCAATTTTTCTAAAAAATCATCATAAAATAATTTCAGGCCATATTAAAAAAAACATTTCAAAATACATTGAAAATATATTTTATTTCAAAACACTCATTCCTTTGAAATATATAATCAATTCATTAAACATC
Organism: Viscum album; assembly: GCA_963277665.1. Taxonomy (NCBI): domain Eukaryota; kingdom Viridiplantae; phylum Streptophyta; class Magnoliopsida; order Santalales; family Viscaceae; genus Viscum; species Viscum album. The sequence goes on along the minus strand of OY728151.1, from coordinate 1,444,427,588 downwards.
GTGGTTCAGAAAACATCATTTAAAATATATTTTAATCAAAACAATAAATCAAGTATTCAATTATAGGGAAATGTCTTATGGATCCACCTTTATTTTATTACATGATCAAATGATCAAGAAATCAATATACCAAAATGGGAATTTAAAATGGAGATTTGACTATGTGGAAGCTGAAAGAGCAATTATTAGAATTAAATTCCATCATATAAATAGAAACCCAAGCTTCTCAAACATGGATATTAAATCATTTAATTTGAATATTCATTACATTTCATAAAATAAATCTTAATAACCGTAGTAGTTTAGTATATTTGGAAACATGGAACACAATATTCTAATCCCATGAATGATCTTTAGTATTTCTCACAAATATCATCACATTATTACTACACATTGACAAACCATTCAGAAAACAATTTTCCAAAACCTAGGTAATTAAAACATAATAATGAGTGAGTTTAGATGCTCAGTATGGTTAGAAAAAAGGGATATGTAATAATAACATTGACATAAGGGTATGATAAGATTATAATAACAATTGAAAACCATACCCTGCATATCAAAGATTAAAATCACGAGTCATGGAATAAATATTAGCAGTTCATAAGACATAAATTATTTTATATTCTAATAGCATGAGCCTTAATGGCATAGAATTGGCATAAGAGATGAATTTGTGAAATACACAACATCTAATAACAGTATGATCATGTATAAATAGAAAAAGGGTCACCCATTATGTTAATGACTTTAAATAAGGTCCTCAAATAAACTTATGAGCATGCAACATAGTATACACATATCATTTTTGGACATAATAGAAAATTCAACGCATAACATTGTGATCATCTCATCAGGATCATGAATAAAATTGTGAAAATTAAATTAGGTTCATGCATAACATTTTGGACATGTAATTAGGTTCACGTATAACATTATGAATGTGTAATTTGGTTCATAAATAACATATACCCTCAATAGTTATCCATCATTACACAATTAATTGGAATGATATATATATCCCAACCATCAAAAAATTAAATCATACTTATGTTTTCCATAGGATCATAAACATTCATGATATCATAACCCATGAAATGAAATGGGTGTTATAAATAATTCATCATATCATAACATATCGAGAAGTGATATGTTTTATACTAATTTAATCACACAAAACCCCTTTAAAAGAGGTGTGTTTTATCATGGTATAAACCATTAAAGATAAATTGGTTTCATAAAAAAGCATGTCATGTTAAACATAAACCTTTCAAATAATTATTAATAATGTTGTCTTTAGATCCTATACCTGGTATAATATAAACATTAATGAAGGGTTTCATCTATGATGGAGAAGGTCATTGAAATAAAACTTGGATAATTTCCTATGGAAAATTACCTTTTAGGGAAAATCAATTTTTCTTAAAATCAAAACATTTTTAAAATACAATTTATTAAAAAACTCATTTAAAAATTAAAATGTAAGAAATCAAAATTATTTTAAAATTTTCTTGATGAAAATATAATTTTCTGTTTTAAAATTATTTTAAAAATAATAAACATTTATGAAAAACTATTAATTGAATAAAATAAAAACAATGTATTTTTAAAATATTATGAAAAAAAATTATGTAAAAATAATCTTGTAATATTTAAAAGGATGATTCAAATAAATTATGTTCCTAATGATAGATAAATCGGTAAATGATGAACATTAAATTTTGCACTGTAAAATGTTTAGAAAAGTGACATGATCGAAAAATGGAAAGAAGATTACTTTTGAACCCATTTTTGTAAAGTTGAAAACCATTGGTAAAATTTTCATTTAAAAATATTGGGAGAATATAGGAAATCCATTAAAACATATTTAGAAAACATGGATTTGGGGGAAAAAGTATTTCTGACTGAAGAGATATATAAAGTACAATTTTAAAAAGAACCATTTTGTTAATTTTATTAACTACCAATGTGTGGAAAATCATATTATTGTATGAAGGAATAATAAATAAAAATATGAGAATAAAATTTACGATAATTCATGAGATATGGATCTTAATATTTCATCAATGGAAGAAAACTCATAAAAAATCCCAATCAACAATGGGAATGTACCAATAAACTCTTTCTACTTTCGAAACATTGATTCATAATCCAAATAAAATAATAAAATTTCATGAAACATAAAATATAAGGGAAATAAGGAGTTCTGTGATATAAAAAGTCAAGGGGGGTAGTACATACACCTCATAAAATAATATTGGTTCATAACATAACATGTGTCTCAAATAAAGAAAATTAAGACAAAATTATATTACCATTTTGGTAACATTGAAACAAAAGATCCGTAAAGGAGAAATATTAACATGGAAATGAAATTAAATAAAATTTAAGAGAATAATAATAAATCCAAATCGTGGGAAATATAAATACAACCAAGAATAAATAAGTTATAAATATAGAATTGGTCTCTCAAAATTTAAAAGTGAAATGGAATTCCCTTAATATTTGAGTATCCTTTGAATCATGAGATCCATGAAATAATAAAATCAATAAAAATATTTAATATCATTAAAATAATTTATATACTCATATAACATTTCATATTGCAGTATATACACCAAATAAAATAAATGAGTCTTAAATATCGAATATTTCTCATTGAAACACATGTGAGACTAGAAGTCCCCTAATCATAAGTCATGAATTATGTCATACGAGTTAAAAAAATACTATATAATAAATATATATTTATTATAAATCAATAAAAACCATATTCATATATATATAGTCATATATTACATTATTATGACCATTTATTTCCCTTTTATAAAAAATTCCATGTTAGATTTATGATTCAGGTAACAACCTCTTTTTCCTATAAGTTTAAATTTGTTATATATTTATTCTTATCACTTAAATCATGATTTCATATTATCCAAAATTATAACCATGATATAAACATATTATGTATTATGTATTTAAGTATTTATAATGATTTATAAATTTTTTTGTTTGAAAATAAAATACTTCATTCGTGGAGATAGTAGGTCATACGTACGCATTAACGTTGTTTCTATATTATTTTAGGATTGAATAAAAGAAATATATATTAGTTATTATAATTTTAGAATAATTTTAATTTCAAATATATAATATTTTATTGTTAATCATATCACTAACAAATTCAATGTAAATAATGAATTAATCACATCACTTCGCGAGGTGGTAGTCCACCGTATATATGAACAATGTCATCGTATTCCCAAAAATGGAAAGAATAAAGGAATGTGTGATATAAAAATTAAAAAAAAATATTAGAATCCAAAAAAATATAATATATAAACTATTAATTAATCATTATTCCTACACTTTAATGGTGCTAATGTAATAATTAATGACATAGGTATGTGAGGTGCTAGTCTTCTGTACAGACAAACAATGATTGTGTATCACATTTGATGGATGTTTGTGATGTTTTAGGTCATAACCAAAACAGGATAGCATATCAATATTTTTCAGATATTTATTTGATTATATAATCTTCATATTAAAATAATTTAAGAGTTTTTAGGTATAAATAACACAAAAAAAGTTCATTGATTAGCGTTACCTCTTCCTCGAAAATCTATAATTAGTTTCCACCAAACGAATTCCATGGTCATATTTCTAACCAAAAGAAAGTACTATAGAATTAAGTTTTATAATTGTATATGTGGTATTTCAAGGTATTTGATGAATAAATTGTTTTTTTTATGAAGGAAGGGGAATTGGTAGTGGTCTTTTATATGTGGGTGAGAGGAAACACTTGTAATTTTTGAAAAGAAAGAGAGGTGCACCAACATTTTTCCCCAAAAATGATTAAATACTGCAATGCATTCTATCCATGAAGTTTTATGGTCGAAATACGACCATAAATTGGAGTTTGAAAACATTATAGGTTATTTTTATACTTAACATTAAATTTTACAACATTGGTAAACTCATTTTTCCTTAATCATCACGATTAATTTTAAAATAATTTAGTATTAATGATGGTAAAAATTAAGTATGAAATATTAAAAACTATAAAATTATTATGATTCTAAAAAGGGATTCCATTTTTCTAAATTAAATTCATAGAAGTGTTAGAATTATTTTAAGATTAATCCCACAAACAGGATGAGAAAATGGGTTTTTAAAGTGAAAATATTCAAAAGCATCAAATATTTTTTCATCCAATTTCAATGTGAAATTTATTCCAAATACCTAAAATATATAAATATATGTATATTATTTATAATTATAATATTATAAAAATTTAAAATATAAATTAATTATATAAATTACTCGAAAAAATGCATTCTTCAATTTAAATTCAGTATTTTTTCCTAATCATCAAAAAATGAATCCTTTCAAGAAAATCCCCATCATACATCCAAAGATAATTTTGATGTCACTATTTAAAAAATAAATTATAAAATATAAAATATAATTTATACAATTTTAAAAACATTGTTTTAAAATAATTGTTCCATTAAAAGGCAGTAAAACTACCGTCTAGTAAAATAGAACATTTTATACCTAAAATTGTAAATTTTCTCATGCCTAATGTCTAGAAAACACATATCATGAATATTAAATAGTTTATTTAATATTTAATATACAAATTATATTAAAATATCTCATAATAAATGGTTTTTTTAATTTAATTATTTGAATTGTGTTTATTCATAGAAAAGTTGTTTCTCGAAAAAGAATCTCGTTATTTTGAAATATTTATTTAATTTGTTAATAATTAATTCGTTTTAAAAAATAATTTTATAGATATCAATAAACCATATTTTCAAAATTTAGGTAATCATTTTCATTCCCACCATTCCAACATCTAGGTGTTAATATTATAATATTTTAAATATAAAATAATTTGTATTTTGTTGGTTTTTTAAACTAGGTTTTTCTTGAAATGTAAGTTATCGATTGAACTGAGTATTGCATGTACCGCAAGATAATCTCTGTGTTTAATCAAATAAAGGCATAAATTTTTATAGCATGAAACATAATCTGTTATATTTTTTAATTTATTTGGAAAAAAATTAATTCAAAAAAATTTGGAGTCCTCTATTATATCCCACTAAAAATGAATTTCAACCTTCAAACATATATAGGTCCTAAAATATTTAATACTTGAATGCTAAATTCCTCGAATCCCAAAACATTAAAATCAATAATAAAAATTTCATTGAATAAGAAAATTTTTAAACTAAATGGTTACCAAAATTTACACACAACAATGTTTCCATAAAGGAATACATATATGGAAAGTGAATATATTGACATGGAAAAAAGAGTAAATAAGTATAAGGAGTGGTAAATATCATTGTTCACAATAAAGTGGGTGATCCAAATATTTCTATAACCATAAAACCACAACCTAATTAGGTATGAATAGTTCATTTGCATCATCAAAATGAATATAACATGACAAAATTTTATTCTAAGATCATTCTCCAACCATTGATGAATTTTTACAAGAATATATACTTACTTAATGTCATTAGATTTTATCTTCATAATCTATCCATTTGATTATGACATGATAATTTTCCACATAGCCACTTAATCTATTAAATTAATGTTAAATTGTTATCCCTAAACACTAACGGATCACAAGATCGATATATAGAATGATAACTCATTCCATTCATCTGTAGTTATCATCGAATCAAAAGAGGTTATAATAGGTTATCCAATATGAATAAATCTTCATATGGATAAATAAAATATTAATATATATAATTTCATCCTAATTTTTAACATAAACCATTCCATAAATGGTTAACCATGTAATAATTATAAAATTTATAAATCCAAAACATTAGAAAGAATATAATTAAAATACTCAAAATCTTCTTAACATTGTCCTCCCATATTTCATAATGTTACTCTTTATTGGAACATACCAAACTTTTGAATACCTTCATCATTTATCCTATAAACACATGTTAATAACCTGAATTACCAATAATAAATATTTAAAAGGTGTATTCTTTCTTATTAGAAATATTAATGTATATATTAAATAATTACCAAAATGTCATAAACTCCATCAATTATAGCATAAACCACTTCGTCCAAAAATAAATAGTATATTTCCAAGATAATAAATACTATCCAATTTACATTATTCTTATCCTATATCTCATTAATGAAAATAATGATTACTTTCCATCATTGTGAACATATTGAAGGTTACCTTCCCATAATCATGTTTTTTTTAAAATACAGACATAATATTAAATAAAATTTCTATTTCATCAGTACCATTGAACATACCATTTAATACCCTTAATAAATAAACATATAATGGGAAATACATTTATATTTAATAATTTATAATTCTTGAATACCAATAGATAAACACTTCAATTATTCCACATAATCTTTATGAAATTAATTGGGCTTATTCATCTTCTTCCTTAATACCACTTTCCATTCATATTTCATTCATAATTTCTCCTTCCTCAGCAGTATAACTTTACTTATAGTACCTTGTTAACACTATTCATGAGATTTCCACATAGGAAATTTATTTACATAATTACAATTCTTCCACATCTAAATAACTAATCTTATGTTGATTTCTTATATAGGGAAATATTTTAATCATTTTCCTTAATTAAATTTTAATTTTCCCTTTTTATTTACATTATTTTTTTCCTTCTTTTCCATAGTCTAAACTTATTGTCATTCCTATGAGACATTCATTTAGGTGTCTCTTCCCACATTCTCGACATATAATATAAAGAACCATATTTTCTCCATATTTTCCACTACCCAAACTCTCATCGAACTCTTAATTTATCTTCTTTAGGGAGTCTATGATTTGGTTAATGTTTACAAGGTTAATCACATTCCATGAAAACTGATTTGGAAAAATCATGACATCCTACACTCTAATAAAAATCCCATATGACATCCCATTAACCAATTTTCCATCATAATCAAAATTTACCCAGTTCTATCAAGTTTATTCCATTGACTATAAACAAAAATAATATTGAGAGAAACACTAATCATAATGTAAAACCACATAATCATGAAAATTTAATTATGTAATTTCTAAACTATGGAACTTTATTATTTAATATAATAATTTTAGGTTAATCATAGGTTATTCATAATCATATCCCCTTTAAATCATTTGTGATGGTTCATAAATTATTTGTGAACTTCCAAATTATATCTACCAGGGGTGAAAAACTAGGTGTGAAATAAGGCTCGTTATCATGAACCAGTTCTTGGTTGAGTCTTGCTCAAAATGTTGTTTTTAGGGAAGTTTCCCCTAAGTACATATTTTCTAGATCCAAATCCACTTATAGTATCTAGGGAGGGATGTATTTATAGGAAATTACTATCTCAATCTATTACCAATATTCCAGGATATTTTTATATAATTTAACCCATCCTAAGACTTATCCATAGATACATTCCGTGACATATCCTTAGAAATATCCCTACTAATCTCACTAATGTTTTATCATCATAGTTTCCAATGTATGACTAAACCATTCCTTTGATATCAACTACAGTTACCCAGGCTTCTTATAAATGGTGATTACATATTTGTTTATGAATAATCAATATATTACCCAAACACATACCTAAGGACCGTAATAGTTTAGTGTATTTGGAAACTTAGAACACAATATTATACTATGTAGAATGATCTTCAATATTTACTGCAAATATATTCCCATTTATTACTCCTTATAGACATACCCTACATAAAAATGTTATTCATAACAATGGTATTGGAAACCTAAGAAATGGTGAGCTCCTAAACTCAGTAATGGTAATAAAGGGAGATACATAAGAATAACAATGACATAAGGGTATGGAAAGATGAGAATAACATTTTAATACCATACCCTTCAAATAAAATATTATAATATTGATTTTTAGAATAAATATTGGTAGTTCATAAGATCGACGACTTTCGATGTTCTGCGAGTGTGTGGTTCATCGGTAGAAGTTCTTTGGACTTGATCTTGGTTCCTCTCGAGCGACAGCTGGGGATTGTTTGAGAGGTGATGTGTTGGATTCACTAATGATGATGGAGGACCTGTCTTTTGGTGGAGAATACGTTTGTCTTCAGCCGGTGTCATTAATTTTCTGCAGTTGCTTCGTTCTTCCCTCGGGTTCGATCATGGAATGGCTAGATATGGTTGCAGATATCAGCCTCCAAAGCACAGCTCGTTGTCTCTCTGGCGATGATGTCCTCTGTTGGATGGCCTCTACCTAGCGCCTCACCTGGATGACAGTTTTCGAAGTGACTCTTTTTCTTTTTTCCAGCTCAATTTCAGTGATTTGACGAGTTGGAGGCACATATTGAAGATTTTTTATCCTAATCTTGTCATGCAGTTGCATGCAGTAGTGGTTCATCCTCTCTTTTGACTACTTGTGGTGTTAAGGGATGCAAGGATCAACTGCAAGTGTTTTTGTTTGTGCACATGAAATTCAAATGATATTTCCAGGCAATTTTAAGAAGCTTTGATTGTTTTGAAGAACCTTTTGGGGGAATGAAGGGAGTTTCAAGAATGGATTTGGTAAGGTTTTTCCTGATGGGGATCTTGGAAAGGTGGAGTTTGGTGTTGAGGTTTCGGGTGATGACTGAGGGATGTTCGAATCTTGTTGTGGTGTGATTGATGACTTTGGTTTTTCACTGGTCTTCATATTTCTACTTGCTCATGGGGAGTAGATTTCTCTATGAGCTTTGGTCTTCCTTACCGCATATAGAAGCAACGCTGCATTTGCAAGTGCTGCTGGGTCTGCGAGTTCTTGAGGAGCATACCTCTTTATGCATACTGGATTTTTTTATTGCATTTGGTGTGACACTCGTTGGTGCCGCTGGGTGGGAGGCCTTGAAAGAGGGATGGGTGTGTTGGCACCCATCGTCCAGCTATGCGTCATCACATTGATGGAAAAATGGGTGCCTCCCCATGACATTTTCTCAGTGGTTTCTGTCTTTTTTCTGCGTTTCATCAGGTTGACATTGCTGGAAGTTCCTTTCATGCATTGTCGGGTGGGCGGCTCGAAAGAGAGAAGGGTGTGAGGGCATCCTTCATCCGGCTCTCCTCCATGTTCTTTGTTGGTTGGATAGGTGCTCTTCCTTGTTGTACTGCCAATACGGTGCAACTCTTGGCGGAGTGGGTGATGCATTTTCTTGACTAATCTCACTATGGAAATGTCTATCGAGGGGGCGATGAGGATTTCCAGTGCCTATTTGGACATTTGCTTCTTTTGTACTTGTCGGACTTTTCTCCTTTTTTTGACTTTTGTCTTTAAGGCACTTTTCCCTTCTTGTAATGGGTTTCCTCTTTCCCAAACATAAAAGAGGCTCTATCTTTTAAATTCAATTAAGGGGGCTTTTCCCTAAAATTTTCTTAAAAAACAAATTGGCAGTTCATAAGACATGAATCCTAATACAATCAATGACCATGGGTCATGAGAGCATAAAATAGGAATAAAACATATATTACTAGCATAAAATAATCTCATAACAATTTTAAAATGTATAAATAGAATCACAGTTAGTCATTAAGCTTAAGACATGAAATCCGGCCCTCGAATGAACTTATAGACATGAAACCAGGTCTATGAAAATAATTTTGGATAGGAAAGATAGTTTCATGCATAAAACTGTGAACATGTAATTAGGTTACAACAAAAAAAATTGAATAGGTAATAATGTTTACCCATAACATTGTGAACATGTAAGGCAGCTCATGCATAGTATTTTTAACATGTAATTCTGTTCACAATTAACATATATAATCATCATTTATCCATCATTACCCAATGCATTTGAAGTTTTTACGGGTCAAACTCGTCAAAAAAGGAAATCATACATAACTTTGACATAAGATCATAAAAATTCATCATATCATAACCCATGAAATTGAATGGGTATTATTAATATTTCATAATACAAAAACATGGGGAAAAGAAAAATGATTGATAATAATTTGAACATACCATAAACCATGAAATTAAGTGGTTTTAGCATGGTATAACCTGTGGAATAGAAATGAGTTTCCTAAAAAAATCTTAAAAATAAACCATTAAAATATATAATAAGAATGGTTTCCTTAGATCATATCCCATGTAAATTAAAAACTATATCAAATAATTTCATCTTAGATGTTGGAGGATTTTGAATGATCAATTTGAGTATTTCCTAAGGGAAATAACCTCCTCTAATAATAATTTCTTAAAACATAAAATTTGTTAATATCCTTTCCCTTAAAAAACACTATGAAAAATAATAAATTAAGTATTAAAATTTATTTTAATATTTTTTTGATGAAAATATCCTTCTGCATCAAAGAATATTTTTATAACAAAAAACTAGTTTTAAATCCATTCTATTAGAATTTTTTTTAAATGAATTTCTATAATAATATGAAAAAACATTTCTTTAAAAAATAATGTAATCTTTCAAAGGAATTGTAAAATTAATGAATTTCGTGATAAAGGATGAATCTCTATATTCTAAACATTTATTTATGCATCATAAAATTTTTATAATTATTCTTGGTCATAAATTTACAATAAGATTCCTTTCAAAACCTTTTAGTAAAAATGTAAAATATAAGTAAAAATGTATTAAAAACTAATAAGATAATTGTAGAAGTTTTTTAAAAAAAATAGGTATCACAATAATGTGGGATCAAATTTTTATTAACAATGATGGAAATAAATTATAAAATCATGGGTTTGGGGGATTTTCTAAGAACTAGTATCTTAATTATAGCTTTCGGGGGGAAACCAGAGGAGAAGAAAATTTTAAAATTGGTGGAAATTTTTTTCATAATTATCATATGTACCAAAAGATTAAAAATGGTATCATTAAATGAATATATCTTTAATAGACATAGGAAATTAAAATTCATTATATTTCTTGAGATATAGATCATAATATTTCATTAATTGAAGCATAATCATAAATAATCCTAATAGGTGATGAGATTGTTACAATAAAATATTTTCACTATGGCAACGTTGAATATAAATCCACATGAAAGAATAAAATTACATGAGACATTGTATATCATGAATATAATGAGTTTCACTATATAAAAAATCAATGGGTGTAATATATTCACAGTGTAATATAATATAGGTTCATAACATAACATGTGTATCAAATTAGGAGAATTGAGAGAAAATTCCCTTATAGTTTTGATAACATTGAAACCATATTCTCATGAAAGAGGGAACATAAAATGGATATATAAATTCCAAAATAATTATTCAGAAGAATCATAATGTACATTCATGGGTATAATAAACACCACATATACGAAATAAAGGGTGAATATAGAATATGTATCATAAAAGTAAAAAGTAAGATATAAATCATTTACGACTAGAGTGACCGTTGAATCGTAATATCATTGAAATAATAACATCATTTGAAACATTTAATATCACAAAATAAATTATATTAATGATATAACCTGGCATAGGCTATTATATACACCATTCAAAACAAATGAGTAGTGAATCTGGCATAAGTCTCACAGAAATAAAAATGAGACAATAAATACCCTTATCATAAGTATTGACTTCCATAAAACTTATTCAAACATGTTGTATAATAAATTTAATTTTATTATACATATATAATATAACCATATTCATATATATCAAATCATATATAATTTTATTTAGGCGTTTTAATGCCCCTTTATGAATAATTCCAAGTCAAACATGCATTTTATGTAATAAACACATTGTATTTCATATAAGTTTTAATTAGTTATTTTTTTCCTCTCACTTTGATCCTGATTTAATCATATCAAGAATTATAACCACAAGATAAATATATTATATATTCATTATAAAATTATTTATAATCATTCATAATGTTATAGGCGAAAAATAAAATACACTCTTCATGGAGATAGTACATCATACGTACGCATGAACATTGTTTCAATTTTCTTATAATATTGAAATAAATAAAAGTATGTTAGATATTATCCTTACATAATAATTTTAATTTATAATATATCATATATTTTTATTAAACATATCCTTAATACATTCGATGTAAATAGTGACCGAATCACACTACTTCTTGAGGAGGTAGTATGTGGTTCACCCGAATGACGCTATCGTATTCCCAAATAATGAAAAACCCAACATTATATGTGATATAAAAATTTCAGAATCAAATTAACATCATAAATATCACTTTAAAGTACTAATCAATCATTATTCCCAACCTCAAATCATTGTAATGTATAAATGAATGACATCAGTTTCTAAGAAGTAGTCTTCTGTACACACCAACGACGATTGGATATCCCATTTAATGGAAGTGTTTGGGGTTTTAGGAAATTACCTTAACATAACTACATTTAACTGTATTAAAGATAATTATTTTATTAGAAATGATTTTATAAAAAAATATAATAGGATTGAGGATGAAATAAAACAGAAATGTTTATTTATTAATGTTACCTCTTTTTCTGGTATATCCTTTTACATTGCACCAAATGACTTCCATGGTTGGATTTATGCCAAAATTAATAAATCTTGGATGAATTTATGGAATAGGATATGCAATTTTTTTTGTATTTTCAAAAACAATTGTTTTCGAATGTGTGAATAAATGGGAAGACATTTTAGCCTTTAACATGTTGTGGAGAGGATGATCGATGATTTTTTTAAAATAATGTTTCTTTTGTACACATATTGACATAAATAAAGGTTTAAATAATGAAAGAAAATCTATCCATGTTGTTTTATGGAAAAATATTTCCATCCAATCAGTTTTGACCACGTTTCTAGGTAATTTATTTTCCTTTTGTTTAATGTTTTTTACCTTAGTAAACTCATTTTTATCTTAACCATTGTGAATAATTTTAACTATTTCAACTACTAATAATGACCAAAATTTATTTGGAAATTATTATAAATTATAAATTAATATTTCTCAAAATATGGATTATTTTTATAGATTCAATTCACAAAATTAAAAGGAATTAATTTCATATTAATCCCATATATGGGACAATACATTGAGTTCATAAATTTAAAATTTTTAAAAGGTTTAATGTTTTGACAAACCATCTCTATGTGAAATTGATTCCAATGACCTAAATAAGATTTATTGATGTATAAATGATCTAATTATATGTTTAAAGAAATTATAATATAATTCACATGTATAAATAATTCGACAAAAAAAGTAGTTTTCAATTAAAATCTAGTACTTTTCATTAGTGATCAAAAAATGAATCTTTTTAGAAAAATAAAAAAACATCCTAAGATAATTTTGATGTTCTTATTTAAAAAATTATCTATCTTTTTCCCAATATAATTTTTAAATGTGTGGGAATTTAGTTTTAAAATATTTTTTCCATTAAAATGTAGTAAAACTTCCATTTAAAAAATTTTCATTTTATTTATAAAATATGATTTATTCATATATATATTCTAGAAAACACATAATATTATTGTTAAATAGTTGATTTAAAATATAAATTATAATTTCAATTAAAATCATTCATCAAAAGTTTTTGATTAATTAATTATGATAAAACAGGTTTTTTCATAGAAAAATAGTTATTCAAAAAAGGAATTTCATTATTTTTAAATATATAATACATTCAGTTATTATTAATTTTTTATAAAATAATTCATTATATATAGATGAATAATAATTATTTTTATAATTTTGTTAATCCTTTTTATATATACCATTCCAAAGGGTATGTGATAACTATAATAAAATGTTAAAAATAATATTAATAGTATTTTGTAGTTTTATAAAACTACATCTTGCATGTTACACAAGTTATTGATGCGAATTGATATTACATGCACCACAAGTTTAACATAATAAAACTACATAAATCTTAAATTGGTGTAGCATTCAAATAAATAAATCAATTAATTTTAATTTATTTGAAAAAATGTATTTCATTAGAACTTGGGGTGTTATAATAACAAGGATCTAATCCATCAACAATATATAGATATGTCACATTGAATTCAAGAGTGATGAAAGGAATGGGATGTTCTTAATTAAGTATACATTACATACCACAGAGAGACAAAACACATCCTATAATTCTTTGATCAAAAGATAAAGGAGGTTAGAGTATCCAACTCACCTCATGAGGGCCTCAAAAATGAAAATGATCGGATTGGGGGAAAATGGGATGTGTATAAAAGTTATAACATTGGGTTCATAATTTTAGTTGTACATTTTTTGGTATTTAAAAATTATTCAAATGTATTACTGAGTTAGGATGAATCATAAATCATAATTGTACACCTAAATATGCCCCATCACTAGGATTCTAGAAAGGGTTCACAGTTTTCTTGCATTGTTAAACAATGTGTGTTCTAACCATGAACACCCCATTATCTAGTGCTATAGTGTTTTGTAGGGGGGATTCATGGTTTGGAATAATCCCACAGTAACCATCTTCCACCCCCCAAAACTAACACAAAGTAAAATTATTTATAAGAATAAACTATATGGTTTTTGTTAAATATTAACCTATCAAGCACAATTCCATAAACTTCAATAAGTCCCAAAAAACCCAGAACATGGTCCAAAATAGTATGATAAAAACAAGTCTAAATAAGTACCTAAAATTTAGTAATGATATTTTACAAACTCAACAACATAAATTCTCTCAACCCCCAAAAATCCTAACAAAATTACTCTATATAAAAGAGATGAGGTCACTGCTCTCTCATTAGTGCCTTCTGATCCCAAGTCTCATGAGAATCAAAACCATTGAACCAAATCACGCATTCATGGGGTAAAAATTCCCTCTTAATAACCCTTGTCTTAGAATAAAAAATCCAAACTAACTACACTATCATGGATAAATCAGTTCCGTTATCAAGTCCCACCCAACACAAAACATGAGATGGGTCAGCGAGATACGTTCTATGATATGAAAATAGGGACATGTTATGAATAAATGTCAACATAGGTGTAAAATCCTAATAGTAATCCATTATTCCAATATTCTCAACGAACTCACATAGTGCCACATATATTGGAGCTAACATCCCATATTTTCTAAGACTCTAGTTGCCCAACTGAGGTGAAAATCTCATAAACACCAAATTACCAAAACAAAACACAAAAGGATAATGAAGAAGATCACCATGAGATTTGTATCAACTCTATGAGAAAATGATTTAATGATGTATTAACTAAATAATTTATGTCATCACTTGAACTAATCATTCTTAAAATAGAGATACAAGACCAATATATAACCAATAAAAAATAGATTTACATAAATTTTCATACAATGGTGTCATCCTTATAGAGGATTGATTAATATTAATATAGGACATCTACATCAATGTAAATGGGATATCCCAAGATCCATCAATGTCGTGGATGAAAACATTTTTCATATATTTAGGAATCTTTCAAGCTCGATATGGATGTACATCCTTTTATAGAGGATATGTTGTGAACAATAAAATATATGATCTCATAATAACCTATAGGCCTCTCCAAAAATGATATCTGAATTTAGGGATCCTTTTTAGGAGAAATATTATATTATAAACTATGATATCCACGTTTATATTTCAAAAAAAAATCCAAGTCCCCAAAATTACTCATATCATGAATCGACATATAATGAGTTAGTTTGGTCATACAATTGAACACTACACATATCACATTATTCCAATGAGAGGTAACATTAACAATGACAATGAAATCCATCAATATAATATATCATGTTTATGTTGTCATAAAAAGGGTGTGAAATAATCCCAAGGATTTCTAGTGCTCAGCATTGACCAGTATCGAGGTAAAACAATAGGAAAGAAATTATCAATGTCTCCTCTCAAACCTGGACAACAAAATCATCACTACATTTAATGAAAACCCTTATGGTATCATGGTATACTATATATAGTTAATTATGGAGATCCCCAATCATTTTTTATCCCTTGGTGAAATGAATTACGTGCCATTTGGGAAAATATTCCATACCCTCAAAAGATAATGAACACTGACCAATCATCTCCTCGCCATAATGGGTGTCCCAAATGCCACAAAACTCACCATAAACATTCATTTCCTAAATAATCAACCCACGAAGAGGTGATTTTATCATGAAAAAATCCTTAGAAAATGAGAACTCTCCCTCCTAGATTCCCAAGTTTATACAAGCAAAAGGATCCAAAACAATTTCACTTCTTTGTAATATATTTCACCAAATGGGTTAAAATATTCCTATTCAATGAATCAGAAATGACATTACCCTTACCATTAGTGTTGGAAATTTTCAAATCAATGGATTTCATTCACCCCTCCCATCATCTCTTATGGATGATAAAATCATTTTTTTAGAATATGTATCTCAAAAAATTATAGTCTAAATAAATAAGAATTTTTTTGAAAAGGTAATTATTCTATATCATAAGAGTATGAATCATGGTTTTTAGGTCATGATAATGAAGAGGATTTTTATAAAAATTTGTTCTATGTTTTCTGTAACCATAGGCCACCACTAGATCACCCAAAATGATAACACATGCCAAAATCGAACTTCATGTTCAACAAAAGGCCACATATCCATTACAAGCATCTGGATGTGTCAAACCTGATGTCGATGTAAAAATTAATTTAAAATCATCATAAAATTTAAAACCTTTTGTATCCTATAATAACACAACGCCTTTCATAGTGAGGGAGTTCGTCAAAGAATTCTACATCAATAAATCATTCAAAAACAGTTGTAAAACACTAAAAAATCCTAGAATCATCGAATATCAAAATCATTTTGTGGTAATTTCACTTTTTATAGGATCATTCACCTTCTTTGGATAAAATTAAATATCATGTATTGAGATCATTTTTCCAATGAATGTCACATCCTAAATCTAGAAATCTTATTTTGATAGCATAATATAATGTGAGAAATCTCTTCATGTATATAAAATTACTCTTCAATGGAGGATTAGCCACTAAAATAGGATAATATTAATTGATTGTATTTGAATATTCATGATTTTCAATGTATAATAACACTATTTTCTAGAATTTTGTAAATTTAACTTCATTTCTCATCATTATGAAATTCATGTTTAAACTGTCAATTTGGGCCCAATTAATCATCAGATTATGGAATTAATTGTTTAAATTATTGGAATATTATATTTTAGGATATTATTGACTAATTTTATTAGATGTTTTTTTATTTTAAGATCAATTGATGGATAACATGGGAAGGTGGACATTTGTGGCCATTAATGAAAAATATGTAGACAAAGAATAATGGGTCATTAGCCCATCAAATTAATGAGGATCCCATATTTTCAAGCCCAATGATGCTAAAATATTAACACTAGAAATATTTATTTATGGGTATCATTTCATTCAACTGTGGATGTAGCTAATTTAGAATTTTTCATAGTGATCCAGGTGATCAAAGATGATGATTAAATTATGGGATATGTCTAAAGGCCCATAAAATTAGCCTACCCATTTTTTTGACATCAGGATGGAATATACAATTGATCTAAAATTTTTTTATAAATCATAGTACATATTTATGATCATATTTATCTTTAATGAACCCTTCATATTTACCCATATTCTTTTTCAAATGTTCATGACCAAAATGGGGATGAGTATAGTCCTATTTTTTGTGGTCAACATTTAAAATTAAAAAGTGAAAGGAATTTATTGATTGGGGATTGAGCCTAGGACCCAAGATTCCTTATTTAAGGATATTGTGGTGAATTAATTTTGGGAATCCATGTTTTTATTTCAATTTTATTGCTAAGATTTCATTTTCATAATCACCCATTCATTTTATTCTCATTTATGTTATTCATTCACCTTGATTTGTTAATAAATATTATTCTTTTTATTCGTCCATTATTATTTAATTTTCCTTGTAATGTTGATACCATTTCATACAAGATTGATTCTATTCACATCATATTTTGTGAAATTCATTACACAATAGTGGTGAGAAGGTAATTTGTTTTTCAATTCCTCCCTCATGAGTCTCCATTCTGATTCCATTGATATAATAGCATCGATGTATGGATAACACTCTTGTAAGTTTATCCCAAGGAGTAAAATGGGGATGTAAATTATTTTATTTAAAATTTTAATAATTAATAATAAGTTTTTTTGTTCATATTTTCAATCAATGATGTGCATTCTCCATTAATATCACTAATATTATGGCTACAGTTCCCGAGTCACAAAATGATCAACTACCATAAAGTTTTCATGAATATAACACTCCATTTTTATAGGTTATTAGCATTAGGATACTGAAAATTCAAAATTCAATGAATGATTTTAGATATTCATATTTCACAGAAGGAAAGGCTCAAATTTAGTATATTGAAATAATTGAAAAGGAAATTCATTCAATCCATACCACGAAATAACCCATGCTCGAATAATTATTTTAAAATTTTAATTCATTTATGTATGTAAGCCTCATTAATAATACAATAAACTTGATCCCATGTTGGCCACTACATACCCAAATTACCACTATAGAATGTATCTTTCTTTATAATTATAGTTTGGCCTCAAAGGATTTGATAACCCAAGATATTCTACAAGTGACCGGTTATATCATAAAGGTAGGGTAAATTAAGGTGCACCCAAATTTTGGAATCATTTTTGGTGACATAAGTGAGTTTTCATATACACTCACATCATTTTATCACCACTAGACTCTCTATTCTCCCCAACATTTCTCTTATCTTTCATCCATTCTATTTATGTGTGTCTTGAAAATATAGAATCAAAATTTCATTCTAATCTAGTTGAGTATCTTCCAAATTACCTCTTAAAAACCCCCCATGATTGAATACAATGACATATAAATATTTAGAAGCACATAACTCAAGGAATTTCATTGATAAACCATTGAATGAATACCCCACACCCAGTGGCATGTAATATTATATAGATGATTAATTTTAAAGGATAAATATCCATCCCTCTCAATGATGGTTAATGAGATAAATATTATGGAATTATATGATTTGAAATCTCATATCCATCCAATTACTAAATAATTACATGAAAATATGCGTGAACAAATTGTAAAACTTAATTCTAAGCTTACATCACTGAGATCAAAATTAAAAAAAATTGAAATAATTATGGAAACCATCCCCACTCAGGTTTTCCCTTCCTAAAAATTAATAGTATATTTTTATTACACAAAAACCCATCATTCCTTTATTGAAGAACCAAAAATCAGATTTGGTATAGCTTAATAGGATCAAATAATTGTTAAGAGATATTTAAATCTTGAGGAAATTGATATATTAGATTCAAATAGGGTAATTTGGTATCATGGATGGATTTTCCCAAAAATTTCTCCATTTTTATTTTTCAAGACAACTAATCACAAAAACATAGGGGGAAATCATAAACAATGAGTCCAAACCCACTTCATACATTCAAATGTCCATATTTTGAGATGAATCGTATTTTAAAATGGCACTAATTCTTGCAAATAAATCACAATGAAACTGATTTTGATTATAGTTTCCAATATTCATTATAAAATTTCAATAAATACAAACTCAAAATAATTTTCCTTCCTTCCCCAATCAAGTATTACTTCATAGTAGATAACCAAAACCATGAGTTAGTCATTCATTATTCTCTTGAAACCAATAAATTTGGAACGATCATTGATGTGTTACAAATGAAATCAAAATCTACAAGATCAACCATTTCTGATATTTATTGTATTTTCCCTCTTATTATTGAACAAAAAAACTATGAATGATAAAAATTATAAAAAATTAATTGATCTAAATATATATTCTTTATGAAAAATGGGTTCTTAGAATCATTAATGTTGGTATTGGATAGTTTTTGTGGTCCAATTCGAGCTAAAGACTGAAAATATGTTCTTTCAATTAAGTAACTGAGATTCTATGTTGATTATTTTAACCATTGTTTTTTTATTTTGTTTTTGTTTTTTAATAATGTAAATCCATTTTGGGTTTACAATATCATATAATGTCTCTTGTGTGTGAGATTTATTTGATGAATAATTTTAGTATTTCTAAAAAACCCTTTCTTTCTCAGTTTCAAACCAAGAAATCAATCATACATATAATGTCTATAAGTAACATGAATCTAATGTGAAAATATTATTATTTATTGGTTTCAAAATTAATACCTTGTGGTCTTGTTCCATGATTAAATTTCAAATAACATCTCCTAATCTTTCTTCTAAATTTTAATATCTCTGTTTTATTCTCATTCATCACTAAGTCCAGTTTCATTCAATGATGGGGGGGAATGAAAATATAGGATTTCAAAAAATAAATCATTTTATAAAAGATAATTTCAATGAAAAAAATCCATTCATTATCCTTATATTCATTAATTTATATTTTTCAGTATTAAAATCAAATGTCCAATCATTTATAATTCTGTTATTGTGATTTTAATGCATGTTTAGTTTCAGGAGTGTAGTTTTTTAGAATATTGGTTGTTTGATGTTATTTTTCAATTTTTATATTTTAATGCTCTTAATAAAAAGTCCACATGGTACATCCATTGGATTTTGGGTGAATATTGATTCATTACGACCCTTTCATCATTGCATAGTGTTCGTGGTATATTTTAGTTTAATTTTATTAACCACACGAAATTAAATTATGACTGTATACGACAATGTATGTCCAAATTTGTGGCATTTGTAACTTGGGGATCATGACTCCATAGTTTCCTTTCCCTTATATTTGAATTAAAACTCTATTGTAGAACATTTAATTGACAATATGTGTGGTTTTAAACACTAGGTTATCGTGACTCTATAGCTTTCTTTCCCAGAAAAAGTCTATTCATCTATATTGTGGTCTAAAAAAATAGAAAAATTAAAATATAAAATTGGATACTCAAAATAAGGATTAATGTGATTCATACCTAGGGATCCAATTTTTTACCCATGAACAAGAAAATGGGCCTCAAGTATTCTTTGATGCACAAAAAAACATAATTCTTAATTGAAATTGTATGAAATGTCGAAAAAATTAAAACAATAGAATGGTTGTGGGACTGGGATATTTGTTTGAAAATAAATTTTTTGAAATGATTTTGATAAATATAATGATTATTTGTCATGATGTCTTTTTAGAATAAGGGCATGTTAAAATATTTTGGAAAAAGCAAATTCAATTTCATATTTTTGAGATACTTTTTTCACATGACTAGAAAAAATCGATTTGGGGGTGTGATTGTCCCTTAAAAGGGGATAATACTTATTAATTATATTATAATGTTGATGAATTTAAATATCCATAGTCACTATTTTTAGTTAATTTTGTAAATTGAACTTTATTTCCGATGATTATTCAATTCATGTTTAAACAATAAATCTTTTCCCAATTCACCATCAGACTATGGAGTTAATTGTTTTAATTATTTGAAAATGAAATTTTGGAATATGATTTATCACTTTTTTTTGTTACTCCCCGACCCTAGTTATCCAGAGTCTATGCATTATTACATAAAATTGGCATGATCACAAAAGATCAAGTATCAAATGATCGATTAGTTTCGTAGACTTGGAAGTACAGGATACATCAATAAGGTTAACATTACATCATAAAATGGAAAACTACAACCACATTGTTTCCACATACAACACGTAGACCCCATTTACTATCCCTAGAGGTCAGTCATAATATACTTCTTCGCATCAATGGAAAAATAAAACATTGAAAGTGGTGGGCTCTGATCCTCAGTAAGGATAACAATGTAGCGGAAACTTTCATAAATAAGCATAAACATTTATGAAAATGTATAAAACTAAACCAAAAGACTTTTAAACTTGAAATTCACCATAATATGGAAGAGATAAAATCAAATAATTCCATTTACTTACTCACATGGATATTCTACTAGTCGAATAATCACATGAAATATCAATAGCCACTTTCATAATGATGGAATGCATAATTCTTGACTTTCATAACCACATAGTCAAGGCCTTGTGATAATAATACAAATAAGATTTTCTCAAGGCCTTGTTACAAGACACTATTTTGTCTCATGATACCTACCGATGCATCTAGGAGCTATAGTGGGCTACACCTGTCATATACTAAGTCCAATGCATTCCTCGTATGAAAAGGTTTAAACATAACATAAACATTTGTATTAAAATTAGCATACGAAATGTCAATACTTTACCCATAAACCATGAATGGTATAAAAAAACATCCACCGTCCAACATATCACAAAACCATCAATACAATATGGAAGTTTTGCATCTTAATATATCAAATTCAATTAAAAATAAAATCCATCAAAGGATGTTGACATAGATAAAATCAAAACACTTTTTAGAAAAATATCTCTTTCTATTTTAAAATAATTTAAAATTAATATAATTATAATAGAAAATATTTATATTCAAAAATTATTATAAGCATGTAAGGGAATCTTGGTGATGTTATAACGGTGGAAACTATCCTCATCGGCCATATAAGATAAAAAAGACATTCTTACCTTAATTTTGTCAAAAAGGTTATAAAGGACCTTGTATGGAAAAGGACAAAAAGATTCCATTATAAACATATTATAAAAATTCAAACAAGGGTATAAATGACTTTAACCTATAGTTTATAAAATATTAAGAATGTTTTGAATTATATTTTTATGAAACATGGATTTGGATGATAAAGAGGTCTCATTAAATACTTACGTAAAAACAACCTCATATAATAAAAAGATTGTGAAATTAACACATACCTTGTTCTTTTCCTTGGTCGAGGTTAGGTTAACATCATGTATAATGGTGAAATAATTTTTATTAAATTATAAATTAATAATCTACATTAATATAATATCATATATGATATTTTAACATTGCTTTGTTAATATTATCTTAGTATTATCATTATTTTGAGTGTTAGCGGATTCTTTTTCTTTTATATTGTTTGTTATGTGAGTCATATGTTATGAATGGAATGTATCTTATTAATATACAGAATGATATAAAGTATATAAATATTATTTTTAATCATCTTATTAAAATTAGTCTTGAATGGATATGATGGGGAATGAATCTCATCGCGTTCGTGGAGACGGTAATCTGTACGTACGCACGAGCGACAATATCATTATTTTGATATTAAAATAATATATAATTGGATGTTATATGATTTATAAATAATAATTATCATTTTAGATTTATTATTTATATCAATTATACATCATTATTATACCCAACCAAATAATAATGTATTGAATAACAATTACACCACGACGTGGAGACGGTAAGTCATATGTATGCACGTTTGGTGACATGTCATTCAAAGGATGGATAGAATAATGAATATGGTTGTACCATATTTATAATAACATAATATTATATATAATATTCAGGGGTGATTATTTTAGAATGGAAACAAAAATGAAAGAGGAAGTGGAAGAAGAAAGGAACTTGAAAGAGGTGATGAAATATTTACATCTTGTTCAGGTTATTCCTTTTGATTTGATCAAAAGGGCTCCATAGGATGGCATTATGACTAAAGGAAGTCCTATAAGATGAAGGTAGGATTGTTTAGAGGGTATTTTGGTAGTTTTTTTTCTCATCCAAAAGGATTTGAAGTTGTGAATTAGAGAGAAGGGGGAGTTCCCTTTTATAAGAGGGGTGAGGGGCACCTTAGGAAAAGCTAGAAATATTATTTTATAATAAAATAATTTTCCTTTTATAATGGCTCAAAAATAGATTATTTAAATTATATGGTGGATATTGTTTTAAAAACACTCAACCAATAGGGTTTTTATAGTTTTGGGTCACTATATTAACTTTATACTTTAGATTTAACTTTTAGTTAAATTGTTTGACATTTTCCATGTCTCTTTGTATTTTTATATTATATGGTAAATAAACATACTATATACTTTAAAGCGAACTCCAAGTGGTTTATTAATTATACACCTATAATTATACTATTATTTTTTCCAAGACTTAAATTTTTAGGAATATAATATCAATTAATAATATAATATTTGTTTTAAAAATACTTTTATGTCCATTTTGACACTATTTGGTATTTTGTTTTTTCTAAATTCATAACAGAATTATTACATCAAAAAAAATTCATCTAACCAACCCTAATATGTCATATTAACCAAGTAAATTATTGTAATTCATAAAAAGTCTCAAATTAAAATTATTTGCATATTTATAATATCAATTATTTTAATATTTAAATAATTAGGTAATTACTGTATCATCATTGTGTCATAAATAAATTATATTATTTAATATCTAAAAAATATAAATAAAATACCATTATGTAATAAATATTTTTATCAATATAATTAATATTCATAGTCTAATTTATCTTATGATTAACCCTATAATAAAAAATGTTTTAGTTATTAAACTTTGATTTTAACTCTTTTAACTCTTCTTTAAATAATATAATAATATGTGTCCTAATCGGATCCAGGTGGACCAAAAAGGTTAATATTTTATTCCTAAGGTTGTATTTGGTCTAATTAAACTTATACAATATAATTAGGACATGTGTAAAGTAATAATAATCTCATTTTTACCCTTAATTGCCCTATTTACTTTTAATCGTGGTAAATAAATGGAAAAAGTTTCTATTCACCAAAAATTATTTTCATCTTATTGAACCAAATTTTTCTTATTGATATCAACCATCTCTCTCGTATTTTTAAAATTCCACTCACAGAAGTGGTAATATTAAGTTTTATGTGAATTTTCAAATTCTCCAAGGAGGTGGGTAAAAGACAGTAAAAAGTTCAATATAATTTTTATATATCTAAAATTATTATAAATGACTCCAATAAATTACATTGAACTTATATAGTTATTCTATATATATTTTAACCTAAAATAAATTTAAATTAAATATTAAATTATTTAAATAAAAATTCAGTTTTAAACTATAACTCAGTGTTTTTCACTATTAATCAAAAAATTAAAATTTTTCAAAAAAATACCCAAAATTAACCCTAGGCTAAATTTGATATTTAAAATCCAAAAATTATGTCCATTTTAAAAAATAAAATTTAAAAATCTCAAAAAGTGGGTGTTACTCTTCATAACGGCTAGTTTGATTGGTTGTGGTGTGGTAGAACTCGAAGTTGCGTAAAACAGATGCTACTCCATTATTCAAATAGAAGCATTGTAAAGACCCGTAAATTTCGAGGAAAATTTTTTATTAAATTCTTAGGGATTTTATGAGTACTCAGTTTCTAACGACACCTAATTCTGAGGCTCGGTGTGCCCGACATAATTTTCTAAAGTTTAGCTCAGGTACATTCAGTGAATGAATGAACGAGTTTTTCTATCTTTTGAACCGGTGCTCGAAATCAAAATCAGAGGGCACCGATGAACTCGCAGCACCCGTAATTGTTTATGGGGACCTTTACCACAGTTGCGTTTTAAAAGGGTTGAGTTTTAATTTTTCAGGAATTAGATTAAAATAAATAAAATTGGTGGCACAATTTTATTTTTATATTCGGTGGTTAATTTCTCCCAAAGAGAGTTTAATGTGGGGCCCACACCCACGTAACCTCCCATGGGAAGATATTTGTGGGGTAGGGCCCACATTTGCCTAAACCCTTGATCTTCCCTGAACCCCTTAAACCCCCCCCCCCCCATTAAATACCTTTGTTTAATTTTGTCAACCCCCTTGAAATTAATTGTGTAACCACTCCACTTCCTCTCTCTCTCCCTCTTTATTACATGCCAACCTATCACATAATTAATTAAACAACTCAGGGTTTAATTAATTATTTGAAATGGGTTTTGATTTTTGAAATTCATGGCATAATCAATTAAAATAAGGGGTGTCCTTATTTTAATTTTGGTTGGCTTGTTGTGTGGAGATTTGGGGAGACAGTCTTGTGTGAAAGAAGAAGGAAGCTCCTCCTTCGTTGAATAATGTCATCCTCTCTGCAAAGAATGACACCTCAAAGATGTAGAGAACCGGCTCCATGATGAACAACGACACACAATCCTTTCTTATCTCTGTGAAAAAAAGAGGAGATGTTGCTTCTTCCTCGAGTGCACACCGACGACGACGGAAACGACGCCGTCATCCATGATTCTTAACAACCGCGAACCTATTTTCGAGGTAGGGTGTGTTGATTCAATTTTATTGAAAATAAAATTGTTTTTTTTGCTTTGTGAATTCTTGGCTAAGGGTTACCATCTAACGCGGAGGGCGCGGGCCAAATGAACACGGCCCGACCACCCTCCGATGGAACTTTATTCCTTTGGAATTGGCAACCGGAGGCGGGGAAAAACATGGTGTCGTCGCACCGTGATGGGATCGTGGCAAATGAAACTGGCATCGTCGCACCGGTTGTGCGGAAAAAACTATGGCCCGCAACACAGGCTGCTTCAGTGGAAGAACCAGCCTACCCATCGGTTGGTCGGGCGGAGGCGAACCGCGGAACCAGGAGGGCGTCGCGCTGAGGAAACGACCGGCCCATCGGCCGGCCGGGTGGTGCTGGACCGCGGTGCTAGGAGGGCGTCGTGCTGGAGGACCGGTAGCCTTCCCATGCAGGCCGCGTGCACTGAAGTCGGACGGTCTAGCCGGCCGAATTGGGGAAGAGTGGCACAACCGGTGCAGAAAACCGGGTGCCCCCCCTTGGAACCCGCTCGGCTTCGGCCGCGCCACCTGGCCAGCCGGCCGAGCCAGCAGGGTCACGCACCGCATCAGGCCGCGCCGGGCCAGCCAAGTCGGGCCGCGCAAGGTCGAGCCTTGCTGGGCCGACCCGGGCCACGCCCCTTCGGGCCGGACTACGTCCCTTCGGGCCTAGTTGTATTTTTTTCTTCTGACCGGTCCGACACCCCTTCTAGGTCGGACCCGTCAAACTCGGTCAACCAGAGCCATCGGCCCACTGGGATAAACGGGTCGGGCCTGTTAATCACATAAACGGGGTTAACTTAATGACCATGCGTCCGACCAACATGCTGTCTATGGCACTAGGACTCCTTCAATGAGACGGTTCTTTTTGTGATACTCTAAGTGAGTATTGGATGATTTTGGATATCGGTCGGGTTAGAAACGAGCATATTTCTAACCGGGCCCTTGGGACGGAAAAGCGTATATCTCTCAGACCGGGCGTCCGACTGACGCGCCGTCTATCGCGTTGAGTTCCTATTGACGAGACGGAACTTTTGGGTACATCAACTCTGGACTTTGTGATCGTTGATGTATCGAACCTCTTGGCTCGTGGAGCGGACCCTCCGGGAATCGAGTGTGCTGTGTGCAGGAACCCTGTAGCTGGCTGCGACTACGATGACGATGACGACTGTACTTGGATCCTACGTGGGTTCGGCAGCGAGGATGACTGTACTTGGATCCTCCGTGGGTTCGGCAGCAATGACGACTGTACAATGATCCTATGTGGGTTCGGAAGCAATGGTTACTGTACTAGGATCCTACGTGGGTTTGGTAGCGACGAATTCTGTACTTGGATCCTACGTGGGTTCGACAGAGGAGATGATTAAGAGGCTACATCTATCATCTCCACCCCTCAGTGTGAGTAGTATACCTATGTGAGATGAGTCTTGACTTTCAATCATTATCTTCGATATGATTGTCTTTCTTTCTATTGTGGACTGAGTTGTGCTTTCCTGTGTGAAATGGGTTGTACTTGGGCTCTTGAGTTGGATTCAAACTGGAATTGATGACTTAGGTATATGTATGGTCATATACCTAAGTAGAGTTGGTTAATACTTAGTGTTTGTTTATTTTCTTTTGTGGTTTGTCCTTTGTGGATTTTGGGAGGTCATCGGGGGTCTCGGGGTCCCTACTCAGTATCGTATACTCACCCCTGCACGGGCCATTCCCATACTACGTTGTGTTGGTTGCAGATGATGGACAACGCTGACCGTGGTTGAGGCTTGGGGAGCAGGATGGTATCCAGAGGTGGACTATCAGGCGGGACGTACACGGAGCGGACTGACAGATTCGAGGAGTTGAGGATACCATTTGTACCCACCCTTCAGGTAGGGTTTCCAGAGGACATCTCGGTGGTTTCTGCTTTACTTTTCAGCTATTGTAATTCAATTTTATAAGTAGTATTGTACTTACAGTTGGGTTTGTATACTGGCCCATTTACTTTCCATCACTTACTTTTTTACTCAGTTTACTTAGTGTTTACTTCAGCCTGCGTACTCTGTTGTGTTTGTTTACTTATATAAAGGCAATGTATTCCCTTTTATCAGGATTTACGCCTTTGTTGCTAATCGCCAACCCCTGGCCTATGGGAGGCGGGCTTGGGGTAGTCACGACACGGGCCCCGAGGATAGGTCATGACAAATTGGTATCAGAGGAGTCGGTTCTACCGCAGAACTCAGGACTCTGATAATGTTTTCTTTGTAAAGCAATAATGTTTGGAGTATTGAGTGTGGTTATCAGTCCAGGGAGTCTAGTGTTGGTGCGGCGGCCGACGTATCCATACACCAGGACCCTGACATCTGATTTCTGACTCAGTGCATGAAAACATTGATTGCATGTGTGTTTCAAAAGTTTTCTTTGTGATTACTTTGTGTCAGCTCACCAGGTATACTGTATTAACAGTGGAACACCAATTTCTTTTCAGGATGTCACCACAATGGAAGCCAGATGGGGTTCCCAATTACATGCGAGATGGAATCCCACCGAGCGACGAGGCCTCGGTGCATGGCCCCACTACAGTGGAGGCACCGGCGGTACCTCTACCCATCGGGCCACCGATGCCACCAGCATTAGCAGCGGATAGTGCACGTCGCTTGAGTGTGCTGCATGAGTTTCAGCGTCAGAGGCTGCCCAGGTTCTGCTGAGAGATGGGCCCCCAGGCAGCCGAGTATTGGCTGGAGGCTATCGTCCGAGTCTTTAGATTAGTAAGGACACCAGCTGACCTTATGGTGATCCTTACGGCGAGTCTCCTGCACGCAGCAGCAGGTTGATGGTGGAGCCTGATGCTTCAGGTGCACGACGAGGAATCACTACTTTGGACGGACTTCGAGAGCCTCTTCCGCTCAGAGTTTGTTCCAGCCACCCTTCATGCGGTGTGAATCCAGGAGTTACTATAGCTGCGGCAGGGCAGCATGACAGTAGCCCAGTACTTGGTGAGAATTACTGACCTTTCGCACTACTCCACGGACATGGTACAGGACCCATTCTTCCGAGCCCGGACCTTTGAGCAGGGACTGAGGCATGAGATCAGGTCTTCGATGATCTCCCTCAGCATTTCGACATAGGTAGGAGTACTGGAGCGAGCCCTTATTGTGGAGAGATTTCTTGCTGAGCCTTCACCAGCAGTGAGGACTACCGCAGGGTGACACATAGCGGAGTCTTCTGCAGCTGTCAGTAGGTAGATGTCGCAAAGGTCCAAGCGGACCAGGCCATCAGGTGGGTGACTTCAGGATACTAGTTTGGAGGTGTGGGGCACATCTAGCATATCCATTCATACGATATGTAGGTAGTTCTATGCATGCGGAGGGTAGGGCCACATGCCTCATGATGGCCCGACCCACCAAGCAGAGGAGCAGTAGACGGTTGAGGGACCACTCAGGAAGACGCAAGGGTTCGAATGTGGTGGTCTGAAGGGAGCATGAAGATAAGGCATAGGAGCTGTCCGAGCAGTAGGTGGTCAAAGACGCTTTGAGGCTCTACCACCACCACCACCAGGAGGTCCACCCTGACCACAAGGAGCGGGCGGACAGAGGCAGGCAGAGCTTCAGGCAGTGGAGGCTTACGACCAGGACGTTTGTGAGATGATTCAAGGTACTATTTGTGTCTACTCCACCCTTTTTGCAGTTCTTATAGACACAAGAGCGATTCATTCTTTTATTTATGCTACCCTTGTTCGGAGCTTGGAGATTCCGACGGAGCCGTTGGCTCGATCCTTACATCTAGATACTCTTATGGGAGCAGACTCGACGATTACGCACTGGTGCCGGCTGTATGAGCATACTCTAGGAGGTGAGATCTTCGGCTAGGATCCTCTTGTAGTGGCATTGAGGACTTAAGATGTCATCTTGGGAATGGATTGGTTATCTATGGTCCATTCTCATATCGACTGTATTAGAGGCTAGGTGCGGTGTGTCCACACAGATGGTAGTAGGTTCACCTTCACCGGAGACAAGGGAGCCTTTGCAGCGTAGGATGGACTCACGCAGAGGAGAGGATAGCTTATCACCCATCTGTTGGCCAGTCTCATCCTAGGAGCAGTTGATGTGCGGAGTCTGAGTTTTTCTATTGTTGTTGATCAGTAAGCGGACGTTTTTCCTGATGATGTTCCAGGACTACCTCCTCACAGAGAGGTAGACTTCAATATTGACATGTACCCTAGGACAACCTTGATATCTAATCCAGCATATCAGATGGCTCCCACTGATCTTTGTGAGCTATAGGTATAGCAGGAGGACTTTCAGGGCAAGGGATTCATCCGACCCAGTGTTTCACCATGGGATTCTCTGATTTTGTTCTCCAAGAATGTGGAAGGGAGCTTACGGCTGTGTGTCGACTACCGTCGCCTAAACCAGGTGACCGTGAAGAACAATTATCCACTTCTGAAGATTGAAGACATATTTGATCATCTCAAGGGAGCACGATGGTTCTCGAAGATAGACCTCAGGTCAGGCTATCATCAGCTCAGAGTTCGAGACGAAGATGTGCCAAAGATGGCCTTCAGGTGTTGGTATGGCCAATATGAGTTCTTGGTTATGCCTTTCGGTGTAACCAATTCTATAGATATGTTCATGAGTCTAATTAATAGGATCTTCCAGCGTTACCTCGATCGATTTGTTGTAGTATTCATTGATGACATAATGATTTACTCGACTACTGAGGAGGAGCATGCCTACCACATGAGGTTTGTACTGGACACACTCCAAGAGCCCCATCTTTATAGTAATCTCTCTAAGTTTCAGTTCTAGAGTCGAGAGGTCCACTTCATGGGGCGCGTCATCTCTGAGGTTGGAGTTGGGGTGGATCCTGGGAAGACCAAGGTGGTACTTGCTTGGGAGCCACCCAGGAGTGTGACTAAGATGTGGAGTTTCCTAGGTCTGGCTTGGTACTATTGGAGATTTGTGAGAGACTTCTCCAGAGTTGCAGCACCACCTTCATCTTTGAAGAATAAGGGGAAACCCTTCGTATGGTAAGATAGATGTTAGCAGAGCTTCCAGGAGCTGAGACAGAGATTGACCAGTGCACCCATCTTGAGGCTACCGGAGTAGGGCGTAGTGTACGCAGTTTACTGTGATTCATCAGGGACTGGACTCGGGTGTGTCCGGATGAAGGAGTGGGTAATGATCACTTATGGTTCACGACAGTTGAGGTAGCATGAGCATAACTACACTACCCATGACATGGAGTTAGCAGCAGTGGTCTTCTTCTTGAAGATGTGGCGGCACTATCTGATTGGTGAGGGCTTTATAGTCTACTCTGACCACCAGAGTCTCAGTTACATCTTCTCGTAGAAGGACCTAAACCAGAGACAGTGGTGATGGCTCGAGTTCCTCTAGAACTATGACTTTGGGATAGTCTATACTCCTGGGAAGGGGAACGTATTAGTTGATGCTCTCTGCAGGAGGTCGGGCATTCGGCTACATGGAGAGGTGACAGAGAAGTTAGTCGATTTGCAGATATCCTTCCTGGATAGAGATAGGGCATCCTTCCTACAGTCACTCCTCCACTTCTTCAGTGGGTCAGAGAGGCACAGCGTGGGGACGGTGACTGTGAGACGCGACGTGCACAGATATCCACAGGACAGTCACCGGATGGATTTTCTGTAGGAGGAGAGCATATCATCCTTTTCAAAGGATGTACCATGGTACCAGTTGCATTACAGGGGGAGGTGCTAAGGGATTTTCACACTTCCCCATTGGCGGTACATCTAGGAGTAGCAAAGACGTACCATGATCTCAAACAACAACACTGGTGGTCGGGTATGATGAAGGTTGTGGATGAGTTTGTTTCACGATGCCTCATCTGCCAGCAGGTGAAGGTAGAGAACCATATACCAGCAGGCTTGGTACATCCCTTAGAGGTCCCGGAGTGGAAGTGGGATGGGATATCCATGGATTTCGTGATAGGGCTTCCACGTACAACCAGAGGACACGACTCCATTTGGGTGACTGTCAACCGACTCACCAAGTTGGCCCACTTCCTACCTATCAGAGAGCAGGGCTCAGTGGAGATCTTGGGATGCCTCTATGTTTATGAGATGGTATGGCTTCATTGTGTTCCATCTTCTACCGTCTCTGATCGAGATGCTCACTTTACTTCCCAACTTTGGAAGGGGTTGTAGGAGGCATTTGGGATGCAGCTATGTCTGAGCACTGCCTTTTATCCTTAGATGGATGGCCAGATGGAGTGGACCATTCAGACACTCGAGGACATGCTCTGTGCATGCGTCCTTGACTTTGGTCGCAGCTTGGAGGATCACCTACCCTTGGTGGAGTTTGCGTACATCAAATGCTAACACTCTACCATCGGGATGGAACCATACGAGCCACTGTATGGATGACCTTGCAGATTACCTCTGTGATGGACAGACCCTGGGGAGTTAGCACTTGTAGGAATAGAGATTGTCTAGGCCATGATAGAGAAGGTGCAGATCAACTAGGAGCGAATGAGGACTATACAAATCAGATAGAAGTCCTATGCTAATAGGAGGTGGGGACCACTGGAGTTCGATGATGGCGACCACATTTACTTACGGGTCTCCCCTTGATGTGTATTAATGAGATTTGTCTAGGGTGGAAATTTATCTTCGTGCTTCATCGGACCATTCCTGGTCATTAGCAGGGTAGGTGAGGTAGCATACCACCTAGATCTTCCACCTCAGTTGCACCTGGTGCACGACCTCTTCCTGGTCTCTCAGTTGAGGAGATTCGTGCATCACCCGATTCATATCATTGATCACGGGTAGCTGGACATCGATGACGGGGAGACTTTTGTGGAGGTCCCAGTGGAGATCGAGGATCGACAGGAGTGGTTCCTATGTGGGCGATCAATTCCTATGGTGCGCATTCTTTGGTAGCACTGGAACCTCCAGGAGAGAACATGGGAGCGGGAGGCTCAGATGCATGCACAATACCCTCATTTGTTTCCCTAGTTTATGATGTAGCTTTACGGGGATGTAAAGCCCTAAGGTGGGAGTACTGTAAATACCTATAAATTTCAAGGAACGTTTTTTTCTTAAATTCATTTGGATTTTACGAGTACGCAGTTTCTGACGGAACCTGATTCCGAGGCCCGGTGTGCCCGAAATAATTTTCCGAAGTCTAGCTTGGGTATATTCAGTGAACGAACGAGCGGGTTTTTCTATCTTTGGAACCAGTGCTCGGAATCAAAATCTGAGGGCACCGATGAACTTGTAGCGCCTGTAATTGCTTAAGGGGACCTTTACCACAGTTGCGTTTTAAGCGGGTTCACTTTTAGTTTTTGGGGAATTAGTTGAAAATAAATAAAATTGGTGGAAAAAATTTTATTTTTATGGTTGGTGGTTAATTTCTCCCAAAGGGAGTTGAATGGGGGCCCACACCCATGTAACCTTTAATGGGAGGATATTTTTGGGGTGGGTCCCACATGTGACCTAACCCCATGATCTTCCCTAAACCCCTTAAACCCCCCCCCCCCCCATTAAACACCGTTGTTTAATGTTGAAAACCCCCTTGAAATTAATTGTGTAACCTTTCCACTTCCTCTCTTTATCCCTCTTTATTACTTGCCAACCTATCACATAATTAATTGAACAACTAATGGTTTAATTAATTAAGTGAAATGGGTTTTGATTTTTGAAATGCATGGCATAATCAATTAAAATAAGGGGTGTCCTTATATTAATTTAGGTTGGAATGTTGTGTGGGGATTTGGGGAGAGAGTCTTGTGTGAATGAAGAAGGAAGCTCCTCCTTCGTTAAAGAACGTCATCCTCTCCGCGAATAATGACACCTCTTCAACGTAG
Organism: Viscum album; assembly: GCA_963277665.1. Classification (NCBI taxonomy): domain Eukaryota; kingdom Viridiplantae; phylum Streptophyta; class Magnoliopsida; order Santalales; family Viscaceae; genus Viscum; species Viscum album. The sequence goes on along the minus strand of OY728151.1, from coordinate 1,444,393,582 downwards.
AGCACCAACTACATGAAGAACAATGATATGCAATCTTTTCTCCTCTCCGTGACAAAAAGAGGAGACGCCGCTTCTCCCTTGGGTGCACACCGACGACGACGGAAATGACGCCGGCATCCACGACGCTTAACAACTGTGAACTTCTTTTCAAGGTAGGGTGTGTTGATTCAATTTTATTGAAAATAAAATTGTTCGTTGTTCTTTGTGCATTATTTGCTAAGTGTTACCATCTAATGCGGAGGGCGCGGGCCAAACGAACATAGCCTGACCACCCTCTGCTGAAAATTTATTCCTTTGAATTGGCAACCGGAGGTGGGGAAAAACACAGCGTCATCGGGCCATGATGGGATCGTGGTGAAGGAAATCGGCACCATCATGCCGGTTGTGCGGAACGAATCGTGGCCCGCAATGTGGGCCACTTTGGCGGAAGAACCGGATGGGTGGAGGCGAATCGTTGCGCCAGCCGGGCGCCACGCTGAGGAACCGGTCGGCTCGTCGGCTGGCCGGGTGGTGCCGAATCGCGGCGCCAAGAGGGCGTCGTGCTTGAGGACCGGCGTCCCACCTATGTGGGCCACGTGCACTGAAGACCGGCTATTCTAGCCATCCAAATTGGGGAAGGGTGGCGCCGACAATGTAGAAAACCAGCCCCCCTTGGAACTCGCTCGGCTTCGGTCGTGCTGCCCGGTCGGTCAGCCAAACCATCTGGGTCGCGCACCCTGATGGGCCGCGCAGGGCCGGGCCGAGCCGGGCTGCGCTGGGCCGAGCCCAGCTGGGCCTCGCCGAGCCGGGTCGCACCAGGCCGAGCTGGGTCGCGCCCCGCCGGGCCACGTCATGCCACTTCGGTCCGGACCACGTCCCTTTGGGCCGAGTTGTGTTTTTCTCATCGGACCGGTCCGACCCCCCTACTGGGTTGGACCCGTCAAACTGGGTCAACCCGACCGGTCGGCCCACTGGACTAAATAGGCCGAGCATGTTAATCACTTAAAAATGAGGTTAACTTAAAGACCGTGCGTCCGACCGACGCACCGTCTACGGCACTAGGACTCTTTCAACGAGACAATCCTTTTTGCGATACTCAAACTGAGTATCAGATGATTTTAGATATCGGTCGGGTTAGAAATGTGCATATTTCTAACCGGGCCCCAGGGACGGAAAAGCCTGTATCTCTCAGACTGGGCGTCCGATTGACGTGTCGTCTCTCGCATTGAGTTCCTATTAACGAGACGAAACTTTTGGGTACATCAACTCTGGAATTTGTGATAGTTTATGTATCGACCCTCTTGGATCGTGGAGCGGACCCTCTCGGAATCGAGTGTGCTGTGTGCTGGAACCCTAGAGCTACCTACGACTGCGACGACGATGACGACTATACTTGGTACTACATGGTTTCGGCAGCAAGAATGATTGTACTTGTATCCTCCATGGGTTTCGGCAGCGATGACGACTATACTAAGATCCCACGTGGGTTCGGCAGCAATGGTTACTGTACTAGGATCCTATGTGGGTTTGGCAGTGACGACTTCTGTACTTGGATCCTATGTGGTTTCAGCATAGGAGATGATTCAGAGACTACATCTATCATCTCCACCCCTTTTCATGAGTAGTATACCTCTGTGCGCTGAGTCTGGACTTTTAATCATTATCTTCGATATGATTGTCTTGATTTCTTGTGTGGACTATGTTGTGCTTTCCTATGTGTAATGGGCTGTACTTGGGCTCTTGAGTTGGAGTCAAACTGGAATTGATGACTTGGGTATATGTATGGGCATATACCTAAGTAGAGTTGGTTAATACTTCGTCTTTGTATCTTTCCTTTGTGGTTTATCCTTTTTGGATTCTGGGAAGCCTTCAGGGGTCTTGGGATCCCTACTGAGTATCGTATACTCACCCCTACATGGGATATGCCCACTCTACGTTGTGTTGGTTGCAGAAGACAGACAACACTGACCGTGGTTGAGGATTGTGGAGCGGGACGGTATCCGGAGGTGGACTATCAAGAGGGACGTACACAGAGCAGACAGACGTATTCAAGGAGCTGAGGAGACCATCTATACCCACCTTTCAGGTGGGGTTTCCGGAGGACATCTCGGTGGTTGCTTCTTTACTTTTCAGCTATTGTACTTCACTCTTCTCAGTTGTACTGTACTCACTGTTGGGTTTGTATACTATCCCATTTACTTTCCAGCACTTACTTTTGTACTCAGTTTACATAGTGTTTACTCCAACGGACGTACTCTGTTGTGTTTGTTTACTTATATAAAGGCAATGACTTCCCTTTTATCGGGATTTACGCATTTGGTTCTAGTCGCCAGCCCCTGGCCTATGAGAGGCGGGCTTGGGGTAGTCCCGGCATGGGCCCCGAGGATGGGTCGTGACAAGCATACTGTGGAAGATTAGGGTGTTACATTATCCCCCCTTCAAATAATATCATCCTAAAAATTTCTAGAATATTACTGCATAAAAAGACACTGGTGGTTCTTCGTCATATGTTCCTCGGGTTCCCATGTTTCCTCTTCCATATTATGGTTTCTCCATGGAACTTTTACTAGACGATTCGTCCAGTTTCTCAGCACTTGTTCTCTAGTATCATGAACATTGACAGGCTCTTCGCAATAAGATAGATCGGGTTCCAACTCTAATTCCTCATAGGTTAGTACATACATTGGGTCAAGCATGTATTTTTTCAACAGTGATATGTGGAACACATCCTGATCTATGGATATACTTGGCGGCATTGACAAATGGTAATCTATAGCCCCAATTCGTTCTAGAATTTGAAATTTATGATGTACTTGGGACTCAAGTTACCCTTCTTACCGAAACGTATAACACCCTTCCATAGAGATACCTTCAAGAAAACATAATCTCTTACCTAAAATTCTAAATCCTTCCTTTGGTTATCAGTATAGAACTTTTGTCTACTATTATCAGCTTTGATGGGAGTGTGGATTACCTTCAACTTTTCCTTCATTTCCTCCACAAGCTCTAGGCCTTCAAGTCTTCTTTCACCAACATCATCTCAACATGTTGGTGTGCGAAATCTCATTCCTTATAATGCTTAATATGGTTCCGTCTAAATACTTGAATAGAAGCTATTATTATATGAATATTCTACCATAGGTAAATATTGATCCCACATACTTTGAACGTCAAGTGAGAAAAATCTCAACATGTATTCTATGGTTTGAATAGTCCGTTCTGATTGTCCATCTCTTTGGGGGTGGTAGGCTGTGCTGAAACAAAGTTCAGAATCCAAGGATTTCTAAATACATTTCCATAATCTTGATGTAAAATGTGGATCACAATCAGAAACAATCGATTGGGGTCATCTAGGAAGTCTCACTACTTCATTAATATATAGTCTTTCTAGACGTTCAAGTGGTCAATATTTCCTTATAGTAAGAAAATTTGTTGACATGGTAATACGATCAACAATGACCCATATTTCATCATTCCTTCTAGGAGTCGTTTGTAGTCCCATGACAATGTCCATCATGATATCATCACATTTCCACTCAAGTATGGGAAGAGGTTGCATGATTCCTCCAGGTTGTTGACTTCCAGCTTTCACTTGTTGACAAACCATACATCTTGACACAAAATCAGAAATCTCCCTCTTCATGTTGTCCCACTAAAATGTTCCCTCAAATCTCGATACATATTGGTGCTACCAGGGTGTATAAGAAAATTGGAACTATGAGCATTATCCAACAATTCTCTTTTTAGATCAGGTATATCAGGAACAAAAAGTCTCTTACCAAATTTCAAAATTCCATCTTCATACCCAAAGTCAATCAATCTTTCATCATTTACATCTTTAATCTTCTTTTGAAACTATTCATCATCGGTCTGAGAACTCTTTATCCTTTCTAGTAAATATGGAATGGCAACCATTTGAAAAAAGTATTGATGTTTCACCTCCCATGGTGATTCCCATATTCATCTTTACTAGATCCATGTATATAGGATCCTTTTCAACTCTTATCTTGTTCAAAACACCATGATCCTTTCTACTCAAATCATGTGACACCTTATTTTCCTTCCTTGTGTGGTAGTGTATCATGCAATCATAATCCTTGAGTAGTTCATTCCATCACCTTTGCCTCATGTTGAGTACTTTTTGTAAGAAAATATTCTTCAAACTCTTGTGATCGGTATATATATCACATTTTTCACCATAGAGATCGTTTCTCCAAATATTCAAAGCAATGATTACAGCTTATAACTCAATATCATGAGTAGTATTGTTTTTCTCTTGAATTTTTAGCTGTCGTGATGAATAGGCTACAACCCTATCATTCTTCATAAGGACACAACCATGTCCTTTTTTGAAGCATCACTATAAATAAAAAACCCATCATTCCCCTATGGTAGATTCAATATATAATCATTGAATAATCTTCTCCTTAGCTCTTAAAAACATTCATCACACTCTTTTTTCCAAACAAATTTAAGCCCTTTACGTGTGAGCTTGGTTAATGGGTTAGCCAATCAGGAAAAATTCTGGACGAAACGCAGATAATAACAAGTTAAACAAATAAAACTATGTACCTCAGTTATACTTCTTGGTTCTAACCATTCTTGGATTTCCTTGGTCTTAGAAGGATCAACAGAGATTCCATCCTTAGAGTCAATATATCCAAGAAAAGAAAACTCATGAAGCCAGAATTCACACTTGCTAAACATCCCATATAATGCATGTCTTCTAAGAGTCTTCGGGATAATGCGCAAGTGATTTTCATGATCTTCTTAGCTTTTGGAGTGTACCAAGATATAATCAATAAATACCACTACAAAGTCATCAAGATATTCCTTGAAAACATTATTCATTGGGTCCATGAAGACAGAGGTTGCATTAGTCAATCCAAAAGGTATTATTGTAAACTTGTAATTCTCGTACCCATGTCGAAATTCTATTTTCATAATGTCTTCCTTCTTCACACACAACTGATGATATCCAGATCAAAGGCCAATGTTTGAAAATTATTGAGCATCATGAAGTTGGTAGAATAAATCATCAATGTGAGGTAGGGTATACTTTATCTTTATTATTATATCATTGATCTCCCTGTAGTCAATGAACAACCTCATAGATCCATCTTTCTTCTTAACAAAATGGATAGGGGAACCCCATGGAGAAATACTAGGGCGAATAAATCCATTATTACTAAATTCTTCTAGTTGATTCTTTATATCCACTAATTCCACAGTGGCCTTTCTATAAGGGGTCTTCGATATGGGCCTTGATCCAAGAATTAAATAAATGGAAAACTCAATTTTTTGTTCTGGAGGATGTCTAGGTAAATCTTCTAGAAACATGTCAACATATTCTTTCACAACATGTACATCCTCTATTTGAACATTATTTTCCTCACCCACAGTTATATCATTATCTTTATCCCCAATAATAGAATTTAGTTGACCAACTGGGGGTGGATCTATATAAGTATTAGGTGTTGACGTTTTGGCTCTAATGATGAGGTACTCCTTATCATCATCAAAAAATTTATCCTACATCTTCTTACAAAAAATTTCCACATCATGTTCTGAAAGAAAATCTATACCGAGGATTATATCATATTAAATAGTGGGTATGATGATGATATCAGCAGATAAAGAACATTTATATGCCCAAATGGGGACTGATTCACGAATATTTATTGCAATGATACATCCCTTAAGAGTTTTGACTGAAAACTCCCTTGTTAAATCAAACTAAAAATATCTAATTTTCATAGAAAACTGGAAAGATGTGAAATAATGCGATAATACAGAATCAAATAAAGCATTTTCTAAACATGAGGAAACCACTAAATTACATGACACCATGTCTTTTAGAGATTCAACCTTAGAAGTAGTGATAGCATAATTTTGGCCTTGATCCCTTGGCATTTTCTGAGGTAAGGTCCTCTGATGCTTAGGGAATTCATTCGCATAATGCCCCCTTTCTCTACAATTGTAGCATTAAACATTCACAACCTCTTTCTTCCCCTTGCAATCACGATCTTGGTGGCATTTTTCACCACACTTGTAATAGACTCTCATTCCATTCAGGAAAGTACTAGGGTGTTTCTTCCCACATTTACTGTAGGATGGATTTTCAAATTTTCCCTTCTTCCCATTATTTCCATTTTAGATTGTTCTGCAGATCTCTTCTTCTCTTGCTTTGCATTAATGTTGTAAGACTTAGAGAATTATTTTTTCTGTCTTTATAGAACATGGGACAATATCATCGTATGATGAGAAGGATTGTGAGACTAATGCTAGTAGGATAAATGGTTTTAACCGATCAAAGAAACGATCAATAATACTTCTTGGGTTATGTATGTAATCTGCAACATGCCTCACTATCCTTGTAAAGTTAGCTTCATATTTTGTGACATTCTCATCCTCCTTTTGTCTCAGATTCAGAAATTGTCTTTCCATATGTGCTTGATGGTCATGAGGAAAGTATTTTTCTATAAAAATATCATTAAACTTTCTCCATTACATATTTGATACTTCATCATCTTCCTTTTTGTTTTGAATCAATGACCACCATTGATCTGCATCTCCAGTGAGGCGCTAAAATACCCTGACAACTTTTACCATTTCGTTACTCCCCAAGGCATGGAATAGTTTTTCGAAGTAATTTGTCCATTGCATGGCTACTAGTGTAATTTTACCCCCATTGAATGTTGGTGGTGGTTCCCTCATGAAGAGATCTAACATTGATCCTCCACGCTACGGATTAGGGTCCTCCGTATGGGTAAAGTTATTATTCATAACCTGAGTGAGTTGTCCCAATATGGTGATTATCAGATCAACACCAGTTGCATCACCAGCTCCACTATAATTATCTTGAGTATGAGGGAAATCCTAACATGGAGTGCATGCCTTGATATGGTTTGTATCCCTTCCACTAGGAACCATTTCTAAAAAATGGAATAAACTATATTAGTTTATGAATCACAATACATAAATCCAAACTTTTAAAACACTTAACAAAAATTGAACAGTTTGTGGATATAGTCAATAATCATAAAAAAAATTCCTTGAAGAAGTATATACTCATAAAATCTTCATAATGGTTTGTTAATAAAATGAAAATTATCCTAAGAATATCCACCGGGAGTGTCGTAACCAAGAGGGAAACAAGGCCCATTGTAGTGCACCAGTTCCAGTTCGAGTCTAGCTCAAAGCAGTGTTTTCGGGTTTTACCCTTAGGTAAATCTATTCCAGAGCCACCTCTACCTACTAATATCAATATAGGGATTTATTTTCTTGGAAAACTCACAAAATATTTACAATACCAAAATTCTAGGAAGTTTATCTATACTAATCATCAATGTCTATCATAGGGTAATGTGCGGAAATAAGAGTTTTTCTAAATCTAGTTTCCAAGGGTTGTACTAAACTTTCTCGGATACCAATTGTAATGAACAGAACCTAGTTACCCAGAATGGGTGAATTATTACATAAAATCTACATGATCACAAAATATCAAGTCTCGAAAGACCGATTTGTTTAGTATCCTTGCAATTACTAGATACATTTTTAAGGTTAACATTACATCATAAAATGAAATACAACAACAAAACATTTTCCACAAAAAACACTGAGATCCCATATACTATCCCTAGGGGTCAGTCATAATATACTTATTCACATCCTGGAAAAAATAAAACCATGAAAGGGGTGAGCTCAGATGCTCAGTAAGGATAACAATAGAGCGGAAACTTTCATAAATAATCATAATCATTTAAGGAAATGTATAAGACTAAAACAAAAGCCTTTTAAACTTGAACTTAAACATAACATGGAAAAGATAAAATCAAATCATTCTATTTACTTACTCACATGGATATTCTACTATTTAATAATCACATGCAATATCAATAGCCACTTTCATAATGATGGAATGCATAATGCCAGACTTTCATAACCACATAGTCAAGGTCTTATGCCAAGACTAAAAATAATATTTTGTCAAGGCCTTGTGCCTAGACACTATTTTTTCTAATGAGACATACCAATACATCAAGGAGCTATAGCGGGCTCCACCCGTCACATACTAATTCCAATGCATTCTTCATATGAAAAGGTTTAAACATAACAAAAACATTCGTATTAAAACTAGCATATGAAATGTAAATAATTTATCCATAAACCATAAAGGGTATAAAAATAACACATCCACATTCAAACATATCACAAAACCTTCAATACAATATTGATGTTTTTTATCATAATAAATCAACTTCAAATAAACTTAAAATCCATCAAAGCATGTTGATGTAGATGAAATCAAAACCCTTTTTAGAGAAATATCTCTTTCTATTTTGAAATAATTTAAAATTCATATAATTATAATATAAAACATTTATTTTTGAAATATTATTTTATGATTTTATGGGAATATTCATGATGTTATAACGGCGGAAAAAAGATGCACCCGTCGTATAAGTTAAAAAATATTTTCTTACCATAATTTTGTCGAAAAGGTTATAAAAGACCCTGTTTGGAAAATGAAGAAAATATTCCTTTGTAAACATATTATAAAAAGTAATACAAGGGTATAAATTACTTAAAACATAGTCTATAAAATTTTAATAATGTTTTGAAATGCATTTTTAATAAACATGGATGTGGGTGATAAAGAGGTCCAAGTATATACTTATGTAAATACAACCTCTAATAATAAACAGATTATGAGATTAACCCTTACCTTGTACTTTTCCTTTGAAGAGGGTAGGTTAACCTCCTATATAATGTTAAAATAATTGTTAATAAATTATAAATGAATCAAATAAATTAATATGATATCATATATGATCTTATAACATTGATATTTTAATAATATCTTAGTATTATCATTGTTTCGGGTGTTAACGGATTCATTTTCCTTTATATTCTTTGTTATGTGAGTTATATTATTTATGTATGTTATGAATATTATTCATATCCTGAATGATATGAAGTATTTAAATATTATTTTTAATCATCAAATGAAAATTATTCTTGAATTGATATGATGAGGAATGAATCTTATCGCGTTTGTGGAGACGGTAATCTATACGTACGCACGAGCAACAATATCATTATATTGATATTAAATTAATATATATAATTGGATTTTATATCATACATAATGAATCATTATCATGTTATATTTATTATTTAAATCAATTACACATCATTGTTATACCCATCCAAATAATAATGTATTGAATAACAATTACACCATGACGTGGACACGGTAAGCTGTACGTACTCAAGTATGGTGACATGTCATTCAAAGGATGGATAGAATAATTAATATGGTTTTTCCATATTTATAATAACATCACAGTATATATAATATACTATAGTCATTATTTTATAATGTAAATTACAAATAAAGTAGAAGTGGAATAATAAATGAACTTGAAAGTGGTGATGAAATATTTACCTCTTCTTCAGGTTCTTCGTTTTGATTTGATCGAAAGGGCTCCTTAGGTTGCCTTTATAACTAAAGTAAGGCCTCTACGATGAAGGTAGGACAGTTGATAGGGAATTTTTGCAGGGTTTGGCTAATCCAAAAGGCTTTGAATGTGTTAATTAGAGAGAAGGGGGAGTGTCCTTTTCTAAGAGGGGTGCGGGGCACCTTAAAAAAATCTACAGATATTATTTTATAATAAAATCATTTTCGGTTTCTAATAGATCCAAAATGGATTATTTAAAGGATAAGGTGGTTATGGGTCTAAAACCACTCAAAAATAGGTTTCAAAGAGGTTTGTGTCTCTATATTAACTTTATCTTATCTATAACTTTTACATAAATAGTTTGACATTTACCATGTCTCTTTGTATTTTAATATAATATGGTTAATAAACGTAATATATACTTCCAAGAGAACCCCAAGTGGTTTATTTATGAAACATAAATAATTATATAAGTCCTTTGGCCAAACCATAGATTTTTAAGAATAGAATATAATTTAATAATATAATATTTGTTTTAAAAACACTTTTATGTCAATTTTAACACTATTTGGTATTTTGTTTTCGCTAAATTCATAACATCACTATTACTTCGAAAAAAAATCATATAACCAACCCTAATATGTCATATTAACCTATTAAAGTAGTTGAATTCATAAAAAGTCTCAAATTACATATATTTTCATTTTTATAATATCAATTATTTTAATATATCATTAATTAGGTAATTACTGCATCATCATTGTGTCATAAATAAAGTAAATTATTTAAGGTCTAAAAAATATAAATTAAATAAAATTATATAGGAAATATATTTATATTTATAATGAATATTTATAGTCGAAATTATCTTATGTTTAACCCAATATTAAAAATATTTTAGTTATTAAACTTTGATTTCAACTCTTTTAACTCTTTTTTAAATAAAATAATAATAAGTGTCTTAATGTAATCCAAGTTGACCAAAAAAGTTCATATTTTATTCCGAAGGTTGTTTTTGTTCGAATTAAACTTATCCAATAGAATTATGACATGTGTTACGGTAATAATAATATCATTTTTTCCCTTAATTACCCTATTTACTTTTAACCGTTGTAAATAAAAGTAAAAAGTTACTATTCGCCAAAAATTACTTTCATCTTTTGAACCACATTTTTACTAATACCAACCGTGTCTCTCGAATTTTCAAAATTCCACTCACATAAGCGGTAAAATTATGTTTTATGTGAATTTGAAAATTATCCTAGGAGGTGGGTAAAAGACGGTAAAAAGTTCAATAAAATTTTTATATATCTAAAATTATTATAAATTACTCCAATGAATTACATTGAACTTATATAGGTGTCATTTATCTATTTTAACAGAAAATAAATTTAAATAAATTAAATAATTATTTAAATAAAAATTTGGTTTTAAACTATAACTCAATGTTTTTCACAATTCATAAAAAATTGAAAGTTTTCAGAAAAATTCCAAAAATTCACCCTATGCTGAATTAGATATTCCAAATCCAAAAATGAAGTCCATTTTGAAAAATAAAATTTATAAAAATTTTAAAAAGTGTGTACTACTATTCATAATGGCCTTTTTGATTGGTTTTGGTGTGTTAGAACTCGAAGTTTCATACAACACATGTTACTCTATTATTTAAAGAGAAGTGTACCATGGAACCTTAGGGTGTAACATTATCCCCTCCTTCAAATAATTTCATCCTCAAAATTTCCAGAATATTATTGCATAAAAAGACTCAAGTATTTTTTTCATTAGAAGTTCCTCGGGTTCCCATGTTGCCTCTTCCATCTTATGGTTTCTCTAAAGAACATTTACCAGACGAGTCGTCCGGTTTCACAGCACTTTTTCTCTTGTATCAGGAACCTTAAAAGGCTCTTTGTAATAAGACAGGTCATGTTCCATCTTTATTTTCTCATAGGTGAGTACATGCATTGGTTCAGGCATGTATTTTATCAACAGTTATATGTGGAAAACATCGTGAACTTTGGAGAGACTTGGCAGCATTTCCAGAAGGTAAAGTATAGTCCCAATTCATTCTAGAATTTCGAAAGGTTTGATCTACCTGGGACTCAATTTACCCTTCTTACCTAAACCTATAACACCCTTCCACGGAGAAACCTTCAAGAAAACATGATCTCCTACCTGAAATTATAAATCCTTCCTTTGGTTATCAACAGATCTCTTCTATCTACTTTGAGCTACTTTTATGTGGGTTTGGATTACCTTCACCTTTTCTATCATTTCCTTCACATTTTCTAGGCCTACGAATTTTCTTTCTCAGACATCATTCCAACAGGTTGGTGTGTGAAATCTCATTCCATATAACGCTTCATATGGTTCCATCTGAACACTTGAATGTAAGCTATTGTTATGGGAAAATTATACGAGATGTAAATATTGATCCCACATATATTGAAAGTCATGTGAGCAAGATCTCAACATGTCTTATAAGGTTTGAATAGTCCATTCTGATTGTCCATCAGTTTGGAGGCGGTAGGAAGTGCTCAAACGAAGATCAGTATCAAGGGATTTCGGAAGACCTTTCCAGAATCTTAATTTAAAATGTGGATCACGATCAGAAACAATCGATAGGGGTACTCCATGAAGTCTCACTACTTCATTAATATATAGTCTTTCTAGACATTCAAGTGATAAATATTCCCTTATTGCAAGAAAATGTGCTGACTTGGTAAGACGATCAACAACGACACATATTGCATCAATCCTTATAAGAGTCTTCGGTAGTCCCATGAAAAATTCCATCATGATATCATTCCATTTCCACTTAGGTATGGGAAAAGGTTTCATGACTCCTCCAGGGTATTACCTTCCAGCTTTCATTTGTTGACAAACCATGCATCTTGACACAAAATCAACAATCTTCATCTTCATGTTGTCCCACCAAAAAATGTTCCTTAAAATCACTATACATTTTTGTGCTACTAGGGTGTATAGAGAAATTGGAACTATGAGCATCATCCAAAAATTCCCTTTTTAGATCAGGTATATCAGGAACACAAAGTCTCTTCCAAAATTCAAAAATTTCATCTTCATACACAATGTTACTCAATATCCCATCATTCACATCTTTAATCTTCTTTTTAAACTCTTCATCATCAGTCTGAGAACTCTTTATCTTTTATAGTAATGATGGTTTGGAAACCATTTGAAAACGTATAGATGTTTAACCTTCCATGGTGATTTCCATATCCATATTTACTAGATCCATGTATATTGGATCATTTTAAAATCTCATCTAGTTCAAAACTCCATGATCCTTTCTACTAAAATCATCTTCCGCCTTATTTTCCTTCCTCAGGTGGTAGTGTATCGTGCAATAATATTCCTTGAATAGTTTAATCCATTGACTTTACCTCATGATGAGTTCTCTTTATGAGAAAATATACTTCAAACTCTTGTGATCGGTATATATCTCACATTTTTACCATAGAGATAGTGTCTCCAAATCTTCAAAACAATGATTAAAACTGCTAAATCAAGATCATTAGTAGAAATGTTTTTCACATTAATTTTTATTTTTCATGATGTATAGGTAATAACCCTATCATTCTGCATAAGGAAACAACCAAGTCCTTTCTTTGAAGAATCACTATAAATAACAAACCCATCATTCCCCGATGGTAGATTCAATATATGAGCATTAAAAAATCATCTCTTCAATTATTCAAAAAATTCTTCACACTCTTTTGACAAAAAAGATTTAACCCATTTACGTGTGAGCTTGGTTAGTGGGTAAGACAGTTGAGAAAAAGTTTGGACGAAATGCCGATAATAATATGTTAAACCAATAAAACTGTGTACCTTAGTTATACTCGTAAGTTCTGGCCATTATTAGATTACCTTGGTCTTATAAGGTTCAAAAGGGATTCTATCCTTATAGTCAATATGGCCAAGAAAAGTAATCCCCTGAAGCCAAAATTCACACTTGCTAAACATCTCATATAATTCATGTCTTCTAAGAGTCTTCTGGATAATGCGCAAGTGATTTTCATGATATTAGTAGCTTTTAGAGTATAACAAGACATCATCAATAAATACCACTACATAGTCATCAAAATATTCCTTGAAAACTCTATTCATTAGGTCTATGAAGATAGAGGGTGCATTAGTCAATCCAAAAGGCATTACTATAAACTCATAATGCTCGTACCTGGATCGAAATATTGTTTTCGGAATGTCTTCCTTCTTCACACACAACTGATGATATCCATATCGAAGGTCAATCTTTTAAAATTATTGAGCTCCATGATGTTGGTATAACAAATCATAAATGTGAGGTAGGGGTACTTGTTCTTTATTTTTATAGCATTGATCTCCCTGTAGTCAATAGACAACCTCATAGATCCATCTTTCTTCTTAACAAAAAGGGCAGGGGCTCCCCATGGAGAAACACTAGGGCGAATAAATCCCTTGTTACTCAATTATTATAGTTGTTTCTTTTGTTCCATTAATTCCACAGTGTCCATTCTATAAGTGGTCTTAGATATGGGCCTTGATCCCAGAATTAAATCAATGGAAAACTCAATTTCTCATCCTAGAGGATGTCCAGGTAAATCTTACAGCAACACATCAACATATAATTTCACAGTAGGTACATACTATATTTGAACATTATTTTCCTCACCCATAGTTATTTCATTATCTTCCTCCCCAATAATTAAATTTAGATGAGCTACTGGGGGAGGATCTAGAAAAGAATTACGTAGTGACATTTCTACTCTAATGATAAGGTACTCCTTATCATCTTAAAAAACTGTTACTTCCTTAATCTTAAAAAAAATCACATCATGGTCCGAAATCCAATCCATACCATGGATTATATCAAATTCAATCATGGTTATGACGATGAGATCAGCAGATAAAAACATTTATATGCCCTAATGTGGACTGATTCACAAAACGTTGTTGCAATGATACTTCCCTTAGGAGTTTTGACTGACAAATCCCTTATTAAATCAAATTGGAAATATATAATTTTCTTTGAAAACTGGGAAGATATGAAACATTGCGATGATCCAGAATCAAATAAATCATTTGCTAAACTTGTGTAAACCATTAAATTACCTGCCACCACATCTTTCAGAGCTTCAACACCAGCAGTAGTGATAGAATATGATTGTCCTTGATCCCTTGGACTTTTCTGAGATAAATTCCCCTAATTATTAAAGAATTCATTCGCATAATTCCCCCTTTCTCTATAATTATAGCATTCAACATCAAAAACCTCTTTCTTCCACTTGAAATCAGGAGCTTGGTGGCCTTTTCAACACACTTTAAACAGACTCCCATTCCCATCAGGCAAGTACCAGGGTGTTTCTTCCCACATTTACTACAGGATGGATATTCAAATTTTCCCTTATTCCCCTTATTTTCATTTCCAGAATGTTCAACAGATCTCTTCTTCTATTTCTTTTCTTTAAAGTCGTAAGACTTAGAGAATTCGTTTTTGTCTTGATAGCACATGATACAATATCTTCGTATGATTACATGGATTTTCAGACTAATGCTCGATGAAGAAATGGTGTTAACCCATCAAAGAAATGATCAATCTTACTTCTTGTGTTAGGTATATAATCTACAGCATGCCTCGCTATCCATGTAAATTTAGCTTCATATTTTTCCATATTCTCATCCTCCTTTTTTCTTAGACTCAGAAATTCTCATTCCCTATCCGCTCAATGGTCATGAGGAATTTATTTTTCTAAGAAAATTTCTTTAAACTCCCTCCATTCCATATTTGATACTTCATCATCTTCCTTTGTGTATTGAATCTATGACTACCATTGATCAGCATCTCCGGTGAGGAGGTAAACTGTCATAACAACTTTTACCCTTTCGCTACTCCCCAAGGCATGGAATATTTTCTTTAAGGAATTTATCCATTTCTCGGATACTAGTGGATTTGTACCCCCATTTAATTTTGGTGGTTATTGCCTCATGAAGTGATCTAACAATGATCCTCCATGCTGCAGATCAGGGTTCTCCATACGGGTAAGTTTATTATTCATAACCAAAGTGAGTTGTCCCGGTATGGTGATTAGCTGATCATCGCCAGTTGCATCACTAGCTCCACTATAATTATCTTGAGTAAGAGGGAAATCCCTACATGGAGTGCGTTCATTGATATGGTTTCCATTCCTTCCACAAGGCGTCAAATCTAAACAATGGGATAAACTAGATTAGTTAATGAATCACAATACATAAATCCAAACTTGAAAAACACTTAACATAAAGTGAAATATTTTTGGATATAATCAATAATCATAAAAATGTTTTCTTTGTGAAAGTATATAATCATAAATACTTTATAATGGTTTCTGAATAAAATGAGGATTATCCTAAGCATATCATCTAGGTGTGTCGAATGAAGAGTGCAGCAAGGCCCGTCGTCGTGCACCAATTCCTGTTTGAGTCTAGATCAATGTGGTATTTTTGGGTTTTACCCCTAGGTACATCTATGCCAGAGCCGCATCTACCGGCTCGTATCCAAACATGGATGTATTTTCTTTGAAAACTCACAAAATATCTACAATACCAAAATTATAGGAAGTTCATCTATACTAATACTCAAAGTCTATCATAGTGTAATGTTCTCTATTCAGAGTTTATCTAAAACTAGTTTCCTAGGTTTTTACTAAACTTTCTCTCATACTAACTGTAATGCCCCGACCCTAGTTACCCAGAGTCGGTGCATTATTACATTACATTTGCATGATCACGAAAAATCACATCTCAAAATACAAATTAGTTTAGTAGCCTTGGATGTACTAGATACATTCATAAAATGGAAAACTACAATTACATTGTTTCCACAGACAACACTGAGATCCAACAATCTATCCCTACAGGTCAGTCATAATATAATTCTTCGTATCTTGTGAAAAATAAAACATTAAAATGGGTGAGCTCAGATGCTCAGTAAGAATAACAATATAGTGAAAACTTTTATAAATAAGCATAAAAATTTAAGGAAATGAATAAGACAAAAACCAAAGCCTTTTAAAAATGAAATTAAGCCTAATATAGAAAAGATAAAATCAAATAAGGCCATTTAATTACTGACATAGATATTTTACTAGTCGAATAATCACATGCAATATCAATAGCCACTTTCATAATGATGGAATGCATAATACCATACATCCATAACCACATAGTCAAGGCCTTGTGCCAAGACTACAAATAAGATTTTTTCAAGGTCTTGTGCCAAGACACTAGTTTGTCTCATGAGACCTACCGATTCATTGAGGAGCTATAGCAGGCTCCCCCCGTCACACACTAAGTCCAATGCTTTCTTAATTTGAAAAGGTTTAAACATAACATAAACATTCATATTAAAAATAGCATACAAAATGTCAATACTTTATCCATAAACAATGAATGGTATAAAAATAAAACATCCACAGTCTAACATATCACAAAACCATCAATATAATATGGAAGTTTTGTATCATAATAAATCAACTTCAAATAAACTTAAAATCCATCAATGGATGTTGAAATAGATGAAATCCAAACCATTTTCAGAGAAATATCTCTTTATATTTTGAAATCTTTTAAAATTCATATAATTATAATAGAAAACATTTATTTTGGAAATATTATTATAATCTTGTAAGGGAAGCTTGATGATTATATAACTGCATAAAATAGTCTCACCCGCCGTATAAGTTAAAAAAATACATTCTAACCTCAATTTTGTCAAAAAACGTTATCAAGGACCATGTTTGGAAAATGACAGAAAGATTCCTTTCAAACCATCTTATAAAAATTAAAACAAGGTTATAAATTACTTTAACCCATAGTCTATAAAATAGAAAGAATGTTTTTAAATACAATTTTAAGAATCATGGAAGTGGATGATAAAGTGGTCTCAGTAGATACATACGTAAAAACAACCTCGGATAATAAAGAGATTGTGAAATTAACCCTTACCATGTACTTTCCCTTGGTTGATGGTAGGTTAACCTTTTGTATGATGGTGAAATAATTTTTATTAAATTATACATGAATCATATACATTAATATGATATCATATATGATCTTTTAACATTGCTTTGTTAAAAATATCTCAGTATTATCGTTTTTTCGGGTGTTAACGGTTTTGTTTTCTGTTATATTCATTGGTATATGAGTCATATTTATTATGGATGGGATGTATCTTATTCGTATCTAGAATTATATAAAGTCTTTAAATATTATTTCTAATAATCAAATGAAAATTATTCTTGAATGGATATGATGGGGAATGAATCTAATCGTGTTCGTGGAGACGGTAATCGGTACGTACGCACGAGTGACAACACCATTATTTTGATATTAAAATAATATATAATTTCATTTTATATCATATATAAATAATCATTATCATGTTATATTTATTATTTATATCAATTACACATCATTATTAAACCCATCCAAAAAATAATGTATTGAATAACAATTGCACCACGAGATGGAGACGGTAAGACGTACGTACACACCTATGGTGACATGTCATTCAATGGATGGATAGAATAATGAATATGGTTGTACCATATTTATGATAACATCACAGTATATATAATATACTAGATTTATTATTTTAGAATGGAAAAAACAAATAAGGAGAAAGTGGAAGAAGAAAGGAAGTTGAAAGAGGTGATGAAATATTTACCTCTTCTTCGGGTTCTTCCTTTTGATTTGATCAAAAGGGATCTTTAGGTTGGATTTCCAACAAAATAAGGCCTCTATGATGAAGGGAGGACATTTGGGAGGGTATTTGGGAATATTTTGGCTGATCCAAAATACTTTGAAGGTGTTAATTAGAGAGAAGGGTGAGTGCCCTTTTATAAGAGGGGTGAGGGCACCTTAAGGAAAGCTAGAAATATTTTTTCATAATAAAATCATTTTCGGTTTATAATGGCTCAAAAATGGATTATTTAAAGGATAAGGTGGGGATGGGTCGAAAACCACTCAACCAATAGGTTTTATATAGATTTGGGTCACTATATTAACTTTATCTTTTAGATTGAACTTTTAGTTAAATAGTTTGACATTTACCATTGCTCTTTGTATATTTATATTATATGGTTAATAAACTTACTATATACATCCTATAGAACACAAAGTGGTTCATAAATGATACACCTATCATTATATAAGTATTTTGGCTGAACCATATTTTTTTTAAATATAATTTAAATTAATAATATAAGAATAGTTTTAAAAACTCTTTTATGAAAATTTTGAAACTATTTGGTATTTTGTTTTTTATAAATTCATAACAACATTATTACATCAAACAAAATTCATATAACCAACCCTAATAGTCATATTAACCTTTAATACTAGTGGAATTCATAAAAAGTGTCAAATTACATTTATTTGGATATTTATAATATCAATTATTTTAATATTTAAATAATTAGGTAATTACTGCATCATCATTGTGTCATAAATAAATTAAATTATTTAATATCTAAAAAATATAAATTAAATACCATTATTTAGGTAATCGTTTTATATTTCTAATTAATATTTATAGTTAAATTTATCTTATTGGTAACCATATATTAAAAATGTTTTAGTTATTAAACATTGATTTTAACTCTTTTAAATCTTCTTTAAATAAAATAATAATAAGTATCCTAATCTAATCCAAGTGGACCAAATAGGTTCATATTTTATTCCTAAGGTTTTTTTGGTCAAATTACACTTATCCAATCGAATTAAGACATGTGTTAGGGTAATAATAATTTAATTTTCACGCTTAATTACCATATTAACTTTTAATCGTGGTAAATAAAAGTAAAAAAGTTATTATTCTTCAAAAATTATTTTCCCCTTATTGAACCACATTTTTCATACTTATATCGACCATGTCTCTCAGATTTTTAAAATTCCAGTCAAAAAAGCGGTAAAAATATGTTTTATGTGAATTTGCAAATTCTACTCGGAGGTGGGTAAAAGATGGTAAAATGTTCAATAAAATTTTTATATATCTAAAATTATTATAAATGAATCCAATTAATTAAATTAAACTTATATAGGTATTATGTATCTATTTTAAACTAACATAAATTTAAATAAAATAAAAAATTATTTGAATAAAAATTTGTTTTTTAACTATAACTCTGTGTTTTTTACTATTCATCAAAAATTGAAAGTTTTCATAAAAATACCAAAAATTCACCCTAAGATAAATTCAATATTCCGAATCCAAAAATGAAGTCCATTTTGAAATATAAAAATTATAAAATTTCAAAAATTGGGTATTACTATTCATAAGGGCTGGTTTGATTAGTTGTGGTGTGTTAGAACTCGAAGTTGCATACAACACACACTACTCTATTATTCAAAGATAATCGTACCATGGATTCTTGGGGTTTTGCATTTTGGAACATTTTTTCTTTTAGGATCAGTGGATGAATCACAACGAAATATGTAAATTTGATTCCATGAATGAAAAAATTTATGGACAAAGCATAATGGTCATTAGTCCAATCAAATAAATGTGGGGCCACTTTTAATACTTAATTAATAAAATATTTTATCGACGGAGAGACAAAATTTTTTCTATAATTTCTTTCAAAACAGTTCATAGATAATTTTGACATTTTCAGGCTGATCGTGGTGGTCATAGATGAAGATTAAATTATGGGCCATATCTGAAGGCCCGTAAAATCATCCCAACAATATCATCAAAACATCCAGATAGAAAATCCAATTGGCGTGAAATTTATAATTCCATTAGAGGCCATACGTAATATCATATTTATATTATATGACCCATTCATATTCACCCATATTCAATGTCAAATTTGCATATCCAAAAGTAGGAAGAATATGATCCAATTTCTGTGGTCAATATTGAATAGTCAAAATGGGTAGGAATTTATTGATGGGGGGTCAATCCTAGGACCCAAAATATCCTATTTATGGATTTTTTTGGTGATGTTATTTCAAGAATCCATGTTTTTTGTTCAATTTTATTATTAATATTTCAATTTGGAATTGTGTGTTCATTTTTTGTCTCATCTAACTTTTTCATTCCTATTAATTTACAAATAAGAGTTCTTATTCTTCTAATTTTCCATTTTTTTCATTTTAGATATAATTTTTATATTTTTTTCATTTTTTAGTGAGGCTATTCACATACTTTTTGTGAATATCTTCTCCCAAAAGTGGAGTGATCATTATTTCTTTGTTTTCATTTTTCAATTCCACACTCTTCAGTCTACCTCACACTTCCATAAACAGAATATCACCAATAGAGGGATTAGACAATAATGGGTTTTCCAATGGAGTATCATGGTGATGTATTGGATGATATTTATCTTTTTAATATTTCTTAATTATATATTTTTTTTAATTTTCAATTAATGATTCATCTTATCTATTGATCTCATTATTTTTACGGTTACACATCCTGAGTGATAAAAATATCATCAATCATGGAGTGTTTCTGAATATGATCCTCCAAGTTTATAGG
Source organism: Viscum album (assembly GCA_963277665.1). Taxonomy (NCBI): domain Eukaryota; kingdom Viridiplantae; phylum Streptophyta; class Magnoliopsida; order Santalales; family Viscaceae; genus Viscum; species Viscum album. The sequence continues at coordinate 1,444,372,615 of OY728151.1, read as the reverse complement.
TGATTATCCTTAGTATAGTGAAAATGTAAAATTCCATGTGTTATTTGGGAATCTTATATTTCATTGAAAGAAACACTCAAGTTTAAGACGTTTAAATAATTTAAAAATAAATTCATCTAATCCACCCCAAGCGGTAACCAAGGATCAACTCATTCTTTTTTAAATTGAATTTACTTATGTGTCTCAAAAAAATATTATTCCAATCAATTTGATCCCATGTTGTCCAATTCATAGAAAAATCACTGCTATATAATATATGTTTCTTTAGGATTATTCTTAGGTCTCTGAGGATTTTATAACCCAATTTATTCTACATGTGACCACTTACACCATAAACAATGGGTAAATTTGGGTGCAACCAATTATTTACATGATCCTCCTCTTATTTTGATTAAACAAGGATGTTTTCCACAAATACCACTATGAATGATTCAATATACTATTTGAATATACTATTCATCATTTCCATAAAAAATGTCGGAGCATTGGTCAGACCAAATGTCATTATAAGGTTTTCATAATGGCTATACCTAATCCTAAATTATGTCTTTATAATATTATATTTTTATTCATAATTGTTGATAACTCAAACAAAGATCAATATTTGAGAACCACTTCAACCCCTTTAACTGATGGAATAAATCATCAATTTTCAAAATTGGTACTTTTAATTTACCATACCTCAATTGAGTTTTTGATAATCAATATAATGTTGAAGTGTCCCATAATCTTACTTTGAAAACAATATGTTTCAACCAAGGTAAAACACTTGGGTATATAAGTCTTTTATCTAAAAAATTATCCAAATCCGTCGTTGACTCTTTCAGTTAAAATTGTTCCATACAGTAACAACAGATAAACATAGGATGAGTATATAGAAAAAAGTAAATAGAAAAATCCTCCCCACATAATAGTAGAAAGAAACAATATTCATAATGAAACATATAATGAAACAAAAATACCAGTAGATGAATCTATCTTTAAAAATATTATCTATAAAGGTTAAAAACATTGATGTTTCCCTCCTTATCAACATAAATTGTGTTTTGGATCTACTTGACCTCATGTCCCACTGTCCCTAGAAGACAAGACACACCTCAGAATGTATAGTAATAGAGATCAACTGAAAATAAAATTCAATATGGGGTTTAGAAGTAATCATCAAACCCCTCCGAAGAATGACATCTAATGGTTCCATGTTCAGAGATAATAAATTATAGTGGGGTTAGATTGCTAATAAAGAGAATACACAATAATATCAGTAGACACCTTGCACCCTCCTCACTCCATGAGGCATATAAATTTCCATCAAATATGATATAATTTCTGTTTTAAGGTTTATTAGATTCACAATATGTGTCGTCATGAAATTGTGTGATACACGGTTATCTAATAAAGCCATCATTAATGAGGATGGTACAATGATGGTATACCTCACAATCATTGGAACATCATCATATTCATTAGGTGACTCTTCTAAAATGTGAATAATAATTATTCAAGATTATTGAGGTTGAAATCCTAGAGTTGTTGAATAATCTAATTGTAACATAGTACCTCATGGTGATAATGATCCTATTCTATTTAATGGGGTAGAATAAATATAAATGAACATCACTAGGTGGATTTAATGGTCAAACAAACCACATATTGTTTTTCCTTATTAAAAATTAATTTTAAATGCATGGCCTTGCCACACATGAAACATTTCAATGGTCCTCTTCCAGAAACATTAAAATTTCTGAGTGATTCATGCTATTGTGATGCACCTAAAAACTCACCATAGTTCCAATTCTCATTATTAAAAAAAACAATTACCAATGGGGTTAAGAGGAACTCGCATCAACCCTAATGTATTAACCAGATCAATATCATTCTTCAAGGATCTATCTAGTACATCTTTATAATAATTGACCATCGATATTAAATTATGAGGTTGAATATTAAATCTAGATCCATATCAAATAGTTTCAAATTTAGTTTCTCAACCATTACTAATTTATGTGATATATAATCAAATTAGAAAAAACAAATACTTCATATTTATTCAATGTACTATCTCTTTTTTAGAATCTGAGAAATTCCACATGTTTTTATAAAACCATCTACTTGGAATAATTTTTTTAAAAAAAAATTATCAAATGTGTTCCCACTCCAAGACCTCGTGTCTCTTATCTATAACAATTGAGTACCATCATATATTAATATCCCCTTCAAGAATTAATGTAACACACAACACTTTTAATGAGTGAGGAATTATCATGTACTTAAAAAGAAGCTCAAATAATATTCAACCAATCCCTAGCCTCTTAAATATCATTCATGATCTGGAAAGATGGTGTATTCTTATGGGTATAAAATTTATTGTTCTCTCTTGTTTCATAACACAAAGGTTCCACTACTATAGAATGAATGGGAATGAGTAATGAAAACTATCCAAAAGTATGGATAATATTCAAAAGTATCTCAATTATATTCTAATCAAATGGGGAATTTTATTTTGATGGATCGTCGATATCTCCCTCTTGATTAATATTCAAGAATATTCATTGGGGATTAGTACTACACTACATCAATAGTAAACATGAGAATGTTAGTAAAGATACTCAAGTCATCAAATAATTCATGTGATTCATTTATTTCACTTACATCAGATTGAATCAAAAAATTTGAATTTCAAATTACTCAAATTAGACGTGTAAACAACAAGATTAATATCATTTTATTCCTCAGGGAAACTTTTCTCAAAACCCCATAATAACATGAGGTTCTATACTATGAGATATGGAATTGGACTCACAAGTAACTACCTAATAACTCTGGATAATTCTACCTCATTAATTCCATGATATCCCTGATAGCTTACTAACATCAAGTAATGACAATTAACCTCATATGGTACAATTTTCCCTATGAACCAAACTAGATACCCTAGTACACTGATACCTAAGTAAGCTTTCGAAAATCATAAATTATTTCCCCGATCCCCATGAGTAGGATTCTAGCAACTAGAAAAATCTAAGAGCCATGTTGAATCCTTTTACAATAAAAATGATAGCAATATATAATAATGGATGAGAAATCATAAAACGTCATTATACTAATAACTCCTCAAAGATAAATTTACAAAAATGATGTTAGTAAAAAATCCAAAATTAATTTTTCATCCAAAATATGACACAATATCTATCGAAAATAAATCATATTCTTTATGCGATTAGTGGATCATAGCTCCACTAGTCACCACCTTCATGACGTGTCCCATGCCCAAGAACATATATATCCTCCATGTGGCAAATTCTAATTTCCTTGACATCTCATAATAAAATATAAAAACACCCAAACAAAAATCTTGGGTATGAGATAGGAAACCTAGTAGTATTCCACAAATTGTTCCTTATGAAATTCAAATTAAAATAATCCATTAATTATTCAATTTAAATAAATATAGTGCACAGTAAATAATTTTTAAATATATCAGACAAAAATTAATTAAAATAATGTTGATGCAATTTATACCAAAATAGGATAAATTGAAAAAAAATTAAAAATCGGACATGAATAAAATAGTAAGATAATAAATGGAATACAATAATCATGTCAAAACCATGAGACCTATTCATAATCCATAATGTTATTTAGTTCCTTATTATATGACCCTATCACAACTTGGAAAATCAACACGGATTAAGTATGTTCCCACCTACCTATGTCTAAATTCATCAACATTAAATCAATCATCAACATGTCTAGGAAATTCTTTCCAAACATGGTTTAGTTGGAGCTTTCAATATCAATCCACTAATAGGGATTTAGATACCAATCGTGAATTTTCCTAGCCACACATTAACTACTCAAGATCAAAATTTCTTCTATGCATAAATCAATCATGGGAAAATTATTCATTTTAATTCAAATCATTATTCATAGATCAAAATCCCTATTTGAAGTTAAACATTCCATTTCAACTTCAAAACAAGGATAGTGGTTCTAACCATGTTCATGCCATTAAAAATAATCTACCATTAAAATCTTGTTTTAAAAAAATAAAAATAAAACCATTTATATCCATATTTTATCGAAATCACAATATTTCTACAATTCCCCTAAAAAGAGGGTTTGTTTTAAAAATCTCGTGATAATGAAATCAATTATCAAATCATCACAATTAGAGGTTTATAAAAAATGAAAAAAAATTAAATTCATGAAATAAATAAATATTTTAATTATGGATAAAATCAAAATGGAACCCCCTACCTTTTATCACATTTTCAACTAATCAAGAAACCAAACACCTAAACCAAAAATAGAAAGTGGAGATTCTAAGGAGAGGATGAAAAAAGTTGAATCCCAAAAATTAGAATCCATAAAATAAATGATCAAATCCATCAATAGTTTTAGTATTAGGAAATCTGAAATAGGATATATAAATGAAGAAGGAAATTCCAAATCAATGACAAATCACTTACAGTAGACTGATCAAATACATCCACCAACACGATGATCTAAAAAGAATATTTACTAGAGTAGAAAATTCACCTATTGAGAGACTCCAAAATCAATATAAATAAACTATGGATAAATGGGAGGAGATTATAAGTTTTAATGGGTGATTTGATATTTTAATTAGAATTTAAAGAGAATTTAATAATAGAATTCATAGTTAACTATGTTATGGTACTCATTTAGTATTAAATTTACACTAGTTTAATGACCATGCCTCTAATAACTTAGTGTCATTTCTTACTTTATTACATTAGAAAAGATACATGTTTTCAAATCCCAAATGATCGATCTGTTGAAAAACATTTGAGATCCATATATATACATGATTCCCATTTTACATAGGGAAGTGGAATATATAACTTAGTAATGGAAAACATTTGGCATCCTTGAACTCATTCAAATAATTCTTCTTCATTTCATGGGAAAAAAAATTGGTCCCAAATACTTACTAATGGTCTTCTATAGAGCAATATTTCATGAATAAATAAAGAATAATTAATATTTAAAGGTAAATAACTAAACACCCCTTTGATTCAATCAATTATTTTACAGTCATAATTCAAAAAGTATTAGTAAATATATTAATTTAAATAACTGAAAACAGAATTATTTTTGTCAACAAAATGAGAATTAAATGCATCCCGATATAATATCATAGATAAAATATCCAGGATAATAATAATGATATAATTATCCATAAATTAAGTACATAATTATTTGATTTCTAGGTATCAATAATCATGATACCTCAAATATCAATATCATTTTCAAGGTAGTTTAAAACTGCAGGGTAAAAACACATCTGATTTGGCCAACTGATTTGCCTCAAAAGATATTTTGATGCATCGAGGGTCTAACTATAACTAGGAACCAGACATATTTTCATTTATAAATAATTTCTATTATATAAGGTAATAAATTTAATTAATGAATCAATTAGCCTCATGAAAAATTATTCGTATTGATTAACGATTATGGATTTATTAATATTTATATAGTTTCTCAAATAACATTTCAAGTAAAATCTGTATGGGAAAAATGATATATGGTTTAGGAAATAATAATATCCAACATAAAATAATATTTATATTTTAAATAAATGTAATTTCTAATGAAAAATAATCACAACAAAGTGATTTTATCCAAATAATTCTACCATTCCAAAAAGAATATGAGATTATAAAAATATATTTACATGTTTTTTAACTTTTTACATGTAACTCCTTTAATAGTAAACATGATAGAAAACATTAATAATCATTAATAAATAGTAATTCCTGATAAATACATCAATGGTTTAGTATATACACCCCATAAATGTGAACAGGTTCATATAAACAAAGATGTCACAATGAAATTTAAATTGAGGGAAAATATCTTATATTGAAAATAACATTTATGTAAGAATTGTTAAATGAATAAATTATGTGTTTAAAATGTCAATATATATAAATTTTTCAAGTAAAACAAAATATTTTTAAATTTATTTACACACATGATCAATTAATATCAAATGTGGTGAATAAGTAATATAGCCCAATGGAATCAAATTGAGTCACAAAATTCCCAACCACTATGTAATTTTCAATTCAAATCAACTTGGTAAAATATTTCAAATACAATCATAAAATAATATTATTTTTGAATTATTCTAGATATTATATGATTAATTGGTATTATATACATTATATAAAATTAATTAGGTGTATAAATTTACAATATGCCTCTATAATGGGAAATTACGACGAAGTCCCTTTCCTTGCACTCCCATTTGGTTAGATGTTATTTAACATCCTATATAATATATTTAAAAATGTTTTCAATTTATACTATATCAGAATGAATATTTCATATTTCATATTTGATCCCATTAATACATTTTACCACCTATTTTTTAATAATATTTTTTATAATTTTCATTGTTTCTTGTGTTAATTGCAATATTTAAAAATACATGTTTTGTCATGAAATTTCTATTTTTTATACTTATTATTATGTAACATAATATACATTAATATATTAATGTTATAAATATCACATTTTATCATTATATAAATTTTTATAATCAATCCTAAATTTCAGTCATGGAAATTTAGTCCCATTAGTTCTTGGAAATAGTAGATCATATATACACACATATGACGATATCTCACCCTTAATGTGTGAATGGGTAAGGAAGTGGGTTATATATTTTTATCCAAGAGTGGATATCTTGTCATTTATATAATATATATTCATTAAATGTTCCCTTAATACCTTATATGTAATGTGTATGTGAAAAATAAATCACAAGGCTTTGTGAAGAAGTTGTTTGTCGTACACACGAGCAATGAAATCATATTTTAAATGGAATTGAAAGTAAGAAGGTAAAAGTGATTTTATAATTATATAATTATAATACTATTATAAATATATTATAAATTTTTTAACTCCATTATTATACACATACTTGAATTGTGGTGATAGAAAATGAATTGTATCGGTTCCCGAGGCAGTAGTCCTCCATACAATTGATCAACAGTTTTGTTTCTTGTTTGATGGAAGTATACATGAATATAAAAAATAATTACATTTTATTTAATGGTTGAATCATAGTATAATTATTAAACATTAGATTATGTAGTATTAAGAAGAAATAAAATTAAAACTCTTGTTTATGAACATTACATCTTCTTTGGGGAATGTTTATTAGTTTGCACCAAAAGACTTCTTACGATTGATTTTGGATCATTCCAAGGTAAATAGAACTTTTTTTTGCATAAAGGAACTCATATGAGTTTGGATTATTTAAACCAAATATATTTATAAGTATAAAAATGAGAGGATAGGGGTTTCTTTCACTAAGTGGGAGAGAGGACACACTTATAATTTTTGAGAAGAATCGATTACACCTTCTTTTTAATCATGTAACAAGAATCTAAATTGGGTCTTTCTCAACCGTTAGAGGTGATGAGGTCGATATATTTATAAATAATGGGTGTTTTACTAGTTGTTATTTAATTTTGTACCCTTATAATTTTACTTTAACCATACCCCATCATAAAACAGTTTTTATGTTAACTGTGATCATTAATTTTTTCTTCTTTTAATATTCATCATGGTAAAATATTATGTTGAACTTACATGCTTCTAAAAATTTTACTAATTTGAAATATTGAATCCATTCTTCCAAATTCATTTCAAGAATGTTATAGAATCCAAATTAAATGTATACCTTAGGTTGCAACGAATAAGAGGTGTCTAAAAGAGAACATTTTTATAATTAAGGAAGGTTTTAATATAAAAATTCAATATGAATTTTATTACAATGACCTAAATTGAACATAATATGATATAATTGATCAAATTATTCATTAAAACAAATTTAATATATAATTTTTCTCTGTAAAAAAATTAAATTAAAATGAAATTTTCAATAAAAATAAGGGTTTCTCGTTATTCCTTAAATTATGTAACATTTTAAAAAACAAAATCCCAGAAAGATAAGACTCAAATAATTTTTATATGATAATTTACAAAATTAAATTTATTTTATTGAATAAATATTATAAAGTGGTTAAAAAATATTTTTAAATTATATGCACAAATTGTAACTAAACCGCCTTCTAAAAAATTCAGTTTTTCAAAAAAAAATCTTTTAATTGACTCTAATTTCATTTATAATAATATATATATCCAATTAATTTATTTTATACATTATTAAAAATATCATTATAATAATATAATTATTAAAATTCATACCCACAATCTTGGTGTCTATGTCATAATGGTATTTTTTTATATAATACATTAATAGATTATTTTCATTTAAACCCGATGTTGTGTGCATCCCAAGATATCGAAGAGATTGAATTTAATAAAAATTAATTAGAATATAATGTTTCTATGTGTAACCCCATAAAAAAATTTCATCCTATAAATTTAATAGGAATCACCATCTTAGGATGTGAGAATAGTTATTCTTCATGACATTCCCTGATTCCCACATATCATTCTCTATTTGGTGATTTCTCAAAAGTACCAATACCAGATGAGTCTTCCATTTTCTCATTAAGTTACCAATTGTTTTTGAAATATAGATTGGTTATTTATAGTAAGATATAATATGTTACAATTATGTTTCATCAATGGTGAGAAAATTCCTTGGTTCTGACATGTACTTCCTTAACTATGATTTATAGAGCACATCGTCTACTTTTGAGTGACTTTTTTGAATTTCTAAATTGTAAGAAATAACTCCGATTTTTTCAAGAACATCAAAGGGTCTAATGTACCTAGGGATCACCCTTACCTTATTATCTATCCTGATAACACCCTTTTATGGAGCTCATTTCAAGAAAACAAGATCTCCCACTTTGAATTCCAAATCATTCAATCGATTATCAATATAACTCTTTTCCCTAAATTGAGAATATTTAATATAAGACTAAAAACCCGATACCTTTTTTTTATTCCCCTCAAAACGTTTTGTCCTACAAAATTCCTGCTACCAAATTCATCTAAAAAAATAGGGTATGATATATTTTTCTACACAATACATTATGTGGTTCCATTTTTAAACTTGAATGGAAACTATTGTTATTGGAATAATATAACAAAGTAAAATAGTAATCCCGCATTATTTGAAAATAAACTAAGCATTAACTCATAAAAATTCCATTTTCTATTAGTTTTTTCATATTTTCCAACAATTATATTAATCTATGAATTTCTCAAATGAATCTCAGTATCAATAGCCATCTGTTGACACTTCCAAAATTTATATGTATAATGGGGATCAAAATTAGACACAATTGAAAGAGGTTCTCCATGAAGTCTTTCTACTTCATTAATATTGCTCCTTTCAAGGCATAAAATTGTAAAATCATCACTTGATGTGTGGGAACTATCATATTTGGTTATACAGTCCGTGATAACCGAAATTGAATCATTATTTATAGGATTCATTGGTAGTCCAATGGGAAATTCCATATTTATATCAACCCATTTCCATAGAGTAATAGGAATAAGATTCTAAATTCCTATAGGTTGATATATCATAGCTTTCCCTTGCTGAAAATATAATCATCATAATACATAATCAACAATTTCTTTATTTTATCACACTAATAATATTTGGTTAAATCCCTTTATATATTTATTATACAATGGTGTATACATAAGTTTGTTCTATGGGAATCATCCATCAATTCCATTTGTATCTCTGTTATAGGTGAAACAAATAATATCTTTCTAAATTTTATAAAACCATATTCAAAAATAATTTTTTATAATTCCCAATAATTCATAACTTCAATTCAATTCTAAAAGTTCTAATTATTAAATTGAAAACTTTTAATATTTCTTAAGAAATATGATTTCTCATCATTTTAAATTGTGGTGATGTATCTCCTTCTTAAATAATTACCATATATTTATTTATAAGATCACTGAACATTGGCTCTCTCTCAATCCTCATTTAGGTCAAAACACCATGATTGTTTTTACACAATGAATTTATTACCTTATTTCCATTTTACATGGGGTAGTTTAATAAGAAATCATAATATATGAGTACCTTGACACATCACCTTTGTCACATATTATTCTATTTATTTGAAAATATGTATTTTAGGCTTTTATGATCTATATGTATCTCATATATTTGACTATAGAGATAATTCCATATTATCTTCAAATAAAAAATTTAAGTTTAAAATTAAATATAATGGGGTTTATAGTTGTTTTCATGATTATTAAATTGATATGATGAATATGAAATAAAATTTTCATTTTTCATTAGGACACAATAATATCCCTTCTTCAATGAACCATTGTATATCAAAAACCCATTGCTTCTACAAGGTATAGTCAAAATTGGAGTGATGAACAATCTCCAACCCAATTCATCAAAACAATCATGTCAATCCGTCTTCCAAACAAATATAACCCCTTTATAAGAATGTTTGGAGAATAGGTTAGGAAATTAGACAAAATTATTAATGAATCGTTAATAATGACATACAAATTCCATGAAACTACATAGTTATGTTCTTTGGTTTATGTATTTATCTCAATTCCTTTATCTTTTAAGGATCAACTGAGATTCCATCAATGTAGACTTTATAGACATGAAATTAAACATATTGAAGTCAAAAATAAAACTTACTTAATTTCCTATATAACTATTTCCTTCTAAGATCCTCAAGAATAATATTCATCTGATTCTCCTAGTCCTCAAATATTTTATAATACACTAAGATATCATCAATGAGTACCACAAAAAAATCATCAAGATATTCCATGAATATACTTTCTATTAGATTTTCAAAATAAATGTTCCAATAGTGAACCAAAAAGGAATTATTGTAAAATCATAATGTTCATACTTCATTCAGAATGTTTTCTATGAGATTTCATCCTTCATTACTCACAATTGATGATACCTAGAATGAATGTGAATGTTTTGAAAATATTATTCCTTGTGAACATAATTGAATAAGTCATCAATGTGTGGTTGCAGATGCATTTAATTTATCATAATAGAATTTATTTTCATATAATAATTTCACATCCTCATAATATCATCTTTCATATTAAGGAATAGAATAGGGGCTCAACATGGTCAAATAGTAGGTTGAATAAATGCCTTATCACAAAAATCATCTAGTTTTTTCATTGACTCCACTTATTCCATAGTGTCCATTCTATAGGGTGTATTTGATATTATTCATCTATCTTCACTTAAATCATTCGAAAACTCAACTTCACACTCTGTGGGATGCCCAGGTAATTCCTTATGAAGTATATCAATGTATTCATGTACCATATGTACATCCTCAAATTTAAGAAAACCTTCTCTATACAAATATTGTGATTACTCTCTTACCCTAGGATTCTAATTTAGTAGAGATGCTAGGGGTGGATCAAGATATGTCTCAGATGATGGTGTATCTTCTCTAATGATAATTTATTATAAGCATTCATTGGAAAACATAATATCATTCTTCTTGTAATAAATATTTTTCATAAATATGTTAAATATAGTCCATACAATGTATTATATAGAATTCAAATATAGGTATGGTAATATGATTTGTAAATAAAACACATTTATGTTTCATAATGGGGTATACTTAACACATCCGTATTATTTTGTGACATATACTAGGAGTTTTAACTAACATCTCCCGAATTAATGTGTTAGGGAAATATTTAACATTATTTTATAACATGGAATATAAAGATAGTTTAATGATTCAAAATAAAATAAAGAATTATCTAAATTTGATGTAATGATTAATGTACCTACCACCACATCATTGGGTACTTCTACCTCAGCCTTAGTGATGACATAATCATAGCCATCCACCTTGGGTTCTTCTATAGTAGACTCCATTAACCCTTGGGGATTTTTTATGAAGTTTCATATATCACTAAATATTAAATTAAAAATATAAGTTTTTTATTTCTTCCACATTTATTATTTATAATGATGTCCCTTGTCTCTACACTTAAAACAAACTCCCAAGACCATTAAAAGTCTCTAGTGTGATTCGTTCCAACAATTCTAACAATATTAAAATAGTTTCACTCTATTCTTCTTCTTTAATGAATTGTATTTTTCTTGGGATCATATTAACTCTTATATTATTTTTTACCTTAACCATTTTTGGTATAGATAATTCCGTCTATTTTATTTTGGAATATAAAACTATTTTATCATATAAAAAAATTTGTGATATTGGTTCCCTTTGGAGACATAGATTTTGTCCTTAAATGAAATAGTCAATCGTAAACTACATATTAAATATTTAATCCAAATTATACCTATAAAACCTTGTAATGGTAGATTCATAGTCATCAATACTTTCATATACCAATTTATTTAATCTGAGGACCATTAACGACATTTTAAATTTTTTTTCTCTTGAGGGAAATATTTCTTGATGAATGTCTCCATAAAATCATTAAATTCCATGAGTTATATTTCTTCTTCCCCGATAGTATTCTATAACAATGACCGCCATTTATCAGTATCACCATTAATAAAATACACTGCAAGTGTAACCTTTTAAATTTCATTTCATCCCAATTCCATAAATATTTCCTCAAGATACTCAATCAATTGTTCATATACCATTATACTAGTAGTCCCACCAAATGAAGGGGGATTATATCACATGAAGTGATAAACCATAAGGGAATAATTATGTGTAATAGGTTTTTCATTCATGTAAAAGTTGTTTTATAAAACCTAATTATGTTGTCCTAATATATCTATGATCTTATCAATTCCAATACTGGAATTATTGGATTTCTTAGCAGGGAAAAATCTATATTGGATATAAGTATTGATACCCTTCATCTATCCGGGTTCCATTTAAAAATAATGGAATATACAAGATTATATTATATAATTATGAATTTAAAATCATAATGTAGAAATATATATATTGTGTAACACATAACATAAAATAAAAAATTCTTGTATTTTTAGTCTTTAAATAATAATTTTGGTTTCATTTGGGATATCATTATTTTCAAATCCTTCATAGTGGTTTATAAATAAAATATGAATTATTCTTTGAATATTTAGTAGGAGTGTAAAACCCGGTTTGTATTAAGGGTTATTTTTTAACACCAGGTGATGATTGATTCAAGTCTAAAACACCTTTTTCAGAGTTATTTCCCCTACACAGATCTATTCCTAAACTAAAATCACTTGTAGTATCCAGATGTGGATGTATTTCAAGGAAGAATAACATAATCAATTCCAAAACAAAACATTAGGATGTTATTCTATAATTATCCTCAAAAAAATAAAATATTTATGTTCCCTATTCTATGTTTTACATAATTAATATCCCATGTTTTCAAAAAAAACCTTGGATAACAACTGTAACAACCTCAACTCTAATAGTCGAGAGTTGGTGCCGACATTCTTATATTGGCATAGATAAATGTATATATCCTAAATTACTGATTAGTATGGTATTTTTAGATTGAAATCTATAGACATGATACCCATTTTACCAATGGAAATGAAAAAATCATAATAATGGAGAACATTTGGAATCCATGGAATCATTCCCAGAATTCTTATTCATTTCATATATAAAGGACACAATATAAGGATCAAATCAAATTCACTGTTAGAGATACATACAATGGAATATATTAAGAATCAATAAACAATAATAAATGTCTAATGGTAAATTACTAAACAAAAATATTTTATAATCAATAACATGAATATCATAATTCAATAAAACATAATAAATATGGAAGGGTATATAACAGAAAATAGCAGGCATTTAATAAATAAACTAAGAATAAATTTCATCCTGATATAATATCATATAAAATATATCATTGTTAATAAAAATAATTGGATTATAAATTAAATAAATTCTTAACTATTTCACGTCATGATCATAGGAATCATGATAAATATACAATTAATACTTTTCTCATTATAGTTTAAATCTATTGGGTAAAACCCCATCTAATTTGGCTAGTAGATTTAACTCATGAGATCTATTGATGAATCAAAGGAAAATCTATAACCACACCACGTCAATATCTTTATGTCCAAATCATTCCTCATGTATCAAATAATTGATTTATTTCATAATCAATAATCCATACCATCAAATATTCATATTGATTAAATAATATATATTTATCATTATTTCCCCCCATTAATCAAATAAAATTCAAAGAGAACATCGAATATAAAAATGATATGTGGATTAATAAATAATCATATCCATCAGAAAATAATATTCATATGCAATATACATTTTATTACCAATGAAAATTGATCATAATAAAGTTATTGTATCAAGATAATCTTAACCATCACTAAGGAATGTGAGATTATAAAATAATTTTGACCACTATGGAAACTTTTAACTTTTAACCCATTGCAGAATAAAAATGAAATGAATCCTTAATCATGATAAATAAATATTTATTCACGTAAAATACAAAAAAGAACCATTATATACAACACATAAAAGTTAATATGTGGATATTAACAAATTTTTCTCAATGAAATAGAAATTATGAAAAAATCCATTATAATTATCATAATGTGGAAGCAATAATTATTCTATGAATTAATTATAAATAAAACATTTAAATTAAAAAATTATAAAAACAGAATAATATAATCCAAAATAATTACACACATAATCAATTAATATCAAATACAACTATTTAATAATATAACCTAATGAAAAAAATTGAGTTACAAAATTCTTTTCCACTTTGTAATTTTCTTGTAAAATCCCCTTTGATGAGAAAATTAAAAATAAAATTAAAAATATCACAAATTATGACTGAATCATGTTTTTATATATAAATTTAATATTATGTATTCCATATAAATTTAATTAAGTGTATGATATTACAATATTCCTAAGTGATGGAAAAATTGAGACAAATTCCCTTACCCCACGCTTCATTTTAGATGAACATTCTCTAACCTGATGTATAATTGTTTTGAGCATGTTATAAATTCATTCCTTGAACATATTTATTTTTATAATATCATATATAATCCCATGATAACATTTTACCACCATTTTGTTAATAATATTTAATTATTTTCATTATTTTTGGTGTTAATTGAGTTATTTTCTCATAAATGTTTTATTATGAATGTTTTGGTTCTTGCACATATTATATAATAATATTTTATCCATAATGATATTAATGATATAAATATATTATTAAATCATTATATACATTTTAATAATTACTTGTTATTGTTGGATATGGATAATGAATCGCATCACTTCGTGGAGACAATAGGCTATATATACACACAAGCGACGATATCATTAATATAATGTGTAAAAGGTTTTGGATGTGTGTTATATACTATTATTATATAAAATTTAATATATTCCACATTTAATAATTATATTTATCCTTTTTTCTTATATGTATTATGTGTGTGAAAAAGTAATCACCTCGCTTCATGAGGAAGTAGTCCTATGTACACATGAGTGACTTAATAATATTTTAAAAGAAATGAAATGTAATATGGTATATGTAATATTATAATTATGAAATTTTAAAGGTCTCATAAATTTAATATACATGTGTTAAATCCACCATTTCCTCCATCCGTGAAAGGTTTTGATGGAAAATGAATTATATTGGATCGTGAGCTGGTACTCCGCCGTACACACAAAAAATTATTTCATTTCTCATTTGATTAAAGTGGAGATTGATATAGGTTATTTGAATAAAATAATAAAATATAATTATATGGGATATGCTTCTGTTGTAATACCTTCATGGTTGAATAATATTTGAATGTGGTGGAAGGAGAATAAAAATGAATTTTTTTTATAAGAACGTTACCTTCTTTAGGGACATCCTTCAGTTTTCACTAAAATACATCCTAAAACGGAATAATGATAAAAAAAGGGATCAAGAATATTTTTAGGGGTAAGGAATATATTTGGGTATGTAAAGTTTGGTCAAAATGTTTATGGATGTCTGATGAGGGGAGGAAAGTGGTGGCCTTTTATATGTGGGGGAGAAGACATTAATGGATTGTTCGAAAACAAAATCATTTCCACCAACATTTTAATCATGTCACGATACTCAAAAATGGGTCACTAGTAACCTTTATTGATTTTAAGGTCATAATATATCCATAAAATGGGTTTTTTACAAGTTGATACATCGTTTTTAACCAGTATCTTGTTATTTTAACACCTAGGAAAATAATTTTTTACCTTAACCGTGGTAATAATTTTTTACTTCTTTTACTATTCATCATGGTAAAAAATTAGGATTAAAAAATTATTTAATATAAAATAGGATGATTCAAAATATAAAATCTATTTTTTCAAATTTAATTCACGTAATTTGATGAATGTAATTTAAATTTATACCCACATACATGATAAAAAAACATGTTTTCAAAGAGGAAAATTCCTAAGTATGTAAGGATTTTATATAAAAAATAAATCTAAAATTCAATTAAATTACCTAAAATGAATTAATTATAAAAAAATTGAAACAATTTTCATTTTAATTGAATTTTAAATATTATTTACAGTTGTGAATAATTTAATTAATAAGGTGATTTTCAAAAAAATCGCATTCTTCGATATTCATCGAAAAATGAAACAATATTGATAAAATCCCCAAAAAACACCATATGATAACTTTGATATGATAATTTAAAAAATAATGTTAATTTTATAAAATTAAATATTTATAAAAGATGTAAAAATTATTTTTGAATTATGAGCACAAAGCGTCACTATAACAACTTTTAGAAAAATACTGTTTCTCAAAACACATTTCTTTTTCAAAAAATATTTAAATTTTACTTCTAAAAAATACATAAATATTTATTTAGTACAATTAATATGTTCTAACATTATGAATAATTAATATGTCTCATGTTTAAATACTATTTTAATAGATTTTTTAAATCATAGAGTTATGTGTATCGTAGGATATAAAAGATATTGACTCTTATTGAAATGAAATAAATCAAAATATATTAGGGTTTTACAACCTAACGGTGTCCTTCCACTGAGATTCTTGAATTGTTGCTTGGTTTAGATGAATTTTTAGATATATTGTGTTCCAACTGTGCACACCCCCTCTATTTAAGGTAGCATAGTTTGGAGGGGAGGCCTCTTGGTTTGGACTATCCATGTGCCTAATATTTTCCACCCTCTAAAACCTCTATATAGGGAATACCATTTCACTATGTAAACCACACGGTTTTCCATAATCATGAACCAACTGTAAAAATCCATAAAATTATTCAAAAAATTTAAATAGTCCCTAGAAATGACTCAGAACAAGGAATAGTCAATGGATGATCAAAAAAATGGTCAAGAAATACTTGAAAGCCGGTAAAGGGATGTTACAAAATCACCAATAAAAATTCATTATTCCCTCATAAACCAATTGGGAAACTCCATATCAAATAAATAATTACTTTAATATATCATCAGTGCCTCACAATCTCACTCCTTAAGAAAATTTGAACCATTCATCCAATGAACTCATACCAAGGGTATAGACATTAAATGAAGAACTCTTGTCTCATAATAAAAAATAAAAATAGGATTATAAGTTATGGATAAATCATGATCAACATCAAGGTCCTCATATATAAATTCATGATAAGCATCTAATAGATACTTTAGGATCAACTAAATGTAAAAAATGTTTTGAATTTATGGAAACATATGTGTACAGGGAAAAATTTTTCCCACCATGACAACATTTTAAGCAACCCAAAATGGATCCAAGAATATTATAGATAACATCCAATGTTTTTTATGAATTTGATGGCCTAATTTAGTTTATTAATTGAATAAATCTTAGTTTCTAATGGAAGAATCTAATGGATGGTGATAATAATAAGAGCAGGATTTGTATAAGATATAAGTCACCCCCTTTCTCTTTCAAATAAACTCAATATTTCATTGCATCTCTTCAAATAAACTTAGAACAAACATATAATCTTCATCAATCCTAGAAAAAAAAATTATATTTTCATTGACTACTACAAAAAGTCCTCAGAGGGTTCCAATATGATGGATCACTAGTCAATATTGTTCTAGGGAAGATCTCCCCTTCCTAAGTGGTTATCCCATGATCCTTCATAGACAATGAAAAAATAAGATATTTTGTCTAAAGTTTCCCTATGGCATATTTTTTTTAGATGTCAATATTTGGAAGATATTGTATGATCAAAATAACCTAGTTTCCTATATCCTATTAGAATAATATATATAATGGAGAAGTTAATCATATTTCCCTTTATAAAAAAAGTATATGAAACTCTGTAAAATTAGATGATCACATTAATATAAATAAATCCAGGGTTCTCAATTTTATATTTATCCTGAATGGGTATAAATTTATCCAATTCAGTCATATGATCATTTAGAACACATAAATAATTATTCTTTCAAGGGGTATGAGGAAAAACAACAATGAAATCCATCAAAATATTATCCCATGTCAAATTCAGTACATTAATGGGTTGAAAAAATATTGAAGGTTTCTAGTTACCATCCATGACCTTCTCATAAGTATAAATTTGAAAAAAATAGAAACTTATTCCCTTATAACTGGACACCAGAGCCATCATCTCATGTCATAGAACAATGTTCTTTTGATAGTCGTACTACCCACTAGGAATTATATTCATCAACCATCAAATCTTTTCTCATTGGTAATGGTATGAAATACTAGTTATGAAAACATACCATACCTTCAGAGGATAATGAACACTCACCATTGGTATCCCCACCATAAAAAAGTGTCCCAAATTCCATATAACTCATCATTGAGCGTATTATCCTAATGAATTGTCCCATGTAGAGAGGGGATCATATGGATTATATTTGGAAAAAAACTTTAACTCTTACTCCCATAATCCCAAGTGAATATGAGTGATGAGATACATAAAATTCCACTTTTCAAAAGTAATATTTCACATACTTGGATAGAATATTCCTTCTCAAGTAATCAGTGGTGACATTGTACATAGTAGGGGTATAAGAAAAGAACATCTCAATAGATTATTGGTACTCCACCCATCATCTCCGATGACGATTCAAATATTTTTGAAAAAAATATCTAACTTGAACTTTAATGGACCAAATAAATGGTAAAAAATTCTATAAAAAGGAAACACCACAAAATATTGAGAGAATTAATCATATTTTCATGTTCAAGATCAATAGTTGGATAGTTCTTCTCTTATGTTCTAAAATTTTGGGATCTATGGTGAACCATATGATCACCCAACATGAGAACGTAGCCCCAACCAGAACCTAATGTGTTGAAAAAGAAAACATTGCAATCTCATTCCATGATAAAATCAATACTAGTGTATAATTCATAATATACTTCCAATCATCAATATAATTTTGACTAAATGAATCAAATGGGATCCTCAATTCATCCCAAGTGCGACTAGTCCTCTAAGATGACAATGTCAAGAAATCATTGACAATACAGTTCTAATACCCTTCTAAACATATGAAATTATGAATCATAAAAAAATTATACATGATTTTTCATATCAAGGGGTCCTTAAAATTTTCATGGTCATCTGAATCACTATGTTTTGATAACACGTGTCCAAATAGCATCACTTCCAAAATCGATAAATCATATTTTGATATCCTTACATAAAGTTAGTGATCTCTCAAAATTCCTAGAACTAATATCAGATGATGAACATGATCCTTCATGGGTTTAGATTAATTCTTGATTTCTTCTGTAAATGCCAATTTGAATGAGTCAATGTAATCATGGAATATCATGTTCAACATTTCTATAAGAACCGATAGAGAATTATTTATTCCAAAATGAAAAAAAGATACTCATAATGGACATACCTACAACAAATTTTAGTATTTAGAAGATTAGATTGTTTTATCTATAACTGACGATAAACAAACCAAAGATCATGATTGAAGAACCACTACGACAACATTAAATAGTCAAAAAATTATATATATGCAATAATAGTTTTTTGTTATTTCATGTAATGTGGTTGAGTTTTTATTATTATATATAAGTTTTAATTGTCCTATAAGATTTTATTTTCGTAAGAACAAGAATAGCCCTTTCTCACACAATCATTAATTTAATGCCTTTTTTGAAGAAATCAATCAGCTGAGTCTTTATCACATTATACTTTATTGGTTCCATATACTGAGATGGGATAGATACAGGTTGGGTATCTGTAACCAAGATGATAGAAATATCCACCTACCTTGTAGTAGGAATGTAATAAAATTCAAAATAAAACATTTTAGGATACTCGATGTAGACTAGAGGAAGATATCTACCATTATATTCTTTAACAATACAAAAAAGAAAACATATATATTACATTGCCACATTCTAAAAATGATTTTTCAACTCTACATGAAATCAGGTCACATAATCTAAGGAAAGCATGATCCACCCCCATTAAGTTCCCTAATAATGATATTCCAATGATAAAAACAAATTTGGGATTTATGATCAATCAGAATATCCATACCAAGAAAGAAATTTAAATTTATTATTCTTAGAACTAGAGAATTAATGTTTAGTTTTATTTCTGAGGAAGATAATATTTTAGAATACCATCGGAGACATTACACTCTCTTTATTTTGTTGGGAATATCAATATCCATCACAGAATATATAATCTATAAAAGGATGTTTATCAAATTAATAATATTATTAATAAAAATATAATTATTTTTTGTGTTATAACATAATGCAGTAACTAAAGATGAAGCTATAGTGATGGTACCTCTCACATTCATTGGACCCACAATAGCATCCTTTGGAGGATCTTACACTGCTTGAAGAATCTTTTTTTATACTTGAGGTAGGATCCCATTAGTCCAAGAAGTATACAATTTCAACATAGTAAATTTATTTTCTAATGATCCTAATCCATGATATGGTACATTAATCATATGGAAAAATTTCTTCTCATGGACTAAATGGACATACTAACCATATATCAATAGTACATTACTAAAAAATCATTTAAAATTCCAGAACTTGAAACTCTAGAAGAAAGTAAATGTTCCTCTTATAGAGACCACAGAAGGTTTGAATGATGCATAAATTAATAATATATCATGAGAATCATCATAGTTACTTTTCACATTAGATTAATAAAAACTACCTCTAAGAGTAAGAGGAAATCTTGTCAACCTGTACATACCATCCATGTATATCTAATCCATCCACACTCTTTCATTCGTGTCTCCATAAAAAGTGAGCTTCATTATGGAATCCAGATAATGGATATCAAATTTGAAAATCATTGAAATTCATTAGGAATTCAGAAAATTATTTTTTACTACTTCATGAGACAACTGAATAAGTTTAGTAAAATGTTTCACATATAGAGTCATTGTTCTATTCCGACAGTGTAGGTTATGAGACTCTAGAGACCTCACCAAAACAATCAACTCTAGATATAACTATCCTTATATAAGATATTCAATTGCTTTCCCTTACAATACCTCATGTTTCTCCACTATAACCATTGAACCCCACCACCCCCTAATATTCCCTTCAATATGGAAGGTATCTAACATCACTATTATTGAGTCTTTCATTTCAATTAATTATAAATGAAACTAATTCATTTTCAACCTATCCTCATCCTCTTGAGGGTGTTATATCCCTAGTAATATAGTGGTTTCTACTAAAGAAACATTTGATAAAGATCCAAATTTTCATCAATTCAATGTTCCACTACTGGAGACTATATGATAATGGGTATGACTACCTATCACAAATCATGGATAACACACAATATTATCTATAGAATATTCTAATCAACAGGAGGGTTCACTTGTCAGGGTACATTTGTAGCACCCTCTGAAATTCTTTTTAAATGTATTCTTGGGGAATTTTTCTACACAACATCAATATGAAAAAATGAGAACATGAGAAAATATTCTCATATCATTAAATCATTCAACATATATAAGAATATAACATTCATAAAGTTGAATTATTCTTCTTGGATTTCAAAAAACTCAAATTAGTTTTGTAAAAAGACTATAATCTAATCAATTTATTCCTCAATGACACTTTTCCCAATCACCCACTGTGAATCAGAGATTTATATGATGAAAGCTATCTAGGAACTCACTTGAAACTACCTACTATGTCCAAAAACATTATGAATATTGTATAGTAGTAAATCATACAATGAATACCTACATTAATATGTGAATATAAAACTCCTTCAACATCGTTTTTTCATGAACCAGCATGGATAACCATGTAAAATGATACCTAGTTTGACTCTAACTTAACCTGAGTGGTGCTCTTGACCCTAATGGGTTGGAATGTATCATGCGGAAGAAAAATAATATCAATGTAAATGGTTCATCCACAAAAAAACAAAAAATAAATAATGTAATGAGTTAAATAATTATTTTGTTGGTATTCCCAAAAATTCTCATGGAGAAAATTACTGAAATTATTTTGAGAAATATAGCAATGTAAGGAATCATCTAGAATATGACACACTATCAATCAAAACTAAACTTTTAGACTCCATGAAATGAGTGTATCATAGTTACACCACTCACTTTCATAACCCAAGGATAAATGCTCAATAACATTTGGATCCTCAATGTGGTGCTTTCACTTTTCATGAACTTAAAATAACATAATTTACAAACCCCCATAGTCAATGTTATAGTGTGATATAAAAAGCCTATAAGGATTTTACTTAATTTTCCATAAGAAATTATAATAAAAATAAACAACTAATGCATCAATTTAAATAATGATATATCATGGAAATTTATTTTCACATTTATCCACCAAATATGAATTCAAATTTTTTAGATTAAATTTATATTAAAATAATCTTAATGGAATATAAAATAATTCTATACTTAATTGGGAATAACAATTATTTCAAAACCAAGAATCATGTGTACAATAAAAAAACATAGTTAGTTCATAGAAATAGTATCCTCATACTACATAGTTAATAAATACATCTCATGATTCAATACATATCCTTAAGGCATAGGTCATTAGGATAAAATCAATCAATACTCCATCCAATTAAATAATTCTAAAAAAGGTTTAGTTAGTTTTTTTATCCTCAATAAATTTATAGCGATTTATGTTACTAGAGTGACTATCCACGTCCTCCAATATGTACTTAGGCTTAGATGTGATTCAATCATTCATTCATTCATGTGAAAATCATTCATTTAAATTCAATTCATTATTAATAATTAAAATTATCAATTTGAAGCAAAACATTCCATTTCAATTTCAAAACAAAAAATATTGTTTTAATAATGTTCATGCCTTTCCAAAAATAATTTAATTTAATTAAAATTTTCTCAATATCCAACTTTAAATCCCTTAAATCCTTTTTTTCACAAAATCACATCATATATCTAAAGTCTTCGAATGTAGCTTTCACTTAAAAAATATAATTCCACTGAAAAAAATCATAAAATCATAAAAATTAAAGGATAAGAAAAAAAAATTAAAATTATTTTAAATTAAATATATAAACCAATGTCTTTATTTTATGGAATATCTTTACAATACATCCTATTCTTTATCAAAGGGTAAAATGATGAAGAAATAAATCACTCGAAATGGGAACCTCCAAAATAGAGATAGAGGTGGGGATGATCAAAGAATAATCCGTAGAATTAAAGTACATCAATTCATAGATCCAATTCAACACCCAAATGATGATTAATCAATCTAAAAGACATGATAATAGAGGAATGTAAAATTCCATGTCAAACAGAAATCAATTTCTATAGTGATATCAGACACATCCCCTGGTGCACCAATAAAAGAAGTGAGACATCGGGGGGGGTCCAATTCCCCTCTTATGATCCACTAAAAATAATAGGATCAAATTATGGTCGATTTCAATTTTTTTAAAACTTATAACTACTATTTACGAATATTATGTAGATTTTTTGAGGATTTAGAATCTTATTTCATTATTTAATTGTTTAGGTCAAACGGTTAGTTATAATTGGGTTCCTAACCATGCACCCTCACTAGGACTCTCAAAAGGGTGCATAATTTGGCCACATTTTTTGAATTACTTTGAACATCCCATGAACAACCCCAATATCCAAGGTTAAAATGTAGGTTGGGGAGGCCTCATTTTTTAGACTAACCATATACTACCCTCAAGAACCACCACACCGGGCACAAGGGTTTCTGAGATAAACCATATAGTGGTCCCCAATTATTCATTACCAATTCATAGCCTCAAAAACATTTCATGAATTCCAAAATTCCATAAAACATGTCAATAACATGTTCTAAGAAATGTATAATCATAAAAATGATCAATAAGTATCAGAAATATGTTAACTGGTTGTTATAAAAAGTATTAGAGAACTAAACTCAATGTAACCTAAATTCAACAAAGTCTAGTATAAGATGAGTTGTATGAACTATAGTTTAACATGATAATATTATAAAGTGTGACATATTGAGGATAAAATTTTATATGGTTATAATTAAATTATAATGATGATTACTCATGTTAAATATTTTTTAAGTAATTATTTGTTTTAGGTGAAACCATGGGTGTGGGATACAATATGAAATAACCTTAATGAAAACAATATGGAATAGTATCTAGATCGATAAATCATGAGATTATTCAATACCAGTTTTTTTATAAACCTCCTTATTCAAGAGGGGGGAGGTATATGAAGGTTCCATAACCTTTATTCTTGAAGTTTAAAAAGAGATAATAACCCATGAGTCCCTCCTCCAATATGCCCTAGGGTGGAGACTAGAACCACGGGTGGGAAAACATTCTCACGAGGATGGGAGGCATTTTCCTCTTTTATAAGTAAAAGATCACGAGATAAGATGGTTTATCAGAAAAAACTCTAACAATTTCATATGAAAAAGGAAACTAAAATACAACCCATATGGATGTCTAAAAAAACTTCTATAAAGTAAAATAAAACACCAAATATAAAGTACCAAAAACAAGGTTAAGCAGTGACACAACAACTATCCCGACACCCGAGCAAGTAAGGTCCTGCACGGTCCGTGTAATCTCCATGGAATCATGAAAACCGTTTTATATACGTAGGTTGATCATATGAGTATACTCAATAGGAAAATCCATAGTTGATCATTCACAAGTGTGAGAAGTATACTAAGGCCTCTGTGATAAAATAGAAAAATTCCAAAGAACCTATTAATGTATACTATCCACCACAACCTCACCAAGATGCACTCACCAAATAATGCAAGTCAATTAAAGTAATGTAGTAAGCACATTAATGATAGGGTACCCCACACAACATTCCACTAATAAACTTATCATCCCTAAAGGATAATGTCCTAATGCAACCACACACTTCCACAAGACCCATTTTCACAACATTCTCGCACACACCTTGGACACAAACCACATCCCACCTGCAAACACCCGATCTATGACCACATCACATCTTGCACCCAGCCCCCTTCACCACAAACCACAACCTCATCCTAAAGAAACCTAGGAAAGTTTAATATATTTCATCCCAAATACACCTGTGAAATCACACATCTTTCATAGACACCTATGCCACACAACTAAACCACAACCTACACAAAGATTCTTGATTATTAAATATATAGAAGAGGGAGCAGAGAAGAGCCAATAACTAGCCAACCATCCTTCCATAAAGATGTTGGCACAGACACCCTCTTCCATGAAATGGATGTGCTCATCACAGAATGCTCAACTAGGGTTGGGTTCATATAGATGTCATCAGGAAATGCGTGTATATATATATATATATCAAACACTCAGCCCAACTTATGGGTTTTCCAAACAAAAACATTCCCACAAACTACCCACTTACTCTATCCTCTAAATTCAAAACCACACAAATAGATATAAAACCAATTCCTAACCCCATCTAATTACTCTAACCAATTATCATTCTATATTAAATATTTTTTATTTATTTATTACATCCCTACCCCAGAAACTACTAACCATGTCACACCACAACTAACAGCATAACCCACACACTTCACAGTTCCTCTTTTTTGCCTCCAACATTCTTCAAATTAAATCCTCCCGAACAACCCACTAAAATAGAAAAACATTAAAATCACAATCTCACCCAGATTCAGTCCCGCTATACCATAAGTTCATTCATTCCACAATCAATCAAACTCTCAACTTGAGATTCCATGACACCACCTACACCACTACACACACATAGCCACACTACCATCCACAGCACCACACACCTTGCGCAGGACACCAGGTTGGATAGAACCAAACACTGCACAAGTCCACCCAAAATAAGATTAGTTTATTCAGATTTAACCAATAGACTTTATTAAATTTCACTTTGTTAATTTAGTGGAGATCACAAAACAATTCAATATGGGGGGGCATCCTTTTGTTTAACCAAGTATATGTGATTATACATTTCTTCATATTAGTATCCATTCAACATATGATAAAAAAAATTATAAAACCTATCCCATACATAAGAAAAGACCACCAATGACTAGGATTTTCAGAAGTATTATAGTCCATACAACTGACAACATGGATCCAAGATAATAGATGAAAACTACACAACCATTATCATCATCTTCCCATCCCCTCATTCATTACATCATTAAATTTGTATTCAAACATTTTCACACCTAATGTATCATTACACCCAACCCACAGGATAGATAATGTAAATGAGAGATTAGGGAAATACCTACTTGGAACAACAGTCAATCAGTAACTCCTCCTTGCGCCAAAACAGAGGTTCGTGCAAATAACAGGAAAGACTCGAAGGGAAAACTAGATCACAATCTACATCAGATATGTGACTCCTCAAGAAATAAATTCTCTATTCACACCATGAAAAAACTTAAGGGTTTAAGGAATATAAAATCATGGATTTAGAAATGGGCTAGACCCTATATCAATGGAAGGGAGATGGTTTCAAAGTACCTCAATGTTGGATCATGATCAAGATTATGTGGTTTGACTATTTCCAAGTCCCCATGAACCTTATTAATTTATGATATGATTCATAACCTTTGAAACACATTTAAAACCACATAAATATGATAGGTAACTCATTTAATGTAAAATAAAACATAAGAGGTGACAAACTAAAAAAATTGTGAAAATCAATAAATGACTCATTATGGGAGAGTCACTGACGTGAGTAACTGATGACACCTACCAATTATTGTCTCACTGATGTGAGTCACCAATGGGACTCACTAACACGAGTCACTAATGTTAATAAATAACTCATAACTCACTGAAATAAGTCACAGATGCTCGTCCTACGGACACCCGACCAACCGCTACTTACCTACCGACGCCTAATCTACCGAAGCCCGACCTACTGACTCCCAAATTACTGATACTTGACCTACCGTTGGGAAAAATTATAAAATGTAAAAACTCCTAAAACAAGACAATATGACCACCTACAACACTACAAACACTATATTTTCACAATGGAATAGACCATAGTGGTCTGGACCATTACATCAGAAACATCTCAAACTATTCTCACCCTCATGATTTTAAAACCAAACCCAGAAGAAAGAGGTGTCTGAATAACCATCCCATCATATACCTCAATAAGATTGACCACCCTGCTAGTTTTAATGGTGAGGTTAAATCTCAACATCCATGAACACCTCTCCCGACATCTAAAAAACCAAAAAAACGACACAACCACCACACAAGCATAGTGGTCACACTGTCCAAACACTTGAATTAGGGAATTCCATCCTCCATGTCAAGATATTATCCACATTGGGTAGCACTAACTTTCCATAATAGGATTAATTGCATCCTCATTAATGTGTATTGAATATGAATCGGGTCATCCTTTCTCCCCTTGTTAGGACTTTATCACACATTAGAGAATATGAAGGAACTCATTTCCTAGCAACCAAGGTTGACTCATTACATTATAAGGAAAATTTGAACAAGAAAAGTTCCAAACAACTATGGGTACTGGGAACACATATAAATCTTCATTTCCCAAGTACTCTCTTCAACGGTACCATGCCTTTACAATACACAAACCAAGAGAATGTTCTATCCACATAGCACCTTCCCCTAATGATCCTAAATCTCCACTGGCCACTCCATGAACATCACATCATCCTTGATATCCGACTCTCCCCATTCAAAAATATGGGATTCATCATTGATATACCAATGAAGCTAAAAGATGTGAAATACACCATAGATCCCCACCTACCATGGTTGAAACGCCAGTTGATTTTCCACCTCACCATCTCATCCCAACACTTCCAAACGTTCGATTATCCTGGGATAAATCATTCTCCCCTTATCGAACCTCCACTTCCCTTATCGAGGGAAACCATTCAATGACATGTGGTCCGAATCTGTAACTCTAAGGGCCACCTCCTATGATTGAAAAATTACTTCTGTCGATCTTGTGCTGCCTTCGTCTTTTAAAAAATGAGATGATCCTTCTCTATGATGCTCGGCATTACCTAGAGTACATGTAGAGTTGTCTCCCAAAATTATATCCAGAAAAAAGGTGAACGGCATGGTATTATTTATAATGATTCAAAAAAAAACAATTCCATTGGTAGAGTTATTTATATTATTGTAAGAAAACTCGACCATGTGTATGTGTCGCACCTAGGATCCTCCAATGTTTGGAACACAAGCCCACATCATGTCCTGAAATGTATGGATATTCTGTTCTTTCTACCCTTCCATTTCAGGGTGGAATGTTTTGATGAGGGATAAATGAGTTCCAAAATAATGTTGCAATCCCCTCTAGAATCATGAAGTAAACCATGCTTCCTGATCAAAGACAATGGATTTTAGAACTCCATTCATCGACACCACCTCATCCACATTCCTTCTTGCCAAAGCATTTACTATGATCAACTCCTTAATCACTAAGAAGTGATATTATTTTTCCAGTCGATCCACCACCACACATATAGCATCACAGCCTCCCGGAGCCTTGTGTATCCTTATGATGAAATCCATTGAGATTTCATCCCACTTCTAGTCGGTAAAATCTAAGGGCTACAACAAACAACCATGAAAACAATGGTCAACCATAACCTGCCAGAAAACTACCCACTTCATCCAGATACACCAAAACTGTTCCCTCAAGTAATGGTAAATCCTGGAATATATTGGTTGTACCATGATGGGTTGGAATTAAAACTCATGGGGAACTCTCTCATGATCACCACTTAAACAATTAGCTTCCCAAAAAACAATATCTGATTTTGACCGTGCTCTGACCTTCCCTCCTGAGCATCACTCTAGTTAATGTGATCACACATCACCTCTTCCCCTAAGCCTCCCCCTCAGAATCCTCCCCCTGCTACATCAGAGATGACTGTAATATCATCTAAAACAGACTTCCTCTTCCATCATCCATCCCCACATCAAGGTTAAAGGAATCCAATTTTTCCATTTCAAACCACGCATCTATAGATTCCTGAACTACCTCCCTCTATGACTTCCTACTCAAGGAATAGACCACATCATTCCCCTTAACTGAGGTGTAAGAGATTTCAATGTCATAATCCTAGTGAAAATCCATACACCTTCACTGTATGATGTTCATATCACCCTAGGAAAATATATAAATTATTCCCTTATGATCTGTGATGCCTATAAAGAGCTCCCTGAGAGGTAATCCCAACAAAACTTTAGTGAAATAATTACTTATGTAAGATCTAGATCATGTGTGGAATAGTTACATTCATGGAGATGTAACTACCTAGACAAATAAGAGATCACCGATCACTATTGCATCAGCACACATCCTATTCCCATAGGAGAAAAATTTTAAAACACCTCAAAAATTCCCCCTTCCTCTAGAACCCAGAGCATTGGATCACTGACTAACATCTTCTTCAGATAGCTAAAAGCCACCTAACAGTTCTCACACCACAAAAAGTCTTGGTCCTTCCTCGTCAAATCCAAAAACAGAGCTACTACTCAACAGAAATCAAGTACAAATCTTCATTAGTAACCCACTAGACCAAGAAAGTTGTGATCTTCCACCACATTCTTGTGTTATACCCAAGAAACAACTACCTCATCCTTCGATGGGTCCACTTGTATCCCTTTCTGAGATGCCACATGTCCCAATAAGTGATTCCCTCATGTAAAAAAGATTTAATTGGAAAACATTCTAGAGATCTTCTGGTTTCAATGAACATCCAATAATGTAATAATATGGTCGTTATGATCCTCCTATAACTTAGATTAGATCATGATGTCAAAAATGAACATGATGACAAACCGTTCCAAAAACTCACGGAAGATAGAGTTCATGAGCCCCATGAACATAGCTGGTACATTCGTAACACCAAATGGAATGACCATGAATTAGACGTGCCCAAAACATCACCTGAAAGCAGTCTTTGAGATGTCACCATCTTTCAATCTCATCTGGTGATACCCAAACCATAGATCGATCTCATAAATACAACTTTCTCCCCTCAGGTGGTCAAATGTATTGTCTATCATCAAGAGACTCTAATAGTTCTTGACCCTTACCTGATTCAACCTCTCATTGACTATGCAAATACTTAGACCAATATCTTCCTTCTTCACAAAAAAAAATAACTCAATGGTGACCAACTAGTATAGATAAAAAACTTTTCATCAGATCATCCACCTGAATCAACATCTTCCACAACTAATAAGGTGTCCTCAAATAGAGATCCTTAAAAATTAAACTAGCACTTGGATGTAATTATATACCAAACTCGAAGTCATGTAAAGGGGGTAGAGTCAAATTGTTCTCTGGGAAGACATCAATATGCTCTCCAAAAAATCTAGGAACCTCCACCATCTCAATGTCTATCGATCCAACAGATTGATCAGCTAACAAGGATAAGAGGGTCTCCACATGTCGGCAACCCACATGACATCTATAATCAACAAAAAAATCCATATTTTATCCATCCACCTCTAAGAAAACAACTATTCTCTTGAAGCAATCGATAATATCATGTAAAGAAAGCAACCAGTGGATTCCAAGGATAACATCCTATGGTTACATCTGTTTTAGAAAGGCATCCTCATGGTACTAATGCGGCCCCATCATCATTTAACATCCCCAAAAAACATTAAAAAATATGGTATGAACTTTTCTAGGCATTTTCAACAATAGGGGCATGGAATTACACTGTATTTATATTCCAAGAGCATCGGATTGAGAGGGTGAAGTTAAGGAGTTTGAATCTCCTGAATCAAACATAGCACAAGCAGCTGTACAGAACAAACAAATCATACTTGGAACTATATCCTAACCCGTTGGGACTGTTGTCTTGGTAGTGTGAAACTTCCCACACCTAGATCCTATTCCCCTATACCAATGAACTCCTCTCCAACCATGCCTAGGTAATGGTACCTGAGGACCCCCTGAGGTCATCCTCCACCTGCATTGTCCCCCCTCGATTGAGCAGGAACCTATTGTACCTACTATAGATATGGCTTAGCTAGAAATTTCTATCGAGGCGGGCACTGACCCTTCCCAACTCTACCATACTGAGCTCAAAATGAGATCTGGATATGAAGGTTCCCACATCCTCCACAATTGAAACACCTCATTTCTTATCCCATGGGAAAAGAGCGATTACCAGTAGGATGAAACTGAAACTGCTGAGGTCGAATCCATTCCAGCCAAAACCTCGAAGGCCCTAGCACCTGAGACATGCTTCTGAGAGCCTTTCCCTTCAAAGAGTTATGATGACTCCCCTCCATCAGTAGACCTTCTCATGATGGTATCCTCTCAACTACCTCATCCTTCTTCTAAACCTCTATATATGATAGCATGGTGAAGGGAGTAACTGTATACTAGTTTAAAGGATGATGTGACTCCACTAAGTGTCTCACTCGAGACTCCCTATCTTGAAAGAGATCCATTACAATGTGAAGGATATCCTTAAACTAGATCCCCAAATCATATACTACCATAATCCCATACTAGACGTAGAGTAACTCCAATATCTTCTCATCCTTCATCTTCAATGAATGTATTCCTCCTCGAAATCTTCTCAAAATCAACCCATGGAACATCGGCCTCATTCCTCTCCCCGATGTATAGCATCCACCACCTAAGTGCATCTCCCCACATATATCTCCCTTCTAGAGGAACCCAGTACATTTTATTAGCCCGGATCAAGCTAAAAGTGATCACCAACTCCTCAAGCCAAGTCCATGTCTCTGTATTTGAAAGGCTACCTCGTACATCCATTTACACTGCCACTAGAAATCACTAATCATGTAAAAAAGAAAATCTTAATCCTAAGTATTCTGGAATTTATTTAGGATTAATTTTAAATAATTGTTTATTTTCATTTCCCAAAAACACCCAACATCAAATAAGAATGCAATTCATTATGATGCATGTACCTTTTCAAGGGTCTCTACCCTGAAAACGGTGTATCCTAACATTGTTGTTCGGTAGAATCAGAGACCTTTAATTGGATCATGGGGGCCCAAAAAACCCCATTTACTAACTGGTATTCCCTAGCCTATGTCACGCACCATGATCACCTAAAATTGTTTCCTGACTAACCAATAAAAACCTTATAGTACCTAACTCCATACTTCATCCTATCTCTCATCATTCCACGGATACCATTTTGTCATGACCCTCCTTCTACCCAATGAGGGAAGAGATATCTAAGTTTCATTACCTTTATTCTTCAAGAAGAAAAAGGGATAATGACTTCTAAGTCCAACCTCCAATATTTCTAGGGTGGGCACTAGCACCAAAGTTAGGTAAATAATCTCACAATGATGGGAGGAATTAAACATTTTTAAAATAAAAAGATCGGGATATAAGATGATCCATCTAAAAAATAAAAACATTTTGTATTAAAAAGGAAACTAAAAACCAACCCATATTCATGTTTAAACAAAACATCTATAAAGTAAATGAAACCCCCAAAGTAAAGTAAAAAAACTAGGCTATGCAGTGACACAATAACTACCATGATGCTGAATCTAGTAAGATCCAACATAGTCTACATAGTCTTTCTAGAAACATGGAAATATTTTTATATATATTGGGTGAGAATAGGAGTATACTCAGTAGAAAAATCCAATGATAGTTGTGCCTAGGTGGGAGAATAATACTGATGCCCCTATGATAAAACAACAGAACTCAAAAGCACCTATCAAGATATACTATCCACCACAACCTCACCAAACAACTCCCACCAAATAATGCAAGTATAGTAATGTAATGTAATAGGAACATCAATGATAGGGTACCCCACACCACATCCCACGAGTTAATTACTCATCCCTAAAGTTGAATGTCCTACCTCTAACACACTCTTCCATAATCCCCACTTTCAAAACCTACCCACACACACCTGGGCCGCAGACCACATCC
This sequence comes from Viscum album, assembly GCA_963277665.1. NCBI lineage: Eukaryota > Viridiplantae > Streptophyta > Magnoliopsida > Santalales > Viscaceae > Viscum > Viscum album. Next base: position 1,444,339,178 of record OY728151.1, on the reverse strand, counting down.
CCCATGCAAACACATGGTTCACAACCACATCCCCCCAGAAAACACATTGTCTGTAACCATATAACATCCATACCAAAGACCCCTAGGACCAAAACCTAATCAAATCTTGAATACACCTAGGAAAGCACTACATATCTCATCCTAAAGACACCTAGGAAAGAACACCTCTCTCGCAGACACCTGGGCCTCACAATAACACCACAACTTGCTCGAATAGTCTTAGGAGACCGATGTCTATAAGAGGGAGTAGAGAAGATCCAATAACCAGCAATCCATCATCTAACGTGGATAATGGGAGAGACACACACCCCCCATGAAATGGGGGTTTTCAAAATATAGTGCTAAACTATCGTGTGTTGAACATATAAATCACAAGGAACTACAAGTATATATATATAAATATAACAAACACTCAACTAAACCTATGTGTTTTTTAAACAACAACCATCCCACAAAATGACAACTTCCTAAAACCTCTAAATGAACAACCACACAAATTTTCATAAACCCAATTCATAACCCCAACCAATAACTCTAAAAAAATAACCTTCATCATTAAACAATTATTTTATTTATTTATTCCATACCTTCCAGAGAAACTAGCAACCACTACACACCACAAGTACCAGCATAATCCATACAATTCAGAGTTCTTCTTTACTTCCATCATCATTATTCAATGTAAATATACCCAAAACACCCACCAAAATAGAAAAACCATGAAATTGCAATCACACATAGATGCAGCCCCATGGTATGAAAAGTACATTCATTCCACAATCAATCAAACTCTCAAACTGATATTCTATTACACCACCTACACCACCCCATAAACATAGACACACTCTTATCCACAACACCACACAACTCTCACAAGACACTAGGTAGAAGAGAACCACACATACAACACAACTACACCTAATAAGAAAGGTCTATTCAGATTTAACTAAAATCATTATTTAATTTCACATTATTAATTCAATGGTAACCACTAAAAAGTTCAATCCTGGGGCATCCATTTATTTTACCTAGAAACTTTTATTAGCAATATCTTCATATAAGAATCCAATCAACTGATGATAAAAAATAGTAAAAATCACCACCCATATAGAAGAAAAGACCACCAATGGCCATGATTTTAATAAGGCTTATAGCCCATTAAACTCACAACATGGATCATAGATTAAATAATAATATGATCCAACCATTGTCATCATCTTCCAAGCCCCTCGTTTATTAATTCATTAAATTTGCATTCAGAAATTTTCATAAAGAATGGATCATTACACCAACCCTAAATGATACAGAATTTAAAAGAGAGATGATGAAGATCCATATATGGAATATCAGTCGATCAACAACTCATCCTTAACCCAAAAAAGAGGGTAATGGAAATAGTAGGAAAGAATCCAAGGGAAAACATTACAAATTCCTAATCCAGATATGTGACTCCCTGGGAAAGAAAGGCTCTGGTCGCACCAAGAAAAAACCAAAGGGTTCCAGGAAGAGAGGATCCCGACTTTTGAAAAGGTCCAGATCCTATATCATGGGAAGGGATATGGTTTAAAAGTACATCAAAGTCAGATCACTATCAAGATTATGTGGTTTGACTATTTCAATGTCGCCTTCAACCATAAGAATTTATGACTTGATTCATAGTCTTTGAAACAAATTTAAACCCACTTAAGTATGATAGGTGTGTCATTTAACATCAAATTAAATGTCAAATGGGAAAACTGTAAAAACTGGGAAAAGATGGGAATGACTCACTAATGGAAGATTCAACAACGCAAGTCATCGATGCTACCTACCGATGTCTGACTCACTAACACGAGTCACAGGCATGACTCACCTACAAGAGTCATCGAGTTTACCTACTGACACCCAAATCCCTGGCATGATTCATTGATGCCCTGCCTACATATGCCCGACCTACTGAAGCCTGACCTACAAATGCCCGACCATCCGACATCAGACCTACCAATGCCGAACCTACCGATTCCCAACCTACTTATTACCGACCTACTGATGCCCAACCTACTGATGTTGGACCTACCAATGCCCGACCTACCATTAGGAAAAAATGTAAAATTAGAAAACTCATGAAATGAGCCACTCTGACCTCCTAGAACACCTCAAACATTGGATTTTTACAATGGAATAGATCGGAGTGGTCTGGTCCATTACAATGTATCATTTAATATGATTAGAAATGTGAACCTAGTAGAATTCAAAAACTCAACAAAGAAGAGAACAATGGATTATATTGATTTATCAAGGGATAAAAGTAACTTGACTACCATGTTTATGGGAAATAGAGAAGATCAAAAATATTTTAATTAAATTACGTGAGTGTTGGGAATTATTTTACTCGGTGTCCCATTATAAGGGCCCAAATGTAAATTGTCATGAATGGTCATAAAAACATGGAAAGTCATATACATATACTACAAATGGATCGAATAGTTGATTTTCAATTAATATTTTATAGTGTGCTATGTCATGTAAATTTTTACAAACTAGTGGATATTGAGTTATAAAAAATGATAGTAGTATGATTATCATATAATTCATCATCAATGATTGTGGGAATTTATTTCCTACAGATTTAGATATTCATAGCTCATAAAAATTCACTAAGAGATTAATAATGGGATAGATCTCTTTAAAAAGTTCTTATAATAATTTTTCATATAGATAAATATTATTCCACCTCATAAATAAATCAGTAACCATCTGGTGTTTTATTTTTGATTAGTATATCCGTATAAAAATTTATATCATTCATATTGAGATGATACAATTTACTTTAATGGGATAATGAAACTCCCATATGTCCAAATATATGATTTCCCCTAAATAATCAATATGTTATATAACTGATGTCACACTCAAAAACCAACATAACATAACAAAACTACATCATATTAAGAATAATTTATTAATAAATCTATTTTAAATGCTATGATAATAAACAATTATTAGTTATTAGTACTCTAAAGTAAATAATTAATATATGTTCACAATGAAGATTTTATTTTCAATAAAATTATTTTTATTTATATAATATATTTTCTTTTAAAAATATAAATTTTTAAATTCTATAATTTAAATATGATAAATTAGAATTCATTTTTGAATTCCTCAGAACAAAAATAACATTTGATGTTTTTTTAAATTTTTCTAATCTTTTCTAAATTTATTTGAATAGTAAAAAATTAACATATTTTTATAATTGTATCACATCTATATGATATAGATGATTTTAAAAGAAAATTGATACAAAAAATATATACTTATATATTAAAATAAATCATTCAAAATTACACTTCTCAATTAAAAAATCATATGAATATAATTTTAGCAAATCCAGAAATATTTTTGTGAAAATGAATTATTCATAAATTTCATTATTTAAATTTACACCTGTGGAAATTAATATTTAGATTTATTTTAATTCAAAAGAATCTTATTTGAATATTAATAATGAAATTAATATAATTATTATTATTATAATTGTTAATTATACCATATTCGTAATCTTTATCATCAAAAATACATTATTCATAATAATAGGGTTTTATGTGTTAGACATGCTAATATTAAGATTAATTTCCCTAAACATAGAATTTTTATTTTAAAAAATAATTCAAATATTAGAGATAAATATCTTAATATTATTTAATATAGATAATTTCATTTTAGGGTATAAAATTTAGACGGTATGATAAGGGACAACTACCAGAATAATGGTGAAACAATTATTTTAATGTTAATCATTAGTTCATATCAAGTAATTTTTATCAAATTATTTAAATTGAAATCATTTAAATGATAAATATAATATTATTTATAAACATATAATTAAGTATATTAAAAATTATATTTTTTTTTAATCAACACTAAATAATATTGAGAATCAATATGTGTCAAAATGTAATTTTCTATTATCAGGTTTTCTACATATTATCTATTTTTTTTTAAATATAATTTTATTATATTTAGAAACATATTTTAAATAAATAAAGGTAAATTTTGGTTCTATAAAACTGAGTTTTGGTTATATGAATTATGTTATAGTTTTAATAAAACATAAAATCAATTAATTAAAAACTAGGAATCTATTTTGAAATTACGATTGAAAAATGAAAAAATGTAATGGTAATAACCGAGTAACATGTTTAACAATGTATTAAATGGCTTGGTTAATCCCTTATCAACTTAAAGAAACCCCATAATCTCCTATTTTTAATATTTATATCCATTTTCCTAGTAATATTTTCTTGTAATTAATAAATTATAATCTGTATTTCCCAAAGTTCAATTTTCATCTCTTATTAAAATGGGTCAACTAAACCCTTTAAAATATTCAGAAAATAATTTAATTTCCTTATAAAACAAGACCAAATATCCTATAAAATAATTAAAAAATATTTTAATTACCTTTTAGTCACACTATGTTATAATTTTCCTATCAATTATAAGGAGTTTTCTGATTAATGTTCCAGTCTCCGACATAAGTATTATCTCCTTAATATGTTTTTCTCCATAATATTTCTCTTCCAAATCAATAATATTATGAAAAATATAATGAAATAATTATAATTATATGTAATTATGTTTTTAAAAACCATTATTTATTCAACTTCCTTCACTATAAAAAATAAGTGTTGTTAGTTCGATGTGCGGACTACTACCTCCACAAAGTAATGTCTTCCATGTTCTCTTCCACACAAGAAATGATCTATGATAAAAGAAATTTAATGGATGAATAAATATTATTTATATAATAAATATGAATATAATATTTAAAAATATAATTTACTTTTTTCCTTCTCATTCATTTATAACTGAGCACATTAATTTTACGTATGTGTGAAATATCACCTCCACGAGCAAAGACTTCCATTTATCATCACCGTCCACCATGACTAGATTTTGAAATATTATTAATATATAAAAATTATTTTCCATGATAATATTATGATTATTGAAATAATAAAACTATTTTGTGATAATTTCTACCTTGTTCAACATATATAAGATGTCAAACTAAAACACAATGAATAACCTCTCGTAGGAGAAATAGATAAGAAAAAATAAAAAATATAAATAGAATCGGATACTAAATTGTCATTTTTAAATTTAATACTGAATATAATGGTTCTTAATAATTTATATAATATAATTTGAGTGATTATTTATGAATTCAAATGTGTTCCTAGAATGTATCTGGAATAATGTTAGGCTTTTCATCCCAATTTTATTTTTTTGAGAAACGTATTGTATTTATGCACCTATTTTTATTTTCAATGTGTCCATAATTATGATTTGAGATATTTTATCATAAATAACATTTATTCATTCATGTTAAAATATTCATCTCATTTTTTAAAGATCTAGGGTTTCTGATCCAAAAATTATCAAAGCATTATGGAATCTTAATATCAAATTATTCTATTTTTGAAATGTTATTATTAAAAACATAAACACAATTATGTGGTGAATATACATCCTATTTGATATTTAATATCATGATTTATCTTACAATAAGTTTACTTGATATCCAATGTCAATACCCATCTTTCAAGGGGTTTTTATTTAAAGGATTCTAATTTCTTAAGGACTTTCATCTCAATTTCCCTTCATTAATAGAGATATTGTATTTATGAACCAATTTTCATTTTCAAGGTGTGTATTCTTCAAATAAGATATATTATATATTGAATCCATTTTATTTTTTTACATAAATATATATTTCATTTTTTTGACTCTATATGGTTTCTAATCATCATTTTAATAAAAATGTAATGGTTTTCATCTCAAATTCATCTATTTGATACTTGTTTCTTTTAATACACCTTGTTTCGTTTTTGTGGCATGAGTACTTAATAATTGAGATATAAAATCATGGCTATAATTTTGATCAATGTATCATAAGTTCGGTTACGATCCCATACTTTGAAGTGGTTTAGATTTCAGAGTTTTTAAATCTTTATGGGTTTACATGTCATAATTCTTTCATTGAGACATTCTTGTCATTATGAAAAAAATTTCATTTTTTGTGTAAAAAATAAATTATATGTTTAATATCATATAATGAAATAAAATTTAATAATTTAATTTTCTGTTCATTTATAATACATAAATTTAAAGGTTTTTTTAGTATAGTCTTACTCCAATAGCATGAGTTTTCTTGGTCTCAATTCTAATTTATTAAGACATAATACATTTTATGCACCATGTTTCTTTTTTATGGTGTATCAAATGAACATGGATATATTTTTATTATACACCATATATTAATTTTCGTTTACTATAAAAATAATTTTCCCTTAAGTGTAAATTGATTCATTTATTTCTAATATTTTTATGATTTTTGGAAACTCAATATACATTCATTGAGTAATGATAATTCTTTGAACATATTTCAAATAAGATTGGGACATTCTATGATCTGATTTTATTTTGTGCAATTCTCTCATTTAATTAATGGGATATAAATTTCTATAACATCAAACCATTTTAAAATATTCCCTAATTGATGGGTTATTCCTTTTATTGACATCCACCAACTTTTCTGGATGTATTGTAATCAATTTATTCCAGTATTGACTATGTTTCATGACTATTTCTCATTATATGAATGTTAAATTCTACATACTTAATTTTGTATTATGTTCAGTGTAACATTATTGAATTTTGATAAGGTACATATAATTAATGTTTGTTTATTCTTCAATTTTATCTTTATACCAACCTTTTTATGAGGTCAAGGTGTTTTGGGAACATTTATGGCATGTTCAAAGCATGAATCCCTAGTTTTTGGATAAAATAGACCATGAACAGAGTTTTTCTGAACTGTATGCATAAGGCCTCACGATTTGGTTAAACTATATGGGATGATACATAGGGTCTTCATAGCGGTGCATGAGATACACATGGTTTTTATAAACCATGTTCCTAGCCGACATACTTAGTGACACTTTGGTAGTGGGTGTGCATGGTGGTCATGTGGTTTATCCAAAATGTGTGGCCACAACAAATAACCTTTAAAATTTGTTTAATTTTCCATTTTCTCACATACTTACATTATAAATTTTAAACCTATTTTTTCATCCTTCTATACAACCATCTCCTCATCAAATTGATCTCTCCCATGGCCATACAACCTTGGCTTTACAGTTACTTCTCTATCTATACACCATTTTCCTTACCGTCAGTTATGTTGAATACCTAATTGTAATCTATCTGATCTTATTCCTTATTTTACATGTTTATATCACCCTCATTAATTCTATTTTAATGTGATATAATATTAAATATTTTACTGACATATTTCTATGTCACTAATTCCTTCTGTTATAGCTCAACTATGAAAATGATACCATATGGGGAGTCAGCTACCATTATAAGGTAGGTGGTATATTATTTTTTTATCAAATGTTGAGTTTTTTTATATCATTCACTATCCTCATGGACACCAAAAGTTATGAGCATTTACAAAAAAATATTAATTTTCTTATTTTAATTGGTAACATTGTTAGAGTAATTCCCATAGAACAGTATATATTTTGGGAGGTAACCCACCTCAATAAGAGCTATCCTATTTTGGTGTTCATTTTAAATTACCTTGACTTATTATATGTTTAGCTAGCCAAACCTAATCCGTAGTGGTTTTTTCCACCTAATTGAATATATTACTATAATTAAATGAAATGTGAGAGATATGACCATGCCAGTTGACATTGGTATAAATAATGGATTATTCACTAGATAAAATTCATTGTTTAATGGTTATAAATTATCTCTTGGAATATGATAAAAGGATTAAATACCTGATGGATTATTTTTACTATATCTCACCCATATATAATGGATGTAGAGACATGGTTAAGGCCACCATTGGACATGATGATTCATTCTCCCTTGCTTTGTGATGTTGGGAATAACATCTCACAACTTTTATTGGATAGTGGGAATGATGTGTTTCATCCCCATTGAGTTTTTTGTACATGATGTTTCACTTCACTCATTGGGTAGATGGATATAATGACATACATATCCTAGATTGGATGCTTGGGATGGTACACATGTCTAAATCCTGAGACACTTATTATTATACACAGATGTCAATGTTACACCTCAGGTCCTATATAGTACAATATACCAATATATATGACTATATATGTTGCTATATATATAGTACATATATATATATTTCTATATATATATGTTCATATATTTATTTAAATATTTAGTGACACATGTTCAGTTGTATCCAAGCTTAGGTAGAATTAGGTAGTTTCATCCTAGTGTCCTTTGGGAACAAGAGTCGACTTGTTTACAATTTACATTTCTTCCTTAAAGCATTACATCTACACACTACCATATACATTCACTAGATTGATAATACAAGACCCCATTAGTATTTGCCTATGGAGTGTATCTTACACACTTTTCTGGACATGACTGGTACCAAAACAAACTGATTTGTTATAGGTAGGGAAAAAGTTATGGGTTCAACTATGGATTCCAGATTTCCAACATAGGATGGAATACCAGATAAGATGAATGATATTATGCAGGAGATTCTATTGGAGTTATCTTGGGACTTTTTTTTCATTTTTTATATCATGTTGTTTATGCCCTTTTCTCTATATACTATATACTTTCCCTTTTGTATAGTATCATGAAATAATCATCATTCTGTATATGACACTATTATATTTTATCTATATAGTTCATTCGTTATTCTTCTGATCTATATTATTTCACCTCTTTCAAAAATTTATATATTACTTTCTGATGTGATCAAATCCTACAAGAGTGTATAATCTCTTCATAGAAATACCATATGGTTGTACTACTATTCAGCATACTCTGGAAAATGGGGAGGCAAGGTTTAGGCTATTTTCCGACTGAGTTTAGTAAAGTAAGAGTGAACTGGGTCCAAGATGCTACATAGTGTAGTCAGAGAACCCATTTTTTCTTTTGGATTACAATATAGGAATTCTTATATAGGATTGTAGGAGGTGTATGAATTTTTTAATGATTCGGTTCCTAGGACTTTCTAACCTACATATATAGAAAATACTACCTGCTTATGATTAGACTTGTTATTCATTATTTTTCTTCTTATAGTTATACATATTTCACAATTGGGTGATGTAAATTTTTATTTTTTATAATTCATTAATTTCTATTTTTCCCTTACCTGGGTAAGGGATGGAATTACTATACAGGCATCATCAAATGCACATTAAGATTCACTATTCATTTTTTATACCAATCATTATAGGTGTGTCACATTATTTACAATTCCTATATTATATGTGGTTCTTGTAAGTTTCATGAAAGATATATTTTAAATTTAGTAATGTTTCTTATTGGGAGATAAATAATTGGTTATTTAATGTATCTACAACAATCTAAATTATCTTTTCCCATATAGATAGATTGTGGAACAATGACTAACCCAATATGGTTTGTTTCAGACATTTACCATTGGTCGCATAGGCTATACATTTGTTGTTGAAATTTAATGGAAACTAATTTTTTGTTATATATTTTATGGATCATTGTAAACTAGAAATGGAGATTCCTATATTTAAACCATTAAAAGTATTGTGGTAGTTACATGGGGTATGAAATTTCATCTTCTAAGGTTTAAGACATTATAAGTTTCGAATAGAAGAAATGTCTAACTAAATTAGTATCTATATATATATATATATATTAAAATCAGTATTCTGAATTTTAAACACATAAATGATGGTTATCATTAAATGATTATTCAAATTGAAATGTAAAGTGTATTTTTATCTGTAAATTTTAATTGAAACTCTATATAATGGGACCATTTTTATATGATATGGGACCTTAACCATGACCCATCCATAGTAGGGGGATGTAGGGAGTGTGTCTTATAACTCTAATGATCCTATAAAATTACCAAGACAATGATTTTTGTGTAGGAACACCATTGTTAAATCTTCTATAGGAAGGCATTATAATTTTCTTATTTAATTATCTATGATCTATTTTGTTATAAACATTTTCTTGAGGAGTGAATTTGGAAATTTAAGAAATATTCCACCATGAGGACCTCAGGTTGAGTGCTAGAGAAGAGGTGATGACTATGCTCTGGAGTGGTGGTCCATGGGCCGCCGGTATTACCTCATGTAGTTACAATTGTGGCACGAAAAATTATACTCAAGTTAGTCATTAATGCTTAGTTTCGATAGAGTTTTTTTTCTGTTTATGAAGTACACAATAGGGTACCCATGGGTCGCCTCTTCTATGGAAGTATTAACATGGGAGTTCTAGTAGCGGAATCCTCCAACTCTCTCAAAATATTTTGTCCCCTAGGATTCTTAATCATAGTTGGAGGACATGCCCTCAATATTAGAAAACTTTGAGATTCCACTAGATATGTGGGTAACGCTTACAACCTACATGGTATGTTATTCCACCAAGAGATGGTGGGATGTCATCACTAAAGCTTTATAGAATTAAGATATGGTCTGGAAGGACTTCCATATGGCCTTCTATGAATAAATTTTCCCACAAACCATGATATCATGGTGAACCAAGGAATTTACACACCTTCAGTAAGGGATTATATTCATGATAGTGGTCTCTTCTCATTTCATATATCTATTAAATGTTGTTAATACTCTTTTTAATAAAAAGGTGATAGTAACAAAATGCATTGAGAATGGGATAGTATACACCCTCTAATCTTAGGTAAATATATTATTGTATACTACAATTTATAATATTGTTAATCAATACCTTATCACTAAGAGGAACTTGAGGAAAGATGATGGTGTGGCTCAGAGAGGTTCATCATTGAGACATGTAAGTGTTACATCTACCAGCCAAAAGAGGTGCCTTGAGTCCTATAATGGATGAAGTTCCAATCATATGGAATGTGAGGAATGTTATCTAATATAATAACAGTGTGGGTAACCTGGTCATACGTAACCCCAATGTAGTAGATACATAGTTCAATTATAAGCCTATATAAAAATGACCTTTTAATGTATTTTTTGTAGAACCATTCCCCAATCATATAGTGGGATGGGCTCTCCACTAACTCTGTATTCAAGAGTGGGTCCAATAGTATCATGATAGAAAATAAATTCTGCTACTACTAGACCATAATTTCGAGGAGATGGACCTGGTAACAACGGGTGACTTTATTAACCCCTAGGGTGGTAACTTTGTTGTTAAGGGTGAATGAATTTTCTATGAAATCTAGGCTATAACTGAATGTTGGGGGTTAGATGGAGTGAAATCCTAAATATCTCATATCTTATTTAATGATTAAGGAGAACCATAGTGCAATATCTCTCTAATAGTGTATTGATTCAGGGATGTCTTCCATGATGAATTTTATAGACTACCTCTCAAGGGAGGGGTAGAGTTCTCTATTTAAATTTCTCTAGTAGTAGCACCAGTATCCGTTCTTCCTTATAAGAGGGATCATACCGGGATTTCTAATTTCAATAGATTGTTGGAGGACATGGAGAATAAGTGTTTTATATGACCATGCACTACTGCTTGGTTATAACAAGTTCTTTTTCAAAAATTTAACACGATAACCTTGGGCTCTGTGTATACTACCAGTGTCTGAATCAACTTATTTACATGAACATGTATCATCTACCCAACATAGTTGAAAAAAGTTGACTAGATCTAGTGGAAGTGGTTCTTCTCTAAGATTTATTTATGTTCAAGTTATCATCATGCACATGTTAAGACTTTAGATATACCATGTAAGACCTTCCATATTAGATATGGCCTTTATGAATAGCTGGTAATTCCATTCGTTCTTACAAAGGATCCAATAGTTTTTATATCCTTGATGATTTGAGCCATCCACCCATACCTGGAATCATTTTTGGGGGTATACATAGATGAAATTTTCGTGTATTATCACTCTCGATACAACCATGATAAACATATTGAGATCGTACTGAATACACAGAGTGAGAATTATATTAATGCTTATATAACAAAGTGAAACTTTTCAATCCATGCTGTTCGCTTCCTATTTCACATTTTCTTGAATAATGGAATGTTTTTTAATGTGAGAATTTGAGATTGGTTGTATCATGTGATCTTCCCAAGAACCTATTTGACATAAACAGTTTCTTGCAATTTCCTATTTAATACAATACCTTTAATTCATAATTTTTACACCAAGAATCACCTCTTAGTACATTGAATAAAATTGGTATTAATATTTTATAGTGTGAATAACATAAAATAGCCTTTCATTAGTTTAATGGAATATTGACTTTATCACTGATCATTATTATTCCAAAGATGAGTAGAATTTGTATAGTTTATCATGATGCTGGAGGAATTTTCTTGGGGAACCATTTTGATACATGGAGAGTGAGTTGTGGAGTATTTTTTTAGTAAAATGAGGTATCATGAGAAAAAATACCCAAACTACTACCTTAACTTAAGAAATTCCGTTCATGACTTAAGATATTGGAAGAATTATATATTGGGATAATGGTTTATTATTTTTATGGACCATGAAATTCCCAAATACATTTCAACAAATCATCACTAGAATATTTGACAGCGAAAATGGGTAAAATATAAAAAGTAGTTTAATTTTAAACATTATTATATGTTCAAGAAGTTGAATTTGGTGGTTGATTCACTAATTTGAAAGACTAAATCGTATGTTGTTCAAGAAGCCAGTAGTGAGTGTCAGTTTATGGCCCAAATTTCTTAGATGAATCCTAAGGATATGTAGAGTCATGGGTATCTGGTTTTTGAATCATTATTAGTGAAATATTCTCTTATAATGAGTATAAAGATTAGATAGTACTTTTATCATGAGGGATCAGTCTTAGGCATGATTTCTCAGGATAGGACCCACCTCCTAGTTGGGATTCCAATGAGAACTAGATTATACACATTCATGGGTGTATCTCGATGCCTATTGACTTGCAAGAAAAATTGATGTGGGAGTATCATGACTCTAAATGGGTATTACATCCTTATATAACTAAAATGTAACAAGATAAATTCCTCTAGTATTGGTGGCCAGGTATGAAGAGGAGGATTGTAGGTTCTATTATAGGGTATTCCACTTTTTAGTAGGCGAAGGTGGAGCACCAGTGTATTAATGTAATTTTACAACATTTACCCATTTTATAGTGGAAATGGGATGTTGTCAATATGGATTTACTGACATTTTTACATATATCTCATTAATGAAATGATGTGTTATGTGTGATGATTGACATGTTTACCAATGTCAGACATGTTCTACTTACTAGAGAGACATTTTCAGTGGATGAACTATGGTGGATTTCCATTCATGATGTTGTAATCGATAATAATATTTCCAATTATATCATATAAAATTGAGATTATCATGTATGTATTGGTTCTAGTAGGGGTTCAAAAATCCACTTGGTCCATAGGATCTTTTATGTACAAGGTATCACACTGAGATTGAAATGTAGTCATAGTGGACTATATGGGTGTTAGAGAACATGCTATGAGCTTATACTATAGATTTTGGAGGTTTTTGAATAAATAACTACCTCTCACAAAATTGGTTTACAATAATAGATTTTAGGAAACTATTTATATTGAATTATATGATTTCCTAGATGATAGGAAGTGGTGTTACAACATCCTTAGAGGTAGGTGAGGTAGTGCTTCTAGGACCCAATCACATTAAAGGGGCTTTATAGAAGGTGCATATTATCCAAAATTATGTGGTTGTTGCTCAATCACGGTAGATGTACTATACCAATAATTACTTATGACCCTTGGAGTTTGATGCGGGATATCATGTATTTCGGTGAATTTCACCTAGTATGGGTCATAAATGGATTTAGATATAGTATATACTATAACATCATTATTTTGATACATTTAAGATGACATAGACAGTGAGGAAAATATTATTGGTCGGTCCTACAATGAATGTATTAGGCCACTCAGGATGTCTTATGGGTATTATAACTTATTCATTATGATTCTAACCCATCTCATTCTTTCAATCCTAAGGATATCGATATGGAGTTTGATTCCTCGCTTGGGGAGAATCCTATTCATATCATTGATCGATAAATGAAGGATCACTAATGTAGGTTAGTTCATCTAGTTTGGTTGAAATTGATATACATTTGTGTATTGGATGAGACCAGGGATAGGGATGACGAAGTTCATGATCCATGAATGGAACATTGCTAAGAAGAAATTTTACCACCCATAGAAGGGAAACTCATGGTTGACTTGTTTTATGTAAGGTAGATTGTAACATCATAGCCATTTTATGACATATAGATCCTTTATTTTTTTCTCATGAATATTATTTTTTTTACATTATAATTATTCCTCCAATGGTCAAGGGGTTTCAGGAGAATATTGGGTTTATTCAGAGCCCAGTTCCCCTTTTTTTGGTCAAAACCGACAAGTTTCATATGTGATTAAACACTACACATGAGGCCACATAGTTTGGTTAAACTATGATGGGTGTTACATAGGGTATTTATAAGGCTACCTGAGCTACGTTTGATTTTAAAAAACCATGATAAATGATAACATTATTATCTCCACTTACACGGTTGATGAATGTGGTTGGCACACTGTTTTTCCAAACCATGCAAGAAAAACATTAAATCATTAAAAATGCGTCAATTTTCCATTTTTTGTAACACCCCAAAAGTCGAATGTAAGAACCTTATATTCGATATATGGGATGACACATGACACTAACCATATTAGGGGACATAATAACCTAATACATAAAAATATATTTACTATTTTTAAATATATTTGATATATTCTATATTTGATAATACACTCAACATTGGGTTATCTTGTGTTACATTCAAGAGAAACCTTCATTGATGGCTTGCGGTACCCGCGAGACCTAGTTTTATAGAAGAATAATATATTATTAAAATATTATTTTTTAATATAATAATAATTTTACTAGTGTTTATGTTAGATTATAGGAATATTGTTAACTATGTTAAGAAATATATTTTTTCACAAATATGAAATGAATAATAGGCTACCAATTTTTTAGAAATGAAAATATAAAGTAATTCAATATAAAGGGAATATTTTTATGTTTCCAAAAGAGTTTTGTCTAAAGAAACATAGTTAATTACAATTGATTAATGATACTAATAATATATATATATATATATAATACATTCAATTAAATATTTTTGATATTCATCAAATTGGTTATATTTTCATAAGATGAGAGAAACCCTATTTTACATATAAAAACCATTATTTTTATTAAGGAAATTTTACTGCCTATTATTACGATCCTATTTTAAATATAAATTTTGAAACATTTATTTATTTAATAAATCAAAATAAGGTTATTATTTTATAGAAACTAATAAAATTATATTAGGGTGACTTTTGTAAAATTTTTAGAAACATATCTTTTTTAGTGAAAAATGAAAGATACTGAAATTTAATCCCAAATAGATTTTTCATCTAATTTATTTATAAGTATATATTATACTTTTAATTGATTTTAAAGAATAATTATATTATATTCCTAAAAGTTAATCCAATTTAGATCAATGTAATAAGTTTCACTTTTAAAATGTCTATAAAAACATAGAGAACTTTATGTTGTTTTTACTATAAAAACCTATATGGTTGTCCCTTCTATGGTATTAAATTTAATTTAATTTCTGCCAATTCTACAAGGGAGATTTCAAAAAAAATGGATTCCTTATTTTCTATAAGAATAATTTTTAGTGTCTAATAAGTTAAACATGGTTTTTTACCAAACATATCAGTCAATGTAATTAAAATTAATTACAATGATTATGGTTAAATTAAGCATAATAAGGGATTAAACCCTAAACATAAGGCCTAAAACAACCTACAAACATGTCAAAATTATATTTGATGGAAATATTTAGACCCTAAACTTACATGGAGACACATTGGACCATTATTGATTCACATTAAATAAAAACATTAGTGGGGTTCTTTTCGTTTCAAATATTAAAAGGGTGTCACCCCTCCTCCATTATAAAAGTCCTTATTCACTCCCACATCCACAAACCTATCTGACCACTTAGGGTTAACCAAAATATGCACAATTAACTCTATAACATCCCAATCATAATCCTTTAAGCCTAAATGTTTCTAGAAATAAATACAATGAATCATTTGGCTACAAACAAAAATGAATTACCTGATTAAGAGGTAACATCATTCCTAAAGCTCTTAAATTTTATTTCAATTATCCAATCCCTCAATTTTACTTATTCCATGATAATATCAAAACACATGTATCAAAAATATAATAGGATCCTGCTATTTTAATTATTCGACCTCAACATAAACACACTCCCATCTAATGGGATACAAACATATTGTTTACGTGTAAGTGGACTACCGCCTTGCTAAATGATAATTGTTCAATTTTCCTATACCACCTATCATGGTGGACATTATGATGAAAAATGTGTTTATATATGTTATATATAATATTTATTATGACTTTAATATTCTTTAATTATTTTTAAACCCATATCCTTATGCTTTACCATTTTCATAAAAACGATAATTTCAATTGAGGAAGTGTGGACTACCGCCCCCTCTAAGTGATGTTATTTGTTCATGCCATAAATGGAACATATAATAGTTGGTTTTATTAAAAATATGAAACATATATAACATATATGTGAAAATTGATCTTTCATATACATATTTATCATTTACTATTCATTCTTTTAACATGAAAAATAAATAAATGTTGTCTTCAGGCATATATATGGACTACATCTCCATGAATGGTGAATTTCATTTCTTATCAAAAAAAACATTATATATTATTCTAGATACATATATCCTAGATATATATGGTATTAATATCATGGTTTACATTATAGATATAATGAAACCATTATAAATTTTATTTTAAGAACAAATAACTTGTTAAGACATACTCGATGATCTAGGTAATTAACACCCAGTATTGTTTAATTAATGAATGTTTGTTAAAAAATGGGTAATGAGACATTATAAGAAGTTAATATATGTTAATATAAAGTTTATTATAGTTCTGGTATAAGTTTTTAACACCATTTAAACCACTATTGGTGGATAAATACCACATAACAAATTGAAGGATAAAGTAAATTATTTATTTCTCATTTTACATATCGTTGTCACTTATTTGTTATTATACACCTAGTTTCATTTATATGGTATTAATATTTCGTTTAAAATGATATATCATGAATATAATTATTATCATTATATTATATTAATGTTAATATTATTCAATGATGAGGCTTATAGCTTAAAATGTTTCAAACTGCTTTGGGACACTCTAGGATGTTTCAAGGTTATTTTACTCAAGACTAAAAGTAATAAGATGTCAATGAAATTTCCATTTTATGAATTTATATAACCATTTATAAATAAATCCATTCATTATTATATTGTTTTTCATGAACACATTAATTTATTAGTACTGTTTTTCCACACTTCAAAAATCAAAACATTTTAGAATATATTTTTCTAGAAAACATGACATTGTTTCTCTATTTAGTTGGAGAACAAGTTTTCTTCTAAAAACCATGCTTTATTAAATAAAATTCAAAAATGATTTGGTATAAAAAATTTAACCCTTTCTTCTTTTATCAATGTTTTAAAAGGAATAAATTTTATTGATTTCATGAAATGGAATTTATCAAATCTTTTTTCCAAGGAAAAAGAATGTTCTTTTACCTCATACGACAAGTACGAATTTACTCATACACATTTATTTGAAGTTTCCTTTGAATTTTCAAAAGGTAAATTGTTAAAGAAATGTTTTTAAAAATTTAATTTAAAAAAATATATGGTTTTTTTAAAATAATGGTATAATTTTTTAATAATGTTTTAATTTAAACAACCCTTATTGTTATTTATCCTCGTCTGAGGAATTAATGTTAAAGACAAATTCTTTATTCTATATGGATGTTTTATAAAGAATGAAATTTAGTTGATATATGAGGAATGATTTTCACTGATAATGGTTGTTGGGGCCCAAACATTATATATCCCCCCAAAGCATCGATAGTATCATGAGATGAAATAGTTGTCTAGCTGCTTTAGATGTGTTTTTACGTAATAGTTAAAATGTCTTATAAAAGTGATTGATAGTATAGGTTCTTTATACCTCGAATACATAGTTCCCATTAATAAATCACTTCACTTATTTAGTTTTAGTTATTACTTATCCATGAGATCATCTTTCGACATATCTATGGGTGTAACTAATTCTAATTTTATTTATTTATGGAATGTGTTTCAATTTCATACATTCCATGTTATTCATGCCTTATCTAGTTAGGTAAATGAAATGTTTTCTTAGTTATTTACCTTTCCATATATATTAATTCATTATTAATTCCATTATATTTACCATTACTGAGAATTTGAGCTCACCCTTATCATTTTTATTTCCCCCGTTATGAAGAAAATAACTTGGATAAGCTTTCAAGGATGCATTTTTTTCATTTTATCGTGTGGCATGTTTTTTAATTAAAAATGTTTTATGGGTATCATTTTTGTAATCTTGCATTACAATATTTCTAATCTAATCAGTACTTTGGGATTTTTTCCTTGTAATAATTGGAATTTAGTATAATAATGCACTGGATCTAGGCTTCTAGGGTCGTGCCATTATAGTTCATATTAACAAAAGTTTAGCAACAACCTTGGAAACATGATTAAAAAACATAAATTAGGGACCACAACCCTAAGATGGACTTTGAGTATAATCAAACAACAACATCATATAATTCTAGTACATTAGAGATTATGTGGGTATTCGTAGAAATACATTCCTTTCTAGATACTACAAGTGGAAGTGGTTCTGGAACAGATTTAACTAGGAGTAATAACTCTAACAAGGTGTTCTGGGCCTAAATTGGGGTAACTTGGTACATGAAAATGGGCCTTAATACACACCTCATTTTACAGTCCTGGGGTATATGTTGAGGATAATTCACATTTTAATTACATACCATTATGAATGATTTAAATGCAAATATTTTCCCATGTAACCAAAGTTTATGATTCTAGGATTTACGATGCATAAATTTATGATATGTTCTATACCATGTTTAGAGTTATATAATGTTCATAATTTAATGAGATAATGTAGTATATATAGTAATTTAGAAATGGTTCCTATAAGAAGGAATGAGAACTCCATCAATGCACGTGATGCAAAAGTAAGAAGAATCATATCATTCATGGTCTTAATCCAAAATTTCAATGGAAATATTCCCCCATGTATTCTCATCATATAGGGAAATATTTTCAGGTTTTTAAAATATTAGTAAATAATTATCTAAGACCAAATTTTTTTATTGGACGGAATGGAAGAATTGGATGGAAGAGAAAATGATGGATAAAGGGAAGAATGGAAAGAAGGGTTTTCCAACATATGATATCTGTGGAAATAATTACCCTAGTAAATGATTGAAGGTAATGGTAGCTTCTTATGGCTGTGTTTAAAATAGACCCCTTTTTCATGCTTACAAGGTTATGAAAATGGTTTCCAATTTACAATGCTTCATCTAAAATAATATGGTACACTATGTGAATCAATGTCCCAACATCAAAGGGATATACCCCAAATGATGATATTGATAATGATCATGTTATTATAATGTCTTAGATGAAGAGGAATGATTAATATATCTATTCAAGAATTATTCCATTTGAATATTTTATCAACAATTTTATGGTTATGTGAATTATGGAATATATGTGGACTGTATTTGAGTGATTTTAATTAAGGATTTTAGACCATATATATAATGGTACCAAGAGAAGATATTCATTAGAAAGCTAATATTTGAGGAAAATACATAATTTAAAGAAATATAACCCAAAACATGTCAATAATGTTGAGATAATGATAAAGAAAAGATTGATTCGGATATGTTCCTACTACCTTGGAACTAATTAATGACTTTTATAAAGTTTTATATGATTTCTTTGATGGAGTTTACAAAACTTTTGGATATGTAGAATATATCCAATAACATGTATCTTACTTAAAGAATATTTAATAAAGAATGTCTCTAATAAGGTTTTATGGTAATTCATGTCATTTCCCTATTTCAAGAGGATTCTTGATGAAGTTATTCCCATGTTTGGAATGTGAAAATTTTGAGCTGATTCATGTTGATTAAAGGCTAATGGTAATTTATTCTGGGAAATTCAGTGAACTTCATTCTAAAGTATTGGATCATAATATTTTTGAAAAGCTAACTCATTATAAAATGGTTTAAATTTATAATTGGGTGATATTTTAGTGGTCAATGTGTTACTTCCCCATATGATGCATAATGTTCTATGAAACGAAGTATAAATAGTTCAAGTCATAATCAATGTAAAATATTATGTATATAGAATCATATATTATCTTATATTCAAATAATGTGAAATAATTCCTCAACACAGTGAAAAGCGATCTTGAAACCAAAAAAAATTTCCTAGTACTTTCATTTCCGATTAATCAATTAGCCTCTTAGACCATCATAGAATTATTTACTTGTTACTATTAACTATATCCTAACAATGTTCTCTAGAACTATCCATCATAAAAAGGTTGTTAGATTTTTCTTTGCTATCCATGTTTCCATTTCGAACCTATGTTATCTGGCTAGGGAACTTTGAGATGTGACCATTATACTTTCCTTTCTCTCTTATTAAGAATATGTGAAATTAACCATTTTTAACATATGGATATTTAAAAATTAGTTTCTTATCAATCCCTATAATTTTGAGAACATGTTGCAATTTGAGGACATAATTTGTTTATGGTGTGGATAATCTGACACCCATTAATTCTAAAGTAATAACCTTATATTTGATAGCAGGAATGAAACACAACACCAAGAAAATAAGGGGATATAATTCCATGATACATTAAAATTTATTAACTATTTTAAATTTATTTTATATATTATATATTTGGTAATAGACGTGACACCGAGTTGTCTTGAGATACATGAATGAGAAACCTTCTTCGATTGCTTGTGGTACATGTAAGATCAAATTTTAAAAAATAATACCATATTTTCAGAATTTTATTATTTAATATAATATACTGAAACTAGACATTAAAATTACTATTATGGATATTGTTAACTAACTTATTAAAATATATAGTTTACAAAAATATAAAATTATTAAAAGGTCCCTAATTAATTATAAATGAAAATATTAACCAATTGAATAAAATATAAATATTATTATTTTTCCAAAAAAGTATTGACTTTATGAACATAATTAATTAAAATAGTTTATATAGATATTTAAATATATATTTCATATATTCAATAAAATATTTTTTACATTCATACATTAGGTTTTATATGCATAAGATATGTACAAACCTTATTTTACAGATAAAAACCAACACTTTTATTAAGGCAATTTTATTGCCTTTTAATGGAGAACATATCATAAATCTGAATTTTAGAACTTCTACTGATATAATATATATAAAAAATATACTTATTCACTAAAATAAAAATATAATAAATTAGGTTATAATGAATTTTATATATTTTTTAGAAACATATCATATTTTTATGAATAATTAAAAATACTGAAATTTAATCCAAAAGGTCTTCTTCACCAAATTTATTTACAAAATTAAATTTTAGTTTCAATTTTTTTTAATGTATAATGGAATTATATTTTTATTGATTAATCTATTTTTGTTAATTGGAACTAATTTCAATTTGAAATGGACTATAAAACCCCAGAAAACGTTTCAATGTGTTTACATTAAAAACAAGCATTGTCGTCCCATCTGCGGGATTAATTTTAATTTAATTTATGACACAATTTTAATGGGATATTGAAATAAATAGATTAAATATTTGGAATCATAATAATTATAATTTCTAATAAGGTCATATTATTTTTTACCAAAAATATTATTGAATGTAATTAAAATATATTACAATTATTAAGGGTAAATTAATCTTATTTAGGGACAAATCCTTAAACTAAATGCACAAAACGGCATATAATCATGTACAAAATATATTTTATGGACATAGTTAGACTCTATTATTCCATGGCGTGAATTTGGAACATTAGTTTCTTATTTTCAATAAATAAAACATGGTTTGGGTTCCTTTATTTAAAAATATTACAAGGTTGTCACATGTTCACCATTATGAAATCCATTCTCCACTCCCACTTCCCCACACCTAAAAGGCCACATAGAATCAGAAAACGTCATACCAATTCACTCCACAACATCCATAACTTCCTACTTTAATCATTATAGTGGGTAGAAAGCAATCCATTTTGTACAAACCAAAAGGAGTTACTCGGTTAAGATGTAACGTCTTTCCTAAAGATCGTCAATTTTATTTACATTCATCAATCACTCAATTACCTTTAGTCCATGATAATTAAAAAAACTAGTATCCTAAATATACTAGGATTTTTTTATTTTATTTATTCAACCTCAACTTACTCATACATCCATTTATTGGGTAACAAACATACTATTTATGTGTATGCAAACTACATCCACGCTAAACGATGATTGTTCAATTTTACATTACTGGAACTCATGGGGAACATTATGATGGAAACAGTATTTAGATATGTTATATATAATATTTATTATGTATTTACAATTTTTTTATTATTTTAAAACACGTATCCTTATAAATTCAAATTTTTGTAAAAACGATAATTTTGTTTGAATAAGTGTGGACTACCGACCCCTCAAAGAGATGTGACTCAATTATTCCATATGTGGAACCTATAAATAATTTTTTTAATAATACTATGTAAAATATATAACATTGATAAGGTATTGGACTTATGATATTCATATGTATCATTTAATCTTCATTATTTTAACATGAAATGGAATTTTATGTAGTGTTCATGCATACATAGGGACTACCATCTACATGCATTATGAAATTCATTTCATATATTAAAACCCTTATATCTTATTAAAAATACATATATAGTGGACATAAATGATATTACCATCATGTTTTATATTCTAGAGATGATAAATCCATAATAAATTTTATAATAACAAAAAATATTCTGTTGAGACTTAATTGTTATAATGCACATAGTTTCTTTTCTATGGTGTATATATTTCCTTTCACATATTATATCATTAATACCTTTGTTATCATTATATTATATATATTTTTAATATTAATCCATCATGATTATTATGACATAAAATGTTTCAATATTATATGGGACACTTTGGAATATTTAAATATTATTTTCCTCAAGACTAATACTAATAATATTTCAGTGGAATTTCCTTTTGAGGAAATTATATAACCATTTTTCAATAAAACCTTTCATTATTATATGGTATTTTAGGACGATTTTCTAGAATTAGTACCATTTTTTCACTCTTTGATACTCAAAATGTTTTAAAAAATGTTTTTCTAGAAAACCCACCTTTTTTTCTCTCTTTAGTTGGAGAACCTGCTTTCTTATAAAAAATTTGTTTTATTAAAATGATTTCAAAATTGATTTGGTAAAGAAATTTTTAACCATTTTTTCTTTTATCAATGTTTTGAATGGAATATTTTTATCACATTCCTAAAAAGGAAGTTATTAACACTTTTTACAATGGAAAAGGAATGTTCTTTTACCACATACAACAAATAGGGATTTACTCATTACCATTTAAATGAATCTTCATTCGGGTGTTTAAAAGGTTATTTTTTTAAAAAAAATATTTTCACAAGTTAATTTCAATGATTTTTTTTTAAAAATGTATTCAAAATAAAATAATATATTATTTAATAATTTATTAATGTCAAAAACCCATATTGTTATTTCTCCTCCTATGATGAATTCTTGATAAATCCCTATTTTTTATTCATTTTGGATATTTTATAAGGCATGATATTTAGTTTATATATGAGGAGTGATTTTGGATTGGTAATATCGGGTGGGGCCCAGCCATTATATATCACCTCGATGTATCAGTAGTCTCATCAGATGAAATAGGTGGCTAGCTACATTAGATGGGTTTTTAGCCGATAGCTAAAATGTATTGTGAATGTTCTCTATGGTACAGATTCTAAGTACCTCGAAAACATGGTTTCCACTAATAAATAACGTTACTTATTTAGTTTCAATTATTACTTATCCATGATATTTTTCGTTGAGTTATCTATAGGTGTAATTCATTCTTTGTTTATTGATTTATGACATGTGTTTATGTTTCATACTTTCCATGTTATTTATGTCTTATCTAGTTCGGTAAATAGAAAGTGTGATTAGTTATTTACATTTATATATAGATTGATTCATAATTAATCCTATTTTATTTATCCTTACTATGAATTTGAGCTCACTCTTGACATGTTTCTTTCCCCATGTTATGAAGAATAGAACATTGAATAAGTTTTCAACGATGGAAGTTTTTTTTAGTTTATTGTGTGGCATGTTTGATTTTATTTTAAAAAGGAATTATGTGTATCATGTACATAATCTTGCATTCCAATATTTCTAAACAAATCAATCCTTTTATATTTTTTCCCATGTAATAATTCCAATTTAGTATAATAATGCACCGACTCTGTTATTCTGGGGTTGGGGAATTACAATTAGTATCAAAGAAAGTTTAGCAACAGACTTGGAAACTAGATATAGGAAACCTAGATTAGGGAGAAAAATCATAAGATATAAATTTAGAATAATCATACAATAACATCCAATAATTATGGTAAGGTATATATTATGTGTGTATTCCAAACAATAAAGTATTGTCTAGATACTATAGGTGCATGTTGTTCTAGAACAGATGTACCTAGGAGTAACAATTCAAATAGGGTGTTCTGGGCATGACTCAGGGTAACCTGGTACATGACAGTGGACTATACTATGCACCTCATCTAACACACCTGGGGGGATATGCTAAGGATAATTCATATTTTATTTACCTTTCATTATAAATGATTTAAAAGAAAATATTTTCCCAAGTAACCAAAGTGTATGATTCTAGAATTTATGGTACATAAATTTATGTTATGTGCTATACCAGGATTATAATTATATAATGTTCATAATTTAATGAGCTAATATAGTATATGTCATTATGTATAAACTGTTCCTAGAAGAAGTAATGAGAACTCCACCAATGTACGTGATGAAAAGAGTAAGAAGGATCATATATTTCATGGTCTTAAGCCCACATTTCAAAGGGAAATATTCTCGCATGTATTCTCATCAAATATGGAAATATTTTCATGTATTAAATAGGTAACTAAGTAATTATTTGAATCCTATGGATTTGAAGGGAAAAAAGAGAAGAAGATGATGACAGAGGAAAATATGGATAAAGGAAATAACGGAAACAAGGGTTTTCCCACATATGATAAATGTGGAATGAATTTACATGGAAAACACTTGATGTTAATGGGATCTTGTAATGAGTGTGTATAAAAAGGACACCATGTTAATGCTTGCAAGGGTAAGAAAAATTTTATAATGTACAATGATATAACATGAAGAACATGGGACAATATACGATTAAATTTCAAAGAATCAATGGAATATACCCCAAATGATGCAATTTAATAATGATTAAGTTATGATAATGCTACAGATGAAGAGGAATAATTAATATGTCAATTCAAAAATTATTTAAATTTAATATTTTAATAGAAATGTTATACATTAATGAATTATTTGATATATGAGGAGTATACTTCAGTGCTTTTTCATTAGGGATTTGAGACCATATATTGAATGGTATCAAGAAAAGATATCCAGTAGAAAGTTATTTTTTTTGAAAAAAACCTTAATATATTCCTAAAATTTATATAATAATCACAAAATGATTAATTCAGATGAGTACCGAATACCTTGGAATTGATTAATCAGTTTTCAACAGGTGTTCTACGCTATCATTGATGGAGTTTACAACACTTTTGGATATGAGGTATATATCCAATAATATTTTTCTTACTTTTGTAATAAGAATGAATGCATGTTTCTAATAAGGTTTTATGTTAAATAAAGTTATTACCATATTTCAATAGGATTCATGATGAAGTTATTCACATATTTGGAATGTGAAAATTTTGATCAACATCATGTTTATTAAAGTCAAATGATAAGTTCATCTAGTAAATTCAATGACCTTCTTTCTTAATTGTTTGACCTTAATATTTTCAAAAAGTTAACTGATTATAAATTTTTTAAATTTGATCATTGGATGAGCTTTTAGATATTAATGTGTTAATTCACCATATGATGCATCACGTGCAATGAAATTATGTAGAAATAGGTCAAGGAATCATCAATGGAAAATATTATGTTTATAGAAACATATATTAACTTATATTCTTATAATGTTAAAGAATTAATCAACACCATGAAAAGTGATCTTGAATCCAAAAATGTTATCCTAGTATGTTGCTTTTTGATGAATCAAATGGCCTCTTAGACATTAACATATTTATGTCCCTATGACTATTAATTAATATCCTAACCATGTCATCTACAACTATCCATCGTAAATTTATGGTTATATTTTTCTTTTGTATCCATTTTTTTATTTCCCACCTATGTTCTCCTACTATGGAACCTAGATACGTGACCATTGTACAATCATTTGTCTCTTATTGAGAATATGTGATATTAACCATTTTTACAATATGGGCCTTTCAACAGTAGTTTATTTTCAATCACTATATTTCTGAGATCATGATTAAATTGAGAAGACATGATTTATTTATGGTGGGGAGAATGTAATACCTAGAAAATCTAAAGTAATAACCTTA
Organism: Viscum album; assembly: GCA_963277665.1. Lineage (NCBI taxonomy): Eukaryota > Viridiplantae > Streptophyta > Magnoliopsida > Santalales > Viscaceae > Viscum > Viscum album. Next base: position 1,444,312,332 of record OY728151.1, on the reverse strand, counting down.
TATTCGATAACGAGAAAGATGCGCGACAAAAAGTGCATAAAGGGATATAATATAATGATACATCAAAATATATTTACTTTTTTAAATAGAATTTATATATTATATATTTGGTAACAATTGTGACACCGATTGGCTTGCGATACATGCAAGAGCAACCTTCTTTAAAGGATTTAGGTATATGAAAAACCTAGTTCTACTAAACAATTTTATATTATTAAAATATAATTATGTAATATAATAATACTTTACCATGCCATTAAATTAGAATTTATGAATATTATTAACTGACATATGAAAATATATGGTTTAAAAAAATATAAAATGAATAATATATTACGAATTAATTAGAAATGAAATTTTAAACCTGTTGAAAATAAAGGAAATATTATTCTGTTTCCAAAGGTGTTTTTTCATTATAAAAATGATTAATTTCAATTAGTTAATAAAACTAATTATATATATATATATATTCAATAAAATAATTTTAAAATTCATATACTAGGTTTGATAAGCATTAGATAATAACACACCCTATTTTCATTATAAAACCATATATTTTTATTAATGCATTTTTAACGCATTTTAATGAAGAACCTTTCTTAAATATGAATTTTGAAACTTTTATTGATTTATTATAACAAAATAAACATATTAATTTGAATTAAAAAATAAAATTTAAGTTATTATGAATTTTGGATATTTTTTGGAAACATATCATTTTTAGTGAATTATAAAAAATACTGAAATTTAATCAAATACTACATTTTCACCTAATTTATTTCGAAATTAAATTATAATTTTAATTTGTTTAAAAGTATAATGGAATAATATTTTTACCAATTTAAAATATTTAGGTAATTGGAATCAATTTCAAATTTAAATGGAATATAGAAACACAGAAAACATAATAATGTGTTTACTTTAAAAACCAACATTGCCGTCTCATCTGTGGGATTAATTTTAATTTAATTTGTGCTAATTCTATCATGGGTATTAGAAAAAATTGATTAAATATTTAGAATAATAATAATTTATAATTTATATTATGGTCAAATTTTTTTTACCAACAATATTACTGAGTATAATTAAAATTAATTAAAATGATTAAGGATAAATTAAGATTATTTAAGAACTAAACACTAAACCTAAGGCCACTAATGAACTATAAAAATGTCCAAGATATATTTTATGGAAATATTTAGACCCTATGATTCATTTTATATACTTTTACCATTAGTTATTGATTTAAAAAAACATGGCTTGGGTCCCTTCCTTTTATAATATTACTAGGGTGTCACCCCTCCTCAATTATAAAATCGCTTATTCAATACCACTTCCCCATTCTTCTAAAACAAAATATGATCACAAAAACTCTTCCCAATTCACTCCAAAACATCCCTACCTTATTATTTTAAGCCTTATTTTGGGAAAAAACAATCCAAGAAATCATTTTCGTATAATCCAAAAAGAGTTACCCAGTTAACATGTAACATCTTTCCCAAAGTTCTTCAATATTATTTCCATTAGCCACTCCCTAAATTATCCTTATTCAATTATAATACAAAAAATATTATTCTAATATAAAATAATGTGTTTATGTTATTTATTCAACCTGAACTTACATAGATATCAATCAAATGGGAAATGAACATATTGTTTACGTGTAGGCAGACTACCACCTCACTAAACAATGATTGTCTAATTTTCCTCTTCCACCACCAATGGTGGCCATTATGATAAAAAATATATTTATATACATTATATATAATATTTATTATTCATTTAATATTCAGTTATTATTTTACAACTAATATACTTATACATTCAAATTCATGTAAAAATGATAATTTTGTTTGAGGAAGCATGGACTACCACCCCATCAAAAAGAAGTGATTCGTTCATGCCATACATGGAATGTATAATGGATAGTTTTAATATAACTATGTAAAATATATAAAATAGATAAGATAATGGACTTATGATATAAATATTTATCATTTAAACTTTATTCTTTTTACACAGAAAGGAAATTAAAGTAGCATTCATGCGTGTGTACGGACTACCATCTCCATGAACTATGTATTTAATTTCATACCTCAAAACCATTATATATTATTCTAGATACCTATATAGAGGATATAAATTATATTATAATAATTATTTACGTTCATTACATTCTTGAACTATATTAAATTTTATAATAATAACAAATAACAAGTTAAAACATACTCGCCGAACAAGGGAATTAACACCTAATATAGTTAAATTAATGAATGTTTGTTTAAAAATGTGTAATGATAAATTAAAAGAGTTTAATATATTGTATGATAAACATTATTATGGTTATATTAAATATTAGTAGGACATTCTAAACCACTATACATGATGATAAATACCACGAAACTAAATGATGGTTAAGGTAAGGGATTTTTGTCTTAGTTTACATTCTCTATAGACTTAATTGTTATTGTAAATCTAGTTTCTTTTATATGGATGTATAAATTTCCATTGAAATGTTATGTCATGAATCCATTTATTCTCATGATATTATATTTTTTTAATATTCTTCCATCATGAGGCTTATGACATAAAAATTTTCAATGTGGTGTGGGACACATTGGGATGTTTAAAGATTGTTTACATTGAGGCTAATACTAATGAACTTTCAAGGGAATTTATATTCAATGAAATTATATAATCACTATTAAATAAAACCATTCATTTTTATCAAGTTATTCATGATCATTTTCATTTATTAGTACCATTTTTTCATTTTTTTTGGTACACAAAATGTTTTAGAAAATGTTTTTTTAGAAAATCTAACTTTGTTTCTCTCTTTAGTCGGAGAACCTGTTTCATCTAATAAACATGTTTTATTAAAATGTTTTTCGAAATTATTTTGTGAAGAATTTTTTATCCTCTTTACCAAATTTTTCAAAGGAACCTTTTTTTATATTTCCTGAGAATGATTTTTTGAAGCAATTTTACCATGAAAAATTAATGTCATTTTACCTCGTATGAAAATTACGGATTTACTCACCATCATTTATTTGAAGCATTCTTGGAATGCTTATAAGGTTAATTACTTTTGAAAATGTTCTCAAAAATGAATTTTAATGAAATTTTTCTTCAAACGTTTTTCCAAAATAAAATTATACTTCCCTCAGGAATGTTTTAATGTCAAAAACCTTGTTGATATTTATGATCCTTTGATGAATTATTGATAAATCTATATTCATTATTCAGTTTGGATATTTGATAAAGAAAAATATTTATCTAATATATAAGTAATTATTTTTAAATGGTAATGATAGGTGGGGCCCAATAATTATATATCCCATCGATGCATCAGTAGTCTCCAAAGAGGAAATTGTTGGCTAGCTTCCTTAGATGGGTTTTTACCCGATAGTTAAATCGTATGGAGAATGGTCATGATCATATAGGTTCCATATACCTCCAAAACATGTTTTCCAACAATAATTCCATTCCCTCATTTAGTTTCATTTATTAATTATCCATTAGTTTTTACATTGAAATATATATGTGTGTAATTGCTTCTCAATTTTTTACTTTATGACATATGTTTTAGTTTCTTACTTTCCATATTATTTATACCTTATCTAGTTATGTAAATGGCAGTTTATCCTAGTTATTTACCTTCTTATAAAGATTTATACATTATTTATTCCATTTTATTTTCCTTTACTAATAATTTCAACTCACCCTTTTCACATTTCATTCCCCAGGTTATGAAGAAGTAAACATTTAATAAGCATTAAAGAATGTTGTTTATTTCAATTTATTTTGTATCATGTTTTATTTTTTTTCCCACGATATTATGGATATTATGTAAATAATATGGATTTAAAATACTACTAAAATAATTAGTCCTTCAAAAGTTTTTCCCTTGTAATAATTCCATTTCAGTAAAATAATTCACTCGCTTCAGTATTCTAGGGTCAAGGCATTGCATTTTTTACCGGATCCCTTTATAAATTTTAACCCTATTTCCATCTTCCTTCTCCACAATAGCCTCATCCTCATGTTGATCCCTCTCATGACCATCCATCATAAACATTGATCTAGATTCTTTATCTGGAATCTATTTCTCTCATTGTGGGTATCATTGTATAACTATTGTTAAACCCCATGACAAACTTCCTTCTTATACTCATTTATCTTTAAATAAATAATTATATTTCTATGTGAGATAATATATTCAATTTTTATGAAAAAATTCTATTTCATAGATTCATTAAATTTTATCTTGAATATGAATTTGATAATGGACGAGGAGTCATCGACCATTATAATGTAGGTGGTACAAAAATAATTTCATTAAAATAATTTTGTTTTATATAAAGGTTTTTCATTCCGAATTCAAATTTTTTGAGAATTTACTTATAAATATAAATATACATATTAATCTTTATCCTTGTTATAGTAACTCCCAATAAACCTTGTGTTTTTTATATGTCTCCCCACTTGAAAAAAGATACCCCATTTGGGTGTGCTTAATAGATTCTATTGACTTATTATAACTTAAGGTGTCCAATCCCTGTTTTAAGTGGTGTTTCATTTCCACCGACTTTTTTTCATACTATAAGTAAAATGGAAATTGAGTGGTTTCACCATGTCACATGACTCAGTTATGAAAATAGGTTATTCCCTTGAGAAAATGGAAGGATAAATGGTTGGAAACCATCTCTTTAATTTTTTTAAATGAATTACATGCATGAATGATTATTATTACCATATCTCACCCATGTATAATGTATAGTGATGAATGGTTAATGATATCATTGGACATGAAGCTTCAATCTCACTTGAGATATTGTTTTGGGCGTGACCTCCCACATTGTTTGTCAAATAGTGGTAAATATGTTAAATATTAACCTATATATTTTTGAACATGATGTTTCACATTACTCATTAGGTTGATTAATATGATGACATTTGGATCCCTAGTACAATGCTTCGGTTGTGAAGATTATATACAGCATGCGACTCTTATCACTATACAATGACGCCATAGTTACACATTATGTCCTTGATAGTACGACATATATATATATTTTTATATATATGTTACCATGTATATAGTGAAAACATACATATACAGACATATACATATATATACTATAAGGTGACACATGTTCATAGGTATCTCAGCGTAGGTTGAAGCATGTTGCCTCAACCTAGTGTCCTTAAGTAATGAGAGACGAAATTTCAACAGTTTACATTTTTACCTTACATCATTATATGTGTACATTGTCATTTTATATTCACTGGATTGATCATACGAGATGTCATTGGTGGTATCTTACTGAGTATATCCCGAACCCTATTCGGGTCGATGATTGGTACAAAAATAGACCTTTTGGTTTTAGGTAGTTATAAAGTAAGTTCCTATTTAATGTTTCTATCTTGGAACTCCCTCATGTGATAGTGTTGGGTGGGTCAAATGTCCTAGGGTGAAACTTATCATATGATAAAAGCTTTTGATCAGTAGTGTGGGTGAATGAAACATAGTAGGGATACAATACCCCATCATACATAGTTGAAAAAAATATTTTAAATAAGAAAAGAGTAGAAAAAATAGAATAAATAATTTAAATAATCAGTTTGGAAACCTAAATAGAACCTAATGGATGATTCAAAAAACAAATAATAATAATAAATTTAATGTCACACTGAAGTGTTACTAAATGAAATTATAAATTTCATACAGATAAGATACTAAATATAATCAAATATAGACTCTAAAATCCTAGTTCCAAACACCATTGTGGTCCTATCCCCATGATCCAACCCATCTAGCAAGAAACAATCAAAATCAGGGTCCCATACCCATATCCAAACCTTCATCAATTAAATCTTATTGGGTAACAAACGGTGGGACAAATATAGTATGACTAAAACATAGTAGTTAAATATCACCATGTCTAAAGAATTCAGGTTTGAAAAATAATTACTTGCAATAAATAAATAAATTAGGTGTACTGATTAATCTGTTAACACTGTATATGAAATAAAAATCATGAACCTTGAGTTTTTTATTGACATTTTGGGACAACCAAACCTTATTAGATTCCTTGATATAAGTCTCTATCACATTTATGAACTCCTAACTTTAAGAAAGATCACTTTTACCATATCCCAAGAAACACAACTAGGATACATGTTGATTCTCATGTTATAGTCATTTAAATCTTCCAAGTGCAAAAGACCATGCAAAGGGGAAAATTACCATTTTATATTGGTATCCCTATGAATTCCAATGTTAGATTCACATAATAATTCCAAGGTTCATGTCCCACGGGGATAATATCGATTCAAGTGGGGGTTCTCCATTTTCGAAATAAACCACTTTTGCTACGTCTCTCAAGATAGTTGTCTAAGCCCTCTGGAATCTTGTTAAGAATCATATAAACAAAAAAACATATATACCATTCATCATAATTTATATCACATACTTTTATTTATTTATTTTTTTCATTTTACTAAACAATAATATATTCTCAAATTGTAGATTCTATTTTGATAAAACGAATCACCATAATCAAATCATTCCATGATTATATTTAACTCAATTCATTAGACAAGTATCAACATTACAAAATAAAAATTATCATTGTTAAGAAAATCTTAAATTTTTTACATCATCTAATTTCTCAATTTAAGTTTAGTCTCATATATCATATGGATAAAGGCCTAGTCACATCGCTAATATATCCCATGGCATCCTTAGGTAGTCATTGTATGTCAATTCCATTTAAATAATTGATGGTATTAATCAATTAAGTTTTGTACATGATTTTTTCATGAGATATCAGGAATGGAATTTTCTATTGAAGGAAAATAGAAATTCAGGGATTTCCTCTTGACTACCCATCTTGAGATAAGAGAAATCATTGGAAAAACCTTACATTCATTATAGCGATTAGCTTCCCCCTTCCCTTCATTTATAAACATAAATTAATTCAATGATGGATCAAAACTTGTAAAATGTATCAGAAGTATTTCATTTGATCTCAAGGAATGGAATACCAAGACTTGATGAATCCTCACGTCTAGGTCAAATTCGATTCCCAGAAATCACCGCTATATGGGTTTTAGGGGAAGAAAGGTGCGATTTTTTTTATTATACAACATTTTAGTGTTTAAAATAGGGTTAGGGGTCTGTAATTCATTCTTTTAAAGGATATACCAATTTTTAAGGTCTCACTACCAGTATTTGCTTCTAAAATCCATCTTCTGGGCCTTTAAAATAATGAAAAACCATTACAAAAAGTGAAATGGATTGAAGTTATGGATTAAAATTTCCTTTGGTTCATTCAGGGGTGAATTAAATTAATATCTTTCATTAAAGAATTTAATTAATTCATGTGGTGAATTTAATTCATGTGGTCCATTCAAGGGGTGAATTAAATTCATTGGGTCTGTTAGAACAATTCATGTTGTGAATTTTGAAATTTCATCATGAATTAATTATAGAGAAAGATATCTACACATCTTCTTATAACACCCCTAAAATGTTAAACAAAACCTGGATCTAGGATCTAAGAATATGTTTTAAAATAAATATAACCCAAATCAAGGATGTTTTACCAAAAACATAAAGAGATACCAACCTATAAAATAGCGGATCATACAACCTCCCCACAAGATCACAGCTCATCCACAAGCTACTCCATGAATCACAATGGGGTATTATTGAAAAAGTTATGATTTTTTGTCCTAATATTAGCTTCCCCCCTCCTATGTCTCCTCTTGGATTTTCCTAAGCTTCCACTTCACTCATACTAGATGTACGGTTATTCCCCAATGTTTTTTATAATTTTGGACCATTATGTTGATTGGATTCTCCAAAAATGTCACATCAACATCTACATAAACTCCATAAACGTCCACCACATCATAAATAATACCAATTAAGATGGTTCTTGTGAAAAAAATCATTCATGGTACTCTAATGTTTTGAAAGGGCCAAACAATCTCCCCTTGACTAACCCTCTCCACTGTCTCGAACGACCAAAGAAACCTGAGTTTTATCATCCCTTACTTTCTCATATAGCATTATCCTAGATTAAGAAACACCTATAGAAAATATTGATTAATCAAGCCCTATAGTCCATCTATGATGGTAATTTTATGATATCTACAGGCTCTGTGAAATCACCAACTACTTTCTAATCAATTGAACCTACTCATATATCTCATACAAGAGACTAGGTCTAAGGAGTGTCGACTCACCTTCTTATAACCATCATAGAGTAAAACAATATGTTTTCTAATAAAAACCTCAAAATGAGAAATTTGGACATATTCCTAAATGATTTTATTATATATGAACTCCAAAGTTCTCTATTCTACTCCCAATTTCCACTTAAATCCAGAACAAAGACTCCCAATATATCCTCTCAAATCCGAATCACCTATTCATATTTTCCATCATTATAAGTGTAATTGTTTGTACTCAAAATGAAATCAGATCCTTATTCCTTCTAAAAATAATGAAAATGTGTCATAAATCGAGGATCTAAATCTTAAATGATACTCCTCATTACATTATGTTATCGATCTAACCAAAATCACCGATAGAGAAGTTCTCCCTTATTGGAAGGAATTGGGATGCCTTCATTAGTAAATCCATAATCACATACAATATATAATTGATGAATGGTTCCTTGGACAATAACTACACAAAATATATAGGTACATAATCCTTTTCTATTTCGAAATTGGAAAAGTTTGTTGCAACACAGCTGGCCACTAATGCTCAGCCTTCACCTACGGACATGTGAAACATATTACCTTGAAACCCATTGTCCCCTTTTCTATACTTGGTCACTAGTATTTTCTAAAAATTTTATGGTATATATTATATATAATTGGATGTAACTCCCATATAGAGGCATGAAATTCCCCCATCAATTCCTCAAGTAAACTAAAAGGAACCCATATGTGGCCATGGATAAGAAGATCTGATTATCTACTTATATATCATCCATTTGGTTGATCCCCTAAATATATGCCTTCTATCAACTCTAATTATTCTGGATCTATTAACTATATTCTCTTATTATCATTTAAAATAACAAGAATAACTAATGTTGAAAACATAGCTACACTTCCCTTGGTCTCTTGAATATAATGAATAATATCTATAAAGAGTTGAATCGGAAACTACATATCTAATGACTTATGTACTCCCTCTTTCAACATCTTCTAGGTAAAGGTGTCGAAAATGGAATTTCCCTTTCCTAGTTTGTAATCTAGATAAAAATCAAAGCATTATAGATACTAAACCCAACTCTTCTACTGAAGTTTGAGGTCTTATAGAGAAAATATGTAAGTTATGGAACTTTTAGTTCTTATACCCCAAAAAATTATCACCCTCTAGATTATGTCCCCCACATCCCCAAGAGTCTAACATCACATCTTAAACAAGATCATGAGTTTAAAAATTCCTCTCATGTAGTATCATTTGTCTGGATCCCTAATAAACCACTTAGTTTTCTTGCATCAGAACTGCTCTGAGTTCAAAAATGATGCATCATAGTATATATTATATCCATTTCCCAATATATGTATGGTGAAGATCTGTGTAGATTTTATCCTTCCCTTCAACTCCTGAAAATATTTATCATAAAAATCTAATAAAAAAATCCACCCCTATCATTTCCATCTCTAACATCGGTGCTACTAAATAGATTAATTTTTGGATGATATTGATGATAACAACCTACTAAACCTAGATGTCTCCAAACAATGAATACAATCCTGGTAAAATAACATGATACCACAACAGAAAGCATATCTAGGTCCACTGCAAACCATCCTCTAGGATAGTGTTACCATATAAGTTCACTCTATCAATCTGGAAACTGTATTTAGATAACATGGCATAAATCCAATGCCCTCTCAAGCTACTCATGAAGGTGTAAATATTTTTGGAATGATCATCTGTAGACTGGGAGTACACTATGATTTCATCAATGAAAATTTCAAAAAAATTGATCCCAGAAAAGTTGAAATATCTAATTCATAAAATCCATGAATATTGATGGTTCATTAATTAGACTAAATGACATTAACACAAACTTATACAATATATAACTACTCCTAAAATATTTTTAGGTGATATTTATGGTCTCCCCCTGAATGATGATTCCACATCCTCAATTCAAACTTAGGATAAATCTTGGCACCTCTTAGCTGGTAAAATTGATTGTCGATGTGTGTAATGGAATATTGATACAATCAACTGCTTTAGTCTTTGATAATCCACACATAAGCACAATTTCATGTAATATTTCATGGTGAATTGAAAAGTATAACCCCATAAATAAATGCTCATTTCTATGAATACCTTTTCTTCTAGTTCTTCCAACTGATTTTAAAAATCATGAATCTCTACTGGTTCCATCTTAAAAGGTAGAATAGAAATTGGATATTCTCCAACCAACAAATAAATTGTGAACACTATCCCCCTCTCGGATGTTAGGTTAGAGATATATTTTAGAAAAACATCTTGAAATGGTCTAAATATAGAGTAAATGTATCATGGTATATTCTCCCATCATTTATTACAATCTGTGAAATTTGAGCTATGAGAAAATCCAATATTTACTATTTTTTCCTACATAACCATCCTGAAGATCCCATTCACCATGGTGAGAGTAATTTCACCCATCTAAATATTGAAAAGGAAACTCACCTATGGTAACAGTAGATATGAGCTCTCTAAAGATAAATACAATAAATATATAATATCATTTCAAATATTGTCGTTTTGAATGAAAGAAATCTCAAAAGTGAAATAGTAGCCACCAATATCAAGTGAAAAATCCATGAAACGTCTAATATACTGTGAATTCACTCCCAAAAGTGTTTTTTTATTGATATAAAACCATATATATATCCCATAGAAAATTCCTAACCATTGGTAAAATAGAAAAATATAAAGGAATATGATTCTCCTATATCAAAAAACACAAGAAATGGTCGATGATATAAGAATCATACCTGTAATGGTTGAAGGTCCATTATTCAAGCTATTTGGAGTAGACTATATAGTTTTATGCTTACTCAATACTCTTCCCTAGAATCTATTGTTACTCCCTTTATATACTCCCTCTATGTGTTACTAGAACTCCTACACAGTTGTATCACTTCCTCTACCTTATCCTAGGTCTAGTGGAGCTCTACAAACCATTATGGTAATGGGTACTTCAGTCCTTTCTAGACATAGGTGCATGTCCTAATCCCCTTCAACTTCTTTGTTGTTGTCGGATTTTGAAAATCATCTGAAGATGTATCATTTGGTCATAAGAACAACACTCTATTATGATGTAAGAACATTTATGGAACTTGTGGCCACCCATTACATAGAGAAATAACTCCAACAGTCTATGATTATGAGATAGTTGTGTAATACCCTAATTTTTTATCCTCCTACTACCCTAGTTGTAAATATCATAGTGGATCTTTCTAATACCAAAATAAGAGTAACCATATCACCCTATTGAAACTGTGTGGATGCTTCTAAGGGCAACTCCCATCCATCAGTGTCTTTAGATAATTGTTTCTTGGGATCATATCATTAATTCCCTTCAAGTTTATCTCCCCTTATAGATCATATTTCCCCACAATGTCCCACCAATTCTTGTTGGGAACCCATAATAATATAGGCAGTAAGCTTCACCCTCCTTGAAGAAAGTATCTAGAGATGAATAAATATCATCTTGAATTACTGTATCATGTAGTTCACTACATGGGGGACTCCTTCCCTAATGAACGTAGGTAGACACTACCATTAAAACACTCTCATCATCTCAGTCATCGATTTTATGGTATGACCATTTTCCCTCTCGATGGATAGCATGACCCTTAAGATTCTACGATGGATCTGATTATCTATCTGATTATCCAATGCAATAGGAATTTATAACTCAACTATGTTTGGAGCCTGCTGATTCGCACTCTACTTAAACTTAGCATAATGATGATGAGGATTCATTTTCCCTAATAAGATTCAATGCACAACTCAGATCACAAGTAAAAAAAATTCATCCCCAACATGTGAAAAATAAAAAGGACCATTGAATCAAGGTTCCCCTTTATGTGGATTACCATGTGAATTTTCATAACAAAACTGTTTTCATTTCATTTATCAAATAAATCATAGGGATTTCATTTAACTATTAATATGGAAAACTATTTCATAGAAAATAAATATGTTCATAGCATGGACAATTCTTGTAATCCTAGATCCCTACATACCTATCAATATTCATTCAATCTCATATCACGTCATATCAGGCTATGAGTAAATTCATAATAAAATTATTACATAAAATCATGTGGGCTACCAAATGTGAAATAACATCAAACTCTAAAAAGAGAACAATATCAATAATAATCCTATCAATGGGAACTCATTTTTCCCACACACTTGGGTCAGATAATCCTAATAATGAGCTCATTGTTGAGTCCTGACACACCCTATTGTCCTTTATACCTTTCCAAAATAGTAATTAAATTGAAAAAGAAATATTTCCTCTAATTCCACTAAATTATGTTCCTATCCCAAACACTCCCTTGTGTGACTGAGTTGGGTGTGTTATGTTACCTTAGGTATGGCTCCCTGTACCCCAAGGATTATCGACTAGTAGTGATGGTTTAAAGAACATACTGGACAAACTATATCCCCAGATTTAGAGTTGTAGTGTTAGAATAAATAATATAATATTAACAAAAATATAGAAAACAATGTTAATTATAATACATGATGCCAAAACAAAAAATAAATATTGAATCAACAGATTAAATAATAATAATAAATGAATTTCAGGAGGAAATGTAACAAAATGCCTTTTTGAAATTCAGAATGATAAAAGACACAACAGACACCAATAAAGAATCCAAGAACCTATAAATAAACCCTATATAATTATCATCACCAATCTATAATCCATCCATAATTAAAAAATCCACAAAAGGGTCCCTTACCCATTTCCAAACCTGTATTGATGATCTCTTCCTGGGTACCCAGTGGCAGAATGACGAATATGTGGGTAAAACATAGTAGTTCAACACCACCGTGTCTAAATAATTCATTTCTAAAAAATAATTACATTTCATTATGTGATAAACCCTTGGTATTAATTATTAAATTAATACTCCAATTAAAGTAATCCCCCAAATCCTATAGTTATTGGTAAACACATTAGGCCATCCATACCTACTTTGAATCTATTCCATATGTCTATTTTAGATCGTAATATAGATTTAAATGAAAATGAGGTGGCACAATACAATAGGGGTGATTTTTATTTTTAAAAACATTGTATTTAAATTATTAAGAAGTAACCTAGTTTAAGAGGTGTTAAACTAATACAATTAAAAATTAATACAAATGATCGAACTGGTCTTGGATCGCATAGATATGATATGATATGATATGATACCACATGAAATTAAGAACAATTATATTTGAATTGAATATAATTATTAGAGTATAGAAAATGTAAATGATTCTATCATATAGCATATAGAATCTCTTAATACATTATGTATAGCATGTATCATAATTAAAACAATTAAAATAGACAAGGATATGAATATAAAGAGAAAACACAATGATTCCCTTTGTATTAAAAATGTAAGAGGACAAATAATTTTATTATAGTTATTTTATCCCAATGAGTTGGGTATCAATTCACATAGGATAAAAGGTGTGTCTTCCCACCACCCACGTTTGTCCTCAATACGATGATCGTCCCACCCGTCTTCCTATCAACAGAATCCCTCGATTAAGAAGGTAATTGACACCTTTTTCTTTAAAATACGTGTAACCCCTCGATATAACGATTGGTTGAACTATATTCCTATCCCATGAATCCCTTGATCATTATCACAATGATCAGCTACAAAAAGAAAAATAAAGCACATGTAGAAATACAAGAACTAGGAACAAGTCATTCACCTCTTGTATTTTCAAGGATTTACACACGAATCAAGAGATATTTCATAAAATCTATCTCTAGAACTTTGAGGATAAAGAAGTTATCCACTCTGGTTTGAATGACCTCTTATTTATAGGCCTCAGGTTCTAATGGTCAAATTTCCTCCAACGGTCATATTTCTCTGGAAAATTCGAAGGGACTTGGAAATCTAGAATTTTAATGGTCAAAACAAAATAGAATACATGGGATGGTTTTGATTGGTATAAAAATATTTCCACAACATCGTTTTGGTTAGAAGATAGTATGTACAAAATTATGAAGGAAGGAGTATGATGAAACACATGTATTCGATATTAGTGTGAGACATGAGTTCAATACATTAAATGAGTACGATACATAACATGCTTATGATGCATATCATGATTACAAGGCATATCATAGTTATGATACATAAAATGGTTATGATTCATAAAATTGTTATGATGCATATCATAGTTACAATTCATATGGTGGTTACGATACATAACATGGTTATGATGCGTAATATGAATATGGTGTCTATTAAGATTACTATGAATATCAAGGTTGAAAATAATAGTAGTTACATTGCATAACGCGATTACAATGTATATCATGGGGACGATGCATTATTACGATGGCTAACATGAATATGATGCATATCCTGATTATAATACATATTACAATTATGATGCATATCATGGTTATGAAACATCATGTGAGGTTACAATTTTAAAATTACATAATTAATTATGATGTCAAATAATGTAATTGATTACGATAGAAAATAACACATTAGATTACAATAAGAAACATCATATGTGATTATGATGAGAAACATCATATGTTATTATGATGAGAAACATCATATGTGATTAAGATGAGAAACATATATATGATTATGATATGAAAACAACATATATGATTATGGTATAAGTGATTATGATGAAAATAAAACCTATATGAAATAAACAAGAAGTAATTTTTGGTTTCCAAAACAAAAATATCAATGGGAAAGTATAAGCACATTTTGACTCAACAATCTTCCCCTTTTTAGAATGTACAAAACAAGACAAACAAGAAAGAACTTATCTACCCCTTAGTTTAGTAACTCTTCTGGAGATAATAGTGAATATGACTAATTCCATAATAGGAAATAGATTATCTCTAGGAATAATATTATCTATAATTATAATTGTGAGTTATCTCCCTTAATAAGGTATTCACCCTTTTCTTTTTTATGAAATCAAATTCTTCTTTTCAAAATTATTCTCCCCCTTTGTGATTTTCAAAAAAAATAATGGAAAACATTAATTTTTTGCAAATAGTTAGATAGATGGATTATAATAGGCATTAATTGGAATGAAATAAGTTTTTATAACAATAAGAGTTCAAAAATTCATTCTTTATCCTTTTGTTTTTCCAAGAGGTTAAACATAGAAATCCACGTTTTCATGAAATCTTTTATATCCTACATCAATTTTTCAAGAGTTTCATTTTGAGCCTTCAACTTCACATCCAGTTCTGCAATAATCCTTTTTTTCATATGGATCATATCTTCATGATACTGATTTATTGCTTCATGTGCTTTAATCCTAACATCCAAGGCATTGAAATCATTCGCTCTAAGTCTATAATCCTTTTCTAGGATTGCAAATCTATTTGATACCAAAACAATTACATTACAACCCTCTTCCAATTTTTCCTTAATATTATCAATCTTATCAGAGGATATTCCTTTTTAGGTACCTAGTCATTGAAAGGCATCATGTTTTTCATTAAAATCAGTAACCAACTTCTAGTATACTGACCTGAGATCATTTACTTGCATCAAAAATTCAACAAGTTTGTCTACATGATACTTGATATTATCTTCATTAAAGTATGACCACTTGAAAACCTTGTTACAAGCCTTGCTGTGCTCAGTAGAATAATCTTTTAATATTTTGAAATTGGCTTAAAGATTCATAAACTTATTCATCACAGTCTTGAAAGAATATGTTCTTTCATTATTACTGTTTGAAATGATTTTGAGACTAGCATTAATATTTGGATATAAAGGCAAAAAAAATTCCAATCGTTTCAAACCTTGTTCGATGTATTTAATTCCCTTCATTGTGATTTTTCGTTCTAAATAGGTATATTCATTGTATTATTGGGGGTGTTAAAAAAGAGTTTTAATTCCAAAAAAAGTAGTGGTATGATTTTTATTCTAATAAAATTCATCATATTCTTCTTGATCATAAATTTGAATGAATTTTGTGGATGAAATCCTTTGAGAAAATTTCTTGGATGGCTGAGGAGTACGAGATGGAAACATAAAAGATGGAACTTCTGACGATTCTACTGAATGATTTATCTTGTTTTCATATTCATTCTCTTGAACTTCATCTAGTGGTTTTTTTCCTTTTTCATATTCCCCTTCTTCTTATTTTCTTAGTCTTCATATTCTTGAATGAGACATTGTGTAACTGATTGTTTAGATGCCTCTTTTTCTTTTCCTTTCTCAGTTGGATCTGATTGAGTTTTAACTAGTGTTTCCCCTTTGAAAATTCCAATTCTGGCTTTCTAAGATATATTAGGAAGAATAAAAATATCAATGTTTTGGGACTTTCTCTTATTTATTCTCTTCTTCATTTCATATTCTTTCAAAATTTCTTCGGTTCTTATTTTTCTATCAAGGGCTTCGGCAGGATCCAATCAAAAATGAAGGTCCTCATCTTTCCATTCTTCCTTATTTTTACTCCACTATGTCGCAACCTCATCTAAAACTGATTTTCGTTTCTTTGATTTCATGGTGGTTGTATCCATAGAAACATTTATTTTTATCGAAGAATATTTTAAGGGCTTTGAAGGTTTTTCACTACCTTCAGCTATATATTTTCTTTTCTCAGCTTCTAGATATTTCTCAAACATTTTGGATTCAGGATTGAATCATAACCTGATTCTCCTGATCGTATCCTTACTAAGGATGGGATTCTTGAAGGTTGTCAGGTTTGACATAATTGAGACCTTTCATTAATATAGGAACTCTTTCAAAAACATTCTATGGATGGTGGGAAACAAGATCAGATGAGACTTTATAGTAATAGATTTATATTTCTTAATTGTTAAGAAAATGAAACCCATAAGATTGAACATCATCATATTTACCAGATAGTTAGGACCATAAACATCAAAAACTTTAAAAGTTTCCTTATTATACATTCTCGATACTAAAAAACCTTTCATCAAGAGGGAAATGATTCAATTTCCAGTTAATTGATGATTAACCTACTTTTTCTCATCATGAATCTCAAAAAATAATTTTTTATTTCCTATGATAAAAATTCCCATCTAGTTCTAGTAATTTGTGGGAAGGACAAAGGGAATCTCCCTCAGATGGAACTCCTATGAACGTAGCTTCTTGTTTAGTAGAGGTGGTTTATTTCTTATCAAACATCATAAATGATATCTTGACACCATTATCTATCTCCATTGTTTTATAGAATTGTAAAACTTTCTCATAAAACAAATATTGTAGATCATAATTTATTCTTTCAACACAAATGGATTCCCACCCTCGGAAATTTATTATCATTTTCAACAATGAATCAAAAGTCTAATAAAAATCTCAAGAGACTAACCATTCACATCCAAAGATCATAGAAGGGAAATATTTTGGAGACATTTTATTTGGAGATGAAGTAGTTGACTTAGACCTGAAAGACTATCTCGAATCCTAATGTTTTTCCTGGTTATGAAAGCTGAAAACTTCTTTGATTATAAAAACTAAGGTAAAATCTGATTGCGAACTACGTTGGGTATTTATAGAGAATTATAACTTCAGAGTAATTCAGAGGAGTTAGATGTGTGATGGGTACAAATGGGTAATTTTAAAAATAAATTTTATAGTTAATATTAGATCTAAAAGATCCAATGGTTGAGAATGAATTTGAACTCGTGAGGATTTCCTTTAAAGAAAAACATATTCAGAAATAATATTATTAGCAGTTAAATGAATGAATTGAAAAACTACTATATGAATAAACAAAATAATGTTTTATAAATTTTACCTATCAGAGTATCAATATAGATATATTGGATTCATTATATTGTTCTTATAAAAACAAAATTTTTATAATGAAAAAACCATAAGACTGAAAATAGTTCTAAAATCAATAAAGTATACTAATACCGATAAAATAACCTGGAACTGATAAAATATGAAACTGATAACCATATAACTAATATACAAGAAACCAATAGTTATGAAACTGATAATTAAGAAACCAATAATTATGAAACTGATATAAACATGAAATCAATAAAAACATGAAACCAATAAATTGTAAAACTGATAAAAAATTGATACCAACAAAAAGTAAAACAGATTAAAAGTGAAACCGAAAAAAATTAAAACCAATAAAAAAGTGAAACTAATAAAATATGAAACCGATAAAACCTGAAAGTGATAAAATGTAAAACTAATAAAACATCAAAGCGATAAATTGTAAAACCGATAAAAGGTGAAGCTAATAAAAAATGAAACTGATAAAAAGTGAAACATATAAAATGTATGTATAATCCCCCTTTGTAATGGAGTAACTTAATGTAAATAGATGTTTTAAACAATAAAGAGATTTGAATAATTACTTTATAGTGATAATTCCTATTTTCTATTTAATTTATTCAAATCTATTAGAATATAATGTTTTTTTAGGAATTTAGAAAGTTTTTCTTGTGTTCCGATAAATTGTAAAATAATATCTCATTTTGGTGTGTGATCTATTAGAAAGTGATGCCTAATATCTATGTGTTTTTAACATGATTGATTTTAATGGTTTTTACTTAGAGAAACGGAACTAGAATTATCATATAGTATTTGAGTTTTGGAAAAAATCATTCCATACTAAGTGAGTGTGTGTTTGAAACCACAATACATGAGAACAATAACTTCCAGCTACTAGATATTCAGCATCAGTAGTGGAAAGTGCAGCTGGATGTTGTTTTTAGGATGACAAAGAAACTAACTAGTCTCACAAGAAATGACCTGTTCTGGATGTACTTTTCTATCCATTAAATAACCACCAAATCCTTCATCTGAAAAAGTTTTTAAAAAAATCATTTCTTGAAGAAAAACATTTTCCTAAATACATGGTTCCTTTTATGTAGAGAAAAAATCTTTTAACTAATTTTAAATGAGAAACCATTATATTAGATTTCTGTCTTACACATAGGTATATGGAAAACATTATGTGTGGAATACTAGATATTAAGTATAACAAACTTCTTATCATACCTCTAAAAGATGTTTGATCTACAGGTTTCCCAACTTCATCAAGATCATGTTTATTTGATATACCAATTCAAGTTCTTATACTTTTAGTGTTTTTATATCCATAGTTTTTAAGTAAATCCTTGATATACTTATATTGAGATAAATATGTTCCATATGGTTTTTAAGTGATTTGAAAACCAAAAAAGAATGTTAAATTTCACATCATAATCAATTCAAACATAGATTTAATGAGATTCCCAAAAGAGTAAGTTAGTAATTATTGAGTTGATCTGAATATAATGTCATCAACATAGATTTGATCAATCAAAATTTTTTTGTTTTCTATCTTTATAAGAATATTAGGATCTGTAGTAACATTAGCATGTATTTTTTAAATGAGAACCTGTAAATCTATCATACCAATCTCTATGGGAATGTTTAATACCATACAAAGATTTTGCATGTTTGAAAACATAATCAGGATGTTTTATGTCTACAAAACCTGGAGGTTTTTATTCAAAAAAATATTCTTGTACATATCCATTTAGAAAAGCACATTTAACATCCATTTCAAGAAGATTGAAATTAATAAATGCTACAAAGGATACTAAAATATGAATATATTCAAGTATAGCTATTAGATTATAGGTTTATCATAATCTATTTTATCTTGTTGATTTAAGTATTTTGAAATAAGAATTTATTTATTTCATAATATGACTCTAATTTCATTACATTTGTTTCTAAAACCCCATTTTACTCTGATTAGAGTTGTTTCTTTAGGTCTTTCAACTATGGTCTAGACTTTATTCCTTTAATATTAATTTAGTTCATGTTGAATTTCTTTAATACAATCCTCATCACCTAAGGCCTCATTAGAAGTTATAGGTTCAAATTTAGATAGAAAGTTAAGGTGTTCTATTTCATTTCTCAAGGAATTTTTTTCCTTATGGGTTGATTTACATCACCAATGATATTATCACTAGACTAATTCCTAAGAAACAATCGATTTGGGTTTCTTAATGCATGTTCCTCAACATAAGATATGAAGTCTTCTAGGTTAATATTTCAGAAACATTTTCTTGATTATTTCCTTCTTTAGAAGAGTTATCAATCAAAGGATGATGGTCTATTTGTGAAAACACATCTGATGATGTAGGTAGGGGTTATTTAAAAATAAAATGATCTATTTCATCAAATTTAACCTGAATTATTTCCTCAACATTATAATATTTTTTGTTAAAACCGTATAATCCTTAGAATTAGTGTAATAACTTTGAAAGACTCCTTCATCTGATTTGGGTGAAAATTTATGAAACTTATCTTTTGAATTCAATATGAATACTATGAATCAAAACACTAAGAAGTAATAAAATTTTGGTTTTCATCTATTCCACAATTGATAAGATGTTTTATCAAGAAAAGTTCTAGTTAAAACTTCATTTTTAGTATAACAAGTAGTACTTACTACTTTATCTGAGAAATTCTTAACAATTGACTATTTATTCAATAAGGTTCTTGTAATTTCCTAAAGAATAAAAAATCTTCTTTCAATAACACCGTTTTTCTAAGGAGTTTTTATAGCTAAAAATTTGTGAGTAATACCTTTCTAAGTAAAGAATGTTTAAAAATATTAATTTTGAAATTCTCCATCAATATCAGATTGAATAGTTATTATTGGTAGGTATTTCTCATTTTTAACATGGGCTCTAAAAGATTTGAAATAGAAAATGGGTTCAGATTTTTTTCTATAAAAGAGACCCATGTAAATCTTGTGTAGTCATCAACTAAAACAAATACATGATATCTTCCTCCAATGCTTCATTTTTGTGTAGGACAGTAAAGATCCATGTACACTAATTGTAATGAATTATTAGATGAAACTTCATTAACTGATTTAAAGCTAGTTTTATGTTTCTTTCCATATTTATAAGTGTCACAACCTTTGGAAGAAAAAATTATATGACTAGGTATATCCTTAAAAAGTATTTTATTTGACATTTTATAATGGTTTCTAAAGATACAGTGTCATATCCTTATATTCCATTAACTAAGATTGGTCTTCCATTTCACTTATGCATGGTAAGTCCTAGATCCCAAGTTCCTCTGAGATAAGTGTGTATACATTCTCATGCCTATTGGCAGAGAGAATTAATACATCCTTGTAATTGTGAACTAAACATTTATCATTCCTAAAATTCGCAAGGTCACCCTCATCACATAATTGATGTATGCTTATAATTTTGTGCTAAAGACCTTTTACAAACAAAAAATTAGAAATTAAAACATTCCCAAAAAGAATAATATTACCTATACCAATGATGTTTCCTTAAGAACTATCTCTTAAGGTCACTCTTCCACCCATATTTTCAATAATCTATTTAAACAAATATTTAATTTTAGTTATATGTCGAGAACATCCATTATCCATGTACTAAATATTCTTGTTGTTCATACACTTTTTTTCCTGAAAAAGAAACAATTTGTTTTTCAGAACCCAAACTTGTTAGGATTCAAAAATCTTAGATAATTGAACATTAGGAATAGACATCTATTTTTTCAAAGTGAGATTTATGATATCATAAAGATTGGGTTTTATTAATAGAATAATTTCTTTCCCAATTTCCACCACATTTACACTTTTTGCAAAGTGGAGCACTTTAGGGAACAAAATAATTATGACTAAAAATAGGTTTTTAATGAGTATAACCAATTATACTCATTCAAAACCTATTTTAAGTCTAATGATAAAATTTTCAGTCTCACAAGATATTGTTTTGGAATTGTTTCTTATTTCAAATTTTTTTTCGATAGTACAAGTTTTTCAAATTCCTTAGAGGGTTTATCCTTCTTATAATTTACTACCATAATTGTTTTTGAAATATTTTCAAAAAAAAATTTCTAATCTAAATATTTAGAATGATTTGATAATTATTTTGTAAGGATATGTATTCTATAATTTTTCATTATCATTATTTTTATTAAGTTTTAAATTTTCATTCTCTAGTAGTTCAGATGATCTAGATACTTCTTCAAAAGAAGTTAAATTATCCTCTGTTGATGAAGATTTTTCATCCGATGAGTAAGAATATTTCTCATTTATGTAATTGAAATTTAAAGACAAATTTGTAAGATATTATCCATTACATACCTTTTCCATGAGACAATGATTTTTAATAGGTATTCTGTCTATAAGTCTTATATTATTCTGATGAGAAGATTCATATTCTTAAGATTCATCTAAAGAATCACCATCGATTTCACACCAAGTATGATTTTCATTCAAAAAATTATTAATCATTAAATTGTAATACATGTAATTGTTTTATTCAGAAAGTTTATTCTTTATATATTTTTATTTAAGAAAAGTACAATCTTGTATAATATGACCTTATATTTTAAATTAATAACAAGTTACTTCTTAGTATTTATTATCCTTTCTATTATTCTTTTTTAATCTATATTGAAACTCTTTCTTTCCCACAATCTTATTCATTCTTAGATAAGGATTGGATAATTTATAATTCATGTGATTACTTTATCTAGATTCCAATATAACAATAGCTTTCTTAGCTTTGGATCTTGTTTCCATTTCTGGTGTAATGGCTTTATATGTAGAAGTAAGTCCTACAATTCCATTACCATTCCTTTTCTTATTAAAATATTCATCTATTTTCATTCTTATCTCATGATTTAATTTAGTACCAAATAATTCATCAAAAGTGATTTAAGTTACTTTCCAATTCTCATCAATATTTTTCCTTTTTGATTCCCACTCATTGGGAATTGTATCAATTATCTTGTCCATAAGAACATCATCTTCAAGACCTCTTTCTCCCATATATTTGATGATGATTGACTATTGTCATAAATTTTTGATGAATTTTGCATATCGGTACTCCATATGGAAAAAACCTAGATATTCATATTAGAGCATGGATCTTCTAATTTCTATTACTTTTTATGTTCCAAAGTGGGTAACATCCAGTTTCTTACAAATATAGTTGGTTGCTTCACATGATCATATCTGACAATATATTTTCCTTGTCCTAAAACATAACAAAGCATTGTATGCCTTGTAATATAGTTGATATTCTCGTTTCTCTTGGTTGGTGATGTTTTTGTCTTCTCTGTTTTGTAATCTCCAGTGAGCATCACAAAATTATCTAATCTAGTATTGATAACAAAAGTCTTAATTATATATATTTTGTACTCATTATCATTCCCATCAAAAATATGTGGTATAGTTTAGTTTAGAAAATCAATTGATCAAATATTCATTCCTACAATCTTGTAAAACAATAACTTTCTACTCCACACATTATTGTAGTATGTAAATAAAAACAAAAGGTTTATAAAAAATATATAACTACCTTACATAAATAAATAAATAAAGTAAAACAAATCAATGGAAACCTTCCTCTGATACCAATTGTTGGATCATAATATATGTTTAAATGTATATGATATGGAAAAATATAGGGGGGATTATAGGTTAAAAAATTGTATTTAAATAATTAAAAAGGACCATAGTTTAAGAGGTCCTAAAATAATACAATTCATAACAAATACAAATGATCGAACTATTCGTGGGTCTTATTCATATGATATGATATGATACAACAAGTAAATAAGAAAAACTGTATTTGAATTGAATACAATGATCAGAGTATAGAAAATGTAAATGATTCTACCATATAGAGTATAAATCTCTTAATAAAATATAAAATGAATGTTCCATAATTAAACTAATTACAATAAAAAAATAATATGAATAGAAAGAGAAAACAAAATGACACCTTTTTTATTAAAAATGTAGCAACAAAATATAGGTAGTACAATTCTTTTATCCCAAAGAGTAGGGTATCCTTTCACCTTGGATGAAAGTTCTATCTTAACACTACCCTGGTAAGGCCTCAATTTAATGGGAGGCACATATTTTTACCTATCCACAAAATCCCTTGATTAAAAATGTAATCAACACCTCTTTCTTTCAAATACTTGAAATCCCATGACCCAATGATCAGTAGAACCGTCTTCATATCCCCATAATCACTCGATCTTTATCACAATGACATGAAGAACAAAGAAATAAAAATCACTTATTGAAATAAAAGAAAAAGGATCAAGCCATTCACATCTTGTTTCTTCATGGATTTTCACACTAAGCAAAAGATATTTCACATAGTATCTCTCTAAAACATAAAAGATATAAAAGGTATTCACTCTGGTTCGAATGAACTCCTATTTATAGGCATCAAGTTCCAATGGTCACATTTACTCCAACGGTCATATTTCTATAGAAAATTTGGAGGGACCAGGACACCTAGATTTATAACGGTCAAAACAAAATAGAATACAAGACATCATTTTGATTGGTATATAACTAATTTCACAACATCATTTTTGTTAGAAAAAAGAATGTACCAATGTATGAAAGAATGATTATGATGAAAGACATGTATTCGATATTGGAGTAATACATGAGTTCAATTCATTACATGAGTACAATACATATCTTGGTTATGATGCATATCATTATTACGAATCATATCGTGGTTACAATACATAACACGGTTACAATGCATAACATGGTTACGATGCAAATCGTGGTTACCATTCATATCATGGTTAAGATACATAACATAGTTATGATGCATGGTTATGATGATTAATATGAATATGAAGTATATTATTATTGCAATGCATATCCTGGTTATGAATCAAACTAGTTAAAATTCATAATGTGATTACAATGCGTAACGTAATTATCATGTATATCATGGATACAATACACTGTTATGATGGGTAACTTGAATACGATGCATATCCTGATTACGAAGCATATAATGATTATGATGCATATCATGGTTATGAGACATCATGTCAGTTTGTGATTGTAAAATGACATAAGTAATTATGATGTAAAACAACATAAGTGATTGTGACAAAAAACAACATATATGGTTATAATAGGAAACATCATATGTGATTACATTGAGAAATATCATATGTGGTAAGGATGAGAAACATAATATGTGATTATGATGAGAAACATCATATGTGATTATGATAAGAAAACAACATATATGATTACGATATATGTTATTATGATGAGAAAACATCATATATAAAAAAAAGATATATTTTGTGATTTCCATAAAAAGATCAATTTGAAAGTTGAAACACATTTTGAATCAACTATCTCAATTACACATATGAACCCACAAAATTTGGATAGATCTCATAAACCTTGTCTCAAGAAGAAAAACTATGCTCCATTAGGATTCCCATTCTATAGTCCCTTACATCTTCATAGGGAAAAAATAAAATTCCAAGGGGAAAATAACCCTTTCATGGTAAATTGAAAAATAACCCCTTATTGGATTCACTTATATTTTAGCATGTTCATTTCATAAAGGGAACATATCATCTAAAGAGGTGGGTCATCCTATTCCAGGATGAAACATCAGTGCCACATCTCTTAAGATAGTGGTCCAAGCCATCTGTAATCCCATTAGAAGTCATATATACAAGAAAACCATGCACACATTTCATCGAAATTCATATCACATACCTAGTTGGTTAATTAAACATATTCTATTTAAAAATAATACATTCTAAATTGGTATATTCTTTGCAAAAGTATTAATAACCACACCAGAATCACCTCATTCTCCCATTTATATCATTTAATATCTAAGGTGCTACACGATGAAACCACAATTTATATTGTTAATACAATTGTACATTTAT
Organism: Viscum album; assembly: GCA_963277665.1. Lineage (NCBI taxonomy): Eukaryota > Viridiplantae > Streptophyta > Magnoliopsida > Santalales > Viscaceae > Viscum > Viscum album. Next base: position 1,444,286,325 of record OY728151.1, on the reverse strand, counting down.
CAGGTCTACCAATTTTATAATACTATTGTAGTATCACCGCTTTTATGGAACAATGCCCATTCAAATATCACAAATATCACATAGGATCCTTGGTATGTTTCTGTAAGTTAATTTAATTTATTTAAGTAAATTAATTATTTATTTATTTTGTTTTTTTACAATGTGTTATATCGTGTTCCCATGAATTTCAGGTACAAATCAGTGAAAACATATATTCAAGGCGTATTTCAAGAACACCAACCTCGAATGATGATAAGGCTTTGAAAAAAACTTATATCTATGTTAACAATTATATTCACCAATCCTTTCATCTTTAACTACAAATTATATCAAAAATTGATCAAGAAATAAAATTATAATTAGAAGGCATAACATCAATCTTGAGGTCCAAAACACCAAGGATTAAAGAATTCCCCATTCAGATATATAGTGTTTTCCCCAAAAAATAAATAGTAGAGAAATATTTGGGGAAGAGGTGTTTTTTCAGATCACGTGACACTTGAGGGATTAAAATTGGTATTTTTATGGCTAATAAATTACAACAATGGATATTTTCATTTTGATAGTCTTGATTCAACTATTGTTTCCAAATTCCATCATTGAGGACTTCTGAAAAAAAAAATTGATGTTGGGAAATGGATTTGAGAAATGAATTACCTTTTCCTAGAGTTCGTTTTGGGGGTGATGGATATTCATTAGGTGAATTTAATTCATGGGGTCCATTCAGGACATAAATTAATTCATTGGGTGAACAAATTCATGGGGTGTATTTATGGGGTGATTCAAATTCATGGGGTGAATTAAATTCATGGGTTTTAACATGAATAATTCACATTATGAATTGAAAACTCATGTTCTGAATTGGTTATGTAGCTATAACCCACCACAACATTCAGTTTCACCCCTACAATATTATACCCAACTTGTACCTAAGATTGAAATACATGGTTTGAATGAAGGAAACCCCAACTTTGTTTTAATCAAAAAAAAAATCAGTGGAAAACCCAGAAAAGAAAATATATTATAGTTATTCGATAAATTTTAAATAGTCTTCCTAAAATGGAGTATGGGAGAAAAGGGTAGATATTACACATATAATGATATTATTGTTATATTGGGACTTTCAAATCTTTTTATATAGCATATTATAAATTCATCTTTCCCTTTATCCCATGTAATATGAATTTTGATATTATATCATGACATTTTCATCAAATTTATATGACACTAGTGATCTTTATGTAAATGATTCAGCTATACTTGAACTGATTCATATTATTTCACATTTTATGCATTATTATCTATTATTAACCTATGTTATCCACTCTGGCCCGAGGGTATAGTCTCACCATATACACACCCTAGGACCTTACTTCTAGTTGGAGTACTTTGGAAAATTTATAGGTTTTTATGAGGTCATGTGGTGAACCACATTTTGTTACAAAGAAGTGAATTGGGTTTTGGACACAACATTTACCTAGAAATTATGTTATTCTATTGAAATTGGGAAATGTACTGGTGTTTTGTATAATATCACTCTAATGTGTATAATTATTTGAATGTTAACTATGTAATTTCTGATCATAAAATTTCTTTATTTGGATGTGTTATGATCACATTATACCATTTATTGACATGGGGAAACAATTTTTATTGTTGATGATTTTTTACAACTAATGATGGTTGATTATTTATTAGATTTTCATAATTCTCATTATCAAAACTTTCATGTTTCATTTAGTAATATATTCCTGAAGTATTAGAACAACATTTATTATCAAATATTATCATACATGTAGTGTACATAATTAGGTTATGAGAGGGGGTAAATTTTTATTACACTTATAGGACTCAATTGGTCACTTGAAACAAAACAGGTTTGGGTATTTTGTTTTATTCTTGGAAAATTAAATAGTATTTCTTGACTCTTTTTTTATTTCATGTAACATTTCTCTGAATAAGGTCATAATAGTATGTTTTTGATATATAGTTTTATGGATTCCTATAGTATAATATCATTATTTTTAGTATCCATGTTTTTATTTACTTTTATTGATATATCATGCTCACAATTTAATGTTTATTATGAAGTCACATTGTTTACCTATTCCTTCCACAATATTTATTCCAAATTTATTTCATGATTTAATCATTTATATATTTCCCTTGATAATTGTTTTTCACCCCTTTATCATGTTCCGATTCCATATGTTATAAAGAGAATAAGTGAACATGATAGGTTTAGAAGGATATCACATATGAAATAATTAAGGTAGACATTGAATAATTTTTATGAATTTATTATGTACATATATAATTGGAAAATTTTCTATTCGACATAAAAAACAAAGGATTATTAATTTTTTTTATTCTTCAAAACTCTATAAAGATATAGACCAAATAAATATCAGTCAAATATAAGATATTAAATAATCATTTCATATTTTAATTATCCTTGGTTATACCCAATATAATATCGCTTGTATCAAAGATTATATGAAAATATTCTATGAGCACTGGATCCAGGAGAGCGGGTCGAAAGTATAAAAAATTCAGTTTTAATAAATTATAAAATTTTCATACATGAAGATTAATTTTAATATAAAAAATTATATCATCATTAATAATTTTATAAATCATAATTTCATCGTAACATTCATTTATAAATAATGTGTAATGAACATTTAATTTCATAAAACCATTATTGATGAATTTAGATAGTCATTCACACATAACATTTAGATATTTCTTTATTCCATAATGTTCCCATTAGTGTTTTAATGCATTATTAGGAAACTTATCATTTTCAAAATTAGGTATTTTTCTTACATATACATCCTAAAAAACAAATTAATTTAGAAATTCATTTTTAACATCCATTTAAGATCATTTAAATCCATGAAAATAAGTATAAGCTAATAATTTTATAATAGATTCTAATATAGAAAAACTAGAAAATATTTAATCATAATGATGCAATTATTCTTGAAAATAAACACTACTAATAATTTAGCCTTGTTTCTATTAATATTTCCAAATACATTTAGTTTATTTATAGAAATAAATTTATTGTAAAATACATTAGAATATTAGGTCGTTAAATTAATTCCCATATTTTTTTTGAAAATTATGTTAACTCTTCTTCAATTTCATGTGTCCAATTAGAATCAGTCGAGGACTCAAAAATATTTTTATTCCCAAAATAATAATTGAATACATGATGAACATAAAAAATTAAATGCTATATGGTTTGTATTCTTCAGTCAAAATTTCCAGTAACATTGTGTAAATGATGTTACATGCATTTTTTCCATGAATTTTGATAAAAATAACTATCCACCTCAAGATTTCCATTGTTATTTTGGGGTTCAACCTCCCCAAAATATAAATCTATAATCATTTATTATGTTTATATAAATAATTATTATTTTTATTAATATTGTTTTCATCAAATTTTAAATAAATGTATTCTTATACATTCATGATTATTTTATTATAAACCTTATATGATTTAATAGTGTTTTCATCTCCAAAAAATATATGTTCATAATATCATGAATAAAATTTATCTAACGAATCCTTTTTATTAATAATATAGACCTTTGAACAAAATACTCTAAAATATAAAACTTTTGTTTTTTTCTTATATACTTTCTATAATATATAATCATTAAATTAGGTCTTACAAGACCACTATAAGAAACATAAAAGGATTAATTTACAACATCTACCAAAAATATATTAGTTTATTAAATTCATTTAACTTAGTTAGATATATTTTATGTAGTTTCATAAATTTAATTCCCAACACACTTTTTTTGTGGTTTACTTGTGAAGAAAAATATGAGAATAGAAAATATCAGTAAATAATTTTTCAATTTATAAATTCAAAAACATTCCACCCCAAAAATTTACAAAAAATATTATTTTCTTCCATTTATAATTGTGTTATATCATAAAATTAGAATAAAATTTTGAAACACTCTTGAAACTATGAGAATGAAAATAAACCATTTTCAACCGATTAAAATTTTCTAGAATTATAAAAAACATTTATCCAATAAGAATAATATTAAATATATTTCCAAATATAAAAATATGAAGGATATGAAGAGTCATTATAGTTTTCTATTATTTAATAACTCTGAATGAATATTTATGATGTTTACTTTATATTCATGAATCCCAAATGTAATTGTTGCCCACATCCAATCATTAAATTCTTATGACTTTTTAGTATTTGGAAAAATTGTAAAATATATTAAAGTTAATAGGAAAAATCGTACTACATAAGATGTTATCTAATTTTATAACACTTAGAGACATAATGTTTTATTATTTAATTCAGAAAAGTTTATTGATTTAATATTGTCTCTTTATTTTCATAAAACATGAAAAATTAATACATTAAAAGTATACAATTATCGTTTTAAAATTTAAAATTAATTCCACTATCAAATTATTTGGATATATTAATCAAAATATTTTTTAAACAATTGTAAAATATATCTTTTAAATTGATTGAAAATTATGAATTACCAACTTATTCAAAAGATTTTTCAATACCTTTTGAATTTTCACTAAATGTAACATTTCATCAATCAAATTAGTTAAATGATACAAAATTTTAAGAGTACCTTATCATATATCTAGAATATCCATTTCTCATATACCATGTTTCTTTCTCCATACTTCCAAAAAAACATTCTACCAAATTAATTTTAATACAATTTTTTACACATGAATTCATAATACTAAAAGGGTTATGAAAATAATTATTTGAAACCCAAATGTATATCTAATATTTATTAATATGTAATTAAAAGGACAATAATTTAGAAAAAAATTGAATTGTCTAAGATATTATCTTTAATATAAATAATGGTCATTTGTATAATTACCATTCAATTGAAATCTAAAACACATATTAGTAAATACACATCCCATTGAATGATTAAAAAAAATTCATATACATTTTTAGAAAATAATTTTCATTACAATAACAATTTTATGAATTATTAGATGTTCCCATGATTTCAATTTTATCTTAAAACTATCTTTGTTGAAAAAATTTGGATAGATCTATTTTTAATCATTATGTATAATTTTTTAGCAATTAATTTTACCTTAAATTAGACTTGATATTTATTTTATCATCCTCATTATTTAGTGAAATGAAATAATTATATTTATAATTTCCAGATTTAACATTTGCATTTTCAAAAGAAATATTATTATTATCCTATCAAATTTTATCCTTAAATTCCATAAGTATTTTTTCAATTTTTGATTTATATAATTCTCCAACCAATCAATTTAATTATATAACTCATATAAATATGGTTTTCAAATTCAAAATCAATTGAGAAATAATGAATACTACTAACCACATTTTTTGATTCCATTATGTATTGTTTTACTATATCCTTTTTAGAATAAGATTCATTTCATGAATTTTAATCTTCTATATAGATTTAGCCAACTACAAGTTATATCTTCAAATTATTTTATATCATTCATCTCTTCATATAATAATTTATATTTAAAAAAAATTATTGATATGGCCACTCGTCCGACATTCCAAATATGTTAATTCAAGAACATCATTTTAAATAGAATTATCTTTTGGACTCTCTTTTTTATTATCCCTAGAATAATATATTATAGATATTATCATATATAACTTCTTCATATTTTATATTCCATTATCAACATGATAAATGTCATTCATATCATTCTCGTATATCATAGAATCAAATGAGTTAGTAGGAACAATTAATGTTATAAATGAAGTGCCATTAATTTTGCTACATTTTTCTATAGAAATGTTCATTAGATTAATATCATATTGAAATAAATATCTATTGAATTCTTTAATATTATATTTTTTAAATTTATTTCCTTAATCAATATAAATGTTATTGACATGCCTTTTCAAGGATAAAACTCTAAAAATTCTTTTGACCTAAATATTATTATCTACTGATTCCCTTGAGGAATTAACACCATTTTCAATAATATAAAATTTATGAAACCTTTGATTAAAATTTTTTTGTTCTACCTTATCATATTCTTGATACTCATTCCTTAAAACTACATGTATTTTTAAATTTATTTTACCAGATCCATAATGAGTAGTTTGAAAAGTCATCTAGATATCATGAGTTGTTTTAGAATATGAATTATTACAAAATATATATATGATTTTAAGAAAATTTTGAATATTTTTATTAAATAGATAAGAACATATTTTAAACCATAATAAAAATATAGAGAATCAAGATCAGCCTTAGGATGTTTTTAGTGTTTTGCCATTATTTTTCCATGATAAATACTTAATTTTTAATACGAGGATCTCATCTAGTCTTCCCTAAAATCCATAATCATTAAAATCAAATATGGGTGGTCTTTGAAGAATCCATTCCTAATTTTTACATTTCCCTTCCATCACAAAAATATGATTCCCTATAATAGAAAATTCTAGGATATACTATTTATCTAAAATAAATATGATAATAAGAAAAAAAAATACTTGATATATCCAATATCTAAAATAAATGGTTTGATCATTTTCAGTTTATATTAGCAGGGTAAAAAAGGTTTTTAATTGAAATTTTTTTAAAAATAAATTATGTATCAGTTAGATTATACAATTAACTAGAAATAAATATTACAAAAGTTGTTTTTATAATATTTTGGATCAAATTTATACCATGTTTAGTCTTTACACTCTAAACATGAGTGTATAACAACCATTACATATTGACCCATGCTTATCATACATTGATATTACATTATTGTTTATGAATATTCATTACAATATAAAAATTCACACCAGATGGCAGTATTTGTATAGTGTCTTTTCCAACATGAAAACACAAAAAAGTTGTCCATAGGTATAATACATCATCTTCCACTATGATCATCATTACTATTACCCTTCTTAGACATAACCTGTGAAATATTATTCTTTATAACATGGTTTAATGAAACATAAACAAGGAATATATGAGATTATCATTAGGGGTAAATAAGGATGATACATAAGCATAACATGAATATGATTGTATAAGTACATTATCATAACATTTGAAAATCATACCATTCATATGAAAGATCATAATACTGAGTTGTGGAATGATTATTGGAATTTTATAAGACATGAATCATAAGGAACCCAAAAAAACATGAACCATGGGAATGTAACATTTTTATAAGATATAGATCCATGGAAAACACAGTAGAATAGAAACAAAATTCATGGTTGTAAAGGCTTGGTACCAAGTCTATCATAGTATAATGGGTTCACTCCCCAAACCATCATAGTAGTGACAGTTCACTCCCAAGACCATAATAGTTGTCAAACTCCCATTTTGAATCAGGTCCACTCAACAATTATTTATTGTCTTTCTTGTGAGATATAAATGATTACCCAATTCATTATAGGAAGGTATAGGTCACACACCACACCCAATGAAAATCATATATATGTGTGTTATATGATCATAAAAGAATCATCACATAATAAACAATGAAATTATATGGGTTTCATAAAAATTTCATCATATCATAACATGTACAAAAGATATATGTTTCATAATCATTTTATCCTTTTATCATTTCATAACCCATAGAAAAAACAAGTGGCTTTCATTAAAATTTTATCATGGTATAAATAGTGTAATATAATCATGTTTAACAAAAATAATGCCATAATAATAATATTACTTTAGGAGAATTAGATAAGAATTGTATCCATGGTTCATATCCCTAGTAAGGAATATATAACATCTACATATTTCATCATAGTTGGATAAGGATTTTGATCGATCATTTAAAACCTTATTTGAGGAAAATAATCTTCCCTCTATTAAAAATAATTTTAAAAATGTATAAAAGTTTTAAAACATTTTCTTCAAAAATAAAATTGAATACATATAAATGAATCTTAAAATAAAATAATGATCATGAGGGAATCAATATTGTTTCCTGCAATACACATAATGATGGTGATTTCATTCACATTTCCAGTAATATCCAAATGGGAATTATTTGGAAAATGACATGAAAATTCCATAATAAAGTAATAAATGGGTCAATAGATATATTTAAAATAATTGGAGAATAATAAAATAGCTTTAGTAAAATTTTAGAAAACATGGTTCTAGAAGAAAAAAATTTCCGAGAAAGGTGATAAATAATATCATAATTTCTTAAAAACATTATTTCAATTATCTTATGAACCAATGAGTGGAATTTTGGTATTATTACATGAAAATATAATTTATTGACACATTAGAAAAAAAATCATGTGTTCTTTTACAGTGGATCATTCTGTTGTATCATTATAAACATAATAAAAAACAACCCTAATAAACAATGAGATTGTGGCATAAAATCAATACCCCTTTAGTAACATTGAATCATAAGTAAAAAAAGGAATAAAATACAATGGAACATGAAATATCGTAAATAAATTCATTATATTACATGTTGATGGGTCTTTATATACAATACATGAAAGATTATCGATACATAACATAACATATGTCTCAAAGAAGGAAAATTAAGAAAAAAATCCCTAACCTTTTTTCTTTCCTTATATTGTCCATATTGAAGCATTCTATATAATTATTCTATGTTTATTATAAATATATTATAGGAAATTATTTATATATATCATATCATACATGATTTTATTATGACCTTTTATTAATTGTTTAGTAAGAGTTCCATGTCAAATTTCTGTTTCAGGTAATAAGCACTTTGTTTTTTGTATATGTTTTTATTTTTTATTTTTTATCCTCATAATTTGATAAGGATCCATAATCCCAATCATTTTAATGATGAAATAATTATAATATATATTTACTATATAATTATAAATAAAAAACTATAAATGATAGAAATATAAACTGAAATACATTGTTTATGGAGATGGTAGGTTGTATGTACACATGAACGTTGTTTCGATTTTCAGGAAGTATTGAATGGAATAAATGTAAATGATATAGTATAATTATAGAATAATGTTTTTTCATATATATCACATATTTTAATTAAAATCATCCTTATTACCTTCAATGTAAACCCTGAAGGAATCACAACACATCATGAGGAGGTAGTCTATTGTGCACAAAATCAACATTATCATATTCCCATAAAAAGGAAATCATGAATTTATGTGTGATATATTAAATAAAAAATATTGATAATACCATATATATAATTTGAAAAAAATTAATATACACTTTTCTCCAACCTTGATAGGTGTTAATGTATAATCCAATGGCATGGGTTCACGATTCGATAGTCCACTGTACACATGAACCGTGATTTTGTACCCCATTTTATGGAAGTGAAGAGAGATTTAGGTAATTCCATAAAAACACCTCATTAAATAGAAGATACTAGTATTATTATAACTTCATGTTATAATAATAATTTATGTAGGATTTGGAGGTAATAAAAAAACCTCATTGATGAGTGTTACCTCTTCTTCAGGTGTCCTCTTTAGATTTTCCCCAAAATCTGTACTTGGAGGGATTTATGATAAAAATTATTCTTCTTAGATGAGATGATTTAATATTGGATGTGATTTCTATAGGTATTAAATAATAAAAAAAAATTAAGTATGAATAAGGGAGGAGATTTTGTGGCCTTTTATAAGCAAGTTGAGTGGCACACTTGAAATTGTTTATAAAAAAAGTGTACCCATGTTTCTCACATGGGAAAAGGATTAAAATGGATGTATTTAAAAAATTAGAAATGGTATGTCATAAATATGTCCCTAAAATTGATTTTATTAAATTTTATAGGTAATTTTATACAATATAATTTTGGTTTAAGTGCTCGGTAAACATATTTTTATAATAACTATGTTAAATATTTTTTATTGTTTTTAAATTTAATTTTCATAAACCATTATGTTTAAAATATTAGATAATATAAATTATTATTATTAAAATTTATCAATAAATTTTCTCTAGATTCCATTCATATATATTTCAAAATGTAATATAATATTATTCCAGTAGACACGATGGGAAGACAGTTTTTAAAAGAGAAAATGTCGAAAAATTTGAAATGTTTTTATGTCTAAATTCAATATGAAATTGACTTATATTACCTAAATTGGATTAATGGATGTAATTTTACTTTAAACCCAATTTAAAATATAATTTATCTTTATAAATTACTAATATATGGTTTTCAATTAAAATTCATTATTTTTCACAATTCACTAAAAAATGAAACTCTTCCGAAAAATCCTAAAAATTAATCATATGTTATTTTTGACAAAATTATTTTAAAAGTGATGATTATATTATTAAATTAATTTTTTAAAATTGTGAAAAAATTATTTAATTGCTATTTAAAAAATACGTTTTTTTTTTGAAAAGTGTATTTGGTAAATATATAAATATTTTATGAAAAATTATTTATTTTATTATAAATATTTTTTAATTATAAAAAACATTATAAATAGTATTTTAAAATTATTTATTATTATTCATATCACTATGTTCAATGACTTTGTTTTAATTATCGCTTTTAAATAACTATATTAATAATATATCGTGGTCTTCTTTAAACTAGGTGTCGTGTATAATGCATTCTAACCAATTGTTTTATGTAAAATATTCCTATCATGGTTATTCATGTGATAAAAGATATCATATAATTTAATTTATTGAAAAGATAATTCATAAAAACTATAGGTGTTTCATTCTACCCCCTTAAAATGAACTTTTCCCCCTAAATTTTTCACTCTGATATAAATAAATGAAGATAATTATGTGTCCTAGTATCTTCAATATTCCATATAGATTATTAAAACTATTGGTTTCTCCCAAACAACATTTACATTGTTTGTGGTCTCATAATTCAATGGTTTTATAAATGATAAAATTATTTTTGATAGCATATGTGATACGCAACATCGAACCTGAACAAAAAAAATTATTATTTCAGAAGACCATTATAAAAACGACATTATTTTTGACTGTATGAATAAGATTAAATTCATTATGAAATTTATAAATATATATTTCCTACTCATCATAAATATATTGATAATCTCATAGTAAATAATCACTCAATGTTTTTTAATGTATTTTTGTTCTTTAAAAATGATTTTTATTTATTTTATGAAATAAAAAATTATAATTTTTTTATAAAACAATTAGAAACATTACATAATAAAATGAAAATTATTTTTTATATCAGAATATCAAATTTAAATTTGGGTGAAATTTTTTTACCTTCCAAAAAATAACAATTTTTAGTGTAATAGTGAAAAATTCCATCTTTTTAAAAAACCTCATTTCTTTTAATATATTAAGTAATTGAAAATTACTATTATTTGTTAAATATAATATAAATATAAGTCTCTGGCCTTAAACATTACTTAATATTTAATTAAATGAATAATTCACATTGAGGATCTTTTCAGGTTTAGAGTTTTAGTGAATTAGGACATAACTATTACATCTCAAAGATTACAAGGTAGACACATCTACTCAGTCTCAATTTTTTTCACAAAATATAAACTCTTGAACAAAAAAGTCATGTCTAGTTCAATGTTTTAGACATCATCAAATTTCCTTGATCCCATCCTTGAACGTATTCCATTTTAAGTCCTATGTAGAAATATTTCAAAAACTTGGGATGAGCACAAAAAGCTCAGTAAGGGATATAAAAATACGGGAAGGAAACATTACTCCACATATAATTAAGAATCAATGAAAACACAATTTACTCATAAAACATAATAAATTTAAAATACCTCAGGAAATCATAATATTTATTAATATCTCATAGAAATCATAAGACATGAAGGTAACTTTAGGCATACATAACATACATACATTGTAGCTATCACAGGTATATAGGGAGTCACATTTGGAATACCCATCACAGTATATTACCGAAATCTATTAAGAGAAACAATAATGTGTACCTCTGTCACGTTACCCAATGCATTAGAGAGCTATATCGGGCTCACCCGCCCTTAGTTTATCTTGTAACCACCAGTCTTCATAAACAATGCCTAAGAACCATAACATAATCGTATCATATAAAACATGCATAAAGAAAACACAATATTCAACCATTCAATCACAAGATATCAATACACCAAAATGATCTAATCAAAACTTTATCAAAACCATTTTAAAATCCAAAATAAAAGAAAATTAAAACGTGGTATTTATTTTTTTCATTTTTAAAAAAAAGTTCTGGCTTGTAGAGGAAGCTGAAACTCTAATAATGGTCACGGTGGCGGAGAAGTTGTTATCGCCGCATATGTATGACAAAACATTCCTTTTCTCTCTTAGTAAATCACTTCGTATAAAAATATTCCTTTTTAATAAAAGTCAATGTCAAATGGGTTTATACAATGTATAAAAAAAATTTGTGTATAAAACAAAATATACCTCAATGAAAGGAGATTGAAACAAAGTCCCTTATAAAGATGGTATCCTTAGATTAAGGATAAATCAATAACATAATTATGTGTGAAAATTATAAATACACCCAATATAATATGATATTATGTGTAAAACAATCAGAGGTCATCCACACATATTCATAGTATGACATAATCATGAAATAGTAGTTTAACCCAAAGAATTGAACTTGGGTTAAGAAGTTCCCTTGCAAAAATTCGTCAGCCTAACGGCGTCACTTTAAAATTTCATAAAATGAGTTGATGAGAGAGAAAATGGTATCTCATCACTTGGGCATAAAATTTACATCAATAAGGATATATAAGAACATATCCCAACATAATAAGATGCGAATTAAAAGACATAACAAAAGAAGTCTTTTAAAAGGAGGAGGGTGAAAGGTTCCCTTACCGACTTGGATAACTTTCGAAACGTACACCCCATGAAAGAAAGACTATAAAAAATTAATTTAAATACCCATAAAGGAAATTATATTATAAAATTATTAGAGTAATGGGCAGTACATACACCACTCAATGGAAGTGGTGGCAAATGTAGCATAAATCTCACAGGGAATAAAAGTGAGATGAAAAATCCCTTACGAAAACTCGGCAGCCTAACGGCGCCACTTAAAACTTCCAAAAATGGATTTATGAGATCAAATAGGGTCTCTCATAATATTAAAATAAAAATTATAGTATTTGGAATATAAAATAACATCCCCGAACATAATAAATATGAGCTTAAAAGGAATGACATAAAAGAGAGTACTTAAAAAGAAAGAGAGAGGTAGGATCTGTTACCTCGTGTCCGACTTGACTCGATCATTATTTAATCTCTTGAATAATAAACTTGAGTTAATTTCTACTTTCTTAAGAAAATTTTGAAAGTTCATTATTCCTTTTATATCACTTATTACCATGTAATTAACATTTTGTAATTATTTAAGTTAATAACGGTCGTTTTGTCGATCATTGGTACTTGACTCAAAAATAAACTCTTTATAATTACAAGTTGTTCATGTGGTAAAATATCCATTATATCCAAAATAATATTCATGATTTAGATATCATATATATTATATATATCCAGTATATATATGCATTTATAATATTACATAACATTTAGAGGTAAGAAATGAAATGCACTGTTCATGGGGACGGTAAGCCATACGTACGCATGAACGCTACTTTCATTTATATTTCGTATTTAATGTAAATATATCATAATGATATAAAAGTATATTATAACTCCAGTATAATATCATATCTAATATTATTAACTCCATCCTTTACATGTCCCACATTTGGCATTAACAAATCAAATCACTTTGAGGGGGCGGTAGTCCGCACTTCCTAAAATGAAGATATCGCGTTTACCCATAATGGAAACCATTAAGGTATGACATAAATAAAAAATACAGATTATTAAGGAAAACATAAAAATATTATATATCATATATAAATATAGTGACTTCTCAATGGAAACCTTTGAAGGTGTTAAAAGAATATTGAGCAATCATCGTTTCGTGATGCAGAAATTTGTCATCCACGGAAACAGTATGTTATTTAACCATTAGACGTAGGTGTGTGTAAGTGTAGCTCGAACCCTTATTATAACAACATCCTAGTATATTTAACTTACAGTTATTGTTAAAAAAAGGAATAAAAAGATTTTAGGGGGTTGGAGAAGCAAAATAAAACAAAAGAACATAAGAGAGGACATTACCTTTAAATCGGGTAACTCTTTTTGATTTGAGCCCAAAGGCTTCCTTGGAAAGGATTCTGACCAAAGTGAGGCTTCTAGGATGAAGAGAGGGATATTTGGAGCTTATTAGAGAAGATTTTGTATGAGAAAATGGGATTGAGAATTGTGAGAGATTGGTAGGAAGTGGGGTCTTTGTATAAGGGAGAGGAGGGGCTCTTTTGGAAATCTGGAAATTATTATTTTATTATAAAATTAAATTCGGTTTGTAAAGCTCCAAAATTAATTAAAGTAGAAGATAAGGTGGTCCATGTTCGAAATAAAATCTTACAATATTAATTGGACAAGTTTTGGATATTATTTTAAACATTATCTTCTTATTTATTTAAATCATTCATTAATGACGTAAACACTGCACCATCATTGTGTCATAAATAATTTTATTTTTTTGATGTCTAAAAATACTAAACAAATTACAATGTTGTAGGAAATGGTTTTAGATTTCTAATGAGTATTTATAGTAAAATATATAACATATATAACCCCATGTAATATTTTTTTAGTAAAATATTTCATGTTTGTGATATTTTTATTTTTACTTTAAATAAAAGGTATTAATGTCATTATCACCCCAAGTGGCTCCATGGGGTCCCAAAAATTGACCCATGGTTTTTATTGGTCGGTCAGGACTCAACCAATATGGTTAGGACATGTGTCAAGATATTTTTATATATTTATAATATCATTTTTATCTTAAATTACACTAATTACCTCTAATCGCGGTTAACAAAACTCAAAAGTAACTGTTCACCAAAAAAATATTTTACTCCTATTGAACCACATTTTATATCCTAATGACAACCATGTATGTAATCTTTTTTTTAAATTAAAATCACAGAAGTGGTAAAGTTTCATTTAAACGAAAAATCAGTTCTTTAACTACCACTTAGTGGTTTAACTATTCATTAAAAATTGAAGTTTTTCAGAAAAATACAAAAACATCACCCTAAGCTATATTTGATATTCCGAATTCAAAAATGATGTCTATTTTAAAAAACTAAAAACATAAAATTTTCATTAATTAATTTAATTATTAATTCCCGTTGTCAAAACAAATAGCGTGTTTTTAAGAAACAATATCTATTAAAATATTGACACTAGTTTCAGTGCAATTTCAAAGTGAAATTAATTCCAAAGAACACCATTGGATTAAATGGTTAAAATATATTCTAATTCAATTTAAAACCAATTCAAAATATGATCTAATAATAAAAATAAATTAGATTAAAAAGAGGTTTTGAATTAAAATACTACATTTTCACAAAAACTGATCTTTATCGGAAAAAATAACAAAAATTTACACAAATTAAATTTTGATGTCTAGATTCTAAAGAAGGATTTTATTTTGTCAAATATAATATATAAAATATTAAAAAGTATATTTAAAAAGGGTTCTCCATCAAAAGGAGGTTAATCGACCTTTTAAAGAATATTAAAAGATTTATGCTTAAAATTGGATTCATTCACATTTTAAGCCTCTAACATTTATTGGAAAAAAGTAAAAATAGTTGACAAACATATATAATCATTTTGTAGTTATTTATGTTCATTCCCTCCATTACAACGGCTGGGTGTTAACTACCATTTAAAATAATATTATTTTATTATTAGAGTGCAATGTAAGATTTCAATGAAACTCATTGTTGCGTATTGGGTACGCCATCGAGCATAGCATTCCCTTTATATTAATACTAACATTTTATTCACAAATATGTATAAATATGAAAAATTAATATTCTTTATTTACCTGGGATGTTACATTCTTCCCCCCTTTTGGGAATTACATCCTCACAGTTTTTAAAATTCGGCTTAGAAAATTCATTGAAAAGCCCACATTGGAAAAGGAGTAAATTAAACTGTCACTTTAAAAGAAAGAAAGGGAGGTACAAAGGTCACCCGAGTTATCCCATACTAGGATTACATGTATGGAAACATGGATATGGAATAAAAAACAAAGGGTCATGTTCTGAGGGAGAGTGAAAGAAAACATGTTTAGGAGAAAGTTAACCACCAGAAAATCACAAACTGGTGATGGGTTAAACGGTATTTGATTCCCCAATATGAAAAGTTAACAGGCAACATTTTGTTCTTAAGTTACTTTTAATTGAGTAATTTATTTATGAGGCTAACTAAATCATAAGGAAACATACTTAATTCTCGTGTATACTCTCATCTCCTACTCTATTTCTTACACAAACTCATATTTTCTCCAATAGACGAGTATTTAGGATGACTTGCTCACATTAAGAGAGATATAATCAACTTCTTGAGAATCACCTAATCCACAAAAGAGAACTATACATTTCCCATGTCTTTATAACTTAACCAAAACCAAAACTAAAAAGGTTATTACAAGATTAGATAATCCCAAAACGGATAATTTTTTTTTACAAAAAGAAAAACTACTCCTAATCTCCAAAATTTGTCAAACAGTACCCAAAGTTCAACAAAGACCATTCAATAAACATCTATCCATAAAATTCTTCAAAGTAAACAAAACTATGATTGAAACCCAAATCTCTGAAATATTTAATCACATAGTCTTCTGAGGTAAATCTTAACATTTATCTCTAAATAACATCAGCTTCTCTTAAAGTCTCGTATTGAAAAGAAATTAACCTAATCATATAACCTTCATGATAGGTCAATCATTTCCACAGATAACCCAAAATAAACTTACTCTTGATTAATAAAATCATCTAACTAAAAAGAATTAGTCCAACCAACCAGGGACTTCACGTAGTCTTTTGGTAGGCGATAAAGAACAGTCGCACTTTGGTTGTGGGTTCGATTCCCGCAGCTTTGTCTAACGTGATGGGTTGTCACACAGTCTGTGTGTTGTACTTTTTCCAAAACAACATAATTCTTAAAACATTACCCAAAATGAGATAAAATCTTCAAAAATGACCATAACATAATTTAACCTCAATTTTATCTCATGTCGTTCATATTCCATCATAACATATAGTAACCCATAATTACCTGAAAAGTAAAGATCATATAAACCCTAATGGTTACCTTTATAATTATTACCTGAACTTCCACTTTGAGTTGGTTCTCTCATACATGATGCATTAGAGAACTCACCAAGTTTCAAGTGGTTGATCATAACTCCTGATAGTTGGTTTAGAATAACCACGATATTTTTCATTAAATCCTCTATTTCATCCAGTCTCTTAATCAGAGAACCACCACAATTTCCTTCAAACCCATTGTCACTTCGGGGCCTGCTAGATCCATCCATTTACTAAAACCAAAAAGGTCAGTGTGAGTATATCAACAAAATAATAGTGTACTAAGCAGGAAGATAAACACTAAGATATAATTATCCAAGTTATCTCAAACTCGTTCCAAATTTTATAAATAACAATGACTCTATCTGATATAATAACCATTGTGTTTATACACAACTGGTCACTTATGCTTAAACAACAATCTAACCTCTAAAGTTATCTAAAACTCCCTTTGATACCAACTATAAGTCCCATGCCTTAAACATTACTTAATATTGAATTAAATGAATAATTCACATTGAGGATCTTTTCAGGTTTAGTGTTTTAGAGAATTAGGACATAACTATTACATCTCAAAGATTACAAGGTAGACACATCTACTTAGTCTCCATTTTTTCACAAAATATAAACTCTTGAACAAAAGAGTCATGTCTAGTTCCATGTTTTAGACATCATGGCTTTTCGTTGATCCCATCCTTGATCGTATTCCACTTTAAGTTTTGTGGAGAAACATTTCAAAAACTTGGGATGATCACAAAAAGCTCAGTAAGGGATATAAAAATATGGGAAGGAAATATTAGTCCATGTATACTTAAGAATCAATGAAAACACACTTTACTCATAAAACATAAGCAATTTAACATACCTCATGAAATCATAATATTTATTAATAACTCTTAGAAATCATAATACATGAAGGTAACTTGAGGCATACATAACATACATACATTGTAGTTATCACAGTTACATAGGGAGTCACATTAGGAATACCCATCATAGTATATTCCCTAAATATATTAGGAGAAACATTAGCGTTTACCTCTGTCACATTACCCAATGCATTGGAGAGCTATATCAGGCTCACCCGACCATAGTTTATCACAGAACCACCTATCTTCATAAACAATGCCCAAGAACCATAACATAATCGTATCGTATAAAACATGCATAAAGCAAACACAACATTCCACCTTTCAATCACAAGATATCAATACACCACATTGATCTAATCAAAACTTTATCAAAACCATTTTCAATACCAAAATAAAAGAAAAATAAAATGTGGTATTTATTTTTTTCATTTTTTTAAAAAAAATTCTGCCTTGTAGAGGAAGCCAAAACTCAAATAATGGTCACGGCGGTGGAGAAGTCATTGTCACCGCATACATAATAAAAAACATTCCTTTTGTCGCATAGTAAAATGCTTCGTATAAAAAGATTCCTTTTGAATAAATGTAAAAGTCAAAGGGGTTTATACACCGTATAAAATAAAGTTGTGTATAAAACAAAATATTCCTCAATGAAAGGAGATTGTGACGAAGTCCCTTACAAAGACGGTATCCTTAGATTAAGGACAAATCAATTACATAATTAAGTGTGAAAAATATAAATACACCCAATATAAGATTATATTAATTGTAAAACAATCATAGGTCATCCACACATATTCATAGTATGACATAATCAAGAAATAGAGGTTTAACCCAAAGAATTGAAATTGGTTTAAGAAGTTCCCTTGCAAAGATTTGACAGCCTAAAGACATAACTTTAAAATTTCATAAAATGAGTTGATGAGAGAGAAAATGGTATCTCATCACTTGGAAATAAAATTCATATCAATAACTATATATAATAACATATCCCAATATAATAATATGTGAATTAAAAGACATAACAAAATAATTCTTTTAAAAAGAGGAGGGTGAAAGGTTTCCTTACCGACTCGGGTAACTTTCGAAACATACACCTCATGAAAGAAGGACTATACAACATTAATGTAAATACCCATAAAGAAAAGTATATTACACAAATATTAGAATAATGGTCAGTACATAAACCACTCAAAGGAAATGGCGGCAAATTTAGCATAAATCTCACCAGAATAAAAGTGAGATGAAAAATCCCTTACGAAAACTCGACAACCTAATGGTGCCACTTAAAACTTCCAAAAATGGATTTATGAGATCAAATAGGGTCTCTAATAATATTAAAATAATAATAAAAATATTAGGAATATAAAATAGCATCCCCAAACATAATAAATATGATCTTAAAATGAATGACATAAAACAGAGTACTTAAAAAGAAAGAGAGAGGTAGGATCCCTTACCTCATGTCCGACTTGACTCGATCGTTCTTTAATCTCCTGAATAATAAAATTGAGTTAATTTATAATTTCTTAAGAACCATTTTCAAGTTCATTATTCCTTTTATATCACTTTTTACCATTTTATGAACACTTTGTAATTATTTAAGTTAATAACGGTCGTTTTTCGATCATTGGTACTTGAGTTAAAAATAAACTCTTTATAATTACAAGTTGTTCATGTGGTAAAATATCCATTATATCCAGAATTATATTCATGATGTAGATATTATATATATTATATATATCCCGTATATATATGCATTTATAATATTACATAACATTTAGAGGTAAGAAATGAAATTCACCATTCATGGAGACGGTAAGTCGTACGTATGCATGAACGCTACTTTCATTTCTATTTCATATTTAATGGAATGAAATCAAAATGATATAAAGGTGTATTATAACTCCAGTATAATATCATATGTAATATTATTAACTCCATCCTTTACACGTCCCACATATGGCATTAACGAATCAAATCACTTTGAGGGGGCGGTAGTCTGCACTTCCTAAAATAAAGATATCGCGTTTACCCATAATGGAAACCATAAAGGTATGCCATAAATGAAACATAAAGAAGATTAAGGAAAACATAAACATATTATATATCATATATAAATATAGTGACATCTCAATGGCCACCTTTGAAGGTGTTAAAAGAATATTGAACAATCATCGTTTCGTGTGGCAGAAATTCTCCATCCACGGAAACAGTAAGTTCTTTAACCATTAGGCATAGGTGTGTGTAATTTTATCTTGAATACTTCTTATAAAAGCATCCTAGTATATTTAAGATATTGGTGTTGTAACAAAATAAAGTAATAAAAAGAGTTTAGGCGGTTGGAGAAGCAAAATAAAACAAAAGAACATAAGAGAGGACATTACCTTTAAATCGGGTAACTCTTTTTTATTTGAGCCCAAAGGCTTACTTCGAAAAGATTATTCCCAAAGTGAGGCTTCTAGGATGAATAGAGGGATATTGGGAGCTTATTTGAGTAGATTTTGGATGAGAAAAAGGGCTTTATAAGTGGTAGATATGGGTAGGAAGTGGGGTCTTTTTATAAGGGAGAGGAGGTGCTCTTTTGGAAATCTTGAAATTATTATTTTATTATAAAAATAAATTCGGTTTCTAAAGATCCAAAATTCATTACAGTCGATTATAAGGTGTTCCATGTTCGAAATAAAATCATAAAATAAGAATTGGACAAGTTTTGGATATTATTGTAAACATTATCTTCTTATTTATTTAAATCATTCATTAATGACGTAATCATTGCACCATCATTGTGTCATAAATAATTTTATTTTTTTGATGTATAAAAAAATAAAAAAAATTACCATGTTGTGGGAAATATTTTTATCTTTCTAATGAGTATTAAAATTCAAAAATATAACATATATAAACCCATGTAAAAATTGTTTTAGTAAAACAATACATGTTTGTGATATTTTTATTTTTACATTAAATAAAATGTATTAATGTCATTATCACCCCAAGTGGCTCCATGGGGTCCGACAAATTGACCCATGGTTTTTATTGGTCTTCCATGACTCAACTAAAAAGGTTAGGACATGTGTCAAGATATTTTTATATCTTTATAATATCATTTTTATCTTAAATTACACTAATTACCTCTAATCGCAGTTAACAAAACTCAAAAGTTACTATTCACCAAAAAAATATTTTCATCCCATTGAACCACATTTTACATCCTAATAACAACCATGTATGTCAGATTTTTTAAAATTAAAATCACATATGTGGTAAAGTTTCATTTAAACGAAAAATCAGTTTTTTAACTACCACTTAGTGGTTTCACTATTCATCAAAAATTGAAGTTTTTCAGAAAAATACCAAAAATTCACCCTAAGCTATAATTGATATTCCGAATTCAAAAATGATGTCTATTTTACAAAAATCAAAACATAAATGTTTCATTAATTAGTTTAATAATTAATACCCACTGTCAAAACAAATAGTGTGTTTTACGATACAATATCTATTAAAAGATTAACACTAGTTTAAGTCCAATTTCAAAGTGAAATTAATTCCAATGACCACCATTGTATTAAATGGTAAAAATATATTCTAATTGCACTTTAAAACAAATTCAAAAGATGATCTAATCATATAAATAAATTTTATTATAAAGAGTTTTTGAATTAAAATACAACATTTTCACTAAAACTGATCTTTATCGGAAAAAATAACAAAAAATTACACAAAGTAAATTTTGATGTCCAGATTCCAAAGAAGGATTTTATTTTTGTCAAATATAACATATAAAATCTTCAAAAGTATATTTAAAAAGTGTTCTCCATCAAAAGGTGGTTAATCGACCTTTTAAGGAATATTAGTAGATTTATGCTTAAAATTGGATTCATTCGCATTTTAAGACTCTAACATTTATTGGAAAAAAGTAAAAATATTTGACAAACACATATAATCATTTTGTAGTTAGTTCTGTTCTTTCCCTCCATTACAATGTCTAGGGGTTAACTACCATTTAAAATAATATTATTTTATTATTAGAGTGCAATGTAAGATTTCAAAGAAACTCATTGTTGCGTATTGGGTACGCCATCGAGCATAGCATTCCCTTTAAAGTAATATTAACATTTTATTCACAAATATGGATAAATATGAAAAAGTAATATTTTTTATTTACCTGGGATGTTACAATAAATGTAACATAATTATTCATGATTTATATTTAACAATGTTAATAACATTTAAATCATATTTATACAAATTTTATAATATGTTTATTTTTAGCTCGAAAGCACATTTTTCTGAAAACTATTTTAAAATGTATTATATTTCTCCATTTTTCTTGATTTAAAATAGTCCCTAATTGGGAGTGATATAAATTATATTTATATATTATATTTCAATAATTATTAATTGAAATTAATATAATGAATATTACTAGTTATATAGTTTTGGTAAAATCGTCTTTTCCTTAGAAGATTGCATTGTTCAAAAAACTGTGTTTCATCATACTTTCCTTTTTTATTTTAAATTATTATTTTTTGATTCAGTGATTTGAATTATATAAACTTTATTCAACATCTATAATCATAATAATTAATATTATTTTACAATTTCGGCTTAATATTTGGATAATATATATATATTAGCCAAAGAAAATATTTATTAACATAGTAAAAATAAAATATGATAATTAAGGGTAAAATATTAATAATAACAATAATAATTTGAAAAGGAAAACTGGGTAACCATAATAGTACAAATATGTATATTTAATTTTAAATTTGATAAAAATTATATTTATTCCTTTTTTTATTTTTAAATGATTATGTAATGAGTTTGATAAAATTTCATTTTAATGTGAAAAAACTAAAATTATATATTTTTTGTATTATGGAATTTAAATTAAGAAATTACATTAGATGAATTAGTGAATTTAATAAATAAAAAATATTTTAATAATATAATACTATTAATTAATTATTGTTAATTATAAATGATAAAATAATTTTTATGAAGTCAAATTCAATTATTCTAAGGGTTTGAAACCTTTTCTTGTCTAAAAACCAGCACTTCCCAATGAATGTCAAATTTTGTTTCAAAATTTAAATTCACATATATAGGGAATTAATTTGTCAAAATAAAAATTATTTTTGTAATCTTTTTGCAGAATGTATCCAACGGATAATTTTTCATAATTGTTTGAGACATTTTATTTTTTGGGTAAAAATTAAATATGGTATAGATATAAAATATGTATTATGACTTCATAATTACCCAAAAGTGATGTAATAAATTATATAAGTTGTATAAATGAAAAAATATATGTTTATCATTTAAAATAATGGGATTTTGAGTTCATTTTATAAATTTTATATGTCTTTCTTGAATCCCCCAAAGCCAATATTATATTTTCAGGTTTTAAAATTATTTCATAATGAAAATGACTCACTTCCACATCACAAAGGGTAATATTTTTTCATTAATTATTTTATTCATATAAAATAATGAAAATAAATCCTATTAAGTCGAATATATGTGAAACCCCATTGTAAGTTTGTAGTGTTTCTAGTTTATTGTATATTTTCCAAAAGCTATGTTTGATAAGTTATAAAGAATTTCCCTCTCCTTTCCAATATAAACACACAAAATATCCCCTTAATCTTCATTTAAGAACCTTGAATCTCATCCTGACTCTTACATACACTCTCTATATTCCTCCCACTGTTCTATTAATCTCTCAGAAAGCTTCTTCCATGCTTTTGGAATCACCCATTCAATGTAAGGGAATTCTCTCTCTTCTTCTCCATTCAAAAACCTTTTTTGTAATTATCCTTTAGAATATCAATTGTTTATTATTAAATTACTTTAAAAATACTGATGTACTTCAAAATTATGTCGAAAAAATTAGAGATCATGTATCACCTATCATTGTATGATTTACCTACGTCGTCTCAATGCCAATGTTTAGTAAGGGACCCACTCTTTCTTCTCTCTATTCAAGCAGCTTATTTTTATAGTCATTTTGTTTTCCAATTCATAATGTCAAGATATGCCATAAATATATCGCTATTACTTCCATTTTATATAAATATTATTATATAAAAATTTCACTCTCATTAAACTATTTTAGTACTGTCATTTTGCAGCCCAAATTATTCTGTCATATTTTCATGACATTTTTTTATTCAAACACCCTCCTTGAATTATGCCTATTAATTACAAGTATTTTATGTTGGATTATGTTTTTAAATATCCCTCATACTGTTCTTTTTTACTTCATTGTTATTTGATACCCCATTACATCTCATTTATCAAATTTTTTATTCTTTATGTAATGTTGTTATGCTGCTATAATGTCACTAACATTTTCAATTCCAATGATTTGTGACGTGTATACCCATACCCATTACCACTCAAGGTAATTAACCTAGTAATAGGTATTCATTATATATTTTTTAAATCAATGAATGTATCCCATAATCCATGATTTTGGTATTAAATGTGATAAAATATTTTCTTATGCTCTATGATATATATAGAACACTTATTCATATAACTGATTTTAAAGTGATGAGTAAACTTAGAAATAAAAAGTACTAAAATGTATTGTTTAATTTTTTAGCCTTATGATATGTCACATATTGGATTTGGTAGAGAATAAAATACATTATTGGACTTTTTCCACCATGTAATGATGTCTTGGTGGTTATCCTTAACCTATGATTATGATTTCATGTATAATGTTTTTCCCCATTTCCATTTTACCTTTGTGTTATCATGTTATATCATGCCTCTTTTTTCATGTTTATTATTATCACCCATTTTATATCCCATTGAAATTACTATTGTCTTTCACATAATAATATCTCCATGTTATTCTTATTTACCCTATTTTGTTTTATAGCTCACCCAATTATTATGTATATCCCCAAGTAATACCTTTCAATTTTGAAAGATTTGAATTTTAGAAGTATGTTATGTATGTTTTCAATTACATTTATATATCAATGTATCAAGTTGTTGTCTTATATACCTAATTACCTACTAAAACGTGGATTCCCAATATTTTAGTTTTTTGTATAGGTATTCTAATGTATTAAATCATGAATTAATATTTAATAAAGAAAAAATATTTCATAGTTGGTATTAGAGGAATTTAAATTTTATATTTGTGATTAAGATTATAAAACTTCAGGGAATGTACTAGGGATAAAACTAAACATTATAAGAAATCAGTAAATTTTAATATTTATTGAGAATGTGGTTTCCATGAAAATAAATCATGATCTCGATAATATAGGTGAATGCAACTCTATAATTGATGTACCTATGGGTGAAAACCCTTAAAACATTGTATTGAGCAAGACTCCGTTGGGAAATACTTCATGAAAATGGTCCCTGATGGACACCTGGTCTGACACTCCACGGTGATATGATTTGGTAAACTCTAAATATCATTAAGAACTATTATTAAGAAAAAAAATCAGAATAGTCTATGTTACAAAATATATCGTGGATAAAATAGATTGATGTCGAAGAATTATTATGTTAAGGAAATACATGTCATTTAAGAATTGTCCCTTTAATGTTATTTTCATTATTTTTTTGTGATTAATATTAAAAAATTACCAATCCCTATTTTTCATTATATTTTATTACATGGCTAGAAATGGGATTATTTGAGTTAATAACCAATGTGATAAGAAATGGGACTAATTCTTAATTGAGATACATAAAATAATTGGATCTCAAGTAATAAATATTTTGATTATGGTAAACTAGCTATCAAAAATAAAAATAAAAAACTAGTAAATAGTTTAATTTAAAAATATATAAAGGAGTATGAGGAAGACATATAATTTAATATCTTCTTATAAAGGTGATTAAGGGAATATGTTTAAATTTATTACATGTAAAAAATTTCATATGTTTCACTATGGGAAATACCATAAATGAACTCAAAGGTGTTTTATGTATGGAAAAATAGTATATAAAGTAGCTATTTCAATAAAAAATGGATAATATTATTGAAGGAAATAAATTACATCCAAAGGAACCCTTTTTTTAATGTATTATATTTGGAAAATATGGGCAATATCTGAGTTAATTCTTTATTCCAATGTTTAAATCCTATACATGGGAACAACTTATTCCAGGAAAATCATAGAAGTGTTTATGTATTAGTAATTTGGAATTATGTTTTGAAGCAGTATATCAATGAAATTATGGATATTAAAATCATGAAACATATATGTAATTATTCATGGTAGTCATTCTTTAAGGATATAAAAAATATGTTTAATGGTACTGATAACCTATATAAGTGATTTTTGATATGGGTGAATTTTTGAAAACACGTGGTTTAGGGATTGATGACACCTAATATTTATTTGATGTTGGGATAAACATAAAGAGTCATGGGATGTTATATCTAATATTAATCCTATGTTTAAAAGTATTAATTCAACTTTTAAACATTTATGTTATTAAGTTAAGGTATGATTAAGGATATTTTGTTAAACATATTATAGGATGTTATCTTTTTATTGAGGTGATTGATCATATTTTGGTAGGTGTTTTATTAGAAGGAGGTATATATACCCATTAGGTTTAATATAAATGATTATTTTAGAATAATGATATTATGTTTTGGGAGGTGTATAATGAAGGGTATGAGATGACCATTGAAGTTAGAACATTCTCTAAGGATGTGGTTATTTATGTTATTTGTGATATAGAGGTATTTATTTAAGGAATGATATATGTTAAAAAATGTGTATTTTTTTGAATTATAAAGATTAATATATTAATGTTTATTCATTTTCATTATTAATTTAATTTATTATTTTGATTTTGGATTTGGAAAATATATTAAGAATTGTTTTTTATTATTTGGATGATTATGTGATTCTTTAGAATCACATTTTATTGTCATTGGGATAAAAATAATATTGAGTATTAAATGTATGATGAAAAAAGATTACACTCTATTGAAAATTAATTAATGGATGAAATTATACATGTCAAGAAATGATAGTTCATTATGTTCCTATACTAAATAGAAAATTAATTCCTTAATTCTATTAAAGATCTTGAATAAAATTTTTTCAGGTTATGATCATTTTTTATGAACATATGGTGTTCTCACCCATTATAGATTATGGTTTTGGGTTGTTGAGCTTCTCCTAACCCTATTCTTTATCACCCTCTTTATATTTTATGAGTTATTTTTTTTATTCCAAGTCTATATTTTCACATCCCATAAATTTCCGTCTACTTAGAAACCTAGTTATGTGATGACCTTCATACATCCCTTTCTCTCTTTTCTAATGGATTTTTTATTAATCGTATTTATAATGTGGGTTTTCAATAAATGTATCATCATGTGTCAAAACATTATTAAACTATATAAAGATCAAATTATGAGGATAAAATTAATTATATTGGTAAGAATGTGATGCATCATGTTTTTAAAAGATAAAATTCTCTTTGAAATCAAATTTGATATGAAACAGTGAACCCAAACAAAAAATGATTATTTAAATATATCTTTTATATCCTAGCCATTAAATTTGTTGATATTAATATTATTAACTAATTTATGAAATATATTAATATTAATGTCATAAAAACATATAATTATAGATAAATTCTTAGTAATTAATCTATCAATTTGTGTTAATGTATTTTGGTTCTTTAAAAATATGTTTTCTTTAAAAGTGATTTTTATTTATTTATGTGAAAAAAATATTATGATTATTTTCTTGAAAATTTAAAAAATAAATTATATAAAATTTTATTAATTTATTATATCATCATATTAAAATTAATATAGTGTGAAATGTTTTTATTTTTTAGAAAATATTCATTTTTCCTTGAATAATAAAAAAATCCCAATATTTAAAAAAATATTTCTATGGATAAATTAAGTAATTTAAATGTCACGTTATTTTTTAATTTGATTCTAATGAAAAATAACTATTTATAAGTTATATTTAATTCAATTATTTTATTTTAATTCATTTTTATACTGAATTTTAGAAAATGTTTCATTTTAGAATTGAAAAAACATTTTTACCAAAACTATTTTAAAATACATAATTTTTTTCCAATTTAATTAATTCAAAATAAACACTAATGGGGAATGATTTAAATTCAATTTACATATTATATATCTATAATTATTAATTTAAATTCACTTGGTGAATATTAATAATTATATATTTAATGTAAAATAACCCCTTCTATGGGAAAAAAATCATTTTTCATAAAACCATGTTTCATCATGCTTGAATGTTTTTTAAATTAAATTCTTTCACATATTTGAATTGAATTATCCCAAAATATAATCCATATTTATAGTATTAATAAATAATATTAGTTAATATGATCAAATTTAATTTTGGAAAATATGCATATTCAACGTAGTAAATATTTATAACTATAGTAAAACTAAAATAGGTCAATTAAGGGTAAAATAAAAATAATAGTTGTAATAATAATAATTTAATAAAGATAAAAAAGGTTTACCCTAATAGTATGAATATTTATATTTCCATTTAAGTTAAATAATAATTATATTTAATACTTATTATTTTTACTTTATAAATGATTAATCAATTTGTCGGAAAAAATTTAGTTTTTATTGTGACAAAGCTCAAATTTTATTTTTTATTAATATAGAATTTTAATTAAAATTCCATTTTGATGAAATCATGAATTTTAAAAATTGAAGATATTTTTATAAAATGATAATTTTATGTAATTTTTATTAATTAAAAATTATTATATAATTATAATGAATAAAATTTAATTCTTAATAGGGGTCAAAACATTTATTTCCAAAAAATCATTTCTCAATAAATATCAACTTTTTTTGGAAAAGTTAAAATTCATATTTTTATATACATATTTAGAAAAAAAACTATATTATTTTTGGAATCATAATGTCGTAATCTTCCAGTGGTGGATTTTTTTAATTTTCTAATACAATCAACCTTTCGGGTAAAAATTATATATGATAAAAATATAAGGTGTGTATTATAACATCATAATGACATGAATACTCTATAATAAATTCTATATATGGTATCAATGAATAAATATATGTTTTACATTTAATATAATGTTATTTTTAGGTTATTTAATTAATTTTATAAATCTTGTATGATTCCTCAAAAATTTATATTATTTTTTATTTTTTAAAAATCATTTCTTTATGAACATGACTCGGATCCACATCACCAAGAGTAATATTTAAATTCTTTCATCCATTAGACATTCAAAATAATGAAAACCACTCATGTTTTGCATAGACCATGGAAAAACTCGTGTTATGTTTAGTGTTTTTGATTACATTAAGGTATAGATTCAAAAACCTATGTTTAGGAAATAATGAAGAACTCCCCTATCTTTTCCTACATAAACACATAAAAGATATCATTCTTCTTAACTAAAAATTCTTGGTGAGAATACTTAATCTGACCTCCCTTCTCTTTAGTCCTCTGATTTTCTTTTAATCACTATATAAGCTCCTCCCAAGAATTTGGAATGACCCTCTCAAGGTAAGGGACTTCCCTCTCTTCTTTTCATTTCATGAGAAATCTTTGTAATTAACCTTTTGAATCTAATTTGGTTATGTTTTCATGACTTTATAAACATCCCTATAATTTAAAAATTATTTCCTAACAGTGAATAATCATTTATCCCCCCTTTACATCATTTAATTAAGTCGTTACTATGTGAAAAGTTACTAGGGGATCTATCATGTCCCTTAATTCAAGCACATTGTTATTGTAGTGAACTTTTTTTCAATTCCTAACGTTTGGATAGAATTTATCAATATATGAAGTACTTAAAATTTGATATAAAAGTGATGATATACCCATGCCATAGTAATTAAACCACTTCATAAATCTTTAAATACTATTGTTATGCTATCAGGATTATTCTATGATTTTTCCATGGAATGTTTTTATTCAGAAACACTCATTGTCTTATTATTAATAATTTAAAAAAAATTAATTTGGATTTTATTATTTAATTCTCCTAGTACTTTGGTTTTTAATTAAAAGTGATTAGAGAACCCATTAACTCTAATGGATCCATTTTAGTATTCTTTATTTACTATTGTTAAGTTACAGAAATGTCACTATGATTTTCTATGCTAACCATTTGTGAGGTGTATGCCCATACAGATTACCACTAAAGCATACTCACCTAGTCATAATTATACTTTTTGATTGGGTCATTCCATTTATGTAACTCACATTCCTTAATTTTGGGACTTAATGCGATGAAATATGTTCTTATGTTATATGATCTCTATGGAACACTTATGAATTTACATGATAATAAAGTGACAGGTGTGCTGGGAGTTATATAGAGCTTTAATTAATTGGGTAAGGTTTCAATATGAGGAGACATCCCATATAGGATTAGGGAGTGAAAATAATCCATAATTTTAATTTTACACCAAGTTATTATGTCTTAGAGGTTATCCTTGACCATTTTTTATGATTTCAGGTTTAATATTGTTTCCACATTCTGAGCTACCTTTATATTATCAAGAAATTACATACCTATCTGTTCATATTTATTATTCTGACACCATTTATGCCCCATTGAAATTACTATTGTCTAACATGTAATAATTTCTTCATGGTATGCTTTGTTTATTCCCTTACAAGGCTCTATAGATCCCCTAATTTTTTTTATGTCCCCAAGTAAACCCTTGATGTTTTAAAAGATATGGAATTTAATAATCACATTAAGGATATTTTAAATAATATTTTTGTGTTCATCTTTCAGAGTTTTTTTTATGTACATAATTATAAAAATTCACTAGTATTCCCATTCTTCAAGGTTTTATTATTATTATTCTTATTTAATAAATCCTGAATTTATTTGTAATAATGGAATGGGTTTTCATCGATCTTGTTTCATAGAAATTTCATAGTATAATCTGGAATATCCAATGTTTGTTCCTCATAAAAAATATATTGATCTAGTAGTATGAAATATTAATTTAGTATATG
Organism: Viscum album; assembly: GCA_963277665.1. Taxonomy (NCBI): domain Eukaryota; kingdom Viridiplantae; phylum Streptophyta; class Magnoliopsida; order Santalales; family Viscaceae; genus Viscum; species Viscum album. The sequence continues at coordinate 1,444,255,195 of OY728151.1, read as the reverse complement.
TTAAGGTTTAGGTATGTGCTTCTTCATGACTAAAACATGGAATACGTCATGGACATGAGAGAGTTTTTGTTGAAGTTCCAGCATTTAGGCTATAGTCTTGATATAACAAGGTATTTCAAAGGGACTAATATATAGAGGGAGTAGTTTCCCTTTCATCGAAAATATCATAGCCATATTCTGTGGATAAATTCTTAGGAACCCCTTATCACCAACATCATATCCTAGATCACACTCGTGATTATCAGTATAACTTTTCTGCAGACTCTGAGCTACCTCGATGTGTTGTTGAGGGGATCTAAAATTTTCATCAATTTATTTATCTCAAGTCCAAATATATCTCTCAAGAACCTTTTATTACAACATTTCATCTCCAAATTTCATTACATATAAGCTCCATAAGTATCCATCTGAATTATTAAGTGAAGGAAATTGTTTTATAAAATAACATCTATAAGAAGTTATTGATCCAAACCATCTTTGAAAACCAAAGAAAAAGATCTTAACATATCCTCTAGGGTTTTAATTGTTCTATCAGAATTATTATCTTCTAGAGTATTAAACATGATTTTATAACTCAACTCTATATCAATATATTGCTTAATAATTTTCCCGAACATTTAGATAAACCTCATATCCTCAATAGAATTAATGGATTGTGGTACTCTATGTAACCTTTACACTTCCTTAATATAAATACTAGAAATATATTTTATAGATAAGTCTTATTTGATAGCAATAATGTCTATAGACATATTATGGAAATTGACTACAATATATATAGAATTATTCCCTTTATATTTTTTGGGGAGTCCAATGACAAAATCCACAGTGAAATTTTCCCATTTCAATTCTGGTATGGGTAATGGATGTAAAATCCCCATATAATTCTTTTCATTCATCCTTAAATTGCAGAAATAACAATATTTGATAAACAAACTCTGCAATATCTCTTATTATATTATCCAACCAGAAAATATATTTCAATTCAATATAAATCATTTTTCTTCCCATATAAATATGTAATGAAGAACTATGAGATTCCTCTAACAACTCCTTATTCAGATCTAGTATGGATGAAACTCATACAATATTTCTGAAACCTTATAATCACATCATTTTAAAGGTTGAACACCAGAAAATTTATGAACAACTTTTTCATATCTACATCCTCTTTCAGCACCTCCTTAATTTTAACATTGATATATGGTTGAACATTTAATTGAGAAAGATATTATTTTACCCATCCTTTTGGATTTTCAGATCTATAATTTTTATATCCTAAAATATTAGATCCTTTATAATCCTCATCATGGATAATTTGGCATAATCCTTTTGACTCAAAGTATTGACAACATTGTTCATTTTCCCAAGGTTGTAATAAATTGAGAAAAAATAATCATTAATTTTCTCAAACCATATTATTTTGAATATATTCAACTCCTTATGCCATGTCGTGACTCCCGGACACCCGGATCTGGTGCCTTAGTACGAGATGTGCAATTTATTACAAAAACATGCCCTGATACATTACACTTCATGTCCCATACATAGGATCGAATCGGTTCATGTTCTGGGAAACCAGCTACATATGTCGTGCTTCTTTAGCTAAAATAGATACCTAAAAATTTTATTTCAAAAGCATAGGGTGAGCATACGAATGCCCAGTAAGGGGTTTTAAAATAACATAATAAACCAATATAACTTTTAAAAACATCCATTAAAATTTCCCTACAACATTTTCTTAAAAGTTGTGTAACATAGTTAACATACCATAACAATTGTCTAAGAAATATAAGTGCATAATTAAAAGCATACTGACAGAATTACAAGGGAATATGATTCAGTTATAGGCATACTCATTCAGATTAATAAGTAAAAGACATTCTCTGTGAAAATTCAAGTAAAAATTTGATAACTAAAAGTAATATAAGATCATAGTTTCACATAACATTAATATCCTCAATTATGTCCTTTACTACTATGAAACATACACTGGCCATTAATTCTATAAATATTTCATAATTAAATATGCCATAACTTTTTCCTCTTTTTATTTTCATAAACATTAGTTATTTAACTAGTAATATTCCACTAGTCGAATATTCCTCTGGTTAATTACATTTTATAGACATCGTGAGGGAAATACATATGCCGAACTATGTCAAGGCCTTGCACAAAGACCATAAACACTATTTCAAATCCTCGTGTCAAGACCATGAATAATCATTTTGTCAAGGCCTTATACCAAGATAGTAGTTTGTATCATGAGACCTACCGATGCATCTAGGGGATATATTGGGCCCCACCCGTCACATATTAATCCAATGCATTCCTCATATCTCTATATCAAAGTTCACATTCCAATTTGATTCATTAAATTACTTATCACATATCAATCCATGTGTCACGTAATACTTGGTATCTTATTACATATTATTAAAAGTTTCCCATACCACTTTGTAAAATTAAATTCTTATTACATGAATTATCATAAGTGATAAACAATTAATAAATTTTTTGAATTATCACATAAACTAATAACACTACAATTCTTTCATAAATATTCAATACCTTACAATGCATGTTTACTACTCAGATTAGTATTATTCATGCCCAATTCATGCACTGATAAATGGAATTGGAAATGGACTAAATCATAATATGCTAGTTATTATTTAGATAACAAGTTTCTCAATGACTTTTATAAAGTATTATACATTCTTTTTGAATGTGATATTGATTTAAACCACACAAGTAATGATTGAATGGGGTTAAAACATAAAAGGATAGTTCTGTAATTTTTAAAATCCTTGATTCATGGAAATGAACATTTATAGTTTAAAATTACTAATTTTGAATTAAGACAGATGTCATTTTTATTCAAAGCATGTGCTGATAAACGGTCATGTATTAATAAATGGTCATGCCTTATGTTGCATGGCATATAAGGCCAATTGATTTTTAGTGCCACATTTTTTCTATGTAAATCACACATTCATGAGAATTTAATAAAATATATCAAAAGCATACTTTAACCACCAATGATTATTTTAGGCCAATTTAATTTGGATTATGGTTAAAACATATTGGTGCATATATATAACCACATATATATATATGATGTGTATATGTCGCACCCACTTACATCACTTTGATGCAAATAGTCATCGAGTTTACAAGAAAATACCTTTATAAATATATTTTTATGGTTAAGAAAATCTTGTGACCGCATACTTAAATTTATGTGTATATATATATATCATGGATTTAAATTTTGAAAAACAGAAATTGGTTATTTATAACCTAAATACTTCTCAAACAAATATATGTTTGAGAAATAAATGATTCTCCTCATATCAAAAACCAAAAAATAGAGAATATAATTCGAATAAATAAATAAAATTATTTAATCTAAAAACAATTTGTTAAACCTTACACAATAACATCTATTTATTAAAATATATTTAATCTTATGAATTGATTTGAAATAGGAAAAAATGGAGGGAACCATTTCAATTACGTAAATAAAATAAATAAATATTTGAAATTTAACAGTCTTCCCTTATAGAATATTCTCAAAAAGTCAATGTAAAATTATAAAAAAAGAAACCCTTGTGCGGAACTAGAAAATAGAGTATAATAAAAACTGTAAAAATAAATATTAATTCCTTTACACCAAACTCGATAAAAATAGATTTGATGGCGTAAATATAATCAGGAAATAATTAATTGAAGAAGTTTCTTCTTAACAAAAAATGGAATTTCACATGGATAGTATTTCAAAGATAATATTCCTTTAGAAAAACCAGAAAAATAAAAAATTATAACATTGAGGTAAATAAAGAATACTCCCTCCAGAAATTTATGAAGAGCATACGACATAAAATAAATCATAAATAATCCTTTAAAAAAATAATATCGTAAAATAAATAAATGTTCGAAACAAATTTTTAACCGTTACACGAACCAAAAAATAGTGAGTATAAAGAAATAATTGAATTTCCTTTACCTTGGTTTGAGGAGGAGGAAAGGCTCAATGAGACTCGTGGGAACTTGCTTGAGGTTTGAGGAGAGGAAAAACCAGAGATGTTAAGGTTGAAAAGTTCACATTTCCACTTTAAATTGAGGATTTTTATAACCAAAATACACACTATATAAACAGTGGAACAAAACAAGCTTGTTGTGCAAGATCAAATGCACAACCCACCCTCAACAAAATAAAATGAATAGAAATAATATACAATGACTACAACATGATCAAACCAAAAGCCAATTGCAGACAAACATAAGTGTACCTTTCAAGATCTGTGAGTTGATGAAGACTAAAAAATAGAATATATAAATTCTATATTCAATACTTTGTTAAAGAGATTTGTTTCAAGCATTAAGAGATTACATATAAAACCATCAAAAGAATACCTACCCACGGATTGAAAAAACTGAGAATAGAAAAAATAAAAAACATAAATCCAAAAGAGATTTGGATAGAAGACCTGCCCTGATAGGTCTAGAAAAATAAATCCCTCACCACCCAGAACATCTAGCGTAGCATCGGTCAGACCCGTATTCGAGCTCAGCATGACGTCACCGACTAATGGCCTTGTCCCTGACCTCATGGGACCGAAACCTCTTGGCAGTTCCGTCCCCAGTTGTGCCTCGACTTGACCTAGATAGCACCCCTTTAAACCAAGCCTGAGACTACCATGAGGTTCTCCCTAGTGGCACAGCCCCTATATCCCTAGCGTCGGACCTTCATGAAGCCTCCCTCAAGTGCGATGAACCCCGAAACCCTACACCGCGATTCTAGAAAACAGGACCCCCCTAGCGGCGGGACACCCCCAATCACGGATCCCCTAAATCCTATTACTGGATTTATTCACTTTTTTTGTTATTTTAATAATCTACTATTATTATATCTCAGTTATTATCTTAACATTTAAAGAAGTCAAAATTTATATATATATTAAACTAATAATCTGCTAAATTATCTAATAGTGTATTATCTTATCAATACTTCCTATTTTTTTTAAAAATTAAAAGTATTTATTAATAAATTATTTTTTTAAACATATAAATATATATATTTATATTATATACCTATAATGTTATAAAATAGACTAATAATTTAAAATGTATTATCAATATAATTATTATAATTTTTACTATATATTTGTAATTTTGAAACCCTAAAAAATGTTAATACGATATATATATATATATATATTTACAATTTTAATCATTCAATTAAAATAGTTTTATTACATATTCAAAATGTTAATAATGATATGAAACATTAATCCAATATATAATATAATAATTGTCATATTTTTGAATGTATATAAAACCCATATAATTATTCATATAATAGTTTAAAGAACTATCATCGTAGTTAAAAAAGTGAAAAATAATTCCAGTAAAATATAACAATATTCATGGTCATGTATAACCACAATAAAAAATTATAATCGTATAATTGTATTGTCATATAATTCAAATCCAATATACACACATATATACATATATATATATATCACATTTTGGAAAAAAACAACAAATTAGTTATATTCATATATTAGTATAATTATTATTTAAAATATTCTATTAAATAATAATTCAAAAATAAGAAAAATATTTATTTTAAAATGTAATTCAATATAAATTTTCTATTATTATTTTACAAGAAACTGTTTTAAAAAAGTTATAATTGTATCCATTTAATAAAACACTAAGTATCACATGATTAAACCTCCAACGGTTACTTAATTATGAACTCCCACGGCTATAAAATGGTCACACATATTTCTAACAGTCAAGAAAACCCTTATAAATACATGTTTATGGTATCTCATATCTATGTTTGTTCGGTTTACCATGATGGTTCTCTACATTCCTTTTATGCTTAGTACTTCTGCCATTCTCCTAGTGATCAAATTCATCATTATGGTTGGTCCAAGGGATGAGGGCTACCTGCTTGGCCTCTTTATGGTGTTACCAGGTCTCCCAATGGAGGTTCTCAGATTTTATATTAGATTATTAGGCTAACTATGGTTTTCTTCACTTTTTAGATGTAAACATTTCAGCGGTTTATTAATAATATGTGCCTTGTTTTATTTTGAGATCCATTGTTTTAATGAATAATTAATAAAAATTTATTATTACAAATTGAAAAGATTCATGGTGTCATATTATTCCCCCCTTTGATGAATTGCATCCTAAAAATTCTAAAATATTTGTACACAAACCACAAAATCATCATAAAAACATCACTCTCAAGTTCCCTTTACTCAGAACACCACCTATGGTAGGGTAGTGACGAACTCAGGTGGATTACTAAGGTAGTATTTAGCTAATCAATTTCCTTGGCCCAGAAACACTATGTACAGATATGGTCAAACAAGTTCCCGATGCACTCAACCTTCCATAATGAGTCTCGAGAAGTGTGGAGGTTGGAAATTTCAAAGTAGACTAAATCCCTATAATTCTCACGCACCACATCGTACTTGAAAATATTAATGTCGTAGAGTTCCTAGTACATAATTAAACTCATAACCTAGAATAAGTAGGCCTCTTGATGGTCACCATCTAAAGAATCTTCTAGAAATTTACTTACAACTCGGTAGTTATCAGCCAGAGTGAGACATAAAAAAAGAGCTTCATGAAACTTTCCTCTTTTCAAATATGCGGAAAATTGCACAATTAGAATACGGTAATAGTCTAGATTTCTTCCTTGGTAAAGATGGAATATGTTTTGGCAGATCTACACATGATGGAGTTGTTTACAAGACAACCAAATGTTTTAAAAAGTCTTGTATCCCCATTAACATGACTTGGCCACAATAGTTTCTATTATCTCTATTGGGAGAGATGAAGGTGTGGTGTATCAGCCATCTGAAAATTTTAAGAAACTAATACTTAGTAACACATAACCATGTTTTTATTATTGTTCTAATATTATCATATTTCACTAAAAATACATAAGACCGGTATTTTTTTTCCAAGAAAACATCATACTTAGTAATTCTTAAATAAATTTTTCTTTGTTCAGTTCTAGTTTTCCAGAGTTAACTAAACTGGATCCTCTGATACCAACTGTCACACCCCAACTCCCTGATACCCAGAACCGGTGCCTTAGGACATGATGTGCAATTTATTACAAAAACAAGCACTAATACATTACACATCATGTCCCATATAGAGTATTGACTCGATTCAGGTTCTTGGAAATGAGAAACTTTTGTCATGCTTCTTCAGCTAAAAACCAATACCTAAAAAATTTATTTCAAAAATGTAGGGTGAGAATATGAATGCCCAGTACGGGGTTTTAAAATAACCTAATAAACCAATATAACTTTTGAAAACATTCTTTAAAATTTCCATAAAACATTTTCAAATATTGGTGTAAGACATTTAATATACCAGAACAATTTTCTAAGAAATATAAGTGCCCAATTAAAAGCATACTAACATAATTACACGGGAACATGATTCAATTATAGGTATTCTCATTCATAATTATAAGTGAAATACATTATATGTGAAAATGAAAGTACAAAATTGATAACTAAAGTTCATAAATGATCAGAGTTGGGCATCACATTAATATCCTCATTTCCTTCCTTTACTACTATCAAACACACACAATCCATTAACTCTATAAATATTGCATAATTATGTATTCCATAACTTTCACCTCTTCTGATTTTCATAAACATAAGTTCATTAAACATGAGTATTCCACTAGTAAAATATTCCTCTAGTTAATTACATTTAATAGAAGTCATGAGAGAAATGCATATGCCGGACTATGTCAATGCCTCGTGCGAAGACCATAAACTAAGTGTCAAGGCCTCGTGCAAAGACCATAAATTATTATTTTTTTCAAGGCCTTGTTCCTATACTATAGTTTGTCTTCTAAGACCTACCGATGCATTGATGGTCTATAGAGGGCCCCACCCATCACATACAAAGTCCAATGCATTCCTCATATCTCTAAATCATAGTGCACATATTACTTTGATTCATTAAATTTCATATCACTTATCAATCCAATTGTAACTTATTACTTGGTTTCATATTTCATATTATTAAAAATGTACTATACCACTTTGGATAATTAAATTATTATTTCATGAATTATCATAGGTGATAAAAAATAATAAATTGTTTTATTTATCACATAAATTAATAACATTACAATTCTTCCATAAACTTTCAATGCATTATAATGCATGTCAATGACTTAGATAGGTATTATTCATGCTCAATTCATGCACTAATAATAGTAATTGGAAATAGACTAAATCATAATATGCCAGTTTTTATTTGGATAACAAGTTTCTCAATGACATACATAAAGTAGTATACATTCTTTGAGCATGTGATATTGATTTAAAACACATAAGTAATGAATGGATGGGGTTACTGCATAAAATTATAGTTCTTTAATTTTGAAAATCCTTGATTTAGGGAAATGATCATTTATAGTTTAAAATGAATAATTTTGAATTAAGATAGATGTCATTTGTATTCAAATAATGCGCTGATAAATGGTCATGTCTTGATAAATGGCCATGCCTTATGTTGCATAGCATATAAGGAAAATTGATTTATAGTGCAACATTTTCTCTATGTAAAGCATACATTCATGAGAATTTAATTAAACATATCAAATAAATACTTTAACAAGAGGAGTTTGTTTTAGGCTGATTTAATTTCGATTATGGTTAAAACTTACAGGTGCATAGATATAACAACATATATATATATATATATACATAATGTCTATATGTCGCACCCACTTACATCACTTTGAAGAAAATAGTAGCCGAGTCTACAGGAAAATACCTATATAAATATATTTTTATTGTGAAGAAAATCTTTTGACCACATACATTTATTTAGGTACATATATATATTTTTTAGGGATTTGAATTTCAAAAAACATAAATTGGTTATTTTTAACCAAAATAAATCTCAAAAAAATATATCTTTGAAAAATAAACGACTCCCCTCATATACCAAACCATAAAATAGGGAAAATAATTTGAATAAATAAATAAACTTTTTTAGTGTAAATAATTTTTTGTGTGTCCTTACACAATTAAATCTGTTTAGGTAAATATATTCAATATTCTTAACTGATTTGCAGTAGGAAAAAATAGAGGGAACCATTTCAATTACATAAATAAAATAGATAAATATTTGAAATTTAACAGTCTTCCCTTACAGTAGATTATCAAAAAGGTAACGTAAAATTATAAACAAATAAATACTTGGGAGGAACCAGAAAATTGAGTATAATATAAACCATAAAAAATATTAATTTATTTACACCAAAATCGATAAAAATATTTTGGATGAAGTATATATAATCTTGAAAGAATTAATTGAAGAAGTTTCTTCCTAATTAAAAATGGAAATTTGCAAGGATAGTATTTGAAAGATAATATTCCTTTAGCAAAACCAGATAAATAAAAAATTATAAAGTTGAGGTAAATAAAAGACGTTCTGTCCAGAAATTTATGAAGAGCATAAGACATAAAATAAATCATAAATAATCCCTTACAAAACATAAGATCGTAAAATAAATAAATTGTAAAGACCCATAAATTTCAAGGAAATTTTTTTCTTAATTTTCTTTGGAATTTTACAAGAACGCAGTTTCTGACGGCACCTGATTCCGAGGCCCGGTGTGCCCAAAATCATTTTCCGAAGTTTGGGTTCGGGTACGTTCAGTGAACGAACGATCGGGTTTTTCTAACTTCTGAATCGGTGCTCGGAATCAAATTTCGAGGGCACCGATGGAATCGCAGCACCAGTAATTGTTTAGAAACGCCTCTTCCGGAGTTGCGTTTGCTCGGGTGTGGTTTTGAAATTTTTGGGCTTTATGTTAAGAAATAAAATAATGTGGTACGACAAACTTTATTTTATTTTCACTTAAATCCGCTTAAAGCCACTTAAATCTGCTTAAGCTGAGTTGAAGCGGATAGGGTGGAACCCAAAATATCCTACCCTCTTGGTAGGATATTTTTGAGGTGGGGCCCACACGAGCCCCACCGTTTCTTTTCTGCTAAGTAACGCACCTGCGAAAACCCCTATTAAACGAAAGTCAACTGACACGTTTTCTAAATTCTTAACGCCCCTATTAATTGGGTGGTTAGTTCGTTGTAATTAATTCTATGAATTAATTGTTCGTTACTTATCTTTGTTTTTCAAATTTTTCAGTTGATAATAAAATAAGATGAGGACTTATTTTATTATCTTTTTGTTGTGTTAGACCTTAGGAAAATCTCTAAAGATCTTCATCCTCCTACGCAAAGAACGCGAAGAACGTGAACAATGCGAAGAACGCGAAGAACGTGAAGAACACCGGCCTCTGACGAAGGGCAACGAAGAATGTCGGACCCCCGGAGATTGACGTCGACGATTCTCCCTCCGCAACGCTTCTTCCGCGACGATCCAACCTCGCGACAATCTTCGATCGACAACGACAAGGTAGGGGATTGCGGTCCTTTTAATTCTTTGTGGATTATAACATCAACATGGATTTAATTGTCAAAATAAAATCTGTATGTTCTGGATCCTCGGAGTTTGTCTGCGCGACACCGAGTACCGCGCGACAGTGACGCCCTTCCACGACGCGACGATCCTTTTCTTCTGCGACGGTCAATTCCGCAACGAACTCGCTTCCGACGACGACGTTGAGGTAGGGGTTGTTTTGAAAATGATAATACTCCATGTTTGTTTCCCTTCAAGGCATGAACGCAGACCAACTAATTAACAAGTTGGTCCGTGGATTATTATTTTGGTTCGGGATTTATCAAATTGATGGAAAATATTATGGTGTTGTTTCAAACTACTAACGCAGTGGGTGCGGACAAACGAACAAGTCTGAACCACCGCATTCATTCTCATTCTTAGTGTGCAGAACTGCGGACGACGAAAAACGGGGCCACAAGGGTGATTTGAGGGCCTTGCAGTGAAGTTCGGGTCCCGGGAGGACCACTGGCGAAGACCGCACGTAAAACGGACCACCGGAGCGTGTCCGGTGGTCTGTGGAATCCCACGTCGGCGCGGCGGCGCCCGACGCGCCGCCGGCAAAACCCGCCGCGGCTTCAGCCACGGCGGCGAGGCGGTTCCGCGGCCTCGTGGAACTGGGAGGCGGGACGAGGCCGGCATGCCGCGTCTGGGTGCTGCGGAGCGGCCCCCGCGCGGGGGCCGCGGTTCCTTCGCTTGGTCGCTCGGCCGAGCCGAGCCGAGCCGAGCTGACCCGTTGGGCCGGGTCGCGCCCAGGCCGGGTCGGGCTGCCCTGGCCGGGCCGGGTCGCACCAAACCGGGTCGGACCTGGACCCGGGTCGGGTAGACCCGGTTCGGGCCGACCCAGGGGGGGTCGGTCCGTGCCCAGACCCCCCGTTTTCGGACTCTTTTGGTTTTTCGCCCATATCTTGGGCAACGGACCTCTGTTTGACGTACCGTTAGCGGCGATGTGATCCTTGGATTGAGATGGTCGTTTTGGTATATTACACTCAAGGTTTTGGAATACTTTGGGTTCGGTCGGGTTGGTTCGTCCACGAAACCAACCGGGCCCTCGGAGCGGAAACGCTCATAACTTGAGCTCCGGACGTCCGATTGACGTTCCGTCGACTTTGATGGATTCCTCTTAGTGAGAAGGACCTTTTGGCTTACTCCGATCGAGGATTGGACATGGTTGGAGTACGGTCGGGTTGGTTTTGACTTAAAAACCAACCGGGCCCATGGAACAAAAAAGCCAATAACTTCCAGACTGGGCGTCAGATTGACGCGCTGTCTGTTGCACTGAGTTCCTGTTAACGATATGGAACTTTTGGATACAACAACTTTGGACTTCATGTCAGTTGATGTATCAGCCCCTCGGCTCGTGGAGCGGACCCTCCCGAACGAGCTTGCTGTGTGTGGGAACCCTGGAGCTGGCTGCGTTTACGACGATGAAGACTGCTGGTCTTGTATCCTATATGGGTCCCAGCTTAGATGATTCAGTGTTGGTCTTGTATCCAATGTGGGTCCCAGCATAGATGAATCAATGAAGACTGTTGGTCCTGTATCCTATGTGGGTCCTAGCATAGATGATTCAGTGCTGGTCTTGTATCCTATGTGGGTCCCAGCATAGATGAATCAATGAAGACTGCTGGTCTTGTATCCTATGTGGGTCCCAGCTTAGATGATTCAGTGCTGGTCTTGTATCCTATGTGGGTCCCAGCATAAATGAATCAATGAAGACTGCTGGTCTTGTATCCTATGTGGGTCCCAGCTTAGATGATTCTGTGCTGGTCTTGTATCCTATGTGGGTCCCAGCATAGATGAATCAATGAAGATTGCTGGTCTTGTATCCTATGTGGGTCCCAGTTTTGATGATTCAGTATCTATATCTGATCATCTCTTTCACCATTTCGATGATGTATTCCTGTGTGAGCTGAGTCTTGACTTTCAACACTTATCATCAAGATGACTGGGTTGTGCTTTCCTGTGTGGACTGAGTTGTGATTTCCTGTGTGGACTAAGTTGTGCTTTCCTTTGTGGACTGGGTATGTTTTTCCTGTGTGGACTGGGTTGCGCTTGGGCTCGGATGTTGGAGCTGATCTGGGATTGATAACTTACGTATATGTATGGGCATATACCTAAGTAGTGTTGGATGTTACTTCGTGATAGTATCTTTCCTTTGTGGGTTATCCTTTGTGGATTATGGGAGACCTTCAGGGGTCTCAGGTCCCTACTGAGTAGCTTATACTCACCCATGCATTGGCTATGCCCGCACTACGTTGTGTTTGTTGCAGACGACAGACAACGCTGATTGTGGTCAAGGTTTGTGGAGCAGGACGGTACCTAGAGGTGGTTCACAGGGCGAGGTGCACTCGGAGCGGACGGCTGGACCGAGGGGCTATGGAGGCTATCTGTACTCACCCTTCAGGTGGGACTTCCAGAGGGCGGCTCAATGCTGCGGCTTTTTCTTTCAGTGGATTTTTTTCCCCTTTCAGTTGTACTTTATAGTTGGGCTTGTATTTCCAGACCCCTTTAGTTTCCGCACTTACTATTGTACCCAGTTTTCTTCTAGTGTTTACTTCTTCTACTTTCTTGCTTTGTGGTGCATGTTTAATTTAAAAAGGCAATGTCTTCCCTGTTTACCGGAATTTACGCCGTGGTGCTAGTCGCTAGCCCCTGGCCTATGGAAGGCGGGCTTGGGGTAGTCACGACACGGGCCCCGAGGACGGGTCGTGACATAAATGTTCAAAATAAAAATTAAACCCTTACACGAACTAGAAAATTGTGAGTATAAATGAATAAATTAATTTTTCCTTACCTTGGTTTGATGAGGAGGAGAGGCTCATGGAGACTCATTGAAGCTTGCTTGAGGTTTGAGGAGATGAAAAACGGGAGAGTTTAAGGGTAAAAAGTACACATTTTTACTTTCAATAAAGGATTTTTATAAGAAAAATTCCCACTACATAAATAGTGGCACAAACAAGCATGTTGTGAAAGCTCAAATGCACAGCCCTCCATCAACAAAATAAAATGGGCATAAATAATATAGAATGACTACAACAGTATCAACCCAAAAGTCAATTGCAAACAATCATAAGCGTGCCTTGCAAGCTGTGTGAGTTGATGCAAACTACAAAATAGAATATATAAATTCTATAATCAATATTTTGTTAAAAATATTTTTTCCAATCTTTGACAGATTACATAAAAACCATCCAAATAATACCTACCCACGGATTGAGAAAATTGAGAATAGGAAAAATACAAAACGTAAATCTGAAAGAGATTCAGAGAGAAGACTTTCCCTACTAGGTTTGGAAAAACGAAGCCCTCACTACCCAGATAACCTATTGAAGCTTTGGTCAGACCCACAACTGAGCTCCGCACGACGTCACCGACCAACGGCCTTCTCCCTGACCTCGCCGAACAGAATCCTGTCAGTAGCTCCGGCTCCATCCACACATCGACTTGACCTGGATAACGCCCCATGAAACTGAGGATGAGACTCCCTCGAGGTCCTCCCTAATGGCATGACCCCTAAATCCCCATCACTGGACCTGCTTGAAGCCTCCCTCAAGTGCGATGAACCCTGAAACCCTACATTGTGATTCTAGAAAATGGCCTCCCTGGCGGTGCGACACCCCCAATCACAGATCCCCCAAATCCCATTATGATTTTTCATCTCTTTTTTTTATTTTAATAATATATTATTATTATATCTCAACTATTATCTTATCTTTTAAAGAAGTCAAAATTTATATACATATTAAACTAATAATCCACTAAATTATCTAATAGTCTATTATCTTATCAATACATCTTCTTTTTTTCTAAGTAAAAGTATTTATTAATAAATTATTTTATAATATATATATATATATATAATTATAAACCTATAATGTTATAAAGTAGATTAAAAATTGAAAATGTATTATCAATATAATTTTCATAATTTTTACCATGGATTTGTAATTTTGAAGCCCTAAAAAATGTTAATACGATATATCTATATATTTACAAATTAAATAATTCTATTAAAATAGTTTTATTATATATTCAAGATGTTAAAAATGTTATTAATCTTTAATCCTATTTATAATCTAATAATTGTCATATTTTCGAATATATATAAAAATCATATAATTAATCATATAATAGTTTAAATAACTATCTGCATAGTTAAAATAGTGCAAAAATAATGTCATTAAAATATAACAATTTTCAATGTCATGTATAGCTACAATATAAAATTATAATATTATAATAGTATTTTCATATAATTCAAATCCAATATACACACATATATACATATATATATACATATCTAATTTTAGAAAACAAACAATGAATTAGTTATATTCATATATTAGTATAATAATTATTTAAAATATTCCATTAAATAATAATTCGAAAAGAATAAAAATAGATATTTTAAACTGTACTTCAATATAAATATTTTATTATTATTTTTCAAGAAACTCTCTTAAAAAATTTATAAATGTATCCATTTATTAAAACACTAACAATCACTCGTTTAAAACTCCAACTATTACTTCATTTTGAACTCCAATGGCTATAAAATGGTCACAAGTATTTATAAAGGTTAGGAATACCCTTATAAATACATTTTTATGGTATCTCATATATAAGATGGTTCGGTTTACCTGGACGGTTCTCTACATTCCTTTTAGTCTTAGTACTTGTGTCATTATCCTCGCAATCATATTCTTCTTTATGGTTGGTCCACGCGACGAGGCCTACCTTCTCAGCCTCTTCGTGGTATTAGAAGGTCTCCCAATGGGGCTTATCAAATTTTCTATTAGTGTCTTTGGCTAACTATAGTTTTCTACCCTTTTGAGATGTAAACATTTCACTAGTTTATTAATAATATTTGTCTTGTTTTATTTTGAGAACCATTGTTTGAATGACTAAATAATAAAAAGTTATTATTACAAATTGAAAAGGTTTGGGGTGCCACACCTTATGTGGGGATATATTAATTAAAATTTTATGATCAATATTTATATCACAATTTTCACTATGAAGATAATGCTTCTATATCTTTAATGAGAGAATTTACAATAGTAAACTCCAAATGATGAATTGGTTAACTATTTTCAATAATCAAAAAATTTCATGATTAATAAGATATATTCATGTTAATATGCATAATAAAACATTAAAAACCCTTTTTTATTCATCACAATATATTACAAATGTAACACCTCGAAATTCAAAAGTAAGTACCATATATTTGATATCATATATAACACGTGACACCAAGCGTGTAAGGGGATATAATACCCTGGTACATGAAAATATATTTACTATTTTAAAAATATTTTATATATTTTATATTTTTAAATTCACACAACACTTATTTAGCATGTGTTACATGCCACAATAACCTTATTTGATTGTTGTGTTATACGCAAGACCGAGTATTATCCGATCAATATCATATTATGAAAATATTATTATTTTATATAATAAGACATAACCATTATATTAAAATTGAGTTTATGTATAAAATTAACTATATTATCAATATCTATGGTCTATAAAAATATAAACTGATTTTATTAGTTTCAAATTAATTAGAAATGAATATAAGACCTGATTGAATATAATGAAAAATATTATTTTCTTATTTTTTAACATAATAAATTAAATTAAATACAATTAATTAGTGATATTAATATGATATACATTTTATATATTCAATAAAAAGTTTTTTAAAATCATCCAATATATTTGAAAGACATATGATAAGAATAAAATAAATAACCAACATAGAAACCATTATGTTGGCACTTTTACAACCTTTTAATGGTGAACCCATTTTAAATCCAATTTTTAACCCATTTATAAATATGATATTTCAAAATGAACTTAATATTTTAATTCATAATGTAAAATTTATTTTACAGTGAATTTATTGTTTTTTCTACGAAGTTTCATTTTTTAATGAATAGTTAGAAATTCTAAATTTCAGTTCAAAATTGATTTTCCATCTAATTTAATTATAATGATAAATTATGTTTTTTATTTATTTGAAAGTTTAATTAGACCATATTTTTATCAATTAATCCAATTTATGTCATTTTAATTTTAAATCGACTATAAAAATATAGAAAACTTTATGACATTTTTACATTTATAACATGCATTATCATCTATTCTACAGGATTGAATTTAAATTAATTTCTTCCACTTATATTATTTTAATTTTGAAAAATGGATTTCAAATTTTTAATAATCATAATTTATAATATATGATATATTCAAAAAAAAAATCTAAAAATATTAGTGAACATAATTAAAATTAATTTCAAATATTAATATTAATTTGTGCCTAATAAGAGACAAAACCATAACATTAAAGCCTAAAAAGACATATAAAGTTTTACTAAGGATATTAAATAGAAATATTTATACCCTATCCTCCATTTTATCTAAATTGGGTCATTATTGAACCACTTTAAATGAACAATACATGGGTGGAGTTCCTTTCCTTTAAAATATTACAAGAGATTCCACCCCTCCTCTATTATAAAAGGCCTCCTTCACTTCAACTTCCTCACACCTCAACTTCCCCTGATGTTCAAAAAAAATCTCCCAATTCAGTCCTCAAAAATCCCTAACATCCTCTTTAAATCCTCCCTTGGTCATAAATCCCTCCAAGGAATCTCTTTTGGAAGAAACCAATAAAAGTTAACCGATTAAGAGGTAACACCATCCATCCAACTCCTCTCATTCATATTCTTCCTCCAATGCCTAAAATATACTTTTTACCTGTTTATAGAACATATAAAATATCCATAATATACTAGAATGATATTATGATAAAATTTTGTCCAACACATACGCACACATCCATCTAATGGGTATCGAAAAAAAATGTTTACGTGTAGGTGGACTACCAGCTCGCTAAATGATGATTATTCAATTTCCTGTTACCATCTTTCTCAGTGTCCATTATGATGGAAAATATTAATATATTTGACATATGTATATATAAAATTTTTAATATATAAGTATTTATGTAATTCCATAATAACACATAACTCTATACAATCCATTTTGTGTCAAAACAACAACATCATTTGTGGAAGTGTGGACCACTTCCCCTCGAATCGATGAGATTTCATCAAGCTATACATAGAACATTTTAAGGATAATTTTAATAAATATATTTAACATATATAAAATATATATGATACTATAATTATGATATAAATTATTATCACTGATACTTCATTCTTTTAACATGATAATAAAATGAATGTAGTGTTCATTCATACGAACGGACTACCATCTCTATGAACAGGGAATTCAATTTATTATCTCCAAAAAATTATATATTATACTAGATAAATATATACTGGATATATAGGTATTAAAATCATGGTTTAATTATATATATGATGAAACCATTATAATGAAAAATATAAACAAGTTAAAACATATTTGACCAACTAAGAAATTCACAACTGATATGGTTGAATTAATGAAATATTGTTTACAAACATGTAATAAGACATTATAAAATGTTAATATATAAATAGTGTGGTTATTTTATAAGTTATTAAAATATTTTTAACTACTATAAATGAGGGTAAATACAACAAAATAAAATAAATATTATGTTAAGGGATTTTCGTCTCAATTTACATTCTAATGAGACAAAATTGTTATTATACACATAGTTTCTTTTATATAGTGTATATACTAACATTTTACATGATTTATCATGAATCTACTTTCACTCATTATATTTATCATAAATTTAATATCATTCCATCATTATTTTATGATTTATATTGTTTAAATTTGTATAGCACACTTTGAAATGTTTAAATATTATTTTCTTCCAAAATAATATGAATAATATTTTAATGGTATTTCAATTTGAGGAAATTAATTAACCATTTCTAAATAAATAATTTTATTCTTTTTTGTTTATTCATTACAATTTTCTGATATTAGTATCTTGTTTCCACTCTTTGGAACTCAATTTTTTTTATAAATGTTTTTTATAAAACCTGACTTTATTTCTCTCTTTAGTCAGAGAACCTACTTTCTTCTAGAAACCATGTTTTATTAAAATGTTTTTATAAATTTTTATAACTTTTTAAATTTATTTTTAGAGAAATTTTTACCATTTTTTTCTTTACCCATGTTTCCAAAGGAATCTTCGTGTCTCTTTCCCAACTACGTATTCTTCAAAACATTTTACCGTTCAAAATAAATATTCTTTTTACCTAGTACGACATGTATGGATTTATCCACCGTCAATTAATTGAAGTTTCTTTTTAAAATTTTAATGTATCATTTTAAAGGAAATGTTTCTAAAATAGATTATCAGTTGAAAATATTTTCATAAGATCTTTCCAAATCATAGGATATTTTCCTCAAAAATGTTTTTAAATGTTATTCTTTTATTTAATCAAAGACAACAACCATAGATATTACTTAACCTCCTATGAGTTATTATTGATAAATCCATATTATTTTTTTAGCATGGTTATTTTATAAGGCATAATATTTATTTTATTATTCAATATGAGGAATGCTTTGGATAGGTAGTGATGGGTGGGGCTAAGAATTTATATATCCCCTCGATGCTTTTGTAGTCTCATGAGATGAAATAGTTACTTAGCCACCATATATGGGATTTTACCTGATAGTTAAACCATCTTGTAAAGGTATTGATGGTATTGGTTCTATGTATATGAAAATATGGCATCCAATGATAAAGAACTTCACTCTTTTATTTTTAGTTATTAGTTTTCCATGATATTTTTCATTGATATATTTATGGATATAGTTCATTCTCAGTTTATTGATTTATGGCATGTGTTTTAGTTTCATATGGGGAATATTATTTATGACTTATCTATTTATTTAAATGGAAAGTGAGTTTCATTATTTATCTTTACATATAGATTGATTCATTATTTCTTCTGTAGTGCTTACCCTTAATGGGAATTTTAGATAACCCCTATTATGTTTTTTCCTTATGTTATGAAAAAGATAACAGTGATTAAGAATTCAGGGATATCATTCATTTGAGATTATTTATTTAGCATTTTTATTTTGTTTTCCCAATGTACTGTGGGTATCATGTATATAATTGTGATATCCCAGACTACGAAACTATCAGTCTTTGAGGAATTGATTCTTTGTAGTCATGCCAATGTAATAAAATAAAGCATCGGCTACTAGATTTTGGGGTTATGGCACTACAGTTTGTATCAGAGGATGTGTAGAACCAACCTTGGGAAACAGATTTAGAAATCATAGATTATGGAGAAAACTGTAAGATATAAATTGAGGATAATTATTCATGAATGTACAAAGATTTTGGAAAGGTAGATATTATTTTGGTATTCCTAGAAATATATCCCAGTCAAGATACTACAAGTGGACATGGTTCTGGAACAGATGTACCTAGGAGTAACAACTATGACAAGGTTCTTCGGGACTAACATGGGATAACCTGGTACATGACAATGGGCGTTACTGGGAACCTGGTTTGAAAATCCTAGGAGATATTCATAGGACAATTTTCATTTTATTAACTATTATTATGAAGGATTAAAAAGTATAGATTCCACCAAAGTTACCATTATTTGTGATTCTATGATTTAAAATGCATAAATTTATTTTATGTGTTATACCAAATTTAGAGTTATAAAAATTTCCATACATTATAAGCTAATCCATTATATTCCATCATTTAGAAATGGAAACATGTAGAAGGAATGATAACTCTATTAATATACATGATCCGAAGAGTTAAAAGGATCATATCGTTGATGGTACTAAACCAATATTTTAAAGGGAAATAGTCTCCCATATCATTTGATGAAATTGTATAATGTGATTAAATTATAACTAAATAATTCTCTCTGTCCTCTAGATTTGATGGGAAACAAGAGAGGTATAGGATGGAATATAAAAGAATTGATAAAGGGAAACGGGAAAGAAATATTTTCCCACATGTGATAACTATTGAAAGAATAACCTTGGTAAATGATTGAGGGTAATGTTATTTTGTTATAAGTATAGAGATAAATGAAACCATGTTCATGATTTCAAAAATAGGAATTAGGTTTCTAATGTACAATGCTCTTACTGCATAGAGATGGGACACTATGAAAATCATTGTCACGAGCATCAAAGGAATATAACCTATATGATGCTATTGGATAATGATCAAGTTATGAAACTTCCACAGATGAAGAGGAATGATTAATATTTCTACTCGGGAATTTTTTTAATTTTAATAATTTATCAGCAATGTAATGGTTGTTATAATTAGGTAATATATGAGTTTTGTGCTATAGTTCTTTTTCAAAAAGGATTTGAGATTATATATTGAATGCTACCGAGAAAAATATTTTTTATAAACATAAACATTTTTTAAAACACGTGACTGATGGAAACACAACCCTTAATATATTCTTGATATGGAGATAATGATAAATAAATGATTAATTTGGATAAGTACTGACTACCTTGTAACTGGTCAATAACATGTCAACAAGTGGTATCTACTATCATTGATGTATTTTACAGCTCTTTTTGATTTAATGAATAAATCCAATAACAAGTGTCTTACTTAAGGAATAAAAAAGAATACATTTTTTCAATAAGTTTTTATGGTAATTATAGTTATTACCATATTTCCGGTTGATCCATGATGATGTTATACACATGTTTGGAATGTGAAAATTTACAGTTGGTTCGGGTTGATTTAAATATAATGATATGTTCATCTTGGAAATATGGTTACCTTATTTCTAAATTATTGAATCAAAATATTTTGTAAAAGATAAATATTTATAAAATGGTTTAAGTTTGAAATTGGATTAGATTTTAGAGGTTATTGTGTTACTTCAACATATGAGGCATCATGTCCTATAAGATGAAGTAGAAATAGTTCAAGGAAAAATCCAAGGAAATTATAATGATTATAGAAGCATATTTTTACTTATATTCATAGAGATTGAATGTATTCCTAAACTCCATGAAAAGTGATCTTTAATCCAAAAATATTTTCCTATAAACTTCATTTCCAATTAATCGAATAGACCCTTGGATCGTAATGGATTTATGTCCTTGGTATTGCTAAATTTATCCTAACTATGTTTCCTAGAACTCTCCATTAAAACATCATGGTAAGATTTTTATTTTATAACCATGTTTACTTTTACCACCTATGGTCTCCTACTAGGGAACCTAGTTATGTTCCAATTGTACATTCCCTTTAATCTTATTAAAAAGATGTGATGTTAACCCTTTTTATAATGTGGGTCCTTCAAAAATAGTTTATTCTAAATCATTATATTTCTGGGAACACATTTAAATTTCAAGGATGAAATTTATTTAAGGTGGGGAGAATGTAAAACCCTAAAATTCTAAATTAAGAATCGTATATCTAATAGCATGTATAACATGAGACGCCAAGCATGTAAGGGGATATAATACCCTAATACATTAAAATAAATTTACTATTATAAATATATTTTATATTTGGAAATTCATTCAACACTGAGTTTGCGTGTGTTACATTTAACAACGGCCATCTTCGATAGCTTTTGTTATACGTAAGCTAGAGTTTTAACTGAAAAATAATATATTATAAAAAATGTAATTTCTAATATAATAATACTTAACCTATAAATTAAATTAGAAGACATGTATATAATTAACTATCTTATGAAAATCATTGGTCTACAAAAATATAAAATGAATTTATATGTTACAAGTTAATTAAAAATGAATATAATAACTGTTTGAATATAAATAAAAATATTATTATTATTTGGTTTTAACTAAGTAAATTAAATTAATTAAAATTATTGAGTGATATTAGTGTGATATTTATGTTATATATTCAATCAAATATTTTTGATAATCATCCAATTGATCAGATACACATAAGATTGGAATAAAATAAATAACACACATAAAAACCTATGTTTAGGAAATTTTAACGCCTTTGAATGGAGAACCAATTTTAAATCGTGTTTTTGACCACAATATAAATTATATTTATCAAAATAATGTTACTCTTTGAAATAGTCACATAAAAATAGTTTAGGGTGAGTTTTTTGTATTGTTTTATGAAGTTTCATTTTTTAATGACCAATTAAAAATACTGAATATTAGTTCAAAATTGATTTTTCATATAATTTATATATAAGGATAAATTATATTTTACATTGGTTTTATTTTTTAATTATATAATATTTTATCAATTAATCCAATGTATCTCATTAGAATCAATTTCATGTTGAAATATACAATAAAAACATAGCCAATTTAGGAAATTTTTCATTTTAAAAACCCAAAATTTTGCCTCATATATTGGATTAAATTTAAATTAATTTCTTCCACATCTAAAATGTCCCAAATCCAGATTCCACTCAATGGTTACCCATACCCAATTGGCTATATGGACTAATGAAAATTTTCCCCAAACACCAGAGGCTTCTGACTAGCAGTGAGGGATGAGGTGTGATAGTGTCGAAACAATGCCCTTATTTGTAGAGTGTAATAGTGAGAACAATAACAATAAAATAGAAAAAATAGTAATACCATGAAACAGAAGTAAAAAAGAAGAATAATGATTTTATTACTACCAAATTTAATTACATACAAAGGATGGTGTATCATGTCACGTGTTCTTGGAAAATTTCCAAAGAGGTCACCCTGTAGTAGTACATATTATAAGTACGAGAAGTAAAAAAATAGACAAAAGAAACTCAGAAGCACTGCTAGCCATGGCTTAGTCCCATTCTCTCCAACTCATAAGTAGCATATCAGGTACCTATAAAATTAAAATGGCCCTTATAGACACTTTCAACAATATAATATATTTACTCCTAAAAGAATGACCCAAATAGGGTGTGAGACTAAATCCCAATAGGCAGCCACCCAAGATCTATAGTGATTTCTTAGTGAATATATATAACAAGTATTGTACAATAGTGACACCATTAAGCTAGGAAGAACTCAAAAGTAAACATTTCGACAAGAATTGGTTTCCATTTACAATAATTTCATGTTCTTTAATAGTTAAATTACACTAGATTATATAAGTCTTGGGATCTAGCCAGAGTCTAGAAACCCTCGTTTAAAAGTAAGAAGAGAATATACTGAAAAAGATAATCTAAATAAGTACACTAACGACCGAATATCATATTTTTCTTTGGCTTAGCAGACACATCATAATTCATTCTTTTTAATTATTCAAATTAAATATGAGTCTATCCTTGACATTCCTATGATTGAATACCAGTATTACTCCATCTGTAAACCCACCTACATCCTGTGAGCCCATCTATATGATCAAATCAAAAAACCAGTCTCACTCTAGGTGTTTTGTGAGTATATGTCAACATGGCCATCCTTTGATCCGATAAATAATACCCAAGTATCTCCCATGAAATATAAACATTTCCAATAGATGCTTCTGATGGTATCCATCATTACATTACTCATTCATCATTTAAATATAGTCTCCAAGAGATTGACCACTATATTCATGGATCACTCCTAACTTAACATATATCCCCCTTTTGTTCCATCCATATCATCCCTCAATGGATCCATGGGTCACTTGAGGTATACGGTACAATAGTCACATGAACCCATCCATGTCATTATAATATGAATCCTTGGTCCACCCATTTCTATTTACCTGTTTCACATATAATATTTAGTTTTAATATTTCCTTAGGAATGTAAAGGTCATAACCAAAATCATCCAATATAATCTCAATCAAGGACCAACTTCATATGGTGCGGCCTTTAAACTACTCACATGGGAAAATTATATAATAATAAAAACATTTAAATTAAACTATTACATGGTTCAACATCAATAAACTCACAAGGGAACAATTAACATAGTAATAAACACTTGTTAATTACACACTTTCATGGCTTTAACAATAATATCTCACATGGGCGCATGTTCGCAATTTGAACAAAACAGAACAAGCATGCTTAAGAAAACATAGGCATAACATGGGGGAAATGGGCAATCTAACGACCCAATCTTGATGTAAATGGATATTAAATCTCTTTTGTGGAATACTTAATACATTACAGAAATGTACTCCTAATGGTCATATTATTTTTTTATCTTTGGAAACTTGGAACATAATTTTCTAACATGGTGAAAGATCTTCAACATCACCCATAAAGATCTCCACCTGTTGTCTTCCTAACTAAAACCTTTCTTTATATCCTGGGAAAAGAAAACCTAAAAAGTGTGATCTCAAATGCTCATTAAGGGTTAAAATGAAGAACATAAAACAAATCATAAACATAAGAATTTATAAACATGATAATAATGTTTAAATATAAAAATATTTAGTCCTGAAATAAATCTTGGCTGTACATAAGGCACATTTCATAAAGGAACATTAACCATGAAAAAATGGAATTAGAATAAAACCTAGAATTTTGGGAAAAAAGGAATCACATAATATGATTTCGATAGTATCCAAAGCATTTATTCCAAGACCATCATAGTGGAAAATGTTTATTAATGAACAAGGTTTACTTTCCACTCCACCCATGTATTGCTGAATCAGATTTAGTTATCATTCCAACCCTATATTACTGTACCAGATTTACATGTCATTATAGTAATGTCTCTCTCATAATTTATAAATATTTACCAAATTCATTGGAGGGCTATATAGGTCCCACCCATCTCATAATGAAATCATTATTATATGTTCCGCAAAAACATAAATCATTCATCATTGTATAACCCAAGGAACAAACAAAATGGGTGTCTTAAACATCATTCCATCATAATCCATATAAAATAAATGAATTTCACAAAAAAAATCTATCAGAAACACAATAAAAACAAATTAATAATAAGGATAGAAACATAACTTTATGTCATCTTAGATGGAATTTTTTTTGATAAAACACATTAACTTAGTTTTTGAGGAAAATATCTTTTATTTTTCAAAAACATTCTCTTTTCTAAAAATACCATGAAATTTCAAAAAAAATATTATAGTTTAAAATAAATATTAAATCATTTAGATGAACCTTCATGTAATTATGGTGTCATGAAATTGTTAAAATTCGTTCAGGCTGTATAAGTTTAAAAAAAATTCTCCTCTTACTTTTTTCAGAAAAGTCAAAAAGTTCCTCAAACCAAATAGCGACAAAGGATTCCTTTCTTACTGTTTAATAAAAATTCACCAAAGGGTAAAATTAACTTTAAAAAATTGTATAATAATATATATATAATTTAAATAATTATGAAACATGGATGTGGATTATTAATATACCCATATAAACAATCTCAGATAAAAATGAGATTGAAGAATTATCCCTTAGCTTATGTATGATTTCTTCTATATGTGTACGAACCTATTATATAGTAGGTTTTATAATATTACTAACTTTTAATATAACCATAATAATATTTATGATATCATATATGATTCAATTATGAGTTTATGTTACCCATTTATTTATCAATTCCATGTTAAAGCAACGTTTTGGGTAATAATCATTTTATTTGTCATATGTGTTTTGACTTGTTATTATTGATCTTAATACTTAAATAATGTTTTACTTACTTCAAAATTGTAAAACATTGTATATATATCATATATATTCAGTGTATAAATATATATAATTGATAGATGGAATACACCATCATGGAGATGGTAGGCCATATGTACAAATGAATGTTGCTTCTGTTTCCTTATTGAATTGAATGGAAGCAAGTAGATGATATATATATATAAATAAATAAAATAGCATTATTATGACATATATTTATTTCTTATTTATTATATATACTATATAATCATTCTAGATAATTAATCTCAATGCATCGGGGAGACGGTTGATCGTACGTACGCACAAGCGATGATACCATTCACTTAATGGTTAAATGGTATAGAATTGGATTCAATATTAATTATAGAGAATAATTATCATGTTATATTCATTATTTACACCCATTATACCCATACAAATAAAGTATTGTTAAATAAAAAATTACACCATGGCGTAGAGATGGTAAGTCTTACATATGCACACCTGGTGATATTTTTTTGTAAGATCGATAAAAGGAGGTATAAAGTTGTCCCATAATTATAATAATTTATTATAATTTAAAATATATTGGATTTATTTATTTTGTATGGAAACAACATAATAAGGGGAATTATAAGAAGAAAATAATTTTGAAATTGGTGATAAAACAATTACCTCCTTTTCGAGTATCTCATTTTGATTTTCACAAAATGTCCTCCTAGGATGGATTTCTTCCCAATGTTTGGCCCCTATTAGGAATGGAGTATGTTGGTAGCTTATTTTAGAAGAATTTTTATGAGCCAATGTGCATGAGTGGTGTGAGTAAGTGGGTATATTTTTGTGGAAATTTATAATAAGAGGTAGGGGAACATCAAGAATGTCATGAAATATTATTTTATAATAAAATGATTTTTGAATTATAATGGTAACATTGTGATAAATTTAGAAAATATAATGATTATGGGTCCAAATAATATCGAAAAAATAGGCTTTAGACATTTTTAAGTCACAAAATCAACCTAATATTTTGGATTTAACCCTTAGTTAATTACATTTACTCTTCCCATGTCTTCTTGTATTTTCATAATATATGGTCACAATTGTTACAATAAAAATTCAAAGAGAACCAAAAGTGTATAATTAATGAAATTTTTAACATTATATAAGTCATTTGGAATATTATTATATTTTTAGGACTATAATATCATTTAATAAAATAGTATTTGTTTAAAAATCCCATTTATTCCAATTTTGACACTATTTAGAAAATTATTTTGGGTAAAGTCATAACAACTTGATTCCTTAAAAAAAATAATTAAATAAAAGATAATATTTCATAGTAATACATAAAATTCAATTATGGTCACTAAATATTGAAGTTCTATTTATTTTAATATTTATAATATCATTCATTTGAATAATTCATTAATAAGGTAATCATTGCATCATCATTGTGTCATAAATAAATTTAATAATTTAATGTCTAAAAATTATAAATATAATAACATGATTTAGGAAATAATTTTTGATTTAAAATGATTATTTATTGTCAAAGATATCATTTATACATTCAAAAATGAAATTTTATTAGTAAAAAGATATATTTTTTTGTTATATTTCCCTTTACATAAAATTTAATTATTATAACTTGTTATTTTCCAACGAAATTTGTTCTCAAATGCAAAACTATGAGCCTAAGGATTGGTTTGGTTACCTATGACTCATAAAATAGTATTAAGACAAGTGTTATGGTAGTTTTGTATTATTATAATATTATTTTTTTACTTTTATTTAACGGATTTACCATTTAACAATGGTAAATAAAAATAATTACTAAAGTTACTATTCATAATGTCCAAAAATAAAAGGGATCTATTTACATTATTTGTACCTTATGATTCCATATATGGAATCCATTTTTCTAAATTCGAAATATATAATCTGAAAAAATTAATTTAAAATTAATTCTCGTTGTCAAAACCAGATAGCGACTTTATAAGATGTAAAAACTATTAAAAGATTGACATGTTTTTATATCAAATTTAAATGAGAGATTACTTCTAATTAAAAAAAATTAGATTAAATTATATATACACAACCCAATTAAACTTTAAAACCAATTAAAAATATAATCAATCTATATAAATAAATTATTTGAAAATGTGATTTTGATTTAAAATGCGGTATTTTTCACTATTCATAAAAATATAAATTTTATCAAAAAAATACCAAAAAATTAATAAAAATAAATTTTGAGGTACCAATTCTAATTAAAAAGTTCATTTTGTAAGATATAATATATAAAAGTGTTAAAATTATATTTAAAAGGGTGTGCCATCAAATGGCTGCAAGATTGCATTTTTTTGAAAAATTCTTCTTTTATCCAAAAAAATTGAATTTTTTCTAATATATTGTCTAGAAAATACTTAAGATGAATTTTATTATTGTAAAAAAATTATAATTTGGGTAAATAGTATTCATAATGGTGATTTTATATCCCATTAAATAATGATATTTTAATAATATATCATTGTTTAGTGAAACTCGGTATTGCGTACAATGCAAGCTACAAGGAAGGTCACTCTTGCATGTAATGAAATCAAATTCCATGTTGAGTGTAGTGAATTATTCCTTTGGTGTTATGTATAAAATAATCCAAACATAGTTCTTTTATACATTGAAAAAAATTATACTTAGTGTCGTGTGTATCGTACGCTAACTCAGTGGTGTGTGTAACATAAAAAAAGTTGGTTTAGTGTGGAAGGAATGTTTCACTTATTGAATTGCAAGATTAAAATGAAAATATTAATTTATTGGAAAAAATTGGTCCAAAAAACTCATGGTTTCACATTATACCCCCCTTAAAATTATTTTAATACTCAAAATTTTTTGGGTTATAAAATATTTACTACTTTAATGTTTTTTTAATGGAAACCCACATCGTAAAAGGAAATATATAAACTTATTTTAAAAAATGAATGTTAGAATCATAATAGATACTCAAAGTAATACATCACTTGGTTTCCACATTGGATAACATAGGTGGTATGTGGAAACATAGATATGGAATAAAAACCTAACCATTATGTTCTGATGGATAGTGATAGAGAACATGGTTTGTAGAAATTTAGCAAGCAGAATCCCATAAATCTACGATGATTTATGGGACCATCTGATTCATTTGATAAAAAGGTACTAAGATAACATTTTTTTCATGATCCTTTTCCTAAATTTGAATAATTTTGAATGATAACAAATACTTACTTGATTTTGGAACAATCTCATCATTGTTCGTACCTTGAGAAATTCTCACTTTATCTATTATTTAAAGAAATGAAGTTGAATATTTCATTGTTCATGTGCTGGAAGGTCATGAGATAGAATTATAGGTCATTCTATCTGAATAAAAAAAGGTTTAAATAGTTTAAAAAATATGCACAAGTCCACCTATAGTGAGATAATACATTAATCTAACAATTTTTAATCAATATAAAAATTATACTACCCATAAATTGATATCATTACAATCCTTCCAAAAACTAAAAATATAAAACATTAGAAAGTGGTTAAAAAAATCGACTTAACATTTTTCTCACATATCTCATTAATAATTTCATTGTTGTCACATTCCAAACATGTGAATACCTTAATCTTGTATTCTCTTGAAACACTATAATAACATGAATTATTGTAGGACCTTATTGAAAAGATGAATTCTCTCAATATTAATTGTTTCTACACACCAAAAATACCAAAAAATATATATACTCAAACCATGAAATCACTTTTTCCTTATATCATTCATGAGGTCATTAATACTATCAAACATCTCATTTTCTCTTTATCCCATCATTATTCATATATCATGTGTTTCCCAAAAATATTTGAATATCTTTTAATGGTCACTCGTATCTTTCAACATATACATTTAAATATATAAGGAAAAAATAGTGAAACAATCCTTAGATTTTTCTTTATTCATTAGTACTATAAAATTACATATAAAACATTATTCTTAATAATTAGGTAATAATTTCACTACCTTCATAAACCATTGACCGAGATTCATCCTTTTATTCCTAAACACTTATTTCATCTGATACATCATTTGTAGTCTCTTCATCATCATCAATACAAATACTACCCAAACGAACATGTTGATTCTCTTCATGAGATTTTCCCTCAGGGCATCGATTTTCATAATGCCCATACATTCCACAGTTAATTCATTTAACCATTATTTATGTCTTAGAATTACCATTATCCTTTTCCATTATGTTAACTAATCCTTTGAGTTTACAATTACTAGCATTGTGTCCTTATTTTCCACACCCAAAGAATCTTCTAGTTCCTTTGAAACATTCTCCATTATCCCTCTTACAACATGATTTACATTAGGAAAATTGAACTTTCTTTTATCTGTGATCACCTAGAAACTCCATCTTTCTCTTATTATCATGGTCACGAATCTCTCTAATGTTGAGATTAGTGATCATATAATGTGATTTCTGATTATTCATAATAAAGATGACTTGACTTCCAAATACCATTTCATTTGGTTGCTCATGAATAATATCATTCCATTTTCCATCATATTTTCCATAAACATGAATCATCATGTTTCCAACCATTTTCTAAAACCCAAAAAATAATATTGTGAGAGGCAAAAATCTTACTTGGAAAACAACACAATCAAGTGGTGAACATTCAGTCTCTTACATAAGAGGTTTAATCTTGTGTTATTCATGATCACTAACATAATTCTAGGACTACAACATATAGTTAGACTTACCATTAGGGACATCCCTTGACATACCTTATAAATATATCTACGGATCTCACTAAATTTTTTACATCCTAGTTTCCAAAGGATAACTAATCCTTTTCTCTGATACCAAATCTAATGACCCAGGCTTGACGTACAAGGAAATTACATTTCATTTGTGGAATGCTTAATATATTACACAAATATATTCCCAAATAATGTATTATTTTAGTGTCTTTGGAAACTCAAAACATAATCTTCTAACTTGGTGAATGATCATCACCATCTTCCATAAAGAAATATCTATTTTGTTTTCCTACCTAAAACAATTCTTTAAATCACATGTAAAATAAAACATAAAAATGGTGAGCTAAAATTATATGTAAAGGTAAACATGGAGAACATAAAACAAACCACAAACATAAGAATGTAAAAACAAGAAAATAAAGTTTAAATATCAAAATCTTGTCTCATGAAATAAATCATAGCAGTACATTGGGCACAGATCATAATGGAACATTAACCATGGTAAAATAATATTGGAATAAAACATGGAATTATGGAAAAAAATAAACATATAATATGATTTCTATAGTATCCAAGTCATTACTGCCAAAACCAATGTAGTGGAGAAATTCCATTACTGAACTAGGTTTACTTGTCCTTTCAGCCATGTATTACTGATCCATATTTACTTGTTGTTCCAGCCTTGTATTACTGAAAAGGATTTACTTATTATTCTATTCATTTATATCTCATGAGATAAAAATATTTACCTAATGTTTTGGAGGGACATATCGGTCCCACTCATCTTATAATGAAATCATTCTTACATGTTTCACAAAAACATAAATCATTCATCATTTCATAACCCAATGAAAAAATGGGTTTCTTAATCATCCATTCATCATAATCGATATAAAATAATTTAATTTCATAAAAATAATTCAATTATTAACAAAATAAAACCAAATTAATAATAGGGATAGAAACATAACCCTATGTCATCTTATTTGGAAAATAATTTTCACAAAACACATGAACTGAATTCTTGAGGAAAAATATCATTTCATTTTCAAAAATGTTATCTTTTCTCTAAATTCCATTATTTTTTAAAAAAAAATAATTTAGTTGAAAATAAACATGAAATCATGTAGAGGAAGCTTCTTGTAAATAATGTGTCATGAAACCGTAAATATCCATTCATGCCTTATAAGTTAAAAAACATTATCCTCATACTTTTGCGGTAATAGTAAAAAAGTACCTCAAATCGAATAAAAAAATATTTCATTAATAAAACATAATAAGAATTCACCAAATATTTAAATTAACATTAAAAATTTTATAGGAATAAAAATAATATTACATAATTTGGAAACATGGATGTGGGTGATAAATATAATTGTATAAAAAATCTCAGATAAAAATGAGACTGCAAAATTATGCCTTACCTTAGGCCCACATTCCTAGGTATGTGTCCAAAACTCCAATATGGTGGGATTTAAAATATTATTAACTTGTAACAGAACCATAATAATATTTATTATATCATTTACGATTCACTTATGACTTTATATTACCCATTCATTTATAAATTCCATGTAAAATCAATGATTTAGGTAATAATCCTTTTATTTATTGTATGTGTTTTTCCTAGTTATTCTTGATCTTGTTAATTAAATCGTGATTTACTTATTTCCATAATGTAAAAAAAATTAAATATCATATATATTCATTATATAAATATAAATAATATATAGATGGAATACACAGTTCATGGAGATGGTAGGTCGTACGTACGCATGAACGTTGTTTCTATGAAATTATTTAATTGAATGGAAGTAGGTAAGTGACATTTATGTATATATACATAAATCCTATATATTTATAAGGTCGTATATTTAATTCATATTTATTATATATACTTTATAATCATTCTTCAATTGTTAATGGTGATAATGAGTCTTATTGCATCGTGGAAACGGTAGGAAGTACATATGCACGAGCGATGATATCATTCATTTAATGGTTAAATTGGTATGGAATTGAAAGGAATACTAATTATACCAAATAAGTATCATGTTATATTCATTATTTAAATCCATTATACTCATCATTATACCCTTCTAATGTAACAACTGAGATTTTTATGAGAAATGTTTTTGTTTTTATGCTATATACATCATCAAAGAAATATTTCACTACACACAACACTAGCTTGGCTTTATTTATACCCAACGGTGGCCTTCCTCGATAGCTTGCGTTGTACGCAATACCGAGTTTTACTAAACAACGATATTCTATCAAAATATTATTAAAACTAGCTGTTATGAATAGTAATACCCACTTTTTTAAATTTTTTAAATTTTATCTTTCAAAATGGACTTCATTTTTGGATTCGGAGTATCGAAATTATCCTAGGGTGAAATTTTGGTATTTTTCTAAAAATTTTCAATTTTTGATAAATAGTGAAAACACTGGATTACTATTTAAAAACCGAATTTTTATTTAATTAATTATTTATTTTATTTAAATTTATTTTAGGTAAAAATTGATACATAAAACCTATATAAGTTCAATGTAATTAATTGGAGTCATTTTATAATAATTTTAGATATATAAAAAATTTATTGAACTTCCCACCGTCTTTTACCCACCTCCTAGGAGAATTTGAAAATTTACATAAAACTTAATTTTACCGCTTCAGTGATTGGACTTTCTAAAATCCGAGAGACACGGTTAATATCAAGGACTAAAATGTGGTTCAATGAGATGAAAATAATTTTTGGTGAATAGTACCTATTTACTTTTATTTACCACGGTTAAAAGTAAATAGGGTAATTAAGGGTAAAAATGATATTATTATTACCCTAACACTTGTCCTAATTCTATTGGATAAGTTTAATTCGATCAAAAACAACATTAGGAATAAAATATGACCATTTAGGTCCACTTGGATTAGATTAGGACATTTATTATTAATTTATTTAAAGAAGGGTTAAAATAGTTAAAATCAATGTTTAATAACTAAATTATTTTTAATATAGGTTTATAAAAAAGATAAATTAGACTATAAATATTAATTAGAAAGATAAAAATATTTCCTACATAATTTTATTTTATTTATAATTATTAGACATTAAATAATTTAATTTATTTACGACACAATGATGATGCAGTAATTATCATATTAATGAAATATTAATAGAGTTGATGTTATAAATACCCAAATAAATGTAATTTGAGAATTTTTATGAATTACCATAATTTTATAGGTTAATATGACATGTTAGTATTGATTTAATTAAATTTTTCGAACTAATCATGCTGTTATGATTTTCAAAAAAATCAATTACCAAATAGTGTCAAAATTGACATAAAATAGTTTTTAAAACAAATATTATATTATTAATTGTTATTATAATCCTAAAAATCTAAGTTTCGGACAAGATAATTATATCATGATATTTGTATCATTAATAGACCACTTGGGGGTCTCTTGGATTTATATGGTAAGTTTATTAACTATATAATATAAAAATACAAAATGACATGGTAAATGTCAATCTAATTAACAAAGAGTTAAAACTAAAATATATGGTTAATATAATGACATAAACATGTCTAAAATCTATTGGTCGAGAGGATTTAGACCCATCCCCACCTTATCTTAGAAATAAATTAATTTTTATCAATTAAAAACCAAATATTACTTTATAATAAAATAATATTTTTAGTTTTTCTGAAGGTGCCCCTCTCCTCCCTTATAAAAGGGCACCTCCTCCCTCTCCTCCTCACACCACTTTGAGCCTTCAAGCTCGGAAAAACCCTGAAAATTTCTCATCTCCACTTCCATAGAAACAAACTAGAGGTCCTGGTTATCTTCCAAGACCCTCTTTAGTGCCCTAAGAGGAGGTTAAGAATAGGCGCTTCAAAGAAGAGGTAATGTCTGTTACCGATTCTTTCAACTTTATTTCTTCTTCTACTTCTTCTTATTTAGTTGTTTCATTATGAAGTAATAACATCAGTGTCACTCATATACTGATATTTTATTAAAAGTATGAAACAACCCTATTTCACCATCTATCCATCCTACGGAAAACGAAATCACTGCGCGTGTGTACGTACGGAATATCGTCTCCACACCGTTGTGTAATCTGTTTTCAACCACCACCTTACTTGAATTGGTATAATGGTGTAAAGAATAACTATATATTATTATTGTAAAGTGATATTGATTCTTAAATAGTATACATACACTCCAATACAATTCCACGATCATGGGAACGATATCATCACTTGTGGGTACGTACGGAATACCGTCTCCACGATGTGATGTGACTCGATCTTCATTGAATAATGATTATATAAATGAATTGAATGAATAAATATGATATATATTACCCAAATAACATTCTGGAAATGAGGTATCTATATCCTAAAAAGATGAATAAGAATTTATTTGACAAAACACGCATAAGAACAAAAAGTAATAAACACCCGAATAACAAGTAGCAATTAAATATTACTAATAAGAAGCTAAGAATATGACCATATATGATATCATAACAATAATTATGATTCTGGAATAATTCAATGAAATTATTTAAATCATTATATAGGAGGTTCGGACACATACAAAGAAAATTGGACCTAAGGTAAGGGAAAATCTCGCAATCTCATTTTTATTCGAGATTGTTTATACTTCAGAATTTACTGGGGAATATTTATCATCCACATCCACGTTTACTCAATATGTAATATTATTTATATCCTACTACAATTGTTTAAATCCAATTTTACCCTGTGGTGAGTTTTTAGAAAAAGATATGAAGGGAATCTTTTGTCGTTTTTCGTACGAGGTACGTTTTGACTTTTCCAGCTAAATTACGAGAATAATGAATTTTTAACTTATACGGCCTGAATGGAATTTTAGAAAATTATTTCCATGAAGCTTCCTTTAAAATTTTTCAGGTTTTTTTTCAATTAACTTCTTTTACTTTAAAAGTGTTTGACATTTTAAGAAATGAAAAATTATTTTGAAGTAGAAAGGATATTTTCCTCAAGAATGGAGTTCAAGCGTTTTATCAAAATTATTTTCCATCTAAGATAATATAGGGTTCTGTTTCTATCCCTATTTTTACATTGATTTGATTATGTTATGATGGAATTATTTTTATGATGTCCTTTTATCTTATGATGGCATGATGTTTAAGAATCCCATTTTTTATTACATGGGTTATGCTATGATGTATGATTTATGATTTTGTGGCACACATAAGAATGGTTTCATTATAAGATGGGTGGGACCTATATCTCCCTCCAATGCATTGGGTAAAAATTTATATCTCATGAGATAGACATGGCTGGAATGGCAGGTTAATCCGATTCAGTGAAACAGGACTGAAATAAGGAGTGAACTCGGTTCAGAAATGGACTTTGTCTACTAAGATAGTCTTGGAAATGAGTCTTGACTACTAAGAATTGATTCTTTATGATTATGTGTGTATGACACAAAGTTTCATGTTTTATGTTATGATTATTGGGATTACATTTCACTACTATGATTTATCCCATGTTATGAAATTATGATCTCCTTTGCAGGTTAAGATTTCCAAAATGTTATGTTCTTATGAATATGATGTGATTGATATTTCGTTTGTTTACCCTTACTGAGCATTTGAGCTCACCCTTTTGTATGTTTTATTTCCCCGGGTCAGGAAGAAGGTTATTAAGTACGATATGCCAAATGGGAGTCTATATATGATGAAATAAATGGGAGACAACGTAGATGATTTATGAACCAGTTGTTTATGTTTCCCAGTTTCTAAAGATATTATACCTATAAGGTCCTATGGTGGTATTATTATATGTTGTAATAAGTGTACTTCAATTTTGAAGTAATAACAATGTATGTAAAGTATAGGTCGTTATATCCAAATTAAGTATTATTGAATAACAAATTACACCATGGTGTAGAGACGGTAAGCCGTACATATGCACACGTGGTTATATTATTATTTTTAGGATGGTTAAAAGGAAGTATAAGGTTATCTCATAATTATAATTACATATCGGCACATATAATATACTGGATTTATTTCATTAGTATAGAAACAACTTAAGAACATGAATTAGAAGAAGAGTGGAATTTTGAAAGTGGTGATAAAAAAAATTATATATTTTTCGAGTATCTCCATTTCATTTTCACAGAAGGTCGCCCTAGGGTGGATTTCTACAAAAAGTGTGGCCTCTATGCGAAAGGGAGGTATTTAGGGTGCATATGTGTGCAGAATTTTTATGATATAAGGGGATCGAGAGGTTTTAGTAATTGGGTAGATGCGAATACCTTTTATAAGAGGACGGAGGGGAACTTTCGGAAATTCATGAAATATTATATTATTATAAAATTATTTTGGAATTATAATAGTCTAAATTATATAAATTCTAAGGATAATACAAGGATGAATTGAAATGATCTCATCCAATAGGTTTTATAAAAGTTTATGTCACAAAAGTAACCCTATTTTTTAGTTTTAACCATCAGTTAAAAATTTTAACTCTTACCATGTCTTCTTGTATGTTCATAATATATGGTTACTATAGTTACTATAAATTAACAAAAAACCGAAATGTCACGACCCGTCCCCAAGGCCCGTGTCGTGACTACCCCATGCCCTCCTTCCATAGGCTAGGGGCTGGAGACTAGCACCAAAGGTGTAAATCCTGATAAAAGGGAAGGCATTGCCTTTATAAAGTAAAAAAACACCACAGAGTACACAAACTGTAGTAAACACTAAGTAATCTGAGTACAAAAGTAAGTGCTGGAAAGTAAATGGGCCAGAATACAAGCCCAACTGAAAGTAAAGTACAACTGAAAAGAAAGTACAGCAGCAGAAAAGTAAAGCAGCAACACCGAGCCATCCACTGGAAATCCCACATGAAGGGTGGGAACAGATAGTCTCCTTAGCTCCTCAGATCCAGCCTCCAACTCCGTGTACGTTCTATATAGTGATCCTCCTCCAGGTACCTTCCAGCTTAACGAGCCTCCACCTCGATCAGCGATGTCCATCGTCTGCATCCAACACGACGTAGTGCGGGCATAGCCCATGCAGGGGTGAGTATACGATACTTAGTAGGGACCCCGAGACTCCCGGAGGTCTCCCAGAATCCACGAAGGATAAACCACAAAGGAAAGATACTATCACGAAGTATCAACCAACTTTACTTAGGTATATGCCCATACATATACCTAAGTCACCAACTCCAGTTCTTCTCCAACTCACGAGCCCATGTTCAACCCAGTCCACATAGGAAAGTACAACCCAATCCATATAGGAAAGAACAACCTAATCCACACAGGATAGTAAGTCAATCATAGCGAAGATAATGATTGAAAGTCAAGACTCAGCTGACATAGGTATACACTTCGTAAGGTAATAGAGATGATCAGATGTAGCCACTGATTCATCTAAGCTGTCGGATCCACAAAGGATACAAGACCAGCTAAACTATCGGACCCACAAAGGATACAAGACCGGCTACTCTGCCGGATCCACATAGGATACAAGTACAGAGTCAAATACTGTTGGACCCACATAGGATACAAGAACGGAAATCATCTTCATCGAACCCACGGAGGATTCTAGTATGGTCGTCGTCGCTGCTGAACCCACGGAGGATCCAAGTACAGTCGTCATCGCTACATAGCCAGCTCTAGGGTTCCCGCACACAGCACGCTCGATTCCCGGAGGGTCTGCTCCCCGATCCAAGGGTTCGATACATCAACTATCACGAATTCTAGAGTTGATATATCACAAAGTTCTGTCTCGTCAAAAGGAACTCAACGCGATAGACGGTGCGTCAATCGGACGCCCAGTCTGAGAGTTATCGGCTTCTTCGTCCTAGGGGCCTGGTTGATTTTTAAGCTAAAACCACTCGACCGTAATCCAGTTGTGTCCAAACCTCATGAAAAGTAATCCAAAAGAACCTTCTCACTACGAGGAATCCAACAAAGTTGACGGCACGTCAATCAGACATCCGGAGCTCGAGTTATAAGTGTTTCCGAACCGAGGGCCCGGTTGGTTTCATGTTCAAACCAACCCGGACATACAAAAAGTTCTTAGAAACCTTGATTTTAATATACTGAAATGAGCGTCTCGATCCAATGATCCCAACGCAACTGATGGTGCGTCGATCGGAGGTCTATAGCACAACTTATGGGAATTTGAACGGATCTGTCTATAAGTCAGGGGTTTGGGCCCGATCCGACCCGGCCCAATACCCCCTGGGTCGGCCCGAACCGGGTCGACCCGACCCAGGTCCGGGTCTGGCCCGTTAGGGCGCGGCCTGGCCCAGCTGGCGCGGTCCGGCCCAGACGGCGCGGCCTGGCCCAGCGCGGGCGGTCCGGCCCGTCGCGGGCGGTCCGGCCCGGCGCGGTCGGTACAGCCCGGCACCGGCACCCGTGCGCTGAGCGAACATGGAAGGGGGGCACCAACCCCCTGTTTTCCCAAAACGGTGGACCCGTGGGGTCCTCCCTAGGTGGCTTCCGGGGGTTTCAAACCCCCGGTCTTCTTCGAAACGGTTGGCCATTACGGTCGGCCGGTTGTGCCATGCGGGACCCGCGAGGGGTCCCGCCTCCTGCTGCTCCGTCGTGGCCAAAGGCCATGGCCCCTGTCCGTCCGGCATGGCGTGAAGGCGCCGCGCCCCTCCACCGCGACCTCCTTTGGCCTCACCGGCGCGGCGCGACGGTGCCGCGCTCCTCCATCGCGGCCCACTCCGGTTGTGGTCCTCTTTGTCCTCGCGCGGTGCAACGGAACCGTGTACCCTCCATTCCAAGCCACAATGATTATCAACAACAAAAAGGGGGGAGAGGATCGGCCGTGTTTGTGCGGTCCGATCTCCTCTCGTGATATCGATAGCAAGTGGCAAAATAATTTCACAAAGAATGTTAAATAATTCTTGAACGATGAAACGAACCCTACCTCAACAACGATGACAAAAGTCGGTGTCGCGATTGACGGCGTCAGCATATGTAAAAGGAGGGAATGACGTCTCACACCAGCTGCGGAGAGGAGAAGGAACGGCACGTCGGTCTCTTCTTGCGGTGAAGGCGTTCTTCGACGAGAGAGTTGTTCTTCGTGGGAGGTTGAAGCTTTTAAAAAGAAAAACACAAGAGCTCTCTCCTATTCTTTTCATAGAAAAATCCTAAACAAAAAAAATTAAGGCTTTGCCTTATTTTATTTACTTCTGCCAACATTTCAAAACATCAAAAACTTAAACTCACTTAATTAATTAATCTTGAATAGACTAATTAATTGGATGTCAAGTTAGAAAAATTTATTGAGGAGTTAGAGGAGTTAAAAGAATTTAAAGGGGTGGGGCTCGTGTGGGCCCCACCTCACTAATATCCTATCAAGAGGAGTTTAGAATTAAGTGGGTCCCACACCAACTCCCACACATGGGATTAAACCACTTAGAAGAGAAATAAAATTGTAACACAATTTTATTTCACTTTACACTTAAACCACATTTTTTAACAACTCTTATCGAGCATACGCAACTCTAGTAAAAGTATTCTTAATCAATTACCAGCGATGTGGTTTCATCGGTGCCCTTGGATTTCGATTTCGAGCATCGGTTCAAAAGTTAGAAAAAGTCACTCATTCGTTCACTGAACGTACCCAAGCTAAACTTCGTAAATTGATTCCCGGCTCACCGAGCCTCGGAATCAGGTGCCGTCAGAAACTGTGCACTCGTAAAATCCCAAAGAATTTAAGAAAAAAATTTCCTTGAAATTTACAGGTCTTTACATTACTCCCAACTCAGGGTTTCATAAATATACATCACAAACTAGGGAAACAAATGAGGGTACTAAGCACGCATTTGTGTCTCCCGCTCCCATGTGCTCTCCTGGAGGTTCCCATGCTGCCACCTGATGCATACTAGGGGTATCGACCATCCATGTAGGACCCACTCCTATTTATCCTCGATCTCCACCGGGACCTCTACAAAAGTCACCCCGTCATCAATGTCCATCTCCCCATTGTCAATGATATGCGTCGGGTCGTGCACGTATCACCTCAGCTGAGATACGTGGAAGACGTCGTGCACCCGGTGCAACTGAGGTGGAAGCGCCAGGCGATAAGCCACCTCTCCTATCCTGCTGAGAACCTAGAATGGTCTGATAAAGCGCGGAGACAACTTACCGCCTCGGCCAAATCTCCATAATCCACGTAGAGGTGACACCTGCAAGAAAACGTAGTCTCCATCCTCTAACTCTAGTGGTCTCTGCCTCCTGTCAGCATAAGACTTCTGTCGACTCTGAGCTATCCTCATCTGCTCCTGGATGACCTGGACCTTCTATGTCGTGGCCTGGACCATCTCTGGTCCTACAAGTGCTGACTACCCAGGGTCTGTCCAGCACAAAGGTGATCTGCAAGGTCGGTCGTACAATGCCTCATATGGTGCCATCCCGATGGTGGAGTGGTAGTTGTTTTTGTACGCAAACTCCACCAAGGGTAGGTGATCCTCCAAGCTATGACCAAAGTCGTGGACACATGCACGGAGCATGTCCTCGGGTGTCTGAATGGTCCTCTCTGTCTGACCATCCATCTGAGGGTGAAAAGTGGTGCTCATGTGTAGCTTCGTCCTGAATTCCTCCTGCAACCCCTTCCAATGCCGGGAAGTAAAGCGGGCATCACGATCGGAGATGATAGAAGATGGCACACCATGAAGCCGAATGATCTCCTGAATGTAGAGAAGTCCCAAGCTCTACACCGGGCCCCTCTCTCTGATGGGTAAGAAGTGGACCGACTTAGTGAGTCGGTCGACGATCACCCAAATGGAGTCGTGTCCTCTTGAAGTACGTGGAATTCCAGTCACGAAATCCTTAGATATCCCATCCCACTTCCACTCCGGGACCTCCAAGGGCTGTACCAAGCTCGCTGGTACCTGGTGCTCCACCTTCACCAGCTGACAGGTGAGGCATCGTGAAACAAACTCTACCACAACCTTCTTCATACCAAGCCACCAGTGCTGTCGTCTGAGATCCTGGTACAACTTCACTACTCCTGGATGTACCGCTAAAGGGGAAGTGTGAACCTCTCTCAGCACCTCCTCCTGTAAAGCAGTTGGTACCATGGTACGCCCACTAAAAAGGATGACGTGATCTCCTCCTATAGAAAAACCATCAGGTGCATGTCCTGTGTAAATCTGTGCACGTCGCATCTCACTATCAACGTCCCCACGTTGTGCCTCTCTGACCCGCTAAAGAATTAGAGGTGTGATTGTGAGTGACTGAAGGAATGCTTCCCCATCTCTATCCACGAAGGATATCTGCAAAGAGGCTAGCTGCTTTTTCGCCTCTCCAAGAAGTTGAATGCCCATCCTCCTACTGAGAGCATCAGCTACTATGTTCCCCTTTCCAGGAGTATAGACTATCTCAAAGTTATAGTCCTGGAGGAACTCAAGCCATCGTCATTGTCTCAGGATCAGGTCCTTCTGCGAGAAGATGTACCTAAGACTCTAGTGGTCAGAGTAACTGTAAAGCATTCGCCCATCAGATAGTGTCACCACATCTTCAGAGTGAAGACCACTACTGCTAACTCCAGTTCATGGGTAGCGTAGTTCTGCTCGTGCTGCCTCAACTGACGCGATCCATAGGCGATCATTGCTCGCTCCTGCATCAAGACACACTCGAGTCTGGTCCCTGATGCATCGCAGTAAACTACATACCCTACTCCCTCCTCCAGTAGCATCAAGATGGGTGCACTGGTCAATCTCTGTCTCAGCTCCTCGAATCTCTACTGACATCTATCTGACCACACAAAGGGTTTCCCCTTCTTCATCAAAGATTAAAGCATTGTTGCAACTCTAGAGAAGTCTGGCACGAATCTCCAATAGTACCCAGCCAGACCTAGGAAACTCCGCACCTCTGTCACGCTCTTGGGTGGCTCCCAAGCTAGAACTGCCACGATCTTTGTAGGATCCAACGCAACTCCAGCCTCAGATATTACATGCACCAAGAAGTGGACCTCACGTATTCAGAACTAACACTTCAAGAGCTTACCATAAAGCTAGTGCTCCCAGAGTGTGTCTAGTAAAATCCGCAAGTGGTAGGCGTGCTCCTCCTCAGTAGTCGAGTAGATCAATATCTCGTCAATGAAGACTACAACAAATCGATCGAGGTAAGGGTGGAATATCATATTCATGAGACTCATGAACACTGCTGGAGCATTAGTTACGCCGAAATGCATAACCAAGAACTCATAGTGGCCATACCAACACCTAAAAGTTGTCTTCTTCACATCCTCATCTCGAACTCTGAGCTGATGATAGCCTGACCTGAGGTCTATCTTCGAGAACCACCGTGATCCCTTGATCTAATCAAAGAGGTCGTCAATCCTCAGAAGTGGATACTTGTTCTTCACGGTCACCTGGTTCAGGCGACGTTAATCGACACGTAGTCGCAAGCTCCTGTCCTCCTTCTTGGCAAACAATATCAGGGAAGCCCAGGGTGAAACACTAGGTCGGATGAATCCCTTGCCCTGCAAGTCCTCCAGTGGTACCCGTAGCTCTCCAAGCTCAGAGGGAGCCCTTAGATATGCTATAGTAGATATTGGGGTTCTCCCGGGGTACAGTTCAATATAGAAGTCTACCTCTCTGCGAGGAGGTAGCCCGGGAACGTCATCAGGAAAAACGTCTGCATACTGATTCACCACAATAGGGAAACTCGGACTCTTCACATCAACTGCTCCTAGGATGAGGCTAGCCAACTAATGAGTGATTGGTTATCCTCTCCTCTGTGTGAGTCCGTCCTGTGCTGCAAAGGCTCCCTTCTTGCTGGTGAAGGTGAACCTGCTCCCATTAGTGTGGACACACCGCACCTTGCTCCTAATACAGTCTATCTGAGCATGAACTGTAGATAACCAATCCATTCCCAAGATGACATCGTAAGGCATCGACGCTGCTATAAAAATATCCCAGCTGAAGCTCTCACCTCCTAGAGTAAGCTCACACTACCGGCACTAGTGCATAATCGTCGAGTCTGCTCTCGTAGGATTCTCTAGCCGTAAGGATCGAACCAACGGCTCCATCGGAATCTCCGAGCTCCGACGGTGGGCAGCGGAAATGAAATAATGACTCGCTCATGTGTCAATAAGAACTGTAGCAAGGGTGGAGTAGACATAGATAGTACCTCGAATCATCTCAAGTGCACCATGGTCTTAGGCCTCCACTACCCGAAGCTGATCCTGCCTCTATCCGCTAGCTCCCTGTGGTCGGGATGGACCTCCTGGTGGTGGTGGTGGTAAAGCCTCAAAGCGTCTCCCACCACCTACTGCTCGGCCAGCTCCACTTCCTCGTCCGTCTGCTCCCTGCAGACCACCATGGTCGAACCTCTGCCTCTGCCTGGGTGGTCCCTCAACTGTCTGCTGCTCCTCTACATGGCGGGTCGGGCAGTCACGAGCCATGTGGCCCTGCCCGCCGCATGCATAGCACTGTATGCTCCTCATAAGGCTGGCTCTCCATCGTGTGACCCGCACATCTGTGCCAGTATCCTGAGGTCATCCGCCTGATGGTCTGGTCCGCTTGGACCCCTGTGACATCCGTCGACTGCCAACTGCTGAAGACTCCTCTACGTGCTGTCATGCGGTAGGTCTCGCTGCAGGTGTAGGCTCAGCAAGAAAGCTCTCCACGAGAAGGGATCGCTCCAGTACTCCTGCATGCATCAGAATGCTGAGGGAGATCATCGATGCCCTGATCTCATGCCTCAGTCCCAGCTCAAAGGTCTGCGCCCAGAAGAATGGGTCTCGTACCATGTCCTTGGAGTAGCACGAGAGGTCGGTAAATCTCACCGAGTATTGGGCTACTGTCATGCTGCCCTGCTGCAGATGTAGTAACTCCAGAATGCGCACTCCATGG
Organism: Viscum album; assembly: GCA_963277665.1. Classification (NCBI taxonomy): domain Eukaryota; kingdom Viridiplantae; phylum Streptophyta; class Magnoliopsida; order Santalales; family Viscaceae; genus Viscum; species Viscum album. Next base: position 1,444,210,398 of record OY728151.1, on the reverse strand, counting down.
AGGGTGGCTGGATTGAACTCTGAGCAGAAGAGGCTCTCAAAGTCCGTCCAAATAAGATATGCCTTGTCGTGCACCTGGAGCATCAAGATCCACCATCTACCTGCTGCCGCGTGCAGGAGACTCGCTGTAGGGATCACCATGAGGGCAGCTGGTGTCCCTACTAACCTGAAGACTCGAACGACAGCATCCATCCAATCCTCGGCTGCCTGAGGGTCCGTCTCCCCGCAGAACCTGGGTGGTCTCTGACGCTGAAACTAGTGTAGTGCACTCAGGCGACGTGCACTCTCAGCTGCTGGGGCTGGTGGCATTGGTGGCTCGGCGGGTAGAGGTATCGTCAGTGCCTCCGCAGTAATGGGGACCTGCATCGAGGCCTCATCGCTCAGTGGGCTTCCGTCTCGCACAAAGCTTGGAAAACAGAAGGATCGGAACGTCGATCTCTTCTTGCGGTGACGGCGTTCTTCGATGAGAGTTTGGTTCTTCACGGGAGGTTAAAGCTTTTCAAAAGAACAACACAAGAGCTCTCTCCTTTTATTTTCAAAGCAAAAGCCTAAACAAAAATAAAATACGGCTTTGCCTTATTTTATTTACTTATTCAAATATTTAAAAACTTCAAAAACATAAACTCACTTAATTAATTAATCTTTAATAGACTAATTAATTGGATATCAAATTGGAAAAATTTATTGAGGGGTTTGAGGAGTTAAAAGAATTTGAAGGGGTGGGGCTCTTGTGGGCCCCACCACACTAATATCCTATCAAGAGGAGTTTAGAATTAAGTGGGTCCCACCCCAACCCCCACACATTGGATTAAACCACTTAGAAGAGAAATAAAATTTTTACACAATTATATATCACTTTACACTTAAACCACATTTTTTTAACAACTCTTCCCGAGCTTATGCAACTCCAGTAAAAGTCTTTTTAAGCAATTAACGGCGTTGTAGTTTCATCAGTGCCCTCGGATTTTGATTCTGAGCATCGGTTCAAAAGTTAGAAAAACCTGCTCATTCGTTCACTGAACGTACCCGAGCTAAAATTCGGAAATTGATTCCCGGCACACCGGGCCTCGAAATCAGGTGCCGTCATAAACTATGCACTCGTAAAATCCCAAAGAATTTAAGAAAAAAATTTCCTTGAAATTTACGGGTATTTACACAAAATTTTGGATCTTTAATGAAATTTTCAATATTATATAAGTACTTTTAACGAAAATTATTTTTTTAGGAAATCTGAATAATTTAATAAAATAGTATGTTTTAAAAAACTCAATTATTTCTATTTTGACACTATTTAGAAATTGATTTTTTAGAGTCATAAAAACTTAAATCATTAGAACCAAAAGCATTAAATAAAATATAATATTCCCTAGTCATCCATAAAATTATTTGATGTTATCAAAATTTTCAAATTATATTTATTTTACTATTTATGTTATCAGTTATTTAAATCATTCATTAATAAGGAAATCACTGTAGCATCATTGTGTCATATGTAACTTTATTTATTTAATGTATTAAAATTATAAATAAAATAAAATGATGTAGGAAATATTTTTATCTTTATAATAAATATTTATAATTAAATATATCATTTATACAAACCAAATTAAAATTGTTTTAGTAAAAAGATACATGTTTATGTTATATTTCCCTTTACATTAAATTAAATATTAAAACATGTCATTTTCACACCCAAGTGGTTATAAATTGCCAAAATTTCTGCCTAATGATATTTTTGGTCACCCATGACTCATACAATAGGATTATGACACATTCTAGGTATGTTTTATGTTATTATAATATTATAATTTTTACCCTTATTTACCTGATTAACCCTTTAACCATGGTAAATAAAAAAAATTACAGAAGTTACCTTTCATAATGTCCCAAAATAAAAGGGACCTATTGAAATAATTTGGGCCGTTTGATTCTAAATTTGGAATCCATTTTCCTAAATTCAAAACACATAATTGGAATAAATTAATTTAAGATTAATTCCCATTTTTAAAACCATAAAGAGGTTTTTTATGAAGTAAAAATTATCAAATGATTGACATGTGTTTATATCAAATATAAATGTGATATTACTTCAAATGACCAAAGTTGGTTTAAATGATGAAAAAATAATGCAATTAAACTTTAAAACTAATTAAAATGATAATATATTTATACAAATAAAAAACCTGAAAAGGCGGTTTTGAATTAAAATACAGTATTTTTCACTATTCATTAAAATATGAATTTTATCAGAAAAATAACAAAAATTTAACAAAAGAATATATTGATGTACCAATTCTAAATAATTAGTTTATTTTTTCAAATATAATACATAAAAGTATTAAAAACTAAATTTAAAATGGGTGCGCCATCAAAAGGTGGCAAACTGTATTTTTTTTAAATAACTCATTTTATTCAAAAAAATTGAATTTGTTGTTATATCGTGTCTAGAAAATAAATATGATTAATGTTAATGTTATATAAAATTCAAAATGTTGTTAATACTATTCATAACAGCTAGTTTATTTCCCATTAAATATTAATATTTTCATAATATATCATTGTTTAGTAAAACTTGGTATTATGTACAACACCAGCTATTAAGGAACGTATCTCTTGCATGTTACTCAATCCAAGTCAGTGTTGCGTTTAGTTCAAGATTCCATTGGTATTTCGTATAACATAATCCAAACATAATTCTTTTATACATTGAACAAAATCTATACTCAGTGTTGTGTGTGTCGTATTCCAACTCATTGTTTCATGTAACAAACAATGAGTTAGTTTACTGTGAAAGGAATACTTGACTTACTGCATTGATGCATCCAGGAGTGGCACTCTTTGATATTATCAAATAACTGATTCTCTCTCAATGCACTCCTAACAATCTCTAGATGTGTGGCATGGTCATGTAGATTGTGAGAATGAACCATGATATCATCCAAAATAACCACAACAAACAAATCATGATATGGATGGAACACTAAGTTAATCAGTTCCATGAAAATAGATTGTGTGTTTATGGGGCCAAATGGGATAACCAAATACTTATCCATACCATACATGCTCTGAAAGGTTTTGTGGGGTATGTTTGATGATTTAATACACAATAGATGATAACCGGATCTTAGATTGATCTTAGAGAAAACACAAGCTCCACATAGATGGTTAAAGAGATCATTTATCCTTGTTATAGGATATTGGTTTATAACAATCAATTGTTTAAATTTTAGATAATACCCACATAGAATGAGGCTACCGTCCACCTTTTTTACAAAAAGGAATAGTGAACCCCAAGGAGAAGTAATGGGTTAGATGAAACCCATTGCCTATAAATACTCTAGTAGCCACTTGATCTCTTATATCTCTATCAAAGCCATCCTATAAGGAGTAATGGATACCAGGGTAGTTCCTAGCATTTTCTCGATAGGAAAATCAGCCCCACTCATTGGTGGTAAATCTGAAAATTCATCTGAGAGGACATCCCTTAAATTGTTAACCACTAGAGGTAAATCCATCTGAAATGTTCCTTGTTATCCAGATATAAAATTTAAATCTGGTTTGTCATCCCACAAAACCCACAATGCTAAAGTCTAGCTCGAATTTCCTTGATGCCTCATTCACCATTGTCTAGAAACGATCTTCCCTCTGGTGACGTGAAACTCACCATGTGGTGATAGCAATAAAACAAAGGCCTGAAAGGAAACCAACCAGTCCATTCCAAGAATGAAATCAATACCTATGATCTCTCATAAATAGAGGTTCCATATGAACTGACACCCATCAACCTAGATGGGTAACTCCTTACGCCAATGTACACCTATCTTTCAAATCCCGAACAGAGTGTCTAGAATTATAAAATCACCAAAAGTAAAAGAATAGAGACCAATTTTATCTAAAACAAGAAATGATATGAAACTACGTGAATACCACATATCAAAAATTACATAAGATAAAATGGGGGAAATGAGAATAGTACCTCTTCCAATAGATGTTCTATGATCCTACTCCTAATGTGTCAATTGTACTACATAAGTTTGACAAATATTGTGGCCTTATGACACTACCTGGATACCTTGATCTGATCCACCCTCCTACCACATAGATCCTAGGGTTTGGCTACCATGGCCATGACCACCACCTTATCCAAAATGGCCTGATACATTCCAGTTTGTTGACTAATGAGAATTTTCTGACCCTACTCCTGAATATGGAGTTACGGTAGACCCACTCTCACGATATGCTGGTGGAAACGTCCTATATAAGCTCTAAAAATGGCCCCATCATGCCACAAGATCGTCACTCAATTGGTTCATGAGGAAAATTTGGTGTAGTATTCTCCATCCAACTGCTCTAGTAACACCTCACTTGGATACCTGAAGTAAAATTTTGACTACTAATATCACTGTGAAAAAGCTCTAGATGATGCTTCTGACTAACGATCAAGATATTTCCAGATCATGATGTCAAACCACCCTAGATAACACCTTAATATTCCCTCAGATTATGCTCGGTAATCCTCTCTTGATTCACTATAGTAGATACAGTCGTCAAATTGATGATATTTACATGTGATAAAACATTGTACATGAGACCATCCTCACACTACCTAGCATTCGTTGCATCTTCCACCATTAGAATGGGAATGAATCAATGGATCTAAGTAAAATGGGAAAAATACTCCATAACCAACATCATTCCTTCTTTACATGAATGAAATTTTGTGCTCGATCTGCCCTCCGCATCTTGGGAAAATAATAATCACAAAAGAATATCTGAAAATCTCACCATTCCATATCCTGATGATGTTAAGGTTGAGTAATAACATCCCATCATAACATGGCATAATCATGTATTGTATACATCGATAGATTTTATCTCTTCTCAAGTGGCATCTCTAAGTGCTCGATGATCAAAATCATAGACTCCAGCCATGACTCCACGACCTATGTTCCACCATCCACCATGATCATCGGCGAATGTTGTTGCTGGAACACTTGCTTCAACTCTTCTATAAACGTGGTAGGATGATGAGCTACTAAAAGGATTTGATGAACTTCATAAATCCTTCACAAAACTATGCATTGGAACTTGTGTCCATTATAATAGCTGGTGATGCAACTAGAATGACTAAAGGGTCCACTGGTCGCCCATGGCCTACCACCTCTGGTGTATGATCAATGCCATTATCTAGGCATACTGCTATAGGTCGTCTTTGAATCATGACTATAAAAGTTCATGAAGACACCTCCATTCAAATTCATTATTAGGGTTATAATTTGAATAGGGAAATAACTAAACAATTTATGAAAACCCTAAAAGGGTATCAAAATGGGAGTACACAGTGCGTAGAAAGCATACATGGTGTGTAACCTCAAGATCCTACTAGAGTGTGTTCATCAACCCGCCTGGGCATGTAACCATACTAGTTACATGGTGTGTAATACTATGGAATGGTATGTATTCGAGTCTTTTCTCTCAACCATGTACTTATACATGGCCAGAGCCACATGTAGTCTACCTGTGAATGTCTACATGGTGTGTAGCTAAGGAACAAGGAGTGCACTTCCCTAAAACCACCATTTTGTGCTTCCCTTCACACTGATGGACACACATTCACATACAAAGGTCATGTACACGTAGTACACAATGTGAACATAAGAAAATATTTTCTTCCTGGACAAAAGAAATCGTGTTGTGTCTTTGTAGAATCACATGCCATGTTGTTTGGGTTTCCGAATAGAATACCCCTGGAACGTCCCTGGAACCTCCATTATTTGAAAAGTAAAACAATGGTATAAAAAATTCTTATCAGTAGGGGGTCGTACTCTACATGAATCAAATCTTGGAATCCAATAATAGAACATAACATCTCAATTTAATTTAAAAAAGCAACATGATCCACCAAATTTCGATCCAAGAGTGGCCATACACTTCAGGACCTAAAGTTAGGCGTCCATCGATAGCATATAATAACGAAATTCAATACAACGCTGAAATATGATCCACCAAATTCGGATCCATGATGGACCATAAACCTCAGGCACCAAAGTTTGGAGACCATCCAATTCAAACCATGTCACATACCAATACACATATCATAACATCATGAATTTCTATCACAATACCTATCACCACTTCATACAATTAGTAATGCTCTTTAAATGGCATTGCAATAATGCATGGCATGTAATTTCTAACAAGTTTCTATGTGATATGTGATATGGAATACCCTCATCATAGTAGGATGTAAAAAAAATAGAACCAAAATTATATCAATAATAAAATCACAATACAAGTGTTTCTACCAAGGGAGAAATCAAATCAATTTTAATATATCCAATTTCATAAATCACAACTCAATTCAAGGAAATTTGGTCTTTCCCTATACAAGGTGTAGCTACTCCTGAGAAAACATTATTAACCAACTCCATTGACATTATATCTCTTTCTATTATCACCAAATAATATAGGAGACCAAAAAATAAATCCACTAATACCACTTTTTTGCATCTCGGATCTGGATTCTGCTCATAGGTGCCCGATACCCGGTTTTCCACATGGCCTCGAGCACATTTCCCAACACACAAGAGGCTGTCAAATAGTAGTGAGGGGCTAGGTGAGATAGTGGGGAAACTATTCCCTCATTGGAAGAGTGTAACATAGTGGAAATAATAATAACACAATTTCAAAAAATAAAATACCATGAAATAGAAGTAAATAGTAGAAGACTGATAGTATAACAACATTATGTCATAACATACAAAGCATGATACTGCATGTCACATATTCTAGGAAAAATCCAAATAGGTCACACTGAATTAATACAAAATACATGTTCCAATAGTACAAAAAAAAGAAGCTCAGAATCATTGCATGCCTCGGCTTGGTCCCATGCTCTCTAGGTCCTAAACAGCATATCAAGTACCTATAGAAGGGAACTTTCCCTTATCGACTCCTACAAAAATATAATATATTTGGGACAAATAGAATAACCCAAATATGTTTTGAGACAATATCCTAGTAGGAAGCCATCCAAGATCTATTTCAAACTGTTAGGGATTATATATAACATGTAGTGTACAATTGTACAAACAGTAAGCTAGGAATTACTCAAAAGTAAACATTCCTACAATTATTGGTTTCTATTTACAGTCATTTCATGTTCATTAATAGTTCAATTAAATTGAATTATATAATTATTAGGATCAAGTATATGCTTGGCATCCCCCCATGTAAATGTAAGCATAAAAGTTACCTCTAAAGGTTATCTGAAAAAGTACAGTGAATAATAAATCCCAGCTTCTGATTTGTCTTGGAAAACATGTGATAAATCATTCCTTTTAATTAATAAAATTAAATTTGAGTCTTTACTTGGCATTCCAGAGATGGAATTTGTGTATTTATCTCGGTGTAAAACCACATACATCCAACAATCTCATCTGTATAATCCTTACAAGAAACCATTCTCACTCTAGGTGTGGTGTGAGTATATGTCAATTGGGTCATCCTTGGATCCTATAAGTAAAACAAAAGTATATCCCAAGATATATAAACATTTATAATTTAACCTGTATATTGTATACCTCATTCCATGACTCATTAAACTTTAAACATTGTCTTAATTATCCCAAACAACACATCTATGGCTCGCTCATGACTTAACATATATCCTCATTTTTTGTCCGTCCATGGAATCCATCAATGGATCCATGGGTCACCCGATGTATAAGGTACAATAGTCCCATGAACCCCTCCATGGGATTATAATTTGAATCCATGGTGCACCCATTTTATTTATCATTTAATCATTTAAGATTGTATTTTCATATTTTATTAGGCATACGAAGTTCAAACCTAAAAGAAACACATATAATCTCACGCAAGGACAAGCCTCATAAGGCTTGGCCTCTAAACTAATCACATTGCAAAAATAAAATAAAAAGTAAAACATGTAAATTAAATTATTACATAATTCAAATGTATTCAACTCTCTTGGGGAAAATTCACATAACAAGAAACACATTTAAATTATACTATTACTTGGTTTTAACAATAATAATATACATAGGAACATGTTACCAATTAGAGAAATTTTTTCCATAATTCTTAAATAATCATATAAATAAATTGGGGAAAAGAGTAAGATCACTAATCCAAAACCCATAATAATTTAAATTTCAAGTTAAAAAAATTCAATTCCATTTAATAATCAAATCCATATTTAACATCCCAATAATGTAAAACAAGGCATGCCTCATCAACAATGTAATCCAACTAGCCATATATGGTCATTGAAGGGAAATTCACCGATGGGGTGGCCCTTAATCAAGGTTAACAACCCTAGACATGATTCAATGTAATTAATCAATTACCAAAAAAAACAATATGAAAAATCATTTGGCAATATTCATTCAAGAGGACACCCAAAAAATGGATTTGAGGCACTCTGACACTTATAATAAACTTGATAATTAGGGAATGGTAGAAGACCATCTACCTCATAGTAGTAAAACTCTCTTAATCCATCATCGGCCTCTAATTCAATCAATAGTGGAGTAGATCTACAAAATGAGTATAAACAATCAAGGCTCAATAATTTAGTCTACAGAAGAAATCATGAATAATGGCTCAAAAGAAATTGATAGATCATTGTTGGGGTTCCAATACATTCAAAAATGTTTGAATCAGAGTTTGGATGATGAATCAGGAGCAAAAGTGACCATATGGAACTTCTTTTTGTGAATTCGGAGTGATTCGTCTATCCATCTAACAAGACAAGAGCTATTGCTCATTGAATGAAAAACAAGTAAGTGGAATATACTTGAGAATACATTCCATATATATGGTAGTTATTCCCTTATTCTACCCATATGATTTACACATCATAAATAAGTTCTTCCAATATCCATACACAGCATGTACAAGGATTACACGACATTTAAACCCCAGTCACATTGTAATAACCAACACTCAGTGTGTGTTTTATCCTTTTTCTTAAGGAAAATTAGAAAAGGAAACATATGTACCTCAATGGAATAATATGGTTCTTGCAGTATTATGATTGGAATTTTAAAAAATGGAATCCATATTTGGAATCATTATAATTTATAATTTCTAATAAGTTCAATATAATTTTTTACTAAAAAGATTAGTGGATGTAATTAAAATTAATTACAACGATTAAGGTTATATTAACCTTAATAAGAGACTAGACCTTAATGTTAAGGCATAAAATTACAAATATTAAATTACTAAGGATATTGGATGGATATATTTGAACCTTATCCTCCCTTTGATAAAACTTGGACCATTATTTAGTTAATTTTAATAAAAAAATATCTAGGTGGGGTTCATTTTTAAAAAAAATATTTCTATAGATTCCACCCCTCCTCTATTATAAAAAGCCTCATTTACATCCACTTCATCCCACCTATAAAGCCCATTGGGTTTGGAAAACCAATAAAAAATTCATTCCTAAACAACCCTCAATTCCTACTTGAAGCCTAACCTTCGGTATAAATCCCTCCATGGATTCTCTTATGGTACAAACTAAAAAGGGTTACCTGATTAAGAGGTAACACCGTCCCTCAAAATCCATTTTTTCTTTTTCTTTCTCCACTCCCTCAAATATTCTTATCCCATATTTATATATCAAATCAAATATACTCAATGTACTAGTATTGTTTTGTTAATAGTTATACCTTCACTTACCCACACATTCATCTAATCAGTTACTAACATAATGTTTACCTATAGGCGTACTTCCACCTCACTAAGCGATGATTGTTCAATTTTCCATTTCCTCCTCCCATGGTGTCCATTATAATGGAAAATATTATTATATATGATATTTATAAAACCTTTATTATTCTTAAATTCTTTTTTAACAAATACTCTAGACATTCCATTTTTCATAAAAACGATAACATCATTTGTGGAATTGAGGACTACCACCCCCTCAAGGCGATGTGATCATTCATTCTATTAATGGAACATATCAAGGATAATTTTAATAATTATATGTAACATATATGAAATATATATATGATAATTTAATTATGATGTACATATGTATCATTTACTCTTCATTATTTTAACATGATAAATAAATGAAAGTAGTGTTCTTGCGTACGAACAGATTACCATCTCCATGAATGGTGCATTTCAATTATTATCTTCAAAACATTATATATTATTATAGATAAATATAATATATATATATATATATGTGAAATTAACATAATTTCATAAATTTTTGAGATGATAAAACCATTATTAGAACAATAAATAAAAATTTAAAGCATACTTAATGAACTAGGAAATTAACACCCGATATGGTTGAATTAATGAATGGTTGTTAAAAACTAGGTAAAAACATTATAAGATGTTAATATATGGTAATTATGGTTCTTTAATAAGTTTTTAACACATTTTAAACCACAATACAAGAGGATAAATACCATACAACAGAATTGAGGTTAAGATAAGGGATATTTGTCTCAATTTACATTCCATTGAGGCATAATTTTTATTATACACCTAGTTTCATTTATATGGTGTATATACTAACCTTTTAAGTGATATATCATAAATATATATACTATCATGATATTCTAACATTCATTTAATTATATTCTTTTATTTGGTTATGATTTATAATGTTTCAATGTGGTAAAGGACATTTTTTAATGTTCATAGATTATTTTCCTTAAAAATAATACTAATAATATTTCAATGGTATTTCCAATTGATGAAATTAATTAACCATTTATAAATAAATCCTTTTATTATTATATGGTTATTAATTTCCATTTTCCTATTTTTTCCATTTTTCCACTACTTTTTACTCAAAGTGTTTTAGAAACTGTTTTTAAGGAAACATATATTTATCTCTCTCTTTAGTCAGAGAACCTGTTTTCTTCTAAACCCCATATTTTATTAAATTGTTTTCAAAAATTATATGACTTTTCAAAATTATTTTTTGAAGAAATTTTTACCCTTTTTTCTTAAATAATTTTTTAAAATTATTTTTATTATCTCTTTCTTGATAAAGAATTTTTCAAACTGTTTTACCCTATAAGAGGAATATTCATTTTTCCATGTACGAGATATACAGATTTATCCTAAATCAATTCATTGAAGCATCCATTCATGTTTTATAGGTTTATTTTTAATGAAAATGTTTTTAAATGATTTTTTCATTGAGAAATATTTATGAAAGGTTTTTCAAAAGTAAATTATATTTTCTTCAAAAATATTTTTAAATTGTATTCTTTTATTTCATCAATGACAACAACCCTTATAGTTACTGATCCTCCTCTGAGATGTTATTGATAAATAGTAATTCATTATTCACTAGGGTTATTTGATAGGGCATATTATTTATTCAATTATTCAATATGAGGAATTCATTTGACTGGTAGTGATGGGTGGGACCCAGAATTTATATAGTCCCTCAATGCATAAGTAAGCTCATGGGATGAAATATTTTGATGGAAGCCTTAGTTGGGTTTTTACCCAATATCTAAATTGTATTGTGAATGGTCTTCTTGGTGCTACTTCCATATACATAGAAAACATGGCTTTTAATGATAAATCACTTCCCTCATTTAGTGTTAGTTATTATTTATGCATGATATTGTTTGTTGAAATTTCTATGGATATAGTTCATTCTCATATTTTTTATTTATGGCATGTGTTTCAATTTCTTACATTGCATATTTTTTATGACATTTCAAGTTGTTTAAATGTACGGTGGTATCAATTATTTACCTTTCCATATAGATAGTTTCATTATTACTTCTATTGTATTTACCCTTACTAATCAATTGATCTCACACTTATTATGTTTATTTCTCAAGGTTATGAAGAAGAGAACATTTATTATGATTTAAAGGATTTATTTTATTTTAGTTTATTTGTGTGGCATGTTTTATTTTTTTATCCAATGTATTATGGGTATCTTGCATGTAATCTATATTTCTAAGAATAGTAAACTCTAAGTATTTTGGTAATTAATTCCTTGTAATAATTCCAATGTAATAAATTAAATCACTGACTTTGGGATTTTGGGGTTGGTACGCTACAAAAAATCTCTTTTCTACTACATAGAAATGTAAGAACAGGTTTTCTGACTAATAATCTATTAAATTCCTTTAATTTATCGATCATTCATTTTTCTAGAGGGACATGGCTCTATCCTGAGTTAGCTTTATCATGGGATTATATAGTCATGATAAATTCTCCACAAACCCTAAATAATATCCACCTATACTAAGAAAACTATATATCTCAATTTTCATGACTATTTTGAACCAACATTCAAAAAAAACTCTATCTTTTATGGATTTACGAATATTCTCTATCTTATGATTATATGACCAAAAGTGGGAATGTTCTTGCAGAGAAATTTCACATATTTTAAATAATTATTATAAGTTTGTACTTCCTTAGTGTCTTTAGAACAAATCTAATGTGATCATCATTCTCTTCCATATTTTTTTAGTATATAAGAATATCATCTATAAAGACAACCTCAAACTGATCTATGTAATCTCCAAACACTCTATTTGTTAAATCCATGAAGATAATGGGGGAAATAGTTTGATAGAATGGAATCCCTATATATTCATAGTTTCTATAACTTATGTAGAATGTTTTTTAGGCTATATTATCCTTGTTGACCCACAAATGACGATATCCAGAATGAAGTTCAATCTTGGGAATGTTTTAAGCACTATGTATTTGAGGAAAAAAGTCACCAATGCGGGTAAGAGGATAAGTTTTCTCAACATTGAGCCTATTACACTACAAAAGAAATTAATGTAGATTCGCATTGATCCATTTAACTTTTTAACTAAATGAATAGGTGAATCCTTAGGGGACACACTTGGAAGAATGAATCCCTTGTCAAGGTTTTCTTGGAGTTGCTTCATTAATTCTAGAAACTCAATGAGGACTATTCCATTGGGATTTTTTGATATTATTTTGGGACCAAATATGATTTCAATTTAGAACTCAACTTCATGTTTTGGTGGAATGCTAGGAAGATCTTCTCTAAATACTTTAACAAATTCACATACAATAGTTATATCACTTAACACCAAAGATATTATAATATTCTCATTTTTTAATCAATTTAATTTTGTTTCAATATTTTATTATACATAACACCATGTTTATATTACACTACATGCAATAATGAGTTGGCTCGTGTAACACAGAAGGTTGATTTTTACCAAACAATAATATATTATTAAAATCTTGTTATTTAATATAATAATATATGATATATCTGTTAAGATGGAGGTTATTAATATTATTAAAAAACTTAAGAAAATATAAGGTTTAATTAATTTGTTAAAATTAATTATAAATGAATATAGATACTAACTAAATATATAAGAAATTTTTTTATAAAGAACTATTTATATGCTCACAATGTTGTTTTATCCTAATGAAGTAAATTAATTAAAATTATTGAAGGAAATTAATGTAATATTTGTTCAATAAAATATTTTTTACAGTCATCCAATAGATTTAAAATTCATAATATATGAACAAACACAGTCGTACGCAAAAAAAACCTATATTTTTCAAAGGTAGTTTTACCGCCTTTTAATGGAGAACCAATTTTAAATCCAATTTTTGACACTTCTATATATTTTAAATGAAAAAAAATGAAAAATTAATTTTAAATAAAAATATTATAATTTAATTTTAATTTATTTTTGGTATTTTTCTTATAAGTTTCATGTTTTGATGAATAGTGATAAAATAATGCATTTTAATTGAAAACATCATAATCAGTCTAAATATTTTTTTATGTTAAATAATATTTTTAATAAGTTTTAAATTATAATTAGATCAATTTATTTTCATTTAATCTAATTTATATAATTTGAATTAATTTCACATTGAATTTGGAAATAAAAACATTTAATTATTTTGAACATTTTCACAATAAAAACCTGATTTTCTCATTCAATCCACAAGATTTATTTTAAATTAATTGCTAAAACTTCTTTGCATTTAATTTTGAAAAATATATTCCTTATTTGCAATAAATTTTAAAAAAATATTTCATTTTTTTTATTTTCTTGGCATATTAATTATATATTTAGTGATATTTTAATTACTACTATTAAGGTTAAATCAAGTAATTATGGGTAAAAATAATGTTATAAATATTATAAACAACCCTAAAACATCTCTTAAATTTATTTTAAGGGTGTTTTTTGACCAGATAATCATTATTAAAAAAATTATAAAAATTGGATTCCACTTGGATGAGAGTATGACATTTATAATATTATATTCAGAAAAAGTCAAGTTTATCACACTTTTGTTTTTAACCAGTGAACTGTTTTTAATAAGGGTTTATATAGGGGATCTATTTGAATATAAGTGGTACAATGAAATATAAAATTTTTATCTCTATCATTACATTTTATTTTTTATGTTTATATAATAGATAATTAAATTAAATGATTTCACAACGAGAGAGAAGTTATCATTTAATTAGTGTAAATATCAAATAAATGATATCAAAAATAATAGAATAAATATAATTTGTGATGATTAATGTAAAATAAGAATTTATTATAAGAATATAACATGTTAGAGGTTCTTCAGAAGTATTGGTTCTAATTTATCTTGTTTTTATTATATTTTTGAAAAGTTATGTAAGGAATTAAGTCAAATTTGACATTATTGATAATAAAAAATAGATATTACTTTATTAAATGATATAAAATTTTAATAAATATAAATTTGAGAAATTTTATTTTTATAAGTCTTAATATCTCACCATTGACTCATTGATTGGTCATTTGGAATTTTATTCTAACTATATTAACCCTTAAAGAGTTAAAAGGTAAATTTTAATGGTAAGAGTTAATTGGTTTAACTAAGGGTTAAAGACAAATCATAATGGTATCAATGTGAACTAAGCATGTCTAAAAAATATTTAATTATAGGATTTATACCCATAATTATAATATATTATAAATAACATACTTTCTAATTTTTTTTAATTGAATTCTAATTTATATTAATTTAATATTTTCAATGGTTTCAAAATTGCACCTCACCGTAGTTATAAAAGGGAACCACCCCCTTCATATAATCACACCACATAGATCCTTATATCTCAACCAAACCCTAATATATTAATCTCCCAACATACCCCCCCTAATCATAGAATTCTCACTTTTCTATGAAAGTAATCCAATAAGGCTTTTCATATAAACCAAAAGAAGTTACCAAAATGAGAGGTAACATTCTTCTAGGGTTACATTAGTTTTATTTCATTAAAAAATCATTAATTTATTATTATTTCATGATTATATAATAACAAAAAAAATCTTAAAAATATTAATATTTTGTTATATTAAGTTTTTTACCTATACCTACTATAACTTCCATTAAATGTGCAATGAATTTTTCGCTTCAATACATCAGACTACCGCGTCTGGAAACGATTTGGATAGTTTTTCCATTACCACCTCTCCTGGATGGTCATTATATGAAAACACTATTTTTATATTATATGTATGATATTTAAATTTTCATAATACTGATTTAATTTTTATTTAACAAAATCCTTCATTCTATCCAATTTTTTTAAATATGATAACATCATTTTTGGAAGTGTGGATTATCGCCTCCTTAATGCGATGTGATTCGTTCACACTATATATAAAACATTTAAAATGATAGTTTTCAAAAACATATATTCTATATATGATATAGATATGACACTATAATTATAATGTTCATATATATGTTTTATGTTTCATTCTTAAAATATGAAAAATAATTGAAAGAAGCATTCATGTATAAGTATGGCCTACCATCTCCATGAACGGTGTATTTCATTTCCAATCTCCAAGTTTTATTGATTATTATAAATATATATATATATATATATATTATGAATATATATGATATTTAAATCATGTTTTATATTATATAGATTATGAACTCATGATCAATGTAATTGGAACCACAAATTACAAGTCAAATCATGCTCCAGAAACTAGGCAATTAACACATGAAATAAGGAAAATACAGAATGATTGGTAACAAACGGGTGATAAAATAACATAATAAGATCATATATGATATTATAAATATGAATAATGATCCTATATAAATTAATAGAATTATTATACCACTATATATGATTTTAAATCATGTAAAACAAGAAATGGAGATTGACAAAAGGGATTTCCATGTTACTTTTATTTTCTATGAGATATAAGCCATATTCACAACCTATTTCATATATGTGGGGTATTTATTACCCATGAATTTATTTTATGAGTATTATTATGAATATTATGGTAATTTAATATCCATATAATTTTCTTCATTTCAGGTGTCATACAATTTTGTGATTATAAAACTGATTGGGGTTAATTCAAAATCTCGTCGTTATTCTGAAATGTTTTAGCTTAAGTATCCACAAGGGAATATTTATCTTACATGTTAGTGCTTGATAAAAATTATTTATAAGATTTATTTACTATGATCCAAAAAAATTTCAAGAAATTTTTTACCCCCTTATTAACTTTTTAAAAAATTCATTAAAAGGAATATTCCTATCATTTTCCAACACATGGTAATTTATGACTTTTCTTTAAAATGTAAAAACAATGTTTTTTTTAAATTATATGGTATGTATGGAATTTTCAATCATCATGAAGCCATACTATTTTGGATATTCCTTTACAAGTTCATATGTTTTTTTTCTAAGGAAATATTTTCTTTTATAAATGTGTGGCCATTTAAATAATTTATTATAAATATGTAAGGTTTTTCTCATCTCACTTTTAATTCATTGAGATTTTACCTCCTCACAAATTTTTCCTTGTGTGTGGTGTATGTATACATTCATTTTATATTTAATATCATTAATATATTTACTTTTAGGTTAATAAATTTTCCATTTTATAATTATTTACTTTTATAGGTCTTGTGATTCATATATATCTAGAATGGGACACATTGATTTAATGATATCATTTTAATTCAGTTATTTGATATTTGAGCAATGCATTGGACTAATATTACTTGGGTTGGGGAACATTTATTGCAAGATATACATTATAGGAACCGATTAATGAAAGACCCTAGATGTATAGGTAATCTCACGAGACAACATCATTTGGAAATAACCCTTTGGAGATTATTTCCAAGAAGAATAGATGGGTTTATCCCATGAACATAAACCATATTGTGAAAGGTCTTGATAGTAGTGGTTCATGTTCCAAATACATAATGTCTAATAGTTATCAATTTTTTTCATTTCAGATATTATTTATCCTCGATATTTTTCATCATCGTATCTACTTATGTAGATTATTCCCATTTTATTGACTTAATGTCATGTGTTTTCATTTTCTTACCTTTATATATTGGTTCATCCTTATCGAGTTATTTGAATGGAATTTATTATCAATTATCATCCTTTAAATATTTATTTTTTTCTCATTAGTCCATTATTTTTTCCACTTAACATTCTATTATTAAGAATTTGAACGAACCCTTTTATTTATTCAATTTTCCATATGTTGTGAATATGAAATTTTTTGAATGAGTTCAAGGATACTAATTACATTTCTCTGTTATGTTTTATGTTTTACCATTCTAATAATGGAACTATTTATATATCTATTTATTTAAGAAAACTAAACTGATTAGTCCTTCGGGATTTTATTCCTTTTAATCATGATGATGTAACGAAATAATGCATTGGCATCGTGTTTCTAGTGTCGTGGATTTAGAGTTAGTATCACTGAAAATTTAGTTGCAACCTTGGGAACTATATTTAGGAAACCATACATTAAATAACACAACCTATTGGTTTAGTATGTTTGAAAATGTTATTTAAGTATTAATTCCTTTTCATTTTATTGAAATATGTTTAAAGGTAAGGATGAACATTAGGGTTTATATAATATTTTAATTTAATCTTGGGAATACAAAATGAAATATATGATATAACCATTGTGGATAAAATATTTCTTTACTGTTGAATATATTTATGTTGTTTTTTTACTATTCTTATCACATTTTTTGATAATATTAATATTGTTTTAGAAAAAGGACATCCTATATTCTTGGTGACCACCCGTCGCATCTGGAAATGCTGTCGGCTATGAACCCATAATTGAAGGATGAAAATAGTGCATCTCATACCACTAGCCTACAGGAAACCCTTGTTAGCATGGTATTTTTTTAGATAAACTACCTAATGTATAATGGTTTTATTTATTTCATGGAAATTTTTTTATGAAAGATATTACCTTGGGATTCGAAAATGATTTGGTGAGTAAGCGATTAATGATATTTTGGAAGGCGTTCACAATTTTAGAAACACTATATGATAAAGTTAAATAGAATACTATTAGATTTTGTTTATGAAATAAAATTTGAAAAAAAAATTGGAATAAGATGTTATTTTATTTAAGAATTATTGTGATTTAGGCAATTTATGGATATGGTTGTCATATATTTGAGATTATGTGATTTAGGCAATTAAATGTTTGTTATAAGACATTAAGAGTGATTGATGTTATTTGGAAGATTGTATGATTTAATGCATCTGATTTAGGGGTTTCAATATTATTCTAGAATATTTTTTATTAATGATATTTATTTGATTAATGGTCTATGTTGAAATTTTGGAATTACTATAGAATTTTGTATATTAAAGTTGTTTTCATCATATTTAAGTTTTTGGAATTATCTTATCATATCCTAACCATTTGGGATTTGGTATAAATACTGGGGGAATGGATAGTTATACTTATTTTGGGTTTTTTTATCCATAAGAAACTAATTTAAATTCTCCAAGAATAAGAAAACATCTTAAATACTCATCATTTGGTGATAAAGATGACATTGTGGTGGAAATTTTTTAAAGGATGAAATTCTACTTGTCAAATAAGTATGTTTCCTTATGTTCTTAGAATGCGAAGTAAATAAATTCATCAACTATTGGAAAAAAATAGAATAAAAAGGTTGTTTGTTGAATTTTCTTACTTGTAAATAATCGGCCTCATTAACATATCACATATTTACAGTTTTATGATGGTAGACTTTCTCATGACCATTCTCACTATCATTATCTCTCAGAAAATCATAGTTATATTTCTCAACCTTATTCATGATTTAACTAATGTTATCCTGTTCAAAATACTAGTTTGGTGGTGACCATATCACTTCATTTCCCTCTTATTATGATGATGTGTTATTAATACTATTTAAAATATGTTTTTTTTCAACAAATAACTATTTTCAAATATCAAACCCTAGACTAGTGAGATCAATTTTAAATTATGACGACGCGATTTATTTAACGTGTGGGGAATGTAACACCCTAAAAATTTAAAATATTTTCAATCTTGAATAAGTTTAATTATATATTTAGCTTTCATTATAAACAAAACCATGATAATCTTACTCTACACACAATAATGGGTTGTCTTGTGTTACATGCGAGGACGAGTTCTAGCAAACAAAAAAATATTATTAAAATATTATTATAATATATAATAAAATAAAACCTAGATTTTATGTAGGCAGTTATGAATTGTATTATCTAAATTATGAAAATGTTTGATTCAATTCATTTGATAAAAATTAATTATAAATGAATATAAAAACAAATAGTATATATAGGAAATGTTTTTATAAAGAACTTTTTTTATTCTCACAAAGTTTTTTTATCCAAATAAATTAAATGAATTATAATAAGTGAATAATATTAATTTTATATATATTCAATAAAATAGTTTTTACATTTATCTAATATATTTAATATGCATAAGAGAAGAACAAACCCTATTTTATGAAAAAAAAACCTATAATGGCAGTTTTACATCCTTTTAATAGAGAAGCTATTTTAAATCCAATTTATTAAAATTTCATGTATGTTATTTGCAAAAAAAAATTCTAAAATCATAATATAAAAATTTTATTGGGTTTAATTTATGGTTTTTTATGACAAGTTTCATGTTTTGATGAATAGTGATAAAATATAACTTTTTAATTGAAAATAGATTTTTCATCTAAATAATTTATAGTGTCAAGTTAAATTTTTAATGGGTTTTAAAGTAATACTATGAAATTTTTTATAATTTAACATAATTTATGTCAATTGAAATAATTTCACATTGAATTTTTATATAAAATAATTTCAACCTTTGGAAAGTTTTTTGCATTAATTTTTTTTCTCATTTCATTAATAGGGTTAATTTTAAATTATTTACTACACCCTATATGTTCTGAATTTGAAAAATAGATTCCATATTTAGAATAAGTGCATCAAAATTACGTAATAAGGTTTATTTTATTTTTATGGGAATATTAATTGTAAATTTATTAGTATTTTAATAACCATAATTTAGGTTAAATGATATAATTATGGGTTAAAATAATATTATAAAGATTATAAAATTACACTAGAACAAGTCCTAATTTCATTGGATGAGTTTTTTTCTACCAAAATAATCATTGGGCGGAACTTATAAACATTGGTATCCACTTGGATGAGACTGTGAAAATTATAATACTATATTCAAAGAAAATTATATTTTGTCACACTTTTGTTTCAATCAAATAAAACATTTTTTATATGGGGTTATATTAGAGATCTATTCAACTATAAATATTATTTTGAAACAAAAAGTTTTTATATTTAGCATGACAATTTATTTTTAATTTTTATATATTAAATAATAGAATTAAATTCTTGCACAATGATGATGTAGTAATTGTTTAATTAAAAATAAATATCGAATAAATGATACTAAAAATAATAAAATAAATAAAATTTGAGATTTTTAATTTAATCCATGACTTTTTTGATCCATTTTACAAGTTTTCGGAATTTTTTCAGTACTGAATATTTTTTATCTTATTTTTAAGATGTTTTTAAATTTTCAATTAATGAATAGAGTCAAAATAGACATTATTGATTAATTTAAATAAATAATATTTTATTAAATTATATAAAATTTCTATGAATATAAATATCAAAAAAAGTGTTGGGATGAGTATTAAAATTTCACATATGAATCATTTATTTTTCATTTTTCATTTTATAGTAACTATATTAACCCTTAAAGATTAAAAAGTGAAGTTGTCGTGGTAAGAGTTAAACGGTATAACTAAGGGTTAATGCCAAATGGTAAGAGTGATAATGTGATATAAACATGTATAAAAATAATTGTATGATATTATTTAGACCTAAAATCACCTTATCATAGAAATAACTCACATTTTAGTTATTTTTAATTGGATATTAAATTATATTAATTTAATATTTTGGGAGTTTCCAAAATTTCATATCGACTCAATTATAAAAGAGAACATCCCCCTTCACTATCTCACACCACATAGATTCTTCTAGCTCATCCAATCCTTGAAACAATAATCTCACAACATCCAAACCTTAATTCTAAAATCCCCACATTTTTAATAAATCAAACAATGTAAGGATTTTGGTATAAACCAAATTGAGTTACTCAAATAGGTGGTAATGTTCTTCAAGGATCACATAATCTTCTAACTTGGTGAATGACTGTCACCATCTTCCATAAAGATATATCCATTTTGGTTTCCTACCTAAAACCATTCTTTAAATCACATGTAAAATAAAACATAAAAAAGGTGAGCTAAAATTATCAGTAAAGGTAAACATGGAGAACGTAAAACAAACCACAAACATAAAAATGTAAAAACAAGAACATAAAGTTTAAATATCAAAATCTTGTTTCATGAAATAAATCATAGCAGTACATTGGGCACAGATCATAATGGAACATTAACTATGGTAAAATAGTATTGGAATAAAACATGGAATTATGGGAAAAAATAAACACATAATATGATTTCCATAGTAGCCAAGTCATTACGTCCAAAACCAACGTAGTGGACAAATTCCATTACTGAACTAGGTTTATTTGTCATTTCGGCCATGTATTACTGAGCCATATTTACTTGTTGTCCCAGCCTTGTATTACTGAAAAGGATTTACTTATCATTCTATTCATTTCTATCTCATGAGATAAAAATATTTACCTAATGTGTTGGAGGGACATATCGGTCTCACCCATCATATAATGAAATCATTCTTACATGTTTCACAAAAACATAAACCATTCATCATTTCATAACCCAATGAAAAAATGGTTTTCTTAAACATCCATTCATCATAATCGATATTAAATAATTTAATTTCATAAAAATAATTCAATTATTAACAAAATAAAACCAAATTAATAATAGGGATAGAAACATAACCCTATGTCATCTTATATGGAAAATAATTTTCACAAAACACATGAACTGAATTCTTGAGGAAAAATATCATTTCATTTTCAAAAATGTTATCTTTTCTCTAAATTCCATGATTTTTTTAAAAAAATAATTTAGTTGAAAATAAACATGAAATAATGTATAGGAAGCTTCATGTAAATATGGTGTCATGAAACCGTATATATCCATTCATGCCTTATAAGTTAAAAAACATTATCCCTATACTTTTGCAGGAAAAGTCAAAAAGTACCTCAAATCGAATAAAAAAAGATTTCATTAATAAAATTTAATAAGAATTCACCAAAGATTTAAATTAACATTAAAAAATTGTATTGGAATAAAAATAATATTACATAATATGGAAACATGGATGTGGGTGATAAATATACTTGTATAAAAAATCTCAGATAAAAACGAGACTACAAAATTATGCCTTACCTTAGGCCCACATTCCTAGGTATGTGTCCAAAACTCCAATATGGTGGGCTTTAAAATATTATGAACTTGTAACACAACCATAATAATATTTATTATATCATATATGATTCACTTATGACTTTATATTACCCGTTCATTTATCAATTCCATGTAAAAGCAACGATTTAGGTAATAATCCTTTTATTTATTGTATGTGTTTTGACTATTTATTCATGATCATGTTAATTAAATCACGATTTAATTATTTCCATAATGTAAAAAATGATTTAAATATCATATATATTCATTATATAAATATAAATAATATATAGATGGAATACACCGTTCATGGAGATGGTAGGTCGTACGTACACATGAACGATGTTTCTGTGACATTATTTAATTGAATGGAAGTAGGTAAATGACATTTATGTATATATACATAAATCCTATAGATTTATTAGGTCATATATTTAATTATTATTTGTTATATATATTTTATAATCATTCTTCAATTGTTAATGTGGATAATGAGTCTTATTGCATCGTGGAGACGGTGTGAAGTACATATGCACGAGTGACAATATCATTCATTTATTGGTTAAATTGGTATGGAATTGAAAGGAATATTAATTATACCAAATATGTATCATGTTATATTTATTATTTAAATCCATTATACTCATCATTATACCCTTCCAAAATAGGTATTATTGAATAACAAATTACATCATGGTGTAGAGACGGTAAGCCGTACATACGCACACATGGTTATATTATTATTTTTAGGATGGTTAAAAGGAAGTGTAAGGTTATCCAATAATTGTAATTACATATCGGCACATATAATATACTGGATTTATTTCTTTAGTATGGAAACAACATAAGAACATGAATTATAAGAAGAAAGGAATTTTGAAATAGGTGATAAAAAAATTACATATTTATCGAGTATCTCCTTTTCATTTTCACAGAAGGTCTCCCTAGGGTGGATTTCTACAAAAAGTGTGGCCTCAATGAGAAAGGGAGGTATTTAGGGTGCATATTTGTGCAGAATGTTTATGATATAAGGGGATCGAGAGGTTTGAGTAAGTGGGTAGAGGTGAATTCCTTTTATAAGAGGAATGAGGGGAACTTTAGGAAATTCTTGACATATTATATTTTTATAAAATTATTTTAGAATTATAATAGTCTAAATTTTTTAAATTGTAAGAATAATACAAGGATGCATTGAAATGATCTCAACCAATAGGTTTTATACAAGTTTATGTCAAAAAATCAACCTTATCTTTTAGTTTTAACCATCAGTTAAAAACATTAACTCTTACCATGTCTTCTGGTATGTTTATAATATATGGTTACTATAGTTACTATAAATTAACAAGAAACCAAAATGTCACGACCCGTCTTCGGGGCCCGTGTCGTGACTACACCAAGCCCGCCTTCTATAGGCCAGGGTCTGGCGACTAGCACCAGAGACGTAAATCCCAATAAAAGGGGATGCATTGCCTTTATAAAGTAAACAAACACCATAGAGTACACAAACTGAAGTAAACACTAGGTAATCTGAGTACAAAAGTATGTTCTAGAAAGTAAATGGGCCAGAATTCAAACCCAACTAAAAGTAAAGTACAACTAAAAAGAAAGTACAGCACCAGAAAAGTAAAGCAGCAACACCGAGCCATCCACTGGAAATCCCACCTGAAGGGTGGGTACAAAGAGTCTCCAAATCTCCTCAGCTCCAGCTGTCCGCTCCATGTACGTCCCGTCTAGTGATCCACCTCCAGGTACCGTCCAGCTACACGAGCCTCCACCTCGATTAGAGTTTTCTGTCGTGTGCATCCAACACAACGTAGTGCGGGCATAGCCCTTGCCGGGGTGAGTATATGATACTCAGTAGGGACCCTGAGACTCCCGAAGGTCACCCAGAATCCAAGAAGGATAAACCACAAAGGAAAGATACAATCACGAAGTACCAACCAACTCTACTTAGGTATATTTCCATACATATACCTAAGTCATCAATTCCAGTTCTGCTCCAACTCACGAGCCCAAGTTCAACCCAGTCCACACAGGAAAGTACAACCCAGTCCACACAGGAAAGCACAACCCAATCCACCCAGGATAGTAAGTCAATCATATCGAAGATAATTATTGAAATTCAAGACTCAGCTGACACAGTTATACACTTCGTAAGGTGATAGAGATGATCATATGTAGCCACTGATTCATCTAAGCTGTCGGACCCACATAGGATACAAGACCAGCTAAGCTGTCGGACCCACATAGGATACAAGACCAGCTACTCTGTCGGACCCACATAGGATACAAGTACAGAGTCAAATATTGTCGGACCCACATAGGATACAAGAATAGTATTCATCATCGTCGAACCCACGGAGTATCCCAGTACGGTCGTCATCGCTGCTGAACCCACGGAGGATCCAAGTACAGTCGTCATCGCTGCGCAGCCAGCTCTAGGGTTCCCGCACACAGCACGCTCGATTTCAGGAGGGTCCGCTCCACCAGCCAAGGGATCGATACATCAACTTTCATGAAGTCCAGATTTTATGTATCACAATGTTCCGTCTCATCAAAAGGGACTCAACGTGACAGATGGCGCGTCAATCGGACGTCCGGTCTAAGAGTTATTGGCTTTTTCGTCCCAGGGGCCTAGTTGGTTTTTAAGCTGAAACCAACCCGGACGTACTCCAGCTACTTCCAAACCTCACGCGGAGTAAGTAAAAAGAACCTTCTCACTAAGAGGAAACCAACAAAGTCGACGACACGTCAATCGGACGTCCGGATCTTGAGTTATAAGTGTTTCCGCTCCGAGGGCCCGGTTGGTTTCGTGTTCGAACCAACCTTGTCATACACAAGGTTCTCCTAAACCTTGAGTATAATATAATGAAATGACCGTCTCGATCCAAGGATCCCAGCGCAACTGACGGTGCGTCGATCGGAGGTCCTTAGCCCATGTTATGGGCGTTTGAACGGATCTGTCCGTAAGTAGGGGTTTGGGCCCGGTCCGACCCAGCCCAATACCCCCCGGGTCAGCCCGAACCGGGTCGACCCGACCTAGGTCCGGGTCCAGCCAGTTAGGTCACAGCTCGGTGCGGCTGGCTCAGTCCGGCCCAGTCGGTGCGGCCCGGCCCGGCGTGGGTGGCCCAGCCCGGCATGGGCGGCCCGGCCCGGCGAGGGTGGCCCGGCCTGGCCCGGCGCGGGCGGCCTGGCCCGGCGCGGGCGGCCTGGCCCGTCGCGGGCGGTCCGGCCCGGCGCGGGCGGCCTGTCCCGTCGTGGGCGGTCCGGCCCGGCGCGGGCGCCCGTGCGCTGAGCGGACACGGAAGGGGGGGGGGGGGCGCCCCCCTGTTTTTCCAAAATGGCGGACACGTGGGGTCCACCCTAGGTCACTGTCGGGGGTTTCAAACCCCCGATCTACTTGGAAATGGCCGGCCATTACGGCCGGTCGGTTGTGCCGTGCGGGACACGTGAGGGGTCCCTCCTCCTTGAGTGCCAGCGGCCGTCTTGGCCGACCACCTCCTTCTGCTCCGCCATGGCCAAAGGTCCTGGCCCCTGTCCATCCAGCGCGGCGTGACGGCGTCACGCCCCTCCACCGCGGTCCGCCCCGACCGCGGCCCCTTGATGCTCTGGCACGGCGCGACGGCGTCACGCCCCTCCACTACGGCCTCTTTTGGCATCACCGGCATGGCGCGACGGCGTTGCACTCCTCCACCGCGGCCCACTCTGGCCACGGTCCTCTTTGTCCTCGCGCGGTGCAACGACACCGCGTACCCTCCGTTCCAAGCCACAACGATGATCAACAACAAAACGGGAAGGATGATCGGCCGTGTTTGTGCGGTCTGATCTCCTCTCGTGATATCGATAGAAAGTGGCGAAATAATTTCATGAAGAACGTTAAATAATTCTTGAACGATGAAACTACCCCTACCTAAAAAATGATGACAAAAGTCTGTGTCGCAGTTGACGGCGTCGGCATACATCCAAGGAGGGAATGACGTCTCACACCGGTTGCGGAGAGGAGAAGGAACGACATGTCGATCTTCTCTTGTGGTGACAGCGTTCTTCGACGAGAGTGTTGTTCTTCGCGGGAGGTTGAAGCTTTTCAAAAGAACAACACAAGAGTTATCTCCTTTTATTTTCACAGCAAAAGCCTAAACAAAAATAAAATAAAGCTTTACCTTATTTTATTTACTTTGGCCAACATTTCAAAACTTCAAAAACTTAAAGTCACTTAATTAATTAATCTTGAATAGACTAATTTATTGGATGTCAAGTTGGAAAAATTTATTGAGGGGTTAGAGTAGTTAAAATAATTTGATGGGGTGGGGCTCATGTGGGACCCACCTCACTAATATCCTATCAAGAGGAGTTTAGAATTAGGTGGGTCCCACCCCAACTCCCACACATGGGATTAAACCACTTAGAATAGAAATAAAATTATAACACAATTTAATTTCACCTTACACTTAACCACATTTTTTTAACCACTCTTCCCGAGCATATGAAACTCCAGTAAAAGTCTTCTTAAGCAATTACCAGCGCTGCGGTTTCATCGGTGCCCTCGGATTTTGATTCCGAGCACCGGTTAAAAAGTTAGAAAAACTCGCTCGTTCGTTCACTGAACGAACCTGAGATAATATTTGGAAATTGATTCTGGGTACACCGAGCCTCAGAATCAGGTGCCATTAGAAACTGTGCACTCATAAAATCCCAAATAATTTAAGAAAAAAATTTCCTTGAAATTTACGGGTTTTTAAATTACTCCCACCTCAGGTCTTTACATCCCCGTAAAGATACATCACAATCTAGGGAAACAAATTAGGGTACTGAGAATGCATCTGTGCCCCTCGCTCCCATGTGCTCTTCTGGAGGTTCATGTGCTGCCACCTGATGTGAACTAGAGGTATCGACCGTCCACGTAGGACCCGCTCATGTCGATCCTCGATCTCCACTGAGACCGCTGCAAAAATCTCCCTGGTATCAATGTCCATCTCCCCATGGTCAATGATATGTGTCGGGTCGTGCACGTATCACCTCAGCTGAGATACGTGGAAGACGTCGTGCACCCGGTTCAACTGAGGTGGAAGAGCCAGGTGATAAGCCACCTCACCTATCCTGCTGAGAACCTGGAATAGTCCAATGAAGCACGGAGACAACTTGCCGCCCTGGCCAAATCTCTGTAATCCACGTCGAGGTGAGACCCGCAAGAAAACGTGGTCACCATCCTCAAACTCTAGTGGTCTCCGCCTCCTGTCAGCATAAGTCTTCTATCGACTCAAATCTATCCTCATCCGCTCCTCGATGACTTGGACCTTCTCTGTCGTGGCCTGGATCATCTCTGGTCCCACAAGTGTGGAATCCCCAAGGTCTGTCCAGCACAAAGGTGATATGCAAGGTCGTTCGTACAATGCCTCGTATGGTGCCATCCCGATGGTGGAGTGGTAGCTATTGTTGTATGCAAAATACACCAAGGGTAGGTGATCCTCCCAGCTGTGAACAAAGTTGAGGACACATGCACGGAGCATGTCCTCGAGAGTCTGAATGGTCCTCTCCGTCTGACCATCCGTCTGAGGGTGAAAAGCGGTCCTCAGGCATAGCTGCGTCCCGAATGCCTCTTGCAACCCCTTCAAAAGCCGGGAAGTAAAGCGAGTGTCACGATCAGAGATGATAGAAGATGGCACACCATGAAGCCGAACGATCTCCTGAATGTATAGGTGTCCCAAGCTCTCCACTGAGCCCTGCTCTCTGATGGGTAAGAAGTGGGCTGACTTGGTGAGTCGGTCGATGATCACCCAAATAGAGTCATGTCCTCTAGAAGTACGTGGAAGTCTAGTCACGAAATCCATATATATCCCATCCCAATTCCACTCCGGGACCTCCAAGGTCTTTACCAAGCCCGCTGGTACCTGGTGCTCCACCTTCACCAGCTGACAGTTGAGGCATCGTGAAACGAACTCTGCCACATCCTTCTTCATACCTGGCCACCACTGCTGTCGTCTGAGATCCTAGTACATCTTCTCTACTCCTAGATGTACCGCTAAAGGGGAAGTGTGAAACTCTCTCAGCACCTCCTCCTGTAAAGTAGTTGGTACCATGGTACGTCCTCTGAAAAAGATGATGTGCTCTCCTCCTATAGAAAAACCATCAGGTGCATGTTTTGTGGAAATTTGTGCACATCGCGTCTCACTGTCAACGTCCCCACACTGTGCCTCTCTGACCTACTGAAGAAGTGAAGGTGTGACTCTGAGAGACTGAAGTAAGTTTGTCTCGTCTCTATCCACGAAGGAATTCTGCAAAGTGGCTAACTGCTCTGTCTCCACTCCAAAAAGCTAAATTCCCTTCCTCCTACTGAGAGAATTGGCTACTATGTTCCCCTTTCTAGGAGTATAGACTATCTCAAAGTCATAGTCCTGGAGGAACTCAAGCCATTGCCGCTGTCTCAGGTTCAGGTCATTCTGCGAGAAGATGTACCTGAGACTTTGGTGGTCAGAGTAGACAGTAAAGCATTCGCCCATCAGATAGTGCCGCCACATCTTCAGAGTGAAAACTACTACTACTAACTCCAGGTCATGGGTAGCATATTTCTTCTCATGCTACCTCAACTATCATGATCCATAGGAAATAAATGCTCGCTCCTGCATTAGGACACACTCGAGTCCGGTCCCTGATGCATCGCAGTAAACTACATACCCCACTCCCTTATTCGGTAGCCTCAAGATGGGTGCATTGGTCAATATTTGTCTCAGCTCCTAAAAGCTCTACTGACATCTATATGACCACACAAAGGGTTTTCCCTTCTTCATCAAAGCTGAAATCGGTGTTGCAACTCTGGAGAAGTCTGTCACAAATCTCCGATAGTACCAAGCCAGACCTAGGAAACTCTGCACCTCCGTCACACTCCTGGGTGCTCCCAAGCTTGCACTGCCTCAATCATCATAGGATCCACTACAACTCCCGCCTCAGAGATGAAGTGCCCCAAGAAGTAGACCTCATGTATCCAGAACTGACACTTCGAGAGCTTACCATAAATCTGGTGCTCCTGGAGTGTGTCCAGTACAATCTGCAAGTGGTAGGTGTGCTCCTCCCCAGTAGTCGAGTAGATCAATATGTCGTCGATGAAGACTACGAAAAATCGATCGAGGTAAGTTGGGAAGATCCTATTCATGAGACTCATGAACATTAATGGAGAATTGGTTATGCCAAAAGGCATATCCAAGAACTCATAGTGGCCATACCGACACCTGAAAGTTGTATTCTTCACATCCTCGTCTCGAACTCTGAGCTGATGATAGCCTGACCTGAGGTCTATCTTCAAGAACCACCATGCTCCCTTGAGCTGATCGAAGAGTTCGTCAATCCTAGGAAGGGGATACTTGTTCTTCACGGTCACCTGATTCAGGTGACGGTAATCGACACACAGTCGCAAGCACCCGTCTGCCTTCTTGGCGATCTATATCAGGGAAGCCCAGGGTGAAATACTGGTTTAGATGAATCCATTTCCCTACAAGTCCTCCAGCTGTACCCATAGCTCTCGAAGCTCAGAGGGAGCCATCCGATATGCTAGAGTAGATATCGAGGCTGTCCCGGGGTACAGGTCAATATATAAGTCTACCTCTCTGTGAGGAGGTAGTCCGGGAACGTCGTCAGGAAAAACCTCTGCATACTGATCCACTACAACAGGGAAACTCGGACTCTGCATGTCAACTACTCCTAGGATGAGGCTAGCCAACTGATGAGTGATTGGTAGTCCTCTCCTCTACGTGAGTCCGTCCTGCACTTCAAAGGCTCCCTTCTCGCCGGTGAAGGTGAACCTTCTCCCATCGGTGCGGACACACCACACATTGCGCCTAATATAGTCTATCTGAGCATGAACTGTAGATAACCAATCCATTCCCAAGATGACGTCGTAAGGACTCGATGCCGCTATAAGAAGATCACAGCCAAAGCTCTCGCCTCCTAGAGTAAGGTCACACTGCCGGCACCAGTGCGTAATCATCGAGTCTGCTCCCGTAAGCGTCTCTAGTCGTAAGGATCGATCCAAGGGATCCGTCGGAATCTCCGAACTTAGAACATGGGCAGCGACAATCAATGAATGACTCGCTCCTGTGTCTATAAGAACTGCAGCAAGGGTGGTGTAGACACAGATAGTACCTCGAATCATCTCAGGTGCGCCATGGTCATAGGCCTCCAATGCCTGAAGCTGAGCCTGCCTCTGTCCGCTAGCTCCCTGTGGTCAGGGTGAACCTCCTGGTGGTAGTAGTGGTAGAGCCTCAAAGTGTCGCCCAACACCTGCTGCTCGACCAGATCCTCTGCCTCATCCATCTGCTCCCTGTGGACCACCACGGTCAAACCTCTTCCTCTTACTGGGTGGTCCCTCAACCTTCTGTTGCTCCTTCGCATGAGGGGTCGGGCAGTCATGATCCATGTGGCCCTGCCCACCGCATGTATAGCACTGTCTGGTCCTCTTAAGGCTGGCTCTATGTCGTGTGCCCTGCACCGCTAAGCCAATATCCTGAGGTCGTTCGCTTGATGGTTTGGTCTGCCTGGACCCCTGTGACATCTGTCGACTGCCAGCTGCAGAAGACTCTACTACGTGCCGCCCGGCGGTAGGTCTCGCTGTTGATGTAGGCTTATCAAGAAAGCTCTCCACAAGAAGGGCTTGCTCCAGTACTCCTGCCTGCGTCAGATTGCTGAGGTAGATCATCGATGCCATGATCTCATGCCTCAGTCCCAGCTTGAAGGTCCGGGCTTGGAAGAATGGGTCCCATGCCATGTCCTTGGAGTAGCACAAGAGGTCAGTAAATCTCTCCGAGTACTGGGCTACTGTCTTGATGCCCTACTGCAGCTATAGTAACTCCTGAATACGCACCGCACAGAGGGTGGCTGGAACGAACTCTGAGCGGAAGAGGCTCTCGAAGTCCGTCCAAAGAATAGATGCCTCATTGTGTACCTAGAGCATCATGCTCCACCATATACCTGCTGCCGCGTGCAGGAGACTTGCCGCAAGGAACACCATGAGGTCATATGGTGTCCCTACTAACCTGAAGACTCAAACAACAGCCTCCAGCCAATCCTCGGCTGCCTGAGGGTCCGTCTACCCGTGGAACCTGGGTGGTCTCTGACGCCGAAACTCGTGCAGTGCACTCAGGCGACGTGCACTCTCAACTGCTGGGGCTGGTGGCATCGGTGGCTCGGCGGGTAGTGGTACCTCTGGTGCCTCCGCTGTAATGGGGCCCTGCAACGAGGCCTCGTTTCTCGATGGGCTTCCATCTCGTACAATGCTCAAAAAGGAGAAGGAACGGCACGTCGGTCTCTTCCTGCGATGACGGCGTTCTTCGAAGAGAGTGTTGTTCTTCACGGGAGGTTGAAGCTTTTCAAAAGAACAACACAAGAGCTCTCTCCTTTTCTTTTCACAGCAAAAGCCGAAAC
Organism: Viscum album; assembly: GCA_963277665.1. Classification (NCBI taxonomy): domain Eukaryota; kingdom Viridiplantae; phylum Streptophyta; class Magnoliopsida; order Santalales; family Viscaceae; genus Viscum; species Viscum album. The sequence continues at coordinate 1,444,178,203 of OY728151.1, read as the reverse complement.
AAAAATAAAATAAGGCTTTGCCTTATTTTATTTACTTATTCCAACATTTCAAAACTTAAAAAACATAAACTCACTCAATTAATTAATCATAAATAGACTAATTAATTGGTTGTCAAGTTGGAAAAATTTATTGAGGGGTTAGATGAGTTAAAAGAATTTGAAGGGGTGTGGCTCGTGAGGGCCCCACATCACTAATATCCTATCAAGAGGAGTTTAGAATTAAGTGGGTCCTACCCCAACTCCCACACATGGGATTAAACCACTTAGAAGAGAAATAAAATTGTAACACATTTTTATTTCACTTTACACTTAAACCACATTTTTTAACAACTCTTCCCGAGCATACGCAACTCCAGTAAAAGTCTTCTTAAGAAATTACCGGAGCTGCAGTTTCCTTGGTTCCCTCAGATTTCGATTCCAAGCACCGGGTCAAAAGTTAGAAAAACCCGCTCGTTTGTTTATTGAACGTACCTAAGCTAAACTTCCGAAATTGATTTCGGGCACACCGGGCCTCGGAATCAGGTGCCGTCAGAAATTACGCACTCGTAAAATCACAAAGAATTTAAGAAAAAAAATTCCTTGAAATTTACGGGTATTTACACAAAATTTTGGATCTTTAATGAAATTTTTAATATTATATAAGTAATTTTCATGAAAATTATATTTTTAGGAAATTTGAATAATTTAATAAATTAGCATTTTAAAAAAACTCAATTATTTCTATATTGACACTATTTAGAAATTTATTTTTTAGAGTCATAAAAACTTAAATCATTACAACCAAAAGCATTAAATAAAATATAATATGCCTTAGTCATCCATAAAATTATTTGATGTTATCAAAATTTTCAAATTATATTTATTTTATTATTTATGTTATCATTTATTTGAATCATTCAATAATAAGGAAATCATTGTAGCATCACTGTGTCATATATAAGTTTATTTATTTAATGTATTAAAATCATAAATAAAATAAAATGATGTAGGAAATATTTTAATCTTTATAATAACTATTTATAATTAAATATATCATTTATACAGACCAAATTAATTTTTTTTTGTAAAAAGATACATGTTTATGTTATATTTCCCTTTACATTAAATTAAATATTATAACATGTCATTTTCACACCCAAGTGGTTCTAAATTTCCAAAATTTCAGCCTAATGATATTTTTGGTCACCCATGACTCATACAGTAGTATTAAGAAAAATTTTAGGTATGTGTTATGTTATTATAATATTATAATTTTTACCCTTATTTACCTGATTAACCCTTTAACCATGGTAAATATAAATAATTACAGAAGTTACCTTTCATAATGTCCCAAAATAAAAGGGACCTATTTAAATAATTTGGACCTTCTGATTCTAAATTTGGAATTCATTTTTCTAAATTTAAAACACATAATTGGAAGAAATTAATATAAGATTAATTCCCATTTTCAAAACTATAAAGAGGGTTTTTATGAAGTAAAAATTATGAAATGATTGAAATGTGTTTATATCAAATATAAATGTGATATTACTTCCAATGACCAAAGTTGGTTTAAATGATAAAACAATAATGCAATTAAACTTTAAAACTAATTAAAATGATAATATATTTATACAAATAAAAAACTGAAAAGGCGGTTTTCAATTAAAATACAGTATTTTTCACTATTCATTAAAATATGAATTTTATTAGAAAAATACAAAATATTCAACAACAGAATATATTGATGTACCAATTCTAAATAATTAGTTTATTTTGTCAAATAGAATTCTTAAAAGTATTAAAAAATGAATTTAAAATGGGTGCGCCATCAAAATGTGGCAAACTGCATTTTTTTTAAATAACTTATTTTATTCAAAAAAATTGAATTTTTTGTTATATCATGTCTAGAAAATAAATATGATTAATGTTAATGTTATATAAAATTCAAAATGTGGTTAACACTATTTATAACAGCTAGTTTATTTCCCATTAAATTTTAATATTTTCATAATATATCATTGTTTAGTAAAACTTGGTATTACGTACAACACAAGCTATTAAGGAACGTATCTCTTACATGTTACTCAATACAAGTCAGTGTTACATTTAGTTCAAGATTCCATTGGTATTTCGTATTACATAATCCAAGCATTATTCTTTTATACATTGAACAAAATCTATACTTAGTGTTGTGTGTGTCGTATTCCAACTCATTGTTTCATGTAACAAACGATGAGTCAGTTTAGTGTGAAATGAATACTTGAATTAGTGCATTGATGCATCTAGGAGTGCCACTCTTTGACATTATCAAATAACTGATTCTCTCTCAATGTACACATAAAAATATCTAGATGTGTGGCATGGTCATGTAGATTATGAGAATGAACCATGATATAAACCAAAATAACCACAACAAACAAATCATGATATGGATGGAACACTCAGTTAGTCTGTTCCATGAAAATAGATTGTGTGTTTGTGGGACCAAATGGCATAACCAAATACTCATTCATACCATACCTGCTCCGAAAGGTTCTGTGGGGTTTGTTTGATGATTTAATACACAACAGATGATAACCGAATCATAGATTGATCTTAGAGAAAACACGATCTCCACATAGATGGTTAAAGATATAATCTATCCTTGTTAGATGATATTGGTTCATAACAATATATTGTTTAAATTTTAGATAATTCACACATAGAATGAGGCTACCAGTCACCTTTTTTCCAAAATGGAATAGTGAACCCCAAGGAGAAGTAATGGGTTAGATGAAACCCATTGCCTCTAAATCCTCTAGCATCCACTTGATCTCTTATATCTCTATCATAGCCATCCTATAAGGAGTAATGGATACCAGGGTAGTTCCTAGCATTTTCCCGATAGGAAAATCAGCCTCCCTTATTGGAGGTAAAGTTTAAAATTCATCTGAGAAGACGTCCCTTAAATTTTCAACCATTAGAGGGAAATCCATCTGACATGTTCCCTGTTCATCCAGATATAAAATTTAAACCTGGGTTGTCATCCCACAAAACCCACAATGCTAAAGTCTAGCTCGAATTGCCTAAAAACCTCATTCACCATTGTTTAGAAATGTTCTGCCCTCTGTTGATGTGAAACTCACCATGTGGTGATAGTAATAAAACAATGTCCTAAAAGAAAACCAACCAGTCCATTCCTAGAATGACATCAATACCTATGATATCTCATAAATAGAGGTTCCATACGAACTGACACCCACCAACCTAGAGGGGGAACTCCTTACGCTAATGTACACCTCTCATTCAAATCCCGAACAGAGGTTCTGGAATTATAAAATCACTAAAAGTAAAAGAATATAGACCAAGGTTTTCCAAAATGGGAAATGATATGAAACTACGTGAATACCACATATCAAAAATTACAGAAGCTAAAATGGGGGAAATTAGAATAGTACCGCTTCTGATAGAGGTTCTAGGATCCTACTCATAATGGGTCAATTGTACTACATAAGTTTGAACTATATTGTGGCCCTGTGACACTACCTGGATACCCTGAGCTGATCCACCATCCTGTCACATAGATCTTGGGGTTTGTCTACTAGGGCCATGACCACCACCTTATCCAAAATGGCCTGATGCATTCCAGTTTGTTGACTAACGAGAATTTTCTGACCCTACTCCTGAATATGGAGTTACGGTAGACCCACTCTCCCTATATGCTAGTGGAAACGTCCTACATAAGCTCTAAAAATGGCCCCATCTTTCCACAAGATCGGCACTCAATTGGTACATGAGGACAATTTGTTCTAGTATTCTCCATCCAACTTCTCTAGTAACACCTCACTTGGATACCTGAAGTAACATTTTGACTACTAATATCACTATAAAAAAAGCTCTAGATGATGCTTCTGACTAACGATCAAGATATTTCCAGATCTTGATGTCAAACTACCCTAGATAACACCTTAATGTTCCCTCAGATTATGCTCGGTAATCTTCTCTTGATTCACTATAGCAGATACAGTTATCAAATAGATGATATTTACCTCTGATCAAACATTGTACCTAAGACCATCCTCGCACTGCCTAGCATTCGCTGCATCTTCCACCATTAGAATAGGAATGAATCGATGGATCTAAGTAAAATTGGAAAAATACTCCATAAATGACATCATTCCTTCTTTACATGAATGAACTTTTGTGCTTGATCTGCCCTCCGCATATTAGGAAAATAATAATCATAAAAAATATCCGAAAATCTCCCCATTCCATATCCTGATGATGATACAGCTCAGTAATAACATCCCATCATAACTTGGCGTAATCATGTAATATATACATCGATTGATTTTATCTCTTCTCAAGTTTCATATCTATCTGATCGAAGATCAACATCATAGACTCCAGCCATGACTCCATGGCCTATATTCCACCATCCACCATGATCATCAGCGAATGTTGTTGCTGGAACACTTGCTTCAACCCTTCTATAAATATGGTAGGGTGATGAGCTACTAAATGGTTTGGATGAACTTCATAAATTCTTCACAGAACTATGAATTGGCACTTGTGTCCATTATAATAGCTGGTGATGCAACTATAATGACTAAAGGATCCACTGGTCGCCCATGGCCTACCACCTATGGTGTATGATCAACGCCATTATCCAGTCATACTGCTATAGGTCATCTTTGAAGCATGACTATAAAAGTTCATGAAGACACCTCCATTAAAATTCATTATTAGGGTTATAATTTCAATAGAGAAAGAACTAAACAATTTAAGAAAACCCAAAAAGGGTATCAAAATGGGAGTACACGGTGCGTAGAAAGCATAAATGGTGTGTACCCTCAAGATCCTACTAGAGCGTGTTCATCAACCAGCCTGGGCATGTAACCATACTAGGTACACGGTGTGTAATACTATGTAATGGTGTGTATTCGAGTCATTTCTCTCAACCATGTACTTATTCATGGACAGAGCCACATGTGGTCTACCTGTGAAAGTCTACATGGTGTGTAGCTAAAGAACAAGGAGTGCACTTCCCTAAAACCACCATTTTGTGTTTCCCTTCACACTGATGGACACACAGTCACATACACAGGTTGTGTACACGTAGTACACAATGTGAACATAAGAAAATATTCTCTTCCTGAACAAAAGAAATAATGGTTTGTCTTTGTAGCATCACATGCCATGTTGTTTGGGTTTCCAAACAGAATACCCCTGGAACGTCCCTGGAACCTCCATTAATTGAAAAGTAAAATAACGGTATAAAAAATTCTTATCAGTAGGGGGTCTTACTCTACATGAATAAAATATTGGCATCCAATAATAGAACATTACATCTCAATTTAATTTAAATAAGCAACATGAACCACCAAACTCCGATCCAAGAGTGTACATACACCTCAGGACCTAAAGTTGGGCGTCCATCGATAGCATATAATAATGAAATTCAATACAAGGCTGAAATATGATCCACCAAATTCTGATCCATGATGTACCATAAACCTCAGGGACCAAAGTTTGGCTACCATCCAATTCAAACCATGTCACATACCAATACAACTATTATAACATCAAGCATTTCTATCATAATACCTATCACAACTTCATACAATTAGTAATGCTCTTTAAATGGCATTGAAATAATGCATGGCATGTAATTTCTAACAAGTTTCTATGTGATTTGTGATATAGAATACCCTCATCTTAGTAGGATGTAAAAAAATAGAACCAAAATTATATCAATAATAAAATCACAATACAAGTGTTTCTCCCAAGGGAAAAATCATATCGATTTTAATAGATCCAATTCCATAAATCACAACTCAATTAAAGGAAATTTGGTCTTTCCCTATACAAGGTGTAGCTACTCCCAGGAAAACATTATTAACCAACTCCATTGACGTTATATCTCTTTCTAGTATCCCCAAATAATGTAGGATACCAAAAAATAAATCCACTAATACCACTTTTTTGCATCTCGTATCTGGATTCTGCTCATAGGTGCCCCATACCCGGTTTTCCACATGGCCCCAAGCACATTTCCCAACACACCAGAGGCTGTCGAATAGTAGCGAGGGGCTAGGTGAGATAGTGGGGAAACCATTACCTCATTGTAAGAGTGTAACATAGAGGAAATAATAATAGCACAATTTCCAAAAATACAATACCACAAAATAGAAGTAAATAGTAGAAGACTAATAGTATAACAATGTTATGTCATAAAATACAAAGCATGATACTGCATGTCCCATGTTCTAGGAAAAATCCAAATAGGTCACGCTGCATTAATACAAAATACAGGTTCCAATAGTACAAAAAAAAAAGAAACTCAGAATCATTGCATGCCTCGGCTTGGTCCCATACTCTCCAGGTCCTAAACAGCATATCAAGTACCTATAGAATGGAACATTCCCTTATCTACTCCAACAACAATATAATATATTTGGGACAAATATAATGACCCAAATATGTGTTGAGACAATATCTTAGTAGGCAACCATCCAAGATCTATTTCAAACTGTTATGGATTATATATAACTTGTAGTGTACAATTGTAAAAACATTAAGCTAGGAATTACTCAAAAGTAAACATTCCTACAATGATTGGTTTCCATTTACAATCATTTCATGTTCATTAATAGTTCAATTACATTGAATTATATAATTTTTAGGATCTAGCCTATGCTCGTCATACCCCCATGTAAATGTAAGCATAAAAGATACCTTTGAAGGTTATCTGAAAAAGTACAGTGAATACTAAATCCCAGCTTCTGATTTGGCTTGGAAAACATGTGATAACTCCTTCCTTTTAATTAATAAAATTAAATCTGAGTCTTTACTTGGCATTCCTGAGATGGAATTTGTGTATTTATCTCAATGTAAAACAATATACATCCTACGATCTCATCTGTAAGATCTTTACAAGAAAACATTCCCACTGTAGGTGTGGTGTGAGTGTATGTCAATTGGGTCATCCTTGGATCCTATAAGTAAAACAAATGTATATCCCAAGATATATAAACATTTATAATTGAACTCTTCTATTGTATACCTCATTCCATGACTCATTTGAACTGTAAACATTGTCTTAATTATCATAAACACCACATTTATGGCTCGCTCATGACTTAACATATATCCTCTTTTTTTGTCCGTCCATGGAATCTATCAATGGATCCATGGGTCACCCGATGTATAAGGTACAATAGTCCCATGAACCCCTCCATGGGATTTTAATTTGAATCCATGGTTCACCCATTTTATTTATCCTTTAATCATTTAAGATTCTGTTTTCATATTTTATTAGGCATACGAAGTTCAAAACTAAAATAATCCCATATAATCTCACGCAAGGACCAGCCTCATAAGGCTTGGACTCTCAACTAATTACATTGGAAAATTATATGACAAGTAAAACATGTAAATAAAACAATTACATAATTCAAATGTATTCAACTCTCTTGGGGAAAATTCACATAACAAGAAACACATTTAAATTATACTATTACTTGGCTTTAACAATAATAATATACATAGGAACATGTTCCCTATTGGAGAAATTTTTTCCATAATTCTTAAACAATCATAAGAATAACTTGGGGAAAACAGTAATATCACTAATCCAAAACCCATAATAATTTAAATTACAAGTTAAAAAAAATCAATTCCATTTAATAATCAATTCCATATTTATCATCCCAATAATGGAAAACAAGGTATGCCTCATCAACAATGTAATCCAACTATCCATATATGGTCATTGAAGGGAAATTCACCGATGGGGTGGCCCTTAATCAAGGTTAACAACCCTAAACATGATTCAAAGTAATTAAGAAATTACCTAAAAACAATATGAAAAATCATTTGGCAATATTCATTCAAGAGGACACCCATAAAATGGATGTTAGGCACTCTGAAAATTATAATAAACTTGATAATTAGGGAATAGTAGCATACCATCTACCTAATAGTAGTAAATCTCTCTTAATCCGTCATCAACCTCTAATTCAATCAATAGTGGAGCCGATCTACAAAATGAGTATAAATAATCAAGGCTCAATAATTAGGTCTACAGAAGAAATCATGAATAATGGCTCAAGAAAAATTGATAGATCACTGTTGGGGTTCCAATGCATCTGAAAATGTTTGAATCAGAGTTTGTATGATGAATCAGGAGCAAAAAATAACCCTATGGAACTTCTGTTTGTGAATTCGGAGTGAGTCGTCTATCCATCTAAAAAGACACGAGCTATTGCTCATTGTATGCAAAACTAGTAAGTGGAATGTACTCGAGAATACATTTAATATATATGGTAGTTTTTCCCTTATTCTACCCATATGATTTACACATCATAAATAAGTTCTTCCAATATACATAAACAGCATGTACAAGGATTACACGGCATTTAAACCCCAGTCACATTGCTATAACCAACGCTCAATGTGTGTTTTATCCTTTTTCTTAAGGAAATTTAGAAAAGGAAACATATGTACCTCAATGGAAGAACATGGTTCTTGCATTATTGTGATTGGAATTTTAAAAAATGGATTCCATATTTGGAATCATCATAATTTATAATTTCTAATTAGGTCAATATAATTTTTTACTAAAAACATTATTGTATGTAATTAAAATTAATTACAACGATTTAGGTTATGTTAAGCTTAGTAAGATACTAAACCTTAATGTTAAGGCACAAAATGACAAATATTCAATTACTAAGGCTATTGGATGGATATATTTCAACCCTATCCTCACTTTGGTAAACATTGGACCATTATTTAGTTAATTTTAATAAAAAAATATATGGGTGGGGATCATTTTTAAAAAACAAATATTTCTAGAGATTCCACCCCTCCTCCATTATAAAATGCCTCATTCACATCCACTTCCTCCCACCTATAAAGCCCATTGGGTTCGGAAAACCACTAAAAAATTCATTCCTAAACATCCCTAAATTCCTACTTGAAGCCTATCCTTGGGTATAAATCCCTCCATGGATTCTCTTATGGTACAAACTACGTTACTCGATTAAGAGGTAACACCGTCCCTCAAAATCAATTTTTTCTTTTTCTTTCTCCACTCCCTCAAATATTCTTATCCCATATTTATATATCAAATCCAATATACTCAATGTACTAGTATTATTTTTTTAACATTTATACCTTCACTTACACACACACTCATCTAATCAGTTACTAACAAAATGTTTACCTATAGGCGTACTTCCACCTCACTAAGCGATGATTGTTCAATTTTCCATTACCTCCTCTCATGGTGTCCATTATGATGGAAAATATTATTATATATTATATATATATATATATATTATATTTATAACATCTTTATGATTCTTAAATTCCTCTTTAACAAATACTCTAGACATTCCATTTTTCATAAAAATGATAACATCGTTTGTGGAATTGAGGACTACCACCCCCTCAAGGCAATGTGATTCGTTCATTCTATTCATGGAACATATCAAGGATAATATTAATAAGTATATTTACCATATATGAAATATATATATGATAATTTAATTATGATGTACATATGTATCATTTACTCTTCATTCTTTTAACACGATAAATAAATGAATGTAGTGTTCATGCGTACGAACAGACTACCATCTCCATGAATGGTGCATTTGAATTCTTATCTTAAAAACATTATATATTATTATAGATAAATATATACTATATATATGTGTGAAATTAACATAATTTCATAAATTTTGGAGATGAAAAAACTATTATTAGAACAATAAATAAAATTTTAAAGCATACTTAATGAACTTGGAAATTAACACCCGATATGGTTGAATTAATGAATGGTTGTTAAAAAAATATATAAAAACATTATAAGATGTTAATATATGGTAATTATGGTTATTTTATAAGTTTTTAACACATTTTAAACCACAATACAAGAGGATAAATACCAGACAACAGAATTGAGGTTAAGATAAGGGATATTTGTCTCAATTTACATTCCATTGAGACATAATTTTTATTATGCACCTTGTTTCATTTATATGGTGTATATACTAACCATTTGAGTGATATATCATAAATATATATACTATCATGATATTCTAACATTCATTTAATTTTATTCTTTTATTTGGTTATGATTTATAATGTTTCAATGTGGTATAGGACACTTTGTAATGTTCAAAGATTATTTTCCTTAAAAATAATACTAATAATATTTCAATGGTATTTCCAATTGATGAAATTAATTAACCATTTATAAATAAATCCTTTTATTATTATCTGGTTATTAATTTCCATTTTCCTATTTTTCCATTTTCCATTACTTTTTAATCAAAGTGTTTTAGAAAATGTTTTTAAGGAAACATATATTTATCTCTCTCTTTAGTCAGAGAACCTGTTTTCTTCTAAAACCCATATTTTATTAAATTGTTTTCAAAAATTATTTGACTTTTCGAAATTATTTTTTGAATAAATATTTACCCTTTTTTCTTAAACAATTTTTTAAAATTATTTTTATTATCTCTTTCTTGATAAGGAATTTTTCAAACTGTTTTACCCTATAAGAGGAATATTCATTTTACCTTGTACGACATATACAGATTTATCCTAAATCATTTCATTGAAGCATACATTTCATTTTTTATAGGTTTATTTATAAATAAAATGTTTTTAAATGATGTTTTAATTGAGAAATATTTCTGAATGGTTTTTCAAAAGTAAAGGATATTTTCTTCAAAAATATTTTTAAATTTTATTCTTTTATTTCATCGATGACAAGAACCCTTGAAGTTACTAATCCTCTTCTAAGATGTTATTGATAAATATTTATTCATTATTCATTAGGGTTATTTGATAGGGCATATTATTTATTCGATTATTCAATATGAGGAATTCATTGGACTGGAAGTGATGGGTGGGACCCGGAATTTATATATTCCCTTAATGCATAAGTAGTCTCATGGGATGAAATAGTTGGATGGAAGCCTTAGTTGGTTTTTTACCCCATAGCTAAATTTTCTTGTGAATGGTCTTCATGGTTCTAGTTCCATATACTTAGAAAACATGGCTTTTAATGATAAATAACTTCCCTCATTTAGTGTTAGTTATTATTTATGCATGATATTTTTTGTTGACATTTATATGGATATAGTTCATTCTCATATTTTTGATTTATGGCATGTGTTTCAATTTCTTACATTCCATATTATTTATGACATTTCTAGTTGTTTAAATGTATGGTGGTCTCAATTATTTACCTTTCCATATAGATTGATTCATTATTACTTCTATTGTATTTACCCTTACTAATCATTTGTTCTCACCCTTATTATGTTTCTTTCCCAAGGTTATGAAGAAGAGAACATTAATTATTCTTTAAAGGATTTATTTTATTTTAGTTTATTTGTGTGGTATGTTTTATTTTTTTATCCAATGTATTATGGGTATCATGCATGTAATCTATATTTCTAAGAATACTAAACTCTATGTATTTTGGTAATTAATTCCTTGTAATCATTCCAATGTAATAAAATAAATCACCGACTTTGGGATTTTGGGGTTGGTGCGCTATAACAAATCTCTTTTCAACTACAGAGAAATGTAATAATAGGTTCATTGACTAATCATCTATTAAATTCATTTAATTTCCCTATCATTCATTTTTCTAGAGGAACATGGCTCTATCCTAAGTTAGCTTTATCCTGGGATTATATAGTCATGATAAATTCTCCACAAACCCTAAATAATATCCACCTATACCAAGAAAACTATAGATCTCAATTTGCATGACTATTTTGAACCAACATTCAAAAAAACTCTATCTTTTATGGATTTACGAATATTCTCTATCTTAAGATTATATGACCAAAAGTGGAAATGTTCTTTTAGAGAAATTTCACATATTTTAAATAGTTATTATAATTTTTCCTTCCTTAGCGTCTTTAGTACAAATCTAATGTGATCATCATTCTCTTCCATATTTTTTTAGAATATAAGAATGTCATCTATAAAGACTACCTCAAACTGATCTATGTAATCTCCAAACAGTCTATTTGTTAAATCCATGAAGATAAAGGGGGAAATAGTTTGATAGAATGGAATCCCTATATATTCATAGTTTCTATAACTTATGCAAAATGTTTTGTAGGTTATATCCTCCTTGTTGACCCACAGATGACGATATCCAGAATGAAGGTCAATCTTGGAAAAGTTTTAAGCACTATGTATTTGAGGAAAAAAGTCACCAATATGGGTAAGAGGATAATTTTTCTCAATATTGAGCCTATTACACTACAAAATAAATCAATGTATATTCACATTGATCCATTTATCTTTTTAACAAAATGAATAGGTGAATCCCAAGGGGACACACTTGGAAGAATGAATCCCTTGTCAAGGTTTTTATGGAGTTACTTCATTAATTCCAAAAACTCAATGAGGACTATTCTATAGGGAGTCTTTGATATTATTTTGGGACCAAATATGATTTCTATTGAGAACTCAGCTTCATGTTTTGGTGGAATTCTAGGAAGCTCTTCTCTAAATACTTTAACAAATTCCCATACAATATTTATATCACATAACACCAAAGATATTACAATATTCTCATTTTTTAATCAGTTTAATTTTGTTTCAATATTTTATTATACACAACACCGTGTTTATATTGTGCTACATGTAGTAATGAGTTGGCTCGCGTAACACAGAAGGTCGATTTTTACCGAACAATAATATGTTATTAAAATCTTGTTATTTAATATAATAAGATATGATATATCTGTTAAGATGGAGGTTATTAATAGTATTAAAAAACTTAAGAAAATATAAGGTTTAATTAATTAGTTAGAATTAATTATAAATGAATATATATATTAACTAAATATATAAGAAATTTTTTTTATAAAGAACTATTTATATACTCACAATGTTGTTTTATCTTAATGAAGTAAATTAATTACAAATATTGAAGGATATTAATGTAATATTTGGTCAATAAAATATTTTTTACAGTCATCCAATAGATTTAAAATTCATAAGATAAGAACAAACACAATTGTATGCATAAAAAACCAATGTTTTTTTAAGGTAGTTTTACCGCCTTTCAATGGAGAATCAATTTTAAATCCAATTTTTGACACTTCTATATATTTTAAATGAAAAAAATGAAAAATTAATTTTAAATAGAAATATTATAATTTACTTTTAATTGATTTTTGGTATTTTTCTTATAAGTTTCATGTTTTGATGAATAGTGATAAAATAATGCATTTTAATTGAAAACATCTTAATCAGTCTAAATATGTTTTTATGTTAAATAATATTTTTAATAAGTTTTAAATTATAATTAGATCAATTTATTTCCATTTAATATAATTTATATAATTGAAACTAATTTCACATTGAATTTGGAAATAAAAACATTTAAATCTTTTGAACATTTTCACAATAAAAACTTGATTTTCTCATTCAATCCATGGGATTAATTTTAAATTAATTGATAAAACTTCATTGCATTTAATTTTGAAAAATATATTCCTTATTTGTAATAAATTTTAAAAAAATATTTATTTATTTTTATTTTCTTGGCATAATAATTATATATTTATGATATTTTAATTACCACTATTAAGGTTAAATCAAGTAATTATGGGTAAAAATAATGTTATAAATATTATAAACTACCCTAAAACTTGTCCTAAATTTATTTTAAGTGTGTTTTTTTTACCAGATAATCATTAGTCCAAAAATTATAAAAATTGGATTCCACTTGGATGAGAGTATGACATTTATAATATTACATTAAAAAAAAGTCAATTTTATCACACTTTTGTTTTTAACCAGTGAAATATTTTTAATAAGGGTTTATATAGGGGATCTATTTTACTATAAGTGGTATAATGAAATATAAAATGTTTATCTTTTTCATTAAAATTTATTTTTTATGTTTATATAATAGATAATTAAATTATTTTATTTCACAACGAGAGAGCAGTTATCATTTAATTAGTGTAAATATCAAATAAATGATATCAAAAATAATAGAATAAATATAATTTGTGATGATTAATTTAAAATAATAATTTATTATAAGACTATAACATGTTAGTGGTTCTTTAGAAGTATTGGTTCTAATTTATCTTGTTTTTATTATATTTTTGAAAAGTTATGTATGGAATAAAGTCAAAATTGACATTATTGATAATAAAAAATATATATTACTTTATTAAATGATATAAAATTTTAATAAATATAAATTTGAGAAATTTGATTTGAATAAGTCTTAATATCTCACCATTGACTCATTTATTGGTCATTTAGAATTTTATTGTAACTATATTAACCCTTGAAGAGTTAAAAGGTAAATTTTAATGGTAAGAGTTAATTGGTTTAACTAAGGGTTAAAGTCAAATCATAATGGTATCAATGTGAACTAAGCATGTCAAAAAAATATTTTATGATAGGATTTATACCCATAATTATAATATATTATAAATAACTTACTTTTTAATTATTTTTAATTGAATTCTAAATTATATTAATTTAATATTTTCAATGGTTCCAAAAGTGCACCTCACTGAAATTATAAAAGGGAACCTCCCCCTTCATATAATTACACCACATATATCCTTATATCCCATCCAAACCCTAATAAAATAATCTCCCAACATACCCCCCTAATCATAGAATTATCACTTTTCGATGAAAATAATCCAAGTAAGGCTTTTCATATAAACCAAAAGAACTTACCGAAATAAGTGGTAACATTCTTCTAGGGTTACATTAGTTTTATTTCATTACAAAATCATTAATTTATTATTATTTCATGATTATATAATAACAAAAAAATCATAAAATAGTAATATTTTTTTATATTATGCTTTTTACCTATACCTACTATAACTTCTATTAAATGTGCAATGAATTTTTCGCTTCTATACATCAGACTACCGCGTCCAGAAATGATTTGGATAGTTTTTCCATTACCACCTCTCCTGGATGGTCATTATACGAAAACACTATTTTTATATTATATGTATGATATTTAAATTTTCATAATACTAATTTAATTTTTATTTAACAAAATCCTTCATTCTATCCAATTTTTTTAAAAATGATAACATCATTTTTGGAAGTGTGGATTATCGCCTCCTTAATGCGATGTGATTCATTCACACTATATATAAAACATTTAAAAGGATGGTTTTAAAAAAACATATATGCTATATATGAAATCGATATGACACTATAATTATAATGTTCATATATATCTTTTATGTTTCATTCTCCAAATATGAAAACTAATTGAAAGAAGTGTTCATGTATAAGTATGGCCTACCGTCTCTATGAACGGTGTATTTCATTTCCAATCTCCAAGTTTTATGGATTGTTATATATATATATATAATGAATATATATGATATTTAACTCATGTTTTATATTATGTAGACTATGAACTCATGATCTATGTAATTGGAACCACAAATTACAAGTCAAATCATACTCCATAAACTAGGCAATTAACACATGAAATAAGGAAATTACAGAATGATTGTTAACAAACGGGTGATTAAATAACATAATAAGATCATATATGATATTATAAATATGAATAATGATCCAATCTAAATTAATAGAATTATTATACCATTATATATGATTTTAAATCATGTAAAACAAGAAATGGAGATTGACATAAGGGATTTCCATGTTACTTTTATTTTCTAGGAGATATAAACCATATTCACAACCTATTTCATATATGTGGGGTATTTATTAACCCTGAATTTATTTTATGAGTATTATTATTAATATTATGGTAATTTAATATCCATATAATTTTCTTTGTTTTAGGGGTCATACAATTTTGTGATTATAAAGTGATTGGGGTTATTTCAAAATCTCATCGTTATTCTGAAATGTTTTAGCTTAAGTATCCACGAGGGAATATTTATATCCCATGTTAGTGCATGATAAAAATTATTTATAAGATTTATTTACTATGATCCAATTTTTTTTAAACAATTTTTTTACCCCCTTATTAACTATTTAAAAAATTCATTAAAAGGAATATTCTTATCATTTTCCAACACATGGTAATTTATGACTTTTTAAAAAAATGTAAAAACAATGTTTGTTTTTAACTTATATGGTATGAATGGAATTTTCCATCATCATGAATCCATACTATTTTGGATATTCCTTTAAAATTTCATATTTTTTTTCTAAGAAAATATTTTCTTTTATAAATGTGTGGCCTTTTAAATAATTTATTATAAATATGTGAGGTTTTTCTCATATCACTTTTAATTCATTGAGATTTTCCCTCCTCACCAATTTTTCCTTGTGTGTGGTGTATGTATAAATTCATTTGATATTTAATATCATTAATATCTTTACTTTTAGGGTAATAAATTTTCCATTTGATAGTTATTTACTTCTATAGGTCTTGTGATTCATATATATCTTGAATGGGACACATTGATTTAATGATATCATTTTGATTCAGTTATTTGATATTGGAGCAATGCATTGGACTAGTATAACTTGGGTTGGGGACCATTTATTGCAAGACATACACGATGGGAATCGATTAATGAAAGACCCTAGATGCATATGTAATCTCACGAGACAACATCGTTTGGAAATAACCCTTGGGAGATTGTTTCCAAGAAGAATAGATGGGTTTCTCCCATGGACATAAACCATCTTGTGAAAGGTCTTGATAGTAGTGGTTTATGTTCCAAATACATGATTTCTAATAATTATCAATTTCTATCATTTCAGATATTATTTATCCTTGATATTTTTCATCATCAAATCTACTTATGTATATTATTCCCATTTTATTGACATAATGGCATGCATTGTTATTTTCTTACCTTTACATATTGGTTCATACTTATCGAGTTATTTGAATGGAATGTATTATCAATTATAATCCTTTAAATATTTATTTTTTCTCATTAGTCCATTATTTTTTCTACTTAACATTATATTATTAAGAATTTGAACGAACCCTTTTATTTGTTCAATTTTCCTTATGTTGTGAATATGAAATTTTTTGAATGAGTCCAAGGATACTAATTACATTGATATGTTATGTTTCATGTTTTACCATTCTAATAATGGAACTATTTATGTATCTATTTATTTAAGAAAACTAAACTGATTAGTCCTTCAGGATTTTATTCCTTTTAATCATTATGATGTAACGAAATAATGCATTGACATCGTGTTTCTAGTGTCATGGCATTAGAGTTAGTATCAATAAAAATTTAGTAGCAACCATGAGAACTAGATTTAGGAAACCATACATTAAAGAACACAACCTATTGGTTTAGTATATTTGACAATGTTATTTAAGTATTAATTCCTTTTCATTTTATAGAAATATGTTTAAAGGTAAGGATGAACATTAGAGTTTATATAATATTTTAATTTACGCTTTGGAATACAAATTGAAATATACGAGATAACCATTTTGGTTAAAATATTTCATTACTGCTGAATATATTTAAGTTGTTTTTTTACTATTCTTATCACATTTTTTGATAATATTAATATTGTTTTAAACAAAGGACATCCTATATTCTTGGTGACCACCCGTCGCATATGGAAATGTTGTCGGCTTTGAACCCATAATCGAAGGATGAAAATAGTGCAGCTCCTACCACTAGCCTACAGGAAATCCTTGTTAGCATGATATTTTTTTAGATAAACTGTCTAATGGATAAAGGTTTTATTTATTTCATGGAAATTATTTTATGAAATATATTCCCTTGGGATTCGAAAATGATTTGGTGATTAAGCGATTAATGGTATTTTGGAAGGCGTTCACTATTTTGGGAACACTATATGATAATGTTAAATAGAATACTATTAGATTTTGTTTATAAAATAAAATTTGAAAAAATATTTTGGAATAAGATGTTATTTTACTAAGGAATTATTGTGATTTAGGCAATTTATGGATATAGTTGTCAAATATTTGAGATTATGTGAATTAGGAAATTAAATGTTTGTTATAAGACATTAAGAGTGATTAATGTTATTTGGAAGATTGTATGATTTAATGCATCTGATTTAGGGGTTTCAATATTATTCTAGAATATTTTCTATTAAGGTTATTTATTTGATTAATGGTCTATATTGAAATTTGGGGATTACTATAGAATTTTGGATATTAAAGTTGTTTTCATCATATTTAAGTTTTTTTTTTGGGAATTATCTTATCATATCCAAACCATTTGGAATTTGGAATAAATACAGGGGGAATGGATAGTTATACTTCTTTTGGATTTTTTTATCCATAAGAAACTAATTCAAATTCTTAAAAAAAACATCTTAAATACTCATTATTTGGTGATAAATATGACATTGTGGTGGAATTTTTTTAAAGGATGAAATTCTACTTGTCAAATAAGTATGTTTTCTTATGTTCTTAGAATGCGAAGTAAATAAATTCCTCAACTATAGGAAAAAATCAGAATAAAAAGGTTGTTTGTTGAATTTTCTTACTTTTAAATAAATGGCCTCATTAACTTATCACATATTTACAGTTTTATGATTGTAGACTTTCTCATGACCATGCTCACTATCATTATCCCTCAAAACATCATAGTTAGATTTCTCAACCTTATTCATTATTTAATTAATGTTATCCTATTCAAAATACTAGTTTGGTGGTAACCATATCACTTAATTTCCCATTTATTATGATGATGTGTTATTAATACTGTTTATAATATGTGTTTTTCAACAAATAACTATTTTCAAATATCAAACCCTAGACTAGTGAGATCATGTTTAAATTATGATGACGCTATTTATTTAATGTGTGGGGAATGTAACACCCTAATAATTTAAAATATTTTCAACCTTGAATAAGTTTAATTATATATTTAGCTTTCATTATAAACAACACCATGATAATCTTACTCTATACACAATAATGGGTTGTCTTGTGTTACATGCGAGGACGAGTTCTACCAAACAAAAAAATATTATTAAGATACTATTATAAAATATAATAAAATAAAACCTAGATTATATGTAGGCAGTTATGAATTGTATTATCTAAATTATGAATTTTTTTGATTCAATTCATTTGATAAAAATTAATTATAAATGAATATAGAAACAAATAGTATATATAGGAAATGTTTTTATAAAGAACTATTTTTATGCTCACAAAGTTGTTTTATCCAAATAAATTTAATTAAATATAATAAATGAATAATATTAATGTTATATATATTCAATAAAATATTTTTTACATTTATCTAATATATTTAATATGCATAAGAGAAGAACAAACCCTATTTTATGAAAAAAAACCTATAATGGCGGTTTTACATCCTTTTAATAGAGAAGCTATTTTAAATCCAATTTATTAAAATTTTATATATGTTATTTGCAAAAAAAATTCTAAAATCATAATATAAAAAATTTCTTGGGTTTAATTTATGGTGTTTTATGATAAGTTTCATGTTTTGATGAATAGTGATAAAATATAACTTTTTAATTGAAAATAGATTTTTCATCTAAATAATTTATAGTGTCGAATTATATTTTTAATTGGTTTTAAAGTAATACTATGAAAGTTTTTATAATTTAACATAATTTATGTCAATTGAATTGATTTCACATTGAATTTTTATATAAAATCATTTCAACCTTTTGAATGTTTTTTGCATTAATTTTTTTTCTCATTTCATTAATGGGGTTAATTTTAAATTATTTACTATAACTTCTTTGTTCTGAATTTGAAAAATAGATTCCATATTTAGAATAAGTGCATCAAAATTATGTAATAAGGTTTATTTTATTTTTATGGGAATGTTAATTGTAAATTTATTTGTATTTTAATTACCATAATTTAGGGTAAATGATATAATTATGGGTTAAAATAATATTATAAAGATTATGAAATTACACTAGCACAAGTCCTAATTTCATTGGATGAGTTTATTTCTACCAAAATAATCATTGGGCAGAACTTATAAACATTGGAATCCACTTGGATGAGATTATGAAAATTATAATACTATATTCAAAGAAAATTCTATTATGTCACACTTTTGTTTCAATCAAATAAAACATTTTTTATATGGGGTTATATTAGAGATCTATTCTACTGTAAATATTATTTTGAAACAACAAGTTTTTATATTTAGCATGACAATTTATTTTTAATTTTTATATATAAAATAATAGAATTAAATTCTTGCACAATGATGATGTAGTAATTTTTTAATTAAAAATAAATAACGAATATATGATAATAAAAATAATAAAATAAATAAAATTTGAGATTTTTAATTTAATCCACGACTTTTTGATACATTTTACAAGTTTTGGGAATTTTATAAGTACTGGATCTTTTTTATCTTATTTTTTATACGTTTTTAAATTTTCAATTAATGAATAGAGTCAAAATAGATGTTAGTGATTAATTTAAATAAATACTATTTTATTAAATTATATAAAATTTCTATGAATATAAATATCAAAAAAAGTGTTGGGGTAAGTATTAAAATGTCACATATGAATCATTTATTTTTTATTTTTTATTTTATAGTAACTATATTAACCCTTAAAGATTAAAAAGTGATGTTGTCGTGGTAAGAGTTAAAGGGTATAACTAAAGGTTAATGCCAAATGGTAAGAGTGATAATGTGATATAAACATGTATAAAAATAATTGTATGATATTATTTAGACCTAAAATCATCTTATCATAGAAATAACTCACTTTTTAGTTATTTTTAATTGAATATTGATTTATATTGATTTAATATTTTGAGAGTTTCCAAAAGTGCATATCGACTCAATTATAAAAGAGAACCTCCTCCTTCACTACCTCACACCACATAGATTCTTCTAGCTCACCCAATCCTTGAAACAATAATCTCACAACATCCGAACCTTAATTCTAAAAGCCCCACATTTTTAATAAATCAAACAATGTAAGGCTTTTGGTATAAACCAAATTGAGTTACACAAATAGGTGGTAATGTTCTTCAAGGATCACTTTAGTTATCTTTCTTTCCCCAGTCCTGCATTTATTATTATATCATGATTATATAAAAAATACAATATACTAAAAATATTTATATTTTTTTATTTTAATGGTTCTTCCTATAACTACACACACTTCTATAAAATGGGTAAAGAATTTTCTATTCATGTATGACGAACTATCACCTCACGAAACATTGTCATTTTTTTCCATTACCACCTCTCATGGTTGGTCAATATGATGGAGACACAATTTCTTTATTATATATATGATATTTATGATATTTATGTTGTATTAATACTTCATTAATTTTTATATAACATATACCATAATGATTTCCATTTTGTGTAAATACGATAACATCATTTGTGGAAGTGTGGACTAACACCTCCTCAATGTGATGTGATTTGTTCACATTATACGTGGAACGTATAAAGGCTAGTTTCAATAAAAAAGTATAATATATATGATATATATATTTTAATTAAATTACCATTTACATCTATATCACTTACTTTTCATTCTTTTAATACAATACAGAAATGAATGTTGCCTTCATGCGTACATATGACCTACCATATCCATGAACGGTACATTTCATTTCCTATCTCTAGATTTTACATACTATTAGATGTGGCTCATTTTTCACTCTTTACCACATCCTTTTGGTATTTTTTATTGACATTTTTATACCAAAATGTTGTTTTTTATAAAATAATAGATATTTGATGTGATTTTGTACTTTGCTGTGTAAAAAATAAATTGTAGTTTAAATCAGGTGTTTTTAGTATTCATTGTTGTCTTTTCAAATAATTATTAAATTAATCGAGTCATGTGAATTTGACTTTTATTTATTTATTCTGTTATTTTTTTTAAAAATTCATTCTTGTTAGTTTATTTATTAATTAATTAAATTAATTAATTCTTTATTCTTTAAATTGTAAATAAATAACACAAGCTAGTTTTTAATTCTTTTAATAATTTAACAAATTTTAACATAAAAATTTTATTCAATTAACGTCTTTTTTCTTTAATTAATTATTTACTTCATTCTTTGATTAACTAATTGGTTAATTAATTTAATCAAGTGACTTTAAACACTTTTATCTTGTTTTAAATTAATTTGTTTATAATTTCATTCATTTAAATAAAGCACAATTAATTTTATTATTTAACTTTGTTTTATGTCGTTTTTAATTCCAATATTTTTAATTTTAATTGATTATTTGATTAATCTGTTTTTTTAGTTTTGTTAAATTATTAATTTATTTAATCCATTCCATTTATTTTGCACGTACTCACCGTGACACATCCCACCGTTTTCACCCCTCGCTGCCACCGTATCATGCACGGTGAGATTCCGAGCATCACTCACAGTACCATTGGTTCCTTCACCCACCATATCCCCCGAACCACGGTCTCACAGCAATCGTGAGGGTCACTCTTGGTGAGACCGTGACCAATATTCACAGTGCCACACCAAATTCACGGTGCCACCGTTTAATCTCTTCACATGTCTCACAGCTGCTCCTTTCCTCACTCCACCCACCGTTTCGCTTCCTCCGCATAGCAGCAACAACAAAATTGAAATCGATGGAAAACCCATAAATCAAACACACAAGATTAAAAATTTCTAATCTCCCAGATTTGAAGAGCATTCACGATAAGCCACATCTGTTGCTCGCCGGTGAGCCACCCAGCCCCCGCCACTCCCATCCGCATGCTCTCGCCTCTGCACGCGGACCCCCCTCAGTGCCTGCATCGTTCTCCTTAGCCACCAAACCTGTTGAATCCCCCCAGGTCGGAGCCACCAGCGCCTCCGCCTTCTTTCCCTAGCCTGCACCACCACTGAATCGTCGGACTGCCGCTACCCTCATAAGTGCGCAGAAACCGCACCTCGTCTCCTCTGTCTGCCCCTACTCGAACCCCTGGCCTCACATTCCCTTCCAGCATCACCCGCATCACTTCAGTCCAGATCCCTATCCCTCATCCTCCTCCTCATGCTCCATCAGCCAAGAAGCAGACCACCGCCGCGAGCCCGCACCGCCACTGCACGCCGCAAATCGCCTCCACCATCCACGCGACGTCCATCCTTACTCCCGGCCGAGCTCTCCAAGCCGAGTCACCACACATCCTTGCTTCCCCCTCCCTTTGCGCCACCTGAACCCTCTGCCTTCACCCCTGTCCGCATTAGACCCAACATCCCAGCTCCCCGGATCGAGTCCCGCCGCCTCTCGCCGGGAACCCCCCTGCCCTAT
This sequence comes from Viscum album, assembly GCA_963277665.1. Taxonomy (NCBI): domain Eukaryota; kingdom Viridiplantae; phylum Streptophyta; class Magnoliopsida; order Santalales; family Viscaceae; genus Viscum; species Viscum album. Next base: position 1,444,154,954 of record OY728151.1, on the reverse strand, counting down.
TTCCTCTCTTCTCCCATCCGCATGAACCGCCCCCACTATTCTCCCTTTTTCTTTTTTTTCTTTCTATTATTATTATTATCATATCATTATATTATTTTATAACATATAATAACATATATATAAAATATATAACAATATTGATATTAACATATATAATAAATATAATTAGTATAACATTAATAATATATAATGGGGAACATTATTTTTCTAATTCATACATTATGTGTCATATATCATATAGAATATAATAATAATAATAATAATAATAATAGATATATTAACAAAAGTATCAAATCTTATATATAATATTAATTTCTTATATAATATATGTTATAAATAGTTATTATATTAATAATAGCATTAGATATTACAAAATATATATTCTTATAAGTATTTTTATGTAGTTTAATTCTCTGACGCACGTGCGTTTTTTGAAGAGGGAGGGTTGTGACTCTCCGCGCACGCACCACTTCATTCAATTCGGAGCAACTGCTCCATTGACATTCGCGTAGGAAGCAGCATAGTGAAAGCTCCACGTGGAGGTCGGGGAACACTTCAGATAAGATTCCAGAGACTTCGACATGGTCATTAGCATTCATCACGGGTAGGAGGTGGGAGAGGGATTGATATATCCAGCGAGAGCGGAGCAGGGGCATTCCAGAACTTCAATCTCTGGGGCAAACTTCCATTCCTTCATTGGAATCAACTCTCGATCCATATCATCATCAAAACGGAGGCAGATAGACATTGACCATGAGATCAGCATCGAAGCAGTTATTAGAGAGAGAAGCAATCTCGAGGGAGATGTTTCTTAATTAATTATGTCTTTCTATCTGTTTTTATACTTGAATGTGTAGTTAAATAGATTAGGGGAATTGGCCTGTATAGAACTGATCATCCATATATCTTTCATGTTTTGTTAGTTTGATTGCTCAGTTTGATTCCATTTCTCGGTTTTCTCTTCTGTTTATTTTGAGTATCTTATTACATTACCTAATGACCGATGGGTGTGGTAGTGAATCATTTAACCGTGGATCATTAACTAAAGTACTAAGAATTGGAAAAGTTCCATGCATCTCTTCTCCAATTAAAGCAGAGTAATCCATGGTTCAAGATCGAAAGATCGAGACTCAAGGAAGTTAATCGAGCTATGTTGATCCACTGAAGTTAAAACTCAGTGGATAAACACCATATTTTTCTATGCATTGAGTAATTGAATCTAACCAAGAAGAAACAGAGAATATCTTTTTAATCAGTTCAAAGCAGCCTGAGGACCCTAAAATCATAATTACTGTTTGTTCTCTGCTCAAGCCATACATTTCACCATTTCACCTTCATTTTCAAACCCACTCTCAATGTGTGTTTCATTGATTGCGTACAGTTTTTGTTATTGTTCTTTTTTTATTTTATTTTTATTGTTTTAGTTTCAATTTGCTCTAGCACAATATAAGTCCTTCTCTGTGGTTCGACACCCTTCTTACCACAGTACAAGTAGTTTGTAGGGTTTATAAATTTAAAATTTGCGCGTAATCAAGAAAATATTTTTATTCAAATTGTATGCACACTAGAGCTTCTATGTTAGAACTTGAATCTCCTATTCAAGAAATCAACAAGCAATTTTATGCACTTAGAAAACAAAAGAAACTCGAAATAGAGAATATGGATAACATTGCTGGAAATAAAAATGTCAATGGCCACATCCCTTAGTTCCTACCCCTGAGAGACCTAAGATTAGGGAGTTTCAAATTCCTACTGTGTCAATCAATCCATCCTACCTCAAATTATCCCCTAGGTCTAGGAGCTATGAGATCAAACAGTCTCATCTCTCTAAACTTCAATCATTTAATGGTCTTCTAGCAGAGGAATCCTTAGAGTTTACCAGATATTTTTATGGTTATGTCCTGATGTTGCCTCTGTGAGATCTTAGGGAGGAGGCGATGAGGTTGAGGTTGTTTTCATTCTGTCTAAAGGGTAGGGCTAAGACTTGGTTTCAAAATTTATATGAGGAAGTCTTTGAAACCTGGGAAGAGGTGTGCAATTCCATTGTATCTAAATTCTATCCCAGGAACACCACCATTGATGGTAGGCATAAGATCATTGGATTTGTCCAGGATGAGGGAGAACTCTTTCACGAATCATGGGATAGATTCAGAGGAATTCTTAGACAAAGCCCCAAAAATCAATTAGCTCCCCATCTTCTCATGGAGACTTTCTATAATTCCCTCACTCCCTACAATCAGAACTTAGTTGATCAATCTTGTGGAGGTGATTTCTCTGATTCCACTACTGATGAGCTGAAACAATTGTTTGATAATTTGGCTCGAAAATCTCAGCACAAGTGCACTAGGAAGAGAGTCATCCATAGGGATGATAAAAATCCTCAAGCTGCTGTTGTTAATGATATGGTCCTTATGGAGAAGTGCTATCACTGTGGGATGTTTGGTCACCCTCAGAGATATTGTCTGAACTTTGATCTCACTATTTCATGTGATGAGAGTGCCCAGTTTTTCAATTACATGGCTAGGAATCAAGGTGTCCATGCTCAACTCTCATATCCGTACCAATCTGGATATCAAGGTTATCCAAATCAATCATGGACTTAAAAACGGGTCACCACCTTCCCACTGCCCCAACTTTCCACCCACAACCCAAACAAATTTTCCAGAATCAATATGAGGTTGAATCATATAATTCTCAATGGGAGTTAAAGGTGATGCTGCTACAAGTGTTGAGTGAGATCAGATCATTTAAGTAGGACACAGATTCTGTGATTCATAATTTATAACTTCAAATGATTCAAATGGCTAAGAATCAATCTGGTAATGAGAGGAGCAAGCTGCCTAGCACTTCAACTCCAAATCTAAGAGAAAATGCAATGGCAATAACAACCAGGTCCGGGCATAAAAATAAGGAACCAGTTAAGGAAAAACCAAGGAAATAGGAAAACAATTATCAAGATGAAATTGAAAATTAAAATCAGGAAAATCCCAATTCTGGAAATCTGGAAAGTGAGTTTAAAACTGAACATATTGTGAAAACCATACCTGAGAAATCTAAGGATCCAAGAAAATGAACTGGGAATTGATTAAGGAAGAAAAGAAGAAAATGGGGTCTAAGGAGAAGGTGAATAACCTACCTATTCTGAAACATTATGCCCCTCCCATTCCCTTCCCTGAAAGAGTGAAGTAAAGTGATGAACTCGATTACCTGAGATTTTTGAAACTGATTCGAAGCTTCACCATCAACATGCATTTCTTTGAATCCTTGGATAAAATTCCTTCATATGTTTCACTAACAAAAAGGTTTCTGAAAAACAATATTGATTGGAAGAAGTTGGATAAAATTGATCTCAATGTGGAGTGTAGTGCAATTGTCAAAAAAAATATTCCTCCCAAATTAAAGGACTCTGGTGGATTTATCATTCAGTGTCGAATAGGAGGAAGTGGGAAACTAAAGTGCCTGTGGGTCTTAAGAGCAAGTATCAATCTTATGCATTTCTCCTTGTAAAAAATTAATGTTCTTTGGGATATCCAACCAACTTCTGTTATTCTTCATCTTGCTGATAGGGCACTCACACACCCTTATGGAAGAGTGAAGGACCTATTAGTATGTATAGAAAAATCACACTGCCCATTGAATTCTTGATCCTTGATGTGGAATGTGATGAAAAGTTTCCAATCATATTAGGCAGACCCTTCCTTGATACTGGTTGTTCCATCATTGATGTCTCCAAAGGTAAACTCACCCTCCAAGCTGTAGATGATGTGGAGGAAATTTTAGTATTTAAAAGGCCCCATAATTATGTTAGTTTTGATGTGATGGATGATTCTAAAAATCAATGTTACAAAATTGAGGTTAGAGTTGAGTATGGGTCTTTACCACTTGAGATCAAAGAGATAATAATTCCCCAACCCACTGAAAATCTTTCCTTGGCTGCTGCTCATTCCCCACACCCTCCTGTTGATGAGCAAATTCTTTCTTTGAAACCCATTCTAGAGAGTGATTCAAAAAAATTTCCTACACTGTCTCAACCTATTTATGAATGTTTCCCTCATGAAGTTCACTGTCTAAGAGATCCTGAAGCTAGAGAGAGCTCTGGGTTGAGCCCTGTAGAAAAACGTGATGATTACCATTATGAACAAGTTCATTTCCATGATATCTTCTTACCTATCCAGTTTGATGTTGTGTGTGATGATTTCAAACCTGAACTTAAAAGATTCACATCATTTGATTCCTCTGTTGAAATTGATAACAATCTTTTGAAACTTGAATTTGATAACTTCTTCTGGGATATTTCTAATTTTTCAGTGTTTCACACCATTTGGGGACATGCTGAAGGTTTGGTCAACCGGTCCTCTTCCTTTTTTGGGTTTTACCAAAAATATAAATGTGGTGGAATCTATGGAAGTATTCTTGATCTGATCGATGATTTTCATGGGAACTGTTGAACTTTTTAAGCGCTAATGAACTGATTTTTAGAGACCTATTTGAGCTAGGAAACAGGAATCCTCTTAGTGATCTGGATGACTTGTGGAGAATTCCAATTGGTGCAAAAGATGAAAATGTCTCTAGTAGTCCTTCTCCTGATTCCTTGGACAATTGTGAATTCCATACCATTGAAAACTCTTTCCCATTGAATGATAATGGTTAGAAATATTTAGGGGAATAAGTTCTGTCTAGGGACATTAAACCTAGAGCTGCATGGGAAGCAACCCATGGTTGTTTATGTTTTCTGCTTTAAATTTTTATTTTGAATAAATGCTCCTTGCTTAGTTGTTTGTCTCTCTGTTGGGTGAAAAATAATGCATGCATTTCCTTATCATTTGATGCGAGTGGTCTAGATGTCCTGGTTTGCTAAGAGGATCATGTTTCAGTGGTAGTCTCATTTGGAACATTCATGGTGGAAGGAGGGTGTCATCAGATAACACTGGATTAATGTATAAAACTCCCAAACTCACACTTTGTATCTACTTTTTATTTGAGCTTTAAATATTTAACACTAATGTTAAATTATTTCATCATGTCGGTGAAAAACTAGAGACATTTGAGCAGCCAGAGTTCATGCACAAGGAAATCAAAGGGAGACATTTGTAAATTTAAGAAGCTGTTCATTTAGGGGAGTATTGTTTTATGTTGCAATGTTTTACTCTTCACATTTTTATGGCATGCTTCTATGAATTTATTGTGGGGGTTTTCCCATAGATTTTTTAAAAACCTTTGAACCGTGTTTCTTTCTTGGGTGTTATCTTGCTTGGGTGTTATCTTGCTAATATCTACTAAGTGAAAAAAATATTTTTGAGATGATTGGTAAAACATGCTTGCACCCATTTCTATTAATTTTTTATGATGCTAATTCACATCATTGTTAATCATGATACTAATTAAATGAAATTGATAAAATCACTTCTCTGCTCTTTAAAAAATTCAAAGCATGAACATTTTAGGAGTAGCATTGAACTTCTTACTGGTGATGGTTGGTGGGGTTGGGTTCTTCTTTTTTTTCTATCACTTTTTGTGTGGTAAAAAATTGAACCTCATTGTTGCCTCTCCATATCCTTTTTCCGATGAAATTTCCATATGTTTTGAACATAAACTGTCTTCCACCTTAGAATTCAACATTGTGGACAATGTTTTGTATTAAGTGTAGGGGAGAAGGGTTTTCTAGTGTCATTTCAAATTCCCCCTTCTTGAACCTGGGATTGTGTTTGTTTAAAAAATGGTCAAATTTTTTAATTTTTTTTTCATAATTCCTTCCAAATGTTTCAAATTCTTTCATTACATGATATTCATTGGAGGTTCACTATTACTTCAATTATGTCATGTTTAGTGGATAACTGTTTGCTGGTTGTTGAGAGTGGCACATAGTCAGAAACTGTTACGTTTGAATGATTGCTGAGTGGAATTGTTTACTGTCTCTATGAACCTTTCTGTTTATGAACTGAGTATGGGAGTGTGACATGATAGGTTTTGTGGGATGATGATCTTGACTTAGTGTAAATATAAGTTCTCCCTGGAACCTAGGGGACTCACAGTTTTTTTGAAAAATAAAAATAATCAATCACTTTAGGAAGTCAACTTGATTGTTTATTAGTTAAGTCCATTGTAACTGGAGTAAAATAAGCTAATGGGATCCCATAGTGAGTATCTAAGACAAGGTGCACTGGTTGCATGTCTATGAATAAATAAATCCAATTTCAAACTTAATAAGTGCTATGCATAGTGCTCAGCACATGGAATAGGGATGGGAAAAATGGAAAGATAGTGACCATGTCCAAAATGAACTCATTAAAGTGAGGGGTATTTTGAACCCAGATGAAGAATGGAGCAACTGACTTGGTTAATTTTCATTTGAGTTCAGCCAATAAATTTATCCAATTAATGGACTTTAATTTTTTGGAACTTGGGAGAAGGTGAGAATGAAAGGTGCCCTTGGTTATGTTTTAAATTCCACTTCATCTAACCTGTAAAAACTCGTTGAATTAAAACATTAATTGGATTGTGAAGTAGGGAAGATAATGAATACACATAGGAGGCATGAAATACTTGACAGTGTGAATTTGGGAGTCTTTTTTACTTACAGTGAGTTTTTTAAGCTAGGCAGGACATCATTTTTGAACACCCTTGAAAAGCCTGGCCCACTTTTTGTTAGTTTTCCTCTTTTTATTAAAGTCTAATCATGCACTTTTTGAACTAAACTCCACAAATCATCATTCTATTCTGAAGTCAAGGGCATACATTTGTTTGAAGAAAATCAAAGTTTTAAGTGTGGATGAGTTTGATGTTGCTCATTTTTTATACTCTTTTCCACATCCTTTTTGTATTTTTATTGTTTTTTTTGTACCAAAATGTTGTTTTTTATTAAATAATTGATAATTGATGTGATTTTGTACTTTGCTGTGTAAAATAATCAATTGTAGTTTAAATCATGTGTTATTAGTATTCATTATTGTCTTTTTAAGTAATTCTTCAATTAAATGAGTTCTGTGGATTTGACTTTTATTTATTTATTATTTTATTTTTACAAAATTTGCATTCTAGTTAGTTTATTAATTCATTAATTAAATTAATTAATTATTTATTATTTAAATTTTAAATAAATAACACAAGCTAGTTTTTAATTCTCTTAAGAATTTATCTAATTTTAACATACAAATGTTATTAAATTGACATATTTATTTTTTAATTAATTATTTACATATTTATTTGATTAACTAATTGGTTAATTAATTTAACCAAGAGACTTTAAACACTTTTAGGTTGTTTTAAATTAATTTGTTTGTAATTTTTAATACAAATAATTTCATTCATTTAAATAAATCACAATTAATTTAATTATTTAACTTTCTTTTTTTTAGTTTATAATTCAAATTTTTTAATTTAATTGACTAATTGATTAATCTATTTTTTTAGTTTTATTAAATTATGTAATTATGTAATTTTTTCTATTTTATTTTGTAGGTACTCACGATGGCACATCCCACCATTTTCACCCCACACCACCACTGTATCATTCACGGTGAGACCATGAACATCACTCTCGGTGCCACCGGTTCCGTCACCCACTGTATCCCGCACTTTACAGTCTCATAGCAACCATGAGGGTCACTCACGGTGAGACCGTGAGCTTCATTCATGGTTCCACACCAAATTCACGTTGCCAAAGTTTCATCTCTTCACAAGTCTCACCACTCCTCTCCTCACTCCACCCAAAGTTCCACTTCCCCCTCACAGTAGAAAAACCAGAATTGAAAATGATGGAAAACCAGTAAATCAAACACACAAGATTAAAATTTTCTAATCTCCCAGATCTGAATAGAATTCATGATGAGCCGCATCCCCTGCTCGTCAGCGAGCCACCCGGCCCCCGCCGCTCCCATCTGGAATCTCTAGCCTCTGCACGCTGACCCCCCTGAGTGCCTGGTTCATTCTCCTTAGCCACCAAACTTGTTGAATCCACCTACACTGGAGCTTCCAGCACCTCCTCCTTCATTCCCTAGCCTGCAAGACCACTAAATCGTCGGACCATCGCTACCATCATAAGTTCATAGAAATTGCACCTCGTCTCCTCCGTCTGCCTCTGCTCGAACCCCCGGCCTCACCTTCCCTTCCAGCTTCACCCACATCACTCTAGTCTGGATCCCTCTCCCTCATCCTCCTCCTCACGCTCCATCAGCCCCAAAACAGTCCACCGCCGTGAGCCCGCACCACCACTGCGCACCGCAACCCACCTACACCCTTTGTGCGACGTCCATCCCTACTCCCGGCCAAACTCTCCAAGCTGAGTCACCGCACCTCTTATCTTCCCCCTCCCTTTGCGCCACCTGAACCATCTCCCATCGCCCATGTCTGCAAGAGACCCCATTTCCCAGCTCACCGGAGTGAGTCCCATCTCCTCACACTGAGAACACCCCTGCTCTCTTTCCCCTCTTCTATTATCCGCACGAACCACCCCCAACTGTTATCTCTTTTTATTTTATTATTATTTATTATTATTATTATCTTATCTTTATGTTATATTATAACATATAATAAAAAATATAAAAAATATATAATAATATTAATATTAATATATATAATAAATAAAATTAGTATAACATTAATAATATATAATGGTGGATGTTATTATTATAATTCATATATTATGTGCCATATAACATATATAATATAAAAATTATTATAATAGATATATTAATAAAAGTATATAAGCTTATATATATAATATTAATTTCTTATACAATATATGTTATCAATTGTTATTATATTAATAATAGTATTAGATATTACAAAATATATATTCTTAAAAGTATTTTTTTGTAGTAGTTTCATTCCCTAACGCACGTGCATTTTTTGCAGAGGGAGGTTTGTGAATCTCCGCGCGTGCACCATTTCATTTAGTTAGGAGAAACTACTCTAGTGACAAGTGTGGGGGAAGCATCATAGTAAAATCCCTACGTGGAGTTCCAGGAACACACAGATGAGATTCCAGAGACTTTGACAGGGTCATTAGCATTCATCACGGGTAGGATGAGGGAGATAAATTGATCTATCCAGTGATAGAGGAGTAAGGGAATTCCAGAACTTCATTCTATGGGGTGAACATCCATTCTTTCATCAGAATCAACCCTTGATTCATCTCATCACCAAAACGGATGCAGAGAGACATTGATCAAGAGATCAACATCAAAGTAGTTGCTGGAGAGAGGAGAAATTTTGTCAGAGATGTTTCTTAATTCATTATCTGTTTATATATGTTTCACTATTTTAATGTGTAGTTTAATAGATTAGTGGAATTGGGATATAGAGAACTGATCATCCATATATCAGTCATGTATTGTTTGTTTGATTGCTCATTGTGATTCCATTGCTTGGTTTTCTCTTCTATTTATTTTGCGTATCATTTTACATTACCTAACAACTGACAAGTGTGGCAGTGAATCATTTCACCATGGATCATTGACCAAAGTACTGATAATCAGAAAAGGTCAATGCATCTCTTCTCCAATTTAAGCAGATTTATCCAAGGGTTAAGATCAAAATATCGAGACTCAAGGAAGTTAATCGAGTTCTGTTGATCCACTAAAGTGACAACTTAGTGGATTAACACCATTTTTTTTTCAATTCAATGAGTAATTTAATTTAACCAAGTAGAAACAGAGAATATATTTTCAATTATTTCAAAGCATCTTGGGGACCTTAAAATCATCATTATAGTTTGTTCTCTGTTCAAGCTATACATTTCACTATTTCACCTTCATTTTCAAACCCACTCTCAATGTGTGTTTCATTTTTTTCATATAGTTTTTGTTATTGTTCATTTTTTTTGTTGTTTTAGTTTTAATTTGGTCTAGCACAATGTAAGTCCTTCTCTATGGTTTGACACCCTTCTTACCACAGTACCAGTAGTTTGTAGGTTTTTTAAATTTTAAATTTGCGCGTACTCAACAACAATGAGACCAATATATATATATATAAATATATATATAAATATAATTATTATAAATGATATTTCAATAATGTTTTTAATTATAGATATTATGAAATCAAGGTATCTGTAATTGGAGCAAAAAATAGGAAGTCAAAACATACTCAAAAAACTAAGTTGTTAACACATGAAATAATGAAAATAATGAAATATTATTATCAAATAGGTGATAAAATAATATAATAAAATCATATATGGTATCATCAATATGAATAAGGTTCTAATATAAATTAATAAGATGATTTAAAAAAATATAATGTAGGTTAAATATCATAAAACTAAAAATGAAGGGTGAGATAAGGGATATTTGTATCACCTTTATTTTTATTGTTATATAAGTCATTCTCCCAACCTATTTCTTATATTTGGTGTTTTTATTTTCCATGAATTTATTGTATGAGTAAAATTCATAGATAATGTATTTTTTATATCCGTATAACTTTTTTTCTTTCATTGGCCATATGATTCTATGATTATAAAGTAATATGGGTTATTTCATAATCTCATCGTTATTCAGGATTGTTTATATTTACATCTCCATAGGGAGATATTTCTCTTATATGTTAGTGGTTTTCTAAAAAAATCAATGATATATTTAATATGTTAAAATTATGGTTTAATGACATTTTTACAACCTTTTTAACTTTCTAAAAAATTAGTTAACATGAATCTCCATATCATTTTCAAAAACATGGTACTTTTTGAAGTTTCTTAAAAACTAAAAGAAATGTTTGTTTTTAACTTATAAAAAATGAACATAAATTTTCCCCATCATAAAAACCTAGTGTTTTCATGATTACAATACTAGTTTTTATATTTATTTTCTGAAGAATTATTTTCTTTCATAAATTTTCATCCATTTTAATAAATTATTACAAAGTGGTAAGGATTTTCTCTTCTCACTTTTACTTCTATGAGATATTCCCCATTCACCACTTATTCTTTATCTAATGTGTATTTATATGTCCATTATATATTTCATATCATGAATCTATTTTTCTTTATGGTATCAATGTTTATTTTGATAATTATTTAATTTCTAGAGTCTTATGATTCAAATATTTCAAAGTTATATGTGACACTATAAATTGAAGATATTTTTTTAAATTAATTATTGGATATATGAGTAATACATTGGACTAGTATGATATTAGTGGGGTACTATTTAATGAAATACCTTTGGTTTGGGGATAGGTATTCAATATTCCCATGAGACAAAATCAATTTGCGAAAAACACATAAGCATGTTTACAAATAGAATAGAGAGGTTTATACCCACCAACATAAACTATATTGTGAAAAGTATTGATGGTAGTTGTTCACGTTCCAAATACATGATTTAAAATTATTAATAATTTCCTTAATTTTTGTTATTATTTACCCATGATATTTTTCATCAACAAATATATGGTTGATTTTCACTGTCAGTTTATTGAGTGAATGGAACATGTGATCAGATCCTTACCATTCCATATTTTTAATTCCTTATCTAGTTATTCAAACATAATGTGTTATCAGTTATTTAATTTTTCATGTTGATTTATTATAATTAATTCATTATTTTATCTTCTATACATTCCCTTATTATCATTTGAGCTCTCCATTTTATTTGTTTTATTTTCCCCAGGTTGTAAATTTTAATATTTTAGAATGAGTTCAAGGATACAAATTATTTTCCTTTATTATGTTTCATGTATTAACTATATAATATGGGAACTATTTATGTGTCAAGTTCTTAAATACTACTAAACTGATTGGTCCATCATGATTTGATTCCTTCTAATAATGGAAATCTAATTAAATAATGCACCGAATCTTGGATTCTAGGGTTGCGGTGTTACATATCATCGATGTCAATTTTCTCCCCAATCATATATGGTAAACCCAGCATATTAAATGGAATTTGGACCTATACAATGGATTTAATATCCCTATGAAGTTCTTACATATCATCACATTAATCAATAATCATAGGTTAGTTAAGAATATCAAATGTGACTTCCCATCCATTACAATTTATGTGTGATTTATGAAGATAAGTCCAATGAATCTCAAGAAAACATCAAATTAAGCCAGAGTAATAATGAAAATATTTCCAAGAAGCACAATCTTTCCTACATAAACCAAAGAAGAGTCATATACTTGAGATGAAACCATGGAATTGTTAGGTGTTTAACTGATAATTAGTTATGTAATCATTTTTGTGGCATCTTGAAACACGTAAAAAATTATTTATATATGAAATAATGGGTATATTTGAAGTAAAATATAACATTTGTAGTTCTAGAGTGTGTGGTAAGTGTACATTTCATCATGTTTTTACCTCAACCCACATCAGAAATAGTGATCATATGAGATTTACAATTATATATTGGATTAAGAGTATGCTGACATAAATCATCTTCATCAACCATTAGATTTATTCATTGAACAACATAATTCTTTTACTTCATTGATTTGAAACTCCAGAGAGTGGGTTGTTCATTCTGTGAAGCATTATCTCAATTCTAATTATTATCTAAATTCATCCTATTACATTGATAATCAATTTCGAGATTACTATCCCTTCCACACTTAAAACATTTACTACTACCCTTATGATAATTTCCTCCATGCTTCTTCCCACACATTAAGCATAAAAGTGATATCATCTTCTCCGCCCCCTAGTGCATAAATTTTTATTTAAATTCCATTTTTATCTTCTTATAAAAACTATGATATTGATACATTACTCAAACATTAATTTCCACATTGATATCACATCAAAAGATCTCTTCTTAGCTATTAATGTATCTTATATATATTACCCTTCAGATACTATGTTTTAATCCAATTAAGAATAAATCAACCATAGTTTTAGGTTAGATGAAAATACCAGAAGTGTACCTTGCATGTGTTGTAAAAATATCCTCCTATGTACCAAGAAAATCATCATCATTTTGGTTTATCAAAAAGAAAACTTTCTCCATATTCATATAAATAATATGGGGATTGTACATATTCAAAAATATATTACTGAACTCATCCCAATCCCTGGATTTAATTTCATCTTATTGCCTCATATTCTTGATAAGATTCCTCTATTGATTTGTTTAACCTTCCAAATGGTTGATATAAAAAATAGATTTTCATATTCCTAACATTGAAAAATAGAAAAAATCATTTCAGTGGTGCTAATCCAATGATCAGAAACTAGTGGATTAGAAGAGCCTCTAAAAGTATGAATATGTTTTTTCATGAAGGACTTAACATAATTTTATTCCATACTTTGTTCATTTGGATGTCCAGAATGATTTATAGCTTTACAATGTTATGTGATAATATCAACAAGATTTTTCATTCATCATTCTATAATATTTTGATGCTCAAGAAGAAAATGATAGGATTTTATGTTGCACTCATCATTTTCATGGTTCATTTGGGTTTAATGTATTGACTAAAACCAAAAACCCTAGTGTATGAAATAATAATCATGATATGGAACAACATAATAATGATAAATTTATTATAGCATATTTAAATCATGAATCCTTATTTAATCTATGAAACCATATGTGTATCCTAGTTCATTCACGGTTGTCATTTATTTAAATCCATCATGGTGGATTATAAAGTGTTTTTGAATTTACAAATCATAACCATCAGGATTGTCAACCCATGTGTTAAGAAAGGCCTATTTTCATGCACCAGGTGATGATTGAGACTAGATCAATGTTCAGTTTTCCAATTATTTATCACTAGGTACTATTGTTCCATAGCCACATCTAATTTTAGTATTTAAACATAGATTTAATTTCACAGAAACCACTCTCTCTATACTTTACCAATCTTTGAGGACATTTTCCAATACATTGAGTCATCCTTAGAGTTATCTTTAGACATATACTTAGTGATATCACACATGTTTTCTCAAACATGTTTACAATGGTTAGCTAAACCTATCCTCAAATACCAACAATTGTAACCCAATATTTTCATAAGTAGATATTAAAAAAAATTATAAATAGTCATTATATTAAATAGAAACATGTATAAGGACATTAATAGTTTAAATTCGTTTGATACATGGAAACATACAAAACTAGTCTATAGGTAGGCTTCATAATCTCCCACTATTATCTTCATAACAACAAACCTTCATAGACATTTCATACACAATAAATTTCATCATCTCATGTGGATGGGAATAATAATAAAGGGTGAACTCAAATTCTCTGTAATGTTAAACAAGGGGATTTTTAATCATAACATAAACAAAATGGTACAACAATATGAGAATAACATTTGAAAAGTATACTCTCCATATCAAATATCATAATACTCATTCATGGGAAAAAGATTGGTAGTTCATAAAACAAAATTCATAATAGAACCAAAGAACATGCTCTATTAGAGAATAACATCAGCATAAGACATAGATTTTTGGTATACACATAATCATATAAAATCATTTTCATTGTACTAAAGGATATCATTTTCGAATGGGTTCACTCGACTTATGATCACAGTGCTATAGTTGGATCCCTAGAACCAACTTATCTGTACATTATCAAAACCTATATTCTTGGTTTTTTAATTTTAATAAACTCTTTATCACATCATGAATTCTCTTATGGATAACATAGTATGTGATAATGTCCTAAGAGTTTATGTTTCACTATAAGGTCATAGGTATTCCCCTCTATAATGAGGATCTAGAAGTGATAAGACACTATTCATAAATATATTTTCTATATTTTAATGATATCATTTGAGGTACATACATAATATAGGCTATCAGGGTTGGATACTCATAAGAATTTGAGGCGCCTTCTCATGGTGGCTGCCTTTGATAATATCTATTTCAAGATATTATTATAATGAGACATACGAGTAAGAAATACACATTCATATGTTTCATTGGATCTTCCTATATACAGATGTGTGTATTGATCCATAAAATTTAATATTATTATAAATGAATATTATAAGTCATTTACATTGATTTATTGATGAAATCTATGATAACATATGTTCTCAGTGAGGTTGGATATGTTGGGTGTGTCACGAGTAATATTATATTAATGAATAATGTGAGGAAGGATTTTTCCCATTTGTTAATTAATGAAACATGATATCATATACCATTTGATAGAAATTATTTATCCTAAATAAATACATGGTTGTTGGGTTATAAGGGTTGGTTTGATTTCCCAAAATTCCAAAAAGAGATATTGACCACATAGGTTGATGCAACCATCATTCAACCTATTTTATTTTAAATATAATAATAATAGGATTATACTACATTGTAAGAATTTTTTGTTGTAATATGCCATTGGGGAATTAACCTCTATCTCTATGGGTGCCTTGGGATGTTTTTTGAGGCTAGTCTTAGACATTAGGCTGCTCGCATAATGCCACTTCAAAAGGGGCTTATAGGGTCACAAAATAAGTGTATCCAGAATCCTAGTTAAATTATATATTATAATTTATTATTTAAAAACTTGAATAAATATTTTTCTCATGCCTGGTTAAATAATTATTCATGTTTTCTTGATCGAATATATTTCCTAAAATGTTATTTGAGAGAATATTATTTTATATGAATATTTAATAAATATTTATTTTCTATTAATTGAATATAATATTTATTTATTTAATTGTTGGTGAATAATGCAGTTAAATTTATTTATTAAAAAAATATTTATTATTCAAGGCCTGATAAATGTTGTGGAGGAATGGAGAACCAATTTTACTGGTCATTCAAAAATAATATATATTGAATATTAATTTAAAAATATTATTCATTAGTTTAGCACATTCTGGGAAATAATAATAATAATATTATTTTTTATTTACATGGGTTCTATAGGGACTAAATAAATAATAATGGATACTTGTGAAATTATTTATTTCTTACCCAAGTAGTGTGTAAACCCAATTAAATTAATTTTTAATAGATCCATTTTTCTTTGTGCATAAAAATAGTTGGAGAGAATCTTATCAATCCCTAAAGTGATTCCTCCCAAAGAACACTCTCACGAATGGAGAGAGATCTTCATCCACCTTCCACTATTGACTCTTCAGAGGTATAAGATAATTCTTCGTAATAAATTATAATGGAGATAAATACTAACAATCAAATTGTTTGGATCATTTGAGCTAGAACCCTTAGATTACTACAGTGTTATTTAGAGATTTATAAAATATGTCTGGATCACCACTTGAGGGAGTCTTTTCAGTATTCCAACAACTTAATGATGGTACAACATAGATATATTTTAAGATCCATTAACTAAATATGTATTTGTGAATGGTAAATATTTAATTTATTAAATAAATTATAAATATTATGTGGTGATCCTGTGATACGTATTGGTGTTCTATCCCATTTATTATTTTTTAAATATTATTCTGTTTATTATTTGGTGTATCTTCGTGTAAATCATGTATTGATAATAAAACATGAAAAAACCAAAATTTGATCATTAACTATCATAGGCTTCTACTACACTAGGAACCATAAAGTGGTTTCAGAGTGTCCACACAATTATTTAGAATTATTTAAAACATCGTTGAATGATTTTTGAATTTTTCATTTAATTATTAATTCAATTTTAAATATTTTTTAGAACAACCATTAAAATATACTTCTTCCACTTTTGTTTCTCATAGATCTAATAAAATTGATGAATTTTATAAACGAAACAAAATCAAAGATTTCATCTATAGGTGGTGGGGATTCATTATAGATAACATAAGAGTACACACTGTATACCGGTAGGTACAATCGAAGTACTAGTATTCAATTAACCAAAATTAATTTGGGATTTATTCAAACTACATGCATTAAATAAATGTGGTGCATTTAAATATACAACGAAGTTATACCTGGCCATCCTAGAATATGGTCAGTTGTAGTAAAATTTGTATAGCCTACGGACATGACATGTAGTCATTTGGTCAAAGATGGGATGCACATCTTCTTACACATCCAAACTGACTGGTGATCATGTATCTTAGAGACCACATGTCATGTAGACCTTGTACAAACCTTGTGATCCAATTTTTCCATAGCATTATATAAACATTGAGTCCCTAGGTATGTTCCTCATATAGATAGTGAGAAATGTTCTTTCTATATTGCAAGCTAGAACAATCTATGTACTTATACCAAATTGTGAAGAATTAAATTTAATTTGTTATAATGAGTAAACCTTATCAATATGTTCATGGGAGTAGTCATTAATTTAATAGGAAACACCACATGATGGGATTATATATTTGTATGTGTGTGTTAAATTAATTTATGTGTAATGTTCATATCACCATATCAAGAATGTGTCATATTATTGTTATTACTCTATGTTCATTAAAGCATTATACATGACAAAAAAATCATGTCATCTGTGTAATCATTAAATTGATAGTACATGTCATGAAATTATGGGATAATTTATGTATTCCATATTTCATAAGAGTAAATAGAATATAAGTGTAACACATGTTGGGTAGAATCAGAAGGGTATTTATTGTGTTTCCACTGAGGTTAATTTATGTACATAGTTAATTTTAAATAAATTTATTTAATTTTATTAAAATTATTTTGGTTGAGAATATCAAGTATATTTGGGTGAGAATTAATATAAAATATTTTATTAATTAATTATGATAATTAATTAATTCGACAAGCATTTATCTTAAATAAGAATAATTAGAATTGAATGCTAATATTATTAAATTTTAATTTCTTGCATCTGAATAATTATGAGCATATACAAGACCATTTTATGAGATTGGTTTCATTCAAATTATTATTAAATTTAATTTTTGGAAATTTTTTTCTCTATTATTATGTAATGGATTGAATGTCCAAGGATTCTTTTATGTAAAACCTTTTATGCCCACATATATGTTAGTAAATGAATATTTAATGGAAGGAACTCCTAATCTAGTGGAGGCGGTTTATGTTTGGAGTTGTGGTGAAACAAATCTAAGATTGATACATAGGTGAATATGTTGAAAACTATAATAGGAACACTAATTGATTCTAGTTGTTTCCCCTAGGTCAATGATTAGTTTTTCAGCCACAAGTTAAACTAACCAATTGTAATATCTTGTGATCATACCACATTATTATTTTATTTCTGTCATGATTAATGGTTATTTCATTATGTATTTTTTGTCATGATCAAATGAATTTTGAAATTAATATACTTATAAGATAGAACTAATACAAATTGGCTTATACTTAAATATTATCCAATACATGGTTAATAACCGGTGTAAATCCACTAAATGTTATCATTAATGTGATAAAGATAATAACATTTAATTTATACATAAAAGATAAAATACATCAATTATATATATTAGTTTGATATAGCCTTCCACTAATTCAGTTTAAATCAAACCATAGTTACAAGTTCTTGACCAACCAATGTTTGGGTTATTTCAATTATCGGTGAATATTAACATGATGTTTTGGGTCGAAATCACATAATTCACATCAAGAGTTGACTTCTAAATAATGGAATGGTGTAACTGATAGAAATGTGTTGAGGAAATCTAATTTATAGATGTTAAGATTTAGGAGTCCACTCAACATATCAATGAACTATGAGTTAATGTATTTGTAATTTATAATTCCTACTAAAAACCATTCAAGTTATTTGACCAACCAATGTTTGGGTAAAAATAAGGGGAATATGGATAATTGCCACTAGAATCCCCAAGAAATAGGATATTCTAATTCTAATGCTACGGGCTATTTAGTTTCATTAAAATAGTGGGAGATTAATTAATATTATATTTATTTATTAGTCTAAATTTTTCAGATAAATTACTAAAATTATAAACATCTTATTTGTAGAAATTTCAATAAAAAACACTTCAAACATATCACTACAATCCATAATTGAGAAGGATGACCTTCTCACAAGCACAAATTTTGAAGATTGGAAAAGGCGCTTATGCATTATCCATCAAAATGAAATAAAATTGTATGTGTTAGAAAAACCCATTACAAATGCACCTAGTAATGAGGTCATTGATTAATAGTATAGAGAGACTTTATTTTCATAAAAAAATTTACAAAACCTTTGTAGAATACATAAAATATTATAAAAACATACACCCAAATAACATGCTATTCTAGTTCCATTGGAAGCATTGAAACATAATCATTGATACATAGGTGACATACATTATCTCCATATAGGTTCTTCCTGAATAACACCCTTCTTAGACACATGAAACATAATACATATCTTCATAACCTAGGGAAGGAAGCATAAAAATGGGTGAACTCAGATGATCATTATGGGTAAAAAGGTACATATGTAAGAATAATCTTGAGCATAAGGATATATGATTGGAAAAATATATGATCATACCCTAGATATTAAAGCTCATATGCATAAATTATGGAAGAAATTTTGGATATTAATAGGACTTAAATCATAAAGAAATAATTAACATAATCCATGAAATCATAACATAGGAAGAAAACATGGAATTTTTTCCAAAACATATGAATATAATATGAATTATATAGTAGTCAAGGAATTGCATCTTAGTCTATATTAGTATTATGGTTTCACTCCCCATACCATCATGGCTGTCCTGGTTCAATCACATTGATATCTTATTAACATAACCTCACTCCTCATAACATCTTGGTACTCATGGTTCACTACTATGGAAATCTTAGTGGACAATTTTCACACCCAAGACTGTATTAATCTATCTCATGAGATATAAATTTTTACCCAATGCATTGGAAAGATATATAGGTCCCAAGCATCTCATATTGAAATTATAGATACTTCTACCACAAGATCGTTTAAAAACATATCATAAACCATGAAATAAAATGGGTATCATAAATATGTAATAATATCATAACCTGTGAAAAAAGACACATGTTTCATAATTATTTTAAAAAAATTATTACCCATGAAAAGAAGTAGGTTTCCAAGACATATAACCTGTTAAAGGGAAATGGGTTTCATAAACATCATTCTATCAAAACATAATACATTAAAATAGTGAATATGAATGGAAACATTGGTTAATTTCACCTTAAAGGAATCTGTAACACCAATGTAAGTCATCTCAGATGGACAATAATTTTGAAATATATTTTGAAAACATTTCTTGATGAAAATATCCTTTCTGCATTGAAAAATGATTTAAAAAAACATTTTCAAAACCCATTTTCACTGAAAATAGATATGAAAAATTATAATGTAATATTTGAAAACTCAAAAAAAAATTTAAAATATTTTTCCCTTTAAAATTATCCTCAAATATCATTTGAAAACATTTTAGGGCATTTTTTAAAAGTAGGGTTTTTTAAATAAAACATATTTCTGAATGAAGAGAGGGTAAAGTCTGGATTTTTTAAAAACACATTCCCAAATGTATCATGTAACAAAAAGCGAAAAACTTATATCAATACATAAATATATATCATTAATAACTATGGGATATGTGTGTTAATGATAATTCTAATGAGATGGATCATAAAATTTCATCAAAGGAAGCAAAAAAATAAAAAATCCCAAAAAGCAATGAGATTGTTTCAATAAACACTTATCACATTGAAACTTGGGGTAATTTTGTCCATGTAAGGGAATGGATTTAAAATAGACATAAAATATCCTGAAAATAAGTATATTCATGATATTAAATTTCAAATGGAATTATACACCCTCAAAAAAATAATGTAGGTGCATAACAAAACATGTTTCTCAAAGAAGGTAAATTGAGACAAAACTATCTTCACGATTTGGTAACTTTTGAAACATAAAACCCTGGAATGAAAGTTAATATAATGAATATTTAAATACCCATGAATTTATTTATAATAATCATAAAATACATTCATGTTAAATATACAACCACACAAAAGGAATTGGTGGTTAATGAAACATGTATCTCATGCAAATAAGATGTCAGATGAAATTCCATTACATTGTTTCTTGAATCTCTTTGTACTCATAAAATATTAATGTATAATTAATTAATATTTATTATAAATATTTTAATCAATTTTATTATTATTTTTAATACTGTATATGGTTTTATTATGACCATATATTACCCACTTTTTTAAATTTATATGTTAAGGTTTCACTTCAGGTAATATACGCTTTGTTCATTGCATGAGTCTTAATTTTTTGTATCTATGGTAATTAAACTTATATCATGATTTAAATATTTTTAAAAATGATATAAATATCATTTATATTGATTTTATGTGTATTATAATAATATATATAATATATTATTGTCAAATAGAATACCCTATTCCTGGAGATAGTAAGTTGTGCGTACGCATGAACAATGTTTTCATTTTTATATTAGTATTGAAATAAAGAGAGTAAGTGAAATAAAAGTATATATATATGTACATATATTAGTATTATAGTATAATTATTTTTACATATATATCATATAATTTAACTAAACTCATCCTTAATACATTCAATTTAGTGTGTGAACGAATCACATCGCTTTGAGGGGGTAGTAGTCCACACTTCCTCAAACATAATTATCGTATTTAATCGAAAGGGAAATTAATAAATATTTGTTGTAAAATGATTAAATAATATTAAAGACATTAAAAATATCATATATATTATATATAAATAGATTTTATATCCTAATTTCAACCATGAGAGGTATTAAAGGTAGAAAAAACGATCATCATTTTGTGATGAGGTAGTTCATCGTACATGTAAATAGTATATTTGTTACCCATTAGATGGAGGTGTGTGTAAGATTAGGTTTAAAACATATCATTAAAAGATATTATTCTTTTGAGGATACTAGTTTTTTCTATAATCATGTAATAAGAATAGTGGAGGGGTGAAGATTGAAAATAAATGAAAGGAGCTTGAGAGATGATGTTACTTCTTCTTTGGGCGACTCCTTTTGGTTTTCATCAAAGGGATTCCTTTGACTGATTTCATCTAGAAGGGAGGCTTCAAGGAGGAATTTAGGGATGTTGGTAATGGTATTGAGGAGATTTTAACCAATCCTATATTCTTTGAGAGGTGTAATAAATTGAGAGAGGTTGTGGCCTTTTATAGGGGAGGAAAATGACTCACTCAATATTTTTAATAACAAGTTAGGCGTATCCACGTTTTTATCTAGAAAATTCATAAAAGCTAAAAAAAACTCAACAATTTAAAGTTAATGGAATAAAAATGGAAATAAAATGGGGTTTTTTACAATTGAATAGGTTATTGGGGGCCTTATGTTTATGCTTTATTCCCTTATTAAGCCGTGTTTTATCCAAATCATGGTAATTTATTCTAATTATTCTCTTTAATAATTTAGGTCAAAAACTATGTAGAACATTTTATATATTATAAATTATTATTATTAGAATATTCTAATTCATTTTTCAAAAAATTTAATCATAGAATTTCAAGAAATTAATTTATATTTATTCCCGCCAATGGGACGACACTACGAGGTTTTAATGTACAATGATCAAAATATTGCTATGTTTTATATCCAATTTCAAAGTTAAATTGGTCTAAATTATTTAAATTACATTAATTGATAAAAATTTAATCAAATTCAAATTTTAAACCAATTTAAAATATAATTTAACTAAATAAATAAATTTGATAAAAAATTAGTTTTGAAAAAAAAATCATTATTTTAACTATTCATCCAAAAATGATGTTTCTCAAAAAAATCCCAAAAAATTAAACTAATTTAATTTTGAAAATTTAAATTAAAAAATTAACTTCAATTTATAAAATTAAATTTCTAAATGTGTATAAAATAAAATCAATTGTTTTTCATATATAAACATAAAAAGTACTTTATTTGAGAAAATAGTATTTTTAAACATATATTGACATTAACAAAAAATATAGATTTCATTATCTTTATGTTATATTTATAGAAAACTATTTTAAAAAATATTTTAAAATTATTTAATACTATTTATATTACTTTGTTAAAGGGCTTGGTTATAATTATATCGATTGAATAATTATAAAAAAATATTTTTTATAGAAACGCGGTGTTGCGTGTAACGTATGCCAAGTTGGTGTTATATATAACATATTACAAGTCGATTTTTCATGTAAATTATTTTCATTTGGTGATGTGTGAATGGAATATTTTACTTACTTCAGTTCAATAAATTAATAAAAATTAATTAGTTAAAAAAAGGCCCATAAATATTTCAAGTGTTACATTTTACCCCCTTAAAGTGAAATTCACCCTAAAAAATCATCATTCAAGTAAAAAAATTGAGGAAAATTATTCTTCTAATATATTTATGCTCCCATGTTTCATTATCTAACTAGTGATTTCTCTTCAAAAATTATTCCAAGTGAGTAGTCTTGTTTCATAAAAATTTATCTGTACGATCCAGAATTTCAGCTGGTTGTTCCTCATAGGAAAGATCCTACTCCAGCAGTATAACCTATGAGTTTAGTACATATAATGGTTCAAGTATGTATATCCTCCATAGAGATTCATGGAACACATAATATAATTTTGATATAATTGGAGGAAGTTCCAAGTGATAGGCTACCATCTAGATACGATCAACATTTCAAAGGGACTAATATACCTTGGGAATAGTTTCCCATTTTTCTAAATCTGTTGAATTTATTCCACGGAATGATTCATTGAAACACATTTTCACCAACATAAAATTCTAGATCACACGATCAGTTATTAGCATACATTGGTTTTGAAACATTTAGCTACCATGATATGTTTTTGAATGTTTTTAACCTTCTCAACCATTTCATTAGTAATCTAAGGTCCAAATAGTTTTCATTATCTAAATTCATCCCATCCCATTGGAGCTCTAAATTTCATCCTAAAGAGGACGTAATATGGTTCCATATGAAAACTTGAGTGAAGGAATTTGTTTTAAGAAAACTCTACTATAGTAAGGTGTTGATCCCAACAACCTCTGAAATCCAGATAAAAAGATATTAATATATCCTATAGGATTTGAATTGTTTTTTTAGACTGACCATCTGTCTGATGATGATAAGCAGCGATGAAACTTAATTCTGTATCAAGTACATATGGAATACATCAGCAAAACATTGAGTTAAACCTCATATCTTGATCATATACAATGGAATGCAGTACTCCATGCAACCTTACCACTTCCTTAATGTATATCCGAGAAAGCTAGTCCAGAGAGAAGTCTTCTCTGATAGGGATAAACTATACTAACATTGTAAAGAGATGGACTACCACTCATATATCATAAAACCCTTTAGATTTTTTGGTTAGTCCAATGAAAAAAATCCATAGTGATGGTCTACCATTTCCATTCTAGTATAAGTAATGCATTCAACATCCATTTTTTGTTTTTCTTTTAGCCTATGTTTGACGGGATACCAAGAACCAAGATAAAAACACTGTGATAACTCTCTTCATGCCATCCGACAAGAGGTATTATTTCAAATCCCCACACATATACATACATCCTAGAGTAATATATAATGAATAACTATGAACTTCATCTAACATCTCCTTCTTTGTATCTGGTATGGAAGGAACATATGCATCATTTCTAATCCCTATCATTCCAACCTGATCATGGTTAAACTCCGGAATATTTATATCATTATTTTTCAGATATACATCTTCCTTCAGTGCCTCCTTAATCAAAATTTGGATAAAGGGTTGAACATTAATTTTATAAATATAATATTTTCCCATTCCATTAATATTTCTAGATCCATCCTTTCTAAATCTGAAAATATTGGATCTTTTGTGATCCTCATCATGGATAAGCTTTCATGATCCTTTTGACTCAAATCATCAGACACCTTGTTCAATTCTGTAGAGTGGTAATGTTTTGAAAATTTAAAATCTTTTATCAAATCTAAAAATCTTATATGGATCATGTTAAACTACTTCTGTGTGAATATATATTTCACACTTTTATGATTGTTATATGTATCAAATATTTATCCATAAAGAAAATTCCTCCATATCATTAATGAGAACATAACCACTACTAATTCCATATAATTAGTTGGGTAATTTAGCTCATGAATTATCAACTATAATAAGGTATATGAAATTACCATTCTATCATGAATAATGACACATAAAAATCCCTTTATAGATGCATCTCTATAGATTAAAAACCCTTCTCCACTAAAGGGTTATGTAGGAACTAGTGCATTGACTAACCTTCTCTTTAGTTCATTGAAATTTTCCTCACATTAATCTTTCCAAAGTAAATTGAAACCCTTCTGAGTTAACATGGTTTAGGATAGATTGATATGATAAATTCTCCTCAAACCATCAATAATATCCAGATAATCCAAGAAAACTATAGATATTGGGCACTATGGATGGTCTAGGACATCATTCAATAGCCTCTTCCTTTTATGGATAAACTGCTAAATCATCTCATGAGATTATTTAACCCAAAAATGAAACCTTTTTTAGAAAAAAAATTCACACAGTATAAATTTTTTATATAGTTTCTTCTTCATTATGGTCTTTAGTACCATTCTGAAGTGATTTTAATTCTCTAAGATTATCTTTTAATAGATAATATTATCATATATAATACTACTACAAACTGATTGAGGTACTCTCTAAATACACTATTCATCAAAAACACAAAGATAGAAGGGTAATTATTAATACCATAAGGAATCACAATATATTCATTATTTCCATACCTTGCATAGAATGTCTTCTTGGCTATGTCCTATTTATTGACCCTAATTTATGTTATCTAGAATGAAGGTCAGTATTGAAAAATTATTGAGCACTGAATAGTTGAACAAAGAATTCAACAATATAGGTAAGAGGTTACTTGTTCTTGATTTTGATATTTTTAAATTCCTGATAATCAATGAAGTAACACATTTACCCATCATTATTTCTCAGAGAAATAATAGGTTCACCCCAAGGTGATACACTTGTCCAATGGAATCCCTTGTCATGGTTTCCTTGTATTTGATTCATTAATTTCTGTGACTCAATCGGGGATATTGTATAGGTTGACTTTGAAATTGGTGTGGAAATAAGTGTGAGTTCTATTGAGAACTCAACATAACGTTTTGGTGGAAGGTTATGAAAATCTTCTAAAAAGGCATCCAAAAAATCTTGATCAATAGGAATATCCTAGATATAAATTTTCTCCCCAACCATTGAGATAAGTAACCATTTTATGGTAATTAGGACCCATACACTGGATGTAATCTCCATAGGAATTTCATAATTTTCATCACATTGGTTGATTGACATATGAGGTTTTGAAATATCAAATGTAACTTATCTTCCCCGACAATTGATGCAGGATTTATTCAAAGGAATATAATCAATTACAAAGATAAATCAAATTCAACCAAAGGAAGAATGATAATATTTGTAGGAAGCACATTACCATAAACATCATCCAGATAGGATTCATTGACTTGTGGTGAAATCATCATACCCTAACGATTTTTCACTTATAATTCCACATATAATCATTTTTTTGTAATCTTAAAGCCCTTATCAAATTCATTAGATATGAATGTGTGGGTTGATCTAGAATCAAATATAACATTAGCAGTTTTATAGTGGATGGAAAGTATACCTATCATCACATAGTTATACTAATGAGTGGAAAATTTGTATCAATACATGAATATATATCATTAATAGCTGTAGAAGAATAAATAAAATGATAATTCTTAAGATATATATCATAATATTTCATCAAAGTAAGAACAAACAAAAACAATCTTGAAAAGCAATGAGATTGTTTCAATAACCTCTTATCACATGGTAACATGGGATCATACTCCCCAGGTTAGAAAATGTATTTACATGAGTATTAAAATTTCATGAAAAGTTTTATATTTATTATATAACATGTTCAAATTGAATTATATACTCTACAAAAAAATAATGTAGGTGTATAACAAAACATGTCTCTCAATGAAGGAAAATTGAGACAAAACTATCTTAGGGATTTGGTATCTTCTGAAATAAACCACCATGAAATATATATCATATAATGGATATTTAAATAAAAATAATTTTAAGTATATGAATCATATAATACATACACGTGTAGTATACACACCACAAAAAAGAAATGGGTGTTGAATGAAGCATGTATCTCATAAATATAACAAGTGATATGAAATTCCCATACCTTGTTCCATGACACTCTTTGTAGACATTCAATATTCATTTATAATAAATTTTAGTTTATTTTAAATTATTTAAAGAATAATATTATTATATTTCTTAACATATATGGGTTTATTATGACATTATATTACATGTGTGTTAATAAGTCTATATTAATGTTTCACTTCAGGTAATATCTGCTTTTTTCCTTCGCATGTGTCTTAATTTGTTATATCTTTGGTCCTTATACAAATATCATGATTTAAATAATTTAATAGATTTTATAAATATCATTTATATTTAGTTCATTTTTATTGTAATAATCTATAGAATAAAGATATATGAAATGGAATACACTGTTCATGAGACAGTAATCTGTACGTACGCATGAATGTTGTTTCCATTTTTATTATCATATAAAAGAGAGTAAGTGAAATATAAGAATATTTATATATTATTATGACTATTACATGATTATATCATATATATTATATAAGTTTACTAAACACATCATTAATACATTCCATATAGTTTGTAAACGAATCACATCGCATTGAGGGGGCAGTATTCTACAATTCCTCCACCAAAATTAAGGTATTTACACAAAATGGAAAGTATAAAGATATGTATTGTAAAATAATTACATAATATTGAATACATTATAAATATAATATATATTATATATAAACATAGTTTCTATCACAATTCCCAGCATATACGGCTTTAAAGGAAGAACCAACAATCATCATTTTGTGGGGTGGTCGTTCACTGTACACATAAACAACATGTTCATTACCCATTATATGGATGTGTATGTATGTGTAGATATAATAATTAGAATAAATAAATATCATTATATTTAAGATAATTTTTAATTTTCTATAATCATGAAATTATGAGAATGGATTGAGGGAAGAAGGAAATAAAATAAATGAGCTTGAGTGAGGATGTTACATCTTCCTTGGGTACATCCTTTTGGTTTTCACCAAAGGGATTCCTTGGATTTATTTATCCAAAATGGATGATTCAATGATGAAGGGACATATGTTTATAAGTGTGTTGGTCAGAGTTTGGCTAAGCCTAAGGGGTCTGGTAGGTTTAAGGAAGTGAGAGAGGTGGTGGAATTTTATTATGGATTTGAAGGACTCACTTCCTAATTTTGAAAACAAGTTAGGTGTACCCATGTTTTTACCTAAAAAAGTCATAAAAAACCAAAAACAAATAAAAAATGTTAGTTTCATGTTCATATCAAGGCTATACTGTAATGCCCTGACCCCAGTTACCCAGAGTCGGTGCATTATTACCTAACATTGGCATGATCACAAAGATCAAGTCTCAAAAGACCGATTAGTTTACTATCCTTGAAACACTAGATACATTCATAAGTTTTAAATTACATCATAAAGTAATAAAAAACTACTACAACATCTTGTCTTCATATCCCCTCATATTATCCCTTCAGGTCATTCATAAAATACTTCTTCACATCCTGGAAAAATTAAAACATTGAAAGGGGTGAGCTGAGATGCTCAGTAAGGATAACAATATAGCGGAAGCTTTCATAAATAAACATAAACATTTAAGGAAAAGTATAACTAAAAAAAGACTTTTATACATGAAATTCAGCATAATATTGCAAAATAAAATGAAATAATTCCGTTTACTTATTCACATGGATATTCTACTGGTCGAATAATCACATGCAATATCAATAACCACTTTCATAATGATAGAATGCAAAATGCCAGACTATCATAATCATGTAGCCAAGGCCTCGTGCCAAGACTAAAAATATGATTTTGTCAAGGCCGTGTGCCAAGACACTAGTTTGTCTCATGAGACCTACCGATGCATCAAGGAGCTATAGCAAGCTCCACCCGTCACTTATTAAGTCCAATGCATTCCTCATATGAACAGGTTTAAACATATCATAAACCATAACATAATCATATCACATAAAACATGAATAATGGAAACATAAAATTTCCACATTTCAATCAAAAGATATCAATACAACACATTGATATAATAAAAACACTTTCAAAACCATTTTCAATACCAAAATAAAAGAAAAATAAAACTTGGTATTTATTTTTCATTTTAAAAAGGTTTTGGCTTGTAGAGGAAGCCGAAACTCCAATAATGGTCACGTCGGCAGAGATGTCGTTGTCGCCGCATACATAAGAAAAAACATTCCTTTTGTCATTTAGTAAAAACGATTCGTATAAAAAGATTACTTTTGAATAAAAGTAAAATTCAAACGGGTTTATACACTGTATAAAATAAAGTTGTGTACAAAACAAAATATGCATCAATGAAAGGAGATTGAGACGAAGTCCCTTACAAAGATCATTTTTTTAAATAAAATAGATCTATAATGTATATTCACTATAATTACACATAATTAAAGTAAAAAATACAAGATATTACATAATAACATCATGACATAATTTGAAAGTAGGAGATTAACCCAAAGAATGGAAATTGGGTTACGAAGTTCCCTTACCTCGTGTCCGACTTGACTCGACCGTTCTTTAATCTCTTGAATAATAAACTAGAGTTAATATCTACTTTATTAAGATCATTTTTCACATTCATTATCACTTTTATATCACTTATTACAATGTTACAAAAATTATGTAGTCATTTAAGTTAATAACGGTCGTTTTGTCGATCTTTGGAACTTCAGTCAAAAATAAACTTCTTATAATTACAAGTTGTTCATGTGGTGAAATATCCATTATATCAAGAATTATATTCATGATTTATATATCATATATATCATATATATCCAGTATATACATTCATTTATAATATTACATAACATTTATAGGTAATAAATGAAATGCACCGTTCATGGAGACGGTAAGCTGTACGTACGCATGAACGCTACTTTCATTTATATTTAGTTTTTAATGGAATGAAATAATAATGATATAAAGATATATTATAATTAAAATATAATATCATATATAATATCATTTACTCCATCCATTATACTTCCCACATATGGCATTAACGATTCAAATCACTTTGAGGGGGCGGTAGTCCGCACTTCCGAAAATGAAATTATCGCGTTTACCCATAATGGAAATAAAAAAGGTATGACATAAATGAGAAATAAAGAAGAATAAGGAAACAATAAACATAATATATATCATATATAAATATAGTTACATCTTAATGGTCACCATGAGAGGTGTTAAAAGAAGATTGAACAGTCATCATTTCGTGAGGCAGAAATTCGCCAACCACAGAAACAATATGTTCTTTAACCATTAAATGAAAGTGTGTGTAAGTGTAAATAAAATACTTCTCATAAAAAAATCCTATTATGTTTAAGATAATAGTTTTGTTACAAAATAAAGTAATAAAAAGAGTTTAAGTGGTTGGAGAAGCAAAATAAAACAAAATAACATAACAGAAGGCATTACCTTAAAATCGGGTAACTCTTTTTGATTTGAGACAAAGGATTCCTTGGGAAGAATTCTGCCCAAAGTGAGGATTCTAAGAGTAAGATAGGGAAGTTTATAGAGTATTTGGGCATAGGTTGGCCGAGCCAAATGGCTTTGATGGTGTGAATTAGGTGGTAGAGGTGGGGGCCTTTTATAAGAGGAGAGGAGGGGCACTCTTGGAATGTCATGAAATATTACCTTATTATGACGTGCTTTTCGGATTTCAAAGGACACAAAATTATATATTTCTAGTATAAGGTGATAAGGGTTAGAAATATACTCATCCAATAGTTTTTTGACAAGTGTAAGGCTTATATTTTACATTATCTTTTCATATTATTTAAATCGTTAATTAATGAGGTAATCACTGCATCATCATGGTGTCATAAAAAATTTAAACTATTTAATGTCAAAAAATTATAAAAAAATTACCAAGATGTAGGAAATCTTTTTATATTTCCAATTAATATTTATATTCTAAAATTTAACTTTTATAACCCCATGTAATAATTGTTTTAGTAAAACCACACATGTTTGTGACAATTTTATTTTTACTTTAAATAAAAAGTTATTATTGTCATTTTCTTACCCATGTGGCTCCATGGGGTCCCCAAGTTGACCCATGGATTGTCTTGGTCGGCCAGTAGTCATCCAATAAGGGTAGGAAAAGTGTCATGATATTTTAAAATTTTTATAATATCATTTTTACCTTAAATTTCACTAATTACCTTTAATCGTGATTAATAGAACTTAAAAGTTACTCTTCATAAAAAATTATTTTCATCCCATTGAACCACATTTTACATAATAATGACAACCATGTATGTCATATTTTTTAAATTCAATTCAAAAAAGTTGTAAATTTTCATTTAAACAAAAAATTAGTTTTTTAACTACCACTTAGTGGTTTCACTATTCATCAAAAATTGAAGTTTTTCAGAAAAATACAAAAAATTAACCCAAGATATATTTTATATTCCTAATTAAAAAATGATGTCTATTTTACAAAATTCAAAACATATAAGTTGAATTAATTAATTTTATAATTAATTCCTGCTGTCAAAACAAATAGCGTGTTTTTATGAAATAATATCAATCAAAAGATTGACAATTGTTTATAACCTATTTCAAAGTGAAATTAATTCTAATAACCACCATTGGATAAAATGGTAAAAATATATTCTATTTATACTTTAAAACCAATCAATAGTATAATTTATCACTATAAATTATTTTGATTAATGAAGTGGTTTTAAGTATTTTTTACTATTCATAGAAAATTGGAAGTTCTTAGAAAATTACAAAAAATTAAACTTAGGATAATTTCGATATTCTGAATAAAAAATGAAGTCCATTTTGAATGATAAAATTTATAAAATTTCAAAAGTTAGGTATTACTATTCATAACAGCTACTTTGATTGGTTGTGGTGTGTGTTAGAACTCAAAGTTTCGTACAATGCAAGCTATTGCATTATTGAAAGAGAAGCGTATCATGAAAGATTGGGGTGTTACATTCTCCCCTCCTTCAATAAATTGAATCCTCACAAATTGAAAATGTTCTTCGAAAATAAAAGGTTGAAAATAGAAAATACCTTTGTGGAAAACCGACATCGGAAATAAGGTTAATAAAAATATAACTTTAAAAGAAAGAAAGAGAAGTACAAAGGTCACTCGAGATATCCCATACTAGGATTCTATGAAAATATGGATATGGAGGAAAAACAAACCATCTAGGTCTGATGGAGAGTTGTAGAAAACAGGATTAGGAGAAAGTTAACCATAAGAAAATCACAAACTTGTGATTGGTTAAACGGTCATTGAATCCATAGTTGGAAAAGTTAATAGACAATGTTTTTGTTTTAATTTACCTTTCTTAA
The DNA here is from genome assembly GCA_963277665.1 of Viscum album. NCBI lineage: Eukaryota > Viridiplantae > Streptophyta > Magnoliopsida > Santalales > Viscaceae > Viscum > Viscum album. The sequence continues at coordinate 1,444,122,509 of OY728151.1, read as the reverse complement.
ATTTGAGGAATTTATTTAAAATATTTACTAAGAACGTAAGGAAATATACTTACTTGCCATGTAGACATTAATTCTTTAATAAATTTTTACCGCAAACCCATCTTTCACTCCAAATGGTAACAGAACTCAAAAATATTCTATTTATCCTAATTGTATAAGGTTCCCAATATTACCACATACCTTTTAGATTAGGAAAACTATTTTTTTATAACTAGGGACTTCCTGTAGGCTAGTGGTAGGTAGTAAAGGCCTGTCGCACTATGGTTTTGGGTTCGATTCCTGCAGCTTTGTCCGATGCAACGGGTTATCCCCCGACCTGCAGGTTGTCCTTTTCCTAAAAGTATAGTATTATAATATTCCAAAAATAATCTTTAGAAATTCTTTAACCTTAAACAATACAATCCAAAGTTCAACTTAATCCAATCCAACCTTTATAGTTATCCAAAATACCTCTCTCCAGACTTTCTCTAAAAGGTCTCTAAATTCCAAAATCAATTATATCATCAGATTCCTCAAACAAAGTAAAGTTTCTCTTATTGTCACATAAAAAAATATGATTATATTCATCATATTAAAACCGTAATGAAAACAAAAAGTTCTGTAGTACAATCCTTATTTATATCACATTATTCTTATAACCAGAATATAATCCTTGAGTCCAAAAGCACCAATACATTAACTATTCCACTTCAACTGTAGTAACAATATAAGATTGTCCTTGATCCCTTGGCCTTTTTTGAGGTAAGTTTCCCTGATACTTAGGACATTCATTTTCATAATGCCCCATTTCCCTACAATTGTAGCATTCAACATTGATAGCCTCTTTCTTTCCCTTTCAATCACGTGCCTGGTGACCTTTTTCTCCATATTTATAACAAACACCCATTCCTTTTAGGCAAGTACCGGGGTGATTCTTCCCACAATTATCACATAATGGAAAATCCTTCTTTCCCTTTTCCCCTTTATCTATCTCTTGTTCCACCGTTCTCTTCTTCTCTTGCTTTACTTTTTTGTTATAAGACATAGTGAATTCCTTTTTTGTCTCGATAGAACAAGATACTATATCTTTGTATGACGAGAAGGTTTGTGAGACTAATGCTCGACGAAGAAATGGTTTTAACCCATCAAATAAATGATCAATCATACTTCTTGGGTTACGTATATAATCTGGAGCATGCCTTGCTAACCTTATAAAGTTAGCCTCATACTTTGAGACATTCTCATCCTCCTTCTGCCTCAGACTCAGAAATTGCATTTCCATATCTGCTCGATGGTCATGTGGAAAGTATTTTTCTAAGAAAATTTCCTTAAACTCCCTCCATTCCATTCTTGATACTTCTTCATCTTCCTTTGTGTTTTGAATCAGTGACCACCATTGAACGACATCTCCAGTGAGGCGGTAAACTGCCATGGCAACCTTCTCCCTTTCGCTACTCCCCAAGGCGTGGAATATTTTCTCTAAGGAGTTTATCCATTGATCAGCTACTAATGGATTTGTACCCCCATTAAATGTTGGCGGTTGTTGCCTCATGAAGTGGTCTAACATTGATCCTCCACGTTTCGGATCAGGGTGCTTCATACGAGTAAGGTTATTATTCATAACCTGAGTGAGTTGTCCCATTATGGTGATAAGTTGATTAGCACCAGTTGTATCTCCAGCTCCACTATAATTATCTTGAGAAGGAGGGAAATCCCTACATGGAGTGAGTGCATTGATACAGTTTCCATTCCTCCCACTAGGAACCATTTCTAAACTATGGCATTAACTAGATTAGTTTATGAATCAAAATACATAATTACAAACTTGCAAAACACTGAACATAAATTGAACTATTTATGAACATAATCCATAATCATGAAAATGTTTTCTTTGAGAAAGTATATACTCATAACCCTTCATAGTGGTTTGTAAAGAAAATGAGAATTATCCTAAGAATATCCCCCGGGAGTGTCGTAACCAAGAGTGCAATAAGGCCCGTTGTCGTGCACCAGTTCCCATTCGACTCTAGCTCAAAGCGGTGTTTTCGGGTTTTACCCCTAGGTACATATGTGCCAGAGCTGCCTCTACCTACTCGTATCCAGACAGGGATGTATTTCTCAGAAAACTCACAAAATCTCTATAATACCAAAATTATAGGAAGTTCTTCTATACTAATCCTCAAATTTTATCTTAGGTCTATGTGCTCTAATCAGAGTTTATCTAAAACTAACTTACATGGTTAGTACTAAACTACCTCTAATACCAATTGTAACGCCCCAACCCCAGTTACCCAGTTTTGGTGCATTATTACGTAACATTGGCATGATCACAAAGATCAAGTCTCGAAAGACCGATTAGTTTAGTAGCCTTGAAACACAAGATACATTCATAAGTTTTACATGACATAATAAAGTAATAAAAAACAAAAAAAAAATCTTGTCTTCATATCCCCTCATATTATCCCTTCAGGTCATTCATAAAACACTTCTTCACATCCTGGAAAAATTAAAACATTGAAAGGGGTGAGCTCAGATGCTCAGTAAGGATAACAATATAGCGGAAGCTTTCATAAATAAACATAAACATTTAAGTCAATGTATGACTAAAACAAAAGCCTTTTAAACTTGAACTTCAACATAATATGGAAAAAGTAAAATGAGATAATGCCATTTACTTATTCACATGGATATTCTACTAGTCGAATAATCACATGCAATATAAATAACCACTTTCATAATGATGGAATGCAGAATGCCAGACTACCATAACCACGTAGCCAAGGCCTCATGCAAAGACTACAAATAAGATTTTGTCAAGGCCTCGAGCCAAGACACTATTTTGTCTCATGAGACCTACTGATGCATCGTGGAGCTAAAGGGGGCTCCACCCATCACTTATTAAGTCCAATGAATTTCTCATATGAACAGGTTTAAACATATCATAAACCATAACATAATCGTATCGCATAAAACATGCATAAAAGAAACATAAAATTTCCATATTTCAATTAAAATATATAAATACAACACATTGATATAATAAAAACACTTTAAAAACCATTTTCAATACCAAAATAAAAGAAAATTAAAACATGGTATTTATTTTTCATTTTAAAAAGGTGTTGGCTTGTAGAGGAAGCCGAAACTCAAATAATGGTCACGGCGGCGGAGAAGTCGTTGTCGCTACATACGTAAGACAAAAAATTCCTTTTTTTGTTTAGTAAAAATGCTTCATATAAAAAGATTAGTTTTTAATAAAAGTAAAAGTCAAAGGGGTTTATACACTGTATAAAATAAACTGGTGTATAAAACAAAATATGCCTCAATGAAAGGAGATTGAGACGAAGTTCCTTAAAAGGATCATTTTTTTAAATAAAATAGATATATTATGTATATTCACTATAATTACACATAAATAAAGTATAAATACAAGATAGGACATAATAATATCATGACATAATTTGAAAGTAGGAGATTAACCCAAAGAACGGAAATCGGGTTACGAAGTTCCCTTACCTCGTGTCCGACTTGACTCGACCATTCTTTAATCTCCTGAATAATAAACTAGAGTTAATCTCTAGTTTCTTAATAACATTTTTCAAGTTCATTATCCCTTTTACATCACTTATTACAATGTTACAAAAATTATGTAGTCATTTAAGTTAATAACGGTCGTTTTGTCAATCTTTGGTACTTGAGTCAAAAATAAACTTCTTATAATTACCAGTTGTTAATGTGGTGAAATATCCATTATATATAGAATTACATTAATTATGTAGATATAATATATATAATATATATCAAGTATATACATGCATTTATAATATTACATAACATTTAGAGGTAAGAAATGAAATGCACCGTTCATGGAGACGATAAGTCGTACATACGCATGAACGCTACTTTCATTTCTATTTCGTATTTAATGGAATGAAATTATAATGATATAAAGGTATATTATAATTACAGTATAATATCATATATATTATAATTTACTCCATCCATTATACATCCCACATATGGAATTAACTATTCAAATCACTTTGAGGGGGCGGTAGTCCGCACTTCCTAACATGAAATTATCGCGTTTACCCATAATGGAAATCATAAATGTATGCCATAAATGAGAAATACAGAATCATAAGGAAAACGTAAACATAATATATATCATATTTAAATATAGTTACATCTTAATGGCCACCATGAGAGGTGTTTAAAGAAGATTGAACAATCATCGTTTCGTGAGGCAGAAATTCACCAACCACAGAAACAGTATGTTCTTTAACCATTAGACGCAGGTGTGTTAGTGTAAATCAAATACTTATCATAACAAAATCCTAGTATATTTAAGATACTGTTATTTTTACAAAAAAAGGAATAAAAAGATTTTAAGGGGTTGGAGAAGCAAAATAAAACAAAATAACATAAGAGAAGACATTACCTTTAAATCGGGTAACTCTTTTTGATTTGAGCTAAAGGATTCCTTGGGAAGATTTATGCCCAAAGTGAGGCTTCTAGGAGTAATAGAGGGAAGTTGAGAGAGTATTTGGGCAGAGTTTGGCTGATCCAAATGGCTTTGATGGTGTGAATAAGGTGGTAGAGGTGGGGGCCTTTTATAAGAGGAGAGGAGGGGCACTCTTGGAATGTCATGAAATGTTACCTTATTATGAAGTGTTTTTCAGATTTCAAAGGTCCCAAAATTATATATTTCTAGGATAAGGTGATAAGGGTTATAAATATACTCATCTAATGGTTTTTTGACAAGTTTAAGTATTATATTTTTCATTATCTTTTCTTATTATTTAAATCGTTAATTAATTAGGTAATCGATGCATCATCATGGTGTCATAAAAAATTTAAACTATTTAATGTCTAAAAACTATAAAAAAATTACCAAGATGTATTAAATCTTTTTATATTTCTAATGAATATTTATAGTCAAAAATTTAACTTCTATAACCCCATGTAATAATTTTTTTAGTAAAACCACACATGTTTGTGACAATTTTATTTTTACTTTAAATAAAAAGTTATTAATGTCATTTTCTTACCCAAGTGGCTCCATGGGGTCCCCAAGTTAACCCATGGATTTTCCTGGTCAGCCAGTAGTCATCAAATTAGGGTAGGACATGTGTCAATATATTTTCATATTTTTATAATATCATTTTTACCTTAAATTTCACTAATTACCTTTAATCGCGATTAATAGAACTTAAAAGTTACTATTCACCAACAATCATTTTCATCCCATTGAACCACATTTTACTTACTAATGATAACCATGTATATCGTATTTTTGAAATTCAAATCACATTAGTGGTAATGTTTCATTTAAACTAAAAATTAGTTTTTTAACTACCACTTAGTGGTTTCACTATTGATCAAAAATTGATGTTTTTCAGAAAAATAACAAAAATTAACCCTAAGCTATATTTGATAGTACTAATTCAAAAATGATGTCTATTTTACAAAATTCAAAACATGTAAGTTGAATTAATTAATTTTATAATTAATTCCTGCTGTCAAAACAAAGAGCGTGTTTTTATGAAATAATATCAATCAAAAGATTGACAATTGTTTATATCCTATTTCAAAGTGAAATTAATTCTAATGAACACCATTGGATAAAATGGTAAAAATATATTCTAGTTATACTTTAAAACCACTCAATAGTATACTTTATCACTATAAATTATTTTGATTAAAAAAGTTGTTTTTAAGTATTTTTTCACTATTCATAGAAAATTGGAAGTTTTCAGAAAATTACAAAAAATTCAACTTAGGATAATTTTTATATTCAGAATAAAAAAATGAAGTCCATTTTGAATGATAAAATTTTAAAAAATTCAAAAGGTAGGTATTACTATTCATAACAGCTACTTTGATTGGTTGTGGTGTGTGTTAGAACTCGAAGTTGCGTTCAATGCAAGCTATTGCATTATTGAAAGAGAAAAATATCATGAAAGATTGGGGTGTTACATATACAATGGGTTTTGTACATGTTTATAAGTTATTTGGGCCCTAAATTTTAAATATATTTTCCTTGTTCAGTAAAAGATTACCTTAGTTGTTGTAATTAATTTTAATTAATTTCACTAATTTTTTCGAAAAAATTAAATTTTAAGTTATTTGAAATTATAAATTAATCTGATTACAATAATGGAGTACATTTTTCTAAACTCTAATCATAGAATAGAAATAAATTAATTTAAATTTAATCTCACTAATGAGATGACACTGTTGGTTTTTAATGTAAAAAAGATATAAAAACATTATGTTTTTATATCCCATTTAAATGTCAAATTGGTTATAATGACTCAAATTATATTAATTTATAATAATATTATATAATTATAATTCTAAAAAAATTAAAATATAATTTTACCTTATAAATAAATTACATTTAAAAGATGTTTTGAATTAAAATTCAATATTTTTTACTATTCATCCAAAAAATGATGTTTCCTTGAAAAATAAAAAATATTCACCCTATGATAATTTCAAAATAACAAATTAAAAAATTATTATTTTATTAAATTAAATTTATAAATTTTTCTAAAATTATTTTTATTTATTTTCCAAGAAGTACATAAATAGAAGTTCATTTGAGAAAATACTATTTTTGAACATAGAAAGACTTGTCAAAAAATTATACTTTCATTATCAATCGGTTCTATATTTAAAAAAACCCTTTCAAAAATATTTTTAAATTATTTATTAATATTCATATTACTAATTTTAATGAATATTTTATAATTATATTATTTGAATAATTATAAAAAAGTGAAGATGTTTTATACACACTCATTTTTGCATGTAACATACGCCAAGTGGGTGTTGCATGTAAGGTACACTAAGTCGGTGTTCCCTATAACATACATCGATTCAGTTCCATGTGAAATGATTTTTTGACATAGTGAAATGAAATACATCAATGAAAATTAATTCATTTTTAAAAAGGTCCATAAAAATTTGGGGTGTTACAAATCACTGCTAGAAATCCCAGCCATACGAATAGTTCATTCTCAACGGTCTGGAAAACCCGTTGAAATAAAGAACCTATAACAATGGTTTTGTGAAATCGTTGTTATAGATTAATATAATTTGTTTTTACCAACGATTTTAGTGAACTATTGGAAAAAACCACCTCAATATCCAACGGTTCATAAGAACCATTGGGATAGACTTACCTAAAATACCTCTGCTCGTGACCCTCCTCCCATCCCGACATCCCCTCACGTCACACCCTACTTCTCCATCGCTACAAAACCGATCCTCTCCATCTCAACTCTCCTTCACCTCCACTCCCATCACGAATCCCCATCACCGCCACTCCCATCCCGACTCCGCCTCGTCATCGCTCTCTTTCCCCTCACTATTTCTCTCATCCCCTTGCTCTCCCCTCCTCCAATTCCAACTCTCCCTCACTGCTCCCCGCTCCCTACTCATCATTTCTCATGCATCTCCCTCCTCGTCCTCCTCTAGTCGAGCATCCACTCTGAGATCACACATCCCACCCCTAGGTCGAGCATTCCCTTACTAGATGTGAATCCCCTATAGGTCAAGCTTTCTCTCACCCAACAAAAATCCCCCTAGGCCGAGAATGTCGAGCATCCCCTCTGGTCGGGAATCCATCCTAGGTTGAAGATCCCCTATGGTCAAGAAAACCCTTCTACATTTTTATCATTAGGGTATTATACGACAATGATTCCTAAATATTCTTCCAGTATGGTTAATTGATTCATTGTTTAGTTTGAGTTTTGTTGATTCAATTTGTATCATTTCATATTGTTTCATTTATCTCTAATATATGACTGATTTTGGTTTTCTCAAAACAAAAAAATAGTTATCAATGTACTGTTTATAGATATAAATAATTGTAAGTTCACATAGAAGATACCACGAGAACATTATTTCATTTCGATTCTGGTGAATAGTATATGATGTGTTTATAGTTTCATAAAGAATATCATATTCTATGTGAAATAATTTGGTGCTCATAAAAATGTTAAGAATATTTTATGTGTATAATTATTCATACCATTGATGCTTTGTAGATGTATCCTTAATTTGAATGGGGTGTTTTAATTTGAAATTGAAAATGTTATCTAATGTATACTGTCTTAATATGTACATGATGCATGTAAAGGGAAAACTATTTATGGATAACTATTTTGTTATTTTTGCATTCAAAAATAGTGTAATGGGTAACCATATTTTATTAAATTTCGAAGTGTTATCTAGATGGAAATTTCCCTATAAATATGGAATTAACGCATGGGAAATGTTCTGAAACGTTTTAAATGATTTTATTAACAAGAATGTATTTTCGTATTTTCTCCATTTTGATTTTTCAATGGAATAACAACATTATATCAATGATTAAATTTGAAAAATTATTTTCCTTTAAATATATATATATATATATATATGAAGTGCACGTTATTTGAAATGTAAAATTGAGTTTTTTAAATATCAACAAGTATTGTAATATGGCCGGTTTATCAAAATCTATGTTATAACACTAGATGGGGATTTTTTCTACTAGAGCACTTTTCTTTGTATCTAAAAAGTGTTTGATTTTCTTTATGATTTCTTATTTCTGACATTCAAAACATGTTTATATTGAGGAAACACAGTTTTCCCTTCTATCACATGTGTATTATTGTTTTAAAATTTCATATTCACATGATCAATTAGAGTACTCTCTGTGTTTTCTAGATTTTGGGTTTATATTTTTTTAACTCATTAGAATATATGATCAAACATTCTTTCTTATCATGTTAAAAAGTCTTCATAGGTGTGGATCCATTTGTTGCAACTGATTTAGAACATGATAACATTGGCACTTTTCCCTTACCACTAATCAAATTCTTTTGACTATGAATCAAATTCATACATATGATAGCTCTATGACCAAAATAATTACACCTTCAAAAAAAAACATCCATTGCTTTTGATTTTCCTTAAGAAATCTCTTAGGATATTCTTCTAAAATTTCAACTACTAATCCAATTCTACAATCTCTTTCATGGATGGTTTCTATTTTCAATTCAAACATTCTATTATAAAATTTATAGATCCTTATTTCTATTTTTAAAAAGTCTATCCACAATCCATTTTTTATTTTATTGAAAATCCACTTTAATGGTAAGTGGGAACCAATAAAAAAATTCTTTAGCATCATGTCACACCCTCACAAATTTTAAAATAGTCTATGATGAAAATTTTCCTACTGGAATAGAATAATATTCTCCATACTAAAACCACATGATGATCATCTCTCTTCAATGACCACTTGGGAGTGTCTTTCTACTTTTTTATTCAGTTTACACTTCAAGGTAGACTTTTTTCATTTTATCCTACTTATTCAATCATATAAACCTCTTTTCATTAACATATGCCTCATTTTGAGTTTCTATATAACAAAATTCCTCATAACAGTTTCCATAAAATTATTCATTTTGAGTTTCTATAAAAAATCAACGCTTTCAGATATGTTTCTAAGAGATAAATTTATATTGACATGTGAAAACTAATTTTGCACAATAGTTTTGTTCATAGTTTTAACTATGATCTCATTTTCTTATTCTATTATACCAATTGTGTGTGTATATATATTATAACAACAATCAATTTCCATGTGCCCAGACTTCCATGAGAACCAATATTTTACAACAAATATTTTTTTATTCATCTATTGAGGTTCTTTTTCTATATTCATTTCACTAATGTCATTTGATTTATTCATCATAATTTTAGTATTGGTTTGGGAAACTACTCTCCATAAATATTCTCACATACACTGTTAATTTATTTGTGAGTTTTGTTATATTTTATATCCCTAGGTTTCCATATACATTGATCTTTGTGAAACAGTTAGAAATAAAAAAGGCATAGAAATTATAAATTTATTAAGGTAGTGGGATACATTATTCAATGAGGAGGAAGTTGTAGACTCTCCAAATGTTCTAAAGATTTATTCTTTAATAGGATGAATATCTATTTTTTCGTATAAAGCCTCCAATGTGATTTGAGTGATAACAATTTTCTTATCAGTTTATGGGGAGGTTCATCTTGTGTTGATTCTAGATTCTTTGTGTTTTGGTCCAAGCTGTAAGAACTTCATAGTGTCGAAATATTTCGTAACCTAAAATAATTTTACATCCTATCTCTCTTATGATTTTCCTTATATGATATGATTCATTTATATATAGTTTTTACTCTAGCTGTGAAACCAATGGATATAATTATTAATATGGACTGACTAATTATTATTAATTCCATGATCTACTAGAACCCAAATGAATGAAAATTTTCCAAGATAATATAAACAAAAAAAAAACTATACCTAATGGAAATGTCCCCAACAAACTTGTATCTAAAAAATCAAACTAAGCAGAAACTCGAGCCAAACTGATTATGAACCATTAATAGGAATATTAATTGTTAATTAATAGGAATTTACTATTTGATAGTATTATTTTGAAACATATATATGTTTTCCCCTTGATTATAGGAACATGATTTGACCCATGGGGCATTGTGGTTCTTATATGTTTGTAGGTGATGAGTATATTCATAGGAGACAAATATGTTTTAGTTTAGTTTTACTTTATTTTCTTTATCTCATTGGCTACTTAGGTGTTTTATTGCTTTCTATGGGTAGAGGGTAGTTATATTCTATGAAGGGGGCTAGAATGGGTTCAGATGGATTCAGTCTGCCAACTTTGTCCTGATTTAAGATTCTATGGTTACTACATGTCTCACACCTCATGTATTTTGGGATTTAATCATTTTTGACTCCATATTTTTTTCAGTAGGGTGTTGTATCATTTCGTGTTGGTTCGGGTGTATTTGGTTCTCCGATGCCAATCTAGGTAAGGCTTTAATGTCGTTGGTTGGTTTCTCACTAGATATGTGTTGTCCTTTATGTGATTTAAGGTTCCAAATATCCTTTTTGTAGTGTATTGATCCTTGCTCATTGGTTTTGAGTCTACAAGTCAAGGGCGACTCACCGGAGTGTGTATAGGTATGTAAGTATAGGTATGCAGGTTCTGTCGTTACGGGTATAGTCACACATGGTAGTGATTATACATGTATGGGGATAGGTGTACCCATGAATATATATTTATATATATAAATGCATATGCATGTGAGTGGATGCTGGTATATTCATATAATAATATGTGCAAGGATCCCCTTTCACTTTCTCATGGACATGCGGGTGTGTGAATAAGGGATAGGTGTCCTTGCATGTGTTGGAAGGTGTGTATACCTAGTGGGGGAGCAATGGTTTTTAGTTAGAAATCTCCAAGAGCCAATGTGGATGGCTTGTTTCTACCTTGAGGTAGGTTCCCTTTCTTAGCCTCATTAATTCAAGAATGATTTAAATTAAATTTTACTTCTATAATAATTATTCTTAATTATGTTGAATTTCATATCTTTAATAACTGTTCATTAATATAATTGTTTCATTTGATAAATAAATTTATGTTTTTATAATAAAACCCCTCCAACGGAAGTGCGTTGTGTGTGAAAACTCACAGTGATATTTATGTTAATCAAGTTTCTTAACTTAGTGGATTTGATTCCTGTTGAATAAGTTTTAGAATAAGTGATAAATATAATTAAATGAATTGTGTGATAAAGCAATGCCATGATTTTATAATAAAACCCCTCCAACAGAGGTGTGTTGTCTTCTAAACCAATGAATAGTGATGGTTATTTGTATCATTTTTAGGGGAGATACCAATAAAAAATTACAACATCTAATTATTCTATATTGATATATAATCCTCATGTGATCCACACCTAATATCATCACCTTCCATCCCTGGTGAGATACTTCATCCCAATCCAGTACATAATCTTTTCGTAATGTGTACTATAGAGTCATGTATCCAAGTCCTAGACTAATACTTATCACTCAATATAGGTCATCACTCAGATCCTAACATCTACCAGACTACTAAAGGTAGTGTCTCATACCACTATATATCACATACCAACCTTCTCATTCAACAAACATTAATGTTAATACATTATGATCAATGTAAATCCATTTTCTAAAATAATACCATATTAACCATGGTTGGTCTAATATCAGATTCCAAACACTCCATTATCATTCATGGTTGGGTTCATCTAGAACCTTATCATTCTAGGTGAGGCCATTATCTTGACCACTACCTTATCAGTCGTGGCTGGGTTAGATATCATGTTATAATATGATAACTTCATTATCACTCAAGTAAGGATCCTTCCAAAACCTTATCCCTCAAGGTGTTGTCATTCCATAAGATATATCACTATACTTGTTAGAATTTTTAACCCAACATGTGTATGAAATAAAAAAAGGGTATTTGGTCCATATCATAGCTCATTAGATAGGTACAAGGTTCGAGTCACTTGCGACCTATACCCATCTCAAAAATGTCTCACCATCCATGTGAAAAATGTCAGTCATGTTGGTACTCATATATCTTACACCAGGGAATCCACTAGATTAATATAGAATCAAATCAACCTCATTCCCAAAAAATAAATAATTACAAGTCCCCACCACCACACTAGTCTGTCCTCTCAGACACATAGTCTAGACTCATCTCTTGATGATTATCCCATGCCTCAATGAACATCTATTCATCCAACTAGAAAATGAGGATTATATACTTCATGATTATCCTAGTCACAAAAGAACACCATGTCTAACCCATATACATTCTTATCTCATCCACATGGGAATCCTCTAGTGTCCCATGGACCCGTCCTAGTCGCTACTCATTGACCATAATCCTCATCCCACACAATATAGTCTTCTCTAGGAATGTAGACCATTCCTTAATTATATTATAAATAATCCAGTCAATAACCTCATTAAAATAGTGTATTATATCCCATACCCAATTAACAGGTTCCACCCAAAGCTAAATCATACCAAGCCTCTTGGTATTATAATGCCAATCTGTCCAAAATACCCAAAATCCACACTAGCATCTCATCCTTTATCTCCTCAGTTGAACTATTGAATCATTAAATGGAGTAAAACCTTTCATAATAAATTTTATAGTCTCAAAGGGACTATCCCACTCTATGAACCCACCATGATTAAAATCCATCCTCATAATTATTTCCTCATCAAAAGTTAGACGTACAATTTCCACACCTATCAATACGAGGCCCAATCCTCTTAAGAATATTTTACATGATCTAAACCATCATGTAGTTCATACACGTATCATACCAATTATAAGACATATATTAGACCACTCATATATAATTTGATATATTATCCACTTGGATACCATGTGACAGGGTGATTTCATTTCCATAAAATCACTGAAGAACCATCTCTAAACCTAGGCGGCTTAGGAACACCATATTTATAAGTCTGCTATATTAATCTATTTCCTTTCATTTACTATCCTTAGAGTCCATGAATCCCATGTAACACAGTTATAATCAATACCTTGGGAATCTATGACCTAATAATCATGTTAGTGTTTAGGTATCTATATAGGCTCTTAATAATTTCTTTATACACATAGAATTCCAATGTTTCTCTATGTTGATAATTCTAAATAAGGGATAAATCTCCACATATTTGAATATTTCCCATGATTCCGTAGATAAAAGTGGTTTAATATGAATAAAAAATAATGATAGTGTGTTCTCATAAGACTCCATGAGATATTCTATCTTTTACACTAAAGAATATACATATTTCGGTAATTAATCAATTGATGCAGTCCCCACCTCTACAACCTATCATAGTCCCTCTACCATCGTAGAAACATCATGTATGGCCTGATATACCAAATAATGGAACCTATATTGTTATACTACTATCTTATTTTCAATAGTCAACATGTAGAATAGGTGGGAAAACTTCTATTTAATACTATCATTTTCAACACTCCCATCGTTGAATGAGTTTTGGTGAGTCACTAATTCCATTTCATGCTCAGAGAATTTTTCTAGGGAATTATTTTGATGTTGTACAACTAAACATGAAAGATCCACTACTAATAGATTCAATTAAAATTCAATATTTTCTTCCCTAGTGGTAACCACCTCCTTCACCCAAGCATGTAGTACTTGATATTCAAACCCATTTGAGTTGAGGGTTTTGAACATATACCATAAGTTTTCCAAATGGTCCTTGTTCCCTTTAAAGGACCCCACGAAGATCATTCTTTATATCTATCCCCACACATTTCACCAAATTTTCTTATGGAAATATAGAGTACTCTGAACCTTAGACGACACCTATTCAAGGAAGATATATGAATTCTATAACAAGGTGGCAAGTGAGGGACTCTTACTCGCACCCCTTGGTGAGCATGGAGTATAGATGGCTTCAATTGTAAGAGATAATGAGTCCAAAGGATCTGGGATCTCTGATCCTTGAGGAGGAATTTACCCAATTAATCACATAATGCCTATTAGTCAATATACATAAATAATGTTGTCAAACGAATAATAATTATGTTAACCACTAAGGATTTACCTTTTTTCGTTAATGTAGCAGCTAGTTCTTTCACCTCACCCTTTACACAAGGGATGATGGAAATGTGTTCCTATGACACACATCATTGATTCACAGATGATACCCCTTCCACTAATAAAATATGATCAAGGAGAATTATAGGGATTCTACCACCCTAAAGGGGTTGAAGCATAAACAAAGGTCAGAAAATTTGATACAGACATGATGGTATATTCAATTTCATGATAATTGAATACCATCTCCTGGTCATGCCTCCATCCTAGAAAGGTATGTCATAGAATAGTTACCCATATCAGGAGACTCTATGAGTGTTCACAGTCATGTCAGATCAAAAGGTATGATGAATATTTCACCCACATCATACATCAGGTTCAAACCATCTTGGACCTCTTTCGTTTTATACTCTCTTTGGACCATGTCCAAGCCTGGGAGCATGATGAAGGGATGGAAGGTGTACCTTTCATGGATATATAAGTTTCTTCCATCTTGTGGAACATGAATTGAACCAAAATAGTTAATCAGATCAGGAAGATATACATAATAATTTGAGGATTAAATGCAGAAAACGCACTACTGACTTGATGACTTTGGGTGAGGTTTCATAACTGACTACCTCATACTGCCCTCTAGGAAAATATAGGGCTTGATTACCACTGTACATGATACATAGTGATGTTTATACATCATGTCATGGAACCTGATACAAAAACAATTTTCATTCCATCCTAGATCTTAGGGATTGTGATAGACTCATGTCAATCCCATGTTCAGCCTAATTCTTAGATAATTCCCCTTCCTCCGAGTATGATCTATATCTATGTGAGAGGTTCACCTAGTTTTTCTTATATGATAAGAAAATAATAAATTTTCATAAGTAATTATTTTCCACTGTAGAATTTCACATCCTTATGTACATGCTCACCATCTTTATAGAAATACACTAGTCCAACCACAATGACTATAAAATCTATGCACTCATACATGAGGTGTTCCCAATTTTCCCTAGGCTATGAAAACATGCTATATTCATTTTCCCTTTATTTATTTATTTGCTATCTATCCCATTGTTCCTTGCTTCAAGACCATAAAAATTACCCCTTTACACTCTAGGCTATATGACCTTAAGGGTTATCCCCTTTGGTTAATGTTATGAGACCATAACCTAAGCTATTTTTGGATCACCCTTCATCTGACCACTATGTAATACCTAGATATAATTTTTGTATATGCTTTCTGCATGCTTGAAGGTGTAAACCTAAGAGTACATGAATAATTATTGAGAATCTAATCCCTTATAACATCATTCCCACGGTCTATATCCCCGAGGTGATTCCTAAATTAAGGAGTCACCACTAGACCTTAGGCACTCATTCCCATACACTATAGGATAAAGATTAACAATGAGGATTTAGTGTCATACAATTGGAAGACTATACATCATATCAGAGTGCAGAATTATATATGAAAATAAACCAATAAACATCTATGATATAAACATTAGAACACAGAAGTTAAAAAAATAACTGAATTAAAATTAAATACATAAAAACTAACACACACTGGTCTCCCACCAGATTGTCCCCATATATAAAAAAATGAATATAAAAGGAAAAAAGAGACTCCAATCCATCCTTGAGTCTCACATCATCTCAATCACCAAACCATATAAACAGCTCCATCATTATCATGTAATAATGATCCATTACCCAATTTGATCATATATATAAGTAATAATTCTTCTTGGGGACCAGAGTGTCATAACCTCTCGAGAATGGTGAGAGTATAACATAGTAGGGAACCAGTAATAGAGTTTGATACGTAACTAGTAAATGTCTTTCTGTGTATGTGATATTTATAGATAAATAAATTTATAAACTATTTAATATAAATAAATAAATCACTATGGATCTACAGGATCTAATGTGACACTTGTGACCACACCTAACTCATCTTATTCTAAACTGTCTCTAAGCATCTCATGAAACTGTTCATACTATTATATCATTTTAAAATAGTTCCCATCCTATTTTTTAAATCCAATATCAATGTGTAACGTTCAAGAACATTTTCCCAGGTGAATGGACCTAAGAAATCTAATTGTAGGAAGCCCACAACCAATTCCACCTATGAAATAAAATACTATCACACCCAATGGTATATTCCTAAACATCCTGGGAAGTGAAAAAACATCTAGTATCGGCCAATTCCCATGCTCCTAGGTAAATAGAGTTTCAATGTCCATGGAGTTTATTCCATGAAATCTTGGGAATTCCTACATTTGTAGTCACGTCATCAAATACAGGGGGATTAAATAAGCAATTACATTGACTTGAATGATGAATCCCATTATCCTAATAATTCCACACTCATCAAGATCAATGTTGAATCTCTGAATCTTAAGAACTCCATACATTAGGATCATGGTTGAATCCCTACATCCTAAGAGTTTATGTTTTTGATTGTAGTGAGTTTTTTTGTTTGATTGTATTGAGTTTTTGTGTGTTTTCTGTGTGAATACAGGTGATTGAACTGAGTTTTCTTAGTATATTTATGTTTTCAGTGAGTTTTATGTGTTTTTACAGTGAGATTTTGTGTGTTTTCATTGTGATTGCAGGTTTGGGGTATGTTTTCTGTGTTTTCATTGTTTTTTTCTGTTATTATAGGTTTCAGGTTACTTTCCTTTTTTCTATTTTCTATGGGTTTTCTATGTGATTGAAAGTTGTAGTTTTTTTGTGATTGTAGGTTGTTGTTTTTGTGTGTTTGCAGTGAGTTTTTGGGTCTTGTATTGTGTTTGTAGTGAGTTTTCTCTGTGTTTTCTTTGTGATTGCAGGTTGTCTATTGCTTGCATGTTTCTGTGTTTTCTGATTGCAATTTGTAGGATGAATCACTGCATTTGATTATAGGTTGAATCTCAATTTTTATAGGTTCTGGCTGGCTTGAAGTGGCGGGCTGGAAGAGAGGTGGCTACTATTTTTTTTGAGAAGAGGAAATTCCAACGGTTCTATGAACTATTGGTATGCATATTGAGAAATGTAGGGAAACTGTTTGAGATCCTTTGGTATACATATATCCGAACAGTTTCAATGAAACCGTGGGAATAGAGAGAGTTGTAGGTGGTATACCAATGGTTCTTAAATCGTTATTGCATACCCATACTACTCAACCTATGGAAATGGTTCACTAAACCATTGATATAGGTGTATACCAATAGTTCACTGAACCGTTGGTCTAGTTGTATAAACCGTTTAAACCTACGGTTATTAACTATTGGGAAACAATTACAAACAGTTTCATTGAATCGTTGGTATTTTGAAAATCCAGGAAACTATCCCAATAGTTAAATTTGGAACGGTTGGGAAATGTCTATACCCATCCCTCACAACCCCATGGTTTATTAAACCATTGGGATAGAGTATCGCAACGGCTTCACAACATTTTTCAACAGTTTCTAATGGTTGGTATAAGCTTATTCTACAGTAGTGAATAGTTATCTATCTATGAGAAAAATATGAATGATGCTACAAAAGTTCAATGTTTCATGCTATCATCCCAAACTATTGATATTTTGAAGAACAATTCAGACATGTATGTATGTATAATTATGTATCACCTTAAGTATATATATCAAGATAATGAGAGACAAGTGATATTTGACATCTCTATTGTTTTGTTTACAACTAATCATGGGGATTTCGTGCTAGTAAGGTCTCATGTAGTTAATATTATTGGCTATATTGAGCATTTAAATTTCTTAGGGATTAAATTCGCAAATATTTTGGGCATAGATATCATACTTTACTCACTTCCAAATACCATCACCATTTTTATTGTTAATTATAATAAGAAAAACAATGACAATATACTTTTAAACTCCTTACTTTGATTCTCCATGTAGATAAAGATATGGGGCATGATAAGTCCATGGTCCTTATTATGAATAAGAAAAGGAAGATAAAGGTGAAGCGTTACAAGATTCAAAACATGTTTAATTATCTTGAAAAACATCCTTATAAGAAGTGGTCGATCCATATGCAGGACAAGTATATTTTGGCAATATGTTTTGCATGTGTCAAGCATGTCCACGAAAAGAAGAACATCATAAAAAAAGAAAGGCGAAGCTAAATGTGTGTTCATTATCAAGTATAATATTTCAATATCTACACATTGGTTGTTAGATATTGGTTGAATTGGTCACATATATATCCCAATGTAGTAACCAAGTAGATTATGAATGATTTATAAAGGAGTGGTGGATCTATGAGTTTCCAATGGAGCGGGGATAGCTATTGTAGCCATTGGTGGCTACAAAATTTCATCGCCAACCAAAATGATTTTGGTTTTAATATATTTTAATTATGTGTTAATGATTAGTAGGAATATAATTTATGTATCATTCATGGATTTAGATTGTCATATTTTAATTTTTGAAATAAAAGTTGATTATTTTATAAAGACATCATATTTTATACTATGGAAAATTTAAATAACTGTCATTAGGTATTAAATAATTAAATCCAAGTATTGCAAACAAAAATTTATCATGTTCACATGAATCATATAATACCCATCTATGGAATCACTATCATGATCATGTAAATGGTAAGCATTTGAGAAATCCCTCTCAAGATGTTTATTTACACTCTATTGATCTAAAAGCACTTGAAATATTTAATTCTTGTTTACAAGGAAAAATGATAAAACTATCATTCAGTGGATAGGGTGAATGAGTATCTTAGCTTCTAGGATTGGTACACAATTATGTTTGTGGTCCATTACCAGTGGAAGTTATAGGTGTCTAATTTTATATTATTTGTTTTATTGATGACTTGAGTGGATATGGTTATGTTTATTTAACAAGGTATAAGTATGAGTCTTTTGAGAAATTCAGAATATTCATGAATGATGTAGATAATCATATTATAAATATGATAAATATGTTTCAATTGTATTTAGGTGTTGAATATCCAAACCAAGGGTTTATCAACTTTCTATGGTAGTTTAGGGTTCCATCTCAGATCACAACACCTCACATAACACAGTAAAATAGAGTTATTGAAAGGATGAATCTTACCTTGTCGGAAAATGTAAGGTCATTGATGGTTCATGTTGATTTACCATTATCCTTCAGGGTATATTCATTAAAAATTGTAGCATAGACATTAAATTGTGTAGAAACTATAGTGGAAAATGGAGTTCCATTTGTGTTATGGAGTGGAAAGAATCCCATTTTGTATCATACATGTTTATGGGGTTATGAGGATTTTTTAAGGCCTTATCATGATAAAAAATCCTTGATGCACAAAATGTATCTTTATACTCTATCCCATGGAAATGAAGGGATACTACCTACGCAGACCCTCATACAAGATAATGATTGTTTCTAAACAATCAAAATTTCCTGAGAGGGAAAATCCAAAAAAAGGATAGTGAGAGAAAGATTGACTTCAATACAGTTGATGCTCAAGTTGCACAAGTGTTTCTACTGGAAGAGTTTCCACAGGTCCCTATGTAAGATTCAGTTCTGAAAACACAAGTACTATGTAGTAGAACAAGTGAGTTATAATAACTAGAGAGATATGGGGTTTTAGTCATTGAAGTAGACTAATTATTAGTGACAATTAAGAACCTCTTTCTCACAAAGTAGCTGTGGGGAGCTCAGAAGTTGTAAGATGGAATGAAACCATGAATTATAAAATGGATTCCATGTATGAGAACCATGTTTGGGTTCTGGTCTATGCGCTATTTCATGTAAAACCCATATGGTGAAAATGGGTATTCCAGAGAAAACCAAAACATATAATGTAATGTAAATACACATAAATAATGGTCAGTGGATAAAGGATTTAAATAGAACCAATGAAATGACAACGATGAAACCTTTATAATAGTTTCGTGTTTAAATGAAATATAATTCAACTTGATATATCATCTTACTTGAACTTTTAAATTTAGAATATGGATGTCAAAATAGATTTCCTTAATGGTAAATTTCATAAAGATGTCTATAAGAACCAAATTGAGCTGATTGTGACTCTAGGTGATTCCCAAATGATTTTCAAGTTTCAAATATCCATTAATGGATTTAACTGATCATTGAGGTCATGGAAAGTTTGATTAGAGGAAGATATAAAAGAAATTTGTTTAATTAAGACCCAATGTGAGCCACATGTTTATATGATATTAGTGAGAATGTGTTAATTATCCTAGTAATACATGTTGATGACATATTAATTTTGGGAAACAACATACGAGCCTTACTGTCTGCAAAGGAATGGTTAATAAAATATTTCTCTGTTATGGAATTAAGTTAAGAAACCTGTATTCTAGGGATCAATATCATACTTGATATATCGAATATGATACTAAGACTATGTAAAAGTATATACATTGACCATGTACTAAAGAGATTTATTATAGAACTATCCAAGAGGGGATTGGTTCTGGTTTCAGATATTATAAAAATTTGTTTGAAAATGTGTCCTTAGAAACAAAATGATAAGAAATGATGAGTAATATTCCATGTTATTATATGATAGTATCAATCCTGTAAGACATGGTTTTTAATATACTTGATTTTTCCAATGTATCGATCATAGTAGACATATATCAATTAGATCAAGGACAACAACATTGGTTTGGTATTAAGAATATCCTCGAGTATCTGAGAGGAACTAAGGATATGTCCCTGGTGTATGGGAAAGATGAGGAGTAGGTCATCAAGGATTATAATAATGCTAGTTTTCAAATAAATCAGTATCAACTGAATTCATAGTCATGATTTTTTTATCAATGGAGGAGTGGTGATATTGAATAGTTCAATGAAGTCAGTATTCATTAATTCTTTGGTGAAGTCTGAGTATATGTTAACTTATGATGCAACCATGGAATGCATTTTGGTATGAAACTATGTCTAGGACCTTGATGTGGTACATTGTAGTAAATTCCCTATCACATTTTATTTTGATAACACTACAGTGGTGGCTCTTGTAAAAGTTACAATGTCACTCTATTAGACAAAGAACATAAACTAAAAGAATCACCTCTTGAGGTATTTTTATATAAGGCGTGAATTTTTATTAAGAAGAGCACCCATAGGGGAAAAAATGGCATAACCCTTGACTAAAGTCCTATCTCAGTAGAGGCATGAGTTTCATTTGAGATCTAGTGGATGGAAGGTTGTTAGCAGTTCGCTCTACTGTAAGTGGGAGTTTGTTGGGGTTTGTGCCCTACAACAAAATTCTATGTACTTTATGATAAATTTTATTCATTTTTTGAATATTAATGTACTCTTTATCACATCATTATTTTTTTCTACGTAACATATTATGTGATAATATCCTAAGAGTACTTGTCTCACTAAAAGGTCATAGAAATGTCCTACTATGATGAGAACTCATAAGTGATAAGACATTATTCGTACATTTATGTTCTATATCTTGATGATATCATTTTAGGGACATAAATGATATATGCTATCATTGGTGGAGACTCATAGTACTTTAGGGCACCTTCTAATGGTTTATGCCCATTAGAAATAACTAGTGTAAAATATTATGATAACAAGAACCGCTAATAGAAAATCCAAATTCATATGGGTCATTAGATTTTCTAATATATGGATGTGTATATTGATCCTCAGACATTAATATTATTATCAATGAATATTATAAGTCATATACTTTTATTAATTGAGAAAATCCAAGATTATATATATTTATATTGATGTGGGATATGTTTGGTTCTTCACAAGTAATATTGCATTAATGAATAATATGGGAAAGGATTTGTCCCTTCTAATCTTTAAAAAAAGATGATATCTTAGACCCTTTAATGGAATCATATTTATTAAATAAATTCATGGCCATTGTGCTCTATGGGAAATATTTATTTCAATAAATTCAATGAATGGGTCATCGAGAACATGGGATGATGTCACCAGCTAACAACCATCTTGATTAGAGACAACATGATAAAAGGATTATATTATACAGTAAACTTCAGTGTGAGGTATTATGTAATTGTAGAATTATCGTCATTCTCTATGGATTCCTTGGTGTGTAGTAAGATTATGACCCCATAATTTTGGTTACAGTATCTAATTCCAGTGAGAATGAGGCCTACAGGTTCAAACAATAATTGTATCCAGAAACTTAGTTAAATAATATATTTCTTTTTATTATTTAACAAGTTTAAAAAATATTATTCCCATACATGGATTAATAATTATTCATGTTTTTTTGATCTCATATATTTTATCCCCAATTATTTGAAATAATGTTATGTGAGAATAATATTTAATAAATTTGTTAATAAATTTTTAGGGAATATAATATTTATATTTTTATTAGTGAATAATGAACTGATATTTATTTGTTAAATAAATAGTCATTATTCAGGATTGATAAGTATTGTAGAGGAATGAAAGACTGAGATTAATGGTCTAGAAAAAAATAATATGTATTTAATGTTATTTTCATATGTTCTATTTAATTTTAATTCATTATTCTAGAACATGTCAAGAAATTATAATATTATTAATATTATTACTGACATGGTGTTATGAAGGGATTGAACAAATAATAATGGGAACTTGTGAAATTAATTATTTCTAAACCAAATAGTTTATAAACCCAATTATATTAGTTTTCAATAGATTCAATTTTTTTGTGTCGGCCATACAACAAATTGAGAGAATCATCTCAAGCCCTAGAGAGTTCCCTCTCCAAGAAAGCTCCCAAAACCAGAGATCAATCTTCCTCTGTCATCCACTCTCAATTTAAGAGAGATCAAATAGAATGTATTGAATGTGATTCATATGGAGATTATATGTGAATGATTCATGCGTTATGATCAGCCGCAGTAGTGCTCAAGGATTCCTTTGGTGACATTCATAGTTTTTTGGAACACATGTGGCTCACTACTAGAGGCAATGTTTTCGTCATTCCTACAATGAAATGATGGTACAAAATAAATCTATTATTAGGTACATGAATGTGGATATAATTAATCCAATGTAATCATTTAATTGGTTAAATAAATTATAAATATTATGTTATGATCATGTTCCTGTTTCTGATGTTTTATCCCTTTTCTATTTTCATTGATTCAATTCTGTTTATTACATCATTAATCATCTTGAAAATATCATATTGATCATCAATAAAAAAACTAAATGATAGGCATGGAACATCTCACTCTTCTGTTGATCCCAAATCCTTCACATAGTAGTCAATGTTCACTACAAATATGTAATGCCATATCCATGGGTCTACTATAGCTGGTACCCTGAGATAATGTAGTACATAACTCCAGGCATGCCTCCCCATATTCCAGAGAATTTAGACATGTAGTTAGGGTCTAATGAGATGTGTGGGGACACTATATGCTATTTATCTGAGTAATACACAAAATAAAATAGTAAATCAAAAGAATCAACCAAAAATATGAAAATGAATTACCATAACAACTTCTAAAAACTTGGTATATGCCCACAAACAACAATAAAAATGTCATGTCACGTCATACAGTGCCAAGGGAAAAAGTAAACCAAAACAAAATAAAAAATGAAGAATCCCAAAAATGTGTCCCAACACTATGTATGGTCTCCTCCTCCATGAACAACCCAAGGCCAAATCATTCATCTTGAAAAGGGTCCATTTCCCTAGTCCTAGTCTTCAACAATGAATACTTCTCGGTAACCAAATGGTAGCCTGATCAGGGTTTGAGTGAAACATTAAAGGACACCACCAATGGTGTATACAAAAAACTAGTATAATATAGTATATATAGAAGTTCATGTAATAATAAAACTGAAAAATAAAACCTCTTATGATATTTAACATTCATTACATTAGTTAATTTTATTTCCTTATTCAATTTTTTTATCTATTTTAATCGAACCTACTATGGCCCATTCCAGTTGTCTAGACCTTGATTCAATAGGGTGATAGGTTAGAAAACATGGACCCTCAATCCATTAATCTTATTGGGATTTAGAATTCCATGTTTGACCATCCTAATGACGATATGGATCTCAATGTCTGTACCCTTGGGTTCAATAGAATTAGTTCATTCCTAGAATAACTAATGGGCATAGGGGTGTGCGAGCATCAATAAGGCCCACCCATGCAAGTGGATCATTAGTCCAACATCCCACTACCATATATCAAAATCACATGGTATCATCATTATTAACCATTTAATAACCAAATATAACAAGATTTTACCATTTTAATTTAGTCACATTTTAAATCTTCCTTTCTACCGTCATAGTCTAAATTCTTAACAGAACTATATTTGACCATTTAAATAATTACATCCATTTGTACCCATTTTTAAAATCCATTTAACCGTGTGGAAAATTCACTCTTACAAATTATCATAGTCATACATTTACAAGTCATCAATTAGTTAACCCTTCATGTTAATCCAAACATCCCATATTTCTTTATTCTAGGTTATTCACATTTGTCATTTTTTTAATAACATAAACACCAAAATTTATCATTCAATAACCCAATATTTTATGTTAATGAGAGGGGACCACCCCATGGGTGTTCATAGGCTAGGTAAAAACATCCTCCTAAAATCCCATAGGACCCATGATGGTTCTAAAACACCAATTAGATACACAATTAACCATTTATTATCTTTGGGAAACAAAACAAATCATAACAGAACCATTATCACAACCACAATCTCATAATCAGCATCAAGATTGTGGGATATAAACTTCAGGACTACCTACCTCAAATTCATAGAATAATTCTCACTTAACCATATCCCTTGATTCAAACTCATGAATACCTTCAATCCAAAACTTAAAATCTCCTAGAAAAATAGTTATTAGAGATTTGGGAGGAAAATAATGATCATAAAATTCATATTCCATAAAATTAAGGCATAAGGTGTGTTAAACATACCCATATCTTCAATTCGCACCCAACAATTATCCAAGTTGAATATAATTGGGGGAGAACCATCTCATGGAAGTTTTAGAGGTTTTGGATCATCGCCAAGGTTTCTATTGGGTGAAAATGTCATAAATTTGGTGGAGGTTTCATAAATCCTAGGGTGGAAATGATAAATCACACCAATGTTTAATGAGGTTCAGGGGTTGGCTGCATAGTCAGCCAACCCGTGTGCCAACCATGCTCCATCCTCTTTCTAAATGGATTTTGGGTCTCCTAGTCCCAGGAGCCCATATGGTTTGAAAAACCATGTAAAAACCCTTCCAGTATGGATATGTTCAATCCAACAAGGATTGGTCTGCCATCATGTATGTTTTACCAACTGTGCTTAACTTCTCTCCAAGGTACTTGGTTCTGGAACATGGTTATAAATAAAAATTTTACAACCATTAAACCTACACCAGATGTCCAATTTTCCCCCTTTTCATGCCCCAGACCCTTAGGGAACCCTTGAGACTCCTCATATTCTCTAGATATGCTTCATTAACCATTTTAAGAGAGTTTAAACTAGAACATAAAACAAATTTAGGACACTTGAAGTTTGGGATATTAAAACATCCCCACCATATAACAAATCATCCTTGAACCACACTTCCAAAAATAACTATGTCTCCAAGGTAAAAATTATTGGGCCACTAGGTCTACATATCCCCCCCTCTCCCATGTTTTTCCCTGTAAATTACTATTATTACATAATACACTGACCATATGAAAAACCATTCTTATTAAAACTCACACACATTAATCCACAATACGAATCGCATGATCCTAAAAGGAAACATCAACCTAAAGCTCTAAATCATCAAAATTTATCACATAATAAGGGTTGGGGTGATAATATTGAATTTTTGACATATAAAAAGTAGCACGCATATCAATATACCACTTGGGAAGATCCAATAGGTATTACATTGGTCCAATCCTATCCCTAATATCAAACTTACCCCATATACATGGGAACCAATATACTCTATTTTTGGATCTTATGGTGTCCCTATATTTGTGACACCCAAAGGAACACATGATAACCCACTAAAAACTCCATAGTTCGATGATGTTGATCAGAATATGTCTTCTGCATACTCTGAGCTATTTCCATACATTTTTGTATCAACTACCACTACTCTGAGGTCTCTTGCATGATACTTGTCCCTTATAACTCTAATTCCCCAGCTTCCATCCACCTTAATGGGGATCAACATGGTTTACCATGTAGCGCCTCATATGGTGTCATCTAAATATTTTTTTGGTCACTATTTTTATAGGAAAACTCCAAGGGTGCTAAATAATTTTCCTAGATTCCAAAAAAATACAAGAAACATTCTCTAAAAATGTTATCTAGTTCCAAGATATTACACTATGATTTCCCATATTTTTTCTAGTAGAAATATGTACTTAAAAACACCTAGTTACCAAGTTCCTTATACATGTTGTTCTAGATGTACGAAATGAAACATGGTTCATTATTTGAAATGATAGTTTGTGTCACCCCATAATACCGCACTATCTCCAATTATATAAGTCATCTAGTTGATCCACTATAAGAGTCTCTCAAATGGGTAGGAAGTGTTCCACAAATTCCAACCAATCGAAAATATCACATATATAATCACTCTTATGTAGTTTCCTTGTAAGACCCACCACAAAATACATTGTGATATCATTCCTCTGCAATTCTTGAATGCGAATTGTGGTATACCACCCTACTACTGGTTCTCGGTATTCACCTGCTAAAAGGTGTAAGACCACAACATGAAACTGAAATTATTTCCCTTTTTACCAAGCCAAAAAACTATCCATAATTATCATGAAATTTTTTGTTTTAACTATGATGAACTCAAAAATTTTACGAATTAAATTCATTCATCAGCTCCTTTTGCATACATTTGGTCACAAAAAGACTACTTTGAACATATTAAATCTCTTTGTCTCTAAAAATTTAGTTAGAAGGTGTCTCTCCACCTTCATGATGTTCCCTCAAGGACAAACAATCTAGATTCTCATACTGCCTCTCCTTGATCTGGATCAGAAGTGTGGACTCAAGTCCCCAAGATGTGATGGTAACCTGTCCTCGGCCCTCCAAAACCTCTTTATGCATCTTAAGGAATAAGGAAATAATTTTCCACATAGAACTAAACTCATGTTATATCATAGTAGAGATCTTTCTACCTAAATCATATAAAATAATGGTACCTTTATCATGGGTGTATGCCTACTCAAAATTGAAAGACTGCAAGTACTCAACCCATCAAAACATTCAAATATTCAAATATCACTGGGAAATGATGTAATTTGTAATTTTATGGTAATTATACATAATAATCATTTAACCCAATTGCTAATTCCACCAAAAATTTAAATAATATGCCACTGAGGACAAATCAAGGTTGTGCATTGTGTAATTTCGATCATGCGGCCTTAATTTCTATGACTCATATGCCACAACCTAATCTTCCAAGCTCAACAGTACCCAAGAACAATATTAGATGCATTAGAAAATAGAGTATACTCCTTACCAGGCTCAGGAAAGATCAATGATGACATGGTAGTTAAATGATTATTTATCTCCGTTATAGAATTTTAACATGATATAGACTATTTAAGAATCAAACCCCTATTATTTGAGCCCATAACGTGGTGTTGTTATGTGAGAGAAGTATTTCAAAAACCTTCAATAATATCCCACCAGACCAAGAAATATCCCGACGTCAAAAATGTCACGACCCCCTCCCCACAAATTGTACCCCTCCTTGGCCGGCAATGTTAGAAGGGAGATAATGACCCCCGATTCCCGCCTCTAGTAGGCCCCGGGTTGGAGACTAGCACCGAAGGTATAATACACACACAAATGGGAGGCATTACCCTCTATGAGAACACATGCAGAAGAGAGAGATAAGATAGAAACCAACCAACTCCAACTCAGAACTGAAGTATAAAAGAAAACCCAAGTGCACATATGTAATGTCATACAAAATTACTACAACTGAATGGGAAAACTGCAAGTACGCAAAAGAAAGTAAAAACAGTAGCG
Organism: Viscum album; assembly: GCA_963277665.1. Classification (NCBI taxonomy): domain Eukaryota; kingdom Viridiplantae; phylum Streptophyta; class Magnoliopsida; order Santalales; family Viscaceae; genus Viscum; species Viscum album. The sequence goes on along the minus strand of OY728151.1, from coordinate 1,444,094,017 downwards.
ACCACAAGCCCGAACAGCTCCTGCAACCACAAGCTAGTAGTAACCAGCCTGATCTCCAACCTGCTTCCAGTGACCTAAAAAATAGTTTATATACACATTGGGTTAGTATAATAGTATACTTAGAAGGATACTCCCCAAAGCCTCTCGTGAAAAAGTAAAGAAAGCATGCTAAAGCACAGTGAACAACAAGTGAAACTAACTCGTCACCTAAATAGGTATACTAAGTTCCCAAACTCACCATGGATACTCTCACCATGTAACGCATACAAGAATATATCATATAGTAAGAATATAAAGGGTAACCCACTACTACTTCCCCACTGGTTTTCCACTTTTCCCCAATGACATGCACCATGTGCTTCTCTCTCCAAAGGCTTACCCACAGACATCTGGGCTAAGCTCCATAGTCTGCACCTCGTGCACCACAAAGTCTTGCCCGCAGACACCTGGGCGAAGCACCACACCATCCTCACAACCAAAAGTAACCAGGTAAGTTTCCGGGAGCCACCATAGCCCACATAACGTGTATCATACGTCGGGTATTATACCTCAAGCCATTACAACCCATACACCCAGTAAGGATCCTCAAGCCATCACAACCTATACACGTTACACCTATAGTAGTCCATAGGATACTATATCCAGAATATATGTGTGTGAAATAACCACAATCCATTACATCCCTCTACACACATATATGGGGAAACTAGCCACTGTGCTTGTTGGTACAAGTATCTACCAAGAGATGAGAGCGGGGCCAGAGGGGGTAGTCATCCATTCAACCTCCCATCAGAATTTTGGGGAAAACACACCCCCCAGGGCTCAGAATCCCCAGGGTGTCAGTTTCCGTTACTAAAAGGGTGGATTAGCGTATAGAAACACAAAAGTAAAAAATATATATAACTCACAACCACACTATGGGAATAACCTATTCTTAGTCTCAACTGCAGCAAACGTCTCTCGGACTCTGGGATGCTATTTCTAAGACTAGGTATCTTATAAGCACACAACCAATTAAAGAACTTCATTAGGTCACTTTATTCCCTTTTTCATCAATTACACTTTACGTTAATTAGCTCTTTGCGCATTAATTAACCATGAAAAAAACCACTTTAAACATCATTGGAATCACATTCAATATCAACTTTTCCTTTAAAAGTTATAGCATCACCATTAGATTCCAGCATCTCCATCCGCATGGATTATCACCATTTAATCAATATTTCATTATAGAATTACTTTCCCATATTCCCAGGCATTCTATAATATCACCCTATGCTACTAAACACAAGGGGGCTCTACACGGTGAGTAGATATACTACCCGTCAAGTCTTTGCTGCCTATAGCAAGAGCGTAGACCCATTCCTTCTCGAGAGGCTAAACACGGAAACCACGTGGAATACCCCGCGTGTCTTCGACTCTTTCGGAAGGAGGGTAAGCAAGACCAGTTTCCTTGAGCAGTTGGGAAAAGTAAAGCAGATAAATAACAAATCAAAACCACCAACATCCAGCCATTACATCCATCCCATACCATCATCCCTGGTGTCCTCCCCGACACCCACATGCATAAACCGATGCATCTCACCACCCTAGACGTCACCCGCTGCCACAATCACAAGGTATCCATGCCTCCACATATCACAACATCCCTCCAAGGTCACATCACATCACAAGAAGAAGGAAAACAAACATCACATCAATGGTCTCTTGGCCCTTTTACAATTAGGAGGGTAATAAAGAACCCTTTAAGAAATTATCAAACAATCCGTTCTTTAATCCATATCGAATTAACAGGTTTATTATTCGTAGATTCCAAATTCGGGAAACCTTATCAGTAAGATATCACAAATAAATAAAAATTCGTACTGCACTAATTTGATTGACATTAAATTACAACAAGAGCCAGATTCATTTTCATGCCTCATTATATTTATCCAACACTTATCAATTAATCTTGGTTTACGTTCTTTACCGATTTCCATCAAGAACAAATAGATAAACAAATCATGAATAGATATCACACTATCTAGGAAAACAAGAGGCAATAACATACGATAGATATCAATTTATTTATCCAGTTAAATATTTATTATGTCAATTCCATTGTGATCCACTAGGATAAAACATAATAACGATACAGTTGCACGTAAAAGAAAAGGGAAGCAACAAATTCCCTACCGTGAAGAGTTTTTAATGTTCTTTATCCACACAATGGGTCATGATCCTCTTCTCATGACAACTGCATCCACCTGAGGATGCCACGGTACGTCCGCACCAACCAATCCCCAAGAAAAACCCATTAGAAGCATGGAGATTACATGATAATATGTAAAGGAGAACAAGAGAAGATGATCCCCGAAGGAATGATGATAAAACATACCTTATATCGAAGAATGATCGACACAACTTTGTTGCATCAAAAATAGAGAGGAACCAATCAGAGGAGTAGGGTTTGATTGTGAAACTCCTACGAGAAGGATTGAACGGTTCTAGAAGTAGAGAGAAAAGAGGAATAACAAGGGAGGATGATATCTTATACCTTTTTAAGATTTAATGGGGAGACGGTTCAAGATCCGCTTAATTATTCATTAAAAATGGATCACACTTACCCACGCGGTTTGACCATGTAAAAATATCCCGGTCTTCAGAATAATTAATATAGGATTTATGGCCTTCAAATCGTCCATAGAGTCCTTAAAATAAGGCTTTAAATATATTTTACGTCAAAGGAAACATGAAAAGGGGAAAAAACTGTAGGAAGCTGGAAACACTGTGAAACTGATCTGTGAAACGGATCTGTGAAATCGATCTGTGAAACCTATATGTGAAACCGATCTATGAAACCGATCTGTGATACCGATTTATGAAACCGATCTGTGAATCCAATCTATGAAACTGATCTGTGAAACCGATCTGTGAAACCGATCTGTGAAACCGATCTGTGAAACCGATCTGTGAAACCGATCTATGAAACCGATTTATGAAACATTGTACACCTACCGATACTGTTCATAAAACTGGAAACATTGTTCACAGAAATGGAAATTTGGAAAAGTGTTGGGGATAAGTCACCTTGACCTCCTGGAACACCTCCAACACCACATTTTCACAAATTAATGGATCATAGGGGTCAGGGCCATTGCATCAGATACCTCTCAAAACATTCTCGTCCTTGGGAATTCAAAACCCACCTAAAGAGACAAAAAAAGAAATGGGGTCCGAACAACCACCCATCGAGATACCTCTCAAAAGAGAGCAGGCCACAAAAGGAACAAAAGATGTTTACAAATAAAACAAGAAAGGTCTAACCATGAAGGGAACATCATTACATGAAAAGAGTTAAACATTAAACATCTCTGGGTACTGAGCACGTATCTGTGACTCATGCTCCCAGGTACTCCCCTACATGCCACTGTGTCGCCACAAGACACGAACTAAGGGGATAAAACACCCACACAACACATTCTCCTTACGGACTTGGATCTCCACAGGTCACTCCTAGAAGGTTGCATCATCATTAATATTGATCTTTCCCCAATAGATATCATGAGAGTCATCATGAAGATAACGACGGAGCTGTGATACATGGAAAACATCATGTACCCGAATCATCTTTGGAGGAAGTGCTACTCAATACGCTACAACTCCAACATGAGATAACTCCTTGAAAGGCCCAAAAAACTCAGAAGAAAGCTTACTTCCATGACCAGAACATCACTGCCCATGACGGGGAGTCACCCTCAGAAACACATGATACCCAACATTAAACTCCAAGGGTCTCCTCCTTTGATCAAAATATGATTTCTGATGATCTTGTGCTGTCTTCATCCTCTCATGAATCACCTGAACCATCTCTATTGTATTCTGCACTAGTTCCGGTCTGAGAATTGCTGACACTCCGACCCCAGTCCAGCACAATGGAGAACGACAAGGCCGACCATACAAGGCTTCAAACAATTCCATACCGATGGTGGAGTGAAAAATATTATTGTAAGCGAAATCCAACAAGGGTAAGTGCCTCATCCAAGAACCTCCAAAGTCAAGAACACAAGATCACAACATGTCTTCAAGATTCTGGATAGTTTGCTCTGTCTGACCATCTGTTTGAGGATGAAAAGAAGTTCTATGGAATAGTTGAGAACCGAAAGCATGTTGGAGACCCCTCCTCACCCTGAAGGTAAAATGAGGATATCGATCAGAAATTATCATCCTAGGGACTCCATGAAGTCTCACCACCTCCTCCATATACTGCCTTGACAAAACTTCCACTGAGCTCAACTCCTTGATCGCTATGAACTGGGATGATTTTTGTTAAATGATCCACTACCACCCAAACAATTTCATGTCCTCCCGGAGCTCGAGGTAAACCTGTAACAATGTCCCTTGATATGTCCTCCAAATTCCACTGAGGAATCTCTAATGGTTGGAGAAGACCACCAGGAACACAGTGTTTGGCCTTCACATTCGGGCAGACTAAACATCGCGACACAAACTCTGCATCCGCATGCTTCAGCCCAGGCCCCCAAAACTGACTCCTTAAGGATCGGTTCATCTTTTTCACACCAGGATGTACTACTAAGGGTGAACTATGGAACTCTCAGAGAACCATATTTCGCATCGTCAATGGAATAAAAAGCCTTCCATGATACAACACTCGGTGTTGTTCGTCATCTGACCAACCATCAGGGGCCTCATCACAATCAACTCGGTCTCTCCAAACCTCCACGTCTAGATCTACCAACTGTGACTCTTCCACATTATGAATCAGGTATGACTGTACCGTCATCTGAAAAAGACAATCTCTACCCCCAACTTCTCCCATACCAAGATGTAATGCTGATAGTTCTTCCATTACTCTCCATGAATCTCCAGATTCACGCACAACATCATTATGTGACATTTGACTCAGCGCATCAGCTAAAACATTCCCTTTTCCAGGTGTATATGATATTGTGAAGTCGTATTCCTATAAGAACTCCATCCACCGATGCTGTCGTATGTTCAAGTCATGATGGGAGAAAACATACCTTAAACTATTATGAACGGTGAAAACCACAAAGCATTCACCAATGAGGTAATGTCTCCAAAACATCAGTGCAAACACCATGACTGCCAACTCAAGATCATGGGTGGCATATTTACATTCATGGGGACATAACTGCTGAGACCCATAAGAAAAAACTGACCTCTGCTACATGAGGACACACCTTAATCCCAGATGCGAAGCATCACAGAACATCAAACTGAACTCCCTCAGCTAGAAGACAAAGAACTGGAGCACTTAATAACTTCTCCTTTAGTACTAGAAAGATGCCTGACACTAATCAGTCCATATGAACGCTTGATCCTTCCTGGTCAAAGCTGTCAGAGGAGTCACAACTCGGGAGAAATTGGCTACGAACCTCCTGTAGCATCCCGTGAGACCAAGGAAACTTCACACCTCTGAAGCTGTCTAGGGGGATTCCCAAGACACAACTAATTCTATCTTAGATGGATCCACAGCTACTCCCTATTGGGACACAACATGCCCCAAGAAACGGACTTCTCGAGCCCAAAACTCACACTTCGACAACTTCCCAAACAGTTGATGTTTACGAAGAACTCCCAAAACATCATATAGATGTTATGCATGCTCCTCTTTAGATGTGGAGTACACAAGGATGGCGTCGACGAAAACCACCCCAAACTTGTCCAGTAACTCACAGAACATAGCATTCATAAATCCCATGAACATAGCTGGAGCATTCATCATGCCGAACGACATTACAATGAACTCATAATGCCCATGATGACAATGGAAAGCAGTCTTCGGGATATCCTCATCCTTTACATGCATTTGATGATATCCTGACCACAAGTCAATCTTTTAGAACCAACTTGCACCCTTCAGTTGATCGAATAAATAATCAATCTGTGGAAGAGGATTGCAATTCATTATTGTCACTTTTTTTAAGTGACGATAATTGACACACAACCATAAACTGCTGTCAGCCTTCTTCACAAACAAAACTGGTTCACCCCACGGTGACACACTTAGCCGAACAAAACCACACTGCAACAGACCATAAAGCTGTATATGTAGCTCTCGTAACTCAGAAGGGGCCATCCTATATGGAGACATAGATATAGGAGACGCTCTAGGCTGTAGATCTATCCCAAAATCGATCTCTCATCGAGGAGGTAATATTACAACCTCTTCTGGAAAGACATAAAGTTACTCCCCACAACCCTTGGAAATGCCAACTGCTCAACCTCTGAAGAACTTAGCATCATCTCATCCATCAATTATGATATGGATGGAATGCACCTATGACCCATCCGAGGGTCTTTCTCACCAACAAACACCACTAGCTCTCTATCTGCACCAATGAAGACGACATTATTCCTGAAGAAATCCATGATAGCCTGCACTGAATACAACCAATCCATGCCAAGGATGACATCATATGGTTGTATTCGTAAACATAGGAAATCTCCCCAAGAGTGGTGTTTCCCCAACACTAGCTCACAGTCTCTAGATACTTCAAAAAAGTTAGCTCGACCTCCAACAGGCGTTGTCAACGCCAAGGGCACTGGAAGCCTCTCTACCTCAAGTCCCAAATTATGGACAGGGGTAGGTGATATGAAGGAGTGTATTTCTCCAGAATCAAACAAGGTATATATAAAGGTAGAAAACAAGAAAAGGTTACCATGAATGACGTCTAACTCTCTCAGAGCTGGTAACTCTAGAGCATAAAGCTGACCACGACCGCCTCCACGGCCTCTTTGACCCTGATGAAGACCACCACCATAGCCACACTCTACACTCTGAGGACGAGGAGCATCATGGGGTTGTCCTCTGCCTACCCCATCTACCCTCTGCTGATCTAAAGCTGGTTCAACTGGCTTCTGATGCCTCAGCGGATACTACCTCAATAGAGGAACCTGGAGCGTAACACCTGGCGCACGATGGATTCTCTGAAAATTCGGTCAATCCAGCTGCTGATGACCACAACCACCATAAGAAAAACAAGCGCTCGATCCCTTGGCATAGGCCTGAGAGATTCTACCTCTAGAGAAACAAGATGTGAAGGGCTGGGACCTACACCTGGGTGAACAGAAACTCTTCTGCCCTGAAAACCAGGAACCCTGGACCAAAACCTTGCTTCATGAGGGGTCATGATGATCCCCCTATCGTGATGATCCTATCCTGGCCAAAGTCCTCTCGACAACCTCCACCCTCTCCAGCACCTCAAGATTGGTCTTCAGCATAAATGGGGTGACCTGGCGCTGGATCTCTGGATGCAAAGTCTCCTCAAAAAGCCTCAATCTGGCCTCCTCATCTGGTAGTAGGTCCGAAGCATATTGTAAAAGGTTCCTGAAACGGATTCTAAACTCTCGAACACTAGAGCTCCCATGTCGAAGGGTAAGAATCTCCTAGTGACTGGACGCCTTCGCAGTCGAAGAAATAAACTCGACTCTAAACCTATCTTGAAACTCCTCCCATGAGATCACTGACTCCTCACGATACCTGAGGAATAAGAAACACCACTGCCTCTCAGCTCCATAAAGCATTGTCACAACCAAGGAAACCCATTTCTCCTTACAAGCACGAATCAAACTGATTCCTATCTCGACATCCTTTAACTAGTATTCTGTGACTGCATCTGAAACAGATCCCTCATACTCCTACAGACTCTGGCACTGAAACTCTCAGAGTGTCTTCCTCCAAGTGTCGTCATCGTCAACCTCTACCCTGCGACATTCTGCTGGAACAGGCTGATGGTCATTTTCTACCCAAACCTGATGAGGACATTAGCCTGGAGCCATACCTATAAAATAAAAAACCGTTAGAGCTCCTAAGCCTCTAATATGGAAGAATCAAGATTAATTAATTTATTGTTTTCTTTCATTAATTTTAGTTTAACATATCCCAAGGTCCACCCTTTCATACACATGCATAAGAAGAATGATGTATGATCCTTTCCAAGGTCTCTACCCTGCAACTAGTATCACTTTGTTTAGTAGCCATTGTAAACTTAAAGTTCCGTACATCAGATAATAGGGGGCCCTAAATGCCTATGTCTCAGCCAGTCTCCAGTTTTTACCTCTCTTGATAAACATGAAGGAAATCGTTGCCCTACCAACCCATGTAACCTCACATGTGCCTAACTCCAAACTCCATCCTATCCCTCATCCAGCGCTCTGATACCACTCTGTCACGACCCCCTCCCCACAAAGTGTACCCCTCCTGGGCCGGCAATGTGAGAAGGGTGATAATGACCCCCGAGTCCCACCTCGAGTAGGCCCCAGGTTGGCGACTAGCACTGAGGGTATAATAAACACACAAATGGGAGGCATTACCCTCTAAGAGAACACATGCGGAAGAGAGAGATAAGATAGACACCAACCGACTCCAACTCATAAATGAAGTATAAATGAAAATGCAAGTGAACATATTTAATGTCATACAAAAGTACTACAACTGAAAGGGAAAATATCAAGTACCCAAAAGAAAGTAAAAACAGCAGCGACCACAAGCCCGAACAGCTCCTGCAACCACAAGCTAGTAGTAACCAGCCTGATCTCCAACCTGCTCCAAGTGACCAGAAAAACAGATTATATATACATAGGGTGAGTATAACAGTATACTCAGTAGGATACTCCCCAAATCCTCTTGTGAAAATTTAAAGAAAGCATGCTAAAGCATAGTGAAAATCAAGTGAAACAAACTCATCACCTAAATAGGTATACGAAGTTCCCAACCTCACCATGGCTACTTTAACCATGTAACGCATAGTAGAATATAGCATATAGTAAGAATATAAAGGGTACCCTGCTACTACTTCTCCACTGGTTTTCCACTTTTACCCAGCAGAATATGTCCTGTGCATCTCTCTCCAAAGACTTACCCATAGACACCTGGGCTAAGCTCCACAATCTGCACCTCGTGCACCACAAAGGCTTGCCCGCAGACACCTGGGAGATGCACCACACCATCCTCACAACCAAAAGTAACCAGGTATGTTTTTGGGAGCCACCACAGCCTTCATAACGTGTATCATACATTGGGTATTATACCTCAAGCCATTACATCCCATACACCAAGTAAGGATCCTCAATCCATCACAGCCTATACACGTTACACCGATAGTAGTCCATAGGATACTATATCCAGAATATATGTGTGTGAAATAACAGCAATCCATTACAGCCCTCTACACACATATTTGGGGAAACTAACCATTGAGCTTGTTTGTACAAGTATCTACCGAGAGAAGAGAGTGGGGCCAGAGGGGGTAGTCAGTCATTCAACCTCCCATCAGAATGTTGCGGAAAACACCCCCCAGGGCTCAGAATCCCTGAGGTGTCAGTTTCCCTTAATGACAGGGTGGAGTAGCATATAGAAACACAAAAAGTACAAAATATATATAACTCACAACCACACTATGGGCATAACCTAGCCTTAGTCTCAACTACATCTAACGTCTCTCAGACTCCGGGCTACTATTTCTAAGACTAGGTATCCTATAAGAACACAACCAATTAAAGAACTTCATTCGGTAACTTTATTCCCTTTTTCATCAATTCCACTTTATGTTAATTATCTATTTGACATTAATTAACCATGAACAAAACCACTTTAAACTTCATTGGCATCATATTCAATATCAACTGTTCCTTTAAAAGTTACAACATCACCATTAGATTTCAGCATCTCCATCCCCATGGATTATCACCATTTAATCAATATTTCATTAGAGATTTACTTTCCCATATTCCCAGGAATTCTAGAAAAGAATCCTATGCTACTAAACATAAGGGGGCTCAACAAGGTGAGTAGATATACTACCCGTCGAGTCTTTTTCGCCTATAGTAAGAGCATAGACCCATTCTCCCTTGAGAAGATAAACACAGAAAGCATGTGGCATACCCCGCGTGTCTTTGCCTCTTTCGGAAGGAGGGTAAGAAAGAAAAGATTCCTTGAGAAGTGGGGAAAAGTAAATTAGATAAACAACCAAACAAAACCACCAACATCCAGCCATCACATCCATCCCATACCATCATCCCTGGTGTCCTCCCTGAAAACCAAATGCATAAACTGATGCATCTTGCCACCCTAGGCATCATCCACTGCCACAATAATAGGGCCTCCCTACCTCCACATATCACAACACCCCTCCAGGGTCACATCACAACACAAGCAGCAGGAAAATAAAACATCACATCAATGGGATCTTGGCCCTTTTACAATCAAGAGGGTAACTCAGAACCCTTTAAAAATTATCAAACAATCTGTTCCTTAATCCATCTCGAATTAACAGGTTTATTATTCGTAGGTTCCAAATTCGGGAAACCTAATCAGTAAGCTATCACAAATAAATAAAAATTCTTACAACACTAATTTGATTTAAATCAAATTACAAAAAGAACCAGATTTGTTTTCATGCCTCTTTATATTTATCCAACACTTATCAATAAATCCCGGTTTACGGTCTTTATCGATTTACATAAATAAAAAATAGCTAAACAAAGCATGCATAGATATCACACTATCTAGAAAAACAAGAGGCAATAACATACAATATATATCAATTTATTTATCCAGTTCAATATTTATTATGTCAATTCCATTTTGATCCACTAGGATAAAACATTCTAATGATATAGTTGCACGTAAAATAAAAGAGAAGCAACGAATCCCCTACCTTGAAGTGTTCTTGATGATCTTTATCCACACAATGGGCCATGATCCTCCTCTCGTGACAACTGCATCCACCCAAGGATGCCATGGTACGTCCACACCAACCAAACCCCAAGAAATCCCCATTAGAAGCATAGATATTACATGATAATATGGAAAGGTGAACAAGAGAAGATGATCCCGGAAGGAACGATGATAAAACATACCTTATATCGAAGAATGGTCGACACAGCTTAGTTGCATCAAAAATAGAGTAGAACCAATCGGAGGAGTAGGGTTTGATTGTGAAACTCATACGGGAAGTATTTAAAGGTTCTAGAATCCGAGAGAAAAGAGGAAGAACAAGGGTGGATGATATATTGTCCCTTTTGAAGATTTAATGGGGCGGCGGTTTAAGATCCTCTTAATTCTCCATTAAAAACGGATCACATTAACTCATGCAGTTTGACCAAGTAAAAACATCTCGGCCTTAGGAATAATTAATATAGGATTTATGGCCTTTGAATCAGCCTTAGAGTCCTTAAAATAAGCATTTAAATGTATTTTATGTCAAAGGAAACGTCAAAAGGGGCAAAACTGTAGGAAGATGGAAACACTGTTCACCTACTGTTATTGTACACATACCGACCCATGAAACCGATCTATGAAACCGATCTGTGAAACAGATCTGTGAAACTAATCTGTGAAACCGATCTGTGAAACCGATCTGTAAAACTGATCTTTGAAACCGATCTGTGAAACACTGTACACCTACCGATACTGTTCATAAAAATGGAAACATTGTTCACAGAACTAGAAATTTGGAAAAGTGTTTGGGATCAGTCACCTTGACCTCCTGGAACACCTCTAACACCACATTTTCACAATGTAATGGATCAGATGGGTCCCAACCATTACAAAAAACATTATTGGGATTCTCCCAAGAGACAACTACATGAACTTTTTCTAGGTCCACTAACACACCATCCATAGATATTATATGACCAAAAAATGTACCTTGTTGATCCCAAACCTACAATTGGATAGCTTATACTATAGAAGATTCTTTCTCATTGTACCTACGACTATGTCAAGATGATTGGAAAGATTGTCATAACACTACTGGAAAAATACCCTATACCAACGGTTTGGAACAGTTTGTATATGCCTCCAAACCGTTGGTATAGCCTATACCAACAGTTTGGGGGACCGTGGCCAAGTAATCCATGACGATTGGTCTATACCAACGGTTTTGGGAAACCTTTGGTATAGACCTATACCAAAGGTTTTGAAAACTGTTGGTTTAAGTAATATGAAAATATATACCAACGGTTCACAAAACCGTTGTTATATGTATTTCAAAAAAAATATTCGGTGGGATTTGATCCCAGGACCTCTAGTTTATAATTGAATGACCTAACCACTAACCTAACATGACTTTAGTGAACATAATTTCATAAATATATATACGTATTTTCATAATTATTTAAAATTTTTATTTAAATAATTTTCTCGGAAAGAAGAATCGATAAAAAATAAAAGAACCTATACCAACAGTTTTGAGAACTGTTGGTATAGTTCCTTTGATTTTGGGACCTATACCCGTTGGTATAGGGGGGACCTATACCAACGGTTTGGCCAAACCATTGTTATAGGTCCCCCACCATACCAACGTTTGGTCCAAAACCATTGGTATAGGTCCATATAAGAGACCTATACCAACGGTTTTGGCCAAACCCTTGGTATCGGTCCAAATTAATGAACTATACCAACAGTTTGGCCAAAACCATTGGTATAAGTCATATTTCTATTAGTGTAAGTCTGGGTGTACAAAAAGATGACTTCCACAAAAACACATGAAAAACTAATCTATCTATTGTTGGAATATTCAGTTTATCAAAGACATAAACACAATAGGATCATTTTTCTACCTAAATCACATCACAAAAAAAACTCATACATACCATATCATCTCCTAAAAGTGTTCTATGGTATATCATAAGGTATCACCCTTAGATAATAGTATCCCAACCTCAAATCCATTTTGAAGAATACATAAGCAGACAATAGATAATATAAAATTTAATTGATACATGGAAGAGTATATTGGTACTTTACATTTATCTTATTCAGCTTTTGATAAACAAGGAACAAGAGCAACAACCCATCATCATTTTTGAAACATACAACTGGTGAACCCCAAGGTGACGTATTGGGATGGATAAACACTTTTTTCTCCAATTCCTCCGAAGTAATCTTTATCTATAGAATCTCTATTAGTTCTATTCTGTATTGGGGAATTGAAACCAACATAGATCCATACATCCGTTTAATTTTGAACTCAATCTCTGTCTTTGGTGGAGGTCTTGATAAGTCTTTTATAAAGACATATCAAAACTAATCCACTATGGGAGGAAAGAAATCTCACTCAAATCCCCCATCATCATGCACAATACAAGCTACTTGGACTGTCAGCTTAACTAACCACTAATGAACTATCCTAACACGACCTTCATGGATATCATATTCCCCATAGTGAACTTAAGTTTCACCATTAAGGGATTTGAACAATACCCTTCAGCGGTAATAGTCAATATGGGCTCTATATGACATCAATAAATCCATCCCCAAAATCAAGTGAAAACCTAAAATATGAGGAAAAAAGTACCAAAAAAATATGGTACCCACAAACATTGAGATCAAAATCCTTGCATTTTCAGGTGTTCTCTACTCGTACTCCCAACGGTGTTCCAATCAATATGACCCCACACACATATTCCACCACTAGAAATAAATAATTTAAAAACCTTGAATATGTAAAAAAATGTGAATGGCCTGTATCAAATAAAGAACTAGCATGTATGCAGGCCAAAAAGATCATACCTCACATAGTCGACGGTCTAGCCTTTCCCCTCCCAGGTGCAAGATGAACTATTTGAAGATGACCAACCCCTCTACATTTAGCCCCATTATGAGTCCCAGGTCTTGAACTACCCTTCTGATAAAGAAACCATTGTACTAAATCAATATTCCCTCCTCTATTGGTACAACTGGTGGAACTCTATCTTCGTAACAGATATGGAGTTGTTAACCCTCTTTCATTACTCTGTGCGGGCATACATCATCCACTACTACCTTCCAATTATGGATTTCTACATATTATATGCATAAGAACCGTTTTAACACATCCCCAAAAATACAATGGTGGTAGTTGAAACTAACCTCACATGTTTCCATCCTTATACAATAATCGCAGACGTTGGAGAAACTCCCCTGAGAGAAGGTTCCACTTCCATTACTATGTCCACTACTAATTTGGTAAAATTCCTTGCAGATGTGCTTTTTCTATCAAAAAATGTGCCAATATATTTCACAATGTAAATGTTATTTCCACTATTAGAAGCCTCATTTAGATTAGCCCTTGAAATGGGAGCTTGATCACCCACCTCAAAAAACCTTCTTAAATAATAGATATTAAACTAAGGATTGATCCCACATCTAAGACCATCCAAAAATATCCAATCCATAATCATCCCACCTCTTTATATTATCGAATAAAAACACTATAAATATATTAATCATTCATCACAATCTGTCACTGTCATACTTCCTTGAGACAAGTGCATAAACAATTCATCCTTCCTCCACCTCAAGGTCTCAAGGTAAAAGTTCTCTAGGATATTCTTTGGGAAATCCTTCCATGCCATTACATATAATCGATAATCTCAGTCCCATATATACCACAAACATTTTTTTTATCCTCACAACATATAAGCAATAATCTTAAATCTATTTTCAATTGGGGTCTTCAAGTGATCTAGAATCTTCGGTATAGACTCAATCCAAAACTCTATTACTTCATGTCCACCCTCTCCAGAAAATGATAGATGATGCTTCTATTGAAACAATAGCCTAAAATAAATCATACACAGTGTATCCCACCTTAGGTATAACTTTATAAAAACTTAAAATGTGTACGGTTCTCACAGAACTGATCCTCTCCTTTGTTACCCAGTACCAATTATGTTTCCTACTCCACTAGTAGTGGATCATTCTCAGAGATACCCTTTTTTCAACAAACAGGAAGACATCGTCATGGTGGAGTCTCTTTATAATACCACACCCACATCTTTAAGAACATAAATTATAGTTTCATAGTTTGAAAAATAGGTCTCACTACTAGCCATAAGAACACTACTCCACATACACTATCCCAACCAACATAACAACTAACATGAAACTATTTCCCATCCACCCCTAACTTAGGCCACTCAGAATAGGGGTAAACCAACTCTAAATTGTTTCACTATATATCATTCACCATTTTAACCATTCCCTCAACCATATTTCCATTATCTTCAAAATTATATGTATTTATTATGAATTTTCTAATTAAATGTTTTAAAAAATAGATGCATTTTCAATTCTCATACCTGACCATAACTCATTTTCTGTGAGTTCCTAAAATGAGGCAAGCCACATAAGTCTCTAATTTCCAATAATGATTCATTCATATAAAACCACGTGATAAGCTGTATCATAGATAAAATGTCAAAATTAAAAACATCACACTAAAAGTGCATTACTCAAGTTGAAATATCATTAAAATTAAATGAAATACATCAAGAACACCAATCCTAACCTGGGAACATGGTTGTTATAATTTACATGGGTTTGCTACACCCATGAACGATCTCATTTCCAAGTTCAAGAATATTCTATTATCATATACACTTTCCCAAAATAAAATAAATAACAAATAATTACTACTCTGATGCCACTTTTTAATACCCCATATCAAGTGCTACTATAAATGGTTCCATGATCCGGTGTGGTACATATCTTCATATATACCTCCCCATATTGCAGTGACAAGAGACTAACAATTAGGGTTTAATAATACATGTGGGGAGACTATATAAACTTTTTCAGAGTAAGTCACAATTGTTAAATAATAAATCAAAAGAATTAACCCAAATGATAAACATTCATTATCCTAATGACATACAACAAATGGGTACATTACCACAACCAATAATAAATATGTCATCTGTTTTCACATAGTTCCATGTGATAATGTTTTCCAAAAATAATGAAAAATTGGTGAATTCTGAAAATGGATCCTAACACCGAGTCTGGTCCCCTCCTCCATGTCAAGAACAAGCCTAAATAGACCATATATCCTAGGGTCCTTTCCCTTGTAATAACCTGAAATCGTGAAATCTACTTGAGTATCTAATGGTGACTTGGGTGGGGTGTGAGTGAAAATCAATAATCCACCACCAACCATGTTTAAAAAACATTCAGTCTAATATAGTGTATAAATATGTACAGGTAATAATAAAATATAAAAAAAAGTTTAAACATTTAACAAGTATTTCATAAATTATTTTTATTTCATTTTTCCATGATTTATTCATTTTTATCAAACCTACTTCATCCAATGTTGGTCGTGTAAGCCATGTGTCAAAGGGGTCAATGTTCAGAAAACATGGATCTGCATTCCCTAAATCAGAATGAGGATCGGAACACCATGTTTGACCATCCCAAACATGATATAGAGCTCTATTTATATTCCATGGGTTTCAAAAACATCATCCCATTCCTTTAATATCTATTATGTGTAGTAGTGCCTAAGTATTATTCAATCCTTCCCATGGTAGTGGATCATAATTCTAAAATCCCCCTACCATATAACAAAATCACATAATTTCATTATACTTAACCATTTCATTAAAAAAATATAACAAGAGTACACCATTTCCATTTAATCACATTTCCATTCTTCATTATGACCATAATGTTCTCAATTACGAACAAAATTACTTTTACCATTTAATAAATTTCACCCATTTACTCCCCTTTTTCCAATCGATTTAACAATGAGACCAAGCCTCATCAACCAATCATCATAGTCATCAATTTACCCATAATTAATTAATAAACCCATCATGTTAAGATAAACATCGCATCTTTCCATGTTCCTGGTAAATCACATTTAAAAATGGTTTAATATCATAAACCCCACAAATATATCATTTAATATCTTAATATTGCATGTTCACATGAGTGTTCCACACCATTGGTGTTCATATGCTTGGTCAACTCATCCTCATCAGATCCAATGGAGACCATGAGGGTTCCAAAAAACCATTTAGATACCCAAATAACCATTTTTTATCATGGGAAACAGAGCCTAGAATAACGACACCAAGAACACAACCACATATACATAATCAACATCAGGAAGTAGGGATATAACTTGTTTACCACTAACCTCGAGTTTGTAGACGAACTCTTTTTTAACCTTAGCCCTTGATTCAAACTCAAGCACCCCTTCAAGATACAACCTATAATCTATTGAAAAAGTGTTTTTACATCTTATATTGGATAATAAGGATCATACAGTCCCTATTCCAAAAACAATAGGTGTGTTAAACTCAATGGGATCTTCGATTCACACCCAACAGTGATCCAAATGAATTAGAATCAGGGGAGAACCTTCTCTTGAATGTTCAAGAGGGTTTGGTTCATTTCCAATGTTGTTATAGGATGAAAGTGTGAGAAATTATGGTGGGATTTCATCAATAATAAGTTTGGCAATTGGAAATTGTCCAATGTTTAATTAGGATCACATTTTGACCACATGGTTGGCCAAAGCATGGAGAAAAAGTGTGCCACCCTCTGTCCAAAGGGGGCTTGGGTTGCCTGGTCTCCTAGAATCCCACACATTTTAACAAACCATGAAAAAGATATATGGGATGGATCTATCTAGGACTTCATGGTTTGGTGACCCATCATTCCCAGTTTACCAACAATGCACCAATCCTCTCCAAGGCACATGGTTATGAAACACGATTAGCACTAATCATGCACCAACTGTGAAACCTACACTAGATTGTCCCATTTTCTTAAGTTTAATTCATTGAACCCCCATGTCACCCCTAAGACTCCTCATCCACCCAGGAAATTTTCATTAACCATTTTAATGTAAATTAAACTGAAACATAAACCAGGGAGTACCGCAACCAATGTTCATGATCTAACATAATCCCATCATAGCTGAAAAATTCCACTACTGAATCGGGTTCACTCATAGTTATTTTTCAATCTACCTCATGAGATATAAATCATCACCCAATTAATTGGAGAAAGATATATTTCCCACCCATAACATAATAAAAAAACATATATATTTATTCCAAAAGATCATAAAACAATTATCATATTATGAACCAAGAAATAAAATGGGTTTCAAAAACATTTTTTTAAATCATAACCTGTAGAAAAGTGATAGGTTTTTTAATCATTTCATCATTTTATCATTTAATAACCCATGTAAAAAATTTGGTTTCATGTAAATTTTATCATGATATAACCCATAAAAAAGAAATTGGTTTTATAAACATCATTCCATTCTAAAAATAAACCATTTATCAAAATAATAAGAATGATATCCTTCGATCATATCCCTAGTAAAGAATAGGAAACATCAACGGTGAAAATCTTATAGAAATAATTATTTTTATCATTCATTTAAAACATTTATTTAATAAATATCATTTAAAATTTTAAAACAAATTAAAACACAAAACATTTTTATAATAATTTTCTTTGAAAATAAACTTAAAAACATTCCAAGAAAACCTCAAATAAAAAAAATTCATGAAGACAAAAATATTTTTCCATGTCGTACACATTAAAATAAAAATTCTTTCACATTTTTCATAAAACCTTAATAAGAATTTCATGTAAAAAAATGAATATTACTTTCAAAACAATTTTTTATAAAAACATAAAACATGTGTTAATATGTGTTTTAAATGAAATTCTAAATAAAAAAATTAAAACATTTTTAGAAAACAAGGTTTTGGAGTAAAATGGATTTTTGACTAAGGGGAAAAATAATATATGATTTTCTTAAAAAAATTCTCAATTATTTTATGTACCCAAGAGCGGAAAATTGTAATATTACATGAAAATATCATGAATAACCAGAATAGAAGAAAATTCATGTGTTTTTTGAGATATGGATGTAAATATTTTACCACAGGAAACATAATCATCAATAATCCCAACAAAAGATGAGATTATAACATGAAATCATTACCACTTTGGTAACATTGAATCATAAGTTCCATGATGTAATGAAATAAAATGGAACATTTAATATAATGATTATAAACAAATACATTATATTAAATATAAATTTTTTTATATACACCTTATGAAATTATATATGTTTATAATATATTGTATGCCTTAAAGAAGGAAAATTGAGACAAAAATTCCTTAACATAAGTATTGACTTATATCGTACATGTTAAAACATCTGATATAATAAATATATGTTTATTATAAATATATTTTAAAAAATATTGATACAAATAATATCATATATTATTTATATAACCTTTTATTAGACTTTTATTAACAGTTCCATGTTAATGTTATGTTTCGGGTAATAACAACTTCATTTTTTTATATATATAGTTTTTTAATTTATGTTCCTATAACATTGATCATGGATAAATTATCTCCATAATGTTAAAAATGAAATAAATATCATATATATTCAATAAATTTTTATTTATTTAATATATTAAACATAAATATAGAACTTTAAATACATCGTTCATTGGTATGGTTGATCATACATCTACATTATCATTTTTTCCATTTTCTTAAAGTGCTGAAAGAAATTAATTTAAATTTTATATTATCATGATAAAATAATTTTTTATATATATAGCATATTTTCATAGAAGACATTATTATTACCTTTCATGAAAATCAAAAATGAATCACATTCCTTTGCGAGATGACATTCTACATCACACATGATCAATGTTATCGTATTCATGAAAAAAATAAAAGCATATAGTTATGTGTGATATAAAAAATATTGAAGAATAATAGTATCATATATATTATATATAGACAATAAATACATCATTATTTTCAACTGTGAAAGGTGGTAATGAAAAAATAAATGACATCAGTTCGTAAGGCTGTAGTCTGCTATATACATGAATGATGATCTCATAACACATTTGATGGAATTGGAGATGGTTGTAGTTCATGAAATATACAGTAAAATATCTCAGAATATATAATATAATGAGGTTATTATATCACCTTCGTATAATAATAAAACAAGTTTATAGAGGAAGAAATAAAAAAATTATGTTGATGAATGATGCATCTTCATCAAGTCCCAACTTTAGGTTTTCACCAAAATCATTCTGAGGATGAATTTATCTCCAATTAAATGATTTTAGGATTAAAGGATGGAATTTGAAAAGTTATTTGGAAAGTAATTGTCTATAATAGAAGGTTTTAATGGCGTGTAAAAGGGAGTAGAGGGTGTTCCCTTTTATATGTGAGGTGAGGGGCACACTTATAATTGTTTGAAAAGAAAAAGTGTACCCACGATTAACACTTTTCAAAGGGGTCCAAAATTTCTCAAATTAAAACTTTAGACATTAGAAGATCTAAATATGTCCTTAAAATATATTTTATACTTTCATATATGTTATTTTAACCCCAATCATTTTAGTTAAACACCCAATAAACCCAATTTTACCTTAACAGATGTAAATAAATTACTCTTTCTTCTATTCATTTTGGTCAAAAAATAATTTATATTATTATAAAATAGAAATAGTTATTATTTAAAATATTTAATCCATTTCTAAAAATTAAATTTTCATAATAGGTAGTATTTAATTAAAAATTATTCCAACAGAAGAGGTGATAAAGAAAGTTTTTAAAAAGAAAATGTTCGAACGTTTTGAAAGATTTTATATCGAAATTCAATATGAAACTAATTATAATGAACTAAAACAGATATATTGATGTTTAATTAAATTAATTTAATATTAAAAAATTATGAAATAATTTAACTTTATAAATGAATTAAAATAAATGGAATCACGAAATTAAAATTCAGTATTTTTTATTATTCATCAAAAAATGAAACATTTCACAAAAATAACAAATGAATTTTCTAAATGTTTCAATAAATAATTTTATAGTTAAAAATCAATCCATTCAAGAATACAGTATTTTTATAACAGAAGGAATTTACAAAAAAATTTATCTTTCATTAACAATATGTTTTATTTATATAAAAAATTATAAAAAATTATTTTGAACATATTTATTTCTATTATTTTAACTATTGTTATTGATTAGGTTATAATTATCTCATTTAATTAATTATATATATATAAATATGTTTCATAGAATGTCAGTTTCGTGTGCATCGTACGCTATGTTGGTGTTGCTTGTAGTGCAAACCTAGTTGGAATTGAATGTAGAGCAAGACCAGATGGTATTTCATGTGAAAGGAATGTTTTAATTATTTTTTTAATACATATTCAAAAAGAACTATTTTATGTTTTATGTGAAAAATGAAATATTAAAAAAGATAAATTAATTCAGAAAAAATAGTTCTCAAAATTTAGGGGTTTTACATTCTACCTCCCTTAAAATGAATTTTCCCTTAAAACTTCATCTAGGATATAAAAGATTTAATGCTTTATGTTTCATTCATAGAAACCTAAATCATAAAAATGGATACTAAAACTTTCCTTAAAAAGGGAATTTTGGAACTATAATGGTTACCCAATGTAACATATAACTAGGTTTCCAGATAAGTGAACATAGGTTGAGAGTGAAGATTTTACATGGAGGAAAATATTAAATATTTACAGGGATTGATTAATGTCATCAATAAAAGACAAGTGAATGGTTAAAGGAATGGTTAGGGCCTATACATTATATATATGTGATGATTCCTGAAGCCATTGCTTCAATGGAATTTAAGGTATTTGGACAAAGTTTTTTATATCACTTTAAAAACCTTGAGTAATTCTTGATAAATTTCTAAAACAAATTAATTTTTCGGTTTTCCATTAAAAATGTTCTAATACATCCAATACCTCATGGAATAAATGTCAAAAAAATTATCTCTAATGACAAAAGCACTAGAATACACTTTTAAAGAATCTTAAGTCCCATAGAAGAATAAAAAAACCTAACTATTTGTGTCTTAAAAAATAAACATGCATTAATTTATAAAAATAAAAAGAAACACTACTACTTCAGCGTAAATATTTATTAAAAAAATAAATATACATTACTCAAGACATTGCAAAGGCTAGTGGTAGGAGTGAAAGCATTATCGTCCTTCAGTCATGGGTTCAAGACCCAAGCCCTTGGCGAACTTGAATGGTTGTCACCCGACGTGCATGAGGTCAGTTTTTAAAACCACACTAATGTAATATATGATATGCACATCCTTGAAATAAGGTAAATTACTGATGATCTTTTTAACCAATGTTTTCAACACAAACTCAGTGCACAAATACATCCTCTAATGATTAACTTAAACTTTTCATGAGTAGTTAACCTTATAACCCTTATCAAAGGTGATAATCCAAAACATTTGAAACAGAATCATGAAACTATCATAACATTGATTCAGGTTTGTAACACAAATTAGCTTCTGGTTTTCACATTCCATGTATGTGAATACCCTCATCTTATAATCTCATAAATCACGTTAACAACCTAAATTACCATAAATACATTGGGAAAACATGCATGATTCCCCATTCCAAAGTGTCTTGGATCTATTACTTAATTCCATAAATGTTGTAAACATCATTAGTGGTAGAATAAACCACTGATAAATAATTCCCTACTTAGTTCATAAGTAATCAATACTCTCCAATTAACTTATTCATATCCCAAAAATCATTATACATAAAACCTTTTATTATCATAAAGAACACATTAAGGGTTACCTTTCCTTAGTCAAAATATCAACTTGTCATTACATCACTTCACCATTCCATAAGAAACATTCACCATAAACATGAAAATACTAAAAGACAAACATAAGTAGAACAATCCTTGTATATTTCATCATTCATAACTTTTTAATCAAAATACATAAATACTTTGATTAATTAATGCTTAATTCATTAACAATAATACCTCATTCCTTTCACATTTAATATAAAGTCTAATCATCATCCACAATGTTACCATTACTCACACCACCATGCTGATTCTCTTAAAAAACATTCCTCTTGGGATATTGTGTTTCATAATGACCATTTTATCCACACATAAAACACTTAACCTTAGATGAAGACATTGGGAGGCCAAAATTCCAATCCATTTGATTAACTGAACTCTTCATTTTTCTCTTGTAGTCACTTTCTTTGTGTATATATTTTCCATAGTCAAAACACCTTCTTGTTCCTCTATGAAATTCACTTAGGTTATTCTTTCCACATTATTGACTCAAAGGAAACCGAATAATCTTTCCTCCATGGTCTCTATTACCCGAACTCTCAGTGAACTCCTTATTTCTCTTCCTTGGTGATTCCGAGAGTTGGTTTGGGTAAACATTGTTAATCATGATTCGTGAAAACTGATTATGCATGATCACACCATCTATCATTCCAGTGATCACCCTCCCTAACTTCTCATCAGAAAATTTCCATCACATTAAACATTAAACCAATTCCTTCCATTTACCACCATTGACTAAAACCAGAAGCATAGTGTGATAATTTAATAATATATAATAAAACCACATTGTTGTGAAAATACCCCCTTATAGAATATCTAAATAATTACACATCCCTTAGTCTATTACAACCAATATTCATCCTTAGTCATTCAATGACAATTAATATTTAAATTTTTCATAATGATTCATGAATAGTTTGTGAATTCAGAAATAATATTCCCCAGGAGTGTCAAACTAGGTGTATAGGAAGTCTCGTTGTCATGTAGCTAATTACCCCAAGCCAATCTCATAACATCTTGTTAAAGTTGTTACCCCTAGGTACATCTATGCTAGAGCCACATCCAGTTGTACTATCCAGATAGTGATGTATTTCATCAAAACCAGTCACTCTATCCTTTACCAAAATTCCAAGTCATTTTTATGTTAACTCATCCTTATACATATCCTTAGAGACATCCTTAGAAATGTTATTATAAATATACCTAGTGATATCACTAATATTTTTCATCCTATTTTCCAAATGTTAACAATAAAGTTTCTATGATATCAACTATAGAGACCCTCACTTTAAAAAACATTAACATTACATAACTTTCACATAATACTTAAACATTATACAAACAAATGTCTAAACACCGTAGTTTGTATAGTGCCATTAGAAACATGGAAGCATAAAAACTGGTACATATGTGAGCTATATCATATCAAATTAGGTTCTTCATAACCTGAACCCTTATTAGACATATAAAACATAGTACATATCATTATATCCTAGAGGAATGTAAACATAAAATGGGTGTGATCAAATGCTCAGTAATGGTAAATAAGGGATACATGTATGAATAAACATGATAATAAGGGTATGAGTATGTGATCATGAAAATAGAAGATCATACCCTACATATCAAAGATCATAACAGAGATCATGGAAAAAATATTAGATGTTAATAAGATATGAATCATATAGAAATAAATAGCATAATCCATGAAACCATAACATAAGAATAAAACGTGGAAATTTGGAAAACACATAAGCATATAATGATTTCTATAATAGCCAAGGCATCACTTCCAAGACCATCTTATTGGAAAAAGTCCTTTACTGAACAAGGTAACCCTCATTCAATCCTTATATTACTAAACCGAGTGACCATTATTCTAGCCCTATTTTACTAAACTAGGTAACCATCATTCCATCCAAGTATTACGGAACTGATTAACCCTTGTTTCAACCCTGTTCTACTAAACTGAGTAACCTGCATTTGATCCCTGTATTACTAAACTGAGTAACCCTCATTCCAGCTATGTTTTATCACATGACATAAAAGTATATTCCCAATGAATTAGTGGTATATATTGGTACCACCAATAATATAATGAAATCATACATACATGTGCAACAATATCATAAATAAATATTTCATGAACCATTAAATTAAATGGGTATCATAATCATGTAAACATATCATAACCTGTTGGAAGAGATATGTTTTATAATCATTTCATCTTAAGCATAAAATATTAAAAGAAGAGGGTTCGAATATCACATAACAAGTGAAAGAGAAATGGGATTCATAGACATCATTCCATCAAAACATAATAAATTTAGATAAATAATAAGAATGTAAACATTGAATAATTTTCCTATAATGGAATGAGTGACACAAATGGATGTTATATTAAATAAGAAATAATTTTTAATATATTTCAAAAAAATCTTGAGGAAAATATCCATTCTTGTTTGTAAAAGTATTTTTAATTCATAAAACCTTTTGAAAATAATTTTCATAGAAAATAGCTTTGAAAACATGTAAATAAGTCATGAAGTCATTTTAAAAACTATTTTCCATGAAAAAATTTAAAATAATTTTCAATAAATTTTAAAACACATTTTTCATTGAAAACACTTTGAAAACATTTAAATAAAGCATTAAAATTTTTTGAAAATAATTTTATTGAAAATTCCTTGAAAACATATAAATAGAGTTTAAAGACATCTTGAAAACCATTTCATTGAAAATACTTTGAAAAACTATTGAAAATATTTTGAAAAGAAACCATATCTTGAAAACTTATAGAAGAATTAAAATAAAATTTTTTAATTTTTTTTTGAAAAATAAATTTTAAAAATTATCTTAAATATTAACCTTTTAAAAATGAAAAGGAATCATCAAAGGAATGACAGTAGGTAAATCCGTACATGACATACGAGGTCAAATGAACATTCCTTTTGCACAGTGAAAATGATAGAAAAGTGCCTTGTTTGGAAGGTGACAAGAAGATTTCCAGGAAGAGACTGGTAAAATAAAAAAAGGTTAAATATTTCTTGTAGTTATTATAGTGTTATTGTATAATATTCTTGGAAACCCTTTTTAGAAGACATACATTTTTGACTGAAGAGAGGGTAATGTATCGCTTTCCTAAAAACTCTTTCTTAATTATCTTATGTACCAAATATTATAAAATTGTACCAATAGATGATTATATCATTAAAAAATATTTTCTAAGGAAAATCATAAATGTTATTGAGATATGGATCATAATATTTCATCAAAGTAAGCATAAACATAAAAAATATCGACAAGCAATGAGATTGTTTCAATAAACTCTTATAACTTGGTATCTTAGGATCTAAATATCCATGTAAGGAATGGAAATTACATGAACCCAATGATATCATTAAAATATTGTGATTCATGATATGGAATGTAAAATGGAAGTATATTCACCTAAAAAAAGTGTTTTTGTGCATAACAAAACACGAGTCTCAAGAAGGAAAATTAAGACAAAATATTTTTATCGATTTGGAAACTTTTGAAACATAAAACCCATGGAAGAAGAATAATAAAATGGGAATGTGAATACACAAAAATTTAAGTTCATGATACATAGAATAAAATAATTGGAATTACACACACCACACAAAAGGAATGACTGGTGAACATAGCATGTATCTCACAAAAATTAAAAGTGAGATGAAACCCCCTTACCTTGTGTCTTGACTCTATCCATACTCATACAATATTACTGAATAATAGATATAAGTTTATTATACATATTTTAAAAAAATAATATTCTTAAACATGATACCATATATTGTTTTTTATGACCTTATATTACCCTCTAGTTAACGATCATATGTTCACGTTTCACTTAGGGTGAAATTCACTTTGTTCTTCGCATGTGCCTTAATTTGTTACATATTTGTTATTTATACATATATCATAATTACATAATGTAAAACATGATATAAAAATAATTTATTTACATTATATATTTATTATTATAATATATAGTTTATAGGATTATGATATAGAATACACCATTCATGGAGACGGTAAGTCGTACGTGCGCATGAACGTTGTTTCCATCTTTATTATTGTATTTTAAAAATTATATAAATGACATATATATATATATAATTATTATAGTATCATTAATATATCATATATATAATATATTTTCATTAATCACATCCTTCAAAAATTCTATGTGGTGTGGAACGAATGATATCACTTTGAGTGGTGGTAGTCCACACTTCTTCAAATGATATTATCGTATTAACACCTAATGAAAAGTAAAGAGATATAGGTTGTAAAATGAATAAATAAGATTAAATACATAAAAAATATAATATATTACATATATAAACATATTCTCTATCATAATTTCCAACATTATTGGGGGTAAAGGAGAAATGAGCAATCATCATTTTGTGAGGGAGTAGTTCGCCGTACACAGAGACCATATGTTTAATATCTATTAGATAGAGGTGTGTGTAAGTTTATGACCAAATATTTTCATAAAAACATCCATGTATATGTATTATACTAGGTTTGTCACAAAATTATATAATAAATATACTGGATTGGGTTTAGAAGGAAAATAAATGGAAGGATCTTGAGAGAAATTGTTACCTCAAAATTGGGTTACTCCTTTTGGTTTGTGATTAAAGGCTTCCTTGGGAAGCTGTATGACCAAAGGGAGGATTAAAGTTATAAGAGAGGATTTTTTGGGAGGATAATTGGGCATATAATGGACGAAAATATTTATTTTTAGAGATTTTAGGAGTGGGTAGAGGTGGTGGCCTTTTATAGGGAAGGATAACGACTCACTTTGATTTTTTTAGAAAAAACTTGGGTGTGCACACATTTATACATAAAAAAAGTCATAAAAAATCAACAAAACTCGTGAATTTATGGTTTTGGCCTAAATATGGACATAAAATGTGTTTTGGAATTTTTTTATGCCTTTTGGGCCCTTAATATTATGGTTTAGTCACCAATTACGCTTAATTTGACCCTAAATGTTGTGATTAATTTTAATCACTTTTACTAATATTTTTGGTTAAAAATTAACAAGATATCATAAGAATATAAATATTATACTAAGTAAAATGTTTTATGATGGATTTATTATATTAAAATAATAGAATAATAAAAATTAATATTAGTTCTATTCCCGTACATGATACGAAACAACAGGGTTTTAAAGTAGGAAAAAGTTCAAAAGTTACCTAAGACTTTATATTCAGTTTATAGGTGAAATTGTTTATAATAAATTAAATTTTATTAATATAATTAATATTTATATAATTTCAACTTAAAATATATTTATAATATTATATATCATTAATAATTATTTATAAAAAAGGCAGTTTTTAACAAAACAAGCTTTATTTTTTACTATTCATAAAAAAAATTATGTTTCTGAGAAAAATCCCACAAATTCACCCTAGGATAATTTTGATGTTATGAATTCAAAAATTATGTTTATTTTCCCAAATTAAATTTTTTATGTCTAAAATTAATTTTATTAAGAAAAATCTGTATATTCAAGAAAATGGTATTTTTAATATAAAAGGACTTCACCAAAAATCTCATCAATAATTATCAATATGTATTTTTATTCTAAATAATTATTAAAAAATATTTCTAAAGTATTTATTAATATATTTATAAAAATTTTAATGAATAGGTTATAATTATCTCATTTAATTAATTATATATATATATTATAGAAACTCATTGTTGTGTGAATCGTACGCCAAGTCGGCGTTGCTTGTAGTGCAAGCCAAGTTGGTATTACATGTATCACAAGAAAAGATAGGTATTTCATGTCAAAGGAATGCTATAATTTGTTTATATATATATATATATATATTCAGCATCATGTGAAATAAAAAATATTGAAATTATAAATTAATTCAAAAAATAATAATTCTCAAAATCTCAAGGTGTTACATTGCCTCTCTTAGTTTAGTCTCATTGATAATCTCTTTATCTACTATATCAATGAATGTGGTCAAAAAAACATGTTCACCTATGATTGGATTCAATTCCTAATACAATTCTTAAAGAATCTCACCCTGAATGGTTCATCAGTTGTACATATATGTGAATAGCATTACAACTCTATGTGAGATGAATAATCAATCACAGACATTGGTCCCTTCTCCATGTACATAAAATTCCTTTATAAATTTACCAAAAAAGTATATGATATTATTTATTCATAAAAGGATTATTCTAAATCCCTCCAAATCATTTCCCTGTGATGGTATTAAATGTTTTGGATATCACACAAATGTTTTTTGGATTTAAGAAAAATATACATCATGAGTTTAAACCTCCTTTATAGATGAATATTTAAATGCTAAAAGATATATAAAATGATCTCAAGCCATAACTCAGCTTCATTGGGGCCACCATCCTCTAATAAATTATGTATATGTTTATACTAAAACTCTCATGTCAAAATTTTCATAGAAGATGCAAGTAGTAGTTCTCCATAAATATTCTACACAAGTCTTGGAAATCCCACTCAAAACTATGAATCATTGCTTATGTTAGGAATATTTGGAGGTTCCACAAGTAGAAATACTAGAAGTAACACCAATGGATCAGGTCCCATTACCTCTAGAGCATGGTCATCACCACCCTCTTATCAAAAGAATTGAGGATTTCATGGTGGTATAACTCTATAAATTACAATAGTGTGACTCAGATAGTATTTGGTAATAAAATACCATAGATATAAGAATAGTAAAGGTACACGCCTTACTATAAGTAAGTCAAACCCCTCAGCCTGCTCCTAAAGAAATTTATAGGTGTCATATTAGACCATAAATAATTATAAGAGATTCTACATATATCCCTCTAAAAAGTCGGGCCTAGGTCAAGCTCTATATTTTAGTCAGGAGTCCCAATATATGTAGTGTCAATATCAAGTTATAGAGGAATATATCATTTAAGTTTCAATTTGAATCCCCATTTTATAGTAACCACATATAAATTATGTATTTAAAATTATTGTATTTATATTATGGATGAGTTAAATAAAGTGTCATTACCAATTTATAAAACTATATGCCTGATACATTAATATTGGTAATTTCTGTAACTATATACTAATATTTACTTTAAACAATAGAATATAACATGTAATATAAGATTAATTGGAAAGATGAATCATCATTCCCAATCTGTAGAGTTAAATTCATCATTAAATTACAATTGATATAAACATGATCGAAATCAACTAATGTTTTAGTCTATATAACATTAGTTAAATAAATAAAACGTGTGAAAATTGGTTAGTTAAGGATACATCATCAAGTTAAATGGGAAAACCCATTTAGTTTTTTTTGCTAAAACATTAATAAACAAATATTTAATCCATTTTTTCATAAAAAATGTTATTTTTTAACATATATGTCACTCAAGGCGCATAGAAAAGATATTATGTAGTCAAACAGTGGATCTTACAAGGCATGGTAGAAAATATTCTATTGTTCAACTAACTTATATTAAAGATAAACATTAAAAACATTATTTCTGTCATTCATATTTTCAATCATTTTTTGTAACTTCTATAATCATTTCACTTTGATGAATATACATGAAATATTCGATTATCTTCTCTGTCATCATTTTTTTTGGCTTTTTATCTCTTGATAATGAATTATTTACTTCCAAACTCTCAAAAATATTTCAGTTTTGTATTTTTTATTTCCTTAATATAATAAGGTTTTATTTATCCCTTTTCACAGAACAATTATTTATTATAGATTTACACCCCCACATTGACTACTCCATTCCAATATCATTCTGGAAGGTACTATTCAATCAATACGGTTTGAGCTATGTCCTTAACTATTTGGTTTCATCTTTCCACAACCCCATTTTTGGGGTTTTTTAACAAATGATACATTATTTCAAATTCTATTATTTTTCATATACTCCTTGACTTAATGATTTAGGAAATTTGTACAATTATCAATCTGAAACATTTTGATTTTCACCCATAAGTTTTTTCTATTCATCTTCTATTCAAGGTCATGCTAATGTAAACTTCAGTCTTGTGTGTGTTCAGTATGATCCATGTTATTTTTGGATATTCATTTGTAAATAGAATATAAAACATAATTATATCCATTTAAATGGAATAAATTAGACTACATACATACATGATCATGAAATCATGTAATCTTGATGATTTTTTAATCTTTGGCTTCTAAGACATTAAGCTGATCTTCCCCTTTTGACATCAATCACATTTGTGATTATGATCATATATTAAATGGGGAATTACATGATATCCATTATTATTTACCAATATCAGTAGGTATTTTTGGATTAAATTTCCAAGATATTTATGAAATATCTTATTTTCCTCTTCTTTGGACAATATATACAAATATTCCTCTCCAATAAGTTATATATTTCAATTGGTTCTTATTCCATGGATAATGGGTGGACCATCATTGGATTTGATGGTATAATTATTTTGATTTAGCTTCATTTTATGATTATAGTAACACAATTTGTAGACATTTAGTATAATATTACTTATCCCAACTACCAAAACAATTTCTTGCTTGAGATATTTTCCTCCAATAATGAATTTAATAGAACCAAAAAATTAAATACCCTAATTTTTTCCAAAGAGAATGATTACATTTTTATTATGCTTCATTCTCATAATCTTTCATTATTTGTTTTCATGTGTTATATGTAGTAGTTGTCTAGAATCCATGTACTTGACTTATCTATATCCCTTATGAAAATAAAACTAAAATTATCCTTCACCAAACATTCATTTGTTACCTATTTTGCTGAGGTGGAAATAGATAGCTCTATGATTTATTTTTCTTCATGAAAAACTATGAAATTTATCTAGGTATCTATATTACTGGATTATTCATCCATATTCAATTTTCTTCTATTTTGAGGAAACATAGATAAGCCTTGTTGCATTCGTGAGAACCATTAAATTTATTGTGCCTATATCCTTCATAAGAAAAAACAATATAAATCAAAATAAAAAAATTTCTTTGAAATTATAATTACTTTCTCACAAAGAAGTCCCACCAATAAGGACATATGAGAAATATAGTAAACAAGGTATGTGTGTCCCAATTTTACATATAAAAATATCTAGCATTTAATGTCAAATAGTGTATCCTTGCTATAATATTTTCTTCTATTCAAATGTCATGCTGGTTTACCTTCTTCTGAGATGTTGGTTATTATAGTTTGGAGAAAACCAAAAATTGGCCTTTATTTTTGAATCACTAAACATAAGGTGTAGTCATGCATTCTGCATAAATAATTTCATTATCTTGAATAGATGTTGATTCTTCTATATAAGTAATCATTTTGTGGGTCAATAGTCTCTCTTGATCTTCATACTTCCATCACCAACACATAACTTCTTAATCTAGCTCCAAAATTCTATGTTCTCTATCATTGATAATTTTATTCAAATCATTGATGATTCAAATTAGGTATTCTATTTTAAAAATTAATTCAACATCCTTCACTAAAATTCCAAAACTTCTAGATCTGAGTTTTCCAATTTCATGTTTATCTTTAACTTTTTCTTCTTTCTATTTCATTTAGAGCTTGGAAACATACAACACTGCATTATCCTTCTTCGTATTTTCTCTGTGCACATCATGTTCTTCAAGGGATGCCTTAAGTTCTACCTATAGATCAACCATTCTAACAAATCCTTCATTCTCATCATCAATATCATCATTTTATGACTTATTGTAAATATCCATAAATATTCCTTCAATTTTATATTTTTTAACATTTTTTCCTAACATTATTTAGAATTATATTTATCTTTATACATTATTTAGAATTATATTTTTCTTTAGAAGTATAAATTATTTTTCTGATGGAACTATATTATGATTTCATGGAATTTTATTTTTTGAATTTCTTGAGAGGTTGGTCTTCAATGTCATATTCTTGATACTTTTTGTGTCATTTGTCTTTGAGATGTCCCACCTTTCTACACTTGAAACAAGAGAGAGGAATATTACCCATGAATCATCATTTTCTGCTTTTATATTTGTTGAAAAAATTAAATTACATCATCATATTCATTGAATTATATATCTTCAATGATTGAGTGTTTCATGATGGAATTAAAATCCATCTCAGGAGTGATTTTATTTAATTTTTTCTCATTGTATTCATTTTACATTTTATAGTACACCATAGTATTATTCATGCTTTAAATAGAAATTTATTTCATATACTTTCCCTCTTTAATAAAAAAATCATTGAAACATGGAGGGGGTATTATATTGGTTTTATTCAAAATATTTTCACCATTTATTTATTCACATAAACCACTCATATATTCAACAAGAACATTTATATCATCAAAAAAGGAATAATTTGATTTATTTTAGTTTATCATAAAGGGTTAATACTTGTTTCACAAGGCCAATAACTTGGATTTTAAAACATTTTAATCTCCCTCATAAATGTTAATTATATTTTTCCAACAAACATGAAATGTTTTACATGACATTAACATGGTGAAGATATGATTAGAAATATAACTCCACAATACATTTATGGTTTTATCATCCATGTATAATTTGTGGTGATCCCATTCCATTATGGATTTGAATTCAATGTCTTCAATTGATTCCATATATTACAAATGCATAAAAATCTATGGCTCAGGATCTAAAATAATGTTTAATATGTATTATCAAAAATTTCAAAGTATTTCCTTCAAATATGGATGATCCTTTATTTTTGAAAAGCATTCACATTATTTTAAGAGAGAAGAAAAACAAACACCCCAATTCATACCACTTATTAGAATCTCATGCATGATTACACCTAGAGAGGGGAGGATCATGGTATGGTTGATTCATTAATTAATTTGGATCTTGTTCCCTCTTCTGGATGAACTCTATGATTTCTATATTAATGAATAATGAAAGTATAATATGACATAGAGGCTTTTACATGGTTCACAAGTATGTGGATAAATCGAACCCAAATGCATGCCAATGCACCTACGTACCTAATTGACTAAAATATTGCTACTTAAAGAACAATTCTGAGTGGCCACACTAGACCTTTAGGTTCACTACCATGAGTAATGGATGAACTTACTACTTTCGCTCAAAAAGGAACTTACTTCTCCATTTTTTTAGACTTTCTACATCACCCAATGATGATCTGAATATACACTAAAATGGTGTTTCTCTTCAATAAGATAATGAAGATATCTAGTGAAGCTGAGAATCATACAATTACTTTTCCACAATCTGACTTCTCAAGGAGATTTTTAAAAAACCCACTTTGATTATTCTATTTAATTTCCCTCTATTGAGTCTTTATTTTCTCTGAGTTCTTTTCTATGTATGTTCTATAGTTGCATGCTCCCCCTTCATAAAAAAATCTAAAGGATATGAGAGATCCTCCTATGATATTCATATTTCTAAGTGTCCCCTAAAATTAATGGGGTCCTCATGCACTATTAATAAGGGATTATCCATTAGGGGTTCACCTTAAAATAGATGTTGACTAGAATAATTATCAGATGGAAAAATAACCAGTAACATCATGAAATAACGTACAACATCATAACACCATTAATTATACACTTTATACAGTGTAGTCAAAAAATCTGAATCATAGAGATATTTTTTACTAGATCCTCTTTTCCCAGGGAAATAACCCCCCATTAATCAATACAATATACAGTGTAGACTACTCATAACTACATCACACTAAACTGGTTTAGGTGTTTTCACTTATACTATATAGGATCCTCATATAGAATTGGAAATCCAAAAAAAAAAACATTGCTTCTGATAATTTCAAACCCTCCATTTAACATTACTTGGTGACACCGTGGACTCTTTCTTATCCATCAAGGGTTTTGGTGTAGCATTTGTACTATGGCATGGATACCTAAAAAATTTAGTATCATAAGAAACTAATTTATAGTGCACCATAATGATCTTGGATGTGACATATAATAATAAATACATTTTTATTAATGGGAATCTCCTCCATATTTCTCATAGGATATAAATTTACTATATCTTTTTTCTTAGAAGGTGTGAGTAATAGGGTCCACTCCCAGTCTCATCCATGATGTTTCCATGCATCATAGACCACTAATTCATGTGCATACTGACCCTTGTGCATCCTTTCCGAACTCCATGGTTACACTGTTGGCCAGCTAGCCTGGCTATTACCCATGTATGGTTGAGCATTCCCCTACATATGTGTTGTTTATCTATCATGGATGGAAATTATGTTGGGTGGGCCCATGTTTACGGTACAACAACAAGTGATTTATTGTATTCGATAGACTAAGGATCATCCCATTATCCATAACACATCAATCCATCATTTTTTATCAAGATACAGAACAAAACCTCCAAAGGAATTTTTTACAACATTTTATTATTCCATTTTCAATAAATTTAATAGTTTCTTTAAGGAATTAATGATAATAAAAATATACTAGATTCACTTATGATAATGTAAAAGACTTCATCATCTCACATCATATATCATATTAAATTGTATTTTAATTTTTTTTGTTTGATATGACCTTTTGTGATGTTTCATTACAAATCATCTTAGTTTTTCATCTTTTAATATTTCATTATATGATTCTTATGATCAATGATATTCTGTATTTGAAATATAAATCTTCCAAACCATGGTGTTTAACATTAGAAAACACATTTTCACCCTTAAATTCAGTTTAAATCCCATTTATCACCTTCCACACAATGTATAAAACCATTTTAATGAAACATCATGATGGGATATACACAAACATAACTGTTTCCCATTAAAAACCCACTTCCATCATAAATTCCTTTGAAAAAAATTCAAAAAAATATTTTAAATCACCAAATTAAACCACATAAAATTTTAAAATATTCATGGAAGCATATCAAGATTATCTAAAAATTCTATAATATGGAATCACCTGCCTCAAGCTCGGAAACAATTAGAAAATGGAGAAAAAACGCAGATGCGCCACTACAAGACCCTATAAAAGAAAAGTTGAACTAGAAAATAAATACTGAACTAAAAAAATCGAGATCCAACCCAAAATAGGTCACCCAACCCATTTCAGTAAAAACCCCAATGAATGAGGAGGAGAAACCCAAGAAAAGAAGAGAAATTGAAGGTAAATATACTTAATTGTTGATTTCCCAGAGGATCCACATCAAAACCACAATTATAAGGGATCCCAAATAATCCAATATAGATAGAGGGAGGTTCCTAGGTTTGGAGAGCTCAATTAGGGTGAGAAAATGTGGAATTTCAGGTAAAATACTAGGAGGACACAAAGGTTATTTTCATATTTTTAATGACACAGACAAGTCACACAGTTTGCCCGCGTGGTTTTCCAAACCATACAAGAATCATGCACACTTTATTATCTAAGATGGACATGTCACACAGTTATCCCAAATGGTTTAAAACCCATGCACTAATCTTATGATTAACCGCTATCTAAAAATGACACTTGTTCACACAATTACTAAGGAATTGGTGCATGGTTTGACAAATCATACACGAACCATGTGCCACCTACATTTAACCCAAAACTCGTATTTTTTACCAAAAAAATAAATGAAACCTGACAGGATAAATTATAGATCAGAAATAAATATAAAAATATACCAAAATGATAACATTGGTGTAAGAATTCTCCCAACCATGAAGACTTTCCACTCCAAGAAAGTCAATCCAATGTATGAAAACAGAAAAAAAATGAATATTCCTCCATGACTCCATGAAACTCCCAAAAAAATAAAAAATTAGAGGAAGAAATAACATCATGAATGGAAACATAGATTCATAATACATAACTTGGGATGCTGGAATCGACACCCACCAAACACCTTCAGCACCTAGAGATCAAAAACACCTTCACATGATCGATAAAAAAATACAATTCTCATAATTCAGAATCAGACCTCTCAAGAAAAGAAAAATTTAGCAATTACCAATATAAATCATACCTCTCACCTGATATGGAAAAATGAACCCAACCCACTTCTCAAAAAATACTTCCACAATATTGTTTGAAAAAAATCGTTGGGATCAATCCAACCTCAGCATTTAGAAAAGGGAGGAACTTGATATTAGATAACTTCAAATGAGACTTCCCAATACCAAGGAAACACCAGATACTAAACCTAATTGTTATAATGGGGAGTCCCAAATTAACTCCACATCCTATGAAATAAGATAACTCTATTTTGCACTAGAATAAATTTCAACATGACCTATGGTCAGTCTCCCCACCATTAGAACCAACCCACATAACCAACTAGAATAAACCAACATGGGAAACCAAATATTGAAAATCCTAGTAACTTCTCGCATACACCAACGATGATAATCCAATGAACCCCTCCATATGGGATTTGATGAGAGGAACATTAAACGAAGTAGAAATAACTACACAATTTAATATCTCCATGGGATGTGAACATCTCTATAGAGCACATACCAATCCCAAAACTAGTTCACTATGGAAAACCACACAATGAAACCCAAATAGGGAACCATATCCAAAAATCTAAACCACTGAAATCTCAATAAAACAAGACTACCATGACACCATATAACCAAGGAGGAACTCTTCCACCCCAAATAATGGTACTGAAGAACAAGGACTTCATGCTATTTCCAACAAAAAGGCTCCTTTCTAAGAAAAGGGAGTCAAAACATATAATTTTAAACTATCACAATGAAATAATGGAGACCATGTCCAGCCAAGGTCCCTCACACCCCCTATAATTCCTAACTATGAAGAAACTTCAATCTAGGACCTATGGATGGATCCCTAATGTTTGAATCATCTCATTACTCACTATCTATAGATAAATTTACCCTATCAAAACATCATCTTTCACTAAGAAAAGGATTCCGGGGACCCATAGGCATATTTATCTTCAATCATAATGAGAAAAATTAGTAAAAACAAACACATGTAAGACATATCCATTTTGGACAAAGGAACACAGGATTTTCAAATGAAAAACAAAATCCATTAAAACATAAGTTCTCAAAAGAGTTGTAATCTAACTATTAAAACTTGATCCAAAAAATAAACACCACATAACAAAACCAGACACAACCATTGTAGTAACGAAAGAAAAAATAGGTATGCACTTAAAATTGAGCCTGATAACCACCCTTCTCCATGGAACTGGCTCCACATCACTTCTTAGAAACACCCTGATAAAATCATTGCTAGTAGCTTTGGCATCCACAGTAACGGACGGTCATTGATGTATTTGAACACAATGGATTCTCATACCCAAACATTCCATACTAATAGAAAAGTGTGGTCCTACACCCAAAGGAGATGAGGAAATGTCGATATGCCCTTTTAATCCCAAAAACATCACTGATATCTTTAGTTTGATTTCCCATCTCTTTAGCGACACTCCCTTAACAACTTCTCGAGAGTAGAGGAAAATTGGTTCCCTCAAGAACTCATGCTAAACATAGATTCAACATGAATCGCATGCTTCACAACACCAACAATGATGTCATATAAAACAATGACACCTTCAACATAAAGGTAACAAGCCTCATCTTTAGGGAATCAATAAACTCAAGGAAACTAATGGTTCTTTTTATATTTTACGTCCACTCTTCCGTTTTGAGAGGATCCACTTGACAATAAAATAGAGGATGATTCAACTTCTGAAACAAGAGAATAAATCCTATAGTTTGATCAAATATAGGCTATGCCAATGTTGAACTACATATGGCTACACAATTGTTATTTATCAAGCAGTTTTATGGGATCACCCTACCTGATAAATAAATCCAAAGATCCAATCAAACCAATTCATTAGCCTAAACATGTCGCAAAAAATTCCAAACACAAAAATGGGAACCACCTCACAGTCTTACCAAAAAAATTATCAAAAGAAAACACTAACCATTATTTCAAAACCTACTCATTGATAAGGAATGAAACTTGGAGCACCATTCCAAAAAAGGAGTTCTAAAAATCAAAACACATGGCAAGTAACATTATTAAATCACAAGAAGATAGACTACAGAACTATTAATTGTCAAACTACAACATCTCCTATTAAATGCAATTTTAAAAAAAACATATTTATGGGGTTTCGCACTCACCAATTTGATTACATGAGGCCTTACACATGCATGTTCTCTGGCCAAATTTTTCACCCATCAACTCATGTCATCAACCATTCATATTTCCACACAAATCCATTCATGTGGTCACTCATAGATATATCAAATGAAAAGAAAAAATTTCTTTGTTCCAAGACAAAATGTTCAACCAATGTTTTCAACTTCTTAATTACACTAACCATTTCAAAAATTCACAAAACTTTCCAAAAAATATAATACACCATTGATTCAAAAATTATATCAAAATCCCACACATCAAATCATTTCTTTTTGTTTTCATCAAAAATAAAATTTCCCTAATTCCCATTCAAAACACAATTCATTCCATTAAAATAATTTTCACCAGCTTAAAAATCCCATTACATCAACAATAATTTGGTTAAAAAAAATTCAAAACCCTCATTAAAACAACTTTTTCATTCCAAACAAATTATTTCATTAAAATCCATATTTTTATTACAAAAAACTAACCTCATTGATCCATTTTTGTTTCACCCCAAAGGTCATTTCATAAAAGTAAATTTTTGTAATGTCTTTAAAAATGTTAAATTCTTAAAATCCATTTTCCCCTTTCCAGAATTATACCAATAGGACTTTAAATCATATTTTTAGAATTTCCTAAACAAGGGTTTTCAAAACAGTTTTCAGAATCAGTGATAAACCAAAACAATTCTCAATGGTAAACTAGTTTAAATGGGTGACTTGGCCATATAGTTGGCATCCATACTCCAATCACACCACTTTCACATAGAGTCTTCTAGGAACATGCCCCAAATTTCACTTGGATTTCCATTCACTATGAGATCATTGATACCATTGGCCAACTCAAACATTATTTCTCAAACATCAAACAAACTACAAGAACCAAATGACCCAAATAAAACTCAACTTCCCATAGCAACTCGAGTCTCATCACAAGGTGTGTTTTCCAAGAACCACACTCCCAACTATATCCTCAGGAGATGAATGTCCTAGATTTATTCTATATAGAAGCTTCCCCAAATAACGTGACCCAAAAATAGTGTGACCATATTTGATACCTTTTTCTCATGACCCATGCTGGAGTGCCATTAAACCCAACATCATACCCGGTTCATGGCGTGGCCCAAAGGGCATTCTTGATCTCCTTAGGCTGAAAACTATTTCATGGGTCTCAAAATTATTTCTTTAGAATGATTTAACCCCTTTATAATAGCATAAAAAGTACAAAAAAAATAACAATAAAACATGACTTATAATATAACTATAATATGAATGAATATTTTCAGTTTTTTTATTACAACATTGAAAAAATTCCAAAAAAACAAAATTTAAACCTCATAAATTCCCAAAACCCTCTATTAAACATTATTAAACATGTGTGGATTCACCCTCAATTCACCCACCACTAATACATGTAACTAGAGGAACTCTTAAAATTCAGATCCACCATCACCCCAATATATCTTCACATTACCTAGGTCATACATAACAATGTCTATATAAACCAAAAGGTGTATATAGGGTGTGATCCAAATCTTGGTTGGATACCACCAA
Source organism: Viscum album (assembly GCA_963277665.1). Lineage (NCBI taxonomy): Eukaryota > Viridiplantae > Streptophyta > Magnoliopsida > Santalales > Viscaceae > Viscum > Viscum album. The sequence continues at coordinate 1,444,053,786 of OY728151.1, read as the reverse complement.
AAATAAAAGGATCCATTATATAACATTAAATGAAAAAATAACAAGCTCGTTTATTTTAAAACATTTGAAACATTACTAAGGAAATATTATAAGGAAATCCATTTTAAAAGAAAAAACTTTTAAGGAAAATCCTTTTTCCCTATAATCTTACATGGATTACAATTATACATAACCTATAATATATGCTAACATATATCACCATATATCATAGTTATCATGTCACAAGAGAGAACCTTGGGTAAATCACTAATGGTAAATAGCACTAGTTGGACACTAGAAACATCGTACCTTGGTGAAAGTGGTATAGAAACCACAAAAACATCTTCATCTTACATGATCTAACAGGATGGAATATCCCATGGGATGTGTGGTCTCTTTTCTTATTCATAGATTGGTTAGTTTTGTAATCATCAATCTTGCTATATGAATCTGGGATTTGCCTCTTCCGAGTCAACTAGTATTAATCTACTAGAAGAATATGTCCTTTCGACTTCCAAATCACAATCATATTAGTTCTAGTTTTCCCAACTCGATTCCCAGGATTCCCTTTGTGTTCAATTCCTCATTTCACATGCCAAACAACACACCATAATCATAGACTCATGCAAAGAATTATAAATATATCAGGTAGTAACCATTTTCCATAAACAAACACACACTAAATATTACTCACACCAACCCCATTTTAAAATACATTTACCACCACTTGAAAAACTCATGAAACTCATGTTAAAATAATGTTAGAAAAACACACCACTAATCGACCACATCCATGGGCCAATTCCATTTTAAATCCACACATAAAACAAGTTCATTTTTAAATCATGCTTCCCATCATCTAAACAATTAAAAAATTCATGTTAATGGTGTAAAATAAGGAACCAATATGTAAAAATTCACATTTGACATTAGAAAACTAATTAGCACCCTTATATCCATTTGGAATCCCATTTATCACATTCCACACAAATCATAAAACCCTTTTTGATAAAAATCATGATGGGAAATGCACACACATAAATGTTTCACTTTAAAAATCCACTTTCGTTATAATCTCATGTTGATACAATCGAAAAATATATTTTTCACCACAATATTGAACCATAGAACATTCTTAAATACACAATAAATAATATCAAATTAATCTAAAAATGTTTAAACATTAAATCACTTACCGGAATCATTGAAGCAACTGGAAATTGCTAAAAATCCCCTACTGGACCACCACAATACCAAAAAAAAATATTAAACCAAAAAATCAAGATTGAACCCCATGAATCAAGATCAAACCCTAAAAAGGTCACCCAAACCACGGGATAAAAATAACCCAACAAAGAAGGAGGAGAAACCCTAGAAAATAGGAGAAATTAATGGAAAAAATACATACTTGTTGATTTCTTAGAGGAACCATTCCAAACCCACCAAAGGAATGGAGCCCGAACGATCCGTGGGGGAGAGAAGGAGGATTATAGGGATAAAGACTTGGAATGTAGAGAATAGGGGGAATTTTGGGTCAAATACCATTATGAAACAAAGTTAGTTTTCATATTTTTAATTACATGGAAAAGTCACACAGTTTTCCCGCATGGCTTTCCAAACCATGTAGCAACTGTCTGTCCCTTACTATCTAAGGGGGACACACCACATGGTTGGCCCGCATGGTTTACAAACCATGCGTTAAATCTGCAATTTTCTACTGTCCAAAAATGACACTTTGCATCACTCTTACATGGTGAATAGAACACTATTTGAAAAACCTTATGCCAACTGTACACCACCTACTATTAACCTAAAACTCCCATTTTTTTCACCCAAAACAAAATGGAAACCCAAGGGTAAGAATACAAGACCAAAAATAAATATAAAAATACCTTAAAATGAGAACATGGGAGTGACATTGATATATGAATAATATTCCATCTAGAGTAGTTAAAAAAAACTTATTATATATTATTATGAATTAAAAAAATAAATAAATAATAAATTTCACTTGTTTGGTACTTACAAATTCCTATCATAATTTTTTTTGTCTTTTCATCTACAATTTTACTCTTTTTATTAACACGTGCATCCTTTCATTCTATATAATATGGGATATATATTCTAGGGTGTTTTATAAATTACACTTTATCAAAATATACTCAATCAATCAATTTTTATATTAACAGTTTTTTAATACATTTCAAATATGTACCAGATTTTTTCATGTTTGGGTATCCCATATTTGATTTATGTCATTGGTATTATAACTTTCTTGTACATGGATTATTCTCTAAACTCCATTTTTTATAAATTCACATATATCAAAATGAATACTTCATAAAATTCATATAAAAATATTAAAATTACATAAAATTTACCTTAAAACTCTCTTTCACACATTTGGTAGTGATTCAGTTTAACATTTCTTATAAGTTGAAGTATAATATAATGACGGTGGGTGAGTATTGATGTTACCATTTGTATTTAGGATGTACTTAGTACAAATTATTTTTTATAAATAGTATATTCCACTCCAAAATCATTCAAAATATATTTCATTATATACTCTTCCATTATAAATATAATCTTAAAACAATAATAATAATTATACTACTTAACTAAAAGAAAAAATATTACAAATTATAATAGTGGATTTCCATAATAACTTCAAAAAAATAGAATGATTTATAGATACAACACTATTTAAAATTTCTATATCAACTGGAAAATTCAATTTAGTATTAGCCCCAATATAACTAATAAATATTGATGATTTTTTATCAATTGGATCACCACATAAATTCCTTCCAACCTAAATTTTTAACATACTCTTTTTTTCTTTAAATATATTTGATAAAACCGTTTTATGATGATACTCATTTTTAAACACTTTTTAATGGGGTAAAATCTATTCCTCTAATTTGGGATCATTTATTGGGTTCTCATTATGCTGAAAAACATCATGAGGAATAAAATTTGTTTCATACATTATAATATTGAAAAATAAATTACAATATATAAGTTTTTTTTATTAAACCCAAATCATATATATAACAGGTATCTTTCATAATAACTATAGTTATCAAAAACTGCCATTTGAAAATATATTTTTAATGATGATAGTGGTTTATCCCCTTCTAATATTCTAAATTCCATATATACGGTCACCTATAACATATTAAGAAGTTTATCCATTTATACCATCATGAAATGTTTCTGAAATTCCCTGGAAATGATATGTCATTAATGAATTGACACTCATTTCACAATTTTTTCATTTAAAAATGAACAATGAATAGGTTTTTTGATAGGATTATGTGTCTAAAAATTATGAATTTCCGTTCATGCCATTATGATGTGTACATCAATATATCCTACCTTACTAAAATTTAGATTGAAAAATCATATTTCAAAAAACAAATCTATAATCATGTTATCATCCAATAGGTGTTAGAAAAAAAAAATTAATTGATGTGTTATTCTACTAAAATATTCTATAGATGATCCCAATGTAATATATATTAATATAAATAGTATTTTTTCCCAAGACACTAAATATGCACATCACTTCATCCTTGAATATTTTTTATTTAACTTTATTCATTTTTTTCCATTTGTATCGATTATATAACCTTTTTTATATTGAAAATGTAATATAATACATGTACACATATTACTTTAGATAAAAATAAATATTTTATAGATTTGTATTTAAATTTTATAGATAACTATTTTATGTGTTTTATCAAAATGAACTAATAATTTATAAGTTATGTTTATTTTATATCCAAGCTTCATCCCTTCCTAGATTCAAATTCCTAAAATTGTCTATATGACTATAATTTATTTCACAAACTATCTTCTATTATATATAACATATGGGTGAGTAAATCCTAGAAATGAAATTTTATTGTATCAATATATATTCCTAAAACTCATTCACATGGGAACACCCATCATGGTAGGATATAGGAATTCCAATGTTATCCTTGTAAAATACTTAATGAGTAACAAATTCTATGGTATATTCCACAATCTATCCCTCCACTATCAATCCTTCTGGAAATATTTTATTTAATATATACCCATTAAATATATTAAAATAATATTTATTATTATACTATTATATGAAATATATAAAGATGAAAATATGGATCTCTCTTTCCAGAAGAACCATAATATCAATTAATGATGGTGAAGATAACATTTTCAATTATTGTAAAGTGACTATATTTTATCTTCCTATTTTTATAAAATTCATGATTTTAATAGTTTTTTATGAATAGATTTGGAAAAAAAATTTATTAGTGTTATTTTGTGTCATATATTTTCCATAAATATAAATCTTATTTACATGGGAAAATATACAATAAAAATATGTTATTGATGATATTTAAAACATTTTTATCTTTAGGATATTTATTAATATGATTTTATTGATATTTTAGGACTTAATTTCTTGAATTTTTATACTATTTAAAATTCATTACAACTAAAAAGGGTAATTCCAAGAGAGTGTGTAATTTATTAAAGGAAGAAACACACACCTCTTCTCATTCAGAACCATTTTATATTCCATTATACCCAAATCAATCATGTTTATATTTATATTGATTCCATATTTGGTATTTGTTTGTTTAGTAATGTACAATATATAAAATAAAATATATTTTTCTCAATATGAATGATGTCTGGAAATATTTTGACATAAAAACTCTTCAATTAATGAAATTCAATAAATTTTGGTCTATTTTGGCAACCCACTATTGAAATATTTTTAGATATATTTTAACCAAAAATAATGATAATATCATTTAAATTGTCAAGTAATTATTCATTAAATGTTTTCATATATGATTAATATTGATGCTATTGAGGAAAAAACCATCAATTTATAAGGAAAAAATCTCTATATTTTGATGCATGCTCACTGAGTGTGTACTTTCTTAACACGTAAGGTACATTAATATTACATTAATGATATTACAATATAAATTACCAAAACCAAGAAATTAATTTATCACATTGAAAAACATGTCTCTCAATAAGAATTATTCATTTTTGTGATAATCATATTTCATATCACCCATATCCCATAAATATTTCAAATGTTTAGTAAGTGGATCCAAATAAATTTCAATATCATTATTATCCTAATTTCGTCTTAATATAAGAAATAAAAAAATACTTCTCTTGTGATTCACGCATAACTAGAGTGTTAACTTATAATTTTACAATATAATGAATAACCCATAGGGTATATTGATGATTTCATATCAAGAGATTAAATAACACTTAGACTTTGGCAATTTTATGAGTCTTTGATATCTCCCATTAACTGAATTGAAATAGTTGAAGTTTTCAGTTATTCTCAATTGCGAGAAGGTTAGTATAGTATTTATGATTACATAGATTTTTTTTGAACATTAAAAATAAAATTTGATCATATAGTGTAGCTTTTAAATCACCTTCACTTTAGAGTGATAATATATTGTGTTTCTTGAGGAAATTTGTTCATAAGTTATGAATGTGCTCTAGTGTTTTAGTCGTCAAAAAATTCCTCATGGATGATTTAGATTCATTATCATTCAAATCAAATCATCATTACTCAATGGATAAGGTCACATGGTGATGCATAAAATGTCTGTAAAACATATAGACACACCCCAATAAGGTGATGATTGAAAGAGGTGGAAAAAACATTGTGACAACTATCACCCATTTCTTGGGAAAATTTGGATGGGACTAAGGGGAACAAAAATAGTGACAACGATATATAAATTTTAAATTTAATGACCAGATATGTCACTATGTATATTCCTTAAAAAATGAATTATTTAGTATCTTTCTTCACACGCGACACAAAACCAAAATGAACCACAGAATGTTATATAACCGCTAAAATATATCCATTGAATTTTCAGGAAAATATAAAGGTAACCAAATTATTGAATATATGTATATATAAAAAACTACATTTTTACCAATTCATTGATAAAATTATGTAATTATAGCCAAGTAAAAATGAGATTATGTTATGCATAAAATATATTTTCATTGAAAAAAATCATTTCTAGCATGATAATATGGTTATTATATCATGGTTAAAAAAATTAAATTTCCTTAATTTATAATATATATTATAAAATAATTTACCACCCATCCAATATCCATTATTAAGAATGTAATAAAATTATATTATTCTTAGAAGATATATTTTTCTTAAAATTGTTTTTATCCAATTTTTTGATAATTTATTTTTATCACATTTTTATATGAAATTGTAATAAATTATTTGAATATTTTTAATTTTAATGTTCAAATTACGTATTGTGATCAATTTTACTTTAATCCATTAAATTAGGTGACAAAAATAAATGTTATCTACCATGGAAAAAATAGTTACTTTTTAAGGAATAATTCATTTTTAATTATTTTGACAACAAATTAAATTGATATATTTGAAAATAAAGACTCTAAAATGATTTTTAAACATATGTACAATGACATTCACACTCACTTAATTTGTAAATAGTGTTAAATAATAATAAAAATTTGTAATGATTGAAATGATTTTTTTCGGCAATAACATATTTTTGACATATTATATGTTTAAATTTATAAGTTAATTTTCTTTTTTTAGTAATTTAATTAGATTAAAACGAATAAAAATTCAATTTTATCAAATTTTAATTTGGTAATAATGGTTATATTTTTTTGTGGAAATAATTACCATGGTTAAATTTTAATCAAGATCGATAAGTGTTAAAATGGATAATCTAATATGGATCATATTTTACTAATTAAATTTCACTGTGAAACCTTATAGAATATGTTTTATTGGTTTGGAATTCAAACCTACATGTATTTCATATATTTCCCCACCTAACTCACAAAAATAACATTCAATTCCATTCTTATAACTTATATAACATTCTTTTCTAGAGATTGGTCCCACTTTGTCCCCTATAACAGAATCCAACGTTCATCCTATTAAATATACACAACTAGTTTAAAATTACAATTAAACCATTTCCAATTTAAATCATATATATCACATTTATACTTTTTGTATCCTATATGCACAGAATTGTTTTTTAATTAAGTCATTTCCAAATCATACTTCTGTATAATATCCAAATTCTAAACATATGTCCTTCTCACCATTTTAAGTCCTTTGTTTATCCTTGTCATCCAACCTCAAGAAAACTACTCAAATAATACGTATTTATGTACATAAATATAAATAATATACTAAAATTTTATTATATTTATCATATAAAAATTATATATTCTCTACTCATTCAATCAAAAAAACCTTTCTCATGCGTGTGTGTGGACTACCACCTCCAAGAAACCAACACATAATTTTTAATCCCCACATTTCAAGGAGGGTAATATGAATTGTTTTATTGAATATTTTTTTTATTTAGGGTTTATATTCTATAGACATAACATAGTAATTCTATATGGAAAATTAGAAATAAGAGATCATTGAGAAACAAAATATTTAAAACAAACATATAAAGAGGGAAAAATATTTTTTAAAAGTGACAACATATTTTTGATTTAAAATATTCTTATAAATCCATAAAAATATTATTAATCACCATAATATGTTTACATAATTTTATTATACTTTTTTTATAAAGATTTAGTAATAAAATAATATCTTCCCTTGCCATAATCACACATAGATTGTAGAATATTATTTATTACTTGGTTTAACAATCTATATGACTGATTTATTAAATTTATATCATGGGTGGATTTTGAAACATAATATATTATATTTTAATTAATAATTTAGACATCACCACCTGTTCATTACATGTTAGTGAATTACGCTCTCAACTGATTTTTTCATAAAAATATTAACAAATAAAATTATTAAATGAAATTCTAACATTGTATATAGATTAAAAATATAAATTATAGTTCCTTTTTTTTAAATAAGGGGCTAGGACCCAAAATATTATATTAAAAGAAAGTCAAAGGAGAACACCAAAGTCAATATGAAGGACAATACATCAAGTTCCCTGTCTCGGTGAACCAATCTTTTTCCTTATCTTGTCAGCAATTAATCTTTCTTTCTCTCTCCATTCGTTCCATGTTTTGGCACTGATACGCCTTCGACCTCTTCCTCTCGTATAGTGGCTTTCATGCTCCTTGGCTTGCTGTAGCAATGATTCTACATCTTCATCCGAGCTGTCAGCTTGCACCTCCTACTTCATCTTCAAGGCCTCCTTTTCTACCCTTTTTTGACTTATGGTTCTCACTTGTTGCCAAGTACCTTCATCATCTCCATATTTTTGGTGCCCTTTTCTTGGTTTATCTATTTTCTGTTCTGTCTCCTGCACATCCAGTGTAGAGATAAGAGAGGATCCTTTCAAGGTGTTACTCACCTTCCCCGCTGGAGTGACCGAGGTATTTTCCGTGATTGAGTCTTCAACAGCCACTACAAAAGGTTCAGAGATTGATGGAGCCAGAGAAAGAGAAGCAGAGTCGGCCTTTTCAGAAAGTCCAGGTGAATCAGTAGCTTCAAAGCTTATAAAATCTAGGATATGAAATAATAACAACCCCATGATTGTGAAACTAGTTTAAAACGATTAAGATTACTCATACCCAATATTGAAAATATAAAATAACTAACTAAAATAAATATATTAAATAATAATAAATTGTTTTATGTAAAAGTTTATATATATTAATATATTCCAAAAATATGTTATTAAGATGGTTCTTTTTGTTATACAGATGATTCAAGTGCTTTAGTGGAATTCATGAATTAAGGTATGGGTTTCTTGCCTCAAATTTCCACCCCTTGAGATATATATTTTTTTATTATAGACTATTTTTTATTTAGAATTTTGTATCTAAAACCCATTTAATATTTTTTCCATGATAATATTATTATTCATGGAATGAAATATTTCATTTTTAATTATATCCATCAAGGGGTTTATACTCAAATGTTTATATGGTTAAAAGTGGTGCTTTTCCCCAAATTTTCAAACATTATAAGAAATGTTTTATATTGCTCCCCGAAGTTTATTTTCATTAGGTATAAAAACACATATATACTTTAATTATAATTAATATAATTCATATGATGATATATTAATTTCCATTTAATGGTAACCCAGAAATATTTTCAAATAATTCTTATGTTATGATTATATCAACAGTATTTGCTCACTCAACTCCCTTCATTGAGTTAAAATGATTCATATTTGACATATTTTTCCAAGATTGGTTAATTAAAACCACCCCCATAACGACCCCCACAATATTTTATTTAATGGTATATTTCCATCCTATATAAATATAAAATTGCCTTTTATTTAAAATATTTTACCTTGATAAAATTTATTTCCCATAATTATACAATTTTATAGAATAATTATCATCCTCCATAATGATGTTTTCACCTCTTTATCCATATATTCTATTTACTCTAATGTTATACATTATAATTTGAATCCTAATTAAGGGTTATTAACTACGACCTTTGTATTTTGTAACATCCCGGTTCCGGAAGCCACCCCGAGGCGCCCCATACCCCGTTGGCCACATGGCCTCAAGCGCATTTCACCAAATGATAGAGGCTGCCGACTAGCAGCGAGGGCCTTGGGTGTGATAGTGGGAAAACTATGCCCTCATTGGTAGAGTAACACAATAGAAGAAAATAATAGCAACAACGAAAATAGTAATAATCTATACACAATTGAACAACAGAAAACTAGAAGAAATAAACAGCTGGAACATAGATATAATGATGGATGATACACATGTCTAGGAAAGCATCCAAACAGTCACAATGCTGGAATAAAAACAGTACTAAACCAAAGTAAAAATGAATATAGATAAACATATCATCATCATCGCAAGCCTAATCTTAGTCCCATGCTCTCCAGCTCCACTGCAAGTCTTGTGCCTAAAGTAGAAGGGTGCTTACCCTTATCTATAAATTTAGTAATATAATCTGTTTGGGCCCAAATGCCTAGCTCAAACAGGTTGTGAGACTAAATCTCAGAAGGAAATCAGCACAAGATCTGTACCTAACTATTAGTGAATATATAGTAGGTAATAAACAAAATAAAGAAGTAAACAAGGATGTACTCAGTAGTAACCAGTCCTATAGTTTCAATGCAATTAGTTCTATACATCAACAACAACAAATAAGCAAGGAACCCTCGGGGTAGTACTCTCATCCTAACACCTCTTGTTCAATCAAAACAAGGATACTACAGAGACTCTCCGAGGAAGCTCTCTCAGTCAATTCCCATTATAGTCCCAAGCGTTTAAAGACTCTTTGAGGAAGCTCACACGGTCAATTCCCCTTATAGTCTAAGATAGTCAAGGTCACCCTGAGGAAGATCACACGGTCAATTCCCCTTATAGCCCCAAATGGTCAAAGACTCTCTAAGGAAGCTCACTAGGTCAATTCCCCTTATAGTCTAAAATGGTTCAAGGACTTTCTGAGAAAGCTCACACAGTCAATTACCCTTATCATCTAAAATGGTTCAAAGACTCTCTGAGGAAGCCCACTCGGTCAATTCCCCTTATTATCTAATATTTTTCAAAGACTCTCTAAGGAATCTCACTCAGTCAATTCCACTTATAGTCTATTACACCAGGTTCTCATGGCCCTGTGTAAGTCAAACGAGCATTGTAATGAAATATGGCCGAAGTAAACATATAGAATTACATGGATAACAGTATACATCATAACAAGCATGTCAGATATCAATCACACCATCATACAACAAGGCATGGGAAAACATGGCAGCCTAACAGGCTAAGCAGAGCACAAGGGCCACTGTGAAAACATATATGGGAAACACCTCCAAAACATAGAAATCAACCCTATTCACATACAATTAAACGTTACTCACACACACTATAAAGAATGAAAATAACAGGGTTGAAAACGGTTAATGCACAATACCTCATTCATGGGTATTTGAGATTTTTCACATGAAATTCAAAGACTTTCAACCGAAAGGCACAAACTACCTACCGTTAGGGTTCCAGAGAAATCGACCCTTTTCCCAAATGCACTCCAAATCGGGTGAACGCCGCCTCGAAACCACCTCAAAAACCCTTCCCTAACATCAACAAGATCAACATTTAACACGCAAAGGGAACACAACCCTAGATCTACATGCAACCCTTATAGATCTAGGAAAGTAAGATAGGGCGAGGTCCAACCCTAACCAAAACCTCAAAGAACCAAAAGAGGGACTTTCCTGAGGAAAACCACCATCTATCCACCAAGAAAACCCTTCAATTTGCCTCCAAAACGAGTAAAAGAGATCCCCCAACCTCTAAAAACTGGAACTCTCATGTGAGCCATGAGTGGGAGGAAGACAGAGGGAAAAAATGGGAAATTCCGAGCAGCCCAGGACATAAAATCCAAACTTTAAGTGGTTTCATGGTTACCCTACATGGTTTGGAAAACCGTGCTCAAACCATGTGGTTTCCAATGTCTCACCCAGCGACTTCACACTACTTTCCCGCACGGTCCTCAAAAATCGTGTGCTGCCCATGAGAATCTCCCTTTCAAGGGTGCATAGTTTCCTGGGCTGGATGCATGGTTTGTTTAGACCGTGCACCAACCGTGCCCCCCTGCACGACCTCCACAACATTAAAAGTTTATCCAAGAATTGCACAAACATCAACCAACCACTTCAAAAAGCACAAACAAACCGAAATAAGGGTCACATACCACAAATCGAGGGTACTAAATAACCTTGTACACAATGTGTACTCATAAAGTACATGACTTGTTCATTGAAAATTTCCAGAAATTCATCTTTTTCTCAAAAACAACCATAAAAATAAAACCCACCTGAAAAAGAAGATCCTGGTTCTTACAAACTTCCCACCTTAAGGAAATTCATCCCTAAATTTCTTTATCAAGGAACTATAAAAGAAGAAACCCCAAAAAGCTCCGGCCACTGTGATCGTACATCCACCTCTCTCTCCTATGTCTCATCCTGTACTCACCTGTGCTTACATAGCAACTCGTACCAGAGGAACAGACCGGCCTTGGAGAACCTTCATACTTCGATCGACAATCCGGATAGGATGCTCCTCGAATGATGCTTCCACTTCCAACTAAACCTCCTCAGGTTGAAATACATGAGAAGAGTCTGAGATGTAACATCGAAGTTGAGTAATGTGGAAGACGTAGTGCATATCCCGGTACCTCTGAGGCTATAACAAATGATAGGCAACCAGCCCAACTCTCTCCAAAACCTCAAACTGTCCGACGTACCTCGGCAAAAACTTACCCTAAATCCTAATCCCCTTATGCCCCAACCTCGATGTGACACACAGGAAACCCTGATCCCTGACCTCAAACTCTAGAGGTCATCTCCGATAATCCGCATAAGACTTTTGTCGAGACTGTGATGTAGCCATCCTCTTCCAAATCAACTCTATCATCTCTTTGGTCTCTTGAACAAGACGAGGTCCCAACATAGATGCCTCTCCTGCCTCCAACCAATATAAGGGTGGTCATCATGGCCTACCGTACAATGCCTCATAAGATTCCATCTGAATAGTTTCTTGAAAACTATTATTGTAGGAAAACTCCACAAGAGGTAAGTGCTTCTCCCAAGAACCTACAAAATCTTGGATGCAAGGACGAAACATTTCCTCAAGCACTTAAATTGTATGCTCGGACTGACCATCTTTCTGGGGATGGTAAGCTATAGTAATAAGTACCTGTGTACCCAAATCCTTCTGAAGCCCCTGCCAGAATTGAGAAGTAAAATGTGCATCTCTGTCTGAAACAATGGGGTGTGGAACTCTATGCAGACATACAATATCTCGGATGTACAACCATACCAGATCATCGACACTGAAGGTATCCTTCATCGAAAATAAGTGAGAAACCTTCATGAGTCTATCAATGACCTCACAAAATGAATCATTCCTTCTAGGTGACCTCGGTAAACCTGTCACAATATCCATCTCAACATCATTCCACTTCCACTCGGTAATAGGCAACTGCTGCAAATTCGTGCTAGTCACTGATGCTCCGCCTTTAACTTCTGACAGGTGGAACACTTCATGAAAAAACTAGCAACATCTATCTTCATACCTAGACACCAATACTAATGGTGTAGATCACGATGCATCTTGGTGACACCAGGATGAACTACCTAAACAGCAGAATGAAATTCCTGCATCATCTCCTCGTGTATGTCTTCTGGCACCCATACGCGCCCTAGAAACACAAGATATCATCCTCGCCTATGGTCCATCCTAGAATAGGGTCCTCTCCTGACACGTTCTCCCATATAACTAGGCCTTATGAATATGATAGCTGCCTCATTCGCACTCATTAAAGAAGATTATAGGTAACAACCACAGAAGAAAAAAGACTTCCCATTTCTATCATGCACCTCAAAATGCATCTCAGATAACAGAGCCATAAGGTGCCACTCACTACTGGCCTCCTGAACTGCCTGTTTCTGAGTCCTCCTACTCAATGCATCAGCCACTAGGTTTCCTTTCCCATGTGTATAGGAAAGCACAATGTCAATGGACTGATGGTACTAAACCCACCTTCGCGGTCTCAAATTCAGATCACACTGAGTGAACATATACTGAGACTCTTGTGGTCGGTGAAAACCAAAAAATGCTCTCCCAGAAGATAATTTCACCAATAGAGTAAGGTATAGACAATTACAGCCAACTCGAGATCGTGTGTTGGTTAATTCCTCTCAGGTGGCCTCAAATTCCGAGACCCATATGCAACGACTCCTTCTCCCTGGATAATAACACCTCTCAGCTTGATACTTGAAGAATCACAGTACACATTATAGTTCTTTCCTGGCTCTAGAAAAACTAGTATCTCTACTAAAGTCAACCTCCCTTTCAGCTCCTGAAAGGCTGACTCACAAGAATCCTACCCCAATAACTTCTCACCCATCTTAGTCAGACTCATCAGTGGCGCTACTAAGCATGAAAAGTCGTGTATGAAATGTCTGTAGTATCCATATGGCCCTAGAAAACTCCATACCTCAAATACATTCCACAACTGCTCCCAGGAAACTACTACTCTCACTTTATCTCCATTTACTAATACTCCTGACTTTGAGATAACATAACCCAAGAAGTGAATATGATCCATCCAAAAGTGGAATTTTGAGAGCTTAGCATATAACTAATGATCTCTCCATGTACTCAAAACGGTCTCATGATGTGTGGCATAGTCTTGTCGAGTGTGAGAGTACACCAAGATATCGTCCATGAAGACAACCACAAAATAATCCAAGTATGGATGGAACACCTAGTTCATCAGTGTCATGAAAACTGCAGGCATGTTTGTGAGACTGAACGACATAACCATATACTCATATAGACCATACCTACTCCGGAAGGCTGTAAGAGGTATATCAGATGGTCGAACATGAAACTGATGGTAACTGGACCTCAAGAAGATCTTTGAGAACAACCTAGGTTTCTCTAAGCTGATCAAAGAGATCATCAATACTTGGAAAGGGATATCGGTTCTTGACCGTCAACTGGTTCAGCATTCGATAATCCACACAAAGAGTGAGGGTACCGTCCTCCTTCTTTGCAAACAGGACAGGAGAAACCCAAGGAGAAGTTTTGGGTCAAATATAACCATTTTCATGAAACTCTTCCAACTGCTTCTTGAGCTCTTATAACTCTAGTGTAGTCATCCTGTAAGGAGGAATAGACACTGATGCCGCTCCTGTCACAAGCTCAATAGAAAAGTATACATCTCACTCCAGATGAAAACTTGAAAACTCCTCTGGAAAGACATCTCTAAAACGTTCCACCACTAGAGGAAATTCTAAATGTGAAGTCCCCTGGTCATCCAGATACATACTAGAAATCTGAGCTATAACTCCTACTAACCCATGATGCTCGGGTCCCACTCTTCTTTCCTGGACATCCTACTCGCCCTTATGAAGAAAATATCTACCCTCTAGTGATGTGAAACTCACCCTAAGATGATAGCAATCAATAACTACCTAGAAGGGAACTAACCACTCCATTATAAGGATTACTTCATAGCCCATAATCTCTAGGACGAAGAGGTCCCATAAAAAGTGACACCCACCAACCTCAAGAGGGAACTCCATGCACTGACTTACGCTTTCCGTTCTAGTCCCAAATGGTGTGTCTAGTGTCAAGATATCAGTAGAAGAAAAGATGCAGAGCCTAAGGCTCTCCATAACCACAACAAATATAATTTTATGGGAAGCCACTATATCAAAAAGTGAAGAAGCTAAAACTGAGGCAACTAAGATCGTACCTTGAACTGTAGTAGGTCTGGGATCCTGCTCCTTCTAGGTCTACTCCACTAGAAAAGTCTGGCCTATACCACAACCATGTGACCCTGCCTAACCACTCTGAGCTGATCATCCCTGATGTGGCTAAAAACCTAGGGACTGGCTACCACAACCACAACCACAACAGATATAAAGATAGAGTCTTTATTTTCAAATATATCTATTTAATTTATTGTCAAAATAATTAAAAATGAATTATTCCTTAAAAATTAACTCTTTTTTCCGTGGTAACTAACATTTATGTTTGTCAACTAATTTAATGGATTAAAGTGAAATTGATCACAATACCTAATTTGAACATTAAAATTAAAAATATTCAAATAATTTATTAGAATTTAATTTCAAAATGTGATAAAAATAAATTTTAAAATAAGTGAATAAAAACAATTTTACGAAATATATATCTTCTATTAATAATATAATTTTATTACATTCCTAATAATGGATATTGGATGGGTGGTAAGTTATTTTATAATAAATATTATAAATTAAGGAAATTTAATTTTTTAACCATAATATGATAATCATATTACCATGCTAGAAATGATGTTTTTCAATGAAAATATATTTTATGCAAAACATAATCTCATTTTTACATGGCTATAATTACATAATTTTATCAATGAATTAGTAAAAATGATGGTTTTTATATATACATATTTTAAATAATTTGGTTACCTCTATATTTTCATGAAAATTTAATGGATATATTTTAGCGGTTATATAACATTCTGTGGTTCATTTTGGTTTTGTGTCACGTGTGAAGAAAGATACTAAATAAATTATTTATTTAAGGAATATAAATAGTGAAATATCTGGTCATTACATTTTAAATTTATATATTGTTGTCACTATTTTTCTTCCTCTTAGTCCCATCGAAATTTTCCCAAGAAATGGGTGATAGTTGTCACAATTTTTTTCCACCTCTTTCAATCATCACCTTCTCGGGGTGTGTCTATATGTTTTACAGACATTTTATGTATCACTATGTGAACTTATCCATTGAGTAATGATGATTTGATTTGAATGATAATGAATTTAAATCATCCATGAGGAATTTTTGAACGACGAAAACACTATAGCTCATTCATAACTTATGAACAAATTTCCTCAATAAACACAAAATTTTATCACTCTAAAGTGAAGGTTATTTAAAAGCTACACTATATGATCAAATTTTATTTTTAGAGTTCAAAAAAAATCTATGTAATCATCAATACTATACTAACCTTTTCTGATCTTTTCCTTGCAACTGGTGTAAAACTGGAGGCATCTCGGTGGCATGACTCTGCAAGTTCAGACACACACCATAGATCAAGATTAACAGGGAATGAAATTGGAAGCGTAAGAAGGGAATAGGAGAAACAAAACTTTAACGTTTTACAAAACAAGACTACATGGCATGTTGGCCTAACACGCAGTGTGTACATAACTTTTGTTCCCCTACCCATGTTCTCCTATACGTCTAACCCACACGGTCCTCCTAGAAGAGGGCTACACGGTGTGTTCTCTCCAAACACGACGTGTACTAGACGAGCTTCACCAACCCGTGTTTTTAGTGACATGGCTGAATACATGACTCACACTACATGGTGTATTCCAGACGAACACTGAATGTATTAGAATGGATAACACTAACTCGTTCTGTTCGTTACAAGGTCGGTTTCCTATATTATACTACACAACGTGCTTAGAACGGACACAACGTGTATAACGTATGGTTTTTTCATCAGTATTGTAAGTCACACGAGAAGATATAGGGTCAACACAACACGACGTGTACAACTGGGACACAACATGTTCCCACAAGAATTTCCCAACCCCGTGTCTTTTCCCACACAACCAGTGACACCATTAGTGACTAAATGGCATGTACAGATAGTACACAATGTGTACTTAAGAAAAACGGTTTCTTCCCGAATAGAAGAACACATGGTGTGTACTTAGCATTACACAACCTATATTTTGAGTTTTTCTGGTCAATAAGCCTCAAAAACTACTCCGGAACCCAGAAAAACACTGAAAGGAACATCGAATGTGCCAAATTCTGATCTGTGATGACCCATACTGCCGGCGAATCAAATATTGACATCTTATACATGTCATAACAAGGAAAATAAGGCAATGATCTACCAAATTCTGGTCCATGAGGGCCCATAACACCTCAAGAACCAAATATTGGCATTCATTTAAAAATACATACACCAACAATACCCTACCAAAGAAAATTTATTTTAATCAAGGCATCTATCACAACAACATGCATATTCAACACAAAATCTATCACAACAACATGCAATTGCTAATTCTTCCTAGATGGCATGGCAAGAATGCATGACATGTGATTTCTAGAAAGTGCCTATATGATGCATGAGATGGAATACCCTCATCTCATCGGGTTTTGACAGAAATAGAACCTCAATAACATCAATGATAACAGCACTAGACATGTGAATCACCCAATGGTGAAATCAAATCAACTGTAAATTTTCAAAACCATAAAAATTTCAATAACGAGTTAAATTGGTTTTTCCCTAAACACTAGTTAGTTACACCTGGGCGCAACTTATTATAAAGTACCTATTCCGTCCTATCCCTGGATAAAGTCTCCAAATAGTAAGTCAAGAGAAAAGAATTACTCTGATACCACTTTGTAACGTCCCGGGTCCAGAAGCCACCCAAAGGCGACCCGTTCCCGGATGGTCACATGGACTCAAGCGTATTTACCTAAATGCTAGAGGCTTCCGACTAGCAGTGAGGACCTTGGGTGTGAGAGTGGGGAAACAATTCCCTCATTGGTAGAGTAACACAGCGGAATAAAATAATAGCAATAGAGGAAATAGTAATAATCCATACAAAAGTGAACAACAGAAAATGAGAAGAAATAAATAGCTGGAACATATATATAATGATACATGATACACATGTCTAGGAAAGAATACAAAGAGTCACAATGCTAGAATACAAATAGTACTAAGGCAAAGTACAAAAGAAAACTAATAAACAACTCCTCATCACTGCAAGCCTAAGATTGGTCCCATGCTCTCCAACTCCATAGCAAGTCAAGTACCTGAAGTATAAGGGTGTCAGAAATTATCTATACATGTATCAATATAATCTGTTTGGTCCCAAATGCATAGCCCAAACAGGGTGTGAGACTAAATCCCAGTAGTCAAACACCACAAGATCTGTGCCTAAGAGTTAGTGAAGATATGATAGGTAATAAATAAAAGAAAGCAGAAAATAAGGAAGTACGTAGCAGTAACCAGTCCTATAGTTTCAATGTAATCAATTCTATACATCAACAACAACAAATAATCAGGGAAGCCTCTAAGTAGGTTTCTCAGCCTAACCCCTCTGGTTCCATCAAAACAAGGATACTATAGAGACTCTCTGAGGAAGCTCTCTCAATCAATTCCCATTGTAGTCCCAACCGTTTAAAGACTCTCTGAGGAATCTCACACAGTCAATTACCCTTATAGACTAAGGTAGTCAAGGAATCTCTGAGGAAGCTCACAAGTTCAATTCTCATTATAGCCCCAATTGGTCAAAGACTCTCTGAGGAGCTCACTCGGTCAATTCCCCTTATAGTCTAAAATGGTTCAAAGACACTCTGTGGAAGCTCACATAGTCAATTCCCCATATAGTCTAAAATGGTTCAAAGACTCTCTGAGGAAGCTCACTCGGTCAATTCCCCTAATAGTCTAAAATGGTTCAATGACTCTCTGAGGAATCTCACTCGGTCAATTCCCCTTATAGTCAACCACACCAGGTTCTCACGGCCCTGTGTAAGTCAAAGGAGCAGGGAAATGCAATATGTCCAATGTTAACCTACAAAATTACTTGGCTAATAGTCTATATCAGAACAAGCATGTCAGATATCAATGAAACCATCCTACAACTAGGCATGGTAAAACATGGAAACCTAACAAGCTAAGAAGAGCACAATCTTCATAGTGAAAACACGTATGGGAAACACCTCCAAAACATTGCAATCAACCCAATTCACATACAATTAACCTCTACTCGCACACACTGTAAAGAAGGAAAATAACAGGTTTAAAAATGGTAAATGGAAAATACTCCATTCCTGGGTATTGGTGATTTTGCACATATAAATCAACGACTTTCAACCAAAAGGCACAAACCACCAACCTTTAGGGTTCTGAAAAAATCGACCCTTCTCCCAAACGCACTCCAAACCAGGTGAATGCCTATAGTACCCCTGTTTTCTGGTATGTAACCATTTCTTGATGCTTTTCATGGTTTTAAAGTCATTGGTGTTGAATGGGAGAGTCGGGAGGACTTGGAATGATGATTGGAGGCAAAGGGGAAGTCGCACGGTCGGTGCACGGTTTGTCTAACCGTGCATCCAAAACGTGCGCAGTGGGTCTTGGAGGCAGTGGAATCCACAAAGTAGGTGCATAGTTTGTCTAGCCGTGTGTCCAAACCATATGTGAAGGATGGATGATCCAGAAGCTAATGCACTGTTAGCGCACGTTTTTTCAAACCGTGCGGACTAACCATGAGGACCCTTAAAGTTAGATCCTAAAATTGTGGATCTAACTCGTTTGGCCATATATTTCCTTGTTTAAACCTCCTAAGCGGCCCTAACTCATGATTACTCTCCCTTGAAGGTTGGAATACTTCTCCCAAGCATTCCGGAAGTGATCCGAAGGCTTCACTTGGCAATTCGAAGCCGGATTCTTAAGGTATGTTATTATTCTTGATCGGTTTCTTAGATCTACTTAGATCTACTGCTCCTCTTCTCTTGTTTTCTTAGATCTACTCCCGTTATGGGTAGTTCTAAGGGTATGGATTTCAAATATGATAATATTTGGCCTTGGTTGTGTTAGGAGAAGAGATCTAAGGAGGGTTTTTTAGAGTTTTGACCCGGTGTTCTTGGCGTTCGTCGTCCGTCGGTTGGCTTCGCCCAAATTATTGAGGTAGGTGGCTTCAATCCCGGTTCCTCTTTCTTAGAACTTGAAGGCTTAGTTTCAAATTGTTTTCCTTGATTGAAATGGTTGGTTTATCTGCTGTGAAAGAATGGATGAAACCCCTTTTTAGTAACGGGTGATGGAATTGTTTGTTTTTGGAAAGTGTTTGTTGAAGTGAAATTAAAATGGTGATTTTAAAGTGTTTTTGGTTTTGATGATTGAAAGAAATGGTTTTCAATAAAAGTTTTGATGCTTTATTGAATTTTTTTGAACACACTTGGTTTTGGCATGGATTTGCATGGGTTATGGTGTGTGTTCATATGCATTGGGATGGATAAGGGTGAGAAGTACCCCCATCAAAAGGTTGGGATGGATAAGGGCGATAAGTACCCCCATCAAAAGGGATGGATAAGGGCGTGAAGTACCCCCATCAAGGTATTCCACTAAGTGATGATTTAGTGGAAGGATAACTCACCACTCATGAGTATAGGGAGGTCCAGGTTGCATGCATGGTTGCTTGTGTGGATTTGTGAAATGGAATGAATGTGCCAAAATGGAAATGTGTATTTTATTGGAAACATTTCTTGGTTTCTTTTCTTGAGAAAGATGGTTTTTGTTGGAAAAATGGTTTTGACATGAACATGTTATATTGTGAACTATTTTGGAATTGTTTTATATAAATGTGCTAACATGTTTTATTCTAGAGGTATGGGTTGGGAAGTCATCGGGGAAAACAAACTGAGTTTCATTACTCACCCCCTGCTTCGGCACATTGGTGCTTTTGTAGATTTCATATACCGGGATGTTGTCAAAGGTAAGGTGTCACATGTTTATAGCACCACTTCGTGATGCTTGGGTTGGTTCGTGATGTTGGAGCTTGGAGCTTGTGGAGCATGGAGTTGGGTTGTCATCTTGTAGTATTTTGGTTTGTCTTTCCACTGTTTACTATGATTTAGTGTTGGTTTCTGTTGTGGTACTTTTGGTTGGTTTATGATAAAATAAATAGTTGAGTTGTCTTAGCTTTTATCATGCATTATTTATTTGATTTGTTTGGTTAGGTTGTTGGATCTGTGGTATGTTCTAAATGGTTAAATAGTCGCCCACTTGTTTTGAAACCCTTCTGAATTTATTTCCAGCCTTTGGTGCCTTGGGGATGTTGCATAAGTCTATGTAATGACTCGTTACACTCTCAAGACAATGAGAATTGGTAGGTCATTACAAATGGTATCAGCTTGTTCGGTCCTTTCCTAACAAGTGGTCATCAATGTTCTTGTCCTGGAGTTGAAATTCCTTCTTGTATATTCTTTGGGTGATCATCTTAAACAGTAGTAGGGTTGTCGGAACATGAAATGTATAGCATAAAAATATGTAGCTAACTTGTTTATGTTGAACATCATGTTACCAGGGTGTTGGGTACACAAGTGTTTTGGATACACTTCTAGAATGTTACAAATATATTTGTCATGGGTTTAGCCAATGAGATGAGCATGGCATGCATTACAGGAATGACTTCCCACTAGGATTTCATATCTCATTGAAAAGAATTATTTATGATTTTGGGAAAGGTGCAATTTTTTTTAAAAAGGCATAAATTGATTTTCAAATGAAAGATTTTGAAAACTAGACATTTTGTATATTTTGAAAATGGGTGAATTTTCCAAACGTATGTGGGATGTTTTAAAAAATGGTTGAACATGTGGAAAAGCTTTATGGATGGAAAACAATGATGTGATAGTTTATGTGATAGAAATTTAAATGTTAAGCCTTCAGTTGCTAGGAAGTGAGACTAACAGTGTGTGTTGTTTGTATAGAAAATGGCACCCGTTAGGCGTCGTAGAAACCAACCCAAGGAAGATACGGAGAATGTGGTTTCACTTGAACCACATGTGAACCAAGAGATGGTTCAGAGTATCGTTCAAGCATTCCAGGCTGTGGACACAGGGAATCAGCGGGATGATTCAAGGCATGTAGACCATTCTGTCCAGTTCCAGAAGTAGAATTCACCCATATTTTGGGGTGATTCTGAACCAGAACGGGTGGAGGTGTGGCTGAGTAGGATGAATCGTATCTTCGATTTCATGGGCACACCAGTAGAGCTGAAAGTAAAGCTGGAGACTTATATGATCGAGTATCTCGCACTTCTGTGGTGGGATTTAGCGGAGTAGGCTAAATTGGATGAAGACCTTACATGGGATGATTTTTAAGAATTGTTTAACAAACAATTCTATCCTCACAAGTTCCAGATCCAGAAAATGACACACTTTTTCATCTTGAAACAATAGATCCTCTCCGTCATAGAGTATGCGGCTATGTTCATGAATTTAGTCTGGTTTTCACCATAGGTTGCATCAAGTGATTCTTTGAAGGTACACATCTTCGAATTGGGGCTAAGGCAGGAGATTCCATCGAAGATTGTGGTGCCCAGTATTACGGATTATACATAGATGGTGAATAGAGAAATAGTTGCTGAATGTGATATTTCGGGATGGATAGGAAGAAGCACGATGATACCCACTAGAACAGGTGGGAACTCTAATGCTGGGAATAAGTGGAAGAGGGACACCTACTTCCAAGGTGGGAGTGTGAATCAGAATCAAAAAACTGGATCGGTGAATCTTCCTCCATGACCCTTCATGAAAGCCGAGTGTTTTCAATGTGGCTCGATTGATCACATAAAGCGAGAGTGTATAACGCAACCTAGAAAATGTCACAATTGCAAGAAGATGGGGCATCTACAGTGCTATTGTTGAAATACTCTGAGGTCGGGCGCACGCGACACTTCCCAGGCGTCGCAAGCATCATATGCTTCGACAGGATGAGGACAACAGAGTCAGTCTTGTCAGCATAATAGAGCTAGCCATCATGATTCTCAAAATACCATGACTCCTCAACCAGGGAAATCTCAGCAAGGAAACAAGGAGAACATTGCAGCGATGAAGAAATTGTATGGAGCGGAGTAGATGATTGTTGATGATCACGCTGGACCATCAAAAGTAAGAGGTAATATTTTTTTGAATTCAACCTTTGCGAAAGTGTTGTCTGATACTAGTGCATCACATTCCTTCATTGCTTCTCATGTTGTTGACTTGCTATGTTTAGAACTGGAAATGATACCTTCTATCTTGAAACTGCAAACTCCTCTTGGTAAAAGAGAATGTCAAGCCTTCGTGTGTAGAGAATGTGTTATAACTATTGATGGAGTTGAGATGAAATGAGATTTCAATATGTTGGAGATGGATTTCTATGATATAATCTTGGGTATGGATTGGTTGATGATGTTTAAGGCTCACCTCGACTGTTATAGGAGAACAATTAGTTTCACGACTGAGGACAACATGGAGAATCTCTTCAGAGGAGAGCGGATAGTAAGGAAAGGCACAATGAGCTTGTTGGCACCAATGGTGGGAAAGATTTATCACCAATTGGAAGCATTGAATTTGGCATCAATGGAAGAGATTGAGAAAAATAGTTTTCCAGCTATGGTGGATCAATTTCTAGATGTCATTCCCAAGAACTTCTCACGGTTACCACCTGTAAGAGAAGTAGAGTTTACGATTGATCTTCTTCTAGGGACCAGTCCTATATCACTTTCATCTTATAGGATGGCACCAACAGAGTAAAAGAAATTGAAAGTGCAGTTAGAGGAGCTGGAAATCAAGGGTTTCATTCGGCCAAGCATGTCTCTGTGGGCAGCACCAGTTTTGTTTGTAAGAAAATTCGATGGAGCTTTGAGGCTATGTGTGGATTATCGTAAACTTAACCAAATTACGATAAATAATAGATATCCACTTCCACACATTAATGAAATGTTTTATCAATTAAGGGGAGCTCAGTGGTTCTCCAAGATTGACTTACAGTCAGGATATCACCATTTGCGGGTTTGGAAGGAGGATATTCTGAAGACAACCTTCAGAAGCAGATATGGGCACTACAAATATGTAGTCATGCATTTTGGTCTTACGAATGCACCAGAAGTCTTTATGGCATTGATGAATCAGATATTTCAGTGGTATCTGGATTATTTTGTTGTGGTGTTTGTGGACGAAATATTGGTGTATTCCAGAACAATGGCTGAGAATGAGCAACACTTGGCAATAGTGTTAGAAATATTGAGATACCATCAGTTGTATGACAAATTATCGAAGTGTGATTTTTGGATACAAGAGGTAAATTTTCTAGGCCATGTCTTCTCTGAGAAAGGTGTTTTTGTGGATCCATAAAATATAGATGTTGTTCTTTTTGGAAACCGCCGAAGAATGCCTTTGAAATACATAGTTTTCTTGGCGTAGCTGGTTATTATCAATGCTTTGTGCATGACTTCTCACGACTAGCTTCGCCTATGACAACATTGACAAAGAAAAACAGCGCATTTCAATGGACTGAGGAATGTTAGAGATCTTTTCAAGAGTTCAAAGTTAACCTTACATTATCACCTATCATAATCTTTCCAGAATCAGGGCAAGGATACGTGGTGTATTGTGATACTTTAGGAACGAGGTTGGGTTGTGTTCTCATGCAAGAAGGCCATGTTGTTGCTTTTGGCTCAAGGAAGTTGAGAGTGCATGAGAAAAATTACCCAACACATGATTTGGAGTTAGCTGCAGTCGTCCATGCTTTGAAAACATGGAGACATTATCTCTTTGGTGAGAAATTTAATGTGTTTACGGATCACAAAAGCTTGAAACAGATTTTATCACAGCGAGATTTGAATCTAAGGCAGGGGGGATGGATGGAGTATCTTCAAATGTTCAATTTTGACATAATGTATAAACCGAGTAAAGGAAATTCTGTGGCCGATGCATTAAGAAGGAAGTCATATGCTCAGTTGGAAAAGGAAGATTCACATGAATTGCAGTTGATGTCGGTCTTAGCCTACATGCATGTGGAATGTGAAAACCGAGGTGATGTTGCTGTTTTCTTTTCATATACACTTGTTCCTAATTTGGTAGAGAATGTAAAGGAGGCACAGTCATCTGATGTAGACTGTGTTGAAATGATCTCAAAACTCAATGGTGGGGAGACCATTGAGGGATGGAAGCTGGATGGGAGTTCAGTTTTGTGTTTCAGAGATTGGATGGTTGTACCTATGGTTAGTTAGGAACAAATCCTTTATGCTTAACACCATTCAAGATGGGTTTTACATTCGGGTACACAGAAGATGTTTAAGGTGCTGAAGGCGTAGTTTTGGTGGAGCGGCGTGAAAAGGAAGGTGGTCGAGTTCATCTCGCAATGCTTAACTTGTCAGCGGGTTAAAGCAGAGAATCAAAGACCAGCTGGTATGTTGTAGTCTTTACCTATCCCATTGTGGAAATGGGGGCAGATGACAATGGATTTTGTTACAGGTCTTCAAAGAACAGTCTGGAAACACGATGTCATTTGGGTGATAGTGGATCGTCTAACCAAGTCGGCCCATTTCATCCCGATTCGTGAAACTCATACAGTGGAAGATCTTTCAAAAATCTATATCCGTGAAGTGGTAAAGAGGCATGGGGTACTAGTTTCTATCGTCTCATATAGAGATCCGAAGTTCACATCTCGTTTCTAGAAATCCTTAAAACAATCCCTTGGGACTCAGTTGACTATGAGCATGGGGTATCATCCTCAGACTGATGGGAAATCCGAGAGGACGATACAGACATTGGAAGACATGTTGTGGGTTTGTGTAATGGATTTTGGTGGCTCATGGGAGGAGCATATACCCTTAGTGGAGTTCTCATACAATAAAAGTTATCAAGCCTCGATACGTATGGCTCTGTTTGAAGAATTGTATGGGCGTCCTTGTCGTTCCCCACTATGTTGGGTGGAAACAGGTGAGACATCACTAGTTGGGCCGAGCCTTATCCAAGAAACAATGGAGAAGATCCAGTTGATTAAAAAGAGGATGGATATGGCTGAGAGTCGTCAAAAATATTATGCAGATCATCACTGAAGACTGTTGTCATTTGCAGTGAGTGATCATGTCTTCTTGAGGATCTCTCCAAGACATGGACAACGTCGTTTTGGGAAGCAGGGAAAGTTATCTTCTCGATATATAGGCCCTTTTGAGATACTGGAATGGGTTGGTGAGGTGGCGTATCAGTTGGCATTACCACCACGGTTCAGTGCAGTGCATAATGTGTTCCATGTATCTCAGTTAAAGAAGTATCAACATGATCCCGACCATGTAATCATATGGGATCACGTTGACCTAGAGCCGGATGCTTAGTTGGTAGATATCCTGATGCAGATTGTGGATAGGCAGGATAATGTATTGTGTGGAAAAAGCATTGGCCTAGTGTGGGTTTTGTGGTAACATGGTTAGATTGAAGAAGAGACTTGGGTACACGAGAAAGAAATGAAGGAGCAGTGTCCAGAACTCTTTCAGTCAGGAGATGGTTTTCTACTTTCCAAGGACGTAAAGGCCAATGGTGGGGAGAATGTAGTACCCCCAGTTTCTAGTATGTAACCCTTTCTTGATTATTTTCATGGTTTTAAAGTCAAGGGTGTTGAATGGGAGAGTCGAGAGAGGACATGGAATGATGTTTGGAGGCAAAGGGGAAGCTGTACGGTCGGCGCACGGTTTGTCTAAGCGTGCGTCCAAACCAAGCGCAGTGGGTCTTAGAGGAAGTGGCTTCTACATAGTAGGCGCACAGTTCGTCTAACCGTGCGGCCAAACCATGCGTGAAGGATGGTCGAGGCAGAAGCTAACACACGGTTAGCGCACAGTTTGTCAAACCATGCGGACTAACCAAGCAGTCACTTAAAGTTAGATCCTAAAATTGTGGATCTAACTTGTTTTGCCTTTAATTTCCTTGTTTAAACCTCCTAAGTGGCCCTAACTCGGGATTACTCTCCCTTGATGGTTGGAAGAATTCTCCCAAGCATTCCGGAGGCAATCCAAAGGCTTCCCTTGGCGATTCGAAGCCGGATTCTTAAGGTAAGTTATCATTCTTGATATGTTTCTTAGATCTACTTAGATCTACTTCTCCTCTTATCTAGTTTTCTTAGATCTACGCCCATAATGGGTAGATCTATGGGTGTGTATGCCAAATATGATAAGATTTAGTCTTAGTTGTGTTAGGAGAAGAGATCTAAGGGGGGTTTTTTGGAGTTTTGACTCGGTGTTCTTGTCGTTCGTCGTCTGTCGGTTGGTTTCACCCTAATTATTGAGGTACGTGGCTTCACTCCCAATTCCTCTTTCTTAGAACTTGAAGGCTTAGTTTCAAATTTTTTTCCTTGACTGAAATGGGTGGTTTATCTACTGTTAGAGAATGGTTGAAACCCCTTTTTAGTAATGGGTGATGGAATTGTGTGTTTTTGGAAAGTGTTTGTTGAAGTGAAATTAAAATGGTGATTTTAAAGTGGTTTTGGTTTTGCTGCTTGAAAGAAATGGTTTTCAATAAAAGGTTTGTTTCTTTATTGAAAGGTTTTGAACACACTTGGTTTTGGAAAGAATTTGCATGGGTTTTGGTGTGTGTTAATATGAATTGGGATTGATAAGGGCAAGAAGTACCCCCATCAAAATGTTGGGATGGATAAGGGCGAGGAGTACCCCCATCAAAACGGATAGATAAGGGCGTGATGTACCCCCATCAAGGTATTCCACTAAGTGATGAATTAGTGGAAGGATAACTCACCACTCGTGAGTATAGGGAGGTCCAGGTTGCATGCATGGTTGGTTGTGTGGATTTTTGAAATGGAATGAATGTGCCAAAATGGAAATGTGAATTTGATTGGAAACTTTTCTTGGTTTCTTTTCTTGAGAAAGATGGTTTTTGTTGGAAAAATGGTTTTGACATGGAACTTGTTATATTGTGAACTATTTTGGAATTGTTTTATATAAACGTGCTAACATGTTTTATCCTAGATGCATGGGTTAGGAAGTCATCGGGGAAAACCTAATGAGTTTCATTACACACACCTTTCTTTGTCATGTTGGTGCTTTTGCAGATGTCATATACCGGGATGTTGGCAAAGGTAAGGTGTCACATGTTTATAGCACTACTTCATGATGCTTAGGCTGGTTCGTGATGTTGGAGCTTGGTGCTTGTGGAGTATGGAGTTGTGTCGTCGTCTTGTAGTCCATTGGTTTGTCTATCCGATGTTTACTTTGATTTAGTGTTGGTTTCCACTGTGGTACTTTTTATTGGTTTATGATAAAATAAATGGTCGAGTTGTCTTAGCTTTTATCATGCATCATTTATTTGATTTCTTTGGTTAGGGTTGTTGGCTCTGTGGTATGTTCTAAAAGGGTAAATCATCCCCCACTTGTTTTGAAACCCTTCGGCATTTATTTCCAGCCTTTGGCTCCTTGGGGATGTCACTCAAGGCTATGTAATGACTCGTTACACTCTCAATCCAATGAGAATTGGCGGGTCATTACAACTCATCCTCAAAACCACCTTAAAAACCCTTCCCTAACATCAAAAATCTCAACTTTTAACACAAAAAGGAAACAAAACCCTAGATCTACATGCAACCCTTGTAGATCTAGTAAACTGAGAGAGGGAGAGGGATAACCCTAACAAAAACCTCAATGAACCGAAAGATGGATTTACCCGAGGAGAACCACCTTCGATCCACCAAGAATCCCCTTTGATTTGACTCCAAAACGAGCTAAGGATCCCCCCTCCCCCAACCTCTATAAACCGGAACTCCCATGTGAGCCACTAGTGGGAGGAAGAATGAGGGAAAAAAATGTGAAATATAGAGTGGCCTTGGACTTAAAAACCCAATCTTTAAGTGGATGGACGGTTACCCTTCACAGTTTGGAAGACCATGTGCCAACCGTGTGGTTTCCACTTTTTCAACTAGGGACTTCACACAGCTTGCCCGCATGGTCTTGAAAAACCGTGTGCCGCATATGCGGAGCCCCCTATCAAGGGTGTATGGTTTCCTAGGCTGGCCGTATGGTTTTGTCATACCGTGTTCCAACCGTGCAAACCTGCACAACCTCCACAACTTTAAAATATTTTCCTAGAATTTTCCAAACCTCAACAAACCACTTCAAAAAGCACAAACGAACCGAAACAGGGGTTGCATACCTCAAAATGGGGGTACTAAATAACAGTGTACATGACGTGTACTCATAAATTACACGGCGTGTACTTTGAAAATTTCTAGAAATTCCTCTTTTCTCTAAAATGACCTAAAAAGGAAAACCTACCTGAAAAAGAAGATCCGGGTTATTACATAATTTCATTATATACTTTAGAAAAAAGAATATTTTTATAATTATAATTATTTGAGTTTTCAACAATTATATTTAAATATATTTGAATGTTCTTCCATCAATTTAGAATCAAATGTCTTATCTTCCACCACACATTTATTTTGGTAACGTGTATATATCTTGAAGGACCTATTATTTGAGTTTAATTACCCAGGTAATTGTTTCCAAAGTTTTTACTTAACCTTTTATAAAATAAATTTTCACCTGACCTGTAACTTCGTCTTTATATGATAATGTTAGAAGTTTTTTATAAAGACTATTCTTAAGTTGGTCTTCCATGTGAAAAAACAATTTTAGCTCCCTTTTCACTTTATATTAAAATTTCCATCTAAATTTCCATTAGATTTAAATTAAACTATTTTTTATATCTTTTATAAAATATTTCATTAAATTTTATTTTAAAATATAAAATATATTTCATATTTTCAATATAATTTTTCTAAATATCCTAAAATTTTTTTCTCATATAATCAATTTTCCATTAACAGATCTTATTCTGAGTTAAGGATAGTCTTTAAATTCTTCAATCCATATTTATTTTTTAATATATAATGTAATGTTATTTTCAATCAAATATATGATACATAACTACCATTGTCTTATCTAACTATCCATGTTGAATATGATTAAATTCTCATCCAATTCATTTTCTTTAAGAATGCCATGTTTTCCTTTTCATTAATATAAGGGTGTTAGCCTAGATTCCCTTCAATAATTGGCTGGGGAAATTATTGACTTAAACATATATCATTTTTCTATATATGGTGTAAATATCATTTTCTTTGTTATATTTAATGAATGTTATTTACGTAGAATGTTATAAATATATTTGGATACCCATTTTTATATGGGTTATCATGTTATGTTTTTTATGTAATTATAAATTCTTACCTTATGTGAATCCATTTTTAAGGGATATGAAAACCATTTTCATTTTGTGGGTTCTTTTGGATGTGATTAAGTAAATCCATTTTCATTCCATGGGTGTTCCATTACATGAGAATGCAAACCATTTTAATTCTTATTATTTCTTTATGATATGAAACTAATTATTTTCTAATGGAAAAAATAAGTATGGATGAATTACATGTGGGGTTATATATATCCATCCAATTCATTTTTTAAATGTTTATATATCATGAGATAAGTATTATTGAGAACGTTTTAATTTCTCAGAATAATTGAACTGATGTTGTGTATAATGAATATAATACTCCATATACAAATTAATCTACCATATTTGAATGTTTTTCATCATTCTTATTTTATGCACTTATTGATAATTTTTATTGTCACATAGTTCCACACACATTTGAACCATGTCACATGTTATGTCAACCAATTTTTTAGGATTTATTATCTTTGATTTAATGGGTATGTGTTTTGGATGTATATTGATAATACCCAGGTCCCCATCTTATTCTAACTTGTGATATTTGATTGTTAACACTAATATTTACCCTTACTATGAATATGAAATCATACCATTATTAGGTATAAATTTCCCCAATATGTGTAGAATATTATAACATATAAGAGGTATAGGAGGATGTTTAATGTGGACCAATTATGTATAAATATTGAAAAAGGATGTAAAATAAGTTTCTTTTGTTTCTTTTAATCAAATATATTAAAACCTTACATTTCTAAGAATGTCAGAATATTTTTTTAGATATAATGTTTAAATTATAGAAATATAATAAAATAAATATTTTAATGATTTTGGTCACTTTATTTGTTAGGATTTAGTAATTATTTTGGATTATCATAGTCATTTTTTGAATAAGATAAAGTTACATTATTGAAAACCATAGGGATAAGTCAAAGTGATATGTCTAAGTACAGTATAACATCGGAAATTTATTCTAAATTATATATTATTAGTTTATCCTAGAAATTTAACCCCTTTATTGATAATATAAATGGGATTATGTTGTGGCACAAATGTGCTAAATGATAATAACCCTAAAAAAGGCTAGTTGAAAATTTACTGGGTATATGAATACGCACCTTAATAGACACACCTATGGTATATTATTTGGTCAATAATATTCCCCGTAAAATCCATTATGAATGATGTATTTTTAAATTAGGTAAATTAATATAAGAGAGACCATAATAATGAAGCTAATATTGAACAAATAGTGAAATTCTTTGAACTAAAGGATAATATAATAATTTATATGTCTAAGATTTTTTATGATTAATATTCTATGTAAGTATCTTCAAATAACTATCTTATGCTTTTCATCACTCAAGTTAACTAATTATGGTTTTGGTAATGGATGGATCCAAAATGAAAAAATATAATAATGGATTCCATTAGTAATGTGGATGTCATTCCAGTAAGAAATACCTGATAAGGTATAGAGAGATAAATATAGGGATTTCACCAAACCAACAATAAAGAATTATGAATAAATTGTTAACTTAGTCGAGTTCCTTGAAAAAGAAAAGACGAAAAAGATAGATTCTAGGGCAATTTCATGCGGAAATGATGATGAATGAAAGAGTATTGAATTTCCATCATATAAAAAATGTGGGAAGAGTCACCCAATAGAATGTCTCAAAGGAACTGGAAGATGTTATATAAAAAATACTGCATAATGAAATAAATTATCGAGGAAAATAAATCAATAAGTTAACATGGTGGTAGGAAATATAGGTGTTCCATAGCCATACTTAAGATATTAAAGTGGACACCTCATTTGAATGTTTATATACAGTTATGGATATATTTTATATACTATTCACTATTTTTTATTAATGAGTAGTAACTAACAATATGGGGATAAATTTTATTTGAGGGGGATTATAAAAACCCAATATTTCTCAATTTATTTCAATTAAATATATAGTTTTATTGATAGATTACTTCTCATGAAACACCAAATTAAAATGAATCACGAAAAATTATATATCCATTATAATGATGTTGTTGAATTTGGGTGTTTACATACAGTTAATTTAATTATGGTTTTTATTTAGAAATAAAAAATGTCATTTTTCAGTCAAATTCATTTATAAAATCCTATAAGTGTAGATAATAACAAATAAACCCATGTTTTTCATAAAATATACATTCTTACACAATTGAATTTTTCATATAATATGAATTTTATTTTCTTATGGTTAAATAATTATTTGAACAGAAATTATTGATAATATATACAACTATATAAGTGTATGTCCATTGAATAATTAATTCTTGGTGAGTAATAAATTTATTTTATTCTCAAATGAAGCATGTTTCTTAAATTTCATTTTATGTGATTATAGAAAATTTCATTTTTATCACTTTCTGAAATTATATCGTATAAAATGATTCGAATACTATAAATGATAATTACCAACTTAGGTAATGAGATAAATTTCATTTTTAGGAATATAATTATGTTACACATATAAATATTAAATATCATAAAAATAATAATTTTTATGGAATGATACATTTCTAGAAATTATGATATTAAATTAAAAGGATCAATTTCAAATTAAACAATCTAGTATGTTTTTTAAAAATATATAAAAATAAATTAACACTGAATTGATTTATAATAAAATTTTAAATAATAAGAAAAATATTTAATGATTCGAATGAAATTTATTTATAAAAATTATATTTCTACAGATTATATATTTTAATTTAAAAGAAATTTATCATATATTTTTTAATATAATTGTATTAAATGGATGAAAAAAATTATTTTTCATGTTAAAATTTTGTAATATGATTCATCTTTATTTTAGTCATAAACTAATTATAATAATAAAATTTTAATCAAGATTAATATGTTTTGGAAGGGGTATTCTATTATAGTAGGAGTTTTACCAAATAAATTTGATAGATAGACCTTCTATAATACCATGGATAATTAAAAAAATCATACATATAGGTCTTACCGACATTTCTCTACCAAAATCACCTTGCTCAAATATAATTCTATTCATATACATTACCTAACATTATTTTCCAATGATTTGTCCCTCTTTTCCACCTATAAAAAGAGATCACATACACTAACATAAATACAAACCTATATTTTGTAATTACCAGGATACTCTAGAAAATAAACTTCTTATAGTGCCCTAATAAATTTATTATAGCCTCTAGACTCATCAAAGTAACTCAACACCATAATTTCTAAGGGATAAATCAAGAAAAGTAATAAATTCTCAATTAAAGTATTACATATCCTTTTACATCCATTAATAATCGTTCTCATCCACCCTCCACCAAAACATTATAACAATATGAATATAATGACATAATTTCATATAATATAATAAAATTTTATTATGTTGATCAAAAAACCATTATCAATACCCCTCCAAAGAAATCAAAATATTGAAAACTCTACTCATATGTGTTTGTGGACTACCTCCTCCCTGAACGACACATTCCACTTTTCCTTCCCATCATTCAAGGCTACTTATAGAAATAATTTTAGTTAAAATATTTATTATTTAATATAAGATTTATATTTTGGAAACATAAATTAGGAATTATATAACTAATATAACAAATAAAGGATCATTATAAAACTCACCACCTAAAATGAACATACTAAGGGCAAAAAATATTTATTTATAAGTGTAAATTATTTTTCATAACTTATTCTTATAAATCATAAAATTAAGATTCGAAACCATAATAAAATATGAATAATTTCATTATATTATTCTAATTGTGATATTATAAAAATGTACTCTCTTCCATATCCATAAAGACAAATCTAGTGTATCATGTTCATATTGGGTTATTTTAACAATAAACATAAAAAATTGATTTAATTTTTTTATCTGGGATGTATTTTGAAATATGATATATGATATTAATGAAAGAACAATATCTATTTGTTATAAATTACAGAAGAATTCACTTCACTGACATCATAATATAAAATAATAAATTAAATTCTAATGAAATTAAATTATATAATTATAAATAATTAAAATAATAAATTTTGGTACCTTTTATAATTTAGTGATTTTGAAATTTTGGTGAATAATGAATAAAAGCATTGTGATTATGAAACTGGTTCAAAATGATCAAGCTTAATCACACTTGATATTACAAATGGATAATAAATAACTAACATAAATATAGAGAATAATTAAAAATTATGTTTATAATGGTTTATAGATATTAAGATAGTTCTAAAATAAGTGATTGAGATAGTTATTTTTGTTAAATAGGAGATTAATGGACTTTAGTGAATTTCAAGAATTAAGGTGAGGGTTTCTTGTCTCAAAATTTCACCCCTTAACAAATATGTATTATTATACATCTTGAATTATTAGAATAGTGTGTCTGTTACCCCTTGAATATTTTCTTTATGATATTATAATTATTCATGGTTTTTAATGTTACATGTTTGATTATTAATTTTAAGGGATTTTTCCTCAAAAGTTTTTAATGTTGTAAGGGGTTTTGTTAGGTCCGAAAGGGGCCTAGATACCAAGAGAGGGGGGTGAATTCGGGTGTAGATATTATTTTCAAAACTTATTCCTACCCCAATGGATATTGACCTCTTATTAAAAGGGTAACACTATTTTCACTTAAGTGTTAATGTGGATCATCTTCTTTCCTTCTATATCTGATGATGATGCTTTGAATGTAATGTAGGAAAGAAAACACATAGGATCACAGATTTCTCCTCAGTTCACCCTCACTAGGCTACGTCCAAGAAGCATAAAAAAGAGATGTGATGATGTAACAAGTCCACTAAATATGAATTCCAATTATAAGGTTTGGTATATATCAGTTCTATACACAGGATCACATCCTTTACAATGTTTAGGGTATGCTCCCTACATTCCCAAGGGTTACTCCCTGTGTCTCCTTCCCTGGATCACAACTAGGGGTAATGATCACTATATTTCTCTTCCT
Source organism: Viscum album (assembly GCA_963277665.1). Taxonomy (NCBI): domain Eukaryota; kingdom Viridiplantae; phylum Streptophyta; class Magnoliopsida; order Santalales; family Viscaceae; genus Viscum; species Viscum album. The sequence continues at coordinate 1,444,018,422 of OY728151.1, read as the reverse complement.
TTACTACCTTCTCTTAGAAGGTATCCACTCACAGATTATGGATTTTTAGGTCCCTTCATTTTCATGAATTCCACATCCTTAACTATAGATAGATTATATGTTGAATTTCAACTTTCCTCCACTGATGAATACTTCTTTAGTATAGATATACAAGGAAAAATCCAACTTTTGAGAAACCTCTGGTTAAATTTCACGATACTCTACTCTTGGCACACAAGTGTTTCTTTGTCATGGAAAAACATCTTGTGCACTATTCAAAACATGCATGACACACCCTTTTTATGCCCAAATCACTATTGGTATATAAATCACTTATGGTGAAAAAATTCTAAGTAAATATCTACTTGTGTTCCCTCGCCACATGCACGACCAGAGCACTAATTTTATCTAAGTGTTGATATTCCAAATAATAAAGGGGTATCCATCTATTTATAAGAATTTTTGTGAACTTATGAACAAGGATTTAAAATTATTCCCAAGCATGCTAGTCTCACATTCGTGTGACCTCATCTTTCACGCAGCTCCATAACATGTGCTACACACTTTCCTTTTCCATATTTTGATATTTTGATTTTGAAACATTAAAAGTACACAACATTCCAAGGCTTCTTGAGACTATAGTGAAAATTCCTTTTTCAAAAAAAACTTTTTACATTATCCAATTTGTGTACCTAAACATTTGGAAAACAATAGAAAATGGCGTCACCTTATATACACTCTTTTTGTACCACCCACAGATCATCCATTACTTTTTCATAGTTCCTTGTCAACATGGATTGCCAAAAAAAACTCTACAACTCAACAAATATCCATGGAAACCTGTTTTTTCAATAAAAAGTACATTTATCTAAAAATGAGTCAATGTTACCTTGAGGGATTTTTTCCCAACAATATCCCCATATGGGTCTGTTATAAACATTCCAAATGATAACTCTTTCGATTTGGATACACTTTTACATCTTCTTCCATCTTCTACCACCATTCACCTCTTGCAATTCAGATATAGATCAATGATTTACTCAACACATACTCTATGAACACTTGGGAAATGCTCGGGGTGATAAAAAAGAATATAATGAAATTTTCAACAATGAAACACATCATTCAATTTCAAAACCATTATTATAAATTCATAACAAACCTTAGATATGACGATATATATCTTTTGATCGACCACTTCTAGCATCTTCAGATTTAAAACTCCACCTATCTTGTTGCTACACCAATCAGCATCTGACCATGTCTTGACTAAGACATTTTTCCCACTTACCACAATTTCTCCCACTTCATCAATGAACCCTAAGGATACTCCTTTAAAGTCTAAAAATGGTAAAACAATATAGATGAGTACATTAGGGAAAAAACACCATGCCTCGAAGAATATGGATCCCATAACCACACATTTTCACATGCAGGGAGTTGACTGAACTCCCAGAGCCATTTGATGCCTCTTAAATGCCTATTTAGGTAAAGACTTTGTCATAATGGTCATAACCTATAGTTCTATAGGAACATACTCCAAAATCACAAGCCCTTGATCCACCTTATCCTTGATATAATGATATTTTATTTCAATTTTCTTTGTCCTTGAGTGATGAACTAAATTTTTTCTAAGATTTATCGCACATGAATTGTGTCGATGGATTTTGATCAGAGATTCAACTTCAAATCCCATATCCTCAAGTTTCTTATTCATCCACAATAATTGTGTACATGCTTAAGTATTTCTAATATTTTCCCCTTTTGTGGTGCTTAATTAATTGAATTCATATTTCTTGTTGATCCAAGAAATACACGGTCTGTCAAGATAAAAAGCACCTCCGGACATTGAATTTATTTCATCTATTGATCAGGCCAAATCTTCATCTATATATCCCAGTAACTCTAGTGAATATTTTTCATTATACATAAAACTGAAATCCACAGTTCCCTGAATATACCATTTTATTATTTTCACTAAAAGAATGAAAATTTATTTGGGATTACTTTTATCTCTCACATCTTGGCATGTGGAAAATAAAAAATCAGGTCATTTTTCTATCAAGTACAATAAAAATACAATTATTTGTATGTATTTTTTGATATTAACTACCTTGCCTTCATCATATCATGTCAGCTTCATCCAAGTAGACTTTATAGACTTCATATCTTTGGAATTATCTATTCCAAACATTCTCAAAACATCGATGTCATATCTAGATTGAGAAACGAATCTTTCATTTAATCCTTATGTCACCTGTAACCCCCGGAAAAATTATATCTCACGCATCATTCAAATTTAGAACATTCTTTCCATGAATATGGAAAACTGATGACATTGTAATTTATTTGATCTACCAAATATCATGTCGTCATTAAAAACCAGAACCATCATCCTTAGATTACTATCACTGTTTAAATATAGATTACAATCAACTCCACTACACTGAAATTGTGCTTTTTCAAAAACTGATCGTGTCTTGAATATCATTCTCTCATTGCTTGCATCAACCCATAAAGTTCCTTATTTAACTGAAGAACTTTGTTCTCATCATCATAAATTAGAAAACAATATATCTACTCAATATAAACTTCATCTTCCATAACACCATTCAAAAATGCCGACTTGACATCCATCTAGAATAATTTGAACATCCTTTTCATAGTTATGGATAAGAATAATCAAATTGTATCCAAAATTTCAATAGGTTCCAGTGTTTCATCAACATCATTACCTTCTATGTGAGATTACACTTTTCACACTAGTCGTGTTTTGATTCTAATCATTCTACCATCTTCATTCATCTTATTTCAAAAGACCCATTTAGTCCTGATGACATTATTATCTATTGGACTTGAAAAAATATCCCATGTCTCTTTCTTCTTAATATGGTCAAGCTCTTCGTTCATAACTTGAACCCAGTTCTCATCTCCAGCTATTTCATCATCATTATCTTCATCTGAATCCAAATTTTATTCTTTTACTCACCATGAGTTTCTTACCCCCTCGTTAATGACTTAAAGAAACTATTCAATGTTCTATTAAGTATTCATTACATCTCTACTATAGTGAAATCATTTAATTAAATTACATTTGTAACCTCATGATGACAGATTTTATACATTATTTCACAACTTCTTGGTATCCTAAAAATAGTCAATTGATACCATGTTGTTGGATAAAAATAGATAATCATGAAATACATCTGATTTTATACTTCACCCACAGTAAGTCTTATTGATGTCATATAACATAAACTTTCATTTGTTATATCCCATTGAGATATTGCATATAACTAGGAGATAGAGTGCTCCCCTTATGGTGTGCAACTCTTTTTGTTGTTTGGCCTACTTTTTAAACCCACAAACATTCTTCTTCTCCTACATAATTTATTCTCGTATTTCCTTTTGTAATGAGTCATCAACAAAACCTCTAAGCCTACTGATTCATAACTCGGTGTAGGAAACAAGAGGTAAGGTTTATAACACTATCATCATCTATTTCAGTCAATTATTTCCAATTATAAACCATTAAACCCTTTTAATCAATTCTTCCAGATTAATTCTTCACCTCATCTAACTGATTTAAATTAGTTCAAATTATTGATCACATCACATCAAGAAAATTAATATTTTGATGCAACTTACCCTTGGAACATATCTCCCCTTGTACTCGAAACACATAAACAACATTTAATAGAATTTTTACACATAGGGAGATGGGAACAACAAGAATCCTCAAGAGGAGGATTGTGGATGATCCTGATGGATCAACCCTTTGATAAATTCTTGAAAAGAACTATTTTTTTCTTGTTCAAACTACCCATCTAACTACAACTGTTCTAGACATATGTCTAATCATTCTTTACCCATAGGTTGAGTATTATTCTCATATTCAGATTTTTTAATCATGTCCTTTTTCACAATTAGGTACAATTTTACTTTCACTGATTTCCCACTAAGATTACATTTTTCATGATTGTTTATCTAATCAAGACTCTTTCCATTGGCCATATTCTCTTTCTTATTCCTCTATTGGATGGATATTTCCCCTACTTTCACATATCTGTTTTTGAATCATGTGACATTGTAGATATAATATTTATTCATTTTACTTTTATATGTTATTCAAATCTTCACACTATTTATTTCTATCATTTGGTTCTTCAATGAATATACATTCTTCTTACTAACAGCTAGAGTTTCTCATCCATTTTTAATCTAGGTTCATTCCCATTCATTCTTGTAGATATTTTTTTAGTGTAGTAGATGAGGTTATTGATACCACTTTTGTTGTGCTCTTTGTTATTTCCCTGAGGTTGTAATCCTATGCTTCAGCATATCATTTTGTCTTCAAATATAGGAATTTTTGTTATACACTGTTATATTTTAGGATCTTTTTTCAACTTCCTTTTCCCTCCTAGATTTATTCCTGATGCAATATCATTCCAAATTCCCATGACCAGAAGATATAAAACATATTTAGTTAAAAACATACCTCATGTCATCATTTATGGGTTGAGATATTGAAAAATTCTGAGTTCATCTACTTCTTCTTCTAACATTGATTATATGGGATTCATGAAACTTACTCATGGTGTGTCCCTATCTTCCACAATAATAGCATATGATGGATGATTTCTTATGAAAGGAATTTTTTTTGGACTTTAAAAGAGGCTTTTTCTTGTTCTCATATTTTGAAATATTTTTTCCCTCACAATCTCAAATGTAGTCCAAGGCTATAGAAAAAAACATGAATTATGATCATGCATCCCACAGAAATAGAACATGCTATCATTTCTTCTTTTAAGAATCCTTTTAGGCCAGTTTCCTGTATCTGTAGGATTTTTCCAATTTCTAGAACTGTTCATATCTCTCATCTTGTCATGCTTGGGAGGGGATTTATCATATCTGATGATGATTTTTCCAAAACTATATGGCCTTTGAGATGAGAAAATATGTTCTTGTTTTTCCTAATAAATAGTATATTTCCTCTTAATTTCATCATCACATGTTGAAGGATAATCAAATAGTATGTGAAAATCATCATTCGATTTAGGATTTCCTTCAGCATTACATTTCTCCACTTATTTATTCCCTAATTGAAACTCTTCTACTAGTTGTTTAATATTAATATCCCTTGATTAATGTTTATAATTAAGTTCTCTCTTGAGATTCGTCCCACTACTCATCTCATCTACCAATTCTTGGGTGATTTTGTCCATAATTTCACATTTCTCCTTTACATTAATTTTTCCTAAGCAATAGAATCAGTAAAACATGTATTCTTTGGTTGAATCTTTTGGTTCTCGTGAACTAGTTTAGAGAGTTGTGTGGAAAGATCATCATTTCGGACTTTTATATTCTGAAATTAATCTGGGTTCAGATTCTCCCCATTATCATCGTCTTTTGTATCTTCTATCATTATAGTCATAATTTGTAGATCATAGGCTTGGGAATAATTTTTCTCCCTAAAATCAATATCGACATCAATAAGCCTTTTATTTAATCATTTAACAATATTGACCTCAATTTCCCATACTTGGAACCAAAGGTCTCGAGACTTGTTTTCCTCTTTTAATTTCTGATCCAATTCCTTTGTCAGGTCGACAACATACACTTTTGGCCTTCTTGTAATTTACTCATCATCACTACTTCCATTATCACATATAATATTATTTTCCTAACTCATTATTACTTCATCATTGAATGAGAAAGTGTTTTCACATTGTGATTTATCTAAATAATTATTTTTTCACTTCTTGTTTCCATCAGCAGAATAACACACTTTTCAAAGAAACTCCCATAGTGAGGAATAAAACTAGACTATTTCTTCTTCTTTGATGTTATTCGCATTTACATGGAACACTGACATAATAGTATAATGAACATTGAATCTTAAAAATCAATAGAACCAAGTTAAAGAAAAAAAAATTTATAAAAGAAACATATTCTCTGTTACTAATTTTTATGTACAAAAGTGGCCTAGATACCCTTAGAGGGGGTGAATCAGGGTATGGATATTCTTAACAAAAACTATTCCTTCTCCACTGGATCATCACATCTTTTTTAAAAGGGTCACTTTTTTCACATAATCATTAATTTTTATCTTATTCATTCCTCCTTTATTGGATGATGATTTTTTTAATGTCATGAAGCAAAGAAAACACACATGAACACAGATTTTTACATGGTTGACCATCAATGGGATACATCTATGGAGAATACAATAGGGATCTGTCGATGTACCAAATCCACTGAATCTTACTTCCAATTACATGGAGTGGGATAGATCAATTCCATGCCCAGGCTTATTGCCTTTACAAATTTTAGGGTCTACTCACTGCATTCTCAAGGGTAACACCTTATGTCACTTTATCTGGTTCACTGCTGGTGGAAAGGATCATCATCTTCCTTTTAACTTTTTCACTGATCTTGTTAGAGATCCACTCACTATTTATGGACTTGTTTTTTTCATCATTTTCATGAATTCATCATCCTCAACTCTAGATAGAGGATCTGTTGATGTTCCACTTTCATCCACTGATGAATACTGCTTTACCATAGATATAATAGGAAACATCCAACTATCATACAACCTCAGGGTGACTTACCCACAATATTAATATTGGCACAAAAGTGTTTCCATTTTTATTGAAAACCCAACTTTTTCACTACTTTAAACTTGTTTAACACACCCGTTTTATACCCAACTCACTATTGGCATGTGAATCACTTCCGGCGCACAACATCTGAGTAACTCTATGCTTATGTTCCGACACTACATATGATACCAGATCTTGTATTTCATCAATGTGTAGATATTTCATAGAATTATGGGAGTATCCACATATTTATATGTATTTTTATGACCCTACATGCATGGTACACAAATTATTTCCAAGCGTGCTAGTGTCACGTTCACACAACCTCATCTTTTTGGCTGCTCCACAACTTGTGTGTCACAGATTCATTTGGAATATTTTGATATAATGATTTTGAAATATGAATGGAGCTCAAATTTACAAGGCTCTTTGACACGGTCACCCAACTCTATTTATCAAAAATACTTTTCTCTATTCTCCAATTTTTGGACCCAAAAAGTTGGAAAACACTGGAAAATGTTGTCACCGTGTATATATTATTTTTGAACTTAACCTAGGTCATTTATTCCCTTTTAATGGTTCTCTATCAAAATGGATTGAAAAAAATATCTCTAGAACTATAAAACTATCTATTGAAATCCTTTTTTTGTCAAAAAACACAATTAACAAAATTACGTGTCAATGTTACCTTGATGGATTTTGTCCCAACAGGTTCTTTGTCTAAAATTGAATGTTATTAAGAAATGTTTGATATTTTAAACCCTAGTTTATTTCTATAGTGTTTTAAATAACATATTACATTCAATAATAATTAATATTTTTCTTCTATTGATATTTAAATTTCAATATAATGGTAAATCACTCTCATGCTCTTTTGATTCTTATGCTGCAATTATAATGGGGGTTTTTGTAAACTCAACATTATTTTTGAGTTAAAATGATTCTTATTGAAAATTTTCATCCAATATTTATTTCTTCCACCCTAAGACTTTATTTCATAGTTCTTTACCTTTTAATTAAAATTGATTACCATGATAAAATTTCATTGTAAAATGTATAATTTTGTTGAGAATAATTCTAATCCTATTTAAAAAAGGATTACCCAGTTATCTATATTTTCCATTCATAGTAATTTTTTCCTTTTTACTTGGAAAAATAATTGTGGGTTATCTCATGTGACTTCTATATCTTAATTATCTTCTTTTAGAAAAGGTTGTTTTGTTAATATTCTACAAATTTTGGCTTTCAATAATTATATTTCAAAATATTATATAGGTTTTCCATCCATTAAAAATAAAATGTTTTATCATCCACCCCCACATTTAACTTCATAACCTATATTTGTTTTCAAGGATATATTATCAGAGTTTTTTTTTAAAATGTAAATAATTACAATTTTTCTACTTCAGATTTTAGAATATAACTTTAGAAAGTGACCAATAACTTCTTATTTTTATGATAACACTAATAATGTTTTCTAAATACTGTTTTTAGGTTTATCTTTTGTGTGACAACATATTTCCACAACCTTTTCCATTTTTTATAAATTTTTATTCTATATTTTCATACTAATTACTCTTATTTTTAAGGAACTGTTATTTTTTGACATTAACTGGTGCACCCTTATGTTCATCGATAGTTTTCGGATTTTCACATCACCCACTATATGATTGGAATAACCACTACCAAAAATTTAGGATTTATTAATTTTTATTTATTTTATATAATCCTCGTAAAAAATGTATTTTATTTTTATTTTAACATATTATTTGTCATTTTTGGTTTATGTAATTTTCCCTAAAAGAGTTTTCAAAAAATATTCATCAGAGTGACCTGGCTGGTCAGGCATTCCAAAAAATTCTCCCAAGCATTAAAATCGGTTTTTCATTGAGTAATTGTTAATTTTGATGACTTAATTTTTCTATCTAATAGCAACATTAGAGAGTTTCATTTTTTTAAATTGTTTCACACCCTTAGTTATTTCCTTCACCTACAGAGATACATGTTGTATAAATAATTACTTTCCATCAGCCTATATATCCTAAAAGTAGAACTATAACCATTAAACCTTGATCTTCTATGGAATTGTATTATTTACTATAAATGGTTTATTGATATTAATCATAAAATAATTCATCAAATTTATTATCTCTTGATGAATTTTTCTTCTAGTTGTATTTTTTAAATTTTATGATGTGATATGTTTATCACATAATTTCTCAACCCAATCTCTTCAATTATTTATTCCTAAACATACATGGTTATTAAAATCATATGCCCTTTTATTTTTAGTTGATGTTTCTTTCATCATATTTTCTGGATAAATTATTCCACCAGCTTGAGATGTTTCAGTATTTTCCTCTTAATCACTATTGACATTAGCATTCATTTTCAACATGGTATTTTCAACCATCAGAAATATTGATTGATTATTAAATATTCCATCTTTTTTAGTAGTAAATTATTCATTAGGATATTTCTCCATTTTCCCATTTCTTATAACTTTCAACATGAGTTTTTTAATTTATTTTAGGTTTTAGTCTTTCAGTTTATGATATTATTAATTTACATAATTCTTATTTTCAATTTACATATTATCATCCCTGGATTATTTTTTGAATTTTTTATTTTTTTAAGAAGAACTACTACTTTTGATCTTATTACATATTTTCTATAGGTTTATTCAGCTTATTATTCATCATTACTTCATGTATCTCACTTTCATTCAACATGATCCCTGAAGGTTCTAATTTTTTTTTGGAATCTCATCTTCTGATGATCTACTTTAAGTAGTTTCATACTCATTGTTTTTCAAAAATACTTATTTTCTTTGTTCCAGTGAACATTTTCTTACTCTTGATGGATTTATTAAATTTCATAGTATAATTGCCTAACTTTTTTATTTGAGTTTTTTTCTTCAGAATCATAATTATCATATTCCCTATAATTATTCTTCCGATAATTAATTACAAAATAGTTGATTCTTCCAAAATCAATAAATTTAATCGTGAGTTCTACTTTGCATTTACCACTACCTTTTTATTAATTTCAAATGGTATGGGACATAATTCATTACTTTATTTCAGTATCATCTTCAATATCTTTTGTTTTACAAGGACCCATTACCTCATGCTCTGGTTATCATATTTTCAATTTCTTCATATATATAAAATCCATCACCTCCATAATTTTTTTTTGAATTTGGGGGAATTATTAATCTCATACACAATAATATTTTTATGTAATTCATGAAATGATATATCATCTATTTAGTGTAAAGTAGATACATTAGGATCAAATTAATCTAGAATGTACCTCATCAATTTTTTAATAATTGTTAAATATTTCAAACATCTATAGACCCTCTTGTGTTTATCACAATTTTATTAACTCTTTTAAAGTATTCATAAATAGTATTATCTTCTATCATTATAAAATATTCAAAATTTCTTCTCCAATTTTCATGATTTTCTTCCTTTACTTTTATATTTCCCTTGAATATGTTTTCATGTTTTCCCATGTTTCATTAGATATTTTGGGGACTATCTTTTTTTTATATAAGTTTTCAAACACTAAAATAAGAATATCATTTCAAAATGTAATAACTATATTAGGATTCCATTTGTTGGTAAATAATATAGGAGGATCTTTCTCTATGGGTGAAAAAACTAAAGTAGTTTCATAAATCACCTATAGAAAGGGAGATAAAAGATTGAGTATCAATCTAATTTTCCATCCATGATAATTTTTTTTGTCGAATATATAAATACATTTAATATTGATTGAGTTGGTATTATACATGATAAAGAATAAAGGAATCTTTCATATATTACCTTTCTCTAATACTAATCGATGTTCATAATATTTTGAAGACCCATAATAATGGTGGGTGAATTCGCAAAGATATTTTATAATTTACATTATCCAAAAATTAACCTCAAAATATAGACAATGTTTCTATGTTTTTAACTTTATAACTCAACCACATTCATATTAAAATAAATGAAAAAAACAGGGGGAATAATTATTTGTATGGATCAGTCCCAATGTGGGTACCTAGTCCTTAATGTGTCAACTCTTCTTGATTCATGGATTTCCACAATATACTGTTGTGAATATAAATGAGCTAACACCCATGAATTATATTGATCTGGGTTTCTCATTCATAGACATTACATCATTTTTGTGGAATATCCATTACATTACATAAACACACACCCATAGACAGTATTAGTTTATTTCCTTTCTAAACAATGAAACGTAAAAACTATTTCATAAGTGAGATAAATTATCTCCCATAAGGTTGTTCATGACTAGCACCATTCTTCGACACATAATACATAATATGTATATAAATAACCTACGGAAAGGATACAGAAGAATGGGTTATCTCATATGCTCTCTAAGGGTAGACAAAAAATATATGTAAGTATAATCATGATAAAAAGAGTAAGAGAACATAATCATAACATTAGAAGTTCTTACCCTACAAATCAAAGATTATAATCCAGAGTCATGGCATAAATATTTTCAGTTCTTAAAACATGAATCATACGGGCATGAAGAGAATATTCCATGAAATAATAACATAGTATTAAGACATGGAATTTTTTCATACAAATAAATATAAAAAAATAATTCCATAATCGTCAAGGCTCACTACCAATTCTATATTAGTGGAAATGATTCACTCCCCAAATCATCTTAGTAGTCATGTTGAACTCCCAAGACTATCATAAAAGAAAATGTACTTTATTGAACTAGGTTTTCTCCCCATCCCAACCATGTCGATCTCAAGAGATATAAATATTTACCCAATGTAATGGATGGAGATATAGGTCCCACTCATTAAATAATGAAATCATACATTTGTGTTCCACTAGATCTTAAAAAATCATCAGATAATTAAGCTTCAAATTAAATATTTATCATAAACATTTAATCATCTGTCTAAAAAAAAGTTTCATAATCCAAACATAACCTGTGAAAAGAAGCAGGTTTCATATACATATATCCTATGGATGAGAAATGAGTTTCGTAAACATTATCCCATCGAAAGATAAACAATTCAGAGAAAGAATATGAATGGTACACTTATATCATATCCCATATAATTCATGATCAATATCAACTGATTTCATCTTAGATGGAAAATAATTTTGAAAGACCATTTACAATATTTATTAAAGAAAATAACCTTTCCGATTTAAAAATAATTTTTAAATCATAAAACCTTTTTAAAACCTTTTTCTTTTAAAATAACCTTGAAAACATAATAAATAATATTTAAAAATCATTTCAATAAAATAAAAAAATAATTAAATCCATTTCCATATAAAATATCATAAAATATAATTTTAAAACATTTTAAAAAAATATTTATAAAACATGGTTTTGAAGGAAAATAGATTTCTAGTTGAAGAGAGATATAATTTCAAATTTTCTTAAAAACCATTTCTTAATTATATAAAGTAATAAATAGTTGAAAATTATAATCATACATGAAAATATGTTAAATAAATTGGGTATTATAAAATACCTAAGAATTAATATGAGATAACATTTAATCAATGGAAACATAATCATAAAAAATGCGGATAATTGATGAGATTGTAGCAATAAAATCTTAACATTTTGGTAACATTGAATCAGAAACCCCATGAAGGAATAACCTAAAATTAATCATAAAATATAATTAGTAAAAACAATTCATGATATTACTTGTGATGTGGGTTTTATATACACCTCATGAAATAGTCATGTTGTGTATCATAACGTATTTCTCAAAAAAATAAAATTTTGACAAAAATAATTTAATGATTCGGTATCTTGTAATACATAATCCACATGAAAGATATATCACAATATTGATATTAAAATACCAATAATTTTAATTATAATAATACCAATATACATTCATGGGTAGTTCATACACCTTAAAAAATTAATTGGTGGTGAACATATCTTGTGTCACATTGAAAGTAAAAGTGAGACGGAGATCCCTTACCTTAAGTCATGAATCTCTTAATACTCAGTAAATATTACTATATAATAAATATATGTTTATTATACATCTATGATAGATCAATATTCATTTATATCATCCCATATATTATTTTATTATTACCTTTTATTACCCCTTTATTAACAATATCATGTTAAAGTTGTGTTATTGGTAATAACCTAATTTTTTGTATATGTTTCGATTTGTTATAATTTTTTCATCTTATATATATCTTTATATAATAGCCTAAATAATGATAAACATTATATTTATTATAATATATATTCAGTATATATTTAGTTATAATAATATAAAAAATATATAAATAAGAAATGAGATTCACCATTCATAGAGATGGTAGGTCGTACTTATGCTTGAACATTGTTTCCAATTTACTATAATATTAAAAGAAATAAAATAATATGTCATATTATCATTATAGGAAAAAATTTATTTCGTATATTTTGCATATTTTTATTAAAACTATCTTTATTACATTCTATATAATGTGTAAATGAATCAAAATGCCCCGCGAGGTGGTAGCCTGCCATACACACGAAGGACATTATTGTATTCCCAAAAATTGAAAATTGTTAAGGCATGTGTTATATAAAAAATATGGAAAATTAATAAAAAAATAAATATTATATATGAAATATATAAATTATAAATACTTCATTATTCCCAACCTTGAAATGTGGTAATGGAATAATGAATGACATCGGTTAGCAAGGCAGTGGTCCACCTTACCAACAAATGATGATTCTGTATCCCATTTGATGGTTCTGTTTGAATTTTGGGGTCATAACCTTGACAAAAAAATTAAATTATATTGAGTATATTTATGTTAATATTTAATAATTATTCTACAAAAATTAAAATGGTTTCTAAAAGAAATAAAATAAAAATGTGTGTCGATGAATGTTGCCTCTTCTTTAGGTATCTCCCTTTGGTTTGCAAAAATGGTCTTACTTGGTTAGATTTATACCCAAAGTGTAGATTATAGGTATAAGGTAGGTTATTTAGAAATATATGTATACATGTGTTGTCCAATACAAAGGTATTGAGAGGTGTGAAGAGACGGGGAGAGGTGGTGACCTTTTATATGTGGGGGAGAAGACACAATTGTCATTGTTGAGAAGAAGTTAAGTTTAACCACGTTTTTACCTAAAAAAGGATTACATAACACAATATATTAGATAAATTAAGTTTTATGGTCAAAATATGTCCATTAAATTGGTTTTGGATTGGTGAATGTTCATTTTTACACCTTATGATTTAAATTTAACCATGAAGTAGTTCTGATTTTACATTAATTGTTGTAATTAGTTTTAATTTCTTCCACTAATAAAATTAGTGAAAAATTAAGTTCACGTTGATATACATTATAAATTTTTATAATTAAAAATATATAATCGATTTTTAATATATTGAATCAGATAAATGGCAGAAATTAATTTTAATTAATCTCACCAACGGGACAAAGAAACATGTTTTTAATGTGAAAATGTTAAAAAGTTAGAAATGTTTTTATATAAATTTCAATGATAATTTTATTCCAATGAAAAAAATTGAATAAAATTATTTTTAAATTATATAAATATTAATTAAAACAAAATATAAATATAATTTATCCAAATTAATAAATTAAATGAAAAACATGTATTCAATTAAAATTCAGTATTACCCATTATTCATCCAAAAACAAATATTTCAAAAAATCCCAAAAAATTAAAAAAAACTAATTTTGAAATCATTAATTAATAAAAAAATTTATTTTATCACATTAAATTTATATGTGTTCAAAAATTACATTTACTTTTATTCACATAAGGACATAAAAATAAATTTTTCGAGAAAATTGAATTTTCAAAACTTATAAAAATCACAAAAAATTATGTACTTTATTTTAAATATTGTTTATTAATATAAAAAATTTATTTTTAAAATTTAGTAATTATAATTCAAAGTACTATGTTTAATGGAAAGGCTATAACAGTCATGTTTGTATAACTATAATAAAAAAATGGTTTTTCATAGAAACTTAGTGTTATGAGTAATGTAGTATAATTCAGGGTTATATTTATTAAATGATTAACATGTTGTAGTAAAATATTAACTTGGAGTATCTTGAAATGAAATCCATCAATAAAATTTAATTTATTTTTAAAAAATGGCTCATAAAAATTCAAGGTGTTATATTCCACCCCCTTAAAATGAATTTCATCCTCAAAATCCATCACTCTAATACAATAAAAATAACGATAATTATGCATCACCATATCATAATGTACACATGTAACTTCATAAAACTTGTTGTTCTTCCCAAAAAATTTACCATATGAGTGGTAATGTTTTTTAGAACATTCCATACATGATATATAATTTCAATCAGTTGTTCCTCTTAAGAAGTATCTTTCTCTAGTGGTATGATCTCTGAGTTTTGTAAATGTAATGTTTATTTTATGTAATTTCTAAATAGATATTCATTGAACACCACATGGTATTTATAGTGTTTTAGTGGAATCTCCAACTGATTGGATACCATCATGATACAATATGAATAACCTAAGGGACTAATATACCTATTGCTTAATTTACCATTCCTTCAGAGTCTCATTACCCTCTTACATGGAGAAAATCATACAAAAACCTTATCACCAAATTCAAATTATAGACCACAAATTCATTTATAAGAATAACATTTCTACCAACTATGAGCTTCCTGAATGTGATTCTGAATGGCACTAACCTTCTCTTTTATTTCTTCATTGATCTCTGGTCCCAATATCCATATTCCTCAAACTTCATTCTAGCATGTTGGATCGCTAAATTTCTTCCCATAGAGGGACTCATATGGAGCTATCTAAATTCTTGAGTTAATTATGTTGTTTTATGAAAACAAAACTAGAGGATAGTGTTTATCCCAACCACATTTGATATCTAAGGAACAAGACTTCAATATTTCCTCTAGGGATTAAATTGTTTTCAGACTAACCATATGTTTGGGGATGAAATGAATTGCTAAAACTCAATTCTATATCAAGGGATTGTTGAATACATGGGAAAATCATTGAGGTAAACATTATATCCCTATAAGATGCAATGGAATGTGTTAATTCATGAAACCTTACCACTTCTTTAATTTATATCCTATATATATGATTCAAGGATAAGTCTCTTCTGATACTGATGAACCATACTAACTTATTAAGGTGATAGACTACCACCCATAAATAATTATTCCCTTTAGAGTTTTTGGGGAGTCCAATGACAAAATCCTTACTTATGTTCTACCATTTCCAAAATAGTATGGGTAACATATGTAACATCCCCTTTGAATTCTTTCTTTTATCCTTATATTGTTTACATACAAACCACCATGATACAAACTCTATTATGTCACTCTTCAATTCTTCCCACCAGAACAATTATTTCAAATCTATATACATCTTCATACTTCCATGATGAATAGATAATGAAGAAATATGAGCTTCATCTAACAACTCTTTCTTAAAATCCGGTATGGATAATACGCATACACGGTTCCCAAACCATATGATTCCATCATGACCACGGACAAACATAGGAACATTTGTAACCATTTTTTCATCTCAAAAAGTTCCTTTTTCACCTATTAAATATTTAATTGGATTAATGGTTGAACTTTCAATTATGCAAGATAAAAATATTTTCCCTTTCCTCTGGATTTATAGGTCAATTCTTTGTAAATATAGAAATATTTTATCTTTTCTAATCCTTTTCATGGATAATCTATCATGATCCTTTCAAATAAAATCATCGAAAACCTCTTTCACATTCCCAGGATGATAATTTATTGAGAAATAAAAACACATTATCAAATCTAACCACCTTCTCTGGAACATGTTCAACTCCTTCTATGTGAATATATACATCAATATTTTATGATCGGTATATATATCACACTTTTTATCATAAAGATAATGCCTCCATATATTTATTTCAAAAATTACCAAAGCTAACTTCAAATCATGAGTTGGGTAATTTGTTCTTGAATATTCAATTTTCGCAAGGAATAATCTATAACCATGTAATTCTAAATAATAAAACTTCCCAATCCATTCTTGGATTCATCACTATAGATTAAAAACCCTTCTCCACTATATGTTAATGTAAGCATAGGTTCATTGACTAAACTTCTCTTCTATTCATCAAAATGTTTCTCAAATTTATTTGCCTAGACAAACATGGCACCCTATCAATATAACTTTATTAATTGATTATAAAATGATGATAAATTCTAAAAAAAATATTAATATCCATCCAAACCAAAGAAAACATGAAATATCTATCATCATTACCAACCTAGTCCAATCATCAATAGCCTTTTTCTTTGATGGATCTACTGATTTACCCTATCTTGAGATTATGTGACACAAAAATAAAAATTTTTCAGCATAAATTCCCACTTTTTAAATTTTAATAATAGCCTCTCTATGTTTAGGGTATTTATTACAAATCTAAAATGGTCTTCATGATATTACGTTACCTTGGAGTAGATAAGAATAGCATATAAAAAGACTACCAGAAAATGATTAAGGAAATATATAAATACTCTATTCATCAAATCAATGAATATTGAAGGGGAATTAGTAAGACCAAAATGAATCACTATATATTCCTATTATCCATACCTTATAAGGAATGTCTCTTGGGTATATCCTTCTTCTTAATACTCAATTCATGATATCCAGAAAAAAGGTAAAACTCAGAAGAGTTTGGAGCTCAATAATGTTGATCAAAAAATTCATCGATATAGGGAATTGGATACTAGTTCATAATTGTGATCTTGTTCAGCTCCTGATAATCAGTGAACATCTACATTGATCTATCTTTCTTTTTCAAAAAATTAATAGGTTCACCCTGATGTTGCAGACTTTGATAAATTAATCCCTTGTCATTTATTTTTTTAGTTTCATCTTTAATTATTGAATCTCAATTGGATCCATTCTATAGATAATATTTGAAATTCGTGTGGTACTAGGTGAGAGTTCTATTGAGAACTCAACTTCATGTTTTAGAGGAATACAAAGAAATTATTTTGGAAAGACATCCAAAAAATTCCTAAACAATAGTAATATCATCTATGTTGAGTTTATCCCCAACCATTTATGATAAACATGACTTTTAAATGGGAATTAATACCCATAAAATAGATGTAATCTCTATAGGATGTTCATACTTATCATTATATTCCCACCAACATCAATAAGAGAGGAATCATAGCTATGAGATGAGATCATCATAACATGACGGGTTTTACTATGAATTCCACATCAAATTGTTTGAGTGGAGTATTTAATGTAACAACCCAGTCGGTTATGAATAAAATTCACTTTATTTTAATGTCTTATGGATATAGAAAACACATTCACTCTTTTATTATTATTATTGTGTTTAAATTACCATTATGTATCATCACTGTAGATAATATAGATGTTGAATAGTGATCACACAACTAATATAAATATAAGGTTTTAACAAATCCTTTCAACATAGAGAAAGGTTGTGATGGCCTCATCTAGTAGCCTCAGGTCGTATGAAGCTCATTTTTAGAAGCTCGGAAAGGATTTAGAATCACTGGGATTCACTCATGACCAATCCCAATCTTAGTATCAACATGTTAAGCATGAATGGAATCACCTATGGGATAAATTCATGTTAATAGAGATTACCACTAAGGCAATGTTATCTATGCCTCCCCAAGAGTCTACCACCATCACACACCTTACCCTTAGGTATTATGCAGGTGTTATAAGGGGTTATGTAACAAGTTATTAATAACATATTGTGTAACCTATTTCTATAAACAAAATTCTTATTCCATAAATTCCTTTATAGGAGTAGTCATTCTTAAAAAATTATGAATTTGATAAACTGTTTTTACATGTAAAAATGGTACTTTTGAGAAATATATGCATTATATATTAAAATATGTTTTTTTAATAATATTATAAAAACAATTCTTATAAATTATGATTATATCATTTCATTATCTGTAAATGATTAGGTAACCAGATTGCTAAGAGTTATATGTTTATACGATAAAATAGAAAGTGTATTTTAAAAGAATTTATTTTAATGAATTTTTGAATTTTTGAAAAAATTAATTTTTTAATAAAATTATATTATCAAATTAATTTAATTAATAATAAATTAGTATATAATTTTGATGAACTAAAATATAATTTATATTATGGTTTAAGAACTATTTTTTTCAAAACCCGTCAAATTTTCAAAAAAAGTTTTTTCTCATTTTAAAAGTGAAAATTCAAATATATAGAAAATTATTTATATAAAATAAAAATAATTTTTGGAATCAGGATGTTGAAATTATTTAATAGTGAATTTTTCATAATTTTCTGAGACAGTCGAATTTTTGGGCAAACATCATAAAATATATAAGTATAGAGTGAGATTTATGAAATCATAATGACAAAATAGTGATTTAATAAATACCATAAAATGTATCCCCAACCAAATATATGTTTTAAATTTAAGATAATGTAATTTTAGATTTGGTTTAATTATGTTAAAATGCCTTAGTTATTCTTCAAATTTTTATAACATATTTTTTGATTTTATGTCCATTTCTTTAATAATATAACTCACATCTACATAATCAAGGATAATATTTTAATATATTCGGCCCATGGAATTAAAAAATAATTTTTCCCACTCACAATCACAAATAACATGGGAAAAAATCATGGTAATGTTCGTGGTTTTGAATATTTAATTATATAGATTCTGAAACCTAGGTTTGTGAAATATTAAAGAATTCCCTTCTCGTTTCCTATATTTACCCACACAAGATCCCACATATATTTACTCAAAATACAAGTAGAACGACCATACTATTTCCTAAACTCCATATAATCTCATCAAGTCACCTCAAGATCTCAACAATCAACTCTTCTTGCTTTTGAAGTCACACATTCAAGTAAGGGTTTCCTTCCCTTCTCATTTTTTATCCAAGTTTCCTTATATAGTTATACCAATTTATTTTCAATTAAAAATGATGGGGTATGATTTATCACCACCTAAATACTTCCCTTATTAGTTTCTAATGAAGATATACCCATTTAACTCTCATTAATCCCCTCCATATACACCTGTTTCCATGCTGAAATTCCGTAAAGGATTTCTCTCTCCTCATTTCCATTCAAGCATTTATTTTAAATTATGCATCTCAAATTCCATTTTATATGTTGGAATATTATTCTCCATAAATCGGTTACTTCCCATTTCATTTCTAAATTATGATATTCCACTTTATCTCTCGTCAAACCATTTTATGAATCCTCCTTGTGATGTCATTATACTGCTGGAATTGCACCACGATTTTCCATGCCAAAATCATCATGTAGTGAATACCATACCCATTTCTCTATCAAGGGTATTCATATTTATGAATATATAATTATATATTATATATATTCATGTATTTATTACACATTTCTTTATAATTTAATAAATTATGATTTTTAATTAGTCCATGTTATATTATCTATATGGAACACTTAAGCATGAGATTAAAATATTCATGAAGGGTGCACCTTGATAGGACTCTAATGAATTAGGTAATGTTCAGTATCATGATACGTCATGTTGGGAAAGGGTTTTACCTTATTCAATTATGTTAATTATGTTGTGTTTTATGTTGATTCAACATTTCCATGTTGTGATGATCATGAAATATCATGTGTTTATGTTCATGTTTCTATTATGATCGATTGATATGTCTATTGCCTAATATGGATTGTATAATTCATGTTATAACTTATTTTCTCGTGCTTTATCTCTCACCCTTTTCTTAAGTATATCCTTAGGTTATACCATGTAATGCTAATTATGAAGGTATGTTGTGTTCATATAAAAGACATTTTCAATATGGATGTTTTATTTTATGTCTTAAGTTATCATGTATTATTCCAAAGCCACACAGAAACAAGACCTCTCAATATTATGGGTTGCATTAAGGGCATGTTTATGTAATAAATCGTGTCTAAATAAGAATTAAATATTAGGTTTGTTTTAGTTGGTATCAAAAGATGTGTTTATTTATTTTTGGAATTAGGATTAGAACACACATGTCAAATCCATAGGGATAAGACTAAATATAAGAAAAAACACCCCTAAATTTAGGTGAGTATAGAGTATGTGGTTTGTCAATAAAGTACATACCAGTCTTGATATAAACAAGTAGAGGTAGATTTGGCACAAATGTTTCAAGGGGTACAACCTAAAAACACCGCTTTGAACTAGAATGTAACAGGAACTGGTGCACAAAAATAGGCTTTTCTGTACTCTTGGTTCGACACTCCTGGGGGATATCATTTCTTTAATTCATAATATTAGTATTAACCATTATTAATGGAACAAAAAAAATCCCATAAGAATATATTTTAGTGAATATATAATTGATAACATATATTGAAGCCTATAAATTCTTATCTTAAGGAAAAAATGTAATTTATATGTTATCCATGTTTTCATTTGATTCCCCTTTATGTGTTTAGTAATTTAAAATACATACCCATAATTTTCCTTTTATTCTAGAAAATGGTCAGAAATAGGATGACTTGGGCTAACAAACGATATGAAGATCAATGTGATGATTGTTCAAATGAGATTCCAAATCTGATAAGGGCAGTAATCGCAAACATTGTCATGATACTCTCTTAGTTAACACCAGGTTTGAATAGAAACATTGGTCAAGAGGAACTTCCCAAACCCCCTAAGAATTAATAAGTTGTAATTGATAGATTAATAAGACAAATTCCTCCTCCATTCAAGGGATTATTTGATCCCTTAATAGTTGAATAATGAATCAACTCCATTGAGACGATCTTCTCCATCCTTAAATGTTTCAAACAATAGAATGTTCTTCTAGATACTTATCGTATGGAGAGTCAAGATGATAAATGGTGGAAATTGATCAGAAATATGAAACTTGAATATGAGATCAAGTTGATGTGATTAAAGGATTTCCAGAAAAAAAAATTCGATAAATATTTTCCCAGCACCCTCCATCTTAAGATGGAAAGATATATCCTTGCACTCAAGAAAAGGAATGATGAATCTGTTTGGGTGTACGTGTTAAACTTCACCAAATTTTCTTGATAAATGTTTGGTTTTGTTTTTACCCCAAAATACAATGTTGATTGCTTCTTTAATGGGATAAAACCAAGCCTATGGAAAGCCCTATTGATCTGCATCCTTGA
The DNA here is from genome assembly GCA_963277665.1 of Viscum album. Taxonomy (NCBI): domain Eukaryota; kingdom Viridiplantae; phylum Streptophyta; class Magnoliopsida; order Santalales; family Viscaceae; genus Viscum; species Viscum album. Next base: position 1,443,996,565 of record OY728151.1, on the reverse strand, counting down.
AAGCTAGGAGGAAACTATCTAATGTGCCCTCAAAGTCGATATGGAGATAGGTGAATCTCAAGGGTATCGTAGGGATAAGAATCAGAAAGTGAACATTAATTCTAGTGTTCAAATGGATAAATCCATGGGTCAATGAAATTCTAGCATCCCACTTTCCAATGGTGTGGAAAGAAGTGCCCTAGAAATTGCTGGAAAGGGACAATGAAATGCTTTAAGTAAGGAAACGAAGGACACCTAGCTAGCGATTGGTGATAAGAAAAACCCATTGTTGTGATAGAGGAAAGGAATGCACCATTCACTCCTCAATGCATTATTCATTGCTACAACTAAAATTAACCATGGAAATTTTTGAACCAATTTCCTATGCCACGTATTTTCAAAGGCAACCAACAACCTCCAAGGTTTAAAGGGCATGATTTGTCCATAACTACCTCTAAAGTGAATCCTAACAACTATGTAGTGATAGGTGTGATAGTTATTAATTCATGAATAAAGATCATACTTTTTTATTATAGTTATACACATTCTTTTGTACCACAAAATCTTAGTATAATAATCCAAACATCACCCCAAATAAAGGATGTTGAGATGTCAGTGAAAATGGAAAACAAGGAAATTATTACATACCATGAATATAACTCTCCCCTATAATAATTTTTTGATTGACTATCCAGGAGAACCTCATCATACTTCCCTTGATATAATTTCATTAAATTATTGGAATAGATTTAATTTCCATCTATAAATCCGACATAAATTGTTGTGATTGGGTAATAACTCTCTATATGGTGAATCGACCACCGATTCTATACAAGTGTGGGGAAGATGATGAATATTCATTAGCTCCATAATCTCAATCATTGATATAACTTCCCTATGATCATTTGTATCATTCTCATATGATTGAATATAAGAAAGGAACTATCCTCGAAGACATTCTTATTTTTAGGGAATTCACTGAAGTGTTTCCCGAGAAATTTATCGATCATCCTCTTAGAAGAGATATTGAATTATCGATAGATCTTATAGCTAGGAAATTTCCAATATCCATATATCCATTTAGAATGGATATTGTTATGCTTAAGAAGCTAAAGAAACAACTACCAGAGAGTCTAGTTAAAGGGTTTATACTCCCAAGTGCTTCACTGTGGGTTGCACTAGTCCTATTCATAAAGAAGAAGGATGGGACAATGCACCTTTTCATTGATTATTGAGATCTCAACAAAATCACGATAAAAAACAAGTATCCTTTTCCATAAATTAATGACTTGTTTAATCAGCTATGTGGAGCACAATACATTTCCAAGGTGGATCTATGGTTATGATATTACAAATTAAGGATGAAGAAGGAGGATATCCCCAAGACTTATATTCATACAAGGTATGGGCACTATGAATTCATTGTAATGCCTTTTCAGACTCACTAATTCTCTAGAAATCTTCATGGACATGATGAATGGAGTATTTAGAGATTACCTTGAATTTTTTTTGGTATTATTTATAGATGATATTATAATATACTCCAAAACTAAGGATGATAATGAGGAGTATCTAAGCACTATACTAGAGACCGTGATAAAGGAGAAGCTCAATACAATGTACAAAAAGTGTTAGTTTGGTTAAAGGAAGTCTCATTCATGGGGTATATCCTCACAAGCAATGGGATATCTGTGGATCCTTCCAAAAAAAGAAACTGAGTGATGGATGAGGCCAACATCTGTGATTGATATCCATATATTCCTAGGGTTAGCATGATATTATCGCTAATTTTTGAGAAATTTCTCATTATTTTAAACCCCCTTACGAAGAAAATTCGTAAGGGAGTCAAGTTTGATTGGAATGATGAATTTGAAGAAAGCATCAAGGAGTTGAAGAAGAGTCTTATTACTGCCCCTATGCTCATACTACCCACAAGTGGGGATCTTTTTGTAATCCTTGGGGATGATTTGAGAAAGGGAATGGGTTGTGTGTTGATAAAAAATGAAAAATTCATCAAATATTCCTTAAGGAAGTTGAAAATTCATGAGAAAAACAATCCCACTCATGATCTAGAGTTCGTAGCTATGATCTTAACATTGAAAATATAGTCTCATTATCTCTTTGGGGAAATGTGTGACATATATATAGATGAAACAATATGAAAATATATATTCACACATAAATAACTTAACATGAACCAATGAATATGGTTAGATCTCATCAAGGATTTTGACTTCTCAATCCATTACCACCCTAGGAAAGAAAACTACTTCACAGATGCTCTAAGTAAAAAGGTCCCAGCAATTCTATAATTGATGAGAATTAAAAAGGATCCAGTCTTCTTAGATTTGATGAAGAAGGGAATGGGAATCATAAGTAAGGGAACATCATCAATCCTTTCACAAATTATTTCTCAACCATCTCTTTTGGAAAGGTTAAAGGATACTATAAAAGATGATGATGGAATTTAGAGGAAAGTGGAAGTAATAAAAAAAGGGAAATCCTCAGAGTTCATTGTCAATGAAATGGAATTGTGAGATTTGGTTTAGGACTATGTGTTCCATAAAACCGAGATATAAGGAGAGAACCTTAGGATTATTCACATAGTTTTAAATTCTCTATTCACCTAGGAAAAACAAAGATGTATCAGGATCTCCAAGAACATTATTAGTGTGATAACATGAAGAAGGATATTATTGACTATACATCAAAGTGCTTCGTATATCAGAAAGTGAAGGTTGGGAGGAAAAATTCTAAGGGAATGATGACAACATTACCCATTACATCATGGAAATGGGAAAACATCACCAAGGAATTTTTCATCATACCTCCGAATACATCCAAAGGAATCAATGCAATATGGTTTGTGATGGATAATCTTACAAAGACTTCACACTTCATTCCGATTCGAGAAGATTTATCTTTGGATCAACTAGAATGGATATACATTAGAGAATTAGTAAGGCTACATGGTGTACCAATATCGATTGTATCTGATCAGGATCCAAGATTCACCTCTAAGGTCTATAAGAGTCTCAACCACGCATTGAATAATGAGCTGAAATTCATTATAGCATATCATCCTCTAACAAATGGAATATCTGAGGGAACTATAAAAACACTTGAAGACATGTTGAGAGCATGCTCAATGGACTTAAACATAAGATGGGATCAACATATTCCTCTAGTTGAGTTCTCTTATAAAAATAGTTTCCACTCAAGCATCCAAATGGATCCTTATGAAGACCTTTACGAGAAGAGGTGTAGAACACCAACATGTTGTGATGAAGTTGGGGAGTCTAAGCTTCTAGGTCTATAAATTGTCAAAGAAATGATGTAAAAGGTTAATACCATCTATCAGCACATCAAAGTTACTCATAGATGAAAAAGATCTATGCTGACAACCATCGACGAGACCTAGAGATTGATGTTGGAGATATATTTTTCCTCTGTATATCTCTCTGGAAGTGAGTGATGAGATTTTGGAATAATGGAATGATTAGGGAAAGGTACATTGGACCTTTTGAGATCCTTGATCACATCAAAGTAGTATCCTATCGACTAGCACTCCCAAAAAACATGTCTCAAGTACATGATTCATTCTATGTATCACTTTGGAGGAAGTACATACCTGACCCATCGCATCAACACAATCTATAGGTGGTGCCATTAAATAGTTATCTTTCCTCTAAATAGAAGTCGGGGATGATATTAGACTATCGGGAAAAATTCCTAAAAAATATGATAATTCCCCTCATCAAAGTTTTGTGGAGAATCCAAATGTTTGAAGAAGAAACATGGGAACCAGATGAAGTGATGAGGCAATGTTTCCCTCTTGTGTTTCAATGTGGGAAAAGGAAATTTCGAGGGTGAAATATCTTAAGGGGTGAAGGTTGTAATGACCCAATCATTTTGGAATAAAAATCACTTTCTTTTATTGTCTTATGGGTATATAAAACACATTTTTTTTTATTATTATTGGTTTTAACTGGCCAGTAACTATCATTACCTTTGATAATATAGTCATTAAATAGTGATCACACAACTAATATAAATATAGGGGTTTAAAAAATCCTTTGGAAAAGACAAAGGAGATGATTGCATCATCCATTAAAATAGGGATGTACGAAGCTCATTTGTTGGAGCTTGGAAATGAGGCAGCATCACTGGGATTCAATCTTGACCAAGCCCATGTCGAGATTCAACATGTTGAGACTGAATAGAATATCTTATGGGATAAGTTTTAGTTAATAGAGATTACCACCCGGGCGATGTTACCCAAGCTTCCCCAAGAGCCTGTTACCATCACACACCTTACCCTTATGTCTTATGAGCATGTTATAAGGGGTTATGTAACAGGTTATTAGTTGCTTATTGTGTAATATGTTTCTATAAATAAAAGTCTTATTCCATCATTTACTTTTTTGGAGTACTCTTTCTTAAAAAATGATGAATTGGATAAATTGAGTATTCAGGTAAAAATTGTACTTTTGGGAAATATATTCATTATTATATTAAACAATGTTTTTATTAATAATATTATAAAAATAATGCTTATACATGATAATTATATCAGTTATGTATCTATAAATTATTAGGTAATCAATTTCATAAGAGTTATATGTTTATATGATAAAATAGAAAGTGTATTTTGAATGAATTTATTTTAAGGAATTAATGAATTTTTGAAATAATTAAAATTTTAATAAAATGTTGTTATAAAATTACATTTTTTAATAACAAATGAGTATATAATTTTTATGATGTCAAATGTAATGTTTATTAAGGTTTAAAAAATGGTTTCGTCAAAACCCGTCAAATTTCCAATAAATGTCGATTATCATTTTAAAAGTGAAAGTTCACATATTTCAAAAATTATTTGGATAAAATGAATATTTATTTGGATTCAGTATGTCGAAATTATCCAACAGTTAAATTTTAATAATTTTCCAAGACAAATGAATTTTTGGGTAAAAATTATATATGTATATAGTGTGTTTTGTGACATCATAATGACCCCATAGTGATGTAATAATTACCATAAAATGGATATTCGAACAAATATATGTTTTAAATTTAAAATAATTTGATTTTAGATTTATTTTACTTAATTATAATTCCTTAGTGAATCATCCAAAATGTATAACATATTTTATGATTTTAAGCTCATTTCTCTAATAATGTGACTAACCTCCACATAGGGAAGGCTTATATTTTAATTTCTTCAGAGCATGTCCTTATAAAATAAGTTTTTACACTCCTATTTGGAAAATAAAAATGGTACAAAACCATGGGAAGGTTTTTGGTTTTGAATATTTATTTATATAGATTCCAAAACTAATGTTTGTGAAATATTAAAGAATTCCCCTATCATTTTCTATATAAACCCACCCTAGATCCCACATATCTTCACTAAAAATACATGCATCACATACCTACTTTTTCCTACCCTCTCTAGAATCCCCCAAGGCACCCCAAGCTCTAAATAATACTCTCTTCCATCTTTTGAAGTCACACACTCAAGTAATGGTTTCCTTCCTTTCTCACTTTTTATCCAGGATTCCTTATATTGTTACACCCTTTTATATTCAATTAAAATAATTGGTTATGTTCTCACACCTCCCCCATACTGGCCTTATTATGTTTTAATGATGAGGGACCCCTTTCATCCCTCCCATGTACACATGTTGCTAGGACGAAATTTTGTAAGGTGTTTTTATCTCCTCATTTCCATTCAAGAATTTATTTTATATTATACATCCCAAATTCCATTTTATATGTTGATATATTATGATCCATGATCATCTTACTTCCCATATCATTTATAAATGATAAGATACCCATTTATCTCTCATCAACCCATTTTATGAATCTGCATGTGATGTTGTTATGCAATCGAAATTGCACTATGATTTTCCATACCAAATTAATCATTTAGTGAATACCATAACCATTTCTCTATAGAGGGTATTAGCCATCATGAAAATATAATTATTGATTATAGAAATTCATGTATATATTATATATTATTGTATCTTGGAATAAATTGTGATTTTGAATGAATCAGTGTTATATGATCTTTGTAGCGCACTTAAGTAAGAGATTAAAATGTTCATAATGGGTGCACATAGATAGTGCTCTAATTAATTGGTTAATTTTTAGTATCCTGATACTTAATGTTGGTATATGGGTTTACCTAATTCCTTTATTGGAATTTTTTACACCTTGTTGGGATATTGGTTTATCTGATTCCTTTATGTTTATGGTGTAGTGTTTTATGTTGGTTCAACATTTCCATGTTATGATGATCAGGAAATATCATGCCTTTATGTTCATATTTCTATTAGTCTCCATTTATATTTCTATTTACTAACATGTATTGTATTCAATATGTTATTCTGTATTTACACCCTTACTCAGATTTATAGCTCACCCTTTTCTTATGTATGTCCTCAGGTTATCTCATGAAATGCTAAGTACGAAGGAATGTTGTGGTCATGTAAAAGTATTTTTGAATAAATATATTGTATTTAATGTTTTAATATATTATGTAATGTTTTTAAGCCCCAAATACACTAGAACTATCGATTTCTTAGGTTGTATTAAGTGCCAGTTTATAAAATAAATCATGTCTAAATATAAAATAAAGAGAAAGGTTTTTATATTTATACCCTTAGAAAAATCATTATATATAAAAGAATGGGTATATAAAAAGTCATATAAGATATTATAATTTCTATAATCAATGGTAAATTTACCTTTTACCACATCTTTATCGCAACTTTCATCAGAAATAGTGATTGTAGGATATTTCTATTTATCCCTCAACTTGATAGGCTTTTTATGTCAATCATCATCATTAACCTTTGGGTTTGGGTATTGTCTCTCATAATTTCCATTCTCCTTACACTATAATTATTTAAGTGTGGGAGGTGAATTATATTCAACATTACTTATATTTAAATTTTCAGGTAACATATTCCCATCACTAAAGAAATAAAATGCCCGATTAGCTTCCTTTCCACACTAAAAACTTTTTTGAGACCACTTATTTTAATTTCCTCTATACGTTTTCCCACAAATAGAGAATAAATGAAAGCTTATCTTCTTCCCTCCATGCTTCTGAGATTTTATATTGAACTCAATCTTCATATTCTGGTAAAAACCATGAGAATTATATGTAATTCCAACCTCCACTTCCACCTAGATATCAGATTGAACAATATATTCATTTCTACTAATGTATCTTATGGTTGACTCCTTCAGAGATATGGTTTCAAACCACTGAATAATCTATCAACCTTAATTTTAGGTCAGATGATAATACCATATGTGTACATCATAGGTCTTGTAAAATTATCATCATAGGTACTAATGGATTAGCCATCCCTCTTCTTTAACTCAAGGATATCCATCCCCATCATCATAAAAATAACACAATGAATGTACATATTGAAAAATAATTTCATGAACTCATCCAAATCCATGGATCCAACATCGTTCTTTCGCCTCATAATCGTGATAAGATTGCACCATTGACCAGTTTAACCTTTCAAATTGTAGATATCCAAAATGAATTTTTTTTGTTTCAAACACAAAACAATGGGAAATTATATTTTTAGTGGTACTAATCCATTGTTTAGAAACTATTGGATCAATGGACCAATTGAAATGAGGTTGGAAATTATTCATGAGGGACTAAAAAATCTATTTATCTGTTTTATCATTTTTAAGTATTTCATGATTCATATTTTAGGAATTTTTTGAGAATATCCACAAGATTATTTATTCTAGATCCCATAGAATTTGTATTGTTAGGAGGAAAATCATTCCATTACCTTTTTCACTAAATGTTAATGTAGTTCCTTTAAGTTTCATCCATTGAAAAAAACCAAAATCATAGAGTAAGAAACAACAATCAAAGTGGGACAATATATAATAATGGAAGTAACTTATAGGATGTATAAGTCATGACACCTTCATTAATCAATGATACCATAGGAGTATCCTAGGTTATTCACAACCAACTTCTATTTAAATCGATTATAATGGTTCATAAAGAATTTGTTAATTTCCAATGCATATCCTATGGGAGTGTCAAACCAGGTGTGGAACTAGACATGTTGTTGTGCACGAGTTCCTGATCGAGTCATGCTCAATATGTTTTTTTACGGTTGTACCCCCTATGCAGATTTCTTTCCAGAGACACATCCACTTGTATTATCCAGACATGGATGTATTTCTAGGAAATCACTTACTCTATCCTTTTCAAAAATTACTATACATTTTCCTATAATTTGACTCATCATTATAAATTTTCATTATAGACATGTCTTTAGGGATAACTTTAATATTTTCTCATATAAGCTTCCATGTTTAACTCAACCTTCACACTGATACCAACTATAATGTTTTGGGATTCTCACACATATACATTAAAAAATATTTTTAGAATATCCATAGCATTACAAAAACACATTCCCAAAGAACGTATTATTTTAGTGCTTTGGGAAACATGGAAGTATTAATAATGGTACATATGTGAGCAATATTATCTCTTACATGGTTCTCCATGACTAGAACCCTTCTTCAACATATCGTATATAATACATGTCTTCATAATCTGGGTGAAGAACATGAGCCTCATCCTAGTTGGTGAGGACTCTGTAGGCGCATCCAACAGACCCGAGATCAAATCCGGGTTGAAATGTATTTTCGGGCACTGTAGAAGTTACTGTAGCAGGTACTGTTGTAGGCACTGTAGCAGGCGGTGTGGCAGCCGAAACTATTCATCTATCAATGCCTTTGGGCCACCAGTTTGGTCCTCAGGTCCTGTAAGGCTTTTGGGTTACCAAAGGCCTTGACGCCAGTTGATTCTCAAGGCCTTCGGGCCACCATAAGGCCTTAGGGCCACCCTAAGGCCTTCGAGCCACATGAATGAAGATGTACCAGTCAGACTACAATGGACAAGGCTTCAGATGAGGATTCAGAGCAAGCACATCCACTAGAGTAGAGATAACTTGAATTGGAATAATTAGAGGGTATGAAATTACCATCGGTTCTAGACCTGTGCAGCTTTGCATAGGACAGCTAGCCGACTAGCCCTACCAAGGTGGAGTGCTGATATGAGGACATATGCTGGGGAGGATCAGTTCCAAGTTGTCTTGTCTGGGTGATTTCCTTTAAGACCTATGGGTCATGTAATTGTCTCTGACCCTTCGGGACTTGTAAGGGTTCCACCTCACCCCTTGAAATGTGGATTATCAATAATAAATAAAAAATGAAGGCATTCGGTCCATTCTGATCCAATAATAATCTGGGTGAAGGAAACATAATAAAGGTGATCTCTTATGCTCAGAAAGGGTAATAAAGGGAGATATGTAAACATAACCATGTGAATATGGGTATGAGAACATGATCATAATATTATAATATCATACCCTACATATTAAAGATCAATATCATATGTCATGGTGGTTCACGCCCAAATTTACCCAATAGAAGAAGGGTAGAACGGTCCTTGTAGTGTAGCTTGGGTTGTCGATTCCACAGAGACCTAAGAAGATACCTAAGATACAAAACCTAAGGGATGGATTTTTGGCTATGAAGTGGACAACTTGGATTGATTTTGGATGGGTTTTAAAGATATCTAATAGATTTTAGTGGATTCAATTTAAAAGAATGAGTTGATCCTAGGTTATCGCTCGGGGTGGATTGGACGTATTTTCTTTTTAATGATTTCAATTTCTTAAATTTGAGATGGGTTCATTTAAGGAGATAAAACAACATCATCACTTACTGGTTTAATTCCTACACCCTCTAATACTAATCACCTATACACTTTAAGGATCAAAGTTTTGAGCACTTCAAGTTAAAGGATCGTATTAGTACTTGAAGTGTGTGGCCTTAAATTCAACAAGGACGATGGAGTTTAAAAATAATCAAATAAAAATCCCAATTAAAGAAGTGATTATACATTAATTAGGAGATAAATAACATCCAATCCAGCCCCTTGCTACTCCCTTGGATCAACCCATAAGTGGGTTAGCCCTCCATTGATCCCATGGTTTCAATGGAAGCGGAAAGTAGACTCATGAGGGAGGAAATGGAGAAGTAAAGAAAACAACAAAAATAAAATGATCACTCCACCGTTGTGTGAATAATTTCACAAGGGTTGGTGTGAATAAATTCACACCTTGATCCAACGGTATCAAAGTGATATGAAGAAAAACATAATAAGAGTAGAATAAGGAACTTTTATTAAGAAACTAAAGTGAATTGAACAACTTACATGTGAAAGACAAATTTGAGACAACAAAAATGCAGCATAACATTACAATTGAACAAAGCATCCAAGATCCTCAACTCCTTCACCACCACAGCCTTAAATAGGAATTTTGGGAGGCTTGGGTCATGCCTCCAATAGTACAAAGCATCTCAATTAATTTTGGTAGGCCATAGGTGGTGGAAAGCTTGTGGAATTTGAACTTTTCCACATTTGACCCGAGGTGGAAGCCAGCTTTCCTTCACCGAACAGACGTGTCTGGGATACCTTCTAGATGGCCGAATCAGAGTGGTCCATAGAATATGAAAATGGAGCTCCGGATTTCTTCTAACCGTCTGTAAAATTTGGGCCCATTTGGAGGTACGGATTCCGAGATATGATAAAATAGTGGAATGTTTTTCTGGGCCGCAGAATCTGGCCCAGAATTGTATTGCTAAATTGGTCCGCTTTAATGACCACCATAGAGGCAGAATTAGCAATGTCTCATGAAGAGTTATTTGTTCCTATAAATGTCTTATAGAATCCCACAAAATTTTGGATTCCTGGGGCCTGTATATTGGGCCCCACAGTCTCATCAGTGGGCTAGTGTTCAATCTGCCTTCTCTAGAATTGCTTCCTTTCATCACAAAATATCCACATCTTCTTCCATGAATTATCCATTGATCCCTGAATAAAAAATGTTCAAAATTAAGTGTAGATAATGTTCCCAAAATATCAAATTAAAAAAAATTATAATTACATTCCTTTGAATCAGATGACTCATTGGGCCTAAATTGGTGTATACTAGGCATGACGTGCACAAATGATGAGAATGGATGTTCATAATGAAAATGCACTAACTCAGGCCCATAAGATCAAAAATGAACATTTAATACCATTAAAATGTAATTAAAATATATGTTTTTATTGGATAATCACACCCCCCAACTTGAGATTTTCTAGTCCCGAGCAAATAATTCAATGATTTTATTTGAATTCCTTTCTTCAAACACATTATAACAAACAGTGCTCACAATGTAAACTACACACAAATATATTTTTATAACCTATCAAGATAATTTAAAACAAGATGAATTTAAAAGAAGATATCAATCCCAAGCCCATTCCTTTGATCAAATCCATCATCATACTTCATCCAACTCAATTAGGTGTAATGATGTGTTGTGTATCACAATAGATATGGGGGTTCATTTTCATTCAAGGGGGAAATCATGGAAGCGCTAGGTGGAATCACATTTAATCCTAATATGAGTATTCTTCATTCTTTTTTTTTTGATTGTTTTGCAATATTTCCATAGTAATTGAGATTGCAGTTAATCAAATTAACCCATGTAGCAAGACTTTGCCGATGACTCCCAGACTCAAAGGCCTTAGGGCACCAAGTGAAGCCCACATACTCGGGCATCGTCTCGAGTTAACTTAATCAAAAACAAAGTCATATTACCATAAATAGAGATATATTGAAAAAATCAGGGCTAGAGAACTCTGGATTCATGATCCCCAAGTGCCGAAAGCCTCGCATTTTATCAATCCATTGCTCTACACGCAATTTTTTTTAATAATTTTTTTTAGTTTTTTTAATACTCATATTATTCATAAAAATAAAACCATCCTATGCTATTTATTATGGGACCCCAAAAATTCAAATTAGTACCCCACTGTCTAGAGGACGTCCATTGTGGCATTTTTTTATTTGGATGAAAATATAAACGATGAAATATCACATTGGACAGCCACACTTTCAAAAATCTATGCTTTTAAACTTAATCATGAATTAAATTAAGAGTCAAGGAAATAATAATTATTTGATATGTATTTTTTATGTGAGAAAAGGTGTTATTATATGACTGATAAAGGAATTTTACTTCTTTTTGTTATCATTGTTTTTTTAAACAAACATTTTGTTTCCACACCTCCCAACATAGAATGAAACTGTCCCTAGTTTCATAAAAACAAAATTTAGAATGGGGTAGAGGAATAAAAAGGGGAGTTCAATAAGGAAATTAAAATATGAGGATCATGGAATGAAGTCACCTGGTAGTTGAAGTTTTAAGTTCTTGCCGCTCGAATTTATTCCTTTGATATCCATGTCGCTTGCAAAGTTCCCTAGTGGAAAAAGGAAAAACAAAACAAACAAAACAAACAAAGACAAACAATATATATATATATATATTTATATAATAAAGGAAGTAAAATATAAGAATATATATAAAAATTATAGAATAAGAAAGCACAAGAAGCCGCAGGTCAGTGGTAAGCGCGCGCCCCTGTCTCCCTTCGGTCCCGGGTTTGAGTCCCCGCGGCTTCGCTGGTTGTGACGGGGTTTGCCGCACGGCCTATGGCGTGGAATTTTTTTTGATTATTATTTTATTTTTATTTTTATCTTAACCTATAAAATAATAAAAATAAAACCAAATAAACGGATGATACATTGTCTTCTTTTTAAATTTCTGGGTAAGGTATTACTCAAGGATCACACCACGTGACACGGATGAATATGGTGCTCCCCTTTCGTACCCATCCATACTCATTATAGAAGAATAGGTCAACAGTTTATTATTATTTTTTCAAAATATCAAAATGTCTCATTAACCCTATTTAAAATATAAAGTTGATTAAAACAATGAAATTATTGGAAACTTGAAAACCATGGGTTGCCTCCCATTCAGCGCTTTGTTTAACGTCGTTAGCCCGACATGGACCCTAAATCTATTAATTTGTTCCTTGTTCATAGGTTGGCTCAGTTAACTCAACCTCTATTTCCTGTTTATTGAATGATTCAATGACTGGTTTTAACCTTTGACCATTGACCTTGAAAATGTAACCACTTGTGGGATCTTGAATCTCTACTGCCCCATGGGGGAATACATGATGCACTATGAAAGGTCCTGACCATCTAGACCTTAACTTTCCCGGATGTAAATGAAGTTTTGAACTATACAAGAGCACACATTTTCTTGGTTCAAAATGTTTGACCTTTATATTCCTAGATTGGTAGGCTTGAACTCTATCTTTATGGATCCTTGAATTTTCATAAGCCTCCATCCTTAGTTCCTCCAGTTCATTGAGATCTAATTTCCTTTTTGTTCCGGCCAATGAGAGATCATAATCCATTTTCTTAATTGCCCAAAAGGCCTTATGTTCAATCTCCACTGGCAAATGGCATGCTTTACCATAAACCAACCTATATGGGGACATTCCTAAAATGGTTTTATATGCGGTTCTATAGGCCCAAAGAGCATCTAAGAGTTTCTCAGACCAATCTTTCCTAGAGGGGTTGACAGTTTTTTCAAGAATTTTCTTAATTTCATGATTGGCTAACTCAGCTTGACCATTGGTCTGTGGGTGGTAAGTAGTGGACACTTTGTGAGAAATTCCATATTTTTCCATGAGTGATGAGAATGGACGATTGAAAAAATGAGTTCCACGATCACTTATGATAGCCCTAGGAATTCCAAATCTAGAGAATATATTTTCTTTTAGAAATCTAATCATAGTTTGATGATCATTGGATTTTGTGGGAATGGCCTCAACCCATTTTGAGACATAATCAATAGCTAAGAGTATATAGAGGTATCCCCGAGAGTTTGGGAAGGGACCCATGAAATCAATTACCCAACAGTCCAAGATTTCATCCACTAAGATGGGAGTGAGTGGCATTTGATTCCTTTTTGTGATGGACCCTACTTGTTGACACCTAGAACAGCTTTGACAAAATGTGTAGGAGTCCCTTGAGAGGGTGGGCCAGAAAAGACCACATTGAAGAATCTTAGCAGATGTTTTCTTAGAGGAAAAGTGACCTCCACATGCCTCACTATAACAGAATTTAAGGATGGACTCTTGTTCAGATTCTGGAACACACCTCCTAATGACTTGGTCAGGGCAGAACTTATAGAGGTATAGATCATCAAACACATAGTGTCTAACATTAGAAAGGAATTTCCTTCGAGCTTGAGTCCCTAAGAATTTTGGAATGACTCTTGTTACTAAGAAATTTGCTATGTCAGCATACCAAGGGCAGTCACTCACAGAGTATAAGTGTTCATCAGGAAACGAATCAGACACAGAAAGGTGATTTGAGTTGTCTTTGAATTCCATCCTAGAGAGGTGATCAACTACAACATTTTCAACTCCCTTTTTATCCTTGATTGTGAGGTCAAATTCTTGTAAGAGAAGGACCCACCTAATCAGTCTAGCCTTAACATCTTGTTTTTGGAAGAGGTATTTTAGTGCAGAATGGTCAGTGAACACAGTGATGGGTGATCCTAAGAGGTAGGACCTAAACTTCTCTAAGGAAAACACAATATCAAGTAACTCCTTTTTAGTGGTGGTGTAGTTGATTTGGGCATCATTTAAGGATTTTCTTGCATAAGCAATGACATAAGGAGTTTTATCACAATGTTGTCCTAACACAGCTCCTAGAGAAAATTCAATGGCATCACACATAAGTTCAAAAGGAAGGTTCCAATTTGGAGATTTCATAATGGGAGGAGAGGTGAGAGAGGATTTGAGGGTTGAGAATGAACCCTCACAGCTTTCTGTCCAAACAAATGGAGCATCATTTACTAAGAGAGCACAATGGGGATGGGATATTGAACTAAAGTCCTTGATGAATCTTCTATAGAAACCAGCATTTCCTAAGAAAGACCTCACTTCCTTGACAGTTTTGGGTGATGGAAGGTGACAAATGATGTCAACCTTTGCTTTATAAACTTCAATCCCCCTACTCGAGACCAGATGGCCTAGAACAAGTCCCTCTTTAACCATGAAATGGCATTTTTCCCAGTTTAGGACCAGATTTTTTTCTTCACATCTTGACAAGACTCTCTCCACATTCTGCAGACATCCCTCAAAAGTATCCCCAAACACAGAGAAGTCATCCATGAAGACCTCAAGAAAATCACCTACCATGTCTGAGAAGATTCCCATCATGCACCGCTGGAAGGTTCCAGGGGCATTGCATAACCCGAAGGGCATGAGTTTGAAGGAAAAGGTACCAAAAGGACATGTGAATGTAGTCTTCCCTTGATCCTCCAGGGAGACCTCAATTTGATTGTACCCCGAGTACCCATCTAAGAAACAGTAGAAGGCATGACCTGCCACTCTCTCAAGGACTTGGTCAATGAATGGTAAGGGGAAATGGTCCTTCTTGGTGTATGAGTTTAGTTTCCTATAGTCAATGCAGACCCTCCATCCACTACTCACCCTTGTTGGAAGAATCTCTCCATCCTCATTGGTTATCACTGTGATTCCAGCCTTTTTTGGAACCACTTGGATTGGGCTCACCCATTCACTCTCAGCTATGGGATATATGATACCAGCTTTCAACAATTTCAGAAGTTCTTTCCTTACTACCTCCATGAGATTAGTATTGAGTCGCCATTGAGGTTGACGACATGGCTTTGAATCAGATTCCAGAACAATCCTATGAGTCCCGATAAGTGGGCTAATCCCAGGAATATCAGAAAGGGTCCAACCAATGGCTTTCTTAGGCTTCCTAAGGACATCTAGAAGCATCCTCTCATGAGTGGATTCAAGAGAAGAAGAAATGACAATAGGATGTGTTTGATTTTCCCCTAGGAAGGCATACTTTAGTGCAGCAGGATGTTCCTTCAATTCAAGATCAGGTTGGTTCAGAATTTAAGCAAAAGATTGGGACATTGGATCAAGATCAATTTCTTTTTTTAGAGGTTCAGATAGGATTGATTCCTCACATGTAGAAGTTTCAGCTACTAGATTGGCTTGATCAGATTTAGGGAAGGAATTTAGAGGGGTCTCTATGAAATTTGTTTCTGGAAAGGTTTCACTGATTGTTGGACCTAAGACTTCATCATAAGAGCAATTTGAAAATGATTCAAGCCAAGGGGATAAAATTCCTTCATATGAACTAAGGAAATCAATCTCATTCTAACTTAAACATTCATCAAATATTCCATGATGTTCCATGGATTCATTATCAATTCTTCCTATCATGTTTACTTCATGAATATCCTCGTCATCCCCTATTTGTGAGCTTGCATTATAGATGTTAAAGTCTAGACTCATGTTCCCAAAGGTGATGGTCATGTTCCCATTTCAGACTCGGATAACAGAGTTGATTGTTGCAATGAAAGGACGACCAAGGATGATTGGGGTTTGTTCCTTATTTACTAAATTTGGATGGTTGTCAAGGACAATGAAATCAGCAGGGTAGATGAAGTTTTCAACCTTTACCGGAACGTCCTTTAAAATCCCCTTTGGAACCCTAATGCTACGATCAGAAAGCTGAAGTGTGACAGATGTGGGTTGGAGCTCTTCTAGGCCTAACTGGCAGTACATAGCATATGGGATGAGATTGACACTAGCACCTAGGTCACACAAGGCCTTAACAACTTTGCATTCTCCTAGTTCAACATTGATGTAAGGGCAACCTGGGTCTTTCAACATATGAGGAATGGTCCCTTGAATGGTGGTACTCACATTAGCAGCCAAAAGGACTTGGTTTTTATGTGAAAATTTTCTTTTAAAAGTGCACAAGTCCTTAAGGTACTTTGAGTAGGTAGGTATAGTTTGGATGGCATCGAGAAGGGGTATGTTCAAATTGACTTGTGAAAATATTTCCCTCAACGTTTCACTCAGTTCAGGCTTGGATTTCCCCCTCATGCGTTGGGGAAATGGTGCAGGTTGTGGGGTTGTTTGTTGAAGAGTTATTTCTTTCACATTGTTATCTGTTTCCTCAGTTTGATCTTGGGGTACATTTGAATTTCCATCCAAGTTTTAATCTTCAGGTGGGTTCTGAATTAGTTGTTCAGGTTTCTCAATTGATTTCCCACTTCTTAAAACAGTCACAGCCTTTAGTTGTTCATGAGTTGTTTGAGCACAACTTGACTCTCCCCTTGAAGTTGAGGATGGCACCGCCTGAGTAGGCATGGGTTCCTTTCCTATTTTGATGGTTTGAAGTTCTTATTTTAGGGAAGAGACTTCTATGTTCATCCTCTCCATTTGTTTGCACAGTTGTTCTAGTGGGATTTGTGGAACAGTTTGGGTTAGTGATTGAGTAGGTTGGTTTATCCCAGGGAGATATTTTGGAGGTGGGATGGTTTATTGAAAATGGACCGGTGGCTGTTGGTATTGGATAGGTTGGGTTTGGAACTGGTTATGGGTTTGGTAGTTCTGTTGAGGGTAAGTATTTTGCCCTTTTGGTTGGCTATGTTGTTGGTTATCCTTCCATCGGAAGCCTGGGTGGTCATTGTACCTTGGATTGAAGGTGTTTTGGTATTGGGGCTTTTGAAAGTTTAGGGCATTGACTTCCGCTGGGGGTCCTCCTAGAAGAACATCCTTGATGGATGGAATGGTTGGACAGTTGTCTATTTTATGGTCATGTTTGTCACATTTTGTGCAAACAAGGTCTACATTTTGGATTTCATGGACTTTCCTAAGGTATATCTCTTCAACCTTCTGAAAGAGTGCTGCGAGTTTAGCCCTAAGGCTTTCCACTTATCTAAGTGTATGAATTCTAGTGGTTCTTTGTGGCTTTTCAAAATAAGTTGAAGTTCCCCAAGTTTGGTTTTGTTCAGCCAGACTTTCCAGATATTCGTAAGCATCATTTGGGGCCTTGTTTTTAAAAGTTCCATTACACATCATGTCAATGAATTGTTTATTACCCGGACCCAACCCTTCATAGAAAATTCTCACTTGTTCAGGTATGGAAAGCCCATGGTGTGGAACCATGTTTAGGGTGTCTTTGAACCTCTCCCATGTTTCATAAAATGACTCTCCCTCTTTTTCAAAAAAGTTTTGGATGCTCTTTTTAAGTGCAATTGTTTTGTGATGAGGGAAGTATTTTTTGTAGAATTCTCTTCGCAGTTGGTACGAAGAGTGGATTGATGCAGGTCTCAAGTTGTTTAGACAATTTTTAGCTCGATCCTTTAATGAAAAAGGAAATAGCCTCATCTTAGCAGATTCTAGTTGATATGGGGGACACATGGTTTCAACAATGTCGTTGAACTCTTTGACATGAAGGTATGGCATTTCTGACTCCATCCCATGAAAGGTTTGAAGGTGTTTTAGGACATGGGGTTTGAATATGTAGTTGGTGTCTCCTATGGAATTGTT
Source organism: Viscum album (assembly GCA_963277665.1). Classification (NCBI taxonomy): domain Eukaryota; kingdom Viridiplantae; phylum Streptophyta; class Magnoliopsida; order Santalales; family Viscaceae; genus Viscum; species Viscum album. Next base: position 1,443,978,207 of record OY728151.1, on the reverse strand, counting down.
TCTAATGCATGAGGGGGAATTGGTCCAAGCTGGAGTGAGGTAGTCGTTCATGGTTTGATCAACTACATTACCTAAGTTTGGAGGTTCTTGGTTTTGGTTTCCCATTTGATTCCCCCCAGGGTTTACAATTTGATTTTGTGGATGACCCTCCATTGGAATTGTTTCAAGTTCTGACTTTGGGGTTTCAAGAATATTTGAATCTGATTTAAACAATACCTTAGGTGCACTTGACTCCCCTATCCTAGGACATTCCACTCTAACTAGTCTATTTGAGAAATCGCGGGTGTAGGCGGACATGCGCCAAAAAAAAGCGAGAAAGGGACAAGATAAGAGATCTTGGCTGAGAGTAGAAGAATGGAGCTGAGGAAAGAAGTTTTTTTTTTGGATCTAAGGTACTTACTTGGTCCCCGGAAATGGCGCCAAAATTTGGTTCATGCCCAAATTTACCCAATAGAAGAAGGGTAGAACGGTCCTTGTAGTGTAGCTTGGGTTGTCGATTCCACAGAGACCTAAGAAGATACCTAAGATACACAACCTAAGGGATGGATTTTTGGCTATGAAGTGGACAACATGGATTGATTTTGGATGGGTTTTAAAGATATCTAATAGATTTAAGTGGATTCAATTTAAAATAATGAGTTGATCCTAGGTTATCGCTCGGGGTGGATTGGACGTATTTTTTTTAATGATTTCAATTTCTTAAATTTGAGATGGTTTCATTTAAGGAGATAAAACAACATCATCACTTACTGGTTTAATTCCTACACTCTCTAATACTAACCACCTATAAACTTGAAGGATCAAAGTTTTGAGCACTTCAAGGTCAAGGATCGTATTAGTACTTGAAGTGTGTGGCCTTAAATTCAACAAGGACGATGGAGTTTAAAAATCATCAAATAAAAATCTCAATTAAAGAAGTGATTATACATTAATTAGGTGATAAATAACATCCAATACATCCCCTTGCTACTCCCTTGGATCAACCCATAAGTGGGTTAGCCCTCCATTGATCCCATGGTTTCAATGGAAGCAGAAAGTAGACTCATGAGGGAGGAAATGGAGAAGTAAAGAAAACAACAAAAATAAAATGATCACTCCACCGTTGTGTGAATAATTTCACAAGGGTTGGTGTGAATAAATTCACACCTTGATCCAACGGTATCAAAGTGATATGAATAACAACAGAATAAGAGTAGAATAAGGAACTTTTATTAAGAAACTAAAGTGAATTGAACAACTTACATGTGAAAGACAAATTTGAGGCAACAAAAATGCAGCATAACATTACAATTGAACAAGGCATCCAAGATCCTAAAATCCTTCACCACCACTTCCTTAAATAGGAATTTTGGGAGCCTTGGGTCTAGCCTCCAATATTACAAATCATCTAAATTAATTTTGGTAGGTCATAGGTGGTGGAAATCTTGTGGAATTTGAACTTTTCCACATTTGACCCGAGGTGGCAGCCAGCTTTCTTTCACCGAACAGACGCATCTGGAAGACCTTCTAGACGGCCGAATCAGAGTGGTCCATAGAAGAAACAAATGGATCTCCGGATTTCTTATAACCTCCTGTAAATTTTGGGCCCATTTGGAGTTACGGATTCCGAGATATGATAACATTAGTGGACTGTTTTTATGGGCCACAGAATCTGGCCCAGAATTGTATCTCTAAATTGGTCCGCTTTAATGACCACCATAGAAGCCGAATTAGCATTGTCTCATGAATATTTATTTGTTCCAATTAATGTCGTATAGAATCCCATAAAATTTTGGATTCATTGGGCCTGTATGTTGGGCCCCACAGTCTCATCAGTGGGCTAGTGTCCAATCTTCCTTCTCTAGAATTGCTTCCTTTCATCACAAAATATCCACATCTTCTTCCATGAATTCTCCATTGATCCCTGAATGAAAAATGTTCATAATTATGTATAGATAATGTTACAAAAATATCAAATTAAAAAAAATTGATAATTACATTCCTTAGAATCAGATGACTCATTGGGCCTAAATTGGTGTATATTAGGCATGACGTGCACAAATGATGAGAATGGATGTTCATAATGAAAATGCACTAACTCAGGCCCATAAGATCAAAAATGAACATTTAATACCATTAAAATGTAATTAAAATATATGTTTTTATTGGATAATAACATGGAATATAGATTAGTAGTTCATAATAGATGAATCATTAGGGAATAAAAAGGATAATCCTTGAAATTATTACCTAGGAATATAACATGGGATTTTTTTGGACACATAAATATATAAAATGATTTCCATTTTAGTCAAGGATCACTTCCAAGGATATTTTAGTAGAATTGTTTCACTCCCAAAACCATCATAATAGTCAAGGTTCACTCTCAAGGCCTTATCTAAGGACAAACACCTTTACTAAACTAGTTTCACTCCCCTTTCCATCCATTTATATCTCATGAGATATAAAATTTACCCAATGCTTTGTAAGGAGATATAGGTCCCACCAATAACGAAATTAAATCATACATATATGTTACATCATATCATAAATAGTCAGTATATCGTAACCCATGAATGAAATGGGTATCATAAATATTTCATCATATATAGACCTATGGAGATTGGACAGGTTTCAAAATCATACCATAACCCATGTAAATGATTAGGTTTCAAAACCATGTAACTAGTGTAAGATAAACAGGTTTCATAAACATCATGCCATCAAAACATAAACCATTCAGAGAAATAATATGAATAGTATCCCAGATCATATCCCAAGTAAGGTCTGAGTAACACCAACGTATTCCATATTATATGGAATATAACTTTTAAATATCATTTAAAACTTTTTTGAGGAATATATCCTTTCCTCTTTCAAAAATTATTTTTAAATCATAAAACATATTTAAAACGTTTTTCTTTGAAAATAACCTCTAAAACAAAAAAAAATTATTTTAAAATAATTTAATACACTATTAAAGAATGTTCCATATTTTAAATCCTATACCCCTATCAATAGATTAAAATATCATTTAAAACATTTTTAGAAACCACGGTTTTGATGGAAAATAGATTTCTAACCGAATAGATAAATAATGTTAGATTTTCTTAAAAATAATTATCTTAATTAAAAAAATATTGGAAAAATAGTACATTTACATTAATATATCAGGACTAACCATAGAAGAATAAATTTCATGATAATTCTTGAGTGATAAGATTTCATTAATGGTAGCATTTTCCTAAACAATCCGGATTAAGGTTGAGATTGTAGCAACAAACTCTTACCACTTTGGTATCATTGAATAATAAATATCATGAATTAATAACATAAAATGAAACATACAATATTATTATGATTAAATAATTAATTATACTATAATCCAAATGGTTTCTATATACACCTCATGAAGGAATATATGTGCATTTTATAACATACATCTCAATGAAGGAAAATTATGACAAAAATCCTTTACCGATTTGGCAACTTTACAACCATAAACCCAATGAAGGATATATCCTAAAATGGATATTTAAGAACTAATAATTTTAATTAGACTCATAAAGAAAACATTCTTGGTCTGTACATACACCACATAAAATAAATAGTTGGTGAACATGGCTTGTGTCTCACAAAAAATAAAAGTGAGACGGAAAACAATTACCTTTTGTATTGTCTATCATTGTACTCATTAAATGATCATTTATAATAAATATATTTTTATTATAAATATATTTTAAAAAAATATTCATTTATATCATACCATAAAATATTTTCTTGTGACCTTTTATTACCTGTTTGTTAACAATATCATTAATGTTATGTTTCGGGAAACAACCACTTTGTTTTTTCATATATGTTTTGATTTTTTATATATTTGGTCCTCATACTTATATAATTATTTTTTAACCTAAATAATTATAAAAATGACATAAATATCATATATATTCAGTATATATGTATTTATAATAATATATAAAAGATATAAATTTGAAATGAGATACATTGTTCATGGAGACGATAGGTTGTACGTAAAAAATGAATGTTGTTTACATTTTATTATCACATTAAAATAAATAATGTTAATTTTTTTTATTAAAATTATAGAATAATTTTTTTATCATACATATAACATATTTTTAATTAAACCATCCTTAATATGTTCTATGTAATGTTTCAATGAATCACATCGCTTCCCAAAGTTTTAATCCGATGTACACATGAACAACATTATTGTATTCCCACAAAATGGAATCCATGAAGTTATATGTTATATAACAATTAAAGAATCATAATAACATAATAAAAATAATATATATATTATATAGATTATAAATGCATAATTATTTCCAAACTTCAATGGTTGTAATGGGAGAATGAACAACATTAGTTTCAGTTGAACTAGTCTATCATACACATGAACAATGACTATATATCACATTTGATGGAAGTATGTAATTTTTGAGGTCCTAAAATTAACATAAAAAATACTCAATATATTTAATGTACTGAGGTTATTATATAATAATGATATAAAATGAATTATAGTGGTGCGATGGAGAAATAAAGCAAAAAAGTTAATTGATGAACGTTACCTCTCCTTCAGGTATCTCTTTTTGGATTGCACAAAACAACATATTTGGATGGATTTATTCAGAAATTGATGATTGTAGGTTGAGAGAAGGGACGTTGGGAAGAGATTTGGACTGTGATTTTCACATATAAAACTATTTATAGGTGTGAACATATTGGGATAGGTGGTGGCATTTTATAATAGGGGGAAAGGACACACTTGCCATTATTTAAAATAAGTTCAGTGTCTCCACATTTATTTCTAAAAATAGGCTTCCATAACACACAAAATTATATAAATTATGGGTTAAGGTAGAAATTTTTCCATAAACCGGTGTTGGAAAAATTTATCATAATTTTTACACCTTATGTTTTAAGATTAACCACTAAGTAATCTTGTTTTTACATTAATCGTTGTAATTAATTTTTATTACTCTAACTAATTAATTTATTCAAAAATTAGGTTCAAAATATTAAAAGTTATAAATTATTCAAATTAAAAATATGGAATAAAATTTTCCTAATTATAATCATAGAAGTTTCATAACATAATTTAAAATTAATCTCATGGATGGGATGAAAAATAGGTTTTTAAGGTAAAAATGTTTAAAATTTTGAAATGTTTTATATCGAATTTCTATGAGAATATGTTTAAAATTAAATAAATTGGATTAATTGATGTATAAATAATCAAAAAATTATTTAAAACAAAATTTTAAAAAAATTATATATAAAAATATATTATAGGAAAAAGCATTTTTTAATTAAAATTCAGTATTTTCAGCTATTCATATAGAAATGAAATATTTCAAAAATACTCAGAAATTCAGCCCAAGAAAATTTTGAAATTATTAATTTAAAGATAAGTTTATTTTATAAAATCAAATTTCTAAAAGGTTAAAAATTTAATTTATTATTTTTCATAGGACATAAAAAGATGTTTTTTAAATAGTATTTTCAAAACTTATAAATTGTACCAAAAATTTTGTATTTTATTATCAACATATTTTAGTTATATACTAAAATTAAATTTCAAATGTATTTATTATTATTCATACTATTAAATTTAATTTCTAGGTTATAATTATAACGTATAAATAACAATAATAATAAAAGGATGTTGTATAGGAACTCTGAGTTGCGTGCAACATAAGCTAACTCAGTGTTGTGTGTAGTGCAAGATTAACATGGTGTAGTTCATGCTTAATATAGAGTAGTATATAAGTAAATCCATCAAATAAATTTAATTTATTTTTCAAAAAAGTTCATAAGAACTCAAGGCCTTACATGAAGACCATTCTATCACCTGATATGAAATTACACTTCTTCACACAAGTAATAAATTTTTCTTATACTTCAACTCCAATACGATATTAAAACCATGAAATCTTCTCCCACTAAATATTCTATAAAAATCATATTTTCATTACCTCTCTATTAATTAAACCTTAGATTAGTTCACCTTTGTCTGTTATACTCTGTTTAATAGCTTTCTCAGAGGTACCTCTATCAAATGAACCTATGTTTGATGCACCTCTATCTGATTCACCTATTTCTCGTGTACCTCTATTAAATTCACCTCTTTTTGGTTTACCTCATATTCATCTAATTGTATTATTGGTTACCTCTTAATTATAAAATATTTTAAAAACTTTAGTAATTTACCAATACATAATTACTATAGTAATTTCCCAATACATAGAAACTACAATATCTCACAATGATCCTTCATCCTTTAAAAACTCAGAAATATTTCAAAAATTTAGGTGCATGTATAAGTTGTAGTTTATAATATCCTTCTATGATAAGTTTTATTATTACAACATTCAAATACTATAAATGTATTTAGTCAATAATGTTTTTGATAATAACCTAAAAAATAATCTACATTTATAAATGTTGAAAGTATATCTCAATAATGACATTAATCATTGAATTTAAAAAGTCTATGTAATGTTATTATGTTCTATTCCTATTGTAAAAACAATCAAGTTTCTATATCTTCTTATATTGAATAGATTTCCTCCATCAATAACATTTACAACACTTTTATTTTTTATCCACTTTTATCTATTATCATCACTTGGAAAACTCATATTGATTCTTTCTCGATCTCTTTACATCTTTCTTCCATCTCTTAGTCTCTTTTGACGTTCATCTAGTGGATTCACATATATTTTTCTGATAGAAAAAAAAGGATTTTATCCATCTTGTTTTCTTTCTCTAACAGATTTAAAATATTTCTCTATCTAGTATAGTTATGTAATTTCCTCGATCTAGTAGAACTTCATACTTATCTTTGTTTGGTGATCTTTAACATTATCTTTATGTTGAACTTCATATAATTTTTTCTAAAAAATAATTTTCTATTTTAGATGGACATCATAGAATTCTTAATTCTATAGACATCAAAGTTTATTCCTTGATATAACATCCCAAAATTAGTTTTAATATATTCATCTCATTGTTTTAAAATCATCCTCATGTACTTTACGTATCTCCATACAATGTAACATTGTATCCTACCTCTATTCAGTCATTTTTTTCAACTAGAATTCTTCTATTACATCATAAAATCTAATGTTGTAAAGCTTTTGGTTTCATCAATTTATGACTTGAAATTTTTAAAAACATTTTATATCTTGAAAAAGAGTATTTAACCATCAAAATATTTTAGTAATCATGATGTTAAACAAATTGAAGACCATTAAAGAATCATTTCAAATTATTTTTCAAGTAACACAATATTATTTTGATAAGAATGAATTTCTTTCACCTGAAACACAAAAACATTAACACATGATTTCTTAAAAATATATAAAAAATTATACAAATTCAACTCAATTGATTTTTATATACCTAAAATATTATCATATAAGTCTAGTCATCAAATATTTTACTTTTATTTGACTTTAAACAAAAATAATAATAATATAAGTAGATACAAACCCTAAAAATATGGTATAACTTCCATAAATAATGAAACACCTCAAATCACTGAAGAAGATTAAATAATATGGTATAATGAGTATTATCCTTACCCCATACTGCTTATCTCAATAATCAGTGAATGATTCTATCAAAAACCATAGAATAAAACCTCTTAGGAGAGGAAGTAACAATATAGAGGGAGTGTGTTCACTACTCGTAGAGTAAATGGACACTATATTTCCCCTCTTTTAATTAAAAAAAAAAATTTATTCCCGTAGAATATCTGCTTCATGGCATGAACTACATGTTGACACTATGATTTATTGGGATAAGGGTACCCCTCAAACCCCTGGTCTATCACTTTTCACATTGTGACAAAAGGTGTTATAGTGTGATTGGTTGCGGTATATATTCATTTCATCTGTAAACCAACCCAATTCACCTGGAACCCTGTATGGGAAACTCTTAACCCATGTAGCACATAAAATATGGTATATTACATGGGATTCATCATATTTTAAGATGATTTATAGATTATATAATGATCAAGGGTTGAAAACCTATTGACTATATAATAGATCATCCATGAGATATTTTTCCACACACCAGACTAATAATCAACCTTCCTAAGGATCATTCTCTCTTATTTCTGAACCACTAAGATAACAACAAACACAACTACCTCATTCTCCCATATCAAATCCACACCTGAGCTACTCAAGAAAGTTATTTATTCCGTTCGAGGGAACTACCCACTATAGAAATCACCTACCCGATCATTTTTTGACCCAACATATTGACATCCCAATGGTTATACATCAACCATCATCCCAAGACACCATCATTGAAACCATCAAATGAAATTATTTATGAATCTAATCAAATTACCATTTTAGAAATGTATCATACATGATTCCCATAAAGTCCTTCATTTTTATTAATGCACACACGAAACCCGTATTATAATAAATGCCCAAAAAATTCTCACATTACACCAAATTCCCATAGAAGGCCTACATTACACATGATTCCCATGAATTATATCATCAAAATCAATATACATTAAATTAAAACATCATAACTTATTTTCACAAATGTTCACGGATTATAATTTATCTCTATCTATCATAAGCATCACCTAATGCTCATGTATATCCCACATTATACTAAATGAAAACAAATTAAGCAGTACCTAGTTAATTCCCATACCACACATGAACCCCATGAAATAGTTGTAATATTATAGAAACAAAAATCAAGACCACCTTCATGGAATACCTCTAATATTCAATTTCTCTTTTTCTTGGTCTAAATATTTCAACCCAACTTCATGTAGCTCATCCAAAGACTAACTACCTAATTTATATACTCCAAATGGATTTTTATTCACTATCACCCATTTCCCCCACAACTGGAAATCCCTCCACCAAAAATTTCTTTATTGTATTGATGAATACTAGATACTGGCTCCTGGTATCACTACTACTCCTACCTGATATCCTTGAGTCATACTCGGTCGCCAATAACCGGTTTTCTATATGGTTTTCTAATAAAACCTCTCCAAATTCCCCATATGACCACACACATGACACTCCTTTTAATTTCTATAATTCTAATACTAAAATTTTCTTTACAACGCACACTATAATCATACCATAAATGCTACACACCATTTTCCAATCCTTGAGTCTCTAGTTTGATCTCCCAATTGGGTCGCTTTGTGTTCCTACTTCCTGCTACCTAGAGCTCCACTTCATTTCCCACACTAGACAAACATATATCTCAATAAAGTCTCATTATTCATGTTCAAATTGGATATATTATCATGATTCACTTCCTATAAAATGAATTAATCCAAAATATGTATACATGAACCACGCTAGAATTATATAATCTATCCCCAAACAAAAACACCATAGGGATGTCATCTCATATAATAGTCAAAAAGAAATGCATTAGGTTTTTGAACCTCCTTCCATAATCAAGGAATGAGGTACCCCCCTATGTAAATTATATAAAATATCATTCTTGTTATACCATAAAATAATTAGAAAATAAGTGATCGAATAACATAGCATTCATATCCTTCCACATCAGTCCCTAATTCCATCCTGACTTTACCTATACATCCCACCAGCACTTCACTACTCCTCTACGTATATTTATATCCAACATCACCCTACATCATGCGGGTTTCCCAATATAATCAAAAATAATCTACATAAACTATATCAAAAACACTATCATTTGTGGTTCACCATCTCCCTAGATTAAAGGAAAGTGTTGTGATGGAATCTCCAGCATCATTTGTTCCATTCATATCTTAGCTCCCTAGTCTCCTCAACCAATCTATGAATGATATGTACTAAAATCACCTTAATCTACTCATCTATCCATACCCTCAACTCCTCTTCCCATTTTCCCTAACTTCTCTACCATATATCGACCAAAATCCACTTCCATATGTGGTTTTGAATCATTCCTTCCACCTACAAATATTTTTCACCCCTCCCTCAGGGGCCTAATCCCACATACACCTTGGCGATACCACATATATTCCCTCATTAAATTTTAATGCATGTTTTCTATGTGGCATCACACTGGGAATTAGATATAAAGATCCCCACTAATATAGAATTCCAAATAACATAAATAATTAAATTTGAAATTGGAAATGAATCTCACTAAACCTGAACTTCCCCTCTACACCCATATCACATATAATTAGGCCTCATTCTCCCTTTCCAAACCATATCAAATTCAGGAATCACATATACCATATACACATTTTATCACAAACCCACCATATTAGGATTCCTATACATAGTCTAGCTAAGTAGAATTCCCACAAGTGACTATATGATAAAACACTATTTATTCTTTGTTGACACATTATGTAATGAAATCCATTTCTTTTTTTTTCAAAACAACTACCTTTCCGTAGTATAGATGAGTATAATTCCACTAAAATACTATATAGGGAAAAAATTATTATTAACATATTAAATGAACCTCACCCCCACTCCTCCATGTTCCAAGAAAAAACCATAAACACACACGTATATTAGGTTAGCCATAGTTCCTATCATGGTGTATGATTACTTCCTTTTTATTATATTCCAATGAGTTGAAAAAAATTCAATTACATTAAATAAAAATTGATGAAAATCATATAACTCAAAATTAACCACTAAAAAATAAATAAAAACTATTTTCCCTAGGTAACGTTGTCTTTAACTCATATAGGAGCTATCCAGACACACAACATAACATCTATCCCAAGATTCAAAACATCTATATGATCTATCCAACCACATATGAAATAAAAACCCACTTTTAATTCCATTTAGAATTCTATAAAATAATTTTACCATATTGTAATCAACATACATTGAATCTATGATATAATTTCAATTCTCTATGATGTTACCTCATGAAACTAAAAAATTTAATACCACTTTTTAGAATCATGTTTTCTGAGGACACTAATTGGTGACCATCTCAGTGGCTTCCATATGACCATAGACACTTCATTCCATGCACTAAAGGATTCACAAAAATAGTGAGGGTCTACTAGATGATAATTGAGAGGAAACATCCTCAAGTGACAATTATAATAATATTACTAATATTTAAGAAGTGATAAATCAAACATAGTAGAAGAAATTTAAATAATGGACATTATTTCTAAAAATATCACCTATTAGATACCAAACAATTCCAATATTTCATTCTAGCTATAGAAATGTAAACATGATTTCTCTTGGGTTGATCATATATGTGTATGAATAAAACAACCCAAAATATCACCATCCAAACACTAAATAACCACCCAAACTATCATCTAAAAGTAATTCCATCAATACCATACACTATATGTGCACCCCTAGTCACAATTCACCCAACCTCAATCCAAAGCCCTTTCCTATACACAAAACAATAAAGTCAATAAATGTTCCAAAGGGCTCAGGTAGGGTGTGAGTATGGAATCAGTAGGCCACAAAAATGGTTTCCTTAGTATAAATTCATAATTTTACTAGTGTATGAAAAAAATTAATACATATTAGATAACACACTCCACTTTGACTCTGAATTTGAAAGAGAGACTTTACCTAACCTGGCTAATATTACCATGGAAAAATGCATCCATTCTATATCTTACCAAAAGATCCATCTGTCTTACAACCAATTCTGGATACCATGGTGCGACATACTAACACAACAATATACATAACATGGATCCACATTCGAGATTTTTTATATAACTCATCAAAGTCAACCTGAAATCTTAAAGTTACTCCCACAAGACATATCAGAGGTCCAACAGACTTATTTGTTCGACTAACTGCCAAATCAACAACGAAGCATCCCAAGATACTCCCAAAATACATATAAAAAATGACATAACTTTTACATTATATTACTAACCACAAACACAATATCGTGTCATCCTAAGGAATGATTATAATAATCCTTCCGCAATTCTGGCCCAACAACATTATCATGACCAGCAAGCCTCAACTATTAACTAATAGTATCATGCACCATCCACCATGGAGTTTTTGGTGACCACATCCTTTTTAATTATTTTCTAATTCATCCCATATTTTCTTCATATATATTATCATACACCCATTATGAGTTTTCAACACAAGTTCACGGGGTTATATATAGTTTTCACAGGATACTGAAGACACCAATAGCCGACCACCGTGACCTATAATCACCAAAAAATCAATGCCACACCACAGGAAAACCTCTATCTTTACCATAGTACCATGTCTCCCAACCATGGAAATGGTAATCACCATAATCCTCATTCAATAAAACCATATCATTACTCTGATAATGATCAACATCACCCTCAATCACATGTTCCACACCAAACACGTTCGCATAGAAACAAATAGACCATAAAATCACATTAATATATTCCACAACTAGAGTCACCTCGGAAAACCAACCATGGAACCCCATTATGTACCATTAATTATATAATGGTCTCAACCAAACCATTTCAAAAATGTGACAACCCATTAGTGTCTCCAAGGAGTATTTGAAAGTAAAATAAGTATAAAAGTAGTCACACTCAGACCACACTACTCACTCACATTTACCAAAAAATACATATAAATCATATAAAACTATATAAACATTTGAACATATAACCTCATGATCATTAATTCAAAATCCTATCAAAAAAACAACTTATTTAGCTTCAATTGGTGAGAATTGGAAAATTATATAAAAAATGATAATTGGGAATAAAATCCATAAATAGTACAATGCCTCAAATCCAAGAGAAAAATAAAATTGGGGATACCAAATATTATCCTTAACATTAGTTCTCAATTGTAATAATTGATGAACAATTCCATGAGTAATTTGAGAAGAGCACCACTTGGGATAGGAAGAAACAAATGGGAGGGAGTGTGTCTATTCCTCCATGCTGAAATGGAAACTCCCTTTTCCCTATTTTAATTTTAATATAAATATTTTCTTTCATTATTTCCTTAATGGCACTTCTTCATAGAATGAAATACAATTATAGATAATGAATTATTAATACAGGAGCACCCCGTCCTCCATCCCCACTATCCAGCCCTTTCCACATCATGGAACCTAGTTTCCTTATGTAAATAACAGAATTCTACAATCATTTTAGCTACAGTCCATCCTGTTTCACCTAAAACCCTATTTGGATTACTCTTGACCCCAAGAAAACATTAAACAATTTAGTTTACATGGGTTTCGGTAAATTTTAAAATAATTTTTCCGCAATATGAAGCCAAGGGTTTTACATTTCCAATATTGGTGATTTCAATTTGACAGAAGATATTGGTATTTTGGACTCTATAAAACATATCTTATATATATTGGTATAATATCTCTTACTGCCTTGATTTAAGAGAAGATATAAATCCAGGGGGGGTTAAACATAAACTTCCAATAGTTGTGTAGATGTAAAATCTAAAAGATAATGTTCAATTACATAACTCTTTTTATTCTCTTAAATAAACTTATTGAAAGTGTGATCAACATGAACATGTTATATTTTCTTCCCTAGAAATAAATAATTTTAAAATTTGATTAAAAGTATTTTCAATTATTTGAATTTTAATAAATCACTTATCACATATTGATTGTTCTTCTATATAAAATTCATTTGATAAAATATTAGAGTATGTGTTGCATCAAAAGGTCATTGTAGTTCCCTTCTATGGTGAGAACCTTTAACTTCGATGTTGATTATTCTAATTGTATATTATACCATTTTGTAGAATTTTATGATGTGACACCTGGTATTTTACTTTTATGTGTATTATACTCATAAGTGGATAATAATTCATCTCATGAAGTTTGAAATTCATAATCTCCAAATGAGAGACTGTGATAATAGACTTTCTATTAAAAATTCAAAATTTTTATATTTCATTGGATATTATTATATACAAATATTTTTATTTATTCATAGAATAGATATAGTATATAATATATAACATGAGTTTAATTCTTTGACATATTGATGGAAATCATGGTTACATATACCTATGGTGAAGTAGGATATGTTGGTTGACTCATGAGTGAAAAAAAGTTAATGGATACATATAAAAAATATTAGAATATTATTTCGTTGACATAAGTTGATATCTTTGTACATTTGAATGAAATAGATTTGTCATATAAAATCCATGGACATGTTGTTTGAGAGATCATTTCAAGTAATTTTGGAAAGATATATCAGGCACAACTATAAATAACACAAGTATGAAATCCACTTGATTGGAAATTTTGAGAAAAAAGGATTACATCCAATATTTAGTGATTGTACGTGGTTTTTTCATTGATAAATTAAATTTCAATCTCTATGGGTTCCTTGATGTAGTTCTTGATGATCATCATTGAATTTTTGTAAAATGAGTTAATGTAACTTAAAAAGAGAACAAGTGGGTCACACACTTAGTGTATCCAAGAATTTCAATTAAACATTTTTTCAGTTTAATTAATATAATAAATAATATTCTAAAGTCTGATGAATATAATTTATCTAGGATTTGTTGATCATTTATATTTTTTCACCAGTTATATTCGAATAGAATACATATGTGAGTTTAATATAAAATAAATATTTATTCACAATTATGCTAAATTTAATATGTATTTGTCTATTTTTTTAATTCTTATGCTAATAAATAATAATTTATTTGATAAATAAATAATTTATTTATGTACATGAAAAATAAATAAATATTTAATCACATGTCAGTTAATATAATATTTTTCAGAATAAATATACTTATTTATAGTTATAGAATATTGTTTATATATTTATTTTTAAACAGAATAAAATTTATTATTTAAATATTTGATAAATATTGAGGAGGATAGATGGGTGGAGTTAAGGGTCTATGAGAGAAATTGATATAATAAATAAGTATAATTTAAATAAATATGGAATATTTTATTTGAACAATGTGATATTTATTTGTGGATATATTCATGCATTCCATGAGATATAATAATATTATAATTAATTTTTATATTGTGTATGCAGAATATTTTTATTTAATATTAGACGAGGGTTATTATTAAATTATAAATATTAAATCCCTATATATATATATATATATATATTATATCATTTTAGGGCATGGTTTTGAATAATTATTACTCCCTCTCTAGAGATTTCTCTTATGAACAAAGAACATCTCTAGTGTTTATATCAATATTGAGAAAATTTATCCACCTCCTCCCTCTGTTTATATATCCAGATAATTTATGAGATGGTTATTCCATCCTAAAGGGATTTTTTCGCATCAATATGTTTAATGAATGGTGATAGATTCATCCATGTAATCCCAAGTAATTCAATTGACATTTTTAGGGACTGTGAAACATGTGTGGATTATAGCTAGAGTGGTTCTATATTTGACCCTCTTTGTGAAATTATGGTACAACTTGAATGGTGTTTGATCAGTCATCATCTACATCAATGAATGTTCAAAATATCGAGTTATGTATTGATATTAAATTGATCATAAATTTAATGTGAAAATATCTTCTCTAATGTTTTGGTATTCTATTCATCTTCTCCCACATGGAATATTCATGGGATATAATGATTCATTTTCTTTTTCTTATAAATTATTCATTGGTTGTAATGAAAATCTATCATTGTCCATGGATCGGACTGACAATATCTTCTTTCACTACACTCGAAGAATTTTAGATGTATTAGAGTGGTAACATTTAAATTTATAATTATTTAATCTTTGTTGATCAATATCATAATTATTTCTTATGTTTTTAATTTATGTTATTAATTCTTAATCCATATAGTAAAGATAATATTTTCATTAAAAATATTATAACCGTGAACTCTCCAATAACACATGAAGATATCGTCAAGTGGTGGCACAAATTTTGGTTGTATGGCTATATTACACACTGTTCATCTTAATTACACATCTTGTTGCCTTGGTCAACCACATATGGATATTGTTGTGTTAAACATGGATGTACATGTGGGGTTTCATTTCACTACATTTAATTACATAATTCATTAATGGACATGGTGGAATGTGGTCTTTAGGGTTACATGATGAGTTACTCCCCAACACACCATATAACCCCGCATGATGTGATGGTCTTGTGGTAAATGGATGAATTGTAATAAATACAGGACCATGTGTTGAATCTCAGTTGAGAAGAATAGTCTCGAAGGTGTTACATGTAATTTATAAGGTATAAAAATAAGATACCCAATTAATATAATTAAATATTACATGTCAATTACCTTAGTGTTTAATGTAGATAGACAGAAAAATGAATTACATGTGTGTATAATGTTATTCACACCATGTATATTATACCTGTTTAAATGGACTACTCACTGGACGAGGATATACTCCATGTAAATTAATTATACAAAAATAAAAAATAATTTCTATCATAAATAAAACTATATGGAATATTGCTGTCACACACTCTATGTTAAAGGGTTTACGTAATATTAAATTTTTAATTAATTTACTTGTTAATTTCAAACCGATGTGATGTGTGTGGTTATCATAAATGTTGTTTACTCGCATTCATTGAAATTGGAACTGACCATATATATTAATTTCTTTCTATGGGTCATTAATGTCCATCTAACTACACGGGGTTCCTCATAAAACTACATTCCTTTTAATTACATGACATTTTGTGTATGATACATGTTATGTGAGTATATAGTACACAACATGCACTATATAGGGAATTAGGTATGTTGGGTTACATTTATTTACACATCATGTCTTTTATTAATTTAACAAATATTTTTTTTATTTAAAATTATTACAAAATGAAATATTATGTATCTAATTGACTTATGGAATTACTAATTAAAAATAATAATTACCTAACAAAAAAGTAATTTAATTATTTATTCCAAATAAATTTATCTTCATTATAGTATGACGTGAAATTAATTCTAAAAATGTATGAAGATAGTATATTTCCATGTGTTTGACTAATCATGAGTTTGACTGGCCTAATATGATGGATTTCTTTCAATGTATTATTCTTTACATTTTTAAAAATAATAAAAGTTTAATTATGAAATTTAAATTATGATTTGTATATCATAACTCTGACCAATGATGTGTAAGGTTCAATGTGTCCATATATTCCTTTATGTATCCTTATTCTAATGGTTCCCTTTACATATAAGTGAGTAAAATTCATATAAGGCATAGATCTCCATGGAGAGGTCATGATTTAGAACTGGAGTAGTGGTGTTTCAAACAGAGAAGATACATAGTTATGTGATGGAATGTTAAAATTAAACACAATACTAACTCAATGATTTCTTCCCCTAAGGTCATATGTTGGTTTATCATTTGCTAGATAACCACACTAGAAGAATCCTCTTGAAAAAAATCACATTATTTATTTTATTTATATATGTGTTGTTATTTTTTCTTGAGGTTTTATCATGATGACATAAATAAATTAATTAACCCGAAAGTAATATGAAAATAAAATAAATTGACTATGTATAAATGATTTTATGAAAACATCATTAATTAATTACGTAAAACCCATATAATTTTAATGACATGTCAAAAAATAATATAATGAAATTTATGAATTTATAAGAAAAATAGCTCTAGAAAATAATAATTAGGAAAAATCGTTTACTTAATTTAGTTATAAATTGAACCATAGTTCAAAGTCATTATTTGTCCAAATTCAGGGTACTTTCAATTATCATGTATTGCTAACTAAATTTTATGTCAACTTAATTAAGTTTTCATAATCGGATGACTATTAACGAATGACTTCTATTACTTGGAGATATGTGCTCAAAGAATCTAATTCAGAATTTTAGGATGGGGGAGTCTACTCAAGGGATTAAGGAATAGAGATTTAATAGAGTAGGAAGGACCATCTGCCAAAATACATTTGGATAAACTAGAAGGCCAAATACTTGATTTAGAGTAGGATTATTTGAATACTTATCATTAGAATATCACTACAACAAGACATTATGAATCCGATGTAGTGGTTTGTTGGGATTTTATAAAATATTTATAAAATAATAAAATATATTATATTATGTTTCAAATGGGGATCAAATTATGTATATAAATAAAATGCCCTTATTTTTTATAGAAAAATGTTTTTTTATAAATCATTATGATATCCCTATGATTCATTTTAGAGTAGTACAATCACTTTACTAGAATTAAGTTCCCATATTTTTACAATCACTTTTGCATTATGTTATACCAAGATATGAATCTATACATAATAGAGTCCCATATTCTTTTAAATCTTGTTATGCAGGCTATTGAGGATGATAAAAAGAATTTCTCCTGGTATGTACATTATATACTAGATATAAAATTCCTTATATTGTTATTCATGTCTAGTGATATCCAAAAGCTACATGAAGTCATGAATACATTTTATATGTTTTCCCATATTTATGATATTTATGAGGAGGGGTCTTAGCAAGAGATATATGATATCTTTAATTCACTATTTACATTAAATCTCAGAGAAGGTATACTAGAAAGACCTCATGTAGTCAATATTATTGGAAACATTTAGTATCTAAAAATATTTGGCTTTAAACTACCTAGGTATTTATTCAATAACTAGTGTATAATTGGTTTTACACGTTTTTTTAATTCTTTTTGATGTCGGTTATTGAGAGAAGTTATTCGATGGGACATAGTAAATAACTTTTTCATGTTGTTTAACGTAAACCGATGTTATCGGTTAATATTTAAAATTATTTTATCATGCATTTTATTCTATAACCAATGTGGAAACTTGTTTTTCACATTATTTATTAGATAACCTACATGAAAAGAAAATTAAAAAATGTTTCTCATGTCAGTTATCTAAAAAATTATGTCGAAAAACATTTAGCACATTGGTTATTTAAAATATCATATGAGGTATTTTTATTTTCATGTCAGCTATTGGATAACCAATGTGAAAAACAAAAAAATTAAAAACATTTACATTGATTCATCCCCTAATATATTTTTAGCCATAGAAAAGTAGAAATGGAAGTAAAAAAACAAGAAAAAGACACATACAATTGAACATTCATATAAACTAAAAATAAATCAAAAATTTAAAAATATTTTACTACTAAATTATTAAATATTTCAACTCCTCGGAAATATATTATTGTTTAGAAAAAAATATACAAAATAATATAGAAATAATTTTACTTGAATTTTCAAAAATATATATTAAAAATTACAGAAATCAATATAGATAAATATAACCTTACGAAACTTTGTTACATTCTTAGTTGAAATTAATTCATACATGAACCTTACAATATAATATCTAAATTAAAATACACCTAGTTGTTTATAAAACTGTATCAAAGATATTTTCATTCAAAATAACATTTTTAATTAATATATCCAAAATTTAGTAATTGTAAATTAAAATTCTCCTTAGATTTTTAAATTTCGATCATGCTGCTTTTCTTTCTTATCATATCTCTAAAGAAATTTCATTCCCTATTTTAAAATAATATGAATATAATAGATTTTATTCATTATAATGTAAATAATTAGTAAAATAAAAAAACAATCATGTTCAATACATTCTTAAAATTTTCTCTCACTTCACTATAGATTGATAATAGCCAATACAATGTCTTTTCTCTTGAGAGAAAAACACCCAACATCCAGTGATGACCGATATAAAATAATATTTAATATGAGTTTTTAATATGTTAATTGATATATAAAACATTGCGAGGAGAAAATATTTCGTACACTTCATGATATGGAAACATCCAAAATTGAATGATGACATTTTTCAAAAATCCTTCAGCTATATAAACTATTTTTTTCAGCATCGATCATTGGTACAACTATAGGATAAATAAACTGTTGGTCCATAATTCCCTAAACATAAGTATTTTCATGCTCTGTTAAAATTTTATATAGATTCCTAACACACTGAATATATATTTATAAATTTTCAATAAATTAAAGGAATGAAAAAAAAATTAATCAACTTAAATGGAAAAAATTTGCATTATGTTGATGCCCAATTGATATCCAACTACAATCTCAATTATATCACTTTTCAAAATCCCCATAGTCATTGGATGCCCATAAACAGTGTCATTAAATAGAATCTCATATACTCCCAATCAAAAATCTGAGTATGTTGACAATCGACCAAGACTAGTAGAATCTATATCTAAAGTTATGATACATTTAATTTTTTGTTGTTTATATATTATTTATTTACATTTAGAGTGTTCCTATATAAAATTAGAGAAATATATAAACTTTAAAATGTGAAAAAAAAATTAATAACAAAATGAAATAAAATATAACATATATACATACCTATGTAGTAATATGATGAAGTAGTCTAGATGTCCAAACTAAAAAATGACAAATACTTTGTCCGACTATACTCAACCCTTCAGTAGGGCATGGTATTTTTGTTGATGTATCTATAATATCATGTACAGTGACCCTATGATCCTCTATATCAATATGGTTTGGATTAATAGTATAACTAATATAATATATCATCCCATATGTAATAATATTATGAGGATCATCGACATATCACTCAGGGTAACATGAAAGATGTGGTGGAGGGGGTGTTGGGGTAGGATAAGTAGGATTGGGGTCTGAAAAATAGATGTTTCAGTGGGATAAGTATGAGGAGTGGCATCTACTAGTGAAAGTGGAGGAGTCGGATCAGTAGGTCGGTTTTATCCTTGCATGTCTTCATGAATAACCTATACCAAAGCTCTAATCCCATCCTTGGTCATCACTTGAATATTCTGAACATTGGCCGCTAAATATTCTAATTTTTAAAAAACATTCTCTTTTGAATAAGATTTCGAATGTTGAAACAATTTTCTTTCTGACCCACCTATTAAGTATCCTCATACGTGACCCAGCTGTTCGTGATTTCCCAATGTTGTAGCGAAAATATCATGTGTACCATATCAATAAAGTCCCCCTTTGTGCTCTTCTCCGCAAGAGAATCGTGTATGGAAAATTTGAAAAAATCTATAATGAATCACAATATATAAAGAGTTGATTTAACTTCAATAAATAAATAATCACCGTAAAATATTATAAACTAAAAATCTTGACTCTTTTGTAAGATATTTTTATTTTTTTCTCATCTAATATCTCTTCTATATTTCATGTATAGTGGGGGTAGGAGGGGAAACCTCTACCGATCCTGATGACTCATCTCTCAGTTTTTTGTGTTTTTATTCTAGCATGTATTCTTACATTAACATATACCCTCCCTGAGATAAAGTTTAAGGGTATACATTTATATCTTGAATCTCTTGATGATATCTCATTGATTTCTATAAATTTATAATTAAGAATAATGAAATCATTAACATGGTCATTAACATGGAAGCATCCAAAAAGGTAACATGGAATTTATGAAAAACTCTTCTCATTATTTACTTTCAAATAATCATTTCCATATAACTTCATCAATAAATGGATATATATCCCATGGTTTTTCATGTTTTATATTCCCAAAAATGAACTATTATGTGAGGGATGATTTGAAATCCCACCTTCTCTAAGAAGCCAATGATAAACATTACCTCTTTACTCATCCAATGTCAGGTATATCATATTTCATCTAATAAGAATTGGAAAAAACATATATTACTATAAAAATTTCATGATAAGTAAAATAATAATAAACTAAATTAGAAAAATTTACTCCCAAAATATTGATAATATTACTTTTTCCACACTTCGCCAATCATCAATCAAAATAATAACTTTTCTTTTATCTTGTACTGATATATAAGTTTTTCTTTATTTTTTGAATTTTGACCTCTTGGAATATAATTATTATCAAATTATATTGGTATCCTCTATTCTAGAGTAAGAGATACTGGTAATTTTAGAAAATGGGTGGTCCCACATTTTCAAACACATGAAATATTTTTTTCCCAATGAAATTAGATGTCTTATGTAATGAAGACTAAGGCTGCTCATAAAAAGGAGAATGTGTATGTTCCTCCCCAGAGGTATGAGTGTGATCATCTCTAGAAATATGTTGTGGATCAAAGGATATATCTTTCATTATCCTATAAATCAATGAAACTTCAATTAGAACAAAAATATAAAAATACAAAAATTACATACAAATATTAATAGAAAATTAACAATTATAAAAAAAATTAAACTAAACATAATACATTTTTATTCATGGTTTTAATAGTTAACAAAAATTATAACAATATTAATAGGGCATGAAATGACTTAAATGAATGGAAACTACACAATATTAATGAGATTTTAATAGACATAGTAAAAATTCACCAACTTGATAAATCATTTTTATAATAAAAATAATTATTTGATAATATAATCATATATAATATATATTTGTTTTCATTTAAAATGTTAAATTTTAAAAAATAGTTTTTCGAAAGAAAAATAAATTAATATATAATTTACTTAAGGGTAAACATGGAAAACTAAAAAGAACTAAACTAATATAAACAAATGATTTATCGTATTTGTTATAATATGTGTTTTAATAAAGAAAATAAAATTCCAATACACAACTTATGAAATTTAAAAAATTAAACCTTAATTAAACATATATTACCTAAAATATTATGAATGTGATAAAGATTGTTTTCCAAAATTCTTTCATCATGATCCTTATATATGGAAAAAACATGTCTTCAATGTGATCATCAATATTAATTGTTAATCGTTACATGGTTATAGGGATCTCAAATAATTCAGTGTCTTTATGATGTTTATCATCACCAGCATAAAAAAAATTTCATTAAAAAACAAAATACCAATGAATATAGGATTGATCAAGAACATAGAATTTTTTTCATGAGTTACCATATTAAAAGTATCATTTGTATATTTTAATTTATTCATATTAACTAGTGTCATTCCAAATTCATTGTGTCATAAAATGTTATTACCAATAAACCATTTACATATAAACAGTGGAAAATGAATTTTAATGTAATAAACCTCCCAAATTTCTTCAATGACTCCCTAATATGAAGTTGATGCAGATATTGGGTTTTTTTCTTTGGCACTTGAAAAATTCATTTCTTTTGCGAACACTAACACACTACTATTCTGAACCGTAATTCTGTTGTCCTAATATTTCATATGAAAAGTATAGACATTAATGTAAAACCTGGAATAAGTTATCAAATTTAAACATCAACCACCCACTAACTATCTGAATGTTTCAGATGCATTGGGTTTCACATTCTCTTTGAAGAAAGGAAAAATAATTTGTTATGGTCACTCAAAATCCACATATCTTTCTTCTTTGTATAACTTTGTTTCCACTCATTAATATACAATGCCATATATGTTTTAGAATAATCAATTTTATTCATGATGTATAATTTTACCTTATTTAACAGTTCACCAATCAATAATTTGAATTTAATGTTGTGATTCACCTTTCCCCCATTATTAAATCATTCATGGAGAGATGTGGGAAAATTGATGTGCACCGCATCAGAAAAAAAATCTTTTAAGAAACTCTAAAACCTCCTCAGGGATATATTTCTCAATAATGTATGCATTGGGTCAATATTTATTCTTGACATACCCCTTCGATATATTCATATACCATTAAAAAGGATTCATTCAATAGTGATATATATGTCTTTAATGCTTTATTTCGCACCCCAAATGAACCATTACTTGCACCATGATATAAAAAATATGGGATAAAATAAATTTTCAAATTGAAAAAGATTAGAAACCACTTATTTCTCCAAAATATTCAAAGCATTCTAATCAATAAAAATATAAAAAATTGAATTAAACATATAATACACCTTCATGATTGTCATTATTACATGGGTAGTCAATATTTCAAACAATGAAACAGGTAGGAGCTGTTTCATCATGACATGATAGACATGAGACTTCATCTCAGTCAACATAAAATCCTTTAAAGACACAAATTTTTTTAAATTTGAATAATAACAACCTTGTACTTTGATATCATGAATACATTGAGAATAGATAGTCTTCTTTCTATTGTAAAAGGTATGACAAGCCCGGGGAATGAATTTCCACCTTCCATCAGGAGTGGGAGATGACTCCAAACATATTCCCATTGAGAGTAAATACATTATTTTATTCATCCCATATTTAGTATTTCATTTAATACCTTACAATGTTCCAATAAAAGTTTCACAGATACTATTCTCTATGTGCATGACATCAATTTTATAATTCACCTCATGATAACCCCATTATGGTAGCTCAAAAAAAGTTGATCATTTCTTCTAAATATTTTTATCATTACTAGATTTATATGTCTTTTATAATGTTACATCAATGTTTTTCACCATCTCAAAATAATGACCTATGGATAATGATTTTGGAGAAATATAAAATTCATTTAAAACATTTAAATCCTTTTTTTAATCTTCTATAATATTGTTCCAAAGGAAAAAAAAATTTATGAACCATGTATACTATTTTTCATCCATGAAGAAATTGATAATATGAAATTTGTTTTTCATAAATTGGACAAGATTTATTCCCCTTAACCCTATATCTAGAAAATTTTGATAAGCTTGAAAGTCATTTATAGGGAACTTAATCATTATATTCAGTTGAAAATATTAAATTTTATAAGAATCATACACCCTTATACCTTCCACCCATAACAGTTTCAAATCATCGATTAATATTTATAAGAAAACATCCACATAATTTTCAGGTTGTTTTGGTCCACAAATAATTAAACTAAACATGACATATCTTCACTTAATATAAAATTCAGGAGATAAGTTGTGAATTTAAAATAAAATATATCATGAACTATATGTGATACTAAGGATTTGAGATGGATTCATTCTATCTATGCACAATCTAAATATGATATTTCTAACATCATTTTTGAATACAGGAAACTAGTGATCAATTTTCTTCCATGGTGGATAATTATTTGGATGACGTATTTTTTCCTCACATATTCCCTCATAAAAATTAAATATTAACCTTCCTTCATCATGTAAATTAGATACAAAATGTTTAAAATAATGAATTACACGAAGATACCAAAATGATTTGTCGGGGGTATCTAAAACTTCTAAATTAGCTTGTGATTTTTCTTTCAACTTATACCATGATATCCCACATTAAAGACAATTTGATATAAATTAATATTCTTTACTATATAGAACACAATCAGTCGGTAAAACATGTATTCTCTTAAACCCCAATCCATTCGGGCATTATATTTTCAGTGCCTTGTAATGTGAATATAGAATATTGTTGTCTTTAGGAATAATGTCATTCAACAATTCTAGAAGATCTATAAAGCACTTTTCACTCCATTCAGGTTTTTTTAGCAGGTTTATCAACATTTACCCAATCAAATTAATATATATTCTGTACAACCCAGATACAATGGGTTTTCAGCATCAACATATGAACGCTCAATTGCTGATTATTTCTCAATTACCTATACTTCAATATCATGAATCATTTCATCATGTTTATCATATTTATCAACTTACAGAACACCATCATTAATAGATCTTATATTCTGCCTGGTTTCATAGTGCCAAATCCAAGGGTTGTAACCTGAATTAAAAATATGAAAAATTAAATGATCTTTGAAATTTTTTCTTTTTAACATCATAAAATTTTAACATTTTTGTAGTTGATAGAAAAAAAAGTCATTGTTTGGAACATTTGTTTTAGAAAATTCCAAAAAATTATCGACACCTTCCTCATATTCAGTATCTATTTGAGGTGAATTAATCCAAATTAGATTAATTATCTATAAAAAATATCAAAATTAAATATAAAAATAAAGGTAGTAATTTATAAAATATTGAGATTAGAAATGACATTGAAAAATATAGAAATCCAAGAATGGTAACGTTATAAGAAAAAAAGTAATTTTGATGAGAAATATCATTCATAGAAGATATAATTACAAAATATATTCTTTTAAAAATTATGAAAGTAAAAATATTTATGAATATAACCATATGAAATTATTAAAAAATATGTACATTGATATCCATAAAAAAATATCCTTAAAAAATATAATGACAACAACTAATCCATAGTTGATTATTCATAAAAATAAAAAATATATATATTGTAATTTACAATATAATATAATCATAAATTTAGTATTAGTTTAAAATAATGTCACATTAAACCTTGCTTCATGGGACATCATATAGTACATAGTATTCCCTAATAGGGTACCCAGTTGGTCTACTACTGTAAAAAGTAGACCCATCACCCACTAAATCCTTTTTTCAATGCCGTAGAGTACTATTGAGACATGTGACCATGCATTAAAACACCAACTAAATATTTTCATAGTCCCAAAATTCTCATATGAGTCTCATTTATAAAATAACCCTAATATCCATAAAAGTAATTCAATATCACTAATTTGATTAACTTAAAATGACTCACCCCATAATAAAATCTACACCATAGTTATTATCATTAATAAGAGTCATTGATTATGCCCTTACTCATGATCATCCATTAGAAATGGTCTTCACTACTAATTTCCAATTTCAAAAACCCAACTAGTTATTAACCGAAACTCTCATTTTATTTTACAATACATAGGTACCATATCTTAAACAGAAAATCTATTAATAATCCCATTAAAAAACCCATCTTCTGATGTGAAATTAAATGAAAATAATTTCTCAAATCTCACATGCACTAACTTTATCAGAACATAAAAGAACTAACTATGATATCAATACCTATTTAATTTAAAACCAAAATAATTTACCTGAATGACAATATAGAAACACAAAAAATCCACCCATATTATCTCTTGTATTATACACCTTAAAATTAAATATTATATAAAATAATTTTAAATTATTCTAAATAAGGTAAAATATATTGAATGAGAAAAATTGGTTCATACAATAAATAAAATCAAGAACAACTAATTGGCACATTATAAAAGATATTCAAGCCTTCAAGTGAGAATGTTTGAGATAAGAAGATCTATAATATAATATGCAATGATAAAGCTAGAAAAACCCATATATATGAAGATGGTAAAGTGAGAATGAATAAAACATGATCCTACAATCATCAGTTAGGGATTACATGGAAAATAATGACTGAAAAGAGAGAAACAGAAATATTTTAGACTTACTTAATATCTATAATTGAGTTGTAACATGAGGCTGATGAAACATACATCTTGGTTAAGATATTAATGTGATACTAGACCACCATATTAAAGAAACCATAGAGTTAGGGCCTGGGTTAGAGATAAATGATACATGCATCCTGATAATAGATGAGTATGAAATGAAACCTTAGTCTATTCATAAAATTTTAATAGATTTTTTATTCCAATTATATTATTACTGATGTGAATATTTGATATTCAACACTCTATCACGTCAACTATCCTATAACCAATGTAAAAAAATTGATCTTTCACATCAGTTAAATTATAGAACCAATGTGAAAGAGTGAAGAATATCTATTTTCAATCTAGTTTTATGAAAACTGATGTGAAATATTTCTTTTTCACATCGGTCAAAGGAAAAATGATGTACTAAATTAATATTCCTAGATTTTCACATCAGTCAAAAATAACTAGTTTGAAAACTACTATGTAATAAATAATTTTTATACTAGTGAAGAATGTTTTCACCTCTTTAGTATCTCAGATATTTTTAATATTTATTGTTAATTTTAATATGACCAATATAGAGATGTCTCTTATATATTTATACACATGAATCTATAGGATGATAAGGATATAAATCATTAATTTTTTTTATCCTTATAAGGAATTAGGGGAATTTCCATATGAATAACTCTAAGAAAAACATGAATTTAAAATCATCTTTCAACTACCCTTATATGAAGAGGATGATCATGGGGAAAGTATGATATTTAGGTTTTGTATCACAGCCGATTTCAAGAATGTAACCCTTTATTTTTTCCTTTTACGTATGTAAAGTGTTTGAGTGATGTTTTGGAGAGTTTAGATGACTTTTGGAATGTTTTGGTTCTTTTATAAAATATCGTAGATTTTGGAAACCATGAAACTCCTATAGGAAACTGTGTATAGTGAGACAAGGTCTAAGGGGTGGGAACATGTTTAGGTACATGGTTTTTCTAATCCATTTGGAAACCTAATAGAAACCATGAAAAGTTGGAAAAAGATATTTTTCATGGTTAGTGCACGATTTTTCTAACCATGTAGTCCAACGGTGAAAATTGATCCTTAAATTAGATGCCAATGCATGATTAGTGCATGGTTTTGCCATACCATTCATGGTTTAAAAACAAGATCCTAAAAATGTGGATCTAGTAGGGATTAACTTTAAACACATCACTTCATCATCATTTTGAATCTAATCTGATATTAATTCCTCCCAATGGATTTGAAACCTTTTCCATTAAAATTTAAAGTTATTTGGTGTTGTTTCATGGTGTGTTGAAGCCTGATTCCCTTGATAACTCTTCATTTGTGGTAGTTTGTCTTGGTTTTTTTAGATCTACATTCATTCCACTCTCTGTTTCATAGATCTAGTGTTTTTTGGATATAACAATGATTTTTTATTCCAATAATGGTAATTTTTTTCCTTCTTTATGTTAATGGAAGATATCTAAGGAAATTATTTAGTGATTCAACCCAGTTTTGTATGATTTTTTGTGTCATTATTCATTTTTTCCATTAATCCTAAGGTATGTGTCTTCACTCTTGACTCCAATTGAAAGAACTATAAGTATTGAATTCAAATTGGTAGTTTCTTGTGATATTTATTGTGAAATATTTGTGGTGTTGATTAATGTAAGCCTTTAATGGTGATGGTTTATAGAATTATGCAAATTTTTGTGTTTTGGTAAAAAAGTGTATTGGTAACATTATTTTAAATTGATTTTTTTGAAATGGTTTTTGGTTTGATGCAGGGATAAAAATTTAATAACATTATGGTTTTTTTAAAACGTTTTGGAAAATATGGTTTTGGCATGTTTTAACTTAAATGGTTAATTGTACGTGGAATGGGATGGATAATGTTCATGAAGTACAACAATCACATGCACAGGTTATGTATGTGAATTTACACTATCAATTGTAACACCTTTCTTGTGGGGTTATGTGTGTGTGGTTGGTTATGTGAAATTGAATGGGTTATACCAACATGAAATTTCAGAAATTGTTAAATTATTTATTGTTAAATTCCTTGGAACATGGAGGGTTTTGAGAAAACTAATAAAATATTGAAATTGTTTTATATTCTATTGTAAACTATTTTATAATTATTTTACATAAAATATTTTATATAAATGTTATAACATGTTTTATACTAGTAGTGTGAGTTGGTAATTCATTTGGGGAAATCCTATGGAGTTTCATTACTAACCCTCACTTGGTAACTTTGGTGCTTTTGAAGATATCGTTTATCAAGACATGGAGAAAGGTAAAGTATCACATTTCTTTAGTGGTACTTTGTGATACTTAGGATGTTTTTTGGAGTTGTATAATGGAGCATTTTGGGAGTTGTGGAGTTATATCTTTATGTCTTTGAGTTTTCTGGTTTTGTCATCTGTTTTGTAATTTGATGTTAGTAGTCTTCTGTAGTGGAAGTTTGTTGTAGGTTAGTTTTGATAGAAATGTTATTTCATTGAGTTGTCTTACATTTTTATCATGCATCATTTAAATGTTATTTTTTATGGTGGTTTGGTTGGTTTTTTATTTCTCATAGAGCGAATCTTCCCCTAATTGTATTTAAACCCTTGGAATTTACTTCCAGCCTTTGGTTCCTTGGGGATGTATCTTAAGGCTAAGTATAAATTACACCTTGAATAAGTCCAATGAGGATGGGTTGTATGTTACAAGTTGAATCATCTTGTTTGGACCTTGGATAACAAGTGGTTATCCATTCTATCCGACTTGGAGTTGAAAATCATCTTGGTTGTTTATTGAGTTAGGATCGCAAAAAGCTATATGATTACCATGACATGAAATGTTGACAATAAAAAGACATAAATAAACTTTTTATGATGAACATCATCTCAACATGTATTTGGGTAAAAAGTGTTTTAGAGACACTTATAGGAATTGGAATATCAATTTCAGGGGTCTATCAAATGATAAAATCATAACCTGAATTTTAGAAATGACTTCCCACGAAGAGTGCATATTAAATTTGGTATAATGATATATGATTTGGTGCAAAATTATCCATTTTTGAAAATTATAAAAAAATTATTCAAAAGTATGATTTTTAAAATTGTCATGGTTGTGGTATTCTGAAAATGGGTTGATTTTCAAAATCTTAGTGAAATTTTGAAAAATGGGCTGAAACAGAAAGTGTGTAATTTTGTAAAGAAATGAAATGATACATAATGTAGTAGAATATGAATTTTTTTTTCTTTAAATTGATAGAGAATGTGACTTATGACGTTTTTTTTGTTTGTAGAAAATATCAGACAGAAGGCACCATATAAACCAATCATAAGAAGTTGTGGAGAATGTGGTTGTACCTAAGAAATAGGTGTACCAACAGCTACTTCAATGTATATTCCATGTAATCTATGATGTGAATAGAGGGAATAAGAACGATAAACTAATTCAAGTGTATCATTCTTCCCAATTCATAATATTGAATGCACCCATATTTCACGGTGATTCGGAACTACAGAAGGTAGAGGTGTGGCTAAAAATGATGAATCATATCATAAACATCCTTGGTACACAAGAAGAGATGCAATTCAAGATGTTGACGTATATGTTGGAGGATCTTGCACGCCAATTGTGGGATTTAGCAGTTCAAGTTAAATTAGACCAAGGCCTTGCATGGGATGATTTTAAAGAGTTGTTAAATAAATAATTATATCCTCATAAATCCAAAATTTCAAGAACAATGGAATTATTCATATTGTAATATTATAGAAATACAGTGATAGAGTATGCTACTAAATTTATGGTTTTAGTCTTCTTTTAACTTGACGTTTCTATTAGGGTGTCCTTGAAGGCACACATCTTTAAATTCAGGCTGTGGTAGAAGATTCTCTCAAATATTGATGTGATGTGTATTACAGATTATACGGATATGGTTAATATATCTATGGTGGAAGAAAGAGTCATTTTAGAAGCTATGGGTAGTGGAAGCATGTTGATACCAATGGGAAACAATGGGAACTCTAATGCTGGGAGCATATAGAAGAGGGGCACATATTTTCAAGATAATGGAACGGCACATAATCAGATTGCTAGATCAGTGAATCTTCCTCCAAGAACCAAAATCAATCTAGGATTCTTCCAATATGATTTTTTCGACCACATGAAGCGAGAGTTTATGGATCCACTAAGATCATGCCACATCTATAACTTGATGGGGAATCTTTAGTGCTATTGTGACAATGCTCTAAGGTCGAGGGTTCGAGACACTTCTCATGTATTACAAGCATTGTATGCTTCGATGGGATTAGGGTATAAAAATACCCATCTCCAGTAGAACAAAGCTATTCAAGGTTATTCCAAGAATACCACGACTCCTCAATAAGGGAAATCTAAACATGAAAATAAACAAAAAAAAATGCACTGACTAAGCAATTATATGGATCAAAACATGCTATTATTGATGATTGGTATGTACCAAAAACAATGCAAGGAATGATTCTTTAGAATTATATCCTTATGAATTATTTATTTGATATAGATACATCCCCTTCCTTTATTTCTTTTTTTATTATTTTTTTGTTTTAAATATTGAGATGATGCCTTATATTTTGAAACTACAGACTCCTCTTGGTTAAAGGGAAGGTCATGCCTTTATGTTTCGAGCATGTTCTATAATTATTGATGGAGATATGTTGATATGGTATTTATTTGTACATTATATGGATGAATATGATATAATACTAGTTATGGATTGGTTGAAAATTTTCAACGCTCGCATCAGATGTTTTATCCGATGGGTCAGTTTTATGACATAAGATAGTGTCAACCATCTCATTATAGGATATATGAATGTAATGGTAGGTGAAAAATTATTTTTCGAAATTTGTTTTACCATTTGGTATATTTTACATTGTAATCAATTTAGGAGATCGAGAATAAAAAATTTCAAATAGTGTTTGAGTAGTTTCAGGATTTTTTCCTAGAACATTTCTCATGGCTTCCACCCATAAGAGAAGTAGAGTTTACTATTTATTTCATCTAGAATACCATTAATATTTCCATTTCATATTATTAGATGGAATAAACAGAATTTTGGGAGATGAAAGTTCAATTTGAAGAGCTGGAATGTAAAGGGTTAATTCAGTGTAGCACATTTCTATTGGCAGCACCGGTCTTGTTTTTCAAAAAAGGTGAATGGAACTTTTTGGATGTGGTTGGATTATCATAATAATAACCAAATTATGATAAATAATCTATATTAACTTCCATTAATTGATGATCCATTTGATCAATTTAGGGGAGCTCAGTGGTTCCGTAATTTTGACTTCAGATTGGTATATTATTAAGTGCATGTTCCAGGGGAGGATATTTTGAAAATAGATTTCAAAACTAGATATAAAGATTATGAATTTTTGGTAATTTATTTTGGTATTAAGAATTAACCACCATTATTTATAGAATTTATGAATTTTATATTTCAAATATATCTTAATTCTTTTTTGGTGGTTTTTGTTGACGACATATTGTTGTATTCAATGAAAAGGGCAGAGAAAGAGAAACACTTGGTGATGGTGTTATGAATGTAGAGGGACCATCATTTTTACTCTAAACTATCAAAGTGTGATTTTTCGATAAAATAGGTTAAGTTTCCTTGTCCATGTAATATAGAAAAGAGGTGTTTGTTTAGATCTATAAAAATAGTGGTTGTTATTTCCTATAAACAACCAATGTGTCGTCGAGATGTGAAATTTTATATCCCAATCATTTTAATACCGACACTTTTTTTTCATAATTTTTTATGACTGGATTCACCTATGACATTTTTATAAGTAATAACGCTTAATTCCAATGGAATGAGGAATATCATAAGTCCTTTCAATAGATAACGGATTTCCTTACATTAGTATCGATCTTGATTTTTCAGAATTAGTACAAGGGTATATAGTGTTTTGTCATTCCTCAAGATCTGGGTTGGGATGTGTTCTCATGTAGATATATCATGTTGTTTCATATTGATCATAGTAGTTACGAGTGCATCAGAATAATTACCCCACATGAAATTTAGATTTTGTTGTCATAGTCTATTCTTTGAATAATTAGTGTCATATCCTCATTGGTGATAAATTCATAGTGTGTATGGATCATATGGGATTAAGAAATATTTTATAACAAAGGGATTAGGACCAATGACAAGGATGATGAATGCAGTATCTCCAAATGGTTGACTTTGATAATATGTATACATTGGGTAATGGAAATTTAGTGGTGGAAGCATTAAGAAAAAATTCATATGCCCAATTCAGAAAAGAAGCTTCAAATGAGTTGAAGTTGATGCAGATACTAGTATACATTCACTTAGAATATGAATACCAAGGTGAATTTGTGGATTAAATTCCAGTTCCATTTGATCCTAATTTTGTGGAGATGGTTAAATAGGCACAGGCATCAGATATTGAATGTGTTAATATTAGAAAGAAACTTAATGGTGGTGATATAATTGAGGGATGTAAGATGGATTAGATTTCATTGTTGTGATTTCAAGATCGTATGGTTTTATGTATTTATTTTTAATAACAACTTCTTCATGCTTACCACCATTCAAGATGGAATGTTAATCTAATATAAAGATGATGTATCAGTTGTTGAATGTAAAATTTTAGTTGGTAGGAATGAAAAGTAAGGTGTCAGTGTTTGTTTTAAGATTCATAAATTTTAAGCAGGTTAAGGAAAAGCATCAATGACCATCAGATATATTTCAATATTTACTTATTCTTATTGGGAAATTAGAGTATATATACATGTATTATGTAACAGGTTTCCCAATAATGGTTTAGAAACATGATGATATATGGGTGATTGTGGATCATATCCCTAAGTCATCGCATTTTATCCTTATTCATGAATCTCATAAGATATTGGATTGTTCAAAAATCCATACCTAATAAGTGATAAAGTGGACAGGAATACCATTTCTGATAGTGTTATGAATAGATTTGAAGATTATATATTGTTTCTAGAAATACATACAACAAGACTGTGGGAGTCAGTTGAGCATGTGTATGGAATATCACCAACCAATGGATGGGAAATCCAAAATGATGATACAAAATTCATAATACATGTTTTGGTCTTGCGTAATAGATTTTTCTATATCATGGGTGGAACACATATAATTAGTGGAATTATTATATGATAATATTTATCGTACCACAACAAATATGGATCCTTTTGAGTCATTGTATGGATTCCCTTTTCATTCACCACATTATTGGGTGGGAACATATGAGACTTCACTGGTCAGGCTGGGCCTTTTCTAAGAAACAACAGAGAAGATTCAGTTATTCAAGAAATGGATGGAGATGAATCAGAGTCATCAGAAATCATATGTGGATCATCATCGATAGCCTTTTTCATTATAGATGAGGGTTCATGTGTTTTTAAGGATCTATCCACGGATTGTAGATCATCATTTCATGAAGTAGTGAATGTTATCTCCTTGATACATAGGCCCTTTTAAGATACTTGAATGGCATGGTGGGGTGGAATTTCGGTTGGTATTAACACCAAGATTTAGTGTAGTACATAATGTGTTTAATTTTTCTCATTTTAGAAAGTATCATCCTAGTCCTAACCATGTGATTTTATGGGATAATGTTGACCTAGAGTCATATTCTTCATCGGTGCACATGCCATTGAGGATTGTGGATAAGAAAGAGAATTTATTTCATGGAAATTAGTCTACATTGGGATTTGTGGAAATATGGTTCGATCAAGAAGATACTTAGGAATGAGAGAAATAAATGGTCAAGCAACAGATCAAAATCATTCAAGGAAATGTTGGTTTTCTACTTTCCAGGTATGAAAAGGATAATAGTGGGGAAAATATAGCACCCCTAATTTCAAGTATGTAACTCTTTCTTTATAATATTTAATCATGTAAAGTGTTTTGGTGAATCATAAGAGGGTTTAACTTTAGATTTTTTTTGTTTATTTGATAATAGTGAATTATTAGTTTATAGTTTTTGGAAATTGTGCAACTCCTATAGGAAACCATGCATAATGAGACAAGGGTTAAGGGGAAGGCCCGAGGTTTGGTGCACTGTTTTTCCAAACCCTTTGGTCACCTATGAGAAACTATGAATAATGGGACAAATTATTTTTCATGGTCATAACATGGTTTTTCTAGACATTTAGTTCAGTAGTGATAGGTTCTCCTTAAGGTAGAGGCTGGAATACGGTTTGTACACTGTTTTCGGAACCATGAGACTAACCATGTATAGTTTAAAAACAGGATCCTTAAAAAGTTGATCTAGGTTATGATTAGCTTTAAACCCTTCATTTTTTTCTTCATTCTATCTCTAATTTGTTTTTTCTTCCTCAAAAATCCCATGTGACTATTCCCTATTAATTTGGAAGTGATTTTGAGGTGTTTCTTGGTGTGTTGAAGCCATATTCCCTTCATTAGTCCTTGTTTGAAGAATTTTTTCTTTATTTTTCTTGTATCAACTTTCTTCCCTATCTCATTTTCTTAGATCTTTTCCATTGTGGATATATTTAAGGTTTTAGATTCCAATAATGCTTAGTTTTGGACTTTTTGATGTTATGGTAAGATATCTATGAAGGATTTTTGATGATTCAACCCGATTTTGTGGTCATTTTAGTGTCATTCTTCATTTTCACCATTAATCCCAAGTTAGGTGGCTTCACTCTCAACTCCTCCTACTAAAACTAGAATTATTTATTTCAAAGTGGATTTTTTTTGTTAAATTTATTTTGAAATTTCTTTACAATAGACTAATGGAAACCTTCTGTTGTAATAGATTATGGAATTTTTAAAATTTGGGTGTTTTGGTAAAAAAGTGAATTGGTAACATGATTTTAAAATGATTATTTGAAAATGGTTTTTGGTTTTAATACATGGATAAAAAATTAAATAAAAGTATGATTTTGTTTAAATGAATTTTCAAATATTATTTTGGAATGTGTTTGGTTTATATGGTTATGTGTGCGTGAAATAAGATGGATAATGGTCGAGAAGTACCACCATCAAAGGGACGGGTTACGGACGTGAATTTATACCATAAAAGGTAACACCATGATTGTGTGGCTAAGTGTCTATGTGTGGTTTTTTGAAAATTAATTGGTTATTCCTAAATTATATTTAAGAAATGGATAAATGAATTAATGTGGCTTTCTTTTGAACATGGCATGTTTTTATTAAAATGTTTTACTATGACACTTGTTCTATATTCTGTAATTAATTGTTTTATAGTTGTTTAAAATAAACTATTTTATAAAAATGTTTTAATATGTTCTATCCTAGTGTAATGATTTGGTAATTTATTTGGGGAAGGTCTATTAAGATTTATTACTCACCCCTTCTTTGACACTTCCGTGATTTTGAAGATAACATTTATCAGGACACACACAAAGGTAAAGTATCAAACTTATTTAGTGGTTCTTTCTGATACATGGGTTTTTTATGTGGTTGGAGCAAGGAGTATTGTTGGATCTATGGATTTATATCTTGGATTGGTTGTTTTTGGTGGTTATATCTTCCACTTTGTACTTTGATGTATGTAGTCTTCCAATGTGGTACGTTGTTGTAGTTTGGTTTTTTATATCAATGGCGTTTTTTTGAGTTTCCATAAATTTTTTTAATGCATCATTTAGAGGTTATTTCATTATTTTGGGTTGGTTGGGTTGATTATTTCTCAAATAGAAAATCATACCCAAATTTTATTGAAGCTCTTTGAATTTATTGTCAGCCTTTGGCGCCTTGGGGATGTCACTTAATTCCAAGTAGAAATTCCGCCTCGACTCAAGCCAATGAGGTGGGGAAGGATGTTAAAAATACTATTATTCATTTGGATGTAATGTATAAAGGAAGAATAATATTTACACAATGAAGAATAATGGGTAATATTCATTTTAATTAATTATCCTATATAATCAATCAATTTCTATTAAATGGGTAATATATATTTTTATGTTCTTAATTTTTTTAAATAAAGAAACCGAGTAGATTTTATAATTTTTTATGAGGTGAGGAGTATTTATGAGATTCTAATAGAGATGGGGTAGTTGTACTAGCTATTGGATATTATCACCCAATATTTACAAAAAAATGATCTTGTATTTTATGAACATTAGATACTTTCAAAGACTAACAAAGGACATTTAATTTTCACCCTTACATGATATGGATGGTTTTATTTTAAAATTTTGAAATAAGTTTTTCTTACTTATTCATGATATAAAATATTACGGTATGCCTATACTAAATAGTATTAAATATGCATTAGAATATAAAACCAAATTTTGTAAACTGATAATGAATATTGTTCACATGAATCATATCACACCCAACTTTGGAATCTCTTCTTGGTCGGGTGAATGATAAGATCTTGAAAAAAAATATCAGGTTATATATTTAGATTATTTTGAGTTAAAACCACATGGTATATTTCATTAATTTTTACAAGTAAAATCACCAAATCTCTATTTGTGGAATAGGGTTAAAAGGCTATCAATATTATTGAATAATTTCATACTAATGAGTGTTACTGATTTTCTATTAAAGAGTGGGGTGGATACTTATATTCCATTTCATTATTGATAACTTTAGTGGAGATTTAAATGTCTACATAATTAAGTATAAGTTTGATTCCATTGAAAAATATAAATAATACAAGATTTAATTTGGTAATAATCATAGTGAGAAGATGAAGATATTTCACCCAACAAATAGCAGAAAATATCTTAAAAACAGTTCATTGATTATCTATATGAGCTTCTTATTCTATCTCAACACACTCCTCTATATAGAATACATTGTAATTGTGTTTGGGAATGAAGGAACCACACCTTATTTCGCATGGTAAGATCAATAATGTGTCATTAATGTCTTTCATTACCCTTTTTGTGATAGATATTACATACATCAGTATACACTCCAAACAATGTTCTAAATAATGTGGTAAATAATGCTCTATTATAGTTATGGTGTGAAAGTAAACATTTTTTGCAACTCATTAATTAATTATGATATTAAACATCTAGGTAGTCTTTTTTTGAAACAAACGTTCACTCTGAGTCACTAAGTGTATAATTATTGGATATCCTATGGAACATAAAGGGTATTACTTATGTGAACCCTCAATGAAGAATGAAATTGTAAAAATATAAGTAATATTCATTGATAGGTATCACATATCCAAAATATACTGGGGGTATTATATTGACCTCAATAAAGTTTATTATCAAGATACAAATGAGTGTGAATTAGAAAAAAATCAACAATTCCTCATAAAAGAGGTTGTTCTAGAGATACAAGAACTATGTAGGAGCACATTATGAGATATAGATATATAATGATATTTTTTCTAGTCACTAATAAAAGTAATGCATTATTAATTAATAGTAATGATTCTCTGATTTATAAGGAAGTT
This sequence comes from Viscum album, assembly GCA_963277665.1. Taxonomy (NCBI): domain Eukaryota; kingdom Viridiplantae; phylum Streptophyta; class Magnoliopsida; order Santalales; family Viscaceae; genus Viscum; species Viscum album. Next base: position 1,443,939,577 of record OY728151.1, on the reverse strand, counting down.
ATTAATATGATATATGTTATAAATGGGAAAGTGTTATTGAATTGTGATAAGGATTCTATGTACCAAAATAATGTATGTATTTTGGTAAATCCTCTGGTAAATGTAAATCCTCATGGGTGAAAATGGGGATTCAAAAAGAAACAAAATATGGATGGTCATGTCAGCACCTATAAGGAATGAGTAGTTTATATAGAGTTTAAACATTATCAGGGAATTAACTATGATAAATGCTTTTCACTATTGTTATATTTCAATCCATTATAATTCCACTTACAATAGAATCATTCCATGCTTATTATATTTGGTATAATTATGATAAAAAAACCTTCCTAAATTAGACCCTTCTTGAAGATGTCTATACAACACAACTAGAAGCATTTGTTCCCAAAAATGATGTTAATAAGGTATGGATGTTGAAGAAGTAAATTTATATATTTAATTAAGAAAAATTGTCCTGAAAAAATTTATCTAACAAATACATAATAAAAATTTAGTTTCATTAATAATGAATGTGAACCTTTTGATAATATGTGTTTTAGTGGGATGATATTTATTTTCCTAATCGAGTATATTGATTACATAACTAAATGGAAACAAGATTCCAGTCTTATAGTATATTAATACATGGTTAAAAAATCCTTCTTCCTAATGGAGTTTTGTAAAGTAGGATATACTCAAGGAATAATGATCTATCATATTATATTTAAGATTATTCTTACAAAATTTAATGCTACATATATTAACAAGGTACTGAAGAAATTCCATATTGAACAACATAATAGGTAATCACTTGTAATGTCATATGGAATTCATATCCTAATGAAGATCATTCCCCAAACTAGGAGACACATATGATGATTAATATTCCTTACACATCAATGATAGGATCTATCAGGTATGAAATGCTATTTACTAGGATTTATGTATCAAGTTCTTTGAACATGGTAGAAAGATATAAATAATTTCCAAAATAAAACTATTAGATGGTTGTAAATAATATATTTCAATACTTGAAACTTACTAAAGACATATTCTTGGAATTTGGGGTTTAATCAATAAATATATACATTGATGAAAAATCTAGAGATTGAGGTAATTTTGGTTATTAAATTGTTATTAAATTTAACTTGAAAGGGTCCTGTTTAATGTTTTCACATTATTTCTATCACATTAATTTGTTATATTATTGTGTCATTATGATTCAATGTCAGGTTCTAATAGATTATTAAATGGATATGATGAAAACCCATTATTGGGCATGGTCTTGATCAACTTTCACTATGCTTTGAATCTTTAAGAAAAACCTCTTATAGGTGGCTCACTATACTAAAAGTGAAATTAAGATGTAATGATAATTCTTAATATATTAAAAAGGATTATTGATTATGGAATGTTATTTTTAGTTGAGGTAACTTACAATGAAATTAATATGGGAGGCCTTGATACTTGTTAGTGGTTACTCATCACACATTACTAAGAAAAATAAACTATGAGAGGTTATCCAATGTTATGATAAAGGAGATTAAACATTCAAGAAAAATGGATTGCTTAATTTTAATGGATTTGGAAGAACTATAATTTGTTATAAGAAACTTGAGTTAAATAATTTTACCCTTCTATATTAGCTAAGGAATAATTTTGTGAGTTTCATCACACTTTATGAAAATTGGAATGATAATATCGTTAAAAAATCTATGTGTCATAAAAATATTAAAAGGTGGAACTAAAATCATAAAGCGGTCATGATACAATGGTATCTTATTCCATATATCCAATTATCAAGGTTCATTTTCCATGTAAATAAATGAGAATATAGTGTTATAGAATAGAATACATGTCTATTTGGGTGAAAAGAACTTTTCTATGCTTTATATACATGATGTAGTGAGTATTCTTCTTAATATAAATCATGAAAGACACAACAATTGTGATATATTTTATAATTTAAAAACAGTGGAAAATATTCACAAATAAATATAAATAAACACAATGAAACCTCTTGAGATAATATATTTTTATGTGTGGGTTTTGATGTACATAAATTAAACCGATCGAGATATGTATTTTATTAATTTATTTAATGATTTATCTTGTACGAATTATAGAAATTTTATATAAAAACAAACAAAAGTTATTAATATTATTAATCACTTTCGAAGATGTATTGAAAATAAAAAAGGAGGTTTTCTAGATATATTTCGATCTGATAATTGATTTGAATACATGAATAGACACATTGAGTGATATCTTGGGAAGTATAGAGTGATGAATAAATTTAGTAAAATATGCATACCATAAAAATGGAGTATCCATGAAAATTAACCAGGTTTTTTGGGACATGTGAAGAACTTTGTTATCGAATCATGGATCCTTTAATTACATTTCGAGAAAAGATATGATTTTGACACATGAAATCTTAAATCAATGCTTATTATGATCCAAATCAATGAATACACCATATGATATATGAAATGTAATGAATTTGAATGGGAAGAGGTTAAAGGTATTTAATATCCCTTATTATATCAATAAGGGAATTTCCCTTAGATATTAACCTAATAGAAGGTGTTACTATCATTTTAAAAAAAATAAGAAATATCATTAAAGGATGTGATTTAATTCCCATAGAAAACCATAATTACATACAAAAATAATTACCTATTGATAATGAAACTTAATATCCGAAAAAATAAAGATTGGAAGATATGGGATAGACATCAATGTTACAAAAAAATTTCAATGTTCACATGACGATATTTGAATCTTCATGTGATGTGGAAGGCATGCAGAAATAAGTATCTAGGTTATTAAGGTTTAAATTTTTTTTGAATGTAAAACGAATCCTTGAAGATAATATTAAGGGTGTTATAATCTAGAGAAACACAAGGATTTCCAATCACACAAGATTTATCTTATAATGTCAATAAAAAATTGTTTATGAATCAAATCTACATGTGGATTAGAAAGAATCAACAGAAAATGTTAAAAATAGATTAGTAATATTAAAAAATATAACTTTTTTCCACACCAAAAAGTTATTAATATTATATGTATGAAGTGGGTTTTTAGAAATTAGTATTATGAGAAGGTTGAAGTAACATGGAATAAATGTCATCTTTTGTGAAAGGATAATCTCAAATTGATGGAATATATTTGTATGCGAATTTAGTTATAGTCCCAATTCGTGAAATGATATTAATATTTCTTATAATATATTCTTAAATAAATTATAATTTGTTCTAAATGGAAGTAATGTCAGCATTCTAGGATTAGAAACATCATAAAAATTTTATATTGAACAACTAAAAGGTTTCAAATTGATTATTATTATTATTAGGTTTATCTGTAAAATAAGTATTTATATAGGATCAAAAAAGTATCCTAGGGATGTTATTGAAATTTGGATAAGAGATAAGTATATTACGATTTACTAAAACAATGGTCAATTATAATCTCTATGTCATGGAAGAAAACATAAAATATCTCATTTTTATTATGTATTTAAATGATATTATTTTTTCATAATTAATGATAAAAAATTTATAATTTTTTTTGTAGAAATTTGGAGTCACATTGAGTTGTCTATGAGAGGTGAGATGACATTATTTTTTGGTTTTCAAGTGATAAACACTGTGGGAAATATATTTCTCTATTAAAAAATAGTATTCAATTTTATTAAAGAAGTTCTAAATATAAGAATTCAAAGATACGTCTCTTCTTCTATATAACTTGGTAAAACGTTGTCCCTAAAGGAATAATGAAGGAGAATATTACAAATAGAGTTCTATAAGATTATTATTATCCAACTCTGCAAGATAGTTTATAGGATAATAATAAAATTTTCATCTTATCTTTGTGTACAAATCCATAAAAATTCAAATGAGTTTAACTATAAATTAGGAAAATATTTCATGTCCATTGTTAATGGAACTCTTGATTTTTTTCTTGAGGACTAAAAATGACACATATTTATCACTTTATAACTATTCATATTCAGAATGGGAAATTTATTTTTCGATTTTATATATTATTTTAGATATAAATTCATTAATGAATAAATATGTGCTTCCTTCTACTCTAATAAGAAAATCATAGTAATTTTAGATAGAATCGAAGATGGGTATATAGTGGATTCAAAACTGACTATATAGATAAGATGGATAAAATCACAGTTTGAAGACATGGAGGTGAATGTCTCATACCAAATAATAATTGGGTTAGAAAATGAATGTACAATAAAATTTTCAATAAATTTTGTAAAACATTTAATGTCAATGAATATTATCAGTAGGTGACTCTTAATCTTATAAAATGTGTAGTGTGGAGAGATTTATTTGTAATATATTTCTATATGATGTAATATTTTTCATATTTTAACAAATTACCAACGAAAGATTCCATCCTATACTTGAGAGTGTTGTTATGAATACACTCTCCCCCCAAATACCAATGGATCATTTTTTATCTTTCATCCCTTTACATTTATTGAAAAATGGGTAGAATATAAAGGATATGTTATTAAAAAAGAGGGAGAGATTTTAGTATCATATATAGGTATTGATACATAGGGGTAATTGATGTATTGGAATGTGAAGATAAAATATGATCTCATGTGGTAATTAAAATGTTTCCAACGAATAAAAATAGTAATATTTTGGGATCCATTTGGGGATATTGAAAAACCCATAGAGGAATATTCAATATCTATTTGAGTTTGGGGAGTAAATGATTCATGGAGGGATCTAATGAATATATTTGACACACGGGGAGATATGAGTTTTTCTAAATTATAACATGGTCAATGTAGTATTTATTTCTACATCAATAGAGTAGATAAATATCAAGAAACATCATGTTATCTTATATTTTGATGGTTAGATAACCTATATATTGAAGGCTTGTAATGAATGGTTTCTTAAAGAAATTAATTGTTGAGTTATAAGGGTGTTTTCATTCTAAATTAATTGAAAATATTATCATATATGATTTAGAGGGTCACAATAGTTGATTTGGATGAAAAGGAATAAATATTTTTTGGGTTTATATAAATCATGATGTGAAGGGTTCTAATCTTTCACTGTTAAAGGATAGTTTCATCAGAGTATTGTACTTTAATACATATAAATTATTCCACAACCAATGTGCATTGATCTATGAATTTTTTCTGAAAATGTAAAGGGAATTGATTTAATCATGATGTGGATCCTAAAAAATGGGCCATCACTAGTTTAAAAATCTAGATGGAGTGAAATCGTAATCATGATAATCACACGCAAGAAGATTTGTTCACAACACAATTTTCTAGGATGTGAGTGGATAACTAAAGCATGTTCTTGATTATTATATGGTGTTGAAAAGATCCATGGTTATCAAAACATACATATCAAGAATTATTTTACCCTATAAAACCAATAATAAACCTCATAAACTCCAACTAAGAATATAGAATAAATTTACCATATATGGTATGCCCATTAATGAAAATAAATAGATTTATACATACATGTTAAGGAAACATGGAATAAGATGGAAAACATGATTTGAAAATCCATTAATATATCAATAAGAAAACCTTTTAAAGTTAAAAAAATTATTATAATAAAAACTGTACAAAATGAATAAATTTCCACGATGGTTGATAAATTTTCCTCCCATGAGTTACAAAAGTACCAAAAATTCTAGACTGACCATGTCAATGTTACCCATGGTCACCAACCAATCATCATGCCACATGAATATAAATAATTTTTCCAAGGAACACCCCTACATTTCATAGCTCCATTACCATCACCTTTATCAGATATGAGAAGAACTACTTATACACAAGAGTGTGTATATTGGGTGTAAAATATCACCCAGTAGGATATCGCGATGAATTTACCTAATGTTGAGTTTTTATTTGAACTAATTTCTATTTTCATAATTAATAAAAAATATATTTTCACTATAACATGATTAAGTTAAATGTGTTTTGTTTCTTATTTATATTATCATATATTAGAGAATTATAAATTTTTATTGTTTATGAAATCTCATTTATTTATTTTTTTACTATATTATCTATCTTGTTTGAAAGTCTTATATATTTTTATTAAGTTTAAATTTCATAATGACTAATTATATTTCAAAAAATCTACAGTTTATTCAAATTATGTAAATTAGGAATTTTTAGATATGTAAAATTTGGAAATATGATAAATTGTTCTACATATGAACTTCGACTACATGAGAAATTTTAATACATGTGAACATTGGTTATGTGATAAATTTTTTCTACATGATAATTTATTCTATTTATATTTTTTTGACTAAAAAATTATGTTACATAGATTTGGTTATGTAATAATTTTGGGTATATAGATTTCAAAGCATTAGAATATTGGTTTCATGAATTTTAGTTCTATAGATTTCAGTTATATTAAATTCAACTACAAAAAGTTTGGTCACATAGATATTTTGGTTATGTAGATAATTTCGATATATAGATATTTCTCCTACATGATCAAATCACAAACAAGAAAAAAAATTACTTAGTAAAAATTTCAAATGTGATTATATTTATTTTTACAGTTTCTTCAAAATATGGAAATATGCATTATTTTATGTAATGATTCGCATTTTGATTTTATTAAAGTTATATTAAATATTTTATTATTTTATTTGTTCTATAATTACATGTTAATTATGTATAATCCATGAAAACGTACATTATATTTTTTTATAAATAATTAATTGAGATCCCTATGGGATTAATAGTGCATAAATATTAACATTCATATTCTTGAAAATGAGATATTCAATGTCAAACTAGATGAAGTATGAAGATTAAGTCATTTATATTGACAGGGATGCTTTTGAGGATAATAATATTTATTTTTAACTATTGTATTAATTTTCTAAATTTTTTTAATGTAAAATAATTATTTTGTTTTAAAAAATATCAACAGATAACTCAAATTAATATTAATTATCTTCTATTAGTGAATAATACGTGTGAAACATTTATTTGGGGAATAAGAATGAGCAGTATAGATGTATTAAAAAATATAAAAGTTCGTATTAGAGTTTTTATGTAAATATAATGACTTAGTATTACATAAATTATGGGAGTACTCTATGGAATTTATTATCAACATTTATGGATGTACTTACTGATATATTAATTGTTTATTTTTTTTCTAATGATTTTTTTATATAATTGTTTTCATTTTTATAGTATATTGGAGTTTATTAAAAGCTTCTTCGATGTGAGTATTTTATTATTGTAATTTATAATGGAGAATCATGGATTTCAAAGTGAATAAATTGTCTATTTTCATTTTGATATATATAAATAACAAGGCATGTAATGAAGAAATATAGACATGACTCTAAATTAACTCTTAGAAGCTACATTGTACGCAACAGAGTCCTAGAGGTTCAATTATTCAACCAATTTCCAAATTAAACTACTATTTAAAATTTATTTACTATTTAAATATCTTGAAGGGCCTGAGAACCATATAATAAAAACAATATGATCATTACTAAAAATAACACACTAGGTAAACCTTTTTTCCATTAATTTTTTGGTACTTTTTTGTAATGTACAGTCTATACATAATGCGTCTTTGACAGCATTATACTACACATAATAATGGTATTTTAGGGTTTAGTCTATACCCTAAGAAGTTAAAGTTTATCATATCACCATTGAATGATGGGTTCCTCTTAAACTGTAAAACAACATATGAAAGGACCACACTGATAAGATTCTATGTTTTGTATATTCCCTTATAGAAAAAGGTTCCTCTTAACCAGTAACATAGAATTGGTTTTTTTTGAAAGTCATGGATTGTTCTACTCCTAAAAAATATGGGTTTAGGCATCCACACATAAAATAATAGGTTCTATTTATACATAAAAAGGAAATAGGTTAGGATTGAAAATGTAAAAGTATGTTTTGGGTCTTACAATATAAAAATATTGGTTTCTTATGAACCAATAAAAGGAAATGGAATTGGGTTAAGCCTCCATGTGTAAAATATGTGTATGTGAAGAGTTTCTACTCTCCATAAAATATGATGTACCTTAGTGTGTTTCATAAAATGGGCTAGTGTGTGAAGTGTTGATATTGGATTATATAGATCTGAAATGATAAAAATTAAATATCTCATATATTACATTCTTGTGTTTTATTTTATCATTCTTTTATTTTATTGATGTTTCTAAATTATTTAACGTTTGGGAAATTAAATTTTTATTCTTATAGTTTAAAAACTAATTAATTCTTAAAATAATAACAATTCATCCCCTTTATTTTATTTCCATCTCTCCTTTGGGACATAACCATTGCTATCAGAGATTGGATCTTATAAGGATATATTGTGATTCATTTAATTGTTAATATTATTTGAGATAATTTTTTTTATCCTGGTCCTTAATAAGATTAAAATAAAGTTCTTATTCGATGAGGTACAGCTTGAATAATATAAATGATTTGAATCCAACATTGTAACTACATTTTAATGGTAGTAAGTATATTCTATAGAATATCTATATATAAGCTTATCTAACAAGTATTAATATTCTATTTTGGGATATTGTAAGTAAATATTATGTTATACCTAAATATGTTCTGGTTCTTTTGAATTAATAGTATATTGTTAAATATAATATTAATTATAAGTTCATTAATATTCATTATTTTTCTTTTTATTGAAAGATTTTTGAAAAAAATTGGCAGTTTTAGCACTTCTCATGACAATTTAGAAAATATTGAGAAAACTACATTTGAATAAGGAGATTCTAGGAAAATAATATGATTATTTATAGAACATCTGAACACATGAAAATAGAGTGTCTAACCAAGAATAAGGGAAATTTCCATTTTCCTACTGGAGATATTACTTAAGGTTATTCACATTGGAATTTAGATTGTTCAAATATTATTTAATATGGTCTCTAGATGAAATGATCCACTAAACCAAAATTTTTTAAGATAAAAAATATAAGGAATGTCAAAAAGAATGAAGATGAATCAATAACAACATATAGTGACTATGAAATCACCCGCAACAAGTATGAAATATATAAATAACAATATTAATGCTGAATTAATGGAAAAAAATTCTAACGTAACATATTCATCTCTATATATCATTCCAGTAACATTGGTTCATGTTCTAAGAATTCAAAATAAAATACTTGTTACAACTATAAGTAAAAATAATGATTTTAATTTTAATTCTAAATCTTCTATAAATTCAATATATTATGAGACCAATAATAAATATCTTAAAAAATTATAGGATTCAAATAGAGAGTCAATAAAATATATGACTTCAATACATGTTTCACTAAAAAATAAAATGGTTCAATAAAAGAAAATTAATTATCACCTAAATTAAATAATTTTGTTATAGAAATATTGAAGCTAAAATAATAAAATGATAAGTTATATAAAAATGGTGAAAACATGGCATATTTTATTCATGAAAATGATTTTGATGATCGGGAATATGCATAGTATGAAAATTAAAGGATGAAAAATGAATTTGATAAATTTTAAATTGAAACAATTTGTTTCAAAATGAATATTTATAATAAATTATCTTTAAATACTGATATTGAGATTACTAATTATTTCAAAAAAATTGATGATAAAAAAATATACTTCATTTTGATTATTTTTCTTTTAATATGTTTCAAAAAATTGTAAACCATAAATGTTCTAGGATTTCTATGATTAATTACATTAAATATGTATTTTATGGTCATTATGTTTGTGGTTTTCCTTTTACGTTCAATCAAAAAAAATTCATCAAATGACTTTTATGACTAAACTAATTTTGAGGACAAACTATCTAAAATTTCTACTTCTTGGTTACCTAAAGGTAAATTTCACAATTCATGTTAAATTAAACAATTCCTTTTAACTAAGTAACATGTATTTAATTTCAGATTTTTATGGCCAACAAGAATTTAATTGTAGTAATATCCTAGGTATTTTGGAATGAGTTTTAGAAGCATTAGTATTTTATTATGGATAATTTTTTGTACATTATTTAATTTTTGGATTCTATCATGTACTTAAATATTTCACATTTGTTTAGGTATGTAAACGTGAGAAAAATTGTTTTCATATGTCATTCTCTTGAATTTTAATTTTCATATGGCCCATTAGCATGTTCTAAATGGATTAAATCCTAATATACAAATAATTATACAAATAGTTTTGTATTTTTGACAATTCAGAGTTTATTTATCATGTTTTTTATGTCTCCTTGAAACATTTATATTTATATATAGATTTAAGAATTTTTTTAAAACTAAAATTAATGGTTATATAAGTTGAAAGATAAGTATCAATTGAGTTAATTATTATTATATTTATTTCAAAATTAATTTTGTTTTTGTTTTTGAAATCTACTCTAAATTTTTTAATATGATCTGTTTTCAAAACATTTAATCTTTTTTCAATTTCAAATATGTTATTATTATTTTTAATATTATAATATTAATGTGCCTATTTTTTTCTTACAATAATGGTAGATATAATTGAGGGGAATTTTTACCATTTTAAATTCATATTTTTACAATGCATCAATTAAGTGGGGGATAAACATGTTTCAATCATAGAATATTCCTATAAATTAAATCTTGTTTTATATCTATTTAAAAAAAATTGGATTTATATTTGAAAATATTCTTGGTCATACTTATTATTTTTTTAAAGAGACATAAATCATAGGGAATATAAAATGTTTTATTCTTTTTGAACCATTATATTTTTATACATGTTTATCATAGATACTTTTTAAATTCTATCATAAATAGTTTAAGCATTAATAGACATGTTTTTAAAATATATACATATTTCATTATTTAAACTATTATTAAATTTGGTTGTCTATGCTAAAACTATCTTAGTTTTATCTTTTAGAAATATTTTTATTCTATTACACTTATGGAGAATCATATTTAATGCTCAGATTCATGGGGTGTTTGAATGTGATTATATGATGAAATTTTTAGATTTACATAATATATATATATATATAATATGTTTCTTAGTTTATAATTATTAATTTATGTATGTATTTTCTTTTTTTCTTAGTGTTTTAAGTTTTCTCATAGACACTAGTTAACATACACTCTTTCCTTAAACTTCCACATTATATAATAAGGTACTATATTAAGTATGTCACATTTATTTTTAGAAATATAATTTTATGTTTGGTAAATTTATCCACCATAAGGTTTTAATAATATAATTCTTTATAGTGGCTCTATGATACACTTTTTAAAACATGCATGTTTGAAAAAAATATAAAAAATAAAAAAATGCAATCATTTTTCAATCATGCATAAATTAATTTGGAGTCTTATTTATCTATAGAACTAAGAGTACTTAATACTATAATGAATGTTCTATTATTTCCATGAGATATTTTTTTAAACCTTATTTTATTATCATTTCAAAATGGGGGATAAATTTCAAAAATATATAAGGTTCTGTAATTATAAAAAGTGGGGAGACAATTGAGTTCTTATTTAAATAAGTTTATGTTTTCATAATTTTAAAAAAAATAGTTGTTTTATTCCCTTTAATAGGTTTAATTTAAATGTGTTCTAGTTATTTTATATTTTATCATATAAATTATAATTATTAGTTCTCTGAGTTTTTAAAATCTCATTTATTTTGATTGATTGTCTTATCTATCTTTTTTAAAAGTTATTTCCATGTTTTTAAGGTCACATTTCATGAAGAATGGTTATTTTTTATCAAATATATAGTACTTTAAAAATATGTAAATATTGAATTCTGGATACATAAAACGTAGCTTCATGAGAAAATTTTACATGTGATATATTTTGGTATGTGTGAACATTAAGAATGTGAGAACATTGGCTACGTGATAACATGCACAACCTAAGAATTTTAGTTATGTAGATCAGTTATGTGAGAACTTCGATTATATATATTTTGTTCTATAAGTATTTTTTATGTTGATTTAGATTTTTGAGAACTTTAGTTACATAAATTTTAGTTAAATATATATCAGTTATATTGAATTCAGATGCATTAGTTTTTTACATTGATATTTTGTTTACATTGATATTTTAGTTACATTGAATTTTTTCCTATATGATCAAATCAAAAATAGTAAAATCACTTACATAAAAAAATTTCCTACATGGATATATTAGTTCCTATAGGTTATTCGAAATAATAAAATATAATCTTTTTCACATAATGTTTCACATTTCCATTTTCTTTATGGTTATATTGAATAATTTTGTTTTTTTATTTGTTCTATAATTACTCATTATTTATGTTGAAGCCATGAAAACTTATTTTAAATTGGTGGATGAATAATTAAATTACATTTAAATTAGATTAATTGTGTACTAATATTAACATTGGTTCTCTGAAAAATCTGATATTAATAATTTAACTAGAAAATGTATGAAGATTATGTATCGTATATTTTTATTGAGTCTTCCAAGGCTATTAATATTAATTATTAACTATTTTATTAGTTGTTATAACCATGATTCATTATATATCCTATTTTTTCCTTCGCATAATTATAATAGCTAAATCATGTGAATATTAATTGTCTCTTATTTTGGAATAAATACATGTGAAACATTTATCTGGGAAATATGAATGATCAATATGGTTGTATGGAAAATAATAAAAGTTTAAATTGGAATGCCTTTAGAATATGAAGAGTTAGTCTCTCATTAATTATATTTGTATTCCATTGAATTTATTACCAAATTTTATGGTTGTATTTACTATAATATCAATTGCTTATTTATTGTTCTAATTACTTTTTATTTACAGAATGGTTTACATTTTTACTAGATATCTAATATTATTAAAATTTCATTCCACATGAAGAGTGTATTAATGGAATTTATGATGGAGAGTCATTTATTTTAAATGAATAAAATAGTTTTCATTATTTTTCTAAATAAAAAATACTAAGAAATGCAGTGAATAAATACAAACATGAATCTTATTTAACTATTACATTCCATATAGTTTTCAACCGAGTCTTGGGGATTCATTATTAAACTTCTTATTAAAGTAAATTGGTCATTACTAGAGACTTATTGTTTCAATGTTTTAAAGTTCATGGTCACCATTCTATCCAAACATCATCATTTTAATATAAAATTAATCACTTGTTTAAATTGTTTTATTCTTTCATCTATTGAATCTATCTATGTTTTATTGTCCAAATATAGTGCATCTTCCATAGGGATATACTTACCTTAAAAAGGTATTACAATGTTCAGTTTGTACCATTAAATGATTGGGTATATTTTATCCCATTATATGACCATTAACCTATAAAAAAGTATTGAAAGTATAGCTCTTATAGGATTCTGGGTTTAGTCTCTCCCATTAGAATATTGGGTTTCACTTGACCTATAACATATAAGTGGTTGGGACTTTTCTTATGAAGTATAGGTTGGTTCTAAACCTATATAATATTAGGTTATGTCTTTAAACATAAAACATAGGGATCTATCTAAACCTAAAAATTTAAATAGGCTGTCATTGAGTGTATAAAATTATAGTTTGGGAGTTCTCTAGTAAAAGGATGTGTTTTTTACTTATTCATAAAAGATGAGGGAATTGGGTTAAGCCTCCAACTGTGAAAAAGGTAGAATTTATGAATTTACACTATCATTAGAAAGAGATATACCAAGTGGGATAAAAACACCAGGCTAGTGTGTGAAGAGTAGATATATGATCATTTATATCTATACTATAGTTAAAATATTGTGTTTATATTTTACTTTATTACATTTTCTTTCCACTTTATTTTCATATATCATCTTGGATGAATTGTTAAATATTTATAAAGTTCACATTCCTCTATTAATGTTTTAAATATAATAAATTCATAAAATAAATACAATTGACCAACCCCCACACACATTTCTATTTCTATCACCCATTTGGGACAAAACATATATCACCTTTTATAAGTAAAATATGTAGCACTTATTTTTAAATAAAACGAAATTTTATTTTTTTCATGAGTAACTAAAAAAATTCATTCCTTATTTTATTTTACAATACATTTTAATTTGAAAATGAATAAAATATTTTAGATTTGAAGAAATTATAATGAAATATATAAGAAAACATGACATTGTAAACCATGGTTACAAGAAAACAATATGACGAAAATAACACAACAAGTGATAAGAATGTCGAGTCTAATGGGATAACATAGTACATTTATAAAATTGTATCTACCAGACATATAATGATGTGATACTAATATTTAATGACTCCAACTTATCCTTTTTTTCAGATTAGGCAGTAACCCCTAGGAAAGGCATACACTTCACTATAAGACACAATCCAATGCATTTAGTATAGAACAAATCTTGATGACCCATATAACTCTACAACTATCTAATGTGATTATAGTTCAAATATCAATCTCATAAAATAAATTATCAAATGGACTACCTCAATATGATTAATAATCACACAAGCTCATTCATAAGATAGGGAAAACATAAATACATTTTAAAATAACCATATTTCCAAAGACGCCTTTATAAATCACAACCTAGTAAAGGTAATTATATTCTCCTTTATAAATCAAACTCCCAAAAAAGAACATTTATAAATAAACATTTTAGAATATTACAAGCGTGAATACCCATTTTTGAAATATAACACTTCATGTCCCTAAAACACCTTTTGTACCAATACCAAAATCATACAAACATTTTTGAATAGTTATAATTCCAAAATAAAAATAATAATTTAGATACTAATAGAATAAGAAGCTATTTTTAAAATATCAAGATGTAATAGTGTTTCAAACAATACTAAATTGTATGGAGACACATACCACTCACTATTTATATCATGCATCCTCCTTGAAATACGATGATATTAGGGAAATAGAAGATCTTTAAATTACAATATACCCATGAACATCATGATTATCCTCATTCGATGTATGGTACTTGGTCACCATGGCTATACAAGGAAAAGGAAATAAAATATTTTTGAGGAAAATGAAAAGAAGATAATAAAGTGGTTATAAATTTGTATTCTCATATATAAACATTTCAAGAGGGGGTAAATTAAAGATAAAACCAACATAAATATTTTACTAATCAAGAAAATAATTAGTCAAAATTACAAAAGTTCGAAAATATAATATTACAGTAGTAATAAATGAATTTGAAATAAACTACCCAAAATAAACTAATTTTATAAGATAAAAAATAAAAAAATAGAATGAAAATAGAATGAAAAAATGTATTGGATTTTATGATGAAAATGTGTAATCTCATTTAAAATAATCCTATTAATGTATATAAATAGTTCTAGTCAATAAATATCAGTCCTTTTAATCAAAATTTTTTCAATGATCAAACAAATACTCCAAAGGAACCATGTTTCTAAATTGGTAAACACTTTGAACAAAGTTTTGAATTATATGTCTTATTCCCAAAATAAAACAAAAAAATTTATAAATTCATACTCTATCCTTGATCTTATCATTTATCACATGATTAAAATAAAGTTATATCCATGGAATTACACAAACTATAAGTTCATAATAACATAAATTGAATCTCACTAATCACACAAGATCAAATGTAAAAAATTTCAACTATAAATACTAGAGATTTATATTACAGTATTCACAATTAAAATCTATATGAAATAGAAAAACACATAAAAATGGAAGAACATAAAAACTAAGATAGTTCATAGTTCTTAATTGATAGTGTTAAAAAATTACTTGAAGCATTGATCCCTAAATATTTATATTTGAAAAAAACTCCTCAAAGGGAAATTCTGAGTTCTTCAAGAAAATAGTACACCATAAATTAATTAAAAATATTAAACAAGATTATTAATATGAAAAAGTATAGATAAAATAATTTTTTTTTATAAATTACATGGATCATAATCATCTCAGTGAATCCTATGAATCACAAGTCAAACATATATGAAGATAACTAAACAAATGTATTTTATCACATGTGAAGTATGATTTTCAATGATAATTTTAAAAAAATGCATATTAATGAATTCATTCAACAAATGGCTCAAAATGAACCACTATTTTAATAATAAACAAAAGTAATAATAAGTTATGTTTAACTGAAATGAAAAGAAATAATCTCTGAATAACATTTGAAAATCATATTGTGGGTATGATTTGGAAACTAACATTCACACCCATAGATAAAAACACAAGTCATTATAACATTTATCCCCCATTGAAAAATAAAACATAATGAACACTTTTATTTCACCAGTTTTATGATTTAAAAAAATAAAATCATCAAAACAAAAGCATAAATAGTTGATTAATAATAATAACCAAGTAATTTAAATAACTATTTTGATTCAATAGTAAAAAATAGAGAAAAATAGAAATTTGGAATTTATTATTTCATTTTATAATTACCAAAATATTATTTATTAAGATTCAATATCTCCTCTTGTTAATTAATTTTATTCATCCTTTATTCCAATAGATTCATGAACTATTTTAATGTCATACTTCAAAGATACATTTTGATCCAAAAGGTAAAAAATATTTATGTTATTCTCAATAATATATTTCATCATCCATCTTATGTTATGGAAATATTTATGGAATTTATCTTAAGTAATGAACTGTCTAGTCTCTAACTCTTATTATTAATAAAAAAACTACTTTCTTGGCCCTTATATATGAAAAAACACACACTAAAACTGAATAACACTATTTATTGAATTAATTTCATTTAAAATGGTTATAGTTTTAGAGTTTTTTATATTATCCTTAAATAATGACAACTGATCGTCAATCTAATCTACTGTAAATCTTTCTTTAGGATCTGCAATTTCCATTGAAATTTTTTAATTAGATTTAGTACAATCATATTATGGTTTAAGTTCTATATAGTTATACTCTACTTTAATTATCACATTCTCTATAAGATTGTCTTAATACAATTCTTCTTCTTATACTTCTTCCTCTTTATTCAATTTTTCTCCTTCAATAGATTTAACTTTCTCAGGTCCCTGTAGCTCTACTAGATTGTAATTATCATGGCCTTTTTCTAATGTATATTTCTATAATTTTTCCATATCATGAAAATTATACTTAATCATTCAAGTATTATCTCCTAATGACATATAAGATTTATACAAATCAAAAAATTACTAATCAGAATACCATGAAATAAAAAATTCATATTGTTAACATTTATTGTAATTCACACACTCCATAGATTATTATGATTCACTAGATTTATCCCCATTATAAATTGTTTTTGGTGATAGGCATTCAAAATATGGTTTAACATCAACTTCTATATTATTACCCTTCCATTTTGTTATTTGAGCATCTTGAAAATCCAATTTCTTCCTCAGTGTACTTGAATATTCTTGAATAGATTCCGTTATAATAATCTATGGAAGAAAAATTCTCAACTACTTCATTGTTAATTAAAAAATTTTCATCTTCATAACATTCTTTTTATTATCATATTCTTCCCAAAAATCATTAACTTTCACATTTTCAAGTTGGTATTAGACTTTCTATACTTATTATCTTCAATAGTTCTCCTTATGTCATTATCTTTCCTTTGTAATTTTTTTCATAGTTACAATCCGCAAGGATTTCACATCATAAGTTTATATAACTCATTCCATATTTTAATTAGGGAATTTAATATCCATTAATTCTTTAGTATCTTTTAATTTCAACACTGTATTACTCTTCAAATATTTCTTCTCATCTGTAGGATGTTTAAATTATGTTCCTTTATCAACAAAATTTCAATTATTTGAAGTTGAAAACTAACATCATTCTTGTTATAGCCTCACTATTGAAGGGATTATATTTTTATATTTTATGAGTTTTAAGGTCATTAATCCATTCTTTCTCAAAAGATTTAATCAAAACCAAATTCAAAATTCATGAATATGGATGAATCTTCATCTTCACTGAGCTAGTAAAAAAGAGCCTCATTGTAATACCTAATAAATAGGATGGTGTTGAATTTAATCAGTCCATAAAGATAGTAAATGATATAATAATCCTAAATTTTAATCATGTATTCGTCATATTTCCATAATATAAATAAACCATTAATCTATTTAAAAACAATCTTTGACTCGAGTTCTAAATATGCTATCATAAGAAATTTTTCTCTGACCTATAAAACATTGTGAGAAAAAATTACCTTATAAAAAATTATATAATTTTCTGAAATATTGTGTGAAACGATGACCTAGTTCAAGAATTTGTCTCTTCAGTTCAATAAATTTTTTCATAATGGTAAAAAAATCATTCTATTCAATCAAAAAACATAACTATTCTCTCACTGTATGATTCCTTAAAAATACATGATGAATCAAAATTTCAAATAATAAATGTTTAAAAATGTAGAATTTAGTAATAGGTTGAGTGGTATATATGAAATTAATTGGGAAGGATTCATTATTTTTGTACCAATCTATGTTAATAAAATGTACAAGTGACATCTCACTAGTTTTAATCTCATAAGAAGATGACATAATATTTCAAAAGTTATACAAAGAGACTCAGACGTTATAATTAAAATATTTTCATGTTATAT
The DNA here is from genome assembly GCA_963277665.1 of Viscum album. Taxonomy (NCBI): domain Eukaryota; kingdom Viridiplantae; phylum Streptophyta; class Magnoliopsida; order Santalales; family Viscaceae; genus Viscum; species Viscum album. The sequence continues at coordinate 1,443,920,956 of OY728151.1, read as the reverse complement.
AAATTTATAACAAGAAGATCCATAGATCTATAATACTTTATTAATTTTAAAAATAGGAACATCAAAAATTGATCCCAATCTAAATAAATGGTCAAATCCACTACTAGTAATAAATTATGATGTAAAATCCAAAAAAAATAAAAAAATAATGAATTTCATAATAAAATTATGGTAGTCAAATTTAAATATAAAAACTAAAATGTAATATGTAATATAATGTAAAATTAATTTACTAGTGATTCAACATTCCACAAGATAAATGAAAAATAAATACCTTTCTAGAAGTTATCTTCTAATGTTTAAGGATGATTTTATTCAGAAAATGATTGTTCCAAAATATGTATTGAGAAACATATATAACTTTTTTGTATGAACTCCATATAATATAAAAATTAAATATAATGATAAAAAATTTAAAATACTCCTTTCTCAAGGATTAATGAAAAATATGCAACTAATATTACACAGTAAGGGGAAAACAAAATTATTATTATTCACGACCTTTCAAAATGTCTTATTTTTACACTGAACATTGAAATTAATCACACATTTCCATTGATAAATAGTAATTTACAATTATTTTCATTTATTAGTATTCATTTTTTCATACTAAAATAAATGTAATGAATGCAGTACTCAATCATGTATGGGTTTAGAAATAATTTAAAATCTTACTTTTGGAGTCCACATTCATCTAAATCTCTAATGTTGGATATTTTTTTATTAATTTAGAATAAATTATCCAATATTTTTGAATGGAGTAATATTTTTTATTGAATAATGATTATTTTTGTGGCATCCTCCATAAAATTTGATAAAAACGGTCTACTGGTAAAGAAAAAAAATTCGAAAAATAATAATGTGACTTACTAGAATACATAAATTAAACTCATAAAGTTATTTTAGATGGTTTCAACTATCATAGAATCTTATTCAAACATTCAATATTGGAAATAAATTTACAAATTAATTTTTTAAATTATATGATGTTGAAATTGTAATATATTTTATATTTATCCCTAAATTAAACTTATAAATCTGACATTTAACTCTATGAATCTCAAACTTGGCCTCATTTTATTTTTAAAAATCTATAGATATGTTTCTTCAACGTCCATCATATCCTCAAATAATATTTATGGAGGAAAAACTTCACCCACATCATCCTAAAATTAAGATTTTGTATAATCTATAGTTAAATTATCCATATACTTAGAAGTAATATTAACCATGTGAAATTCACTATTTTGAGGAATTTTCATTCCAAATCCAATAGTTTTAGGTTATTATAACTGTATCTATAACTAAAATTGGATGATTTATCTTCACAAGCACTAAAAGTTTCATTATTCGATCTTTAAACATTAATTCCAATTTACATTGATGATATTCTTTATTCCTTAACATTTTTATTTAATTTTGTACATTAATTTCTGATATGTCTCCAAATCTAGCACTCATAACAATGACATCCAAATAATATTCTATCCATATAAATTTTCTTATTTACTTTTGATAGTGTGGTTCCAAATGTTATTCTTCAAAAACATCCATCTCCCAAATAGAGAAAACTCACCTTTAGTTACTTCCATATCACTATCATCAAAACAATGTTTAGATAGTTTTGATATATTCAGAATATATGTAGTATCACATGAAATTGTTTTATACAAATAAACTATGTTCATATAATTTTATTGGTCTTCATATCTCTTTAAATTATTTTTATACTAAATCAATTATCTGATCAAATCGCAATGTCTTAACTTAGTAATATGTTTAGTATCATCAATCAAATTTCTATTTAACTCCTGCTCCATTACATGTTTTTCAAAAAAAATCAATCAACTATTCGTCATTAATTTATTATTTTTTAAATCAATTTTAAGTTATTCATGATAGTCATTAACCTCAGATGCATTTGTATAGCAGAATATCCATGAATAAAATCAAAAGACATGTAGTTATATCTATTAGTCTTAATAACATCTTATTTCAGGAAATAATTTACATCTAGTTTCTTTTAAAAAATATATAAAATTCTATAAGAAGAAACATTACCCTACAAGTTACATAATATAGAATATAAAAGTATGTTTCTTATAAAAAATTTAATTAAAATAAAGATATTTTCTAAAAACTAAATTTCAAAAAAAATTAGTATTTTACACATTGATTAATTTTATATATTTATCTATTCTGGTATTAATAAAATAAGTTCATATTCATACTCTCAAATACTAAAAATAAGAACCATCAATGATAGGTGACAGATTTGGATTTTTGTTCTTTGATGATTAGACTATTAGAGCTCTTTCCTTGGAAAATATTGTTCAATCTACATTTTAGTACAATTAAATTAATATAGAGACTAGATATCATGCCAAATTTCATCCTGAATATGGAATCTTCAATAGTAGTTATGAATGGAATTGAAATCAAATATAAAAATTTTTTAACTCAGGGAAGTAAGTACTCTGGATGTATTTTATTATGAACTATCAAAATATAACAATAATAAATGAAATAGAAACAAAATAATTAGTAGTTATATTTTCTAATGTAAATAATCCAAATGGAATGATAAAAAAATGTAGAATGAAAATAGTTAGTGGAGTTTCAAATCGTAATTCATTAAGTTCATTAAAAAAATCAATTAGTCGTTATAATATCGTTATTGTTAAAGAAATTATTTTCTTTTAATCTTATTATATATGAGGATCTTTACCTAGATCTAAGCTAACTATAATTTTTTAAAAAAAGAAAACTCTTTAGATATTGTTAAAAATAATTAATCACTCCCTTGACTTCTTTGGTATAAAATGGTAACAATATGATTTATCTTTAGTATCCTCTTTGATCACATGCCGGACATAAAATCCAATCCCTGATCTTCTTAAAACTATAAGTTCATTGGAATATATTCATGTCCCTTGAATCTATTGGATCACATAATATTTGAATAAACTAATTAAAATAATAAATATTAGGAATTTTATAATCATGATCTCTATGAAAATAATTAAATGCACATAGAAAAGCAAGAACTCAAGAACTAATATATTACATAGCTCTCAACTGAAGTTTTCTTAGAATATTTGTTTCATCCAATGCCATGTCTCTATTTATGGGAATTGTTATTAAAAACATCTCAGTTGTAAATTCTGGTCAATTTATGCATAGTTTATACCTCTAACAAAATAAACTATTTCAACATGACCTTCCATTCAATGTATTTTAGGTAAATTCTTAATGTTGTAGAATTTAAATAGATTGCAATAAGATCAAAACAATCTATGAATCAAAAGTAAAACAAACTTAAATTGAACTAATAGAAAAATAATGTTCACTAAAGTTAAATTTGAATGGTATTGTGATTTTATAATTTCATAGAATAAATCATTCAGGAAATTACATAATAGGAATGAAATGGAAACATGGGATTTTCTTTAATAAATCACTTGGAGTTATTATAGGATAATCAATGGAGACCATAGATGATAGAGACATTAGATAATGGTTAATACTTGTAATAATCATGTAGTATGAGGGAGAGAAATGGAATAAATATCTAAAAAGTGAAAATGGGGAAATAAAAATAAAATTACACGATGATCACAGGGTTTTTTAACATCATGTGAATCTATGTGTCAACTATTCATAATATTCAAGGGAGGAATTTTCCATGTTCATGGTTGGTATGAAAAAATTCACTCTGACCATTCACTAATCATGAATCCTATACTATCCTCCCATTTTTCAGGTTTTAAAATTCAAAACTCTGTAATTTTTTAAAATTAATAAATAAATAATATAGAAATATACAAACTTTATATGGGTGTTAAAATTCTCCATATAATGTCCCAGAATAGGTTTCCACTGAATTCTACCTCGATCTTGGTTGGACAAATGGCCTCAATCCCATCTCTACAAACACTAGAGGATGCTGACTTTTATTGACGGCCTATGGTGTTTTTATGGGGTGATTATGCCCTCTAATTAGAGTGTAACATATCTGTAGAAATCATACATATCATTAGAGGATGGATTATAATAACTGAACATGTAGAAGATAATCATCCTGACAATATATATACACACACACATGCAATAATACCCATAGAAGTTTAATATACAATATGATAGTTCATGTATCTCCAAATAATCTAAAACATGTACACATGGATAGTGTAAAAATATATTAAAAAATACCAAATAGACCAAGAACTATCAAGAATATCACCATGGGCCTCAACTTGGTCTCATTGTCCCCTACTCTTAAGAATGGTACAAGGTCAAGCATCAAATAATGAGAACTTCCCCCCAATCCCTACCTCTGTCCAAATATTATATATAAGTACCAATTAGTGGCCTGAACATGGTGTGAGATACAATCCCAGTAAGTTACTACCAAATGTGTCTATAACAGATCCTGGATATGCAATATAATCTATAGTGAAGTGAAATATTTTTCATTGTAATGTCAAAAATAAATGTAAAGTTCCCATAGAATATATACTACCAAAGAAAGTGTTACTGTATAGCCCAAACAGGCTCCATACAAAACATGGGTTAGACTCTTATAATAAGGATGTAGTAAGCATAAGCTGGTAAACACCACTACCTCACTATAAACAAAATATATCATATCACCCAAGGCCTTATATTATAATTTGTATGAAAAATCAACAATGGCCATTCCATATAACCATACGTTTCACATATACGACAGTCGAGTCGTATAATCAATCATGTCACCTTTAACATGGTCATGTCATATACTCAACGATGTCAGACCCCTCAGGGCAGGATACAAGGTATAGAGAACCAATGCATCCTCATCGAGTACCATGATCATTTTGATAGAAACATAATTAGGATAGAATTGGATTCCAATTTTTTAATAGACCATATCCACTATGAACCCAATCATACCAGATCTAAGTGTTATTAAGTCCCATGGAATCCCATGGAATCAATCTCCTTGGAGCATATAGGTCTAAGGAATTCTCTACTTCTATTGTGACCCATGTTTTAGCACACACATGGCATCCTATGTAACCAATCATCATTCAAAACATTAATCATTTCCACAATCCACATTCAGGGAATTTAACCAATCGTCTCACAATTCAAATTCAATTCCATTCAATGAGTATACCCACTCATATAATAGTTCCATATAAACCATTTATTCGAAAGAATCAATTTTCAAAGAAGTGAAACCATATTTAATTTAACCAATTCAATTCAATTCATTTATTAATATTATTCCTCTAACTAAGAAAGAACTATCTCACTCCATGGTTGGTTTATCAAAGGCATGGGAAACAGAAATTATCATGGAACAGCCCGTGGGTGGCCTTGGATGGGGAAACAACCTCCAAAATGTCTCAATGGAACTAAATGTAATCCCTAACATGTTCAATTTCTTTTAATTAATTTATTCATCTAATTTTTGGTTCCATTATAGAAATTACAGTGGGTGGAATAATATAAACTAGCTCTATAAATCACTAATCCACTCAAGAAAATTATAGACCACTTACCATAGGTCCATCATATATTTTTCATGAAGTATCATCTTCTGATTCGACTCAACTTAGGAGAAAATTGAAGAATATATGAAAACCCTAAAAACAGGTCAAATTAGCATGAACGTAAAAAAATATCTAATACCAAGTCATATTAAGAATGGCACAAAAGTAATTGAGTACTTTCAGTATGGATCAAATGAGTTGAGCGGCTCTCGATTTCGAGCATGGACAAAGAATCAGTATAAAATCCTATAATTTGGGTCAAGGAGGAGTCCTCCAATGAAAGTTGTACAATTAATAAGAAGAGAGAAAATGAAACAGAATTTAACATTTTATTAAGGTAAATTGGTAATTTCCCCAAAAAAATTATTGTTCGCACGGTTCGGTTTCCCGATTGGATAAACCATGTAACAATTTTGCACCCTCTTCTATACTATAGGGGAACCCACATGGTCACTACACATTGTTTAACTAACAATGCACAAACCGTGAAAACACCACTACTAAAAATAGCATGTCCTCTGACATGGTTTTGAACATCCATCCATACAGTTTCCTCAAACTGTGCAGCCTATAGCTCCCATATGTCCAGCCTCACATGGTTAATAGTTACATTGTAAAATCTCTCATGTGGTTTTTACTATCCATGGGGCCTACCTTTTTTCTTAAAAAGATATCTTCTAGGATCCATACAAGACATAGACACCCCTAATACACCCATGAAATCAAATCTTATTCAGATTCATACGGAATTAATAATTGAAACAAAAAACAAAAAATATTTGTATCTCATATGAAATTCCAGGATCAAACAAATCCCCACCCCACTATAGAAATTAATCCTGAAATTTCCCTCTCAAGGGTGGTCAAGAATTGTTTGGGAATAACTTTTACCAATGAGAACATGTGGTATCCTCTTACTCCCATGTTTCATCCTATAAATGGTCATGGTACCATAGCATATGTAATAGAGGAACTAAACAGCCTCAAAGAACCATCATGATCATATCAATGAAATGAATAGGAATCTTTATAGAGTATGAATCAACTTCTAGCTCAACCTCATCAGGCAGAAAATCATGAGATGGGTCTGAATGATAACAGTATAGGTGACATACATGGACAAGTCATTCATAGCTCAGTACCTCTGAGGTAACTACAAATGATATTCTTCTGACCAAAATAACTCTATAATATCGAAGGGGCTGACATATCATGGTAAAATAATACAATGTCTCCTAATACATCTCTGTCCCGGCCTTGGTGAAACACATTAAAAGACCAAATACCCATCCCCAAACTCTATAGGTCATCTACTGTGGTCGGTATAAGATTTATATCAAGACTATTTAGTATCCATTCACTTCCTAATCAACTGGACCTACTCAAAAGTATCATACACAAGACATGGTCCCAATAAAGTTGTCTCGCCTATACTTAACGAGTATAGGTTGATCAACATGACCTACATATAAATCCTCATACCGTTCCATCTATATAGTCTCCTGATAGCTATTGTTCTAGGATAACTCATCTAGGGGTATATTCCTCTACCAATAGCCCCAAAAATATATGATGCATGATCAAATAATTTCCTCAAGAACCTATATCATATGATCTAACTAGAAATTAGTCTAATAGTTGCATGATTTTATCATAAGCACCTTTATACTTAAGTCCATGTGAAAATTCTTCCAGAAACGAGATGTAAACTATAAATTCCTATTTTAAATTATGGTTTGAGTAACCCATGAAGTCATACTATATCAATGATATAAAACATCATAAGATCAACAACATATAAGGTCTCTTTGATTGGTAGGAAATGAGTAACCTTAGTGAGCCTATCAATAACAAACCAAACTGCATCACTTTATTGAGGTCACCATAGTAAAACGGTCATGAAATCCATCATGACATCATCCCATTTTCACTCTGGAATAGGTTTCTATTTTAAAAGTATGGATGGTCACTAATGTTTCACCATCACCTTCTGATAGGTGTAACACCTCATAAAAAACCAACTACATCATATTTCATACCCAGACACTAATACTGGTGATGTAAATCACGATACATCTAGTTGATGTCGGGGTGCACTGCATGAACTAAGTAATGAAACTCCCACATCAACTCATTGTGTATCTCCACTAAAACCCATAAATGACAATGTATATATAGAACCTCATCCTCAATGATGGTCCAACTATGGAGTGGGTTCTCACCTGCCACACTTTTCCATAGGACTAAGCCCTCGGAATCTAAAATCTTCCTCATCCTCACTCTATCCAGTAGGGTAGAGGTCACAGCTAAGGATGAAAGAAAATTCTAACTCTGGCTATCCTACACTTCCAAGTGAATCTCAAATAACAATACCATAAGCTATAACTCACTATTGGCCTATTGAAATACCTATATCTGAGTCCTCCATCTCAGTGCATCAGCCACTGCAATACTCTTCTCAAGCATGTAGGAAATCTCAAAGTTGAAAGAATGTAGGTACTTAAACAGCCTCACTACCTCTGATTTAGATAAGGATGTGTAAATATATACATGAGGATTTTGGGTTTCATGTACACCACAAAACACTCTCCCAGTAAGTAATGTATCCAACAGTGAAATGCAGGAACACATACTGTTGACTCCTGATTGTGCGTCAAGTAGTTCCTTTTTTTGGCCTTATCTTTTGAGTCTCATAGGCCTTAAATCTATCCCAATGCATCATAATCTCACCAATACTGATACCTTATGTATCACAATTCATATTGTACCATATTTTATACTATGGCAGAATCAGGACCAGTGTTGAAGTCATTCTCCCTTTCAGCTCCTGAAAGGATACCTCACAATTATCTATCCACACAAACTACACACCTTTTTTAGTCAAGCTGGTATGCAGACATTATAGGAATTATAAGTCATATATGAAATTCTTGTAACATCCTGTTACCCCTAATAAACTTTGTATCTCAAATATATTATTTGTCTTCTCCTAGGAAACTACAGCTCTCACCAACTCTACGTCAATTGATACACTTATCTTTGAGGTGATATGCCACAAGAAGTGAATTGTGTCCATCAAGAAGTGGAACATTGTGAGATTAGAATATAATTGATTCTTTATCAATGTATCTAAAACAATCTTCATATGTCTGTAATGGTCAAGTTTATTATGATAATACACCGAGATATCATCCTTGAAAACCACCACAAATTAATCTAGGTAAGGATGCAACAATTTTTTCGTTAGTTCCATTAAAACTACTAGTGAATTCGTTAGACCATACGACATAACTAGATACCCATATAGACTATAACTGATATGAAAGGTTGTATTTGGTATGTCTGTCAGTAGAACAGAAACCTGATGATATAAAAATATCAAATTATTTTTTGAGAACACTTGAGATTCTAGAAGCTGATCAAAAAATTCATCTATCGGTGTAAAGGGATACCAATTCTTAACCGTCATCTAGTTCAATTTTCATTAATAGGCACATAACATAAGAGTAAAATAAACTTTTTTTGTAAAAAGAATTGATGAACCCCATAGAGAAGTACATAACTGAATAAACCAATTTGCCTCTAAATCATCTAGCAGCCTCTTGAGCTCCTAAAATTCTATCATATCCATTCCTTAAGGAGGAATCGATACCACTGTAGAATCTTGAACTAGATATATGGAAAACTCAACCTCTATCATAGGAGGTAAACTAGAAAAATCATGCTTTAAAAACATAACTAAAATTCTTCGCCACTACAAGAATGTCTACCTAACATGTTCCCTGATTATCCAGATATAAAATTGAAATATGGGATGTCATCCTACCTAACCCATGATGCTCTCATCCATCACATCTCACCTAGATGTCCCATTCCCCCTTGTGATTATAAAATAATCCATCTGTTGATGTGAAATTCACCCTATTGAGATAGAAATAAACATAGGTTTCATAAAAAATTAGTCATTCCATACTCAGTATGACATCAAACAAGGTCATCTCACAGAAAAAAGATTCTAAACGAAGTGACACCCACCAATATCAAGGGGGAACTCCCTGAACTAAAATAAATCATTCAACGGAGTATCAAGCATCATAAATACCATAGAAAACTATACCACAAGCCCAAGTATTTCCACAATAGATACAAATATAAAACTATTCAATGCACCTATGTCAAAAAGTGAAGTTACAATAGTGGGTGCTACAAGGACCATACCTCTCACTATAGAGGGTCTAGTACCCAAATCCTCAGGGGTAATTATATATAGAATATATTTTTCATGAACTGCATCTCTATGACACAACCTCACTTCCCAGAGTCAGCCCACTCTGTTCTATTGGTGAAAATGGTTCGTGGATACCTCATCCACTACCACCACCACCTCATCCTAATAAAATAGTACTGATCCAGATCCATACATAATGTAGAGCTGAGAAACCTACTCATCAACCTTGTGTTAGAGAAAACCCCATACAACTCAATACTAGAGTGGTGGTCCTAAAGAAATATTTCATGTGGAGCATAATACAGCAAGCTCAACACTTAGTTGTGACACAATCCCTCTTATTACTCTAGTATCCCCATATACCTCACTAATGATAGAAAATTGAGCTACCAATACTAACAAAATAACTGGTACTCATCTCATGGGAAGCCTTAAAATGTCCCTTCCTTCCACTATAAGTCAAACTATTGGTTCAAGAGACTATAATCCACTACTCCGTGGCCATAGATTCCCCCAATTTACACCCAATAATTAGCATTGGATTCAAAATTTCAATAATATAGTTCAATCTAAATATTTTAATCTAAAATCAAACAGGATTTTAGGGTCCTTTCTTGAAGCATCATTCCCTCGATAACTTGTCGGAAAGGCATGTTAGCACAAAATGATTTAGCTAAATAAAGAGTTCCAGGGACTCCATAACCATCATAGAACCCTTCTCCAAATACATGAACTCACTAGCCTACTTGTCCCTTAGATTCCTGAGGTATAATTATTCCTAGAACCTAGTTTATAAATAATATCAAACTATATCTTACAGCCTATCATCCTAGTTTAAAACATCCCACCAATGCTTTGCTAGTCCTCAAAGCATATAATTGATGATCTTCACTCCCCTATCAGGAGGTGTATCCAGATGCTTGAAGATCAATAGAATATTCAAAATCCACAACTCAATGTAATTTAGACCCACATACCCTAAATACATAAGAGGATGCTACTACCGGAACACATTTGTCAACTCATCTGTAGACAAGGAAGGCTATAGGGTTTCCTGACAAGTCTTCATAATGTGTAAAAACCACTCGTGAAACTATTCCATAGCACCTGTGTCTGGTAATACCTCTGGTGCTTCATCTACTAATATAGATGGATTCATTGATATCCCATGGCCCACCACCTCTAAAGCATGGTCATTGTCACCCTACAGGCATACAACTTGACGTCGCTATGGTGACATGTCTCTATAATGAAAAACACACACCTTAGAAAATAATGATATCAATTTTTATAGATAAAATCATATGAAAAGAAAAATACTTCTTATAAGAGGTCCATACATTACATAATGCTCCTATATCATGTATTTTATAAAAGGAACATCCATAAAAGTCATCAGACACACTACCTAGTGCCCATTCAAAAATAGAGTCAATTTCAAGTCTCTATTTCATAATTTCCAATTTCCATTTCATTTTCATATTTATTTCACATTTCACATTAAATGGATGTAAAAAATGGTTCAAAAATTCTTATCAATAAAGGAACATACTCCATGTGAAAAGAAATATGACATCCACCTATTCCATACCATAACATGTTCTAGTCCAAGCGACTCCTGGTCCATAACTCAACATGCCACAATTGGCTGCTTATCTAAAGACTCGACCCCAGTTTCCGAGAGTTGGTTCCTTAATTCATCATATTGGAATGATTAAAAGATAGTTGTATCTCAAAGGAATGAATAGTTTATTAGTATTGAAAATCTTATTGATATGTAAGTTCAACAATACATCTTGAAGGGAAATAAAATATATAAATTCCTTTGACAACACCCATAACTCGAAGGTTAACCTTGCATGTCATTCATGATATGCCTATTCTTGTCCTGGAAAGATGAAACAAAATAAAGGTGTTGTCTAAAATATTATGTAAGGGTATGAAATATAGAAGACGGTATCATAAACATAAACAATGGGCATGGTGAATAACTAAAAACACATGCTTTTAAAAAATAAACTCGAACACATTATGGTAGGAATAAGAGAGGAATAAATAATTCCATAATAAAATATAATCATGATTATTCTACTAGTCAAATAAACTTATGAAATTTAAATTAATAGTTTAAAAATGGTGTAAATCATAATGTCCTACATCATAACCCTAATGTCAAGGCTTCATGCCAAGATGATAAATAACCATTTTGTTAGGGCCTCGTTATAAGACAGTAGTTTGTCTTATGAGACCTACTGATGCATTGAGGGGATATAGCAGGACCTAACCATAAATTAATAATTCTAATAAATTAATAATATAAACTATGATAAACATAATCAATATATACATTCTTATTTAAAAAAAACTTCTGATATCCAAATAACTTTTCTTGAATATTAGGCATAAACACTAACCATTCAGAGTAAATCGGTGAATGGTTTTAAGATAGTACATCCAAATTCAAACTAATAATAAAACATTCAATTAAATATGGTATATGATATCATAAAATATTAATCCCAATAATAAATAAGAATCAACCAGAGTGTTGAAATAGATGAAGATACTCTTATAAAATCATTGGGTAATTCATGAGATAAATGCTTTTTGACTTTAAAAAGAAGAGTTCTTTGGGAAAAAACTTTGTATAAAACCCGATTTGAAGTAAGATATTTTTTAATAATAAAATGAGTGATTCTAGAAATATAATAGTTGATAAAAACATAGTATATATTTCCCTTGAAAATAGGTATGATTTTGTGAAATTCTTTTGAATCAGGCTTGTATTTCAGGACGAATTTGTGAAAGATCCTTTTAATACATATAACTCCCCAAAAATGAAAGTAGTATTATTATTGGTACACATATATAGAACATTATCCAAGAATTTATCATTAGTTAAAATGAAAAAAAATAATTTACTTGAGGCATATAGAGAATAAGAGTAACCCGAATGAAAATGGAGGTTCGGGTGGAAAACACATACCTTCAGTATGATAGTATTCTTCACATGATCTTAGTGTCCTGGATAAAAAAATTAAATTCATTAATTAATTTTTCCAAAAAAAATTATTTATTTAATTTATTTATTATAGCCATATAATTTTCATTTGTGGCCTTCTTGATGGGTTAAGAGGTTTGATTTTATTATTTTGGAGCGATTTTTTTTCTAGGTATTCCTGATTGGTTTAATTATATACATGTAAGGAATAAAATTTAATATGAGAATGGTTGTCTGGAATAAAATTTTTATTTTATTTTTTAACATCCATAATTTACATGATTATAAAATATATTTGGTTATTACGAGTGAATATGAATCACTATATAAAACAATAATGATAATTGTTTGGGTTAACTTGCAGTTTTTGATCACAACAAACTCATTTTGATTTATAAATTAATATAATGTGTACGAAAATATTCCAAAACATTAAATAAGTTATAATAAATATATTATAGTTTGTTTCAACCATCAAAATGGTTTTATGACAATAATTAAAGATGCTAATATAAATTGAAAATTTTTCATCCTTGAATGTGATAAATTAACATATCTCAGATGGTGTTTTCATTTCTTGTATAACAGTAGGGGAAGGAGAGATTATGATGAATTATTCCATTATCCCAAAAAAAATCTAGTACATGTAAGGTATTGTAGTTATCATAAAATTTGGATGAAAGGAGTTGACTAAAGAAAAATAAAAGAAAGGAACTTGAAATAATATAATTGAAAAGTGGAATTTACCTCTTAATGTTATCTTCCTTAAGAGACACTTTTGGGGAAAGGTTTTGGTCTTTTTATGTGGAAAATGGATGATGGACGTGGGAGAGGATCATGGGAGGAGATTTAATTATAATTTATAAAATGAAATAGTCTTGTGAGGAGTAAGGAGAAGATGGAGTGAGGGGTGTTTTATAGTGGAGGAGAGGGGTGATCTGTTAATATCTTATTCATTATTTTATTATTTCTCTCAAGACAACAGATAGTGTTGAATCATTTGAACCATAATAGTAATAAGTTCGCGTGAGTTTGAACTAATGTGCTTCCATAATATATGATTCTAGGAGTAGTGAATTTAACTGATAATGTATATATACGAAAAATTACCATATTTTATTATCCATCAAAAATTCAAATGTTTAATAAAAATCCCAAAAATTCTCCCAAACCATTTTTTTAATGGTATAATTAAAAAATGAACATCATTTTTTAAAAATATTTTTCAAAATATTATAAATTTAATTTTTAAATAAAATAATAATTTATTTGAAAAATAAAAATTTTAAAACTATAATTTATTTTATATCACCTTCAAAAATTAATCAAGATCTCATTATATTATATCCTTAAGAGAATAATATAATAATATGGGTTACTATTCATACGGGTCAAATTTTTATTCAGAAGGGTATGTTACTATTCACCAGAAATTATGATTTTCTTATCAGACTCTTAATATCTTACTGAACGCAAACGTGAATGTCATTTTTTCAAAATTCAAATCAAAGAGGTGGAAAAAATTTGATTATTGGCTTGGTTATAAAAAATAGGTGTTTTTTAGAGATTTGGTGTTTCATGAATTCAATGCTAAATTTATTTATAATTCCTTGTGGTGTTACATTATCCCCCCCTACAAAAATTTCAACCTCAGAATGACCCGAATGTTACCTCACAAAATGATTTCGGTCGTTCTTCATCATATGCTCCTCATGCTCCCATGTTGCTTCTTCAATTATATGATTTTTCCAAAGTAAATTTACCAGTCATGTCTTTTAATTCCCTAATTCCTATTTCTTAGTGTCTAGAATTCAGATAGTATCTTCATAGTAAGATAAGTGAGGTTACAATTCTATACCTTCAAAAGTGAGGATATGTGTTGGATCAAGAATGTACTTTATCACTAATAAGACATGTAACACATTGTTTACATTAGATAGGATATGTGGCATTTCCGAATTATAAGATACATCTCCAAATCTCTCCAAAAATTCATAAGGGAAAATTTACCTTAGGATCAGTTTACTTTTTGTCCTAAATATTATAACACCCTTCCATAGATATACATTTAAGAATATAAGATCTCCCACTTGAAATTTCAAATCCTTCCTTCGATTATCATCATAGATCCTTTCTCTAGTTTGATCTACTTTGATATGGGGTTTAATAGTCATTACCTTCAATTATGTTTCATCCTCAATATCTGGACCCACAATCTTCCTTTCACTAACTTCATCCCAACATGTTGGTTTACGCCATCTCTTTCCATACAATGATTCATATTGTGCCATTTTAATGCTTGAATGGAAACTATTTTTGTAGGAAACTCCACTAAATGTAAATACTAATACCATATACCTTGAAAATAAAGTGATAATGATCTAAAAATGTCTTCTAATGTTTGGATAGTCCTTTTTGATTGTCCTTCTGTTTGAGGGTGATAAACCGTACTCAATCGAAGCTCAGTATCCAAGGCCTTCCAAAGACATTATAAGAATTTTGATGTAAATAGAGGATTGCGATCATATGATATTGAAATAGGTGCTCCATGAAGTTGATCAAATAAACCATCAATGGGATGTAGGGGTAAATTTTCATTATTGTTATGACATTGATATCCCTATACTCAATGCACAACGTCATAGATACATCTTTCTTCTTACCGAAAAGAATAGGGGATCCCCATGGAGAAAAACTAGGGTGAATAAATCCTTTATCACTAAATTCATATAGTTTTTTATTCAGTTATACTAATACCATAGTGGCTATTCAATAATGAGTCTTCAATATATGTCTTGAACTAGGTATTAAATCAATATAGAACTCAACTTCCCACTCTAGAGGATTTATAGATAAATCCTCTGAAAAAAATCAATATATTATTTCACAATAGGTACATCCTCAGTTTTAATATTCCTTTCCTCACATGTAGATATTGATTTCTCATCCTCTTGAATAATTTTTTTCAGTAGAACTTATTGGGGTGGATATTGTTAAGAATCTGATGGTGACATTTCTACTCTAAAGATAAGGGATTCTACATCGTTCTCAAAAATTTTAACATCCTTGTTATTTCAATAGACTTTCACATTGTAGTTTTAATGACAATCCATACTGAGCATTATATCAAATTCAATAATAGTTATGATAATAAAATATGTAGACAAAGAATGTATATATTCTATAATGGGGACTTCCTGACACATCTTTGTTGTAATGATACATCCCTTAAGATTTCTTACTGACAACTCCCATATTAAATAAAATTGTAAATATCTAATTTTCATGGAAAACTAGGAAGATATAAATGAATTATATGATATATAATCAAATAAAACATTGGATAAGTTTGAGGAAACACTTAATGTACGTTCCAATACATCATTAAAAACTTTAATATCAGTAGTTGTGATCACATAAGCCTAGCCTTTCTCCCTTGGACTTCATTGAGAACATTTCTTTGAAACCTAGGAAAATAATTTTCATAATGTCCCCTTGATAAGTAATTTTAGCATTGAGAATTTGTATATTCTTTCTTCCCCTTACAATCCCATGATATGGTGCCTTTTTGTCTACACTTGTAACAAACACCCATACCCTTCAGGAAAGTACCCGGGTGTATCTTCCCAGAATTATCATAGGGTTAAAGGTTAACTCTTCCCTTCTTCCCCATTTCCTTATTTCCTTTTCCATTGTTTTTATCATCCATCTTCATCTCTTTCTTTCCCTTAAAATCATAAGATATAGAGAATTAATTTTCCATCATGATAGCACATGAGACTATATATTGATAGAATGATAATCTTGGGGAGACTATATCCCTTCATAGGAATGGTTTTAAACCATCAAAGAATCAATCGGCATTTCTCCTTAGATTACATATGTAGTCTGTGACATGTCTTACTAACCTTGTGAAGTTAGCTTCATACTTTGCAATATTCTCATCCTCATTTTGTGTTAGATTCCAAAACTATCTTTCCAGGTCTTCATTTCTGTTCATGAGGGATGTATTTTTCTAAGAACATTTAATTAAAATCCCTCCAATCCATTTATTCTATTTCTTCATCCTCATTTTATTTGAGTTGTTGAACACTGATGATCTTCATCTCCTGATAAATGATAAACTTACATAAAAACATTATTTATTTTGTTACATCCCAAAGTGAGAAATATATTCTCTAATGAATTTATCCACTACTATGCTACAAATGGGTTGTTGTCCCATTAACTGATGGAGTTTGTTGTCATATAATGCAGTTTAACATAGATCCTCCATGTTATGGATCTAGATGCTCCATATGGGTATGGTTATTATTTATAACCTGAGTCCACTATCCTAGTGTAGTTATATGTTTCTCAGTACCAGTTGTATTACTAGTTCCAACATCATTATCTTACATCCGAGGGAAATCCATATATGGAACACATGCGTTCATGAGGTTTCCATTCCATCTAGAAGGTTCCATTTCTAAAAAATGGCATACACTAGATTATGTTGTGAATCATAATGTATAATCTCAACATAGAAAACTACATAGCATAATATTGATATCCTATACATAGATAATATAATAATCATAAACATGGTTTCTATGAGAAAAAATTGGCATTTAAATCCTTCATGATTTCTTATAATGATTATGTGAATTATCCTAAGAATATCCCCAGGGAGTGTCAAACTATGTGTGTAGTAAGGCCCATTATCGTGTACCAGGATACCCCAGGTCAATCCCAAAACTCCTTGTCATAGTTTTTACTCTTTGGTACATCTATTCCAGAACCACATCCACTTGTAGTATCCATATAGGTGTGTATTTTATAAAAAGATCCACATAATATATTCATTACCAAAATTCCCAGATTTTCTTGTATGTTTATCCTCAAATTATATCTTAGGGGTTTTCCCCTAATCTATGTTTTCTAAATATAGATTCTAGGTTATCTACTAAACATCCTCAAATAGAAATAGTAAGGACTCATCCCATGTTTCCCATAGCAAGTTCCTTAATTCATTATATTGGCATGAATACAAGAAATTTGTATCCATAAGGAATGAATAGTTTAGTTGTTTTGGAAAATCAAATACATAGGTAAGTTCAAAATTATAACTTGAAAGCAAATATAATATAAAAACTCCTTCAACAACATTCATAACTCCTACGTTATCCCTTTATTTCATTCATAATATACATATTCAAGTCCTAGGAAAATGAAAAAAATGAAAAGGGTGAGATAAAATGTGCATTAAGGGTAATAAATCCATCAAAAGATATCATAATCATAAACATTAGGAATGTCAAATAACTAAAACACATGCCTTTAACAAATTAACATGAACACATTATGGAAGGAATAAGAGATGAATAAATAATGGCATAATAATGCATAATAATGGGTATTCTACTAGTCGACTAACCTCATGAACTTTCAATTAATAGTTTCAAATTGTGGGAATGCATAATGTTGAATATCATAACCATAATGTCAAGGCCTCATTCCAAGACCGTAAATAACTATTTTGTCAAGGCCTCGGGTCATGGCCATATTTTGTCTCATGTGACCTATTGATGCATTGAAGAGATATAGGTGGCCCCAACAATCAAATACTAAGTCCAATTCATTCCTAATATAAACTAGTATAAACATAAGAAACATATACATTCGTATTGAAAATAACATTGGAAATGTAAATAACATTCCCCGAACATTAAGCATAGACACTAACTGTTCAGAGTAAATTGGTGAATGATTTTCAGATAGCACATGCACAGTCAAACTAATCAAAAACAATTCAATTAAATATGTTATATTATATCATAAAATATTAATCCTAATAATATATAAGAATAAATAAGAGTTTTGAAATAGATGAAGATACTCTTATAAAATCATCGAGTAATTCTTGAGATAAATACAATTTTACTTTGAAAAGAATAGTTCTTTGGGAAGAATCTTTGTCTACAACTAGATTTGAAGTAATATAGTTCTTTAATAAAAAAATGAGTGTTTTTATAAATAGAATATTTGAAAAAGAGATATTATATATTATCCTTTAATATAGGAAAAAATTTCATAAATTTCCTTGAATCAGGATTCTAATTTGAGAAGAATTTTTGAAATATCCTTTTATAACATAAAAATCCCTATAAATGAAAGTAGGATTCATATTGGTAGACATATATAGAAAGTTCAAGAAGAATGAGAGTAACCCGAATGAAAATAGAGATTCGAGAAGAAAACCCTTACCTTAAGTCTGATGGTATTATTCACATTATCTTAATGTCCTTGATAATAAAATTAAATTCATTAATTAATTTTTCCAGAACCTATTATTTATTTAATTGATTTATTATAGCCTTATTATGTTTATTCATGTCCATATTGATGGGTTTACAGGTTTGATGTTATTTTTTTTGAGCGATTTCTTTGTTGGTATTCATGATCAGTTTACTTATATACTTGTAAGGATAAACATGTTAGATGAGAATGGTTGTCCATAATAGAATTTGTATTTTATTTTTTAACATCCATAATATTACATGGTTATAAAATTCATTAGGTTATTGGGTGTGAAGATAAATCACTATATAAAAAATTAATGATAATTTCTTGGGTTAATTTGTGGTAATTTATCACAACAAACTCATTTGGATTTATAAATTAATATCATGTGTACATAAATATTACTAACCATTATATAAGTTATAATAAATATATAAAAACTTTGGTTCAACCATAAAAATGGTTTCATGACCATATTTTAAGATGGTAATATAAATTGAAAACTCTTTGTCCTTCAATGTGATAAATTAACACATCTCGGATGGAGTTTTCATTTCTAGTATAAAAGAAGTGTAAAGATAGATGATGATGAATTATTCCATTATCACAAAAAAATTCTAGTACATTTATGTTATTAGAGTTATCATAAAATTTGTATGAAATCAGTTGAGGAAAGAAAAATAAAATAAGGGAACTCAAAATAAATGAAATTAAAAGAAGAATTTACCTCTTGATGCTATCCTCATTGAGAGCCTATTTATGGGAGATGTTTTGATCTTTTTATGTGACCAAACGATGATAGATATGGGGGAGGATATTGGGATAATATTTAAGTATAATTTTTACATGGAAAAAAGGTTTGAGAGTAGTAAATATAATAGGGATTCAGGGGGGTTTTATAGTGGAGGAGAGGGGATATTTTTTAATATCTTATTGATTAATTTATTATTCCCATAAAGAAAACCAAGAGCATTGATTCATGTGACCAATAACATTAATAAGTGCATGTAATGTCTAACCAACTATGCTTATATCATCTATGATTCTAGTAATAGTGAATTTAACTGATAATGTATATATATATATATAATTACCATATTTTATTATTCATAAAAAATTTGAGTATTTCATAAAAATATCAAAATTTTATCCAATCCATATTTTGACATGTAGAATTAAAAAAAGAACAAAATATTTTGAAAATATGTTTCTAAATATGATACATTTAATTTTTAAATAAAATCACAATTTATTTGAAAAATAGCAATTTTAAAACTATAATTCATTTTATATCACCTTGAAAAAATAATAATGATCTCAGTATCTTATAACCTAAAGAAAATAAAATAATAATATTTTTTACTATTTATAGGGGTCATATATACTATTGATAAGGGTATGTTACTATTCACCAGAAATTATGTTTGTCTTATCAGGTTCTTAATATCTTACTGAACGGAACCGTGTATGTCTGTTTTTCAAAATTCAAATCAAAGAGGTAGAAAAATTATGTTTACTAGCTTGGTTATAACTATGTGGTGTTTTTTAAAGACTCAGGGTTTAATGAATTCAGTGTTAAATTTATTTATAAATCCTTCTGGTGTTACATTCTCCCTCCCCCTACCAAAATTGTTTCCTCAAAATTACATGAATGTTACCTCACAAAAATATTTCGGTAGTTCTTCATCACAACCTCCTTAAGATCCCATGTTGCTTCTTCAATTATATGATTTTTCCAAAGTACCTTCACTAGTCATGTCAACCAGTTTCTCAAAACCTGTTTCTTAGTTTCTAGAATTCAGATAGGATCCTCTCAATATGATAAGTGAAGTTTGAATTCTATACATTCAAAATTGAGGATATACATTGGGTATAGAATGTACTTTCTCAACAATTAGACCTGTAACACATTGTTAACTTTACATAGGCTAGGTGGAATTACCAAATGATAAGCTACAGATCCAACTCTCTCTATAATTTCAGAGGATCCAATATACCTGGGTCTCAGTTTCCCTTTCTTCCTAAATCTTATAACAATGATCCATAGAGATACTTTTAATAAAACATGATCATACACATGAAATTAAAAATCCTTCCTTTGATTATCATTATAGATATTTTTTTTACATTAAGCTACTTTTATATGGGGTTGAATAGTCTTTACCTTCAATTTTTTTCCTCCACAAGCTTTGAACCCACAAGCTTCCATTCACCAATGTCATCCCAACATGTTGGTGTATGTAATCTTCTTCCATACAATGATTCACATTGTACCATTTGAATGCTTGAATGGAAACAATTATTGTAGGTAAACTCAACCAAAGGTTAATAATGATCCCACATACCTTGAAAATAAAGTGATAATGATTTTAACTTTTCTTTTAATTTTTTGATTGTCCTTTATTATTTTCTATCAGTTTGAGGGTGATAGGCGGTACTCAATTGAAGCTTAGTATCTAGAGATTTCCGAAGACATTTCTTGAATTTTGATGTAAATAGAGGATCTCAATCCAACACTATTTAAAGAGGTGCTCCATAAATTTGATAAAATAAATCATC
Organism: Viscum album; assembly: GCA_963277665.1. NCBI lineage: Eukaryota > Viridiplantae > Streptophyta > Magnoliopsida > Santalales > Viscaceae > Viscum > Viscum album. The sequence goes on along the minus strand of OY728151.1, from coordinate 1,443,899,346 downwards.
AATGTGATGTAGGGGTAATTGTTCTTTATTTTTATAACATTTATCTCCATGTACTCAATTCACAACCTCATAGATCCATCCTTCTTTTTACCGAAAAGAACAGGGGCTCCCAATGGAGAAACACTAGGGTGAATTAATCCTTTATCACATAGTTCCTATAGTTTTCTAATCAGTTATACTAATTCCATTATGTCCATTCTATAATGAGTCTTTAATATAAGTCTTGAACCATGAATTAAATCAATAGAGAACTCAATTTCCAGCTCTTGAGGATGTCCAGATAAATCCTATGGAAAAACATCAATATACTCTTTCACAATATGTACATCTTTAATATTAATATTCCTTTACTCACTCATAGATATTGAGTTATCATCCCACTTAATAATATTATTCAATAGGTCTACTTGGGGTAGATCTAGATAAGAATCACATGGTGATGTTTCTACTCTAATGATAAGGGATTATATATCATTCTCAAAACATGTAACCTGCTTATTATTTCACTGGATTTTCATGTTGTATTTTGAAATAAAATTCATACTTAGGATTATATCATATTCAATCATGGTTATGATAATAAAATCAGTAGATAATGAATACCTATATTCCATAATGGGGACTTCCTAACACATGTTGGCTGTAATGATACCTCCCTTATGATTTTTGACTGAGAACTCCCATATTAAATCAAATTCGAAATATCTAATTTTCTTGGAAAACTAGGAAGATATGACAGAGTTAGATGATCCATAATCATATAAAACATTGGATACGTTTGAGGATAAAATTAATGCACCTTCAACCACATCATTAGGAACTTCAATATCAGCAGTTTTGATCTCATAAGATTGGAATTTCTTTCTTGGCCTTATTTGGGGAACATTAACTTGACACCTATGAAAATAATTTTCATAATGTACCCTCTATATGAAATTGTAGTTTTGAAAATTTGTAGATTATTTCTTCTTCTTACAATACCGTGATATGTGGCTTGTTTCTCCACACTTGTAACAAACACCCATACCCTTCAAGGAAGTACCAGGGTGTCTCTTCCCAAAATTATCATAGGTCCAAAGGTCAAATAATGCCTTCCTCCCCATTTCCTTATTTCATTTTCTAGAGTTTTCAGCAGCCCTCTTCATCTCTTACATTCCCTTAAAATCATAAGACATAGGGAATTCATTTTCTATATTGATAGCACATGAGACTACATATTCATAGGATGAGAATATTTGGGAGACTATATCTCTTTATAAGAATGGTTTTAAAACCTCAAAGAATCAATCAATATTTCTCCTTGGATTACATATGTAGTTCGTGACATGTCCTTATAACCTTGGGGAGTTAGCTTCGTACTTTGCAACATTCTCATCCTCTTTTTGTCTCATGTTCCAAAACTATCATTCCATATCTTCTAGTTTTTCATGAGGGAAGTAATTTTCTAAGAATATTTACTTAAAATCCCTCCATTAAATCTATTATATTTCTTTACCATCCTTTTTGTTTTGAATTATTGACCACCACTGATCTGCATCACCTGATAGATGATAAACTGCCATGAAAAACTTATCTATTTAGTTACATCCCAAAGAGAGAAATATCTTCTCTAATTAATTTTCCATTACTCTACTTAAAATGGGTTTCTATTCCCATTAAATGATGGAGGCTATTGACACCTAAAACAGTTTAACATAGCTCCTCCTTATTATGTATCGGGATGCACTATACAGGTATGGTTATTGTTCACAGCCAAAGTCAACTATCCCAGTATAGTTATAAGTTTTTTATTACCAGTCGTAGTACCAGAGCCAATATCATTATCTTTCATCAGAGGGAAAACCCTACATGTGACACATGTGTTCATGCGGTTTCCATTCCATTAACAAGTTTCCATTCCTAAATAATGTCATACACTAGATTAGGTTCTAAATCATAATTTATAATTTCAAAATGTAAAAATACAGAGCATAAATTGATATCCGATACATAGATAATCTCCTATCATAAACATGGTTTCTTTGAGGAAAATTAAAATTTAAATCCTTCATGATTTCTTGTAAAGAAAATGTGAATTATCCTAAGAATATCCCTCTGTAGTGTCAATCTAGGTGCACAGTAAGGCCTATTGTTATGTACCAGGATACCACGGGTCAAGCTTGAAACTCCTTGTCGGAGTTGTTACTCCTAGGTACATATGTGTCAGAACCACATCCACATGTAGTATTTATATAGGGGAGTATTTTCTTAATAGATCCACATAATATATTCCTTAATAAAATTATATATTTTTCTGGTATGTTTATCCTCAAATTATATCTTAGGGATTTTCCCCAAATTTATGTTTTCTAAATCTAGTTTACATGTTATCATCTAAACTTCATCTAATACCAACAGTAAGGACCCCTCCCCAGTTACCCATAGCCAGTGCCTTAACTAATTATATTGGAATGATTATAAGAAATTTGTATCCCAAAAGAATGAATGGTTTTTTTTGTTTTGGAAAACCAAATACATAAGTAAGATCAACATTACAACTTCAAAGGAAATAAAATATTGAAATTACTTCAACAAAATCCATAACTCATATATTATCCATGTATCTCATTCATAATATACCTATTCAGTTCCTAGAAAAATGAAACATAAGAATAGGGTGAGATCAAATGCTCATTAAGGGTAAGAAATACTACAGAAGATATCATAAACCTAAACATTAGGCATGGGGAATAACTAAAAACTCATGCATTTAAAAAATAAAATTGAACACACTATTGAAGGAATAAGAGATGAATAAATAATGCTATAATAAAGCATAATCATTGGTAGTCTAATAGTCAATTAACCTCGTGAAATTTCAATTACATGTTTCTAAATGAGGGAATGCATAATGTTGGACATCACAACTATATAGTCAAGGAATCAAACCAAGACCTTAAATAATCATTTTGTCAAGGCCTCAAGTCAAGGACATCTTTTGTCTCATGAGACCTACAGATACATTTAGGGGCTATAGCAGGCCCCAACCATAACATACTAAGTCCAACTCATTCCTAATATAAACTGGTATAATCATAAAAACATATACATTCATATTCAAACTAACGTTGGAAATGTAAATAACTTTACCGAAACATTAATCATAAACACTAACCATTAAGAATAAATTGGTGAATGGTTTTAAGATATAATATCCATAGTCAAACTAATCATAAACCAATAAATTAAATATGGATGATGATATCATAAAATATTAATCAAAATAATACCTAAAAATCAACAAAAGTGTTGAAATAGATGATGATACTCTTATAAAATCATCGAGTAATTCTTGAGATAAATACAATTTTACTTTAAAAAGAATAGTTCTTTTTGAAAAATATTTTTACAAAACCATAAGTGAATTAATATATTATTTTCATAATAAAATTATTGATTTTATAAATATAATGGTTTCTAAAAACATATCGTAGAGTTCCCTTGAAAATAAGTAAGAATTAGAGAAATTCCCTTGAATCGAGCTTGTATTTCAGGAATAATTTTTTAAATATTCTTTTATAACATATAATTAACAATTAATTAATGTAGTATTATGGTTTTTACACATATATATATCTTTTATATGGAATTTATCTGTATTATGTATGAATAAATAATAATTTAATTTTGGTAAGTATAGAATAAGTGTAACCCTAATGAACATGGAGGATCGGGTAGAAAACTTCTACCTTATGTCTGATGGTGTTCTTCACTTGATCTTAGTGTCCTGGATAAAAAAATTAAATTCATTTATATATTTTTTTAGAATCTATTTTTTTATTTAATTCGATTTATTATATCCTTATTATGTTCCTTCATGGCCTTATTGATGGATTAAGATGTTAAATTTTATTATTTGAGAGTTTTTTCTTCCTTGGTATTCATTACCGGATTACTTATATTCATGTAAGGATAATCATGTAAGATGATAATGGTTGTCCAGAATATATTTTTTGTTTTATTTTTTAACATCTAGAAAATTACATGGTCATAAAATTCATTGGGTTATTTGGAGTGAAGATGAATCACTATATAAAACTTTAATGATAATTGTTTGGGTTAATTAGCGGTCTTTGATCACAATGAACTCATTTATATTTATAAATTAATATCATGTGTAAAAAAATTATACAGAACCTCAAATAAGTTATAATACATATATTATATTCTGGTTCAACCATCAAAATGGTTTCATGATCAGAATTGAAGATGGTAACAAAATTGAAAACATGTTGTCCTTCAATGTGATAAATTAACACATCTCGGATAGTATTTTCATTTCTAATATAAAATAAGGGAAATGATATATGATGATGAATTATTCATGTAAGAAGCCGAAACTTTGTTTCTGGTATGTTTTATTTTTTTCTGGAGTTTTTGGGAAAAATAATATTTCTGGAAATTTTTGAAGTACACGCCGTGTACTTTCGGAGTACACACCGTGTACTCTTTTCCCGCTCGAAACCATGTATTGTCCGTGTCCGGGCCACACACACATTGTGTAGGGGTGATGTGGAGGCCATTTTTGGAGGAGTATGGAAAGACCTAGTACACGCCGTGTACTCTAAAAGTACCCACCATGTACTTTCTTTTTCTTTCATTAAAAAGACTGGGGTCACGCCTAATCGAGAGAAAGGTCTTCTTCTCCATCTTTTTCATTCGAGAGTTTCGAGAATCTACAGATCCGAAACGAGCCCCCGTTCCTCCTTCTGTTCTCCTAATCGATCATCATTGATTGCGTTGGAATCACAGTGGTGAGTTCTCCCATCTTATTGAGCATTGTTTTCCAATTCCTCTTTTTTCTCAAGTTATCATGGGATGAGTTTTTTTTTGACATTTTCTCAAATCTTCATCATTCTAAAGATAATTTGTCGTCGTGGTTCACATATATTGATCTCCTAGGATCAAGGTTGGTGGTTTGTGCCTTTATGTAGAAAGTTGTTGAATATTATGTTCCATTTTCACCAATACCATTGAGCGGGGTATTGCATGTTTCCTGTTTTGCCTTTATTATTTTCTTGCCTTGTTGATATGCCTATTTAGTGGTCGTTTCTTGTGAATAGGGTAAATTGTGTTTTGTTCTAAATGCTTTCCATGCTTGTTTTCTTGTTCGGAATTTTCCAGTTGCAATGCCTAGTTGTAGGATAGTGGAACTATTGCTTTGTTATGTTGTTGAGCCTTAGAATGATAGCCAAGTAGTTCTTGAGGTTTACTTGGATGATACACACACACTATACATATTTATTTTACACAGGGCTGCGAGAACCTAGTGTAGTGGACCATAGGGTGAATGGATGTAAGGGCTTCTCCAGAGTGTCTTAAATTACGATGCGAGACCACAAGGGGGAATTGACATTGAGTGATTACTCAGAGATTTTTTAGTTCCTTGACGTGGGCCACAGTGGGAATAGACGTTGAGTGCTTCCCCAAAGGGCCTTTATCATGATACAAGACTATAGGGGGAATTGATGGTGAGTGCTTCCCCAAGGAGTCTATTCTTAAGCTTAACCAAAGGGGTGAGACTGTGTGTGCCTCCCAGAGGGTTGCTAGTACTTGTAGGTTGAACCTTAGGGGTTAGACTATGAGAACTACCCAGAGGATACCTTTTTGTTCTACTAGCTTGAGTAGCTATTTCTTGTTTGTAGAATATATGCTAGAATATGTGGAATGTTATTGTTGTTTATTATCTTGTCTACTGCTTACTATTCAGTGCTTACTTTACATTACCTGCCATATATTCACTGACTGTTAGGCACAGATATTTGGGTGGTTTCCTATTGGGAATTTGTCTCACACCCTGTTTGGGTCATGATTTTGGGCCCAAAAAGATTATGTTGTTGTAATTATAGATAAGGGCAAGCACCCTTCTACTTCAGGTTATTGATTGAACTGGAGCTGGAGAGCATGGGACTAAGCCGAGGCTTACGATGCTGAGGAGTTTCTCATCAGTTTTTTTTTGTACTTTGGATTAGTACTGTAGCATTGTGACTTGTTTGGCTATTTTCCTAGAAATATATGTATCATGCATCATTTCATATTTTTATGCTCCAGTTGTTTATTTGTTAGTCTTCCACTGTTTACCATTTAGTCTTGTATGCATGTCTTCTGTTTCCGCTATTGTTGTTATTTGTTTCCTCTTCCTCTGTGTACTCTTTCAATGAGGGCATAGTTTCCCCACTATCACACCCAAGGCCCTAGCTGCTAGTCAGAAGCCTCTGGAGTTTGGGGAAATGCGCTTGAGGACATGTGACCAACCGGGTACGAGGCGCCTCTGGGAGGCTTCCGAAACTGGGACATTACAAAGTGGTATCAGAGGGTTTATTTTCTCTTGAATTACTGTTGGGAGCCTTTATCTAGGGATAGGATGGATTTGGTATTTGGTATTAAGATGTGCCAGGGAGTAGCTAACTCATTCACAAGGAAAAACCATACTACCTCGTTAATTGCAGTTTTCTGGTTTTAAGATTTTACGGTTGAGAAGATTTCACCTAGAGTGATTCACCTGACTTGTGTTGTTATTGTTGTTGCTATTCTGGTTCTATTTCTATCAAAACCCGATGAGATGAGGGTATGCCATCTCATCCATCATATGGGAACTTGTTAGAAATCACTTACCATGCATTATTTCCATGCCATCTAGGGTGCATTTGCAATTGCATGTTGTTGTGATAGGATTTGTGTATATTATGCATTCTGTTGTGATAGATGCTTGATAGAATCTTTGTGAACTTGTTAGAGGATTTTTTTATTCTACTTTGCTTAAGTGAACAACAAATTTTGATTCTTAAGGTGTCATGGGCCATCTTGAATTGGAAATTGGTGGATCATGATCTTGTTTTCTCTTGTCTATGACTGCAGGAGATGCCAAGATTTGATTCGCGGGGAGTATGGGATCTCATGAATCAGAATTTGGCACCTCTTTTCCTTGTTTTCTGTGTTTTCTGGGCTTCTGTGCAGTTTCTAAGCTACTACCCAGAAAAACGCAGAATACACGATGTGTACTTTTGACTACACTTTGTGTAGTTTTTAGACCATGTCACTGACCGTGTGAGAGGGGACACGCTGTTATAGAAATAACTTCTGGAAGACACCATGTACGGTAGGTACACACCATGTCGTTTAGATCCATGTACGCGACCGTGTCACTAACAACACGGTCCAGGGAAGCTCGAGTAGAACACGCCATGTTGGTAAGGAACACGCCATGTATTCTTGTTCCAGGTACCCGGCTGTGTCACAAACAACACGGGACGGTGTTCTCTCCCCCTATACATGCCGTGTTTGTTCGGAACACATCGTGTAAGGGTCAGCCGTGTACTTATCCATGTTTCCAACAACACATGTCAGGAAAATTCTTCAAGGACACGTTGTGTTTGTTCAGAACACGCCGTGTAGTCTCAGCAGTGTAGTCGGCCATGTATCTAACAACACCGGTCATTGATACCTTGTCTACTACACATCGTTTCCACAGGGAACACGCCATTTAGTCTTATTTTACGAAGACCATGTGGGTTAGCCGTGCAAGGAGACACAAGCAGGGGAGTGGAGTTAAGTACATGTCGTGTAGAGTTTATACACGCCGTGTAGTCATGTTTTGTAAATCTTGTGTGTTTCCTTCACCTTTTTTCATTTTGTACTACTTGGTTCTATGTACTTATTTTCCTAATCTAAGGTATGATTTTGATCTTTCAGAGCTATGCCTCTGAGATGTCCTCCGGTTTCACGTCAGCTTTTAGGCAGTGATCAGACGCCAGATATGGCTGGTCAGGGACCTCCTACCGATCCTCCAGTCAGGCCAGCCTTGGCACCGGCTGTCATACCAGTTGCAGGCGCTAATGCGCTGTTCAGGGAGGGTTTTATGAGGATGATCCAGACCTTTCAGGGAGCACCGCCTCCTGCCATGACTATGGAAGACCTGACGCGGGTTTTCCAGCAGCAGCAGCATCCTACTTTCTCGGGAGAAGGAGGACCACAGGCTGCAGAGTCATGGCTGGAATCCATGCTAACTATCTTCAAGCATTTGGAGACACCTCCATAGAGGTGGGTCAAGCTCTCCACCTACATGCTTCGAGACTCCGCCAGGAGGTGGTGGGACGTGATCTCACATTCGGGTCATCAGAATGTTATGTCTTGGGAGGAGTTCCAATGCGTGTTCTACGACTACTTCTACCCAGAGACCCTGAGGGCCGATCAAGCCTGGGAGTTTTTGAGTATAGAGCAGGGTAATTTTTCTGTCATGGAGTATTCCTATCATTTCTCTCAGATGTAGCGTTTCACACCCCTCTGGGATGGAAGTGTGGTGTTCTTAGTAAGGAAGTTTGAGGATGGTCTCAGGCGGGAGATCCGCTCACAGGTGAATATCTTCCAGTTGACTTCCGTCACTTCCATCATCAACCAGGAACTGATTACAGAGTGTAATTTGAGAGACTTCGGAGCTGTGAGTCAGGGCTGTTCTGCTTCCAGATCTAGTGTTCCTCCAGTTGACAGCAGGAAGCGCTGTAGGGATCCTATCCATGGTGATCCGAGGAGGCGAGATACATCTTCAGGTAGCCAGGTCGTATGCTACCAATGTGGAAGGGTAGAGCACATGAGGTCGTAGTTCCATAGATACCCAGTGGAGTCCCTATATTACGGTAAGATGGGTCACCTTCAGCATTTCTGTCAGGTTTTCTCACCAGTTTCTGGTGATGGGGGTTCTTCCATGACTCCTCGTTCAGGAGCAGCACCACCAGTTTCACACAAGTCGGGGAACTGGAGTTCTTCTTGCCATTCAGGCTGAGGTAGAGGTCAAGGACATGGTAGTCAGTCACTGGTCCTTCAGCACAAACATGGAGGTTCAGCTTAGAGTGGTCACGCAGGGTCACAGAGCCGCGGGGTAGGACAGACTTTTGTGGTAGATCAGACCTATCAGGAGAAGGATCTCAGACCTTCTACAGTTCGAGGTATGATTTTAGTAGCCTCAGGTTTATCTTCAACTCTTTTCGATACTAGTGTTATCCATAGCTTTATCTCTGTTGTTGTTGTAGAGATCCTTGGGCTCTGTATCTTTTCTTCTGCCGACTCGTTGACACTAGACACACCTTTGGGGATGAGGACATCTAGTGTACACCAGTGTAGAGAGTTCCGTCTTGAGGTTGTAGGGTATCGTTTCTTATGGGATCACTATATCATAGATATGATGGGCTATAATTTCATCCTTAGGATGGATTTGTTGGTTTCCTTCTAGGCAGTCGTCGAATGTTATTGCCGCAGAGTGAGTTTCGTTTCACCAGAGGGTGAATCTTTTCTTCATAGAGGCGAATGGGATGTTCAGGCGAGTCGAGCAGGACTCGAGCATCATGGGCTAGGAAGGGTGATAGCCCAGATTTCTAGTCTTTATCTGGATGATCAGGAAACATGTCAGCTCGACTTTCCTCCAATGGTGGATCGTTTCATGGATGTATTTCCGTAGGTCTTTTCAGGTTTGCCTCCGGAGCATGAGGTATAATTTTCTATTGATCTCATTCCAGGAGCAGCACCGGTGTCCATTCATCCTTATAGGATGGCTACAACTGAGTTGCAAGAGCTCAAGAAGCAGTTGGAGGAGTTTCAGGCAAAGGGTTTCATCCAACCCAGTACTTCTCCTTGGGGTTCACCTATCCTGTTTGCGAAGAAGGCAGATGGTACCCTTCAGCTTTGTGTGGATTATTGGAAGCTGAACCAGTTGATGGTCAAGAACCGATATCCCTTACCGATGATCGATGACCTATTTGATCAGCTTGGAAGAGCCCAGGTGTTCTCGAAGATCGACTTGAGGTCCGGTTATCATCATTTGCACATTAGACCATCAGATATACCTCGAAAGCCTTCAGGAGCAGGTATGGTTTTTACGAGTATACAATCATGTCGTTCGGTCTCACGAACGCCCCTGCAGTCTTCATGGCACTGATGAACCAAGTGTTCCATCCTTACATGGACTCCTTCGTCGTGGACTTTGTGGACGATATCTTGGTGTACTCTCACACTCGATACGACCATGCTACCCATCATGATATCGTTCTGAGTACACTGAGAGAGCATTGAATTTATGCTAAACTCTCGAAGTGCCACTTTTGGATGGATCAGATTCACTTCTTGGGTCACGTCATCTTAGAGGCAGGAGTATTTATGGACCCAGAGAATGTGAGAGGTGTAGTTTCTTAGGAGTAGTTGAAGAACATTTTTGAGGTGCGGAGTTTCCTAGGGATGGCTGGATACTACAGGTGCTTCATTCAGGACTTCTCACGCCTAGAATCACCTCTGACAGGTCTGACCAAGAAGGGGGCGAAGTTCTTATGGTCAGATTCTTGTGAGTAATCCTTTCAGGAGCTGAAGGGAAGGTTGATTTCAGCATTGATACTAGTCTTTCCAGAGCCAGGGAAGAGCTACACTATTTATTATGATGCTTTAGGTACCAGGATGGGTGTTGTGCTTATGCAAGGAGATGGAGTCGTTGCGTACGGGTCTCAGCAGTTGAGGCCAGATGAGAGTAACTACCCGATGCACGATCTGGAGTTGGCAGTTGTTGTTCATGCCTTATGCTATTGGATACATTACCTTCTGGGAGATCACTTTGTAGTGTTCACTAACCACAATAGTCTTAGGTACATCTTCACTCAGCGTGATCTAAATCTGAGACAGCACAGGTGGGTCAAGTATCTTCAGTCTTTTGATTTCGAGCTTGCCTATATGCCGGGAAAGGGAAACGTAGTGGCAGATGCATTGAGCAGGAGAAATCATATTCAGGCAGTTCAGGAGGCCAATAGTGAGTGGTAGCTTATGGCTATGTTCTCTCAGATGCATCTAAAGGTGCATGACAAACAGGGATAGACTTCCCAATATTCTGTATTTGTTACCTCTATACTACTTGATCGGGTACGGATGAGGTAGTTATCAGACTCATAAGGCTTAGTCCTATGGGAGAGTGTGTCAGGAGATGACGCTCTTCCTGGATGGATAGTGGGTGAGGATGAGATCTTGTGTTTCTAGGGACGTGTATGGTTTCCAATAGACATACGCGAGGATCTTATGCGGGATTTTCAATCCTCAGTTTTTGAAGTTCATCCAGGCGTCACCAAGATGTATCGGGATCTTCATCACCAGTACTGGTGGCTAGGTATGAAGAGGGATGTTGCTGGTTTTTTTATGAGATGCTCTACTTGTCATTAGGTGAAGGTGGAGCATCAGCGACCATCAGGCCTTTTACAGTAGTCACTCATTCCGGAGTGGAAGTGGAACGATATCACGATGGACTTCGTGACCAGATTTCTGAGGTCACCACGAGGGAATGATGTTGTTTGGGTGGTCGTTGATACGCTTATGAAGGTCTCACACTTCTTGGAGATCAAGGAGACCTTTAGTGTCAATGATCTAGGACAAATTTACATCAGGGAGATTGTGCGTCTGCATGGAGTTCAACAATCCATTGTTTCAGATAGGGATGTGTGCTTTACTTCTTAGTTCTTGCAGGGACTTCAAATGGCCTTGGGTACATAGGTACTTCTGAGTACAACATACCATCCCGTGACAGATGGCCAGTCCGAGCGTACGATCCAGGTGCTTGAGGATATGCTCCAAGCTTGCATTCTAGACTTTGGCGGTTTTTGGGAGAACAATATTCCTCTAGTGGAGTTCTCCTACAAAAATAGTTTTTAGGCAACCATACAGATGTAAACATACAAGGCTTTGTACGGTAGGCCATGCCGATCACCCTTATGCTAGCTGGAGGCAGGAGAGGCAGCTTTTCTGTGACCTCGTCTTGTTCAGGAGACTTCGGAGAAGATAAAGTTGATTCAGAAGAGGATTCCTACAGCACAGTCTATACAGAAGTCTTATCCTGATCAACAGAGACGACCTATGGAGTTTGAGGTCAGGGATCAGGTTTTCCTACGTGTCACACTAAGTTTGGGACACAAGAGGATTCAGAGACAGGGTAATCTTTCACCGCAGTATGTTGGGCCATTTAAGGTACTGGAGAGAGTTGGTCCGGTTGCCTATCGGTTGTAGTTACCTCAGATATACCGGTCCATGCACGACGTCTTCCACGTCTCTCAGCTCCGACGTTACTTTTCAGACCCGTCTCATGTCTTTCAGCCTGAGGAAGTTGAGCTCGAAGCGGATGCATTGTTTGAGTAGAATCCCATTTGGATTGACGATCACAGTTTGAAGGTTCCCTATGGGCGGTATGTTCCTCTGGTATGAGTGCTATGGCAGCATGGGAAAGTATAGGATGAGACCTGGGAGAGGGAGGCCAATGTATAATCCTAGTGGCCAGTGCTGTTCAGGGTTTCTCCTTCTCCGCCTCGTTAGGGAAATTTGAGGACGAATTTCTTTAAGGGGGAAGTTTGTAAGAACCTGGATCTTCATTTCGGGTATGTTTTCCTTTTTATGGAGATTTTGGAAAAAATAATGTTTCTGGAAATTTTTGAAGTATACGCCGTGTACTTTCTGAGTACACGCAGTGTACTCTTTTCCCGCCCGAAGTCGTGTGCTAGCCATGTCTGGGCCACACACACGGTGTGTAGGGGTGACATGGAGGCCATTTTTGGAAGAGTACGAAAAGACCTACTACACGCCGTGTACTCTAAAAGTACACTCTGTGTACTTTCTTGTTTTTTCATTAAACGGACTGGGGTCACGCCTAATCAACATAAAGGTCTTGTTCTCCAGCAACTTCGTCCGAGAGGACCAGGAATCCGTGGATCTTCGACAAGCCCCCGTTCCTCCGTCTGTTCTCTGAATTGATCGTCGTCGATTGCGTTGGAATCACAGCGGTGAGTTCTCCCTTCTCCTTGATCTTTGTTTTCCAATTCCTCCTTTTTATCATGTTATCATGGGTTGAGTGTTTTTGATGATTTCTCAGATCATCATCATTATAATGATAATCTGTCCTCATGGTTCACATATATCGATCTCCTGGGATCAAGGTAGGTGGTTTGTGCCTTTCTGTAGGAAATCATTGAATATTATGTGCAATTTCCACCAATACCCTTGAATGGGGTATTGCGTGTTTCCTTCTTTTCCCTTGTTGTTTGCTTGCCTTGCTGATATGCCTGTGTAGTGGTCATTGCTTGTGAATAGGGTAAATTGTGCTATGTTCTGGATGCTTTCCATGCTTGTTTTCTTGTTTGGAATTTTCAAATTTCCATCCCTAGTTGTAGGAGTGTGTAACTATTGCTTTGTTATGCTGTTGAGCCTTAAAATGATATCCAAGTAGTTCTTGAGGTTTACTTGGATGATACACACACGCTATGCATGTTTATTTTACACAGGGCTGTGAGAACCTAGTGTAGTGGACCATAAGGAGAATCGACGTAAGGGATTCTCCAGAGTGTCTTAAATTACGATGTGAGACCACATGGGGAATTGACGTTGAGTGCTTCCTCAGAGAGTCTATAGTTCCTCGACACGGGCCATAGGGGGAATAGACATTGAGTGATTCTCCAGAGAGCCTTTAGCACGATACAATATTATAGGGGGAATTGATGGTGATTGATTCCCTAGAGAGTCTATTCTTTAGCTTAACCAGATGGGTGAGACTGTGTGTGCCTCCCATAGGGTTGCTAGTACTTGTAGGTTGAAACATAGGGGTTAGACTGTGAGAACTACCCAGAGGATACCTTTTTGTTCTACATGCTTGAGTCGCTGTTTGTTGTTTGTAGAATATATGCTAGAATCTGTGGAATGTTACTACTGTGTATTATCTTGTCTACTTCTTACTGTTCACTGCTTACTATACTTTACCTGCCATATATTCACTGATTGTTAGGCACAAATCATTGGGTGGTTGCCTATTGGGAATTTGTCTCACACCCTATTTGGGTCATGCTTTGGGGCCCAAACAGATTATGTTTTTGCAGGTATAGATAAGGGCAAGCGCCCTTCTACTTCAGGTTCTTGATTGCACTAGAGCTGGAGAGAATGGGACCGAGCTGAGGCTTGTGATGCTGAGGAGTTTCTCATCTGTTTTTCTTTTTTACTTTGTCTTAGTACTATTTTTCTGCATTATGACTTATTCGGCTATTTTCATAGACATATAGGTATCATGAATCATTTCATATATTTCTGCTCCAGTTGTTTATTTGTTAGTCTTCCACTGTTTACCATTTACTCTTGTATGCAAGTCTTCTGTTTCTGCTATTGTTGTTATTTGTTTCCTCTACCACTGTGTACTCTGCCAATGAGGGCATAGTTTTCCCACTATCACACCAAAGGCCCTCGCTACTAGTCAGCAGCCTCTGGCATTTGGGGAAATACGCTTGAGGCCATGTGACCAACCGGGTACGGGGCACCTCTGGGTAGCTTCTGGAACCGGGACGTTACAATTCCATTATCATAAAAAAAATCTAGTTCCTTTATGTTACTGGGGTTTTCGTAGCATTTGGTTGAATGGAGTTGAGTAAAGAAAAAGAAAAGAATGAAACTAAAAATAAAATAAATGAAAAGAGGAATTTACCTCTTAAAGTTATCTTCCTTGAGAGCCTCTTTATGGGATAGTTTTTGGTATTTTTATGACATCAATGTCTCATGGATGTGGGGAAGATCATGGTAGGATATTTGAGCAGAATTTAGACAAGGAAAAATGGCTTGAGAAGAGTGAATAGAAGAGGGAGTGAGGGGGATTTTTTAGTGGAGGAGAGGGGTGATTTTTGGATATGTTATTAATTATTTTATTATTTACCTCAATAAAACCAATAGTTTTAATTCATGTGACCCATAATAGTAATTTGTGCATGTGACTTTGAAACAAGTGTTCTTATATCAGGCCTAATTCTGGGAATAGTGAATTTAACTGATAATGTATATGTAGGGTAAATTACTGTATTTTACTATTCATAAAAATTCTAGTATTTCAAAAAAAATCTCAAAAATTCACCCAAACCACTTTCTGAAGTGTAGAATTGAAAAGTGAAGACCATTTTTTGAAAATAATTTTCTAAATATGATTAATTTAATTTTAAATTAAAATCAAAATTTATTCGAAAAATAAATATTTTAAAACTATATTTCCTTTTATATCACCTTGAAATATTAATCAAGATCTAATTATCATATAACCGTAAGACAATAAAATAATAATATGATTTAATATTCTTAAGGGTCATATTACTAGTCAGGTTTACTTTTCATAAGGGTATGTTAATATTCACCAAAAATTATGTTTGTCTTATCATACTCTAAATATCTTACTGAACACAACTGTGTATGTTAGTTTTTTAAAATTGAAATCACAAAGGCGGAAAAATTATATTTAATGGATAGGTTATAAGAAATATGTTTTTTACAGACTTAGTGTTTCATGCATTCAATGTTAAATTTATTTGTAAATCCTTGGGGTGTTACAACATTGGTTGTCTTTTGTATCCTAATTAGGAATACAATTATTATTTTATCGTATGAACCCTAAGTGCCAACCATGTTCTCCATTTTCCTACACAAAAGGTCTATCACAACAATAGGTTTATCTATCAATGAACCTATCACAATATCATGATAACAACCAATACATCCTTTATGGCATGGCATAATGCCTTGAATGTGATTCCTATGAGCACCTAATATGATGCATGGGATGGAATACCCTCATATCATTGGGACACAACATTTTAGAACTGAAAATCATATCAATGATAACATCATAATTCAAGTGCATCATCCAAAATGGAATCAAAGAAACTATAATAGCAAAAATCCAAAAAACAAAAATTTCCATTCGAGTAAATTATGGAATTTTCCAGTACGTGGTTTAGCTATGCCCATGCATAGCTCATTACCAAATTCTTATTCCTTATTATACCTTTAGTATGTCTCAAAATTGTAATCAAAAGAATAAAACAACTTCCCTGATACAGCTTTGTAAATTACAAGACATGGATGCCACTAAACAATTCCCTGAGACTGGTTGACCATATGACCTCAAGCGCATCTACCCAAACGCTATTAGATTTTTACTATTACAGACGTCCTCGGGTGTGTATGTGGGGACACTATATCCTCTAATCAGAGTGTAACACAGTGGTATAAATCATACATTTCAGTAGTGGTAGCATTATATTAACTAAACATAATGAATATTAACATCTTGATGATGTATATATATATAAACACATTAATATTAGGAGAAGTCTCATATAAAAATTTATATTTCATGTCTCTATAAAGAATCCAAAATAGGTATACATGTCAGGTGTTCAAAACATATATATCAAAATATCATAAAGAACAAAAACTATCCTATCTTGCATCACGAGCCCTAGCTTGGCCCCATGATCCACTTCTCCTATGCATGGCACAAAATCAAGCCTTGAACATTGGTCCCTTTCCCTGGTCTAAACATGCATCCAAATAGCCTATACAGGTACCCAATGGAAGCATGAACTGGGTGTGAGATACAATCCCAATATGTCACCACCCAAAGTATCCATAACAGATTTTGGATATGAAATATATGGTAAATCAAAGTGAAATACGTTCCATAGTAAATTAGTACAAAATGATAAAGTTCTCGTGGCATATATATATACTACCAAAACAAGTGGTACTATATAGACCAATAGGTCCCCCAATAAAACATGGGTCAGGATCTTATAATAAGGAAGCATTATGCCTAAGAATGTAACCACCATGGCCACCCCTTCTACACAACATATCATATCACGCACATCATTGCCATATAATATATAAATCAAATCATCCATGGCCACGCCATATAACTAGAGGTGTCACATATACCATAGTTGATATTTATAATAAATAATGTCACCTTTACCATGGTATTTACATATACTCAGAAATTTTAGGCCCCTCGTGGATGGATCAATGATTTAGTGAACCATGTCATTGTTGTTGAGTCCCTAGAGAATCTTGATGGAAACTCTATTGGGCTTGAATTCAGTTCCATGTATAATTTCAATTCACCATGTCCTATATGAGAAAAAAACTAGATCTAAGGGGTATTAAGGCCCAAGGCACCCCATATAATCAGAATCCAAGGAGCATATAGGTCCAAGGAATTTTCTACTGCAATCATGACCCATGTTATAGCACACACTTGGCATCCTTTGTAATAAATCGTCATTCAAAATATTTATCATTTCCACAATCCATATTAAATGTGTTTAACCAGTAATTTCACAATTTTAATTCAATTCCCTTCCATGAGTTTAGTAAGACAAATTATGAATGGTAGAAAAGGAATTGAGTAATCGCCAACACAGATCTGATGAGACATATAGAACTCAATTCCGAGCTCGGATGAAGAATCAGTGGAAAAGTATAGAATTTGGATCAAGGAGGAGCTCTCCAATGCCCGGTATCCAATGAAAAGGAAGAGATAAAAAGGAAATAGATTTTAATATTTTTTAAAGGGAAAACTCATAATATCCCCAAAATTCTGGTGTTGCATGGTTTGTATCCATGATTGGCCAAATGGTGAACCTATTGTTGGCCCTCTTCAGTAATAAAGGGGCACCAACATGGTCATTTCACATAGTTTAAGTAACAATGTGAAAACTATAAAAACACCTATGGTATAAAATTTAGATGAACCCACACAAGATTTTACCTCAATCATCATGGATTCCCCAAACCTTGTAGAAAGTAGCTTCCATTTTTCAATCCTCATATGGTTAGTAGTAATTGTGCAGTGTGACGTCCCGACCCGAGTGCCACTAAATAGTGCCCTAATCTGGTTGGCCACATGCCCTCAAGTGCGCCTCCCTGTACACCAGAGGGTGCTGACTAGCAGTGAGGGTCTGGTAAGTCAGTTAAGGGGAGACTATACCATCTATTATCAGAATAAAACACCAACAGAAGTAAACAAAAATAACCATGTGTGGAAGAATATAAATAAACAGAACAATACTATGTCATATGATATTCAAAACAAGGACATACAATAATCCACTAAAAGGTAAAACATGTTTTGATAATGTGAATGTCAAGTGTCTACAATGAAACTAAAATTAAAGACACAATGACTCCCAAGAGGGTCCCAAACCAAGTCTGGTTCCATTTCACAGGCTCCAATACCAAACAGAAACCTATATTAGGGCCTTTCCCTTATCCTGTCCTACAAAAACAATGTATACTCAGGTGATGATCAAGCGTCCTGAATAGGGTGTGAGTACAACTCAGTAGGATACCAACAACGGTGTTTAAAAACAAGTCCAGTAAAAATATAATGTATGCAGTTTTTTGAAACAATAATTACAATCCATAATTTAAATAGTTATCACATTGTCATATAATCATTAATCATCACATTAGTCCGCGTTTCAATTCATTTTTTCCATTTCAATCATCATTAATTATTATCATACATTTAGTGTTGAACATCATGTCAAGAATCCCATTCTCATTTACTGTAGAAAACAATTCCTATCACTCCATATCTCATTCAGTGTAGGTCTTCATGCCTAGAAACCCAAAATCTCATTATTGGATAACTATTGGGGAGGAATTCAATGTCAAAATCCGAACTTCTATTCTATCTTAAAATCCATATCTAGAACCACAAAAAATTCAACTATTCAATCATTCTGTAATTCACAAGAATTATCCACAACATTCCATTATTAATCCAATGATTAATTAATCATTTCAAAGTCAATTAGTTAACCCAACAATTAACTAAGCACATAATCCATTAATTAATTCATCAATTAATTAATCAATCAACAAAATTATCATTCCATATTTCATTATTCACAATTAATTATCCATATAAAATCTAAACATGTCATAATTAATTCTCAAAATTAATTTTCCTTGATCAACATCATGGAACATAATTAATTATCATAAGTATTTTTCTTTGATAAACATCATGTCACATAATTAATTCTCACAATTAATTATATTACATATCCAAACATCATTTTATTATAATTTTCCAACAATTAATTATCTTAACACAATCAATTAAATGACTTAATTAAAATATCTCAACCCATAACCAATATCCAAAATAATATCTATTTGGAAACCCCCCTTGTCTGTTCTATGATTCAATTTTCAATTAATCACCAATTCAATCACAAGTCAATTACACATTCCTAATTACTCTTTTTTGGGAAATCAATTATCATGGGAAGCTAGAAAATCCATAAACTCGCATTCACATATCAAATCTACGACTATTGGAGTTCGATTTAGAAAACCTACATTGGTTTATTGATGGATGTTATCCCAATGGAAATCCACAAAATCCAAGTAGCATAACATTTTCGATCCATCTCTAAAACTAAATCCCTAAGTAAAAATTAAGATCAAAGGAATCGAGATCTTTTGAATCTATATCTAGATCCACAATTATAGATCTAGATCTAAACTCGTAATTTTAGATCCATATAAATGGTGGATATATTCCCTAAAAAATCAAGGAAAGATATAGGAATTATTGGGGGAAGTAATTGGATGATATTCACTTAATAGAATGATATAAGATCTTCAATCCGGGCTTTTGATCTTGAAGAACAATGCTCGAATCGCCCTAGAATCCCTCCAAAAGGATCTGGGATAACCTAGAATTTTTCAATCCCAGGATAGGGTCTAAATATTGGATTGTCATTGAATTTGGGTGGGTTTAAATTTTATTTTAAGAAAATTAATCCCATGTGCTTGGTTTCCTTAGAAGGTGTGCACAGTTATGGAAAACCGTATGCAAACCGTATGGACCTCTCTATCTAGGTTTTGACGGCTTCCATGGTTTAGTTGAACAGTTTTTTAAAACTGGGCGAAAACCATGGACAACCCACTATTTTTTATTTATTATTAGAAAAACATCCAAAATCACCCCCAAGACACTACTCCAAAACATAGGTACTTAAAAACATCAAAAAGTACCTAAAAATGAACCCGAGATGACTCGAAAAAAGGTCAGGATCTTACAATCTCCCCACTATATAACAGCTTGTACTTAAGCTGCACTCTCGAACTTCTCTAAGATTCCGAACCAAAAATACACGGCCATTGATCCCTCATGTCTGCTTCCCATTCCCATGTTTCCTCTTTAGCACTTACATGTTTCTATAACACTAGAACTAATGGCTTGGTCTTTACCCATAACACTTTCTCACTGCGACCCATCACACATATCAGATGATCCTCAAAGGACACAACTATTTTGAGGTAATCCTAATCCACATAAAACACATGACAAGGTTTGGGGTGATACCTCATTTGTTGTGACACTTGGAAAACATCATTCATAGCATTGAATTTTTGTGGAAGGGCTAATCGATATGTCCTAGGCCCGATTCTCTCTAGTACCTCAAATGGTCCTACAAACTTGGGTACCAACTTTCCCTACCTCTATATCCTATAGTGACCCATTATAGTAGAAAACTAAATGAATACACACTAACCCTATATAAACTCTAAGAGTTGTCTCCATCTATTAGAATATGAATTTTTCCAACTCTAATCCATAGCCATATGTTTCTGAATCAACTACACCTGCTCTGATGTCTCCTAAATGAGACTCGATCCCAACAACTCTGACTCACCTGCCTCTAACCAACATAACGGTGATCCACAAGGTCTACCATAAATTTACTTATATGGTTCAATCTGTATAGTTTCCCGATAACTATTTTTAGAGTTTAACTCCACTAAATCCATGTGCTTATTTGAAGAACCACCAAATTCAAGCACACATGCTCGCAACATATCCTCTAACACCTGTATGGTATGCTCCGACTTCCCATCTATCTGTGGGTGGAAGTCCGTACATAACAAAACCTATGTACCAAGATCCTTTTGTAAGCCCTTCTACAACAATTAAGTAAAGTATGAATCATAATTTAAAACTATAGCTCATGGCACCCCATGAAATTGAACTATCTCTCGTACATATAGTTATCTCAACTATTATACTATAATGGTTTCCCTAATATGAAAGAAATGTACTACCATCATTATTTGATGCAAAATGACCCAAATAGAATAATTATACATAATTTACTTCTGAATTCCTACCACAAAATCCATAGTCACGTTATCCCACTTCCATTCTAGAATAGGTAATTGCTGCAATAGGCCTCTAGGACATTGATTCTCTGCCTTCACCTACTGAAAAGTGAAACATCATGTTACGAACCATGGTATCTAATTTTTTATTCAAGTCCAAAAAAATCATTGTAGTTCATGGTACTTTTTATCACACCAGGATTTACCAACAACTTTGAGGCTTGAAATTCTCACATGAGTTCCTATCTCATACTCGTAGGCACAACAACCCGATTTTTCAAATAGATGATCTCATCCTTATCTATTATCCATTCTGAAGGCGTCGCCCCACCTTCAAGGATTTCCCTTAAGGGTAACCACTCCAGATCCTCATACTACCTCTCTATGATCCATCTCAAGAGTTTAGACTCCACTACTACAGAAACTATAGTCATCCTCTCCTGAATCTCCTAAACTACCACATGAATTTCCACCAAAAAAGTCATCATCTTCCACTCTACACTCGAATCATATACCAAATGAGTCTGATCTTTCATGCTCAAGTAATCAGCCACACTATTCCCCTTTCTGAGTGTATATGTGATTTCAAAATCAAAGGACTGCATATACTCTACCCATCATTGTTGCTGAAGATTCGTGTTGTGATGTGAAATGATATACTTAAATATTTTATGATCTATAAAAACTATAACTTTTCACCCAAAAGATAGTGTTGACAATACATAAGATCATAAACCACAATTCCATGTCATATGATATTCGAAACAATAAAATACAATACTCAACTGAAAGGTAAAACATGCTATGACAATGCAAATATCATCTTTCTATGATGAAACTAAGTGTAAAGACCCAATGACTCTCAAGTGGGTCCTGAACCACATATGTTTCCCTCTCCCATGGTCCAATCCCAAATAGAAACCTATCCCAACACCTTGCCCATATCATGTCCTGCAACAACAAAGTCTACTTAGGTGCCGATCATGCATCCCATATAGGGTGTGATTACGACTCAGTAGGCCACCACTAACGGTGTATAAAACAATTCCAGTAAAAATATGGTTTATGGATTTTTATGAAGCAATAAATAAAATTCATAATTTGAATAGTTATCACATTGTCATTTAATCTTTAATCATCAGATTAGGACTAGTTTCAATTCTTGTTTTCCATTTGAAACATCATTCATTATTATCATTCATTTGGTTTTGAACTTCATGATAAGCACCCTAATCCCATTCAGTGTAGGTCGACGTTCCTATCACTCCATATCTCATTCGGTGTAAGTCACCATTCCTAGTACACAAAAATCTCTAGCTTGGATAACTATTGTGGAGGAATGTCATGTCCAATTCGTAACTTCTAGTCAGTCTAGAACGCATGGTCTAGAACCAAAAAATTCTCATACATTTAGTAATTTTTAATTAAAAACAATTATTCACATTATTACATTACTAATCCAATGATTAGTTAAAAATTTAAAATACCATTAGATAAACTGACAATTATCTAAGCACATATCCCATTAATTAATTCATCAGTTAATTAATCAATCAACATAATTTTCATTCCATAATTAATTCTTCCCAATTAAATATCCATATCAAATCTCAACCTTTCATTTATAATTCTAAAAATTAATTATCTTTGATCAAGATCATGGAACATAATTAATTCTCACAATTAATTATCTTTGATCAACATCATGGCACATAATTAATTCTCGCAATTAATTATCTTATATAGCCAAAAATCATTTCATAATTAATTTCCCCCAATTAGTTATCATTACACAATCAAATCAATATCTCAATTACAATATCTCAGCCCATAACCAATCTCCTAAACAATATCTATTTGGGAACCCCCCCCCCCTCGTTTGTTCCATGATTCAGTTATCAGTTAATCACCAAGGAAATCACAAGTCAATTACACAATTCTATGTACTCCAATTTAGGGAATCAATTATCAATGGAAGGTAAAAAATACATAAACTCACCTTCACATATCAAATAAAAAACTTTGGGAGTTTGATTTAGACCATCTACCTCAGTTTATTGATGGAAGTTAGCCCAATGTAAGTCCCCAAAATCTGAGCGGCATAACATCATCAATTAAGATCAAGATCTAAATACCAAAACCAAAATTAAGATCAAAGGCATTGATACCTATTGAATCTAGATATATATTGATAATCCTAGATCTAGATATAAACACATAGGTTTAGATCCATGGAAACAGTTGATATATTCCATGAATACATCAAGTAAATATAGAGGAATGAATGGGAGAAGTAATGGGACGAAATCCACTTACCGGGAAAGATTGTGGATCTTCAATTCGGGCTTTCGATCTCAAAGAATGATTTTGGAATCACCTTGGAATCCATCTAGAAGGCTCTAGGATCACATTGAATTTTCCAATCCCAATACAAGGTTGAAGAAGGGGATTTTGGGGGTGTTGGGTGGTCAGGTGGTCTTAAAATAGATTTTGTGATAATTAATCTTGTGCGCATGGTTTCCTAGGCAGGAGGGCACGGTTAGGGAAAACATTTCACCAAACATGTGGACCTATTTGTTTAGGTTTGCATGGTAAGGATGGTTTAGTCACACGGTTTTTCAAACCATGTACAAACTGCGCAGACCACTCTGTCTAAATTTTCAGGGTTGGCATTGTTTAGTGGCATGGTTTATTGAACCATGTGTAAACTGTGCACAACCCACTGGTTGTTAGTTTTTTTAAAAACCACCCAAACGCACCCCCACCCTCTACTCCAAAACCAAGGAACTTTGAAACATAAAAAAGTGCCTTTAAACGCACCCGATATGACTCCATAAAATGTTGAGATGTTACATGCGGCATGTCCCGTATGATTTCTACTAACCACGCATGCTATCTTTCATCCCAAAAAGATGAGTTTTAGGCTCTGAACAAGCCTCAAACACCCCTGATATAGTGGTTTCCTCAAAGAATATTCACATTATTCATTAATTAATAATTTAAACAAAAACTAAAAATATTTTTACCTCATATGAAAACATGGGATCTTACACTCCCCGCTATGATGATTTCTTCTCATAGAAATCCATCAATATTCTAGGTCAGAGAAAAAGTGATGCCTTTGCACCCATATCTTTTCCTCACACTCTATAGATGCATAGATATCATTGCAATGCTACCATAATACATTGAATAAAATATTAGATTCACCATTTTAAAAAAGGTTTTTATAGACTAGGATATTAACTATATTCTCCATAGTAGTGGTGTTTGATTCAAAAGTGGGATCTTGTCATCCAATCACATGAGGGAAAGAATAATGATACTTATTTTTCTAGGATACATGAAATAAATAATGAATGAAAATAATCTAGAGTGGTATATCCAAATGGTATGCCACTTTACCAAGATGTTCCAAAATCTAAAATGGATAGACATACCAAGGTGTGAGCTTACCTTTTTCCCCTATTCTTTAATGTCCTAGCTAAAGAGAGTCTTTTAGAAACCCCTAATAACCAAATATAAATTCTATGGGATTAATTCATTGGTAAACATTTATTTAGGATGAATTTGAGTCATATCCATGATTTTATAGATCAAATGTAAAATACTCATCATCTCCTATACAAGTTTCAATACTAAAAAAGACAATTCACCTCATTCAACCAAATAAAGAGGGTACTATAATGACTAGCTAAATGGTAAATAAAATTGGTCTAACTTGATAGATGATTTATAAATATTATTATAATTTAAATCAATATAGGATAAGTAGATATTATTTGAACAAATAATGTCAAACATGTAAGAAAAAATTATATCTTTAAGAATATAAATATCCTTCTTAGTTTTACTATCTATTTATGAGTGATTATTCATGGTCAACACAAAATGATACATCATCACTTCCAGAAGACACATATAATTCCATGAAGTGAAACATGGGTCTTGATAACATATGATATCTTATAGAACTCCATGTAGTTTTAAGGATTTTAGGTAAAATTATTTTTATAATATATTCTACTTTTATTCTATCTATAATTTGAATAATTTGAGATTACTTCATGTGATCATCAATAATAATTTAAATATTATTCTTCCCATGAAGAAAACGAGGCAATATAATAAAAAAATCCATTTATATTTCTTCCTATTTTCATATTGGTATGTGAATAGGTTGTAACACTCTAGTTAGTTAGTGATTATTATCCTTTACCTTTTCATAGTTGAGATAATGAGATAAAAATTTAGTAATAATTAACTTCATTATTATCCACCAATACAATCACTAGAGGTTATAATACATCTTTTAGCATTGGTGTGAGAAACCGAACTAGATTGATAACCCCCCCCCCCCCCGATCACATCATATCACAATGGAACTGGATCCCCACTCCAGTTTCTGGAACATAAGACCCCATTTAGTGAAAAGGATAAATTAATTACAGTCCCCCTATAATTTTTAATTCCACTTATGCATTGACATTATAGATCAAATGCCTTCTCAAGTTGAATTTGATCATATAAGGTAGGTGTGACCAGAAAACTAACCATGACTAGTTGATCACCATATTAATTAATATTTAAGTTCATTTATGTGGAAAGTATTATTGAAATTTCATTCTTCCAAAAATTATTTTATATCCTATGTCAAAAATATTCATTTTAGTAAATTGATTAACACACTACCCATTCCTAGGGAATACGTTAGATAAAAATCAAATGTCTATCGAAACTCCATCAAGTATCTCTATATAAGAGTCAAATACTTATGGGATAAGATATCTCTTGAGTTTTATGATTAGTATATACTATATTCCTTTCCACAAAGTGACTCTGGTTCAATATTTTCTATCAATGCATCACCATATCCAATTACATGTCATGAGTTGGGTAATTTTTTCATCAAGGAATAACATTTAAGATCTATATAAAACAACACAGTCATTTTGAATTAAAATACACCCTCACCCCATACCTAAGGCATCATAATACATCATACATACATTTAAAATATTAGGAAGAAACACAGTTTGAGTAGATGTCAAACATTATTATAATTCATCAATTTGATTAAGGAACCTTTCCCTTAATTCAAACATTATTCCATTTGGATCAAGGATATCTAGGCGGATGTGATTCAATCGAATTTTCATCATATTTTATAAATAATAAATTTATTTAATTATCTCCCGTATGTAATTCAGGTTTATTCTATGTTGGATTCATTATATCACATTATTTCAATGGAATTTCTTAATAATGATTAAATTTCTCAATTTGTGAACATTAAGGGTCGTTTACATTTGGGAAGTAAAATAAATGTTTCATTATATAAAATCCATTTATTTATTAATGTTCTAGAATAAATTTTATCATGAGGTGAAATTGATGTGTGGGGATACCTCATATCTATGAGATGGTTTTTTCATTATTTATAGCTAAGCATGTAACACTGGTGGGACAACTCTTACTACATTATGATATTAGGATACACTAGAAACCAAACATAGGCATGTGTTTACATATATAAAAATGCATCCTTTAATAACACTATGTTATATTGAAACATGCTAATTTTTTAGATCCCTAATGGATCACATGCTAACATATTAGAAATACAACCATGGTAATATAATATTACTTCCAAAAAATGACGCTACATTGTCAACCAATTCTATATGTGAACATTCTAATTGAAACTCCACATAGCCCAATATAATTTCACAATTTTATACCAATATATGAAAAAACATTGATGTATTTTTTAGTTTTCATCTGAGGTTTCATTTAATGGAGAACATAATTATTGTTATGATTTCTTGAAATTTAGGAATTCACATCATCAGAAGATAATGTATCCATCAACTGCTCAACAGAATCCTCAGCAACCGCTAATAATTTTTCATCCAATAAATGTTTTGTTTCATCCAATCTTTATATAAAGCCCCAAGAAAATATCCCTATGTTGACTACGTGAGGCTACATCATTTGAAACATTCTTTCATGGACTATTACCTCAAATTACATATAATTATAATGGAAATTACATAATCTTTTATATTTCATGTTTGTCATAATGGCATCTTAAGAATATAATACATCACTTGATCTCTATGAAAAAATGAGTGGTTTCATCCCCCATTCTAAAAAATTAGGTAAATGATTCTCCTATGAATGTTTCATTTCACTAAAATCACATTCTCTTGTGAAACATATATAATATTTATAATCGAATTCCAAGACATAAAACACCACCTCTACCATGCCTATTGTAATGTTTTCACTTAATGCACATAGAATTATCACAACAAAAATGTTTAAAATAGTAGTAAGAGAAGAGAAATACAGAACCCCAGAGTTTTCTAAATAATTAATGAAGTACACATAGATTCATTAATGAGTTATAGGGACCATGGTAATCGCCCATTGAAGTAGTCTATCTTAATCAGGAAAATGGGTAATAAATAGTATCAATGGAACATGATCTAAGAGAGAATAAAATCACCTAAGAATATGGGAGTGTGTACTTCACTCTATAATTAGATTAATAACTATAAAATACTCATTGGGAAAATATAGAAAATTTAAATGACACTTGGAATGATCCAGGAGTAAAAATATGCTTATAAAATTCAATGAACATTTCTATTGGAGAGGATTCTAGACTGTTAAAGTACTATTAGAGTTTAAATTTTTTTTATGAGTCTGATGTCCAAGGTTTTGATCCTTTACATAGAGGGATGAAACCCTCATCATTGTTTGATCTAGTGTGGGAGTTCCATTTCCATTCATGATTTCTAATAAAATTTATATTTATTCTCTTTATGTTACTCTAAGTTCCAAAATGTGTTATGTGAGGTTGCTTATTATCATATTCAATATATACTACATTGGATTATTACTACATTATTTATTAATGATTTATAACCCTCTAATCAATAAAGAATGTATATAATGGAATAATAATTATTGACTAGTGATGATTTGCTGATGGCTAGAACATGTTTGGAATATAGAATATCGCTTTTTCCTTCTTTGGATCAACTTATTTTAATTAGGTGGTTCCTCAAATGTTGAATCATTTCCCTTTATTATAGGATTTAGAGTTTTCTTAAAATGGTCTCATGTGCATAGGAAGGAGTTTTTGTTAATAATGATCATTTTTATACTACAAATCCTCATCACTAGTAACCAAAGGTTATAAGTTCATTATCATGATAACTCAAATTGATAACTTAAGGAATTGTGATAGCATAACATTGGAACACCAACCCATAGATAAA
This sequence comes from Viscum album, assembly GCA_963277665.1. Taxonomy (NCBI): domain Eukaryota; kingdom Viridiplantae; phylum Streptophyta; class Magnoliopsida; order Santalales; family Viscaceae; genus Viscum; species Viscum album. The sequence continues at coordinate 1,443,871,030 of OY728151.1, read as the reverse complement.
TTTCTAATCCATATTATGATCAGTGGGATTATATTATATTGTTTTAGTATCTCTAAAGCACAAAAATTAAATATAATCAACTCTATTTACATTTTATATCATAAAAACTCAAAATATCACCCCTTATTGGATAAAATATGATTTCTCACTACGATTTATTGCAATGGTTTTAAAATATATTTTCAAAATACCCATAATGATATGAAGATAAATATCATATTAGATCCTCGGTTTTTTTAAAGAGGTGGTTTTAATTTAGTAACACCTAACCAAATATATACATTGTATTAATCAATCCCATAGTGATAACCAGTTTAATATTGTTCCAGAAATTTTGAGAAATAACAAACTTGAGTTAGAGAGTTTAGAAAAATTGAGAATTAATAATTCGAATTTTAAATCATTTCACTAATACATATATGTGAAAATAAAAGTGTTCATTTTAAAATTAAATTTTAAATCATGTTATATAATCCAAACCAAATATTAAGAGACATATATACACCAAACTTAAACAGCCAATACTACCATGTCATTCAACCCGTATTAAATTTTTTATTTGAATTAAAAACTAGAATAATCAAATTATTGGCTAGGTTTATTGTCATTATATAATATTATCCATGAAAAAATATAAATGTAATCACCATGGTGTGTACTAAATTTAACCAAAGATGTATAGTACATGAGAAAGTAAAGTTGAATGAATTTTCATTCTCTCTTTAAGGAGTATTTAAATAGATGATATATAAAATCCATATAGGATATGTCATAAGATATTGTGAACTTAATTGGATATTAATTCATATATTATTCTTAAATTTCATATAATTTCCTCTTGTAAATTTATGCAATCAAACAAGTAATATGAGAGACATTAATGAGTACTAAAAAATATTCAAGAATCATTATATATGTTTTCCACACAAATCCATTGGGGAATATTACTTACTGTTATTATTTTATAAAGATTTAATTGATAATTATATAAATTGAAAAGATTCATTATTTTAATGATAGCATATTTAAAAATCACTAGTTGAATTCAATGGACTAATAGAGAATATTTCACAAAATACACAATAATTTAGAACCAGAGGTACTCCCACTAGGGACTTGACATGATAAAATTTATTGATTCCCCATTTTTTTAAAATAATCATAAATAAAAAACCTCCTTGTTAAATGAAATAGATCATAAGAAGTCAAATGAAAAATAGAACCCTGTTATAGCATGTGTCCTTTTCCTTTATTCAAATCAATTTATAGATTACCATGTTGTAGTTAATGATAGTAAATGTTGTGATACTTCCTATCAGTAAATATATTCATTATTTATTGTTATTATAGATATATGGTAAAACCATACATGAACTGGGGATCATACCTCTAGATTTGAAAATAATTTATCTTTTATTATAAATTATCACTATGACACGAAGGAATATGTCATAGTGCATTAGGACTCCCAGGTTCTTCTCCTCTTGGTACAAAAGTTTAAAACCTCACGTACCCACTCTATATGAGAATTCCCAAATCTTATGTATCCAATATGAGGACATATTTACATATCATAATGACATATTCGTTTACCTCATGATATAATTTTAAAAAAAATCAAATGGAAAAGGCCAAATACTCATGTATCCACTCAAGATACTATGCATCTCAAGGAAACAAGAACCACTATTCTCATAAATTGAAAATGGAGAATATCTCATGCAACAGATTGAATTAAAAATGCGTTCCTAGTTTCCATAAAAAATAAACTAACCATGGTGCATCATCTCACATAATTTCAAATTCACACTTCTATAGGGAAATAATCTAGCATGGTCCTCATAGTTGCGTCATTGTTCTTCTATATCCAAAATCCTCTAATGCCTTTTATCATGAAACATGAAATTATTCGGGAGTTGTGGTGTTATTACTTCCATTCATTCTTCAAAAAACATGAGATATCCTTAATCATATTCAATACTATAATTTTAAATCAATATATTAAGAGAACATATTTAAAGTAGTACTTTATCAATAAAGATTCCAAAATTAACGATACATGTTATGAATGATTTAGAATCATCAAACCCCCCCCCACACACATATGCACATATACATGTTTCCTTTTCTCATCCATATGAAAAATATCAATGTATTCTTAGAAATAATTCATACTAAAATAAGATTTAAATTAAATTAAAAAACTCATAAAAATAAAAATTAAACTATAAAATCCAGAAGCACACAACTCACCCAATGAGAAATAATTCCAATCAAACCTCGCACATAATCCTAATTAAAAACAAATCTCATATTCCAGTCCCAATCTTCAAATTTTCATTAATATTAATTCTATTAATGATATACCTTATCAGAATCCCATTTTAATCATCAAACAAGATCTTGTAATTTGAGTTATTATTAATCTCATGTATATGCTCTCTATATATAGTTAACCAAGTAATCTCAATATCCACTTAGAATTTAACCAGCAAAAATAAATTGGGAATATCCATTCTAGAATCTAATGAATCTAGGGATAAAGGGCGGTATAGGATGATGTGGAAATTCATATAAAAGGCTGAATAAGAATGATAAATTCTAAATTTACAATCGATGATATTCATGTCATCTCAATGGACTAAAATCCCACCTTAATGTTCCCTCCAAATGACGTCATCTCCACTTACACATTATCTTCCTCAATAAATCAATATATGAAAATTTTATAAATTTATTAACATATCCTAGTCTTCTCTCATAATTTTCTTTTATCTTATTTTTATATTGTCATTTTTATTAGCACAATCCAAACACCATTGAGATTGAAACAAATTTAACACCTTGATCCCCATTATCAAATTCCTACCGATAGTAATTTCAATAGTTAGTATAAGACTAGGGAAGGTGTTTCTAAATAAAGGTCCTTCCATGGTATCCAAGTTTCTCAATTTTCTATTCATTATTTATTTTTTTCTAATATTTTAATAGAGATGATTCAATATTGAATAATCAAATAATATTTTGAAACTTATTCCTAAATAATTATGAAATTATTTCCCAAAAATTAATAATGGAACTCTAAACTAGTGTTATATTGAAATAAAAAACTCTCCCATTAATGATTAGATCAATAATCATGCATCAGTATAAAATAATATTTTGTAGAAGGATAATTATCCATATGATGTTCTTCCTAATAATAAATTAATGGTATCCACGGGCTTTACAAATGATTAGGAATAGAAAATGTCTCAAGATCAAATGGGTTAAATTGTAATCATATGATGTCCACAATAATCTTATTATAGTTGAAAATTATAATACATAGATAACATAAAAAATCATGTTATAGTAGTACATTATATCTTGATAATAACTCATGAAAGAGAGTATAAGATGTAATATTTACACAATCACGCAATACCTCTCAAGAAAGAAATTTAATATTGGTAAATTAGGTCATGTCATGAACATTAATAGCCAAACTATTAAATATAAATTTTGAAGAATCAATATAATGACTTAAAATAATATCAAAAGAATTTATAAAATAAATTAAAGACTCGAATGAGAATAAAACGAAACAAATATCCACCTATGTATTTATTATTTTGGATCATAATTAATAAATTTTTTTAACATTCCAAAACATTTCTACTAATTAATGATAGCTCCTAAATCAACCTTGGGTTAAATTAAATGGGTCTAAGTCTCTCAACCCCACACATGAGTTGCACATTGTACCCATTTTTTAAAACAATAAGGGAGATAAGAAATCATATTTTATCATTAATGAAGAAAAGGAATGACCCAAAAGATGTAAATAAAAATTATACTTCCCTAGAAAATAAATCCTTTGTTTATTAAACTTTATATGAATGTTAGGAGGGTGACATCATTGTAGGAGTTGGTGACAAAAGGTAAATAATCTAAGTCCTACACTAAAATCATGGTGATCTCCAGAATGATATGTCAAATAAATAATATGAATAGGATTAATTCTCCAAAAAACATGTATTTCTTTTAGTGGGTCATTAGAAAAATACACTATAAAGACATCAAGTATATGGAAAAACATAAACTCTAAGAAAAGTAAAAAATATAAATTCAACATGAACAATATTTTTAGATGGAATATCATAAATCTTCTCCGTAGTCTCCTTGGGCTCTCCATTATGCATCTTATAAAAAGTTTCAAAGGGAATTGCAGTCGAAGGGTGCATATTTGTTGGAGTGGGGGACATTTATTGGGCTTTCCCTAATTTTTCTTAGCATTTAAAATGGATGTTGCTATCCCAATAGGATTCATATTCTCTAAAGTATGGGGAATACCCCTAATTGTGGGGGATACAATTTTTAGAGAAATACAGTCTATAAGTGTTGCATATGATGGTGATTCATGTATCTTCCCATTTTCATTCCTTTGGACATCAAGTTAGAAATAGTGATAGGAAGCGAGATCAGTATGAAAATATAGTGTTGTTAGAGGTGGATTCTAATGATAATTATAGTAAAATATTTTCTCAAATAAATTAGTTGGGGTACTTTTTGGAATGAAATTTTGGAGGGTGAGAAGTGGTAAATCATGAAGTAGGTACAATGGTTGTTATAGGGTAACGGGTTGGATAATATGGGTGAGGCACCAGGTAGGACGTTTGTGGGGGAACTAGAGGATTCTTAAAAGGTAGTATAATTACATCATAGATATAGAAATGAATATATAATAGAAACTAAACTTTTATACCAAAACAGTGGTTCTAATCCTCATATGAAATGGATTATTATGATATATAAAGAGTATCTAGATTTGAGTGTGCTAGAGAATCTCTACAATGGGATATGGAATGGGATAATTTTTTCTCACCCTTGTTCGTATTAGAATAAAAAGATTAATAATATTCCCACATGTAAATATCACCTTCCTTTCACATTTGAAATATATTTTCAATAAAAATTTGAAACGAAAATTAAATATTTCTAATAGAGGAAGGTTTTCATGATATATTAAAAACAATTAAATGTCTGGCTTGATGGGTGATAAAGTTACCACCCATGAGGGTGCCCTTAAAATTCATTCTCAATCCCTAAAAATGTAATGAAAATAATAATAACTATTTATATTTTTTCTTTTATAAATGGATTTTAGTATTAACATATCATGCTAAATCATTGATCCCTAGGTTTCACCTTTTTCAAGCTAGTCATAGGTGATGGCTTGATAAATGATTCAAATAATATATGTTTTACATTGTTTAATCTTTTTCTTCATAAAAACATGGTGGATGTTGAGTTTTACTACCAAAAAATTAAAAATATATTATATTTCATCCCTAGTAAGATCAATATCCAATTATTCATATGTATATGTTCTTACATACTCATAACTACAAATACTAAGACTGATACAGAACCCTACAATAATTATATTCCACCCTTTTTGGAATATTATGAATGTAATGAATCTCATACATGTATATAATGTAGTTAATAACTCTTGTAGTAATTCATTAAGTTCCTAGTCCCTTACCCGAGTGATATTCTTTTGATTCATAGCCTCTATCACCTCTATGATGTTAGCCTTTATACCAATTTTCTAACGCACTTCCAAATCCAATGATAGTTTATTGTGGATTGGTTTCGTTTTTAATTATTCCATTAATAGGAAATGAATATCTTCTTATAAGTTTATACACATTAGGATGTTTTCATGGAATTTTATAGTGATTAGGTAATGGTTGATCGTATGGAGTGTGTTGATTTTGAGATGAATTATGGTGTGTGGATGGGGATGGAATATGAGGGAAATTAGGGGAAGGTGTGGGACTTGAGGTGGGGGTGGGATTATTCTTATCATGGGAAGTTTTTAATATGGTTTTTGGGGATTTTTGATTGGTATTATGTTTGTTCAAGAGTGGATTATTGGATTTTAGAGTAGTATTATTTAGATTTGGAAGTAGGAGCAGTCTAGATTGAGGATGAGGATATATATGTTTTGATAGTGCATAGAGAGTTATCACATTTATCTTAAACTATTGTGTATGTTTGGGGAAATAGGGGTAGGGTAAAGTTACATTAAAATGGGAAGGTAATGGAAGTGTAAAATTCTTATTGATAGTGAGCAATAAAAATATAAGAAATAAATAATCTCCCCTTACTCAAATCAAGAACAATTAATAGTGGGGTCATAATGTTTGGATAGGTTGAGCGACTATGTCCATAGAGAAGGTAATATAAGGGTTTATGATATGGAATTTGGGTATAAAATATAGAAATATAGTAAGTAAATATGTTTTAGCATGGAAGACATTCTATACTGTGAATGCTACATAAAATATTTTTAATTTTAATCATCATTAGACCAATTTCATGTGGCATGTTGTTGTAGCAGATCCCCCTACTCTATGTTCTTAAAAATAAACCTTTAATAATGGACCATAGATCATGGTGTTTAGGTTCCAAAATATATAGATAATTAATTTTTTGTTTTTTCTACCCAAATATATTTTATGATGTATTTAAGGTCTTATGATGTGATGTTCTTTAATTTTTCAAAGCATCTAAATTTTTCTCTTTTTGTGGATCATGGATATGTGTTATACTTATTAGGATATCCTTGGGCACCTAAAAATTTATATAATTTAGTATTCACTCTAATTTACCCATTAATTTTTGTTTAATTTTTGTATTGTGGTTTATATTTCCATTTTTGAAAATATTGGTCTACCCTATGGCCAATCTCTCTCATTGACACGGTACAATTCCTTATTTATCTGGGGATGTTTGAGATTCCCAATTGGTTTTATGATATAAAACATTTCTTCCTCAAAATAAGATTTGATTACATTAAATAAATATTCTCTAAGACATGAAACAAATATTATACAAGTGAAAAAAAATTAATATTATTTTCCTTATAGTCAGTTAATGTTTTTGTCAAAATTTCAACATAAATTTCTATTAATTCGAAGTCAAGTCAAAATAAACACCCATATAATATTTTTCCTTATACATATTTAGTATATTCACATTAACTTTTATTAGTTTCTCTAGAACCTTCTTAACTATCATATCTCTATAAAGGTATACTAGAAGAATAATTAACAGCCCTGAATATCATTACCACAATTTCCATATAAAAAATCAAAAATGAGAATTAAATAAAATTGCCTTTCCATTTGAGTTTAGTTATTTCTTTGAATGTATTTTTCATGCCATTTTTTTCTTATAGATTTCAATATTGTAATTAGTACACCTTTTTATTTATTCAATCTTACCCAATTCAAGTAACAACTTCCATCTAGATTCATCTTCTCTCCAATTCATATCCCTGGCCACAAAAAATGATCAATGGGAAAAATAAATAGAGAGGTGGAAATTTTTCCAATAACCCTACTAGAATAATGAAATCCTAAATGGATTCTTTTATTCTATTTAATAATCCCATATAGAATCATTATGTTTCTTTAACCAATATATTAAAATTCATTTCAAGGTCTTATCAATAATTTTTTATGATCTCTATTTGATATATATAAATGTACATTTTTTGTAGATGATGAGAGGTGATTCTTGTGTATGTAAATCCAAATTTCATCAGTGATTCTCTCAATATATAATTTCAAAAACAAATTCACATGTCCCTGATCACCATCATTAGCACCCCAAATTTTGTGAATATGTTCTTCTTAGAAAATATGGTATCAAATTTTAAAGTGTTTTATGTGGTCGTTTCCACTTCAAAAAAAATTGAAACATATTCAACATAAACCTATATGTATTTTTTGGATAAAGGAGTTATGAAAAGTGTCCATGAACTCAATTTTCCATACATAAAAAATGACTACATCAGTGTTTAGGTATTGTTTCATTTAATCTGTTTTGATGATGTTTCATGTACTATGAAAATAGTCACAGATACCCACAAATCTCTTGGAATCACAGTGTAATGATGTTTATAAAAATATGATTAGTAAATTCTTATCCATAGTGAAATTAAGTTTGTGGTTCCTACCATTTGTTGTGGTGTGATTAAACTCCAGTACACTTTCAATTTAACATTTAGGAATACTTATCTGAATCATCCCATCACCACGCTACTAAATTAGTAGTAGATCATTCCATAATTAGTGATAAAACAAAACTTAAAATCAATTATTTCATTGGTATATGAACTATGGGAATATAGTTATAATGAAAAATTAGTTTTTAATAACAAAAAATCATGGTCTCCCTATGAGGTGCACTATAAATTTTTATTTTAGGAACTCTTCTTGGATCTTCACTTCTTTTTCTCGAGACATATTTGGTAACTCCATACTTTATATATAGCCTAAATTAATATTAACTCCCCCTATTTTTTCTAGACTTGAATATCAAACTCTTGTATAAAAATAATCCACCTGATCAAGTGGTTATTTCCATACTAATTTGACAATAAATATGTTATTATTTCATTAGATTGTATGAGGAAGTTTAAAAACATATTGAATAAAAATACTCTATAAAGTAACATATTCACTATAGTTGTGTAATTATGTTAAGAATCTATAGAGGCCATATTTCAAATGTATATAAGGTGAAAAATTATGTTCCATTTTTCAAGTACTATACCCCATCACATAATAACTATCATTACATATTAATTCAAATTTTTCTTCCCAATTATATTGTAGCATGATGGAATTAGTGATAAATCATTTACTCAATTTCTTGAAAGATTCCTTTCACTTGTCATCAAATTTTAACTCCCAATGTTTTTCTAAAAGGTGAGTCAATGGTAGATCTATTTGTGATAAGTATTTAACAATTGGTTTAAATGGTTATGGCATATAGATCTTTCGATTTGTCACATTTTATTTGTCTCATATATCTCCTTTATCACATTTATTTTCCCTATATAAACCCATATTTCTTATTTGGAGATATTATGTCATATCATAATGTCATCAATTACTATGAAATTTCATTCCATTTCATTGAGTAAAAGATAGATCTCCTCAAACCTTTTGACCAATATGTTAAGATTCATTAGGCATAAATCAAATGACCTCCCATGGACTTAAAAATAATTTTCAACGATTTTATGTAATGGGTTTACCTTCCCATTAATGATATGTGTAATGACCAAAACATTTTAATATAATTACTTTTCTCTCCAAATAAATAATTTTTGTAATAATTTTTTATATAATATAGTGTAAACACGTGCAACACATAATGATTTACTTCCTTAAATTAGAAACATTACAATTATATAATTAATATTTCCAAGATAATATAAAATAATACAATTGTTCAAAAAACACAGAAAACGTCAAACTAGACATTGTAGATCTTGTTGATCTCTTAGAATTGTCACACTCATAAATAGAACTTTACAAACGATACAAAATATTATTAATCCAATCACCATTTTTTAAATAAATAATTTAAAACATTGAGAGGGATTGAGTTTCTTGATGAATTAATTAATAAATTAATATGTATTTTTATGAAGTATGATTTCCATTGGAATTGTAATATGATCATTTTCATATTAACTTGGCCATTAGGAATAATAACTTGACTTTTAAGAACAGTAACTGGTCTATTGTAAAAGTAAACATTCCTCAAAATAGTAAAATTTATTTTAAATAATATTTACCAAGAAAATATAAATAATTCAACTCCATAAAATAAATATCAATATCCAAATATCAAAGAAATTATAAAAAAAAATTAATAAATAATATTGAAATATATTTAATAAAAATTATATATTTTATATTAACAATTAAAATTATCAATGATAGAAAATTATTTCTGTAAAATTAATTTCATTTTTAGATTCATCATGTTGAAACTAGATTAGGGTTTTATTTTGGGAAATTTCAAAAAAAAATCATTTTTTTGAATTATAAAACTGTAGTTTTACATAACATTTATGTTTAAAATTGCGACAAAAATTATGTAATAATGAAATAATCAGTTATAGAATTTTATTGTCAATAAAAACATGTTTAATAAGTTAAATAATTATTAAAAGTCATATTTCAATCCTAGAAATTAATTTCCAATGTCCAAAGTTCAATATATTTAATTAAAAATAATTTTTCCACTATTAATTTTAATAAACTAATGAATTTGGTTTATCAAGTGTTTGAATGTTTTTAAAACATTTTTTTTTAAAATATTATTCATAATTTCAAAAAAAATCATTATATAATGGGTTACCTTAAAAGTTCTATTTTTTTAACTTCAAAACACTCCTCTCATCAAGAATAAATATAACCTCAACTTACATTTCGAAAACCAATTTCTATACACTTCTCAAACACATACCTATTCCAAAATTTTCTATATTAAAACTCTGATAAAAATTAAGAAAAATTATGGATTCATATAACTCCATGGTTTGAAGGGTTTAAGGGTTACTGAAAATGAACAACTCCAAGAAGAAGGTAACACTCCTTTATCTCTTACTTTCATTTTCTATTTATATACTTCTATCTTTCTATTCAATTCTAATCCAAAACATATAAGATAAAATAAATATTATTTTTAATGTCTTGGATTTTATCTATGGTATTGACCATTAATATTTTGTTTTAATTCCTTTAAACATCCACAAATATGATTCCTAATAAAGTCATGGAGGTCTTGGGGGAGTTCGTGCCTTGTTCCGAGAGATGATCTCCGAAATGGGGGAAAAGGTGTTACATGGTTTTTCTTAAACGGTGAAACCTAGGGAACATGGCCGTATTAGTGTTTCAGGTCCGGTGATAGTCCAGTTATTCGTGGATTGTGTATGGTTAGTCAAATTGTGTGAAAAACATTGTGTGGTTCCACAAGTAGCAATGAATGGTACATGGTTGGTACAAGGTTTGGAAAAACCATTTGGCCAAATTATGAATTGTGTAAAAATATGTGAAATTATGGATTTTACCCTCACTAATGATTTAAAAACATTCATCCTTCCTCATCCTTATTCTCTATTGGTTGGGTGTTCCTCCCTCACATTGAAACCCTCTTGAAGAATCTAGGAATCAAGGTGGAGCCTTTTTTTATCGTCTGATTCATTCACCTTAAAATACTATAGATAGATAGAGGTATGATATTGAATCATCTTCAATATATTTCATTTTCTTTTCCCCATACATTATGCTATTTAGGTGTAAGCACATTTTCCCCATATTCAGGTCATTTAACGATTTAATCAATTTCCTTTATCCTAGTTTGAATCAAACATCGAAACTAGATGAGGCAAGCTCTATAAGGATATGATATGTGGTCATTCATTTTGTCCCATTATTTTTTCACTTTCCATAAATTGATTCTATGTTCTACTCACAGGTCCTTTTTGGTGAAGCCTCCAAAATGATAGTTAAATTAATCCAAGTTGTTTCTCACATGTCTTATGCTCCTAATTGATCCACTACTGGAATCTGGTGATTTCCCAATGGTAATATACCAATGGTTTCTTCAAACCGTTGCTATAGTGTAAAAGAATGAAACATTTTCCAAAAGTTTGAAGAAACTGTTGGTAATGCCTAAGATTTCCCAACGGTTTTCCAAAACTATTGGGAAATAAATATTTTCTCTAAGATATACCAATGGTTTATCAAAAAAATTGGTAAAGAGATTCTTTTCCAATAGTTTTTAAAAATCATTGGGAAGGTTATCCTTTAAATACCCAATGCCCTAGCTCTCAGTCTGCCCGATTACAGACCTAATCCAGAGCTCCTCCTGAAGTCTTCTCAGACTCAAAACTACTTCTAGTCATAGGATCCATTTTCAATCAAGAAATTTTTTATTTCTATACCTCAATTTAGTCAATGTTACATTAGTTTTAGTGTCCTTCCTCTTTTATTTAATTTGCTATTTTAATTTTGGCTAAATTAGAGTTCATTATGTCTTTGGAGTACCTAACCCTTTGGTTCGTTTTTATGTTTTTTAGTTCTACACTTCAAACATGGTAAAGGGTTTGTTTAGTGGGGTTTGACTAGTGCAGGGGGGTAAAGGGTTTGTTTTATGTTTTTTGAACTTTAGTTTATTTAAAAATTGGATTTGGATTTTGGTGTTGGTTAGATGATGGATTGGAATTGTGAACACCCCCACCCCCATCCCCTAGACACCTCATACCCCCTAGACAGCCCCCACCCCCCGAACACTCCCCCCTATTGGACAGGTCCCCACCCCCCTGCACCCCCACCCCACTGGACACCCACACCCCATGGACAGCTCCCCCCCCACCCCCCTGGACACACCCACCCCCACCCTCCCCGGACACCCCTCACCTCCCATGGACAGCCCACCCCCCTGGACCCCCACCCCCCTAGACACCCCCACCCTTTAGACAACTCCCCCCACCCCCCTGTACACCACCACCCCTACCCTCCCTGGACACCCCTCACCCCCATAGACATCCCGCCTGGACAGTCCCCCCACCACCACTTCCACCACTCCTAGACACCCCCACCCCCTAGACACAGTCCACCCCCTTAGACACCCCCCACCCCACCCCCTTAGACAGCCCACCTGGACACCACCACACCTCCTAGACACCACCGCACCTCCTAAGTGGTTGACCCAATTTTTAAGTTGGAATTAACAATGTAGTTGATTTCCCCTTCCCCAATGACATTTTATAAGTGACCCATAGATCCTTATAAATTGAATTTTTCATGTTTTGATAAATTAAATTTGTCATATTTTGATAATTTGAATTTTTCATGTTTTGATATATTGAATGGGTTGTTTGGATTGAAATGGATAATGAATGATATTTTTGTCTTTCTTAAGGAATAAAATGATTATAAATAAAATTACCCTAACGAGGGATGCATGAGTGGTAGGGGGTTGTCCAGGTGTAGGCGGATTTCCATGTGGGGGTGGGTTGTCCAGGGGGTAGGGGGCTGCAGGGGGGTAGGGGGGGCTATAGGGGTGTGGGGGAGGGGGGTATGGGATGCCCCATGGAGGGGTGTGGGATGTCCGGGGGGTCAGGTTGGGGTGTCTAGGTGGGGGAGGGGGTGTGGTTTCCCGAAAGGGGGGGTTGGTTTTCCAAGTGGGGTGGGATGTCCAGGTGGGGGTGGGGGTGGGTTGTCCAGGTGTGGGGGGGGGGGGGGGGGTTGTCTAGGTGGGGGTTGCAGGGGAGGGGGTGTGGGCTGTCCAGGGAGGGGGGTGGGTTGTTCAGGGGGATATCTTGGTGTGGAGTGGGTATGGGATACCCCAAGGAGGGGTGTGGGCTGTCCAGGGGGGTCAGGGTGGGGTGTCCAGGTGGGGGTGGGGGGATGTCCTGGTGGAGGTGGTGGTCCAGGTGGGGGGATGTCGAGGTGGGTGTGGAATTCCAGGTGGGGGATGTCCATGTGGGGTGGGTCGTCCATGTAGTGGTGTGGGTGGGCTGTCTAGGTGGGGGGCTGTCCAGGTGGGGGAAACAGGGGAGGGGGTGTGCGCTGTCCAGGGAGGGGGGTGGGTTGTCCTGGGGGGTATCTAGGTGGGGGAGGGGGGTATGGGATATCCAAGGAGGGGGTTTTTTCCAGTGGGGGTGGGGGCATGGGTTGTCCAGGTAGGGTGTTGTAGGGGAGGGGTGTGGGCTATCCAAGGAGGGGGTGGGTTGTCCAAGTGTGGTGGTGGGTGGGCTATCCAGGTGGGGGAGGGGTGTGGGTTGTCCAATGGGGGTGGGGGTGGGTTTTCCAGGTGGGTAATGGGGTTTTGGTTGTCTAAGTAGGAGGTAGGTGGGTTGTCCAAGTGTGGTGGCGGTATCTAAGTGGGGTGGGGGTTATCCGGGTGGGCTGTAGTGGGGGTAGGGGGTTTTAGGGGTGTGGGGTGAGGGCTTTCCAGGGAGGGGGTGGGTATTCCACTCTGATACTCTACAAAAAAATAGGAATCTAATATAACCAATGTATAGTTTCTTTCACACATTCAGTCTTTTCTTGAAGTTCCATACCAACACTCGCTCTTACCCTTCCCAGAAGAAGTGATCTCTGTAGAGAAATCTCACTCAGGTTCTTATCCACTATCCATATTGATCTCATACAAATTTATCATTTGTAGAACCCAATATCATCTAATGATATAACAAATCTCATACTCCTATGAGTAATGTCCCATCAAATCATGGCTCATAAAATCTGATCCATGTATGATATTTGGTCATGTGTTTACAATTAGGTGTGTTGTGATTTATATGTATGATATTCATGGTTTACACCAAAAGTCTTCTTGGTCCATCTATAATAGGCTTGAAATCATTCTAAAATTGGATAAATATTGGATTTTACGACCCTAGTTTGTGTGGTGGACACCCCCACCCATTGGACACCCCCCACCCCCATGGGTAGCACCCCCTAGACACCCCCACCCCCCTAGATAGCCCTGCCCACACCCATGGACAGCCCTGCCACCCCTGTGGATAGCCCACCCACCCCCCGTGGATAGCCTGGCCACCTCCATGGACACCTTGTACCCCCCAGGATAGCCCCTCCACCCCTTTGGACTTCCCACCCACCCCGTACCCCCTAGATAGCCCTGCCACCCCCTGGGTAGCCCGCCCACCCCCTGGACACATCATACCCCCTAGACACCCCCCCGACCCTCGAAATCCCCCCCACCCACCCCCTAGATCCCCCCCCTGACCCCCCTGGACAGCCCTGTCACCCCCTTGGACAACCTGCCCACCCCCTTGGACACCCCCGTACCCCTGGACATCCCCCCTATGGACACCCCCCCCACCCCCTGGACACCCTGTACCCCCTGACAGCCCTTCAACCCCTATGGACATCCTAGCCACACACCCCGTACCCCCCCTGGACGACCCACCACCCCTAGACAGCCCTCCCACCCCTGGAAACCTCTAATCCTTTAGATAGCCCCACCCCCTAGAAAGCCCCCTGGACACCCTCTACCCCCTGGACAGCCCCTCCACCCCCATGGACAGCCTGCCCACCCCCCCTGGACACCCCCTCCCACCATAGACTACCCCCCACCCCCATGGACAACCCTCCCATGCCCCCTGGACACCCTCCCACCACCCCCCAGATACCCCCATCCCCCCAGACACCCCCACCCCCAGGAAACCCCCCCCCCCCAACCCCTAGACACCCCCGACCCCACTGCACAACCCCGCCACACCCGTGGACAGCTCGAACACCCCCTGTGGACAGCCCGCCCACCCCCTGGACACCCCCCGTACGCCCTGGACAGCCCCACCACCCCCTTTACCCCCTGGAGAGCCTGCCCACCCCCTGGACACCTCATACCCGCTAGACAGCCCTCTCCACCCTCGGAAATCCCCCCCCCACCCCCTTGACACCGCTGACCCCCCTGGACAGCCCCTCCACACCCGTGGACAGCCAGCCCACCCCCACTGGATATCCCGTACCCCCTGGACATCCCCCTAACCCACGGACGCCCCCACCCTAGGAAATCCCCCACCCCCTAACACCCCCATCCCCACTAAACATCCCTGACACCCCCATGGACTACCCGACCACCCCCGTAGACAGCCCGCCCACCCCCTAGACACCTCATACCCCCCTGGACTGCCCTTCCACCCCCATGGACAACCCTCCCACCCTCCATGGACACCTCATACCCCCTAGATAGCCCCACCCACCCCCTGGACACCACGATCGCCCCCTGGACTCGCCGTACCCCCTAGACAGCCCCCCCCTAGGAAATCCCCCCACCCCCTAGACACCCCGCTCACCCCCAGGACTCATCGTACTCCCTAGACAGCCCCCCAGAAAATCCCCCCACCCCCTGGACACCCCTGACCCCCCTTGAAAGCCTCGCCACCCCCCGTGGATATCCCGCCCACCCCCCTGGACACCCCTTACCCCCTAGGTAGCCCCCCACCCCCGTGGACAACCCACCCACCTCGACACCTCGACCCCCCTAGAGAGCCCCCACCCCCTGGACACCTCTGACCCCCCTGTACAGCCCCGCCACCACTTGGACACCCCGCACCCACTCGACAATTCTCCTCCACAAGTGTACATGATCTTTTACACTAATGTGTAGTTCTTTAAATATATTTTGTTATAAATATAGTGTTTTTTGTCTTTTATATTATGATTCTAATATAGAGTAGTGTGTTAATTATGGTTTCATATAAAGTGAACAATTATCATTTACTTAAATATATTTTTGATGAAACTTCAATCTTATTGAATTTCTTTTGACGAAATGACATATAACAATTTTTTCTTTTACAGAATGGATAGAAGTTTGTTGTATGAAACCGATTAGATCTCAAGTGATTTTCAAAACAATTTGGAGAGCTTTTTAGATTATTCATTTCAAAATTCTTCAAATAGTGGTCACATACACTGCCCCTATTACAAGTGTGTTGGAAGACCTTGGTTGAGTTGTGAAGAAGTCAGCTACCAAACGATCACTTACATCAGGTATTGGGAGATGAGCACCCTGGTAGAGTACTCTGCCGACCTGGGAAGTGTATAGCTCCGATGAGGTATTGGCCCTCCTTAGGTACGATTTGTAGTGACACCAAGTAGTACGAGGTTAAGGCATAGGCAGAACAGCCTGAAAAGAGGGCCATAGAGATGGCAGAATAATCTGCTAGGGAAAACACTATATTTTTGAAACTGATGGAAGTTTTATGTCCAAAAATTCCACTAGAGGCCAACATTGATTATGATGAATATATGTTACCGATGCATTCTATATATGGTTCACCAGGTGGCAGTTATAGTGGTTGTCGAGACGATGGTGAGGAGGAGGCTGGGGCAGAGGAGAAGGAGGGAAAGGAGGAGGTCGAGGCGAAGGATGAGGGTGAGAAGGAGGCCGAGGTGGAGGAGGAGGGTGATGAGGAGGTCGAGGATGAGTATGAGGTTGAGGAGGAGGGTGGGGAAGATGATGTGGTAAATGATGGGGATGAAGGTGAAGGTGATGATGATGGTTATGATGATGGTGATGATAGTGATAGTGATGAGGGACAGATTGATCCATTACATTTTTGACTGATATTACTGGCCTTTTATGTTTATTGATTTGTTGTGCATGAATATATGTTTGATTAGGTAGGTCACATTATCTTTATTTTTTATCTATAAATAAAAAAACACGACATGATGATTTGTTGTGACTGATTCACACCTACCCTAGATAGCCTCCCACCCCCTAGACACCATGTACCCCCTTGGACATCCCACCACCCCAGTAGACAGCCGAACCATCCCCCTGTATAGCCCCTCCCCATGTGGATAGCCACCCACCCCCTTGGACACCCTATACCCCCCAGGGACAGCCCCATCCACCCCTGTGGATAGCCCTCCCACACCCCCTGGACACCTCCTCCCCCTGTAGATAGCCCGCCCACCCCCCCCCCCAACAACCCTACCCATCGTGGTCAACCCACCCTCCCCCCCTAATAGCCCCCCCTGAACACCCCCTACCCCCCTGGACAACCTGCCCACCCCCATGGATATCCCGTCCTCCCCCATGGACACCTCGTACCCCCCTGGACAGCCCCAGCCCTATGGACAGCCCACCCCCTGGACACCACCCCACCCCCTGGACACCCCCCCCCCCCCGGACACCACCCCACCCCTTGACACCCTCATGGATAGCCCCCCCCCCCACCCTCGGACACCCCCAGGACAGCCCCCCCCCCCCAACCCCACCCCCTGTGGACACCCCCATAGACAGCCCCCCCCCCCCCCCCCAGCATCCCCCCTGGACACCCTGTACCTCCTTGGATAGCCCCGCCACCCCTGTGGATAGCCCTCCTACCCCTGGACATTCCCTCCCCCTGTGGACAGCCCCCCCATCCCCTGGACACCCTATACCCCCTGGACACCCCATACCCCCCTGGACAACCCCACACACCCCCGTGGATAGCCCCGCCCACCCACTGGACAACCCCTCCCACCCCCTTGGATAGCCCCTCCCCCTATGGATAGCCACCCCACCCCCGTGGATGGCCCGCTCACCCCCCCCCCCCCCCCCATCACCTCTACCCCCGTGGATAGCCCGCCCACCCCCTGGACACCCTGTACCCCTGGACAACCCCTCCCACCCCAGTAGGTAGCCCCTACCCCTGAATATCCTCCACCCCGTGGACATCTCTTCCCACCCCCTAGACACCCCCGACCCCTTGGACAGCCCCACAACCCCCCGTGGACCGTGCCCACCCCCCTAGATATCCCCCACCCCCTGGGATAGCCCCCCACCCCCGTGGACACCACCCCACCAACCTTGGACAACCCCCCCCCCCCCCCGAAAAGCCCTGCAACCCCTGGACACCACCCCACCCTAATGGACAACCCCATGAACACCCCCCCCCCCCAACCACCACCACCCTTTAAATCCCCCCCCCCCTCACCACCACCACCCTAGATAGCCCCCCCCCCCTCACCCATTACCCCGGGACACCCCCATCCCCCCAGACACCCCCACCCCTCTGGACAGCCCTACCCCCATTGGACAGCCACCCCAAACCCATGAACAGCCCCCAACCCACAAAAATTATGAATATAATTCTTTATGTATTTAACTTACTTATAAATTATGTGTTAGTTTCATATGTGTATACTTGTTGTATGTGTATAGTTGTTTTAATTACCTTCTGAATTATGTGTTTATTTTTTTAATGGTGTATGTAACTCTGACTATGATGGGATCCCAAAAATGTTATTGTCCTCTCACCATTATTATATGTCTTCAGCAAAGAAATTGAAATGGGTTGGTTGGAAGAGTGGTTGTCATGTGAAGATTGAAATGGGGAAAACTATGTCATGGTACATGTCATGATTGGAAGAATCTACTATTTTTTAAGCGATGTTGCAGGTGTTTTATTGTTCTATTTTAAGTTTAAATTGTTCTATTTTAAGTGTTGTGTTTTGTTTCTATTTTAAGTGCAAAGTGGTCTATTTCAAGTGTTGTTTGCAGCTGTGTTTGCAGGTATATGAATTGTTGTGTTTTCTGGTGTATGCAGTTGAGGGAATAGGTGGTTGATCAACTGTTTTCTGGGAAAACATTATACCAACGGTTTTAAACCATTGGTAAAGTGTTTTTGGAGAATATTTTTACCAAAGGTTTGAATAAACCATTGGTAATACACTATACCAACAGTTTTGAACTGTTGGTATAGTGTATTTCCATAATATTTGTCCCAACAGTTTTAAGGAACCATTGATAATACTATATACCAACAGTTTGAAACCATTGGTGAACTACATGTAATCTATTTATCCCAATGGATTATCAACTGTTGGTATAAATATATACCAACGGTGTCTATAAAATCATTGGCATACAAAACTTTAGAGTGCCATATACCAGCGGTTAGTGGAAAACTGTTGGTATAGGCCTTTTGCAATGGCTTACTAGCCAGTGGTTTTCAAAACCATTGGTATATAGTATACCAATGGTTTTTAGGCCTATACCAACAGGTTCAAACCGTTGTTATATATTTTATATCCAATAGTGATCATGAATCACATATGAGGTGGAATTTCTTGGCTTGAGCCACCCCTTTTGGTTAGCTATACCTTACTGGACCCTATTTCCCTTTTGTTCAAATTTTTCATATTTACCTTGTGGGGTTTCATTACATAATTGATGCCTTGAGATATATTTTTAATTTAATTCAAGGTTGAAACATGATTTATACCCTTCACACCATTCCTTGGGAGGATGTAAGAGTTTAATGACTTGTCTAGGTACTTGATACCTTATTCTATATGATGTAAATGGATTTAACCCAATGAAATGCCTTAACCAATATGCCTAATATGATCAAATGGATTGAATTATATGTAATGAAATTTCCATTAAGCTTTTTAAATATATAGTTATTTTTTTAATGTTTTTATTTAGATCCATGGGTCAAACATGGAGTTTTGACTTAAGGACCCCTAGTAAAGACTCTTGTGCCACTATGTAAGAGTTGTTAAAGCTTAGTAACCATGCCGGGAGTGATAGTAGATATTCCTTTGATGGGTTTGTCAAGTTATTTATATTTACCTCGAGGAAAGTTACATTGGTTCCCTAGGGGAGAACCCTTGGATAGGCTTTAAGGCACGTTTGGTTGAACCATGCCTGGAGATAGACTCAGTCCCCTAAGTATGATACCATGTATAGGCTTGGATGCTAGTATGTGACTTTTACCACTATTCTAGGAGTGATACACGGGACTTCATCCTTGGGATACCATGAATGGTCTCCATGTCATTGTTTGTGTGATGATACCATTGAGCGATACATGGAACATTTTCTAGGATTGTCAACGATGATATCTAGGTGTCTAGATGTTGTTTATAAGTTGTTTTTAAATGAAATTAAAAATTCCAATTAATTTTTTGAGAATGAGAAATTATCCTTTATATTATGAATATTGGGACTTGTCCTCTTAGCCCAAGAACAAGATTACGGATAGTCCATTACTCAGTAACTTTCCCATCTAACTTTAACCTTTTCGGTCTCTTTATTTCCGACACACTAGCTTAGGCTGAAGCAGGTTTAGTGGATATGTCTCCAATTGGATCCCACTTCAATGAGTTCATTTATTTATTTTGTATTTAATTTAAATCAATTATGGAAAAATTATTATGTATTATTGAGTAAAATATAAATTCCTATACATTGTGGATTCTAGCTTACTGAGATTGTATCTCACACCCTGCTCGGGGGCCTTCTGTACCTTAATGGACTTTATGATCACTGGTATAGACATAGGAAAGTAGTTAGCTTCCAATGCATGTTTTTTCATTCTAGGGTGGAGTTCAGAGTAGAGGATCGAGCTTATTATTAAGATGCTAGTTGTATAAGTTTTTTGTATTTTGTTTATTGTGATAGAATGTTGTAGATTCTTATATCCTCTTCCCTATTCATAGTCATTTTTTGTATAGACACATGAAATACAATCATTATCAATTGATTTTTCTACTTATTAAACTTTCACACTTTATTTCATTATCTTACATACTTAGGTTTTTAGTTTATGCTGTTATCTAGATATAATCCTTTTTTATTCTATTTCGTAATATATTGTAGTACCCTTCTCTGAACAATGTGGGAATAATCTCCCCATAGACTTACCCAAGGCCCTCACTACTAGTGGAACCATCATGAATTTGGGGATATGTGCTTTGGGGATTATATCCAACCATCTGGGTGTACTATTGAGTGTCACCCGGGGTGGGACACTACAATTTTGTATTAGAGACATCATTTTTATTTTTTATTACTATTTAGGTTTATACAGGAAACTAGGATATATTAATTTGGTAAATAACCTATCCTTATGAGTATCTATCCCACATATGGGGTAAATCAAAATTTCCTAGGATGGTTAAATGTAGTTATTTCTTGTGTTTTTTACAGTTTCATTGGATTTCACCATTGGGGGACTCCCTTGACTTATGTAGCTATTAATATTTATTTTACGTGATTTGGTTGTTTAGATGGGTCCAAATGAAATGAGGGCATTATAGTATCATGAACTATACTAGGTATAATATGACTAAAATTTCATTCCATATTTATCATCCTATGTGCATTTACTATATTGATTTTGATTTCTATTTGTGCCTTTATTTTAATATTTTCAGTGTGCTGATTCTTTCAATGATTGCATAATTTTATCAATTGACCTATGATTCCATATTATTATATTTATTGGTGAGTGGTAATGGAATTTAACTTAATAAAAACACCACTTTAGGCATGTTATTCCTTGTTATATGGTGTAAGGGTCGGGATATAGTTATTTAACGCACTGATTTCAATTGATAAGTGGTATAGGACCTTATGAATTGGAATTGGTTATGAAAATAACTGAATCATAATGATAATATTTAAATAATGTTAAAATAAATAAAACATTTAAATATATAATGGTTACCCTATATGTGAGACCTTGATCCTATTCTAGCTTGGTAATGGGAAGTAGGTTGTGTCTTCTATGCTTTCTTCCTTTTCTTGTTCTGACCCCCCTAACATGGCTCCTAGAGTAGGAAAAAGGATGTTCTTCTTTCGTAGGGTAGATTTCTGTCTAAACTTTTTTATATATTTCCCTATCTATTATAAACCTTGTCTGAGGCATGCGCTTGGCCTTTGTATAGCTATTCCACCATGGAAACCTTGTGTTGTATGCCATGAAAGTTGCAATGAGAATACTCGTGAGGTTGAGAGCCCTGATCCACCTGTGATACCTTATATAGTTCCACCTAAGGTACCTCCATTAGAGAATCCATTGTGTGATGATGCCCAATTTTGGGAAAGTTTTCTCTGCTTTATGAAATCAATTCAAGGTGGTCCTCGACCTGCACCTGCTGTGAAAGATCTAACCAGGGAATTCCTACAGCAGCCTCCTCCCACCTTCCAGTGGATGGAAGAACTTTGTCTATTCAATCATGGATAGAGGCAATCATGTCAATATTATATCACATTGAGACACCTCTCGAGTGGAGGGTAAAACATGAGGCCTATCGATTATGTGACTTTTCCAAGCTTTGGTGGGTCATTCTAAATCAGGATGGTCGACACTAGGGTATGGACTGGGTGGATTTAAAATAATATGTTTTCTACCATGTCATATAGAAGGCCTTGAGAATGAATCATGTTCTTGAATTCATACACCTGTAGAAATGTGACATGTTAGTGATGGAGTAATCATCTCGCTTCACCAAACTATAGTGTTGTGCACCAAACATGACTGGTGATGAGATGAATACTATGTGGCTCTGAGGATGGGGTCACTTATTCCATTTAGTTGTAGGTGAATGTAGTTACCCTAAATATTATTTCAGAGAATGTAAAATATTCCCTTATCACTAAGTATAACTTGAGGGAATCAAGTGATGTCAATTTGGGAAGTTTCACTTCCCGAAAGACTACTAGTGGAGTATTTGGGGGAACGAAGCGACTCTTCGAGGGTATGCGTGGGGATATCACCAGCTAGGTGGAATGCAATAAAAACCTTTTGGTTTGTCACCAATGCAGTAGGATAGGTCACAAAATTATCCACTGTATGAATAACCTAATCGAATGTCTGGCATGCAACAAGAAGGGTCACCTCCAGCATTTCTGGAAATCCTTTCATGCAGTTCCTAGTGAACGAGGTTATACGCTAGTACCACCTTCATGTGTAGGATCTATGACACCTCATCAAGAATGAATATGGTCATCTATAGGATGTTCAAGCTAAGAAATGTTCTATGAATAGGCATTCAGGCTTCAGAGTTCCATCGTCAGCAATGTTGACCTACTCAGGGTACTTAGCCAACATGTTAGAGTCATGGTTCATACCATATCTATGTGGTTGAGCCTATGCCAGAGGAGCAAAATCTAGGGCCATCTAAAGTTAGAGTGCCACGACCTTCCCTAGAGGGTACGGTGACTAGAACCTAGTAGGAATTTCTCACAAATGGAAGGCCTTAGCCTAAAGTACATGTACACACTCACACATCTCCAAGCCACACGATGATGAAATGAAAAAACAACTGAATGAATTCAGGCATATAACTAAGATTCCATAGTCATATTATGATAGGAAGTAATGGAAAAGTAAAATAGGGCCAAATGAAATCCCACTACAAAGTGTATCTACACATGTCAAACTGAAAATATATTGAGTCCAACCTGCTCCAATGGTGAGGAATAAGTCAGAGTTAAGATCTTGGTAAACAACATGGTCTTCCAATCTCCATATATGTGACACACACTCCCTCTCCTCCTAGGACACCATCAAAAGGGTTGTCATCTGCACAAGATACAACATGTGCAGGCAAAGCCCATGTAGTGGTGAGTATAGCAATACTCAATAGGACACCCCGAAAACACTAAATATGAAACAAAAACAATTTTCATCTCAATAAAAGATATAAAAAATATTTATAAGAGAAACCAAAACAGGAAACCTGTATATACTCAGGGGATACACCACGCCATCAATAAGTCATAATCAACTACAAGCCACGAGATTCTTCTTGAAGTGATGCTCATTATAGAAGATCCCTATCCATGAACCATGATATCTTCGGTGAAAATTGATTAATAGGTATATCTAATTTGGTCTCCACACAAATAGAATGTATTGGTCTAAGAGAACATTGATTCACTGATAGGGGTTCACACCCATAACTATTAGGGGACACCACAAACCCAATTTTGATCAACCCTCTACATAAATGATTGAATCCCAATAATTCCACATACCCTACTAATATGGACTTCTAGATATATGATTAATACCCTACTCAGGGAGGTTATTCTGATTCCAAAAACTCCAACAAGGGATGATATAGGATCTCACTATAGCCTCACAAAGGGATACCGCAAATCTATCTGAGACATAGCATCTTAAGGGGATCATAGTACAATGATGTGGAAGTAATGTATCATTGTACACTCAAGGTAAGGAGCAAGGGAACACACTCAACATATACTGGTCCAAACTAGGAAAATACAGAGCCTAAAGAGCTCTTTATGGGAGTACACGGTGTGTTAGATGGGGTACATGACATGTTTAGTTATCCCAATTATTTCACATGTGAAAGAACCTAAAATGCAATGTAGTCTCCATATAAATGGCATTTATTGACACATGGTTTTCTAACCATGTTTCCTGGTTGAGTCTGTATCCCGGTCCGTGTACACCAATCCATGTCCATGGGGGATTACACGACGTGTCCATGCCCGTGTACTTGAACTTGTGTCTATGTACTTCTAATGTACATGATGAGTCCATTAGGAATGGTCACACAACATGTGATAGCTTTCACACACCGTGTGATCATCATCTTTATCCTGAAACCCTATCCACCACTGAATGGTCCCCCCATGCCATCTAATCCCGAATTACATGTTGTATATTACGTTATTTTCCATAATCCCTGAACCATGGTCGAGAACCTCCCCCACCAATCTAGATTTTGGTTTGTAGCCCTTCCATTCTCGAAAACTGGAGGTCTGAGGTCTTCCAAGTTGTGCTATCGTTGAACAATGTGTTTCATCACCGGATCCACGTGCAAATCGGATCAAAGAGATTTTATTTATCTCATTTCTAACAATAAGATTTCCAGAAATGTTCGTCATTAGATCTATTTTTGTATCCATCACACACATCCTTTGCATCTTTTTGATCCTAAATCTACAATATAAGATCATTTCACCAAGAATCGGGTGCACAAAGATCAACTGATCTAGATGTGTTAAACCTTGGTCCAATGAAGAATTCTTGTGGTGAAATTTGTAAAGTGAAGGAGAAAATAACAATCAGTACAGATGAATTAAACTTTATCGATGTTTGTGTCAATATTGATTCATTTCCATTGTAATGGTAAATGAATTTTTCACCAAAATTGAACCAAATAATTTCCCCCTTAAATCCTCGTAATATAAATCATATCCCTCAATACACAT
The DNA here is from genome assembly GCA_963277665.1 of Viscum album. NCBI lineage: Eukaryota > Viridiplantae > Streptophyta > Magnoliopsida > Santalales > Viscaceae > Viscum > Viscum album. Next base: position 1,443,845,662 of record OY728151.1, on the reverse strand, counting down.
GATCCGAGAATCAATCCATTCATCCATTGATTCAAGTTAATCATATAAATGAATAACTGGGTTTAATACACCTAAAATAAACACACTACCTTGATTTGGATTGGTTTCTGAAGAAGAACGGTCATTGCGTCTTTCTTGTAGGAAATATTCATTGCAAATCGATGTCCGTCGATCGTTGATCCTCGATCCATCATCATTCATCAAGAAGCATTCACCATATCTCTCTCCAATGAATCTATAGAGTATTTCTAACGTTATAAATCTAACCCTATAATTCTAACATATGGATACATTTAAAGAAGAAAAATCTAGGTCATTATGCCACTGTGTTAATAAAATAATTAAATTATATTATTCATTTTACGCCCATGGAGGATTTTCCACAAACAACCTGTGATAACCAATATTAGTTTTCTCCAATGGTAAAACATGTATCCAGAACTCAATGGTGGCATCAAAATTTTAATTCAAGCACCTGTTTAGGAGTTATTCTAATTTTTCAGGAAAACCACATGTACGTGTATTTAATATTTTTAATATTTTAAAAACATTTATTCCAGGGACATCGGGCCTTGGAATTTCATGTCATCTCAGCACCTGGTCTTGAAAATAATCTATATAATATTAAAACATAATAGACCTAAATGTTAAGACATTATATTCTCCCCTAATAGGGTCTTTATGTCCTTGAAAATCTAGAACAATGGCTACTAAAAAAGATAAAGGTACTAAGCACAAATCTGAGATTCCAACTCCCATGTGCTCTTTTATATTTTCTTGTACTTCCATCAGACATGATAAAAAGGAATCCATCACCCATGTTGAATACTCTCATGTCAATCCTCAATCTCCCCAGGGTACTCAGCAAAATTCACTCCATCCTCAATGCTTAGCTCACCCAAATCGATAATATGCGATGGGTCATGCATTTACTTCCTCGGCTATGATACATGGAAGACATCGTGCACCCGGTCTAACTGTGGATGTATAGCGAAGTGGTATGCCACATTTTTAACAATATGTTGTATCTAGAAAGGGCCAATGAACCTCAAAGATAACATGCCACCCTAACCAATATCTTCAATCCACATCGAGGTGAAACCCATAGGAACATGGGGTATCCTTCCTTGAACTCTAAAGGCCTTCATCACCTATCTGCATTAGACTTATTAAAGATTTGTGTAGTCTTCATCCACTCTTGGATGACATGAAACTTCTCTATATTAGCACACACTGACTTTGGGCCCATGAGTGCTGACTCTCTTGGGTTGTTCCAGCAATGTGGTAAACTATAGGGTTGTCCGAACAAATCCTCGAATGGTGCCATGTCAATGGTGAAATGGTGGTTGTTGTTTTATGAAAGCCACACTAGTGGTAGGTGATCCTCCCAACTATATCCAAATTCTAACATGCTATCTTGCATCATATCCTCTACAATCTGAATGGTCTACTCTGTCTGGCCCTCAGTATGTGGGTGAAACACTATGCTCAAGCGTAACTGGGTCCCAAACTCCTTCTATAATCCCTTGTACAACTAGTATTTTAAGAGAGAATCCCAATCCAAAACAATAATTTATGGAACTCCATGGAGTTAAACTACCTTCTGAATGTATAGGCATCCTAAGATCTCTACTAAACACTTCTCTCAGATAGCTAGGAATTGGGCGAACTAGGTGAGATAGTCTATGATCAACTAGATGGAATCATCCTAGATGTACTTTCTATGCTTGTCACAAAGTCTACATATAAGCCATCCAAATTTTATTCTAGAACCTCAAGGGATGAGCCAAACTTTCTGGAACTTGGTGCTCAACCTTCACTTGCTGAAAAGTAAGGCTTAAAGAGACAAACTCTATAACTCCACTCTTTATCCATAGCCAACAAAACTGACGTCGAAGGTCCTGGAATATCCTTGGAAAACCTAGATATACATACAAAGGGGATTTATGAAACTCTATTATAAACTCCCCTTGAAACATTGTTGGTTCCATCATTCCTCCTCTGAAAATAATTATATACTCCCCACCTTTTGAAAATCCATCTGGAGAATGCCCTTTGGATATTTGAGCTTGTAGGGTCTCGTAGTTGGTATCCCCATGCTATGCCTCCCTGAATCACTGTAAGATTGGAAGGTTAAAAAAAATATTGAGGTAATATGTTCTATCTTCGTCAAAAAAGGAAAACTATAATGAGGATAACTTCTCTAAATACTCATTTAGCAACAACAAACATGATCTCTTATTGAGAGAATATTCCACAATGTTCCCCTTCCTAGAAGTATAGACAATTTTGAATTCATAATATTTGAGGAACTCTATCCATTTCCTCTATATCAGGTTAATATCATTTTGAGTTAAGATATACTTGAGACTCTTGGGATCAGAGTAGATGACAAAAAAAGATCTCCCATTAGGTATTATCACTACATAGTTAAAGTGAAGACTATCACAGCTAACTCAAAATCGTACATCATGTATTTATGCACATGTGGTCGCAACTGGCATGAACCATAGGCAATAACTAACTTTCTCTACATCATAACACAACTATGTCCAGTTCCAGATGCATCTAAGAACACTACGTACTTGACACCCTCCTCCGGTAACCTCAAGATGGAAGCACTCGTCATCCTCTCCCTCACCTCCTGAAAGAACAGTTGGCACATTTTGGCTCACACGAAAGTATTCGATTTCATGGTCAATTCATTCATGTTTTTTTCACTCTGAGAAGTCGGATACAAACCCCCAATAGTACCCATCCAATCCAACTAAACCCCACACCATGGTAACATTATAGTGTGGCTCAAAGAAAACACTACCTCATCCTTTTCTAGATACACTTCCAATCATTCTGTTGAGATAACATGCCCCATAAAGTGGACCTCTTGAATCTAGAACTGGAACTTCAAGAGATTTTGATAAATATGGTGCTCTCAGTGTACATCAAGAACAATACATAAGTGTCTTACATGCTCTTACTCATACGTTGAGTACACAACGATAACATCGCTGAACACCACCACTAACCGATCTAAGAATGGTTTAAATACATGGTTCAAGAGTCTCATGAACAATTTTCGGATGATAATCACACCAAAAGGCATCACCAAGTACTCATAGTCACCATAACATCATATGAATGTAGTCTTTGGTATATCTGCATCCCTTACCTGCAGTTGGTGGTAGCCTGATCTGAGGTCAATCTTTGAGTACCATCTAGTCCATTTTAACTAGTCAAAGTGGTCATCAATCCTCGATATTGGATAATTGTTCTTCACATTCACCTAATTCAAGTTCTGGTAATCTACATGCAACCTCAAGATCCTATATACAATCTTGGAAAACAAAACTATTGTTTCCTAGGGTGAAACACTCCATCTCATGAATCTATTCCTCCTTAAGACCTCCAAATATAACCTTAGCTCATGAAGATCTGTGGGAGCAATCTGATATGAAGGTATTGATATTAGTGTTTTCCTGGGGTTTATATCAATGCATAAGTATGTCTCTCGATGGGGAGGTAAACCTGGAACATATTCTGGAATGAAGTCCTCAAACTCAGCCACCACTACATGAAACTAAGGACTCATAACATCCATTCCACTAAGGTTCAGGCTAGCCAAATGATGATTAATCGGTTGCACCCTTCTATTCTTGAGTCCATATTATTCTTCTTGGATTTCCTTTTCACTAAAAAAAGGAAAATATAGTTCCATAACTGCGGACACACCGCACTCTTTGCCTAAAACATGCAAGTCAAGCATGAACTTTGGATAACCAATCTGTACTAAAAATGAAATCATAAGGAATTGATTCAACAACCAAGGGATCCTAACCAAAAATCTCACCTCCAAGAGTCAGGTCACTCTATCAGCACCGGTGTGTTATCATTGAGTCTCCTCCAGTATGAGTCTCCATGCATAAGGGTTGAGTCGATACTTCAATCAGAATCTCCAAGTCTCGAACAAGATTTGTGGCAAGAAAAGAATGAATAGCACCCATGTCTATCAATAATTTAGATAAGGTAGAAAAGACACAGATCATACCTCTTATCATCCATAGATCTTGGTTTCATAGGCCTCCATCACCTACAACTAGCCTCATCCCTACCCACCATCTCTCTAAGCATGGCGTGTACCACCTATGGGTGGTGGTGATAATAGGTTGAACCTTCAACCACCTCCTTCAACCCTACCGGCCCCTCTACTATTTCCACTATCCTACAGACCACCATACTACTTCCTTTGTCTCTATCTCAATGGTTTCGTAGTCTTCTCCCAATTAGCTATATGATGGGTCATGAAATATCATGCTAGATGTCCCCGACCATTACTGGAGAAACACTACATGTCCCTTGGCTGATTAGAGCCACCCTAAGAGCCCTAAACCACTGACCCTAAGTCACGGGATCACCTCCTAATGTGTCTGACCTACTTTGATCCAAGTGACTATCATTGGCTACCTACTGTTGAGGTCTTGGCCATTGGGTGCCCACTATTGGTTGCCACTACTAGTGTCTTCTCTTCCCAAAAACATTCAACCAATAAGCCCCACTCAATCACTCCAGTATTTATGGAAATTATAAGAGATACCACTGACAACATGATATACCAAAAAAACACATCTCAATATTCCAATCCATGAAAAATTAGTCCCATACCATATCCAAGGAGTAGCATTAAATATCAGTAAACTTCATTGAATACCTTTCCACGTTCATTATGACCTATTGAAAATTGGGATTCTCTTGTATGCATGCTGATCTCAATTTGGATACTTAGAACTCCTCCCTGAATATGCGCTCAATTTATTTATAGGATATTATAGTCTCTTCATGTGACTTATTCACCAGACACAACCATCACCCAGCAGATCCTTGAATAAGACTCTCCATGAGGACTTCCATCTAATCTATAGGAATCCTTACTAGGAAGAAAATGTGAGTGACTTCCTCTATCTAGTACATAGCCACCTGGGGTTCTGGGTCAACCTAAAACTTTGGAGTTCGCTACCTATGAAACTCATGAAATGTACTAAGCCTGAATGCATCCTCAACTAGTAGTGTTAGTACTATCTACTACTCAACGGGTGGCCTTATAGCCAGTAAACAACCCGGAGGTGCTATTTTCTATACTGATGCCTCGTCACTAGGTGGATCATCTTCATTATCACACAAAAGAATCCATGAAGGCTATCTACATGGAGGAATCCTAAAATCAAACAAGATTTTCCATGTTCAAATAGAGTATATATGATGTGCTAACTCAGAATGTATATGTAAAACACAACCATTCCTATATGATGATTGTACCATTGTTTTACCTACAACCAATGTTCCCTTGTACCGAGTTGAAAATCATGTGATCAGAGTCCTGGTGTATCGATACATCAATCTCTAAACCAATACTAGAGTGTCTATTCTGAAGTAAAACTTGAAACACTTTAAATTTTTTCCCAAACCAATATCACAGACTCACGGTTCTAAATTAGAACCGACCACTCTCATACCACTCAATCACAACCTGTCCTAGAGGGGCCTATGGATCAGCTAACCCAAGACTTCCACTAATAGTCCATGGGCTGGTGACAACCACCGAGTAGGAATTTCCCACAAATGAGAGTCATTAGACTAAATAACTGGTACCCACACCCATATCTTCAAGACACACAGTGATAAAATGAAAAAAACTGAAATAATACATGCATACAACTAATATCAAACAACAAGTGTATGATAGGTTATAAAGGAAAACTAAAACATGGAAAAATACAAGACCACCACATAGAGTGTATACACAAGTCCTACTAAAACTATGAAGAGTCCAACTTGTTCTAATGGAGAGGAATAATTAAAAGGTAATCTATCAGTAAACACCTCAGTCTTCAAAGCTCTAACTATGCTCCACCCACTCCATGTCCTCCTTGGACATCATCAAATGTGTCATCATCTACACAACACACGACACGTGTTGGTAAATCTCATTTAGGTTTCAGTATAAAAATACTCAGTAGGACACCAAGAAAACACAAAACATGAATAACCATATATATTCATCTCAATACAAGATATAAAAATATATGTATAAGTGAATCCAAAAGAGGATACCCAGATATACTTAGGAGAGACACAATGGCATCAAGTAATCATAACCAATTACCATCCACAAGATTTTTCTCAAAGAAATGGTCATTCCCTGAAATCCCACTCCAAAAGACATGATATAATTTGTGACACTCAATGAAGAGGTATACCTCATTTGTTCCCTACCCAAAGAGAACACATTGGTCTAAGAGGACTCTAATACACATATTGGGGGTCACTCCCAGAACTATTAGGGGACACCATGAACCCATTAAGGAACAACCTGCTACTTAGGGGATTGTATGACAATGATTCCACAAATCCTACTAATGAAACTCACTGGATATAGTATCAATGACCTGCTTAGGGAGGATACACTAATTCCATAAACTCTAACTAGGGATGATTTAGGATTGTACTCCAGTATCATGGAGGGACACCAAAACACTATCTGAGAGTCGACCTCTAGAGGGAATCAAAATCTAGTAGTGTGGATGTAATTTCACACTATACCCTCATGAAAAGTACCAAGGTAATTCACACAACCTATATTGGTCCAAACTAGGAAAAAAAGGAGCCTCAATCACTCTTGATGGGAGCATACGGTGTGTCCTAGCGGTATATGGTGTGTTCAGCTATCCCAATTATTTCTTGTGTGGAAGAATGTCGAATAAAATGTAGTATCTAAATAAATGAAATGTAAGATGAGTACACTATATTTAGAGAGACATGGTTTCCTTCACGTGTTGTCTGGTCATGTCTGGGTATCGAAGCCATGTTTGTGTACCATTCCCTGTGAGCTAAGCCATGTTGATGTGGGAGTACATGGTGTGTCCCTTCCCATTTACTTCAACCCATGTCTGTGTACTTCCAATTTACACTCTGAGTCATCCAAGAAGGGTCACACACAATGTGATAGGTTTCACATGTCATGTGATCATCATATTCATCCCAAAACCCTAGCTATCATTGAAGGGGACCCACATGCCATGTAATCCTGGATTACACGTCGTGTGTTATGAGATTTTCTAGAATCCCAAATCTGTGGTTGTGAACCTCCTCTGCTGCTCTAGACATCAGTTTCTAGCCCTTCCTTATTGGAAAACTATATATCATAGGTCATCCAATCCATGCTATCACCAAATAATGTGTTCCGTCAATGGAACTTCTCCCAAATTAGATCAAAGAATTGTTCCTTATCTCACATTGAAGATTGTATAAGAACACAATTTTGGGAATCGTTCATCATTTTATCTGCTTCCACAACCAGAGTCACACCTCCTTTGCAGCATTCTGATCCCAGATCTACGATATCGGATCATTGCACTAAAAATCGGGTGTGCAATGATCAATTGATCGGCTTGGTTCAAACCTCTATCCAATGAAGAACGCCCATGGATAAATGTGGAAAGTGGGGGAGAAAATAATAATTAATCTAGAAGAACAAATCTCGATGGATGTTCATGCCAATCATAGTTCATTTCTATTATAATGGTAAAATAATCCATCACCAAAGTTAAACCAACTAATTTCTCCCATAAATCACCATAATATAAATCACTTCTCACAATAAACATGATCTGTGAATAAATCCATTCATTGATTGATTCATGTTCATTGTAGAAATGAATAATTGGAAAGAATGCACATAAAATTACTACCCTACATTGATTTGGATCGGTCACTGACGAAGAAAGATCACTACATCATTATCATAGGCAAGATCCACAGAAAATAGATTTGTGTTGATCGTCAATCCTTAATCTTTCATTGTTCATTAGGAAGGATTCTCCATATATCACTCTAATTACACTACTTAGAATTTACATGATTATGTATCTAGCCCTAGAATTCTAACACATGGATACATTTAAAGAAGCAAAATCTAGGTCACAACATCAAGAAAATAATTAAATTGTTTTATTTGTTTTATGTCTGCAATAGATTTTTTACAAACAACCCATACCGACCAATGTTGTGTTGTACCTAGGGTAAAACCACCATACTGAACTCAACGACGCCCTCATATTTCTGATCTAGACAACAGTTTAAGAGTTATTCTAATTTTTCATGGATTCTGTGTGTGTGTGCTATTTAATATTTTTAATAATTTTTATACATTTATTTTGGGAACACCGGGCCTCAGAATAGCACACCGTCACAGTGCTTGGTCTCAAAAATAATCCATAAAATATTTAAAAATAATACACAGAATATTCAAGATATTACCTAGAGGTACTATTTTGGTGGCCACTACTTTAGTATCTTCCTTATTCGATATAGGTTCATCTCAATCCCTTCTATATGATGTAATAATAGAAAGACTGGGCTTAGTGATTGACTTTTCTAGTGGTGTTATGAGCCTTGAAATTTCATTAGGAGTTTGGGTAGAGGGTATACAATTGTGTAAGGAGTAACCCCTTGTGATAAGTAGGTAACATTTTCTATGGAATTTATTTATCCATGTGATGACGGGCTTAAACCTAATTCTTGGAAAAGACTGGCCTATTCCATTTCAATCCCTATTTTATTTTTATTATCGATAGGTATCTTCCACGTCACCAAAGTTCAATATGTTTATCCATAAGTGTTAATGGATCTTCAAGCCAATCAAGCCGGATTCAAGCACACTTGGATGGGAAGTATGAGAGCCTAGATGACCAGTCTCTATATGAGCAATCAGGGAATGGAGTTAGTTGAATTCCCTCTAAATGTTGATTGATCTAGACACATATTACCTAACTATTTCTCTATATTACCTTTACATATGGAAATTGAGTTCACTATCAATATTTTTCTATGTGCAGAACTAGTGTTTATTCATCCTTATAGGATGGAACCTATAGGGATCCAAAAATTCAAGAATCAATATGAAGACATAGAGGCTGTGAGTTTTATGAAACCTACAACATCATCATGGGGTTCACCAATCATTTTCACAAAGAAGGCGGATGGTACCCTGAGATTTTTCATTGATTATAGGCTGTTGAATCAGTTAATGGTGAAGAACATGTATCTAATGCCTTATATAGATGACCTCTTTGACCATCTATGATGATGAACTATTTTCTCTAAGATCAATTTGAGTTTGGGATGTTATTATTTCCATGTGAGGACATCAAACATAACATGTACAACATTTTAGAGATGGTATGACTTGTACAAGTATCGGTTTATGTCATTTTATCTAAAGAATTCACTGAAAATATTTATGGATATGATGAATTGGGTTTTCCACCTGTATATTGATTCCCTTATAATGGTCTTTATTGATGACATCCTAGTGTACTCGTTCTCTAAACATGACCATGCCAATCACATTGAGCCTGTGCTGAGTACACTAAGAGAGAACCATCTATATGTCAAGCTAAGTAAATTTCACTTTTTCATAAGAAAGGTTCACTTGTTAGGTCATTTAATATCAGAGGCCGTTGTATCAGTTGACCTAGAGAAGGTGAGTTCCATGTTTTCCTAGGAGAATCCCAATAATGTGATTGACATGCACATCTTGTTAAGGCTTTATGGATATTATAGGTGACTCATTTAGGAAATTCTGTGTCTAGAAGCACTACTTATGGTCTTGAACAAGAAGGGTGTGATGTTAGACTGGACTAAAGCGTTTGAGACAGATTTTCAGGTATTATAGGGAAGACTCACTTCAGCTCTGATTCTGATTTTTCCTGAGCTGGGTAGAAGTTATACTGTTTATTGTGATGCTTTAAGGATTGGACGGGGTGTAGTTTTGATGTGGTGAAATCAAGCCATGGAATATGGATCCCACTAGGTGATACCTCATTATTGGAACTATCATATGAATGAACTTGAGATTAAATATTCATTTCATGCTCTATGTTGTTGGAGGTACAACTTTTTGACTATGTGGTTAGTTGTTTACACGGACCATAAAATTCAAAAATACATTTTTACTCAGTGGGACTTGAATCTAATGTAGTGCAGGTGGGTGTAATATCTGTAATCATTTGATTTTGAGAATGCTTATATGCCCAGGAAGTGTAATTCTTTGGTGGATTCCTTGATCCTAAAAACCCATACATGGGACCTCAAATATGCTAGTAGTGAGTGGAAATTGATGGATATATTTTCTAAAATTGATATTAAGTTTTAGGAACATCATGGGAATCTAGTTATATTATATCTAGTAGCGAATTCCAATCTCTTGGAATGGGTTTGGATGAGACAATTATTTGATTCTGAATGCCTCATCTTTAGGGAGAGTATCATAGAAGAGAACTCACCTCCTGGATGGGTTGTTAATGGAAGTGAGACCTCTCTATACTATGGTCGTGTAAGGGTGCCTTCAGATATATCAGAAGAGATGATGAGGGAATCAAATGAATATATATTATATGTTCATCCTAGGATTACCGAGAGGTAAATATACATGTGTCATCAATATTGTTGGCTAGGTATGAAGAGACGGATAACTTGTTTCATCACTTGGTGCTCCACCTGTTAGCAAGTGAAGGTAGAGCACCAGTGACCTACTATACTTCTACAACCCCTCTTCATTCATGAATGGAAATGGTATGATGTCACCATGAAATTCATTATATAATTTTTGTATCCCCTTGGGGCAATGATGAAGTATGGTTGATAGTTAATACACTGACCAAAGTCTTGCACTTCCTACTGATCTGGGATTACTTATCTATTGATGAGCTAGGAAGCCTATAGATCATGGCGATAGTGTGACATCATGGCATACCTTGTTCTATAATTTTGGATTATGATTCTCATTTTACATCACGGTTCTAGAAAGTGATTCAAAATACACTAGGTTCACAGGTACTCCTGAGTACTACATATCACCCTCAGACCAATGAGTAGTCTTAGCAAACCATACGAGTGTTAAATGATATGATATAGGATTTTATCCTTACTTTTGAAGGTTCATGGAAAAATAATATTCCTATGTTTGAGTTTTCCTAGAACAAAATCTTTCAGAAAATAATTCAAATGGATCTGTATGAGGTTCTGTGTGGTAGACTATGATTTTCACCTATGTTATAGATAGAGGTAGGTGAGGTAGCTCTACTAGGTCCTCGTCTTATGCAGGAAGCATCAGATCAAGTCCATCTGATTCAGAAGTGTAAGGCTACAACTCAGTCTAGTAAAAAGTCTTATATCAACCATATCTATAGAAATCATGGGTTTGAGGTGGTACATTAGTTCATTCTGTGTGTATTTTCTAGTTTGAGTCACAAATGAATTTGGAGATAGGAAAAGTTATCATCGATATGTTTTGGGCCTTTTGAGATAGTGGAGAAATTTGGGCCAGTAGCCTATCATTAGTTATTATCTTAGAGGTACCATTCCATAGATGATGAATTCCATGTATCTCATCTTCAACAGTATCATGTCAACCCATCTCATTCGTTTGACACCAACGATATTGAGCTGGAAGTGGATGCATCATTTGAGGAGCGTCAAATATATATCATTGATTGAAGCATGAAGGTTCTCTGAGGATAGTCAGTTCCTCTAGACCGAGTGATATGGAATCACAGATGTGTAAAGTATGATACCTAGGAGTGGAAAGTTTATGTACATGTTTATTGGTAGAAACTCTTCTCAAACAATGTTCTACGACCCTTGGAAGGGAAATATGGGGATGCGTTTTCTTAAGGAGGATAGGTTGTAACGTTCTATATTTTATCTTATGTAAATACCATTAATTTTTTTTCTAATTCATTTAAATGTACCAAAATATGATTCTTATTCAATTCAATGAGATCTTAAGTTAATTTGGGGCTCATTCAGATCCTAACTCCCTAAAATGGGGAAAATAAAATGGGATTCATAGTTTTATGAAACATTACAACCAAGGGCGCCCAACCGTGCAGCTATTGTAGGTTTGGAGATAGTGCAGGTTTTCATAGTTTGTGCATGCCTACTTAAACTATGTGACAAAACATTTGAGGTGTCCCATGTAGCATTGAATGGAATACATTTCATTCATGGTTTTTTTAAGCCATGCATAGTGTAAAAATGAGTGAAATTGCGTATTTTACCCTCTTTAAATATTTAAAAACATTCCTCCTTCCTCGTCCTTATTCTCTAGTGGTTGGGTGCTCTTCCCTCACATGAAACCCTCCTCCCTCAAAAATCTAGGAATCATGGTGGAGCCTCCATTCATCACATTATTGATTCATCTCCAGATCCTATGGAGAGATAGAGGTATGATCTCGAATCCCCTCTAATCTATTTCATGTTCTTCATCCCATCTATTGTGCTATTTGGGTGAAATCTCAGTTTCCCCCATTTCATGGAATTAGATGGTTTAGTAGATTTATTCAATCCTTGATCGAGTTGATGTAACACTAGACAACGATTTTTCTATGGGGATAATGTAGCTGATCATGGATTTTTTCACATCGTTTGTTCACTTTCCATAAATTTTGTCTTTGTTCCATTCACCAGGCCTTTCCAACCAAGCATCAAAATTGTGAATTAAATTATTCCAAGTTGTTTCATACACGTCTTATAGTCTTAATTGATGGTGAATTACCTCTGAGGTTGAATTCCTTCACTTGAGTCGCACCATTGGGTGAGCTACACCTTAGAGGCCCTTATTTCCCCTTTGTTCTAATTTGGATTATTTCCCTTTTGGTGTGTCAGTAAATAATTGATGCCTTGAAACATTTTTTTAATTGAATTAAAGGTTGAAACATGAGTTAGACCCATTACAGTATTCCTTGGGAGAATATAAAGGTTTAATGAGTTGGATATGAACATGATGCCTTATGCCATATGACATAAATAATTTTAACCAAAAGACATTCATTATCAGAAATTCCTAATATTATCTAATGGAATGAATTAAATGTATTGGTCTTTCAATTAAGATGGTTAAATATTAAATTCTTGTTTGATTCTTTTCCTTTATATTCGATGGTGAATTAAGGGGTTCTGACTTAAGAACCCCTTATACAGACTCTCATGCCACTATGTTAGAACTTTTAAAGCTTATTAACCATTCCAGGAGTGACACCAGCTATTCCTTGGATAGGTTCTCCAAGTATTATTTATATTTAACTCTAGAAAATTTGTGATAGTTCCTTAGGGGAGACCCCTTGAATGGGGTCTAAGGCACGTTTGGTTGAACCATGCCTAGAGAGAGACTTAGGCCCCTACATGCGATTCCAGGTATGGACTCAGAGGCTAGTATTTTAATTTTCTCCCCATTATTAGAGTGAGACATGGGACATTATCCTTGGTTTACCATGTATGGGATCCTTTTCATTGGTTATGTGATGGTCCCCTTGAGTGATGCTTAGAAAGTATTCTCGAATTGTTAAGGATGGGATACGGGTGTAACATTATGTTTTATAAGTGGTTTTAAAATGAAATTAAAAAGGCCAATGAATGTTTTAAAAATGAGAAATGGTCCTTCATATTATAAACATAGGTACTTTTCCTCCAAAACCAATAACAAGCTCAGGGTTAGTCCATTACTCAGTACCACACTCATCTCACTTTAGCCTTGTAGGTACCTTCTGTTCAGAGACACCAGCTTAAGATGAAGAAGGTTTGGTGGATAGGTATCCAATTGGAGCTTAGTCCAATGATTTTTTTATTTATTTTTTATTTCATTGAAATCAATTTTGGAACATAGCTTATTTATTATTTCATGAAATGGAAGGTACTAGACATTGTGGGTTTCGACATACTATGATTGTATCTCACACCCTACTCAAATGCCTCCAGTATCTAAGTAGAATTTATGATCAAAGGTATTGAAAAAGGGAAGTTATCAGCTACCAATGGATGATTTACCTTTCTAGGATTGAGTTAATAGTAGAGGGACGATCCTATGCTCAAGATACTACCTATAGTAGTTTTTGGATTTTTTTATTTTGAAGAAATGTTATATATTCATTTATCCCCCTACCCCGGCTTAGTCAATTTTGTATAGACATATGAAATACTATCATCATCAGTTTCTTATGTCTATTTATTCAGATTTCATACTTTATTTAATTATCTTTCATTCTTATAATTATAGTTTTCACTATTATCTAGATATATTCATTTATTTTGTGGTTTCTTATATATATATATTTTCATTCTACTCTGATTAATGAGGGAATAGTCTCCCCATGGACTTACCTAAGTCCCTTACTACTAGTCGGTAGCCTCGGGTGTTTGGGGAGATGCACTTGAGTTCATGTATCCAACCATCTTGGGACACTTTAGAGTTTAATTTAGGGTGGGTCGCTACATTATTTCAACAAGATATTAAGGAAATTAATATCCAGTTAAAATGTTATTTATGATATATGTTGGTATTACATATCTCTCTCTATCCCTTTTAATAATGTCTCATTAGCGGCCGATTAAACCCCCATAGGGATGTTTCAAAATCACTACATAACACATCCTTAATTGATTATGATAATAAATTACTTATAATATTTTAATCTATAACAATATGAATTTACAAGATTTATTCTTTAATTTTACTAATGTATATGTAGAAATAAGTCATGATATTGAAATAAAATCAATACATGATATTTTATTGAAAATATAATATCAAAGAGTGTCACTATTAATAAAATTGATAATAAAATAATAAAGAATTATTATAATTGATCATGAGTCACAACAAATGAACATAATTAACTAATGGTTTCTTGTTTTTATAAAAATAATTTTATTATACAACAGGTGTAATATTGATAAAATAAATCTGGATCTAAGGTATGGTTTATCTCAAAAAAACTCCTTTTGTTTGTGTTATCTCCTCTTTATCTTTATTTTTAGTTTGGTTTATTCACTCATGTATTGAAAATTTTATTTAACTATTCATTCCCTCTTATTTCTAGTGATATATTGTTTTCCTTATTAATATAATTTCTAATCCACCTATTGTGGTTTTTGAAAAATAATATCTTTTTTCAAAACATCTCATTAACTCCTCTTAAACTATTTATTCTCCACTCTATTCTAATTATATTTTACACCAACGTATTTTATCCATTATTCATTTAGTAAACCTAATGCTTAATCCTTAATTTGTGCTTTATGGCTTCTTTTCCTCTCTAGGTTTTTATTTCATTATACGATTCTTTCTAATATGGAATGCATTATTAAATATTTGATGAGGTTGTGTGTTGTACCAATGTTTTATAACCTTCAAATGCACTGGGTAATGTGACATATCTCATTATATTATGTGAATTATTCATGAACATGATGCTTTATTTGTTGGAAATATGATGTTATAATTTTTTAACATATGTTGTGTGTGAAAATACTGCTATAATTATTAAAAACTATGTGTTTAATTTAACTACGGTGTTTTCATGTTTCATTATTATGCATACAACACATTCCATGCCTTTTAAAAATGATTACCTCATATTTATGATGGCAATTCTATGCTTATGATATGATGATGATTATAATTATTTTCACTCATATACTATTGATTCATGTCTCCTATTATTTCCTTATTATTCCTCCCCTTACTATGGTTTTATCTCACCCCTTTAATTGATGTATTCCCATAATTCAATACATGTAATAAAGAGAAAATGACATATTTTAGGAGCACAATCAATAATTGTGTAAAAAAATTATTCTTTAGTCTATAAAAATGATGTGTGTGCCTAATTTTCCCCATATAATAAACCTTTATATTCTTGAATGTATTAAGAATATGTAACTCATTATATAAATAATTGTACTAACATGTAAGAAAACTTTGGGTCATTATAATATCTGTCTTTAACCACTAAAAAGTGGAAGGTGAAATTCACATGCTAAAAGGCAATCATTAGTAGGTAAGTTTTATGTATGTTAATGTGAATGTTTTTCCACTTTATCTTCTATTACCATGGAAATATACTTATACCTAGAATATACATCAAAAAAATATTCGTTCTCATCTTGTCACTCCCACATATGGCTAATAAAAAATGTGTATTTGGTAATTCCATATTGTATTATTAATATTTCTTTAGTCAAATAAAACTCTTAGTCTCATAAACATTAAATGGGAGATTATCTCATCCTAATTTTTAATCACATTCATTCATACTTTCTTTAGGACCACCTATTCACTATCCAAAATAGGGTAAAAAGTTTCTGTATCCATCAACTTTATGACATATTTTATCATAACCTCATTTATAAGATGAGTCAACATTATATACAGTTTTCAAATTAGCTTCCCCAGTTCCTTCAAACCAACTTCATTTTAGAAAAAAAGTGTTTGATGCCTTTGATATATTAAAATTCCCCATGTATTCACTTGCTCCATTTATTTTAACACTATATGAAACTGTTTCTCTTATTTTTTTGTGAGGGATTTATTAAAAATCACTTGAAGATCATCACCTTCTCCTAAAAATATTTAAAAAGGATTTAGGGGGAGGTAATTTAGTTATAACTTTATTTAATTCGAATTTGATGGAAATAGTTTTTGAAAAGTCTCCCTTTTATGTAATTTTATACCTAAAAAACATGTTATAGCAACATATCTCAATTTTTTCATCTTCTATCTCACACTCTTCTTCAAAAAAAAAATTTATTCAACATATTTGGTCTCTATAAATCTGTAACTCCATTATATAGTTTTAGAGAGATGATAATACTCTAGTTCATCTATATATTTCACTTCTTCTGTATGATAGAGTTAAATAAATTTATCTCTCACTCGATAAATTAAATGTCCTTAGTTGAAATAAATGATATCCTTTCCTTTAACATGGAATGGGTGACCTAGAATAATTAAGACCTCTCCTTCTTTTTCTATCTCTAAAATTATAAATCCATTGGGTACGATGAATTTTATGACTATCACCAAGACAGACTCACAAGTACCACTGGGATACATCACTAATATGTCAACAAATATTAGTGAAACTGTTATGGGTTTTATATTGCTCAATTCAAAATTATTTAATATTTTCAATGATATCAAGTTAATACTAGCTTTTAGAACACTATGATATTTTATAAACAAGAAGTATTTGATCATGTATGTAATAGAAAATCCACCCAAATATCAGAATATTGGTAGGATTTTCCAAAATAAAATCTCTAAAAATTATTAATTAAATGAAATTATGCACAATTCTGGCATTTTATTTTTGTATTAGGAAATTTCCTTAAGGAACATGCCATACGTTGAAAACTATGACATGGTATCATTCAGTGGAATGTTTATGTTCCATTGATTAAATATTTACATAACTATTTTATATGGATCATCCATCTTCCCATGGGACATACATTATATAAAAGGATAAGATATCTAGAATGACTACATTTCCAACTTCATCACTAATTTATCAATAATCTTTTCTTCCTAGTTTTATAAGGTTGTATTTACATCCTTCACTTCTTTTCTAATCTCCATTTCTTCTTTATTTTTTGATCCATATCTATCATTACATCCTTTGACTTATCGTTTTTCATCTCCTAAATATATCTTCTACTCAGTAAGGTGTTGTCCTTAGCCTCTCCTTTGGGAACCTTTGTGTTTTTGAGAAATACCCTATGTGGCTATATAGTTATCTTTTGGGAGAGTTTTCCCAGCTATGTATCAATGTTTAGGAGTATTCCATACTAATTTTCTAAAGAGTCTTCATAATTTATTGGACTACTCTTAACCATGATATTATTTGTAACTAAACTCTAAATAGTGGTTTGGGCCTCTTCTAATTAGGGTTTGACTTTCTATTTATGTTGTTTAAACCACAGTCATGCATTCTAAAATGATCAAATGGTAGGTATAGTTTCTTTATTTCTTTAGGGAAAAAATGGATAACCTTGAACACGCATATTATTATATGAAACTTATACTATCCAACCATGAATTTGGGAAAGAGTCGGTACATTTTTTTTAATTAGTTCTAATAATTTGGTTATTTATGTTTATAGTTAACAAATATTACCTCATATAATGTTGTTCTAATGCTCCTGCATGACATTCTTGTAATAGATATGGATCCCCACACATCTCAGATGAAATCATTTTATGAGACATAGAGGGTGACCCATAATTAAGGATATATTGAATTATATATATCTTTTTGGGCATGGCCTCTATCAGAGTAGCCATATAGGTCATCCCATTTACACAGTGAAAACCTCTCTTAGCAAATACTATATCTCATTTTCATTATGATATATTTTTTCTAGATTATATAATACAACTTTTAAATCATTGGGGGGTTTTCCTCATCAATTTATCACTATAATCTGAATCAAACATGACTCAGAAGTTATTTTACTTCCCAAAATATAAAATATATATCTACATCCACAGGGTAACTCTATGGTGTAGGAATATATGTAGAATAAATATAAATATAAATATAATATTATGAAGTTTTAAATCACATTGAGAAAGTTTGACTTTAGGTAAGGGATTTCGTCTCAATTCCCACTCCCTTAAGGCATATTCTATATTATGCACATATTTAATTTTATGCGGTGATTATACCACCCCATAAAAGTATTTAATAAAATTATATATTTTTTATTATAATAAAATTTTAAAATCAAGTTTACACAATCAATGGGTTACAATTTAGAAGTTACCAAATAGGTATGAACTTATTTTAGATTATCAATTTTTTGGATTACACTTGTTTTCATTGAAGAAATATTTTAGTATTTCCTTTATTAAATTCATTTTTTTCTTAAAATCTATATATTTAATGTGTTTACTGGATTTATTCTAAATATTCCTTTCTTTTTAACTTGAATCAAGTGAATAACTATTTAATAGTTATTCGAATATTATTTCTCTTTTTGAATAGGTATATTTTTCTTCCATGTCCATATTTTTTCAAACCAATTTTAATAAAGTAATTTTTATTTACCCAAAATATTTATTAAGAAAATTTTAATTTATACATAACTTTTTATATGTATTGAAACTAATATATCTAATTTTTTTCAAGAAGTTAATTATTTTTTTCTTTCATTAAAAAAAGAAAATAATTTTTCCTTATTAATGGGTATTGAATTAATGAATAATCCCACTACCATAACCATTTTAAAAAAATAGATTTCCCAATAAAACATCCAAATTATTTTAAAAAATAAAACTCTTTAGAAAAATATTTTAATTAATTGGTTCGATTTTCATTAATTCTCAAAATACAATTATTTTATTGAAAAACCTATATTTTTATGAATGGATAATTATATTTTATCTCTTATTAATTTTTGGGTCATTATCTTTCTCTTAAAACATTCTCTTTCTTGTGATCATCTTTAATTAGACATTACATTTCCCATATATATCCATATTCTCTATATCAAGGATATAATTATTGAGTAAACCTTATACCTTTTATACATATGAATTTTCATTATAAATATTATTTCATTAACTTGGGAAATCATAATATTCCATATTAATTACTCAATAAAAATGTTTGTTGATAATGAATATTATTTATGAATTAAATTGATCATTTTATATAAGATGAATGCATTGGAAATGAAGAGATGGGTGGGGTAGATAATTGATAACCCCTTGATGCATTGACATGTATCATGAGACAAACTAGTTATCAAAATTTATTAAAGGGTTTTTTGGTGTATTCCTACCCATAAATTAAATCATCTTGGAAAAATTCCTTGATGGTAAATATATCATGATGTCTAATATTCTGATTCCCAACATTAATCATTTCCTACATTTAGAATTTAGTTTTTTTTATAAATGAGATTAGTATAAAAATATTATCCATTTATTCATTTTGTGCTGAAGTTATTGATTAAATGGAAAGAGTTTTTAGTTATTTACATTTCCATATTGATTATGCCATATTTATTCATAACATCTTCTATTTCACATAACCCTTAATAAGAATATGATCTCCCATTTATTTTTTCCCTTTATCCAGGATATGAAGAAGGATATTATTATTCATATCAAGGATGTGAGAATATTTCTTATGTTATGTTTTTTATATCCATAATGAAATAAAATAATCTAGTATGTATCTGGTTCATCAATACTACTAAATGGGTCGATCATTGGTGATGTGATCCCTTGTATCTTATGCCAATTTAATAATTTACACTTCAATTCTAGGTTACTAGAGTTTTATTTGTAACAAAATACATATTAAGAGTAAATGAAATCAAAATGTCTCAGTAAAAATTGAAAACATATCCCAATTATAAGATGTAAATACTAGTTAATTATAGTAACTTAGGGTTTTTTATGAGAAAGAGTTTCCTATACACTTTAAACTACCAAGCCCTCCTGTTTTGATACTCCATTCTCTATTCATCCTCAATAGGGATTTGATACCATTTTTTAATTAACTATATTGGTCCATACTACCACATCACCCTAGTTATCTCATTACTATTCCTAAATCATGTTCATAATTAGTATGGGTTGATAAGAACTAAGGGAATCAAAACATACAAATTGGGAAATAATTTATCAATTATAAACCAATAATCAAAATCATGGACTTTAACTAGGAATCTTGTATAAAGAACAGTTATATTGAATTCTCATGTAATAAAAAATAGGTATATAAATATAATCTAACCAAACTAGGGATAAGGCTGACGAATCAAAGTAAAATTCCATTTATAACTCTATAAGAGAAGTATATAAAGTAACACGAGAAAGATATAACAAAAAAGGAGTCCAACATGAAAAAAATAGTTGAGGAAATTGATATATATATATATATATCACATAAAAAACAAAAGCACCAAGAATTCCACACCTAACATTTCATTGGGAACCATTATCATTATCAAACAATGTGCCACAAAAAGACGAATAATTTTTCTATGAAATTTCACTAAAGGAATTGTATCCCTTAACTTAACCTAAATTACATATAATAATATATACATACACAAGAGACTTTGTTTATAGGGTGTTATAAATCACATGTATGATCAAGAATTAATATAACACATTTTTACAGAAAACCCATAGCACTATTTTGAAAAAAAATTACAAAATTTTCATTTTCATTATAAGAGTAAGTAAAAACCATCATTCAATATTTTATTTTTTCAAGACATGTATTTTGAAAATGAATAAAACATGGAACAGGTAAGTAAAAAATAATTAAACATATATGTAAAGATCACAAGGTAGAAGAAGGTAGTAAGTAAATCATCTGATGGACATAAAAACACATTGGAACCCATCTTTTTATCTAATGGGTAACCTCTCAAATTGTTAAACATTGATATAACTAATAGCCTAAAATGAAATCCAAATTTTCAATAACCTGGACTATCACACCTATTATAACATTCTTTTATTAATTTAATTAATTAATGGTTATATTTTAATTAGTTTGTTTCATGTTCCTATTTTTTAATTTTTAATATTTTTTCTTAGTTGTACGGTCTGTGCAATTTTGACACATGATTAGTTATAATCATGTAACCCTATCTTACGTATGATTAATCTTTCACAGTTTATGTGAAGTTATAGGAAACCATGGGTACTGATATTATATAAGGTAATATATTATAAAATATGTTGTGGATGATTATTACATGGTTTGGTAGACCATGTTACAGTTATCATGGGATCCAGTCGGTCTCACATGGTAGGTGTACTATTTTCTAAATCATGAAGTAGAGTCATACATCGTACCATAAAAGTGTATTTCAAATTTTAACCTTACATTATTTTAAACCTAACAATTCTCTCCTTTTACAAATAATTCAACTCAACAAAGAGGGATCTATATCCCATAATCCCTCTTCCTCCTATGATTCTATGAACCTCCCTCTTCGATTTATCTATAGGGTTTTGCGGTAAATCCCTTTCCTTACCTATGTTTTTTCTCCTCCTTTATCTTTTTATTCTATCCTAATTTTCATCCTCTTTATTTAGAACAAGAATATATATATGCTAATCCCCATGTCTTCCATTTTTATAATAATTATTTTTTTTCAATTCCTATAGTTGATGAAGCCTTCATATTTACCTAACCACATGTTCATTGTCAAAGGATGAATGATTTCATAACTTTGAGGTAGTTTGTTTTGTTAAATTGGATTTACATTACATATCATGTGTGTTTCAGATTTTTTGATAATATTTTTACAATAATGTAATATATATATTTTTTATACTTGAACAAAATGGCATTCATTTTATTTTTGGAACCCTTAGTTTTTCCCATTATGTTAGGATCTATATGAGATTCTATACATTATGAGATGAATTTTATTATTATTTAAAGCATAGATAAATGGGAAGGGGGGTTTTTACCAAAGGGTGATTGGGTTGAGATGGGGAATGTGATTTGATGTGATTTATGGTTATTATGATATATCTTGTGACATGTTTCCTTGACTCCAAAAGTTAGTTTCATGGGAACTTAGGGTATGTGGTTGGAAAATTAAGATATGATTGCTACTCTAGTTATAATTTTCTTATGACTAGGATCCTTTAGTGTATGATTGAACTCTAACAAAATATAGGTCCACCTAGTGGGGATAGTTAGAATACACTAGAGGTTATTTTATTTTTAATGCATCGATAGGTTGGTCGATATTTTCACCTGAGTATTTCTATGATAATATCACTATAAACAATGTCATTACACCGGAGATGTATCATTTAACCCAGTTATCCTTATTAATGATTCTTGTTATATTTTCTATTTTATCAAAGTTATTATTACATTATTTTCTTTTGTTTTACATTATATAGGTTATCGTAATTCATTGAAAAATCCATGCTCTTTTTTTGTTGTATTTATTTTTTCACATATCAGATACATTATGTCACTTATATATATTTGATAGTATTTCATAAATATACCCTTAATAATTTTTTTATGATTTTGATTTGTATTAAGTGTTTCTTCTTCTTTTAAGGATCAGTTTTCTTATTTATTAGTTTTTTCAATGGTTTCTTTTAAGGTATAATAAAGGGTAACAAGTAAGATAATTCTTTTTTCATTATCATAAAACCAATTATATATATTCAAATGTTTTTATGGTAGTTATTTCATCAAGATGACACTATCAATAATGGACATGTGAAGGGAAGAAATGATTTCCTTAAAGGGTAAAAAATTATTATTAATTTTTATTCCACTATATGTATGATACAAATATATTTTTTTATTTATAGTAGAAACTAGATTTCATTAAATGTTCTACAAAATGATTTTTATAGTCTTTATAGTGAAATCCAACTATCCATGTTTATCTCACATCCTATATACATGCCCTGATTTGTATCTAGTTATTATATATTTATATAGTAATATAGGATAAGTTATTTTATTGGATAGTATACGTTTTTTACCTAGCTAATAGATGACTTAAGATATGGACGTGACCTTGGGTCACATGGTAGTGATCATAGTAGTTAGGGTTTTATTGCTCTTCTTAGTATAATAATTTAATGTCAACCTAAATAATTAATTTCTTGTGGTTTCCTTTACAATATTACATGTTATATATCTATTTTATGCATTATACATTAATTTTATTTAGGATATTTATATTAGTTATTCAGCTTTTTGTTTTCATCTTTTTTAAATTTTATTTATTTCATTTTTTCATGATGGTAAAACCTATAAATACCTCATATAGGATTCTAAAAATAATATAGAGATTATTTATCTATATTTTGAGCATTAAAACATTACCACATGGTTATATTTGATACCCATGAACTAGGTTCCATTCTAGGGTGATCGGGAACATACCTCAGGCCTTACGGAAGACTGGATCAGGTGACGTCGTATGTTGACCAGGGATATTTCATGAAAACAATTGTATTAGATCTATCCTATTTTTTGAGAATATCTAGTATATATAATATAATATCATTGAAATTCATTAGTTAGTCCATTAGTAGGTTACTAATTACCACCTTTCATGTAGTGACTTCAGTTTCCATCTGTAGAAAAGTTGTAATCCCAACAATTTGGTTTTATTTATTATTATTTTTGTTATATTTTGGTATAATTGATGATATATTAATTTTTATCTTGATCATATGGATTATATTTAATTTTTTTAATTTTTTGGTTTAAATAGAAGAGGAATTGATGACACATGCTTGGTGCATTGTCTATAAACCCATTTGAAAGTCTTTCACATAGTTCTGGATACCATTATTGAATGTTTTATAGTTGGAACATGGTCTGCCCAATGATGCACAATCATAAAACACTCATTCTCTATTAATATTTCATATTTTGATTTATAAATTATTTATAATATGTTCCCTATTTATTTATGATATATTAAATACAATTTTTCATGGTGTGTTAGGGTTTTTGGATTAAATTTTATGTGAGAGTTTATGTTATGACACTGTATTTTTCTGTTAAGATTTTTTAGTTTTGTGTGTGAAATGGAATTACATAAATAATTTTAAATAAAGTTGATTTATAGATGTTCTACATGTTTGTAACATCAAATATTTTTATAAACCATGTATGACATACCATACTTTTAATTAAAGGCAATTTGAAAAAAAAGGAAATTCCCGATTTGTAATCGAATTCAAAAAATGATGAATGTGGTGTTGAAATAAATTTTAGAAGTTTTGAACATTTTCAAGGAAATTGAATATGAAATAATTTTAATTTATAATCAAGTAAAAATATTTAATTTCATATCCTTTTGATACTTTTAGGTGATTTTTGAATGTTCATTGTTTAAAATATGTGTCTATTTTAGTTGATAAAAAAAAATTTATTTTAGTAAGATATGTTTTGATTTTTGAGTATTGAAATATGTTTTAAATAGGTTTTTTATTTTATATTATTTTTATTAGGTTCCAAGAAAAGGTATAGATGGATTTAGATATTTCTCTAATGGGAAGTGTTCTATTGATTATTAATTTCTTTAGTCCAAATATGATCTCTTTGGGTGTTAACTCTACCCAAACTCAGAATAGTGTTGTAGGTCCTAGTTCCACTAAAAATTACACTTCAACAAATAATTTTTGAACAAATACTTATCAATATTTCCTAATGATCAAAGTTTATTCGAATGAATATAGTGAATAGAGAATATTAAAATACTTTTTCATTTGTTATAAATTTTGTATGAATCAAAATTGAAAGATATCATTAGAATAGTTGAAGGACCAAGACAGAATAATAGGAGGCTATCATTCCTCATCAGTAGTGAGATGTCATGTCTTTGGAATTATTTAATGAAACATGATCAAGTGTAATTATCATAAAATATAAAAATATATAAATAAATATATTTGAAAAGTTTTAACATCTAGAACAAGGATCTACTGAACTCGTTCCCTATGTCAGTGGGCCATATGGCCTCATGAACACTTCCACATAATCCAAAGGCTACTGACTAGCAGCAAGGGTGTAAATATTGTATAATGGGGATACTATAACCTCTTATAAGAGTGGAATAGAATAAATAACTATAAAATAAAATATAATATTAATATATAAAAATACATAATAAATAAGAAGTGGAAGAATAAATTACTAAACAACTGAATCATAATATCAACATCCAATTGGCAGTATCATATACATGGATGCATGGAATGCTGAAATACAAAAGGGGAACATGGGACTAACATATAGAATCAAACAATAAAAAAGTAAAAAAATAAAAAACAGTGTCAAAATTGATCCACTATCATCCCAAGAATATGTATGGTCCTCTTCTCTTGTGCTCTATATAAAGGTAAAGCATATCAAAGCTTTGTAGAAGGGTTCTTACCCTTATTTGTACCAATAGAAAAGTAATATTCATAGGTACCAATGGAATCCCACGTAGGGTGTGAGATAAAATCTCAATAGGCCTCCACTAATAGTGTCTTAAATTAATAAAATCATCTCTCATAGCTAAACAACGTGTACATATAAATAAATAAGAAATAATGTAGGAAAAGCCATCCTACTCAGGTTCCTCTAGGACACTTGGCAGCTCTACCTATTTTGGCTCATGGTGAGAGTGTGTGCATGATAAGTAACTATATATATTAATAAAATATATATAATTATATATTTATATATTTCATCCACCTATATGAACCAAGTATGTGCAGACATAAGTGGCCATATATCTAGAATACTAGGTGCTGGCTGGACTTGGGTGTAACTCAGTCATCCATAACTAGTCTAAATGAGCTTAAAAGCTCAAGAAATAGTGTACATTACCCCATATCATAATTAGTGGGAGTATTTATTTTCATCACTAGATATGGTGAGTGTTCCATCATTTCAAAACTTGAAACACGGTATGTGGCATGTCATTCCCTCCTGAAAAATAGTGACAATAGTGTGAGACGTCATTCTCAACACCCAATGTAAGGTTGCATGATATCTTCATGAACAACCGAACCCTTAACATCATTCAATAGTCCATATAATGGAATAATATTAATATTAATATAAATCATGAGTCATTTACTCTCATGATTTATAATTACAAATACCATTATAATCAAGGCAAAACATTTCAATTAATAATTTAATAAAACATGAACCAATGGTGTGTCCTTACCACCCTTTCATAACTCATTCCATTTAATTCATTCAATTCATTTAAGTAAAGTAAACAAACATGAATAATTCATTCCATATAATCAAATAATTTATGTCTCTAAAACATGAAAAGCCTATTTAAAGGATCAAAGGGGCACTTAGAAGGTGTCATTGGTAATAGTGAAACTATCAACAAGGGAAATTCATTTTATAAAGAAATCCAAACAGTAAGGAGGTGTTTTGATTCATTATGAAATTATATAATAGAGGTAAACTCCAATTACAACCCAATAATATTTCTTAGTAGGCATCCAGGGTGTGTAAAAATTCTTCCATAAATGGAAATTCACATCGTCATACCCAAGGGGTGTCCATAAATGAAGTCAATATCCTCTAATAAAATAAACAAGGATCAATGGGTATATATCAAGGTTCATAGATCAATTTAATATGTTGAACTCAATTAAATAGTTATGCGAAACAAAGGTCAGTGTGTGGAACAATGGAAAATCTATGAAAACACCAAAACTCCTGCAGAAAATGGAAAGACCACCAACATTAGGGTAATTTATGACTCTTTGTCTGATGGTATCCTTATATTTGATGCATTTTAGGATAAATAGAATAAATAGTTTGGATCCCTAAAATAGGGAAAACATCTTGCACCTAAATACCACAATGAATTCAATGACAAACTGAAAAGAGAAGGGAGATGATTATAGATATTATTGAGATAGATCATATACTTCAGAAGGTGGTCATTTTGGACTTAGAATTGATAAGTTATATAAATTACTAGGAGTAGGAAGATGAGAGACCATGGGAGGAAGAAACAAAGGAGGCCACTATAAATGGGAGGAGAAAAGAGGAAATAGGTAAATAGAGTCGTTAATTGAAAACAACTCATTTCACCCTAAAAATAGGGGGTTCAATGTTTGGCCACATGGGTTTTCCAAACCATGAGAAAATAGTTCTCAATACACTATCCAATGAGAGAGGATACATGGTTAAGGTTCATGGTTTCCCCAACCATGAAAAACACCACCTTAAAATCTATTTATTTTTTGCACGGTCATGCACCTCTGGTTGCATGGTTGCAGAAAAACCATGTGGCCCCTGATGCTTTTCGGCCTTTCCCTGCACGATTAGAAGAGACAGTGTAGGTTTTGTTGCATGGATTCTACTGACCATGAGGCCTAGTTTATTTTACAAACATTTGGGGTTTTGGGCTCAAGATAATCCCCAAACATCCTCATACCTTCACGAATCCATGGGTGAGCATTATAATGGCCTTTTAAAGGTACTTGAACTGACAAAAAATGAGTCACACCTTCATGAAAAGATAGGTTGTTACAACCTATCATCTTTAAAGTAACTCATACTCAAGTATGCCTTCTAAGTGTAAAGATGTATCATTAGAAAATAGTTTCATCCACTACTCTTGTATATCTGCTTCATGTTCCTAGTTCTCATCATTTACTCAGTTGTGCTACCATAGCACCCATACCAAAGGAACGGACATAACACTAAGTGTCTTCATGCTCTAATAAAAAATACGAAGGGATACTACATGAAGGAATCATGTACATTAAGCTCAGCCTCATCTGGCTGAAAGACATGTGATAGGTCTAGATAGTATCGGCGAAGCTAAGATATGTGAAGACAGGTATCTGAGGAAACACTATGTAGTAAGCCACAAGTCTGATCTATTTTACAACCTTGTAGGCTTCAATCAACAGATGTGAGAGAATAATCTACCTCTAAATACATTTATGGTCAAATCTGGGATAGACTCACAAGATAACTCAGTCTCTAACCTTGAACTCTAGGGGTTATCGGCATCTGTTGGCTTACGACTGATGCATGGACTAAGCTTTCATCATTAGTATTATAATTAGCTGGACATACTCTATAGTCTCCTACATAGGACTTGGTCCATGTATAACTGCCTCCCCTACCTCTACCCAGCTTAGAGGTTAACAAAAATTCATACCATATAAGGATTCATAAGGATCCTTCTCGATGTTATCATAGAAGATGTTATTATGATAGAACTCCACAAGGGTAATTTTCTTCTCCCAAGAACCCCCAATGTCAAGGAAACATGCACAAAGCATGTCTTCTAGTACATAAATAATAATGTTTTTATAATCTTTAAGATGAATGTGATAGGTCATGCTCAGAAACACCTATGTATCTAAGGCCTTCTGTAACCACTATCAGAACCATGATGATAAGAGAGTATCTCTATCAAAAATGATAGATCATGGAGATCCATGAATACATAAAACCTCCCTAACATATATCCTCCCTATATATTCTACTAATAAAGTCTTAATCAATGGTAATAAGTATTTTAGAATCATAAAATGTCCAATGAAATCCCACACTATATCATTTCCATGAGGAGATCTGGGTAAACTAGTCAAAAAATCCATCAAAACATTGTCCCATTTCCACTCGGGAATGGGAAATAGTTGTAAAATCACTATTGGTTGTTGATTCTCCTCCATCACCTTCTGATAGGTGGAACACCAATTGACAGTGTCAGAAATATCTTGTTTCATACCACGCCATCAGTACCAGTTCCATTATTCTTGATACATCTTAGTGACACCGAGATGAATTTTCCAATATTATGTATGAAATTATTACATCACCCCCTCTAGAATTTCTATTAGAACCCATCCCACCATTTTAATAGTAATTTATCATCCCCATCCATGGTCCAACATGAATATGTATCATCATCCAAGAAACATTACCTAAGTATAAGTCCCTCAGGATATGAAATATGCCTATTCTCACCCATTCCAAAAGAGTAGAATTTACTACTAAGGTTGTGAGGATAGTCAGACCATGATCATTCTAAACCGGAATATACATCTCTTCTAATATGTCTTTGGGATTCCATTCTCCAATGTCCTTCTGAATTGTGTGGTTCTAATTCTTCCTGCTCAGATCATTGACCATTGCATTACCTTTACCAGGCTTGTTAGCAATCTCAACATCAAATGACTATAGGTACTCAACCCACCTACAATACCTAAGATTCAGATATCACTATGTAAATATTTACATGAGGATTTTAGGATTATTTTATACCAAAAAATATTCTCCATGTATATAGTGTCTCCAATTGTGTAAGGCATGAACTACAGTAGCTAGCTCCTGGTCGTTTGATGGGTACTTCCGCTCATGAGGCATCAACTGACGAGACTCGTACACAACAACTCACTCATCTGACATCAAAAAAAATCCATGCCAAGTACATTATGCATCATAGTATATATTATATCTCCTACATATCTCTAAAATAATTAGTATTGGCACAAAATTAAATCTTCCAATTAACTCCTAAAAATATTCTTCACAAGCTTCTCACCATATGTATTTAACACCATTCTTTGTCTAGCCTGTAAGTGACACTGCAAGATGAGATAAATCATAGATTAAGCACATATTATTCCAAAATATCACTAATAAACATTTAATATCAAATAAATTCTTTGGATATTCCCAATAAACTACATATCTCACCTTCTCTAGGCCTACTAGAACTTCGGAATCTGACAAAAGGTGACCCAAGAAGTGTACTTTGTCAATCTAAAAGTTTCTTTTACTAAGATTATCATAGATATGATGCTCTATTATTTTATTTAGCATGATCTAAATATTGTTTTCATGGTCATGTATAGAGCATTAATACACCAAGATGTCCTCAACAAAGACTACCATGAAATAATTGAGTTATGGGTGGAAAACCTAATTCATAAGATCCATAAAAACTGCAGGTGCATTCGTGAAACTAAAAAGCATGACCAGGTACTCTTATAGACCATAATTACACATGATATATGTGTGAGGTATGTATGAGGTCCTGAATTTTACATGATGATATAGTAACCTCATATATATCTTTTAAAAATTTGTCGCTCCTCAAAGCTGATGAAAGAGGTTGCCTATTCTAGACAGTGGATACCGATTCTTCACCATGAGCTGGTTTAAATGATGTTAATCCATGGAAATCTTGAGGGTACCACTCACCTTTATAGAAAAAAGGACTAGTAAGTTGAAGTGACGGGGTGTATGAAGCCTTTATCTACCATATCCTCCAACTATTTCTTGATCTATAGAAACTCCATAGCTGTCATCCTATAAGGATGAATGGTCACTGATGTATTTCTTGGCACAAGCTCGGTGGTGAATTATACCTATCACACTGGAGGTATAGTAGAGAATTCATAAAGATAAAAATCCACAAAATGATCCAATATAAGAGGAAAACTAGAGGGTCATAACCCCAACTCATCTAGGAAATGATTGCAGATCTGATCTATCATGCTACTCGACCTCTACTGCTTGGTTCTTGATCGCGTAGCCTGCACATCCAATTATCCCCTATGCATGCGTCTACTACCCTCTGGTGATGTAAAAATCACCCTCTAATGATTGAAGTCTATATGGTCTTAATAGGGAACTAACCAGTCCATACTGATGATCACATCAATGCATGTTATGTCGATGATGAATAGATCCCATAAAAAAGGAATTTTCCTATCTCAAGGGGAAAATCTTTACAATGGTAAACACCCTCTGATTGGATACCTAACAAGGTTTGAATCATCATAATTATATATAATTTATTGATCTAAAAGCCCAGAATCTCCATAATAGTCTCATATATATAAAATAGTGAGATGTGCATTTGTAAAATAAACCATACACTAAAGTGGAGGCTACAAGAATGGTTCCTCGAATTATAGAAGTTTTGAAACTCTGCTCCTCTGATATAGGATTGAATACATGTAACTACCTTGTTGTACAACCCTAAGTCACTACCTGAAATCCTTGAGCATACTCACTCTATTGGAACTCAGAATCATGAGTCTGACTACCTCTACCTTGACCACCTTCTTGCCCTGAGTGGCTAGTGGTATTACGACTGCCTGTCTAGCATGATCCTATTAGACTTGATCATGATCATGGAGTTGGTGTAGACTCATTCTCACTAGGTTTTAATGAAAATGTTTTGTAGAAATTCTAGATATGTCCCATCCTTCCACATCCTCTACATTCCACATGATCTTGTAAGCACTGAGGTTTCAAGTGTCCCAGTTTCTCACACTGGTGGCATAACAAAATTTAGTCATCAATGGGATACTGACTACTAATACCTCCATGAGTAGCCTCAAAGCCTCTCATTCATCTACAAGAATAAGTACTAATATATCTAGGTACTGAACATCTCTGATTCACACCATTATATTCCCTAAAATTTCTCTATGTAATAATGGATTAGATGATGATTTCAAAAATAGTATCAACCTAAATACATTGACATAGGATAGGATGGAATATAACATCCCACCCTCGAATCTCTAGTTATTCATAAAATCTTCACCTGGTTGGTTAGGGGTGAACTGATGCAGCTTTGTAAAGCAAGCATAGTTTTCCATAACTGGCATACCTCCCTGCAGTAGGTTCATGAAATTTCTAGATCTTTCATACCCTGGATTTTAGGGGACAAATAGTTATAGAGGATATTCTGTAAATCTTACCAAACCATATCTTTATTCTAATATTATAGTGTAATAACATCACACCACCGTTTGTTATAATCACACAGCATATACACAACATGTTTGACCCTCCACTCTGGAGGCATCTCCTGATTCTCAAATATAGAATGAATTTCTTCAAGCCATGATTCAGTAGCATGTGTTCCTCCATCCCCTGAAAAGGTGTGAGGATGCGGATGCTAGAACTCTTAAGTCAGTAATTCAATACTTAGGGTAAAACAACACATTTCATATTCTTCAACATACAAAGAAATTCTTCTCGTAACTGGTCATCATTCCCATATCAGAAATAGGGATAGGTTACACATGTGGCACTACATGATGATTCACTAGAGTCTCAAATCTCTCCTTCTTAGGGGCATGGTTGTCACTGACTTCAGGTTATATAAATAGAGGGAATCATGGTGGAATTATTCTACAATTCCAAATACACACCTCAAAATAGATTTTAACAATTTAAAATATTTCCTATGGAAAAGTCGGATAGGTGAATATTCTTTCTTATACATATCACACCCCTCTTCCTGCTCCTAAATATAGTATTGGGTAATAGTGATAGACCATATCAAGAAACTATAATGTAATAGACTTTCCAACTACACACTACTAAGGTTGGTTTTGGATATAGATCTATATTTTACAAATATAAGATGGTAATTATTAATTTAAAAGGCATATTCCCTTTGATTTTGTTCCCTATCGAATAATTCAACCTATTTAAGGGATTGGATTATAATGATCACCATTTTCAATCCATAGGGGCACATACTCCTTATGAACTGAAATATGGTGCCTATTTAATCTATATCACATTCTTATCTATACAGAAAATGGTTCATGGCTCAACAGTTATAAGGACCCAGCCTTAAACCTTACTTAATCTTGAGTTATTACAAGATTACACATTGAGGATCTTTTCAGGTTTAGAGTTTTAGAGAATTAGATCATAAAACTTTCATTACATTCCACATTTAAACAAAGTGGTTACATAAAGATAGTATTCATTT
Organism: Viscum album; assembly: GCA_963277665.1. Lineage (NCBI taxonomy): Eukaryota > Viridiplantae > Streptophyta > Magnoliopsida > Santalales > Viscaceae > Viscum > Viscum album. Next base: position 1,443,812,509 of record OY728151.1, on the reverse strand, counting down.
TTCCCATCAACGGAAACATATTCAAAATAAAACATGGATTCTTCCTTGACACTTCATTGACACTATCATATCATGTACCTTTCCCTTGACCTGTGAAAAACATTTCAAAAAAACTTGGGATGAGCATAAAAAGCTCAGTAAGGGATATAAAAATATGGAAAGGAAACATGAGTACATATATACATAAGAATGAAATAATACTTTACCCATAAAACATAAGAACTTTAACATACCTCATCCAAATTATGAATAAATCATATAAATCATAAGACATAAAGGTAACTTGAGGCATTCATAACATTCTTACGCAGGGAGTAACCCTCTTGGTTACGTTCGGAATACCCATCACAGTATATTCCCTAAATCTCTTCAGAGAAACCTCAACGTTTAACTCCTTCGCATTACCCAATGCATTGGAGAGCTATATCGGGATCACCCGCCCATAGTTTATCATAGAACCACCCGTCTTCATAAAAATTCCCAAGAACCACAACATAATCGTATCACATAAAACATGCATAAAGGAAACATAACATTTCCACCTTTCAATCACAAGATATCAATACAAAACATTGATATAAAAACATTATCAAAACCATTTTCAACACCAAAATAAAAGAAAAGTAAAACATGGTATTTATTTTTCTTTTAAAAAGAAGGTATGGCTTGTAGAGTAATCCAAAACTCAAATAATGGTCACGACAGCGGAGAAGTCGTTGTCACCGTATACGTACGACAAAAACATTTTCTTTTGTCGTTTAGTAAAATGCTTTGTATAAAAAAAATTCCATTTGGATAAACGTAAAATTCAAAGGGGTTTATACACCATATAAAAAAATTTTGTGTATAAAACAAATTATGCCTCAATGAAGGGATATTGACACGAAGTCCCATACAAAGACGGTATCCTTGGATTAAGGATAAATCAATTACATAATTATGTGTGACAAACGAATACACCAAATATAAGTGGATATTAAGTGCAAAAAAATCAGAGTACATTCACACATATTCAAAGAATGAAATATTCATGGAGTACAAGTTTATCCCAAATAATAAAAATTGGGTTAAGAAGTTCCCTTACAAAAATTCATCATCCTAACGGCGTCACTTAAAAATTATGAAAAAAAGTTGATGAGAGATAAAAAGGGTATCTCATCACATGGACATAAAATTTACATCAATAAGGATATAGAAGAACATATCCCAACATAATAGTATGTGAATTAAAATACATAACAAAATAAGTCTTTTAAAAGAGGAGGGTGAAAGGTTCCCTAACCGACTTGGGTAACTTTCAAAACATACACCCCATTGAAGAAGTGTGATACAATGAATATGTAAATACCCATAAATGAAATTATATCACAAAAGGAGTATAATAATGGGAAGTACATACACCCCTCAAAGGAAATGGTGGCAAATGTAGCATAAATTTCACTAGACTAAAAGTGAGATGAAAAATCCCTTACAAAAACTCGGCAGCCTAACGGCGCCACTTATAACATCCAAAAATGGATTGATGAGTTAAAATAGGGTCTCTAATCATATTACAATAAAATTTACCGCCATATGAATATAAAATAAGATCCCCCATCATAAAAAATAGGATCTTAAAATAAGTGACATAAAGGAGAGTACTTAAAAAGAAAGAGAGAGGTTAGATCTCTTACGAAAATTCAGCAGCCTAACGGCTCCACTCAAAACTTCCAAAATGGAATGATGAGAGAAAATAGGGTCTCTCATCATATGAACATAAAAATTACATTAGGATTAATATAAAATAACATCCCAATCATAAGAAATATGAGCTTAAAAGGAATTACATAAAAGAGTGTACTTAAAAAGAAAGAGAGGAGTAGGATCCCTTACCTCGGGTCCGACTTGACTCGATAGTTATTTAACATCATGAATAATAAACTTGAGTTAATTTATACTAGCTAAAGAACCTTTTTCAAGTTCATTATCCCTTTTATATTACTTATTTCCATGTTATAAACACTATGTAATCATTTAAGTTAACAATGTTTGTTTTGTCGATATTTGGTTCTTAAGTCGAAAGTGGACTTCTTACAATTACATGTTGTTCATGTGGTCAAAGGTTCATTATATCCAGAATTATATTCATGATTTGGATATCATATATATCATATATATATCCATAATATACATTTATTTATAATATTACATAATCATTTAGAGGTATGAAATGAAATGCACCGTTCATGGAGACGGTAAGCCGTACGTACGCATGAACGCTAATTTCATTTCTATGTCATATTAATGGAATTAAAACTAAATGATAGGTATGTATATTTTAATTCCAGAATTATATTAATAATTTATCTGTAACATACATCATATATAATAACTTTAAATCCATCCTTTATACATCCCACATATGTCATTAACGAATCAAATCACTTTGAGGGGGCGGTAGTCCGCACTTCCTAAAATGAAATTAGCGTGTTTAACCACAATGGAAACCATAAAGGTATGCCACAAAAGAAAAATACAGAAGCTTAAGTAAAACATAAACATATTATATATCATATATAAATATAGTTACATCTTAATATCCACCTTTTAAGGTGTTATATGAGTGTTGAACAATCATCGTTTCGTGAGGCAGAAATTCGCCATCCACAGAAACAGTATGTTATTTAACCATTAGATGTAGGTTTGTGTAAGTGTAGCTCGAATTATTCTTATAAAAACATCCTAGTATATTTAATATAATGGAGTTTTTACAAAATACATGAATAAAAAGAGTTTAGGGGGTTGGAGAAGCAAAATAAAACAAAAGAACACAAGTGAAGACATTACCTTAAAATCGGGTAACTCTCTTTGATTTGAGCTCAAAGGCTTCCTTGGAAAGCCTTATTCACAATCTGAGGCTTCTAGGAGTAATATAGGGATGCGAAGAGGCAAAATGATCAGGGTTTGGCCGAGCCAAAGTCTTGATAGGTGTGGGTAAGGTGGTAGAGGTGAGGGCCTTTTATAAGAGGAGAGGAGGGGCACTCTTGGAAAGTTACAAAATGTTACTTTATTTTCAAATGAGTTTCTGATTTTAAAGGTCCCACATTGATGTATTTAGATTATAAGGTGGTAAGTGTTCGAAATATACTCATCCAATAAGTTTTCGAAAAGTGTAAGTTATAGTTTTAACATTATCTTTTCATTTTATTTAAATCCTTTATTAATGAGGTAATCGTTGCATCATCATGATGTCATAAATAATTTAATTTATTTAATGTCTAAAAATTATAAAAAAAATATAATTATGTATAAAATCTTTTTATCTTTCTAATGAATATTTATAGTCAAAAATATGACTTGAATAACCCCATTTAAAAATTGTTTTAGTGAAACATCTCATGCTTGTGACATTTTTATTTTAACTTTAAATAAAAAGTTATTTATGTCATTTTCCAACCAAATTGGCTCCATGGGGTCCCCAAGTTGACACATGGATTGTATTGGTCGGTCATGACACATAAATCAAGTGTATGACATGTTTCTAGGTCATTTCATATTATTAAAACATTATTTTTGCCTTAAATTACACTAATTACCTCTAATCGCGATTAAGAACATAAAAGTTACTATTCACCAAAAAAATTATTTTAATCCCATTGAACGAAATTTTACTTCCGAATGAAAACCATGTATGTAAGATTTTTGAAATTAAAAACATAGAGGTGGAAAAGTTTCATTTAAAAGAAAAATCAGTTTCTTTAACTACCACTTAGTGGTTTCACTATTCATCAAAATTTGAAGTTTTTCAGAAAAATACCAAAAATTCACCATAAGCTTTATTTGATATTCTGAACTAAAAAATGATGTCTATTTTACAAAATTCAAAACATATAAGTTGCATTAATTAATTTAATAATTAATTCCCGCTGTCAAAACAAATAGCGTGTTTTTAAGAAACAATATCTATTAAAAGATTGAAACTAGTTTAAGTCCAATTTCAAAGTGAAATTAATTCCAAAGACCACTATTGGATTAAATGGTAAAAATATATTCTAATTTTACTTTAAAATCAATTAAAAAGATAATCTAATCATATAAATAAATTAGATTAAAAAGTGGTTTTGAATTAAAATACAACATTTTTCACTATTCATTAAAAAATGAACTTTATCGGAAAGATACCAAAAATTTACACAAAGTAAATTTTGATGTCTCTATTTTAAAGAAGAATATTATTTTGTCAAATATAACACATAAAATTGTCAAAAAGTGGATTTAAAAGAGGTTCGCCATCAAAAGGCGGTTAATCGTCCTTCTAAAGAATATTAGAATGTTTACGCTTAAAATTGAATTCATTCACATTTTTAATCCTCTAACATTTATTGTAAAAAGTAAAAATATTTGAAAAAAATTTATAATCATTTTGTAGTTAGTTCTGTTCATTCCCTCTATTACAACGTCTAGGCGTTAACTACCATTTAAAATAATATTATTTTTTTATTATAGTGCAACGTTGGATTTCAAAGGAACTCATTGTTGCGTATTGGGTAACCCATCAAGAATAGAGTCCCCTTTAAATTAATATTAACATTGTAGAGACCCTAAGCTTGACGTACATGGACATTACAATACTTTTGCAGAATACTTTGTACATTAAAAAAACACACACATAAGGACTGTAATAGTTTAGTGTCTTTGGAAACTCGGAATATAATCTTCTAATCATGGTGAAAGATCATCAACATCTCCCATAAATATATTCCCTTTTTTTCTTACCTAAAACCTTTCTTTATATACGGGGGAAAAAACATAAAACGGTGAGCTCAAATGCTCAGTAAGGGTAAACAAAAGAAATATCAATCACATCGTATTCATAAGAACATAACTTTTGGAAATCTTAACCTGCAAAAGAGATCAGAATTTCATAACATGGGATAAATCATAGTAGTGAAATGTAATCACAATAATTAAGCTTTGTGGCATACACACATAATCATAGATAATCATTTCTTATTAGTCAGGACTCATTTCCAAGACTATCTTAGTGGACAAAGTCCATTTCTGAACCGACTTCATTCCTCGTTTCAGTTCTGGTTCACTGAACCGGTTTAACCTGCCGTTCCATCCATGACTATCTCATGAGATATAAAATCTTTACCCAATGAATTTGAGGGATATATAGGTCCCACCCATCTCATAATGATACCATTCTTATGTGTGCCACAAAATCATAAACCATACATCATAGCATAACCCATGTAATAAAAATGGGAATCTTAAATATCGTGACATCATAAAACAATTCATATAAGATAAGTGAATATAAAAATAATTCCATCACAACATAATCAAATCAATTTAATAATAGGGATAGAAACAGAACCCTTTATTATCTTAGATGGAAAATAATTTTGATAAAACACTTGAACTCCATTCTTGAGGGAAATATCCTTTCTACTTCAAAAACACTTTTCCTTTCTTAACATGTCATAAAATTATAAACTAAAAGAGGTTGATTAAAAATAAACTTGAAAACTTGTACAGTAATCTTCTTGGAAATAATGTTTTAAAAATCCATTCATGCCGTATAAGTTAAAAAAACATTCTTCCCGTACTTTTGTCGCAAAAGTCAAAAAGTACCTCGTACGAAAAACGAAAAAATATTCCTTTTATATGTTTTACTAAAAACTCACCAAAGGGTAAAATTGGATTTAAAAAATTGTAGGTGGATGGAAACAATATTACATATTGAGGAAACATGGATGTGGATGATAAAATACACCCCAGTAAATACCAAAGTATAAACAATCTCGGATAAAATGAGATTGTGATATTTTCCTTTACCTTAGGTCCGATTTTCATCATATGTTTCCGAACCTCCTGTATAATGATTTAAATAATGTCATTGACTTATTAAAAATCATACTCATTTTTATGATATCATATATGGTTCACTTATGACTTTATATTACCCGTTCTTTTGTAAATTCCATGTTAAAGAGTGTTTTGGGTAAAATCGTTTCATTTGTCGTCCGTGTTTTGACTTGTAATTATTCATATAATTACATAGATCATGATTACTTAATTCCAGAATATAAAACATGATTTATATATAATATATATTCAGAATATACATATATATAATAGATCAGTAAATGGAAATAAATACACTGTTCATGGAGACAGTAGGCCGTACGTACGCATGAACGCTGTTTTAGTTTCCTTATTGAGTTGAAAGGAATTAAGTAGATGACATACATATATATACAAATAAATCCAATATCATTATTATGTCATATATTTCATAATTACCTATTATATATACTTTATAATCATTCATGAATGGTTAACGTGGAGAATGAATCTCATCGCGTCGTGGAGACGGTAGTCCGTACGTACGCACGAGCGATGATATCGTTCTCATGATCGTGGAATTGTATTGGAGTGTATGTATACTATTTCAGAATCAATATCACTTTAAAATGATCATATATAGTTATTATTTACACCATTATACCCATCCAAGTAAGGTGGTGGTGTAAAATAGATTACACCACAGCATGGAGGCGGTATTCCGTACGTACGCACACGTGGTGATTTCGTTTTCCATAGGATGGATAGATGGTGAAATAGGGTTGTTTCATACTTATAATAACATATCAGTATATTAGTGATACCAATGTTATTAATTCATAATGAAACAACTAATGAAGAAGAAGTGGAAGAAGAAATAAAGTTGAAAGAATCGGTAACGGACATTACCTCTTCTTTGAAGCACCTCTTTGAGATCTCCTCTTAAGGCACTAAAATTGGTCTTTGAAGAATACCAGGACCTCTAGGATGTCTCTAGGGAAGTGGAGAGAAGAAATTGGTAGGGTTTGGCCGAGCTTGAAGTCTCATAGTTGTGTGAGGAAGAGAGGGAGGAGGTGCCCTTTTATAAGGGAGGAGAGGGGCACCTTTGGAATAACGAAAACTATTATTTTATTATAAAGTCAAATTCGGTTTTTAATAGCTCCAAATTGATATATTTCAAATATAAGGTGGGTATGGGTCTAAATCATCTCATTCAATAGAATTTAGACAAGTTTATGTATCAATTATAACCTTATCATTTAGAATTAACTTTAAGTTAGATAATTTAACTTTTACTGTGTCTTCTTGTTTTCTTACACTATAAGGTTAATAAACTTACTATATCAAGACAAACGAACCCCAAGTTGTTTATTATTAATATATATATCCTTATCTAAGTCATTAGGCAGAACCTTAGATTTTTAGGAATAAAATAACAATTAATAATATAATATTTGTTTTAAAAACTATTTTATGTCAATTTTGACAATATTTAGTAATAGATTTTTTTGAAACTCATAACAGAATGATTAGTTCGAAAAAAGTTAATTAAATCAATAATAACATGACATATTAACCTATAAAATTAGTTGAATTCATAAAAAGTCTAAATAACATTTATTTGGGTATTTATAACATCAATTATGTCAATATTTCATTAATAAGATAATTACTGCATCATCATTGTGTCATAAATAAATTAAATTATTTAATGTTTAACAATTACAAATAAAATACCATTATGTATGAAATTGTTTTATCTTTCTAATGAATATTTATAGTCGAATTTATCTTATGTATAACCCCATATTAAAAATGATTTACTTATTAAACTTTGATTTTAACTATTTTAACCCTTCTTTAAATAAATTAATAATAAATGTCCTAATCTAATCCAAGTGGGCTTAATGGTCATATTTTATTCCTGAGGTTTGTTTTGGTCGAATTACACTTATCCAATAGAATTAGTACATGTGTTAGGGTAATAATAATATCATTTTTACCCTTAATTACCCTATTTACTTTTAACCGTGGTAAAAAAAAGTAAGAAGTTACTATTCACCAAAAATTATTTTCATCTCATTGAACCACATTTTAGTCCTTGATATTAACCATGTCTCTCGGATTTTTGAAATTCCACTCACATAAGTGGTAAAATTATTTTTTATGAAAAATTCAGTTTTTTTAACTACAACTAGTGGTTTCACTATTCATCAAAAATTGAAAGTTTTTAGAAAAATACCAAAATTTCACCCTAGGCTAATTTCGATATTCCGAATCCAAAAATGAAGTCCATTTTGAAAAATAAAATTTATAAAATTTCAAAAAGTGGTTATTACTATTCATAACGGCTAGTTTTAATAATATTTTAATAGCATATCGTTGTTTAGTGAAACTCGGTATTGCGTACGATGCAAGCTATCGAGGAAGGATGTGATTGCGTGTAAAGAAAGCCAATATAGTGTTGTGTGTAGTGAAAGATTCCTTTGATGATTTAAAAACATAATATTTCTCATAAAAGTCTCGGGTGTTACAAACATTTTATTCACAAATAGGGATAAATATAAAGATGTCATATTCTTTATTTAACTGAGGTGTTACATCCTTCCCCCCTTTTGGGAATTGCGTCCTCGCAATTTTAAAATTGGGCTCGGAAACATCCTTGAAAGTCCCACATCGGAACAAGAGTCGGTAAAACAATCACTTTAAAATAAAGAAAGAGAAGTACAAAGGTCACCCGAGTTAACCCATACTAGGATTCCATGTAGGAAAACATGGACATGGAGGAGAAAACATAGGGTCATGTTCTGATGGAGATTGATAGAAAACATGTTTAGGAGAAAGTTAACTACAAGAAAATTACAAACATGTGATGGGTTAAACGGTATTCGATTCCCCAGTAGGAAAAGTTAATAGACTACATTTTTGTTTTAAGTTAATTTTTATTGAGGAATTTATTCATAAGGAAACATAATCACTTATCATGTTGACTTTCAAATTTTATTAGATTTCTTACACAAACTCATATTTTCTCCAAAAGACGGGTATTTAGGAAGACTTGTTCACTATAATCAACTTCTAGAGAATCGCCTAATCCACAAAAGAGAACAATATACTTCCCATGTCTTTAGACTTTAACCAAAACGAAAACCAAAATGGTTAGTACAAGATCAGATAATCCAGAAAATGATAACCCTTTATAAAAATAAAATCTATTCTTAATCTCCAAAATTTGTCCAACAAAACCCAAAGTTCAAGGAGGACCATTTGATAAACAATTTGTCCATAAAATTCTTCAAAGTAAACCAAACTAAGATTGAAACCCAAATATTTGAAGGATTTAGTCACATAGTCTTCCAAGGTACAAATTAACTTTTATCTCCAAATAACATCAGTTACTCTTAAATTCTCATATTGAAAAGTAATTAACCTAATCACATATCCTCGATGATAGGTTAATCATTTCCATAGATAACCTAAAATAAACATACTCTAGATTCCTAAAATAATCTAACTAAAAATAATTAGTCAAACTAACCAGGGACTTCACGTAGTCCAGTGGTAGGTGATAAATACCTGTCACACTTTGGTTGTGGGTTTGATTCCCGCAACTTTGTCCGACGTGACGGGTTGACACACGGTCTGCGTGTTGTCCTTTTTCCAAAACTATATAATTCTTAAAACATTCCCCAAAACGAGATAAAATCTTCAAAAATTATCATAACATATTTTAACCTCAAGTTTATCTCATGCCTTTCATTTTCCATCATAACATATAATAACCCATAATTACCTCAAAAGTAAGGATCATATAAACTCTAATGGTTACCTTTATAATTATTACATAAACTTCCACATCGATTGGTCATCTTGTACATGATGCATTATAGATCATACCAAGGTTCAAGTGGTTGATCCTTACTCCTTGATAGTTGGTTTAGAAAAACCACGAGTTTCCTCATTGAATCCCCCATTTTATCTAGTATCTTAATCAGAGAACCACCACAGTTTCCATCAAACATGTTGTCTCTTAGGTGCCTGTTAGATCCATCCATTCACTAAAACAGAAATGTCAGTGTGAGTATATCAACAAAACCATCATGTACTAATGAGGAAGGTAAACGCTAAGACATACTTACTCATTCACTTTATCTAAAACTAGGACTCTTTCTGAAATCCTAATCATTATGGTAATGTCAATTATGCTTAGAGAATACCCTAACCTCTAAAGTATTCTAAACCAACCTATGATACCAACTATAAGGCCCCGGCCTTAATCCTTACTTAATCTTGAGTTATTAAAAGATTACACATTAAGGATCTTTTCAGGTTTAGAGTTTTATAGAATTAGATCATAAAACTTGCATTACATTCCACATTTAAACAAAGTGGTTACATAAACAGTGTATTCATTTTTCCCATCAATGGAAACATATTTAAAATTAAACATGGATTCTACCTTGAAACTTCCTTGACACTATCATATCATTTACCTTTCCCTTGACCTGTGAAAAACATTTCAAAAAAACATGGGATGAGCATAAAAAGTTCAGTAAGGGATATAAAAATATGGAAAGGAAACATGAGTACATATATACGTAAGAATGAAATCATAATTTACCCAAAAAACATAAGCACTTTAACATACCTCATCCAAATTATGAATAAATCATAGAAATCAAAAGACATAAAGGTAACTTGATCCATTCATAACATTCTTACGTAGGGAGTAACCCTCTTGGTTACTTTTGGAATACCCATCACAGTATATTCCCTAAATCTCTTCGGAGAAACCTCAATGTTTAACTCCTTCGCGTTACCCAATGCATTGGAGAGCTATATCGGGCCCACCCACCCTTAGTTTATCACTGAACCACCCGTCTTCATAATAATTCCCAAGAACCACAACATAATCATATCACATAAAACATGCATAAAGGAAACATAACATTTCCACCTTTCAATCACAAGATATCAATACAACACATTGATATAAAAATATTATGAAAACCATTTTCAATACCAAAATAAATGAAAAGTAAAACATGGTATTTATTTTTCTTTTAAAAAGAAGGTATGGATTGTAGAGGAAGCCGAAACTCAAATAATGGTCACGGTGGCGGAGAAGTCGTTGTCGCCGCATATGTACGACAAAAACATTCCCTTTTGTCATTTAGTAAAACACTTCATATAAAAAAGATATTTTCGGATAAACGTAAAAGTCAAAGGGTTTTATAAACCATATAAAAGAAGGTTGTGTATAAAACAAAATATACCTCAATTAATGGAGATTGAGACGAAGTCCCATACAAAGACGGTATCCTTGGATTAAGGATAAATCAATTACATAAGTATGTCTGACAAACGAATACACCAAATATAAGTGGATATTAAGTGAAAAACATTCAGAGAACATTCACACATATTCATAGAATGACATATTCAAGGAGTACAAGTTTATCCCAAAGAATCAAAATTGGGTTAAGAAGTTCCCTTACAAAAATTCGACAACCTAACGGTGTCACTTAAAAATTCAGAAAAAAAAAATTTATGATAGATAAAAAGGGTATCTCATCACTTGGAAATAAAATTTACATAAATAAGGATATATAAGAACATATCCCAACATAATAGTATTTGAATTAAAAGGCATAACAAAATAAGTCTTTTAAAAGAGGAGGGTGAAAGGTTCCCCTACCGACTTGGGTAACTTTCGAAACATACACCCCATTGACGAAGGGTGATACAATGAATATGTAAATACCCATAAATGAAATTATATTACATAGAGTATAATAATGGGAATTACATACACCACTCAAAGGAAATGGTGGAAAATGTAGCATAAATCTCATGAGACTAAAAGTGAGATGAAAAATCCCTTACGAAAACTCGGCAGCCTAACGACGCCACTTAAAACATCCAAAAATGGATTGATGAGATCAAATAGGGTCTCTCATCATATTACAATAAAATTTACCGCAATATGAATATAAAATAAAATCCACCATCATAACAAAGAGGATCTTAAAAGAAGTGATATAAAGGAGAGTACTTAAAAAGAAAGAGAGAGGTTAGATCTCTTACGAAAATTCGGCAGCCTAACAGCGCCACTCAAAACATCCAAAATGGATTGATGAGAGAAAATAGGGTCTCTCATAATATGAACATATAAATTACAGTATGAGTAATATTAAATAACATCCCAATCATAAGAAATATGAGCTTAAAAGGAATGACATAAAATAGTAGGATCCCTTACCTCGGGTCCGACTTGACTCGATCGTTCTTTAACGTCCTGAATAATAAAATTGAGTTAATTTATACTTTATTAAGAACCTTTTTCAAGTTCATTATTCCTTTTATATCACTTATTTCAATGTTATAGACATTATGTAATCATTTAAGTTAATAATTTTTGTTTTGTCGATATTTGGTTCTTAAGTCGAAAGTGGACTTCTTACAATTACATGTTGTTCATGTGGTCAAAGGTTCATTATATCCAGAATGATATTCATGATTTGGATATCATATATATCATATATATCCAGAATATACATGTATTTATAATATTACATAATCATTTATAGGTAAGAAATGAAATGCACCGTTCATGGAGACGGTAAGCTGTACGTATGCATGAACGCTACTTTCATTTCTATGTCATATTAATGGAATTAAAACTAAATGAGAGGTATTTATATTTTAATTCCAGAATTATATTAATCATTTATATGTTACATACATCATATATAATAACTTTAAATCCATCCTTTATACATCCCACATATGGAATTAACGAATCAAATCACTTTGAGGGGGCAGTAGTCCGCACTTCCTAAAATGAAATTATCGTGTTTACCCACAATGGAAACCATAAAGGTATGCCAGAAAAGAAAAATACAGAAGCTTAAGTAAACCATAAACATATTATATATCATATATCAATATATTTACATATTAATGGCCACCATTGAAGGTGTTATATGAGTGTTGAACAATCATCGTTTCGTGAGGCATAAATTCTCCATCCACAGAAATAGTATGTTCTTTAACCAGTATATGTAGGTGTGTGTAAGTGTAGATATAATGATTCTTATAAAAACATCCTAGTATATTGAAGATACTGGAGTTGTTACAAAATAAATGAATAAAAAGAGTTTAGGGGGTTGGAGAAGAAAAATGAAACAAAAGAACACAAGTGAAGACATTACCTTAAAATTGGGTAACTCTCTTTGATTTCATCTCAAAGGCTTCCTTGGGAAGACTTCTGCCCAAATTGAGGCTTCTAGAAGTAAGAGATGGATTTTTAGAGGCAAAATGAGCAGGGTTTGGACGAGGCAAAGGCTTGAGAGGTGTGGGTAAGGTGGTAGAGGTGGGGGCCTTTTATAAGAGCAGAGGAGGGGCACTCTTGGAAAGTTACAAACTGTTACTTTATTTTCAAATGAGTTTCGGATTTTGAAGGTCCCACATTAATGTATTTCTAGGATAAGGTGGTAAGGTTTCTACGTATACTCATCCAATAGGTTTTTGAAAAGTTTAAGTTATATTTTTAACATTATCTTTTCATTTTATTTAAATCCTTTATTAATGAGGTAATCACTGCATCATCATGATGTCATAAATAATTTAATTTATTTAATGTCTAAAAATTATAAAAAAAAATATAATTATTTATGAAATATTTTTAGCTTTCTATTGAATATTTATAGTCAAAAATATGACTTGTATAACCCCATTTAAAAATTGTTTAAGTGAAACATCTCATGCTTGTGACATTTTTATTTTAAATTTAAATAAAAAGTTATTTATGTCATTTTCCAACCAAAGTGGCTCCGTGGGGTCCCCAAGTTGACCCATGGATTTTCTTGGTCGGCCATGACACATCCAATGAGGGTAGGATATGTTTCTCGGTCATTTAATATTATTAAAACATTATTTTTACCTTAAATTACACTAATTACCTCTAATCGCGATTAAGAACATAAAAGTTACTATTCACAAAAAAAAATATTTTAATCCCATTGAACCACATTTTAATTACTAATCACAACCATGTATGTCGGATTTTTGAAATTCAAAACACAGAGGTGGAAAATTTTCATTTAAACGAAAAATCAGTTTCTTTAACTTCCACTTAGTGGTTTCACTATTCATCAAAAATTGAAGTTTTTCAGAAAAATACCAAAAATTCACCCTAAGCTATATTTGATATTCTGAACTCAAAAATGAAGTCTATTTTAAAAAATTAAAAACATATAAGTTGCATTAATTAATTTAATAATTAATTCCCACTGTCAAAACAAATAGCATGTTTTTAAGAAACAATATCTATTAAAAGATTGACACTAGTTTAAGTCCAATTTCAAAGTGAAATTAATTCCGAAGACCACTATTGGATTAAATGGTAAAAATATATTCTAATTTTAATTTAAAAACGATTCAAAAGATAATCTAATCATATAAATAAATTGGATTAAAAAGAGGTTTTGAATTAAAATACAACATTTTTCACTATTCATTAAAAAATGAACTTTATCGGAAAGATACCAAAAATTTACACAAAGTAAATTTTGATGTCTCGATTCTAAAGAAGAATTTTATTTTGTCAAATATAACACATAAAATTGTCAAAAAGTGGATTTAAAAGAGGTTCGCCATCAAAAGGCGGTTAATCGACCTTCTAAAGAATATTAGAATGTTTACGCTTAAAATTGAATTCATTCACATTTTTAATCCTCTAAAATTTATTGTAAAAATAAAAAATTTTGACAAACATATATAATAATTTTTTAGTTAGTTCTGTTCATTCCCTCCATTACAACGGCTAGGCGTTAACTACCATTTAAAATAATATTATTTTATTATTATAGTGCAACGTAAGATTTCAAAGGAACTCATTGTTGCGTATTGGGTAAGCCTTCAAGCATAGTGTCCCCTTTAAATTAATATTAACATTTTATTCACAAATAGGGATAAATATAAAGATGTCATATTCTTTATTTACATGGGGTGTTACAACAGTCCTTAATTTACTGCTTAAGGTAACTATTTTAACCCATGTAGGGAAACATTGTTATGTTAAGTTGGGAAATTTAAGTGTCAGTTATGTTTTCCAATCCCTATAATAAATTTCAACACATCTCAATATAATAATCAATTCACTAATAATATGAAATAGGAAAAATCGTGCTGAATATAAATGTGTCATGGAAAAATGCATGGAATATTAGTCCTCTTGTGCATAATGTGATGCATGTAATTCAACGCCTTAATTTTTTTGGTACAAGGTAAAATAAATAACAAATTCAATAATACAAATATCAATAACATCAAAATACATGTGTGTCTCCCAATTGTGAAGTTGTATCAACTATAAATGGAATTATCAATAACTAAAATTACCCATCCTAGGGAATTTGGGTTTTCACTATACATGGTCTAGATATTCCAAGCACTAGGCCATTACCAAATCCCTTTAACTCCTAGTATCTTTCCAACAAAAGAAATTTTCATGACCTGACCTAACGGGGCTTGCGCTGTTACTCCCGAAACCTACTTCCAATAGAAAAGGGGCTAGCGACTAGCACTGAGTAGGTTATCAGACGCATGGGAGGCCTTAGCCTAGGGAACATATACCCATGCACCCACATACACCTTCATGAAACTGCACAGATATATATATATATATATATTATTGAAAATATGTTCATGCAAAAATCTATCCAATAACCAAAGAACAATAGAAATACAAAAAGGGGGAAAGATAGGGACCACCAAATAAAATTGTAAAAGTGTATAACCTGCTTAGAAGATGGGGGTCACTGTCAAACTCCCACCGGTAAGATCCTCGACACAGCTCTGGTAAACACCCTGGTCAGTCAACCACACTATGTTCTTCCTCTTATAGGTCATCCTGGGACATTGTTGAAATGAATTTGGTCTACACAAGACTCAAGACATGTGCAGGAAACTCCTGTGCAGGGGGTTAGTATTATGATACTTAATAGGCACCCCAAAAACCCCAAAAGAAAAAGGAGCAACTAAAAGGCATCAGTCAACTCATCCTTATAAGAGGGAACCCAAATGAGAGAGAAACTCCATCTTAAGACCATCCCCATCTAAACTCTCAACATGTCAGCTCAAACCACAGAGTGTTTCATCGAAGACGTGACAACACCATAAAGAAAACCAAGAAACCACACTATATATACTCATCTCTAGCACCAAACCTTGTCAAGATCTGACCTCATCACCAGTGACAGATTCAACTCGAGCCTCTTAGGAAACACATAACTAAGATAACACTCCTGTCGGATATAGCCAAAAATTATGACTTAGTGATACTCAGTGGATCTTGATCCTCAGACAAGGGATCCCTCCCAAGATCCACTGGGGGATACTATAAACCCTACTAGAAGACTGTATACCACAACTCCTTGGATAGTGGATCACTCCTTGGATCCACTAGGGGATACTAACACCCTAACTAATAGCTCATAATCTCTCAAAGATAGAATCACACCTAGGATCTGTTGGGGATACCACAACCCAATCTAACATCCCAGAGATCACATCACTCCAATAGAGGATCAACTCCCATGTAATGTTGGTCATGATGATACAATGAACTCCATTTGGGATAACTCATGCAGTAGGGGATCATGCACCTGATGATACCATAAACCCAACATAAAACATTTTCTAAGTAGGGGATCGTATACCCGATGATGTTGTAACCCAACTAAAATTTCCAACTATATAGGGGATCGTATACCCAATGATACCACAAACCCTATGGGGAAATCCTTCTAAATATGGGATCATCTCATGCGTAGTGTTCATCACAGCGATTCCAAGAACCCAACCTAGGGTAAATGATATGCTAGAGTATCCTACCCCGACCACTCTAGAGGGATACCAAAAATCATTCTAGCACATCTTACTAAGGGAATAACAAACCTGTACTGGGGTTGTAATGCCACATGAACCCTCATAGGAATGAATAAAGGGAGTTCACTCAATCGTTGTTGGTCCAAACATCACTAACCTATGTGATCCACAACATCTCCTCATCCCACACCTCATATGCCCAAATCGAGTCCATCATCGCATTCTATGCAAAAAAAACATAGGATATTCTATTTACTCACTCAAAATGGACAACCGGTGAAAAGGGAACTATTCATCACAGCAAGCCCGAACTGGTCATGTGGGTCCCACACCCCCGATCACGGAACTCCTTGAATATATCATTTATTATCGATCCTTGTGGAAAAACACATGAGATCCACTACTCATTCATCCAAAACTGACACCCAGTGAAAACGAAACATTTTGCAGAAAATGCCCAGAATGGGACTCATGGGGCCCACATCCCAATTTTAGATTTAGCACCCAAAATTTGTGTATAAACTTCCACCTTATCATTAGGGTCACAACACCACTAACGACGCACCAATCGGACACTCCGTGCAGAAGTCATGGTGGGTCGATGTTGAATAATAATAATAAATTATTATTATTATTTCAAGGTTTTGTGTCCACGGTTCATGAACCCAATTATATAATTTCCAAAACCAGCCTCAAAGGTTCCATCTTAATGTGAGCGTCGCGTCATCGTAGAAGGGTCGCAAATCAGACAACCTGTTTGCGAGTTACAAGGGTTTAAAGAACACTCGGGCCCGAAATTGTCGGACTGACCCGCATTGGTTGGTATGCCCCAGCTGGTGCCACCGCGGGCCCTCCACCTCACAGCACCCCATTATTTTGGAGCACTCCCACATCCCCGATAGTTCCCACCATAGTTTTGTCATTTTCTGGTGGTCCGCTGCCATCGCATCGGTGCTGGGCCGGAGCGTCTTCTACGGACAGCCAGGATCACCCCGGTGGTCCAAATCGCAATCTGAAACCTATTTTCTGACCCTTGGGACCATATCTACACTGAATCAATGAAAAATAAAAGGAAAACTAAACATAAATTGTATCAGGGATTTAAAATTAAAACCTCCTTCCTCGTTGGAGGATCGCCGAAACTTCGAGTGCCGAAAGACACCTGCAACGCGCTGATGCTTGATCTGCTGACAATCAGGAACAAAACAGCACCTCGTTGTACCTTCCATGGTTCTTTTGTCAAAGGGTGTGGGGGATATGACCTCCTATGAAGCAATAGGTAAAGGGTGGATATGATTGATTCCCCCTGTTATTAAAAAAGTATTCATTTTAACTCCCCTTCTAACACCCGAGATTTTTATGAGAAATATTTTTGTTTTTATGTTATATACATCATCAAAGGAATCTTTTACTAAACACAACACTATCTTGACCTGCTTTATATGCAACCGTGACCTTCCTCGATAGCTTACATTGTACGCAATACCGAGTTTCACTAAACAACGATATGCTATCAAAATACTGTTAAAACTAGCCGTTATGAATTGTAATACCCACTTTTTGAAATTTTGTAAATTTTATCTTTCAAAATGGAATTCATTTTTGGATTCGGAGTATTTAAATTAGCCTAGGGTGAAATTATGGTATTTTTCTAAAACTTTTCAATTTTTGATGAATAGTGAAAACACTGGGTAACTATTTAAAAACCGACTTTTTATTTAATTAATTATTTATTTTATTTAAACTTATTTTAGGTCAAAATGGATACATAACACCTATATAGGGTCAATTTAATTCATTGGAGTCATTTTATAAAAAATTTAGACATATAAAAATTTTATTGAACTTTTCACCATCTTTTACCCACCTCCTAGGAAAATTTTAAAATTTACATAAAACTTAATTTTACTGCATCTGTGAGTGGAATATCGAAAATCCGAGAGACACGGTTAATATCAAGGACTAAAATGTGGTTCAATGGGATGAAAATAATTTTTTCTGAATAGTAACTTTTTACTTTTATTTACCACGGTTAAAAGTAAATAGGGTAATTAAGGGTAAAAATGATATTATTATTACCCTAAAACATGTCCTAATTCTATTGGATAAGTATAATTAGACCAAAAAAAACCTTAGGAATAAAATATGATCATTTAGGTCCACTTGGATTTGATTAGGACATTTATTATTAATTTATTTAAAGAAGGGTTAAAATAGTTAAAATCAAGGTTTAATAACTAAATTATTTTTAATATAGGGTTATACATAAGATAAATTAGACTATAAATATTAATTATAAATATAAAACTATTTCCTACATAATGGTATTTTATTTATAATTTTTAGACATTAAATAATTTAATTTATTTATGACACAATGATGATGCAGTAATTATCTTATTAATGAAATATTAACATAATTGATGTTATAAATACCAAAATAAATGTAATTTGAGACTTTTTATGAATTCCAATAATATTATTGCTTAATATGACATGTTAGTATTGATTTAATTAACCTTTTCCGAACTAATTATGTTGTTATGATTTTCACAAAAATCAATTACCAAATAGTGTCAAAATTGACATAAAATAGTTTGTAAAACAAATATTATATTATTAATTGTTATTATATTCCTAAAAATTTAAGGTTCGGCCAATATACTTATATCATGATAGTTTTATCATTAATGGACCACTTGGGGGGTCTTTTGGATGTATATGGTATGTTTATTAACTATATAATATAAAAATACAAAGTTACATGGTAAATGTCAATCTAATTAACTAAGAGTTAAAACTAAAGGATAAGGTTAATATAATTACCTAAACATGTCTAAAATCTATTGGCTGAGAGGATTTCGACCCATCCCCACCTTATATTCTAAATAAATCAATTTGGAGCTATTAAAATCCGAATATGACTTTATAATATAATAATATTTTTAGTTTTTCCAAAGGTGCCACACTCCTCCCTTATAAAAGGGCACCTCCTCCCTCTCCTCCTCACACCACATTCAGCATTCAAGCTAGGTAAAAACCTGAAAATTTATCATCTCAACTTCCCTAAAAACATATTAGAGGTCTTTGTCTTCTTCAATGACCATCTTTAGTGCCCTAATAAGAGGATAAGAAGAGGCGCTTCAAAGAAGAGGTAATGTCTGTTACCAATTCTTTGAACTTTATTTCTTCTTCTACTTCTTCTTCTTTAGTTTTTTCATTATGAAGTAATAACATCAGTATCACTAATATACTGATATGTTATTATAAGTATGAAACAACCCTATTTCACCATCTATCCATCCTACGGAAAATGAAATCACTGCGCGTGCGTACGTATGGAATACGGTCTCCACGCCGTGGTGTAATCTATTTTCCACCACCACCTTACTTGGATGGGTATAATGGTGTAATGAATAACTATATATGATTATTGTAAATTGATATTGATTCTGAAATAGTATACATACACTCCAATACAATTCCAAGATCATGGGAACAATATCATCGCTCGTGCGTACGTACGGAATACCATCTCCACTATGTGATGCGACTCGATATTCATTGAATAATGATTATATAATTGAATTGAATTAATAAATATGATATATATTACACTAATAACATTATGGAAATGAGGTATCTATATCCTAAAAATAATAATAATAATTTATTCTACAAAACATGCATTAGAACAAAAAGTAATAAACACCTGAATAACAAGTAGCAATGAAATATTACTAATAAGAAGCTAAGAATATGACCATATATGATATCATAACAATAATTATGATTCTGGAATAATTCAATGACATTATTTATATCATTATACAGGAGGTTTGGACACTTATGAATAAAATCAGACCTAAGGTAAGGGAAAATCTCACAATCTCATTTTTATCTGAAATTGTTTATACTTCAGAATTTACTGGGGAATATTTATCTTCCACATCCATGTTTCATAAATATGTAATATTATTTCTATCCTAATAAAATTGTTTAAATCCAATTTTACCCTTCGGTGAGTTTTTAGTAAAAGATATGAAAGGAATCTTTTGTCGTTTTTCGTACAAGGTACCTATTGACTTTTCCGGCTAAAGTATGAGAAGAATTTTTTTTTACTTATACAGCCTGAATGGAATTTTAGAACATTATTTCCATGAATCTTCCTTTACATGTTTTCAAGTTTATTTTTAATCAAGTTTTTTTAGTTTAAAATCATATGACATTTTAAGAAAGGAAAAATGTTTTTGAAGTAGAAAGGATATTTTCCTGAAGAATGGATTTCAAGCGTATTATCAAAATTATTTTCCATATAAGATAATATAGGGTTCTATATATATCCCTATTTTTACATTGATTTGATTATTTTATGATGAATTATTTTTATGATGTTCTTTTATCTTATTATGGTATGATGTTTAAGAATCCCATTTTTTATTACATGGGTTATGCTATGATGTATGATTTATGATTTTGTGGCACACATAAGAATGGTTTCATTATGAGATTGGTGGGACTTATACCTCCCTATAATTCATTTGGTATTGATTTATATCTCATGAGATAGATATGGCTGGAACGACGGGTTAATCCAGTTCAGTGAAACAGGACTGAAACGAGGAGTGAACTCGGTTCAGAAATGGACTTTGTCCGCTAAGATAGTATTGGCAATGAGTCTTGACTACTAAGAAATGATTCTCTATGATTATGTGTGTATGCCACAAAGTTTCATGTTTTAAGTTATGATTATTGGGATTACATTTCACTTCTATGATTTATCCCATGTTATGAAATTATGATCTCTTTTGCAGGTTATGATTTCCAAAATGTTATGTTCTTATGAATATGATGTGATTGATATTTCTTTTGTTTACCCATACTACGAATTTGAGATCACCCTTTTTTACATTTTCTTTCCCCAGGTCAGGAAGAAGGTTATTAAGTAGGATATGCCAAAAAGGACTCTATATATGATGAAATAAATGGGAGACAACGTAGATGATTTATGAACCAGTAGTTTATGTTTCCCAGTTTCTAAAGACAGTATACCTATACGGTCCTACGGTTGTATTGTTATATGTTGTAATAAGTGTACATCAATTTTGAAGTAATAAAAATGTATGTGAAGTATGGGTCATTATAGTTGGTGTCAGAGGAAAGGTATAGTCAACCTTTGGAAACTAGGATGTGAAATCCTTAGTAAGAACCCTAAGGATAAGTCTAAGCATAGAATAAAATCTTAGTGTTTTAGAAATGGACATGAATAACATATGATAAGACCTTAAGTGTGAAATTTTATTCTTGATTATGTGGTTTTCCTATTATAATTAGTGTTTCTTACACTATTCATCTTGGTTTTAGTCAATGGAATGAACCCGAAGGAACCGTGTTAATGCGGAATGCGACGGGAAATGAAATGATTGTCCCCCTGAGCAACCAAAAGTTATGGGAGATGGAATGAAAAATCTTGTAGCCATGATCACACAAATTTCTCAAGCTATGAATCATGCAGGGCTTCCAAACGAGCAAAGTAAGGAGCAACATTCTAGTGAATATTTTATGAGGTGGCGTCCACCCTCATTCAGCGGGTCTACTGATCCATTAGTGGATGAAAAATGGATCAGTACCACTGAAAAGATATTTTCAGTTCTTCAATGTTCTGAACATGATAAAGTCATCTTAGCAGTTTATCATTTGGAAGGTGAAGCTGATCAATGGTGTAATCTTATCAAGAATACAAGGCCAATAGATGAAATTGAGTCCATGGAATGGGAAGAGTTCAATAACATATTTTTCAATAAGTAATTCCCTCGTATTCTTCGAACAAAGATGGAGAAGGAGTTTATTGAACTAAAGCAAAAGGATGATGAATATGTTGGTACCTACGAAGCAAATTTTACAAGACTTGCAAGGTACGCTTCTAGGATTATTATCCAACCTGAGAGTAAGATCGATTGATTCTTTAGTGGCTTAAAACCAAGTCTTCGAGGGGCGTTATCCATAAGGGACTTCAATAGCTACGAGGAAATCATTCGATGTGCTCTCAGAGTTGATATGGATATTGGAGTAACCCATCAGTCATATGTGTTTGATAAGAAGAGGAAAATGGAATTCAAAGGAAAATCTAAAGAGCAAACTGAAAAGAAGATGATTTTTCCCTTATGCTCAAAGTGTGGAAAGATATATGGAGGGATTTGTCTTAAAGGGACAATTAAATTTTTCAAATGTGGAAAGGAAGGTCATCGGACATTTGAATGCCTCAATGATGGGAAAAAGATGTCTAGTGATGTGAACAATGAAAAAGGCTACACAGAGTGCACCTCTTATACTTCAATGTTACAAGTGCAAGGAAATGGGGCATTATGCCAATAAATTCCCTAATCCAAGGGTTGTTGATGATGATCGATGTCAACAAACTCTTAAGGCAAAAGACAAAGGAAAGTCACATGAAATTTCTATCAGTGATGTGGAGTATGATAATGAAGTGGTGAAAGGTACACTTACCATCCACTTTAAAGTAGCAAATGTTTTATTTGATTCTGGATCCACCAACTCTTTTATTTTTGAATAATTTTCTAAGGGTATCGCCATATTACCTCAACAATTAGATGTTGAGTTAGCTGTGACAACCCCTAATGGAACAATAGTCGAATCCAAAGTTTATAATTCTTCTCCGATTGAAGTTTGTGGGAAAGTGCTTCCTGCAAATCTTGTGATCCTTCCTATAGTGGAATTTGATGTGATTCTTGGCATGGATTGGCTTTCTTTATATGGAGTTCATATCAATTTCCAAATAAGGGAAGTCACATTTCATATTCTTGATCAATCTATGATCGTCTATCGATGCAAGGATGAACATAACCTTCCAGTGGAAATTTCTTCCATCTTATGGGTCTTGATTCCACTAAATGAAGGTTATTTATCACAAATGGTTGGTGAGAAACTCATGATTAAGAATATTCCCATTGTATGGGAGTTTGATGGTGTCTTTTCGGAGGAATTTTCAGGTCTTCCACCAAATCGTGAAGTTGAGTTTTCAATAGAACTCGTACTGGGTGCTTTTCCTATTTCAAAGACACCTTATAGAATGGATCCAATTGAGTTGCAGGAATTGAAGAAGCAACTCTAAGAGAATATTGATAAGGGATTTATACTCCCTAGTGCATCACCTTGTGGAGCACCTGTTCTGTTTGTTAAGAAGAAAGATGGATCAATGAGACTCTTCATTGATTATTGAGAACTTAACAAGATCTCTATCAAGAAAATATATCATCTCCCATGCATTGATGACTTATTTGACCAACTACGTGGAGCTCAATACATTTCCAAGATTGATCTTCGTTTAGGGTATCATCAATTAATGGTCAAAAGGGATTATATACCAAAGACAGAATTCCGTACAAGGTATGGACACTATGAATTTATAGTGATGCCATTTGGTCTTACTAATGCCCTTGCTATCTTCATGGATCTGATTAATAGAGTCTTTAGATACTATCTTGATTAGTTTGCGGTAGTCTTTATAGACGATATTCTTGTCTATTAAAAGGTCAAATAATAACATGAAGATCACTTGAGAATTGTATTGAAGACCCTGAAAAAGGAGAAGCTTTATGCCAAATTTACCAAGTGTGAATTTTGGCTTCAAAAAGTTGAATTTTTGGGTCACATAATCTCAAAAGAGGGGATATCTGTGGATCCATAAAAAACATAGGTTATCTAATGATGGTCGAGACCAACAACAATAACTGAGATTCAAAGTTTTCTTGGTTTGGATGGATATTATCGACGTTTTTTGAATGATTTTTCACAATTATCTAATCCACTCACCAGGTTGACTCAAAAAGGAGTTAAGTTCGTGTGGACAGAGGAATGTGAAGAGAATTTCAAGGAGTTGAAAAAAAGGTTATCCAGTGAACCTATACTCACACTTCCTTGTAGTGGAGAAAGGTTTGTGATTTATAGGGATGCATCCAAGAAGGGGATGGGGTGTGTTCTTATGCAAAACAATATGGTGATAGCTTATGCCTCACGACAGTTGAAAATACATGAGCAAAATTACCCCAACTCATGATTTGGAGTTAGTTGTGGTAATATTTGCATTAATGATTTGAAGGCATTATCTTTATGGTGAAAGGTTTGATATTTATACTGACCCTAAAAGATTAAAGTATATTTTCACACAAAAGGATCTGAATATGCACCAAAGAAGTTGGTTGGAGTTTATTAAGAAATACGAATTCTCAATTCATTACCAACCAGGGAAAGAAAACAAGGTGGCAGACGCATTAAGTCGACAAGACCATGCTAGCTTATCCATGATGAGGATCACAAAAGATCCAATATTTATGGATTTACAAAGGATGGATCTTGGAATTATAATGGAAGGGGATAAATCTTATCTTTCTCAAATTAATGTTCAACCATTTATACACGTGAAGATTATAGAGTCACAAAAAGAAGATGTAGAGTTACAAAAGAAGGTTAGAAATGTTCCGGAATTCAACCTTGATTGTGATGGGATAATAATGTTTAGGAATTGGGTTTGTGTTCCTCCCATCCCAGAATTAAAGATGGAGTTACTGGATGAGGCTCATAGATCTTCATTATCTATTCATTCTGGAAGCACGAAGATGTATAGGGACCTGAAACAATACTTCTGGTGGGATGGCATGAAAAGAGATGTTGCTGAATATGTCTCTCGATGCTTGGTTTGTCAGCAAGTTAAAGCTAAGAGACAGAAGTCTAAGGGGATGTTACAACCATTACCCATACCTGAATGGAAATGGGAAAACATCACTGTATACTTTGTCACTGGACTTCCTAAAACATCTAAAGGCAATAATTATATCTTGGTCAAAGTTGATCGTCTTAAAAAGTCTACACACTTCATTGCTATTAGAGAGGATTTCTCTCCGGATCATCTTTCTAGGATATATGTAAAGGAAGTGGTAAGATTTCCTGGAGTACCACTTTCCATTATATTTGATCGGGGTCTGAGTTTTACCTCAATGTTATGGAGAAGTCTTCAGCATACTCTGGACACAGAGTTGAGTTTTAGCACTGCTTATCATCCTTAGACAGACGCTCAGTCTGAGAGAACAATTCAAACTCTAAAATATATGTTAAGAGCTTGCTCTATGGATTTAAAGGGTGGTTGGGATCAACATCTACCTTTGGTGGAATTTTCTTATAATAATAGCTTTCACTCCAGTATTCAGATGTCTCCTTATGAAGCTCTCTATTGAAAGAAATGCCGAACTCCAACTTTCTAGGATAAAGTTGGGGAAAGAATGCTATTAGGACCTGATCTTGTTGATGAGATGGCAGAAAAGTTCAGATCTATTCAACAACACATTAGAGTAGCTCTGAGTTGACAAAAAAGTTATGCCGATAATTGAAGAAAAGACCTAGAGTTTTAAGTGGGTGATAAAGTGTTCTTACGAATATCTCCGTGGAAGAGAGTAATGAGATTTGGAAAGAAGGGAAAGCTGAGCCATATGTATATCGGTCCTTTCGAAATACTGGATCGTGTTGTGAAGGTAGCTTACCGATTGGAACTTCCACCAAATATCTCTCAAGTTCATGATGTGTTCCATGTATCTCTAGTGAGAAAGTACATACCCGATCCTTCACATGTACTCAGCTCAGAAGTTGTACTGCTGGAGCAAGATCTTTCTTATGAAGAACAACTGATAGAGATTCCAGATCGTAGCGAAAAAGTCATACGGAACAAGACCACTCGCTTGGTGAAATTTTTATGGAGAAACCGCCAATTATAAGAATCTACATGAGAGCTTGAGGATATGATGAGTGGGAGGTATCCTCATATGTTTGTTACAAAGTGACAAATTTCAAGGGCGAAATTCATTTTAAGGGGGGTAGAATGTAACACCTGATATTTTTATGAGAAATATTTTTATTTTAATGTTATGTACATCATCAAATGAATCTTTCACTACACCCAACACTAGCTTGGCTTTATTTATACGCAACCGCGGCCTTCCTCGATAGCTTGCGTTGTACGCAATATCGAGTTTCACTAAACAATGATATGCTATCAAAATATTATTAAAACTAGCCATTATGAATAGTAATACCCATTTTTTGAAATTTTTTAAATTTTATCTTTCAAAATGGACTTCATTTTTGGATTCAGAGTATCGATATTATCCTAGGGTGAAATTTTGGTATTTTTCTGAAAATTATCAATTTTTGATGAATAGTGAAAACACTAGGTTGCTATTTAAAAACTGACTTTTTCTTTAATTAATTATTTATTTTATTTAAATTTATTTTAGGTAAAAATTGATATATAACACCTATATATGTTCAATGTAATTAATTGGAGTCATTTTATAATAATTTTAGATATATAAAAATTTTATTGAACTTTTTACCGTCTTTTACCCACCTCCTAGGAGAATTTGAAAATTTACATAAAACGTAATTTTACCGCTTCTGTGAGTGGAATTTCGAAAATCCGAGAGACGCAGTTAATATCAACTACTAAAATGTGGTTCAATGTGTTGAAAGTAATTTTTTTTGAATTGTAACTTTTTACTTTTATTTACCACGGTTAAAAGTAAATAGGGTAATTAAGGGTAAAAATGATATTAGTATTACCCTAACACATGTCCTAATTCTATTGGATAAGTTTAATTCGACCAAAAAAAACCTTATTAATAAAATATGACTATTTTGGTCCACTTATATTAGATTAGGACATTTATTATTAATTTATTTAAAGAAGGGTTAAAATAGTTAAAATCAAAGTTTAATAACTAAATTATTTTTAATATAGGGTTATACATAAGATAAATTAGAATATAAATATTCATTAGAAAGATAAAAATATTTCCTACATAATGGTATTTTATTTATAATTTTTATACATTAAATAATTTAATTTATTTATGACACAATGATGATGAAATAATTATCTTATTAATGAAATATTAACATAATTGATGTTATAAATACCCAAATAAATGTAATTTGAGACTTTTTATGAATTACAACAATTTTATAGGTTAATATGGCATTTTAGTATTGAATTAATTAAATTTTTTTCGAACTAATCATGCTTTTATAATTTTCACAAAGATCAATTACCCAATAGTGTCAAAATTGACATAAAATAGTTTTTTAAAAAAATATTATATTATTAATTGTTATTATATTCCTAAAAATCTAAGGTTCGGCCAAGATACTTATATCATGATATTTTTATCATTAATGGACCACTTTGGGGTCGCTTGGATGTATATGGCATGTTTATTAACTATATAATACAAAAATACAAAGTGACACGGTAAATGTCAATCTAATTAACTAAGAGTTAAAACTAAAAGATATGGTTAATATAATGACCTAAAATTGTCTAAAATGTATTGGTTGAGATGATTTCTACCCATCCCACCCTTAGCTTTGAAATAAATCAATCTGTAGCTAAAAAAAACCGAGACTTTATAATAAAATAATATTTTTTGTTTTTCCAAAGGTGCCCCTCTCCTCCCTTATAAAAGGGCACCTCCTCCCTCTCCTCCTCACACCACTATAAGCCTTCAAGCTCAGACAAAACCTGACAATTTCTCATCTCCACTTCCCTAAAAACATCCTAGAGATCCTGGTCTTCTTCAAAGACCATCTTTAGTGACCTAAGAGGAGGTTAAGAAGAGGCACTTCAAAGAAGAGGTAATGTCCGTTACCGATTCTTTCAACTTTATTTCTTCTTCTACTTCTTCTTATTTAGTTGTTTCATTATTAAGTAATAACATAAGTATAAATAATATATTTATATGTTATTATAAGTATTAAACAACCCTATTTCACCATCTATCCATCCTACGGAAAACGAAATCACCGCGCGTGCGTACGTATGGAATACCGTCTCCACGCCGTGGTGTAAACTGTTATCCACCACTACCTTACATGGATGGGTATAATGGTGTAAATAATAAATATATATGATTATTTTAAAGTTATATTGATTATGAAATAGTATAAATACACTCCAATACAATTCCACGATCATGGGAACGATATCACCTCTCGTGCGTACGTACGGAATATCGTCCCCACGATGTGATGCGAATCGATCTTCATTGCATAATGATTATATAAATGAATTGAATGAATAAATTTGATATATATTACACTAATATCATTCTTTAAATGAGGTATCTATATCCTAAAAAGAAGAATAAGAATTTATTCGACAAAACACGCATAAGAACAAAAAGTAATAAACACCCGAATAACAAGTATCAATGAAATATTACTAATAAGAAGCTAAGAATATGACCATATATGATATCATAACAATAAGTATGATTCTGGAATAATTAAATGACATTATTTAAATCATTATATAGGAGGTTCGTACACTTACGAAGCAAATCGGACCTAAGGTAAAGGAAAATCTCAAAATATCATTTTTATCCGAGATTGTTTATACTTCAAAATTTACTGAGGAATATTTATCATCCACATCCATGTTTCCTCAATATGTAATATTATTTCTATACCACTACAATTGTTTAAATCCAATTTTACCCTTCGGTGAGTTTTTAGTAAAAGATATGAAAGGAATATTTTTTCATTTTTCGTACGAGGTACTTTTTGATTTTTCCTGCTAAAGTACGAGAAGAATGTTTTTTTAACATATACGGCCTGAATGGAATTATAGAACAT
Organism: Viscum album; assembly: GCA_963277665.1. Lineage (NCBI taxonomy): Eukaryota > Viridiplantae > Streptophyta > Magnoliopsida > Santalales > Viscaceae > Viscum > Viscum album. The sequence continues at coordinate 1,443,783,085 of OY728151.1, read as the reverse complement.
TATTTCCATGAAGCTTCCTTTACAAGTTTTCAAGTTTATTTTTAATAAACATCTTTTAGTTTAAAATTTTATGACATTTTAAGAAAGGAAAAAAAATTTGAAGTAGAAAGGATATTTTCCCCAAGAATGGAGTTCAAGCGTTTTATCAAAATTATTTTCCATCTATGATAATATAGGGTTCTGTTTCTATCCCTATTTTTACATTGATTAGATTATGTTATGATGGAATTATTTTTATGATATCCTTTTATCTTATGATGGCATGATGTTTAAGAATCCCATTTTTTATTACATGGGTTATGGTATGATGTATGATTTATGATTTTGTGGCACACATAAGAATGGTTTCATTATGAGATGGGTGGGACCTATATCTCACTCCAATGCATTGGGTAAAGATTTATATCTCATTAGATTGACATGGCTGGAACGGCAGGTTAATCCGGTTCAGTGAAATAGGACTGAAACGAGGAGTGAACTCGGTTCAGAAATGGACTTTGTCCGCTAAGATAGTCTAGGAAATGAGTCTTGACTACTAAGAAATGATTCTTTATGATTATGTGTGTATGACACAAAGATTCATGTTTTAATTTATGATTATTGGAATTACATTTCTCTATTATGATTTATCCCATGTTATGGAATTATTATATCTTTTACAGGTTAAGATTTCTAAAATTTTATTTTCTTATGAATATGATGTGATTGATATTTATTTTGTTTACCCTTACTGTGAATTTTAGCTCACCCTTTTTTATGTTTTCTTTCCCCAGGTCAGGAAGAATGTTATTAAGTAGGATATGCCAGAAGGGACTCTATATATGATGAAATAAATGGGAGACAACGTAGATGATTTACGAACCAGTTGTTTATGTTTCCCAGTTTCTAAAGACACTATACCTTTACGGTCCTACGGTGGTATTGTTATATGTTTTAATAATTGTACTTAAATTTTAAAGTAATAACAATGTATGTAAAGTATGGGTCATTATACCCCTTCAACACGCCTCCGACCCGGCACCCAGTGCTAACTAAATTTCTGTCTCCCCTATGGTAAACATGACGTTCTGGACATAACTGACATCTCAGAAATTCAATATAAAACTTTGTTTGGATGTTAATTTGGATCTGATGTTAAAATAAATTTACTTATTTATTAACTAAATTCCCTCGATAACTTTTTCCATAGTTGTCATGTGCCGACAAAACATATACACCACATTGGGTAAACGACACACTCTAAATGCAACTATGCCCTATGATTTCTGATCCAAGGTACCACTTAAGAGATAACCCATTTCTTCCATGAACATAGTATAAAAATACTTAATATTTTTAAAAAATTAATTTTGGGCACATCGGGCCTCAGAATTATACATCGTCTTTGCATCGAGATCTGGATTTCTTCTTAGTAATAATCCAAATACTTCTAGGGATAAACCTAAGTACCTACATCCTCCCCAAAATTAGTCTTTTTGTCCTAAAAAATACATAGTCATGAGGGAAAGAAACTGAAATCTAAACTGGGTCTCCCACACTAGTGAGTTCACCCAAAAACAAAACAAATCCACCATGAGTTCTCATGCTGCCAACTAGCACACACTCTGGGGAACCCAAGTCCTTTCACACATACTTTATAACACACAACCCTGTCTGAAACACACAATTCAGAGGGACTTGTCCACCATACCTTGACTCTATCCTTTTTGGGTGGAACTGACTCGCCCACATAGTTTTATTCGCATCGCCAAAATATATCTTAGTGGGGGATGGATCCCTCTTCCTCGTGCATTCGAAACACATCGAACAATACCAAAAAAATGGTCTTATAAACACCCAGAACAAACATACAACCAGAAATGGAAAGGAATGTGTATGGCCTAACAGTGACTTTCAAAACTACGGTAGAAATTAGAAAGAACTCAAAGTGTACATTTATCCATCCGCAGAGGCTCTAGGACAATGTCCTCTAAGGCATGTATTTGTCCCCACCCCTATCACCAAGCTCCCTAATCCCAATATGGACCACCTAGGGGTGATAGTGGTGTAAACATGTCTCATCTTCCACCTCTCGTTAATTCACCAACTTCGTCAACACGTATGCCGCCCCGCGGACTTCCATACTCGATATACTACCTCTGCCAAGGTGGAATGTCGACCGGATCCCTCTCTGTAGCACGGTGGGTTAGACAATCTCTAGAAAGATGCCCCCAGGTGGTGCAAGCATAACAACGCCTCTCGTGCGGTTGTCCAAAACCATCCTGCGAGCCCCGAGCCTCAGATCCTTTGTCCTAGGGTTGCCTCTTGAGACACCACACGCGTCTGGACTCCTGAGCCTATCATCGGCTACCAGATACATAACCAGCTATCGAGGTCTCAGTTCCCACATTTCTAGCACCGACTGTCATAGTCTACTGTAACGACCCAAAATTTTGAATAAATCTTGTTTCCTAATTTTTTGTGTTATTTTATTTTTCATACTCAACAAAACGGTTTCATTTAATAACATGAGTATAATTAAAATGAGACTGTTGGGTTTTGACTATTATATGACTATTAGTCAGTATGACCGTTGGAAACTGAATGTTGCGAATATTGTCTCTAAATACAAGTGATATTGGTTAATTAATATAGAAAGAAGATTTGATGGCCTCATCCAGTAGTGTTGGACCGATCAAAGCCCATCTAACAGAACATGGGAAGGAGGTAGCACCACTGGGATTTTCTCTGTACCAAACCCATGCTAAACTTCATCGTGTGAAGCTAGAACAGAATCGCCTTCGCGAGAAGTTCAAACTGATAGAAATTACTATGCGTGTGATGTTGGCCAAGCCACCCGTATATTCTCTCACCTTATCACACCTTACACTTAGGTCCTATACTGGGGTTATAAGGGTCTATGTAAGGAGACCATAGCTACGTTGTGTAATACTTTGTTATAAATAAAATTGTGTTATCTTCTTATGGTGAATATTGTAAATTTTTAAAAGTCTGGATAAATATAGTATGCATATTTTTGATGAAATTTTAGAAAAAGGATATTTTAAAAATATTTATGTAAACCTTTGATAACTAATTATGTGTAATGATTTTCAAAAAATGGTCTACTACAATTATGTTCAGTAAGAAATTTAGAGTCTTATAAGATCAACTTAATTTTTGATGAATTGTAAATTATGAATAGTGATTTTACACTTAGGATTAGTAATGTGACCAAATGGATTACTAATCTCACTTAAACAAAGTATTAATATAATCTAGGCACCTTGATTAAGTAATGTGATTCAATAAAATGGTTAAATAACGGTTTCATAAATTATTTGTCAAGTATTAGTTTTTTCGAGTGAATAGTGTTTTTTTAATTACAAATTAAATTAAAATTATTTAAAAAATTATTTTTATAAAATGCATTTATTTTTGAACTCAGAGCATCGATATTGTGTTATGGTAATTTTTGGGGATTTTTCTGAAAAAAATGAATTTTCAGTGAATAGTGTATTTATTTAAAAATTAAATTAAAAATATTTAGAAATTTATTTTTATAAAATGGAGTTCATTTTTGAAATTAGAGCATCGATATTTGTTTAAGGTGATATTTTGGGATTTTTCTGAGAAAGTTGATTTTTCGATGAATAGTGAAAATACAGTTTTTAAGTTACCGGTGTTTAATGACATCATTAAATGATGTATTAAGTATGTAATAAATATGGTAGACTTATGAATAGTAAGATAAGATATGAGGTGTCCTAAGTGGACAATACCATGGGCAAGCCCATGGTTTTTCCAATACCAACAATGAGGTGTCCCTTGGCCATTAATGCCTTGTCCCCTCACTTTCCCTATAAATACCCACCCTTTCCTCCTTTAGTTTTCACTCCCAACTCTCCCCCAACAAATCTCTGGTCTCATTATCTCCCAAAGTGTCCTCCCAAGGTTCCCCCAATCCCTCAAGGTCCCAAACTTTGTGTTTTAAGAGTTACGTTTTAAGGTAAGGGATCCAACCTCTCTCTTTCTTTTCAAATACTCTCTTTTATGTCATTTCTTTTATGCTCCATGTTCTTATGTTGGAGGATGTTCTTGTATATTCATCTTAATTCCCTTTTAATGTTCATATGATAAGAGATCCCCTCTTACTCTCATCATTTCGTTTTATGAATGTTTAAGTGACGTCGTTAGGCTGCCGAAATTTTTGTAACGGATTCTTTCACCCTTCTCATTTTCATGTTTTATTTTCATTTCAAGTCTTTCAAGTTCCTTTTTATTATTTTGGGGGTATTATCTCTATATATATCATACTGATATTTAATTTTCATATTATTAGAGATCCTATTTGATCTTTTCAATTCATTTTTTTGATGTTTAAGTGACATCGTTAGGCTGCCGAATGTTTAAGGGATTCTTTCACCCTTCTCATTTTCAAGTTCTATTTTCTTGTCAAGTATTTAAAGTTCCTTTTTATTATGTTGGGGTATGATATATATATCTATAATAATTATATTTTATGTTCATATTATGAGATACCCTATTTGATCTCATCAATTCATTTTTTGGATGTTTAAGTGACGCTGTTAGGCTACCGAATTTTAATAATAGAAATCTTATTTTTGTCTTCCTTTCATGTTCTTCATTTCATATGGTATATCTTTCAAATTTCATTACCATGTTCTTAAATCCTTTATATTCTTTCCCCCTACTGTTTTATGGGTCATTTATTAGTGGGTGACTCATGTCCCATCTCTTTTCAATGTTTTCTAAAACCCTACAACATAGCTGTTATGCTGCCGAATTTCTGTCTCAAAATGTATCTCTCTTTTTCTCAAAATTCTTTTGTTTTATTTAGTGAATACTCAAAGATATTTCTCATAAAAAGGGATTCACACACACACACATATATATATATATATATCAAAATTTTCTATTTTAAATTCTGGGATTTACATACATGAAAACCCTCTTTCCTTTTCCGTGGGTTTAAAGTGACATAAAGATCATATCTTTAAAGAAGTTTTTAAAACGTTATGATTATGAAATGAAACCCTTTTATATTATGCTATATGGGTTATTTTTGAAATGTTTGATTATGATATATGTGGCTCACATGATAATAAAGACAAATTAAGGGTGTGCCCTGATAGCGCTCCAATGCATTGGGTAATGATGTAATCTCTAATGATTACAATTTTAACGATACCTTGGGGTTTACCTTGGTTATTTTTTACGATACCTTGGAGTTTACCATGGTAATTTTTAATGATAACTTGGGGTTTACCTTGGTAATTTTTAATGATACCTTGGGGTTTACCTTGGTAAATTTTAACGATACCTTGGAGTTTACCTTGGTAATTTTTAATGACACCTTGGGGTTTACCTTGGTGATATGTTCATGATTGTCTAAGTTAAATGTTGTAGCCACATCTTCAAGTTATGAAACAAGTTATTTTTATTATGATATTCCTCACGATATCTTTCTCATGCCTTAAAGTAATTCTTCATGACTTTTTGATGTATCTCAAGTTCACATGTAAAATGTTTCCCTTGTTTCCCTTACTGGTCCTTCTGCTCACCCTTTCCTTTTATGTATGATCTCAGGTTATGATATGGTGTAATGAACTTAGGATGAAAAATGAAGAATCCTTTAAAGTTATTAAGAAAAATGTTTTTTTCTCATGTAATAAGTTCCTAGTTTCCAAGACACTAAACCTTAAATATCCTCAGTTTTGTATAATGTAATGAAAGTTTATGTGATAAAAAGGTGGGATGCCATAGTTGGTATCAAATGATGGTTTAGTTATTTGTGGAAATTAGGATATGAAAACTTTAGGAAGAACCCTATAGAAAAGTTTAAATATAGGAAATCTTCCTAGTATTTTGGTGAGTATTGAGTAAGTGGTTTATCAAGAAAATACATCCTAGTCTTGATATGAGCAGGTAGAGGTGGCTTTGGCCCAAATTCACATAGGGGTAAAACCCGAAAACACCTCTTTGAGCTAGACTCGAACGGGAACTGGTACATGGCAATGAGCCTTTCTGCATTCTTGGTTATGAGACTCCTAGGGGATATGCTTTGGTAAATTCATAATCTTAGTATGAACCATTATTAAAGTAACAAAGATAAAATAAAATAAATATTCACATAAGAATATATGATCATGGATAACCTAGTTTGGAACCTAGGGGATCACAAGTTAAGGAATAATTTTCTTCTACAAGTTATCCTTCTATGCTTTAAGTTCCTTTTCATGATTATTGGCTAAGTATTTAATCCCCTAATTATACTTTATTTTCTTAGTTAATGGCGGGAAATGGAAGAACATGTCCCAACAACCAATGTGATAGGAAATGTGACGATTTCTGTATTAATATGACAGAGATGATTAGGGGATTAAAAGATGATTATTATTTTGGAAGATGTTCACTATTAGGGGAACCCTATGTGTTCGAGGTAAATAGATTACTACGGTATTTTCTTTGAGGAATAAAGTTCAACTTATATTTTCAAGAATCAATGAATTTAATGTGAACTTATGGTAATATAGTTTACTTATGGAAATGATTAACCTATCTTGGGGAAAATATGTTTAGGTTAGCTAATTTTGTTATAATATGTTAAGAGTGGTTGATGTTGTTTGGATATGAATGATGATGTTTATTTTGGAAGACTATGTTATCAAAAAAAAATTTGTATTTGGGTTTCAATCTTAGTTTGGTTTATTTTGAGGAATTTTAAGGACAGTTATTTATGGAATGGACTATGATGATCTTTGGGTAGTACCATGGAATTTTGAAGATTTAAAAGTAGTTTCCCTTATTATGGGGTTCTTTATTTTGGAAGAGTTGATTTATCTTACCCTTTCTGTTTTTTGGATAATTTTTAAAGATAGAACAAATATATAGTTAATCTTTGGTGTATTATGTGTTTCTCTAGAAGATGATTCTTGTGCTTTTGATGAGGCCAAGTGTTTTTTTATGCTCATAGTTTGGAGAAAAGATTAGTTTTGGTAGAAACTTATTAAGGTATGAAACTCTACTTGAAGGTAAATATATTTCCTTGTGTAGTAAATGAATTCATCAAAACTATGAAAAGGTACGTAAAACCAAAACGTTTTCTATTAACGTTTCCTACTGGGAAATCAAATACCATTTAACCCATCATAAGTTTGTGATTTTCTTGTTGTTAACTTTCTCCTAATCATGTTTCCTATCACTCTCCCTCAGAGCATGACCCTTTGTTTTCTCTTCCCTGTCAATGTTTTCCTACATGGAATCCAAGTATGGGTTAACTTGGGTTGCCTTTGTACAAACTTTTCTTTCTTTTAAAGTAATAGAGTTACTGAATCTTTTTACGATGTGGGACTTTCAATGAAATTTCCAAGCCCAATTTTTAAAATTTCGAGGATGCAATTTCATAAGGGGGGAAGAATGTAACGACCCGAAATTTTGAATAAATTATGTTTCTTAATTTTGTGTGTCATTTTATTTTTCATACTCAACAAAACTGTTTCATTTAATAACACGAGTTTAATTAAAATGAGACTGTTGGGTTTTGACTATTATATGACCATTAGTCAGTATGACCGTTGGAAACTGAATGTTGCCACTATTGTCTCTAAATACACGTGATCTTGGTTAATTAATATAGAAAGAAGATTCGATGGCCTCATCCAGTAGTCTTGGACCGATCGAAGCCCATCTAACAGAACTTGGGAAGGAGGTAGCATCACTGGGCTTTGCTCTGGACCAAACCCAAGCCGAACTTCGTCATGTGAAGCTAGAACGGAATTGCCTTCGTGAGAAGTTTAAACTGATTGAAATTACTACTCGTGCGATGTTGGTTGTGCCGCCCTCAGATTCTCTCACATTAGCACACCTTACACTTAGGTCCTATGCTGGGGTTATAAGGGGCTATGTAAGGATACCATAGCTACGTTGTGTAATCCTTTGTTATAAATAAAATTGTGTTATCTTCTTATGGTGAAGATTATGAATTTTCAACTCTCTGGATAAATATAGTATGCATATTTTTGATGAATTTTTAGAAAAAGGATATTTTAAAAATGTTTATGTAAACCTTATATAACTAATTATGTGTAATGATTTTCAAAAAATGGTCTTCTACAATTATGTTCAGTATGAAATTTAGAGTCTAATAAGATTAACTTAATTTTTGATGAATAGTAAATTATGAATAGTAATTTTACCCTTAGGATTAGTAATGTGACCAAATGGATTAGTAAACTCACTTAAACAAGGTATTAATATAATCTAGGCACCCATATTAAGTAATGTGATTCAATAAAATGGTTAAATAACATTTTCATAAATTATTAGTCAAGTAGTAGTTTTTTTCGGGTAAATAGTGTTTTTTTAATTAAAAATTAAATTAAAAATATTTAGAATTTTTTTTATAAAATGGACTTTATTTTTGAACTCAGAGCATCGATATTGTGTTAAGGTAATTTTATGGGATTTTTCTGAAAAAAATGAATTTTCGGTGAATAGTGTATGTATTTAAAAATTAAATTAAAAATATTTAGAAATTTATTTTTATAAAATGGAGTTCATTTTTGAAATCAGATCATCGATATTTGGTTGAGGTGAAATTTTGGGATTTTTCTGAGAAAGTTGAATTTTCAATGAATAGTGAAAATACAGTTTTTAAGTTACGGGTGTTTAATGACATCATTAAATGATGTATTAAGTATGTAATCAATATGGCCTACTTATGAATAGTAATATAAGGTATGATGTGTCCCAAGTGGCCAATACCATGGGCAAATACCATGGGCAAGCCTATGGGTTTTCCAATACCACCAATGAGGTGTCCCTTGGCCATTAATGCCTTGTCCCCTCACTTTCCCTATAAATACCCACCCTTTCCACTAGTTTTCACTCCCAAATCTCCCTCAACGAAGCTCTGGTCTCATTATCTCCCAAAAATTCCTCCCAAGGTGCCCCCAAGCCCTCAAGGTCCTAACCTTTGTGTTTTAAGAGATACATTTTAAGGTAAGGGATCCAACCTCTCTCTTTCTTTTCAAATACTCTATTTAAAGTCATTTCTTTTATGCTCCATGTTCTTATGTTAGAGGATGTTCTTGTATATTCCTCTGAATTCCCATTTCATGTTCATATGATGATAGATCCCCTCTTACTCTCATCATTTCGTTTTATGAATGTTTAAGTGACGTTGTTAGGCTGCCGAAGGTTTTGTAACGGATTCTTTCACCCTTCTCATTTTCAAGTTCTATTTTCATGTCAAGTCTTTAAAGTTCCTTTTTATTATTTTGGGGTATTATATCTACATATATCATACTGATATTTTATGTTCATATTATGAGAGACCCTATTTGATCTCGTCAATTCATTTTTTTGAAGTTTAAGTGACGTCGTTAGGCTGCCGAATTTTTAAGGGATTCGTTCACCCTTCTCATTTTCAAGGTCTATTTTCTTGTCATGTCTTTCAAGATCCTTTTTATTATGTTGGGGTATGATCTCTATATATATCATACTGATCTTTTATGTTCATATGATAAGATAAATTATTTGATCTCTTCAATTCATTTTTTTGAAGTTTAAGTCGCGTCGTTAGGCTGCCGAATTTTCATAAGAGAAATCTTATTTTTGTCTTCCTTTCATGTTCTTCATTTCATGTGGTATATATTTAAAATTTGATTACCATGTTCTTAAATACTTTATATTATTTCACCCTACAGTTTTATGGATCATTTATGGGTGGGTGACCCATGTCCCCTCTCTTTTTAATGTTTTCTAAAACCCTACAATATAGCCATTATGCTGCCGAATTTCCGTCTTAAAATGTCTCTCTCTTTTTCTCAAAATTCTTTTGTTTTATTTAGTGAATACTCAAAGATATTTCCCCTATAATAGTATTCACACACACACACACACACATATATATATATATATCAAAATTTTCTATTTTAAATTCTGGGATTTACATACATGAAAACCCGCTTTCCTTTTCTGTGGGTTTAAAGTGACATAAAGATCATATCTTTAAAGCAGTTTTTAAAACGTTATGATTATGAAATGAAACCCTTTTATTTTATGCTATATGGGTTATTTATGAAATATTTGATGATGATATATGTGTATCACATGATAATAAATACAAATTAAGGGTTCTCCCTGATAGCTCTCCAATGCATTGGGTAATGATCTAATCTCTAATGATTACAATTTTAACGATACCTTGGGGTTTACCTTGGTAATTTTTAACGATACCTTGGGGTTTAACTTGGTAATTTTTAACGATACCTTTGGGTTTACTTGGTAATTTTTAACAATACCTTGGGGTTTACCTTGGTAATTTTTGACGATACCTTGGGGTTTACCTTGGTAATTTTTAATGACACCTTGGGGTTTACCTTGGTGATATGTTCATGATTGTCTAAGTTAAATGTTGTAGACACATCTTCAAGTTATGAAACATGTTATTTTTATTATGATATTCCTCAGGATCTCTTTCTCATGCCTTAAAGTTATTCTTCATGACTTTTTGATGTATCTCAAATTCACATGAAAAATGTTTCCCTTGTTTCCCTTACTGGGCCTTCTGCTCACCCTTTCCTTTTATGTATGATCCTAGGTTATGAGATGCTGTAATGAACATAGGATGAACAATGAATAATCCTTTCAAGTGTTTAAGAAAAATGTTTTTTCTCATGTAATAAGTTCCTGGTTTCCAAGATACTAAACCTTAAAGATCCTCAGTTTTGTATAATGTATTGAAATTTTATGTGATAAAAAGGCGGGATACCATATCTACTCTGCCAAAAGTCTCTCCACCACCAAGGCCTGCTCCAGCACTTCTGAAGAGGTGGACTGGCACAAGGAAACTACACTTTCCCGGATGTATATACATAGTTCTTAGTCTAAGGTTTGATCCCTAAATAATGAGTCTTGAACCATATCCAGGGAGTAGCACATTAGGTTTGTAAACCTCACAGAGTACTCTGACACAGTCATTCCCTCCCGCCAAAGCTGTAGAAGCTTTTCTATCCACACTGACCTTAGCACGGCCGAATAGAACTCTTCCCAAAATATCCACTCAAACTTTTTCCATGTGAGTGTCTCCTCATTATGAAATTGTGTCACCAGACTCCACCATCGTCTGGCTGAACTATACAGAAGGCTTTCCACTAGGACCACCATCTGATCTAGAGGAGTCCTCACTTAATGAAAAAAATGGGTGACTTCCTCGATCCATTCATCAGCTGCCTGAGGGTTTGGATCACCCTGGTAACATAGAGGTCTCTGCCTTTGGAACTTGTGCAATGCACTCAGTCTGTGTGCATCCTCATCATGCACTGTCAGCACAACCAGTTGTTCAAAAGGCAGTGGCTCAACTGGCAGAACACCTAGAGGTCCAACCTCAAAACTCGTACCCTGATCCAAAGACTCTACTTTGGATGGAACGTCACCACAATCCCACTATGGAACCATAGTTGGTTATCATCGTGGAGGAATCCTGAAATAAAATCAATACACACCATAGTAAAAGAGTATATCTATGGAGCTGACTCAAGAAGGACATGAACACCCAAAACCCAGTCCTATATGATGCATGTACCATTATTTCCCAATGACTAGTGTCCTAATGTCCTGAGTCAAAAGATAGGTTATCAATGTCCTGGTGAAAGGATACGTTAGTCGTTGCACCAACACTTGAGTCCCTGGCCTGAAATTTGAACTCGAAACATCCTAACACGACTGTTATGCAACCCAAACCAAGCTCATAGATATACCAATGACGCTCTGAGGTCTCTAAGGTGGAACCTCCTCTAATAACACTATTTCATTACCATATCCAATTGGGATTGATCCAAAACTCCACAAGCCTACCTCAAATAGGCCATAGGCTGGAAGCTAGCGGCGAGTAGGTTATTACACACATGGTATGCATTATCCTATAGTACCTTTACACACACACCAACATACACCTCCATGAAATAGTGTACATATATATATATATAAACTGAAAAGATGTGCATTAATACATCTATCCCACAACCAGAGTACAACTTCGGTACAAAAAAGGGTAAAGATAGGGCCCACCAAGGAAATCTCTAAAAGCATCCAACCTACTCATAAGAAGGGTATTTCTATCAAACTCTCATTAGTAAGATCCTTAGCACAGCTCCAGTAAACACCCTAGTTGGTCAAGCTAACTATAATCTACCTGCTATATGTTCTCTTAGGACTCTGTCGAAAGGAATGTGGTATGCAGAAGACACAAGACATGAACGGGGAAATATTGTGTAGGAATGAGTATAAATATACTCAATAGTCACCCCAAAAACCCCAAAAGAAAATGGGGAAAATGAAAGGCATCAGTCAGCTCTTCCCAATCAGAGGGAACCCAAACAATAGAGAAACTCTATCTCGAGACCTTCCGTAGCTATACTCAACCATTCATCTCAAACCATAGGGTGTGTCATCGATGATGTGATGAAACTATGAGGAAAAACCATAAAACACACCAGATATACTCGTCTCTGGCCCCAAGCCTCATGAGGGTCTGACCTCATCGCCAGCAAGAGATTCAACTTGAGGCTCTAAGAAAATACATATCCAAGAGAACATGCTCAACAGATATAGCCACAAAGAATGATGCACTAAAACATAGAAGATATCAATATTCATATAGGTTATCCCTCGCAAGATCCACTGGGGGATACTATGAACCCTACTAGAAAACTGTAAACCACAACTCCTCAGATAGAATACCACTCCTACGATCTACTAGGGGATAATTATAGCATGCCTTCCTTTTATTACATTACTATTACATCATTTTAAAGGTAAAAAACATAATATTATTACACATAGAGGATACAACGGTTTAGTGTCTTCGGAAAACTAGGACCATACATAGAAATTACAACATCAAGCATAAACATTTATTTAATTTCTTTTTCTCTAGATTCTTATTGGAATTTTCCTCTCCTTAGAACATGTAGCCAACTGAGGATATACATCAAAAGGGGTGATCTAAAAGCCCAGTAATAGGATAGATAAGAACAATATATCATGGGGTGAGCATAATCATATCTCCTCCACTGGCCTCAAGGCCTTCATTTTTTGTTGATTTTTGATAATCCACCTTTCATGGGGTGAGGTGGAACCATTACAAGTCCTGTAGGTGTAAGTATTACATAGCCTATAGGCCTTAGAGTAATTCATTACCTGTAGGCTTCAAACATTTCATAAAACCCAGACTAACTACTTAGAACTGCTCCTCCCCAGCATCTTCATCGTGAAATTAGCTCTCCACCTTCGCATTGCTGTCTGGCTAGGCATTCTCGTGCATGCACAGTCTTATACCGATGGAAAGTGTCATACCCTTTAATTCTTGAAATCCGTTTAGCTTCTGCTGTGGTGAAAGCTCCTTGCTCATCCTCCTTGTAGAGCTTGATCCTTATAGGTATTCTGGTTTTCATCTGCACTTATGGTGGCCCGAAGTCCTTGAGGTGGTCCTAAGGCCTTACTGACCAGAAGGCCTGGGTGGACCAAAGGCCTTAAAGGACTCAGGGACCAAATTGGTGGCCTGAAGTCCCAAACGGGGGCATATTCCCGACTGCTACAGTGCCAAACATTTCCTACTACAGTACCCACTACAGTACTGCTACAGTACCCCCCGGAAATTCTGCCTCTGCCTAGATTTGATCCCTGGTCACTTGGATGCACTTACGGAGTCCTTACCGACCGGGTTAAGGCTTATGTGCGAGCATAATCATATCATGGGAAAAATATCATGAACATTATAGGAAGTATAAATATAAGACTTGAAATGTGGCAATGCATAAAAATGAAACATCATGTCTTAGTGGTTATATACCACACATACTTGTGAACCAATCTATAATATTGTTCACAAATAATTTCACATTTACTCATGAGATTCATCACTTTACCCACTGCATTGGAGCGCTGTATAATTCCAGGCACACCCGTCACTTTGAAACATTCATATTACGCTGTATAATTCCAGGCTCACCCGTCACATCATAACATTATCATTATCATGCTTTCCACATGAAACATATATAAAAATTGAACATTACTAACCCATGGAAATTAATTTGTTACATCTCATAAGAACACATTCATAAACCTTGGGTTCCCAAAATAAATAGGGGATAACATACATGTTACAAGAACCGTCCACTGTGAGTGAGAAGTAAAAGGTGTGTTCTTAAAGGAAGAGTTCTTTTGGAAAACATTTTGTTTGACATAAATAACAGGTACAAACATGTATACCCCAGATAAGGAAATATAAAAGATGAATAAATTAACATTAAGAAGTAACCATATCAAAAATGAATTTAAAGAGGGAGAACCCGAAGGATGAAAATTGGGTTCAAGAATTTCCCCTTACCTTGTATCCGAATGCTTCCTTCTCTTTAATGTCCTGTATAATGACATTATATTCATTAATTAGAATTATAGAACCATGTTTAAATTAATATGGTTAATTATGGTTTCATTAAGTAATTTGATGTGCCTTTGGATGAGTTATGGAGTTTAAAAACATTATTCGGGAATGTTTGCTTTTATGGTTTTCTTGAGTGGTTCACTTGTATTCTTATATTGAAGTTTGGGTAGAACATGGGTAAACATCCAGAACAAATATTACATGTTATTAATGATATTAAATTAGTTTTAATGATCTTATAATTAATTATATTACATCTATGTGGATGAATCATTAGATAAGAATTACATGATGATTGTTTGGGTTAATTTGAGTGATTTTTCGATCATAACGAACTTGTTTTATTTTATCACTTAGTAATATGAACATAAGTTAGTTTCATAAATTTAAATAGGACATAATACATATAACATATTCTGTTTCAACCATAATGATGGTTTAATGACCAGATCTGAAGGTAGAAATGGAAGAAGAAATCACGTCGTTCTTGAAGGTGATAAATTAACACCTCACGAAAACGTTCTCTTTAATAAAATAAATGGAATAGGGAAAAGGGGTTGGATGATATAATATCCCATTATCATCATAAAATTCCATTAAATGTATAATAGTAGAGTTACTATACCATTTGTATGAATATTGGTGGTGAGAGATCAAGAAATGAACTTGAACTTGAAATGAAATTAAAGGAGAAGAGGGAGAGAAATTACCTCTTAAATCCTCCTCTTGAGATTCTCCTTAAGGAAGCTAGGATTTGTCTTTTGATGAGACCAGTAGCTCTTGGACGTGGGAGAGGGGCTAGGGAATATTTTTGGGCAGAGTTTAGAGAATTATTGGAGCTTGAGAGGTGTGATGAAATGAGGGTGTGAAGGGTGGTTTTTATAGTAGAGGGGAGAGGGGTTTCCTTAATATAAAATTCATTAGTTTATTAATTTCCCCTAAGACAAGAAATAGTGAGTCTTGAATGACCAAGAATGGTAATTTTATCATGTAATCCCGAAAAAAGTGGGCTTAAATCAGCATAACATCACACATGACTCTATAATTGGCTTATTCAGCTTATTTTTGTAAATTACGATCTTTCACTATTCATAAAAAATTCAAGCATTTCAGAAAAATCCCAAAAATTTACCCCAACCATTTTTCGAGATTTAGAATCCAAAAATGATGTCCATTTTTCAAAAATAATTTTCTAAATATGATTAATTTAGTATTTAATTAAAATCATAATTTACCCAAAAACAGTTTTTTAAAGTTAAAATTGATTTTTTAGTGCTTTCAAAAATTACGTAGGGTATTATAAAATTATCTAAAAACGATAAGAAATTGATTCAATAATTTATGAATAAATTTTAGGAAAATAAATTTTCTTTAAAATTAATTAATTTATTATAATAAATTATTTATGACTTACAAAATACCAAAATGTTTACTAAGGTCAAATTGTCAATTTCTAAGATGTCTAAATTTTATTTCATTATTCATGGGTAAGGATACTCTTATGTTGGATGATTTACTATTCATACGGGTCATAATACTATTCATAAGGGTATGTTACTATTCACAAGGGTACGTTACTATTCACTAAATATAATTTTGGTTTCATTAGACTCCAAAAATCATCTTGAACACAACCGTGTGTGTCAGATTTTCAAAATTCCAAACACAGAAGTGAAAAAATTATATTTAAAGGTCACTTATCAAATAGTAGTTCATTATGTTGTGCTTTCATGTTATTTTATGACATAAATTTAATTTAATTTCCATTGAAAAATTTTGGGTCGTTACATTCTTCCCCACTTAAGAAATTTCGCCCCTAAAATTTCACTTTACACAAACAGGTGATGGTGTTTCTCCTTCATTGCCTCTTATGGTTCCCAAGTTGCTTCCTCAAACTTATGGTTCCTCCACAACACTTTGACAAGATGGGTTATCTTGTTGGATATAACCTTATCTCTTCGATCCAGAATCTTTACCGGCTGCTCCTCATATGAGAGATCATCTTCCAGCTCCACCACCTCTGAGTTTAGTACATGTGAGGGGTCTGGTATGTACTTACTCAGTAGTGATACATGAAACACATCATGAACTCGATCCATATTTGGTGGAAGTGCAAGCCAATAGGCCAAGGATCCATTATGGTCAAGGATCTCAAAAAGGCCAATATTCCTTGGGCTTAGCTTCCCTTTCTTCCCAAACTGCATTACTCTCTACCATGGTGTTATTCGAAGGAAGACTTTATCTCCAACGTTGAACTCCAAGTCCCTTCGACGGTTGTCATCATATCTCTTTTGTCGACTTTGAGCACCTTTGATGTGTTTTATGGTGGACTTGAACCTTCTCTGTCATCTCTTGAACAGGATCAGGTCCAAGTAGCTTTCTTTCTCTAACTTCATCCCAACAGGTTGGAGTTCTACATCACTTTCCATTCAGAGCATTATATGGATCCATCTGAATACTAGAGTAGAAGCTATTGGTGTATGAGAACTCAACCAATGGGAGATGCTGATCCCAACCACCTTTGAATTCAAGATAGCAGACTCTTAGAAAATCATCAAGAATCTGAATAGTCCTTTCAGACTAGCCATCAGTTTGGGGGTGATAGGCCGTGCTGAAATTTAATTCAGTACTCAAAGCATGTTGAAGGATCCTCTAGAATTTAGATGTGAACCTTGGATCACGGTCAGAGACAATTGAGAGTGGAACACATTACAGTCTCACCATTTCCTTTACATATATCTTTTCAATTTGTTCAAGAGAGATATCTTCCCGAATAGAAATAAAATGGGCAATCCTTTTGAGTCGGTCAACCACAACCCATATCGCATTATTTCCCTTTTATATCTTCGGGAGACCTGTGACAAAGTCCATAGTAACATTTTCCCATTTCCACATGGGTATAGGCAATGGATGCATCATACCTTTGGACTTTTGTCAATCAGCTTTAACTCGCTGACATACCAAGCAGCTTGATATATATTCTGTAATCTCCTTCTTCATGTTATCCTACCAGAAGTGTTCTCAGATATCACAGTACATCTTGGTACTCACAGGATAGATAGAGAATATTGAGCTATGTGCATTATCCAATAGCTCCTTCTTTATCCTAGGTGATGAAGGCACACAAATCCACATTCCAAACCGAATCAAACCATCATCACCAATATGGAACTCTTGAAGCTTCTCTTTCTTTACTACATTCACCCACTTTTTTATCTCCACATCATCCCTTTGTGCTTCCTTAATCTTATCCCAGATAGATGGTTGTGCAGTCATTTGGGAAAGTTAGGATGTATCCCCTGCCCTTATGATTTCCAAATCCATCCTTTGCATATCTAAGAAGATAGGGTCTTTCTCAATCCATAACATGGATTGAGTAGTGGGTTCATTTCAGCTTAGAGCATCAGCTACCTTGTTCACATTTCTAGGATGGTTGTGAATAGAGAAATTGTAATCCTTGATTAGCTCTAACCATCTTCTTTTGATGCATGTTGAGCTCCTTTAGTGTGAATATATACTTTAGGCTCTTTTTGTCGGTGTATATGTCACACTTCTCACCATAAAGGTAGTGCCGCCAGATTTTCAAGGAAAAAATCTGGGTTGCCACCTCTAGATGATGCATTGGGTAGTTCCTCTCATAGATCTTCAACTGTCATGAGGAATAGGCTATCACATTATCATTTTGCATGAGTACACAACCCAAGCCTTTCTTTGAATCATCACTGTATATCACAAAACTTTCTCCACTTTTCGGTAGTGTGAGTACAGGTGCTGTGATCAGCCTTCTCTTTAGCTCCTTGAAGCTTCCCTCACATTCTTTCGTCTAGACATACTTTACCCCTTTCCTTGTTAACTTAGTTAGCGGGATTGACAATCATGAGAAGTTTCTCACAAAACGTCGGTAGTACCCAGCTAATCCAAGAAAACATTGGATTTTTATGACACTAATGGTCCTGGGTCATTCCTCAATCGCCTTTGTCTTTGAAGGATCCATAGAAATTCCCTCACTTGTGATCACATGTCCCAAGAATGTGACTTTCTTCATCCAAAAGTCACACTTGCTGAATTTTTCGTACAACTTCCCCTTTCTCAATGTCACCAAAACAAGTCTTAGATGTTCTTCATCTTCCTCCTTTCTCTTGGAGTAGATGAGAATATCATCAATAAACACTACCAAAAATTTGTCTAGGTAATTTCTAAAGACTCTATTCATAAAATCCATGAAGATTATAGGGGCATTAGTAATTCTGAAGGGCATCACCAAAAACTCATAGTGCCCATACCTTGTACGGAAGGAAGTATTTTGAATATATTCCTTCTTCACCTTTACCTGATGATATCCAGAATGAAGATCCACCTTTGAGAAGTATTCAGAACCACTTAACTGATTGAACAGGTCTTCAATCCATGGAAGTGGATACTTGTTCTTTATGGAGATCTTGTTGAGTTCCCGATAATTGACACACAGCCACATTGTTCCATCCTTCTTCTTCACAAAGAGAACTGGAACACCCCAAGGTGATTCCCTAGGGTGTATGAACCCTTTGTCAAAATGCTCTTGTAGCTACTTCTTTAGATCCTCCAGTTCGATAGGATCCATCCTATATGGACACTTTTAGATAGGAGTAGATCTGGTTATAAGTTCAATTGAGAACTCTACCTCACGATCTGGGGGGAATTCGGGGTAACTCTTCAGGAAATACATCACTGTATTCCCTCAAGATGAGAATTTCCTTAAGTTTGGCACTTTCCTTCAACTCATCCATTTGGGTGAGGTATGCTTCTTCATAGGGAATCAACACCCATACCATTGAAGGAATTTTTAATGTAGATTCATGATCTTACATTCATTTGTAGAGGAACATAGGATGGTTTGGAATATGAAAATATATTACCTTTTCCCGAAAGTTGATATGTGCTCTATATAACGAGAGCCAATCCATTCCCATTATAGCGTTGAATTCCACCAAGGGAAGTATTACGAGATTTTCCGGAAGAATCTTCCCACATACGCCAATAAGAGAAGAGTCAAACACTTGGGTTGCAATGATTGCACCACTTGGTGTTTTTATAGATATCTCTACTTCAAGGTTTCAGGGCTTTGATTCTATAGTTCTATCAAACTTGCAAGATATAAAAGAATGCATAGAACCAGAATCAAATTTGACTTTTTCCATTCTTGAGTGAATAGGAAGTATACCTTGTACGACTTCATTATCATGCTCCACCTCTACAGTAGTGATGTCATAAGACTTCCCTTGTTCCTTTGGCTTCAGTGGCTATTGATGCTGATATCCCTCTTGAGCTCGAGGTTTAGTGCACTGGTTTTCATAGTGCCCAAGCTCCCTACAGTTGTAGCATTGAATCATGAGTGGTTCTATCCTTTCATCGACTATATTCTCCTTCTTTTTTGTGTCTTTTCAACAACCTTGAGCATGGTGTCCTTATTTCCCACACATGGAGCATTTCCCCATCCCTTTGACACAGTTCCCATGGTGCATCTTCCCACATTTTTGGCATGTGGGTTGTTGATTTTTCTTCCCACCTTTGTCATTAGATCCACCAACTTGAAACATCATATTTGTTTTCTTATCACCATAGCCATGGGAACATTATCCAAACTCCATCTCCACATTGAGAGCACACCTAAAAACTTCTTCATAACTCCCAAAGTCTCAAATTACAAGGGCCTTTCGAAGGTGTGGTTTTAATCCACTAAAGAATCTATCAATTTTTCTATAATTGTTGACACAAAACCTGAAGCCTACCATGCAAGCCTTGTAAAATTTGCATCATAGGTTGTGATAGATTCTCCTTCTTTTTGCTTGATCTCTATAAATTCTCTCTCTATCTTCGTATGTAGAGTTTTTGGGAAATAATTATTAAGAAACATTATCTTAATGTCTTCCCATTCAATCTCTTCAATTTCCTCCCTTGGCTTGGTGTTCTTAATCAAAGCCCACTATTGATCAGATTCTCCATCTAGACATTAAACAGCTAGAGTCACCTTCTACATCTCAGAACAGTGAAGCACATAAAAGATCTTCTCCATGGAGTTAACCCATTGTTCTGTAACTAGTGGATCGGAAGACCCACTAAACATCGGTGTTCGTTGCCGCATAAAACATTCGATAGCCATTTTTTTCCTCTTTGGTGAAGGAGGAAGTTCCCCATTATTATGGTTATTGTTAATAACCTTAGATAATTGGGTAAGTATCGCCAAGAATTTCTGAACTCCACCTCAAAATCACTGGGGATGTCGTTCGGTCAATCTTTGCATTGGCCCTCGCATGAGTTGTTGGCCTAATTTCTTCTGGTTTTCACCATTTTCTAAAATAGAAAAGGTTAGAACAAAACATAAGTAAAGAAGTAATGAATAAAATATTCTCTTAAACAATTTATACCAAAAACATAACATATTGGATCCCTATGTAAATATTCTTGTGTGCATATTTTTACTTAGTCTCATGCTAGAGGTTTTATCTAGGGTTCACTAATCCTAATTCCCAAATTAATTAAACCTTTCATCTGATACCAACTATAGCATCCCTGCCTTTTCTTAAATTAATATTACATCATTTTAAATGTAATAAAAATAATAGTATTACACATAGAGGATCCAATGGTTTAGTGTCTTGGGAAAACTAGGATCATACATAGCAATTACAACATCAAGCATAAACATTTATTTAATTTATTCTTCTCTAGCTTATTATTGGCACTTTTCCTCTACTTAGTACATGTAGATACCTGAGGATATACATAAAAAGAGGTGAGATAAAAGCCTAGTAAGAGGATAGATATGAACAATATAGCATGTGGTGAGCATAATCATATCATGGGAAAATGATTATGAACATGAGAGGAATCATAAATATAAGACTTGAAATGTGGAAATGCATAAAAATGAAACATCATGTCTTAGTGGTTAACTACCACACATACTTGTGAACCAAGATATAATCTTTTTCACACATAATTTCACATTTACTCATGAGATTAATCACTTTACCCAATGCATTAGAGCGCTGTATAATTTCGGGTGCACCCATCACTTTGAAACATTCATATTGTGCTATATAATTTGGGTGCACATGTCACATCATAACATTATCATTATCATTCTTTACACATGGAAAATATATCAAAAGTGAAAAGAACTAACCCATGAAAATTAATGGGTTAAATCTCATAATAACACATTCATAATCCTTTGGTTCCCAAAAGAAAGAGGGAATAACATACATGTTAAAAGAACCGTCCACTTTGAGTGAGAAGAAAAAGGTGTGTTCTTAAAAGAAGAGTTATTTTGGAAAACATTTTGTTTGACATAAATACCCGATACAAACATGCATATCCCAGAAGAAAAAATAAAAATAAGAATAAATTATCTTTAAGGAGTAACCATATCAAAAATGAAGTGAATGAGGGAGAACTCGAAGGATGAAATTTGGGTTCAAGAATTTCCCCTTACCTAGTATCTGAATGCTTACTACTCTTTAATGTCCTGTATAATGACATTATATTCATTAATAACAAATCCAGAACCATTTTTACATTAATATGGTTTATTATGGTTTCATTAAGTAATTTTATGTGCCTTTTGATGAGTTATAGAGTTTAAAAACATTATTCGGGAATGTTTGTTTTTATGGTTTTCATGAGTGGTTCACTTGTATTCTTAAATTGAAGTTTGGGTAGATCATGGGTAGACATACAGAACTGATATAACATGTTGTTAATGATATTAAAGGAGTTTTAATTCTCTTATAATTAATTATATTATATCCATGTGGATGAATCATTAGATAAGAATTAAATGATGATTGTTTGGGTTAATTTGAGTGATTTTTCGATCATAACGAACTAGTTTTATTTTATAACTTAGTAATATGAACAGAAGTTTGTTTCAGAACATTAAATAGGACATAATACATATAAAATATTCTATTTCAAAACTAATGATGGTTTCATGACCATATCTGAAGGTAGAAATGGAAGAAGAAAGCACATCGTTCTTGAAGGTGATAAATTAACACCTCACGAACTACGTTATCTTTAATTAAATAAATGGAAGAGGGAAAGGGGTTTGGATGATATAATATCCCATTATCATTATAAAATTCCATTACATGTATAATATTGGAGTTAAAATACCATTTTGATGAAGATATGTGGTGATAGATCAAGAAATGAACTTGAACTTGAAAGGAAATTAAAGGAGAAGAGGGAGAGAAATTACCTCTTAAATCCTCCTCTTGAGATTCTCCTTAAAGAAGCTAGGATTGGTCTTTTGATGAGACCAAAAGCTCTTGGAAGTGGGATAGGGACTAGGGAAGATGTTTGGGCAGAGTTTATAGAAGGATTGGATCTTAATAGGTGTGAGTAAATGAGGGTGTTATGGGTGGTTTTTATAGTGGAGGGGAGAGGGGTTTCCTTAATGTAAAATTCATTAGTTTATTAATTTCCCCTAAGACAAGTAATAGTGACTCTTGAATGACCAATAATAGTAATTGTATCATGTGATACCGAACCAAGTGGGCTTACATCATCATAACATCACACATGACTGTATAATTGGCTTATTTAGCTTATTTTTGTAAATTACAGTATTTCACTATTCATCAAAAATTCAAGTATTTCAAAAAAATCCCAATAATTTACCCCAACCATTTTTCGAAGTGTAGAATCCAAAAATGAAGTCCAATTTTAAAAAATAATTTTTGAAATATGATTAATTTTATATTTAATTAAATTCATAATTTACCCAAAAAACAATTTTTAAAAGTTAAAACTGGTTTTATAGTGCTTTCAAAAAATATGTAGGGTCTTATAAAATTATCTAAAAACTATAAGACATTGATTAAATAATTTTTGAATACATTTTACAAAAATTAATTTTCTTTTAAATTAATTAATTAATTATAATTAATTATTTATGACTTACAAGATGCCAAAACATTTACTAAGGTCAAATTGTCAATTTCTAAGATGTATAAATTTTATTTCATTATTCATGGGTAAGGTTACTCTTAGGTTGTATGATTTACTATTCATAAGGGTCATAATACTATTCATAAGGGTATGTTACTTTTCACAAGGGTAAGTTACTATTCATAAAAAATTATTTTTGTTTCATTAGACTCTAAAAATCATCTTGAACACAACTGTGTTTGTCGGATTTTCAAAATTCCAAACACAGAAGTGACAAAATTATGTTTAAAGGTCAATTATCACATATTAGATCATTATGTTGTGTTTTCATGTTATTTTATGACATAAATATAAGGGAATTTCCATTGAAAAACTTTGGGTCGTTACAATACTAAGACCCTAACCGATATAAAAAAATATCTAAGATAGAGGATCACACTTAGGATCCACTGGGGGATACCACAACCCAATCTGACATCCCAGATATTACAATACTCGGATACAGGATCATCAACCATGTAATGTTGGCCACAAAGATACCACAAACTCTATCCGGGATAACTCATATAGTAGTTGATCGTACACCTGATGATACCACAAACCCTACATTAAAACATCTGTTGGGTAGGGGATAGTATACCCAACGATGTTGCAACCCTTTTGAAACTACACGCTACATAGGGGATAATGTACCCAACAATAACACAAACCCTACCGGGCTATCCTGATTGATAGGGGATTTCCACCCACACAGTGTTGGTCACAGTGATTCCGAGAACCCAAACTAGGATAAATTATATGCTAGAGGATCCTACCCTGGTGTAATTGGAGGGATACCACAACTCGTTCCAACACATATTACTGAGTGGATTACAAACCAATACTGGGGTTGTAATTCCACATAAACCCTCATAATAATTAACCAAGGGAGTTCACTCAACCATTGATGTTCCAAATGTCGCTAACCCAAGATACACACATCATCGCCTCACCCCACACCTACTAGACCCAAACCAAGGCCACCATCGTATTCTATGCTAAAAAAAACACATAGGATAGTCTATTTACTCACTTTAAATAGAAAACCGGTTAAAGGGGAACTATTCACTACAAAAATCCCAAACGGGTCACATGAGGATCAATCCTTGATCCCAGAACTCATCAAATGGATCATTCCATTACTATCCTCATGGAAAAACACTGAGGATTATCTACTCATTTGTCCAAAACAGACATCGATTGAAAAAAGGTTCATTTTACTACAAACACCCATAACGGACCTCATGGGTTCCACACCCTGATTTTGGATTAAGCACCAAAAATTTATCTAGAAATGTCTTCCTTACCATCAAGGTCGCAACGCCACTAACAGCTCATCAATCAGACGCTCCATGCAGAAGTTATGGTGGGTGGAAGTTGAATAAATATAAAATATTATAATTATTTCAATGTTTTGTGGCCCCTGGCCATGAACCCAATTATTTAATTTCCCAAAATAGCCTCAAATGGTCCATCTTGATGCGAGGTTCACATCGCCATGGACGGCTCACAACTCAGTCACCCGGTTAGCGAGTTACGGGGGTTTAAAGAACCCTCGGGCCCAAAATGTTCAGACCAGCCCATATTGGCTTGTCCATACCGGCCTGGGAATAATTATGATCATGGATTTATAATTTATACTTCCTATCACATTGGCAGATCGTCGAAGATTCAGGTGTAGAATGTTGCATGTGACATGCTGGTGATCGATCTGCTGATGATCGGCGTCCAAAACCAAACCTACAGGCACTATCTTTGGTTCATTCATCGAAGGGATAGGGGGATCCGGCCTCCTACGTAACAATGGGGAATGGGGGGAGATAATTGATTTCCCATTTTTTAAACTTCATTTTAACTCCCCATCAACACGCCTCTGACCCGGCACTAGGCACTAACTAAAATTATATCACCCCTTGGGTAAACACGACATTCTAGACTCAACCATGATCATATAAAGTCAATCCATGACTCTTTTCAGAAGTTATTCAAGATCTGACATAAAAATAACTTAATTTATTTATTTACAATAATTCTCTCGGTAACTTTTCCCACAGTAGGTCCACACTGGACAAACTTATACCCCGCCTAGGGTAAACGAAACACTGCAGACACAACCATTCCCTCAGATTCATGATCTGATATACTATTTAGGATATCACCCATTTCCACCATGTTCATAGTATAAAAATATTTAATATTTTTATAAAATTAATTCCAGGCACACCGGGCCTGAGAATTGCACATCGTCTCTACGCCTAACTCTGGAATTATTCAATGTAATATTCCAAATCCTGACAGGCATAAACCCAAATAAATACACAAATATTAAGATTAAAGAAAAAAATAAGGCTCTAATATCACTTTTAAACCTCCTGACCTGAGATCCACCGAACTTGTTCTTTGATTTAGTGGGTCACATGGCCCCAAGTATGCCTCCTTGTATGCTAGAGGGTGCCAACTAGAAGCGATAGTGTAATGATGGTTCGGTGGGAAGACTATAATCTCTCATCAGAGTAGAAAAACAAAAATAACAAAAAACATAAAACAGTGGAAACATATATAAACAGATATAATAAATAAGTAGCAGAAGAATAAATAACTGAATAACTCAATCATAATATCAAAATACACTTGACAATTTCATATACATGGATTCATGGAATTATGAAATACAAAAGTGGAACATGGGAAATACATATAAAATCATGCTATTCAAAAGTAAAAAATGAAAAAAAATTACAAATACTGATCCACTATCATCCCGAGCATTTCCTCAGTCCCCTCCTCCTATAATCCATCTAAAGGTAAATCATATTAGAACTCTATAACAGAGAACTTTCCTTTATCTGTAACTGAAGAAAAGTAATCTTCTCATGTATCAAAGGCCACCTAAGTAAGTTGTGAGATAAAACCTCAGTAAGACACTTCAATTGGTGTCTATAATTAATCTAATAAGTGCTCATATCTAAACTATGTGAGGGTATAAAAAAATAAGAACCAATGCTGCAAAAATGGACAACATTCTCAGGTTCCACTAGGACACCTGGTTGCTCTACCTGCTTTGACTCATGGCCAGAATGTGTGTCAAGTCAGTAACTAAAAATATTGTACTAGTATATATAGTATAGTTATATACTGAAAACACCTATAGGGACTAAGTACATAATGATGTAAGTGGGCATATACCTGGACTACTAGGTGATGGCTAGATTGGGGCATACTCTGTCATCCATAACTAGTCTAAATGATCAAATAAGCTCAAAAAATAGGGTACATGACCTCCTCTCATAATTATTAGGATATATCATTCTCATCACTCTAGATGGTGAGTGTTTCATCATGTAAAAACTCAAAATAAAGGATGTGGCACGTCATTCCCACCTTCCAAATAGTGTCAATGGTGTGAGACGTTATACTCAACACCCATTATAAAGGGGCATGATGTTTTCGTGCTCAACTAAACCCTTACCATCATTCCAAAACCCATATCAAGGTGTAATATTAATAATAATATAAGCCATGACTCATCACCTCTCACGACTTATAATTTTCAAGACTATTATAATCAAGGTATAACATTTCAATTGATTATTTAATAATACATGAACCAACGGCGTGGCCTTACCATCCTTTCACAATTCATTTAAGGAAACAGAACCATCATGAATAAGACATTTAATATAATCAATTCATTTAGTTATCTAAAAAATGAAAATACAATTTAAAGTCTCAACGGGGCACTTAGAAGGTTCCATTTATAATAGGGAAACTACCAATAAGTAAAATCCTTTTATAAAGAAATCCAAACCCTAGGGTGGGGTTTGGATTCCCTAAAAAAATCATATAATAGATATATATATCCAATTACATCCCATGATGAATGCTTAGGAGGTGTCCCAAGTATTTAAACAATTAAACATAAAGGTAAATTCACATCATCACACCCAAGGGGGTTCCATTACTGATGTTAACATTCTCTAATCAACTAAACAAGGATCAACATGCATATGTCAAGGAGGATAGATAAATTTAAAATGAAGAACTCAATTAAACAGAAATGTGATACGAAGGCCGACATGTGACACAATGGAAAATCTATGAAAACACTAAACCACTTAGGAAAAATGATGTTACCACCTACCTTAGGATTGTTGATGACTCCTCATCTTTTGGAGACCATAAATTCAGACCAGGTTTGGAGAAATCAATGAAATAGTCTCACACCCCGAAAATAATGTAAAATATCTTGCACCTAAAATGCATACGGGATCCAAATATAAACTGAAATAGTGAGGGATAGGATTGTACATATTACTAAGATGGATGTGATACTTATGAAGGTTCTTGATTTGGACTTTGGATCGAGAATTTATCTCAATTCTTTTGAGGAGGGAGATGGGATCCCATAGGAGGAAGAAATAAAGGAGGTCACTAGAAATGGGAGGAGAAAATAGAAAAGAGGTAAATAGAGTCATTAAGGTAAAATAGGTCATTTTGCCCTCAAAATAGGGGCACATGGTTTGGGCACATAGTTTATCATTAATCATGTGAAAAACGTACTCAATCCACTTTCCAATAAGATACCCCACACGGTTAAAGAGCATGGTTTCATTAACCATGCGTAAACTCTCTGAAATCCCAACTTCAAAACTCTATAGTTTTTGTATGGTCATACGCTTGGGGTCACACAATTTCAAAAAAAACATGTGGCCCATGTTGTTTCTCTATCTTTCCCTATACAATTAGTAGAGACCATTCGAAGTGGGAAGTATGATTTCTACTAACTGTGTGGCCAGGTATATTTTTCAAGAATTCGGGGTTTCGGGCTCTAAAAAATTGCCAAACTCCCTCATGACCCCTATTAATCCATTAGTGAAAATTATAAGGTCATTTTAAATGAATTTGAACAAAAAATAATTGAGTCAAACCTTTATGAAAAGATGATCCATTACATGAGTTTCCAATATAGTATCTGGTAGAGATGTATACCAACAATTTCTCTATGGTAATGTTTTTCTCTCCTCATCTATTGAATGCTCAATTATTAACTAAGGGTCTTCATTTAGAAATTTTTTATAGGTGGGATAGTTTATTCATACTATATTTAAATAATTTTTCATTAATTCTATATATATATAGTTAACCTTTTCAGGGAAAATTATATCAATTGTTTCCCATATTCTATCTAGTGTAATAAAGGGTACCTCCTCATGTGTTTAGTAGTATAAGGATGATATCAATCATGGAAACTATTCTTATGTGGTTGATATATATCATTCTTCTACCAATTCCATTAAGAATAAGTTGTCTCTAATTTGTTTCTAATGTTATAAACTGGGACATTTTGAACCCAAATGTTTTAGAGATTTAAATACTTTTTATCTATGTAACCATTTTTGGAATCATTAGAAACTCCAAAAATTGAATTTTCAATGAAATAGAAAATCTAATGTCTAACTTGAATTTGAGAGATAGTTTTTCAATGAATTACACTTGAACTATCTAAAGTAAACTTGAGTCTATTAAAGTTACTTCCTTATTATTAAACCATTCCTTCTTATCTTCTTCTTTTGGGTCAATCCTAAGTTTATATCTTTTGGTGGATCTTCACCATATCTATTTTGATATCTTTTAACGTGGGATTAATTCCATTTGGTATGTTTTGTCTTAAGGTTTTATAGAATTATTTTTTTCTCCATATCAAGGTGAATCCTTTCATAGTGTGGGGGTACCATAAAAGTTCTTGGCCACTTTGGAATACAACTACCACAGGTATCATTTAGCACCATCGATATGTGGAATAATGTGTAGAAAACTCTCAGTGGTTAGGAATCATTATAAAACCCTTGAATATATTTTTCATAATTTTTTTTATTATGAATACATCTAGTTTACGTATCTTGATTGTTTTCACTAAATGGAATCAACTCATTAATTTTTTAGTACTTTTGTTCATAAATTGGGATATGTCTTAATCATTTATTATCATGTTTCATAATTTAATAATAATACATGAAAGTGACTATCATATGGTATGTGTATCATTATTCCTCATTGGGTATATTTTTCAAATGTCCAATCAAAACATGAATTTTTCAATGTTAGTCCCTCTTTCTTACAAATTCATTAGTGAAATTATAAGGATAGAAAGTAGCACGGTTGGAAGAGTTATCACACCATAGTGTTGCTTTCATGTATTTTTTTATTTAATTAATAATTTTACTATAATTATTGATTTATAAGTAATAATTTTTTTAAATGTATGAGTATTTATTATATAGGAAATTAGTGCATAGTTGGGACACAGTTAATAGAAACTATGTGACCTTATAATACTTATGATTAATCCTTCACGGATGGTGGATGGTTAGAGGATTGTATATAGATTGATCTTAAATAGGGTGAGATTATATAAAGGATCTTGTTCTTGATTAGGATATTGTTTTTTAAACCATTAGGCAATTCCTTTGTGATCCAATGGCTCTTGAAAAGTTTTTGCATTTTTCAGTAAGCCATACATCTAAACCATGTGGCTTACCCAACAAAATTTATTTTTTATATTTCCAGGTTTTCCCGTACATGATTTTTATCCCATTAAAACTATATCTTATTCCATTTTATTTGAATCGACTAAAAGTAATCCCTAACTAATTATTCTTATATCTCCCATGGTTCCATGACCTTCTCTTAATGATTTTTTCAAGGATTTACAAAGTAAATCCCTTCTCTATTATCTATTCTTCTAAACCTCCTTTCTCATCTTCTTCTATAATTTCCTTCCTCTTTTTCTAGCCCTAACATCCTTGGGGGTCGATCTCTACTTCTCATATTCATCTAATATTTCTTTTATTTATATATCTAATGTTGATAAATCATTTCACATGAAGTAATCTCATGCTTATAATTGATGTAAAATTGACTTCATCCCTTTTAGGTAGGTATTTTTGTGAAATTAAATTTATTTGACATATAAAGGATGTTTTATGTTTTCTAAATTAGATTTCATGTAATTTTATACCTATATTCAGTGTCCTTTATGTGGCTATAAAATTTATCTCAAATTTATCTTTGAATTTGAGTTTGAAATAAATGGTCATCTTGGTTCTTCGAGTGGTTTTACTTAAAATTTTATTTTTCATGTAATAAATGTATTTAATAAATTATTAATGATGGTTTTTAAAAAAACTATGGGGTTAGAGGGTTTTTTATTTTTCAAAATTTTTATAATGGAGATATTTCATGTTTTTCAAGGGTTGTTTAAATATTTAAATATATACTTGAAATTTATTTAATTTTTCTTTGGTTTGAGATATTTTTTTCATGTATTGAAATATTTTGTGTATTTCACATTGATTTAATATTTTTTTAATATAAGTTTGGAATTATAAATAATTTCCATAGAATAATTTCTTGGATTATTATTTTTATGTGTGTTAAATGGTTTTTTGGCCCTTCTAATAGAAATGGAACAATGTTATTTGAGGTAGCCTTGGTTGATCCCCATTATGATAGATTTATATGCGCTTATAAATATTGTATAATTTATTTTATTTTTATTTGATTCTATCATACCTTGAAAGGGTCTGTTTACCAAATGTTTATTGAAAGTGAGATAGGGAATGTTATTTCAAGTGCTTTATGGTTATTATGAGAGGGATTGTGACATGTTTCATTATCCCAACTAGTTAACTTAATTGGAATCCAAGGTATCTATATGGGAAATCGGGATATGTTTGTTAGGATAAATAGAATTCTTCTTTGACAAGGATCCCTTAGTCAATTACATGAATATTCCTAAAGGGAATACTATCAGTAGGGCTAGTTTGAGTATGTCTGGGGAAATGTTTTCTTGAATTCATTGATAAGCCAGTAGATGGTTCCATTTGAGAATTTATAATATTACCTCCCAAGAACCTAAATTATTACCCATAATATGTGTGAATTGACTGGGATCTTCTTATTTATGAGTCTTGATTACATTTTTTATTTTGTCATTTTAATTATTATATTATTTACTTGTGTTTCTCATTGAATAGATTAGGTACTTACTTCGATGATCTATACTCATTTTTTGTCACATTTATTCACTCTCATATAGGATTTATTATGTAATTTTTAGCGCTCTAATATTATTTCTTTACATATACATCGTTTACATAGTTTTACGATCTTGATTTGTTTTTATTTTTTATTATTCATTAAAGGTTCAATTTTTTTTCTTAACTAGTTTTAAAAAATGTTTCTTTTAAATAATATTTACGAGAAAGAGAAGAAAAGTTTTGTTTTATTTTTATGAAATTGGGTGTTTTCCTTCTAATGTTGGTATAGAATTTATTTCTTAAATATACCACTGTTAAAAATGGTCACATAGAAGTAATAAATGTTTCCCTTGAAGGAAAAAAAATATATTACTAGTTTTTATTCCACTCTCCATATAATAAAATATATTTATTGTTTTTACTTCAAACTAGCACTCATGGAATATTTTTTAAACATAAATGTCTAGACTCTATGTTGAAATCTGACTTGGCATGTTTATATCACACTCTACAAACACACCTTCGGGTGTATATAGTTTTTATATTTTTTATATATATTTAGGATGTGGTCATTTATTGGATATTAAACATTATTGAACCAACTAGTTGATGTCTTGAAATATGGAGGTGAACTCAGGACACATATTGATGATCATAGTGGTTTGGCTATTATAGTTTATCTTGGTACAATTGTGTATTAACCACTTGTGTCATTCATTTATCTTTATTTTCATTAGATCATTACATATTATGTGTCTCTATGATTTATTATATATAATTATGAGTTAGGATTTTTATATTAGTTGTGCCTCATTTAGTTTTACTATTTATTTAAATGTATTTATTACATTTTTCATGATAATCTATATTATGGATACCTCATGCCAGGTACATTGTAAGAATCTATAATTTATTTATTTTTCCTTTGATGGTGAAATCAATCCCACATTGTTTTATTAGACATCCTAGCACTATGTTTTAGCTCATGGTGATCCGAAACATGATCATTCCTTATGTAAGACTAACATGGGTGATATGGAAGGTTTTGCAGGGATATTCATTGACAATAACTCATATTATTGGCCTCATTAAGAGGAAAACCCTTAGAGAGGGTATGAAATTAACATGGAAATAATATATAGTTTATAATCTAATCTAGGGGAGAACTCATCTTGATTACCCATATAACAACCAAAATTTCCAATGTTAATTAAGTTCAAATCACAGTATCACAACATGAAACATCAATATAATAACCTTAACAAGAGTAAGAAACACATCAAGTTGTTAATATGATAGTGAAAAAAATCATCAAAATCAAATAACTATATTTATAAGAAATCCTATATTAATTACAACCAAATAGAATTAATTAAATTATCCTCTATAAATCACACACCCTTTAAAACACCTTCTATAAATTTATTTGAATCAAAAAAAATCCTTGAATTATTTAGGAACATAACTTATAGTCCAAAAAAATTTTGAAAAATAAAACAATAAAGCTATGAAGAACCCATTATACCATAGTCAAAATAATCATAACATTTATAAAAATAATAAATAAAATATAAACAATTTATGTTTATGCTAATATAATGAATAAATTCATAGAAAATCTCTATTAATAAGAGTGTCTCAAATAAAAATAGATTATATAGAAATTATTTACTCAAACAAATGAGATAAAGTTACATTTATTAAATAACAAAAGTTATGGGAATATAATATCTTCATTAACCCTGAAGTCCATGAACTTAATGATTAAACCCACATCAATCTTGACACTTGGCTAGAATTTTCATTTATGGTGAATGAAAATAGACGATCATGGTGAAAGGGGAGAAGAGAAGAAAGGGAAAAGAGCTGGAAATGAAATAGGGGATTTAAATTAAGAAATATTATATAATTGAGGGTGGAAGATCAATATAGACCAAAGGGGAGGTATAAATTTATTCGATGGAAAGATCCAAAAAATAATCTGGGATGATGGAGGCCAAACGAGAAAATATCCCATATAGGAAAAAAAGGAAAATAACAAATTAAATTTCTAACCAGATTTCATGGTATGTCTACATGTTTTTGGAATCGTTATTCTATATTTTATAAACCTATAGAGTTATCAATCCAATTTTCATGGTTAGGATTCCTGACTAGATTTAACTATACACTAATAATATATTTTCACTATCCTCCCATTTTTTAGGATATAAAATTCAATTCTCTAAATTTTCATGAAATATATGAGTGAATGTAATAAAAACATACCAATTATATTGGGCTATCACATGATTCATTCAATATAATAATATTAGTGGACCATTCCATAATTTCTGTAATCACACAACAATTTTAAAGTGAATTTATTATATCTAATTATCGATTTGGAAACTGATATATTCCATATATTGGAAATATTATAGTCACTCTTCAATGGAAAGTCTCATTTTTTGATACATGAAAATTCTATAAATACTTGGAAACTCACATGGAGAAGGTGATATTATAAAATGATAAAAAAACGTTCTATAACCGAACACCCATTCTAGTGATCACTATGGGGATATTTAGGTAGGGAATATGGAATTGAAAAAGGGTGAACACGTGATCTAAATTATGGAGTCACATGAGGTTAGTAAAAAAATATTTATTAAATTGTTAAAATTTTTCATTAATTCTTTTTCATACATTTTTACACGACCTTTTTAATTAATTTCATACACTTGTTGATAATAATAAAAGAATTTGTGTAGCGATATCAAAACCTTTTTTCAATAAGGATTAAAAACATATTAAAGAAGTGAGAGAACCTTTTAAAATCCATTATTTATTTTGTGTTTTTCTCTCTCTATATTCTATGATTTCATCACATTATTTTAGATCTAATCTCACTAACTATAGAATGGTATGTTTTTTTGAGAGTTGATGTTTTGGAAATAACTAACCCTCCCCCAGTGGTGGTCTACTCACATTAGGGTCATTCAAAAAACCTAACAGGTTTTGTAAGTGTTTCGTAATTCACTCTGGGGTTTGATTCCATATATTGATAATATAATCTATTTGTTTTGTGACTTATTCCAAAATTCAAGATATTCATTATCATTTTTCTTAAATTGTGTAAAATTTAATGCATTTTGAAGTGCACTTTCTTGAATTTTAATGTTTTTATTCAATTTAAATTTACTTATTGTATCAATGCTTTTATAAAATACTACATGAATGATTGGAATGTACCATAGAAATTTTTATGGGTTTGATTTTTTTTATTGAGATATATCACACATAAGGAATTTTTTAGATTCATGTCCTTTATAAAATAATATGTATTTTTTATGGATAGAATGAATTCTTTTCATTACTCTTTTATAAAGAATATAAAATTGTTTTGTTTCATAATTTTGATAATAAGGATACTTATTATTTAGAAACATATCAATAAATAGATAAAACAATATATTAAAATTTTAATCATTCCACCCACTGTTCGCTTCTAGGTTATACAATTTTAGTGCCACTAATAATATTGTGTACTTTTTACATACATCATGTAATTGAATCTCTGTACTTTTCCTCAATCACTATAATAATTTCAATAATATATATTTTCATATTCAATGACGATTTTAATTGATCCAATATGATCTATATCATATAAACTTGAACGAATGTCTATTTATACATAAAATTTATCATTATTAAACTTACTAAAAATGATTAGATATTATCCATGTTACATTAAACATTTAAAACTATGATCAATATCATTACAGATCAAGTGCTCTTCCAATTCAGCAAGTTCAATTCTCATTGAATAACAGCAACATAGGAATGGACACATAATCCGAGAATGTTCATTCAAATTCTCTATTAAAATTTTTTTGAACACATATACAATATATTTGTACTCTTTGGAAGTATGATTATCATACATCCATTATAGATTCTTATTTATCTTATTTCATTCAATAATTTATATTTTTATAATTAGTGTGCATTTTTATATATAAATAAATAAATATATATATATATTTACATAAAAAAAATATATAAATTTATAAATATATTTATTATATATGTTAGATAAAAATATATAGATAATATATACACATATACACATGAACACACAAACACAAATATATATATATATATATTGTATAATATATATATATATATATATATACACACTCTCTTAACACAAAAATGCACTAATTCACACATTTCTTTTGTATAGTTATTCATATAAAAATAAAAATATATATTCCATATGTATAAAAAAATGTATACTGCACATAAGTATATATAAATTAAAAACCCAATATTCATTTTATATATACGTATATATAATATAGATAAATATTATATTTATAAATTATATAAACAAAAACATTATGAATATATAAATATTCATATTTATTTATATTAAAAGTATATAAAATATTTATATATGTATATATTAAACAAGATAAATATAAAATATATAAAAAATGATTTATATATATACCCAAGCCACAAATAGAACACACACACCTATATATTTATGTGTGTGTATGAATCAAAATGAAGATGAATGTCGACTAAAGAAGCATATCAAAAAAAATTAATTATTTATATTAAAAACAAATCATTACCATAAAAATGAATTCAAATCACATACCATGGATTTAAGATTGATTTAAAGAAGAAATATAAATATCGTGTATGTAATAGTATAAATTTGTATCGATGGAATGAGACAAACTAATAGAAGAAGAGGAAGGGTAATAGAATGGGAATTATTATGTTTTAAAAAAAATATTTCATGGGGATATAAGTTAAATCTAAGAGAAAGAATACTTTCTTCAATTCTAAACAGACCATGAGAAAATTATAATATAGTTATGATTTTCAAATGAACTGAGGAAGGATAGTGCTTCTTATTCCAATTATTTTGAAGTGATGTGGTGTCAAAAATTATCTTGTGGAAAATAAATTGTCAAATTTTACAGGTGTTATGAGAAATGTTCAATAACAGATGCTTAACACAACTTTACAAATCATTTTTCAGTAATGGTAAGTATCACACACAATTTCTTATCACTATTAAAGGAAACTATCATTTTCATGGAATACATAATTCAAGTGTATGCATGTGATTCCATGATAATAATAAC
The DNA here is from genome assembly GCA_963277665.1 of Viscum album. Taxonomy (NCBI): domain Eukaryota; kingdom Viridiplantae; phylum Streptophyta; class Magnoliopsida; order Santalales; family Viscaceae; genus Viscum; species Viscum album. The sequence continues at coordinate 1,443,746,468 of OY728151.1, read as the reverse complement.
CATTCATAAAAATATAAAATACATACATATTATCTAAAAAATAATTATAATAGTTATTTTACATGATGTGTTATGTTTATTTTTCTGACTTTGGTTAGGGTTTAGACAAAGGATATTTTTGTATTTCTATAGTCTGGGAAGATTTTAGCCTAAACGCCTTTTGTAATGATACCCTCTAAAATGGGGTTTATTTGGAAATATATAAAAAATTATATTTGAGAGAGTGATAAGAATTTTTAGTATGTGAAATTACAAATACAACTTTTATGTTCATATAAAAAAAGATGATTTTATTAGCTTTTGTAATCATAATTTCAGGGTGGGGGTATATTTCATTATTTAATAAATGATTTTTATAATTTAGTTAAAGTTTATTTTATCTAAATTTATATGATCTTAATTTGATACATTATATGATAAAAATATTTTTTATTATCAATACTAGTAAATTAACAAACAAATATTATAACCAAAAAATCATTTTGTAAATACTATAAATATTATCCAATATATTAAACAATTAATAGTGAGGGTTAAATAATTTATATTAATTAATGTTTGTCATAAAAAAGTATTGGGAAGGAATAAAATATTAATATGGCCTCAATGAAATATATATATTCCTACCTTTCATTCACATTTAAAAAATTAGCATCATCATAATTTTGAATCACAAATCATGTGTGATTTCCTTTTTCTATTAAGGAAAAATGAAAATTTAGATATTTAAATATATATTGTAAGAATATGATTAAAAAATGTTACATGTTAGGCCTAATAGAAAAAGATATTAAAAATATGAGGGTTTGACACATTACAAAAAATTGGTTGGAACAATTCTCACCAATAACAAATTTGGCCTTTATAAAAAATTAGTTAAGGACTTAAGTAAATATTTCCAATATAAGATATAATATACATACCAAAAAACCAAAAAATTTGAAAAAAAATCTCATTCAATGGTGGACTATATATAATCGAAAATTAATGAATACTATGGAAAAAGATGAAAAATAATAGGATTTTGAAATTAGAGGTCTGCTTATTTTAAAAATTCAATAGGATTTTAGATGTGGTATTAGAATATCCATTACCATCATATGGTTTCATCATCATAGAGGAATTTGGTACTCCAATGGATAAAGTTGTTTCTTGGATTTTCCTTTATTGTGAAGTGTTATTCTGAACTTCTGATACACAACCATAATGTCATTTCTCTTATTAGCATAAAATATCTTCTTATTGTTTATCTTATTCATTGATTACTATTTTTTAAATTTATTTCATATATATAGTGTATGATGTTAATTCATATTAAACTAATATATTTATAACATTAGAATTTTTTATATTTTTAGATATTACTTTTAACTATATTTTTTTCATATTTGTAACTTTTAATAACAAACAAACCAGTATATTATGGGTGTAGTATAGTTATAAAATATATTTTTTTTATTAAGAAATTTAATTAATTGTTAAATAAATTTTATTCTAATGATTAAATATTGTCTCCCCGAATAAAAATTTCTATCATTATGGTATAGAATAAAATAATCAATTCTTCCCCAATTTGGGATTAAAGATATTTTCAGGCAAGGATAGTTTAATTCAAAGAATACTATGAAATACTATTGATTTTTAAATGAATATATGTTATAAATTAAATTATTGTTTTTAGTTTTCTTTATGTTATATATCCATTTTCCATTCCCATTCATTTAAATTTATTAGTTTTATTATGTAGTTATCATATTATAGTTGACATGTGTTTGTATCATGTTGTTTGGTGTTATTCTTACTTGAGTTTGAGTGAACTTTCTATGAGGATAACTTTGTACATTTTATTATTACATTGGGAATATTACATGGGAAAGATTTTTATATAATCTAAGAGTTATTGTCACATGAAATATTAGTGGACTAATTCCAACATGGTATATTTTTTAAATTGCTGTGAGGTTTTGTGCTACTAAACAAACACAAATATGAGGATAATTTGGGTTATTGATTAACATGATAATAATTTCTTAAAGTTGTTTTGGTGTTTTTTTTTGTTCTTAATTTCCCTCATTATTTGGCACCATCAACATCCCCCATACCTCGTCCACTATCTGCATACCAGGCGAGCTGGGGGTTGTTTCGATTTATTTTAACTACCTGCTTCAGGAACCTTCCGCACCCACTCCACTGTATGTGTGTCTCACATTTCAAACGATAATGATTTTCCACCACCCATTCCATTATTATAGTGGCCCTATAATTCTTAGATTCATATATTATCATCGAGATCTAATTCATTTTCTACTTTTAGTGTTTTGAGAGACCATAGAGAGAGTGAAGGGTATTAAGAGGAGTTGAATTTAAAGTCAATTATCACAACCCATATCTTAATAAATCCATAACAATGAGTTTAAAAGAGAAGATCAGATTTTATAATATTCTCATGATCTTATAGGATTGTAGTTTATGAGAATTAATAATTTGTTTACATTAATATGTGTATATTTCCACATAGATTATATTTTTTCCATAAAAAGAATTTCTTTATAAAGACACATATCCTTCATTTATGGTAATTACCATAACTAAAACTATGATTTTATTAAAAATTCTACTCAACCTTAAGTCCTATGAAAAACAAATTATACAAGGGATGAGAAAAAAAATCATTGTAACTGGTATAAAATAAGGAAACCCATTAGTCCAATTATAAACCTAAATGAACTATAAGAGTGATTTTATTTTTATAGTAAACATTTGAGATCAAATAAGGATTAAATTTCCCATAAAAAATATCTTAATTTCTAAATATATTTCAAAAAAATCATATTAAATCATAAATTAAAAAAGAAAAATCATTATATTTTTTTAGAAACATGAAAACTCTGAAATACCTTCCCTTTAAAAACAATACTGTAATTTTTTTTAAAAAAAGTTAGATAAACATTTCTTTAAAACATATTCTAAATTTTTTACCTTTAGAAATAAAAATATTTATTTTATAAACCATTATAGGTATATCATATTGGTACCTTGGGCCACTATCCTTACATTCACCTTTATAATAACCCATATAATGGAATCACGTAACTAGATAATTCCTACATATCTTAATAGTAACCTAGAATTTGTAAACTCCATCAATTTACCTTATGCATTGTAGATCTATTTCATGAACACCCATAATCCGAGTTATATCAACTTCATCCTTCATTCATTTAAAATTTCAAAGAACTATAGTATGAATAAAATACATATAAATTTAACTTTAACCATAAAAAATCATTTTAATTTTCATTCAATCCCATAATAAATAATACATTCAATTATCTTATAAAATTTAGAAGAAAATTTTGTTTCTTTATAAAAAACAATTTAAAACTAAAAATTTATAAAAGTGTGGGAATAATATATTCTTTGATAAACCATATTAACTTGTAGATTAATCATGTAAATTATTAGTTTCTATGATGGTGGAAAAGGGTGGTCAATCCATATAAATTAATAAATATTCTATTTATAAATTACTAAGAAATAAAATATAAACCATATAGAAAATGTGAAGTTTTTTCTTTTTAATCCATTTAAAAAAAGTTAAAAGTACTCTAAAATTAAATTTAGAAATATTTTAAGTGTAAATAAGAAAATTATTAAAACATTTAAAAGAACCTCTACATGGATGAAAATGACTTGGAATGAAAAAAGTAAACAAATATTTTTAAAATAATGTCTCCTACCTCGAGTCACGAATCATTTTGTTCAAATGCTTTCCCTTTAGAGTAATGAAAATATATTAGTTTTCCACTTATCTAGATTATATTTTCATGTTCATTCCTTTATCATTATTACTTTTAGTACCATGTTTTAATTAGTTACTAAATGGGTTATGTTCATGTTGGAAATTATGTGTATGTTCAGTTCATAAATCTGAAATGACTTTAGTAGGTTGACTATGGTCAATGGGACCATTGTTCCATTATCACCAAAATCTAACTTAATGTGTCCTTTTTCACTCTCTATTTTCCACATCAATTTTTTTATATAATTATATTTTTTTTGTTAAAATAAATTATTTTAGTTAACATTTAAAAATTATATTTTTTTGTTTACTAAATTTTTAAAAAAAATTGTGATAAAAGTAAGTTTTTAGTGTTTATTTTAGTTGTTTGTGAATAAAAAATTAATTTTAACATTCTTTTTGTTTTTAATTAAATTTTTCTTTCTTTTTTTATTTATATAATAATTTTTTTTATTTTTTCATTCTTTTTATTATATTATTTTTTCTCTAATTAGTTTTTAATTTTCTTCTCCTCTTATTATTTTTATATTTATTCATTAATTCAATCTATTCATCATTTTTTTATTTTTCAAATAAATAAATTTGACTTTTTTCTCTCTTTTCTTAAAAAGGTATGGACAAATTTTTTTATTAAAGTAAAAGAAAACAAGAAAATAGAATAATGAAATTTTTCGTTAATTATTTAAATGATTAAATTAATTTTAATAATTTAATTATATATTGTAAATATTTTTAACAGTTTGTAATATTTAATTATTATTATTTGATTTTATGGGTTCTTATTTCCATTTATTAGTTAATTAAATTAATCATACTAATTTATTTTTATTTCAATTTTAATTTTCATGTTACAAATTGAAATATGAATTAATTTAATTATTGAATAATTTCTTACTCAGTTAATTGGGTGTTTCAAAATTATTATTGTGAATTAGAATATTAATTTCTTCTATAATTATATTTATTGATTACTTTTGTTCAATTAATTTTTGTTATGTCTGTAACTTTTTCTGTTGTTTGTTTTTTTAGGTGCTACAATGCCCAGCGTTGACTCCCTGAGACACCTCCAACCACCCATTAGTGACTCAAATTAGTCACTATTTCCTTCAGTCACCATTCTACCCCTCCCTTTAAATAAAAAATCACACCCACCATTGCATCCAATACCTTCCTCCATCCTCTTTGAACTTTGACACTCTAAATTTAACCATTGTTCGCTAATTCCAATTATGGGTGCCATCCAATGGTGGCTTATTAGCCACTATTTTCCATCCATTTTCCATGAATTTCACCCACTACCAACACCCATCCACACTCACGTCTAGTCCTCACAGAACAGTGACTCATGGATTCACCGTTCTCCTCTCAACTTACTGATCACATCATCTCATGCCTCCATTATCTCTCATCTCACTATTTCCACACCCTAGCAATGACTCATAGATGTCAAGTATGGTTCCTTCACCCTTCAACTGCAGTAACTGAAACACTAACATAGAACAAAAGTCAAGGGAAATCGAATAGAAGATTAATTATATTGAAGGAGATTCAACTCAAATGATCTAAAAAAAATTCAAAACACGCTGATGTGGCCAAAATAAATCGAATATGGAATCAAACCAAACCCAAAGTTTAACCCCATTTCTCCATCAATGTCACTGATGAAGATCTTTTGCCATCCCTACTCACCTGAAATTATTTTCACCTCAGCCTTCCTTCTGACATTGCATGAAGTCTCTCCCCAGTGGGGCCCACCAGATCCCAAACCTCACACCCTTTCCATGACATACCTCCAATCCATGACACCATTGAGATGCCCTACCCCTCTCTATCTTCCACTAACCCCCCCTTGATCCCCCATCTTCCCTCCACTCCTCACTAACCTCCCATCCCTTTCTCCCTTATATTTGACACCCCCACCTAGCCTCCCTTATGCCAAGCCACACCCAACCCCAATCCCCCACTTCTCAAATAATGATCCCCCAACTTGATTTCTTCTTTTAATTTTTATTATATGTATAATATAATAATAAGATATAATAATATATAATAATAGTAATTCATACAATTTATTCTATTAATAATTCTAATATATGTATAATTATAATAATAGTAAATATTTGTTTTTATAATATTTTATTATATAATAATAAATATATTTGTCAAATTTTGTAATTTTATAATAATAAAAATAATTATGTTTATATTTAATGTATATATTTCTATATATTTCTTTTTGTATTTATTTTTACTATTAATAATAATTAGTTCATATATTATCTTTTTTATGTTTATTTTTAGTAATATTATTATTGATGTTGTTGTATAGGTTAATTAGAATCTAATTTTGTTAGAAGATGATCAAGAAAGTTCTGGGAGGAGTGTGAGGAGCGTTAAGTTGAGATGTATAAGAGTCCAGAAGGATGGGTGGACATTTGAGAGACATCTATCACATTCTAGATCAAGTAGGAGAAAACTACCATTGGGGTATCCATTCCATCCCCCATTTTAATTACATTCCTCCCACAAACCCCTTCCAGATCCTTCCATATGATTCATTCTACTCGTCTATTCTCTCTACTCATACCTTCGAGAATCATCCATCCTTCCAATCCCAAATCCCTTCATCCTTCCACTCCATGATCTGATCATTCGACCCTCTACATTAATCAAATCACAGGGATAGGGGGAAGATCAAGCGATCAACCAAGCAGAATATTTAGATCATGATGGATTCTTTTATTTTACATTACTCTATTTTTCTGTACTAAGATATTTTTAACGAGTTCTAATTTTTTTTGTTCTTCTATTATGAATTGATAATTAGTTTATGGGGTTGGATAGTGTGGATTGAACTCATATCAATTCATTTGTTCTTACAACATGATTAATCACAAGTGGGACGAGTTATTCAAACCAGTTATTTATTTTTCTTTTCCATGTGATCATCCATTTACTCTACCCCAAGTGATGAGAGGTTATGTGTAGAGTATCCCTTTTCCATGGTGACCAAAACTGATGTACAAATCTGGAAAATATTGCGGTAATATTTTCTCCATGAGGAAGCATCTATTGCTTTGATTCAATTATAAATAATTGTTCCTAATAGAGATCATTTATGGGGATGATTTATCTAATGACAATTATAATTTTCATCCCTCTTCACACAACCTCTTTACCTCTGTGATTTATTTTATTCAAGAGAAGTGACATTTTAAACAATCTATTCCAGTATAATTTCCCTAACTCAACAATTGACTATCTCTTGCTCTGAATCATTATTCCATACCATTCTATACTTCATTCTCATCTACTTCAGTCCATTTTTACTATTTTGTTTAGTTTTTTATCTTTTTTTGTTCTTCACATCTTATTCCTTCCTTGTGGTTCAACACTATTCTTAACATCATACTAGTGTAACTAGGTTTTATTAATTTTAAATTTTCAATAATCCAACAACATCACGTTCATTAATCATGATTATTTTTATTATTATGAATTATAAACATTTTTATAATCATACCTATGAGGTAGACATAAAAAATTATCATCGCTTCATGGAGGTGGTTGTCTACATGTACACACATGTGACATTATCATTTTGAAATGGATAGAAGGTAAGAATGTAAGAAATATATTATAATTAAATAATTATAAACATGTTATAAATATTTTATATATTCATTAGTTTCATATTTATATGTGTCCATATGAACCGATGATGAAAAATGAATTGCATCATTTCATAGAGGTGGTAGTTCACATGTACGTACGAGCGACGAATTCATTTCCCAGTGGAAGGAAAAGGGTTATGTCATCAACATAATTAAATTTCACTAAATTTAATATACCAAGGTTACTATATCAGAATAGTTATAAAATATTTATAGTATTTTGAAGAATAAATAAACATTAAATCGTTCAGTTGATATTTGTATAACTTCTATTGGAAACCTCCATTAGATAACACCTTAAGTAATCTAGGATGGTATTTTGGTGAGAATAAAACGTTTAATAAATGAGAATGAAGGTTGTTAAGGTATTTGGGTAGATATTTTTTGATCTATATGACTCAATAAGTGTAAGTAATAGAGGGTAGTAGGTTCCCTAAGTGAGGTGGGTGCAATATTGTAAATACCAAAAATATTAATACATAATGTGTGACTAACTCATTTAAAATGGATCCAAAAAGACATAGATTCGAATATTAGAAGGATAAGGTTGAAATATATTTATCCAAAATAGTTATACAAGTTTGAGTTTCATTTTAAACTTATCTTTTAGTTTAACCCCATTATTAACCATATTTAACCTTGACCACTATAACAAATTTTTCGATCATTAAGGGTCATGTAAGTAATTTAAAAATGAAAAATGGCACATGAAATAACCATTCATGATATAATCAAAAATTTATATTACATTTTAATTAATATTTTATTTTTATGATTTTCCTGTTATTTAAAAAATATTTTTTAAACAATAAGTACAATTTAATATAATTCTCAGGACTATTCACAAAATATGACTTTAAAAGACTATGGAATTAAATATAGACCCTTTAATCATAAATTATAAATTATATTCATCTAATAAATTCATGTGAGACTAAAATTATTCTTAAAAATATTACTTTTATTGTTTATAAAATAATTTAGTTATGTTTTATACTCCTTGTGCAAGCGTCGCATCGTCATTGCATAAGAATTGATGATTATTATAACATCAATATAATGTAAAATAAATATACATAATACGTATAGTATATTATTCATCAATTTTATAATCTATATTTTTTTCATATATCATTTGTATCCATATTCATATCATCACAACATAATAAGTGAGAGTGACACAATTTAATTACACTTATCTTATAATAATATGAAGTTTTTAACCAACTAAAATTCCATATTTTCATATATAAAAAGATAATGTTATTAATAATATTATTAAATAATAATTAATATAATAATTCTTAAACAATTCAAAGTTATTTAGCCTTAATTAACATGTTTTACCCTTTACCATGGTGACAACTATTTACCATGATTATTATTCATTGTGAAAAAAAATGAAATTAATATTATTAATAAATTGAATAAAATTAACTTCAAATATGAAATCCATTTTTCAGGATTTAATTTACATAAGTGGTATAAATTAATTTAATTATATATTTTCAAAACACAACGAAATTTTTTTTTAAAAAAATACTTGTTTTAAGTGTAAATTTTTTTTCACCAAAATCATGTATAATGTTGATTCAAATAGCATTATTCGAATTGCATTTCATAAAATAAAAATAATTTCATTTTGAAAAAAATCCATAACCAAATTGAAAATTGAAATTACTTTGAAAAAATTATAAGAAATGATGGTTTTTCAAAATCATTATTTTTCAATATTCTCTAAAAAATCAACTTTTTCTAACAAAATTAAAAATAATTATCTAAAAATTATTTAAAAATTCTAATTTAAAAAAAATATTCCATTTTATCAAATATATTTCCTAAAAGTAGTATGAATTAATCATAATATCTTACACCATATTAAATAAAATTCATTTTTAATGAAAATGTATTAAATGAATTTATACTCATTTCTTATCTAGTAACCACCATTAGATGTGTGTAAATTTTTTTAATAAATATATAATCAATAAATTTCATTAAAATCATTCATATATTTATATTAAATTAATTTTCTTTGATAAAAATTCTTTACAGAAAAAGAAATAGTTTTTTGAAAAATATCTCATTTAATCTTATATGATATTTTTTAAAAATTGATTTTTTATTTATTTGGTACATAATAAATTTTTATTAAATAAAATTTCCATATGTATATTTCATAATAAAATTACTCCATTTCATACCCATCAAACCAATGCATGGTTTATAAATTCCATTTTATAATAATGATGTTTTAATAGCTTATTTCAGTCTATCTTAAGCTCAATATTGTGTGTGTTACATGAAATCATACAAAATATTATTTATAAACTAAAATATCATAGTGTTTCATTATACCATCCATAATGAAATTTCATTATCTCAATATTTATTTTATTCCATCAAAATTAATTTATCATAACATGGTTACCAAATTAAAAATAAATTTACTCATGAAAATTAATTTCTTGGTCAAGACTAGGAGACATATTATGTCAATAAAGAATATACCTCTATAAGATTTATACTTGTATATGAGTTTATAAAAGCATGCCTTGATAGTTGAGTGTTTGACTCTATATAAGACTTGATATTTTGTGAAATTATTTATCCATATTTTAAGAAAATATACGTACTAGTATAAAGCCCGTTTTAAAACATATACCAATAGTTTCATGTAAACCATTGGTATAGACTTTTTCAAATGGTTTCATGTAAAAAACTGGTATAAAGTCATTTTTCAAACATATACCAATGGTTTACAGCTGTTGGTATAACCTTCCTATCCAGAATTCAAAGAAAAAGGCCGGCCTGCCTCCCCCTGTACAATTACTTGTACAATTGAATACACAGTGCTGCATGTCAGAATTCAGAATTCAGAATTGAATTTAGAATATATAATATAGAATAAAAAATTGAATTGAATAAAATACATGAAGAATTGAATACCAAATTGAATACAGAATTGAATTCAGAATTGAATAGCCTTCCTTGAATACAGAATACAGAATTGAATTTAGAATTCAATTCAGAATTGATAAGGCAATTACCTTATGAAATACACAATTCATTATTGAATTCTGAATTTAATACATATATAATTGAATTATGAATTATAAAAACAATACATACAGAATTAAATACATAATTATGTAAATTTTATACATAATTATGAATACATACAGTATTCTGAATTATGTGCAATGTATTCAATTTAGAATTCAACACATACAGAATTTAATTATGTATAACACATACAGAATATGGCATACAGAATATGAACTTAGAATTGAATTCATACATAATCTGACTAATATGGCATACAGAATATGACTAATATACAGGATTTGTCATAAATAATATGAATTCAAAATTGAAATCATATGCATGGGTGATTTTAGATTAATTCAGTGTGATTAAAGATTGACTAATACTTTTCACGTGTAATTAGATATGAAAATGGATAAATGAATTAAAAATTTTAATTTTAAAAAATGTTGGATTCATAATGGGGATTGAATCTATAATTTTCCTTGAAAAATTAATTTAATGGAATTGATTTTTTATGGACCAATTATCCCTTATTTACAATCATGAGAAAATGATGATATTGGATTTTAGTAGATGGGATAGAAGTCTTATAAATGAGATTCAGGGGATTATTAGTAACATAATATGGACTATTTTGGTTTATGAAAAGAGGATGGTCATTTTTGCATGGATGGAGTGTATTAAAACAATTGATTTGGGAGGTATTGGAATCAATGATGTCAAGATAGTTAATGATGGCCTCATTGGAAAATTCACATGGAGTTTGATCTCTTAGGATATCTCCTGTAACTTATTATGAAACATTTTTAAATTAATGAGATATATAGGACATCGTTATGGTCAGTTGACTGGATAGGATTCATAAGGATAATATGTATTATATTAGGGAATTTTTAAGGTACTAAATACTTACAGGGTGGTAAATTTAGATGAGATTTTAATTTTGGGATCATGCGGTATGTCATGCTGTAATAAGGGGTAATGTGACATGGGGTAGAGGCTCTAATAGTTTATGTCAATAGAATTAATGGATTATTTCACTATTATTGTAAGGGAATAATGCATAATCTCACTAGAGAAGAAAAAACACATGGGAACATTAAGCTAAAACAAGTGGATTAAATTTTGATGTGTTATGTAAGAGTAGATTCAACATGAGAAAGGTGTTGCACTAAAATTGTCCAGGATACCTCATTAATATCATATTCACACAATATTGGGTGGACATGATTGTATATTGACACTCTAAAAGGGGAGTTCCTCCATGAAACTCATCAAAAAATAGAATGAGACCCTATGTTGCAAGTATTTCCCCATGACACTTATAGTAACACTACATTGTGCACATAAATAGTTCTTTTAGTAGGGGAAGAATAGTTATTTTAGGTTTAGGCTCCCCCATTATTCATGTAGGAGTGGAACAAAGAGATTCAATTTTTAGGATGATAATACCCTCAATTATTTCCTTTACAGTTCCCTATTCCCTCTTGGATCTGGATTTTTGTGGGAGGGTTTTGATTTCTAAAATCTACAGTAATACCTTCCATCCCAATCGATTATTCATTACATTATTCATTGTTTACAAGATATTTTTTTGAGTCAATATTAGTGACATGATTTAATTAGAGAATGTTGGAATCACTTTGAGCACAGGTGTTGTAGCAGTATTGTAGCGCACTGTAGCAGCGGCGGGCTGTAGCAATGGCGGGCACTGTAGCGGCGACAGGGCACTAGAGCGGTGGTAGAGCACTGTAGCGGTGGCAGAGTAATGTAGCAGCGACCGGTATTGTGCAGTACTGTAGAAGTGTAGGAACTGTAGCAGTACTATTCACAGAATTGGTTTTGAGCCAAACAAATGGGCCTACGGGCCATGTAATGGGATAAATGCCCACTGGGCCTTCAGGCTATGTAATGGGTCTCCCTCTACCCAGTTAAAGAGGTCTTTTCTTTGCTTTAATAATAAATGAGGCTTCGACCCCATCCTTTTAAAAAAAATTGCATGATGTTCATATTAAGGTATGTCACATATTTTGTAATTTTTAATTTCAGAAAATTTTTATGAATATAGTGTTTCAATTGTATTTTTAAATTGGTGGATTTTATTACATTAGGCACTGTAGTGTTTTGAGAGTGGACTAATAACTGTTTTAGGATCATAGATCCGCCCAATGATTTTATAGTTGATTATGTGAATAAAATATTTTTTAATTTTTTTTTCAATAATATTTGTTGGTTTATTATTGAGATTGGTTCTCATAGGTTCAAAAATATCTAGTCTTAATGGTCATTTTCTCACCCAAACTAGTATGAAAATCTCGAGGTACAATTTTATGAATTATTACATCCTCATATAGAAAAAAAATAGAATGTGCACTTCAATGCTAAGGAGTTATACAATAAGGAATGTGGTGGTTCCAACAGGCCACCAATATGGATTAGGAAGTTAAAATATTGTTTTTATTCATTCATCCTGGTTTCTCCTTCTATAGAGGATTTGAAAATGTATATTTACCACATAGGATCAAATAAAAAATCTAGATATCAACATGTCTCTACCTAAAACTTTTTTTTCTAGCTGAAGAGGATATAAATCACTTATTCTCATTGTTTGGCTTTTCCCATGCATTATAGGACTGCATAAACATGTGGTTTGTCCTATAATATGATAGAGACATTCATCTTCCAATGGCCCTAAGGCCTTTATTTTTTTATTGATTTTGATAATCCACCTTTCAAGGGGTGAGGTGGAACCCTTACAAGGCCCGTAGGTGTAAGTATTACATGGCCTGTAGGCCTTAGAGGAATTCATTGCCCGTAGGCTTCAAACATTACATACAACCCAGAATAACTACTTGGAAATGCTCCTCCCCAGCATCTTCATCATGAAATTAGCTCTATGCCTTCGCATTGCTGTTCGGCTAGGCATTCCCATGCATGCACAAGCTTGTCCCAACGGTAGGTGCCAAACCCTCTCATTCTTGCAATCTATTTAGCTTCTACTGTAGTGAAAGCTCCTTGCTCATCCTCCTTGTAGAGATTGTTCCTTTGTAGGTTTTATGGTTTGTATCTGCACTTAAGGTGGCCCAAAGTCCTTGAGGTGGCCCAAAGTCCTTACTAACCGGAAGGCATGGGTGGCCCGAAGTCCTTAAAGGACACAAGGACCAAATCGGTGGCCTGAAGGCCCAAACGGGGGAATATTCCCGACTGCTACAGTGCCTGCTACATGTGCCTGCTGCAGTACTGCACAGTTCCCGCTATAGTCCCTGCTATAGTTCCCACTACAGTACCTGCTATAGTACCCCCAAAAATTCTGCCTCCACCTGGATTTGATCCCTGGTCGCTTGGATGCACTTACAAAGTCCTTACCAACCAGGCTAAGGCTCATGTGTTGATAGAGACATGCAGTAAAATAATTTCATGGAGAGAATCTGTCACACTAAATATAGTGAGTAGATTATGAACCATTTATTGGATGTTATTGGGTCAATTCTATCATATATATGAACTTCTCAACATACTAAAATTTTATATGGGAAATAGTCTTTTATACATATGGGAATGATGGCCATTCACAACGAAGATTATGAGGCATCAATGATTCAAACAAGATGTATGAATAACATTTTTCATGAAATGAACATCCTCATATTATTAAATGTTATAGGTCGATTGAAGAAACCTATAATGATTAAATCCATTGGGTGGATCCCTCTAATCTATTCATGGATTAGAAATAATTTTAATGGGGAATATTCTAAGAAAAATCCCCACATACCATACTCCTAACACATACATAAATTTTATAGGTAGGGTGACATATTTTACCTCAAACCAAACCCAAATATATAAGATAAGTTTTCATAGAATCTCTAGACCACTACCTAAAAGTAATGGTTGTCTATATTCAAGTCTCAACCCATCCTCTCACTCAATTGTATGTCACACGCAATGTATCCTAGCCATCCCTTCTCAATGAAGGGATGACCAACATGATATACCATAGAAGACCCTTTAAATCAAGGAATTATTCACATCACAAAAGAAATACGAACTCAATTCTACTATGGCTATCTCCCCATTTACTTCTCACTCAAATTGCGTACTGGCTTCAAAATCTACACCATGACACCGAGATCTATCACCTACCATAAGCACCAATTTGACACATGAAATAAACAAAGAACATGTATGTCTTATTTCACAACACACCTACACTTAACCGGGTAATTAATCATTTGGGATCTAGCCCTATGCCTCAAGCTCAAACTAATATCCATCTCAACCCTATTAGTGTTATGTCTCATAAATCTCGACCAACCCATCACATCAACATCACCCAACACCATAGATACACACACACACAAAATATTTAATCAACATGAAACAATAAACACATAATTAAATCATGTGAAGAGGGAATATACAATAGAATACATGCTTTAGAAAATTGGTTATCACCAACATGAGTTTCAATAGACTAAAAAACTAAAAGAATCCACAAAATATTTCCTTTAAAAACTAATCAAAATCACTTTGTGTAATTCATTTAGATAATTCCTCATATCCATATTTATCCATTAGATACTCCATGATTGAGGGTGATTTTAATGGTGTGTATATGGAAATTTAGGTAATATTCCTCCTCACCTCCCTCAATTTCACTCCCCCCAACTTTCCTTGGATTCAGTGGTTGTGGATTTAGGAACTATATGAACATTCCACCACATCATAGTACAATCAATAAAATAAGATGGGGATTTTTTTGGATATTGATAGTGAAATCATGATGATGATGAATATTCAAGGTTTTTTAATCCTTTAAACAGTGTAAATACCTCAAGTGACATATAGTGGGTTGATAGTGATGATATCATTACTCTATGGGTAGATTTAAAGGATTTTAAAAGGTAATTTATAAACATATGGATCTATTTTCAAGTGAATGGACTAGGTCCCAAGGTCATAGTGGTGAGTAAGGATCATGGTGTAACCTTATAGAAAATGGGAATATTTTACCATGAATTAAGATATGAGATTATCTCGATGGATGTGATTTCTTGATTCCAATGTAAAACATTGATTTAAGAAAACTTATGGGTTATGGAATTTATCCTAAAGGGGTGAGAATTATTGTGAGGTAAAATGATATATATTTCATTATATTGATACAATCATGGGTGAGGTATTTAGGTGATGTGACCTACATGAAGGTGACATATAAAAAATATAATTGAGGAATAACGTATTAGGAGGACAATATAGATTCATGTGGGCTAGTTTTTCTTGATGAAAATGTGATAGTTAATAGGTTTAACTTTTATGATTGATAAATCAGTAGTGGAGTTTTGAAGAGATTTCCAGAGTGGTGTGATGAGCTATGGGGTTAATATTTAAATAGAAACTATTATTGTATCAATAAATAGATCTATTTATATGATATATTTGGTTACATGAAATTACTATGTACTGGAAATTCTTATATGAATCGGAAAAATTACAGATTTCACTCAAATTAACTCATAGCCTTTTCAGATGACTTCCAACCGAACTCAAAAACACCTTCTAGGATCACAAAACATTATACCGAGATGTATTCATACAAACTAGATCAAGAAGATTCATAATTTATCACCACAAACCATTTTTTGTATTTTTAAAATCCACATTTTGGTTATGTGGGAACCAGAAACCGAGATCCACATCAACACCACACATACCACATACCCCACATTACAACTCATGACTTACAACATTCAAAAATAAAAAACCAAATTCAAATTGAAAAATAGAGGCCAAATCTCCGTCGAAACATTTCCTCGAGTCACGAAATCCACATGGCCACCCACGAAAAACGGTAAAGATAAACAAAGTATATCAAACCTTAGATTTCGAGCTTCCTCATGTAGAACACTCTTACGCATCCATCACTATCATCCCCAACCATCCAACATCGGTGACTTCCCATGAAAAAACCACTAGAACCCTCCATCACCACCAAGAAACAAACTCCCTTGCCTCAGAAAATCACACTCCCTGAAAAAACTGGTGAGCCATTCGAAGAACCTACATTAAGGAAAGGTATGTCCAGATGACATTTCCACCTTCATAGCCATCCAATTACCTCTACACCATTACCGATGTCATCTTCTCCTTCACTGAAGTTGCCCATTACCATTTCCACATCGCCCAATAAAACAAAAGCCTCACTATCCCCATCAGTCGCACCACCTAGAACTCCCCCTCCACATAGAACAACACAACCGAAAAACTCCTAGAGACCATCGCACCCAACCGACCTAGAAGGGATCAAAGGACCCGGAGTCCATAGATAATTACGAGGGTAAAGGGCCTCCATAGTGAGCCATGGCTGAGCAAGCACCATCACCACACCATAAAACCTCAACATTGAACCATAAAACCTCAAAGTTGAACCATCACCAGCAAAAAAAGAACACTATCGAAACATCCCAACAGAACTAGATGCACAAAAAAACCACCATGGAACTAGAGAGAAGAAAAAGGTACTCAAACCCTAATAGATAAACTGAAATGGGGAAACCAAAAGGGAGAACCAGGGATGAAACCATAAAGAAAATGGAAACACATCGGGGGGAAGAAACCCTAAAAAGAAACATTAGGATTCTCCAACACTGGGGGGATAAAACCCTAGGAAGAAGAGGAATAAGAAGAGAGGGCTCTAGGGAGCATAGAGGTTCGACAAGGGAAGAAACAACCAAATAGAGAATCCTATGATGAACTCAATCCCACTGACACAGTCACAAACCCATCTAAGCACCGACAAATCTAACAAAATGGAGTCGAGTGTAACGGGATAGACCAGTATAGAAGGGGAGGGAGAGTATAAAGTGAGAAAACTCTAGAATAAAGAAAGAAGAAAACCTAGAAGGGGAGAATGACAGAGATGGAAAACCTAAATCCTAAGGTGGAAGAATTCCAATCGTCGTTGGGGAGAACTTGAAACCCTAGAAGGAGAGGGAGAAGCCAAGGGTGGAGCTGAGATCAGAATCCGAGAGTGATCTTCGGGCGAGTGGGGTGTCATTCCTATAAAAATATTAAGGATTTAAAAGTTGGTTTGTGAAGCACCTCCAATTACTATCATAATTTATCATCAAATAAAAATATTTTTGGTAAAAAATACAATAACAAAAATTATAAGGTACAACATGATTTGTTAATGATATGAGATAAAAAATGGTGTCCCACAATGTAAATAATCAAAATAAAATGAATCAGAGAAAAATGACTAAGAAGTGGTATAATGAAAATGAATAAGCTCAAGATCTTGAGCCAAATGTATGAGTCTATGTAAAAAGAGAATTGTGAAATATCTTTGTTATCATCTAAAAAAATAATTAATAGAATCCATACCTCCATATTATGTCATGTTTTATTATTTATAGATAAAGAAACAAAAATATTGTGACCTACCTAATCACACATATATTCAGTCACATCAAATCATCAAACATCAAATGTCGGTAATATTAGTCAAAAATGTAATGGATCAATCTGTCCCTTATCACCATCACTATTATCACCAAAATCACCAGCCTCTTCCTCATCCTCATCCCTATTCCCATAATCATCCCCACCCTCATCCCTTCCCTCATCCTCAGCCGCCTCCTTGAACTCCTTCTCGTCCCCGTCCTCCACCTTGGCCTCCTCCTTGCCCTCGTCCTCAGCATCATCCTCATCCTAGGCCTCTTCCACACCATCATCATTGTCAGAAACAACATCATCTCAGGAACCACTAAGAATTCCACCAATTTCACTATATATTGAATGCATCAATGATATATATTCATCACAAGATATTTTTACCTCTAGTGGGAATGTAGGACATAAAAATTTCATCAGTTTCATAAATTTAGTTTTTTACCTAACAGACCATTATTCCACTTTTGTGGCACCTTTTCATCCTCTTTTTCCTATGAATTATCATGTTCCAACTAGGTGGCACTACAACTAGTACCTGAAGAGGTCCAACACCTTTTCGGGACTATACTCTTCCCATGTCGGCAGGGTACTCTTCCAGGGTACTCATCTCCCAACACCTGATGTGAGTTATCATTTTGCCCAAAATTGTAAGGTTCTAGGGCATCAAGGGCCTCTAAATACTCCTATTAAAAATATAAATATATTATTAAATTAAAAAATAGATATGATAAATTTTAAATCGACAAAGTAAAACTTACAATCTACTGTTGTGTCGGTTTGTTAACCGCACTTCCATCTTTTTCCTTCTACTTGAGAAAAATAGTTTTTCTCGAGGCACACGTCCTTAAATATTCAATTCTTGACTCAATAATGACATTGAATATAGGAAAAAATAATTAAAAATAGGTTACCAATAATTAATTTAATAAATAAAATTATATAAAAACATTAGAAATCAAATAAATTATGGAGGAAATAATAAAAAGTTAAATTCCTGAAGAAAAATTATAAGCCACTGTCATACATTCTTCCTCTCATGATCTGACATCATAGTACGTCCCAATGTGTGAAGGTATTTTTTAGCATCAATTTTTTTATTTTTTACTGATGATTCCAAAATAAAATTCAATAATACAAAAGACATTATTAATGAAAAACATTAAAATTTTAATTCAAATACAACAAATTTTATTAATACCTTAAACTTGATAGTCATCCAATGAGTAATCATTTTACAATAATGTTCTATCAGAAAATCATGCACAACATGTACCGCCTCTAACTCTATACCAAATCTAGCACACCATCCAATATACAACTCGTGCTTATAGGCTCTCCAAAGCTCACATAACTCCTTTAGATGTGGTGTTTGTGCACCCTCACTATCAGGGAAATTAAACCAAAGATGACATCAAAATATTAATCCATATAAATTCAAAAATAATATATTAAATTAAATACAATAGATTTTTTACCCATATCTGCACCCAAGCATTGTCCTTGACTTTTTTTGACAACTTTCTCCATGAGAGCGGGCTGACGGTAATGATGTCGGTGTATTTGGAAAGAGTCCCCAAAAAACTCTACCATTGCTACCATGTTTTTTCAATGATTTTATTGTCTTCATTGTATTCCACCATCAATTGTGTGTGGTGGTTCCACACCGCATGCATGTGTGTATTCCCTCTCTCCCACATCCTATCAGTAGATGTATCAGTTATGAAATAAAAAAAATATTATATCAATACATGTTATAATGAAAATAGATAATGGTATAAATTTTTTTAGGGTTATATAAATATACCAGTGACCGTCTGATTGATTGGCGCCACTGGATCTGAAAAAAGTAAAGGAACACCATATACGGGTGGAGTGGGTCCCATTGTATGCTCTGTAGGAACAGACTGTGGTGGAGAAAGAGTCGAAAAATATGGAATATAGAATCTCTTAGAGAAGGAAGTAAGTATAAAATAAGAGGTTATGTAGGGTTGGCCAAATACAAGATATGGATGAGGAGTGGGAATCATCATCGAGTATTGTATAGAAGGATGAGGAGGCTCAAATGAAAGGGGTGGTAAAAACATGGGAGGCCTTAATATCATGTGTGTCCCTAACGACACATCAGGATCAGAATATGTGATAGATGGTACGTCAATGGGAGGGGCAGGGTCTAATCAGGCATGCTGACTAGATAGCCCATCTCTCGTACCACCCTCCCTCGTACCATCATCTTGAGTACTTGGACCACTACTAGGCTTCTTGTCAAATAATTGTCACCTCAATGGTGGATCCTAAAAAAATGTTTAAAATAAAATTAATCACATTAAATTATATGTTATTTAAACATATATATTTGAAATAAAATACTCACAACAGACACTAGTGGAGGAATGCCCATTTCAGCCATGTGGTGTTTGTTGTCTGTCATAGTTTTTCATCGCAACTCTTCAATATGTTTCTTTTCCTTCATTTGAAAATAAATATGGAAGTAATTAGAAAATGATAACTAATATATTTCCCAAAAAAATATGATAGGGGATAGGGGGATTCATGGGTTCTAGGGTCAAGCTTCCAAGGTCAATAAAGCATTGAAATTTTAAAGGGGGATCTTAGAGTTATACTAATTTTATACATGGTCAATAGAGTATTGAAATGTTCACCAAGTTACAAATTATTGTTCTGTAGGTTTGAATACAGGTCAAGTCAGATAAAAATATTTTAAAACAATATTAAATCAATTTTAATAGTACCAACCTTAACAACCAATGTTGAGCTAAACCAAAAAAAATTGAGATCATGGATGGATGATTCTATAAATTTTCCAAAATAACTTAGGGTTCATAATCAACTCTGAAAATTGAGATATTAGAGTCATAATAAGTAATAAATGGATTGGTTCCAATGGAAGTAGGTATGGTGTCAATTCCATCATCATTATCATCAAGAACATTTCTTGGAATTACTTCAATAATGACACAAAATTTACGTCCAAGATGATCTTTGACATAAAAAAACTTTTTCATCATTGATGCCAATAAATATAGTTCATTGATAGGTAGAGTGTGACTCATGTCAATAACTCAAAATCCACAATCATTAATAAAGGTTCCATTCCTCGTCATCGAATCAAACCACTGGAATTTCATCATCGTGACACAAACATGAGAGTAATAATCCAATATTATTATTTTCTCAACGACTCCATAATAAGCTACATTTTCAAAATAAGTTCTAATATCTAATGAACTAGCATAAAAGTCTATTATGGGAGTTATCATAACACCATCATGTTGTGTAATCATGTTCTTTACTAGTTAAGTGATAATAAATCATTACCCATTAATCATAATTGATTTAAATTCCCAAACCACAGTATTAGGACCAAAATCCAAAGCTCTTATTTCCTCATAAAAAGAGTTTGTAAAAAAAATAGATACCAAAAAATAAAAAAAAATAAATTTAATTAAATATTTATTTAATTTATTTATTACAGAAATATTTCTACCTTCCATTTCAGCTAAGTATAAAAGTCTTTGCTATGAAAAGTATGTCTCCTTATTAAAGATAAATAAAGATGATTTCTATTTACCATTTCTTTATCTTCCCTATAGATAAAAATAAAAATAGTTTAATAGATATGTAGAATTAAAAACTAGGAGATAATATATACATTTTCAATTTACTTACTTGATTTAGTTAATGAACAAATCAGATTTGAACAACATTGTGTGATGTGCCATATCTTGCTCTTCATTTCTTAATATCATCAATGCATATGATCTGGGAATTCCTCCTATTTAAGTAAGTGATGGAAAACTGGGTTCAATTTTCTCATACTTTTCTTCTTCATTTCTCATTGGTTTGTTCATTCTCGTAGTAAGATCAAAAAAATACATTGAGTATAAATCCATACATTCTTGATCCAAGTAACCATTCCTGATTGAACCTTTAGGTTGATTCCTGTTTCGGACATAAGATTTCAATGTGTACATATTTCTTTCAGTTGGATACATCCAATGGAAAGAAACAAGTCCTCCAAGATGTATTTTGGTTAGAATATGGATAGTCAGAAGCAACATGCATGTGAAAAATGGTGGAGGAAATATTTTCTCTAACTCATGCAAAATGAATGGTGTCTCTTCCATCATTTTTTGCAAGAAATACATGGACAGCTTCTTAGCACAATGATCTCTTAAAAAATGTCACAACCAAATAACTGAAACCCTTACATTATTCGACAAAAGATGACAGAATTCTATTAGAATACACTCGTGCCGAAGGACGTGATAATCATGATCCTTCAATGATTTCATCTTCAACACTCTTTTGTTGACCCATTTTTAAATATTCCTTGAATAGACTTCAATAGATTTAATAGTATCTAGTACTTGCAGAAATTTTTTTTCTATAGTTTTCATCACATAAGACGCACATGGAACTTTCCATTTATTTTCACTGATACACACAGGATGCAATTCTGGTCTAATGTCCCAATCCACCAAGTCACACCGAGATCTTAAATCAACTTTTGTCTTTACCTTATCATTTATAATAATCCAAAGAAACATTTCACATACATTCTTTTCAATGTTCATTAAGTCTAACCAATGACATAAAAAATTGGATGACCAATATGGAAACTCAATGAAGAAACTCCAATTCTTCCAAGTGTAACAATAATCATTGGAAACATTCTTTTTTTTTATATTTCATTTGACCCTTACAAAATGAAAAACGGAAATATTTTAATTCATTATGCACATCATTTACAGACATATGCTGAGGTGGATTGTTGGTCTCCATGGTATTTTCAAATCTTCAAAAATTGTTTCTCTATGGATTGTTCATTTACAATAATCATCGATATCCCATAAAACTAAAACTATGGTGATATTTCAGTCTTATGGATCAAGTATTCTTCATAAAAACAAGGCATGAAATTTTTCCCTTCGTGCTCCATCTATCCATCATTGTATAAGCAGGAAAATCATTGATCGTCTACATAAGTACAGCACACATTTGAAATGTGACTTTAGAACACGCATCGAATTTGTGCACACCCACATCCCAAAGAAGATTCAAATCTTTTATTAAAAGATTAATGTATACATCTATATCATTTATGGGATCAGAAGGGCCAAATATAAGTATAATCAAGAAATAGAATGGTTTTCTCATAAAAACCCATGGGGGAAGGTTATAAATATGTATGAAAATCATCCATGTGTTGTGGGAAGTAAGAATCTTCCCAAACAGATTAAAACCATGACATGAAATACCCAACCTCATATAACACACATCAGCTGCAAAATTAGGATATCAATCATCAAATATCATCCATGCAAATCAATTTATAGGGTGAACCAAATCTTCATTATTCTTTTTTCTCTTGGTATCATGACATCGCATTTTTGTTGATATTTAATTATACATGAAAAGATTATGGAGTATGTGGATCAATGGAAGGTGCCAAATTAATTTTTGTGGCACATGGTATAGTGTTCCATCACTTTTTGGCTTCTATAAGGATGTTCCACATTTTATACAATCATTTCTTTCAACGGTTTCCTCCCAGAATAAGCTACAATCTTTCAGGAAAGCATGCTTTTTTTTAAACAATCCATGTTCTTCTACTAATTTCCATAGAATAAATTAGTTTGAGGGAATATCTGCATCATCTGGAATTAATTCCTTCAAGAAGGTAAGAATTTAATCTATGGTAGTATTATAAATCCCATACATTGTTTTCCCATGAAAGAATCAAATTAAAAATTCGAGCTTTTTCATTTCACCACATTCCTGATATACTGCAGTCATCGCAACATCATTAAATTTTTTCACTCTTTCAACATTACCATTTTCATTGTACACATCATGTGTGCCCGTATCAAAGTCTTATTAGGTCAGCATCCTTTACTTATCATGATGATGAATAAATGGAAACTGTTCATATATCAAATTCTCTAATCCAGTCCTCTCATTTGGATCATCAGCATTTTGATATTCCATTTTCTCCCCATTGTGATTACATTCATAATAGTTTTTTTAAAACCCAGATTTTTTTATATGGTAGCTAACTTCTTCATATCCCAACCAAGGTCTTCAAACATAATTATAACATGGGCGGTGTATGTGACCACTATCTGAAGAATTGTAAAATGAAAAATCTAAAAATCTCTCTAAATTGTTTTGAAAATTACTTGAGATCTGATCACTTTCATACATCCAACATCTATCCATTCTACAAAAAAATTGTAATTAGTCATTTCACAAAAGAAATTCAATAATATTGAAGTTCAATAAAAAATAATTTTTAATTAAATGAGCAATGTTCACTTTATATAAAACCATAATTGACACAATATGTAGATACATTTTGAATCATAGAATTGGAAATTATAGTATTTTATCAACTTCAATTTGAGACTGTTTAATAGAAAACAAAATGAAACATAGTGGAATTAGAAAAAAAAGGAGGTTTAGTTTCAATATAGAACATAGTCCTCTCTACATGATAGTAACCCACTGCTAATCAAGAAGTGAACTTTCGTAACCTTATTAACATATAATTACCATTGGAGATGAGTTTATGACTCAGATGTTTTAGGACTATCACAAGTAATACAAATTCCTATCACCATATAATTATACACAAATACTAAGAAAATTTAAAAACTCTAATATTTATTTCTAATGACCAAAATAAAATAAAAACAATAGAATCCAAGCAGGTGCACAACAACACTTCAGGTGAACCTCTGCAGACCAAAAATACTATCAACTAGTAGTGAATAATTACATGCTCCGAATCATGTTATTTTTTCATGAGATATATATAAAAGGGTAAATAATTTATAGGCATCAACATCCTTGGTGAGTTCTATGATAGTTCTACTCCTTTATTATGGGTGGCCTCCTAGGATCAAAAATCATATAAATTCCTTAATAATGCA
Organism: Viscum album; assembly: GCA_963277665.1. Lineage (NCBI taxonomy): Eukaryota > Viridiplantae > Streptophyta > Magnoliopsida > Santalales > Viscaceae > Viscum > Viscum album. Next base: position 1,443,721,530 of record OY728151.1, on the reverse strand, counting down.
TTATAACTACCTAAGAAAGTTATGACCTGAATTCCTAACACTCATTTTAAAATTTAAAAATTACAACCTTACAAGTGTATGAGAAGACCTCTTGATGGAGTAGGACTAAATGATCTTATAAAAGAGTAAATTTTCATTTTATCGCCATTCACACATGAAAATGACCCCAATCCCACTCGAGTGTTTCAGGTGGAAGTTCCACTTCCTTGAATGACTTATAGTGAGGGTATCATCATCTTAAATTTAGAGTGTGATATTTTAAACGCAAAAATTAGGTTTACATTAATAATAAATGGGTATCTTATCATTCCTCTTGGGATAAAAAATTTTATAACTGTATTTATGTCAATCCAACGAAATCATGTCAATAAAACATAAATTTAAAATAAATCAATGATAAAATAACTCAGGATCATATTGACCTATTCTATATCAAAACCATAGAAAACCCACAACCCAAACCAAAACCCAAAAAACCATAAAATATCCACAACAAAACCACAACCAAAACCACAACAAAATTATAACACACAACAAAACCACAACAAAAATTATTCCATAAAGATAAATCACAACAAAACCACAACCTAAAATGATATATTCTTGTGTTAATAAGGTATCATAGTACACAATAAATTACAGCAAAACCAAATGAAAAAATATAAAAAAATGAAGGAAGACATACCGATTTAAAGTGGAAGAACAAAAATTACATGAATCAAAGAGAGATGGCTGGTTGGAAGGTAGAGTTAACACAATTCATCTAATGTAATTTTTTGAAAATGATTCTCAGATGAATATAACAATTTTAGGCTATGGTGTAGGTGGAGTAACTATGAAAGAGGTGAAGACCCCTCAATTATTGGATAATCGAGTGAATCATGAGCCTATGGGGCATCATGGATCACTTAATGGGAATGCATATGTGGTTGATCAAGCTCCTAATGATGATGGAGAGGACATTTAATAGTTTTAGGTATGTTTCTTATTTAATAAACATTATATATTTCATTATTTAATATATGTGTGTCTCATTCATTCATATAATATTTCATAGGATCTACCATGGTATCCCAAATGCGAGACACATCTATTTATATATAATTTTCCTCTAATTAATCAATTGTTGTCATATTTTATGCCCAATCCACAAGTCATCAAACTGGCCTATGCAAGCCTCATTATGATGACACACCCCCACCATACCCAAGTTCCTAGCATGATTGGAGTTCCACTAATATTAAGTGAACCGTCTATAAAAATATAATTATAGAACTTCTACTCAGTACTAAGGTTCCAATGACCAATAAAGAAGTGGTGATGATGAATAAGTAAGAAAGTATTAACACCAAGACTTAATAAATGACTCTCCCTCACTTTTAACTCCTTAAAAATGAATAATCCCATATATCCTGATCATATTTGTTGTATAGAGTCATATTACCACACTGGGTGAGAAACAAGAATCATGTGGTCCGAAAAACCCACCCAATGGGTAAACAACTCAATAGAATAATTAACATGTTATTTCACAACCAACTATTTAATAAAAATATCCAAATAGGTATTTAATGCTAAAATGTGGTTCAAAATCCCAAGTGCTTTTACTTTTTAAAATATGATTGCAAACATTCTTTACAAATTGATATAAATCATACATAAAATTTCAAACATTTCAAATCCCTCACAAAAAACATGATTTTTCAACTTTCAAATCATTAACCTTTTCTAATGCATTGATTTTACATCAAACCAATTTTTAAATATCAATTAATTCATTATCTCAAGGGGAAATGAAACACTCATTTCAATCAAACGTTTCTAATTCATTAGAAAAACCTTTTTAAAACATTTCAAGTTCAACACCTCACATTAAATCAATTTTCTATTTAAAACATAGTTTTCACTCCATCAAAAATGTAATCAGTTCAAAATCTATTATACACCATTAAATCCATTAAAAATGCTTTCAAATCATTACATATAGCTATAAATTCAATAATAATCAATTTATAATGAAATAAAAAAACATTTAATTCAAAATGAAATAATTTCATTGAAATACACACCTTATAGAGGTGTAAATTGACGTAAAACCATTAAAAAATTTCACCTTCAAGGATGAGCACCCAAAAGAGAAATTGAATCAAGATTGCAATGAAACAGAATGAAAAAATCCAAAATAACTGGAGTAAAAAGATATAACTCAGTTACCACTAACAAATTTGAAGTTGAAAAGGTATCTTGATTATGAGAAATAGATTTTCTTCTTGAATAAGGAGGCTCGTAGATAGGAAAAAAATGTGGACATAGGCTCACGGCTAGGAAAAAATGCGAAAAATCTGTCTTATGGAAGTTGGAGGGTCTTGTTGGGTATTTGGGGGTTTCTATCCAAAAAGTTTTTAAAAATAGTTTGGATAGATGAGATGTACTAATAGTTGTTTAAAACTATTGGTATACCCTTTAAAATTCCCAATTGTTTCATAAAACTATTGGGAAAACAAAACTTAACACTCATATACCTACGGTTTCATAGAACCATTGGTAAAATCATGTATTAACAGCCCTATACCAACAGTTTTATTTAACTATTGGTATATGGAACCTATACCAATTGTTTTTTAAAACTGTTGGGATATTTACATTGGTATAGACCTGGTTTTCAGTATTCTTTAAAGTGAAAATATTCAAAAAAAATTAAAAAAAACTTATACAAAAATTAAATATGAAATTGATTATAATGTCATAAATTATTTTCCAGGATATAAAATTGATCTAATTAAGCTTTAAAACCAATTAAAAATATAAATTATCACAATAAATGTTTTATAAGAAAAATAGTTTTCAATTAAAATTCGATGACAATCATTATTCATCAAAATATGATTATTCTAAAAAAACTACCAAAAATTCACCCAAAGTGAATTTTGATACTATTATTTAAAAAATGGAGTTTATTTTGTCAAATAAAATTTATAATGATTTCAAAATTTATTTTTAAAGTAAGTATTCCATTAAAAAGGCAAAAAAACTGCCTTTTAGAAAAACACCCCCTTTAAATGCTTGTATTGGATTTGTTCTGAATTTATGCCTACAAAAATTATCAGCTGAATTTAAAAAAAGTTATTAAATATATAACATTGAAATTTCATTAAGGTCATTCACTAATAGTGATTAGTTTAATTTATTAAGATAAAACGCCCTTATGGGCATAAAAATATTTTTTTTATAGAAACACATCATTTATATTCAATTAGTTTTAATTTTCATTTATAATTAATTGGTCACCAAAGGATTCAATATACAAACATTTGTAAACCATATATTCATAATCCAGTTAATAATATTAATTCCTTTCATTCCAATGGAAAGGTGATAACTATTATATTAAATAAATAATATTAATATTATATTGTTTTCCAGTAAGACTTGGCCTTATGTTTAACACAAGTTATTAAAGAAACTAAATGTTACGTGAAACACAATATAAACATGGTTTTCCATACAATGCATGGGAAAATGTTCTTTTCTTGTAATACAATCTATAAAATAATTTAAATTAATTTGAAAGAAGATATTTATTAAAATCTCATGATTTTATAGTAATATCTTTAAGGAGCATGATTATATGACCATGGGATGCCTCTAGTGGTAAGGGAATTGTGATCAGTTAGTGATGATACATTGACGGGTTCATCTGAGTGTTTTCAAGAAAATATGTTATTTTCAAGTGTCATTTTACTATAAAACTCATGTCACATATCAATAACTATATAAAAGAGATTAGATTGTCTTGAAAAATTTTCACAAGGATCAATAAATCATTTTTGGAATCTATGAATTGATCATACATCAATCCAACAGATGATGTGGCAGTTATGATGTTTTGTGCGTGTTTTCAATACTAAAGAGTCATTTCAGTTTAAAAATCATGTAACACTGTCAAAACCCAGAAAATGATATCATATTTTTTTCAAACATTAACAAATTGAACCATATTTTATTTTTAATGTGTAAGAATCGACCACACATAAATCAAACATATAATATAGTCGATCTGACTCATGGTGTGTGTTTTTTATATAAATGTTTCATTTTTGTTTCAATTTTGTGTCACAAAGACAAAACCAATCAAATAAGATCAATTTTTTCAAACATTATGAAAATGCTAAAAAATCATTTTAGATGTATAATAATTGACTACATGTGAATCTAACACACGATGGGGTCGGTATGAATCAAATTATATGTTATTTTAGTTTAAAATGTGCATCACATAGTCAAAACCAAGAAAATGACCTAAGGTTATTTTTAAACATTACTAAAAGTATTCATAGATTATTTTACATGTTTAGGAATCGTCTGCATGTAAATCTGACACATGATGTGGTTTCTATGACTCAAATTGCATGTTTTCAATATAAAAGTTTTATTTTAGTTTAAAACACACATCAGATAGAAAAAACTATGAAAATTATCTCATGTTGTTTTAAAATAATAATAAAATGGTCCATAATTCAACTGTGACATATCTGAATCTACTGCAGATTAATATGAAACACAATGTGGATGGTATGACTTCAAGTGTGTTTTTTCAATATAAAACTATCATTTTAGTGTAAAACGCATGTCACGTAGACAAAACTAAGTAAAGTAGTGAAATTTTCTTGAAAATTTAAGAAAAAAATACATGATTCATTTTCTGTGTGTTGGAATTCACCGCAAACCAATCAAACAAATGATATGGCCGGTGTGACTCCAAATGCATTTATTAAATATAAAAGTGTCAATTTAGTTTAAAATACAAGTCACATTCTCAAAATTGATTAAATGAGCTCAGGTTGTTTTAAAACATTTAGGATTCTAATCCATGATTCATTTTTGACATTTAGGAATTGACTGCATGTCAATCTGATACGTGACGTGGTTGTTATGACTCAAAGTGCATGTTTTCTATATCAAAGTGTTATTTTAGTTTAAATTGAACATCACATAGAAAAAACAAATCAAACAATATCGTATTGTTTTAAAAAATTAAAAAAATTACATATAATTCATTTTCAGATGTATAGGAATAAAATTTTTGTCAATCTGACATGTGATGTGGTCGGTAGGACTCAAAGTGCATGTTATTTTAGTTTAAAACGTGTGTCACATAGCCAAAAACAAAAAAACTCTTGGATTATTTCAAAAAAATTATGATAATGATCCGAAATTTATTTTTTACGTGTATGAATGAACCACCAATCAATATGACATGTGATGTGGCCGGTATGACTCAAATTCCTTGTTTTCAATATAAATGTATCAATTTAGTTTAAAAAGCACATTTCATAACCAAAACTAATAAAATTAGCTTGGATTATTTTCCAACCTTATAATAATGATCCATAATTAATTTTTGATATATAGGAATCAACCTCACATTAATCTAACACACAGTGTGGCTGGTATGACTCCAAAGGCATGTTTTCAATATAAAAATATCATTTTAGTGTAAAATTCACATCACATAGAAAAAAAGATAAAGAAGATCAGATTGTCTTGAAATTTTTGGAAATCAATTCATAATTAATTATTTTTATATAGTAATTGGATGAACATGAATCCAACACATGATTTGGATATTATAGCTCCACGTGTGTGTTTTCAAAATTGTATTTTCTTTCTAGTTTAAAACATGTGTCACATTGTCAAAATAAATATATCAAGCTCGGTTTTTTTTCAAATTTTTGGACACTGATCCATAACTAATTTTTTATATGTAGGAATTTTTTTCACATCAATATAACACATTATTTGGTCATTATGACTCAGAGTGTGTGTTTTCAATATAATAATGTCAATTTACTTTAAATGTTCTTCACGTAGCCAAAGACAAGAAAAAAAAAGAGGTATTGTTTTCTAACTTTATAAAAAATATCCTTAATTCATTTGAGATGTATATGAATCTATTATATGTCAATCTGACAAAAAATTTGGTCAGTATGACTCAATTTTCATGTAATTTTAGATTAAAATGCACTTCACATAGCCAAAATAGAGAAAACAAGATCATATTGTTTTCAAACTTTTGTAAAATTATTTATATTTTTTTGATATGTAGGAATTTAATACACATTAATCTAACACCTGGCGTGGCTGGTATGACTCAAAGTATGTGTTTTCTATATAAAAGTGTTATTTTAGTTTAAAACACATTTCATATATCCAAAACCAATCAAATGATTTTGGACTATTTTTAAGCATTTGGACAATGATCCATAATTCATTTGTGACATGTAGAAATTAACCACACATTAATCCAACATATGATGTGGCCGGTATGACTCCATGTTCATGTTTTCAATATGAAAGTGTGATTTTAGTGTAAAACACACATCATAAATCCAAAACATAGTAAATGGTCACGTATTGTCTTGAAACTATAGGAAAATTATCTATACTTAAATTTTTTTGCATGTAGGAATTGACCGCACATCAATCCATCACACAATGTGACCCCTATGCCTCCAAGTGTGTGTTTTCACATTAAAAGTGTCATTTTACTCTAAAACGCATAACAAATAGCCAAAATTGAGTATGAAATATTGGATTGTCTTGATACTTTTTGAAAACGATTCATAATTCATTTTTGATGAGTTGGAATCAACCACACATCAATCTGATAGATGACATGATCGGTATGACTCAAATTGTGTGTTTTCACATTAAAAGCATCATTTTATTCTTAAACATGCATCATAGATCCAAAATAGAGTAAATGGGCTCGAATTATCATCATAATTTAGGAAAATGATCCATAATTTATTTTTGGCATATAGGGCATGACCACATATCAATCAAACACATGATGGGGCCGGTATGACTCTATGTACATGATTTCAATATAAAACTACCATTTTAGTTTAAAATACATGCCACATTCTCATAACCATGTAAACAAGGTCAAATTATTTTAAAACTTCAGGAAAGTGATTTGTGATTAGTTTTTGATGTGTATCAATTAACTGCACATCAATCCAACATGGAAAGTATCCAGTTGACTCAATGTGCGTGTTTTCAATATAAAAATTTCATTTTAGTTTAATAATATAATTATTAACCATTATTTATGTAATTAAGATAATTAAAAACTAATAATATAATTAATATATTTTGTAATTAACAGTATAACTTATAGATTTTATTAATTAACAATATAATTAATATTTAATAATATTAATATTAATTAATAGAAAAATTAATAATTAATAATTTTTATAAAATTAACAATATAAACATTAATACTATAATTAATAGTATAACTGATAATAACATGAATATATTTAATAATTAATAATACAATTTATCATATGTGGATTATATAACATTAAAATTATAAATTTTTTATTTTTTAATATACTACTACTAAAATAAAAATTCATTTTATTTCATGGACAAGATTTTGTATGATGGTTGATCTTTTAAGAAAGTCTACTATAAGAGTTAAGATTTTTTATATTAGGTTGTAATTTTAATTTATTAATTGTCAATATCACATCATTGTAAATATTTTTCTTGTAAATTTTTAATTGAAATGATAGTTCAATGTAAAATTTTTATTTCAATATGGTATTATGTGATATTTTCTTTCCAGTTTGATTATATTTTTCCAATCTTTTTCTGTTATAAGGTAATTATGGAATTGTATTTTAAGAATCAGTCATCATGGCCTTTATTAGAACTAATAAATGATGATAAAGGACTATTTTGTTAGTGTTGCAAAAGTTCTCAAAAAGTTTCTCTTTATCATGGATCAAGGAAATCATTGATTGAGGTCAGATTTAGCAACATTAAAAAATTGCTGATAAAGTTTGAGCATATTTTAGAGTGATCATATTTTTAGTGCTTTTTCACTAATAAATCCCATTTATAATGGTGAGATATGTGGTTTTCATAGTAGTACTTCATTATTGGATAGATTATGTGGTACTTTATGTTTTTCTTCTTTCTTGGCTAGGAGATTTTAGGGGTTATAATGTGAAAAAGTAATGCTATTTCTGGGAGTAAAAAAAGATAAATAATCAATATAAGGGGGTTGTTGGAAATATAAACTAGAAGACAAGGTAGGAAAATCTATTCTCGATGCATGAATTTAATTCACTATCCAAAACTGTTTGATCCACCCCCACATGTTGGTGTAGGGTTCTTGATTGAAGTTTCCCACAAGGATTTCCCCAATATTTATCGAAAGTTGAACTCCAATTTATGACAGCCTCGCATCATCAATATTGGGAAAATATCTGGAGAATTTTTGGATTGAAGAATAATTATATAACCAAAATCACCATCCCTATATTTATAAATCAAAAATCAATGTGATTATAACCAATTTGATCTCACTATTTTTTTCAAATAACACCTTGGTTCAATCAAAATGAGACAACTCTTGGTGTGGAGGCACATATTCATATTTCAAAAATTTGATGTCTGACCATTACAACTAATCATATTATTAGTCATTTTTATTACATAATTTATTATTTTTTATTTTTATTTTTATTTAAATTTGTCTTTTATAATATATCTATATATATAAACATTTAACTAAAAAATATATTTTTAAAATACTTTTAAAATCATTTTGAAATATGTATTTTTAATGAAAAAACCAATTCCCAAAGCAACATTTATAAGGGATGATTTTGGGAATTCTACCAACATTTCCAATGTGGGATTCCCAAAGTTTTCCACCTCATCAATCCAAGAAAATGGTGTTTTCCAATCAAAACACTGTATTCATTCGTTATTATATTATAAATAAAATTATAAAAATGTCCCACCTTTATTCATAAAAATTTCCCACTTTTATTCATAAATAGTAACTATCTATATCACAAGTGAATAATTATGAATAATAAAAGTATATTTCAATTTAAACCTTTACTTAGTATCAATATGTCAAAGTATTATCGATGGTTCTGTGGGGGGCCTCTGAGCGGCGTCTCCTTCCCATTCCGAGGTGACTAGGGTTTTCTCCATCCTCGCGCTCCTTCCCTCTTCGGCCACCGCTGAATCCCGAGTCTTCTTCATCGGGTTCACCTCGGTGCTTGGGTGATGCTACGCGGCTGGTCTCAACGCGACGGTGTCTCTTTGTAGTTTGACGACGGAGCTGGTTTGGTCCGGGGAGGGGAGGTCTTCACTTCATGGTTTTTTTCTTTCTGTGATTTTCTTTATGGTTGAAGGTTCCCTCTATGTGAATGATGCGCTAGGGTTTCTCTCTCTAGTGGTGGTTTTTCTTCGATCCCTCTATGCTCCCTGCGGTGGTACCGTGGCTTCCTCTCCTACTGTGGATTTTCGCTATGGGATTTTGTGGTTGCTGATTCAGAGCTGCGGGTGTAAGACTGAGTTTTCTCCGGCATACTCTTCGGAGTGCTCCAGGTTTGTTCTCGGAAGCTCGTTGGTCCTGTGGTGAGGTCTCAGCTTCTGCTGGTCGCCATTGTCCCACTATGGTTGAGTAGTTTGAGGATCTTAAGACACATTTCCCAGCGGTTTGGTTGATAGCATTGGATTTTTGGTTCCTTTCTCAGTGGTTCTTTGATGTTTGTGAATCACTATAATTTTTCATGTTTTCTGGGGGATTTGGTTCGTGTTGCGCATCAGTGGTGTTTGATTTTCTGGTTTTGTGATTTTCTGTGGTGCGGGTGATGGTCTCGTTGCCCCCTAAATTTTCATCTGCGACGTCGGGTTCTCGATGTCGTTGCTGGTGATGGCGATGACGGACGCCGGTGATGCTCGCCGGCGATCCAGTGATGTGGCACTTGAGGCGGTGCAGGCTCACGGCTCGAGGGTTTTGGTGATGATGTTGAATAGTTTGATGGGGACGTCCGTTCAGCAAACGAGGTGCTCTGGAATGCGTGATGGTGGATGGTGATGGGATTTACTATTGATGGTTCTCGTGGCTCGAGGTTTCCTCGGGTCCTGTAACTTTTTGAATTTTGAATTGTGTTGTTATGGTTACCGCTTACCCATAAAGCGGGTATTTTGAAAATCCAAAAAAAAGAGAATTTTCAGTTCAATATGTCAAAGTATTATCAGATTTACTTGATTTTGAAACATTAAACTTGTTAATAATTAAGATAAATGAAAGATATCAAACATAAAAGGATCTTTCCATCAAACATCTTATTTTGTATCACTTTTATGTCTATGTGATTATATTCATTTATTGAACTCTCTAAAAAGAAAACCCATTAACTCGTGTAAGAAGCAGCACCACATCTAAGTTCACATACGAAAAATACTGAAATATTTCTCTGTTATTAGAACACATAACATATCGAGTCTTAATATTTTGTTAAGAGTTTATAACTCAATCTCTTATCATAACTGATGATATTAACACCAAGTAGTTTGGGTTATAATTTTCAATATCAATAATCATGTTTGTAACTTAATTTTACCCATTAAACGCATTGATTAGGATATACTTAATGAAAGTGTTGGGTTTCCATTATAGAAATGATTTATTCTATAGTTTTTAAACCCATCTTTTTATTAGTTGCATGTATGATCTCTCTCGGTAGAGATTTTGTAAACAGATCCAAAAATGTTTTTAAAGATCTCACATTGACAATTGTTATGGTACCATCTTGTAACAATTTTCTCATATAATCGTGTATCAAACATATATTTATTGGATTTCCATTATACATTCTACCATATTCACTTGATAAATTTTCATCACTATCAAAACCAATTGAGATAAGAGGCTTCAGATGGGGCCATAATCTATTACCCAATAATGTATTCCTAGTCCATTCAGATTCCTTTCCACATGTTTTTAAGGTGATAAACTCTAATTCCATGGTCAAATGTGAAATATATGTTTTTTTCTATTTCTCATCTAGGAAATAACACAACATCCAAGTGTAAACAACCATCCAAATGTGCATTTGTTATCACCAATAACGGTAATCCAACTTTCATTGGTGTATCCTTCTAATACAACTATATAGTCATTGTAGTATGATCTTAAATCATTGGTATTTAGTAAGAATGAAAATATTCTTGTTATGAATATCCAATAATCCACACCAGGATTATTAGTATATCAACTCATTTTACATACCAAAAAATAAATATCAATTCTAGTGTAGTGCATTTCATACATTAATGAACCAATTTCAGGAGCATACTCAAGTTGTTCTATGGATCTCCATGTATTCATAAATTGTTTAACACAAGAATCGAATGGATTATTAGAATCCTTGAAACTAATATGATCAAATTTATTTAAAATTATTCCTATGTAATGATACTAACTTAAAGATTATCCCCAACTATTTTTTATAACTTTAATACCTAGAATAGTATCAACTATTTCAATATCCTCCATTTTAAACATAGAGGATGAATATATTTTTTTCATTTACACCAATCACATTGGTTCCAAAAAATAACATATCAGCCACATATAAACTCATAATAAATCCATATTCTTTTTTAAATTCTGAATACATATTTATCAAATGATTATTAGGATATAATTTAGATGAAGTAATAGAATCAAATTTCTCATGCCATTATATTGGATATTGTTCAAGGCCCTAAAGAGATTTAATTATTTTATATAATTTAATTTCATTACCTTATAGAAAAACCCTTCTGGGTATTCCTGGTAAATCTCTTCATTTAATTCCCTATTTAAAAAGGAATTCTCGAACTCCATTTGATGAACATATAAATGATTAATTAGAGATAAATAAAATGAAATCCTTATTAAAGTAATCTGAGCTACAGGAGCTTAAGTATCAAAATAGTCAATTCCTTATTTTTGTTTGAAAAACATGGTATCCAAAAAAGATTTTAAATCATGAATGTTACCAATATAATAATACTTATTTCTGAAAACCCATTTATAACCAATTGGTTTTAAACGTCTTGGTAAATCCATAATTACCCCAGTATTATTCCCCATAATGGAATCCATTTCATCATTAATTGATTCTTTCTAGAATGAAACATACCTAGAAGTCATATCTTTTGTATATGTATTTGGTTAATCTTCTATAGTCAATACTATCGGATACTTATTCCGAATATGATTATATTGATGTCCAGAAAAAACAAAAACAATGGAATGAAGGGAAATAAAGTCTGGATATAAATATTTATCCTTCTTTAGTATTGTACTCCGTTTAGGTTCAAGGCGAGAATAATATTTATTCTCTAAAATTTTATTTGAACTAAATGTATTAGAATAGATTGGGGAATTATGAATAACCTTCTCCACGTCACATGTATAAAAAATATTTTTAAAACACACTACATCCCTTGATTCAATAATTATATTATCTCCAAAATCCATAATTCTATATTCTTTTCTATTTTCTGTATATCCATTAAAAAAACCATTAATTTCTTTAGGAAAAGTTTATCTCTTTTAGGATCATGAACTTTATAGTAAGTTAATGATCCCCAAACTTTAAAATAAGAATTATTAGGTCTTCAAACTTTCGAAATTTTTTAATGGGGTAACATAGTTTTCCAAGAGGTTTTCCTATTATGAATATGGAATTCAACTAATAAATCTTCACCCTATAAATTTAATGGTAAATTAGATTTATTAATCATGAAATTTACCATTTCTCCTTACGTATGATTTTTCATTTCAGCTAATCCATTTTTATGAGGTGTTTAAGGAGAAATAATTTGATGAATTATACCATTTTATTCACAAAACTCATTGAAATGATTCATAACGTATTCACCACCTCTACTAGATCATTTTTGGTTCTGGGTGGAGTGGAAGCATGTAGTGGTGGGAGATATATTAAAAAATAGTCAATAATTATTTCATAAAACCATGAGCGAGGATGTTTCACATCAAATTTAAAATTAATTTACTTAATATATAAATAAATAAATACATGGACTTAAGAAATTTTTTAGTTGATTATTTTTTATCATCCAAAATGACCCTTTAAAGTTTCCTTCACCGCACTCTAAGGATCTAAGGATAGAATCCCTCTATCGGTGATCCATGTGTTCTCCAAAGATCTCTGATCGACACCGCTTGGGCGCTAGGTGCTAGTTTAGTGAATTGAATGTCTTGAATTATTTGTTCTTGAACACACGTTCATCGATATTGAAGAAATATCTCCTTCACTTAATGTTCTTGAGATGGAGAGAGAAGGAAGAGCCAATAGAGAATTATTTGTACACAATAATTTTCTATTCACAATTTGTAGATACAATATTCAATAGACATAACTGACTATTTATAGAGTTAGGGGTTAGGTTAAAAGATTATTTAATTTCATGTTGACTATTAAATAACATTTTAAACCATTAATACACCTCATGAAACATAATAATAATATCATAATTATTATTTTGTGTTGCATTACAACTTGTAAAATAATATATATTATGTAATGATCTTGTTAACTAATATTTCTCACCGGACCCAATCTAGGTCCATTCGAACTCCTCTAGCATTTATTGAACAACTAAATAAATATCATATTCACAATAAAGTGAATAAATATTATATATATATTAACGTAATAAAATATTTTATGTGTTAATAAAAAAATAATTATTTATTACCTTATGAATGTTATCAATCAATAAAACATGAATAAAATTATTTCTTGGTCTGAGAATAATATTTATTATAATAATTAAATTCAAATAGAATTTAATTGGGATCATTGGAAACACTTAGTGTGTGACCCTCTAGGATTCTTTCTCATTGGAATTAGGTGGGATTGCCTAACGTCCAAGATTACTATCTAGAAAGGGGTCAAGGCACCAAAGAGAAATAACATAATTTCATAATGATGACAACCACATACAAATCCTCACTATGTAATAGAATCTCTTTTTCATAATATCTCATCATTCAGGTTACATGATGGTGTCATCAACCAAATTTCTCAATACGTATTTCTTCGACTATCTGAAATAAATACGTTATTACACCATGTCCATGGAATTTAATTGATGGTTATATTCTTATTAAAGGGTCGAGGTATCAACTCAGATAAAGATGTAAGAGACAAATCCTTACTTGACTTATCCATTAATGACATGTCAATCATGATGCAACCAATGTACCCTACTTCCAACTAACATATGGAGTGATAGTTTTTGTCAGTAAATCATTTTTCGCGAGTAATGAAATGCATCATTGATAATTATAAAGACTATATATCATTATACATGCTTGTATATGGGAATATTCGATGACACCAAATCATATGAAATTCCAACTGGCAGGTCTATTCTCATAATATCTCATCTGGGAGATTGTTAAGTGCTAACTACATGAGAACTATCCTCATCCACTTATGAGTACTCTCAAATTATGATCAAAATACTATGTGTCTCAATATAGTAAATTATCCAACCACATGACTATATTAAGAATATTGTCATAGCACTTTGAGGTTCTCATCAATGTAGGGAACTAGTATGACCTTATCAATGTGACTGACTGAAAATTACTTTTTTTATTATAAAACACTTTTAAAGGGAAAAGTGATAACCACATACAACCAGATAAAAATGATCAGACTACCACATCCCAGCAAGTAAACCAAAAAACAAGCCTTCATCACCACAGGCTCCCTCGGAAAGTAGCCCCGTGAAGAAGCACGGGCACAGAACCGATGGAGAAGCCATACCCTCTCAAGCATCCAATTCCAAGAGACGTGCATTAATGAAGACTTTATTCTCCAGACCCCTTCCAAGGCTGGTTCAAGAAGCATGCTAAAACAAGAAAAAACTGAACATCAAAGATAAGTGACTCGAAACAACTCTAGCTCACACAACCCAAGCACTCACACTAGCCAACCACGACCACCAGCTTAAACTAAGTCATTAACTAGAAACTTAATATTAATCGAGCCTTTTTCCCTAAATAATTTCCATGTTAGGGAAGATAAGTTTAATCCTGCCTCTTCCGAAATCCGCTTCTCAAAAACAGACACAAGTTGATCCCATGTTTGATTGTACTCCTCAACACCGATCTTCCCTTGATTGAAACCCCCTACAAAAATAGAGTCTTGTTTATCGATCCAAGAATATTTCTCCTCATTAAGGGACACCTCTATAGGACTTCCCATAATTCTAGCAACCTCCTCCTCAATAGCATTGAGCAATAGGACCTCTTCTATCACCTCTTCATCAAAGCTTAAAAGCAGAACCAAGGACAGGAAATTCTTCTCCCCAGTCCTCAAGTAGTTCAAAGACTCCGTATCCATTCTAAGAAGATATATATGTATATATCTACTATATTCATCAAAAATAATAAATTAATACCCTTTTCATCAATGAATTAATAAACCATTTATTTCAAAAATATCAAAATTTACAAATTATAATATATCATAACATTATTCAATGTTATGAAAAGGTTATTAACAATTTAATATTCTACACATGTTTAATATTTATTCAATTCATTTCCAAAGTTAATTAATTTTATTTTATTCATTACTTTTAATGAATTTTTATTAACGTGTTCTAAATAATCATTCCCTGAATTAGAGGAATCATTCAAGTAAGAAGAATAATTAATCATATTATTAATGGATAGTTGGTATATGCCATCATTTAAGTACCCCTTCCTAAAAACAATGCTTCCCTTTGACAAGATAATAATGTAGGATCTGAATGAAACCCAAAATCCCTTCTAACATAAAAGAATAGAAACTAAATTCTTTCAAATTTTGGCTACATAGAAAACATTAAAAAGAGTGAACTTCTTCCTAGAAGTAAATTTTACTTCCATGCTTCCTTTTCTAAGGAAATTAATGTATATATTATTTTCAATGTATACTTCCTTCATGATGGTACAATCATTAAATGTTTTGAACATTGAATGATCCTTGCACACATGCACCGTTGATCCAGAATCAAGCCATTATACAATCTTCATCAAAGTCAAATTAACACCAAATATTAATGTAACTAGATTATTTTCAGTCAGTATATTTGCAGTAGGTTTATCAACATTCTTTTGATAATGACATTCCCATGCAAAATGCCTCGCTTTTCCACATACAAACCATTCTCCTTTGTTCTTAGAAGGATTTTCTTTATTCTTGAGTTGTCGAATTTTCTTCTTGAAATATAAAAAATAGTATAGTTGTATGAACCCGTTTTTTCGCTATAAAAAACTTTGGAATATTCTTGATATTATTCCAGAGCAGCGCCTTTAGACGGTGTGCGATTCCGAGCCCCGGTGCGGCTGGAATTAAATTTTTAGTGCGTTCACACTGGGAACGCCAAATAAATGAGATAAGTCCTAAACGGTGTTTCAGATCAGAATTCTGAGTGTACATATGGGTTTCAAATGAGGTTTTAACCCTAGAAATGACATAAAACATGTCGGCGCGGGACGTTGGGACCCCCCGCCCGTTACCGGAACGTTAAACGGATAAATAAATTAATTAATTTATACATTTAATGGTTAAACTCAAGTATCTCTTAAACGGTTGCTTAGATTGGAAAACCGAGGGCACCATTGAGTTCAGAGCATGTCATTTACCCTAGGAGGGGTATACGTTTTGCGGCCGCGGGCCATCTGAGAAAAATGGCCCTAGGGGCGTTTTCGTAATTTAGCGGCTTCAGACGTTAAATTTTATAACTTTTGAATGGGTCCTCGAATTAAAATTTTTGGACCGCCGTTGTTCTTGGGAGGTGGTGTTTACCCTAGGGTAGGTTTAGTCTTGACCTCAACAAAAGTTTCAGATGCGGGTTAATTTAGAGTTTTAAATTAATTATGTTTTTAATTAATTTTTTCTTACTTAAACCAAACTCTCCCCCTCCCCTCCCTTTGCTTCTCCTGGAGGAAGAGCTCTCAACCAAGGAGAGACCTCACCAACCCTCCTCCAACCTTCCTCTCCAAGGCAGAGGCAAATCCGGCACCAGCGGATCTCTCGGGAATCTTCAGGCTACGCCCATGAGGTAGGGGCTCTTCGTTTCGTGATTTAATTTAAAACAACCCCTTTGAACCCCAATTTTAGTGTCGAATTGTTGTTGTTTTGTCGAGCGAAGCCCATTTTTTTGTACTACATGTTCTAAGCTCCCAGAAGCATGTGTCAGTTTTAAAATCTGAGTCCCGAGGACCTCGCAAACGTCCATCGAAGATTGCGGGTTTAAGGATTTTTTTCGGCGGATTTTGGGTCTCCGGCTAGCGGACGGTGGCAGCACGGGTCTTCCAGGCGGCGGCAGACTCGGATCAGGCGGCAGTGCGGCGCTGCGGGCGAGCTTGGACGATGGCTGGCTGAGGCAGAGTGACTGCGGGCGTCGGTGTGGCTGGCTTCAGGGCGAGGTGCAGGCTTGCAGTCGAGCGGCAGTCTGGGACGGCTTTAGCGGGCGTCGGTGAGGGTGTGGCCGAGCGGGGGTCAGCATTGTGGTCTAGTGGCACGGAGGGCGGCGGGCTCGACGTCGAGCAGCGGAGCAGGAAGACGGGCCTGTCGCGGTCGGTGGGGAGGAGCCGAGGGGTGACCTCGGGGGCTGTGGGAGGAAACCAGGACCCGCCTTTTACGGGTCCTATTGGGCGACAGAGACCGGCCGAAAGGCCGGTCGGTTGAGGAAGACAGGACCCGCTTGGGTCCGGCGGTTTGAGGTGGGCCGCAGCCAGTGGGCTGTGGTGGGTTGGACCGGACCCGCGGCCAGGCCGCGGGCCGGCGGTCTCGACCGGCCCATTTTGGGCCCCTTGCGTTCGGGGGTCGTAACTCCTAAAGGGCGCGTCCGTTTGACACGCCGTCTGTGGCCGGGGGACCGTATCGACGGGGAGGACCTTTTAAAGTGAATTTAGGGGTTTTTCGGTTGCGCGCCCAAGGAAGGGTGACCTGATGGGATTTAATTTAATAATATTAAATTATTATTAATGTTGCGATGGACATGGCTCGCAAGCGGGACGTCCTTTTGAAGCGCCGTCAGAGGCGCAGTGGCCCCGGAGCTGAGATGGTTCTCCCAAAGTTGGTTCGGAGCCCTTGCGGTTTGGTTTCGTTGCTCGGTGGCATGAAACGCTTTATAAGAACAATTAATTACTTATTTAATTAATTGATTGATTCTTGCGTCGGACTTAACTCTGGTTTGGGATGTCCGATTGACGGGCCGTCTGCGGCAGTGTGACCCCAGTCCTCGTGCGGAATTTTTGAGATGTTTTCTGAAGTGTTCGGGTTGAAGATAGGGTGTGGGGCCCATAGGGCCTAGTTCGCACGCTTTCCAATGAAATTTCTCTTTTCCACCTGACACCCGTTTGGGGAGTTCAAGATCGGCATTCAGTGTGTTTTTTTGAGTGGATTGCAACGGCGCAATCCACCACCCTAAATTCGGGCTTCAGCCCGTTTGCGTATAACACGGGGAGTTGCAGTTTCTGCATCCGGAGTCCATTTTAGGTGTTTTCAGCGGCGTTGTGACCCTGGAATCGAGACGATGTAGTCTGGGGTGGTTCCAGGCACTGAAGATGGAGTTGAGGCATGGCCCCCACGGGCCGTCTTTTAAGCTGTGAACAGCGTACTGTGACTTTTTCATCGGGCGTCCATTCGGGGAGAATGAATAGTCAATTTGACGTGTTTCTCCGAGAGAATCATGATGGTGCAGTTCGCCCGGCCTTTTCGGAATCGTGGTGTGGGTCCCACCTGACCTGGTTATAGTGAATAGTACCTTTTTCACCGGCTGTCCATTTTGGGCGATTGAGTAGTCAATACCGTGTGTTTTTCCGAGGGGATCGCAGTGGTGTGATCTGTTTATTCAGTTTCGAGATCTTGGGGTGGTCCCCACATGGGTTGGTTATGGTGAATAGTACCTTTTTTCCGGTTGAACGTTTCAGGCGAGTAAGTAGCCTATCTCGCGTGTTTTTTCATGAGGATTACAACGATGTAATCTGTTCAGGAGAGAGAATCCTCTTACATGATCTTATTAAATGTGGAAATATGAAAGGTGCTTTGGTGGTGGTTCTTCATGATGTGTTCGGAAGCAAACCCTTGGCGTGAGATCATGTGCACTCCCGTGTGAGTGAAGTAATGCTTGAAGAGTTGTGGTTGGTCGTGCCTCAACCGTTGAAGTGGAAAGTTGGAGTTGATACGTTTACGCCTTCACGTTGACGTTGGGGGCTTTGTGCACATTAGCCTTTGGGCTAGAGACGTGGCATACATTGGGAGTATACAAGAACGTTGGGAGGTACATGTGGTTGTTTGTACCTGAGAATGTTTGTGCTCTTGGTTGGAGTTGACTTGGGGCCACACGTCGTGTGGGCCCCCTGTGCGTGTCATGTTCTTCTTTGCAAACCTTTGACCTCTCAAGGCATAGAGGGTCCTCTTGTTCACAATGGTTTAGATCAGCAGGGTTGAGTAGTTTCCCCTGGTTTTGTGATAGAGTTGGGTGGTTGCACGTTACCCACTCCGAGTTCTGTTGGCCAGTGTTTTACCATCCAGTAGGGATGGCCAGAGTAGTTCTGGGTTTACCCTCCAGCAGAGACTGGGCAGTTGGTTGCTCATCGAATTCTTCAGGTTTACCCTCCAGTAGAGACTGGGCAGTGGGTTTCTCACTGACATCTAGGGTTTACCCTCTAGTAGAGACTGGGTAGTGGGTCACCCGGCGACCTCTTAGGGTTTACCCTCCAGCAGAGACTGGGCAGTGGGTCACCCGACGACTAGAGAGTCTACCCTCCAGCAGGGCTGGGCAGTGGGTCGTCCGTCGTCTTGTTCCAGGTCTACCCTCCATTAGGTCTGGGCAGTAGGTCTCCTTTTGACTTGTTTCAGGTCTACCCACCAGTAGGGTTGGGCAGTGGGTCGCCTGATGATGTATTAGGGTTTACCCTCCAGCAGGGCTGGGTAGTGGGTCACCCATTGAAATTTCAGACTCAGTCCTTTCTACTAGGCTAGTCTGTGGCTTTACTCTGTGACTACCGAAGTGGGACCCTTGTTTGTATGGGTCAGTGATGTGACATATTTGACATTGAGCAGACCTCTCGACTGTGTGATAGTGATGAGGTGTGGTTTGACTCAACCTGAAACTCTCAAGTATGAGGGGCGCTTTCCCCACCGAGACGCGTCCTTGCGATGCGACCTAAAACCGTGCGGGAAAGCCAATGCCACCCAAAGCAGATAGTACCAATTTGCAGTGATTTGAGCCCCTTGACTTGCAGTTCGGGGCAGACATGTGGGATGTTGGGCATCGATGGTGTTTACTTCTGGTACTGTTGGCTACTCACTTTCTTGGGCTGAGCTACGGTTTGAAGATTCCATTACGATCTTGTTTGGGCTTCTTGATTGAGCATATATATATATGTATACATTGTTCCAGTGGCCACTTCTTGGGATTGATTACTCTCCCTCCAGGAGAGGCGAAGACGCGTGGGGTATGCCACGTGCTTTCCATGTATAGCATCTTGTGGTTGGATGATTCTACTCTCCTTCTATATATAGCGAAGACTCGACAAGAAGTTCATCTTCTCACTGTTTCCAAATCCTTGTGTCTGGATGAGTCTACCTCTTTTCTCTTGCTGGGTTGAGCTGGACTCTCTACTGTTACTCTACTGCACTCCTTGTTGTACTCTTTACTGCCCTCTCGGTTGTACTCCTTTACTTTCCCCTATTCGATCTACTTCTCACCCTTCGGTACCTCCTTTTTTTCTCCCTCGAGCCTTCGGAGTATCCTACTGAGTATTTTTTGTACTCACCCCTGCTTGGTCTTTGCCTGCACTTGGTGTGCCCTTGAAAACAACGGACAGGTTGGTCGTGACTTTAGTGGAGTTTGGGAGTTCGGGAGCTTGGACCGCGTGTGGTGGTCGTAGTCGGGTTCTAGGTGTGGGACTCTCCCAGGTGTTTGATTTTGTTTACCTATTGCTGGTTTTTGGAACTTTTTGGTTGGGCACATGTTTTTCCCCTTTACTTTTTAGTTTACCTTCAACTCCTGCTTTGTACTGTTAGAGGTCGATGCACTTTGTGGTTTATTTATAGAAGTTTGAACTTTACTTCTCTTTTTTACTCTACACTATTACATTGAGTGGGCTGCGTGTGTGTGTATATAGGTACTCAGGAAAAGGCCTCCCCGAGTTGTTTAGCATTCGGTGCTTGTCGCCTGCCCCTGGCCTATGGAGGCGGGCTTGGGGTAGTTGCAACTCGAGCCCGGGTAGGGTGAGGTCGTGACAAAGTGGTATCAAATGTGGTTCGTTCCTTGGGAAGTTGTTCGGACGTCCCTAAAAAGGAATTGTTTGGGGATTTAGGGCAACAGTGTAAACATTTCTCGAGAGTGGCTCTCAGGCCAGGGAGTCCAGTGATGGTGTGGCGGCTGACGTATCCATTCACCAGGACCCTGATAACAAGTTTGTCGACTTGACTAGATGAGACACTCGTTGAAGGGAAAATTTGTTTGTGCATCATATCGGATTGATTCTTTGACTGTCCTTATTGAGTCAGCTCCCCATTGTTGTGACTATTATATACATATATGCTAATCTGACCGCGGAACTCCTTGATAACATTCATGATGTCTCCGCGAAGACAGCCAGCCAGGATACCATCTTTGGTTCGTGACGACGACCCTGTGAGCTATGAGGGATGAGTCCAGGACCCATCATGCGATCCCTTTCTTTGGGTGGTCTGGTAGCAGCACCCCCACCTAGTGAGCAGCAGACAGTTTCAGCAGAGCAAACTGAGCTTGAGTGCAGGTTGAGCGTGCTCCGTGAGTTCCAGCGACAGAGACCGCTGAGGTTCAGTGGTGACCCAGACCCTCAGGTAGCAGAGCTTTGGCTAGAGATAGTGTTTTTCCTCTTCAGGCTTTTGCATACGCCGGTAGATCTTATGGTGGCTTTGGCAACCAGCCTTTTTCCCGGGGTAGCTTGGCATTGGTGGAGTCTGGTGACTCAGTTTCTTGACGAGTCGTCGCTTTCGTAGGGTGACTTTCAGTTGTTGTTTCATGAGGAGTTTTTTCCCTCCTGCTTGTGCTCCTTTCGGATTCAAGAGCTCCTGCAATTTCAGCAGGTAGGAATGATGGTGGTCGAGTATGCGGCTAGTTTCACAGACCATGCACGCTTTTACCCGGACATAGTCCATGACGGCAACTTCCGAGCGCGGAAGTTTGAGCAGGGTCTCCGTCAAGAGATTAGTGCTATCATAGTACCCTTGGGCATTTCCACTTATGCCGAGGTGCTAGAGTAGGTGCTGGTGATGGAGAGCTTCCTATCATGCTTTAAAATTAGTGGTGGTAGTAGGCACGATGGAGCCGAGACGTCTGCCATAGCTAGCGGGCGTCAGCAAGAATAATCTCTACACAAGTGGCTTTATGACAACAGGACTCATGGGTGTGGTCATACACCACTGTGGCGCCAGAGGGCACCAGTGTAGCCCGGAGAGATTTGGTGTCATGCTTGCGACGAGCGAGGTCACTTGGCACAGGACTGTCCGACCAGGCATGCGGAGAGCATCGGGCAGGCAGCAGGTGCACCACCATGACGGTGGCAGCGCCGTGATCGGAGTAGTACCCAGAGAGGTGGTGCTAGCAGAGGAGCGGGAGGAGCTGGTATTGGGGGACGACATCACGAGGTCTTCTCATCACCACTAGGCGATCCACGTCAGATTCCGGGAGCTAACGGTTGGGACCGTGGACAGCTGCGAGCTTTGGATGTCTACGATCATGCAGAGCATGAAGTGGCAAGAGGTACGCTCTAAATCTCTTCTACTTTTTGCTGTAGAATTCTTAGACTTTGGGTGTGGAATGATTTTTCTCCCTACTGGTTTATTGGGTTGTTACGAGGGTGGCGTGGGGCATCAGTGCGGCCCTGTGTCTGTATAGTAAAAGGCGTGGAACCTTTATCTTCAGTTGATGGTGTCAACTCCATCACTTTCTGAGCGTGTAAGAGAGTCTTGGTTGCGAGACATCAACTGTGGAATCTTACGTGACCAGATATCCTTGAGTGTTTCACCATATGGATATTCTGAAGGAGTGAATCACCAGGCCTTGTTCCAGGTCTGGGAGGTGATTCCATTAGCAGCATGCGATGTAGAGGTTCGGTCAGGGAGTTGAGCTACCCGTGAGGTCCTTCGGACCACTTGAGAGCGTGCAAAGGGATTGCGAGGTTCCCTACCGCCTTGCCCTAACCCCAAATTCTAGAGTGGGTGCACGACATATTTCGTGTGGCTTACCTGAGGAGATGTGTGCATGCTCCCATGCACGTCATCGGCAAGGGCATACCTCGCGTTAATAGACCAAATCCCTTGGTCTATGTGTGGTGACGCGGTACTGTGCATGACTTCTTCTGGGTACGGAAGTGCCAGGTGTTGGCTTCGTACCCTGAGTTGTTCCCTATTTTTGCTTTTCGAGGAAAAAAACATGAAGGAGTAAATGATGTAAGAACCCAGTTTTTGGGTATAAAAGACTTTGGAATATTCTTGATATTATTCCAGAGCAGCACCTTCAGACGACGTGCGATTCTGAGCCCCGGTGTGGCCGGAATTAAATTTTCAGTGTGTTCACACTGGGAACGCCAAATAAATTGGATAACTCCTAAAAGGTGTTTCGGATCAGAAGTCAGAGTGTACGAATGGGTCCTAAATGGGGTTTTTACCCTAGGAACGACATAAAACATGTCGGTGCGGGACGTTGGGACCCCTCTCCCGTTACCGGAACGTTAAACGGATAAATTAATTAATTAATTTTTTCGTTTAATGGTTAAACTCAAGTATATCTTAAATGGTTGCACGAATTGGAAAACCACGGGACCCGTTGAGTTCATAGAATTCTGTTTACCCTAGGAGGGGTATAAGTTTCACGGGGCGCGGCCATCTGAGAAAAATGGCCCCAGGGGCGTTTTTGTAATTTAGCAGCTTCGGACGTTAAATTTAATAACTTTTGAACGGGGCCTCGGATTTATATTCCGAGACCATAGTTGTGCTCAGGAGGTGGTTATTACCTTAGGGGAGGTTTAGTCTTGACCTCGCCAAAAGTTTCGGATGCAGGTTAATTTAGTGTTTTAAATTAATTAAGTTTTTAAATAATTTTTTCCTACTTAAACCAAACTCTCCTCCTACCCTCCCTTTGCTTCTCCTGGCGGAAGAGCTCTCAACCAAGGAGAGCCCTCACAAACCCTCCTCCAACCTTCCTCTCCAAGGTAGTGGCAAATCCGGCACCAGCGGATCTCTCGCGAAGCTTCGGGATATGCCCATGAGGTAGGGGTTCTTCGTTTCGTGATTTAATTTCAAACCTCCCCTTTGAACAAAAATTTTAGTGTCGAATTGTTGTTTTTTTGTCGATCGAAGCCCATTTTTTTGTATTACATGTTCTAAGCTCTCCGACACATGTGTCAGTTTTGAAATCTGAGTCCCGAGGACCTCGCAAATGTCCATCAAATATTGCGGGTTTAAGGATGTTTTCCGGCGGATTTGGGGTCTCCGGTGAGCGGATGGCGGCATCGCGGGTCTTCCAGGCGGCGGCGAACTAGGCTCAGGTGGTGGTGCGGCGCTGCGGGCGATCTTGGAAGGTGGCTGGCTGAGGTGGAGCGGTTGCGAGCGTCGGCGCGGCTGGCTTTAGGGAGAGGCGCAGGCTCGCGGTCGAGCGGCGGTCTGGGGCGGCTTCAACGGGCGTCGGCGAGGGTGAGGCCGAAAGGGGGTCGGCGGCGCGGTCGAGTAGCATGGCGGGCTGAGGGCTCGGCATCAAGCGGTGGAGCAGGCGGACCGGCCTGTCACGGTCGGCCGGGAGGATCCGAGGTGGCGACCTCGGGGGCAGCGGGAGGAAACCAGGACTCTCCTTTTGCAGGTCCTGTTGGGCAACGGAGACCAGCTGAAAGGTCGGTCAGTTGAGGAAGACCGGACCCACTCGGGTCTGGTAGTTTGAGGTGGGCCGCGTCCAGTGGGCCGTAGCAGGTTGGACCGAACCCGCGGCCGGGCCGCGGCGGGTTGGACCGGACCCGCGGCCGGGCCATGGGCCTGCAGTCGGGACCGGGTCGGCCGGTCTGGACTGGCCCATTTTGGGCCCCTTGCGTTCGAGGGTCATAACTCCTAAATGGCGCGTCCGTTTGACGTGCCGTCTGCAGCTGGGGGACCGTATCAATGGGGCGGCCCTTTTAAAGTGAGTTTAGGGGTTTTTCGGTTGCGTGCCCGAGGACGGGTGACCTGGGGGGCTTTAATTTAATAATATTAAATTATTATTACTGTTGCGACGAACGTGGCTCGCAAGCTGGACGTCCGTTTGAACCACCGTCAGAGGCGCAGTGGCCCCGGAGCAGAGACGATTCTTCCAAAGTTGGTTCGGAGCCCTTGCAGTTTGGTTTCGTTGCTTGGTGGCACGAAACGATTTATACGAACAATTAATTAATTATTTAATTAATTAATTGATTCTTGCGTCGGACTTAACTATGGTTTGGGATGTCCGATTGATGGGCCGTCAGCGGCACCGTGACCCCTGGCCTCGTGCAGACTTTTTGAGATGCTTTCTGAAGCGTTCGGGTTGGAGACAAGGTGCGGGCCCCACAAGGCCTAGTTCGCATGCATGAAATGTCTCTTTTCCACCCAACATCTGTTTGGGGTGTTCGAGCTCTGCATTCACTGTGTTTTTCTGAGTGGATTGCAACGGCGTAATCCACCCACCTAAATTCGGGCTTGAGGTGTGGGCCCCACGGGTCCCCGTTTGCGTATAACGCAGGGAGTTGCATCTTCTTCATTCGGAGTCCGTTTTAGGCACCGTCAGTGGTGTTGTGACCCTAGCATCAAGATGTTGTAGTTCGGGGTAGTTTCAGGCGCTGAAGATGAAGTTGAGGCGTGGGCCCCACGGGCTGTCTTTTAAGCTGTGAACAGCGTACTGTGACTTTTTCATCGAGCATCCGTTCGGGGTGAATGAATAGTCAATTTGATGTGTTTCTCCCAGAGCATCGTGATGGCGCAGTTCACCCGGCCTTTTTCGGGATCGTGGTGTGGGTCCCACCCGACCTGGCTACGGTGAATAATACCTTTTTCACCGGGTGTCCATTTTGGGCGATTGAGTAGTCAACCTCGTGTGTTTTTTCGAGGGGATCATAGTGGTGTGATCCGTTAGTTCAGTTTCAGGATCTTGGGGTGGGCCCCACACGGGTTGGTTACGGTGAATAGTACCTTTTTCAACGGTTGACCGTTTCAGGCGAGTATGTATTCTATCTCGCATGTTTTTCCATGACGATTACAACGGTGTAATATGTTCAGGAGAGAGGAGCTTCTTACATGATCTTATTAAATGTGGAAATATGAAAGGTGCTCCAGTGGTGGTTCTTCTTGCTGTGTTTGAAAGCGAACCCATGGCGTGAGATCATGTGCACTCCCGTGTGAGTGAAGTAATGCTTGAAGAGTTGTGGTTGGATTTGCCTCAGCCGTTGTGGTGGAAAGTTGGAGTTGATACATTTACGCCTTCACGTTGAAGTTGGGGGCCGTGTGAGTGAAGTAATTCCTGAGAACGATTGTGCGCTTGGTTGGAGTTGACTTGGGGCCACACGTTGTGTGGGACCCATGTGCGTGTTGTGTTCATCTTTGCATACCTTTGACCTCTTGCGGCATAGAGGGTCCTCTTGTTCACGATGGTTTAGACCAGCAGGGTTGAGTAGTTTCCCCTGGTTTTGTGTCGGAGTTGGGTGGTTGCACGTTACCCACTCCGAGTTCTGTTGGCCAGTGTTTTACCATCCAGTAGGGATGGCCAGATCAGTTGTAGGTTTACCCTCCAGTAGAGACTGGGTAGTGGGTTGCTCATCGACTTCTTCGGGTTTACCCACCAGTAGAGACTGGGCAGTGGGTTGCTCACTGACTTTTAGGGTTTACCATCTATTAGAGACTGGGCAGTGGGTCACCAGACGACCTCTTAGGGTTTACCCTCCCGTAGAGACTAGGCAGTGGGTCACCCAATGACTTGAGGTTCTACCCTCCTGTAGGGCTGGGGAGTGGGTCGCCCATCGTCATGTTCCAGGTCTACCCTCCAGAAGGTCTGGGCAGTGGGTTGTCTATCGACTTGTTCCAGGTCTACCCTCCAGCAGGGCTGGGCAGTGGGTCACCTGATGATGAATTAGGGTTTACCCTCTAGCAGGGATGGGTAGTGGGTCTCCCATAGGCATTTCAGACTCAGTCCTTTCTACTAGGCTAGTCTCTGGCTTTACTCCGTGACTTCCAGAGTGGGACCCTTGTTTGTACGGGTCAGTGATGTGACAACTTTGACTTTTAGCAGACCTCTCGACTGTGTGACAGTGACGACGTGTGGTTTGACTCAACCCGGAAATCTCAAGTACAAGGAGCAATTTCCCCACCGAGACGCATCTTTGCGATGTGACCTAAAACCATGTGGGAGAGTCAGTGCCGCCCAAAGTAGATAGTATCAAGGTGCGGTGATTTGAGCCCCTTAACTTGCAGTTCGGGGTAGATGTGTGGGATGCTGGGCATCGATGGTGTTTACTTCTGGGCCTGTTGGATACTCACTTTCTTGGGCTGAGCTACGGGATGGAGATCCCCTTACGATCTTGTTTGGGCTTCTTGATTGAGCATATATATATGTATACATTGTTCCAGTACCAACTTCTTGGGCTTGGTTACTCTCCCTCCAGGAGAGGCGAAGACGCGCGAGGTATGCCACATGCTTTCTGTGTCTAGCTTCTCATGGTTGGACGAGTCTACTCTCCTGCTATATGTAGCGAAAACTCGACGAGAAGTTCATCTTCTCACAGTTTCTAGCTTCTTTTATCTAGACGAGTCTACCTCCTTTCCCTTGTTGGGTTGAGATAGACTCTCTACTATTACTCTATTGCACTCGTTGTTGTACTCTTTACTACACTCTCGGTTGTACTCCTTTACTTTCCCCTGTTCGATCTACTGCTCACCCTTTGGTACCTCCTTTTTTGCTTCCTCGAGCCTTCGGCGTATCCTATTGAGTATTTTTGTACTCACCCCTGCTTGGGCTTTGCCTGCACTTGGTCTGCCCTTACAGACGACGGACAGGTTGGTCATGACTTCAGTGGAGCTTGGGAGTTCGGGAGCTTGGACCGCGTGCGGTGGTCGTAGTAGGGTTCCAGGTGTGGGACTCTCCCAGGTGTTTTTTTTGTTTACCTGTTGCCGGGTTGTGGCAATTTTCTGTTTGGGCACATGTTTTTCCGCTTTAATTTTTAGTTTAACTTCAGCTCTTGCTTTGTACTGTTAGAGGTCGATGCACTTTGTGGTTTATTTATAGCAGTTGGAACTTTACTTCTCTTTTTACTATGCACTATTGCATTGAGTGGGCGGCATGTGTGTGTACAGGTACTCAGGAAAAGGCTTCCTAGAGTTGTTTAGCCTTCGGCGCTTGTCGCCAGCCCCTGGCCTATGGAGGCGGGCTTGGGGTAGTTGCGTCTCGAGCCCGGGTAGGGTCGGGTCGTGACAATAGTTCTGCCTTTCCCTTAAAGGTATTAATCTTGGTATCAAATTGTGAATTCATGACCACATCTCTCGACATAGATTCTTCTTCAATAAACTACTATAGATAGCTCTTTTAAATGCTCTAGAAACTGCTTTTAACAGCACTAAGAAGGTGATGTAAATCGCAGTGAAGAGAAAGGTGGGTCCCCTTTAACAATGCTATTTTTAGCACTGATAAAGGACTCATGTATCAGGGCTTTAATTAGCACTCATAAAGGGTGACTTTATCAGTGCTCAAAATAGTGTTGATAAAGGCCTAGATGGCTGGGGTGTGTTGTTTATAAAACAGCACACCTAGCCAAAAACCAGCACAAAAATGAGCACATTATACACAACACACAAAACAATGGAAAATATAGAAATCTAAGCCACTAAAATTCTCACAACACATAAATACAAATCTGTACACGATGATTCCATCTAAACCATAACAAAAAAGGTCAAAACATACAAGTATTAAAGGCAAGCTTAATAGAGCATAAATAACTTTAATATCAATTAAAATTTTAAAACAAATTTGAATTGATTCAAGAAAGACCAATACAATAGTGCACATATAGTGAATTCCAAGTTAATACGTATATAGGGAAGGAATATCGCATGGTTTCACTATAATAAATAAAGAAGATTATAATAAATGTGGGATAGGAACAAAGTAGGACAAATGAAACACATACACGACCCAAATGATGAAAAAACAAGCATCACACACAAGGGATTGACATCATTAATACCAAAATATTCACCCATGGTATATACAAATGAACACTTCTATATTCATTTCAAACAATGTTTTATATAATCACATTTACAATTATCCAACAAATAGTTAAAAACATTAATGTTTCATGTTTTGACGTCCGTGATCCCCTCTCAAAAGATGTATTCCCATGGTATCTTTTTCCATACAAATCATCCCAACATGAGAAAAATATTCCACCTATATAATAGAACAAATTATAATGTCAGTAATACTACAAAGAAATAAATTATACATTAATTTGAAAGAATACATTAATAAAATGTAAATTTTTAATAAAGACACATTTGGAGTTATACCGGTCACATTGTGCATCGTATTGATGTGGGGTTGATTCCTAGAAATCCCAAATGAGTCATGGGTCATTGTTCTAATGTATCAAAATAATATGAATGTGTTTTCTCTTTTTTTAGAATGTTAGTTCTGTTTTTTTACTAAAATGTCATTTCAAACTGGAAAAAAAAAATTTGAGTCATAATGGTCGCATCGTGTTTCAGTTTTACATGAGACTACTTCATACATGACACAAAGGATTTACGAATCATTGTCCAAAATTATAAAGAATATAGGAGGGAGTTTTCTTGGTTTTCAGTGAGTGACATATTTTGAGCTAAAATGTCAATTTTAAACTAATAATGGACACTTTTAGTCATACTGATCAGCTATTCCTCAGATTGAGGTGTGGTTGATTCCTACACATCACAAATGACTCTTGGGCCGTTTTTATAAAGTATCAAAACAATTCGAATGTGTTTACATAGTTTTCTGTATGTCATTTGTTCTTTTCACTTATATTAAAGTCAATTTTAAATAAAAAGACAAATTTGGAGGTATAGCGGTAACATCGTGCATTTTATTGAGTTTTTGATGATTCCTACACATTACAAATGATTCAGGGATCATTTTACTAAAGTATCAAAACAATACAAATGTGTTTCTTTGGTTTTCAGTATGCCAGTTGTGTTTTTTTACTAAAATAACATTTCAAACTGGAAACACTCATTTTGAGTCATATCAGTCGCATTGTGTGTTGGTTTGACATGAGACTACTTCATACACATTACAAAGGACTTATGAATCATTATCTTAAATTGTGAAGATAATCGGAGTATGTTTTCATGGTTTTCATTGAGTGACACGTTTTGAGCTAAAATGTCATTTTCAAACTGAAAAAAATAGTTTTAGTCATACCGATCACACTACGCGTCAGATTGAGGTGGGGTTGATTACAATACATCACAAATAACTCATGGATAGTTTTACTAATGTATAAAAATAGTACAAATTATTTTACTTAGTTTTCAAAATGTCACTTGTTATTTTTATTTAAATAATGTCAATTTTAAATAAAAAGACACATTTTGAGTTATACCAGTCACACCATGCATTTTATTGAGGTGCGGTTGACTTCTACACATCATAAATTAATCATGGATAATTTTCCTAAATTATCAAAAAAATCTGAATGTGTTTTCTCATTTGTTTAGTATCCTAGTTGTGTTTTTTTACTAAAATATCATTTCAAATTGGAAACACGCATTTTGAGTCAAATTGTCAACATCAAGCATCATTTTTACATGATACCACTTCATACACATCACAAAGAACTCAAGAATCCTTGTTTGAAATTACGAAGAAAATCGAAGCGTGTTTTTTTTATTTTCAATGAGTGACATGTTTGGAGCCACTACTACAAAAACGAGCAAGAGAAGCCCCAACCTTTTAACAGTGCTAAAAAAAGAGCTGCTAAAGGGGGCCTTTATCAGTGCTAAAAAAAGCACTCATAAAGGCCCACCCTTTATCGGTGCTTTTTTTAGCGCTCTTAAAGGGGACCCCTTTATCTGCGCTTTTTTTAGGAGCACTGATAAATGGGGGATTTATCAATTCTTTTTCCTAGCACTCATAAATTTTATGTTTCAAAAAAATCATGAAATATAATATATTGTTATATAAGTATATTTATATTGGTATAAATATAATATATATTTTTTAAATATGTTTTCGATAAGTATAAATAGACTATTACATTTAATATATAAGAAATTTAGTGAAAATGTCTTTAAAATATTTTAAAAAATATTATTAATTAATAATTTTCTAATTATCATTGATTAATAATAATTTAATAACAATTTGAAGACTCAAAAAATCAAATAATAATAATAAAAGATCTAAAATAAGTTGAAAATGTAACTCAAACTTCAAACGGCCATAACTTTTGATTCGGGTGTCCATTTGAGCTCTACAACATATCAAATCGAAGCCTACGACTAGATCTATGTGATAGTGACCAAAAGGAACCTCATGTCACACATTTCAAGGCCATAAAATGCCCAGAAGTCCTCCAAAACTGATTTTTTTGCCGGGATACCCCGATTTGTTAACATTCAAATAAGTATAACTTCTGATATGAATGTCTGTTGGGCCTGTACCACATATCATATCGAAGGTTTTTCATTTTCTTCAATTTTACTGGTTTTATAGTTGAAACGGGCTTCTTCATTTGAAGTTATGGTCTTTTTGACATTCTATGGCTTTTCAAATACACATATATATATGTATTTATTCGTAAATATATATGTGTCTGTGTGTTTGTTTGTGTGTGTGTGTGTGTTGTATATATGTATGTATGTATGTATTTATTTATTTATAAACACGCATAAAAAACATATTTTATAAATGTATTTAAAATTAATCTTATAAATATATATTAATATACAAATAAATATACAGATAAAAAATTATAACTATATATATATATATTTTAATATACGAATGAATATATACATACTAATATATGAATAAATATATATGTATTAATATAACTAAATATATTTATATTAATATAAATCTATATTAATATACAAATAAGTATAACTATATATATATATATATATTAATATATATTAATATACGAATAAATATATATATAAATTAATATATGAATAAATATATATGTATTAATATAACTAAATATATTTATATTAATATGGATCTATATTAATATATGAATAAATATAACTATATAACTATATATATATAGATATATCATTAAATAGAGAAAAAAACAAAATAGCGTAGTGGTAAAGGTGCAGGCGTGCAAGGGGGGAGGTCGCGGGTTCGAGTGCAGGTGGAAGCAAGGAGGTCCACGCATGTGGGGGATGCGCGGGAAGGGCACCGCGTGGGAGAGTGTGAGGGGGGGGGGGGGGTCCACCTAGCGCTGATAGGGGGGGTCAAGTGCTGTTAAAAGCTCCCCCCCCCCCCCGCATTAGATAATTCTTTTTTATTTTAATTTTTTAATTTTTTTTTGACTTCTATCAGTACTTTTTAAAAGCGCTGATAAAGGACCCCTTTTATCCACACTAAAAAAAGTGTTGATAAAGGGGTCGTTTATCACTGATTTTTTAGCACTGATAAAAGGTGTCTTTATCAGTGATTTTCTGAGCACTGATAAATGGGACACCCCTTTATCTTCACCTCGATTAACAACTCTTTTTTTAACATTGTTAATACACTTTTCTAGCATTGATAAAGGCTATATTTGTAGTAGTGAGCTAAAATGCCAATTTTAAACTGATAACAGACATTTTTAGTCATACCGGTCACACCGTACATCATATTTGGGTGGGGTTGATTCCTGAATGTCAAACATGACTCAGGGATCATTTTCCAAAATTCTCAAAAACAATACGAATTCTTTTTCATGGTTTTTAGTATGTCACTTATTTTTTTACTTAAATTAATGTCAATTTTAAATAAAAAGACACATTTGGAGTTATACCGGACACACTATGCATTGTATTGAGGTGGGGTTGACTCATATACGTCAAAAATGACTCTTGGATCATATTCCTAAATTATAAAAATAATCTAACTGTGTTTGCTAGATTTTCAGTATGTCAGTTGTGTTTTTTTACTAAAATATCATTTCAAACTGAAAACACGTATTTTGAGTCAGACAAGTCACATCGTTTATCGGTTTGACATTAAACTGCTTCATACATGTCATAAAGAAATTATGAATCATTGTAATAAATTATGAATAAAATTGGAGGGAGTTTGTTTGGTTTTTAGGGAGTGACATGTTTTGAGTTAAAATGTCGATTGTAAACTGATAATGAACTCTTTTCATCATACCAGTCACACCGTTCATTGGATTGAGGTGTGGTTGATTCCTACAAATCAAAAATGACTGATGGGTCATTATCCTAAAGTATCAAAACAATCCAAATGCGTTTACATTGTTTTCAGTATGTCACTTGTTCTTTTTGCTCAATTTAATGTTGATTTAACATAAAATTACACACATAAAGTCATAATTTTTACATCGCACATTGGATTGTGGTGTGGTTGAATCCTACACATCACAAATGACTTATGGATCATTTTCCTGGTGTATCAAAACAATCCGAATATGTTTGCTCAGTTTTCACTATGTCACTTGTTCTTTTTTCTAAAAATAATGTCATTTTTAAATAAAAAGAGACACTTTGAGTCAAACTGGTCACATCGTGCATCGTATTGAGGTCTTATTGATTCCTACACACTTCAAATTACTTATGGATCATTTCCTTAATGTATCAAAACAAAATAATGTGTTTTCTCAGTTTTTAGTTTGTCAGTTACTCTGATACAAACTATATTGACCCAGACATTTCATACATAGATATCACATCTTAGTAGATTAATATTCCTTATATAACATAATGATACATGCCAGAATAGTTTAGGTCTAGTGCATTTGGAAACTTGGAAACATAAAGAACTAGTTCATAAGAGTTTCTTATTAAGTTATTCTTTACTGAAAAGAGACATCACTTCTAAAACCATATTCATAAGGTAAAATTCAATGTCTGCATCACTGATTTGATAAAATTATCACCTTCATGATGGGATCTTAAACAATGATTCAAGCATATGAGAAAATCCCCTTTTTAAAATCATGCTCACATAAAAACTATTTTATAACATGCTTCACATTACATCCACAATTTAAAGACGCATTTAAGGTACACAACAAGGAAGCCAACACTCAATAAAATTCATTTCCCTTGGAGAAATCATTTTTCATCACATTTTTACCTTTTTAACTCATTTGAAAAAACAATTCCCTCCTTTCACAAAAAGCATAAAACATTCTCAAGGGACACCACCACAAAAACATAAGAAATATAACCAATTTCTTTTCAAAAACCAACATTCATCACATATGCATGTCAAGTAATTTCCAAAACATGTTTCGCACCACATGATTAATCGATGGAACACATTTAAGAAAACAAGCAAGTATATCCAAATCATCTAATAATGTAAATGCATGGAATCACCAACCTCACACTTGAAAAACTTCGAAAATCGGTGTGAAACCACAACCGCACCTCAACAAGACCCTATTAAGGTAATATCCAAACTCAAACATGAATATTTCAACAAAAAATAGATGATCGGACCAACATTATTTCAAATAACCCACTGGAAAATAAGAACTCAAGAAGGGGTGAAGAGAAACCCCAAAAAGAGGGAGAAATCAAGTGAAACGAGACTTACATGATGTTTCCTTAATGAAATGGAGTAAAAACCACCCAAAGACTGGGGTATAAGGGCTTCAAGAAAGCTTGGAGGGGGTTCACAGTGGAAATGAGTTCGCGGTGGAGGAGCGGTCTTGGCGGAGGAGGGGTCACGGTGGAGGTGGGTTCGTGGTGGAGGAGCGTGTGCGGCGAAGAAGCGTTCATGGTGGATGAGGGTTTGACAACGCATGGGTCGACTTCCGCTAGATCTTGACGGGTGCGATGAAGGAGAAGACTGTTAGGGGTTCTTTATAAAACCCGGTGGACCTTTTATCAATGCTAAAATAAAAAGCACTGGTAAAATATTTATTTATCAGAGCTAAAAAAGAGCTGATAAAAATAATAATTATTATATATATTTATAAAATTATATATATGATAAATATATATAATAAATATATTAATTATATATATTTATAAGATTATAGATATATGTGACTATATTTCTTTTAATTTTATTATTATTTAATTGAATAGATATGTATTTATAATTATTTAAATAAATAAATATTTATTTATTTACTTAAATAATTATAAAATTATAACAAATTTATATTTCTGATGTTTTTAATTTCATTAATATATTTATTATAATTTTATAATTATATTAATATATCTATATTTATTTATTATTATAAATATATTTTTTTTTATTTTTTTATCAATATTTTTATATATTTATAAATATATTTAATTAATTATATATAACATTATATATGAAAATAATAAATATTTTTTTATAAATTAATAATTATTTAAATAAATAAATATTTTTTTATAAATTAATAATTATTTAAATAAATAAATATTTATGTATATTTATAACTATAGATAAATATATATTTATTTGTAATTAAAAAATATAATTAAAAAATATTTATTTATAGATTTAATTATATATATATATATACAATTATAAAATTATAAAAAATATATTTATAATTTTATAAATATTTATAATTAATATATATATTATAATTTTTTAATAATTTTAATACATATATATTTTTTTAGGAATTATAATTATAACTATTTGTATTTATTTATAAATATATGTATATGTTTATTAATATATTTACTTAATTATATATATTTATAACTTTATAAGTATAATAAATATATTTATTATAATTTTATAATTGTTGACATATATTTATATATATATTTATAGTTATAATTATAACTATATATATAATTATATACGTATTTGTTGTAATTTTATAATTATTTATATATTAATTTTTTGTAATTTTATAATAGTTTATATGGGGTAACATGAATTAATCATATACCTAGTAAAGTATACATAATAAAAAACAAGCCATCACATATAGTGTAACACCCCAAGCTTCCACGATACGCTTCTCTTTCAGTAATGCAATAACTTGCATTGTACGCAAGTTCGAGATTCTAACAAACCGCGACCAATCAAAATAGCCATTATGAATAGTAATACCAACTTTTTGAAATTATATATATTTTATATTTCAAAATGGACTTCATTTTTGTATTCGTAATATCGAAATTACCCTAAGTTGAATTTTTTGTAATTTTCTGAGAACTTCCAATTTTTTATGAATAGTGAAAAATACTTAAAACAATTTTTTTAATCAAAATAATTTATAGTGATAAATTATACTATTGTGTGGTTTTAAAGTATAATTAGAACATATTTTTACCATTTTATCCAATGGTGGTCATTATAATTAATTTCACTTTGAAATTGGACATAAACAATTGTCAATCTTTTGATATATATTGTTTCTTAAAAACACGCTATTTGTTGTGACAACGAGAATTAATTATAAAATTAATTAATGAAACTTATATGCTTGTAATTTTGTAAAATAGACATCATTTTTTAATTTGTAAAATCAATTATAGCTTAGGGTGAAATTTTGGCATTGTTCTGAAAAACTTCAATTTTTGATGAATAGTGAAACTACTAATTGGTAGTTAAAAAACTGCTTTTTCGTTTAAATGAAATATTACCACTTCTGTGATTTGATTTTCAAAAATCCAACATACATGGTTGTCGTTAGAAAGTAAAATGTGGTTCAATGGGATTAAAATAATTTTTTTGGTGAATAGTAACTTTTAAGTTTAATTAATCGTGATTAAAGGTAATTAGTGAAATTTAAGGTAAAAATGATATTATAAAAATATGAAAATACCTTTACACTTGTCCTAACCCTATTGGATGAGTCATGGCTGACCAAAACAATCCATGGGTCAACTTGGGGACCCCATGGAGCCACTTTGGTAGGAAAATGACATTAAAAACTTTTTATTTAATGTTAAAATAAAAAATGTCACAAACATGAGTCGTTTTACTAAAATAATTTTTTAATGGGGTTATACAAGTCATATTTTTTACTATAAATATTCATTAGAAAGATAAAAAGATTTCCTACATCATGATATTTGTTTATAATTTTTAGACTTTAAATAAATTAAATTTTTAATGACACCATGATGATGCAGCGATTACCTCATTAATTAACGACTTTAATAAAATGTAAGTATAATGTAAAATCTAAGAATTACACTTGTCCAAAGCCTATTGGATGAATATATTTAGAACCCTTATCAACTTAGCCTCTAAATATATAAGTTTGGAACCTTTAAAATCCGAAACTCATTATATAATAAAGTAACATTTCATTACTTTCCAAGAGTGCCCCTCCTCTCCTCTTATAAAAGGCCCCCACCACTACCACCTTATTCACAACTTCCAAGCCATTTGGATCGGCCAACATCTGCCCAAATACTCTCCCAACTTCCCTCTATTACTCCTAGAAGCCTCACTTTGGGCAGAATGCTTCCCAAGGAATCCTTTGGCTCAAATCATAAAAGAGTTACCCGATTTTAAGGTAATGTCTTCTCTTATGTTATTTTGTTTTATTTTGCTTCTCCAACACCCAAAACTCTTTTTATTAATTTATTTTGTATCAAAAAAAGTATCCTCAATATACTATGATGTTGTTATAATAATGGTTCGAGCTACACTTACACACACTTACATCTAATGGTTAAAGAACATACTGTTTCTGTGGATGGCGAATTTCTGACTCACGAAACGATGATTGTTCAACACTCATATAACACCTTTAAAGGTGGTCATTAAGATGTCACTATATTTATATATGATATATAATATGTTTATTTTTTACTTAATCTTCTGTATTTTTCATTTGTGGCATACCTTTATGGTTTCCATTATTGGTAAACGCGATATCTTCATTTTAGGAAGTGCGGACTACCGCCCCCTCAAAGTGATTTGAATCGTTAATGTCATATGTGGGATGTATAAAGGATGGAGTAAATGGTATTATACATTATATTATACTGGAATTATATTATACCTTTATATAATTATAACTTCATTCCATTAAATACGAAATAGAAATGAAAGTAGAGTTCATGCGTACGTACGGCTTACCGTCTCCATGAACGGTGCATGTCATTTCTTACCTCTAAATGTTATGTAATATTATAAATGAATGTATATACTGGATAAATATGATGTATATTATTTCTTCATTATGAATATAATTATGGATATAATGGATATTTTACCACATGAACAAAGTGTAATTATAAGAAGTTTATTTTTGACTCAAGTACCTAAGATCGACAAAACGACCGTTATTAACTTAAATAATTACATAATGTTCATAACATGGTAATAAGTGATATAAAAGGAATAATGAACTTGAAAAATGTTCTTAAACTGGTAGATATTAACTCTAGTTTATTATTCAAGAGGTTAAAGAGCGGTCGAGTCAAGTCGGACATGAGGTAAGGGAATTTCTTAACCCAATTTCCATTCATTGGTTTAATCTCCTACTTTCAAATTATGTCATGATATTATTATGTCCTACCTTGTATTTGTACTTTATTTATGTGTAATTATACTAATACACATAATTGACCTATTTTATTTTAAAAATGATCTTTGTAAGGACTTCGTCTCAATCTCCTTTCATTGAGGCATATTTGGTCTTATACACAACTTTCTTTTATATGGTGTATAAACCCCTTTGGCTTTTACTTTTATTAAAAATGAATCTTTTTATACGAAGCCTTTTTACTAAACGAAAAAAAGGAATGTTTTTTCTTACGTATGTGGTGACAACGACTTCTCCGCCGCCGTGACTATTATTTGAGTTTTGGATTCCTCTATAAGCCATAACTTTTTTTAAAAGAAAAATAAATACCACGTTTTACTTTTCTTTTATTTTGGTATTGAAAATGGTTTTGATAAAGTTTTTATTATATAAATGTTTTGTATTGATATGTTGTGATTGAAGTGTGGAAATCTTATGTTTCCTTTATGCACGTTTTATGTGATACAATTTTTTTATGGTTTATGATATGTTTAAACTTGTTCATATGAGGAATGCATTGGACTTAATAAGTGACGGGTGCAGCCCACTATAGCTCCTCGATGCATCGGCAGGTCTCATGAGACAAACTAGTGTCTTGGCACGAGGCCTTGGCTACGTGGTTATGATAGTCTGGCATTATGCATTCCATCATTATGAAAGTGGTTATTGATATTGCATGTGATTATTCAACCAGTAGAATATCCATGTGAATAAGTAAATGGCATTATCTCATTTTACTTTTGTCATATTATGTTGAAGTTTAAGTTTAAAAGGCTTTTGTTTTAGTCATACATTGCCTTAAATGTTTATGTTTATTTATGAAAGCTTCCGCTATATTTTTATCCTTACTGAGCATCTGAGATCACCCCTTTCAATGTTTTAATATTTTCCAAGATGTGAAGAAGTATTTTATGAATGACCTATAGGGATAGTCAGAAGAGGATATGAGTGTGGACTATGGAGACTTTGTTATTGTAGTTTTTCACTTTATGATGTAATGTAACATTTATGAATGTATCTAGTGTTTCCAAGGCTACTAAAGTAAACGGTATTTCGAGACTTGATCTTTTGTGATCATGCCAATGTTACACAATAATGCACCGACTCTGGGTAACTGGGGTCGGGGCGTTATATTTGGTATCAGAGGCAGTTTAGTACTAACCTTGGAAGCTAGATTTAGATAAACTCGGATTAGAGCACATGGCCCTAAGATAGACTTTGAGGATTAGTATAGAAGAACTTCCTAGAATTTTTGTTTTATAGAGATTTTGTGAGTTTTCTGGGCAATACATCCCTATCTGGATACGAGCAGGTAGAGGCGGCTCTGGCATAGATGTACCTAGGGGTAAAACCCAAAAACACCACTTTGAGCTAGACTCGAATGGGAACTGGTGCACGACAACGGGCCTTGTTGCACTCTTGGTTACGGCACTCCCGGGGGATATACTTAGGATAATTCTCATTTTCTTTACAAACCATTATGAAGGGTTTATGAGTATATACTTCCTCAAAGAAAACATTTTTATGATTAGGGATTGTATCCATAAACTATTCAATTTATGTTAAGTGTTTTACAAGTATGGAATTATGTATTTTGATTCATAAACTAATCTAGTTTATGCCATTGTTTAGAAATGGCGCCTAGTGGGAGGAATGTAAACCATATCAATGCACGCACTCCATGTAGAGATTTCCCTCCTACTCAAGATAATTATTATGGGGTTGGTGATACAACTGGTGCTGATCAACTTATTAACATACTCGGACAACTCACTCAGGTTATAAATAATAAACTCACTCGTATGGAGCACCCTGATCCGCAACATGGAGGATCAATGTTAGACCGCTTCATGAGGTAGAAACCACTAACAATTAATGGGGGTACATATCCATTAGTAGATGAGCAATGGATAAACTCTTTAGAGAAAGTATTCCACACCTTGGGGAGTAGCGAAAGGGAGAAAGTTGTTATGGAAGTTTACCGCCTCACTGGAGATGTCGATCAATGGTGGTCTCTGATTCGAAACACAAAGGAAGATGAAGAAGTATCAAGTATGGAATGTAGGGAGTTTATGGAAATTTTCTTAGAAAAATACTTTCCACATGACCATCGAGCAGATATGGAAAGGCAATTTCTAAGTCTGAGGCAGAAGGAGGATGAGAATGTTGAAAAGTATGAGGCTAACTTTACAAGGTTAGTGAGGCATGCTGCAGATTATATACGTAACCCAAGAAGTAAGATTGATAGTTTCTTTGATGGGTTAAAACCATTTCTCCGTCGAGCTTTAGTATCACAATCTTTCTCAATATACGAAGATATAGTCTCGTGTGCTATCAAGACAGAAAAGGAATTCTCTAAGTCTTATTAAAACAAATTAAATCAAGAGAAGAAGAGAACGGTTGAACAAGAGACAGATAAAGGGAAAAAGGGAAAGAAGGATTTTCCATTATGTGATAATTGTGGGAAGAATCACCCTGGTACTTGCCAAAAAGGAATGGGAGTTTGTTATAAATGTGGAGAAAAAGGTCACCAGGCTCATGATTGCAAGGGAAAGAAAGAGGCTATCAATATTGAATGCTACAATTGTAGGGAAATGGGGCATTATCCAAATGAATGTCCTAAGCGTCAGGGAACCTTATCTTAGAAAAGGCCAAGGGATCAAGGACAATCTTATGCTGTTACTACAGTTGAAGTGGAATAATTAATGTATTGGTGCTTTTGGACTCAAGGATTATATTCTGGTTATAAGAATAATGTGATATATATATAAGGATTGTACTGTAGTACTTGTTGTTTTCATTAAGGTTTTAATATGATTAAGGTAATCATATTTTTAGTATGTGACAATAAGATAAACTTTACTCTGTTTGGGGAATCTGATGTTACAATTGATTTTGGAATTTAGAGACCTTTTAGAGAAAGTCTGGACAGAGATATTTTGGATAACTATAAAGGTTAGAATGGATTAAGTTTAACTTTGGATAGTATTGTTTAAGGTTAAAACATTTCTGAAGATTTTATTTGGAATATTATAATAGTATAGTTTTAGGAAAAGGACAACCTACAGGTCGGGGGATAACCCGTCACATCGGACAAAGCTGTAGGAATCGAACCCACAACCATAGTGTGACATGCCTTTATTACCTACCACTAGCCTACAGGAAGTCCCTGGTTATTACAAAATAGTTTTACTAATCTAAATGGTATGTGTTAATATTTGGAACCTTATACAATTAGCATAAATAGAATATTTTTGAGTTCTATTACCTTTTAGAGTGAAAGATGGGTTTGTGGTAAAAAATTATTAAAGAATGAAAGTCTATATGACAAGTATGTATATTCACTTATGTTCTTAGTAAATCTTCTAAATAAATTCCTCAACTTTTTAAAAGGTAACTTAAAATAAAAACGTTGCCAGTTAACTTTTCCAACTGGGGATTCAATGACCGTTTAACCAATCACAAGTTTGTGATTTTCTTATGGTTAACTTTCTCCTAATCCAGTTTTCTACAACTCTCCATTAGACCTTGATGGTTTGTTTTTCTTCCATATCCATATTTTCATAGAATCCTAGTATGGGCTATCTCGGGTGACCTTTGTACTTATCTTTCTTTCTTTTAAAGTTTTATTTTTATTAACCTTATTTCCGATGTGGGTTTTCCACAAAGGTATTTTATATTTTCAACCTTTTACTTTCAAAGAAAAATTTCAAATTGCGATGACGCAATTTATTGAAGGAGGGGAGAATGTAACACCCCAATCTTCCATGATACACTTCTCTTTTAATAATGCAATAGCTTGCATTGTACGCAAGTTCGAGATTCAAACACACCACGACCAATCAAAATAGCCATTATGAATAGTAATACCCACTTTTTGAAATTATATATATTTTATATTTCAAAATGGACTTCATTTTTGTATTCGTAATATCGAAATTACCCTAAGTTGAATTTTTTGTAATTTTCTGAGAACTTCCAATTTTTTA
The DNA here is from genome assembly GCA_963277665.1 of Viscum album. NCBI lineage: Eukaryota > Viridiplantae > Streptophyta > Magnoliopsida > Santalales > Viscaceae > Viscum > Viscum album. The sequence goes on along the minus strand of OY728151.1, from coordinate 1,443,678,921 downwards.
TAAATAGTGAAAAATACTTAAAGCAACTTTTTTAATCAAAATAATTTATAGTGATAAATTATACTATTGAGTGGTTTTAAAGTATAATTAGAATAAATTTTTACCATTTTATCCAATGGTGGTCATTATAAATAATTTCACTTTGAAATTGGACATAAACAATTGTCAATCTTTTGATATATATTGTTTCTTAAAAACACGTTATTTGTTGTGACAGCGGGAATTAATTATAAAATTAATTAATGAAACTTATATGTTTGGAATTTTGTAAAATAGATAACATTTTTGAATTCGGAATATCAATTATAGCTTAGGGTGAAATTTTGGCATTGTTCTGAAAAAATTCAATTTTTGATGAATAGTGAAACCACTAAGTGGTAGTTAAAAAACTGATTTTTCGTTTAAATGAAATATTACCACTTCTGTGATTTGATTTTCAAAAATCCTACATACATGGTTTTCATTAGGAAGTAAAATGTGGTTCAATAGGATTAAAATAATTTTTTTGGTGAATAGTAACTTTTAAGTTTAATTAATCATGATTAAAGGTAATTAGTGAAATTTAAGGTAAAAATGATATTATAAAAATATGAAAATACCTTTACACTTGTCCTACCCCTATTGGATGAGTCATGTCCGACCAATACAATTCATGGGTCAACTTGGGGACCCCATGGAGCCACTTTGGTAGGAAAAATGACATTAAAAACTTTTTATTTAATGTTAAAATAAAAAATGTCACAAACATGAGTCGTTTTACTAAAACAATTTTTAAACGGAGTTATACAAGTCATATTTTTGACTATAAATATTCATTAGAAAGATAAAAAGATTTCCTACATCATGATATTTTTTTTATAATTTTTAGACATTAAATAAATTAAATTTTTAATGACACCATGATGATGCAGCGATTACCTCATTAATTAACGATTTTAATAAAATTGAAGTATAATGTAAAACATAAGAATTACACTGGTCCAAAGCCTATTGGATGAGTATATTTATAACCCTTTTCACCTTATCCTAGAAATATATAATTTTGGGACCTTTAAAATCTGAAAATCATTATATAATAAAGTAACATTTCATTACATTCCAAGAGTGCCCCTCCTCTCCTCTTATAGAATGCCCCCACCACTACCACCTTATTCACACCTTCCTAGACATTTGTCTCGGCCAAACTCTACCCAAATACTCTCCCAACTTCCCTCTCTTACTCTTAGAAGCCTCACTTTGGGCAGAATTCTTCCCAAGGAAGCCTTTGGATCAAATCAAAAAAGAGTTACCCGATTTTAATGTAATGTCTTCTCTTATGTTATTTTGTTTTATTTTGCTTCTACAACCCCCAAAACACTTTTTATTCATTTATTTTGTAACAAAACCAGTATCCTCAATATAATAGGATGTTTTTATAATAATGGTCCAAGCTACACTTACACACACTTACATCTAATGGTTAAATAACATACTGTTTATGTGGATGACGAATTTCTGGCTCACGAAACGATGATTGTTCAACACTCATATAACACCTTCAAAGGTGGCCATTAAGATGTCACTATATTTATATATGATATGTATTATGATTATGTTTTACTTAAGCTTCTGTATTTTTCATTTTTGGCATACATTTATCGTTTCCATTATGGGTAAACGCGATATCTTCATTTTAGGAAGTGCGGACTACCGCCCCCTCAAAGTGATTTGAATCGTTAATGTCATATGTGGGATATATAAAGGATGGAGTAAATGTTATTATACATTATATTATACTGGAATTATATTATACCTTTATATAATTATAACTTCATTCCATTAAATACGAAATAGAAATGAAAGTAGTGTTCATGCGTACGTAAGGCTTACCATCTCCATGAACGGTGCATGTCATTTCTTACCTATCAATGTTATGTAATATTATAAATGAATGTATATACTGGATATATATGATGTATATGATATCTACATCATGAATATAATTATGGATATAATGGATATTTTACCACATGAACAAAGTGTAATTATAAGAAGTTTATTTTTGACTCAAGTACCTAAGATCGACAAAACGACCGTTATTAACTTAAATAATTACATAATGTTCATAACATGGTAATAAGTGATATAAAAGGAATAATTAACTTGAAAAATTTTCTCAAACAGGTAGAGATTAACTCTATTTTATTATTCAGGAGGTTAAAGAGCGGTTGAGTCAAGTCGGACACGAGGTAAGATAATTTCTTAACCCAATTTCCATTCTTTGGGTTAATTTCCTACTTTCAAATTATGTCATGATATTATTATGTCTTATATTGTATTTGTACTTTCTTTATGGGTAATTATACTAATACACATAATAGATCTATTTTATTTTAAAAATGATCTTTGTAAGGACTTCGTCTCAATCTCCTTTCATTGAGGCATATTTGGTCTTATACACAACATTCATTTATACGGTGTATAAACCACTTTGACTTTTACTTTTATTCAAAAGGAATCTTTTTATACGAAGCATTTTTACTAAACGACAAAAGGAATGTTTTTTCTTACGTATGCGGCGACAACGACTTCTCCGCCGCCGTGACTATTATTTGAGTTTCGGCTTCCTCTATAAGCCATAACTTTTTTTAAAAGAAAAATAAATACCATGTTTTACTTTTCTTTTATTTTGGTATTGAAAATGGTTTTGATAAAGTTTTTATTATATCAATGTGTTGTATTGATATCTTGTGATTGAAGTGTGGAAATCTTATGTTTCCTTTATGCATGTTTTATGTGATACAATTATGTTATGGTTTATGATATGTTTAAAACTGTTCATATGAGGAATGCATTGGACTTAATAAGTGACGGGTGGAGCCCGATATAGCTCCTCGATGCATCGGCAGGTCTCATGAGACAAACTAGTGTCTTGGCACGAGACCTTGAAAAAATATTATTTGTAGTCTTGGCATGAGGCCTTGGTTACGTGGTTATGATGGTCTGGAATTATGCATTCCATCATTATGAAAGTGGTTATTGATATTGCATGTGATTATTCGACCAGAAGAATATCAATGTGAATAAGTAAATGGCATTATCTCATTTTACTTTTTCCATATTATGTTGAAGTTCAAGTTTAAAAGGCTTTTGTTTTAGTCATACATTGCCTTAAATGATTATGTTTATTTATGAAAGCTTCCGCTATATTTTTATCCTTACAGAGCATCTGAGCTCACCCCTTTCAATGTTTTAATATTTTCCAGGATGTGAAGAAGTATTTTATGAATGACCAGTAGTGATTGTCAGAAGAGGATATGAGTGTGGACTATGGAGACTTTGTTATTGTAGTTTTTCACTTTATGTTGTAATGTAACATTTATGAATGTATCTAGTATTTCCAAGGCTACTAAACTAAACGGTCTTTTGAGACTTGATCTTTTGTGATCATGCCAATGTTACGCAATAATGCACCGACTCTGGGTAACTGGGGTCGGGGCGTTACATATAGACACCATGAATAATAAGAAGGGAGTAATGTATAAATTAATATTCATGATGATACATAACATATATGCACCTCAATTATACTCATGCATGATCAATATATATATATATATATATATATTTTATTTGACAAAAAATTCACTCGTAACATATATATTTATTTAATAATTAATTACAAATGTACATATTTAAAAAATATTTATATATATTAATTATAAATATAATAAATATATAAAAAATATAAAAAATCTAAAAAATCTAATTAATCTAATTAATATATTTATTATTCAATGAAATTTATTATAATCTTATAATTATTTAACTGTATATATATTTATTTAATTATAATAATGGAAATACTTTTTTTAAAACATTATATGTATATTTGAATTATTAAAAAAATGTTAATTATAAAGATGTGTTATTTATTTAATGTATAAAAATAAAAATTATTTCTGAATATAAATATAATAATTTTATATAAATTAATAATATTTTTTATTAAAATTTTTTATCAGTGCTGATAAAGGGTAGGTTTATCGGTGCTTTTAACTAGTGGTGATAACCCCCCTATCAGTGCATTTTGCTTAGCGCTGATAAAACCAGGTGTTGCCCATGCCTCATTTTGTGGTAGTTATATGAAGAAGTTTTTTCAATTGTTTTGTTGAAATATATTCACTCTTTTTAATGAGTGATTTACCAAGATCTTTCAACATAATTGACAATTTAACAATAATTAAGCCAACAAGAATAATTTGTGGTATATTAATCTTAAGGGAAAGAAGTGGGTTTGCTATAAGTTGGAGCCCATAAACTTTCTACAACATCGGCTTGTTATTAACCACCTTGAAGTTTAGATACTTTGTAATAAGAAATATATTTGTGCATTCTTCCTCGGCTTTGTATTTGAACTTGAGTGCACTCATATCTCTCGAGCAGACTTCATTTGGCTAAAATAGTCGTAAAGTTGTTTTAATAAAGTGTTGAGAATATTTCCTTGACACAAAACTGGATTGTCTTCAAGTTTTTTCCTCATATTTTGAATGTGCTTGATTTGAGTCAAGTCAACTACTGTGCCATTGGAATTTGGAGCAGGCTTGTCAAGAATGAGAGGAAGGTTCAGTTCCATGATGTAAAAAAAAAATTCAACACTTTTAGTAGAAACTTTATCTTTTCCTATCATTGGGAGAAGTTGTTGCCATTGAAATGGTCGCGTTTGATCATGTCTTCTTTCATCCCTTTGAGGGATTTGTGACTTTTCTTATAGGTTCTGCCTTTGTTCAAACCTTTTTGATTGTTTGAAATATAAAGAGGTTGGAGTTTGATCCATGTGCATTTGTTAGTGTAGGGTTCTTGGGAAATGTGTACCTTGGGGATTTCATCAAGATTTAGAAAAAGATGGAAACCAATATTCAACAGTCCCGCATCACCAATGTTGGGAAAATATTCCAAGAATTTTCAGATTGGAGAAGAATTATATAGGTGAACTCGCCATCCCATTATTTATAAATAAAAATTGGTGTGATTCACAACGATTCGATCTCATTCTTTTGGTCAAAAGAGCACCTTTGCTCGCTTGAAACAAGACAACTCTTGGTGGGGTGCACCCGTTCAGATTTCAAAAAATTGAAATCCTACCATTTCGACGAACCGCATTATTAGTCATTTTTAGAAAATATTTTATTTTAGTCTTTTTTTTTGTTACACACACATGTATATAATAGAAAGTTTTATTAGAAATATATATTTTGAAAACACTTTTAATATTATTTTAGCATATATTTTATTAATGAAAAAACCGGATTCCCAAATCTAATTTTATAAGGAATAGTTTTTGGGAATTCTATCCAAATTTTGGATGTGGGATTTCCAAAGTTGGGCACTTCATCAATCCAACAAAATAGTGTTGTCCAATCAAAACATTTTATTCATTTATTATTATTTTACCAATAAAATTGTATGAGGGCTACCTCCTGTTTGTAGTGAAGGATTGAGTGTGTATTATTTTATTTTTTGTATCAACAATGATAGTTATAATTTAAAAAAACAGGTGTGAAAAGGGAGATAATTTGAATGAATAATAATACATATAAACTCCAACTGCCTGGCGGTTTGGCGGTCCCATCCTGGTTTCCAAACAGTGGGCGAAAGTGAAGAAACGGCTCCGCACCTCCGACCCCCACAGACATACATATCAGCGAAGATCCCGCGTAACCGAAACAGAAACACAGTGCCCTCCGACAGGGCAACCTCAATCGTTACAAGTGGACGGAGTCAGGATAAACTGTGTGTCTGTAACCGTCTGCATGCATGTGCATCCCCTTGCTCGCTTTTTTGCAAATCTCAACGCCTGTCTGTTTGCCCATAAACGGGACTGCTCGAACTTCGTGATACCAAGTTGCATAAATCTCATCTCCCTGGGATTCGGCCTGTGAACACTTCTGTGTGGGGGGCGTGATGGCACAAGGCGAGGGCGGCCCCCGGCTGTGTCGTCCCCGCGAAACAAGATGGAGTGAGGATGATCTGTATACAGAGCTATGGAAGTTGTGCGCAGGCCCGCTAGTGGAGATTCCACGGCCGGGGGAGAGAGTTTGGTACTTCCCACAGGGCCATATGGAACAGTTGGAAGCATGGACGAATGAAGAGCAGGATCCGAAGATTCCGCTGTTAGCTCTTCCCTCAAAAATTCTCTGCAGGGTGGTCGACATCAACTTGTTAGCAGAACACGAGACGGATGAGGTTTATGCGCGGATAACTTTGCTCCCAGAAGCAGAACAAAGTGTGCCCACCACTCCTGATGAATGCCCACCCCAGCCCTCCAACACAATGGTTCATTCCTTTTTCAAGGTTCTAACGGCATCAGATACAAGCACTCATGGAGGGTTCTCTGTTCTACGAAGGCATGCAGTCCAATGCCTGCCTCCTTTGGATATGAGCCTGGAAACCCCTTCCCAGGAAGTTGCTGCAAAAGATCTCCATGGCTGTGCGTGGAGATTCAAACATACATTCAGAGGCCAACCCCGGAGGCATTTACTTACTTCAGGTTGGAGTGCTTTTGTGTTGTCCAAAAAATTGGCTGCGGGCGATGCCGTTGTATTTTTAAGCGGGGGGGATTGTGAATATGGCATTGGCATTCGGCGTCCTGCTCATCATCACAGTTCCATTTCATCACCCGTAATTTCACGACAGAGCATGCATTTGGGGGTGCTCGCCACTGCGTCTCATGCCCTTACCACCCATACCCTCTTTCACGTTTACTACAAGCCATGGGCAAGCCCGTTCCTTATTAGCCTCAACAAATACCTGGAAGCAGAAAGACACCGGTTCTCGGTTGGGCGGCGCTGCAGAATGAGATTTGAGGGAGACGGTGCTACTGAAAAATGGTTCACCGGAACCATAGTTGGGATTGGGGACCTGTGTCCACGCTGGAAGGACTCTAAATGGCGGTCATTGAAGGTTCAGTGGGACGAACCCGCCCATATTCTGAGGCCGAAGCGGGTGTCTCCTTGGGAAATCGACCCGTTCGTACCATCCAACTCCTTAAACCTCATCCAACTGCCAGTTAAGAGAAAGAGACTCCGACCCACCGACCTCCGGCATCCTGGCTCGACCCAATTGGTCAGTGCTGGGAACGGGAGAGAACGCCAAGGTGTTGGGGGACCAGAGCAGGAACCCATTAATAAAAGAAACTGCTTTGGCTCATTGGCTTGGGCTAAGGAAGCCCAACGCATTGTTCTCTCCGGTCCCTCGACTAGGCTTTCCAATGACAGGCTAATCCATGAAGAGGTGAAGAATCATGGAAGCAGCTGCAAGCTGTTTGGGGTTGATCTGAAAGACAGCCGTATGTCTACGAGGGTTACAATGCAGGGGGCGGCGGTGGGTGGTGCGGTGGAGCTGAAGATGCTGGGAGGTTACGATGAACTCATAAGTGAGCTGGAACGCATGTTTGAGATTAGAGGGTGGCTGTCTCAAAGGGACAAATGGTTAGTGGCTTTTACGGATGATGAAGGCGATCTGATGCTGGTTGGGGATAATCCCTGGTTGGAATTTTGCAGCATGGTGAGGAAGATACACATTCTTCCAAGAGGGAAACCGAATAAGAGTCCAGAAACCTAACCCGCTTGCATTATCCTCAATGGGCGTATCGTACTGTGGATCTTTGGGTGGGTCTCTTTTGTTGCTGTGAGTTGGACATTGATATTGTTGTTGGAATTGCAAATCAAATACATCCCGTGGAAATTTCAAATGGTCTTCCCCATGTGTATGTTTCATATTTTTAATGTGTTGGTTTAATGTGCCTTTTTTATTTCTTTAATGTGTCCGTTTAATGTGACTAATGTGTCCATTTAATTTGGTCATTTGGTTTCTATAATGTGTCCATTTCCTTTCTTTGTAAATGCCTATAAATTGTGGGCAATTGTAATCCGAAAAATATATGCAATGCAAGCTTGAAATCACATTTGTGTTCTTTTCCATTTTTTCATCCTCTCATTTTCTCGACTTGTATAGCCAACAAACTGATATCAAAGGCCAAGGTTCCAAGACATCCTCCAATTTCAAAGCATTTCTTTCTTTTAAACTGGCCACCACAATCCCGCAACTTCTTAAGTTGTCTAAGGACAACTATGAAAGATGGTGCATCAAAATGAAGGCATTGTTCGGGTCACAAGAATTATGGGACATCATCACCGACGGGTATATAGTACCCACTATGGAGTTAGAAGCCGCCTTCACAATTGAAGAAAAGACTTCTCTCAAAATTCAAAAGAAGAAAGACAACAAGGCATTGTTCCTCCTCTATCAAGAGTCGAATGAATCAACCATTGAAAAAATTGTCAAAGCAACATCCAGCCAGCAAGCTTGGGATACCCATGACACCATCTTCAAGGGTGTTGATGGATTAAAGTGGGTTCATCTTCAAACACTAAGAGCAGAGTTCATAGCGACGCATACGAAAAAAGGTAAGAGTATCTCAGATTACGTCTCATGTTTAAATGCTATTATTAACAATTTGAAAAGAAATGGTGGAAAAGTGAAAGTCATTCGTATTATTGAAAAAGAACTTCAATCTCTCACAACCAAGTTTGAGCATGAGGTTGTAACAATCAAAGAATCAAATGATTCAGAAAAACTACCCATTGATGAACTGATGGGATCATTGGAAATATATGAGCAAAAAATAAAAAACAATGTGGGATCAATGATAGAGCATACCTTAGAATCTATGTTGACTCTATAAGAACAAAAGAATGGAAAAACGTAATAAGGCAGTCATCGTGCAAGGGGCAGAGGGCGTTAATATCATCCAAGCCATCAACAAAAGAAAAAAATATATATTCCAACATCCGTGGAAGAAGAAATGGTAGAGGCTGATTCACACGTGGTCGTGGAAACTCAAAGAACGTTCAACGCTATAATTGCAAAAAAATCACCCATTATGCATCTGTGTGTTGGAGAAAAATGGATCATGATGAACGATCCAACTATGTTGATGCATCACATCATGAGGAAGATGTCACCACACTCCTCCTCACACAAGAAAATGCATGTGATCGGCCCGGAGTGTGGTATCTTGATAGAGGTGCAAGTAACCATAAGTTTGGTAACAATGAATTGTTAGAGGAACTCATAAAAGAAGTTCGCGACAATGTGAGTTTTGCCGACTCATAAAAGGTACCTATTATAGAAGAAGGTAAAATCAAAATTTTTCAGAAGAATGGCGAGTCAAATTACATCTCTAATATGTATTATGTTCCAAACATGAAAAATCAGATCATTATTATTGACCAACTCGTTGAGAAGGGGTATGTCATACACATAGAAAACTCTTCTTTGTCCATAAGATATGCTTCGAGGGGACTTGTTGCTTAATTCCAAATGGTGAAGAATCGCATGTTTCTGCTACATATCAACACAAATGATGAGGAGTATCTCTTTGAACTCATGAAGAATGAATCATAGGGATGGAATCTACACTTTGCGCATCTCCATTTCAGTGGCCTTAAACTTTTATCCTCATCAAGAACGGTGTGTGGATTGCTGACGATTGAAGATCCAAATCAAGTGTGTGAGGCTTGTACACTCGGTAAGAAACAATGGAACTCCTTCCCAAGTGGAGTGTCATGAAGAGCAAAGGAACCACTTCAGTTGGTTCACATTGATATTTACAGACAACATGAAACACCCTCACTTCAAGGTAATTGGTACTTTATTAACCTCATTGATGATTTCATCAGAAAACATTCGGTGTATTGCATCAAAGAAAAATCTTACGATTTTCCTATATTTAAAATTTTCAAATCCCGTGTTAAAGTCAGAAGTGGTCAAAAAATCAAAGTAATCAGATCTGAAAGTAGTGGAGAATACACTACAAATGCATTTCATGATTTTTGCAGGGAACAAGGCATCATGAAGAAATACACTACAACTTACATGCCATAGCAAAATGGCATAGCAGAACGAAAGAACCGCACCATCCTCGACGTGAAGAGGATCATGCTATAGAAGAAAGGGCTGCCAAAGAGCTTCTGGGCAGAGGCAGTTGCATGTACTGCCTATCTTCTCAATCGGTGTCCAAAAAAGAGCGTTAGAAATTTACACCACAAGATTCATGGAGTTGTTACATACTGAGCATGGAGCACCTAAGAATTTTTGGGTGTGTTGCCTACGCTCAAGTTCCAAATGCAAGAAGAAGGAAGTTTGATGATTATGGTGAAAAGTGCATCTTCATCGGCTACAGTGAATTGTCTCAAGCCTAAAATCTCTACAATCCAGTAACAAATAAAGTAGTGGAGAGTAGTGATGTGATCTTTAGTGAGGAATAAACATGGAAATGGAAGGATAAAGAATCAAAAAAAGATGTTCTGGTCGAAAGAGAATATCCTGAAGAAAGGCATGATAATCAGGAGAAAACACCCACAACACCTTCCTTGGGAGCATCATCAGTATACAGTAGTTAATGAGTAAATTCCATCACTTCTGACAGCACTCCATCGAGTCAAAATTTAGCCAACTCATTCTCACCTTTGGTTCCTATAAATATGAAAATCATAAGATACATCTATGAGAAAATAGAATAGGTAAATATTTTTTTCTTGTATGCAGATCATGAGACTCTGACATTTCAGGAACCTATAATGGAAGAATGTTGGAGAATTGCTATGGAAGAAGAAATTCATGCCATAGAGAAAAATGTCACATTGGATATGACTACACTTTTGAACATCCAGAAAACCATTTTCCTCAAATGGGTGTACTTGATCAAGATAAATGTTGATGGAAAGATCGATCACTATAAGGCTAGGTTCGTAGTAAAGGGATATAAATATAAGTACAGGTTGGACTATAAAGAAGTCTTCGCTCCTATTGCTCACATTGACATTGTGAGGACGATCATCTCCCTTGCTGTCCATCACCGTTTGATGATCTACCAACTGGATGTGAAGTCTACATTCCTAAATGCAATTCTAGAATAATAGGTCTATATTGACTAGCCTGAAGGCTTTGTTATTCAAGGGGAGTAAAGCAATGTGTATCGACTGATGAAATCCCTTTATGGGTTGATGCAAGCTCCAAGTTCTTCGAATGCATGCATCGACAACTATCTTCAAGAGGATGGATTCACCCAATATCTATATGAGCATGCAGTTTAAATTAAGAAGAATTCTCATGGATATATTCTTATAGCATGCCTATATGTTGATGATTTTTTGTTTTTAGGGAACATTCGATCGATGTTTGATGAATTCAATGGGGAGATGTTCAAGGAGTTTGAGATGACTGATGGTGGTCTCATGTAATTTTTTATGGGCATAGAAGTAAAGAAAAACCATATCAGAATCTATATATATCAGAATAAGTATGCCAAGGAATTTCTTGAAAAGTTCAATATAGCCAATTGAAACACCGTAAAAGCTCTAGTAGCAAAGGTCTTAAAACTGAAAAAATGAATAAGGAAGAAGCATTGAATTGACTTTGTTCAAGTGTCTGATTGGAAGCATAAGGTAAATCACAATCACAAGTCTAGATATCATCTACAATGTTGGACTTCTAACCAGGTATATGGAAGCACGCAAGGAATCACATTGGCGAGCCGCAAAAATAATCCTCAGGTATTTCAAAGGAATTGTTGAATTTGGTCTTTTCTATCCATACAATGATGAAGAAAATTTATATGGATATTCAGATAGTGATTGTGGAGGTGACCGAGATGAAAGTAAAAGCACTACTGGGTATGTATTCCTTCTTGCAAAAACTTCTTTCACATGGAATTCAAGGAAGAAGAGTGTGGTTTCCCTATCCAAATGTGAAGTAGAGTACGTAGCAACATCATCCACTGTTTGTGAAGGAATTTGGTTGAGAAATCTGCAAATGGAGTTGAAACATATTCATGATGGATCCACATTCGTATATGTGGATAATAAGTCAACAATCGAACAACCCAAAAATACAGTGTATCATAGAAGAAGCACACCCATTGATACCTGATATCATTTTCCGAGAGATCATGTGAAGCAGAAAATGATAAAATTGGAGTATTTTCATACAACAAAATAGGTGGCTGATATTTTCACAAAGACATTACCAACAAATTCATTCAAGAATCTAATAACGATGATCATAATGAATAATGTTTTAGTTTAAAGGGGAGTGTTGGAATTGCAAACCAAATAAATCTGGTGTAAATTTCAAAGGGTCTTCCCCATGTGGATGTTTCATATCTTTAATGTGTCTGTTTAATGTGGCTTTTTCATTTCTTTAATGTGTCCATTTAATGTGGCTGTTTTATTTCATTAATGTGTCATTTTAATTTGGTTGTTTCATTTCTTTAATGTGTCCTATTAATTTGGTTGTTTCATTTATTTAATGTGTCAGTTTCATTTCATTTTAAATTCCTATAAATTATTGGAAATTGTAGTCCTAAAAATATGTGCAATACAATCTTGAAATCTCCTTTGTGTTCTCTCCCATTTTTTCATCCTCTATTTTTCTAGGCCTATATAGCTAACAATGGTTGGGTTGACCCGGTGTTGTTAACCTGTCACCCGGTGGGGAAATCCACTATAAAACCCATGTTTTGATTTAAATTTTATGAATTCATGTAGAGAGGGTTGTTTTATAGGAACAAGGGAATTGATATAATAAATAATCTATTACACATTGTGTTTTTTTATGAAGAGTGAAAAGAATGTATAAACAGTGCAAGAGAAATAGTAGTCTATGATTGTGGAAGATGGAAATTGACATTTTTTGGAGGTGAATTATAGTAAAAAGATAGTTTTCACATCCCACACCCCTACCATGGTCACCCAATCCCACATCTCCTTGTGCTGATATATTGATCTTCAACAATTTTTCTGATGTAGTTCTTGAAGAATAAAGTATGTAGAAGAATAAGGAGGGGAGACATACAACTTCCCACCAAGAAAATGTTATGTCAACCAAGAGAGGAAGGATAATGGAGCGTCATTCCAATGGAATCCAAAATTAAGGGTGTTCGAAATCATGGAGAAAATTGAAGTATGTAACATATTAAAATTATGGAAAGAAGGGTCGTGTTAATAAGGACTATTGGAAAAAGAATAATTGTTCAATTAACTCTTCAGAAATGGAAATGGATACATACTAGTCAATGAAGTGGTGATGACTACTAGAAATTGATAGCAACTCAATAAATATTGAATAATCAACTCAATGGAAACATGGCACATGATGTCTCAACGCTAATGATTTGATCAATACAAACCTATCCTGGAACAGTTTGATAACATGGGTAATGATCACACCTTACACTACTGGAAAATATTTCTATACCCATGGTTTTGTAAAAAAACCGTGGGTATACGGGTATTATGTGAACCTATACCCACGGTTTTCCAAAACCGTGGGTATAGGCCACCTATACCCATGGCTGTGCCAATAACCGTGGGTATAGTTTTATTTTAAGACCTATACCCACGGTTTTGGAGAAAACCGTGGGTATAGGGTATTTTCCGAAGACCTATAGCGACGGTTCTTCATAACCGTGGGTATTCGTGGTTTTTTTGAAGACCTATACCCACGGTTCTCCAGAACCGTGGGTATAGCTTTCCCACGTTATGGCGGGGAAAGAAAATGAGGTGGGACATGAAAAAAATTTGGCGGGAGACATTTTTTCACAGTTTAGATTAATATATTTATTTTAATATAAACAAATATTTTCAAAAATTCTGTTGCTCAGTTGGTAATCCTTTATATGCGAGTGCTGTAGATCCCGGGTTCAATTCCCACTGTTATCATTTTTTGAAAATCCGATAATATTAATATATATTTATAAATATATATATATATACATAAAATGAAATGCATAGTGTGGTTGGTCCTTTGCTGAGGCGCGCGTGTCTCTTCTTTGCGAGACCTCGGTTTGAATCACACTGCCCGCGCCTTTATGGAATTTTAATTAATGATAGAGCATGCCATAGAATCTAAGTTAACTCTATAAGAACACAAGAATGGACAAATGCAATAAGGCAGTCATCATGCAAGGGGTAGAGGGCATGGATATCATCCAAGCCATCAACAAAAGGAAAACAAATATATTCCAGCATCCATGGAAGAAGAAATGGTAGAGGCTGATTCACGCGTGGTCATGGAAACTCAGAGAATGTTCAACGCTACAATTGCAAAAAAAATCACCCATTATGCATCTGTGTGTCGGAGCAAAATGAATCATGAAGAACGATCCAACTATATTGATGCATCACATCATGAAGAAGATGTCACTACACTCCTCCTCACACAAGAAAATGCATGTGATTGGCCCAGAGTGTGGTATCTTGACACAGGTGCAAGTAACCATAAGTTTGGTAACAAAGAATTGTTAGAGGAACTCATAAAAGAAGTTCACGACGATGTGAGTTTTGCTGACTCATAAAAGGTACCTATTATAGAAGGTAAAATCAAAATCTATCAGAAGAATGGTGAGTCAAATTACATATCTAAAGTGTATTATGTTCCAAACATGAAAAATCGCATCATTATTATTGACCAACCGGTTGAGAAGGGGTATGTCATACACATAGAAAACTCTTCTTTGTCCATAATATATGCTTCCAGGAGACTTGTTGCTTAATTCCAAATGGTGAAGAATCGCATGTTTCTGCTGCATATCAACACAAAGGATGAGGATTATCTCTTTGAACTCATGAAGAATGAATCATAGAGATGGCATCTACACTTTACGCATCTTCATTTCAGTGGCCTTAAACTTTTATCCTCATCAAGCACGGTGTGTGGCTTGCTGATGATTGAAGATCCAAATCAAGTGTGTGAGGCTTGTACACTCGGTAAGAAACAATGGAACTCCTTCCCAAGTGGAGTGTCATGAAGAGCAAAGGAACCACTTCAGTTGGTCACATTGATATTTACTGACCACATGAAACACCCTCACTTCAAGGTAATTGGTACTTTATTAACCTCATTGATGATTTCATCAGAAAACATTTGGTGTATTGCATCAATGAAAAATCTTATGATTTTCCTATATTTAAAATTTTAAAAGCCCGTGTTGAAGTCGGAAGTGGTCAAAAAATCAAAGTACTCAGATCTGAAAGTAGTGGAGAATACACTACAAATGCATTTCATGATTTTTGTAGGGAACAAGGCATCATGAAGAAATACACTACAACTTACACGCCATATCAGAATGGCATAGCAGAACGAAATAACCGCACCATCCTTGATGTGAAGAGGATCATACTATAGAAGAAAGGGCTTCCAAAGAGCTTCTGGGTAGAGGCAGTTGCATGTACAGCCTATCTTCTCAATTGGTATAAAAAAAAGAGCGCCAGAAATTTACACCACAAGATTCATGGAGTTGTTACATACCGAGCATGGAGCACCTAAGAATTTTTGGGTGTGTTGCCTACGCTCAAGTTCCAAATGCAAGAAGAAAGAAGTCTGATGATTGTGGTGAAAAGTGTATCTTTATCTGCTACAGTGAAGTGTATCAAGCCTAAAATCTCTACAATCCACTAAAAATAAAGTAGTGGAGAGTAGATATGTGATCTTTAGTGAGGAATAAACATGAAAATGGAAGGATAAATAATCAAACAAATATATTCTGGTCGAAAGAGAAGATCCTGAAGAAAGGCATGATAATCAGGAGAAAACACCCGCAACACCTTCCTTGGGAGCATTGTCAGTATACAATAGTTAATGAGTACATTCCATCACTTCTGAGAGCACTCCATCGAGTCAAAATTTAGCCAACTCATCCTCACCTTTGGTTCCTATAAATATGAAAATCATAAGATACATCTATGAGAAAATAAAATAGGTAAATTTTTTTTTCTTGTATGCAGATCATGAGCCTATAACGTTTCAGGAAGCTATAATGGAAGAATGTTGGAGAATTGATATGGAAGAAGAAATTCATGCCATAGAGAAAAATGTCACATTGGATATGACTACACTTTTGAACATCCAGAAAACCATTTTCCTCAAATGGGTGTACTTGATCAAGATAAATGTTGATGGAAAGATCGGTCACTATAAGGCTAGGTTAGTAGTAAAGGGATATAAATATAAGTACAGGTTGGACTATAAAGAAGTCTTCGCTCCTATTGCTCACATTGACATTGTGAGGACGATCATCTCCCTTGCTGTCCATCACCGTTTGATGATCTACCAACTGGATGTGAAGTCTACATTCCTAAATGCAATTCTAGAATAATAGGTCTATGTTGACTAGCCTGAAGGCTTTGTTATTCAAGGGGAGTAAGGCAATGGGTATCGACTGATGAAATCCCTTTATGGGTTGATGCAAGCTCCACGTTCTTCGAATGCATGCATCGACAACTATCTTCAAGAGGATGGATTCACCCAATATCTATATGAGCATGCAGTTTACATTAAGAAGAATTCTCATGGAGATATTCTTATAGCATGCCTATATGTTGATGATATTTTGTTTTTAGGGAACATTCGATCGATGTTCGATGAATTCAATGGGGAGATGTTCAAGGAGTTTGAGATGACTGATGGTGGTCTCATGTAATTTTTTATGGGCATAGAAGTAAAGAAAAACCATATCAGAATCTATATATATCAGAATATGTATGCCAAGGAATTTCTTGAAAAGTTCAATATAGCCAATTGAAACACCGTAAAAGCTCTAGTAGCAAAGGTCTTAAAACTAAAAAAAATGAGTAAGGAAGAAGCGTTGAATTGTCTTTGTTCAAGTGTATGATTGGAAGCCTAAGGTACCTCACAATCACAAGTCTAGATATCATCTAAAATGTTGGACTTCTAACCAGGTATATGGAAGCACCCAAGGAATCACATTGGCTAGCCGTAAAAATAATCCTCAGGTATTTCAAAGGAATTGTTGAATTTGGTCTTTTCTATCCATACAATGACGAAGAAAATTTATATGGATATTCAGATGGTGATTGTGGAGGTGACCGAGATGAAAGAAAAAGCACTACTGGGTATGTATTCCTTCTTGGAAAAACTTCTTTCACATGGAATTCAATGAAGAAGAGTGTGGTTTCCCTATCCAAATGTGAAGTAGAGTACGTAGCAACATCATCCACTGTTTGTGAAGGAATTTGGTTGAGAAATCTGCAAATGGAGTTGAAACATCTTCACTATGGATCCACATTCGTATATGTGGATAATAAGTCGACAATCGTACTACCCAAAAATACAGTGTATCATAGAAGAAGCTAACCCATTGATACCCTATATCATTTTCTGAGAGATCATGTGAAGCAGAAAATGATAAAATTGGAGTATTTTCGTACAAAAAATAGGTGGCTGATATTTTCACAAATACATTACCAACAAATTCATTCAAGAATCTAATAACGATGATCAAAATGAATCATTTTTTAGTTTAAAGGGGAGTGTTGGAATTTCAAAGCAAATAAAACTGGTGTAAATTTCAAAGGGTCTTCCCCATTTGGATGTTTCATATCTTTAATGTGTCTGTTTAATGTGGGTTTTTCATTTCTTTAATGTGTCCATTTAATGTGGTTGTTTTATTTCATTAATGAGTCATTTTAATTTGGTTGTTTCATTTCTTTAATGTGTCCTCTTAATTTGGTTATTTCATTTATTTAATGTGTCAGTTTCATTTCATTTTAAATGCCTATAAATTATTGGAAATTGTAGTCCTAAAAATATGTGCAATACAATCTTGAAAGCTCCTTTGTGTTCTCTCCCATTTTTTCATCCTCTATTTTTCTAGGCTATATAGCTAACAATGGTTGGGTTGACCCGGTGTTGTTAACCTGTCACCCGGTGGGGAAATCCACTATAAAACCATGTTTTGATTTAAATTTTATGAATTTATGTGGATAGGGTTGTTTTATAGGAACAAGGGAATTGATATAATAAATAATCAATTACACATTGTGTTTTTTTATGAAGAGTGAAAATAATGTATAAATAGTCCAAGAGAAATAGTAGTCTATGATTGTGGAAGATGGAAATTACCATTTTTTGGAGGTGAATTATAGTAAAAATATAGTTTTCACATCTCACACCCCTACCATGGTCACCCAATCCCACATATCCTTGTGCTGATATATTGATCTTCAACAATTTTTCTGATGTAGTTCTTGAAGAATAAAGTATGTAGAAGAATAAGGAGGGGAGACATACAACTTCCCACCAAGAAAATGTTATGTCAACCAAGAGAGGAAGGATAATGGAGCTTCATTACAATGGAATCCAAAATTATAGGAGTTAGAAATCATGGAGAAAATTGAAGTATGTAACATATTAAAATTATGGAAAGAAGGGTCATGTTAATAAGGACTATTGGAAAAAGAATAATTGTTGAATTAACTCTCCAGAAATGGAAATGGATACATACTAGTCAATGAAGTGGCGATGACTACTAGAAATTTATAGAAACTCAATAAATAATGAATAATCAACTCAATGGAAACATGGAACATGATGTCTCAACGATAATAATTTGATCAATACAAACCTATCCTGGAACAGTTTGATAACATGGGTAATGATCACACCTTACACTACTGTAAAATATGTCTATACCCACGGTTTTGTAAAAAACCTTGGTTATAGGGGTAGTATGTGAACCTATACCCACAGTTTTCCAAAACCGTGGGTATAGGCCACCTATACCTATGGCTGTGCCAATAACCGTGGGTATAGTTTTATTTTAAGACCTATAACCACGGTTTTGGAGAAAATTGTGGGTATAGGGTATTTTCTGAAGACCTATACCGACGGTTCTTCATAACCGTGGGTATTTGTGGTTTTTTTTGAAGACCTATACCCACGGTTCTCCAGAACCGTGGGTATAGCTTTCCCACGTTATGGCGGGGAAAGAAAATTAGGTGGGACATGAAAAAAATTTGGTGGGAGACATTTTTTCACGGTTTAGATTAATATATTTATTTTAATATAAACAAATATTTTCAAAAAATCTGTTACTTGGTTGGTAATCCTTTATATGCGGGTGCTGTAGATCCCGGGTTCAATTCCTGTCGTTAGCATTTTTTGAAACTCTGATTATATTAATATATATATATATATATATATATATATACATCAAATGAAATGCATAGCGCGGTTGGTCCTTTGCTGAGGCGCGCATGTCTCTTCTTTGCGAGACCTCGGTTCGAATCACACTTCCCGCGCCTTTATGGAATTTTAATTAATGGACGTGGATAGAATTAATATATATATAAAGATACCTGTATGTATAATAGGTAAGAATTGTGGCTCGGTTGGTATAGGTAGATTTTCCAGTAGTGTTAAGGGGAATTAGAGCCGATGCCATCAAGCTGATGATGCACAATGGCATAGTTCGAACTGTTTATAGAGTACAATATGTGAATAAACTAAAGAAGATCACATTTTCTTTTGGATAATTTGATTACATGGGATAAAATACTAACACCAAGATATGAGTGATAAAAAAATTTAATGGCACGCTTGATGCGTTGATATGTGAGAAGATCTCAAAGAACATGTATATTCATATTGGTGAAATATACAAGGAGGAAGAGATATTTATCACATTAACTACATCAAAAAATCATTGTTAACATCATTAAATCTAAATATTGGTCATATAATTAAATGATTATTGCATGTTATTACTAATCATAAGTTACTCCCTAGACACACAATGACATTGTTACCATTTCATGAGCAATGTGTTTTGAGGAAGAAACACATTGAAGAAGTCTAAGGCATCAATGACAATTAGTAAATAAATTATTGTGTAGATCCAATCATATATCTGGAAGGAACTTGTGTCATAATAACATTCAAAACATTAAAGGAATCAGAATCTAAAATGAAGATCAAAATTTTATGGATTAAAAATAGTGGAGAATATACAAACAAGGATTTTGATAGTTTTTTTAATCTAGAAGGAATAATAAGACATTTCATGGTGGTCCAAACTCATCAATAGAATAAAGTGGAGGAGTCGATAAATAGAATCCTATTTGATAGAACAATGGTGATGTTGAAGACTACATGAGTTATTAAGAAATTTTGTTTAGATGTAGTGAACAATGACTGTTATGTGATCAATTGATCTCTTTCAGTGGCGATTGATATGATGACTCCAATGGAGATGTGTACTACTAAACCCACAAAATATTCATGGTTAGATAATTTTATATGTAATTTATATCCACTATTTAATGATCCAGAAAGTTTGAATTCTTATTCGAGATCCATAAAATATATCTTCTTAGGATACGTTGATGGTGTGAAAGGGTATCGTTTATGTGACCCCACTACCAATAAAATTATTGTATATAAAAAATTAGTTGTATCCCTGATCCAAGATATTTGTTGTAGCCCATATCATCATGACTACAGGTTATAACCATGGTTAGGCAACATATTGAGGCAATTATTGTAGCAATATACCTCCAGAACATAGCCACAAGAAAATGCCAATGGATGCTATCATTATAAAAAAAGTGGTCTTAGTAGCAGTTCTAATAATCATCGGTAAAAAAATCATATTAAATATAATTTTTAATATGGTGGTAGTTTCAATGAAATAACAACTATTTTTTCAATATATAGTAGCTGTTTTGTTTAATCTGATGCTAAGCTTTACAAAATAACCAATATTCGACCCCCACCTGATTCTCTTGATCATCCACCAATCCCCCTAATCACTCAACCCTAATGACGACTACTCCACAGCCCCACCTATCCCCGACGCTGACGACCACCCCTCCCCCTCGACTATGCCTCTTCCAAACATCAACAACCGCCACTCCCCCTCGATCCTGCCTCTCCCCGACTATGATCTCCCTTCTCTTTGATAGTTCACCACTCCCATCGACCCCCTTCTCCATAATTTCTCTCTCCTCATCCCTGATAATGACCACCCTTCGCACCAACCTCACCTTTAACCCTCATGAACCTGACCCCACTTCCAGCCCAACAATGAACCCACAGTGACACCTTACTCTTTGATGACGATCCCCAACGACGTGCCCTCTTCCCCTTTTTCCAGCAAGTGTGATCCCCTATCATAACATACAATTTTTTCAATATTGTACGATTCAATTGACTATATCATTTTGTAGTATATCATGTTGTATAGTCAAATTATAAATGTTATCACTCAGGAATCCAATACACATTACTATCATTAATGATTTTTAAAAATAAGGATCATGATTAATTTATTTGATTAATTCTTATTCATCTATGGGGTTATAAATATTTTGTAACCACATGATTCATTTATCACTCATGAATGATTGGTGGATAAACCATGGAGTGTTTGGGGTAATGGTTTATCCAAGGATATGCAGTCAGTTAGATTTCTTGATTAATCACTAAAGTGTTTTTATGCTTATTCCACACTTACAGTAGAGTTTATAATTAAGAACATACTCAGTATACTTATATTTTGACAATGATTTTATATAATATATTTATCGAATTGTACGATATAGTTGGTGATCAAGATAGATGAATTTGGGTGACGTTGAATTTTGATTGTACTTGTTTGATTAACCATTTATATCATTATATCATAATGTACAGGGATACGAGTGACAATCAAACACTTATGGAAAAAAATTAGTTTTGATTTACATTGAAAAACACCTCGATATGCCAAGCATTTGGAAAAAAAATAGATTATGAAATTGAATACCGATTAGTGGATGGTATACTAAAATGTTTGTGTCCCAATTGAAATTTCAAGCCATGGTTATATAGAAACAAAGTATATGATCATTGGATATTGAAATAGTTTCTTATTAGATATGTATGTTGAACATGGAATGGTGAATCAAATGTTATGGAAATTCAAAATAATTAAAATTCTATCAACTAAATACAATGTGGCAAGCCAAAAAAGAATTCAGTTCAAAATTTGATAAATGACACATTTTGGATTTACAGGATACAATGTCCATGATTTTCATAGGTCAACAAAACCATCAGTTGATCTTGAGATGTTTAATCTTACTCAGAACTATAGTGACTAAAAAAATGAGGTTTATGAATTAGGTGAAGATGAGAAACAAGAAATGTTTGAAGGTTCTGCAAATTATTCGATGTTGTATTTTATACTTAAGTTGTATCATATAAAGTTTCTCTATGGAATTATTGAAAAAGAAATGTCCATTATTTTAGAGTTTCTTCAACTACTAGACATTTGATTATTGATGAAGGAGTATTAGCGACAGAATCCCATCGCAAAAAGTCATTTGGATAGGAGTCCTTTGCTCATACACCATGGCAAAAAATGACATCACAATTGTGCTTATTTGCAATGGATCATTGCAAATATGGATTAATTATGACGGATGGATCATCCATCACAAATAATCAGTGTAAATATTCTAAATAACCAATTGTGATGGTCTGTTTTAATTGATTATTTGCGACAGACTGTCTATCCATCGCAAATAATAGTTTTTTTAAAAATAATGACAAATTTTTTAAATTTTTTTTAAAAAAAATTAATTTATTAAAAAAATTTAAAAATAAATATATTTAAAAATAATTTAAATATTTTGAAAATTTTAATTAATTATAAATTTTAATAATAAATATACTTAAAAATCATTAAAATAAATTTAAAAATTAAAATTAATTATTTTTTTAATAATAAATAAATAAATTAAATAGATTTAAAAACAATTAAAATAATTGAAAAATTAACTATATTTAAAAATTATTTTAAGAAAATTAGAAAAAATAGACATAAAAGAAATACATCATTTCAAACATGACATGTTTGTCATACCAAATTAAAAAATAGTCATAAACCTTCAGAAATCATCAACTGTCATTAGGTGGAGGAGGATCACTCGAAGGACTAGGGGAGGAAACTCCATACCAACGCTATACACAGATCACCATATGTACTCCATCATCTTCTCATCTCTCATATGCTACTGCTCACACTCCACCTGCCTCTCTTTCTGCATCTTCTTTATCATCTCATCCTGAGCTCTCAACCTATCCTCATATTGTGCAGTAGATGATGACATTGATGATGACTCTCCCTGAGATCCCTTCACCCTCACTAATGTCATTGCAGAAGTACTATAATTACCCATAGGTTTTAGTTGAGAACCAATAACTATAAATCAGAATTTCTCGACACCCTATAATGTTTTCTTTATCTAGGCCCCTCATCAAAAACTGAATCACATGTGGAATATAATAATAATAAAATTAATATCAATGAAATTTTCAATAAAATTACTAACCACAATATGGAATTGTTGATTACATATGACTTCCCCTATACGGGGATCCATATACATCTTCTTATAAACACCAAAATCCATAATAGATGGGTTAGTAATGGCTTTTAGAAAATAAAAAACATGTTATAGTTAAAGTATACATACATTAATAATTAATACCACTTTCCATATTTCAGTATGCTGGTTGTACGACTTCTGCAACAATGTGTGACCTCTTGCATCCCCTGGCTTTGATGTCTAGATGATGTCCTCCTCATAAAATTCTCTCTTAGCCAAAAGGAGCACAATCTATCCCATACGTAATATGAGATATAATCGGGTCAAAGAGAGACACAAGACTTGTTGAAAATAGTAGCGCAAGAATTATCCATAGCTCACTTTCTGAGGTTGTGTAAAAATTGATGAAAGTTCTCACATATAAAAATATCTCTCACCTCTCAGATACGACCTCTCTGGCTATCAAGAATCAGAGAAAATAATTTATTCAAAAAATTTAAAAAATATGATAGTAATTAAATGAATTTTAAAAAGTTTGTATTATTTAATAACATATAATCCAATTGTTGAACATCTGGTGATGCATGAAGATGAGAACCAGATCCCATTACACCCATGGCTTAGAAAAATATTTTCTTAGAATCGCACCAGCCTGACCAACAGCTAAATATGAAAAACTATGCAAATAGAAAATATAATCATAAAATTGTTAACAAAATTAATAAACAAACTTAATATAAAATAAATATTGTAAACAAATAAACATACCTCTATAAATAAGGATCAAAATTAGCAGATGGTTATCTCTCTGGAATATGATCCAGAATCATCAATTGTACAATACCGCACCCCTCTAGATAGGTGCACTAGCGTGAGGCTCAACTGAATTTGGCTCATCAGTAGGAAGTGAAACATCAATGATGGAATGAAGTAGGTCACCGAGATCATCTCTTTCCATTTTAAACAAAGATTCTCAACTATATGAAATTGTTAATATAGATATCAAATATAAAAAAACAAATAAATACTAGTATATAAAAATATCAATTGTAACAATATATCAACACAAATATCAAATATAAAAAACTAATATACATCAAAATATAATAATTACCTATAATTAAAGACATTAATATAATATATTAATCATCATCATCTTCATCATTTCCATCGGGAACAATGTATTTATCCTCATCTTCAGCATCATCAACTTCTATATGACTTTCTATTTCATCATCACTTATTACTTCATCAACATTATCTATTTAATTGGTCCTTAAGTGATGAGATTCATCCTAGATATTTACACATCTTCGGGTAAGAGATATATTTTGGGATGTTTCTTGAAATTTTTTAATATGTTTCACTTCCACAGAAAAATTTTCATTTTCAATAAATTAATTTTAATGTGATTTCCTTTTTATCACTATCCACTAGTCCTTCAAATATCTCAAAAAATCATAGTAATTTATATAATAAACTTGATGTGGTTGATGTGCCAACATAAATGGATCATTTGATGTAAGAAGAATATTATATTTAAAGTCAATGACTGCATGTTGGGGATGAAATCACAACCCTCGATCAGTACCAAACTAATTACATTTAAAAATTATTATATAAATTGATCTGAGATAACATAACTCAATTATTTCATCCAGTATACCATAAAAGTCAACATTACATTCTTTATGATTATATCCTTTCAATCAAACACCACTATTCATTGATTTCATCGAGTCACCATATATTCATCAATGGAATTGAAATCCATTAACCACATTCCCATTATATGATTTTACCAATTTCGATGGAGGATTTTTAGAACACATAATCGACTATCAATTTTATTTTCACGTTGTGTTGCATAAAAAAAATAAAAATTATTAATAATATACATCCTTAAAAAATTGATTTGTTATTCCATTGAAAGTAGCATAAATTACCAATATTTGAAACCACTATGAAATATTTTGTTGACAACATTCCTCAAGAGCAGTAGATGTAATTTTTATATTTTATTTGATATAGTCATCACATAGTCTTAAAAAATTAATTTAAATAAAGGTAAATTTTATAAATATTTAACAAAATAATAAAAAATAGTACTTACAACACAGATAAATTCATTTCCTCAATATTCAGCTAAACATATGAATGAGCTCTATACATATCTTTATATTTAGGCCATCGTTCACGATAACCACCAAAACCAAGATCCAGCTGATTAAAAACTGACAACTGATGGTCTATGACAACATCAAAATTTTCAACATTGTGATCCATGCAATTATGTTTTGAAGGATTTTCTAACAAAAAATAATATGAGCATAAATTTGAAATTATCCCATCTGGTATGCATCTTTAATCGACCCTTCAACCGATGCATTGTTACATACTTTCTTTTTTAATTTTTGCATACATCTCTTAAATAGATACATCCACCAGAATTGTAATGACCCTCCACATTTCACTTCATATATAAAATTAAATATTAAATGTTCCATGGAATCAAAGAATCCTGGTAGGAATATTTCCTCCAATTTAGATAAAATTAAAACAATATTTTTTTTCCAGAAAACATAATGGATCACAATATGGTGTTTCCACACAAATATATTGGAAAAAATATGATATTTTAGTAAACAAGTCCATTATTAAAGATATCAACAACCCTTTAAGACCAATAAGAAGTAATATTTAAATTATGACATGATAAATATGATTTTTAACCCTGTAATATTCCCATTTATGATGCAATTAGAAAAATTAGAAGCATAACCATCTGGAGACCCCAAATCTCTAATCCATTGATAGAATAATAAATGGATTACTTTAATAAGAGAGTAAGCTACTTTTGGAGTCAATAATTCGTGCATTATTTCATCTTTATATAATTTAAGTTCAGGGCATCTAAAAATATGGACAAGATCTGACTGTGACTTTAAATTATCTTTGGTCTTCCCAGGTGTGTTAAACAAGGAATAAAATAAGTTACAAAATAATTAAGTTTTGTATTCATTACATCTAACATGTGACGAACCAACAAATCAAACCAATATGGAAGATCTCAAAAAATAATCCTCTTTATCTAATTATTATCTCTCCCAAAACCATTTATTTGTTATTCATTTATGGTTGTTCCAAAAGTAACCAGAGGCATTGTAGAGACAATGGATTTTAACTGATTACCTGAGATGACTATTGGAGGTACTTTTGTTTCAATTTGACATATTTTAAAATTATTTCCATTACTTCGAAAAGGGAGATATGCAGGAAGAAATATTTGATGACAGTCAAAATAACTAACCTTTATCCCATTACCAAGCATAAAGGCTTTGTTCTCATCCATGTAGTATAAACATGATTATAGACCATGTGCGATCCATCCAGATAACACACCATACACCTGAAAGTCACCAATCATCCATAATAATGAAACTCTAATAATTAAATTCTGATATGTAACTATATCAAATGTATACAAACCATTTTCCTATAATGAAATTAACTCATCAATTAGTGGCATCAAATAAAAAAAATATTCTTCTTGGAATGTCATGCAATTAATAACGTCAGATATATATATATATATATATGGTTCATTAATCAACAACCAAGAACTTACATTTTAAGGAGTAATGAAATAATTCTAATTAGAAAATTGTATGTCATAAGTACCAAATGGAATAAAATCCTCAATGGAAAGACACAACTGTATGTTATGAGGTAATGAATAAAAAGAAGGATGTGTCTGATCAAATTATTTCCATGAATCAACACCACATGGATGATTTATTATTTTACTAATGGAAATATTTTATTTAAGCCATGTCATCAATCTAGCTATGTTGAAATACATAAATAAACTCTATAAAAGAGGTGTAATTAAAAGATAAGTTAACTGTTTCATAGGAACTATGGAAATTCAATGTTGTTTTTCTTTATACCCCAATTCTCCACATGTTGGAAAATTAACCATGGATTCATAATCACCATAATATAAGATGAAACCATTTGGAATTTTATGGATTTTGTGATAACTAAGACACATATTATGAACCAACCTCTTAAGTTCATAGAAAATAAAAGGTGATGAATTTTCGTTAGAACACAACGATTTAAACAAAGATAAAATATGGTCAAAACCAATATTTAGCATTCTAAAATCTGATTAAATAGCCAAAAATTTTATAAAATCTTCATGTTTTCTCATCTAGAATCCTAGATATAAGGCATCCTTAGTAGATTTCAACAAATTGTAAAACTGAGAAGGTTCTGATTTAGGATTTGGAATATCAATCCGAGTTGTTATTTTAGAAATAGATAGACTAGCGGCCTCATGTAATAAATTATAAAAAGTTGGATCTGGAAGTAAAAAATTTGTATTTTCAACTATATTCTTTTCACCATTTTGATAGAAAAAATATAAAATTTCTAGAAACCAAAACACAACAGATGAAGTCCAACATTGTAAAATGTTTTGAATATCCTAAGATCTCATTTCTGAAATAGATAGTTAATTGTTCCTTTAGAAACAAAATTTGAATTCGACGATTAAAATGATATAATGTTTTCAGCACCTTCAATATAGACATGATTTATAGCAGATCTGTTTGGATTTTTGTGGTGATTTATCAAATCAAAATCAAGTAATAGAAACTACTGCCTACTTCTTGAGTCTATAGTTATCTAAAAAACAATAGAAATAAGAATAATTATTTCAAATCACTTTGACTAGTTACAAATTATTATTATTTCTAACACCTTGTAATATTCTATGGAATATGATTAGAGTGAGGTGTTGGGATAACATTTGATTATAGGGCCTGTAGAGGCTTAGTGCAGATAAAATAAAATATTAATTATATGATATTAAACACACACTTTTTTTGAAAATAATATAATAAATATCGAACGGTCACTTATATGATAACCTGGAGACCACCGTTGGGTCCAGGATGTGGGGTTTACACTAGACGCGACATAACATGTGTGAGTGTTGGATGTTTAGTTTCATAACACACATGGGTAATTCATTTAATATATGTTAATACAAGTTGTTATTAAAATTTAAAGTATCTTTGAAACTGTGTATTATAGAAAAATTCGATACTAATGTTGAGATCGAGATGTGGGGTTTACCCTAGGCATGACATAACATTTGTGAGAATCGGGTGTTTGGTTAGATGACATGCATGGGTAATTAATTTAATATTTTTATTATAATTTATCATTAAAATTTAAAGATCTCCCAAACTGGTTATCATATGAAATATCAGAGACCACCTTTGGGTTCGGGATGTGGGGTTTACCCTAGGCGTGACATAACATTTGTGAGCGTCAGGTGTTTAGTTACAATACATAGATGGGTAATTCATTTAATATTTATATTATATTTTTTTTATTAAAATTTAATGTATCACCCAAACTATTCATCATAAAAAATCTGAGACCATCAACGGGCCCGGGATGTTGGGTTTACCCAAGGCACAATATAACATTTTGAGCATTAAGTGTTTAGTTACATGACACACATGGGTAATTCATTTAATATTTCTATTATAATTTCATATTAAAATTTAAATTATTTCAGAAACTTTTTATCATATGAAAAATTGGAGACCACCATTGGTTCCGGGATGTGGGGTCTTCCTTAGGTGTGACATAACCTTTGGGAGTGTCAGGTGTTTAGTTACATGACACGCGTGGGTAATTGATTTTATATTTATATTATAATTTATTTAATAAAATTTAATGTATCTTCTAAACTATTTATCATATGAAAAATCAGAGACCACATTTTGGACTGGGATGTGTGTTTTACCCTAGAAAAGTCATAACATTGGTAAGCATCAGATGTTTGGTTATATCGCATGCAAGAGTATCATTTTTAATCTTTTATTAATATTATTAATTTTTATATATAAATATATATTTTGTGACATTTAAAAAAAATAATTAAAACCAATTTTTTTAATTAACATAACATGTACATGAATTATTGTGAATTTTTAATATTTATTATTTTTTATATTTTTTTGGAAATGTTTGATAAAAAAATTATTATTTATTAGAAACCATATTTTTTAAATTTTTAGTAGTTTAAAAAATTATTTGTTAAATAGTACAAATTATTTATTATTTATATCTGATTTATTAATAAATATTACTAATATTTAACTATTACTAGCATTTCATGTATTTTCTTTTACAAATTGTTCCATATTTCCATAATTTCCACAAAATTTGATATTATTAATAATAATTTGTAACTAACACTAATATTTACTATTTATTAATAATATTGACTAATTAATTATTATAAATTACTTAATTATTATTATTAATTATTTAAATTATTATTACATTTTTTATAATTAATATATATATATATCATGATTAATTAATTAATATAAACACATCAAATATATATTCTAGCTCCTTTTAAACAAATATACATATATCAAATATATATAAACATATATATGTGTGTGTGTATATAATGTATAAGTAATTTTTAAATAGTTGATTTGGATTATAAATAAATTTTATTATATTGAATTAATAATTTATATCAATAATTAATTAATAATTTCAAGTTAATTTTTTTCAAATAATATTTATTTTGAATTGATATTTTTTTAAATTAATAATTTTTTTATTAATAAATTTTACCCTATACACATTATAACAATTGTGAGCATCAGATATTTTAACAACATTTATACAAAATATTAATACTTATTAAAATAATTAATTTAATAATTATAAGAATTATTGTGAATTCTAAAAGTTATATTTTTTTATATTTTTTTACAAATTATTATTTTATATTATTTTGAAATTAACACTAATATATACAGTTTATTAATAAAAATAACAACTCAACAACTATATAATGTTTTTTTACTAATTATTTAAATCAATGCTACATTTATAATAAATAATTTTTTTACTAATATATAATAAATCTTTGTATTTGTAATATTTTTTTAAAAAGTATTACAAAAAATTATCTGAAATTATAAAAACTATGTATTTAGTAAATATTACGTATTTTAGATTGATATTATTTTCCCATTAAACCACTTTTTAACGTTTTTATAAAAAAATTCTTAAAAATTACATTTTTCTAAATAAAATCAAATATTGAAACAAAAATTAACACCCAGACATATTGATAAAAGCATTATGAAATTAATTCATAAGTTTGAAGATTAATTAACCAAAAAATCATATAATTGAACAATTTAAGTGTACATGATCCCATTTATCCATGGTATCTGAAAGGAAAAACTAGTTGATCACTTTGTTTAGTGATCAATTTTGGGGTATAATCATAATAAAACAATCGAAAACGACACACAGACAAACACATATATATATTAATCCTAAAATAAAATCAAATCATATCTTGAAAAAATAATGATCACCCAAATAGAAAAAAATAAATTTAGATTAACAGTAAATATCAAATAAATTTAAAAAACTTGGTAAATTGATTAACCTAAGTTTCGACCAGACCAGTATTCGATAGATTGAACCAAAATACGCCCAAAAAAATGAAATAGAACAAAACAAGTGTTCGTACCTTACAGATCTGAGAGGGGTGAGTTAGGGTGGCACTGTGTCGTAGTTGTGCAGAAGACAGAGCGACGACGTAGCTTGGTGGAGTGGCGCGATGGTGTGGTAGTGTGACGATGCAACACGATGGAATGGGGAGGTGGTGCAGCGTGGATTATGGAGGAGATACTGACTATGTTGGAGAGTAGGAAGAAGGAGGAGGAAGAAGAAGGGGTGAACTTAGGGTAATTTTTTATATTATTTGCGATGGAGTACTTGCGACATAATTAATTTTGTCGTAAAGAGTTTTTTGTTCAAAAGCATTTGTGAAAGGAATTTAATTTTGTCATAAATGCTTCTGGGATGATGGGTATTTGTGACAGAATTAATAGTCTATTATAAATTCCCTTGGTAATTTGGTTTGGCACCGGGAGGCAGGAAGCCCCACCAAAACTATATGTGAAGGAATTGTTTCATCCATCTCAAATAGTGACTATTTGAGAAAAAAACACATATTTCATCACAAATAATTTGTGTCTATGGACTATTTTCAATTGGTAATCTATCCGTAAAAAATGACCCATCACAAATAGTCAATTATCTAGTAGTGTTCATGTTGAATTTAGTGAAGCTAAGATCCTTGAATCATTCTATGAGATGAAGAAAGCCATTGAAAAACATAGAATTGATTATAAAAAGATACATGCATGCCATAATGCTTGTATGCTTTACTAGAGAGGAGGGTCTAACAAAGAAGAATGAATAAGATGTCATGAAGGCATATGGAAGTCAATGAATAACAATGAGAGTATAAATCAATGAAACCCCAAGAAGAAATACATGAATAGAACTCTGGAAAAGGTATTGTGTTACTTTCCTTTGAAACCAAACTTGCAAAAATTATTCATGCCGTCTAAGAGTACATAAAACATGAAATGGAATAGTCATGATAATAATTATGGATTGATGAGACATCCAAAATATTCAATGTCATGGAAGATGTTTTATTAATTATACCCATAATTTACTTCGAATCATATGAATGTACGTTTGGATTATGATAGTTTTAACCCATTTTTCAATTTAGGTACTAATTAAAGCATTTTTCCAATTGTTTTGATCCCCTATAATTTACCTCTATAGATGTGTATGAAGTAGAATTATTTCATAATTTCAGTGATAATTCCTAATAAAAAAGGTCTGGAAAAGAAATTGATGCATACTTTCATCCTCTAATTAGTGAATTGTGTGAATTATGTGATAATGGAATGGAGACACATGATACATCAAAGAGAAAACTATTTAAAATGAATGATGCTTTAATGTGGACAATTAGTGACTTTCATGTACTAATAAATTTATTTGGATGGAATCCTCATATGGGTTTGGCTGGTCCAATGATTATTTTTATTTCAATCCTCAATGATTACCTCATAGTAGAAAATAGTGTTTTATCTGTCACAATTGATTTCTTGATGGTTCTCATAAATTCGGATTTAATAATACACAATTAAATGGATATATTGAATAGAGAAAGGCACTTAAGGTGTAATCTAGTTTAGAAATAATAGGAGAATTAATGAATGTCACTAATGAATTTGGAAAATGTAATTAGTATAAATAAGGAGGACAAGGGTATGAGGTATAGTATTAGAAGTTTCTACAATATAAACATGAAATAAAAGATTTTATTTTTAAAACCTCATTATTTGGATTTTAATTTCATATGTCATAATCTTGATAAAATGAAAATTGAGAAGAACACCAGTAAAAATGTAATTTTCACATTGCATAATGAGCACAATAATTCAAAGGATCACTTTAATGCATGCAAGGATTTAGAGATAATGAATTTAAAGTATGTTTTTTTTGGAAAATGAGAAAGGAAACTATAATTTAGAAATTATTACAGTGAAAAATATTGAGAAAGACATATTCCTCATAACATTAAAGAATATAAAAGTGTTGGATGGATATTAAAGAAACATTTCAAGGAACGTTGTCTTAAAATATCGAAAGTTACATATATTTAAAATTCATAAAACACATATTATAATAGGGAAGTTTTTGTTATTGACAGTTCAGAATACATTACTGGAAGAAATAACTATGGTTCTAGTTGAGTTTGGTACGTTCTTCAGAGAGTATGTTGAAAATTTCTAAATCCAATTGAGCTTGATAAACATCATGAAATTTTTTTTGACACCTTTTAATTTGAATATGTTATTTCCTCCTTCATTCATCACAGTCATGATTCATTTGACTGTTCATTTGGTTGAAGAAGCTAAACATGGTGGACTGGTAGAATATTAATGGATGTATCTAACTAAGAGGTATATTTATATTATTTTTATTTTCATTGGTGAATTCAATTTTATCAAATCATTGTATATTATTTTTTTAATATTTTTCTTTTTTCCATAAGGTTCTTAGGTTATTCAAGATCATATGTGAGGAATAAAGCTCAATGAAAAGGATCTATTGCTGACTGTTACATAGCTTGAGACTAATTGAAATTATATTCAAGGTATTTTGATGGGATTGATACTAGATTCAATCATGTTGGACATATTGATGAAATATCTACTAGTTCTCATTCTAAAAACTATTCATTGGCATTTAGAACTACTGGATGACCAATTGGAAATGGGTAAAATTTTACACTGACAAAATTAGAGTTTCTACAAGAAAATATATTTGTGATAGTCAATAACCTTATTTTAGATCCATTTGTGGATGAATTTAAATTGAAAAAAGCGGAAAATAAGGGGATGATCTTGAAATGTGATGGAATTAACAAAATCTATTAATAAGGAGATTTTTGAATGGTTTTCCTATCATGTAAGAATATACTCATATTCCTATTATTAACATGTAGTGATTTTTTATATGTTAAAAGTAACAACTTATATCTTTTCTTTCTAAACAATGAATGTTGAAAATCACGTTGAAATACAAAATGATTTGAAGTTTTTGGATCGAGGTACTCCGAAGAAGGCTAAGTGACTTGATGCATATAATATTCATGGATTTAGGTTTCATACAATTTATCGCAAATAAGACTTGGAAACTAAAAGGAGTAGTGTATTTACACTTGAATAGGTGGGATACTGTTGAAAAATGAATAATATAATTGAATTAAACTATCATGAACAATTTTGAATTGTATTATTCAAATTCTAGTGGGTCAACATTTATAGGGGTATAATAAAATATTCGTTACATTTTACAGTTTTAAATTCTCTTGCTTGATCCTTGACGAAGAGCATGTAGAGAATAATCCATTTATATTGGATTCAAAAGAAAAAATTGTTTATTATTTGAACGATGAAATACATGAAATTTGGAGTGTTTTTGTACACTTAACGAAGAGATACTTTTTTGATATGGGTGATGAATATCTATTGGTACTTTACAAAAATGGACCTCATCAACCCGAAAAAATTGTACATTTTTTCCATAAAATATCGAAAAAATAAAACTTACAGGAGAGGGTTAAAATGTAGCATTCTTTATAATGGAGGTTGATAAAAATGAAGACAAAAAGATAATGACAATTGGATGTATAAAATAGAAATGAAAATATATTACAATTTATCATTAATAAGTGTTTTATACATATATACACTTTAATAGTTTTCTTTGTTATTTTTTTTAGTTTTTCCAATTTTATGGATTTAATATATTTGGGCCATATTAATTGTAGGAATGCCAAGAAAAAAAATAAAGAACCTAGAAGATTAGCATCTCGAAGCATGCCACCCCTAATGTCAGCTTTAGTGGATCTGAGTGATTCCATTATACTCAAGAATACATGTGAGAAAACTATTTCCCAAGATGTTGTTGGTATCACACCATATGATTCACCTATGATAATGGAGAAGTTGTTCAACCCTCCATCTAGCTGATATTATAGAGTTAATGTTACTAGTATGTATGTCATTACAGAAAAAACTATACATTTTATTAAATATTTAATTCTTGTTTTAAATAGTTATAGATAACAATAAAAGGGATATAAATATGATCATAGAAGATGTATGAGACTTATAGGAATTCAATATTATCATTCCATTTAATTAGTTTGGGGAGCCAATGGGTGACACTGCTGAAATCTATAGACAGATTCTTGGGCAGTTCTCCTGCGAGAAGGTGGCCTTTCACATTAATTATAATGGTTATAGGAATATTCCTAGATCTTGAAAAAATGTGGTATTTTATACTCAAGTAAATGAAATATTAATTTAAGACTACTTAATAAAAACTTTAAAATACATGATTAAAATTTTGTAATATTCTTATATTGTGATATTTTCTTACTTATCAAAGTTTTTTCATTTTGATGTTCCCGACTCTATTCCATACCCATAGACTCTGGAAAATTAAGGCATTAAATAAAGAAATTTTAAATAGATATTATGGCATGAGTTTAACAACACATCTCTGAGCTCATGATAGATGTATGAGAATGTTCTGGAAGGAATTTCTTGTGTGCAACGAAACTTGTTTATCGATATTAATAGAGGTGCATCTCATGAGGTAATTGCATATTTCACAGGATATTAATATCATAAACACAATAAAATTAAAATTTTATTAATGTTATTAATTTTTGTATGAATTATCCCAAAAATATAGCTAATAATGAGAAAAAATTCCTTCCTCACATCGCTGGGTATCATAGTTTTTTGAGAAAAAGTGTAATTTTAGTTTGAATTTTATTTATTATTATTTATATCGTTTTATTATAATTCAAGGTTTTTTCTTACTTGTTTATTTTTTATAAAGGTTATTGAGTTAGGTCACTATTTTGGATAATAAAGATGTGGTTTAAAGTGCATAGGAAATTTGAGGGTAGTTCTATAAATGATCATACCAAAGACATTGGAGTATGTAATTTACATTACCATTTCATGTTATTTAATTAATATAAAAATATAATAATTAAAAATATATTATAATAAAAGAAATTCCTTAAAACCGATTAAATGGGGAATATTACATGGATCAAATGATGCTAATTTGGAAACATTTGATACATCTATCTGGCCCCAATTATTTGGGTTTAAGGCATGTTTTTTTATAATATATATTTTCAAATGAAACAATAATGAAAAGTAAAGAAAAATTTATTAATTATATAAAATTATGAAGTTTAGATATATTAAAAAATCATTGTTAATATATTTTTATTAACAGTTTTAAATTAAATATGTTTGGGACGCAAAACCTTCACAATCTTCATCGATTTCCCCGAATAATGCATTTGATATCATTTTAGGGAAGGATCATCCTCAAAGTGTATCGAGGATAGGTTCGGGGCCTACTACATTAGTTATCTTTGGTAGGGCATCATTATCAGCTATTGCTACACCCAGTGGGGTTTTGAGTAGTGTCATTGATTTGGAATAACAAAGAAAAACTCCACGTTTGAATGAAGAAGTGCAATAATAAGACTCTTATAATAAAACACAGGTGAAATGGAGGTGTAAAATGGAAAATAATTTAGTTTCTTTATTTAAGCAGGTGACCAGAATGGTCCTTAAGGAATTTTCCATCCTTGTTTCTAATCTTGCTGAGGGAAATTATAAATTTCATAGATCATTCACACATTTTCAAAGAACACATTCAACATCCATAAATAAAACTAAAAATATACTTATATTTATAACAATAACTTTGAGTCATACTGACCACATATTGTGACAAATTTATGTGTGGTTGATTCCTAAAAGTCAAAAATGAATTATATATCATTATCTACAAGTTTGAGAATAATTCGAGCTCTTTTTTCAGTTTTGACTCAATAAATAGTTTATAAAGGTACTATAACCTTTAAAAATGAATGTCGGGGGGTAAAAACTAAAAAAACAATGTCAGACTACAATAAAATCAGTGGAAAATGACATTAGATTTATTTTTGAAATGTAGAAACTAATGGAACATCATTTCGAGTTACGATTTGTCTGCGATGTACATAAACAGGTTTTTAGTGTTCTAAAACACATAAACATGCATGTAATAGTAAAAAACCTCAGAAAAAACCTCAAATTGAAAATAAATAATTGGTAAACAACCGTTATATTTATTTTGATGTGCATGTGTAGACAACACAACAATTTGACATGTGGTGTGGTGGAAATGACTCAGTAATCAACTTTTAATGGTACCAAAGACTTTAAAAAATTGTGTCGGGGGGGGGGGGGGTCAAAACCAGGAAAAAGTCCCCAGATTTCAATAAAATTAGAGGAAAATGATTGTAGATTGATTTTTGAAATGTAGGTGAATAGATCACGCTATTCTGAGTTATGGTTTTCTTAGGATTCCTGTAAATGGGTTTTTAGTGTTTTAAAACACATAAATGTGAGTGTAATGGATCAAACCATAGAAAGGAACTGAATATTTACATGAAATCACGGGAAAACTCCATTGAGATTTTTTTTTGTGTAGTCATAGACAACATGTCAATCCAACATGTGGTGTGGTTGGAATGACTCGGTAAACAAATTTTAAAGGTATTAAAGCCTTTAAAAACATGTGATAGTGTGTCAAAACTAGGAAATTATGTTGTATTGAAATTATATTTGGTAATAACAACCATATATTAGTTTCTAAAATTTAGGAACTGAAGAAACTTCATTCCAAGTTACTGTTTTCCCGGGATGCCCATATATGAAATTTTATTGTATTAAAACACAAATAACATTCATGTAATAGTAAAAACCATAGAAAATGACCTAATATTGATGATAAACCTTGGGAAAACAAACATTGAGTAATTTATGATGTGTATCCATAGAAAAAATGTCAATACAATGTGAGGTGCGGTCAGAATGATGCGATAAACTATTTTTAAGGTATCAAATCCATTAAAAACATGCATTGAGGGGTCAAAATGAAGTAAAATTATCATATTTCCATGAAATCATGAGAAAATGACCTTTTATTTATTTTTTTTAATTTTTGAACTGGTGTTACATCATTACGAGTTACATTTTTCAAGGGATACCCATAAATTCATTTTTAGTGTTTTTAAACACATAAATGTGTGTATAATAGTCCAAACTATTGAGAAAAACTCAGATTGAAATGAAATCCTAATAAATCTACTATGGAGTTATCTTGGATGTGTACATGTAGAAAACACATCAATATGTCATGTGGTGTGATCAAAATATATCTGTAAATAGTTTTTTGAGATACCCAAGCCTTTAAAAATGTGTTTTGGGGTTCAAAACTAGGATAACGAGGACAAATTGACATGAAATCCATGGAAAAAACCATAGATTTATTTTTAAAATTTAAGAACTGATGAAATTTCATTCCAAGTTTGAGTTTTCTCAGGATTCCTGTAAACATTTTTTTAGTGTTTCAAAAGAAATAAAAGTTCTTTTAATGGTAAAAACCATAGAAAACAACCTCAAATTGATGTGAAATCATGGTCAAACCACAATTGAGTTATTTTTAATGTTTAAATGTAGATAAAATGTCATTATAATATGGGTTAATGACTTGATAAATAACTTTTAAGGGTATTGAAGCCTTTAAAAAAGTCTATTTGGGGGTCAAAACTATGAAAACATCATTGGATTACCATGAAATTATAGGAAAATGATCATAGATTGATTTCTGAAATTTAGAAACCAATTAAACGTCATTCTATGTTATAGTTTTTCTAGGATGCACATAAATGTGTTATTAGTGTTTTAAAATACATAACTGTGTGTGTAATAGTCAAAACCATCAAAAAAACCTCATATAGAAATGAAATCATGGAACAAAAAAATTTGAGTTATTTTTTATGTGTATGTATAGAAAGAACATCAATATGACATGTATTTTGGTCGGAATGAATTAGTAAATATTTTTTAAAGATACCAAAGACTCTACAAATGCGGCTCAAGGGGTCAAAAACCAGAAAATGATATAGGATTTCTATGAAATTAGAGGGAAATGACCATATATTTATTTTCAAAATTTAGGAACCAGTGACATGTCATTTCGATTTATTATTTTACTAATATTTTTATAAATACGTTTTAGTGTTCTCAATCATATAAAAATGCGTGTAACAGTCAAAACCAAATATAATTACCTTATATTGATGTGAAATCATGGGAAAACATCTGTTGAGTTATTTTTGAAATGTATGGGTAGAAAACACATCGATTTGACATGCAATGTGGTTGGAAAGACTCAATAAACCATTTATAAATATATTAAAGCATTTAAAAAATGTGTCGAGGGGGTGAAAACTAGGAAAACAACATTGTATTTCTGTGAAATTTGTGGAAAATGATTGTAGATAGTTTTTTGAAATTTTTGGAACTGAACGCACATCATTCTGAGTTACGTTTTTCCCAGGATTCCCATAAATGTGATTTTAATGTATTAAAACATTAAAATATGAATGTAACGACTCAAATAATAGAAAAAACCTAAAACTGATGTGAAATCATGAACAAACCACCGTTGAGTTATATTTGACGTGCATACACAATCAAAATGTTACTACGACATGTGGTGTGGTCAGAATGACTTGGTAAATAGTTTTTAAAGTTACCAAAGCCTTTAAAAATGCATGCCGGGGGGTTATAACTAGAAAAATATTGTTATAAATCCATAAAATCAGAGGAAAATAATAATATATTGATTTTTGAAATATAGGTACCAACAACACATCATTATATGTTATGGTTAGGTTAGGGTGCTTGTAAACATGTTTTTAGTGTTTTAAAACACATAAACGTGCATGTAATGGTCCAAACCATAGAAATAAACCTCATATTAATGTTTAATCTTTGGAAAACCACAATTTAATTATTTTTTATTTGTATACATAGTCAACACATTAATCTGACATTTGGTGTGGTCAGAATGACCCAGTAAATAATTTTTAAAGGCACCGATGCATTTAAAAACGCGTTTCAAGGGGTCAAAACAAGGAAAACGATGTCAGATTGACATGAAATCAGTGTAAAATTACCACATATTGATTTTTAAAATGTAGGAATAGATGAAACATCATTCCATGTTACGATATTCCTAGGATTCCCTTAATTGTGTTTTAGTGTTTTAAAACACATAAACACACATGTAATAGTCAAAACCATAGAAAACAACCTTAGATTGGAATGAAATCAAGGGAAACCACTTTTGAGTTATTTTTGATGTGTACACACTGACAAAAAGTCAATCCAATGTGTGCTATCAAAATGAATTTGTATTTTTTTAAAATACTAAAGCCTTTAAAAATGTGGTTTGGGGGGGGGGGGGGTCCAAACCTTGAAAACATCATTTTATTGTCATAAAATAAGAGGAAATCAATTTCTAATTTATATGTAAAATACAAGAACTTATTTCATGTCATTTCAAGTTACTATTTTCTTGGGATGCTCGTAAACACATTTTTAGTGTTATAAATCACTAAAATGTGTGTGTAATGGTCCAAAACATATAAAAAGTTATTAAATTGATTTAAAATCAGGGGGAACCATCATTAAGTTATTTTTTTCATGTAAACATAGACAAAATGTCTGTAAATCATGTAGTGTGGTCAAAATGACCCAGAAAATAGTTTATAATCGTACTAAAGCCTTTAAAAATGTGTGTCGGGGTGGGGTGGGGGTAAAAACCAGGAAAATGATGTTAGAGTTCCATGAAATTGTAGGATAATGATCATATATTTATTTTTGAAATTTAGGTACCGGCGTATTGTAAATCTAAGTTATGGTTTTTTGGGATGTTTTTAAAGGTATTTTTAGTGTTTTAAAATATTAAAATGTGTGTGTAGCTGTCAAAACCATAGAAAATGACCATAGATTGATGTGAAATCATGGGACAAATAATTTTGAGTTATTTGTAAAATACATAAAATTATTTCATGTCAAGGTCTTTAAAATATGTTTATTATGTACATTTCAAGAACACTTGACATCGATTTAAAAATTAATTAGAATATTATATACTTATTCAATTTCAGTTTCAAACACTAAATCACATATCAAATAGTTATGTTTATATTTTAAAAGTATTTTTTTCAGGATATTTTATTTTTTAATTTTAAAATGGATTCTATTTGATTAACAAAATAACAAATTATTTGGGCAAAATTCTGAATATATTCTAGGTTTTGTTTCTTTCACATTAATTTTCTTATACTTTTTGGTTTTTATAATAGGTGATAGATGCTGATAGTTGGTAGGAAGTTGAAAATTATAATCCATGATATTATTCATATGGCCGTAGTGATGCTTCTCAGTTCCCAAGTTATGTTCAAATTTTTTCAATGATTCTAGTATATTTTTGATTTATTATATTTAGTATTAATTTATGTCTTCTTTTTTTGTGAAAGTTTATGAGATGATGTGGTCGATTTCTATTTATGAGATGATGTGGAGGCAGTAGGATACAGTGGAGGTTGTGGGGTAGTTGTATATTGGGCATGGTTTGTTTTTGGGCATATTTTATTTGTATGTACTGATGACTAATTTATGGGTCGACTGAGGTTATCATTTGACTAAGGTCATGCTTGTGGAGGTTTATGCTGAATGTAGATGTATGATGTATTCATGGTGGTCTTATAATTCATTTATGTTCTAGTTTATTATTTTTCATAGCTTCTATATTTATAATTTTTTATTAAATATTTTTAAAAAATTTATTTTAAAAGAAATATTTAATGGTTCTTTTTAAAAACCTCTAATAAAGAAATTTATGAAAATCATAATTATGTGCTGTTACTATTAAATGTCGTTAAAAATAACCACTGATAAATATATTAGTGGTGGTTAGGTTCATATTATCTAGTTTATTTTCAGGTTATTTAAAAAAAACTGTAGCTAAATAAAACTAAAACTGCTGATAAATGATCCAAAAATGACATATATAGAAACTACTTCTATATGAAAAAAACCACCATGAAATGACTAGAGACCGTGAAATATGGAGGAGTTTTAATAACTCCCTCTAAAATATTAGGTGTTTGTTTTTATCATCGCTAGTTAAAGAAGAAACAACCACTAATTCTTACTTTATTGTAGTGTATTATTCCATTAGTAGACCTGTGGACCATAGCCACGAGAAAATGCCCATGGATACATTATAGAATTTTTTTCAAGCCTAGTGGTATTTGAACCAAGACCACCTTTATATTCACAAAGTTTCAATACCACTACACTATCTCAATAAACTATATATATATATATATATATATATTATTGTGTGCACGAACACACACATGCACACACACACACGAACACATAGATATATATATATATATATAATAATTTATAAATAATTTTTTTACTATTTAATTATATATAATTGGAGGGTTGGTCTATGATTACCCACATTGTAACTGGTTGTGAAAATCTAAGTAAATTTTATTCTTTGTTCCCAAAAAGTGTTTTAGGGGAAAAATGTAAATACATCCTTTAAGATGAACTCCAAAAATTTTTATGACCACTGTATGGTGCCAAAAAATTGTGTTTACCCTAGGAAAGGAGTTAGGTGAGAATTTTAACCATTCAAATTTTCATGTAATATTTAATATTTAATTAATTAAATATTAATTTATTTATGCATGTTCATTTTCTGATATCTATTAAACCGAGCTTAAAATTGAGATTCCTTCCATGTGGTTGAAATAGAAATTGGAGGTTTTTCTAAGAGAGTCATAAACCTGCATTGGGCTCTAGGGTCAGGCCCAAACTGCTTTCCTTTTCTTTTTCTTTTTATTCTCTTTCTTCTATTTTAATTTTCATTTTTTTCTCTTGTTTCCCCTTTAGAATCCTATGAATTCCCATATGGGATTCCCTTCACATGGATGGGATAAGGAGAGGGGTTGAAGTGGGAGAGGGAGAGAAGAGGGAGAGGGAATGTGGAATTTTCACCCAAGATCTCGTCTGGAGGCTGATTGAGACTCAACGAGTGTGTGGTGCAGATCCAGTGAAAAGATTCAGTGGATTATTCCCATAGACAGGCCCATTTTTTGTTTTTCACAATAAATCAATGTAGTCTAATTTTTATTAAGTTATAATCCTTATTTTTTGTTTTTGGGGACTCCATAGTGATCGATCTATAGCTTTGTTGGAGATATTAGGGGATTTGGGGTGATTCATGGGATTACTGTTTGGGGAAACCCATGCACATAGTGTGTGGCTAAAGAACACACATTGTGTGGTCAAAATAACACACTTTTAGTGTAATTTATATTTGGGGAAGATGATGTTTTGGTATTACACTCGGTGTACTTGGGGGTACAAATTGTGGAGTTGGTTTGGGGTGTTGGCGAGTACAAGGCTAGACACCGTGTGAAGTGGTACATAGCCAAGTAAATATAAATGACCACTCTAATTGTGGGGTGAATTCCGTGTAGGTATAAATTCCTAGGTGGAGTAAATGGCTAGGTACAAGGTTGCTGAACCTAAGAGGGGTTACACATTGTGTACATGCAGTAGACGTCGTGTACTCGGTTGTTTTACACATCATGTGGGGGATGATGTACATGAGATAGTGCCAATGTAGGGGTGCATGATAGGTATATGGAATAAATTCCATTTACTTTAGATAAGTACATGATGAGTGTCTTGAGGTATATGACCAAGGAGTACCTCTTTTGATACACCCCATGTACCTAAAGAACATGCCATGTTCTTTTTCCTACCA
This sequence comes from Viscum album, assembly GCA_963277665.1. NCBI lineage: Eukaryota > Viridiplantae > Streptophyta > Magnoliopsida > Santalales > Viscaceae > Viscum > Viscum album. The sequence continues at coordinate 1,443,635,473 of OY728151.1, read as the reverse complement.
TGGACCATTTTAACTATTTTTCACCCTGGAGTCAAAATTAGGATTTAGAGCATTCCATTCCAAGTTACACCCCCCATATATCATAATGGTGGAATCATATAGTCATTTAATGTTTTCTTGGATGGTGTTTTGGACTGAGAGAGTTCATCATGATATTTTTTTTGAGGTTTTTGTTTCAGACACCTCTTGGGGGTTGGGTTGGGAGCTGTTTGGGCTAAGTAAGGTCTGTAACCTTGGTGATCATCATAGATTGAGAGTACCATGGATATATGTATTAGTTTCTTTCAGATAGATTCATTTATCCGATATCAGGGACTATATCTAAGTAGATCATTCTTTTTCCTTGTAAGGTAGAACTGGTTGCTCGAGTCTAGAGCAGTTGAGGGCCAGATCTTGTTCTTGAGGATCATATTTATTAGATCCATTGGGATGGGTTGACACCTTTGGATGTTAGGTACAAATTTGATTGGTTGATCTGTTGGGATAAGTTTGTGGGAGTCTTTATGATACCATTTTGGACTAGTTACTTATCATGTAAATAGAGGATTCTGTAGTTGGTTGTTGGGGATCCCCATGTGGCTGGTTTAGCTTTTGCTGAGGATCCCTTGTGGAGGGTCCTATTTTTAGATGGTCATAAGGAACCTTTTTTAATTCACCTATCAGTGGGATTTTTCTTTTAGATTCCCATTTATGGGTGTACTATTGATCAAGCATTAATTGGAGGCCACTAAGGGATGTTTGGCATGTTTTGGCACTGGGGAAGTCCTGTTCTTTTGGATGATCTAGAGGAACCCATTGTAATGTGTCCTTATCTTTTTGTGGTATTTTTGATCCTTTAATGGATATATATACATATATATATATATGGTCATGGTTAGAGAGATTAGGTACATTAGAGGAGTCCCTAGCTGGATATCACCTTGTGCTGTGACCCAATGGTCCTCAGAGGATTTGAGATTGGTTTTTCCCTTTGGTGGGGCATTGAGAGACCGTGATGGTTACTATGGTGGATGATGAGATCAAGGGTGCTGAGAGAGGCCTCATTATATGTTTCCCGTTCCCGTTTCTCCATATGAACTCATGTGAATATCCTCAAATGACAAAGTCTTATGACTAGTAGAGAGGTCCGAGGTGAGTCTATGGGGAGTGTATTCTCTCAATACCAGAGTGTAACACAATAGAATACATAATACACATGTAGAATAAGTAGTATAATATCCATAAAATTATTAAACAAAAGAAAAATGATATGTAAACAATACAAGAAGTCATCTCAAATACAAAATGAAGAAAAGGTCACACGACTCTAATAAATTAGCCAAAACATGTTCATGAGATAGATTTATAATATATGTTACTGATGTAAAATAATGAAAAAAGTAACCCAACTAGAATCATAAGCCTTAGCCTAGTCCCATTTTCCCCTTCCCCAAATAATCCATCAAGAACTATTAGTATATTCATTGAACTAATCAATACCAACTACCATATAACATGTTTGGGTACCCATGACGACCTGAACAGGGAGTGGGACTAAATCCTAAAAGGAAACCACCAAATGTCTGTTCCATCTAGTTATTGAATATATATAACAGTAGTTCATAGTAGGTATATAGCGACACCATCCTTTTTCATATAAAATTTCCTGATTTTAAGCATAATCATACATCAGAGTACAAGCCAAGGATCGTTAGGTCTAGTGTCATGGAAGTCTAGGTACATAAAACATAAAACATGGGGATAAAAAACATTTCTTTATTTAATCTCCATAATGAGCTCCGGACTTCTTTTGAGCCTTTACATCTGCATAGGGTACCCTAGGGAACACATGAACAAATGTATGAGCTGAAAATCCCTGTAAGGGAAATAATATAAGTATATGTCTTAATCACATGAGTTAGGAGGCATGAAATAATGATATCTAAAGCTTGGAACATATAAAATCATATCATATAAGCATGTGATCATATAAAAATTGAATCATATAAATTTAGAAGAATCATAAAACATTTCTTTATTACGGGTCAAGGCAAACTTCCAATCTCGTTTCCCATTTTAGTACGGGTTAAGGCTAACTGCCAATCCTGTTTCAAATCGCATCTCATGAGACTTAACTTTATCCAATGCATTGAAGCACTATCTGGGCGCACCCATCTCAAAATTTTCATGAATATTCTTCCCACATAAATAATCTTACCACATAATTATTCTTGAAACATGAATAATCATACATAATCAACCAAACATAAACATAAGGGCACCCATGGAAATAATTGGGTACCACAATCATGACATAAAGCATAACCAATGAGCGTATCATGAAAGTGTCCATGAAAGAAAGGTATTAAAACATACATGGACGCTCATAGGGTAAAATAAGAATATAAAATGGTATGTGATTTCAAAAAGAAGTGAAAACATATAAATAATGTATTTTAGAAACATTTGCATCAAAGCATTTTTGTGCAGTTTTATGGAAAATACAATATAGATTTTAAAAATAGAAAAGAGGGTAATCATTTATATAAAAACAATATTTGAAACAAGAAGGTTTTCTTAATAAAAAGGCTTATTTTATAAAGACAATGGTGGCTTAAAACATAGGATAGAGTACACTTAAAATTGGGTAAAAATTCGGGAAGTTCTTTTAAAACGAGTGTGCATATTGGGAAGTATCGAGGAGGGATTCACTTAAAAGCATGTATATCCCAAAAAGAGAATGGGAGATGGATCTTGGAACATGATTTTGGAGAATATAAACAGAATGTAGAAGTTTTACATAAAAATAATAGACAAATACAGTTTGGTAAAAATAAAGATAGAGTAACCCAAAGGAATAAAGGAAGTTCTGGTAGAATTCATTATGGTTTATCGGCATGGTATCGGTTCTAACTAAGAGGGATTGATGAGAGATAAAAGGGTTTCTCATCACATATAAATCAAGAGGGAAGTGTGGGGGAGGCACGTAAACATACCATATCATTTTCTATTACACATAAAAAGGCATAGCATAGGGGACAATCTTGATTAAGAGTGTAATACAGAGGATCCCTTACCATAAATACGTTGGTGTTATCCACTTGTTATTAAAGACCCTAATAAAGAAATTAGGATTATTAATTAATAATTCTATAACATCTACTATATGTAATTGATTTATTATAACCCTTTTTAGTTCATTAAAGGTCTTTTTGATTAGTTATAAGGTTCAATTTCATTGTTCGGGCTCGTTTGTTTACTTGGTTTTAAAAGATCAGTTCACATATATTCAAGTTCAGATAAACATGAAATATGTAAGTGGTTGTATATGAATGAAGTTATATGATATAAGTGAACATATAGGAGATTACAAGGTTTTATATTTAATTTGGTTACTTATATTGAAGTCGAACTATTATATAAAACCAAAGTGACAACCATTTTTGTTAATCAGTGGATTTGATTACAAATAACATGTTTGGATTTATAACATAATAACATTTGTAAAAAAGGATTACATAATTAAAAATAGAATATATTACATATATAATAATATGGTTCAACCATAAAAAATGTTTTCAGGACCAGAATTAAATATTATAATAGAAATTGATAAACTGTTGTCCTTGAATGTGCAAAATTAATACATCTCAAACAGTGCTTTCATTTCTTTCATATAATCGGTGGGGAAAGGAGAGAAGATAATAAAATATCTCATTAGCATTAAAATATTCCATTACATGTATGTTACTGGATTTATCATACTATTATTGTTATGGGAGGTGAGGAAAGAAACAAAAAGAAAAGATCTTAAAAGAAATGAAGGAATTGGAAAGAGGAATTTACCTCTTGAGACTTCCTCCTTTGAGAACATATTAAGGGGAGAGGTTTCTGTATTTGGATAAGGCTAGGATCTTTTGGACGTTGGGGAGGTTCTTTGGGAGAGATTTGGGTAGAATATTGGCAATGCACAGGGCTTGAGAGGAATGAAGAGAAGAGGGAGTGAAGGGGGGTTATATAGTGGAGGAGAGAGTGGATTTCTCAATATAAAATTCATTAATTTATTATTTCCCCAAAAGGCAAGGAATAATGAGTCTTCAATGAAAAAGAATATTAATTTTATCATGTGATCATGAAACAATTGTTCTTACATCAGAAAAACATCATGCATGACTCTATAATTAGCTTATTTATCTTATTTTTTAAATTATGGTATTTCACTATTCATAAAGATTCAAGTATTTCTGAAAAATCCCAAAAAATCACCCCAACCATTTTTCGATGAGTAGAATCCAAAAATGAAGTCCATTTTTAAAAAATAATTTTCTAAATATTATTATTTTAATATTTAATTAAAATCATAACTTATTATCGAAAATCAGTATTAAAACATTCATTTACTTATTATAAAATATAGGTATATCATATTTTCAACATGAATATTATTATTATACTATCATAGGTAAGGTTACTATTCTTTAGTGTATATCACTATTCATAAGGGTATGTTACTGTTCATAATGGTAGGATACTATTCACCAAAAATTAAGTTTTTCTTATCGAACTCCAAATAACTTACTGATTGCAATCGTGTATGTCAGATTTTCAAAATTCCAAAAATAGAATTGAAAAAATTTTGTTTAAAAGTCACTTATCACTTAGTAGTTCATTATTTTGTGTTCTCATGTTATTTTATTACATATTTATAAGAAGGTAATTTCTATTGAAAAACATTGGGTCGTTACATTCTTCCCCCGTTATGAAATTTCGACCTCGAAATTTCTTTTTATATTCTATGAAAAAAACATGTGTGTATACTTTTCCATCATTGATTCCTCTAGTTCCCATGTTGCCTCTTTATACTTATGGTTTCACCATAGTACCTTGAGCAGATGAGTAGTCTTGTTGCGTAGAACTTTGTCTCTACGATCCAAGATCTTCATCAGCTGATCCTCATACGAAAGATCATCCTCCAACAGTACCACCTCTGAAGAGAGTACATGTGAAGGGTCTAGTATGTAATTTTTTAAGATGGATACATGAAAGACATCATTTACATTCGACACAGTAGGTGGAAGTTCCAGTCGATCGGCCATAACTCCGATTCAATTAAGGATCTCGAAGGGGCCTAGGTACATGGTACTTAACTTCCCTTTCTTTACAAACCTAATATCCTTCTTCCAAGAAGATATGCATAGAAATAACATGTCTCTGACTTTGAACTAAAAGTCTCGTCAACAGTTATCTGCATAATTTTTTTTATGAATTTGGGTTGCCTAGATATTCTTCTAAACAGTTTTCACCTTCTCCACCATTTATTCAACCATTTCAGGTCCTAGAAGCTTATGCTCAGTAACTTACTCCCAACATGCCGGTGTTCTGCACATTTCCCCATAAAGGGCATTATATGGTGCCATTCAGATGCTTGAGTGGAAACTATTGTTGTAGGAGAATTCAACTAGTGGAAGATGTTGCTCCCATACACCTTTGAATTCCATATAACATGCTCTCAACATGTCTTCTAGTGTTTGAATAGTTCGCTCAGACTGGCCATCAGTTTGAGGATGATAGAATGTGCTAAAGTTCAATTCAGTTCTCAGAGCATGCTTTAGACTTTTCTAGAACTTCGAGGTTAATCTCGGATCATGATTAAATACAATAGATAGTGGTACTCCATTCATCCTTACCACTTAATTGATGTAAATCTGTGCAAGTCAATCCAATGAGAAGTCCTCTTGAATTGTGATAAAGTGAGTTATCTTCGTAAAACGATCCACAATGACCCATTTAGCATTTTTCCCTCTGGATGTCCTTGGAAGTGAAATGAAAATGTCCATGGTAATGATCTCCCACTTCCATGCTGGTATGGGTAGTGGTTGCATCATCCCCTTAGAATTTTCTCTCTCAGCCTTCACATGCTGACATACCAGGCACTTTGATTTATATTCAGCAATCTCCCTTTTCATATTGTCCCACCAAAAGTTTTATTGGAGATCTCGATACATCTTTGTGCTCCCTAGGTGGATATAAAAGGTCAGGCTATGCGCATCATTCAATAGCTCATTCTTTATCTCTGGATTGGATGGTACACATAATCATGTCCCAAATCATACAAATCATTCCTCATCAATTTTGAAGTCAGAGGATTTCCCATTTTTAACAGCTTCCGCCCTTTTCTGAATTTCCACATGTTTTCTTTGAGCACCATTTATTTTCTCCAAGAGGGATGTTTGAATAATAATTTTGTGAAAGGATTGATGATGTTCCTCCATTAATGATTCCCATTTCCATCCTTTTAAAATTTAAGAAGATTTTATCCTTTTCAATTTACGTCTTTGATAAAGATGCATGATCCTTTCTACTTATAACATCTGCCACCTTGTTTGCCTTACCGGGATGGTAGTGGATTGAGTAGTCATAATCCTTGACGAGCTCTATCCATCTTCGTTGGAAGATATTAAGCTATTTCAGTGTGAATATAAATTTGTGACTCTTGTGGTAAGTATATATCTCACACTTCTCACCATAGAGATAATGCCGCCAGATTTTCAACGCAAAGATCATAGCATCCAACTCCAGATCATGCGTAGGATAGTTTTTCTCATGTATTTTCAGCTGCCTTAAGGAATAGGCTATCACTATATCATTTTTCATCAGTACAAAGCATAATCCCTTCTTTGAGGCATCACTGTACACCACAAAGAGTTCTCCACTTGTAGGGAGCGTGAGTACGGGCACAATGATATGCCTCTTTTTCAACTCCATAAATAGTCTTCACATTCCTGTGTCTAGTCAAACTTTTCTCCCTTCTGTGTTAACTTGTTCATTGGGTTTGAAAATCCTGAAAATTTCTTCACAAATCATAGATAATACCCAGCTAGACCCAAAAAGCTGTGGATCTCTATTACAGAAGTTGTCCTGGGGCACTATTCAATTGCCTTTGTCTTGGAAGGGTCCACTGATATCCCTTTACTGGTGATAACATTCCCCAAAAAAGATACTTCCTCCAATAAAAACTCACATTTACTATACATTGCATACAAATTCTCCCTTAAGAATGTCTTTAACATAGTTTTCACATACTCATCATGTTTCTCCCTGCTCTTGGAGTATATCAAAATATCATCAATAAAGACTACCACAAATTTGTCTAGGTAATCTCTAAAGACTATATTCATTAAATACATGATTTTTTTTTGAGAATTAGTGAGTCCGAAGGGAATAAATATGAACTAATAGTTTCCATACCTCGTTCTAAAGGCAGTCTTGGGAATATCTTCCTTCCTCACCTTTAATTGATGATATCCCAACCAAAGGTCCTACATAGAGAAATAACCGGCCCCATGAAGCTGATCGAATAAGTCATCTATCTATTGTAGGGTATAATTGTTCTATATCGTGATTTTTTTGTGCTCACGATAATCAATGCAGAGGTGCATTGATCTATCCTTATTCTTGGTGAAGTGGACTGGAGCACCCCACGATGAAACACTCAGGCATATAAAATTCTTCTCCTTAATCTCCTATAACTGCTTCTTCATCTCTTCCAACTCTACGGTGGACATTCTGTAAGGTGTATTTGAGATAGGTGAATATCTTGGGATATGTTCAATTGAGAACTCAACCTTTCGGTATGAAGAAATACCATGAAACTTTTAAAGGAATAAATCAGTTTAATCCCTCACGATGGTCATGTCTTCAAGCATGATTCTCTCCTTTATCTCAATCATTTGAGATAGATATGCCTTATCCCATGGAAACAATATCCACACATGAGATGAGGATTATAAAGGAGATTCATCTTCCTCCTTATACTTGTAATAAATCAGAAAATGCTTCAAGATGTGAAAAGTGATCTCACTTTCCCAACAATTAATGTTGGGTTTGTATAAAGACAACCAATCCATTCCCAAGATAGAGTTGAACTCCACTAAAGGAAGTATAATGAGATTTAATGGGAGATTTAGTCCACAAACATTAACTGGGGAGGAGTTATAAACCTTGGATGCAAGGATTTCCCTATTCACTATTCTCACAAATAACTTTTCCTACAAATTTTGAGGTGGTGTTTGAATAGTTCAACTAAATTTGCAAGATATGAACGAACCATAATCAAATAGTACGTTCACTTTTCTTGAATGAATAACTAGCATTCCTATCACCACAAAGTTGTCTAGCTCCACCTTAGTAGTAGTCATAGCATAATCTCTTCCTTGATGCCTTTGGGGTTGTTGTTGATTTCCTCCAACAACCCTCGGCTTAGGGAAATTGTTCACATAATTCCCATGCTCCTTACAGTTGTAACACTTCACTGCCAGCTGAGTGTTGATCTAAAACTTCTTTTATTCTTTAACATTAGCGGTATTTTTGAAATCCCTTTGGTAGTTCATGTAAAGATGACCAAACTTTCTGCATTTGAAGAAATTATTGGTTCCCTTCAGACAGTTACCAGGATGCTTCTTACTTCAATTTTTGCAAGGGGAAAAGTCATGCTTCTTTCCATCATGGGATTTTTTTGATGAACCACCCATGTTATTATTCATTTTCTGCTTCTTGTCTCTGGTCCCAAGATAACACTGAGAGTCTCCAATATCCATTTCAACCTTGAGGTCACAACATAAAAAATTCTCATAACTGTCGAAGTCATGAATCACCAACGCTTTTCGTAGACTCGACTTTAGTCTGCTAAATAATTGATCCACCTTTCATTAGGTGTTCATGACAATGCTAGAGGCATACCTTTCAAGCCTTGTAAAGTTTTCTTCATACGCCCTGATGGAATCATCTTCCTTCTACTTGAGTTCATGGAACTTTCTTTGCATATTGAGATGGAGGGTTTGAGGAAAATATTTTTTGAAAAACATCCTCTTGAATTCCTCCCAATCCATGGAATCAATTTACTCTTGGGACTATGTATTCTTGATTAGTGTCCACCATTGATCAGCTTCCCCCTAAAATTGATAGACCGATAGTACAACCTTCTTTTCTTTCGAGCAATAGATGATGTAGAATATCTTTTTAGTGGAGTTAATCCATTGTTTTGAAAGGAGGGGACCAGATGATCCGCTAAATTTGGGAGGCATTTTCCATATGAATGATTCTACAACAATATTCTCTTTCCTTGGAGGCGGAGGGAGTTCCACATGATTCAAGTTATTATTCATACCTCGAGCCAGCTGAGCAAGTACTGTCATGATGTTTGGAGCACCCGCTCCTATCATATCAGGCATATCATTAGGGCAATCTTCACATTGCCTATCACATTGGTTGTCAGAACATGTTCTTCTATTTACCACCATTAACTAAGAAAAATAACGTATAATTAAAGGTCTTGAATACCTAGCTTTTGATCATAAAAAGGAAACTTTGAACATAAATGGATAAACTTATAAAGAATAAGTACATCATAACTTGTGATTATTTAGGTTTATATCTAGGTTATACTCGATCTATTTATTAACTTATATTCTTATGAGATTTTTTGTCCCTTAATAATGGTTTGTAATAAGCTCATGAATATACCAAATCATATCCCCCCGGAGTGTCGTAACCGAGAGTGGATCAAGGCCTATTGTCCTGTACCAGGATACCTCAGGTCAAGCCCAAAACACCTTGTCGGAGTTTTCACTCCTAGATACATCTGTGAAAGAGATGCCTCTACCTGCTTGTATCCAGACAAGGATGTATTTTCTTAATAAACAACTTACTCAATACTCACCAATGTTTATGACTATTTTCTTATACTTAGTCTCATCCTTAAGGTTCTCACTAAGATGCTCTATTCATAATCTAAAAAAAACATAGACCTCCCTCTGATAACAACTATAGAGACCCCGCACTTTTTTATATAACATTTCATGATTTTAATCATAATTATACATCAGAGTAAAAGCCACTGATCGTTAAGTCTAGTGTCTTAGAAGACTAGGTACATGAAACATAAAAAATGGGGCTAAAAAAACTTATTTATTTAATCTCCATAATGAGATCCTAACATCCTTTGAGCCCTTACATCTGCATATGGTAACTTGGGGAACACATGAACAAAAGGGATGATCTGGATAGGCCAGTAAGGGAAAGAACATAATGATACATCTTAAGCACATGAGTTAGGAGGCATGACATAATGATATCTAAATAATTGAACATATAAAATCATATCATATAAGCATGTGATCATATAAAAATAGAATAATATAAAATTGGAAGAATCATAAAACATTTCTTTAGTATGGGTCAAGGTTATCCGCCAATCCCATTTCTCATTTTAGTACAGATCAAGGCTAACTGCCAATCCCATTTCACATCGCATCTCATGAGACATAACCTTACCCAATGCGTTGGAGAGCTATTTGGGTGGAAGCATCTCAAAATTTTCATGAATATTCTTGCCACATAAATATTCTTACCACATAAATATTATTTACACATAAATAATCATACATAATCAGACATACATAAACCTAAGGGCACCCATGGAAAGAATTGGGTACCACAATCATGACATAAAGCATAACCAATGAGAGTATCATGAAAGTGTCTGTGAAAGAAAGGGATTAGAACATACATAGACGTTCATAGGGTAAAATAGGCTTATAACATGGTATGTGATGTCAAACACAAGTGAAAACATATAAATAATGTATTTAAGAAACATTAGCATCCAAGCATTTTTTGTGCGGTTTTAAGGGAAATACTATAGAGATTTTAAAAATAGAAAAGAGGGTAATCATTTATATAAAAACCATAATTGAACAGAAAGGTTTTAATAAAAAAAAGACATATTTTATAAAGACAATGGTGTTTTAAAACATAGTATAGAGTACACTAGAAATTGGGTAGAAATTCGAGAAGTTCCCTTAAAATTAGTGTGCTTATTGGGAAGTATTGAGGAGAGATTCACTTAAAAGAATGTATATCCCCGAAAGAGAATGAGAGATGGATCTTGGAACATGATTTTAGAGCATATAAATAGAATATATATGTTTTACATAAAAATAAAATACAACTACATTTTTGAAAAAATAATGATAGAGTAACTCGAATGAATAAAGGATGTTCGAGTAGAATTCATTACGGTTTATCAGCATGGTATCAGTTGTAACATAGATGGATTGATGAGAGAGAAAAGGGGTTTATGATCACTTAGAAATCAAGAGGTAATTATGGAGGAGATGCATAAACATATAAGATCATTTCTTATTACACATAAAAAGGCATAGCATAGAGGACAATCTTGATTAAGAGTGAAATAGAGAGGATCCCTTACCTTAAATCCGTTGGTGTTCCCCACTTGTTATTAAAGACCTGAATAAACAAATATGGATTATTATTTCAAAAGTCCAGAACATATTATATATGTAATTTATTTTTTATAACCCTTTTTAGTTCATTCAAGGTCTTTTTGATTAGTTATAAGGTTCAATTTCATAGTTCGAGCTCGTTTGTTTACTTGGTTTTAAATGATCGGTTCACTTATATTCATGTTCAGATAAACATGAAAGATAGAAGTGGTTGTACCGAAATGAATTTATATTCTATTAGTGAACATACAGTACATTAAATGGTTTTAAATTTAATTTGGTTACTTAGATTGATGTCGATCTATTATATAAAACCATAGTGACAACCATTTTTGTTAATTAGTGGATTTGATTACAAAGGACATGTTTTGCTTTATAACTTAATAATATTTGTACAAAAGGATTACAGAACTAAAAATAGGATATAATAGATATATAAAAATCTGGTTCAACCATAACACAAATGGTTTCATCACCAGAATTAAATATTATAATATAAATTGATAAACGGTTGTCCTTGAATGTGCTAAATTAGCACATCTCAAACGGTGCTTTCATTTATTTCAAATAAATGGTGGGGAAAAGAGAGAAGATAATGAAATATCCCATTAGAAAGAAAAAATTCCAGTACATGTATGTTACTATATTTATCATACTATTATGGTGAAAGGAGGTTAAGAAAGAAACAAAAAGAAAAGAACATAAAAGAAATGAAGGAATTGGAAAGGGGAATTTACCTCTTGAGACTTCCTCCTTTGAGAACCTCGTAAGTGGTGAGGTTTCAGTATTTTGATGAGGCTAGCAGATTTTGGATGTGGGGGAGGTTTTTGGGGAGATATTGGGGTAGAATATCAGGAAGTAACAAGGCTTGAGAGGGGTGAAGAGAAGAGGGAGTGAGGGGGGGGGGGGGTTATAGTGGTGGAGAGAGGGGATTTCTGAATATAAAATTAATTAATTCATTATTCCCCACAAGACTAGGAATATTGAGTCTTCCATGAACAAGAATAGTAATTTTATCATGTTATTCCGAACCAATTGGTCTTACATCATTAGAAAATCATGCATGACTCTATAAATAGCTTATTTATCTTATATTGTAAATTATGGTATTTCACTATTCATAAAAAGGTCAAGTATTTGAAAAAAATCCCAAAAATTCAAACTAAACATTTTCTGATGTGTACAATCCAAAAATGAAGTCCATTTTTCAAAAATAATTTTCTAAATATTATTATTTAAATATTTAATTGAAATCATAATTTATTATCGAAAACCAGTTTTAAAACATTCATTTACTTATTCTAAAATATTGGTATATCATATTTTCAACTTGAATATTATTTTTATACTATCATAGGTAAGGTTAATATTCATTATGGTATATCACTATTCATATGGGTATGTTACTATTCATAAGGGTATGTTACTATTCACCATAAATTATGTTTTTCTTATCAGACTCCAAATAAAAAACTAATTGCAACTGTGTATGTCAGAGTTTCGAAATTACAAATACAGAAGTGACAAAATTATGATTACAGGTCACTTAGCACTTAATAGTTCATTAGGTTGTGTTTTCATGTGATTTTATGACATATTTATAAGAAGAGAATTTCCATTAAAAAATATTGGGTCGTTACAAGGTATATACCATGTAAAGTAAGTACTCAAAAGTAAACATCCTATAATTTTAGGTTCTCATTTAATAGAAAATTCATGTAATCCTTTTAATTTAAGCGATAATTATCTAATTTAAGAGTCTATACTATGAAATTTACAAACATTCACATTTGACACTTCAATATCATTGAAATTATATGTCTTGATACCCAGTGCAAGATTTTCATCCACTATATAATCATAATCATCACAGATATCTAAGAAGGGTATCTAAAAGTTACAAGTCGAAGACCCAATCTAAGCTTGCTCATTGACTTGGAAGACATGTCATATGAGTCAATTAATTTATTATTAAACTTAGAACACGAGAGTATCCATTTAATTAATATGTTGGAATCTAGGTATCTCTATAGGTATAATATCAACCAACACCTTATAAGCACATCCATGGAAAACCACTCAGGAACCCAAGTATTTCTTCAGGCATGGAATAACATCTTTGCCGATCGAGTTTTTCATTGGCAGTCTACTAAGGGAGACCAAGTTTCAACACTAAAAATATGATCAATTACCTTTGCAAACATCCATGGAATTATCATATGAAGTCATGTATCACTTGAAAAAAAATAGTCAAGCATCATAGTCCATCCATGTCAGTCCTCTGGGGAGTCTAAGTGTCACTCAGACATAAGTAAGGTATAAACAAATTGAGTCCATCTGTGGAATTCCACATATCAATCAAGGATTATAAGAATTCAATTATACCAAGGGTTATCACCCAAATCAATTCAATTCAATCTCTACTCATTGGGTGACTCAATAATTGGCCAAGCTTAGTAGGCTTGAATTTAATTAAACTCAAGTGGGCATTTCATTTAAACTAGAATATCAAGCTTAATGAGCCACAATAAGTCAAGGCATGTAGACATGGAATCCATTCACTATCCTAAATCATTTCAATCGAAAATTTATATTCCAATCCCATTTATAAGTCATTTGAACTATACTTCAAAAATTCAATAACATTTAATCAAATCATTTAATCAAAAACATTTATCATGACAAGGTCAAAAACAAGGATATCACATTAAATCTCACCAAAAATAGTGTCTCATGGTGTTAGCTAAGCATATAAGGCTTGAATCAAACCAATCACATGAGAAAATCATCATAAAAAGTTTCTCATTCCTTGTCAACCAATCATGCTACATATTGTATATTTAACTCATAAGGGAATAAGAATTCATTAAATGATTTAATATTTTAAATGCCCAAACAATAACCATATAAATCTAGAACTCACCATAAAAGGTGTATGAAAGGATGATAAGATTATAAAGATCAGACTTTAATTATTAGACTTGGTAAATTCACTTTATGAAGTTAAGTCATTCTTTAACAAGCTATTACATATCCAATTCCAAGGTCATGATCATCCATCCTTTCCTATTAATTCATTCAATTACAATCCATCTCATATTGCAATTTAATTTATAATTCAATCAATAAACCAATTCATCAATTTTATTTACAATTCATTTCATAATTCACATCCCATGGTAAGGAAAAAAGGGGACCCCAAATGTGTTATTTTACAAGATCCACCCATAGTGGTCTAGTTCAACTGATCTACACACCCACGTGGTGGTTCTGTTTCATGGTTATTAACCATTTATTAATGTTCATATTTATTCTGATTGGTTATACCTAAGATTTCATATCAAAGATGAATATCCTTTTATGGGGTGAAGCTCCAAATATTAGGAGCAAGACCCAACACCTATATAAATACACGACTTTAAAGGAAAAACAAGATACCACCTAACATAGTTTCATAGTGGATAACTCATCCTATACTAGATGAACCTGAAAAGAGGGGAAAATATATTTAACCTAAATAACTGAGCCAATACCAAAATAAATGTGGAACAACACATAAGGAATGGCGAGCTTATAGATTTGTATTCATAGAGACCAATGGTGCTTGATTTGGATAACAGATAGAGGGGATATCATCAAGCCTAGAATAGGATTAGAGGAGGATAAAACCATGGAGGAGATGATATCACATGTCTTATAGGAGTGGAAGGAAAGAGGAAATTATATTTTAATCCCATTAAAATAAAAAAATTCATTTGACCCTAAAAACAGGGTTTCACGGTTTGGCTGTATGGTTTGTCCAAATTGCATGCCTTCCGTGAGGCACCCATTCCGTAAGAACCCACATTGAAAAGTTTATCCCCCACGGGTAGTCAAACCGTGCACAACCCGTGAAATGAATAGTATGAGGGTACTGACTAAGTGGAACTAACTAAGAAATCTAGGCACATAGTTTGGTAAAACCATGTGCAACCCATGCATGGAACATCCACTCCTCAGATCAAGGCCACACATTTTTTGCTTGGGCCACATGGTTTTAGAAAACCTTTCACCATATGTAGACCCTACATAACATGATTTTCACCACCTGACACAACTAAAACTCAAAAATGCCTCCACGAGACCTCCTAGGCCTTTAGCAAAGTCCAAAAAATCACATTCATGTGTTACAACTATCATAATTTTATTCCAAAGCTCAGTTTACCGAATTTACCTTTCCTATAAACACAAAAATTAAAATTCCCTTGAAATTTCATCTAGTCCCAAACAGGGGACTCCACAAACTCCCCACCTCTAAAATTACCATCCTTGAGAATCCATGGGAAAAAAAATAAAAATTACCTGACCTAAAAGGGTTTTTAATTATCATTCAAATGGTCGCATGGTGTTTCCAAGTAGACAACACACTTCCAAGCATAACATTAGCATACAAAACTGAGGAATCTGAAACCTCAGATAAAAATATTTTTCAAAAAGAAACACAAAAGCAGAGTTTACCCAAGATATTTTAGCTAGAGAAATGATCAAATCATCATCTCGTTAAAATATTTCCAAAGGTGATCCCCACCATAGCCTTTAATATAGAATGGACCAATTCTGAACCATGTCCCTTCCATCACCATTTTTGACTACAAATCATGTCCTAAGCATTCTAATGAAGCCTATAGTGAATTTTTTTCCTTAACTGGGTGAACCCATCTATATTTGAGGTTAGAACAGGGACCTCACATTAATGATGTAGTCAAATCCTAATTGAACCAATAGAAATAAGTCATGAAACTTTCCTTGAAATACATTTTTAACATCACACCACACCCACATTAACCCAAAGGCATGATTTAATACTAGTTTCTTACGATAATACAAATTTAATAAGAAGATAAAAATTTTAGGAACTCTGGAAATCCATTCTCAAAAAGCCCTTATTAGATAGCCAGTGTAAATTAAACTGAACCCTAATTCCTTTATCAAAGGAATATTTCTTTTTCAATGACAATGTTTAATGAAGTCTATACCTAATTATTGGCGACATACCTTAGTCAGACCATTTATTGACCATTTAAACTTTTTTTCCTCCTCACGAACAAGGGTGTTGCTTAGGTCAAGACCACTAGAATTTTCACCCTTTAAAAATCACCCTGATCCTAACTACATGTATGAGATAACCTCAAGAAATAATGATATGGAGTCCAAGTAACTAGCCCAAGGTAGTCCATACACCATGTATACAAGTGAGAAATTGGTATAAGGACAAAATTTCTACATCAGATCATTGACTGATCACAGGGAAACATCTTATTGACGGTCAAGTCATATTGAAATAGCTTGTGTCCAAGAGACTGTCCATGGTGCTCATACATAGGAATCCAAGTATCACCCAGGACTAACCAAGCCTCAATTAGAACCACACTTCCATCATGAAACACTAATAGAGATCACAAACTACCCCAACAGTTTTAACTTTAGTGTGGCCTAAGGCTAACACTGTCTTAGAGAATCAAGGATTATGTCAAGATAGAGTACATGGTTGTCACATAAAGAAGAGGCACTAATAGGATTTAATAGGTTTCCAACCAACCAAGATTAACAGATGGAGAATTGTCAAACTGTTTATGATTGAAATCCCAAAAGAAGCTCGGTTTCCCTAGTCAACACATCAAAAAACTTATCATGATTACTTCACCACTAGATTCCTTTCATGGCCACTGAATCATTATTAGCAACATCCATCCCCAAACAATAATGATTCTTTGAGGTTGGATAAACTGCCAACTACGTCAAAGTCATTCTACATAGTTAGAACTGACATGAAAAAAGTAGAATTAATGTGTCTATCCCCACCTTAGGTGTGTCCTAACCATCGAAATGATTTAGAAACTATCTTATCACAATTTTACTAGATTAAATCACCTTAAAAAGGAAATATTAATCATTTGGTTTGAAAATCAAAACCAATATAACTGACATATAAAAATTACTGAGTCTCTCTAAATGCCATCCCGAGCATTGGGACTAAATTGATTCAGTTAACACATGTGTCACTTTACTGTGGAGATGACCCAAGAATATTTTAAACATATCAAGCCTCAACAATTCCACCAAACTCACCTAGACTGTTACAAAATTTAACAACACGACATGTATCCCGTTCATCAACACATACTACCTTGAGTTTATGGAAGACAATTACACATATTGAATACTATCCATAGGATATTTTCCTTGTGAAATCAAGTATCATATAGATCAAAAAAAATCTAGATCAAGAGTAGATTATCTCATATGATAGTAAAATAGAATGATGACCTACCGAGTCACCAAGGGAAAGAAAAAAGGGTCATGAGACATATGATGTAGTTGAACATGACCTTGGAATGTCTAACCTTTTAAAACCTAGCAGTACTCTATGCTCAAAACCATAACAAGGGTCAAAGATAAAACAAACACCTATCCGACAAGGGTGTCATTTAAAATCTAAAAGCCTTACGTGAAAAAATTACCACAAAAAACCCCAAGCATTAGACACTCATGAAATTAAAATGGAATTTATGCTCTAAAGGTGCTACCTACAACAGGCTAACCCCTTATGAAAACACGAGCATCGACCCTATCACTAGGCCAAACCAAAAATAAATTCACTAGGATCAATATCCTTTCATATGATCCATTTATAAAAATGAAAAAGTCATATGGAAAATGATAAAGCTTCATTTCAAAGGAAACTCAAAGGAAAGTTAAACTACCCTTACACTAGGGTTTAAACAATGGAAACCACTTAATGTTCCATTTTATATCAATTTCATTGATTCTTATTCAATCATTAGACATTTAAAGATTTAAAACTGAAAAATAAGTACCAATTATAAAAATAAAGCACTTGGTACATTATTAAATTAAGACCATAATGGAAAAAATAAATTCATATCAACTTCATTATTTAATTAGTAACCATTTCCTGACATCACACCACAACCAGAAAATTTATCACAACATTTCCTTTTAATAGATAAGGAGACCTACGAGGGTTTCATTTAATCTACCTGGGTTCATCAATTTGTAACCCAATATCAGTTGTTTAATTATCATTTTTTTAAAACACCCACACCGAGTTATGTCTAAAGAAACACATCCTAACTGATCTAATTTGGTTCAGTTTCATACTTAGTAGGATAAACACACATTATAATGCAAAATTAAATTGGTTTCTCATTTATAACCATTTCAAAAAATATACCATGATCACATGTAAGGCTTAGTCATTTGGGTGGCCTTCTACCAATCCATAAAGCACCCATAAATTTTATAGTCTAGAATTTGGCTCCCATTTAATCAAAAACATTCACTTTAACATTTTAACATTAGTAGACATTTCATTTTAACAACATACTATTACATATATCAAGGATGGTTAGAGTATACATGTTACCTTTTCCAAATTAGAAGGTTCCCATACACCTTACAACTAAAAACTGGTTCCCATTTAATCGCAACCAATAAATCAACCCCATTCCACCATTTATTTATCAAAAGTGAACTAACATGTAATGTCAAGAAAAAAGCATAATGAAACATGGTATAAACATAGAATCCTGAAACATTGGAAGAACAATCTAAATAAATATGAAGCATGGAATATAGTTCAACTATGAACTATAGTAGATTAACAAGCACAATAAATCAACATAGAATGTTACATAACAGTAATTTTAAAGAAAATAAAAGCGTAGTTTTACACTTATGGAAGAAAATTATTCTCATCAGACAACCTATGAATACAACTTTATGGAATAGAATATACATATCATGTGAATCTCTCTATACCTATAATGATGCATGTAACGATTTATCATTATGTTACCAGGAGAAGAGAAAAATACCTTACATTCATAAATAATTAAGAAGTAGAAACTATTCCAATGAGTATAGGGGAAATCAAAATAAACTATAATATCAAATCACATGAATAAAAATACCATACTTATCCAATTGGTCATTTCCCTGTGGGTGGGGTGATCAGTACTAAACAAGACTATTTACCACGTGATGACACATTCCTAGACTCAAGTCTACCAACCAAAAACCATAAAACAAAGGAATAGAAGCATATGATACCACTTTGTAATGCCCCAAAACTCTATTCCACTAAATAGTTCCCCAATAATAGTTGTGTAAATGAACTCAAGTGAATATCCCCAAATCCTAGAGGCTTCCAACTAGTTGTGCAGGCCTAGGTATGTTTTTTGGGATACTATTTCTTCAATACCAGAGTTTAACACAATAGAATAAATAATAAACATGTATAAGAAGTAGTATAATATCCAGAAAAGTAGTAAAAATTGAAAAACTAAAATGTAAACAATTCCATAAGTCATTTCATGTACAGAATTTTGAAAATTTCATATTTATCCAACAAAGTATCCAAAACATGTTCCTAATATAGATATATAGTACACGTAACAAAATCTAAAAAAAAATTCAAAAGTAACCCAGTTAGAATCATGAGCCTCAACTTAGTCCCATGCTCGCCTACTCAAAATAAAGAATCAAGAACCAGTAGTAAAGAGATTTCCCAAATCAATAACTACAACAATATAGTCTGTTTGCGTACCCATGTATGCCCAAATAGGGCATGAGACTAAATCCTAGTAGTCAACCACCCAAGGACTTTACCACCCAGTCAGTGAATATATATAACAACTATGTTTAGGAATGTATATAGAAAGTAAAGGAAGTTCTCAAAAGTGAACATCATGTTATTTCAGGTTCCCATTTCCTATCCAATTCATTTAATAATTTTCATTTATGTGTTAGTTCTCAAATTTAACAGTCCTTTGTGAGGCATTTATAAACATGCTATTTTGACAATTCAATCTAATTTAAATTATAAGTCTCAAGACCCAGTGTAAGATTGATATCCCCTATCTAATAATAATCACATTTGTTGTCTATATAGGCCATCTGAATGTTACAAGTTGAAGAACAAATCCAATATTGTGCTTTTGATTGGTAGACACGTCATATGAGTCACTTCATTCAATATTCAACTTATAAACAAATTTCATCAATGGAATTCCTATGTTGGAATACAGGTATCTATCCTGGTATAATATCAACCAATACATTACAATCCCATACCAATAGAACCTATTAGGATCACATGTATCAAAATGGGCGTGGTATAACGTCTCTTCCAATCGAGTCCTTCCTTGGCGGTCCACTAAGGTATCCCAAGTATCAGCCCTAAAAATATGGTAAATTCACTTTGACTCCATCCATTTCATTCTCATACGAATCAAAATATCACTCAATATATAAAAGTTCATCTTTAGAGTCCATCCTTGGAAGTCCACTAGGGAGACCAAGTATCACTTAGGTATAAACAAGGTACAAGCCAATTGAGTCTATCCATGGAATTATCACATAAATTCATGTATCAATCATGGTATATAAAAATTAAATTATACCAAGGGTGATCAACCTAATCAATTCAATTCAATCTCACATCAATGGGTGACTCATGTATTGACCATACTTTGAAGGATTTCCATTAATTTAACTCACGTGGGGATTTCATTTAAACTAGAATCTCAAGCTTAATGAGCCACTACAAGTAAATTACTTGGGACATGTAATCTATTCCATATTCTAAATTATGTCCTTTCAAAATTGATATAAAAATAAAATTTATTATTCATTTTAACTATACTTTAAGAATTCAATAGCATTCAATAAAAACATTTAATAAAAAAATTTAACATACTGTGGTCAACACCAAGGACTTCCAATCCAATCTTACCTCAAAAGGTGACTCAAGGTATTATCCCAGTAGAGAAGTCTTGGCACAAACTACTCACATGGGAAAATCATTATAACAAGTTTCTAATGATTTGACATCCAATCACATGACATAGCCTCTATTTAAATCGAAATGGAATAATCAATTAATGATTTAACTATTCAAAGGCTAAAACCATAACCAAATAAATCTACACCTCACCTAAAAAGGTGGATGAAATCATTGATATGCTTATAGGGATTATACATTAACTATATGACATGGTAAATTCACTTTAAGAAGGAAAGTAAAGTTTTATCAATAAATTAGATATCTATGGCCAATGACATGATCATACACCCCTTTTGATTAATTAATTCAACTGAAATTCATCTCATATTAAAATTTAATTCATAATTCAATTCATAAATCAATTCTCAATTTTATATACAATTAATTTCCTAATTCAAAACCCAATGCAAGTGAAGAAAGGGAACACCCAAAGGCATCATTTTCCAGGAGCCACCCATGGTGGTCTAGTTCAAATAATCAACACACCCATGGGGTGGTTCACTTTTATAGTTCTTAAACGTTAATTAATGATCCTCTTTAATCATATAGGCTATACATAAAATTTCATATCAAGGATGAAAATACATTTATGTTGTGACACCCTGAATATTGGGCATGTGACACAACACTAATATAAACACTCTATTTTAAATGAAAATCATGGGACCACCTACCATTGGTCTATAGTGGATAGCTCATCCAAAACTAGCTCATGATTTGAATAAGATCAAAAGAAAAATGAAGAATGGATGAAGAAGATAAAAATAGGGAAAAATCACATGCACTTAAATATCACAGCTGATACCAAACATAATGAGGAATGAAACAAGTATAATATAGAGATTACTAAGGCGGAACCATAGAGACCAATGATGCTCGATTCAGATGACATATGGGAGGGATATATTCAGGCATAGAATATTCTTGGAGGAGGAGAAACCCATGGAGAAAAGGATATCACATGGCTAATAGGATAGAAAGAAAATAGGAAATGATATTTTCATCTAATTAGGAAAAAATGTTCATTTCACCCTAAAATCTAGGTCATTTGGTTTTTTTCATTGTTTGGCCAAAACATGCGCAATTTCTAAAAAACCCATTCCTTTTGAACCAACCTCATACTGGTTTTCTTTCATGTTTATCATAATTGCGTGAAAACCATGTGAAGAATAGTTTTATGGTTCTACCTATGCTGAACAATCCATGAGAGACAAGTTCATGGTTTGGTTAAATTGTGTGCAACCTATGTGGGGAACATCTGCTACCCTAATCAAGGTCGCACGGTTTTTTCTAGCGGCATATGGTTTCATACAAACCATTTACCCTCTAAAGACCCTCCAAAATGGGTTTCAGGGCCTAATGCTCTTGAAACTCTACGAGGCCTCCACAAGACATATCATGCCTTTAATAAGTCCAAACAAAACATGTGTATTTGTTACAACTCTCAAAATTACATTCTAATGATTAGTTTACAACATAGACCATTCAGTTAAAACCAAATTTCAAATTCATTAGGAATTTGATCCGGTCCAAAAATAAGGGACTCTACATCCATCGATGACATTAATATAATAGGAGCATCAATGAGATCAAATGGGGTAACAAAAAACTCAAAATTCCCATACCAACTTCTAAATGTTGTTTTAGGTATATCCTTTTCCCAAATTATCAAATTGTGGTATCCTGACTGAATGTCAATATTTGAAAATGAATGATCCCATATGAGCTGGTCAAAGAGAGTATCAATCATGGGTAAGGGATACATTTTCATAATGGTCACCCAGGTTAAATTTTGATAATAAATACCAATTCTATGGACCTTATATTCCACTTTAGAAATGTGGATATGAGAATCCCATGGTGACACTCTAGGAAGAATTAATCCCTTAGCCTAGATATCTTGATGTAGATCCTTAAGTTCCTATAACATATAATGTGCTATATGAAAAGATGGAATAAATATGGGAATCATACCAGGAAGCATGTAAATGGTAAAATCAACCAAAATCTATGGTGGTAAACCCAAAAAATAATCCATAAAGTCCATGGTATACATACACACCATTTTAGGAAGTAGACTACTCAAATAAAGATTAAAGACATCAAAAAAAAATATTCGATAATTTACAAGATATAAAACCAGCATATGAAACAACATTCCCCACTCTCCATGAAGTGACACTACACATCAAGGTCAAGTATTATAAAATGAAACATGATGTCTCAATCCACATCCAAGATATCAAGACCAAAAACAATTAAGTACCACTCCACATAAACATTAAACACTGTGAAGTCCCACTCCACATCAAGGTCGACTATTATCACCTGACACAAGAGACACTTAAAACGTTATTTAGATCTCTTTACCAAAGTTGTGGAAATATCTAACAATTATAAAATAATCTCTGAACATAATCCCGTCATGTTAACAAAAATTGATGATATTTAAGAATGAGTAACACCAGTATCAAATAAATCTATCACTATAGAAGTTGAAATAAACACCATACCTCTAACAGTAGTCGACCCTAATTCAGGTTCCACTTGTGAATATTAAGTTCCATAGAGACATCTGGTCTCAAATCCTCATTATGATTTATTATCCACATATAAATACCCCTTATACTGAGGATAAGATCCACCACCAACAGAAGAATCACCATGTACCTATGCTCCCTTGGTGATAGTAGATCCATCCTTACATCCCTAGGAAATCCTACAATTAACATTTCTTAGATGGATATATTTTATTCAATGATGAAATGTATTCAAGACCTTCATAATTTTAGGATATTTATAACTAGTATTTATACACTAACAACAAACAACATGCTGCTACCTGGAGGAAGCTCCTTAAACTATGCTAAAAAGAATTGGTTACATTTACGATTCTTTTTTCTAGCTATAAGACACACCCTATCTAAAATATGCATCCAAATAAGATCCACCCAAACATATCTTCCAAGAAATGTATGCCTCTACCATCAAATATTTATTAAATACCTCTATAAAATATGTAAAACACATGAGGATTTTCCTTGAATGAATATTATCTATATGACCTATCTCAAGTATCTATGATTCTAGGTAATCATTGGTAACATGCTCTGATGTCAAATTCACCAACTCGACAAAAAAAGTGGAAGAATATAGAATTGTAGTCTTCCCTTGTTATGTGGTTGGAAAATCTTGGGACTTTTCCACATGTAGAATCTCTGGATAAAAATATAGTTTGATGAGTTTCTTGATCGAATTATAGGTGAGATCATTGTTAAATATTTCTAGAAAAATAGATTCCCACCATCACCTTGGATGTCCTTTAAGAATATAAATTTTATGACCAACCTTAAAGTCCTCAGAAGTCTTCAAATAAATTAATGATCCTATCAATCTTCTAAATCCATTCCTCTGATTTTTGGGATCTTTTTTTTCACAATCGAATATGGGTGGGTTCAATGTATTAAATTGTGAGCCATTGCCTACCACTCATCCCAAGATCCTAGAAGCTTCTTTACTTAGAGTTGGAATTGTGTAGATAATAGATTCCATGAAAGAAGGATACACTAGAGGATTTACCTATGGACCCTATCTCATAGATTCCTCTCTCAGATTTAGAATATATATTGTAGGAGGAATTGTATAATAAACACAAGACAAAAACCAATAAGGTTAAAAGTAAATTAAAAAATGATAACTCCAAATCTATGGATCTATATAATGTCTTTAAAAAAATAAATTTATGAATAAAAATGATTTTATAAATTTTTTTAAGGAAAATGTCCATTAATATAAACTCCACACCTGTTTCATTAAAATGAACTCAAACACCAAGTCACAATATTAGAAAATATCCTTGAACACCCATGGTAAATCAAGTTTAATCTTGGATGTAAGATGGCCTAGCCCCATCCCATGCTTACTATCCAAATTATGATGGTCTTAACTTTGATATACCAAAGAAACCAATCCAATCACTTGTAGTGTTAAACACATCCAGCTTGGTATAAAATTTGATAAATTTTTTTTACAAATCAACCCATGTCAACTAGACAAGTCAACCATGGTAGTTTACAATATGGTGACGTACAACAAGATGGAAGAAACATGTATAATGTAAGACATTAAGAACTAAAACCAATAATGTACAATGAATAAGTTTGAAAAAACTTCCATGATACATACAATGTAAATCCAAATAGGAAAAACTAGAAAGATAAAACATGATACGATTAAAAAAGTCACTATGTGACCATATATCACCACCAAACCATCATACTATGATGAAAATGAAAAAAAAATACAAATTCATATAATAGGCAGTTACCTTTACCATATTCCTTAAAAACAAAACCTAAAACCACATAAAGTAAAAACTTAGGGTGTGATCACAATGCATAGTAGGATACCACCAAAGAATCTAAACATGTTATAATATTAAGAATGTATTATCTAAAACATTAAAATAGATACAGTTGACATATAATTTTTATAAAAAAAACCATTTTCAAAATCATCCTTTGGTTTTAATAAAATAATACTAGATTCCTCAAATATAATAATACGCTGGGTTTGAAATAAAACCAGTAAGAAAAGGTAAAAACCATTCATGGATACACCATAAAATAAAAATATGAGTAAAAAACCATGAAAATACCATCATCTTATAAACCAATCATAAATGAAAATGTGCACTATTGGGACTCTAACCTATGCGAATACATGACAGACATAAAATAAATCCCCCACTTCGAGCCAAATGTAGATCCATCCAATATAACCTCTAGCATAATTACACACACTAAAGTGACAATAAAACTAATATGGAATTACACACAAAATGAGTGACAAGTATATTTCCTGACACACCCAGGGTTACCCAATTTACTATGTATTTCAAAATCAATTTCAAAACAATAATCACATTTAATAATTTTTTTTCATCAGATCCTTTCTAATTCCTATCTTGAAAATCCATTTTAAATCCAATACCACCATTAAATAATTTCTTCTAACACACAATGTGTAAATGTATATTTTTAAATGAAAACCCTTTTAAAACATAAATATTATCCAAAAAAACTCTAATGTCATATAATGAATTTCTATAAAATAAACCATATGAATTTATAGAAAAAATGTACTTTCAAATTATAACCACTATATAGAGGAACCTATTTCAAGAATAGATGAATCATAGTTTCATTTGAAAAACGATATTGAAACCAAACAGATCATCCTTTAAAAGAAAGGGTATGAGGTAAAACTAAAAAGGATCGATAGAAAACAAAAAATAATACAAAAATGACCCAAAAATGTATCCAACAATACTTCCATGACCAATGGAAATAAATAAAGTGAAATTACACTTACCATAGAGAAGTGAATAAACTGATCCAGAGATCAGATGCCAAATAGAGTGATCCAAAAAGAGAGAGATCACCCAAAATAAACCCTAGAGAGCCTATGGTTTAGGAGGAAGGAATGAACATTTAAAATGGTAGAGGATTTATATGAGAAGTGTCACAAAAACAAATAGATCCAAATGATTCACATTTTGAATATCTGTTTCATAGTGTGAATTCAAAGAGTAGCATATTTGTTGAAAATATAATTTTATGGGCTAAATTACCCCTGATAAATGTTTTTATGAATTGTAAACAATTCATTGATTGTAATTTTTCTTGATAAAAATTGTTTTAATTTAATGTTCCCTGTGAAATATTCACATCCTAAATCATATTCATTTTGTGGACATATCCTACATGAAGTGACTAGCCTAGGACCTGTAGAAGCTCCCAGAATGACTTCAAATTCCTCCAAACCCAATAAACAGGATCTTTACATTAAAATAGATATAACTTTTACCTAAGATGTTAAAATTAATTTATTTGTAAATCTATGCCTATATAAATACATATGATTAATTTACATGTTAAAAGTATAAGTTTTGAGAAAGGGGAATATGAATACCTACCACTAGAATATCTAACATACATGATATTCTGAATCCGACATATATGGATGTTGGGATTTAAAAAAAGAGTAGAAGACTAATAAAATTTATTTAATATGTATCACATCAAAATCATGATAATGTTCTAAAATAAGGTGTAATTTTATAAAATAGAATGAAAAACCAAGATAACACTATCATCATTCTGAGAAAAAACATTAAATCACTGAAATAATTTAATGGAGTGTTACAATCACATGTAAAATACTCTACAAACCTATTTTTTTATTTTTAGGATTAATCTATTATGTACCTGCAACCTTAGTGAGTATGTAAGGGTGAAAATGATTCCCATGTGTAAAAAATAGAGGGAACTAAAAATTTGTATTACATCATGAAATTAGATACATATGAAAAGTTAAAGATGAATTTTTTAATGGGATCCTATATTTCCCTAACTCGAATCACCCTATTTGGGGAATAATTCCACATGACCTCATGCATTCCCCCCATACACAAGAGGTTCTCAACAAGAAGCATGGGTTCAAACATCATCAATGGAAAGCCTATACCCTTAGTATCAAAATTTAAACATCATTATTTTGAAAAAGTTAAAATAAACAGACTAGAATATTACAGTAGAAATGAATAACAACAATTCTATAATAGATTATAGGGAAATTATTTAAATTAATGAAAGTAATAAATTAACAGCCCCCAAATTTCCAAGTCAACTAGAGTATAAGAAAAAAATAAGAAAAAAAATTAAGAAACTATGAAAACATTCTAGATCCTATCCAAATACCACATTTTAATTATATGCTCTATCACCTAAACACTCCATCATTGGACCCTTTCACATCCATAGATCCTAGATCATGAGTTCTATACCTGCATATATATTCCCATACATGGTGTGAGTATAAATCCAGTAGGAAACCACAAATGTATCTTTAAAATATGTTCTCAAGAATAATAGTTGAACTCCATGATATATGGAAAATCAAAATAAAGAAATAATTAATCATGTTCTAGGAATTCTTGCACTAAAAAACCTTCCATGTACCATGAATGTTCATTATTTAGCTCCATATAGGATGAACGACCCCAATAAAAGTTATTGTAATTGGCCAACCATAAGTTCTCCTCTTATATCTTTGACAAGGGAAACAAGTATCACTTCACGTCACAAGGACATCAAGCACCATCTCTATCATGGGTCATGACTCAAGGATTCCATACCACTTCCTATATCACGGGTTATGACACAAGCCTATTATATCATAGAACTATCTTCGATCAGGCCACATAGCCATCATATCCCTACACTTCCTTGGGTCAGGCAATAAGGTCACCATACCACTACTGTATGTCTTGGTCCATCACCATCCACATCACATGTTACACCATCTACCTTTTTTTAAGGGATAACCATGACACAATAATCCATCTATAATTTTATATAAGAATAAAAACTCCCGAAGGCTATATATTCACACACAACAGGGATTCAAAAAAATAAGAATAGTATAGAATATCAATCTTGAGTCTCAACAGCTACACACAGAGACTTTTGATCATACTCAAACATGAGTCTCATGGGATACACACAAACAAGTGATCAAACTCTAGAATAGGCAATTCACATAGACACTCATACAATAATATCTTTCCAATAATCATACACAAGTTCTCAATATGGTAAGGATCTTTCTACATCAAGCATTATGACATCAATATCTATATTCTTCTCCCATATTACGCATGCACACAAACTTGAACAAACTAGTAGGTGAAGGGTCCCTTGAAACAATTCCAATCTAGTATAATAAGCATTCTATAATGATACTCCAGAAATGAATCATTCTAATTGATTATAACTATTCCACTTTCTCAATGAAAAAACCATGATCTATGGTAGATCTAGGATGATTTGATGTATGAGACCATGTCAAGTCTCTATCAATAATGAACTATCCCACCAGGTTCTGGCTGGCTGGTAGAAGGCCAAGCCGTCACAACCCCATGCCCACCTCCAATAGGCCAAGGGATGGAGAAAACCATTTATAAATCATAGCATGAATTTATGTCCTTTTCCTAATGAACCTGTATACACACACCTAATATTCTTTATGAAAAGGTGGATATGAATATAAATTAAAGACTATAATATGTAGAGATAATCAATGAATGTAATTATCTAAAGGGAATACAATATAGTACAACAAAATACAACTAAAGTGTAAAGGGTAAAAATAAAACCCAAATAGAAATGAAGTCCCAACCTAAAAAAAACTAGAAACAATGAATTCTGAGAGAGCCAAGATCTAGATCTCTATGACCAAACACTATATGGGGTCAATCAACCAAGGTATCACTATGCTCCAACCTAATCACTTGGGATTTGTACATCATCTACATAAGACATTAAATGTGTGGGAAAATCCCATGCAGGGGTGAGTATATACATGCCCAATAGGATGCCCTAAAATCGTAAGGGAGTGATAGAGAGATACAATAATAGTCTTCTCAACCCAAAGAAATAGTCAAACACAACCGAACAAATAAAAATATATAAGATCATAAAAAATAAAAATGAGTGAGAAAGGGGTAATCCATATCATAGACCAACCAAAGCCGATGAGTAAGCCTGCAGCTCTAAAAGTCCATCACCAATGGGTAACATCAAACAAAACCTCACAAAAATATGAGTGGAGCAATCCATTCCTCATAACCACTCTCCACATACAAGGTAGAATATATCTCCCATAGAGGAACCACACCCATCTACAACTGAAATATGGGCAAGTATCACTCCATAGGTAGAGAATTTTAACCCTTTCGTAGTAAGGGAAGTACTGGACCTACCAATATAAATAATATGGGGGACCCATTCCCTAGCATGACAGAGGAGTAATGACCCTAATATCTCTCAAATAGCCTAAGGAAATCATTCCCTAGTGTGAAAGGGGAGTACTTAACCTATCACCTCTCTGTTAGTATGGGGAACCCACACCCTGGTACGATTGAGGAGTATTGAACCTAGAATCTCATTGACAGAATATGGAACTCATACCCTATTGTAATAGGTGTGTACAAACCGTGTCATCTATATGATGATCTCATTTGATCACCTCCATCATCAAGCATTTCCTAAATAAGAATCATGTTCAAAACCACTCACATCATATCTAAAATTATAAAATTAAGACCACCATCATGTTCTATGTGGAAAAAACATAGTATAGGATACTCATGGGGAAAAATATTATTAAAAAAAAGGAGATATGAGAGGTGGAATATTCACATAGGACTACATGTTTTGTATGGGGTGCACCCGACATGTTACCTCAATCCTCTGACTTTTTTTGTTCTCCCTAGACATTGATCAGGAATCCATTTCTTTGTAAATAGTGTTCCCTCAGGGATACATAGAGTATATGAAAACCGAATGTCCTGGTCTTGTATCTCACCCCAAGCCCATATATTCTTACCTATTTTTGGGTTCTTCTGTTCACGGTGTTTCTATCCACATAGGACCCCATGTGTGTGTAGCTATCACATGTGATGGCCACCTATGCTAAGCTACATGACATGTAGTCACACCTACCTAGAATGTGTTATTTAAATTCTCCAAAAACACTTTTTCTACATCCAAGGGAGCAAACATGAACTATTTACATCCCAGTAAATAATGTGTAGTTAGGATTTTCACAAAAAGGATATTTATTCCATGAAATTATAGATCTACACTCGTCACCATAAATCAGTCACATTGACTATCTATAATTGATGTGTAAATACTTTATCCATAACTTCTCAATCTCTAATAGAAAGAAAATATATTCTTTCTACATCGCCTCATGTCTCTAGTAGTGCCTCACATCACCACTTATCGCAATTATGGATCAAAAATCTACAAATAATCACCCGTAATCCATCCCAATATTCTTATAAAACATTGATCAGTTCACCATTCTCTAAATATTTAGTAATTTGGGGGTTGAATAATTCTTTAACCCACCCCAAAAATTTCAAACCATGACTATGTGGTCCAATAGTGAAGAACGCGAAGACTGGTTGGGAGAAGGGTTTAAAAACATTAGTGAGAGCATCATTGGAAAAGAATTCTTGGAAAATGATATTATATTTTGTAAAAGAGGGTGATAACATGTCATAATTGATGATATAATCAAATTAAATAATTTAACTCATGTATGGGCCTCATGAGAAGAACTTTATGTCACAAAATCAAAATAAGATAATAAATAAATTCTCAATATTTTAATAAAAAATGTGTGAATCACACATTTGAATCTCACTAACATGAAAATGAATTGATCATTATCGATGAATGCATTCACTATCAATGTAAAAGTCCTGTTGTATACCTTTCTAGTCAATCCTCCACGATTCGATCATCATTCGTCGTCCAATTCAAATTCTCTAATGAGGACCGCTCTGAACTCCTCTCATATCTCACAAGTGTTATGTATATAACCCATGTAAAATTGTTAGCATAGGGTATTTATAGAGGATTTTAATAATTTAATCTCATAAATCAAATAGAAAAACAATTTATTTATAATAATTAATCACACAATCCAATGGCTACATCAACGGGATGTCTAGTGCCAACCAACCATAGGATACTGCTAAGGTAAACCAAGAATCCCCAAATCAACCATGGTCTTATATTTCTGATATGAGGACCTGTTTAGTAGTTATTAAATTATTACATAAAAATGAATTCACATGATAATAATATATTCAATATTATTTGTAATATCAATTTTTTACTCACTGGGCCTCAGAATCATGTGTCGTCTCAACACATGGCTTTAAAAATATATATTCATATATTTAAAATTCTTACAAGGTAAAAATACGGTAACTACATTATTCCCCCTTCAAGGATTTTAATACACTTAAGGAAAATGATAATAAAAAAGGTGGGGACACTAAGCCTGAATCTGGATCTCTGACTATGTGGAGATCTCCTCCATGCTCCCATTCCACTACATCACATGAACCATATGAATGGTCTATCCTATCTGGATTATCTAATGTTGATCCTCATTCTCCATCAAGTAATCCATGAAGGTTGATCCATCCGTGATGTCCAACTCAACTTAGTTAATGATATTAAAAGGATCATGCATGTATCTCATATGTTGTGACACATAGAAGACATAATGAACCCTCTCTAACTTTGGTGGCATGTTAAGGTGAAAATCCACCTTGCCAACCCTCTGTATGACCTTGAATGACTAGATGAACCTTGTGGATAGCTTTATTCCATCACTAAACCTCTGTTATCCTAATTGTGGCGAGGCTACTACGAAAACATTGTATCCCTACTCAAAACATAATGGATTATAAGATCAATATGTTTTATATTTATGTTGCATCTATACTTTCCTCATATGCTCATAGATCACATGATCTTTCACTATGCTCACATATACGTTCCATGGCCCAAATAGAGATGTACTACTAATCATAGTCCAAAATAATGGTGACCTACATGGTCTTTGGTACAAGGCATTGAGAGGTTATGTATTGATATTAGAGTAATATATGTTTTTATAAAAAACAATACCAATTGAATGTGATCATCTTAGCTCTGACCAATGTCTAAAACACAATATCTCATTTTTTCCTCCAACACTTGGATATTGCACTTACTCTGCCTATCTATATGGGTGTCCAATGATGTACTCATCTATAAATAGGTATATAATTACTCTTACAAGCCTCTATAAAACCCTAAAGTAGACATTGAATTACATTCAGAGACAATCTGTAAGGGTACCCCATGGAGCTGGATGATCTCCCGCACATACAACTATCCCAAAATCCCAATGAACTCTGAATCATGATGGAATGTAGTGTGATGACAATGTAATTTGGTCAATTATCACCTAGATGGTATTGTGGCCTCTCACTATCCATGGAATACCTATCAAAATGTCCATCGATCTTCAATCACATTTACACTTCAAGATCCCAATATTTTGTTTAAACCTAATGGAACCTATTGATTGGCCTTCACTTGATGACTAATGAGGCACTAAGAGATGAAGTTAGAAACACTCTACCACATTCTATCCCACAAAATATTCAATTGAAGGTCCCTTCACATCTTACCTTCACTGATATTGTAAATTAAATGAGAAGTTTGAAACCCTCGCCTCACCTCCTCTCACATCGTGACCAGAACAACCATCCATCAATATAAATGGTTGACGTGTTACCCTCATTCAATAAATCCTTTTAGTGAATATTTTGTAGATATTTGTCCCTAAAGAACCTCCCAATTGATTTATAACAACTGAGCCTCCCACACATATTGGTGAAGTGGAGGAATAAAAATCATCCATTAATAAAATGATTATCCCCTCTTTTCCAACCAGGTTAGCTATAATGAAGCCAATTTCTCACACTAATACTCTACCGAACAAGAACATCACATCCCACAAAGGGAATCTGCCACCATATTGAACTTACCAGGTGTATAGAATATATATATATTTCATAGTCCTACAAGAACTCAAACCAACACCACATTCTTTGGTTAAAATATCTCTACATGAAAATATACAAAATAATTTTATGGTATAAGTAAACAAAAAAATTAATCTTCTAGAAGATAGTGCCTCCACATTTTTAGAGCGTCGACTACAACTTCCAATTATAGGTTGTGATTCCTATAGTTATGTTCATGGGGTATAATCTAACTCAACCCAAATATGATCAAATCTTGAATTTTAATTAATATTCAATCGATCCCTTCATTAATGGAATTTTAATACACTACATACTCCACACCCTCCTCTGGTACTCTCAAAATATGATCACCATTCTGCATGATTTTCAACCTCTATAAGAATCTCAATCACTATTTGGTCTAGGTAAAAAAATTCTCATTCTATGAATGATTTTTTAAAGTGGATGAAATCTTTGATAAGTGAACCATTATATTTATATCATACCCCGCAATGAAAAAAAAACCTCAACACCCTCAAAATTATCTTAGGTGGATCCTAAGAAAGAAACACATAAATTTTCACCAGGTCCACAACTAATACATTTTAGAAATGATATTCCCTAAAAGTTAAACTTATGGATCTAGAATTTTCACTTGGAGAGATAAACCTAAATATCATGCTCTCAAACAATGTATAAGACCATCCTCAAGTGATCTGAATGCTCCTTCTCTGACCTTGAGTAGATGGTTATTTCATCAATGAAGAAAATAAAAAATTGATCAATGTATAGATGAATGATCTAGTTACTAAAATCCATAAAAATATATGGGTATTTTTCATATTTAAGAGAATCACCAAGATCTCATAGTGTCCATAGAGATATCAGAATGATTGTGTGGGAATATCAGCCTCATAAACTCTCAACTGGTGGTAGCCGAACATGAGATTGTTCTTTGAGAAGTGACTCGTGCCTTGAAATTGATCAAAGAGTTCATCAATCCTCAAAATGAGTAAATGTTTTATATAATGACCTAGTTTAGGAGACAATAATCAACATAAATCCACATGATCTCATCCTCATTTTCCAAATAAAAACTAGTTCTTCCTAGGAATAAAAACTAAATATAAGGAAAACCTTATCTCAATGATTCTCCAACTAGACCCTTAGATCCTAGAGCATAATAGGGGCCATCAGATATTCCAAAAAAAGATATCAGTATGTTATCATAGTGAAACTAATTTCAAATGTCCATATCCAGCCATAGAGGTTATCCCATAACATCCTTAGGGAAGACATCCAAAAATGTTTCCCACTACCAAAGGAATACAGATTTTGAAAGAGCCTACTTTTATAATGGATAAAATCATAAATTGATAGGTGATGGGATTCACCAACCTATATTAAAGGTCCAATCATTCAACCTTGAGATATCTATAACCCAGATAGGATGATCTCACACCATATGTTAAATGGGATATGACCCATATGTGATGACAATAAATCTAGTATCGAACCATGGAAAACTAATCCATACCCAATCTAATGTCATAAGTTTTAATTGTGATGACGAAGAGGTGCTATGAGAAACTCTCTATCATGACCTGACCCATCAAGGTCTGACCCCTAACCACGCATAGCCTACCTAAAATAGGCTAGGGGATGGAGACTACTGTCAAGTAGGTATATCCAAAAAATTGGAGGCATTAGAATAAATTACCTGTACACACACACACATCACCAAGTCCAAAAAATTATGAACTATAAAACTACTGAACTATAAAACTAATAAAAAAGTTCATGCATACATCAAATACCCCCTAACAAAATATGACAAAAATTTACTAAAAATAGATTAGAGAAAAAACAAACCTATTTTTTTAAATAGTTCAAACATCTCTAAGGGTGAGGATTAAGTCAAAAGTATGATACTGGTAAACACCTTTATCAATCATGCTCTAACTATACTCCACCAGCTCCCTATACTCCCAACACATCATCAATAGGGTCATCGTCTGCACAAGAAATGAAATATGCGAGCAAATCCCATGTAGGGGTGAGTATAAAAACAATTAGTAAAACACATAAAAAACAAAAAACATGAAGAAACAAGTTTATTCAGATCAATACAAGATATCAAAATCAATTTATAAAGGAATAACCCCATATATACTCAAGAAAGACACCACACCATCAGTTGGTCATAACCAACTATCAGCCAAAAGATTCTTCTCAAATAGACACTCATTCTGGGAGAACACACTCCCAAATACTTGCAATCATCAGAGAAGCTTGAAAAAGAGGCCTATCTCATTGGGCCCCACTTGAATAAAGAACAATTCTCTAAGAAGGATTTGATACATAGATTGGGTTTCATACCCAAAATCGTTGGGGGACACCACACACCCAATCCGGATCAACATGCTATATAGGGGATCATACATCAACAATTACACAAACCCTATCGATATGCATTGCTAGATGGAGAATCAATTACCTAATTAGGGAGGTCATGATGATTCATCAAACTCCAACTAATAAATAAAGGATGATAGAGGATCACCCTTTAGTCTCAAAGAGGGACACCACAAATCTATATGAGACTCAGGCTCTAGAGGGGATAAATCTAGTTATGTGTATATAATGTCACACTATACCATCTAGGAAAAGGATCAAGGGAATAAAATAAACCTATACTAGTCAAAAATAAAAAATTAAGAACCTAAATCACTTTTTAAGGGAGTACACAATGTGTCACAAGGGGTACATGATGTGTCCAACTATCCCAAGCCTTGCCCATGTGGAAGAGCCTCACATGACATGTAGTCTCCATATACATGACATGTTGAAGGTTATACACAGAATGTAGATACACATGGTATCCTAACCATGTTTCTGAGAAGTTTTAGTGTACTGAATCTGTGTCCATGTACTGGTCCATGTATTCCAAGCCATGTCCATGTGGGAGTACATGGGGTGTCCAGGGAAGTGTACTCCAACCCATGTTAGTGTAATTTCTTGAGTACATATTGAGTCATCCAGGGAGGGTGACACATCGTGTGACATTGGTCACTTGTCATGGGATCCTTATCTTAATCCTAAAACCCTATATGAAACTAAATGGTCAACAAACACCATGTTATCTCAGATTACAAGCCGTGTTCTTTGATATTTTCTAGAAATCCCAGATCATCCTCTGCATGCCTCATCCAATCCTATGGCCTCCTATTTGTCGACATCCATACCGTAAAACAAAATATCCAACCTCAATTTTCCAATCAATCAGTAAATTAATATGTTTTCTACCTAGATCTACTCAAAAAATGGATTAAATTGATGTTCTTAATTCCATGACGATGAATGGAAAATAATGTGAAATTTGGATTCATCCATCATTTGAATCACTCTTTCTCTATCATTGCTCCTCTATAATGTCGTGGTGATCCCAGATCTATGATATCATATCATTTCACCATTAATAAATCATAGAATGATTAATTTATTAGGGATAGTCAATCCTCATGCCAAATCATAGCTCCCATGGTTAATCATAGAACAAGGGGAGAGAAGCACAATAAAAAATGAGAGCAATGAAAATCGATCAATGTTTATGTAAATATTTGTTCATTTCTATGAGAATTAAAATCTAATCCATCAAAAATTTAATCTCAATAATTTCTCCTACCAAATTCCCACAATATAATCAGATCCTATAAGGTGATCGATCTGCAAATCAATCCGATCATCAATTTATTTTCATTTCTCATAGAAATTATGAATGGGGAATAAAAAAACTAAAACACACACCATACACAGATTCAGTTTGATCACTGATGAATAATGGATGTCTCATCTTAATCATTGGAATGATCCGTAGAATTTAACGTTGTGATGATGGATTGATCCACGATCCGTCCTCGTTCATTTGAGAGAATTCTCCAAGTCTCTCTAAAACTATCCTCTAGAGGTTTCAGGGGTTTTTGGATAACCCTAGAATTCTAAAATAGGGATCTATTTAATGATCCAATAATTGATTCATAAAAAAAGCATATAAAATAATTTTATTAATTTTAATCCATGATGAATTTTTTTTAAAAATGACCAGTGCCAACTAAAATTAAGTCATACCTAGGGTAAAACCACCATTTTAAACACAAAATTTTCCTCATATTTTTACCTATAAACCCATTTAGATGTTATTAATAATTTTCAAGAAGAAAACACACACAAGATATTTAAATATTTAATATATTTCATACATTTATTCCAGGCACACTGGGCTTCGAAATCATACACCGTCTCATCACCTGGTCTCGAAAATAATCAATGTTATATTTTGAAATAATACATAAAAAATCTAATAATTTACATTATCCTCACCTTGGGGATTTATTTCCACAAAAATATAAAACAATGGATACTCAAAAAAATGTGATTAATGAGCATGAATATGAGACTCCCTCTCCCATGTGCTCTCCTGGAGATTCCAGTGCTGTCACTAGACATGAACCAAAGGAATTGATTTCCCATGAAGGATCCTATCCTACTGATACTTTATCTTTACTAGGTACTTAATAATGGTCGATCCATCTTCGATTTCCAGCTCACCCCAGTCGATAATGTGTGATGGGTCAGGCACAAAACTCAACACATGTGGCACATATAAGACACCCTGTTACTCTTCTGCATCCTTTTAATGTGAAATGGGTCATGAACATACCTCCTCACATACGACAGGTAGAAGACACCATGTCACCATCGTGCATCCTTTTGAGAAGAAAAACATGCTCCCTAACTTTTAGAAATCCACTAGGAGAATGCTCTGTGGATATCTAATCATATAGGGTCTCATAGTCGGTATCCCCAAGATATGCCTCCCTGACTCTCTATAAGAGTGGAGGGGTGACAACCATCGACTGGAGAAAAGATTCTCCATCTCCATACAAAAATGATAACTACAACGACACTAACTTAAATGATGCCTCATTCAAAAACTAAAAACTAGATCACATACTAATAGAGTATGCTACTATATTCCCATTCCTTGGATTATATAAAATCTCAAAGAAATAGTGTTGATGGTACTCTAGTCATCACCTATATATCAAGTTAATATCTGTATGAGAGAAGCTATACTTGAGACTCTTGTGGTCATTCTACATGATAAATCCCTCACCCATAAGGTAGTGTCACCACATATTCAATGTGAAAACTAATACTAGTTAATCAATGTCATGGGTCACATAGTTATTCTCATGTGGTCTTAAATGGTGTAAACCATAAGCAATAACTGCATTCCTCTACATCAGAACACAGCCATGTCCAGCCCTCAATGCATCACCGAACACTATGTACTAAACACCCCCCTCTAGTATCCTCATGATTGGAGCACTCTTCAACCTCTTCCTTAGGTCCTAAAAGAACTTTTGGAACTTTTTCATCCACACAAAAGTCTACCCTTACCTATTTAAGGCTGTAAAGGATGCTTCTAATCTAGAGATGTCGAGTACAGGCCTACGATAGTATCCAACCAATCCAAGGAAACTCTATGCCTTGGTAACACTATTGGGAGGTTCCCAATCATGAACTGCCTCAAACTTTACTAGATCCACTACGACTACCATCTTTGAGATGATGTGTCCCAGAGAGTGGACCACTTGAATCTAGAAAAATAACTTTGAGAGCTTCTGGTAAATATAGTTGTCTCATAGTGTTTTTAGGACTATCCTCACGTGTCTCGTGTGCTCCACCATGAATTACGAATACACTAGGATGTCATCGATGAAGAAAAACATGAATCAATTTAATAAGTTTGGGAGATCTTCTTCGTAAGTCCCAGGAACACTGTTGGTGAATTCGTCAAGACAAATGACATTACCATGTACTAATAATGACTGTAAAGGAATTTGAAGGCCGTATTTGGTATATCCTCATCTTGTACTCGCAACTGGTGATAGCATGATCTATGTTCTATCATTGAGAACCATAATTCTCATTTAAAATGATCAAATATGTCATCGATCCTTGTTATTAGATACTTATTCTTCACATTCACTTGGTTAAATAACTATTAATACACACATAGCCTCAATCTACCGTCTTCCTTCTTGGAAAACAACACTGGGGTTTCCAAGGGGGAAATGTTGGGTCTCCCAAAACCATTATTCTAAAAATAATACAAATGAATACTTATCCATCAAATCTCTATGTTATCCATTTGATAATCTGTTGTAGATATTATTACCATCCCTAGATTCAAGTCGATATAGAAATCTACCTCTCGTTGGGGAGGTAAACTTGGTACATCCTCAGGAAAGATGTCCTTGTACTCTTTCACCACTACTAGAAACTAGGAACTTTAAACATACCCTACACCTTGGGTTAATCTAGTCAACTGATGAGTAAATGCAGGTACTATCCTATGAAGGTTTCCATCCAGAACTGCTTGGGTTTCCTAATCACAGACATATGAAAACCATGTCCTATCATTATGGACACACTATACCCTTCACCGGAAACAGTCACTCTGGGAATGAATTGTAGATAGCTTGTCCATACCAAAAAATAAATAGTAAGGCCTCATTGCTACAAATAAAGAAACCTCATATGAAAAACATGCCTATAAGAATTAGGTCGTACTATCGACACATGTGTGTAAATGATGATTCCCCACCTGAATGAGTCTCCAACCATAATGATTGAGTCAAAAGCTAAACCAGGATCCCTATTCCATGAGCTAGATAAGTGGTAAGGAATGAATTTCAAGAACCTATATCTATCAATACTGTCGCTAATGTAGAAAAGGTAAAGATCACACCTCTTTTCATCCCTAGAGCCATAATGGAATAGGCCTCCATAGATTAAATCTATCCTTTTACCTACCAACAAGCTCCCTAAAATTGGCGTGGACCACCTAGGGGTGGTGGTGGTAATAGGTGGAACCTCTAACCACCTCATGTTGCCCTACCATCTCCTATTGCACATGTTCCACCCGGTAGACCAAAATTCTTCTACCTATTTTCATTGTACTATAAGTCCTTTTACCATATAAGAATTAGTTGTATGACGGGTTGGGTAATCTCATGATATATTTCCCCAAATGTTTCACGAGAAACACCGCAATTCCCTCAGCTGATTCGATCCACCACGAGAGCCTTTTCCACTGACCCTGAGTCCAATAATCACCTCTTGAAGCATCTGACCTACTTGGATCCCTTTGAATGCTGTCTACTACATGTTAAAAAGGTCTCTGTTATAGGGTTCCCACTCATAGCTCCCACTATTAGTGTATGATCTTCCAAATATTTTTATACTAACAAGTCTCACTCAAGATCATCAACATAGGTGGGAATAACAAGAGATACCATTGATGACCTGATGTCTTGGTGCGAGCCATTGTTAATGGTCCAAGCCCTAAATAAATGGTCTCGTAATAAACAACCTCACTGAGAACTCCTCCATGATCATATTGTCTTGGTTTAGACGTAGAAGCACCAAAATGCGTACTGATCGAAAAGTGTCTAGATAGAACTCCTTTATAAAAAGATGATCGAAGCCTATTCCAGAGAGAGTTGTCTCATCATGAGAATGAGTCACCAATCTCAACCATATCCCCATAGTTCCTAAAATAAGACTCATTTTAAGGACTTCCATCTAATTGGATGTCATCCTCACAGGGTAGGAAAAATGAGTGGATTCTTCTAGCTTGTCCTCAAACACTTAGGGGTATAGCTCATCCTGAAACCTGGGATGTCACTACCTCTAAAACTTGTTAAACACACTCAACCTATGTGCATCATTAGCTGGTAGTACGGGTGCTAGTTTCTTCTTGATGAGTGGTTTTAACATTGGTATACCAACCATAGGTGTTATCTCTGGTTCAAAACCCTATACCAATGCCTCTTTACTAGGTAGATCATCCTCATGATCACATAGTAGAATCTTGGATGACATTCTATGTGGAGGAATCCTGAAATAAAACAAGTTGTAACAAAATTTAAATAGTATATTTGGGGAGAAGACTCAAGAAGGGCATGGAAACCACCACCCATTCCTATATTATGTGTCCACTATTGTTTTCCCAAAATCTTTGTTCTCATGTACATAGTAAAAAATCAGGTGATCATAGTCCTAGTGTATGGAACATTGGCCTCCACACCAACACTAGTGTCCCTAGCATGAAAGCCAAACTTGAAATACATAACACTATTTCCCCAAACCGATCTCACTAACTCGAGATCCCAATGTAAAATTAAATCACTATGATACCACTCTTTCAAGACCCTACCCATTGAGGTTTGACCCGTGATTACCCCAAGACCTCCTCTAATAGGTCAGGGGCTGGTGACCAATGCTGAGTAGTTATATCCAAAAAATGGGAGGCATTAAACTAAAGTACCAGTAAATATTCACACATCTCAGATCCTACAAAATGATAAAATGAAAAATAACTAAAACAATGCATTCATACATACATCTAAGACCACACAATAAAATATGATATAAATGTATTGAAAATAGAAAATGGGGAAAAGCAAAACCAAAACTTCAAAGAGTTCATCCAACTCCAAGGTTGAGGAATAAGTCAAATGTATTTTCCTGGTAAACACCCCGATTGGTCAAGCTCCATCTATGCTCCACCCACTCCCTGTCCTCCCAGGAAACTATCAAAAGGAAAATTATCTACACAAGAAATGACATGTGTGAGCAAAGCTTGTGCATGGGTGAGTATAAAAATAATCAAAAGGATACCCCAAAAACACTAAAGATGAAGCAACATGTATAGTAAAATATATAAAATATATAAAAATAAATATATAAAAGAAAAAAACAATATATACTCAGGAAATACACCTTTCCCTTAGGTGGTCATAACCAACTATCAACCACAATATTCTACTCGAATCAATGATCATTATAGGGGAAATCACTCCAAGAGCCATGTTATCACTAGAGATTCTCAACAAAGAGTTCTAGCTCATTGGGACCAAATATAAGAAAGATAAATGGCCTGAAAATAATTTGATAAACGATAGAGGGTCTCACCCAAAATTGTTTGGGGACACCACAAACCCAATCTAGATCAAATTTCTACATAGGGGATCATATTTCAATGATTCCGAAAAACATACCAATACAAAATACTAGATAGAGGAACAATTCCTAACTCAATGAGGT
This sequence comes from Viscum album, assembly GCA_963277665.1. Taxonomy (NCBI): domain Eukaryota; kingdom Viridiplantae; phylum Streptophyta; class Magnoliopsida; order Santalales; family Viscaceae; genus Viscum; species Viscum album. The sequence continues at coordinate 1,443,592,722 of OY728151.1, read as the reverse complement.
CACACCGATTCCATAAACTTCAAATAGGGAATAATGGATGATAGAGGATCACACTCTAGTCTCACGGAGGGATACAACAACTCTATCTAAGACTTGACCTCTAGAAGGGATCACAATCCCGTGATATGGATGTAATGTATCATTGTACACTCAAGGGAAAGGAAAAAGGGAATGCACTAAACATATACTAGTCAAAAATAAGAATAAAGGATCCTCATGCACTCTTTAAGGGAGTACACAATGTGTTATATGGGGTACATGGCATGCCAAACTATTCCAAGCCCTACCCTTGTGGAAGAGACTCACACGAAATTTAGTCTACATTTCCATGGTGTGTTGAAGGGTATAGATGACATTAAGAGACACATGGTATCTTACCCATGACTCATATCTGTGTTCGTGTACCTAAGTTATATCCATCTAAGAGTCCATGTATGCCAATCCATGTCCATTTGGGAGTACACGATGTGTACATGCCTGTGTACTCCAAACCATGTCTATGTACTCACTGGAGTACACGCTGAGTCAACTGGGGAGGGTCACACACTATGTGATATAGGTCAGACATTGTTTGATCCTTATCTTCATCCTGAAACCCTAGCCGCTACTAAAGGGTCCCCACATGCCATATAGACCTAGATTACATGCTGTGTTCTACCGGATTTTACAGAAATCCTAGATCTTCCTCTATACAACTCAGTCGATTTTCTATCCCTTGGGCCATCATCCATCATGATATGAAACTCAATATCCAAGCTCGTTTTCCAATTCCATCACCTAATCTACACATTTCATCACCATATCTATTTAGAAAATTTATTGGATTTATGTTCATTATTCCGTGATGAAGAACACCAAAGAAAACAAAATAAGGAATCATCCACCATCCGAATCACATAGTCTCTATTGTCATACCTCCATCATTACATGACAATACTAGATATATGATATCAGATCTTTTTTATATGAAACATTCATGAAATTATCTATTGAGAGAGAATATTCCAACCCTAGGACAAATGAATAATGCTCGTGGTGAATCATAGAATCATGGGAGAGTAGCACAAGAATAAATGAGAGGGATGAACCTCGAATGATGTTTGTGTTGATCCTAGTTTTTTTGGATAGAACTAAAATAAAACCCAATAACAATTTAATCACAATAATTTCCCGTACTCAATTCCTACCAAATAATTCCACCCCTCAAGGAGATCGATTCCATAATCAATCCACTCATCAATTGGTTTGTGATATTCATATAAATTATGAATAGGGAATATAAAATTGAAAAAAATTCAATAACAAGATTTGGTTTGATAAATGATGAAGACCGAATGCATCATCATCATCGTTGGAAAGATCCATTGAATCCAAGGTTGCGTCAATTGATTGATCCATGGTCTGTCGTCATTCATCTGAGAGGATTCTTCAAGGCTCTCTCCAAGTATCATCTAGAGGTTTCCAGTTTTTGAGGATAACACTTGTATTATGATATAAGGATATATTTAAATATCCTGTAATATCTACGTCAACGAAACATATAAAAATAATTTTTTTTTCATTTTAACAATCACGACAACTTCTCTACAAACTACCCGCACTGATTAATTTTAATTTTCACCCTGGGTAAAATCATCATTATGAACTCAAAATTTCCCTCATATTTCTAATTACATATCACATTTAGAATTTATTACAGTTTATTAAGAAATCCACATGTGTGGGATATTTAAATATTTAATATATTTCAAACATTTTTTCTTGGAACACTGGTCCTCAGAATCACGCACCCTCTCAGGGCATGGTATCAAACAATCCATATAATTTTTAAAAATAATACATCTAAAATCAATTGTTTTACACTCTCTCCATCGGGAGATAACTCAAACTACTAAAAAATTAGTGATATTGAAGAATAATTCACTTAAGAAGCCTCAATCCATGTCTATTGGTGTAATGTATAAACTAGAAGCTCTATCTATTACACCTAGAAGAATGATATGAAGAAACTAATCAAACATGGGTCTCTAAACACTATAGAAAGAGTATAATTAAGATATATCATACCTCACATCATCCCATGGGTTTATTGGTTAAAGCCCTCCATGGATTACAACTACCCATGACCCCAATCGCCAAATCTCTTTGTCTGACATAGCACACCTTGTAGGGGTGGTGGTAGGAAATCTTAATGTTTCCTTCCGAAAATTTATCCACCCATTTGAGATTATGCTACTCTTATTCTAGCACCAAATACTTGATGTACAACCTTCCCATGTATAGGATATCCTTGATCACATCACTACTTCAGCCGTAGAGGTCCATCCACTACCTGGCGGTATTACTTATCCTGACAGACTAGAGAATAATAATCCAAGTGACGATGCCCATAAAAAAAATAACATCACCCATATATGGAATAATTGTATCCTATGTGTGATCCATAATCCATAGACCCACATGTATGAATCCAAGAATTCCTCCTTGCTGAGATCTCAACATTTGACATCTGCTACATGCTAGAGACGACTCCACCACATGGTTCCCACTTCTAGATCTAACATATTTGTCCCCCTATTCTATGAATATCTCAATAAACAGAGACCTCTCTATCCCTTTGAAAAACATGGGAGAAATAGGATGACCACACTGGCTCAAATTTCCATACAACAACCATACTTAAACTCCCCCACCTTGAAGAAGTTGTCCTATACCATGTCAATATAGTACTATATAAGTTTTGTGATCCTTGTGATATAATAATCCATTGAAATATCACCATAATTTAGATCAATAAGGTCCATGATCCTAACTGATCACTAGAACAAAGGGTAAAACTCCATCCAAATAAGTGGATGGAATTCATACCATGAGGGTGTCGCCTCTTCATGGGTCTGCCTAGCCAATAAGCACCTGCACCTAGATTCTCCATGGAAACTAATGGATGCTAGGTAAACCATCTGATTTTTGGTGTTTCAACCAGTCTAAAGACCCATTCCACTTCCTCATGGTAATCCCCTGTTTCTTGGTGTTTTTTTGTTCATGGAACCATAACAGTCTCTAATTCTGGAACTCACTGAGTGTGCAAATCATGAAAACATCCTCAACCTAAACAACTAGTACTAAATATTTCTCCATAGGAGGATGCTATTCTACCTACCCACATGGATACACAAATCATTAGATGACCTCTGAACATAGGCCTTATCACTCATAAAATAATCATCATGATCCTTAATCGGCAACCAAGCTGAATGTCTTTATGGAGGAATCCTAAAATTAATCCATACATAACATCGAAATATGAGCATATATATGGATATCCAAATCATGAAGTAAATTCAAAGGACTGAATACCATTTGATTCATGTACCAATATTCCCATTAAAAAATGTCTTGGTATGGTGAGTTGAAAAAGAGGTAGTCATAGTCCTGGTGTATAGATATGCCAGCTACGACACTAACACTAGGTTCCTTGTCCTTAAAGGTACACCTGAGACATTATGAAACTATTCACCCAAGTATAGAAAGAATCATTAAAAAGGGAAAACTCCAAACACTATTATAAGGAAAAACCACCTCAATTACAACTTTATAACAACATGACCCACCAGGTCCTGCCTAGCCAGTGGAAGGCTGAACCATCACAACCCCAAGCCCACCTCAAAATCTCTAGGGGCTGTCAATTATCACCAAGAAGACTAAAATATAATGGGAGACCTTTTCCTAATAATTTTTTATGAACACACCCAAAAATATCTATGAAATCGTGAAAATAAATAAAAAGTAAAGACTCTAACATCTAGAGATAATCTATGCATGCATTAAACTACATGGAATACAATAAAGTAAAAGAGAATGAATCTAATTTTTAAGGGTAAAAAGTATATGAAAAATATAAATGATGTCACAATATGAAAAAATAGAAATAATGAATGTTTATATATCCCTTCTCCTAATCATGAAGCAAGAGCACCATATGTGGTCAATGCACATAGATATCAGTATTCCCAACTGCAATATCCACTAATTAGTTCATCATTTTTGTAAGACATGAAACAAGTAGGAAAATTCCATTCAGGGTTGTGTATATACATACCCTGTATGTTTTTCCAAAACCAAGATGGAGTGATAGAGAGATAAAATAGTAGTTAGCTAAATCCATTGGAAGTGGGAGATAAAAGGCAAAATAAACACATATATTTTCTCTTATGGAAAACAAAACAAGAGAGAAAGGGGACCTCCATCTCATATCCCAACCATAGTCGATGAGTAATCCTGTATCTTGAAAATTCCATCACTGATAGCCAATATGAAATGAAAATTCACTAGAATATGTGTGTAGGGCCCCACACCTCACAACTACACTCCACAACCATGATAACACACATCTCCCGTATTGGACCCACACCCTAATGGTGCTCAAAGATATGGGGGATCCACTTCATAATTAGAGAACCCATGCACTATAGTAGTAATGGGAGTACTAAATATACTTTTATAAATAATATGGGAATCCACACCCTGGTGTAACAGGGAAGTACTATCCTTGATATCACCCTAATATCTTGAGGAACCCATTCCCTAGCATGATAGGGGTTTACTGACCATGAAATCTTTCTGAAAGCTCAAGGAACCCACACCCCAGGGATATTGGGGTGTACTGACCCCATAATCTCATTGATATAATTGGGAACCTGCTCCCTAGTATAACATGGGAGTACTGACCCCAGTATTTATCTGATGATCCCACATGATCATTTCCATCGTCAATAATTTCCTAAATAAGTTTCACACTCATAAAATATGACATCATATATCATAATCCACTATGAAATCCAACATCATATTCTATGTGAAAAAAATCTAGATAGGCTACCCAAAAGCCAAAATATTAGTCCAAATGAATGAGATAAGATAGATAAAAGATTCACATAGGATTACATGACATGTATGGTGTCCACATGGAGTGTGTCCCCATTCTGATTCATGGCTATTTTCTCACTATAAATGGTTTGTAAATTCATGTCCCTTTGCATGGAATGAACCAAAGTACACATGATGTGTATCACCAACCAATGTATTGGTAGTGCATCTCAACTCGTGCTCAAGTATTATTGAACGTGCCTGTGTATTCATGTATATTTCATGTCAATCCACATAGGGACTTTAGTGTGTGAAGTTGGAAGATGACTTGGATACCTCTGTAGGGTCACATGGAATGTAGGAAAACCTACACAGCGTGTGATATTTAACATCACCCGAAACACTAGTGCCGTAGCCAGGCAGGCTACACGACATGTGTTCATCCCAATACATGCTGTGTAGTTGGGTTTTTAAACTAAAATAAATGTCCTTACACACGGCTTCTAGATATATGCATTCCACCATGAATCATGATCACTGACTTCCTGAAATCCATGGGGAAAGCCTCCAGTTATTGGTTCCTAGACTTCAATGTCCAAAAAATGGAATATGAGGATCTTAATGAAGTTTTAATCACCTCCCATCACCCATAGTAGCTCATTTAACCTCTCTTTAGTGCTTTAGATTGAATACCCCTGAATCACCACCTAAAATCCATCCCATACTTCTTAAAAAACACCAATCCATTTTTCATTTGTTAATCTACTAGAAACATAGTGGTTAAATTACTCTTGAAACCACCCTCACAATGTTGAACCATGACCACATAGTTTATTGGTGAAGAATGAAATGAATAGGGGGGGATGGAACAAGATTAAAGGTTAAAATGTCAAAAATGTTCTTGGAAAAAAATAAATGATCATAGAATTCCGGGTGAGAACATGCCACACTTCAATAAATAAACAAATTATATAATTTAACTAATCAATGAGGCTCATGTAAAGAACATGAGGTCAAAAAAATCAAAATAATATAATAAATAAATTGTCATTATTTTAATAAAAATGGAAGAAATCCAACATTGAAGAGACCCAGTTTGAAATGGATCGATCTATGACAACCCTGATTTTTATTACAACTTAAACATGTTTTATTACATAAAACTTCACTTGATAAAACAAAGAAGATCGAGAGGTTTAGTGTCTTTGGGGCTTAGGATCATTACATAAAAACTTTAAACTTGAAATACAACATCCTTATTGAAAACTTCCTTTACATGACCACTACATTCCTTCATACTTAGCATTGCATGGGATAACCTGAGGACATGCATAAGAAAAGGGTGAGCTATAAAGCCCAGTAAGGGAGTACACAATGAATAACATGAGGAGTACAATACATGTTAGGCAATAGTAATATCAATAGAGCATAAGAGAGACATGAACATAAAGGCATGATAAAGCATGATAATCATAACATGGAAATGTGGCAACAACACTTAACATTGAATTAGCATGAGCCAAGGCTCATTGCACATGGAGCATGAGTAAACCCTCATTGCACTTGAAGCATGAGTAAACCCTCGTTGCACTTGAATTAGCATGAGTCAACACTCATTGCACATGACGTATCATGATACTATACTTTACCCAATGCATTGGAGCGCTATAAAGGGCGCACCCTTCTTAAACATTTCATTTCATGCATAAGTGTGCCACATGGATCATAAAACATGGATTCATAAAACATAATAATTTCTTCCACGATAAAGGAAAGTGGAATTCATACATGAAACTTTGTAATCAATATGTAAATATGCATAAAGGTGAATACCCTTGATGGAGAAATGGGCATGGTATTCACTACACAAAGACATTGGCTTAGAAAATCGGTGCGATTTCGGCAGCGTGACGACGTGACATAAGAATTCATAAAAAAGGTTGATGAGAGAGAAAGGGGTTCCTCATCATATTTAAATGAAATGGACAGTAACTATATCATATATATACATTTCCCAACAATATAAATGGAATTTAGATTCATGATACAAAAGTATTGCTTGAATGTAAAAGAAGAGAGAGAAGTTCCTTTCGGAATTTCGGCATAGTAACGGGTGTACATGGGAGGCATTTAATGAGAGATAAAGGGTTATCCCATCATTAAAACAATAATAGGGAAGTATGGGGGAGGTGCGAAACCATACCCCAACATTCATAATTGAAATAAAAAGGGAAATACAACTTAAAGAAAATTGACAAAAAAAATGAGAAAGGAAGAAAACCCCTTACTTGGAAGTGTGCTTCCAAAGGCTAGAGAGAGGCTTGTGAGAGGCTTATTGGGAGCTTGGGGCACCTTGAGAGGATTCTAGAGAGAGTAGGGCAGAGTTTGGACGAACTTCAAGGGCTTTGGGTGAGGAGGAAGTGGGAGCTTGGGTGGGTTTATATAGGAAATGTGAGAGAATTCTTTATTATTTAGGTTTGGGACCCCTTATAATAAAATAATCCAAACCACAAACCATCCCATGGTATTTGCCCATGGTTTCTGGAAAAGGGAAGAGGAAAACAATATTTTACAAGGCCAAGGTCCGAACTTATTAAAAAATTAGGGTTGCTTATGTGGAGGTGAGTCACACTCCCATGGAAATTAATTTAAAAAGGCAAAGTGTTGAATAAGTCTTGAGGGCTCCATTAATGCTTTGAAAAGTGAGTCAAACAAACCCAAAACCTCATTATTTTAATGATAAAATACGTATTGGCCGAACATAAGGATTATGGTATTTTATTACATCACCATTGGGTCATTATGATGTCATAAAACACATTATATATTTAAATGGTATTTAATTTTTACCCAAAAATTTGACTGTCTCAGAAAATTATGAAAAATTCACCGTTGGATAATTTCGACGTCCTGATTCCAAAAATAATATTTATTTTATCTAAATAATTGTCTAAATATGTGAATTTTCACTTTTAAAATAAAAACCGACATTTATAAAAATTCACGGGTTTTGATAGAAATGGCTTTCAAACCTTAATAAAAATTTTAATTGCATTCATAAAATTATAAGATCATTTATATTTAATAAAAATTAATTTAATATTAATAATAATATTTTATTAAAATATTATTTAATTCAAAAATCCTTTAATTTAATAAAATATAATTCTTAATTAAATAATAACTAAAAACATCATTTGTACTTTAAAAACTAATTACAATGCATCAAAAATGACTAGAAATTATATTTATTATTATATACAAAAAATAATGTACATGAACATGGTGCTACTTATTTGTTACATAACCCCTTAAAATAGCTGCATAAGACCCAAGGGTAAGGTGTGCGATGGTGACAGACTCTTGGGGTTGCTCGGATAACATTGATCGAGTGGTAATCTCTATCAACTTCCATTTTTCCCATAGACGATCACGTTCGAGCTTGACTTGATGAAGCTCAGCTTGGGCTTGGTCAAGGGCAAAGCCCAAAGACGCCACCTCCTTTCCGAGCTCCGACAAATGGGCTTCGTAAGGGTCAATTCTACTGGATGAGGCCATCGCTTCCTTTGTCTGAGTAAAAATGGTTTCGTTAAAGCCTTATATTTAAACTACCCAGATGATCACTGTTCAACGGCTATAAAAGTAACGGTCACAAATCTTAACGTTAAACTAAAGAAGTTGACATCATATAAAAACATAAAGAAACATTTAACTGGATCAAGAGGGATTTTCCATTAATGAAATTTTGGGTCGTTACAACATCCCCCCCTTAAGAAATTTCTCCCTCGAAATTTTCCTTTTCCCACACTAAAACAAATGTGGGTAACTTAGCTTCATCATATCCTCCAACTCCCAAGTTGCTTCTTCAAACTTGTGGTTTCTCCACAACACCTTGACGAGGGGAATTGTCTTATTTCGTAGAACTTTTTCTCTACGATCCAAGATCTTTACTGGTTGCTCCTCATAAGAAATATCGTCTTCTAATTGTACCACCTTAGAAGAGAGTACATGTGAAGGGTCGGGTATGTACTTCCTTAAGAGGGATACATGGAAGACATCATGCACCTTGGCCATAGTAGGTGGAAGTGCTAGTCGATAGGCCACAACCCCAACACGATCAAGAATCTCGAAGGGGCCGATGTACCTTGGACTTAACTTCCCTTTCTTTCCAAACCTCATGACCTTCTTCCACGGAGATATGCGTAAAAACACCATGTCTCCGACTTTAAACTCAAGGTCTCGTCGACGATTATCTACATAACTCTTCTATCGACTTTGGGCTGCCTTGATATGCTGCTGAATGGTTTTCACCTTCTCCACCATTTCTTCGACCATTTCTGGTCCAAGCAGCTTACGTTCACCGACCTCATCCCAACATGCCGGTGTTCTACACCTTTTCCCATACATGGCTTCATATGGTGCCATTTGGATGCTCGAGTGGAAACTATTATTATAAGTGAACTCAACTAGAGGAAGATGTTGATCCCATCCTCCTTTAAAGTCCATTGAGCACGCTCTCAATATATCCTCAAGTGTTTGGATAGTCCGCTTGGATTGGCCATCAGTTTGAGGATGATAGGCCGTACTAAAGTTCAGTTCAGTATTCAGAGCATGTTGAAGACTCTTCCAAAACTTAGAGGTAAATCTTGGATCTCGGTCAAACACAATAGATAGTGGTACTCCATGCAACCGTACCACTTCCCTGATATATATCCGTGCCAGTTGATCCAAAGAGAAATCCTCTCGAATAGCAATGAAGTGTGCAGTATTTGTAAGACGATCCACAATAACCCAGATTACATTGTTTGTTTTGGATGTCCTTGGAAGTCCAGTGACGAAGTCCATGGTGATGTTCTCCCATTTACATTCTGGTATGGGCAATGGTTGCATCATCCCCTTAGACTTCTGCCTCTCTGCCTTCACTTGCTGACAAACCAGGCACTTTGATGTATATTCGGCGATCTCCTTCTTCATATTATCCCACCAAAAGTTTTCTCGGAGATCTCGATACATCTTTGTGCTCCCTGGGTGAATAGAGAAATTTGAACTATGTGCATCATCCAAAAGTTCCTTCTTCAGCTCCGAACTTGATGGGACACATAGTCTTTTCCCAAACCGCACAATTCCTTCTTCATTAACATTAAACTCTGAGGATTTTCCCTTTTTGATAGCTTCCACTTTTTCTTGGATTCTCGCATCATCCTTTTGAGCATCCTTTAACCTTTCCAAAAGAGATGGTTGAGCAATCATTTGTGAAAGTATTGATGATGTTCCTTTCTTTATGATTCCCACGTCCATCTTCATCAAGTCTAAGAAGATTGGATCCTTCTCAATTCTCATCATTGATAGAATTGCTGGATCCTTTCTACATAGGGCATCCGCCACCTTGTTCGCCTTCCCAGGGTGGTAATATATTGAACAGTCATAATCCTTTATGAGCTCTATCCATCTTCTCTGGCGCATATTAAGCTCTTTCTGTGTGAATATATATTTAAGACTCTTGTGGTCAGTATATATCTCACATTTCTCTCCATAGAGATAATGCCGCCAGATTTTCAAGGCAAAGATCACCGCCGCCAACTCCAGATCATGCGTTGGATAGTTTCTCTCATGGATTTTCAACTGTCTTGAGGCATAGGATATCACTTTATCATTCTGCATCAGCACACATCCTAAGCCCTTCTTCGAAGCATCACTGAATACCACAAAAATCTCCCCACTTGTGGGTAAAGTGAGCACAGGTGCAGTGATAAGCCTCCTTTTAAACTCCTTGAAGCTTTCTTCGCATTCATCACTCCAAGCAAACTTTACTCCCTTTCGAGTTAGCTTGGTAAGAGGGTTGGAAAATCGTGAGAAGTTTCTCACAAATCGTCGATAATATCCAGCTAACCCCAAGAAGCTACGGATATCAGTTACCGATGCTGGCCTCGGCCATCCCTCAATTGCATCTGTTTTGGAGGGGTCCACAGATATCCCATTGCTTGTGATGATATGGCCCAAGAATGAGACCTCCTTCAACCAGAACTCACACTTGCTGTACTTGGCATAGAGCTTCTCCTTGCGCAAAGTCTCCAGTACAGTTTTTAAATGCTCCTCATGGTCCTCCTTGGTTTTGGAGTATATTAGAATATCATCTATAAAGACTACCACAAATTTATCTAGGTAATCTCTAAAGACTCTATTCATCAAGTCCATGAATATTTCTGGAGCATTGGTGAGTCCAAAAGGCATTACTATGAATTCATAGTGCCTGTACCTTGTACGAAAAGTAGTCTTGGGGATATCTTCCTTCTTCACCCTTACTTGATAATATCCCGACCGCAAGTCGACCTTGGAGAAGTATTGTGCTCCACGCAGCTGATCAAACAAGTCATCGATTCTTGGGAGAGGATACTTGTTCTTTATCATGATTTTGTTAAGTTCACGATAATCGATCCAAAGCCGCATTGACCCATCCTTCTTCTTGACGAAGAGGACTGGTGCACCCCATGGTGATGCACTTGGGCGTATAAACCCTTTATCCAGATTCTCCTGTAGTTGTTTCTTCAGTTCTTCAAGCTCAACCACAACCATTCTATATGGAGTCTTGGATATTGGTAGCTCCCCAGGTATAAGTTCAATTGAGAACTCAACATCTCTTCTTGGAGGAAGACCAGGAAGTTCCTCGGGAAATACTTCAGCGAATTCCCTCACAATAAGCATTTCTTCAAGGGTGGTTTCTTCCTTGGACTCAATCATCTGAGCCAGATATGCGTGCTCATAAGGCAGTAATATCCATGCTTGAGATGATGGAGCTAAAGGAGATTCATCTTCCTCCTGACACTTGTAAATAATCGGGGGTCGATTCTCCATATGGAGTGTGATTTCCCTCTCCCGACAATTTATGTTGGCTCTATATAAGGAAAGCCAATCCATGCCAAGAATTGCATCAAATTCCACCAAAGGGAGTATGACGAGGTTCTCCGAGAAATTCAATCCACAGATTATAACAGGGGAGGACTTATACTCATTGGATGCAATGATTGCCCCATTTTCCGTACTCACCGACATCTTTACTTCCATTATTTGTGGTGGTGCAGGGATTGTTCTACTAAACTTTTGAGATATAAAAGAATGCGTAGAACCTGAATCAAAAAGTACGTTCGATATTCTTGAATGAATAACTAGCGTACCTGTCACCACTTCGTTGTCGGGGTTCACTTCGGCAGAAGTGATGGAAAAAGCTATTCCTTGCTGTCTTGGAGGTTGTTGATTGCCTCCGATAACCCTTGGATTAGGGCACTGATTCGCAAAATGACCCGGTTCTTTGAATTTGAAGCATTGAACAATGCGTTGAGGTTCGAACGGAGCGTTCCTCCCCTCCGTCGCAGCCGCGGGTCCTTCTTGCTGACAGTTAACAGCTAGGTGCCCTTCTCTTCCACACTTGAAGCATTTTCTTATCCCCCTAAGGTAATTTCCAGGGTGCTTCTTTCCACACTTTTGGCAAGTGGGGTGCTGGAATTTCTTAGCGCCGTTGGATTTATCCATCGGACCACCAGCATTGAAGTCCACCTTCCGCTTCTTGTCCCCATGATACCCCTGTGATTCTCTGATCTCCATTTCAACCTTGAGGGCACATCAGACAATTTCCTCATAGCTGTCGAAGTCACGGATCGCTAATGCTTTCCGCAAGCTAGGCTTCAGCCCATCAAAGAAGCGGTCAACCTTGCATTCGGGGGTAACGACAAAGCCGGAAGCGTATCGTGCAAGCCTTGTAAAGTTTGCCTCATACACTCCCACAGATTCCTCATCTTTCTATTTGAGGGAAAGGAAGTCCCTTTCCATTTTAAGACGGAGGGTGCGTGGAAAATATTTATCGAAAAACATATTCCGGAATACCTTCCATTCCAAAGCCTCGATCTCCTCCTCAGGCTTCGTATTTTTGATCAACGTCCACCATTGATCAGCTTCACCCTCCATACGATAAGCCGCCAGGAGAACCTTCTCTTTTTCAGAGCATTGGAGGATGGAGAATATCTTTTCAATGGAGTTGATCCATTGTTCAGCAATCGTGGGATCGGATGATCCACTAAAAGTAGGAGGCCTTTGTCTCATGAAGCTTTCAATAGCGACTTGTTCTTTCTTAGGGGGGGTTGAACGTTCCTCTTGACCAGTGTTTCTATTCAAAACTTGAGTTAGCTGGGAGAGAAGCGTGACAAAGTTTGCGATTCCCGCTCCCATTGGATTGGGCATCTCATAAGTACAATCATCACACTGATCTTCACAACGGTTGTTATCCCGAGTTCTCCTATTACCGGCCATTGGCTGGAATAAAAGGAAAGTTAGGGGTAACACATAAAGGGTAATCCAAAGACAAAAGTTGATGACTTATAAATAACTTTAATCTCTTTAACTCATGAGTCTCTAGGATTCAATCCAGGCTTTTCATGATCTTCCTTCTAACATATATTCTTAGGGGCATTTTTCCCTTAATAAGGGTTCATACTAAGATTGTGAATTTATCAAAACATATCCCCCGGGAGTGTCGTAACCAAGAGTGCAGCAAGGCCCGTTGTCGTGCACCAGTTCCCGTTCGAGTCTTGCTCAAAGCGGTGTTTTCGGGTTTTACCCCTAGGATACATCTGTGCCAGAGCCGCCTCTACCTGCTCGTATCCAGACAGGGATGTATTTGTTTGAAAAACCACTTACTTAGTATTTACCAAAACTTAGGGATGTTTTTATTATGATTAGTCTTGTATCTAAGGCTTTACTAGGGTTTCCTAATCCCAAAAATAACTAAACCTATCCTTTGATACCAACTATGACAACCCTGATTTTTATTACAACTTAAACATGTTTTATTACATAAAACTTCACTTGATAAAACAAAGAAGATCGAGAGGTTTAGTGTCTTTGGGGCTTAGGATCATTACATAAAAACTTTAAACTTGAAATACAACATCCTTTTTGAAAACTTCCTTTACATGACCACTACATTCCTTCATACTTAGCATTGCATGGGATAACCTGAGGACATGCATAAGAAAAGGGTGAGCTATAAAGCCCAGTAAGGGAGTACACAATGAATAACATGAGGAGTACAATACATGTTAGGCAATAGTCATATCAATAGAGCATAAGAGAGACATGAACATAAAGGCATGATAAAGCATGATAATCATAACATGGAAATGTGGCAACAACACTTAACATTGAATTAGCATGAGCCAAGGCTCATTGCACATGGAGCATGAGTAAACCCTCATTGCACTTGAAGCACGAGTAAAACCTCGTTGCACTTGAATTAGCATGAGTCAACACTCATTTCACATGACGTATCATGATACTATACTTTACCCAATGCATTGGAGCGCTATAAAGGGCGCACCCTTCTTAAACATTTCATTTCATGCATAAGTGTGCCACATGGATCATAAAACATGGATTCATAAAACATAATCATTTCTTCCATGATAAAGGAAAGTGGAATTCATACATGAAACTTTGTAATAAATATGTAAATGTGCATAAAGGTGAATACCCTTGATGGAGAAATGGGCATGGTATTCACTACACAAAGACATTGGCTTAGAAAATCGGTGCGATTTCGGCAGCGTGACGGCGTGACATAAGAATTCATAAAAAAGGTTGATGAGAGATAAAGGGGTTCCTCATCATATTTACATGAAATGTACAGTAAGTAGATCATATATATACATGTCCCAACAATAGAAATGGAATTTAGATTCATGATACAAAAGTATTTCTTGAATGTAAAAGAAGAGAGAGAAGTTCCTTTCGGAATTTCGGCATAGTAACGGGTGTACATGGGAGGCATTTAATGAGAGAGAAAGGGTTATCCCATCATTAAAACAATAATAGGGAAGTATGGGGGAGGTGAGAAACCATACCCCAACATTCATAATTTAAATAAAAAGGGAAATACAACTTAAAGAAAATTGACAAAAAAAATGAGAAAGGAAGAAAACCCCTTACTTGGAAGTGTGCTTCCAAAGGCTAGAGAGAGGCTTGTGAGAGGCTTCTTGGGAGCTTGGGGCACCTTGAGAGGATTCTAGAGAGAGTAGGGCAGAGTTTGGACGAACATCAAGGGCTTTGGGTGAGGAGGAAGTGGGAGCTTGGGTGGGTTTATATAGGAAAGGTGAGAGAATTCTTTATTATTTAGGTTTGGGACCCCTTATAATAAAATAATCCAAAACACAAACCATCCCATGGTATTTGCCCATGGTTTCTGGAAAAGGGAAGAGGAAAACAATATTTTACAAGGCCAAGGTCCGAACTTATTAAAAAATTAGGGTTGCTTATGTGGAGGTGAGTCACACTCCCATGGAAATTAATTTAAAAAGGAAAAGTGTTGAATAAGTCTTGAGGGCTCCATTAATGCTTTGAAAAGTGAGTCAAACAAACCCAAAACCTCATTATTTTAATGATAAAATACATATTGGCCGAACATAAGGATTATGGTATTTTATTACATCACCATTGGGTCATTATGATGTCATAAAACACATTATATATTTAAATGGTATTTAATTTTTACCCAAAAATTTGACTGTCTCAGAAAATTATGAAAAATTCACCGTTGGATAATTTCGACGTCCTGATTCAAAAAATAATATTTATTTTATCTAAATAATTTTCTAAATATGTGAATTTTCACTTTTAAAATAAAAACCGACATTTATAAAAATTCACGGGTTTTGACAGAAATGGCTTTCAAACCTTAATAAAAATTTTAATTGCATTCATAAAATTATAAGATCATTTATATTTAATAAAAATTAATTTAATATTAATAATAATATTTTATTAAAATATTATTTAATTCAAAAATACTTTAATTTAATAAAATATAATTCTTAATTAAATAATAACTAAAAACATCATTTGTACTTTAAAAACTAATTACAATGCATCAAAAATGACTAGAAATTATATTTATTATTATATACAAAAAATAATGTACATGAACATGGTGCTACTTATTTGTTACATAACCCCTTAAAATAGCCGCATAAGACCTAAGGGTAAGGTGTGCGATGGTGAAAGACTCTTGGGGTTGCTCAGATAACATTGCTCGAGTGGTAATCTCTATCAACTTCAATTTTTCCCGTAGACGATCACGTTCGAGCTTGACTTGATGAAGCTCAGCTTGGGATTGGTCAAGGGAAAAGCCCAAAGACGCCACCTCCTTTCCGAGCTCCGACAAATGGGCTTCGTAAGGGGCAATTCTACTGGATGAGGCCATCACTTCCTTTGTCTGAGTAAAAATGGTTTCGTTATAGCCTTATATTTAAACTACCCAGATGATCACTGTTCAACGGCTATAAAAGTAACGGTCGCAAATCTTAACGTTAAACTAAAGAAGTTGACATCATATAAAAACATAAAGAAACATTTAACTGGATCAAGAGGGATTTTCCATTAATGAAATTTTGGGTCGTTACACGATCATTATGGAAGAATGTGTTTTTCGGTGAAGGCAAAGACCCACTTAATTTGTTTCCTCTCGATATATAGTGATACGATCACCTTTCAACTTGCGATTATGATTCTACAATGAGGAAATATTTGAGACCCAAATATGATATCACACGGGTTATGTGAATAAAACTTATAAAATAATCATATGAGATTATGTATAGAGGATTTAAATTAGGTCATTTAACAAATAAATAAATAAATAAATTATTTATTTGTTTTAATTATTCACATCCGCCCACAACTACCTCAACCAGACATCTAAACCTTCCAAATCATACATCATTCCCAGGGTAAACCCCACATCTCATAATAAATAGTGATTTCATATTTCTGATATGATTCTCTATTTAGTATTTATTCTATTATTCTCAAAAAATGCATGCTAATGTTATTAATATATTTATTATTTTTATAATTCCAATTTTAGGATCACTGGGCCACATAATCTCTCACCATCCTAGCACCTAACTCCAAAAATGTTTATTAATATATTTCAATGTCTTACAAGGAAAGAAAAATGTTACTATAATATCTATGTAGGTATAATCCTATAGCATGGTTGAAAAATAATAGGTATAAGACAAATGAGAACAACCTAGGATGTAGGAATGGTCAACCAAATCTACCCCATAGTTTTTTGGGAAACATCCGGATCTAAGTAACACTCCAGAGAGGAAGGAAAATTAAATTAATATAGAGGGAATCTGAGTCAAAGGGAATTTAAAATACCAAATTTAATATATAAAAATTCCTCTTCAAAACACTTGGATAACATGATTCTTGGTATCCATTTCAACCATTTCAAATTTACAAAAATGACCACAATATAGTGTAGTAACACTAACCATTACCAATGTTGCCTCAATAATGCTACAATAAATAGAATCACCAAAAGAATCCACTATATCTTAGGAGAACTTTTTCAATAGTTTTGGACTCACCATGTCATCCACCACATCACGGTGAGTCCGCACAAGTAGTGGTCCACACGAGGACTCCTATTTCTCCATTATTTTTACTATTACCAACCTATGAGTGTTTTTATTACCCATTTCAGACATTTGGTTCTCATGTAAAAAACTTCCCCCCACCACAACACGGTCCTTCCCATAATGTACATTAAAAATCCCATAAAACCCATTTTAGACACCATGAACATCCAAAAAAAATTTATATTGAAAAAACCATCATGAGGATCAATGTTTAATTCCCATAAATATGAGGATGTTAAAAATACCCTCTATAACAAAAACTCATCCTAGTAAAGTTCCTCTAGAAATATCTCATTAAAAACTTAGGCCATCGAGCTTGAATGTTAGACTCCATCAACCAAGTCACATTTGGATCCACCCATTCATAAAATATAATTAAAATAAGGGGATCGGTTTTCCCCTTCCAAAAAATATCACACTAGTATATAAATTACTATGGTTTCCCTATAAATGATGCATCTAATTCCAACTCAACATCCCCACAATCAATCACATGTGTAGGATTTGGGTCATACCTATAAAGATGAGAAACATGGAACACATTATACATACCTTGATATAATTTGATAAGGTATAGTTTTTAATACACTATTTTGATACACTCAATGATCTAAATTTTTCCAAAAAAACCATAGTCCTTTATACCCTTGATTCGATATATGAGAATTCCCAATAGATGTGACAACTATAAGAAAACCTAATCACCAAAAGTGAACTCCAAAGGCCATTGCCTTTGGTCATCATATGATAATTTTCTACTTTGAGAAGAAACCAACCAATTACTATTAAACTAATTTCTATAAAATTTATCTTGAGCCATATTTTGAAAAAAAAATCTAACTCAGGCACCTCATTCCAACACATTCATGAGTTGCACAACCGACCATAAATAGATTCAAATAGTTCCATATGAATGGAATCCTAAAAACTATTATTGAAAGTGAATTACACTAAGAGTAGATGACCATACCATGCTCCATTGATGTACATGATTCATTTCTCTAGAAAATACAGTAATATTTGGACCATGATATCCAACTATACATTGATCTATATATGATATTACATATTGAGTTTCAACAAAGTCCTCAAATCCTTATTATTGCCACTCATAAACAATGAAATGAAATTCATAACCTTATTTGATATGATGGTGGAAGGAATACCATGTATTCATACAATATAATTTTCATAAATATCTCCCAACTCATCTACCAAATGAGTATCTCAAATCAATATGAACTATACTTCATTCATCATCCGATCAACTATCACCCAAACAACACCTTTAATTCTTAGGGCTCTGGGAAACCCTATCCTGAATTCCTTTATTAGCTAATTCAACTAATATACATTTACCTAAAGTGTCTGAAGATAACCTATGAGTCATATTTGTTCTTCCTTGATCCTCTAATAGGTCATGAAATGAGAGAAAAAACTCAGGATGTCTCTTTTAATTCCTAGCTGCCAAATTTTTTCTGGACATCCTGATATATCTTTGTCGATCTTGGGTGTATTTCCCATTGAATGGAATGGTAGTTTCTCATCAACTCCTCTATCATGGAAGTAACAACCCAATACTCTCCCATGAAAAAAATCATGTCATACCTATCTATAAACCATCCAATAATTGGGACTCTTCCAAATAACCTTTACCACATCACTAAGAACTCATGATTTGATTCCTAGATATCCATTACCTAGTATAAAATTGTTGAGGTGATAACTAAGGGAGTGCACATCTTTACCCCTCAATCTGTAGATGTATCCACCAACCATGAATATAATAATCTCATAATCTTCCATTCATCATTTGAAGATCTCTATCCAATTTCATATATTTTCTTATTGGGAGAATCTATAGTGGCGTTTCCTTTTCTAAGAGCACATTAAATCATGAAATCAAACAATTATAGATACTACAACCAACTCCTCTACTGATGAATCAAGTTTCATTGAGAGAAGATTTAAAAAAATATCTTTTAGTCCATGTATACAAAAAAATATTCCACCATAGTGACAATGGATTCATCATTAATGATCATGAACCATAATAGTTAACTCAATGTGATTATTATGGTAGTTCCTTATAGGGTTTCATTGATCGTGAGACCCATTAGACACTACTGAATCCCTCATTGTCTACACATATCCTAAATGAACTCCTGGGGAATTATATTAAACCACATAAATAGTCCTAGGCTCTATAAATGGTAGTGATAAAGTTGTCATAAATCTTATTTTCATCCCAATAACAAATCTACAGACTAGTTTATCCACTCAAACATCACTCCGTTATTATAAATACTACTCATAGGTGATGCTAAATGGTTGATGTCTGATAAGAATTTTCTATATTATTTATCATCGCCAAAGAATCTCCATATCTCAAAAACATTCCTATGTCATTCCCATTAAATAAAAAACCCCCCCTTCTCTAACTTCATAGAAATACCTACCTCAGATATTACATTCCCAAGAAATAACAACTACTAGATCCAATAGTGAAACTTAATTAACATGGCATGGAGTCAATGTGCTCAAAGTCTAGGAAACATAATTTCAATATGTCTTGAATGAATCTATGAGAATTATGAATATATGATAAAATCATAAAAAAACACCATAATTAATGGGTAATGAAATATATAAAAGATCATGTTAATGAGAGAAAGGAACACTACAAGTGGATTTATCAAACGAAATGGAAGGATAAGAAACCCATACATTTAATATCAACCCTTGAATGAATTTTTAGGAATATAATCCTCCTTGAACTGAAGCATGTGGTAGATTGGACATAATTTAATCTTAGAGAACTAACAATGTATTTATATCTAATAAAATAAGTCATCAATCATCATTAATGGGTATAAATTATTTATATAAACCTATTTTAGTTTCTTATATTTAAAAGTAAACCAATGAATACCATTCACATTCATTGAGAAAAATATAAGAGGAACCCAAAAATATGTTCTATTTCTGATAAAACCCTTCTCCACTAAATCCTCATGTTTTCCCCTGAGTTCCCTTATCTTGGTCGGTCCTATTTGATATGGAGGAATCAATATACATTTCACCACTATTAGGAGTCCAATATCAAAATTTTCTTATCTATTAGGATGAATTATTGAGAAATAATTTTGGAATATTGGATAATATAGATCCACAATTATATAACATGAAGAGAGTGATACTTCTGGATCTGATAAAAGATCAAATTCAACCACCTATGTTGTAATAACTCCAAAATGGATCATGGTGTAATCCCACTCTACTTGCTTATACTTATCAATAAATGATTATCATAACATTATCCCCCTTAGGCATAGTAAATCATACATACCTCTTATATAAGATCATGTACACCTATTAGATAGTCTGTTATCCCATAACAAAGACTACATTGATGATATTAATCTATGAAAACATAAATTCCCATAGATTTATATAGATGGAATCTACTATGGTACATAATATACATCTTTTATGATGATCCACATTCTATCCCAATGAAAAATCAGGAGAGATAAATTCAAGAGATAACATGATAGGGTAGTCAAAACCAAAAACAAATTGAGTAGATATAAATGTATCAGAAGATCCTATATCAAAAAAGGAAGAAGATATCATGGATGTGATAAAGAACATACCATAAGAAGTCAGTGATACTAATTACTACCATATAGAACCTGATATGATGAATACAATATTCCAACCTCAGATCCACGGTTCTACCTATTATGTGCTTAATTATTCTGGGTATCTAATTTTCATGGGTTCAGATTCGGATTTTGAGGACATTGACCAAATCCTCACGTCATAATCAACATTTTCCCTTCACCCTTGTTAGATCCTATCCTAAAATATCTCAAACTGAATAACTGAAGATGTCCCATCATTCCACATCCACAAAAATCGATATGTGTTATTGGGAAAATATTTATGATAATAACTACTATGTCCATAGTTGAAACAATTAAGACCTGCATCACCCACATATGTGGATAGTGAATCTATACTTTTCTCTAATTTCAAATAAACATCCTTCTACAACTCCCAGAACCTTCTATTATTTCCACTAAAAGAAATTTAGCCACTATAGAACTTGGGAACCCACTCAGTAATTTAGTAAAGGATAGAGGAAAACATACATATTTTTCCTCCTCCAGACCATTCTCTATCAAAAGGTACTTGTTAAATTCATCTAGATATGTTTCCATGTTAATGATCCTGACTTGATAGCTCAAATTTGGTCAAAGCCCAAAATCAATTTTTTGGCCTTCTTCACCTCATCGCTAGCCAATGGAGGTATGAAGAGAAGCAACTTCATGAAATGAGTAGAGTATACAGATACCAAAATCCATCCCTGCTAAAGAACTATATACTCGTGAACATAGTCTGACATCATCATAACTAAGAATAATTCCTAAAATAATAGTTCTTTTAAGGTCCCCCTTGTAAGACCCTCACATATTATTTCCTGGTTTCAGACTCCCCACCACCTTTTTCTAGGTCCTAAAAGAATGAAAATATCCGTACATACCCATAATTATTTCATGGATTCAACTAAATCAAAAATCTCATTGATATAACCAATACAATACTCATTATAATGTGGGCCTTTTGTACCCTAGAAGAATAAAGTATGCTATAGCTCAACATCCCATGAAAAATCAACCATTTTTCTATGAACTCATTCTCCTTGAACACGAATTATGCAGAAGACTCATAGCTATAACTGTTCTACAACCTGAACCACTGGACAAGGAATAGAAGAATGCTTTTCTTCATCCATATATTCCTTTAGGGGTGAAACAAGTGTGTCCTACCTAATGACATCATTCAGTATAGCTTCCATCGGTGGTCCTCAGAAATTTATTTAAGGAAACATTTTTAATAACACAATAACACACTTAGGATGTCTATAGAAGTTGCCTTAGAGTAAATCCCGAAATTCCTATTGGAAAACACAACTGATTTATATAAAAATTCTATCCAAGGATTATATCCATAATGATATGGAATAACCATCCTATTATTATTCAAGGCTCAAAAATAGTTTCCCAAACCTGTACATTAGTCATAGAAAAATTCATATATTAAAAATCAAGTTCATGTTTAAATAATCTAAAAATTAGAAAAATATATCATAGATAAAAAAGAAAATATCATGAAATTTAATTAAATAAACTACTAGGAATAAATAACAACTAGTATATAAAAAATTTTATATTACATTTTGAGTTAGGAACACACCAAAATACCTTTAAATGTAACAAAAAAACATACTAAATATCAACATAAAATTGTAAAACCACAACTATAAAAAAATTTCCATCACTAGTAACTCAATGACCTATCATATAAGAGCTTTCTAGGAATATATGTTACTCCCCTACATGAGTTACCCATTTACTATTCATTTACAACATTCCCAAAACACAACTAAGAACAAATGAAAAGACAAACAACTATTGATACCACTTTGTAACAGCCTAACATAATTTTCCTTGATGCAATTGAAGACCAAATTGACCTAAATATGGATATTAATTGTATATTAATAAAATGATTTAAAAAATACATCTCACATCAGTGACACAACCCAAATAATGAAAGGTTTAGGGTATTTTAGATTAGCTACATAAAAATATTTTCTTACTACACTTCCAAAAATTTATCCCCAATCATGATCCTCTAGACCCTTTATAAACTTATCAAATGATACAATAATCCTCATAACCTGGTGATTAGAAACATAATAAAAGGAGATATCAAAACCCCAGTAAGTGAAAAGACATATCATAATTTAATATATTAAAAACATGAATGAGAATATGAAAAAGATACAAATAAAATTATAAATGATGAAATAACCATGGATAGTAATCATAAAACATGATGGTGTAAAATAATTCATAAATATATAATTAAGGAAGCATAAATTAAATTACCTTTCATTAAAAAATATCAATAATAATAAAAAACATGATCACGATATAAAAGTATGAAATACTTTAAAAATAAAAAAAATCATGAAAATATGGAATAAAATGATAAAAAATTGAAAATTTGTAATAATAATAAACAAATGATATATATAAAAGTTCACGTGGTAACTCCCCAAGAAATTAAAACATAAAATTATGAGTATATCTTAACACATTCACACTCACCCTTTGTAAACCCCCAACTTGTAAACCTATTCACATGTAAAATTGTGAGAAAAGATTAACTTCGTTACACTCTTCCTTTGTAAGCTAGCTACTCACTATCCTATTCTGACATTAAAATTTGAGTAGTGATTAATTCCATCACAGTACCCCTTTGCGAACCTAACTAATCACTAACCTTTTCACATGTAAAATTATTAATAGATCTTAATTCTATCAAACTAACCCTTTATGAACCTTGTCACTCACTATTATATTAAAAAAAATTTCTATATCATGATATATAATGCTTAACCTGATTAATTGTTGGGAGATATAGGTCCCACTTGTCTAAAAATCCATACATTTATGTGACACATAAAAAAAATCATCAAATTATAAATTTCACATATAAAGAAAATGTGTTTCATGACACGTCTAAATTATCATATAAAACACCCATTGAAATAAAATGGGATATATAAAAAATCCCAATGGAAATCATTAAATTTTTCATAAAGAAAAATTTAATTAATATGGGTTTCATAAAATTTTATAAAAACATCATGAATTAATTTTATTGACACCTAAAACATGATCACCATGAATAATAACATAATAAAAAAATAATATATGGGGAAACATGTAATATAACTCTAATGGAGGTTGATCATCCCTATTAAAATGGGAACAAAATAATGAAATAATTTTGTGAATTTTTTTCCATATTCTCAAAATTCATGGTTACAAGTTTCTTTTAATAAATTCTACTTTTTTATAAAAAATTAATATAAATCTATTCCTATATACAGAATTGGTTCAAAATTTTATTTCTATAGAATTAAAAAATTAAATATTTTAATTGGGAAATTCATGTAAAATTATGTTCAAAAAAGATATTTTAGAAATCAAATAATTTTTTAGACACTATGTGCCTTAAAGATGTCATAATTGATGGAAAATTGAAATAAAGGTCTTTTGAATAACATATTATAATTATGTACAAATAAACGATCCCTAAAAGAAATAAAGGTTTCAAATAGGGGAAATGAAAATAATATAATATTTTACTTTAAAAATGATATTTAATAATTGGAATTTCAAAAGTACATTAAGGATATATAAAATTAATATATTAGGTGGATGATAAAACTTTATATTTTGGACAGATGGAAAAACTATTTGAGCATGTTGAAAAAAACTTATTGAAAACACATATCATTAAAATATTAATAAACATTAATATTGAAAAGTGATAATTTATTATTAAATTTAATTAAAATAAACATATTATCTTTAAAAAATATAAGAGATCATTGGAAGGAAAAAAATATGGACATGGAAGTAGTGATCCATTGGTAAGAATAATTGAAATTGTTAACAACGGTAAACTTTATTTTTGAAAAATTCTTATCAAAGGACTATATTTTGATAAAGACAAGTAATTTTCTAATAAAAATGGTTCAAATACAACATAACATAATTTTAGGTTATAATTGACTAATCATGAAATATTGTAGTCAAATAAGAGTTATTATGAACTGATGATGATATTTTAGTCAAGAAAACCCCTTACAGACTATGTATCTTTTGAATCAAAAACCCATGAGTGGTAGTACATTAAATAAAAAATTTTATATCATTAAATAAAACATAATAATTCTAAAAAATGATAATTGGGTAGTATTTACACCATTTAAAATGACTAATTGTGTTTAGAAAAAATATATCTTAGGGGATTCAAATTTGAGACAACGAAACGATTTCAACTTGAGATGTTAATGGATTGAAGAAAATTAATGAGATACTGAAAAATAATCATTTATATATAATTAATAATGGTGATTTATGATGATTTAATTAATTTATGACGTATATATATCACATTAATGATCAATAGGTGCCAAACATGAAATCATTCATAAAAAGTGATCTTTGGACAACATACCCTTACCTTGGTCCCATGATTAGTTTAATGAAACTCCAATCACTTGTAAATAAAAATAGATTCCTTAATATCTTATTTAATAGCATTAATCATTAGTAAATATTTTTAATAATATTTAATGTCCTTATTTATCAAGAGTACATTAATTAGTTATAATGTAATATGACAATAGCGTATTATTAACATTAATTTTTTTAAAAGATTAATTATTTTTAAATCATTACCCATAATTTTATATTAATTTCATTACTTACATATCATATAATTTTGGGTAGTAAAAAACATTTTCTTATTTATATATTTTTTATATTTCATACCATTTGTGTTTTTTTACATTATATGAAAACTTAATGGATAATGGATTATTTTGTAATTTTAATGAACAAAAATATTACATTAATAATAAGTATTATACATAATATAATATTACCATTAAATAAAATAATAACCGTTTTATTAGTATATTATAAAAAAATTTGTTTCCTTGTCCCCGTAGTCATCCATATTCATATTTTAAAATAAGTTTCACATATATTGTGAAACCGACCCAGACTTGAACACACTTTAACTCGATATGAAAGTATGGTTAAGGAGTTGTCTATTTTGAAATAATATCCTTAAAATGGAAGAGAACTTAATATTTAATTTTTATATCTTAGTTAAACATATT
This sequence comes from Viscum album, assembly GCA_963277665.1. Lineage (NCBI taxonomy): Eukaryota > Viridiplantae > Streptophyta > Magnoliopsida > Santalales > Viscaceae > Viscum > Viscum album. The sequence goes on along the minus strand of OY728151.1, from coordinate 1,443,566,607 downwards.
TGATGTTTTTTATATAACATATAAAAATTTATACAAAAAATAAAAAATGGTTCATTTTGGGGGTTGTAATCCACAAGTATACACGATTAATATTTCAGTTTCTATATCCATGATAGGAGGTGAAGGTGGATTTTAAATTGAAATTTCAAGAAAAAAATTATATTATATATATTATGTTTATTCTTCATTACCATACTTATTAAAATCCATTAAAACTAGTAATGAAAAAAATGATTTTTCTTTGTTGGGTGATAGTTCACACAATAGAATAACGATATTCTGTTGTTTTTCTTAGTGGATGGAAATGAATAATTTTTTACCATTAATATAACAATATATCCGCATAATATTGTTAAAAAATTCATAATATTATTATGTTGATAATATGTTTGTAAGATTAAGAACAAAATATTAAGAGCAAATAATAATTACATTGGAGACTTGTTTTTCCCTTGGGAATATCCTATGAAATTGAAATTCTTAGGATAACTATGGTAACCAGGGGATAATTGTTTTGGGTTATATTTATAGGGATAATAAAAAAAATATTTTAAATGGGTAATTCAAAGAATTGTTTTATCTTTTAATTGTGGTTGTGGTATCCTTTAATAAGGGAAGAAATTTTATCACTTATCATTTTTCTATAATTCTATGTTACTATTACAAGTTAAAATACAAAAAAAATTCAAAATTAAAGACTATATTGATTATTTGGAATGATAATGGAACAAAAATGGGTTGCCCCCAATTTTTAAACCAGTAATAGTGTTTTTACCATTATGTGTGTATATATATATATATATTCCTTTTAAACAAGGTAACTAGTTATAATTATGTTATATTTGAATTTATTAAACATATTACATAATTAGTATAACTATATTTGATTTTTAAGGAAATAAATTTATATTATAATTAATAATATTCAATTTCTAACTGTTAAAAAATTACCTTTTAATTTAAAATAACTAATGTATTGGAAAACTGTTTTAGTAGAAAAAGACATTTTGATAATTATAAATTTTTAATCTTATATAGTATTGATAAAAAAATAAAATATATTTAATATATTTATTTATGTGTTTTAAATTAATATTTTATTCATTATTTAAATTATTTAAATTTATTTTTTTGACATAAATTCCTTGATATAAATAAAGTAACCTTTAGGAAAATAATTTCTTCCCCTCTGACATGGTAATTAGCATAAATCCCTGTAATCTAAATTTTAAGCCTAAAAATAACATTGGACATGTTATATAATATTTATATTATTAAATAAAATAAAATAATTATTTTATAAAACTATCTTTCTATGCATATGTAAAATAATATTAATGTTAACTCATGTATCTAATAAAAACATGTTTCTTAAAAATGCTTATTTTTAAAAAATAAAGGATTTATGATTTGGATATAATTATCAATTCCAGTGATTCCAATTAATTTAAAATATTTATTCCCATTAAAATAGAATTTTAAAAAATAATTTAAGAACTTAATTTCATCATGTTATAATTAATTAAACAAAACAGTCGATGAAGAATTTAGTTTTAAAACAATAAAAAAAATTTCAAAATGTTGATCATGAGTTTATAAATTAAACACAGTATTATAAAATTATTAATTATAATTAAAATTATATATATTTATTAGAAATGGTTTTAAATACTTTAACTTAATATAAAAGTGGAGGTATTAGTAAAGGCGTTATTTTTTACTATCCACCTAAAAACTAATTATTTGAGAAAAATAAAAATAATACATTACAAGCTAATTGTTTTTCGAGGAGTTCAAAAATGACTTTTTATTTTAAAAATTTAAATTCTTAAATTTTTTAATTTATATTTTTTTAGAAGATAATATATAATATAAATAAAATGGATTTTATTGAAAATTTAATTTTTAATATTAACTAATATTAGATATTTACCATCTAATAGTAATAACTATATGTGGTTTACTATATTATTGTGAATTATAGAATTATTAGTAATATAATATTAAATTTTTTTGGTTCTTTTATATTGGGTGTAGTGTGTGACACATGTTACAGAATATAGTACCTATTTTAAAGGATCCAAAATCTCAGGTCTTTATGTTCCACCCCACCTAAATAAATTGCATCTTAGAAATTCAAATTATTATTTAATGAAGGAAAAGATAAGAGGTCCATTAAAAACTCAATATATATCATATAATGATATATCCATCTCATTATAAATTCTATTAATAGGAAATTTCATATCCATAATATTATTCATAGGAGTTATTTGGGACATAACTTTCAGAACATCATTTCTTTGATATTGATTCAACATAATAATAAAACAAAAAAGGTTATGATAATATTAAAAATAATTAATTTATGTTAATATTTTTTTTTCAATCCTAATATTTATTCTCTAATGATTCCTTTATTTCAACTTATGATACCTTTACTTCAACTATGTCATACTTGGTTAATCCTATAACTCTCTGTCTTATACCTAAGTTACATTAAGATGGGAAATCCTATGATTCTAATCCAAAAATCCTAAATGTAACTAGGAAACAAATACTTCATGGAGGTTTATAAATACAATATTATAAACCAATGAATATCCTTTGAGAGTTTCAAACTATATGTGTAGTATTAGGCACACTCATTGTGCATTAGTGTGATGATCGAGTCAATTCATGGCCAACAATTTTCAAGGTGATTACCATATACCCATACCCTTATAATATCCATAAATGGATGTATTTATAGCTAAAACCATATAATTAGTAATTTAAAAATATTTTAGGATATTATACTATACTTAGAAAAATATCTATGGTTTTCACTATGGTTCTCTAACCCTAAAAAATTTAACTAAACTAATATCCAAAAATATTTAAACTATTTCAAAATAAATAAACCCTACTTTGATACCAACTAATGAAACCTAAAAAACATGAATTAAATCATGAAATAAATAATACTTTTATATCATGATTGAAATAATATATCTCATAATAGTCAAACAACCCAATGTCTGAATTATTTAGTGTATTATTTAATAGCTATATAAACATCATATTTTAATACTATTGTATTAATTTCTTCTTAATCATGCTCCTCTAATCAATTTATATAATTATCACATGAAATAATCATCTTTATTAATTTTAGATTTAAAAATAAAAAATGGGGTGAGGTCAAATGATCAGTAAGTTAAAAGAAATATCATAAAGTATTAGATTAAGAACATTAAGGAAAACATGTGAATGATATAAATAACATAATAATTTCACAAAATAATGTGTATAATAATCTTTAAGATTTATGGATAAAAATAATATCATAAGAAGATTGTTAAGGTACCATAAAAGAAATGACAAGACTTAAAAACATATCAATAATCATAGAACATGTGAGAATGATATAAAAGTGAAGAATACTTTAAAAATACAGAATACTCATTAAAAAATGGAATAACGTGATAAAAACCCTGAAATGTGAGAACATTCAGAAAAATATGATTTTATATCCTTGTGAACCTGTCTACTAACCAACCTATTCACACATAATATTTGGAGTAGTGATTTATTACTTTACACTCATCCTTTTTGAACCTAGATATTTCCTAACCTATTCACATGTAAAATTGTGAGTAAATCTTAACATCATCACATTAACTCTTTATGAGAATAGGTACCCTTTAACATGTTCACACATAAATCTATGATTGGATATTAACTCCATCATTGTCAACATTTTTAATCCTAAAGACTCGCTATCCTATTCCAATATAAAATTGTTAATAGATCTTAACACCACCACACTCACCCTTTGTGAACCTAGCTACTTTATAACCTATTCACATACCAATTCTATTTTATGAGATAAAATACTTTACATAATGAATTAAATGGAGATATAGGTTCCCCTAATATCATAATCCACACATTTATGTGCCACTTGAAAAAAAACAATCCCATCATTAAATAACCCACATAATCAAAATGGGTTTCCTAAAATGTCCAAATTATGATATAAATAAACCATGGAAAGAAAATGGGATTCATAAAACATAGAAATATAAATAATTAAATTTCTATAAAGAAACCATTATAATAAAACGAGTTTCATAAATAATCAAAGTTATAGTATGAATTAAATCAGTTGATACGAAAAACAAGATCACCCAAAATTATCATATAGTAAAAGAAAATTATAGGATGAAACATAAAACATAAATCATATTAAAGTAGATATTCTTGAATGATAATGAAAACAAAATACCTATAAGTGATTTTTGAAATAATTTTTTATTCATTATTGTAAAATTCATGGTTATGAGGCTGTTTTTAAAAAGTATTATTTTTCAATAAAAAGGAATAGAAAACCGTTCATCAAAATGGAATTGGTTGAATATTATTTTTCACCAAAAGTAAAAAAGAAAGAAAATAATTTAAAAGAGAAATTCAGGGAAAAATAATATTCATATAGGAGATTAAATAACTCATAAAAAAGAGTTTTAATTACCTATTACCATAAAATTTTCATAATTCTTTGATTGAGGGAATGAAAATACTCTTTAAAACCTTATTATAAAGTGTTCCATATAAATGATATTTGAATAGCATGATGGTTTTGAATTAGGGAAGTGAAAATTAATTAATGATTTAAAATTTAAAAATAATATTTAATAATACGAAACTGAAAAGGATATAATGATTATCAAATGAAAATGTGTAAGTGATGATAGAATATTTTATTTTAAAATTATGAAAACACTTTTTTCACTTTGAAATAAACTTTTTAAAAACAAAAATCATTACAAGTGTATTAAAGTTTCCTTTTGAAAATATATAAATAATTATTAAAATCATATAAAATAATATATATTACCTTTCCAAAAATAATTTAGAACATCAAAATTTATAAGATATGGATATCATAGAAAATATCAATTGGAATGAATTGGAGTTATTCTTACAAATAATAAGCCTTTATTTTTGAAAACATTTAATCAAAGAATTTTATATTGATAAAGATAATTAATTTACCAAAAAAATGAAAATAAAACATAACTTAATAAATGGTTATAATAGATCAATTGTGATACATTATAATAAAATAATATTTATTATGACTTGATGAAGAGATTCAAGGAATGAAAACACCTTACTACCTTTGTAAAATTTGAATCAAGAACTCATGACTGATAGAATATTAAATAAAACATTTAATATCATAAAATATAATATAATCTTTATATAAATTGATAATTTTAAATAATCTACAACACCTAAAAGTAAAATGGAGTTTAGAATAAAATTCTCACAAGTGAATCAAATTTGAGACAAAGAAACCCTTACAACTTCAAATGCGAATTGTTTAAAAGAACATGTATGAGAGATTATGTAACTAAAAATTATATATCATAAAAAAATGTGATTTATGATGAATCAATTAATTTGGGAATTATCTATAACTCATAAATTTTAAATTGGTTAAAATAATGAAATAATTCCATAATGAAAGTGAACTTGAGACCACAAACCCTTACCTTTCCTCATTTCTTAGTAGATGAAACTCTAACCTCATGTAAAAAAATAGCTAATTTAATAAAATATTTCATAACTTTAATCATAAATGTTACCAACTTATAATATTCTTGTCATTAATTGTAATGAGTACATTAATTAGTTATAGAATATTATGACCATCAAGTGTTAATAACATTTAACCACATTGTGCATGTTTAATTAATTTTAATTCATTTAAAATTATTTGATATAAGGTTAATTATTTATATAAAATATATGTTTATATAGAATAATACATATATTTTTTTTAAAATTTTTATGTTTCATTCCAAATTTTATTTTGTTGCATTATGTGAAAATTGAATTGATAACATTTTAAGGTAATTTTAGCGAACAATAATGATACATCGGTAATAAGTAAAATAATTAATATAATATTTACAGAACCATGAAATAATCATTATTTTATTATTTTAATATTAGTCTCAATTTTCCCATAGTTATCCATTTTAATAATTTAGAACACTATTCATGCAGGTGATTGAACACACCTGTACTTGAACACACTTTAACTCGATTGGCGAATATGGTTAAGGAGTTTTTTATTTTAAAATAATAATATTATAAAATAATAATAATGATATTAATATTAATAATTTATGATTATTAATCATATTTGGAATATTTTTAGATAATGTATGAAAATATAAATGAAAAATGAAAAAAATTTCATCATGGAGGCCATAATCCTCTCATATGCACGACTAACATTTTCATTTCTCAAAGAGTGAGGGGGTGGAATGTAGTTATTAAATTGAAATAAAAGGATCATAAATATATAATATATATCATATTAATTCATAATTTCCATCATTAAGATATTCAATTAAAATAATTCACAAAAATAAATAGGCATCACATTGTGGAGACGGTTGTTCAGGAAAAACACTTATAATGTTCTTTGGTTTTTATATGTGGAGGGAATGTAATAAATAAGGATTGTAAAAAAATATAACAATATATAATTATAATACTGATAAATAATAAATCATATTTTTATGGTGATTTTATATTTGGGAGTTTGAGATTAATAAGAAAATCATAAGAGGAGAGAACACGTATGTTAGAGAATTGATTTTTTTCCTATAGAAGTTCCAATAAAATTGAAGGGGATAGGATATCTATGATTTAGCAGGGATATAATTTTGGGATAGGATTATATAGATAGTAAAGGATATATATTTATTGATGAATTAATAGGATCAGTTTATCTTTGTGGGTGGTCATGCTTTCCATTTATAAGGAGAGAAAATTGATACCTTTGGAAATTCTCATAATTTTTCAATAATGGCTTGATAATATTCCACGGTAAATGGCTCCAAATTTTAAAAGAAATTGATTTTGAGGTGTATATGGGTTAAAAAATAGACATAAATATGTTTATACACACGTTTTATGAATTATATATGGTTTTTATCTTAATATTTTTACATTTTACTTTTTTTTGTTTATACTAGTTAAATAGTTTTTAACAATGTGATTTTTAATTTTATTAAATATATAACATAACCCTTTTAACCAAATCAGGGTGTGATGGAAATAAGTTTTACCTATATTTATTAAAAAAAATTATTACTATTTTATAATATTATTTCATGGATTCATTTTAGAGTGTCTCAATGTATTGATTTCAATATTGAATTGAATTATCTTGCTATTTTTGTAACATATTAGCTTGATTTGTGTTTTATAGCCTGAAATAATGAATTTTTGGAAAATGAAAAAAATATGAGACACTAGATTATTGAGGATATAGCAGATCAAGATAACTAGAGGTGGTTTTTTTTAAGGGACAACTTATAAGATAACCCCTCAGCCACAAAGAATGAGGATGGAAGGAACTGTGGAGGTTGAGAGACATCAACAAATGACTTCTTTTCATGGAGTGATTTTCTAGAGCCTTTATTTTCCACCGTTCTTAATGTACATTCTTCTTGGGGTACCTATTCTACACATTCTCATCATTTCTATCAGGATCTTGTAGTTTCCTTTGATCCAGGTGATCTGATTGTAGGGGATAAACTGATTAGGGATTATTTCTATTTTCCATTCTTATTTTGTATTTTTGCAACATTGTTTATGAATCCCAAATAACATTCCTTTCCTATTATATGACAATTATTTCATTATGAGGATCATTATTTCATTACATCAATAAATTAGCCTATTTTGGGTATGACCATTATGTAATCATGGTTTGTTATGTTTAGATAGGTTTTGCGGTTGCCCAGTTTTGTGATTGGGTTTAATAGATAAACATTCAAATGGTGCGATCATAGGATTAATGAAGAGTACCTTGACCAAGGATCCATGTTGAACCAATTATGATACCAACATTCATAAATCCATTATAAATTGAATACATATAGTGCACAAATGATATCACTAAAACGAGGATGACTCTAATTATGAAATCAAATGTAATCCTTTCAGAACAATTATTTTTCTTAAACCAAATAGAACAATCAAAATTTCAATTTATTTTATTAATTTAAAACAAACGGACTGTCCCTATGGGTTCGACACTTCATCTCGATAAATACTAAATTTCTAGTTAGTTTGTATGATTTTTATAAATTTCTTAATTTGATTACCCTATTGGAATTAACGACACGCACTGCATTGTCACTATTATAAATTTAATTTTTAAATTAAAATATATAATGTGTAGAAAAACTATTTCTGTGTAACATGACATTTTTAAAATTATTGATTATTAATCGTATTTAGTATTGATTACTAGTTAAATGAGTTGTAATATATATATTTATGTGTTTAATCATTATATGATATTATTTAATTAAAGGATTTAAATTCAATTGTTTCGATACAAATTCCTTAATATTAATTAAACATTAATTTCAATATTATTGTTTCACCATCACGATCATAATTATAATTAATCATAGTAAACCAAATTACATCCCTATAAAGGAAATTGGATATATTAAATAGTATGATAATAATTACATCAAATACAAGAATAATTTTACCAAATTAACTTTCTATGTGTAGGGTAATCAATCAAAATGTCAGTGCATGTATCATATAAATTTGTTTTTTTTAAAAATTATATTTTTAAAAAAGATTAATGATTTGGATAGAAGTATCAATGTAATTATTTTAATGAATTTAAAATATTTATTATCACTAATATAGTTATTTAAAAATAAAAACAATACCAAAACATCATTTAATCATATTGTAAATAATTAATCGAAATAGTTGAAAAGATTTTTCTTCAAAATTCTAAAAAAATTCAAATAATTTTTCATGGACTTATAAATTCAAAAAAGTATTTTAAAATGAAATATTATAATTTATAATATTTGTTTATAGGTAATAATTTTATAGACATATATTTCTTATAAAAGTTCCAGTAATTGAAAAATGAGTATTTTCACTATTCAGATAATACCAATTATTTTTAAAAAATAAAAATACTTCCTAATATAATTTTTTTGGAAAAAAAATAAATTTATTTTTTGGAATTTAAATTATTAAATTATAAATTTTAATATATTTTTAAATAATTTATATAGTATAAAGCAAGGGATTTTTTTTGAAAATGAATTTTATTGAAAATTTAATTTTAAATATTAAATCAAATTAATAATTTACCTTCTCGAAGTAATTACTATTTACGTTTAACCATATTAGTGTGTAATATAGATTTATTAGTGATGTACTGTTAATATTTTGTTGTTTTTTACAGTGGGTGTATTGTGTGACAGAAGTTATAGTACATAATATGTATTTTAATGGATCTAGAATCTTAGGTCGTTACACACCATGATTGGTTGGCTTGTAACATGACCACATATATGCCTTCCCATACATAAGAGGTTGTCATTATAAAAATTTGAGTTTATTAATTATAAATAATTATATATAAATATCTAGGAAGAACTCATCAAAATTGAATAATTACAATTCTATAATATATTTCATTGAAAGTATGTCTATTTTTCCAATTAAAGAATCAAGGACCCCAAAAGTGGAAGGTGAACCTGAGTATAAGAAACAATGGGAAAATAAATATAGAAATTGTGGAAAAACTCCATATTTTGTCACCATGCTTCCTCTGAACTCCATGATCTATCGTTTCAACACTTAGTTTCCGGGCCCTTACACTTTTTTTGGATCCTAGATCATGAATTTTTCATGCACATCAAGATACCCATGAAGGGTGTGAGTATAATCCCAGTAAAACATTACCAATTAATCCTTAACATAATTCCCCATTCATAAGAGGTGTATTACATGATTTTATGGAAAAGTGAAATCAGGAAACAATAAATCATGTTTCATGTGGTGGTAAGCTAACCAAGCCACCAAAAAACCCGTCCGTACCTACTTTGGATCTATGTCAGTAGAAAAGTCACATTATAAGTTGTTAACATTGGTCAAAAAGGTTACCTCATATAACTATATTAAAAAAGGATAATGAGTCTTGATTCATTCCACAAGGCTGTCATACCTTTTCTCTCTTATAGGTTGGACCACATGACTTTACTTCCCTTACCTATAACTTGGGTTAGGCCACATGGACATTGTATTATGAAAATTATATAATTCAGGATAGATATATATCAATCCAAAAAATTATTTTGGTCAGGATACATGTCCATCATACCCCTACGTCCTGTCTTATTCCATCCCTATTATCAACACATGTCAGATATTATCTCCCATAAAGGGGAAAAAATTCATTGATTACCCAGTTTACATTTCCTACCCAAATAAAAGCCTCCAAAGAATATATATTCACACACAATAGGGAATCATATATATATGCATGACACTATATATCAAGAATTAGTCTCATCATCCATAGAAACACACATGTGATCATACTCAAACATGGGTCTCAAAGACTACACATGCACATGAATGTGATCAATATCAAACATAGGACAAATAGGATATAAACACACATGAATGTGGTCAAACTCAATCATGGCCAATCCACAAAATAACATACCATTATACTATGAAAATAATATTATTCAAGCGACCTATGAGGTAAGGATCTATCTACCTCATGTGAATCGACATCAATAACTTGATTCATCAAGAGAGTCATCACACATATTACACCCACACAAAACTAAAAACAAAACATCATGAAAAAGGTCCCTAGAACTTATTCCAATATAATATAACAAGGGTTCTAGAATAAGTCTCAAGAAAGGAATCATTCCAATATGGAAGAGCCTTATTACATACCTAATGAAAATATCCACTATCAATCACACATCTATATATGGTTGAATGAGTATATCCCTTTAATTATACATCCCATTATGTCTGATCTTCTAGAAATTTCAGAAAACAATAGGTATGAGAATAATGGGAACACCCTATGCAAAAGTAAGGGTTGAAAAAATCCAACCCTAGGAAATTCTGAAAAATGTTGTATCCAAGGAACTCATAAGAGTAGAGGAAAAAATTGATTAATAGAAGGAAAAACCAGGTCAATGGGAATTAAACAACCTTTAATAAAGATCACACATGTTTTAACATTTAAAAAATGTACCCCATAATGAAATATTTCCTATTAGGCTATATAATAGTATTAAAACTTTTAAAAAAATGGAATAGTGATGACCACCAATACTATAGTGTACTCAATCATGATACACCCAAATACTCAACCATAGTAACACAATATAAATGGGAAAAATTCCACTCCCATTTTTTGAATAATCACACCTTCCACCACAATTTAGTGAGGTAGCTTTGTCTATGGTCTATAAGATGAATCTAAGAACTACATGATCAAGACCATGCATAACTGTGGCATGTTGGTCTTAACTTTTTCACATAAGTTGTTTCTGGACATAAAATTGTATGAAACACAATGTGGTCATGGATGTGGTGTATCATAAAACTACCAAAAACCCTATTTTATCCGTGAAAAACCTCCAAAAATTTATAAATAAGAATAAATCCATCATTATTAACAAAATTAATTTACCTCAAAACAAATTATATTACACCAATAATGTCACAAATTTTTAAATTAACTGAAAGTTTGAATTTTTCGTATAGAATCAGTGGTTGAATCATGATTTAAATCAAAATATAGAATTCTGAGCGTTAAATCATCTTTTGGAGATTATTCTGAATATAGGATGGGGTATGAATGTCCTTTTCTTTTCATGGGTTGTCATTGGAGGAATAACTGGATTTAGGTAGTTGAAATTATATATGTCTAAAACACATCATTATTATATGGATAGAGGAAATTACATGATGATCCATAGCACATACACAATTCCATAAATAGTGGAGGCCTTCTAGGGTTGTTTTTTCCTCGGATAAAATCACACTATGAATAAATAATTTTTTGCGATGATATAGACTTTTGGGGGAGGGTAGGGATCCTATTTTTTGTGGTTTTGGTCTATGAGAGGTCTGTGGAAACTAATACCACACCTCAAAGGCCACACATGCCTCATGTGACACCTCTTCCAATGTAGTGGTCACACCCCAATCCTCAGGGCCATTCAATAACCTTTTCTAACATAAGGGTCTATCATGTTGAGACAACTATTATTGTGTTATGACCTGCCCCTTAATTTTTTATTAAGTGGGGTAAATGATTCCTTTTTACTATCTTTAATTTGGGGGTTTTTGGGACATTGTATAATGGAGGATCACATTTGGGTCAACCACTACTCTCCCCCATCATTCTCTTGGTTCCCCTTGGTATGTGGTTATTATTAGGGAATTTAAATTATGATTCCAGGAGTGTTCTAATATTTTTTACTCCGCTGGATTTTCACTTTATTACCCTTTAATTTTTTGTTATTTTGGATAAAGATTTGATCCCTTCCCTATTAGACTATGATGGAATCTAGTGACCATGATGGGGATTTTAATTGGCCTGAATACAAGATATACAAGAAGAATGGACACACAAAACTGATAATATTTTTGATGATGTTACATCACCTGATGAATTTTTAATAGGATTTTAATTATATTGAATATAACTGGTATGTAAGTAAGTTGATTGTGTTGGGGATTTTACAGATATTACATTTGAGGAATTTCATTGACTTTATTTGGGTGGTTGGTAACAGTTTAATTTGTATAAATATATTAGTTATTTTGAAGCATTTATAAATATTGAAATTATGTTATATAACTAATTATAGAATATTTTTATTAATTATTTTGTTACCAAGGATTATAATAGGATATTTATATGATAAATTTATTAGGAAGAAGTTTGAGTAAACATATTAAGAGTGTTAAATACATATGTAAGGTAGGTGGTCCATTAAAAATATTATTATGGTATATGAATATTTTTATATGGAATGTAACTTTATTTATCACCATTATCTGTGATAGAACAATAATTTAATTATTATTTTTTAAATAATCAATGGATAAAAGGGATTATCAATGGCCATGATAGACTCTTGAACAATAATGATTCCGTGGCCACTAAATTCAATGGGATAAAGGGAAAATGTAATTTGTTAAATAGATATACCTTAGTGAGGTGTAAATGAAATGAAATTAAATAAGTGAACACTAAGATTGGTTCCCTTTCCTTTCCATTGGGTTGGGAGTGAAGATGGAATTAGTAAGGTTAGCCTCACGTGACAGCTTAGAACTCGAGGATAGAACAGATGAGTCTAGGATTCCATATGTTTCATGATATAATTTGGGATATTTCAATGGATGTTAGTACCTCAATGTGATGTTTATTAACTAGGATTTAGAATTTATATAGATGACTGTATGTAGTTTTCTAGCGTGAGATGATGTTTAGGGGACCTTGGTGGGTGACCAAGTATTTTTTTGACCAAAGAGTGGGGTATTAAACTCAATATAGACTATCATTTATTGCGTTACCATAGAATCCAATAGAATACTGAGAGGAGTTTGACCATTTGATTATAAGAATAGATTATGAAAGGTAAATTTCATAAATCATGAAATCATATGAAATTGTATAATTAATAATGAATATAAATTGTAAAATGTGATATATGTCATGTGATTATAGGGATGATGGATTGCCCTAAGTGAATAATGTTTTTATCGTTAATGGTTAGTGGGTTAATAGATTCCCTAGGGTGTACTCTTTTTTTAGGTTCCATTTATAGTGTTTTATTTATTTTCGATTCTACTTGTGTATATTTTATTTTATAGTTACAAATATGATGGATTACCCAGAGTGTATTTATTATTTGATTGGGGTTCTCAAGATGGTGGGTTTCCTAGGGCGTATGATATTATCATATTTCTAATGATAATGTATGCCACTATGTTTAATTTTAATTATAGTTCCAAGGATAGATGTATCCTTTGTGTGGATGATCTATAAGGTTCAGGGAAGGTGAAGAAACCCCCAAAAGTGGATTGTTATATTGTTTTGGTGAGGGTCGATGCCGTATGGGTATAATATAAATCTATGGGGAGATTTTTTCAGTTAATTGTGATGTATCTGTGGTTTTGTGGTTGGGTGTGGTTACCCATGGGTGACATGACATGATGATCGAAACCCGAACACTAGTTAAAGAATTTATGGTCGACCTCAAGTTTAACTACAAAACAAGGGTGGAAATTTAGTAGTTATATAATTTATAGAGAATAAAAAATGATTATACCATGTTTTTATTGATTATTTTAGGGGATCCATTAGTGATGGACTAGAAATTATTACTCACAAACTATATTGTAATCCATGAAACATCCATACCCAATCAGAAATCATGTTTATAGTTATAAGAAGTGCATAAAAAAAGTGTTCCACTGTTTGGATCTTCTAGATATGGAGGTATTTAAGACTATGATGAGGTGACTTTTAGGAATCTAGTAGACCCTCTAGAATATTTCATTTTATTCTGGTAATTTTCTATATGTGGTTGGCCTATTTGGATATGAATTATTATATATATGTATGTGAAAAAGTTTCAAATGTTATGTATAATGTTTCTCTTTTAGTTATTCTTCATTCGCTTGTAATATGTTTGGATATTGTTTGTTTTTTTATGATGGCTAGTTCTCTTTTATCTAAGTGTACAATATTACCATTTTAACTCATTAGAACATCACTACTAATCAGTAACCTCGAGGTATAGTGAGTAATTATTGAGGTCTTGTAGCACCCAATTTTGATTATTAGATAGCGAATCATGGTAGTGAATTAAAATTTATTATAAAATAATTTTGTTTTATGTTTATAGTTAGGATATGAATGAAATTTGTTTTCAGAATATTTTTAGATAAAAATATTATATGTAATAACTTTCTTACCATGGTGTTTTTTTTAATTTTGTTGTTTTTTTCTATAATTGGGATATTTTTCTGAATATCATGTGATTATTTAGACATTTGTTTTGATTTTTAGATCTAGATCTTGGAAAACTCTATTTATAAGATTCATAAATAAAACATGTGCATTTATAAACCTGAAATGAATCACCAGAAACTCATAATGGGTATACACTGTATGCAATTCTATTGTTAGAATATCTTCCTCCTTCACTTTCAGAAGATTATATATAATACTGAGATTACAATTTTAAGGATACATCACTCCATGATACTAATAAAAGTAATAATTTATACAAGGTATTAAGTATATGTTCTTATTAGATATGTTACTGAGTTCTCAATAATCAATAAATATCATGATATAACCATCAATATTTTTTGTCAAACAAAGTAGGATTACCCCAATGTGATGTTCTATGGAGAATGAATATGTTATTAAAAAACTATATATACTAAATTTTCAATTTCAATGAATCTAATTATGAAACATAGTAATGGGGTTTTGAAATTTCATTATATTCTAGAAATAATTAAATAGATAATTAAATTTCCAAATCAAGGATAACACCCAGAACATCATTAATAAATACAACAATATATTAATTTACTACTAACACATCACTAATATGAGAAATTTATTTTCATTTAGTAATATGAGAAAGATAACTCTCACTACCATCTTTAATCATTTTATCAGCATATTAAAATTTTATTAGAGGTATGAATCTATTTTTATATTCATATTCTTACTCACCATAAAAATAAAATACAACTTCCTTAGCTATGCAATTTATCTTTTCATAACTTACTAAATAATAATTAATACCCAAGACAACATCCAACTCTAATATGGTCAGGAGAACAATATTTATAGGGAAAAAAATTACATATACAATCACATGATAAATCCTATAAATATATATGACTTTAGTACTTCCACCAAGATTTTATACCAATAGTTATATCACCATTTATGGTGGAGATATTTAATTTTACTATAAAAAATATTATAAATAAAAGAATTCATTGATCTAGAATCAAAAAATAAATTGGAATAATATGAATAAAAAATTAATGGACCTTTCACCACACCTTTTTTTATCCATCATTTCTCAAGGTAGTCACACATGACTTACCCACACCCTTCTACTTCTATTATAGCTGATTTCTATCATTCATGTATATCTTTGGCCATAAATTTTCATAATGTCCAATCCCATTAAAATTATAACATGCCACATAATCTTTATAATTATCATTCTATATATTACCATAACCTTTTCCCTTATATCCATGAGTGAGATTCCATAGCATACCACACCATAATCACTTCTCATATTTCCTGAGAAACTCACAAGGATTCTTCTAACTGCACTTATCATGATAGTAAAATCTATTCCTTTTAACATCATAAATCTTCAATGGGTTCTTCACCATCACATTCCTCTTGGCCCACATATTATCATTATTATATTAAATTTCAAAAAATCCATCTTTACCTTCTCATACCACTTCAAAAATTTCTCATATATTTTAAATTTAGGGGATATTAAATCTATTCACAAAATTAGGTTCAACACTAAGTAATTTTTTTTAATTTTACAATAATGTTTCAAATAAAAATATAGTACATATATGTAAAATATATTAATTTTGGATTTATAGTTGGAAATAGAGTCCTCCTCTTATTTCTTCAATTCCAAAAAGTATACTTCCATCCTATGTTGAACTACCTTCGCAAAATATTTCCTAAGTAAAATATCTCTAATACTTACCAATCCTCGGAATCAATATCATATTTCTCCATTGATTTTTTTAACCAATGAACACCACTGATCGACATGAAATTAAAAAGATACATGAAAAATATTACCTTATGATTTTCAAAACAACCAGAAATCCTAAATAAAATTTCTAGAGAATTTATCCATCCTTCTATTTCTACTAGGTTTGGGGATATAATAAATGTTTGAGGGTGAAATTTTAGGAATATATCCACTATAGAAATATTTCTTAATGGATAGTTTTATTACACTATAATATATGTACCACCATCAATAACATTATTCAATATAGTTAACACAACTAAAAACTGATCTATTATAATTCAAACTATTCCAAGATGTAGATTCTAAAGGATATTCTTATCCTGATTCCATTATAATTAATTCATACTATTTTATCCAAGAAAAAACCTTCTGTAATAGACATAGATTAGATAAAGTAACATGTAAACCATTAATTTTTTCTAATTATTATATAATAAATATATTAAAATCCCTTAATTATATTTTCTTAATAACATCCTCACCATTAGAGTTATCTAAACAATTCTCTCATACCAACTATAACAACATTTGTCTTTAAAAACCCATAAATATGAGTTTAATCATAAGGATTGAATTTTGTTACTTTCGAATGATCTTTTTGGTTTATTTATTTAGATAATTAGGATAAAATATTACATATTAGTGGGAAATTACACTAAAGATAATTTTTTGTAACAAAAAATTAGGTTCTTATATTTAATCTATTGATTTATTAAAAACATGTCCTCTTTATTGAAGATGAATCACTATATTGTAATAATATAAAATTTTACAGATCCTACATATCCATAGGTTATAATAAAATAACTTGAAAACATATAATGTGAATAAAATTATCATAAAGTGAGAGAAAATAGAATATAACCCATTAGTAATTTTTTAAAAACTATGAAATACATATTAAAATTTTCCCATTTTAATAATAAAATATGAGATAAAATACTCATTTATTAACTCATTAAATTAGATTAATTTACCAATTATTTTTAATAATTAATTTTTAATCATTAATGAAAGAAATATATTCATCTGGAGGGATTCTTAGAGAACATTGGAACCCATGAAAAACCTTTTCTTGAAAAATATACCATTCAACATTAAAAGAGTCATAGAATTTCCTAAACCAAAATATAGTTTTCTTACCTTTTGAAATAATATGATTCAAATAAAAAATATTTTTAAATATTTTAAAATTAATATAGGCACCTTGGTAAATCATATTCATATAACCTATGTTTACCCCTTATAATAACACTTTAAAAATGGATAACGCGATCAATTTTCCCAACATAACTATCAAGAGAAAAAAATCATTAACACCTGAATTATTAAGTTATATCAAGCACAAAAATCCTGAAAAAATGTATAAGAACTAAACCATACATAAAATATGTATAATATTTCTATTATATTATAATTTTTCATAAAATATTTTGTTTATTATGTAAATAAAAACAATTCATGGCATCTCATAAAAATATGTATAAAAATCCCCTTTCTTTAAAAAAACTTACAATGAAAATTTCCCAGAATAATTAAATTTATGTTTTTCTATAAAAAACCAAATAAATATGTAAATTATTATATCTATATAATATATTTCATGAAAAATAAAATATAATTTTAATCTACAAATGTATATAAAACTATTCATTTTCACTTTGGTAAAAAGAGACAAAAGTAACCCATACAGAAAAAATTAAAAATATAACCATTTAAAATCTTTTTTTAAATGTCAATAATTGAAAAAAATGAAATTAAAAAATTATTATTTTTTATATATTTTTATTATTTTAACATTTTCAAGGACGTGGATATGGATGAAAAGGAGTTCAAAAATTTTAAAACACTGCTTTAAAGAAAAATATCTTACCTTAGTACGACTCACCACACGTGTTTTTTTAATCATATATAATAAACATATATTAATTTTTTAAATTATAAAAAACCATTTATTATTATTATATTACCATAAACCATTAAATTTTATTTATTACTATGTCTTATTTAAGAAGTAAATTGTATATGTTGATGTCATACATTTTGAATATGTTCAGTTCATAATCTTGTAACAACTTTGGTCGGTTGACCATGGTCAGAGGAGTAATTGTTCTAAAATATACAAAATTTTAATCATCTATTATTTATAATTTTTATTTATTTAGTTTAATTTTAGGAAATTCCATGAATGAATTATATGAAAAATTAACTACATCACTTCATGGAGGTGGTAATACAAATGTTTTTATGAGTGACATATTAATTTTCTAATAGATTGAATGGTATGATGGTAAGAAATATATAATATTTCCATATTCATATTTTATTATATATAATATATGCATAAAATTTATCTAAATAACCAATCATGTGAGTTAGTAATGAAATTAAAAACACATTGCTTTGTGGAGGTGGCAGTCTACACATACACAAATGTGATGATTTCATTTCCAATATGATGGAAAAATAGATGAAAAATGGTTTTTAAATCTAAAAAATATTTTTTATTATATACATTGTACTAATTTTATCATTTTTTATGGATATATAATATTTTATGGAGGTTTAAGATGAAATAAATATGAAAAAATCAGTTAAGATTTATACCCCTTATTTAGAAAACCTACTTTAACAAACACTCTAAGACTTCCAGGATGGTATTATGGTGAAAAAGTGACCTATAGGATATGGGGAGAGATATTATAATGGTACATGGGTTTTTATTATTTGATAAAAATGTTTTTAATGTATTTGAAGAAGGGGTTATGTAGGGTACACTTTTATAGGCTAGTTGAGTGGCACTTATGTATTTTTTTCAGAGATTTAAAATAACATAAGGTCTCATTCATGGTAAAGTTGAACTAATTATATAACATTGATAATATATGGTGATAAAATTATAAATTTACTCATTATATAATCCTTATGTTATTATTTTTTACCGTTTCACTTAGTTTTAACCTTAATTAACTTGTTTACCCTTTAATATGGTGACGAATATTTACCTGGGCTACCTTAAATTATGAAGAAAAATTAAATTGACCTCATTACTAAATTAAAATATCTTGATTTTATATAGCTTATAATTTTTTCGATATTAAATATATACAAATGTTAGAAATCACTATTAATATAAGTTTTCAAAAAATACATAAAAATTATATATATTTAAAAAAAATGACATTTTAAGACAAAAAATGAATTTATACCAAAATAATGAATATGGATAATTATCATGGAATTAATGGTATAATTTATTGACAAAATTAGGTAATTCCTTTTTAATAAAATTAAAATTAAAATGGGGCTTTTTAAACACATTAGAGTAAATGATAGTCTATTTATTAAAATCTATATTTTTAATAATTCAATAAGAAATTGATATTTTAATAAAAATCATAAAAATGTGAAAAAATATATATTTTATATGATGATATAAAAAAATGTATTTTATATTTTTATATTATTAAAATGTAGATATTTTACTTCTAAATAAAACCATATAGTATGTGGGAAATAGTTTAGTCAGAATAAATATATTCATTATTTTATTTGAAAATAATAAAAAATTATTGTACTAAATGTAAATAAATATCATAAAATCAGGAATATCAATAAGGGATAAAATTGATTTATTATTAAAAATACTTGTGTTTTCACTGATTCCACTACAACACAGTGTAATTGAGAAAGGATGGCTGGTCTTTTGATTATCCTAGTTAAAATATGGATGGATGATTGAAAACCATTTCTCTTCATTTCATATAGGGTATAGAACATGAGGATTACTTCTAATGATTTTAGTTAAATTTAATGAAATTTTAACATAACCATGTATCATATTTCAGGTTTTCCTAGAATTTTATTGAGGGTATTCCATGAAACTTCCAATGGAGTTTGGTTATTGTTTTGGTGTGGTGAGAGTTCCATTTTAGTTTTAGATGATTATTTATATTCCAATTATGTTGTATAGATAATTTTTAAATGATGTAATTAAATATTTGGGTTTTAGTTCTTTATATTTGTTCATTCGATGATGATATAACATATATGAGCCTCAACAGATCATACTAAGGATATTGACTCTACGTATAGGGTAGGTAGTTCCTTGAATGTATCCCTATAATGTATATATGTTGTTTATATTTCATGTGACATGTAGTATCACCAATTAGGGTTATTTAACATTAATTAAATAAATATTTTCATTAATAATATGAAATGTGTAGAATGTGAGTGCCAAGGTTCATGTTGGAAAATTTAACACTAGTGATTCCATGTACAATGATGGCTAATAGAATAATGGAAAATCAGATCTATGAGTTATATAGACCTTTAAGGGGTTCCAAAAAATGAAATAAAAAATATATCTCTTGAGATTGGATCCATTAGGTTTCCCCTAGTTGGTAGTGGTGATGTGCTAGGTAAGGTCAGCCTCAAGTGTTACCTTAGAACATGATACTTGACCTATTGGAACTGGGACGTCAAAGGTGTTATGAGGAAATAAATTATAGGTTTAGGTATTTTTATTATTCTATGTTATTGGCGTTGACCCATGATTTATAAATGAGATTAGAAACCCCATGTATTGTTTTGGTATGAGATATCATTATGAGACCTTAGTGGGTGCCCTAGTTTTGTGTTTAACCAAGGGAGAGTTATTTCTAGAAAGATATAACCCGACTGATGAGGGGCTACATAGACTAGTGGTAAGCCTAGTGTTCCTCCAAAATCCCACCTTTAAATGGGGAGGAGTGGGTGATTATCACTGATTAGGCATATCACATACATTAGAGGCCTAACATATCATAACCTATAATTTATACATATTTTTAATGTAAAAAATTACATCAATATTTTCTTGATGGACATAAAGGATAAAATGAGCTAAATATAATAGATATAAGAGACATATACTAAAATACCCAAGTTATCCAATATTTAAGATTAATTAAAGAGTTGAAAAAATATATACCGAATATCCTAGAATAGAAATTTGAAAATAAAATTAGGTGAAGAGGCCCTCTATTTATATTGAACCTAAACATGAATAACTCCAAATAAGGTCAACTCAAAGTACTACAGAATCTCTACCAATACAACATCCTATAATGTCATGATTCATCATCTATAATATATTTTTTTCAATTAAAAATATAAAAATCTATCTCTATCCTATGTGTCATAAGTATGGACCCAAGATGTGTGGGAACATGAACTCTGTAAGGGTTAGTATAACATACTTAGAAATACACCCTAATAACTATACATAGAGAATAAAGACATTATCAACATGAATCCTAGAACATGGGAAGTCTAGGAGGAGGGAAATAAAGATAACTAGATAATAAATTCATCTTAATTCTCATGATTGTAATTAATTTCTAAAAATATGTAAAGAATTATTTTCTAGATTTTCTAACCACTAAAATATTCATAGAAGTTGAGGAGACATAGTCATCATATCTCCCAAAAAATCCAAAACATATGAGTAGATGGTAGTTTTTAGAACACTGAAGAGTCATTGAATACTGAATGATATATCAATAAAAAAATCTCAAAGGCGACCCCCTAGGGTGACATGTAATAAAAAGTCTCATTGGATTCATCACTACACAAGCTTCCAGTAGCCCCAATGCCTCTAGAATATAATAAGGGATCTCAAATCCACCTTGATTCACACTCAACCACCAAGTTATCAAATAATACCTAATTGAAAGGTATATGAACATATATTGGCATTATAGGTACTCATGTTCTAGAATATAGATTAATTCATTGAGCTATTCAAATAACCATTGAATTCTAAACTCATTATTTATATGTATTAATATACTATATGACCGTTCCCTCAGTTTATATTACATGATCTCACCCCAAGACTATGAATTAAATAAAAAATATATATTTCTCATCAACATATACAGTCATTTCCTTATATGATTATGGAGGATCCCTTCCCCATGAATGTGGGATAAATAATGAATCTAGGGGTGGATAACTGTCTTATATGAGCTCTATCGATGGGTTAAAAACCAAATCCAGAGATTGATGATCCATGAATTATAATGTTGGTGATATATAAACTCTATTTGATTCCATTGGCACAAGACCCCTAAACCATGTTTATTTGGGGGAAATATTGAATCCCTAGTAGGATCTCAATCCCAATAGATGAAAAACCAATAAAACCTATAATAACAGGGAGGAAACGGTTTGCTGGCCATAATTTCTATGGCCAAGGGGATTTACATGAATTGTCTAGCTTGGGCACACTGTATTTTCCGATGACCGCCAGCTAGATGTATTCCTTCACCCAACAAGGTATGTTTAATACAACCTACATAGAATGTGGAATAAGACACATGATGTGTAGGGTGGGGGTTTGGCACTCAGCATGCGCCTCTTCTCGTGTCATGCTCTATTGGGTGGGAAAAAGGTTGTGTCCATGACCTACTTGGGGTATTGGCTAACCTAGATCCCATCAGAATTTAATAACTATAAAAAAAATGTAAGAAAACTTTTTCCATTTTTCATACGGGATAACCACATGAGAGTGTGATATTATTAACATCCAAAAACTGTAGTTCAAAAAAATCTAGATTACAAGAAATGTGTTCTTCTGAACTATATGATGTGTAGTCACAAATTTTTTAGAAAAATATATTATCACCCAAGATTAACCTCTACCTCTATCATTTTCAAGAATTATGACAAAAAAAATCCCAAACCATGTTGACCACAATCAATACCATACCAAAGTATGTATTCTGGATATCATTCATTGGGACTTAATATCATCGTTGCTTTCCATGTTTTCTACAATAACTACAATAAAAAATTAAAATAAATTGATCACTCCTAGAAATCCATCTTCACCATATACCCCACATCATTATCAATTATCCTATTTTATTCCATGATCCATGAAACTAAACCCTCAAGAATGATATGGGGATTCAATTATTCATTATTCAATGAGTTTTTTTGTGGTAATGGTTGAGCCCACTTCCAAATGAATACTAATGATGAACATCAGTTGAATAGTGGAAAAAAATACATTAAACAAAAATGTGAGTATCCAATGGTAGATATATTCATAATTGGACCTGTTTATTGTTAGAAAACAAATATATGGTGATAAAATCCTAGAAATGAAGGAAAAAATTTCATTTCTCCAACAAAAAATGAGAGCTTTAAAATCTTATTAAAAATAAAAATCATTGATTTAATTCAGAATAATTAAATATAAGTTCACATAATGAAATAAACAAGGATGAATATAACTATAATAAAGTACAACATTAATATATAATTTCTTATAATTTGGTTAATTATCAAAGCCATTGATTTTATTATCATTACCATTGAAATCTGTCCATAGATATCACCACAGATCTGATCCCACTCCTCAATCTATCATCACCTCCAATATATTCATTATCTCCTCTTCTCCCTACAAGGTTTTTCATTGAGAAACATTATACACCTATATAGGATGCATAAGGAGGAAACAAAAGGGGTTTGTATCCAAATAAAAAAATTAGATAAATAGACAAATTATCTAATTAATCTTCATGTGAAAGAGAACACCCAAGAATCCATATTCAAACCGAAATAACACCCCAGATAGGGAAAAAACCTCATTTTAGACTCAAAAGTGGTATCCTTTTTTCAATTAAATGTCCTAATAAAGTGATATATGAGTTTCATCTAAAAACTCATGTTCAGAATAAAATAAAATAATTATATTATTAAATTAGTTTCGAGGAACCAAATACTGTAATTTCCATAATATCTCTTCCTGGGGGTAAAGATCAAATTCTAAAAGTAAAAAAATAATCAAAGTATTTTTCGATGATTATATTCGAGGGTAAAATGATCAATTTTCCAACAATATTTACCTTGAGCATCATAAGTGAAAAACTAGAGGATCCCCACTAGGGTAAAAATAATAGTCATTACACCCTCCTCACCAAAATAATTATCTCCCTCGAAAAAGAAATAACTAGGGATGAATAACCACAATGATCATGATTGGAGTCATGTAGAATATACACACCATCTCAAAAAATACCAACTCAATTGAGATGTGATCTTTTATAAAACTCACTACATATTTTTTTAGGAAGGAAGAAAACATCCTTATTATATGAAGATACTAACCCTAGTCCATCATAGAGAAATAATAGATAGAGGATTCGTTCTCCAAATTCATGATTTAATAACCATTTTTATTTCAATTGTTAGTCATTACAACTCATGTAATGAGATAAACCCAACTAGTATCTTACTATCACACCTGAATGTTAACTTAAAAAGATCTACCCTTGTGAGAGTTCCATGTTTCCCACCTTTTAATAATTTTTTTGATGGAATTCATAGAAGAAAACCCATATATTCTATACGACCACATAATTTATTTTACAAACTATTCCATGATGACATAAAAATAGTCACAAGTTCATATTATTTTTAGGATTAACATCAGCAAACTCTATAAAAATTTTACAATAAGTCATTAGCTCTATCATCACTATATTATAACCTAGGAGACAATAAATACATCCAACACAAATGACCCTTGGAACAATAGTTCTCTACCAACAAATTATATAATGAATCTTGATCATTAATAATGATATGCTCATATCCACTATCCATGATGTGAAAGTTCTATCCACTACACCACTAAAGATATCTTTAGGCTGGATGATGACATGTTCCCACTTCCAGGGTATACATAAGAAAAGATTTCGAATCATCCATGGTTTACATAGGTGACTCTTGAATAGGTGGTGTCACAATAAAACTCAACCACAACCCAATTAATTATCATTTGGTGTCCAATATAATCTATGATATTAAAAAAACATTATATAGAATGTTCCTTGAAAACACCTCATAATTCCCATGTTCTTCAACACATACTTCATCATGGTCATACCACCTTGAGAATGTTTAAACATCCCCTGGCGATAAAAATATTCCAAACAAGAGTTAAAAATCCATATACAGTAGAGAAATCCCATCATTCTTTTGAGGAATACATATTCCACTAATGATTCATAAATCTATATAATAAATTCAATAATTAATCTAACACCTAGAACTATAAGTCTAAACTTGTTGAAGTAGTGAGTACCAAAATATATATAATACCCAATTGCCTATGGAATTGACCCGCCTCATAATCTTTTGGGGCCTCTAACATTTAACACATATAGTGTGACAAATATATTAGTAGTCTCATCCAAAATGGTGAGTATTAAATCCTCTTTATGGGAAATATATTTATCAAGCACAAAGGTAGTGTGGATGCCTAAAGGTTTTATGGGAGAACACCTCTCAACCATGTCACCATAAAAAATGTGTCACCATTCAGTATCTTTTGTTGACTAGGCCAGTCATATGCATGATCTTATCACAACCCTTCCCTAATAATGTTGATGGATATTAGTGGTAGCACTCTAAAATAAACATGATTCACTGGTAAGGGTTATAGAATACTTGGGTGAGTTGAAATATGTTGTACATGGTGGATAATAAATTACCTCATTATGATTCACATATCTAATTAATTATACAATTCAATCAATATATTAGGGTTTCAGGTTGACTTAAATGTTATCAACGTTTTGTAGAAATGATATGTGTACAACTACACCTATACCAGATTCCATGGCTTATTAAATGAACTCAAGACCCCCTTAACATCATTGTAATTAGTTCCAAACCCAATCCTCACATAATTACTAACTCCATGTAGAATCCAATGTAGAATCCTTGTTTTCTACCACTATAACATGACCCAACTGACCAGGGTCCCACCTGAACTAGTGGTAAGAAAAGTCTTCCACTACAATCCCGCCTCCAACTAGGAAGGTTCTAGTGACTAGAAACGAGTAGGCATAACACACACATTAGTGGATTTACTATTGAACATAAGTGTCACATTTTTTTCACTGATGTATAAATATATTTTTCGTGAGAATATATGAAGGGGATAATCTTTTAAAATTATTATTAATTCACATTATTAAATTGGATTTCATTCTTGATCAATTATCCATGTGAAAACTGATGATTATTTTAACTAATTCTAAAATCATACAGACCATTGAAAAATGACTTTGATTAAGTGAAAAAACTTTACAGAAAGGATGAGTAAATGAATAGTAATATGAAAATCATTCTAGAAGGATACTAAGTTTTGGAATAATAATGAATGAATTTTTGTTTAACTTCTAACAATAGATACTCGATAAGTTTTTTTAGGGTGCATATTTAAAAATAGGACAACTAATCCAACAAGGCTTGCCAACTCAACCAAGAATTATGGGGGAATTTATTAACCACTCTTGGGAACTAGCTAGACCATCTAAATAGGTGGTAGGAGTAATTATACAAGTCTATAGGCCCAAAATAGCATGAATTGTCTAGTGTGAATTGGTTTGGGTAAGTGTGAAGGTTGGTGAGAATGTGTTAGCATGGACCATGTGATGTGTTCTGAATGTGTTGTGGGTGATAATTCCCCACTACCAGTTTGATACAATTGCAACACTAACTAATTAATAATCCAAATCTCATCTTCTTCAACGTTTGATGTGAGACACTAAGAAGTGCATCACTATACATCCATTTTAATGAGTTATAAATATATCACCCCCATTCGATTGCATTGACTTCAACAATTTAGTCAACCTACACGGTTGTTATACTATATTTAGATGAAAAGGTATCATTATATTTCCATTATCTTCTATTGATAATGTTATAAAGATCGTTTCAAATCTTCACACAAATCTATGTTGGCCATCAATCCAAATCTTTACACACATCTATGTTGGCCGTATTGAACACCTATGATCTATGAAATTACAAATCTCTAATTTCATATGATATTAATTCATTTATCATGAATTAAGAGGATTATCTAAGTTATGATGATATCTTGATGAAGACGAGACATCATATGAGTTTAAAATTTATTAAATGTGTTGGAATTATCAGAAAACAATATTCATTTATGTTCACTTTCATGAATATAAATTTAATGATAAAATGAAAATTTCATGTGATATGAAGACACATGTATGTAAACATGACGTGTGAAGAAACCTAGGAAGAATGAAATTTCCATTATTAATTTTGGAATAAATAATCCATTTTTATTTTGACTCTATAAATACATTTGTAAATGAGAGTCATATAGCCATTTGGAGAATAAAATCACATAAGAAATTTGTTCACATATGTGTTTTTTCTATGTAGTTAGTTAAAGAAGTGAAGCACATATGTGATTTTATTAGGAGATTCACATATCCATTTACATTGTATAGATGAATTTTTGATGTTGGGAAAATTATAGTTAACTATTGATGAAGCAAGAAATGGGGGTCTGTGTTAAACATGGGGCTTTAAATATCACATTCATAAATGGTTCCTAAGTCTTAAATGATATTTAAATAATGATGGGAAAATTAGTTTCTGATTCTAAAGGGTGATCTAATGGTGATATTAAATATAAATTTGTTCCAAAATGAATTTCTTTGGAAAATGTAAAAAATATGAGTCTTTTAGATATTAAAATGACTAGGCCTTATGTATATTTTTGTGCCATAATTATTTTAATGCTGACAATGGTTATGAGTATAGAGTGAGGGAGTCAAAAAAATCATGAGATTTTTTTCCTTGGAAAGTATTATTATTATTAAAAAAATATATATTTTAGTTTGAAAGTGTGATAATGTTTATCCGCATAGGATATTATAATGAAAAATAAAAATGGAGATAAGTTGTTGTAGTTTCTCCAAAAATAGAACTTTCAAGAATATTAGCTTGTTTCGAAGGTGTTAGGTATTACTAATAAAAATGAGTGAACCTGCATCCTTTATGAAATGATATTTGGAGGGGATTATATGTCTATGTATCCAAGAGAGTAGTAAGAAATGAGAAATATTACAAGATGAAGATTTTATGTGTTGAAGTGTTTGACGAACTTGAGGAATATCCATATTTCACTGATTTTGGATGGGGAGTTTCAATACTAGTTGAACAGATTAATATTAGTTGATACTAAAGATCATGAAGGAATAAAAAATAAAGGGACTCCTACATTATTATTAAGGTATAATATATTCAGAATAATATCATTCTACTAATTAATTATTATTTAAATAGGAAAAGTATTTGGATTTTATAACCAATTGACGAGTGATTATAACTAGAGAGTGTAGTGAGTTGTTTTGTATTGATTTACAGGTATTGTAAATAATTTTTAATTAGGGGGAATAACCATTTAAAACATGGAATATGATTTTCTACTGAATCTTTTAAATACAATGTGTTTCTTTATCTATTTATATAACAACACACATGGTGAGATATAGTGATAAAAATGATTGGATTAGAAGCATTAAAAAATTTTAAATGTTGAAAATAGATGAAATATAATTCTTAAAATGAAAACAATGATCACCCCCTCTCAGTGGTTCATCTATCCAAAATAACTACAATTTATATTAAAATTGTTTCCCTCTAATTATCAGAATGTTATTCATGATTGATTATAATAGCTTTTATAAAGTAATGATTTTATGATGTTTTTGATTCAACTCATATGTAGAAAAGTAAAGTTAATCATAAAGATAAAATTTTGATATTTCTTCCCAAACTCTGAAAAATAGGAAGAATGAAAGTGAAATTAAGTGGAATAAGAGTCCCAAAATGAATGTTAAAATACCACTAAGTCAAAATTATCAAATTGGAAAAATTAGTAATTATTCTTTTGATTATGTTAATTAAAATATAAATTGTTCAATATATAATGATGATATTTCACCTAGTGACATTTATTGATAAATTAATGAACATCTAAATAAGGATCCTAAATAAGTTAATAAATTATATTACAAGATCCATAAAGTTCCTTATGAAATAATAGTTATATCTAGAAGAAGAATACAATACCATGAATGAGGCATTGTCTAAATTTTTTGGTATATGAACCACTCTCACTAAACTTGTGAATGGAAAGAATGAAAAATTATATACTTAAAATGAAATACATGTTGATTTTTTATGGAATTCAAAAGTGATATTTCGGAGAAATCTCTCTTTGATACTGTTTTTATATTATCCTTCCATTCCTTTAAAATATTTCATATAGTTTCTATGGAAAATGAGAATTCTTAATTGGAAATTAAATCTAGATGGATCAAGGATCTGGAATTATTACTGAAAAAAGGTCTTATTTCCTGAAATTGGTTTTGGGAAGATGAGGAAGGACTATGAATATAATGTAAAGTTTCTAAATATCAAATGAATTCCCTCATCATGAGATGTCCTGAATTGGAAATTAATTTGGCCAATTTTGATTAGACTCATGTTGAGACATCACAATCAAATAAGTGTGATTATTCTTCCACGTAGTACTCTTTGATGGATTATATTATTAATTAATATTTATCAGAGGCATAGAAGAGCATAAAATTATTTAATTACCTTTCCCAAACTTTTGTGAAGAATGTTGTACCATCCAAATAATAATATTAAATATTTTATCTGCCAACCCTGATCTTTATTACACACTAAAACACGATTTATTACTTACAAATTCACTTAATACAACTCTAAGAATCTATAGGTATAGTGTCTTGTAAAATTAGGAACATTACAAAAAAAATTAGAACATAAAACACAACATTTGTTTTGAAAACTTATTTTACATGACCACAACATTCCTTCATACTTAGCATTTCATGGGATAACCTGAGGACATGCATAAGAAAATGGTGAGCTATAAAGCCCAGTAAGGGATTAAACAAGGAATAACATGAATAATATAGTACATGTTAGGAAATAGTAATATAAATTTACCACAAGATATACAAGAACATAATGGTATGATATAGCATTATTATCATAAAATGGAAATGTGGAAACAACATTTAACATGATTTTATATTGAGACAAGGCTCATTGCACATGGATCATGAGTAAACCCTCATTAAACTTGAATTATCATGAGTAAACCCTAATTTCACTTGACTTAGAATGAGTAAACCCTTATTTATGTTTAAGTATCATGATACTAATCTTTACACAATTTATTGGAGTGCTATTAGGGCACAACCTTTATAAACATTTCACTTCATGCATAAGTGTGCCACATGGATCATACAACATGGATTCATTAAACATCATAACATATTAAAAGAATAAGATATGTGGAATACATAAGTCTAAGTCCTAAATAGAGAATTACATGTGCATAATGATGAATACCCTTGAAAGAGAAATGGGTATGGTGTCTATATACACAATGATTTTGGCATGGAGATTTCGGTGTAACTTCAGCATCATAACAACGTCAAATATAAATTGTAAAATGGGTTGATGAGACAGAAAGGTTTATCTCATAATTTACAAATGAAATGGAATGTAAGGGGGTCATGTAACAAAATATCTAAACATATGTAATTGAATGTATATGTGTAACAAAATAGAATTGCTTCTATATAAATGAGGAGAGAGAAATCCTATACAGAATTTCGACATGGTAACGGGTGTACATGGGAGGAATTAATGAGAGAGAAATAGGTCTCTCATCATTAAAACATAATTAGGGATTTATGGGGTATGTGTGAAATCATACCCCAACATTTTTAATTTAAAATAAAAGGGGAAAAATCTTAATGAAATTTGGATAAAAATGAGAATGAAACAAATCCCTTACATGGAAGTTTGATCCCAATGTTTTGGGAGAGGCTTGAGAGAGGATTCTAGAGAGATTGGAGATCCTTTAAAGGATTCTAGATGGACTAGGGAAGAGTTTGAGTGATCTCGAAAGGTATTTAGTGAAGATTAATGGGAGATTGAGTGGGTTTATATAGGAAAGGGGATATAATTCTTTATTATTTTGGTTTTGGACACCACACATTAAACCAATCAAAACCACAAACCGTATCATGGTTTTTGCCCACGGTTTTTGCCAAAGGGTATTGTAAAACATTATTTTATAAGGAAAATGGACTAAATTATTAAAATATTTGGCTTTATTATGTGGACATGAGTCATACTCTCAAGGATATCATTTTAAAAAGCTAAAATATTTTATAAGTCATGGAGGGTCCACTAAGGCACCATCTAATTAATCCAACAAATCTAAAATAACATAATTTTAAAGGTAAAACGTATATTAGTCAAATATCACTATTATAGTATTTTATTACATCACTATTAGGTTATTATGATGTCATAAAACACATTATATATTTAAAAAATATTTAATTTTTACTCAAAAATTCATCTGTCTCAACAAATTATGAAAAATTCAGCATTAGATAATTTTAACATCCTCAATCCAAAAATAATATTAATTTAATCTAAATAATTTCTTAAATATTTTAATTTTCACTTTTAAAATGAAAACCGACATTTATTGTAACACCCCAGGTAAATAAAGAATATGACATTTTTATATTTATCCATATTTGTGAATAAAATATTAATATTACTTTAAAGGAGACTCTATGCTCGATGGCGTACCTAATACGCAACAACGAGTTTCTTGGGAATCTTACGTTGCACTCTAATAATAAAATAATATTATTTTAAATGGTAGTTAATGCCTAGCCATTGTAATGGTGGGAATGAACAGAACTAACTAAAAAATGATTTTATATATTTGTCAAATATTTTTACGCTTTACAATAAATGTTAGAGGATTAAAAATGCGAATGAATCCAATTTTTTAAGCATAAACATTCTAATATTCTTTAAAAGGTCGATTAACTGCCTTTCGATGGCGAAACTCTTTTAAATCCACTTTTTAACAATTTTATGTGTTATATTTGAAAAAAGAAAATTCTTCTTTAGAATCGGGACATCAAAATTTACTTTGTGTAAATTTTTGGTATTTTTCCGATAAAGTTCATTATTTAATGAATAGTGAAAAATGTTGTATTTTAATTCAAAACCACTTTTTAATGTAATTTATTTATATGATTAGATTATATTTTGAATTGGTTTTAAAGTTCAATTAGAATATATTTTTACCATTTATTCCAATTGTGGTCATTGGAATTAATTTCATTTTTAAATCGGACCTAAACTAGTGTCAATCTTTTGATACCTATTGTTTCATAAAAACACACTATTTGCTCTGACAGCGGGAATTAATTATTAAATTAATTAATGAAACTTATATGTTTTGAATTTTTTAAAATATACTTCATTTTTTAATTTGGAATATCAAATATAGCTTAGGATGATGTTTTGGTATTTTTCTGAAGAACTTCAATTTTTGATGAGTAGTGAAACCACTAAGTGGTACTTATAAAAACTGATTTTCCGTTTAAATGAAATTTTACCACCTCTGTGTTTTGAATTTAAAAATCTGACATAGATGGTTGTCATTAAGAAGTAAAATGTGGTTCAATGGAATTAAAATATTTTTTTGGGGAATAGTAACTTTTAAGTTTTTAATCGTGATTAGAGGTAATTAGTGTAATTTAAGGTAAAAATAATGTTTTAATGATATGAAATGACCTAGAAACATGTACTACCCTCATTGGATGAGTCATGGCCGACCAGGAAAATCCATGGGTCAACTTGGGGACCCCATGGAGCCACTTTTGATGGTAAATGACATAAATAACTTTTTATTTAATGTTAAAGTAAAAATGACACAAACATGGGATATTTTACTAAAACAATTGTTACATGGGGTTATACAAGTCATATTTTTGACTATAAATATTCATTGGAAAGATAAAAAGATTTCCTACATCATAGTATTTTTTTATAATTTTTATACATTAAATATATTAAATTATTTATGACATCATGATGATGCAGCGATTACCTCATTAATAAAGGATTTAAATAAAATGGAAAGATAATGTAAAATATAAGACCTAAACATGTCCAAAACCTATTTTATGGGTGGATTTCGAACTCGTATCACCTTATACTCGAAACACATCAATGTTGGACCATTAAAATCCGAAAATCATTCTAAAATAAAGTAACATTTTTTACTTTCCAAGAGTGCCCCTCCTCTCCTCTTATAAAAGGCCCCCACCCCTACCTCTTTACCCACACATCCAAAGTATTTGGTTCGGACAACCCCTACCCATTTTGTATCTCCAAATCCCTCTATTACTCATAGAAGTATCAATTTGGGTAGAAGTCTTCCCAAGGACGCCTTTGAGATCAAATCAAAAAGAGTTACCTGATTTAAAGGTAGTGTCTTCTCTTGTGTTATTTTGTTTTATTTTGCTTCTCCAAACCCATAAACTCTTTTTATTATTTTATTTTGTAACAAATACATTATCTTAAATATACTAGGATGTTTTTATAAGAATAATTAGAGCTAAACATACACACACCTACATGTAATGGTTAAAGAACATACTGTTTCTGTGGATGACGAATTTCTGCCTTACGAAACGATGATTGTTCAACACTCATATAACACCTTCAAAGGTGGCCCTTAAGATGTCACTATATTTATATATTATATATAATATGTTTCTGTTTTACTTAATCTTATTTATTTTTCTTTTGTTTCATACCTTTATGGTTTCCATTGTGGGTAAACACGATAATTTCATTTTAGGAAGTGCGGACTACCGCCCCCTCAAAGTGATTTGATTCATTAATTCCATATGTGGGATGTATAAAGGATGGATTTAAAGTTATTATATATGATTTATGTTACATATTAATTCCATTAATATGACATAGAAATGAAATTAGCATTCATGCGTACGTACGGCTTACCGTCTCCATGAACGGTGCATTTCATTTCTTACCTCTAAATGATTATGTAATATTATAAATACATGTATATTCTGGATATATATGATATATATGATATCCAAATCATGAATATCATTATGGATATAATGAAACTTTGACCACACGAACAACATGTAATTGTAAGAAGTCCCCCTTTGACTTAAGAACCAAATATCGAAAAAACAAACATTATTAACTTAAATGATTACATAATGTTTATAACATGGAAATAAGTGATATAAAAGGAATAATTAACTTGAAAAAGGTTCTTAATAAAGTTTATATTAACTCAAGTGTATTATTCCGGACGTTAAAGAACGATCGAGTCAAGTCGGACCCAAGGTAAGGGATCCTACTCCTCTCTTTCTTTTTAAGTACACTCTTTTATGTCATTCCTTTTAAGCTCATATTTCTTATGATTGGAATGTTATTTTATATTACTCCTACTGTAATTTTTATTTTCATATGATGAGAGACCCTATTTTATCTCATCAATCCATTTTGGAAGTTTTGAGTGGCGCCGTTAGGCTGCCGAATTTTCATAAGAGATCTAACCTCTCTCTTTATTTTTAAGTACTCTCTTTTATGTCATTTCTTTTAAGCTCATATTTATTATGTTTGGGGATGTTCTTTTATATTCCTCATACTGTAATTTTTATTTTAATATTATGATATACCCTATTTGATCTCATAAATCCATTTTTGGAGGTATTAAGTGGCACCGTTAGGCTGCCAAGTTTTTGTAAGGGATTTTTCATCTCACTTTTATTCCCATGACATTTATGCTACGTTTTCCACTATTTCCATTGAGTGTTTTATGTACTACACATTATTATAAACTTTGTGTATTATAATTTATTTTATGGGTATTTATGTCTTCATTTTATGACCCTTCTTCCATGGGGTGTACTTTTCGAAAGTTACCCAACTCAATAAGGGGACCTTTCACCCTCCTTTTTTTAAAATACTTGTTTTGTTATGTCTTTTAATTCACATACTATTATGTTGGGATATGTTCTTATACATCCTCATTTATGTAAATTTTATTTCCAAGTGATGAGATCCACTTTATCTCTCTCATCAACCCTTTTTGTAAAATTTTATGTGACACCGTTAGGCTGTCGAATTTTACCAAGGGAACTTCTTAACCCAATTTCGATTTCTTTGGGTTCAACATGTAGTTATTGAATATGTCATCCTTTGAATATGTGTGAATGACCTTTGATTGTTTTACACTTAATATCCACTTATATTGGGTGTATTTATGTTTTTCACACATAATTATGAGATTGATTTATCCTTAATTTAAGGATACCTTCTTTATAATGGATTTCATCTCATTTTACATTTCTTTTGAGACTTCATTGTTGTTATGCACCAATTCACTCTTATATGGTGTATATACTGTCCTTTGACATATTATATCATGAATCCATTTATTCTCATGATATAATAAAGTTCGGATTAAATGTTATTCCACAATTATTTGTATTCAAGAGTCTCTCATTTTGTTAAAAACTCTTTAACAAAAATATCGTTAATGTTTTAAAGATTTATTATTCTAAATATTTATCTTTAATGTCCATGTTTTAAAAATGGTTTTCAGTATTTATTTACATGGACATTAATGTTTTGAAATTATAATTCCAATAAAAGCTTCAAAGTGGTATGGGACTCTTTGATTCAAAAATCTATTCTAAATGATTTTTGAAAATGGATTGATTAATTCAATATCTTGGAATTACTTATTTTGATTGAAAATGAAATGATGTTATTGAAATGTTTATATTTTAAATATTTTATATGTAATTATGGTACTTGGAAATTTTACGGGTGGTTACGTGATAAACCATATGACGGGTGGTGCCATGAATACCGGGATGGGTGGTTATGTTATAACCTCCAATGCATTGGGTATTGAAGTCGGCCGTATGGATATTCCATTAAGTATGTGTGGAAGTCGACCGTACGGTTATTCCATTTAAGTATGTTTATGTCCCAAGTTACCTTTTTATGTTATGTGTTCTTTATATGGGGTTTATGGTAATATTTTGGTTACAAAAGGGTATGTAATGATATTTTATTCAGTAAAGAGTTTTTACTAATTCCTAAAGGTGAAAGGTATTACTTTGATAAAGTATACATGGTTTACTTGGTGCTTTGAAAAACTAATAATATTCATTATTTGTGTATCCCTTTCTGGGATTTTAATGCTCACCCCAAGTTTTTTTTGAAATGTTTTTCACAGGACTTAATGTGGAATAGGGTAAAGGATGGGATTAAGGGAAAGTCATGCTATCTAATACATGGAACTAGAAATGTTTCTTTTTAAGAGTTTTTATTTTATGGAAATTTTGTAGAAGTGACTACTTTGTAATCTTTTGAGATGTAATAGTTATGTTCTAATTCTCTAAAACTCTAAACCTGAAAAGACACTTAATGTGAATTACTCATTTAATTCAATATTAAGTAAGGTTTAAGGCCGGAGCCTTATAGTTGGTATCAGAGGTTGGTTTAGACAACTTTAGGGATTATGAGTTTTTGTTAGATACATGGTTAGTCCCTATATCTATTATTTCAGTTAAATCCTTGTTTTATAACTTTTTTCAGGTCAAGTAAAGTCGGTTACGAATAGAAGGAGAAGTATCTCAAATGACATTCCTATCTCTTCCTGCAGACATGCTTGCAATAATTATTGCAAAGTCATGTTCGGATGATTGTGAAACTTTTTCTAGCATACAACTCACTTGCAAGCAGTTGTTTGAGATATTAAACACCTCCACTATACCTCGTTATCATCGTGAATCATGGGTTGTTTTTAGACAAATACTATTTTCACAATATTCTCATATTTTCAAGAAAGGTAAATATTATCAAGGTATTTTCAAATATTTTACCTTATCACAAGAATTTGAAGCATATTATGATTTTAAAAATGGTGCTGAGGAAGGAGACCCTTGCGCAACCTATTTATATTTGCTTTTAAAATATAGTCTCTCAGCACATACTTAT
The DNA here is from genome assembly GCA_963277665.1 of Viscum album. NCBI lineage: Eukaryota > Viridiplantae > Streptophyta > Magnoliopsida > Santalales > Viscaceae > Viscum > Viscum album. Next base: position 1,443,529,075 of record OY728151.1, on the reverse strand, counting down.
GGTATTTTAAAAGGACCAATAATAGAAAGATTCAACTCAAATTATGTCCGACTATTTTATCGAAATCATGTTTTATCAGATGTTTTGGAATTATATGTCATACATGATTATTTTCCAAAACTGTTTTCCTGTGAACACCCATATGACCCATGTTGTACAAGGTGTATTTGGATGGAGGAAGCAAATTATTTTGAAGGATCTCTAAATCATTGTTGTAATGCATGGGACGTCTACCTACGTGAACAAGATGATGATGAAACCGAGTGGACACCATGATCAAGGTATGCTGTTATTCATTTTGGGAATCATTTTATTTTATCTTATGGTGGTGAAATAAGACTTCAAGAATATAGATGTTGAGATCATAATGAATTTGGATGAAAATGAGAGGTATAAGGAAACTATTGAGGTTAAAACATGTTAGGGTTATTTTTGGAGTTTTATAAAAAGGACAACACGTAGACCGTGTGACAACCCATCGCGTCGGACAAAGCTGCGGGAATCGAACCCACAACCAAAGTGCAACTGGTATTTATCGCCTACCACTGGACTATGTGAAGTCCCTGGTTAGTTTGACTGTCACTTTTTAGTTATATGATTTGATGAATTAAGAGTAAGTTTATTTTGGGTTATCTATGAAAATTTATTAACCTATCATGGAGGATATGTGATTAGGTTAATTACTTTTCAATATGAGACTTTAAGAGCAAATGATGTTGTTTGGAGATAAATGTTACGATTTAACTTGGAAGACTATGTGACTAAATCCTTCAAATATTTGGGTTTCAATCTTAGTTTGGTTTAATTTGAATAATTTTATGGACAAATTGTTTATCGAATGGTCCTTGTTGAACTTTGGGTTTTGTTGGACAAATTTTGGAGATTAATAATAGATTTTATTTTTATAAAGGATTATACTTTTGTGGATTATCTGATCTCATACTAACAATTTTGGTTTTGGATTTTTTCTAAAGACATGGGAAATATATAGTTCTCTTTTTTGGATTAGGTGATTCTCAAGAAGTTGATTATAGTACTCATAATGTGAACAAGTCTTCCTAAATACTCATCTTTTGGAGAAAATATGAGTTTGATTAAGGAATCTAGTAAAAGTAGAAAGTCTATGTGACAAGTAAGTTTGTTTCATTATGATTTAGTTAAGCTCAAAAATAAATTCCTCAATGAAGAGTAACTTAAAACAAAAATGTTGTCTGTTAACTTTTCCTACTGGGGAATCGAATACCGTTTAACCCATCACAATTTTGTGATTTTCTTGTGGTGAACATTCTCCTAAACTTGTTTTCTATCACTTTACATCAGAAAATAACCCTATGTTTTCTCCTCCATGTCCATGTTTTCCTACATGGAATCCTAGTATGGGTTAACTTGGGTGACCTCTGTACTTCTCTTTCTTTATTTTAAAGTGATTATTTTACTGACTCTTGTTCCGATGTGGGACTTTCAAGGATGTTTCCATTCTCAATTTTAAAATTGCGAGGATGAAATTCTAAAAAGGGGGGAAGGATGTAACACCCCAGGTAAATAAAGAATATGAAATTTTTATATTTATCCATATTTGTGAATAAAATATTAATATTACTTTAAAGGGGACGCTATGCTCGATGGCGTACCAAATACGCAACACTGAGTTTCTTGGGAATCTTACGTTGCACTCTAATAATAAAATAATATTATTTTAAATGTTAGTTAACGCCTAGACGTTGTAATGGAGGGAATGAACAGAACTAACTAAAAAATGATTATATATGTTTGTAAAATATTTTTACTCTTTACAATAAATGTTTGAGGATTAAAAATGCGAATGAATCCAATTTTTTAAGCATAAATATTCTAATATTCTTTAAAATGTCAATTAACCGCCTTTCGATGGAGAACCTATTTTAAATCCACCTTTTAAAAATTTTATGTTTTATATTTGACAAAATAAAATTTTTCTTTAGAATCGGGACATCAAAATTTACTTTGTGAAATTTTTGGTATTTTTCCGATAAAGTTCATTTTTTTTAATGAATAGTGAAAAATGTTGTATTTTAATTCAAAACCACTTTTTAATGTAATTTATTTATATGATTAGATTATATTTTGAATTTGTTTTAAAGTTCAATTAGAATATATTTTTACCTTTTAATCCAATTGTGGTCATTGGAATTAATTTCACTTTGAAATCGGACTTAAACTAGTGTCAATCTTTTGAAACTTATTGTTTCATAAAAACACGCTATTTGCTCTGACAGCGGGAATTAATTATTAAATTAATTAATGAAACTTATATGTTTTGAATTTTCTAAAATAGACTTCATTTTTGAATTTGGAATATCAAATATAGCTTAGGGTGAAGATTTGGTATTTTTCTGAAGAACTTCAATTTTTGATGAATAGTGAAACCACTAAGTGGTACTTATAAAAACTGATTTTCTGTTTAAATGAAAATTTACCACCTCTGTGTTTTGAATTTCAAAAATTCTACATACATGGTTGTCATTAATAAGTAAAATGTGGTTCAATGGAATTAAAATAATTTTTTGGTGAATAGTAACTTTTAAGTTTTTAATCGCGATTAGAGGTAATTAGTGTAATTTACGGTAAAAATAATGTTTTAATAATATGAAATGACCTAGAAAAATGTCCTAACCTCATTGGATGAGTCATGTCCGACCAAGAAAATATATGGGTCAACTTGGGGACCCCATGGAGCCACTTTGGTTGGGAAATGACATAAATAACTTTTTATTTAATGTTAAAGTAAAAATGACACAAACATTAGAGTTTTTATTAAAACAATTGTTACATGGGGTTATACAAGTCATATTTTTGACTATAAATATTCATTGGAAAGATAAAAATATTTCCTACATCATAGTAGTTTTTTTATAATTTTTAGACATTAAATATATTAAATTATTTATGACATCATGATGATGCAGCGATTACCTCATTAATAAAGGATTTAAATAAAATGGAAAGATAATGTAAAATATAATCCCTAAACATGTCCAAAACCTATTGGATTGGTGGATTTCGAACGTTTATCACCTTATCCATGAAACACATCAATGTTGGACCATTAAAATCCGAAAATCATTCTAAAATAAAGTAACATTTCTTTACTTTCCAAGAGTGCCTCTCCTCTCCTCTTATAAAGGGCCCCCACCTCTACCTCTTTACCCACACTTCCAAAGCCTTTGGCTCGGCCAACCCCTAACCATTTTTTATCTCCAAATCTCTATCTTACTCCTATAAGACTCACAATGGGCAGAAGTCTTCCCAAGGAAGCCTTTGAGCTCAAATCAAAAAGAGTTACCCGATTTAAAGGTAGTGTATTCTCTTGTGTTATTTTGTCTTATTTTGGTTCTCCAACCCCCTAAACCCTTTTTATTCTTTTCTTTTGTAACAAATTCAGTATCTTAAATATAATAGGATTTTTTTATAAGAAGAATTCGAGCTAAACATACACACACCCACATCTAATGGTTAAAGAACATACTGTTTCTGTGGATGGTGAATTTCTGCCTCACAAAATGATGATTGTTCAACACTCATATAACACATTCAAAGGTGTCCATTAAGATGTCACTATATTTATATATGATATATAATATTTTTATGTTTTACTTATGCTTCTGTATTTTTCTTTTGTGGCATACCTTTATGGTTTCCATTGTGGGTAAACACGATAATTTCATTTTAGGAAGTGCGGAGTACCGCCCCCTCAAAGTGATTTGATTCGTTAATGCCATATGTGGGATGTATAAAGGATGGATTTAAAGTTATTATATATGATTTATGTTACATATAAATGATGAATATAATTATGGAATTAAAATATACATACCTATCATTTGGTTTTAAATCCATTAATATGACATAGAAATGAAAGTAGCGTTCATGCGTACATACGGCTTACCATCTCCATGAACGGTGCATTTCATTTCTTACCTCTAAATGATTATGTAATATTATAAATACATGTATATTATGGATATATATGATATATATGATATCCAAATCATGAATATAATTCTTGATATAATGAACCTTTGACCACACGAACAACATGTAATTATAAGAAGTCCACTTTCTACTTAAGAACCAAATATCGACAAAACAAACATTATTAACTTAAATGATTACATAATGTTTATAACATGGAAATATGTGATATAAAAGGAATAATGATATTGAAAAAGGTTCTTAATAAAGTGGTAATTAACTCAAGTTTATTATTCAGGACGTTAAAGAATGATCGAGTCAAGTCGGACCCGAGGTAAGGGATCCTACTCCTCTCTTTCTTTTTAAGTACACTCTTTTATGTCATTCCTTTTAAAATCATATTTATTATGATTGGGATGTTCTTCTATATTCCTCCTACTGTAATTATTATGTTTATATGATGAGAGACCCTATTTTCTCTCATCAATCCATTTTGGACGTTTTGAGTGGCACCGTTAGGCTGCCAAATTTTCGTAAGAGATCTAACCTCTCTCTTTCTTTTTAAGTAATATCTTTTATGTAATTTCTTTTAAGCTCATCTTTATTATGTTTGGGGATGTTCTTTTATATTCCTCATACTGTAATTTTTATGGTCATATTATGATATACCCTATTTGATCTCATAAATCCATTTTTGGAAGTATTAAGTTGCGCCGTTAGGCTGCCGAGTTTTCGTAAGGGATTTTTCATCTCACTTTTATTCCCATGACATTTATGCTACGTTTGCCACTATTTCCTTTGAGTGGTGTATGTACTACACATTATTATACACATTGTGTAGTATAATTTCATTTATGGGTATTTACATCTTCATTGTATGACCCTTCTTCCATGGGGTGTACTTTTCGAAAGTTACCCAACTCGGTAAGGGGACCTTTCACCCTCCTTTTTTTAAAAGACTTCTTTTGTTATGTCTTTTAATTAACATACTATTATGTTGGGATATGTTCTTCTATATCCTTATTTATGTAAATTTTATTTCCATGTGATGATATCCCCTTTATCTCTCTCATCATCCCTTTTTGTAAAATTTTATGTGACGCCGTTAGGCTGTCGAATTTTACCAAGGGAACTTCTTAACCCAATTTCAATTTCTTTGGGTTCAACATGTAGTTATTGAATATGTCATCCTTCGAATATGTGTGAATAACCTTTGATTGTTTTACAATTAATATCCACTTATATTGGGTGTATTTATATTTGTCACACATAATTATGAGATTGATTTATCCTTAATTTAAGGATACCTTCTTTATAATGGATTTCATCTCATTTTACATTTCTTTTGAGACTTCATTGTTGTTATGCACCAATTCACTCTTATATAGTTTGTATACTGTCCTTTGACATATTATATAATGAATCCCTTTATTCTCATGATATTATAAAGTTCGGATTAAATGTTATTCCGCAATTATTTGTATTCAAGAGTCTCTCATTTTGTTAAAAACTCTTTAACAAAAATATCGTTTTAAATGTTTTAAAGATTTATTATTCTAAATATTTATCTTTAATATCCATGTTTTCAAAATGGTTTTCAGTATTTATTTATATGGAAATTAATGATTTAAAATTATAATTCCAATAAAAGCTTCAAAGTGGTATGGGACATTTTGATTCAAAAATCTCTTTTAAATGATTTTTGAAAATGGATTGATTAATTAAATATCTTGGAATTACTTATTATGATTGAAAATGAAATTTTGTTATTGAAATGTTTATATTTTCAATATTTTGTGTGTAATGATGGTACTTGGACATTCTACGGGTGGTTACATGGTAAACCATATGACGGGTGGTGCCGTGTATACCAGGACGGGTGGTTACGTTATAACCTCCAATGCATTGGGTATGAAAGTCGGCCGTATGGCTATTCCATTAAGTATGTGTGGAAGTCGACCATATGGTTATTACATTTAAGTATGTTTATGTCCCAAGTTACCTTTATATGTTATGTGTTCTTTATATGGGTTTTATGGTAATCTTTTGGTTACAAAAGGGTAAGTAATGATATTTTATTCAGTGAAGAGTTTTTACTACTTCCTAGAGGTGAAAGGTATTACTTTGATAAAGTATACATGGTTTACTTGGTTCTTTGAAAAACTAACAGTTTTCATTCTTTGTGTATCCCTTTCTGAGATTTTTATTCTCACCCCAAGTGTTTTTTGAAATGTTTTTCACAGGACTTAATTTGGAATAGGGTAAAGGATGGGATCAAGGGAAAGTCATGCTATCTAATACATGGAACTAGACATGTTTCTTTTTAAGAGTTTTTATTTTATCGAAATTTAGTAGAAGTGAATACTTTTTAATATTTTGAGATGTAATAGTTATGTCCTAATTCTCTAAAAATCTAAGCCTGAAAAGATCCTCAATGTGAATTACTCTTGTAATTAAATATTAAGTAAGGTTTAAGGCCGGTGCCTTATATTTATCGTACATTCATGGGTTTTGACAAAAATAGCTTTCAAACCATAATAAAAATTACAATTGTATTCCTAAAAATTATATGATCATTTATATTTAATAAAAAGTAATTTAGTAATAAAATTTAATTAAAATAAAATTTAATTAAAAAATTCATTTATTCATCAAAATACATATCTTAATTGAATATTAACTATAAAAAATATTATTTCTGATTTAAAAAACTTTTACAAAGTAACAATTAAATGAATGTATATCCTTTAAAAAAATAATAAACATAATCATAGTGCTACGTTCTTGTTACATAACCCCTTATATCACATACATAATACCTAAGGGTACGGTGTGTGATGATGAGAGAATCTTGGGGTGGCTCAGATAACATCGCCAAGTGGTAATCTCTATTAACACCCACATCTCTTGTAGTCGATTCCATTCAAGCTTACTGTGTTGAATCTCAACTTGGGATTGGTCAAGAGTGAAGCCCAGTCACACTACCTCCTTTTTGAGATCCATAAAATGGGCTTTGTATGGAGACCTTCTACTGGATTAGGCCATCACTTCCTTGGTCTGAGTAAATTGGATTTATTAAAGCCCTATATTTATACTAATCATGTTATCACTGTTCAATGGCTATATTAGCAAGAATAAAAATTCTTAATGGTATTTTAAAAATCCAAAACCATAAAACCAAGGAAGTGAAAATGTCTTATATAAAATTTTTACATAGTAATAAATTTAATTAGATCAATAGGAATTTTCATTAATAATATTTAGGGTCATTATATTTTGTATGTCTAATTTTTTGAAAAGTGTAAGAGTAAATTAATATTTTTTACTAATATAGATAAGCAGAAGTAAAGGAGAGCCTACTACCATTTCCATAATAGATATTAGAAGATTAATAAGTGGGTTTTCCCTATAATAATCCCAATAGGTGGTGAAAATGTTCTAAAAACATTATTGTGGAAATTATATAGAGCATGTATAAAATAATACAAATCATGGTTTTTGATTTAATTTTGGTGCTGTAATGGATTCAATAATTTCACATTGAAATTTTGGTATAATACATTCAATTATAAAACAAAAAAGGAAGCATATATCATGTTAAATAAATTTATAGAAGAATATAAACCATTCAATCACTAAGAAAAATCAATCATGTTCAAACTGGTTTTGGATTTATAATTATATCTATGATTTTTTTCAATAAAAGAGGTCACAAATGAGATTCATGTACATATATGCATGAAAAAATAAATAATGGGAAGAGAAGACAATATGATAATGAAGGAAAATCATTGAGTATAAACAATAATGATGTTTTAAATAAAATTACGCCACATAAGATAAATATGATTGGTACATTTCTGAAGAAAGGTGTCAATAAAGGAACTCATTTAAACCCATATGGAAACCCCAAAGTGGTTGTAAAAATTCATAAATGAATTGTTTTTATTTTTATAGATTATTTTGATAAATCCATAAAGTTATAAGAAGCACAAGAAGAAGCTAGGGATTAAGATAAAATAAATATTACATGTGAAGATGATGAATTTTATGGGAGTTTTTCAACAAATAAAAGCTCATGTATTAAAGAAAATAAACATCTGATAAGATATAATGTTGGAAAAAATGAAAGAATAAGTTTAACCAAATTGTTATAATAAAAAAAATCCTCTAAAAAAATAGATATTTCATTTAGATATGCATATGACTTGATGATAAAGAGAGAAGGACAATCTCACACAATTAAACTGTAGGTGTGTTAAGATCTATTCTACCAAATGAAAAATAATATTTGAAAATCATATGTAGAAGAATTAATAGTATATAATGTATTGAATCTTGGATGAGAAAATCAAATCAAACTTTCTATTCACAATGAGGAACATGAAAATCCACCTTATTCCCTAATATATCTTTTGTATTACATTTATTAATAGAATATGGGGAATTAAAGGAGAATTAATCCACCAAGGGGATTAATAGAGCTGAAATAAGTGTTGTCATATTGTAGATAATAAGGAATTATAGATGTTGTGAAAACAATGAAACCATATGTAGAATTCCATTTTTTTGTGTTTTCATATTGGAATATCATATAATATATTCTAGAAGATACTATCCTTAAAAAACATGTCGATGAGTGGTTATCTCAAGAAGGATCCAAGTAAATAAAGGAGGCTTCCAAAACCATTTAAATATGAATCTATAATGTTAAACATAGTGTGGTAAAATTAATGTTTATGGTCTTCCATTGAAACTATCACACCTTATTCTTAATGGAATAAAATGTTTTCTTAAGCGGGTGGGGGTTGGGATATAGAAACTTGAGAAAATGGGGGAGTTACATGACATGTATATGAACCAATTTGATGGTTTGTTGAGATGTGTGGAAGTTACATGTTTCATTTAAATAATTATATTTCCATACATCCCCTATTTGTGAAATAAATTATTTAATTCTAATTTTAGATACATGTTAGCTCATTGATAGCATAGAAAACCTTTCTCGTATCAATCTTGTTTTTACACCGATCAATCCAACATAGTCATAGAGTTGATTAAATAAGGAAACGTTACTAATATAACCATGTGATATCATCCATAACATAGAAAGTTTTATGGACTACTCAGTCAAGGTAGAAGAAAAATATTTTTGAATATAAAAGCGATGATAATAACCACACTTACTTTATGATTTTTTTTCAATAAGTGGGAGAATGGTTGGAAACAGTTATTAACTATTAATATGTGAAGGATATTGAAAAATAAAATCTAGGAGATTTTTGAACCTATGTGTTGAATTTTTTATCATTGATTTTTCAATATGTTTTTCGTGAATTAAGATGAATTAGTGATTCATGAAGAATTTTTATGGATGGACTTGATGACATTAGCTATCATTATTTAGAAATTATCCATTTGAAAGGTGAAGATTGTTTGAACAAATCTTAAATGATTGAAGACTTGTGTAAAATGAAATTAATGAACTAAAAATGTTTAAAATGAATAATAGGAAATTTAGAAGAATATTCATTGAATTTCTAAGTTATAATTATTCTAGATTATAAGTTAATGAGAATGGGGTTAACTACATAAAATATATATTAGCTATATTTTCTAATGTTGTATCTTAAAAAATAGTCAAACCAAGCCAACTATGTCAACTATCTCAACCATGAATTGTGGGTGAATTTTTCAACTATTTTTTGGAACCATCAAGAATAGTTAGACATGTGGAAGGAGTAATTAGGCCAGTGTATAAGCACAAAGTAGTTAACAATATCAAGAACATATAGGTTTGGGTAAGGGTGCTGGTGGGATATCATGTGTAGGCACATCCCATGTGGCGTGGTGTGTGGGTGTTGTGGTCACTGATTCCCTACTTCTAGATCAAATCAATTGTGAATCCAATTGATTAGTAGGGAAAAGATCAACAACTTGAATGTTTGATGTGGGAAATTGTGAAGTGATTCACTATTCATTTTCTTTAATGAGTTATGAATATAACACCGTCTATTCAGTTTCATTAATCTATGCCATATGATCATTATACAAGGTTGTCTTAAATCATTAGGTGAATGAGGGATCATAAATGCACGATTTTCCACCATCGACAAAACTAAAAATACCAATACAAAGCCTCCAACACATATTTGATGGCCATGTTTAACACCAATGATCTAGGTGAGTGCAATCCACCGATTTCTCATGATTTTTATTTATTTATCATGTAAGGACCGAATTATCCAAGACATTATGTTCTCTTAATGATGTTAAGAAATCAGATGAATTTAATTAACAATAAATGCACTGGTATGATCATGAAAATATATTCATGATGTTCAACTTTACTGGATACACATTGAGAGATTATTTGTAAATTACACAAGGTGAGAATCTATAGGTATGTAAACATTCTGTATGAATAAAATTGAGGCGATCCACATATATGAACTGGTGAAGTAATTCACATAACCAATTGCTATGTGTAGAAATATACAGTAGTTTTTCATATTGGAATAATGTATCCATTTTGAGTTCAAAGATACTTAACCATTTGAAAATGAGATTAACGTAACCATTTATAGAAGGAAACATAAAAGTATTTTCTATATATACATTTACTGAAGGAAGGAACATAATTTTTTTTCTAAGGATGGTTCAATATCTATTTCTATTTAATATCATACTTTATGAAGGAATGAAAATTATAGTGCATTGTTGAAAATTTAAAAATGTGGATCTATGTAAATCATGTATTTTTAAAAATCATGTTCATAAATGATTATCTAGCCTTCATGGATATTTGAATAATAATTTTCAAACAAGTTTCATATTTGGAAGGGTGATCTAATGGTGAAATTAAAAGATATCTTTAGCCAAATTTAATATCATTAGGGTAAATGTTGAAATATCCATGTCTTTATGATATTAATATGAGCATGGGTTTCATATATTTTTGTGCTATAATGCATTTAATGGTGATTGTGGATATGTGCATAGAGTGTGGGAGAATAAAAATATTATATAAATAATAATTTAATACTTCTAATTCTATTATGATTATACACACAAATATATTACAATTCTATAGAGATATAATGTTCTTATTATTGGGATATTAGAATGAAAAAAAGAGAGAAGCAATTTCATTTTATCTAATACAGAACATAAAATAAGATCGACTTGTATCAAAGGTGTTATGAGATATTGATATAATATAGAGAACATACATAATTTATGAAAAAATATTTTGATAACACATATATGTCTTTTTTTGAGTTAGGGGTTAAATAAGATAAATATTGTAATAATAATATCCCATGTATTTGATCTTTTGAAGAACTTGATGAATATCCAAATTTCATTGAATTAGGAATTATGTTTTTAAGACTAGTGGAACTGTTTCTTATTAGTTTCTATAGAAGATCTTGAAGGAATAGACATGTAATGGGAATCCATATTTTCTAAGGATGAAGACTATCTATAGAAGAAGATCTTGCAACCTCTATGTTATTATTTAAAGAAGAAGAGTAGATGTGGGGTCTAACCAATTGCTAAGAGATTATAATTTAATTTTTTAACAAGATTCATTTTGTTCACTTATAATTATAATGAATAATATATAACCAGGGGAGTAATCATTTGTAGTAAGGAGTAGGTTTTAATGAAAAACATTGTAAATCCCTAGGAACAGATTTCTCTATTACTAAAACTACTTATGATGTGATATTAAAAGATAACTATGAGTGGATCAAGAACATTAAAAGGTTTGAGAGGATGAATAGAAAAAATCATAATTCATAAAAAAATGGATTACACTCCCTCTTAGTGGTTCACCCAACCTAAGGTACTTCCCTTATTTTATCCAAACCTACATTAGATACATATCTATAATGAAATAATTACCATCAATATCAACAAGATAGACATAAATGTTCAATATAATTTATTTTAACACTAGTGTGATACATATAATAAAATCATAAAGATCACTGGTACACATAGTGAATTTTAAATGGGGGACAAAAATGTGTAATATCCTAGAAAGGAAAACATATTACCATCTAAGTTGAAGTGGACCTCACTAGAATATGGAAACAAAAATGAATAGATACTACAACAATTAGATCCTATTATAACCAAATATATTCCATTACATTATCTTCCATAGCCATCAGGTGTTATCTAAGAACTTGATAATCAAATCAACACAAAATATACTTCTTTTTCCTATGCATAAACTGTATCGCCCTAACCCTAGAAGCCCAATGCTGGTGCATTATTTTTATTACATTGGCACTATTAAAAAGAATAATGTCCCATAGAACCAACCAATTTAGCAGTCCAAGAAATCTAGATTACATACATGATACCGATAGTATATTTAGATTAGGAAATAAAATCATGATAAATAATAAAATGAAATAAACTGCATCCTTGAATTCTTTTTCAAAGATCTCCTCTTCATAACCATGGGAGAAGAAACATAATAAGCGTGATCTCAAATTATAAGTAAGGGTATGTAAATATGATGAAATAATGAACCAATTTGAATAAATTAACATGGAACGGTAAATAACTAATAACACACTCCATTCAAATAACTAGATAAGGCAATATCAATATGTCATGGTATGAAACTAATACTCTTACTGTCTAAATCAATATGATGGGAATGAAATGTATCCATAAGTATGTTGATACAAAATCTAATTGATTAATGAAAACCGAATATAATTATTGAAATGATTAAGTATTGTACTCCATGTTTACTTGGAACATAGAAACCACACCTTCAAGATCATTCAAAAGACAGTTTAGCTATTGGGTAAAAAACCCAACTATTTTTGCCAACCATTTCATCTCATGATACTACTGATGAATTGAGGGGCTATCTATTATAGGGCCACAATAATTTTGTACATATACAAGGCATTTCCCATATATAATAATCAACATATATAATAAACAATATTCCATATCAAATATCCTAATTTAATAAAGGATACAAATTTATCAATTATTTACTAGTTAATCAAATAACCGTCAAAGTAAAAATAATATGTAAAATTACATACGATTTAAGAAATAATAATATCTACCATATGAAAATATGGATATTCAAGGAAATTTAAAACAAAAAAAGACTAACCTAATTATATTGTTTTAAGACAATGTTAAAAATCACAATAGTATGCGAAATAAAAAAGATAACCATTATGAAAAATCTTGATGAAAATAATCATTAAACATCCCAAAGTGACCCATACCACTTGAAAAATATTAATTATAATTCCCATAAAGAAAATTTTTTAATTACATGAAGAAAATGTATTTATAATATAATATATCAAAAGGGGAAGTATATATACTACACCAAATAAGTAAGTGGTGTATATGGCGTTTGCCTCATGAAAAAAAATAAGACAATAATCCCTTACCTTAACCATAATTTATATTCTTTGGACTATTTTATCATATATAGTTGTTTAAAATATATTAGTAGCTTCTAAAATAACCATAATAATGTTTATAATATCATATATTAACTTCTAAAAATATTTTATTACCCATTTGTTAATAGTCTTTCATTATTTTCACTACTTTGGGTGTTAATTTATTAGTTTTCTCAAGTATGTTTTGACTTGTAATTTATTATTAATATTAACTTGATCTTTATTTAATAATATAAATAATTTAAACCATGAGTTAATTATCACATATATTCAATGCATATGTAATAACAATAAACTATAATGTTTGGAGATAATAAATTAAATTCACCATTCATGGAGACGGTGGGTCGTACGTACGAATGAATGATACTTTCATTTCATTATCATATAAATAGATTGAAAATTAATTGATAAATATGTATATTATAATTCCAGTTTCATATTTATGTTATATATTTTAGATAGGTTTATTAAAATTAGTCTTAATATGTTCCATGTATAGTGTGAATGAGTCACTTTTCTTGGAGGAGGTAGTAGTCTAAACTTCTACAAATGATGTTATCATATTTATAGAAAATAAAATTTTTAAGGGAATATGTAATAAAATTATTTAATAATAATGGATACATATTAAATATAATATACATAATATATAAATAGAGTGGGCATCATAATGGCCACCATGTGAGGTGGTAAAGGAAAAATGAACACTCATCGTTTTGTGAGGCAGGGATCGCCATACATAGAAATAATATGTTTGATACCCATTAGATAGAAGTGTGATTATGTGTAGTTATAACCCTTATCATAAAAATACTTATTTATTAATTATTCTATTGTTGTTATAGAAGCATGAAATAATAATATTTTATGGATTGAAGAATGGATATAAAATAAAGTTAAAGGAACTTTGTTGCCTCTTAATATGGTAACTCATATTGGTTTGAACCAAAGGGATTACATAGATTTATTTTGGACCAAGGGGAGGATTATAGGATGATGGTATGAATGTTGGGTAGATATTTTTGTGGATATTGGTAGATCCAAAGTGTATTGATTAGTGTGAGTAAGGGGTAGAGTACTTTGTTTTTATTGTGGAGGGGTAGTGGAACTCTTGTAAATACTAGAAGGTATTCATTGGGAGAGGTCTACCTTATATAATGATCCTAAAAAATGAAAAAAATAATAAACTAAAGTTTATTAATTTTATATTAAAACCTCCACCACACAAAAAAATAAGCATTTTGATAATTTAGTTTCGTAACATCTAAGATTCCCCAATTTTATCATTTTGGTTCTTAATAAATCATCCAATTTAAAAACCTAAGCAATTTAACAATTAAAACTAAGACAAAGTGAGATTTATTATAAAATAAATAGACACTGAATTATTAATATTATAAATAATTTATAAAATAAAAATACCTTGTGTTTTGGAAATTAATTTTAAAACAAGTTCATTTGACGCGCTAATACACTCCTGAAACTTGGACCATGTTAACATTGTTTTAACATTATATGGGTCAATATAATAATGATAAAATATCAAATGGTCCAATAATAGACCATAGTGAAAATTTATTAACACATAAAAATCACTTGTAAGAATATATGTTTTTTATTTATTAGAAATCATTTAATAAAATAACATTTTCAATAAAATAACTACAATGTCAATTTCGACATTATTTTTTTAATTTTAATATTGAAACATAAAAAAAATATTGGAATTAAAATATATTAATTTTAATGATGTGTAGCATGATATATTCATCTAAAAATCGTTATGTCTCGGATTTTTCTGTTTATTATTTTAAATATTATATGAAATTATTTCAAGACCAGGCGCGAAGACGACACATAATTCTGAGGTTCAGTGAGCCCATAATGGTGTTTTGAACTTTTTTAAAGTTAAGTGAGTCAGCGCTTATGCACGGTTGTGGAAATTTCCAAATGGATTCTTGGATTAAAAATCCTAGGGCACCGTTGCGTCCGGGATGACGAATTTACATAAGAACGAGCTTAACCTCTGCCGGTGTGGGTTGAGGGAGAAAGTTTATTTTCGGACGTTTTAAGTAAAATAAAATAAAATAAATTAACAAGTTTATTTTATTTCATTTAAGGAAACATCCGCTGCGGTGCGGCAACGACGCAGCTATTTCCTAAATTAATGGCGCATCATAATGAATTCAAAATGGAAAGTCGACGTCATTAATACTGCCGCGTAATTAAGTGCCAATCTTATTTCCCTTTTTAATGGGTTGAACAATTGTTGATCCTTGGAAACATTTGAGAGGAACCTCTACCGAATCCGCAAGGCGATGGAGAGAATTCTCGGCAACGAACGATGACAGATCGAAATCGAGGATCGCTGCGCCAAAGTTGAAGGATCTCGACGACAATGACAGTGTGACACCTTCGTCAATGATCAATCCTTTCGAAAGGTAGGGGTTTTTTATTTCAATTTCTTTTCCCCATTTTGAGTTTAAATGACATATGCAGATCAACCATGAACAAGTTGATCTGCAGATTCGTACGTTCTTGCGGGAGGGTTTTTATTGGGATGATTTCAGGGAAGTTTGATCCATGTTGTTTTATTGTTTGATCCTATCCTGTTTAAGCCTAATAACAGGAGCGAATCAACACCGTGAAGAACAACGGCGGAGGTTCATTCCTCGATTTGTTTTTTGGATTTATTCCCCATTCTTTCCTCATGTGTTCTCCGCGTTCTTCGGCGGGCGACAAACAACGGATCATTGCACATCCATTCCGTGACACAACGATCCCAAATCGAAGGTACGACACTGCAACGACCTTGTGGAGGTGCGACAACGATGGCGGACGACGAATAAGACTGGATCGGGAAATGGATTTATTTGAGCGTTCTTCACGTGGGAAGATCAAATCATGTTTTTGGGGCTGATCGGAGGCATGAAAATGATGGAAGCGACTTTGTGGTGTCAGGGCTACCCAAACCTGGATGTTTTGTGATGATCGGATGGCCGGATCGATGGTCGGAGCACCACGGGAAGCGCGATGGCGATGGGCGTCGTTTCTAGAAATTTCTAGAACACACAGCGTGTACTTCCGAAGAACACACTGTGTAGTACTAGCGGTAGCTAGGGTTTTGGGGGCCAGAGAGAAATAACATGGAATGTGACCTTGGTTACACGGCGTGTTGGACTTTCCCCGAAGCTCGGCGTGTATTTTGAGAATACACAGACACGGGATGAGCTACATGGCTTCCGGCGGCACGATGTGTACAAGTTAACATAAGAGACTATTCAGAGCTCAGCGTGTATCTCTCGGATACACAGACACGGGATGGAGTACACGACCGTGTACTCCATCACACGGCCAGGCGAGGCAAAAAATGCGGGTCACCCCGTGTGAAGATTACACGGGTTGGAGTACATAGGTTGATGGACGTGTATGAGCACATGGCCAGAGTACACGGAGCCAACCCCAGTTACCCATACACAGCATGTACACCATATTACACACCTTATACTTAGTTTTTCTACATGACTAGCCTTTGACAACGAGCTGTTGTACATGAGAAGTACCCGGGGTCAGACAACACGACATGTATCTTTTCTACACGCCATGTACTTTTTTGAAAACAACATTGTCCTTTTGTTCACCGTACCTTGGACATCTTTTGTTTGGGTTAGTGCCCCTTCTTCTCATTCCCCTAAAGTTCAGGCATCATTTCCCACTCAGGAGTATGATCCCTTCAACAGGACATTTTGTGATAGAGTCAGGTATCCATCCGAGAGGCCCAGATCGAGATCCTCTATCCATTATTGACCCTAGGTAGAGTCAGGCATCGACGTGACCAACCTTACCGGGTGTTGATCCTCTACCTAGCTGGTGTATCACCTAACTGGTGAATCCGGATGAGTCGTGATATCCTCCATGGCCTAGGCAGTGATCTTGATCTGTGTATCATGATCTTTATCACTCAGGAGTGTGTCTCCCATAATGAGTGCTTCTACCTACCACAACCTTTACACTCAGGATTGTGTCTCCCATAATGAGTGTAGCTATCTCTCGTGATGGTTCCCAATGAACATAATTTCTCGAACGGACGTCATTAGAGCCATAATACTCGTGGAGTGTGTTCTCCCGGAACGAGTACATCACAGAATCGTCGAACAGAATCCCTAATGGGGGTATACAGTTGTGTGACTTGTATCTAGACCAAAGGTATGGGTTTTGAGTATATCTAGTTGTTTCTATATGTTCTTTAGACATATAATGTGCATAGCTGAATGTACCTTTACATTGTGTACTGCTTTGTAGTTTTCGGGGTCCACTACTGAGTATTGTTATACTCACCCCTACACGGGATTTGCCTGCACATATGGTGTCTTGTGTAGATGAGCAGCCTTTTTACAGAGTCTAGGGTGGACTAGTACATGACCGAGCTTTCTAAGTTCCTTACAGGCCGAGGTGTTCCTACGGCTACGAGCAGTAGTCCCAGTACCTTTTGTGCTTACAGGTTAGACTTTGCAGTTTCCAGACTTTTTGTTTTTGGTGGGCTTGTATTCTGGCCCATTTTACTTTTACAGTACTCTAACATTCGTCGTATTCTGTTGGTTGGGGTTTAGTTGTATGCTTGCATTTTGTTCCTTAGTGTTTTACATTTTAGCATTTGTGGGCTTGGAGATTTGTGCGTGTGTACAGGTACTTTAGCAATGCCTCCCATGTTAGTGATATGCCTACTCGGTGCTAGTCACCAGCCCCTGGCCTATTGGTGGTGGGATTGGGGAGTCACGGTGTGGGACCCACTAGGACGGGTCATGAAAATGTGGTATCAGAGTTGTTCGGTTGTACCTTAGGACCAAGAGTCCATGAGTTTGGTTTGGGGAAACAATGTTAAGTGTTTCGGGTTCGACTTTCAGGCCAGAGACCCTAGTGTTGGTGTGGCGGCCGACGTATCCCTACACTAGGAATCTGATAACCTGCTTTTCGACTCGATACATGAAAACACTGGTTTCGGGGAAATAAAAGGTACATTCATCATATAGGAATGGGTTGTGTTTTCCATGTCCTTTGTGTTCGCTATCCAGATATACTCATTGACCATAGTACACCTTGTTTGTTTATAGAATGCCTCTTCGATGCATACCCGCTAGGGTTCAACAGCACGATCATGAGGATGACCCCCTCAGTGACAAGGCTTCTATACAGGGACCAGTTCCCCATGAATTCCCACCATGTGGTGCACCTGCTATACCACCACCAGTGGAGTATCCAGTGGTACCCACAGTACTGACCGGCGAGGAACGCAGGCTCAGAGCACTCCATGAGTTTCAGAGACAGAGACCCCTCAGGTTTCGAGGCGAGCCTGAACCCCAGGCGGCTGAGGACTGGCTTGAGGTGGTGACTAGAGTTTTCCTTCTAGTGAGGACACCAGCAGACCAGATGGTGGTCCTAGGAGCAATCCTTCTTCAGGGTTCAGCAGGACAATGGTGGAGTTTGACCACGCAGACTCACGACGAGGAGACTCTTTCATGGATGAAGTTTGAGTGACTCTTCAGGGAGCAGTTATCTCTGGTTTCATTGAGAGATGTGCGCATCCAGAAGCTTCTTCAGCTCCAGCAGGGCATTATAATAGTATAAAACTATTCATCGAGGTTCACCAACCTTGCCAGGTACTCGATGGATATGGTCAGGGATCTTTACTTCAGAGCTCGTACCTTTGAGCGAGGTCCACGATGAGACATCCAAGCTAGTGTCGTGCCTCTATGCATATCGACTTATGCTGGAGTGCTCGAGCGGGCCTTGGTGATCGAGAGTTTCTTGGCGGAGCAAAGACAACCGCCGACAGTCTGCAGCAGGAAGACAGGTGCGGAGTACCCGACAGCAGGGAGCCGATGTCAGGCACATGGATCTGGACGTGAGAGACGTCGGAGGAGGACCCAGGATATGGGATCGACAGTCCAGGGCTCTCAGGTTGGATCCAGTCAGCCTAGTGAGAAGCGATGTTGCACATGTGAAGGTAGGAGACATCTCTATAGAGATTGCATGACCCGTCGAGCTGCTGCCAGGGTAGTGGTGGATGGGCCACCGAGGCAGATGCAAATAACAGAACAAGTAGACCCGCCAGGTGGTGGACATGGGAGATGAGTAGTGAGAGCTACAGGTTGTGGCAGACACTTCGACTTACTTCCACCACCACCCTGAGGAGGTCCGCACTTGGCTCAGGGAGCTAGGGGATATGGGCGAGGACAGCTGCATGCGGTCGAGGCATACGACCCAGGGGATCCAGGGATGATTCCAGGTACGATATGTGTCTTTTCTACCTTAGCTTCCGTACTCATATAAACAGGTTCTAGTAATTCCCATGTAGACACATGTCTTGTAAAAAACCTTGAGATTCTGGTAGAACCATTGACTCAATCCTTATGCTTGGAGACACCTATAGGAGGAGACTCGATGATCAAACACCTTTGTAGATAGTGTGATCTTACCCTTGGAGGAGAGAGTTTCAGTTGGAACCTCTTGGTGGAAGCGTCGTGGCCTTACGATGTCATTCTCAGTATAGATTGGTTATCTTCAGTCAATGACCAGATTGACTATTTTAGGCGAAGAGTGCGGTGTGTCCGCCATGATGGAACGAGGTTTTACTTTGTTGGAGAAAGGGAAACCCAGGCAGCACAAAATGGGCACATGCATAGGAGGGTGCCACCGATCACTCAAGAGTTGGCAACCCTTACCCTCGGAGTAGTAGATGTTGTGAGCTCTCAGTTCCCAGTAGTGGTGGTAGAGTATGGGGTCGTCTTTCCCAAAGATGTTCCAGGATTACATCCCCACCGGAAAATTGACTTCTGCATCGACATACACCCCAGGATGAAACCAGTTTCCTCATCAGAATATCGGATGGCTCCCGGAGAGCTTCGCGAGCTAAGGATGCAGTTGGAGGATTTGCAGAGTAAGGGTTTTGTAAGACCCAACGTCTCACCCTGGGCGTCCCCAGTCTTGTTTGCCAAGAAGGTAGACAGGAGTTTGAGGTTGTGTGAGGATTACCAGCGCCTGAACCAGGTGACAGTGAAGAACAAGTATCCACTGCCAAGGATCAATGACCTTTTCAACCATCTAAGAGGGGCACAATGTTTCTCGAAGGTTTACCTTCGATCAGGCTATCACCAGCTACGAGTGAGGGATGAGGATATACCGAAGACGACTTTCAGATGTCGCTACGATCACTTAGAGTACTTGGTGATGCTTTCTGGAATGAAGAACGCCCCTTCTATGTTAATGTGACTAATGAACCATATCTTCCAGTCATACTTGGACTGGTTCGTAGTGGTCTTCATCGAAGACATCCTTGTGTACTCGGTGTCAGAGGAGGAGCACACGAGACACCTGCAGATGGTTCTGGATGTACTCCGGGATCACCATCATTTTGGGAAGCTCTCAAAGTGCCAGTTCTAGATTCAGGAGGTCCAATTTCTGGGACATGTCATCTTAGTAGATGGAGTAGCCGTGGACCCAACCAAGGTGGAGGCTGTGTTAGCATGGGTGCCACCTCGGAGCGTGACGGAGGTGCGAAGCTTCCTTCGGTTGGCAAGGTATTACCGGAGATTCATTACTGATTTCTCCCGGATATCAGCACTGATGATGGGCTTGACCAGGAAGGGGAAACCCTTCTTGTGGACGGAGAAGTGTCAGTAGGCTTTCGAGCATTTGAGACCGAGTTTAACGAGCGCCCCAGTCTTGAGATTTCCAAAGGAGGCTGTCGAGTACGTAGTTTTCTATGACGCATCAGGGACCAGACTCGACTGTGTCACGACCTGTCCTCGGGGCCCATGCCGTGACTACCCCAAGCCCGCCTTCCATAGGCCAGGGGCTGGAGACTAGTACCAAAGGCATAAACCTGATAAAGGGAAGGCATGACATTTATATAAGTAAAAAAACACACAACAGAGTACATATGATGAAGTAAACACTAAGTAAACTGAGAACAAAAGAAAGTGCTAGAAAGTAAATGGACCAGAATACAAACCCAACTAAAAGTAATGTACAACTGAAATGAAAGTATAGCAGCAGAAAAGTAAAATAGCAACACTGAGCCGTCTACTGGAAATCCCACCCAAAGGGTGGGTACAGATAGTCACCTCAGCTCCTTGGGTCTGGCTGTCTGCTCTGTGTATGTATCACCCAGTGGTCCACCTCATGGTACTTTCCAGCTCCAGGATCCTCCACCACGATCAGCGTTGTCCGTCGTCTGCATCCAACACAACATTGTGCGGGCATAGCCTGTGCAGGGGTGAGTATACGATACTCAGTAGGGACCTCAAGACCCCCGTAGGTCTCCCAGAATCCAAGAAGGATAAACCCCAAAGGATAAATATAAACACGAGATAACAATTAACCCTACATAGGTATATTCCCATACATATACCTAAGTCATCAAACCCAGATCGTCTCCAACTCTCGAGCCCAAGAACAACCCAGTCCACACAGGAAAGTACAACCCAATCCACAAAGGATAACACAACCCAATCCACACAGGAAAGAACAACCCAATCCACAAAGGATAACACAATCCAATCCACACAGGAAGGCAAGTCAATCGTATCATGGATAATGATTGAAAGTAAAGACTCAGCTCACACAGGTATCCATTTACAAAGAATGGTGGAGATGATTAGATGTAGCCTCTGAATCATCTCCTCTGCCAAACCCACGTAGGATCCAAGTAGAGTAGTCGTCACTATCGAACCCCCAATGGATCCAAGTATATTAGTCATCGCTGCCGAACCCAGGGAGGATCCAAGTATAAGAGTCATTTTCGTTGAACCCATAGAGGATCCCAACATGGAAGTTGAACCCACGGAGGATCCCAGTACAGTAGTCATCCTCGTCAAACCCATAGAGGATCCCAATACGGTAGTCTTCCTCATCGAACCCACGGCGGATCCCAGTATGGTAGTCCTCCTCGTCGAACCCATAGAGGATCCCAGTACGATAGTCATCCTCGTCGAACCCACGGAGGATACTAGTACGGAAGTCATCCTCGTCGCAACTGGCTCTAGGGTTCCCACACACAGTACGCTCGATTCCAGGAGGGTCCGCTCCACAAGCCAAGAGGGTCGATACATCAACTGACAGGAAGTCCAGATTTGATGTATCCCAAAGTTCTATCTCGTCAAAAGGAACTCAACGCAACAGGCGACACGTCAATCAGACGCCCTGCCTGAGAGTTATTGGATTTTTCGTCCTAGGGGACCGGTTGGTTTTTAAGCTAAAACCAACCTAACCGTACTCCAACTGCGTCCAAACTTTGAGCAGAGTAAGCCAAAAGAACCATCTCACTAAGAGGAATCCAACAAAGTAGACGACATGCCAATCAGATGTCCGGAGCTCAACTTATAAGCGTTTCCGCTCCGAGGGCCCGGTTAGTTTCGTGTTCGAACCAACCCGGCCATAACCAAGGTTCCCTGAAACATTGAGTGTAATATAAAGAAATGACCATCTCGATCCACGTATCCCAACACAACTGACGGTGCGTCGATCAGAGGACCGTAGCCCATGTTATGTGCGTTTGAACGGATCTGTCCGAAAACAAGGGCTTTGGGCCCGGTTCGACCCGACCCAATAATCCCTGGGTCGGCCCAGCCCAGCCGGCACGGCCCGCCCCAACCAGCGCGGACCGGCCTGCCTCGGAGGTCCAGCCCAGCGCGGGCGGAATGACCTTGCGTGGGCAGCCTGGCCCGACGCAGCCCGACCCACGTGGCCGGCGGCTCGACTTTCAGCCGAGCGGGATGCGGGGGGGGGGGGGGGGGGGCTGCCCCCCCCCCCCCCCTTGATTGAGAAATGGCCAGCCAATTAAGGCCTGCCTTAATTGAACACATGGGACCCGAGGGGTCCCACCTCCAACTAGCGCCAGCGGCCCGCTCCCCCGAACCGCCGCGGCCATAGGTCGCGGCTCCTCCCCCTCCGACATGGCACAACGGTGCCGCGCCCCTCCACCGTGGCCCGCCCTGGCCGTGGCCCTCCATGGTTCTCTAGCATGGCACGATGGCACTGCACCCCTCCGCCGCGGCCCTCCAAGGTTCTCTGGCATGGCGCGATGGCACCGCGCCCCTCCGCCGCGGCCCACCCTTGGCCGCGGCTTCCTCCGGTTTCACTGGAGTAGCACGACCGCACCGCGCTCCTTCATCGCGGCCCGCTCCGGCCATGGTTCTCTCATTCCCACAAGGTGCAATGGCACCGCGTCGCCTCTGTTCCAAACCACAATGGCGATCGACGACAAAAAGGGTAGGAGGTTTGGCCGTATTCGTGCGGTCTGACCTCCTCCCGTTATATTGATAACAGGCGGCCAGAAAATTAATGAAGAACGTCATATTAATATTGAACGTAAAATCAACCCCTACCTCAAAGAAATTCACGGAAGCTAGCATTGTGGAAAATGGCCTCGCGAGGTGAGGCTCCATATATATCGATGGAGAACGTCCAAGGAGGAAGCTGCGTCTCCCTTTCTTTGACGTGGAGAGAAGACGGAACGACGTGTCAGCATTCTTCATGTTCTTCAAAGAGGAAGATGAAGTTCTTCAAAGTAAAGAGCTCTCCCTCTCTCAATTCTCCACACAACACAACAACCCAAAAATAAAATAAGGCTTTGCCTTATTTTATTTACACATGCCAAAATTTCAAAACAACAAATGTTAAATTCTCTTAATTAATTAATCTTGAATAGACTAATTAATTGGATTTCAAGTTGTAAACTTTATTAAGGGGTTTGAAAAGTTAGAATAATTTGAAGGGGTGGGGATCATGTGGGCCCCACCTCAAAAATATCCTAATAAAGAGGGGTTAGTATTTTAGTGGGTCCCACACCAACTCCCACACATGGGTTTAAACCACTTTATAGAGAAATAAAATAAAATTGTAAAACAATTATATTTTATTCCTCACTTTTTTTAATAACTCCTCCCGAGCAAATACACCTTCGGAAAAGGTGCTCATAAGAAATTACCGGCGCTGCAGTTTCATTGGTGCCCTCAGATTTCGATTCCGAGCACCGGTTCCAAGGTTAGAAAAACCCGCTCGTTCGTTCACTGAACGTACCTGAACTAATCTTCGGAAAATTATTTTGGGCACACCGGGCCTCAGAATCAGGTGCCGTCAGAAAACATACTCATAAAATCCAAATGAAATTAACAAAAAAAATTCCTTGAAATTTATGGGTCTTTACATTACTACCACCTCAGGGCTTTACGTAGCCATAAAGCTGCATAAAAAACTAGGGAAACAAATGGGGGTACTGTGCACGCATTTGAGCCTCCCGCTCCCATGTGCTCTCCTGGAGGTTCCCATGCTACCACCTGATGTGCACTAGAGTAATCGACCGTCCACATAGGACCCACTCCTATCGATCTTCGATCTCCACCGGAACCTCCACCAATGTAGCTCCGTCATCGATGTCTAGCTCCCCATAGTCGATGATATGTGTCGGATCGTGCACATATATCCTCAGCTAAGATACGTGAAAGACATCGTGCACCTGGTGAAACTGAGGTGGAAGATCTAGGTGATAAGCCACCTCGCCTATCCTGCTAAGAACCTGGAATGGTACGATGAAGCGCAGAGATACCTTGCCGCCTCGGCCAAAACTCCTTAGACCCCATCGAGGTGAGACCCATAAGAAGACATGGTCGCCACCCTCGAACTCCAGTGGTCTCCATCTCCTATAATCATAGGACATAGTCTGCTCTATGCAGTCTTCATCTTCTCATGGATGATATACACTTTCTCTGATTCTACACGTACTAACTTCAACACTATCCACAGAGGATATCTGAAAAGCGGCTAGCTGATCCGTCGCCACTCCAAGTAGCTGGATTCTTGACCTCCTGCTGAGAGAATCAGCTACTACGTTCCCCTTCCTACGAGTATAATCTATCTCAAAGTCATAGTCCTGGAGGAACTCGAGCCATTGCCGCTCTCTAAGGTTCATGTCCTTCTGAGAGAGGATACACCTGAGACTAATGATTTGGTTAGAATCATAAACCGTTCGCTTGACAAACAACGGGTGAGACTAGCCGTTTGTAAGTACTCATCTCTACCCTTCTTCATCTATGATCTACTAGAGCCACTGAGATTCCTCCTCTATCAAAAAGAGAAATCTGGTCTCATCCCCTGGATGAACCACCTTCTTTGCCTAATACAGTCAATCCTGACATGAACGGTACTATTTCATCCCATGGAAGATGTTGTAAGGACTCGACGCTACTACCAAGAGATCCAACCATTACTCTCACCTCCAAGGGTCAAGTCACACTGTCGGCAGCAGTGTGTGGTCACTAGGTCTCCTCTAGTATGAATCTCGGAAGTGAGGGTCAAGTCAATGGTTTTAATCGGAACCTCTCAGTATCAACTACATAGAAAGGACATGGAAGAAAACTTCACAAGAACATGTGTCTTTTATTACTGTAGCTCAAGGTACAAAGACACAAAGCATCCAAAAACAAAACATCAACAAAGCTAGAAGCATCATGAACAAAATTCTCAATGACTGGAGCTAGTCCCGCTCCTGTCTATCTGCTCTCGGAGCTCCATGGTCATAGGCCTCAGCTGCCTATAGCTGAGCTCTCCCCTGTCCACCCGTTACCTACGGTTGGGGTGGTCTTCCTGGTTGTGGTGGTGGTAGTGCCTCAAAGCGTCGCCCACCATCCGCTGCTTAGCCAGCTCCTCTGCCTCGTCCGCCTGCTCCCTGCGGACCGCCACATTCGAACATCTGCCTGGAAGGTCCCTCTACTGCCTACTGCTCATCTGCAAGGTGGGTCAGGTAGTCTCGATCCATGTGACCCTACCCACCGCATGCATAGTAATGCCTGCTCCTCGTGTGGCTGACTCTCCTTCGTGTGCCCCGTACAATCGAATCTGCAACCTGAGATTGCTCATCTTATGGCCTGGACCACTTGGACCTCTACGTCAACTGTCTATTGCCAGCTATAGAAGACTCTGCTATGGGTCATCCTGCGGAGGTTCTCTCCACTAGTGACTGCTCAGTGAGAAAACTCTCTACTATAAGGGCTCTCTCCAGCACCCCTGCCTACATCGGGATGTTGAGGGAGATCATCGAAGCCTTGATCTCATGCCTCATTCCCTACTCGAAGGTCTGGGCCCGGAAGAATGGGCCCTGTACCATGTCCATGGAGTAGCGTGAGAGATCGGTAAACCTCGTCGAGTACTGGGCTACCATCATGCTTCCCTTCCGTAGCTGTAGTAGCTCCTGAATGCGCACCGCACGGAGGGTGGCTGGAACAAACTCCGAGAAGAAGAGGTTCTCGAAGTCCTTCTAAAGAAGTGATTCCTTGTCATGAACCTAGAGCATCAGGCTCCACCATCTACCTACTGCCACGTGTAGGAGACTCACCGCAAGGATCACCATGAGGTCAGCTAGTTTCCCTACTAACATGAAGATGCGAACGACAGCCTCCAGCCAATCCTCGGCGGCCTGAGGGTCCGTCTCTCTGCGGAACCTGGCCGGTCTCTGATGCTAAAACTCATGTAGTGCACTCAGGCGACATGCACTCTCAACTGCTGGGGCTGGTAGTATTGGTGGCTCGACGGGTAGAGGTACTGCCAATGCCTCCGCTGTAAAGGGGCCCTAAACCGAGGCCTCGTCACTCGGTGGGCTGCCGTCTCGCACAAAGCTTGGAACCCTAGCTGGCTGCCATCGTGGGGCCATCATGAATTGAAACAGGTGCGCCACAGTTAATACAGTATACCTGGTGAGCTGACACAAAGTAATCACAAAGAAAACTTTTGAAACACACATGCAATCAATGTTTTCGTGCATTGAGTCAGAAATCAGAAGTCAGGGTCCTAGTGTATGGATACGTCAGCCATCGCACCATCACTAGACTCCCTGGACTGTTAAACACACTCAATAATCTAAACATTATTGCTTCATAGAGAAGAAATTATCAGAGTCCCATGTTCTACGGTAGAACCGTCTCCTCTGATACCAATTTGTCATGACCCGTCCTCAGGGCCTGTGCCATGACTACCCCAAGCCCGCCTTCCATAGGCCAGGGGCTGGTGACTAGCACCCAAGGTGTAAAACCTGATAAAAGGAAGGCATTGCCTTTATATAAGTAAAAAAACACACAACATAGTACGTAAGATGAAGTAAACACTATATAAACTGAGAACAAAAGTAAGTTCTGGAATGTAAATGGGCTAGAGTATAAATCCAACTGAAAGTAAAGTACAACTGAAAAGGAAGTACAACAGGAGAAAAGTAAAACAGCAACACCGAGCCATCCACTGGAAATCCCACCTGAAGGGTGGGTACAGATAGTCCCCTCAGCTCCTCGGGTTCGGCTGTCTGCTCCGTGTATGTATCACCCAATGGTCCACCTCCCGGTACCGTCCAGCTCCACGAGCCTCCACCACGATCAGCGCTGTCCGTCGTTTGCATCCAACACAACATTGTGCGGGCATATCCCGGGTAGGGACGAGTATACGATACTCAGTAGGGACCCCGAGACCCCCGTAGGTCTCCCAGAATCCAAGAAGGATAAAACACAAAGGATAAATATAAACACGAGATAAAAATTAACCCTACTTAAGTATATGCCCATACATATACTTAAGTCATCAAACCCAGACCGACTCCAACTCTTGAGCCCAAGCACAACCCAGTCCACAAAGGAAAGCACAACCCAGTCCACAAAGGATAACACAACCCAATCCACATAGAAAAGAAAAACTCAATCCAAAAAGGATAACACAATCCAATCCACATAGGAAAGAAAGTCAATCATATCATGGATAATGATTGAATGTCAAGACTCAGCTCACATAGGTATCCATTTACGAAGAGGGGTGGCGATGATTAGATGTAGCCTCTGAATCATCTCCTCTACTGAACCCATGTAGGATCCAAGTATAGTAGTCATCGCTGCCGAACCCACGTAGGATCCAAGTATAGTAGTTGTCGCTGCCGAACCCACAAAATATCCAAGTATAGTAGTCATCGTCGTCGAACCCACGGAGGATCCCATCATTGTAGTTGAACCCACGGAGGATCCCTGTATAGTAGACATCCTCGTCGAACCCGTGAAGGATACCAGTACGGTAGTCATCCTCATAGAACCCACAGAGGATCCCAGTATAGTAGTCCTCCTCATCGAACCCACGGGGGATCCCAGTACGGTAGTCGTCCTTGTCGAACCCATGGTGGATCCTAGTACGGAAGTCAACTTCGTCGCAGCCAGCTCTAGGGTTACCGCACACAGCATGCTCGATTCTGGGAGGGTCTGCTCCACGAGCGAAAAGGGTTGATACATCAACTGACACGAAGTCCGGAGTTGATGTATCCCAAAGTTCTGTCTCGTCAAAAGGAACTCAACGCGACAGACGACACGTCAATCGGACGCCCGGTCTGAGAGTTATTGGCTTTTTCGTCCCACGGGCCCGGTTGGGTTTTAAGCTAAAACCAACCCGACTGTACTCCAGCTATGTCCAAACCTCAAGAAGAGTAAGCCAAAATAACTGTCTCACTAAGAGGAAACCAACAAAGTCGATGGCACGTCATCCGGACGTCCGGATATCAAGTTATAAGCGTTTCCGCTCTGAGGGCCCGGTTGGTTTCATGTTCGAACCAACCCGGCCATACCCATGGTTCTCTAAAACCCTGAATTTAATATACCAAAACGACCGTCTCGATCCATGTATCCCAATTAAACTGATGGTACATCGATCGGAGGTCTGTAGCCCAAGTTATGGTCGTTTTAATAGATCTGTCTGAAAACAGGGGGTTTGGGCCCAGTCCGACCCGACCCAATACCCCATGGGTCAGCCCGAACCGGTGCGAACCGACCCAGTTCTGGGTCCGGACTAGTTTAGCGCAGCCCGACCCGCCGTGGGGGTCTAGCCCGGTGCAGGCGGCCCGACCCGGCACACGCAGCCAGGCCCGATGCCCGCATCCCAGCCCGGCGTGCGCGGTTCGGCCCGACGCGGGCGGCCCGACCTGGCGCGGGCATCCCGGCCCGGCGCGGGCAACCCGGCCCGGCACGGGTGGCCCGACCCGGCGCATGCGGCCCGACCCGTAGGGCCAGCGGCTCGGCTTTTGGCCGAGCTGGATGCGGGGGGGGGGGGGGGGGCTTGAGAAACGGCCGACCAATTAAGGTCGGCCTTAATTGATCCCACAGAACCCAAGGGGTCCCACCTTCAGCTGGCGCTAGCATCTGGCTTAGCCGGCCGCTCCCCCGAACCGCTACGACCATAGGCCGCAGCTCCTCCCCGTCAGGCGCGGCCCGCCCTCGGTCGCGGCTTCCTCCGGTTTCACTGGCGCTGCGCGACGGCGCCACGCTCTTTCGTCACGGCCCGCTCCGGCCGCGATTCTCTCGTTCCCGCCTGGTGCAATGGCACCGCGTCGCCTCCATTCCAAACCACAACGACGATCAACAACAAAAGGGGTGGAGGTTCGGCCGTGTTCGTGTTGTCCGACCCTCTCCCT
Organism: Viscum album; assembly: GCA_963277665.1. Lineage (NCBI taxonomy): Eukaryota > Viridiplantae > Streptophyta > Magnoliopsida > Santalales > Viscaceae > Viscum > Viscum album. Next base: position 1,443,499,180 of record OY728151.1, on the reverse strand, counting down.
TTATATTGATAACAGGCGGCCAAAAAATTAACGAAGAATGTAAAATTAATCTCGAACGTAAAATCAAACCCTACCTCAAAGAAATTAGCTAAAGCTAGCGTTGCGAAAAAGGCGTCGTGGGGTGAGGCTCTGTATACGTTGATGGAGAACGTCCGAGGAGGAAGCAACGTCTCCCTTTCTTTGACATGGAGAGAAGACATAACGACGTGTTTGCGTTCTTCGCATTCTTCAAAGAGGAAGATGAAGTTCTTCAAAGTAAAGACCTCTCCCTCTCTCAATTCTCCACACAACACAAAAACCCAAAATAAAATAAGGCTTTTACTTATTTTATTTACACATGCCAATATTTCAAAACATCAAAAGTTAAATTCTATTAATTAATTAATCTTGAAAAGACTAATTAATTGGATGTTAAGTTGGAAAATTTATTGAGGGTTAGAGGAGTTAGAAGAATTTGAAGGGGTGGGGCTCGTGTGGGCCCCACCTCACAAATATCCTAATCAAGAGGGGTTAGGATATTAGTGTGTCCCTCCCCAACTCCCACACAAGGGTTTAAACCACTTAGTAGAGAAATAAAATAAAATTGTAAAACAATTATATTTTATTCCTCACTTTTTTTAACAACTCCTCCCAAGAAAACGCACCTTAGGAAAAGGTGCTCATAAGCAATTACCGGCGCTGCAGTTTCATTGGTGCCCTAATATTTCAATTCCGAGCACCGGTTCAAAATTTAGAAAAACCCGCTCATTCGTTCACTGAATGTACGTGATCTAAACTTCTGAAAATTATTCTGAGAACACTGGGCCTCAGAATCAGGTTCCGTCAGCAACTGAGTACTTGTAAAATCCCAAAGAAATTAAGAAAAAATTTTCCTTTAAATTTACGGGTCTTTATAGGCTGTGTCCTGATGTAGCGAAATGCAGTGATTGCTTATGGTTCGCGCCAGCTTAGGCCACATGGGCAGAACTATGCGGCCCATGATCTCGAGTTGGCAGTAGTAGTATTCGCATTAAAGATGTGGTGACACTACCTTATGGGTGAGAGGATTATTGTCTACTCTAACCACAAGAGACTCAAGTACATCTTCTCATAGAAGGATTTAAATCTGCGGCAGAGGCGTTGACTAGAGTTCCTCGAGGACTTTGATTTCGAGATCATCTATACTCCTGGAAAGGGGAACAAGGTGGAAGATGCTCTTAGCCGAAGGTTGATCTCACAGCTATTGAGTGGGGCGACACAGCAGTTATCCGAATTACAGTTATCCTTCATGGATGGGAAGGATACAACTTGCCTACAGTTGATGGTTGTCACCCCTCCACTTTTACAGCGAGTTAGGGAGGCATAGCTTGGGGATGTCGACTCTGTAGCTTTACGTGCTCAGTTATCCACGTGACATACACCTGATGGATATTCGTAAGGTGGAGAGAATGTGCTTATTTTTAGAGCACACACTATTGTTCCAGTGGCATTGCTGGAGGAGATCCTGAGGGAGTTTCATACACCCCCTTTGGCGGTACATCCTGGAGTAGTAAATATGTACCGGGATCTCCGACGATAGTTCTGGTGGTCAGGCATGAAGAGGGTAGTAGTGGAGTTCATTTCTTGATGCCTCACATGCCAGCAGGTGAAGGATAAGCACTAGGTTCCAGTGGGATTAGCTCACCCCTGGAATTTCCAGAGAGGAAGTGGGATAGAATATAAATGGACTTCATGAAAGGCTTACCACAGATGTCCAAGAGGCATGATTCCATCTGGGTGATGGTTGACTGACTCACCAAGTCATCCAACTTCCTATATATCAGGGAGCAGAGTTCTGTAGAGAGCTGGGGATGCCTCTACGTGCAAGAGATAGTTTGGCTTCATGGCATCCCCTTGACTATAGTCTTAGACCGAGATGCCCTCTTCACATCCCGGTTGTGGAAAGGATTGCAGGGGGATTTTGGGACTCATCTACGCTTGAGCATAGCATTTTATCCCCAGACAGATGGTCATATGGATAGGACCATTCAGGTTCTGGAGGATATGTTGTGATCATGTATCTTGGACTTTGGTCATAGTTGGGAGGACCACCTACCACTGGTGGAATTTGCATACAACAATAGCCACCACTCTACCCTGGGTGTGGCACCATTCGAGGCCTTGTATGGGAGACCCTTCCAGTCACTGCTTTGCTGGATCAACCCCAGATAGTCAGCACTCATGGGTCCATAGTTAGTGCGAGCCACCACAAAGAAGGTGCAGATCATCCAGGAGCGGATGAAGACTTCACAGAGCCAGCAGAAGTCTTATGCTGATAGGCAATAGAGACCTCTAGAGTTTGAAGAGGGAGACCGTGTCTTTCTTCGGGTCTCACCTCGATGAGGGTTATAGAGATTTGGCCGAGGCGGCAAGCTATCTCTGAGGTTCATCGGAACTTTCCAGATTCTATGCAGAGTTGGCCAGGTGGCGTACCGCCTAGCTCTACCACCACAGTTGTATCAGGTACATGTTGTCTTCTAGGTGTCACAGCTGAGGAGGTACGTGCATGACCCATCACACATCATCGACTGTGGCGAGATGGACATCGAGGATGGAGTGACCTTTGCTGAGTACCCGGTGGAGATCGATGATCAGTAGGATAGGATCCTTCGTGGGCGATCGATTCCCTTGGTGCGCGTCCAGTGGCAACACGAGAATATTCAGGATAGCATGTGGTAGAGGGAGGCTCAGATCCGTGCCCATTACCCTATTCTTTTTGAGTAGCCCTTGTTTTGGCTTTTCGGGGACGTAAAGCCCCAAGATGGGGAGAATGTAATGTCTCTGATTTTTCTGTTTATTAATTTAAATATTATATGGAATTATTTAGAGACCGAGCATGAAGAATACACATCATTCCAAGTTCCAGTGAACCCGGAATGGTGGTTTGAACTTTTTTTAGTTATGTGAGTCGGTGCTTGTGTGCGGTTGTGGTAGTTTCCAAACGGATGCCCGGATTAAAAATCTGAGGGCACCGTTACGTCCGAGATGACGACTTTACCTAAGAATGAGCTTAACCTCGACTGGTGCGGGTCGAGGGAGAAAGTTTATTTTCCGATGTTTTAAGTAAAATAAAATAAAATAAAATATCAAGTTTATTTTATTTCATTTAAGGAAACATCGGCTGCGGTGAGACAATGACATAACTGTTTCCTAAATTAATGGTGTGTCATAATGACTTCAAAATGGAAATTTGACGTCATTAATACTACCTCATAATTAAGTGTCAATATTGTTTCCCTTTTTAATGGGTTGAACAATTGTTGATCATTGGCAACGTTTGAGAGGAACCTCTGCCGAATCCGTGAGGCATTGGAGAGAATTCTCAGCGAAAGCGACGACAGATCGAAATCGAGGATCGCTGCGCCGACGTTGAAGGATCCAGACGACAACGACAACGCGGTGCCTTCTTCAATGATCAATCCTTTCGAAAGGTAGGGGTTTGTTATTTCAATTTCTTTTCTCTGTTTTGAGTTTAAACAAAGTACAAGGATCAACCACGAACAAGTTGATCTGTAGATTCATACGTTCTTGTGGGAGGGTTTTCTTTGGGATGATTTCGGGGAAGTTTGATCCATGTTGTTTTATTGTTTGATCCTGTCCCGTTAAAGCCTACTAACGGGAGCGGATCAACGCCGTGATGAATGATGTCGGAGGTTCATTCCTCAATTTGTTTATTGGATTTCATCCCCATTATTTCCTCATGAATTATTCGCGTTCTTCGCGGGGCGACGAACAACAGATTGTTTCACATCTGTTTTGTGACCCAACGATCCCAAATCGAAGGTTCGACACCGCAACGACCTTGTGGAGGTGTGGTGACGATGGTGGATGAAGAATCATACCAGATCAGGAAAGGGAGTTGTTCGAGCATTCTTCACGTGGGAAGATCAAATCATGTTTTTTGGGGCGATCGGAGGCCTGAAAATGATAGAAGCATCTTCGTGGTGTCGGGGCGACCAAAACCTGGATGTTTTGTGACGATCGGACGGCCGGATCGATGCTCAGTGCACCATGGGAGGCACACTAGTGAAGGGAGTTGTTTCTGGAAATTTCCAGAACACACGACATGTACTTCCGAAGAACATGCCGTGTAGTACTGGCGGCTGCTAGGGTTTCAGGGGCCAGAGAGAAATCACAGGGCGTGTGACCTTGGTCACACGGTGTGTAGGAATTTCCCCGAAGCTCGGCGTGTATTTGGGGAATACACGGACACGGGATAAGCTACACGGATTCAGGTGGCACGGCGTGTACAACACGACGGAAGTGGCTATGCGGAGCTCGGTGTATATCTCGCAGATAGGCAGTCTCGGGATTGAGTACACGACTGTGTACTCCATTACATGGCCAGACGAGGCTAGTAACACGGGTCACCCCATGTGAAGATTACATGGGTTGGAGTACACGGGTTGATGGATGTGTACGTGCACATGGCCAGAGTACACAGAGCCAACCCCAGTTACCCAAACACGACATGTACACCATATTACACGCTATGTACTTAGTTTTTCTACACGACCAGACTTTGACACAGGCCATTGTACACGGGCAGTACTCGGGGTCAGACAACACGGCGTGTGTCTTTTCTACATTCCGTGTAATTTTTGGAAAACGACATGGTCCTTTCGTTCACCATACCCTGGAAATATTTCGTTTGGGTTAGTTCCCCTTCTTCTCGTTCCCCTGAAGGTCAGGCATCATTTCCCACTCAGAAGTATGATCCCTTCAGCAGGAATTTCTGTGATAGAGTCAGGCATCCATCCAAGAGGCCCGGATCGAGATCCTATATCCATTCCTGACCCTAGGTAGAGTTAGGCATCGATGTGACCAACCTTACCGGGCGTTGATCCTCTACCTTGCTAGTGTATCACCTAACTAGTGAATCCAGATGATTTGTGGTACCCGCCATGGCCATGGCAGTGATCCTCATATGTGTATCGTGATCTTCCCCACTTAGGAGTGTGTCTCCCGTAATGAGTGCCTCTACCTACTGTAACCTTTCCAATCAAGAGTGTGTCTCCCGTAATGAGTGTAGATATCTCTCGTGATGGTTCTCGACGAATAGCACTTCTCGGATGGACATCATCAGAGCCATAAGACTCATAGAGTGTGTTCTCCCAGAACGAGTGCATCACTGAATCTTCGAACAGAATCCCTAACGGGGGTATACGGTTGTGTGACTTGTCTATAGACCACGGGTCTGGGTTTTGAGTATATCTGGTTGGTTATATATGTTCTGTAGACATATACTGTGCACAGCTGACTATACCTTTACTTGGTGTACTGCTTTGTGGTTTTTGGGGTCCTCTACTGAGTATTGTTATACTCACCCCTGCACGGGCTTCGCCTGCATTTCTGTTGTCTTGTGCAGACGAGAAACCTTTTGATAGAGTCCAGGGCGGACCAGGACAGGACCGAGCTTTCAGAGTTCCCTACAGGACGAGGCGTTCCTACGGCTACGAGCGGCAGTCCCCGTAACTTTTTTTCTTATAGGTTGGACTTCGCAATTTTCAGACTTTTTTTTTGGTGGGATTGTAATCTAGCCCAGTTTACTTTTACAGTACTCTACCTTTCGTCATACTCTATTGGTTGGGGTTTAGTTGTATTCATGCATTTTGTTCCCTAGTGTTTTACATTTCAGCATTTGTGTGCTTGGAGATGTGTGCGTGTGTATAGGTACTTAGGCAATGCCTCCCATGTTAGTGATATGCCTACTCGGTGCTAGTCACCAGCCCCTGGCCTATTGGAGGAAGGCTTGGGGAGTCACGGTGTAGGCCCCCCTGGGATGGGTCGTGACAAAAATAATTAATGGCAATAATTTAATCAATATACCTCTCTTTTAATAATTGAATGTAAATGAGGTAAATTATTAATTATTTTATTTTTTATTTTTAAAAAACATGGAACCAGTAATGTCAAGCCCTTTTACAAGACCATTATGTATCATGTAAAACCCATATATTTTGGAAAACGATTTCATCTCTTGAGCCTACTGATGCATCATGAATCTATCTATAACCACACCCTAACCATTACATACCTATAAAAATATTTTTTCATATATAATAGTAAATTTAAATAATAAACAATATTCCATATCAAAAAACTATATTGAATGAATGACACTGATTTGTTAATTATTTCCCAGTTAATCAAATAACTTTCAAAGTAATTATTATATGTAAAATGATATATGGTTTATGAAATAATAATATAAATCATATAAAAATATTTATATTCAATGAAATTTATAATGAAGAATTATATCCATAAAGTTATTGTTTCAAGGTAAAATTTATAATCACAAATAGAAGTGAAATTTCAAAGATAATCATTAAGATAATTCTTGAGGAAAATAATATTTAAACATCCCAAACTGTCCCATACCACTTGAAACATTTAAATAATAATTAACATGGAGGAATTTTTTTAATACATTTAGGAAAAATGATTCATGGTATAATTTATTGAAATGGGAAGTAGATACACAACTCAAAATAAGTTAGTGGTGTATATGGTGTATGCCTCATAGAAATAAAAGTAAGACAAGAATCTATTACCTTAACATTTATTTATATTTTATGGTATTTATCCTCCTTTATAGTGGTTTCAAATATCTTTATAACTATTACCAAAACCAAACTCATGTTTATATTATCATATATTAACTTTTTATAATACTTTATTACATATTTGTTAGCACTTATTCATTATTTTGACTACTTTGGGTGTAAACTACAAAGTTTTATCAAGAATGTTTTGAGCTTTAATTTTTTGTTACTATTAATTATATCATGATTTCATAATATAAATAATTTAAACAATTAATTAATTGTAATATATATTCAGTACAATTTTTTTATAATAATCTACATTGTTTGGAGTTAATAAATAAAATTCATTGTTCATAGAGATGGTAGGTCGTACGAATGCATTAAAACTAATTTCATTTCAACATCAAAATAACATAATGAAAATTAAATGATATATATGTATATTATAATTTTATTGTTATAAATATGTTATAAATGTTATATAGGTTTTTTAAAATCATCCTTAATACGTTCCATGTACATCGTGAATGAGTCATATCACTTTGAGGAGGCGGTAGTCCACTCTTCCACAAATGATTTTTTATATTTACATAAAATGAAAAGTTTAAGGGTATGTTTTATAAAAGAATTATTGAATAATAAAGGAAAAATAAATATAATATATTATATATATACATATTTTTTTTTTCATTATTTCCACCATGAGAGGTTTTAAAGAAAAAATGAACAATCATCTTTCGTGAGGTAGAAATTCCTCACAAATAGAAACAATATGTTCATTACCCATTAGATAGAAGTGTGTGTATGTGTATAAAGAAACCATATAATAAATTCATACTATTTTGTTGAGTATACTGGTGTTTTTATAAAATAATGAAATAATAATATTTGGGGAATTGGAGAATGGAAATTAAACTAAAAAGCTCAAAGAAGTCTGTTACCTCTTAATCAGGTAACTCATTTTGGTTTTCACCAAAGGTATTCATCAGATTGATTTATGAAGAAAGGGAGGATTCTAGGATGAGGAGAGGGCTGTTTGGGAGAAATTTTAGTAGATCTTGGTCGATCTAATGTGGCTTGAGAGGTGTTAGTAAGGGGTATAGTTCTTGCCTTTTTTTAGTGGTGGGGGAGTGACACTCTTGTAAATAAAAAAATGTATCCATTAATGAGAGACCTACCTTACCTAAAATTCCAAAAAATTAAAAAATAAAGGATTAACGGTGATAAATTGTCTATTAAAATCTCCACCACAAAAAATATGTACCTTTTAATAATTTGGTTCCTTATCTTATATGACACCACAATTTTATCATTTTAGTTCGTATTAAAGAATTTAGTTTTATAATCTAAGTAATTTATCCATTAAGATTAATATAAAGTGAAATATAATAAAAAATATATATCCAGTTAATTATTAATATTATATATAATTTTTAAAATAAAAATACCATGTTTTTTGGAAATTAATTTTAAAACAAGCACATGTGACGTGCCAAAAAAATGTTTAAACCTGGACTGTGTAAACAACATTTTTATATTATATTGGACAATATGTTATTAATAAAATACCAGTTGGTACACTAATAGGAAATATTTAATATTTGTTTAATCTTAAGAATTTATTTTTATAATATAGTATTTTATAATTTTTAAATCATTTAATAAAATAATATTTATCATGAAATAACAAAATTATCAATTTTGAAATTATTTATTTAATTTTAATTTTCAAATTTCAAATAATTATTGGAATAAAAATATATTAAGTTAACATATTTTTAAAATAATATATTCATCAAAAAAATAATTAAATATAATAATTAAATCAATATGCATCACTTTTACTATTTAGAGTATCATTTATTTTAGTTAATTATTAACTAAATAATCAAGACGTTGGCGTTTCATAAGAATTTTATGGAACTAAATCATCTCTAAAAATTTATGATTAATTATTATGTTATGAATAACACATTTTATTTTCAAAGGATATGTATAACTAAAAATATTATTTATTTTACATATCTAAATGTTTTATATATGTTAATGGTTTGGAAAGTTCCATTTTTACCTTTTCCTAACTTAACATTTTATATAAGTGAAATCTATTTAATAACATCCAAATAACCAATAAAACTAGAAAAAAGTTGGGATATGGTCGAATTGTTTCCAAAAAATGGATTTTTGCAAAGTGTCCAGGTAATTGTGTTTCTTAAAACTAAGGATTAGTCCCTTATCAATCTAAATCTTACCTTAATCACAGTAATTAATTTTAATCCCTTTCACTAATTTTTTTTTCAAAATATATGTTGATCTTATTATCCAAAAATATTGTAGTGATTAAAATAATTTATGTTGATTTTTTAATTTTCAAATCATAAAAGTGAGAAAATGAAGATTAACAAAAATCCAGCATACGTGGTGAGAAAGTGTGTTTTTATATTTCAAACGTTCAAAAGTTCAAAAAGTTTTTATGTCTAATTTTAATTTGAAAATTATTTCAATAACCTAAATAGGCTTAATATTTTTTTATTGAACTAAATTAACTTTAAAAATAAATATAACTTGTAATTTATCATTAATTATTAATTAAATGAAAAGGAAGTTTTTATGTAAAATGCATCATTTTTCTCTATTCATAAAAAATGAAACTTCTCAGAAAATTACAAAAAATAAATCCTAAGATAATTTTGACATTATGAATTCAAAAATTAATTTTATTTTAACAATTAAAATTTATATAATTTCCAAAATGTCATTTTAAAATTGGTATGCTAATAAAAACTCATAAAACTTAGTCTTGTGTGTAACATAATCTAACTCACTGTAGTGTGTAGCATAAGCTTAACATGGTGTTGCGTATAAGGAGAGAAAAAATAATATTTATTCTGATATGAAAATATTGTACTGTATTGGGGTGTTACATCACATATAATGACATTACACGTGTGGTCCAAAGTCTAGTTTGGGGGTGATTTTATACATAATCAATATGATACCTTAAAAAAATAAATTGACGATGAAGAAAGAATCAAATCAAATCCCAGAATAGGTGTAACCTAGAGGTGGAAAATATTGAAAACTCATTTGAAAATATAGTTCATGTATCCCATAATTAAGTAAAATCTAAAGGGAATCTAAGAAAAATAATCCATATATCCTCATCACTAGAAGACTCATGGATGGTGAGATGTCTGATTCGTCATTACTCCAATCAATAAAATCTATTATAAAAAGGTAGCTAGTAGCACTCAGAATACTGTAAACTTCACAAATCTAGATTTTGATAGAAATAAGAATGCATAAATTTTTTAAATGGATACCCTTATGGTACTGAGGAATCATAAACCTCAAATAATTCAACACTGTATAGTTTTTCAGTATCCATGAACCCTCTAAAATACAACAAGGGTAACATACTCAACATAGAAGAACACACACTTAATGAGGTAGTGTGAATGACCTATTAGAAAATGATATCCCCAAATTTGTTAATAAGTGGTATTCAATTACTAGAGTATTGTAATATCCCAAGAACCACGCTTTTGGATAATGTATAGAGAAACAATGTATATTTTTTAAAAATAAAACAAAAAACTGAAAATATATAGTTCAGTATAGAAATGAGGATTGTTTCTAATCAAGGGTTTTGGGGAAAATGAAAATCCATTACAGTATATCAGAGTTTAAATAATTAACATTTAAAAAACTATTTTGACTTCGATCACACTAGATCATTAATAAAGCTAAATTCCATTGTAAATTGTAATGTGCATGTGAAAACATTTTAAAATATAGGGTGAGTATATAATTTCCCATTAAAGGGTTTTAAAAACCATGGAAAATACATTTAGAAATATAATTTAAAAAAATATTTTAAAAGAATTTTCTTTTATATCATGTAAAAAAATTTATAAATAATTTTGATGAATAAAATTCTAGTCTTTTCAAAATATATTACCATATAAAATAATTTTAAAAAACCATTGAAAATAAATATCTCTTTCATGAAATTATTTTATTAAAAATTATAATAACCTTTGAAAAGATAGATTTATTTAAAAATCTATTTCATTTCAATATATTATATCTTCTAAAAAATAAATAGTTCTTTGAAAATGTACTTCATTTAAAAATAATATATATTTTTAAAACATTCGTTGAAATAATTTTTTCTTAATAAAACAATATAATGTTTTTTAGAAAATATGTTGCATGCTCCGAAAAATGAAACTTATGGTCACATGGATTATTATAGGATTTAAAGGGCCAGTCCATCTTATAGGATTTAGCTCACTACCCAGATCTATGTCATTTTGAGAAAGTTTAAGTACTAATTTTTTTTATAAATTCTTTTGATCTTGATTTATTTTTATTTTTCACTGGAGTTTTTTTGACTTTTGAAAATACAACATTGAATACTTATATTAATATATATAAATAATGTACATATATATATATATCTATAGGAAATCATTCACTGAGAATGAAGAAACATAACCACATGGAAATAAAAGATTATAAAATATGAATGGATCATTGGTGACATACACAGTGCATGACCTTACCAATATATATGAGCAACATACATAATTTTTAAATAAAAATTTATTAATTAAATAATTACCAAAAAATTCATAGGAACATGCAAATAATAAAATGATAATAATTATCATTTTGAATTCACTCATGAATAAAGACAATAAAATTTCCATTTTGAATGGACGTACATAATTTAAAAATTATGTTTTATGGAAACATAATTCCCACAAATAAAATAATAGTTTACAAATATAATAATCATTTAAATAAAATAATTTTAATTTTACTTAAATATTTATTTTATAAATTATATCTTTGAAAATATAGATTTTTCCTTACGTAAAATAATAATAAATACTTTTCATATAAAAATAAATAACTCCTTTACCTCTAATTTTGAATAAAAATAAAATATTCATAAAAAATTAATTTTTAATAACAATTTTTTTTAAAAATAATTTCTTTTTAACAAACAATTTTCCCTTGAATAATAATTTTTTTAAAGATAATTTCGGATCGTATTTGATTGAAAATAAAAATTACCATTACAAAATTAAATGTTCTAAAAATAAATAATCGAATAGTTTGAGAATAATATACCCCTACACAAATTGTTATACAAAATATATGGTACTATCTTTAGCTTGTATGAGCTCTCAAACTAGGTGGGAAGGGTGAGAGTTTTTATTAGTAAAGGGTGTGTCTGGTTTTATAGAATTTATAATAATTAATAAATATATATACACACACACAAACACACACACACATAGTTCTGTTCTGGTGTCTAATAGAGTTTTTAGAAAAGATACATATGTACATTCATTTCCAAAGATGAACAAAGGCCTATGAGGCTTAATGATTCATTTTGTTTGACCTCTTGACATGCAATGTAAGCTAAGAAAATTCAACATCATTGAAAGAGAATATATATATATATATATATATATATATTTATATATATATAGTTCATCAATAATTAACACAATTTTTTTAATTTAAATTATAATTTGTTTTCGTTGTATAAATATATATACAATTATATTTATTTTGGACATTTCATTCTTCCATTGGATGAAAAAGAGATGCTTCACCGATAGAATAAATTTCGATGATTCTCAAGCCCATGAAAACATGAAATGTCTTTATTTGACAGTTTGAAGGTCAGCATTCTAATACCAAAGGAAAAACCCATTGGAGAATTAGTTTTTAGGTGACTGCGTATAGGTCAAAGATGTGGAAATGTATTTTGTTGGAAGGAGAGGAAGGTTGAGACAGTGTGGCTTCAATGATATATCATGATTATATGGGCGACCAAATGGTTAAGATGTAGCTAATCAGATGGTTATGATATAACCAGGAATATTAAGAGTGGTTCTATAATATCCTTCATGATTTTTCCCACATTGGGTTTTCACTCGGTCTTCAAGCGCTTAGTAATACAATCATAGCCACAACCCACTCGATCCAACACATGTGTTTTCACCCAGATACACTACACCCATTCCACTCACCAATATAGCCAAATCAGTGTGGCCAACACAAGGAACCCTTGTGCCTACTATGCATGCACCATTCACACCCAGTGCTTGATTCATGAGTGTTATACCCACCACTACCTCCTTGTGTGGTGCTCGATACACTCCCTTCCCACATTCGATAGATATGTTTGATCTCTTATGTACGTAGTTAACCCCCAAGGGACCCATATGTTCGGTTGAGGGATCCCATGGCTAGCATAGTGGCTGGAAAGATTTTTCAACATAAATACACAATAAATATATAAATGGTTACCATATTTTCTAAAAAAAAGATATTAATTTCACGAAATGACGTATTTAATTTTTATTATTCTTCAAAATTATATTTTTTTCACTACCTACGGAATTATTTATACAAATAATTTATATTATAGTGAGGAATGTTTATTAATAATAATTTTTATAAATTAAGAATCCACTAAATTATTATTATAAAAAAATTTAATTTAAAATATACTGGACATATTAGACATCATTCTTAGTTACAATACTATCATCATTACATCATTAATTTGATGTTTACTTACAATAATATATATGTGATAATTAAAATTATTATTTCGATGAAACAAAAGAAATATATTAAAAATATATTTTATATATTTCTTTTATTAATCACTTCTTAAACATTTATATGTATATATATATTCTTCAAAATTCCATAATGGAAATTTTTATTTTCATCATTACTAGAATTTTTTATTTCATGAAAGAACTAAATGACTATTTTCCAAATGAAAAACAATTTATCCTATATATATCATACCTAAAATGAGTTTTTAATAAACTAAACTCCATGTGTTTGAAATTTTCTTGCTCGTGAATATTGTTCTTAACTTTCCATTACAATGTATTCTCACACTAACTTTATTCGGAAGATTCATACTATGGGAAATCCAAATAATGCAAGCTTGGATTTTCCTATTAAAATTTTCATTAGCTTCTATCACCATTTGTTAAAAATGAATTTAAAAATATTATTTTTAGGTAATTAGTTTTAATAATATTTAAATAATATTTATTATATCAAATATTGGATAAATAAATTACTTTAATTTTTTTTCCCTATTATAGTTTTATTTTCCCAAGTCTTGTCTAATTTATTTAAACATTATTTACACACCAAGGTACTGGGATGTTCAATTATACCCCCTTAATAGAATTGCGTCCTCACAACTCCTTCATTCATAAAAAAACTTATGTCCAAAATTCTAAGTATTAAACACGGAGGTTATTCATCCCTAAAAAATAACATTATTAATATCACTATATAGAGAAACTTTTATTAAAAAATTGTTCTAAAATAACTCATACATTCTAAAAGGTCTTCAGTGGCGGGGTCTCTTATAAATATAAAGGGTTCATTATTTTCAAATGGCCTTCCAGTAATTTTCATACTACTATTTTTTTAACTAAAGTCTAAATTTATAGTTTAGACTAAAATGATGAAGAAATAAATAAATTTTTTTAAAAGATATTTTATTAATTTATGATTTTTGTATATCCATAACTGATTTTTTTATAAAATAATCTCATATAGTTTTCCTCTATGGTTTGATAATTATCTTTGATACTTCAAAAAATAAAAAAAATGTAAGAATTAATTCATGTTAGATACATTTAGGTCACCCTCTTATTTAACTACATCAAAATTTATGAGTTCTTTATAGGAATTATCTTTGGTGAAGTGTTAAAAAATACAATAATAGTAGTTTCCTTTCCTAATACGGTAGGGAAGATGAGAATACAAGATTTTTTCATATAAAAACAATTATCCTAGAAATAAACCTAGAATAGTGGTGATATTATATGTATTATAATGTTGATTGAAGGTAAAATGGATATTGATAATGGATTTCTAGTTATACGAGCAAGACTTTAGGATTATTCATGAAGTACGATCCTCTAGAAGGGAGAGAAGATCTGTTTGAGATCTTTCTCCTTCCATTTTGATTCTTCAACTTAATAGATAAAATTAAGGAATATGAACTTTATTAAATGGGATTATACTTAGAAAATGAACCTATTTTGAACATGTATATCTGAATACCCAATGTTATCTAAACCATTCCTCTAATACCATGTGTAAGAGCCCAAGACTCATTCTTCAAGACCGTGTAAAAAAATTGGACATTTTTTAATAATATAAAAATTAAAATATGAAGTCCTTCACACAAATGAAGATATTTTACTATACAGGTTTTATATGAAAAGGACCATACATTACAAAAAAATAAAAGATTAAATAATTAATAAATAAACTAAAAATTTTAATTTGACCGTGATAACTCCTTGATGAAGTTAATTGACATGGGGAAATCTAATTAGCCACTGATAAATATTTTAAAATGTCATGTTACCATAAAATTACCTACTAAGGTGGTTTAAAAACTCATGAAAATCCTTTTATAAATACTATTTTATAAACTCTTTTGAAAAAATTTTCTTCTATATAAAATATAATTAAATTTGCTAAATATTTTTCAAAAATAAAATTCTGTAGTTTTGAAAATATAAAACCATTGAAAAAATATTAAAAGTCATTCAAAAATACAAATCACTATGAAAAAATTATTTATTAGTAAATTATTATAATATTTGAAAAAATATATATCTTTTTATACATCATTCATTTAAAAATGAAATATATTTTGAAAATAAATATTTCATTTAAAACCCCACTCATCTTAAAATATAATATCATTCAAAATCATACATGGAAATATTTTTTTATAAATTCAAGCATCATGTGATTTTTCTAAAAAATACATTGCAATATAAGAAATCAAAACCATGTGTCTACACGGAACATTGAAGGCTGTCAAGGGTCTACCATTGTTAAAATATTGTGTTCAATCCCTAGATACATATAATTTTTGAAATGTCTATGTGATGATTTTTTTGTAAAACATTTTGAGTTTGATAATTTTTTATTCCTCTGTGGGGTTTTTGACATTTGGAAGTATGAAATTGAATATTTATATTTTTATATTTTAATGTATATATATACATCAATAGGAAATCATTAACTCAACAGAAAGGAATTGAACTATATGGGAATAAAACTATATTAAATTATAATGGATTGTTAGTTACATATTCTTCTGATACTAGAAGATCGCATTAGAAATAAATGACCTTATATCAATTCCTTCGACCGATTAATCATAATTTCTTAGGGTCTTATCTAATGAGTAGTTGTTAGTTTTCTCAATAGGTTGAATTTGATAATTTATTTTTCTTTCGAGTTCAACATGGATATTGGATAGTCTAACACTCCTCACTGCTTCAATGGGTTCTAATTATATATATTTTGTTGGTCTTTCAAGTTCAACATGAAACACGACACTCCTATTGTGGCAGTGTGGATAATTTTTTTTTCAGATATACCATTACCTTTACCAAATTTGTCGATACTTTATATGTTGAGGAACTTGGTATGTTTTTACTTATGCTCCGATAGTTGGAATATTATATTTTTCACCCAATTTCACCTCAATTTTGCATTGAGGTTGATGTTACAAAGCTCCAAACCGAATGTATCATGATCGCGGTTGGGGAAGAATTTGGATGGAAACAATTTGAGGTTTTTGAGACATGGAATTATTCTTGATTGTACTAAAAATGGTTGGGAAATATGGTTCCAGAATTTCATCATGAACGTTGGGACTAACAAGATTAGGACTCATTTATAAGACCTTTAGTTAGAGTAGAGGCTTATAAGGGCCCCAAAATACACCCATACAGAAACTCTCATGATGAATCTATCCATCTGGAGAACCCGAAACCAGTTCTTCACCTAGATACACGGTATCCAAAACCCTCATCTATCATGCCACACATGCACGACCCATATAGGTAACCATTATGCATGCTATGTGTGCACCATTCACACATAGTTCTTGATACACGAGTGTTGAACCCACTACTATCACCTTGTAAGGTGCTCGAGTTTCTCTCAAGAACTGCTTGGATAGATAAAATTGATATCTCCCACCCATGGTTAAACACCAGGGGTCCCATATAAATGGTTGATATATCCCTTGGATATCATAGTTTCTTGTCCATATTTTTAATATTATAATGTTCTAAATATCTATATGGTTACAAGATTTTACTAAAAAATATATTAGTTTAATAAAAAAACTTATGTACTTAATTTTTTTATTTTAAAAGTATATTTTCTCACTAAATATGATTTTCATTTTAAAAAAATTAATATTTTAGTAATGAATGCTTACTAACAATTATTTTTTATTACTTAAACATCTTTTAAATTATTGTTATTAATCATTTTCATTTTAAAAAAACATAACATATTAACTAAATTTCATATATATACTATTATTATCATTCCAACATTAAATTGATGTTTAAATCCCATAATATCTATTTTATAATTTAAAATCAACATTTTCCTCAAACAAAATAAATATATTGAAATTATATTTTATCCGTTTATTTTATGAATCACATCTTAAAAAAATATATTTAAATATTTATACTTCAAATTAAAATGACAAATAAATTCATGTTATTCATTACTATCATTTTTTATAATTTTAAAAATGAACTGAACAATTTTTTCGCAACAACCAAATCATTTATTGTATATATATCCTACCTAAAATAAATTTTAATGATCCAAACTAAACATGTTTAAAATTTTATTTCTTGTGAATATTATTCGAATCTTTACATTACTATATATTCTCACTCGCATTCTTTTTAGATTATTTTTACATATAATGGATCCAAATGAATTTGGATATGATTTTTTGGTTCCATTATTCATCATATTCTATCCCCTTTCATTACTAATTGATTTTTCAAGTTTTATTCAATTATGTGGAATAATATATAAATATGTGTTCATGTATCAATTTTTGGGTAAGAATATTAATTTAAATAAAAATTTACTATATTTTTGTTTGAGTTTCTTCAGTATTTTATTATTTATTTAAATATCCTCTACACACTTATATTTTTGGATTCTATATTCCACCCAGTTAATGGAATTATGTCATCACAATTATTTTAAATTTAAAAAACTGTAATTTACATTTTCCTTACATCAATCATGCATAGTCTTAATCCATAAAATATAAAATTATTAATATCACCATACATAAAAATTATAGGGATAAAAGCCCCATGAAATAAATAATTCCATCAATAAAGACATTAGTGTATCAATCTATGATGAAGAGAAAGGGTCTAGGAATAGAAATGGTCCCTCAAGAATTTTTCAAAAACTAAAATTTATTTTATAAAAATTAAACATTTGATGTTTTGAAAAAAGTATGAATAGATGAATAAATAACTAAAAAGGTTAAATTATTTAAATTTAATTTCATGAAATCCATTTTAACCTCTTTTAAAAAAACAATCTCATTGATTTTTCCTCAATGGTTTCAAAATTATCATTAATAATTCAAAAAATTAGAAAGTAAGATTTAATATATATAATTTTCATGGACATCACCCTATTCAAAAGATCATTCTTAATTAATTAGTGCTTCAAATTACTTAGTTATGGTGTAGAGTTAAAAAATACACTTATAATACTTATAATTCCCAGTATGGTAGGAATGTTGAGAATATATGATTTTATCATTTCTAAAACATAATACTTGAAATAAAAAGGGAATAGAGGAGTTATTAGATTTTTCATGAGGGTGTTTATAGGTAAAAAAATATTGATTAAGGTTTTGATGTAATCAGAGCATGATTTAAGAATTATTCAAGAAATTAGTTCCTCTAGAATATGGAGAAGATTTGTTTGGTATCACTCACTATCAATTCTGATATTTATCTTTAACTGAAAAATTAAGGAATAATGGATTTACCAAAGAGATGCATACTTAGAAAATGAACTGATTTTTGAACCAGAACATCCAAATATCAAACGTTTTCAAAACAATTCCTTTGACACCATATTTAAGGGATCGATACTTGCACATCATAATTCCAAAAAAATGATGTATTTATTTTAAATAATAACTGAAATACAATATTTTACACAATAAATGGTCTCTCCCAGTCTATATTTTGTAGGAAAAGAACAAACCACTACAACATATATGTATTTAAAATATTATCAAATAAAAAAATATTTGTAATTTTCATGCTTTATCTGTTTAAAGAATATAAAATATTATGGAACATATAATGATCATGTGAAATATAGTTTAAAATGTAGTTGGATAATAAAGTTTTTTAGTAATAGATTTAAAAAAATTTAAAGATAATAATATAAAAAATATTTCAAAAATTATTTTGAAATTTTTTTTATATAAAATATAAAAAATTTGATAGATACTTTTGAATAATATAATTCTCTGGTTTTCAAAATATATAACCATAGATAATATCTAAAAAAGACTCTAAGAATACATATCACTTTTAAAAAATTATTTCTTTCAAAAATAAAATAACCTTTGAAAATAAATATTTCATTGAAAAAAATTTAATATCAAAATATTATCTCTTTAATGTAAATTTTTCTTTGAAAACTCATTGATTTAAAAATATAACATCTTTGGAAAATATACATGGAAATAATTTTTTCTCAATAAATTAATTCAGTTATTTTTCATAAAAATACATTACAATATTAGAAAATAAAACCATGTGGCCATATCGGACATTGATGGTTGTGAAGTGATTACTTGATAAGGGGGATTAAGTTCACTTCTCATATCCCTATTGTATTTACAAAGTCAAAGTTCCAATCTTTTATAAAATATTTTGATCTTGATCCATAATTAATTTTCACAAATTTTTTTGAACTTTTAAAAATATGACAATGAATACTTATATATATATATATCTTTATATATAAGTTCACATATATACATCCATCGAAAATTATCCACTGAGCAGGAACTGAACCCCATGTCTATAAAAGTTTGTAAAATATACATGGATTACTAGTGAATGATGTCGTTCATGGATATAACTATATATATGTACAACATCCGTTATTAATAAATAATAATTTATGAAAATAATAATAATCATAAAATTCATTGAGCTTTTAAAAAATAAATTTGTAATCTTTATCATTCTATTTTCACCCTTGTAAAATGAAAATGAAATTTCTATTTTGAATAGAGTTACATAAATAAAAAATTCAGTGATTGGAAATATCATTTCAATACATAAATTAAATGTTTGAAAATATATAAACCCTTTAAAAAATAATAAATTTTTAATTACTATTCACTACATAAAATTTAAATTTTAAAATATAGATTTTTCCTTGCATAAAATAATCATAATAAATTTCCTTATTAAAATAATTACTCCAAATACATGTAATTTTGAAAAAAAAATAATAAAAATAAAATTATAATTTTTCAACAAGGTGTTTTTAATTAATATAATATATTTTAATAATGTGATTTTCCATTACATAATAAGGGTTTAAAAATAAACATAGATAATGTTTTTTTTGTAAAAAATGACCAATAAAAAATTAAAAAGTATTAAAAATAAATTCTAATATAATTTTAATATAATATATCGCTTTACCTTAATTGGTAGACATAAGTTATGGAAGTCTATTTTTTTTTATTTGATTCCTCGAACCTGGTGGGAAGAGGGTGTGTTTTATTTATGATGAGTGATGGGTGTGTTTGGTTTTATAGCAGTTCATATACTGCATATATATTTACACATACACATCACTGTTTAGGTGTCCAGTAGGGTTTGAGAAATTATAAATGAGTACACCCATTTTCAATGATACGAGGTGTTCAAGATCATGGCATGTAGCGAAGTATGAGATTATATATATATATATATATATGTTTATATGTCCTTCATCTACATTGAACCGAAAAAATGATGACTTAAAATTATTATATGTTTTGGTTATATATATATATATATGATTATATTTATTTTATAATTTTCATGCTTCCATGGGAAGAATATGTGATACTTCCCTGGTGGTCGAAAAATGGATAAATATCATGGTTGAGAGAACATTGAATGTGTTTATTTGATAGGTTAAGGATAACAAAAATATTATTTAGTAAAAAATAGCATGGGAGTAAGGGTTTTGAGGTTTCTATTTTTAGGTTGAAGCTACGGTGATGGATTCCACTGGAAAGAGGATTGGAAGAAGAAAACAATAGGGCTTAAAAGTTATATGATGATGCAAGGGGAGATCAAACTTCTAAGATGAGTCCAATTAGATGGCCATGATATAACTGGCCATTTTAATGGTAGAGATCCCTCATGATTCCATCCTACATTAGTTTTTTCTCTCAGTCTTCAATAACATAATATTACAATTGTTCTCGAAAACCACTCAATCTAAAAACGTGGTTAACATCCAGATACTCTACACCCACAACCCTTACTAGTCATGTGAAACCTACATGATCCATATAGGGAATCCCTGTTCACTCTATGCGTGAAAAGTATGCAGGATTTGTTTTATTCATTGGTGTTATGACCACATGTACCTCATTGAAAGTAACTTATTTGTCTCCCTACAAATACTATACTAGTTATGGTTAATCTATCCCACATTTGATTGTCCAAGAGAGGTCTCATATGTGTTGTTGAGGGATCTCTTTGCTAGCCTAGTGACTATCCAATTTTTTTATTATATCCATGTTTTTAATATCTAAATGGTTACTAGATTTTTCTAAAAAAAGGAATTAAATTCATCAAACAAATTATATACATATTATTTTAATTTAAAATTATCTTTATTTCACAACTTCTGGGTTTCATTAAAAACGAATTAATATTTTTGTGATGACAGTTTATTTAAAAAAACATATTACATAGACATCTACTAAAATATTACTATGAAACATTTCATTTTAAATACACATAAAAAATTAAACAACATTCATTATTATACCATAATTATCATTCCATCATTTAATTGATGTTTACTTTCAATAATATCAAACATTGAATTTTAAACTTATATTTTTCTAAAATATTTTTTTATGAAAATTATAATTTATCCATTTAATTATGAATAAAATCATATATATATATATATACATTTATACATATATTTATATTTATTCCTCAAAATAAAATAATAAATCTTTTTTTATTCATCGTTACCATCAGTTTGTTTTTCAAAAAAGATCTCAACAATTATTTCTCAATGGACAAATAATTTATAGATTATATACCCTATTTTAAAAAAATTATTAAACTAAAATCCATGTGTTTGAAATTTAATTACTTGTAAAGATGGTTCTTATCTTTCCATAACTATGTATTTTATATCTCATTATCTTTGTATGATTATAATATGTCCATTCTAAAAAAATATGGGTATGGTTTTTATGTTGTATTACTCATTGGAGCGTATCCATATTTTTTATAGATGGATTTTACATATTAAATTTCAGATTAATACCTCTCAATACTCTATAATAAAGAGTTATTTTATTAAATTTTAGTTCATTATATTATTTTAATTAAAAATGTTTTCTATTATTGTTTGAGTTTTGGGAGGCTTGTCTTTTTTATTCAATCAACACTTACACACTAAGATACTAATTTTTTACTTTTTACCCAATTAATATAATTGTGTCTATATAATTATTTTATAAATAAAAAATCTCTATGTCCCACTTTACATGAATCAAAAGTGGAGGTTCTTTAAACCTTAAAAATAAAATTACTGAAAACAAAATATATATAAAATTGTATTTAAAAAATTCTCCTGAAATAAATCATACCATCACTATGGTCTTCAGTGTTTTTTTCTATTATGAAGAGCAAGGGTTAAGTAATGGAAATGGTACCTCATTGAATTTTTAAAATCATATATTTCTTTTATCCAAAAGAAAAATTTTAATTTTGGATAAAATTTATAGACACATTAGTACATAAATAAAATAATTCTATTATTAGTATATTATTTTAGATTATCCATTTAAACCATATTTTTATAAAATAATCTCATTGGGAAGTCCCAAAAATCTCCAAAAATTATTCTTTAGACATCAGAAAATACAAAAAATTACGATTTGATACAAATAAGCTACATGGAGGTAACACTATTATATAGCTCATTCAAAATTAATGTGCGCATTGTATTCCTTTATTAGGGTAAGAGTTAAAAAAATACCCTAATATTACATTCCATGGAATGTTTGGTTGGAATGTTGTGAATAAAAAAATATTCCATATAAAAATAATGATCCTCAATATAATGTGGAAAATGGATATATTAAATTCCATATAATGTTTTTTTCAGGTAAATTTCGTATTGATAATGTTTTCGAAGTTATTTGAGCATGACTTCATGATTATTCTACAAATCAGATCCTCTTGAAGAGAGAGATGATTTTTTTTCGGGAAATTTCTCCTTCAATTTTGATATTGCTCCTTAATTAATAAAAATTAATCAATAAGGGATCAACTAAAATGATGTAAAAAAAATTGAATATATTTTTTTAACCTGTATACCCTAATCTACAATGTTCTCTAAAATGTTCTTCTGATAGAAATTGTAATAGACCAATACCCATTCTTCCAGACCTGAATCAAAGAAACACCATATGTTTTTTATACAAATAAAACCATTAAATATGAAGTCGTTTAAATAAATGAAGAAATTTTTCAGTATAGGTTATGGAGTAAAATGAAAAACCATTAAAACATATCAGAGTTTAAACAATTAGTAATTAAACAACTATTTTTAATTTTCCCTTTCTAGATCCTTAATTAATTTAAATTCACTTATAAATTCTAATGAGACTTTGAAAAACAATTTAAAATATAGGGTATGCATAAAAATTTTCAACAAGGTGTTCTAAAAAATATTGAATATCCTTTTATAAATTCTATTTTAAAAAATCTATTGAAAACATGTTCTTTTATATAAAATATAAATTTTTTATTAAATACTTTTCAAAAATATAAATACAGGGTTTTAAAAATATATAACTATAGAAAATACTTTTCAAAAACAATTGAAAATATATAACAAATTGATAAAATTATTTAATTATTTAAAATAAAAACCATTGAAAATACTAATTTCTTTTAAAACTAATTTTATTTCAAAATATAATATGTTTTGAAAATACATAGTTCCTTGTAAACCTATTTCATTTTAAAATATATCATCTTTTTAAAATGTATATGGAAATAATTATTTCATAATAAAATCATCCATGGTTTTTTTAAAAAATACATCACAAGCTTAGAAAAGAGTAATTTTTGACCCATAGAAAATTGAAGCCTATCATGACCCTACCAGTCTGGGAGGATTGGGTCCACTATCCATATCCATATCATGTTTACAATGGCCAAGTGATTTATTTTTTATAAAAAAATTTGATCAAGATACCTTTTTATTTTTCACTATTTTGTAATTTTGAAAATATGAAAATGATTATATATATATATGTATATATATAAGTGAATATATATATATATCCATATGAAATAATTCAATGAACATGAAGGAACTGAACCACATGGAAAGAAAACCATGTAAAATATGAATATATTTTTGGTGATATATGTAGTGTATTAACATATCTATACATACATAGAAAATCAATAATTATAAATTTAATTTTTTCCCAGAATAATATTCATAAAATTCATATCAATATTTAAATAGAAAACTTAATTTATTTATCATTTGGATTTCACCCTTAAATAATTGAAATAAAATTTATATTTTGAAATGAATTACATAATTTATATATTATATGTTTGGAAATATAATTTCTATACATAAAATAATAGTTTATAATTATATTTCCTTCACATAATATAATAGTAATTTTAAATTAGTATTCACTACATAGAATTTAACTTTGAAAATATATATTTTTATTTACATAAAATAATCCTAAACACATTTCATATAAAAATAATTAATCGATTTACATATAATTTTAATCAAAATTATAATATTCAAAAAACTATATTTTTTCAACAAGACATTTCTAAAAAAAGATATCTTTTAATAAAAAAATATCCCATTACATTTTAAGGATATTAAAAATATACATGGATCATATTTTTTTTCTGAAAATAAAAACCTCCCTTCAAAAATTAAATTTCTAAAAATATATAATCTTATAATTTCAAAATAATATATCCACATAAATTAATTGGTAGAAATAAAATTTGGCATTCTCTTCAACATCTTTGAGTGAAAAAACTAGGTTATAAGAGAGGGAGTTTTCATTTATGTGTGATGGGTGTTTATTGATTTATATCTATTTAGATACAATATATATATATATATATACATATCAATGTTTGGGTGTTTAATGGGGTTTAGAAAAATAATAAATTAGTACACCCATTTTCAATAATGAACAGAGCCCTATATAGATTTTTTTGAGGATTTTGAGCCCTTGGATTGTAGTGAAAACTGAGAAAAATATATATTATTGAATAATATATATATATATATATATTTCTATATATATATATATCCATCATCACTATTGTACACAAAAATTGTGACATAAAATTATTATTTGTTTCTATTAAATTATTCTCATGGAAAATAAAACATCAAGGGTCTTTATTTGATATGTCGAGGGTCACCAACCTATTACTAATGGAAAGAAACATTGGAGTAGTGGTTTCGAGGATATTATTTGTAGGTCAGAGCTATGAAAATGGCTTCTATTAGAGGGAGTTGAAGAAGATTATGAATGCGTGGCTTCAGAGGTAGAAAAGTTTATAAGGGGAAGTCAAATGGTTATAACGTAGTTAATTAGATAGCAATGATAAAACTAAGAATTATATAGGTGGTACTATATTAGCATGATTTATTCTATAATTAGTTGTTAACATGATTATTGAGTGATTAATAATATAATCTCTTCCAAAACCCAATTGATCCAGCACCATGGTCAGCACCGGGATATACTGATGCCACGCCCCTCACTAGTCATGCCTCACCTACATGACCCACATAAAAAAAACCTTGTGCGCGCTATACATACACCATGTTCACCAAGTGCTTGAATCAAAGACACTATGCACCCCAATGCATCCATGTGGTGGTCAATTATCTCCATGTTGGATCTAGGGTTGCTAGGGTTGATCTCACCCACTCGATTTCGACCCTCAGGGCTCCAATATCTGTGGTTGTGGGATCCCTTCCTTAGCCTAGTGACAAGGATTTTTTTAAATATAAATAGTTTTTGAATATCTAAATAGTTAATAGATTTTTCAGAAAAAATATATTACTTCCATCCAAAAACATATGTACTTATTTTTTTTCATTTTAGAATTATATTTATTTCAATACCTATGGGTCCCTTTCTACAAAAATAATATTCTATTAAAGGCAATTTATTTACAATTATTTTTATTACTTAAACTTCTAGTTTTTATTGTATTTAATCATTTTAATTTTTATATTTTTTAACACATTAACCACCATTATAATTAATTCCATTTTTATCATGCCAATATTAAATTAATGTTTACTTAGAATAATATCTATCATAAAATTGATGTTTAATAATATCGAAAAATAATATAAATTTATTAAAATTATATTTTAACCATTTCTATTATGAATCAAATCATATATATATATATATATAAATATGTATATATTTATTATTTGAATGAAAATAAATGAATTTTTTTTATTTTAATCATTACTATAATTATTTAATTTCAAAATATTTTATAACCACTATTTACTAGAAAAATCATTTATTCTATATATAAGCTACATAAAATACATATTTAATAAACTGAAAACTACATGTTTGAAATTTTTTTGCATGTGAAGCTGGTTATTATCTTTCCAATACTATGTTTTTTAATTCTTCTTCTTGTTGGAATATTCCAACTTATGAAGGATCCAAATGAATCTAGATATGATTTTTCTTTTCTATTATTCATTAGATCATGTCCCTTATTATTATAGATGGATTTTAGAGGTTTAATATCCACTTAATTTTTTGTAATAGTATATAAATAAGCGTTCTTGAATCAAATTTTGAAAAGTATATTATTTTTGGAAAAATTTAATCTATTCTAGTTTGAGTTTGTAACGGATTGTCTTATTTATATAAACAATGCTTAAACACTAAAATAGTATACTGTTTCAAATATAGTATCAATACTTCCACTAGTCAAATTACATATGCATTCCTAGCTCTTCATTTGGATGTCTCTACATCCCACATGGTCATTACCTTAGATGATGTTGGAGGATCACTTATGTAAATTAGTGAAATAACGACTCTAGAATTCTCATAAACATATGATGTAATTTTATTACATGACTATGGTTGATCCAAGACCCATGAATACGGGTGTAAAAATACTCAAGTAGAGTATCCATATAATTTTTGAGTTCCATAGAATAGAAAAATACCAACTCTATAGATAGAGGTTCTCTACCTCATAATGTGGTTGAAATACTATTTGTCTATGATTCTATGGGTAGGGGATCCCTACCCCATGTTTACATGGGCAGAATATTGTCTCCCAAGGAGGATCCCAATCCTAACAAGTGAAATAACTAATCCACCATGGAAAAGTTAGGGGGAATCCTATTGGTACCAGGAGTACAACAAAAGCCTAAAAAATCAATAATTTAATTTTTTTTCACTGTGGTCAATATCATTATTTCATCACTAGTGTAATTTCTACCCACATACAAACATACGATCTCACATAATTAGATTTTATCACAAAAATAAAAAAACATATACCTATATTAATATTAATTGGAAGCCTGATACCATCATCATCTAAAAATGTTTCAAAAATGTACAAAACTCATAACTCTCTAGATCATTCACACATTCTATAGAATATTTATTAATAATTTATCATCAATATTTGGGTGCTATCGAGGATAATAAAAAACAACAATGATTTATAAACTGTCACATGATTGTAAAATCATATATCAAGGAGGCATAACTTGGATCAGTGTTCCCAAACCACTATGCATTTCTCTAGATCATGAAAGGTAGGTGAAATAACCTCTAAAATTAATTGGAATGAATATTCCACTGAATTTAGGAATATTTTGAATTTTATAGATTGGTTAAAACATGTTAAAAATTATCCTAATCCCTTTGATATGTTAACCCTACATTTAACCCCTAAAAATAATACTTATAACATAAAGAACATGTTATAATAAAAATATATAAGATATTTTTTACCTGTAACAGAAAAACCTATGTTACATGATGATCATGAGTCATTAACTCAACTCATGTATCTAATAATTTTTTTGAACAAAATATGATTATTAATAATTAAATATTCATTTTAAATTTAATTTTATTTATAAGTACATAATAACACAATAATATAATAAGTAAATAAATTCACTGGTTATTATTCTAAAATTAAATAATAATGAATTTATTTATTTCATTTGTGATTTTATATTGATGGAAATTTCCCTACCACCGCTGTAGGGCACACCATGTCCTAATATTGAATTCACTTGAATTGGTGAAGCATATGAATTAACTTTGTGGGTGACCATCTAGGTACTTATTTTGATATAAGTGTGTAATAATGATAGACTAGGAGTTGAGTATAGAAACCCATCAATTCCTATATAGAGGAATGTCATAATCATAGAAATGATAACCTCACATGAAAAAAAACATTGCAATATAGTATCTTTATCATATGATATCCAATAATGTGGGTTGTACACATCTTATTATCATTATTTCTTGAATTATTTTTTATTGAAATAATTTCAAATACTTACCTTCTTTTACCATGGACATGGATTTAAAAAATGTACTATTATCATGGTTAACTGGTCTCAAGATATAAAATTCTTTCAAAATTGAAATATTCTATCTTGATTATTCCATCAATGTCAATCCACCTATGGTGCACCGAATAGTAGATATATTTCCACCAAATATATGACATGGTTTTCACATCGAATCAATGTTAAGAAATATAATTCATTGATAATTATATCATTACAAGAGACTAGTACACATTATCATAGTTAGGAACATTAAATGGCATCCAAAACATGTGTTGTTACAATTTGAAATAAAGTCCTCATGATATCCTATATTCGAGATCATCAAGTGAAATCATCATGAAAGGAAGTCTCTATTATTATGAATTCCTATATATTGAATTCCCAAAAAAAACTTTTTCAAGTCAGTATGATGTATAAAGACTATATGACTTATATTTTAGGATTAGATTCATAATATATTGGGGACCTCATTTTAGATGGGAACTTCTATAATATTTTTATATGAAAAATAATATATGGACATTACCATGTAAAATAGTGGAAACAAAATTATGAACACTATTATGATAAGAATATATCATGAATAACTCATATTATACATATAAATTAAGAGTATTGTTCATGTTGGATCTAGGGAAACAAAATTAAAAAAACCCCCACTCATACATTATCCAACTTGATAATCGTAGTTTTATTCTCTAACATGACAAGATCATGATTTTTCTGTGTTATGGCTTTATTCAATGTGTATTCCATGTTTCCTTACAAGGATAATATATGATATGTGACTTCATATCCTTGAGAAAGACTCCTCAATAGTTGATAAACTTTAGTATAATCCTTTTATCCTCTATTTGAACATACCATCATTGAAAATATTATAATAATAATAATATCATAATTCATATGAATATAATATTTTAGGAAATATGTGTAGTAGAATAATCCTCTTATGGTATGACCATCTTACATTTTATTAATAATTCACATTTAATTATTGACACACAGAACCAGAACATAATGTTTGATGAAAAATTAAGAACACTTTCGTTGATTAAAATGTCCTAACCAAAATATATGATATTTATATTTAATTTATAATTAATAAATGAGTAGATATATAATTACCTTATCTTATAATTACACTTTTTTTATGATCTGTTTGACCAGATCCTGTCGTAATGTCATTGTATTATAGAAACCATGTTTAGGTTCCACTTATATGTGATCCAATAATTCTACAAAACCATTGAATATAATTGTAGAATCATTGTGTTCTAGCATGGATGCTCATTATTTATTTTGTTTTTTTGGTTGATTTAAATAGTATTCTTTTAAAATGAGAAATAACCATTGATATTATCCTAAAGGTGTGATAGAGGAGGATGAAATATTGTTCTCTACATATCTTGATCTCTCTTTAGGTCAGGAGGGAGGCTCTCTTTATATTTTTTCACAACAAATGTGATTTAGGAAAGATTTATTATAAGATATTTATTTTTATAATTTTTAGTGTTGGAAAATCACAAAAATTACCTTTTACAACCCCATAATTCATAGATGAACCCATTTCAAAAAATAATAATATTATTATTAGTCACATGACATATTCCTAGAATTAAGAATAGAAATAAATATCCTTCCTAATAAGAACATTACAAATTGTCTGCTTTCCTTCATAGATATTTACTAATCATTAAATAATGACAGTTTAATAAATTAATGTTTCTAATTTATTCAATGATAAATACAATAAAAATAATATTCTCTAGTACTTCTTGTATTATATTCATATAACATGAAAAAAATATTTTTTTTGAATATTATTTAAGTCAATTATTCCTTCAATTTTTTTTTATTAAATTAGGTTGATCAACCAAACAAACAAAATATTATTTATTTTAACTTTTTAAATTCAAAACTTGAATTCATATAATATTGTGGATACACTCAATGTGTAACACTCTAGGCCTCTATCTCAGGGAGATTAGGAAAAACCACATAATGTCCATGGTTAGTGTTTAACATCATTCTAAGGAACCCATAGAGGAAGTAGTTAATGTCACAATGAAATACAACCTATCATTAATTATTACCGTGTAATATAATCTAATTATTGAAATGTATTGGATCAAAAAGGTTTCATGCCATTGACATTGACCTATACTGTCGATGTATCTTTATTTGAATTTCTAGAAATAAACATTCCCATAGAACACCATGTCCATGGATTTATGTAGGCAGTTCCATTCCCATCAAAATACCTAAGACCCAAACTTATGTGAAAGGAGATAAGAAAAAATTGTTTCTCACATTTTCCTATAAAGAAATATCTTTCCTAAATCACCCGCTATATCATACCTTACTGAAATCACTTGTTGCCATATTTTTCATAATTGCATCATAGTGAAAAAGATATGATATACATTAATGATAATATTAATCTCTAATGGTCTATACACATGTATATATATAGAAACAGTAAATAAAACACAAAAATATGGATTTCCTATTTAACAGGAATGTTATAATAACCTCTAATCATATAGATTACCAAAAGTGAACACCAAGATAAGGTGACTTAACTACTTATGAGCCTCCTAAATCTAATATCCTCTATTATTTTTGACCCATCAGATTATTTCATCTTTCCATAGAATATATATTCAATAATGATGTCATGGAACATATAGGTTCTCATAATTTATGGGATATACATTGATGTTTTAGAGTGACATATATTCTACGAACATTGTAACATAAAATAGTTTTGAAAAGGAACATTCATGATAAAATATGAAATTTAATTAAACATGTAATAATATACCAAGATAATCTATTCTAGTTAAAAAACTCCAATAGAATCCCACATGCACTAGATTAAACTAACAATGACTTTAAGTGAACTAACTCCCACATGCTAGTCGTGCCTCAGATATGATATTGACTTGTTCATAGGGTCTTCCTTGATTTCCTCCATGAATAATCTTCACACCAGAACATAAAATAATTCATAAAAATTACCCAAGATAAGAAACTACTAATGTATGTTCCTTTTCCATTAGTGTGACATAAAATTTCCAAAGAGATCCACCATAATACTGTTATCATAGTAAACTCTTTTGGGGTATTTACAGATAGCCACTACATCAAGATATTGAACAATGTTTCATATAAAAAATGCATCCTTCACTAATTTGAAATATGATATATACTTGAAAAAATGTCATAAATAGAGACAACTAGTGGAATTGAACCTTTTCCACTTATAACTTCTCTGTTGAGAAATAAGATATATCAAGACTACAATGTTAGATCATTATGATCTATCTGAAAGCTATAATCTATACAACCTGTTTTGAAATACTCTTTATATTTTCCATACTCAAGAAAGGTGTCATTATTTCACCTCATATAATAATTGAAAACCATAATAGTAGTCGAATTTTGTCCACTTGGATATTATTCATATTATCCCACCATTATTAAAGCATACAAAATATCAATCCATTAACATAACATGGAATATACGATACATCCCATAACTTAAGAACATTTGAACTTACTCATTATATTTCTTTCCTTTCACATAAAAGGAATCATTTTTTTGGAAAGATGTACACCATAATAAAATTGAACTAATCCTCTCTTAGTATATTCCACAGTGAAAATATTAATTATGTAGTCAATGTTTTTACCTTAACATAGTCAACACAACCACTTATATATATTTCACGTGATCTTATTTGCTATGATATTGGCTACTTCACCTATGTAATTCATGGATAAACAGTTTCTCAACCATTCACTAACCTATAGTAAGGATGTTATATCATTTAAAATTAGTATTATATCATCAACATATACTAATATGAAAACAACTATAATCTCAATAAACTATATGTAAGAACATGTATCACATTTGTTCATAATTAAACTAAATTATATAATGTCTATATCAAACCAAATTTTTCATGATTGAGATGATTACTTTAATCCATAAATACAATATTACACCCTGCATAACTTTTTGGAATTTCTTGGAGTCACAAAACCCATTAGTAGTGTCTTATAAACATACTCTTAAAGGATC
This sequence comes from Viscum album, assembly GCA_963277665.1. Taxonomy (NCBI): domain Eukaryota; kingdom Viridiplantae; phylum Streptophyta; class Magnoliopsida; order Santalales; family Viscaceae; genus Viscum; species Viscum album. The sequence goes on along the minus strand of OY728151.1, from coordinate 1,443,466,693 downwards.
CCATTGACAAAATAACATTTGAAATCCATTTTACAAATCTCATTGTCATGGAAATATACTACTGGAAAAATAGTTATGATGGTTTTAAACCTGGAAAACGGTGAAAAAGATTCATTATATTAAATGACTTGATGTTTTCAACACCCTTTAAAAACTATCCATTATTTATAGGTATTTACTATACCATCAATGTCCAATGTTTCTATTGAATTAATATTTACAAAAAATATTCTTTAAAAATTAGTGAATCAAACAAAACACAGGCTTATTTTTGATAAATTTAATTCATCTAAAAAATCCTGGACTCTTAGAATATTATATATTTTAAGCTCTATACTATGTCACTATTGGAGGGAGGGTCATTATTGTCAATATAAAATGATTCCCCATGACCAGTGATTATAAAATCATAACTCTTTGGTACTCTTAACAATATAGAACTCCTATATAGAACTTATTTTTCAGAGTAAAGTTCTTCTATAGGGATATGGGGAATCTTTTTCTTTACACACTCTTTTGTATCATGAGAATAAAAATCATTAAAGTCAATATATCCCCAATATAATCTATGGGGATGTTCTCCCTCTCAAGAAGAGTTACCAATCATGCAATAATAAATTTCTATCTAAAGGGTTATATAGATTGTATCCCCTTGTTTCCTTGGGAAACCCTATAAAGATAATTTTTTTCTCCAGGTATCTATTTATATCTTGATTTATTTTTAACAAACTTATAGAAACAATATTCACAAAAATATGAGAAAACTTATTTTTTTCCAATGCTTATCATGAAGGGAATACTATATTTCACTTTATTTCGTACTCGGTTAAGTATATATTATTTGTAATCTATTTCCCTAAATTGATAATATAAGGATTTCATGACACATAATCATCATTAATTTGTCCAAAAAGGTCTTGTGTCCTCCAATATCTAACACCATTAATTTATAGTGTATAAAGTAGAGTGATTTGAGATAAAATCCAAAAATCCCATAGAATATCAATAATGTCTTGGTTATGATATTTACCACCTTGATTAGATAAAAGATTCTTTATCTTCCAACCAATATAATTTTGAACTTTATTCCTGAACTATTTAATCTTATAAAAAAGATTCAAACATATAAATTATAATAAATATATAACCATTCATAATAAAGTAATTAATTAAATTAATAAATTATGATAATCCAACTCCTGTGTCTATTTGAAAAGGTTTTCACATATCATTGTGTACCAAAACAATATGATCTGTGGCCATTTCACAATGGCCACCAAATAGTGGTAAGTTCATCTTAATTTTTAAAAAATCATGACATCATTCAAGTGGATTATAATAAAAATATTTCCAGTTACCATCTTTATAGAGCTTTTAAAAATGCTTCTTGTTTACGTGAACATGACGATGATTACATAATTGAGTGTTAAATTAGTCACATTTATTTGCTTCATTATCGATTTCCAATATTTTTTTCTTTATTTAATAAATATATAGTTTTATTTAAATGTTCCATACCTTAACTTATAGTATTTATATTAAATTATCAACCCCTATTTTCAAAGAATAAAATAATACCATCCATGTGTGTATATGGAACATAAATAATTTTCATGGTAAAGCTAGGAACATAATAATAAGGCTTAAAAAGTCAATCCTTTCAGCATTGGGTGATGGTATTCTCCAACATATGGAGAATCCAATCTCTTCCATTGTAACCCTATAAATACACATAAGCTATGGAATTATTTTTAAATTTACATGGATACTAAATTTGGATAAAAATGTGGGTATCACATGAATAATATAATTCCCATCATGTAGATTTTGAAAGATTACACTTAATAAAAAAACACAACTAAAACATCCCCTTTATTCTATTATGTGGGGTAATTCCCCATCCAATGGCTTTTATTTCCATAGAACAAATATAGTAAACCTCATCCATAGGGGAAAACAACAGAAATAAAACATAATTTGTATTCTTATGAGATTATATAATGGCTAGTTTAAATAGAAAATTATAAAAAACTCCGATACTCTAGTGGAAAAAACCTTGACTCATATCTATTTTTTTGTGTTGCAACATTCCACAATAGCACCTTTGTATGGACTTGATTGGTTTTTCATCATATCCAAGATTTCAAATTCCTCCTCTCAAATGGTAGCTACATACAAAGAAAATATTTTCTTCATATGAAGGTGAGAGGATCCAATTGTTTGGATAATGGGGTTTATATAAAATTCAAATTAAGTTGATAGTCCCTTACATAATAAGGGGGAGAGGATGACATGATGGACATAAATTATACTTTATCTAAAATAAATTAAATAATACTAATCATATATTAAGGGAGGGTATAATATCAATGTTATACATGAATTATTCAATAAGAATAAATTTAAAACATTAACATAAATTACTTCGATTCCTTCATGGACTAAGAAAATGCACCACAATTTAATGCAATTAATTATATTTATCTTAATTACATCCAACAATACATAACACAACATCTTCGATCAATTATTTTAATGAAATTGAAGTATACAAGTGAGTATGAAGTCAAAAAATGTGATCTTATCCAAAATTTTAACATAGAAATACATTTAATATATTTAATTATAAATCCAAATCCATGGAGTTTATGTTAAAATAAATGACACACAGAACATATTAAAATATGTTTAATGAATTATTTCAATTTTCTATAAGAAATTATAGGCATTATTTTAGTAGCATACTATACGGTGTGTATAGAAGTACAAAGTATATACAATCATATTCCCATGTTTGGAGCATATACATGGGGATTGGGCATGTTTCATACTATTGATGAGTTTGATGTACACGACATTTATTCCAACATATACAGTGAGTAACAATAGAGTTACATGGATCATCTATTCCCATGTCATATATTTGATATATAGAATACTGGGACACCATGAATTCTTATCTATGAGAAGTCGGGTACTACATGCCAGGTACAATGGTTACACGATGTGTAGTTCTTTATGATGAAAAAAATGCATGGTATAAGTATAGTCATTACACAGTGTATACTCTGGTTCTTTCATGGAGGAGACATTAACACCTTCATATCATCTGAATCGAATGAATCATCATTTTTAATACTTAACCAATTACTGGTAATGTTATAGATAATGAAAAAAATGTGGAAACTATCTTTATATATTAAAACAAATTAATAAAAGTAAAATAAAATTCAAAAAGATAAAATAAATAATTAAATAATAAGTAATTATAAATTAAACATGTGACCACTCTAAAACCACTTGTATGTTTTTAGAATTATATAATAATCCTTTGATGGTATAACCGACTCGGCATAAAGTCTTAATTGACATGTAATAATTTTTTCACATGACCAAAGAATCATGTCTGATGAAGAAACCTATATTACATGATTGGATTAGAACATCATAACTAGAATAGAATGATCTTTACACGTAATTTATAAGTATTTTATGGGAATATATAGAATTACCTCAAATTATAGTTCCACTTTGATAATTATCTGGTGGATTATATATTGTCATATCACCATTGGGTGGTTATATATAATTACAATAACCATTTAGTAGTGATCCACTCATTCCCCACAATATCTAAACATATTTATAGAATCTATGGGATCTAGCATGACTGTTAGTGATTTTTCTCACTATTCGTGGTTTATCATTGTAGTATTCTTCTATATATATTGAAAAAAATGTTTTTTCAAGATTTATTGAGAGAGGAGGAAGAGGGAGTGCTATATAGAACACAGTGTCACTGTCTAGGCTTTTAAAGAGTCTATCTCAATCCATTTTCACACCAAGACTGATTCAGTTAACTGTTATGATTATATATTTATTAAAGAACATTTAGGGTTAGAAAATGGCACAAAATCCATTTTCAAACTACATGATTCCTAGTTAAACCCACATCCAATAATAATAATAGTAATAATTTCATGATATGTGAAACACATCACGAATATAAATAAATATCATTTTCAAATGCACTATTAAACTCAATCAACTTTATTTTTTTTGGCATTATAGATTCTTAAATAAATAATATTTAATAGATAAATGTATCTCCACAATTCTAGACTAAATAAAATGATTATTGTACACACAAAACTTGAAATTAAATATTTATTGTATTTTTTTAAATAACTTATTCTTTCATATAACATGTTATTATGTTATAGTGATCAACCAAACTGAATAATTATTATTTATTCATAAAAATTTACATCAATACATGAATTTTACATATATTTTGAATACACATAGTGTGTTGTGCACTTGGTCTCTTTCTCAATGACATTACACATATATTTCTAAATTCGATGTTTATCATATAAAAGCACGATAAGAAACCCATTGAGAATGATGAAAATTATTGAATGAAATAAAAACTATTAAAAACCCATAACATGAAATATAGTCCATTTATAACAATATCTGGAATCAAGGACGTTCCCTGCTGGTTCCATCAACCAATATGTTCGATGTCTCTTTCTTTGAAATTCAAAAAATGAACCTTCCCACTGAACACGATTGACATAGATTTATGCAAGAAGTTTCAGTCCCATAAAATGGAATATGATATCAACTTCCATTAAGGGGAAGAATTGATATGTAGTATCTTGAATTATCCATTTATTCAATATCACTCAAGACGCAAAGAACATACCCAACCTCTTTATAAGTTTATGTCATAATGGTTTTCATCATTACATCAATGTTCATGATTCATGATATACATTAATGATAATATTAATTTCTATGGATAAATATACATGTACACATTTATGAATATCCAATGAAACATGGAAATGTGGATTTCCTATTTAACATTGATTTTATACTAAACTCATATATTAGAGATTTCCAAAGATAGAAACTATGGTAAGGCACCTCAATGTCTTATGAGCCTCTTACCTCTAATTGCCTATGTTGTCTGTGTCCCGTCAGACAATATCATATGGTCGTAGAACATATATTCCAGAATGATGTCATGAGACCTCTAAGACATCAAAATATTAGAGAACTTCTTTGAGATTTCAGTGTGAAATATATTTTTAGGAAATCATCACATATATGTTTCATGTAAAGGATTAAAAATTACGCGATAAGAAACATCATTATATGTGCAATTGAGTATTATGAAGTTCAATTCAAGGGATCCAACTCTATAAAATAAATCATTCAATATGTGTATTAATGTATTATTTCAAAAGTTTCAAAGTGGTATGATACACTTTGATTCAAAAATATACTTTTTAAATGTATTAATTTTGTTTTAAAAATTGATTGATTATTTCAATAACTTGGAATTATTTTAACATATAATTCATTAATGGAATTTATCTATTTCATTTCACTCTTATGTATTTTTGTTTACTTTATAGGTTTAACATTTTATTTTAATTTATTTTTCCCTTATAAGTGTGCATATTTTATAGATGAAATGTGATTTCTATGTGGAAATGTTATTTTTTACTTTATGATTATTTTATGGGTTATGATTATGTTATGGTTATAGGGAAATATACATGTATAGTATTTGTTCCATGATAGACTGTCGGTGTGTGAGAACATGATAGCTCCCCAATTAATTTCCTAATGAGACAAAGTTCAATGTTATATTTTTCCTAATAGTTTTATGGAATATATTTCGAAGGTTTTTCAAAAAAATAAAAATAAAGGATACAATGTAAGAATGTTACGGATGACACAATTTACCTTTATGATTATTGATTTATAATAATTTTATTTAGAATATTATGATTTCATGTGGTATGTTAAAGATTTTATCATTGATGTGTAAAAAGAATGATTTTGTGAAAATTTATTAATGAGTTTTAAATATTCATTGATTAAAGATTTCATTCCAAATTATATATCCCTTACTGAGCCTTTTGTGATCATATATTGTTTATGAAATTTTTTCCACATGGTATAAGGAAGGTAATAGAAATTAATAAGTCAATAATATTTTTATTAAGAAAAGATGTCAAGTTTTATTTTAAAAGTGTTTCCTTTGGAAGAAAAGTGGATACTGAGTATAACAATCCATATATAATGTATAGTAATAAATTGTAATAATTTTTCTTAATTATATGAATCTTTAAACTAAAAAGACCCTATAATGATAATTACAGTTTAAAAACACTAGAACAGGTAATGTTTAAGGCCATATCCTTACAATTTGATACAACTTAATATATATAAAATGGTAAATAATTGAAAACTATGACATTTACAAAAAAATTAAAATTAAATGAATCTAGAGATAAAATCATCGTGAGATGATCATGTTGAATAACAACTGAGTTCTTAATGAAGGAATTGATTATAGTATTTCATGATCTCAATAATTGTGATATCTCTACAGTCATGAACTTTCAGAGGACAATTTATAAATTATGTCTAGGTAAAAACCATAAACCCATTAATCCAAGGAAAAAATATTTCTATCAAGACCCTACAGATTTATGAAGGGGTATCTTTAATTAGGAACCACCAATAACTTCATGTCTAAATCATTTTTCAAATATCTAATAATCCATTTAAATCATGAATAATGTGCCTTATCATTAACTATCTATAAGGGGTATAGAATAAATATTTATCATTTTTTTCTAGTTAATAAATTTACCTTGATATAAAAAACATTAAATACAAATAGTATAATATTTTTGTAATAATAATATCTTGTATATAATTAATAGATATATTTAGTATAAATTTAATATATAATGAAAAATGATCAAAATATAGTGTTTTAATGGGAATGTTAACAATAGGAAAATAAAATCAGAAATGAGAGATGACCATCAATTTATCATATATATATATATTTATAATAAAATAATCAATTTTTTTTTATTAAAGTTAAATATATTTATAGTAATTATATAAACCACAGTAATGTGATTAGGTTCATAATAAAAATATATCTAAATGTAATGGAAATTGAGATGCAATCCCTTTCAATGATCATAACATTAAAAAGAATGAGAATTAATCAATGAACAAATTATATGTATCTAATGTAAATCCATATAATTCACATGGTGATACAATATATTATATCAAAATTTCATTACACACATAATCATAGAATATTAATGATAATAAAGAAGTAATATAACCCAATGAAATTAAATTTCGTTTTGAATTCTTTTTCAATTAGTAATTATCAATTCAAAACAATTAGGATGAAATAAATCAAATTGAAACATAAAATACGATGATTTTTAAATGAATCATTATATTTCATGAAAAATGGAAGCATGTAAACCCTATAAAATAAATTAGGTTCACAATAAAAAATATTCCTCAATGTAGGGAAATTGAGGTGAAGTTATTTACAATGATCATTACCTTAATGGAAGAATCAATAAATTGATTTATTACATGTTTCAAATGTAAATACACCTAAAAATTTGAATATACAATAGAAAATAATCAACATACATTTCTCACATAATCTTTGAAAATCAAATATAACTTAGAAATTATATAACCCAAGGAAAATAATTTGATTTATAAAATTCATTACCACATGGTAATTTTCAATTGAAATATGAATGTATAAAATAATTCAAATTTAATATTTATTTAACAAAAATATATGAATTAGTTATATAATTAAATATTAAATTTGTAATATATACACCATATAAGTGAAATTAGGTTCCGAACCGGTAATATTCCACAATGAATGGGAATTGAGACAAAGTCACATTCCTTAGGCTATCATTTTTTGAACATGATTATATCTCATGTATAACGGTTGTTATAAGATAATTAAGTTTCCCCATAACCATATTAATGTTTATAATAAAATATATTTTCTATTGGAAACATTTTAATACTCATTTGTTAATAATATTTCATTATTTTTATTTTATTTGGTGTTAATTCCCTTGTTTTCTAGTGCATGTGTTTTCATAAATATTCTAGTTATTGAAAATATTATATAGATACATTATCTACCGAAATATATTAATTTTAAAAATATCATTTTTCATTATTTAAAATTTTATAATCTTTATTTAATTTTTATCATGGATAATGGATCACATCACTTCCTAGAGACTGTAGGCTATGTGTATGCATACACGATGTTATGATTTCCATAATGGGTGATAAGATAATGAAGTTAGTGATATTTTAATTATATAGAATCTATATAATGTCATATATAGCACATATATTAAATAAATATAACCTCATTACATTCCATGTAATGTGTAAGTCAAAAAATGAATCATGTCACTTTTGGTTGGGGCCAAAATCATACACAAAAAGTGACATTATTAGATTTTAAAAAACATTCAACGTAAGCCTTTTTTATTTAAAATTAAATATAAATAAGTATAATAATATGGAAAATAATATATAAATATTTTAACTCCATCATTTTCTCCATAATTTAATGTTAGTGAAGAAAAATGAATTACATTGGTTCGCATGCGGGTTTTTTGTCGTACACATGATAAATGGTTTCATTTCACATTTGGTAGATGATGAGATTGATATAGTTCATTGTAATAACCTAATAAATTATCTGTATATTAAATATATTTATGTAATTCTATAATAATGGTTTAGTAACATTTGAAGAGGTACGTGAAATAAAAAATAAAAACACCAATTTATGAACATTACTTCTTCTTCGAATAAGATATCTATTTTTTTTATGAAATGCTTCTTAGGATGGATTTATGATAAATAATTGATCTAAGATTTTGGGTGGTGAGTAAGGATGTTATCTAGTTTGGTATTATCTAAACCAAATGGCTTTGGAAGTGTGGAGTTGGGAGGATAGGGGTGGCCTTTTATATGTGGGGGAGATGACAATATGGAAATTTTCAAAGGAATAAGTTAATACATCTTTTTTATTATGAAATAATTCCTAAAAAATGGGACAATATAAAAATTCAGAGACAATAGGGTCTTTATATTCCCATTAAATGGGGTTTGTACAAGTTGGTATGTCATTTTTACCAATATCATTTTAGTTTAACCCCCAATAAACCAATTTTTAGCTTAACCATAATAACTATGTTTTAATGATTTTAGTATTCATAATGAAAAAAAATTATGTTGAACATATTAGATAATATAAATTATTATAATTTAAAACAATGAATCCATTTTTTAAAATTCAATTCATATAAGTGGAAGAATCCAATTTAAAATTTTACCCACAGATGCGATGAGAAGATGGAAATACAAATAGAAAATTCTAAAATGTATTGAAGGTTTGAAAATAAAAATTCAATATGAAATTAATTAAAATGACATAAATTATATAATTTTTTAATATTAATACTATTTTTAATTTTAATACAATTTATAATATTATTTAGTAAGGAAAATATTAGAAATTAAAAGTAAATTTTCAATAGAAATCAATATTATTCACTAATTATCAAAAAACTGAAACATTAAAAAAAGAAAATCCCTAAGATATTTATTATATTATTATTTCAAAAATATTTTTTTATTTTATCACACACACACAGATATATATATATACTAAAAAATTATTAAAAATTAATTTCAGATTATGCGCACAAAACTTGATTAAAGTATCTTTTAGAAAAATAGTGTTTCATTACTTTGTTTAAATGATTATTATTTAATTTATAATAAATATGTAAATTTAATTTACATAATTTAGATAGTAAAATTCACACCCTTAAATTTAATTTATAGAATATAATGGTATAATTTATTATGGTTCATTTAGATTGGTGGTTTCATGTTCTGCAAGCTATTGAGGAGATCAAATTTATTTAAAAGGATATATATTATTATGTCTTAGGGTGTTACGTTGTCATATAATATTTTTTGATGTGTGTCATATATGCAATAAAAACAACCAATATTCTATAAAAATATTAGTGTTTTAATTTCTAATACACATCAACAAATTGAATCCTCACAATTTTAGCATGATCTCAATAATCAATGGTTTGACATTGGAGATAACATTTTTGAAAAATACACCTTGAAAATGGTTCAATAAAACTTCATCATAATATTAGTAAAGATAAATATAAAAGCTAATATATTATTGAACAGAAATATGTTTATAATTATACAAACATAGGTGGTAAGTTAAAATATTGAAATGGAAGAAATACACAAATACTTATAGAGAGTGATAGAGGACATTGATCACAAGAAATTAATTGATCATGGAATATTATGGATATCAAAACCATTAATTTGGGATGATTGAAATGGCCAATGATTTACCAAATATGTTGGTAATGGGGTAATTTTTTAATGATCCTTTTACAAAATCTACGGAGTAATATTACATTATATGAATATAAAGATATATTTATTAAAGATATGCTTTTATTTATTAAACCCAATTTCATCCATTGGTTTAACTTTGACAAATTTCCACTACATCTCTTAATATAGAAAATGAATATCCAAAAATGAATTTTTTATGCCTAAATAACTAAAAATAACATTTAATGGATTATACTATCCATAAAGGTGAAAAATTATTTCAAACTAAATGTAAATATTATCCAAAACCATTATGGTTAGAAAAAGTAATTAATCTATCAACCTCAATAGTTACACCATTTATTCATCATTAATATTTAATCATCAAATAATTTATGTAAAAATAGTGGAACATTAACCAGAACATCATGCAGTCTAGTGTTAGGTGCTAAACCATTATCATCCTTCAGTTTTGGGTTCAATCCCCATGACCTTCTTTAGATACAATATGTTGTACTTTTTTCCAAATATATATTAATGTAAATCCTAAATTATCCTAAAATCGTTTTAACCTATAATTACCTCAAAATAAACAATAATATAAACCTTAAAAGTTACAAATACCTTTAATCATATGTCTAAAAAAATCTAGGGGCATTCTCCCTTAAATAATTTTTTTATACAGTAAACAAATAGGTTATATTCCAAAAAAAATTCTTCCAAAAATTACTATAATCATGTTATATTCCTACTAAAAAATTCAAAATGGGAGTTTAAGAATTTTACAATTTGTCCAACCTTAATCTTATAAAACCATTATAGTAGACAAAAATCTGATATTAATAAAGACATTTATTCATCTAAAATTTGACATTATCATTAGATGTTATAAGATTGTTATAACCAATGATTCATTGGTAAAATAACTACTTATATAATTTAATTCTTGATTCCCAAAATATAAAAACTTTACCAATTTAATTTCAATATAATTTTTCCTTCGAATAGGGGTTAATTTTTAAAAGAGATACTTTAATCTGATATTACCTTGGTTCCCCAAATTTACGAAAACTATCTATAAATAGATCACTTGGATGAAATTTATCTCATTTCATCATACTAATAATTTTTTCTCAATAAATCATTTCTTTTTTTGGTTATTTTCCACACATAAAACTTTTTCCCATTTCATTGAGACACATTCATGGATGTTAGTTTCCATATTTCTTACATGAAACAAGGAATGACTTCTTTCTTCTATGCTCTCCAAAACATGATATCTTAGTAAAATATATCCTTCCCTTTTTTGGAGAGTCTGAGAGTTGGTTAGGGTATATATTTTAAATAATTTTGTTAGACAACTAAATATGAATAATCCTTATATCTATAACTATTGTAATCATCTAATTTCGATTCACAAGTCCTCCACATTGTCCTTAAAATTAAATGTTTACAAAATTTCTTTTGGATGCATCTGTTGACTAAAAAAATTATATTGTGAGAAACAACAATCATAGTGGGAAAATATATAATCATTTATAGGATGTCTAAATCGGGACACCTAATTTTCAATCTAAGACACCTAAGTTTTATTCTAGTTCGTTCATTGTTATAATCATTTAAATACTTCATAATGGTTGGTAATGAAATTGTGACCAATCCAATGCATATCCCCTGGGATTTTTCAACTAGGTGAACACTAAGGCCAATTGTGATGTACTAAGTGATGATAAGATCAATCCCAATGCACCATTTTAAAAGTTATTACCCCAAGGATAAACTATTCCATAACCATATCCACTTATTATAACAAGATAATTCTAATTTTGTTTCGGAAAAAACATAATCTTATCCTAAAAAAAACAATGATATGTTTTCATATAATTATCTTTAATGTTTATCATAGGTTTATGTTCCATAAAATATGTTTTTATTTAATTTATATCCCAAGTATTCTATAAAACTTACACTAATAACAACTATAAAGACCCCAACCATATTATCTCAGAGTCGATGTCAATATTATTACATTGACATAATATAAAATGATTCATATCCGAAATGATATAATATTTTATTAGTCTTTTTAAACTAGATTGATAAATTATTCTCATATTATATTTCAAAAAAATAATTATCATATAATAAATTTTGAGAACATCATTATTATCTCTAGCATATTATTTCATATCATTCATATTACAAATGTTGTATTCTAGTGAATGGGAAACAATATAAGGGTGATCTCAAATTATTAGTTAGTTTTAAGTTCATTATAATATTTGATGAATCAATAAGAAAAATCCACATGGTAATTTAAATATCTTAATAGACATTCCACTTAAAATTTAAATATCATAAATACATATTCTATAATAAATATATGAATATAAATAACTAAAAAATCATTCAACATAATCAGTAAACATAGAATTAAATACATCTAGAGAAAATATCACTGAGAAAATATAATGGATAATAATAACTCAATTATTAATTAAGTAAATTCACAATTAATATACGTCATGATCTCATAAATCATGATACCTCTACTATCAAGGCCTTTAATAAGATTGTTGAAAATCGATGGGTAGGTATATCCCAGAAAACCATTTGACTAAGACTATCCAAATATTTCAGCTCATGGACTATAGATGCAATGATTGGATATCAATAACTTGGACCCACCATTCAATACATGTACAAATAATTCCACATATACCAAATAATTGATTTATGTCATGAATAACATTCATTATCATCAAATATCAAAACAATATGAAGACTATAGATTTATCATTATTTACAAAGATAATAAAAAACATTTAAATTGAAAATCATAAATACAAATATTATATGTTTTTATAAATAATAGTATCTAATTCATAATGAATCTAAATATTTTTGTGATAATTAATTTTTAAAGAAAAACGATCACAAGAATGTGATTTTCTAAAGAGATAGTTGACAATCACAAAATTAAACAAGAAATGTGTGGTGACCATTGATCCATCAAGAATATAGATTCGTATAATAAAATCAAGAGTAAATTGGTAATCATGTTAATTAAATCAATGAGGTAGTATATACACCCCTTAAAGGGGAATAGATCCATATTAACAAATAGTTTTTAATGTAATGGTAATTGATATAAAATTACCAATATTGATCACAAAGGTTAATTGAGAATTAATAAATGAAATGATTATGTGTATCAATGGTAAATCCACCTAAAACAAGTGTAAAAATAATATAATATAATCAAAGTCATTATATACATAATCAAATAATATCGATGTCCATGAAGAAGCAATATAAGCCATTAAAAAGAAATTGAATTATGAATTTTTTTACTACATGGTAATTGTCAATTCATATTCATGTGGATTGAATAATTCAAATAGAAACATAAAATAAAATGAAGCTTGAATGATTCGTGATATTATATATAAAGTTACATTTTTTACACTATATTAAATAAATTAGGTTCACAATTGTGATGACCCGGATCCACATTCCACTTAACAGGTGCCCTGATCCTGGTGGGCCACATGACTTCAAGCGCATCTCCCCAAACACTAGAGTCTGCCGAATAGAAGAGAGGGACTAGGGTGTGTTTTCATGGAAAGACTATGCCCTATTAGCAGAGTGTAGTACAATAGAAGTAATATAATGTAATAGTAAATAGTGGAATTAATATAATGAAACAATGAAAGAAAACTGATGTAATAGTTAAACAAGAAAAACAATAACTGTATCAACTAGAATAGTGATAATGTAATGTCATGTCACTAGAAAACTGGAAATCATGGGTTAAAGAAAATAATAATAACATGTTACACAATGTAAAATAAAATAGAGTTTACTCTAAGCATCCCAAGATCCAACTCGGTCATCTGCTATCAAGCTCCATCCTATCAGCACACAATCATCTTTTTCAAGCTGCATGCTTCCCTTTTTAAATACATGCAACCGTACTATCTACTCTAGGTACCAAATAGTGCCTGGAAAGGGTGTGAGACAAATATCAGTGGTCCACAACAAATGATGTTTATAACATCTGGCCCGTGTAATGGAATATAACAGTGTATAGGCATGCATATATAATGTAAAGAAAGCAGCACAATATACTTAAATAACCAATTACTTGCTTCAGATCTCGTCTGGTGTCTGAACATTTAATCAGTTCATTAATTAATAAATTTCCATTTAATGTTAATAGGTCATCTAAGGCATTGCAAACACTAACTTCACTTCATGATAGTATAAGTAGTGAAGGTCCCAAGACGTAACGGGGCAACTAGACAATGATATATTGTGAGGGAGTTCCAAGGTAAAACCAAAGGTAACGTAAACTCACGGAAAGCTAAATCAATAGTTTTTGAATCTATCAAAGTTGTAAGAGTGTAATCCAAGAAGTTTATTCCAAGGAATTCCATAATAAGTCTCCTACAGAGTATAAGGTGATCGACAATGGTAAAATGTGGCTATGCAAAGACATGGCCCTATGAGATTTCACCATGGAACCTACTAGTCAATGCTGGATCAAAGGAGTGTATCTGAGGTATCCTCTAATAAAGGAAGGAAAAAAAGTAGTATATCAAGAATCCAAGGAATCAAAAAGAATCGAAGTCTAGGTGGCTATCAACACAAGAAAACAGTATCCTTGAATCAGAATGGGGATTCTGATAACCAAGGTATTCTTCTCTCAGAATCCAAGGTGAGATCGAGTTAGTTCATTGCTATTTGATATTATATTCATGTAGTAATTAATTTTTTTCATTTATTTCCTTCCATTAGTGTAGATAGGTCAAGTAAAGTTGAAACAATTTAATTTTTGGTCCATGAATTGTCTTACATTAGTGTGGATAGGCCATGTAGCATTGAATACATTTAGTCAAGTCTTAATTAGCCCTTAAGGATTATTTAATTATCGAGGTTCACTCCTCTACCTTCCATCAACATGGAAAGGGGTGCTACAAACCTGTAACCTTTATTCAACCTCTTTTGATAAGGCCAAGTTATATAATTAGTATACTTTCCATTTAAAATTTCCTATTTCACATTTAATAATAATTTGTAAGCAATTACCTTAGGCAGTTCAGGTGGTGAGCATACACGGTACATTCCATTTTTAAATTATCTATAACAACAAGACATTTATTATAAGAAGTCTCACCTTTAGAAAGGTCAAGCAATGGCACACCCGAACGGTGGCTCAAACATACTAAAGCACTAAAACCCAATTATGGAATAATCTTGGACATGATGCCAATTGAGTTGTGGTTATAACCACTATCATCTAATCAAATATTTGGAATGAGCATAACCATACGGTTATAATGAGAATAATCAAGGGATGTATGTTTGAGAAATGGTTCCCAATGAAATCTATCATCCCCACTCAAACATTCCAAAAAACTGAACATTAGGGATGAGTTATAGACTACCCCCTTAGGGTTGTTTGATCCTTCTCCTCTGGTATCAGCACTTGATTTTCCTCAGATCGTAGTAGATCTAAGAAAATCTAAAAAGATCTCACATGGTGATATCTAGTTCGATATTGAAAGGGAAGAAGTATGGCTAAATAGGACTTGAGTACTTACTGTTGTGCATCCAACGTGATGAACGGAAGCTTGATCAGATGCCGAACAAAGGAGATCTCTTGATTCTATGTTTGGATCCTAAAAAAGCTCTAAAATTCGGTAAATGGAGAAAATTCCCAAAGGTTCTTGGACTAGGAAGAAGGGGTTGGCTTAATAGATCATTAAGGGAAATTTAGACATGTTACATAGGTTTTTATCCTTCACACGGTTTGTCTGCACGGTTTTTCAAACTATATACAAACCATGCGAGATGGTTCTTCCCAAAAATGAGAAAATGGGGCATTCACACGGTTTGACTACACAGCTGTGTGCCAACTATTTGAGGTTCCACTATCTGAAAAAACAAAAACCACATGGTTAGGTAAACCGTGTGCTAACTGTGTGCAAACTGTGCAAGATGGTCTCTTTTACCAAAATGAGGTGTTATGTGCTCCAAACAAGCCCTATACTACCACAAAACCATTGATAACACATTTGGAATTTATATTAGGTCAAAAGTAAATATTTGGAAATAAAATTAAAGGATCCCTACCTAATTGATAAAATTATATTCTTATAGTCTTCCCCCATAAACGAACTCTCCCCCCCTGAGTTCTCCTTCCAAGGGAAATGAAACACTGTTTGAGAAAAACTCTGACCACTGAGCATGTACTTCGGCTTCCCTATCCCATGAGTCATCGTGTACTCATCCATGCTTCCATAACACATGAATTAGAGGGAAAATAATTCCTCAAAGAGCCATCATGCTTTGGTCAATGATGCGTACTAGATATTCCTGAAAAGTAACATCAAAATCTAACTAAAATTCCTTGGGATCAAAGGCATGAGTTGGGTCAGCATGATATTGGAAAAGCTATGAGACTTGAAAGATGTATTTAATGGCATAGTAACTTTGAGGATGTAGCAACTGATAAGATAGCGGCCCGACTCTCTCTAGAATCATTAATGTCCCGAAGTAACGAGGAGATAGATTACCCAACTTTTGTAACCATCTATGACCAAGCCTAGGTGATACCCGAAGAAAAAAATAATCCCCAACCATGAACTCAAGAGGTTGTTGATGATGATCTGCATAAGATTTCTATATAGACTGAACAAAATTCATACACTTTCTGATCAACTGGACCTATTCTAAAGTCTCCTGAACGAGATGAGGACCTATTAGGGATGCCTCACCTACCTCTAGCCATCACAAAGATGAATGGAATGGCATACCATATAATGACTCAAAAGGATCAATCTGAATCACTGACATAAAACTATTATTATAGGAGAAATAAACAAGAAGGATATGCTTCCCCCATGAAATGTCGAAATCAATGATGCATGCTCAGAGAATATACTCTAAAACCTGGATTTTCTATTCCGATTTTCCATCAGTCTGAGGGTGAAAAGTTGTGCATTGAAGATTATGAGTTCTCATAGCTATCTGTAAACCCTTCCAGAACTATGATGTGAAACGAGAATCCCTATCTAAAAAGATAGTATATGTAACCCCATGTGGTTTTATGATATCAAAGACATACATTATTCATAGATCATCAACTAAGAATGTATCCTGAATAGGAATGAAGTGGGATGATTTTGTTAGTCGGTCAATGACTACACAGATAGCATCGCTACCCATTGGAGACCTAGGTAAGCCAACTATGAAATCTATAGAAACATATTACAATTTCAATTATGGGACTTGAAGTGGATATATAAAGCCTATAGGTCTCTGGTGTTCCGCCTTCACCTGCTGATAGGTGTAACACCTAATGATGAAGCCTGTAATCTGATGTTTCATCCAAGGACACAAATACTGGCATCACATATCTCAATAATTCTTTGAGATGCTTTGATGAACTGACCACTGTGAAACGTGGGAATCATTCATCAACTCCTATCTCACATTTATAAAAACCCAGATACCTCCACCTGGACGGAGGACATTATCTCTATCCATAGACCAATATAGAGGTGGGTTATCTCTTGATATACTATCATGGAGAACCAAACTTTCATGATCTGAAAACTGCATACTCTTTACCTTCTCAAGGATAGAAGTTGTAATTGTCAAGGCTGAGAGGTAAGACTACTCATGAATATCGTGAAACTCCAGATCAAGTTCATAAAAGTGGGCCATTAACATCCATTCATCATTGTCTTCCTGTACGAACTATGTTTAAGTTTTCCGACTCAGTGAATCTGCAACCACATTTCCATTCCCAAGCATATAGGAAAGCTCAAAATCAAAGGATTGTAGATATTCAATCCATATTCACTATTAAAGTTTCTAGTCACGCTAAGAAAATATATAGTTGATGATCTTATGATCTTTATACTCCACAAAATTATCACCCAAGATATAATATCTCCTGAAACATAAATCATGGACAACTACTTCTAGCTCAAGGTCATGAATCAGGTAATTTCCCTCATGAGGCCTCAATTTTCAAGATCCATATGCAATAAAATTGTCTTCCTGTTTCAACACAGCTCTTAGGCCAATTCCCGATGCATCACAGAAGACGATATAAGGTTATCGAAGAATTAGAGTAGGTTCCGAGACAAACCTCCCTTTTAGCTCTTGAAATTCTTCCTCGCATGCATCTGACCACAAGAACATAAAACCCTACTTTGTAAGTCTAGTAAGAGGTGAAGCAAGAAGTGATAAATCATTTATGAAATGCCTGTAATATCCACGGAGCCCTAAGAAAATCCTAATATCAAACATGTTCTTAGGCTTCTCCCAGGAGACTACAACAATAATCTTTTTAGGGTTAACATATACTCCTAATTCTGAAGTTATATGGCCCAAGAAGTGGACATTGTCAATCTATAAGTCACATTTAGAATTTTTTCCATAAATATGATTCTCTCTCAATGTACTCAGAAAAATATCAAGATGTTTTGATTGGTTGTTACGAGTGCACGAATACACCACGATTTCTTCCAAAAAGTCCACAAAAAATGATTTTAAGTAGGGAAGGAAAACACTATTCATCAAAGCCATGAAAATTACAAGAGAATTCATGAGACTGAATGACATAACAAGATTCTAATTCAAACCATACCTTCTATGAAAGTCTTTACAAGGAATGTCTGATGGTTTGACTCACACCCGATGATAACCTGATCTTAGGTTGATCTTAGAGAACACATTTTTTCCTCAGATCTAGTCAAAGAGATCATATATTCAGAGAAGTGGATATCGATTCTTGACCATAATCTGGTTGAACATTATGTAATCCATGCACAAATGTATAATTCCATCCCCCTTCTTAGGTAATAGCTAAGGGTGACCCCCCAAGAGGATGTACATGGCCCTATAAATCCATTGACCTCTATATCCTCTATCTTCTTCTTGAGATCCAGAAGCTTAGTAGGTTCCATCCTGTTTGGTGGAATGGACACTAGAGCTACTCCGGGAACAATCTCTGTTGTAAACTCTACCTCTCTCTTAGGAGGTAAGCCATAAAATTCATCAGGAAAGACATCCCTAAAATGATCAACTAATGGAGGGAAATCCGTTTGAAGAAAACCATGATCCTCTAGGAAAATATTTTCAATCTAAGTGGTCACTCCATCTAGAACATGATGCTTCAGTCTAGCTCTCCCAGCCAGGACATCCCTCTTGCCTTTGAAAAGATAACTGACTCCATCTAGTGATGTAAAAGAATCCCTTTGGTGATAACAGTATACAACGGCGTGATAGTGGACCAACCAGTCTGTCTTGAGAATAAAATAGAACCATGTCATCTTGAGAACAAAGTGATTCTAGAAGAAAGGGTAACTTCCAACCTCAATGGGGAAGTCCCTGAACTAGCGTATGCCCTCCATCCATATTCAAAATGGTGTATAGAGGGTCATTACACCATAGTGATACTGTTTCTCTAGTACAAGAAATTCCATGATATATATAGAAATACATGAGATATATGAACATGTATCATAAAACGAAGAGGTAAATGTATACGCTACTAGAAGAGTACCATGTACTATAGATGGTCCCGAAGCCTGATCCTCAAGTATCGACTATAAAGTATGTAACTGACCGAATTGAAGGACCACTGCAACAGATGGTCTACCACAATCAGGACTGCTCTGCTGGCGCTACTGGGGATTAGGTATCAAACTACCTCAGCCATGACCTCCTCCTCGTCTAGACCCACCAGTGATACTCCAACTTCCCACCAGATATGGCGCAAAATAACTCGCTCTGGGAGGTGGAGATGAAGATGATCCTTTTCCACATGATACTATGGGAAAGGTCCTTCAAAATCACAGATGATGTCCCTTAAAACCATAATACCAACACTCCAAAGGGTCCCTATCACACCGGGTCTTCTTATTCCTTGGATTTCCACACTGATGAATCCTTATAGAGTAATGAAAAATGATTCTATGGCTACCACTTCCTTGATGATAAACATCAAGGGAATGTTTCCTACCACTGAAAGAACTGCTGGATTGACACGACACTGATTATTTAAACCCAGTACTCCCTCCATCCCTATGGTTACCCTAAGTGATAAGTTCTTGATAAACTATTATAGAGAAGTTAGGAAGGAGAAATACATTCACATGAGTTCGGATGGCATACTGAAGCCCATCCTCAAAACATCTAGCACACGAAATCTCATCACCGACTAGAAGTGGTGAAAAGCGCTGTAAATCTGTGGACCGTGCTGAATACTCCATGACAGACAAAGAATCCTACTCTAGATGCATGAACTCTATGGCTCTGTTAGACCTTATTATCTGAGTAAAGAGAAAGTATTAGAAGGTAGTCTAGAAGTCAGCCCATAACATGCCCTGATGCTGACCGGCCTGGGTAACCACATCCCACCAACATTTGGATGAATCCTGAAGCATGTATGTATAATTATTGACTCTCAAATCAGGAAGAATTCCCAAATTCTCAAAGATAGATAGCATGGCCTCTATCCATGATTCAATAGACTGATATCTGCCATCCTCTAAAAAAATTGGTGGATGCTGCTGTTGGAACTCGCTGGTCAGATCCACCATCATAGGTGCAACCCGTGGAGCACCAATCATGGACTGCATCATATGTAAAATACTATCATGGACAAGGGAATTAATGCACAGATCAGGTATAGTAGGTGGTGACTCATGTGGAATTCCTTGAATTAAGACCGATGGCTCAAGGCCCACCATATCTGGAGCATGGTCGTCACCACCTTCATGGCGAACAACTCAAGGATTTCATGGCAGCATTGGTCTAAAAATTCCAATAACACACCATAGAAAAAACATAGAAGCAAGTAGATAGAATCACTAATGGAATATGAACATATGAATACTCACTTCCCAAGGCATACTACCCAAACTACCCTCTTTGACTATCGGGTATCGGTAAGTGCTCAAGTATAAGTCTTATGTCATTTTGGAATTAATTCTTAGGTTCACTCATTATCTCTTTATACCATGAAAAGGAATAATAAGGATGTGCAACAAATTCATTTTCGATTTCAGGATTCACCTTATAATGGATATTCCTTTCTGATGAATCAGTGCGCATACACCTATAACAAAAAACAACACCTATTTACTTATAGCAGAATGGATTGACTCAGTAAATTACACATTACAACCCATGATGGCCCATAAACCTCCTGAATTGAGACAAAAAAGCACTCAATAGATGACAATGTAATATAAGTTCAAGAATCTATAACACCATAACTCAAAAATCACAGGCATATCTAGCAATGAAAATAAGTGAAATTCCCTATATGGCATGGAAATATGTATGACATGTGAATTCTAGGTGCCTATGATGATGCATGTAACAATACTCCTTTCCCTCATATCATCGGGCCAAGGATGAAATAAATTTCCAAAGAGTAATAATAAATAACACCACACAACATGTGAGTCACCCAACAATGAAATAATATCAATGGTAATAGGGAAAATAGAACAACAATTGCATTATGGGTAACATGGATTTTACCCTGAACATGGGTTCACGAAGCCGAAGCATGTCTTATGAACAAGTCCCAAGAATTTTTATTCTCCAATCTATTGTCTCTAAATAGTCATGCAAGAAAAAAAACCACATCTGAGACCACATTGTGACGACCCAGACCCGGATGCCACTTAACGGGTGCCTCGAGCCCAGTGGGCAACATTTCCTCAAGCGCATCTTCCGGAATGGCAGAGGCTACTGACTAGCAGCGAAGGTAAGGATGTTTCCATGGGAATACTATGACCTCATTATCGGAGTGTAGAAAAAAATAAGTAATATAATGTAATAGTAAACAACAGAAGAAATATAATGAAATAGCAGAAGAAAACTGATGCAATAGATAAACATGAGAAATAATTATTGTATCAATTGGAACAATGATAATGTAATGTCATGTCACCAGAAAACTAGAAATCCTAGGTTCAAGAAAATAATCATAACATGTTCCACATGGTAAAAGAAAATAGGGTCAACTCCAAGCATCCCGAGATCCTACTCGGTCATCTGCTATCAAGCTCCATCCTATCAGCAGACAATCAAGTATTGGAAGTTGCATGATTCCAATTTCCAATACCTAGAACCATATAGTATACTATGGGTACCAAACGGTTCCCAAAGAGGGTGTGCGATATTTTTCAATGGGCCACCACCAACTGTGTCTATAACATCCTGCCCGTGTAATGGAATATAACAGTGTTTAGGCATGAATATATAAAGTAAAGAAAGTAGTAAAATAAAATTAAATAACCATGTACCTGCTTCAGCCCTCGGCTGGTGTCTAAACATGCAACCAGTTCATTACTTAATGAATTACCATTTAATGCTAATAGGTCACAAGAGACATACCCACTAGTGACATCACCTTGTGATAGTATAAGTAGTGATACCTCACCAGCCTCTCGCAAGTACAAAGGTGAACAACATGACCTACCATATAATGCCTCAAAAGGATCCATCTGAATCATGGCCTCAAAACTGTTATTATAGGAGTACTTGATGAGTGGGATATGATTCTCCCAAGAACCACTGAAATCAAGGATGCATGCTTAGATCATATCCTCCAAAACCTAGATTATCTATTCTGATTTTCCATCAGTCTGATGGTGAAAAGATATGCTTATAAGCACCCGAGTTCCCTCGTCCTTTTGTAAACCCAACCAGAACTATGATGTGAAATGATCATCCATATCTGAAACGATAGTATGTGGAAACCCATGTAGTATTATG
Source organism: Viscum album (assembly GCA_963277665.1). NCBI lineage: Eukaryota > Viridiplantae > Streptophyta > Magnoliopsida > Santalales > Viscaceae > Viscum > Viscum album. Next base: position 1,443,443,599 of record OY728151.1, on the reverse strand, counting down.
ACTCACAGACAAACCTTATTCCCATCTCATCAACTAAGAAAGTATTATGAATATGAATTAATTGTTATAATTTCGTTATTCGGTCAATGACTAACCCAATAGCATCGCTACACCTTGGAGACCTTGGTAATCCAACTACGAAATCCACAGCAACATCTTCCCATTTCCATTCCAGGACTGGAAGCTTCTGTAACAAGCCTACAGATCTTTGGTGTTCTACCTTCACTTACTTACAGGTGGAACACCTACTGACGAATCCTGCAATTTGATGTTTCATTCTAGGCCACCAATACTAGCATTGGATATCTCGATACATCATCATGATGCCTGGATGAACTGCCCAATAGGAAGCTTGAGAGTATTTCATAAACTCATCTCTCACATCGGTAGGAACCCAAATACGTCCACATAGATGCAGGACAACATCTCTGCCCACCGACCCATCTAGAGGTGGGTTATCTCTTGATATACTCTCACAGAGAACCAAACATTCAAGATCTAAAAACTGACTATTCTTCACCTTTTCAAGGAGAGAAGAGGTAACTGTTAAGGCTTATAGGTAAGACTCCTCATGACTATCATGAAACTCTAGAATAATTTCATAAAAGAGGTCCATTAACTTCCACTAATCACTGGCTTCTTGTACGACCTGCATTTGATTTTTTCGACTCAGTGCATTTGCAAACACATTGCCTTTTCCATGTGTATAGGAAAGCTCAAAATCAAAGGATTGTAGATATGAAAACCATCATCGATGTAGGAGGTTCAAGTCACACTGAGGAAAGATATACTTGAGGCTCTTTTGATCTCTATACACCACAAAGTTCTCACCTAAGATATAATGTCTCCAGAAGTGTAATGCATTGACAACTACTACTAGCTCGAGGTCATGCATTTGGTAATTTCTCTCATGAGGCCTCAAATATCGAGATCCATACCCGACGAATTCATCCACTTGTATCAACACATCTCCTAGGATAATTAATGATGCATCATAGAAGATGATATAACAATTACAAGGTTTTGACAGAATCAAAATCGGTGCTAAGACAAGCCTCCATTTGAGCTCCTAAAAGGATTCCATGCAAGATTCTGACCATAGGAACTTAACACCCTTATCTGTATGTCTAGTAAGAGGGGAATCAAGATGTGAGAAGTCCTGTATGAAATTATTGTAATATCCAGTGAGCCCTAAGAAACCCCTAATATCAAACACGTTACTAGGATTCTCCTAGGAGGCTACAACACTATCCTTTTTAGGGTCAATAGGTACTCCTCATTTTGTAAAAATATGGCCCTATAGGTGGACCTTGTCGATCCATAATTCACATTTATAAATCATTGCATAAAGTTGATGCTCTCTCAGTGTACTCCGAATAATCTCAATATATTTGGTATGGTTGTTATGAGTGCGCGAATACACCAATACATCGTCCAAAAATACAACGACAAAAGAGTACAAGTAGGGATGGAAATACATATTCATAATATCCTTGAAAACATCAGGCACATTCATGAGACCGAACAACATAAAAAATACTCATACATGACATACCTTCTATGAAAAGTTGTATTGGGTATTTCTGATGGTCTGGCTCACACCTGATGATTACCTGATCTAAGGTATATCATAGAGAACACCTTTCCTCCTTAGAGCATGTCAGAGAGATCATCTATTCAAGGATGTGGATACTAATTATTCACTGTTATCTGGTTCAACCTTCTGTAATCCAAGAAAAAACGTAGAGTTACATCCACCTTATTAGCGAATAACATATATTAACCCCAAGAGTATGTACTAGGCTGTATAAATACTTTTTCCACTAAGTCATCTATCTTCCTCTTGAGATCCCAAAGCTCAGTAGGTGACATCTTGTGTAGAGGAATGGACACTAGAGCTGCTCCTAGAACAAAATTTCTTTTAAACTCTACCTCACACTTTGGTGGTAAGCCTAAAAATTCACCAGGAAAGACATCTCTAAAATGATCAACTATGGGAGGGAAATCAGTTTGATGAAAACCATGATCCTCCATGAAAATATTTTCATTCTAGGTGGTCACTACACTAAGCCGATGATGCTTCAATCTAGCTCTCCTAGCCAGGACATCCCACACACCTTTGAAAAGAAAAATGATGCTGTGTGGTGATGTACGAGAAACCCTTAGGCGATAAAAGTCTAAAAAGGCAGGATAGTGGACAAACTAGTCCATTTTGAGAATGAGATAAAATCACGTCGTCTCAAGAGAAACGAGATTCCATAGGAGAGGTTAACTTCCAACCACAAGGGGACAATCACTACACTGCCGTATGCCTACCGCGTTGAGGAGAATCTCGATTCCGGGCCGAAAATTTCATTCCAAAAAATATCATGAGAAACCCATCAAAATATGGAAGCGATATATGCAGAATAAAGAAATCAAAACACAAGATTTTTTAATGTGAAAAACACTCCCAAGAGGAGGATTAAAAACCATGAGGTAATTCCCAAAAATCCACTATGAATCAGAGAATACAAGAATCCATGTAATGCACCAACATGAATTACAAAGGAGAGAGAATAGAAAAACTATGTGAAAACCACACTCTGATACACCTATGTCATCTCCCTGATAAACATCCTGCTAATGCCATGTATTGAAGATCAATCTGTGAAAAAATGTCACCCTTCTATCGACAAAACATCACTATCTCAAAGATCTTCACCAGAATATGCATCAACCTCACACAATCTTGTCAAACTTGAATGATCTCACTATCATAATGTACCATTGATCTTTAATCAGGACACACCACCTGATCACCTATATTAGGATGATTTTCGATGTGTGGAATCGATCATCAATTGCATCACAGCTTCTTGACACATGTTAAACGCCGATGTGCTGTACATGCTACTACTGATGAGACAATCCCCTTCATGATCATGGAGGTTGACATCATGAACTCCATTCCAAGAACATCACCACACATACAAAATAATTGCACCATCATCTTCGTGTCACATGGGCCACTGAAAATGCGGTAACCGTTTCTCATGTTTCCAATGATGGCTACATCTTTCTGGCACACCCTATCAAAAATATTTTTTCGTGTCCTCTTTATATAGACACCAGGTCCATAATTATCAATTAATGAAGTCAACATCCATTATTCTGTCCATTAACATTAAGAATAAAATATCAATTAATTTTTGGAGAAAATCCTCAATTAATGGTGATATAAATCTCCCCATTAATATTTTTTCTATCTCATTAATACATGTGATGAATCGCAACAATATACCCCTTCATTACATTAATGAATGAAACCATCCAACTAAACTAGTTGGGAAGAAAATAGGTTTGTGTCACCCCAACCATCATCAACTAATGAAAATATGAAGATTCCCTTTTTCAATTCTGATAAAAAAATATCAGCTCCCACTATAAAAAGAAAATCAAATACCGAATCATGCATCACATTTTTATCTGCACTATCCTGACGTACAATACCAAAACCAGAAACATTTTGCTCCTTCATAATAGTGATTACTACAAAATTTGGAGCACCTGCAAGAATAAACTACCCCCTGGTCAACATACCATTTATCGGACATGTGTATCACATCTCTCAAACAACATTAATTTCAAAACATTATTCTTCTCCACTCATGAATCTAAAATACTCTTCGAACATTCCAAAATTCTCACAAAAAAATAGCAAGCACAAACCATTCCCTATGATACCACTTCTTGGGGGAGAATCTCGATTCCGTGCCAAAAATTTCTTGCCAAAAAATATGGTGAGAAACCTGTCTAAATATGGATATGATATAATTAGAATAAATAAATCGACACACAGAATTTTTTAAAGTGCAAAAACCCTCCCATGTAGAGGATTAAAAAAACAAAAATAAATTTTCAAATATCCACTATAAATCAGAGAATAAAAGAATAAAAGTAATGCCCAAACATGAATTATAAATGAGAGAGAAGAGAAAACCCATGTGAAAAACACAACCTAATACGCCTCTATTATCTCTCTGAGAAACATCCTGTTGACTCCATGTATCGGAAGATCAATATATGATAATACATCACCCTTTTGTCTACAAAATATCACTAACTCAGAGATGTTCACCCGAATATGGGTTAGCCTCGCACCAGCTTGCGACACCAGAATGATCTCACCATCATGATGTACCACTGATATTTAATTGAGACACACCACCTGATCACCATTATCAGAAATAATTTTGATACATGGAATCGATAATCAATTGCATCACCACTACTTCTCACCGGTTAAACGTTGACATTCCACACATGCTACCACTGATGTGGAAGCCCAGTTCATTCTCTCAGTGGATTTCATCTTGATAACTCTACCAAGAACATCCCCACACGTACAAGATAATTGTGTCATCATCGTTGTGTAACACATGCCACTGAAAATGCGGCGAACCTTTGTCAGATTTTGCATTACGGATATATCTTGCTGGCACACCCTATCAGAAATATGCCATCCCATCCTCTTTATATAGACTCCAAGTATATAATCATCAATTGATGAAGTCAACATCCATGACCACGTGAATTAATATTGAGAATTAAATATATATTAATGTTGGGTGAAAATCCTCAATTAATGTTGATATAAATCTCTCCATTAATAATTTTCCTATCTCATCAATAAATATGATGAATCCCAACACTCCGTCCATATTCCCAATAGAGTATTTAGGGTCATTACAACATAGTGATACTATATCTCTACTGCATGAAATTCTATGATAGATACCGAAATAGATTAATTTGAATCACCTGTATCAAAAAAAAGAAGAGACAAAAGTGGAGGCTACTAGAATTGTACCTCATACTATAGTTGGAACCCAAACCCGATCCTATGTATCTACTGTAAAGAATACAACTAACCTAGTATATGGACTTATGTAATAGATGGACTAACACAATCCAGACTGCTCTGCTGGCACTGTTAGTGATCAGGAATCAGACTACCACAGCCACAACATCCTCCTCTACCAGACCTGCTAGTGTTACTCCATCCTCCTGCTTGACATGGTGAAAAAGAACATCCTCCAGAAGGTGGAGCTGAAGTTGATCATTTTATACTCGAAGCTGGTAGAATTATCTTGAAAAATAACTGATGATTACCAATATGGAATCAAGACCAATACTCCATAAGGCCTCTATCACACTAGGTCTTCTTATGCCCAATCATTCAATACTGATGACACACTACAGAGCTATCAAACCGGATACTCTGGCTACCAATTCCTTGATGATAAACCTCAAGGGAACATTTCTTGCAACTAGAAGAACTACTAGACTGATGCAACACTGATCCTTTAAACATAGTAATTACTCCATCCCTCATGTTATGCTTAGTGATAAGGGCCAAATAAACTATTGAAGAGATGGTTGGAATGTGAAAGACATTCACCTGAGCTCGGATGGTTTACTAGAGCCCATTCTCAATACGTCTATCACATGAAAGCTCATCACTGACAAGATAGATTTCAAAGCGCTGTAAATCAGTGAAACATGCTGAATACTCCATAACTCACATAGAACCTTTCTTGAGTTGAATTAACTCTCCAGCTCTGTCAACCATTAGTGTCCGAGGAAAGAACATGTAATAAAAGGCGGACTAGAAGCCAAAATATAAAATGCATTAATGCCGACCAGCCTGGGTAACCACTTCCCACAAATGTTTGGATGAATCTTGAAGCATGTATGTAGTAAGCATGGCTCTCCACTCTGGAGGAATTTCCACATGCTCAAAGATAAACAACATGGAATCTTTCCAAGACTCAGCAGCCTGAGATCCTCCATCCCATAAACAAGTAGAAGGATGTTGCTGCTAGAACATGAAAATCAGATCAGCCATATTTGGTGAAACCCATTGAGCACCAATCATTGACAGAATCATATGTATGAAACTACCACAAACTTGGGAATCAGTTCTTAGATTAGTTATAGAAGGTGGTGATTCATGTGGAACTCTTTGAAGTAAGACATGAGGCTCAAGGCCCACCATATCTAGTTCATAGTCGTCACCACCTTCATGGAAAACAACACAAGGATGTCGTGGCAGCATTGGTTTAAAAATTCCAAGCACAAACCTTATAACATGAATAGAAGCAAGGAATTAGAATCCCTAATAGATGTTGAATGTATGAAAACCCACTACCAAAGGCATACTACCCAAGCTACCCACTTAGATGACCAGGTATTGGTAAGTGCTCAAGTATAATTTTTATGTCATTTGGAAGTTATTTCGTTGGTTCACTCCTATAACTTTCATACCATGAAAAGGTAGAATAAGGATGTGAAACCAATTAATTTTTGATTTTAGGATTCACTTTATAATATAGTCATTTCTGATGAATCAGTTCCCATACATAGATCACCAAAAACGACACCCATTTACTTATTTTATAATGGGTTGACTTGGTAAATTACTCATTCCAACCCATGAGGGCCCATACACCTCATAAATTGATACATGAAATCACTCCATCAAATCTAAATTAATAAAAGTACAAGGAACTATCCCAACATAATCAACAATCATAGTCATATCATGCAATTCAAAGTAGTGAAATAAACCTATATGGAATGATAGTATGCATGTCATGTGATTTCTAGGTGCCTATGATGATGCATGTATCAATAATCCTTTACCTCATATCATCATGCCAAGGATGAAATAAATTTCCAAAGAGTAATAATCAACAATAGCACACAACATGTGAGTCACCCAATATGACAACCCAGCTTTTTATTAAAACTTAAGCATGATTTATTACATAAAACTTCACTTGATACAACAAAGAAGATTGAGAGGTTTAGTGTCTTTGGGGCTTAGGATCATTACATAAAAACTTTAAACATGAAATACAACATCTTTATTGAAAACTTCCTTTACATGACCACTACATTCCTTCGTACTTAGCATTTCATGGGATAACCTGAGGACATGCATAAGAAAAGGGTGAGCTATAAAGCCCAATAAGGGAGTACACAATGAATACCATGAGGAGTACAATACATGTTAGGAAATAGGAACATTAATAGAGCATTAGATTAACATGAACAAAAAGGCATGATAAATCATGATAACCATAACATGGAAATGTGGCAACAAAACTTAATATTGAATTAGCATGAGCCAAGGCTCATTGCACATGGAGCATGAGTAAACCCTCATTGAACATGAAGCAAGAGTAAACCCTTGTTGCACTTGAATTGGCATGAGTAAACACTCATTGCACATGACGTATCATGATACTATACTTTACCCAATGCATTGGAGCGCTATAAAGGGCACACCCTTCTTAAACATTTCATTTCATGCATAAGTGTGCGACATGGATCATAAAACATGGATTCATAAAACATAATCATTTATTCCATGATAAAGGAATGTGGAATTCATACATGAAACATTATAATCAATAAGTAAATGTGCATAAATGTGAATACCCTTGATGGAGAAAGGGGCATGGTATTCACTACACAATGATATTGGCTTAGAAAATCGGTGTGATTTCGACAGCGTAACGGCGTGACATAAGAATTTATAAAAAAGGTTGATGAGAGAGAAAGGGGTTCCTAATCATATTTACATGTAATGGACGGTAAGGAGGTCATATAGATACATGTCCCAACAATTGAAAAGGAATTTAGATTCATGATACAAAAGTATTGCTTGAATATAAAAGAGGAGAAAAAGGTTTCTTTCAAAATTTCGGCATAGTAACGGGTGTACATGGGAGGCTTTTAATGAGAGAGAAAGGGGTCTCCCATCATTCAAACAATAAGAGGGTAGTATGGGAGAGGTGTGAAACCATACCCCAACATTCATAATTGAAATTAAAAGGGCAATACAACTTAAAGAAAATTGACAAAAATGAGAAAGGAAGAAAAAACCCTTACTTGGAAGTGTGCTTCCAAAGGCTAGAGAGAGGCTTGTGAGAGGCTTCTTGGGAGCTTGGGGAACCTTGAGAGGATTCTAGAGAGAGTAGGGAAGAGGTTGGACGAAATTCAAGGTCTTTGAGTGAGGAGGAAGTGGGATCTTGGGTGGGTTTATATTGGAAAGGTGAGAGAATTCTTTATTATTTAGGTTTGGGACCCCTTATATTAAAATAATCCAAACCACAAACCATACCATGGTATTTTCCCATGGTTTCTGGAAAAAGAAAGAGGAAAAAAATATTTTACAAGGCTAAAGTCCGAACTTATTAAAATATTAGTGCTGCTTATGTGGAGGTGAGTCACACTCCCATGGAAATTAATTTAAAAAGGAAAAGTGTTGAATAAGTCTTGAGGGCTCCATTAATGCTTTGAAAAGTAAGTCAAACAAACCCAAAACCTCATTATTTTAATGATAAAACACATATTGGCCGAACATAAGGATTATGGTATTTTATTACATCACCATTGAGTCATTATGATGTCATAAAACACATTATATATTTAAATGGTATTTAAATTTTACCGAAAATTTTGACTGTCTCAGAAAATTAAAAAAATTTCACCGTTGGATAATTTCGATGTTCTGATTCCAAAAATAATATTTATTTTATCTAAATAATTTTCTAAATATGTGAATTTACACTTTTAACATAAAAACTGACATTTATAAAAAATTCACGGGTTTTGATAGAAATGGCTTTCAAACCTTAATAAATATTTTAATTGCATTCATAAAATTATAAGATCATTATATTTAAAAAAAATTAATTTAATATTAAAAGTAATATTTTATTAAAATATTATTTAATTCAAAAAAATCCTTTAATTTAATAAAATATAATTCTTAATTAAATAATAACTAAAAACACCATTTGTACTTTAAAAACTAATTATAATGTATCAAAAATGACTAGAAATTATATTCATTATTATATACAAAAATAATTCACATGAACATAACACTACTTATTTGTTACATAACCCCTTAAAATATCCGTATAAGCCCTAAGAGTATGGTGTGCGATGGTGACAGACTCTTGGGGCGGCTCGGACAACATCGCTCGAGTGGTAATTTCAATCAACTTCCACTTTTCCCATAGACGATCACGTTCGAGCTTGACTTGATGAAGCTCAGCTTGGGCTTGGTCAAGGGAAAAGCCCAAAGACGCCACCTCTTTTCCGAGCTCTGACAAATGGGCTTCGTAAGGGGAAATTCAACTGGATGAGGCCATTGCTTCCTTTGTCTGATTAGAAATGGGTTCGTTAAAACCTTATATTTATACTACTAAGATGATCACTATTCAACGACTATAAAAGTAACGGTCACAAATCTTAACGTAAAACTAAAGAAGTTGTCATCTTATAAAAACATTTTTCATAAGGAAACATTTAACGGGATCAAGAGGGATTTTCTATTAATGAAACTTTGGGTCGTTACACCCAACAGTGAAATTATATCAACTACAATAGAAAAAATAGAATAATAATTGCATTATGGGTAACTTGGATTTTACCCCAAATATGGTTTCGCGACGCTGAATCATGACTTATGACAAAGTCCCATGCATTCCTATTCTATAATATATTGTCTCCAAATAGTCATGCAAGAAAAGAAACCACCTATAATACTAGTTTGTGACGACACGAACCTGGATGCCACTTAATAGGTGCCCCGAGCCCGGTTGGCCACATGGACTCAAGCCCATCTTACTGAATGCCAGAGGCTTCCAACTAGTAGCGAGGGCTTAGGGTGTGTCTTTTGGAAGAATATTACCTCATTATCAAAGAGAATAAAAACAAAAGTAATATAATTTAATTGTAAATAGCTGAAGAAATATAATTAAAGAACTGAAGAAAACTGATGCAACAGAAAAACAAGAAAAAAAATAACTGTATCAACTTGAACAATGAAAATGTAATTCCATGTCACTAGAAAACTAGAAATAATTGGTAGAAGAAAATAAGCAGAACATGTTCCAAAAGGTAAAATAAAATAGAGTCTACTCTAAGAAACTAGAGATTCTACTCATTCATCTGCAATCAAGATCCATCCTATCAGCACACAATCATCTTTTTCAAGATGTAGGCTTCCCTTTGTCAATACCTCCAACCATGCAATCTACTCCAGGCACTAAACGATGCCTAGAAAGGGTGTGAGAAAAATCTCAGTGGGCCACAACCAATGATGTTTATAAAATCTGGCCTGTGTAATGGAATATAACAGTGTGCATGCATGCATATATAATGTAATACAAGAAGTAAAATATAATTATATAACCATGTACCTGCTTCATCCCTCAGCTTGTCTCTGAACATATAACCAGTTTATTAATTAATCAATAACCATTTAATATTAATAGGTCACATAAGGCATAGCCAACACTAACATCACCTCATGATAGTATAAGTAGTGATGGTCCCAAGACATAACAAGGAAACCAGACAATGATATCCAGGGAGGGAGTTCCAGGGTAAAATCCTAGGTAATGTAAAATCATGGAAAGTTAACTCAGTAGTATATGAATATAGCTAAGAGGTGAGAGTGCAATCCAAGGAGTGTAATCCAAGCCCTTCCAAAATAAGGAACCTACTAAGTATGAGGTGATCGACCCAGGTAAAATGGGGCTATGCAAAGACATGGACCTATGGGCTTTCACCATGGAACCTACTAGTCAATTAATTATCCAAGGAGTGTATCTGAGGTATCCTTTAATAAAGAAAGGGACCCAATAATAGAACACCGAGCATTCAAGGAATTTACAAGAACTAGAGTCTAGGTGGGTATCAACCAAATCAAACTCTATCCTTGAATAAGAATGGTGTTCCCAAGACCGAAGGTATTCTCCTCTCAAAATCCAAGGCGAGCTCAAGTTAGTCCATTCCTATTTGATATTGTAATAATGCAGTGATTCATTTGGTTCATGTCCTGCATTCAATTATTTTTGATAGGTATAGTAGAGTTGAAACCATTTATTTGTTGGTCCAAGCCTTGTCTTCCCTTTGTGTGGATAATCCAAGTAGTGTTTCAGCCATTTAATCAAGTTTTAATTAGCCATTAAGGATTATTTAATTATTGAGGTTCACTCTACTACCTTCCATCAACATGGAAATGGGTGCTATGAATATATAACCCTTTTTCAATATTATTTTATACGGCCAAGTTATATACCTAGTATACTTTCAATTTTAACCTTCTTATTTAACGTTTACTAAACATTTATAATAACTTACCTTAGGTTGGGTAAGCGGTGAGAATACATGGTACATTCCATTATGAAATTATCATTAACAACATGACATTTATTATACGAAGTCTCAACTTTAGAAAGTTCAAGAAACGGAACACCCGAACAGTGGCTCAAACATTCCAAAACACATAAACCCAATTGAGGAATAACCAATGACACGAGGTAGATTTAGTAGTGGATGTAACCACTAACAACAAATAAAATATATTGAAAGTGAATAAACATATGATTCTAATGAGTATAATCATGTAATATTAATTTAAGAAACGGTTCCAAATGAAACCGGTGGGCCCCACACAAACATTCCAAAAAATAAAGAACATTATGGATGAGTTATAAACCACCCACATTAGGGTTTTATAATTCATATCCTCTAGTAACAACAATTTATTTTTTTCCGGATCAGAGTAGATCTAAGAAAAGGTAAAAAATGCTCACATGGTGATATCTAGGTTGAGAGTGAAAGTGAAGTATGGATAAAGTCGACTTGTGTACATACTGTTGCACATCCAACATGATGAACATAAGCTCAATCAGATGCCGAACAAAGGAGATATCTTGATTCAGTGTTTGGATCATAAAAAATATCCAAAAGGAAGAAAAAGGAGAAAACACCACAGGTTCTCAGATTAAGAGGAAGGGGTTGGATTAATAGATCATTAAGGAAAATTTACACACTTTACCTAGGATTTTATCCTGATCATGGGTTTTCCATATGGTTTGTCGAACCGTGCGCAAACCATAAGAGATGGTTCTACCCGAAACTAGGAAAAAGTGGTGTTCACATGGTTTGTCTGCATGGGCATGAACCAACCCTATGAGGTTCCACTATTTGAAAAAACAGAAACCTCACTATTAGGCAAACTGTGCCCAAACAGTGTGAGATGTCCTGTTTCCCCAAAAAGATGTGTTCCGAGTCCCAAAAAAGCCCCAAAAACCCTCAGAACCATTGATAACTCATTAGGCATATATATTAGGTAAAAAGTAATGATTTAGAAAAAATATTAAAGGATCTATACCTGATTGAAAAACTGGGTTCTTACAATAACAATAAAATATTCTTCAATGGAGCAAAACTGAGAACTAGCCACTTATAATGATCATACCATTGAAGTGACGATCAATCAATGGATTGGTTATATGTATCATATGTAATTACACATAAAAAAGGTTAAAATAAAAAAAATTAATGATGAAAATTAATTACACATATAACTTTATAATATCAAGTACAATATAGAGTTAATATAACCCAATCAAAATAAATTTAGTTATGAAATTAATTACCACTTGGATATTTTCATATCAAATCACCTAAGATGATATAATTATTATTGAAACATAAATTAAAATGAAATATGAAGTATTAATATATTACATGTAAAATGTTTAGTATGTACACTATATCAAATAAATTATGCTCATAATAATGAAATAAGCCTCAATTAATGGAAATTAAGATGTATTCCCTTACCTCAGGCTTTTGTTTGGATGAACATGATTTAACCTTAGGTATAATGGTTTTAAGATTGATAAAAATTCATTTTAATACCAAATTCATATTTTTAATATCATATATGTCCCTATTTTAATATTTAACCACAAATTGTTCTTATCATACATTTTTTGTCATGAATGTTATAGTTTTGAGCATATTATACAGTTCAATCGTCATAAAAAATGTTAGAACCTGGTCTTTCAATCAGGTATGGATACCTTAAATTTCATTCTAAACCATTAATTCGGACCTAATATGGATGCCAAATAGGATAGAAAATGTCTTAGGGGTGTCCACATGAATGTTCAAATCCCAGAACCCTTCTTTTTGAGGAAAATAGAATGGGTGCATGATTTAGAGTAAACGACGCTGGAATTCTGCATGGTTTGGAAAACCGTGCAGATTGTGATTTTTTAGACAGATGCACCTCACACACTTGGTTTATGGACATGTACTCTTATAGTGTGAGAGCCCTGTTTTCCTAGGTACCCATGAATGATTTGTTCACGGTTGGTCAAACTGTCCACATGCTCTTTTATGGTTAAATAGTCCCTTTTTCACATAATGATCTAATTATCCTCCCTCCTTCTTCCCCAATCAGATATTATGAAGGAATAACCTATTTCTATCTCAATATGGATATTTTTGAAGACCTAACATTGGAATAAAGAGGTATCCTTCATCTAAAAACCAACTGATCTTTTTTTCATCATGTTGGATGCGCAATGGTAAGTTATCGAGTCCTCTTTTTTTCATCATGTTGGATGCGAAATGGTAAGTTATCGAGTCCTCTTGAACCATTATCCTTCATTTTCCCTCTCGTCCGAGATATAAGGGTGTGAGAATTTTTCTATTTTTCTTAGATATAATCTGATAAGATCCAAATCAAGGTCCAATACTGGAGGAGGGAAGTCTTATAACCCAATGGTGGGTGGTTTATAACTTATCCCTTGTGTTCGTTGATTTTGGATTTGTCGTGTGGGCCCCACTGATTTCATCAGGTTCCATTTAGAGACTTTAAATTCCATTTTTATAATCATTAGAACCGTATGGTTATCCTCTTTCCGAATATGTGATTAATTATTGGTGGCTGTGACCAAAACTCCATCCCTTCTGGGTCCATGATTATTCCATAATTGTTGTTTAGTGTTTTGACACATTTGCACCACCATTTGTGTATTCCATGGATTGAACTCTCTAAGGTTATGTATTTATATATTAATTTTTTTGATTTATACTATGAATTTCATAATTGAAAGTACCATGTATGCATTCCACTTGACTCACCTAATGGATGTTCATCAAATTGATAATTGATTGTGAATGATTAATGGGTTGCGTATCTGTAGCAGCCCTTAACAAATTAATGGAATGTAGTATAAAGAACCTTAAAATATAGAATATGCTGTAGATGGATTAATTGAATGGTTTCATAATTATTGGACATATCACAGAAATGAAAGGAAAGTCTTGAACCCAATCACTTGATACAAAGGTTGCATGCTACATGGACTTATCACACTAATGAAAGGAATGTTTTAATGAAATTAAATATTACATGAATTTATAATCAAACATGAATGGCCTCACTCGTGATCACATTGGATTCAAATCAGGGAATTCCATTTGCACTGAGGAACCCCTCTCTTTTTCAGGGATACAACTTTCATAGGATTAGAAAAACCTAGATCCCGATCCTTGTCTATTCTTAGATACCTGGTATGAGATTATATAATCCCTCTATATTATTACAAGATTCCTTATATGCTTTCCTTAGATCCATAATTGAGATGTAGGTTCAATGGTTACAGCCCATAATTGTGTCATGTACTACCATGGTGTTCCTTGTTCCAAACTTAGGTACCCCATTGAATCCCTTTTGGGTGAAAGTGACACTTTATCATTTTATTTTTAAAGAAAGGAGAATATCACTAAAGAATGTATCACCCGAGTAAAACATTTTTAGATTTTTCTATGTAAATGATCTCTTAGACTATAAATATTGATTGGAAAGCTAAAATTATTTCCTACATCATAGTATTTTTTTTATAATTTTTAGACATTATATAAGTTAATTTATCTATGACACCATGATGATGCAACGATTATCTCATTAATGAACGATTTAAATAAAATGAAAAGATAATGTAAAATATAAGACTTAAACTTGTCTAAAACCTATTGTATGAGTATATCTCGAACCATTATAACCTTATCCTAGAAATATATCAATGTGGGACCTTTTAAATCCGGAAATCATTTTAAAATAAAGTAACATTTCATGGCTTTCCAAGAGTGCCCCTCCTCCCTCTTATAAAAGGCCCCCACATTTACCTCCTTACCCACACTTCTCAAGCCATTGGCTCAGCCAAACTCTGCACATTTTATCTCTCCGCATCCCTATATTCATCCTATAAGCCTTAAATTAGTAATAAACCTCTTCAATAAACCCTTTTGTCAAAAACCAAGAGGAGTTACCCAATTTAAAGGTAAAGTCTTCTCTAATGTTCTATTGTTTTATTTTGCTTCTCCAACCCACTAAACTCTTTTTATTAATTTATTTTGTAACAAAACAAGTATCTTCAATATACTATTATGTTTTTATAAGAATTATTCGAGCAACACTTACACACACATACATCTAACGGTTAAAGAGCATACTGTTTCCATGGATGGCGAATTTCTGCCTCACGAAATAATGATTGTTCAATATTATTCTAACACCTTAAAAGGTGGCTATTAAGATGCCAATATTTTTATATATGACATATAATATGTTTATTTTTTCCTTAGGCATCTGTATTTTTCATTTATGGAATACCTTTATGGTTTCCATTATGGGTAAACGCGATATCTTCATTTTTGGAAGTGCGGACTACCGCCCCCTCAAAGTGATTTGATTCGTTAATTCCATATGTGAGACATATAAAGGATTGAGTTAATGATATTATATATGATATTATATAGTAATTATAATATATTTTTATATCATCAAGATTCCATTCCATAAAAAAATGAAATAGAAATGAAAGTAGCGTTCATACGTACGTACGACTTACCATCTCCATTAATGGTGGATATCATTTCTTACCTCTAAATGTTATGTAATATTATAAATGCATGTATATACTGGATATATATGATAGATATGATATCTAAATCATGAATATAATTCTGGATATAATGGATATTTTACCACATGAACAAATTGTAATTATAAAGAGTTTATTTTTTACTCAAATATCAATGATAGATAAAATGACCATTATTAAATTAAATAATTACATAGTGTTCATAACATGGTAATAAGTGACATAAAAGGAATAATGAACGTGAAAAAGGTTCTTAAGAAAGAATAAATTAACTCAAGTTTATTATTCAGGAGGTTAAAGAACGATCAAGTCAAGTCGGACCTGAGGTAAGGGACTTCGTCTCAATCTCTTTTCATTGAGGCATGTTTTGTTTTATACCCAACTTTCTTTTATATGGTGTAAAAACCCCTTTGACTTTTACGTTTATTCAAAAGGAATATTTTTTATACGAAGCATTTTACTAAACGAAAAAAGGAATGTTTTTTTTCGTACGTATGCAGCGACATTGACTTCTCCACCGCCGTGACCATTATTTGAGTTTCGGCTTCCTCTACAAGCCATAAAATTTCTTTAAAATTAAAAATAAATACCATGTTTTACTTTTCATTTATTTTTGGTATTGAAAACGGTTTTCATAATGTTTTTATTATATCAATGTGTTGTATTGATATATTGTGATTGAAATGTGGAAATTCTATGTTTCCTTTACGCATGTTATATGTGATACGATTATGTTATGGTTCTTGTGCATTGTTATGAAGACGATTGGTTCCATGATAAACTAAGGGTTGGTGAGCCCGATATAGCTCTCCAATGCATTGGGTAACACGAAGGGGTTAAAAATTAAGGTTTCTCCAAAGAGATTTAGGGAATATACTTTGATGGGTATTCCAAATGTAACCATGAGGGTTACTCCCTACGTAAGAATATTATGAATGCCTCAAGTTACCTTTATGTCTTATGATTTCTATGATTTATTCATGAATCGATGAGGCATGTTAAAATTATTATGTTTTATGAGTAAATAATGATTTCATACATGGACTAATGTTTTCATTTTGTACTTTTACATCCCTTACTGAGATTTTTATGCTCATCCCATGTTTTTGAAATGTTTTTCACAGGTCAAGGTAAACGTACATGATGTGATGATAGTGTTAAGGAAGTGTCAAGAAAGAATCCATGTTTTATTTTAAATATGTTTCCGTTGATGGGAAAAATGAGTACTATATTTTATGTAACCACTTTGTTTAAATGTGGAATGTAATGCATGATTTATGATATAATTCTCTAAAACTCTAAACCTGAAAATATCCTCAATGTGTATTATCGAAATAACTCAAGATTAAGTAATGTTTAATGCTGGGACCTTATAGTTGGTATCATAAGTCGGTTCAGATAACTTTAGGAGTTAGAATTCCATTAAATTATTATCCAAAAATATTTTTTTTGTGGTCAAATTGAAATGATATAGCATTTGAAGATTACCATGATGCTTCATCTAAGACATATTTGTTAGGAATGGTTTTCTGCAGAGGAAATAGGGAAGCAGTGCTAGGAAGTCATACATAAGGAAATGACCATCCTAATCAGCATCTTGAAATGGTAGGAATTGGAACTGAACTGTTTGTTGTAGTAATGGCGCAGTTGACTAAAGAGATAAATGGAGGTGGTATCCATACACAAGATCAGCCAGATCAACAGCAGAAGAACATGTCAGTGGTGGAACATTTCATGAGGAAACATCCCCCATCATTCAGAGGATCATCTGACCCTGTGCTAGCTAAAGGGTGGATTAAATCATTGGAGAATATTTTCGATGTCATGGGGTGTTCATACAATCAAAATATTAGTCTTCCAATTTACCATTTGGAGGGTGAAGCAGATCGGTGGTGGTCGATGGTTAAAAATATCAAGGACGCTGATAAGATTGATTCTCTCGACTGGGATGAATTCAAAGGTATGTTTCTTGAGAAGTATTTTTCTAAGGCTGTTTGACTTAGGATAGAAAACAATTCTTGGAATTGAGTCAAGAGGACGACTCAATGGCAGCTTATGAAGAGAGGTTCACTCGATTGGCAAGGTATGATCCAAATTTTATCCGAGACCTTGATAGTAAAATAAATAGTTTTTACTCAAGATTAAAGCCAAAATATCGAAGGGCTTTAGCTTCTCACGAGTTCCAAAGTTATGAAAAGCTTGTTCGATGTGCTGAGAAGGTGGAAATGGAGTTTGCTGATGATCAAGTGTTCTATAATAACCAACAGAACAAGAGACTGAGGTGGCAGGAGAAAGGGAATAATTCATCAAAAAGGTATGATGGTAAGAAAACTATATTTCCATTTTGTGATAAATGTGGTAAATGGAATACTGGGGAATGTCTTCTAAATTCTGGAAAGTGCATCTAATGTGTTAAGATGGGACATAAGGCTCGTGATTTCACTGAAAAAGATATGGGTGATGGTAATACCAAATTAGATTTATAGTTAGTGGAATGTTTCAAGTGCAATGAGATGGGTCATTATGCAAATGAGTGTCCAACAAAGAGCTTGAGTGATGGGAAGCAGTCAGACTACAAGCATAAAGGGGTGGTGAAATCCTTTGCAACTACTTCAGTAGATGTTGGTCCATCAAATGATGTTGTATCAGGTACTTTGTTTGTTTTTTCAGATTATGCTAGTGTGTTGTTTGATTCAGGATCTACACATTCCTTCATCTTTGAAAACATTTCTAGTAAAATGGGAATACCATCTCAAGAAATGACTCCTGAACTTGTGGTAAAAACATATGGGGGAAATGTTGAGAAAAAAAGAATTCATAAGAATCTTCTTATCCTTATCCGTGGAAAGAACCTACTTGAAAACCTTATTATCTTACCTCTAGTAGAGTTTGATGTTATCCTGGGTATGGATTGGATCTCTATTTACCATGCTAAGATTGATCATAGAGATAAAGAAGTTTCTTTTCAGAAAGACTTTCAGTTTGTG
Organism: Viscum album; assembly: GCA_963277665.1. Lineage (NCBI taxonomy): Eukaryota > Viridiplantae > Streptophyta > Magnoliopsida > Santalales > Viscaceae > Viscum > Viscum album. The sequence goes on along the minus strand of OY728151.1, from coordinate 1,443,424,794 downwards.
TACAAGAATGAACCCTTACTATTGATAACATATCAAGAGGTTGAGAAACTTGTAAAAGATGGAAATGAATGTTACCTTGCAAGTATTGTTTTAAACAAAGGAACTATTTAGACTAATGATGTGCCAGTGGTAAATGAGTATCCTGATGTTTTTCCTAATGAGTTGCCTGTAATAATACCAGATCAGGAAGTTGAATTTACTGTTTACATAGTTCTTGATGCTAAGCCAATTTCAAAACCCTCTTATCGAATGGCTTAAATTTAACTTTTAGAGTTGAAGGAGCAATTGCAATATTTATTAGAGAAAGGTTTTATTCGACCTAGCACATCACCATTGGGTGCTCCTGTTTTATTTGTTAAAAAGAAAGATGGTTCAATGCGACTTTGCATTTATTATAGAGGCTATAATAACATCACTGTTAAGAACAAATATCCTTTGCCTCATATTGATGATTTGTTTGATCAGCTCCAGGGAGCTCAGTATTTTTCAAAGATTGATCTGAGATCGGGGTACCATTAGTTGAAGGTTAAGGAAGAAGATATTCTAAAGACCGCATTTCATACATGATATGGCCATTATGAAATTGTAGTTATGCCTTTTGGGATAACCAATGCATCTGCTGTATTTATGGACCTTATGAATAGAATTTTCCATGAGTTCTTGGATAAGCTTGTGGTTTTTTTCATTGATGATATTTTGGTGTTTTATAAATGTAAAGAGGAGGATGAAATACATTTAAGGGTTATTTTGAAACCCTTAAAAGAAAAAAAATTGTATGAGAAATTCAGAAAGTGTGAGTTTTGGTTACAACAAATTTCATTCCTTGGTCACATTGTTTCTAAAGATGGGATAACTGTTGATCCTGCAAAAACAAAGGATGTGGAAGAATGGCAAAGACCCACAAATGTAGCCGAGATTCATAGTTTTCATGGTTTGGAAAGATATTACCGAAGGTTTGTTAATAATTATTCATGGTTACCTAGTCTAATGACTACGCTAACTCAGAAGGGTGTTAAGTTTATCTGGACAAAAGAATGTGATCATTGTTTTTAGGAATTGAAAAAAAGATTGGTGAATTCTCCAGTTTTGGCACAACCTTCTAGGAATAGGGAGTTTGTTATATATAGTGATGATTCATTGAAAGGACTTGGTTGCATCCTAATGCATAATGATCAGATAATTCCTTATTCTTCACTTCATTTGAAAACTCATGAGGTAAATTACACTACACATGATTTGGAATTAGCTGTTGTTGTTTTTGCTTTAAAAATTTGGAGGCATCATTTGTATGGAATAAGTGTGAAATATATACCGATAACAAAAGTGTAAAGTATATATTCACTCAGAAATAATTGAACATGAGATAGAGGAGATGGCTAGAATTAATCAAGGATTATGATTGTACAATTCATTACCATCTGGGAAAAGCAAATAAAGTGGCTGATGCTTTGAGTCGAAAAAGTAATGCTTCATTAACAATGTTGCGTTTGGAACCTGATCCTTTGGTTAAGGATTTGATGAAATTTGGCATAGAAGTTGTTGGTGCAGGATGTACTTTTGTTTTGTTTTAGGTATCAGTGAAATCTTCTCTATCAGACAGAATTAAGCAAGCACAGAAGCAAGACAGTGAGTTGCAGAAAAAGGTAGATCTGGTTCAGAAGTGTAAGTTTCCTGAATTCACCATTGATAATGATTGGGTTTTGAGATTTGTTAAGAGATTATGTGTGCCTTGTGATTCACAGTTGAAGAGAGAGTTGTTATGTGAAGATCATACTTCTCCGTTTTCAATTCATCCAGACAGTACTACGATTTATAGAGATATTCGGGAGTATTACTGGTGGGACAGAATGAAAAGAGATATTTCTGATTTTACTATGAAGTGTTTGACTTGTCAACAGGTTAAAGCAGAGTGGCAGTTACTGAAAGGGATGATTTATCCTTTACCAGTGCCAGAGTGGAAATGAGAGAATATATCCATGGACTTCATTGTGGGATTTCTGAAGACACCTCGAGGTAATAATGAAATCTGGGTTATTGTTGATCTCTTGACTAAATCTTCTCATTTCCTTGCTATACAAGATACTTTTTCCCTAGATCAACTTTTTCATTTGTATATTAAAGAGATAGTCAGGTTACATGGAGTTCCCCTCTCCATTGTTTATGATCGTGATCCTAGGTTTACATATAACTTTTGGAAAGGCCTTCAGAAGTCATTGGGTACTGAATTAAATTTTAGTACAACATTTCATCCATAATCAGATGGGCAGTTAGAACGAACAATTCAGAATTTGGAGGATATGCTACGTGCTTTTTCGATGGATTATCAGGGAATTTGGGACCAACAGCTTTCTTTGGTTGAGTTTTCTTATAATAACAGTTTTCATTCCAGTATACAGATAGAACCATTTGAGGCATTATATGGGAAGCGATGTCGAACTCCAGCTTTTTGGGATGAAGTAGGTGAAAGGAAGGTGATGGGACCCGAATTGGTAGGAGGGTTGGTAGAAAAAGTTCAGCTAATACAGAAACACATGAGAACAGCTCAGAGTAGGTAGAAAATTTATGCGGACAACAGGAGGAAGGATCTCTCTTTTGAGGTAGGCGATCATGTTTTTCTCAATGTATCACCAGGGAAAAGTGTGATGTGATTTGTTAAGAAAGGAAAGCTGAGTCCATGGTTCATTGGACCATATGATATTCTAGAGAGAGTTGTATTAGTTTCATACCGTGTGGCTTTACCTCTAATTTTATGTCAGGTACACAATGTTTTTCATATTTCAATGTTAAGGAAGTACATGCCAGATCCATCTCATTTTTTGAGTCCAGAGGTAGTTGAGTTGGAAGAGAATCTATCTTTTTAGGAACAACCGGTCCAGATTCTTGACCACAGGGAGAAAGTGTTGCAGAATAAGGTGATTCATCAAGTAAAGGTTTTTTGTAAAAACCACATTAGTGAAGAGGCAACATGGGAATCTGAAAATGCAATGAGGGATAATTACCCCCACTTATTCGATAAGTAAATAAATTACGGGGACACAATTTTCTAAAGGGGGGAAGGATGTAACATCCCAAGTAAGTAATGAATACTATATTTTCTTATCTATGTCTATTTATGAATTAGATAGTGATTTAAGAGGTTTAAAATGAGAATAAATCCAATCTTAAGCATGGAATACTCAAATATTTTTAAAAGATTGTTTTACTTCCTTCTGATGGAAAACCATTTTTAAATCTATATTTTGAAAATTTTAAAATATCTATTTGTCAAAATAAACTTATTATTTATGATTGGGACATTGAAATTTACTTTGGATTAATTTTTGGTATTTTTCTGACAACGTTCATTTTTTAATGAATAGTAAAAAATATAGCATTTTACATCAAAACTTCTTTTTCATCTAATTTAATTATATGGTTAGATTTTATTTTTAATTTGTTTTAAAGTTTAATTAGAATAAATTTTTACCATTTAATCCAATGGTGTTCATTATAATTAATTTACTTTTTAATTGGGCATAAACAATTGCCAAACATTTCATAGATATTGTTTCAAAAAAACCCGCTATTCGTTTTGACAACGAGAATTATTTTTAAATTAATTATTGAAATTTATATAATTGGAATTTGGTAAAATGGATTCCATATTTGGAATCATAACGTCCAAATTATTTAATTAAGACACTTTTTTTGGACATTATGAATAGTAATGACGGTAATTATCTTTAATTATCATGATTAATTAGTAATCAGGTAGTTAAGGATAATAAAATAATATCATAATAATAACAAATGACCCCAAAATGTGTTCTAATTATACTGGTGTTGTCATTTCAATCCATGGGATGCCTTGTTCCAAACTTAGGGACCCCATGGAATCACTTTTGGGTGAAAGTGACACATTATCATTTTATTTTTAAAGAAAGGAGAATATCACTAAAGAATGTATCACCAGAGTAATACTTTTTTAGATTTTTCTGTGTAAATGATCTCTTAGTATATAAATATTAATTGGAAAGCTAAAAAAATTTCCTACATCATAGTGTTTTTTTTAAAATTTTTAGATATTAAATAAATTAATTTATTTATGACACCATGATGATGCAATGATTATCTCATTAATGAACGATTTAAATAAAATGAAAATATAATATAAAATATAAGACTTACAATTGTCAAAAACCTATTGTATGAGTATATTTATAACCCTTATCACCTTATCCTAGAAATACATCAATGTGGGACTTTTTAAATTCGAAACTCATTTTAAAATAAAGTATCATTTCATGGATTTCCAAGAGTGCCCCCCCCCCTCTTATAAAAGGCCCCCACCTCTACCTCCTTACCCACATTTCTCAATCAATTGTATCAGAAAAAATCTTCTAATTTTATCTCTCCACTTCCCTCTATTCATCCTATAAGCCTTACCTTATATATAAAGCTCTTCAAGAAACCATTTTGTTATAAACCAAGAGGAGTTACCCGATTTAAAGGCAATGTCTTATCTAATGTTCTTTTGTTTTATTTTGTTTTTCCAACCCCCTAAAAACTTTTTATTCATTTCTTTTGTAACAACACCAGTATCTTCAATATACTATGATGTTTTTATAATAAGTATTCGAGCTACACTTACACACACCTACATATAATGGTAAAAGAACATACTGTTTCCGTGGATGGCGAATTTCTGCCTCACGAAATGACAATTGTTCAATATTCATCTAACACCTTCAAAGGTGACCATTAAGATGTCACTATATATATATGATATATAATATGTTTATTTTTTCCTCAAGTTTCTGTATTTTTCATTTATGTGACACCTTTATGGTTTCCATTATGGTTAAACGCGATATCTTCATTTTAGGAAGTGTGGACTATCGCCCCCTCAAAGTGATTTGATTCGTTAATGCCATATGTAGGACATATAAAGGATTGAGTTAATGATATTATATATGATATTATACTAGAATTATAATATACCTTTATATCAATATGATTCCATTCCATAAAATATGAAATAGAAATGAATGTAGCGTTCATGCGTACGTATGACTTACCGTCTCCATGAAAGGTGCATTTCATTTCTTATCTCTAAATGTTATGTAATATTATAAATGCATGTATATACTAGATATATATGACATATATGATATATAAATCATGAATATAATTCTGGATATAATTTATATTTTACCACATGAACAACTTGTAATTATAAAGAATTTATTTTTGACTCAAGTACCAATGATCGACAAAACGACCATTATTAACTTAAATAATTACATAGTGTTTATAACATGGTAATAAGTGATATAAAAGGAATAACGAACTTGAAAAAGGTTCATAAGAAAGAAGAAATTAACTCATGTTTTTTATTTAGGAGGTTAAAGAACAATCGAGTCAAGTCGGACCCGAGGTAAGGGACTTCGTCTCAATCTCCTTTCATTGAGGCATATTTTGTTTTATACACAACCTTCTTTTATACGGTGTATAGACCCCTTTAACTTTTACGTCTATTCAAAAGGAATATTTTTTATACAATGTATTTTACTAAATGGAAAAAGGAATGGTTTTTTGTCATATGTATGCGGCGACAATGACTTCTCCGCCGCAGTGACCATTATTTGAGTTTAGGCTTCCTCTACAAGTCATAACTTTTTTTAAAATGAAAAATAAATACGATGTTTTAATTTTCATTTATTTTGGTATTGAAAATGGTTTTCATAATTTTTTTATTTTATTAATGTCTTGTATTGATATCTTGTGATTGAAATGTGGAAATGTTATGTTTCCTTTATGCATGTTTTATGTGATACGATTATGTTATGGTTCTTGGGAATTGTTATGAAGATGGGTGGTTCCGTGATAAACTAAGGGTGGGTGAGCCCAATATAGCTCTCCAATGCATTAATTAACACGAAGGGGTTAAACGTTATGGTTTTTCTGAAGATATTTAGGGAATATACTATGATGGGTATTCCAAACGTAACCATGAGGGTTACTCCCTATGTAAGAATGTTTTGAATGCCTCAAGGTACCTTTATGTCTTATGATTTCTATGATTTATTCATGATTTGACGAGGTATTTTAAAATACTTATGTTTTATGAGTAAAGTATGATTTCATACATGGACTAATGTTTTCATTTCATACGTTTATATCCCTTACTGAGCTTTTTATGCTCATCCCATATTTTTGAAATGTTTTTCACAGGTCAAGGGAAAGGTACATGATGTTATGATAGTGTCAAGGAAGTGTCAAGAAAGAATCCATGTTTTATTTTAAATATGTTTCCATTGATGGTTAAAATGAGTACTATATTTTATTTAACCAATTTGTTTAAATGTGGAATGTAATGCATGATTTATGATCTAATTCTCTAAAACTCTAAACCTGAAAAGATTCTCAACGTGTATTCTTGAAATAACTCAATATTAAGTAATGTTTAAGGCTAGGGCCTTATAACATGACTCACATGACATATTAATATAAACCTATAATTTATTAAATAAGTGGACCTATTACATTCAGACACTTACTGAGGGATGAAGCATGTACTCCAGTATTTAGTTACATTGTATTGATTTACATTATATATGCATTCCAACACACTATTACAATTACATTACGTTGGAAAGATGCTATAGATACCGTCAGTGGTGGCCTAATGAGATTTATCTCACAACCTCTCCAAGTTCCATTTTTACTCAAAGTATATTACATGGTTATAGGTGTTTAAAAAGGGAGCACATGACTTCAAACACTTCATTGATTGATGTTTAGTGTGGAGCTTGATTTCAGAGGATTGAGTTGGAACCCAAGATACTTGGGATAGTCTTTTACTTACATTATACTATTTTGGAACATGTTAGCCCTACTGTCCTGTATCCATGTTTTCATTTTTTTATAGTACATGAAATATCATCATCTGTAGTTGTATTTCGGAATATTATTATAGTTGTTTCAGTTATTATTCATGTTGTCTATATTTTCCACTATGTTTTTTTGTTTAGTTATATTTATTCTTATATTTACCTATGTTTACTATCACATTCTTCACTACACTTTTCTAATGAGGGAATAATATCCCCATGGACACAATCTAGGACCTCGTTACTAGTCATCAAGATCTAGTGTTTAGGGAGATACACCTAAGGCCATGTGGACCACCGATCTCGAGGAAACCTTTAAGTGGAATCCTGGGACGGGACATCAAAAAGTGGTATCAGAGGGGTTTCCTCTCTTAACTTACTATTTCAAGACAATATATTGGATATTAGGATGTCTGGGGACTCGATCATGAGCAATTATTGGTTTTTTTGAACCCATGTTTGGTGTAAAAACCAAGTAGCCTAAATTATAAATATTTTTATGCTTTTCCCTATTACAGTTGAAATTATTTCACACATGGGTGACACGCATGCTACATGTTGTTGTTGATTATGACTCTATTTGAGGATTTTATTTCACCCTTGGCTCGATGACATGAGGGCAATGAGCACTCCAACATGCATCATTATAGGCACCTAGAATTCACGTGCCATTCATATTTCCATGCCATATAGGTGAACTTCACTGCTTTTCATTACACGATATAATTTTGATTATTGAGTGATGTTGTGATAGTTTTTTGTAATTTTATTACTTTTCGTTTCTATTTACTGATTTCCCACATCAAATTAGGAGGTTTATAGGCCTGCATGGGTTGGTTTGAGTAATTTACCAAGTCGAACCATTATGCATTAAAAAAATGGGTGTCAGTTCGGGTGATAGGTGTATGGGAACTGATTCATTGAAAATGGATATCCTTTAGAAGGTAAATCATTACATCAAAATTGAATTGGATGTACATACTTTTCCCATGTTATCATGTTTATAAAAGGTAAAGGAGTGAACTATGAAATTAATTGAAAAATTACATGAACCTTATACTTGATCACTTACTGATACCTCACCATATAAGTGGGTAGTTTGGGGTAGTATGCCTTGGCTAGTGAGTATTTTTACATTCAAAATCATCTAGTGATTCTATATTATTCTTTTAAGCATGTTCAAAGGTGTGTTCTTGACATTTTTAGATCATTTCTGCAACGACGTCCCCATATCATTCACAAGAAATGTAATGATGATTATTCTCCAAACATGGTGGCCCCTAAGTCTCTAGTCTTAACTCCAAAAGTGCCACATGTGGAACTGCCTACTATACCTGATGTGTCAACTGGTGCACATTTTCATGATAGTTTCCTACATCTGATTCATTCCATGAATGACACTCCATGACCTGCACCCACGATAGATAATCTCACTTGTGAGTTCCAACAGCAACATCCACTTACTTTTTAAGGGGATGGAGGTCAGCATGCTACTGAGTATTGAATAGAAGCCACCATATCATACCAAAAGAATCTATAGAAGCCGATTGAGTGAAGGTTATCAATTTATACATACATGATTGGGGACTCAACCAAGCGTTGGTGGGATTTAATTATGTATGTTGGTTATCCTTAGGGAATGTTATGGTTTGATTTCAAAACAACTATATATGATCAGTTCTTTCCTCAGACACCGAGAGCTAATAGATCCAGAGAGTTTATGCATCTCAAGAAGGGTTCATTGTCATTCATGGAATATTCTATGCGTTACAAGGAGTTGTAGTTTTTTTTTCACTCCTTTAAGATGGTGATGATCTTTCACATGCTAGATGTTTTGAGGATGGGATCCAGTAATCCATCCGTACATAGGTCAATTCCTTTCACATAGCTACATTTTTTATGATAGTCAATCTATCTCTTATAATTGATTATAAATTGAAGGAATACATTAGTATTGGGAATAGAGGATCAGTACCGCGTCCAGCACGTAGTTCTTCTTCTGATAGAAAACATTACCATGGGGTTTTTCATTAGGTCAGTGAATACCAGAGTACCAGTTTCGATAACTCTGGGGTCTGCCATCAGTGTGGATTATGGGGGAATTCCAAGCCTCAGTGTGATAAATACATAATATATTGTAGGTCTTGTGGACATATGGGGAACCTTTATCATTTTTGTAGGACCTTTCCACCATATTTGAGTGGAAAGGATCTGCACCATCTCTACCTTTAGGAGTGAGTTTGTTTACGTGACATTATACAAGGAGTTGGAATATCACTAGTAGTTATGGCTGAGGAGTCGGTCATGGCTATGGTATCCAAGACTTTGATCACCAGTAGCACCAACCAACCAATTATGATTGTGGTTGTACATCCATTTCCTAGGGCCTTGGATATAGACAGTTTCATGCACTTCAGACAATACCAGAGGATGAGGGTGCACGATCATCTACAGTTTGAGGTACTATTCTAGTATCCTCTACTATAATAATTTCTTTATTCAATACAGGTACTTCATACTCTTTTATCAATGTATCTATCTTGGAATTTATCAGAATAGAGATACAATACCACTATGGTGTAATGACCCTAGATATTCCATTAGGGGTACGAATAGTGGGAATATTCTAATTTGGGGACATTCCCATTTAGGTAGGCTATTACCCTTTCTTATGGAACCTTTTTATTATCGAGATGACTTTCTTCGTGTCATTATCAGAATGGACTGGTTGTTTCACTATCACTCTTTTGTAGGCCTCTTCCATCACATGGTATCTTTTACCTCACCAAAGGGTAGTAATTATCTACATAAGGGTGATTGGGATGTCCATGCTAGTAGAGATAGACTAGAGCCTCTTGGGCTAGGTGGGGTGACCACCCGGAAGGATGATCTATTCATTAATGATCATGGTTTACAACAAGATGATTTCCATCTAGTAGTGGATCATTTTAGGGATGTTTTAATTGATGAATTTTCTAGATTACCTCTAGAGAGTGAGGTAGAGTTTACAATTAAGCTTGTTCGAGGAGAATCTCTAGTGTACATTACTCCTTATAGGTGGAACCAACAGAGCTTTAGGAACACAAGTGGAAGTTAGAGGTTTTAGGGCCGAACATTTTATACGGCCCTGTACACCCCATTCATGTTTTCCCATTCTTTTTCACCATGACTGTAGATGGAACCTTACATCCTTGCATGGATTATAAAAGGTTGAACCAACTTACAATCAAGAACCGATATCCAATTCCACAAATAGATGAACTCATAGACTAGCTCAAAGGAGAAAAAGTCATCTCAAAGATCTACCTGATATCAGGTTATCACCAGTTACAAGTCAGGCCATTAGACATACCTTGTACAATATTCTCTAGTAGGTATGGTCTGTATGAGTACCTTATTATGCCATTTGGTATTATGAACATGCCTTCCATTTTCATGGAATTTATGAATAGGGGTTTCCACCCCTATTTGGACTCTATTTTCATGGTCTTTGTGGGTAACATCTTAGTGTATTATCTCACTCATAGAGACCATGTAAAACATCCTGATATCATTCTGAGTACACTAAGAGAGAATAAACAATATCCCTTTCATTCTACATGACTCAACTTGATTGAAAAAGACCACCTCATGGGTTATATTATCTTAGAATCCAGTGTATTTGTTTACTATGAAATGGATAGAGATATAGTTTCATAGAATAAAACAGAGAACATGTTTGATATATAAAGTTTCTTGGGGATGACTGGATATTATATGTGTTTCATTAAAGACATGTATCACCTTGATTCACCTCTTTATGATCTTATAAAGAAGGGTTTCATGTTCACATGGTTATAAGAATGTGAGAAATCCATTTAGTAGCTAAAACGGAGTATTTTATCGGCACATACTCTAATTCTTCCTATACCAGGTATAGGTTATAACACCTTTTTTATGTGTCAGGCATTGTTATAGGAGTAATGTTGATGAAGGAAGAAAAATTTATTTCATAAATATCTATGTAGTTGAGGCCTCATGGGAGAAATTAGTCGATTCACAACCTTAAGATAGAAACAGCTGTCCAAGCCTTATGTTATTGGAGAAATTATCTATTGGGTGAGAAATTTATGGTGTATACTAGACAAAATAGCCTCAAATCTATCTTTTTTAGTGTTAATTGTACCACATATAGAATATATGGGTAGAATACCTAAAATATATTTATTTTGAGCTTGAATATATATTGGGGAAGGGAAGTGTGGCTACTGATGCACTGAATCAGAAAACTCATACATAAGATTCAGGAGAAGCCAATGATGAAATAAAGATAATATACCTCTTTTCTGAGATGCATCTAGAGCTTCCTGAAAGTCACAGGAAGTATTATCTCTCTTCCTGAAAAGTTACCTCTTCCATCCTTTAGAAGGTGAGGTGTATATAGTTTTTAGATCTTGAAGTCTTGGTACTCCATGAGAGTATATCAGGAGATATACCACCTTTATATTGGTCTGTGGATATAGATGATGCCATGTGTCTGCATGGACATATATTGGTTCCTACAGATATGAGTGATAATGTGATATAATTATCACATGCTTCTCAGTGGGCAGTTCATCCAGGAATCTCGAAGATGTATCACGATATACGACACTAGTATTGGTGGTTTGGGATGAAACATAACATAATAGGCTTTATCACAAGACTGATTGTCCAAGAGATCATATGACTACATGGGGTTCCACATAATATCATTTTAGATAGGGATTATCATTTCATGTCATTGTTCTAGCAGGGATTGCAGAAGGCTATGATAATACTTGTGCTTCTATGAAAAGCATTTCACCCTCATACCATTGGACAATCAAAACAGACAATACAGGTTTCAGAGGATATTCTATGAGCATGTTTTTTGATTTACGCGTTTCTTGGGAGAAGCATTTCTCTCTAATCTGGTTCGCCTATAATAATATCTTTGAGGTGACAATTTCGATAAATCCATTTGAGGATTTATATGGTTGGTCATGTCATTCTCCCTTGTGCTGACCAAAGGCAGGAGAGGAAGCCCTACTAGGTCCTCTTCTCATTTAGGAGACTTTATAGAATCCTCAACTGATTAGAAAGTATATGACTACTTCCTAGTCTAGAAAAAAATCATATGTCGATCGCTGTTGATGACCTCTTGAGTTCAAAGTCAAGGATCATGTTTTTCATCTGGTATCACCCATGCACGGTCATAGACAGTTATATATGCAAGGAAATCTATCTCCTCATTACGTAGGGCCATTCAGGATCCTAGAGAGAGTCGGGTTGGTAGACTATCAGTTTCTACTACCTTAAGGGTACCATTCCATGCATGAATTCATTCATGTCTCACAGATTTTCCAATATCACACCAACCCATCTCATACTTTTGATCATGAGGAAGTTGAGTTAGATGTTGATGCTACCTTTGAGGAGTATGCAGTACACATCTTCAACAAGAGCACAAAGGATCTCTAGGGGTGGTAGTTTCCTCTAGTACAGTTAATATGGAACCACAACTGAGTATTAGAAAATACATTGGTGAGGGATGTCGACGTACGTCCCTAATGACCACAGTTGTTCTCAGACAATGTTTCTTCACCTGTGGAAGGTGAACATGGGGACACATTCTTTTAAGGGGGAGGATTGAAAGAACCAGGGTTTTTACATAGGTATGGATTGTTTAAATTTTGGCCTAAATCATTGCTTTTGACCTAATATGGATGCCTAAGGGGTTAGAAATGGTATCAAGGGTGTCTTGGGAATGATCAAAGCTTGGAACACATATTTTTTGGAAAAAAGTCTTGGAACACAATTTAGAGTAAACCATGAAAGAATTCTTCTTGGTTTGGAAAACTAGGTATATTGTGTTTTTTTAGACAAAGCCACCTTACATGATTGGAACATGGACATATAGTATAACCATTCGAGAGCCCCATTTTCCCAGGTACCCATTTCTAATTTGCGAATGATCATTCAAATCGTATGGAAAAACCATGAAAATTATATTTTAATTGTAAATTGTACTTTTTTCCATTAATGATTTAATTAACCTCCCTCCTTCTTCCCTAACCCAATATTTTGATATATTAACGAATTTCTCCCTCAATTATGGGATTTTTGAAGATCCAACCTTTTAATCAAGAGATATCCTTCATATGAAAACTGATCGAGCTTCTATTTGTCACGTTCTATGCACAATGGTATGTACTCGTGTCTTATTGAGCTATTATACTTCTCTTTCTATAATTATTGTGATATCACGATGAGAGGTTTTTTATATTTTTCTTATATCTACTCTGAAAGAATCCAATCCAAGGGCTAGTACTGGAGGAGGAGATTCATATAACCCAACAGTTGGTGGTATGTAAATTCTCCCTAAAGTTCATTGATTTTGGATTTTTCTTCTGGGGTCCACTAATTTCCTCAGGCGATGTTTATAGAATTTATATACCATGTTTATAATAATTAGAACTATATGGTTATCCTATTTCCAAATATGTGATTAAATATTGGGGGTTTTGACCCCTACTCCATCCCTTCCATGTAGAAGGTTATTCCATGATTTTTGATTTGTGTTTTGACCCATTTTCACCACCATTCTGGTATTCCTTGGTTAGACCTCTCTAATGGTTTGATTTTCAATACTAATTGTCTTGATTTATAATGTGAACTTCATAATATAATGTACCATGTAGGCATACCACTTGATCCTCCTAATGTAAGTGATTAAAATTGATGATTTAATATGAATGATTAGTTGTTTTCATATCTGTAGAACCCCTTACCACATTAATGGAAGGTAGTGGAATGAACCTTAGTGTATGGAATATGACTTAGATGAATTACATGAATGGTTTCATGTTATGTGGCCTTGTCACACTAATGAAAGGAATGTATTGAACTATATTACTTGATAAAAATGTTTCATGCTACTAAACCTTATCACACGAATGAAATGTAAGGCTTGAACTAAATGAAATATTACATGAATTCATAATCAAATAATAATGTCCTGACTTGATCTCACCTTGGATTATGATAAGGGAATTCCATGAGCACTCGGAAACCCCACAATGATTCAATGATATGGCTTGATTTGGTTGAGAACCTCCTATATCCCAATCCCTATCTATACATGTATCCGTAGTATGACACCGTAGTATCCCTCCATATTATTATAGGATACCTTGGATACAATCCTTGGATCTAGCATTAGAAAGTAGGTTCCATGGTTTCAGACTATAGGTACCAATCTCTACTTAGCCACATATTACCTTGGACGTTCACCTTTGATTCGTTAGGCACCATATTATGTAGTGCCTCAGAATATGCTCCTTGGATTACACTGTTACCCCATGCTAGGATATAGTTACAACTATGTTGGAGACCCTAGAGGTATAGGTTTCCTTGGTTATTACAATGGAACATTCACTAGTTACACCATCAGAAGACTCTATCAGTGTTCCCATGGCTCACATGACCTATTAATATAAACCTATAATAGATTAAATAAATGGATTTGTTACGTTCACACACCAGCAGAGGGATGAACTAGGTTCCTGGGAATTTAGTCACATTATACTGCTTTAATTTATATATGCCCTCCTACACACTATTACCATTCCATTACACGGGTCATATTTAATAGACACCATTGGTGGTGGCCTAATGATATTTATATTACACCATCTTTAGTCACAATTTGGTACTCAGAGTAGATTACATGGTTGCATGTGTTGACAAAGGGAAGCATACAACTTCCAACACATGATTTCTTGCTATTTAGTGTGAAACCTGACAGCAGAGTAGAAAGTTGGAACTCAGGATGCTTGGGATGGTATTTTGTCTCCTTTATACAATTGTGGAAATTTTTATGCATACTTTCTCATATCCATGTTTTCTAATTTTCTAGTACATGATATATTTTCATCTGTTGTTGTATTTTATAATTTTATTCCAATTGTTTTAGTTATTATTAATATTGTATCTATTTTTTTGTTGTTCCTTATATTTATTTATATTGCTTATTCTATTTACCTATGTTTAATCCCACCCATTGTGCTACACTTTGGTAATGAGGGCATAGTCTCCACATGGAGACACCCTAGGCCCTCGCTGCTAGTCAAAATCCTATGGAATTTTGCAAGATGTGCTTGAGGCCATGCGGTCCACCGGGCATGGGGCACCCTTTAAGTGAAATATCGGTCTGGGATATCACATAAAATATATTAATTTTATAAGTATAATTTCATAAATTATATATATTTCTAATATCATTCCTGAAAATTTAACATGGATAATGGATCACATCTCTTTTTGGAGATGGTAGGTCATACATATGGTAAAGTTATGTTTTCATTTCATTAATGGTTTAATAGTTATGAAATTGGTAGATATATTAATATTGTATAATCAATATAATTTCATATATATATATATATATATTCACTAAATTCATTTATATTTCCGATTATTTGAAGTGTATGTGAAAAATGAATCACATCACTTCACGAGGCTGTAGTTTACCATGCACACGATCAACATTATTGTATTTTAAACAGAATGGAATGTATAATGGTATATGTCATATTAAAATTCCAAAATAATAAAAATATCATCAATATAAGATAATTTTTTTAAATATATCATAATATTCATCCTTTAATGGTGATGATAGAATACAAATTAAATTGGTTTATATGGAAGTAGTCTGCTGTACACACAATCGATGGTTTTGTTTCCCATTTGAGGAAAAAGGAGATTGATATTGGAAATGAACATAACCTATGAAAATATAATAATATGAAATATTATAAGAAATTATATATTTATTGTTTAATAATATTTATAAAATATAGAATAACAAACAATAGTAATATGTTTTATAGGATGATTAACTCTTCATTGAAATTTTTTATGTTTGCAAAAAAAAACATCCTAATTGGGTTTTTGATAAAAAAGGTATTTATAATATTTTTATTGGAATAAGGAAGTGATTTTATTATGTATTGGTCAAACCAAATGGATTTTGACATGTGATGTGTGGATAAGAGTGAGTGTCCTTTTATATGTGGGGGAGAGGTCACACATGGAATTTTTGAAACGAATCAATTATGACCATGTTTTTATGATGCCAAATCCTCTAAAATGGTTCATTATAGATAATTATATATAGTATGGACATAATATGTGTAGGAAATGTGTGTTGGGGATGTCTTTAGGTCATTTTAATGCTAATTTTTAATTTTGCGCCCCATTAACTCTGTTTTTACCTTAACCGTAGTAGTAAATATTCATTACTATCACTAAAAATAATGGAAAAGAATAAGATGAGATTATTATAAAATTTAAATTATTCTTATTATATATATGGAATCAATTTGTAGAAATTATATTCATATAATTCAATTAATCAAAATTAAAATGATAATCACAGACATGATGACAAAACAAGTTTCCAAATTTAAAATTCTTCTATGTATAGATGGTTTTAGTATCAAAATTCAGCATGAAATTGATTCAAAATACCCAAATTATGTTCAATGAAATATATTAGAACTAAATTGAATTTAAAACAATTTTAAAATATAATTTATCTTTTTAAATATTTAAAAAGTGAAGTTAGATTTATATATAATGATGTAATTTCATTATTCATTAATAAATGAATGTTTTTTTAAAATGTCACATAAAATAGTCTTAAGATAATTTTTTATGATAATTTAAAAAATTAATGTCTTTTTATCTTGTAAATTATCTAATGTTGGTTTAAATATTTTTAAATTATGTTAGTAAAGTGTGACTAAACTGACTTTTAGAAAAGCATAATTTTTGAGAAAGAATTTTATTTTATTTAAAATGATTCTTATTTTATTTATAATCAATAGATAATAATAAAAATAATAACATGTTTAGTACTATTTATACTCGCTAATTAAAGAGAAATTTTACAATGGTATACTTTATTATAATTTATTTAGATTCAATGTTTCATAATTTTCAAGCTATTGAAGATATTAAATTTATTTAGAAATAAATATATCATAAAGTTTCAAGGTGTTACATTCATGTCTAATCTCACTATTTTATGTCATATACTATATCAGACCCAAATTAATTATTTTAAATTATCTATATGTTACAACAGAATCATCCCCAAGTGGATGATTCTAATGAATTGAATGAATATTGGTCACTATATGGCCAATGTAAATGATCGAATAAAGAATTCCTAGAGTGGATGTATATATAAAAGGAACATGTTTGGAGTTATAAGATGAAATTTTCTAGACCTACTATTTACCCCTCCCTCATTTACATTGATCATAATGGAAAGGATGGTAGATTATATGGTGGACTAAGACCCCTTCTACCAAATAATATAGCCAACATAGACTAGGACATATATAAGGAGATAGTGTCGAGTGATATGAAGGTTGAAATGGAGTTCAGACAGACCTAGTGGTCCCATAGATTTAATTAAAATAATATATCAACGGAGCTAAGATTTGGGAGAACATTAATCACAGAAGATGAAGAAAGAATTTGAAACTTACAAAATGAAAAATATTTGGTAATATGCATTTTTGGAATTGATTTCTTGGGATAGAGAAATTGTTACTAGTGTTTAAGATATGGGAATATTTCATGGAACATTCATATTAGTGTCGAAGCCTAAAATTATCAACTATAAGGACAATGTGAAGATGGTGTAGGACCATCCTAAAGTCCAATTCCTCAAGTGTGTATAACTTGGGAACTTTTGAAATAACTTCCCAAATATTAAGATAATGGTAGGAAACAACGATAAATCACAACATTGGCTAAGAGAGATTGTTCAGGATTTTGATATCATGATAGATGAATTAGACGTTCAAAACTATGTGGTAGAAGGTACTCTCATTGTTCACCTAAATCAATAAATTACTTTTTTTATTCTAATTATACACATTCCTTAATTTCCTCCATGTTTGAAATGAATATAGAATCAATACCTGAGCTTATAAAAGTTGAGTTATCAATCAAGACTCATAAATGTATTATCAAAGAATGAACATCATATAAAAATTCTAGTATATAGTTTGGTGAGAATAATCTCATCAAAAATATATTATTCATTCCCATAATAGTATTTGAAAATATAATAGGGAGGGACTAGCTCTCAATGTTTAATAATAAGCTCAACTATAGATTTAAGGATGTATCAGAAGTCATGAATAAAAAAAATATAGTTTTTTTCAATGGAGAGATATATTTAACTAATCTATAACTAGAAGTAAATACTATAACCTTATCTGTAAAAATGATCGATGAAGATAAGGAATTAAATGAAATTACAAAAATTGAGAATTTCCCTATCATGCAAGAAAACATTGGTATATTTCTAGAGGAGTTAACTAGACCTCCCCAAGAAAGAGAGGTAGAGTTCTCCATTGAACTTAGACTAAGATCATAGACAATATCAAATATTCCACCTTGAATAAAAAATATAGAGATGGATGAATTAAATAAAAAACTCCAAGATCATTTGGAAATGGGGTTTTTCCGATGAAGTATGTCTCCTTGGGGAGCACATGTTCTCTTTGTGAAGAATAATGGTGGATCAGTAAGGTTATGAATTGATTATAGATAATCTAATGGGATCATATTGAAAAAAATTACCCTCTCCCAAGGAATGATGATTTATTTTATGAGATCGGTGGGGCTCAATTATTCTCCAATAATGATCATAAATCTAGTTATCATCAATTGAGTGTGAAGATATAAAATATTCCAAACACTGCCTTCTGATCAAGATATATGCATTATGAGTTTTTTTGTATTACCTTATTCTAAAATAATTATCCTTCCATATTTATTGGATTGACTAATTGAGTCCTTAAGTAATACCTTGATATATATTTAGTAGTTTTTTGATGATATTCTTATATATTTCAAAACAAAAGTGGAGCTTAAAAACCATCTAAGGGTTATATTAAAAGATATGAGGATGGAGAGGTTATTTACAAGGTTCATAAAATTTCATTTTTGGTAACAAAAAGTTTAATTCTTGGGGAAAATTGTGACCAATGAGGGAATCTTAGTTAACCTTTCCAACAAAATGTTTTTAGAGGAGTGGCCTCATCATATCACAATAATTTTGATTCATAGATTCCATGATTTAGTATAATATTATTAGAGGTTTTAGATTTTTTTCACAATTTATTATCAGCTAATCTTAATAACTCAAGAAGTTTTTATATTCATCGAGAAGATGTTGTATTAAGAGTGTTTCCTTGAGCTTATGTAGATATTGATTACTACACACTTGATAACTATACCCTCTTTTAGAGAAGTATTGTTTATTTTTATTGATAATCTTGGAAATTTATTTAGTGAAACATCATAAAAAATTTCAAGGTGACTGCTTATGAATCTCTTAGTTAAATACACTTGGGAAGAATAATAAATGACATTACCTGGAGCAAGCTATAATTATATTTTTTCTGAAGATATTGAGGAACTATCATTATAGGGATAAATGTGATATATACATAGACTAGAAATGTTTGAAGTATGTTTTCTCATAAAATTAATTGAACATGAGATATTATAGATGAATTAATCTTCTTAAATAATACGATTTTTCAATTCATTATCAGCCCAGAAGAGAAAAACTGTTGTTGTTGTGTTAACTAATGACATCAATTATACGAAATGGTAAAAATATATCCAATTTCTAATTTAAAACCATTCAATATTATAATTTATCAATATAAATTCTCTCTATGAAAACAGTTTTTTAATTAAAATTTAGCATATTTTTACTATTTATAAAAAAATGAAAGGAATCAGAAAAATATTAAAATTTATCCGAAGTTAAATTTTATATCCCACTACAAAATAAAATGTTTATGTTTTCATATAAAAATTAAGAATGTGTGTAAATCTTAATTTAAAATGGGTTCACCATTCAAAAGTAAAAATTAACCTTAAAAATAGGTTCTAATACATAAAATAGGGTTTTATTCATACTCTATAACTAAAATATCCATTGGATGAATATAAAAAATATTTTATTAAGTATATAGCACATACATATGTCATTAATTTAACTACTAAAATTAATAAAAATATTCAATTGGTTAATATTTTTCATAACTAATTTATATCCTATTAATTCATAATGAATTTTCATATGTTAGTTATAATTATTCATAATAACCTAACGACTAGTCCATAACAGTAATTTTATATTTAAGGAATCTCACGGTTCTTTTAAACTCACGATTGTGTGTAATGTAAGCTACTAAAGAATAAAAATTATTTAAAAAAAATATTTCCAAAAAACATTTGGGTGTTACATTCAACCCCCATTAAATGAAATTTTACCCTCGATATTCGTCAATTAGAAACAAACAGTTGAGGATACTTGTCCCTCATTATATCATCGAGTTAGCATGTAGCTTATTCAATTTTTTTTCCTTATAAATCCTAAACCAAGCGAGTGGTCTTGTTTCATAGAAATTTTTCTCTATGATCTAGAATATCAATTGGCTATTCTTCATAAGAATGATCTTTCTTTAGCAGTATGAATTCTAAACATAGTACATGTGAAGGACTGGGAATATACTTTCTCAGGAGATATACATGGAACACATCATGAACTTGAGAGATATTTAGTGGAAGCACCTATCAGTAAGCTACCACCCCAAAATGATCTATTATTTCAAAATAATTGATATACCTAGGGCTAAACATTCCATTCTTTCCAAATCTCATTACTCTATTCCAGGGAGATATTCTTAAGAACACCTTATCTCCCACTTAAAACTCTTGTTATTTTCTTCAGTTGTCAGCATAAATTTTTTGCTGACTCTGAACTACTCTTATGTGTTGTTGAATAGATTTGACCTTTTCTGCCATTTCATCAACAAGATTGGGTCCCAATAGAATTCTTTCCCTAACATCATCCCAAAAAGTTAGAGTTATGCACTTCTTTTCAAGAGGGATTCATAAGGAGCCATATGAATATTTTGAGTGAAAGCTATTTTTATTAGAAAATTCCACCAATAGTAGGTGTTGATCCCAACTACCTTTGAAATACCTAGAGGAAGCCCTCAACATCTCTTATAGAGTTTGAATTTTCCTCTCAGACTGACCATCTGTCTGAGGATAATAAGCGGTGATGAAACATATCTCTATATCCAGAGCATACTAAAGACTTCTCCAAAACATTGTGGTAAACCTCAAATCCTGATATTATATATTGGAAAGTAGTAATACATATAATATTACTGCTTCATTTACATATATCCTAGAATTATGATCAAGAGAGAAATCCTCTCAAATAGAAATGATGTGTTCCGAATTCGTAAGGCGATCAACTATAACCCAGATAACATTATTGCCTTTTGATGTTTTGGGAAGCTAGATGAAAAAGTCTGCAGTGATGTTTTCCCATATCCATATTGGTATAGGTAATAGTTGTAACATCCCATTATACATCCATCTTTCATCCTTAAAATACTGACTAACCATGCATCAAGAGACATATTTAACAATATCTCTCTTCATGCCATCCCACCCAATGTAATAATTTAGGTCCTTGTACATATTTGTGCTTCTAGGGTGAATAGATAATGAAGAACTATTAGGCTCATCCAGTAATTCCCTGTTAAATTTTGGTATGGTAGGAATATAAATCCAGTTCCTTAATATTATTATTTCCTCACAATCAAGGTTGAATTCAGGAACATTTCTCACCTTGTTTTTTAACTCAACATCTTCTTTATGTGCCTCTTTAATCATCAGTTTTATAGAAGGTTTGACATTCATTTGAATAAGATAATATTCCCCCCCTTCAATTAAATTTTCAATATCCATCCTTTTAAAGTCCATAAACATTGGATCTTTTGTGATCCTCATCATGGATAAGCTATCATGGTCTTTTCAACTCAATGTATCTTCCACCTTGTTTTCTTTCCCAAGGTGTTAATGTATTGAGTTGTCCTAATATTTAATAAAATCCTACCATCTTATTTGACAAGTATTCACCTCCTTTTTTGTGGAAATATACTTTAATATTTTTTGATCATTTTAAATTTCACACCTTTCACTATAATGATATTGCCTCAATATTTTTAATGCAATGATTACTGCATCTAGTTCCAAAATGTGAGTTTGGAAACATTACTCATGGATTTTTAACTGTCATGAGGCATACGATATCACCACTTAATTTTTCATGATAAAACACCCCTTTACCTTCTTGGATGCATCACTGTAAATCCAAAAATTTTCTCCACTACAAGGCAGTGTGAGCACAGGTGCATTGGCTTACCTAATTTTTAGCTCTTTGAAATTCTCTTCACATTCCTCCGTCCAAATGAACATAACCCCTTTCCTAGTCAACTTGGTGAGTAGATTAGATAATCCTGAAAAATAATTCACAAAATTTTGATAATATCTAGACAATCCTAGAAATCATTGGATGTAATTTATTTTTGTTGGTCTTGATCATCTTTCAATAACCTCTTCGTTTTATGGATCCACAGTTATCCCATCTCTTGAGATTATGTGACCCAAAAATGAAACATTCAAAAACCAATATTCACACTTGGTAAATTTAGAATAATGTTTATCCTTTCCGAGGGACGTTAGTACAATTATAGAGTGATCTTGATGTTGTTCCTTACTCTATGAATAGACAAGAATATCATCTATAAAGACTACCAAAAACTGATTAAGATAGTCTCTAAAGACTTTATTCATTAGATCCATGAAGATAATAGGTGAATTAGTAAGAACAAAAGTAATCACTATAAATTCATAGTTTCTATACCTTGTATGGAATTTCGTCTTTGGTATATAATCCTTTTTACCATTAATTGATGATATCTTGAATGAAGATCAATCATGGAAAAGTATTGATCTCCCCGTAGTTGGTGAAATAAGTCATCAATGCATGGGAGATGATATTTTTTGTTGATAGTGATCTTGTAAAGTGCTTGATAATAAATTCATAGTATCATTGATCCATATTCCTTCTTAAAAAATAGAAAAAGTTCTCCCCAAGGTGATAAACTTTGGAGTTTGAATCCATTATCTAGATTCTATTATAGTTTCTTCTTTAATTCCTACAACTCAATTGGGGGCATTTTATAATGTGTCATTGAAATAAGAATAGAACGCAGTATGAGTTCTATTGAAAATTAAACTTCACAATTTATTATAAGACCTGTCAATTCCTCAAAAAAGGAATCATTAGACTCCCATACAATGTGGGTATTCATAATCATGAGTTTCCCCGAACCCTTTGAGATAAATAACCTTCATTTATTGGAATCAAGTCACATAATATGAATGAAATTTCTACTCGAAGGTTATATTCATCCTTTCATCGATAGATTATTGTAGATTAAACTGGAATATGAAATGTGACTTCCTTTCTTTGGAAATTGATATGATCTGCATATAAATAAATCCAATCCTTGTAAAGAATAACTTCAATGTCCACTATAGGGATGATCACAAGATTTGAATGAAGCACTTTCCCACAAACATCAATCATAGAAATGTAAACTTTTGATGTGAGTGTTGTGTCGTTTGGAGTAGTCACGAAAAACTCTACATCTAATTGTGGACGTAATATAGAGATACTCATAGAAAATTATTCATAAATTAAAGAGTGGGTGGATCTAGAATCAAATAAAGCATTTTCTAATTTAGAGTGGATGGGAAGTGTAACTTTCACCACTTCATTATCGTACTCTACATCGTTGGTAGTAATTGAAATAGATATTCCTTTTTCTTTGGACAAAAGAGATTGTTGAAGTTGATCAACATCAATAATACTTGGATTAGGGAATTGATTGGAATAATTCCCCATTTCCTTGCACTTGTAACATTGATATGTAAGAGGTTCATTCTGTGTAGCCTTTTATTTTTTTGCTTCATTAGACATATTTTTTCCATCACTTCATCATTCAATTTCTCGATGACCTTCTTTTCCATAGTTTAAACATTTAATAGTCCCTTTATGATAACTCCCACCTTGTTTCTTAACACACTTTGATCACAAGGGAAACCACATCTTCTTTTCAGTGTGGTCTTCAAATTTTCCTTTGAATTCCATTTTACTCTTCTTATCAAAACCATTTGACTGATGGGTTACTCCAATATCCATCTCAACCTAGAGTGAACATCAAACAGTTTCCTCACAGCTATTTAGGTCCATTATGGATAATTCCCTTCAGAGACATGGATTGAAGCCACTAAAGAATCAATCGATCTTATTCTCAGGTTGGATAATAATTCCAAAAGCATAACTTTCAAGTCTAGTAATATGTTCCTCACAGCTACCAACAGATTCATCATAATTTTTCTTCAATTAAAGAAACTATTTCTCTATCATTATTCGATGAATAAGAGGGATGTACTTATTGAAAAATTCATTCTTGGACTCGTCCCATTCCCTGGACTAAATTTCATATCTTTTCCTCACATTCTTGATAATATTCCCCCATTGACCATTTTCACCTTCCAAATGATATACTGAAAAGATGAATTTATCGTGTTCATAACATTATAGAACTAAAAGTATCTTTTTAGTGGTGCTTATCTGTTGTTCAGCCACTAATTAATCTGAAGACCTATTGAATGAAGGTTAATGCCACCTCATGAAGGATTCGACAGAATGTTTCTCCCTCATTTTCTCATTTTAAAGTCATGAATTATTCATATCTTGAGAAAGTTGTATGAGAATGTCTACATCATTTTCCATTCCAGATCTCGTAACATTGGTTTCTCATGGGGACAATCATTGGATTAAACATCACAATCATTATTAACACAGTTTATTCGGGTTCTGACCATTGACTAAAACAAAGAAGAAGAGTGTGAGATACACTAATCATAATAGGAAAGCCACATAATCAAGAATGATATAACAATTTAGGGCACTTTATGTTTTATCATAGGGTTTTCTTGGTCATTTTTATAACACTATGATTGTATCTATACTTTTACATATCCTTAGTGTTATTACTAAATCTTTCACATCCTTGTCTCCAAAGGTTAACTACACCTTTCCTATGATACAAACTATAACTACCAATACACATACATTGATATTCCTTCCAAATTGACGTATATTAATAAAAACATATAAAAAAACCATAAAATGACCATATAGATATAGTGTCCTTAGAAACCAGGAAACATAAAAAAGTGGTTTATAAAACATCTACATCACCTCCCATTTTTTTCATCATAAATAGAATCCTTTTAGGAATATCATAATTAATATCCTTCTTCATGACTTGGGGAAAGGAAACATCTGTAAGGGTGAGTTAAAATGATTAGTAAGGGTAAAAAAATAAATATCAATCATATAATATTCATAAGAACATAACTTTTGAAAATATTCTCCTACATTTAAAAGATCATTATATCATGTCATGTGAAAAATCATAAAAGTGAAGTGTAATCCCAATAATCATAACATAAGACATGAAATATTGTGGAATAAAGATTTATTCACATAAAATAATTTCATATTAGTAAAGTCTCATTTCCAAGACCATCATAGCGGACAAAGTGCATTACTAAATCAAGTTCACACCTCATTCAAGCCCATTATTACTAAACCAGATTTACTTACGATTCCATTCATGTCTATATAATGAGATATAAATCATTACCCGATTCATTGGAGGGAGATATAGGTCCCACCCATCTCATAATGAAGCCATTATTATGTATTACACAAAAACATAAAAACATTTACCATAGAATGGCCCATGAAATCAAACGGGTTTCATAAAAAACATTCAATAATAATTGATATTAAATAAATAGACTTCTTAAATAACATTATCACATAATAAAATAATATTAATAAATGTCTTAGAGATATAACCCTATTTAAATATTTTCATCTTATATGGAAAATAATTTTGATAAAACACATGAAATTAAAATCTGTGGAAAATATCATTCCTTCATCAAATTTTTTTTCCTTCCTCAAAATGGCACACAATTATCAATGATATAATTTTATGTTAAAATAAACTTATATTCTTATAAGTTAAGCTTAAAGGAAATATGTCCTTAGGAAATTGACAAAATCCATTAATGTCATACATCTAAAAAACATTCTTATAGTACTTTTTTTTGGAAAAGTTAGAAAGTACCTCGTACCAGAAATGGGAAAAGATTCCATTCATACCATCTAGAAATTTACAAATGAGTAAAATTGACATTTAAAAATTAAATATGGATATAAAGAATATTTTGAAATAAATATTTAGGAAACATAGATTTGGATGATAATTATACCCAAGTGAATAGTTACTAAAAACCAATCTCAGATAAAAACAAGATTTTGCAAATTTATCGCTTACCTTAGTTACGATATTTTTCATATGTATCCAAACATCCTATATGATGATTAAAATAATGTTACTGATTTATTATATAATCATAATAATTTTTATTATAACATTTATTATCACATTTTCATCCACTTTTTAGTAACATTTCACTCATACTCGTAATTTAGATATTGACTGCTTTAAGTTCATATGCTTGTTTTTTCAGATAACTTTTTATTACCCTTTTTAGGTTATAGTTATAACATTTAAAACATGTTATTCTTATAATATATACCATATTTATTAATTAAATTAATTTATATAATCATGGTTTAATTAACCTTTTGTAGAATGAATCACGTCGCACTATAAAGATGATAAGTCGTACGAACAGACAAGCGACGATATTGTTCCCATAATTATTGAATAGAATTGAAGTAGATGGTGT
Organism: Viscum album; assembly: GCA_963277665.1. Taxonomy (NCBI): domain Eukaryota; kingdom Viridiplantae; phylum Streptophyta; class Magnoliopsida; order Santalales; family Viscaceae; genus Viscum; species Viscum album. The sequence goes on along the minus strand of OY728151.1, from coordinate 1,443,398,113 downwards.
ATATTATCTCATAATTTATATCTTGTTATTATAATCATATATTGTTATTATTTATACCATAATATCCTTCTAATTAAAGTGCTGGTGAAAAAAATATTACACCACTGTGTGGAGACGGTAAGTCGTACGTTTGCATGCACAGAGATTTGATTTTTCGTAGGATGGATAGAAGGTGAAATAGGGTTTTTTCATATTTAAAATATCATATCAGTATATTAGTGATACTTTTTTTATTACTTTATAATGAAACAACCAATGAAGTAAAGTAAAAGAAGAAATAATCTTGAATGAATCGGTAGAAGAGATTACCTCTTCCTCGATGCGCCTCCTTTAAATTTCCAATTAGGGTACTAGAGTGGTCTTCTGAGAAGAAAAAACCTCTATAATGTTACTAGGGAATTATAGAAGAGAAATGGTCAGGTTATGGCCAATCTTGAAGGCAAAAAATTTGAGTGAATACAGGAGGGAGGAGTTTCCCTTTTATAAGAGAGCAGAGGGAATTTTTTAAAAACTCGGAAAATATTAATTTATTATAATGTCAAAACCCACTTAAAAACCTCAAAAATGACATAAATTAGAAGATGAGATGATACAGGGTTTTAATATCATCAAAAAATAAATTTTAGACAAGTTTTTATTCCAATTTATACATTATCATTTTTATTAATATTTTTTTTGTTCTTTTTAATTTTTATTATGGTATTAACATTATAAATTTTCAATGGTTATAAATATTTACTTATATGGTGTTAATTCATAATAAATTTATATTTTATGACATTTTATACCTTATAATTGTTACTTTGTAATTTATAAATATTTTACTGATTTTTAAATAATTTAATAAAATGTTATTTTTATAAAAATCCAATAGTTTCAATTTTGAAACTATTCATTTATTTGATTTTATATAAAATTAGAATAGAAGAAAAATTTGAAAAAATATCTTTAATAACATGTTATAGTCACCTAGAAAATTTTTGGAGCACGTTAATTAGTTCATATGATATTTTTTTTAAACCATCTATTTGATATTTCTATAAATATAATAATTTTTACATCACTAATGTGTTGTCATTAATGGTAATTATTTTTTGTCAACATATTTTAAATAAAATTATTTGATGTTTTTAATTCTTTTAGAATTATATAGACTATCTACAGTCAAAAATATCTCCTAGTTAAACATATATTAAAATTAATATACTTATATCAAATGAGATTGTGACATTTTGTCACATTCATTAGTTTTTATTAAATTCATGTCATATTAATAGTCAGGTGGCCATAAAGTGATTCCATTTATAGAAAAATATGATAAGGGTACAATTTAGTCATCCAATAGGATTTTGACAGGTGTTAAGTTATTTTTATAATATTATTTTGACCCTTAATTACCAGATTTACCATCAACCATTGTAATAAAATAATTACCAAATTTACTATTCCTAATGCCCTAAAATAAAAGTATCCTATTAAAATATTTTTGACCTACTGATTCCAAATATGGAATAAATTTTTCTAAATTCAAAATAGAGAAGCTGTAGTAATTATTTTTTAAATTAATCATGTTGTTGAAATTAGAAAATGGGTTTTAAAAGTTAAAACATTGCAAAAGACAGATATATTTTTAAATATGAATTGAATGTACAATTAATGGTAATGAAAAAAATTATATTAAATGGTAAATATATTTTCCATTAATAATTTAAAACCCTTAAATATTATAATTTAACCTTATAAATTATATCATTAAAGAATATATTTTTAATTAAAATTTACCATATTTTTACTATTCATCAAAAACATGAAAGTTATCAGAAAAATATCAAAAATTCATCCAAAGAAAATTTTTATATCCCACTTCAAAATAACATTTTTACGATGTCATGTAGAAATTATTAATGTGTAAAAATATTAATTTAAAATTGGATCTCCATTCAAAGGTAAAAATTAACCTTAAAAAAGGTTATTATATAGAAAATAGGGTTTTATTTGTACCCAATGACTAAAATATCAATGGGATGAATATAAAAAATATTTTATTAAATATATAACACATATATATTATTAATTTCATTACCAAAAGTAATAAAAAATATAATTGATTTATATTTTTCATAAATAATAAATAGCCAATGAATTCATAATGCATTTTCTTTAGTTTGTTATAATTATAACCACTATCCTCCAGGATAGGCTACAATGGTAATTTTATATTAATAAAATATCAATTTTAGTTAAAACTCATGATTACCTGAAAATTAAGAAACTAAAGAATAAAAATTATTTATTTAAAATATTTCATAATATCATCGTGGTGTTACATTTTCTATCTAAAGAACTAATGGATCATAAAATCCATATATAGAGTGAGAATAAATACCATATTTCTTTATAAACCATCATACAAAAATTGATAGCACATGATATATAATATACATAAATATTCATATGATTATTTACAAATTTAATCTAAATTTCCTTTTCAAATGTTCAACTTAATCCATCATATAAATAGATAACCTTATGCCCCTTCAAAAATATTAAAATCCAAAAAATTATAAATAAGGAAACTAAATTAACTAAATGAACATACCATTTACCACCCAAAATATCTAAAGTTTCCTTCAATAGTCACTTACCAATAATTTGAATATGTTCATATTGTATTCTCTTGAAACATAGTAATAACATAAATTACAAATTATTTTTGAAAACATACATGATAGTTCATTCTTTATGTGAAGAAAAGATTATTTGATATATTCATTAAATAAAAAAACTATAAACTCCATCAATGATAACTTAAACCATTTGGTAAAAAATCCAAAATATGTTCCAAGGTTATAAATATTATCGAGTTTAATTTATTCATACCAATTTCCCCTTTCTCCAAACTAAACACCATTTTCAAAACATATGGAACATATTAAGGGTTACCTTAATATAATAATGATTTTTTATAAAATATAACCCCCCAATTAAATAAAATATCTCAGGAATAAACATCATTTAACATATTTTTGGATGTACTTATTGAAAAACTTATACTGAGTAGTCATTATATATTTCATAGATCAGGAATTCCTGTAAATAAATACATCAATTATCCCACTCACTTCTCAAACCAGTAACATGGCTTCATCATCTTATTCCTTAATACCTATTTCTATTCATATTTTATCTATAGTCTCTGAATCATTAATAGAAAAAATATATTCATATAGCCTTTCAAATTCACTTATGTAGATTTTTCCTTTGGAAATAAGTTTTCATAATTCCCATAATTAAACATTTAAAATATTCCACATTTGGTGATACCTCAGGAAGACCACTACTTCCATCCATTTCATTGACCAGAAATTTCATTTTTCAATTTCAATTACTTTTATTGTGACCTTCTTTTCAACAATCATAACATATTTCCATCCCTCTCAGAGATTACCATATGTTATTCTTCCCAAATTATATTGTTATAGGAAACTGATTATTAATTCCCCAATGGTATCCATTACCCAAACTCTTAGTGAAATCCATCATCATCTTCTTCGGTGAGTCGACAAGTTGGTTTTGGTTAACATTGTAAATAATGTTTTTTGATAATTGATTAGACATAATCAAAATATCCTTTACTCCAGTAGTCAACCATTTTGGATGCTCATTTGAAAATTGTATGTCGTATTCAATGTTAAAAAGGATATTTATGCTTTATTACATTGACTATAACCAAATGTCACAGTGTGAGCTACACTAATCATTATAGAAAAGCACATGATTATAGAAAATAAATTTTTTGTTTTCTAAATCATGAATCATTCTTTCCAATATCCTACCCATTTGGTTTATCATAGTAAATTTATATTCACCCTATATATTCATCATTTATGATGGTTCATAAAGGGTTTTTGAATTTACAAATAATAACTCTAAGGAATATCAAATTTGTTTTTTAGAATTGACACTTGTTGTGTACCAGGTGATGATCATGTCCTACTCAATGTTACCTATTCAATAATATTAACCATATGTACCTCATGCTAGAGACACATCCACTTATAGTATCCAAACAAGGATATAATTTATTTGTAACAACATTCTCTATGTATTACGAAAATCCCAATATGTTTTCCCACACTTTTAATCTTATTTATAAATATCTTTTATGAAATACCAATAAGTATTCATGGAAGTATCCATAGGTATCTCACTAATGTTTTTTCATCACTGTTTCCAAAGATTAACCGAAACAATCCTTTGATACAAACTACAATGATCAATGTCTGTCACACAGGGATATAAATTCTATTTAGATGAGTATTCACTATATTAAACAAACACATGCCTTTCAAATAGAAAAAGATGATAAATATATCCAATAATTATCAACTCATTATGTAATATTCCTAGAAATGCGCTATGTGAAACCCTTCTTCTAGACATTGGGAAAGGGAACCTAAGAAATGGTGTGCCCGAATGCTCAGTTAGGGAAGTCATGGGAGATACATAATCATACTGTTAGCATAAGGGGATAAAAACCTGAGCATATCATTTCAATACCCTACCCTACACATGAAAGATCCAAATCATCAATCTCAGAACTGATTTTTGTGGTTAATAAGAATTCAATAAGAAGGGATTCAAATAAAATGATCAATGAGAACAAAATATTGGATTAAGACAAAGGTTTTTGGAATACACAATGTCATATAACATCATGAACATGTATAAATAGAGATAGTATCACTAAATACATTGAGGAAATGAAATTAGGACCACATATAAATGTAGGGATATAAAACTTGGTCCACTCATAAAATCATGGACATGAGAAACCAATCCACACAGTAAATTTTGGATATTAAAGACAGGTCCATATATAAAAATGTTAACATGTAATCAGGTTCATACATGATATTGTGAACATGTAATAATGTTCACACGTCAAATTGTGAACTTTTAATTAGGATCAAGTAAAATATATTTATTCATGAGTTATCCAACATTACTCAAATGATTAAATGTTGATATAGGTCCATCTATCGCATAATAAAAATATAACATATGTGTTACAAAATATAATAATAATTTCTTTATATTCTAACCTAAGAAATTAAAATTTTTTCATAAACATTTCATTATAACATATCCTATGGAAAAATTGTGGGTTTAATAATAATTTTATCATTGTATAACCCAAGATAGATGAACCACTTTTATAAAAATCATTCCATTATAAAAATTAACCATATTGAAAAACATAACAATAGTATCCTTGAATCACATCCCCATTAAGGCATATGTATCAATAACAAACATCATCTTATATGGAAAACCATTTTCTATGATCATTTAAAAACATTTTAATGAAAATATCCTTTTCAATTTAAAAAACAATTATTAAATCATATTCTTTTAAAAAACCATTGAATAAAACATTGAAAACATATTATGTAATCCATAATGAAAATAATTTCTTTGGTGATGGGATGTTTTTGTCATGTTGTACACATTAAAATAAATATTACATTCAAAATATTCATAAATAAAAATGGAAATTGTTTGGGAAGCAACATAATGATTTATCTCAATTTTTTTAAAAGTAAAACATGGGTAAAATTTTCCTTCCAAAATTATATGATAATAAAAAATCATATTTGAAAACACATTCATAAAACATAGATTTTTAAGAAAAAAAATTTCTTATTGAAGAGAGAAATAATGTTTGATTGTTATTAAAAAACCATTTCTCAATTATTTATAGCATATAAGAGTGAAGAACAATACTACTATCTGAAAATTATATGAATAACTAGAGGTGAATAAAACTAATTATAATTCATAAGAGATAGATCATATGTTTTTTTCATTAGAAACTAAATCAAGATCAATCCTTTTAATGGTTTAGATTGTTACATATAACTCTTACCACATTCTTAATCTAAATTGTATGAAACATTAGTGGATAAAATTAATTGAAACGTAAAATATCATGTCAATAAATAAAATCATGATATGTAATGTAAAATGGGATGCATATGGACCTCATAAATTAATATAGGTGTATGACATGTGATAAGACTCAAAAAAGTAAAATAGAGGAAAAAATCCATTTTTTCTTTTGAAATATGTTAAATAGTAATCCAAAATCAATAATAACATCAAATATATATATATATATATATGATTAAAATAATATTATTCATTATATAAAAGGTAAAATTTTCATTATATACACCACAAAAAATAAACTATTGGTGAATTTGAATATGACCCTTGGAAATTAATGGTATACTAGAAATACCTTACTGAATGTCTAATTTTCCATTGTAATCATTCGCATATAGTTGAACATAAATATATTTTTAATATAAATCTATTAGAAACCCTAATAATATATACAATATACTATATGATTTACTTTATTACTTTTATTACCTATTTATTAAAAATTCCTTGTTAATATCATGTTTTATGTAATACTCGCTTTGTTTTTCTAATATGTTGTGATTTATTAATTTAAGTTCTCTTACTTTTATCATAGTTCCATAATATCCTGTATAATAATCATGATTTTTTTCATATATAATCATGAATTATAATTTTAAAACCAGTCATTAAATATGGATTTGAGAAATAAAATGTGTTATGATAATGGTGATGGTAGGCCATAAAAACGCATAAGTAACGTTTCCATTTTGAAATGATCATTATGGAATGAAGGAATGTAATATATTATAATTAATTAATTATAATAATTTAATAAATAAAAGATTATTTCTTTAAATATACTTATACATATCAACACTGTGGTGTGGTGGTTAAAAGTGGTTTATATCACTTTGTGATAGTGGTTGTCCATATGTAGATGAATGTCATTATAATCTTTATGTGAGTGAGAAGGTATGATAGAAAATGATATATTATCTTTTAATTATGATAAATACATCATTAAAATAATAATTATGTCATGTATATTTCATTTATTGTTCTTTATTATCTTCCATGTAATGTGTTAGTGAAAATGAATGACATCGCCTTTTGATTCGTATGTCTGTTGTACACTCGGGCGACATTATCATGTCCCCAATGGATTTTAAAGTAAAAAGGTATATATGGTATAATTAATTAATAGGTATAATAATGTTATAAATATAATAAATATACGTTTTATCCATCATCATAACCATCCCTAAGTGGTGATAATTTAAAAAATAATAACAATTGTTCATGAGGTGGTAGACCACTATATACATAAATGACGACTTTGTAACCCATAAAATAGAGGTGGAGATGATTGTAGGTCATTATCATAACATAAAAAATATATATACTTTTAATACAATGAGGGTATTATATATTCATATTATAATAATAATTAATGGATTTTTCCAGAAGAAATAAAAAATCTATTGTTTATGAATGTTACCTCTTTTTTGGGTAGCGTCCTTATATCTTAAAAAAAATCATTCCAAGGTAGTCGTATAGTTAAAAATAAGTCTTTGACAATGATAGGTGGATATTGGGATGTTGTTTGGGAATTTAATGAATGGACTAAAAGTGTTTTAATGTGTGAAGAGAAGAGGAAAAGGGGTTTCATTTTATATATGAGGGAGGGGCCACACTTGGCATTTTTGAAAATAAATGTGTACTGCCATGTTATTCACATTCCAAAAGGGTCCAAAATGGACCATTATAGATCATAAGTTGATTAATGGTGGAACTATTTTCCTTAAATTGTTTTTTACAAATAGTATGTTTATTTTAATGCTTTTCTTTTTAGTTTAACTCAATGGTAAACCTTTTTTTTACAATAACAATGATAAATATTTTTTATTTTTTACTATTCATTTTGGTAAAAAAATTAAATTATTAAATTATATAAATTTTATTATTCCAAATATGGAATAATATTTTTGAAATTACATTCATTTTATAATAAAAATATAATTTAAAATTAATCACACAAACACGACGAGATTTCAAGGTTTTAAAGAGAAAATATTCTACATATTACAATGTTTTTATTAAAAATTTCAAAAAAAAAATTATTCTAGTGAACTAAATTTAATTATATATATATTAAATTATTATTTAAATAATATTAATTCAAAAATAATTTAAAATATTATTATTTTTTTAAATAATTTAAATGAAAGGGTAGTTCTCAATTAAAATTCATTTTTTACTATTCATCATGAAAATAAAAATTCCACACAATTATGAAAATGATAACCAAAATATAATTTTAAAATATTGATTTATTATTTTTTTTTAAAATTTTTAAATAATTTTTTTAAAAATGGAAAAACTAAATTTAAAACAAAACCTGTAGACGCAATAAAAAAGTGGGTTTTTGAGAAGTGTATTTATTTCAAGTAGAATATGATTTTATAATTAATCTATGTAAAATACTAATCATAGTATGGAAATCAATGAAAATATAATTATATATATAATATAATTTTAATTTAAGAAAATCCACAATAGGGATTATTATAGTTATTTAAAATAGAGAAATAATATGAACTTTAAAACAGTTTTCTTAAAAAAAACTTTTTTATACCCATAAATAACGTTATATTAAAATAATATATGTATTTGATTCAAAATTATTTAATTTTATTAAATACTAATAAATAATACTTATTAAATTTACAAAAATTGGGTATTTTAATTACTAACTTTATAGAAAAGACATTGTAGTTATACAGAAATCATTTTTTCACAATTCACTGAGAAAACAATATTTTCAAAAATTCCCAAAATTTTCCCGTAAGTTAAATTATATATGAGTATTTCATAAATAATGATCATTTTATCATATACATTTTTCTAAAATCTCTTTTAATTAATTATAATATATTTTCAATAATAGACAATAAAAATCATTTTTGAGGAAAATATATTTTTAATTAATATAATTACATTACTAAAAATTGGTTGGTTACTTACAAAGAATTGATATATAAATTAATATTTATTACAAAATTTATATTTATATTTCATAAAGTTTTTAATACTATTCATTCCCACTTATTTAATTGATAGTCCTAATGGTTACATTTAAAATAATAAAATTTCATAGTTTTCTAAAGATCAATGTGGCATGTCTTACAAACTATCATTATTGTGTATAATGAAATATAGAATTGGAATTTCATATAATTAATGATATATATAGTAATTAGTGTAAATTAAGAAATTATCTATGTTCCATGTATAAAAAATATGAAAAATATTTAATTTATTTGAAAAAATATATTTCACAATATCACGGGGTGATATAGTGGACACAAGGCATCGAGGCATGGGATGTATGCTCATTATTTTTAGGACATAGTGTTCCAAGATGAGTTAGAAGTATATTATACTGAAACCAAATGTATAGGTCCCCCATTTTACTTGCCATGTGCAATTAACATTCCCCACCAATCACCTATCATTAATGCTATGAACAACCTCCAATAGAATGATAACCCAAATAATAGGGCATATCAATATAATTAAAGAACATCATATCATCATTCCAATATACTACAAAGTATTAAACAACAAGTGATCAAATTCAAGTATGGTAACTGGGTACACATGAAATATACATGGAAAACATGGATCGTATATCTATATTAGCGAAACACACACACACACACACATGAAGGCACTATCCATCAATAACTTCATTCCATGAAAATACTAAATGAATCAATGAGGAGAGATCATACATTGTACTAAAATGATAAGTTATTCCTACCTTATGTTTATTGTCAACGACCACCAATTATTTTCAAATGATCAAAGGTTAAACAAAATTGCACACCCACAGAGAACAAGTTCCCACATTAAGATACCAAACTATGGTTATTATTTGTGATAAAAGAGGATTATAATGTACAATCAAGTGGATTATTAGAAATTATGGTTGGTTCTAGAGTCGCATATATATTATAGTTATCCAATAGAATGGATTCTGAGAAATGTTGAAGGAGAGGTCATAAATTCACTAGACTCATTGTGAATTGTAAAATAGTTCAATAATTCCTTGATAATAATATTTTTGATCCATAGTTCTTGCTGATTATAGAAATTCCATCTTCAATTTGTACATGTAAAAGAGATTCCGGATGGAATTCAAGAAGAATAAAGTCTCATGATTACCATTATAGGGAAACATACCAAAAAATGTCCACCATTATTGATAGTTTTATCTTGATTTAGGAGGGGGGGCTTGTACAAGTCATAACTCCACCAATAAATAGATGATTAAATAATAGATTAAGTTTGTATCAGCAATCCTACATCAATAAGTGGTTTATAATGACGAACCATATACACATACCCATAGAATTATCATATTCAATGGTCTGTATTTACTTGCACATGGAATAATGTGAACATTCTAGATCTACAATTAATCTTTGAAGAAATAGACAAATATAAATTAGATCTAGATAATAAATAAAAATCCACAATATATCTTTATTCATTAAAAAAAGGAATATAGATTTGGACTAGATCTATAAAAAAGTCACTACTATTACATCTCCACATCTGTTACAACTTGTATAGGAAACACGATATGAAATATGGTGGTAAAGAATTAAGAGAGGAGGATTACAATTCAGAATATTCCCTTGAAGTTTAAATTTTTTAATATATAGGATACAATATATGTTAAATTAAAACATGTGTGGTACATTTAATGAAACCCCAGACTGGGTGCACAAAAAACACGTTGGGCCTCACTGACTAGCTTGTGTATAATGTCCTGGGTCTGGATTCCACCTAATAGTTCTTCGAAACTGGTTGGACACATGGCCTCTAGCACATCTTCCCAAATTCCATCCGATAATGACTTGCAGTGAGGGACTTGGTGATGATCATGGAGTGACTGTGGTCTCATTGGAAGAGTATAACACATAAAAAATAATAAATAGATAGTGGAAACAGTAATACCATACAATATAAGTAAATAGTGGAATATTGATATTATAAATAACATGTTTTCATAGAATAAAAATATGGTACTTTATGTTACATGTTCTAATAAAACATCCAAAACAGGTTACAATACAGTAATAAAAAATATAACTACCAACAATACAAAAAGGAATAAAAGAAACTGAGGAGCATCAAAAGATCTGACTTTGTCCCAAGCTCTCCTCATCCTAAATAGAAATGATGTACATATAGAATGGACTTTTCCATTATTGACACCTACAAAAATATAATATATTTGGGCCCAATTGCATGACCCAAAAAGGGTGTGTATCTAAATACCAGTAGGTAACCACCCAAGGGTTGTTCCAACATATCAGTGAATATATATAAAAGGCAGTGTCCTATAGGGAAAGCAATAATCTGGGTAATAATATAAATTAAATTTTCCTACAATACTAGTTTCCATTTACATTAATTTTATGTTCATTTAATATTCAATTACATTGATGTATATAATTCTTAAGATTCGACCTAAGCCTGACAATCCCTATATACATGTATGCACAACAGATGTCTTAAGAGACCATCTAAATAAGTGTTGTGAAGAATTAATATATGGTTGTGATTTTTCTTGGAAGAAACATCATAAATCATTCCATTTCAAATATGAATTGTATGTAAATGTAAACTCATGAAATGTAAACTGTTACAAATAGGGTATGTCTTAGAAATCCTGCAGTGGATTCAAGATTTTCTATACATTTAAATTACGTCTCTATGAGCCTGAACACTATATCTGTGGCTCACTCATGACTAAACATGATAAAACACTCTTTGTGTCCATCCATGGTCTTTTAACCGAGGCCATGGTTCCTCCACTGTATAAGTCAAAATATTCATATGAGCTGAGCCTCTCATTTTAAACCAAGGCTATAACTCACTAATTTTTATTTACCTATTTAACATATTATATAAGAAGAAACACATGTAAAATAAACTATAACATGGATTTAACCTTAGTAACTCACTTGGGAAATTCATCTCACAATAAAAAAATTCAAAATAAACTATTAAATGGTTTAACATTTAATTCACATCATTTTAAACAACCAACGAAGGTAATTTAAGGCCTTTATCAAAGGCATCCCATGCCAAACGGCCATAAACAGTCATTCATGTGAAACACACACATGGGAGGCCCTTAATAAATGTAAACATACCTAAACATGCCTTAGATCCATTAATCAGTTACCTAAATACAATAAGGAATAGAAATATAAAAAATTAGACCAAGGTGACACCCTAAAAATGGGTGTGGGGCACTCCGACACATATATTCAACTGGAGAAATTGTGAAAGGAAAGAGACCACTTACCTCGTGATAGTACAACTCTCCTCATCTAGTGTCAACCTCTAATTCGACTTAGAATGGATTAGTTCATAAAAACAAGCATAACTTTTCAAGGTTCGATTACTAGGTTGAGAGAAGAAAACATTATAAATGGATAATGAGAAATTGATAACATACCAAGGGAAATCCAACACAACTGACAGTGTTCAAATCAGAGATCAGACGATGAAATAGGAGGCCACCCTATTCTCATATTTCCTCGGGGTACTATTCATCGAATAGGGGTTAGTTCTGTTTGTTTTTACAGAAATGATGCTACTCCCTGATGTAATGAAAAAATAACGGTACACGACATGTAATGGAAACTACACGCCATGTTCGTATAAATCTTGGAAAGACCATTACAAGTAATGTACTCATCAGTACATGGAATTTGCCTATATTACATGGTGTTTTCTTGAAAGGAAATTGTGTTTACCACTTAGTCACATCATGTAACTGGCCTTCAACCTTCCCTTGAACATCTTTACAATATTTCCTTATGTAAAAGATGAAAATGGAAGATTTGTACCTCAAAGGAAGAAGCATTTTCATATAAACATCCCCCCTTAAAGAAAATTGTCCCCGAATTTCCCTTCCATGGATGGTGAAGAAATATTTTACAACAACTCCAGCCACTGTGATCATACATCATCCTCTGTCTCCCGAGTCTCATCCCTCACTCGGCCATGCTTCCATATAACCCATACTAAATGAATAGATAGGACACATATATCATTCATGAAAAAAATCCACAATTCTAATATGACTCTCCTCATAAGATGCATAAAAGTTTTACTCATCCTCCTAAGGTTGAAAAGCATGAGATGAGTTAGAGTGATAACCGTACATTTGAGTTACATGGAAGACATTGACCATGGCTTGGTACCATTAAGGTAACTTAAAATGATAGGCCACTAACCCATTTCTCTCTAGAATCTCGAAAGGCCTAACATATTTCAGTGAAATCTTCCCCTGTATCCTAATCCACATATGTCCCAACCTCAGTGAGACATGCCAGAGAACCAGATCAACAAACACTGAACAATACATGCCATCTACAGTGATCAACATAAGATTTCTGAAGAGTCCATGCAGTGGAATTTCGCTTTGGAAACAACATGACCTCTTCCAAAGTCTTCTGTACGAGAAAAATTCCATGTAAAGCTACCTCACCTTCCCCCAACTAGTATAGGGGATAATGACATGGCTGACCATATAAATACTCATAATGTTCCCTATGTATCATCACCTAATAACTATTATTTTAGGTGAATTCAACCAGGGAATGTTCTTCTCCCAAGCGCCCCTAAATTCCAGGATGTATGCTCGTAGTATGTCCTCTAGTACCTGTATCGTACACTCTGACTAACTATCAGTACGAGGGTAGTCTTCTGTGCTTAGAAGAACCTGTTTACCTAGTGAAATTTGAAAACTCTTCCATAAACGAGATGTAAAATGGGAATCTCTATCGGAAATGATAGTGCACGATACCCAGTGTAGTCATACCACTTCTCAGATATAAAACCTTCCGAGATCATCCACATGAAATGTTTCCTTCATAATCATAATCATTTCAATTTTTATTAAAGAAGATTGAAAACAAACCACAACCTCAAACCCACAGCCCCTCAACAACACGAAATGTTTCTTTGATCTATAAGAAATGAGAGACCTTCCTATGTATGTCAACAATAACCCCCAAAACAACATTACCTTTAGGTGAACTCAGTAAATAGGTCATTAAATCTATCACGACATCATCACATTTCCACCCTGAAATAGGAAACTTCTATAAAAGGCCAGCCGGTTTCTTGTGTTCTTCCTTCACCAATTCATAGGTGGAACATCTCATAACAAAACCTAGTATTTATCTCTTCATACACTTCCACCAGTACTGACGATGTATGTCATAGTACATCTTGCTAATCCCAGGATGTACTGGCCAAGATGAAGCATGAAACTCCCGCATCAACTCCTCACGTATATCCATTTTAACAAAAAAATGTCTATGTAATGCAGGATCTCATCATCACCTACATTCCAACCAGAAGAAGGTTTCTCACCTGACATTATGTTCCCTAGAACTAGGCCCTTAGGATCTAATAGATGCATCATCTTCACTCTATATAGTAGGGTAGAGGTAACAAATAATGTTGAATGAAATGTATTTCCCTTCCAATCATGCACCTCAAAGTGCATCTTAGAGAATAACGTCATAAGCATCCACTTGCTACTGAACTGCTGCACTACCTATATCTGAGTCCTCCTGCTCAAAGCATAAGCCACTATATTTTCATTACCTAGCATTTAGGAAATATCAAAGTCAAAATTCTAAAGGTAATACACCCGCCTTCATTGACTCAAATTTAGATCACGTTGAGTGAATATTTACTTGAGTCGTTTGTAGTCTATGTACACCACAAAATGTTCTCCAAACAAGTAATTTCTTGGACAGTTCAAATCATGTACTACCATAGCTATCTCAAGGTTGTGCATTGGGTAATTCATCTTATGTGGCATCAACTATATATTCCCATATGCGAGGACTCGTTCCCCCTTCATTAGCACTACTCCTATACCGATACCTGATGAGTCGTATTCCACAGTGTAACTCCTTCGTAGCTATGAAAAAATCAATACTAGTGATAAATTCAATGTCTCTTTCAATTGATGAAAGGTAGTCCCACATGAATCTTTCCATACATACTTCACACCCTTTTTAGTCAGGCCTTTCAACGGCACTGCAAAATGTCAGAAGTCCTATATGAAGAGCCAGTAGTAACCAGCTAGCCCCATGAAACTGGGTATGTCAAAGATGTTCTGTGGATGTTCTCAGGATTCTACTACTCTCAGCTTTTATTGGTCCCTTGATACTCCTTTCTCCGAGATGATCTTATTGTGTATGTGAATCTGATCCATCCGGAATTAGAATTTTGTTAGTATATCATATAATTGATTATCTTTCAGTTTACTCAAAATGATCTCAAGATTTTTGGTATGGTCATGTCGATTGAGAGAATAAACCAATATAGAATCTAGGAAAACCATAATGAATGAGACAAGATAAGGAATAAACACTAAATTCATCAGTGCCATAAAGACTGCTGGAGCGTTCATGAGACTGAAAGAAAAGACCATGTACTCATATAGGCCATACCTAATACAAAATGTTTTGTGCACTATGTATAATGATCTAATAAGAACCTGATGATAACCAGATCTCAAATTAATCATAGAGAATACTCGAGTTACATAGATATAATTGAATAGATCATCTATTCGTGGAAGAGGAAACTGGTTCTTAACCGTCAACTAGTTCAATTTTTGGTAATCCATACAGAGCCTAAGGTTACCATCTTCCTTTTTCGAAAAAATGACTGTCGAACCCCCAGGAGAAGTTCTGGGTCTGATGAAACCATTAGCTTTCCAATCCTCTTTCTACCTCTCGAGCTCTTGAAACTCTATCATAGAAATCATATAAAGAGGAATGAATACCAGTGAATATCTTGGGACTATCTTGATAGGGATCCACACCTATCTAACTGGAGGTAAACCTAAAAAGTCATCCAGAAAGGAATCACTAAAATTATACATCACTAGAGGTAAATTCATCTTACATGTTCACTAGTCATCTAGATATAAACATTCAATCTGGTTTGTTATCCCATACAAACCATGATGCTCAGGTCTATCTCGACTCACCTAGATATTCCATTCACCTTTATATTGAAACTATCTAGCCTCTAGAGATGAAAAACTCACTCTATAGTGAGATAATTCGATAGTGTCATGAAAATATGCCAACTAGTCAATTTCAAGAATGATATAAAAACCTGTCATCTCTAAGAAATAGATATCCCATAGGAAGTGACACCCACCGTCCGGAATGAAGAACTCCTTACACTGATGCATATATTCCATTCTAATCTCTAATGGAGTTTCTATCTTCAGAGCATAATCCAAAGAAAAAAACAAAGCCTAAGGCTCTACACAACATGTAAAAATATGAAACTATGTGAATCTCCTGTATAAAAAATGGAAGGAGCTAAAACAAACATCACAAAAATAGTACCTATGATAGGAGAGGGTTTGGGATCCTGATTCTACTGATTAGGTTGCACTACATATGTCTGACCTGTACTACAGACCCATGACAGTGGTTGGCTAACCTGAGCTGATCCACCATACTGATGCTGAGAAATCGGGGTCTGGCTTCCCTGACCACAACCACCACCTCGACCTGAATATCCTAATGCATTCCAATTCCTTGTATTGTGAAAATAAGCTGGCCCTGATCATGAATATAGAGTAAGTGAAGATCCTTTCTCACTAGCCTCTAATGGAAATGTCCTACCGAAGAGCTATAGATGGCGCATCCTTCTTCAGGATTGGCACTTAACTAGGTCTATCAGACATTTTGGCCTTGTATTCCCAATTATTCCAAACATTTAGCACCTCCCATGGGTACCTAAATATTCATCTTGACTACTAGTATCAATGTGATAAATCTATAGATGACACATCCTACTATTATTTGAAATAGTATCAGATCTCTATGATGAACTTCCCTAGATCGCACCTCCAAATTCCCTCAGATTACGCTCAGTAATCCATTTTTAATTCATTATAACAGATATAATAGTCATCCAGAAGATATTTACCTACGATTGGATGTCGTACAAGAGGAAATACTCAAAACTCCTAGCCTTTGAAATACTATCACCAATCATTATAGGTGAAAAGTGCATGAACATGGTAAAGTGCATAGAGTATACCATAATTTATATTGTTCCCTACTCCAAATTCATGAATTACTAGGCTTTGTCTTCACTCAGTGTCTCAGGATAGAAGTAATCAAATAAGATTGTCTAAAAATCTTCCAAATCCATATCCCGATGTTGTTTCATATGAGTGATAAAATCCCACCAAATATTTCTAGAATCCAGTATCATATATGTTGCAACCTTGAACCTCTGTTCAGGAGGCATATGCAGATTCTTAGAGATAGATACTGTGGCCTCTAGCCATGACTCTGCAGCATGTGGTCTGTTATTACCGAAAAATGTGGGTGGATACTATTTTTAGAACACTTGTTTCATCTCTTCAATTGACACAGTAGTCTGTGGTGCTCCTAGAAAGGTTTTCATGACCCTCATAAAATCCCCCACAGAAATGTGCATCAACACCTAGATCTAATACAAGAGTTGGTGCCACAACTGAAATGACTAGAGGATCCACTGGTATCCTATGGCCTACCACCTATGGGATAGGATCATTTCCACTGTCCTTGAATTCAACTGGAGGTCATCATAGAGGAATGAATCTATAAGATGAAACAAAAAACACATTTCAATAGAACAAAAACTAAAACTGATAATAAAAAACTCAAATGTTTCCAAAATAGGTGTATATGGTGTGTAGAAACAATACACGGAAGGTAACCACATGCTCTTAAATGGTCGTGTATTCTTGCCAACCTTGGAGGGTAAACAACCCAAGTACATGGTGTGTTAGTTGGGCACATGTTGTGCACTCAAGTCTTCCCTCCATGCAATATACTTTTAATTGTCTAGAACCACAAAGGATCTGCTTCTGTAATAGTACACGGTGTGTACCTATAGTACATGACATGAACTAGCTAAAAACCATAATTACATGTTCTCATTCACATGACAGAACACACTGTCACATACCACACATCATGTATAAATTTACATGACATGTACTTAAACAAAGTGTTCTTCATGAACAGAAGACCACATGGCATGTGTTCGTAATATCACATGCCGTGTTTTCTTGGATTCCCAATAGTAACCCCTTAAAACATCCCCGAAACCCCTGTTTTTAGAAAGTAAGAAAATGGTATAGAAAATGTCATTCTATGGGGGCCCATACTCCCCAAAAATGAAATCTTGGAGTCCACATATTGAACATAAAAAATAATTTACGGATGAAACAAGATACACAAATTTCTAAACTAAGAGGGCCGATTCACGTCGATGTTCAAATCCTGGCATACATCCAATTCGATCCATAACACATATAAATAAACCTATAACAATTAAATGTGTATCTATCATGGTACCTATCAAAACTACATTCATATATAGCATGACATTTATCACAACAACATGAAAAAAATAATGCTCTCTAAATTGAATGACATTAATGCTTGGAATGAGATTTCAAACAAGTTTTTATATGATTCCTGAGATGGAATAACCTTATCTCATTAGCTTATAAAAAAATAGATATACATTGATATCAATAAAAATTTCATGATAAATGTGTGTCACCCAACAGTGAAATAGCTTCAACTATAACAACCCAAAAATCCAAAAATCAAATTTCAATTCGTGGCAATATGGCTTTTCCCTATACTTGGGGTAGCTACTCCTGAGAAAATTTTATTACCAAACTCTATTTACTTTCTATATCTTTCTAATGTCTCCAAACATTAAGACAAAATAATGAATCCTATGATACCACTATGTAATGTCTCGGGTCTGAATGTCAACTAACTATGCTTTGAGCCTAGATGGCCCAATGACCCCAAGCGCATCTCGCCAAACACCATTGTCAGTTGACTATTAGAGATGTCCTAGGTTATGATCATGGGGATACTATGCCCTCATTGGCAGAGTATAACACTAAAAAAATAGAAAAACGACTATTGGAATCTGTAATACCATACAAAAAATGTTAATAGCAGAAGACTGATATTATAAAAAACTAGATGCCATAGTATATATATATGATGCTACGTGTAACATGTTCTCGGAAAATAGCCAAAACATGATACAGTATATTAATATAAAATATAGTTACCACTAGTACAAAAATGAACAAAATAAACACAAAGCAACCCAAGCCTTAGCGTGGTCCCATTCTCTTCTCCTCCTAAACAACATTCATGTAAATGTATAAGAGAACTCTCCATTAACCACATCTGAAAAAATATAATATGTTTGGGCTCAAAATCATGACCCAAACACGGTGTGAGACTAAATAACAATAGGAAACCACCCATTTTCTATGGAGATATAAATCTGAATATATATATATATATAATAGGAAATGTGCAATAAGGAAAGTAGTAATCTAGGAAATACTCATAAGTAAATTGTCCTACAAGTAGTGGTTTCCATTTTCATGCATTTTATGTTCATTTAATATTAAATTAAATTGAATTTTATATGTCTTGAGTTTCTTACTAATCTATACAATCACCATATAAAGGTAATCATATTAGATGTCTCAAGAGACCATATAAACAAGTGTAGGTGGAGACTAAATCCTAGCTTGTACTTTGGTTTGACAGACACATCAAAAGTCATTCCCTTTCAAAATTCAATTATAATGAAATGAAAACTCATTACATGTCATCATATTATAATAGATCCAATCCTTGGAATCCCACATTGGATTCAAGGTTCACATGACAATTAAATAAGGTCTCCATGAGACTACCCACTATATCAGTGGCTTGATAATGACTTAACATGATAATACCTGCATTGACTCCATCCATGGTCTTTTAACAGAGGCTATGGTTGAACCACGATGTATGGTGAAATAGTCATATGATCCCGACCTTGAATTTTAACCTGAGGCTATGGCTCTCTCATTGATATTTACCCCTTTATCATTTTTTAAGAAGCAACACATGTAAATTTAACTATTTCATGGATTTAACATCAATAAATCATGTGGGAAATTCACCTCAGAAGAAACACATGTAAATAAATCTATGGATTTGAATTTAATCAAATTTATTTTAAACAACCCAAGAAGGGAATTTAAGGCATTCCTCATAGGCATTCTAGGGCAAACGTCCATAAAGAGTCATTCACGAGAAACACACCCATAGGGTGGCCCTTAATCAAGGTAAACATACCTAAAATTTCATTATTACCCTGAATCAATTACGTAAAAATAATAGGAAATTGAAATAGACAAAATTCATCAATGGAAACACCCTTAAAATGGGTGCACGAAACTCCAGAACATATATTCAACTGGAAAATAGAGAATGTGATGTGACAACTTACCTCATGGTAGTTCAACTCTCTTTATCTAGAATCAGCCTCTAATTCAACCGAGAACATAGTTGATCTACAAAATGAGGATAAATGCTCAATGTTTGATAACTAGGTCAAGAGAAGAAATAATGAAGAGTGGATAAAGTGGAATTGAGAACATTCCAAGGTGAATCCAACACATCAGATGATGTTTAAATCAGAGATCAGACAACAAAATGGGAGTCCACCATATTCATGACTCTCCTGAGTGAACTATTCGTCGAAGAGGGGTGAGTTCAGTATGTTTTTACAAAAATTATGCTACTACCCAATTTAATGAAAAAAAGAAAAGTACATAGAGTACATAGTAAACTACATTCCATGTCCATACAGATATTGGATAGACCAATACATGGCATGTATTGGGATGTACTTAGAATGTTCCCATATAAATCTTTGTGTTCTTGAAAGGACATGTCATGTAACAAATATTTACATTGTGTAATAGGCCTGAAACCATACCTTGACCTTTTTTCATCCATTTCCATTAAAAAAAATTGAAAGGGGATGCTTTTTACCTCAAAATAACTAGGTTACTACATTGTGGAACCAATGGATGGATGATAACATGCTAACTTTGGGCATGTGTTCCTATAAAAACCTTGGAAAGATGGGGAAACCCCACCATCCGAACTATTCGGTCTCTAGAAAATTTCATTGTTATTAGGATCCATTTTCCTAGATGGTTACTTCCATCATTATGCCGATAGAAAACATCTTGTAACTAATATCCAATCCCACCCTGAACTTCAGCACCATCAAAACCCAGACCATTGTCAACTAAAAACAGACATATAAACTACCCATGTCAAAATTGAATGAAAATAGAAAATATAAATGTATAAAATTGAATAATCTCATTGACTATATAAATTGAGGATGATACATTCCTATAGTTGGAACCTACTAGAAACCTATATATATCCATGTTTGAAAACAGAAGAATCCAACTAGTCACTTAAAGATGTAAATATATATGTTCATCTGTAATATATATGGTCCACTCACCATTTATCACATATAATTAAATCACTCCATATAAAAAGAATATATATCAATGATGGTACCTTGATTCTACATCCTCGTTGATGTATCTATCTCATTCCCCAACGAATCATGTGTTGTGCTTATCCCATACATATGAAATCTTTAATATAATGTAATCATATCAAAAAAATTCATCATTCCATGTAGCTATGAACAACATAATCATTATAATATCATCTATAACATTGTGGGGGTCTAGAAGAAACTTCATGCTATGTAAATGAATAATAGATTAATCCCTCATAACCCATGCATTCATACATATGGGAAGTTATATAAAATATGATCTGATAAAATAATATATTATATTGAAGTCATTACATCCCTCTCATTAATGTTTTGTAAAAAATTAATCCATATAATTTTGTGTAGGAAGGCACACAATACATTAATATATCAAATGCCACTATATGAGTCATCCTAAACTATATATATAGGGATAGTGATGAGTAGATAGAAATAGTCATCTATTCCATTTCCATCCTATTTATAGATGAAAATATCCACCCTCTAAATATTTTTGAGTTTGTTTTCGTACTAACATTGGTGGTTAAGAGTATGAAATCAGAAAATATAAATATACCACACTTGATAAAAGTTCGGGAAACTACATATACATAATCATAACTAGATATATCCCCCCACAGAATACCCAAACATCACCATGAAGCTCTATATCTCAAAATAGATTAAAATCATTCACGATTATGGATAAATGTTTTATATTTCATATATTAATTTCTATTATTATGAATCCATTTCCATTATAAAAACAACAATATTTTAATTTATGTTCTTTAAAATCTTAATTCATTTATTTTTATCATATATGTAATCATCATACATATTCATCATGAGTTATACCATTTATTTTATTAATTCATTTTTTATTTCATAATTTATTACTACTCTCAGGTTCATCCTAGGAAAGCAGGTAAATTATAAAGTTATTTGTTTTAGTGGTAAATATTTTCAAGAAGTTTGAAAAAATTCCAATGAATTACAAAAATATGTTCTATAAAACTATAGTAGAATAATAATATTCTAGAAATATCATTTTTTAACACATCCTTATAGACCTTGTGTTATACCAAACACTATTTTTCAAAGTAAAATCTATCCCAAAATCATCAGCATCATCTATCACTATAACCCTAGGTAATTAATGACTAGTACTGAAAAAAATTCCCAACCATATCAGGTTACCAAAAAAACACATATAATACATAATTTTTCTAGGGAACTCAAATAATGAAACAAATCATATTCTATCAAACAAATTAAACATCAATTATGGTTGTAGCATCAATGTATTGAAGCCTCCAGAAAACAAGAATGAAATAAATCAACACCAAGAAACTTCCTTTAATAAATAACCCTTTTAATTACAATTTTCAATTAAAACCATTATTATGAATTAGTTTTCAAAAAATAAAAACCAATAATGAATACTTATTTAATATCTAGGATAGAATAATAAACATGCTATAAGTAAAAATAATATATTTCATCAATTATAAAGAATAATTTTAAATAATATACATTCCACTTCCCTAAACCAAGTTATAATATTTATATTTCTATTGTTTATAAATTTATATAATATACTCCATTCTATAAAAAACGAAAACAATATTATAGTCATTAGAAATAATATTATTTAGTAAACTAATAGGAAACAAAAACATATCGTTAAATAGAAGAAATCACATAACCCCATTTATTTTGTAAAGACCAGGAAATTTCAAGGAAATTTTTTTTCTTACTTATTTTTTGGAATTTTACAAGAACGCAGTTTCTGATGGCGCCTGATTCCGAGGCCCGGTGTGCCCGGAATAATTTTCCGAAATTTAGCTTGGGTACGTTCAGTGAACCAACGAGTTGGTTTTTCTAACTTTTTAACCGGTGCTCGGAATTGAAATCTGAGGGCACCGATGAACTCGAAACGCCGGTAATTGCTTAAGGGGACCCTTACCGCAGTTGCGTTTGCTCGGGAGGAGAAGTTAAAATTCGTGGGTTATATATGAAGTGAATAAAATTGTGGCACAATTTTATTCTTTGTATGTAAGTGGCTATATCCTACATGGGGGAGTTGGGGTGGGGCACCTAACTACCCATGGTGGGATAATAGTGAGGTGGGGCCCAAACGAGCCCCAACCTTACAACTTCCCATAACTCTCATAACCTTTTCCCTCCTAATTAATTTGTAACTCTTAAAGAAACCCCTCTTTAACTCTCCCAACATTTAAGATGACCTTCTCTCTCCCTCTCTTAACTCTTTCCAACATACACAAATTAATTAATTGAACCTACTCAATTAATTTATTACGTGTTTTGAGTTTTGAAATTTGAAATGGCTTGTGTTAATAAAATATCAAGGGTAGCTTATTATTTTATTTTTGGGAGGGCTTTCGTTGTGCTAAGGAAGATTGGGAGAGAATTCCTCTGAAGAAGAATAGGAATTCCTTCTCGATGAAGAACGAAATATTCGTCAATGAAGAACGCCGGTTCCACAAAGAACGATCGACGTGCCATCTTTTCTCTTCTCCGCGACAAGTGAGAATACACCGCATCAGATGCACTCCGACGTCGCCTACAAATTCTTTCCTCGTGACGCTGTTTTCTGCGACTCCCGACGTGCGACATCATTTATCAAGGTAGGGGAATTTATTTTGGTGTTCTCTTATCTTTTGAGAGAAGAACGACGAGCGCGGACCAACCAATTCCAGGTTGATCCGCGGATCGTTCGTTCATGTGGATTGATGTTGATGATTATTATTTAATTTGTTCGTGATTATTACCTTGACGATCTTCGTGAAATATGACCATTTGCTATCAATTAATGAGAGGGGGCCGGTCCGCACAAACACGACCGACCCTCCTCCTTATCCATGTGGGTTTCTTTTGTGGATTGAAACGGGAATGGCGCGGTGCCGTCGCACCGCGCAGAAACGTGCAGCAAGGAATGCGCGGCGCTATCGCGCCGCGTCGTGAAAACGAATAAGGACGCGACGCCGTCGCACCACATCGGAGAAACCCAAAGGCATCCGCAGACAGAGTCAGGCCACGGCGAAGGGGCGTGGCGCCATCGTGTCGCACCGGAGAATAGCGAAGACGACGTGTTTTGTTAATTGACGTGCGGATTGACGGGCGACGACAAACGAAGACGCACGGGAATTGTGGGATCTTTGCAGCGAAGGTCGGATCTCGGGGTGACCACTGGCGAAGACCGCAGGCAAATAGGACCACTGGAGTGCGTCCGGTGGTCCGCGGAAGCACCTGCCGGCGCGCCACACCGGTGCGGCGGTGCCGGCGGTCGGGGGCGGCGGCGCCCGGAGTGCTGCCGGAAGAATCCGTTGCGGCTTCAGCCGCGGTGGCGGAGCGCAGTCCCGCGATCGTGCGGGATCGGAGGGGAGCGACGGGATGCGGCCAGCTGCAGCGTCCGCTGGCACGGGCGGCCCCAACCGCAGGGCCGAGACTCTTCACGCGGGGGCAGCGCCCCCCGCACGGTTTGGCCGTTCGGCCGAACCCCCGGCCGAGCCGGGCCGGCCTGGGCCGACCGGGCCGGGCCGCGCCCTGCCGGGCCGGACTGTGCCGGCCAGGCCAGACCCGCACCCAGGTCGGGTTGACCTGGTTCAGGCCGACCCAGGGGGTCTCGGGCCGGGTCGGTCCGGGCCCGAAGCCCCCATTTTCGGACCCGTCATGGTCTTTCGCCCATATCTTGAGCTGTAGACCTCCGATCGACGCACCATCAGCGGCGTTGGTGATCACGTTGAGAAACGGTCCCTATGTGTATACCCTATAAGAGTTTGGAGTACAGTTGAGATACGGCCAGTTTGGTTCGCACACGAAACCAACCGGGCCCCGGGGACAAAAAGGCTAGTAACTCACATACTGGGCGTCCGATTGACGCGCCGTCTGTTGCATTGAGACCCCTATGACGAGGCGGTCCTTTGAGATACTTCTTCGTGGGACTTTGAGATAGTTGGAGTATCGAACTATAGCTCGTGGAGCGGCCCCTCCCAGAGACGAGCGTGCGGTGTACGGAGACCATGTAGCCAGCTGAGACCTGACGATTTCTTGACCGACTCGACTTGGAGTGATTCGAATAGCCCAGTGGATGGAGCAATACTTTGTGAGGTGCAGACCCATGGCGGACGGAGCACTACCTGTGTGACAGTGCAGACCCATGGTACTCGTCCGGAGAGTACCTCTCTAGGCTACTAGGGGGTGTGCACTACTGTGTTTGGGTGACATACCCTGACATGAAGCACTGCTGTGTTTGGGTGGCTAACCCGCAGTACTCGATAGGAGGATTACTTCAGAAGTCTTAGGTTAGTGAGCAGTACCTCGGAGTCATGACAGGACCACTATACACTCCAGAGACGGAGCTCTTCAGCAGTTACCGTTTCGATAATGAAAATCCTGGTTTGAGCTGAGACTTGTGACCTTTGTGTTTACCTCATGATTGAGATGGGTAACTTGATAACTTAGGTATATGTATGGGCATATACCTGGGTATTGGTTATCTGTTGATTTCATGATCTTGCTGTTTTCCTCATGATTGAGATGGGTTACTTGATAACTTAGGTATATGCATGGGCATATACCTAATTAAAGGTTATCTGTTGTGATCTTCTTTGTGGTTATCCATGTTGGTTTTAGTGAGACCTTGAGGGTATCTAGGTTCCTATTGAGTATCGTTATACTCACCCCTTCACAGGCTATGCCCGCACCCTGTTGTGTTGGTTGCAGACGACAGACAGTGCTGATGGAGGCCGAGTGTTCGAGGACTGGACGGTACCCGAAGGTGGACCACACGACGAGTCAGTATCTAGAGGTGGACTTCGCGACGAGACGACACACGAAGGATGTTGACGGGAGAGAGCGTTGTGGAGGCTATCTGTACCTACCCTTCAGGTAGGATCTGTGGCGGACGATCCAGGAGCTGTGCCATCTGTACCTACCCTTCAGGTAGGATCCGAGGAGGACGACCCAGGAGTCGCTTCCGTTCATCCAGTTGTTGTCTTTTTCTATTGTACATTGTTCAGTTATAGTTGTACTTTCATTTGGGTTTGTATTCTGGCCCATTTACCTTTCAACACTTCTCTTTGTACTTAGTGTTTTACTTCCGCTTGTACTCTGTGGTGTTTTGTTTACTTTTATAAAGGAAATGCCTTCCCAGTTATTGGGATTTATGCCTTTGGTGCTAGTCACCAGCCCCTGGCCTATGGAAGTCAGGTTTGGGGTAGTCACAGCCTAGGCCCCGAGGATGGGTCGTGACATATTTTAATTCAATAATAGGTATGTGAAACCCATGATTGTCATTTCATGTGTTTTTATGAAGATGAATAACACAACATATCTTTCTTTTAGATTTATGTTCTTTACACATACAAATTTGATTTCTGATATTGAAAATTAAATATCATTTTAATCTCAATAGAAAATATTCGAGAAATATCAATAACAACAACATGTGAAAATTTATCCATTTTAATTTCCCTATGTCAATTTGTACAAAAATAATTATACCACATGAGATAATATCCAATTTCAATTTTATTTATTTATTTCCATAGCCATGAAATAATAGTATTAATACTTATTGTGATTATTTGAATACCAAATATTTTCTAAACGCATTTGATAATTTTTCTATATTATTCATTAATTTATATATTAAAAATATAATAATTCTCATTCTACAACATGCAGTTTTTCTTCGTTCATCATACATAAATTTTTACAATATAATAAAAATAATAATATTCATGTGATTTCTATATATTGATATAATAATATTACCCTAAAACATGTAATATTCTCTTATTTTCATTTTAATAAGTTGATGATTATTTTCTTGTTAGATTTGATCCAATATATCACTCCACACAAAACTAAATTATGATAAAACAAAACTTTAATAAAAAATATTAGATATATGAATCCCCCTTCTCTCTCAAGAATATTTAATATGAAATACACTAAGAATTGAAGAGGGGGTGATGATAAAAATAATCCTACAAACTCATTGTAAGGGTAGAAAGGTATTCTATAAGTGTTTATAGATGACCATATTGAGTCAATGAACATGAATAATGTATGTTTTTATTCATAAGTTAGAAAGGAAACTAAGTTAAAATGATAGAAAATAAATTTATGGTCTTAGAAACAATTGTTACATTTTTGGATATATCTAGAAAAATCATCCAAGACCTTAGTATATTAATTAACATTAAATGTTTTTAAATTTTATTTCCCTCAAAAGACAATTTATATATCCCAATTTTATGAAAATAATGATTCTAATTTAAATATATTTTAATATATTAATACCATTAGTTTTTAGTTATATTTTCATGTTTTTAATTAAATCATGACATAGAACTAAATTTTATAGGAAATATTTTTTTTGAAAATGCTGATTACATTCATGTGAATACCATTAAATATTTATACCCTTAAACAATTTATTTTTCATATTTTTATTTTTTTGAAGATATAATTACCTTTACATAAATCTATAAAAATATATTTTTTTCAATATTAAAATTAGTGAATCATCATATATTAGTGAGGATAGAATCTAGCCTCAATATAGATCCTTGAGTATTCCTTTATAGGAGGTGAAAAAATCACTTGACTTTTAAAATTTGGAGAAACCAACCAATATAAAGTGTATTAAAAAACCACCATTACCCATTACAATATAATCTCATACTTACCCTTACACGACGAATAAAAAATGCATCTTACCCTTACACAACTGATCTAACCTTACTAAATGTGTAATATTTTCCTTACATGACTCATGATACAAGGAATGTGTAAGGGTATAGTCATTTTACCATTAGGTAGTTCAAAAAATTATAGAAAATAAAATATTCTAAAATAAGAGATTATAAATTATTACGAATATAATTTATTATTAGTCTTACTAATTTGGTATTAGTAATAGGGTACATGAATCACATTAGAATTAGTCGTTAAAATTATTTTGCTATTTTAATACAAAATTCTAAAATACATGAAAAATATGGAGCCACAACATATGTTGGAATGAAAAATGAATGTATCATGGAATATCTAAGTCATTACACTAGAAACCAATTAAGAAATTATCTTTCTTATGAATTACCAATTGAAATATTATGGAATTTAATGGAATGGAGTCTGAAAAACCACCTTGTGTGATACCTCTAATGGATCTATCTAGATTAGAAAAACAATAACACAATATAGGTAAATATAAAAAAACATGAAACATAAAAAACATCTAACAAATATGCAAGATTCAAACCAACATCTCACCCAATGAGAAAAAAACAAATGTCAAAAAGGATGATCAACCCTCAAATAACATGATACATTTAGTACATATCTGTGACTCCTACTTCCATGTGATATCATCCAAGATAACACATCACAAAAGGACATGAACCAAATTAATTATCCTCCAAATGGTCATGGATCACCAGAGGCCTCTCATTGAGTGAAAAATCATCTTAAACTCTCAAAATCACCCTCATTAATGATGTTCAAATAATTATAATGATACCAAAGATGTTACAAAATGTGGAAAACATCATTAATCCTGATCATATACAAGTTAAATGTTAATGGATATGAAAAAACTCAAACACACACCAACACCTCCAATTGCATAACAAAACCAGGAGAAAGCATCCTTCTATGACTGATCCTTTACATTCCTCAACAACAATACACCTATAGGAAAACATTATTTCCAATTTCAAAATATATAGTCATTCTTCAATGATTAGAATAGGGCTTATGATAGTCATTTTCCACCTATATTTGTTAGTAAATCCCCTATACCACCACTATAATGTTGATATTCATTTATAGTCTAATAATTGTTACCTCACAATCCTTAATATAGTATAATCAGAAATAGAATTGTCATCCAAAAAAACACTATGAATAGATCCATAATTATAGTGGAAGGATATATATTTATCATATAGAATTCTTCCAGATGAAGTTTCCATACCAAGGACCTTAAAAAATCTAAAATTATTAAGAATAAAATATCCTCTAGTTTCTTATGGTCCACCTTATTTGGAAAATATTTTATGGAAGAAAATAAGTGTTAAAAAAACATAGAGAAAAAATAATCTTAGAGTCCAATAAAAACCTTGGAGGTAAATCTTGGGTGGTGATTAGAGAGGATCATATTTGTATACCCATGAATCATCACATTATCATCTAGATATTTCCTCAAAAATACCTTCACTGATATCAACTTCCTAATCTTTAATAAGAGAGTTTAATTAATCATGTAGTTCAAAATCACCCATACAACATCATAAAATATATAATATTTGGTAAAATAATGGTAATCATACATTAAAATTTCCACCATATTCCATTTCAAAACCACAAGAATCTAGAAAAAACCACCAGGAAAATGATTCCCAAACTTCATCCTATAGAAAATGGAATATTTGAGGAACAAACTATAAAATTGGTATTATCATTCCAGAGAAGGAATATTGACCTCTTTTAGTATGAAACATCTTCTCCACACTAGGTTATACCTCTATTCGGTCACTATAGAACAGATGGATAACTATATCTCTCGTTACAAAAGTGATAATAGGTTCCCATAAACTAAAACCAAATGTTGATTATCCAATTACAATTTTTTAGGGACATTGCTAAGAAATATTTGATCATGCAAAACATATACATTGTAATCCATCATATGGGATTACCCAATATACTACAATAAAATTGATTAGACAATCATTTGATAAAAATACCATCTTCCATCCAATATTATCATATTATGGTGTTTCAAAACCAACTCTTCCATAATTCTCTAATACTCTCTAGATTCATGAACAATTCCATGATTCATATTATTTCTTAATATAGTAACCACAATAGTTAATTTAACAAGAGTATAATAAATATTAATGTTATGATCCTACCCTAATTTAATATACCATTGAAGCCAAAAACATATATTTATTTGGGAGAATATATTATTCAATATATTTTGATCAACGAGGAAAATAAAATGATCACTGATGAGGTAATGAAACTATAAAATAATGGTAAACAAAATAGAAGCACACTCAACATCATTGGTGGAATAGTTAAATTCATGATGTCATAACTATTGAGATACATAACATATAACCCATATTTATTGAAATAAAAAAATAAATGTGAAGAAGTGAAACATAAAAAAACCATGAACAAAATGTAATCCTCTAAAAAATAAAGAACCAGATTACTAGTAGGTCTTCTATTAAATGATCAAAAATCTCACGACATTGTTAAGTCAACATGATTACCTAATAATTTATACTAAATTATATCATATGGGTTGAAATTTAGTAAAATTATAGAAGAAACCTCTAGTAGTAACATGATATAAAATAAAATAAACAAACCAATATAATGGTAATGGGGGATATTTGAGAAAACAATGATTTAATATTGTAAGGTTCCATGACTACGCAACTTCGAGAGATTACATGTCCCAAAACACTAACATCATATGTCCAAATACCAAACATTGATAGATTCCTAAAGAGTTAATAAAATTGAACAACTTATAAAAAATGAAATACCCTCTACATGGTCCTCCTATGAATTAGAGAACATAAGGAGTTATTCAACAATTACACAATGAAATAGTTGATATAATAATGGAAAATTACATTCATTAGTCCTATTAACATAGTTTTAGAATTCATATCTACAAAATATATCACAAAAGACTCACAATACCCATAAAAATATATGAATGAAGACTTTGGGGGTATTCTCATCTATGATATGCATATGACGGTATCAAAACCATAAAATGACCACTGATAAAAAAACTGTCAATCTATAAAAGGTGATAATAACTCATTACTATCACCTGACTCAAGAAAAGAATGTTATGAAAACACTCTTCATAAATTCACATAATTTAATGATTTATTACATAAAATTACTATTATTAAAACACAGAAGATCCATAATCATACTGTATTTTGGGGATTTGATACATGGAAAATGTACATGATATATGGATACAATGAATTTTTTTAAAAAATCATTCACATTTCTCTAATATTCCACTTCTCATTAAAAACCCACAAGATAACATAGGGGAATACATAATAAATGGGAGATCTATAAATAAAAATAAGGGAATAAAAAAATAATAACATGAAGATATTATAACATGTAGTTAATTGGATTATTTATGGAATATAAATGAGTGATAATCATAATCATGAAACACGAGTCATGATACAACATGATATGATTATAGAAACATGAAAATGTGGCAAAAACATTACATTACATCATAAACATAGGCCAAGGATAAAATCCAAGACATGATAACATAGTTGACAAAGTACCACAATGGACACTTCCACCTTAATACCATTCATTATGTTTCACCAAAATAATGAATTTTCCATTTTATTCAAGCTCTATAAAATTTTGAGCGCACTCATCACTTTCATATCACGTGCATGCCTAAGTGTGAAAAATAGATCATTCATCATAGAATCATATTTCAGTAAATTTAATCACAAAATTAAGGATTTTGGAATAAATACATGTATGTATAAAATAAATTAATTATAGTCATGTCTAGGTGAATACATTTGATTTGAAAATGAAATAATATTCACTATATAAAGGTTAGCATTGTAAAAATCGCATTATAATTACAACAACATAATGGTTGTACATAATGAATAATGAGAGGGATAAATGAGAGTATAAATGCGTATATAGTCACATTGACAGTATAATGTTAGTAATAGGGATATATAAGAACTTAATATAATATATATATTGGCAATTAAAAGGCATGTGACCAAAATTGTTCTTGAATAAAAGTTTGCTGTTGAAAAATTGAAGGATAATTTCGGCCAAACAATATGGATAAATTGTGAATCATGGGAGGCATTACGAATCATGAAATGGTACTATTATCACTAGGAAATAATAAGGTATGTAATAGGGATGTGAAAAACAAAATCCCATTAATAGTAATTATATTACAAATAGAATTACATAAAGAAGGTCCTTGAATATAGGGAAGAAGGAGATGTTCCCTTACGTTGAGAGGGAGTTTCAAAAAGATTGGGAGGAGATTTTAGAGACATTGGGGGAACATTGGGGGATTTATTGAGGTATATGGATATAGAGTAGTTTTAATCCAGTGGAATTTAGTGATGATAAATGGGATAATGGGTGGGTTTATATAGAAAAGGGAGGGGAGTTCTTTATTATTTTCAAAACATGGGGGTTTGAGTCATTACAATAAACTAATCAGAACTACAAACCTAACAATGGGTTTTTTTCATGGTTCATCTAAATTGGAGTGGTTTTAAAAAATTTAAAATTCCATGAACCATGCACAATACATTAATACACTTGGGGATGTGTTAGAGAGTCATGGTTAAAAAAAATTGATATCAAAAACTTAAAATATAATATTTCAATTTTAGGATTCTTAAAGAGTTAATAAAATTAATAAAATAAACTCAAAAATTTATTATTTCAAAATAAAATAAATATTTGGTCATGGATACCGTTTATGGAATATATTAACTCCCTATTAGGTCATTTTGGTGTCATAATACATACCATATAATTATATCATATTTTATTTTTCCCAAAAAAATTCATATCTTAAATAGTTATGAAAAAATCAGTATTGAATAATTTTGGCATGATTATATATAAAATAATATTTTTATTTAAATATAGTTCATAAATACGAGATGTTATACATTTAAATTAATATCTCTATTTAATAACAAATAATGGTTTTCTGATTATTATATTTTTCCCGTATAGAAATTATATTTTCACTTATTAAAAATTCTTGTATCATTTATATTTAATATATAAATTTTATTAATAATATATTATTAAATATAACTCATATAAAACTTCTTCAATAAAGAAAATTATTTATTTTATTGAATATATAAATTACACAAAATACAATATGTGTTTTATCAAATCAAAATCTATTTTTAAACAAAGACATTACAAAATTATTTATAAAGTAAAAATTATAAAGAATAAATATAATCATTATTTTATTGAGAATACAATATACATATTAATTCTATTAGGATCAATATACATATCCATTTATTTCATTGGTGAATTCTTTATGCAATTGGTGTGCGATGATGAGATTTTCTTGTGGTGGTTTAGAGAAAATGGTTTTTTGGTAGGATCTGAATGATATTGATCTTCTCCCATAAAATTTATTCTCATTATTTAGGTATTGAATCATGGATTTTTATTGGTCAATATGAATTGAGAGATATATATCTCCTTTTAATCAACGATAAATAGTCTATATAGGCTATAATCCAATTTGTTGAGGTCATCACTTGTTTTTTCTTTGTCGACATGACTGTATCATAACCCTAAATATATACTAATAATATGATCATTTTTCATTGACTGTATTATAAATGTTTATGATTCTTAAATTTATTTTATATAATATAGTATATAATATATAATGGTCCAATGTAAAAAAATTAGTTCATGTGTTTTTTATAACCACAACAAATAATAAGGCATCTAATTTAATTAAAAAGGTACTTCAATTTATAAAATTCTAAGTCATTACATTATCCCCAATTTATAAATTTCTCACATGGAATTTTCATTCCATATACTAAAGTATATTAGGGTAGTTCATTTTTATCACCTCTAATAGTTCCCATTTCACTTCCTCAAACTTATGGTTCCACAAATGAAATTTTAATAGGTGAGTTGTCTTACATCGTAGAACATTATCTCTATAATTTAATATTTTGACTAGTTTATCATTGAATTAATTATTATTATCTAATAGTACCAAATATGGATTTAGTACTTGTGGGGAGTATAATATTTAATTTCTCAAGGGGATACATGTAATATTTCATGCACTTGAGTTAGGTTAGTTGGGAGTTCTAGTCCATTTTTTACATCTCTAATGTGATTAGGGATCTATATGGAGATAATTATTATTTGAATAATCATTACTTTCTTCATAAATGACATGAATGTATATTATGGAAATATATAAAGGAACACATTATCACATACCAAAAACTATAGGTCTCATTGAGGAATGTATACATGGATTTTCTTTTGAATTTTTATAGATTTCATATGATGTTGAATGATTTAATCCATTTCCCACATATCTTAGACAAGATCAAGTCCCATAATCAATCTCTCTCCCTCTTCATCCCATCATATTGGAGTTCAAAAACCCTTCCCATATAGAGCCTCATTAGGATCCATTTAACTCTAGAATAAATTAGTTATTATATGATAATGTCACTTGGATAATGTGTTGATACCAATATCCATTGTAATCCATTGAAAACTATATCAGTCTCTAATTCATATTTATAATGGTCCGTTCATACTAACCCTCCATTTTCAAGTGAGAAGTAGTGCTTTATCTTAATTCAATATTAAATAATTGTCCACAGGATTCTGAAAAACCATAATGAAATCCTTGAATCATGATCAGACATAATGTGGAGTAGAACTCCATGTATTATAACCATTTTAATAATTCATATCACAGATTGGTGGTAAAAAATTAAATCATCATTGATAGTAATGAAATTCTCTAACTTGGAATGGAGATCAACTCTCACCCAGATAGAGTTATTTAATTTATGTACCTTGTGGAGTCCTTTGATGAGATAAATGGTATCATATTCCCATTTCCATACTGTTATGGGAATTTTTGGCATAATAAACATAGACATTTTTCATTCATCCATGACTTTTTATCCTACCTAACATTGAGAAATTAATTTTTCAATATTTCTCTTGATGTTATCCTACTATTGTTTTTCTAAAAATCTCTATACATCATAGTTCTAAATGGGGTAATAAAAAGGATGAGATATGTGCATCCTCCCAATGATCCCTCTTTAGTTATAGTATTTATGGGACACATACATGTGTTCTAATCCTTAAATATATAACTTTAGAAAAGATGAACTCTATAATATTAAAGAACTTTTCTAAAGAAGCTCATCATCTTTTTTAGCATCCTTGATTCCATCAAGAATTTGTGGTTGAGTAGAAATATTTCCACGAAAGGATAAATATCCATTTATTGTTACCATATTCCTCTATTTTATGTCCAATAATATTACATCCTTTGAAGTCCTCAACATGGAGTGAGTTTCAGGATCCTTTTAAGTAAGAGAATCTTCCAATTTTTTTATTTACTAGGATTGTAATAGATTGAAAAATTATAAAACATGATCAAATATAAGCACATTTTATGGAAAATATTATGCTCCTTTTCTATGAATATAATTTTTTGGTTTTTATGATCCATTTATATGAACACCTCACACCATGGAGACAATATATAAAAATATTCAATGAGATGATAATTGTAGACAATTCTAGATCATGGGTTAGGTACTTCTACTAATTGATCATTAGCTAGTTGGAGTCATAGGATATCACTTTTTCATTTTCCTTCATTACACTACCCAATCCATTTTTAGAGAAATAAACATAGACCAATAATACTTCCATGTATGTGGGTAATGGGAATAAAGGTTATGTGATTAGACTCTAATTCAACTCTTTAAAAAATTCCTCACATTAATCATTCCCTAAAACCATAAATTCCTTCAATGTAATATTTTTTCTTGGTAAATATTATCATTATATGTTTATCCCAACTCAATTATAATAACTATATAATCCAAGGTAACTATGGATTTCCATTAAATAGATTGTTCTTCGCCACCCATAACTATCTATATTTATTAAGGATCTACATATATCACTTAATTGGTGATGAAATATCCGATGAATGTTACCTAGCCCAACTAAAACACATATTTTCCATGATATACATACTTATTTTCCATCTAAAAGTTCTTCATTAATGTATTAAAATTCGCTACATTTTCTTCTCCTATTTTTAAGCAGGTTAAAATATCATCATTGAAAAATATAGAAACTTTATATGGTAATTCTATAAGTTTGAATCTTTAATGAAATATTTATCCTATAATGGTGTAATTTTTTAATAAAATTACATGTGTCTGAGATATTTTGAGGAATTGAAGATAATTTTAAATTTAGAACTAGTTTTTATTCTTCCAGAATCAGGTTCAGGTTATTATTTTTTATGTGATGCTTTTAGTATGAGGTTAGGACACATATTAACACTGGGTAAATATGTTGTGGAATGTGTTTTTAGTATGAGGTTAGGATGCATATTAACACTGGGGAAATATGTTGTGGAATGTGGATCAAAGCATTTATGAAATTATTATAATAAATACCATATGGATGATATTTTTTTAAAAGCTATTATGAATTCTCTTAATATGTGGAATTACTATCCCATTGGTGTGTGGTTTATGGTATATTATGATCACAAAATACGAGGTATATTTTCATTCAGAGATATCAGAACTTGTGATAGATATTTTTGGTTGAGTACTTTTAGACCATTTATTTTGATATTTTATAAACCCCCGAGAAAGGTAATTTTTTTATGATAATTTAAGTAGAAATTTATTGAAACAATCTGGGGTGGTGTCTATAGAATAGTGGTATCTGATGAGTTTGTTTGATGGGATGAGATTCGGAGTGGAGGAGGGTGTTGGGAAGGTGTTATTATCCTTGATAATGATTTAATCATATTTTGATGAGAGAGTAAAATATATAAGTCAAAATTAACTGATAGCTGATACATTGGAAAAATACGAAATTGCATGGAGACATCTTGTGAGTTGTCTCGATCTCCTAGTACAGCCTTGTGATTCTATATAAGGTTGCTTATTCCATATTTCTTGAGAGAAGAATTTCTTGATAGTGGAAACTAGTTTATTAGTTAGTGGACATGGGGGATACAAAGATTTACCAAAATTTAAGATGTTGGTATTAGTTGAAAGTGATTAGGTGAGCAGTTTCAGATTTTTTGTTATAGTGTCTCACTTGTCAAAGAGACATAGAAGAACAACATAGAACTACATGTTTTTTCTCAGGAATTATGTGTTTCAGTATGTCAGTTGGATGGTATTTTCATTATTTTTTTATTGGTTTTTCCATATACTCTTAGTGGGGTGAATTTGATTTTGGAGATTATTTAAGGAATCACTAAATCAGTAAATTTATTTCCAATAAATGAAATGAAAAAAGTGGATCTGAATGGTGGCTTTTAAGTATTATAGATTGTAAAACATCATGGAGTAAACTTTAAATCTATTTCTGATAAGGGCTTGAGGTTTACTTACATGTTCCTAAAAGAAATACTTAAAGAAATGGGATCCAAGTTGAAGTTCAGCATGAATTATCATCCATATAGGGAGGGACTGACATAGAGGGATATCCAGGTTCTTAACAATATCCTATGGGATTGTGTAATTTATTGAAGCTAATATTGAGATATATAGTTTACTTTGGTTGAGCTTTTTATAACAATAGTTATCAGGCATCAATCAGGTTGAAACCCTTTAAGTCTTTGTATGGGTACCCATGTCGATCTCCCATATGATGGGTAGGGTTGGGAGAGAGGTCTTTAGATGGGATGAGTGCTATTTAGGAGATGACAGAGTTGGTACAGTTGATCTAGATACCAATGATCATAGCATAGAGTCCTAAAAAATCATATTTGGATCGTTATCATTTCGATATAGAGTTTGAAGTTGGTGATCATTTATTTCTCATAGTATTACCTCACATGGGACATCACCAGATGGATATGTATGGTATGTTGACATCATGGTTTTTGGGCCCCATTGAGATCATTGAGAGATTGGGGAGTGTGTCCTATCAGTTGTAGTTAGTATATTGAATGAATTATATACACAACATGTTTCATGTTCCCAAATTGAGGATGCATATTATAGATCTCTTCCATGTTATTAGATGAGAGGATGTTTTTTCAATCCATATAACACATTGGTTGTGAATACATTTCAGAATATCAATCTCTTAGACAAGGTAATATATAGTAAAACAATTCCCCTTCTCTGGGTATAGTGGTAGTGTATATTGGATCACCACAAGACATGGGAGCATGAGTCATTGATGTGGATGTCATGGCCAACTCTTTCAGGGGATCTAAGATATTTATATATTTCAATGTATATAATGTTATTATAGTGGGATGATTGTAAAACCCTGTAACCATTCTATCAGGTATGTTCTGATCACTTCATATGGTTTCCCTTTTTCAGTGGGGGAGTATTTTTAGGTTTGAATAGGGTGGATAACTATAATGGTGAAGTTAAAAATTTGTTCAATTTTCATCTTTTCCATTTACTATTCTATGATTTTTTGGGCAGTTACATGATGTGTATAGTAGTCTCTTGATTTCGAATGTAGGTTAGACTCATCCCGTGATTTGATTTCATGGAATGAGTTTTACATAATGTGTAAGGGTTTCACATCATGTAATGTGAAAATCAAGTATTTATTTATGAAGGCGATGCATTTTTCAGTGTAACATAAAATGGAAGGGATTTATTTTGTGTAAATGATATTATGACGTGTAATTAGCCAACTTACATTTTTTAGGTTTTCATGTGGGTGTTAGAGGGATCATTTGTTTTTCATTCCATCTCTGCTTGGACAAAGATCTTACCCTAGGTAATTTTCAGTGTCTTCATTCCTTATGGATTTATTCATTTAACTATTTATTAGTAGGGTTATCACTTTATCTTTCAATTTAATCCTTTAACTTTGTTTATATATTGATTTTTGTGTCATTAATATATTATTTGTATGTACTTGTGATTAGATGGGTTTTTCTATCAATGATTTTCAATATTCGGTCATTCCTGATCTTCTGAAGATAGATCTAGTTTTTTCCAATCACCATTTTCAATGGCGATATTGTTTCCTACTCTCTTGAAGTAGGTGGATATGTTAAATTTTTTTTCTTCCAGAATTGATTTTTGGTTATATTTATTCCTTGGGATTTGTAATGGGATTCCATGTGTTGAAATTGAAAATCTCATTTGTTATCATTTGAAAAACGTGGTCTTCTTTGGAAATATAATTTCATTTATTTAAAATGAAAAAATGGACTTTAAAATCCTAATTAGTATTTTCTTGGATTTTATATTGGTTTATTAAAATATCAGAATTGTTTTTAAAACAAAAATAAAAAACATTGCATTGTGGGAACCTTGGGTACATTGAGATAGAGACATATGTGGCCATCGTGCATGTGACACCACTCTGAGGTAACAACTTGTATGTCAATTTTATATTGGTTGAATAAATTTTTTTTGGATCAATCCTTATTCCTTATTAGTATTGTGAGTGTCTTGTAAGTATTTTTCAATATACTATATCCCTAATAGAATGTGGATTTTTGATTATGGTTGTTTATTACATGATAATTAATTTAATGGATATTGAATCACATGTATATTTATATTTTTTATCCTTACCTACTTGTTTTTGGATTAGAAAACATGACATGAAATTTGTGAAAACTGAAGTAATATTTTAAAAGGGATTTCAAATTGATCCATTGATAATTTTTTTTAAAACGATTTTTTAAAAGCATGGACTTGTGCATTATTGGTATTATAAAAAGTATAGATATGTTTTTATTATCCTACCGGGATTTTTTCCTCAAACCATACTTATACTAATGGTAGAATTTGGACCTTTTTTAATGATATAGTTGAAGGGAAGTGAATATTATAGAATGTAGGATTGTTTTCACATTTATGTTTTTACTTGGGATAGTTTGGAGGTGTTGTTTGGTCACATGGAGACTAGTTTGTCTAGTTTTGTCATACTGTATGGTTTTTTCTTTTCAGATCAGTTGTATCACACTTTGTTTCTTATTTTTAATCTAGTAGTATTTCTTGTTTAATAATATACGAGACACATTTTTTTGTTTGATGTACCCCACCCAATAATGGGATGGCTTAGGTGACTGGTTTGGTTCTCC
The DNA here is from genome assembly GCA_963277665.1 of Viscum album. Lineage (NCBI taxonomy): Eukaryota > Viridiplantae > Streptophyta > Magnoliopsida > Santalales > Viscaceae > Viscum > Viscum album. Next base: position 1,443,357,675 of record OY728151.1, on the reverse strand, counting down.
CATGTTGGTCTGTTATAAAGAACATGATCTGTAAAATGTTACATAAATATTTTATTATTCCCTATTTCTCCCCCAAAATATATACACCATATTATAGATAAATATGTAATATTATATATAAATGAATATAGGGATGTCTTTTCTCTCTATTATGAAATAAAGTCATTTTAAAATCACAATGGAATTCCAATATTTGATAGAAATACCATCCAACACTAGTAGAATTAGATGAGACAGTATTTTTAATAAATTTTCAAGACTCTCTATATAGATAAAATACAATGAATTTCATGAAAAAAAATTAGATTTTGTTTAAAATTGGTAATAATGAGTTTGATATTGACACAATTAAAATCAATATTTTATGAAGATCCTTCGATAACTCTTCAAAACCAAATATAATTTCATGAAAACCCCCACATTCCATTTGAGGGAAACCTCTCTACATCAATAACAATGAATCCATTATATGTTAAACTACATTTCACATGTTGAGAAATATGTTATGGTACTTTATGTGACACGTGAACTAATCTATTGATGAATTTTATTTGATCAAACCTTATTTTTGAATACTTGAATGAATTAGAAGGGATTTTCAAATATGTCTAAATAATGAATATGATCCCTAAAATATTACTACCACAATTAAAAAGGAATATTTGAATTGTCAAAGATATAGATCCATAGGTGGAGAAACATGATTGGAATCACATTACCAAAATTTCATATGATATAGGGTGTAATGAAAATGATCATTTAATAAAACGAAATTTTCAAGAGGTAGAATTCAAGACAATGAAGATACATTAATTGGTTGATACTCTTGAGAATAGTGAATATTTTTAAATGATGTGTTTCCAATATTAATGTATAAAAATTTGGTATGAAAATATAATTGATCTAACACAATTATCTTTCTATCATTGTGGAAATATTGAGAAACTCACAACAAAGTACTTAAATATACAATGAGATGATGATGATGATAAAGAACCAGTGATGATTTTTTTAAAATATATAAATTAGTGAGGGGACCTCATTTTTTCGTGAAAAGAATGATCTTCCACTTAGTTGAAGGCATAATATTAGATGTAAAATATGACTAAGTGGTTTTACACCTCATATACAATGATAATAAATTTCATGCAGCTATTATATATAAAATCAATGTAGAGGAAAATATTAATTAATATTTTTTGTTTAATGGAAGAGTTGAATGCGATGCTAAAATCAAATATACACTTTAGAAAATAAATTTTTTGTAGGGATAAAAAAAATAAATATAATGTATTTTCCATGAATCCAAGATATTTATTTAGAAGAATGAAGAATAAATATTTTTATGAATATCGTGGTTGTGTTTACCAAATCGATACATTATGAAACCATAGGAACATAATTTTATATCAATCACAAAATTTAATAGAAAAATAGTATTATAAATTTATTAGTTAAATCCAGAAAATAATTGGTTGAAATAATTAAGGAAATAATTTGGTATGTAAATTTTATTTAATGAAATCTTAAGAATTAATTTGCAATTTTTTCTTTCTTGATGATGATGATTTTTTTGTACATGTACTACCAAATGATTTGAGAATTAGAATAGTGAGGTAATGGAATATAAATAATATTTCCCATAATTATATCTTTCAAAATATCAAAGAAAATATTTTTAGATGCTTAATCACCTGATAAATTCTGTAGCAGTTTATGAAAAATACAATAACCCAATCATTAAGAGAAGGTTTAGTTGCTTGATTCATAATAAAAATATAAATATAAAGTGGTATTAGACATGGAAAATAGATACACACCACTAATATGGGTTTATTATTTTTGAATGATAGGGCATACACAATATATGATATCAATATAAAAAAATAGATCAATGTGTACAAGAGAAACAAAAAATAGTTAGAATTTTTTTAATATCATTAAGTTTTTTTTAAATATTGACTTTTGAATAATGTTTTTTTGGTAAAATATAATTCTTTATATATAAAGGATATAAATAGTTTTTCTAATGTGTTGTTGAAAAATAGGAAATTGGTTTCTAGAAATCCCATTGTGGTGGATTGGATCTCATAAAAAGTTTGCATCCATGTGTAATGTGAATGAGTCAATATATCCCTTGTTGGGAAAATGTGTTTTAATATCATCATAAGTGAAGTAGTGAACTCAGGATAAGGTAGAATGACTTGATAAGGAAAACTAAATTCATATTTCATTAAGAGTAATTTTATCAAGTGGGTTCATGTATTTCAGATAGGGGTTTCACATATCATATGATGGAAAATTACATATTTTCAATAGAATAATGTAATCAAAATATATTATTTTCTATTTTGGTAATGTTTAAGAGAAGAAGAAAATATTTTCTAAGAGATATAAAATTATATGAAAAGTCATTAGGAAGCCCAATATCTTTGTTCTTAAATGATTTGGCCATAACAAAATATATGGAAGTCAATTACATTAAAAAAGATATGAGGTTAATTTCCATAATAATGCATGAATCATATATGAATGTGATGGTATAATCATTAAAAAGGAATGTTTAAAATGGGGATACTCAATAACATTGTTGAAGAAAAAGAGAGGTATGCACTGTTTAATGAAGAATAAAATCATTTTTAAAAAAATGAAGTCCCTTTCTTTCAAAAATATGTTGAATGATTAGTAAAAAATGATGGAGCATTTTATATCCCAAATGGTTTACATGATGAAACATACACATATGATACATGATGAATATGGAATATAATTTAGAGGACCTAGAGGATGACCAAAAAGAAAATAATTTTTTATCTAATTTTTGTTAATTTTAATGCGAGTTGGATGATATCACCAAAAACCATGGATTAAATAATTTGTTATATTCATTTCATCAATCATTACCACATTATGACATGGTTTAGTCTAATATAAATTACTTATATGGTTTTTGAATTTATTAAATGTTATTTTTAGGTTAAATGAGAATATTATTTATCTTAAATTATAGAGATTTTGGGCCGATAATCGAATGAAATTATCAAATACACACATTGAATGTTATCTTGAAATCATGGTATTTGGAACCATGTTTTGGTAGTGAGGACTCCTCAATAAAACTATTTTGATGAGAGGAGAAAACCAATAATTAAATAAATGGAATATTAAATGGTCATTAGAATGAATCTATTGGAGATTTATTATAATTAATCCATTATTAGATTAGAGTTTATCCCCAAAATATTTTTTTATGTTCAAATAATGAGAAAGAGCCTTATGATATATTGAATGAAATGAATAAGAAATTTAAGTGCATTATAATTTTAATAATTAAATGTTTTTTAAAGAAAATGTAATGAATCTATAGGTTTATGATTATATAGAAGAAGGTATTTTCTATAGATATTAATCAAAATGAATGAACACAATAAAAATAAGTCATGTTAAATGTCGTGATGTAATGGTTAAGGAAATAGTTCTGATTTCACATCTCATGGATTGGGTTTAAATGTCATTTGTTGATTTTAATTCATATGAGATAATGATTAAGTTAGAATAATGAGGGAAAACATTTATCTAAAGTTGATTCCGAATTATAAACCAATGATGAGGAGATTGAAGTTGAATGGTTAGATATATTGAATTAAAGAAGTTGGGATAAAATTAATGAAAATATTTATTTATTATTGAGGTATATTGAACGAATAAAGGATTAAGGTTTTATAAAAAAATATAATGTTATATAATATATATCATGTAACAATTCAAGTGGATTCCATGGATTCAGATTGAGTCAATTTGATTCTATATGTTCTCAAAAATATTAATTATATTTAATCATATTAAATTATTCAATTATTTAATGAACAAACAACCTTAAATGAAATTGGCATTTTGATACAAACATAATGAAGGTGAAAATGTGTTAGCGATTAAAAAAGTCATTATTTCAAAAGAAAATTCAAAAATTTATTTTACTAATGTCAATTAAAATTTTAAATTGAGACATAGTTACAAGCTAGGTATTATGTTTCTATAAATTTCTATGTAAACAGTGTAAAAGTATTTGAAATAGACCAATAATTAGTTTTCCATAATGGCTTACTTTAGGATGAGGTGTTAAATGATAAAAAATTAATTTTTTATAGATGAAGATGTAATAGATGTCTATTATTTTAGGAAAACTTTATACTGATTAAAATAAGAACCATCGTATTTCTTATTTATATATTTATTAATTTTTGAGTGTGATTTGATTTAAATTGTGTTTAGTTGATCCCAACATCAACATTAAAAAGGAAAAAAACTGTTTTTTTTTTGAAAAATATATAAGGTATGTAACTTAGATGTCAATGATTGGTTACCAATAATTTTCCATTAGGTGATATATGAATAAAGAATACAAAGAAACATTTATTTTTCAATAAAAATATACTATAGTGATACTAAAGTGATTTTTGACAAAATATTGCATGGTGATGGAAATTCCAATGGTATCATGGATAATTTTATTATGTTATGTTGATGAAATAGTGGTTGGCCTAATTTATTAAATGATAATTATAAGAAACCTATTTTATATGAGTTTGACGTGACCCAAAATATTGGTTTCTATATAAAACATTTAATGGTACCAATGTTTTCCCAAGAAAGCCTGCAAGATTTTAATGAAACATATACTTCAATATGTCAATAATAATTTTTAATTTATAATTATTTATTGTGTAACATCATCACAATAGTTTTTAGACTACATACATACAAATTGGTATGTTTTAGTGGATGGACATAATTCAACATTGATAGGTTATTTTTATTATTCAGGTTCTCGTATTCCTTAGAAATTAAATAAGAATGAATTTATATATTTATTCATAGGAGAGGTAGAATACATTAAACTAATCATTAACGTACTCAGTTAATTTTTAATAAGAAATAGCTTTAGGATGTCAGAGTTTATCTATAATCTCAAACTACAAAAAAGTATGAAAAATAGATTTTAATAAATCATATAAAAAATAATTTTTATTATTTTACAAAATTTCACATATATATTAAATGTTATTTTAGTAAGGAGAATGTTATATAATGGTTTTAGACCTTGGATTATATTGAAAACATAAGACCATCCAATTGATATCATTAATATAGCACTACCAAATAAATATTTTGTGAGATAAAGGATGGAAGATCGAGTCTAATCATCCTCATGCAGTTAAGCACATTGGACAAGGGATCCCCACTCTCCAATGTTAATTTTATACATAAATAAATGTGTTCCCACTATCTTACAATAAAAATATGAATTTTTGAACATATTATGGGGAATTAAATAAAATTTCCCTTTATCATCATTAACAACACCAGAGATGATTTCTATACATTACTCGAATAGAATTTTTTTAAAAAATGTAATATAAAATGGAAGGTAGTATTTTTCATAAAAAAGTGGGATATATCACATGATGATATTTTGGAAATGGGTGATAGAGGATAAATATATATTTAGATGGAAGAAAAAGTAATGTTAGTATGTGTTGGAGTGAATGAGAAATAAGTACATTTTAAAATTATGTGATTTCCATCCAATTATTATTTCTAAAAATGAAATAAACATATAAGGAATTATAGTTACTGATTATTGAACATTTTTTTACTGATAATGGGATATATTTTATAGGATTTCATATTTTTTTTAAAATAAACTATTTTGAATATGTTTTTTGATGGTTTGATTGACCAATGAAAATGAGGTGATTATGTGAATAACATATCAATAGAGTTCATTTGATGGTGTTTTTTTAAATGTAAATTATAGGGACCTCTATTGGAGAAATCAGTTCCACGGTAAATTATAATGATGACTTAGAAGAACCTGAAATGTGATAAATTATTTATACATACATTGTTTTACTCTTTAGATGTCTCTCCAGATCATGTTTTGATTTTAGTATGTATGAGATATGAAAAAAATTTGGAGTGTTTTCTGAGACTTTATTCCATGTAATTTATTGTATTGTCATAAAATAGTTGAATATGTAAAATTCATGTAATTTTATTTTTAGTTCTTTCATTATAATGATAAAAAATTTATCTTACACATAGTGTGAATCATGTTTATGAAAAAAAAAATTTAATAGTATTTTGGTGGTTCTGTCATGTTGTAGTACTTTATTTCATGGTGGGGATTTTCCACCATGATCATGAGTCATGATTAGTGATAAGACTTATCAATATGGACCTCACACCATGTAAACAATTCCTAAATCTTATATTATCCACTTTTTGAATATTATATGTTTTTTAGATGTAATTTAGTCATATTGTGACAAGACTAAGTGTCAAAAAATATTAGAGTATAATATTATTAGATTCATAAGGTCATAAATAAAATATTAAGTGGATTATATGTATATATTAATTTAGCATATTTCCTAACATGATGTTGGATTTCATTCTAGGAAATGAATTATTTATATATATATATATCACACTATGAAAAATGTAGCCATGTTAAGACATAATATTTCTAGGTTTACATATAATAAGTATTGTATAAAAATTCAAAATGAATACAAGAAATGAGAAATTAAATGAAATAAAGACCAAGAATAAAAAATAGAATAAATATTAATTTTTTTTTGGGAAAATATTATTATAATTTATATATATTACCTTATTTTTATTTAATTACAGTTGACCACTAATACATCTCTATATGTATCTCTACCTGTAGGACCTGGAAGGCATAACAAACTCTAAAGAGGATCACCTAGTTTTATCCTATCGGAACAACATTCCAATTTTTATTCTATTACGGTTATAATCCCAAAGTCTTAGTGCATTCTCTCTATATTTTATTACAATCAATGTTATATGAATTTCTGTTTCATGAAAATACATTCATTTATTAATCCCTAGATTACCTCAATTTGGTTAAATCTTGTGAACTGCCTATGTCCCTCTTTTACTGCTTTATCACTTCACATTCAAAGGGAGGTAGGGGAGTGTTCCTAATATTTTTGGATTAATATTAGAGGAAACAGACTTGAAAGATATTATTATACCTTAATTGAACCTTCCACGTAGTGTATTAACTATATTTGGGACTTATAAGTAAAAATATTCTTATTTAATTCATGTTCATTGAAAATACATTAAAATAATATCCATATAGATTCAATAGTCTCCCTATTTTAATATATTTTCAATTAAAATATATAAAATTCACATAAATATATCAATTTTATTTTATACTCTATGTCCCATATTTTTAAAAAATACAATTATTATTATGAGAGGTTGGTATCAATTCAATTAATTTTATGTTCCATTAATTATTCCACTGTAAGTCTACGCAAGAGATTCAATATTGAGAGAAAATGGGAGGGGCGTATTTTAAATAATAAATATATCCATAAACAAGTTAGAAAATTTTACCAAACAAAAATCATTTTCTCATGTAATAAATATATATATGATGATATAATTTTGGTGATATAAATATTTTTTCAATGTGAATTCTATCTCCCATCATCAGACAACATTAAAAATAATCAATTAAGAGTAGGTTTATCTTTATGAATTGAAAAATGAATTCCCCAAAATCTCTTCATTTTCATATCAATTATCAATAAAATTTATCTACCTTTAATTTAGAAATGATAAATGAAAAAATAGGTGGTTAAATAATTAAACAGAAATATTATATAAATAATTTTGAGAAAATACTCTAGAATCCTGAGCTTTTATACAGTGAATTTTTTTTGAAGATATCTCAAATTTCATCCAGTTAGGAAAAAATATTTTCTCCATTATGTAATATATATTAATTTAATATAGATCAAAATTTTAAATATTGAGATCTCTCTAAGATGGTGGATTACTTCAATTAGGGAATTTTAACCCTAGGTTTCTCAATTTTAAGTTCTCCTTGATAATTGTGAATCACTATCTATTCCCAACATAGTAATAAAAAATAATATATATATATCAAGAAATATAATTTATAATGAATTTCGATCAGAAAACATATTCAATTATGAAAAATATTATAAATATTTGAATACATGAGTTTTATAGAAATCACATAATTTGATATAAAAAATATCCTTAGAGACTACATTAATATATGTAATGGAACTGCATGAAAAAAAATTACTGGCTTCACAATAAAAAGGAATATTTACCTCATTTTTAACATCATTAAACACTATATAAATCAAAAACAAGTTTTTCATACTGCTCGCACATTTAGGATAATGTTTCCATGATAAATCGATATAGGTACCAAAATGAATATGTACAATGATTTCAATGTCTCTTTCAATCCAATGACTACTAAATCAATTTTTATTGAATCATGAACAATATGAATAAACCCATGTATCTTTATCTCTAATGAAAAATGAAATCCTATAGGTATAATGAAACTACCATGTACAGATCTTGAGTGTGATGTAAAAAATTTACCACATCCAACATAAAATAAATTACCTTTAGAAGCCCCACTAGAGTTGGTAATCATGCATTTAAAAGGATTAGGCTTCCAATAAATTCCAATTGTTTATTTGTAAACATATAATTATGTTATAATTAAAATTTTATTTAACATAAAAAACATGATCAGAGTTTTTAGCATAACAATTTATTATATAATTATTTTTATGATGTTTCATATTAGATAATAAATTTCATTACTTATGGATGGCGAAATGTCATTATACACCACAACATTTCTGTATTTCTATACATTATAGAAAATCATAAAACACGATATAGTAAAATATTAATGCATTTCATAGAAAAATTCTCAACAATACCACCCTCTTGTATCTCTGTAGTACCTATAGGAATCATACTTTGTATTTCAAATAGTTCAACTATAGAATTCTATAGAGCATCAGAAAAAGTGAAATTCAAGAAATCATGATTGGTGTCCTCAATTATGGCATTAAAGAACAAAAAATGAATAAATACTAAAAAAACATTCTTTAAGAAGGTGTTCGAAGAAATTCTATTATAATACACCCTTCAAAAAATAAAAAATATGGATGTCTTGGTCCACGGAATATGGATATCCTTGAATAAATCCATCATATATGACATCCTCTAATTGAAAAAAATATAAAATATCTTTCTATTAACTATTCCACAATACATAGGATCCTAGATGAAGGCATCATAACCATGAATAAATTGATAATTGTTTATAAATTCATTAATAGATGTGAAAAATTAAATAATTTTAGCAAACTATTATTTAATTGATATTTAAAATTAGTGTTTAAAAAACATAACAAGTTTTTAAATGTTTAAGGAGAGACTATCCAATTGCCTACCTAGAATTTTAGAAATGATATTGCTAAAGAAATCTATCTTGAGTGGATCCCGATAATAGATAATGACTTCTTCTATGACGTCCTTATAAAGAAATTATCATAATGAGAAATACCCTCAATAGACCCTTTTTCTTATTTTCAAATAAAAAAATTAATACACTATAACTTTTCAGTAATAATATTACAAGAAGAATAACCATGAAAAGAAAAATTAAAGCCCAATATACTTTTAATACCCATTTATTTTAAACGATTTAGATTACATTAATAAATCCTAGGTACATGAGCCATATTATCCACCATTATATTTACACTCTATTAAATTTTTTTTTTTAAATTTAACTTTGTGATATGTTCAAGGGCCAGTTATATATCATGAATGAATAAAAACAATTTCAATAATAACATCCCTAACATGAACCAATATTCATTCCATTGTGATATAATTCCATTAGTAGGTATCAATATGACTCTTATTTTGACAGACATTCTAATTAATGTAGAAAACATTGTTCATTCACTAAAATAGGGGCACACCCAAGTAAGGAAAAGAATAATATTCGTCCTTAATAATTCATGAATTGAAGCGGATTATATTATAGAATCAGTGAATCAATTGCTATAATAAAAAACAATTTATCTATTTGATCTTTTGTGCTGAGATACATTCATAATGAATAAATAATTCTTTCATGTTTTTAATGTTACATTTTATCCTTTTATTGAAAATAATATTATCACCATGATAAAGTAGTTGGAATTGTTAACTATGACCTTTTTTTACCTATATTAAATTTAGAATTCCTTTATAAATAGGTATGACAATTATCACCCTAAAATAGACATTAGGAAAAGTAAAATGATTATTGTGGGTTGATCCCCTTGGATCACTCAATGAGTATATGTAAAAAATCCCTCATGGGAACCATAGAGAATTATATAAATATTAAAATATATTAAAATGACTTTATCATATTCAATAATTATTTTATCTAACACAAATAGAGGGAGCACCATGAATATAAAATCAAATATCACGAAATCAAAAGTATTATAAATATATTGCTTAAAGGATATATTAATATCAAATTATATTTAAGCAAAGAATGATGAAATATTTTTACTCTATAATGTGAAATTATTTTATACACCATCACATAATAAAATTAATCTAATTTAATATCCCAAAATTATGATTGTTTTGATCTATTCAACTAGCTACAATATTGCTAGTACATTTTTAATTTGGGTTTTCAAAACAAATGGTTATGTACTAATGAATTTATTTTTTATCATAAAACAAGGGAATTATGGTAATAAATTGAGAGTTAATACCTATTATATTGTCTCCATTTTGGATTATGTCTTTTATGATCTTTTAAGAATCATGTTAAACACTATCCCAATATATATGAATTAAAAAATTATAGAAACTATCATATCCTAGAACACTATCATAGTATAGTCAAATAAATAACTCCTTAATAAAAAATAATATTGGTGGATAAAAGAGCAATATTTTGTCCAATATTTCATTCATAGAAATTGATTAATATGGCCAATAGTTTGTTGGAAAGAGAATTTTCCACATTCAAAAGACATTGATTATAAGAAATAATATAATCCTTCATGAAAATATATTAAATAAAATCATTAATAATATGTTTAAAAAAATTTAGTCACATATTCATATAAAGATAAATAGAATTTAAAAGATAAGTTTTCTTTATCCACTATTCAGAGCCACATTACTATTAAGGTTTCTTTAGGATAAATATAATGTATATTAGGGAATGAATTGATGTTGCAAATTATATCATGATCCTTTAGGAAGAAATCATCTTTAAATCCATGAATTTCATTAAAAATCCAAAAATTCCATATTGAAATGGAATATGGGTTCAACAACACACATAAATATAGGATTATACTCATAGATATGTCTTTTTAGAGATATCCTAGCATCCATTTTTTATCCCTTTATAATTCCAATATAAGATATTATTTTTTAAGAGGATTTACCCATATTTTTATAAATACCATTTTTTTCATACATGTACCCCTTATCTATCCATTAATCATTTTAATTTTATTTCCATCGTATGTATAACTATTATAGTCAATCACAAAAAGGGTGTGGAAATTATCTTTAAAATTAGATGAATCCTAATAAAGACATTCAGAAGTTAAGACACCTTCAACCTGATGCTCCCCATCTCCTTGAATGATTCACCACCAACTATAGAAGTAAACTCTTCGAAGGATTCAACATGTTTAAAAAAAATAAATAGATACCAACATATTAGATTCATAGATATCAAATTTTATTAGATGTGTATTAATTACATAAAAAATAATTCATTCCCAAATAATATATGTATAGTATCATTGGAATCATGGGAACATAAACAAACAATTTAGAAGTGAATTTTTTTCATATCGCACTAGGTTCTTCAAAAATAGAACACTACATAGAAATATCATACATAATACCTTTATTAATAACTTAGGGAAGGAAATGGAAAAAATCATCTGGTCAAATGATGAGTAATAGTAAACAAGGGAGATTTCAATAATTATATTTGTACAACCATATTATAATGGTATGAAAACTTGAGATCTTATTTTATAAACAATAACACATATATTAAAGATAATAGTTTTTATTTATGGAATAAATATTAATGTTTTATAAGGAATTAATCATAAACCAATCAAATAATATGAGGCATGAGAGAATACCATTACCATAATACCTTGATTTGTGGCATAAAAATAATCATAATAAATCATAATTCAAGGATAACCACTAATACATTCATAATATGTTAGGCCTCAGATAACCACCGATGTACCTACATCATTATTGGGATAAACTCCCTTGTACCATATTTTATTCTTCAGATATCCTCCAATGTAACCATTTTTTATTGGGTTTAGATAACCTCCCATGTACCCTCTATTTTTATATAATAAAAAATTATCAGTCAACCTTTGATCTAAAAAAGTGATCATTAAAGAATTAATTAGAGGGATATGTAATTCAATTACCACCCATAATTAAATGGATTTCATACAAATGTGTTTGGAAAAATCATTCATCATATCATTACAAGGGACAATTAATCATTTTTTAATAAAACTTTATTCATATCATAAACCATGAAAATGAAATAAGATTCATAAACATATTGTATTCATAATTCTAAAAAATAGTGATAATGAATAGGGATGGTATCATTGGATTAAAATTTTTAAAGGGAATAAGTAGAATAATGTTTTATTATCATTGATGACTATAAATAACATTAACTTATCATTAAAATTATTCCTCAAAAAATACCCTTTAAATACTGAATGTCAATTTTTGAAATAAAAAAACATAGAAGATATCATGGAAGGAATTTTATTTTACAATAAAATTTAAAAACTATAAATGATTCATCACATAATTATGTTTTAATGAGGTTGATAAATTACATTCATTTATTATATGAAAAAATAATTATTCTGTTCACATTTTAAGTAAAAAGTAAAAAGTGTGTTGTATGGAAAGTTATACGATGGATATTTTTTTTAAAAAAATTGTTAAAAACATAAAACGCGTGTAAATATGAAGTAAAAAAATTTGGGGAATTATATTAAAACTATTGAAATCAATTTTAGAAAACAATGATCTGGATGAAGAAATATTTTTGACCAATGAGAGAAATAAATTTGATTGTTCTAGAGTAAAATTTTGTCAGTTTAATTATTAAACTGAAAAAATTGAAAGGATGAGATTTATTGTCCATAAATAAATATAGAATAATATTTTATTTTAAAATATAGTGAATTAGATAAATTAATTTCATTATCACAAGCTTATTAAAACAATCTAGATAAACAATGGGATTTTAACAAAAATCATTAAAACATATGAAACATTTTAATTGTAAGAACCATGAAATAACTAACTATATGTTGGTATGTATAACCGACAATACACATTATTATAATCATAATGTAATTTCAATGGTAATATATACACCACAATAAATAAATACGTGCTGACTATTGAATGTGTCCCGTGGAAATAATCCTAAGACAAAAATCCCTTACATCGTGTCCCACATTCTTCAAAAACACTCTAACATCATGTATAATTTTATTAATAATTTTGTAAAAGAATCATGAAAATATTTATAATAAAAGAAATTATATATTTATAACATTTCAACATCAATTCATTGATAATTTGTAATTAATATCATTATTTAAGGGTTTTAACTATTCCATATTTCATGTAAATTTTGGTTCGGTTGTTTTTTGTACTTGTACATTGATAATGGTTATATCATATAATTAATGTAAATAATTATATAAATATCATTTATATTTATTTTATACTTATTTATAGGGATATATAAAAGGTATATATAATGAAATTAATTAAACGGTTCATAGAGATGCTGGGTCGTACGTCTGCATGAATGCCATTTCAATTTTCTTGATGGACAGAGAAAATATAAAATAATTTTTCATCATTAAATAATAATGTTTATATCATATATATGATACATATTCATTATATCTATCCTTATTACCATACTTCAAAAAAAATTCAATGAATCACATTGCTTCGTTGAGGCGGTTGTCTACACATACGCATGATTGGCGTCATTGTATTCGAATGGATTTGAAGGTATGAAGGTAGGTGTGATATTATAATTTAAAATGAATAATTATTTCATAAATATTTCATTTATATAGTAAATATATCTTTTAATCCATCGATTATATGTGGTTATTGAAATCCTCTTACATCGGTATGCGAGGTTGTATTTTTCCATACACACAATCGAAAATTTTGTTTCCCACATGATGAAAAGGGAGAAAGATATTGGTTATGATATTAAAATAATAAAATCTCAGAATATATAATATATAATTTTTTTATTTCATTATATTTGAAAAATATTTTATTGATGTTGAATAAGAAATTAAAAAATCACTATTAAGAGCGATACCCCTTTTTTGACAACCTCTTTTCGTTTGCACCAAAAGTATACTTATTAGGGTTTCGTAAGGAAAATAAGGAATCTAGGATTCGGGAAGCTATGTATTTATGTGTTTTGGAAGGTGTCTATAAAACCTAAGGTTATTTTAATTATGAATGCAGGAGGGTAGGATGTTCCATTTTTTAAGTGAGAATGATTGACATTTTAGAATATACCAAAAACTATTAACCAATGTGAAGTCACTCTCAATAACTATACATCCAAAATTTATAAATTATCTATTTGAGGGATTCTATTTTATATCCATGCCTCTAAATAATGTACCATTTTTTTAACATTTTATTCCATTATCCTCAACGTCTATTTTTTTTAAAATATTAGTTTTCACCACGGTAACTCATTTATTAATATTGGACCAATGTAATTTATCCATTAAGAATAAAAATAATATAATCATTATTAGACATCTTGGGCATAATAAATATAAATATGAAATCCAATTTATCAAATAAAAACCCTATTTTTTGGAAAATTAATTTTTACACCAGCGCCTGAAACAGGTAAAACCTTTATTGGAATTCTCATGTGTTAATCATGTTTTAATGATCAGAAATCCTATTCAGTCTATAAAACATATTAATTAAATGTATTCTATCCCACATCATAAGTAAATATGATTCGTATCTTCCTACTTTAAATAATGATTTCCAAGATCTTAATTTCTATACATTCAGTTTGATTACGGTACACTATATTTAATTAAATTTATAAGGATTTGTTTGATAAATGATTATGTCTAATCCATTCTATGAATATCACTGCTTAAATTGGAATACAGATTTTTGGCTACGTCTGAGACACCTTGAGTCTACCACCGGTTATGTTTCTCTGGAAAAGGAACAAAACATCGTGTCCAGACACCATACCCATCTCGAAACTGTAACTATCTAGACACCATAATCATCCAGACACCCTGACCCTTCAAACACCGTGACCATCTAGACACCGTAATCATCCAGACACTGTGACCCTTCAGACACCATAACCATTCAGACACCATAACAAGGCACCATGATCCTAACACCACATTTGTGCTACCAGTTCCTAATCATTGTCTAACTCTATCCATCTCACCTATCAATGGAAGATATCGAGTCATTATTTCAAGAAGACACCATTTCATGAAGTCACTGTTTACTGAGAGGCTGTGACACTGTTTCTTAATCTGTTTTGTTGTTTTTCAATTTAATATCTAATGGCCATATTTGAAGATTTTAAATTAACAGACATAATTAATGTTTCTTTGTAGACATGTCATCCAACAATAAGAGGTACGAGGTTCAGAAGACATGCATCTTGTTGGAATCAACACATACACTCCAAAATAATAGAGAAGTGTAGCCCAAAATCAAAAAGAGCATGGAAGTGGGTTTGAGTACTATAACGAAGAAACAATTAGAGAATTTTGTATAAGATAACCAAAAAATGAAACACAAAACTACTGAAGAACAAAAAAATAATACTTAAATCCTAGAGTCATGTACATCTTCATACTGTCAACACCAATAAGAACACACGCAAGATCTACCAGACTTGTGGTACTCTATTTTCCATACGAGAACTTGATTTAAGCATCTGCTTCATCGTAGGAGTCCAACACCACATAGATAACCACTCAGAGAAATTATAACCTTGTCTCATCATTTCTGCTCTGTTGTGTATCATTTTATTATCTTTCGAGCAGTGTGTGTATCTGTATAAAAACACACTCTGTCTTTTAAATTAAACTAAAGGATACAAGATATCCTTTCTCAAACATCTTTGTACACTTGTGTATACCCAAGGATAAGTAAGGAAGAGGTCCATGTGTGGCCTGGTAGTTTGTACCCACAAAGAACTGTTAAAGAGGTCATGTGACCAAATAATCCTGCATACTATTATTAATCCCGATCCAGGGTATGCATAATGTTTATCTATATAAACTTTTTGGTGGTAGGTTATCACCAAGTAAAGTGGAACAAGTCTCAGCTGGAGACTGAACCACTTGTTTTATACCCACTATACTACTTAATTTAGTCTTCTCTTTTTTACTACATTACTGTATAATTCACAAATCTCTAAATTTTATTTGACTGTTAATCTGGGAAAGAAGTTATAATTATTGTTCCTTATTATAATAGCTTCAAAAGTAATATTAATAACTAATATTATGATTAATGAGAAATAATCAATATTTTGAGAAGATATTTAAATAGTCAAACTTTCATAACCATATTACTTTTTTTAAATGATCTGTATTTAACATTGGGAAAATAATTTGGGAAAACCTTTTAAACAGAAAATTTGAATAGATACTCAATTCATTCTTTCTTGAGTACTCTACTCTAACCAACATTTGGTATCAGAGGTTATTTATTGAGACTATACTTTTAACGTTATTCAACTGAGATTGTAGTTATACTTTAAAGATGTGTAAATTTTTGTTAATTATAAATTCCTTGCATTTTAAATGTATTTCTTTATTATGGATAATTTATTGGAAGGTGTGACAACTAACAAACCACCATTATTTAATGGACAAAATTATTCTCAATTGAAAATCAAAATGAAAATGCATTTAGAAAGTATGAGTTTTGAAATTTAATCTTTTGTTATAGATGAAAATAATATTCCACCTACTAATAGAATCACTTGGGATGAACCTACCAAAATAGCCTACAATAACAATTGAAAGGCTATGAATTCTTTATAATTCTCCTTAGAAGATGAGGAATTTAATATAATTTCTACTTGTAAAACTGCCCATGAAATTTGGGATACCTGGTCTGTTTCCCTTGAAGGAACAAATAGTATAAATGAGATAAGACTTAATAAAAATACTATCAAACATGATATCATTAAAATGAATCCTGATGAACCTATTTCTCACATGTATCTCAGGTTCAACGTAATTGTCAACACAATGATTTATTGTAGACAAGAAGTCACTACGAAGGAACAGATCATGAGAATTCTTAGATGACTACCTAACATATGGAGAGGAACCTCTGTCTCTATTATAGAATCATGCGACATCATCAAGAAACCTATAAAAGAACACATTGTAAAATTGATGATGTATGAAGAGGAACTTAATGTCAATAAGGAGGGTGAGGATGAACACAAATGAAAATCACTTTCATTCAAAACCACCACCTCTAAACACAAAGAAAAAAGGAAGTTGGAAGCTTATGTAGAGAGTTCCAATAGTGAAAAATCATCAACAGACAATGATGAAGATATGGCTCAGTTATCTAGAAGATTGAAGAGATTTTACAAGAATTTTTTTTTTTCAGAAATCATAACATCAATGGAAAATATGATGAAAATGGAAGTTGGATGAAATATTGGAAAAGAAGTGACAAGACTGATGAAATTGTCTACTATGAATATAAGTGAAAATGACATATCCAGGATAACTATCTAAAGCTCATGTACAAAAAGAAATATGAGGACAAAGACCGAATGTCTAAAAAGGAAATGAATGATTCCTAGAGTGCTTATGAGGACAGTTCAAGTGACTCAGTATCTTCATATTATGAACAGGCTATCAAAACCAATATCTGTTTTATGACAAACACATTTGAGGTAACACTAGAATCCTCTGTACATAATTCATACTATTATAGAGATGATATTGATCATGAGAATATGTCTAATAAATAAATGTTTGAATACTATAATATTCTTGAAGAAACAAGCAATGAAATAAAAGATAAATATATATCTTGGAGGAAACATAATGCTCTTACTGTAACTATTAAACTTGAACTCACAACTGAAAAAGAGAAAAAATCTCAACTGCTCATAGAGACCAATGAATTAAAAATAAATAATGAACAATTGAATAAAGGCTAAGAACAGTTTACTAACAAGAAAATACTTTTACTCAAATTCATGGTAAAAAAATTTCTCTTAAATATACTACATTCATTGGCTATCAACCTTGAATAAGAAATTTTTGAAGAACAAACATTGTTTCTAAATCTAAGGCATATAGCTTTACTCCTAGTTCTGGAAACCAAACAACTAGTTCATGTTATGAAACACTCTCTACTATTTTATGTTTTTCTAGACCAAATAGATTTTATTTTTCAAATACCTTACACAATGCTTATAGGAAACCTGTGAGGCAAATATGGGTT
Organism: Viscum album; assembly: GCA_963277665.1. Taxonomy (NCBI): domain Eukaryota; kingdom Viridiplantae; phylum Streptophyta; class Magnoliopsida; order Santalales; family Viscaceae; genus Viscum; species Viscum album. Next base: position 1,443,339,150 of record OY728151.1, on the reverse strand, counting down.
CTCAATGAATTTATCACTAATGTTACTGGACCCAAACATGTATGGATAACAAAATATGTTTTTACTTGATCATTTTGTAGGAAAACTAATTAAAAAGTTAATGTAAAAGTTTATGGTACTTGGATAGTGGCTGATCAAGACACATGACTGGATACTACTCATTCTTAAAGAACCTAATGAAAATTTATGTTGGACATGTCACCATTGGTGACAATGCCTATTGAAAAATCATTGGCCTTGGCCAAATTGGTATCTCTAATTTAGTTTTAATTAATAAAGTATTTTTTTGATGTATTAAAATATAAACTAATTAGTATTTTACAATTATTTGATGATGGATTTCATGTCAAATTTGAAATAATGTTTGCAATGTTTTTAATTCAAATGATTAATTATAGTTCTCTTAATTAAGAATTGAAAATGTTTATACTTATAACATAGATTCTTTAGCTACAAAAAATGCATCAAGTGTATTTTTATTTCATAAAGAGTCTTGTATTAGGCATAGGAAACTAGGACACACTAATTTTTAATCCCTTAGAAAGCTAACTGAAAAATATTAGTCAAAGACCTACCCAAACTTGATTTTCCAAATGGTAAAGTGTGTAATCCCTATCAAAATGGAACACAACACAAAATTTCTTTCAAACCAAAGAAATAAGTGTCAACTTATGAACATCTCAAACCGGTTCACATGGATTTGTTTGAGCTATATAGAGTTTTTAGTTTAAATGGGAAGCACTATGTTTATGTTCTAGTAGATGATTTTTATAGATACACTTGTGTATACTTTCTGGCTCAAAAAAATTAAGTATATTCTTACTTTATTAAATACTACATGTCTATAGAAAATCAAAGTGGACTTAGAATTAATACATTGTGAAGTGAACCAGACCGTGAGTTTGAAAACCAAGAGATTGAATCCTTTTTCTCACAAAATGTATATAGTCACAATTTACATGCCCCTAGAACACCTTAACAAAATGGAGTTGTTAAATGAATAAATAGAGTCTTAAAAGAGATTGCTAGAACCATTCCTAGTGAGTATAACCTACCGATTTATTTTTGGGTTGAAGCTATAAATACATCATTCTCCATAATCAATAGAGTTTTTATTAGACATGTTCTTAAGAAAACCCCTTTTTAGTTATGGAAAAATAGAAAAAAAGTTAGCAACTTCATTGTTTTGGTTTTAAGGTCTATATCCTTAATACCGAGGAAAAGCTTGACAAATTTTCATCCAAGAGTGATGAAGGAACCTTTTTAGGATATTCCATATCTAGTAAATCCAATAGAGGGTTTAATAAAAGAACCAAATGTGTGGAAGTATCTGTTCATATTAAATTTGATGAAACAGATCCACAAGAGCCTAAGACCACTCTAGAGAACCTGGAGGTTGATGAATCAAATCTGGACATTAATTCAAAATCATCTAACAATCATATGAAGGAATTCGTGAACACTTCCAGCTCTTTAAATTCCTTAGACTCAAGTCACAATGATCATGAACCTATTGAGGAACCTAAAATTCATAGTCCTTCCTTTTCTAGAGCTGTTAGAACTCTTAAGATCCATCCCTTAGATGATTTTGTTGGAGACTTAGAAAAAGAAACTCAAACTAGAGCTTCACATAGAAATCAGGTTGAACATCAAGTCTTCCTATCACAACTTGATCATAAAAATAGTAATGATGCTATCAATGATGAATTTTAGATAATGGCTATGCAAGAAGAACATAATTAGTTTTAATGGAACAATGTTTGGAAACTCGTCGAAAGACCAAAAGACACATTCACAATAGGTACTAAGTGGATGTTTACAAATAAGGTAGATGAAGCTAGTAACATAGTTTTTAATAAGTCTAGATTGGTTGAACAAGGCTATAGTCAAGAAGAGGGAATTGACTATGAAGAGAACTTTTCACCAGTAGCTAGACCTGAGGCCATATGTATTCTTCTTGCTTATGCTACACATCTTAATTTCAAACTATATCAAATGGATGTTAAGAGTGAATTACTAAATGTGTATATAGCTGAGGATGTCTTTGTTGACAAACCCACTGATTTTACAAACCATAATTTTTAAAATCATATTTTTCAATTATCAAAATATTCATATTGTTTAAAACAAGCTCCAAGGGCATGGTTTAATAGACTAAGCAGCTTTCTTATTTCCAATGGATTTACAAAAGGAATAGATGATCCTACCCTTTTTAAAACGAAATTACAATTATGTTTTATTAGTTCATATTTATGTATATGACATAATCTTTGAATATTCAAGAAATTATTTAGGTATTGATTTTTCTAAAATGATGCAAATCGTTTTTTAAATGAGTTCAATGGGTGAAATAAAATTCATTCTTGGACTTAAAATCATTCAAAATAATGATGGCATTATTTTAAATCAAAGAAAATATACTAGAGATCCTCTACAACATTTTGGTTTGGATATTACTAAAAGTAGTGACACTCCAATGAGTACAACGTGTTTGTTGATTCTTGATGAAGATGAAAAATCTGTTGATCAAACCACATACAAAGGAATGAATAGAATCTTACTCTACTTAATTTTTAGCCGACCTGATATTATGTTTAGTGTGTTTATGTGTGCTCATTTTCAAGAAAATCCTAAGGAATATCTTTTAAATGCTGTTAAGAGAATTTTCAAATATCTCTAGCATACACCCAATATAGGAATATTCTATCCTAGAGAAAAATCATTTCAATTAGTTAGCTTTTTTGATGATAACTTCGGTGGATGTACGTTAGATAGAAAAAACAGCTATAGAACATGTCACTTTTTAGGAATGTCAGTAGTATCATGGTGTAGTATGAAACAAAATTATGTTGCATTATCTACTATAGAAGCTAAGTACACAGCTACTGGTAGGTGTTATGCACAAATTTTGTGGATGAAACTCACATTACTAGATTATCGATACCAATTCAGGCATGTACTTATAAATTGTGACAATAAATGTTCTATTAACTTCTTGAAAAATCATGTTTCTCACTCTATGACAAATAATATTTACGTAAGGCATCACTTTTTTATAGATCATTATCAAAAAGCTGATATCACTTTGGAATTCATTGGAACTGAATATCATCTTGCTGATATATTAACCAAATCAATAAATTATGAAAGAATAAATTACATTATACATGAATTTGTAATGATAACCCTTATGTAGATATCTTTCTATTTCATATCTCACTATTTCATATCTTACTATTTCACATTTTACTATCAAAATACATTTTGTTTCATGTTTACAATCTCAAAATTACTATTTCCTGGTTACTGTCTGAAACTTACTATCTCAAAAAATACGGTCACATAATCTTGAAATCACACTGTTAAGGTTTCACCGTCAATGCTTGTGACAGTCTCACCGTGAAGGAATGTTACGGTACCACCGTGAAAATTGATTATGGTACCACTACAAAAAATGCTTCACAAGAATACATTGTTGTTTTATTTATAAATTATAACCCATATCATAGTATTTCATTATTTTACCCATTTACTTTCCCACATTTTTTGGGATAATTGGTATTCTTAAATGATAATATAAAAGAAGTTTCACACATTCTTCACTTGAGTATTTTTCTCCTCTCTGAACCCATAACCCCCTTTCATCCCTTGTCTCTCTCAAACCTTTAGTGAATTCCCATGATGAAACATCCTTCGTCATCGACTCCTGAGAAATGGAGTTCGTAGAAAAAGATGAAGATAGTGCTAAAGTTAGCACCTGAGGGTCCTCTAAATCCAAATATGGTAAACCGAATAGTAGTAACTGAGAAATATATATTCCCTAAGTGGCTTCTAACGAGTATGTATTTGGTTTTGAAAGTGCTAACAGAGCAAGGCTAGATAGATTGGTTTAATAAAGAGGATAAAACTATCTACCCGAGGCTAGTTGCACAATTTTATCAGTATGTACAATTTTCTTTTGGTTTTGAAGAAGGTTATGTTGTAAGAAGTTGGATAAATGGCCAGAGATGCACATTTTCTTCAAGGTTATGGGATTCATGCCTTAGGATGCCTCATGAAGGTATTTGTGAGGAATACCAGAGATGTCCTCCACCTCCATGTGAATTCATTGTTTTGGAGGATTCTTCGAGGAGTTAAACTAAAAATGGAACCAAGAGGAGTCCATCGCTACTGAGCTAGATGGAGAATCTAGACTTCGTTTTAAGATTATTCATAATTCATTTAGCCCTAGAAAAGGTGATTTGACTGTACTCAAATATCGGGATGTATTTTTGATACATCTCATGAAAAATGGACATAATATCAATATTTGTGTGTATTCCATACAACATATGTATGAGTTGATTAATACCACCTTTAATTCAACCTCCCTGTTACATTCAAGGCTTATTTCGGCTATGCTTTGTACCAAAGGTGTGGTTGGACAGAATGAATATTTTATCCAAGATTATGAGTTTTGTCTATAAAAAGTTAAAGTAATAGGGTGAAAATAAGTAGTAATCCATGGACAAAGGCTTGGGTGGAAGATAATTATTGAGACTATAAAAATTTTAATCCAGTGGAACACCCTTCTTGACCCAAAGGTAATTTTGATCCCGGATTGGAGCCAGATGAACTTGTTGAATATTCAAATGAGGAAGAAGAAGGAGAGGCTATTGTACCTTCGAGAGAAAGTATTCAGGATGTGGAAGACAATACACATGCTTCTCAAGTCGTAATTGAGAAAGAAATACATGTTCCTGAAAAGGTTGTTGATTTGGAAGAACAACCCATGACTGAAGAATATTTTGTTGTGTTTTAAAGAGAAAAGGACTTTGTAGAAGAACATATAGAAGAATATCCATATCTTGTGCACGAAATTTATTGTGAGGAAAATGTAGAGGAATAATTTGTTAATATGGTAACTGAAAAAAATGATATTGAAGAAAATATAGAAGAAGATCTTCCTGTTATAAAAGAAGCTGCACTTGAGGAACTCCTCGAGGAACAAGTTGTTTCTAAAGACATTATTTTTCTGAAGAGAGAATGGAGAAAGAATTTCAATTGGCTTGAAAGGAATGTTTTGAGGAAATCAGGGATGAAATTTTTCAAATAGATCAAGGATCTAAATCTCTCAATCTTGAGGAAGATGCACTTGTTGAGGGAGATAATCCCCTAGTCTAGAATCTTTTGAAGTGACAAATCCGATTGATCCAAGCGTAGTGGACACATTGGTATAAATTCTCTAGTTATTTCAATGTGAATGATTAATAGGAAGTCACAATAAAAGGTCTTGATCTAACTACTATGTTTCAGTTAAAAATGGAATCTTCTCCTAAATATATTTCTGCCAAATACCTAATACTATCTCATCTTCTATCTCCAAGCCATCACATTAACCTCTAACCTTGGTGAATAAGGATGACCTACAAGAATTTGGAGCTACCCTTTTGGATGGGGTTAAAAAGTAAATGAATACCAACCGGCACCCGTAACAAATTTGAGTGAAAGAGATGCTTCACTATTGCAAGAGAAAATTATTTGGTAGATTCAAACCAAGATGCTACATATGATTCAAGAAACCAGATTTGAGAACAATAAAACTTAGCGATGAAGTAAAGACTCCAAGTGGTATGGTTGATAATATGAAAAAAGTGATGAACTTGAGACCAAATCATGCTTCTCATCCTGTTAAGAATATTGTTACTTAGACCCCACAAGATGTTTTCTGACTGATTCAACCTCATCTAACCTCTTTATCTGAAAATGTAGATGAATAAAATAAAAAGATTTCTCAAGAGATGCGTGAACTTGTTATTGGACTTAAAAAGTTAACTAATGAGTATAAGGGGTTCCTTCACAAAGTTCTAAATCAACTGAAATCTCTTACCTTGGCTATCACTACCACCAATTACTCTTGAAAATATTCTCAACCTTATTTTGAAAGTGATATGTTTCGAATAGTGGTCAATGAAGAACTTCAGGATGTGCATAGTGGTTTTTATAAAGAATCTCTATTCGAGGTTATCAAGAATAGTGACACAGTTCTTGATTTGTTGAGAATCCATTCCAATATTTCTAATGGTTCTTAGTAATAATCTTCCAAGAATATGGACATCTACTTCAACTACATCTTCTCTATGAATGACATGACCAATAATTTGATGTACCCTGTGGAGAATCTGAGGATTCTTCCTATAACTCAAGCCTTTAAGACTCAAGTCCAAAAGATTATAGAGTTTACTCGTCTTTTGGACAAGTTCATGGAGAACAAGGATGAATTTGAAAAATAAATACAGTATGGTGGAGAGATCATTCCATAATTTATCAAGCTTTTGCGGCATTATATTCATGTATAAAGTACTTCCATTGTGGCTCCTGCAGCTGCACCCCTGAGATCTGGTTTTCCTACCTCCTCCTCTCCTGCTCTTGCCTCTACACCTCTGTCCGTCCCTTAGGCTCTGAGTCAGATCATAATAGTTATCCTTGATCAACAATTGCCTCTATCTTCAACTACACTTACCTTGTCCCCTTCTATCTTCAAAGGTCTTCCCTTACCTTCTCCGTCAACCAGTTCTCTCCCTTCATCCACTTCATCCTTTTCTCATATGACATCTTCTTTTGATACTGCTCCTAAGGGTAAGAAGAAGACCTACCAGTGATGAAGCACAGTGACTACTATCTTTTGATAGGGATCTTATTGCATTTTTTTTACTCTTTGTACTTACACTCTTTTTATCTAATGCATTGTTCTCTTTTATTACATATTTCCTATTCACTCTATTTGATAATATCAAAAGTGGTATAAATATGCACACAAAATAAAGAATAGTAAAATATGTAGTTTATATGTACAATATAGAAATATACTCTCTAACTTCTCATGATTTTTGATAATCAAAAATGGGGAGATTGTTGGACTCCTCATGTGTTAATCATGTTTTAATGATCACAAATACAATTTAGTCTATAAAACATGTTAATTCTACTTTTTCTATCTCACATCATATGTAGAGATGATCAGTATTTTCATACTTTAAATAAATCTATCCATGATCTTAATTTCTATAAATTCCGTTTGATTGTTGTATACATTATTTAATTTACTTTATAATAATTTCTTTGATAAATGATTATGTCTAATAAATTTTATGAATATCACTACATAAGTATGAATACAGATTTTTAGCTATGTATGAGACTCCGTGATTCTTCCACTGGTTTTTTTCTCTTACTATGGAACAAGACATTATTTCCAGACACCATACCCACCAAGATACTGTAACCATCCAAACACCATAATCATCCAGACCCCGTGAACCATCAGACACCATAACCATTCAAACATCGTGACCAGACACCCTGATCCTAACACCGCATCTGTACTACCAGTTCTTAATTCTTGTCTAAATCTATCTATCTCACCACTCAAAGGTATAGAAGAAGACAATGTTTTAATAAGACACCATTTCCTCAGGACACCGTTTCCTGATAGACTATGACACTGTTTCATAATATGTTTTGTCATTTTTCAATTTAATATCTAACAGTCATAATTGATGATTTTAAATGCACTGACATAAGTAATGTTTCTTAATAGACATTTTATCTGATAGTACGAGGTACAAGGTGCAGAATACATGAGTCTTTCTAACTTCGACACATGCACTCCAAAATAAAAGAAAAGTGCGGCCTAGAAAAAATTAGCATGCAAGTGGTTGTGAGCGCCATAACAAAGAATCACTTATAGCATTTTTGAAAAGATAACCAACATATACAACTCGACACTGCTGAAGAACACATGAAGCATACTTAAATCCCAGAGTCGAGGACATCTTCGCACTATCAACACTATGAAGAACACATGCCAGATCAAGATAACTTTAGATACTCTATTTTTTATATGAGAACTCAATTTATGCATCTACTTCATCCTAGATGTCTAGAGCCACATAGACAACCACTCAGAGAACTTATAACCTTGTCTCATCATTTTTGATATGTTGTGTATCATTTTATTATCTTTTGAGTAGTGTGTGTATCTCTATAGACACACAATCTGTCTCCCACATTAAACTGAAGGATACAATATATCATTTCTCATATATTTTTGTACAAATTTTTATACACACATATTAGTGTGGAAGAGGTCCTTATGTGGCCTGGTAGTTTTTACCCATGACGAACTGTGGAAGAGGTCATGTGACCTGACAATCCTATGTACCGTTGTTAACCCCGATCCTGGGGGTGGATCACGTTTATCTATATAAAATTCTTGGTAGTATCTTATCACTAAGTGGTGTGGATTAGGTCTCAGCTTGAGACTGAACAACTTGTTTTATATCTGATGTGCTGCTTAATTTAGTCTTCTCTATTTTACTATATTTCTATATAATTTACAAATCTATAAATTTTATTTTATAGTTAATCTTGGAATAATGTTATAATTTTTTTCCATATTATAATAGCTTTAAATGTAATATTAATAACTGATATTATGATTACAAAGAATTAATCAATATTTTGAGAAGTTATTTAAACAGTCGAACATTCCTAACCGTATTACTTTGATTAACTTGCTGTATTAATCTTTGGGGAAATCATTTGGGAATAGTTTTTAAACATAAATTTTGAATAGATACTCAATTCACCCCCCTATTGAGTACTCTACTATAACCAACAACCTTGTTGTAACCATAACTAGAGTAATTAATGATTTTACTTTTTAATGCCTTGGAAATTTCCAAAAATTATAAAACAACCCCTAAATGGACAAAAATCGATATTCATAACCCAATATAATTAAATTGAGGAATATAACCTTTTTATAATTTTGAAACATTTATTGATGCATTATATATTATAAAATATCATTAATGTCAATTTTGACACTATTAATTTAATTTGACTTTTAAAAAATCAATATAAATACAGAACATGAATATATAACTTTAACTCAAACATAAAATGATTTAATTGATAACATAAATTTTGGATCATAATAATGTATTCAAATTACTTTACTATTAATATTTTTAAATGTATTTATTTTATTATCATTTTAATTATATAATTACTAAAACTATAATGTATAAGAATTTAATGTAATTATTTCATCCCTAAAAACTATTAAAAAATTTATTATATGAGGAAATATTATTTATCCTTCATATAATTTTTTATAACTGAACATAAAATATTTTTTTTGAAGTGAATTAATATGAAATATTTAAATGGTAGACAATCCCATTTTGTCACTTTAATTGATTAAAATATTATAGAGGTCATTATCTTTTAAATGTCTATGAAAATCGCAAATTTAAAGGATATATATGATATACGGTCTATATATAGACCAGAAATATGTTTTAGTATTTTTATGGTTATTATAACCATTATCTATTTTGATTATCTCCCAGTAAACTCTTTTCACCCTTAATTGTGGTAACATATTTTAACTATTTTTACTGTTCATTATGACCATTAATTATGTTGACCATATTAAAAAAATTTAATTATGAAGATTTAAAATATTAAATCCATTTTCCAAAAATTAAATCAAAATGTTGGCAGAATTTAATATAATATTTTACCTATAGATTCGATGAAATTTATTTCCCATGAAACTGTTTTTATATGTTTTAAAAAATTTATATCACAATCAAACATAATTTTTTTTATAATAGCATAAATTGTATAATAACTAATAAAATTGAACTAATTTTAATTTTAAAATCATTTATATAAAATAGATCTTTTTCATTTTCTTTAAATAAATTGAAAATTCACAATAAAGATTAGTATTTACATTATTTATAAAAAAAATCATTTCATAAAATTATACATAATTGATTATATGAATATTTTGACATGATTATTTAAAAAATTAAAACCTTTTTTTAATATATCTTTTAAAAAAATTTGTATAAATCTATCATATTATCCTAGCACAAAAATATATAAAAATCATTTTTGAAGAGAGATTAATTTATTTTTAAGCATTAAATGGCATATAAAATGAATGCATTTCTATTTTATTTGAATTTAATCAATAAATTTGAATTTATTAAGAATTTAATATATAAATACATTATAATGTGGTCAATACTATTTGTACCTTCCTATTCAGTGAGTAGGTTATAATGATCATATCTAAATAATACATTTCATCAGTGGCTTAAACCCAATGTTGTGTATCGTATATGCTGTCAAACATAATTTTCCTCTTTTAAAATGTCTTGGTGTTACATTCTACACCATTTTAATGAAATTTATTTTCAAAATTGGATCATTATCATAAAAATCAAGGGCTTTATATTTGAAGGTAAATTTTTTGAATACCGCTATCTAAAAATGTGTAAATAAAACAACAAATTTATTAGTTAGAAGGGATAGTTAAGTGGTCAACTAGAAGGATACAAATCTATGATCTGAAGTAGGATTTTTTTGAAATTTTAAAACATGTACATGGAGGAAAATACTAAAACCAAACTAAAATTTGAGAATTAATAATACAGGATAAGGATAAATGTAATCACCGAATGGACATAAATTTATGGTGGGTGAACAGACAATTGATTCATCATAGATGAATGTAAAAGTATAATGTTTTATTTTAAGATAATTTTAATCGTATTTTGGGATTTATTTACTATCAATATATTGAATATAAAAAATATACCTTCTTAATTTATTTCCTTATCATATAAAAATTTAGACCATTTTGATGTGCTTTGATCATTTAAACATTATTTTTTACTCTATGAAATTAATTCGGAGGATAAAATTTTTATGCCTCAAGAAATTAAATTATCAATTAAACTTTTATAAGATCCATTGAAGATTTAAATTTCATTCATTTATCTTTAAAAAATTTATAAAAAAATGGTTTGAATAAGTAATAAGACACAATAAATTACTGACTAAAACATACATAGTAACATAACAAGTTCATATTAATCCATTTCATATGCATTTACCCTAAAAAAATAAAAAAATATGTCTAAATAAATTTTATATTAAAATATTTATGAAGTTAAAGACTGAATTTATAAAATATTCATAGCATTAATCCCCCAAACATCACAATATTACTCTTAATGTCACAAAGAAAATATCTGAATATTGGGTCACCATGAAATCTCAACTGAATGGTAACTACCTTCAAAAACTGACTATATCCTCAACCCATAAATAAAATTCTAAATGATCTTATATAATCCAATAATCTAAAACTATAGTCTAATCCATCATAAATTACATGTACATAAAATCAAAAATAATTTTCATTGTTATGAAAACTATCTTAATTACATCATCAATTCCAATAAACTCTTTTCCCTAATTAAACATTACTACTATATCATTAGAAAAATATTAAGGTTTATCATTCCAACAATAATGTATATTACATAAATTATATCCTCATCCATAAATAACATCGATGTTCAGTGAAACCCTTCAATAAATTATTTTATGTGTAAAATGAAAACTAGTTCTGAACAAGCATGATATGTTTCTTGATTCATATAACCAAAATTTCATTGATGTAACAGTTCATCAACATAAATATAAAATCCAAATACATAAACATTTTGATACTTACACATTAATTATTGACATATCATTTTCCTTTATTTGGTCTAGAATTTTACTATTTGATTTGGGAATTGACTAAGTTAATTCCAAAGTTCCCCATAAAAATGGAATTAAACTCTTAGGTAATTTGTTACACTTTATCCTTCATCTCTACATAAATTTTTTTCCCCTTATATTGATATATTTTCTTATGTTCTTATTCAGACATTATTAACCTGATAGGAATTGATACGTATTTCATCTACACTTATTACCATGAAATCATTCATAAATTTCAATCTTAATATTATTTTACATGTTATCAATATCACCAAAGTTCATGTTTTTAATCATATATCCTGATGAATGATTAGGTATAATCATAATTACTTTATCTCTAATAACCATCAAATTTTATTCCACATAATCACCAAAATTTTCGTCACATAAAATTATAAAATGATTCCTCTTGGCTCCATCCATTGAAAAAAACAAAAAACATTTTATGGGAAACAATAATCATAGTATAAAAAACCATAATCATGGAAAATAAATTATAGGATTTCAAAATCATGACACCTTATTTTCAATCAAATAGACCATTGTTTTATCCAAGGTAATAAATAGTAATCTTATATTTAAATCGATCGTGATGGTCCATAATGTGTTTCTTAATATAAAAAATTATACCCAAGGGTGTCCAACAAGTTGTGCAGTAAAGTATATACTCATTCTCTAGGTGAAAATTGAGTAAATTCCCAATGCGCCCTTTTTAGAGTTTTTACACCTTAGAAAAATTATTATAGTGCCCGATATATTATTTTATTCAATATAGGTGTTTAATTTAATGTAATAACCACAATTCATTATTTTCCATAAGCTATGATATTATCCTATATAAATTTTTATCTTATGTGTTCATACTAAATTAATCTCATCTGAGTTTCCAAAGGTTAACTAAACATCACTCTGATACTAGTAGTAGTGACCCACCCATTTCAATCATAGATATCACATTATTTTATATTAATATTTATTAAATAACAAATAAAACCATGAAATAATCATAAAACTCTATTATCTTTTGAAACATAGGAATGTAAATAGTTGTTTATAAGTGAACTGAATAATCTCCCATCCATTTCTTCATAACTCAAAACTGTCTAAGATATGTCCTATATAATAACATTCTTTATCACCAAGGGTAATGAAACATATGGAATGATTATCATAGATTCTTATTACGGGTAAAAAGAGAGATATCAATGATCAAATAAACATAATATGAGAATAAGGGCACGATAACATGATTATAACATTTGAAAAAAATACATTATATATCAAAAACCATGATATTGATTAATGACATATATCATGGTATTTCATAAGACATGAATAAAAATGGAATAGAAAAATATGATCCATGATATCTTTTCATTGGAATATGATATATATATGTAGAATACATATAAACATAGAAAATATTATGTCAAGGATATCAACAAATACATTCATAACGTGTTAGGCTTGGTCTAACGACCTGTTTACCTGATTTTAAATTTAAAAAGATACCTTATTTATACAATAACAAAAAAAATATTCATGACATAAATCATGTTAGTTCATAAGTCATGAATCACAATGGAATAAAAAAATATGATCCATGAGATTATAACATTGGAATAATACCATGATTTGTGGAATGTATATAAGAATATGAAATATTATATAAAATAATTGAACCAAGACATTAAAACATGTTAGGATTATTCTATCCAAATTTTTAGCTGCTTTTAGATTATAATAACCTCTAATTTACCCTCCTTGTGGTTTGGGAAAACAGTAGGTGTACCATGTTTTTTAGGTATTGGGATAACCTCATGTTTAACCATACTATTTAAACAATGGATAACCTCTAATGTACCCTTTGAGATCATAGAACATTAATAATTAACCATTTCATTGGAGGGATATATAATTCATGTCCTAGGAAAAGAGTATTAAAAATCATACATATGTGTTTCCCAAAATAATTTATCATTTAATAACAACTGATAAGGAAATGAGTTTCATAAATATTTCATCATATCATACACCATGGGAAAGAAACTTGTTTCATAAACATCATGTTATCATAATATAAAAATATACCAATGAATAATATGGATCAAATAATTAGATCTGAAACCAAATAGATAATATGTTTTACAATGGGTTGTTTTCAATGATGAATAGAAATAGAATTATTAGGTCATTAAAAAATGTTTTTAGTAAAAAACCATCCCACTTTTAACATCACTTGTTAAAATATAATCATTTAAAAAATATTAAGAAAAGAAATTCTTTGATAATGAATTTGAAAACATATAATGTAATAGTAAAGTCTTTGAATATTCATGATGGTGAGAAATTATATTAATTTCCTACGTATTAAAATAATTACATATTTCACTTTTTCAATAAAAGTAAAATGTACATCATCAAGAAAATAAAAAGAAAAATTCATTTTGTTTTTTATTTCAAAATGAATATATTTTTAAAAATGACATTATATAATCATTGGGAAGTATTTTAAAAATTATTGAAAACATTTTTAGAATACATTTATATGGAATAATATTGATTTTTGACCAAAGAGAGAAATAATGTGGATTTTTCTTATAGTATTATTTTGGTTACTTTTCTTCTTAAGGTGTGGGGAATAAAAAGAATACTAGTAATATCCATAAATAACTAGAGGATTGAAAAACTCATTATATTTTTGAGTGGTAAATTAATATATTTCATTACCTGATGCACAATCCAGAAATCCAGCTAAATAATGATATTGTTACATAAATCCTTACCAGTTTGGTTACTACTCAATCATAAGACCCATAAAAGAAATAAAATTATAAATATTTTTATAACCCAAAATTTTCAAGTGAAAATTCATAAAATATATTCATGTATAGTATATAAACCCCCAAAAATAAACAAATGATGAATATGGAATGTGTAAAATAGAAATAGAAGTGAGATGATAATTCCTTACCTCAAGTTTCACTTGCATCAAAAGTTGCTTATCCTCAAATATTATAATATTAAAATTGTTAAAATTGTATTTTGTAATAATGTACATAAATATAATATAATAAATTATCTACTTGTAATATTTAAACATAAATTTATTAATAATTCATTATTAAAAGTTTCATTTCTAGGTGTAAGGTGTTCCGTTTTTCTTGTATGTATAGGTTCTGTAGTTTTTTCCCTTGGAATTTGATAATATTTCCATAATAATCATAATTATATTAAAGACATAGAGATCAAATTTATTCAATATATACATATTTATAGTCATCCAAAAAATATAGAAATACATAAATGGAATGCACTCTTTATAGAGATGGTAGGTCATTCATATGCATGGAAGCTATAAGAATTTCCTCGATGGATCGTATGAAAAAAAGTAAATAATTAATTCACCCTTTAAGAAACCTTTTTTTTATTAAAGGTATAATTTCTATTCATAGAAGTTATTTTTACCACCATCAATTTCAATATAAAATTGAAATGTATCACATTGCTTGGTTGATGGGTAGTCCACACAGACACGGGAGTGACATTAATATTTTACAATAGAATATATGGTCTGAAGGAAGATGTGGTATTTAAATTGCATAATTATAATTATTTAATAATATATATATATATATATATATTAAACTATCATTTTATCCATTTGGGAGTGGTGGGGATTGAAAATAAATTACAATTATTTACTATTCAGTTTCCCACTATACACATGATCGAAATGTCCATTTTCAATTTTATTAAAGGTCAGATGGATATAACTTATATTATTAAAATAATAAAATAAAATTATATGAATCATAATGTTTTTAGTATTTCATCATATTTTATTAATATTTTAATGTTTTTAAATAAAAAATAAAAAATGTTCAGTACAGAATAATAATAATTTTTAAAATAACTTATTTATAGGTTTTTACAAATTTCTTCCTTGGGGGGGGGGTTCTTAATATATATAAGGTATATTGGTCATTTTAATAAAATCAAGTATGGGGATTGGGATTGGATTTACTGACCGAAAAGGATTTTGAACCTTGAATAAAAGGGTTGATTATATGTCTTTTTATATATTACAAAGAGTGGTATTTTTATAAATAACCAAAACTATTCAATAATTGTATGTCAATTTCATTAAGTGATCCTCCAAAAATTGTTAAAAAGTGGCTTTGAGGGATGATACCTTCAATAAAACCAGACAACATGAAAACAAGATAACTTTTTTAAAGATGTTATTCCATAGTCCTACATGTTTACTCACATTCACCATTTTTTTATTATCATTTAATTAAATTTATTACAAAATTATCATATTAGATTTAATCTCTAATTTGGAATCCCTAAGTGAAATTAATTTTTATTCAAATTTATAGACCTTTTTCAATCCCTTTATTATTCACGTATTTATCTTTGATTTTATAATCACATTCATTCTAAAATATGGATCAAATTTCACCAATATATGTATTATAGTAACAAATTTGTTATAATTTTTTTGAGCATTTTAAAAATGTGAACATCCTTTGGAAAGAAAATATTCTCCATATTTTTAAAATATTTTCTTGGGTGGGTGATCTCTTTCTGTATATGTTTGATTGTGAAAAAAATAAATGTTACTGTTTGTTTACTATACTATTCATGATTTATAATAGTAAAATAGTTGATCTATCTTCTGAATCATCGTATATGATAACCCCTACATGGTAATTATTATTCCGCATCATTGATAGATAAGATTTATCTATTATTCATGAATACAGATATAATGTTTTCTACAACATTTTTTTGGAGGTATATCCTCCCATGAGATATTTTTCCAAGGTTATTGTTACCTAGAAATATCAATGAATAAAAAAAATTATTACCTCAATTTATCTTAGATTTAGAGATAAATTCTTTCTTTGATGAGGCCATTCCAAATATAGTGATATCTTATTTATTTCTATTCATTAAGGTTTTAATATATATATATATTATTGGATTACATTTATAGGGAACTCATAGGAATCATCAAAAAAATTCATAGTTCCATTGGGATAAAAGTAATATTAAAAAATATTAAAATATTTAGATTATTTATAATCATATCAATCTTTAACTATAAAATGATTAATTTTTTTCAACTAGAACCAAGGAAACCACACTATGGGAGTGAATATGTATGATTTATTTTAAACATTTTATACGTATTCACTTACATGATATACACACCTACTTTATGAAGTGATATAACTATAATTTTCTCATATCATATTTGATTTTCATTCATGAAATTACATAGTGGAAATAAAATACATGGCACCCACGAATTTGGTAATGGAGTTCACCTATATATTGAAGGAATATGTACCTATTGTAAATTTCATGTAATACAACAACCACCAATCATCTCTAATTATTAATTTAAATATTTTATGGATTGTTTATCCCTAAAACTATTATAATAACACCAATGATGTTACAAGAATATATAAATTTCATTTATTAGACTATAGAAGCATTGAGGTATTTAAAAAAAATACTAGATTTTGGTAGATCCTTTTTATAAATTATTATAAATATTGGAAGCGTCAGCATTAGAATAACTGTATAAGATCATTTTATTCAATATAAAACCATAATTAAGGCTCCAACATAGTCAAAAAATCACATGGATATCCTAAAAATAATTCATATTCATGATACAGAGGTTTTGTAGCCAGGATTTCTAACTTTATTTTCCAATTTGATAACAATATGATAATATACACGCCTCCCTCTATACTTTCTCTTATTTTTATTATAAATATAATATACTAATATATATTAGTATTGGAAAAATATTAGTACTCTTCAAGATAATTTTTTATGTTATGAGTCGTTTTGATTATCATCCTTGATATTTTTTAATAAAATATGTCATCATTTTACTATAAATAGTTCCACAAAATTTATTTATGTTCATCTTTAGTTTTAATATCAATAATATATCACGTCAACAATTGTTTTCAAATTTGTGAATTTAAAATAAAATATCGACACATAAATTTTATTTAATCCTCAATGTTTTATCCTCTATTAAAATAATTATGTAATTTTAATAATATATAAAAAATATTAAATAATTGAAAAACATGTTGTGATACACCCACACTAACCTAATTGATTTTGAACCAATAAAAATTTAAATAAGGGTTTAGAATGAAAAAAATTATTAACCAATTCTATTTCTTGAAAATATAATTATTCTATTGTGTTAAATCATTTTTATCTTACTCCTTCGACATCCCATGAAAATTCAAATTTGGGAAAATGTGTGAAATTATAAAGAAACCAATGTGACATATAAACCTAATCCATGAAAAAACCTATATCCTCAATTATACTCTATATTTTACTATGTATGGATCAAGTAATAATATTTTATCATTAATATGTTTAAGAATATTGTGAATATATCAGCATCGTTACATTGAGAAACAAATAATATAATTTTTTTTTTCAAAAAATATTATCTTTTGATGGGAAAAAATATATTAAGCATTACATCAGTAAAATAATTTAATTTTCAATATTTCTTTAAAAATTAGAATATTTTTTATCACCATCATAAATTATCATAATAATTAGTCAACCCATACATATCCCCAATGTGACTTTGGTATATTTTCACATTCTAATCTACAAGGTCAGTGAAACTCTTATGTAATTTGTACCATTAAACAAGAACTAGATACCCTTATATATTGGGTGGGAATTTAATAATGTTCAACTTCCACAATCTACCTTCTGAGTATTCATACAATTCATATTGAAATAAAATTTTACTATTAAATATTCCTAGAAATTCAGTTTGACTATTACATATCTCACCGCACTGTCCTAAACCATTTATTTAATTACTCTAATATAATACATATGAATTCTAGACATCTAAACTTCACTAAAAAAATAATTTTCCATATTAATTCTGCATAGAATAGATCAATTGACATTCTGAAATAATCACAACATTATAAATATTTTATACTCAATATCAAAATAAATTTGGGACATGTAACAACACCCCCATCAACAAAAATTCCTCACAAATTATTTCCAATAAATAAAGAGATAAATATTAATTCTATTTAATGATATCATCATGATATCCTATACGATATATATTTATATTAGCATAAAAAATTATGTATCATATTTATAAGGATGAATCTTCCCAGTTGTCATCGAAAAATATTAATAGAGAAAAATTATCCAATTAAAAATATACATCATGGAACTCATCTTAGCATAGGTATTTCTAAACAAGAAATATCAAAACTTAACTACAATCATTGAAAGAATATTCATACTCAATGATATAACATAAATATCATACCAACTTTAATTTCAAATAATTAGTAGATAAGTAGTATCTACGAGATTTCGGATAAAGTAGTTTGAAATATCTTTTTTATATGCGCAGATATATAAGAGTATCTCAATTAACATCATCTCACATTATTTTGTAAATGATTAATTATATAAACCTAAATCCAATATCCAGAATTATTCTTTAATCCATGTGAAATGTTCATAAGTCAATATATAAAGACACCTTGCATTAAAACATCAACCTTCTCCTCACAAATATTTTTGGATACTCTTTAATATTTCTATGATTCCCATCGCAACTCATTTAGATATCATTATTATTGAAAACATTATCCCATAGAAAATAAAAAAATCAATAATTAAAGGGATCAAAAACAAACTATACAACACCTAATCCTATAAATCAAATTTCATGTTCATCTACCATAAAAAATGACAAAACTTGTTATGAAATTAATAAAAACATCCACCTTTTTAGAACATTTCCAATGATGAATAAATAATTGACTCAATTACCAGGTCTAGATATAACGAAAGTATTCAGTATCTACTATTCATTGATATAATTAATAATATTGAATATGTGAGAATATGATGAAATTACTTAAGCCTTCTTATGTATATATTTTTTAAACCATAGGTAGATTCATCAATTCTTTACATAAGAATCTCGAGTAAATTGTTATATAGTATAATCATTTGGTTACTTAGGATAGGTTTTATTTAACACATATAATTATTTCCCTTATTTTAAATCTATTAAAATATTTATTTACAATTATAATAAGTTTATTAAATTATGATTATCTTATAAAGTATTTCTCATAATGTAATGTTATGGTATGATGATGATATTGTTATCTCTAATAGAATATTTTATCAAACTAGTATCATTTTTAAATTCAATTGATAAGGTCACTTATCGAATATTCTACCACTATATAGATGAACACCTTGAAAAATATCATATCCATTAGTGGTTCAAGTTCTATATTTAATTATTTATTAAGTCCATATTATTTTTCATTTCACCACTAATATATTTACCTATGAAATTGTGCTGATTTTTAGATATAGGATTCATAGATCTTTGATAAGACAACACAGTTCTCAATATTTAATAAAATAAACTCATATGTATTATTATTTTATCCTATATAATAGGGATTCCAATCAACGTATAACCAAATGATGAAAATTATTTTTTTACCAAACACTTAGGGATAGAAATTTCTTCTATGCCTAACATATGCAAATATGAGGAAAACCAAATTTTTTCAAAAACTACCCGAGTTGATGATTGAGGTCATGATATGTGTTTCATTGGAAAAGAATATAAAAATTACTATTTTAAATGGTATCCATACACACCCTCTGATCTCATATATTAATAATTTTTCAAATTTATAATCATTTAAATTTGAGTTATTTTCATTCTAAATAAATTATATGATCACAACATATTATTGTATAATTGTTTAATCAAACCATAACATGTGTTATAAATAAAAATTTGAAGAAAAATATATTTAAAATTATCCAAATAAATCTTATAAATATTTTTAATAAACAAAAATCATTAAAAGGATTAGAATCATGTCAAATCCATAATCACTTATGATTAAGATTGGATTTCTAGTTATCTAACAACCAATTATGATGAAAATTTATAAGCCACTAGGATAGTGAAAAACATTACCCAGTATCACTAAACCTAATGATACATTTCAAAACAGAAAATCCATTTTCATAACAATTGTGAAACATAATATGTGAAAAATAAAATGAATCTCTTAATATTATTCTATAAGGTAGAAAATGATAATATTGTGGTAAAAGAAAACTAATTCAATTATCATACCTATCATATAAATCTATTTATCCATTTTTAAGAAATTATAAGATCTATTTTTCAATATAAAATAATATTAAACTATATTCAAAATATGTAAATTATATTCATGAATAATGATTAGAAATTATGAAATGGGAAATTTTTATATTTTAAAAAATGTGATAAAAAATTATGAACAATCCATAAATAAAGTTATCATAAGTGATTTATAATCTATCTATTTATGATGGAAATTCTATAAAAAAGTTAATATGAATAATTAATATTTATTCTCAATATGAAGTCCATTATATTATTCATTATATGATTTTTTTTAAAAATATGATACAAAAGGAAATTAGTTTTTTTTATATAAATAATAAAAATAACCCATATTAAAACATTTTTTAATATTTTTTAATATAAAATTCTGATTAAATTATATAATAAATGAGGTATTCGTTTTGAAATTTTCAAATTAAATAATTATTAAAAACTAGTAATATTAAATATAATCTCCTTTAAAAATATCTATATTGTTGTGGGTTTCATACTCTATAAATTACCCATGTACTTTGTATTTATGTATTTTATATTTATATTATATATCTTCACATGAAATTTTAATTTTTTATATAATTATTGTTTAATATTAGAAAATACTTATTTAATAAATTTAAAAAAAAATTAATAATTTGAAAAATTATAATAAATTAATTTATTTAAACATTATGAAGTAAATTACTATTCCCAAATTATTTATTCCATTGTTTATGAACAGTTGGTGAATTATATAATAAAAATAATAATTGAAAATTAAAAATATAATAACATTCTCTTAGTATATCATATTTTAGGAAATTTCCTTATATAATAATAGATGGCTGATAAGATATAATACTGAAAAAATATTCTCAAATAACCATTTAAAATTTTATATAGATAATATAATTTTGATCTTTTGCATTGGATTCCTAATAATAAATTCACAATAACCTATGTGAAATTTCCCTTACTCTTCATTATAGTAACTATAAAGATCTTTTGAATTTATCCTAAGAAATTTGGCCTTTGTATGGTTGAACCCACTGTTCCTAAAATTCATTGTTAACAACAAGAATTAATATCTACAGGGAGATACAAAGCTATATTTTACCAAAATTCATTGAGGGAAATTATTCTACAATTGGCCTATATCATACATTATAACATTACCAAATCCACAGAGTACATTAAATAAAATTCCATGATATCATATATCATATGAAATGACACAATCATTAATTTAGATATAACATTCTACAATCCTTGATATAGATCGAATTCTATATCATATTTATTGATATCAAATATTATACAAACATGGAGTTAAATTATTCTTTCATTCCTATAATATTTGAAGAATAATAAATCATGGTAATGATTTAATATGACATATGGTTTTTTAAGGATCTAAGGATAGTTTATCAAAATAATATATTACAATTGTAACAAAAATCCTATTATTAACCATGCATGAATTAAAAGTTATGTATAATATGATTGATGAAAATATATAAAATTCACTATTTAATGTTTTTGAAATAATAGTTATTCATTGTTCCTCTTGAGGATATATCAGAGGGAGATTGTAAAGTTGATCCTCTATCATAATAAGGACCAAAAAATTTCATGTATGAATTTGACTCAATTCCAATGTATAAGAATTTATAATTAGATAATTTGTGAAATCATTAGGGTTCGGCGGTGACCAAAATGCATTCATAGAGGGGAATATTGTGAAAATATTTATAATTTACTTTAAATGTTTAATAGGTACTTAGTTAATGTACACGAGGTACTCAGTATCTCAATAATATTTCATATAGATCCTAGAGAACTACTGGATATATAATCGTTGTGTATTAAATGGGTAGTAGAGAATATGGCACTGTATACTAGCTAACCAAATGATGAAGTAGATCACTCCTTCTATATCAACCCCACATATATTGGGCCTGATTTTTATCTCCCTCATGGATTTAATTGATCCTCACATCTCTCCTTCCGAGCCTGATGCCTGATTCATGATGAGGGTTCTATTTTGAAAAATGTAATTCAATGCATTTCCTAGTTACACACATCTCTCAGTGATTCTGAGGTTTATATATCAAATAGATAATTTTTAGGGTTTGGGGATTATTATTGGTATTTTCTTGTTTATGAATAAATCATTGGTTGCAAGTAAATCCACAAAATATATAAAGATTATTACATAAATTCCATCTATGTTACGTTGTTTATATGCATTTGAATGAATTATCAATGAAGTGGGTGTGTCTGTTGGCCTAAATTACATTCCAATTGGGGTAAAAGTTATTGGGTGTCTCTAAAATAATATTCTTGAGTCCGTTATGTGTTGTTATGGGTAAAAATATTTAGATATTTCAAATCCTAACCCTTATCAATTTATTGAATATGGGTTATCTTATTAGGTTAATTAGGGATAATGTTAGAAGTTTGGGTTTAGTTATTATTAGAGTGGTTTTTTGGTTGGGTATTGGGTTATGGGCTGTTAAATTATTCAATTATTTAGGTGACTTATTAATGAAAATTGATAGAATGAGTATCCAAAATTGAATGCATTGGTTGTGACATGTAGTCTATCCTTTTGTGTTCATTATATCAATGTATTTCATTCAGTACATGTTTGTTTTTGTAATAATTTTTATTATTTCTTGTTTTTTAAAATTTAAGATTATATTTTATTGTTAGAGTAATGATTTTGTGACCACATGTAAAGTTATAGGAGGAATGCTCATATTTTGGTAGACCTAGATTATGTTTATTGAGGTTACCCTAGGTGAGATTGTTTGGTTGAATGTGATGTTTTACAACCTCCAAGAGTGAGAGGGTGTGGATAAAATTTTTATTTTAAAACTAATTTTATAACCTAACCTATGCATGTGTGCATGGTTTGGGATTTAAAATGGGACTTATTGTATATCAAACATAGAGTGGGAGAGTGTGAAATATGAAATAATGTGGATATTTTTTTGGAATTTTTTCTTGAGTGAAATGGATGTATTTTTGTCTAGGGATATGTTTGTGAATGTTATTTATCTTCCATAAAGAATTTTCATGATATAGGTATTTATAGGATTCGTTATGGCATTTTTATAACACAATGACTAAAAAAAAAAGTATGATTTTTATTACACAATCTCTTCCTCATGCTTCTAGAATTGGAATGATATAGGTATTTTCATCGTTCAATGTTCTGAACAAGAGAAAATTATTCCAGGTGCTTATAGTACAGATGGTGAAGATGATAGATGGTGGAAATTAATCAAAAATAAAATGCCTGAGGAAGAGATCAAGGCATTGGAATGAACAGATTTCAAGAAAACAAATTTGATAAATATTTTCCGTGCACCCTCTGCCTTATGATATAAAGGGACTTCTTTTCCATTAATAAAAAGGATGATGAATTTTTTAGAGTGAACAAGGGAAAATTAACAAGGCCTGGACGATATTCCTCTGGCCTTGTAGCTACCCCTAAATTCTTGGTTGATCGCTTCTTTGGTGGGATAAAACCAGGCTTATGGAAAGCCCCAACGATCCGAGAATTTGATAACTATGAGGAAATATTCTGATGTACCCTCAAAGTTGAAATGATGATAAGAGAATCTCAGGAGTATCATTGGGGTAGAATAAGAAATTGGACATTAATTCTAGTAGTCTGATAGATATATCCAACTACGCTATGAAATTCCATCACACCAGTTGCAAAATGTATGGAAAGAAGCACCCTAGAAATTTCTTGAAGGGGAATAGGAAATGATTTAGGTTTGGAATAGAAGGGAACCTGGAAAAGAATTTTCAACAAGAAAAAACCCCTACCATGATAGAGGAAAGGTATAATCTGTTCGATCCTCAATTCATTTTTCATTTATAAAACTACAAAAAAACTATTTTACCTTACGAACAAGTGCCCTAATCCAATTGTATTCTATGGCAACAAACAACCTCCAAGGAAAGAAGGGGGAGTTGTTTTATGTCACTATTACTGAATTGAATCCAGACAATTATGTGGTGATAAGTATGCTAGTTATTCATTAATGGATTGAAAATAATTTTTTTTATTCTTGTCTATGCATTTTTTAATAACCTGAATGTTTAGTAGAACAATCCAAACACCACCACAAATCATGGATATAGGGATGTCAGTGAGAAATAAATGGGGAAATTATTTCATCCCATGAATATAACTCCATCCCTGTCAAACTTTTTGTATTTAACTTCCTGTTGAACCTCATCATAATCCCTTCCGTGTAATTGGATGAAATTATTAGCATGGATTGAATTTACCTTTATAGAGCCAACATAAATTGTAGTTAGTGGGAAATCACTCTCCCTTTGGAAAATCAACCCCCTGGTTCTATAAAATTTTAAGGAGGATGAGTCTAATTTAGTACCAGAATCTCAAGCATTGATATTAAAACAATATAAGAAAGTTTATGTTGGTCAGAAGATGGATTCTAAGGAAGGAACTGTCCACGAAGACATTCTAATTATAAAGGAATTCACTGATGTGTTTCCCAATGAATTACTGGTTCTTCCTCCTAGAAGAGATGATGAATTCACAATTGATATTTTACCTGGGAAACTACAAATATCCAAGACTCTTTATTTTATGGATATTGTGGAGTATAAGTAACTAAAGAAACGATTACTAGGGAATATAGATTAAGTGTTTATACACAAAAGTGCTTCACCATGGGGGGCACTAGTCCTCTTTGTTAAGTTGATGTAAGGGTCAATGTGCATTTTCATTGATTATCATGAGTTCAAAAAAATCATGATATAGAATAAGTATTTTTTTCAACGAATTGATGACTTGTTTGATCATCTAAGTGGATAACAATACTTCTCGAAAGTGGTTCTACTCTAAGGATGTTACTAAGTAACATTGAATAAAGAGGATGTCCCCATGATTTCTTTTCCTACAATGTAAGATCACTATAAATTCATTGTAATACCTTTCAGGCTCACTAATTCCCTAGAAATCTTCTTGTACATGATGAATAGATTCTATAGAGATTGACTCGACAAATATTTGGTAGTCTTTATAAACTATATTCTAATATACTCAAAACCCAAAAAGGACCATGACGATAATCTAATAACTATACTAGAGACCTTGGGAAAGAATACTCTCTATAAAAATTACATCATTTGAGAGTAATGGTTTAAGGGAGTCTTATTTATGGGTCATATCATCACATGAAATGAGATAACTTTGGATCCATCTATGAAAAATGCAATTGAATGATGGTCGAGGCCAACATCTGTGATGGATATCCGTAGCCTCCTTGGGTTAGCTGGATTTTATCACCAATTTTAAGAAATTTCTCATGATTTTTAAACCCTATTACTAAGGTGACATGGGAGGGATTCATGTTTTCTTGGAATGTGGAATGTGAAGAAATAATCATGGATTTTAAAAGGAGGCTTATCACTGTGACATTGCTCACAAAACCCACAAGTAGAGAACTTTTTTTTGGTATTATGTGATGTTTTGAAGAATGTTATAGGTTGTGTGATGATGAAAAATAACAAATTAATTTCTTATGCTTCAATAAAATTGAATTTTCATGAGAAGAAATATCAAACACCTGATTTGGTGTTGGGTGTAGTGATATTCACTTTGAAAATTTAGTGACATTACCTCTTTAGGGAGAAGTGTGAAGTATATATGGATCACAAAAGCTTCAAGTATATATTCACATAGAAATTTTGGAATATACACCAATGAAAATGGTTAGAGATGATTAATGACTTTGACTTATCAATCCATTACAACCCAAGGAAAGAGAACAAGGTTGAAGACTCCCTAAGTAGAAAGGACCATGTGATTATATCATTAATGAAAATTAAAAATGATCCAATCTTCTTAGATTTGAGGAAAATGGGCATGAGATTCATAATGTAGGGAACAAGATCAATCCTTTCATGAATGATTTCTCAACCTCCTCTTTTGGAATGGCTAATGGATGCTCAAAAAGATGATGTGGGAATTTAGAAGAAATTGGTAGCAACTAGAAAATGGAAATCCGCAAGGTTTAAAGTTAATGAAGAATGAATTGTGAGATTTGGTGCAAGAATATGTTTTACCTAAAACAATGAGTCAAATAAAAAAAATTTGGATTATGAAAATAGTTATAATTTGTCCATTAACTTAGGAAATATAAATATTTATTGATATCTCTAAGAGCATTATTGGTGGGATAACATAAAGAAGGAGATCACTGAGTATAAATTTATATGACTCATATGTCAGCAAATGATGGAAATAGGAATAAGTATTAGGGGAAGATGTAACCATTACCCATATCAACACTGAAATTGGAAAAATCTCTATGGAATTATTCACTGGACATCCAAAGCCATCAAATGGAAACAATGCTATCCAGGTTTTGTGGATTGTCTTACAAAGACTTGAAATTTCATTGCAATTTGGGAGGAATTTTCATTGGATAAACTAGAATGAATATACATCAGAGAAGTGGTAAGGCTGTAGGGTGCACCACTATCGATTGCATCCGATATAGATCAAAGATTCACCTCCATGTTCTAGAAGAATCTCCAATACACTCTAAAGAATGCGATGAACTTCAATATGACTTATCATCCTCAATGTGATAGAAAATATGATTGGACTATCCAAACACTTGAGGACATGTTGAGAGTATGATCAATGGACCTCAAAAGATGATAAGATCAACATCTACTTCTAGAAGAGTTCAATTACAACAATATTTTCCATAAATTATCCAAATGGCTCCTTCTTGACCCCTTTATGGAAAGAGATGTAGAACACTAGAATGCTGGGGTGAAGATGGGGAGTGAAAAATTATACATTCATAAATGGTTAATGAAATGGTGGAGAAGGTTAATACCATCTAGCATTACATCAATGATTCTCAAAGCTGACAAAATATCTATAATGACAACTATCGATGAGACCTAGAGTTTGATGATGGAGGTATCATTTTCCTCAATATATCACCATGGAAGAGTGTTATAAGACTTGGGAAGCAGGTAAATCTTATTCCATGGTACATAGAAACTTCTAAGATCATTGATTTCATTAGTGTAGTGACCTATCGACTCTCACTTCCACAACACTATCTCAAGTACATGATGTATTCCATATATCACTATAGAAGAACTATATACCTGAACCATCTTATTTACTCAATCCAGTGGTGGTACCATTAGAGAATGAACCCTCCAATGAAGAGAACCTGGTGATGATATTAGATTGTAGAAAAAATGTTCTATAAAACATGACAATTCCACTCATCATGGGGTTGTGTTGAAACCAAAAGTTTGAAGAAACAATGTGGGAAGCTAAGGAAGTGATGAGGCAGAGTAACCTTTATCCGTTTTAGTGCAAGAAAAGGAAATTTAAGGGGAGAAATTTTTTATAGGGGGAATGTTGTAATGACTTGATATTTTATGAATAAAATTACATTTCCTTTAATGTCTTCTAGATATAGAATATTGTTTTATTATTATAATTATTGGGTTTAAATGACCATTATGTCTCATTACCATTGATAACATAGCTGTTGAACAGATATCACATGAGTAATGAAAATATAATGTTTTAACAAATCCGTTTGACACATTTAATGGAGTTAATATCATCATCCAATAGACTCGGTCCATATGAATGTCATTAGTTAGAGCTCAGAAAGGACATAACATCACAAGGATTCTATCTTGACTAAGACCAACCTAAGATTTAACATGTTATGCTGGAACATAATCGCATACGGGAGAAGTTCATGTTAATTTACATTTCCACTCAAGAGATTTTATCCGAGCCACCCCAAGAGTCTTTCACCAATACAAACCATAACCATAGGACTTATGTGGTTGTTAGTAAATTATTCTGTAATCCATTTTTATAAATAAAATTCATATTCCATCGATTCCATTATGATAATAGTATTTCTTAATAAATAATGATTTTTAAAAATTGAATCTTCATGCAAAAATTTTACTTTTTAGAAATATATACATTATTATATTAAACTAAGGTTACTAATAAAATATTATAAAACGAAATCTTATAAATTAAGATCATATCATCTCTTTATCCATAAATGATTAGGTAATCATTTTTATAAGGGTTATATTTTTTATACGATAAAAGTGAATGTGAATTTTTAATGAATTTTTTTAAGGACATAATGATGTATTGAAATAATTAATATTTTAATAAAATAAAATTATCAAATTTATTTAAAAATTATTAAATTTTTATATAATTTTTATGAAATCAAATGTAATTTTTATTATGTTGCGAAAACTATTTCTGTCAAAACTCAAGAATTTTCAATAAAGGTTAGGTTTTATTTTAAAATTGAAAATTCAAATATTTAGAAAATTATTTATATTAAATTAATATTATTTTTCAAATTAGGATGTCAATATTATCCAATGATAAAATTTTCATAATTTTCAGAGGCAGTCGAATTTTGCAGTTGAAATTAAATACCATGTTAATAAAAAATGTGTTTTATGACATTATAATGACCCCAAAATGATGTAATATGTACAAAATGGGTATTATAGGCCAAATATATGTTTTCACATTAAAATAATGTCATTTTAGGTTTGTTTTACTTATTTTATATAGATTTAATGAATCCTACAAAATGTAAAATATATTTTATGGTTTTAAATTCTTTTCTTTAATAATGTAGCTTAACTCCACATAATAAAGCTACTATTTTAATATTTTAGTCCATAACCATTATAAAATAATTTATTCCAATTCCCTTTGTAAAAAGGTATGGTAAAAAACCATGGGAAGGATTTTAGTTTTGAATATTTAATTATATAGATTCCAAAACCTATGTTTCTGAAATATGAAAGAACACCCCTCCCATTTCTGATATAAACCCACCCAAGATCCCACTTCTCTCTACTATAAATAATTTGAAAACGTCCCTTCTCTATCCTCCCATCCATTGAATCTTCACAAGTCACCCAAATATCTCAATAATCCCCTCTTAAGGGTCATGATGTTACATAGTCAAGTAAGGGATCCTAACATTCCATCCTTTCTCATTTTTATCCAAGTTTCATTATATTGTTACACAATATTATTTTCAAGTAATAATGAAGGGGGTATGTTTTATCACCTCCCCCATACTTCCCATATTATTTTTCTGTGAGGGGATACCCATTTCTCTCTCAGTAATCCCTCCCATTTACACCTGTTACCATGCCGAAATTTCATAAGAGTTATTCAATTTCTCCTCTTTCTTCATGATTAACTATTATGTTACACCTTATATTTCCAAATAACATGTTTTAAGCCATGTATTTATATTACCCCTTAATATTAATTTCATTAATATTTTATTAGATACCCCTTTTTATCTCATCAAATATTTGTGGGAAATTTGTTTTTCACATCATTAGGCTACCGAAATTGCACCGAAATTTGCATGACAAAATCATCGTGTAGTGAATAACATGTCCATTTCCCTATTAGAGGTATTCACCATTGTTCACATAGAGTTATTGATTATAGAATTTAATTTTTTTATTCTAGATAACATTATCGTTTAATAAATGATCGTGTTGAATGAATCCATGTTATATGATCTATGTGGCACACTTAAGCATGATATTAAAATGTTTACGAAGGGTGCACATTGATAGTGCTCCAATGCATTGGGTAATGTTTAGTGTAATGGTAAACCATGTGAAAGGAAGTTTTACTCATGATACTTAATTTTCAATTAGGGTTCACTCATTCCAATCCAAGTGCAATGATCCTTGGCTCATGCTAGTATCATGATGTATATTGTTTACAAATTTCCATGTTCTAATAACCAAGCTATATAATGCATTTATGTTCATGTTTCTCTTATGCTCTATTGATATGAAAATTTCCTATAATCTATTATATTATTCATGATATTCCTTGTATACTCCCTTATTGGGATTTATATCTCACCCTTTATTAAGTATGTCCTCAGTTTATCCCTTGCAGTGTTATGTATGAAGGAATGAGTTGGTCATGTTAATAATGATTGAAATAAAGATGTTTTATTTCATCTTACAAGTTGTTATGTAATGTCACTAATTTCCCAAGACACTATACCTCTCAATCATTAGTTTTTTATAAGGTTCATGTTTATGTAATAAAGTAAGTTTATATATGATATAAGGAGTATGGTTTTTATAAAGGGAATCATAAGACACAATGGGAATGGTTTCTATAATTGAAAATAACCACAAGCTCTTAATAAAAAAAAGAGAAAACCAAACTCAATATTATTTAAAAACATTACAGTATTTACATTTATAATTTATGAAACACAAAATGAATAGAAGATATTAACATAATTACCAGACTTAACCTGACAGACAGGTTACCTCTTTGTGACCCTGAGGGTCACTCACCAATCCACAACAAACAAATTCCCAAGACGATCGTACCCAAGCCAAAACCGGCATCAGAAACTAAAAACAAGAAAAATCTATAAGAGTGAGTATTAAAACTCAGTAGGTAAGACCAAGTAATTATATTCAAAAATCATTTTATTTAAATAAATATAAATTGATTAACAGGTTTGAAATGAAATATACAAATATATTTTTATCAATTGTTTTCATTTTAAAACAAACTACCACAATCTATTGCCTTCATATTATAATACAAGGATCAAGGGCAGAAGGAAAAATGTAACCAAATATAAAGTGATCATTTTTCATAATGGAGTAAAAAATAAATATTTTCTCTTTCAAAACATCTTCTTTGTATCCTTTTTAATAAAACAAAACATTTCCAATTCTCTATAAAAACACCAAAACCATGCATAATGTTCATGATTCCACCAAATAAGGAAATGACATAAACAATACTTATATCATATGAACATGGGAATAGATAGGAACTTATAGGAGAACCAGAATATACTATACATGTGAATTATCCTGAAGATATTCTCTAACAGATGACATCACAACACACAAAATCTCTATTTCCTCCCTACCTAGATAGATCGAGGGGCACGATCCCATAGCACTGATAAGAATATAACCCCATTCTCTAGACCCATTTCTAGTTCAATAACCTATACTAGTGTAACAAAAAAAATCAGAATTCCTATTTCCTATACTAGGTTCCCATGTTATGTTCTTAATGGGGTGTTCCAAACAAACTGAAAAACCTGCTGTACATACATGCTATCATATAAGTTAGACTAACCAGCACCACTCCATCCACCTCAAGGAGTAGTACCTTGCCTTAATTTAATTATTACCTAAGGGAGGTCCTATAATGAGAAAACTCCCATCTCATAGCCTAACAATAAACAATTAATCACTTACAAAATGGGTTTTCAAATTAATAATTTCAAATATGTCAAACAGGCCTCACACAATTTTCTCAAAAACCCTGTTTCACAAATAACCATACCAAACTATTTTCAAATACAAACACACCATTGGGAAACTATATAATCAATACAAACCACCGTTTATGTCTAAAATACATTTACAATGGCCAAAGATGATTTTTTTCAAAATCATTGTGTGAAAAAACCCATTTAGAAAACACCAATTGAAGCTCCCAAAGCTTCCATGATATTCTTCTCTTTGAATAACACAATAGCTTGTGTTGTACGCAACTTATAGTTCTAGCACACTACGACCAATCAAATTAGCCATTTAAAATGATGATATGAATAGTAATACCCACCTTTTGATTTGTAATAAATTTCATTTCTCAAAATGGACTTCCTTTTTGGATTCAGAATATCAAAACTATATTATAGTGAATTTTTGGTATTTTTTTAACAACATTTAATTTTTGATGAACAGTTAAAAACATTTCTTTTCTGATAAAAAATGTTTTTTTATTTAAATAAATACCTTTACAATTTAAATTTATTTTAAAATAAAAATAGACACATAATACCTATATTATTCCAATGTAATTAATTAGAGTCATTTTATGATAATATTAGATATATAAAATTTTGTTGAACTATTTAATGCCTTTACCCAACATCTAGGCACATTTGAAAATTAGAATAAAATGTAATTTTACCACTTCTATGAACAGAATTTTAAAATTCAAATAGACATGGTTTTCATCAGTATGTAAAATGTTGTTCAATAGGATGAAAATAATTTTTAGTGAATAGTTACTTTTGAATTTTATTTTCCATGATTATAAGTAAATACGGTAATTAAAGTTAAAATGATATTATATTTACCCCAACACATGTCCTAATTCTATAGTATAATTTTTGTTCGACCAAAATGAACCTTAGGAAAAAATAATATCATTTTGATGAATTTGGATGAGATTTGGAAAATTATTATATTTTATTTAAAGAAGTGTTAAAGTTGTTAGATTCAATGTTTAGTAACTAAAACATTATTAATATTGGTTTATAAATAATGTAAATTTGACTATAAATATTCATTAGAAAGATAAATAATATTTCCAAAATCATAGTATTTTATTTATAATTTTCAGGAAATAAATAATTAAATTTATTTATCACACTATTATGATGTAGTAATTACCTTATTAATGAATTATTAAAAGAATTGATATAATAAATATTTAGATAAATGTAAATTGAAAAATAAGATTTCATAAAAAAATTTGTGGTGAATATGACATGTTATTATTGATTCATTTTATTTTTTTGAATTAATACAGTTGTTATAACTTTCAAAAAACCCAAATACTAAATCGTGTCAAAATTGAAATAAATGAGTTTTAAAAACAAATAATAATTTATTAAATAATATAATATTCCTAAAAATATATGATTCAGTAACAGGACATAAATATTGTTAGATAAGTCATTAATTAACCACATGAGGTTCTCTTGGCATTTAATAGTATGCTAATTAAAATTATAGTGTAAAAATACAAGAATAAATGTTCAGAGTTAGACTATTTAACTAATGGTTAAATCTAATGTATAAGGTTAATATGGTGACCTAAAATTTTCCAAAATCTATTTTTTGAGAGGATTAAGACCCATCCCCACCATATCCTCAAAATAAAACCGTTTTTACAAATTATAATCTGAAAATAATTTTATAATAATATATTATTTCAATATTTTCCTAAAGTCCCCTCACTTCTATTATAGAAGGTACATCCCCTTCTCATAAATTCACACCTCCAAATCCATTTGTCTTAGCCAAATCCTACTCAAATAGCCTCCCAAATATCCTCAATTCATCCTAAAGGCCTTAATTTAATCATTAAGACAACGTATGGAGCCCTTTTGTTCAAATCAAAAGGTAGCACCCAAAGAAGAGGTAATTACTTCATCACATCTTTGAAAGATATTTTCTTCTTACACTTCAACATTCTTTGTCGTTTCCATACCAAAATAATTAATCAAGTACCTTATACATAATTTTATTTTATTATTAATATGGTACAACCAAATTCCTTATTCAATCTATCCTATGAATTAAAACGTCACCATGTGTGCGTACGTACATCTTACCTTCTCTACGTCGTGGTGAAGTTTTTTATTCAACACATCATTATTTAGATGTGTTTAGTAATGAGTATAATTGATTTAAATAATAAATATAACATGTAAATGATTCCTTATATATTATATACCATCCTATATCATAGGATTTCACCATTAATATAATGATATTGTCACTCGTGCCTACGTACAGCTTACCATCTTCACAATGCTATGAGATTTCATTCCCCATCATAAACATTCATGAATAGTATTTATATGATGATTAAAAATAATTATTAAGAACGTAATATGATTCTGGATATGAATCAAATATATCCTAGCCATAACAAACAAGACTTACATAACGAAACATATTATATAAAATGAATCAGTTAACACCTAAAAAATGATACCACTGAAATATTATTAAGAAAGCAATTTAATAGAATCATATATCATGTCATTTTTATGTATGTGGTTCTTGTATATTTTAATAACATATATTTAACCATTATACAAGATTTTAACATTCCATCGACTATGGAAATGTACTAGGTAAGGGTTAATTTTAAAATCTCTTTATTATCCTAGATTGTTTATATGTAAGCATCTACTAGGACATACTTATCATCCACATCCGTGTTTCTTAAAAATGTATTTCAAAACATTTTTGATATTTCCTAGACTATTGGTTAATGTAATTTATACCCTTTTTTGAATTTTTTAATAAAAATTCAAAGGAATATTTCCGTTGTTTTTCAAACAAGTTAATATATGACCTTTTCAACAAATTAATGAAATAATGATTTTTTAACTTATACGGAGGGTGCATATATTTTCCACTATTATAACACATTCGAAGCATCCCATACAATATTATAAGAATATTTTCAAAGTCAATGATTTCATTTCTTTTAAATGAGTTCAATGTAGAAGTTCATATTTTAGTCAAATAGTTTTTTGGATTAATTTCATCAATGTCAACATCCTTTGTTGGATTTAATGATTGTTTGATGTTGATTTATTATGAAATAATCATACATATTTTGTTGAAGGGTTTTTTATATGTTTTATGGTGGATGTTATTTTTTTACCATTAGATTTTATTGTTAAAGTATTAAAATTTTGTATGCTAGATTTAATACAAATATTTTTGTTATGTTTTTATATTTTAATACGAGGAATGCATTGTATGTAGTAAGTGATGGGTGGGGCCCAATAAAACCCCTCAGTTAATAGGTAGGTATCATGAGACAAACTAGTGTCTTGACATAATGCCTTGTCAAAATTTATATTTAGGGTTTTGGAACTAGGCCTTGACTATGTGGTTATGATGTCTGTGATTATTAATTTCATCATTATGAGATTATATATTGATATTACATGTGATTATTGAACTAGTAGAATATCAATGTGAATAATTAAATTGAATTATTTTAGTTATCATTTCTATATTATGATGATGTTAATTTTTAAATTGATTGTGTCTTAGTCTTATTCATTTCCTTAAAAGTTTATGCTTATTTATGATTGTTTCTGATATATTGTTATCCTTACTGAGCATCTGAGCTCACCCCTTTCTTGTGTTTCAATTTTCCTTGGCTATGAAGAAGTATATTATAGTGGAGCTGTAGGGATAAGATAAGGGATATGAGGGTGTTATAAGGAGAAACAATGTTGTATTTCTCATTTCATAATGTAATGTATAACTTATGTATGTATCTAGTAACTGCAAGGATACTAAACTGATTGGTATTTCGGGACATGATCACCGGTGATCATGAAAATGTTTTGTAATAATTCACCGACTCTGGGTAACTGGGGTCAGGGTTTTACAGTTGGTATCAATGAATTTTTAGTACAAGCAATGTAAACTAGATTTAGAACATCACTATTTAGAGAAGATTACCCTAAGATTGACATTGAGGATTATTATAAAAGAACATCTAAAATTTTGGTAATGTATATATTATTTTTGTTTTTCGAGAAATACATCCCTGTCTGGATACAACAAGTGGATGTGGTTTTGGAACATATGTATCTAGGAGTAAAAACATTGAATTTTTTTTTGGTCTTGACTTGGGGTATCCTGGTAATAAAAAACGGGCCTTACTGTGCTCCTGGTTTGACACTC
Organism: Viscum album; assembly: GCA_963277665.1. Taxonomy (NCBI): domain Eukaryota; kingdom Viridiplantae; phylum Streptophyta; class Magnoliopsida; order Santalales; family Viscaceae; genus Viscum; species Viscum album. The sequence goes on along the minus strand of OY728151.1, from coordinate 1,443,302,672 downwards.
CTAGGTGATATTATTTGGATAATTCAAATTTTCTCTAATAACCACTATGAAGGATTTATGAGTAATTACCTCATCAAAGAACATTTTTAATATGGATTATATTCATAAATTGTTCAATTTATTTTATTTATTTTTGGAATTATGCATTATGATTCATGAACTAATCTTGTGTATTCCATTGTTTAGAAATGGCACATAATGGGTGGAATGTAAATCATATCAACTCATGTAATACAATTAGTGATTTTTATCCTATTAAAGATAATTAGAGTGTATCTAGGGATACAACTGGTACTAAATATATTATAACCATACTGGGACAACTTACTTAGGTTATGAATAATAACCATACCTGTATGAAGTACCCAGATCCTCAACACAGAGGATCAATGTCAGATCGCTACATTAGGAAACAATAACAAACATTAAATGGGACTACAAATCCATTTGTATATGATAAATGGACAAGTTCCTTGGGAAAAATATTTCATGCATTGGGGAGTAGTGAAAGGAAAAAAGGGGTAGTGACAATTTATCACCTATCAAGAGATGTAGATCAATGTTGGTCATTAATTCAAAACACAATGAAGGATGAAGAATTGTCAAATATGGAATAAAGGGAGTTTAAAGATCTTTTTTATAAAAATAAATTCCTGATAAACATGGATTAGATATGGAAAGACAATTTTTGAGTATGAGTCATTAGGAGGATGAGAATGACGCAAAGTATAAGGCTAACTTTATAAGGATAATAAGGCATGCGGAAGATTATATTCATAACCCATAAAGTATGATAGATCAATTATTGTATGGGTTAAAACCATTTCTCCATCAAGCATTAGTCTCACAGTCCTTCTCATCATATGAAGATATTGTTTAATGTTCTATCATGAATGAAATTGAATTATCTATGTACTATGACTATATAATGAAGTAAGAGAAAAGAGTTATGCTGAACACTTTGGAAAAGGAAATAAATGGAAGATCGAAAAGTTGAATTGCTATCCTATAGTAATTGTGGGAAGAAACACCCCAGTACTTTCTAAAGGGGATGAATGTTTGTTACATGTGTGGAAAAAAAGCCTCTAAGCTCTTGATTGTAAGGGGAAGAGTGAGGCTGTCAATGTTGAATGCTACAATTGTTATGAAATCGAGAATTATTCAAATGAATGTACTAATCATCAATGAAACTTACCCCAAAAAAGGACAAGGGAAAAAATAAAAGCATATGTGATCAAAATAGATGAGGTTGAACTTCTTAATGACGTGGCAGAAGATACATTAATTGTTTTATCAAATATTATATGACACATTATTTGATTTTGGATCATCACATTCTTTCATATCTTCCATGTTTTCCACAAAAATTAGAAATTTCCAATTTGATTTATTAAGGGAGTTTCGAGTCAAAAATCCTAAGGGAAGTATCATAACAATATTGTTTTGTCAATCACTTACCATTACAGTATAAAACTGTGATTTTTCTTATGATCTTATTATCTTACACACAATTGAATTTATTATAATCCTCTGTATGGATTTTTTTTCAGACAATGATGTGAAAATTTATTGTATGAAAAATTAGGTTACAATTTTTGATGATGATAAGGAAACCATTATCTTTATATCAGGAACATCATTATCTGATTCTTATCTATATCCACCCCCATAATCTCTACTAAATTAAATAATTGGGTAGGAAGGGAGTTAAATAACCATGGGTGAGAAATAGAATGTACAAATAGGGGATGTACATATTGTTCATGAATATGTTGATGTGTTTCTATAGGATACACCTTAACATACCCTAGAATGAGAAATTGAGTTTTCTATTGACTTAAGTCATGGTTCTATGCACCTATCTAAGACCCCTTATAGAATGGCCACTATGGAATTAATTACACTATAGAATAAACCAGAATAATTTAGTAATAAAGGATTTACTTAGCCTAGTGTTTCAATATAGGGAGCCCCTATTCTTTTTGTTAAAAAGAAAGATGGATATATGAAGTTGTTAAATGACTACAGGGAGAAAAATTATATAAAAATAAAGAACAATTATCCCCTACCTCACCTTGATGATTTATTTGATCAACTACATGGAGCAAAATATTTCTCAAAAGATTGACCTTCTATCTAGATATCATCAGTTTTGCATGAAGCATGATGACATTACAAAAATAGAATTTCCAACTAGGTATGGTTATTACAAGTTTATAGTAAATCTTTTCTGAAGACTAACACACCCTATTTTTTAATGGATCTAACAGATATATTTTTCAAGGAATATCTTGATGACTTTGTAGTGGTATTTATTGATGATATCTTAGTTTACTCTGAAAGCTATGAAGATCATGAAAATCACTTGCACATAATTCTAATGAATCATAGGGGAAATGAATTATATGGGAAGTTTAACAAGTGTGAATTCTGGATTAAGGAGATTTATTTTCTTAGCCAAATTATCCCTAGGAATGGAATATTTATTTTTCCTTAAAAGACAAGGGCAATCCAATAATGGCCATCACCAATGAGTATAACCGATGTACATAATTTTATTGGTTTATAAGGTCACCATCGACATTTCACCTAGAGTTGTTCCCAATTGGATAACCCATTATCCATGCTCACACATAAAGGGTAAAATTTATTTTGAAAAAAAGAGTGAGAAAAATGATATTGAAGAATCAAATAAATGATTAGTGAGTGCTATTATATTGAATCTACCATCAATGAATGATGGGTTTGTTATTATTGTGATGAATCAATGAAAGGACTTGGTTGTTTCCTAATATAGAATGATAGAGTTATGGCCTATGCATCATGATAGATAAAAATTAATTAACAAAACTATCCAACTATTGATCATGAGTTAGAAGCTGTAATATTTTCTATGAGGATATGAAGACTCTATCTCTATGGTGAAAAAAAGAGATATATACTGATTAGAAGAGTTTGAGGAATATTTTCTCATAGAAATAAATAAACATGAGGTAAAGTTTATGGATTGAACTAATGAAGGATTATGGTTTCACAGCACACTACAACCTGGGGAAGGCTAATAAGGTGGCATATGCTTTGAGAAGAAAAGATCATGGAGTTCTGAATAATATGAGAGTTGAAAGGGATCCTATGTACATTGATCTTGTAAATATTGACATGGGAATGATCATGGAACATGAAACATCGATATTGTTTCAAATAGTTATCAAACCATATTTACTAGAAAGGATTAAAAGTTCCCAGACTAATGATGAAGAGTTTCAAAAGGAAATTAAAGCTGTGAGTGATTGGAGATTGATTGAAATCATATATGAAGATAGAGTTTTGAAATTTTGGAGAAGTATTTGGGTTCACAATATACTTGATCTAAAAAGGTAATTTTTGGTTGATTCTCATAGATCCAATTTTACTATACCACCTGGTGGCACTAAGATGTATAGAGATTTGAAAGAAAATTTTTGGTTGGACCACAAGAAGAGGGAGATTTATGATTATGTGTCAAGATGTATAGTTTTCAACAGGTGAATGCTGGAAGAAAACATCCTAGAGGAGTAATGAAACCTCTTCCGATAACTAAGTGTAAATTAGATGATATTACGATGGAAGTTGTCATATTAATACCAAATATTCCTAGAAGGAATGATGCAATATGGTTCATTATCGATCGTCTAAACAAGTCAGCACATTTTCTTACTATAAGAGAATATTAAACACTTGGACATTTAGAATGAAAATATATTAATGATGTTGTAAGACTTCATGTTTTATTCCAATCAATTGTTTCTGATTGTGATCCCCATTTTATATTATGATTTTAGAAAATTCGTTAGAAATACCTAGTTACTAAACTTCGTTTGAGCACTGCATAACACCCTCAAACTGATGGATAATTAGAACTGACAATTAAATAAATAGAATATATTTTGAGATCTTTCTCACCAGACTTTCAGGGTACGTGGGATCAGTATTTACCTCGGGTATAATTTTTCATTAACAATAGCTTCTATTAAGGTAATCGGATGGTAGCATACATAGCGTTATAGGGAAAGAGATGTTGCACACCAACCTATAGGGATGATATTGGTGAAAGAAAACTTGTAGACACAGAACTTGTTAAGGAAACAATGGAAAAGGTGAATATTATCTAAACCCAAATCAATGCATCTCAATGTAGGCAAAACATATATGCCAATAACCGAAGGACGGATTTCGAATTTCAAGTAAGAGATCATGTTTTCTTGATGGAATCTCTATGGAAGGGTGTTATACTCTTCGGTAAAAAGGGTAAATTATGTCCCATGTATATCAGACCTTTCTAAATTATAGAATGAATTGGGGTTTTAACTTACTATATGGAAATTCTTTCATGTTTCTCCAATGTCTATGATGTGTTCCACATATCACTGTTGAGAAAAAACATGCCTGACTATACTCATGTTCTCACTTATGAATAAATAGAGATGGAACATGTTCCATCCTTTTGTGAAGATCCCTTCAAGATTATTGATACCAGAGAACAATGTAGAGAAACTAGATGACTTTTCTCGTAAAAGTTCTCTGGAGAGAAATCAAAATCGTAGAGGAATCGTGGGAACTAGAGGAACTTTTGATGAAAACCCACCTGAATAATTTTATGCATTAGTATTATAGAAATTTTGGGGATGAAATTATTTGATGGAGGGAAGAATGTAACATGCCAAGCTCCCATTGTATGCATCTCTTTTAATAATACAATATCTTACATTGTACGTAGCTTCATGTTCTAGCACACCATGTCCAATCAAACTAGCTATTTAAAAACCTGTTATGAATAGTAATACCAACTTTTTTGATGTTTTATAATTTTTTTTCAAAATGGACTTCATGTTTGGATTTGGAATATCAAAATTATCTTATAGTGAATTTCTGAGATTTTTCAAAAAACATTCAATTTTGGATGAATAGTGAAAAACACTCCGTTATTATTTAAATACAAAATTCTATTTAAATAATTACTTTTTTATTTTAATTTTTTAAAAGTAAAAACAGATACATTATACATATATTAGTTCAATGTAATTCATTAGATTCATTTTATAATAAGACTATATATATATGTATAATTTTATTGAACTATTTAAAGTCTTTTACCCACCTTCTAGGCACATTTGAATATTTTCCTAAAATATAATTTTATTGTTATGGTGAATTGAATTTCAAAAATTTGATAGACATGTTTTTTATCAGTAAGTAAAATGTTGTTCAATAGGATGAAAATAATTTTTGGTCAACAATAACTTTTGAATTTTATTTACTATGGTTAAAAGTAAATAGTGTAATTAAATGTAAAATTGATTTTATAATTACCCTAAAAATGTTATAATTATATTGGATATGGTCATTTCAAACAAAATTAACCTTATGACAAAAATATGATCCTTTGTGCCACTTGAATTAGACTAGGACATTTATTATATTTTATTTAAAGAAGATTTAAAAATGGTAAATTAAATGTTTAGTAACTAAAACATTTTTAATATAGGGTTATACATAAGGTAAATTATACAATAAATAATCATTAAAAATATAAAAATACTTCCCACATCATATTATATTTCTTATAATTTTTAGACATTAAATAATTAAATTTATTTATGACATAATGATGATTATGTAATTACCTTATTAATGAAAGATTAAAATAATTGATATTATAAATATTTAAATAATTGTAAATTGAAACATATGATTCCATCCACGAAATTTATAGGCTCATATTACATGTTAGGATTGATTCAATTTATTGTTTTTGAAGTAATAAAGTTTTTATGACTTTCAAAAAAATAAAAAACTAAATATGGTCAAAATTGACATAAATGAGTTTGTAAACAAATACTATTTTATTAAATGATATAATATTCCTAAAAACAATTATTATAAAAATTGAGATAAATAAATATATATAGGTCATAAAAGAACCACTTAAGGTTTTTTTGGTGTTTTATAGTATGTTTATTAACCATATAGTGTAAGAATACAAGAAGACATGGTAATTGTAAAACTATTTAACTAATGGTTAAATATAAAAGATAATGTTAATATGGTGAGATAAACTTATCTAAAACATATTAGTTGAGTGTATTTTTTCTCCTCCACACATTATCCTTGATCTTAATCAATTTTTACCTATTATAATAAGGAAATATTTTTTTAATAAAATAATATTTCAAGATTTCCCTAAAGTGACCCTTACTTCTCTTATAAAAGGGTACTTCCCCTTCTCTTAAAGTCACACCTTCAAAGCCATTTTTCACAACCAAAAACATCTCAAATATCCTCCTAACGACCCTCAAATCATTCTAAAGGAAATAAAATGATCATAAATCCAACCTACGGAGTCCTTTTTTTAAAATAATAACGAAACACCTGGAGAAGAGGTAATTATTTCATCACCTCTTTCAAAGTTCTTTTCTTCTTCCAATTTCTATTTGTTGGTTATTTCCATACCAAAATAATATATCCAGTACCATATAAATACTGTGAAGTTATTATAAATATGTTATAACCATATTCATTATTCTATCCATCCTATGAATGAATAGTCACCATACGTGCGTATGCATAGCTTACCATCTCCACATTGTGGTGTAGTTTGTTATTCAACACTTAATTATTTGGATGGGTAAAATAATCAGTATAATTGTTTTAAATAATAATTAAAACATGTTAATGATTCATTATATATAATATATCATAACATTTCATACTATTTTACCATCAATAGAAAGATATTGTCTCTCGTGCGTATGTACGACTTACCGTCTCAACAACGTGATGAGATTTCATTCCCCATCATAAAAATTCATGAATAATTTTATTTTGATGATCAAAAATAAGTTTTAAGAACCTAATATCATTATTTAAATGAATCAAATATATCCAATTCATAAGAAACATGACTTATTTAAGAGAACATATAAAGGAAAATAAATCAGTTTACACCCAAAACAATTAAACTACTGAAATATTATTAACAATGAAATTTTAATGGATCATATATTATATCATATTTATGTATGTGGTTCTTGTATAATTTAAATAAAATAATTTAACCATTATACATGAGGTTAATGTACCCTCGACTAAGAATAAGTACAAGGTAAGGTTAAATTTTACAATATCTTTATTATCAGAGGATGTTTATATGTAAGTATCTACCATGACATTCTTATCATCCACAACTGTGTTTCTTAAAAATTTATTTCAAAACATTTTTACTATTTCTTAAAATATGGGTTAATTTCATTTAAACTATTTACTTAATTTTTATAATTTTTTTTAAAAGGTATATTTCCATCATTTTCCAAACAAGGTACTTTATAACCATTTCTACAAATTAATGAATGAATTTCTTTTAACTTATATGGATGTTGTAGCTATTTTCTGGCATTATAAGTCCATCAAAGAATCCCTTAAAATCTTATAAGAATAATTTCCAAATAAATATTTGCTTTAATTTTAAATTAATTCAATGTAGATTTAGATATTTCACTGAAATAGTTTTTGGATTGATTTCATCTATTTCAACATCATTTTTTGGATTTTACGCTAGTTTGAAGTTGAATTATTATGAATCAATAGTCCATAATATATTAAATGTTTTTTGATATGTTTGACTATGGATACACTATTTTTATACCATTCATGGTTTATTTTTAAAGTATTAACATTTAGTATGATAGTTTTAATACAAATGTTTATGTTAAGTTTCAATATTTTCATATGTGGAATGCATTGGATGTAGTAAGTGATGGGCATGGCCTGATATAGCCCCTCGATGCATCAGTAGGACTCAGGAGACAAACTAGTGTCTTGGCACAAGGCCTTGATAGATTTTATATTTAATTTCTTGGTAGAAGGCCTTGATAATGTGGTTATGATGTTTGTAATTATGAATTCCATCATTATGAGATTAGCCATTGATATTACATGTGATTATTCGACTCATAGAATATCCATGTGAATAATTAAATATAATTATTCAATTAACATTTCCATATTATACTGACGTTTATGTTTAAAAGTATTGTGTTTTATTCTTATACATTACCTTAAATGTTAATTCCTATTTATGATTGTTTCCGCTATATTGTTATCCTTACTGAGCATCTGATCTCACCCCTTTTCTAGGTTTTATTTTTCATATGATGTTAAGATGAATATTATGAATGACCTGTAGGGATAGGATAATTTCTATGAGTGTGTTCAAATGAAACATAATGTTGTTTTTTATCATTTCATAATGAAATGTAAAATATATGTATGTATCTAGTACTTCCAAGGCAACTAAACTGATCGGTCTTCTGAACTTGATCTCTTGTGATCATTCAAATATAATGTAATAATGCATCGACTATGCGTAAATGATGTCAGGGTGTTAATGTTTGTATTAGAGGATTTTTAGTACAAACCATGGAAACTAGATTTATAAAAACTCTCATTATATAACATTACCCTAAGATAGATTTTGAGTATTAGTATAAAATAATATCCAATATTTTAGTAATTTAGATATTATGTGGGTTTTAGAAGAAATAATTACATGTATGGATACTACAAGTGGAAGGGGTTCTAGAATAGATTTACGTAGGAGTGAAAACTCCGACGATGTGTTATGGGATAGACCAAGAGTATCCTGGAACCCGATAATGGGCCTTAATTCACACCTAGTTTGAAACTCCCAGGGGATATGCTTAAGGTAATCCACATTTTCTCTAGAAACCATTATGAAGAATTAACTATTGAATAATTCCCCAATGAATTTTTTTAGGAATACAGATTATATGCATAAACAATTCAATTTATCTTATGTATTTTTGGAATTATGCATTGGGATTCATGAAATAATATAGGATATTCCATTGATTTGAAATGGAACCTAGTGGAAGGAATGTGAACCATTTAAATGCACACAATCCATGTAGCGATTTCCCTCATATTCAAGATAATTATAGTGTAGATAGTGATGAAACTAGTATTGAACATATTTTAACCATACTGAGAAAACTTTCTCAGGTTATGAATAATTACCTTACTCGTATGGAGAACCCTAATCCACAATGAAGAGGATCAATGTTAGAATTCTTCATGAAGAAACAACCACCAAAATTCAATGGGACTAAAAATCCATTTGTATTTGAGCAATGGATAAGTTCTGTAGGGAAAATATTTCATACTTTGGGGAGTAGAAAAAGGGAAAAGTGGTCATGGATGTTTATCAACTCTTAGGATATATAGATCAATGGTGGTCAATAATTCAAAAAAAAAGGATGATGAAGAAGTCTCAAATATGGAATTAAGTGATTTTAAGGAGATTTTATTAGAAAAATACATTCCTCATGTATATTGAGTGGATATGAAATGAAAATTTCTGAGTCTGAGGAAAATAGAGGATGAGAATGTCTAAAAGTATGAGGGTAACATTACAAGGATAACATGGAATGCGGCAGATTATATATGTATCCCAAGAAGTAAGAATGATAGATTATTTGATGGGTTAAAACCATTTCTCCGTCGACCATTAGTCTCACAATCCTTCTCATCATACGAAGATATTATCACATGTGTTATGACGATAGAAATGGAATTATGTAATTATTCTGACAATAAAATAAAGAAAGAGAGGAAGAGATCATTAGAACTCATTGGAAAAGGAAATAAAGGAAAGAAGGGAAAAATTTATGTTCCTGCCTATAGTAATTATGGGAAGAAACACCCCAGTACATGCCTTAAGGAGATGAGAGTCTGTTACAATTATGGAGAAAAAGGCCACCAAGCTTGTGATTGCAAGGGTAAGAAAGAGGTTTTCATTGTTGAAAGATTCAATTGTGAGGAAGTGGGGAATTATGCCAACGAATTTCCTATGCATCAAGGAAATGTACATTAGAAAAGGCCAAGGGAGAGAGGCCAACATATGCGATCACAACAGTTGAGGTTGTAGTTCCTAATGACGTGATGGAATGTACTTTAATAGATTTCTCAAAATTAGCCAATGCTTTATTTGATTCTAGATCATCGCATTCTTTCATATCTTGCTAGTGTGCCAATAAAATTAGATATTTCCAATTTGACTTATTAATGGAGTGATCAGTAAAAACTTCTAATGGATGTATCATAACATTATTATTATTTCAATAAGTTACCATTATGGAATATAAATGTGATTTATTTTCTAATATTATTATCATAACTTTGATTTAATTTGATATAATCCTTAGTATGGATTGGATTTTAGACCATGATGCAAAAATTTATTGTAAGAATAAGGATGTTACAATTTTTGATAATGACAAGGAATCCCATATCGTTAGAGAATAAGCATCACCATCATATTCTCATCTACATCCACCCCTATATCTTTACTAAATTCAATTATTGGGGAGGAAGGGAGTGAAATAACTATGGGTGAGGAATGGAATGTACAAATAGAGGACATGCATATTGTCCTAGATTATGTTGACGTGTTTCTAGATGATTTACCTTGACATCCCCTGTAATAATAACTCGAGTTTTCCATTGAATTAATTACTAGTTCTATGCACATATTGAGGACCCCTTATAAAATATACACTGCGGAATTAGTGGAACTAAATAAAAAACTAGAGGAATTGAGTAATTAAGGATTTATTCACCCTATTGTTTCTCCATGGGGGGCCCTGTTATTTTTGTTAAGAAGAAGGATTTATCTATGAGGTTGGGAATTGAATATAGGTAGATCAATGCTATAATAATGAATCCCAAGTATCCCCTACCTTGAATTAAGGATTTATTTGATCAACTTCATGAATCTAAATATTTTTAAAAGACTGACCATTGATCTGGATATCATCAGTTGTGCATGAAGAAGGAAGACATTCCAAAGAAAACATTTCGAACTAGGTATATGAGAATTATGAGTTTACAGTAATGCCTTTTGGAGTGAATAATTCACCCTCTGTTTTCATGGATATAATGAATAGAGTATTCAAGGAATATCATGATGAATTTGTAGTGGTATTTATTGATGATATCTCAGTATACTCCAAAAGCTACGAAGATCCTAAAAATCACATGCGAACTATTCTAAAGACTCATAGAAAAAATGAATTACATGGGATGTTTAGAAAATGTGAATTATGGAATCAAGATATTTCTTTTCGTGGCCATAGTTTCTTTAAGGATTGAATATATGTTAATCCTTCAAAGACAAGGGAAATCCATTAATTTCCATAACCAATGATTATAACTGAGGTACACATTTTTATGGGATTAGCAGGTTACTATCGGTGTTTTTTCATTAATTTTTCCTAATTTGATAACCCTTTAATTATGATCACATGTAAAGGAGTTATAATTGTATGTACAAAAGAGTGTGAAGAATATATTGAATAATTAAATAGAAGAATAGTAAATTCTTAAATCTTGACTCTACCATCTGGGAATGATGGGTTTTTTATTTATAGTGATTCATAAAATAAAAGACAGATTTGTGTCCTTATGCCGAATGATAGAGTCATTTCTTATGAATCACGACACACAATAATTTATGAACAAAAAAATACCACTTATGATCTTGAGTTAGAAGCTATAATATTTGATCTGAAGATATGGTGACCCTATCTCAATGGTGAAAAATACGAGATATATACTGATCACAAGGGTTTAAAGTATATTTTCTCAGCTAAAGAACTCAACATGTTTAAAAGGCGATGGATTGAACTACTCAATTATTATGATTTCACAATACACTACCACCTTGGGAAGGAAAATAATGAGGTAGATGGTTTGAGTTGAAAAGATCATGGAGTTATAAACAATATGAGAGTTGAAAGGGATCCTATATACATAGATCTAGTAAATATGGATATTGGAATGATCATGGAAGTTGAAACATCAATACTTTTTCAAATGTTTGAAAAATCAATTTTACAAGAGGGGATAAAAATTTATTAGACTGATGATGAGGAGTTTCAAAAGAAAATTAATGCTATGAGTGACGAGAGATTTATTGAAATCATATATGAAGATTAAAATTTGAAATTTGGGAAGAGGCATTGTGTTCCCGGTATACATGATCTAAAAAGGGAATTGTTGGATGATTCTCATGTCTCTAATTTATCTATACACCATGGTATCTTTAATATGTATAGAGTTTTGAAGAAACATTTTTTGTGGCACAACATGAAGAGGAATATTGATAATTATTTGTCAAGATGAATCATTTATCAATAGGTGAAGGCTGGAAGACAACATCCTAGTGGAGTCTTGCAACCTCTTCCCATACATTAGTGGAAATGGGATGATGTTACGATGGAATTTTTTATGTGGTTACCAAAGAAAAATAGAAGGAATGATGCAATATGGGTCATTGTTGATCGTCTTTCCAAGTCATCACATTTTATTTCTATAAGAGAATATTTAACACTTGAACATTTATGAATAATATATATTAATAAAGTTTTAATATTTCATGGTTTTCCTCTATCGACTGTTTCTGATCATGATCCCCATTTTACATCAACATTCTAGAAAAGTGTTCAGAATGGCCTGGATCGGGAACTTCATTTGATAACTATATACCACCCTCAAACTGATGGACAATAAGAATAGAATACTCAAACCTTAGAATACATGTTGATAACTAGCTCACTTGACTTTTACGGTATGTGGGATCAGTATTTACCTCTTGTAGAATTTTCTTAAAACAATATCTTCCATTCCAGTATTCAGATGGCACCATATGAAGTGTTATATGGAACGAGACACCACACACCAATTTTTTGGGATTATGTTGGTGAAATAAAGCTTTAATTCCCCCATAACATGTTGAGGAAACAATGGAAAAGGAAAAGATTATCCAAACCCACATCAAATCAACTAAAATTAGGCAAAATAGTTATGCCGATAACCGAGGGAAGGATTTGAAATTTCAAGTAGGAAATATTTTTGTCATGAAGGTATCTCCATGGAATGGTGTTATATGATTTAATAAGAATTGAAAATTATATCCTAGGTATATCAGACCATTAAAAATTCTAGAACTAATTGAAGTTGTAGATTAATGTTTGGAAATGACGCTATGTCTCTCCAATGTTCATGATGTGTTCCACCTATAAATCTTGAGAAAATACATGCCTGACCCGACAAATGTACTCACCTATGAAGAAATTGAACTAGAACCAAATATGTCTTATTGTGAAGATCCTATAAAGATTATTGATACCATAGAAAAAGTGTTGAGAAACCAGATGACTAGGCTAGTAAAATCTCTTTGTAGAAACCATAAAATGGAAGAAACAACGTGGGAACCTGAGGAACATTTGATGAAAAACAACCTAAATCATTTTATGCATTAATATTATAGAAATTTCATTGGCGAAATTATTTGAAGGAGTGTTGAATGTAACCACCCATGATACCATGGTACGCTTCTCTTTGAATAATAAAATAGTTTGCGTTGTACATAGATTTGAGTTCTAGCACACCATTACTAAACAAAATATCCATATAAAAAGCAGTTATGAATAGTAATACCCAAATTTTGAGGTTTTATAAATTTTATTTTTCAAAATGGACTTAATTTTTGGATTCTTAATATCAAAATTAGTTGATGGTGAATTGTTGGTATTTTTCGGAAAACATTCAATTTTTAATGAATAGTGAAAAATGATTTGTTATTGTTTAAAACAAAATTTTTATTTAAATAAATACTTTTTTAAAATGAATTTATTTTAAAGTAAATAGAGATATATAATACCTGTATTAGTACAATATAATTCATTGGATTCATTTTATAATAATATTAGATATATAACTTTTTATTGAACCATTTAACATCTTTTACCCAACTTCAAGGCACATTGGGAAATTTGCATAAAATATAATTTTACCGCTTCTATGAATTGAATTTAAAAAATCCAACACAAACTATTTTCATTATTAATAAAAATTATGTTCAATAGGATAAAAATAATTTATGTTGAATATTAAAATTTTAATTTTATTTACCATGATTAAAAGTAAATATGGTAATTAATGTTAAAGATGATATTATAATTACCCCAACACATGACCTAATTATATTGGATAAGAATTTTTTGACCAGAAAAAACCTTAGGATTAAAATATTATCCTTTTGATCCACATGGATTAGATTAGGACATTTACTAAACATTATTTAAAGAAAAGCTAAAAGTGTTAAATTCAATGGTTAGTAACTAATTTTTTTTAATATAGTGTTATTAATAAGATAAATTTGACTATAAATATTCATTAAAAAGATAAAAAGATTTAATACATCATATTATTTTATTTATAATTTTTAGACATTAAATAATTAAATTTATTTATGATTCAATGATGATGCAATCTATTTTTATGAGGTAATCTTTCAAAAAAACCAAATATTAAATAGTCCAATAATTGACACAGATGAGTTTCTAAAACAAATACTTTTTTATTAAATGATATAATATCCAAAAAATATATGATTTGGATGAAGGACTTAAATAATTTTAGATATGTCACTATTTAACCACTTGAGGTTCTCTTGGAATATTATAGTAAGTTTATTAACCATATAGTGTAAGAATACTAGAAGACATGGTAAGAGTTAAACTATTTAACTAAGGGATAAATCTAAAAGATAATATTAATATGGTGACCTAAACATGTCTAAAACTTATTGGTTGAGAGTATTTCGATCCATCCCCACGTTATCCTCAAAATAAATCTATTTTTACCTATTAGAAACCAAAGAACATTTTATAATAAAATAATATTTCAAGCTCTTCCTAATGTTCCCTCACCTCTATTATAAAAGGGTAATTCCCATTTTCATAAATTCACACCTCCAAATCCATTTGGATAGACCAAAACCTACCCAAATATCCTCCCAACTACCCTCACTTCATCATAGATGCCTTATTTTGATTAGAAATCCAACATAAAGAACCATTTTTTTCAAATTAAAAGGAATCACCTGAAGAAGAGGTAATTATTTCCTCACATCTTTCAAAGATATTTTCATATTCCACTTACACTTTTGTTGTTGTTTCCATACCAAAAATAATAAATGTAGTAACTTATACATACAGTGACGAGATTATAAATATGGTACAACCATATTCATTATTATACCATCCGATTAATGAAAATGTCACCGTACGTGCGTACGTATGACTTACAATATCCACATCGTGGTGTAGTTTATTATTCAACACTTCATTATTATGATGGGTATAATAATGATTATAATATTTTTAAATAATAAATATAACATTTTGATGATTCTTTATATTTAATATACCATCCAATTTTAAAATATTTCACCATCAGTAGAATGATATTTTCATTTGTGCGTACATATGGCTTACCGTCTCCACGACACGATGAAATTTTGTTCACCATCATAACCATTCATGAGTAATTATAATTACATGATTAAAAAAATGTTTAAGAACATATTATAATTATGTATATGAATGAAATACATCCTATGCATAACAAAAATGAATTACGTTACAAAACATATAAATGAAAATGAATCAGTTAACACCTGAAATAATGATACTATTGAATTATTATTAGCAATGAAATTTTTGAGAATCATATATTATATCATATTTATGTATTTGGTTCTTTTATAGTTTAATAAAAATTATTAAACCATTATACATTAGTTTAACATACCCTAGACTAAGAAAAATTACAAGGTAATGTTTAATTTTACATTCTATTTATTATCTGAGGATATTTATACGTAAGTATCTTCTGAGACTTCCTTATCATCCACATCCATGTTTTTAAAAAATTTATTTCAAAACATTTTTACCATTTCTTAGAATATTGGTTAAAGTAATTTAAACCCCTGTTTTACTTTTTATAAATTTTTTTGAAAGGAATCTTTCCGTCGTTTTCTAAACAATTTACTTTATGACCTTTTTGACATAATAAGAAAATATTTTTTTTAACTTAAATGGTGGGTGAATCTATTTTCTACAATTATAACACCTTAGAAGATTCCCTTACAAGCATATAAGAACTCATTCAAAATACACGTTTTCATTACTTTTAAATGAATTAAATGAAAATTATATATTTCACTAAAATAGTTTTTGGATTTACTTCATCTATGTCATCATCCTTTTTTGGATTTTAAGCTTGTTTGAAGTTGATTTATTATGAAACAAAATTCCATATTGTATTTATGGTTTTGTGATATGTTTGACTGCAGATGTTCTATTTTGATACCATTCATAATTAATGGTTAATGTATTGAAATTTCTTATGCTTGTTTTAATAGTAATGTTTATGTAATATTCCAATCTCTTCATATAAGGAGTTCATTAGATATATTACGTGATAGGAATCGCCCGCTATAGCCCCATGATGCATCAGTAAGTCTAATGAGAAAAACTACTATCTTGGTATAAAGTCTTGAAAAAATTTATATTTTGGGTCTTGGGACGAGGCATTGACTACATGGTTTGGATGTATGGAATTATGAATCCCTTCCTTATGAGATTAACTATTGATATTACATTGGATTATTCAAATAGTAAAATATCTACGTGAATAAGTAAGTGGAATTATATTATTTATCATTACAATATTATTATGAAGTTTATGTTTTAAAGGATTGTGTTTTAGTTTTATTAATTTCCTTAAAATGTTATTCTAATTTATCATAGTTTCGGCTATTTTGTAATCCTTACTGAGCATCTGAGCTAACACCTTTATTATGATTTAGTTTTCCAAAGCTGCGAATAAGTATATTATCAATGATAAACAGGGATAGCCTAAAGGATATGAATGTGTTAAATGGAGACACAAAGTTGTTTCTTTCATTTCCTAATGTAACATTAAACTTATGTATGTATCTAGTACATCCAAGGCTACTAAACTGGTCAATATTTCAAGACATGATATCTTATGATCATGAAAATGTTATGTAATAATGCACTGAATCTAGGTAACTATGGTCAGGGTGTTACACCAATCACCATTTTAGAGAACACAATTACATTTATTAAAATGAATCATGCCTCTGAGGATCAAAAACCACTTGAAAAAGCCAAAACGGGCCATTTATCAACCACATGGTGTTCACAACTCAACCAAACCACACGACATATTCAATATGATTATAAAAAACAATTTATTTCACAAAATACGTATGTTCTAAAAATCATAGATCACTATTTAACTCATATGGAGGGTGAGAAAAACATGATATCCATGAAATATTAAATTTAATAAAAATGTGAAAAGGGATCATAAATGAAATGATTATTAAACATTCATAAAAATTTTTGGAAACCCTATCTCACCTCAACCAGACCCACGAGAGGCCAGATCCAACCTCCTGGAACCCTAAGAGGTAGAAACACCCAACAATAAAGCAACCCTAGCCATGAAAATTAGCTTACTTGGCCAGTAGGGTTACAAAAGAAGTGAGAAATGTGGAGAAAGACTGAAGAGAGGGAAAAGAAGAACCAACCATTCAATCAGGGT
Source organism: Viscum album (assembly GCA_963277665.1). Classification (NCBI taxonomy): domain Eukaryota; kingdom Viridiplantae; phylum Streptophyta; class Magnoliopsida; order Santalales; family Viscaceae; genus Viscum; species Viscum album. Next base: position 1,443,285,137 of record OY728151.1, on the reverse strand, counting down.
GGAGAAAGACCAATAAAACCCATTAGATCCCTCTTGGAGTGGATTGAAGGTTCCAAAATGGGAGTCACCTAAGTTGGAAGTGGCTGAAATGGGGACAATTTGGGTTCAGTGTATAAAATTCAAGAAGAGAGAATCTGTTTTTATTGACGTGGACATGCCGAATTGTTGGTCTGTAGGGTTTTTCAAACCCTGTGATAAATCTGTGACAACCTATGTCTAGAAGTAGAACTGTATCATGGGATTCCTTCATGGTATGACTAATCGTGCGATAGTTGTGTGGTATCTACTCCCTCGCCTAAAAGCAGTCACACAACTACCTGGTTTAGGGCGCACAGTCTGTATGCTAGGGCCTCCCTACCAAGAACACCTATTTCACCCCAAAAACTAAGGGGGACACACATGTAGTAAATATAGAAAAATTATATCCGGGAATAACAACAAAAAAATTTAAACCCTTCACACCCAGATCTATATAAATGAATAGAGTTTCAAACCCAAACACGAAGAAAGGATAAATTTACAAACCTTGGTTTGATAGAAAGGGAGCTGTATAATGTTGTGAAGATGTTTTAGAAGACTTTGGTAATAAGGAAAATATTAACTATTAAATATTCCTTTGTTTTTCCTATAATATTATTTAATCATCTATTATAACATATATTGATCCACTTCATCTATGGATCCATTTGAATTTTATGTGTGATAGAAAAGGTATATTTTTATATAATAGATTTCACATATATGGTTGGTCAATTTATTTGGTTCCATGAAATTGATTTTATTTTTATTATAACATTATTAACATTCAATATGATTGATGATTATCTGATTTTATGGAATTACCCACCCAATGCAATAATTTTTTTTGTTACTCGATTATTGTATATGTTAATTTTTTATGGAGCCTTTTATAACTTCATATCATATTCGACGATATCTGATATAGTGTTAAATTTTATATTAATAAAATTCTGTTTATTTATTATTTGTAATTATTATAATACTAATAGAATGGTTAGGTATCTATTTGGAGGAATTTCTTATTTCTACCATACACTTGTATAATGGATGCTAATGATACAAGGGTAGTAATGATTCTTTTATAGGATTTTTATTATGTTTTTTCTTCATAAATTTATATTATTATATTATGGTTTTTATAGTTCTTACATAGGGGTTTCATGACCATACATCACAATATTTCCTAATTTGGTTTACTACCTCATGGGTTTGTTCATCAGTAAGGCTCACTACCCACCAAGGTATCTCGCTGCCAAACCTCTTCTAAAAATTCCTTATGATGGGTGGGTGATGGTTGGGGCTTGTATATGATACCTAGTGCCCTCCAATCTCTGATCTGGGACATGGTCCCTGCAACCATCAACCATGACCAATAGGGTAGCACTGAATTCATTTCGTATTCCTATAATCTCTCTCCCAGTGCTTTCCCTATGATTCAGGGATTTCCCACGTGGCTCTGATACTAATTGTATGACTTATATTGGGTCTTTAGGGCCATACATTACAATATTGTCTTCTTCGGTTCACTACCACAATGGTTTGTTCTTCAGTAGGGATCACCACCCACCAGTGTATCTCATTGGAAACCCTCTTCTAAAATGGCAGTGTGATGGGAGGGGCGATGGATGAGGCTTATATATGTTGCCCAATTCCCTCTAGTCAATGACTTGGGACAATGTCCAGGCCCTCAACATCCTTGACATGGTTTATTTTGGGGGAGTACGCCCATCAAAACTTGACCAAATGATTTACATTTCATGTTACCATATTAATTTAATGATTAAATTATGAATTATATAATTTTAAAAAAATAATATATTGGTTTTCTATAAATAAATTATTGATGAAATAATATAAATATAAGTTTTTCTTGTAACGATTCTATTATATGTGAGTTTAACCAATGTCTATTTTCCAGTGGTGCATGCTTTGTTCATGGATTGGTTTTTAGGTGGGATGTTTGGTAATTAAGACTTCTTTCATAGTTATGCCTTTATTTTATTCAACTTCTATTGATATGTTCTTATTACCCAATTAATTTCTTACTATTATATATATATATAATATTTTAAGTGAATTTATATGTCATTATTTTAGCATTTTAAAAAATTATTCAACAATGAAACCCCATTCTACCAACCTAGGATCATTTTTTGAAATAAAAATGTATTTGAATTAACATGTTATATCAACAGATTATTTAGAGGGTTATGATGGTCATATGCCTAAGGTAGATTCAATGACCTGTGTTACAGGGTTCCTTCAACCATCGATGTTTCACAACATATCAGTTAGAGTTCCTGGTGTCCATTAGGGTTGGATTAGTATTCTGGATTATTATGAGAGTTCTAAATATATAAACTATTATATTTATATTGTAAAATAGGTCCTTAGGATTTCATGTAAATTTCTAATGTTATTAGTGATTAATTTGATTCAGTAATGAAACATATTGATTTGATGGTGAAGATGGATACATAAATCCCCCAGTGACATTTTAGAATATAATTGAGTGATATTATTTATTATTGGAGGCATGAGGCCATATTATGTAATTCAATAAACAACCACTTCGCAATATACATATTCCCCAAGACATTAAATTAACACTATGCATAAGAGTATATAGAGATATATTATTGGATGATATATGCAATATATAATGGTACTTGTTGCATGATGTTTCTATGTTTAAATTCCTTTATAGAAATGTAAATGTACACAATACTATAGTGTTTATATTTTTTTTAATCAATAGATAAGTAAACAATTGAGGATTTTCAAATTATTGGAATTTAAAAAATTGGTTTCAAAGGGTTTTACATATTTAAGGCCCCGAAGGACAATAGATTTGTGGGATGAATTTTAATTTTTGGTTTGAATTGTATTATTCATTCATTTGGGGATCACACTAATTATTATAATAGTAGTAATCTGATATATGATGATAATTTTAGGGAAATGAGAGATTTCTTGGGTATGGTATGGGTTGCTTTCTATCTTTTAATGGGTGGATTCTCTTATATTATATCTATGTGGATAGAGATTTAATTTTCATGGTTCTTGTCTGAGGATAATGAATGAGTGTCAAGAATATTGTGGGATATTTCATGAGTAATTATTCTATAAAAGGAAATCTGAGTTTGTTCTAGATAGAGTTTCATGGTTGACACTGGCTTCAAAAACATTTTCTAGAGGAACTATGATGGATTGTATGGCCCCTTTAGGGTGGTCGCGTATATGAGATTTACAAGGATCTTAGAGGATCTACCTTCTTAAATTTATGTTGGGTTATATTCCTATAGTGATTGAAGAGTCAATGTTTTATTTTCTTGAATCCATTGTTGGATGGTTATACTCTATGGACCAGGTTCTTAGTGGAAAGGTAAACAGAACCACGATAAGATATGTTTTTGATTTCATTAGAAGTTATAGTTTCCTTTTTTTATATGGTCATATCATTTTTTCATTGTATTTACTTTGATTAGGAATGGATTCAGGTAGGTCGTGGATTTTGCCAACAATATATTGTATATTGAAACACCTATTTAGAAGAGGTTATATCATGTAAATTGATTCACATTGTGTATCCCAATGTTTTAGTGATATAAAAACATTTGGTATTTCAATTTTTTTGATATTATTAACATTAGTTTCAACATTTGGATGGAATGGTTAAATATTTTCAAGGAAACTATTTATTTCTATTGGAGTTGTGTTTCATTTTTTTCTTTAATGGGATAAGAGATTGTTCTTGTGGGTAAATGTGATGTGAAGGTAGGTATTGTAAGACCCAATCACACATAGGATATAATAAAAAAAAGTGTTCTTTAGGGTTCTTATTTTGGATTATGTGATAGTTTTACCACCTCATCCTTAAGTGGTAGTTGAATTTAATGATTTTCTATAAAGAATTCTTAGGATTACCTATAAATATGGAGAACGAGTACAGGAATGTTCCTCTTCTAGTTACAGAGACCATATCTATACCATAAATCAACATAATATATAAAAAACTAATATAGGGTTTAGTGAATCATGGAGACATTGATGTGATGTCCATTATTTATTAAATTAAATCTCCCTCGATATCCCCTTTTTCTTCACCATGATTGTTGATTGAAGACTCATGTTTTCCATATATTTCAAAAACCTAGATTATAATAAAATGATGAATATGTATTTCATTAAAATTATATATGTTCTATTTGATTTGGATAGGGGAGAATAATGGATCTCCAAGATGGATCGATGGCTAGGCTATCATTAGTTATATCTTATAGAAATTTATCTATTGAAAATAGAGTGTTCAATTAGTTGTGGATTATAAATGTATATATTGATTCCATCAAGTTCAAAAATTCACATGTAAAGATCATAGATCTCATTAACTTTATTTCTCATCCCTTCCAAGAATTCTTAAACAAGGGATTTTTAACTATGAAATTATAGTGTAATTATGAACATGAAATTTACATGTAGTGCACATAGAGATATTATTGAGTATGTTTGATGAAATTAATCATCATTCTATATACTCAAATCATCCCGATATATTCAATATGTGTACATACATGATAATGAGTAATAAAATTTCATTATTTAAGTTAGTCAAAATAATATAATGGTTTTGGTGACATGAGAAAATCTTGACAAATTTATTTAGATAAATATTTCTCTTTTCTTTTCTGGTTATTATAATTGGTTCATTTTTAATTTCTATTACGTGGAAGCACCATCATAGGGATGATCATGATGGCCGGATATTAGACTCTACTAATCAATTTAAGGAGGTTTTCTACAAGATAATATATATATATATATATATATTAATTTATTATATTATTTTAATCCTACCATATAATGAAAATGCTAATAAATAAATCAAGATTCATTTGTGTTATGTATAAAACCTATTTTCAAACAATGTGAAAAGGTAGTAACATATATGTCTTTTAAGCTATTACGCCAAAAGTTTACCCACTAACGAATTTTTCTCGATTTAACTATTATGGTCACACCATTATGTTTTCTCATTATTTTCTATTTGGTGAGAGAATTTTCCTTTAAATTGATATAACTATAAATTATATCTTCTATTAGTGATATATGAACCTATGATAGAAAATTTTGGTTCCCTTCAAGCGTAAATTTGAATTAGTGAATTTATATTCCCCATTTATGGAGAATTTAATGGTAGTAGGTTTTAGACGAATGGTGAATAAGAAGTATGTTTGGGTATCTAGCATGGTGTGAAATATGATGAAATTTCTCACTAGCTAAATAATTGACTCGTTATAGGAACGAGAAGATATAATATGTACCAATTTTGTAATTAAAACATCATTGGAGTACTAAATAATTACAATTTAAAAGTATGATATAATTGGTTTTTGAATTATTGAAATATCACATGGGAGAGGGACATTTCTTGATATGGTCTCAATATGATGAAATTTTTTAGTTTTCATGGTATATCTATAGTTGAATATTTTATGGGTGAGGAGTTGATGATGGAGACTTATTCCTTCTAGTTGGTGGTGTATTTGAGGTTGACTGAGATGTATTATGATATCAAGGGTCATTTTTAGGGGATGATTTTGGGGAAATATATTTGATGGTTTGATTCTCATATCCTTATCTATGAGAGGATAATTAGTGAGAACTAAGGAAATATATAGTTACTTTAAATTCATCCAATTACTTTGGGGATTTTAGATGATGTGACCACACAAATTTTCAAGGGACAATATAATAAATTTAAGGGTTTTGATTAATTTGGGTTGTGGTTGATGAATTGAAGAATGAATCACTCTTTTTACATATTTTTGTGACTCAAATAGTGAAATATCTATAATTTTTAATATTCTAGGTGTAATGGGGAACCATATTTTTGTAATAATTACATAAAACTAGAATTCATATTTAAAATAGAAATTTTGGTAGTGTCTATAAAAGGCCATACATTCTCCGTTGAGGATGAGTACAATGTACCATTCATAGAGGGTTGGAAAATATAAGAAATTGATATGTATTCTAGAATGAATAATTAAAGTGCGTGTTATAAAAATTAGTGGAGTGTGTGATGACAATATGTATATTGTAAATTTTGTTATAGTAATTACTTATTAGATTTTATTTAGACATCCCCTTAGAGGATCTATATGGAAGGTCATACTTTTTTCTGTTAATCCTATTATAGAAGAAGGAGTTAGTCATGATGACACCAATCATGGTATATTAGTCAACTAAAAAGGTGTATTTGATTAATAAGTGATTAGTTACCACTCAATGTAATTAATTTTCACAAGGAAACTTGAGTCAACAACCCAAGGAGTTCAGTATGAGTGACCATTAATTCTTATTGATATCGTATTAGTTGGGTCCCCCCTATTTTTGGAAGAAACAGAAGTTTATAGCATGTATTATTGGACAAATTATGAATTTGAAAATATCAAGGAAGAAAAATAATGGTTTTATCCTTCCCTATGATTTTGTTTTATACTTGATTTATTTCACATGTTTCACCTATAAAGGCTCAACCATGTCCCGATTCACATTATTAATGGTGTTGATGTTGAAGTAGAGGTGAGTGCACCATTCATAGAATTTATAGTGTGTAATAATGAAAAAATAAATAATTATTATATAGGGATGAAAAAACTAATTTCTTGGTATAAAATAATCCTTAAAATATCTATAATATACATATTATTAGGAGTCTAATATACATACCCAATATACAAAGAGGTTCAGATAGGTAAAATTTTCTCACTTCTGAAGGGGAAAATCCCGTAGAGTTGGAGTTTGTAATGAACCTTATGGTTCATGTATGAATTTTATACTTATTTTTAATTTTATGAAATTTTCTTATATTTATTTGGTTTTTTGGGGAATAGTGTGGAAATTGAGTTGTTTGTGGCAGCATACCAGTGTCACCCCGTATTGAATTTTTTGTATTGGTTTATAGGGTACTAGATTGATTTCAACCAAGTACCTAATGGAATATGAAGTGAAACTGTTGGAAATGAATAAACACATCCCAACCAATGTGTGATTAATAAGTGTTTACGATACATTAGGTTCCACATATAGGATTTATAGGTACCTAGTGCCCCAGGGGTGATAATAAAGGATATATTCTAATTTATCTCAGTACCCCTTATTTCATTCCCCTCCACATCCCATGATTCACATTATGAAATGGATTTAATTTTAGTCCCCTATTCTAATCCAAAACACTTCATATCTTCATACATCACTTTTTGATATTCCATTTTTTCATGTTTATTTTCTTTTAATTCTAACAACTTGAATATCTCCTATTCTCACATATCACTTTAATTACTTGTTTTCAATGACATAACCCTAAATCAAAGTGTTTATGTAATTTTTTATGTATTTAGTGTCCCATGATTGAATTTATGATTTCATATTAATGAGTGATCTATTCTATGCTCATGAAATTAATTCCATTATAAGATATCTTATTTATATGTGCCTTTAAATCATGTAATTCATTCAACCATCTATTAGAAATAATATAATTTCGTTTAAAATAAATGTTTGTTGGTAGAAAAAAAATGATGTTATCTAATCATATGGTTGTATTTATTTAAAACATTGGTCATTTATAGAGATAATTCAGTATATTATTAGTCTCGATTTGGCCTGTTGTGAGATGCCAGTAATTGTTTTTAGGTTATGTATCCATGTGGTTATGTAATAGTATTTTTGTAATAAATTCAATTGATATAGATGGTGATGGATAAAAAATATTGGTTTACAAGTGTAACATATGTGGAATAGATTTTTTTTATCCATTCAGAAAACCTTATGGATTCCTTATTCTTATAATGTTATATCATGAATACTAGGAGATTCTATGGATTTCTTTGAATTATTGATGTTTCAGCTTCTTATTTATTAATATAATTTGATTGAATATTATGTGATAATCAAATAAGTGAGATTAAAGAGGAATTTGATTTAATGGAATCAGATTACAGTGATTGGGACATCCCAATAATGATCTTTTAGCTTTGATTTAATATTTTGAGACCCCCTTTAGTGAGACTTAGTGGCCCTAAATATATTATGGGACATGTTATATGACCACACCTATACGATAGGAAATGTTCTAGGTTTCTTATATTAGTTTTTTTGTTACCTCCTCTATGTACATGTGTGATTTATGGGACATGATATGTGACTTTATATTGGACCATTCCTTGAGAGAGAAGGTACTAGTTATTTTCTAGGATATTGATGGGCACGATATTACATTAAAGTTTTGTATAGAGATGAAATAACTATATCTCGGGGTTAGGGAGGCTATATTAGATAATGATAACCTAATAGAGATGTAATATTTTAATATAATAATTCTTCTATAACATACAATTACATAATTATTCTATGCATATTTTGTCAATGCATTTGTTTTATTCTACATTGTTTATTACTCACAACTTATATTGGATCCATAGTGGACCATTATAAAATGAACCACATAAGGATATTCTTATGTTTCACCATTTATATATTTTTTCATGTATCATGATATGTATTAATTTACAATAGCTAAGTATCCCTATGAAGTTGATGTATTACTGACATGTTAAATTTGTTATACCATGTATATTTTTTTTATTGACCTATTGTTTTGGTTTTAATCGATTTGAATCTATTTAAAATTAATAATTTTTATGTATATGACTTATAGTAATTTGATCAGAGTGATTATCCTCCTAATTTCATGACATAATACAACGCTACTAGTCAGTAGCCTCTTCCATATGGGGTAGACTTGATGGTGAATTTTGGAACTCTAGCTTGCACTGATTTTTAAATACTAGGTCATTATAGTTTGTTGTTAATCGATTGAGATAAATCACAAATAATTCTTTGGGTATTATACTTACATCATTAGTATGATATTAACTCTTGGTAAAAAAGATTTGGGAAAGAAATTTTTCATGGGGAATCAAAGGCAGACTCTAAAACACTTAAACACAGATATTTCCCTTCGTATATAATATTTTCAAACTATCCATAGTATTCATGAGTTTATATGAATGTTTTGTATCGTTTAATTAATGTATATTGTTAAACTACATTCTAAATATTAATATTCTAAAATCCTTATTAAATTACATATAATGAACATTTTTATATTAATGATACTCAATATAGGAAGGATTCAATAATTAGAAATTGTCTTTAGAATACTATACGACTCCTAGGAGGATACTATTTTCCTACAATAAAAATTTATATATTAAGATATATAAATAGTATTTTATATGATATCATTTTATCCTAGAAATGAAATTATAATATGAAATAATACCAATTGTTTTTGGGTTTAAATATGTCATACAAAATAGTATAACTATATCAAACCCAATGATATCTGACATGATGCATCATATGTGTAATGAAATTAATGTATATATCATTTATGGAAACAGTTTTATAATTGAGGTGAAAATAATTGTTGGAAATTTATATATTATATTAAAACCAATACTCCATAAAACATTAGATATTTGTTACTTTTTTATCCCTAAGGAAATTATTTAATATTCTATCAAGGTAGAAATTAGGAACTGGAAACTATCATTATTTTGGTAGTGTTGTGAAAAAATATAGGAAATTAAATTTTAGGGAAAATAAATAGTTATTTCTAATGGGGTAATAAATATTTATTTTCATACTAGATAAAAAAGGTGATGAATCAATAGTTGGATATAATTATGTCAACAAGTAAATTCAATAGCTTCGGTATTGTAGTTCGTCAAATACATTAAATCCAAAGAGATATAAAGAGGATAATAACCATAAATTAAGAGTTTATGTTCCCCTACAAACAACACCAATTTTTAAATATTCAATTATAAGTTGTTTGGGAGTTACACCAGCCAGTGAAATAGCCTATGGTTAACTAGGAAAATCAAAATTATTAACCTATAAAGAAAAATGATAACATTAATACTTCCATAATTACAATCACAAATGCAGATAATGAAAAAATTGTTGTGAAATGTACAATCACTATCTACTCCCAAACAAAAAATGTAATTTTATTTTTGAATAAAATACTCCATCATATCATGTTTGTTTTCTATTTTAACTATTTCACCAACTATGTGGTTATATTTTCAATTATTATTGTGAACACCTTGTTGTATTATAATTTCAACCCTTGCATATAAATCATCATTAGAAGATTTTTGTGGGAATGTAGTTATTATAAATGTTATTATTAATCCTTTTGTAAAATTTTATGTTATTTTGGGAATTTCATTCCTTAACATATATATTACTAACATCAATTTCTAGAAAAGTGTAATCACATTTGATATAATAAATTAACCCATGAAAATTTATAAGTAAAAGGTCAAATATGATTCAAAAAAAATAAGTCCCATATACATGTATTGATTAATAATAATAAGGTATAATTAGCTGAAATAGTTTTTATAATCAAAATAATAAGGATATATTGATTTTAATTAATTTGTTTTTTGTTTCAAAATGATTTTCCTTGAAATATCTCAATTTATGAGGTTTTTAATATAATCATATTGGTCTCTAGGAGTAAAATGATGTCTACTTATAGAATGACTAATATTAAGATATTTAAATTGAAAAAAATACATTTTTGGTAATCTATATAGAGATTTTATATTCCAAAAAATTAAACAAAGGGTTCAAGAAGTTATATTTTAAAATAAGAAGTATAACTTGAAGTGTCATGGAAATTCTTTTCATGAACATAAATATATTATAATCTAGAAATATTTTTTTATTCATTAGATTGAAAACATATTTTTTTTAATTAAAAGTGTTAAACACATTCCAATTATTAGTAATCAAGTATGATAACATTAATTAATGATTAAAAGGATTTATATACATAGTACTACATTTTATATGAATTTTGAAGGTAATAAATTTATAGTTATTACATCTGGTTATTCAAATGACACAGTCTCTCTACAAATATGATAAATAGTGTCTTAAAATATTATATTTATCACGTTTTTATTATATTTATATAAGATAAAAATATATATTCAATGACAATGGAAGAATTATGAGGTCATTTAATAGTAATTCCGAATATAATGTCTGGGTCGATGAGATCACTAAGAGGGGGAGGTGTGAATAATTGATATCATTCATTTAAAAGTTTCTTCTTAAATTTTAGACACTTATATTTGTTATGGTATGATCCTTTCAATGATTTATTCTCAGCTATAGTAAAAAATTTCAATAAATATGTTTATCAAGAAACAAAATATTCTATATTGTTTAGCGTTAACGTGGGAACCTACACTATTCAATTTTTGGGATTAATTTTCAAAAAAATATTTTCACAAAAAAACATGGTGAGTAAACGTACAATGTCTCTCAAAATAATTGAAAGTAAAAATCACAGAATTACTTGTTTCTAGAGAATATAATTACAAACTCTTGGAAGGGTACTTATAATGGCTCCCACAATTTGATTTTTTTTAAAAAATATTTTAGATTTCTTTATATAGGGTCTTTAAGAAGCCCCTTGATAGTTATTTTCATTGTCCCCAAATATTTTTTTATCAAACTAGTATTTAAATGTTTCTATCATCTTGTGAAATCTATATGTCATCCATTTTCTCATTCATGTCTTCACATCTAGATTATCGACAAGATCATATTCTTTTCTTTATGTCATTATTTATAATGATATAACAGAATCACTGAGATGAAAGATGTTCCATCTTTTTTTGTTCTTCTTCTATCCTTGATACATATGTTGTTTTCCATGATACATCAAATATCATTATTCAATAAATATATTATTCTAATATCACAGTATTATTTGTGTGTCTTAATACTTGATCAATATTTATATTATTATTTTTTGAATTTTTATTCATAATATATAATGAATATTATTTCTATAATTAATTATGGCATTTTTTTTGATAAAAATAATTTTCATATTAATATATTTTAAATATTTAATTATTCATAATTTTTAATAATATTAAAATATAATTTAAAACCTTATTATTATTATCATAAAAATTCTCAATTAGACATATGATTTTACATTTTCAGAAACTAGTTTGATACATCTATCAATAAAGTACTGAAACTAGCTTGAAATATATTTGAGGTCTATCCTCAATCCCCATTGTATGTTGAAAATTTTCATTGGATTCCAATCCATTATTTATTTTTGAGTACACCAATCATGAAAAAATAAACTACTAAACATAAAAAATTAACATGAAAACTCTATATGTTAGAGGTCTACACACTAGCATAAAAGAAATAATATATAAATAAATATTCCAATTTGTTTTACAAAATCCCATGTATCACCTACAACTACCCCAATATATCAAACCACACAGATCTATTCCCCATTCTATATGTATATAATTCCCCACTGATTCAACAAAAAAAATCAATGAAGGAATATTTGGATAATATGACATCGTCAAAAAACTAACCGATATATTGTGATGTAAAAATAATCTATATTAAGAAAAAATTAAGTTTTCTACATGATTATAATAGATCTGAATATTTTCAATAATTGTTAATTTTCCTGAGATATTTGTCCTAGTAGGTAACCCAACTGTAAACCATACCCACTTATAACACACTTTTTAATAAAACAACTATTTCATTCTAGTTAAATATACAATAATAATTTTTTTCATACGTAATAAAATGAAATCCAATATATTTGAAATGATAATTTTTTAGTATTTAATTTTTATAAAATTCAAATAATTACTTTGAAAAAAAATTAGTGGGGAAGACTCTGTTATTAAATAACACATTTATTTTTTAATATATTTTTTAGAAAGAAAAATTAAAAACATATTATTAATGGGAATTAATAATCATGAAATAATGAAAAAAGATGATTATATTTCCAAGATAAATTAGATATTTCAAAACAATATAAATAATAATATGAAGCACGAAACATGGGAGATACACCATAGAGATAGGGGTACTTGGAAATCACAATAATAACAGGGTTCATCCATCAATTAGAAGAATGTGTATCAATTCATTTTGCATGGAATGTGTCACAGTTACCTCAGTATAATTTCTAGTGGAAAGGGAACTGATCGCATATGGTTCACCTACCTATGTACTTGATATTGAAAATAGGCATGAATAGTTTCAATAAGTATAATTAAACAACTGATAATATCACATCGTGGCTCTAAAAACCCCATAACCATATAAAAGAAAAAAACTTAATGTGAATATTCAATATAGAAATCCATTCCCTTCATGAATTACCTTCCAAATAAAACACATGAAACATTCCATTGAATTTCAATTTCAATTATATATATTGATTGAAACAATGTCTCTTCATCCATATAATATACCTTATAAATTATATTATAACTTGTTTGAGAAACAATTATTGAGTATCAAATTTATGTTTCCAAAGTTTGTCCTTATTGTTATGCACATATAAAATTTCACTCACACGTTTGTCAATTATTTTAAAATTTTACATATCTCAATTTAATTAACACACGCACACAGATATATATATATATGTATTATTATATGCATGTGTATATCCATTAAATATGTCCAAATAAATTTGATAATTTAGTTTTATGATCAAAAGATAATTCAAAACCTCCTAATTTATTTATAAATACAATTATTGAATCTTACTAATTAGTTGGCATGGGAAATTGAGGAAACCCAATTTGAAAAATATTTCAAAATCATGAAATTATACCACCCTGATATTTCAAAATATAATAATTATATTATATATCATATATTAAATGAAACACTAATAATAGAAGATACTTTAACACATGGAGACATGAAAATATATTTCTTTTAAAATATATCCAATCGCTTTGATATCTAGAAATGCACACAAATTTGGGTTAGAATGAAAAAGTATAAAATAATAAGATCTTATTATTCAAACATAAAAAGTATAACCTAGCTATGAAGTTGTTAGTTAATAATAAAATGAAATAAATTAAGAAAAATATATGTTTTACCAATATACAATATAAATTAAACGTTTATACATTAACTAGAATAAAGTATGAACAATTTTAAGGAAAAAGAAATGTATTCTAAAAAACTATATTTCTCCAAAAGTTTGTCTACTAAAGATTTTCACACATTATTTCAAATTTTTTAAAACCGTTTGAAACTATATTTGAAAAAATTAATTTTTTTTGAAATATTAATATCAAATTTATCATTTGGATAATTCTTTAAAATTTTCAAAAATAATATTATTTTTATGATCAATAGTGAAAATACTGAATCATATTGAAAATTTCATTTTCTTTTAAATTTATTTCAATGAAAAATGATATAACAATTTTTTAATGTAAAATTTATTCATATATTATGTAATTTAATTTATTAAGTGAATTGTAATAAATTTCATCTTGAATATTGATATGAAAACATCGAACACTTATGATAAGTTTCTATATGGAATACCACACCTTCTTCACCAATATGGTTTAATTTTAAATTGAATTATTCCTGTTATGTGAATTTAATTATTAAAAATAGATTCTATATATTTAACTAAAATAATTTTTATAATCGATTAATGTCAACATAAATTTGTACGATAGTGAATAGAGACTAAAAAAATAATAAATATCATGGTTAACATAATGGGTTTATTGGGGGTAAAACAATGAAGACAAGGGATAAAATGTCCTAAATGTTTTTAAAACCAGATTTTATGGATATATATAGACCATATACTGTATAAATATTTATAATGACTCATTATGGAGGCATATGTAATGAGAAAAACCTTTGTATCACTTTATATTTTAATAAACTCTATGTATGTAATCTCCCCTACATGTGAAACACCACCCTATATCCACCCCTATTCAGACATTAGAAAACTTTTTCTTCAGAAAAGTCCTAAAAATATCCCTAGATTATTTTCATACCCACATCATAGATATATTTTTTTTTATTTTTATGTCTTTGCAGTTAGGAATTACATAAAAATCTAAAGAGGCACTCCCAAAAATAGGTAAAATTATTAAATGTGCATATTTGATTTTCTTCTTCCTCCACATCATTCAAATAATTTTGAAAATTGATTATATTATTAGAAATAAAGTTTATATAAATTTAGATATTATTATTATAAATGATTAACAACTATCCATATCTACTTTTATCAAATTGGTAGTGAAACATTCAATCATGTGTAGGGTTAACTATTGCCTCCAGATTTAATGTAATACTTTTTCAATACCCACCTTAAATTGATAGATATTATTTTGAATTTAACATATTTATATTATTTTTATAAATTTATTATTCTTATGAAATTATTATATCACATATACCATCTTAATATCCATTCTTTGGGGTATATGATAACATTGGTCCGTGTACGAAGGATAAAAGCCTCATGAAGCGATATAATTTTTTAGTTGTTTTTTGTAAGAAACATTATATAGTAAAAATTAATAAATATATTTTATTTTTTTATATATGTATACTTATAGAAATACATTAACCTTTCTTACTTCATAAATGAAGTTCAATTAGAAAATAATAATGTTTCTTGTGCGTATGTGTGGAGAACCACCTCCATGCAGTGATGTGAAATGTTTTTTCATTTAAATTTTAAATGGAAGTAAATGGGAACTTATTTTATTTATATAATAAGCTATTAGGAATTATAATTATTATTTAAATATTAACTAATATTTATTTTTCTTACATTATATCCAGTAAGAAAAAAGGAAACATCATTCTGGAGTACGTACAACCTACCATCTACATGAACAATTTAATCAAATTCCCATCCCTATATTTAACTTATTTCTATAAATACATATTTTTAGGATATATATTATATTTATATCATTTTTATCATTTTTTAGATTATGTTTCCATGATCATATTAAAAGGACCCTACATACCAAACTAATATATGTATGATAAATGAAGCAATTAAAACATGAAAAATTGATTTTAACTAATAATTATTTTCCAAAAGGTGATAATAGACTATAAGTAAAAGAAATTTAGTACCAGATATGTAATTATAGTTTATTAATGGATTTATAATAAACCCATATATATTATACATGAGGTTCAAATACATTGAAAGGATGTCAAACATGTGGTAATAGTTTCTCTTATCAGTTTTCCTTTCATGAGACATATCCCTTATTCATCACTTATTCCACTATCTGGGTGTATATACTATTGGGAAGAATATTATTTTCAACAAAAATAAGTTCCATGTATGTTTTTTATTCAAAAAAATCCATACTTTTATTGTAATAATTTTATCAAAGGTGTTTCTAATCTTATTTATCTTATGATGTGTGTCCAAGAGTGTATTTTTTGATGTGTAAACTATTTGATCTATATCAAATTATTTTTCATTCTAAAAACTAATTAACATCTTCTATTTTCTCAAAAATTGATAGTGAGTAAATTTTACCCTACTATGTAAGATTCTATCATTAAAAGTATGATGGAGTTTCTCAAGACTGATGTTTTATTCTAAATAAAAATATAAAGGAAATTATATTTTCAGAATAATATTCACAACCATAGTAATTTTACATACATAAGTATTTCATCACTATAAAATTTCTACATTACATTAAAAAGTCATCCTACATAGTATTTAAGTTATTGAATCTTGTGAGTAATATTTTTATTAACTTATGATAGTTGTCTTATTTTGAGTACTACCCGTAATAATGTTAAGAATATATATATTGTAAAATGTCTAGATTATATTGATAATAACTCAATAAGACATTTCATACTTCTAGTGAACATAAAAATAGTTATTATCCTTTTATGGAAGGATTGGTCTTTACAGAACATTCCGTGAATGGAAAGATATGAAGAACAAGAACATTTATCATACCAATTCAATATATGTTTTTTTGAAAGGATTAGATGCATAACCCCAATATCCCAAATCATAAATATCTCTAGATGTATTTCTTGATCATTAGGTTATCTTCTATTATAACGTGATATAAAAAGGTCATTTAATCACTACAGATGATGTAGGAGATAGTTAGTTACATTTTACAGAATGCATATACATACCCAAAAACATATAAGACCTATAAAAAATTCCAACCAAAAAATCCATTATCCACATTTCAATTCTACCAATTTAAAAAATATCATATCAATCTATTCCTTGATTACAATCATATTCTCAGTACGAATCTTCATCAATTAATAATTTCTTCTTGTAAATATATCCTACGGACATTGTAAGAACCCAAATCTTTATTTCGGTTGTTTTTTAGGAAAAGGATGAAATGTAATGTAAGGGGATTTTCAACGTACATGAGGTTTACTTCTATGTACACACAATGTACCATGTTTGAAGCATACAACTACGTCCTGGACATGTAATTACAATGTACTTGGCTATGTGGTGACCTAGTGGACTGCTTAAGTCTGTGGCTGGTTAAGGCTACTACATTTCATGTACATTTAATGAACACAACATGCAATTTTCTTTTTATTTTATATATCATTGTGGGGTCACGTCTAATGTGTCAAAAAATATTATTCTCTTCATTTTTGATATAGGGGGGCTCCGGAACGGTGAACAGAGACTGATCTAGAGATTATCTATCTGATATATATTTGAGACACCGTCATGGGCATGTGAATCTCACCAGTGTGCTCTCAAATCAAATAAAGCCTTTAATCATGATTCATCCTCTCCTATGAGTTATTTAAGGATTGTAATTTTTCACCTTTTTTAGATCTAAACCGATCTAGGAATATTCAAGGGAATACGTTCTTGTATATCGATTGGATGACTTAGAGGTAGGTGGTTTGTGCTTTTTGTTTTTCATAATTAGATTATATTTGCTAAAAGTGCCGCATAACCATGATTGGGGTATTTCATTATTTTTAATTTAACCCTATTTTTTAGATTCTACGGTTTTATTGATTGAAAAATAGTTTTTTCTTCTATGTAATGTTAGATTCCCTATTACGGGAGACCCCATGAGCATGTTTCTCTTGTTTGATTTATTATAGACATTTGGTCTAAGATACCTATTAGGCTCTCCTTGTTTTACAGGACTTGGTCTACAAGGATGGAGTTCGATTGATTATAGGGATTGCATGTGATATTCATTTGAATTATTATCTAGTTACTAGTTTCAGATTACATGATATTCTTTGATATTATATGCACACTGTTTTTTCAAATGGACTGTGAGAGCTTAGGACTAGGAAGATTGTAAGGACTTCCACATTCTTTACATAGGTCCCTAAGAGCCTTGTGTAGGTGATTGACATAGGGTTATTGATCTTGAGAGCTACCCCAAAGGTAATTTATAATTTATTGATGTTATTTTTACCCATGGATATTGACCAGGATTGCAACATATGTGGTATTTTATAATTTTTTGATTCCTTGTTTACCTAGGGGTATTGACCGTGAGAGATTCCCATGTGGTCATTTGTGAATGATTTGTTCTTTGTTAGACTAAATGGGTTAGACCATGAGAGCATCCCTGAGGGTCATTATTTAATGAATTTTTTCTTTATAAAACCAAATGGGTTAGAATGTGAGATCATTCCTAGAGGGTTATTTATTAATGATTGAATGATTATGATGAGTCTACCAAGAAAAAGAACAATCTTGGACTCGGTATTACTTGATTTTTATATGGTATTATGAGAATTGTTTTTTTACTGTTACACAGGGGGATATAGAGCTTATCCTAGATCTCATGTTTACAAGATTCAAAATATTTATAATAAATATAATTGAATGTCATTGAAAACTGTATGATTATTTAATTTTTAGTACTTCCTAGTTTATTGTTTCATTCTTCATATTACTTGATATATATATATATATATATATATTAACTGATAGTTAAGATCATCTCTTTTCATGGTTACCTAATAGTATTCGTATCACACCCTATTTGGGTAATGTTTTGGACCAATGTAGAATATATGATTGTAGGTGTCAATAAGGGAAAGTTCCATTCTTCATCAGGTACTTCATTGTTGTTGAATCATGATAACATTTGAACAAGCTGAGTCTTTTTATGCTGTTGGAGTTTAATTATTTCTTTTTCAATTTGATTTCTGTATTATTTTATAGCAATGCGAGTTGTTTGGATTTTTTCTTAGACAATAATGACATGAATCATTATATATATGATATGTAATTAGTTGATTTATTACTATCAGTCTTGAATCGGTTCCATCTACTGTATTATATTAATGATTCCTCTATTTTTTTTATATTTATATCTATCTATGTATACTCTGCCAATGAAGGTGAAATTTCCCTAATGTATTACCTTATCCCTCGCTAATAGTTAGTAGCATTTGAGATTTTGGGAATTGTGCTTGTGGTTATGTGAACAACTGGATTTGAGGAACTCTTAGGTGAAACCAAGATCCAAGACATTAAAAAGTGGTATTATAGGAGGTTTCTTTTCTTCTATGTCTTTCTATTTGGAGCCTATAGACTGGGATTAGAAGAAATTGGTAGTTGGTAATATGCTTTGTTTAGGAGTAGCTACTCAGTGTGTAGGGAAAATCATAGTTACCTTGAATATTTCATTATTCTAGTTTTTCAATTGTTACAATCGATTTGGTTTCAACATTGGGTGATTCAATTTTTTATACTGTTATGATTTATATCATTGTGGTTCTGTTTCTGATTAAACCCAATTAAATGAGGGTATGCCATGCCATTCATGATACATGCACTTTCTAGATATCCCATTTCATGCATTCTTGTCATGCAATTTATGGTGCATTACTGATTTCATGTTGTTTTGATAGTTGTTGTTCTAAATATGCATGTTGTTATGATATAAGACACCCCCACCCCTTGTACACCCCTACCCCCTTGGACAGCCCCCTCACACCCCTGGACACCACCTCCACCACCCCTGAACACCCCTACCCCATTGAAAAACCCCTCACCCCCTAGACACCACCCCACCCCCTTGGACACCCCTTTCACATCACCACCCCTTGGAAAACCCCCCACACCTTGGATATCCCCCTCACCGCTGTACACCACCACCACCCCGGGAATCCCCTACCCCCTTGGACAACCCCTCACCCCCTGGACACCACCCCCACCCTAATGGAAAACCCTCCGGACACCACCACCTCCTTGGAAAACCCATACCCACCATCAGGACACCCCCCCCCACACAAACACACACATATGAAAGTACATGCACACACACATAATAGAACACACACGGTAATAACAAAAATAAAAGAACTTGCATGATATCCCTCCCATGGTTTATTTTACCAGAGAATAATTTAGCATGGTATAAAATTAAACTATGACAGTTACAATGATATCATGAAAAAAATTGAAAAATAACTTCTCAAAACATATGTTTAGGGCATCACAAATAATAAAAAATTAGACCGAGGCGTGGGAAGCTTACATGAGTGTTGCAAGTCTACCAGATATATTTGGTGATGATAAAGATGATTAATGATGTTGGAAAAATGAGGTGGGAGGGAACAACTTCGAAGAATCCTTTCAAGGTTTTATTCCCGAGAGAGACAATTTGCAGCTCCCTCGATCGATGACAATAGAATGACACAATACGGGGAATGATATATCATTTAAAAGCATTATCATGTTGGTAATTTAATAATTGACATGATAATATGTTTTTTTAATGTTTAAAACATCAGTTATTTAATAACCGATGTGATAGATGGAATTTTATCCAGTTGGTTATTTTATAACAAATGCGATAAAATTACTGAAATTTGATTTATCACATCGGTTATAAAATAACTGACATGATAAAGCACCTATATTGGATATGTCATTCTGGTTATAAAATAACCAATGTGAAAAATCTTATCTCGATATTTTTTTAATATATTATTTAATAACAGACATAAAAAATCGATTATCATCGATTGATCATGTCTTTTATAAAATAATCGATGTGATAAACCAATTTTTCCAGATCTTCTAGTATGTTATAAAGAACCGACGTGAAAAATGCTGACATGTTAAGCATTTTTTCACTACTATCAATTTTGAATGAGGAATCTATCAAGTTTTGATAGCCTCATCCTTTGATATAGGGTTTCAAGAGAGGACCCTACTCCTGGGTGGAAAACTGGTGAGGATGAGGTTTTTCATTTTCATGGACGTGTATGGCTGTTTTTAGACATACATGAAGTGTTTTTTAAATATTTTCTTGATTAGTATACAAAAATATATAAACACTCATGATAGAGTATTGAACTTTGTTTTTGGAGAAGGAAGAATTCTATATTGTATAATATCAAAATCTAATGAACACCATGAATCAATAGGGTCCCATGGGGATAAAAAATCAATTACTCTTCTTAACAGAGAATCCAAATAATTAATTGACCACCTGGTCATGGGATTGGTTACAAATGAAATAAAAAATATATTTCTATCCCAATAATGTAGTATCCTAACATAACTAATGGAACAATTTTGGTCAAATAATAGAGGATACCTATATAATTAAAAAATATGGTGGTATCCCTACTATATTATAATTCCTATAACTTAAAATCCCTCTGAAATAGTCACCCAGTCTGATGAAAAAAAATTGAGTTTATCCTCAATGTGAAAAATATACTATGAGGGGGGAAAATTTTATAAACGTTACTACACAAATTTTTAGTAATTATATTAGAACCATATCTATGAGCATAATGGTAATAATCACCTCAAAGAATGACAATCTCGGTACATAAGATGAGGTAAGAAAACAAATTACTAATATTTCCTATAACAATATATCCCAACCAATAATAACATGGATCTATACTTGGTGTATATATATAGTGGGTAACCTAATGATTTAAATCAAGAATACTAACTCTTGATGAACCCTAATGATGAAAAATATAGCTTATCCTAGTAATTGAAAAATAACCAAATATTACATTGTACATGATCATAGTGGAAGAGCCTCATCACTTGGATACCATAGAATCAAATATTTGGATGAGTCAAACAAACATTGAGGCATAAGAATCATCCAAAACCACCCATATTCCATAGAAAAAAAGTAGGGTTAATAGCCAAATAGGTTCATCGATCTAGATCCACTTTTGAATATACATCTACAGTAGTACTAACAAAAAAACACAAGAAAGATATCCATCACCAATCTAAAATGTGACTACACTTATATAATGTATAGAATACATAAAATAGAGAATTATACCTCCAATTTAATCTATGAAATTATAGGAGGAAAAATCATTTTAACACAAATCATAGGTCCCAACTACTTCATATCACACAACTAAATTAAAAATACAAATTAAACACAAATGAATTTTGGGAAATAAATGTCTCTAAATTAAAAAACATTCAAAATCAACACTTGTATCCTTCAAACACAAAAAATTTCAAATCAAGGGTTTAAAATATATTTCAAAATGGTAAAAAAACATAAAAACTTTTTACCACTATTTTCAAAAAATATTTTCAACCCTCTTAGAAAATAAAGAATCCATTTTGAAAACTATTCATCATCATTGAAAGACTAACAAAGCTTCATTATTAAATAAATCATGGTATTTTGAAAATATTTTTCTAAACCATCTATGATACTTGGAGAGGAAGCTCATTATGGTTGCACCATTAACCATTAAAATTATTATGTTAAATAAATTTAAAATTGAAAAAAATGTTCATTACAAAATTATATTAAAATCCTTTGAATATAAAAAAATCGAAGGCCACATGAAAATTTATGACCCAAAATGAAGATATTATTAAAACCAAATATTGTTTGGTCAAACCATTTATTAAGAAGTAAAAACATAATTTTTTGATTCATATTATTTAATAAAAAATATTTTATTATTTTCAAAATAAATATGTCATGTTTTTAGACTAAAATTATAAATACTAAAGGAAAAATATCCCCAAAATGAGATAAAATCATTATAATAAAAAATGGACAACAATAACATGAAGTAGAATACCTAATTGAATAGGGGAATTTTTTTTATATACCCATTCACATGGATTCTATAACATTTTTCCAAACACAAAACTACCAATTATAGTAATTTTAAACCTTTTACCTAGGATCAATGTGTCCTGATAGGCCCGATGAGTTCATGGGTATTACATGTTAACTCCTATTATTATTCTCCAAAACAAAAAAGTAACCAAAAAATAAAATAACATATGTAATAATTATTAACACCAAATGAAGGAATCAAATACGAACCGCCTTGGTAGATTGATAATAAAAATGTGAAGGATATCACCAGACTCTTCCCATATGTTCCAAAGGATCCATAAATGTATAATCATTAATCATTAATTAATCCAAAAATAATAATGGATGTTCAGAAACAAATCACATGATAATATTATAGACTATGTTAAAATAGTATCATGATCTAATTTTTGTTGTTTTTCCATAAAACACTAAAACTAGACCAATATATAACAGTGGGGAATCCAATATCCACATTAGCTAATGAAATGAGTAGTTTCAATCATATTAAATCCCTTTAGAATATGTATATGAAAAAAATCAATTTATAAGCATAAAAATAGGAATAAGAATTATGTATGTTATGGTTTTAAGTTCAATTAGATAAGAAACAATATATATATATATATATATTAATAAATAGAAAAATGAAATCCTTCAACGCCATCAAAATCGCACCATAAAAACAATCCCTGATATTCATTGCATAGTTTCCAAATATATATATATATATATATATATATATATATATTGAACCATTGAATCATGTTAAGGAATGTTGTAGTGGCCTATATGAATGATACAAATATGTAAACAAAATAAATCAAAATAACCAATATACCTATATGTAACATTACAACACAACATGAAACATCAATCTGATAATTATCTATGAGTAAAAAATAGCTAAACCAACAATTGAAAAGGAAATAATAATTATAATAGAGGACCTATAGGTCGGTCAAATAAAAATCCCACCCCAAGTACATTTTTTTAACAAATGATTAATTTTATTCTTGTGTGAAATATATTATTAAAAATATATTTTTCATGAATAAGCACATAAAATACAATAATTTTTTATAAATCATTTTACAATCATTAATTTAAATTTTATTAATAGAAAATCGATACATTGAAAATAATATATAAGGTGAAATACTATATTGTTTTATCATTTATTTAAAAAAATTATATATTATGACTTCTAAAAAAATTATGAATTTTGTTTTATAAATATAAATTATCTCAAGAATGTATCAAATAATTTAGGGTGTTAGTGGAAAGATAAATAAAATATATAAGAAACCATATAAATAATAATTTAAAATATCAAACATATGAGTGCCACCAATTGTTCACTAATGATAGGGGAAATCATAAATAATTACACTAAAATTTTACAAGGAAATCATAAATCATGTCACTAACATGGGCATGCCCTTAATGAGTATAATTTTTTTCTAGTCACTTTCTAGTGGAGGTGTCACATTTACTCCATAAGAATAACTTGTTTCAAGTGAAGACTTCTTATTTAGTTCACGTACAAAAGTACATGAGTTTCCAAATATATTTTAGTATAATAAGATAAATAAATAAAAAATAGACAATATTTTAAATAGGTTCTACATAATCCATGATCATATCCATAAATAAACAGTTATTTGAATATTCAAACCAAACATATAGGCCCTTCAAGAATGAATTTCATAACCAAACCTAAGAAAAAATTCATCAAATTTCAATTTATTACCTAAACCCATAGTTTAAAAGTTTTTATAAGGAAATATAATTTTAAATTATAAATACAATAAATATTTGATTAAAAAACCAAATTTATGTTTACAATTTATGTTTTGATCTTTGACCACTGTTTTGTTCTCAAATTCATTTTCCCACAGAAACATATATATATATCAATGTATATGGTTATTAATGAGAAAAATAACATATTATTTTAACAATCCATATGTATTTATTTTATAGCATTTTATATTTTTATAAAAAAACAAATACATCAAAAAATAATTGAAAAATAACTTTTAAGACCAAAACACCTTTTTAAATCACATAATTTACAAAAAAGGCACCTCAAAATTTTACTAACTAATTGATGTGTGTACATGTGAAAAACAATTTTAAACCATATTTATTAGTAAAAAAATTAGTTTTATTTAAATGAAAATAATTTTTAAAATGATTTTTAAT
Source organism: Viscum album (assembly GCA_963277665.1). Taxonomy (NCBI): domain Eukaryota; kingdom Viridiplantae; phylum Streptophyta; class Magnoliopsida; order Santalales; family Viscaceae; genus Viscum; species Viscum album. Next base: position 1,443,259,833 of record OY728151.1, on the reverse strand, counting down.
TATAATAAACCATGATATATTAAATATTATAATTTAATATCAAGAAAACTTGTCAAAAGGATAACTAACTCTGGTTTATAATTTTAAGACTAGGTACAAGGGAAACCAATATAAAATAGATTGGTTATAGTGTGAAGATTCAAATATTGACGAAAAAATGGCCCGCTAGAAACCCTCACACACTAGGTAATTAAAACTATAAGAAATTATAAATAAAACACACAAAATATTCAACATATAATGCTCCTTAGTGAGATAGGGGAAAAATAAATGAATTATGAAAAGATAAATATTATAACATTTAGAGAGACTCGAACATATATCATTGCCCTAAAAATTACAAGAATAATTAGAGAGAATATTTGGATGAGAGTGACAATGGATTATATTTCATTGACAGATAGAAACCTGGTGTTTTTCCTTAGATAGGTTTATGTTGGTGGTGCAACTTTTTTTATAAGTTAGTGGTTATAAATGGAAAAATCCAAAAAATTATTAATAATCGAAACTATACCTATCTTTGAAGTGTAGATTATAAAACCTTGAACATAATATTGAGTTCTTTGACAACTCGGATAAGAAGGCAGTATGTAAATCCCAAACTTTTTAAATGATAATTATTTCACTAAAAATGGTTTTTAATTTATATTATATATGTATGAAACATAAATAAAACAAAGAGTTATGAATTATAAATTATTTCATTATTAATTATCCTTACTTTAGAAATTTAGGAAACTATTTAAAATCCTAATTATTCAATTGGATAAAGATATAAAATATAAAATATAAAATGGGAAAAATGGATCTCCCTAATATTCTAGAATGGTCACCTCTTGGGCCAACAATACTGAAATGAAACAAAATATTTGTAAAATAATCCACATATTAGAAAATGATAATATATATACTTGTGAGAAATTATAGAGAAATAATGATGTTGTATTTAGAAGATGTAATATTACCATTGGAATAGTAATGTGATTGTTGGAATAATAACATGATTATTGGTAATAGTAACTAGACCTTTAGGAATAATAACCTTACATTTAGAATAGTAACATGACTAAAAATTAAAAATGTGTGATATGAATTATATTTATCACGAGTAATTAAATTAAATAAAAAAAAATTATAATTCATAAATATAAATATCTAGATTTAAAGACCAAAATAAAATGTTGAAACATTTTAAATAAATAATATGTTACATAGTTGCATAAAAATCATAATTTTTATAGTAAAAATTTAAATTAACTATGTTATCAATTAATTTGAAAAAATAAATTTAATTTTTATGATTCAAAACATATATATTTTCAAAAGGTTATTTTATTGTTAATTGTCTTAATTAAATAAATTTTCCGCTAAATAGTAAAAATACAGTTTTCACAAAACCAATGTATCTTAAATTATATCATTCCTTATGTAATAATGAGCTATTAATTTTTAGAAAATTATGTTAGGAAAAAATATATTTAATTTCATAAATGAATCATTTTAATATAATAATATGAATTTTAATTAGAAAAAATCATTTCCCAAAAACTAAATTCAAATGTCATCCCATAAAATAAAAATCATTCTGTATTTTCAATTTCCTTTTTGATAAACAATTTAATATATAATCATAATGGGGTTTAAATCCCAAATACCATTTTACTGTTTTTATATGTCATTTATATTTTAAAAAAAAAATTATTCACCTTTTTATCATGGATATAGTATTTTTTAATAAGTTTTTCTAAAAATACATGTCTTCTCATGTATAAATAACCCCTTATTCCTTTATATGGAAAACAAGTCCCCCCTCACATTAGAAATAAAAATTTTGGCCCAAATTCACTCTTATAAGTCCTTAGAATGCTTAGGTATGTGTTAATGAAAACTGATTTTGTTAATCAAGGAAGTCTAGTGTAGTACAATAGATGTCACACAAATGAAAGAGTATGTTTTTTTTTCAATCTATCATCAAATTATCATCTTATTCCAACTCTTATCCTTATTCTTTTCATTATAAAATATTCTAATATTTTATTTGGAATTTTTTTTACATTATAATAATGATTTTTACTGACTATAAAATTAATATTTTTTTGTGTTTATACTTTATACATCATTTTCATCATATCTGGACAATGTTACCATTAATGGTCAGTTAACGGCTAATGGGGACATATAAAATATCTTTATTATTACCAAAATAATGGATGATAATAAAAGATTATTAATTATATATAAGGGTATAAATATATGTTTTCTATGATTCACTAATTAATTCTACTAATGTATAATTGAAATTGAATGAAACATAAAAAAATTGATAAATATAATAAATTTGTTAGGATAAATTGATTTAAAAAAGAAACCCATTTGAACACAGAAATTTAAAAAGGTAAAAAAGTTATTATAATTGAAAAATAGCGGTAAAAATGACAAAAAATAACTTTGGGATCATTGTTTTAATGAACCTTTGTTTACTACTCAAGAGGCTGAAAAAATCTAAAATAAAGAGGGATTTATTTTAAGGGGGTTCTTAAACCCAACTCCCTTTATTTATGTTATCTAATGTTTAGATAAATTTTAGTAAGGATATTACTATAATGGTTGTTAAATATATTATCACTATTTTTCTATTTTCTTTTGTGATATAAAAATTTACACTAGGATTTATAATCTAAATAAAATGATTTTACAAATAAGATTTTCATTCCAAAACACAATTTTTACTCTCCGTGTTTTGATTATTTTACATAAGAATGACGATGAATTTGGAAAATAATTTTTACAGTATACTTTTCGAAACCCCTTGTATATTCATGAAATCATTCTTCCTTAAATCCTTATAAATTCCATTCCTTCCCAAGGTTTATTTCATGTCTACTATTGTTATTCATTGTATGTGGGATATATGATTATATAAATATTATGATGTTATTGGTAGACCCAAAATTATATATCCCTCAAATGATTTGGGTAATGTGACATATCTAATGTGATAAAGTTTATTATTTGTGAACATGATTCTTTATTTGTTAAGAATAATTATATTATGGTTGTGAAATTATGTTATTATGAACATGATGCTAGATTTATTCAGAACTATGACTGGTATTTGAATAATATTTCATTATTTTTTTTGCATCACTATATTCCATGACATTATCAAATGTTTCTCTCATGATTATTATTATTATTATCCAATTATAATTTCATAATAATGATGATTATGATTAGTGATGTTATATTGATTCATGTATGTTAATCCTACACTTACAAGGACTTTAGGTCAACCTCATTCTTTGGTGTATATCATCTGGTTACTAACTATACAAAAGATAACATAATGTTTTTTCAGTATAAAGTAGATGAATTTAAATAAATGTTTTTGTTTTACATGTTATATGTGATGAATGATCTTAATTTTCACAATATACTAAACGTTTTGGTCATTTAATGTATACCTAATATGTTTTTTATCTATATACTGATGTAATGATCAGGTGAATAAATTTACGATCACTATAGCTGCCATTTAATGTAAGGTTTAGTTAATTTTGTAATAGGGATTAGAATAAATTAGTCACAAACCGTAGGATAAATAAATATACATAGACACCCTAGAAGATTTGTTTTATAAAAAGTATAAACATATGGATTCCATATAGTACGAATTTAGTGTCAATTTCATAAAACGACAAATTATTTATTAATCAAATAGTGACATATGTTTTGTACAAATCATTTACTTTTTATAAAAGGGTGGAAACTAAGAGAAACTGAAAAAACAACATGTGTGGGGGAAAATATAGTAACTGTCAAAAAAAGTTCCCCAATTACATGACAGGGGAGTTCAATGAATTATATAAATGATTACCCATCTGTATCATGATAGGCCAAATGGCATGAACCATATATAATTTCCTCCTTAACCCACAAACGATAAAATGGTTATTGTGTGTTTTATGAAAAAATAACAATCGACGGTTAGTGATTCTTTCAATCCCCTTTTCTTGGAATATTTTTTCAAATCAATGGAAAAGTTAATTTTAAACCACTATTCTAGAAGGAGAAAATGACTCTATAAATGTATCATTTAGATGTAGAAGATGATCAGTGCGGGGATTTGATAAAGAATACCTTGTCGATACAAGAATTGAAAGATATTAATTTGTAAACCATTATGAAAATATTTCCTAATATTTATTTCTCCCAAAAAATAGAAAAAATTATGGGGAGATAATTCATATAGATGAGGTAAACTTAAGGTGAATCTATCATGGATTAAAGGGAAAAATTAAAAAGGCAACGAAATACCTCTAGAGTTTTGTTATCAATAATGATAGAAAAATTGATATATCTTTACTTTCTATTGAAAACATCATGGAAAGGAAACAACTATTTGAGATATGAGGAGTTATGAAGAAGTGGTTCAATGTTCACTCAATGTAGAGATGAACTTTTGAGAATGGTACCATGATTATGGAGACTAGAAGAGTATAATTGGATTTCTAGCTAGTGGGGAAAAATACAACATAGGAAAGAGGATCAATCTACCCACATGTCAAAAATTTGGGAAGAATCACAATGGTTATTTCCTCAATGGAGTGGGGAAATTCTTCAACTATGGGAGTGAATGACACAATGATCATGAATGTTAAAGATAGATGAAGAATCCATACTAAAAAATGGTGAAAATGATGGAACCTCCTAATGAACCACCCATGGATAAATGCTTCAACATTAAAGGGAAAGGCAGTATCCAAGTTAGTGAACTAAAACACATGTACTTAAGGGTTATTAGAGTCAGTAGCAACCAAATCCAAGGGATTAATTGAATTCTTATTCCATATGTACTAGACATGTGTATTGTGGAATTGAATTATTAAAAGGTACACTTCATATTAACTCAAGAATGAAAAAATTATTATCCAATTCAATTTCAATTAATTCCTTTATATCCAACATGATTTCAAGAACCATTATATTAAATCCATGATAACTTGATGTTGAGATATCAATAAAAACAACTAATGATGTGATCATTGGATCCCATGGGTTGGACTCTTCTGATATATGTTTATATGGGATGAATCTTCAAGATAATATTGTAATCCTTCCTTTGGTGTAATTTTCTATTATAATATGAATATATTTGATCTTTTTATATCAATAAAACCTAACCCATGATCTTATAAAATTAAAATGAATATATTTAATTTATTTTTTAGAATACCAAAGTGGTGTCTGTGTTGATACCCTATGAAGAAACATATCGATCACGAATAGTTGAGTCAACGGAAGGTATCAACCTGGAGGAAAGGCCCACTGTGGGGTTATAAAATTTTTTATTTAGTTTAGAGTTTTCCCTAAAATCCACCATATCATGAGGTATAGTTCCTAAAACTGAATATACCCATATCTTCACCTATGTTAAAATTCTCCTATAGGTTGGCCCTAATTGAATTTGATGAGTTAAAAAAGTAGTTGTATGGTAATTTGGGAAAAGTGTTAATATAACCATGTTCATCACCTTAAGGTTAACTAATAATCTTTTTCAAAAATAATGACAGATCAATGCATCTCTATATCAATTACTGGGAGATCAAGAAGATCACCGTAATGAAAAAGTGACCTCTTTCAATGATTGAGGACTTCTTTGTTCAGTTATGAATATCTTAGTACTTCTCAAATGGTATATTAATTCTAAATATCATTAGCTGATGGTGAATAAGGAAGATATTTAAATGAAATCCCTCCCTATATGGTGTTGTCACTATGAGTTCATAGTGATTCCCTTTGGACATATAAATGTTAATACAATCTTCATGGATTTGATGAATATAGTCTTTTGAGGCTATGTTGAATTTTTTTTGCAGTTTATCAATGATATTTGGATATATCCCATGGGAAAGGAGGAAAATTATGGGAGTCTATGGATTATACTAGAAACATGATGTAAGGATAATATTTATTCTATGTTCATAGAGTGTGAATTTTGGATTCAAGACGTCACTTTCATAGGTTACGTCATCACAAGTGATGAAATTTTAATAGACCATTCAAAGAAAAAATATATTGAGGAATGGACCAAACACAATTGTGTCACATAAATCAACAGTTTAATTATTTAGTAGTGAAATAATAATGTTTTTAGAGAAAATTATCATGATTATCTATCAAATTAACTAATATAATATAGAAATGAGTAATATATATCTGGATAGAATAATATGAGTAGATCCTTAATGATATTAAGGAGAGGATAATAATTATGCTTTTACTGTAGAGACTAGAAGCTTAACGTACATGGAAATTAAATTACTTTTTCGGAATACTTAATACATAACGAAAATAGAAAAACAAGAACCGTAATAGTTTAGTGTCTTTGGAAACTCTGAATATAAAGTTCTAATCATGTTGAAATATCTTGAACAACTCCCATAACAATCTTCCCCTTTTTGTTTCCTTACCTAAAGCCTTTATCTATTTCCTGGGGAAAATAAAACATAAAACGGGTGAGCTCAAATGCTCAGTAAGGGAAAACATATATAACATAAAACAATCCATAAACATTTGAATGCAAAAACTTGAACATAAAATCTAAATATCCAAATCTTGAGCAAAGACATGAATCTTGGAAGTACGTAAGGCATATATCATAATAGAACATCAGTCATGATAAAATAGGAATAAAAAATGTAATTTTGGCAACCATTTAGCAGATGTCATGATTTCCATAGTATCCAAGGCATTGCTTCCAATATCATCTTAGTGGACAAAGTCCCTTTCTGAATCGAGTTCACTCCTCGTTTCAGTCCTGTAACACTGAACCGGATTAACTTACCATTCCATCCATGTCTATGTCATGAGATATAAATCTTTACCCAATTCATTGGAGGGAGATATAGGTCCCACCCATCTCATAATGAAATCATTATTACTTGTGCCACAAAATAAACATAAAACATTCATCATAACCCAAAGAACAAAATGGGATTCATAAACATCATCCCATCATTTCAAAATCCATATAAAACAAATGGAAATTTCATCATAAGAAAAGTGAACCATGTAAATCATATAGACATTAAACATGAAACATACACATATCAAATAATTTCATCTTAGATGGAAAATGGTTTTGATAAAACATTTGAAATGAATTCTTGGGGAAAATATCCTTTCTTCGTCAAAATCATTTTATTTTCAAAAAATGCCATGAAATTTTAAAATAAAATAATTTTGTTGAAATTGTCATAAAATCATGTAGTGTAATCTTCATGAAAATGAGGTGTTATGAAACCGTAAAAATCCGTTCACGCAGTATAAGTTAAAAATAACATTCTCCTCGTACTTTTGTCGGAAAAGTCAAAAACGTACCTCGTAACGTAAACAAAAAAATATTCCTTATATAACATGTATTTAAAGTCAAAATGGATAAAAATTACTTTAAAAATACATGAAAACAATTTTATAAAACATTGACTTGGGTGATTGCAATAACCCCAGTAAATACTTACGAATAAGCAATCTTGGATAAAAATGAGATTTGAAAAATTATCCCTTACCTTAGGTCCGATATGATTTGTACGTATCTAAAACTCCTGTATAATGATTTAAATAATTTCATTGACTTATTACAGAATCATATTCATTGTTATGATATCATATATGCTTCACTTATGACTTTATATTACCCGTTCTTTTGTAAATTCCATGTTAAAGCCGCATTTTGGGTAAAATCATTTTATTTATCGTATGTGTTTCAACTTGTAGTTCTTGATATTATTACTTATATACTGATTTACATAATTCCATAATGTAAAACATGATTTATATATAATATATATTCATCATACACATATATATTATAGATCGATAAAAGGAATGAAATACACCGTTCATGGAGACGGTAGGCCGTACGTACGCATGAATGCTGTTTTTGTTTCCCTTTTGAATTGAATGGAATTAAGTAAATTACATAAATATATATATATACATAAATCCAGTATCATTATTATTCCATATATTTATTCATTATATATACTTTATAATCATTCATGAATGGTTAACATGGAGAGTGAATCTCATCGCGTCGTGGAGATGGTAGTCCGTACGTATGCACGAGAGATGATATCATTACCAAGATAGTGGAATTGTATTAAAGTGTATGTATAATATTACAGAATCAATATCACTTTACAATAATTACTTTCACCATTATACCCATCCATTTAAGGTGGTGGTGGAAAATAGATTACACCACGGCGTGGAGACGGTATTCCGTATGTACGCACGCGCGGTGATTTCGTTTTCTGTTGGATGGATAGATGGTGAAATATGGTTGTTTCATACTTATAATAACATATCAGTATATGAGTGATACCGATGTTATTACTTCATAATGAAACAACTAAGGAACAAGAAGTGGAAGAAGAAATAAAGATGAAAGAATCGGTAACGGGCATTACCTCTTCTTTGAAACGCCTCTTTGAGACCTCCATTTAGGGCACTAAAATGTGTATTTGAAGAAGACCAGGACCTCTAGGATGTTTCTAGGGAAGTGTAGAAGAGAATTTGGCAGGGTTTGGTCGAGATTTAAGGCTCAAAATGGTGTGAGGAAGAGAGGGAGGAGGTGTCCTTTTATAAGGGATGAGAGGGGCACCTTTGGAAAAACTAAAAATATTATTTTATTATAAAGTCATATTCGGTTTCAAATAGCTCCAAATTGATTTATTTAGAAGCTAAGGTGGGGATGGGTCGAAATCCTCTCATCAAATATAATTTTGACAAGTTTGGGTTCCTATTTTAACCTAATCATTTAGATTTAACTTTAAGTTAGATAATTTTACTTTTACTGTGTCTTTTTGTGTTCTTACATTATAAGGTTAATAAACTTACTATAACAAGCCAAACAAACCCCAAGTTTTTTATTATTAATATTTATAACCTTATATAATTAATTTGGCCGAACCTTAGATTTTTAGGAATAAAATAACAATTAATAATATAAAATTTGTTTTAAAAACTATTTTATGTCAATTTTGACACTATTTAGTAATTGATTTTTTTGAAAATTATAACAGAATGAATATTTCGAACAAAGTTAATAAAATCAATACTAACATGTCATATTAACCTAGAAAATTAGTGTAATTCATAAAAAGTCTCAAATTACATTTATTTGGGTATTTATAACATCAATTATGTCAATATTTCATTAATAAGATAATTAATGCATCATCTTTGTGTCATACATAAATTAAATTATTTAATGTCTAAAAATTACAAATAAAATACCATTATGTAGGAAATATTTTTATCTTTTTAATTAGTATTTATAGTCTAATTTATCTTATGTATAAACCTATAATAAAAATTATTTACTTATTATACTTTGATTTCAACTATTTTAACCCTTCTTTAAATAAATTAATAATAAATGTCCTAATATAATCCAAGTGGGCCTAAATGGTCATATTATATTCCTATGGTTGTTTTTGGTCGAATTACACTTATCCATTATAATTAGGACATGTGTTATGGTAATAATAATATCATTTTTACCCTTAATTACCCTATTTACTTTTAACCGTGGTAAATAAAAGTAAAAAGTTACTATTCATCAAAAATTATTTTCATATCATTGAACCACATTTTACTTACTGACATCAACTGTGTCTTTCGGATTTCTGAAATTCCATTCAAAAAAGTGGTAAAATTATGTTTTATCAAAAAATTCAGAGTTTTTAACTACCACTTAGTGGTTTCACTATTCATCAAAAAATGAAAGTTATCCAAAAAGTACCAAAAATTAGGCCTAAGCTATATTTGATATTCCGAATCCAAAAATGAAGTCCATTTTGGAAGATGCAATTTAGAAAATTTCAATAAGTGGTTATTACTATTCATAATAGCTAGTTTTAATAATATTTTAATAGCATATTGTTGTTTAGTGAAACTCGGTATTGCGTACAACACATGCTATCGAGGAAGGTCGCGATTGCGTGTAATGAAAGACAAGTCATGGATGCGTGTAGTGCAAGATCCTTTTGGTTTATCATACAACACAAGACATCAATATAATTAAAAAGAATATTTTTCATAAAATCTTGGGGTGTTACATTCTACCCCCCTTAAAATGAATTTCTCCCTTGAAATTCTTCAGGGTTATAAATGGTTTACTACTCGAAAGTTTCTATAATAGAAACCCACATCGTAAAAAGGAATACCAAAACATGTCTTTAAAAACTAAAGTATGAAATGTAACGGTTACCCAAATTAACTCATCACTGGGTTTCCACGTAGGAGAACATAGGTGAAAATATGGATATGGAAGAAAATTATAACCATCATGTTCTGATGGAGAGTGGTAGAGAACATGGCTATGAAAAATCCATCAATCACAAAGCCCTAAATTTTTGATGATCTAAGGTACCATTTGATTCATCGGATATAAGAGCACTAGGACAACATTTTTGGTTTTCAATATCATTTCCCTAAAGTCGAAAATTTTGAATTAGAAGAAATACATGCTTGATTTTGGTACAATCTCACTTTTGTTAGTGCTTTGAATAATTTCCACTTCATCTCTTAATGAAATGAAGTTGAATTTGTTATTCGTAAAGTGTTAACATATCTTGTGATAGAATGATGGGTCATTCCATCTGTTTCAAACAAAAGGTTAGCAAATGTTTTCAAATATACATAAGTCCATATATGGTGAGATTAATCATATATGGTTCCTAAAATGGACTTATACATCATATATAATACTGCTTAATCTAATAAAACAAGTTTCTACTAAACAAGGACTTCCTGTAGGCCAGTGGTAGGTGATAAAGGCCAGTCGCACTTCGGTTGGGGGTTCGATTCCCACAACCTTGTCCGTGGCGATGGGCTGTCGCTCGTCCTACAGGTTTTCCTTTATCTAAAACTACATTACTATAACATCCCATCAGTAATATCGAAAAAATTCTATCCATAAACAATACTAAATTATGTCTAACATAATTTATTCCAATCTTTAGGATTATCTAAAATACTTCGGTCCAAGCTCATAGTATAAAGAAAATGATTAATTGAAATTTCATATAACAATCACGTGAATTCCATCATTTATCCCCCATATATCATAATATATATCTTGTTGGTCAAATTACAAACCTGTGAATACCTTAATCATGTATTCTCTTGAAGAATGAATACCTATTGAACCTTAGTGAAAACAAGAGTGCTGTCAAAAGTTAACTTTTTTCACATACCAAAACCTCAATCCATGATATAACTATTTCCTTATATCAGTCATGAGCTCATGAATACTGTCAAACATTTCATTTCCTCCTTATCCCTTAATTATGCGCATATCATCTGTTTTCCAAAAATATCTCAATCACTTTCCATTGTTACAGGTACCATAAAATTATTAAAAAACACAATAGACCAATACATAAATATTCTAATATTCCACGATACTATATACAACATTATTTTGGAACCTCATTATATAAAAACTTAATCATTCCATCACATCATTGTCATATTCAACATCACCAATAGTGATCGCATGTGACTTCCCTTTGTCCTTTGACTTAAGTGGTTAATCATGTCGATCATCACTAACCCTTGGATTAGGGCATTTATTAGCGTAATTCCCCTTTTCCTTACACTTGAAGCATTGAAGTGTTGTTGGTGCGTTCTCTGCGGTCTTTTTTTTATTCAGACCATTACCAATCCTTTTTCCATTACTTCGACACTCAGCTGCTCGATGACCCTCTTTTCCACACTTAAAAAAATTTTAATCCCTTTAAGACAATCTCCACCATGCTTCTTTCCACACTTTGAGCATAAGGAAACATTCATCTTCTTTTCACCATTATTCCGAGATTTCTCCTTGAACACCATCTTTCGTTTCTTGTCAAAACCATGAGATGGATATGTAACACCAACTTCCATTTCTACCTTAATAGCATAGCGCACAATTTCTTCATACCTACTGAAGTCTCTTATAGCTAATTCCCTTCGAAGATTTGGTTTTAAGACACTAAAGAATCGATCAACATTACATTCAGGGTGGATGATAATGCCAGATGCATACCTTGCAAGCCTTGTAAAATTCACTTCATATATACCAACGGATTCATCATCCTTTTGCTCTAGTTCAAGAAAATCCTTCTCCATCTTTATTCTAAGAATACGAGGGAAGTACTTATTGAAAAATAAGTTCTTGAACTCATCCCAATCTATGGACTCAATTTCATCTATTGGCCTCGTATTCTTGATAAGATTGCACCATTGATCAGCTTCACCTTCCAAATGATATACTGCTAAGATGACTTTATCATGTTCAGAACATTGAAGAACTATAAATATCTTTTCATTGGTACTGATCCATTTTTTAGAAACAAGTGGATCAGAATACCCACAGAAAGAAGGTGGATGTTGCCTCATGAAGGACTCAATAGAATATTGTTCCCTTCTCTGCTCATTCAGAAGTCCATAATGATTCATAGCATGTGTAAGTATAACAATAAGATTTTTAACTCCATCTCCCATAACATTTGTTTGTTCAGGAGGACAATCATTTCATTGTCCATTACATTGATCAATATGGTTCCCTCCGGTTCCAGCCATCGTCTAAATCCCAAAAAGGATAGTGTGAGAGGAAAAAATCATTCTAGGGAAAACAACATAATAAAGGGGGAGTACCTTCAATATTTAACATCTTAGGTTTAATTCTACGATCGTTACAGTAATTCTAGGACTATGACCTATACTTATACTTAACCTTAGGGACATCCCTAGACATGCCTTATAAATATCTCTAGGGATCGCACTAACGTTTTCGCATCCTAGTTTCCAAAGGTTGACTAACCCTTTCCTCTGATACCAACTGTAGATACCCAAAGCTTAACGTACATGGACATTACATTACTTTTTGTGGAATACTTAATACATAACAAAAACAGACACACAAGGACCGTAATAGTTTAGTGTCTTTGGAAACTCGGAATATAAACTTCTAATCATGTTGAAATAACTTCAACAACTCCCATAACGATCTTCCACTTTTTGTTTCCTTACCTAAAACCATTATTTATTTCCTGGGGAAAATAAAACATAAAAAGGGTGAGCTCAAATGCTCAGTAAGGGCAAACATAGATAACATAAAACAATCCATAAACATTTGAATGCAAAAACTTGAACATAAAATCTAAATATCAAAATCTTGAGAAAATACATGAATCTTGGAAGTACGTAAGGAATATATCGTAATAGAACATCAACAATGATAAAATAGGAATAAAACATGTAATTTTGGCAACCATTCAGCACATGTCATGATTTCCATAGTAGCCAAGGCATTGCATCCAAGACCATCTTAGTGGACAAAGTCCCTTTCTGAATTGAGTTCACTCCTCGTTTCAGTTCAGTAACACTGAACCGGATTAACTTAAAATTCTAGCCATGTCTATCTCATGAGATATAAATCTTTACCCAATGCATTGGAGAGAGATATAGGTCTCACCCATATCATAATGAAATCATTCTTACTTGTGCCACAAAATAAACTTAAAACATTCATCATAACCCAAAGAATACAATTGGTTTCATAAACATCATCCCATCATTTCATAATCCATATAAAACAAATGGACATTTCATCATAATAAAAGTGAACCATGTAAATCATAGAGACATTAAACATGAAACATACACATATCAAATAATTTCATCTTAGAGGGAAAATGGTTTTGATAAAACATTTGAAATGAATTCTTGGGGAAAATATCCTTTCTTCGTCAAAATCATTTTATTTTAAAAAAAATGCCATGCACTTTTAAAATAAAATTATTTTGTTGAAAATATTCATAAAATCATGTAGAGTAATCTTCATGAAAACGAGGTGTTATGAAACCGTAAAAATACGTTCACGCTGTATAAGTTAAAAATAACATTCTCCTTGTACTTTTGTCGGAAAAGTCAAAAATGTACCTCCTAACGTAATCAAAAAAAGATTCCTGACATAACATTTATTAAAAGTAAAAAATGGATAAAAAGGACTTTAAACATACATGAAATCAATTTTATAAAACATGGACATGGATTATAGCAATAACCCCAGTAAATACTTACAAATAAGCAATATCGGATAAAAATGAGATTTGTAAAATTATCCCTTACCTTAGGTCCGATATGCTTCATAAGTATCTGAACTGCCTGTATAATGATTTAAATAATGTCATTTAATTATTATAGAGTCATATTCATTGTTATGATATCATATATGTTTCACTTATGACTTTATATTACCCGTTCTTTTGTAAATTCCATGTTAAAGCAGCGTTTTGGGTAAAATCATTTTATTTATCGTATGTGTTTCAACTTGTAGTTCTTGATATTATTACTTATATCCTGATTTACATAATTCCATAATGTAAAACATGATTTATATATTATATATATTCATCATACACATATATATTATAGATTGATAAGAGGAATGAAATACACCGTTCATGGAGACGGTAGGCCGTACGTACGCATGAACGCTATTTTTATTTTCCTTTTGAATTGAATGGAATTAAGTAAATGACATACATATATATATATATATACATAAATCTAGTATCATTATTATGTCATATATTTATTCATTATATATACTTTATAATCATTCATGAATGGTTAACATGGAGAGTGATTCTCATCCCGTCGTGGAGACGGTAGTCCGTACGTACGCACAAGCGATGATATCATTCCCAAGATCGTGGAATTGTATTAAATTTTATGTATAATATTACAGAATCAATATCACTTTACAATAATTACTTTCACCATTATATACATCCATGTAAGGTGGGGTGGAAAATAGATTACACCACGGCGTGGAGACGGTATTCCGTACGTACGCACGCGCGGTGATTTCGTTTTCCATTGGATGGATAGATGGTGAAATATGGTTGATTCATAATTAAAATAACATATCAGTATATGAGTGATACTGATGTTATTACTTCATAATGTAACATCTAAGGAACAAGAAGTGTAAGAAGAAATAAAGATGAAAGAATCGGTAACGAGCATAACCTCTTCTTTGAAACGCCTCTTTGAGACCTCCTATTAGGGCACTAAAATTGGTCTTTAAAGAAGACCAGGACCTCTATGATGCTTCTAGGGAAGTGGAGAAGAGAAATTTTCAGCGTTTGGCCGAGCTGGAATCCTCAAAATGGTGTGAGGAAGAGAGGGAGGAGGTGCCCTTTTATAAGGGAGGAGAGGGACACCTTTTGAAAAACTAAAAATATTATTTTCTTATAAAGTCATATTCGGTTTTAAATAGCTCCAAATTGAATTATTTCGAAGCTAAGGTGGGGATGGGTCGAAATACTCTAATCAAATAGAATTTAGACAAGTTCAGGTTCCTATTTTAACGTTATCATTTGGATTTAACTTTAAGTTAGATAATTTTACTTTTACCGTGTCTTTTTGTGTTTTTACTCTATAAGGTTAATAAACATATTATAACAAGCCAAAAGAACCCCAAGTGGTTTATTATTAATATATATAACCTTATCTAAGTCATTTGGATGAACCGTAGATTTTTAGGAATTAAGTAATAGTTAATAATATAATATTTGTTTTAAAAACTATTTTATGTCAATTTTGACACTATTTAGTAATTGATTTTTTTGAAAATCATAACAGAATTATTAGTTCGAAAAAAGTTAATTAAATCAATAATAACATATCCTATTAACATATAAAATAAGTGGAATTAATAAAAAGTCTCAAATTACATTTATTGGTGTATTTATAACATCAATTATGTCAATATTTCATTAATAAGATAATTACCGCATCATCATTGTGTCATAAATAAATTAAATTATTTAATTTCTAAAAATTAAAAATAAAATACCATTATGTAGGAAATCTTTTTATCTTTTTAATGAATATTTATATTCGAATTTATCTTATGTATAATACTATATTAAAAATGATTTACTTATTAAACTTTGATTTTAACTATTTTAACCCTTCTTTAAATAAATTAATAATAAATGTCCTAATCTAATCCAAGTGGGCCTAAATGGTAATATTTTATTCCAAAGGTTTTTTTTGGTCGAATTACACTTATCAAATAGAATTAGGACATATGTTAGGGTAATAATAATATCATTTTTACCCTTAATTACCCTATTTACTTTTAACCATGTTAAATAAAAGTAAAAAAGTTACTATTCACCAAAAAATATTTTCATCTCATTGAACCACATTTTACTTACTGACATCAACTGTGTCTCTTGGATTTTTGAAATTCCATTCCCAAAAGCGGTAAAATTATGTTTTATGAAAAATTCAGTTTTTTAACTACCACTTAGTGGTTTCACTATTTATAAAAAAATGAAAGTTATCTGAAAAGTACCAAAAATTAGGCCTAAGCTATATTTGATATTCCGAATCCTAAAATGAAGTCCATTTTGGAAGATAAAATTTATAAAATTTCAAAAAGTGGTTATTACTATTCATAACAGCTAGTTTTAATAATATTTTAATAGCATATTGTTGTTTAGTGAAACTCGGTATTGCATACAACACACGTTATCGAGGAAGGTCGCGATTGCGTGTAATGCAAGCCAAGTCAGGTATGCGTGTAGTGCAAGCTCCTTTTGGTGTAGCGTACAACACAAGACATCAATAAAATTTAAAGGAATATTTTTCATAAAATCTCGGGGTGTTACATTTACTCAATTTATGAATAAGTGGATAATGTATTTTTGATATTTAGCAATTATTAAATGAATTTGTTTGGTGGTATACTCATTTAAAATGAAAATTTAATATCCTATGACTCCCAATAGTTGATGATCAATTTTAGAAACTACCCAAAACAATCTCTGGAGTAATAATTTATGCTCATCACCATGATGATTTTGTGTCACTATCTTTATGGTGAGTATTGTGACATATATACCAATAATAAGTGTAAAAAGAATATATCCACATATAAGTAGCTCAACATCAATCAAATAATATTTCCAGTGATAATCAAGGAATAAAATTTATCTATTCACTACCAAATAGGAAAAGAAAACAACGCTACTGATTCTTTTATCAGAAATGAACCAAAACATTTTCCATGATGTGGATTATGAAAGTGCATATCCTCATTGATATATATAGGATGGATCTATTTATCCTATTTTCAAGTATAACATCATAACATAACCAGATTAATTCCCAACCACCTATCCAATAAATGATCAACGATAAACAATGGGATGATATTTATGTTCAAAAGAATGTGAAATAAGTAAATGAAGGCAAGCAACATGAGTTCCACATCAATGAGGATTGTTTAATTTTACAAAAAATGAGATTTTTTTCCACCATCTCTAGATATAAATAATGAGGTATTGGATAATGCTTGTAGGTAATATTTCTCCAACCATCCTAGATGTAACAGGTTTTATTGTGATGCTTGGGAACACAACTGGTTGGAAAACATGAAGAAGGAGAATGATGAGTACACATTATTGTTCTTGGTCTATAATTAAATCATATAAGATAGATAGAATTAAAAAATGGATGATTTTACCATTTCCTATACCCATATTAAAAGGGGAGATTGTAACCTTATGCATTTTCTATGACCTCTAGAAGAAACCCACCCTAAATAATGTTATATGAGCTATGGTGGATCAACTCACCCTGCCTTTCCACTTAATAACCAGTAGGATATAATTCTTGCTACAAGAAAAAGCCATGATATACATACAGGAAGTGGTTAGTTTTCTTTGGGTTCCACATTTGATCATATATGAACATGAACCATGGATCACATCAAAATTTAAGAGATGTAATAAAAATGATTTTAATAATTAATTGAACATTATGGAAATATATCACACTAAAAATAATGTCCAATCATAAATGACTATTCATAATATTCATAAAATTCTATGACCCCACTCAATGTAATTGAAGGGGAGATCAGATAAACATCTCCCATTAGTTAGCTTTTCATATAACAATATCTTCCACTCAATTATTCAATGGATAAATATTATTATATGTTTGGGAAGTGAAGCAGAACTCAATATTGCTAGAATGATGCTGGGGGAAAAATCTACTTCGACATTATTTATTGTATGTTCTATAAGGGAAGTTTTAGGTCATCCAGCAATATTTAAAAGCTTCTCAGAGTCAAAAAACAAGTTGTACTATCAAAAGATTATGTGATATTGAGTTTGAGGTTTCATACAATTCCTTCCTTTGAATATCACCATAGAAGATAGTCATTTGGAATGGAAATAATGGTATGTTGTTCCTTTAAAAACATTACCCCTTATAGTTCATTTATCACATAAGGGCGGTGGGTTATCTACATTCAGTTCAAATTAAATATGTCTTATGATCAAGAAGTGTTATATGTAAATCTCTAAAGGAAGTACATAATTGAGCCCCCACATTTACTATATATTGAGATGGTATAACTAGATAATTTTCTTACATATGATTAATATCTAGGGAGGATTCTATATTATAGAGAAAATTTTAAATGCAACAAGACAACTCACCATGTAAAATATGTTTTTTATAAACATAAGTATGAAGGGATGTCATGGGAACTAAAAGAAACAGTGAATCAAAAGTACCATCACCAATTCTCATCCATGAATATGAGTTGATGTTTCAATGAAGAAATTTCTACAAGGGGTGATTGTTACATACATGACTCTTTATATGAAAATTGGTTTACAAATAAATATGTTGTAAATTATATTATATAATCTTTATATACAAAGAAAACATTGAGAAACAAATAACACATTAGTTAATTAATAAATATAAATACATTACTCTTCTACAAAACTATGGAAAACACCGAACATCATAATATGAAAAAAAATAAAAATAGATAAAATGTGAAAATATGGATCACCCTAATGTGTGACAATCACAAACTCCATGGCGAACTATATTGAAATGAAACAAAATATTAGTAAACCAATCACCAAATATGAAATTTTAAATTAATAACCTTGGAAAGAAATTTTTTGAAGTAATGATATTTTATTTATTTTATGTTATGTGACCATTAAAATAGTAATGTGAATTTTGGAATAGTGACATTAACGTTTTAAATAGTAACCCAATTGTTTAGAATACTAATAAGACCATTGAAATAGATTGTGATATAAATAAAATTTTTCCAGATTAATATAAATAAATATAATATTAAAATTGAAATATTAAATATTAGAATTGAAAAATTAAATGAAAATATATATAGATACCCTACCCTTTTACAGATATCATTAAATGATATTATACATAATAAAACAACATATTAAAAGACATGGATCGTAAAATCTAGTGTCTTGGAAGTCTAGGTATATAAAACAAAAAAATCATGGCAATAAATAAAACATTTATTTAGTTAATCTTTATAAATTTATACTATCTTACACTATTATCATACATCTTTATAAGATATCAATAGGATAACATATACAAAGGAAGGATCTAAAAATACCTGTAAGGGAATAAACCTAAGAATAATGCATTATCACATGGGTTAGAAGGCAAGAAATAACGATATAAAAAGGTATGGAACATATATATTCATAATATATAAACATGGGATCATTTAAACATGGATTATTAGTAATGTGGAAGCATCAGAAAAAATGAAACTAGAACGAGTCAAGTCATGTTGCACATAGAGGATCACAAGTCAAGGATAACCACACGGACCATTGCACATGGTAGCAGGAGTCAAGGCTAACCACCATGACCATTGCACACAACATCTCCTAAGACTAACAATTAAACAATGCATTAGAGAACCATTAGAGGCAACCCTTTATAACATTTTCATGAATTTCCATCTCACATAATTAATAATATATATTCTATCATATATAAACATAAGGGTTACCCAAAGAAAGAATTGGGTATCCTAATCATGTCACAATGCATAACAAATGGGTGCATAATATAAATTTCTATAAAATAAAGTATTTAGATCATGAATAGACAATGATGGTTTATTTTATGAATATATCATTAAATGTGATGTCGACTTGAAGTATTGACATGTTAAAAGAGTATATAAGAATCATTGTAATTAAAACAATTTGGTGCACTTAAAGTAAAATATCAAAGGTCATTTAAAACATAAAAGGTCATAATAATTTATATAATTCTATATGTAAACCAATAATGTTTTCATTATAAAAATAGCGGTTTTATAAAAATAATGGTGGATAAAAATAGATTATATAGTGTACATGAAAATGGATAAGAATTCAGGAAGTTCCCTTAAATGGGGTTTCTTATCGGGATATATTTAGGTGGGAATCACATAAAAAATGTACATCCCAGAAAGAGAATGATGATTGGACCTTGGAAAATTATTTTTGATCATGTACTTATCATTTTTATGATGAATATAAAAATAATATATAACATAATTTGGGTAAAAATAATGACAGACCAACCCGCAAGAGTGATAGAGGCTCAGGTAGAATCCCTTACTAAAAGTATTATGGTTCCCTTAACTTGATCTTAATGCCATTGATAACCAAATTACATTAATTAATTAGTATTTTAAGAAAAAATTAATCATTTAATTTATTTATTATAGTCATATTATATTCATTAATGACTTTTTCGATGGGTTAATAGGTTCAATTTCATTGTTTTGGAGCGATTGTTTCCTTGGTTTTCATGATTAGTTTATTTATATACCTGTAATGATAAACATGTAAGATGAAAATGGTTATAAAGAATTAAATTTATATGTTATTATTGAACCACAATAATATTAAATGATTATATTAGTCATTAGGTTATTTTTAGTGAAGAAGAATCATTATATAAATCTTTAATGATAACCGTTTTGTTTAATTGGATGTTTTTTTATCACAATAAGGAAATTTTTCATTATAAATTAATTTCATTTGTAAAAGATAATTCCAGAAATTACATCACAAAGAATACATATATAATATTCTAGTTAAACCATAAAAATGGATTCATGACTGTAATGGAAGACGGTAAGAGAAATTGAAAATCCATCATCCTTGAATGTGATTAAATAACACATCTTGGATTATGGTTTAATATCTAGTATTAATGGTGAGTAATGGAGAGATGATGATGAATTATTACAATATAAAAAAAATTATAGTATATGTATGTTACTGGAGTTATAACACATTTTTAATGGTGAGGGGGTTAGAATATAAATGAAAACAGTGGAACATGGAAAGAAAATAAAAGAAAAAATTTATATTTACCTATTGAATATAAATTCATTGAGATCCTATTTAGGGAGAGTGGTGTTGGTATTTTTAAGAGAAAAAGAGATCCTAGAAGAGGGATATGGGATTAATGATATATTTATGAAGAATTTGGACTAGGAACATGGATTTAGTTGTGTGAGGAGATGAGGTTAAGAGCAGTGGTATTTACTGTGTAGGAGTGGAGGGGTTTCCCATTATTTTAATCATTAGTTATTTTTTTCACCAGAATATGAATAGTAATGATTATTTTGACGAAAAATAGTAAATATAGAATATGATTTCGAACCAATGGCTATTTACATCATTCATGACTCATGCATGTTGTAGAGAGTCATTTATTTATAAATATTCATAAATTATCATATTTTACAATTCACCAAAAAATCATTTATTTAAAAAAAATCCCAAAAATTGACACCTAGAATTTATAAATACATAGAAATTAAAATTTTCCTCTATTTTATGAATATAATTTTATAAATATGACAAATAAAATATTTAATTAAAATTTTAATTTCCATGAAAAATAGAAAATAGAAAATTAAAATATGTTTTTAACACTTTGAAAAATTAATTAAGGACTCTTAAAATTATCTTATAATAATAAGTCAAAAAAATAACTATTTATTAATTTCTTCTTTGAAAACAATTTTTTTAATTGTTAAATTACCCAAAATATTGTAATTAAATATACAAGACTTACAAAAATACTAACACTTAATTAATAATTCTTTATAAAAATTATTTACTTTTACTACAATATAAATATATAATAGCTTCACATATATGATGGGTAAATTTTATTTATAATTTCATTATTGAGGTTACTATTGCATTGTTTAGTTTAATATTTATAAGGGTCACATTACTATTCCAATGTTCAAGTTACTATTTCATAATTGTATGTTTCTTAACCTCAAGAGATAACTTTTATTTGACTCATTATTCCATTATAAGTTTATCATTGTGTTCTATAATTAATATTATGTTATTATAATATAAGACACAATTACAAGAAGATAATTACATTGATAAAACATTGGGTTGTTCTAATATAGTCCCATTTTTAATAAATAAAATTTCAACGTATCTCGTAAAAATCATATTTTTTTTAATATATAAAATTACATATGTTAGAAATATATTTTGAAAAAAGTAAATCGGTTTTTTGAAATTATCTGATCTAAAATAGTCCAAGGATTAATTACTACATATTTTTTTAAATACATTGATTTTTAGGTGAATAGTAATAATACAGTTTTTTATGAAACCAATGTATCTTATATTTCATCATTTGTGATTTTCTAATACAGTAGTAATTTATAGAACATTAGGATTCTACATATTATATTTAATTTAAAAAATGAGTCATATAAATAAAATAGTTTTTTTTCCGTTCCTAGAATATTTTTCCATAATCAAATCTCAAATGTGATCCCATAAAATAACAATGTATATTTCTTCAACATTCATATTTAATAAATATTGAAAATTAAAATTATAAATTAGTTTAATGACCTAGAAAAGTTATATTTTTTTATATATGATAAATATTGTAAAAAATAACTGTTACGAGTTTTACCTATGATAGAATATTTTATTTTAAATTTTATTCTAATAATACACCTCTCTTCAAGTATAAATATCCCATACCACTTCCCTTGTAAAACAACTCCTTTTTACCTTAAAAAATCCAATGTTCACACAAGATCTTATATTTTATATTATTATATATAGTGGGGATTTTCTATATTTAAAAAACATCATTCATCATGGATGTCTAGTTCTGTACAGGAGAATCCACCATAAGGAAATTGCATGTTTTTTTCAAACACTCCTCTTATTTTCTTTTTTCTTCTATCACTTTAACCAATTTAATTACTAATCAATAATTATATTTTATTTATTAAAAATAATATAGAAATTAAATTAACGATTTTAATGGAATATTAAAAATTATACTTTTTAAGTATTTACAATATATATCTTCTTTTCTTCAAATTTGAACATCAACCTCATTAAAAGTCTCTTAACAATCAATGATGATGGTTCTAAACTCCATCATATCACAAACCAAATGGATTGTTATAAAAAATTATTTAAATATATAAATACATAATGATATGATTTTATGGTTCTGTAATTAAAAATTATTATGTATAAATTACCTTCAATTAAAATAGAAGAAGCGAAGAAAACTTTGGATTTTTTATGGGAAAACATGATATCAAAATGAATTCCATTTAAATAAGTTCATTAAAAAATATAATAAAATGGTTAAAATTTTCAAATAGAGGTAAAATAAAAATATTTCTCTTTTTGATCAATGTTTTCATAAACGTATCTTTATTAATTTAGGGGAGGAAAAGTGATGAAATAGAGATGTATTTTTTAATGGGGATTTTCAAACCCAAGTACCATTATAGGGGATATCAATATTTCAATTATAGTTTACTATTATTAGTCATCAAATGTTTCATTATTATCATTCCACTTGTCTTACATTTTCTATTGTACATATACTTTTTACCACCTTTATTTAGAAGCCAAATAAAATAATTTTCTAAAAAGTATTTCACTCAAAACCACATATTTTACTGCAATTTAGTTCCATATTATTCACTCAAGAATGGCGATGTATATGAAAAATATATTTTCCCTTATTAATTTAGATACCGAATGTTTATTCATTAAATAATTCGTTATGAAATCCTTGTGAAACCAATTTATTTTGAATGTTTATTTCAAACTTATGATTGCAATATGTTTTATACGGAATGTATGATTATGTAAATATTATGATAGGATGGGTGGGAAGAGAATTATATAATACATTGATGCACTGGTAAATATGTTTTATATCTTTTGATAATGTGTATTATTTTTGAATTGGAATTATATCATTGTTTAAAATCTTGAAATTATGATTATGCCATTTTGTAATGCATGAACATGATGCTAGCATATTTCACTACTGTGTGTTATATATAATGACTATAACATGATAACTAATTTTCTTGAATCACCAAATTACCTGAATTTATCAAATATTATAATCATGATTACCATAATGATCTTATTCATATGGTATAATGATTATTATTATTATCACACATGTTATATTTATTCATATACCTTATTCCATTACTTACTAGGATTTCATATCACCCACATTATTTGTTGTTTATCCTCATGTTACTATATGTACTAAAGATAACATCATATTTTTGATGTTTATAGAAGAGGGATTCAAATAACTATTTATATTTCATTATATAAATGTGATGTATGGTCCAAATTTGTTGAATATTATTAACCATTCAATCATTGATTGTATAACCATTATATTTTGTATCATTAATATAATGTAATAGTCATTTATAAAATATAATGATTTATAAATTTTATATTTATAGTATTTATAACCAAATAGTGTGTTTTTCTATGGTAAAAAATATAATGTCTCATCAAACATTTGTGTAGGGTTGGACTAACAATGGGATAACAATGTGGGAAAACTATATGGCCAATAACATTTGAAATATATAGGGACTCCACATGGGAGCAGAAATACTTCTATAAGACATAAAAATATATAAAATATTAAATTAAAGAAATTAAATAAATTATTCATGGTGTTGTGGTTAGATATATTTCTTGTAATGTAATAGTAATATCATTGAATTCCTTTTCTACACAAAACAAACAACTTCAAAATCTTCCATGTAAGCATATCAATTCAAAAGAATGAGACTGTGACATGGAACCAATAAATGTGGCACAAATATTCCTCTTTAATTAATCCATGGAAAACAATCAGAAGACCACTATATTCATCATAGAAAGATGTTATAATACTACAACCTCACCCTTAACACAGTTTCCAATCTCAAATATCATAAATCCAAATCCTCTATTAATAGATGTTATAATTAATCCTTGATGTTTAGTTACTTAATAACATTAAATAAATATATAAGGGATTATTTATATTTTTACATGATTGGTCTCAAATAATATATATAATATATTCCATATAAAAATAATTATTTTCATGTTTATAAATATCATTCATATATATTAAATATTTTTATCTATCAATTATCATCATTATTAATTATCCTCATCTTTTATAATCCTTATTTTATAAGAATGACAATGTCCATTGATTTTTTTATATATTTATTATCATATTCTATATTTATAAATAATATTTCTTATAGAATTCATTTTCCATTTCCCAAATCACAAATAATTATGATCTGTTTTCATAATCATGATATTTGATTTAGTGAAGAATAACACAAAGTATCATCTAGAAAAAATTATTACATTATAATATTAGTTTATAAAAAAATTAAAATTTTAGGAAAGCACGTCTTCATATATTTTTGACTAAATTATTTTTGTAATACATTGTATTTATTAACAAATAAATGAGATAGAATTACACATAGAATAAAATAAATATGTGACTTAGGAAAAGGCTTATATATCACACATTATGTCTTAAGACGATATCGCAATGTCTAACCTGAAATAAAAATAATTTATGAAATAATATCCAATTTTTTATACAATAGAAATGACTTACCTAGACATCTTAACATAACGATATTAAAATTTGAAACAATAATTTCATACATCATTAAAATATTCAAAAAACCTCTTTAAAACATTTAATATTGTTGTCATGAAATTTAAATCCTCTCGAATTGAATCCAAATACATCAATAAATAATCCAATAACCATTAATATCATGAGAGTTTAGTTGGAATCTTGAAATTATATCTTGCTAATTTTTCATTATAATAGTTATTGAACCTCCCCATAATCACCCTACTTGAGTATTTCTTGTATCATATTTAAAAACTATTATAGGCTATTTTCATTCATAAATAACCGTATTCAATATATTATTTTGAAATACACTATCCAATAATAATATATATTGGTTATCTTCTAGAATTTTAAAAGGTATTTTCATCACAGAGTAATCAAAAACATATTATTTCATTTCCATTTATCATTGGAGCAATTAAATTTTCTCTTCGAGAGACACTTACTCATATTGGAATCCACATATCCATATGGAATCATAACTTATTGACAAAAACAATTCTCCTCATACTCAAATGGGAATAACAATCTACTAATTTTTAATTATTTTCAATACCATAAAACCCATTAACGTAATTATGCATATCCATTTTTTTCTACATTATTGAATATATAAAGAATGGTAATTATTTTAGGAAGGACATACTCTTATCCTTTGTTCATCCATATTTTATAATTTTTTTCACTCACTAGTATTAATGATTTCAACTCTCTTTAATAACTGAATGATGGATGGGACCATATATTTTTATTTAAAAATGAAATTTCAAATAGTAAATTATGGTTAACCTAAACAAGATGAATTATCAAATGGGTACTTTATTCAAATTTTAACATACCTAAAGTGTTTTCCCGATCCCCATAGTCTGGTGAATGGAAAACATGAATCAAAAAACCACATTTGGTAATAATTTCACTAAACCAGAATCAACAACATGAAATACATATATATAACAGTGGTAAATAAAAGAAGAGATAATACATTACATAACTGAAATAAGACACCAGAAATGATACAACTCAATTATATTTATTAAATCCCAATATAAATTTCAAACATAAAATAACTACATAAACAAAAAAACTATTAATCTATGTAATAGTGTAGGAAAACAACCACCATATCACCACTATCTACCTAGAAAATACTGACATACACCTATCTACCTCACTCTAGATACATTCAATTACCTACATCAAATTATATACAAAAGTCTACACACCTCCAATGGGATTTGTAGGGTGTAATATATAATGATATGTAGGATTCCAAAAAGGTGTTCCATAAAAAGTCTCTATACAAGATTATAAACATTCTTAATATTAAATAAATTAAGGTATGATAAATAGTTTACAGTTTTTTATAACAAAAAAATTGATTTTTTTCATTTTCCCACATCTCCAAAATTATCTATGTATAGCTATTTTACATAAGTATAAATATATATATATATATATCAAATATTTCATACCAAATCAAGGATGGTATCACATTGGTTATCAAATCCATGGAAATACATGCAAATGTAGTACATGCTAAATCAGGGTAATATAAATCCAAGGATAACTATAGTTTAGGTATGCAAACTACTCAAACCATATTCAATGACATGTGCACACCGACTTCCATTAAACACAAAACTATATGGAAGAGAAAAACCCCTTGAGTGAATCACCCAAAACTGTTAATATGAATTCCCTTGAAATATGGTCCTAGAGAACATGGGAATACCCTTTGGGTTAATCAACCAATAATAAATGTAAAATGATAATATTATAAACCTTCCTCCTATGTAATAGAATCTTCCCATGGGATATAATTTGCAAACCATTTCATCTAACCCATTCTTATTAAAATAATTTATATATCCAATTTATAATTCTTTTAAAATATGCTATTATATTACTGAGAATTTGAAACTATGTTTTATAAGAAAAAAATTTATACCAAGGAAAACTAGTCAATTCTGTCAATTTATTTATAAAGAAAATTTTAATATAAGAGCATTAAAGTTCATCCTACATTGGTTAGAGACAAAACAATATAACAATATCAATGGTCACACGAAAACTCAACAGAACCCAACAAAAAGGAAGAAAAAAATGACAATAAAAGATTTCCTAGAGATAATCTACACAACTCTGAATCAATTAAATTATGAAAAAAATTTTGTGGAGAGAACATATAACAACATACCTCAAATAACAACCATTTCACACCGCCAACAACTCAAGAGTTGTCCTCCATAAAAAAAATCATGCAACAGATCTTGAAAAGATCAATGAGATTTTTATCATAAATTAGAGAATCCATAACTGTAGTATAATGGGAAAACATAAATAAATGACAAAGAAGAAATAACATGAATACTCTCCTATATAAATCCATTTAAACCACAAAAATAATGAATTTTGGAACGAAACAATCGATAAGGTGAAGAGGTATCAATAATCACATATTAGAACTCCTAGGACCAGAGGAAAGAGACTTGTAGTTGAATGAAATACATATTATCATTACAGAAACATAAAATCCAAAATTACATGATTTACATGGAATTTAAATCCTCTTAATGTTTTTCAATGTATGAAACCCGAGTACACCAAACACCCATCTCCTTTAAAAAACAAATTTTACCATTACATGTGGTGTAATCCAAATTCATGGTGTTGAATGTTCGAATAATGTACTTTTTAT
Source organism: Viscum album (assembly GCA_963277665.1). Taxonomy (NCBI): domain Eukaryota; kingdom Viridiplantae; phylum Streptophyta; class Magnoliopsida; order Santalales; family Viscaceae; genus Viscum; species Viscum album. Next base: position 1,443,231,197 of record OY728151.1, on the reverse strand, counting down.
AGATTCTTCCTGGAATCCATTACACAACATGTGAACCTATTACATAGTGTATAATCATATCATTTCATGTACCAATTCATTAAATCATCCCGATGATAAATACATAGAGTTTATCTCTTTACTTGGTCTGTATTTATCAAGGAGAGCATGAAAAGACTAGTTTGAACTAAAAAATACATCATCCTAGTCTAGTGTTCTCCAAAAATATGTATAACTGCATAAATTCCTTAACATTTCTATACATACATACAATTAATAAAAATAATAATACATTCTCATAATTTAGGACATTTTACTCAATAAGTAATCTTGATCCATAGGAGTCAGAAAACATGGCCAATAAATAAGGGAAATTAAAAAAAGAGAAGTGAATTAATTTTAAGAGGGTAACAATATATAATAAACTCTATACTATAATAATTTCTATCCTAGATAATCCATGAAGAAGAATATTTTCTATAAAATATGTGAGGCCACTTTTACATCATCGACAATTCATTCTCCCAATTCATTTGAGGATATAATATATGTCACCATAACACTCTTAGCAACATTCTAGAATTCTATTGAAATCCATTCAAATGATATTAAATTATCTATAGTGTATTATCCAAAAATAAAATGTTTGTATCTTTGTCAATCTCGTCACAACTCAGAACATGAGTTGGACTTGGATGATATTTCAGGTGTTGTAATATGTGGAAGACATCATGAATTCTTATCATCTTAAAAATGAAAATCCCAATAATAATCAACATTGAAATGATTTTCAGTGACATAAATTGATCCAAAATATCTTATATCCATATTTATTGACATTAGAAGCTTATTAAAACAAAAATTACTATAAAAATTATTGAAAACTTAGTCGGCTATGAAAAAAATCCAAAGGATGATTCCATTGATCTGCACAATTTTTTTTGACAGTGAGCTTTTGAAAACCAGATAGAAGAGAGATATATCAAAACCACACTACCACATTAACTAGTAGAAAAAATATTCCACACATGGAAAATGATAATTATTACTCACAATTACCGAGTTCAAATTCATGTAGTACACAAACTATTGTAGTGAACTATCCGCCGTCTTGGAAATGATCATATGGGATTCCCAAAGAAAAAAATAGAGTAAACAAAAACATTATCATTCAGGTAATCTGAATGAACATTCATATCTTTCATATCTTCTGGTTTCATTCTATAAGAATATATCAATATCGACCTCATACATGGCGTGTGGTAAATCGTAATCATTACCACCCTATATATGGGAATACCAGAGAAATCTTATAGGAAAAAATCCGGAATGTAATGAACATTAGAAGCAAGATAAAAAATGAATGACATGTCTTCAGAATAAATTACTAATACAAAAAATAAAATCTTCAACTCAAGGAAGAAAGGAAACGCATGACCAAACTATGGATTATTATCTCCTTGAAATAACTATGATCTCCCCACAGTCGTATCAAATGATACATGATGATGATAAAAATAAACCTCCGAATGCTGAGAGACATGCTATTCTATCCCAATGACAATATCAAATTTTTCCATATTGAGAATAAGTAAATCCCATAATAACTCATCATCAACTATTGAGAGTGAACCAGAAGGCCCCAAAACCACAAACCCTTCTTCTTTAAAAGAGGATTTTAATGAATAATAGGGTACATGAACCTTTTATATTAATAGGGAAATCCATAAAATGATAATATATAATTGAGTGGAAGGAAATTATATCAAATAAATTAATCTATAATGAAGTTGAAATAAAATGGTACTTATCATTGTCATTGGACCCACATATACCACCACAAGAAACTCATCTACTATGCAAAGCTGGTTCACTCCTTGGGCTTATGGCTAGAGACCTATAGTCATTGCAGTATTTGATTATGTCAGGGTATCATTTAGATCCAAAAATCTGTAAATATATTGAGCTATATCCATACCCTTATAAATTCTACATATTACAATAATTTCCACAACTACATCTTTAAAGGCATTAGAAATGATTTTGGGTGTGTCTGAAAATGGCATAGTTGTTTCAAGTTAAGGAGAAATACAAGCTATAACTAGTGGTACATAAGAAACCATCCACTGAGAAAAACCTCCACGAATCCTATGACGATCTTTCCAAATCCACATTTTCATTTCCACTCCATTAAAGTTTCCACAAGTTGGATGGGAAGAGGATGAATAACAAACATTACATACTAATTAATATCTTCCATCATTTTCCAATCTTCATTCTCCACATAGGTTGGATTCTTCATTATAAATTAATGAGACTTGATATCAAATTTATAACCTAGTTAGTAATTCATTTTTTTTACCTAGACATTCTTTAGTACCTATGGAAAAAAATGAACTATATCAAAAAATGTATTACAATATTCCAACATCAAATTATCTACATGCTATATAGAGAGTAAAACCTATGAATTTTCCATTAATAACGACTCGTGATAAAACAGATAAAATAGAAGGGTCATTAAATCCTTCATGTCCAAGCCCACATGGCCAATTTCATGTACCATAGAATCCAAACATCTCTTGATGAGACCATTGAGTTGGAATTCCTCACACTACACTTTGATACCCTCATGTGTATCTAGGAATTAATATATGTTATTGATCTTGTTTAGATAGTCCTCCACCTCTGAAGGTTCATTCATTACTCTAATGGATGGTGTCTAATCATGTAAAAACTCTTCTGACGAATTCCTTTTCCCTAAAACTACTGGTTGTACCTAAATAACTACGTTATTGACTTGTAGTAAATTATGATATATAGCAAGAACTGACCACACAATAACTTATTTTGAGTTAATGATCTATAGGTGGATTCCCTTGAGAATAATCTACAGCTCACTCAAGAGGAACCAACTGAACTTTTATTGATGGAATATTGTTTCAAATTGAAACACAAAAAATTATTATACAATAAATAATCTCAGTTCATAATTTCCAAAAAATTTATAAAATAGAGATTATGATCATGAAATAAAAATAGGTTAAACATATCACAACATTACATGGTAACATGACTCTCATTATAGACTGATTAGGCTAGGAAATAACCACATCCAACCTCTCAAGTCCAAGAAATGCTATCTCCAGCCAGCCATGAATCCCAAGATAAATAATATTGATGGTAAACCACCTCTGATACCAAACAATTATAAAACAAACCTAGATACTCACTCAAAATGGAAGAAGACAGAAATTTCAACAATCCCAAATGGCATTTTGGATCACTATGAACTAGCCAGTAGGACTTGTGAATCAGAAAAAAATTAAAGGGAACTATTTCTCCCTACCATATATAATAAAATTCAATATATATATTACAAATTTTTGTTTAAGGGGAACTGAAAAGATAAAAATACACATGTAGGAATCTAGGGAGACTTGAACCTGAGACATCCCACACATCACACAAGGCACATTGACACTTTCCTAGGATATGGGGATATATATATATATTAATGACAAATAGATGTAAATATATTATATTTCATAACATAAAGACATCACCATAAATGATAAAACTAAAAAATATTTAGAACAGCCTGAATTACATTTACATCATCAAAGGACTACTAAAATAGAAATACAACTAATCCATTTGATAACATGGAAAGACTCCCAACATCTCACAACCATATATCTTTATAAATCAAATAGAAACCTCACCAACTCACTATGATAAATTTCATTTCCCTTTATTGAAAAAACTACAATTTTCTATGAACTACTGAAGGGCTAGATGTAGTGTGATCTAACAGGCTCATTAGGATCCCACATTGGTGTTCCATAATAATTCTATGTATAAAAATATGAAAAAAATAAAATTTAAGTAAAACAAGGATTGATAAATACTGTATTATGTTTATATCACGTGCATGAAAATTAATATAATTTCCCTTTTCCAAATTTTCAACATATTCCACGTAAAAACCTTTCAAAAAATTATATTTATATCATTTAATTTAGATAAAATTAATGTTGGTATCACATATCATATCATATAATTGTAAATACATGTTATAAATGTATCATAAAATGAATAGGTAACATCACACCAAAGATCAATATTTTTCAGGATGTTATACTTCCCATACTATAAAAAATTAATAGTTCACACCCACATCCTTAGAAAACATGCCTACTGGGTATAGAAACACCCCATGAGTGAATCCCATAACATTGTTAATTTTAATTCCCACAAAAAATTCCTAGGAAATATAGTGACACCCCATGAGTGAACCCATCAATAATATATGACTTGGGTACCTATGATAAACCTTCCACCTAAGTAATTAATAATTCGATGTTATCAATTTTTCACACCATTTCATCAGAACCATTCATTTAAAAATATTCAAAAATCCATTTAATTATAATTTGAAAATACACTATTCATTTACTAATAATGGAAAACTAATTATATATTAAAATCCCATTTCTATTCATAAAAATAAATAAATTTATCATGATTTTTCATATAAAAAACATGTTAATGAACCATAGAACAGTTGTTTTCAAAACATGGATGATAAGGGACCACCTAACTCAAACATGGGTCACACATGACCACAACATAATCCACCAACATATAAGAACAAACGTACAATGAAATAATTCCTTTAATAAATCCAAAAAACTCATAATTATTTAAATTTGGAAGAATATTGGGATGGGAGAAAATATCACAACATATCGTAATGAAAGATCATGGAGTGACACATTTGACCCAAGGGCTATCCTCTCTAATAAGATCAAACAATAGATCCAGAATGGTTCTTGGAGATTAAGATAAAAGATCAATAAATATACTAAAATAGAACAATAGGACTGGAACAAACAAATAAAAATAATAAACAAGATGAATACTCATTGTACAAACACACCAAAACCACAATTATGATAAATCACTACTTGAAACATCATTAAATAAGATATGGTCTCCAAAATTGTGTGGGAGAGGTCCTATGTCATGATAAAAGAGTCTAATAGCTGAATGAATAAAAATCATCCATATGTCACCCTAAATTCAAAATTCACAATATACAAATGGGTTTTAACCCCTTTGGATGATGTTAAATCTATGAATACCCATGTATTCCAAAAACATCAATCATCTTTTATTAAAAACCATATTTTTACCATTACATGGTTTGTAATCCTTATTCACAACGTGAAATCGTCATGCATTGTACTGGTTGAAGGCTTCTACCAAATACCCATTACATGACTTGTAATCATGTTACATGACCTGTATATTTATTATACCCTATAAAAATTCAGGGCATATCCCATGCGATAAATAAAAAACATATAATCACATTACAAGGTTTGTACATATCAGGATTACTTTGAAAAGACTGGTTTCACCTAAAAAGTCCCCAAAACAATTATGATGTTCTCTAAAATCAGAGAGAACCCTGAAAATACAATTACACGTCTGTATCCCAACCCCATTAATTCATGAAAAATACATCCATGAATATTAGTTCATTTCCCCCCAAAACATGATCTCCATCATCGAGAGACCCAAAAAACACCCAAAAAGGTGTGAAATGATAAGAAAGAAGTGAAATTCATGAAACTAGGTAAAAGGATGTTACACTATATTTCCACATGGTATAACCGATTATATAAGTGTGATTACCCCAATGTATCAAATATATATTCTTACCAATATAATATGTGATACTAAATTTTTTTTCCCATTATAAGGTACAATGAAATACTGATCAATGAATTAATTTTCTGAACATGACTTATCAAATACTTCAGTATTTTTAAAATTTAAATTATTATTACCACATATTTAACTTATTCTATTAAACACCCATCACCCCACCCCTAAATTAAAAAAATTTGTAAATTAAATACATGGGTAGGATGTGTGATTGGAATTACATTTATTCAATCTCTTAATATTCAACACTACAAATTAAAATTCATAATTGAATGATAATTTTAAAACTCATCTTCATGGTTTACCCCTTAGGGGGTGAATATAGACAAATATTCACAATGGTATATTTTATTTAGTAGATAACCCTGATACAATCTTTTTGATTTATATTGAATTATTATTATGTGCTCATACATATTCCCAATTATTTAGCCTCCAAAAATTCCAAACATGTTGGTACAAAAAAATGATAGGTGATTAAATAGGGGTGTTTTCCTTTCATCAAATATATTAAAATGGTTGTGTGTTTTATATCAACAATTATTTTCCAATATATAAAGATTGTACTTATGAATACATTTTCACTCAATGTCCCCATTTTTTAACAAGATTCAAGAATTACATGGATACATGTTTTTCTTCATAAATTTTTAATTAATTTTTTTGTTTTAACTCATTGAAATTTGATAAAAGTAAAAAATCATCATTAGATGCATGAATTATTTAATTTAGATACATATATTGAGCTGAAATAACTTACAGAATATTTTCTAAGGTTCCGGATAATCACATTCCCCACATATCCTCAAATTAACCATATCATCTTTCTTTTGTGAGTCATCCAATCTTCTATTAGCCCAAAAAAATTTATTGTTCCATTTTCATTATTCTTTTTTGATTATATTTTCATTATCAATAATAGACATATTTCCAAAATTCAACATCCTTTTGATTGTGTACAAGATGTTGGGTCATGTAATATTTTACATAACAGTCTTACTGGATAGTTAATAAACTTATTTCCTATATCATATGAATTTTTTATTTGTGTACATACATGTACATTTTATAAAAAATAATAACTTATTACTCGGATAATTATCTTACTTATATATTTTGTTATAATATTTTTATATTGTTAAATGTAAAATAATTCACATTATTATAGTGAATCATGTTAAAGAAATTGTTGTAAGAATTATATTCAAAGGCTAATTATCATTAAATATAACCCTTGAAGCATGATATATGATAATATATATGAGTTTTTCTTTGAAAATCATCCAACAATATAGGTGTAATCTACATAATGTTTTAAAAAATCATTGGGATATTATTCCTTCCCATCTCACATACACCACTTCTAATTATAAGAGTGTAATTTATTCTCTCTCTCTTCTTTTCATACAAAACCATTTTATGATTTTGAACCAATATATCTAGATCAAAAACATTCAACAATACAATAAAGATAAGAAATAATACTTTTCCCTTTTATTGGGGATATTCCTTTTTTAAGACATTGGGATATTCATCTTGGTTATGCAATACCTAATATTATTATTACCTCATCACTATATGGTTATTTTAGGCTTATTTCATCTAGGTTGGGGCTCCCCCAATTCACTATCTTTTACCAAATGATTTATATAAGATTCATAGAGTATCTTGTATTGTTTATTAATATTGTTTTCAGAATCTATTCAAGACATGAAATGTCTAAATCTCAACATGTCGTCAATATAAACTTGTTTCTCCACATTTTTATCTACACTAAATAAAGTGGCTTCATTAATTAAAATGTATTAAATAATAGTTGTCTAATAATTGGAGGTATCTACATCTTCAAATACACATCATGACATTTATTCACTATACAAATCCTTTAATATGAATTTTATATTAAACTTACTTGAGGACTTTTCTCTCTTTATAGTCATCTATTATTGTATTCATAGATCTTCATTTAATGACGCCCTCCATTCATAATCACTATCATTTTTTTATTTCATCATAGGGAAATAAATTGAAAATAATTTTATTATATCATTTAATGTAGAGTATAATTTTATTATTCTTAATCTCATAATGTTTTTTGATAAATTATATTATCTTATTATTCCCTTCAATTATTTCACTAACACATTCATCCCCCTCATCTAGATTTGATAATTTTTCTTATTATTATTCTTTATGATGAAAATCATAGATGTATTTAAATTTCAAACCTTCATTAGTATTTCCCATAAACACTATATCCTTTGATATATCATATTATATGACCATTTTATATAACTAATATAGAATAAAATTTTCGTGATAGTCCAGTGTCAAAACATGACCATATAATCAATCATGGATGTTCCACATTAATTTTATAAACAATAAAATAAATATCCAAAGTCTTCGCAAACAATCATATTTTGAAATAATAATTAACTCTAGTGGATTAGAAACCAATAGTTTCATCATGATCCATCCAAAAGTTATCAAATTTTCATTTCTAAATTTGCTGGTTCACATCATTGACTTCTAATTTTCCATGGAAGTAATATACATAAATTTACAAGATTTCATTTGAATATTGAATTATAATCCCTATCATGTAAACACCATTGTTAATTCATAAAAGGTTATCATTTAAGGGATTTATATCGACCTACATGATCCTTTTATATAATAATTTCTTGATAATGTTATTCTTACAATATGGAAATCCTATAGTATCTAATTTTATATTTATTTTTTTAATAGGGAGAAGATTGGGGATCATCATATGATCCATCCATTATAATTCAACACAACATATAAAGGAATTCATTATATAATTACTTAATTTTTTTTACGCATCATTAACATTAGTAGTGTCTAGATATTTTATAGGAAAACTAGTTAGCGATGTTACTAGTTATGGATCCATGGTCAATGAGATCACTAATTGGAGGATGGTGTGAGTTAATGATCCCTTTAATTTATGAAAATATTAGTCATAATTTAACATATGAAAATGGGTAATGTATTATACTATTAATGATGGTATATCAACCATACTCAAATATTATAGTATATAAATTGAATATTACTATGGGGACCTAGGGATACCAAGCATAGATATTACATCATTTTATATGAATATTAAGTACATTACTCAACCATAAGGTTGAAGACTATAATCATTTGTGTATTTTGGTAATAGGTACACAATCATCAAATTTAGTGAATGATCTTTAAAATAACCAATAATTATCTAGCCATTTTTAACTCATCAAAATCTTACCCTACATAAATCCTTTTTTCATAACCCGTGGAATGTATGGATAGTATATGGGGTTATCATATGGATAAAATGGGTAAAGAAGGGAGTTATATATTCATAACATTTACATAATGGTAAGAGATCATTATTATAAAATTTTGGGAAATATTCCATGCATATGAATTATCATAATCTTAATTCATTAAATAATGATTGGATTTTCAAATGACATGAATCATAAGGGAATAAATTAAACTAAGCTATGATAGAATTAAATTTTTATTAGACATAAAATTGTGTCATACTGTCATGACCCATCCTCGGGGCCCATGCCGTGACTACCCCATGCCCGCCTTCCATAGGCCAGGGGCTCGTGACTAGCACCAAGGTGTAAATCCCGGTAAAGGGAAGGCATTGCCTTTGTAAAGTAAACAAGCACCACAGAGTAAGCAAGCGGAAAAATTTAACACTAAGTAAAAACTGGCACAACAGTAAGTGCAGAAAAGTAAAGGGGGCCGAAAATACAATCCCATCTGTAAAGTACAATTGAAAGGGGAAAAATAGAAACTAAAAGGAAAATCCGCAGCGTCGAGCCATCCTCTGGAAGTCTCACCTGAAGGGTGAGTACAAATTGCCTCCACAACTCCTCGGTCTAGTCGTCCGCTCCGAGTACACCACGCCCAGTGGTCCACCTCCAGGTACCATCCGGCTCCACAAGCCCCCCCCCCCCCCACGATCAGCGCTGTCCGTCGTCTACAACCAACACAACGTAGTGCGGGCATAGCCTGTGCAGGGGTGAGTATAAGCTACTCAGTAGGGACCCCGAGACCCCTGAAGGTCTCCCAGAATCCACAAAGGATAAACCACAAAGGAAAGATACAATCACGAAGTAACATCCGACACGGCTTAGGTATATGCCCATACATATACCTAAGTCATCAATTCTCACTCGGCTCCAACATCCGAGCTCAAGTACAACCCAGTCCACACAGGAAAGCAAAACATAAATCCACAGAGGATAGCACAACACAATCCAAAACGGAAATAAAATAGGGTTTTAGCTCACACAGGTATACATCATCGAAAGGTGAAAGAGATGACCAGATATAGATACTGAATCATCTAAGCTGGGACCCACATAGGATACAAGACCAGCTGTTTTCATTAGTTCATCTATGCTGGGACCCACATAGGATAGAAGACCAGCACTGAATCATCTAAGCTGGGACCCACATAGGATACAAGACCAGTAGTCTTTGTTGATTCATCTATGCTGGGACCCACATAGGATACAAGACCAGCATTGAAACATCTAAGATGGGACCCACATAGGATACAAGACCAACTGTCTTCATGAATTTATATAGGCTGGGACCCATATAGGATACAAGACCAGCACTGAATCATCTAAGCTGGGACCCACATAGGATACAAGACCAGATGTCTTCATGGATTCATCTATGCTGGGACCCACATAGGATACAAGACCAGGACTGAATCATCTAACCTGGGACCCACATAGGATACAAGACCAGCAGTCTTCGTTGATTCATCTATGCTGGGACCCACATAGGATACAAGGCCAGCACTGAATCATCTAAGCTGGGACCCACATAGGATACAAGACCAGAAGTCTTCGTTGATTCATCTATGCTGGGACCCACATAGGATACAAAACCAGCACTGAATCATCTAAGCTGGGACCCACATAGGATACAAGGCCAGCTGTCTTCATCGTCGCAAATGCATCCAGCTCTACGGTTCCCGCACACAGCTAGCTCATTCGGGAGGGTCCGCTCCATGAGCCGAGAGGCTGATACATCAACTGACACATAGTCCAGAGTTGATGTATCCAAAAGTTCCGTATCGCCAACAGGAACTCAACGTCGCAGACGGCGCGCCAATCGGACGCCCGGTCTGAGAGTTATTGGCTTTTTCGTCCCAGGGGCGCGGTTGGTTTCTAAGGAAAAACCAACCCGACCATACTCCACCTACGTCCAGACCTCGGGAAAAGTATGAAAAAAGATCCGTCTCACTTAGAGTAAAACAACAACATCGACGGCACGTCAATCGGACATCTGAAGCTCAAGATATGAGCGTTTCTGCTCTGAGGCCCCGATTGGTTTCATGTACGAACCATCCCGGCCAAACCCAAAGTATTCTGAAACCTTGGGTGCGATATACCGAAACGACCGTCTCGACCCAAGGATGGCATCGCCGTTGACGGCGTGTCGTTCAAAGGCCCGTAGCTCAAGTTATGAGTAAAAGACCGGAAAGGTCCGGAAACGGGGGGTCTGGGCCCGGACCGACCCGGGTCCGGGTCCGACCCGGTTTGGCGCGACCTGGCCAGCCCTGGGCGCGACCCGGCCTGGCGGGTCGGCCCGGCTAGGCTCGGCTCGGCCGAGCGGCCGAGCGAGCGAAGCCGCGCGGCTCTTCCCCCGCAAAAAGAAGGTGTCGCAGCCCCACGTGGGGCCGCACTGGATCAGTGGACGTGGCTTTGCCTCATCCCATGAGTGCCGGACCCACACGGTCGCGGGTCCTCTGGTCGCCACAGCCGCGGCGGCGACCCGCGCCACCGGTGGGTTCCGCAGGCCACCGGAGTTGCTCCGGTGGTCCGATTTTGTTTCTGTCTGCGCCGTAGCTCCTCCCGGGTCCTGTTCTTCACTACGGAATCAACGAATCACCCCTGCGGCATGTTTTGTCATCACCCGCCAATCTACACATCAACAAAGAACTGCAGAGGGTTTTTGGGCCGTGTTTGTGTGGCCCGCACCCTCCTCATTAGGTGATAACAATCGGGAATAAAATATTCAACACATGAATAACAAGCAAGGCACAATTTTAATAGAATCCAAATTGAACTTGATCTGGGTTCTTTGTTTTAAAAGAAACAATCACGAGGATTAAAGGTTGTTCTCAAATAAAAACCCCTACCTCGCCATAGTCGTCGAGCGTGCATTCTTCACAGAATTGACTGTCACGGAAGGAGGCGATTGTCGCGTCGCAGAAGGGCATCGCATCATCGCGGAAAGGCATCGCGTCATCGCGGATTATGGTGTTGTGTCGACGAAATTGTCATTTTAGATCGAAGGTTTTCGTGGGGTTGGATCGTCGCAGAAGAAGCGTCGTGAAGGGAGATTCGTTGGTGTCACTATACAAGGCTTTGCGTCGTCGATCTCCCCGGGTTCGGTGTTCTTCGTCGCCTTTCGTCGAAGGACGACGTTCTTCACGTTCTTCGCGTTCTTCGCATTCTTCGCATTCTTCGCGAAGAAGGAGGAAGAACATGAGGTTTCAATCAAATCCTCTCAATGAACAAAACTTAAGAAGAAAAGCATTGGTCTTATTTTATTAACATTCCAACAAACAAAAAAAGAGATAAGTTAAGTAACAACCCATTAATTCATAGAATTAATTCAACGAATAAAACCGCCCAATTAATAGGAGCATTTAATTGTTTAAGAAACGCTCCTGTTGACTTTCAATCAATAGGGGTTTTCACGGGTGCGTTACTTAGCGAAAAAAAACAGTGGACTCGTGCGGGCCCCACCCCACAAATATCCTACCAAGAGGGTAGGATATTTTGAATTGTACCCTATCCGCTTTAACTTAGCTTAAGCAGCATTAAGTGGCTTTTAAGTGGCTTAATTGCAATAAAAATAAAGTTGTCTCACCACTTTATTTTACTTCTTAACTTAAAGGCCAAAAATTGAAAACCACACCTGAGAAAACGCAACTCCGGAAGAGGCGTTTCTAAGAAAGTACTGTCGCTGCGATTCCATCGGTGCCCTCATAATTTGATTTCGAGCACCGGTTCAAAAGTTAGAAAAACCCGCTCATTCGTTTACTGAACGTACCCGAGCCAAACTTTGGAAAATGATTCCTGGCACACCGGGCCTCAGAATCAGGTGCCGTCAGAAACTGCGTTCTTGTAAAATTCCAAAGAAAATTAAGAAAAAGTATTTCTTTGAAATTTACGGGTCTTTACATTACTCCCACCACAGGGCTTTACGTCCCCATAAAGCTTCACTACAAACATAGGGATACAAAGGCGGTACTGAGCACGTATTTGAGCCTCCCGCTCCCAAGTGCTCTCCTGGAGGTTCCCATGCTGTCATCTGGTGCACACTAGAGAAATCGACAATCCACATAGGACCCGCTCCTGTCGATCCTCAATCTCCACCGGGACCTCCGCAAAAGTCGCCCCATCATAAACGTCTAGCTCCCCATGGTCAAAGATGTGCATCGGGTCATGAACGTATCTCCTCAGCTAAGATATGTGGAAGACGTCATGCACCCAGTGCAACTGGGGTGGTAGAGCCAGGTGATAAGCAACCTCACCAATCCTACTGAGGACCTGGAATGGTCCGATGAAGCATGGAGACAACTTGCCGCCTTGTCCAAATCCCCGTAATCCTCATCGAGGTGAGACCCGCAAGAAGACGTGGTCGCTATCCACGAACTCTAGTGGCCTTCGCCTCCTGTCAGCAAAAAACTTTTTCTGGCTCTGAGCTGTCCTCATCCGCTCATGGATGACTTGGGCCTTTCTGGTCCTATAAGAGCTGCTGAGATTTCTTCTTTGTCGATAAGAGAAATCTGGTCTCATCCCCTGGATGAACCATGTTCTTTGCCTAATACAGTCAACCCTGACATGGATGATACTATTCCATACCAAGGATGACGTCGTAAGGCCTCAACGCTACTACCAAGAGATCCAACCGTTACTCTCACCTCCAAGGGTTGAGTCACACTGTCGGCATGAGTGTGTGTTAATTGGGTCTCCTCCAGTAGATGTCCCACAAGTGAGGGTCAAGTCAACAGTCTAAACTGGAACCTCTTAGTAAAAACACAAAAGAGGACAGGAAGGAAAACATCACAAAGGTATGCGTCTTTTATTATTGCATCTCATAATACAAAGACACTACACAACAGAAACAAGGAACTAGAAGTACAAAAGACATATCCACTAGTTCCGCTCCTGTCCATCTGCTACTAGATCTCCATGATCGAAGGCCTCAGCTGCCTGAAACTGAGCTCTCCCATGTCCCCCAACTCCCTGCGGTCGGGGTGGACCTCCTGGTGGTGGTGGTGGCAACACCTCGAAGCGTCGTCCACCACCTGCTGCTCGGCCAGCTCCTCTGCCTCGCCCGCCTTCACCCTGTTGACCTCCATGGTCGAACCTCTGTCTGGGAGGTCCCTCTACCACCTGCTTCTCATCTGTAAGACGAGTCGGGCAGTCTCGAGCCATGTGACCTTGCCCGCCGCATGCGTAGAAATGCCTGACCCTCGTGTAGCTGGCTCTCCTTTGTGTGCCACACACAACCGAATCTTCATCCTCAGACTACCCATCTGATGGTCTGGCCCATTTGGACCTCTGCGTCACCTGTCTACTGCCAGCTACAGAAGACCCTGCTGCGGGCCATCCTGCGGAGGGCCCTGTCACTGGAGCCAGCTCGGCGAGAAAACTCTCTACTAAAAGGGCTCTCTCCAACACCTCTTCTTGCGTCGGAATGTTGAGGGAGATCATCGAAGCCCTGATATCATGCCTCAGTCCCTGCTCGAAGGTCCATGCCCAGAAGAAAGGGTCCCGTACCATATCTGTGGAGTAGCGCGAGAGATCAGTAAATCTTGCCGAGTACTGGGCCACTGTCATGCTGCCCTGCCGTAGCTGTAGTATCTCCTGGATGCGTACCACTCGGAGGGTGGCTGGGACGAACTCTGAGCGAAAAAGGCACTCAAAGTCTGTCCAAAGGAGTGATGCCTCGTCGTGCACCTGGAGAATCAAGCTCCACCATCTGCCTGATGCCGCATGCAGGAGGCTCGCTGCAAGGACCACCATAAGGTCTGCTGGTGTCCTCACTAACTGGAAAACTCGTACAACTGCCTCCAGCCAGTCCTCGGCTGCCTGGGGGTCCATCTCCCCGCGGAACCTGGGCGGTTTCTGGCGTTGGAACTCATGCAGTGCACTAAGGCAACGTGCATCGTCAACGGCTGGGGCTGGAAGCATCGGTGGCTCGGCAGGTTGAGGTACCGCCGGTGCCTCTGCTGCCAGAGGGCCCTCCACAGAGGCCTCATCGCTCGGCGGGCTGTCGTCATGCTCAACTCTCGGAACCCTAGCTGGCTGCCATCGTGGTGATATCTTGAAAAGAAACAGGTGCACGACAGTCACAACATTATACCTGGTGAGCTGATACAAGTAATCACCAATAAAACTTGAAATACATAGGCAATCAATGTTTTCGTGCATTAAGTCGGAAATCAGAAGTCAGGGTCCTGGTGTACGGATACATCGGTCGCCGCACCAACACTGGATTACATGGACTAATAACCACACCTAATACGCTAAACACTATTGCTTTACATAGAAGAAAGATCAGAGTCGGCGGTAGAACCGACCGTGCCTTTGATACCAAGTTGTCACGACCCGTCCTCGGGGCCCGTGCCGTGACTACCCCAAGCCCGCCTTCCATAGGCCAGGGGCTGGCGACTAGCACCAAGGCCTAAATCCCGGTAAAGGGAAGGAATTGCCTTTGTAATGTAAACAAGCACCACATAGTAAGCAAGCGGAAAAAGTTAACACTAATTAAAAACTGGCACAACAGTAAGTGCGGAAAATTAAAGGGGGCCGGAAATACAAGCCTAACTGTAAAGTACAACTGAAAGGGGAAAAACAACAACTGAAAGGAAAAGCCACAGTGTTGAGGCGTCCTCTGGAAGTCCCACCTGAAGGGTGAGTACAGATAGCCTCCACAGCTCGCCGGTCTAGCCGTCCGCTCCGAGTACACCCCGCCAAGTGGTCCACCTCCAGGTACCGTCCTGCTCCACAAGCCCCCCCCCCCCCACGATCAGCGTCGTCAGTCGTCTGCAACCAACATAACGTAGTGCGGGCATAGCCCGTGCAGGGGTGAGTATAAGCTACTCAGTAGAGACCCCGAGACCCCCGAAGGTCTCCCAGAATCCACAAAGGATAAACCAAAAATGAAAGATACAATCACGAATTTACATCTGACACGGCTTAGGTATATTCCCATACATATACCTAAGTCATCAATTCTCACTCGGCTCCAACATCCGAACTCAAGTACAACCCAGTCTACACAGGAAAGAAAAACGTAAATCCACACAGGATAGCACAACACAATCCACATAGGAAAGCAAACAGGGTTTCATCTCACACACGTATACATCATCGAAAGTTGAAAGAGATGATCAGATATAGATACTGAATCATCTAAGCTGGGACCCACATTGGATACAAGACCAGATTTCTTCATTGGTTCATCTATGCTGGGACCCACATAGGATACAAGACAAGCACTGAATCATCTAAGATGGGAGACACATAGGATACAAGACCAGCAGTCTTCGTTGATTCATCTATGCTGGGACCCACAGAGTATACAAGACCAGCACTGAATCATCTAAGCTGGGACCTGCATAGGATACAAGACCAGCTGTCTTCATGGATTCATCTATGCTGGGACCCACATAGGATACAAGACCAGCACTAAATCATCTAAGCTGGGACCCACATAGGATACAAGACCAGTTGTCTTCATGGATTCATCTATGCTGGGACCGACATAGGATACAAGACCAGCACTGAATCATCTAAGCTGGGACCCACATAGGATACAAGACCAGCAGTCTTCGTTGATTCATCTATGCTAGTACCCACATAGGATACAAGACCAGCACTGAATCATCTAAGCTGGGACCCACATAGGATACAAGACTAGCAGTCTTCGTTGACTCATCTATGCTGGGACCCACAAACGATACAAGACTAGCACTGAATAATCTAAGCTGGGACCCACATAGGATACAAGACCACCTGTCTTCATCGTCGCAAATGCAGCCAGCTCTAGGGTTCCCGCACACAGCAAGCTCGTTTGGGAGGGTCCGCTCCATGAGCCGAGAGGCTGATACATCAACTGACACATAGTCCAGAGTTGATGTATCCAAAAGTTCTGTATCGCCAATAGGAACTCAACGTCGCAGACGACGCGTCAATCGGACACCCGGTCTGAGAGTTATTGGCTTTTTCGTCCCAGGGGCCCGGTTGGTTTCTAAGCCAAAACCAACCCAACCGTACTCCACCTGCATCCAAACCTTGGGCAGAGTATGCGAAATGATCCGTCTCACTTAGAGGAAAACAACAAAGTCTATAGCACGCCAATCGGACGTCCGAAGCTCAAGATATTAGCGTTTTCGCTCCGAGGGCCCGGTTGGTTTCGTGTACGAACCAACCTGGCTGAACCCAAAGTATTCCGAAACCTTGGGTACGATATACCGAAACGACCGTCTCGACCCAATGATCGAATCGCCGCTGACGAAGCGTCGTTCAGAGGCCTGTAGCTCATGTTATGAGCAAAAGACCAGAATGGTCCGAAAACGGGGGGTCTGGGCCCAGACTGAGCCGGCCCAACCCCCCTTGGGTCGGCCCGAACCGGGTCGACCCGACCTGGGTTCAGATCCGACCCGGTTTGGCGCGACCCGGCCCGGCCAGGGCGGCCTGGCCCGGCCTCGGCGCGACCCGGCTTGGCGGGTCGGCCCGGATTGGCTCGGCTCGGCCGTGCGGCCGAGCGAGCGAAGCCGCGGGGCGCTGCCCCCATGGAAAGAAGGTGCCACGGCCCCGCGTGGGGCCACGCTGGATCAGCAGACGCAACTTTTCCTCTTCCCGTAAGTGTCGGACCCGCGTGGCCGTGGGTCCGCTGCCCGCCACCGCCACGCCTTCAGCAGCGGGTCCGCTGCCCGCAGCTGCCGCAGCTTTATCCGCTGCGGCCCTGTTTGGCGGCGCGCCGCCGGTGGGTTCCACGGGCCACCGGAGTTGCTCTGGTGGTTTGATTTCATTTCCATCTGTGCCGTAGCTGCTCCTGGGTCCCATTCTTCACTGCGGAATCAACGAATCACCCATACGGCATGTTTTGTTGTCGCCCGCCAATCCGCGCATCAACGAAGAACTGCGGAGGGTTGTCAGGACGTGTTTGTTTGGCCCGCACCCTCCGCGTTAGGTGATAACAATCAGGAATAAAATATTCAACACATGAATAATAAGAAAGGCACATTTTTAATAGAATCAGAATTGAACTTGATCTGGGTTCTTTGTTTTAAAATAAACAATCACGGGGATTAAAGATTGTTTTCAAATAAAAATACCTACCTCGCCATAGTCGTCGAGCGTGCGTTCTTCGCGGAATTGACCGTTGCGGAAGGAGGCGATCGTTGCGTCGCGGAAGGGCATCGCATCGTCGCGGAAAGGCGTCGCGTCGTCATGGATTACGGTGTCGTGTCGACGAACCTGTCGTTGTCGATCGAAGGTTGTCATGGGGTTGGATCGTCGCAGAAGAAGCGTCACGAAGGGAGATTCGTCGGCGTCGCGGTACAAGGCATCGTGTCGTCGATCTCCCCGGGTTTCGCGTTCTTCCTCGCCTTTCGTCGAAGGCCGACGTTCTTCGCGTTCTTCGCATTCTTCGCGAAGAAAGAGGAAGAACTTGAGGTTTCTATCAAATCTACTCAACGAAAAACACTTAAGAAGAAAAGCGTTGGTCTTATTTTATTAACATGCCAACAAACGAAAAAAAGAGATAAGTTAAGTAACGACCCATTAATTCAAAGAATTAATTCAATGAATAAAACTGCCCAATTAATAGGAGCGTTTAATTGTTTAATAAACGCTCCTGTTGACTTTCAATCAATAGGGGTTTTCGCGGGTGCGTTACTTAGTGGAAAAGAAACGGTGGGCTCATGCGGGCCCCACCCCAAAAATATCCTACCAAGAGGGTAGGATATTTTGAATTGTACCCTATCCGCTTTAACTTAGCTTAAGCAGCTTTAAGTGGCTTTTAAGTGGCATAAGTGAAATAAAAATAAAGTTGTCGCACCACTTTATTTTATTTCATAACTTAATTCCCAAAAATTGAAAACCACACCTAAGAAAATGCAACTCCTGAAGAGGCGTTTTTAAGCAAGTACCGGTGCTGTGATTTCATCCATGCCCTCAGAATTTGATTCCGAGCACCGGTTCAAAAGTTAGAAAAACCCGCTAGTTCATTCACTGAACGTACCCAAGCCAAACTTCGAAAAATGATTCCGGGCACACCGGGCCTCAGAATCAGGTGCTGTCAGAAACTGCGTTCTTGTAAAATTCCAAGGAAAATTATGAAAAAAAATTCCTTGAAATTTACAGGTCTTTACACATACACATTACCTTATAAAATGGTGATCATGTATAAATATAAATAGTTAGATTCATTAAGATAATGCTATGAAAATTTATCCTTATATAATTATATAGACATGAAAGGAAGTATGTATATAAATAAATGAAATGAAAGACATATACATGCATAAAACATGGATCATGTAATCTGGTTCACACATAATACTATGAGCATATGATCAGGTTTATAAATAATATTTTAAACATCATATCAGGTTTACACATTTAAATGTGACTATTTTATTAGATTCATTCGTAACATATTTACACAAGATATATCCATCATTACCTAATACATTCTATTGGATATAGGTCCCACTATTATAATAAGGAAAATCATATGTGTTTGTTCTATAAGAGAAACAATTATTCATCATATTGTTACCCATGAAATAAATTATTTTTCATAAAAATTTCCTGAAATATTTACATTGGTAATGATGAATGGTTTCATAATCATATATTCATTTAATCATAGAATAATCCAGCGAAAAAATAGGTGGGTTTCATATGAATTTCACCTGGGTATAACATGTGGAATTGAAATTGGTTTCATAAAGATCTTTTTAGGACAAATAATTAAAAGAAATAATATTAATGGTATCATTGGTTTATATCCCTATAAAATAATATGTTACATAATTGGATTCCATATTAGATATAGAATGATTTTATAGACCACTTTTAACATATAATATGGAAAATAAATTTGTATTGAAAAGTAATTTTTAAAACTAAATATTAAAAAATAATATTTAATATTTTTTTAAATGAAAATAATCATGAATACATATAATGTATTATTCAAATAAAATAATAATCATGATCATGATAATTCCATTTATACCATTAATATTAAAATAAATATTCCTTTAACATTTTCATTAAAATCTATGTCAGAATGATTGAAAAATGAAATGACGTTTTGTATATACATATTTTGAAAAAAATTCAATGTGGGTAAAATTATATTTTTTATAAATAAAAATTTATACTTTAAAAAAATATTTTAAATAATTATTAGAAAACATTGTATTGGAATAAAAAGAGTGTTTCAATGACGAATGAATGAAAGATGATTTTTCTTTAAAAATAATTTTCAATTATTTTAATTACCAAAGGGTGAAAATTTAACATTTAAAGAAAAATTTCAGGAATAACCAATGGTTAATAAAATAAAGGATAATTATAGGGATTTAGATTATAATATTTTAAAATTTGAGACTTAATCATATAAAATCATGATAAACAATGATATTATAACATATACTCGTTACCACTTTGGTGAAATTTGAGACATAATTACCATGAAATAGATATCATGAAATATAAATGTAGTATTTATAAATAACATTTTAGTAATAATAAAAATCATTAATTGGTAAAATATACATGATATAAAATAAATATGAGGTAAATATTTTATGTGACGTACATAAGTAAAAAAAAATTAGAGAGAAATCCCTTTCGACATTAGTAATATTTTGAATTGGATGACCCAATAATGAATAAAATAAAGAAAATAAATTAAATATAACAAAAAAACAGATATTAATGACATAAAAATTAAATTATTCTGTATATACACCAAAAAAATGGATTTTGGAATTTTCGTATGTCTCCCAGAATTAAAAGAAGGACTAGAAATCCATTACATTAAGTCAAAAATTATTTTATACATGTTAGAATATCCTATATAATATATAAAATTCCATTATAAATCTATTATAGTGATATAAATATATATATGGGACCATATATGATTTACTTATTACCATTTACTTCCCGTTCATTACCATTTCCATTATAAAATAACTTTGCTTGTAATACCTGCTATATATTTTGTATATGTTTTGATATATTTCAGGTCATATTAACATTATAATGGTTACATAATATAAATAAAAATAATCATATAATAAAAAACATATTTATACATCATTTATAATTTTAAGACAAACCATTAATTATGGTTTTGAGAATTGATGTACGATCTAATAATGGATATGGTATGCCATACATAAACATGAGTAAGTATCCATTTTTAAATGATCATTATAAAAAGTAGGAATCTAAAATTTTATATTTATATAATTATTCTAATATTATAAAAAATACTATTTATTTAAATATAATTTTATATCTCATCCATGTGTATTGGTGATGAATTGAGAGAGCCACTTCTCTTCGTGAAGACGGTTGACCGCAAATACATCAATAATGTAATCATCCATCAGTGAGTTAAAAGGATGAAATTAAAATGATATATTATCTTTTAAAATTGATAAATATTAAATTAATATACTTATTGGGTCATTCATATAACATATATTCATTATATTTATCCTTTTTATCTTCTATTTAAAGTGTTACTGAAGAACGAATCACATTGCTTTGTGAGGCGGTTGTTTGTATTTCAAACGAGGGACGTTAACATATCCCCTAATAAATGGATAGTAAAATGGTATATATGAAATTATGACTCAATAGGTTCAATTTTTTTTATAATATATATATATATATATATATAATTTATATCCATCATCATACCCAATTATGAGAGGTGGTAATAGAAAAACAAATGACATTGTTTTGTGAGGTGGCACTCTGTTTATACACATATGACATTTTGATTTCACCATTAATGAAATTTGATATTAATATAAGTTATTAAATTATAATAATAACTTCTTAGTATATATGATATACTGGGGTAATAATATTTTATGTTTCAACACATAATTTCATGTCAAAAAAGTTGAATGAAAAATAAAGAAGATAATTAAGATATTTTGATTATCTTAGAAGAAAATCTTTTGGATATAGTATTATAGACCCTAGTGTTGGTATTTTTGAAGAAAAATAATGTCTATAACATGTATTATAATGCGGGGGATATATTTATTTAGTGGGATTATGAACTATATTTCCATATATGTGTGAAGAAGCAAAGGGTGGTAGCGACCTATTATTATTGGGGAAAGTAAACCACATAAATACTATATGGAAGTTTAAATAAAAATAATAATAATAAAGTAACTGTAACACCATGTAATTTGAAAATAAGGAAATTGTATTGATATAATGTATGACACATAAATCCAACCGCATAAGGGAAGGAAATATCCAAGGGATTTTCAATATAATTACTATTTCAAATAAATTCATTCTATTATACGACTTGAAAAGCATGGGATACTGAGATAGAATACATCTCATGAATCGATGAGTTTCATTAATTTCATGAGTTACATTCATGAATAAGTCAAATAGAGAAAAATATATTGTTAATATATAATTATTTAGTACAATAAGATATAACATATTGGTTAAATTTGTTCTTATCAAAAGGATTAATGTACATATGAAAATATATGGTTTTAAAAAATATAAAATGAATTCATTGGTTATAAATTAATTAGAAATTAATACAAGAGAAAATTAAAATAAATCAAATATTTTTATCTAAAATTATATTTATTACCACAATATTGTTTTTGCATAATAAATTAAATTAATTATAATTAGCTAATGATATTAATTTAATATTTATATTATATATTCAATAAATTTTTTGATAATCATCCAATATATTTGGTAGTAATATTATAAGAAGAACCTTGCATTACACAAAAAATCTATATTTTATTATGGCACTATTACCACCTTTTAAAGGGGAAAATATTTTAAATTCAAATTTTGGAAAATTTAATTTTTTTACTTGTCGAAAAAATAATAATTTTTTTAATTGGAAACATATAAATTTGTTTTGGTGATCTTTTGTTGTTTTTCTGTGAAGTTTCATTTTTTGATGAATAGTGAAAAATAATGAATTATAATTCATAACTTCTTTTTCATATATTTTATTTATATAGTTAAATTATATATGAATTTTTTCCCAAGGATTAGATACATCAATATTTTATAAATAAATACATTTAGGAAATTATAATAAAATTCCATTTGAAGTTTTATATAAAAACCTAAAAAAGTTGAAAAATATTTCTTTTAAATACTCATATCATCATCCCATCTCTTGTAATTATTTAATATTATTTAATCCAATTTTGATACTAGAATTTGAAAAAATGGATTAAATATTTGGAATCTAGATAATATATAATTTATATAATTTCTAACATAGTTTTTTACCAAAAAATATTAGTGAATATGATTAAAATTAATTATAATGATTAATATAAAATGTTGCTTCATTAGGGACTAAACCATAAGTATAAGAGCGAAAATGAACTAGAAACATTTAAAAAATCCATTGTATGTTAATATTTATACCCTATACTACAATGGGTAGAATTTAGACCATTATTAGAGCCGCATGACATAATAAAAATGTTGGTCGAATTCCCCATCCGAATATTTACAAGAATACCCCACCTCTTCTATTATTAAAAGGAAGAAACCTCTACCACATCCCCACTCTTATCAGTATATTTTTTCATGACAAATA
This sequence comes from Viscum album, assembly GCA_963277665.1. Lineage (NCBI taxonomy): Eukaryota > Viridiplantae > Streptophyta > Magnoliopsida > Santalales > Viscaceae > Viscum > Viscum album. The sequence continues at coordinate 1,443,207,539 of OY728151.1, read as the reverse complement.
TCTATCCCAGTAGCTCCTATAAATTTCTCCCCCCAATCTTGAATCCTCATTTTAGGAACAAATCCATCCATGGAAGCCCTTTTTTGAAAACCAAAAGGGTTTCCCAAACAAGGGTTGTCATCCATCCTCAAGCTCAATTGTTTCAATTTCATTGTACACCGATTAATATTATATTATTACATGATTGAATAATAAAATAATTATCCTATATATGATAATATATTTTAATTCTATGGGTTTTACCTACACTTATACACACATCACTCTAATGGTCATCAAACATACATTTTATGTGTATAGATAACTACCACCTCATGAATCAATGACTCTTTGTTTTTCATTTACCACCATTTTTGGTTTCTCATTATGATTGTTACTATGTTTATATATGATATATAAAATATATATAATGTTTTTATTTTTCTTTAATTCTTATATTACCCATTCCTCCAAGAATTACCTTTTATGGGAATATAATAACATCAATTGATGATACATGGACTAACACCTCCCCAAAGCGGTGTTATTCATTCATTCTATACATGAAAAGCAAGAAGGATATTTTTAGTAAACATATGTAACAATAATGGAATAAATATAATATTTTAATTTACATATACATTTTTATCATTTAATTTTCATCTTTTATTATGACAATGAAATGAATGTAGTGATCATGCGTACGTACGCCATATCTTATCCCTGAATTGTGAATTTAACTTCATATATACAAATATTATAAATATATGTATAAATAATATTTAGGATAATTAAATAATGAATTAAATAATGGATATGATTATTTCCTGATTTAATTATTTTGGAAAACAAGTAATAAGTCAAATATTACTCGAAAACACGACAATTCACACCCGAAAGATTAAAAATATTTATCAATTAATACCCAATGGATAATAATATGTTATAATAAGTTAATACAAGATATTAAAAATTGTATTATGGTTTTGGTATAATTCTATGACATACATAAACCCTTTATACAAGATGTTATAGGAAGTTTACCCAAAAGGAATCTTATGGTAAGGATTATTGTCTCACATTTCTTTTAGTGATGCATACACCATTCTCACTACAGAAATATTTTATATATTGTATATAATTCCCCTTTTGATATATTATAACATAAATTCATTTATATTCATTGAATAAAAACACTAATTAAATGATATTACTTCATTATTCTTATGATTCAAATTTTACAACGAGTTATGGGACACTTTAAAATGTTTATTGTTTATTTTACAGAAGAATAATTATAATCCAAATTCCATTATTTGGGGAATAGATTATGGAAATGTACATAATTTCATATTTTCAAAGTACATAAATAAACATCAAAATTTTAAATAATGATTCATTTATTCATTATAATATTTTTAATTTTTGATTTTAAAAATTTCATCTAAGAATATTTACACATATTGTTACCCAAATAGAAATGAATTTCAGAACACAATTTATTTTCATTAGGTTATATTACATTCTCATTTTTGTTAACATATTATGATTATGTGTATAATCGAATTTTAACTATATATTTTTGTATTTACACTTGTTTTATGTGGATTTAAATTTGATATACAAAATATATTCATGAATTGATATTCACATTAATGTTATAGTGTATTTAAGGGTTTACATCACAATCTCATTTTGTTTGGTATTTTTTACACATGCATTTCCATCAGTAGGAATTATTTTATCATTCCGTAATAAATAATTTAATTTTCTTATAATATGTTTTCCCTATCCTTTTCATGTAATAATATAATTTTCAAACACTTTGTTACTCAAATGTTTTAGAAAGTGTCTTTAAGGAAACCACACATAATTTCAATATATAGTCGGAGAATGAATTTTCTACTAAAAACCATATTTGCTGAAAGGGTTTTCAAAATTTTATTCTAACAATTACATAGTGAGATTGTAATTACATATATAGATATAAATTTTTTAAATAATTTATCAATGAAATATTCTTATTTATTTTCAAATAGGAAAATTTTATAACCATTCATTCGGAAAAGGAATATTTTTTTTATGTTATACATAATTAATGTATTTAAAATCCATCATTTCATCAATGATTCATTTGAAAATTTTAAATTATACATTTTAAATATATTTTTCTAAAAATTAATATTCAAAAAAATTATTTAACAAATAGTTTTCAAAACAAAAGTATATTTTCCTCAATGATGTTTTAAAAGTTCTTATTCTATTTAATATAATGATAATACCCCGTTATTTTACTCCACATGGGATATTTTGTATTCATAATATCGTTATTCTTTCAATAGATGGTTTAGGATTTTATTGGACCAAAGGATAATGTTGACATTAAATTCTTTGATTCCTTTAATTATTCATCTTCAAATATTCGATTTACTATGATAATTGAACATTCAATTTCCACTTATTATCCATATAATTTATCAAGGATATGATCATTTTTAAAAAAATATTCCATTTTTCATATAGTATTTAATTGGACTTTAATTTTTTTATTTGGGGAAATATTGATTAATCTGTATCTTCAAAACAATAAGGATATTTGGTATGGAACATTTTTAAATTGATTATTCAATATTTTCTGACTTCTTTCGATAGGTATGAAACTAGTGGGGGTTGGTAATTTATATAATCAAGATTCATTAGTAGTCTCATGGGATGAGTCTATTGGCTAGACTTATTCAGGTTTTTGACTCAGAATAGATTAAAGTTTATAGAGAATAAATCATTATGGTAATGTTACCATGTACCTAGGAAACATGGTATACAATAATTAGTAATTACCTTCTTTTAGATTCATTTATAAATATTTATCCATGATTTATACATTTAAATATCTATGGATGCATTTAATTCCCATTTCATTGATTAAATCACCTATCTTTCAATTATTTGACTTTCCATATTCATTATGCCTTATATATTTATTTGAATGTCATGTGTTTTCTGTTATTAACATTCAATATGTTTATGCACTTCCTTCTTGGTTTATTGATTACATGGAATGGGTCTTTTTTAGATACCTTCCCATATTCACTATTCTTAGGGCTTCATTATTTATTCTGTTATACTTTATCCTTTCTCAATATTTGAACTCACCATTATTATGTTTCCATTCCCCATAATTCCAAGAAGTTTTCTATGAAAGGTACATAAATATATGATACATAGAATAGTGTTATTATTCTTGAAAGATTTTAAAAATTTTATATGAATTATTGTATTCATTTTTAAATCAAGAATTATGTATGTATCTGATTTACCAAGAATATAAAACTATTCAGTCATTTGTGATATGATTTAATTGTATCATATGACAATGTTCTGGTAGCATGACACCAAATCTTGGATTTTGGGGTCGGGGTATCTATTTTTTGTATTAGAGAAGATTTAGTAGTAACATTGGGATTTACATATAGGAAATCATATATTATAAAACGTATCCCAAAGGATTAATTTGAGGATAAGTATAGGAAAATGTTATTTAATTGTGTTAATGTAGGGATTGTGTGGGTATATCAAGAAATACATCCCAGTCTAGAAAATACATGTGGATGTGGTTATGGAACATATTTAACTAGGGGTAATATCTTTGACAAGGTTCATTGAGGATAACATGGTGTAACCTAGTATATGACAACAACCCTTACTACGTAGCTAGTTTGACAATCCCTAGGGATATTGTTAGGATAATTAATATTTTATTTATAAACTATTATAAAGTATTTGAAAATATAATGAAAATTAATGTACTAGGTCAAACCAAATACCATTGAATTGAATTTGTTAAAATAAAATATTTTATGTATTTTTTTATTGATGTTGTACTGAAAGCCTATGTTAAAAGTTTATTTACAGATTAACCTTATTTCAATTATGTATATCATATTTATTTAAGAAATTATATTTATATTACATTAGAAAAGGACAATATTAATTCAAATTAACAACCCATAGTGTCTAGAAAGGCTTTGAGACATGAACCCATTTTCAAACGATTATATGGGTTTCACACCTACAATATACATATTTGATGTCCCAGTTAAATTGTCATTGTTTTTAGATAAAAAATTTAAAAATAAATATAATAAGGAACCATTAGTATAAATTTTCAGTTTTAGATATTAAATTATTAACTATATTTGTTATGGAAAATATGTACAGAAAAATAGACAAACATTCCACTCTTTTTTCGGACTTAAGATTCATGAAAATTGTTTTTAAGTACATCAGGCATCAATGATAATTTCTGTATATCCATTTCATGATGTAATGATTGAATTAGAGAATATTTTAAGGATAATCAAAGAATAAAACTATTTATATGGAAATACAACCAGCTAGTATATTTACATATATTCTTGGTCAATGAATAAATTCCAAAACAACTGAAAAAATATCATAAAATAAATATTTTTCCTGATACCATATTTTTTTTTGGAATAGATGTTATTTTAAAATCATCATAGATTTATGAATTTGAGGCCCTTAAGTATTCAATTAACAATAAATGGTTGGTGATTTATTACCTCAATAAATCCCTACATATATTTATTCTTTTCCACGGTGTATATATCTCCACTTTCCACTAATGTTCTCCTTCGTAGGGACCTAGTTATATGTTAGTCCATGTGACCATTGTACATACTATTATATATTTTCTATAGGATGTTTTATGAATCCTTCTAATTATGTGGGCTTTCAAAAACCTAATTTTTAATTATCAAAACATAGATTACCAAGATCAAGGTTAAATTGTGGGGGTGATATTTATTTTATGTGGTGAGAATGTAACACCCCGAAATGTCAAAATAATGAATTATATTAATAGAGTTTTTAACATACAACACCAAGAATTTAACTAAATGTAATATCATGAGAAATAAAAATATATTTATAATTTTAAAAAAATCAGTTTTTGATATTTCTTTAAATTCATGTGATACTGAGTTAGAGTACATCACACACAACAACGAGTTTAATTAATTGCTAGCATTAAATGAAAGACTATGGCTTAAAGATCAACAATATATTATTAAAATATTATTATTTAAAATCAAAATATATAATATAGATGTTAAATTAGATATTATGAAATGTATTAAGTAATTTATAAAAATAAACGATTCACACAAATATTAAATAAATTCATTGGTTTAAAATTAATTAGAAATGAATATAAGAACCAAATAAATATAAAGGGAATATATTTATAGAAAAATATTTTATGTAAAGAGTATTAAAATAATTAATTTAATTTTATACATTAATTATAATTATTATTCAAATGTTTCATAGTTTTATGGGACATTTTGAAATGTTAAAATTTTATTTTCGTTATGAATAATTGTAACGGTATTTCTATTTGTTGAGAAATACATTATTATTGAGAACCTAATTTCTTATATATGGTTTATATAAATCTACATTGACATTTTATATCCTCATTCATTCATTATTTATTATATTATGAGGCTTAATTTGAATTATTTAATCTATGTAGATTTACAATTAATGTTTCCCAAGTGGAAAATAATTTTATAACCTATTTTATTTCCATTGAGTTATATTACATTCTAATTGTCATAAATATTTTATGATTATGTAAGTAATCACATTTTTTACTATTTAATTTTTTATTTCCATTTTTTATGTTGATTAACCAGTTTCCAATATAATTTATTCTTTTATTGATTTTTACATCAATGTATTGGTATTTTTGATGGTCTCAATTAAATTATCACTTTTTAGAGGATTTTTTTACAATTGAATTCCAATCAGAGAAACTTATTTGATCAATGTATAAATATACAATTCATTTTATTACCCACTAGTTATATATTACCCGTTTAAAGAAATAATTTCATTTACCCACTCTTTCGAAATTAATATGTTTTAGAAAATGCTTTGAAGAAAATATTGCTTTATTTCCCTCTTTAGTCGGAGAATTAGTTCTCTTATAAAAACCGTTTTTTCTATAAAGGTTTTTATTAAATGTTTTTAACAATTTTAATATGATTTATTAATTTTATTTTTACCCATTTTTATATTACCAATTTTTGTTTGGAATATTATTATTGCTTTCGGAAAAATGCATTTTTCTAGTCATTTATAGTGTAAAAGGAATGTTCTTATTTCCTTATCAGAAATGTATGGAAGAATCTGACATCATTTCATTGATGGGTCATTTGTAAATTTAAAAGTTCACTTTTTAATGAATTTGTTTTCAAAATTAATTTTTCATTCAAATTGGTTAAAAAAATGAATATTTAAATTAAATATGGGTTTAAAGTAATTTTTTTTATTTAATTAATTGAAACAACCATTATATTTCTACACTAGTGATATTTTTTATTCATACCATACTTATTATTTATCTATATGCATTATGAGTTTATTTGGATAAGGAAAGTATTTAAATTCAATTCATTGATTTCATTGATTAGTCCCCTTAAATTATTCATTTTTGTAACATCATTAATGATTGAATTTACCAACATTATCCATATCATTTATCTTGGATATGATCATTTCCAAAACTATATACCATATTTCATACATTGTTTACTTTAAAATATAGTTGATTATTTGGGTAAATATTGATCAATCTAAACCCTTTAACCCATATGTATTTTTGATATGGAAGATTGTTAAATAGATTATAAAATATATTTGTTTCCCTCTAGAATTGGGGATGATTTCATTGATTTAAGATTAAAACATTCCAAGAAGTTTCTAATGGGTTTGTTCGTAGAACCGGAAACATCAAATTATTCCATATCCATTTGGACTTTCTTTCCAAAGGTAGGTTCTCATTAGTGGTGGAATGATGAGGCTTATAAATTTGCATTGGTCGAGAGGATGGGAGGTCGGAATCATTACACCTTTTTGAGGGGAATTATTGTCTACTCTAGGACTCTCTTTATAGATTTAAGTTATGTTTGTGAATCCTTATTACATTACCAAGTATAAATTGAGTTTACCTTTAGATATGACAATCAATGATTGATATGTAGAAACTTTAGAGAATATTTTATATGTATTCAAGTTTCTTCGTCGATAGTGAATCATCTGTATTTGTTATAGAATCTTAGTCAATGGTATCCTTTGATACATAAAAGTACCTTGGTCATTATGATGACCATACTGGTTTTAAAGCCACTTAGTGGGGCACTTGAAGTTTATTTTCATTTAGAAGGACATTGATTATTTCAGAGTTGGGATCGTACCCGTAGATGAGATACCTATGTATCCTTTGTTTAGGAAAAGGAATCAGAACCGACGTTGTTCGAGTAAGGGAATATGATGTTTATGATTGATGGCTCAAATAAAGATGTCATAATTACTTTTACGCTCTAAGCTCAAGTGAGTCATGATCGGTGTGAGAAACAAGAGGTATTGGTAAAACCATACAATTGTGCTATGAAAGATGCAATCATAAGAAATGATGTGGGACTTATGTATGTATGACCGCCTAAACAGATGCAGATTAAGATTTACTTTAGGGAAGAAATCCAGGAACATGGTTCATAAAGGTATATGTACATTATAGAGATTTTTATACTCTAATTTGGGGCTTGATACTAAAAAAAGGCCCAAATTAGGAGGGGAATTATGAATGGGTTTTACTCCTGAGAAGGAGACCTAGATCAAAAAGTAAATTAGGACTGGTTAAGAGAGATTAAGGTTGGGGATTACTCTTGAGAAGAAGGCACAGGTTAAGGGACTTGAAAAAATTAAGGGGCTTGGGGCTTACTCTTGAAGAGGATTCCCATATTTGAGACTGCGACTTACTCTTGAAAAGGAAGCCCATGTTAAGAGAATTATGGTTGGGGCTTACTCCTAAGGAGGAAGCCCATGTTTTTGAATTATGACTGGGGATTACTCTTGAAAAGGAGGCCCAGGGTATAGAGGACATGGGGCTTACTCATGAGGAGGATGTCCAGATTAGAGGACTTGGGGCTTACTCCTGAGGAGGATGCCCAGATTAGAGGACTTGGGGCTTACTCCTCATGAGGATGCCTAGAATAGAGGACTTGGGGCTTATTCCTGAGGAGAATTCCCATGTTAAAGGGTTCTCTCATTTTAAAGGATGATGTTGAATGAATGAAATCTGAATCTTTAGTGACATAAGGATTATGTGAATCACTCTATTTTTAAGAGATGCTCCACCTAATTCCTTTCAAATAATGAAGTCAATTAAGAAAAAATTCCAAAAATGTCTTTGAAGAGTGTCTTGAAGACTGAAAATTGAATAGGATAGGTGGAATGGTATATGAGGGGTTAAATGGGTAAGAAGGGCACCCAAAAAGGTAGGGGAATGCAAGTCCTGGCAGGCGCGCAGGTACTTTGTGGGCGCACAAGTCCTGGTCGCGCAGGTATACCTGTGCGGCACATGGGTACTTTCACGATTGTTAACCAACAAGGTAACACTTGAGCGATCCTTGATCCAAGCCTTAAGAATCATCCTAAGGTACTTCTAGAAGAGAGGCACGCAAGTTTTGGTGAAGGAGCAGGGCGGCGCTCAAGTATGTTCATTTCCCTTATGTGTAAAACACCTTAGGCATGACAGTGTTAGTGAATTCTAACAGTTAGACCTTACTCCTCTGGTCTAGACCTTCCATTCTAGGTAAAGATTTACCTTAGAATTGTTTGGAAGACCTAAAGAAGAGACATGGGCGTTCAGAGCTCTATATCTGAATTCAGGAAAAATTCCTCCTGAAATGGGGGGCCCACTGGGTCTATTTATAGGCTGGAGAAGAGGCCAAGCAGTTATCACTTAGGGCGAGCAAGTCACTTGCGTGAGCATTAGGCGTCGCACAAGTGGACTTGTAGGACAGTGATGGAACTTGCGCGGCGCATGTTCTTTTGATGCCTTGTTCATGCCTTTGTTGATTTTTGATGTTTTCTTCAAAGGCTGAATCAATTTTGGCTAAGTCATTTCCCATTACATTCCTTTGGACTCTGTGACAAAAAAAGAGTGTCAAAAAAAGTCCCCCCTCAGAGTTGAATCTGAAAGAAATGAGGATGTTACTCTGAGGAAAAGAAGGAAAACCAAAAGAAAGGCGGCGCACAAGTATTCAGTGCGCAACACTCATCGCGCAGGTGTGAGTCGCGCAGGGCTAGAGCGCGCCGGCTGTAGGCGTGCAGGTGGGTAGCATGGCCTATAAATATGCGATCATTTCTCGCACATAGCACCTGACTTCGGGATTTTCGAGCTCTCACCGCGCATGAATCTTTCGCCGCGCAAGTTGCTCGTTTTCCACTGTTTTTTTACTGTCGTGCTGTTGTCAAGGTAACTGGACTTGCGCGGTGATACTTGCGCGCCAAAAACATGCACGGTACATTAACACTTGCGCGACACATCCATACTTGCGTGCCGAGTTTACATATGCGCGCCTTAATGCCTTTCCCATTTTTCTGAAATTCCTTCACAAATTTTATGAAAAATCAACTTACATAAGAGTTAAATTATTCATCTTTTGTGCAGACTCAATGGCTCTTAGAACCGGAATAGCTGATGAACTGGCTAGAAAGCGGATTGATGATACGATGAACATCATTGGCCTTGATTATTATACCGTCAAAAGTAGCACTCTTCCGGATTTGGCTAAGTATCTGAAGAAATATCATCACAACGTCCCCTAAACCATTTATTTTCCTTTGTATGGCTATGGTAATCTGTTAGAAGTTACTATTCCAGAAGCAAAGAACTATCTCACATTTTAATGGTTTTATAATTATACCAACATTGCTTCAGCAAATATCTCATATGGAGGAGTATTTCTAAGTGCGGGAACAGTGGAGAAGGCTCACATGATGCATCATAGCCCTTGTACGCCAGATATGAAACCTTACATGCCTGCGTTGCAACCACATTGTCATCATTCAATCTTCTGAAATGCTCAGATGGATCAATCCAAAGGCTGGAAGAAAAGTTCGGACTTCCGTCCTGAGGGAGGTGTGAAGCCAACATGGATGTGGGCATACTGGGTACGACAAGCCTGTGCAGAGTATTTCGAGGATCTGAAGGGAGTGGCGATATACAAAGTTGTCTAGGTTGGGAAAACATATGTTTACAGACATGATAACTTCGTGCCGGAGATTCTCAGCCACTAGAGCCTAGAAACTAATTCTTTCCATCTGACTCATGGAGAAGTAGTCATCAATCTTTGGGATGTCCATAAGATCTCATGGGCTCCAATTTTGGGCAACACGTATGATGAATTCATTCCTCCCAAGGTGACTTGGAATGATTCAGAGAAGACTCTTGCTTTAGCTCAGGAATTATTTAAAATCTTCCACAGGATCAAGACATCAGAGACCTCATTAACTCATTCTAGAAAGGATATTCATCCGGAGGAGTGGATGAATATATTTCTTATTGAGAAGAAAGAGAAGTAACCAAAGGAAAAGGAGCTGAAGGAGAAAGGATCCAAGAAAAAGAAATCCAAGGATAAAAGGCCCAAATGTCCTACCACATGCACAAAACCTGAGAAGAGGGGTGATCATGGAACATTCTGGACAACTCTAGAAGCAGGAGAGCTCGAGAAGTGGGTATATGAGGTGAATCAAAGGATCCCAAAGAAGACTCATCTGGCAGGCTTCATGGTTATGTGGCTCAACGTTTATCTCTTTCTAGTCAGGGATTCGAAGGGAGGCATCCGGCCAGGGACCTTTTTCATTGTGAAAAAGTTGGCTGAGGGAAAAATGGTTGGGTTGGCTACCCCCATTTTAGCCAAGATTCGCAAGAGTTTACTTCATGTCATCAAGGGTAAATATCATTTAATAATAGTGGTACCATTCTAGGTTTTATGGGGATGGATCGCCACTCACTTCAGGACTTACAATATACAGAATGGATTACAAATTCCTGGATGTTCTTTCAGGCCATCAGTGCAAGCATTATCTGGAGTTACTCCATTAGATGTTAATGCCTATGACATGAAAGTGAGGCTGAGCATGTTTAAGGAATTCAACTTCTTTACCTCTGGAAATACGCCAACCGGGCGGTTTGTTGATGATGGAATAACCCATTTGGATCTGAGGGCATACATGCTAGCTTGTAGAGATGGTGTGCTAGTTTCCAGGATTGACGGAGAAATTATATGCGAGGCCTATGCTCTATATAAATTTTCACGTCAATACAAGTGTCTGCAATAGATTTTTGTATCTCACCTAGTACATGTTAGGTTAGAGCAACATCCAATGGTTGTTCGGCAACTGTGGCTGCTGAGGTCAAAGGAGAAGACTGGGGCGGTATTTGATCTACCAGTTGAAGAAGCGGCACATAACCTGACGACATGGTATGTCGAGCACTGGATAGAATCATACCCCAAAGGGGTGATGAATCACCCAGTTTATCTGGTGGGGTAAATGAAGAGGACTGTAGAGAAAGAATCCCTTCCTCATGAAGGTGACGGTTCCCCACCTGAAGCAGATTTTCCAGATTCCTCTTCTAGGACTGATTCACAGGATTCCCATGATGGGGATGATGAGGCACAACAAGTGGAAAAGCGGCCTCGTGCCCGATATAATCCTCTGGTTAGAATCAAGAGACCTACTCCATCAACTCCTTGTGAGTTAGTTCATTGTGGTAATTTAATCACTGTCACTTTATAAAGAAATAAGTCTTATTTTATTATTCTCTATCAACAGTTGTAGGTGCCGGAAAGAAACTGAAATCAGAGATTCTAGGACCTTCCTTGCAGCTTTCATATCTAGGACCAGAGGCTGTCCACTTATGGCAGAGTTTATACTATGGTACTGAGACTTCCTGGATGGATTTGTGTGAGGGCCTAAAACTTACTGGAATAGGGAATCTTCTAGCTTCTATAGACATCCAATACAAGGATAACCCTAATGAAGTGCAGGCTTACATCAGAGAGCTGGAAATGCTCATATATGACACTGATGAGTCTATTCTTGTCACCAGGCGGGTGAAGGAATTGATTGATCGTGGCGCCACTGAGGAGACTGATGAGGAGTGAAACTATTATGTTGCTCCTGAAGATGTATGTTTTTTCCTTTATTAGCTTTGCAACGTGATTCCAGTCGAAGATTTGTTACTTAATGAAGTTATTTTCTTCATCTTGCAGCCTGCATAGAAAGGAACTACTGAGGTCCCTTCGCCACAGTATATCCCTGGTGGTACTGCCATCAGGGATGCTAATGAATCTCCTCAAGAACCGAGCGAGATATCTCCGGGTCAGCAGGCCATGAATGAGGAGCTGCCAATGACTTTTCATTCTCCAATCCAGGTTCCAATAAGGGAGACTGCAGATACTCCCAAAAAACCAAAGAAGCAAAGGCAACAAAGGAGGAAGTCCACAGATAAACGCTTCATTAGCAGCGGTAAGTCCTTCGTGTAATCATGAGTCTATACCCATGAAAAGGTTGTTCATAATTCTGAGGATTGTGGGGGCTTCTTCAATTTCTCCCCTGAGAGAAAGTACTGATCCTCCGTCAAGGACCATAGAGGGTGTTATTGAACAATCGCAAATTCAAGCTGACTTGGCTCTTCCCGGAGAAGATCCAGCATCTTTTCCCAGTGTCCCTCCTACTGTTCAATTCCATGATACTTCAGGTTCAACTCCTTCATTAGAGCTTATGGCGGCTATTTCAACTGATGCTGTGATTTTATCCGAAGATGTTGTCCAGGGTCAGGGGCCTTATGATGTTTGTCACCAAGAAGACACATCTAATGCTCCCACTGGTGAGACTAACCAGGATTCTGAAAAATCATTGGGTGAAATGATGAATCATGGCATGTCTTTCGATGAATTTTATGATCATGCTAAGTTATCATGTGATTTAGAAGTCCTTGGGCGTGACTGATATCCTTCGACCAATAAAATTTCTTATAATTTACACTTCTAATCATGATTGAAAATAATATGCAGTTCCATCCATAGAAGCTGCTGAACTGCCAATTCCTGAAGAGGGTGCAGAAATTGATGTCACCCCTATCATTGTAGAAACATTAGATCAAGTAGAGATAAACCTAGTAAACCCTCCTAAGAACCATCTCGAAGATCCTGTTGAGACTGTGAAATATGGGGATGAGTCTTCTCAGGTTGCTGATCTACCGTTGGGTAAGGGATAACAAATTTGTGAATGTACTTAATTTTTAAGACAATTGATTCTTTTGTTATCTTTTGAAACTAACCAAATCTTTCAATTAATTATGCAGGGCCATCAACTACAGTGGATAGATCTGGAGGTGAGGCCTCACCCTCTGCCCCAATGGGAATTTAAAGAGAAGAAGCACATGTTAGGGGGGAAGGAGCAGAACAAGGCACTTCTTTAAGTGCATTAATCCCAGATTACATGCCCCCCCTGTGATGATGACGTTGAATCAGACCCAGAGGTGCTTAAGGCGATCAAATTTTCACGACGCAAGGCATGGAACAACATATGGAAGATCATATCTAAGGTGAATTTAGAAGAGCTATCATCGAAGATCCCTCTATTGTCATCCAAGTTCTTCATGCCAGGACTTGGCGGTTTTGGATACCAAGAGATCCATACTGTGGTGAAACAAGTCATCTTCAGGAGGGAGCAGGAGAAAAAGTGTCACGAAGATCGATCCAGGGTGAAACTGTCAGTTAACATCGGAGAATTTGAGGCTACAATATCCCAAGATGAGGCTGATTATGCTGCCAAGATGACGGCGCTAAAGCATAAAATCAAAGAAAAAGTCGTCCAGCAGGTGCAGCTCCAGCAACAGAACGATTCTATTACTGGGGAACTTGACCAGCTCAATAATTCATTGGAGGGAGCTCAAATGAACGGTATGAAAGCCATTGAAGATGCCCACAAGGCACTCCATCAAGCTGAGAATGGTGAAGCTGGTCAAGTGCACGATCTTCAAGTAGCTGCTGATGAAGCTCAGGATGTTGTACATCAAGTGAATACTTATGTTGACAGTCTTTTGTAATTTCCTAAAAAAGAGAAAAGGATCCAATATGTGGATGTCCCTCTAATTCTTGTGCATCAAATGGAAAGAATGCCCTCATCTTAGATCACTTGTGAACGTATTTTACCGCTACCTGCTTTAGATTTTACCTATGCTAATGGGCCTAGTAAGCATAGTTTGATTTTTACTAGGATTATTATAAATAACCCTACAAACATTGAATCTTTTAATTGCTCAATATTACCTAAATCATACAAAATATATGTTTAGTGATCTGGAACTTGACTTTTATTCAGAGTTCCTTTGTTTTTTTGTGGGTAGTTTAAAGTCATGCACATCGGACATAAAGAGGCTAATGTTTAAGGTCGAAATATCTTTGACCTAATGAATTAGATTTGACTCAATTCCTTGATTATTCATCTGAAAACATATTACCATACTCATGTATGAGGGAAAATATGTAAACTATGACTTAAGAATATTTGAATCTGAGGATTGATATGAAAAATAGATAAAAAGGAATTAGAAGAATTAGTTCCCAAGAATGAAGTTACCATTATTTAACAAACCCGTTAGGCGGTTGAATTATGTAGGTCCACCTATGGGCATTGGCTGAATAGTCAAATAAATAGCATCTTTTGGCTGACAGGTCCGTTATGTAGACTACTTATGCAAGGCCACCTAAGGGCACGTGATGCATAGTCAGGCAAAATAACTCTCAGAAATTTACTTTCCTAGTGCTAGAAAGCCAGTGAATGTTTATGGAGATTCAAATTTTCCAAAGTATATAGTTTGCTGTATGGAAAGAGGTACTTGAATATGGAGAAGATATTTCCAAACAATATTATCGAAGAACTGGATGGATATCACTCCTACGAAGGTCTGACCCAAACGTTGGGAAGGATAATATAAACCATAGACTTGAATACTTTCATATCATGAAAAAGTATATATGAAAAATTTGTTAAGGATGACTATTTTTTGCGTATCCCTACATATTTTCATTTAATAAAAATAAAGAGAAAAGAGGATTTCTTCCCAAAAATGAAGTTAGAAGTATCCGACAAACCCGTTAGGGGGTTGAATTATGCAGGGAAACCTAAGGGAATTGGCTGGATAGTCAAATAATAGCATCTTTTGGCCGACAAATCTGATATGGAGACTATTTATGCAAGACCACCTAAGGGCACGTATTGCATATTCAGGCTAAAGAACTCTCAGATGTTTGACATTTTTGTGACTAGAAGTCATGAAAATTGTTATGATGATCTGAAAATATTTAAGGTTAGGATTATGACACATAAATATGGGTATTGTCCAATGTATGCCGAGATACACATTTCAATGATAACCATAATCATGTTGTGGCTAGGTCCTGAATGGAAATGTTGGACTTCACTACGTATCCCATAAGGATGGGAATCAAGCCATATGTAGTTCTTGAACTACAGTTTAACATCGTGTGGGAAAAAAGGATTGGAGATCTTATTTTAGGTTCATAGATATTGGACCATTATAAGAAATATACAGTATGTGCATTCATGGGGACTTTTCAGCCAAGGGAGTGAAAGTGGAATTTGGGGTTAGGCCCAAAAAGACTTGGGGCTAGATTTGAGGGACACTCGAATGT
Organism: Viscum album; assembly: GCA_963277665.1. NCBI lineage: Eukaryota > Viridiplantae > Streptophyta > Magnoliopsida > Santalales > Viscaceae > Viscum > Viscum album. Next base: position 1,443,191,958 of record OY728151.1, on the reverse strand, counting down.
TCCTATGTATCCCATAAGGATGGGAATCAAGCCCACGTAGTTCTCGAAATACCCTCTGTACAAATGTGGTTCATAAAAGTGAAGGGTGAAAGGAGACATTATTGCAATGATGGTTTGACCCAAAATAAAAGGTTTGGGAATTTCCATGTATGCATGTAGTCTTTGGATTAAACATGATAGAAAAATCAATGTAAATAATGATTCCCTCTCAGGTGAGGGTATCAATGAATATTTTAGTTTTTTTCATACTGGACAAAAGTTTTGTATAGTTTAACGTCGTATAGCAAGGACGAAAGTCAACCAATGGAAAAAATATTGATTCCTGGGGCGGTTTCATGAATCAACATCGTATGAGATGGAGGTGAACCAATGTGAAGTGTTTGGTTTTGGGCCTGAACCTTGGGAGGTTGCCTGTGTACCCAGCCTAGAAGGCAAGGATCAAAGTCCGCGTAGTTCAATTAAAGAATGAATTAGTGATCAAGTTGTTCTTGGGGACAACGATCTAAAAAATAGTGTTGCGACTTATATGTGATTAGAGGACCACAGAGAGTGTTATGGTTGAAGATTTATCTAAGATCACGTGAGTCATAATCGGTGTGAGAAACAAGAGCTAGAAACAACCTTAACGATGCACATTTTAATGTCATGTAGGACATATGAAGGGACTATGCAGTTTAAAGTCTTGCAGTTAGGACTATTGGTGCTGCACAGTGTAGTATCATGTAGCAGGGACAAAATATAGTTTAACATCATGTTGGATGTATTAGGGACCTTTTCACAGTTTGACATCAGGTTGGACGAAAAAAGGGACGATATAGTTTGGCATCATGTTGGACGTAAGTGCCAATATTTAAGGTCTTATGAATGGACCGTTGGTTATACAGGTTAATGTCTTGCTGGATGTAAGGGACTTCTATATAGTTTAACATCATATAGCAAGGACGATAAAGGGGATACAGTTTAATGTCATGTTGTCTGAATATGATGAGCAGTTTTAATGTCATGCAGGACGGTGGTGTAGTTTATGTTCTTACCGGACCATGGTGCTATTTATGGTCATACAGGACCGAGGTGTAGTTTAAGGTCATACTGGACCATGGTGCAGTTTAAGGTCATACTGGACCGTGGTGCAGTTTAAGGTCATACTAGACCGTTGATTATATATCTTGTGTTTATACAAAATACTTCTTAAAAAATATGGCATTGGTTGGTGTAGTGATGAGTTCTCCATCCATCGAGATTAAAGAATAAGATCTATTGGAGTAGACCCTTTGTATTGAGTAAGGTCCTTCCAATTTTGGCTCAAGATGGAGAGGTTTCCTTCCTGGTATCATTACAGTTCTGAGAACTAATACCAATTCTCCCTAAGTGAATGAACGAAGATGAAATTTTTTGTTGAAAGATCATGCTATTCGATTCTGATAGACTTCCAAGTGGTGAAAAGTGCACAATATTTTCTCATCTAACCGTTCCAATTCAGTCAATCACTTTTGAGATTGTTCATCTATAGATGAATGATCACAAATGGCTACTCCAAGTGAGGGTAGTTGAACATAAATGGGAAAGACTCCTTCCGTTCCATATTCTAGTGAATATGGATTTGACCGCGTTGTAGTGCGGGTGGTAGTCTGATAAGCCCATAAAGCATGAAAGAGTTTATCAGGCCATGAATTCTTATATTTATCCACCATCTTTTCCAATATATTGGAATGAGTCCTGTTGGAGGCTTCTATCTGGCCATTGGCGGCTACATGATACCGAGATGAATGATTGGATTTGATGTTATATTCATGATACAACTTCTTCACCTCGGATGAACAGAAGTTGGTGCCATTGTCTGTCAATATGGTATGAGGGACCCCAAATCCGTTATTGATGTTAGACTTGATTAAGCTAACAATGAATTTAGAACTGACTTTTTTGAGAGGTATTGCATCTGCCCATTTGGAAAAGAAATTAGTAGCAGTAAGAATATACTTAAACTTCTTGGCCATAGCTGAAGGGTAAGGTCCCACCACATCCATTCCCCATGTGGAAAATGGCCAAGAGTATTTAGATGTATGAAGCAAATATGGAGGTATATGAATGAAGTTGGCATGTACTTGGCATGAATGCCACTTTTTTGTGAAATCAACACAATATTGTATCATTCAAGGCCAAAAGTATCCAAGCCTTCAAATCTGATCAGACAATCTCTGTTCAGACTATTGGGCACCAAAGATTCCTACACACACTTCTTTCATGATAGCCATTATCTCTTCAACATCAATGCATCAGAAGAGAACTCCATCAAAACCATATTTTTAGAGAATTTTTTCTCTAAGTGATCTGGGCTTTCATAAAGAGTAAAATTGACCACATGTCGCCAGATTTGTTCTTTATCGGCTCTATCAGGTGGAAGTGTTCCATTTTGAAGGTATTACCTAATAGGTGACGTCCATCCTATAGTACAACCATACAGTTCAAGAATGGGACTAATTTCATTAATTTCCTCTGTTCTAATTTGAACATAAGGTGAAATTGCACGATATTGGGCAATACTGATTGTTGTCTCATCCCGATTTGGATCTGCCATACCTGTGGCTATATTACCCAGTGCATCAGCATGAGCATTTTGTGATCACGGGACATAAGAAAATATCGGTTCCAAAGGGAATTCCACCATTAACTCTCTGACATAATCATACAAAGGGATTAGTTCTTCTTTTCTGATGGCATAATCCCTATTGACTTGTGTGATTACCAGGTCTGAATCACCTTTCATCTTTAAGTGATTCACCTGTGCTTGAAGCACCAATTCCAAGCCTGCTATGGGAGCTTGGTATTCTGCTTCATTATTGGTACCATCTGCCCATAATAAGAAGGAATAAGGTAACACCGCCTTTTCTGGAGAAATGAGCACAATTCCTAATCCAACTTTGTTGAATTTAGGATTTTCCATTTTCCTCCCTATTAGACTTCTGGAAGCACCATCAAAATACATTTCCCATGCCTGAGGATGTTCTTGAATAGAGAAGACATCCTCATCAGGGAGTTTAATATCTGAAGATGTGTCTTTCACTGAAGGGTGTTCATCCAGGAAATCAGCCAGATCTTGTCCCTTAATTGCCTTTTGGGACACATACTGAATGTCGAATTACTTAAAAATAACCACACACCTTTCCAGACGTCCTGTAAGCATTGGAAGACTAAGGATGAATTTGAGAGGGTTATTGCGAGATACTAATTGGACCTCGTGATGTTGTAGGTAGTGTCTGAACTTCTGAACTAAAATGACTAATGCCAAGCAGCACTTCTCAATACTTGAATACTGGGTTTCTGCTTCAAGCATAGTCTGACTGAGGTAGTAGAGGTTGTTTTCATTCCCAACGTCATTTTTCTGAGCAAGAAAGGCACCCAATGATCGCTCTAGAGCTGTCACTTACAGGATATGTCACGACCCATCCTCGGGGCCCATGCCGTGACTACCCCAAGCCCGCCTTCCAAAGGCTAGGGGCTGGCGACTAGCACCAAGGCGTAAATCCCGGTAAAAAGGGAAGGCATTGCCTTTGTAAAGTAAACAAGCACCACAGAGTTAGAATGCGGAAGAAGTAAACACTAAGTAAAAGCTGGTACAATAGTAAGTGCGGAAGTAAGTGGGCCAGAATACAAACCCAAGCTGAAAGTAAATTACAACTCGAAAGGGAAACCATCAACTGAAAAGTAAAGCTGCAACGTCGAGCCGTCCACTGGAAGTCCCACCTGAAGGGTGGGTACAGATAGCCTCCAATGCTCCTAGGGTCCAGCCGACTACTCCGAGTACGTCCCACCCAGTGGTCCACCTCTAGGTACCGTCCTTCTCTGCAAGCCTCCACCACGATCAGCGCTGTCCGTCGTCTGCAACCAACACAACGTAGTACGGGCATAGACCGTGCAGGGGTGACTATAAGATACTCAGTAGGGACCCTGAGACCCCCGAAGGTCTCCCAAAATCCACAAAGGATAAACCAAAATGGAAAGATACAATCATGAAGTAACAACCGACACTGCTTAGGTATATGCCCATGCATATACCTAAGTCACAAATTCCAATATGCTCCAACCTCCAAGCCCAAGTACAACCCAGTCCACACAAGAAAGCATACGTATTCCACACAGGAAAGAAAAACGTAATCCACACAGGATAACAAAACATAATCCACATAGGAAAGAAAATAGGATTCAACTCACACAGGTATACTTCTTCGAAAGACGATAGAGATGATCACTGATCCATCTAAGTCATCGGACCCACAAAGGATCGATAGGTACTAACCCCGCAATGACCCACACAGGATCAGACCCACGTAGGATCTGTAGGCGCTGGCTCACAAAGAACCGCTGAGCGCTGACCCACACAGGATCGGACCCACACAGGATTGGTAGTACTGATCCACACAGGATCGTTGAGTGTTGTAGTCTTGGTCGTCAAATCCACTGAGGATCTCTGCACAGTCATCGTCGTAGTCACAGTAGCAGTCGCAACCAGCTCTAGGGTTCCCACACACAACAGGCTCATTCTGGAGGGTTCATTCCATGAGCCGAGAGGCAGATACATCAACTGACTCATAGTCTAGAGTTTATGTATCCAAAAGTTTTGTATCTTCAATAGGAACTCGACGTCGTAGACTGCACGCCAATCGGATGCCCGGTCTGAGAGTTATTGGCGTTTTCGTCCTAGGGGCTCGGTTGATTTCTAAGGCATAACCAACCCGACCGTACTCCACTTGCATCCAAACCTCGGGCGGATTAAGCCAAAAGATCCTTCTCACTTAGAGTAATCCAAAGAAGTTGACAGAATGTCAATAGGATGTCCGGAGCTTAAGATATGAGCGTTTCCGCTCCGAGGGCCCGGTTGGTTTCGTGTACGAACGAACCCGGACGAACCCAAAGTATTATGAAACCTTGAGTGCGATATACCGAAACGACCGTCTCATTCCAAGGATCGCTATGCAACTGACGGTGCATCGATCAGTGGTCCGTAGCCCATGTTAAGGGCAAAAGACCGAAGACGATCCGAAAACGGGGGTTTCGGGCCCGGACCGACCCGACCCGAGACCCGCCGGTCGGCCCGAACCGCGTCCGGGTTGGCCCGGCCCGGCTGGGCACTGCCCGGCCCGACGCTACTCAGCCCGGCGCGCTGGCGCATGGCGCCAGCTGGCTCGGCCAAACGGCCGAGCCTTTCCGGCTCGCGGGGGGGAGGCGCTGTCCCCCCGGTTTCCCTGTAACCGTGGCCCCATTAATGGGTCTGCTTGCTTGGCTGGTCGGGGGAATTAATTCCCTCGGTTTTCCCTTTGTCTGCCCGGCCCGCACCGGCTGGCTGGTTCTGCGAATAAGGACCGGCGACGGCTAGTCCTTCCTCCTTCGCCGACACCGGCGGCCCGGAACCGGCCACTGGTCACCCTGCTCCGCCACGGCCCGGAACCGGCCGCGTCCTGGTTCGTCCGGCGCGGTGCGACATCACCATGCTCCTCCGCCGCGGCCCAACTCCGGCCGTGGTATTTCTGGGTTTCACCGACGTGGTGCGATGGCGTCACATCCTTGAATGATTTCGCGGCGTGGCGTGACGGCGCCGCACATTTCTTGTCGCACGATCCCACGCGGTGCGACAACACCGCGCCACTCCCATTTCAAACCACAAAAGAAGCAAAACAAGGATAAAGGAGGAGGGTCAGCCGTGTTTGTGCGGTCCAGCCCCCTCTTGTTAATCGAAAGAATTTGGTCGTATATTCACGAAGAATGACAAAGTGGTAAACACGAACAAAAATAATTAAATAAACCCCTACCTCGTGCGAGCTAGAACGGAGGTTCGTCGAATGAGGATTCATCGCGGGATGAGACGTCATGGAAGGAGACGTCGCAGAAGAAGACGTCGCGGAAGAAGAAGTCATGGAAGAAGACGTCGCGGAATAAGAGTCACAGAAGAAGGCATCGCGGAAGAACCGTCGCTGTAAACGGCGTCGCGTAGTCGGTCTCCGAGGACTCGGCGTTCTTCGACGGATTTCGATGCGTTCTTCGCGTTCTTCGTGTTCTTCGTCGAAGAAGATGAAGAACTCTAGCTTTCCTTAGCTTTTCTCCCCAAACCTATCAAGCAACAAAGGTTCCAACCCCAAAATAAAATAAGCTTACCTCTTATTTTATTAACATAACATAACATTTGAATTTCAAGAGTTTAAAATTCAAATAACCACACTTAACTCACTAAATTAATAACATAATTTATTGATGTTTAAGTTAAGAAAATTTAATGGTGAGTTGGGGGGGGGGGGGGTTGAAGAATATGAAGGGGTGGGGTTCGTGTGGGCCCCAACACCCTCATAACCTCTCTTGGGAAGTTGGGTAGTTACCCAAGTTCCACCCAAATCCTTAAACCACTAAAAGAAAAATAAAATTGAAGTTAATTTATAAATTAAACTTCCACAATTTTTATCATATTCTCTCGTGAAAACACAACACTGAAAATGGCGTTCCTAAGCAATTACCGGTGCTACGGTTCCATCGGTGCCCTCGAAATTTGATTCTGAGCAACGGTTCAAAAGATAGAAAAACCCGCTCGTTCGTTCACTGAAAGTACCCGAGCTAAACTTCGGATTGAAATTCCGGCCACACCGGGCCTCGGAATCAAGTGCCGTCAGAAACTGTGTTCTTGTAAAATCTCTAAGAAAATTAAGAAAAAAATTTCCCTTGAATTTTATGGGTCTTTACATTACTCACACCTCAGGGCTTTACGTCCCCGTAAAGATACATCATAATCTAGGGAAACAAAAGAGGGTACTGAACACGCATCTAAGCCTCCCACTCCCAAGTGCTCTCCTGGAGGTTCCCGTGCTGCCATCTGACGCGCACTAGGGGAATCGACCGTCCTCGTAGGACCCACTCCTTTCGATCCTCGATCTCCACTGGAACATCCGCAAAAGTCGCCCCATCATCAACGTCTAGCTCCCCATGGTCAATGATATGCGTCGGGTCGTGCACGTATCTCCTCAGCTGAGATACGTGGAAGACGTCGTGCACCCTGTGCAACTGAGGTGGTAGAGCCAAGTGATAATCCACCTCGCCCATCCTACTGAGGACATGTAAGGGTCCGATGAAGCGTGGAGACAACTTGCCGCCTCCGCCAAATCTCTGTAATCCACGTCGAGGTGAGACACGCAAAAATACATGGTCGCCATCCTCAAACTCTAGTGGCCTCCACCTCTTGTCAGCATAAGAATTCTTCCAGCTCTGAGCTATCCTCATCCGCTCCTGGATGACCTGGACCTTCTCTGTCATGGCCTGGACCATCTCCGGTCCCACAAGTGATGACTCCCCAGGGTCTGTCCAGCCCAAAGGAGATACGCAAGGTCATCCGTACACCGCCTCGTATGGTTCCATCCCGATGGTGGAGTGGTAACTGTTGTTGTACGCAAACTCCACCAAGGGTAGGTGGTCCTCCCAGCTGCGACCAAAGTCGAGGACACATGCGCGGTGCATGTCCTTGAGAGTCTTAATGGTCCTCTCCGTCTGACCATCTGTCTGAGGGTGAAAGGCAGTACTCAGACGTAGCTGCGTCCCGAACGCCTCCTGCAACCACTTCCAAAGACGAGAAGTAAAGAGATCATCTCAATTTGAGACGATAGATGATGGCACACCGTGAAGCCGTACAATCTCCTGAACGTAAAGTCATCCCAATCTCTCCACTGAGCCCTGTTCTGTGATGGGTAAGAAGTGTGCCGACTTGGTGAGTCGGTCGACAATCACCCAAATGGAGTCATGACCTCGGGAAGTGCGTGGAAGTCCAGTCACGAAGTCCATAGATATGCCATCCCACTTCCACTCCGGGAACTCCAAAGGATGTACCAAGCCTGCTGGTACCTGGTGCTCTGCCTTCACCTGCTGGCAGGTGAGGCATTGAGAAACGAACTCCGCCAAAGCCTTCTTCACGCCCGGCCACCAGTGCTGTCTTTTGAGATCCTGGTACATCTTCGACACTCCAGGATGTACCGCCAAAGGAGAAGTGTGAAGCCCTCTCAGCACCTCCTCCCGTAATGAAACTGGTACCAAGGTATGCCCTCTTAAAAGGATGCCGTGCTCTGCTCTAAAGGAGAAACTATCAGGTGCCTATCCTGAGGATATCTGTGCACGCCGCGTCTCACAGTCAGCGTCCCCACGCTGTGCCTGTCTGACCCACTGCAGTAGTGGAAGAGTGACTATGAGAGACTGGAGAAAGGCTGCCCCATCTCTATCCACGAAGGATATCTGCAAAGAGGCTAGCTTCTCTGTCGCCTCCTCAAGTTGTTGAATTCTTGTCCACCTACTGAGAGCATCGGCTACCACTTTCCCCTTCCCAAGAGTATAGACTATCTCAAAGTCATAATCCTGGAGGTACTCGACCCATCGCCGCTATCTCAGATTCAGATCCTTCTAAGAGAAGATGTATCTGAGACTCTGATGGTCAAAAAAGACTTTAAAGTGCTCACCCATCAGATAGTATCACCATGTCTTCAGAGCGAAGACCACTGCTGCTAACTCCAGGTCATGGGTAGCGTAGTTCTGCTCATGCGGCCTCAAATGACGTGATCCATAGGCAATCACTGCCCGCTCCTGCATCAGGACACATCCGAGTCTGGTCTCTGATTCATCACAGTAGACTACGTACCCTACTCCCTCCTCAGGAAACCTCAAGATAGGTGTGCTGGTCAATCTCTGTCTCAGCTCATTGAAGTTCTGCTGAAATCTGTCTGACCACATGAAGGGTTTCCCTTTCTTCGTCAAAGCTGAGAGTGGTGCCGCAACCCTGGAGAAGTCTGGCATGAATCTCCAGTAGTATCCAGCTAGTCCCAAGAAACTCTGCACCTCCTTCACGCTCTTGGGTGGCTCCCAAGCTAGCACTACCTCAATCTTTGCAGGATCCACTGCAACTCCCACCTCAGAGATGACGTGACCCAAGAAGTGGACCTCACATATCCAGAACTGACACTTCAAGATCTTTCCATAAAGCTGGTGCTCTCGGAGTGTGTCCAGTACAACACGCAAGTGGTAGGCATGCTCCTCCTCAGTCGTCGAGTATATCAAAATGTCGTCGATGAAGACCACGAAAAATTGATCGAGGTATGGCTGAATGATCCTGTTCATGAGGCCCATGAACACTGCAGGAGCATTGGTTATGCCAAAAGTCATAACCAAGAACTCATAGTGGCCATATCGACATCTGAAGGCCGTCTTCTGCACGTCCTCGGCCCGAACTCTGAGCTGATGATAGCCTGACATGAGGTCTATCTTCGAGAAACACCATGCTCCCTTGAACTGATCAAAGAGGACATCAATCCTCGATAGCAGATACTTGTTCTTCACTGTCACCTGGTTCAGGCGACGATTGTCGACACAAAGTCACAAGCTCCCATCCGCCTTCTTGGCGAACAATATCGGGGATGCCCATGGTGAAACATTGGGTCGGATGAACCCCTTTCCCTGCAAGTCCTCTAACTATACCCGTAGCTCTCGAAGCTCAGAAGGGGCCATCCGATATGCTGGAGTCGATATCAGGGTTGTCCCGGGGTACAGGTCAATATAAAAGTCTACCTATCTTCGAGGAGGTAGCCCTGGAACGACGTTGGGAAAGTCATCCGAATACTGATCCACCACTATAGGAAAACTAGGACTCCGCACGTCAACTGCTCCTAGGATGAGGCTAGCCAACTGATGAGTGATGGGCTGTCCTCTCCTCTGTGGAAGTCTATCATGTGCTGCGAAGGCTCCCTTCTCGCCGGTGAAGGTGAACCTTCTCCCGTCGGTGCGTACACATCGCACCTTGCGCCAAATACATTCAATCTGTGCATGGAATGTAGACAACCAATCCATGCCCAAGATGACGTCTTAAGGCCTCGACACTACTACAATAAGATCCCAGCTGAAGCTCTCGCCTCCTAGATTAAGCTCACACTACCGGCACCAGTGCGTAATCGTCGAGTCTTCTCCCGTAGGAGTCTCTAGCCGTAAGGATCGAGCCAACGGCTCTGTTGGAATCTTCGAGCTCCGAACAAGGGCAGCAGCTATGAAAGAATGACTCGCTCCTGTGTCTATAAGTACTACAGAAAGGGTGGAATAGACACAGATAGTACCTCAAATCATCTCGGGCGCGCCATGGTCGTAGACCTCTGCTGCCTGGAGCTGTGCCTGTCTCTGCCCGCCAGCTCCCTGTGGTCGAGGTGGACCTCCTGGTGGTGGTGGTGGTAGAGCCTCAAAGCGTCGCCCACCACCTGCTACTCAGAGAGCTTCTCTATCTCATCCTCCTCCTCCCTGCGGACCGCCATGGTCGAAGCTTTGCCTCTGCCTCGGTGGTCCCTCAAACTTCTACTGCTCCTCGGCATGGATGGTCGGGCAGTCACGAGCCATGTGGCCCTGCCCGCTGCATGAGTAGCACTGCCTGCCTCTCGAAAGATTGGATTCACGCTGTGTGACCCGCACTATTGAGCCAGTGTCCTGAGGTCGTCTGCCTGAGGGTATGGTCTGCCTGGACCCAAGAGTCATCCGTCGACTGCCTGCTGCAGAAGACTCTGCTACGTGCCACCCTGCGGTGGGTCTTGGCGCTGGTGTAGACTCAGCAAGAAAGCTCTCGATCAAAAGGGATTTCTCCAGTACTCCTTTCTGAGTCGGAATGCTAAGGGAGATCAGTGATGCCCTGATCTCGTGTCTCAATCCCTGCTCAAAGGTCCGGGCCCAGAATAATGGGTCCCATACCCTGTCTGTCGAGTAGCGCGAGAGATCGGTAAATCTCACCGAGTACTGGGTGACTGTCAAGCTGCCCTGCCGCAGCTGAAGAAGCTCTTGGATGCACACTGCACGGAGGGTGGCTGGGACGAACTCCGAGCGGAAGAGGCTCTCAAAGTACGTCCAGAGAAGAGATTCCTCAATGGGCACCTGGAGCATCAAGCTCCACCATCGTCCCGATACTGCGTGTAGTAGGCTAGCTGTGAGGATCACCATGAGGTCTACTGGTGTTCTCACTAACTAAAAAACTCATACCACTGCCTCCATCCAGTCCTCGGCTGCCTGTGGGTCCATCTCCCCGCAGAACCTGGGAGGTCGCTGGCTCTGGAACTCATGTAGTGCACTAAGGAGATGTGTATCGTCAGCGGCTGAGGCTGATAGCATCGGTGGCTCAGCGGGTAGCGGTACCGCCGGTGCCTCTGCTGTCAAAGGGCCCTGCACCGAGGCCTCATCGCTCAATGGGCTGTCATCACGCACAACTCTCAAAACCATAGCTGGCTGCCATCGTGGGGCCATCCTGAAAAGAAACAGGTGTGCCATGGTCAACTGTATACCTGGTGAGCTGACATAAAGTAATCACAAAGAAAACTTGAAACACACATGCAATCAATGTTTTCGTGCATTAAGTCAGAAATCAGAAGTCAGGGTCCTGGTGTACGGATACGTCGGCCGCCGCACCAACACTGGACTCCCTGGACTGATAACCACACCCAATACCCTTAACACTCTTTCTTCACATAGAAAATGATCAGAGTCCAAAGTTATGCGGTAAAACCGAACTCCTCTGACACCAATTTGTCACGACCCGTCCTCGGGGCCGGTGCCGTGACTACCCCAAGCCCACCTTCCATAGGCCAGGGGCTGGCAACTAGCACCAAGGCATAAATCCCGGTAACAAGGGAAGGCATTGCCTTTGTAAAGTAAACAAGCACCACATAGTATGCAAGCGGAAGAAGTAAACACTAAGTAAAAGCTGGTACAACAGTAAGTGCGGAAGTAAGTGGGACAGAATACAAACCCAAACTGAAAGTAAAGTACAACTCAAAAGGGAAAAGAGCAACTGAAAAGTAAAGCGGAAACGTCGAGCCGTCCACTGGAAGTCCCACCTGATGGGTGGGTACAGATAGCCTTCACTGCTCCTCGGGTCCAGCCGACTACTCCGAGTACGTCCCACCCAGTGGTCCACCTCCAGGTACGGTCCTGCTCCGCATGCCTCCACCACGATCAGCGCTGTCTGTCATCTGCAACCAACACAACGTAGTGCGGGCATAGCCCGTGCAGGGGTGAGTATAAGCTTCTCAGTAGGGACCCCGAGACCCCCGAAGGTCTCCCAAAACCCACAAAGGATAAACCACAAAGGAAATATTCAATCACAAAGTAACATCCGAAACTGCTTAGGTATATGCCCATACATATACCTATGTCACCAATTCCAATACGCTCCAACCTCCGAGCCCAAGTACAACCCAGTCCACACAGGAAAGCATACATATTCCACACAAGAAAGCAAAACGTAATCCACACAGGATAGAACAACACAATCCACATAGGAAATCAAACAGGATTCAGCTCACACAGGTATACTTCTTCGAAAGACGATAGAGATGATCACTGATCCATCTAAGTCGTCGGACCCACAAAGGATCGATAGGTACTAACCCCCGCAATGACCCACACATGATCGGACCCACACAAGATCTGTAGACGCTGGATCACACAGAACCGCTGAGCGCTGACCCACACAGGATCGGACCCACACAGGATCGGTAGCACTGATCCACACAGGATCACTGAGTGTTGTAGACGTCATCGTCAAATCCACTGAGGATCTCTGCACAGTCATCGTCGCATTCACAGTAGGAGTCACAGCCAGCTCTAGGGTTCCCGCACACAGTAAGCTCGTTTGGGAGGGTCCGTTCCACGATCCGAGAGGCTGATACATCAACTGACACATAGTTCAGAGTTGATGTATCCAAAAGTTCCGTATCGTCAATGGGAACTCGACGTCGCAGACGACACGCCAATCGGACGCCCGGTCTGAGAGGTATTGGCTTTTTCGTCCCAGGGGCTCGGTTGGTTTTTAAGGCAAAACCAACCCGATCGTACTCCACCTACGTCCAAACCTCGGGTAGAGTAATCCAAATGATCCGTCTCACTTAGCGGAATCCAACAAAGTCGACGACACGTCAATCAGACGTCCGGAGATTAAGATATGAGCGTTTCCGCTCAGAGGGACCGGTTGGTTTCGTGTACGAACCAACCCGGACGAACCCAAAGTATTCCGAAACCTTGAGTGAGATATAACAAAACGACTGTATCGTTCCAAGGATCACTATGCAACTGACAGTGCGTCGATCGGAGGTCCGTAGCCCAAGTTAAGGGAAAAAGACCGAAGAAGGTCTGAAAACGGGGGTTTTGGGCCCGGACCGACCCGGCCCGAGACCCCCCGGTCGGCCCGGCCCGGCCGAGCCTGGCCCGGCCTGGCTGGGCGCGGCTCGGCCTGGCCGGCAACCCGGCGCGCTGGCGCGCGATGCCAGCTGGCTCGGCCAAACAGCCGAGTCGTTCCGGCTCGCGGGGGGGAGGCGCTGCCCCCCGGTTTCCCTGTAACTGCAGCCCCATTAATGGGGCCGCTTGCTTGGCCAATCGGGGGTATTAATTCCCCCGGTTTTCCATTTGTCTGGGCGGCCCACACCGGCCGGCCGGTTCTGCCAACAAGGACTGGCGACGGCCGGTCCTTCCTCCTTCTCAGACACCGGCGGCCCGGAACAGGCCGCCGGTCACCCTGCTCCGCCGTGGCCCAGAACCAGCCGTGACCTCATTCGTCTGGCGCGGTGCGACGAAACCGCGCTCCTCTGCCACGACCACGCTCCGACCACGATATTTCCAGGTTTCACCGATGCGGCGCGATGGTTTCGTGTCCTTGAAAGATTTCGCAGCGCGGCGTGACGGCGCCGCACATTTCTTGCCGCACGATCCCGCGCGGTGCGACGACACCACACCACTCCCATTTCAAACCACAAAAGAAACAAAACAAGGATAAGGTAGGAGGGTCGGTCGTGTTTGTGTGGTCCGGCCCCCTCTCGTTAATCGAAAGCATTTGGTCGTATATTCACGAAAAATGACAAAGTGGTAAACACGAACAAAAATAATTAAATAAACCCCTACCTCATGCGAGCTAGAACGGAGGTTCGTGGAACGAGGATAAGTCGCGGGATGAGACGTCGCGGAAGGAGATGTCGCAGAAGAACACGTCGCGGAAGAAGATGTCGTGGAAGAAGACGTTGCGGAAGAAGACATCGCAGAAAAAGACGTCGTGGAAGAACCGTCGCGGTAAACGGCGTCGCGTAGTCAGTCTCCGAGGACTCGGCGTTCTTCGATGGAGTTCGATGCGTTCTTCGCGTTCTTCCTATTCTTCGTCGAAGAAGATGAAGAACTCTAGCTTTCCTTAGCTTTTCTCCCCAAACCTCTCAAGAAACAAAGGTTTCAACCACAAAATAAAATAATCTTACATCTTATTTTATTAACATAACATAAGATTTGAATTTCAAGAGTTTAAAATTCAAATAACCACACTTAACTCACTTAATTAATAACATAGGTTATTAATGTTTAAGTTAAGAAAATTTAACGGTGAGTTGAGGGGGGGGGGTTGAAGAATATGAAGGGGTGGGGTTCGAGTGGGCCCCACCACCCTCATAACCTCTCTTCGGAAGTTGGGTAGTTACCCAACTTCCACCCAAAGCCTTAAGCCACTAAAAGAAAAATACAAATTGTAGTTAATTTATAAATTAAAATTCCACAATTTTTATCATCTTCTCTCATGAAAACGCAACTCCGGAAATGGCATTCCTAAGCAATTACCGGTGCTACGGTTCCATCGGTGCCCTAGAAATTTGATTTTGAGCACCGGTTCAAATGATATAAAAACCTGCTCGTTTGTTCACTGAACGTACCTGAGCTAAACTTCGGATTGAAATTCCGGGCACACCAGGCCTCAGAATGAAGTGCCGTCAGAAACTAAATTCTTGTAAAATCCCTAAGAAAATTAAGAAAAAAATTTCCCTTGAATTTTACGGGTCTTTACAGGATAAGTGGTCTTGCTTCAACAGGTGGCATGAGTACCGGTGGACTCAAGAGGTCTTTCTTGAGAATATCAAATGCTTCTTGACATTCTTCAGTCCACTGGTAAGTGACTCCCTTCTTCATCAATTTGGTGAAAGGTAAAATTTTTCCTGCCAAATTGGCGATGAAACGCCGAATATAGGCTAAGTGTCCTTGATGTCCTCTTAATTATTTAAAATTTCAAGGAGGTGACATATCAAGGATTGACTTTGTCTTCTCAAGATCGACTTCAATACCATTATGGCATACAACAAAGCCAAGAAATGTTTCTGAGGTTACCCCAAAAGCACATTTTAAGGGGTTCATCATCAAATTATGTTGCCGAATTTTACAGAATATGACTTCTAAATCAGCCAAGTGATTAGAACGTTGTTTGGATTTGACAACCAAATCCTCCACATAGCATTCAACAAACTTACATAAAAATGGTTTGAAGATTCGATGCATGACACGTTGATATGTTGCTCCTACATTCTTTAAGCCAAAGGGAATTACCCAGTAGAAAAACACACCTTGAGGGGCTCTGAAGGCTGTGGATTCCTCATCTTCTGGAGCCATTTGGATTTGATTATATCCAGAATATCCATCCTTGAAGGAAAGTTCTTCATAGTTAGCTGTTCCATCAATTAAAAGTTCTGTAATAGGAACTGGGAAATCATCCTTTGGGAGATGCCGATTAAGATCCCTAAAATCAATGCAAAATTTAATTTTTCCATTCTTCTTCTTTACTGGGGTAATATTAGCCAACCACTTGGGATATTGAACTTCTCTGACAAAGTTAGCTTTGATAATCTTATCCACTTCAGCTTCAATTTTGGATGCATAAATTGGGTGTGTTCTTCTCGCGGCTTGCATAAATCCTCGATGTTCTTATGGTAAACCCAAATGATGAGTAGCAACATTAGGATCAAGCCTGGGCATCTCTGTATAATTCCAAGAAAATATGTCTCGATTTTGCTTTAAAAAGAAAATATACATCTCTGGTTCTTCAAGAGTCATGGCCACACTGATAAAAGTGGGGCGTGGATCTTCTTTTGTACCTAGATTTATTTCTCTAAGATCGTCCACGGTGGTAGACATACCCTCTTCAAATGCTGGAGGAGCATCTATGAGATCTTCCACTTCTTCTTCATCATGTGTTATTTCTTTCATTTCTACTTGAATAGTAGATGATAAAGCATAATTTACATGATCAGAAGAGATGTTAAAATTTAAACATCTTGAAGAAGAAGCCTCCATTTCGGACCCAATTGATAATGAAGGGTCTTCCTTGGGAGTTAAAGAGGAGATGATGGATTGAGAATCGAAATCATTGTTCACCTCCGATATTGCTATAACTTCTTCTGGCCTGATTGGAAAAGTATAAACTTGTAGGATTTCAGCAGATGAAATGAAGACGTCACCATTTGGGCTTTCATCACTGCTTGGTGGGTTACAAATTTATCTCATGTTGTCTGGATCAATTGTAGAAATTGACATTATGGATCTTTCCATAAGAGTATTTTGATTTGGGTCTATTTTGTCAATTTGACTGATATGCAACACATAATCTATACCCACATGTGTAAATGGATTTATTGGAATCTTCTCCAAACCATATAGAGGATTAACTTTGGTAAGCTCCCTTGTTGTGGATTTATCCTTTCCCTTCATGTGATAGAATTCCGTGTCAATGTATTGAGACTCACATGTCTTGAACGGGGCCTTATAACCATACAATGTCCCAATTTGACAATCGAAACAATATTTGAGACATTGATGGTATGATGAAGGGATATCTGCATGTTGATGTAGCTAGGGTCTTCCAAGCAAGATGTTGAAGTGTGAGTCTTGATCAACAACCATGAAATCTAAATTGGATACAAGATCTCCAAACTGAGTTCTGAGTGTAACTTCGCCCAGTGGTTATTGTTCATTTTTATCATATCCTTGTAACATCATGGTAGAAGGAGATAAATCAGATTTCGTGAGGCCCAATCGACGAAGTGTACGAATGGGCATGAGGTTGACTCCTGAACCATTATCAATGAAAGATCTTTGGACTTATACGCCATTGACCTTACTAGATAAGTACAAAGGTCTGATATGTCCATGCACAATATCATCTTCATCTTCATCAATAAAATATATTACTGCATGGCATTCTGCAGGATTATTCTCTATGTGATAGACTTCAGCTGCATCAATTTCAGTTTCAAACTCCTGAGGACATGACAAAGCCTCAATGAGTGCTTCCCGAAGATCCTTTGATAAATTTAAAGCATCCAGAATTGATAACATATCTGGTACATGGGCCAGGTGTTTCAAGACACCATACTTTTGATCCAAAGGTCTGTGTTTCCCAACAGGAACATGTGGATTAGCAGGTTCCTTGGAAGCAGAAGCTTTGGAAGTTGATGCATCTTGTATTGGGATAGGAGTTGGCAATATTCCTTGTTTTGGAAGATTAGACCGATTAGATCAATTTACTTGCTAAGAGGAAGAATATGGAACTTTCAACCGGTCTTCCAGAATAACTGTGCCAGGACTGAATTTGCAATTGATAGAAGAACATGCTTATTCTTGCTGAGCTCGTTGAAGTGCTCTACCACGAGTTTCTACTACGTACATAGTTATAGCAGGGGTAGAATTGAAATAGTGGCTTCTGAAAGATCCACATCTTCCCCTGTACCCTAAGCCTCTGGAACTTTCTCTGATTCCACTATTTGATACAGGGAATTTAGGCTCATCAAAATCGAAACTGCAACTGGCATATGAATCTGTTAATTGAATCATATTAACTGAACTGAAAATCAACTCTTCATCTGAATAAGACTCTTCTTGATTATCCTGTTTTGGCTGTGCCGTTTGGTGTGACAGTGCCCATTTCTTTGAAGTAGATTGCATGAAATCTTCCAGAGTCAAAGAGAACATTGTCTTTGACACATACTCATCTTATTCTTATTGTTCCCCTTTCTTGGAATTGTGCCGCCCTTTTGAGGATTTTTCCTCTGAAGAGGATTTTGTTGCGGCATTCATGGAAGAAGGCACAATAGGTTTCTTCAGTTGTGTTCACAAAATAGCATGAGTTCGGTTGATTGTATTTCTGACCATACAATCATCATATTTTTGTGCATTTTTGCCTTTAACTTTTTTCCACTCGCCTTCCTCCTCTGGAACTGTAGCAGTAACACAAGCTACCTGAGCTGAAGAACCTTTCTGTTTAAATTGTCCCAAATCGACCATTTTTTGCTGGAGGTCCTTAAAAAAAACTCTCCTGAATGGGATGCCCCATCATTTGATGGAATGTGAAATAATTGGGACGGTCTTTATCTCCTTTCTTGTTTGGCCTCTTGGGCATTGGCAGTTGAACCAGATTATTTTCCAGAGATGAAATGAAGTAGCCATGAACTTGTTCATTTCAGAAAGAGTAATATTTTCTCTTCAACTCTTCAAACTATTTCTTTCTTTGATCTCTTTGATCGTATTGATGAAATGGCCTTTGTTTTTGGTGCTCAGGAGGTGTAGCCCTTCGAGAAGATGAAGGTTTTGAGGTAGAAGCAGGTACATGTGCTTGTTTAAGCATAACTGTAGCAGTCTCTGCTTTACCCATTCTCCTTCCTAGAGCTAATGGAATTACACGAGATTTTTCCATAGTCTATATAAGAGAATCTTCAATTTGTTGAGTGATTGAAGTAAGGCCTCGAAACCCTCCTGTGTATTTCATAGGGATCAGCGGTGTGCGAAATTCATCACGCAGATTTTCCACACAGATTGGCATTAGTTCCTCTTGAGGGAGTGTTAAGCTCAGGGAATATGTTAATACCTTCCAGTGAGCAATGAAATCAGAGACTCTTTCATTATCCCTTTTCTTACAGCTTTTAAGATCGAAAATTGTTGTCTTTCGCAAAGTTGAGATGAATTGAAGAAGAAATCATTGATGGAGATCTTCCCATCCGATAATTGACCGGGACTTCAAGCTTGTGTACCCGACAAAGGCTGGTCCTTTCAAGGTTCGCACGAAGCATCTGAGTTTCACTACTTCTTTCTACTCCGGAGATCCCATCATAGGACCGCAACAAGACACGTAATGCATCAAATACTTTTTAGGATCGCCTGATCCATTGAAAATAGGGAATAAAGGGTTTCCAAAACTTGATGGGGGAGAGACTGAATCTACCCATTCAGGGTAAGCTTTCTTTTCTTGTTGAACCAGCACACACATCCCTTCCATATTCTCTAACCGAGATGTTAATGACTCAATTGTAGTTATTAACTTTTGAGAAACATCCAGTTGAACTTGGACTTGGGCAGGTGCAATGACTGGAGCTTCGACAGGTATGGCAGCCGGTACTACATCTGATGGTAGTACTGCCAATTGTTGTTGCATTTGACCCGTAGGATTAGACCTATGAGGGTGTACTGATAGAGGAGGATATTATTGATCCATCTCAGTAGCTACAACAAACTCCCTTGACTGGATGGCTCCAACATGTTTAGGAGGAAGACTACCCTGAAGTAGTTCTGCATTCAACCTCCTCAATTCCTTCAACTCTTCCACCTGTTGTGCAAACCTTTCCTCTAGTGAGATTGATTGGCCTTCTCTAGAAGAAGGATATGTAACCTGATTCTTTCCCTTCCCCTTGTTTGATCCCTTTCGGAGAGGGGGAAGTGGGTTACTAGAAGGATTACCTATGTTCTGAGTAATACTTTGATTTTGTGTACGCACACCTTCTTCATTTGTGTCTGTGTATACATCTTCTTGAGCAGGAACCTCTTCATCAGAATCCCCTGAGTGAGCCTCATCTTGTGGATAACAACAATGGAATTGATGACATTGATTGATGCATAATTCATCGCATCCCTTCTATCAGCATTTCTGTGATATTGCCTTCTTCCATGCCTTTGATGAGACATTGCCTTTTGTTGATTTGATCCCTCATGAACTTCTTGAAGAACCGTAATTTGGAGGGAATCTCCTGATAATTTGGCTCTTTGTTCTTCTTGTGGATTCTTCCCCAATCGAGAGAAGAACGACTTTCACTGAGGAGGGGATTGATGATTTGTAAAAGTCCCCAGTCCGGTGGACTGTGGCTGTTCCTGATATCTTTGCTCAACTCCCCGAATCCTATTTGTTGATTCCGAGGGATGGTTTAAAAGAGTCCCCAGACTAGTGATCTGGGGTGGCTCTTGACATGCTATGTCTAAGACTTTCTTAAAAGATCTCCTGATCTTACGGACCTTGGTCCGGAAATTAGCTGGATGCATCAATCGACATCCACTTTTATCACCGGGTTCAAAAGACCGTTGGATGATTTCTGACACTTATGTCACTTGATGGTGTGCTTGATCTATACGACAGGCCTGTTCAATATTCTTGTTTTCATGATGCAGGAGTAATTCAGCAACTTGTTCTCTATATTCTTGATTTTGAGAGGAACTAGTTGAGGCCTGTTCCTAGCCAAGCTTTTGATTACAAACAAAGCCAGGTATTTGTGGCCGGCCATGGGAAATAACATTGCATGAGACCATTTTCGGCGGGCTTTAATGACTGGAGAGCACCGAGAAATGCAGTTCTCCATGAACACCCCATCCTCTGACATGAATACCAGA
This sequence comes from Viscum album, assembly GCA_963277665.1. NCBI lineage: Eukaryota > Viridiplantae > Streptophyta > Magnoliopsida > Santalales > Viscaceae > Viscum > Viscum album. Next base: position 1,443,171,477 of record OY728151.1, on the reverse strand, counting down.
TGTGGCATTGTAAATTAACTGGCGCAACCTTCTTAGTGCACCAAGGCATGAATGCTGAAGGGATCTCTGCTGCTTTTCAGCTTTCGGATATCAAGAGACTGATAAAGATGCCATGTCAATTTGGCATTGTAACCCTTCTATTATCTTAACATGATTTTCATATTTATCAAAATATAACATTTTATTTTTCAACTAAAAAATAGTTTTCCAAATGTTGAGACGAATATCATGAATTCCATCTTCCATCATCATCTCTGGAATGTCATACTAAGAGTTTTCCAGAGGCCAAAAGATGACTGGAACTTCACCATTTGCCAGTTGTTTTCTCATGTTCAGCATTTCCTCTTTATCATTCAATGAATATTCTTCTACCTGATTTGACCAAAGATGTTGCTTCCTTGTTGCTTCATCAGATTCAACAAGATTGGTAGAGAAACCACTGATCAAGCTAGAAGATGCATGACTTAGTGGTGGTTCGGAGAATGACCTTGTAGAGACCCGGAGCCTGACGTACATGGACATTACATTACATTTGCGGAATACTTAGTAAATTACAAAAACACACACACACAAGGATCGTAATAGTTTAGTGTCTTTGGAAACTCGGAATAAAATCTTCTAATCGTGGTGAAATATCTTCAACATATCCCTTAAAGATCTTCTTTTTTTTACCTAAAACCTTTCTTTATATCCTAGAGAAATGAAAACATAAAAGGGTGAGCTCAAATGCTCAGTAAGGGTAAACGAAAGAAATATCAATCACATCGTATTCATAAGAACATAACATTTTGGAAATCATAACCTGCAAAAGAGAGAATAATTTCATAACATGGGATAAATCATGGTAGTGAAATGTAATCACAATAATCATAACTTAAAACATGAAACTTTGTGGCATTCAAACATAATCATAGAGAATCATTTCTTGTTAGTCAAGACTCATTGCCAAGACTATCTTAGTGGACAAAGTCCCTTTCTGAATCGAGTAACCCTCGTTTCTGTCCTGTTTCACTGAACCGGTATAACCTACCGTTCCAGCCCTATCTATCTCATGAGATATAAAATCATTACCCAATGCATTGGAGGGAGATATAGGTCCCACCCATCTTATAATGAATCCTTTCTTATGTGTGCCGCATAATCATAAACCATACATCATAGCGTAACCCATGTAATAAAAATGGGATTCTTAAACAACATGACATCATAAAACAATTCATATAAGATAAAGGAATTCATAAAAATATTTCCATCACAACATAATCAAACCAATGTAATAATAGGGATAAAAACAGAACCCTTTTATTATCTTAGATGGAAAATAATTTTGATAAAATACTTGAACTCCATTCTTGAGGAAAATATTCTTTCTACTTCAAAAACACTTTACCTTTCTTAACATGTCATACAATTTTAAACTAAAAGAATTTGATTAAAAATAAACTTGAATACTTGTAAAGGAATCTTATTGGAAATAATGATTTAAGAATCCATTCATTCCGTATAAGTTAAAAAAAACATTCTTCGTTCTTTTGTCGGAAAAGTCAAAAAGTACCTCGTACGAAAAACGACAAAAGATTCCTTTCATTTCATTTACTAAAAACTCACCGAAGGGTAAAATTGGATTTAAACTATTGTAATTGGATGGAAACAATATTACATATTGATGGAACAAGGATGTGGATGATAAAATACACCCCAGTAAATACTTACGAATAAACAATCTCGGATAAAAATGAGATTGTGATATTTTCCCTTACCTTAGGTCTGACTTGCTTTGTACGTGTCCGAACCTCCTGTATAATGATTTAAATCATGTTATTGACTTATTCCAGAATAATATTCATTTTTATTATATCATATATGGTCCACTTATGACTTTATATTACCCGTTCTTTTGTAAATTCATGTTAAAGAAGCGTTTTGGGTAAAATCGTTTCATTTATCGTAGGTGTTTTGACTTGTTGTTCTTGACATCATTATTTCTTATATCATGATTTACTTACTTCCAGAATATAAAATATGATTTATATATCATATATATTGACTATATATATATAATAGATAGATAAATAAAATGAAAAACAACGTTCATGGAGACGGTAGTCCGTACATACGCATGAACGCTGTTTTCCTTTCCTTATTGTCTTGAAATGGAAGTAAGTAGATGACATACATATATATATATACATAAATCCAGTAGCTTTATAATTTCATATATTTCATTATTATTTCTTATATATACTTTATAATCATTCTTAAATGGTTAACATGGAGAATGAATCTCATCGCGTCGTGGAGACGGTAGTCCGTACGTACGCACGAGCGATGATATCATTTCCATAAATATTGAATTGAATTGGAGTGGATTATACAAGATATCAGAATCAATATGATGTTGTAATAACTATGTATAGTTATTCTTTACACCAATATACCCATCCATGTAATGTGGTGGTGGAAAATAGATTACACCATGGCGTGGAGACGGTATTCCGTACGTACGCACGCGCGGTGATTTCTTTTTCCGTAGGATGGATAGATGGTGAAATAGGGTTGTTTCATACTCATAATAACATATCAGTATATGAGTGATACTTATGTTATTACTTCATAATGAAACAACCTAAGAAGAAGAAGTGGAAGAAGAAATAAAGATGAAAGAATTGGTAACGGTAATTACCTCTTCTTTGAAGCGCCTCTTTGAGACCTCCTCTTGGGGCACTAAAATTGGACTTTGAGGAAGACCAGAACCTCTAGGATGTTGCTAGGGAAGTGGAGAAGAGATTTTGGCAGGGGTTGGCCGAGCTTGAGTGCTCAAATTGGTGTGAGGAGGAGGGGGAGGAGGCGCCCTTTTATAAGGGAGGAGAGGGGCACCTTAGGAATATCTCAAAATATTACTTTATATTAAAGTAAAAATCGGTTTATAATGGTTCCAAAGGGTCTTATTTCGAAGCTAAAGTGGGGATGGGTCGAAATCCTATCATCCAATAGGATTTAGACAAGTTTAGGGTATTATTTTAACCTTATTAATTAGATTTAACTCTAAGTTAAATAAGTTAACTTTTACCGTGTCTTTTTGTTTTCTTTCACTATATGGTTAATACACATACTATAACATGCCAAACGAATCCCAAATTATTTATTATTAATATATATATCCTTATCTAAGTCATTTGGCCTAACCTTAGATTTTTAGGAATAAAATAACAATTAATATTATAATATTTTATTTAAAAACTATTTTGTGTCAATTTTGACACTATTTGATATATGATTTTTGGGAAAGTCATAACAGAATTATATGTTCGAAAAAAGTTGATTAAATCAATACTAATATATCATAGTAACCTATAAAATTAGTGGAATTCATAAAACGTCTCAAATTACATTTATTTGGCCATTTATAACATCAATTCTGTCAATATTTCATTAATAAGACAATTACTGCATCATCTTTTTGTCATAATAAATGATAATTATATAATCCCTAAAAATTCTAAATAAATTCCTATGATGTAGATAATTGCATTATACATCTGGAGACTATTCATGTTCGATGTTTCATGAAGATTATCACTAAATTAAAATTAATATACTTATATGATTTAAGAGAGTGACATGTTGTCACTTTCTTTGGTTTTAATAATAATTAAGTTATTTTCATGGAAAAATGTCCATTAAATGATTCTAATCCGACCCTTAGGTGATATGGGTCGTTTTTTATTCATCCAATAGAATTTTTACATTTTTTAGGGTAATTTTAAAATATTATATTTACCCTTAATTACCCGATTTACCTTTAACTATGGTAAATAAAATTTACCGTAGTTACTATTCATAATTCCCAAAAATAAAAAGTAGCTTATTAACATAATTTGGACCCACTGATTCCAAATATGGAATCAATTTTTTAAAATTCAAAACACAAAAGTTGCAGAAATTAAATTAAAATTAATCCCGTTGTCGAATAAAAACAGTTTTTTGTTTAAAACATTGCAAAAGATTGAATTGATTTAACTTATGAATTCAAGGTAAATTCATTGCTAATGACATACAATATATTAAATGGTAAAAATATATTCTATTTATAATTTAAAACCATTCAATATTATAATTTAGCCACATAAGATATTACGATGAAAAAAATTGTTTTTAATTAAAATATAGCATGTTTTTACTATTCATTAAAATGTGAAAGTTACCAGAATAATTATGAAAAATTTATCCAAAGTAAATTTTTATTTCTTGATTCCAAAGAATAATTTTATTTTGTCAAATTGAACTTATAAACATGTCAAAAACTAGATTTAATGTGGGTGCGCCATCAAAAGGTGGCAAAACTGCATTTTTTTAAAAATAGTTATTTTACCCGAAAAAATTATTTTGTTCTTATACCATGTTCTAGAAATGTGTAAGATGAATAATAATGTTATAAAATTCAAAATTTAGTTAATACTATTCATAACGGCTAGTTCATGACAATATTATAATAATATAACATTGTTTATTAAAACCCGGTATTGCGTACAACACACGCTATCGAGGAAGGTCGCGATTGCGTGTAATGCAAGCCAAGTCAGGGTTGCGTGTTGTGAAATAATCCTTCGTTGTTTCGTATAACATAATCCAACCATATTTCATTTACACATTTAATATATATATATATATATATACTCAATGTTGCGTAGAATAACTATTATCAAAATTATGTGTAACACGGTCCAAGAATAGTGTTGCGTATACTGCAAGCTAATACGGTGTTGCGTATAGTGCAGGGTAATCTTGGTGTAGAATAAAACATAAGACATTAATGAAATTAAAATAATATTTTTCATAAAATCTCGGGGTGTTACATTCTACCCCCCTTAAAATGAATTTCGCCCTCGAAATTCGTCGGGGTTATAAATGGTTTACTATTTGAAAGTTTCTTTGATAGAAACCCACATCGTAAAAAGGAATACCAAAACTTATCTTTAAAAACAAAAGTATGAAACGTAACGGTTACCCAAATAAACTAATCACTGGGTTTCCACATAGGAGAACATAGGTGAAAATATGGATATGGAAGAAAAATCTAACCATCAAGTTCTGATGGAGAGTGGTAGAGAACATGGCTATGGAAAATCCAACAATCACAAATCCATATATTTGTGATGATCTAAGGTATCATCTGATTAATCAGATTTAAGAGCACTAGGACAGCATTTTTGGTTTTCAAGATCATTTCCCTAAAGTTGAAGAATTTGAATTAGAATAAATACTTACTTTATTTTGGTACAATCTCACTGTTGTTCGTGCCTTGAACAATTTCCACATCATCTCTTAAATAAATGAAGTTGAATTTGTTATTCGTGAAGTGTTAGTAGATCATGTGATAGAATTATGGGTCATTCCATCTATATCAAACAAAAGGTTAGCAAAAGTTATTAAATATACATAAGTCATTCCATAGTGAGATTAATCATATATGGTTCCTAAAATGGATTTATACTTCATATATCATACTGATTAATATAATAAAACTAGTTTCTACTAAACAGGGACTTCCTGTAGGTCAGTGGTAGGTGATAAAGGCCAGTCGCACTTCGGTTGTGGGTTCGATTTCCATAGCCTTGTCCGACATGATGGGCTGTCGCCCATCCTGCAGGTTGTCCTTTTTCTAAAACTATATTACTATAACATCCCATCAATAATATCGGAAAAAAACTTTTATCCTTAAAAAATACTAACTTATGTCCAACATAATCCATTCCAATCTTTAGGCTTATCCATAATACTGCAGTCCACTCTCATAACATAGTGAAAACGATTACCAGAGATTTAACACCATCGTCGATCCCCATATATCATAAGATATGTTTTTTTGGTCACATTCCAAACATTCAAAGTCCCTAATCGTGTATTCTCTTGAATACCTTAGTGAAAACATGAATGCAGTTAAAAGTTAACACTTTCCACATACAAAAATCCTCAAAATTCTATATACTCAAACAATGATATCACTTAGTCTTTATATCAATCATGAGCTCATGCATACAATCAAACATCTCATTATCGTCTTATCCCTTCATTATGCGCATATCATCTACTTTCCAAAAATACTGGTACCATTCATCACATACTTTCAAAACATAAGGAAAGACAACAATGTAACAATCCTTATATGTATCTTTATCCCATAGTACCATGAGATTACTTATACAACATTACACTTGATAAACATGTAATCATTCCACTACATTCTTAAACCATTGACCGAGCATCAACAATTCTTTCATCTCACATATCATTTGTAGTCTCATCATCATCATCAAAATAAATACTACCCATACGACCATACTGATTCTCTTTATGAAACTTTCCCTTAGGGCATTGGTTTGCATAATGCCCGTACATTCCACATTTAAAACATTTAACCATTGTTGATGTCGTAGCAATACCATTATCCTCATCCCTGGTGTTAACTGAACCTTGTCCTTTGCACTTACTGGCTTTGTGTCCTTCTTTTCCACACCCAAAGTATCTTCCAGTTCCATTAAAACATTCTCCTTGATGCCTCGTCCCACATGATTTACATAGGGGAAATTGAACTTTCTTTCCTCTATGATCATCATGAAACTCCATCTTTCTCTTATTATCCGAGTCCGGAAACTTACCAAATTTTACTTTATTGATCATATTATGAGATTGCTGATTCAGCATAATAATTATGTTTGGACTTCCAAATCCCATTTCATTTGGTTGCTCATGAAGAATATCATTCCATTGTCCATAATATCCTCCACTATCGTGAATCATCTTGTTTCCAGCCATTTTCTAAAACCCAAAAAGAATAGTGTTAGAGGAAAAAATCATAATAAAGGGAGAGTAACTTCAATATCTAACATCTTAGGTTAAATTCTAAGATCGTTACCATAGTTCTAGTACTATATCCTATATGTATACTTATCCTTAGGGGCATCCCTAGACATACCTTAGAAATATCTCTAGGGATCTCACTAACGTTTTCGCATCCTAGTTTCCAAAGGTTGACTAAACCTTTCCTCTGATACCAACTATAGCGGTCTGGAATTACTTCCAGTGGACTACAATTGATACCTATCAGGGCACTCCATGGGCGGCTACACCCCCTGGGCGGGACACACCACCATCCCCAGTGGCAGCCATTTCCTCATGAAGCCCTTGGGCGGAGAGCCATGCTTCGTCCAACGCTCACATGTGAGAGTTCCCAAGGATTGGATAAATTCCTACCTCCTTTGCCTTTGATACCAACTGTAGAGACCCGGATCCTGACGTACATGGACATTACAATACATTTGCGGAATACTTAGTACATTACAAAAACACACACACACAAGGATCGTAATAGTTTAGTGTCTTTGGAAACTCGGAATAAAATATTCTAATCGTGGTGAAATATCTTCAACATCTCCCTTAAAGATCTTCTTTTTTTTTACTTAAAACCTTTCTTTATATCATGTGGAAAAGAAAACATAAAAGGGTGAGCTCAAATGCTCAGTAAGGGTAAACGAAAGAAATATCAATCACATCATATTCATAAGAACATAACATTTTGGAAATCATAACCTGCAAAAGAGAGCATAATTTCATAACATGGGATAAATCATAGTAGTGAAATGTAATCACAATAATCATAACTCAAAACATGAAACTTTGTGGCATTCACACATAATAATAGAGAATCATTTCTTGTTAGTCAAGACTCGTTGCCAAGACTATCATAGTGGACAGAGTCCCTTTCGGAATCGAGTAACCCTCATTTCAGTCCTGTTTCACTGAACCGGTATAACCTACCGTTCCAGCCCTATCTATCTCATGAGATATAAAATCTTTACCCAATGCATTGGAGGGAGATATAGGTCCCACCCCTCTTATAATGAATCCTTTCTTATGTGTGCCACATAATCATAAACCATACATCATAGCGTAGGCAATGTAATAAAAATGGGATTCTTAAACAACATGACATCATAAAACAATTCATATAAGATAAAGGAATTCATAAAAATATTTCCATCACAACATAATCAAACCAATGTAAAAATAGGGATAAAAACAGAACCCTTTTATTATCTTAGATGGAAAATAATTTTGATAAAATACTTGAACTCCATTCTTGAGGAAAATATTCTTTCTACTTCAAAAACACTTTACCTTTCTTAACATGTCATACAATTTTAAACTAAAAGAAGTTGATTAGAAAAAACATGAATACTTGTAAAGGAATATTATTGGAAATAATGTTTTAAGAATCCATTCATGCCGTATAAGTTAAAAAAAACATTCTTCGTTCTTTTGTCGGAAAAGTTAAAAAGTACCTCGTACGAAAAATGACAAAAGATTCCTTTCATTTCTTTTACTAAAAACTCACCGAAGGGTAAAATTGGATTTAAACTATTGTAAGTGGATGGAAACAATATTACATATTGATGGAACATGGATGTGGATGATAAAATACACCCCAGTAAATACTTACGAATAAACAATCTCGGATAAAAATGAGATTGTGATATTTTCCCTTACCTTAGGTCTGACTTGCTTTGTACGTGTCCGAACCTCCTGTATAATGATTTAAATCATGTTATTGACTTATTCCAGAATCATATTCATTTTTATTATATTATATATGGTCCACTTATGACTTTATATTACCCGTTCTTTTGAAAATTCATGTTAAAGAAGCGTTTTGGGTAAAATCGTTTCATTTATCGTAGGTGTTTTGACTTGTTGTTCTTGACAACATTATTACTTATATCATGATTTACTTACTTCCAGAATATAAAATATGATTTATATATCATATATATTCAGTATATATATATATAATAGATAGATAAATAAAATGAAAAACACCGTTCATGGAGACGATAGTCCGTACGTACGCATGAACGCTGTTTTCCTTTCCTTATTGTCTTGAAATGGAAGTAAGTAGATGACATACATATATATATATATATATATATATACATAAATCAATTAGCTTTATAATTTCATATATTTCATTATTAGTTCTTATATATACTTTATAATAATTCTTAAATGGTTAACATGGAGAATGAATCTCATCACGTCGTGGAGACGGTAGTCCGTACGTACGCACGAGCGATGATATCATTTCCATAAATATTGAATTGAATTGGAGTGGATTATACAAGATATCAGAATAAATATTATGTTTTAATAACTATGTATATTTATTCTTTACACCATTATACCCATCCATGTATGCTGGTGGTGGAAAATAGATTACACCACGGCGTGGAGACGGTATTCCGTACGTACGCACACGCAATGATTTCTTTTTCCGTAGGATGGATAGATGGTGAAATAGGGTTGTTTCATACATATAATAACATATAAGTATATTATTGATACTTATGTTATTACTTCATAATGAAACAACTTAAGAAGAAGGAGTGGAAGAAGAAATAAAGATGAAAGAATTGGTAACGGTAATTACCTCTTTTTTGAAGCGCCTCTTTGAGACCTCCTCTTAGGGCACTAAAATTGGTCTTTGAGGAAGACCAGAACCTCTAGGATGTTTCTAGGGAAGTGGTGAAGAGATTTTGGCAGGGGTTGGCCGAGCATGAGTGCTCAAATTGGTGTGAGGAGGAGGGGGAGGAGGTGCCCTTTTATAAGGGAGGAGAGGGGCACCTTAGGAATATCTCAAAATATTACTTTATATTAAAGTCAAAATCGGTTTATAATGGTTCCAAAGGGTCTTATTTTGAAGCTAAAGTGGGTATGGGTCGAAAGCCTATCAACCAATAGGATTTACACAAGTTTAGGGTATTATTTTAACCTTATCAATTAGATTTAACTCTACGTTAAATAATTTAACTTTTACCGTGTCTTTTTGTTTTCTTTCACTATATGGTTAATAAACTTACTATAAAATTCCAAAAGAACCCCAAATTAATTATTATTAATATATATATCCGTATCTAAGTCATTTGGCCTAACATTATATTTTTAGGAATAAAATAACAATTAATAATATAATATTTGATTTAAAAACTTTTTTGTGTCAATTTTGACACTATTTGATATATAATTTTTGGGAAAGTCATAACAGAATTATATGTTCGAACCAAGTTGATTAAATCAACACTAATATATCATAGTAACCTAGAAAATTAGTGGAATTCAGGAAAAGTCTCAAATTACATTTATTTGGCCATTTATAACATCAATTCTATCAATATTTCATTAATAAGACAATTACTGCATCATCTTTCTGTCATAATAAATGATAATTATTTAATCCCTAAAAATTCTAAATAAATTCCTATGATGTATATAATTTCATTAGCTTTCTGGAGACTATTCAGGTTCTAATTTTCATGACGTTTATAACTAAATTAAAATTAATATACTTATAAGATTTAAGAGAGTGACATGTTGTCACTTTCTTTGGTTTTAATAATAATTAAGTTATTTTCATGGACAAATGTCCATTAAATGATTCTAATACGACCCTTAGGTGATATGGGTCGTCTTTTAGTCATCCAATAGAATTTAGACATTTTTTAGGGTAATTTTAAAATATTATATTTACCCTTAATTACCCGATTTACCTTTAACTAGGGTAAATAAAATTTACCGTAGTTACTATTCATAATTCCCAAAAATAAAAAGTAGCTTATTAACATAATTTGGACCCACTTATTTCAAATATGGAATCCATTTTTTAAAATTAAAAACACAGAAGTTGCAGAAATTAAATTAAAATTAATCCCGTTGTCGAATAAAAACGGGTTTTTGTTTAAAACATTGCAAAAGATTGAATTGATTTAACTTATGAATTCAAGGTAAAATCAATGCTAATGACATACATTATATTAAATGGTAAAAATATATTCTATTTATACTTTAAAACCATTCAATATTATAATTAAATGCATAAGATATTACGATGAAAAAAATTGTTTTTAATTAAAATATAGCGTGTTTTTACTATTCATTAAAATGTGAAAGTTACCAGAATAATATGAAAAATTTATCCAAAGTAAATTTTTATTTCTTGATTCCAAAGAATAATTTTATTTTGTCAAATTGAACTTATAAACATTTCAAAAAATATATTTAATGTGGGTACGCCATCAAAAGGAGGCAAAACTGCATTTTTTGAAAAATACTTATTTTACCCGAAAAATTTATTTTATTCTTATACCATGTTCTAGAAATGTGTAAGATGAATAATAATGTTATAAAATTCAAAATTTAGTTAATACTATTCATAACGGCTAGTTCATGACAATATTATAATAATATAACATTGTTTATTAAAACCCGGTATTGCGTACAACACACGCTATCGAGGAAGGTCGCGATTGCGTGTAATGCAAGACAAGTCAGGGTTGCGTGTTGTGAAATAATCCTTCGTTGTTTTGTATAACAGAATCCAACCATATTTCATTTACACATTTAATATATATATATATATATATACTCAATGTTGCGTAGAATAACTGTTATCAAAATTATGTGTAACACGGTCCAAGAATAGTGTTGCGTATACTGCAAGCTAATACGGTGTTGCATATAGCGCAGGGTAATCATGGTGTAGAATACAACATAAGACATTAATGAAATTAAAATAATATTTTTCATAAAATCTCGGGGTGTTACAGACCTACACCCTGGGCTATCTTCTGATTGAGAAAGTATTTAACCTGCTAGCGATAAAGCATCAGACATGAATGGTTTCACATTTGCAATTGCCTCAAGATAAGAGGGCTTTCTCGGCACTACATTGTCCACTGGAGAATTTTCTGGGAAATGTGCATCACTAATGCGGAGAGGATTTTTGCAGTGAAATTCATCATCATGGGGAGGACAACCATGGTGGGATAAAGCAGAAGATGAGATCTCTTACTATTTGGTCTTGTAACCACACAGAAGGTTCATGTGGCTCTCATCTAAAGATGAAACTTTGAGATAGACTGAATTTTCATGAAGAAAGCCTTCATGAGGATGTTTCTATTGAAGACCATCGGAATTAATGTTACCACTATTGGGAAATGAGGGAGTAGAACTTGAATTCCAACAGATAACTGTCTGAGGGCTTTATGAACTCCAGCATCGAGGAAGGCCTTGTTACAGATTGGCTCTTTATATCTTGACTGTGCTGGGCATGTCTTGTTTTTAGACGCCTTCTTACTCGCCTTGGAAACCACATGTTGACGAAAGTGGCTGCTCTGAGCAGGTGTATGTGATTGATCAGGAGAGATGGATAGGTTAGGCTGACGATCCCCACTAAAATCAGGTGTATGTTCCTAACATGGTTGTCCGTATGATATGGGGGAGTGCACCCCACAACCCCCTTGGACTGGAACAGAGGTGTGTATCTGCTCTAGAGTGAACTGTTGATGTGTCACTCCACTGGTAGGGATAGATTTATGTGTCTTTCCCTGAGATGTTTCTAAAACTGTTATAATATCTCAACAAGCATCTAGAATATGAGCAGGGATTTGCTTTTGCTCTTTCACCATTGATAGAATATGCTTGGTGACTTCAGCTACTGGAACGAGGATTTACGTCCATTCCATGCTTGGAGTAGGTGTATGTGCCTGCTCTTGTCCTCCTTTTCATGTCATTGAATCCTGACAGTACTCAAGTGTAGGGACATAGAGTTGAGTCTGCCTCCTGTTTGTCACCGGAGATTTTCGACTGACTTCTCCAAATGCTACTAAGCGAGACTATTGGTAGGATTGATCAGTACTAGTAGGTGTATGTGCATGCTGATTGCACATCGCCGAACGTGGTTGATGATATCCATCATATGTAGTCAGAAAAGCCTGCTGACTAGCTGGTGATGTATAAACAGGTGTATGTTGCTACCTATAATACTCTGCCAGAATTGCCAAGTGGGATTGGCGTGATGCTTCCAGACGAGTCTACTGGACAATAGAATTAAAACGAGTAGGTGTGTGTGCCTGCTCATTGCTTGCCACCAAGTTAGGTTGGGGGACTTCTCCGGAGATGGCAGGGATGAGAACCTGCTCACTGTTAACCGGACATCGCCTCTGGCGATTCATCTTTCCTACTCGAGTTCAAGGAACCTGAGCCGAACGCCTAGAGTTGGTACCCTCATCATGTTGATGGCGCACTGCCGCACGAGTTTGTTGGCGATTGTTGGTAGGAGACCTCAGGAAGGACTCAGGTCTTCTTGAATTAAGGCCCTGAGGGACCTGCTAATTCACCTCCCCAGAATATGGTACCGAATGGTGATTGCGTTCTGGGGATAACGACTCGAAAGGTTAGAGACAGTGGTTAGCACCGTCTGCTTCATGATCACTTGTCGTCATTGTCCAGACGACCGGTGTGATTTGTTCACTTAGAGGGATTTTAGGGAAGCCTCTAGAGTAGGAATGGTATCGTTTTGACAGTACCCCTTAACCAGCGCTTTTGATACCCAGTGGCATTCGCAGCAGCGGTATTCATAGGTGTGAACATGAAAGCAGCCATTTCTTAGAATGCATAGAATCTTGGAAACGATTTCCTATTTGATATAACAACCATAATCAAGATAAATTCAGCCACTACATCTTTTGGATAAGCACATACATCAATTATTGTTTTTTGTTGGCCCTCTCATTGAGTTTTATATACGGGCCTATCAAATTAGAAAAACATCAATTTAACATGGTTAAGGATTCCCGTCGTGTTCACTATTTTTTATTTCCCTTAAGAATTGGGGATGACTTCATTGATTTACGATTCAAACATTCCAAGCGGTTTCTAACGGGTTTGTTCGTAGAACCAGAAACATCCAATGATTCAATATCCATTTGGACATACTTTCCAAAGGTAGGCGCTCATTAGTGGTGGACTATGAGGCTTAGGAATTCGCATTGGTCGAGAGGATGGGAGGTGAGACTCATCACACCTTTTTGAGGGGAATTATTTTCTACTCTGGGACTCTCTTTATAGATTTAAGTTATGTTCGTGAATCCTTATTGCATTACCAGGTATAAAATGAGTATTCCTTTATATCTGACAATTAATTATTAATATGTAGAAAATTTTGAGAATATTTTATATGTATTTGAGGTTCTTCATCGATAGAGAATCATCTGTATTTGTTAGAGATTCTTAGTCAATGGTATCCTTTGATACATAAAAGAATCTTGGTCATTATGATGACCATACTGGTTTTAAAGCCACTCAGTGGGGAACTTGAAGTTTATTGTCATTTAGTAGGACATTTATTATTTCATAGTTGGGATCGTACCCGTAGATGGGCTACCTACGCATCCTTTGTTTAGGAAAAGGAATCAGAACCCACATAGTTCGAGTAAGGGAATATGATTTTTATGATTTATGGCTCAAAGAAATATGTCATAATTACTTTTACTCTCTAAGATCACGTGAGTCATGCTCGGTGTGAGAAACAAGAGGTATTGGTAAAACCAAACAATTGTGCCATGAAAGATGCAATCATAAGAAATAATCTGGGAATTATGTATGTATGACTGCCTAAAGAGTTGATGATTAAGATATACTTCAGGGAAGAAATCCAGGAAGAGGGTCCATAAAGGTATAAGTAATTTATGGAGATTTGGATACTCTAATTTGGGGCTTACTTTTGAAAAGAAGGCCCAAATTAGGAGGGGAATCATGATTGGGTTTTACTACTGAGAATGATACCCAGATCAAAATGTAAATTAGGACTGGTTAAGAGAGATTAATGCTGGGGATTACTTCTGAGAAGAAGGCCCATGTTAAGGGACATGAAAAAATTAAGGGACTTGGGGCTAACTCCTGAAGAGGATGCCCATATTTGAGACTGGGACATACTCTTGAAAAGAAGCCCAGGTTAAGAGAATTATGGTTCGGGCTTACTCTTAAGGAGGAATCCCATATTTTTAAATTATGAATGGGTCTTAATCCTAAAAAGGAGGACCAAGGTATAGAGGACTTGGGGCTTACTCCTGAGGAGGATGCCTAGATTAGTGGACTTGGGGCTTACTCTTGAAAGGGATTCCCATATTAGAGAACTTATGGATTACTCCTGAGGAGGATGCCGAGATTAGAGGACTTGGGGATTACTCTTGAGGATGATGCCTAGATTAGAGGACTTGGGGCTTACTCTTGAGGAGGATGCCCATGTTAAAGGGTTCTCTCATTTTAAAGGATGAGGTTGAATGAATGAAATCTCAATCTTTAGTGACATAAAGATTATTTGAACCACTAAGTTTTTAAGTGATGCTCCACAGAATTCCTTTCAGATACGAATGTCAATCAAGAAAACATGCCAAAAATGGCTTTAAAGAGTGTCTTGAAGACTGAACCTTGAATAGGAGAGGTGGAATGGTATAAGAGGGGTTAAATGGGATAGAAGGGCACCCAAAAAGGCAGGGGCACGGAAGTCCTGGAAGGCATGCAGGTACTGCATGGGCGCGCAAGTCCTGGTCGCATACGTATACCTGCGCGACACATGGGTACTTGAGAGATTGTTAGCCAATAAGGTAACACTTGAGCAATCCTTGATCGAAGCCTTAAGAATCATCCTGAGGTACTTCCAGAAGAGAGGCGCACAAGTTTTGGTGAAGGAGCAGGGCGGTGCGCAAGTATGTTCATTTCCCTTAAGGGTAAAAGACCTTAGGCGCGCAAGTGTTAGCGAATTCTAACACTTAGACCTTACACCTATTGTCTAGACCTTCCATTCTAGGTAAAGAATTACCTTAGAAGTGTTCGGAAGCCCTAAAGAAGAGACTTGGGAGTTCAGAGCTCTATATTTGAATTATGGAAAAATTCCTCCTGAAAGGGGGGGCCCACTGGGTCTATTTATAGGTTGTAGAAGTGCCTGAGCGGTTATCACATAGGGTGCGCAAGTCACTTGCATGACCATTAGGCGTCGCGTATGTGGACTTGTGCGGCACATGTGCTTTTGAAGCCTTGTTCATCCCTTTGATGATTTTTGATGTTTTCTTCAAAGGCTGAATCAATTTGGGCTCAGTCATTTCCCTTTACATTCCTTTGGACTCTGTGATAAAAAGGAGTGTCAACAATATTATGAATGTTTTGGACAAGTACAACATAGGTGGGGACTGGTTATAGATAGAAACTTGATGCATCTGTAGTCTCTTGGCATGATTCAGTTGGCTGTCCTTAGTGGGTTTTCACTTAGAATATTATAAACAATATTTAGAATTAATCATGATGGTAAAGGTAACATATTACTAGGAAACATGGCATCCAATAATTAATAATTCCAATCTATTAGATTATATTTTTATTATTCATACATGATATTTTCTATTGACACATCTTTGGATGAATTTTATTCTTAGTTCATTGGTTAAATGGCTTGACTTTTAATTATTTTCCATACCATATTGATTATGCCTTATTTTTGTTAACTCGAATGGCATGTGTTTTTAGTTGTTACCTTTCTATATTACTTACACAAATCCTTCATAGTTTATTGATTTCATGGAATGTTTATTTAGTTATTTCCTTACCAAATTGACTATTCTAATTGATTCCTTATTTCATTACATATATATTTAACCTTATTGAGCATATGATCTCACCCTTGTTAATTTTTGTTCCCCCAAGATTCCCAAATGTGTTCTAAGAAAGGTATGCAAGTATTCATTAGATGGAATAATGTTATTATAAAATATAAATAAAAAACTAATATTATATTTAGTGTTTTAATTTCTATGAAAATACCAATGTATAGAAATTAGGTAAGTAATATTTTATATTTATATTATAATAATAAATAATAAATAAAATATTATTTATTTAAATATAATAATACACATTATCAAAATGGTGTGATAATGATAAATATAGTACCATCACATAATGAAGGTGTTTGTTGACATGTACATGAATGATGTTAACATATTTTAGCGAGTTAAAAGTTAAGAATAAAAATGATATATTATATTTTTAAAATTATTAATATTCCTTTAATATTAAAATAATTTCATGCATAACCTATAAAGATAATATTTTCACATATTTTATACCTCAATTGATTTTTATTAATAACACCATATTGTTATTTAATAGGAAATTGTCACCATTTAAGATTTAGTTGTATATTGATCTTAAATGAAATTAATATTCAATGATGGAGTTTTAACTATTTTCAATCACTTTTATATATTAAAAATATATTTTTAAATATTCATCCATATCAATTGATTCATTTTTATACAATTTATATGTTCACAAGATAAACATTTTTCAACTGAACCAAGTGATTATTAATCCTTATATTGGTCCAAATGAATAATTGTTTGTGGAAATATTTTCTCGCAAGAGTTGTAGACCCCACATTGTATCATAACATGGGATAAAGGACTATAAGTTTTATTTTTGAAACTTTCTATAGAAGAGGACTCAAATCCTCATGTTCATTTTGAGTTTCAAGGAACATTTTAACGCATTAGGGAAGCATTTTGATGGTTAAAATAAGTGGAATATGAATGGTCTCTTCGAGAAGAAACACTTCCGATCATAAATTAAGTCATATATTATCAAAAAATATCAAAAGTAACATAAATGTAGAGGGTATATAGATGATTTTTTTAACAACTCATTAAAAGGAACCATTGTGGGATTCAGCTTGTTTCAAGGTCATTATGGAATGAGAAGTTGATGGTGGGGAATACAAAGATCCACCTGGATAGATTAAATGTGCTTGAGTAATATAGTTACAACTCCTTCTTATGGTGGCCAATGATTCCAAAATGTTGTGGGTGAATGAAATAGACATTTGGAAAATACATTCACCAATACACCTGTTACATATTCGACCATTTAATAGCACTTCCATGCAGAAACATTTGTTGGATAATTTCGGAGAGAATCCATTTACCCTGTCTCCCTATAAAGCTCTAACCCTTCTTTTTTCGTCATGGGGAAACATGGGGGTAAAATTTTATGGTCATTTATGTAAATTTGTAGTATTTTACATTTATTTAAAATTAGTTCAATTTTAATAAATTAGTTTTTTTCATCATTAATCATCTTCTTCAATTTCAATTTTTTTCTTATTTTTTGTTTCCCCCATCATCCTTTCCACTCTATGTTTGAGGATAACTAATCCTAATTATTGTTTGAGGGGGTATGTGGTGGGATTTTAGTTTATTGAACATTAATAAAATTCCATGTTATATTATAATATTTCAATAGTGTTTAAATTAATTACAATCAGCGGTCTCCCCACATTGTCCCCAATTATTTTCACCCTCCTCAATTAATCATTTTCTTTCCCATTGATATATAATTTATTCAAATGGTGGGGTTTTTATTAGGTGTTTATGTTGATGATATTACTACTACAGGTAGAGGTATCCATGTATGGTAATACCCTTAAAATTATAGGGTATTTAATTAATTTTCTGGATCCCAATATTGAGTAGAATAATGAATAATTTTTTTTGAATAACAATAATAACACCACAATGAAACACATCCAACAACATATTTCTTCCCATAACTTCTTTGTGTCATATCATTATTTTCAATGTGATTTTCATTTTTATTTTCATTTATATTATATTTAATCTATTTTCAGAATGAAAACTCCATTTATATTATTGTATAATTAGATTTATATTAGTTAGATTTATAATTGTGATAATAGAATAATGGTGTGTGTGAGTGGCCTCCTCTAGAGATCTACCATTTGGTGGGGACTCTTTATTTCTCTATTAGGTAAATAACATTTTTTGTAAGGTAAAACTATGAAAACCCCTATCATCAATTTGTGCAGTTTTCAGGGAGGCCATTCGATTACAGATACTATTTTTCATTATGAAAATGTATATATTAAAAAAAATTAAAAAAAAGAGTTTCCTTTAATTTTTTTTTCTTTAGGTCATGGTATATTTCATTGATTTTTCATATTCATAACCTAGTAATGAGTTTTTTGGAAGATAATAGATATTTATGTTTTAGATTAAACAAGATATGGTGATGATTCAAAATTATTTCAATATCCTGATAAAATTAAGAAAGATTTTAGTATCTCTTGCGGTCGAAGTTGATGATTTCATTTTTCAATGGCTGGAATGAAAAAAAAACTAAACCAAGTTGAATAATAAGAGTTAAATGTTTTTACACCTAAATTTTATGTTGAAGAACCTAAAGAAGACATGATGATTCAATTGAATATCCATTCATCTCTCTATGTCCATTTTTCTAGCGGTTCGTTATGATTTCAACCGAGAAAATACAACTATGGGAGATCAATATGCTTTGGATGAACATTGGTCAGATTTTATTGAATAAGAAAATTTTCATTATCCTCTAATATTTTACAATGATTTATTCACTCTTATATACCTCTCTGTTTCTCCAGAATATGATAATGATGATTCCTCTACATAGACTGAGTCTTTGGAGGTCTTTATTGAAAAGATCAACAATCAATATGAATCAAATGGAAGAGATGATTTATTTGTTGGTTCATCATGATTTATTATTATTAAATCTAAATTTATTTCTAACATCCCTAATGATGAAATTTCTAATTAATCTGAATATAATAAGACCCTGGATGACAAAGGAGAGTCTAAAGAAGTCATGGCTAGAGAAGATGATGAGCCATTCATTATCCTTCCCACATATTCTATGTTGTACCCAATTGCAACTGGGGAAGAGATGATGTACTCTCTCTATAGGTTCTTATAAGACCAATATAAGAATAAGTTCAATGCACAAAATAATATTGGGTGGTTTATAAGAATGAAAATACACCCACAATTCAATTGGGGTTAAAACAAAATATTTTAATGACTATGGGTAGTAAAATACTAGCATCCACATGGGGATCTAAACCATACTTCTTCCCATTTAACCATTTTCATTATTTTTATAAATATTTCACATGATTTGTTTTATTTCATGATTACTAGTTTTGGTGGCAGTAGCTAGGAGATTTAATCAAAGGTCCCACTGAATAATAAATCTAGGTTGTATGATTACATATATTTAGTTCTTATACCCATATTTTTAATTATTTTTAGCTTATATAGTATGTAATAAATTATATGTTTGGGGGAGTGTCAAATAGATTAGTTATGTTTGTGAGATTTTTTCTCTTTTGGGTTATCAACTTTTTTTGGGTCCTTGATTTGAAATAAATATTCTTATCTCTTTATCGGATGAATTGATTTTAAGGAAACTAAAATTAATATAGAAGGAATGGACATTAAATGAATTTTCATGTGAAACCATTTCCATGGAACTTGAGATTCAAACCTTTTTTTGATATTGACTAATTTTTTGAATACATTACAATGAAACATTGAACCAAATAATCTTTTCCAATAATGTGTGGTATTCTAAACCATTTTATTAATTCTTTCTAATACCCATACTTTTTTTAGAGAATATTATATTTTTCTGAGAGCCATACCTAGTGATTTTTCTATTCAAAATATCTAGATTTCATGGAATTATTTTGATATGATTTTGGTATGTATATTGGATAGAACCATATTTACATAAGACCCACATTTATATATATCCTTTTTATCCCTTAGATTTCATGAATTTTCTTAGGATTAATCCTCTTTAAAATCCAATTTTCCTTACCCACCCACACTCTTATTATTTTTTCATTGATATTTCATGTTTATATGTGGGTTAAAGGACTTTTGTGTTAATTATGTTGGATTTGTTTCAATTTTGGACGGTCTATATGGTGTTTCATTATTTTGGTATGTTGATAATTAGATAATTGGGCTTGACTCATCATTTCATTATTCCTCATTTGTTTCATATGGTTATCCATAAAAAATAAAATTAATGAAAATAAAAAATGGAAATGGAATTTAATTTCCCATTTTATGTTATTCTATAACTCATGTCACAATAAAAATCTAGTGTCAATGATTTAATAAATTAATTTTATTCAATTTTTATCTGATCTTCCATGAAAAAAATTCATGAAAAAGTGAAAATAATGTTGTGACTTTATGGAAATTTAAAAAATTGATAAAAGGGAAAAATCAAATATAATCATTCATTTAATCATTTAATGATTCATGTAACATATCCAAAAAATGGTGTGGTTTCATGTTTCAAATATTAAAGGGGTTTTTAGTGAGTTTTATTATGTGATTTCACTTTATTATTCATGCATTGTACTGAAGAGTCCAACATCCTCTTTTAGCCTTAAATTTTTTAATCATTTTTCCATAAACCCTATGAAACATAATTGAACTTAAAAAATAAATTATTATTTAGAATATTTCCATGCCTCGTGTTGTTGATAAATAATAATTTTTAAAAGACTATGGTGTTACACGCAACTTCCATGTGTGAGAACAACTCCCGTTTCAATTTCTCTTGAGTGAAGAGTGACATGAAATTCAATATAAGATTGGATGCTATTAGGCCAGGTATGGATTTATAGGATTTTGACAAATTTTATTGTGATAAATGAAAATTAGTATGAGTTGTTTCACTAAAGTGGCATGATGAAACACTGTTTTGGAAAATAAAATTGTTTTTTTGTCATTTTTGGTTGTTGTGTGCAAATTTGATTTTAATATATTACAATTTCATGGGAGTCCTATTATTACGTGCGGTCGACTGATGAATCTAATAATTTTGAAATATTTATACTAGAGTTAATTTTTTTTAATCCAACCATAGTGTTATTTAATATGACATATTTCCCTTTTTAGGGTTTTGTGGTATTTTGAGCTTAAATACAAAATGTCTCAAAAAATACAGATATTTGGTGGGTATATATTTAATGTTTTTTTATAAAAACTCTCAAGAAGGAACAACATGGATATTTAGTTGGTTTAAATGTAATTATGGCATGGGATGTTGAAGGTGGGGAATATGAAGAGACACCTAGAGAGAATACATTTCTAAGAGCAAAAAGTCATAAATACTTCATCTGGTCACCAATTATGATGAAATTTTGAGGGTAAAAGACAATACATAAAGAAAAAAATTCCATGAAGACACATATTACATATTCATCCACATAATGGTACATAAACATGTAAATATTTAGAGGGTACTTTTTGAGTGAATTATTTCACCCCCTCTCCCTATAAAAAGTATCCCTTCCCTATTTCAAGGTGTGGAAACATGGGGGAAGATTTAGTTGGTAATTTAATCATGTTATTATTTTTTCAAATTTTTAGTATTATATTGATTTTAATATCCTAGACTTCTTATTAATTTATATTATTCTTATTTTTTTCATAAAATGCTATTTTGTTTTTCTCCAACTGTCCTTTCATCTCTATGACTCTGGATAAACAACCGTCAATGTTGTTCGAGGGGGGAATTGGTGGAATAACATAATATTATTCTTTAATGATTTCTAATTTTATATTCTAGTATTTAAGTAGTGGATAAATTTATTTTAAGTATTCGTGTCCCAAGATTCTCTACATTGTTTTTTTCACCTCGTTTAATCATTTTTATTTTCGTTGATATCTAAGTCGTTCAATGGAAAGAGTTTCGATTAAGTGTTTATGCTGAAAAGATTACAAACAAATGAACTAGTCCAGGTGTATGTTAAAAACATTAAATTGGGAGGGAATAGTGTGAAATTTATGGATATCTACATTTAGAAAAATAATAAAGAAATATTTTGAATAACAATGATAACACTAATATGAAACCCTATGAACAATGTTTTTCCTTCCCTAACTTCTTTGTGTGCTTTGATTATTTTCTTTGAAATTTGTATTTTTATTTCCATATATATAGCATTTCATGTTTTTAATGAATTAAACCACCATTTATATTAAAATATATATTGTTTTATGTTAGTTTTATCTATAATAGTGATAGTAGAAAGATGGTGTATGTGGGCCACCTACTCGAGAGATCAACCATTGTGTGTGCATTGTATATCAAACTCTTACATAAATTAAATATTCACTAGGGTAAAATGAATAAAATTTCAATCATAATTAACAAATATTTTTGTTACATAATATTTGTTATCTTCTCTGTAAAGCATTAGTGAGAATGAATTAGAACAATGCAAGAGGTTGTAGTCCACAATACACTAAAGCAATGTTATTGTATCTACAATGGAATGGATGGGAAAACATTTATATATGATATAATGAATCCTAATATATAATTAAGTTATAAATTTCATAAATATACATATATTATATCCATCAAAATACCTAATAGTGATAGTTGTAATTGAAAAAACGATTGACATCGGTTCGAGAGGCGGTAATCCATTATACACACCATCAATGTTTTCATTTTTCATTTTATAAATTTTTATATGAATATAGGTTATTAAATTTTAAAAAAACCTATGATTATATTTTATACAATGAATTTAATATATTTTTCATGTTAATACATAACTAAATATCGAAAGGAAATATTGAAAAGGATGGAGCATAGTGAAGATAACTACCTTCTCTTAGTAGAACCTAATTTTTATCTCATATGGAGAGCCCTGGTTTTGGTTTTTGGGATTGACCATAATATATATAACATGGATAAGTATGTATGTAAGGTTTTTTTAGGTTTATTTCATAACTATATTGTTTCATATGGCTGGATAGGTGAATGGTGGTGGGGGACTTTTATATATGGGAGAAAGGAACCCACTTGAAATCTACATGAAAATTAAACAAATAATAAATTATAACATGTAATCAGATTGAAAAAATATTCAAAGTGACTATATATTATAACATGGGAAGGATAATATATATATATATTTCCAGAATGTTATTTAAAAATTTTTATTGTAATTATAAACCTTATATTATTTGGCTCACCCATGGTAAACAAATTTATTCCCTAACCGTGGTAGTTAATTTTTATCATTTTTAACAATTAATTTTAATCAATAATTATGTTGAAATTATTAGATAAAATTAATCATTTTTCTTCCATGTATGGAATAAATTTTCCAAATTTCTATTTACAAAAGCGAACGAAATTTAATTTTAATGCAAGCACATAAATACAAGACAATGGGTTTCCCAAATAATAAATATTCAAATGTATAAAATGATTTTAAATAAATACTCAATATGAAATTTATTCAAATTTACAAAATTTAATTAATTGATATAAAATTTTACTAATTTTACTTTTAAAACTTTATTTAAATAATTTTTATGATTTTTAATTCCTAAAATGACGTGACAATTCTTAGAAAAAACTATTTTTCACCATTTATCACACCATTTATCTTTTCATAATGTTGTAAAAAATCTACTCTAAGATAATAATGATATTAGAATTTGATAAATTTATTACATTATTTAAAATAATGATTCTAAATGTGTAATTTTTTATTAATATGTCTTCCGAATGAGTCAAAAAATATTTTTAGAAACATAAATTTTTATGCATAATATTGGAATCATTCTTCTCTATTGTCATTAAAACATATAGAATGAATGTTTGAATTTTTTTTAAATTTATAATGAAGAAATTTATTTTAATTAATTTACCATAAGTGGTTTTCTTAATTTATTAAACTTAAACACATTTGTGAGAATTAAAATATTTTATCAAAAAATTACATTGTTTATATTTTAAAAGGATGCAATTTTCATTTATAATCAATTGGATACCAAATAATTCATTACACCTTCATGTTTAAAATATATTCTCCTAATTTTTTAATCATATTCATACTAGGATTCCCTACATCAAGGTGAAAAATATTATATTATATAATAATATTTCAAAAGTTTTTAATGATTTATTTTATCTCAGTGTTGTTGGTAACAAAAGTGACACTCGGTGTTGCATGTAACAAAAGAGAAACAAAAATATTTCATGTAAGAAAAACCCAAATTACAGTTTAATATAAAAAAGATATTAAATTCAATAAATTTCATTAAAGAAAATATATTTCCTAAAATATAATTGTGTTACAAAGACATAATGACTTTTATGATGTCTAGTCTCAATCTGGGAGACAATTCACATCCTAGTTTGGGTAGATTTATAAGTACTATATTGAAATTTAAAATAACCTTGAGTTATTTTATAACATATCTATAAAATATATTGATATATAATAACATGTAATTCATATCCATTGGTGAATACATTGACCACCTCTCAATGAGTCTTTTATAATGTATCCTACCAAGTGAAGCTACATCTAATAAAGTGTTTATCCAAATCCATACATTATAATTATAATATTACATGATCATTTATAAATGGGAACACATAATCATTTCTAAAACTTTTCAATGAATAGAAATATATCATAGTGTAGAATAATTTTTGTCCTTGTTCCCCCTAATTGAAATCACCCATATGTTTAATATGAGCATACAATTTTCTCATAAATATATTATCCAATGTCTTTATAAAATCGCAATATAAAAATGCGTTCCAATTTCAATCCATCTTCATGAATGTTGTACATGAATTTTTTATTAATAAATTTTTCATATCTCATTCTGTATTAAATATCATTTATAATGTTTCGATATTATTAAGGTCTCCATAAATTATTGATCACAATATATCTAATTATCATAGACATTTACATTTATAATGACTCATAATTTTTTTTACCCATAATGAATATTATAAATTCCATTATTATCATCATTAATATATTATCATATTTAAAAATTTGCATCAATATATTTTTTTAATACTAATTTTTATATAATTTAAATCAAAGTTATTATCATTATTTAAATTCTTTATTAGTCTATTGATTTTATTTCCCCATGATAATAATAATATTAAAATTATTCTTCACCAAAATAATGAAATTAAAACATTCCACTAATGAATATAGATTCACATGTATGACATTATGAAAGGTTAACCCTTTTTATATTGAAATATATCCTATGAAATTTAACCTTATAATAGTATTATGTGACATTTCACTTCTTTTTGTGATGAATTTAACAAATAAAATCTTATTTACAATCTAGCTCTTCAATATAATACATTATTAATCATAATCCATAATTATTAATTTTTGGTTTTAATCCATGAATATTGTTCCATACATAGTCTAATTTAATCTTAAAATGATTATCCATAATTTAATGAATTTGTAAAAAATAATATATATATTCCATTTTTCATATAAAAATTATCATTAATATAGTTGAGAATATATATTATATGAATTATAAAGTCATATATATTGTTTATCATATCCTACATGCATTAATCACATATTTGGTAAGAATCATATATCTCAAATGACCTAATTTATTAATGAACAATAAATAATTCATTTAAGAATATTTTTTAATTATAAAATAACTTCTTTATGGAATAATTTTTCAATTTGATATATAATATTTAATTATGGTCCTTCTATTTAATCAAAATGCTTGAAGAAATAATCAATAAATGGAGAATTTCTTGATTAAATTTCATATATAAAATATCTAATTATGAAATACTTCACACTTCTTGAAAATTGATTTCCATTTTAACTAGTTGATGTTACTTTGATATTTTATGTCATAAAAATCTATGCTGAAGACATACACATATACTAAATGTTATACATTACTCTTTTAATTGATTATGTAGCTCATATAGACATCAAAATTAATGAACTTAACTAGGTCTAACTGATATATTACCCAATCCAACTCACCACAAGGTCATAAGTGAAATCTTCACTACTGCAAGACAACAACAAGGACCAAAGTGTCAAGATATGATCACCATAGAATTATATAAAACTAATAATTCAAGAAACTACAATTAGTATTACACTTAATAATATAGAATTTACCATCAATATATATCTCATTTCCTTATGAATGAATAAATATTTTCAAAATAAAATTGAAACTATAATGGTATAAAATTTATAATAATAGTAATAATACTGGAAAATAATATTTATCAAAAATAAATTACAGAATAATAAAAAAAATATAAATTCATAATAACACATGATAAATGAAAAGATAATACAGCTGAAAAATAAAATACAAAAATTTGGGTGAAGGATCCAGAAATTAATTCAATGACTATAAATGCACACAATACATGATTTCCATAATCATGATACAATTAGAGGGAAATGATTATGATGAATAACTTCTCAACAGCATGAATCTTTTTTTATTACATATAATCTACAATTCCAAGACACTATACAACAAATTTCATATATAGTGTGTAAACATGATCATAATTGGATATCGTCAAGAACCTAAATTATATATTTCTCAAGGCCACCATTATCCATGCTTTAAAAAAATTTGAATTTTTTTCTGTTGTTTTAATTTCATTAATTTCGTTTACAAAAAATATAATAATAATAATATATATAATAGAATAATATCTGAAAAAATGATGAAAATTTATATCATATATCACCTAAATAACAAGGTAACATAAGTGGGAATACTAAAACAAACATCTCATCCAAACATAACATAATATGATGGGGGATATATATTATGGTTCCAAGGTAACATGGAATCACTAAAGGAATACAAACAAATATGAATGATCCCAACAATTTAGAGAGATTATTTTGTCTCACATATTTTCATATTTGATCCCATTACCTTAATTTTTAAAAACATGAAATATTCACTAGAAAATAGTTAATAAATTATATATTTTTACTCATATAGATTTATTATTCAACCTTAATATCATAGGTTAATCCAAAAAATAATCCATATAAAACTTTTTTGGATCAATTAAGGGTTTAGTACATTGAGAGGGGAGGTGAATCTATGTGGGATGATTATTTATCTCTTTTAAATTTCATCAATTTCATTAAATATGTCACTTAATTAGTGTATGGATAACTTATCCTCTTCCTAATGGCTACAAAATATGCACATTAGGGATAAAGAACAATGGGCATACTGTTTTTAACATGGTTTCCCTCCTTAATTTATAATCCCTAGTGTGTAGTGGTTATTATCATAGATACACACATCATCTCTTTTAATATCATGAAAAATGGGTATGACTTGTACTTGTTCTCATAGATCCAACTAGGTATATTGAGAGTAATTAATTTCTAGCATAATTTCAGGTTTTCTACATGTACATAATGGGAGGTTATTAAAGAAAAAGCGAATAGTATGAGAAAAAATATACGATTACGGAACACCCAAAAACCACAATGAAAGAGGTATGGTTTTGGTGTTTATAACCACTTATTTCAAATTAAATGAATCAAGAACCTCCCAATGAATATGGGGTGAACTCTATATGTCAAACAGTAGGATCATCCTCACTTTCCAAATCAGAAGGCCACTCTATGAAATCCAGGTCCAATCCTCTCATTCCACTATCAGTAACGAATCAGGCCACTCCAGATGCATCAAAGAAGTAGCAATTCAGGGCACTCTAGGTGCATCAAAGAAGCAGAAAGCTCAATGAAGCTTATGTTGTCTTAGATTCAAGCAGCCCTAGGGAATTATCCACCTTTATGACTACCTATACTTCATACTCAAGTTATTAGACAACCAAGACGATGTTTTCACCAATAGAGGTTCCTTATGAGACTCCGACCGATCCATGCATTAAAATGTTGCATCAAAGTATAATCTCCTTGAATTACAGGTGAATAATTATCAACAATGATTGGAAAATATTCCACTCCATTACTGGGGAAAAATAGTAGTGACAGACCCTAATCTAGCCACTCCATGGAAGCTAAAAAAGTAAGACTCACCCCAAATAGGCCCCAAGGAGTTATAAAAACCCCGGAAAGTAAAAGACCATACATGACATCATCATCCAGTGATGAGAAGAAATGATCAAATAATATCATTTAAGGGAATAAAAAAAGAGCAGAAATGATAAAGCCCATGAAAAATGAAGGAGAATGTGACATGTTGATCATTATTACCAATTAGGGAAATATTAGTTATGGAACAATGATCAAACACCAATAATATTTTAACATCTGATGATCATCTGTTAGATTCCATAGAAGCATCATAGAAATCTAAAACCAGGAAGACTATTATTTTTTCTTACACCTATAGGTATATGATTTCTAAACTTAGGACGCCTTCCTAACTTTTTCATAGGATTGGATACCCCTTGTAAAAGGTCACTAATATCTATTGTACATGCTATTCTTTTTAATTTTTTTTACACCAACAGTGATAGTGAAAACTATTCCTCAAGATAAATCAGGAACCCCACATATTGTAATGTAGCATCACCACTGAATGAAATAGGAGCCTCAGTCTAATCAACATGTAATGAATCAGTATAACTGGTTGAGATAGGAGCCCCAATCACCCATTATTATAAGAACCTTCCATGGATGAAGTAAGAACCATAATTCCTACCCCCTATATAGTAGAATAAGTATTATAAGTAGAATGAGCTCCAATCAAGATATCTATTACAACAATGGTATGCATAGAAGAATCTCCAGCCACCTGAATTAGAGTAGTGACAGGTGCAACTAATATCAAAATTGAATTAGTAAAAACCAATTAAGTTCCAATTAAGAGATGATTCTCACTATCCTACAATAAAACCACATGATCAAAAATATTTTCCTCAAAATTGTGTCTCAATAAACTATCATCGAACTCATTTTACAAAAGAAAAAACAAGGTTATAAATCTCTGAGGAGATTCTCTGTCCCAAAATGTGATCTTTCATTTATCTAGATCCATCATATTTAAAACTTTCTTGACCAAACCGGGCAGGAGGACTTAGAAGATCAGGAATCCTACCTAGTTCATCATCTTTAGAGATATCTACAATAGATTTCTTATATGAAACTATATCTTTGTAAAGACCCAATATATTTTTTGAGTGGCCCTCCTTTTCCCCAAAGACCATCTTATTTTTCTTATTCCGGTTAACCTCCTTCAAATCATTTTCTTTGGGAACCTCATTAACATTTTTTTGAAGCATTTGGAAACTCACCACAGAGTGACCAACAATCTTGCAAACCTCATAAAAATATGTAACACATTCGTATTCTATGTTTACATCAATCTTATTACCATTATAAATCAATGCGACACTATCAGGCGTTTTGTTATCCAAATTAACTATAACATCCCAGGTAAATAAAGAATATGAAATTTTAATATTTTTCAATATTTTTGAATAAAATGTTGATATTACTTTAAATATAATTATATGTTTGATGGCATTCCCAATACGCAACAACGAGTTTCTTTGAAATCTTACATTGCACACTAATAACAAAATAAAATTATTTTAAATGGTAGTTAATGCCTAGACGTTGTAATGGAGGGAGTGAACATAACAAACTACAAAAAGATTATATATGTTTGCTAAATATTTTAACAACTACCCACTAATTTATAGAGGGTTAAAATGCGAATGAATCCAATATTGAGCATAAATATTCTAATATTCTTTAAAAGGCTGATTAACCGCATTTTGATGGCGATCCCTTTTTAGGTCTAATTTTTGACAATTTTATATGTTATATTAGACAAAATAAAATCCTTCTTTATAATCGAGACATCAAGTTTTACTTTGTGTAAATTTTTTTATATTTCCGATAAAGGTCATTTTTTTAATGAATAGTGGAAATGCTATATTTTAATTCAAAACCTCCTTTTAATCTAATTTATTTATACGGTTATATTATCTTTTTAATTGAGTTTAAAGTTTAGTTAAAATATATTTTAACCATTTAATCCAATGTTTGTCATTGGAAGTAATTTTCCTTTGAAATTGGACATAAACAAGTGTCAAACCTTTAATCGATATTGTTTCTTAAAGACACACTATTTGTTTTGGCAATGAGAATTAATTATAAAATTAATTAATGAAACTTATATGTTTTGAATTTTGTAATATAGACTTCATTTTTGAAATCATAATATAAAATATATATTAGGGTAAATTTTTGGTATTCTTATGAAAAACATCAATTTTTGATGAATATTGAAACCACTAAGTGGTAGTTAAAAAAACTGATATTTTGTTTAAATGAATTTTACCTCTCATGTGAATTGAATTTCAAAAATCCGACTTACATGGTTTTCATTATTAATTAGAATTTTTTTTAATGGGATGGAAATAATTTTTGGTGAATTAAACTTTTGAGTTTTATTAACCGCGATTAAAGGTAATTAGTGTAATTAAAGGGTAAAATAATGTTATAATAATATGAAATTACCATTACACTTGTCCTACCCTTATTGGATGAGTCATGGTCAACAGAAAGAATCCATGAGTCTATTTGTGGGACCCAATTTATCTACTTGGGTAAGATAATGATATTAATACATTTTATTTAAAGTAAAAATAAAAATGTCCCAAACATGTATTGTTTTTCTAAAACAATTTTTACATGGGGTTATATAAGTTATTTTTTTGACTATAAATATAAATTATAAATCTAAGAAGATTTCTTACATCATGGTAATTTTTTTATAATTTTTAGACATCATATAAATAAAATTATTTTTGACACCATGATGATGTAGTGATTACCTCATTATTGATCGATTTAAATAAAATGAAAGGTTAAGGTAAAATCTAAGACATACACTTGTCTAAAACCTATTGTATGGGTGGTTTTATAACACTTATCACATTATCCAAGAAATATATCATTTTGGGAAATTTAAAATCTGAAAACTATTTTATAATAAAAAATCATTTCAAGACCTTCCAAAAGTGACCCTCATCCCTCTTATAAAAGGCCCCCACCTCTACCCCCTTACCCACCACTATCAAGACATTGGCTAATCAAAACTATCCTCATATTATCTATCCACATCCCTATATTACTCCTAGAAGCCTCACATTGGGCAGAAGTCTTTCCAAGGAAGCCATTGGCTCAAATCAAAAACAGTTACCCGATTTAAAGATAATGCCTTCTCTTATGTTCTTTTATTTTATTTTTCTTCTCCAATCCCCTAACATATTTTTATTACTTTATTTTGTAACAAAAACAGTATAATAAATATAATAGGATGTTTTTTGATAATTATTCGAGATACACTTACACACACCTCTATTTAACAGTTAATGAACATACTGTTTTTGTGGATGTCCAATTACTGCCTCAAGAAACGATGATTGTTCAATCTTCTCCTACCACCTCTCATGGTGGATATTATTATTGAAATATATTTATATATGATATATATTATATTTATTTCCTCTTTATGCTTCTTTATTTTATATTTAAATCATACCTCTATGATTTTCATGTTGTGAAAATGCAATAGTTTCATTTGAGGAAGTGTGGACTCCCGCCCCCTCAAGTGATGTGACTTGTTCATGAAATACATGGAATGTATAAATAATTAAATTAAAGAACTTATGTGACCCATATAACATATATATTATACTGGAATTATAATATATATATCACTCATTTATTTTTAATTCCATTAATATGACAAAGAAATGAATGCAGCGTTCATGCGTACATACGGCCTACCGTCTCCATGAACGGTGCATTTCATTATTTTCTCCAAATTTTATGGAATAGTATAAAACGAATATATACTGAATATATATGATATTTAAATCATTAATACTATTCTAGAGATGAGTTAATGATAACTTCATGGACAATTCTTTTCAACAAGTTCATTTTTGACTCTTGTACCGAAGATAGAAAAAACGTATGATATGAACTCACATAATTAACTAATTTTTATAAAATTATAATATGTGATATGAATTGAATAATAAACTTTAAATTATATCCTCTAGTGATTAAAAATTTACCTAAGTTTATTATTCAGTAATACAAAGAAACGAACAAGACAAGTCATACTTGAGGTAAGGGATCCTACCTCTGTCTTTCTTTTTAAGTACTCTATTTTATGTCACCTCTTTTAAGCTCCACATTATTTTGTTTGGGGATGTTAATTAATATTACACTTACTGTAATTTTTATGTTCATATAATTAGAGAAACTATTTGATCTCATCAATCCATTTTTGGATGTTTTAAGTGGTGCCATTAGGCTGCTGAATTTTCGAAAGGGATTTCTTATCTCACTTTTAATTCTGTGAGATTTCCATTGTTCGCCACATATTTATTGCATGTGGTGTATTGTGGACTGCCATTTTATATATATTATCATGATTCTATTTATATTAAATGATTCTTGTGATTCATTTGGTTCTTATTATCATCGGTTATACGACTTGATTGATTACAATGAGGTAAGGGGTTTTATATCACATTTTATTCCAGTGATATTCATGCTACATTTTCCACTATATCCATTTGTGTGGTGTTTGTACTGCCCATGATTGTATTATTTTCATAATATACTTTAATTTATGGGTATTCACATCTTTATTGTATGACACTTCTTTCATGGGGTGTACGTTTTGATAGTTACCCAAATCGGTAAGGGAACCTTTCACCCTCCTCTTTTTAAAAGACTTCTTTTGTTAGGTCTTTTAATTTACATATTCTTATGTTGAGATATGTTCTTATATATCCCTATTGATGTAAATGTTATGTCCATGTTATGATATAATTTTTTTTAACTCTCATTATCTCATTTTATGAAGTTTAAAGTGACATCGTTAGGCTGTCGAATTTCTGTAAGGGAACTTCTTAAACCAATATCAATTCTTTGGGTTAAACCTCTACTTATTGATTATGTCATGCTATGAATTTGTGTGGATGAAATATGGTTGTTTTACACTTAATATCCACTTATATTGGGTGTATTCATATTTTTCACACAAAATTATGTAATAGATTTATCCTTAATATAAGGAAACCGTCTTTGTATGGGACTTCTTCTCAATATCCTTTCATTGAGGCATCTATTGATTTCTACACGACTTTATTTTATATGTTGTATAAAAACATTTTCAGTTTTCATTTCATCCAAAGGGATTATCTTCTCTATGAATTGTTTTACTAAATGAAAAAAAAGAATGATTTTTTTAATGTAAGCGGTGACAATGACCTTTTCCGCCGCCACAAGTATTACTTGATCTATGGCTTCCTTAACAAGCCGTAATGCTTTCAAAAGAAAAATGAATATCATATAATATTTTTATGTATTTTCATATTTAAAGTGGTTATTATAATGGATTTATTATTTCAATGTCATAAAATTTTATATTGGTATTGCAATGTGGGAATGTTATCTTTCCTTTATGCTTAAGATATGTGTTATGATTATGTTGTGGTTCTTGGGTAATGTTTATGAAATCGGGTGGTTCTGTGATAAACTAAGGGTGGGTAAGCCTGAGATAGCTCTTAAATGCATTGGGTAATGTGAAGGAGTTAAAGGCTAAGGAATATCTGAAGAGATTTAGGGAATATACTGTGATGGGTATTCCAACTTAACCATGAGGGTTACTCCTTATTTAAGAATGTTATGAATGTATCAAGTTTCCTTTATGTCTTATGATTTCTATGAGTTGTTAATAAATCTTATGTTTTCACAATTTATGTTAAAGTGATTATGTTTTATGAGTAATGTATGATTTCATTTATTTTTATGTATACATGGACTAATGTTTTCTTTCCATATTTTTATATCCCTTACTGAGCTTTTTATCCTCATCCCAAGTTTTTGAAATGTTTTCCACAGGACGTAAACATGAATAGGGTCAAGGATGGGATCAAGTAAAGACATTCTATCTAAAACATGGAACTATACATGCTTATTTTCAAGAGTTTTTATTTCATGAAAAAAAGGAATCTTAGTAGAAGTGTCTACTTTGTAAAATTTTGAGATGTAAAAGATATTTCCTAATTTTCTAAAACTCTAAACCTGATAATATCCTCAAAGTGAATTATTCATTTAATTCAAGATTATGTAATTTTTTAAGGCCGGGTCCTTATATTTGGTATCAAAGGTCATTTTAGATAACTTTATAAGTTAGGGTATTCTTTAACCACAACTGACATTACCATAATGGTTTGGTTTTTAAAAAGAGTCATAGTTATTTTTATAAAGTGAATGAGTTTAAGAAAATATTAATAAGTTTATCTTAGTATTTAACCTCCTCATAAGATATTACATAATTATTTTACTGATATAATAACACTAACCTTTTTGGTTTTAGTGAATGGCTGGATCCAGCAGGCACCAATGTAATAGTGGATGTGAAGAAAACTGTGACAGTTTTTAGAAAGAACAACTAAATGATTTGGGAGAAGCAATGAGAACTCTTGTGGTTATTCTCAACCAACTATCAGGAGTCATGATTAACCACTTGAACCTTGGTGAGTTCTCTAATGCATAATGTTTGAGAGAACCGACTTGATGTGGAAGTTCATGTAATAATTATAAAGGTAACCATTTGGGTTTATATGATCCTTACTTTTGAAGTAATTATGGATACTATATGTTATGATGGAAAATGAAAGGCATGAGATAAATTTGAGGTTAAATTATGTTATGTTTATTTTTTAAGATTTTATCTCTTTTTGGTAGTGCTTTAAGAAATATATAGTTTTGGAAAAAGGACAACACACAGACAGTGTGGAAACTCGTTACGTCGGATGAAGCTGCGGGAATCGATCCCACAACCAAAGTGTGACTGGGATTTATCACCTACCACTGGACTACGTGAAGTAACTAGTCAGTATGACTAATTATTTTTAGTTGTATGATCTTATGAATCAGGAATAAGTTCATTTTGGGTTATCTATGGAAAATATTAACCTATCATGGAGGATATGTGATTAGGTTAACTACTTTTCAGTATGACACTTTAAGAGTAACTGATGTTATTTAGAGATAAATGTTAAGATTTAACAAGGAACACTATGTTGTTAAATCCTTCAGAGATTTGGGTTTAAATATTAGTTTTGATTAATTTGAAGAATTTTATGGATAGCTATTTATTGAATGGTCTTTGATTTACTTTGGGTTTGGCTGGACAATTTTAGGAGATTAAGAGTAGTTTTTCTTTTTGTAAAAGAATGTCCTTTTTGGGGATTATCTAATCTTGTACTAGACATTTTGGTTTTGGTCTAATGACATGGGAAATATATAGTTCTCTTTTGTGGATTAGGTGATTCTCTAGAAGTTGATTATGGTGCTCTTAATGTGAACAAGTCATCCTAAATACTCACCTTTTGGAGAAAATATGATTTTGTTTAAGAAATCTAGCAAGAGATGAAAGTATACATGACATTTAAGTATTTTTACTTATGATTTAGTTATGATCATAAATAAATTACTTAATGAAAAGTAACTTAAAAAAAGTCATCTATTAACGTTTCCTACCGGAGAATCTAATACCGTTTAACCCATCACATGTTTGTGATTTTCTTGTGGTTAACTTTCTCCTAAACATGTTTTCTATAACACTCTATGAGAACATGAACCTTTTATTTCTCTTACATATACATGTTTTCCTACACGGAATACTATTATGGGTTAACTTGGGTGACCATTTTACTTCTATTTCTTTCTTTTAAAGTGATAGTTTGATTGACTCCTTCTCTGATGTGGGGCTTCTAATGAAGTTTCCGAGCTCAATTTTATAATTGCGAGGACGCAATTACAAAAATGGGGAAGGATGTAACATCCCAGGTAAATAAAGAATATTATATTTTCATATTTATAAATATTTGTGAATAAAATGTTAATATTACTTTAAAGGGAATTCTATATTCGATGGCATACCCAATACGCAACAACAAGTTTTTTTTTGAAATCTTACGTTGCACACTAATAATAAAATAATATTATTTTAAATGGTAGTTAATTCCTAGACGTTGTAATGGCATGAATGAAAAGAACTAACTAAAAAATTATTATATATGTTTTTTAAATATTTTAACAATTACACAATAAATTATAGAGGCTTAAAATGCGAATGAATCCAATTTTAAGCATAACTATTGTAATATTCTTTAAAAGGTCGATTAACCGCCTTTTGATGGCAAACCATTTTTAAATTTACTTTTTGAAAATTTTATATGTAATATTTGAGAAAATAAAATCCTTTTTTATAATCAAGGCATCAAAAATTACTTTGTGTAAATTTATGTTATTTTTTCGATAAAGTTCATTTTTAAATGAATAGTGAAAATGATGTATTTTAATTCAAAACCTCCTTTTAATCTAATTTATTTATATGGTTAGATTATCTTTTTTATTTCGGTTGATGTGTATTTAAAATACATTTTCACCATTTATTCCAATGGTGGTCATTGGAAGTAATTTCACCATGAAATTGGACATAAACAAGTGTCAAACTTTTGATAAATATTGTTTTTAAAAAATACGCTATTTGTGTTGACAATGGGAATTAATTATAAAATTAATTAATGCAACTCAAATGTTTTGAATTTTTTAAAATAGAAATAATTTTCTAATTCGGGATATCAAATATATCTTTGGATGAGTTATTGATATTCTTCTAAAAGACTTCAATTTTTGAAGAATAGTGAAACCACTAAGTGGTAGTTGAAAGAACTAATTTTTTGTTTAAATGAATTTTACCTCTTATGTGAATTGAATTTAAAAACTCTTACATACATGGTTGTAATTATTAAGTAATATGTGGTTCAATGGGATGAAAATAATTTTTGGTGAATAATAACTTTTGAGTTTTATTAACAGCAATTAAAGGTAATTAGTGTAACTAAAGGTAAAAATAATGTTATAATAATATGAAATTAGCTTTAAACTTGTACTACCCATATTGGAAGAGTCATGGCCGACCTAAAAAATCCATGTATCAATTTTTGGGACCCCTTGGAGCCACTAGGTTAAGACAATGATATTAATACCTTTTATTTAATGTTAAAATAAAAATTTCACAAACATTTATTATTTTACAAACAATTTTTTTTACATGGTGTTATATAAGATATATTTTTTAATATAAATATTAATTAGAAATAAAAAATTATTTCCTACATCATGGTTATTTTTTTTATAATTTTTATACATCATATAAATAAAAGTATTTTTGACACCATGATGATGCAGTGATTACCTCATTAATGAACGATTTAAATAAAATGAAAATATATGGTAAAATATAAGACTTACACTTGTAGAAAACATATTGGATTGGAGAATTTCTAACCCTTATCCCATTATCCTCGTAATATATCATTTTGGTACCTTTATAATCCAAAATCTATTTTATAATAAAGTATCATTTCAAGACATTCCAAAAGTGACCCTCCTCACTCTTATAAAAGGCCACCACCTCTACCCCCTTACCCACACATCTAAATACATTGGATCATCCAAAATATTCTCATATTATATATCCAAATCTCTCTCTTACTCCTAGAAGACTCACATTGGGCATAAGTCTTTCCAAGGAAGCCTTTGGCTCAAATCAAAAAGAGTTACCTGATTTAAAGTTAATGTGTTCTCTTATGTTCTTTTGTTTTATTTTTCTTCTCCAACCCCCTAAAATCTTTTTATTAATTTCTTTTATAACAAAAACTGTATCTTCAATATATTAGGTTGTTTTTATGAGAATTATTAGAGCTACACTTACACACACCTTCATCTAATGGTTAAAGAACATACTGTTTCCGTGGATGGAGAATTACTGTCTCACGAAACGATGATTGTTCAATCTTCTCATACCACCTCTCATGGTGGAAATTTTGATGGAACTATATTTATATATGATATATATATTATATTTATTTCATCTCTATTATTATTTATTTTATATTTAAAACATACCATTATGCTTTGCATGTTGTGAAAATGCGATAATTTCATTTGAGGTAGTGTGGACTACCATCCCCTCAAGTGATGTGACTAGCTCATGTAATAAACGGAATGTATAAATAATTAAATTAATGAACATATGTAAACTATATAAAATATATATTATTTTGTAATTATAATATATATATCTCTCATTTAGTTTTAATTCCATTAATATGACAAGGAAATGAAAGTAGCGTTCATGCGTACGTACGGCCTATTGCCTCCATGAATGGTGCATTTCATTTTTTATCTACAAATGTTATGGAATAGTATAAAACGAATATATACCAGATATATATGATATTTAAATCATTAATACTATTCTTGATATTATTTACTTATAACTTCATGGAAAATTCTTTTCAACAAGTTCATTTTTGACTCATGTACCGCACATCGACAAAACGTATGATATGAACTCGCATAATTAACTAATTATTATAACATGATAATATGTGATATGAATTGAATAATAAAAATTAATTTATTTCCTTACGCAATTATAAATTTAAATAAGTTAATTATTAATTAATATAAAGAAACAAACAAGACAATTCAGACTTGAGGTATGGGATCCCACCTCTGTCTTTATTTTTAAGTACTCTCTTTTATTTCACTTATTTTAAGCTATTATTTCTTATGATGGGGGATGTTATTTTATATTAAACTTAATTTAATTTTTATGTTAATATGATTATAGAACCTATTTTATCTCACCAATCCATTTTTGGATGTTTTAAGTGGCGCCGTTAGGCTGCCGAATTTTCGTAACGGATTTCTTTCCTCACTTTTAATTCTGTGAGATTTCCATTTTTCACCACTTATTTATTTAATGTGGTGTATTTTGGACTTCCATTTGATATATTTTATCATGATTCTATTTATATTCATGTTATTCTGTTATTTATTTGGTTCTTATTATCTTTGGTCATACGACGTGACTGATTACAACGAGGAAAGAGGTTTTATCTCACTTTTTATTCCCGTGACATTCATGCTAAATTTTACACTATTTACTTTTGTGTGGTTTATTTACTTCCCATGATTGTATTAATTGTGTAAAATACTTTAATTTATGGGTATTTACATCTTCATTTTATGACCCTTCTTTCATGGGGCGTACGTTTTGAAAGTTACCCAAATCGGTAAGGGAACCTTTCACCGTCCTCTTTTTAAAAGACTTATTTTGTTAGGTGTTTTAATTTACATCTTATTATGTTGGGATATGTTCTTATATTTCCATATTGATTTAAATCTTATGTCTAAGTGATGAGATATTTTATTTTATCTCTCATCACCTCATTTTATGAATTTTAATATGACGTCGTTATGCTGTCGAATTTCTGTAAGGGAACTTTTAACCCAATTTCAATTCATTGGGTTACACCTATACTTCTTGATTATGTCGTGCTATAAATATTTGTGAATGAAATATGATTTTTTTACACTTAATATCCACTTATATTGGGTGTATTTATATTTTTTACACATAATTATGTAATTGATTTATCCTTAATTTAAGGATACCGTCTTTGTATGAGACTTCATCTCAATCTCCTTTCATTGAGACAATTATTGATTTATGCACGACTTTATTTTATACGGTTTATAAAAACCTTTTGAGTTTTCATTTCATTCCAATGGAATCTCTTCTCTATGAAGCTTTTTACTAAATGACAAAAAGGAATGTTTCTTTTTTATCATAAGTAGTGAAAACGACCTTTTCTGCTGCCGTGAGTATTATTTGATCTATGGCTTCCTTAACAAGTCGTAATGTTTTCAAAAGAAAAATAAATACCATATACTATTTTTATGTTTTTTGGTACTAATAATGGTTTTTATAATGGATTTATTATTTCAATATATTAAAATGTTATATTGTTATTGTAATGTGGGAATGTTATCTTTCCTTTATGATTAAGTTATGTGTTATGATTATGTTGTGGTTCTTGGGAAATGTTTATGAAATCGGGTGGTTCCATGATAGACTAAGGGCGGGTGAGCCCGAGATAGCTCTCCAATGCATTGGGTAACTCGAATTAGTTAAACTCTAAGGTTTCTCCTAAGTGATTTAGGGAATATACTTTGATGGGTATTCCAACCATAACTATGAGGGTTACTCCCTACGTAAGAATGTTATGAATGCCTCAAGTTACCTTTATGTCTTATTATTTCTATGAGTTACTCATAAATCTTATGATTTCCTGAGGTATGTTAATGTTCTTTTGTTTTATGAGTATATTATGATTTCATTGATTCTTATGTATACATGGACTATTGTTTTCTTTCTATATTTTTATATCCCTTACTGAGCTTTTTATGCTTATCCTAGGTTTTTGAAATGTTTTCCATTGGACTTAAGGATGAATAGGGTCAAGGATGGGATCAAGGAAATACATGCTGTCTAAAACATGGAACTAGACATGTTTCTTTTTAAGAGTTTTTATTTTATGAAAAAAATGGAAACTTAGTAGAATTTTCTACTTTGTAATCTTTTGAGATGTAATAGTTATGTCCTAATTCCCTAAAACTATAAACATGAAAATATCCTCAATGTGAATTATTAATTTAGTTCAAGATTATGCAATGTTTTAAGGTTGGTTCCTTATATTAAAATCTACCAAAATTCTACAAAAAAATTCAAGATACCCCCCAAAGTTTTCTGATATATTCTAATAGGAGTGATAATGCATGAATCCAGGTGATTAACGATCTTAGGATTCTAATACATCCAATTTAACACATGAATATTGACCCATATCATGGAATATGTTTTCGTAAGGTTAATGGGATTGAAATATACATACCATTAAAATAATCTCATATCTCCAGGTTTGAGATGTAGGTTACCAAGGTCCCATGCTCTATTAAAAGCATCCCACGATTGAATAATAAAATAAAAGATACCCCTCGCAATAGGAATTAATCTCCATTTACTAATACCCATCAGTGAAATATTATTTTTTTCTATATCAAGGTAAAAAAAGGGTTTGTCTCCCTAGAGATAAATAATGCGACCAATAATTGAATACATACAAAGATTAATATGTTTTTCAAATACCCACGATCAGATACTGTAAGAAACCCACAATTTTCATGTATAAAAATGTTAGAGGATTGATATGTACCTTAGTTTTTGATCAAATGAACCGTAAAGGTCTTTGGACAATGAGACACCATTCTTTCTTAGCATAGAAGAATCCACCTAAACCGATGGAGGGCCCACACCATGAGTTGAGAGACGACCAACCTTGAATGAAAACTCCCAATTAGGATTTAATGAATTCAGGATAAGAATCAAATTTCAATCTAGGATTGAGCAAATACAACATTTTTATGTTGTAATGAAAGTTCTTCTACTCCCACTATTGGCTCCTCCAAAAGATTATTAATTCTTTTCAACATGTTCTTATTGATGTGATCAACAAATATATTTCACATAATCTTTAATTGAAACAAATTAATTGGATATTTTTCATCAAGATAATGAAATCAATAGGTCTACATTGAATATACAAATAAAAAATCATTAAACATGTAAGAATCCTGAGTGTTGTTTCTAAATATTCTAAATTTAATAATATAAAAATTTAATTTTAGATAAAATCATATAACATTATTCTTATTTAGTATCAATAAATTGAATCTATAAAGAGACTTTATCTCTCAGTATCATCCTCTAATCCAGATTGTAATATGAATTTCATAAATTTATCACAAAATTTCTTTATTCAATGCAGATGAACTCTTCAAGACATGAAATAATGGTACATCATGTTCTATCACATCAATATATCAACTAATATTCTAATTATTCAATATCAAATCCAATCTTGAATAATGATTTTTCCCTCCTGAAACATAGTTTTTAAATCCACCCACTCATTCTAATTCTTCCCTATTTTTATATTCCCTATTAGGGAAGATATTTTAAATTTATAGACCAATATTAACCAAACTTATTTAATGAAATTAATAAAGTCAATAAACCACAATCATACATTTATTATATTTCTTTTTTAGGGATCATGCAGTGAACCACTATTAAAATCAATAACATTAAAACTTAATTTAATGTTCTATAAATAAATATTCAATGGATGGAGTATCTTATCATCCAATATGGATTTCAAAAACAGTTTTTCCATGTTCCATGAAATCAATGAACCTTGATATTTAATACATCATCATAGATTCTTTAATTGTTGGTATAGCCTCATAGGAATGATAACTCATAGTTGACCATACCAACACCACATTGTAGTTCATATTTCTATAGTGTAAGAAAAACATCCCAAAACCACTTTCTACAATATTATGTCATGGAATATTATATTGGGACACTAATATTTTTCATTTACCTCTTTATGGAATGTACAATATATCCACGGTAAAGCATAATTTTTTTTGTCTAGAGCCACTGAATATAATTAACATACATAGAACAAAATATCATGTCTTACAACACACCTACCTCATAGTGGATATATAATTAACTATTCTTTTATATTGATTCCAAACACTTCATGATGTAGAAAAAATATGCACTATGGGCATCATTATTTTTCTTGAAATTATCTATGAGGGAAAAAATTACTTTAATCTTGTATGAAATTATGAATACTCAACATCTAAAAGTGTATCAAGAGCTAAAAGATGATTTGGGCAGATGATTTAACAATAGTCATTTATATTTCTAATGAGAGAGAAATATGAGAGTTTTCAACCAATGAAATTTCAAACCCAGGCCCACATGAGCGACACATTAATCTAGCATGATCGATGGGAACACTAGTGGATGAAATACGCCATATGGCCCCCCTATAAACACACTATGTTCTGTGAGGGAACTTTTAATGATCCACTCTGCCTCCAGGGATGGCTCAATGGGTTTTCTCCCATATGGTTGATACTTTATCCCATAAGTGTTTGATCCTAGTCTATACTGGTGGATATTATTAACCAAAAGTTTCAATAATAACTCATATATATATATATATATACATTAAATAGTTTTATATTTCAATTATAAAATTTCATAAAAAATATTCATCATGAGAAATTATATATTTCAATACTTTTTCATAGAAATAATTATACTTATTGAAATTTGACATTAGCATTGTCATTATGAATTTTTAATGAATATTTTCAACCAAATAACAATTTTATCAGTCCTCATCCTTCTTCAATATGTCAGATAACATTTTTTCATTTCATTGAATGTAAATATTATTTAACTACACATCATATGTTTTTGTAATAGATTCATAACACAATTTATAATTTTAGGGAATCGAAAAGGTGTTTTTTATCAATCATAACACTTATCATGGAAAATTACTCTATCCCTTAATCCTACTATAATAATAGAATCGGTAATAATTATCAAAGAATCACCACATCATCCATAATAAAATGTGAACATTCAAAATATCATGGATGGTTCTCCATAAATGTATTAGGATTATTTAAAAACAACTATTTTAAA
This sequence comes from Viscum album, assembly GCA_963277665.1. Taxonomy (NCBI): domain Eukaryota; kingdom Viridiplantae; phylum Streptophyta; class Magnoliopsida; order Santalales; family Viscaceae; genus Viscum; species Viscum album. The sequence continues at coordinate 1,443,127,345 of OY728151.1, read as the reverse complement.
TATAGATATATCTCATAAGATTATTCATTAGAAGTACAAAAACACACCCAGTATTCTTTAATCATATTTTTAGCTTCACAAGGAATGTTTCATCTCAATGCACATTTTTTATGAATTTGGTCACTTCAAACATGCTTGGATACATTGATAAACATACTATCAATTTTTCTTCTTAAAATAATATTTAAATTAATTGAATCATTACTTATTAATTCCATAACATGAAATAAAACAAAAAAAATATAGGACCTTCAATGGTCAATTTTCATAAATACCAATTGAAAATTTAATGTCAATAAGTTAATCCAATTTTCACATATGATTTAATTATCTAATCATTTATTTATAACATTTCTTCTATCCCCTTTTTTTAAAATATGTAAATAACTAGATAAATGATGTGATAAATTCTAAATTAAGAAACATACAATAAAATTTTTCCTCCCTAAGACTACTTGGGATAACATGGTGTAGAAAAAAAGAGGGTAAAATTTAAACAAAAACGATGTCCATAACCAATTCAGAATATGATATTGACTATTATGAAAATAATTTGACAAGGAATGTCCAACTATATTACTAGCTTCATAAAACTGATTGAAAATAATTGAAATAAATATACCAACATGAAACTCCTATTAATGAAAAATCAAAAAAAAAATTTATAATGTCTATACTTTCTGAGGATAAGGAATTCTGGAAGATTTGTGTTCACCATTCTCCCCCACAATGGAAATAATCATCTACAACATCATGATTTTTAATATCTAATATAATGTTATTTCAAGATGTAGTTATATAAGAATACACCAAAAGGGATCACCACTATTTAGTTGTCCATATTTGACTACATCCAGAACGTCAGCATGGATAATTTTCTTCAATGGATACTATTGATAATACGTTTGTCACTCCATGATGGAATCATAAAAATAATACTATAAAAAGTTGAAAACACATTATTACAGACTCCCAAGGATGATTCTCTAATATATATTTTTTGGTATTCTTCTTTGAGAAATCATGCAGGGACGGTGAATTTTGATTTATTGATCTGCTATGGTAACATGATCATATTCATCAAGGATGTTCTCAAAACCTTTTTATAATTAATTAAACATATAGATAAAATAAAATAGATCATACATGGATTTTCTTCCCTAATGAATGGATGGAATATTCATGTATTTCAAGATTATATAATAAACACATTCAATAAAAGAATATATTATGTTTGAAACATTATATTTTGTACGAATATCTAACAACACCCCATTTTAGGGATGTTATCCTTCATAACATCACCAATGGTGATTTATTTCTTCAGATATTCAATGGTATGATAATTTGATAAATCATTCCCTAATCGAGTAATTTCTTAACATGAAAATTTTATTCCATATCCAATTTTTGTAGTTATCCATTTGATAATCAACATCACCTTCAATTTCTTGAGTGATTAAAAAAATAATATAACACAATTGATTTATGGAATATGGTGGAACATGAATCCTCATTAATTTTAATAGTAAGGATAATAGTTTTATCACAAATAGGTAGTTTCATTATTAATGCTTCTACATATTCTTCATGAATCTTATTTCTATTTTGTTATCATTGATCTCAATATTTTTTAATTTTATTTTATAAGAGTTTTCTCTTCCTGAGAGCTTTCTATTCACCTGTATCCACTAGTGAAACATTAATATTATATAAGAACTATTCTTATGATTTAATTAAGGTGGAAAAATCATTAAAATGTGTACATATGTGTTGCACCTCACACATAGAACTTATCTGACATAAGAGTTGTGACTTTTTAACATCTCAACAAAATCATTTTTTTATATAGAATAATATTTTATTCATTTTCATATTACTCTTCTTGTTCTTTTTTAATTTTTTTTATTCCTTAAATGCACTATATTTTAAAGTAATATTTTAGTATGAATATTGAAAATATGTTTGGTGTTTCCATATGGCATGACATGAGTGCCTTTATTAACATATTTATTTCATGATTTTGAACTAATTTTGAAAATATTCATTGAAATGTTTGAATCATTTTAGTTTGTGTATGGTTTCCATGGATGAATTTTGATGATACTTCATGGTTGTTACTTTTTTCACATTATTATAATTTACCCCCATGGTTTCTTTATATTTTTCATGTGGTATTTTATTATCATTTTCTTTTAAAAAATATTACGAAGTATATGAATTACTTTTGAGAAAAAAACTTCTACCAAAATAAAAATAAAATTAGTGCATATCAAATATACTTGATGTAAATAGATTTCTCGTAGGCCATTCTTATTTCATATCTACAACTATTTCCCCTTGGACACTTTATTTCTCTTATTTTTATTATTCAATAAATTACACCAAAAAAACATTGCCCACTTCCCAAATTGATAACGCCAACAAGATTTCCCCCAAAATAATAATATTTTCTTTTTTCATTTTAATCCATATAAGAGTAATATATTAATAACCATGTTGTTTATGATAATATTTCTTGGCATGGTTGGGTGGATCTTGTGGAACAAATAAACAATTTCATTTTAATCAAACCTTTTCATCGTACTAGGATCATATTAAATTACACTCATGGATTTTTTTATATATATCTAATTAAAAGTTACATTTATTTATTAAAATATAACTAAAATAGTTATTACATTTAGATACTGATGGTACCTATTCCACCAAAGTTTAATGAGAGAAATAATTAGTTGATTTAGTTATATTCATTCTATATTATTGAGGTATTTTTTATCCTCTAATGAAAAATGTTATGAAATGGCTACAAATCTATTTTATTGTCAATTATTAGCATGATAGCTTTCAAGATTGGAATGTTTGAGTTCCAATACATGAAATATCATATTCTGGGAATTCTGGTTGATTTTAATTAAATTCCATTTGGTTATTAAATTCATTCCTCATATTCTCAATAGTAACAACATATAACAAATCATTTACAAATAATAATGATCCAAATATTTTATTATTCAGAATTTTATATCTAACTATGAATTCACAATTAAAATTTTATTTTTTAAACATCCTTCTAATGAATGGATATATTCTTAAATTATTTTTTTTATATCATCCCTATCTCAGATTTTGTTGATCTATTATTCATCATGATTGATTTACCTTCAATTATTCTCTTAATATTATTAATTAATGAATCTATTTTTTTGGAGAAAACTATAAAATAATAATTTGTTTTCATGAACCCCTTCATTTCATCATACTCACACTCAATAATATTTACTAATATTTAAATTTTTTGAAAAACTATCTAGATATTTGAAAGAAGATATTTTATAAAACATTTAATAATATTTTATAATGCATAAATTGAAAATAAAATGTTATGTTATCACTTTAACTAGTTCTTAGATCATCATCAAGATTTTTTAAATAATAAATTACACATTCCTTATTGGCAATTGAAATCCATTGATCCCTATAAGGTAATAATGTTGTTTGTATCATTAGTATTTGTAACAACCATCTATTTATATGTAACAATTTTATATATGATGTTATCTATTCATAGAAAAATTGATGTATCTTCTTTCTATTTTGAAAATTGGGACATGTTATTTGTCTTTATCACTTATTTATTCTTCATTTCCTTCATAATAATGGAACTGATATAATTGTTATATCTATATAATACACATCCTATATTCTTTTACTCTACTATGAATTGATAATGGAAATAAAATCTTCCATAAATTATAACTAGAGAATCCAATTAGAGGTGTTAACTTTTTCTATTTTACCAATTGCAGGAATATCTAATCTGATGCCTACATTGAGGGGGGTGTTAATCATGGTGAGATTTATATTTATAACATTATAATTTTTATCCTTCATTACCTATTTCACTTATTTAGTGTATGGATCATTTTTACTAATAAAAATGGTTATAAAATATCTACATAAATGACAATGCACAATCTACAATAGGGGTTTTTATGGTGATTTTTCTCTCTAAGGACTTGTCCCTGAAGTATGATCCTTATTATCCTATATGAAAAAAATTCCCTATTATTGTCATGAAAATAAATATAATTGGTATATCATTAAAATCACTCACTTGAAAACAATAATTTATAATTAAATTTATTCATTTTAATCATAATTGCTACATGTCAACCTTCTTTGTCTAATGTAATGAATAAATGTATAAGATTTCCTATTCAATATACAATAATTAGTTTTTCATTCTTCCCAAATATATAGAAATGAAAAGGACATATATTAGTATATATCAATATGAACTACTATCTCTAAACATGAACCAATATAGATTGATACCTCTTAATATTGTGTCTCTAGAAATATGGAAATATATTGTATCCATGAAACTCAAAAATTATTTCTTATTCAGTCTCAATAATTAGAATTTACAACAGACTAGAAATATCACTCTTATCTTATGATCCAAGAGATAATTGTAATATCTAAACTTGATAAAAAATCACATTAATTTGTGCAAAATAACTTTTCATGATGTTAAGAACTAATTAATCACGTTCTCCATCTTTTATATATGAATTTTTTTTGATGTTGATGGTTTAATAGATCAAATGCTGTAAAAAAATTCTATCATAAATAATTGTTCCAAACACCACCTACACGTTTTCATTATTTTGTTTTTTATATTCAGTGGTTGTTAATATATTATAAATTTTTTTATATCCCCATTAATCTTTATTTTTTATGAAAACTAATTTCTCTCTGAAAATAATGTCACATGTGGATTATCTACATTTTTTATGAATGATACACATAACCTATATAAATATCATCTATATTAGATCCATATTTTATTATATTTAAATAATAAATAAAATATTTGAGTATCTAAGCTATAATTTTTTTATTTCAAATGTTGGTTTTTCTTGTATTTTTAAATCATATAATTCATATATTTAATTGATAATCATGGATTCTTCATTTGTGGCCTCCAAATCCCATGTATGATATCCAATGAATCACCAAATAAACACCATGTTTCATTTAAATAATTATATGGTGTAAAATAAGAATTCCAAAAACAATTTCCAATAGTATTATTTCATGGATTATTTTTTTATAACATAAGATCTTTTGTTTTCTGTCATTGTAATGTAGATAATTTATCCATAGTAATTCTTGGAAAATTTTTTCTGGAACAATATAATTTATTTTGTGTAAAGACCCAGAAATTTCAAGGAAATTTTTTTCATAAATTCTTTGTAATTTTACGTGTATGTAGTTTCTGATGGCACCGGATTCTGAGGTCCGGTGTGCCTGGTATAATTTTTTGAAGTTTTGTTAAGCTTAAATTAAAGCGCGTAAGCAGTTTTACTGAAAAAGTGTAATAACACTTAAACGGTAACTCGGATCAGAAATCCAAGGGCACCGTTGCGCTCAGGATGGTTGGTTTACCCTAAGCACGACTTAAGATTAGTCGGAATGAGTCTCCTATGAGAAATACCAAAAATGGCATAACGGTAAATAAAATAATGAAATAAATTATTTTATTTTTCATATGGTTATAACTCACAAACGGTAGCTCGGATTAAAAATATGAGACCACCACTAAACTTGTGAGGGAATGATTTATTTAAGAATATACTAACTTGGTTCGGTGAGGATCACCAGAGAAAGTTAGTTTTTGGCCATAAATAAAATAATTAACTGATAATTATTTTATTGTGAAATTAATAACTTTTAAACGGTAACTCAAATTGGAAATCTGAGATTACCGTTGGGTTTGTTGGGGCATGTTTCACCTAGGCAGAGCCTAACCTCGACCGCAGTTGGTTTAGGGTGACTGATAATAATTTTTCGAATTTTTTTTCGGGTACGTTCAGTAAACGTACGAGCGGGTTTTTCTATGTTCTGAATCAGTGCTCAGAATTGAAATCTGAGGGCACCGATGAACTCGCAGTGCTGGTAATTACATAAGGGGACCTCTACCGCAGTTGTGTTTGAAGCGGGTTGAATTTTGTTAATTGGGGATTTAGCTTAAAATAAATATAATTGGTGTGTACAATTTTATTTGTATCTGAGGTAGTTATATCCTACAAAGGGGGTTATGGGTGGGACTCGTAACCACCTAACATCCCAAGTGAGGATGTTTGAGAGGTGGGGCCCACACGAACCCCAACTTCTCATCTCCCTTAACCTTCCCTAAACTCCCCAGAACTCTTATAAACCCCCATTAAACTCCTTTTCATTTAAATGATCCAACTTCCCCTCTAATTAAGAGAACCCTTCACATTCCACACTACCATAAATTATGCCAACACATTATTCAAATAAAGTGGTCTGATTTTTTTGAATTACATGGGTTAATAAAATAATAGCCATAGTCTATTATTTTATTTTGGGACTTTCTTTGTGTTAAGATGAGTTGGGAGAGGGTTCTTGAGAAGGAGAGAAAGGTGTTCCTCTCTTCAATGAAGAACCGTTTTCTTCCTCGACGAAGAACACTCTGTGATTCCTTGAATGTGAAGTCGCCAACGCTGATTCCTCCTCAGACACACCCCGACATCCATGGAATCATCGATCGATCTCCGCGACGCCTGATGTTCAACATCAATTGATGAGGTAGGGGAATACTGTATATTTCTCATTTATGTGGATTATACCCTCGAGCTTGATCATTTATTTGTAGGATTTATCTTTGGGGATTTCGTTACGCCAGTTTAAATTTCTCATGATGAACGTGAATTAAATAAATTAATTTGTGAATCGACAAACAATTGATTGAATTAATTTTCTTATTGTTTATCTTGTATTTGAAATTATTGAAGCATGATAAATATATAATTTCCAATTCCCCATGTTCTTGATTCTCAAAAACAATGTCCAAACTAACACAACTATCGATATGAACTTTGACCGCGATCTTTCCTTATTCATTGTCCGTGCATTCTTCACGAATTCTTCATCCCCAAATAATTAAGCGAGCTGGAAACTCAATGTTTCCCTGAGCGCGACATACAGACGTGAAGATCTCGACCCAAGGATCATGGATATGCGTTCATATCTTTTTTTCAAGTTATATCGAAGTTGTAATGGAGTGCATAATGATCTCGTGGCACGAGTAGGGCGGTCTGGCGGAGCACGGTTGGCAGGCCGAGGCGGAATCCGCCGGTGCAGCATGTTGTTGGGGCGCTAATTGGTGGAACAAAATCGTGAATGTAGATTATATTGGAGAGAGAGTTTTGAAGGTGATAAAATAATAAAAGAATAAATAATAAGAATGATAAAGGAAGGAGGTTTAGGGCGTGCCACATGAGGAGGCGCCAATATAGGTGGTGGGTGGAAGTTTTGGGTGTGATTTTAATGGATTAAATTAAATTAAAAATAATAATAATATAATAATGTTATTATGATTTTCGTTGGGAAACAGTGTTTTGTCGGTGTCTTCTTCGTGCGAGCACTGTTTCATGAACTGACAGCAGCAGTGCGACCCTGACTTTGAGATGGACTTTATGAGTCCAATATTGGATAACGTTTTCTGGTTTTTGGATCGGGTACCCAAAACACATGTACATTAATAGATTTAATATTATTATTAAATCTTCGACCTACTATAACTCATGCGTGCAACATACGATTGGCTTGCCGTCAGTGGAAATGTAATCCTGTCTTTAAGATGGTTGATTCAAGTCTAATGTTTGATACTAAATTCTGGTTCGTGGCTCGGGTCCATAAAAAACCCAATGATAATAATAATATTATTATTACGGGATCTTGTATTTGATATATCTCTCTCATACGGCGTTGGAATGACGAACCGTCTATGACGTTGCGACCCTGGAATTAAGACAAATGTTTCCAAACCAATTTTGGATATTTAAGTCAAGGTCGATGTGTGGGCCCCATGACGCCTGGTTCATGCGTGATGCGGTGAAATGCAACTTTTTCACCGGCTATCTTTTTTGGACCAATGGGTAGTCCATCTCGTGTGTTTTTTCGTATGGATTAGAATGGTGTGACCGGTTTGGTTAACCGGTGTCATTTGAATTACGTCTGGGTTGGTTTGAACCTGAAACTAACATGGCGCTCGGAGCGGAAAAGCTTTTAACTTGAGCTCCGGACGTCGGATTGATGTGCTATTGGATTTGTTGGATTCCTCTTGATAAGACGGTTCTTTTGGCATACTTAACCTGAGGTTTGGATGTAGTTGGTGTTTGGCCGGGTTGGATTGTACCCGAAATCCTGTCGGGCCCCTGGAACGAAAATGCTAATAACTCACAGTCCGGGTGTCCGATTGACGCGCCATCTGTTGCAACGATACCCCTATGACGTGTCATACCTTTGGGGTACTTCATCATGGATCCTTGTGATACTTAGTGTATCGATGAGTAGCTCGTGGAGCGGACCCTCCCGGTAACGAGCTAGCAGAGTGCAGAGACCAAGTAGCTGGCTGAGACTTGACAATTGATGATCGGTCGACTCAGAGTGATTCAGATAGCCTAGTGGGGTGCGCTTGGTTTTAGTGGCAGACCCACGGTGAAGGAGCGCTTGGTTTTAGCGGCAGACCAGTGGTACTCGACCGAAGGAGTACCTCTGTAGGTTATGAGGGGGTGCACTTGGTTGTAGCAGCAGACCAATGGTGGGAAGCACTTGGTTGTAGTAGTAGGCCCACAATACTCGATAGGTGGAGTACTTCAGAAGTCCAAGGTTAGTGAGTAGCACCTCAGAGTCGTGACATGACCACTGTACTCGACAGAGGTGGAGTTCTCCAGGAGTTGTGGTTTCGATAATGAAAATTCTGCTTTGAGCTGAGTCAATGACCTTTGTGTTTTCCTAATGATTGAGATGGTTTACTTGATACCATAGGTATATGTATGGGCATATACCTAAGTAAAGGTTATCTGTTGAGATTTATCTTTGTGGTTATCCTTGTTGGATTTAGTGAGACCTTGAGGGTATTGGGGTCCCTACTGAGTATCGTTATACTCACCCTTTCACGAGCTATGCCCACACCTTGTTGTGTTGGATGCAGAAAATAGACAACACTGACAGAGGCTGAGGGTACGAGGATTGGAAGACACATGGAGGTGGACCTCAAGATGAGTTGGTACCTGGAGGTGGACCTCACAACATGTCGGTACCCGGAGGAGGTTGACGGATGAGGGCGCTGAGGTGGCTATCTGTACCTACCCATCAGGTAGGATCCTTGGTGGACGATCCCGGAGCTGTTTGTAACCTTCCAGCTGTTTTTTCTTTTTCCTTGTACTTTACAGTAGAGCTTGTATTTTCGGCCCCCTTTACATTTAGCACTGCTTTGTATTCAGTTTTACTTAGTGTTTACTTACGCTTGTACTCTGGTTGAATATGTTTATGTTTCATAAAGGCAATGCCTTCCCAGTTACCTGGATTTACTTCTTTGGTGCTAGTCACCAGCCCCTGGCCTATGGAAGGCAGGTTTGGGGTAGTCATGACATGGGCCCCGAGGACGGGTCATGAAAAATTAGTATCAGAGGAGTCGGTTCTACCCCAAAATGTATAACTATGATATTTCTTTTCAGTGAAGAAATAATGGTTAGGGTGCCCAGAGTGGATTTCAGTTCAGGGAGTGTAATGTTGGTGTGGCAGCCAACGTATCCATACAACAGGACCCTGACTTCTGATTTCTGACTCAGTACATGAAAACACTGATTGCGTGTGTGTTTTCAAAAGTTTTATTTAAGTGAGCTCAAACCAGGTCAGCTAACCGGGTTTAAATCGTTTAACCATGTCACATCTGTTCAGGATGTCACCACGCAGACAGTTAGTTGGAGTTCTGAGAGAGTACTCGATTGGGGCCCACCGAGCGGCGAGGCTCCGGTGCAGGACCCTATTTCTATGTTGGCACCTTCGGGTGGTGTACTAGAAGCACCACCACCTGTTAGGCAGTATAATCCACCAGTCGTACTAGCAGACGGTGCACGCTGACAGAGCGGGTTGCACGAGTTCCAGTAGTAGAGGCCTCCGAGGTTATGAGGCGAGGCAGATTCCCATGCAGTAGTGGACTGGCTAGAGGTGATTTCTAGAGTTCTACACCTAGTTTAGACACTAGTAGAGAAAATTGTGATATTAGCTATTGGTGTTATCTAGTGAGTGACCATGAGGTTGGTCCATATAGTGATGAGGCTTTAGTACGTGGACCGATGCCTGAGATAGTATCTTCGGGTAGTGTGCCATCGCCAGTCTCAGAGACTTGGGCATGTAAAATGTTTCAAGAAGAGGAAGTGATAAGGATAGATGAATTTGTATAGCAGAAGACATTGAAGCATAGCTAGGAGAGATGCATGTGGTGGTGTACATTTTGAGTTGTTACAACCACCCGCCTTTGTAGTCCTCGCCAGGCTCAGGGAGCAGGAGGGAAGTTGAGAGAGTAGCTACATGTGGTCAAGAAGGGTTACCCAAGGGCTCTAATAATGATTCAAGGAACGGTCTGTGTCCACTGCTAGCTACCATAACAACATAAATTGATACGAATCATTACTTCCTTCCACGAATCTTGTCCCAGACATCGAGTTTCTGGTTAAAACTGTTGACTTGACTTTCACGCCTGGAGATAACTTTGGGAGGAGAATCAATAATCACACTTACGCCGACAGTGTGATCTGGAATTTTAGGTGAGAGTTTTGGTTGGAACCTCTTAGTGGCAGCGTTGAGGCCTTATGACGTTGGTTTGGGTATAGACTGGGAAACCACTATTCATACACAGATTGACTGTATTAAGAAAAAAGGTTGTGCTTTATCTACAACATTGGGACGGGTTCTTCCTTGGCCGGCAAAAAGGGAAACCCAGGCAGCATAGGATAAACTCATGCAAAGGAGGGTGCGGCCGATCACTCTTTAGTTGGATAACCTTACCCTCGTGGCAGCATGAGTTTTTAGTTTTCAGTTCCAAACCGGAAATGGAAGCCTCTAGAGTTCAAGGATGGCGACCACATCTTTATACGGGTCTCACCTCGACGAGGTCTACGGAGATGTGGCTGAGGCGGCAAGTTTTCTTCAAGGTTCAACGGACCATTCTAGGTCCTCAGTAGGGTAGGAGAGGTGGCTTACCGCTTGGTCTCTCCACCTCAGTTGCATTGGGTGCATGACATCATCCACGTATCTCAGTTGAAGAGATGCGTGCACGACCTAACCATTATCATCGACCACTGGGAGCTAGATATCAATGACAGGGAGACATTCAAGGAGGTTCCAGTAGAGATTGAGTATCAACAGGAGCGGGTCATAGGAGGACGCTTGATTCCTCTGGTACGCTTTTGCTGGCAGCACGAGAACCTTGGGGAGAGCACATGGGAGCGGGAGGTTCAGATGCATGCTCAGTACCCTCTTTTGTTTCCCTAGTGTCTGTTGAAGCTTTACGAGGACATAAAGCCATGATGTGGGAGTAATGTAAAGACCCATAAATTTCAAGGAAATTTTATTCTTAAATTCTTTGGAATTTTACGAGTCCGTAGTTTATGACAGCACCAGATTCCAAGGCCCGGTGTGCCTGGAATAATTTTTTGATGTTTTGTTAAGCTTAAATTAACGTGCATAAGCAGTTTTACTGAAAAAGTAGAATAACACTTAAATGGTTACTCGGATTAGAAATCTAAGTGCACCGTTGCACTCAGGATGGTGGGTTTACCCTAAGTGCGACTTATGTTTAGTCAGAGCGGGTCTGCTATGAGAAATTACAAAAATGACATAACCATAAACAAAATAATTAAATAAATTATTTTATTTTCCATATTGTTATAACTCACAAAAGGTAGCTCGGATTAAAAATCCGAGACAACCACTGAACTTGTGAGGGAATGCTTTATTTAAGCAGATACTAACTTGAGTCGGTGAGGGCCAGCAGAGAATGTAAGTTTTTGGCCATAAATAAAATAATTAACTGATAATTATTTTATTGTAAAATTCATAACTTTTAAATGGTAACTCGGATTGGAAATCCAAGAGTAATGTTGGGTTTCCTGGGGCGTGTTTCACCTAGGCACAGCCTAACCTCGACCATAGTTGGTTGAGGGTGACTGATAATAAATTTCCAAATTTTCTTCAGGTACATTCAGTAAACGTACGAGCGGGTTTTTCTATCTTTTGAACCGGTGCTCGGAATGGAAATCTTAGGGCACCGATTAACTCGCAGTGTTGGTAATTGATTAATGGGACCTTTACCGCAGTTGTGTTTTAAGCAGGATGAATTCTATTAATTGGGGATTTAGCTTGAAATAAATAAAATTGCTGTGTACAATTTTATTTGTATCTGAGGTAGTTATATCCTACAAAGGGGGTTAGGGGTGGGACCCGTAACCACATAACTTCCCAAGTGAGGATGTTTGAGAGGTGGGGCCCACACAAACCCCAACCTCTCATCTCCCTTAACCTTCCCTAAACTCCCCACAACTCTTATAAACCCCCATTAAACTCCCTTGCATTTAAATGTGCCAACATCCCCTCTAATTAAGAGAACCCTTGACATTCCCCACTCCCATTAATTATTCCAACACTTTATTCAATTAAAGTGGTTTGATTTTTTTGAATTACATGGGTTAATAAAAGAATAACCATAATCTATTATTTTATTTTGGGACTTTCATTGTGTTTAGACGAGTTGGGAGAGAGTTCTTGAGAAGGAGAGAAAGGTGTTCCTCTCTTCAATGAAGAACAATTTTCCTCCTCGACGAAGAACGCTCTGCGATTCCTATAACGTGAAGTTGCCAATGCTGATTTCTCCTCGGACACACCCCGACATCCATGGAATCATTGACCGATCTCTACGACGCCCGATGTTTGACATTAGTTGATGAGGTAGGGGAATACTGTATATTTCTCATTTATGTGGATTATACCCTCGAGCTTGAGCGTTTATTTTTAGGATTTATCTTTGTGGATTTCATTACCCCGGTTTAAATTTCTCATTATGAATGCGAATTAATTAAATTAATTCACGGATTGATAAACAATTGATTGAATTATTTTTCATCTTGTTTATCTTGAATTTGAAATTATTGAAGCACGATAAATATTTAATTTCCAATTCCCCATGTTCTTGATTCTCAAAAAAGATGGCCAAACTAACATAGCTATCGATATGCACTTTGACCGTGGTATTTCCTTATTCATTTTCCGCGCATTCTTCGCAAATTCTTCACCCCCAAATAATTAAGTGCGCGGGAAACTCAATGTTTCCCTGAGCGTGACATACGAACTCGATGATCTCGACCCGAGGATCATGGATATGCATTCGTATATTTTTTTCGAGTAAAATCAAAGTTGGAATGGAGTGCGGAAGGATCTCGTGGCGCGAGTTGGGCAATCTGGCAGAGCAAGGCTGGTAGGTCGAGGCGGAATCTGCCAGTGCAGCATGTTGGGGCGCTAATTGGGGGAACAAAATCGTGAATGGATATTATATTGGAGAGAGAGTTTTGAAGGTGATAATATAATAATGGAATTAATAATAAAAATGATAAAGGAAGGAGGTTAAATTAAATTAATAATAATAATAATATAATAATAATATTATTATTTTCTTTGGGAAAACTGTATTTTGACGGTATATTCTTCGTGCGATCTCTGTATCATGAACCGTTAGTGGCAGTGTGACCCTGACTTCGAGACAGAATTTATGAGTCCAATATTGGATACATTTTTCAGGTTTTCAGATCTGGTACCTGAAACGATTGTACATTAAAAGATTTAAAATTATTATTAAATCTTCGACATGCTATAACTCATGCGTGAAATGTCCGATTGGATTGCCGTCAGTGGCGAAGTAATCCTGTCTTTAAGAAGGTCGATTCATGTTTAATGTTCGATACTAAATTCTGGTTCGTGGCTTGGTTCCACGAAACACCCAATGATAATAATATTATTATTATTACGGGATCTTTTATCTGACATATCTCTCTCATACGAAGTCGGAATGACGAACCGTATGTGATGTTGCGAACTTAGAATTAAGACGAATTATTGAAAACCAATTTTGGATATTTAAGTCAAGGTCGAGGTGCAGGTCCCACGATGCCTGGTTCGCGCGTGTTGCTGTGAAATGAAACTTTTTCACCGGCTATCTCTTTTGGACCAATGGGTAGTCCATCTCATGTGTTTTTTCATACAGATCGCAATGGTGTGACCAGTTCGGTTAACCGGTGTCATTTGAAGTATGGCTGGGTTGGTTTGAAGCTGAAACCAACCGGGCGCTCGGAGCGGAAAATCTTATAACTTATGTTCCGGACGTCCGATTGACGTGTCGTCAACATTGTTGGATTCCTCTTGATGAGAAGGTTCTTTTGGAGTACTTCACCTGAGGTTTGGATGTAGTTGGTGTATGGCCAGGTTGGATTGTACCCGAAATCCAATTGGGCCCCTAGAATGGAAAAGCAAATAACTCACAGACCGGGCATCCGATTGACACACCGTCTATTGCGTTGATACCCCTATGATGTGGCAGACCTTTGGGGTACTTTTTCATGGATCCTTGTGATACTTGGAGTATCGACCAGTAGTGTGTGAAGTGGACCCTCCCGGTAACGATCTAGCAGAGTGAAAAGACCTAGTAGCTGGCTGAGACTTGATGATTGCTGATCGGTCGACTCCGAGTGATTTAGATAGCCCAGTGGGGTCCACTTGGTTGTAGCGGAAGACCCACAGCGGAGGAGCGTTTGGTTTTAGCGGTAGACCCGCGGTACTCGACAGAAGGAGTACCTCTGTAGGATATGATGGGGAACGCTTGGTTGTAGCAGAAAACCCATGGTGGGAAGCACTTGGTTGTAGAAGACGGCCCACATTACTCGACAGGTGAAGTAATTCAGCAGTCCAAAGTTAGTGAGTAGCACCTCGGAGTCGTGACAGGGCCACTGTACTTGATAGAGGAGGAGTTCTCCAGCAGTTGTGGTTTCGATAATGAAAATTCTGTTTTGAGTTGAGTCAATGACCTTTGTGTTTTCCTCATGATTGGGATAGGTTGCTTTATAACTTAGGTATATGTATGGGCATATACATAAGTAAAGGTTGTCTGTTGAGATATTTCTTTGTGGTTATCCTTGTTGGATTTAGTGAGACCTTGAGGGTCTTGGTGTCCCTAATGAGTATCGTTATAATCACCCTCAACAAGCTATGCCGTCACCTTGTTGTGTTGGATGCAGAAAACAGACAATGATGACAGAGGCCGAGGGTACGAGGATTGGACGACACTTGGAGGTGGATCTCATGACGAGTCGGTACCTGGAGGTGGACCTCACGATGAGTCGGTACCCGGAGGAGGTTGACGAACGAGGGCGCTGAGGAGGCTATCTGTACCTACCCTTCGGGTAGGATCCTTGGTGGACGATCCAGGAGCTACTTGTCACCTTCCATCTGTTTTGTATTTTTCCTTGTACTTTATAGTTGAGCTTGTATTTTCGGCCCCCTTTACTTTCAGCACTGCTTTATATTCAGTTTTACTAAGTGTTTACATCCTCTTATACTCTGGTTGAATATGTTTATGTTTCATAAATGCAATGCCTTCCCAGTTATCGGGATTTACGCCTTTGGTGCTAGTTGCCATCCCCTGGCCTATGGAAGGCGGGCTTGGGGTAGTCACGACACAGGCCCCAAGGACAGGTCATGACATTTTGTGTCATTATATTATGACATAATTGTCTTAGGTTAAACTCCTCATAAGTTTGTATTTCCCAAGTTCATCCCTTCTATTGATTTTGAACACTACATGCCATAGAGTGATGAAATGACAATGGAGTCATAATTTTATTAGAGTTACAACAAGTCGAAAATCCATTACAATGTAACTAGTAACAAATTATAATGACCAATTGAAAAGAATTTTTGACGGAGGTTGAAGATGACATGAGTTGATAATTTAATAGCAATGATTAACTAGATTAGGCAACCCAGGTTATATCCATAACAATTTTAATATAGAACATAGTGCATTCCCCACTTATTCTAACATGAGTATTGTGAATGAATGTATGTTTCAAAATATGATTCATTATTTCTTCTACATTCTCGAGATTACTATGGTGTTCGTAACACATTAAAATTTCATACCCACACCCACACATGCCACACATCATCAATTTCCTATCCATGTTAACCATTTCATGCGCTATGATCCCACTGATCATCCCATACACATTCTCTGTGCAGTGTGGGAACTATCAAAACCCCACTCTACTATAACACCCTAGGTAAATAAAGAATATGACTTTTAATATTTATTAATATTTGTGAATAAAATATTAATATTACTTTAAAGGGGATTCTATGTTCAATGGCTTACCCAATACGCAACAACGAGTTTCTTTGAAATCTTACATTGCACACTAATAATATAATAATATTATTTAAAATGGCAGTTAATGCTTTGCCGTTGTAATGGCGGGAATGAAAATAACTAACCAAAAAACGATTATATATTCTTGTAAAATATTCTTACACTTATCTGATAAATGTTAGAATCTTAAAATGTGAACGAATCCAATTTTAAGCATTAAAATTCTAATATTCTTTAAAAGGTCGATTAACTACCTTTTGATGGATAACCCTTTTTAAATCTAATTTTTGGAAAGTTTTATTTTATATATGACAAAATAAAATCCTTCTTTAGAATCAAGACATTGAAATTTACATTGGATAATTTTTTGGTATTTTTCTGGCAATGTTCAATTTTTTAAAGAATAGTGAAAAATACTACATTTTACTTCAATACTTATTTTTCATATAATTTATTTATATGGATAGATTATCATTTTAATAGGTTTTAATGTTTAATTAGAATAATGTTTTACCATTTAATCTAATGGTGGTCATTGGAGTTAATTTCACATTGTAGTTGATCATAAACAAGTGTCAATCTTTTGATAGATATTGTTTCTTAAAAAACGCGATTTGTTTTGATAGCGGTAATTAATAATTAATTTAATTAATGAAACATATATGCTTTGAATTTTGTTAAATAGAAATCATTTTTGAATTAAAAATATCAAATATAGCTTAGGGTGAATTTTTGGTATTTTTATGAAAAACATCAATTTTGGATGAATAGTGAAACAACTAAGTGGTAGTTAAAAAAACTGATTTTAAGATTAAATGAAATTCTAGCACCTTTGTGATTTTAATTTCATAAATCCAAAATACATGGTTGTCATTAGGATGTAAAATTTTGTTCAATGGTATTAAAATAATTTTTTGGTGAATAGTATCTTTTATGTTTTATTAATCGTGATTAAAGGTAATTAGTGTAATTTAAGGCAAAGATAATGTTATAATAATATTAAATGTCTTTGAAACATATCCTACCTTTATTGGATGAGTCATGGCCGACCAAGACAATCCATGGGTCTACATGGGGACCCCATGGAGCCACTTGGGTATGAAAATGACATTAATAACTTTTTATTTAAAGTTAAAATAAAAATGTCACAAACATGTATTGTTTTACTAAAAAAAAATTTACATGGGTTTATACAAGTAATATTTTTTACTATAAATATTAATTTGAAAGATAAAACGATTTCCTATATGATATTATTTTTTTTATAATTTTTAGACATTAAATAAATTAATGACACAATGATGATGCAGTGATTACCTCATTAATGAACGATTTAAATAAAATTAAAAAATAATGTAAAATCTAAGACATACACTTGTAAAAAAACCAATTGTATGGGTGGATTTCAAACCCGTATCCCCTTAGCCTCAAAATATATCTTTTTGGGACCTTTAAAATCCAAAAATCATTTTATAATAATGTAACATTTTATAACATTCTGAGAGTGCCCCTCCTCCCTCTTATAAATGACCCCCACCTCTACCCCCTTACCCAGACCTCTCAAGCCTTGGGCTCATACAAACTCTACTCATTTTGTCTCTCCACATTCCTTTATTCATCCTAGAAGCCTTACCTTAGGAATAAAGCACTTCGAGAAACCATTTTTCTCCAAACCAAGGGGATGTTATTTTATATTACTCATTATGTACTTATTATGTTCATATTATTAGAGAGCCTATTTGATCTCATAAATCCATTTTTGTATGTTTTATGTGGCGTCGTTAGGCTTGCGAGTTTTCGTAAGGGATTTTTCATCTCACTTCTATTCCCATGGGATTTATGCTAAATTTGCCACCATTTCTTTTGAGTGGTGTATGTACTTCCCATTATTATACTCGTTGTGTCATATAATTTCGTTTATGAGTATTTACATCAATTTTGTATGGTCCTTCTTTAATGGGGTGTATGTTTCGAATGTTGCCCAAGTCGGTAAGGGAACCTTTCACTCTCCTCTTTTTAAAAGACTTCTTTTTGTTAGGTATTTTAATTTACATCTCATTATATTGGGATATGATCTTATATATCATTATTGATTTAAAATTTTTTCGCTGTGATGAGATACCCTTTTTCTCTCATCAACTCGTCTTCTAAATTTTAACGTGACGCCGTTAGGCTGTCGAATTTTTACAAGGGAACTTCTTAACCCAATTTCAATTTCTTTGGGTTAAACTTGTAGTTATTGAATATGTCATCCTATGAATATGTATGAATGACCTATTGTTGGGTTACACTTAATATCCAATTATATTGGGTGTATTTATATTTTTCACACATAATTTTGAGATTGATTTATCCTTAATTTAAGGAAACCTTCTTTATAAGGGATTTCATCTCATTTTACATTTCTATTGAGACTTCATTGTTGTTATGCACCAATTCACTCTTATATGGTGTATATACTATCCGTTGGAATATTATATCATGAATCCCTTTATTCTCATGATATTATAAAGTTCTGATTAAATGTTATTCCGTAATTATTTGTAATCAAGTGTCTCTCATTTTGTTAAAAACTCTTTAACTAAAATATCATTTTAAATGTTTTAATGATTTATTCTTATAAATATTTCTCATTATTATCCATGTTTTCAAAATGGTTTTTAAGGATTTATTTGTATTGATATTAATGGTTTAAAAAGTTAAAAGCTTCAATGTTGTAAGGGACTTCGTCTCAATCTCCTTTCATTGAGGCATATTTTGTTTTATACACAACTTTATTTTATATGGTGTATAAAACCATTTGACTTTTACATTTATTCAAAAGGAATATTTTTTTATATGAATTGTTTTACTAAATGACAAAAGGGAATGTTTTCATCGTACATATGCGGTGACAACGACTTATCCGCCGCTGTGACCATTATTTGAGTTTTGGATTCCTCTACAAGCCATAACTTTTTTTAAATGAAAAATAAATACCATGTTCTACTTTTCTTTTTTTTTTTGGTATTGAAAATGGTTTTGATAATGTTTTAATTATATCAATGTGTTATTGATATCTTGTGATTGAAATGTGGGGATGTTATGTTTCCTTTATGCATGTTTTATGTGATACGATTATGTTATGGTTCTTGGGCATTGTTTATGAAGATGGGTGGTTCTGTGATAAACTAAGTGCGGGTGAGCCTGATATAGCTCGCCAGTGCATTGGGTAACGCGAAGGGGTTAAACTCTAAGGTTTCTCTGAAGAGATTTACGGAATATACTATGATAGGTATTCCAAACGTAACCATGAGGGTTACTCCCTATGTAAGAATGTTATTAATTCCTCAAGTTACCTTTATGTCTTATTATTTATATGAGTTATTCATAAATCTTATGATTTCATGAGTTATGTTAATGTTCTTATGTTTTATGAGTAAAGTTTGTCTTCATTTATTATTATGTATACATGGAATAATGTTTCCTTTCCATATTTTTATCCCTTATTGAGCTGTTTGTTCTCATCCCTTGTTTTTGAAATGTTTTACACAGGAATTAAAGTGGAATATGGTCAAGGATGGGATCAAAGAAATGTCACAATGTCTAAAACATGGAACTAGTCCTGACTCTTTTGTTCAAGAGTTTTTATTTTGTGAAAAAAATTGAAACTGAGTAGATGTGTCTACTTTGTAATCATTGAGATGTAACAGTTATGTCCTAATTCTCTAAAACTCTAAACTTGAAAAGATACTCAATGTGAATTATTAATTTAATTCATGATTATGTAATGTTTTAAGGATCGTTCCTTATAGTTGGTATCAAAGGTCGGTTTAGATAACTTTAGAGGTTAGGTTATTCTTTAAGCATAAGTGACATTATCATAATGGTTAGGATTTTAGAAAGAGTCATAGTTTTTTTATAAAGTGAATGAGTAAGTATATCTTAGTGTTTATCATCCTCATTAGTACATGATGATTTTGTTGATATACTCACACTGACCTTTTTGGGTTTAGTAAATGGATTGATCTGCCGGCAGCAAAGTGACAATGGGTTTGAAGGAAACTGTGGTGGTTCTCTGATTAAGAGACTGGATGAAAAGGGGGATTCAATGAGAAATATTGTGGTTATTCTAAACCAACTCTCCGGAGTCATGATCAACCACTTGAACCTTGGTGAGTTCTCTAATGCATCATGTATGAGAGAACCAACTCGATGTGGAAGTTCAGGTAATAATTATAAATGTTACCATTAGGGTTTATATGATCCTTACTTTTGAGGTAATTATGGGTAACTACATGATATGATGGAATATGAAAGGCATGAGATAAACATGAGATTATATTATTTTATGATTATTTTAGATGATTTTATCACTTTTTTTGGAATGTTATATGAATTATTTAGTTTTGGAAAAGGGACAACATGTAGACCGTGTGACAACCTGTCACGTCGGACGAAGCTATGGGAATTGAACCCACAAACAAAGTGTGACTTGAATTTATCGCCTACCACTGGACTACGTGAAGTCCATGGTTAGTATGACTAATTATTTTTAGTTAGATGATCTTATGAATCATGAATCAGTTTATTTTGGGTTATCTATTGAAATTATTGACATATCATAGAGGATATATGATTAGGTTAATTAATTTTTAATATTATACATTAAGAGAAACTGATGTTATTTGTAGATAAATTTTAATATTTACCTTGGATGACTATGTGATTAAATCCTTCAAATAATTGGGTTTCAATCTTAGTTCGGTTTACATTGAAGAATTTTATGGACAATTTTTTATCAAATGGTATTTGTTTAACTTTGGGTATTGTTGGACAAATTTTGGAGATTAAGAATAGATTTTCTTTTTATAAAGGATGATCCTTTTTGGGTATCTCGTACTAACAATTTTGGTTTTGGTTTTTGACTAAATACATGGGAAATATATAGTTCTATTTTTTGGATTATGTGATTATCTAGATGTATATTATAGCGCTCTTAATGTGAACAAGTCATCTTAAATACTCATCTTCTGGAGAAAATATGAGTTTGTATAAGAAATCTAGTAAAAGAAGAAAGTCGACACGAAAAGTAAGTATGTTTCCTTATGATTTACTTAAGTTCATAAATAAATTCCTCAATGAACAGTAACTTAAAACAAAAATGTTGTATGTTAACTTTTCCTACAGGGGAATCAAATCCCATTTAACCAATCACAACTTTGTGATTTTCTTGTGGTTAACTTTTTCCTAATCATGTTTTCTATCACTCTCCATTAGAACATGACCTTTTTTTTTCTCTTCCATGTCCTTGTTCTCCTACATGGAATCATAGTATGGGTTAACTAGGGTGACTGTTGTAGATCCATTTCTTTCTTTTAAATTGACAATTTAATTGAATCCTTTTCTGATGTGGGGCTTTCAATGATGTTTCGGAGCCCAATTTTTTTTTAAACAAAATTGTGAGGACGCAATTACCAAAAGGGGGGGTAGGATGTAACACCCCAGGTAAATAAAGAATATTGAATTTTCATATTTATTAATATTTGTGAATAAAATATTATTATTACTTTAAAAGTTATGCTATGTTCGATGGCGTACCCAATACGCAACAACGAGTTTCTTTGAAATCTTACGTTGCACACTAATAATATAATAATATTATTTTAAATGGTAGTTAACGCTTAGTTGTTGTAATGGAGGGAATGAACATAACTAACTAAAAAATGATTATATATTCTTTTTGAATAATTTTATATTTATCAAATAAATGTTAGAGGCCTAAAATGCGAATGAATCCAATTTTAAGCACAAACATTCTAATATTTTTTAAAAGGTCGACTAACCGCCTTTTGATGGAGAATACTTTTAAAATATATTTTTTGAAACTTTTATATGTTATATTTGAAAAAATAAAATCCTTCATTAGAACCAAGACATTGAAATTTACTTTGGATAAATTTTTGTTATTTTTCTGGCAATGTTCATTTTTTTAATGAATAGTGAAAAATACTACATTTTACTTCAAAACTTCTTTTTCATATAATTTATTTATATGGTTTGATTATCATTTTAATTGGTTTTAATGTTTAATTATAATATTGTTTTACCATTTAATCTAATGGTGGTCATTGGAGTTAATTTCATTTTGTAGTTGATCATAAACAAGTGTCAATCTTTTGATAGATATTGTTTCATAAAAACACGCTATTTGTTTTGAGAGTGGGAATTAATTATTAAATTAATTAATGAAAATTATATGCTTTGAATTTTGTTAAATAGACATCATTTTTGAATTCGGAATATCAAATATAGCTTAGGGTGAATTTTTGGTATTTTTCTAAAAACATCAATTTTTGATTAATAGTGAAACCACTAAGTGGTAGTTAAAAAAACTGATTTTTCGTTTAAATGAAATTATAGCACCTCTGTGATTTTAATTTCAAAAATCCAACATATATGGTTGTCATTAGGATGTAAAATGTGGTTCAATGGTATTAAAATAATTTTTTTGTGAATAGTATCTGTTATGTTTTATTAATCATGATTAAAGGTAATTAGTGTAATTTAATGTAAAGATAATGTTATAATAATTGGAAATGACCTTGACAGATATCCTACCCTTATTGGATGAGTCATGTCAGACCAAGACAATCTATGGTTAAACATGGGGACCCCATGGAGCCACTTGGGTAAGAAAATGACATTAATAACTTTTTTTTAATGTTAAAATAAAAATGTCTCAAACATGTATTGTTTTACTAAAACAATTATTACATGGGGTCATACAAGTAATAGTTTTTACTATAAATATTCAGTGTAAAGATAAAAAGCTTTCCTACATCATGATATTTTTTTTTTATAATTTTTAGACATTAAATAAATTAATGACACCATGAGGATGGAGCGATTACCTCATTAATGAATGATTTAAATAAAATGAAAAGATAACTTAAAATCTAAGACATAAACTTGTAAAAATCCTATTGGATGGGTGGATTTCAAACCCTTATCACATTATCCTTTAAATATATCGTGTTGGGACCTTTAAAATCTGGGAAGCATTTTATAATAAAGTAACATTTTATAACATTCCAAGAGTGCCCCTCCTCCATCCTATAAAAGGCCCCCACAAATACCCCTTACCCACACCTCTCAAGCTTTGGGCTCGACCAAACTCCACAAATTTTGTCTCTCTGCATACCTTTATTCATCATAGAAGCCTTCCCTTAGGTAGAAAGCTCTTCAAGAAACCCTTTTGGTCCAAACCAAGGGGAGTTACTCGATTTAAAGGTAAAGTGTTCTCCAATGTTCTTTTGTTTTATTTTGCATCTCCAACCCCCTAAATGCTTTTAATTACATTCTTTTGTAAAAAATACAGTATCTTAAATATACTATGATTTTATTATGAGATTTATTAGAGCTACACATACTCACACCTCCGTCCAATGGTTAAAGAACATACTATTTCCATGGATGGCGAATTAGTGCCTCGCGAAACGGTGATTGTTCTATCTTCCCCTACCACCTCTCATGGTGGCCATTATGATGGAAATATTTTTATATATGATATATATTATATTTATGTCTTCTATATTCTTCATTATTTTATATTTAAAACATAAATTTATGCTATTCATGTTGTGAAAATGCGATAATTACATTTGAGGAAGTGTGGACTATCGCCCCCTCAAGTGATGTGAATCGTTCATGCAATACATGGAATGTATAAATAATGAAATTAATGAACTTATGTAACCCACATAAAATATATATTATACTGTAATTATAATATATATATCTCTCTCATTTAGTTTTAATTGCATTAATATGACAAAGAAATGAAAGTAGCGTTCATGCGTACGTACGGCTTACCGTCTCCATGAACGATGCATTTCAATTTTATCTCCAAATATTATGGAATAAGTATAAAACTAATATATACTGGATATATATGATATTTAAATCATTAATACTATTCTGGATATGATTTAATTACAACTACATTGACAATTATTTTCAAACAAGTTCATTTTTGACTCATGTACCGAACATTGAAAAAATGTATGATATGAACTCACATAATTAAGTAATTATTATTACATAATAATATGTGAAATGAATTGAATAATAATATTTAAAGGAGGTCCTTAAGAAATTATTAATTGACCAAAGTTTATTATTCAGGAATATAATGAAACGAACAAGACAAGTCGGACTTGAGGTAAGGGATCCTTCCTCTCTCTTTCTTTATAAGTAGTCTCTTTTATGTCATTTCTTTTAACCTCATATTTCTTATGTTTGGGGATATTATTTTATATTCCTTATTATTTACTTTTTATTTTCATATTATGAAAGACCCTATTTGATCCCATAAATCTATTTTTGGAAGTTTTAAGTGGTTTCGTTAGGCTGGCGATTTTTCGTAATGGATTTTTCATCTCACTTTTATTCCCGTGGGATTTAAGTTTCATTTGCCACCATTTCCTTTTATTGGTGTATGTACATCCCATTATTATACTCTTTGTGTAATATAATTTCATATATGAGTATTTACATCAATTTTTTATTGTCGTTCTTTCATGGGGTGTACGTTTCGAAAGTTACCCATGTCGGTAAGGGAACCTTTCACTCTCCTCTTTTTAAAAGACTTCATTTTGTTTGGTCTTTTAATTTACATCATATTATGTTGGGATATGTTCTTATATATCCTTATTTGTGTAAAATTTATTTCCAAGTGATGAGATACCCTTTTTGTCTCATCAACTTGTTTTCTAAATTTTAATGTGATGCCGTTAGGCTGTCAAATTTTTACAAAGGAACTTCTTAACCCAATTTCGATTTCATTGGGTTCAACTTGTAGTTATTGAATATGTAATCCTATGAATATGTGTGAACTAACTCTGGTTTTTTACACTTAATATCCACTTATATTGGTTGTATTTATATTTGTCACACATAATTATGAGATTGATTTATCCTTAATTTAAGGATACCTTCTTTATAAGGTATTTCATCTCATTTTACATTTCTATTGAGACTTCATTGTTGTTATGCACCAATTCACTATTATATGGTGTATATACTGTCATTTGGAATATTATATCATAAATCCATTTATTTCTCATGATATTATAAAGTTCTAATTAAATGTTATTCGTCAATTATTTGCATTCAAGTGTCTCTCATTTTGTTAAAAACTCTTTAACTAAAATATTATTTTAAATGTCTTAATGATTTATTCTTATAAAAATTTCTCATTATTATCCATGTTTTCAAAATGGGTTTTAAGGATTTATTTATATGGATACTAATGGTTTAAAATGTTAAAAGCTTCAAAGTGGTAAGCGAATTTGTCTCAATCTCCTTTCATTGAGGCATATTTTGTTTTATACACAACATTATTTTATACGGTGCATAAACCCCTTTGAATTTAACATTTATTCAAAAGGAATATTTTTTTATACGTAGTATTTTACTAAATGAAAAAGGGAATGTTTTTGTCATAAGTATGTGGCGACAACGACTTCTCCACCGCCTGACCATTATTTGAGTTTCGGCTTCCTCTACAAGCCATAACCTTTTTTAAATGAAAAATAAATACCATGTTTTACTTTTCTTTTATTTTGGTATTGTTAATGGTTTTGATAATGTTTTTATTATCTCAATGTGTTATTGATATCTTGTGATTGAAATGTGGGAATGTTATGTTTCCTTTATGCATGTTTTATATGATACGATTATGTTATGGTTCTTGTGAATTTTTTATGAAGACGGGTGGTTCTGTAATAAACTAAGAGCGGGTGAGCCCGATATAGCTCTCCAATGCGTTGGGTACTGTAAAGGGGTTAAATGCTAAGGATTTTCCGAAGGGATTTAGGGAATATACTGTGATAGGTATTCCAAATGTAACCTTTAGGGTTACTCCCTACATAAGAATGTTATGAATGCCTCAAGTTACCTTTATGTCTTATGATTTCTATGAGTTATTCATAAATTTTATGATTTCATGACTTACGTTAATGTGCTTATGTTTTATGAGTAAAGTGTGTTTTCATTGATTCTTATGTATACATGGACTAATGTTTCCATTCCATATTTTTATCCCTTACTGAGTTATTTGTGATCATCCCATGTTTTTCAAATGTTTTCCACAGGACATAAAGTGGAACACGGTCAAGGATGGGATCAAGGAAATGTCACTATGTCTAAAACATGGAACTAGACATGACTCTTTTAGTCAAGAGTTTTTATTTTGTGAAAAAAATTGAAACTGAGTATATGTGTCTACTTTGAAATCTTTGAGATGTAATATTTATGTCCTAATTCTCTAAAACACTAAACCTGAAAAGATCATCAATGTGAATTATTCATTTAATTCAAGATTATGTAATGTTTTAATGTTGGGTCCTTATATCTACCGCCTTGGATGCCTATATTGAATAGATATATCATTGTTGAGCCTTCCTCCCATAAATGTTTGAGCCTAGATTCCTTTAGTGTATACGATCATCCATTTTTTTAATAATCACAAATATATATATATATGACAAACCTTCTTTTATTACAAACATAAACATGATTTATTACTTAAAACGTCACTTGATATAATAATGAAGATCGATAGGTTTAGTGTCTTTGGGGCTTAGGATCATTATGTAAAAACTTAAAACATGAAATACAACATCTTTATTGAAAACAACTTTTACATGAACACTATATTCCCTCTTATGTAGCATTGCATGGGATAACCTAAGGACATGCATAAGAAAAGGGTGAGCTATAAATCCCAGTAAGGGAGTAAACATGGAATAACATGAGGAGTAAAATACATGTTAGAAAATAGGCATATCAATAGAGTATAAGAGAAACATTAACATAAATGCATGATAATGCATGATAATCATAACATGGAAATGTGGCAACAACACTTAACATGGAATTAGCATGAGGCAAGGCTCATTTCAAATGCAGCATGAGTAAATCCTCCTTGCACATAAAGCACAAGTAAACACTCATTGCACTTTAATTTTCATGACTCAACACTCATTGCACATGACATATCATGATACTATACTTTACCCAATGCATTGGAGCGCTATAAGGGCGCACCCTTCTTAAACATTTCATTTCATGCATAAGTGTGCCACATGGATCATAAAACATGGATTCATAAAACATAATAATTTATTTTATGATAAAGTAATGTCGAATTCATAGATGAAAATTTATAATCAATATGTAAATGTGCATAAATGTTAATACCCTTGATGGAGAAATGGGCATGGTATTCACTACACAATGACATTGGCTTAGAACATCGGTGCGATTTCGGCTGCGTAACGGTGCGACATAAGAATTCATAAAAATGGTTGATGAGAGATAAAGGGGTTCTTAATCAGATTTAAATGTAATTGACAGTATGGAGGTCATATAGATACATTTACCAACAATTTTAATTGAATTTAGATTCATGATACAAAAGTATTGCTTGAATGTAAAATAGGATAGAGAAGTTCCTTTCAGAATTTCAGCATAGTAACAGGTGTACATAGGAGGAATTTAATGAGAGAGAAAGGGGTATCCCATCATTCAAACATAAATAGGGAAGTATTATGGAGGTGTGAAACTATACCTCAACCTTCATAATTGAAATTAAAAGAGAAAAACAACTTAATGAAAATAGACAAAATTGAGAAAGGAAGAAGAACCCATACTTGGAAGTGTGCTTCCAAAGGATTGAGAGAGGCTTGAGAGAGGCTTATTGGGAGCTTGGGGAACCTTGGGAGGATTATAGAGAGAGTAGGTCAGAGGTTGGACGAACTCCAAAGGTTTTGAGTGAGGAGGAAGTGGGAGCTTTGGTGTGTTTATATAGGAAGGGTGAAGGAATTCTTTATTATTTAGGTTTGGGACCCCTTATATTAAATTAATCCAAAACACAAACCATAACATGGTTTTTTCACATGGTTTTTGGAAAAGGGAAGAGGAAGACAATATTTTATAAGTCCAAAGTACGAACGTCTTAAAATATTAGGGTTGCTTATGTGGAGGTGAGTCACACTCCCATGGAAATTAATTTAAAAAGCCAAGGTGTTTAATAAGTCATGAGGGGTCCATTAATGCTTCAAAAAGTAAGTCAAACAAACCCAAAAAAACATTATTTTAATGTTAAAACATATATTGTCAGAAAATAAGGATTATAGTATTTTATTACATCAGTATTGGGTCACTATGATGTCATAAAACACATTATATATTTAAACGGTATTCAATTTTTACCCAAAAATTTGACTGTCTCAAAAAATTATGAAAAATTCACCATTGGATAATTTTGACTGCCTGATTCTAGAAATAACTTTTATTTAATCTAAATAATTTTCTATATATGTTAATTTTCACTTTTAAAATAAAAACCGACATTTATCGAAAATTCACGGGTTTTGACAGAAACGGCTTTCAAACCTTAATAAAAATTGTAATTGTAATCATAAAATTATAAGATCATTTATATTTAATAAATATTAATTTAATAATATTAATAATTTTTCATTAAAATATTATTTAATTCAAAAATCCCTTAATTTAATAAAATAGAATTCTTAATTAAATAAAAACTAAAACACTATTTGTACTTTAAAGACTATTTACAATGTATCAATAATGACAAGAAAGTATATTCATTATTATATATAAAAATAATGTACATAGTACTATCGATTTGTTACATAACCCCTTAAAATAGCTGCATAGGACCTATGGGTAAGGTGTGTGATGGTGACAGACTCTTGGGGTGGCTCAGATAACATCGCTCGAGTGGTAATTTCTATCAACTTCCACTTCTCCCAGAGACGGTCCCATTAGAGCTTGACATGATGAAGATCAGCTTGGGCTTGGTCAAGAGCGAAGCCCAAGGATGCCACCACTTTTTCTTGAATTCCCACATCATCCTTTTGACCATCCATTAACCATTCCAAAAGAGATGTCTGAACAATAATTGGTGAAAGGATTGATGATGTTCCCTTCTCTATGATTCCCATGTCCATGTTCATCAAGCCTAAGAAGATTGGATCCTTCTCAATTCTCATCATTGATAGAATCAGTGGATCCTTTATACTTAGGGAATCTTCCACCTTGTTCGCTTTCCCAGGGTGGTAATGGATTGAACAGTCATAATCCTTGATGAGCTCTATCTATCTTCTCTGGCGCATATTAAGCTCTTTCTGTGGGAATATATATTTAAGACTCTTGTGGTCAGTGTATATCTCACATTTCTCTCCATAGAGATAATACCACCAGATTTTCAAGGAAAAGATCACCAATACCAACTCTAGATCATGTGTTGGATAGTTTCGCTCATGGATATTCAACTGCCTTGAGGCATAAGATATAACTTTATCATTCTGCATCAGCACACATCCTAATCCCTTCTTTGAAGCATCACTAAAAACAACAAAAAGTTCCCCACATGTAGGTAAAGTGAGCATGGGCGCAGTGATAAGCCTCGTTTTCAACTCCTTGAATCTTTCTTCGCATTCATCACTCCATGCAAACTTTACTCCCTTCCGAGTTAGCTTGGTAAGAGGGTTGGACAATCGTGAGAAATTTCTCAAAAATCGTCGATAATATCCAGCTAACCCCAAGAAGCTACGAATATCCATTACCGATGTTGGCCTCGGCCATCCCTAAATTGCATTTGTTTTGGAGGGATCCAGAGATATACCATTGCTTGTGATGATATGGCCCAAGAATGAGACTTCCTTCAACCAGAACTCACACTTGCTATACTTTGCATAGAGCTTCTCCTTGCACAAAGTCTCTAGTACAGTTCTTAAATGCTCCTCATGATCCTCCTTTGTTTTGGAGTATATTAGAATGTCATCTATAAATACTACCACAAATTTTTTGAGGTAATGCCTAAACACTATATTAATTAAGTCCATGAAGATTTCTGGAGCATTAGTGAGTCCGAAAGGCATTAATATGAATTAATAGAGCCCGTATCTTGTGCGAAAAGCAGTCTTGGGGATGTCTTCCTTCTTCACCCTTACATGATAATATCCCAACCGCAAGTCCACCTTGGAGAAGTATTTTTCTCCACACAACTAATCAAACAAGTCCTCGATCCATGGAAGAGGATACTTGTTCTTTATCATGATTTTGTTATGTTCACGATAATCGATGCAAAGACACATTGACCCATCCATCTTCTTGACGAAGAGGACTAGTGCACCCCATGGTGAAGCACTTGGGCATATAAACCCTTTATCCAGATTCTCCTATAGTTGTTTCTTTAGCTCTTCAAGCTCAAAAACAACCATTCTATACGGATTCTTGGATATTGGTAATGCCCCGGGTATAAGTTCAATTGAAAACTCAACATCTCGTCTATGAGGAAGGATAGGTAGTTCCTCAGGAAACACTTTAGCGAATTCCCTCACAATTGGCATTTCTTCAAGGATGGTTTCTTCCTTTGACTCAATCATCTGAGCCAGATACGCGTGATCATAGGGCAGTAATATCCATGCTTGAGATGATGGATCTAAAGGAGATTCATCTTCCTCCTTACACTTGTAAAGAATCGGGGGTCGATTCTCCATATGGATTGTGACTTGACTCTCCCGAAAATTTATGTTTGCTCTATATAAGGAAAGCCAATCCTTGCCAAGAATTGCATCAAATTCCACCATATAGAGTATGACAAGGTTTTCTGAGAAATTAAATCAACAGATTATAATAGGGGAGTACTTATATTAATGGGATGCAATGATTTCCCCATATTCCGTACTCACTGACATCTTCACTTCCATGATTTGTGGTGGTGCTGGGATTATTCTACTAAACTTTAGAGATATAAAAGAATGAATAGAACCTGAATTAAAAAGTATGTTCGCTATTCTTGAATGAATAACTTGAATACCTATCACCACTTCATTGTCGGGGTTCAATTCGGCAGAAGTGATGGCAAAAGATCTTCCTTGATCCCTTGGAGGTTGTTGGTTGCCTGCGAAAAACCTTTGGATTAGGGCATTGATTTGCAAAATGACCAGCTTCTTTGCATTTGTATCATTTAACAACACATTGAGGTTCGAACATAGTGTTCCTCTCCTCTGTTGTAGCCGCATGGCTTTATTGCCAATAGTTAATAGCTAGGTTCCCTTCCCTTCCACACCTGAAGGATTTCATCGTCCCCTTAAGGCAATTTCCAAGGTGCTTCTTACTGCACTTTTGGAAAGTGGGGTGCTAGATCTTCTTAGCACCGTTGGATTTAACCATCGGACCCCCAGTATTGAAGTCCACCTTACGCTTCTTGTCCCCATGATACCCCTGTGATTCTCCGATCTCCATTTTGACCTTGAGGGCACATCATACAATTTCCTCATAGCTGTCGAAGTCACGGATCACTAATGCTTTCCGCAAGCTAGGCTTCAGCCCACCAAATAAGCGGTCAACCTTGCATTCGGAGGTAACGAGAAAGCCATAAGCGTATCGTGCAAGCCTTGTGATGTTTTCTTCATACGATCCAATATATTATTCATCTTTTTTCTTGAGGGAATGGAAGTCCATTTCCATCTTAAGGCGAAGGGTGCGTGAAAATTATTTATCGAAAAACATCTTTTGTAAATCCTTCCATTCCAATGCCTTTATCTCCTCCTCAGGCTTCATATTTTTGATCAACGTCCACCATTGATCAGCTTCAACCTCCATATGATAATCCTCCAGAAGAAACTTATCTTGTTCAGAACATTGAAGGATGGAGAAGATATTTTCAATGGAGTTGATCCATTGATCAGCGATCGTGGGATCAGATGATCCACTAAAAGTAGGAGGCCTTTGCCTCAAGAAGCTCTCGATAGCAACTTCTTCTTTCTTAGGGGGGGGGGGGTTGAAAATTCTTCTTGACCCGTGTTTCTATTCAATACTTGAGTTATATGAGAGAGAAGCGTGACAAAGTTCACGATTCCTGCTCCCATTGGATTGGGCATCTCATTAGTACAATCATCACACTAATCTTCACAATGGTTGTTATCCCGAGTCCTCCTATTACCGGCCATTGGATGGAATAAAAGTAATGTTATGGGTAACACATAAAGGGTAATCCAAATATAAAAGTTGATGAATTATAAATAAACTTTTATTTCCTTAACTCATGAGTCTATAGGTTTCAATCTAGGCTTTTCATGATCTACTTTCTAAAATATATTTTTAGGGGAAATTTTTTTTATTCCCTTAATCAGGGTTTATACTAAGCTTGTGAATTTATCAAAACATATCCCCCAGGAGTGTCGTAACCAAGTGTGGAGCAAGGCCCATTGTCGTGCACCAGTAATCATTTGAGTCTAGCTCAAAGCAGTGTTTTCGGGTTTTACCCCTAGGATACATCTGTGCCAGAGCCGCCTCTACCTGCTCGTATCCAGAAATGGATTTATTTGATTAATAAACCACTTAATTAGTACTTACCAAAACTTAGAGATGTTTTTATTGTACTTAGTCTTGTCTCTAAGGCTTTACTAGGGGTTTCTAATCCTAATCCCAAAAATAACTAAACCTATCCTTTGATACCAACTATGACAACCCTGCATTTATTAAAAACATAAACATGATTTATTAAATAAAACATCACTTGATACAATAAAGAATATTGAGAGGTTTAGTGTCTTTGGGGATTAGGATTATTACATAAAAACGTAAAACATGAAATCCAACATCTTTATTGAAAACATCCTTTACATGACCACTACATTCCCTCGTACATAGAATTGCATGGGATAACTTGAGGACATGTATAAGAAAAGGGTGAGCTATAAAGCCCAGTAAGGGAGTACACATGGAATAAAATGAGGAGAAAAATACTTGTTAGTCAATAGAAATATCAATAGAGAATAAGAGAAACATGAACATAAAGGAATGATAGAGCATGATAATCATAACATGGAAATGTGGCAACAACACTTAACATGGAATTAGCATGAGCCAAGGCTCATTGCACATAGAGCATGAGTAAATCCTCATTGTACATAAAGCACAAGTAAACCGTCGTTGAACTTGAATTAGAATGAGTCAACACTCATTGCACATTACGTATCATGATATTATACTTTACCCAAAGCATTGGAGCGCTATAAGGGTGCACCCTTCTAAAACATTTCATTTCATGCATAAGTGTGCCACATGGATCATAAAACATGGATTCATTAAACATGGATTCATAAAACATAATAATTTATTCCACTATAAAGGAATATGGAATTCATACATGAAACTTTGTAATCAATATGTAAATGTTCATAAAGTTGAATACCTTTGATGGAGAAATGGGCATGGTATTCACTACACAATGACATTGGCTTAGAACATCGGCGCGATTTCGCCAGCGTAACGGCGTGACATAAGAATTCATAAAAATGGTTGATGAGAGAGAAAGGGGTTCCTCATCATATTTACAAGTAATGGGAAGTAAGGAGGTAATATAGATACATGTTCCAACAATTGTAATGGAATTTAAATTCATGATACAAAATTATTGCTTGAATGTAAAAGAGTAGAGAGTAGTTCCTTTCAGAATTATGGCATAGTAACGGGTGTTCATGAGAGGAATTTAATGAGAGAGAAAGGGGTCTCCCATAATTTAAACATAAATAGGGCAGTATGAGGGAGTTTTAGAACCATACCCCAACATTCATAATTTATATTAAAAGGAAAAAATAACTTAATGAAAATTGACAAAAATGAAAAAGGAAGAAGAACACTTACTTGGAAGTGTGCTTCCAAAGGCTTGAGAGAGGCTTGGGAGAGGCTTCTTGGGAGCTTGGGGAACCATGGGATGATTCTAGAGAGACTAGGGAATAGGTTGTACGAACTCCAAAGGTTTTGAGTGAGGAGGAAGTGGGAGCTTGGGTGGGTTTATATAGGAAAGGTGAAAGAATTCTTTATTATTTAGGTTTGGGACCCCTTATATTAAATTAATCTAAACCACAACCCATACCATGGTTTTCCCATGGTTTTTTGCATTGGGAAGAGGAAAAAAATATTTTATATGGCCAAAGTCTGATCTTCTTAAAATATTAGGGTTGCTTATGTGGAGGTGAGTCACACTCCCAGGGAAATTAATTTTAAAAGGCAAGGTGTTTAATAAGTCTTGAGGGGTCCATTAATGTTTTGAAAAGTAAGTCAAACAAACCCAAAATCACATTATTTTAATGGTAAAACATATATTTGCCGAACATAAATATTATAGTATTTTATTACATCACTATTGGGTCATTATGATGTCATAAAACACATTATATATTTAAACGGTATTTAATTTTTACCCAAAAATTTGACTGTCTCATAAAATTATGAAAAATTCACCATTGGATAATATCAACATCCTGATTCCAGAAATAACATTTATTTCATCTAAATAATTTTCTAAATATGTTAATTTTCACTTTTAAAATAAAAACAGACATTTATCCAAAATTCAGGGGTTTTGACAGAAATGGATTTCAAACCTTAATAAAAATTATAATTGCATTAATAAAATTACAAGATCATTTATATTTAATAAAAATTAATTTAATAATAATAATAATATTTTATTAAAATATTATTTAATTCAAAAATCCCTTAATTTAATAAAATATAATTCTTGAATAAAAAATAACTACAAAAGTATTTGTACTTTAAAAACTATTTACAATGTATCAATAATGACAAGAAAGTATATCCATTATTATATATAAAATTAATGTACATAGTACTATCGATTTGTTACATAACCCCTTAAAACAGCCGCATAAGACCTAAGGGTAAGGTGTACAATGGTGACAGACTCTTGGGGTGGCTCAGATAACATCCCTCGAGTGGTAATTTCTATCTACTTATCCTTCTCCCGTAGACGGTCTCGTTCGAGCTTGACATGATGAAGCTCAACTTGGGCTTGGTCAAGAGTGAAGCCCAAGGATGCCACCTCTTTTCCGAGCTCCGACAAATGGGCTTTGTATGGGTCAATTCTACTAGATGAGGCCATCTCTTCCTTTTTCTGAGTAAATTTGATTTGTTAAAGCCCTATATTTATACTAATCATGTGATCACTATTCAACAGTTATATTAGAAATGGTCAAAATTCATAACATAAAACCAAAGAAGTTGACATTTTATATTAACATAAAGAGACATTTAATTAGATTAAGATGGATTTCCATTAATGAATCTTTGGGTCATTACAATATACCTATCCATTACTATATATGATATTTTAAATATAACCCTTCGTCAAAAAGTGTCTCCAAGAAAAAATCTATATGTTTATTTTTTTGGACATAAAAATTAATCATGATAATTAATATATGTGTGGTATTCATAATATCTTAATGATTCCATTTATGAAAACAAATATTTTCAGGGTCTTGAATCATTATAAATCATTATCCTAACAATAATTATTTAAAATCATAAAAATATTATTTACCTTTACTTATTATGATGGTGAAAAAATGTGTACCACATTAGAATATATTCTTAAATAAATGTAGGGAAATTCATCAATTTTCATAATTATCATGTAGAATTTTTCAATCATGGCATGTAATGAATAAAAATGAATCCATAAAAAATATCTAAGCCTCAACAACTAATCCTAAAATATAATATAACCATTGACCTTATCATGGATGGTCCTCCTTCAATGATTTAGATACCCTTAATATATAACTTCCAAAAGTAAACACATATTATAAGAGTATTATTTTTCTATACAAAAACACATACAATATTCATAAATCAATTTTTTCTCTTCATAAGGTATGACTCAACTCAATTGACCTTTTTTCTTACAAACATCACTTCAAATATTCATGGGTATAACAATCTACTTCCTAGATGTTCTTCTTCTTCAAGGCATACTAAAATTATGTTTTTCTTCACCTACTAACATGTGGTCAAAATTTAAACCCAAATATTAATTTTTATCAGAAAATATGAATATATCCATATAAAAAATCATGATATAAATTAGAAAAACATAAATAACATGAAAAATAATTTTTTATGTGGCCCTTGGTGTTATATTCAGAATCATATTATTAAATGAAAGATTTTTTTTAGTATAACTACCTTTTCATTTGGAAAACTATATGATATTACCATTTTATATATCAAAATATATATGTTAATCCAAAACATTAAATATTTTTATTCAAAATTTAAATTTAATTATAGTTAATAAACAAATAAAATTTTCTAATAGGGACCATTTTTCATATAAGGGAATGATAAAACAGGTAGGGATAGAATCCTCAAAACCAATAAAAATTAATAACTATCACATATAAATTGTAGGAAAAAATCGGGATCCACAAAAGCTTACAAACTAAAGATGTTTAATTAAACACCCATCCCCAAAAATTGGTTATATCTTTTTGGGATACTAGTGTTCACATACACAAGAAGAATGTTCAGAAATGAAGATATAAAGAAATATATGTAAGAATCATAGAGGAATCGATCAGTATGAAATAATATCCAACCATAATATAGGAAGATCCAATATGGGATAAATTAGAAAGAAGGATACATTACTAGTTCACCAATATCAACAAGTGAGGAAAAAGAGGTCTATTGGGAGTTAAAACTCATTATGGGTGATGTGGTAATTTATACATTTAAAACTGCCTGAAATGAAACCTCATGGGTGGGACATAAGGGACACTATTTGAAACTGCATGTAACTACCAATCAAAGGAATGGCCTTCCCTGATTAGAAAATTGAGCATTATTTATAAATAATGAAGGGTGAAAAATGACACTCTATTCTATGTTGGATCCAAATACTTTTGAAATGAAAATACCTAACCCTCTTTCCTTTATGATGTGGAGTCCTCAACCTTATAGTAGCCTTAACAATGAAACTGTGACCATGATTCAACAGTTCACACCACATCAATTCTGTCATATCCCATAATAAATATAAATTAGCATTCATATAAAATAATTACTTATCATTCCATTAAATAAGAGAATTATGTAGTTCCAGGATTTTCAAAAACAACCTAATGATAATAAAATAAAACACATCTAAATGCCCAAAAATAAACATAATAAATTAATAAAATTAATTATAACTTAAAATAAAATACAGTGACTTGATTGGTGTCACAATTATCCCCAACGATAAAAATTTATACAACCAAAAATTCATTAAGGCTCTATATCAATGAAAAAGAGAGTTCCAAACTCTATTATCCCAGTTACATGATCCAATATCTCATGTATATCTGAACCATTTTTCCTAAACACATAGAATATAAGAATTTATTTCAATTATAGATCCTTTATATATATATATATATATATTAATTATATGAACATTTTACTCACCAATAGTGGTGATGGATTCAACATCCAAATCCAACCACTCCAACATGAGAGGCAGATTAAAATGGATCTTCATCATCTATGAATCCTGGAACACATCTTAGAGAAATTTCAATTGATCTAGTAAATATAGACCCCATACCATATCACAAATACACTCTAAAATATCAATGGATAGGAAAAACATGGTCTTATCTTCACCTGCATACCCAAACTAATAAGTCCAAATAATGGATATATCCTAATAAACATGAATTCAAAAACAATGAAATCTAATAGATACAAGAGACTAAAGGAATAAAATTTCAGGGAAATATTATGAATCATTTACAAATTTTTATTAAACTAATCCTTTGATGATTTCTTTTAGAGGGGGATCAGTCACATAAAGAAGTTATTAATCAATATAATCTCACATAGTGGGGTCTGATATGGAATCCAAAAAAATTATTCAAAGGAAGTAATACTGATCAAATTTTGATTATTATTTTGGTATTATAACTCATCCATGGATAGATACCTCTCCCATGAACCACCAATATCAAGAAGATGATCTCAAAGGATATCATCCTTAAAACTATTCTCTCAATTACAATGAACATATTATTTTTTTGATGATATAATGATCTCAACATAATCATAGAACCCCTCATTTCATATAATATACTCAATGAATAGGATAAAAGAATAATTATCCATCATAAATGGCCTATTAGAAAAATAATGATGTTTCATGGTCTCTTTGGAATAAAAATTTCCATGATACTCCCCCTCCATCAACTCCTCATCGAATTAAACTAGGATTATTTCTAAAAAATATCTGTAATCACCCATATCAATTTCTTACCACATAAAGATAGAATCAATCCAATATTGAAATCCTCAGATCTTTCATCAACCATCCATCCTGTAATAGAATGATGATGTAACTTTATAATAGGTCATAAATGTCTGAAATTATTTATATATATAAAGAGGAATCATTATAAAAAAGAGGAAAACATGTTCATCATCTTAGTCCACCAAAATCCCTATTTGAGATTTTAAAACATCTTGGTAGAGCTATAGCAAACATTCTAACTAGAATCATATCCAGTTTCATTAAATTCTTAAATTATGTACATGTGTTGTACTGGTCGATCCATAAAATCATTAGTCAAATTGGAATGTTAAATCCAAACATTTCACACCTGCTAACCTTTTAAAACAAGGCTATGATGCTGAATATTATAATCTGAAACCTACACAA
Source organism: Viscum album (assembly GCA_963277665.1). Lineage (NCBI taxonomy): Eukaryota > Viridiplantae > Streptophyta > Magnoliopsida > Santalales > Viscaceae > Viscum > Viscum album. The sequence continues at coordinate 1,443,088,466 of OY728151.1, read as the reverse complement.
TCCAAATATGATCATCTACAGAAGGAATGTATAGAAAATATGAAATAAAATAGTTATTAATTTCAACAACATCCAAATTCAACTAAACATTTAACCTCACCATGAACCATTCATCATAATATTACTTAACGACCTTGGTTGAAATTATCCAATTAAAAGAATTAGAAATCACATTCCTACTTATTGTAATGTATTTTATATCTAAATTGATATTTTTATGTTGTAAAGACCCATAATTTTAATAAATAGATATGTCACAATAACATATGAATTTCAATAATGTTAATAATAAAAAAATATTTCCAACTATAGAGGTTTAGTATGTCAAGAGCCAAAATGAAATCCTATTATTCAAGAAATATATAAAAATTCTCCAAAAATGATTTTTCCACATAATACCTTGTTTTTACATACCCTATATTAAACCATTCTTCATCACATGGGGAGAGAAAATAAAGAAAGGGTGACCCTAGATACTCAGAAACTCTATGTATGTGAGAAATAAATGATCAATTAATAATAACACGATCATAAGGGTATGATAATAATAGTCTGAAATTATAAATCATTGTGAAATATATCATATTTCATAATCCTGATTCATGGAAAAAAACAAGGTAGTTCAAAAGACATGAAACATTAATGAATCAAAGAACATGATCTATAGGAGCATATACATATAATGAGACATATTATTGTGAAATTCATATAAGAATATAAAATAATTTATTTATTAAAGGTTCAGTGACAATATTTTCATTGTGTATTGGGTTAAATCCCAATTCCATTGTATCCATTGTCAATGCTCACTACTAATAATGTCATAGTGTAAAATGTTCTTTACTGAACTAGATTCACTCTAATTCAATTATTTCATATATAATGAGATATCCATCCATAACCATTTCATTATTGGGGTTTATAATTCAATTCCCTCACATTAGAAAAATAGTATCAGTTCCTATGTGTTACATAAGATAATAATACATTTGTAAGATATCTTAAAATATTGAAAATAAATCATTTAAATAATCATTTGAAGACATCATCATAACGTTGGATTTGGAAAATAAATTCATTTTATTAACATCTCATAATAATAAATATAAAAATCCCAATAATAAATTATAATTAAATCATTAAATCACACCCCAAAAGATATAATGTATCCTCAAATAGACGATATCATAAATAAATATTTCGAGAAAAGATCATATAGAATATTTCATAAGGAAAATGAAATTATAATTATATAATAACTTGTTTAAAATATAACAATATTTGAAAATTTAAATATTATATTTGATTTAAGAGAACTATATTAAATCATAATAGAATATTTAAATCATTGGATTGCCCTAACATTAGGGAATTATTTTCATGTGGTTTGCCTTAAAACATAGATCACTTTTACATTTTTTGGAAGAGAATCCAAAATACCTTTTTTAGAAAGTGATATGAATATTCCATATAAACCATTTGTTTTAATGTACATCTTATTAAAAAATAAATTTAAACAATATTCTGAGAATATTAAAAATATTCTTAGATTTGTTAAATTAAGTATAGACATGGACGGAAAATTCCCGACTAAAGAGAAAATAATGTTTGTTTTTCCCAAAAACTATGTCTACAAATGTTCAATTTACAAATAGTGTAACCTAATATTGATATGGTAAAATTTCATGAATAACTAGAGGAGGTTAAAATGTATTTGGTTTGGGAAATTTTGTTCTTATGATTTATCCCCAATGAACCTATAACATAAAAATTCCCAAAAATAAATGAGATTGTAAAAAAAAACCCTTATCGATTTTGTAACTTATAAAATATAATCCCCATAAAATAATAACATAAGATGTATTATTAAATATAATTAATATTATTAGAATCAATATATAACATGTCTATGGGGATATATTAACACAACATAAACATAAATTTATTTAAAACATCAAATATGTCTCAAGAAAACAATATTGAGGCATAGAACTGTTACCGCTTTGGTAATCTACGTAAAAAAAATCAAGAAATAGTTAATAATATAATATTATTTAAATGAATAAAATTTTTATTAATATAATAATATAACTCATTCATCGGATGTATATACATAAGAAAATGGAAACATGTGTTAAATATTTTATGTCTCGTAAAAAGATAAAACTGGTCCAAGAATCTCAAACATAATGTTTGACTACATTATTAAGAACTATTATATACAGTATAATAAATTTAAATTTATTATAATTTTATAAAACAATAATTTATATATTTTTAATATCACTCATGAACCCTTTATAACATTTTAACACCAATTTTTTAATTATTCAATTTTAAAATCATCCTTTCATCATGTTAACTGATTTATTTTTCATGGAAGATTCATAACAATAGTTCTTTTCCTTGTAATATGATATTGGATAAATTATATACTAAATCAAATTCACGATATAAATATCCTACATATTCATTATAATCATTTTTAAAATCATTTAAAACTTGTACATAAATAAAAATATTTTAAACCATTTATAAAGAATATATGAAATACATATGCCTGAACAATGTTTTAGTTTTAAAATGATATATATTAATGAATGATATATATTATTTTATCATTCCAAAGATATATATTTTATTATATATATGATTTTTTTAATTAAAATTTTAATTGTTATCCTCCATGTAAATAAGATATGAAAAATAAATCACATTACCTCATGGATGTGGTAGTATATAAGTACATACAATAAACATTATATTTTTTTCCCAATGATGGGGGGTTTAGAAGGGTGTTGTTATGTTATAATACAATAATAATAATTATTTCCATAATATCATATTTATATATAATACCAAAAATAATAAATATCAATGAAATATAGAGATGTAAATTGAATTATATCACTACATGGAGGCGGTAGACCACACGTACAGATAAGTGAGAGTTTCACTTCCCGTTTGATGAAAAATATGGTGAATAATGGTTGTTAAAAAATCATAATAATATGTAATTACAATTATTAAATTGATTTTCAGAGTTTTTCTATGAATACCACATATATATATATAGTAGGATTACGTTGAAATTAATTGAAATACATCTTATAGGATGATTACCACCCCTTTGATTGGCCTACATTATATCATATCTCAAGGGATAATTGAATGGTATTTTAAGAATAAAAAAATATATAATTCATTTATAGGTAATAGAGTAAGATTGTTTTTTATTTATTTGATTTGGATTTCCCAATGTTGTGAAAATAAGAGAAATGAGTGGTATCCTTTTATAATTTAAGAGATAACACATTTTGAATTTAGTAAAAGATTAAAACATAATATTGTCATTTTAAAAATTGCATCCAAATGGATAGTGATAGAGGAGTTAGATAAAATTAGGTCTAAATATTCCTATAAAATATAATTTATACCAGTTTGATTTGAAATCTTAGCCTTATCTCTTGTATTAATAACAAGAAAACATATATTTTTAATGGTTGGGGATAAAGACTCATTTTATTATTAAAGAAAAGTAATGTCCAATTTTAAATGGGGAGAGGGAGACTAATTACAAAATAAAAATAAAGTATGAATTATGAATTTAATATTTTAAATTCCATTATAATTTTTTATCTTTATGCGAAGATAAAAAATAAATATAAATAAAAATATTGATATTTTGTGATTTTCAATAATTAAAATCAATTACATGTTATTATCTAGAAAATATGATGTGATAAGGGAATGTAATATATATTGGTATATATATTTTAAATATATTCCAATAAATATACATAAATTATTGTTTTGGGTTGATTTTGTAACCTCGTTTTAATATTTTTTTACAATTTTACCATAACTGAGGTGATAAATATTCACCAACGACAGTATTCATAATGACCCAAAATAAAAGATACATATTTATCCGATATGAAAATCCATATTCCAAAAATGGTATAGTTTTTTCATGATTAAATTTATTTAATTGGTAGAATCAATTTTATTATAATGTCATGTAATCCATCAAAAAATAATTACTAGAAAAATTGAGTTTTTAAGCCTATAAATTAGTATATTTCCCAATCATGAATATTGCTGATTTAAAACGAATTATTAATATTACTGTAATATAAATTAAGTTATTTAAATTTAATACCAAATTCAAAATATAATTTTAATATAAAATATCATTATTTAATGAATAAAAAATATTTGATTCCAAAATATGCATTATTTTTTCTATTCATTGAAAAATAATTCATTTTTGAAAAATATAATAATTTCACCCTATGTTAATTTTGATGTAAAAATTATAATTTTATATTATTTAAAAAAATACAACATTTAAATTTGGATGAAATTAATTGTAATTTCATGGATGTAAATAAAAATCATATTCAAATGAAAATAAATTATTGAAGTGTAAAATGTCTTCTCTAAGAAAGAAATATTATTTACTACGACTTAATCAATAATTATTCATTGATTATGATAAGAAAAATTTATTTAATAATATGTTTACTCATATTATCATCCATTAATTCAATGGACAGTCTATAATAATTTATTCAAAATATATAATTTTTTTGAAGTTCAGTGTTGCATCTTATGCAAGCTATAATGATTTTCATTCTTTTAAATTATAATTTCAGGGTGCTAAATCTCCGCTAAAATAAATTACTTCAATTAAATATTATCTATATTATGAAAGTTTCAATATATGAATAAACCTGTATTGAAAACCAACTTCATATATTGATATAATAAATTATCCCTTGAAAAGTAAATGTTGGAATACGAAAGGTTACCTGAAATAACCCATAAATGATCTCCTAGATAAGAAGAAAATTAGTTCACAATAAAAATATATACATGGTGGGGAAAAATATTTTCCATGAACCAATATATAGTGATAATGTACATGGTAAAAAGAGCATTAGTAACTACAAAAACATAATACAATGGGAGATGAAAAGAGCATCAAATAAATAAGAAATGAATTTAATAGAATACCGGGTTTTTTTAATGATCATTTTCCTAATTTTTATGGATTATTATATTATAAATATAGAGAATAAAATAAAATGAAATTATTTTATATATTTCCATTTTATTAGAATAATTTATTCAGTAGGATGTTCATTAATTAATTTACAAATATTATCTTAATCCAATATATGAATATTAAAGAGGGATTATTCATTATTGAATCCCTGAAATTAACATTGAGTAGATCATAATATCAATAAAAAATTAATATTCATTCATTTATTATATATATATATATATACTAATACCCACAATATTATAAAAATTTACCGATTGTGGATAAAAATAATACATTAATATAAAAAACATCAATAATAACACCATTATATCAACATAATGCATTTCTTAAACTGTTAAAATTATGAAACCAATAAAATTTTTCATTCCAGATTCAAAAAACAAAATAACAAAACAATTGATCACATATTTTTTTATTATATACATTAAAAATTATCCGCTAGAAACATTAGTTATCTCTTAATTTCATATATGAAAAATTTTACTATGTTGATCATATAAACTCTTAAAACAAACTAATAACCTAAATAACCATAAAACTACATTGGAAAAAATATGCTTCAAAATATTAACAAATTATTTATTCTTTAAATAAAATCACAATATATCTTTTATATTTTATAAATAAATATAATAAATTAAAATTAATTAATGGTTAAATAAATAAAATTTCCTTATAATCTCTAAATAATAACAAGGAAACTAACATTATCCCATTTACTTTGTTAGTATGAATCATCAATTTATATAAAATAATAAATAATGACTGAACATAAGAAAAAATAAAGGGTTATATATCCTTTAATAAAGTGCTCTAAAAAATATCACCATACCACTAATTGTTTTTCTATTTATCTCTGCAATTCAATATCTATTTTCGGGTAGTAAAGAAAAACTATAGTATAATAATCCTTAAATGATTAAAGATTCATAAAACCTAAAATTCCTTGAAAAAAAACATATACAATACAATATATGATAATAAAAATATAATAATTTCACTCATTCCACATCAATAAATATCATAACATATTCCCCTCTTTAGTGTAGTAGTTAACCCATATATTATTGCAATTAATAGGGTAATTCCCATGATCCCAAGAATTAAGATATTGAATTCATTTTTAATTTATTTTTTTATCACCATTAAATCCACACTGAAAAAATAATACCCTTCTTTTGAGATATTATAATTTTTTTCCCTTCACGCAATAATGATAGGAATAAAAGTAATAATTGATACCACTATGGTTATTACATCTTGAATATTCATAAATGTCCAGTATTCTCTTATTATATTCCATATAAGACTCACTAACCATTACATTTTTAATCTTATATCACTGTAGATTATTAATTAAATTCAAAACTATTCACCTAATAGTTCAAATTTCATTAATTGTATTATAAGAAAAATTGGTCCTTTTTCTTATCATATTTTTAAGTAATAGGGTTCCTTCAGGTTCCAACAATTAACTGACAACAAAAATCATTTTTTTTGAAATTTTTTTTATAGGAATATACATAATCCTGAGAAATAATTTCAAGGACCTATAAATAAAGAATCATCCATTTAAATTGATGACACATTTGGTTCAACCTAAATAATTAATGGGTATCATATATTAATATCATTTATTATTGTTTAGAAATAATTTGAAAATTATCCTAAACATATCCCTTAGAGTGTCAACCCATGAGTGTAGTAGGTGCACAATCAACATACTCCATAGTGATGTTCAGGGTATACCCAGTAAACCCTTATTAGTGTTAATATATATAGATTCATTTATGACATATCCATATACAATTGTTCTATCTGTAAATCATTACATTTTAATTAAAAAATATAATATTTAAGTAATAAATATTTTACGATTTTATCTTAAACTTATATGCATTCAGAATTTTTCACCAATGATCTATGATTCGAATATCTAATGAATAATTTGAAATTCCGTATATTCCTAATATATTGACTCAGGAATTCCATAAAATCTTATCACATCTTTGTAGATGAATATTCATTAAGTTTCACAATAACACAATATCGATGCCAGTATAAGTTTTGTTTCCATGGATAATAAATACACTATTATCTTAATTTGTGAAATATCATTAATATACCCCATAATTCATTCCATTTGGTACAATTCATATATATACCTCACCTATAATATACCATCATAATCTTGGGAGTAGAAACATAAAAAAAGGTGACCGTATATGCATCGTATGGGAGTATAAGGTATATATAAATGACCAGATAATTATAACATGAGAATAATGGTGTGAGAATTTGAAAAATAACACTTCAAAAATATAAACTACATATCATATATCATATATTCAAATTTGGGAATAAATATGGGTATTTTATTTGAAATATAATAATAAATGAATCAAAGAAAATTAATTATGAATAAATAAAACTTTAACAACACATATGATTTGGGAATATTCAACTAAATAGAAAATAATTTCATTAAACAATTTAAATATCCAATACTATAGTAGTGGATTTGGTTCTATACCCATTTAATCATAACCCTTTTCATAGTTCACTCCCATGTATATAATATTTTAAAATGTCCCTTATTAAACTATGTTGAATCATCTTTTCATACATTATTATATCCTAGGATGTCAATGTTAACAAAATTTATTAGAGTAATATATAAATCCTAAACAAACCATCACATAATCATATTTAATTTATATGTGTTACATAATATATGGAAACATTCATTATATATCATAACCTAGGGAAATGAAATGTGTTTCATAAATAATTCAGTAATTCATCATAGGATAACTTGATGGAAGTAAATAGTTTTAATAATAATATTATCTTTATAATAGTAAACCATATAAAGATATAATAAGGATGATGTCCGAGGATCATTTCTCCATTAAATCATGTGAAACATAAATTTATGTTAGTATATATGAAAATAAATTTTAAAAATCACTTGGAATATTTCTAAAGGAAAACAAACTTTTCATTTTGGAATCAATTTCTGAAAATAAAAAAATTTTAAAAAATAATATAGAAATCAATTTATAATAAAATAACCATGGAATCATATAATGGAATCATCAATGATTTGATCACTCATGTTGGTGGGAAATTTGATTCATTTTAGGTACATTAAAACAATGATTCATTTCACATTTTTTGTAAAAATTTAAAAGTAACTAACATTGAATATATAAGAATACTAATATTAATTAATTTTATAAATATGTAACATATGTAAAATGTAATATAATATTACTAGGATAATACTAAATTATTTCAAGATAATCATTTACTGAAAACATGGACATGGAAGAAAAATATTCCACTATAAAGAAGAAAAAAATTATTATTATTTTAAATGTTCTTAATAATTTATTGTATCATTAAAGAGAAAACATTATTATTAAATCATAAGTACATGAACAAAAATAGTATAAAAATTTAATATTTTTAAATAAAATTATTCTATAATATTTCCCCGAAATGAAACTTTAATATAAATAATGTTGAAATAAAAATATATTGAAATATCAAACCCTTACAACATTGGTGACTTTTAAATGAAACATAAAATTCAATTTATATAATTATAATCATGATATAATATTTATTAGGATTATTATTTAATCCCCATAATCCTAAATAAATGTATAATGTAAATCATGAATCAACAATACAATATTAAGATGAAGTAGTATTATTGATTTAGTAACATATGAATCAACAACACGTAAATGAGAGATCATTATATGTTTTTTTAAATCCGTAAAATTAAAAATTATATATTCATAAAATTATTTCCTGGAATGTATATACACCCCAAATGGGAAATGAGTGGTGAATATTTTATGTGTCACTTATAAATAAAAGATAGATGAAGATCCATTTCCTAAATTTTTAATTTATTTAAATCCACTAGATAATCTATTGTAATAAATTAATAATTGTTATAGTTACATAAAATATTTAATTCTAAAATAATAATTTCATAGATGATATATTAAAAACATTTCAACACCCATTTCCTAATAATTAGTAATTAAAATCATCAATTTATAGTGTAAACAACTTTATTTTTCATTTAAGTTTCATATAAATATTTCTAATACTTACACATTAATCTTAGTTACAAGATATAAATTAATTTAATAGTTATATAAATATCATAACATTTAATTATATAAATATTTAGAATCATTCATAAATATTAGAGATATAAAAATTATTTATACTATTCATGGAGATGAAATTTCATATTTACGAAAAGATGATGTTTTCATTTTCAATGGAAAATAATTAAAATATGATAGATACAATTTTATAAATAAAGAAAAATTATTATATCATTAATTTAATATTTATATAGATTTAAAAAATTAATACTACCATCTAAGTAATACATAAATGAAAAATGAATCACATCGCTTCATTGGTTATAGTCCAGTTGTATGGATGAGATACACTATAATTTTTCAATGGATAGGAATGTAGGAAGTTAGATATTATATTATAATTCCATGTGTATTTTAATCTAATAAATATCATATACAATCATAATAACCATCATAGTAACAATCAATGAATTAAGAGGATGTAAAATGTATTGTATTTCTATTTGGTTGTAATAGTCCACATATTGGAACAATAGATACTTTCACATCCCATTTCAAGTAAAATAAATTAAATAATGGTGGTTAGATAATGATAATTGAATTTATGAATATTTATGATTCATACTATGTTAATTAATGAATAATTATATATTTTTATTGGAGATAAAAGGATAAATAAATTGAATGTGGCAGTGTTGGAAAATTACTTCTCTTTTAGTTCACATAATTTATTTCATTTTTATGGACTATTAGAATTGAATTTAAGAAAAAAAGAACCTCCAAAATTGTTTTTATGGAATTTTATAAGTGATTTATGTATATTTAAGTTGATCTAGATGGCTCATTTTTTTTAAATATTAAGAAATGGTCTCATGTTTTATTTAGGGGATCAGACACACTTTGAATTTATTAAATTATTAAAATATAACAATATCATACTTAAAAAATACTAATAAATGGAAATATTTTTTAATATGGGATATTCTGAAGTGGAATTATATATATATATATATAAGAGGATTTATACTTTTTTAAAATTGAATTATATGATAATATCTTGGTTTATCCCCAAGTAATACCATTTTTACATTAATCATGACAATGAATTTTTCAGTCCTAAAGGGTTATAATTTCACATATAATGTAAAAATAGATTATAAATGTCCCATGGATGAAATTATATTACATTTATAATCGCATATATTCTTATAAAATATTTTTCATAAATAATGCAATAAAATATTATTTTTCTTATACTTTTAACGGTTTTAATTTTAATGGTATTCATTTTATTTGAAATCAAAGACCTAATGATAACACATAAATTAGAATAAAAAATATACCCAAAAATTATACATTGTTAATAGCCTAAAAATTTATGCGACACCTTCATTCAATGAAAAATATTACATGTGATATTTTATATCATTTCTTTTTAATTAATTGTTGCATGTACAACCATTTTGTTAGTGTTATGACAACATGTAAGGTAATAATAAAATATAAGAAGAATAAAAATAAATAAAAATCATAATATAAAAGTTATAACTTTTAAAATAAAATTTTACCTTCACTTATTATATATTCCAATCCCTATGAGAACATATAAAAGAAATTTAAAGGAAGAGGGCGACCTTATTCAATTTTCATTCCATAAAATAATATAAATTTAATTATATAGGATAAATATCACTAAAATTAAATATATTATAATTTATTATGGGAATGGTCAAATATATCCCATATAATTAATTAATGGAAAATATTAGGTTTTATTTTGGGAGCTTATCTCTTAGTTTGAACCATCATGGACACATTTGACACTAACTGAGGAGACAAACATTTACCCCAATCACTAATCATAATGGTAAAAGAAAGATATTTATAAAATTGGAACCTAATGATTTATAATATGGAATAATTAATTGTAGATTTAGTTTCTCATAATAGCATGAATACATTTTAAAATAAATGTGTAAACTGTCATGAAATATAATTTGTAGAATAAAAGCGTTTTTCAGTATAAAAATAAATTATATCACAATTATGAATATTTCTATTGAAAATGTAATTATTTATATTATATTAAATAACGGTGATAATATTAAACAATAATAAAAATAATAAAAATATATTGATCATTTTAAATTAATTTATTTAATTAAAAGAAATTTGAGTATTTAAAAAATCGGTATTTATTTCCTATTAACTAAAAAATAAATCATTTTATTAAAATCCCAAAATATAACCCAATGATAATTTTTATTTTATAATTTTAAAAGAATTATTAATTTTTAAAAAATTAATTTTTTATAATTTTTTTGAAACGAGTTAAAATGTTTTTTTTCATAAAATGAAATCAAAATCACTTTTGATGAAAATGTATTCTTGAAGATTAAAATTACTTAATTAAAATGATTTTTAATTTCCATGGTATAAATAATTGATTTTTTTATTATGGAAATTATATATTTATTTCAAATTTTTTTTATCATATTAATACCAAATAATTAAATGGATATGTTATAATAATATTTCTATAATATATCATAATATCAATAATGATAGGTGTGCTATGTTAAGAAACCTACAGAAATTGTTATTTTTAGTTTTTTTTGGGTTTTATAGAATGTATTCCTCTAAACATATTTATTGATTAATTAGGGATATATATGCTGTAATATATATTATACTTGATTTATTTAATTATATCATAAATTTCTCTCAGAAAATGTAATGGTACCATGTTTATAGGACATGCATTTTAACTACTCTCATGCTATTGTGGGGGGTAGTAATTCTTCTTATTTGGGAATAAAATGGTGAGATCCAAAGTTGAGAGAATATATATCTTCCATAAACCCACACTCCATCCATATAGTAGACTCATAAAAAAAACTACACATCTCATACTAGGATTGGGAAGAATTTAATGTGAAGATGATGTCTTCCATGACAACAGTTTCATAAATGGTCTTCATAACTTCTCAACCCAATCAAATGTCACTATCATCTAAATTAATGTTTTCAATTGAGATTCCAATATTGAGAAGTCTTATGAAAATTACTTGTAGTACATAACCAATCATAAAAAACATGAAATCTATATTATTTTAAAGGGATTATACTTCGTATCAATACATGTACCATATTATGATCAAATTCTATTACCATATTTGAAACCATAAGAACCAATAACGTCACTTCCCAGATCCATAACTGGAAATTATGTTGCCTAGATAACTAGAGTAGTTCCCATGGGATTTTAAAAATAATTCCATCATAGTTCTCATACTCCTCCATCATCTTATCTTACACCACTATATAATCCAAAAAACACTATAAATAAGTATATATAGTTATGAATGATTCACTTTATAAAATATATCGGAAATTAGTTGTTTTTTATAACACCCCGAGACAATAAATGAAAACCAATATGTTTTTAGGTTATAAGAGACACAAAACTGAGATTAAATAAAATATAAAGCATATTATTTAAATATAACCATTTTAACATAACATGTTATGAATATTATATAATGGTACTAATAAATACAATGGTAACCATCTACTCTTAAAAAATAAGTACATAATTTGTTGTAATGTAACATTATGCTAAAAAATACAATTTTTTCAAAAATGATTTTTAATAATTATTATGTCCATCTAATATAATGAATTTATAATATATTCAGAAATTTTATTTTATAAGCTGTATTCCATTTTTCAAATAAATATGTCAAAAATTTTCATATTGTGAATTTTTCAGAATTCGATTATAAAATATTTTTTTATGAATAGTGAAATGTAGATAAATTTATTATAAAAGGACACTTCCATTAAAATAATTTTCAATGTTACATGTTTTTAAATGATTTTAAAAGTAATTTTTATTTTGTTATATTATTATTAATCCAACTTATATCATTGGAATATGTTTATAAAAAAATGTTATTTTTTTTATATTTATGAAAACGTTTTATTTTGAAAACCATTTTATATAATATTTACAAATTTAATTATAAATTATATTCATCAATATATTTGAATTGAATTTTTTAAAATAGATTTCATACTATTAATTAGCATAATTAATATTAGATAATAATCCCAAATTAAGTTTTTGTCATAATAAATATAAATTTTTATAAGAATATGTTACTACGGTTAAGAGTAAGACATTTTTAATGAGGGTAAAACAAAATAGATAAGGGTTTTCACATACCAAAATAATTTCTGAATTATAATCGATCGAATAGAATTTACTCATGATCATCTAATTATTTTCAGTATTCCATTTGGAGTCATATTTCCATTATTACGAACACTATAATAGATTAGGTGATGAAAAGGATAAAATGACACTTTGTTACATTTAAAAATATCTCATGTTTTTGTAGAGGGATAAAATGGGGGTATTATTGGTTATAAATATTAAACATAATTATAAATTTATTTTATTTAATATTTCAATTTATTTCTAATTTTTATTAATTGTATAATTTCCTTAAATACAAATATAAATTTGTAATAGTAATAAATTAACTAAAAGGAAAATGAGAAAATTTTAAAAAATTTATAGTAATATAATTAAAATAAATTATTTGTTTTCACCAGTTTTTTAGATATTTATATCATTTTTGGGTATTTTTATAGTTATATAATAAATCTCTATCCATTTCTTGAGGGTTTTATGGTCAATTTTAATGAATTGTATCCAAATTGACATTACTTTTATTATATATTTAAAAAAGTTTTTAATAAATGATTATCAATTTCTAAAAACCTAATAATATACAATTTTATCATGATATTCAATTAAATATAAACCATCAACCTCTTAATTTATTTTTTTATTTTATATGTACTTTCATTTACACTATTTAATAAAAACAGTAATTAGCACACTTAAGGTCTAAATATTGTTTTTCACATTCCATGCTCTTGTGATGAAATTAATTTTCAACATACATAAGTTTTTTGTTTTATATATGTTAATTTATATTAATATTTATTGGTTACAAATTATCTTATAGGGCTCCTTTTATTTTCAGTCTTAATGGATTAATTAATGTTGTAATACAAAAAAACATGCCACTGTGGTGACAAATAAAATTTTAAAAGTATTTAATCTTAGAGGTTCAAAGAATAACATGTTCAAAAGATTTGTATTTATAGTACTGGATGGGTAGATTGACTATATCTTCAATATTCTATATTATTTATTAATTCGTTAGGCACATGGTTTCAGAGTGACATCTTATTATTGAATAGTATGGGGTATTAGAAACATGGAGACTGTTTTCACTTAAAAAAAGACTTCACCCATCCTATAATATTCAAAATATAAAATTATTTTTAGGTAAGACATAACCTATGAATATTTAATCTTTAATTCCCTCAACATGTACTATATGCCATATTGTTGTTAGTAAAACAACCGAAAAAGGATTTTTGTTTAAAAATAAAGAGGTTAAGTGAATTAGAGTTAGCATTATTAACGGATCATTACTGTTTTTCTATTACTAATAATTAATTAAAATATTATTTTTCTATATTTATATAATTACACATGAATCTTATATATACAAATATTTAATTTTTTTAATATAATAACCTATATTGATATCCTCATCAATCAAATGAAAAACAAAACAATCATTCATTTGTAAGAAAGAATATAGCAGCATGAAGTGATGTAATTAATTTTCTATTAATAACTTTTACATATGAATGAATATATATATATATATATAATTTTTATTACATATTTATAATAATATATTAATAATATCACATCTACCTTTCTACATTGTATTTCATTGGGAAACGATAATGCCATTCCTCTCTATGTGTTGACCCCCACTTCGATGATGAAATGAGATATGTTATTTATTTTATTTTCTCATTGATAAAAATAATAATATGTTTAACAAATATATATGACATATATTATCTTGAAATTATTTTTTGAAGGTGAATTCCAGTATACCTTACTTTCGTTCCATCAGCCGAGAAAATTGAAATATGCATCATTTGTATGTACAACATATCATATCCATGAATTATTTTTTTAATTTCATTATCTATATTATTTATTGATGACTAAAAAATTATATATAATGAATATATATGAGAATAATATCAGCATTATAATTCTTGAAATGCTGGAATAATTATTAAATTACCATGACCAAAAATAAACAAACAAAAAACATACAAGGAAAAAATACTTATCACCAGGGAAATAAATAATTTATAAAAAATTATTAATAAATAAACTATGAAATATTATTCATAAAAAAATTTATTATATTATAATAATTTTCATTATTCTAGTGTACAAGTAAAATAAATATAGATTTACTATATAGGAGGTTATTGCGCTTTCGAGGACAGTGGAACTTATGGTAAGGGATTTTTCGTCTCACATTTATTTCCATGGGACTGACTCCATATTCAAATATTTTTTCATTTTGTGGTGTATATACATCTAATGAATGTATTTTAAAATTATTCTAATAATTATTATGTTTTATACATTTCCATACATGTTTATTTGTTTCATTGGTCTTACATTTCAAATGTCACTAAAGTAGTAAGGATTTATGTGACTATATTATTATTTAATGATATTGTTTTATTATTTTTATGATGATAAAATTAAATATTCAACCTCTATTGAAAATAATAAAATTTATTATCCTCTTATTATTCATGGATAATAAATTTTTATTTTATTTTCTTCTTAAAAATTATTGGGACCAAAACTATTATAAAAAAAAATTTATTTTTCTCTTCAGTTTAATGTCAGTTTTCTTCCATATCCATGTTTTCAAATAATTGATAAAATAATATTTTATTTATTAATTAATGATTTGTGATGAAAAGTTTATCCGTGTTTAATTTTTTTGATAAAAGTGTGTATGATTAATTTTCTAATAAATTTCTAGATGAGACAGATTAGAATTTTTAGTTAATATATGAATAGAATAATCATTTTAACCTATAAATAATTAATATATTTTCTCAAAATCATTATATCTCACTAATTTAAATCATTATTTTGGTATTATCAACCAAAAATTCAATGAAATTTATTTTTTAAATTTTTTGAATTCTCTAGTATTTCTATTTTTTTCCATTACGAGAATCGTATTTTCCTAAAAATTATTTGAGATGATATTTTTTTGTTACTTGTATTCATAAATTATAAAAAAACTCATTCAATATATTCCCTAATAGTTATATTATCCAATGATATAATTCTTATTCAATCTCTTCAATGATTAGGATTTTGATGAAAATATTATTATAAGGACTGGTTCCTTCCCACAGGTTATAATATCTTGAAATATTTTTTGAAACTATTTCCTTATTGTAGGTTATGATATAATGATTGATTTTAGGGAAAAAATATGTGTTATCATAATTACGTAAAATGTGGGCCCAAAATTATATATATATATATATATTTGGTAATTAATAATGATATCTATGATCAAAGGATACAAGAAATGTTATCCCATTCCAGAAATGAGAGGGTATATGGGAGGAGAACCCAGCCCCAAAAAAGGTTACAGATGATGTTATAAATTTCACAATAGATAGTACATGTGATTTTATCTCAGACCCTTAGTTAGTATATGAGTGGTTATCCCATGCATAATATTATGTTAATGTCTGGGTAGTTATCATTGAAACAGTTTTGTTATGCTTATCTACATTCAATAAGTCCATGTATTATTCCAATTTAATGGTCTCATTGATCATATTATTTGATTTAATTATGATTATTGAGTTACTAATTACTATAAATTATTATATGACCCAATATTATGAGATTTGATATGTATGGTATGGTTTTAAAATCTGATGGTTAATTTTTAAAACCCTTATACTTATTTTATACTTATGTAATCATTGATATTTCTCTGGTTTAAATTTACTCAAAATTAATGATCACTCATCCTTATGATTCCTTTCCCCATTTTATTATGTATAGTTTTTTGTATGACATGTTTTTGAGGGGTGATAGTTATGAACAACATAGTGGGATATGATGTATTTTAGTTATGAAAAAATTATTTATAATTACATGTTTTTAATGATTGACCTATATGATTTGGGAATGGATCATTTGGTTATATTATTATTATAAATATCATAAGTTGTTATATCTATATATGAATGTGTGGAACACAATAACGAGAATCATAGAACAGTTTTTTTACACATTGGAAACTAGGATGAGAACACATTACTAATAACCCTTCGGATAATCCAATGTATAAGAGAATTTTGAATGTTATGGAAGAGAAAAGAGTGTGGTTTTCAGAAGAAATTACATCCCTATGTAGATTCTATAATGGTTGTGGATTTTTAATAATTATACATAAAAGTAATAAACTTGAAAAGGGAACATTAGTATTTGACAACATCATAGTCTATGACAATGGGCCTTGCTACAAACATGTTTTGAAACTCTTGATAGATATGTTTATTTTTGAAATTATATAAAAATTATGAAATATCATGAATGATTTGTATAGATGATGGATATTTATAACCAATGGAAAACATAAGGTGTTATAGAATAAAAATATAGTTTCATGATTTAGAGAACCAATAAATGAATTTTCATGATTATGTATTTTTCCACAATTATCATTGTTCCTCGTACTATTCTATTTGATTTTATAAAATGGATATATCCAAGAGGAAAAATGATAGAAATGAATGGGATAGACAATGTGGTTATTAAAAGGAATCAAATATAATGATAACTGGAACGAATGATATTTCCATGATCCCAAATTAGTTATCTTGATATATGATTAACAAACTGAATTTCTGTGAGATTCCTAAAACATAAAATAATAATAAGATGGAATTTTATGAAGGTTCAGGTAGTTATGAGAGTAGTGAAAATAATTCACAGTTTCCCTCCTTCTATGAATATAAGAAGAATCTCTTTGGTTGATATACCAATGTAAGGAAAATATTTTTTGTATTATAAGATGAAGGTCAAGGAGAATTGTGTAACAGATGAGATAAATATCTCAAGTATGAAAAATTTTGGAATTATTTTCGTAAATTCCTTATATCAAGTATTATTATTGAAACCAATAAAATATATATGATATAATAATCATTTAAATGGAAGGATTTAAGTGGTTATGTATTTTTATTTTATATTAATATTGTATAAGTTTTATATCAATTAACGTTCTGTTATATGAATCAATAATCAACTAAGGATTTTTATGATTTACTTTTCCTTATGGATTTTAAATAAACTTTTTAAGGCTACTGATGAACTAGAATTTTTTTAATGGAAATGTGATATTTTATGTTAAATACACGATGGGAGGAATTAAAAATCTTAAATGTGCTAGATATTCATGAAATAATGTTTACATTGGATAAAAATATGAGTAACATTAATTAAGAAAATGTGATAGTATTGATGTGAAAAAAATAAGTTATTTGTTTGAGAATTAATTTATAACGGAGTAAAATACTTTTTATGTTTTATTGAATATATTTTTTCATATTAAATTTTATTTATGAAATAATTGTATAATTAATTTATTGGAGAATTTAATTTTCCATTAATTATTTATGGTGATCAAGGTATTCAAATATTCAGTATGTTTAATAACGATTTACATTTTTATGTTCATAGTATTATTGCTTATTTTAAAAATTTAGTGTCCTTGTCAATAATTTTTTGAATTTTGAATGTGGTAATACATATGTTAAATTATTTTTGTGGATAAATACTTCTGAAAGGAATTATGATGATCTTTGGGTGTTACTATTGAGGTTTTAGAGATTAATATATTATATTGGATAATATGTGATAACCATTTTGTCTTTTTAAAATATTTAGAGAAAAAGGTAATAATTTTAAATTATAATTGATTGTATGATCTATTAGTAGATAATTATAGTAAACTACGTATAAAAATTCATATTGTATATTTATGTCGAATAGTTTCTAATAATGTTGAAATTGATCTAAACAAAACAAAATCATGAAATTGTGTTTATGATATGTAATGAAATCAATTAAGTATATATTTTATGTTAACTATATTTTTTCCTAAATGAATGCACGATAATAGGAAAATTATCATGATATAAAAATTTATACTAGAACCTAAAATTTTGATAAATTAATTTTTTTTTGAAAAATCAAAGATTTGTATATTTGGGTTCAATAACCGTATCTTAACTTTATTCTCTTCCACATTAAACGAGTCTATGTGTGTTAAATATATCATTATTGTTCATATATTCAATTAACACAATTTTTTCCAACCTGGAATCCAATTTCTGTGTAATTATAAATTAAATTCATACTACCCTTTCACTTTTTTCAAGTGCATGGTTTATTAATTATTTTCACAATATTGGATTTCAAAAATGGGATTCTTAAATATCAATCACATTATTATTATTTTAATTATTTTAAAATAGCTAGGATTAAATTTATTAATTGGGGGATATAATTTATCAATCTTATAATGTTAATGAAAATCATTTTGTACGATATGCTATATGACATCCAACACCAAGAATTAATGACCTGCCAAATATATTATTTTAATTATACTATTATAGACTACTCATTGAATTATAATTTATAAACAGTATTCACTATGTTATGAAATATATATATAAGGGTCATAATAAATAAAAGATATTTATTAATTATTAATAAATAAGAACAAATTTTTTGGTACCATCAACTTCTGTTTGAATAATTAATTTTCTATGGAAATTATGTTAAATTCATTCCTAATCAATTTAAATAACAAATTTATAAATATTTTACAAATTTTATTTCATAAAAATTCTTTAAATTTTTAAATAAATATGTATAGAATATTTTAGAGTGGTGTTATGAGTATTCTATGAATAAAATATATTTTAAATGAATCATGAAAATTACAGATTTTTGTTTGGAATTTTCATTTAGTTTAAAAGGACAAACAAAGATACATATTGTTTAATTTTTTTTAAAAATTAAAATCAGTATAATTATATAAAATTAGAAAAAATATAGATAATAAGAACAATTTTCATTTTTATTTTTGAGATAAATTATTTTTATATTTAAGAAAATAGTTTCTAAAAAAACTACTTTTTAATAATGTCTATGAGTTTAATTTTAAATTATATTCTACCAATTATATGAATTGAATTTTATAAAATGGAATACTTAAATAGAATCAAAATAATTAAATTTAGGAAATAATGATTAATTAATTTTTATTCATAATGAATTGAAAAAATAGTAAAAATCAGTTACCACAGCTAATGGTAAAACAAGTTAAGTTGAGGCTAAACTAAATGTATAATTGTTTAAATGAAATAAAATAATATTTAGTTTTTATTATATGGAAATATTTTTTCCAAATATGATTTAATTCCATTAATGTTCCATTTTGGAGCTATATTTCAATGATTATATTTTCCTAATATTTAAGGTAAGGAAAATGAAAAAATTTCACTCTCTTGCTTTTTAAAATATCTTTTGTGTTCACATAGACAAAAAATGTAATGTTTTTTTATAAATATTAATATAATGGATTTTTTTATATTTTTAATTTATTTATAATTTTTATTTATGAAATAATTGTTTTATATTATTTCACTATGTAGATGTATTAATTAGTTAATTTTAAGGAAAACATATTACATATTTATAGAAGAAATAATAGTAGTATAATTAGAAAAAAGAGTTTTTTCCAATTTTTTGTTGAAATGAATAAAATTTTAGTGATTTTCAAATGAATATATTAATATTTCAAAATTTCCAAGAAGATTATAATGCTAAATTAAATTAATTGTTTCAAATTTGATAGAATTGATATTTTATAATATATAAATATATATTAAATGGATTAAATTTTCTAAAAATATTATGTTCTACAATGTGAATAGGGCACAGTTGAGAATATCAATCATGATCGATTTATGGGATGTTTGAACTTGTATTGGATTTTTACATGTCTATAATGTGTAAAAACATTAATTAATGAAAATATGGTTAAAACGAGATTTAACAAGTTATATACACCTGCATAGAATTATTTTCCACACACATAGGCAGTTTATTTGATATATTGGATAAAATATATATAAAATTTCATTAAAAATTTAATATAACCATCATTTTAATTTTCTTCTTATTAAATATATTTTCTATCTAAAAAAGAAACTCCGAGTGGCAAAAACTAAAATGGTGAAAGTAAGTAAAACAAGAGGTCAATAGAATAAAATGTCCCATTTTATATTTTAGAGGTTTGAATTGACTATATATTCCCCACAATCCATTATTTATAAATTTATAATGTTCATAAATTGATATTCACTTCCATTTAATGATGTTTGGGGTATTTTAAAGGATGTTCATATTTATCACAAATAAAAATCATCTCCTTTGTTATCTATATCACACTTATAAATCCAATTTTTTGATTAAATAAATATTCATAATCCTACCATACATACCTTATCTCATTTTAGAGACAATATTTTAATTAGTAAATCATATTATGAAGGTCTTTGGTAACATTCTAAAGAGGGTTTTTAGACAGAATAGTTCATTCATAAATGAGAATTTTTATTTTATATTTTCTTCATTGTCAATCAAATATTATTCATCTATTATTAAATAATAACACCATTACATACTATATACTTATATGTTATTAAATTAAAATAATTCCCTATACACATCTCATTTTCTTTAAAATAATTAAAATCATCAATCATGTGTAGGGAGGACTACAACCTCATGAATCAGTGTGATTCCTCCCCCATCACGACCTATAAAGGGTGGATGAAATGAATGATTTAATATATATATATATATAATTATTATTAAATAATTACTATTTTAATTTTAATACAACTTATACCTTCTTACCTTCCAATCCATTTAAAAACTATAATATCACATTTTATTATATGTGGTCATTCATCTTAACAAAGTAATGAGAATTTTTACTAAATTTATTTTTACATAGTTGATTATATGTATAAAGTTAATAAAAATATATTATATATTTGATATAAAAAATTTCATATATAAGTTAACTCATATTTACCTTTCTTTAATTTTACCCATCAATAAAAAGTAACATCATTCAAGTGTATTTGGGACCAATCTTCTCCATGAATGATGTAATTTATTTCTTTATATCTATATTTTTTCGATGAAACAAACTTTTTAAAAAATGAATATAACTAATTTTTATATCATGATAATAATTATAAAGATTATTAAACCATGATAAAATTTGAAGAACCAAAAACATTAGAGACAAAACTACATAAAACATGTAATTGTTAACAAAATGAAATGTTGATTTTAATATGGAATTATTAATAAATTTATGTTTAAATGTAATAAATATATTTTTATAATATTATAATTATTTTATTTACTATTTTATATAATTATAATTATTTTAAATTTATTTTACACATAGTTAGAGTTCTTTCAAATCAATGACAACACGAGTTAAGGATTTTATTCATACTTTTATTTCTATGGAACACAAGCAATATTCACCATTTATTTCTTTTGTGTGGTGTATATAATACTCGTAAATTTATTTCTTAATTAATATCATTAAAATTATGGGATATAATTATCTATATATGGTTATTAATTTAACTAGTCTTATTATTAAAATTTTTCCAATGTATTAAGGATTTACGTTACAATATTAGTGTTTATCAAGATTTTTTGGTTATTAATCTAATGATTAAATTTATTTATCTACCTATAAAGAACATTATGATTATATTTTCCTTTATTATTTTTTATAGAAAATCTTTCCATTGATTTTATACTTTAATGATCTCAATATTTAACAAGAACATTTTAGGAAAAATAGACTTTATTTCTCTCTTCGGTTGAATATATCATTTCATCCATATACTTGTTCTGTACAAAAAACTTAAATAACTTTTTTCAGATTCCAAAATAATTTATAATTCAATCTTTAGCGATGATTTATTCATTTTATAAGATTGTTTAAAATGAATTCAATTTTCATTTTCTGGATATGGTACTTTTGAATTTCTTATGAAATTTTAATGGAAGTATTATTTTAATGTGTACGACATAAATAGATGTTCTCTACATCATGAATAATTAGGGATTTTAATAATAAATTACATGTTATCATTGTTTTTATATAATAATATGTCTGTATTAATATTTTTGAAATTTTTATATTTTCAAAATGGAAAGGGTATTAACTACTAGAACATATATAATGGTCATTTAATGGAATATCTATTCATCAATAACAATAGACATTAATTATTATAATTTTATTATATGGATATTATCCCATTATACAAAACAAATTTTTTATGTATATTTCATCATTTTTATGACAAGATATCTATGATACCCGGTTCATTCCAACAAGAAATGTAATGATGAAATATCTATAACCCCATTTTCATATCATTAAATAATGAGTGGTTTCATAGTATATGCATGTATGATATTAATTATTTGAATGGTGGGACCATAATTATATAGACTTATAATGAATTGGGTAATGATTAATTACCTATTTACTAAAATTGTACATGGTAACTTTTCCTATGAATGAATAGAGGGTATACGAGAGGTTATCATAAGACCAAAATAAGATGGAACATTGGGGGCTATCACAATCCCAATGAAGATACACTAGATGTTATCCAAATATTAAAGTAAGTAAATGGCGTTTTATCCATATCATAACATGTTAAAAATTACTTTTATTATATCCTTAATATTATATTATATATATATGTGTGACTGTGTCTGTGTTTCACAAATCTCTATCTTATGAATATTTTATGATCTTATATCATAAATTATTTGATTCATTTATGAATAATGTCTTATGAACTTCCATGATTTGCTCCATGAGTCAATAGTTTCATCAACGATATGCATGGTACGGTTTTGAGATGTTAATGTGATGTTCTCATTCACTTATTCACATGTTACACTCAAGTGATTTCTGAAATATCCATTATTTTCCCTTACTAATAAAATGATAGAACACATTTTCATGTTAATTTTCCATAGGTTATGAATAAATTTATAATGTATGACAAGTCTATGAAGGGTATTCTTTTTGAATAAATTATTTGGACATGTATCTATCTTAAGAAACATTTGATTATGTGTTCATGTTTGTGAAAAATATATGAACAATTTGATAATGGAATTGATCGTTAGAATTACCACATGCTCTAAATTCAGTTACATTCTCCAAAATGTGGCCATATGAATACCTAATTAACTAATTCCTAGTACATACTATCCTAGTCTAACAAAATATTAAAAGACTGCTAGGAACCCTTAATTTTATTAATAATTCCATCAATCCATGTTAATGAGAATTTATTATTAATGGTAACATGTTTGCGATTTTAATAATCAATACATAGATGAAGGCATTCATCTTTATTATTTTTGAAATGTGATTTTTTCCCAGTATGATATATTCTGATTTATAAACCATTGTTTTCATGATTTAATATAATAACATTAAATTACATTAACATGGGACAATCTTTCTTATAATATGATATATAGATGGGTCTACTTATATAGAGTTGATTGATAATTAATTTCATTTTCTGTTTGGGGGTAATAATTAAAAATACATTAAGAAGACAGTGATATTTCCATTTGGTAAAAAATTGATGACGAAACATGGGACTATAAACAATCACATCAAATGGAAATATATATATCTGACATGAAGGAAAATATAAATCATGAAAAATAGTTTCTCCTCCTATTCATCAAATCCAACACACCCAATATGATGTTAGTTCTCCAATCAGGAAAGTAATAGTAGATGAATTTTATTATTTTCAATAATTTTTTTAAATTGATGATCTAGTACACAATAATGATAAAGTCATATTCACCATAGTTGTTGACCAGGAAATATACCATGTATTGGTAATTGGAAATGATAACATGATAGTCATTGTATATAAGGAGGGGATCCATCATCCTTTGAAATGCAGTGCAATGATCCCATATGATTGGCAGGAGAAATAATCATAGAAACATTGAATAAATAAATTTAAATTGTATAATGCATTATAATTTGATGATATCCAATAACTCTAAATATAATGATTAAAAAAATAAATATCATACCTCTTACAGTAGATTCTCCTACATATAACCATTATTTTACCTTCATAGCCCCAAAAAGTCATTCGGGGTCATGAATAGTTTGAGAATTATTAGAAAAAGCATAATCCAATTATTAGTGAGAATATTATTCAACAGTAATCGTAATATCATATACCTTCTAAAAATATCTTCTTAATGATGATACAAAAGTACTATTTGGTACATGTATTTTAAAAAATAAATAATGGTTACATTTATGCACACACTGGTGGCCCTCTATTGGGGTTTACTGGCATATTATATTAGTGTGTCCAAATTTTCCATTGTAAAATAATTTCACTGAAGTATTCCTAGAGGGATCACAAAGTATAGTGTCGGTTGAATGGTGAGAACTCCCACATCCAAACTAATTATTATTTTCCCAACATGTTTTCTAATCGGATGAAGATAACATACTAGATAAATATATGATATAAGAACCTTATAATAAAAAAATCCTACATTTATAGTGTTTACCATGACCTATTTGTCAATAAACTCCACTTAGGTTAGTAAAAAATGAATAGTAATTGTGACACTTTCTCAGAATTCAACCCTATATTAAAGAATCAACCCTTCATTATCTAATTCATTATTTTTTTAGAATGATAGTGAAAATATGAAAACAAAGTGGTTTTCAATAGAATATATTGGTGCCCTTCCTATAGAGTCATATAATCTCAATCATTTTGAACAAATAATTTATCTTGGTAAAACTACTCATTAATTAACTTATTAAATATACTCTGTGTGAGGTATTCACATAGGATGGTATAGAAATGAGATTTCAACAACCTATTTCTAGGTACATAAAAAATATATGATGCATATATGAATAAAATTTTTATTAAAATTTTAAGTTATATGTTGATATGATTAATCATTTCCATCCAATTATTGGGAACATGAGATCAATAGTCACCATGGAAACCTGATTGGCTCTTCCAAATAAAATATGTGACATCATCTATCATTCATTCTTGTCCATTTTATTCTATGAACCCATATAATAGATGGTATAGATAATATATTTTGATAATATATGTACCTATGAGAATGATATCATGTGGGACATGATTTTTAGCTCTATCTTAAGGGATCAAAAAAACCCATTTGTGTGGTGTGATCTATAAGACATGTATAGTAAAATACCATATATACATAATTAAAGAAGTATAACCAATGTATGTGAATCTAATTACCCATAAAAATATTTACCTAGTACATTTACATATATTATTACGTGATTTTCTATTGAAATACCCATGAATTAAAATAGAAATATCATGAGGACGATTTTCATTAGAAGACATGGATCAAAATACATCATTGTGTTGCTAAAATAATTTTTTTTTCTTCTCCATAATAACATCTAAAATATTTTTTATCAACTAAAAATAAATTGCATACTATAGGTCATATAATGGAAAATTGGGTGATCTAAAAATAATAGTGATGGAATAAACAAGGAAATGAAACAAAACATGTGTTTCAAAGGTAAAACATGATATCCTAAAATATATGGCTCATATGTGTTCAAATTGGTTAATAAAATAGATAAAATTGTACCATATGATAAGGGACTCATTGAAAATTTGAATAAAACATATAACATGAAATAAAAATGTGTCAATACAATATATATATAGAATATCACATAGTGGACAAAGTCCCACAATAGACTAGGTTTTCTACCAAATCACAAACAAAATGTCCCATGCGATTGAAAAAATTACCCAATGAATTGGAGAACTATCTGGGTGAACACATTATAACATGTTCTTGATTAATTTGTTGCACATAATAATATTATATAATAATAAGTGACATAATAAATTTTCAGGGAATGAAAATGGGTCGCATAATATTTCCTCATAGAATAATCAATGTAAATCTCATAATCAAGCAATTTGAGAATTGAAATTGTGGATTTTATTTTCTACATAAAATTAAGGAATAATAATCATGGTATATATGTTAGGGACATATTTTAATAATTTTAATATAGTCTATAAAATCTAATTCTATCAAAATTAATGAAAATGACATTAAAATTGTACTTGTAAGATTTCTATAAATAAAACCCTTCCACTTGTAAATGGCATCACTAAAATCTAAAAATATTAAAAATATTATAAAACAAAATTATTTAGAAATTAATAATAAAATATATAAAATAATATTAAATGAGTTGAGTGTTCCAGAAAATAGATAAATCTATACAATCAATGATTTTAGAAGAAACATTCATTTCACATAGTTCTAATAAAGTTAAAAAAATCATTAGTTAGAAAAAATAAATAAGATTAATTTATATATTTTATATGGATGGTATGGTAATATATTATTGTTATATTAATTTAAAATTATTTTTAATATGTGGAAAAAAATTTATATATATATTAAATCTATCACCATGAACAACTGTGAGAACAGATGATGGAAAATGATTTATATTAGTTTTTGGGGATCTAGTTTTCCATACAGATGAAATATCATTTTGTTTCCCATTAGAGGGATGAGGATATTGAAAATTATTATTCTATAAAAATAAAAATAAATAATTATATAATATTTACTATTGTTTTTATATTATAATTTTCATGAAACAATTGTATATGGGAAATAAAGAAGTAAGAATAAAGTGCTCAGGGATAACGATTAACTTCTCTGATAAGAACCTAAATTCAAACCAAAGGATCGTATGGTGTGTCTTTTGGGAAAATTTAAATCTCAAGAATGGTATTATTCATGGTTGGGGGAGTTAATTTTAGTTGTTGTTTAAGAGAAATGAATTAGGAGGATTGAATAATAGAGGGGAAGGTTTCAATTTTATAATTGAGGGGCAGTGGATTTCTCTAAATAGCCAAAACTATACAATATTGGGAAGATAATCTCAAGACAGGATTCTATGAAATTGAAAAATAATGTATTGGAAGATAAAAAAGATTCTCCACAACTAAAATACTAAAATGAAACATATTAAAAATGTTTTATCCTATTTATATATATGGTTACTATCTTTTACCATTTTTTTACCACGGTAAATATTTTTTTCACTATTTTTAAATTTAACAATAAAAAAAACTTATTTTTAACATATAATATAATAAAATTATTATAATTGAAATTATATTTTTATTCTATAAAATTCAAATCATAGATGTTTCATAAGTAAATTTAATATAAAAACCACAAGTGCGACATAGTGAGGTTTTCTAAAAAATGCATTTTTTAAGGAAAAGATTACCTAATTATAACACTATGAACTGAAATAATAATTATATGAATTTAAAATAACAATTATATATATATATAAATATATATATTAAATTGACATAATTTTTAATTACAATTTATTTTAATTAATTCTAAATGAGAAACATTCAGCACATTAATATTGTTTTATAAAAATATAATTTAAACATAAGAATAAACATATATACTATAACCTTGTATAAATATTATTTAAAATAAAGTTATTTGATTAAATATAAATATATAATTATTATATTTATATTTTGTTTGGTTGAATTCTATTTTTTTGGTTTTCAAATAATCGATTATTAATGGAAAAACGGAGACCCTACAATAGAGTCATTTATGAAAACAAAACCTGAAGCATAGAAAGCTGCAAAAACCAACCCAACATTTCAAATTCAAATTTCAAGCTGTAGAATAAGATATCCAACATCGAGCCCAGCACCCACTTTCAACTCCTTGGGTTTTGTGAAATCTCGGGTCGACCAACTCATCACCTCAGCACCATCCTCGCATCATCGTTGCCTCGAAAACAGTCCGATCAGGAAGAACAGTCGAAAGAAACCATAAACACTATCGTCGATAAACCATGAAGCAAGACAGATCCAATAGTAGCCACACAAAATCATTGAAAGGGACAATAACCCAGATAAAAACATCACTGAACACCATGAACAAGATATTCCAAACCACGGGAACACCGTCGTCGTCACCACGCATCATGCCATTACTGCCGCTCAAAACCCGCTCTTCGGATGATGATCAGCCATGAATCACCGGACGCAACAATTCCTTCGACACATTGGTGTCCTTATCATCACATTGTCGTCACCGCAAAGATGAAAAAACTGAAATCCAACAAAGACAAGTCTTCTAAAAAAACCTATGACTCTCTATCAACACCTCCCAAGCCACCGTGAGAGCCTTTGCACCAGTCCATGATAGGGTCTAGAAGCGAAAGATCATGTGACAAGAGCAGAGAGGAAGAGTACAGAGACAGTAACTAGAAGCCTCTGATGAAAGAACCATCATGGAACAACCATCAAAGAATGAGGGGGATGGAACCCTAAGAGAAAGGAACAGGGGAGGGGGAATCAGGTATGAAACCCTAAGAACAAACCAACAAGAAATGATACAAGGAACATGAGAAAACAAGGAAAGAAACCACCGAACGCGATCAGAGAACCCAATCCCGGAAGATGGGAACCTTGGAAGGTAGGGGGCCGAGAATAAGGGAAATCAAAAAGAAGAACCTGGAATAAAGTATACCGAAGAAGCAGGAGAAGGATCCCTCGCCGCTGGGAGACTCTCGAAACCCTAAAAAAATATTTTTACAACTATTCAATGAATAATAATTTTTTTAGTAAAATCCTAAAATTTCACCATAAGTTATTTTGGATATAATGATATAAAAAACAATAATTATTTCATTAAATATATTTTATATAACTTATAGAAATTACTTATAATATTTTATTAATAAAAAATCAATATAATTTTTGAAGATTACATATTTTCGTAAAACAATTGACTACCAATTTTAAAATCATTTATAAATATCTCATTTAAAAAAATATTTATATCATTTTAATAAAGAATTTAATACTATTCGTACCTAATAAATTAATTTATAGGTTATAAAAGTCATATTTAAACAATTATATTTTATGTATATGTCTCGATAAATTTTATATATTTTTTGCATGTTTTATATTCGATCAAAAATAGTTTTCATGTAAAAACTCAAGGTGTTACATAATAACCTATATAGAAAATCCACTAGAATTTGAATTATTTCTGACATAAAATGGGTTTCTAATTTTCATATTCGCATTGTAGAAAACCCCTATCATAAGAAGGGTTAATAAAGCATTGTCAAAAAAGTGGAATACGGTAATATTAATGTCCTTTGAAATAAAAAATTATAATGTTTAAAAATATGAGACACTTGTTTAATTTTAAAACATGTAAATATATTAAAACATTATTTAATTATAGACAATTATAGAGATCATTTATCACATTAAATTGAATGCTCAATATATTTATAATTACAAAAAACCCATAAATTTATGATTATTTATAAGACATATATTAATAAAAGATGAATTTAATTGGATATAATTTTTTTATCAAGATCATTTTATTAGAGTTTAGGGATTCATTTACTATCATGAAAGAGAACACAAAAAATCATACCTGATATATTTTAATTTAAAAACACATCATCTTCATTACATTGTTCATTAGTAAATTTATCTTCACTACTAACTATATGAATTTAATATCCCATATATATTTTTTTATTTCTGAAGAACTAATTGATAAATTTATGGACCAAATGATACTTAAAAGATTATTATCCATTCCATATATATTAATTAAAACTATAATGGTTATCAGTACGTAATATAATACTTAAAATGAATATGAATATATAGGCCTCCAAAATTTAATATGAAAACCAAAGGCATAACAAAGATCATTTGTAAATAAATTTAACAATACTACACTTTATTTCACAGGAATTCGTGATTTATTGCATAGTTTTACACATAATTCAACCTGAGTGATTGATAATTATACTCTATTTGGGAATTAGGTACATTACATAACAACATAGCACAAAGAATACATCATCTTTATTGAAACTCTCCTTAACATGTTCTCACATAAAACTCCATGGGATAACCTAGGTACACAAATAAGAAATGGTTGAGCTATAAAGCCAAGAAAGGGAATAAAAATGGAATTACCTGAAGAAGATAATTCATGTTATATAATAGACATATCAAAGGGCCACAAAAGAAATATGAATTATAACACAATATATGGCATGATAATAGTAAAAGTGATATGTGGAATGTGAAAAAAACATTAAACACAACATCATATACCATGGTTAAGGTTAATTTCCAAGGAGTCATGGTTGAAAAATTCTAATAATGGAATAAGGTCACTACCTGTCCCAACATGACATATCAGGATACTAAACATTACCCAATGGATTAGAGGACTTCTTAATTTTTGGTGAACCCATAAAATAAATTTCATTATAATTCCTATGTGTGACATATTGATCATATAACATGGATTCATTCATTATCCAAATTTATTCAATGATCATGGAGTGTGGAATAAAAATAGGTAATATATGTGAACACATGTGATAGGAAAAGTGTATTGTTTTCACTACAAAATTGTTATGGTATGGAGAAATATGGTGAATTTTTTGTATCATAATATCTCACATATAGATTAATAGAAATGGGATAATCATTAAAAATGGTTATCTCATCATATATACATCAAATGGGTAGTAATATGGACATCAAAAACCAATCCCAACATTAGAAATTTTGAAATAGAAGGTACAAGGTAATTGAGATACTTGAATTAGGAAATGAATACATACTATATGTTGGCATGGTAACATGTGAACATAAGGGATCACAGGAGGAATAATGATAGCTAAAGGGTGATATCAGAATCTATAAGTTAAATGTAATGTAAATATAATATTTTGGGAAATATTAAATCATATGAAAATTTAATTTAGCAGACCCATCATAAACTAAGTGGTTGAAAAGAAATTATTAGAGTGAAATCTAATAAATGAGTGTGTGACTCCAAAATATTTGTAGGGGATACATAGAAGCTTTGGGGAACCTGTGGAGGACTCAAGGGAGTGGAGTAAAAATTATGGACATGATATAAGGAGTTTGAGTGAAGAGAAATGGGATGATGTATTTATTAATATAAGAAAATAGGGGGGATTTGTTTATTATTTTGGTTTTGGCCTCTACAAAACAAAATAAAAAAACAAAAAACCATCCAATAGGTTTTTTCAATGGTTACTGAAAATTGTGAGTTTTTACATTATTTCATAAGGCCTAGGTAATAAAGTAATTAAAAAATTCAATGTCTTATTTTGAGGTGATTCAAATGCTTAAAGAAATGATTTTAATGCCATAAAATATATAAGAGGTATTTAAATAATCATAATGTATTGATAATAAAAATAAGATAAACATAAATTTAAAATATTTTAAATGTAAAAAAAATTGTCATTCATGGACCCCCTTTATCATTTTTATTACATAACCTTTGTGACTTTATATAGTAAAAATATACAAAGTGTATTAATATGGTATTTATTTTTTTTTCAAAAAATTAGAAAGTCTCAGATAATTATGATAAATTCACCATCTGATAATTTCAACCATACAATTCAAAAAATAATATTAATTTTATCTAAATAATTTTCTAAATTTTTTAGTTCTCCATTCTAACGTGAAATATACATTTATTTGAAATGTAGGTTATTTGAAAACAATTGTTTTAGAACCCTTATAAAAATCTAATTTTACTCCCCAAAAATTATATGATTAATTATATTTAACAAAAATTAATTGATAATAATGTTGTAATAAAATATTATTTATTTCAAAAAACCTAATAATTCATCAAAAATAAATTTGTTAATTGAATATTTATATTATCCAAAAATTACATTTTGTGTTTTATTGAATCAAAATATAAATGATTTATAAAGTAACAATAATAAGATTAAAATATATTCATTTTTCAAAAAATAAAAATATATATACTAATATCTATACGATATTGACATATATCCCTTCAATACTCAAAAAAAACATCCTAAGGTTAAGTTTATGATCGAATATGTTTAATGAGATGCTCAAATACAAGGGGGGGAAGGTGAATTGTATACTTTAAAAATTCCTTTGGAACCATTAAAGTTGGTATAAAACATTGTTAATGAAATTTTCTTATCCATAATAAAAATGATTCATAAATTTGGCTTTTAACTTTATGAAAATTCAGTTTATCATAATTAAACAAACATTCACAAAACCTATTAATGAAACCATTTCTTATACTTCACAACATTAAGATAAAAACATAAGGATGTTTTTCTTAAAGGAAATACTCCACCTTATAGCGTATAGAATCATTAAAATAATCAGATTAACGGAATTAGAAAATATAAGAATGTTATCCATTCTAAATTTAATAAAGTTAAAATATTAGTAGAATAAAAACAACTTAAAATATAAAACACTTAACACTAATATTCTTTTTACCCAACAAGAAGGGTATCCGATAACCTTGGATAAATGATCCTTTATTTATACTTTCAAGAAAGAATGTCTTACCCAAAACAATGTATGCCCTCAGTCCAAATATCGGTATTTTCCTTGCTATCCTTATAAGCCCCTGATATAGAAGGAAATCAGAACCATTGTCTTCCAAATCTGAAAGCCCACAATCAGCACAATATGAGTCTCCCGAAAGTAAGTATGAACAAGTTCTTCAATCTCGAAAAATTTGTTCATGACATCCGCAGGATGCACTATGATTTATAAAAGAATCTCTATCTAGAAATCACTTCACAAATATTAACCACTTTTCTATTAACTGTTCATCATCGATGTACTTTTCTCATTAAAATGAACTCTGGTTTATAGGAAAATCATCTCAATGGTTAGCTCCACTCTAATGATCATATTTTCCATAAATTTCAGAGGGACCTGGATGCGTTTCAAATCGACAATGATTAGTTTGTAACAAATTGTAAAACATCATTTCATTTTTAAGAAATGATTATAATATTAATGTAAATGATAAGTATAAGAAAACATAGAATTCGATAATATTGGAATGATACATTACAAAACTCCAACATTATCAAGAAAGAGGATTCTTAAGAAAATAAAAAACATTCAGATTCAGAAAAATGGTATCAATGTTTGGGTACTTGTATTATAAAATTGGTATGACATTTTTACCAATATTATTATCAGGAAAAATGGTATCACATAGCCTTACGTAAAACAATAGGTCGAAAGATTTAGTACAAAAAATTTTTTATGATCTAAGTAAAACATAATGTTAAATATATCATAATGAAAAATATATAAGTAAAACAAAATGATAAATCTGTAATTATACATAATGAAAAATATATAAGTATAACGGAATGAATATTCTGTAAGTATAAAAGAATGATAATTATGTAGGCAAACATAATGAAAAATATGTAAGTATAACTTAATGAAAATTTTGTAAGTATAAAGGAATGAGAATTCTATAAGTACAATGGAATGGGAATTCTATAAGTACAACAGAATGAGAACTTTGTATGTAAATTTAATGAAAAATTTGGAACATAAGAAAAAGGGTTTGTGATTTTCAAAACATAAAAATATAAGGAATCGAGAAGTCATAAGGGAATGTTATCGAATCAACTGTAAAGTGTGCGGTGGTTGGACATTCATTGGGGCTATTCTGCGAATTTGTCTTGGGTTGTGATGTCGATGAAAATGAAATTTTTCCATAATTGGTTTCTCTCATGCTAATGTTATGGGATCTCAAATTGACATTGGTCAAGGTAAAATACCAAAGATCCTATATTCTTTGTAATCTCTGATAAAAGGGCTTCATAGGGAATAATCTAACTGGTTGAGGCCATCACTTCTTTCTTCTATCTGAATGTGATTTGTTAAATCCATTTATTTAAAACAACAATGTGACCAATTTACAACGATTGTATAATCAATGGTAATGATAAATAATTTTCATTGAAATACAATGGGATATAATAAAAACATAGGAGTGAATGTTATTTCTAAAATAGATGATGTTAACTATTCAGGTCATTATAATATCCTCCCTTATGAAATTTCACAGTAAATGTTCTTCCCATGATGAAATAGATGATGTTAACTATATTTAATCACCTACTATGGTTCCCAAATTTCATCTTCAAACATGTGGTTTCCCCCCAACATATGGACTAGGGTTGTTGTATTATTTCGTATAAATTTTTAACTATGACAAAATATCACCACTGGATTCTCTTCATAGTAAATATCATTCTCCAAATGTAACACATTTTGATTGAGCACATGTGAGGGGACTATTTTGTACCTCCTCAAGATGGATATATAGAATACATCATTTATTTGAGACATGTTTGGTGGGAGTTGTAGTTGATAGGCCACCATTTCGATGTGATCAAGGATCTCAAAGGGGTCGATGTGACTTGGACTAAGTTTTCCATTCTTCCCAAATATCATCACATTATTCCATATAGATATGCTGAGGAATACCATTTCTCCAACATCATTCTCTAGGTTACATTGATGATTTTCAGAAAAGTTCTTTTATTTATAGTA
Source organism: Viscum album (assembly GCA_963277665.1). Classification (NCBI taxonomy): domain Eukaryota; kingdom Viridiplantae; phylum Streptophyta; class Magnoliopsida; order Santalales; family Viscaceae; genus Viscum; species Viscum album. The sequence goes on along the minus strand of OY728151.1, from coordinate 1,443,052,565 downwards.
TGAATCCTTAATGTTCTGATGAATGGTTATAAACTTGTCCAATATTTCCCCTACCATTTCATTACCTAGTAGTTTTTTCCCCAATGTCATCCTATCATGAAATTCTCATATAAAACTTCCCATAAAGAGATTCACTAGGATCCATTTGGATGCTTATGTGTAAACTATTGTTATAAGAGAAGTAGTCCAGAGGAAGATGTTGGACCCACAATAATTTGAAGTCCACAGAACATGCTCCCAACATGTCTCCTAGATTCAAAATAAAGTACTCAGTTTGGCCATCCATTTGATGATGGAATTCCATGTTGATGTTTGAATTTGTTTTCAATATGAGTTGGAGAAACTTCTAAAACATATAGGTGAATGTATGAACTTGATCATATACTATCAATAGTGGTACTAATTATTGCATTAACACTTCTCTGATATAAAATATTGAAATTTGATCTAATGGAAAATTTTCCCACAACATCATGAAGTGTGATGTCTTTGTAAGACGATCCACCAAAATACATATATAATTATTCCCTCTGGATGTATTTAGTATATAGTTGAAAATTCCCATAGTGATGTTTTCCCATTTCCATATAGGTATGTGTAAGGGTTTCATCATCCCATTGGATTATACCTTTCCATTTTCACATGGTGGAATTCAAGTCATCATTATGTATACTCTATGATTTCTTTCTTTATATCGTTCCTCCAATAGATCTCTCATAGATCTCATTATATCATTTTGATTCTTGGGTGGATGGAGAAATTCAAACTGTGTGCATAATCAAAAAGATTCTTCTATAAAACAGTATTTGATGGTACAGAAATTTTTGACCCAGATCTCACAACCCCTTCTTCATTAACACTTATCTCCAAGGATTCACATTTTCATATAGTTTCACTTTCTTTCGAATTCTAACATCATCCCATTCCACATCCTTTATAATTTCCAAAATAGATATTAGTGCTGTCATGTGTGAAATGATTTATGAAATTACTTTATTTATAATTTCCATGTCTATCCACTTCAAGTCTTGGATTATTAGATCTTTCTAAATTATCATTATAAATAGAATTAATAGATCTTTTATATTTAGATAATTGATGACATTATTCACTTTCGTAAGATTATAATGAATTGGGTAGTCATAGTCAATAATCATCTTTAACCATCTTCACTGGTTCATATTCATCCCTTTCTATGTGAATATATATTTGAGGCCATTGTGACCCATATATATTTAATACTTATCAATAATGACATAATTTTTCTATATTTAAAAATAATGTATCAATACATATAACTCTAGATCATGTGTTGGGTATTTATTCCCATGAAAATCTTGCTTCCTTGAAGAATAGGCTATGATTATTCATTCTATATTAAAACACTGACCAATCCCTTCACCGAATGATCAATGAATACTTTGAAAAGTTCTTAACTTGTGGGTAGTGTTCTTACATTCAATTCTTTTAATCTTTCTGCAAATTCCTCATTCAATTAAAACATGACCACCTTAGGAGTTATCTTGGTTTGAGAGTTGGAAAATCATGAGAAATTTCTCAGAAATCAATGATAATACCAAGCCAATCAAATAAAACTACTGATATATGTCATTGATGTTGGCCTCATCGATATATAAACTTCTTATTTCATTTAAGGATCCATATATATAATTTTTCTTATGATGATATAACCTAATAATGAGTGTTCTATCAACCAAAATTCATATTTTTAGTAAAAGGAATAAATATTCTCCTTTTACAAGGTCTTTACAATAGTGTTCAGATACTCCTCATGCACTTCCATGGTTTTGAAGTATATTATAATATCATTTATAAATGATACAAAAAATTTTCTAGGTAATATCAAAAGACTCTAGTAATAATTTCCATAAATATTTATTAATAATTAGTGAGTCCAGATCGAATTTATTTAACTCATTGTGACATTACCATATGTGGAAAAATAGTCCTCATGATACCCTCATTCACCCTAACAATGTAATATAACGACTGAAGATCCACCATTGAGATGTATTATACTCCATGTAGGTAATTCAACATGTAATAAATATGTTGAAATAGATACTTATTAATTATCATAAAATTATTGACCTCGAGATAATAAATAAAAAGGTGCATTGACCCATCCTTCCTCTATTAAAAGAAAATTGGTGCACCCTAAGGTGAAACACTTTGGCGTAATAACACTTTATTTATATTCCCATATAGTTTGTTTGTTTATCTTCTCATGTTACATAACAACCATTCTATATGGAATCTTGTATAGTGTCATCACCCTAGGTATAAGATCAATGGAAAATTATACATCTCAATTTGGAGAAGGACAATGAAATTCATATAGAAACAGATCGGTACATTCCTTCAAAATAGGCTAGTCATCGGTATAGTTAATTCCTTAGAATAAATCATTTGAGATTGATTTGTTTTCTCAAAAGGGAATATTATCTAGGCTTGAGATTTTGGTGATGTAGAATATTCAGCCTCTTCCTTACAGTTGTACAGAATAATAGGTCAATTAACAATACAAGGACTCATTTCATTCTCATAGAAATTTATGTTAGCTTTATATAGGGAAAGAAAATCAATTTATAGAAGTGCATAAAATTCAAAAAAATGGATTATTAAAAGGTTTTCTTGTATTTTTATCACATATAATTTTATAGGGGAGGAGTTACATAATTTGAAAATAATAATTTCAACATTTTTCATTCACTGATAACTCTGCATCCATTATTGGTGGTAAATTTTGAAAAGTTATACAAAACACTTGTGATATGAAGGAATGGATTGGTCCCAAATCACCGTGTTTGTTCACTATTACTGAATCAATAATATGTTTACTTATCACTATTTGTTATCGATATCCACTATAGTCTTGGTGATGAAAAATTTTCACCCTTTCTGCCTAGTGGTTTTCTGGTTGTCTCTAAAAACCCTTGGATTATGGCATTGGTTAGAGAAGTTCCCTAGTTCCTTACATTTTAAGGAATTAAAAATGTGATAATGGTTGACTAGATAATTAATTTCCTTTGTCACATTAGTGTAATTATACTAATGGAATTCATAAGATAGGTTCCCTTTTTTTCCAAACCTAAATCATTTCCTCATTCCCTTTATGCAATTTATGGGGTCCTTCATTCTATAATATTGAAAATTAGGGTGTTGGAATTTTATGGAAAAATTATATTTATCCATCATACCAATAGAATTAAGCTCCATATTCATATTGATATCCCTATTATATGCATGAGAATCACTTATCTCTTTCTCTAATTTGAGGGAACATCAGACAATTTCCTCCAAGCTATCATAATCTTGGATAGCCTAGTCATTTCAGAGACTAGGATTTATCCCACCAAATTAGTGTTCAACATTTTATTAAGGATTAATGTAAAAATTTAGAGGTGTATCATGCACACATTTTTATGTTTTTTCTCATACTCCCTGATTGATTCGTCATCTTCTTTTTATAATGGAAATGAAATCCATTTCCATTTTATGTTGGTGACTGTGAGGAAAGTTTTTATCAGAAATCATTTTCAGAAATCCCTTATACATCATCATATTGAACTCTACCTTATTCTTTTTATTCGTGATAAATTTTCACAATTATTCATCTTCTATATCCATATGATAAATTTCTAATATTACCTTCTCTTGTTTGGAACATTGAAGAATGGATAATATATCCTCAATGGACTTGATATAATGTTCCATGATTAATTGATCATATGATCCATTGAATGTCAGAGGTTTTTTCCAATAATGTTATCAATCGCAGTGTTATCTTTCTTAGGGGGGTTTGGAAAATCATATTGATCTATGTTTCTAGTCATAACCTGATTCAGCTAAGATATAATCAACATGAAGTTCTCAATTTCCACTCATATCAAGTTCGACATCTCATTGGGTTAGTCATCACATTGCCAATATCATTTATCATTTAACTAATGACTTATATTTTTTTCCATTCACTAAAATAAATGTTAATTTAGGGTTTTTATTTTTAAAATAAAAATCCCAATAAAAGGGAATTTAATTTCAATAAATGGATAACTTATAAATTACATTTATTTCTGAAACATATGAATTTCATGGCCTCAATATGAATCATTTATAATCTATTTACTAAAATATAATCATATATGAAATGTTACTTTATTAATAGTTATTAATGATCTTTTGATTTTACTAAAACATATCCTCCAATAGTGTTAAACTAGGTGAAATGTAAGGCACATTTTCATGTACCATGTTACAATGAGTCTGGCCTAGCTCACCTTGTCAGAGTTGTTAACCCTATGTTCATCTATTCCCTAAACACATCCTCTCATAGTACACTGATAGGGATGTATTTTAATGATAAACCAATTAATATATAAATAGAAAAAATTTAAGGATATTTTCATATAGTGGGTATTATACCTAAGGCTTTCTCTAGAGTTTATCATCATAATACTGGAAATAACTAAACATCTATCTGATTCCAACTATAAAAAACCAAATCTTTTATTCACATTAATTCATTATTTTTAGGTAATACTACACTATAGATTACCAAGAATATTGAGAATTATAGATTCTTTGAGAATTAGGTACATTTCATAACATTATATGTCATGAACCAACCCATATTGGGGCTCAAGCCGCTACTACCCAAAGACAGCACCCATAAGCCAGGGCATGGCGACTAGCACCGAAGGCACAACAATCTTGGGGAGTCCATTACCTAGGAAACTATATACACACACAGAACCAAATCAATGAAAAAGTGAAGAGGAATAGAATAGAAATATAAAACACTAATACCAAAAATAAAAAAACCTATAAGCATCGACCTCTGAACAACACAAGTATAAGAAAGATAAAGCTGAAAGGAAATGTGGAAAAATTCCCACCCAACTAGAATAGTTCCACAACCTAGAAACAGGTGAAGAAGTAAAACAGGTGGGTGATTCCCACTCCTGAATTCCAAGATATGACCACCGCACACAGTCTAATCACCTCATATCTCTAAACTCCACTGATATCATGATCAACCTGTATTTCATTAGTAAGGAAACACCAAATGAGGGAAAAGCCCAAGCAGGACTATAAACAATTACATCCAATGGAAATCCATATATCTCACATGAAGGAAAATATACATAATGAAAAATAGGTTCTCCTCCTATTAATCAAATCCAACACACCCAATAAGATGTTAGTTCTCCAATCGGGAAAGTAAAAGTAGATGGATTTTATTATTTTTAATAATTTTTTTTAAATTGATGATCTAGTACACAATAATGATAAGGTCAAATAAACAATAGTTGTTGACCAATAAATCTACCATGTATTGGTAATTGGAAATGATAACATGATAGTCATTGTACATAAGGAGGGGATCCATCATCCTTTGAAATGCTGTGCAATGATCCAATATAATTGGCATGAAAAATAATCATAGTAACATTGAATCGATAAATTTTAATAGAATAATGCATTCTTTTTTTTCTGAAATCCAATATCTTTAAATATAATGATTAAAAAATAAATACCATACCTCTTACAGTATATTCTCCTACATATAACCATTTTTTTACCTATATAGCTACAAAATGTCATTCGGGCTCATGAATAGTTTGAGAACTATTAGTAAAAGGATAATATAATTATTAGTGAGAAAAATATTCAACACTAATCGTAATATCATATACCTTCTAAAAATTTCTTTGGAATGGTGATACAAAAGTTCTATTCGGTACATGAATTTTACAAAATAAATAAAGGTTACATTGATGTACACACTGGTGGCCCACTATTGGGGTTTACTTGCACATTAGATTAGTGTGTCCAAATTTTCCATTGTAAATTAATTTAATGGTAGTATTCATAGAGGGATCACAAAGTATAGAGTCGGTTGAATGGTGAGAACTCCCACATCCAACCTAATTATTATTTTCCCAAAAAGTTTTCTAATCAGATGAAGATAACATACTAGATAACTATATGATATAAGAACCTTATAATCCAAAAATCCTACATTATTAGTGTTTACCATGACATATTTGTCAACAAACTCCACTTAGGTTAGTAAAAAAATAATAGTAATCGTGACACTTTCTCAGAATTCAACCCTATATTAATGAATCAAGCCTTCATTATCTAATTCATGATTTTTTGGAAAATGACAATGAAAATAGGAAAACATAGTGGTTTTCAATAGAATATATTGGTGCCCTTCCTATAGAGTCATATAATCACAATCATTTTAAACAAATAATTTATCTTGGTAAAAATACTCATTAATTAACTTATTAAATATACTCTGTATGAGGCATTCTCATATGATGGTATAGAAATGAGATTTCAACAACCTATTTCTAGGTAAATCTAAAATAAATGTTGAATATATGACTAAATTTTTTATTAACATTTTATGTTACATGTTGATATGATCAATCATTTCCTTCCAGTTATTGGGAACACGAGATCAATAACAACCATGGAAACCTGATTGGAACTTCTAAATAAAATACAAGACATCATCTATAATTCATTCTTGTCTATTTTATTCTATAAACCCACATAATATATGGTATTGATAATATATTTTGATAATATATGTACATATGAGAGTCATATCATGTCAGACATGCTTTGTAGCTCTATCTTTATGGATCAAAAAACCCATTTCTGTGGTGTGATCTATAAGACATTAATAGTAAAATACCATATATACATAATTAAAGAAGTATAACACATATATGTGAATATAATTACCGATAAATATATTTACATAGTACATTTACATATATTATTACATGATTTTCTATTGGAATACCTATGAATTAAAATAGAAATATCATTAGGCCGATTTTCATTGGAAGACATGGATCAAAATACATCAATGTGTTGCTAAAATAAAAAATTATTTATTTTCTTCTCCAAAATAAGATCTAAAATATATTTTATCAACTAAAACTAAATTTTATAATATAGTTAATATAATGGAAGAATGGGTGATCTAAAAAAATAGTGAGGGAATAAAAATGAAAATGAAACATAACATGTGTTTCAAAGGTAAAACATGATATCTTGGAATATATGGCTCATAGGTATTCAAATTGGTTAAAAAAATAGATAAAATTGTACCATATGATAAGGTAATCATTTAAAATTTGAATACAACATATAACATGAAATTAAAATGTGTCAATACTATATATATATAGAATATCACATAGTGGAAAATTTCCCTGAATAGACTAGGTTTTCTACCAAATCACAAACAAAATGTTTCATGAAATTGAAAAAATTACCCAATGAATTGGAGAAGTCTATGGGTGAACACATTATAACATGATCTTGATTAATTTGTTCCACATAATGAAATTCTATAATAATAAGTAACATAAGAAATTTCCATTGAATGAAAATGGGTCGCATAATATTTCCTCATAGAATAATAAATGTAAATTTAATAATCAAGCAATTTGAGAATTGAAATTGTGGATTTTATTTTCTACATAAAAGTAAGGAATAATAATCTTTGTATATATATGGGATAAATATTTTAATAATTTGAATATTGTCCATATAATCAAATGTTATCAATATTAATGAAAATGTCATTAAAATTGTAATTGTAATATTTCTATAAATAAAACCCTTCCACTTGTAAATTACATCATTAAAATCTAAAATTATTAAAAATATTATAAAACAACATTATTTAAAAATGAATAATAAAATATATAAAATAATATTAAATGATTTGAGTGTTCTGGAAAATAGATAAATCTATACAATCAAGGATTTCAGAAGGAACATTCATTTCACATAGTTCTAATAAAGTTAATAAAAGCATTACTTAGAGAATCCAATAAAATTAATTTATATATTTTCTATGTATGGTATAGTAAGATATTATATGATATATTAATTTAAAATTATTTTTAATATGTGGATATAAATTTATATATATATTAAATCAATCATCATGAACAACTATGAGACCAAATGATGGAAAAGGAATTACATTATCTTGTGTGGAGCTAGTTTTCCATACAGTTGAAAGATCATTTTGTTTCCCATTAGATAGATGAGGATATTGAAAATTATTATTCAATAAAAATAAAAATAAATAATTATATAATATTTACTATTGTAATTATATTTTAATTTTCATGTGGATAACAATTAACTTCTCTGATAAGAACCTCAATTCAACCCAAAGGATCATATGGTGTGTCTTTTGGGAAAATTGAAATCTCTAGAATATGGTTATTCATGGTGGGGAGAGTTAATTTTTGTTGTTGTTTAAGCCAAATGGATTAGGAGGATTGAATAATAGAAGGGAAGGGTTCAATTTTAATAATTGAGGGGCAGTAGATTTCTCTAAATAGCCAAAACTATACCATAGTGGGAAGATAATATCAAGACAAGATTCTGCAAAGTTGAAAAATAATGTATTGGAAGATTAAAAAAGATTATCCACAACTAAAATACTAAAATGAAACATATTAAAAATATTTTATCCTCTTTATATATATGGTTACTATCTTTTAAAATTTTTTACCACGGTAAATATTTTTTTCACTATTTTTAAATTTAGGAATAAATAAAAATTATTTTTAACATATTATATAGTAAAAATCATAATAATTGAAATTATATTATTATTCTATAATGTTAAAATCATAGATGTTTTATAAATAAATTTAATATAAAAACCACAAGTGTGACATAGTGAGGTTTTCTATAAAATACATTTTTCAAGTAAATGATTACCTAATTATAACACTATGAACTAAAATAATAATTATAAGAATTTCAAATAACAATGACATATATATATATATAAATATATTTTTAAATTGACATAATTTTTAAATAAAATTTATTTTAATTAATTCTAAATGAGAAAAATTCATCACATTAATATTGTTTTATAAATACACAATTTAAACATAAGAATAAACATATACTATAACCTTGTATAAATATTATTTAACATAATGTTATTTGATTAAATATAAATAAATAATTATTATATTTATATTTTGTTTGGTCAAAGTCATTTTTTTATTTTAAAATAATCCATTTTTAAGGGAAAAATTGAAACTCTACAATAGAGTCATTTATGAAAACAAAACATGAAGCATAGAATGCAGCAAAAACCAACCCAACATTTCAAATTCAAATTTCCAGCTGTAGAATAAAATATCCAGCATCGAGCCCAGAACCCATTGTCAACTCCTATGGTTTTTTGAAATCTCGGGTCGACCAACTCATCGCCTCAGCACCATCCTCATATCATCATCGCCTTGAACAGAGTCCCATCAAGAAGAATAGTCGAAAGAAACCATAAAAACCATCGTCGATGAACCTAGAAGTAAGATAGATCCAACAACAGCTGCAAAAAACCATCTAAAGGGACAAGAACCCAGATGAAAACATCACTGAACACCATGACCAACATATTCCAAACCATTGGAACACCATCGTCGTCGCCATGCATCAACCCATTACTACTGCTCTAATCCCGCTCTACGGACGACGATCCGCCACGAATCGCTGGACGCAGCGATTCCTTCGACGCATCTCCATCCTTATCATCACATCGTCGTCTCCTAAAATATTCAAAAACAGAAATCCAACCATGAAAAGTCTCCTAAAAAAACCTCTGACACTCGATCAACACTTCCCAAGCCACCCTGAGAGCCTTTGCATCAAACCAAGATGGGGTCTATAAGCGAAATATCAAGTGACAAGAGCAGAGAGGAAGCATACAGAGACAGGAACCAGAAGCCTCGGATGAAAGAAACATCATGGAAAAACCATCAAAGAATGAGGGAGACAGAACCCTAAGAACAAGGAATAGGGGAGGGGGAACCATGTATGAAACCCTAAGAAGAAACCAACAAGAAACGATAAAAGGAACGAGAGAAAACAAGGAAAGAAATCACCAAACGGGATCGGAGAACCTGAGCCAGGATGATGGGAACCCTGAAAGGGAGGGGTTCTGAGAAGAAGGGAAAGCAAACAGGAGAACCTGGAATGAAGAAGGCCAATGAAGCAGGAGAAGGATACATCACCGCCAAGAGACTCTCTAAACCCTAAAAAATATATTTACAACTATTTAATGAATAATCAGAATTTTTTGTAAAATCCTAAAATTTCACCATAAGTTATTTTGGATATAATGATATAAAAACCAATAATTATTTCATCAAATATATTTTATATAACATATAGAAATTAGTTATAATATTTTATCACAAAAAAATCAACATAATTTTTGAAGATTACATATTTTCGTAAAAATATTGACTACCAATTTCATAATCTTTTATAAATAACTCATATTTTTAAAAACTATTTATATCAATTTAATATAGAATTTAGTACTATTAATACCCAATAAATTAATTTCATGGTTATAACATTCATATTTAAATAATTATATTTTATGTATATATCTCGATCAGTTTAATACATTTGTTGCATGTTTTATATTCTATCAAACATAGTTTTCATGTAAAAACTCAAGGTGTTACATAATAACCCACATAAAAAATCCACTTGAATTTGAATTATTTCTGACATAAAATGGGTTTTTAATTTTCATATTCGCATTGTGTAAAACCCCTATCATAAAAAGGGTTAGTAGAACATTGTCATAAAAGTGGAATATGGTAATATGAATGTCCTTTGGAATAAAAAATTATAAGGTTTAAAAATATGAGACACTGGTTTAATTTTAAAACATGTAAATATATTAAATTATTATTTAATTACAGACAATTATAGAGATCATTGATCACATGAAATTGATTGCTCAATATATTTATAATAACAAAAAATCCATAAATTTATGATTAATTATAAGACTTATATTCATCATATATGAATTTAATTGGATATAATTTTTTTTATCAAGATCATTTTATTAGAGTTTAGGGATTCATTTTCTATATTGAAATAGAACACAAAAAACATACTTAATATATTTTTATTTCAAAACACATCATCTTCATTACATTGTTCTTTAGTAAATTTTACTTCACTACTACCTATATGAATTTAATATCCCATATAATTTTTTTTTATTTCTGAAGAAATAAATGATAAATTTAATGGATCAAACGATACATAAAAGATTATTATCCCTTCCATATATATTCATTAAAACTATAATGGTAATTAGTATGTAAGATAATAACTAAAATGAATATGAATATATATGTCTCCAAAATTTAATACGAAAACCAAAGGCATAACAATGATCATTCATAAATAAATATAACATTCCTACACATTATTTCACAGTAATTATTGATTTATTGCATAGTTTTACACATAATACATCCTGAGTGATTGATAATTATACTCTATTTGGGAATTAGGTACATTACATAACAACTTAGCACAAAGAATACATCATCATTATTGAAACCCTCCTTAACACGTTCTCACATAAAACTCCATGGGAAAGCCTAGGTACACAAATAAGAAATGGTAGAGCTATAAATCCTAGAATGGGAATAAAAATGGAATTACATGAAGAAGATAATTAATGTTAGATAATAGACATATTTAAGGGCCACAAAAGAAAGATGAATTATAACACAATATATGGAATGATAATATTAAAAGTGATATGGGGAATGTGGAAAAAACATTAAACATAACATCATATACCATGACTAAGGTAAATTTCCAAAGAATCATGAATGAAAAATTCTTATAATGGAATAAGGTCACTACCTGTCCCAATATCACATATCATGATACTGAACATTACCCAATGCACTAGAGCACTATATAATTTTGGGTGAACCCATAACATTTATTTCATTATAATGCCTATGTGTGACATACTGATCATATAACATGGATTCATTCAATATCAAAATTTATTCAATGATCATGGAGTGTGGAATAAAAACAGGTAATAAATGTGATCCCATGTGATAGGAAAAGTTTATTCTTTTCACTACAAAATTGTTATGGTATGGAGAAATATGGTGAATTTTTTGTATCATAACAGCTCACTTATAGATTAATAGAAATGTGATGATGAGTGAAAATGGTTATCTCATCATATATACATCAAATGGGTAGTTATAGGGACATCAGAATCCTATCCCAACATTAGAAATTTTGAAATATAAGGTACAAGGTAATTCAAATACTTGAATTAGGATATGAATACATACTATATGATGACATGCTAACATGTGAACATAAAGGATCACATGAGGAATAATGATAGTTAAAGGGTGATATTAGAATATATAAATTAAATGTAATGTACATATAATATTTTGGGAAATATTCAATCATATGAAAATTTAATTTAGGAGACCTATCATAAACTAAGTGGTTGAATAGAAATTATTAGAGTGAAATCCAATAAATGAGTGTGTGACTCAAAAATATTTGTAGGGGATACATCGAGGCTTTGGGGAACCTATGGAGGACTCAAGAGAGTGGAGTGAAAATTATGGACATGATACAAGGAGTTTGAGTGAAGAGAAATGGGATAATGGATTGGTTAATATATGAAAAGTGGGGGTTTTTCTTTATTATTTTGGTTTTGGACTCTACAAAACAGAATAAATAATACAAAAAACCATCCAATGGATTTTTTAAATGGTTACTAAAAAATTGAGTATTTACATTATTTCATAAGGCCTAGGGAATAAAGTAATAAAACAATTCAATGTCTTATTTTGAGGTGATTCAAATGCTTAATGAATTGATATTAATACCATAAAATATATTAAAGGTACTCAAATAATCATAATGTATTGGTAATAAAAATAATATAAACATAAATTCACAAAATTTTAAATGTAAAAAAATTAGTTGTTCATGGACCACCTTTATCATTTTTATTACATCACCTTTGTGACATTATAATGTAATAATATACAATGTGTATTAATATAGTATTTAATTTTTTTTTCCAGAAAATTCAACAGTCTCAGATAATTATGATAAATTCACCATTTGATAATTTCAGCCATCCGATTCAAAAAATAATTTTAATTTTATCTAAATAATTTTCTAAATTTTTTAGTTCTTAATTTTAAAGTGAAATATACATTTATTAAGAAATTTTGGTTTTTTTTGAAAACAATGGTTTTAGAACCCTTATAAAAATCCAATTTTACATCCCAAAAATTATATGATTAATTATATTTAACCAAAATTAATTAATAATAATATTGTAATAAAATATTATTTATTTAAAAAAACATAATAATTCATCAAAAAGAAATTTGTTAATTGAATATTAATATTATCCAAAAATTAAATTTTGTGTTTTATTGAATCAAAATAAAAATGATTTATAAAGTAACAATAACAGGATTAAAATATATTCATTATTCAAAAAATAATAATACATATACTCATATTTATAAGGTATTGACATATATCCCTTCAATACTCCAAAAAACAACCTATGGTTAAGTGTATGATCGAATATGTATAATGAGATGCTCAAATACAAGGTGGGGGGGGGGTGAATTGTATACTTTAAAAATTCTTTTGTAACCTTTAAAGTAGGTATAAAACATTCTTAAGGAAATTTTCTTACCCTTAAGAAAAATGTTTCATAAATTTGGTTTTTAACTTTAAGAAAACTCAGTTTATCATAATTAAACAAACATTCACAGAACCTATTAATCGAACCTTTTCTTATACTTCACAACCTTAAGATAAAAACAAAGGGATGTTTTTCATAATGGAAATATTATACCTTATAGCATATAGAATCATTAAAATAATCAGATTAACAAACATAGAAAATATAAGAATGTTATACATTCTAACATTAACAAAGTTAAAATAGTAGTAGAATAAAAACAACATAAAATATAAAACAAGTAACACTAATATTCTTTTTACCCAATAAGAAGGGTATCTGATATCCTTGGATAAAAGATCCTTTATTTATAGATTCAAGAAAGAATGTCTCAACCAAAACAATGTATGCCCTCAATCCAAATATCTTTATTTGACTTGATATCCTTATAAGCCCCCGATTTAGAAGGAAATCAAAACCACTATCTTCTAAATCCGAAAGCCCACGATCAGAACAATGGGAGTCTGCCGAAAGAATTTATGAACAAGTACTTCACTCTCAAAAAAGTTGTTCATGACATCCGCATGAAGCACTGAGAGTTGTAAAAGAATCTCTATATAGAAATAACTTCACAAATTTTAACCTCTTTTCTATTAACTGTTCATCATCAAAGTACTTTTATCGTTAAAATGAACTCATGTTTATAGGAAAAATTTCTCAATGGTCAGCTCCACTCAAATAATCATATTTTCCTTAAATTTCAGAGGGACCTGGATGCATGTCATACAGAGAATGATTAGTTTGTAACAGATTGTACAACATCATTTCATGTATATGAAATGATTATAAAATTAAGGTAAATGATAAGTATATGAAAACATTTAATTCTATAATATTGGAATGATACATTAAAAAACTCTAACATTATAATGAAAGACGATTCTTATGAAAATAAAAAAAATAGATTGAGAAAAACGGTATCACTGTTTGGGTACTTGTATCATAAAATTGGTATGGCATTTTTACCAATATCAGTATCAGGAAAAATAGTATCACATATGCTTACGTAAAACAATAGGTCGGAAGATTTATACACAAAAATGTTAATGATCGATGTAAAACATAATGTTAAATATATCATAATGAAAAATATGTCAGTAAAACAAAATGATAAATATGTAATTAAATGTAATGAAAAATATATAAGTATAACAAAATGAATATTCTTTAAGTATAACAGAATGAGGATTCTATAGGTAAATGTAATGAAAAATATTTAAGTATAACGTAATGAAAATTTTTTAAGTATAAAGGAATGATAATTCTATAAGTACAATGGAATTGGAATTCTACAAGTACAACAGAATGAGAATTTTTTATGTAAACTTAATGAAAAATTTGGAACATAAGAAAAAGGGTTTGTGATTTTCAAAACATAAAACTATAAGGAATCGAGAATTCATAAGGGAAGCTTATTGAATCAACTGTAAAGTGTGCGGTGGTTGGACATTCATTGGGGCTATTCTGCGAATTTTTCATGGGTTGTGATGTCGATGAAAATGAAAATTTTCCATAATTGGTTTCTCTCATGCTAATGTTGTGGGATCTCAAATTGACATTGGTCATGGTAAAATACCAAAGATCCTATATTCGTTGTAATCTCTGATAAAATGGATTCATATGTAATAATCCACCTGGTTGAGGCCATCACTTATTTCTTCTATCTGAATGTGATTTGTTAAATCCATATATTTATAACAACAATGTGACCAATTTACAATGATTGTATAATCAATGGTAATTTTAAACAATTTTCATTGAAATCCAATGGGATATAAATAAATCATAGGAGTGATGTTATTTCTAAAATCATATTTCATAATATCCATTTTATAAAAATTTCGATGGAAATTTTAATTTTAACTATTCAGGTCATTATAATATCCTCCATTATGAAATTTCACAGTAAATGTTTTTCCCATGATGAAATAGATGATGTTAAGTATATTTAATCACCTACTATTGTTCCCAAATTTATTCTTCAAACATGTGGTTTCCCCCGAACATATGGACTAGGGTTGTTGTATTATTTCATATAAATTTTAAACTATGACAAAATATCACCACTGGATTCTCTTCATAGTAAATATCATTCTTCAAATATAACACATTTGGATTGAGCACATGTGAGGGGACTATTTTGTACCTCCTCAAGACAGATATATAGAATACATCATTTATTTGATACATTTTTGGTGGGAGTTTTAGTTGATAGGCCACCATTTCGATGTGATAAAGGATCTCAAAGGGGTCGATGTGACTTGGAATAAGTTTTCCATTCTTCCCAAATATCATCACATTATTCCATATAGATATGCTGAGGAATACCATTTCTCTGACATCATTATCTAGGTTACATTGATGATTTTCAGAATAGTTTTTTTATTTATAGTATGAATCCTTAATGTGATGATGAATGGTTATAAACATTTCCAATATTTCCGCTACCATTTCATTACCTAGTAGTTTTTGTTCCCAAAACTTATCCTATCATTCAAGTGTTATATAACTCTTCCCATAAATAGATTCACCGGGACCCATTTGGATTCTTGTGTGTAAACTGTTGTTATAAGAGAACCAGACCAGAGGAAGATGTTGGTCCCACAATAACTTAAAGACCATAGAACATGATCTCAACATGTCTCCTAGATTCAAAATAAACTCCTCAGTTTGGCCATCCGATTGATGATGGAATTCCATGTTAATGTTTTAATTTGTATTCAACATGAGTTCGAGAAAGTTCTATAACATATAGGTGAATGTATGAACTTGATCATATACTATCGATAGTGGTACTCATTATTGCGTTAACACTTCTCTGATATAAATTATTGAAATTTTATCTAATGAAAATTTTTCTCACATCAACATTAAGTGTGATGTCTTTGTAAGACGATCCACCAAAAGACATATAGAATTATTCACTCTGGATGTATTTAGTATATAGTTGACAATTCCCATGGTGATGTTTTCCCATTTTCATATAGGAATGTGTAAGGGTTGCATCATCCCATTGGATTATACCTTTTCGCTTTTACATGGTGGAATTCAAGTCATTTTTATGCATAGTCTATGATTTCATTCTTAATATCGTTCCTCATAGTTCTCTCATAGATATCATTATATCTTTGTGCTTCTTGGGTGGATGGAGAAAGTCAAACTGTTTGCATCAACAAAAAGTTTCTTCTATAAAACAGTTTTTGATGGTACACATAGTTGTGACACAAATCTCACAACACCTTCATCATTAACACTTTTCTCCAGGGATTCCAATTTTCTTATAGTTTCACTTTCTTTTGAATTCCAACATCATCCCATTCCACATCCTTTATAATTTCCAAAATAGATATTAGTGTTTTAATGTGTGAAATGATTTATGAAATTACTTTATTTATGATTTTCATGTCCATCCACTTCATGTCTTGGAATATTAGATCTGTCTAAATTATCATTATAAATAGAATTACTAGATCCTTTAAATTTAGATAATTATTGAAATTTTTCACTTTATTTCGATTATAATGAATTGGGTAGTCATAGTCATTAGTCATCTTTAACCATCTTCACTAGTTCATATTCATCCCTTTGTATGTGAATATATATTTGAGGCCATTGTGACCAATATATATTTAATACATATCAATAATGACATAATTTTTCTATATTTAAAAATGTATTATCAATACATCTAACTCTCGATCATGTGTTGGGTATTTATTCCCGTGAACATATTGCTTCCTTGAAGAATAGGATATGATTATTCTTTCTATATTAAAACACTGACCAATCCCTTCATCAAATCATCAATGAGTACTTTGAAAAGTTCTCAACTTGTGGGTTGTGTTCTTACAAAGGAATCGAAAAGCCTCATTTTCAATTCTTTTAATCTTTCTTCAAATTTATCATTCAATTAAAACATTACCCCCTTAGGAGTTAGCTTGGTTTGAGAGTTGGAAAATCATGAGAAATTTTTCAGAAATCAATGATAATACCAAGCCAATCAAATAAAACTACAGTTATATGTCAGTGATGTTGGCCTCATCTATCTAAAAACATTATATTTATTTGAAGGATCCATATATATACTTTTTCTTGTGATGATATAACCTAATTATGAGTGTTCTATCAACTGAAATTCTCATATTTAGTAAAATGCCTAAATATTCTCCTTTTACAAGGTCTTTAAAATAGTGTTCAGATACTCCTCATGCACTTCCATGGTTTTGAAGTATATTATAATATTATTTATAAATGATACAAAAAATTTAATAGGTAATATCTAAAGACTCTAGTAATCATTTCCATAAATATTTATTAAGAATTAGTGAGTCCAGATCGAATTTATTTAACTCATTGTGACATTACCATATATGAAAAAATAGTCCTCAGGATACCCTCATTCACCCTAACAATGTAATATACCGACTGAAGATCTACATTTGAGATGTATTCTACTCCATGTTGCTAATTCAACATGTCAAAAATATGTTGAAAAAGATACTTATTAATTATCATAATATTATTGATCTCATGATAATAAATAAAAAGGTGCATTTACCCATCCTTCCTCTATACAAAGAAAATTGGTGCACCCCAAGGTGAATCACTTTGGCATAATAACACATTATTTATATTCCCATATTGTTTGTTTGTTCATATTATCATGATACATAACAACCATTCTATATGGAATCTGGAATAGTGGACACACCCAAGGTATAAGATCAATGGAAAATTATATGTCTCATTTTGGAGGAAGACAATGAAATTCATATAGAAACATATCGGTACATTCCATCAAAATAGGCTAGTCATCAGGATAGTTAATTCCTTAGAATAAATAATTTGAGATTGATTTGTTTTCTCATAATAGAATATTATCTAGGCTTGAGATTTTGGTGATGTAGAATATTCAGCCTCTTCCTTAAATTTGTACAGATTAATGGGTGAATTAACAATACAAGTACTAATTTCCTTCTCATAGAAATTTATGTTAGCTCTATATAGAGAAATAAATCAATATATAGAAGTGCATGAAATACCAAAAAATGGATTATTAAAAGGTTTTCTTGTATTTTTATCACATATAATTTTATAGGGGAGGAGTTACATAATTTGAAAATAATAATTTCACCATTTTTCATTCACTGATAACTATACATCCATTATTGGTGGTAATGTTTGAAAAGTTTTACAAAAAAATTGTGATATGAAGGAATGAATTGGACCCAAATCACCCTGTTTTTTCACTATTATTTAATGAATATTATGTTTACTTATAACTATTTGTTATAGGTATCCACTATAGTCTTGGTGATGAAAATTTTTCTCCCTTTCAACCTAGTGGATTTTTGGTTGTCTATGAAAAACCTTGGATTATGGAATTGGATAGAGAAGTTCCCTAGTTCCTTACAGTTTAAGAAATTAGAAATGTGCTAAGGGTTGACTAGATAATTCATTTCCCTTGTCACATTAGTGGAATTATACTATTGGAAGTCATAAGATAGGTTCCCTTTTCTTTCAATCCTAAACCATTTCCTCATTCCCTTTAGGCAATTTCTGGGTTCCTTCATTCTATAAAATCGAAAATTAGGGTGTTGGAACTTCATGGAAACATTATATTTATCTGTCATACCAATAGAATTAAGCTCCATATTCCTATTGTTATCCCTATTATATGCATGAGAATTGCCGATCTCTTTCTCTAATTTGAGGGAACATCAGACAATTTCCACTAAGTTATCAAAATCATGGATCGCCTAGTCATTTAACAGACTAGGATTTATCCCACCATAATAGTGTTCAAACTTTTATTGAGGATTTATTTAAAAATGTAGAGGTGTACCATGCACACATTTTTTTGTTTTTCTCATACTCCCCGATAAATTCATCAACTTTTTTTAAAAGGGAAATGAAATCCATTTCCATTTTATGTTGGTGAGTGTGAGGAAATGTTTTATCAGAAATCATTTTCGGAAATTCCTTACACATTATCACATTGAACTATACCTTAAATTTTTATTCCTGATAAATTTTCACCTCTATTAATCTTCTCTATCCATATGATAAAATGCTAATACTACATTCTCTTGTTTAGAACATTGAAGGATGGATAATATCTCCTCAATGGACATGGTATAATGTTCCATGATTAATCGATCATATGATCCATTGAATGTCAGAGGTTTCTTCCATCAATGTTATCAATAGTAGTGTTAGCTCTCTTAGGGGGGGTTTGTAAACTCCTCTTGATGTAGGTTTCTAGTCATAACATGATTCAGCTGGGAGATAATCAATATGAAGTTCTCAATTTCCACTCCTATCGAGTTTAACATCTCATTGGGTTAGTCATCACATTGCCAATCTCATTTATCATTTACCTAATGACTTATATTTTTGTACATTGGCTAAAATAAATGCTAAATTTAGGGTTTTTATTTTTAAAATAAAAATCACAATAAAAGGGAATTTAATTTCAATAAATGGATGACTTATAAATTACTTTTATTTCTGAAACATCTGAATTTCATGGCCTCAATATGCATCATTTATAATCTATTTACTAACATATAATCATATATGAAATGTTCCTTTATGAGTAGTTATTAATGAACTTGTGATTTTACTAAAACATATCCTCAAATAGTGTTAAACTAGGTGTAATGTAAGGCCCATTGTCATGTACCTTAATACACCGAGTCTGGCCTGGTATACCTTGTCAGAGTTGTTAACCCTATGTTCGTGTGTTCCCTAAACTTGTCCTCTCATAGTAAACTGATAGGGATATATTTTAATGATAAACCAATTAATATATAAATAGGAAAAAATTAATGATATTTTCATATCATGGGTCTTATACTTAAGGCTTTCTCTAGAGTTTTCTCATCCTAATACTAGAAATAACTAAACATCCATCTGATTCCAAATATAAAAACCCTCATCTTTCTTTCACATTAATTCATTATTTTTATGTAATACTACACTATAGATAACCCATAAGATTAAGAATTATCGATTCTTTGGGAATTAGGTACATTTCATAACATTCTATGTCATGAACCAACCCATATCGAGGCTCAAGCCGCTACTACCCAAAGACAACCCCCATAGACCAGGGGCTGGCGACTAGCACCGAAGGCACAACAATATAGGGGAGTCCATTACCTAGAAAACTATTTACACACATAGAACCAGATCAATGAAAAAGTGAAGAGGAAAAGAAAATAAATATACACCACTGATACCAAAAGTAAAAAAACCTATATGTATCAACCCCTAAACAACACAAGTACATGAAAGATAAATCTGAAAGGGAAAGGGGAAAAATACACACCCAACTCTAATAGTTCCACAAAATAGAAACATGTAAAAAATTAAAACAGCTTGGTGAGTCCCACTCCTGAATTCCTAGCTATGACCACCTTAGACAGTCTAATCACCTCATTTCCCTAAACTACACTGATATCACGATCAACCTGTCTTTCATTAGCAAGGAAACACCAAATGTGGGAAAATCCCAAGTAGCTGTGAGAATGAGAATACTCGGTAGGATGCCCCTAAGGCTTGAGGGAGCTCTAATAGATATATCAGAAGAGGACCAATATGGGAAAAAGTTATAGAAAAAGTGAATAGGATCACAACTCAACCCAAAAAGATAGTGAAAGTAGACTCATACATACACAAGGATCTAAAAAATGGGGAAGATCTGAACTCCCCATTAAATATATTCAATCTATTGTAGAAGAGTGGTCTCGTCCAACCTAGAGAAGATAGACACGGAAATCTGGTGGCATACCCAGCACGCCTTCACCTCTCTTGGAAGGGTAGTAGCCAAAGCCCAATGAGTGGGAACTAAAAACCTGATATATATATATATATATATATATATATATATATATGGGTGTGCTCAGTCATGGAAACCCAAATGGGGGAGTAAGGGGATCTCCATGTCATAGCTCAGCCAAAGAAAGTGTGCAGCCTATAGCTACAAGTAAAACCATATTACATAAACAACACATCATCACATCACCCCATGAAGCCCATGTCAATGGGTCTCAAATCACCACACCTTGATACTATCTGCTTTGGGCAGCACTTACAGACCCACATAGTTTGGAGTCACGTCACACGGACACATATTAGCGGGGAGAGTTCCCCTCTTCCTTGTGGGTGCATACGTATGTCTAACCATACCTCACCACCGTGTCGCATAGTCGAGGGTCTTCACTGAACCTTTAAGGACTACGCTATCTGGCCGGCTGGGAGGGCTGACCCGATATCTCCTCAGGGACTATAATATGGGTCATCCTAGTATCTCCTCGGGGACTATGCTCTAGGTGACCCGATATCTCTTCAAGGACTACTCTCTAGGTCAACCCGATATAAATTTAGGGACTAGTCTCTAGGTTATCTGGGTATCTCCTTTGGGACTACACTACCCGGACTATTGGGAGAGTCTGCCCAGAACTTCACTGGCCATCCCTACTGAATGGTACCACTCAAAATAGAAAATAAGAATACTGATCATCCCTTCTTGATGAATCCTCTTGGAAAAAGCATCTAGAAACTCTGATCATCCCTGCTAGATGGTATATATTGGAAAAGAATCGAGGATCTCAGGTTATCCATGAAGGATGGTAACACTTAGAATAGCATTGAGGAACTCTAATCATCCCCGCTGGATGGAACATCTCAAAAACGCTTCGAGGATCTCTGATCATCGTTATGGGATGGTAACCCTTAGAAAAGCATTGAAGAACTCTGATCATCCCCACTAGATGGTACCCCTCGGATAATCATTAAGGAACTCTGATCATCCCTACTGGGAAATACGTCTCGGAAGAACATCGCGGAACTCTAAGCATCCTAGTGGGATGGTACCCCTCAGAAAAGCATCGAGGAACTCTTATCATCCATACTTGATGGTACCCCTCAGAAAATCATTGATGAATTGTGAATGAAATGCTTAATTATTTGATGGCCTGTCTCATGTAAATGATACCTCTACCATCAAGACTCTTCACAAGAATGTTTAAAACTATTGATAAAACCTCATTTAATGAAAGATTACTAATTTTCCCAACGAGACCTAGTGATTAATTGAAGGGCTATATAGTACCCAAACCAACCGATAATTGTTTCTAAAATCATTACTCAAATATTTAATTATTGATTTAATTCAATAATCAGTATTCCTTAACATTAAATATTCATATTGATATAATCATATAGATAATAATTATATCACAAATCAAATAAATAAAATTATATTAGAAATAGTTTGTGTATTAATGTGATATGAGTTATGATATAAGATTATCTAAGATAAAAATATAGAGATTTTTTTGACATGTATTTTCTAATGATCATAAGAAGATAAATATTATAAGGGAAAGAAAATGACTAAAAAAATTGAATAAAAAAAATTAAATTTCAATACATTTCTTTTAAAATAATTATAGGGCATAAAATTAATAGCCAGAATGGAATCCATAAAATATATACACAATCAAGTAATAATAAAGGGTTTTTATTTTTAAATATAAATACCAAAAAATATCTAACAAAATCATGTGGAAAATAACATTTTCATTTTGAAAATTACTTTTTAAAGATACAATTTCAGAAATTATTATTAAAATACATTTACTTTTTTTTCTTAGAATGGTTTTTCCAAAACATTGAGTTTTTATGATGGTAGGAAAATCCATACATGTAGAGTATGTTAAAACAAATATTCAATTCACATTTTTAGTAAAATCCAAACCATCTTTTTTTTGTAATACATAAGATGATTCCATTAAAATCATTTATTAAATATTTAAAATGGGTAATAAAATGTATAAATATTTTTGAAAAGGTATATTTTATTAAATTTTTTTTTTAAAAAAAAAAATTTCAGTAGAAATTTGATTTCTGATCGAAGAGATAAATGAAGACAAATTTTTTTAAAAAATTATCTAAATTATTTAAAGTTAAAAAGTGTGAATTAAATGATACTATTAATATAATATTCCAAAAAACAACCTATGATGACCCTAATCATGCCACCTTAGTTGATCCTTGGCGTGGTCTGAAGGGCATTCCCAATACCCATGGGCTAGAAGCCAATGTTGGTCTTCATCAGATTAACTATGTGAACAATTTCATCCAAAAGAATAAATAAACAGAACAATGGAAAGGTAAAAAAGTCATCCCATATATATATATGTAAAACCAATCCCATAATCTATTATGCATGATCAAAAAACACAACAACTGAAAAAAATGAATTGAACAAGATGACCACAAAATCTCTTTGTGACCATGCATGTCACCCAACATTTACAAACCATCAATCACCCAAAGAGATGAAAAGCACTAATAAACATGCACCACATGTTAAAAACTAGAATTAACAATGATCATGTGTATTAAAAATCATTTATCATGATCGAATAATCTATTCCTAATGCAGTTTCATTATAATATAACAACAATCGACTTTATGTTTGAAATAATATTTATAAAAGTTTCATTTTTAACAATTTTTACAATTTAATAAAAATTGTTATATTTCTCTTTTTTATCCCAAAAATAGGATTCTTCTCATGAAATCTACATTAATAATTCTCATTGTAAAATTGATGCTTCAATTTTCATAATAGGGAAGAGATATTATACCACATTTAAACCATAGAAAATTTTCTCTTAAACCTTTGAAATAAATCTCCAAACTTTACAAAGAAGTGAACCCCACAAGAGAGAACCAAAAAAATAACATAATAAGGGAAATAAAAATAAACATAAACCAGTAACCACCAAATCATGCATATCAATCATCGACTGTAAGTATCAAAGTGTTGATAGACAGAGGAAAACCTAGGAGCTCGTGAAAAATACAGAACATACTTACACATGTTGACTCCAACAATAAAACATGTCTCTGTTGATGATATAAATAATCCCCACATCCTAAGACATACCCTACAAGGTAATGACCTAGTGTCATAGTCCCATTGAAATATGAAATAATATATTTCCTTGATATGGGCCACTAGCTTGTGTGTAACATAACTAGTGCATCAATCATTCTAAAAAAATACAAAGATATGCTAGGTTCTCTATGTGAAGAGTATATAAGTGGGGTTATCCAATCCAATCCAGAAAATCAACCAATTACATTAACATATGTTACATATTATAATTTATATAATATGAAGCACCCTGAGCCACCCCAAGGATCAATCTCTAACCATAAAACTCATGCATCCCCAGGAAGTCCACACCGATGATATCCCATTTATAAACTATGTAAATAGATCATTGGGATTTCATAAAATGGTAATCCCATACATTAAATATATAATATGAAAAAATATTATCCTTGGAGGGTTTTAGTGATAAATATTTTCAATATTTTTACAATTTTCCAAACATGAATATGACACCATTCATAAAACATTATTTCTCCAGAACCAAATCCACCCTTCAAAATGGATTCTAAATTCCATTTTCAATTTCAAAATAATTTTACAAAATATCATTTAAATACCTTCACCACATGTGAAAAACAAAATCACTATTAATAGAATGTGAAATAGTCCACATATCATCATTACATGTTGTTTCATTTTCAATGAACCAAAAATACTCCATATTCAAATCCAAAACACTTATAAGTAATTATGAGGAACCGAAAGAAAACATAATGATGTCACAAAATATGTAAAAAATTAAAACCAAGCTTCAAAATCCAAAAAATCACATGTAAAAACCAACTGTGCATTTTATCAATCACATGGTTTATATCATTTAGTAGAATAATGGAATATACTGGAAAACAATCACGAAACCACCTCGTTCCGCATCAGAAAGTATTAAAAATATCACACATAAATACATAACATATAATAAAGGTGTGAAACTTATGAAATAGATGAATTATAAATTAAAAATATATGATAATAGGAAATACTCCCTCAATATCACGACAATTCAATAATACACACCCGAAACAATGCCATGAAGATTCCAAGAACCAATATCTTCCAAGAGGAAACATAAATAAGAAAAATACCGAACATAAATCATGGGAAACATGAACCCTATATCCATGTTACATTGGAAAATGTCAAACTCATGATGAAATTTATGAATGATGAAGAGGGAAAGAGGATTGGAGATTACCTTGTGAAATAATTCTCAAAACCTTAAAGAAAAAATAGATCTTCACTAAGGGAGGGGATTGGAGGATTAGAGGGAAAGCGAGGGGTTCCCATTAGGTCACACAGACTAGGAGAAGAATATGGGATGTTTTTGGGTCAAAAATCATGAGGGGGAAGAATTTAAACTAGAACCAAACCATGAATCCCTTACTGGACACAACTGGGAACCTATATAGTTTGGTAAACCATACACCAATAGTGTGGAATAGTTCTACCATAGGATTGTGTCTTCCAGCATGCATTAAGAATCATTTGAATAACTATGTTGGGAAGTGCACCATTAACCAGAAGAATTCCAATGCTCACATTATATCCAAGGCTAGTCCATATAGTTTGTTTTGACCATGTGTTAACCATTCACCACAATAAAAAAATATCAAAACTCAAAATGTATGGCCATCGCACCTGAGACATGACTCACAAATCCAAGGGTAAAAGATAATATATATCAGTGGAAAAAATAAAAATCTGGTTGTTACAGTTCCCCCCACCATTATCACTTTTCACCACCATAATACCACTACATGTTCCAGTTGAACAATAAATAACTAAGGATTTACACATTCTCATATTCCAACATCTTAAAACACAAACATCTCAACAACTACCATATAGAACATACAAATACGTTCTGAAATAAAACATCAAACCCAAACCACATATTGAAAATACTATTCAAAATTCAGTCCCCAAACATTACTATCATACCTTGAAAAAGACTATAGGGGACACTCTAAAGAATCTAATTCTTCAATCAATCTGAAATGGACTCAGAATAAAACAACATAAAAATATCCCACTTCTTGGTAGATAACACCATAATCCAAAATGAAATCTCAAAATGGGATATAGGAATGGGTTTCCCACCATTACAAATTATCTATCCTAGATTCCTTCTAGGAATAATTCCAATGAGAACAACAATAGGTATCCCCACCATTAAGAACTAACTCGAATAATCCATCACAAAAAACTCACCATTCCATCAAAAATTCTACACCATAAGGGAAAGGGAGTGGAGGGGCCTCAACAAAAGGCTCACAAACCAAAAATAAAAATCAAGTCACAGTTTATCATCTACAAAAGACACAACCATTTCTAGAAAATTCCAAACAAAAAAACAACATAAACATATAAATTCCTCAACCCATAGGTGGAGACATGAGAGGAGTTAAATTTCTAGATATCCATTGTGGTTTCTTGACTGCATGAAATGATTCACTCTACGAACTATGGTTGATGACTTACTTTAGAAAGAATCTACTACACAAAAGTGAGTTGCTAATGATCCTTTATTGGAAAAACTTTTTTTGGTACCACATGTGGCCACCAAACACCCTAGGAAGACCAAATATAACATGACACACCACCACATAAATTCAAAAGATTCATAATTTCTAAAAGAAATAACTCAATTTATTTAAAAAAATGTTTTCAAGATACCTATACCTTCCCATCACATCACAGACAATATATAACACCAATAGGAATAATGAAAACAACAGAAGGAACTACTAAAACTAGAAGGGACCTTCAAATATGTCCAAACAACAGCCGACTCGTGTGAATTAGCTCCACATCGCTTCCTGGAAACACACTGACAAAACCATTTATAGTGGTCTAGGAACCCACAATAATGATAGGTAATTGGTGTACTCAGACATGAACAATTATTATGATATGGATTTACACACTAATGATACACCATGATTCGACACCCATAATAAGATGAAGAAATATCTTGAGGCATTTTAATTCCATGACAATATCTAACATCTTCTAGCCACTTACTAAATTACATAATAAAATTACATTCACCTATTCCATTAATTGAAATAGAAAATTCTACCTCAATCACTCCTACCATCATAGATTCAATACGATAATCTGGACATACCATGTAAATAAAGGAAGGTAGATCGAACTCTGAATTTTTTACTACAAATTAGGATGAATCCCAAAATCAAAACAAAGAGCCTTTGAGGAATCATCTATATCCCACTCATGTGTGTATGGATGAAGATCCATGAAATGGTATATATAATAAAATAATTATCAACAACCCTAGTTTAAACAACACAACAATGTTCCCTTTCTCACCATCACTACCTCCGAAAATACTTGCTGATGAATGATGTCTTGATTAAATCCAAGGTATGATATTCCCATGGAATCTTTCAAGAGACATAATTACACATAATATAATATGATAATCCATTTTTGAAGTAGTAAAAATGAACATTTAACGTCTTAGGAAACTCAATGTGCTGATGTTCCTTCTACTTTTCTTCTTCCACTATTTCACATTTAGATGATCCACTTGATCAGGAAATATATGTGGATTTAATTTCTGAAACAGTTTTAAATCTTTATGTTGGTCAACATGGGATACTAATAATAGGGAATCAACTATTTCTAAACCATTAATATCAATCTAATCTATATTGGTGTGAAAACTGAGAAACAAGAAAACAAAGAGATATATCCAAACTAGCTAATGAACAATAGTTCTCATAATCAAAAAACCACATATAAAACACATCCATAATAATAGAAAAAAACCACACAACTGTCAGTGATAAATAATTAAAAATTATCCTCTTTAAGACATTTCAAAAAAGGATAAAACTTGGTTGGTTTCACAATAACCAATGGCATTCCATAGTTTATCACTAACATGAACATTCCCATGACACCTCGAATACTGATCGACTAATGTCGTATTGGGAAGTCATATCCCCACATCATCATCAAAAAAATACTCCACTCATATATATCCATGTGAGAACCCAATAAAATTACAATGGTCAAAACAAATTCCACTTTCCAAAACAAAATATTCATCCCACACATTCAAAATTTATATCAACTCCACTTTCACAAATAATACGCCTTTTCAAATTCTAACTAACAACGAAGTCAGATATCATTTTCAAACATCTCACATCAATCTATTTCATCTTTCTAAAAAAATATAATGTGTATTCCATTTAAAATATATTGGTTTAAAAATTTTATTCCTATTTAAAATAATTAAAATAAATTTTAAAAAAATATCTGATTTCTAAGAAACGAACAACAATAAACCAAAGGCCTTGATTATAAAATTTAAATCTAAATAAATTATTTTCATTTAATAAAAATACACTTTAGAAAAATCTATTATTTTACTTCAATCTTCTATAAATTCTAGAAATTCATTTTCTATCTTCCAAAAATCAAACAATTTCAACATTAAAATACAGTTTTCACAATTCAAGTACAAGGGTTCTCAAAAAAATTATCATTATCGATGAAGACCCAAAAAATTCATAATGGAACCAACTATAGATGGGTGACTTAACGATATGGTTTCTAGCCACACACAAATCACATAACCACCATAGAGAGCATTCTAGGACCATGTCCCTGACTACAAAGGGATTTCTAGGCCTTGTGGGCTCACAAAGACCATTGTCACAACTCACATTTAATTTCTGAACCACCAAAAAACCACAAGAATCAAATGAACCAAAAAACTTGAATTCCAATGGAAAATAATTATTATGTAGAGAATGTGTGGGCCAGACACTCCCTTTGGATTTTTTCCCTCACCCTAACAACCTAGTGTGTCTACCTTGACATCGCAAGTAACAAAGGGTGCTCTGAAAGAATTATCCTACAAGGTAAAAAATCCAATTAGAATAACTCCCACATGATTGGTCATCCCATAAATGGTACAAAATAATGGAAAGAATCATATAGGAATAAAACTCAATATATCCTTATGCTATGGGCCACTAGATAGTGCATAACCTTAATATTGTAACAATATTTCTAAAAAAAAATCGTTATTGTTGCTAGGTTCGCCTAGTAATGAGAATATAGATGGGGAGACCTAATAGATTCAAACTGATAATCCAATCACCTTCACATATATCACATATAATAATTTACCGAACATGCACCTCATTGAGCCACCCCCAGGATCAATATCTTGCCTTAAAACTCATAGATCTCAAAGGGGTCCACACTAAGGATCTTCCATTTTCACATTAAGTAAATGATTCAAACTGATTAATTCATGAGTAAATAAAATCCATCAAATATTGAAAAATCATTATGTGATCCAAGGAGGTTTTTCATGACAGAAATTTTCTCTATTTTCCCAATTTTACAAATGAGCCTCAAACACCCTTCACAAAATGATCATTTCTCAATGAAACAATTTCACCTTACAAATATTTTCTAAACACACCATTTCCCATTTCACTATCACATTAAAAAATCATATTTAAATAATTCTACGACATGTGAAAAAATAAATTACATTCAAAAAAATTCTATAGGGGTCACATATCATCATCATTATCACATGCCCTTTTATTTTTTTAGAACCAACCACACATGATTTTAAAATAAAATCAATTTATAAATCCATTTGGGGAACCTAAAATAAAGATCATGAATTCATAACAACATTTAAAAATAAAAACCATTCTTGACAATCCAGAAATCATATTTTAAATCCAACAGAGAAATTTATTCAACACTTTCGGTGAAGCATTTTACAAAATAATGGCGTATACTTCAAAATAATCATACAAACCAGTTCGTTTCACATAAAAAAAATATTACATGGATCACACATAAATAAATAACATATAATAATTATGATAAAATCATGTAATAAATGAATCATAAATGAGAAAGGAATGAGATAATGGAAACCTACCTCAATCTCACAACACTTCAACAATTCACACACAAGACCACCTCCTGCAGGATCCAAAAACCAAAATAAGACTAGAGGAACCAAAAAAAGAAAAATCCTAACACATATCAAGGTAAAAAACTATCCATATGTCCAATTTACCATGAAATAAGATAATCACAGGAAAAATTTAAGAAAGATGGACAGAGAGAAGAGGATAGAAGATTACGTTGATCAATTTATCCCAAAACCTTGACGAAATATTATATCCACACTATGAGAGTGTAGTGGATTCATGGAAAAAAGGGAGGGGATCCTATTTTTTCCCTAGAACAGGGAATATAAATATGTAGGTGTATTGGGTTACAAATAAATAGGGGGAATAATAGGAATTTAGTAAATTTTATAATCTGGGAAACTCTCGCGGTTTGGCCACACCTTTTACGAAACCATGTGCCAATGTTGAACCCCTTAATAAAAACAACTAAAAAAATGAATGGTTTTTCCGAACCTTTTGTATACCATTTTTCACCATCAGAAATGGTTCTTCCAAATGATTGTGAATTCCCACATTCTTTAAGAATAGTTTGACAAACTGTTTGTGGACTTTGCAACCTTAACCAGAAGCGTGCCATGGATCGCTCAATTTTCAAGTCTAGGATGCTTGATTTTATCTTACCATGAACCAACCATGGGGAACACGATAAAATAAAAAAAGATAAAATTTAAGGCATCCACACTCGTGACAGGATCCGTAACACCAACGAAAAATGATATACTATATTATAGGTCAAAATAAATATATGGTTGTGCCAATTATCCACAACATTAATGGTTTTCACACCCATAAAGGCACAACATCATCCAGTTGACTAATAAAAAAAATAACGACTTCCATACTGGCTTGATCAAACCGCTTATTCAATGAACATATTAACAATTGTGAATGATAACGTATCTATATTTATCAAAACACAACATAAAACTAAGACCAATCCCCAAGAAAAAATTGGAAATTTGACACAATACCTTTAAAACCTTTCCTAGAATGCGACATTATGGAACACTCCAAATAATCCCAATGTCCACTCAAGATGAAATGAACTCAAAAAAAAGCAACAACAAATTAAACATTCTTCTATATCACATTTGAAACCAAACTGAATTCTCAAAACAGGAGGCCAGAATAGGCTCGCCATAATAAGAAAATAACTGGAACCAATTCTTCCCATGATGAATTTCAATTAGACTTGAAGTGGGTCTCCCCACCCTTAAGTCTCTAACTATCTTAAACCAGTCTAGAAACATCCCCATATAGGCCAAAAAAATCCCCTCCACAAGGTATTGTTTTGGGAGGTTTCCTAAATAAAGGATAACAATAAAATGACAAAGCATCTCACGTTTTTCATTTCCATAAGGAAATTTCATTTATAGATGATCTCAAACATAATAAACAATTGAATATTATAGGAATACTCACCCTAATTGTGGAGAAAATAACAGAGGTAAAACTCCCAACACAACTGATTTTTTCCTAGCTGTGGGAAAATTAACAGTCCAAGACCAATTCATAGAGGATTTATGTTTGATGAATCAACAGAAATGATGTCAGGAACAGAGAAACCCTAATTGTAACTCCCTATTTTGGTGCCATAAGATGAAACATAGCACCCCGTGATGAACTAATAGTACATGACATGCCACCACGTAGGACAAAATGACTTAGAATTTCGAAATGAAATAAAACACTTTAATTAAATCAGGAGGTACCAAGAGATAAATAACAACCCCTCATGTCTCAAACAAATGATAACACCACATAGAAAAATATCCACATTAGAAGGAAACAATATAACAAATACAGAAATTAGATAGAGAATAAAAAATAATATACTCTAATTAACTGGCTCCATGGAACATCCTAGAAACAACCTTACATACCCATTGCAAGTGGGCTAGGTTCCCAAATGATTTAATGGACCACAGTGTGACCAAACATGATGACTTCATATGATATCTCTTTCCACAATGATGAAATATCATGATTCCACGCCCATATGATGTTGATGAAATTTCTCCAAGCCATTTAATTCCACGACCTGCTCCAATAGCTTCAGTCTCGTTACACATATCCTAATTGGCATTCCATCATTTATACCAAGAATATAAAGAGGGAGTAATACCTCAAGAACTAATTCTTTCACAACTTTAACAAAATCCTCTTTCCTTACCACATGAGAAAATGATTTAAAGTGAATCTTTGAAACCTTTGACTAAAAATCAGGATGAATCCCAAAATAAAAATTTCAAGCATTCAAGGAATAATCCAAGGTGAAATATAGAGTGTAAGGAATAATATCCCAAAAACTACATGAGTAATATAAATCCAATACATCACCCAAATAATAAAAAGAACTTCTTTATTCTAATTATCACCTTCGATAACTCAAAGATAATGTTTTTGATGAAGGATACCTTAAAAAATTGTCCTGGTAAGATCTTCAGGAGGATTGTTCTGAGCGACAGACTTTAACCACATCTAGGTCAGTAATTATATTATAATGTTATAAATCTTAACCTATACGGACATTGGAATCACAACTTTTTTGATGTTACTGTCTATATTCCACATCCACTCTTTCTCTCCAAGAGGATCATCTTGACCATAATGATAGGTGGGTTTTATTTCTATAACCAAAGAAAAAAATCCTTAGGTTAATCAACATGGTATCCTACTAATGGGAAATGATCTATAGATACACCACCGATATCCAACGAATATCTATGGGAGATTACACTATGAAATAATAAAATCAAGAGATCTATAAAAAAACTAAAAAATAATAGTTCTTAAACACAAAACAAAGTAGTGAAAACATTTCCCAAATAATAGAAAATGAATCCAAATAACTAAGAATGATCTATTCATTAAAAATTATCCTCCTTAAATATTTCCCATAATGACATAAACTTAGTGGGTTGCACACTAACCAATGGTGTTCTAAAGATTCTCACTTATATTCACATTCATGTACCTCCCCAAGAACCCATTAAATCATTCCATAGAATGAAATCAACCAACCACATCCTCATACAACACCTTTCCGCACATATCAATGCA
The DNA here is from genome assembly GCA_963277665.1 of Viscum album. Taxonomy (NCBI): domain Eukaryota; kingdom Viridiplantae; phylum Streptophyta; class Magnoliopsida; order Santalales; family Viscaceae; genus Viscum; species Viscum album. The sequence continues at coordinate 1,443,018,882 of OY728151.1, read as the reverse complement.
TGTGACCTCCAAAAAAAATATCATAGTTCATGAAAAGTATATAAACTTTTGAAAACAAAATATTCAACCCACACATTCACAGTTTCAATTAATGTCCATTGAAAAATCATAAAAAACTTCAAAATATAACTAACCACCATGTCAAAAGTATTTTTAATACATCACACACAACAATCCATTTCAAATTATTAATAAAAATCCCTTGGATTCCGTTAAAAAATTTCAATTATAAAAACATATCTTTTTTTAAAACTACATTTAAAAACCAATTTTTTTTTAAAAAAAAATCAGTTTTATAAGCAACCATCTATGAAAACTATAGTTTTTTATTATATAATTTCAATATCGATAAAATCATTACAATTTACCAAAAAAAATTCACAAAAACTCATATACTAATTCCTCCATCCAAATGATTCAAAGGCTTCATTTTCCATCTTCCAAAAATGAAACCATTACCAAATTAAAATATATTTTTCACAATTAAAATTAAAAGGTTCTAAAAATAATATTTAGAATCAATGAAGACAAAAAAAAATTCATATGGGAAACTAGTGTCGATTGATGACATAAATGTATTGTTGTCCACCATACTCCAATCACATCACTGACACAAGTAGAAATCTTGGACTATGTCCTTGGCTCCAAATGGAATTCTAGGCCATAAAAACTCATGAAGAACTCTTTATATAATTCCATTTCATATCAAAACCACCAGATAAACCACATGAACAAATGAAACAAAAAAACTATTCTTCTCATAGAAAATGATGGTTTGTTCGGGAATGTGTTTGCTAGACACTCCCCCATACATTTACTCCAAGCTCTGTCAAATATACAATGTCTACCATGACATACCAAGTATAATATTAAACTATGAAATCTAGTTTCTCCATGGGAGCCTACTCTGATACCATTTTTTTAGGAAAAAACCTAGGTTATCCCTAAACAAGTCACCTTAGTTGATATATGGAAAGACATGAAGGGTATTCCAGATCCCCATGGGCTGAAAACTACTATTGAGAATCATTAGAATAACCATGTTAATGATTTACACTAATAAAAATAAATTCAATAAACAATGGAATCATTATAAAATCAGTTAATATGTGTATATATATATTTAAATAAATAAAAACAGAAAATATTTTGTATATTAATGTAAAATACAACATCTAAGTATCAAAAATGAAACTAAACAAGATTCACATAACCTCTTCGTGTGACCTGAAGTGTCACTTTCTGATTCCAATACATCCATTTCCAATGGTGATCAAAACCATGTTGAAACATAGACAATAAGAAAAAACTATAATTGATTATAATAATTAGTATTGAAACTCTTTTTAGATGCTTTAATAATATATTCTCATTGAAAATCCGTTAAAATAATAGAAATATCAACTTCATGTTTCAAATATAGAATATTAAATTAAACTTTAACATTTTTTCACATTGAAACCAAAAACAATCCATTTAACTTTTTGAACCCAAAATATTGGTTCTTTTCAAGAAATATTCCTTAATATTTTTCAAGAAAAATTAAATACTTTAATTTTTTGAAATATGCACTAGAGATTTTAAAAAATTCCAACATTAAATCATTTTTCCTTAAACCATTTTAAGCCAACTAATCACATTCCAAATAAGTACACCTTACATGAGAGAAAAATAATAATTAGATAATAGTGAAAATAGAAATAATAATACAACATTATCCAACTAATCATTCATCTCAATCATCTACATTAAGTAACTAATTGTCGATAGGCTTGGGTGAATCTAAGATCTAGTGAATACTCCAGATCATACTAATGTATATTGATTCATCCTAGGAGGTATACCTCACATAATGAGATAAAAAAAAGTCCCGCATTCTCTTTCATCCTTTATATGGTATAAAAAATTGGGTAAAATCCAATAATAATAAAACTCAATATATCTGAATACTACTGGACACTAGTTAGTGCATAACAGAACTACTGATGAATTCATTTTCTAAAAATTCAATAGTTATGCCAGATTCTCCATGTCATGATTATAGAAGAGTGGTGATCTGACATATTACAATCATGCATCCAATAATATTAAAACATGTAAAATATAATATTTTCCACATTAAACACCACCCTAAATCCATCCCAAGGATTAATCTCTTACCTAAAAACTCATAGATCTCAATGGATTCCACATCGAGGATCTACCATTTCCATACTAAGTGAATAAATCATGATGATTCCATACAGAGGACATCTAATCCAGTAAATATATAAAAATAAAGAAGTGTATCCAAGGATGGTTTTCATGATAAATTTTTTCTCTATTTTAACATTTTTCATAATGGGGATCAATCACCCTTCACAGAATCATCATTTCCCAGGAAACCAAATCCCCCTTTTAAATAAAGCTTTAAACACACCATTTTCCATTTTACAATCATTTTACAAAATCTCACTGAAATAATTTAAACACATGTGAAAAGGATAATCAATTAAAAAAACCCAAATGGGCCATATATCATCAACCAATGCCCTTTCATTTTTAAAGAACCAAACACACAACATTTTGAAAACGAATCAAAACATAAATCCATTTTAGGAACCCAAAACCGACATCATGATGACCCAACAACATATAAAAAGACAAACCCTAGTTTTTAATCCGCAAATCCAATGAAAAATATTACTAGGTATTTTATCTAACAACTTGTGTGTACCATTTAAAAAACAATGAAATATAAATCAAATGAATCACACAAAACACCTCATTTCAGTTCAAAAAAATATTACATGTAACAAACATCAATAATTGACATATAATATTAGTGGTAAAATCATTAAATAAATTAATATTTAATTAAAATTTCTAGTGAAATGGGAAACCTAACTCAATCTCACGTGTCATCAATAATACACACATAAAACCACTATATCAAGGTTCCATGAACAATGATCTACCATGAAGAACCATAAATAAGAAAAACTACCAATATAAATCAAGTGAATCATGAATCCTAGATCCAAGGGACCATGGAATAAGATAAAATCAAGGAAAAATAGAAGGAATAAGTGGATAAAGAAGAGGAGGGGATATTACCTTTATAAATATAGCTTAAAACGTTGAAAAATATTAGATCCACACAATGGTAGAGGAGTGGATGAATGGAGAGCAAGGAAGGGGATACCATTTTGTCACATGAACTAGGAGAATAATAGGGGAGGCATTTCAGGTTAAAAAATTCTGAGGGTTCAGAATTAAAATATCATATTTTTTAAGATCCAAGTAGCTTTCAATGTTGGGAAACATGGATTACAAAACTATGTTCCATCCATTAACAACATAATTGACATAATTGGGCACCTACAAAGTTTTTTCCGCACGGTTTGGTAAATTTCACATCAAATGTGTAGAATGAGCCTTCCATGGGACAATGGCTTCCAATACTCTTTAAAGAATGTTTTGACAAATCATTCCTAGGTCATGGTCCCTTCACCATAAGAACACCACTTATATCATGATTTATTTGTATAAGAAACATGGTTTTCTATAATTGTGCTCCAACCATTCATTAATAGAAAACCACCCCAAAACTCAAAATATATTTTTGTCATAGTTGAAACATGAGCCATAACCCAAAGACCAATAGATATTGCACATTACAAGTCCAAAATAAAATTCTGGTTGTGAAAAAAAAATCCACCAAAAAATAGATTATTATAAAATTGAATGGGTTTATTATAAAATGAAAAAATAATTTCCATAAACTAAAAGTCAAGAATTAAAAATAACAATTAAAATGAGATTGTGAAATAATCCATAATATGGGCATAACGTTGAACTGAAAATTTATTAATGAGTCAAATATGTTTATAAAAGTAAAATACACCTAAAAATTAGTAAATATGATAATAGATAGTTGAAATAAAGAAAATCATATAATAGCGATGAAAATTAATGAGTAATATAATCCTTTGAAACAAATTTGAGTTATGAAATTCATTTCAACTTGGTATCATTTAAGTCAAACCCTATTGGATAAAATAATTTATATTGATACATAAAATACAATAAATTATTAATTTATCATTATATTACTTATAAATGGGTCACTATATACACCATATATAATTAATTATGTTAATAACATTACAATATGCCTCAATGAAGGGAAATTGTGACTAGACCCCTTACCTCATTCTTCATTTTGGGTGAACAAGATTAATATGGATGTATATTGAATAGAACATAATATTAACTAATAATAGAACCATATTAATAATTATAATATCATATATTATCATTTTATATAATATTATTTCCATTCAACAAATTTATTTCATTATTTTTATTTTTAAGAGTTGCATGCCTTATTTTATCATGCATGTTTCATTATGAATTATATGATTCATATGCATATTTATATAGTTCCATATTTTTTATAATAATTATAATTAAATTATTATCATAATTAAAAATAAATTATACATTTATTATTAATCATGAAATATGGTTTTTAGAAATAATTTATGTTTATATCATGCATGCGATATGCTGTATGAATGAATTAGTGACATTTTTAATATTCAATGATCATTATAAAATGGAGGTAATTAAAAAAAATATATAAATAATTAAAATAATTCAATAAATAAAATATTATTTTTTTAAATATACTTATAATTATAATCCATGTGGTGTGGTGATGAAAAGAGAGTCATATCATTTTTGTAATGTGGTAGTGCACACATAAATGAATGATGCTATCATCATTATGTGAGTGAAAAAGGAAGAAATAAAATGATATCTTCAATATTTTGAAATATAATTATTTCACTAATTTCATTATTATGTCATTTATATCCCATATATTTATTTACATTATTCTTATCACCTTCTCTATAATGATTTATTGAAAAATGATTCACAATGCTACATGAGGAAGTAGACCTCTATACACATGAGTGACATCTTCATATATCCTAAGGAATGGATAGTAATATGAAATATATTTTATAATGAATCCATTGTAATAATGATGTTATAAATATAATCATTATACTTTATAACCATAATCATACATAACCATGATAGGTGGTAATGAAAAAATGAATGGCATCGGTTCGCCAGGTGGTAGACCATTGTACTAAAGAATTATGATTTCATAACCTATTTGATGAAATTGGGGATAATTATTCGTTATAACCACAATATAATATCATATTAGTATATATAATATAATTATTTTTTATATAAAATTGTTTTAATAATAATTTTAAGAGGTGGAGGATGATACAAAATTAAATAGCCCGTTAAAAAATGTCACCACTTCTTCAAGCAACCACCTTAGTATATAAAAAAAATCCTTTATTAGATAGATTTTTTTCCCAAAAATGGAATCTAGGAAAATGGGAGGAATTTTTTTTATTCTTTTTGTTTTTAATTGTCCCAAAAAATGTTTCTATTGTACTAATAATAGAAATGTGGTGTTTCCTTTTATATGTGAGGTGAGTGTCACACATTTAATGTTTTAAAATAAATATTGTATCCATGTTTTCTGCATTAAAAAATGGTAAAATGGATTTATTTATAAACAATGAAAAATTGTAGGATCAATATATATCAATAATATATATTATAGAGAAGTTTTCTTGTATTTTTAAACTATATCTTTTTAGTGTAACCCTTGGTAAATCCCTTCTCTCCATAACTGCAATATATAGTTTTTATTTCATTTACTATATATTTGGGTAATAAAATAGGGCTTCCTTAATATATATGAAAAATATTTATCCAAAATATGGAATTTATTAATCCATATTAGATTCATCTTAGTGAAAATATTTATTTAAAATTAATCCTACTACCGTGAAGGAAAATTGTGTCTTCAAATATAAAATGTTCAAAATTTTACAATGTTTTGTATCGAAATTCAATATAAAATTGATTCAGAGGACATAAATTGTTTTAAAATACATGATTATCATAAATTTACTTTAGAAAAAATTTATAATATAATTTATAATTATATAAAATTTAAAATAAAATAAAATTTTAGTTTTAAATATTGTATTTCACATTATTAATCACAAAATAAAAAAATGCAGAAAAATCCAATATATTCACACAAAAATATCCTTGATATCCTTATTTCAAAAAAATGTTACTTTTATTAAATTAATTTTCAAATAATGGTAAATATAATATTAAATTTTTGTGTACAAAACATGACTAAGCAGTAGTGTAAAAATAATATAGTTTTTTAGAAAAAAATTATTATTCATTTAAATGAATTTTTTATTTATAATAAATATATAAAACTATTTTCTATAATTTAGTTTTTACTATTCATACCCACCAACATAAATGGTATTTTATAATGGAATGTTTTATTATGAATCATTTTGAATCACAGTTATGTGTTTCACAATATATCGAAGAGAATGTTTTTCTATAAAAAATAAATATTTCATAATGGTGTTATATTTTATTCTATTCTTTGAGTTCCCTATCATAAATTCTATTGAAAAAATGTTCATATATTAAAATATCAGTGTTTTACAATTCTATTTCCTCTCATTCAAACATATCTACCAATGTTTGGGGACTATTAAATCATCATAAAGAGAATATTCCATATGTTACAAATATTTCCATGCCTCTCATGACAAAGAAAAAATATGTTCCCTAATTCCCCCCGTTTCATTTTTGGTATCAGAAGAAAATCATTATTGGGACATTATAATAATATAAATTGAGGTACTCGTGAGAATTATTAGAATAGAGATTCTTATTTTGTATAAATCGTATATTGACTGTAATCGTCGACAAGTCCCATTTACTAACCCTAAAGTGGGATTCCAAGTATTTAGGAAGAATGAGACCCAAACAATAGTAAATAATGACCTAATATTCATGATTTATGTTTGATTATATCATGGTTTCCCTACACGCTTGTGTATGATTCTTTATGTGGTGGTATTCTATTAGTTGTTTATGATTTTACCGATGTGTTTCCATTTGACTTGTTTGGCTATCTACATGTGAGAGAGTCGGTGTTTTCTATTAAAATTGTATAATGTATCAACAAAATGTTATTTCAATATAACATATGACCCTATTTGAATTATAGGACATAAATAATTCATTTGAGGACTTTAAGTCCAATGGATTTATTTGACATAGTGTGTCTCTCTTGGTAGTGTGAGTGATTTTTTAAAAGGAGGCTGAAGAAATACATTACCTATGTGTTGAATATAATATTATCAACTAGTTCATTGTAAAAATTAATTTTCTATTTCTATAAATTGATTATATATTTAACAATAATAAATGGGTTTTGTTTTTCACATTGATTTATCATTGGATTTGTTATGAAAAACGTAGTTAAAATGTTTCTTATATTTCTAGGTCTATATTTAGAACTAGGTATTCTAATTATGAGTACCTCATTACTGATTTTGATATGAATAAACTATGTTTTTATAATATTTATGAATATTATTTTCCAATAGTACCTTCTTTTTTTACTTTTATATTAAGATGGAATATTGGTTTACTCCATAACTAAGGTGGAATACATGCATCGTTTGGAAACAATTATATAATATTTTAAAATAAATGAATTTATTCCATGAATTATAATTATCACATTTTGGATTTTTTAGGAAAATATCATGGGGAACTAGGTTTTTAGAAATGGTATTTATTTGGATCCTATGGGGGTGAATAGAATTATTATTAGGAGGGAACCACCTAATGAATTTATTTGTCAAATATTCTTGGGCCTTGAAGGGCATTACAAATGGTTGTGGATGTATTTCAGAAATACTTATTCTATAGCAACCACTATTATATAGATGGGAGAAAAAATGGGATATGAAATTTCCGGATTCATTAAAATATTTGAAGCTTTATTTCACTTTATTCATTGTTTTCACTTCTATATGTTGGAAAAGGAAGTGTGGAATTAGTTGGATTATTTGATTTAGGGTTAGGTTGTGATGTCTTGTAGGGTTATCACTTAGTGACTAATGTTTCTCATAATATGTGACATCATCAGATCAACTCTCATTTATTGGTTTTAAAAAATATATATTTTATGAATTATTTGATGAGATGGTTCAACTATATTTTTATAGTATTATAAATTTTATACTCTATGAAAATAATATATACTAATATCTTCGTGGAAGAATATTTAAACCTTTAGAAGAGGCGATTTGTGGAGTTCAAGTGGTATTTTGTCATTGAGATTTCCTGACCCAGTAGTATGTGAAATTTCAACAATGATACATCACAAAGGAATATTCCTTCCCATGATGTGAATGAATATTATAAGGATTGGATTCTGTTGGATCTATTTTCTTGTACTAAAAATGGAGTCGAAGATAATAAAACTGGTGCTATTTTATTAATTGTGTTGGTTTACATCGTCACATATTTATATTAACCTCCATGAATAACATTTTTTGATGAGTTCTAAGGGTTTCATAATTCATTATGTGGTGGAGATACTATTGATGAATGGTTTTTAACATTTGAGGGTTTCATCTTCTTTAGGAAATTATTTTTCAAATAATTATGAGGAAGGTGGTGATTGAGGATTTTCATTATTCCCAATCAGTTGTAAACCATTGAAGGATGACTATGTTTTTTGATATGTTGTAACTTTTTGGTGTCCATTAATGTGAAGAGACATTAAAGATTATTTTCCTACCATTATACTTTTTATTATATTTAGTATTAACATCTAAAGCCTCCTAGGTTTCATTATCCACTATTTTTGTTGTCCTAGAAGATGTATATGATATTGGTGAACTTTAATATTAGGATTAAATATACGAATCTGATAAATAAAGTGATTTTTTGTGGTTATTTACCAATTCACCATATCAATTTTTTTCCATTCATGATACCACAAATGATGATGACATATGAAAACTACTCATGAATAAAATTATCACAGTTTTTAGATATTTTTATAACGTAGTTTCTTATAGGGATGACTAATTCACATTATATTTTTGTAAAAATACCCCTAGAGATGATGGTATACCAGGTAATTTTGATAACATAATAACATCCATAGAGAGAGGGTTTGATGGATTAGGCTACACAGATTGTAGTGGACCTATTTAGAGCATGTTTCCATTAAATTGGATGATCTTGAGATTGAAAATTATATCTTCATGGGTTAATATATAATAGTATCTTTTATTCATATAATAATATAGAACCATTTTAGTCATTGTATAGTCTTCCATGTAAATATCCACACTATTTTTTAGAGGATAGTGAAGCATCCATCATGGGAACCATTTTACTCCAACAGAAAATAAATAATAATCTATCAATTCATTAGAGAATTGAATCAAAATAAATCTGTTTCAAATTATTTGATTACCTACATTGATGAATTATTTATTCCTTAGTTGGTGGGTCTGTTTATTTGAGAGTCTCACTAAACTGGGCAATAAAAACATAAAAATAAAGCAATTCCATCACTTCGATACATCGGTTCATTTGAGGTTGTTGGGATTATTAATAATGTGTCTTATTTTTTGGATTTTCTACGTTAGATGACATAGATTCATAATGCGCCTCATGGTCATATATTATAAAATATCTCTATATCCCTTACCATGACATGATATGGGAGAAACATGATGTGTAACATGTATCTTAAATGATTGAGAATATTTTTTGATTACAGATTCACAAATTAAAATCCCTAAGGAAAAATATTTTCCATCATATGAAATGATTTAGAATTATGGTATGAGTCTATTGAGATGCGGGTTCATGACACTTTGATAAGAGAAATGTTTCCCCACCTCCTCTTGGACCATTATTATTTGTAGGATTTATTGGGGATGAAATCATTTATAGTGGGAATATTATGATATCGTGTTACTAGATTTCACATAGGGACTTTATTTTTTTCTTCTTTCTCTTGGATTCATAGTTGATATGTAGTTTTTTTAAAAAAAATTTGTTTAGATCTACGGTTTTGTGGTTGATTTTGTGTATTTTATAACTTTATAGGTACCTTTGTTGGGTGTTAAACATTTTTATATTGGCAGGAATATGGGAATGTGGATTTTACAAGGAGGTGGGAATGATCATATATTTGGAAAGGCTATATAAATCATTTACTAGCTCGTGAGGAACACTGGCTAGCTGGTGGGTAGTTGTTACTATGGTGTTATGATATTTATCCCACTTGCCAATAGATGGGTCCCACTGTTGAAATGGTGGGATACTAGTAGAAGGATATTTTCTATAAGAATTCCACATTCTATACTATAGGGTTCACAAGAAAAATATTATTCTGTAGGCTCCATATGGTAGATGATAGAGTAAATATGCAATTTGATAACACTGATATAGTGAAAACATTCTAAGGATGTATCATTCTGTTCATTTTAATTAATTTATTTTTATTTTTATGATAACTCCCTAAATTTACATTTGACCATAAACAAATTAGAGGCTATTTGAATTAAAAAATTTCTCTTCTAACTTGGTTTCATCGTGGGTCAGTTTTCTAGTTATTGAGTTGGATCTCTTATGGTAAGTGTATACTCATTTTTATTGTAGATTCCTCATTCCTCATCTTTGTTACCCATCTATTGTGGGGAAGAAACATTTAATATATGGATAATGATATTGATTTAATGGATTATTATTCTAGGATTCACCCTTGATCATTCTATCCCATCAGTCTTTATTTCATTATCTAGTATGTGTATTTTTAGTTCCTGCCAGATCTAGGTGGTCTCTTTGGGAATTCACTATTAATTGAAAAATACGATTCTTTTATAATTCCAATTTATTTTTCAATTTATTTATATAATTTGAATTTAAAATCATGATAAATTATTTTATATACATGTTGTGCATTATGAAATCCTTTGAAAATGTATTTTGATAAAAATTATTGTTTTAGTAAATATGATTTTTAATTGAAATGTCTTATTAGAATAATTTTATTTAAATTACATTAAATATCAAATGGAATGAATAGTTTTATGATTTGAAATGAAATAAGTTCACATGATGGGCATGACTCTTTTATAAAAATCATTGATTTTAGATTTTTAAAATGAAAAATAAATTTTTTATTCATGATGGTATGGGTGATTTGAAATGATTTATTTGAATAAATGATATCCCTTTGTATATTTCATTTCATTTTCTCACATGGGGTCCATTGTTATTGGGTGTGAAGAGCACATTTTTTGAAAGTATAATCACTAACAAGATTTGGAATGATAAAAAAATGATGACCAAACATGAAAAAAGTATTTATTTTTTTATTTGGGATGTTATTCTATTCCACCTGAGACTATGATGTTGGGATGTGTCCACACATGGATCTATATATCAATGAGATAATTGAGAATCCAAGTACTAATCATCCCCTCTATCACTAAATAATAGTTCTGTGATTTTATTTTTTAGTATCTAAAATTATTGATTTTAATTATTATAATACATATTTTATGGTAATTATTATTCATACCCATGTTGAAAAATATAGAAATATATGCAAAATTTGAGGGAAGTGAACTGTTTGAACATTTTCATTTATTTCCATTAAAATGATCTATAATTAATTGTTTCAATATGAACAATCAATAGTTTATCATGAATTTATTTATCTAAATTGTAAAAATATTGTTTATTAGATATAGAATACCTATGTAATTAATGGTGGGATGCTACATGGACTTATTTCCAACACACTACCTTTTCCTTCATGTTTTTGTATATTGTCATATTCTTGGATGAGATAATGGGGAACCAATACATAGAGGTGGTGGGTGCACATGATTAGCTGGACCATTGGAGTTCATGGTGATTGGTAGAATGTATGACCCAATTTTTATATGGATATCTATTAATAATTTTGCAATGGTTTTATCTAATGAATTTGGTTGATGTACCATTTTGAAACATTTAATTCATTACTTGATGTAATTTTTCTCATCAAGTGTGATTGATATGTTGAGTCTTAATAAAATTATGTCAAAGAGTTTTTCCTTATGATTTAAAATTGTTAACAAAAAATAAATTACTCCTGCATTTTTCTCATGTGATAGTCTCTTGCTAGTTCATATCCACACACCCCATTGTTCCATGTTAGAAAAAATTCTGGTGTAGTTTCTGATAAACATTCGGGCCATTTTGTGAACAAGATATTTTATGTTATGCCCTTATGGTCGAGTTAGTGATTTCCTCTTCATATTATTCTGAAGGGGATGTGGATAAAAAAGATGAAAATAGTTTAATATAATTTTATAATGGATAAATACCTATGAAAAATGAAAACAAAAATTCATAGATGTCAAAAGTGTAGGAAGAATCATCCCAAAAATAATCTCTAGGGAATTAATCGATACATCATTTGTGGAAATAACGAGCACCAGGATAATATATAACAAAGTGAGATAACATATATCTCTATATTGATAAATGAAAAATAATATACAATCATTCCTCATACTGTAATCTATTTATTCAGTATCAAAGAACCCAAACATTATGTTAGGCAATACCCTATACCATAAGTTTTCTAGGATAGAAGACAATTACAATGGGAAATGATGTGATAATAATGAAGGGCTAATGATTTAACTACTTATAGGTTTTATAATTATAATAATGTAGTGAAAATTACGATACATAATCATTCAATAATGGTGAATTTATTATTTTTGTATAGGGAAACAAATTATTTCAAATCATTTATGTTTAGTATATCTATTCAATATCCACATCTAAACATGGATGATTAGTTATCAATAAAAACATGAAACACATAAATTAGTAAATCATATATTTATACCACCGTTGGTAAATTCTTTTAGTCTAGAAATACAAAAAAATATGTTCATACTTCCATTAGTAGGATTTGATGCAATACTTTGAATGTATTGGATTTCCACATATAAATCCAAAAAAATATTTTACATAGGGGAATCATTCTTATAATCCATAATAATACTCCTATTTTATAAATCTATATATAAGACAATGAATCAATTTTGATATATTTATACCAAGAATTAAAATAATTACCTTATTAGAAATCATATATACCTAATATTATGATAAAAATGAGGCAATCATGCTTGAGGACATACACATTATGATGGACTATAATGCTTACTTCACTAAAATATTTCTTAGTATTTATATTTAATAACACATTAAACTGTCAATTGAAATTATTGTCTAGACTACTCTCTTTATTCAGGAATCCCTAAAGAGTATGCACTATCTAATTGGACGAACTAATGAAGTATTTTTAATATAATAATGACAATAGATTCACGATATAGTTTTTATATGCCCATGTACATGAAATAGGGTTCACTATTCCACTTCTAGATTAGGAATGATTAAATATTATTCCTCATTACTGATGACATTGAACTCAATAATTTAATGACATTGAATAAGTATCCCCTTCTTTAGATTGAGGGAATGTTTGATCAAATACTTGTTTCCTAATACTATTCAATTATGGACCTACAATATGGATATCACTAGATATTGGTTAATAAAGAAGATATTCCAATGAATACCATTGATACAAGATATGGGAACTATGTGTTCATAGTGATTCCATATGAATTTTTTAATGATTCTATATTCATCATGAATATAATGAATAGTTTCTTTAGAGAATACGTAAACAAATATGTGGTAATGATTAAAGTAGAAATTCTAATTCACTTCAAAATAAAGGAAGAGGCTGTGAAGCATTTGAGTAATGTGATACATGAAATATATAAGGTGAATATATAGGTATTGTATAATAAATTAGTGGTTTTTAGAGGAGATGTATCATTAATGGGGAATGATGCCACCTGAAAAGGTATATTTGTGGACCCTTGGAAGACATTAGTGAATGAGAAGGTCCCCATACAATCTTCTATAATATAAGACTTTATTTTAATTGGTCTATCATGTTTATGACTTATTATTTTTGATAATGTTACCATTACTGTCAAAATATTAACCAAGCTAAATCTTAATGGAGTAATTTTTTGGACTAATGAAAGAGAAGATAGGTTCATGGAAATAAAAAAGAGGCCAATTAGTACACCAATAATCAGACTACCATTATGTGGGGAACTTTATTGTGTATATAGTGATGATTCAATTAAGGGAATATGCTATGTACTAACACAAAAAAATATTGGGATATCCAGTGACCCTTCATATTTTAATTATTATAAGGTGAACCAACCAATTCAAAAATTATAGATAGTGATAATTATTTTTAAATTTAGGATTTCATGGAATTATCTCAAAGGTGTGAATTATAAAATGTAAATTGATCATAAGAGACAAAAATATATTTTAACATATTATATCATTAGTATGAACTAGTGAATATGTTAAGGATAATCTCAGATGATGCCATTGAAAACCATTACCATCTATAATGGGAAAATAAATTTGAATATTCTATCATTAGAAGTGATATAATAAACTCATTAATGATTATAATTGAGAATAAAGAAATTTACATATACATGAAAATGATATAAGAATTTATCAAAAAGCGAGGAAAAACATCTTATCTAGATCCAACAATTTATAAAAAATCCATCCAAGAGTAGATAAATGATTGTAAAAGGGATTATTTTTAAATACAAAAATATAATTGAGCTATATGAAAAAATAAATTCTAGAAATTGAAAATCATTTAACAATGGATTGTATGATTTGGGTTATGATTGTGTGTGCCATAAATTATTTATATAAAGATGGATATTTTGAATAAAATACACTATTTGGGATTATACATCCACCGAGAAAGTAAGAATATGTATATAGACCTCTTAGAGAACTATTTTTCAGAAAATATAAAGATAGATATTGTGGATGATTCATCAATGTTACAATTATTTTCTAATGTGAATGAATAATTCTAATATCCAACGTGCATAAAGAAAATAGTAACTATATGTTCATGGATATGGTATAAAATCTACATGAAACTTATTATTATCCTTCTGAATACATACTATGAAAAAAATACCATATGGTTTGTAGTTTACCAATGTTAAAATACTATTAATTTCACTAATATTTAGGAGTACATGAAACTCTATTATAATATAATTCTATAAGAAAGTGAAGTAGTGTGTCATTATTGGAAACAAATATCAATTGTATCTAATTTAGAATCGAGTGTTACCTTCATGGTTTTGAAAAAATATATACCATTATACAATTATTAATTAGAACTTCATTAAAATTTATCACAAAAAAATAGAATCCCAATCCTAGTGTACTATCAAAATATAGGAATAATGGTTGAGAGGATAATATATTGACTTCAATGGGGAATAAGACTAAAATTTTTATATGTAAAAGTTTATATACAAATACAATTTCCACTCATGCATTCTAATGTGTTCATATGAATCCCTCTATTGAATAATATTTAGGGAAATTGTTTTTTTTGGGATAAATTGATAAACACATGATTTCAGATACTCAAATGGCCAATGAAATAGTAGAAACGTTAAAAACCATTCATCAATAGATTTGGATAACTAAAAAGTATAAAAATTATCTTTTCGGATTACTAACATAGAGACCTATATATATTTTCAAAATTGATTATTTCCTATACAAATAGGATATTTTAATTATTATCCAATTATTTTATTACATTATCTCTAATTGGGTGGGACCCAATGATGTTGGAATATATTTTGGATGAATAAATTATGTTTTGTGACTTTTTCTACAGAAATAAATAATAAAATTCATTTAGAACATGCTATTTGGGACACCAGATGATTTTGGGAATATTGAAAAGTGAAATTTCATCGAGATTTCATGGCCATGTAGTGGTGGTCAAAGAAGACACATTTTTGTCTTGGATTTTGAAACCAATTAATTCATGTTTTGGAGGAAATTATAGGGAAAAATTAAATTGATCTCTAGTACGTTCTATCAGGATAACCATTTTGGTCTGGTGTATTCAATAACATTAAGAACATTGCTATTATTGGTGCATATAATTTTGGCATATGGAAATTTTTATATGACTAAAAACCATACACCATTTTCATATACTCTCCAAACCATAATGTAAAAACATTGGGATAAATCAAAGCATCTGTATGGTTGCTATTAGTTGACACTTAAGTCTAATTAGTTAAATCAACTCCCTTCCTTGGTGATTTATTATTTCTTCGATGATTTTGGTGAATAAATTATAAAAACCCTATGATGATGATTTTTTAAACAATTCACATGGTATTTTTCCTCATTTAGGTGAATCTTTTATTCACCTTGGTTGATATAAGTCTTTAACACATCCGATTCCATATATTATTTAAAATTTTGGGTTATTCAATGAAGGCCATAAATGAGAAATATTGTTTTTTAAATTTCATCTCATAATTATTATTTTATCATTGAATAATGTTTCAATGTCATAGATTATGATTAATTTATATGTATGTCCGGTCAATTACATCATTGGTGTATTAAAAATAGTATTAAGGATTTGTGGGATTGTATGATGTCTTGGTGGTATTCTCTTGTTAAAATATTTAGTTATCAATATTTACAAGTGACAATTTATTCTTCCATAAACAGATAATATTCTATATAATTTATAGAATATTTTTGATTGGTAATTATTTTTCTACATATTAGACTTTTCTTACTCGTTACATTCTCTAGAGTGCATGTTTTTTTACCTGGAATCGGTTCTTTGAGTTATTAGGGAGTGAGTTTGTTCCTGTTTTTGTGATAAAAATTTTCAAGAGAAGACACTAATGAAAATAATTGTGCTTAAACAATATCCTTGAGGTTGGAAGTTACATACCATTCGGGGATCATGTATTTATTTTTTACATGGTATGGTTATTTTGTTGGAATACATTGGTTACCATACTAGATTATATTGGCATTTGGGGTGTTTATAAATTACGAGACCCAATTATAATAAATCATTCATTGAGATTTTTTATAGAAGGATTGACCTAGTTCAAATTTTATTAAAACCATTTTATATTAATTCTATTTTCTCATGAAAACTATCAATTAATTTCTTTGAATGCACTACCAATTTATGTGTTTCACCATTCCATTGAATAAATTTTTCATAGTTCTCATAACATGTGGGAAATCATGACATGGTTATCCCATAGAAGATGAGGCCTCATGAAATTTTATGGTGTAGATAATAAAACATATTATATGGTTTGGATAATAATATTCATCTATTATTCCATGTGATTCACATGATGCCTACATAATTTACAGCGTCATGTTAACTCAATGATTAATGGTTTTTGAGTATCAAAATCACTCAATTCATACTGGATATTGAGAATATGGATGAATTTATTCTATATAGATGGGGACTATATTATTCACATGATGCTTGGAATTATGTTTAAAACCCAGATGCATCATTCTTTCTTAATTCTAATATGTTTAAATAACATCTAGTATGAAGTAAGAGTAGGTACAATCAGGGATCTTGGTGGCTTCGTTATGAAACTGGTACTCAAAATATGATTATAAATATTGATTTTGAATATCTTATTTTAATTGAAAAAAGAGCAATAAATTTTCTCATTTTTATTAAACGTTTGATGATGTCTTACTATGTTTTATTACTCATATCCTATTCAATAATATCAAATCAAGTATGAACATCATGTATAGGGATCCATGAAAGTGAAAGGACCCATGATCTACGGTTTATCCATGGTACATAGAGTCGGTAGATGAGTTGGGATAGAATACAGAGGACATCCATAATACCATTTGGTTTATTTATCTGTTTACACATTGTGTTTGGTGGTCTTACCACTACATGTGATCATTTTTTTATTTTATGAAATGTGCACCATATTTTTATAATTTAATCTCCCTAGTTTACTATAAGTTATTGTGATTTTTTATGGATATGATACTAGGGGTATAGTCTCCCCACCAATGGTATTAGGATCCTCTATTCAATTCAAAAACCTATTTCACATTTGATGTAATGCATGATGTCATGTGTATCTCAATCTTGGACCATGTGGTGTGGGTTGGGGAATTACAAAATGGTATCAAAGAATGGTCTTATTCTTCTACTAATTATTAACCTTGGAAAACATTTAAAAGTGATGGGTTCTTTAGGACTCATGTTATTGGGTTTCCATATTCATAGTGTTTTTATTCTTAAAGTTCCTCCCAGTTTCCATTTTCGTAACCTCTATTAATATTTAATGGGATTTTGGTGTATTCATTCTCCATGATTAGGGACATAGGAATATATTCTATAATTATAGTAGTTGTGTTTTTTTATAGTTTACTTATTTTATACCTTGATGTGTGATATATGTTAGGGATCAAATATGGGTTTCTTATTGACTGATATATCAATTTTCAAATCTAGTAAAATATATCTATGTGATAATTATTTAGTGGAATCATAACATGTTGTTTCATTCCTATATATACATCACTACAACTAACATGAATCGATAGAGACTATGATAGGAGGTATATATCCCCTATTTTTTATAGACTCATATGGGAAAACATAGGTGATATCATAGTTGGAATATGATGTGTCATAAATAATTTATTTTCCTAAATGTTTCCATCACATTTTCGAAGATACATGCATGATAGAGATTGATTTATCCATGTGCAGTGATGGTTTTGGTTTCCAATATCAAAGAGGATTCACATATTCGATGATTTATTTTGAATGGGGTATCAACATATAACACATCTAAACATTATCTACATGTATAGGATGTGGTACCTCCTCAACCATGAGGAATTTCACATGTTCCTGCATAGGGTATAGTGGCACTGAGGCTCATGGTTGACTAGACAAGAAAATTGAATCTTAATAATATAACATTCATTAAGGGTACTGAAGTGCCTTTAAATTTAGATGAATGAATATTAATTAATGTTTGTATCATTTTAATTACAGATATAGTTGAGGTATGTAATGTGATTATTGAAGTGTTCAAGATATAGTGACCCTCTAGGAGGCAATGAGGCATGATAAGATTGGATATAAGACATGAGGATCTCACCTAGGATACCTTTAATGGACTGTTCTTATTGAAATTATACCTTGATACATTGAATATTGATTAAGAATAGTAGTTCCTAGATATACATGAGGGTTACATAGTGGTATTTTCATTATATGTTTGTTTTAATGAGTTACTTCTGATTACTTTTATCTTGGCCATAAATGAAGAAAATAAATCAAGAATTCTTGATATTGGACTTAGTTCCATTATAATTTGGCTGGTTAGACTATAATCCTAAAGGTAGAACTAATGGTTCAGTGTAAGTCCCTGACTTTTGAATAGTGGATAGAAGGGGATCACATAGTTTTTCATTTTCTACCATTTTGTTCACAGGCTAGGAGGCCACTTACTGCTATAATGTGTGTTTGTATTGGAACAAAGAACCTGATTCCCTATGATATGTTGTAGGGTAGTGGTTTTCAGGTAATCTAGAGGTCTACTTATTGAGTTCCTTATGGAGGAGATTCAAATTTCCTCAATTTTTGATTGCTTAATCATTATCATAGGGTATACAAATCACCCCATAGCCAGTTTCATCAGTATGGAAAATGAGTAATCTCTAGTGGTTTTTCAATATAGCTATAAGCATAGGTTTCCGCAAAGGTTTTAGGAAAACACTATTAATGAATAGGTGATTTTGTAAGATTCTACAATAGCAGGATAACATGATGATGAATTAGGTGATTAAAGTTCCTAAGTGATAGTGTCATGGATTTAATAATTGCCATGATGATGTAGTGGATCCGTCTCTGATAGATGTTAATAATGGAAAATCAATTATTAGAGGTACAATGTTGGTAAAATTCAGACATTATAAATATTTATTTAATACATGTTCTTCCAATTCTATTATACATATACAATTTTCATGGACATAACTTAGCAGTACTATTCCTTGTTAGTAAATTTCCCCTAACACATCAGTGGAATAAAAAGTGGTCCATATTTACTAATTCCAAGAGTCTCCATAAATCATTGATAGTTAAATAATTTTTTTAGAAACCATCTTTTTTTGAAAAGGTGGTGTTGTAGTCAAAGAAAAAAAATTTTTTATATAAAAATAAAGAATTACAGGGAAAAAGTTCATGTGTTTGAAAGATGATATTTTTTTTATTCTCTACCAAAAAGAGAATGTAAATAAATAGATATATCTTTTGTCCATGTAATTTTATGGTTGAATCCCATATTAGAGTGGCCATCTACATTCTTTTTCACTTTTCAAAAGGTGTCAGTGACAATAAATCTGATTCCCATGAACGATTGCAAACAGTCCATCCAACATAAAGTAAGATTCCATGAAAGGATAAAAACTCCATTCCAAATAGCTTAAACAACAATCCTCAAATTGCTCACAATTCAGATATTTTTCCATCCTTGTTGTCTAGAAAATGATATTGTGTGAATCACACTAATCATTACAGCTTCTAGGGAAGAGGTGACACCACAACTGCTATAAAAGCATCAAAGAATCTACCCATAATGATTTCTAAATATTTAACAACATCCTGAGGGTCCCCTGTTGGTTTTATAAACCCCACCGACATATAAATTGATCAATCCTAGAAATGGGTCTTTTTAGAACCCTAAAAAGGTATTTCTTGGTTGGGGGTAAATTCCTTCACCCCAAGCTGTCGATGAATCCCATGGTCTCTAAATACGTTGCTACAAATATCTGTTTGAGTCAAAGTGGATTCTCGAATGGAAATAAGGATTCTCATTTCACTTTAATTTAGTGTAAATTAGTTATTTTAATGAATATAAGAATTTCAATCACACCAGATCACACGAATAAGATCCTCTATAGCTATTAAAAAGAGATTATTGATTTTTTGGGAGAAGGTCATATCCACACAACACTATCGTTGATAGTTTATTGAGTCATAATATAACTATCTTCACTCAAATAGATCAAATACTTAATTCCATAGGGTAGTAGTCAAATCCCAAGAAAGTAACAGGTTATAAATTTCTTCCCAATGTTGGTTACCAAAATGAGATTTAGAGCAATGTTTAATCATAAACGATTGAAGGAAATTGTCAGTTAGGACCCTTTTGTGTGTGTTGTTCCAAAAAAGAGTGGATCTCGTGGGTTTTAACAATAATTAATTAAAACAATCAAACCAACATAAATTGATGTTAGTGTTATTAGAAATGTTATCATAAAGGTTTTTTGTGTCAAGAATGCCATTTGCAATGGGTTCCCAAATTAGGAAGTCATCATTGATGGTAATGGGATAATAGTCAAGGAGATTCTTAACACTATCATGTAAGATAGAGTTTTTAGATATTAAAATATCATTAATGGTATTGTTATTGTTATCATGACATTGAATAGTAGAAACCATGTATATGAGAGGTTCACATGTCCAGTTGGTTTGCCAAAAATTCAATATAGTTCTTTTTCTCACCATCCATATCGAGTTACACATTTTGTTTGAAAAATCATTCCTAATGCAGGGATATATGGTTGATCTCATATAATTTATATTTCCATTCATTAAATTATCTATTAAATATTTTTTCAGGAAATAAATGGGGAAATATTTATTATAATGGAGGTTCAATGTGAGTCTTGAATGCATGGAAGTATTCAAAATATTAATATTTTTTATACCATGTCCACCATTATCAAATGGTTTACAACATGTAGAACATGGAACAATAGTAAGATTAATCTGAAGTGTTATCACAGTGCACACAATTTTTTTGATAGAAACATTTATTCTTATTAAGAGACCAGTGGTCCATTCATAGACCATCGTGGAATAGACCAGTTTGGAAACAATTGTTGAATTTTCAATACAGATTATGACAACCATGGAAAGGGATTTAACGTCTCATTAGGAGAGCTCTAGAAGGATTTGGTCAACAGTGGTGAAAAAATAATTAGATTTTGTTCTACCCGAAATAATGGGAACACCATGGTTGTTAAAGGTAAGTGATCCTTCCTTAATTCCAAATGTATTCATAATATAGGTTTTCCTATTTTAAGGGAATTGATTTCTAATAATTATATAAGATTTTCACTAACTGATATATTTCCCTAAATAATTTTCATAGTGCGAGAGGTCACTTTTTAGGTTATTCCTGTTTCCCTTGTCACCTTTTTATAATAGGATGATTTCATTAGAATACAAGAGAAGTGTGGGGAATTCAAATTCATGGTGTCATGAATCAATTTAATCCTTTTTTGATCCACTAATTGAGTAAGTAATCTTCTCAGGTGGTTCATAGAAATTTTGAAAAGAATAGTAGAGAGGGGGTCACCTTGCATTACTCCTTAAGAGAATTTATTGTATCCCATAGGAGACAAATTAATAAGGATATTGATGAAATACGAATTAAAATTATTTTTATACTATTGATTGGCGTTTCATTAAATCCAATACTCAATAAGAATTTTTAAAGATATCCACAATCAATGATATCAAATTCTTTTGAATGTAATGTTTGATGGATACATTCCCACCTCTACTAGATCTATTCAAATGGTTGGTGCATTTTGAAAAATGAAAAATAAAATCTTGGATGGACCTTCCTATAGAAAAACAAAACAGATTCCAAGATTAAATTTTATTGATTATGGATGAAATTTTATTTTTTAAAAGCATGTTGATGTTTTTTAGAGATAATCGATAAGGGAAAAGGGTATAAATATGCGGATCTTGTATTCTCCACTTTATGGATTTGGGTGAGGAATTTGGAGTTCTTCCAATGGGGGATAATTCCATTGGAAAAGATATTATGGATCAATTTGAAGACATCCTCTTGAATGACATCCCAATGTTGTTGATGAAAACCATTCTTGAAACCATCAGGTCCAGAGAATTATTTGTATTAATGCAAATGATTTTTTCTCTAATATCATGATCAAGAGGAATTCCATTAGGAAAAGAGTTATCTGTTTCTGTCTCTAATACCAGAATTACAAAAGGTTATTAATGTCTGACCCATTTAAAATTTTATCAAAATAAGTGATGACAAGATAATAAATACCTTCTTCAGAATCCATGAGGTTGTCCTTGTCCCATATAAAGGAAAGAGGCCTGCATGTTTTATGCATCATTGAAGAGAGTCATAGAATTTATTATTTCTATCACCATCATTGATCCATTTAGTTTTGAATTATTTTTTTCTAAGGTAGTATTTGTTTTTTTACCTGGAAAAATGTTTATTAGAAAAATTAATTTCATGATGGGGGTCAGAAATGAAGTTTGATCTAGTATTGCTAATATTAATATGGATGTTTTCCTCATCAAGAAGAAGTATTCCATTATCTATTTGTTTGGATTTTGATCTACACCACTCCTTAAGAACCTGCTTTAGAATTTTTAATTTAATGGTACAAGAAAAGGAGTCATTTATTTGTTTGTTGTAGACCATTATTTTTTTATAATGTTGGCACAATCAGGGTCTCAATAGAACGAAATGTAAAATCTAAAAGGTACAATAGACTTAGTGGTGTTGAGAAAAAATCCTACCATGATAGGATGATAGGTAAAATGTAATTTTTGGAAGAGTGATTCTAGATATATTATCCCATTTATCAATAGATAGAACATTAGTGAAATATCTATCAAGATGTCTAGGAACCACAATGTTGTGATGTTGTTAATACCTCATTAACATAGAACCTGTGAGATTAACTTCAATGATATTTTTATCATCTATATAGGCTTTAAATTCCTTTTCAATTTTTTTTACTGTGGGTGACCCATTTTCTCCCCTAGGGAAAGAATGGAATTAATGTATCTTATAATAAACCAAGGATCATTATTGTTATTGAAAATATGGAAATGTTCATGCTAAAGGCCCCTCCTATCTTGGTATTTATTGTTTTTCAAATACAAAGATTGAGTAAAGGTTTGGGTGACAAATAATGAATTAAAATTTGAATTATTTCATAGTAATACTAATAAGGTTAACATTATGTAAAGAAGAATGAACAAAGATCCCAAGCATTTCAATAGATAAGTCATTGCTAGAATATCCTAAATATGTAAAACAAAATTTTCAAAGATGATAAAAAAGAAGAAAATTTGATTTTTGGTTCAGAAATTTGAAAAAAAATTATGATGATTTTTGTTGATAATCATTTTTAATAAATTAAAAGTGTCAGGGTTCATAATAACATGACAATTCCATAAGAAAATAATCAATAAAACATGTTCCTAGATTTTAGATGGTTATTTTCTAGTTCTAATAGCTATTATTTTGACTTGATCATATATGAGGCCTTGTTCAGACAAGAATTATTCACCTACATGCCCATATTAAAAACATGGAAAATGTTAGTAAAAAATTAACTTGATTTTAGGGATATTGGATCCCCCATTTTGTGATTGATGGTGAAACTAGAAGACTATTTAGTTTAGTCAATGGAATATCCTATTGGATATCCAGATCTGTATTTAATATGGAGACATTAGAAGCTATAGTGTAGTGTGTGTTCCTTATGTCATCAATAACCTACAAATTTCCCTTATATAAATATGAATTTACTATTTTGGTGATACATGAATCGACTGTCGTGTTAGATTTTCAATCATGTTCGGACTACTTTTTTCAAGTATGATATTGAACTACTGAAATCATGATTGTATTTTCAATACAGTGAGATGCTTGGGGGTGGGGGTATTACTACTTTAAATATGGGAAGCATTGTCAACATGTGATTTCTATTCCTTAATCGGTGATAGCATTTGTATAGACTGACTTCATTTTTCTTCAGAATACCTTGCACAAATAGTTTTCTTAACAATCAAATTTTTCTTTTCATTTACTGTATCGAGGGATACAGGTGTGAGGTTTGGAAATTAACTTGAGTAATAGTTTTCACATGTTTGTTCTATTCCTCACCCATTGTGGGTTTTGGTGAATCAAAATTCGTTCTATTTAAATCCATAGTTAGGTGCACTAGAGTATGTGATATATATTTCATCTCTATAGGATGAATCGATGAAGGATCAATATCCTTCACTAGATAGCAAGGGGAGCTCAGGTTTTACTCCATAGCCATAGCGTCAGGTTGTTTTTGGAACTATATAGGGACCTCCATGATATTTTCTTCTATTTTAGTAATTATTCATTTATATTCAGTTTCCATTTCCTCTTCTAACACTAAATCATCACAAGATTTTCCATCTTCACCCCTTTTGGATTCAAGCTCTTGGAGGTGATAATCCGTTTTTCATTCTTTTTTCTAGATTTTCTAGCTTATCTAAGGAATGGAACTTATCGTTATTTTTCATTTTGATATCGGTCCAATCAATACCATTTAATTGGTAGGCATGTTTATGCACTACCCATCAAATTAGTATTGATTGTCCTATGATTTTACAATACACATAAAATGGTGGATTTCTCTCATATTCAAAATTAAATTCAGACCAACAATCATTAGAATTATAAGCTATTGTTTGTAGAAATGTAAATTCAAGATTTAGTTCCACCATCATTATATAAAATAGTCCCAACGCACCAATTAAGGATCATTGATCAGTCATAAAAGGGGTTCCAATATAAGATGATAGACCATATATAATTTTCAGGGGCATAAAAACAAATTATGATTATGAAATTGAACCCATAATAGATCCATAGTTCACTTATAAGTGTCTGGGTTAATGGAAAAATCCAATATAGAGATACACAATAGCATAGGATTGAGTTGTAAATTACATACCCACCAACCCGATATAAATCATCATGCAAGGTAAACAAGATATGGAAATAACCCCTACATAGTGGGATGAGTTTCCAATTTTAAAATACATAAAAAAAAGACATACGAGGTTTAAGATAAATATAAAACTAGGGTTTATCACCCTTTATATATGAAATGCGACCCATAATAGAGAACATGAACATATGGGACCGCATCGGAAGTGCTTCGGGATCAGGCTATACAAAAACCCCTCCATCATCCAGTTTATTTAAAATATGAGGATTCGTTGATGCAGGTAGATATGATCCCTTCATAGCCTTAAGGAATGATATCCTCCTATATTAAGCAATAAAATCATGTTTTGAGCCATCTTCTTGAAGGGTTTTTTTCATCCTTTGACTGATTAGCGCTGGGGTTAAAAGAGCTATTACACTCATGATTAAAGGAAGTCGTGATTTAATTAGTTTATCAAGTTGAAAAGCATACAAGGTCTTCTATATGTTACCATACGCAATAGTTCGATATTCATATGTGTTTTTTCTAATAGATCTACTTAATTTTAGACCAAACTCATTCTAGAAGTGTATCCCACATTGATACCATCATATAATAGTGTAAAATTTTTTATGGAGCTCATTGTAATTGTCATGTGCTTCGATGATAGGGGATTTATTCGACTAAGACATAAATGTGGAGTGAATATTTTTACAAAGAAGGCAGATTGTATTCTTCTAATATATATATATATATATTAGAATAAGGCGAATCATTTTATTGTGAATAATTGATATTTTTTCCTAATATTTGAAGTATCTTTGATCGAAAATTTTTATCCCTATAGTTCCCCAAGATTGAACATTGATTGGGGTTTCACAAATTTTTTGTAGGGAGAAGGATATCCTGAAGATATTTTTTCGGAGAAGGTAAATGATATAAAATAACATAGTTTAGTCATTTCTAATGTTAACTGTACTAATCCTGTTAAAGGCTCTCATGAACTCAATCATCCACCCAAATATTAACTTTTTTCATAATCTTCATTTTGTTCTTTGCATTTTCTCACTAACCATAGAGTATCATAATAGATATGGAGGAATAGTCCGGATTATACTTAAAGGACATTGTATTTATTCCATGTTGTAGTGGTGTCACTTTTGGATTTACGTATTAATGCTATTCGAGAATGTGGTCAGCATAAAAAGTATATTCATCATTATGGAAAATGATGAGGTAGTGTATTTGGGGAAACATCGTGAAAATATGTCTAATATTTAGTGAATTATGGATTTCTTAATGTACCAGTGAATTCTAACTAGGACTTATCTAATTTATCATCTATGATAACTACCCTAACAATGATGGGCTGACGTTCAAATGGTATGATTAGTGTGAAGTGTATTATTTGTACTGAAAATAAATCTGACTAATAATCTAGTATCAATTACTCCTTAGCCATATATTTTCTATTATTTGTAATTTTATAGACCTGAAATTGGTTTTCGAGCATTACATATCATAATGAGTGAGTAGTAGTTTATGAGTCCCATCAACTATGACCCCATGAGTGGATTTATGCTACCCATGGCCTAGAACTGTAATCCATGGATTATACATTGAAGTGATGGTGATACTATCTATTTAGAGAATTTTTATATATACATGAAACAGAATATATTTTTAACTATGATTTCAAAATAGGATGTATACTTGAGGCATTGGTTTTAAGTAGAGTATCTACAAATGATAGAATTTGAAATGGACTATGAACCTGGTAAGGAGAAATTCATTAAAAATGATCTTAACAATAATGAACATGTATTTTAGGATCATAGTGAATAGATTATAGATGAATAATGGAACCTTATAAGCTTATTGGATGGTAGTATTTTAGATGATTACAACGAACATGGATTGTAATCATTTAGTGATATTTTTTTAATATTCCTTATTAGGTCAAGGGAACGCTTGATAAGAGAATGATCATGACTTAATTGTAATGTGGGAATAGATAGGGGTAGTGAACCAATAAACAAGTGTTCAGTGGATAATTAAAATGTTTTCTTTATTTTGGAGAATGTATTACTCTCTACTTCAATGAGGATAGAGTTAATGGATGAATTTCATACCTCTTAGTGTGTGGTGAATTCTGGTGAAAATGATATATCATAAATTTTGGTGCTAGTTTTAGTTTCCATAGATTGAAAGTGACATTTAATGACTTGTTTCATTATTCTCTACCTATATGTGGATAAGTACCATCTAATAGAATATTGGTGGACCGCACAATCCACATATAGTTCCCATGTAGAAGTGGGAGGAAATAATGATGGTCCTTCTGATAGAGTTACAATGAAAAATGGGGATATGTGATACTATCTAGTTGATTATTGATTAGATAATATAATATTCTTATTTATTAAGAATCTATTAGACTGACCCCGTAAAAGACCTAGAAATAATTTAAGTCCATGATATCAAAATCTAACATGGAGTATCATTGATAATTTTATCTGGATAAGATATATGTTTTATATAATTGTTTTGGAAGGTCTAACAACAATCTTTATGCAATGAAGTTATATTGATCATAGTGTAAAATCCTCATTATTAAAGGAAATTGGAATATAAAATCCATATAATCGAGTATATTCATCAATCATATGTCATAGACGTCAATAGTGTGTGGGACAATGATTGATATTGACATCAGTTTGTTTACAACAATTGTTACTAGTTTTTTTATTTAACTGGATAATTTTGAGGTTCATAATGGTTGGTCATATCATTCAATTTTTTTTTGAAACAATGTTGGTGATATAGTATTTATGGGTCCCAATTTTTTAATGTTGAATACTACGAGAGTGTAGCTGATTCATAATTGGTTGATCCCATCATAGAATATGAAAATTACTTATGATGAACACTAGAGGAGAACGTTCGTGTTTGTAGTATAGGAATATGACTGTCTATGTGTGAAACGTTACATAGTCCTCTAATGATTCTAGATTACTTAAAATCTTCCAATAAATTATGTTTGACCATTAAAGATCACAGATAATGTTGCGATAGTAGAATAACCTCCCAATTTTCATTCTTGTTATCAAGGTTTGAATGATATATTTAATGGGTCTCATCTGTAGAGGTACATGCTCAATCCCATGCAATTCATTTCCTATTATAATGATGAGTGAGTTAAAAAAATTATATATAGGGTTCCATATATAGATTTTATAGTTTAGTGACATTATACTATGAGGGAAGATAGTGTTATTTATCCTATATTATAACCGTATAAAAGTATCTGAGAGGATAAATTGGAGTTTTAATCAGATGTTTGAGATTACCAGTCTCAATATTTTTTATATTGGATGAGTGGATATGTCTCTCAAGGATGATTAATCCATTGAGGGGGATATTATCAATTGTTGAATGTTTTCTAAAAAATGATTCTATTTCATATTGAGCTTCGAATTTTTGAGTCGATCCATATTCGGGTAGAAACATGTGATCTAAGAGTCTTTTAAAGGCATAATGTGTTGTATAGAGCATTCACTATCCCTAAAAGAAAATAAATCACATGGTGAAAGACATTCTAGACACCATCATTTCTAGTTGGTAGATTTTATAGGTAATGTATTATATAATACATCATATGATAAGATGTATGTCAATTTTTTTTTGAAAACCCCAAAAAAAAAATTATAGCGGGTGTGGTGGAGGAAAACTGCATGCATCATAGGGGACCACTATAGGGTTTTTTGTTTCATTATAGTGTGGTCAGGAATACCCCATCCTAGGATGGGATATGGTGAAATTATATTGGGGCATCATGAAATTTTGAAATGGATGAAACACCATCAACCCTTTTCAGATATTAACCATACCAGAATATAATGACATAAGAATTAATTATGGGTTATTAATGTATGTTATTAAATAATTCATAAGTACTATTTATAAAATCAACCCCTACATTTGTTACTTCTTCATTATTATATTCCATCTCTGTTAAACATGGGAAGACTCTAGAATTTTCATTTTTTAATCAATTAGACACAACTTATTCCATGTTTTGGAAAATATTAAAATCTCTTTGATCAATCTATTGCATTAACTCAGCCTTATTTGTTTCTTCTTCCTAATTTTGGTTTTTCGGGAAAATTGTTTAGTGATCCATCATTTTTGGATGAATTTATCTCTTTAATAAAATTTTATCATAAAATGTGTTTTTAATGTATTAAAAAATGATTCCATGTGTCATCATTTGAGGCAATTCCTATATTGGTGTATCAACAACCATATTGAGGATTAGAGGAATTATAAAAAATCATGAAAAGGTTTTCTTGGTGAGTTATTCTCTATACCACTATCTAAGAGGATTGATTTTTTCATCTTTCTTAATGGTGTGGATTCCTAGGTTGATGGTAGTTTCCATTGGTTATGAATTATTCTACCCATTAGATTTTTCCTACTAATTTCTATCTTTAAAGATCATATTATTTAATCTAAAACTAGTTATATGAGATTTGGAGAGTGATCTTGTTTGAGTTAGTCTGAGAACATGGTTCAAGACCTGATACCCTTTAATGTAGTGAGGTTGGCATCATAACCCTTAGGTTTGAATTTCCTTAATATTTCAGGCTTTTATATGAATAAATTTATTTCTTTTGGTCCAGGTGTTGGCATAAATTTATTATAATTCAATATTATGATAACATGTGGTTTTTTTCATAACCCACGAGAGACATTTATGATACATGTTTCCCTTAGATTTCATTATTATTTTTTATCATATTTTTTTGTCTCATGTATAGTATGTGGATACAATTTTCGTATGATGATATGTTGTGTATTTACTTAAATTCTCTACCATGTTAAGTGTGTTACAACTCCATTGGAGGCATTATTCTTATTTCATTGAACATGTTGAATTTTGTGACATGGTAATCCATTAGAGGGGTGGTGGACATGAATTGGGATGAAGAATATAATATACCTAAGCATTGGATAGAGATATGATGATTTTTCACAAATCTAGTGTGATTATAATGATGCGTAGTGGATACCAAATACCATGTTTCATTGAGTCATAGTGGATGTTGAGTATCACGATCACTCGATGATGTGTGAATATGGAAAATATAACACAATTGATACCTAATTGATTCCAATTAGCTTGTTCACATTCGGTTAAGAATTATGTTTAATATCTCGTTGTCTAGTTCCTGATTAAATCTAATAACTTGATATTTATTTTGGTGTGCAGTTAAAGCATATACGATTATGGATCGGGGTGACATAGTTATCACATGGGTTTCCAAGAAATGTTTTTTATAATTTCATGAAATATTTATATTATCAAGTCATATTCTCGTTATACATAGGAATATATGTTAAGGAAACATTGGTGGTGTCTCATTGGGTTTTATTACTAACACCCTATATAGTAATTTCAATGAATATGTTGAAATCATGAATATATATATAGAAAAATGAGTGGAACATGTGGTAGATGGTTTAACCAATAATCTTGGACCAATATTGGAAATTAGATAGTATCTAATATACTTATACATTTTTATTCTTTTCTACATGAACATTTACTCTGGATTGGATTTCAACTATAGGATCCCAATTATTTATTTAATGAAATGTGTATCATAGGTTATAATTTTATTTTACCCATTTTTAATCTGATTATTTATTTTAAATTATTATTATTGGGTCATGTATATTATATAGAGGGTAAATTTTTCATACACATTTCTCTCAGACCCTCACTTCTAGTCATTATTCTATTGAGTCTGGGTTGGTCCATATGAAGTCTTGGTTCTCATCATATTCTACCCTCTGTTTTGTTTCAAGTAATTACTAACAAAAGTTTTAGGTTAGAGAAAATATGATCCACTATATTTCTATATGGAAGGGGTAATATTATTTATGAAGATGATAAATTTATATTTTAGATACAAAGGAATCATTGAGTTTCTAGATCGATTTATATCTATTCCCTTCCATCTTGCTCTCCCAACCGCCCCATTTCATATACATTAAGTGTTCCATTTATCCCTCTTGAGGAATTACATACCAGATCCATCCTACATAGTAAATTTGGATGTGGTACACCTATATCATGATATCTCTTATAGGGATAAAGTAGTTGATATCTTTTACTATAGGGACACATTTATATGTTAGAATTCTACTCACCTAATCAAAATATTATGGTAGAATAATAAATCTGAGGTGAACTATGGGAATTATTAGATGAAATTGAATATAATTACTCTAATATATTTCTAAATATGTGTTTCAAATGTAAGATTTAATTTATAATTTCTTAAGAGTGGTGTGGGTTGGATGTAACATCCTAGAATAATATTAGAAAAAATTTCCCTTCCCAATTTACATGTTTGTTAAATTATGTAATGTGGAATTGTATAAATCTCATGCAGTATTTTATTGGACTAATAAAATTTTATTATATTTACTTTAACATTAAATTTATAAAACAAATATGCTCATTAAAATTCTAACCAATAAAATTTAATTGTTTTTGAAATTATCATATATATAATATAAAATATTGATCAAATAATTACTCTACAAAATTAAAACACAAAAAATTATAGAAATGATAGATATTATTTGAAAAAAACATTTATGTTGAAAATGAAAAAATACATTCTCGATAGAAAATTAGAAGCAAATATCAAATTAATGAATTAAGAGGGATTTGTCAAAGGTTGGAAACCCATATGACAAGTACACATCTGACAATTAAAATAGTATTATTTGTTAGTGAAATAGTAATCTTAAAATTTTAAATATTTACCATACCATTAGATTAGTTAACTAACTTATAAAATATTATAATAATATTTAGTTATATTATAAAATTATAATTTTTCAAATTTATATCATCTTAAAAATACATAAATGTATTAAAAATGATAAAATCTTTGTTTGGAATATTATAAAGAAAATATATTATATATATATTAAGGAATTATATAAAAATTATTATTTATGATTATATTCATGTAATCTATTTATAAAATAATATTTAGGATAATTATAATGATGACAATTATTAATTTTAGATTAAATTTTTTTTCGAAGGGCCTAAAAATTAATCAGAATTTTAAAATCGGTATTTTAAAATTTAATAAGGATTTTATTTAAGATTTATTTTTCCAATGTTTATGAAATTATTATCATAAAATGGATTTCATTATTTTATTATATACGTCATAAAATGTTTGAGGTGTTGTTTAATTTTTCTAATATAGAGGATTTTTAGTGATTAGTGAAACACCATAAATTATAGTATTTGAAATTATATGTTATGTACTTGGATAAAAGATTAAATGATAATTTAATCATCTATTATCTTATATTCACAAGAAAAAATTACATTGTATATTAACAATATTATCACTATTTATTTTCCATTGAAAAATAATAATCAAATGAATATTATAATTAAAAACACCAATATCCTCCAATTATAAATACCACCCTTTCTACTCACACATTACATTACATTAATTTTTTAAAAAATAAATTATTTTCAATCTCTAATCATATCGTATATATCATTTCAAAATTGTTCATTCCCAAATACCATTCCATGGTTCACTAAGGGGCTCCAAAGGGGAGACTCTAAAATGAAGCGGTAAAATTATCAAATGGGACACTATTAATTATTTTCTTCTTCTACCTCAATGAATTGAATTCCTTATATCTTAGAAAATTAAAATTATTAACATTAATATATTTATTTTTTAAAATTTTCATGGAGTATCCCTTTTTTAAATTCCCCTAAATATATTAAAAAATTTAAATTCCTATCAAATTATAGTCGGTTTGTCGCCCCCCGAATTCTGAATTTCAATTTCTTCCACCACCTCCATTTTAAATTTATATTATGTAAATTTTGTTAGCCCATATATTTATAATTTTATTTTTAAGTTATTCATTCATAATTAAATAATATTATAGGTAAATAATGTTCCTCTTTTTTGGAAAATCATACTAAATGAACTATATCTATAACTATAATATAATTATAATATATAATTTTCTAATTTATAAATAATCTATGATATTATGAACATTTTAAAATTACTAGGTCACATAAAATAAATACCAATATTGTTTTTGAGTCATTAAAAAAAATCCATTTAAACA
Organism: Viscum album; assembly: GCA_963277665.1. Taxonomy (NCBI): domain Eukaryota; kingdom Viridiplantae; phylum Streptophyta; class Magnoliopsida; order Santalales; family Viscaceae; genus Viscum; species Viscum album. The sequence continues at coordinate 1,442,984,925 of OY728151.1, read as the reverse complement.
ATTTTAATTATATGAAATTTAATACAACATAATAATAATGAAACAAACAACCATGTGATAATTGATATGGATAGAAAATATAAATTAAATACCTATATGCTAATAAAAAGTATTAATATTAATTTAAATATAGTTTAATTTTTATTTAAATAAACTATTTAATTATTCTAAATCAAATTTTTAGGTTTTTTTGTTATGGATCACAACAAATCTAGATCATGGTAAAGAATCTCTCTAAACCACACAATTTTAATTGTGTAATGTATTTTTTCTCTCTAAATAAAATTCAATATATTATAACATTACATAATTATATTATGTTATATATATATATATATATATCATATAATGGTACCTATATATCGATTTATTTTGGTTATATATGCATAGTGTTCTACCGTAGTCCTAATCACAAAAAATTCAGTGTCTATAATCAAATTTTTTATATACTAACTTTGAAATGAAATGATGAGACCGAATTTACACAATAAAAAATTTACATATCACCAAAAAAATATTGAAATTAATAAATTCAATCGACCATATATGTTTTTAGTGTTTGATCATCAGGTGAATCTTTTAACATACAGATCCCATTAATATCTCCTCAAATATATATTAATTCACTATATACATAATGAATTATTTTGTAATATAAGAACCCAGTTTTTCACCCTTGTATGGATACATTAAATTCCGGTCTAATTCACTATTTTTATCAAATTTGGATCCCTGATGAGTTCGCGAATGTATTAGGGGTGTTAAGGGAATGTTTGGAGCCGAGAACCCATCTATTTGAGAAAAATGGTCCTGTCGGAGGGATAGAGTAAACCATGTGGGTAGGGTGTATGGTTAGATATAATTGTAATGATGGTATTCATTTTTTTGGGAAGATCCTTTCCTCATGGTTGGTACATAGTTTCGCTAACTGTGTGTCCAAACTATGTGGGTTCCCATTTTTCCCATGTAACCATGTAGGGTTTTCCTACTGTTTGACCAACTGTGTGAACAAACAGTGCACCAACTACTTATTTTGGGTAATTTTAGTCATTTCCATTAACGATCTAAGTAAACTACTCCATCATGAAAAATATCATTCCAATCATGAATATCCTAAATTCCCACAATTTTAGAGCTCTTCGATGGCCTAGGATAGGGAGAATGAGATCTCCTTCATCTGGGATCCGTTCGATCTTTCGTTCATCATGTTGGATGAGAAATGGTAAGTACTTGAGTCCATTGAGCCATTATTCTTCTCTATTTCTCTCAAAAAATGTATCTAGGAGTGACCATTTTCCATTTTTAATATATCTACTATGATCCAAGCCATAGAAGAGGATAATATAGGTGTAGTAGAGTCATACAAGCCTCAGGTTGGTGGCCTATAACACATCTGTTATGTTCACAAATTTGTGATTTGACCTGTGCTACCAAAAAATTTCATTGGTGTATACTTATTGAATTTATATGGCATGCGTATATTGATAAGAATGTATAGTTATGCTCTTTCGATTTATGTTATTTTTTAATGGTGTTTATTCCAAAAACATTATCCATACCAAGTAATATGTTATTCCATAATTGTTGTTAATTATTTTGACATGTTTTTTCCACGAATTAGTTGTTCCTTAGCCTGACCATTATAATGGTAAGTGTATCTGTATTCAATGGCCTGATTTATATTTTTTATTTCATAATGGAAAGTACCATATATTCTCACCACTTGACGCACTTATAGTAAGTTCATCAATTGATTAATTCATGATAAATTGAATTTGGTAAGTATTCAGTGTATATGAAATTCCCTTTTTAAATGAGATTGAATAATATGATTCACATCCATATAACCCCTTAACATGTTGATGGAAGGAAGCGGGGTGAACATTGATTATTAAAATTCCATAAATTTAAAGCATTAATGGTTTCATTCTACTTGTCAATGCCGTAATAATAAAGTTAAAGGCTTTAAAAAATATACATACTAATTAATCATGAGATAATTATATGGTTTCATGCTCATTTATCAGGGTCACACTAATGAAAATTAATGACTTGAACCTCATGAATTATCTATGAAATCATTATCCAATAGGATTTTACTCACTCTAAATCTCCTTGAATTTTATGAGGAATACCTTCAGCATATGGGAACCCCATTCTTATTCCAGGATGTGGCTTGATTCGGTTGAAAAATACATAAAAAAATTTATATACCTAAATTCCTCGTATGTCACTATATGATCCCTCATATAATATTAAAGGATTCCGTGGATACACTCCTTGGATCCAGTATTGACAAGTATGTTCCATGGTTAAATATCATTGGCCCATGTCATTCCATAGCTCTATTTAGCTTGGAAGAACTCCTTCAACATGGTAGGATCCTTATAATGGAATTCCATGGAAAATGATCCCTGGATTACACTGTTACCCTTATCCAAGATATGGTTATTACTTAGTTAGTGACCCTTAAGGACTATATTGGCTTGGTAATTAACTTGATACATCATTATTAAATATCATAACAGATTGATTTACTAAAGCTTGATTCCTTTACTATTGATAACATGTGACGTATTTATATACTACAATTAATTAATAATGAGTTTTTACATGTTCAAACACTAGTCTAGTGATGAAGATGGTACTTGGGTATTCTACTACATAGTACTACAATAGATTATATATACATGCTTGTAAACTAATATATTTAAATAAACGGGTCAGATGTCATATACACTATTAGAGGTGGAACACATAGATTTATATCACACCATGTCCTAGTGATATTTTGTCCCTAATGCAGATTAGATGCATATATGTGTTTATAAAAGGAAGCACACATCTTCGAAAACTTGATTGGATGCTATTTAGGATAGGTCTTGGTAGCAGATGATGGGGTTGGAGCATCCAATTAATTGGATAATCTTTTCATTTCCTTCATACACTATGGAGAATTTTATACCTATATTATTGTATACATTTTTTCCAGTTTTCTAATGACATGACTTATCATCATCTATTATTACAATTGACTTAGTTGTTGTTTTCCATTTTTATGTATTACCTTTATAGTTATTCTTAGTACATATATTTCATATTTTACTTACCTTGGTGTTAATTATCCAAATTGATACACTCTGGTACCAAGGGAATTTTGTCCCCACAACCACAATAATGGACCTTTCAACTTTTCAGTGGCCTCTAGCATTTTTGGTGACTCCCTTGATTCCATGTGTCCCTCCATGCTCGAGGCACCAATTAAGTGGAATCCGGGTTTGGGACATCACTATGTAGTATCAGAGGGGTTCCATTATTACTTTACGATATTGTTACAATATATTAGATATTTTGAATTCTTGGAAATTGGTCATAAACCATTATAGGACTTCAGAAACCAATGTACATGGTAAAATATGAATTTCATGAATTATAAGCATTCCTCTATTTTTTGCTAATATAGTTGATATAATTTCACCATTGGCTAATAATCAGGTTGGGTTTAGGTTATCAATGTTACTATATTTGGGGATTTATGTCATCCAAAGCTCGAGGGAAAGGATCATTAGTTCAGGCATCTTATAAGAACAATGAATTCACATGTCATGCATATTTCCACACAATATAGGTGAATTTAATTACATGAATGTATTGAAATTCTTGTGACTTTTTATTGATGTTGTGGTAGATAGAGTATTCTTATATTACTCTGGGATGCAATTGTGTGATTTCATGTCTCAATTCATGAGGTGTGAGGTCCTTCATAAGATGGGATATGTAATTTACTGAGTGGATCCATTATTATATAAATAAATAAATGTCCTTTTCACTGATATTGTGTATGGGAACTTGATCAACTGTAATGACTGTCCATTAAAAATTAAAAAATGAAACCTAAAATGAAATGGTTGTATGTCCTTATTCCACCTTGTCATTTCTATGAATGTTATAGAAGTGAAACATGAAATTAAATGTATAATGAAATGATACGTACACCTGATCACATATAGGTTCATGGCCATCTATGTAGGTATTTGTGGTACTATGATTAGTGTAGTGATTTTTCCTAAGTTCAAATTCCACTAGTGATTATATCTATCATCATAAATCCTGTCCAGAGGCATGTGATATGCATTTGTAGAAATGTTGCAACAGGGTCCACATATTGTCCATGAGGAATGTGGAAACGACCATGCTCAAGACGTAGTGAGACCTGAGCCGCTATACTTAGCTCTAACAGTGCACATGTGGAACTTCCTTGAGAACCTAAATTGGGACATATTTCCCATTTTTTTGATAGATTCCTACATTTCAAGAAGTCCATGAATGGTGCTCCACATATTGAACCTATGATGGTTGATCAGACTCATTAGTTGCATCAGCTTCATCATCCTATGATATGAGGGGATTGCAATCCATAGGCTACTAGATCATTGATATTGGCAATCTAATGCATCATTTAGAATCATGAAATGCCTCCAAATCTGAGGGTTAAGCATGATACATACATTATTTTGGATTCATACAAGCATTGATGGGTTTTCATTACTCATGTCAGTCCTACCGAGGGCATGTTTTGTGTTGATTTCTATAATTCCTTCTATGATTGACTCTTTCCTCAGATGTTGAGAACTAACAGAGCCAATGAGTTCAAGCATCATGTAGAGGATTCTATTATTGTTATGGAATATTCAGTATTTTTTAGAGAGTAACATCACTTTTCACCACTTCTAGATGGTGATGAGATTTCACTTCTAGATTCCTCGAGGATGGGATCCCAGTACACTATCCATATTAATGTGAATGTGTTTCACAATCCTAATTTTTCTAAAATGGTAAATTTTTGTCATATCACTCTGCACAACCTAAGGGGTGGAAATTTTATCTGGCCTAAATGATCAATGCCACTGAAGGCAATAGATCTCTATGTTATAGGAAACATTCCATCAAGGTCTCTTTTTAGGGTAGTGACAACCAAAGTACCCATTTTCATAGCTCTATAATGTGACATCAGTGTGGATGATAAGGGAACCTGAAACCTCATTGTGATTGTGATCCAATGGGTTGTCAGGATTGGATCCGTATGGGGAATCACTATAGGTTATGCAAAACCATTCCACCCACATTTAGTGGAAAACGAACATCACCTGCTCCACCTTCTTGAGTAGGTTATTTTTTACCATGTTAGGTGTAGAGGTGGAGTAAGAGTAATAGGTCTAGATGAGGAGGAGGTCATGGACCTTGTAGCCAAACCGCTGATCACCAGTAGAACCAATAGAGTTATTTTTATTGTGGTAGTCCAATTATTGCACCTGTCTATGGATCATCTTAGTTGAATGATCTTTAGTGGATACCCTAGGAGCATGATACGAGACCATATATTGTATGAGATACTTTTCTAATTAAATATTTTTTATTATATAGATTATTTAATATAGGCTCTATGAACATAATTATCTATATATCTATCATGGTAATTCTCAGGGTGGACATACATTATTAATATTGTGTAATAAACCTAGACAAACCATTGTGTATACGGTGAGAGGGAACATTCCAGTGTAGTGATTGTCCCCTTTAGGTAGGTAGTGAACATTTTTATGTAACATCTTTTTTCATGAGATGAAGGGAAACTATGTCATTATTAGGATTTATTGGTTGGTTCAGTATCACAAATTTTTAGACATCTATTACTATATAGTATATTTAGAACAGCAAAACCCACATGTTAACCATATAAAGTTGATTGGGACATCTATAATGGTAGAAATATACCAAAGAATAATTTACAAGATGTATTAATTAATGAATAATCTGGATTACCTCTTGAGACATAATTATATTTTATAAATGGTGTTTTTCCTAGGGAAGTTCTACTGTCCATTCCTCTATATAGAATGGAACCTACTGCGCTCTTGGATCTCAAGCAGATTTTAGAGGCTTTAGAGGACAAATGTTTTCTATGGCCTAATACATATTATTTTAGTTATCCTTTTCTTTTCTCTAAGAAGGAAAACGAAACCTGAGGTCTATGTTTGGATCACAGACGGTTGAACTAGATTATGGTCAAGAACTAATATCCACAATCTTGAATATATGATCTCGTTGACTAGATCTTGGGTGCTGGGATATTCAATATGATCTTACCGAGATCAAGATATCAACAGGTTTGTGACAGGACCTCGTACATATCTCGTACATGTTTCATTATTAGGTATGGATTATATGAGTAGCTCATTATATCATTCATTCATATGAACATTCTCTCCATTTTCATGGCTCTATTGAATAGGGGTTTCCATCCATATCTCAATTCTTTTATTGTAGCCTTTTTGGATGACTTATTTGTTCATTCCAACAGTCACACATACCATGAAAAACATCTTCATATCATTTTGGGTATACTGAGAGTACATTATTTTTATGCCAAACATTCTATGTGCCACTTTGGGATTGAAAAAGATCATTTCCTGGGTTTTATTTTCTAAGAATCAGGAATAGTTGTTGGCCCAAAAAAGGTATGTGTTGTTAGTTCCAGGAGCATCGTGAGAATGTGTTTCAAATAAGAAGTTTATTGGTTATATCATCATATTACTGGTGTTTCAAACTAGACTAATCATTCCTTTATTTACCTCTCAGTAATATTAAAAATAATACATTAATGTTCATGTGGTTAGAAGAGTGAGAAATACATTCATGAGATGAAAGGGTGGAATTTTTCAGTAGCTATTTTTACTCTACCAGAGCCAGGCGTAGGCTATACCATCTTTTGTTATGCATCAGGCATCACCCTTTGAGTAGTCCTCATGTAGGGGGACAAAGATGTTTTTTATAGATCTCGAGAGTTAAGGCCTAACTAGAGAAATAAATTGACACATGAACTCTTGCTAGTAGCAGTTTCCCATGAATTATATTGAATGAGACATTATTTGTTAGGTGAGTAGTTTGGTGTGTAAAAGAAAAAAAAAGAGTAGATAATATATCTCTTCATGCTGTAAATAGAACCTCATACAGGGAATATTGTTTGATTATCTACAATACTTCAAATTTGATCTTGATTATATGCTGGCGAAGGTCAATGTGGTTACAAATGCACTAAATAAAAAAACTCAAACACATGCCATATGGGAAACAGACAATGAATGGAAGTTATGTTATATTTTATTTGAGTTGGATATTGTGTTTCACGATAATAATGAGCAGTCTAAACTCTCCTCCATGATAGTTATGATTATCTCTTATAGAAGGTGATGTGTATAATATTTTGAAATTATAAGGGCTTGGTTCTCCGTGAGAATATATCAAGAGATAACACACATTAAGATTGGTTAGTGGATATAGATGACATCCTGAATATTCAGGGATGTTTTTGGGTTCCTAGAGGAATGATAGATATGTTGATATGTGAGTCCCACATTTCTTACTAGGCAGTTTATCCAACAATATCCAAGATGTTTCGATATATATGGCACTAGAATTGGTGGACTGGGTTGAAACATCATATAACACGATTTATCATTAGTAGTTCCACATGTCTATATGTGAAGGCAGAGCACAACCAAGTTGTTTTCTTATAACAATAGATAATAGTCCTATAATGTAAATGGGAAGATGTTTCCCTGGATTTCGTAGTTTGCATTCCATGGCCACTAATGGGTAACGATTATATATGGGTAGCTATTGACCAAATAATGAAATCATCATACATGAATCTTATTTTGGAGGCTATCTATGCTTATGATATGGGAAGACTATTTGTCTGTGATGTCATAAGATTACATGTGGTACATCATATTATCGATTCAGAAAGAGATACTCCTTTCACATCACAATTATGATAGGGATTTTAGATGGCTATTGGAAAATGGGTTCTTCTATGAAAATCATTTCACCCATAGACCAATGTAAAATTAGAATAGAAAATATTGGCCATAGTGGATATTATCTGAGAATGTGTCCTTGACTTCCATATTTCACATGAGAACATTATACCTCTCATCATATTCCCTTATAAGAATATCTTTCTAGTGAAGTTTTAGATGTCTCCTTTTGAGGTCTTATATGGACATCTGTTCAAATCACACCTACACAAGCTAGAGAACGGTAGGGAATCCTTTTTAGGTTATTATCACAATAAAGAGAATTCATATATGGTTCAGATATTCATGAAGAATATGTTTATGGATCAGTCTATACAGAAATCATATGCTTATCACAATCAATGACTTCTAGAGTTCATGGTCGGGGATTGTGTTTTCATTCAGGTATCGCGTAAGCTAGGGCATGTACAGTTACAAAAGCAATGGAAATTGTCATCTTGTTATGTATGCTTTTTTGGTATTCTATAGAGAGTTGGGATGATATCCTATCGTTTGAAACTACCTCATTTGTACTAATATATGCATGACATATTCCATGTGTCACAGCTTCACCAATATCATGAAGACCCGCCTCATAACATTGATCCCTAGGAAGTTGATTTTGATACTGACACTACCCTTAAGGTGTATCCTATATGAATAATTGGCCGGAGCATGAAGTCACTCTAAGGCTGATCTTTCCCACATGTATGGGTTCTATGGAAGAAAAAATGTGTGGTAGATTAGAAATGGGAGTGGGAGGCCAATATACATGACTAGTGGACATATTGTTCGTCAAACAGTGTTTCACCACCCTTGGAATGTGATATCAGGGATGATCCCATTTAAGGGGGAATAATGTAAGAACCCATTTTTCACTAAAGTATGTATACTTTAAATTTTCGTCTAGCTCTATATTTTGGACCAAATTTGGTTACCTAATGAGTTATCTAACGAATTATGGGTGTTTGGATCTTTTTCGGAGCAAGGATCCCATATTTAAAGGGAAATCACACACCCTAGGGAATATAATCTTGAATGGGAAAAATATAAATTTTACATTAATTAAATTTGGGAAGAAGATAAGAAATATAATAGAAAACAGGGTATTCAATATCCAACATGCATCATGTAACTTAAAATATAGAAAAAACACCATAATTTCATTAGAAGTATTCAAATAAAAAACCACTTGAATTTTTGAATATCAAATTTAATGTTTGATATAATGAATAATTATAGAATAATGATTTAAAATATAAACTATTTAATATATACAACATAAAATAGAAAAACAAAATTTGTAACAAAAAAATTCCCAGTGAATTGAAATTTGAGAAAATGAACCATAACATGTAATGTAATCATTGATGTGTGAATAATTTTATATTAAGGTAATGCTGAAAAAATTTTAAACCAAAGAAATAAATATGACATAAAAATCTATTTATTCAAGGTGTATGATAAATAAATCATGGAATAAAATTGTAAAAATAATTAATTTTTTAACTTAGTAAAAGAAAACTATTTGACAACAATCCCATACCATAATTCAACTTAATTGAAATGAACATTAACATCATGTATAAAAAACAACTATATTAATAAACCATTCGTTATGAAATCAAATATTCTATTACAAATTATTTAATGATTATTTAACTAATGGTATAGAAAATGAAATCCAAAGAGTTCATCATTACCATTTTCTTTGGGAAATTAAATACATAAAATAAAAACATACAACACTAATACTACGAATTTATTGAAAACATCCTTAACACAGTCATAAAAATCCATCACTATTTTCAAAACTCAAGAATATAACCTTATGACATACATATGAAATGGGTGATATATATATACACATATCCAAATTAGATAATAATAAAATCATTATATAAGGAAAGGTTTTTCATGTGAGGCATGTACTATATCAATGTTATATAAGTGGTGCGAGACACATAATCTTGAACAATGATGAAGAATATGACATGATATCATGATGGAAATATTATAATGTTGAAACAACAAAAAATCTACTTTATAATCATTTTACAAGGATAACCACTAAAAACATATCATATTATTCTTATGATAATCTCTTGTGCTCTATACAAGGAATCTCATGTGATTAAACCATTATCCTATGAATTGGAGAGATAAATTATTCAAATCCCGCCAATCACATTCATATAATGTACATGCATAAGACTTTCACATAGATCATTCAACATAATATAATATTTAAAAAAATTTAATCTATATATTAAAGGGTGTGAGAATACAAAAATTGATGTATCCAATCAATGAAGGATTATTACATCTATAAGAGTAAAATTGATTAGAAGTGGTGATGGATTTGGCATGGAAAATAAGTGAAATATTTCATATTCATGAAAACTATAAAAAATGATTCAATAATGATTTTAAAAATTTGTAATTGTATATTTCATTATACATAAATCATAAGTAAATAATGAAGGATTTGGAAAATATTTCAGACAAATGAAAATCGAAAATAAAATTGAATATTAAAATGGAGATTATTGAATAATTATTATAATCGGATGATTTGTTACCTTGAGAGAGATCTTGTATAAGTTTGCGAGGATTATATTAAGATTAAGGGGGAAATATATGAATAATTTTGATATGAAAGGATGTTTTAATGTCATGATATAATGACTTTTAGTGATAAGGGTTGGTAGTTATTTTAATATAGCGAGAGAGAAGATAATTTATTAATAATTTTCATGCATAGGTTTGGGACTATATATTATTATATCATAAAATAATAATAATTACCATTAGTTTCCCCATTTTTCAATATTTAGTGAAGTGGTTTTAATTGTTTTAAATTTTTAAGAGCATATTTTAAAAATAAAAATTACCCTTGTTGATGTTTTAGGGATTCTTGACTATAAAGAATTATTATTAATACCATAAAATATAATATTATATTTGTAGGTTTAATTATGGGTTGTAAAAAAATTAAAACAATTTTAAAAACCAATTATTTTAAATGGACTACATATATTTTTTCATAGATAACTTTAATGGAATATATAACATCACTTTCTATTTATTGTAATGTTATAATACACTCAATATATTTATAACCTATTTCATTATCAACAAAAAAATTTAATCTATCCAAAATATAAATAAATAATAACTTTTGGATAATTTACATGTCATGATTTAAAAAATAACATTTATTTTATAAAAATAATGCTCTGTTTGTGAATTTACTCCAAAAAATCCATATCTATATTAGATAAAATATACATGTTGTCATGAAAATAATAATTTTCAGACCATTATAAAAATTATTTATGACTCCATAAAATTTTTTATAATTTATATTTAATAAAAATTAACCACTGAATATATTTTTTTTTAAAAAAATTAATGTAAAAAGAAACTAAATTAATTAAAATGGTGTCTACATTGAAACTATATATTTCGCAAAAAATAAAACATGTTATTAATATTATCAAAGTCTAATTTTTATTGAAAAAATTATAGGGTCATCTAAAATAGAATACTGAATGTGATAAATAAAATTGTCATTTCATGAAATTTAAATATGAAAATTCATAATATTTTTTGTATATATAGATTTCTGTTTTTTTCACTACTGATTTCCCTATTGGTAACTTATGTGATCGTGATATTTTCTTTGTGTTTTTTGACATACATGGTTTGGGTCATGATCATCGTGATATTGAACATATCTTGTATATGTCTTCAATTATTCATTATCTATTTAATCATGTCTTAGTATTAATCACGTTCAATTACTTACGATTCTATATCCCTCAACATCATTTGATAAATGGGATTGATGGGGTATAATTCTACTGCTCAAGGCCATCTCTTTAATTATCCATGTAAATTTGTATTTATCAAAACAAATTATATATTATAATCATAAGATAACTATCAAGAAAATATTTTACATTAATTTTGATGCATAATTCTCTTTAAAACTCTATATGATATACCTTATAAATGTAAAATTAATATAATTATTTATTATTTTTCCTATAATGTCATTATTTTAAAAGGTAATTAATTATTGGAAAAGAATATTACATTTATAAAAGTTTGGGTTTTTAAATTCTTTCCCCCTTCCAAATATTCAACATTGAAATTTTTATTTCATGCACAAAAATTTTAATGGGTACTACTATTTTATCACCTCTTCTAATTCCCATTTCACATCCTAAAACATTTGGTACTTATATTATACTTTTTCTATGTGAGTTGTCTTCTTCCATTGAACCTCATATCCATGATCTAATATCTTCACCTTATTCTCATAATTTTAATGAAAATTATGTAGTGGTACCACTTGTAAATATAGTACATGTGATGGCTCAGGTATGTGATTCATCAAAAGTGATACAGGGAACACATATTTTACTTGAGAATGATTAAGTTGGTGGTGTAGTGGATATTCCACGACATCAATGCGATTAATTATATTGTAGGGAACAATGATTCTAGGAATATGATTAAAATTCATTTCAAACCTCATGTGATTATTCTGTGGAAATATATAAAAGAAAACACTATCTAAAGCCTCCAAATCATGACCATGTTTATAATGGTATGAATAAATTTTCTATCAACATTAGGATCTTTCATATAACATTGATGTTTTTTAACATCCTTTTTCATTTCATGGATAATATAAGTTTCCATCAACTTCAACACCCCAACATCATCCCAATATGTTAGATTCCAATAAATTATCCAACATAGAGTCTCATTAGGTAAAATTTGAATGAAATAATAGAAATAATTATTTTATGAGAACCCCACTAGGGGAATTTTATTTTCCCAAAAACCATGTTTATAGTTTGAACATAATGACAACCTATCATCTATAATTTGAATGATACATTTAGACTATACATCAATATAAAGGTGATATGTATTGATGATGCTCAGTTTTTTGTCTAGCTATTACTAAAGGATTCTGCAAAATCTAAAGGTAATCCTTGGATCCTGATTAGATACAACATAGATTTGCACTATATGAATTACTTCTACATCAATAAAATATATCTTAGAGAATTTGTTGAGAGAGACATCTTTATTGGAAGATTTTAAATGTTCCTAAATGGAATGATGATTAACAAGAACCATGCTGTAATTATATAATTCAGGTTTACTAGGTATTTCTATGATTAAATCATGGGCTATGATTTCCCATTTAAAATTTTTTCTTGGAAATAATCCCATCAAAATTAGATAAATCTATCACTTTACATTGAATTGTTCATATAAAAAGTATTGAGATTTTGAATTGTAAATATCCTTCTTAATGTTGTCCCAATAGTTGTATTACCTCAAATATTTTATCCATATTAGGGTTTATTATATGAAAAAATAAGGATGATCTATTAAAAATATCTTGATTTTTACAATTCATTTTTGGTTTTTATGGGGCACAAATACATGTCCCAAACCTTATAACTTCATCATCTGTAATATTATCCTCCAAAATAATCTAAACACTCTTCTGTTGCCCCAAAAAATAATTATAGTTCTCCTTTATCCTTCCAAGTATATATGGTTAATAATTTATTGGATCAGTGTTAGATAATGATCCTATTATTTTTACCATTATTATCCTTTTAATATCTAATAAGATTGGATCGCTTGAAATTGTCCTTATGTATAGAGTTATAGGATCCTTTACACTAAGATGTTATACCTCACCATTTTCTTTCCATGTATGGTAATGGATTTAACAATCATAATCCATGATCAAATCATACATTTTCTATATATTCTTCTCTTATTGTTGGAATATATACATGAGGATTTTTTGGTCTGTAAATATCTAACACTTTTCTATATATATATAATGTCTTTAAATAATCAACACAATGATCATAGTATTCAATACAAGATCATGTGATTTATATTTCTTATCTTCGATCATTAATTGGTGGGATTCATATGATATTATTTATCATATATCATGAGTATAAAACCCATGACCTTTTTGGATTCATTAATATAGATAATAAATCCTTCCTTAATAGTGGGTAATGTAAGAACTAGTTCAATGGCAATACTGAACACTAGTTATTTAAATAATTCAACACATTCATAATTATATATATGTTTGACAACATTTTAAGTAATCATTGTTTTTGGGATAGGAAATAATGATACGTTTCTTAGAAATTGAAGAGTATACCCATCCTATCCAAGGAAAAATATAATTTCTATTAAAAATAATGGAATTTTCCATCCTTTAATTGCCTTGGTTTTTGAAGGATCTATAGATATCTCATTGTGGGTGATAAATTTTCTAATGAGAGGTAAAATCTCTAAAAAAAAAAAATTAATGTACATTGAAAATAAATTTCACATTGTAGAGTCTTAAATACAAAAATCATAGGATCAACAAGTATATCCTTTATTCAAATGTAAATGAAAATATCATATATGAATGATCTCACAAAATTTTTGAGCTAAGCCTTTATGACATTATTCATCTTTTCCATGGATATTTCTAGATAATTATCGAGACCAAATAGATTCACTATAACTTTGTCATTCTAAGGAATTTTATAAAATGATTACCTGGGGATATCTTTCTATGTCATTATTACTTGAAAATATGACCATAAAATATTCACACTAGAGATGTACTAGGGTCCACAAATTTGATCAAACAATTAATTAGTGCATGAAAAATGAATCTTTTAAAATATCATAATTATTTTGTTATCATAATAACCTATATAGAAATAAATTGATCCAACCTTCCATTTTTTGAAGAGGATAGATGAAATCTATAGTAAATTTAATAGATTTATAGAACCTTTATCTTGAATATTCATTAATTTTTATTTCAACTCCTCATGTTCAACAATGAACATTTAATATAGAGTCTTGGATATTGTAAAATCTCATGGTATGCGCTCTATCGAGAATAAAAAATAATGTAGATAAAGAAGTATATAATATTCTTCAGGAAACACATCATGGAAATTGTGTACAATGGGTTTGTCATCAATGATGATATTTTCATTAGTCTCAATAATTTTTGCTATATTTCTTTACTTACAAGGAAATAACATATATTATTTTGATTTTTACCAAATAAGATTAATCATCCTCCTTTATCATGTGTATAATTTGATGGTGATTCATTATAAAGAGCATTAATTTAATCACTAAAAGTTTTATTTTGGATCTATACATAGAAAGGTCATACATACTCAGGGTTGATTCAAATTTCACTAAAGGGAGAGTCATAATATTTTCACGATCATTAAAAAAACATTAACTTGTGATAAAATAATAATAGATGTTTTTCCTTATGGATATCAAATCATTTTAAGTGGTGAATCGATTGACATAGAAAATATGAAATCTCCCCAAATTTGGAATCATTTGAGACACACCAAGACAAATTGATCATTATAGTAGAGGTTATGAGAACTATAGCCATCATAAACCCTGGGAGCATAGGACATTCCTTATTCTCATGGAAAACAGATCATTTTTCCTCATCATGCTCATTATCATTTTTAATAGAGGATTGTCATGGGTAATTCCAAGACTCTCCACATATATAATATATTTATATTAACGGTACAATATATTGACCATTATTTTCATCTATTAAGTTATCAAAATTATTTCTTTTTATAAACTAATTAAGTATAATAATCAAAATTTATCCATATATAAAAACACTTCCAGTTATTTTATAACATTTACTTTTTTCCCTCTTTCCCCAATTTTGACACATATGAAATGGATTCATTTTTCATTTATTACCTTTATTATGTAAACATCATTGATATTTTGTTCACCTCATGTTTTTCCAATTTAGAAACTCAAATCTATGCGAGTTTTAACCAACCCTTCAAATATAAATTTTGGCATAATGACAAGGTGTTTTATTTCATCTCCATTATTATTATCCGACTCATTTGGGAAGACATTTCATTGATCATCATATTATTTACTGATATGGTTTATGCTATTCTCATCCTTTAACTAAAAACATTGTAGAAATATGTGATGTGAATATTTTATATATTACATTAATAATTGGAAAATTAATAAAATTGATGTGATAAATAACAAATGGAATTTTTCTTTAACCTATTAATTTTATTGTTTTCTATATACATTTTCAATGATCTGTTGGATAACATAAAATCATAAAGGAATTTTATGTTCCCTAAAAAAATTGTATCAGAATTTCGTATTTATGAAATCATATCCATAGGGAGTGTCAATCAATATATTAAGAATGACCCATTTTTATTCACCATGTAATGATTGATTATAACTCAATGTGCACTATTTAATGTTATTATCCCTAATTACATTTATGTCGAAGCCACACCCACTTATATAATATTTAATGGAATTTATTTACCTTAAAACAACATAATATGTAATTTATGAGAATTAAGGAATTTTTTCCACAATTTATAATTATCACAAATGATTTCTGTAAAAATTTTTAATCTAATGCCCAAAAATATGTAGATATTTCTCTGATATATTCAATGAGAACCAATATTTTAATACACATTATTTAATTATCTATTACATTAATTTACACATTATAGAAAACAATATGATCAAGAAACCAAAAGTATTTTGAAAAATATAAACATAGATTATAAACATGAAACAGTAATATAATGAAATTATTTAATCTATTGTAATTTTTTAATTTTCAAACACATTTAAGGGGAATATGAGAACCCTTGAATCTTACCAGTTTCGAATCAAAAAATATATTTGATAATGAACAACTTGAGTTGATTGAAACCAATCTCTATAAAAAATATCTAGGTAATAGAATTTACCGGAGTGTCCGGGTAGTCCTTTAATATGTCTTTGTAATGAATCACCATGTCATCCAATGATTTCATGTGTTACTCATAATTAATAATACCCTTGTTTCATCCTTTAAAAAGAATATGGCCCTGGTTATCAATCCACTCTCCTTGCTCCACTGTAATGATCACAAGAAGTGATTTTCCTAGCTTCTTTAATTTTGTAATATCTAAATAATACTCTTCCATTTATTCATCTGATTTCATAAGGAGATCCCTGTGTCCCATCACCAAGACTATCTATTGTTGAGATTATTTCTTGGAGCTAGAATCATGATGCTACCAAGGGACCCTTATATTCTTATCAATAGGTCCATCATGCTCACAACCATTAGACACCATGACATTAGAGGTTCTGAACTCTTGAATCATTCTAGAACCATTGCGAGAACTCGCAGTGGTGATACATGCACATGTAAGAGCCCTCTAGGCCATCTTACACTTTCATGTGTATCTTGTAACATGAGTACTAGAAAGGGTGTAATATCCTTCCTATGTTTTGTCCTATGAGTTTTCCTAATGAAACCATCAACGTAAATAAAAATGGTATTTCCCTTCTATGGAGAGGATATTAGATTGACCTATTCAATGACCAGGTCCATTGACCCATCAGATTCTAGATCATCATCTGTTTCCTCTTGAGATACTTCCACATCCACCCGGGGGTCCTCTACGTGGATGACCTACACCCCTCCCAATTCCTTTCTATAAATTAAATATTCTTCTTCTTCTCCAAATACTGCAAAACTGGTTTTGAGAAGTCAAATATGATCCCCCATATATAGCCTTCTCATCTTTATAGATTCTAGTCTGTGTTCCATGTCCTGTTTTTCTTGAAAATTCTTGCTGTATGAAACATGGACCCATAAATTGTAAGTTCATTGAGGTTGTAACACCCCAAGATTCTACGTTATACTTCCCTTTGAATAATGCGATAGCGTGTGTTGTATGCAATATCGAGTTCTAACACACAACAACCAATCAAACTAGCCATTATGAATAGAAATACCCACTTTTTGAAATTTATAAATTTTATTTTTCAAAATGGACTTCATTTTTGGATTCGGAATATCAAAATTATCCTAGGGTGAATTTTTGGTATTTTTCTGAAAAACATCATTTTTTGATAAATAGTTAAACCACTAAGTGGTAGTTAAAAAACTGAATTTTTCATAAAACATAATTTTACCACTTCTGTGAGTGGAATTTCAAAAATCCAAGAGACACAGTTAATATCAAGGAGATAAATGTGGTTCAATGAGATGAAAATAATTTTTGGGGAATAGTAACTATTTACTTTCATTTACCACGGTTAAAAGTAAATAGGGTAATTAAGGTAAAAAGGATATTAATATTACCCTAACACATGTCCTAATTCTATTGGACAAGTTTATCTCGACCAAAAACAACCTTAGTAATAAAATATTATCATTTAGGTCCACCTGGATTAGATTAGGACATTTATTATTATTTAATTCAAAGAATAGTTAAAAGAGTTTAAATCAATGTTTATTTACTAAAAAAAATTTAATATAGGTTTACATATAAGATAAATTAGCTTATAAATATTCATTAGAAAGATAAAAATATTTCCTACAAAATGATATTTTATTTATAATTTTTAGACATTAAATAATTTAATTTAATTATGACACAATGGTGATGCAGCAATTACCTAATTAATGAAATATTAAAATAATTGATATTATAAATATCCAAATAAATATAATTTGAGACTTTTTATGAAATACATTGATTTTATAGGTTAATATGACATGTTAGTATTGATTTAATTAACTTTTTTCGATGTAATCATTCTGTTATGATGTTCAAAAAAATCAATTTTCTCAATAGTGTCAAAATTGACATAAAAGAGTTTTTTTTATAAAATATAATATTATTAATTGATATTCAATTCCTAAAAATCTAGGGTTCTACCAAGAGATTTATATCATGATAGGTGTATCATTAATAGAACACTTTCGGGTCACTTGGAGGTATATAGTATGTTTAATAACTAAAAAATATAAAAATACAAAGTGACATGGTAAGTGTCAAACTAATTAACTAAGAGTTAAAACTAAAAGATAAGGTTAATATAATGAACCAAACCTGTCTAAATTCTATTGGTTGAGTGTTTTTAGAATCATCCCCACCTTAAAATTCAAATAATAGACTTTGGATCCATTAGAAACCAAATATGATGTTATTATAAAATAATATTTCTAGCTTTTCCAAAGGTGCCCCTCACCCCTCTTATAAAAGGGCACTCCCCCTTCTCATTAATTCACACCATCACCGCATTTTGGGTTGGCCAACCTCTACCCAAATACTCTCTCAACTTCTCTCACTTTATATTAGAGGCTTTCCTTTAGTCAGAAAGCCATCCTATAGATCCCTTTTGATCAAACCAAAGGGAGTAACCCAAAGAAGAGGTAATGATTTCCCCACCCTTTTTCATGTTCCTTTCTTCTTCCACTTATTCTTTCTTTGTTATTCCCATTCTAAAATAATAAATCCGGTATCTTATATATAATGTGATGTCATTATAATTATGGTACAACCATATTCAGTTTTATATCCATCATCTGAATGACATGTCACCATACGTGTGTACGTATAGCTTACTGTCTCCACGTCATGGTGTAATTGTTATTCAATAAATTATTTTTTGGATGGGTATAATAATGATGTTTCGTTCACGTAAATAATAAATATAACATGATAATGATTCTGTATATATGATATAACATCCAATTATATATTATTTTAATATCAAAAGAATGATATTGTCACTCGTGCGTACGTACGGACTACCGTCTCCACGAACGCGATGAAATTAATTCTCCATCATATCCATTCAAGTATAATTATCATTTGATGATTTAAAAATAATGTTTAAGGAATTTATATCATTCTTGATATGAATCAGACAAAACATATTCATGACAAACACGACTTACGTAACAAAACATATAAAAGAAATTGAGTAAGTTAACACCAAAAACGAAGATATTACTAA
Organism: Viscum album; assembly: GCA_963277665.1. NCBI lineage: Eukaryota > Viridiplantae > Streptophyta > Magnoliopsida > Santalales > Viscaceae > Viscum > Viscum album. Next base: position 1,442,965,147 of record OY728151.1, on the reverse strand, counting down.
GATATTATTAACAAAGCAATGTTAAGATATCATATATGATATCATAATAATGTATATGATTATTGTATAATTTAATAAAAATTATTTCATCATTATACAGGAGGTTAACCTACCCCCAACCAAGGAAAAGTACAAGGTAATGGTTTATTTTGCAATCTATTCATTATCCGAGGTTGTTTATACATAATAATCTACTGGGATTTCGTTATCATCCACATCCATGTTTCTTAAAAATGTATTTCAAAACATTTGTACTATTTACAAGAATATGGGTTAAATTCATTTATAACCTTGATTGAATTTTTATAGAAGTTTTATAAAGGAATCTTTCCGTCGTTTTCCAGACAAGGTGCTTTTTAAACTTTTCGACAGAATTAAGGTAAGAATGTTTTTTTAACTTATATGGCGGGTGCAGATATTTTCCGCCATTATAAAATCTTCGATGGTTCCCTTACAACCTTATAAGAAAAATTTCAAAGAAAATGTTTTATTTTATAATTATGTGACTCTTAAATGATTTCAAAATAAGAAGAGATATTTCTCTAAAAAGTGTTTTGATTTCATCTATGTCAACATAATTTGATGGATTTTAAGTTTATTTGGAGTTGATTTATTATGTTTCAAAACATCCATATTGTATTGATGGTTTTGTGATATGTTTGACTGTGGATGTGTTATTTCTATAACATTCATGGTTTATGAAGAATGTTCTGAAATTTCGTATGCTATTTTTAATACGAATGTTTATGTTATGTTAAAACATGTTCATATGAGGAATTAATTGGACTAAATAAGTGACAGGTGGAGCCCGCTATAGCTCCTCGATGCATCGGTAGGTCTCATGCGACAAACTATTATCTTGACACAAGGCCTTGACAAAATCTTATTTGTATTCTTGGCACTAGGCCTTGACTATGTGGTTATGATAGTCTGGAATTATGCATTCCATTATTATGAAAGTGTTTATTGATATTGTATGTGATTATTAGATTAGTAGAATATCCATGTGAATAAGTCAATGGAATTATTTAATTTTATTTTTTTCCATACTATGTTGAAGTTCATGTTTAAAAGTCTTATGTCTTAGTAATACATTGCCTTAAATGTTTATTGTTTTTTATGAAAGTTTCCACTATATTGTTATCCTTACCGGGCATTTGAGCTCACACCATTCTATGTTTTATTTTTCCCAGGATGCGACGAAGTATTTTATGAATGGCCTGTAGGTATAGTATGATGGGATATGAGTGTGGACTATGGAGACCATATTGTTGTAGTTTTTCATTTTATGATTTAATGTAAACTTTATGAATGTATATTTTTATTACAAGGCTACTAAACTAATCGGTCTTTCAAGACATGATCTTTCTGGTGATCATGCCAGTGATATGTAATAATGCACCGACTATAGGTAACTGGGGTCGGGGCGTTATAGTTGGTATCAGAGAAATTTTAGTACAAATCTTGGAAGATATATTTAGATAAACTCTAATTAGATCACATAGATTTAAGATGGACTTTGAGGATTAATATAGAAGAAATTCCTAGAATTTTGGTATTGTAGATATTTTGTGAGTTTTCCGAGAAATACATCCCTGTCTAGATACGGTCAGGTAGAGGCGGCTCTGGCACAGATGTATCTTGGGGTAAAACTCAAAAACTCCGCTTTGAGCTATACTCGAATGGGAACTGGTGCACGACAACGTGCCTTGCTGCACTCTTGGTTACGACACTCCCTGGTGATATTCTTAGGATAACACTCATTTTCATTACAAATCATTATGAAGGGTTTATGAGTATATACTTCCTCAAAGAAAACATTTTTATGGTTTATATCCATAAATAGTTCAATTTATGTTATGTGTTTGATAAGTATGGAATTACGTATTTTGATTCATAAACTGATCTTGTTTATTCCATTATTTATAAATGGAGCCTAGTGGAAGAAATAGAAACTGTATCAATGCAGGCACTCCATGTAGGGATTTCCCTCCTGCTCAAGATAATTATAGTGGAGCTGGTGATGCAACTGATGCTGATCAACTAATAACCATACTGGGATAACTCACTCAGGTTATGAATAATAACCTTACCCATATGGAGAACCTTGATCAACATCATGGAGGATCGATGTTAGATAGCTTCATGAGGTTGAAACCACCAACATTCAATGGGATTAAAAATCCATTAGTAGCTGAGCAATGGATAAGTTTCCTAGAGAAAATATTTCAGGCTTTGGGGAGTAGTGAAAGGGAAAAAGTTGTCATTGCAGTTTATCGCCTCACTGGAGATGCTGATCAATGGTGGCCATTGATTAAAAACATGAAGGAAGATGATGAAGTATCAAATATGTAATGAAGGGAGTTCAAAGATCTATTTTTAGAAAAATACTTTCCTCATGACCATCGAGCAGATATGGAAAGGTAATTTCTGAATCTAAGACAAAAGGAGAATGAGAATGTCACAAAATATGAGGCTAACTTTACAAGGTTATAAAGGTATGGTGGAGATTATATAAATAACCCAGTAATTAAGATTGATCGTTTCTTTGATTGGTTAAAACCATTTCTCCGTCGAGCATTAGTCTCACAATCCTTCTCGTCGTATGATGACATTGTCTCATGTGCTATCATGACTGAAAACGAATTCTCTAAGCCTTATGACTTTAAAGCAAAGAAAGAGAAGAAGAGATCTGCTGATCGATCTGGGAATGGAAATAATGGGAAGAAGGGAAAGGTTGAATATCCATCCTGTGGTAAATGTGGGAAGAAACACCCCAGTACTTGCTTAAAAAGAATGAGAGTCTGTTACAAGTGTAGTGAAAAAAGCCACCAAGCTCGTGATTGCAAGGGGAAGAAGGAAGCTACTAATGTCCAATGATATAATTGCAGGGAGATGGGACATTATTCAAATGAATGTCTTAAGCGCCAAGGGAACATACCTCAAAAAAGTCCAAGGGATCAAGGCCAAGCTTACGCTGTTACTATAGTTGAAGAGGAATAATTAATGTATGTGTGTTTTTGGACATAAGGATTATATTCTAGTTATGAGAATAATGTGATATATATAAGGATTGTACTGAAGTACAGGTTTTAATATGACTAAGGTAATCATATTTTCAGTATGTGAAAATAAGAGAAACTTTACTTTGGGGAATCTGATGTTACAATTGATTTGGGAATTTAGATTTCTTTTACAGAGAGTCTGGATAGAGGTACATTGGATAACTATAATATTTGGAGTGGATTAACTTGAAAATTGGATAGCATTGTTTAAGGTTAAAACATTTTTATGGTTATTTTTAGAATATTATGATACAATAGTTTTAGGAAAAGGACAACCTGTAGGTCAGGTGATAACCCATCGCGTCGGAAAAAGATGCAGGAATAGAACCCACAACCATATTACGATTGGGCTTTATTACCTACCACTAGCCTACAAGAAGTCCCTGGTTGTTAAAAAATGTTTTCCATCATTATAATGGTATGTGTGATAAGATTTAGAACCTTATATGATTAGTATAAATATAATATTTTTGAGTTCTGTTATCTTTTGGAGTGAATGATAAGTTTGTGGTTGGAATTAGTTGAAGGATGAAACTCTACCTGTCAAGTATATATATATATATATTTCACTTATTCTATGAATAAATTAATTCATAAACTTTAGGGATGGTATATTAAAACAAAAAATGTGTTATCCTAATAACATGTGTTTTGTTGAACTGATGGTATTTTAAATCATCATAGATTAATGGCTTTGAGGCCCTCAATTTTACACTTGTTTGTGATTGATGACCTCAATAACTCCCTATAAATATTTACGTTTTTCCTCTAATTACATTTCTATAATTTCCACCAATATTCTCCTATTAGAAACCCTAATTTGGTGGTGACATTCTCATTTCCCTTTCCCTCTTATTAAAACTAAATTTTAATAACCCTATTTCCGATATGGGTTTTCCACAAAGGGATTTTCAATTTCAACATTTTATTTTCGAAAAACAATTTCAAATTGCGAGGACACAATTTATTTAAGGAGGGGAGAATGTAACAACCCAAGCTTCTATGGTACACTTCTCTTTAAACAATGCGATAACATGTGTTGTGCGCAACATCAAGTTCTAACACACCATAACCAATCAAACTAGCCGTTATGAATGTTAATACCCACTTTTTGAAATTTATAAATTTTATTTTCCAAATGGAAATCATTTTTGGATTCGGAATATCGAAATTAGCCTATTGAGAATTTTTGGTATTTTTCTGAAAAATATCATTTTTTGATGAATAGTGAAACCACTAAGTGGTAGTTAAATAACTGAATTTTTCATAAAACTTAGTTTTACCACTTATGTGAGTGGAATTTCGAAAATATGAGAGACTTGGTTAATATCATGGAGTAAAATATGGTTTGATGAGATGAAAATAATTTTTGGTGAATAGAAACTTTTTTACTTTTATTTACCACGGTTAAAAGTAAATTGGGTAATTAAGGTTAAAAATGATATTAATATTACCCTAACACATGTATTAATTCTATTGGACAAGTTTATCTCTACCAAAAACAATCTTAAGAATAAAATATTATCATTTAGGTCCACTTGGATTAGATTAGGACATTTATTATTATTTAATTCAAAGAAGAGTTAAAAGAGTTTGAATCAACGTTAATTTACTAAAACATTTTTAATATAGGGTTACACATAAGATAAATTATATTATAAATATTCCTTAGAAAGATAAAATGATTTCCTAAATAATTATATTTTATTTATAATTTTTAGACATTAAATAATTAAATTTATTTATGACACAATTGTGATGCAGTAATTACCTAATTAATAAAATATTAAAATAGTTGATATTATAAATATCCAAATAAATATAATTTGAGACTTTTTATGAATTAAAATAATTTTATAGGTTAATATGACATGTTAGTATTTATTAATTAACTTTTTTCGAAGTAATCATTCTGTTATGATATTCACAAAAATCAATTTTCCAAATAGCGTCAAAATTGACATAAAAGAGTTTTTAAAACAAATCTTATATTATTAATTGATATTCAATTCATAAAAATATTTGGATCAGGCAAGCGATTTATATCATGATAGGTGTATCATTAATGGACCACTTGGTGGTCTCTTGGAGGTATATAGTATGTTTATTAACTATATAATATAAAATTACAAAGTGGCATGGTATGTGTCAAACTAATTAACTAAGAGTTAAAACTAAAAGATAATGTCAATATAATGACCCAAACCTATCTAAATTCTATTGGTTGTGTGGTTTTAGACCTATCCCCACCTTAAAATTTAAATAATCCACTTTGGAGCCATTATAAACCGAATATGAATTTATTATAAAATAATATTTCTAGCTTTTCCAAAGGTGCCCCTCACCCCTCTTATAAAAGGTCACTCCCCCTTCTCATTAATTCACACTTTCAAAGCCTTTTGGTTCGGCCAACCCCTACCCAAATACTCTCTCAACTTCCATATCTTCATTATAGAGGCCTTACTCTAGTCATAAATCCAACCTAAGGAGCCGTTTTGATCAAATCAAAAGGAATAACCCGAAGAAGAGGTAATGATTTCACGACCCTTTTTCAAGTTCCTTTCTTCTTCCTCTTCTTCTTTTTTGTTATTACCATTATAAAATAATAACTCCAGTATCTTATATATAATGTGATGTTATTATAAGTATGGTACAACCATATTCAGTATTATATCCATCCTTTGAATGATATGTCACCATACGTGCGTACGCACGGCTTACCGTCTCCACGTCGTGGTGTAATTGTTATTCAATAAATTATTATTTGGATGGGTATAATAATGATGTTTAATTCATTTAAATAATAAATATAACATGAAAATGATTCTGTATACATGATATACCATCCAATTCTATATTATTTTAATATCAAAAGAATGATATTGTCGCTCGTGCGTACGTACGGACTACCGTCTCCACGAATGCGATGAAATTCATTCTGCACCGTATCCATTCAAGTATAATTATAATTTGATGATTTAAAAATAATTTATAAGGACTTGATATCATTCTTTATATGAATAAGATACAAACTATCCCTGAAAAACATGGATTACATAACAAAACATATAAAAGAAAATGTGTAAGTTAACACCCAAAACGACGATAATACAAAGATATTATTAACAAAGAAATGTTAAAAGATAATATATGATATCATAATAATGTATAAGATTCTTTTATAATTTAATAACAATTATTTCACCATTATATAAGAGTTTAACCTAACCCCATCCAAGGAAAAGTACAAGATAAGGGTTTATTTCGCAATCTCTTCATTATCCGAGGTTGTTTATACGTAATAATCTACTGGGATTTCTTTATCATACACATCCATGTTTCTTAAAAATGTATTTCAAAACATTTTTACTATTTATAATAATATGGGTTAAAGTCATTAATACACTATTTTGAGTTTTTATATGATAATTATAAAGGAATCATTCAGTCCTTTTCCAAACAAGGTGCTTTTAACCTTTTCGACAGAATTAAGGTAAGAATGTTTTTTTAACTTATACAGAAGGTGCGGCTATTTTCCGCCGTTATAAAATCTTCAAAGCTTCCCTTACAAGCTTATAAGAAAATTTTCAAATAAAATGATTTATTTTATAATTGTGTGACTCATAAATGATTTCAAAATAGGAAGAGATATTTCTCTAAAAAGTGGTTTGATTTCATCTATGTCAACATCCTTTGATGGATTTTATGTTAATTTGGAGTCGATTTATTATGATACAAAACATCCATATTGTATTGATGGTTCTGTGATATGTTTGACTGTGGATGTTTTATTTTTATACCATTCATGGTTTATGAAAAAATTATTGACATTTAGTATGCTAGTTTTAATGAGAATTTTTATGTTATGTTTAAACCTGTTCATATGAGGAAAGCATTGGACTTAATATGTTATGGGTGGAGCCCTCTATAGCTCCTTGATTCATCGGTAGGTCTCATGAGAAAAACTAGTGCCTTGGAACAAGTCCTTGACAAAATTTTATTTGTAGTCTTCGCACGAGGCCTTGGCTATGTGGTTATGATAGTCTGGCATTATGCATTCCATCTTTGTTAAAGTGGTTATTGATATTGCATGTGATTATTCAATTAGTAGAATATCAATATGAATAAGTAAATAGAATTATTTCATTTTATTTTTGCCATACTATTTTGAAGTTCAAGTTTAAAAGGCTTTCTTTTTAGTAATACATTGCCTTAAATGTTTATTCTTATTTATGATAGTTTCTGCTATATTGTAATCCTTACTGGGCATTTGAGATCACCCCTTTCTATGTTTTATTTTTCCTTGGATGTGAAGAAGTATTTTATGAATGACCTACATGGATAGTATGAGGGGATAAGAGTGTGGAATATGGAGACCATATTGTTTTAGTTTTTCATTTTATGATGTAATGTAATCTTTATGAATGTATCTACTTATTTTAAGGCTACTAAACTAATCGGTCTTTTGAGACATGATCTGTCTTGTGGTCATGCCAATGATATGTAATAATTAACTGACTCAAGGTAATTGGGGTCGGGGCGTTACAGAGGTGTCCTCCACTACATGAATATTAGAATTTTTACGATATTTTTTCATCATCAGAGACTACTTCACTCAGAACAACTTCATTGATTTTATTTTTTATGGCCATCTGCATCTCATGTAAAGCATCCAGGTGGACCTCCCACTCTTCCTGCCCTACCACTTGCTGTTCTGGTCCTACATTCTTTCTGACCCCAGAACACTCAACACATGAAATCCCACTCTCACACATCGGCACAACATCATCCTCATCCGAGCATACAAAACTGAAATCATGTTTCAGATGATGAGAAATATCTGTTACCTAGGGGTTAACTTGAGACACCAAACTAGTCATCATGGGAACCTTGAATTCATTAAATAGGGCACTGGGAATAGGATAGGTAGAGTGATCATCCCCTAAATAATGTCCTCCTTCATTAGTAACATACACGTCCTCAGTCCCAACTGAGCCCAAGGGAGGGCCACCAGCCCTATAAGTCAAACCCATTGGAATTCCCTTCCACTTCGCTGGCATTAAGAGGACATGTGGCCAAGATTTGGGAAAGACGAACACAACTGTGTCCAATAATCAAAGGCCACCAGTTACTTCCAGTTAAATTACTCCCCTACTGAAATCATAATCAATTTTCCTGGGGCTCTTGACACATCGACTTTGACACATATGAATGGAGAGATCAGGTGAAAAACTGAACTGGTTCTCACGTCTGAACAACAAAAGCAACAAAACATGTTCCCAACCATTTGGAGGATTGATGGATTATGAAACGGGAGAGGGAGATCGAGAAAACATACCCACAATTCCATTATGGGGGTTTCCTACATCATATAAAGATTGAAATTCCATTTCAACAGATGGAAGTGGCAACTGATGTAGGAAAAGGGGGCCACATAGAATCCAATGATCAGATCTATCGAAGAGTAGAAGCGAATCATAATGTTTCTCTTACTGAGTAGTCCGACAATACCTCATGTCTGAAGCCCCAAATGTTGGAATAAAAATCTATCTAAGGTATAAAATAGTTGAATCCATGAGGAGAACCGAGCGACCAGGGTCTATTATAGAACTATCAAAGCATTGGTAATTTTGATAGTTGAAATCTCTAGTTGAGGGTAGCCATCGCGGAGATCTAAAATTATAGGGAATATGGAAATTTTATGCAAATGTGGAATAAAAGCGGGATTCTAAAATGGGGAAAAGGAATTAGGATTCCAGGATGGTGGATAAGAGCAGCCCCAACCCCATCGAAAGGGGAGGGGTAGAGCAAGCAACCATGGCTACCTAGGTTATGGACGGTTCGTCGAATCTGAGAGTTGAGAGGCAATATAGATATGAAATTATATAAATCTTCCAAAATATAATCATAATATTTCCTTGTTCTTATAAAATGGTACCTGGTAACCTGGGGATGAACATATGAATGGGTAGAGTTATAATGTCTATTAAGTGAATTAAAATAAAAATAAATGATGAATCTATTCATATAATTGAATAACCTTGAGTAGAAATTGGGATGGTATTCATTATAGGAATTTTTGGCATGTGAAATCACATGATAATATGGGTAGCATAACGACTATAAAAATATATTCATGAAAGGGATTAATGAGAAAAAATCAGAACCATCATTAAATGTAAATTATATTTATAGTAAGATGTATGTGGAAACTAATATCTTAAAATGGAATTTCGGAAATAAAAATGAAAAATATAATGTAGGTTCTTGAATAATGAGGATAAGGAGAGGATCTCTAATCTTGATATGCAACTTCTAAAAGAATCGGAGGAGATTCTAATGTGATTGTATGAAAAATGAGAGCACTCTATAGTGGTATATAAACAATATTTTAATGATTATTTGGGGTATAATGTAGTGTAATGGGATTTTGTTTGGTCTTTTACCACATGATATAGTATAAATATATACTTATTTCTTATCATAGGTTATGGACTCTACATGGTAATGTAAATAAAACCCCCCCATGGTTTTTTCCTGTTGTTTCCACACAAGAAATTTTTCTTCATTATTTTAAAAGATTAATGACCTTTCCCATTAAAATAATACCCTTAGTGATCTAAACATGAGTGAGGTTTAGAAATAATTTATTCAAATACCTTTATATATATTAAATGATTTGGAGGAATCAATAAGGGTTTAAAAAAATAAAAAATTAATTTTAAAAACATATTATTTTAAAGGTTAATATGTTTTGGTTCGTGGATAAATTTAATGGAATATATTTAATAATATTTTTTCATTTTGATTCCAAAATACAAACTGTATATTTATACCATATTTACTCTTGAATGAAAAAATTGATTGTCACCAAAAATGCTGAATTTATAATTTTTAGATTATATTGATTGGATAATTTGAAAAATAATAATTATTTCAAGAAAATAATTATCAAATTATTAGAAATTAAAATTCAAAAAAGATTCACATTTTTTGAATAATAATGGGTTTTTATGAAAGACTAGTTTTGTGACACTTATAAATATTATATTCCCCATCATATAATTATATTATATGTAATATTTTATAAGTATTATTTAATAATAATATTTTATAGAAATATAATTTATATTAATAATTGTACAGTTAATCAAAATATGTGACATTTTTTAAACCATATATTTCAAAAAATTATAATTTCTATTTCATCATATCTAAATCAAATTTATATAGAAGAAAAATTTAATAATTTATAAAGTATTGTTAACAATGGATAAAATTAATTATATTTTCATTAATATAAAATAAAAAAAATCCTACGATTGTTTCCCAGATATATATCCCTTTATTAGGCCACTGAATTCTCTATTTGTAAGTTGCATGATAGTGAGATTTTATTATAGTGGTTCAGAGGACATGGTTTGGGACATAATCTCAATGATGATGAAAATATATTTTAATTTGATTAATTCATTGTTTAGTTATTTAATCTCATTTTGGGAATGATCAAGAAAAAATCCCTCTGAAGCTATATGCATCAGATGCTTTAGTAAACAGCCATCATATCATATAATCCAACTAGTGGTGGCCATCAAATCATTTTTATGTGTCAATTGGAAATTATCATAACCATTAAAATATAATTATCATAAAATCACAATATAATAACTATATTATCCAAGGTTCTGATTCATAATGGTCTTGGCTGGATATTACTTATAACCTTCCAAAATAAATAATGTAATTCATATTTTTTCTATAACATCAATACATGATGAGGAAATAAGTCATTGAAAAAATATATATAATTTATAAAATTCTAGTTCATTACATTATAGACAACATTTCATATCTAAAAACGTTTACAATGTTCATTTAAAATTATTCTCTATATGAATATTGGTTAGGTATTATCTATATATTTTTTTATCATTCATGAGTACTCATGATCATTTTAAAATAGTTTCGTAATAGATTATTTGTTCATTATATTACCCTCTATGTTAATAGAAAATGGGACTGAAATTGATGTTTATTTATTTATTTTGATATAATAATATCGTTATATCTGAATTGTGGTAATGATCCTTAAAAATGAAATTATTGATAAGCATGTTGTAATTATTATAAGAAAATTGACATTGGTAACATTTTTAATTTGATATATATTAATTTTAAAAATACATAAAAAAATTACTTAATTATACCATATATTACATGAAATTAAATTCCCATAGTCTTCCATTATTCCAATATAGACAAATGTTCATATGGGTTTTCAAACTGACCCAAATAAGAACAAACCATAAATAATGGATTACTGTGAATTAATTTAGTTTCAATAACATTATAACCGAGGAACAATAACCATATATCGTGTTTATTAATGTGATATATCTTAATTAAAATAATATAGAACTAAATGATTAATAATTCAAAGATATTATGTTGTATAAAGTAGTTATTTTTTTATTCCAAGAATGGTTATCTGGATGGTTTAATGTACCACAATTTTTAATATCTCATATTGTTATTTGGTTGTCAAATTTCTCTACAATAACATTCATATTTATATTTTTAACCTATTTTCCTGACCTTTAATTAAATATTATAATTAAAAAAATTGTATATCAATCTTTCTGTGGATGAGGTAGTCCAAATACCTTCATGGTTAATGATTACATTTTATATTGAATAAGGGAAATGTATATAAGTATTTATGGATTGTGGATCCACAATATGATACAAATATAAAACATATTTATTTAATTTGGAATTAGATCCATCTGTTTATATAGTTTATGAAAAATAATACATGGTTCTTTGTATAGGTGGTATTATTCATACATTTACAAATGTAATTTTTTCGTTAGAGGGAAAGAGAAATTGATGAAACCCATGGGTTTTTATATTTCATAAATTAGTATTTATGATCCTCTGGTTCATGATATGTTATTATTTTATATTTTTTAACAACCACATATACGTAATTTATAAATTTGAAGGTGCTTGATCTAGTTTTTATGGAATTAAATATCATGGAAGGGAGTTTCATGAACCTAGATTTTGTTTTGAGTAGGTATGTAGAACATATAAATTAGTTTTTATTGGGGTTGAGTGGTTTCTAAATCCATATAGCTAAATTGTCAATGGTTGACTCACATTGGAGTTTCTTTAAGCAAGGGTTTCATATATTTTTTTTAACATTATAATGGAATTACATATCTATTTTTATATTTGAGTGAATCAGATATCCATTTTAACAATGTATGGGAATTAAATATACATTTAATCTATGTAGACATTTTGAGTTGTCATTGATAAAAAAAATTTATCATGTATATAGATATTGAATTATGTAGAAAAATTATCTATGCATAAGATTGGATCGTATCCCCAATTAATGCCTATAATTAAATGTGAGAATGTAAAAATGTAGTCTACAAAGGCAATTTTAAATTGTGATTCCAACATTTGATCATTGATAAGGATCTATATAGTTTACAACACATCTTCATGAAACTCCGATGGTTTTCTTGATTGGAATTAAATTTCATATATTCTAATTAATTTAACTCCCGATAACAGTTCTACAAGACTACCTGTTTCCTGGTGTTAATTTCATATTCCATTATAGAGACATAATAGTCGAATTAAATTAGGGTTATTGAAATGGATTTTATGCCTAAGAGGATTTCTACAGAAAAACGGTGGATGTAGTGGTCACACAATACAGAGATAATTATTGTGATGTAATCAACAGGAAACATAGTATTTTAGATAGAGGGAAAATGGAGAGCCCTTGATGGAAACATGGAAGGGTGATGATATTAATACACTATTGATGTGAATTGTAGTAATGTTAAGAAAATAAAGTGAAAATAATTGAGAGATGAGTCTGAAGTTGAGGTTTTATTCTTTAGAAATGAATATATAATATATCATGTGCCATTTTGTGATATATTCTTGAGTGTAGAATTTTTTTTAGTGACTAAGTTCCTACACAAGGAGAAATACATCTTGAAATATTCTAGTGGCCTCTAATTAAATAACTATATTAATTTTTTGAAATGAAAATTGATTTTATCATGATATACTATAGTTTTTGTAATCTCGGTTTTTTATTGCAACATAAATCTATGTTTTTTGGGATGAATCATTATATGTGTCATGGGTTACTGTATGATTTTTTTTGTAATTGAATTTAAAATGTGGATATAGTTAAAATAATAAATGGTTGAGTGTTGTTTCGTTCCACAACAAGGAGTATAATACAACACTTGGTCCATGCCCTGTAAAAAATTATACATTCCTTGATCATTTTTAGACATTACCGCATGAGGTTGTGTTATTTATTTTTTGAGTGGATCATAAAATAACATGTCAAAAAGATTTATTTTTGTTATATAAAAATTTAAAAAACCACTATAATGATTCAATCGCCACTTTTGAGTGGAGAAAAAGATTCCTTAATTAACATTAATTTATATCTGAGCATGATTCCCTTTATAGTGTCCAAAAAATATACCTTCAATAACAGATAATTTTTAATTATTTAATAGCAGTCGTGTACCCAAATTTTATTGATGAATTAGCAGTCATTTATGAATTAATTTTTTATATTCATTTTATTTCATGTTTTTGAGGTCATTATGTAGTGATAGGGGGCTTCCACCATATGATAATGAAGGAATAATAATGTTAGCTAATAATAATAATAATTTGATGTATATATAATAATGATTTTTTTTGTTATTTTTTTTAATAAAATGTGCATAAAAATGTTATAGTTCTACAAACTATGAAGGAGATATGGGATAATATAGAAATAACTGATAATGACAATATGAAGTTAAAAGATGAAATGAAAAAGATCTAGAGATATAATTTCGATGTTAGAAAAATGGTATAATATGAATGATTTGATGATTTATTTACTACAGTAAATAAAATTTTGAGTAATATATGAGGATTTAGTGGGAATCTTGATGAAAACATTTTTTTAATAAATTAATTATAAATTTTGTTGGTATATTTGATCACTAAATTTCATAATTTGAGGATAGAAAAGATCTTTCTAATGATTATATTAGAAATATCATCACAACTTATGAAATGTGAAAAATTGCATCCTTCTAAAAGAAATATATAGAATATTTTTATTTAGAATCAATAAGTCACCTATAAATTATTTAGGATGAAGATTTCTAAGAAAATAGTGATTATATGAATGAAAAATAATATCAAAGGATTATATGATTTTTATACAAAGGGATTTAAAAGGAAAAAAATAATATAGATGCATTTTTTAGTAGTCAATCTATATGAAATTATCTTGGAAATATTGATATTAATTTACCTATGAATAAAGTAGAATATTATGAGTATGAAAAATATAAATACCTAATGAATGAAATATAATAAACATTCAAATGAAGTATCAATGTCTAGTGGATGAAAGAATATATTTTTCGGGAATTAATATATAAATTGGATTAAAAACCAAGATGAAGAAACTTTTCCCTCTTGATGAAACACTAATGAAGAGACATAATAAAATTTTACTAATTTTATAGCTATGTTTAAAATTTTTGTGATCCTTCTTGAATTTATGAGTAATATTTAGAAAAAATGAATTCTGAATATATGATTAATGATATACATGAGGCATGTATTGAGAAAATTACCACATTCAAGAAAGAGAATAATATTCATATAAAATATACTATGAAAATTATATTATAAAAATTGATAATAAGAGAAAAGGGAGAAATTTATTATAGGATAAAATAATAATTTTAGATTTATGGAAATATAAATTTGAAAAATATTCAATGATCTTCAATAAAATCTCTATTTTAATGATGAATAATTAATAGTGAAACCAAATTTTTTTGATATAATTAAAATCACAATAATGATATTGAGAGACATAAAAATTTATAAAGATTTAAAGGGATTATGCTGTAATTTTTTGGGAATAATTATTGAAAAATCACCATATAAAAAGAAATTTTAATAATTTGTTGACACTAATGTTTCCTGTGAAAATTCCTAATCTTTTTTAATTGGACCAAGATGAATATTGGATTAAGACCTTGAAAAGTAGTATATTATGTACGAATATTGAACGAATCCATTTTACAACATTAGAAAAAAATTCTAACCAATGAAGTTCAGAGAATGTAAAATTATATAGAGAATAAATTTGGATATGATAATGGATTATCAAAGAAATTCAGATTTTAGGGTTAATGTCATATCTATGGAATGATCATTCATAAATCATAAACATATTGGTACAAAATATCTGTACATTGGATAATGTAAGAACCTCATGGGTTTTTTTATTTGGATGAATGAATATTTTCGAAGAAAGTATGATGAGAAGGAAACTATTTTCAAATTGAAAATGAAAAATAGAGTTGATAATCTTGAAGAGACACATGTAATATGTGATACAAATGGGAGATAAGTTAGATAAATTTGTGAATATATTACAAAATAAACTCCCAATAAATGTTAATGGAATATAATTTATTGTGTTTAATGAAGTAAAGTCAAAGCGAGAATAAGTGTCATTAAAGGAAACTAAGATAATAAAGCCTTGGATACCTATTAGTGGGTGTTCACCCCACATGAATGAGGATGCCAAAATTAACATGAATAGTGAAATTAAAAGATTATATATTGTAATTTTATTAGTGAATAAACCATGAAATACAATGGTAATTGCATAACACATCTTAAAAATGAAAATTTTAGATGACATAACTTTTTGAATGTTGAATGGTTGAAACACAATTTGTTTTGTGTTAGATAACATTTTGACAATTGTAATGAAGTAATACTCTATAAACACACACATATAATTAATAAAACATGTGTTGGAATACCTTTTTTATAATGTACTAGATCAAATGTAATCCAATAATTTATATGGGATTCATCCAATATATTCTTTTTAATGATGAAATGTGAGAAAATCATATGCATTAGTTGACTTTGGAATCATGGGAAATGAAGACTAATATAGATAGTAAATTGTGATTTAGTTAGAGTTTTACCTTATATGATGATAGATGGAAATATATTATTTGGAGGATGTCAGAAATGGAAATTAACATATACTTCTCACCAGAAGGTGGATAATACATCAAAAATACCAGGGAAATTAGTCTACCTAGTTATCTGTGGACCCATTAGGCAGAAGCCTACCCAAGGTAATAATTTTTTTATATTTAATCATTAATTCACTCATCTGAAAACTCTACTTTATATTTAATAAAATTTTAATGTGGTTTGGATTTTAAATATATATATATATATATATATATGATATGATATAATCAAAATTTTATATTTGTTAAGAAACTGAGATCTAATTATGGGAAAAAATACACATGTGATGCAATTAAAATTTAACATAGTACTAACTGAATCATGAATTAGTATAGAAAACCGTATACACCACAATATAATGGTGTTGAAAGGATAAGGAATATTTTTATTTTTGAAATGGGTAAAACAATGTCATTTAAAAAAGTGGTTTCAACAAATGTCTAGATAATTTAGGGTGAAAAATTATTCCCATTCAGAATAGATCAACCTTGTGACCTAAATCACGTGAAAAATGTCAAGAAATGTTTTACCAAAATTATGAAACAATATAATATTTCAAATTCATTATTATTACTTTTTATATTAATGTCAAATGGAATATTATGTGAATTTTATATGAAAGGGATGATGATGGAGTCTTTTTTTTTGGTATATATAAAATAGAAAAATGATATAGGTGGTTGAATAAAATACTGCATAAATAGTATAATATTTAAATGTAAATATTGGTGAAAATTTGGGTAATTCATTTCATCATATTCAATAGGGTTTATATATTCATCTAAAAATAGTATGAATATCTCTTAATAAAGGTTTGTGAATGTTTCATAAGTGATAAAAATGATTTATTAGAACACCCAATATTTTATGATAATGAAACCTCTGTTGGTTTGACAAGAATTATGATCCTATGATTAACAAATCATTTTTATATAGAGATTAAATTAGGAATATATAATAACCAATTCAAAATTATATAGGGTTGCGATTGGTAAATGAAAAATCGATTGTTTCACAACTTCTGAAAAGATCTATAGTAGAGGTTTTTGAGAATGTTGAATGGGTAAAATCCATGAATGAATCATTTAATAAAATTCATAATAACTCAACATAAAGAACACATTTCATGACCAATTACCAATAATATGATATGTAAAAATTTGGTTTTCCAGAAAACTTGAATGATAAAGTTGATGTCATACAATATAATTATAGACATATTTTATAAATATATTCTTAAACTTAAACAATATATTTTGAAGAAAACATTTCTTTTGTTTACAGATATTCAAAAATAATAATTTTGTTTGTAGATGAATAACATAAGAACTAAAATGTTTGTAAAATGGATAAAAAGTAAATATTTTTAAATGGTGGTATTAAAGAATTCATGTTTACTGAAAAAAAGAAGGGTTCATTATTGACAATGATGTAGTAATGGGTTTCAAGGGTATGAAATTATAAACATGTTGAATTCATAAGAAAAGATTATTTGTAATGGAAATTTTAATAGTAATTGATACTTGAAAAATGAATTTACAGATACACTGGTTGTGAAAATATTTATGGACGACAGAATTATTATCATTAAGGACAGTTTCTTATGTGAGAAATTTTATGTTAAAATGAAGAATTAGTTTTATGTCTCTAAGGATGGGTAATTAAACTATATTTAGGGGTTTCATATTGAGAAAAATTGAGAATTCCATTATCAAGAACTCACACTTTCTATACTCCTCATTGAGCATTTCCATTCACAATGTCTCTCGCACAATGCTCAGATTCTCCTCATACTCCTTGGTTATAGAGTATATTTTAATATTGTCTATAAAGACAACATAAAATTTATCCAGTTATATATATAAATACTCTATTAATCTTGTCTAAGAATATTGTTGGAGGATTACTGAGTATGAATGAGGTCACTATAAACTCATAATGCTTATAACTCATATAAAAAGATGTCTTGGGGATATCATCCATCTTCACCATAACTTGGTAATATACTGACCATAAATAAATTATGGAGAAGTATATTTCTCCACGTAGTTGATAATAGAACTCAACATTTTGTGGAAAATGATAATTTTAATTTATCGTGACTTTTTAGAGATCACGATAAACAATGAAAAGGCGCGTTGACCCATCATTCATATTGATGTAGAGGACTAGTGCACCCCATAGTGAATCACATGTGCATATAAACCATATATCAGTATTCTCCTATAGCTGTTTCTTTATCTCCTCAATCTCCACAACATCCATTATATACTGAGCCTTGGATATTGTAAATAACCCAGGTATAATATCAATTGAGAATTAAACATCTCTTCTAGGAGGAAAAACGTGAAATTCCTCAGGAAACACATCAAAAAAATCAATCACAATATGCATGTCATCAAGGATGGTTAATCCCTTTGAGTCAATAATATTAGAATGATACATGTGATCATAGGGAATTAATATCCATGGTTGATTTGATGGTTCTAATGAAGATTCATCATCATCCTTCCACATGTATATAAACGAGGGTCGATTCATCATATGGAGAGTGATTTCCATTTCATAGAAATTTAGGAAGTCTCTATATAGTGAAAGGAAATCCAGGCCAAGAATTGATTCAATTTCTAACATAGGCAGTATGATGAGGTTATCCAAGAAGTTAAACCCAAAAATTGTGACAGGGGAGGAGTTATATTCATAGGATGCAACAATTACCTCAATATTTGTTTTCACTGATATCATTATTTCTAGGCTTTGTGGTGGTGTTCCGAATTTTCAACTAAACTTTCGGGATATAAAAGAAAGTATAAAACATGAATCAAAAAGTACATTCTCTATTATTGAATGAATAACCATCATACTATTAACCACTTTGATTTTCAGATTCACTTCAGTGGTAGTGATGGAAAAAAGCTGACCCTTTCGGCCTTGGAGGTCGTTGCTTAACTCCATTTACCCATGGATTAGGGCACCAGTTTGTGAAGTTCAATTGTTCCTTATAGTTTTTGTAATTATCATACCACTAAGGGTATACCAGATCATTCCTTTCCTATATTCACATTGAGGGGTTTCTCCAATTAGAAATTATTAGCACGTTGCCCTTCTCCGCTACACCTATAGCATTTCATTTATCCCCATATGAAATTTCAAAGGTTCTTCTTTCCACACTTTTGACATGAGGGGTATTGAAATTTTATATAACCATCAGATTTAACTATTTTACATCCCGAAAGTACATGTTTTACTTATTAACCCCATGATACAACTATGATCATCCGATCTGCATCTCGACATTGAGGGCACATCGGTCAATTTTTTCACAGCTATCAAAATCATGAATTTCCAAGGATTTTTGTAGA
Organism: Viscum album; assembly: GCA_963277665.1. Lineage (NCBI taxonomy): Eukaryota > Viridiplantae > Streptophyta > Magnoliopsida > Santalales > Viscaceae > Viscum > Viscum album. The sequence continues at coordinate 1,442,945,598 of OY728151.1, read as the reverse complement.
CTATTCATTATCCCAACATAAAAGAATTAAAAATTTCATTTAGGTGTGATTATAAAATTGGAGGTATACCATCTATTTATTGTTCTTTTTTCCTTATAAACTCTGATGGATTCCTTGTATTCTTCTTTGAGAGAATGGAATTACCTTTCCATGTTACGTCAGATGGTGTGGGAAAATTTTAATCGAATTGTTTTTCTAGAAATAATTTAATTCCATCACTTAGATCTCTTCTTCATGATTAATATTTTTATTAATTAAAACCATTGATCATTTTCACCATCCATATGATAAGCAGCCATAAGAAAAATTTCTTATTCCGAGCATTTTTGGATGGAGATGATCTTCTCGATAGAGTAGATCAATAGTTTTGTGATCAAGGGATCAGATGATCATTGAAAGTAGTAGGCCTTTGTCTCATGAAAATCTATATTGTGACTTTTCGTTTCTTAGGGGGGCTGGAAATTCTCTTGATCCATTTTTCAAATTAAAACATGCGTTTACTGAGAAAGTATCATGATAATGATTTCAATTCCCGCTCTCTCTGGACTAGGCATCCCATTAGGGTAGTCATCACGTTGATCACCACATTAGTTGTTATCCTGATTTCTCCTATTATCGTCCATTTTCTAGAATAAAATGAAAATTAGGGATGATTATTTTGAACAATTAAACACATAAAGGGAGATCCTAAAAATTTAAACAGATAAATTATTAATTACATTTTTCTCTTTAACATATTAATTCCTAGGCATCGATCTATTTTTACCATAATCCTATTCCTAACATATATTCTTATAGGTTTTTTATTCCCATAATAATGGTTCCTACTATGATTATGAATATACCAATGTATATCCCTGGGGAGTGTCGAACCAAGAGCGTAGTAAGGCCCATTGTCATGCACCTTTTCCCGTTTTATTTTGGTTTAAAATAGTGATTTCTAGTTTTACCCCTAGATACATCTGTGCCCGAGCCATCTCTACTTTTCCATACCCAGACAGTGATGTATTAACTTGATAAACCACATAATCTATACTCTAAAAAATTTAGGGAATATTTTCATTTACTTAGTTTTATCCCAAATTCATTCATTAGAGTTTTCTTATCCTAATCCCAAAAGTAACTAAACATATCCTCTGATACAAACTATAACATTCATGATTTATATTTCAAATTTAAACATGTTTTATTACAAAAACATTCAGTTAATAAAACTCAATAGATCAGGAGGTCTAGTGTATTTGGGGATTTGGAGGATTACATAAAAACATAAAACATAAAATACATATCTCTTTTATTAACATATTTTACATTACGACAACATTATTTAATACGTATCAATGCATGGGTTAACCTGAGGATATATATATGAAAATTGTGAGCTACAAATCCCATTAAGGGAATAAAAATTGAATAACAAGAGGAATACAATACATGTTAGTAAATAGGAATATCAACGGTGCACAAAGGAATCATGAACAAAATGTCATGATATTACATTATATTCATAACATGGAAATGTGGAAAAAAGATATAACATGATACTAGCCTGATCCAAGATTTATTACACAAATATTATCACGTGTAAACCCTAATTTCCCATTAATTAGAATGATTGAACCCTCATTCCACATGAATTATCATGAGGAAACCCTCATTTCACATGGAGTATCATTATACCAAACATTACACAATGCATTTTAATTCGACCGTGGAGCACAATTTATTATCATTATATATTCATGTATAAGTTTACCAAATAGATCATACAACATAGATTCATTAAGCATCATTATTTATCCCATTAATACAAAAAGTGGAATTTTTATATTTATTTCCCCAATAAATAAGTACATGAGAATCAAGGTGAATACCCTTGATAGGAAAATTGGAATGGTATTCACAACATAATGATTTTGTCAGGGGAAATAGTGGAGAAATTCCGGCCGCATAACGATGTCAAATTGAAATTCATAAAATGGGTTGATAAGAGAGAAATGGGACTATAATCATTAATATAATAATTTGGTAATAAGGGGATCATGGAATATAATAACCCATCATATGAAATGGAATTTATATACATAAAATAAATGAAATTCATGAATGGAAATGAGAAGAGAGAAATTTGATACAGAATATCGGCAAGGCAACAGGGGAACATGGGATGTATTAATGAGAGATAATGGGGATTGTAATCATTAAATCATAATAAGGGTAGTATGGTGGATGTTTGAAAACATATCCCATCATTTTTAATTGAAAATGAAAGGGTGTAACAACATAACAAAACATGGACATTAATTGAGAAAGGAAGGATCCCTTAAAGAATTTCGGCATAGTAATGGCTTAGGTAATGACCCAAAATAGGGAGAAAAAATGATCCCTTATTGATATAATATAAAATGGGTAGTATTTAATTGATTATAAAAGGATGAAAATATAACCAACATAAATTAATAAATTATTTTCCAAAATGCTTCTTGAATTGAATGTAAGAGAGAACGGTGAGAATCCCTTAATTGGATGTGTGATACCAAAGGCTTAGGGGAGGCTTCTTGGGATATTGGCGGAACCATAGGAGGACACTAGGGAATAGGGAGTAGAGGGTGATTGAGGATAATGATCTTGAGTGAAGGTAATGGTATCATGGGTGGGTATATATAGGAAATGACAAGGATTTCATTATTATATTGTTTTTGGACACTACAAAATAAAATATTCAAAACCTCAAAAATTCCCACAGTTTTTTTCCCACAGATTCTATAAAATGTAGTGGTATATATTAATTTATAAGGATATTGGTTGATTATATTAAAATATTTCCCTTTCTTATCTGGAGGTTACACCCACTATCATGGAAATGATTTTAAAATCATAAAATATATTTTATATATTGGAGGATTGACTAAGGAATTTTAAAAAATATAAAATAAACATAAAATATAATTATTTTATATAAAAAATATATTTGTATTATGATAAATTATATTTTTTTATTACATAAATATTAGGTCATTACGATTTCCAAAATCACATTATAAATTTATAGGGTATTTAATTTTTACCCAACAGTTCATAAATCTACAAAAATTATGTAAAATTCACTATTGGATAATTTTGATATTGTCATTGAAAAAAATTATATTAATTTTTTCTAAATAATTTATTATATATTTGAAATTTGATTTTTAAAATAAAAACTGACATTTATTGAAAATTGACAACTCCTAACAAAAATTACTTCAAAAGCACAATAAAAACTAATTTTGACATCATAAAAATTATATTATCTTTTAAATTAAAATTAAATAAATTAAATAATATTATTTTATTAAAACATTATTTAATTAAAAAATCTATTAATTAATAGAAATAGATTTATTAATTAAATTTTAATATGAACCAGAAATATTATTTGTTATTTAAAAATCATTTAAAAATTGACAATAATAGAATGAAATTGTATCCATTACTATAAAAAAATTATTGCACATAATCATAATTCTATGGTCTTGTTACATATCCCTTTATTATAATATCATAAACCCTAAGAGTAAGTTGTGAAATAATGGGGCTTTCATGGGGTGGTTTGGTGAACATGGTTTTGGATGCATTCTTGAGAGGTATGATCTTCTCCCATAAACGGTTTCGTTCATGCTTATGTTGATGGATCTCGGCTTGGGCTTGGTAAAAGGAAATTAATAGAAATTCAATCTCCCTTAGATGCTATAATAAATATACTTTATAGGGTATTATCCCACTAGTATAGGCCATAACATCCTTTATCAGTGCGAAAATGATTTTTAAAACCCCATATATATATTTTTCATGTGATCACTATTCAAATACTACATTATCAATGGTAACGATACTTAACAGTAATTAAAATACATTTGGATATAATAATCCTAAAGGTGCACATCTATTTTATATATCATTAAGACATTAAAAGAAAGAGAATTTTATTCATTAATGTTCTCGTCAATACAACCTTCCCCCATTAGAAAATTCACCCTTGAAATTGACATCTCACACACTAAAATAGATGAGGTTAACAATGCTTCATCAATTCCTCTTGCTCCCACATTGCTTCCTCAAAATTGTGGATTCTCCACAACCCATTAATGAGTGGAAATATCTTATGTTTTATAAATTATTCCCTATGATCTATGATCTTCACCATCTTTTCATAATAAGAGACGTCATTCTACAATGGCACCACATATGGATTGAGTATATTTGATGGGTCTGATATGTACTTCATAAATATTGATTCATGGAATAAATCATGGACTTGAGAATGGTTTGGTAAGAGTTCTACTAGATTTTCCATTACTCTGAAAAGATCAATGATCTAAAAAGGGCCAATAGATATTTGACTAATCATTCCCTTTCCCAAAATCTCATAACACTCTTCCATGGAGATATGAAGATGAATACCATGTATCAATAATAAAATATAGTTGTATTTAATGATTTTATTCATAGCTCTTTTATTGACTCAGGGCAGATTTGATGTCATGCTGGATAGTCTTATCATTCCCCAATAATTCTTCAACCCTTTCTAGGACTAGAAATTTTGGTTCCCCAACATCATCCCAACATGTCGGTGTTATGAACCTCTTCCAATAGATTTTGTTTATAAGGATACATTTGTATTCTTTAGTGGAAGGTATTTTTGTATGGGAACTCCACCAATCCCATATGCCTTTGAAGTCCATTTGTAAAGCTCTAAACATTTCCTCAAGTGTATGGATAGTCTTCTCAAATTGGCCATCAGTTGGAGGGTGATAGGTTGTGCTGAAGTTCAACATAGTGTTCATAGAATATTGGAGACGTTTCAAGAACATATAGGTGAATCTTGGATATTTATCCGACACAATAGATATTGGTAATCCATTTAGCCTTACCACTTCTCTTATGCATATCCATTCCATTTCATCCAATGATAAATCATCTCATGTTGCAATGAATTGTGAAATCTTTGTAAGACGATCCACAACAACCGAGAGAGAATTTTATCCTTTGCATGTCTTTAAATGTCCAGTGACAAAGTCCAAGGTTATGTTTTCCCATTTCCATAGTTGTATGGGTAATCATTTCATTATCCCATTATAATTCTTTTTCTCAGCCTTCACATACATACATACATACCAGACACTTTGATATATCATTAGCATATCTTCTTCTTCAATATATCCCACCAATAGTGCTCTAAGATATCTCGATACATCTTCATGTTTCCTGAGTGAATGTAGAAATTCAATCTACGTTCATCATCCAAAATTTCATTCTTTATCTCCAGATTTGATGGATCACATTGTATGACCCAAATCTCACAATCCCTTCTTCATTATCATTGAACTCCGACGATTTTCCCATTTATAATAGTTTCCACTTTCAATTGAATTTTTTCTTCATCATTTTGACCATCATGTAACCATTCCAAAAGATATGGTCAAGCAATCATTTTCAATGTATTAATCATGTTTTCTTCCTTATGATTCTCGTTGTCGTCCTCATCAAATCAAAGAATATTGGACCATTTTAAATTTTAAATAATGATAGAATTACTGTGTCTCTCTACATAGAGCGTCTTTCAACGGGTACACTTTTCTAGTGTGGTAATGAATTGGGAATTCATAATCCCTGATGAAATTTAACCATCTTCGTTGGCTCATATTCATATCTTTTAGTTTGAATATATATTTGATAATTTTTTGATCCTAATATATTTCATACTTATCGCCAAAGAGATAATGCCACTGAATTTTCACCACATAAAAAATATATGCCAACTCCAGATCACAAATGGAATAGTTTCTTTGTGAATTTATAACATCCTTGAGTTAGTGGCAGTGACTTTGTCATTATTCATCAACACATATAACATTCCTTTCTTAAAATAATCGTATAATATTATGAAAAGCTCTGTACTTGTGGGTTCTGTGAGAATAAGGGAGGTGAAAAAAATCTTCTTAAACTCTATGAATATTTCTCCACATTCATCATTAGAAGAAAACATGTCTCCATACTGAGTTATCTTGGTATGAAGATTTTAATATCGTCATAAATTTCTCACAAATCGGTGATAATATCATGATATGCTCAGGAAGCCACGAATATCTATAATAGATGTCAGCCTCTTCCTTCCCCTGATTTCTTTTTTTGGGAAGAATTTATTTATATTTAATTTATTTAGGTGATATGACCCATGTATGAGAATCCATTCAACTAGAAAACACACTTTCTATACCTTCTATTGAGTTTCACCTTTCGCAGGGTCTCTAGAACAGTGCTCATATGCTGCACATTCTCTTCCTTTGTTTTGAAGTTTCTTAGAATAACATCTATAAATACAACAAAAAAGATTCCAAGGTAATTTCTAAATACTCTATTCATCAAGTCCATGAATATTTGTAAATAATTATTGAGTCCAAATGGCCTCACTATGAACTCATAACGGTGGTAATTCATAATAAAGTAGTCTTGGGGATACCCTTCTTCTTCATTATAACTTGGTAATACCACGACCTTAGGTCCACCTTGGAGAGGTATTGTGCCCCATATAGTTGATCAAACACATCATAAATTAATTTAAAAGGATAAATTTCATTTATTTAGTTTTGTGAGCTCACGATAATCAATGTGAAGGAGAAATTAAATATCCATCTTTGTGATTAATAAGACCGGTGCACCCAATTTTGAAGCACTTGGGAATATAAACCCTTTATCCAGATTCTGTTGTCATTGTTTCTTTAGCTCCTCTAGCTCAACAATAGCCATTATATATATATTCATGGATATTAGAAATTACCTAGATATATGATAAATTGATAATTCAACATCACATATGATAGGAAGATTAATCAATTTCATGGGAAGCACATCAGTGAATTCCCTCAAAATATGAATGTCTTCAAGGATTCATATTTCCATATACTCAATCATCTGATAATGATACATGTTCTCATAGGTAATTAATTTACATGTTTTATATGATGGTTCTAATGAAGACTCATCATCCTCATTACACTTGTATAGAATCGGTGTCGATGCACAGTATGCGGAGTGATTTCCCTCTCATGGAAATTTATATTGGCTCTATATAGAAATCCAATACATGCTATAAATTTCATTAAATTGTCCCATATGGCCTATGATGAGGTTATCCAAGATGTTAAATAAAATAAGTGGGAAAGTGCCTAAGTTATATACTTAGTATGTAATAATTTCACCATTTTCAATTCTCACTAGCATCTCTACTTCCTTTCTCTGTGTTTGTGTTTTGATTATTCTAATAAACATTCAGGATATAAAAGAATGTGTATAATAAGTATCAAAAAGTATGTTCTCTATTTTTTAATGAATAACTAGTGTACCTACCACCACATCATTTTTAGGATTCACATCATCTATAGAGATGGAAAAATCTCCCCTGGTTCCGTGTAGGGTTTTGGATTCCTACAATTACCCATAGATTTTGGCACTAGTTCACAAAGTTCCACTATTTGTTATAGTTGTAAAAATGAAAAATTCATTGAGGGTTGAACAGAACATTTAATTCCTCTATCTCATTTAGGGGTTTTCATAATGGACATTATTAGACAGTTATCCTTCTCTACCACTCCTACAATATTTCCTTGACCCCCTTAGGCAATTTCTGAGGTTCTTTATTCCAAACATTTGACAAGTGGGGTGTTTTAATTTCATAGCACTGTTGTATTTATCCATCAAACTAGCATAATTAATGTCCAAATTTTGCTTCTCATCCCCATGATACCGCTTAGATTCACTGATCTCCATCTTGACATTGAGGGAAAAATAGAGAATTTCGTCATATCTATCAATGTCGTAGATTGACAAGGCTTTTTATACTCTAGGATTTATCCGAAGAAATAAGCCATAAAATATAAATTCGGGGGTGAATAAAAAACTAGATACATATTGTGAATGTCTTGTAATGTTTACCTTTTACAATTTTATGGATTCATAATCCCATTTCATGATATAAAGGATGTCACTTTCCACATTAATTCAAAGGATGTGGGGAAAATATTTACCAATATTTTGATTCCAGAAATACTTAATTTCCATTACTATGATTTCATCCTTAGGATTCATATTATTGATCAATTTACAGTATTTACCAGTTACACCCTCCATATGATAATTACACAACAGAAAATTTTCTTTTTTAGAGCATTGAGTATTTGAGAATATCATCTAAATGATGTTGATCCATTGTTTGACAATTGAGAAATCAGTTGATCTATTGATTGTAGGAGGACATTGTCTCATAATGCTCATGATTTTGACTTTTTCTTTAATGGATTAGAGGATGTTCCACATTATCAATGTATCTATTCAAAAAATGAGTTTAATGATAGTATAATGACAATGTTTGAAATTCTTCCTCCCATTAGACTCGAAATTTCATCAAGGAAGTCATCACATTGATCATCATATTGGTTGTTTGGACGATTCCTCATATTACGGACAATTGGCATGAAAAAAAGTAATTTTAGGGGTGATTATACCAAATAGTTAAACATAAAAATTTAAATATAATAAAATTAATTGGATAACTTTTAAATTACATTTATCTTCTTAACATATTAATTTCTAGGCATCGATCTATGTTATCCTTGATCTAATTCCTAATCTATATTCTTAAAAGATTTTTTGATCCCTTAATAATGGGCCATAATAAGCTTATTAACTTGGAAAATATTATCCCCTAGTAGTGTCAAACCAATAGGAATGAAGTTAAATTTTTGTTCACTATTTTCTGTTTGAGTCTAAAAAAAGCGGTGTTTTTTGTGGTTTACCTCCAGATACATCAATTCCAGAGCGACATATACTTGTCTGTATCTTGAAATGGATGTATTTTCATGATAATAGAAATACTATATATTCAAAAAAATAGATATTTTTTTATACTTATTGTTTTCCCTATTTCTTTTATTGTACCTCTGTAATCTCAATCCCAAAAATAACTAAACATGTTCTCTAATTCCATCAATAACATCCCTTCTTTTTATGTCGTAATTAAACATGATTTATCACATAAACATTCAATTAATACAAATAAAAATATCAAGAGGTCTAGTGAATTTAGGTATTAGGAACAATATATAATATCTTAAAACATTAAATACACATATTTATTGAAAATGTATTTTACATGACCACAACATTCCTTTGTACTTAGAAATTAATGAGATAACTCAAGGACATACAAAAGAAAAGGGTGTGCTATAAATCCCAGTAAGGGAATAAACATGAGGAAGAAAACACATATTAGTCAATACTCATATCAATGGATAAAAAATTAAATATGAAAATAAATTCATGGCATATCATGTAATTCATAACATGGAATTGTGCCAACAATACACAATATGATATTAGCATGATCCAAGGATTGTTGCACATGGATTATCAAGAGTAATCCCTAATTTCACATGAATTATTATGATTAAACCCTATTTTTTCTTCAATTATCATTTTCAAACCATCATTTCACATAGCGTATCGTGATACTAAACATTACCCAGTGAATTGGAGTGCTATCTGAGTGCACCGATCATAATAATTTTGTTTTCATGTATATGTGTGCCACATAAATCATACAACATGAATTCATTAAACAAAATAATTTATTCCAAAATTAATTAATGTGGAATAATTATAATTATGTACCAAATACATATCTAAATGAGCGTAAATGTGAATATATTTGATAGAGAAATGGGTATAGTATTCACTACACGATGATTTTTGAAAGGGAAATTGGGTTGCAATTTTGGAAGAATTACAACAGCATTAGATATTTGTAAAAAGTTTTGAAGAGGGAAAAAATTTATTTAATAACATATAATTAAAATTTACATTAATGAGATATGTCAATATAATATCCCAACAAATGAAATGGAATTTAGATTCATAATATAAAATAAATTATCAAATGAAAATTAGAAAAGAGAAAACCGTTACTGTATTTTAGAATGGTAACAGGTGTACACAGGAGGGTTTAATGGGAGTGAAATGAGTCTCTCAAAATTAAAACAGAATAAGGGTATAATGGGGAGGTTTGAAAATATAGCCCATAATTTTATGTTTAAATTAAAATGATGTGACGATATAAAGAAACATGGAAAAAAATTGAGAAAGGAAACCTTAGAGAATTTTAGCATAGTAAGGGATTTCACATGGGTCCAAATGGGGGAGGATAAAGGATCCCACATTGATTTAACATAAAATTTAAAAAAGGAAATTTATTATAAAAGGATTAAAATATATAAAATTTAAATTAATAACACCAAATTCTAATATATTGTTTTAATTTAAATGAAGAGAGAAACTTGAGAATCCCTTACATAGATGCGTGATCCCAAGTGCTCGGGGAGAGGCATCTTAAGTGAATGGTAGAATCTTGATTGGACACTAGGGAGTAGGAGAAGAGGGTGGTTGAGATTCAATGAGATTATGTTTAGAGAAATGTGTGATTAGGTGGGTTCATATATAAAAGGATGAGGGTTTCTTTATTATTTTTGTTTTTGACACTACCCAATAAAATACTCAATCCCACAAACCATACCATTGTTTTTGGACAAGGTATTTGGAAAAGTGGAGTGGAATACATTATTTTATGAATCTATGGTATTAAGATATTAATATATTTCTATTTATTATGTGGAAGTGAGTCACACTTTCAAGGAAATGATTTTAAAATCATGAAATATTTTATATTTCATGGTTGATTTAGTAAGGATTTATAAAATAAATCAAGTAAACCAAAAATACATTTTTTAATGGAATTTTTTTTGGTTTTCCAGAATATACATTTTATATAATTTTATTACATCAAAATTGGTTAATTATAATGCCATAAAACACATTATTTAATTATAAGAAATTTAATTTTTACACAAAAATATGTCTATCTCAGAAAATTATGGAAAATTATCCTTTCAATAATTTTGAAGACCAGAATCCAAAAATAATATTTATTTTGTTTAAGTAATTTTCTAAATATTTTAATTTTCAATTTTAAATAAAAAAAATTTTATTTAAAATATAAGGGTTTTGACAAAAATATTTTTCAAACCAGAATAAGAATTATATTTATTTTCATAAAAATTACACAATAACTTGTATTTAATATAATTTATTAAATAATAATATTTTATTTAAATTATTTTTAATTCAAAAATACATTTTTTTCTTAAAAAATATATTTCTTAATTGAATTTTAATATTAACCAAAAATACAATATTTTCTTTAAAAATATTTCAAAATGTAAAAATAATAGAATGAATGTATATTCATTATTCTATACAAAAGAATTAAAATTATAATAATGAAATGGTCTTGTAAAATATCCATTTATTACACCAGCATATACAATTTGTTCTTTAAAAATATTTCAAAATGTAAAAATAATAGAATGAAAGTATATTCATTATTATATACAAAAGAATTAAAATAATAATAATGCAATGGTCTTGTAAAATATCCATTTATTACACCAGCATAATCTCTAAGAGTATAGTGTATGATGGTTGGGATTAAATTGGGCCATTTTTTGAATATGGTTTGGTACGTGATGTTGAGGAGCTTGAAAATTCTCATAAACGGGTTCTCTCATACACATGTTATGGGATCATGGCTTGGGACTTGGTCTATGGAAAATGCTAGAAATTATAACTCCCATATAAGCTCTGATAAATGGTCCTCACGGGGTATGATCCTAATTTTTGAGGCCACCATGTCATTTTCCAGTGCCGAAATGAGTATTTTAAACCATATATCCATAATAGTCATGTAATCACTGTTTAACGGCTACACTATCAATAGTAATGTTACATAACGGACATTTAATTCTAATAAGATATAATAAAATAGAAGTAGTGCGTCTTTTTTCAATATTCAGAAGACTTTCAAAGAAAAGTATTTTTTTCATAAATGTTGGGGTCATTAAAAATAAATTTTTATATAGGTTACACCCATTACATATTGAAAAATATATATATGTGTTGCATATTAACATTGTTCATTAATCATTTCATAAACAATAAAAGGATATGGGTTTCATAGACATAAATCCATCATAAAATAGCCCTAAAAATGGCTTTTATAAATATAATTACATCATAAATTTAAATAATTCTTTGAAAAATAAGGTCATTTTCATTGAAAAATATCCCACAAATACGTAACATAAAATAATGTTATCATAAATGGATAATTACTTTGAGAATTCACTTAAAAATATTTCCAAATGAAACATCGATTATATTTTAAAATAGCTATCATTTCTTAAAAAACCTCACCATTTTAAAAGGAACAATTTTCATTAAAAATAACATTCTATGAATGTAATTGTATCTATAATGAAATAAGGAATCGTAAAGAAAATTTTTTATTCATTTCATATGTGTTAAAAAAGGATTTCATTAGTTTCATTACTCAAAATATCATAAAGTACCTCATTTGGAAAAAAGGATCCTTTCAAACCATTTAGTAAAACATATCACATGTGTAAAAATAATAGTAAACAATTTTTTAATAAATTTTAATATATTTAGGAAGGAAAATTTAAGAAACATAGAGGTGGAAGATAAATATTCTCCGGTAGATACTTACATATAAACAATCCTGAATATTAACGACATTGGGAAATTATCTATTAAAATATGTCTAATTTACTTAGTACGTATATGATCTTATTATATAAGGATATAAATAATGTTATTAATTTTTTTCTAAGTATATTCATATTTATAATATTTTATATAATCCTCTATTATAATCATATCTTCCATTTGTTAATGATATTTCATTTGTATCCTTCTCTTGGGTTTTAACTACTTCATTTTCTTATGCATGTTTTGTCATATATGTCCTAGTTATTGTTCATATGTTATTATTACATCATATGAAAATTTATATCATGCTAATATTTATAATATTTATTAATTATATGATTTTATATAATAATTTTAAAATGGTGAACATGTAAAATTAACTTCATCATGTTGTAGATATTGTAGGCTGTACGGACACATGAGCGATGATATTATTTCTTTTATAGTGAAATAGTTTAGGAAAAGGATAGTTTATGAATTTTACTTCTTGAATAAATATAATTTTATAGTTTCCATGTATATATAAATATTATTTCAATTATTATACCAATCCAAATAATGGGTTTGAAATATAGATTACACCACGACCAAGAGACAGTAAGCCATACATACACAAACTAGATGAATTTTTTAATAGCTTGGAAAAATGTGGAATGTGGTTCAAAAATAATCATTACACAATTTCATCATATAGGTGATAATGGATATTAAAAATTATATTTAAACCAACACTTGATGATTAATTAGAATAATAAATAATCTTGAAAGAGTCAGTAAGGTTGATTTCATCTTCTTTGGATCACTTCCTTCGGATCTCCTCTTAGAGACACTAGGGTTGTCCTTTTGAGAAGAGAAGAACCTATAGAATTTGTATATGTAAGATTAAAAGATAAATTTTAAGGGTACGGTCAATCTTGATTACTCAATGTGATGTGAATAAGTGAGGGAGGATGTGATATTTTATAACTGAGGTGAGGGGAACATTGGAAATTTTCTCAAAATTTTTACTGATAATAAATTAAATTTCAATCAAAATACATCCCAAAGGAAAATTAACCAATGATATGATGAGATAATGTTATAATATTTTCAAAAACAATATTTTATACATGTTTTGGTGTTATTTTAAACCATATCATTTTGGTTAACCCTTAGTTGACTAATTTTAATATTTACTAGGATTAAATCGTTTTTCATTTTATATGGTTGTAACTTTTCACTTATGTAATGCCTATTAAATAATATATTCACAATTAATAACATTTTATACCATATTATTTTTTTGTATTTTTAATTATTTTATATTATTTAAAAATAATTTATGAAAAATATTTTTTTTATTAAATATTATTAATTTCAATTTTGAAACAATTAGTTAAATGAAATTTTATAAATATAAATATTAAAACATAAATTTGAAATAAATATTTTATAATATCTCAAATAGGTCAATGGAGCCTATAATATAAAAATAACTTGTCCCATTGTTTATCTTAAATAATATTTATTCTACATTTTTAGTATCATTTCTTTGATATTTCCATTAATAAATAAATTACTACATTATTATTGCTTAAATATTTAAGATACATATTTTATTTCATAAAATTTCAAAATAAAATACCATGATGACTATCAATCTAGAATATTTCATAATAATATTTATATATGAATAAATTTTTTGGGTAACCTAATATTAAAATTGAAATATAATTTAAAACATGAATGTGACATCTTTAAATTTTTATCGAATAAAATATTATAAATATCATAATCTAAACTAAGTGTCCCAAAAATAAAAAAATTGATTCTAATAACAAAAAAATGATTATGAAGATAAACAATTTACATATATATTCTTTTATAATATATCTTTATCACAATGTGGAATCATATATGATATTTATAACAAAAAAGTGACATTTTGTGACTTTAGTTGATTTAAAATATCTATAGTTCATTTTCATGGAAATGTGTCAATTAATAAAGGGAATTTAGATCCAAATGTGTTAAGGGTTTTGTTATATTAATCCAATAGAATTTGGTCTTGTTTTAGGGTCATTTAATAGTCAATATTATTTTATTTTAATCCTAAATTACACAATTTAACCTTTACCATAGTTACAAAACTTTCCAAGTTTACTATTCATATCCGTGATAAATAAATGAAACCTATTAACTAAATTTGGAGCTTGTGAATCCAAATCAAGAATAGATTTTAAAAAATTACAAACATAAAATTTGAATCATTTTAATTTAATTTTTTTGGAAAACATCATGGAGAATAATTTTTCGGAAAAATTCCCTTTTTACACAAAATGGTTATGTAATAAATTGATGTATAAAATTATATTCAAAAAAATATTTTATTATATTAAATTAAAATAAACTAATTAATGATTCAAAATATTCCAAATCATAATTTTATCCTAAAATTACATTAGATGAAAATCAATGTTTCAATAAAAATTAATATTTTCCTTATTTATTAAAAATAGATGTCTTCAAATTAAAATAATTTTTGATAATTTTTACATTTTGAAATCAAATATAAAATTAATTTTTTAAATCTTGTTTTTTATATCATAAAAATTAATATTAACTCTTAAATAGAATGAAAATTTAGTTTTGAAGAAACCATATTTTTGAAGAATAATGTGATTTAACTAAAGTAATGTGATTATTTTCATAGAAAATACCAAATAATTAATATTGATTTAGATAATATCATTTATTTATTATTGTAGTAAATAAAATTTATTTGTAAAAATTAAATATCAAGGTTATTAAAATAGTTTATCATTGTTCTTCTAAACACATGGTTGCTTGGATTCCAAACTGTTGGAGAATTAGAACTATTTAAAGATAAATCTTTAATAAGAATATATCAGTCTTACATTATTACCCATTAAAAACAATTTCCCCCTTGAAATTAATCACCTAGATACAAACAAATGAAGACACCTATTCTCCAACACATCCTTTGGTTCTAACATAGATTCTTTATACTAGGTTTTTCTTCATAAAACATTAACCATGAATGTTCACATGTTTCGTATAAATTTTTTTCAACGATCCGGATTCACAATCGATTGTTCCACAAAAGAAAGTTCTTTCACTGGAAATATGAATCCTATGTTTATTAAATGTGACTGATCATGTCTGTACTTTATTAAAATAGATACATAAAACACATCATGAACATGATAGACATTCAGCGGTAACACAAATATATAAGCTATTCTCCGAATGAAATCAAGAATATCAAAAGGAAAAATATACCTCAGGTTTATTGTTAACTTATAAAAAATATAATAACTCTAATAAAATGATATATTTTTATAAATAAATTGTCACCCACAAAAATATGTTAATTTTTTCAGTGATTGTCAGCATTACGTATTTGTTGAATTTAAGATTCTATTATGTGTTATTGAACAGTTCAGACCTTATCATCCATTTCATCAACTATATCAGTCTTTAATAGATTTCATTCCCCAACATCAATCTCCAGTGATGGAGTTCAACACTTCTTTCCATTGAAGACTTAATAAGGATCCATTTGAATGCAGGAGTGAAAAATATTATTGTAGGAAAATACTACCAGAAATATGTGTTGATCCCAAAAACTATTGAGATCAAAAGAAGAATCGTCATACATTTATATAGGAGTTTTAATTACCATATCAAATAGAACATCAGTCCAAGGATGATAAGTACTGTGGAATCGTAACTCTATATATGGATCCTACTAAAGACTTCTCTTGAATATAGAGGTATACCCTTGATCATGATTTGATATAATGGAATGTGGTAATCGATGAAATATAAACACTTCCATAATATATATTCTATAAAACTGATCACGAGGTTAATATTCTTAGATATAAAAGATGTTTGACGACATCAAAATGTTATCATCCATAACAGAAATAGAAATATGTTTTTCAATTTTTTGGGAAGTATATTGAAAAATTCCATCGTGATATTTTCCTATATTTATTTTGGTATGGGAAATGGTTATACCATATCTTTATACTTATATCTATAATAAATAACATTCTATCAAACCAGGTGTGAAAATATATACTCTAAAATATCATTCTGAAGACAACACACCATAAATACTATTTCAGGTCCCTATAATTATTTTTCTTCAAGAAGAAATAGTGAATGATGATCTATGAACCTCATACAATAACTCTGCAATTAATTATGTTATGGGAGAGATAAAAACATGCATCATGAACCATATTATTCCATCACTAAACATGTTGAACTCAAGATCCTTTCTCACATTCTTTGGTATCTCTACATCTTACTTGAACACCTCCTTAAACAACACATATATATATGCTTGAAAATTCATGTTTTCAAGATAAGATATCTATCCATTCATTAAAATTTCTTCATCCAACCTTTAAAAATCAAAAAATATTATATATTTTCATAATTTTATCATAGATAGGCTTCGATGTTCCTTTTTACTCCATGTATCTTCCTCCTTGTTCACGTTCCTTGGGTGGTAATGTATTGAGAAGTTATCATATTTAATGAACTAAAACCCTCCTCATTGGGGGATATTCATCTCATTTTATATGGAAATATACATTGAATATTAATGATCAATATATATATATCATACCATTCTCCATAAAGATAAATCATCAATATATTTAAATCATAAATTAGAAAAGCTAACACTAAATCATGAGTATGGTATTTTTTTCACATGGATATTCCATTTTGGTGGGGCATAAGATATCACCATATCAATTTTCATGAGAACCCATTCAAACTAATTCATTGATGCATTACTACGGATCTTAAACCACTATCCACATTTTAGTAGTGTGATTTCAGGTGCACTGACTAATCTTCTTTTTAGAAATTTGAAATTCTCTTCACATTCTTCCATCTATAGGAGCATAATACCTTTCAATATCAATAATGTGAGTGGATTAAATAATCATGGGAAATATTTCAAATAATTTCTATACCATCCATCCAAACCATGAAAACTATAGATCTTAGTTATAGATGTTGGTCTATTCCAATGTTCAATAACTTCCATTTTTTCTTGATTCAATGATATCCCCTCTCTTGAGAAAATGTGACATAAGAAATGAAACATTCTATATCCAAAATACAACTTAGGTAATTTTTACATAATTCTTATCCTTTATTTGGGTCATTAGTACAATACTTAGTGATCATCATGTTCTTCATGTATCATCAAATATATAACAATATAGTCTATAAATAATACGAAAAATATCATGATATTCATTAAATAATCTATTAGTGAAATCCATGTATATATCTTGGTAATTATTATGAAATAATGGAGTCACTATAACAAAATTATGTCCATTATGTATATTGAATGTTGTCTTGGTTATATCCTCCATGAACCTCAATTTTTGATAATAAGAATAATGATCAATCCTATAAAAGTAATGAGATCCTTGTAGTTGATTAAATATGTAATAAATATGGGGGAGAGGATATTTATTCTTGATAGTGATCTTGATACAGGCTTGATAATAAATGTTGTGTCTCATTGATCAATCATTATTCATGAAAAACAGAATAGGTTCACACCAATGAGACACACTTGGGATAATTAATCACTTGTTATAATTCTCCTGAATTTTCTTATTCAATTTACACAACTCAATTAGGTCATTCCGTAAGGAGGTTTTCAAATAATCATATAATATAGTTTGAGTTCTATTGAAAAAACAACATCAGGATTTAATGGAAGACCTAAAAATTATATTGGTATGAAATAAAAAACTCCCATATAATATATTTATCCATAATGGGGATTTCACAAAAAACATCTGACAGAAAAAACCATCATTTATAAGAATTAATTCTCACATGAAAGATGCAATTTTAACTAGAACATGAATTTAATTCTTTCATTGATTGGTGGTCATAGATTCATTTATAATATGAAATATGTTTTCCCTATACTCAAAAATTGATATGATTTATGAATATAACTATACAATACAATATAAGAATCACATAGAATTTAACTAAAGTAAGGATCATAAGATTGGTAGGAAGTACTTTAAAATAAACATGAATTAGAGATTAATTACAAACTATTGATTGACTGATGTTCCATCAAAAGTTTTCATAGATAATACAAAATCTAATTAATGAGGTAATATGGAGATAACCTTACAAATTTCACTATATATAAAAGAGAGTGTGTAACGACCCAAAGATTCATTAATGGAAAATCCCTCTTGATCCAGTTAAATGTTTATTTATGAAAAATGTTTTTATAAGATGTAAACTTCTTTAGTTTTACGTTAAGATTTGTGACCATTACTTTTTAGCCATTGAGCAGTGATCATCTGAGTAGTATAAATATAAGGCTTTAACTAACCCTTTTCTACTCAGACAAAGTAAGCGATGGCCTCATCCAGTAGAATTTCCCCTTATGAAGCCCATTTTTCAGAGCTTAGAAAAGAGGTGGCGTCTTTGGGCTTTGCCCTTGACCAAGCCCAAGCTGAGCTTCATCAAGTCAAGCTCGAACGTGATCGTCTACAGGAAAAGTGGAAGTTGATTGAAATTACCACTCGAGCTATGTTATCCGAGCCGCCCCAAGAGTCTGTCACCATCGCGCCCCTTACCCTTAGGTCTTATGTGGCTATTTTAAGGGTTTATGTAACAAATAAGTAGCACAATGTTCATGTACATTATTTTTTTTGTATATAATAATGAATATAATTTTTAGTCATTTTTGATACATTGTAATTAGTTTTTAAAGTACAAATGTTGTTTTTAGTTATTATTTAATTAAGTATTATATTTTATTAAATTAAAGGATTTTTGAATTAAATAATATTTTAATAAAATATTATTATTAATATTAAATTAATTTTTATTATTAAGTATAAATGATCTTATAATTTTATGAATGCAATTAAAATTTTTATTAAGGTTTGAAAGCCATTTCTGTCAAAACCCGTGGATTTTTTTATAAACGTCGGTTTTTATTTTAAAAGTGAAAATTCACTTATTTAGAAAATTATTTAGATAAAATAAATATTATTTTTGGAATCAAGACGTCGAAATTATCCAACGGTGATTTTTTCATAATTTTTTGAGACAGTCAAATTTTTGGGTAAAAATTAAATACCATTTAAATATATAATGTGTTTTATGACATCATAATGACCCAATGGTGATGTAATAAAATACCATAATCCTTATGTTCGTCCAATATGTGTTTTATCATTAAAATAGTGAGGTTTTGGGTTTGTTTGACTTACTTTTCAAAGCATTAATGGATCCCTCAAGACTTATTCAACACTTTGCCTTTTTAAATTAATTTCCATGGGAGTGTGACTGACCTCCACATAAGAAACCATAAATTTTTAATAAGTTCGGACCTTGGCCTTGTAAAATATTGTTTTCCTCTTTCCTTTTCCAGAAACCATGGGCAAATACCATGGAATGGTTTGTGGTTTGGATTATTTTAATATAAGGGTTCCCAAACCTAAATAATAAAGAATTCCCTCACCTTTCCTATATAAACCCACCCACGATCCCACTTTCTCCTCACTAAAATCCCTTGGAGTTCGTCCAACCTCTGCCCTACTCTCTCTATAATCCTCCCAAGGTGCCCCATGCTCCCAAGAAGCCTCTCACAAGCCTCTCTCTAGCCTTTGGAAGCACACTTCCAAGTAAGGGGTTTTTTCTCCTTTTCTCATTTTTTTCAATTTTCTTTAAGTTGTATTTCCC
This sequence comes from Viscum album, assembly GCA_963277665.1. NCBI lineage: Eukaryota > Viridiplantae > Streptophyta > Magnoliopsida > Santalales > Viscaceae > Viscum > Viscum album. The sequence continues at coordinate 1,442,925,174 of OY728151.1, read as the reverse complement.
TTTTAATTTCATTTATGAATGTTGGGGTATGGTTTTGAACCTCCCCCATACTACCCTCTTATTTTTTAAATGATGGGAGACCCCTTTCTCTCTCATTAAATGCCTCCCATGTACACCCGTTACTATGCCGAAATTCCGAAAGGAACTCCTCTCTCTTCTTTTATATTCAAGAAATACTTTTGTATCATGAATCTAAATTCCATTTCAATTATTGGGACATGTATCTATATGACCTAATTACTGTCCATTACATGTAAATATGATGAGGAACCCCTTTCTCTCTCATCAACCCTTTTTATGAATTCTTATGTCACGCCGTTATGCTGCCGAAATCCCACCGATTTTCTAAGCCAATGTCATTGTGTAGTGAATACCATGCCCATTTATCCATCAAGGGTATTCAACATTATGCACATTTACTTATTGATTATAAAGTTTAATGTATTAATTCCACATTCCTTTATTGTGGAATAAATGATTATGTTTTATGAATCCATGTTTTATGATCCATGTGGCACACTTATGCATGAAATCAAATGTTTAAGAAGGGTGCGCCCTTATAGCGCTCCAATGCATTGGGTAAAGTATAGTATCATGATACGTCATGTTCAATGAGTGTTGACTCATGCTAATTCAGGTTCAACGAGGGTTTACTCGTGCTTCAAGTGCAATGAGGGTTTACTCATGCTCCATGTGCAATGAGCCTTGGCTCATGCTAATTCAATGTTAAGTGTTGTTGCCACATTTCCATGTTATGATTATCATGCTTTATCATGCATTTATGTTAATGTTACTCTAATTCTCTATTGATGTTCCTATTGCAGAACATGTATTGTACTCCTCATGTTATTCATTGTGTACTCCCTTACTGGGCTTTATAGCTCACCCTTTTCTTATGCATGTCCTCAGGTTACCCCATGCAATGCTAAATACGAAGGAATGTAGTGGTCATGTAAAGGATGTTTTCAATAAAGATGTTGTATTTAACGTTTAAAGTTTTTATGTAATGATCCTAAGCCCCAAAGACACTAAACCTCTCGATCTTCTTTGTTGTATCAAGTGAAGTTTTATGTAATAAAGCATTCTTAAGTTGTAATAAAAAGCAGGGTTGTCATAGTTGGTATCAGAGGATAGGTTTAGTTATTTTTGGGATTAGGAAACCCTAGTAAAGCCTTAGATACAAGACTAAGCATAATAAAAACATCCCTATGTTTTGGGAAATACTAAGTAAGTGGTTTATCAAACAAATACATCCCTATCTGGATACGAGCAGGTAGATGCGGCTCTGGCACAGATGTATCCTAGGGGTAAAACACGAAAACACAGCTTTGAGCTAGACTCGAACGGGAACTGGTGCACGACAACGGGCCTTGCTGCACTCATGGTTACGACACTCCCGGGGGATATGTTTTGATAAATTCACAATCTTAGTATGAACCCTTATTAAGGGAAAAATGCCCCTAAGAATATATTTTAGAAGGAACATCATGAAAAGCCTGGATTGAATCCTATAGACTCATGAGTTAAAGAGATTAAAGTTTATTTATAAGTTATCAACTTTTGTCTTTGGATTACGCTTTATGTGTTACCCCTAACTTTCCTTTTATTCCAGCCAATGGCCGGTAATAGGAGAACTTGTGCTAACAACCATTGTGAAGATCAGTGTGATGATTGTACTTATTAGATTCCCAATCCAATGGGAGCGGGAATCGCGAACTTAGTCACGCTTCTCTCTCAGCTAACTCAAGTTTTGAATAGAAACACTGGTCAAGAGGAATGTTCAACCCCCCCCCCCCTAAGAAAGAACAAGTCGCTATTGAATGCTTCATGAGACAACGGCCTCCTACTTTTAGTGGATCATCCAATCCCACGATCGCTGAACAATGGATCAACTCCATTGAAAAGATATTCTCCATCCTCCAATGCTCTGAAAAATAGAAGGTTCTCCTGGCGGCTTATCGTATGGAGGGTGAAGCTGATCAATGGTGAAAGTTGATCAAAAATACGAAGTCTGAGGAGGAGATCGAGGCTTTGGAATGGAAGGAATTCCGGAAGATGTTTTTCGATAAATATTTTCCGCACACCCTCCGTCTTAAGATGGAAAGGGACTTCCTTTCCCTCAAGCAGAAATATAAGGAATCTGTGGGAGAGTACGAGGCAAACTTCACAAGGCTTGCACGATACGCTTTCGGCTTTGTCGTTACCCCCGAATGCAAGGTTGACCTCTTCTTTGGTGGGCCGAAGCCTAGCTTGCGGAAAGCATTAGCGATCCGTGACTTCGACAGCTATGAGGAAATTGTCCGATGTGCCCTCAAGGTTGAAATGGAGATCGGAGAATCACAGGGGTATCATGGGGACAAGAAGCGGATGTTGGACTTCAATGCTGGTGGTCCGATTGATAAATCCAACGGCGCTAAGAAATTCCAGCACCCCACTTTCCAAAAGTGTGGAAAGAAGCACCCTAGAAATTGACTTAGGGGGACAAGAAAATGCTTCAAGTGTGGAAGAGAAGGGCACCAAGCTGTTAACTGTTAGCAAGAAGGACCCGCGGCTATGACAGAGGAGAGGAACGCTCTGTTCGAACCTCAACGTGTTGTTCAATGCTACAAATGCAACGAACCGGGTCATTTTTCAAATCAGTGCCCTAATCCAAGGGTTATCGGAGGCAACCAGCATCTCCAAGACAGCAAGGAAGAACTTTTTCCATCACTTCTGCCGAAGTGAACCCCGACAACGAAGTGGTGATAGGTATGCTGGTTATTCATTCATGAATAGAGAACATAATTTTTGATTCAGGTTCTACGCATTCTTTTATATCTCAAAAGTTTAGTAGAACAATCACAGCACCACCACAAATCCTGGAAGTAAAGTTGTCGGTGAGTACGGAAAATGGGGCAATCATTGCATCCCATGAGTATAAGTCCTCCCCTGTTATAATCTATGGATTGAATTTCCCGGCGAACCTCGTCATACTCCCTTTGGTGGAATTTGATGCAATTCTTGGCATGAATTGGCTTTCCTTATATAGAGCCAACATAAATTGTCGGGAGAGGGAAATCACACTACATATGGAGAATCGACCCACGATTCATTACAAGTTTCAGGAGGAAGATGAATCTCCTTTAGCTCCATCATCTCAAGCATCGATATTACTGACTTATGAGCATGCATATCTGGCTCAGATGATTGAGTCCAAGGAAGAAACCACCCCTGAAGAAATGCCTATTGTGAGGGAATTCGCGGAAGTATTTCCCGAGGAACTTCATGGTCTTCCTCCAAGAAGAGATGTTGAGTTCTCAATTGAACTTATACCTGGGGCGCTACCAATATCCAAGACTCCATATATAATGGATGTTATTGAGCTTTAAGAGCTGAAGAAACAACTACAGGAGAATCTGGATAAAGGGTTTATACGCCCAAGTGCATCACCATGGGGTGCACCAGTCCTCTTCGTCAAGAAGAAGGATGGGTCAATGCGGCTTTTCATCGATTATCGTTAACTTAACAAAATCATGATAAAGAACAAGTATCCTCTCCCATGAATCGATGACTTGTTTGATCAACTGCGTGGAGCACAATACTTCTCCAAGGTGGACTTACAGTCGGTATATTATCAAGTAAGGGTGAAGAAGGAAGATATCCCCAAGACTGCTTTTCGTACAAGGTACGGGCACTATGAATTCATAGTAATGCCTTTCGGACTCACCAATGCTCCAGAAATATTCATGTACTTGATGAATAGAGTCTTTAGAGATTACCTAGACAAATTTGTGGTAGTCTTTATAGATGATATTCTAATATACTCCAAAACCAAGGAGGACCATGAGGAGCATTTAAGAACTGTACTGGAGACTTTGCGCAAGGAGAAGATGGATTGAGCTCATAAAGGATTATGACTGTTCAATACATTACCACCCTGGGAAAGCGAACAAGGTGGCGGATGCCCTAAGTAGAAAGGATCCAGCTATTCTATCAATGATGAGAATTGAGAAGGATCCAATCTTCTTAGACTTGATGAAGATGGATGTGGGAATCATAAAGAAGGGAACATCATCAATCCTTTCACAAATGATTGCTCAACCATCTCTTTTGGAAAGGATAAAGGATGCTCAAAAGGATGATGCAGGAATCCAAGAAAAACTGGAAGCTATCAAAAAGGGAAAATCCTCAGAGTTTAATGTTAATGAAGAAGGAATTGTGCGGTTTGGGAAAAGAATATGTGTTCCATCATGTTCGGAGCTGAAGAAGGAACTTTTGGATGATGTACATAGTTCAAATTTCTCTATTCACCCAGGGAGCACAAAGATGTATTGAGATCTCCGAGAAAACTTTTGGTGGGATAATATGAAGTAGGAGATCGCTGAATATACATCAAAGTGCCTGGTGTGTCAGCAAGTGAAGGTAGAGAGGCAGGAGTCTATGGGGATGATGAAACCATTGCCCATACCAGAATGGAAATGGGAGAACATCACCATGGACATCGTCACTGGACATCCAAGGACATCCAAAGGCAACAATGCAATCTGGGTTGTTGTGGATTGTCTTACAAAGACTGCACACTTCATTGCTATTCGAGAGGATTTCTCTTTGGATCAACTGGAACGGATATATATTAGGGAAGTGGTATGTTTGCATGGAGTACCACTATCTATTGTGTATGACCGCGATCCAAGATTTACATCTATGTTTTGGAAAAGTCTTCAACATGCTCTGAATATTGAACTGAACTTCAGTACGGCCTATCATCCTCAAACTGATGGCCAATCCAAGTGGACTATCCATACACTTGAGGATATGTTGAGAGCGTGCTCAATGGACTTTAAAGGAGGATGGGATCCACATCTTCCTCTAGTTGAGTTCTTTTATATTAATAGTTTCCACTCGAGCATCCAAATGGCACCATATGAAGCCCTGTATGGGAAAAGGTGTAGAACACCGGCATGTTGGGATGAGGTCGGTGAACGTAAGCTGCTTGGACCAGAAATGGTCGAAGAAATGGTGGAGAAGGTGAAAACCATTCAGCTGCATATCAAGGCAGCCCAGAGTCGACAGAAGAGTTATGCAGATAATCGTCGACGAGACCTTGAGTTTAAACTCGGAGACATGGTGTTTTTACGCATATCTCCGTGGAAGAAGGTCATGAGGTTTGGAAAGAAAGGGAAGTTAAGTCCAAGGTAAATCGGCCCCTTCGAGATTCTTGATCGTGTTGGGGCTGTGGCCTATCGACTAGCACTTCCAGCTACTATGGCCAAGGTGCATGATGTCTTCCATGTATCCCTCTTAAGGATGTACATACCAGACCCTTCACATGTACTCTCTTCCGAGGTGGTACAATTAGAAGACGATCTTTCTTATGAGAAGCAACCAGTGAAGATCTTAGATCGTAGAGAAAAAGTTCTATGAAATAAGACAATTCCCCTCGTCAAGGTGTTGTGGAGAGACCACAAGTTTGAAGAAGCAACTTGGGAGTCGGAGGATATGATGAATCAAAGTTACCCATATTTGTTTTAGTGTGGGAAAAGGAAAATTTCGAGGGCGAAATTTCTTAAGGGGGGAATGTTGTAACGACCCAAAGTTTCATTAATGGAAAATCCCTCTTGATCCAGTTAAATGTTTCTTTATGAAAAATGTTTTTATAAGATGTCAACTTCTTTAGTTTTACGTTAAGATTTGTGACCGTTACTTTTTAGCCGTTGAGCAGTGATCATCTGGGTAGTATAAATATAAGGCTTTAACGAACCCTTTTCTACTTAGACAAAGGAAGCAATGGCCTCATCCAGTAGAATTGACCCTTACGAAGCCCATTTTTCAGAGCTTGGAAAAGAGGTGGCGTCTTTGGGATTTTCCCTTGACCAAGCCCAAGCTGAGCTTCATCAAGTCAAGCTCGAACGTGATCGTCTACAGTAAAAGTGGAAGTTGATTGAAATTACCACTCGAGCTATGTTATCCGAGCCGCCCCAAGAGTCTGTCACCATCGTGCACCTTACCCTTAGGTCTTATGCGGCTATTTTAAGGGGTTATGTAACAAATAAGTAGCACCATGTTCATGTACATTATTTTTTTTGTATAAAATAATGAATATAATTTCTAGTCATTTTTGATACATTGTAATTAGTTTTTAAAGTACAAATGGTATTTTTAGTTATTATTTAATTAAGAATTATATTTTATTAAAATAAAGGATTTTTGAATTAAATAATATTTGAATAAAATATTATTATTAATATTAAATTAATTTTTTTATTAAGTATAAATGATCTTATAATTTTATGAATGCAATTAAAAATTTTATTAAGGTTTGGAAGCCATTTCTGTCAAAACCCGTGGATTTTTTTATAAACGTCGGTTTTTATTTTAAAAGTGAAAATTAAATTATTTAGAAAATTATTTAGATAAAATAAATATTATTTTTGGAATCAGGACGTCGAAATTATCCAACGGTGATTTTTTCATAATTTTCTGAGACATTCAAATTTTTGGGTAAAAATTAAATACCATTTAAATATATAATGTGTTTTATGACATCATAATGAACCAATGGTGATGTAATAAAATACCATAATCCTTATGTTCGGCCAATATGTGTTTTATCATTAAAATAGTGAGGTTTTGGGTTTGTTTGACTTACTTTTCGAAGCATTAATGGATCCCTCAAGACTTATTCAACACTTTTCCTTTTTAAATTAATTTCCATGGGAGTGTGACTCACCTCCACATAAGCAACCCTAAATTTTTAATAAGTTCGGACCTTGGCCTTGTAAAATATTTTGTTCCTCTTTCCTTTTCCAGAAACCATCAGCAAATACCATGGGATGGTTTGTGGTTTGGATTATTTTAATATAAGGGGTCCCAAACCTAAATAATAAAGAATTCCCTCACCTTTCCTATATAAACCCACCCAATCTCCCACTTCCTCCTCACTAAAATCCCTTGGAGTTCGTCCAACCTCTGCCCTACTCTCTCTAGAATCCTCCCAAGGTGCCCCAAGCTCCCAAGAAGCCTCTCACAAGCCTCTCTCTAGCCTTTGGAAGCACACTTCCAAGTAAGGGTTTTTTCCCCCTTTTCTCATTTTTTTCAATTTTCTTTAAGTTGTATTTCCCTTTTAATTTCACTTATGAATGTTGGGGTATGGTTTCACACCTCCCCCATACTGCCCTCTTATTGTTTGAATGATGGGAGACCCCTTTCTCTCTCATTAAATTCCTCCCATGTACACCCGTTACTATGCCGAAATTCCGAAAGGAACTCCTCTCTATTCTTTTACATTCAAGCAATACTTTTGTATCACGAATCTAAATTCCATTTCAATTGTTGGTACATGTATCTATATGACCTCCTTACTGTACATTACATGTAAATATGATGATTAACCCCTTTATCTCTCATCAACCCTTTTTATGAATTCTTATGTCACGCCGTTAAGCTGCCGAAATCACACCGATTTTCTAAGCCAATGTCATTGTGTAGTGAATACCATGCCCATTTCTCCATCAAGGGTATTCACCTTTATGCACATTTACTTATTGATTATAAAGCGTCATGTATTAGTTCCACATTACTTTATCGTGGAATAATTGATTATGTTTTATGAATCCATGTTTTATGATCCATGTGGCACACTTATGCATGAAATGAAATGTTTAAGAAGGGTGCGCCCTTATAGCGCTCCAATGCATTGGGTAAAGTATAGTATCATGATACGTCACGTGCAATGAGTGTTGACTCATGCTAATTCAAGTGCAACGAGGGTTTACTCGTGCTTCAAGTGCAATGAGGGTTTACTCATGCTCCATGTGCAATGAGCCTTGGCTCATGCTAATTCAATGTTAAGTGTTGTTGCCACATTTCCATGTTATGATTATCATGCTTTATCATGCCTTTATGTTAATGTTACTCTAATGCTCTATTGATGTTCCTATTGCCTAACATGTATTGTACTCCTCATGTTATTCATTGTGTACTCCCTTACTGGGCTTTATAGCTGACCCTTTTCTTATGCATGTCCTCAGGTTACCCCATGCAATGCTAAGTACGAAGGAATGTAGTGGTCATGTAAAGGAAGTTTTCAATAAAGATGTTGTATTTCAAGTTTAATGTTTTTATGTAATTATCCTAATCCCCAAAGACACTAAACCTCTCGATATTCTTTGTTGTATCAAGTGAAGTTTTATGTAATAAAGCATGCTTAAGTTGTAATAAAAAGCAGGGTTGTCATAGTGTGTGGATCCAGAATTAAATAAAACATTACTTGATTTATATTTGATGGTATATGTACCTTCCACCACTTCATTGTTGTACTACACATCACTAATAGTGACCTCATATGATTTTCCTTTGACATTATCTATAAGAGGTTACTAATATAGAACATCCTCTATCACCCATTAATTTTTTTATTGGTCAGTATAATTCTCATTTTCCTTTCACATTAAGTATTGTTGTGTGGGAGGTGAATTATGTGTACTTTTTCAATATCCATTTCATTAGCTATCTTTTTCCCGTCACTTCGAAAGTCAATTTCCTAATGTGAATAATTCATAGAAAAACTACATTTACTAATAACCTTATGAAAATATCCTCCTCATTTATTTCCACACTATTATCAAAAATGAAATATCATTTTCTTTGACACTATGGTTTTCATATTTCCCCCTAAATTACATATTTGTCTTCTTATCGAACTGATAAGGTTGATGGGTAAGTATAATATCCTTCTTAACCTTTAGATGACATAAAATGATTTCTTCATAGATATTGAATCCCTTTATGGATAATTCCCTTGCAGAGGTATTGTTTATTCCATTGAGTAATCGATCAATATTACATTAATTTTGGATGATAATTCTACCATTGTAATGTGAAATTAATATAACATTTTTTTCATATGCACATACAAATTTATCAACCTTTTTTAAGCTCATATAACCTCTTCTCCTTATTCATTCAAGGAATATGAGGAACGTACATATTAAAAGTATTTTCATGAACACATCACATTCTATGGTTTCATTTTCATTTCATTTCCTATTATTCTTAATAAGATTCTTCTATTGATCTCCTTAATATTCTAAATAAATGTTTCCAAATTTTTTTCTCATTTTCTAATTATTGGAAAATAAAAGTTATATTTTATGTGGTATCGAACAATTTTTATGCCACTAATGGATAAGAATACCCACAGAAAGAAGGTGGGAACTGACTAATGAATATCGAAATAAAATTATCTTCCCTTTTTACCTAATATGGATGTCTAGTGTGATTTATAACTTATGAATGTTGTGTGATCATTGTATGTAGATATTATAGTTTTTCTAAAATAAAATCCTTTTTCCAAGAGGAAAGCCATCATATTTCCCATAACATTAAGTATTAATTTAGTTCCTTCATGTTCTATCCATTGAATAAAACCCAAAAGAATAGTGTGAGAAACACTTATCATAGAGGAAAAACACATAAATAAAGGAAATTACTTATAAATTTACACATTATTTCATCTTATGTTTAATAAAAGGCTATTCATGAATGTTACCAAAATCTAGGATTTTATCCAATTAAGAGAAATATCATTAGGGATCTTAGAATATATTTCTCATCCTAGTTATAAAAATTTAACTTAACCATTCTCTAATTCTTACTGTAAGACATAAAAATTGATGAATACTCATTATATAAAAAAAATACTCCAGAACCCTATAGGATTAGTTTAATAGGAAACATGAAATCAAAATAAAAAAACACATAAAACAACTACATCATATCAACATTATTCGTTCATAAACAGTAACCTTTTTGACACATCTTACATAATGCATTTCTTTATATCATGTGGAATGGAAGCAAAAGAAAGGGTGAACTATGTGTCATTAAAGATAAAAAGGGAGATATCAGTTATATCAAATTCATAATACAAAAGAATATAAAACATCCTTTGAATATTATATCCTTTATATCAAATACTCATGATATAATGACATAGGATAAATAAATGATGTTCATAATGAATCGAAGGACATATTCTTTGATATAATAACATAATATATAGAATTCTCAACTACATGTATGAATAAAAAATTATTATCATATTAGTAAAGTACCATTTCCAAGATCATCTAGTTAAATGATGTCCTTTTCTGAACCAGGTTCACACCACATTATAACCATGCATTACATAACCATGTTCACTTATCATTCTAGTACTATATATATCATGAGATTGAAATCATTACCCAATGATTTGAAGGTAGATATAGATCCCACCAATCACATAATGAAATTCAAACAACTATATTCCACCAGAATATAATTCATTCATCATATATGAACACTTTAAAAGGAATTGGTTTCATCTATATCATTCCAGTATAACATAACCCATTTAAAAGAAATGGGTTCGATAAATATCATTCCATTATAAAAATAAACCAAAAATAGAACAAATAGGGTAGGTATTATTGAAAAATATCCTCAATGAAACATTTGTAACATCGAATAATTTTATCATAAATAGAAAATAATTTTGAGATATCATTTGAAAATAATTCTTGAGGAAAATATACTTTCTCCTTTGAAAATGATTTCTTTTCATAAAAAGTAGTGGAAATTTAGATGAAAAAAATTCTTTTAAAATAAAATTGAAAGCATTTAATGGATTATATAAAGAATTAACAAGCCCCAAAAGAAGAAAAATATTATTACGGCGTATAAGATAATAAATTATTCCTTTTGTACTTTTAATAGAAAATTCAAAAATTAATTCATTAGGAAAATGGAAAAAAATATTCCTCTCAAAATTTTTATAAAAAAATATAACATTGGTGAAAATAACATTAAAAATTGTCGAAAAATATTAAAAATATTTTCACAACCATTTTTAAGAGACATTTCCACCGAGGATAAATATTCCCCAAAGATACTTATATATTATCAATCCCGAATAAATATGAGATTGTGAAATTAACCCGCACAATATGAGTGATTTCTTTAATATAAATTAGAAGATACTATATAATGGTTTTATTCTTTTTTATGATATCTTATATGATCCTTTTATATTATCTTATAACCCATTTCTCAATAATATTAAACTATTTTACTTCTCTCATGTGTTTACTACCTCATTTTCTTATTCATGTTTTGATGCAAATGTCCCAATTCATGTGCATAAGATATAGTTTTGTAAAATAAATAATAATATTAAGAAAATTGTAATAATATTTTTTCCAGTATATCTGATTATATATTCATTATTGAATGGTGAAAATGGAAGATTAATCACATTACATTGTCGATATGGTAGGTCATATGTATGCATGAGTGATGGTATTATTCCTTTAATAGAGAAATGGTAGGGGAGAATATTTGATCTTAATTTTCATTAAATAATTAATATAATTTTATTATCTTCTCACTTGTATATATATAATTTACATTATTATACCCATCTAAATATTGTGGTGATGAAAAACATATTAAACCATGATGTAGAGATAGTAAGTTCTACTTACGCACACGCTGCAATTTAGGTTTGTATAGGGTTGTATTCACATTAATACCACAAACAATAAATAAATTTTATTATTATGTAATTCTCTCATTATATATATGAAACATACAAAAAATAGAATACTTCATTATGTATTCTTTTAATACAATAAGTTTGTATTCTTATTTAAAAATATTTTTAGTACAGGTTGTGGTATTATTTTAAACCATTTCATTTTGGTTGACCAAAATTTTAAATAAATTAATTTAAACTATGGTACAAAAATTTGAAACGATATATGGTTATATTTATTAATTATATAATTTCAATTAAATCTTAAATTCAAAAATTATAACACATTTTATGATTCTATAATTTAATTCATTTTAAAATATTTTTTATTATTTTTAAATAATTTAATAATTAACATATTTATAAAATGTCATTAGTGATAAATTTTACATTATTCATTTCATGGATTTTTAAAATAAATAGATTTCATGTTAACATTGAAGAAAATAATTTATTATATTTCTATTTGGTAAATTTAATCTAGACATTTTTTATAATAATAATTATCTAAAATGGAATTATTTCTAATATTTTTAGTAACATTTCCCATTTATTTCAATTCATAAAATAATTACTACATCAGTGTTGGGTAATTAACTATTATACTTATTTTTACTAAAAATTAAAATTGAAATAGTAATACGAAGATAAATATTATATATTTTATACGAATATTTATTATTAAATATATATTTTTTGTAATCATATATTAAAAAATATATTGACTTTTAATCACTAATGTGATATCTTTAATTTTTTATTAAATTAAATATTATAAATATCAGTATCTCATCTACGTGTCCCATAAATACAATAATTAAATTACACAATAAATATATGATTATTATGTTAAAATATGAATCATTATAACCATTCATGACACTCTTTTTTCACATGTGTACCCATAAGGGATTTTTAACACAAAGAATGTGACATTTTGAGACCTTTATTGGGGTTAATTTTATATAAATCATTTTTAGGGAAATTGATTCAAAAAAAAAATATAATGTTATCTAAAAATGATAATAATTTATTTATACAAAAAAATTTGGCACAAGTTAGGGTTATTTTTTAGTCTATACTACATTATTTGGAAACTAATTTATCCTATTTAATTTTACAATGTTAACCAAATTTACCTAGGTGAATATTAATATTTTCCATAAATAAAATGAACGTATTTAATAAATTCGAATCATATGAATCCAAAAATGGAATCAATTTTACTATTTCAAAACCCACATGTTTCAGAATTTAATTTAAATTTATATTGGTTAAAATCCATAGGAAACAATTTATCGAAAAATTTCCTTTTTAAACATAAAATGGTTATATAATAAATTCATGTATAAAATCATTTTCAAAAAACATAATCTGATAATTTTATATTAAATTTTACTTCAAAATCACTAAAAATAACCCAAAACCTTATTTTAACTTTTATAAAAATTAAATGAAATAACATATTTCAAAAAAAAACCTGTATTTTATCAATTCAATAAAAATAAATCTTAAAAATTGAATATTTTAAAGATAATTTGACATTAATAATTCAAAAATTAAATTCTAAATTTTTCAAATAAAATTTATAGAAATTCTAAAAATTAATATTCATTCACAAATAGAAGAACATTTTAATTTTTAAGAAACCATATTTTTGAATAATAATGTTATTTTACAATAATTGTGGGATTATTTTCTATACACATACCAATACATTCATATTGATTTGGTGCTTTATATTTATTTAATAAATTTTTTATTCTTATTATCTATCTCCAATTTATAATTTAGGATATACTAATAGTGTTTTATTCTTCATGTCAACTGATAGTTTCATACATGTTAAGCTATTTAGGAATTAAAATGGTTTAAATATAAATATTCTAGGAAAATATTAGAGTATTAAATGAATGGGATATACAAGGTTAGTAGAAACTATGTTCCATCCATGAAGAAATCGTGCACCCATGAATGTGGGAATGTCCATGCAGAATGGCATCCACATGACCATGAAGAAAAACATTTTCCTTGTGTGGTATTTATGTCTTGGGTGAATTCTCTCCCATAGAGGATTTTCCCATAATAAGAAATCCATATAGCTATTTTCATACAGGATAGATATAGCCTCCTGGTATGGTAGACAATGTGTCCTAACTGTGAGGCCTATCCAAGTCATAAAAATAATAAATTTAACTTTTTCCCTCTTCAAAATTACTATGAAATTCACCCTTGCTTTCCCCATTAGATCATTACAACCATAAGCACAACCCTCCTCCATATTGTCTCTCTTAGAACCCATTCCTTTTTTGGACTTGGTGTGTAATATTCAAGAATAATCTACTGAGCCAATATATTCCCCTCCATCCCTATTATTCACAGTTTCTACACATTTATTCATGTATTATTCAATCATAAATAGATTATATTCCCTATTGTGGGTTGGACATTATCTATTTTGGTTTAGTCATGTTTTTTGTTCTTCTATTTCCATTCTAGGGTAACTCTGGGTTCTAGTTGTTTTTTTAGTGTATTTTTTAATTTTCCAATCACGAGGTAAGTGATTCCATGATTTATCAATAGTGGAAGATTTTCGTATTCTTGATTTTTTTTAAATATCGTTCATCGGTCATGTGGCTGGTTATAAATATGTTTTCAATACTTTTTAGTATGTTAGGGTTGGATTGTTTTTTTAGTTTTAAACATGGTGGGTTTTATTTGTGAACCATGGTTGGGTGTGTGTGTGTTTGTGTATTGGTTTTTTAAAAGACACTAGAAGTGATTTTTAAAATTGATAATTTTTGTTTTACATAAGAGTTTATAAATATGGAAAACATTGTGTGTGCAAGATTTATATTATGTGTGATAGAAAGATGAATTAAAAATAATCATAATTTTATATGACAATAAAGGGTGGTCAAGGAATATTATGCTAGTAGGATCAATGAGGCTGATGACCAGTTCCCACTTGAATGATAACCTATACAATAATTAACATAAATAAGTTCATTGGATACAACTATTCCCTGTGATGCTTTCCCCTCTAATTAATCACACATTAAGACGTTGTGGGTTATGTGTTCTATACAACGTTCTCATAGATATGAGGTTCCTATAGTCCCACTAACACTAGTACCATAGGGAATTTTTGAGATTCTCTAGTGATGTTATACATATGGATTGTCCCATGGTTTTATGAGATATTCATTATAATATTCATAGAAGTATTTATTTAAAATGGTCTCTTTCCTATCCATTAATACTAGCATGGTGATTTGATATATAATGTTTTGTAATGGAATATCTCTCTTTGGGTGGTATCCTATTGATATTGGGGATACACACTTCAAACACCCATTAGTGTATGTAGAACTTATAATTTTTGATGTAGGCAAAAGTAAGGTGGTCCATGGGGGTGATAGTGAATGTAGTTTGTATTGTTTTTATAATGATAGGTGTTCGTGGAGGTGTCTTGAGGGTGATGACCACTTGATAAATCGATGTTATTTTTTTGTCTACTTGGCTCCCCAAACCATTATGGTATTTTGGTTTTTTGAATAAATATGTGAAATGATTAACATGTGGTAGATTTAACTATTTTGTTTATGGTTATTGATTATGACATGATGTTTTTCAGGGATCTCCTGGGTTGTTTTTGGTTGTTTATTATGGTCATAATCATTCTAAAATATGATGTTTAAAACATGGAAGTGGTTTACATCCTATGGGCATTGAAAATTCCCATTGGTTTATGCCAATGGATGCATCGATTCTCATGATGGATGAAATATTTGACTGGTTTTCGTAATGATTAGATACACCAGATGTAGGACATTGAGAGCATGAGGTTTTGAGTTTGAATGAGGAGTCTAAACAAAACACCACATAATAGAACTTGGGACATCGTTGGTATATTGTAATTTGGTTTGAAATATAAAATAGTCGAGGCATATAGGATACAAATTGTGAATAGCCAATAGGCTGGGTGAAGGGGGTAATATTATTACTGTGATAAATGATAGATTTTTGTTTTATGTATGTGTTTGGGATTTGTAATTATTTCTGAAAATATTTAGGATTAACTATTGATGGTTTCCTAATGTATAATAGTTGGTGTAGAATCATGCATCCAAGGACACATCCTATGAAATAATATGAGGATACCATAGAGATTTATCCTCACAATATGATGGAAGACTAGGGGATGTGATGATTGGGGCTATCCAGAATTTGGTTTAGGGACAAGGTGTTGATCCTGCTCATGTTAGGGAAGCTTAACTAGGTCTAGTAGAGGAAGAATCGTTGGAGTTCATAATGATAAATCCTGAATCATTTAAGGGTATCATGGACCTCTTGTAATCAGATGATTGTATTGAGATAATAAATAGGATGTTTGTGATTCATGACACTCCTGAGGAAATTAGGGTGAATTGTGCATTTTTTCCTTTAAGGCCACAATATTTTGGGGTGGAATTAATTCGTTCAGTCTGGGAATCACAAGAAAACAGATTGGAAGGATTTTAAATTCATCTTTAATGAGTATAATTTCAATGAGAACTAGTGACTCACCGTGATTTGGGATTTTATTGTTCTCAACAAAGGGGATCAGACCATGATGGAGTATGCATAAATTTTTTCTAAAATACATCAGTTCCCATCCTATATTGATTCCAATGAGATGCTCAAAGATCAACAGTTTGATATGGGGTTTCAATTGTTCATACAAAACAATGTATTCCTGTTAATCATGAGGATGTATGATGGGGAAATTTTTAATGTTTTGATTTTAGAATGTGATCCCCATGGAAGGTATTTTTTGTGGTTGCTTTATCGGTGGGCCACGAAAGTGGTAGCTCATCTGGGAAATAGTTGAAGTATGATTAATAGGAAATGATTTGTGGTGGTATATCAAGCCATCAGTTTCAGCTATTTTCATTTTCGGCTTCATATGCAGGGTATATCCCATGTCATTTTTTTGCAGAGGTGGGTCTTATACGATCAAAATACATAGGACCAAAAAGTCCTTTTTATCAATGAAAATTTATGGGGATCCTCATGTAGTTTTTATTCTGGAATTCCCACATCATGGTGGTGCAGGTTCCAAATAATTTATAGGAGTTCCATCCGAGTCATAATAATATAGGATAATGGGATCTCTTTTAGGTGTTCAAGGGGGTATGTCTATATTGTCTTTAGGATTGAGTCTTATCAAGGTAGAACCAATGTTCAATGGCCATTCCCAAGCTTAGGTAGACACGAGGCACCTCCATTCTCTTGAGAAGGCACCAATTTAATCTAATGGAGGACCTATGATAGTTTTAGTTATTGGATTTTTTCACCCCAACATTTGCTAACTAATATAATAGAGGAACCCATGTTTCTTTAATATCTTCATATTTTGTGGACATTTATATGTTTCCTATCGAGTTCATGGATTATGTGATGGAATTAGTATCATCTATTGGAATGAATAAAGAGCAAGGTTGTAGGTTTCCCTAATTGGATCTCACCATGTAAAGGGTTGAGCTCTAATGGTACATCCTAGTCTTCAAAAAGCACCTCTTATATTTAATCCTTAGTATTTATTTTATGATACATTTACAACAGAACATCGAATTTTATCAGCAGTGAGTGAATTTTATGAAACTGATGTATGATTAAAATATTTTCAAGGTGAATGGGAACCTCGGTCAAGACATGATGGAACTCCACTCTCAGATTTATGCGATCTCATAATTTAGATCAAAATTCTCATTTTGGATAATTATGATAGAGGATCATTGTATAGATTATCTCTTGTGGCGGAGGGGTCTTCAAAGGTATTTCTAAATGATTTCATAGGGTTTCCTTCAAATAGGGATATGGATTTCACCATCTATTTGGCGTTAGGACCATAATCATTATATGTTCTCTATAGCCTATGCCCTCTACTAAGTTGAGGGAAATAATGATAAAGTTGGAAAACATGAAATATGACTGATTCATTTGATCGATCATCATACCATGGGCCCGCTAATTTAGTGTTCCATGAATGTTGACACATCTCTCTAGTTTTTCATCAATTAGAAGAATCTATATAACGTAAAAAATCTGAATAAATTCCTTTTTACCATAATTTATGTCATTTTTATCATATTAAAGAAGAAAGGTTGTATTCAATGTTTGATTTCCATTCAAATATTACCAGATAGATTCAGAGAGGTGGATGTACCAATGATTTGTTTTCGATGTAGGTTTGTACACTTTTAGTATATTTTCATGCCATTACTATGGAATAATTTTCTGTTGGACTTCATGGTTCTCCTGAAAATGGTGTTCCATTATTTTGATGAATACATTGTTATGGTGTTTTTGAATGGCATCATGGTCTACTTCGGGACTAAGGAATGAGATTAATTGAATTTGATGGTGAATTTGGGGAAAAATTGAAATAGCCCCCTCTATGCAAATATATTCATGTGTACTATCTATACAAGGGAGGTAATATTTTAGGTTCACATGATATTGTAACATGGGGTCTCATTGGACACTGAGAAGATCAATTAATTGATTTAATGGGATTAATCTATCAAAAATTTAGTGATAATTGATTTTTGTGCTTGACATGGTATTACAAGAGGCCTGTTAATGCTTTATCTCAATATACTTCACCTATAGATGCACATACCTGGAAAGGTTTACTGATCGAATAGATCTCCAAATTTAATGATTCCATTGGGTAAGAGAAGATATGGATAAAATGATCCTCTATTTAGATTTGGCTGGA
Source organism: Viscum album (assembly GCA_963277665.1). NCBI lineage: Eukaryota > Viridiplantae > Streptophyta > Magnoliopsida > Santalales > Viscaceae > Viscum > Viscum album. The sequence goes on along the minus strand of OY728151.1, from coordinate 1,442,906,854 downwards.
ATATGTAAATGGATATATGGTCTATTGTGATACATCATTTATGTGTTTTGAGTATTTGTCGATGCATGATGATCATGGGGTGATGTATGGATCTCGCCAACTCTAAACACAAAAAATTAATGACCCTAACCATGACATATAACTATAATAAATGAGGAATTTCATGATGTCATGGATTCATTATATAAGGCCCCAGCCTTAAAACCTTACTTAATCTTGAGTTATTACAAGATTACACATTGAGGATCTTTTCAGGTTTATAGTTTTAGAGAATTAGATCATGAAACTTGCATTACATTGCACATTTAAACAATGTGGTTACATAAAAGACAGTATTCATTCTTCCCATCAACAGAAACATATTTAAAATATAACACAGATTCTTTCTTGACACATCCTTGACACTATCATCACATCATGTACCTTTCCCTTGACCTATGAAAAACATTTAAAAAACTTGGGATGAGCATAAAAAGCTCAGTAAGAGTTATAAAAATATGGAAAGGAAACATGAGTTCATATATACATAAGAATGAAATCATACTTTACCCATAAAACAAAGGCATATCAAATCATGAATAAATCATAGAAAACATAAGACATAAAGGTAACTTGAGGCATTCATAACATTCTTATGTGGGGAGTAATCCTCTTGGTTACGTTTGGAATACCCATCACAGTATATTTCCTAAATCTCTTCAGAGAAACCTTAACGTTTCACTCCTTCGCGTTACCCAATGCATTGGAGAGCTATATCGGGCTCACCCGCCCTTAGTTTATCACGGAACCACCCGTTCATCATAACAATGCCCAATAACCATAACATAATCGTATCACATAAACATGAATAAATGGAACATAACATTTCCACATTTCAATCACAATATAATATTTTAGGATATTGAAATAATGAATCCATTCAAAAAGAAACCATTTCCAAAACCATTTAAAACATTTAATAAAGAGATTTTTGAATCAAAGTGTCCCATACCACCTTGAAGCTTTTAACATTTTAAACCATTAATATCCATATAAATAAATCCTTAAAACCATTTTGAAAACATGGATATTAATAATAACAAATAATTAAAACATTTAAAACGATATTTTGGTTAAAGGGGTTTTACCAAAATTAGAGACACTTGAATACAATAATCGAGGAATAACATTTAGTCAGAACTTTATAATATCATGAGAATAAAAGTATTCATGATATAATACTCCAAAAAACAGTATATACACCATATAAGAGTGAATTGGTGCATAACAACTATGAACCCTCAATAGAAATGTCAAATGTGATGAAATCCCTTATAAAGAAGGTATCCTTAAATTAAGGACAAATAAATCTCAAAAAATATGTGTGAAAAATATATATACACCGAATATAAGTGGATATTATGTGTAAAACAATAAAAGGTCATTCACACATATTCAATGGATGACATATTCAATGACTACAAGTTGAACCCAAAGAAATCAACATTGGGTTAAAAAGTTCCCTTGACAGCCTAACGGCATCACATCAAAATGATTTGATGAGAGATAAAAAGTGTATCTCATCACTTGGAAATAAAATTTACATCAATAAGGATATATGAGAACATATCCCAATATAACAATATGTAAATTAAAAGACCCAACAAAAGAAGTCTTTTAAAAAGGAGGAGGGTGAAAGGTTCCCTTACCAACTTGGGTATCTTTCAAAACATACACCCCATGAAAGAAGGAAAATAGATCACTGATGTAAATACTCATAAATGAAAGTATATTACACAAATAGTAGAATAATGGGCAGTACATACACCACTCAATGGAATTTGTGGCGAATGTATCATAAATCTCACAGGAATAAAAGTGAGATGAAAATCCCTTACGAAAACTCAGCAGCCTAACGGCGCCACATAAAACTTCCGAATATGGATTGATGAGATCAAATAGAGTATCCCATCATATTACAATAGAATTTACAGAAAGTGGAATATAAATGGAAATCCCCCATCATTGCAAGGAGGAGTTTAAAAGAAGTGACATAAAGGAGAGTACTTAAAAAGAAAGAGAGATGTTAGATCTCTTACGAAAGTTCGGCAGGCTAACGACGCCACTCCAAACTTCCAAAATTGATTGATGAGAGAGAATAGGGTCTCTCATCACATGAACATAAAATTTACAGTAAATGTAATATAAAAGAACATCCCAATCATAAGAAATATGAGCTTAAAATAAATGACATAAAAGAGTGTACTTAAAAAGAAAGAGAGTTGTAGGATCCCTTACCTCGGGTCCGACTTGACTCGATCGTTCTTTAATCTCCTGAATAATAAACTTGAGTTAATTTCTACTTCATTAAGAACCCTTTTCAAGTTCATTATTCCTTTTATATCACTTATTACCATGTCATAAACATTATGTAATCATTTAAGTTAATAATATTTGTTTTGCCGATATTTGGTTCTTATGTCGAAAGTGGACTTCTTACAATTACATGTTGTTCGTGTGGCCAAATGTTTATTATATCCAGAATTTTATTCATGATGTAGATATCATATATTTCATATATATCCAGTACATTCATTAATTTATAACGTTACATAATCATTTAGAGGTAAAAAATGAAATGCACCGTTCATGGAGACGGTAAGCCGTACGTACGCATGAACGCTACTTTCATTTCTATTTTGTATTTTATATAATTGAATAATAATGATATAAAGGTATATTATAATTCCAGTATAATATCATATATAATATCATAGTTCCATCCTTTATACGTCCCACATATGGTATTAACGAATCACATCACTTTGAGGGGGCGGTAGTCCGCACTTCCTAAAATGAAGATATCGCATATACCCATAATGGAAGCCATAAAGGTAAGACACAAATGAAAAATACAGAAGCATAAGTAAAACATAAACATATTATATATCATATATAAAAAATAGTGACATCATAATGGCCACCTTTGAAGGTGTTAAAAGAATGTTGAACAATCATCGTTTCGGGAGGCAGAAATTCGCCATCCACGGAAACCGTATGTTCTTTAACCATTTGATGTAGTTGTGTGAGAGTGTAGCTCGAATAAATCTTATAACAACATCCTAGTATATTGAAGATACTGTTGTTGTTACAAAAGAAGTAAATAAAAAGAGTTTAGGGGGTTGGAGAAGCAAAATAAAACAAATGAACATGAGAGAATGAATTACCTTTAAAAGTGTAACTCCTTTTGATTTGAGCCTAAAGGATTCCTTTGAAAGGATTCTGCCCAAAGGGAATCCTCTAGGGTGAGGAGAGGGATGTGGAGAGAGTGAATGGGCAGGGTTTGGACGATCCAAAGGCTTTAGGAGTGTGTTAAATGTGGTAGAGGTGGGGGCCTTTTATAAGAGGAGAGGAGGGGTACTTTTGGAAAGTAATGAAATATTACTTTATTTGAAAATGTGTTTCGGTTTCAAAAGGTCCCAAATTGATATAATTCGTGTATAAGGTGATAAGGATTCTAAATCCACTCATCCAATAAGTTTTGGACATGTTTAGTTCATATATTTTACATTATCTTTCAATTTTATTTAAATCGTCAAATAATGATGTCATCGCTGCATCATTATTATGTCATAAATACTTTAATTTATTTAATGTCTAAAAATTATAAAAAAACTACTATGATGTAGGAAATCTTTTTATCTTTCCAATGAATATTTATAATCAAAAATATGACTTGTATAACCCCACTTAAAAATTGTTTTAGTAAAACATATCATGTTTGTGTTAATTTTACTTTTACATTAAATAAAATGTTATTTATGTCATTTCCCAACCAAAGTAGATCCATGGGGTCCCCAAGTTGACCCATGGCTTGTCTTGGTCGGCCATGATACAACCAATAGGTGTAGGACAAGTGTCATGGTGTTTTCACATTCTTATAATATCATTTTTACCTTAAACTACACTAATTACCTCTAATCGCGATTAAAAACTTAATAAGTTACTATTCACCAAAAAATTATTTTAATCTCATTGAAGCACATTTTACTTCTTAATGACAACCATGTATGTCGGATTTTTGAAAATCAAAACACAATGATGGAAAAATTTCATTTAAACGGAAAATCAGTTTTTATAAGTACCACTTAGTGGTTTCACTATTCATCAAAAATTGAAGTTTTTCAGAAAAATCCAAAAAATTCACCCTAAGCTGTATTTGATATTCTGAATTCAAAAATGAAGTCCGTTTTATAAAATTCAAAACATATAAGTCACATTAATTAATTTAATAATTAATTCCCGCTATCATGACAAATAGCGTGTTTTATAAAACAATAAGTATCAAAAGATTGACACTAGTTTAAGTCTGATTTCAAAGTGAAATTGATTCCAACGACCACTATTGGATTTAATGGTAAAAATATTTTCTAATTTCACTTTAAAACCAATTCAAAATATAATCTAATCATATAAATAAATTAGATTAAAAGGTGGTTTTGAATTAAAATACAACATTTTACACTATTCATTAAAAAAATGAACTTTATCGGAAAGATACCAAAAATTTACAGAAAGTAAATTTTGATGTCCCGATTCATAATAAGAGTTTTATTTGGTCCAAAAGAATGTTTAATAGTGAACAAAACTATATTTAATGATGGTTCTCCATCAAAAGGTGATAAGTGAACCTTTAGTGAAAACTAGGGCATATACGCCTAAAATTGAATTCTTTCCGTATTTTAAGCCTTTATCCTTTATTGGATAAATGTAAAAACATTTAAAAACATATATAATCATATTTTAGTTATTTCTATCCATTCCCTCCATTACAACGGCTACATGTTAACTACCATTTGAATTAATATTATTTTATTATTAGAGTGCAACGTAAGATTCCCAAGAAACTCGTTGTTGCGTGTTGGCTACGCCATCGAGCATAGCGTCCCCTTTAAAGTCATATTAATATTTTATTCACAAATATGGATAAATATGAAAATTTCATATTCATTATTTACCTGGGGTGTTACATCCTTCCCCCCTTTTGGGAATTGCGTCCTCGCAATTTTAAAATTGCGCTTGGAAACATCCTTGAAAGTCCCATATCGAAACAAAAGTCGGTAAAACAAACACTTTAAAATAAAGAAAGATAAGTACAAAGGTCACCCGAGTTAACCCATACTAGGATTCCATGTATTAAAATATGGACATGGAGGAGAAAATATAGGTTCATGTTCTCATGGAGAGTGATAGAAAACATGTTTAGGAGAAAGTTAACCATGAGAAAATCACAAACTTGTGATGGGTTAAACAGTATTCGATTCCCCAGTAGGAAAAGTTAATAGACAACATTTTTGTTTTATGTTAATTTTTATTGAGGAATTTATTCATATGGAAACATAATCACTTATCATGTTGACTTTCAACATTTATTAGATTCCTTAATCAAACTCATTTTTTCTCCAGAAGGCGAGTATTTAGGAAGACTTGTTCACATTAAGAGTACTATAATCAACTCTTAGAAAATCACTTAATCCACAAAAGAGAACTATATACTTCCCATGTCATTAGACTTTAACCAAAACCAAAACCAATAAGGTTAGTACAAGATCAGATAATCAAGAAAAGGATAACCCTTTATAAAAGAAAATCTATTCTTAACCTCAAAGATTTGTCAAACAAAACCCAAAGTTCAACGAGGACCATTCTATAAACAAATTTGTCCATAAAAATTCCTCAAAGTAAACCAATATAAGATTGAAACCCAAATATTTTAAGTATTTAGTCGCATAGTCTTCCAAGATAAATCATAACATTTATCTCCAAACAATATCAGTTGCTCCTAAAGTCTCGTTTTGAAAAGTAATTAACCTAATCACATTTCCTCCATGATAGGTTAATCATTTTCATAAATAACCCAAAATCAACTTAATCTTAATTCATAAAATCATATAACTAGAATGAATCAGTCAAACTAACCAGGGACTTCACGTAGACCAGTGGTAGGCGATAAATACCAGTCGCACTTTGGTTGTGGGTTCGATTCCCGCAGCTTTGTCCGACGCGACGAGTTGTCACACGGTCTGCGTGTTGTCCTTTTTTCAAAACTATATAATTCTTAAAACATTCCCCAAAAAGAGATAAAATCTTCAAGAATAATCATAACATATTTTAACCTCAAGTTTATCTCATTCCTTTTATTTTCCATCATATCATATAGTAACCCATAATTACCTAAAAATTAAGTATCATATAAACCCTAATGGTTACCTTAATAATTATTACCTGAATTTCCACATCTAGTTGGCCATCTCGTACATGATGCATTAGAGAACTAACCAAGGTTGAAGTGGTTGATCATGACTCTTTGATATTTGGTTTAGAAAAAACACGAGTTTCCTCATTGAATCCTCCATTTTATCTAGTATCTTAATCAGAGAACCACCATAGTTTCCTTCAAACCTGTTGTCTCTTTGGTGCCTGCTAGATCCATCCATTCACTAAAAATAGAAATGTCAGTGTGAGTATATCAACAAAACCATCATGTACTAATGAGGAAGGTAAACACTAAGATACACTTACTCATTCACTTTATCTAAAACTAGGACTCTTTCTGAAATCCTAACCATTATGGTAATGTCACTTATGCTTAAAGAATACCCTAACCTCTAAAGTTATCTAAACCGACCTCTGATACAAACTATAAGGCCCCAGCCTTAAAACCTTACTTAATCTTGAGTTATTACAAGATTACACATTGAGGATCTTTTCAGGTTTAGAGTTTTAGATAATTAGATCATGAAACTTGCATTACATTCCACATTTAAACAAAGTGGTTACATAAAAGACAGTATTCATTCTTCCCATCAACGGAAACATATTTAAAATATAACACAGATTCGTTCTTGACACATCCTTGACACTATCATCACATCATGTACCTTTCCCTTGACCTGTGAAAAACATTTAAAAAACTTGGGATGAGCATAAAAAGCTCAGTAAGAGTTATAGAAATATGGAAAGGAAACATGAGTTCATATATACATAAGAATGAAATCATACTTTACCCATAAAACAAAGGCATAGAAAATCATGAATAAATCATAGAAAACATAAGACATAAAGGTAACTTGAGGCATTCATAACATTCTTACATGGGGAGTAACCCTCTTGGTTACGTTTGGAATACCCATCACAGTATATTCCCTAAATCTCTTCGGAGAAACCTTAACGTTTCACTCCTTCGCGTTACCCAATGCATTGGAGAGCTATATCGGGCTCACCCGCCCTTAGTTTATCACGGAACCACCCGTTCTTCATAACAATGCCCAAGAACCATAACATAATCTTATCACATAAACATGAATAAAGGAAACATAACATTTCCACATTTCAATCACAATATAATATTTTAGGATATTGAAATAATGAATCCATTCAAAAAGAAACCATTTCCAAAACCATTTAAAACATTTAATAAAGAGATTTTTGAATCAAAGTGTCCCATACCACCTTGAAGCTTTTAACATTTTAAACCATTAATATCCATATAAATAAATCCTTAAAACCATTTTGAAAACATGGTTATTAATAAGAACAAATAATTAAAACATTTAAAACGATATTTTGGTTAAAGGGGTTTTACCATAATTAGAGACACTTGAATACAATAATCAAGGAATAACATTTAGTCAGAACTTTAAAATATCATGAGAAAAAAAGGATTCATGATATAATACTCCAAAGGACAGTATATACACCATATAAGAGTGAATTGGTGCATAACAACAATGACCCCTCAATAGAAATGTCAAATGTGATGAAATCCCTTATAAAGAAGATATCCTTAAATTAAGGACAAATAAATCTCCAAAAATATGTGTGAAAAATATATATACACCCAATATAAGTGGATATTAAGTGTAAAACAATAAAAGGTCATTCACACATATTCAATGGATTACATATTCAATGACTACAAGTTGAACCCAAAGAAGTCGAAATTGGGTTAAAAAGTTCCCTTGACAGCCTAACGGCATCACATCCAAATGAGTTGATGAGAGATAAAAAGTGTATCTCATCACTTGGACATAAAATTTACATCAATAAGGATATATGAGAACATATCCTAATATATCAATATGTAAATTATAAGACCCAACAAAAGAAGTCTTTTAAAAAGGAGGAGGGTGAAAGGTTCCCTTACCGACTTGGGTATCTTTCAAAACATACACCCCATGAAAGAAGGACAATAGATCATTGATGTAAATACTCATAAATGAAAGTATATTACACAAAGAGTAGAATAATGGGCAGTACATACACCACTAAATGGAATTTTTGGCGAATGTAGCATAAATCTCACAGGAATAAAAGTGAGATGAAAATCCCTTACGAAAACTCGGCAGCCTAACGGCGCCACATAAAACATCCGAATATGGATTTATGAGATCAAATAGAGTATCCCATCATATTACAATAGAATATATAGAAATTGGAATATAAAAGGAAATCCCCCAACATTGAAAGGAGGAGTTTAAAAGAAGTGACATAAAGGAGAGTACTTAAAAAGAAAGAGAGAGGTTAGATCTCTTACGAAAGTTCGGCAGCCTAACGGCGCCACTCAAAACTTCCAAAATGGATTGATGAGAGAGAATAGGGTCTCTCATCACATGAACATAAAAATTACAGTAAATGTAATATAATAGAACATCCCAATCATAATAAAGATGAGCTTAAAATAAATGACATAAAAGAGTGTACTTAAAAAGAAAGAGAGTTGTAGGATCCCTTACCTCGGGTCCGACTTGACTCGATCGTTCCTTAATCTCCTGAATAATAAACTTGAGTTAATTTCTACTTCATTAAGAACCATTTTCAAGTTCAGTATTCCTTTTATATCACTTATTACCATGTCATAAACATTATGTAATCATTTAAGTAAATAATATTTGTTTTGCCGATATTTGGTTCTTAAGTCGAAAGTGGACTTCTTACAATAACATGTTGTTCATGTGGCCAAATTTTTATTATATCCATAATTGTATTCATGATGTAGATATCATATATTTCATATATATCCAGTACATTCATTAATTTATAACGTTACATAATCATTTAGAGGTAAGAAATGAAATGCACCATTCATGGAGACGGTAAGCCGTACGTACGCATGAACGCTACTTTCATTTCTATTTTGTATTTTATATAATGGAATAATAATGATATAAAGGTATATTATAATTCCAGTATAATATCATATATAATATCATAGTTCCATCCTTTATACGTCCCACATATGGTATTAACGAATCACATCACTTTGAGGGGGCGGTAGTCCGCACTTCCTAAAATGAAGATATCGCGTATACCCATAATGGAAGCCATAATGGTAAGACACAAATGAAAAATACAGAAGCATAAGTAAAACATAAACATATTATATATCATATATAAAAAATAGTGACATCATAATGGCCACCTTTGAAGGTGTTAAAAGAATGTTGAACAATCATTGTTTCGGGAGGCAGAAATTCGCCATCCACGGAAACCGTATGTTCTTTAACCATTTGATGTAGTTGTGTGAGAGTTTAGCTCGAATAAATCTTATAACAGCATCCTAGTATATTGGAGATACTGGTTTTGTTACAAAAGAAGTAAATAAAAAGAGTTTAGGGGGTTGGAGAAGCAAAATAAAACAAATGAACATGAGAGAATGAATTACCTTTAAAAGTGTAACTCCTTTTGATTTGAGTCTAAAGGATTCCATTGAAAGGATTATGCCCAAAGGGAATCCTCTAGGGTGAGGAGAGGGATGTGGAGAGAGTAAATGGGCAGGGTTTGGCCGAGCCAAAGGCTTGAGGAGTGTGTTAAATGTGGTAGAGGTGGGGGCCTTTTATAAGAGGAGAGGAGGGGTACTTTTGGAAAGTAAAGAAATATTACTTTATTTGAAAATGTTTTCCGGTTTCAAAACGTCCCACATGGATATAATTCGTGGATAAGGTGATAAGTATTCGAAATCCACTCATCCAATAAGTTTTGGACATGTGTAGTGCATATATTTTACATTATCATTCCATTTTATTTAAATCATCAAATAATGATGTCATCGATGCATCATTATTATGTCATAAATACCTTAATTTATTTAATGTATAAAAATTATAAAAAAACTACTATGATGTAGGAAATATTTTTAGATTTCCAATGAATATTTATAATCAAAAATATGACTTGTATAACCCCACTTAAAAATTGTTTTAGTAAAACATATCATGTTTGTGTCAATTTTACTTTTACATTAAATAAAATGTTATTTATGTCATTTCCCAACCAAAGTGGATCCATGGGGTCCCCAAGTTGACCCATGGCTTGTCTTGGTCGGCCATGATACAACCGATAGGTGTAGGACAAGTGTCATGGTGTTTTCACATTCTTATAATATCATTTTTACCTTAAACTACACTAATTACCTCTAATCGCGATTAAAAACTTAATAAGTTACTATTCACCAAAAAATTATTTTAATCTCATTGAACCACATTTTACTTCTTAATGACAACCATGTATGTCGGATTTTTGAAAATCAAAACACAATGATGGCAAAATTTCATTTAAACAGAAAATCAGTTTTTATAACTACCACTTAGTGGTTTCACTATTCATCAAAAATTGATGTTTTTCAGAAAAATCCCAAAAATTCACCCTAAGCTATATTTGATATTATGAATTCAAAAATGAAGTCCGTTTTAAAAAATTCAAAACATATAAGTCACATTAATTAATTTAATAATTAATTCCCGCTATCATGACAAATAGCGTGTTTTATAAAACAATAAGTATCAAAAGATTGACACTAGTTTAAGTCTGATTTCAAAGTGAAATTGATTCCAACGACCACTATTGGATTTAATGGTAAAAATATTTTCTAATTTCACTTTAAAACCAATTCAAAATATAATCTAATCATATAAATAAATTAGATTAAAAAGTGGTTTTGAATTAAAATACAACATTTTACACTATTCATTAAAAAAATGAACTTTATCGGAAAGATACCAAAAATTTACAGAAAGTAAATTTTGATGTCCCGATTCTTAATAAGAGTTTTATTTGGTCCAAAAGAATGTTTAAGAGTGAATAAAACTATATTTAATGATGGTTCTCCATCAAAAGGTGATAAGTGAACCTTTAGTGAAAACTAGGGCATATACGCCTAAAATTGAATTCTTTCCGTATTTTAAGCCTCTATCCTTTATTGGATAAATGTAAAAACATTTAAAAACATATATAATAATATTTTAGTTATTTCTATCCATTCCTGCCATTACAACGGCTACATGTTAACTACCATTTGAATTAATATTATTTTATTATTAGAGTGCAACGTAAGATTCCCAAGAAACTCGTTGTTGCGTGTTGGGTACGCCATCGAGCATAGCGTCCCCTTTAAAGTCATATTAATATTTTATTCACAAATATGGATAAATATGAAAATTTCATATTCATTATTTACCTGGGGTGTTACACATTACCTCTTTAAGAATAAGTTTATATTCTTCTCCGATCATAAGAGATTGACTTAAATTATCTCCCAAAGGGATATGAATTGGGGGGGGGGCACTGAAGGTTCTACATTAATTAAGGGTATGATTTTTATATCATGTATACATTTTTAAAAGTTATTGTTTTACAAGATTCATTGAGAATGATTTTCAAGTTAATGAGATGAATGGGTACATTGATGAATGGTTGGTAATGGTTCCCATTGAAAAAAATGCATCTAGAGACCCATTAATACAGTGCGGGTGCATTGTTGGATAGTGTTTAGCTAAAAAAGTCCCTCCTATGTTTATTCGGCATGATCATCCAAGGTATGATTCTAGTCAATGGTGTAGGATGTTTTTAAATTGTGGGGAGGTTCACATCAATGTTTCTTTATACTATGATGGTGTTCTTTTCATCAAGAGATATGCGGAGGTTCCATTGACGCTGTGGATGGTGGTGATGTATGATATCTATTAGTCTTTGTTTTCTATTAATCATGTGAACACAAAGATGTTTTATGATCTTATCCCATGGTTCTGATGGGCACAAATGAGACGGGATATAACTAATAATGTGTCCTAGAATTATAGTCTTTAGTAGGTTAAATCATATCCCCAAAATCAATATGGTTTACTTCATCCATTACCCATTCATACCTAGAAGTGGGATAAGTTAAACAATGTATTTCATTATTTTCATTCCTCATAAACCCCATTGATGGAAATCCATTTGGATAGTGATTGATAATCTTACCAAATAATATCATTCCATTCTGGTTAGAAAGTCAACTGAGATTGATAATTAGGTATGATAATATTTTTAGGGTATATTTATTGTTCATGGTGTTCCTCCAGTCACCATTTTGGATAGGGATAGCCATTTTTATTCAAGGATATGTGAAGTCCTTAATAATTCGATGGGATAACGTTTCATGTGGAGTATGACATATCATCCTAAAACAGATGGCCTGACAGAGCAAGAGAATCAGATTCGGGACGACGTGCTTTAAGGACGTGTGTGGGATTTTAGTGTCTCTTGGAATATCCATTTGGGGTGAGTCAAAATATCATTTAATAAAAAATTTCAATCCCCAATATGAACTTATTCCGTTGAGGAACATTCTGGTCAATACAATCTGACCCATTTTTAATGGATAGAGGTTGGTGAGATCACATTATTTAGATAATGTATTATGTAAAATACATCCAATAATATTTGGTTGATTAAGATGTGATTTTTGACAACACAGATTCTCCAAAGTATTGTTCCGATCTGTTGATTTGTACCTTTAAATTATCTATTTGTGATTGCAAGTTTCTGATAGTGACCCCTCTCCCAGGATAACTTCATTTGGGTAAGAAATGTAAGATAATGCCAAAGTATGTTCATACTTTTGATGTTATCGAACAAGTTGGTAATGTGGAATAATGGTTATATTTTCGATCCCTATTGATGTATATTCATAAAGGGTTCCATTTTTATCAATTAAAAAATAAAATATGGATCCATATCATGTGATGAATTTGGAGGAATTAGAGTTGGGAAATTGTATAACTCTGCTTAATTGAGCAACATGGATTGTATATTCCAATGAAAATGTTCTTCGAGGGATGCCCATATCATTATTTCAACATATTTGGAAATATGGTAATCAATATCATGAGAAATGAGAGTTGAAATCTTTAGTTGAGGATTAATACTAATTCATATTCTCTGTTCAAACATATATTTTTTTTTGATTTTTTTGATTTTTTTCATTGTTGGGATAATTTTAATTGCCACAAATAACTTTTTAGGTAATTTATCTTTTATTTTTTGTCTAAATATTATTTTTTGGCTTTCCTAGGTGTTTCTGGTAAAAAATATTAATTTGGGTCTATCATTTGGCGGGGAATGGTTACCACCCGGTTAGTATAAACAGTATTCCATCCCATAAGATGTCTCTCACCATAAATTGTGGGACTTTATAGGCCATATGAAAATCTACATTGGCATACATCTATCCATGTTCCCTAACCAGTGGTTCATTGTAGAAAAAACAATCGACCACATTGGTTTGAACCCTTCCCTGGAAAACTGTGTGGTTAGTTTCCTCTTTGATAGAGGATTCGAAACGGTTTGCACTGGGTTTTGATGATTATGTGGATTATCCATGTCATTAAAAATGTAAAATTTAAATTTTTTCCCACATTAATCAAAATTCAAAATCAACCATTTCTCTCCCCATTCATGTTTCACAGCCCTAAGAGCCTCTATCAGTCCCACATGTCTTCCTTAGTCCTCGTTACATTAGTTTATTTGGGGTATAATTGTTATCAATCACTGAGTAACACCATTCATTCCTATTCATCACTATTAAACATGGTTTCTTCAGTTTTATTATTTTAATCTCTCTCTAGTAGATCAGGATCCCTAGTATGGATATAAAATTCTATCTATGGGTCTAATATTAAATTTTTTTCAACATTTATATTGTAGGTTCCCCTTGTGTAGAGATTGTGTTATTCATCTAGATTTATAAAATTTCCATGTTTTAGGTATGTGATTCCAAGATTTTTCGTTATTGGATGATTTTGGTATTCTTTTCATTCATTCAAAATGTCTTGCTTCAATTGTATTGGTGGCGTTAATGATGTTTTATAATGTTTTCATTATGTGTTTGGGATAGAATGTGGTTTATCCTAATGAAAATGATATTTTTCATGTGTTTTCCATGGTTGGATCTATGTGCATGTTGGTATGTGTAAAGTTGGTTTATATTACATGAATAATTATTTTCCAAATTTAAAATAAGGGATATATATTAGAGTTTATAATATTTAAATAGTGTTTGAGAAAGATGTTGTTTATGTGGGATGGGATGAGGAATTGAGAAAAAGGCAATCCTAGATGACTCTATGGGAAGAATAGGACTGGTAAAATAATAGGATAGAGGTGTTGAGTCCTGGTTACCTCTAACATGATTGATGCTACAACAATAACTAAAGATATGATGGATTGAAAACACGAGACCATTGGATTTGTTCCCCTATATTGTTTTTTGTTTAAGAAATGTGTGGGTTATGTTTTCCTTACCATATCTCCAATGGTATAGGTTTTTAGGGTCCCAATTACACTAGTTTTTTAATGAGTTATTATGATGATCACGTGATGTCATTCCTACAAATTTTATCATGGTTGTAAGTGATTTTCTTTATAATTTCCCATTATGTTATATTTAATTTTTTTTTGTTTTTATTAAAAATATCATGGTGATTTTTCTTATAATGTATTTTCATGGTATCTATCTTTTTGGTTGGTAAGATACTTTGAATTTTTTCACCCCATACATACTCCCTTGGGAGTATATAGACTCTCTAATTTTTTACCTTGGTATAGGAATGTCATTTTTAGTTGTGATGGTGGATTCAGTTTATACTATTTCTCCTATATGTTGGTGGATGTGGCTTCATGGTGATTTATCTCTTATCACATAGAGGTTTTTGGGTGTGTTCTAGTTGGATCCCCTCTACATTCTCATATTTTTCATTTTTTATGAATTTAAAATGACTGATTTTTGGTAGTTGTGTATACTTTTATATTGTTATTTCTTATGAAATTATGTGTTTTTTTATATTTTTGGTTGTCTTGGGTAAACAATTATGGGATAAATCATTCCAAAATTTAATATTCTATTCCAATGAACAAGTTTTCAACTTTTGTGAAGGTGTAAATTACATTGGTCCGTGCCACGAGTGAGGCTGGATATCATGATGGATGCATCATCGTCTAGTTCATGGAACATGGTTTTTCCTAAAAATTCATTATGATTTGAAAAACCTAATGAATGGTTTGATAACAACACAATTTTAGTATCCTTTATATGATATTATCACCTATAAGTGTAGGTTATATATTTCTTATCACCATATTATTGGATCCATGTACAATCTAACCCTTGGATCAGGGAGAATCAAGAACTCATTGTCCATGTTACCCCATTCCATCCAATCATTATTTATTTTTTATCCTTTATCCATGATATTCCTTATTCTATAGATCTCTATTTTAATACTTGGACCTCATCATGGTTTTTGGATGTTTTTCTTGCGTAGGATCTTTTAAGCTATCCTACAATATTATGGATGCTTGTCTTCTTATTTCATACTATTGAAAGGATTCATTATATGAAACATTAATTTATATAGGGGATCCATCAACCCACCTTCCATATATATACATGTGGAATTATCATTATTTTTTCCCCTTGAGGGAAATGGTATGTATCAACTAAATTTAAATAAAAAAAATATTTGAAGAAATATAATTTCATGTGAGGAAATCACGTGATCATTACATGTTCTTGTGTTTTTTCTATTAATGTTGTGCATAAATTTTTCGTTTACCATATATATAATGTTAAATTTGATATATTATCATGGTTAATGATAATTGTGAACCATGTTGTGTTGTTTTGAATAAAATCAACACAGCAGTTAAATTCTAAGAATATATATTTGGATAATAAATAGACTCCCTTGAAATCTCATATTTTTTTGATAATTACCTTGAATATATTGATTTAAATCAAATTAAATGCACTTATTTATTAATATATATAAATTTTGAGGTTTTAGAGATCAATTTCTGGGATGATAACTATTTTTCATGTGTGTGGGACACAATGAGAGGTTGTCGGATTTTTTCTGTGCTGTATTTTTTTATTATCATCAAGTTGTATAGTGATCCAAATTTGTGGTAGAAGATTTATTGTATATAAGGATTAATATATGGGATGGAAATAAAAATTAATTAGTAGTTTTTTAATGAATATGGTCTGTATTCATAAAATTTGGAAATATGTTTTATTTTAAAGGATGATTTAATAAACATGTATGTGGCTTGCTTATAAAGTGTGATGCATTAGGGGTGGAAGTAGATGTGGTAGAGGTTGTGAGGCCTTGTAGAGATATTTTATGTTGGGATGGAAAACATTTTATGATCATATAGATCTGGCTTGTTTGAGACTATTATATGTTGTATTTTCCGATGTAATTTCTATACGCACCCCACCCATGACTTCTATTTATAATGAAAAAATGGTTATGGGTTCCTTATAATTTCCCCCAATAATCCATGATATTGCAACCATATGGATGACTACCCCATCACAACCTATCTCACTTCCATGCCATATTGAATCACATGTGTTATGATATCCATAAATTTACAGTGTGCAAGATCTGGTCATTTTAAATATTGATGGGATGGATATTGGTAGGTGTTGTACATTCTAGTATAATTACATGGTCATGATTAAATTTATGTTCATGATACCCAAATACCATAGATCAATGGAAGTGGATGTGGATTAATGTTTGTTTCATTGTTATTTAGAAAACAAGTGATGTGGTTTCCAATGTTTCTTGTAGATGAATGACTTTTGTTTTCTAATGCATCTTTGAGAGTGGTTACTATGGAAGGGATGGGAGTGAAAATACATTTTACATTTGGGATGTGAGTATGGATCATTAGTGGGAAAGTAGTGTTGGATACCCATTATCAATATTATTATTATTTTATAACTATATTGGCTGCATTATTTCATGAGCATACCACATTTAATATGGGATTGATTCATTGAATATTTTATGTATATTGGTTCTATTGGTTTCTAATGGGTGTATTAGTATTATCCTTCCACATATGCATGAGATACTAAGAGTATTATCTAAATGAGTTGACATGTTATGATCAATCAACATATATACGAATTATTTATCAGATTCCCTTGTAGACATTAGAGGCATAGATATATATTACTAGCCCGGATGTTTGAGCTATTATATAGTTTCTACCATGTGAATAATTTTAAATTTTTTTGGGAGAATCCAATTTATTTTTACGTGAAACATATATTTTGGGGTTGTTTTACACATAATATTTTGAGATGGATTTGTTTCATCATTTTCATAATACATATGAATCATACATTAATACTTTGGGTGGTTTCTTATATTTTTGAAATTTTATATACCCACTTTTCTTGTCTAGAAACCAGTATCTAAAGATTTTGAGACTTAGGGGAAAACATATTTCATCATTCATTTAATTCCTAGAAGTTATATATTTTTTTAACAGCTATTTGTGATATATATATATAGATAATTATTAATGATTCATTATTTTTGTGGTAATTATTTATATCAT
Source organism: Viscum album (assembly GCA_963277665.1). Classification (NCBI taxonomy): domain Eukaryota; kingdom Viridiplantae; phylum Streptophyta; class Magnoliopsida; order Santalales; family Viscaceae; genus Viscum; species Viscum album. The sequence continues at coordinate 1,442,889,139 of OY728151.1, read as the reverse complement.
CAACTTCCCCAAAAGATGTTGATTAAAAACATTAGAATAAAGTGAAATATATAAATATATAATGTTTGAGATTAGATGGAATTTTTAATTATACTAAATTCTATGACTCGTCTACCAATTAAAATTTTAGGGCATGAATTTAATGTTAATTAATGAACTAAATTTCATCTCATCCACCATGAAAATACGAATGTATAAAATAATTGTAAAAAATACAAAAAAATAGAAAATATTGATTTAAGATGATTTTATTATGTTTATTAAATATTTGACTCTTATACCATGTTAATTAATTGTATATGGTGTAGATTTTATTGGGAAATTTTTTAAATAACAACTATTTTTCTAAATTAATATCCTGTAATTGATTTATGAGTTTATCTAAATAATTTACCACATATTTGTTTTAATAAATATTACCCACTAAATATAATAGAACTAATTAACATTAAAAAGTCCTTATAATTTGAAAATAAACAATTTCTTTTATTGTGGATATATGAGAATTTACGGAAGCCTATAGTGACACATGAATTTTCAAGGTATGAGCATAACATTAGATTTAATATATCACAAATAAATAGTGGAGTAATATTCCATGTGAGTTATGGTTTGATTGGGTCATGGATTGAAAAATAACAATAAAAGATTATCATTGTGTGAAATGAAATATGTATGGACCATTTTTAATATATAATACATGATATTATTTTATTTTGTAAATGATCATGGAATTATATCATTTTTGTTTTATGTGTTCATTTTTATTGAATATTTTATGATTTCTTAAAAGTGTAATTTTTAATTTTGTGTCATTAATGAAGCTCATATGTTAAAAATAATTATTCTAAAACAAAATTTTTCAAATCAAACCAATGTTTATTAAGGAAAATTATCACATTTTATGGTTTTATTAGTAAATTGGGATTTTTTTAAAAAATTTCGTCATTATTATTTTTTTTGTATTTATTCAATAATATTTCATAGAATACATTTTTAATACTAAATTTATTTTGAAATTATATTTTTTATTACTTTTTCAGATGGGAACCATTTCATTAAGAAGACCATATGATGAATCTAAGCATTGGAGTATCAAAAGTTTATCACAATTCAAGATATGGAATCTCTGTTATGAGTGTATGAATTTTAATGATGGGACAATATCATTAAAATGGAATATAGAAATGAGTTGATTGATTACATATAGATAGAGAACATTTTTTTTAAAGTATTTTGAAATTGTAGAAACTCACAACCATTACTACTTCAAAGATAGAAATTCATGGTAAACAAATTTAGAAGTAAGATAATACTTTTATAGGGAGTGATACAAATATTGGATAAAAATTTTAAAAAGGTAAAATTCTCATGTACATCAATTTAGAGGGACATCCTTACATAATATTTTAATTCGTGTTTTTGGAGAAAAAAATATTCGCCCTGTTTTTATAAATTTTTACTTCACATTACTTCATTATATTAATCCAAAAAGATAGAAATTTTCATGGGTATAGGTACAGAATTATTTTAGTAATTGTTTTATATATATATTTATTATTTATTATTAAACTATTATTATAATTATTACTATTTAATTTTAATTTTTTTCCAGAAAAACAAACCTATTTCCATTAAAAAGAATAACTAACAGTGAAATTTATTTAATGGAATATAGTGGTTTCTTATTTATTCAATGAGATTCATGTTTATAATTTCATTTATTATAATATCTAAAATAGTTGTTAAATAGATTATAGTGTGTGTTCACCTAAATTTATCGGCAATTATTTTCTTCATTCGTTTCACAAATATTCTCATCATTTAGTATATATATCATTTAAAGGATAGAGTATGACTTATATTGTGATGGTTAAAATATATTTCTTTTATCTCGAAATAGGAAGGTTATTACAAAGAATTTAGATTTCCTAGTATTGGGTATCTAATTTACAAATAAGATGGTGTATTATAAAAAACCTCATTGAGTTGAATATTTAGAGTTATTTAATAATTTATTTTAGATATATTTTGAAATCCCAAGAGAAATATCCATTTCCTTCAATCCTCGTTATTTATTAGCACATAAAATATATATTCACGTCACATATAAAGATATACTTATATTTATGTCATATGAATTTTCCAAATATATATTATCTTTTTATGTTAATTTATAGTATGTTATTAAGAATATAATAGTGATAATATAATGCTTGGGGGTGTAAGAATCCTCATCAATATGATATCCCTAACTCATATAGTATATTTTATGCAATGTAAATAATATATTGAATGAGAATCCACAGAAAAATCACTAGACATAACCTTGTTTTATATCAAAAAATATGATTATCTTACCTTGTATCTGAGTAGGGAATACAGCTGGTTAAACTGTAAAAATTAATGAATTTTGCAACACAAAAACATATATCATGGTTTTATCCCATCATAACGTTTGATAAATTTTATGAGAGTTTGCAAGTAAGTGTACCAAACATATTCATGATGTTAATTGTTATCATTAAATTTTCTTAGATCACTATAGTGTGGAATTTGATGATGATGAAACCACAATAATGAATCTTGATGGTATTTAATACAAGGTTCTGAAAAATTATGAGGGATCCAATTTGGATTAAATTGTATATGATTGGTTGGAGGATATATAGACTGAATTCAATTGAATTCTTTCTTTGAAAGAGTTCTATGATTAATTATCTTTGATTATGTTATGTATTGTATCTGAATAGTGGTGTACCTTATTCCATTGAAGGATTTATAATGTATAAGTTATATAAGATATGGATTTTTTTTAGTTTTAGGGGGATTATAAATCTTCAAGCGTGATGTTTTCTTATAAGAAATGAATTTTTATTCTTCAATAGGGTAGTCAAATTGTGAATTAGTTCATTATTTAATTTAATAACCTATGGAATTATTATATGGACCTTTTTAAATGATGTGGCATGGGAAAGTGAATTTATGGAGGGGTGTTAACAAAATATACATGTCATATCACCCTATTTAGGATGAATACTTATATAAAGGTGTTGGAAATAAAAAGGTCATTGAGTATATGTATTAAAGGGCCAGGTTTTTCAATGAATATTAGTCATATTGATTTTACTTTTGGTATATTTCATTCTAGATGTTCCTAGTTTACTTGTTTGAAGTATAAGAATCAATCGCCAGGGGGAATGTATCAACCATTTTCCACACTTCTAATTAGAGATAATAGTTCTCAGACCCTTTTGAGTGGGACGAGTTTTATTTTATGGATTTAGATGTCATGAGAAAAAAAATTTAGATTGGATGACACAATTCTATAGTCAATTTTATATTGGAGACCCATTTATGACTCAACTATTAAAACATTATCTTATGATGTAGAAACACTTAATATCTGATCCAGTATATGATTAGTATATTGGGGATAGGGAATGGACAATACAACCAAGTAATACACCTCATCCTCATTGAATCATATTAGATCATATCTATGTAGGAGGTTTCCATCCTACCAAGATCAGACATGGAAGAGGTTATGGAACGATGAATTCCCAATAGTTACTAGTTCTAGGTTAGCCAAAAACTCCTCAGGGTATTATTTACCTATTATCTATATACTTATTTGCATTATTTGATCAAATATCTTACCATTATTTAATTTTAGACACTATATTCCATTCATTGGTTATTAATGTGGGGTTAATTCGAGTGTCCATATCATTTACATTAAATTTTAGAGGTAAAGCTTGATTATATAACGTGAGAATAGATATTGAGTTGACATTGGGGTACCATTACGCATGCAAATATTTCATATTATTAAGAAAACAATAATGAAGCATCATTTTTATCATGGATAATCTATATTATGAGTATGATATTTTATATTACTGTATGTGGAACATAATATTATATTGAATTGATATTGAAAAAATATTGTTTATTATTGAAAGAGAATCTATTTGTGGCTATTGGAATGTCAATTTCATGTCTTATATGATCAAATTAGTGAGGTTTCTTTCTATAGGTGGGTTATCCCTTTACATTTCATTAGGTAATACAAGTGTACCATGATTCTTTCTTGGTATATGTTATGATTATAAACACTCTAAGAGAGATCTATTTTGGGATATTTACACCATTTGGAGTTTCTCCTATTTTAATTCATATTTTTAAAAATGTGCATTCAGAGATATGTGGGTATGGTATACATATATATTATTATTTATGGTGAGGGTTTTTTCTGTAGTTATTTACAAGGGATCCCCAATTTAAATTCTCACAATATCCTCTAAAAATTTTCAAATCATTTTTAAAAGTTTATTATTTCACATTTCCATTATTTTAATGAATCATATTACACTTATTATAAATTGGTGGTTTAGAAATTAGTTGAAATTTAATTTTAATTCAAAAAATATATCAACGTCTCCATCATTAAGAAAAACATTACAAAACCACTATGTATATGTCTACTTACCACTCAATCAACCGAAATAGGAACCTACAACTAATAGAATAATCATATAAACATCAAATTAGAATCTATATAATTTCAATTTTTCAAATCTAGTATAAAATATATCATTAAAACCATTATCCATTACATTCAGGGTAAGTAATATAGGAAGAAATTATATTCCCCATAAAATTGGATTCAAAACTATAGTGGGATCACCCACATTTACTGACACTTTGATCTGTGAAGACAATATGATAGAGTAGAAAAAAATAAGTATAGTATGACATTAAAATAGAGATAGTATAATTAGGATTGGTTTTTAGTATATATATTTTAAATTTTTGTTTATGAAGCTATAATTAAAATTTTAATACAGTTCATATCCCATCACATGTTTTCCGAGGATAGGCTACATGGGTAGGAATAACCATGTGCCAAATAGTCCACCCATTATTTTTATTTGGATAGAGCTTCATGTTTTTTATCTTGATTTGATAAACCATGTTGTAACCATTCATGATCCAATATAACAGACTACATTTTATAAAAGGCAAAAAAATATTCCATTAACTATGTTCCCTCTTCTCTAACCCATCCGAAATAGCCTGATTTTTTACTTCCATCCAATAAATTTTTTTCAACAAGTGAACCAACTATGAGCAGTACATGAAACCATAAAACAATTCTAAAGGATCCCCAATACCAAATGATGAATTTTCTATGAAAGATAATAACTAATAAATTTAATAAAGTGACTACATTATTTTAATTAGATGTTATATCCATGACATTTCTTTAGATAAAAGTTGATGGTGAACTAAAAAAAATATTGTAATTTTTTTTAAAAAAATATGTTATTTATTTTAAAAAATTAATATGTATTTAATCTATTGATGACACTAGAACAAATATTTTTGGGGGGTTTATGGTCAATTATGTTTAATATGACGTAATAATATTTATATGATATATTGTTCATTATTAAAAACATATTTCATAATAAATTAAGATGATGAGTATGTGTATGAGATTTAAATGATGAAAATAATCATCAAAACTATCATGAACCATCATACTATAGATTCTCCCAAAATGGAAAAGAAGATAAGTTTTACCATTGAATGACACCAATCATTAGTGAAGTGTGGATAACTAGTAAAAAAAATTAAATAAGAAAAATGGGAGGTGTTTAACTTATAAATCATATAAATATAATATAAAATTATAAAAAACACCAAAAAATAAAAAAAAATTAATCTAGAGTGTAGTTAGTGTCATACTGATGTAGAAATATCTGAATAAAAACAACATGACTCCTATTATGTAAGAAACTAATAACTAACATTCAATTCAATTTCATAATCTAAAAATTTCCAACCTATACACCAAATATCTCCCATAAATATATAAGAAATAGTATATATATATATATATATATATATTTATGAGTATACATGTATACTCAATAACAACCTCAAAAAAAATAAATTTTTCAAATTTGTTAGAATCAAACAATTTCATAGGGAATAAAAATCATAATCATTAGTTAACATACTAAAATACCACCCACCATAACCAATGATCACTGAAACAGAATTACAATAATGTAGGTTATTATAATAATTATAATATATATTAGAATCTTCCCCATTGTGGAGATAATAAATTTTAAGTACTACTGATAGAGAGGGAGAATTACTGATATAATTTTCATAATTATTAATTTTATAATTAAACATTTTCATTAATTAATGCATGATATACTCTATCATTAGTTCTATTCCCTATCAAATATAATTACTAAATAATGAAAATTGAGGCACAATATTTTTACTTAGATTTTCTTTGATGACAAGGAATTATACTTATCATGTTTGGTTAGACTCCCCAATCATGAATTCACAACTATAATCCTTAATGGCTATAATATCTATTTCTAGTACCTATTAACATAAACTAGTACAGAAAACGTTTTTTACGTCCGTTATTTTTCATTTTTTACGTCGGTTTCTAGCCGACGTTAATACGGGCGACGTTATAAATAACGTTTTTGACATCAGATATTTAAAAACTGACGTCAGAAACATGAAATAGAGATGTTTATGATGTCGGTTATTTTAGAACCGACGTGATAAATAAAATGGGAAGGGTTTATCACATCGGTTATTTAACAACCGACGTGATAAAAGGCCTGGAAAATGGTTTATCAGGTCGGTTATTAAAAAACCGACGTGATAAAAGGATGGGGAAATGGTCTATCATGTCGGTTATTAAAGAACCGACGTGATAAACCGGGGGGGGGGGGGTTATCCCGTTGGTTATTAAACAATCGACGTGGTAAACTAGGGGCGGAGGGTTTATCACGTCGGTTTTTTAAAACCGACGTGATAAACCGGGGGGATGGGGGTTTATCACGTTAGTTATTATATAACCGCCATGATAAAATTGGGTGAGGGAGGTTTATCACGTCGGTTATTAAATAACTGCCGTGATAAACCGGGGGGAGGGGGGTTTATCACGTCAGTTATTAAATAACCGACATGATAAACCGATGGGAGGTGGTTTATCACGTCGGTTATTAAAGAACCGACGTGATAAACCATTTTACTGACCTTTTATCACGTCATTTATTAACTAACTGACGTGATAAACCATTTTCCAGGACTTTTATCACACCAGTTATTAAATAACTGACTTGATCAACCCAATTTCTTTTTTAAAATTGAATGCAGTCATCTTCTCTCTACCAGAATCAACCAGAAAACAAATCAAGAAATCGTACCATAAAAATAGAAGTAGATCAAAATTAAGCATGTACATTGATAACATATAAAACTTACCCCCTAGACAGCCCCCACCCTCATGTATACCCCATGGACAGCCCTCCCCCACCCCGTTGGAGCCATCACCCTCATGTATACCCCCTAGACAGCCCTCCCCACCCCATTTGAGCTCCCACCCTCATGTATACCCCTTTGACAGCCCTCCCCCACCCCATTGGATCCCCCCACCACACTCTTGGACTGCCCCCCCCGACCCCCGGAGAGCCCCAAACACCCCTCGACAACCCCCACCTGCATGAACAACACCCCTCACCCCCTTACCCCACTTGACAGCCCCCACAACACCCCTAGATAACCCCCCATCCTCATGTATACCCCCACCCCTGGACAGCACTCCCACACCCCTGGACAGCCCTGCCAACCCCCTGGATTATCCCCCTACCCCACCAGACAGCCCTCCCAGACCGCTGGACACCCCCCAACCCCACTGAACACACCCCCACACCCTTTGAACCCCTCCCCCACAGACCCAAATCCATACCATAAAAACCATCAAAAGTAAACCAAAACAAGAATCATAGCAAAATTAAACATTCACTTATATAACATTCAAAACATACACTGTCAACTTAAAAAAACTAAATCCAACCAAAACAACTACCAAATACGCAATTACAATGACAATATTAAAAATTACATTTTACATTACAAACAACTAAAAGTCAATCAAACTGGTAAAATAATTTGACCACTCCACTAGTAAGTGTTTGATGTCTTCAGCAGTATAGGGTTTAGAGTCATCAAAAAGCTACAAATGAAAAAGAAAGTAGTTAACGTGTGTAATGAATAAATCAAATTGAAATATTATGGCAACGTTTAAGAGGAAATCGTACCAGGTCAAAATTCACAATTGTCCTCGTTGTTATTATTTCATACATAAATCATAACATATAATATCTTCATTCGATGAGGCCTTGTTGTTCAGGAAAATTCTGTTTGAATGAGTGTAAATTCAATATATTATTTTTATGTAATAAGTCAAAAAGTACAAATTATAAATGGATATTTACCTTCTCATTTACATATTTGATCTTTGCACGTCTTTTCTTTGTGTTTTTTCGAAAGTAAGCCCATGCACTGTTAGAAAATAATATGAATGGGGTAAATTTAAAATTCATTATAATATATAAAACTATTGAGAAATTGAAACTTACTTTTCCAATATATTCTTAAAAAATTCTCGCACATCACCATGGATAGATCATATCCAATAAAGGGCTTTCTCCCTTGGGAAAAAACCCCTAACAGCCAATGATCACTGATAAAAGGAAATTTGATGTTAGTTGTTTTTTATGTTAAAAGATAATTAACTCTTTGAGAGAAATGTGTTTCATACCTCTCACAAAAAGGCATCATCCAACATTTTGTGATTATATTATTTTCAAATCTTTTAGAAATATAAACCATTATTTGTTTCTCATTCAATGCACATGCTTCAGGGGAAATCAATTGAGGGTGCATGAATCCATATACTTCTGTCAACTCATTCCTCTCACAAATTTTATAAAGATACCTAATACAAAACATACATAAGTATACATTTTTAATAAATATAATGCAGGGAAAAGGTGTTAAGACTTACATGGAAAAAAAATTCACCACATTGATGCCCAACTTATCTATAGTAACAAGATCCATGATATCAGTTTTTATAATCCCCACTCTTAGATCACGTCCACAAACATGAGCTTCCATTGGAAACTCAAAATAACCCGACAACAAATGTGAATATATTAACAATCTGTCAAGACCATTTGAATCTGTATCTAATGTCATAGCCATTTGTCATTGTTGTTGTCTATACAGTATTTCTTTACCTTTGAAGTATTCCTGTAAAAAAATTGAAAAATATATTAGTTTCCAAATGATAAAACAACATTAATAAAAGAATAAAATAAGAGATATAACATTCATACCTCTATGGTAATGAGTTGAAGAAGTCTGGATAGCCAAATTAAAAAATGGCTGATACTCTGTCCAACTTTCACCACTTCATCTGTAGGTATTGGTACCCTAGCTGATATATCTATAATATCCTGTACAGTGACCCTCTGATTCTCTACCTCTAATTGTTGATGATAAACTATATCTTGTATACAATATACCAAACCATATGCTACTATATGATGTTGAGAATCATCAACATACAACTCACAATAATTAGGAAGCTGAGGCAGAGGTGTAGGATAAAAAATGGGGTCCGCAGGATGAGGTGGCGAAGTGGGAGCTACTCACAGAGGTGGAGGATAAATAATGGGGTCTGCAGGGGGAGGTGGAGGAGTGGGAGCTGCAGTCTGAAATTGTCTTTGACTTTCTGCAAACATAGACTGCACCGACTCTCTAATATTGTCCTCCATTGTCGCATTAATATTATGAACTTCAGCCTTCAAGGATTCTATTTTTTTTATAAACCCCCTCAATGTTAGAATTTGAAGAACGTGGATACACTTTTCTTACCGATACACCTGTTAGATATCCTCTTACACGACCAGGATGTTCGGGCCTTCCCAATGTTGAAATAAAATATCTTCCCTCCCAGTAGCTGTAAATATCCCCTATGAACTCTGCTCCTCAAGAGGGTCCTGTATTAATTAATTCAACATTTCTGTAATGATTTAAATTAGTTAACTTAAATAAATAAAATAGATATCTTACAATCCTCTCAGCTATGATTCTCGATTCTTCCAAAAGATATTGCCCTTTTTTCCCTTCTGAGCTCTTTTCCATTTTTCATGTCTAGATGGAGGGGATGGATGGGCCAACTCTCCAGAGCTTGATGACTCAGCTCTTAGTTGTTGAAATTTTTCCGCCATAATTTGTTCTTCCAATAATGCATACCCTCCCTGAGATAAACTATGAGGGTACAAATTTTTAGATTGGATCTTCTGATGAGCTTTCCTTGTTTTCTATAATTTAAGAATAATAAATCATTAACAAAACATTAATAAAATCATTTATATAATAATGTTTATAAAAGTTTACATTGCCCTTACCAGAAATGACTCTTTTCTTCTACTTTCAAAAAAATGTCTCCATGTGTCTTCATCTATAACAGGATATATACGACATGGATTGTCATGACTCCTATGACCATAAATGAAATCAGATGAGAGGGTTGATTTGAAATCCCTCCATCTCCTGGTAGCCATCGATAAGCATTTATTCATGACTCCTCCAGTTTCAAGAATATCAAATGTCATCTGATAAAGAAGATGTTAAACATATTATATATACTAGAAACATTAAAAGAATAGTCAAAAAATGAAAAAAGATTTTACCAAAATCGTCTCCCACAACTGAGAGATAATAACTTTATCCACACTTCTCCAATCATCATACAGAATGCTTACTTTTCTCTTAGCCTGAGTTGCTACAAAACACTTAAAATCTTTTGCATTAGGACCTCTAGGAATATCATCATCATCAAACTCAACGACTATCCTTTGATCCTGCATACGGGCAAGTGATAATTTTGGTAAATGTGTGCACCCACGTTTACCAAACTTTGAACTCTTTATCGTAATAGGAGAATGTGAATGTTCATCCCCAGAGGTGTGACCAGCAATATCCTCCTCTCCAGAATCATGTGGTTGATCATCTGAATGATCTATCATTATCCTTCACATAAAAAAAACAAACTTCAGTTCACAAATATAAAAATTCAAATATTTTAATACTACTATAATCAGAAAATAGAAAAGTGTACTAAGTTACATAATATTAAACATTGGTAATTTGGTAAGCATGTTAAAAATGGTAAAGATTGTAAATATGGTCAAGATGGTCAAGATGGTATACATGGTAAAAATGGTAAACCTGGTAAACATGGTAAACATGGTAAAGTAATTGCCAGTTAACAAAAATAATAGATATATAATTCATGTAATGGTTATAAACATGCTAAAGTAAACTAAACAAACTTAAAACAAACAAAAACATATACTTATTTTGTTTTAAAACATGTTTTAATAAATGAAAAACATTCAATATCTAACATTTATGGAAAAAATAAATGTAAACAAGAAATAAACATATGTTACCTCTAATTTTAGGAATGTTCAAATGGATTGTTTTCCCAAATTCCTTCATCGTGATCGTTCCTTATGGCACAAAAATTGTCTTCAACATGATCGTCATTATGTTCTGTTAATCTTTCCATGGAAGTCGGGATCTCACATAAATTAGCATATTCATCATCTTCATCCTCACCAACATATTGTTTTTTCCCTTGTAAAACAACATCCCACTGCATATCTGAATGATCTACTATATAGAAAATTTGTTTTGCATGTGTTGCCATTATAAAAGAATCAACGGTGTCTTCCAATCTATTCAGATTAACATGTGTCATTCCAAATTCATCGTGTCTGACACTGTTGTTACCGTTAATCCATTTACAGTTAAAAACATGATCTTTAATTTTAATGTAATCGACCTCCCATATGTCTTCAATCACTCCATAATATGCACTTGATGTAGAAATTGGGTTTTTTCCTCAGCACTCGAAAAATGCATTGTTTCTACAAACACCAATACACCACTATTCTGAACTACGCTTCTATTGTCCTGAGCTTTTGTATAAAATGTATAACCATTAATGTCATAACCGGACCATGTTATCACATTTAAACATGGACCACCCACTATCCATTTTAATGTCTCTAATACATCTGATCTACCATGAAAAGTCATTTTAATCCATGAAAAAAAAGTTCTGTTGTGCTCATTCAAAATCAACATTTCTTTCTTCTTTGGATGACATTGTTTCAACTCATTACTATGCAATGTGATATACGATTGAGCATCATCTATGTTATTCAAGATGTATGATTCTAACTTCTTCATCTATTCAGCTGACAATGATTAGACTTTCAAGCCGCAAATCCCCTTTCCCTCATTATTAACTCATTTATAGCAAGATGGAGGAAAACCTATGTGTTGCGCCGCAGCCAAGTAGGCAGTACAAAACTCTGCTACCTCCTCAGTAATATACTTTCCAATAATGGAGGATTCTGGTTGATATATATTTTTAACGTACCCCTTTAATATTTTCATATACCTTTCAAAAGGATTCATCCAACGAAGATATATAGGTCCACAAAGCTTTATTTCTTGAACCAGATGAATCATTAAATGCACCATTATATCAAAAAAGTTGGAGGAAAATACATTTCCAATTGATAAAGTATAAAAATTTCATCATTTTCTAAAATGTTCAAAGCATTCACATCAAAATTGAATTGAAAAAATAACACAACTTCATTATAGTCTTTCTGACACGAATGGGCAATATTCCATGCAATGAAAATGGTAGAATTTGTTGCATCATGATGTGACAATCATGTGATTTCATACCTATAAACATCAAGTCCTTCAATGAGACAAAATTTTTTACACTAGAAGAATAACCTTGAGGCACTTTGGTATCATGAAGAAACTGACAGAAGCTAATTTTCTCCCTCTTCGATAATGTATGACAAGCCGGGGGAAGAAATGGTCTTCTTCCTTTAGGAGTGGGAGCTAACTCCAAACGTATTCCCATTGATAGTAAGTCTAATCTTGCATTCAACCCATCTTTAGTATTTCCTTTAATATCTAACAATGTTCCAATAAAATAATGACATATATTCTTCTCCACGTGCATGACATCAATATTATGTTTAACTTCATGATACCTCCAATACGGTAGCTCAAAAAAATTGACCTTTTCTTCCAAATATGTCTTTCATTAACAGATTTCTATGTCTTTCCCAATGTCACATCAAGGTTTTTCACCCTCTCAAAATACAGATCAGGGGATAAACGTTTTGGAGAAGTATCAAATTCTTGTGATCCATTGAATTCCTTTTTTAGTCTTCTATAAGGGTGTTCCATAGGCAAAAACATTCTATGACCCATGTACACTGTTTTCCTCCCATGATGCAATTGACAATATGACGTCTGTTGTTCGCAAATTGGACATGCTTTATGCCCTTTAACACTATATCCAGAAAAATTTCCATATGCTGGGAAGTCATTTATAGTGAACAGAAGCACTATATGCAGTTGAAAATATTCCATTTTATAAGAATCATACACCCTAATACCATCATCCCATAACAATTTCAAATCATCAATCAACGATGACAAGTAAACATCAATATCATTACCGGGTTGCTTTGGACCAGAGATCATTATACTCAACATGACATATTTGCGTTATATACAAACTTCAGGAGAGAGGTTGTAAATTACCAATAAAACAGGACATGAACTATGTTTGCTACTGAGGGTTCGTTATGGATTCATTCCATCTATGCACAACCCTATTCTCAGATTTCTAATTTCATTTCCAAATGTAGAATACTGCACATCAATTTTCTTCCATTGTGTACAATCAGTTGGATGACATATTTTCCATCACATACCCGCTCTTCAGCATGTCATCTTATCCTTTTTGCATCATGTGAATTAGCAAATAAACGTTTGAAATGATTAATTATAGGATGATACCAAAATACCTTTGAAGGGGGCTTTGTAATCTCTACAACAGCCTGTGATTTTTCTTTCACCTTATACCTTGATGTCCCACATTTAGGACACTCTGACATAAATTCATATTCCTTCCTATATATAATGCAATCATTCGGACAAGCATGTATTTTCCTGTATCCCAATCCCATCGGGCATAATATTTTCTTGGACTTGTAATGTGAATCTGGAAGATCATTATCTTTTGAAAGAATTTCATTCATCAATTGTAGCAGCTCTGAAAAACTTTTGTCACTCCATCCATGTTTCTCCTTCACGTTAATCAATCTTAACACCGCTGAAAAAACCGTAAAATCTGTACAACCAGGATATAATGGGTTTTTAGCATCACCATATAGACACGCAACTGTTGGTTCTATATCAATTTGTTTTTCTAAAATATCGCGAATCATTTCTTCATTTCCATCGGAGTTACCATCTTGTGAATCATCATCATCAGTGACATTCTGTCCAGTTTCACCATGCCAAATCCAAGGGTTGTAACTCGTATTAAAACCATGACAAATCAGATGATCTTTTATCTCTCTACTTTTCAACTTCTTCATACTCAAACATTTCAGGCATGGACAGAAAAAAATGTTACTACTTGGAACATTTCGTTTTGAAAATTCCAAAAAGCCATCAACACCTTCATCAAATTCATTGCTCATTCGATGTGTCGTAATCCAACTTCGACTCATTATTACCTATAACAAATATCAACAAAAATATATATATTTTTAAGACAAGAAGAATATAAGTTTATATGAAAAAATCATAATTTGAATGTAAAACAATATAAAATATAAAACAAATCTATGGGTATTGAAGAAAATATGCTTGAATATTATTTTTAAAACAAAATATATTTTGATATAACAGTTTTAAATTTCATTAAATCAAAGAAAACCATGCCGCCTACATAGTTGATAGAAAATTGGAGAAAATAGAGTAAACCTAAGAATCACCCCCACCGCCCGGACAACCCCCAAAACCCTCTAGACAGGACCCCACCCCCCTTGGACAACTCCCCACTCCCACCCACCCCCTTGGACCACCCTCCGGACAGCCCCCACCCCTCTAGACTGCACCCCCACCCCTCCTGGACACCACCCCCACCCCTACCCCTTCAACACCCCCCTAGACACACCCAACCCTCTGGACAGCCCCACCCCCCGGACAACCCCCAAAATCCACTTGACAGGTCCCCACCCCCGTGGACAGCCACTCACACCCACCCACCCCCTTGGACACCCCCCGTACACCACCCATTTCCACATATTTGATATAACACATATTTTTTTAAAACGTGACATTATGAAAAACGTTTCATGAAATATGATGAAGAGTCCAATCGTATTTTATATGAAATTTTTCTTACCAGAAAGGGTCTTAGTATTGGATAGAATAATAAATAAAGTGGCATAAAAAAGCAATATAATCCTAAAAAATGCATATAATCCAGCTTAAATATTTGAATAAATATGTTTGTATTCAACCATCAAATCCAAAAGGTGTATGAGAGAACAATTAGAGAAAAACTGGCAATGAGAGATCATAGTCATTGAGGGGGGATGGTGTCAAAGGAAACACAAAATCAAATAAACCGACACCACTTTATGAAGTAATCCATGAAAAATAATTACCTACATCAAATAAAATCGTGAAACATCAAAAAACAAACAAATACCAATTTGAAATAGAATCTAGTATCTTGATTCAGAAACTCTAAAAAATAAATAAATCACAATCTCATTGATTGAATCCTAAATTTCTAAAATATAACAATACATTGGTTTCACTTTGGTTGGTGGTGCAATTATTTGTTGTATTCGATCATCAATTAGTTTTGTGACATAAAATCAAAAAATCTTTTGAAATACATATCAGTAACATTCATTATTCAATTTCACATTATTTTTGTAAAATTACCCATGTCTATATTATCATTAATAAAAAACATTATCATTATTATCAACTAAAATCATGAGAATTGTGATATTCCCATTTTTATAAACATATATTAATGATGTTATGATAGAGTTTATCATAACTAATAATATGAAAAATGGTATACTTATCTATAGTAGAGTCCTATAAGACAAAATGGATGCACGATATTTCTGTGACATTTATATTTTTTAAAGGGATATAATGATGTTTAATACTTCCCAGATGGGTGAAATTATAAGGGAGTTTAGTGTCTTCTAAAAATACAAAGTGGGTAAAAGTGAATTTGTTTCCATTAAAGAAAACAAATGGTTTATCATAGATTTATTAGCCTCTATGAGGGTGAATGATAAATTTTTATTTTATTATGTTCCATTATAACTCATGTGTAAAGATTTTTTTAGTTAAATTAATGAATAATAAATGGTTTACATTAATGGTTTTTGTTTTCTAAAAAATGACATCTTCAATATGGATGACAGATTCCTATTCTATGATAAGACACTCAACATGGATGATTCACTATATATGATGATAATTTCTTTTAATTCTCTAATCACATAATCATTATTGGTTATCCAAATACAAAATTGTTAGATGAACCTGAGCGTTAAATGAAATATAGGATAAAAGGAATGGATGAATCAACCATACCTCGAATTTCTTTTTGATAATGAAATTCAAACTGGTCAAATCAGTAAATATTCCAAATCATTCCTTAATCGCACCATAGTCCTTCATTAAATAACCCCAAATATGTTTCCAACATAGAAGGATTTTGAGTCATTAAATGCAAGGTAATATATCAAAAATTGTTCTATAAAGAAATACAAAAACAAGACACTCAAGATAAAAATGAATGTCTGGTGCCAACGATATTCAAAAAGATGTAATAGGGTTCGAAATGGAAGAATCTTACCTTGTTTAAACAAATAAATCGCAAAACATAAATATTGACTATCTTGGAAAAAAATGAATGAAATAAATTCATGGAATGATTAATTGAGTGTTGCGATTTGAGATGATAGATCCGGGGAGAATAAAGATGATAAACGATGAAGCCAAAATGAGTTTAACGTAGGTCAATCGACTATATGATTAGGGTTTACCGCACGAGAGAGATGAGCCAACGGACTGTCAATCGAAAAAATGTAAATGACAGTCCACGGGGCTTTAATTTTTGAAATGTTTTATAAAGTCGGTTATTATATAACCGACGTTATAAAGTATTTTTTAAATTTATAATGTCGGTTATTTGAAAAAGGACGTAAAAAACCCTTGTGCTTTGTTTTTTACGTCGGTTATAAAATAACCGACGTAAAAATTGATCACGTGCGATTTGTAACGTCGGTTAATAAAATAACTGACGTTAAAAAGATACTCAATGCATTTGTTATGTATGTTATTAAATAACCGATGTAAAAAATAATGTTTCACAGATTTTCACGTCAGTTATATATAACCGACGTAAAAAATGCTATCGCAAATAACGTTTTCTGCACTAGTGATAGAGTCCCACATTGACCATGAAAAAATGTCCAATTGAAAAATGATAATTCTCACTGTACACTATAGTGATTTCAATCCAAAATAAGGTATATCACATTCCCTCATGGTTTTCTCTACCCCATTTTAAATAGATCGGTCTCCTTGGGACTCTAGTATGAATAATTTTATTTTAATTTCATTAATACATCTTCATTAATTTTGATATAAAAAGGTCGGGATCATTTATGTATGTCATTCTATATTTCTACATATATCATGTTTTGTAATTCTTCCACAAATACATTAATGATAAGTCACATCAAGTATAATTCATTCTAAAATACCCGTTATATTGTTCTCACTTAATATATAATCAATACATCAGTGTATCTAGATCTATGTCCTATATCATCAATTGTTTTCTTTGGTTTTTCATATTAATCATATATATATCTATACATTAATCAAGAATATATCGATTAAATTTTAGAAATAGGGAATAATCCATGATTATTTGCGGTTGGAAATATTCTTTTCAAACTATTAAGTAAATATATTATCAGTATTATTCAATTGTATTTTTTAAATTATTATAAAATATTATAATTTATATAAAACTTATTAATCAAGTTTTTATAATCATTTAATGTTAAAATATAATAAAATGTGCTTTATAAAATTATATCCTTTAAAACTCCATCCATATATGAATTAAAATACCAAGACACTTGATGAAGAGACTTTATACTCCTCCTCACTGTGTTGAAATTATATCCTAATTCATATAATGGAAAGGATCAATATTCATAAAAAAATATGAATATTTCTAAATGACTCCTCATATTGAATCAGAGTGCATCAGAATAATTTTTATGATTATATTTAATTAAATAATATATTATTATACTCAATGATGTTATTATCTGAAACATCCTTATCTAAATGTAACATTTGTCATTATCACGGTTTTAAAATCATAAATTCAATATTGTATTTCTTATTTATTTACATCGAAAGTTAACATGATCAATACACATGGGTAATTAGTTAAACTTTTTTAATATCATAATCATATTAACTATACTTTTAAACATTCAAATTCAATATTATATCCTATTGTGAGAAAAGATATTTATACTAAGTATGGAATTTAATCAGAAAATGTCAATAATTATTCATCTAAAAATACATTTTAATCATACACTAACTAGGTCATATAAAAAACGGTCTTTATCTCAGAATAATTTTTATTCAGTTCCATACGTTGGTATTTCTTATATATCTCAACATTTATAGGCATTACTAAAATGACCACATTACCTGGTTAGTCAATACCTAAGAAATTACAGTAACTAAAACTAATCTCAATGCATAACACTCAATTTTTCATCTTTAACAATATATATTATTAAAAATAAATTCAAGAAGGGATTCTTCTATACATTACATAGTTATTTAATCTATTAAACACTTATTAAAGACACAGTTCCAAGGTAGTTTTCTATAGCCATCTTCTCCAATTTCATTATAACATGTTACAAATAATGATACAAAATTATAAATTAACTAATTTCAATAATGGATCTTAGAATAATCATTATAATAATGATATAGTTTTCTTTAATCTATCCATGGAATATCTCCAAGAAACAACCATTTTCTTCATATTCTATTTTTATGGTAACATATCTTTATTATTTTACAAAAACTATAATTCTTATTTATAACCTCATGAAATCATGAATGAAATAGTAAATAATAAAATAGAATATCAACAATCAAAAAAATTTACAATATTCAACCACATTTTATTTTTTTAATTATCATTAAATAATTTAATATTATTATGTGTTCCCTTTTCTTCTCCCCTTATTGAAAATAAATACTAAATAATAAATAAATTGGTAAATCTCCACATATCGTCTTCAAAAAAAATTATTTTAATAGTAATTTTCGGAAATATAGATTGAATCAACGGTGTAGTGAAGGATGAAGAAATATGATATTTAGATAAAAAAAATTATTTTGTCAAACATATTTATACTACGGTTGGACCAATATATATATCAATAGTTATGAACCATGAAAATAAAATTTATCCATTTATCTATCCATCAACTGATACAACATAAAAATAATCATTTTAGGTGTCATATATATATATATATATATATATATATATTCTCTTTAAAAATATTACCAAAACATATCTTCAACAAACACATCATAAATATTCCCTTATAAATATTATTACTAATTTTTTAACTAGTCATTATCCTTAACAAACAAACCTTATTCATTACCTTTTAATTATAATATATTCAATTGGATTCTATATAAACATGTAAAAAACATAATCTCATCGAACTTTTTATTATCTCACCAAAAATTCTTGAACATAATTATTTCTTCATTATGCATGATCTCTTTCAATAAAATTTATTTGAAATAAATATTTTTTACCACAAAAATAGTTCCATAAATCATATTTATCACTTATTAATGATATCAGTGAATTTTATTTATATTAATAAATATAAAAATATAAATATATTGATATAAAGATGTTCCAAAAGTTCTTTAGTAATACAAATATTATTTATATTTTCCAGTTATAAAATATCATTATTTCTTATAAATATTGTCATGAGAATATTTTTTATACTATCTTCCCATTCATCAATCATCATAAGTTGCATGGAAATTGTCACTATATCAGCTATTTTCATACATGGATATGTATTCCTAAAATTCAACATCATCTATAGTGTTTTAAATATCGATTTTATCACATTATTAGTTAATTATCCTTGAGCTCATAGGTTTCTGATATATTTTTTCATGACATGTCTAAAACATTCACACCTCTCACACATATTATCTTCAGTCATATGCTAATCACTTGTGGAAAAACTCCCATGAAATTTGATCTCATCATGTTAATGTTTTTTTACTAGAAATAGAATTTAAATACTATTCATCTATTGGTACATTCCATTCTATTTCTTCTATATTTACCAATAATTACTCTTTCAATGGATGATCATATTCATTGGTTTATCTCATTCGATTTATATGTAGACATAGCATACTGTGACAATTCATAGTATACATTATAAACATACATTCATATATACTATTTTGAATATCTCTAAATTTCCTAGTAATGATTTCATTATCCTTATGGAAATATTATTCACACATAATGTTTTTTCATTAAAATATGTATATACATATGGTTTAAAATATTTAATAAAAAACTATAACTACTAACTCATTTTTTTATTTTTCCCTCATATACATAATATAGATACCCTTGTTTCATGTATCATCCCTTGTATAAAGATATAAACCCAACAAAAGAACTATTTATGTTTAAAGAACCTAATAATGCAACAGAAAACTAGAAATAATAGTCTCTTATATTGATGATAAATCTATCCAAAAAGTAGTTGTTGGTTTCCCTATAACTCCCCATGTTTCAAGAACCATTAAAAAATTTCTTATTATTTCTAATAAATTTATACATGATTAGATATTAGGCATATATAGAAATGAAAAAATAAGACTAAACATTATTTAAATGTAATTGAATATTATAGTCAGGGTACTTTACGACATGTATCATATAAAATACATTATTACCAATCAGAAAATGATAATATTGATTTCAATAGGCTAAATTAATAGTAAACATCAAAATGAAAAAAATAATATATTTGTTAATAGATAGATCCCTCGACTATTATCTCATTTATGAATCCCCATCACCTTAAAAATCTTATAATATGAAAAAAAATTCAATGAAATAAGGAATTATGTGTTGATATCTAAAATGAAAACTATTGAAATAAGTCCTATGAATTGAATATATTTAGTAATGTATTATATATAAGAATAGAATATGAATATACCAAATATAGTAATTATCAACAATGTCATTAAATATATTATAATTGGAAATAATGAAATATTAGGTATGGTAGTTTGACATATACCAAATAGGTATACTAATGTAATGTGTTGTTAAGTAGTACTACTAAAATAATATAACTCATAATGAAATACAAATATGAGAAAAAATATGATAAAATATATATGTATATCTATTAAGTGTAAATATTAATATTTTTTAAATTATAATTAAAATTTTATAAAATTTAAATAATTATATTCATTATCAATAGATAATTAAATTAAAATTATACAATATATTAATTAGTTTTAATGGAAAATTATTATCATGGTTATTTGAAGAAAAAAATTCCTATTTGTAGAATTTTTTAACGAATTATATAATTTATAGTAATAAATTAAATTGAACACATATAATATTTTATTATTTATATACTATTTCATAAAAAACTTGTAAATTATATATTGAATTGAAGTAGTATTACGAACCATTAGTGTCTAAAAACATGAATTTATAAATAAATATTGTTTTACATAAAAACATTTATTTTAAAATTAAATTAATATTTATCAATGACAAAATTTTAATATTATAAATCTAAAATCATTAATGTATTTTTAATTTAAATAGTTAAATAGTTTTAATTATTTTTGTTTTTCTATACATTTTTGGTTTTAGTCCCAACATGTAAATTTTACGAATCATATAATTCTAATCGATATGTAATTATAACATATATGATTAATACCCTATTTTTATGATAAAATATGAAATTTATAAGTGAGAATATTAATTTTTAAATATTCTCTTAACATTGAAAATCAATGTCAATCGATTTTAGAGCTAAATTAAAAATATTACTTTTATAAAATTATTTTTGAATTTCTTATACTTATTAAGTGTTTTGATGTTAAATTACACATTGTATTTAGCTAAAAGTGATATAAAATTTCATTTTTATAACAAAATATATTTATTTTAAATTTATTAAAATAAAATATAATTATATACTGTATATTAACACAATTTTTCTAAAAATAGTTTTAATATGACATGTGAATCTATATTAAAATTATCATATAAAACATGTAAAGGATTATTTTATTACATGATTTAAATTTTTTAATACATAATTTTAAAATTAGATAAAAATAAAATCTTTATTATTTTTACTAATATTGATTTAAATGTTAAAAAATTAATTTCCAAAGTAAATGTAAATTACGTTAAAATCTCAAAGTATAAATGAATAATCTACAAAAAATGTTGTTTTGTCTAAAAGAATTTGTGTATTTCGATTTTATCTACCCAAAAAACATCCCCCCCTCCACGTTTCCTCATTTTTTATTCGTTGAAATATAAATATTAATATTACATTACATAAAATTTAGTAGTAACATCAAAAACTACCAATCCCTTCACGAATAAAATAAAAACACTTAAACAACTACAAGAAATAATAATACATCCATTTTATTCATAAATATTTCACACATTAATCCTAATAAATTCATTTGAACACTTTCATATTCTTATTTTTCATAATTTCTTTTTTAATGCCTCCTTTATTATGAGATTTCAAAGAGAATACTCATGAATATAAGAATATTATTTCTTCACATAACATTTTCATTTACTATAATCTGACCAAAAAATATATAATCTCTTTATCATAATAAAATAATTATTTTAATTTTACTAAATTTTAATTATATTTTTTGTACCCAAATAGGTCAATCATTTCTATCCCCTCAGAAATATAAATAACATCAAATGTAAAATATTTAGACAACTACCACCATAACGCAATGTGGTTGGTTTTTAAAAAATTCATCTCAAGTATTGTATCAAGGATGTATTTTGGGAATAAATACTACATATATGTCCCATATACGATTCTATAATAACTGTTATTCTTATACAATTATTCATTCCATCCATTGGTAAAGGGGTTTGTTAAGCTCGTTTACAATTAGAGTACACCCTTCACAAAAAACTTGACTTTCATTTTTCTTATCCATCCTTGAAATAATTTTCCTTGAATGGATTTAATGGGTATATTTAAATTTTAACAAATTTTTAATTTTTTTATATATGTCACAACATTGTTATCAAAATACATCCCATTACTCATTAAATCATTATAACGTTTCACCTTTGGGATCAATTTAACTACCAATGTAGATGTTGTTATAATCATTAAGATATAAATGATTATAATTTATCGTATTGTGGTAATATAAAGTAATATATATTTAGTAATTTTTACTTATGTGAAAGGTGTTGAAAATATTTAATATATTTATTCATAAATTACCTTTCACTTGATAAACATTACAATATCAAGTTCATCATGGATTCAATTTTCAAAATATATAATCATGTCTTTAAAAAAATTAAATTATAATTAATTAGTCATTTAATATATTGATTATTATATATTGGTTTATATTTTAGTTATACAATTCAAATCACATTTTGAGAAATGACCTTGTATGCATGATGTTTTTTATGAAAAAAGAAAATGAATTTTCGAAAAACAGATATTGAAAATAATCTATATTTAGTTAATATATTTGTAATGTGTGGTCATATAAGGATTAATAAATGTCTTTTATATTTATATCATGTTTTTAAATTTATATAGTTATGTTCATTATATATGAGGCTATTGAAAGGTCAGGTATGGGGGAAAACATCTAATGTGATTTTATCTCACCTTCTATTCATTGAGACATTTTTATGCACCAGACATCTTTTAAGTGGTGAATATATAACTAATTGAATTTGTAGGAAAAGAAATATAAATTATTAATTGTAATTTAATGACTATTTAATAATTTTCTTTTATAAAATGTTTTTTTATTTATATACTGAAAAAATTATAAGGGGTTTTCCTGACTCAATTCATTCCATTTGGTCATTGTAACTCTTCTTTGAATATTATATTTCAAAATATATCTATGATAAAATTAAATTATATTTTTGTATGTCAACCTTATTTAATATGAAATAAATTTATCATACTTGTTTCTTCTCACATTATTAAAACAATCGGTTTGTAAAAATCAATTTTTTATGAATTATTCTCATATATTTTAATGTATTTTTGACTATATCTTGGTTTTTACATTCTTCTATAGTTATAAATTCCATTGTGGATACTAAAATAGTTTTTTCTCGAACCATCCTTATATTCTGGTTTTTTTTTATACTGAGGTTTTTTATCATTTTAATGATGTGGGTTTTCAATAATGTTATTTTTTGTAAAATATTATAAACATTTTTCCTTACAATGATATTATATTAATAAATTTTAATAAAAATTTTAACAATTTTTTTATAAAGAACTTTTTATTTTAATTTTTTTTTTGTATTATTTTATATAGAGTTCTATAAATCTTCAGAAAATCATCATTGGAATGTAACATAACAATAATGTATTTTAATGATGATATTATGAAGTAATATTATAGAAAATAAATTTTATATGATTTAAATTTATTTTTTATATTATTAATTTTTGAAAGAGTAATTGTTCATCAGTCATAATATATGTTCCCTTCATAAATAAAAAATCAAAATGATTATGTTATCTATATAAAATGGTTATGTTTATTAATGTAATATCATTATTAAATGATATGAGACCCATTTTTTCTCAGGGTTTATTAATCATATTACAAATAATTTTATTTTATTTTAAACTCATATCTATGAATGATGATGGGGTTTGTCCAATATTACCCATCATTTCATTGGTTTGGTTATAATATCTAATGGAAAAAGTTGTTTAAGGATAGACAATTTTTGTCTAAATACAATATGTGGGTATTTTTTTGTTCACAATAAGAATCATGGACATTTTTTTCATTGAAAATGTGAAGGATGGATATTTTATCAATTAACAACATCTACTATGGGAATTTTTTCCCACAATATGTATAATGTGAATTCTTCTATTTAAATTTTTATATTTTCCCATTACGAATGAATTTTTCAAATTTATATATAAGGAAATGTTTCAATGTCATATTATAATTTCAAGAAACTTTCCACTGACTATCCTTAATGGGTTATGATTTGTATCTCCTAATTTAAAACACTTTTCCCTATTTATAATTTTCCTGTTTTTTATTTTTTTCCTCTATTCATGAATTGTTGAAAAACGTATTGTTTCCTGTGTTTTTAGAGAGATATTAACTAACTAGTAAGGTTATTTCTTATGCTTATAATCATACCCATGACACCAAGCTAATAAATCTTCTCAGAATGATAATTAGAGATCTCCTTTTTCTAAATTTTCTTTTTTCATGTTATAAAAATGAATATATAAAAGGATATATATATAAGTTAATTTAGTTCTACATGAATATAGACAAATTATCACAACTATATTAAAATATATCCCTTATATTGTTTTTCATAATGACAGTAACCCATTATTTATTAGGGTTTTGATATTTTTTTAAATGTAATTTTTATCATAAAAAATTTATATAAATTAACATTATTTTAATCATTGGTCACTATATTTGGAATCATAGTATGGTTTACAAAGTTTAGAGGATTTTTTAGTAATTATATGGAGTATTACAAAATATAATTACTGAAAAACTTATGTATATATTGAATGGATATTTCTATATATTGGATTCCATTCAAATGATTTTGTATTCTTGAAATTTTATTATTCAATATGGAATCAAATCACTTTATGGAATCAATAATTAATTTACAAATATTAAATTAATGTACATGGGGGTAATAAATATAGAAATAGTTTGTTTGGTATGAACTCAATCGACAAAGACTTCCTGAAAAAGGAGCTTAACTATATAACCCGTTTGAAACACCTAGGGTAGTTTATTTATAAGTTCCCATTTTATTTATAATACATTATGAATGATTTATTTTTTCAAGTAATTAGATGAATAAATATGAAAGAATAATATATAAAAAATCATAGATTGAACCATGGTGAATTTATTTCAAAATACTATCTAATGTGGGTGTTTCAATGAAATTAAAATTTTGAGTTCTAGATTTTCATATTTCATTTTTCATATAAATATTAATCACTTATGATATTATATTTTCATTTTAGAAATTGACATAGAAAGAAGAAACCATGTTATTAGTGTATTTTAAGAGCATTATAGAAATGTTCATAATGGGATCTCATGTGGGAGGGAAAATGGAATTGAATACCATTTTTCAATGCACTCAAATATCTATAGTTATGTTTTCAACCAGTGTCATTCCTAACATCTAGACTACTCATATAATTGGGATAATTATAGAAGATCAAGTGATGAAGATGAAAATGGATTGATTGTTATACATCATTCATCTAAAAAATTGGAATAATCACCCAGGTGAATGTTTAAAATGAACATGAAAGTGTTTCAATGGTGGGGGAATTATTAATGGTGATCATGATTATGGAGATGGAAAAAAGAAGACGTTCATTGAATAGGATATGAATAATGTCGAAATCCTCAAATATCTCTAGCTTGGGAATTATGAAAAATGGTCAATTAAGATAATATAAACGGATGATAATAAATATCAACTATTTCCTAAAAAAGTAAACTAGGGAAAACATGTATAGTATGTTATTTTTAAGGAAATTCATAATAAAATAAAATGATGCGCTCACCCTCCACTATATATTTATGGATTTCTAATTAGAATTCAGTTAAATCCACCATAGAAGGCATGTCATGTCTTATTATTTAATTTAATCACAATCCCAATTATTTTAAAAATTATTAATAACTATTTTTTAAAAATGATCTATTTTATAATAATAATTTTGTTTTTAAAGTCATGTTATCCATACATCATATACATTTAAATAGATTTTAGTGATATACTAGTTCTTTACAAATATTAGAACATTTATATCATCTATGAAAAAAGAAAATTTCATATTAATATATAATATTATATAAATGGAATAATTATAATAATAAAATACTAAAGGAAAACTATATAAAATGGGACTTGATACTGAAATAAGGTATACTCTAATTTTCAATATGTGATAAAAACTCAAAATTAACAAATAATATAATTTTTTGGAGATACATTTGTTTCACATGTTTGTTATATTATTATCCAATGATAAATAATTTCCTCAATTTTATAACTAATTAGAATGGACATAGTTATTACTATTAGTTTGTGATTATTAAGTATTCTGGAATGAAATTTATTTAATGGAGGAGAATGCCATCCCCATGTTTTACGTGATATTAAATTTCATCCACTCATTCAAAGGATTAAATACCTGATTATAAATTTTCCCAAATAATAAATTAACAATCATTATAAAACATTATTCAATTATAATGTAAATTTAAAATGTAGATACAAGAAAACATATACTACAAAAAATTGATTTTTATACATCACCGATGATTACATATAAGAAAACTATAAAAATTAAAATGGGTCAATAAATTATAATAAATATTTTTATAATAAATACTTTCACCACCGGACCTCTATCTACTTCGAGTTCAAAAATATTTATAAAAACACATAGAATTTATATGGATATAATGAAGGGTGAAAGAATTTTGAGAGATATAAAATCAAAACGATGGAAATTGGAATTTTTATGGGAATAAGATTAGCATGGTTATATATATTAGAATGATATATGGTTGTTCCAAATTGGTTCATTTCAAATATATTCATTGATAACATGGCCTTTGAAAATATGGACATTGGTAATTTGTTCATTGACCACTTCCAATACGCGACGTAGTTCATTTTTCATCACCACCATTTGAAATTAGTATCAATTATAGATAAAATAAATAAATATATTTTTTATGTAGAAAATAAAATTATTAAATAATAATTTTCAATATAAAACAATCATTAAATTATTTGGATATTTGATATTCAGTTGCATGTGTGTGCACACTTTAATCTATACAAATGATGTATTTCATATGTCTTCACCACCCATCGTTGATGGTTCCAATAGTTGATTTAATAAGAATATAGGATTTTTAGGACATGTTTTTGTTTCAATATACATTAATCTATCATTATATTAATATATTCCTTTACTCATTAAATCATAATTGTACATTACCATTTTAGTCTATTTAAACTCATACATTAATGATATTATAATGATTTTCTCATAAATGAATATGGGATGTAATTTAAGGTAATATAATATAATAATGTTATAATATTTTTTTTTAATAATTATTAAATGGTTTTGTTATTATTTAAAATATTTAATGATATATAACATTTAAATTGTTAAACATTTCAAAAACTATTTCATCACACTATGCATTTTCCCAAGACCTATTCATGTATTTCACTTAATAAAATTGATACAAAAGTAATAATTAAAAAATTAATATTTTATCATCAACAATCTAGTAATTTTTAACATAGAACCAATTATTTATAAATCATACATTATTTTTTTATGTTTATGAAACACTCAAACAAATTTAATAAACCCTAATAATGAAAACAAACCATGATTGATTAACATATACGTAATATATTTTACGGTAATAATATATATATATATATATATATATATAATTTTTATAGTAACAGTATTAGTTATGTTATTATTATAGTTCTCTTCATTATAATGGAGGTTAGTGATGTAACACCCCGACCCCTGTTATCCAGCCTCGGTGCATTATTACCTAACATTGGCATGATCACAAGAAAGATCAAATCTCGAAAGACCGATTATTTATTATCCTTGAAATAACTAGATACATTAATAAAGTGTACATTACATCATAAAATGAAAATTACAACAATATAGTCTCAATATTCCACACTCTTATCCCCTTATACTATCCCTGCAGGTCATTCATAAATTACATCTTCACATCCTGGGAAAAATAAACCATAGAAAAGGGGTGAGCTCAAATGCCCAGTAAGGATAACAATATAGCGAAAAGTTTCATAAATAAGAATAAACATTTACGGTAATGTATAAATTAAAAAAAATCCTTTTAAACATGAACTTCAAAATATTATGGCAAAAATAAAATGAAATAATGCCATTTACATATTCACATGGATATTCTACTAATCCAATATTCACATGCAATAACAATAACCACTTTCATAATGATGGAATGAATAATTCCAGACTATCATAACCACATATCCAAGGCCTCGTGCCAATAATACAAATAATATTTTGTCAAGGCCTTGTACCATGACACTAGTTTTTCTAATGAGACCTACCGATTCATCGAGGAGCTATAGCGGGCTCCACCCGTCACATATTAAGTCAAACGCATTCCCATATGAAAAGGTTTAAACATAACAGAAACATTCGTAATAAAACTAGCATATGAAATGTAAATAATTCATCCATAAACCATGAATGGTATAAAAATAACACATCCATAGTCAAACATATCACAAAACCTTCAATACAATATAGAAGTTTTGTATCATAATAAATCAACTCCAAATAAACTTAAAATACATCAAAGGATGTTGACATAGGTCAAATCAAAACTCTTTTTATTGAAATATCTCTTCTATTTTGAAATCATTTAAGATTCATATATTTATAATATAAAACATTTTTTTTGAAAATACTCTTAAATTCTTGTAAGGGAAGCATCGACAATTTTATAACGGTGGAAAATAGCCGCATGCTCCATATAAGTTAAAAAAACATTCTTACCCCAATTTTTTCGAAAAGTTCAAAAAGGAAATTGTTTGGAAACCGAAAGAAATATTAATTTATAAACTTCATATAAAAAGTCAACAATGGTATAAATGACTTTAACCCATAGTTTTAAAATAGTAATAATGATTTGAAATGGATTTTTAAGAAACAAGGACGGGGATGATAAAGAGTTCCCAGTAGATAATTACATATAAACAATCTCGGATAAAGAAGAGATTGTGAAATAAACCCTTACCTTGAACTTTTCATTTTTTGGGGTAGGTTAACCTCCTGTATAATGGTGAAATAATTGTTATTAAATTATAAAAGAATCATATATATTAATATGATATCATATATGATCTTTTAACATTGATTTGTTAAAAATATCTTAGTATTATCGTTGTATCGGGTGTTAACTTACTCGTTTTCATTTATATGTTTTGTTACATAAGCCGCGTTTTTCATGGATAGGTTGTATCTTAATCATATCCAGAATGATATCAAGTCGTTAGATACTATTATTAATCATCAAATGAGAATTAGACTAGAATGGATATGATGGAGAATGAATCTCATCGCGTTCGTGGAGATGGTAGTCCGTACGTACGAACGAGCGACAATATCATTCTTTTGATATTAAAATAATATATAATTGGATGGTATATCATATATACAGAATCATTATCATGTTATATTTGTTATTTATATGAATTTCACATCATTATTATACCCATCCAAATAATAATTTATTGAATAACAATTACACCACGACGTGGAGATGGTAAGCCGTACGTACGCACGTATGGTGACATGTTATTCAAAGGATGGATATAAGACAGAACATGGTCATACAATATTTATAATAACATCATAGTATATATAAGATACTGGAGTTATTATTTTAGAATGGGAAAGAAAGAAGAAGTTGAAAAAGAAAGGAACTTGAAAGAGGGTGGCGAAAACATTACCTCTTCTTTGGGTTCTTCCTTTTGATTTGATCAAAAGGGATCCTTAGGATGGCTTTCTGACTAAAGGAAGGAATCTAGGATGAATTGAGGGAAGTTTAGAGAGTATTTGGGCAGTGTTTGGCAAAGAAAAATGGCTTTTAAGGTGTGAATTAATGAGAATGGGGAGTGCCCTTTTATAAGTGGGGTGAAGGGTACCTTTTGAAAAGTTAGAAATATTATTTTATAATAAAATAATATTCTGTTTATAATGGCTCCAAATCTGATTATTTAAAGTTTAAGGTTGTGATTGGTCGAAAAACACTCATCCAATAGAATTTAGATAGGTTTGGGTCATTATATTAGCCTTATCTTTTAGTTTTAACTCTTAGTTAATTTGTTTGACACTTACCATGTCACTTTGTATTTTTATATTATATAGTTAATAAACATACTATATACCTCTAAAAGACCCCCAAGTGGTCCATTAATGATACACCTATCAGGATATAAGTCTCTTGGACGAACCTTATATTTTTAGGAATTGAATATCAATTAATAATATAATATTTGTTTTAAAAACTCTTTTATGTCAATTTTGACACAGATTGATTACTTCGAACAATGTTAATTAAATCATTCCTAACATGTCATATTAACCTAGAAAATTAGTTTAATTCATAAAAATTCTCAAATTATATTTATTTGGGTATTTATGAAATCAATACATTAATTTTTCACTATTATGGTAATTACTGCATTATCATTGTGTCATAATTAAATTAAATTATTTAATGTTTAAAAATTATATATAAAATATCATTATGTAGGAAATATTTTAAGATTTCTAATTAATATTTATAATCGAATTTATCTTTTGTGTAACCTTATACTAAAAATGTTTTAGTAGATATACTTTGATTTTAAGTCTTTTAACTCTTCTTTGAATTAAATAATAATAAATATCCTAATATAATCCAAATGGACCTAAATGATAATATTTTATTGATAATTTTTTTTGAAGAGATAAACTTTTCCAATAGAATTAGGACATGTGTTAGGGTAATATTAATATTATTTTTACCCTTAATTACCCTATTTACTTTTAACCGTGGTAAATAAAAGTAAAAAGTTACTATTCACCACAAAATATTTTCATCTCATTGAACCACATTTTACTCCTTGATATTAACTGTGTCTCTCGGATTTTCGAAATTCCACTCACAGAAGCGGTAAAATTATGTTTTATGAAAAATTCTGTTTTTTAACTACCACATAGTGGTTTCACTATTTACCAAAAAACGATGTTTTTCAGAAAAATAACAAAAAATAATCCCTATTCTAATTTCGATATTCCAAATCCAAAATTGAAGTCCATTTTGAAAAATAAAATTTATAAATTTCAAAAAGTGGGTATTACTATTCATAACGGCTAGTTTGATTGGTTTCGGTCTGTTAAAACTCGATGTTGCATACAACACATGCTATTGCATTATTCAAAGAGATGCGTACCGTAGAATCTTGGGGTGTTACATTCTCCTCTCCTTCAATAAATTGCGTCCTCACAATTTGAAATTGTTTTTTGAAAATACAAGGTTGAAAGATGAAAATACCTTTGTGGAAAACCCATATCAGAAATAGGGTTATTAAAATTTAGTTTTAATAAGAGGGAAAGGGAAATGAGAATGTCACCACCAAATTAGGTTTTTGAATAGAAGAATATTGGTGGCAATTATAGATATGTAATTAGAGGGAAAACATAAATATTTATAGGGAGTGATTGAGGTCATAAATCACAAACAAGTGTAAAATTGAGGGGCTCAAAGCCATCAATCTATGACGATTTAAAATATCATCAGTACAACAAAACATAAGTTATTAGGATAACACATTTTTGGTTTTAATATACCATCCCTAAAGTTTAAGAGTTAATTTTTTCATAGAATAAGTGAAATATATATATATATATATACTGGATAGGTAGCGTTTCATCCTTAAACAAATGTATACCACAAACTCATCTTTCACTCCAAAAGATAACAGAACTCAAAAATATTATTTTTATCCTAATCATACAAGGTTCAAAATGTTAACACACATACCATTATAATGATGAAATATGTTTTGTAATAACCAGGGACATCCTGTAGTAGTGGTAGGTAATAAAGGCCTGTCGCAATATGGTTGTGGGTTCGATTCCTGCAGCTTTGTCCGACGCGACGGGTTATCGCTCAACCTACAGGTTGTCCTTTTCCTAAAACTATAGTATCATAGTATTCCAAAAATAATCATAAGAAATTTTTTAACCTTAAACAATGATATCCAATGTTCAACTTAATCCATTACAAACATTATAGTTATCCAATGTACCTCTGTCTAGACTCTCTGTAAAAGATATCTAAATTCCAAAATCAATTGTAACATCAGATTCCGACAAAGTAATGTTTCTATTATTGTCAAATACTGAAAATATGATTACCTTATAAATATTAAAACCTTAATGAAAAAAACAGGTTCTGCAGTACAATCCTTATATATATAACATTATTCTCATAACAAGAATATAATTCTTATGTCCAAAAACACAAATACATTAATTATTCCTCTTTAACTGTAGTAACAACGTATGTTGGGCGTTGATCCCTTGGCCTTTTTTGAGGTATGTTCCCTTGGAGCATAGGGAATTCATTTGCATAATGCCCCATTTCTCTACAATTTTAGCAATAAACATTGACAACCTCTTTCTTTCCCTTGTAATCATGATCCTGGTGACCTTTTTCTCCACATTTAAAACAAACTCCCATTCCTTTTAGGCAAGTACCATAGTGTTTCTTCCCACAATTTTCACATAATGGAAAATCCATCTTTTCCCTTTTCTCCTTTATCTATCTCTTTCTCCATCGTTCTCTTCTTCTCTTGCTTTACTTTATTGTCATAAGATTTAGAGAATTCCTTTTCTGTCTTGATAGCACATGAGACTGTATCTTTATACGACAAGATGGTTTGTGAGACTAATCCTCGACAGAGAAATGGTTTTAACGCATCAATGAAATGATCAATCTTACTTCTTGGTTTACGTATATAATCTTCTGCATACCTTGCTAACCTTGTAAAGTTAGCCTCATACATTGCAACATTCTCATCCTCCTTTTCTCTCAGACTCAGAAATTTCATTTCCAGATCTGCTCGATGGTCACGAGGAAAATATTTTTCTAAAAATAGATCTTTGAACTCCCTCCATTCCATATTTGATACTTCATCATCTTCCTACATGTTTTGAATCAATGACCACCATTGATCAGCATCTCCAGTGAGGAGGTAAACTTCCATGATAAATTTTTCCCTTTCACTACTTCCCAAAGCCTGAAATATTTTCCCTAGGGAATTTTTCAATTTCTCAGCTATCAATGTATTTTTACTCCCATTGAATGTTGGTGGTTGTTGCCTCATGAAGCGATCTAACATTGATCCTCCATGTTGTGGATCATGATTCTCCATACGGGTATGGTTATTATTCATAACCTGAGTGAGTTGTCCTGGTATGGTTATTAGTTGATCAGCACCACTTGCATTACCAGCTCCACAATAATTATCCTGAGCAGGAGGGCAATCCCTACATGGAGTGCATGCATTGATACAGTTTCCATTTCTTCCAATAGGTGCCATTTCTAAACAATGGAATAAACTAGTTTCGTTATTGAATCAAAATACATAATTATATACTTATAAAAAACTTAACATAAATTGAAATATTTATGGATATAATCCATAATCATAAAAATGTTTTCTTTGAGGATGTATATACTCATAAACCCTTCATAATGATTTGTAATGAAAATGAGAGTTATCCTAAGCATATCCCCTAGGAGTGTCGTGACCAAGAGTGTAGCAAGGCCCATAGTCATGCATCAGTTCCCGTTCAAGTCTAGTTCAAAGAGGTGTTTTTAGGTTTTACACCTAGGTACATCTATACCAGAGCCGCCTCTACCTGATCGTATCCAGATAGGGATGAATTGCTCAGAAAACTCACAAAATCTCTACAATACCAAAATTCTAGGAAGTTCTTCTATACTAATCCTCAAAGACCATCATAGGTCTATGTTCTCTAATCAGAATTTATCTAAATCTAGCTTCCAAGGTTTGTACTATGTTTCCTATGATACCAACTGTAACGCCCCGACCCTAGTTACCCAGAGTCAGTGCATTATTACATAACATTGGCATGATCACAAGAAAGGTCGAATCTCGAAAGACCGATTAGTATAGTAGCCTTCGAATAACAAGATACATTAATAAATATTACATTACATCATAAAATGAAATCTACAACAATATAGTATCCATAGTCCACACTCATATCCCCTCATACTATCCCTACAGGTCATTCATAAATTACTTCTTCACATCCTGGGAAAAATAAAACATAGAAAAATGGTGAGCTCGAATGCCCAGTAAGGATAAAAATATTGTAACATCCTGAGATTTTATGAAAAATATTCTTTTCATTTAATTAATGTCTTGTGTTTTATGCTACACCAAGATTACCTTGCACTATACACAACACTGTATTAGCTTGCAGTATACGCAACACTATTCTTGGATCATGTTACACACAATTTTGATAATAGTTATTCTACGCAACATTGAGTATATATATATATATATTCAATGTATAAATGAAATATGGTTGGATTCTGTTATACGAAACAACGAAGGATTTTTCACAACACGCAACCCTGACTTGGCTTGCATTACACGCAATCGCGACCTTCCTCGACAGCGTGTGTTTTACGCAATACCGAATTTTACTAAACAACGATATATTATTATAATATTATTACGAACTAGCCATTATGAATAGTATTAACTAAATTTTGAATTTTATAACATTATTATTTATCTTACACATTTTCTTGAAATGGGTATAAGAACAAAATAAATTTTTCGGGTAAAATAAGTATTTTTAAAAAAATGAAGTTTTTCCGCCATTTGATGGTGCACCCACATTAAATCTAGTTTCTGACATGTTTATAAGTTCAATTTTGAAAAATAAAATTCTTCTTTGGAATCATGAAATAAAAATTTACTTTGGATAAAATTTTCGTATTATTCTGGTAACTTTCATATTTTGATGAATAGTAAAAACACGCTATATTTTAATGAAAAACAACATTTTTCATTGTAATAATTTATATGGTTAAATTATAATATTGAATGGTTTAAAGTATAAATAGAATATATTTTTACCATTTAATATAATGTATTTCATTAGCATTGATTTTACATTGAATTCGTAGGTTAAATCAATTCAATCTTTTGCAATGATTTAAACAAAAACCCATTTTCATTCGACAATGGGATTAATTTTAATTTAATTTCTGCGACTTCTGTGTATTGAATTTGAAAATATGGATTCCATATTTGGAATCAGTGGGTCCAAATTATGTTAATATTCTACTTTTTATTTTAAGGAATTATGATTAGTAACTACGGTAAATTTTATTTACCATAGTTAAAGGTAAATCAGGTAATTAAGGGTAAATATAATATTATAAAATTACCCTAACACATGACAAAATTATATTGGATATATAAGAGTAAACCCATATCATCTAAGGGTCGGATTAGATTCATTTTATGGACTTGTGACCATGAAAATAATTTAATTATTTTTAAAACTGAAGAAAGTGACAACATGTCACTCTCTTATATCTTATAAGTATAATAATTTTAATTTAGTGATAAACATCATAAAACTTCGACCATGAATAGTCTACAAAAATATAATAATATTATCTACATCATGATAATTTATTTAGAATTTTTAGGGATTAAATAATTTTCATTAATTGTGATACATTAATGATACAAAAATTATTTATTAAGTTGAAAATAAGTAATATAGTTTTTATTGAAATAATAATACCCATTAAAAGGCCCAAAAACTTGACCAAAAAATATTGGTAGTGTATATATACACCTTAATCATCCAATGAACTAATATATTACCTTTTGGATCCTTATAAATGTGATTATGACACTTATATTATTTTATTTTAAATGATGCCAAAGTTGTCACCTTCATAATTTAATAAATATAACAATTTAAATATTGTGATTTTAAGATGATAAATTCGAGTAAAAGTATTATTTTGAAAGGTAATAGATTTATATTCATCATATGATTTTATTTTAATTTTTTATGCAAAAAATCAGTATATTAAATAATTATACAAAAATGTTGTAGTAATTATTTTATTAAGAGATAAACGAAATAAATGGTTTTAAAAATAATAAAATAAATTTTATATGAAGTATTTAATGTGATCCACTAATTGTATAGACACATATGACATTTTATTAATCTATTAAAGCTTTTAGTTCGAACATATCTTCTGTATATATTTTATTTAAATTCAAATAAATGAATATTGTCAAAATTGACACTATTGTTATTTTATAAAAATAACATATTATAAAGTTGTTTAAAAATCACAAAAATATTTAAAAATTATAAATTTAAATTTAAATCGTCTATAATGTTATAAAGTAAACAATTATTGAAAATTCATAACAAATAAGTAATTTTTTGTTATAATTTAAAATTTTGAATTTTATTACCTCAAATAAACTTAAATAGATTAAATAAGGATAAATCAAAATGATAAGGTTCAAAATAAGATCCAAACATTTCTAAATTTGATTGGTTGAAGAGATTACAACCCTATCCCATCTAATCTTTGAATATGAGTTATTTTTAGTGGTTTTTAATTGGAGTTATATTTATTATAAATTAATAGTTTTAATAATTCCAAAGGTGCCCCTCTCCTCCCTTATAAATGGGCACCTCCTCCCTCTCCTCCTCACACCAATTTGAGCCTTCAAGCTCGGCCAAACCCTGAAAAATTGTCTTCTCCACTTCCCTATAAACATCCTTGAGGTTCTGGTCGACTTTAAAGACCAAACTTAGTCCCCTAAGAGGAGGTTTCAAAAAGCCATATTTAAGAAGAGGTAATTTATTCTCCCGATTATTTCAAGCTTCTTTCTTCTTCAACTTCTTCTTCTTTAGTTGTTTCATTATAAAGTAATGACATAAGTATCACTAATATACTGATTTGTTATTATAAATATGAAACAACCCCATTTCACCTTCTATCCATCCTACGAAAAACAAAATCACCGCGAGTGCGTACGTACGAAATACCGTCTCCACGCCGTGGTGTAATCTATTTTTCCACCAACACCTTAGATGGATTGGTATAATGGTGTAATGAATAACTATACATAGTTATTATAACATCATACTGATTCTGATATATTGTATCATCCAATCCAATTCAATTCAATAATTATGGAAACGATATCATCGCTCGTGCGTACGTACGGACTACCGTCTCCATGACGCGATGAGATTCATTCTCCATGTTAACCATTTAAGAAGGATTATAAAGTATATATGAGAAATAATAATGAAATATATGACATTATAAATCTACTGGATTTAGGTATATATGTATTTCGTCAACTTAATTCCATTAAACTCAATAAGGAATCAAAAACAGTGTTCATGCGTACGTACGGCCTACCGTCTCCATGAACGGTGTATTTCTTTCCATTTATCGATGTATTATATATATGTATATTCTGAATATATATTACATATAAATCATGTTTTATATTCTGTAAGTATGGAATCATGATCTATGTAATCATATGAATAATTTCAAGTCAAAACATGGAAGACAAATGAAACGATTTTACCCAAAACACTCATTAACATGGTATTTACAAAAGAACAGGCAATATAAAGTCATAAGTGAACCATATATGATATCATAACAATGAATATGATTCTGTAATAAGTCAATGACATTATTTAAATCATTATACAGGAGGTTCGGATACATATGAAGCATATCAGTCATAAGGTAAGGGATAATTTTGCAAATCTCATTTTTATCCGAGATTGCTTATTCGTAAGTATTTTCTGGGGTTATTTCTATCATCCATGTCCATGTTTTATAAAAGTATTTTCATGTATGTTTAAAGTAATTTTTATCCATTTTTGTCTTTTACTACATGGTATGTAAGGAATATTTCTTTTGTTTACGTTATGAGGTACTTTTTGACTTTTCCAGAAAAAGTACGGGAAGAATTTTTTTTTAACTTATACGTCACGAAAGGATTTTTATGATTTTATAAAGCCTTATTTTCATGAAGATTCCTCCTAAAGATTTCATCACTATTTTCAACAAAATCCTTTTCTTTTAAAATTGCATGATGTTTTGTGAAAAGAAATTGATTTTGAAGAAGAAAGGATATTTTCCTCAAGAATTCATTTCAAATGTTTTATCAAAACCATTTTTCCATCTAAGATGACATTATTTCATAAGTGTATGTTTCAAGTATAATGTCTCTTTGATTTACATGGTTTCAATTTTATTATTATGAACTGATATCCATTACTTTTATATGGATTATGTGATTATGGGATGATGTTTATGAAACCCATTTTATTCGTTGGGTTATAATGAATGATGTATGTTTATTTTGTGGCACAAGTAAGAATGATTTCATTATGAGATGGGTGGGACCTATATCATCCTACAATGAATTGGGTAATGATTATATATCTCATGAGATAGACATGGGAGGAAGGGTAATTTAATCCGGTTTAGTGTTACAGGACTGAAACGAGGAGTGAACACGATTCAGAATGGGACTTTGTCCACTAAGATGGTCTTGGCAGCAATGCCTTGGAAACTATGGAAATCATTACATGTGCTTAATGGATGCCACAATTAATGATTTATTCCCATGCTATTTTCTCATGGTTTATGTTCCATTATGATTTATGCCTTATGTACTTCCATGTTTTATGTCATTGATCAATATTTTAATGTTTAAACAATATGTTCATGTTTTTTAGTTCCAATGTATATGGTATGTTTTATTTTATCCATGCTTACCCTTACTGAGCATCTGAGCTCACCCTTTTTATGCTTTATTTTCCCCCATGAACAAAAGAAAGGTTTTAGGTCAGGAAACAAAAAGTGGATGATCTTTATGGGAGATTTTGAAGATCTTTCACCACGATTAGAAGATTACGTTCCAAGTTTCCAAAGACACTAAACTATTACGGTCCTTGTGTGTCTATTTTGGTTATGTATTAGGTATTCCAAAAACGTAATGTAATGTCCATGTACATCAAGCTTAGGGTCTCTACAGTTGGTATTAGTGGAAAGGATTAGTCAACCTTTGGAAACTAGGATGCGAAAACGTTAGTGAGATCCCTAGAGATATTTCTAAGGTATGTCTAGAGATGTACCTAAGGATAAGAATACGTATAGGATATAGTCCTAGAACTATGGTAACGATCTTAGAATTTAACCTAAGATGTTAGATATTGAGGTTGCTCCCCCTTTACTATGTTGTTTTCCCTAGCATGATTTTTTCCTCTCACATTAATCATTTTGGGTTTTAGAAAATGGCTGGAAATAGGAAGATTCATGATAATGGAGGATATGACGGACAATGGAATGATTTTATTCATGAGAAACCAAATGAAATGGGATCTGGAAGTCTAAACATCTTTATTATTCCTAATTAGCAATCTCATAATACGATCAATAATCTCAACTTTGGTAAGTTTCCCGACTCATATAATAAGAGAAAGATGGAGTTTCATGATGATCATAGAGGAAAGAAAGTTCAATTTCCCCCATGTAAATCATGTGGGAAGAGGCATCAGGGAGATTGTTTCAAAGGAACTGGAAGATTATTTGGGTGTGGAAAAGAAGGACACAAAGCCAGTAAGTGAAAAGGAAAAGGTTCAGTTAACACCATGGACAAGGATAATGGTATTGCTACGACATCAACAATGATTAGATGTTTTAAATGTGGAATGTATGGGCATTATGAAAACCAATTCCCTAATGGAAAATCTCATGAAGAGAATCAGCATGGTCATATGGGTAGTATTTATGTGGATGATGATGAGGAAACTACAAATGATATATGAGATGAAAGAAGTGTTGAAGCTCAGTCGGTTGTTTTAGAAGTTAGTGGAATGATTGTATGTTTATTGAGAGTTATGTTTTATAGTTAATGGTACTATGGAATAATGAATCAACTAAGGATTGTTACACTATTGTTTTCCCGAAAAGTATTTGAAAGTATATGTTTAATGGTACCAGTAACCATGGAATGTTATTCAGATATTTTTGTAATGTAGATTATATGCGCATAATGAAGGAATAAGAAGATAATGAGATGTATGATTGTATTCATGAGCTCATGATTGATATAAGGACTAAGTGATATCATGGATTGAGTATATAGAATTTTGAGGATTTTGGTATGTGGAAAGTGTTAACTTTTAACTTCATTCATGTTTTCACTAAGGTTCAATGGTATTCATTCTTCAAGGGAATACATGATTAAGTCATTCGAACGTTTGTAATCTGACCAACAAGAAATATCTTATGATATATGGGGATCAACAATGGTATTAACATGCTTATTATATGAAATCTCTGGTAATAGTTTTCACTATAATATGACAATGGACTGCAATATTATGGATAAGCCTAAAGATTGGAATGGATAATGTTGGACATAAGGTAATATTGTTTAAGGATAGAACCTTTTTTCGATATTATTGATGGGATGATATAGTAATGTAGTTTTTTAAAAAAAGGACAACCTACAGGATGGGCGATAACCCATCGCGTCGGACAAGGCTGTGGGAATCGAACCCACAACCGAAGTGCGACTGGCCTTTATCACCTACCACTGGCCTACATGAAGTCCCTGGTTAGTAGAAACTAGTGTTATTTTATTATGCGGTATGATATATGATGTATACGTTCATTTTTGGAACCATATACGATTAATCTAACCATAAGATGGACTTATAACTTTTGCTAACCTTTTTTTTGAAAGAGATGGAATGACCCATCATTCTATCACATGATCTGCTAACACATCACGAATAACAAATTCAACTTCATTTCTTTAAGGGATGAAGTGGAAATTGTTCAATTCATGAACAACAGTGAGATTGTACCAAAATCATGCAAGTATTTCTTTTAATTCATCAACTTTAGGGAAATGATCTTGAAAACCAAAAATTTTGTCCTAGTTCCCTTATATCCGATGAATCAGATGGTACCTTAGATCATCATAAATCAATAGCTTTGTGATTATTGGCTATTTCATGGCCATGTTGTCTACCACTCTCCATCAGAACTTGATGGTTAGAATTTTATTCCATATCCATATTTTCACCTATGTTCTCCTACGTGGAAACCCAGTGATGAGTTAATTTGTGTAACTGTTACATTTCATACTTTAGTTTTTAAAGCCATGTTTTGGTATTCCTTTCAACGATGTGGGTTTCTATTAAACAAACTTTTGAGCAGTAAACCATTTATAACCCCGAAAAATTTCAAAGGAGAAATTCATTTTAAGGGGGGTAGAATGTA
The DNA here is from genome assembly GCA_963277665.1 of Viscum album. Taxonomy (NCBI): domain Eukaryota; kingdom Viridiplantae; phylum Streptophyta; class Magnoliopsida; order Santalales; family Viscaceae; genus Viscum; species Viscum album. The sequence goes on along the minus strand of OY728151.1, from coordinate 1,442,846,836 downwards.
ACACCCCGAGATTTTATGAAAAATATTCTTTTAATTTCATTAATTTCTTGTGTTGTATACTACACCAAGATTACCTTGCGCTATATGCAACATCGTATTAGCCTGCAGTATACGCAACAGTCTTCTTGAATCGTGTTACACACAATTTTGATAATAGTTATTCTATGGAACATTGAGTATATATATATATATATATATTCAATGTATAAATGAAATATGGTTGGATTCTGTTATACGAAACAACGATGAATTCTTTCATAACACGCAACCCTGACTTGGAATGCATTACACGCAATCATGACCTTCCTCGATAGCGTGTGTTTTACGCAATACCGGGTTTTACTAAACAATGATATATTATTATAATATTATTATGAACTAGCCGTTATGAATAGTATTAACTAAAATTTGAATTTTATAACATTATTATTCATCTTACACATTTTATAGAATAGGGTATAAGAACAAAATAAATTTTTCGTTTAAAATAAGTATTTAAAAAAAACGGAGTTTTGCCGCCTTTCGATGGCGCACCCACTTTAAATCTAGTTTTTGACATTTTTATAAGTTCAATTTGAAAAAATAAAATTCTTATTTGGAATCAAGAAATAAAAATTTACTTTGGATAAATTTTTCGTATTATTCTGGTAACTTTCATATTTTGATGAATAGTAAAAACACGCTATATTTTAATGAAAAACAACTTTTTCATCATAATAATTTATATGGTTAAATTATAATATTTAATGGTTTTAAAGTATAAATAGAATATATTTTTACCATTTAATATAATGTATGACATTAGCATTGATTTTACATTGAATTCGTAGGTTAAATCAATTCAATCTTTTGCAATGTTTTAAACAAAAACCCGTTTTATTCGACAACGGGATTAATTTTAATTTAATTTCTGCAACATCTGTGTATTGAAATTGAAAAAATTGATTCCATATTTGGAATCAGTGGGTCCAAATTATGTTAATAGGATACTTTTTATTTTTGGGAATTATGAATAGTATCTACGGTAAATTTTATTTACCATAGTTAAAGGTAAATCGGGTTATTAAGGGTAAATATAATATTATAAAATTACCCTAACACATGCCAAAATTCTATTGTATGGCTAAAAGTAAACCCTTATCAACTAAGGGTCAGATTAGATTCATTTTATGGACTTTTGACCATGAAAATAATTTAATTATTATTAAAACCAATGAAAGTGACAACATGTCACTCTCTTAAATCTTATAAGTATAATAATTTAAATTTAGTGATAAACATCATAAAACTTCAAACATGAATATTCTCCATAAAGCTAATAAAATTATCTACATCATGATAATTTATTTAGAATTTTTAGGGATTAAATAATTTTGATTAATGGTGATACATTAATGATACAGATATATTTATTAAGTGGAAAATAAGTAATATAGTTTTTATTGAAATAATAATACCCATTAAAAGGCTCATAAAACTGACCAAAACATATTGGTAGTGTATATATACACCTTAATCATCCAATGACATAATATATAACCGTTTGGATCCTTAAAAAAGTGATTATGACACTTATATTATTATTTTTAAAATGATGCCAAAGTTGTCACCTTCATTATTTAATAAATATAACAATTTAAATATTGTGATTTTAAGATGATAAATTCGAGTAAAAGTATTATTGTGAACGTTAATAGATTTATATTCATCATAGGATTTTATTTTAAATTTTTATGCAACAAATCAGCATATTAAATAATTATACACAAATGTTGTAGTAATTATTTTATTAAGAGATAAACCAAATAAATGGTTTTTAAAAAATATTAAAATAAACATCATATGAACTATTTAATGTGATCCACTAATTTAATAGACACATATAACCTTTTATGAATCTATTAAAGCTTTTAGTTCGAACATATCTTCTGTATATATTTTATTTAAATTCAAATAAATGAATAGTGTCAAAATTGACACTATTGTTATTTTAGAAAAATAACATATTATAAAATTGTTTAAAAATCACAAAAATATTTAAAAATTATAAATTTATATTTATATGGTCTATAGTGTTATAAAGGGAAAAATTATAGAAAATTCACAACAAATAAGTAATTATTTGTTATAATTTAAAATTTAGAATTTTATTACAACAAATAAACTTAAATAGATTAAATAAGGATAAATCAAAATGATAAGGATTAAAATTACATCCAAACATGTATAAATTTGATTGGTTGATGAGATTACAACCCTATATCATCTAATAATCGAATTTGAGTCATATTTTGAGGTTTTTAAGTGGGTTTAGATTTATTATAAATTAATATTTTTAAGAATTCCAAAGCTGCCCCTCTCAACCCTTCTAAAAGGGAACCTCCTCCCTCTCCTCATCACACTAATTTGAGCATTCAATCTTGGACAAACCCTGACAAATTATCCCTCCACTTCCCTATAAACATCCTAGAGGTTCTGTTCTACTTTAATGACCAATCTTAGTGCCCTAAGAGGAGGTTTCAATGAGGCGTATCGAAGAAGAGGTAATTTCTTCTCCCAATTCTTTCAAGCTTCTTTCTTCTTCAACTTCTTCTTCTTTAGTTGTTTCATTATAAAGTAATAACATAATTATCTCTAATACACTGATTTGTTATTATAAATATGAAACAACCCCATTTCACCTTCTATCCATCCTACGGAAAACAAAATCATCGTGTGTGCGTACGTACGGAATACCGTCTCCACGCCGTGGTGTTATCTGTTTTTCCACCAACACCTTACATGGATGGGTATGATGGTGTAAAGAATAACTATACATCGTTATTATAACATCATACTGATTCTTATATATTGTATCATCCACTCCAATTCAATTCAATAATTATGGAAACGATATCATCGCTCGTGCGTACGTACGACCTACCGTCTCCATGAACGGTGTATTTATTTCCATTTATCGATCTATTATATATATGTATATTCTGAATATATATTATATATAAATAGTGTTTTATATTCGGGAAGTATTTAATCGTGATCTAAGTAATCATTTGAATAATTACATGTCAAAACAAGGACGAAAAATGAAACGATTTTACCCAAAACACTCTTTAACATGGAATTTACAAAAGAAAGGGTAATATACAGTCATAAGTGAACCATATATTATATCATAACAATTAATTTGATTCTCTAATAAGTCAATGAAATTATTTAAATCATTATACAGGAGGTTCAGATACATACGAAGCATATCAGACTTAAGGTAAGGGATAATTTTGCAAATCTCATTTTTATCGGAGATTTCTATTCGTAAGTATTTACTGGGGTTATTTCTATCATCCATGTCCATGTTTTATAAAAGTTATTTCATGAATGTTTAAAGTAATTTTTACCCATTTTTGACTTTTACTACACGGTATGTAAGGAATATTTCTTTTGTTTACGTTACGAGGTACTTTTTGACTTTTCCGGCAAAAGTTCGAGAAGAATGTTTTTATTCAAAAGTACAAGAAGAATGTTTTTTAACTTATATGTCATGAACGGATTTTTATGATTTTATAAAGCCTTATTTTCATTAAGCTTCCTCCAAAATATTTCATGTCTATTTTCAACAAAATCCTTTTCTTTTAAATTTGCATGTTGTTTTGTGAAAAGAAATTTATTTTGAAGAAGAAAGGATATTTTTCTCAAGAATTCATTTCAAATGTTTTATCAAAACCATTTTTCCATCTAAGATGACATTATTTAATTTGTGTATGTTTCAAGTATAATGTCTCTATGATTTACATGTTTTCACTTTTATTATTATGAAATGATATCCATTACTTTTATATGGATTATGTGATGATGGGATGATGTTTATGAAACCCATTTTATTCGTTGGGTATTTATGAATGATGTATGTTTGTTTCGTGGAACAAGTAAGAATGATTTCATTATGAGATGGGTGGGACCTATATCTCCATCCAATGTATTGGGTAAATATTTTATATCTCATGAGATAGACATGGCTGGAACGGTAAGTTAATCCGGTTTAGTGTTACAGGACTAAAACGAGGAGTGAACTCGATTCAGAATGGGACTTTGTCCACTATGATGGTCTTGGCAGCAATGCCTTGGATACTATGGAAATCCTTACATGTGCTTAATGGATTCCACAATTAAATGTTTTATTCCCATGCTATTTTATCATGGTTTATGTTCCATTATGATCTATGCCTTATGTACTTCCATATTTTATGTCGTTGCTCAAAATTTTAATGTTTAAACATTATGTTCATGTTTTTAGTTCTAATTTATATGGTATGTTTTATTTTATCCATGCTTACCCTTACTGAGCATTTGAGCTCACCCTTTTTATGTTTTATTTTCCCCCAGGATCAAAGGAAAGGTTTTAGGTTAGGAAACAAAAAGTGGAAGATCTTTATGGGAGATGTTGAAGATCTTTCACCATGATTTGAAGATTACGTTCCAAGTTTCCAAAGACACTAAACTATTACGGTCCTTTTGTGTCTGATTTTGTTATGTATTAATTATTCCAAAAAAGTAATGTAATGTCCATGTACTTCAAGCTTAGGGTCTCTACAAATATAGCAGAAACTTTCATAAATAAGAATAAACATTTAAGGCAATGTATCACTAAAACAAAATCCTTTTAAAGTTGAACTTCAACATAGTATTTAAAAAATAAAATGACATAATTCAATTGAATTATTCACAAGGATATTCTACTAATCAAATATTCACATGCAATATCAATAACCACTTTCATAATGATGGAATGCATAATGCCAGAATATCAAAACCACATAACCAAGGTCTCAGGCCCAGACTACAAATAAGATTTTGTTAAGGCCTTGTGCCATGACACTAGTTTGTGTCATGAGACCTACCGATATATCGAGGTGCTATATTGGGCTCCACCCGTCACATATTAAGTCCAATGCATTCCCATACGAAAAGGTTTAAACATAACATAAACATTCATAATACAACTAGCATACGAAATGTAAATACTTCATCCATAAACAATGAATGGTATAGAAATATCACATCCACAATCAAACATATCACAAATCCTTCAATATAATATATAATTTTTTTATCATAATAAATCAACTCCAAATAAACTTAAAATCCATCAAAGGAGGTTGACATAGGTGAAATCAAAACTCTTTTTATAGAAATATCTCTTTGTATTTTGAAATCATTTAAGAGTCATATATTTATAAAATAAAAAAATTTCTTTTAAAATATTCTTATAAGCTTGTAAGGTAATCTTCGACGAATTTATAATGGCAGGAAATAGCCGCACCCGTCGTATAAGTTAAAAAAACATTCTTACCTTAATTTTGTCGAAAAGGTTAAAAAGGACTTTGTTTCGAAAACAAAAGAAAGATTCCTTTATAAAATTCGTATAAAAACTCAACAAGGGTATAAATTAATTTAACGCATAGTTTTTAAAATAGTAATAATGATTTGAAATACATTTTTAAGAAACATGGATGTGGATGATAAAGAGGTTCTAATAGATAATTACGTAGAAACAACCTCGAATAATGATGAGATTGTGAAATAAACCCTTACCATGTACTTTTCCTTGGTAGGGGTAGGTTAACCTCCTGTATAATGGTGAAACAATTGTTATTAAATTATTAAAGAATCATATACATTAATATGATATCATATATGATCTTTTAAAATTGATTTGTTAATAATATCATAGTATTATCGTTGTTTCGGGTGTCAACTTACTCGTTTTCTTTTATATGTTTTGTTATTTAAGCCATGTTTGTCATGTATATGTTGTATCTTAATCATATACAGAATTATAACAAGTCATTGGATACTATTATTAATCATCAAATGATAATTAGAGTTGAATTGATACGATGGAGAATGAATCTCATCGCGTTCGTAGAGACGGTAGTCCGTACGTATGCACGAGCGACAATATTATTCTTTTGATATTAAAATAATATATAATTGGATGGTATATCATATATAGAGAATCATTATCATGTTATATTTATTATTTACATGAATTCCACAACATTATTATACCCATCCAAATAATAATTTATTGAATAATAATTACACCACGACGTGGAGACGGTAAGCCGTATGTACGCACGTATGGTGACATGTTATTCAAAGGATGGATAGAATACTGAATATGGTTGTACCATATTTATAATAACATCACAATATATATAATATACTGGAGTTATTATTTTAGAATGGGAATGAAAGAAGAAGTTGAAGAAGAAAGGAACTTGAAAGAGGGTGGTGAAAACATTACCTCTTCTTCGGATTCTTATTTTTTATTTGATCAAAAGGGCTCGATAAGATGTCTTTATGACTAAAGTAAGTCCTATAGGATGAAGTGAGGGAAGTTGAGAGAGTATTTGGGCAGATTTTGTCCAAGCCAAATGGCTTTGAAGGTGTGAATTAATGAGAAGGGTGAGTGTCCTTTTATAAGAGAGGTGAGGGGACCTCTGGAAAAGCTAGAAATATTATTTTATAATAAATTCATATTTGGTTTCTAATGGATAAAAAGTGCATTATTTAAAGTTTAAGGTGGGGATGGGTCGAAAACCACTCAACCAATATAATTTAGACAGGTTTGGGTCATTATAATCACCTTATCTTTTAGTTTTAACTCCTAGTTAATTAGTTTGACACTTACCATGTCACTTTGTATTTTTATATTATATAGTTAATAAACATACTATATAACTCCATGCGACCCCAAAGTTGTCCATTAATGATACACCTATCATGATATAAGTCTCTTGGATGAACCTTAGATTTTTAGAAATTGAATATCAATTAATAATATAATATTTGTTTTAAAAACTCTTTTATGTCAATTTTAACACAGAATGATTACATCGAAAAATGTTAATTAAATCATTCCTAACATGTCATATTAACCTATAAAATTATTTTAATTCATAAAAAGACTCAAATTATATTTATCTGGGTATTTATAATATCAATTATTTTAATTTTTCACTATTATGGTAATTACTACAACATCATTGTGTATAGATAAATTAATTTATTTAATGTCTAAATATTATAAATAAAATATCATTATGTAGAATATCTTTTTATCATCCTAATGAATTTTTATAATCTAATTTATCTTATGTGTAACCCTATATTAAAAATGTTTTAGTAAATAAAAATTTATTTTAACTCTTCTAACTCTTCTTTGATTTAAATAATAAAAAATTTCCTAAACTAATCCAAGTGGACCTAAATGATAATATTTTATTCCTAAGGTTGTTTTTGGTCGAGATAAAATTGTCCAATAGAATTAGGACATGTCTTAGGGTAATATTAATATTAATTTTACGCTTAATTATCATATTTAATTTTAACCGTGGTAAATAAAAGTAAAAATTTAGTATTCACCATAAATTATTTTCATCTCATTGAACCACTTTTTACTTCTAAATATTAATCATGTCTCTCAGATTTTAGAAATTCCACTCACAGAAGCGGTAAAATTAAGGTTTATAAAAAATTCAGTTTTTTAACTACCATTTAGTGGTTTCACTATTTATCAAAAAATGAAGTTTTTCAGAAAAATACCAAAAATTCACCAAAGGCTAATTTCAATATTCCGAATCCAAAAATGAAGTCTATTTGGAAAAATAATATTTATAAATTTCAAAAAGTGGGTATTTCTATTCATAAGGGCTAGTTTGATTGGTTGTGGTGTGTTAGAACTCGATGTTGCGTACAACACACGAAATTGCATTATTCAAAGAGAAGCGTACCCTAGAATATTTTGTTGTTACAAGTGAATGGTTTATTATGTTAGAAAATAAGTTATGTTTTTCTCATGTTGAATTCACCACTTTGAGATATTTTTTGTATCATTCATCAAATTTAATTTAAGTTGTGTATATGATTCTTAATTAATATTATATATCATGAAATAATATTTATTCATTTTATATGTAATTATTTTTTATCCACTCCCTTGATCAAGAGGTTTTGAATTAAATTCTCTTAAAATTAAATTTTATATTCACGGAAAAAATAATTTCCACATTTCAAAGTTACTATCTATTAAATATTTTCAAACATGAAGGATACTTTTTAGTCTGTGATGTTGTCATGCTGAGGTTTTTTATTATTTTCATTTAATTTAATTTTCACACCAACTCCTTCTTCATTGGAGGATTACACAAATTTTTTAAAATTAAAATTTTTAAATAATAATTCTAATTTTATTAAATGTATATTTCCTATAAATCCATATTTTTTAATTTCATCTAATATTCTCCATTGAATAATGGAAACAAAAATTGTATTGATATATAATTAACCATTTTTACCAATTTATTCATTTTAAAATTTTTTTTACAGTTTAATTTTTTTGGGGTTTCAATTTATGTGTTTTTTTATAAATTAAATGATCTTCAAATCAATGTTCTTATAGTCTTCCATTGGTCATCACATTTTGAAATAAGATTTATTATAGTCTCTAATATGAAATTTTATTAATGTAATTTTTGATTAATTATTCTCATCATCAGGAAAAAAAAGGTTATTAAAAAATGAAATGAAAATGATATCTTTTATTTATAATATTAAGAAATTGTTATTAATAAAAATACTTTTTCTGATTAATATTCAATCAGTGCAACAATATAGGAGTACTGTAATGGTTTATTTAACCATCACTAAAAAATCATGAATATTTTAAAAGGCTTCTCAAACACTACCGCTAATAATTTTTAATTTAATAAAACATCCCCTAACCTCTCCCAAAACCCAACCCCACTAACTCCCCTGACCCAGACCCTCACCGCCACATCAACACCATCTCCCCTCAATAAATCATTATCGAATCACATTCTACCACTTCTCCATAAAACCAATTCACTCATCATTAAACCCTTATCTCCCCACGTCCCCCTGATATTGATCCTTTCTATCAACCCCACTCTATCACGATCCCACATTGTGACACCATCCACCATGTCACACCATCACTTATCCCCCACATAACCTCTGATTTCTCCTCATGGACATGAACTATAACTTCTACCCCTTTATCAATTTTATTATTGATTTCTCTCATCTCTCTTAACACTCATACATCATAGCCATACCCAAACACAATATTTCATGATCCATTTGTTGATTATTAGATTCGAAGAATCATGATCAATAATTTGAGATAATACATAAAATTAATATTTATGGTGATTAATTACAATTGATTTGAGGACGATTTTTGGTTTTTTCATCGATTTTATAATGATTTTTATTACGATTTTCTTGAATTTCAAGTATCAATTTATCTTAACGGTGTATTACAGATAATTGAGGTTGGATAATGTGATAATTTTTGAAGGAGGAGAGTTTTATGTATGTGGTACTTCAATTTGGGATGTTAAATTTTTCAAACAATCTATCTTATATTTTTAATCCTCCATTTGGATATCAAATTTTATTAATAACTATGTCAAAAATATAATTGAAGCAGAAATAATGTTTCACATGATTTCCAATTTAGTTCTATGATTTTTTATTAATTGAATGTTTACTAAAATAATTAATTAATTAATTTCAAAAATCGAATGTCTTTTAATCAACAAAATTAAATTTATATAAAAAGACAAATATTTTGTGAGAAGTTTTGGTTTTTGATGTGGGGTTATCTCATGTTCTAAAAAATTCTATGAAAGTTATATGATGTAAAAATGACTTCTGAGAAATATATATATATACATTGGAAAAATATATATACATATTGATAAATATGTGTCTTTTTGTACAAATTAACGTTAGAATATGTGAAGTTGTTAAATAGGATATATGTACATATACCCTGTGTACAGGCCCTCGATTCCCCTTAGTCCAATCCCATAATAATCCCCAGCCTCCCACACCAAAATCATCACCCTCACCACTAGACCCCCTTCTCCTTGAGTCATTATCATATTCCCCCACCATATCCCATAACGCACCCAAATCCCCCATCTCCCCACTACACCCACCTCCCCCTTCTCCCCTAACTACCACTTATTTCTCACTTTCCACATAACTAACCATTTTAGATAGTTCCTCTTCACATATGGTATGAATTTCATTAGAGACCCATTATAATGTGTGCATTAAATATCTTGAATTTTTTTAAATTATTTATTTTAATTTTAATTTTATTTTATAATCCCATTTTATTATATAAAATATATGAAAATGGATTTTGTTCATGGGATGGATCTGTCCCATGATAAGGGTTTACTTTAGGTCAATATTTATATCATATAGATCTATCTATATTGTTGAAATATTGAATCATATTAAATCCTCCATTTTCAAATTTATTTGTTTACTTGATTTGTTTAATTTTTAATTGGAAAATTTTCTATTTGTTTGTATGTGTAGATAATCATTATAATACCTTTTTATATTACATTTAGTACGATTAATATGTTACCATTTATGAATTTCCTTTTTCAGGATGAAATTTTAAAAATAAATGTTAAGATGTTATTTTAATTTTAATAAATAATAGGAACTCGATATAAGAAGAATTTCACTAATCTGAGTCAACTCCATGATGATGTTCCTTCAACCACATAAAAACTGAATAATCCATCGAGATCCATCCCTATAGCATATAAGACACACTATGTCTACCACCATCTGCATTTTTAAAACCCTCTGTCTCCACCCATCCAAAATCTATAACACCCTCCATCTCTTTTCCATTTCCATATGTCACATTTCTTCATGATTCCATAGTTTCATCACATTGGGACTCCACAATGAAAAAATGGTTGTTACTCCTTTTTCATCTTGAGGATATTTTATGGTGAAGTTAATAAGTAAAAATTTCGAAGTCAAAAAAATAATTTGACTTTTATATAAAAAAATACTATTCAATAAAATATGGAAACAATGATACTACATAGAAAAATATTAAAAGTTAATATGTATAGAATCTATGAGGATTAAAGATAGTTATTCCATTTGATTTTTATATAGTCCCCAAAATTGATGATGTGGATTATATTTCTAGGTTCTATGATAGTAGGCGGTTAAGTCAATTACCCTTATTATTACATATTATTATCGGAGGCGTATTTCAAACTCTTAAAAAAATGAAGTAATTTATTCCTTGGTAAATGAAATTTTATTAAAATGTGGAAATATTGAATTCCATTATTTAATTGGACTCTAATATTGAAAAAATGAATATCATTATACATATATTATTCCGCAATAAAACTTATGAAATTTTCACATGAAAGTGGACATTACAAAATATGGGAAATAAATGGAAATATTTTATATTGCAATTATGGAATGAATTTCCAGATAGATAATTGAACAATCAAAATTAGAATGAAAAGGTTTTAGATGGAATACATAGAGTGTACATGATGGTTATTTTAGATATCCATCATCATGGGAAGTACATGGTATTGAAAAATATTTTATTATATTAATCCCATTTCATATATAAGGGGATTAAATTTTATAAAATATTATTAAATTACACGTAATTAATTTCATGAATTTTCATGAAAATTATATATCATGTTGATCTAGAAAAATCTTACCCCGCACTATTGGTTCAAGGGTTTTATATGAAATGTCTCATAAATGGTAATTTTTGGAATTGATTATATATTTATAAGATAATATTATCTATTTCATATATTATATATTTTTTCATCATTTTTTAATGTACTCAATTAATTTAGGTCAAAAAGTCTCCAAAATGGAACTTTTTTAGGATGTCAGTATAAAAGCATATGAAATTTATGTTAATGATCAATCCATAGACTTTGTGGTATGATTCGATTATTCATTGTAATAAAATATTTTTATGTTTACACTTTTATAATATGTATTTATTTATATATGAATGATATTTGATGTATTGATAAAAAAACATTTCTATTGGATGTCAATCCTGGGTTTTCCTTCTTGGTCTCTGAGGATGATCTAACAGGTCATTTACATGGGATTGAGCATCCAAGTCCCTTCCATATAATGGGTTCTAGACTAGTAACATATGAGGTATTAGGAAGTTCACTCTGGATTTAGCCATCTTCTACACCTGGTTGTAGTTACTCCCTACCCCACGATGTGTAGAGCAAGTTTTTAACAATAAAAAGTAGAATCCATGATGTGAGGATCAAAATAAAAAAATGAGGCTCATATTAAGATGATGTATGTTGATGTCATTTATATAGAGATAGAAATAGTTGATTTATATGTGAAGATGAATGGATGTTTCCCCAATAATAATTTTTCTATGGAAGGTTTGATTGTGTATGTAAATCAAATATCTTCATTGTCTTTTAGTACACATTTAATAATTAATTTTAAATATAAATAAATAATTAATTATAAAGTAAAATTATATAGCAGTGCTGATATTATGCTTTGAAGAAAAATATTCAGATCATGTGGATCATAGTTTTTCAGATAGTGATGAGGTCTGGTGATAGTGATGTGTAAAAAAAATTCATGTCTGACTAACACAATGACAATTTAATGAAGAAACCATGATATGGTTTCAGGATGGTGTTTTTAAAAAAAAATAGTTTATTTGATATTCCATGGATGCATTTGTTTTCAAAAAATATCTCTTATTCATTACCAACTCATATATTACAATATTTAGGACGATAAATAAGTTCACATTGTTATGATGTTTTATAATCTGGTCATAACTGTGTTTTCAATTGGTTTTGGTCTTTTACACATGTTAAAATTTTTCATATATATTCTTTATGATTGATAAAATTCCTATGTGGATATTTTTGAAGAATTTTTAATAAATGTGTTTAAAAATTCTCTTTTATTTCTAAATGATTATACATATTTGTTTTTGGATTTTATGACATTCTTAAAAAAGGGTGATTAATGGTGTGTTAGGGAATATGATTTAATGTTATTTATAGGTATTATGATATGTGTTATGTTATTCTTCATCTTGTCCATTATTTAGAATCATAGAAACCTTGTGTATCTAAGTGGAAGATCAAGAAACATTTGTTATTCTAGTCACAATGATACACTGACAAATGTTCTATTATGAATGAAATGTTGAGGTTATGTGGAGTGCTACCAGGTAAGGATACGTTTTGGGAATTCATAATATTATATGTTATTAATGAAACCAATAGGTCATAATATGTATCTAAATGGTTATTTATATAATTGTGGCACTATAACCTATTTTATGTCACATTATTTATTATTTTGTAGGTGTTATCCATAATGGGGTGGAATGTTTATTGATTTTAGTAGAAATGTAACTAATACGAACATCCTCATTTTCCACCCAACAAAACTGATATGTTCACAATTATCATTCATTTTCCTCCATTCGATCATGTATTCCATTAATATTTTGAACAAACCTGAAACCTCTACCAAACCATTAGGTTTCTATAAATATAATCAATTATATTATCCCTTGATAATGGGGAACTATACTATTATAAATCCCATGAAATAATTTCTAAATCAAGATTCTCATCCAGGGTAATCTAATATATTCATTATAGTCCTCAAGAATTTTATCCTCTTTATTATATCTATGTAATGGATAATTATATAGTTTATCAATTGAGATATCATATGTAATCTATATATATCCAATTCATAACAAAATCCTCCCCTCCAAATAGTTAAAAATTTATATAGTGAAAATAAATTATGTTCCTCTAAACTATTTTAAGAAAGAACCATAAAGGGATTATCTTCTATAAATACCAAATTTAAATAATAATAATGAATCATTAATGAATGATGTATTCATATGAAATAAAGGTGTAAAAATAATTTATTATTCTATATGATATTCAAATGTCCACAATCGATCAATGATAAATAACCTTATAATGAAAAACATTCATTTTAACTACACTATGGTAAAAGGTACTTCAATAGTTCATATTAGATGACCATAAATGTAATGGGGGTTCTCATAAAATAGAAATTAAACCAATGGTTTATTTTCCCCATATAAAGTCATGTAGGAGTCCCATTTAAAGGGATAAATTTGATCTCCATAATATATATCATGTCCATTTATAATGTAATATTTATATTGTCTAGTTCTGTTACATTAAAACATAGAGTAATTAATAAATAATAATGATAATGAACCTCTTATACTCATAGTATTTTTACCAATTAGTATTAGTAATCAATTTCATTCCTGTAATGAGTATAATGTATTTTCACCAAGAAAGCTTTTCACAAAGAAACATAAATTTACAAGAGAGTTTTTTAACATCCTAAATAATTATTAAATATTAATTTTATTTATTTATTAATATTTATGAATTCTATATTAATAATACATTAAAAGGGATTCTATGTATGATAGCATACATGACACGCAATAATGGGTCTCTCCAAAATCATATATTACACACAAGACTGAGTTATACTGAAAAATAATATATTTTTAATATTATTATATTAAATAGTAGTTAAAGCATATCCATTTAATTTTCAAGAATGAATTTCATGAACTATTTTATGTTTATAATTTTTTATTATATGTTTTTTACATTCACGAAGAAATTATTGAGGTTAAAACGTGAATAATAAAATAATAAGATAGTAGAATTCTACTTCTTCCAAAAAACAATTTACCGCCTTTAGAGGGTGAACCATATATAAATGTGGTTTTTTCACTTTTATAAGATAAATTTGGCCAAATAAACATCTTCTTCAGAAGTAGGACATAAAAAATTAATTTTTATAAAATTTTGGTATCTTCCCAATAAGATTCATATTTTAATGAATAGTGAAAAATAATGCATTTTAATTCATAAATATATTTTCATATAATTGTTTTGTATTGTTATGTTATAATTTTAATGAGTTTTTAAGTATATTTAGAATATTATTTTATCATTTAATCCAATGTAGGCCATTGGATGTTTTTTAATAAAAGTGGTGACATGAATTGGTCACCAAATTCAAGCCCCAATAGACTTTATTTTAAACAAGAGTAATATTGAAAATATGAGGTGAAAAGAAGTTACAGTAAGATGAATTGAGATAAGTAAAAACCAAATAAAATCATGTAAAATATAGAAAAATCTCAAGAAGAGAAAAATAATCAAAACAACAGGTTATCAACTGTTCCATGAACTCCAAAAAGGGTTGTGATGTCCTTGGGGATTCCACTAATCAAACCAGTCTGAAGTGAACCCAATGCATGTAAAACATTTCTTCTCAATGAAATTTATTTCTATCAATATCACTACTAAATAGTTTTTATTGTAAAATTAATTGTTGAAATGAAACCATATAAATACTTTAACACACTAAAATCACCATTTATATATGAGAACCAATAAATGTTTGGATCAATTAATTGTTGAGAACGAAGACTAGAATTTCAATGTCACTATCCAGGAGAATCAAACGATGTAGTTCAAGATTCCAATATAGATAAACCCACATGTAATATAATAAACTCAAAAAATTCAATGCCAACAATATTCCCCACATCCATTTTTTATAATGAACACCCAAGCATAGTGATAAAGTAGGATCATCCTATCTATAGTAGGATTTGAAAGTGAAAAGACATTTATATTCACATATAATGTCTCTAATGTTTTGATTCAGAATATTATTGTATTAATATACCATTATGATGAACATATACATTCAAATTTAAATATATGTCTCAGCGAAAATTGATGCATTGGTGTATTTTTTGAATATAATTTCATTCTGTTTGTTCATCCATACATTATCTACTTCTCTCACATCATCCATCTCCACAATCATATAGGCATATTTTTATACAGGTTCATTATTTGGATTGTAATCTTACTTTTCTAATGATGTAGGTACAACATGTTTAATAATTACCAGTTGTTTTGGCCTGTCGGGGTTTACCTTCCTAGAGTAATCAAATGATATTGTAATTATTTTTCTCTCAAGAATGGAATAGTACATACATTTTATAGTATTTTTATTATTTTGGGTAATGTATCCATCATTATCCATTATCCTGTTCTCCCATTCCTAGCACGTGATATCAAATATTCTTCTTCAATTTGATTATTTTGATCATCCTACTCCTATAATGAATCATCATAATCTGAGAGGTCACTATGTTCCACGTACTGTGTAACATGTGATTCAATATGTTTCTCTTGATCCTCCACCTGATTTGGAGGTTTAGTGCTAGTACATGTCGTAGAAGGGTGGATATCAATGAAGATTGAAGTTCATTTTTTAGAAGAATTATCATTATTTATCAAAATCACTTTGTTTGCATCACTCTTCTACCTTTCATTAGATTAACTATGGGGACAACATTAGCCATGTGATAATCATTAGTCCCATCAAGATAAGGATTATGATTTTTTTCTACCCATGTTTCTATTATGTTATTAGTTTCAGACATAATGCCACATTCCTTCAAAGAAAGTAAATGATTGAGGTAAGAAGGGTAATAATCTTGAAACCTATCATAAACAATATCCTGATATAATACATCATCACAATTTGAAATCAGTATTTGAGGGGGAAGATATTATGAGACTTAAATTTCAACATAAATTTGAGTTATAGATGGTCTTTAGAGGTTCTTCATTGCACAATATATGTTTAATAGATTACTAATTAGTGTAGATATTGGAAACATGAGAGATTTTTTAAATAAATGTAGTGGTAGTATAGGGAATCCAATCTGAATAATAACAATGGGAGACTCTAAATAAGGATAGAAATCATGGGTCAATTTTATAATTATAATAGAACAACCCCCAAAAATCTATGATCATTTCTCCCATAAATTTTAATAGTTATCCTCTGAAGAAAAGTGAAAAATGACATTGTAGGACCTGAATAGCCCGATATGAAAACTTGTAAAGCATCTGTCGTCAAGTGAGGTTATTATGAATTTCAATGATGGTTGGTTATTAAAAAATTTCCCAACAAGAACAAAGCGTATATCTGATGCAAGAATATTTACCTCATTTTTTGAGAACGGGATTTCTGGTTGTCCATGGTGATGGAAATTCTTTGGATAAAGGTGTAGATATTGAACCTCGACATTATTTGAGCAAGGAACAATGTTCTCAATCGATATTCTGGTGACCATATCTGTGAAGCATCTCCAATTAGAAGTACGATTCCATTCATGTTGTGTTAGGTTTCAGACTTATATCGACCTCTCCATATTTATGAGTCTTAGTATTAGTGATTTTAAAATCTCAATGGAATTAATTTCAAATTAATAGTATATATAACCATGTGACAATCTTTTGAAGGTTTTTAATTACTAAAATCCCATTTTCTCATTCAGATAATGGGATTAATTTTAAATTATATTTTCTTCCTTAAGTGAATTATATTTTCCAAAAATAACACACATGATTTTAATTAGTATAAAAACGTGGTTTAATTGGATAGAAGTTATTTTTGTGTGAAATAGCGACATTAAAATTATATTTACCACGGTTAAAGTTTAAAATTGATAATTAAGGGTATAAATAAAATCTAATAAAATAAAACTACACTGACAATTTTCTGAATATCATTGGATGAGATAAAACATACAATGAAAAACCTTAGGTGGAAATGTTTGCCTTTGGAAGCCACTTGGTTGTGATTATGAAATTTGTAACCTATAATTTAAAGTAATGGAAAAAATATCATAAACATGACTCTTATTACTATATAAATTGTAATATGTTGTCATGTAAGTTATCAAATCTACTATATATAGAACATAGAAATATTAAAATATGACCTAAATTCTGATAATATATTTAAAATTTTTGTACTTATATAATTGAATTTAATCATGACACAATGTTGATGGAAGAATCAATATATTCTAAGAGGACTAAAATAAATTATATTTATAATATTAAAATAAATATAATTTTCAATTTTCATTACAAACATGAATTTTCATGTTGATTATGACATGTCGGGATTGATTTAATGATTTTTTTAGAATGAATGATTTTTATTGGAATTTTATAAAACATTAAGGTATAAATAGTGTCAAAATTGATATCATTCATAACATATTATATAAAATATTTTAATAAATGTTATTAAATACATAAAAATCTAAGTGTAAACAAAAATGTTAGTATAATTCATAATATGTCATAAAAGACCCATTTTATGGTTATATGAGAGATATGACATTAGAATAACGTGCAAAGTGTAAATAACATGGTATCATGGTCCGATTAAAATGGGTTAAATTAGGGTTAAACGAAAAATATAAGGGATAAAAAAATATTCCAAACATGTATAATTTTAATTTTATGAAATAGATTTGACTTAAAATCATCATATTTTTGTAATAAATGATTTTAGGACCATTTTAACCGAAATTTAATTTATATTAATTTAATATATTAAGAGTTCCTATGGCTGCACCTCCCCTATCCAATAAAAAGGTTCCAACAATTTTCTAAATGTCACACTTAAAAAGCCTTTTTATAAGAAAATATCTACCCGGAGCTCTTAATAAAATCACTCCCCACTTTCTTGAGGCATTAGTTTAAACAAAACACCCTTTTTATGTGTTAAGATATTATTTAAGGGTGATTAACCAAAGAAGAGATATCGTTTTATTTAAGTAGTTCTGGTTTATTTATACTTCCACATCCTAAAAGTTTCCTTCAAAAGATAGAAGATAATAGCTCTATAATCCCTAATATACTAAGATGTTATTATGTTAATAAAATCACCTAAATCTATCTCAAATTCCATCAATGGTAAAAGAATTAATCATTCACACGTACGTGTGAACTATCACCTCTACGAACTGATCTAAATTAATTTTTCCTTTACATCTATCCAAATTTGTGATATTGATGGATTAAATTCGTATATATGATATTAATAAAAAATTTATCATTTCAATAGAATAATATTTTAATTATGTTATTACTTTCCATGATCATAAAAATGATAACGTCATTCGTGCGTACATGAGAACTATCACATCGACGAAGCGATGTGAATCATTTTTATTCACCAAATCACTTGTATGATATATATTAGTATATATAAATGAATATTATGATGTTAATTATATTATTAAAATTAAATAATTATAAAATAATAATTATATTTTTTCCATGATGATCACTGAGAAATGAATACATTACTCATTTGTATGCAAGACCTACCATCTCCATGATTATAACATTGTTCAATTTTCATACCATAAATTAATGGTTAAATATAAAATGTATAAATTATGTATAAAATTTAATAATAAGTATTAATTTATTTTTGGATGTGATGGAATGATGACCACATCGACTATTGACATCATACAATGTTTATTTCAGACTCAACTACCGAATATCGACAAAACATCTGATAAGAACATAAATAATTATGTAACTATATTACATGATAATAAGTAATGGAAAAATAATAATGAGTTGTAAATAGTTCTCAAGGAAATATAAATTATCCCGTTTTTATAATTTGTTATGATAAATAACATACAAGACGATTCAGACTCGATGTGAGGGATTTTGTCTCAATCGCCATCCATGGAGGAATTTCTTGAAAATATGGAACATTTATTCTTTTTTATGGGGTATATATACCCACTATGGCATTTCATATCCCAAATTTATCAATAATAATTATACTCATTGTTTTGTAAATTTTATTAATTCATGGATAATATGAATTAAATGTTCAATGTTGTATGGGACACCTTAAAATTTTAATGATTTAATTATCAAATCTGTTCATCACAGTATTAATTTACATATTTATTTATATTGATATAAAAGGATTTTACATGACATATTATTTATATTTTTAATTTCATTCAATGTTTTGAAAAGTAATATTTCAATATGAATCCTTTTAACTTCATTTGAAAATGATAAAAGTAATTTCATTCTTTTATTTGACAACAATGACCTTTTCATTGCAGTAAATGTTATTTCATACATGGATACCTCTATCATCATTAGTTTTAAATGAAGGAAAATAAATCCCTTATTCATTTTTTTATCATGGTATTGAAAATGGATTCTTGAATTAAAATTTTATTTTTAAATGGGAATGTTTTTCATATTGGATTTTAGGATATTTCCAAAAAGGGTTTTCTGATGAATGTGTTCTATTAATGAAATGGAACCTGAGCATTATATGAAATGGGTTAGCCCGAAACAACTTATACAAAGAGTTATAACCCCATTATAACTCACAAGTGATTCTGTTATAGATTGAATGAAAGGATTATCCCCATTATAGATCACGTATGAGCCCAATATAACTTATACAAACAGTGATCTCTATTATAGATCTCCAACTCATTGGGTAATAATAATATTGGATACTGGCCATAATGTGATTTAAATTTATTGGGGTTTGAAATGGTTTTATTTATATGATGATATGTGTAGCCTAAATTACATTTAATTTTATTCTATTGGTTTTAGTGTTTTTCATTGATAAAAAAGTAAGATAGTTAGTCATGTGCAAGTGTATTGTTTCATCCACTCAATGAACATTAAAAGGGTTACCATTTTTTAACAAGAATAATTTTTTATTGTTATTTTTATGTCCCTGAATGATATTTTTTTAACATCACATGTTTTTAAATGCCTTTACTAGATTTTTGGGAGAATATAGTAAATGGTGGAATAAAGGATATTTTATGATTATTAAACTTGAAAAGAAACCTTGTTTCTTTTGAAAAGTTTTTTTTATGGGAGAAATGGACACTATTGAATGTTTCCACATTCTATTTCTATGATTTTGTTATGTAATATAAATGATTTAATTCTCTATAGCCCTAAACCTAAGGGGATCCTTATTGTGAAATCTTGAAAGAACACATTATTATGTAATGTTTATGGATGAGGCCTTATAGTTGGTATCAATGGTTGGTTTAGATAAAGTTAGAGGTTAGGTTTGTGTTAAATTATTTCCTTTATTGATTTTAATTTTTTATTAAGTTAAAATGATGTATAATTTTATGATACAATGTTTCTTCATCTATACTATGTCTCATAAAAAATGTTTTATTCCGAATAGATAGGAAAACTGTATTTAGAAGGCATTAAGGGGGAAAACCCATCCAAATCAACAACCTCATGGGATCATAATTGGAACTGAATAGCATGTTTTAGTAATGGATACATTGAATCAGGCTATAAATAGTGGCATCATCTATGCATGATATTATCCAAATCAACTACATTGGTATATGTGAGTAGTGGAAAATTTTATGTGCAAACATACCGATTATTCAATTGATCGTCTTACCCTGTGGTAGCTGAAGGATAGATCAATAATATGGAGAATATATTTGATATCATGGGATCTTCGAAATGAAAATAGAAACTATTTCCATATATCATTTTGAACATGAAGCAGTTCATTAGTGGTCATTATTTATGAATACATTTTAGAATAATCATCTTAATTCCATGGAATGGGAAGAAATAAAGGATATTTTTCATAGGAAATATTTACTTAGGGTTGTTCAACTTATGATGGAGAATCAATTCATGGAATTAATTAAAAAATATTATGATTATGTTTCTCCATATGAAAGAAAATCACAATACATTACAAGAAAATACTTGATTTTATTCTAGACATTTGCATTAACATTTATATATTTTACATATGGCTAAAACTAATGATATGAAGAGATTTAACCTCCTCAGATTTTAAATGTTATGAATAAATGGCATGTTTTGATTATAATGTTGAATTGGAGTTTTCATGTATTTATGTTCCATTAGATTATAACAGTAAGAAATGATCAAAGTGTTAGGAAATGGAGAAGAAATAAAATACTAATTCTACAAGTAAGCCAAAAACTTGTTCCTAGTGTTGTAGAATACATTTTTGGAATGTATGTCAAGGTTTAGAAAGTGTTACTAGTTTGGTATATTTGGAAAAAAGGTTAATATGTGAAATGAAAGTGTCACGGAATTTTAAATACTGAGATAACAGATATCCAATATGTACTATGATTCATTAATTTAAATGAGTTAGGAAATTATGAAAATAAGTGATCAATGTTAATTACGTAGGCATGAAATAATTATGATTTAAATAAAAAATGTTTGGGAAATTATTTTTATGATAATATGGTTGATATTGAAGATTCTTTTGAAGTGATGGAAATTCTTGAGAGAAAGCTATGTTTTGAAGGATAACTATTATTTCCTAGGTTGAGACACATATTCTGTGGTTTTAGGTGATGAGATAATAAATCATTAAATAACTTTTTGGGAGATGATTTGCAGTGTAATGTTTATGAATGGATTATTTTAATGTGGGAGTAGGTCATCAAATTTGGAAATCATTCTTATGATATTGTTATAAATTATGGGTTCTGTGATATTTTATTAATAAGGTTATTCTCATGGATGTACATAATATTATGGGAATATTATGAGGATGTAATCGTTCTAATAAAATTGTAACACATCAAGTTAGTATGTTACCTTACGTTCTTATTCTTGGAAGTATGTGAATTCCTCAATTCTATCAAAAGGATCTTTGAAAAAATTATTAGTTTACTTTTATATATTTTATTTTAACCCATCAAATATATATGGTTTTGTAATGGATAACATTCTAAGGACTATGTTCTCTATCACTCTCTAGTATCCTTTGATATATGTTTTATCATCCATGTCCATGTTTTCTTTAGGGAACACTAGTATATGAATATCACATGTGATTTTTAACTGCAAATTATTTATTTTAATATATTGGTTTTATAGACACTTTTAAATGTGGGATTTGAAAGAAGTAATTTTTAAAGGTAAATAATTAGTTACCAATACCAAATTTAAAATTACGAGGATGAAATTTCCAAAAGTGGAGATGGATGTAACATCCCATGTAATTATAGAATAACTATTTATCATATTTATTAATATTTATTAAATATATATTAATTTTAATTTAATTTTGATTCTATGTCGAGTAGAATAACTAACACACAACAATGGGTTCCTCTGAAATCTTATAATATACACATGGCAGAGTTATATTAAAAAATATTATATTATTAATATTATTATTGTAAATAGTAGTTAATTACAAGCCTTTATATATTAGAGAATGAACATAACTAAAAATAATAGTATTAAACCGTATTTTTAAATTATTTTACATTCACCAGTAAATTTGAGAGGCTGAAAATGTGAATAAATCCAATTTCAAGCATAAAATACACTATTTATTCTAAAAATTAATTTTCCACATACAAATAGATATCCCTTTTTTAATATATTTCTATTACATATATATGATATATTTGAAAAAATAAACGTTTTATTTGGAATAGGGACATAAAAATTTTATTTGATAGAAATTTTGGTTTTTTTATTGTAAGATCCCGATTTTAATGAATAGTGAAAAATAAAGCTTTTTAAATCAAAATATCCTTTATGTATAATATATTCTAATTTATATATTATAATTTGAATATGTATGAAGCTATATTTATATTATGTTTTTGTAAATTAATATAACTTTTGTCAATGGATGTAATTTCATAATAAAATTTGATCTAAGCATTGGTCAATCTTTTGATAGTTTTTACTTTTTAAAAACCCGTTTTCTCATTTAGAACAAGGTTTGTTTTTAATGTAAGTTTTCCATATCTGGGAATTTAATTTTCAAAATATAACATAAATGGTTTTAATAATTAGGAAAAATGTTTTTTTGTGGGATCAAAATAATTATTGGTGAATTTTAACTTTAGTATTTTAGTTAACATAAATCAAGTGTAAATCCGATAAATAAGGGTAAAAATAATATTATAATAACATAAAATTACCCTAACACTTTTTATATTATTATTGGATGATATATCGGAGACCCAAAAAACACTTGGGATTAACATTTTGGCATTTAAATCCACTTGGGTGTGATTATGACATTTATAACTTTTAATTTAATGGAAGACAAAATTATCATAAACCTGAATTTTATTAGTAATTTTTTTAATATGGGGAAATACATCTGATCTCTTAAAATATAAATAATCCTTATAATGTTAAATAAATCACATACATAATTTTAACTTATTTACATATTTTAGGAATTATATAATTAAATTTAATTATGACACAATGATGATGTAATTATTGATTTATTAAAGTATAGAATAAATCATATTCATAAACTCAAAATAAATATAATTTTAAATATTTGATTCCATAAACGAATTTTATGTATGAAATTGAAATTTTATATATTTATTTCTATGTATTCATGTTTTTATGAATATAAAAAAAACATAGTTATGAATAGTTTTAAAATTCATACAATTCATAACATAAAATATAAAATACTTAACAAAAATTTATATCATCACTAAAATTAAAATAATCGAACACATTTTGAGGATAAGTCCTAATATATCATAAATGAAACTTCTATTATACGTCGACATTTTATGGTAATTGATTTATCTCATAATATGTAAATAACATGATGTCACGGTATGAGTAAAAAGGGTATAATAAGGGTTAAACAAAAAAGATAAGGATAAAAAAATTTTCAAACATAAAAATTTTAATATTATGATGGATATTTGACCCATATTCCTATTATATACGAAATAAATTATTTTGGGACCATTTTGGAAACTGAAATAAATTTATATTAATTTAATATTTTATGGGTTTCCAAGGGTGCCCCTCCCGAAATCATATAAAAAGGTGACCACTATTATCTAATAATAACACATAAAAATTCTTTTGGTTCAACCAAGATCTTCCCCAACAACTTTCTAAAATCCCTCTCTAATTTCTTGAGGCCTTATTTTATATATAACTCCCTCATTTTAGGTGTTAAGGAATTTTTCAAGAGTGATCAACCGAAGAAGAGGTATCGTTTTCTTGAAGTATTTCTTCTTTATTTTATCTAACACCTCCTTCATGTCCCCTATAACAATGATGAGATAATATCTAAAACATTTTCAATATACTGAGATGTTATTATCTTAATATTATGAAATAAATTCATCTCCACTTCCATCAAATAGGAATGGAATAAATTGTTTGTGCACAAATGTGAAATATCACCTACACAACCTGATCTAAATCCGTTTTTCATTACAGTAAATCAAGAATGGTTATAAAGATGGTATAAATTTTTATATATTATCTTCAGGAAATATTTATCATTAAAAATTAATAATATTTCAATTATTTTCATACTTTCCATTCTCATAAAAGTGATAACGTTGTTCGTGTCTATGTGTGAACTATAACCTCTATGAAACGATGTGTATCATTTTTATTCACCACATCACATGTTTAATATATATTAGCATATTTAAATTTCTATTTTAGGTTAATTTTATTTTTATAATTCTATAATGACTAAATAATAATTAAACTATTTCAAAGTTGATTAATGAAAAATGGACATGTTATTTATGCGTACGTATGACCTACCATCTCCATGATTATAAAGTTTTTTATTTATCATACCATAAATGAATGGATTGATATAAAAAGTATAATTGATGTATAAATGTGGTTATTATGTTATGAATTTATTTATGTTGGTTATGGAATTATGACCCAATCGACTATTAACATTATATCATGTTTATTTTCAACTCAAGTATAAAATATCTATAGAACATTTGATATGAACATAAATAATTATTTTGTTGTTATTACAAGATAATAAATATTATAAAAATTATAATTAACATTAAAAAGGTCCTCATTTAAGTAGAAATTAACCTACATTTATACTTCAAGATGATATTGAATGTACGAAATGATTCACACTCGAGGTATGGGATTTTATCTCGATCTTCTTTCAATAATAATTTTTTTTGATAATATTAAACTTTAATTTCATATAAGATGTATATAGAGACACTATTAAATTTGATATCCATATTTCATCCATAATATTTGTATTAATTTTTTGTATAAATGTATTAATTCATAGATAATATGATTTAAATGTCCTAAGAGGTATAATATACATTGAATGTTTAATGATTTAATTTTAAAATATCTATTTCATGATATGAATTTTAATATTTATTTAAATGGTTATAAACATATTATAAAGTAAATTTTCTCTCTATCATAAATTTAATTAAATATTTCAAAAAATAATCTTTTTATATGAAGTATATAACCTTCTCTACAAATCAATAAAAGGATTTTTTTTCTTGTATACGACGACAAGAACTTCTCTGATGCCATAACAATTATTTGATATATGCTTTACTCTATAATACATAATGTTTATAAAAAGAAAATAAAACCCTAATTCCATTTTTGGTATGCTGGAATTGAAAATTGATTCTTAAAATGAAATGACATTCTTATTGGGAAATTATTTTCATAGGGGATTAGAAGATGTTTTGAAAAAGGGTTTTGTGACAAACATGTTTTATTCAAGAAATGGTACTTGAGATTTATAAGAAATATGTGAGAATAATACAACTTATACAAAGGGTTTATCCCTATTATTACTAATAGGTGAGACCGTTATAGCATATACTAATGTAAAATCCTCTTTATAGCTCAGGGGTGATGCAAATATAACTAATTCAAAGGATGATCACCATTATAGATATCCAATCCATTGCATATTAATAATATTGGAAGTCAACCATATATTTATTCCAATTGGAATGTGATTGAAAGGTTTTTAGTTATATGATGATCTATGTCACCTAAATTATTTTTAATTACTTTCTATTGGTTTTAGTGTTTTTCATCAACAAAAAATTTTAAATTTAATTCATGAGAAAATGTTTTGTTTCATCCACTCAAATTAAATTTAATATTTTACCATGTTTTATCTAGTATAATATAATTTATTTATTTTCCTATACCTTATAGAGGTTTTTTTGCTCATATCATGGTGTAAAAAATTATCACTTGATTTAATGGAGAATAAAGTTAATGATGGAATCAAGGAAAACATATGATGATTAAACATGAAAAGAAACCACATTTATTTTTAAAATATTTTGTGTTATGAACGAAATGGATACTGTTGTAAGTGTTCAATTTTTATTTCTATAACATTTTTTTAATATTTATAGCCTAATTAACTAAATACCTAAAAAAAGATACACAATGTAAATTCATGACATAACACATTATTATGTAATGTTTAAAAATGTGTCCTTATATAATTGGACTATTAAAGATGATATATATTCATAGGGTTGAATCTTCAATCATGTTATTATATAAAATTTACAATATTCACCACCCATTGTGATTGATAGGGAAACAATCGTTGGAAGGGAGAAGAATTAGTAAGGATATGAATAAAAGAAAGTGACATAGAAAAAAATAAATTATTAAAAACTGTTTCATTATTAAATGATAATTGTATTTTAAATAATCATAGATTGATGTAATTTATCTTCACAATTAATAATATAAATCAATTCTATAATTACATGGATAATATAAAATGATGATGATATTTATTCCTAGGAAGCATTTTTGGGATATGAGTATATCTTACAAATTTTAAGATCAATTAAAAACCCCAACCGATTTATCATTAATTCATGTGTATATAGTATAAATACCATATTATTAATAAATAATAAAATAAAAATTAATTCATTATATAAAACACAAAATAATGTTGTATTAATACCACCCAATCACATTAACTCACCGAATGAACCATTTTTTATTAACATGATAGTATTGTTACACCCTATCCTGAAAATGCACCATTATTTTAATTATTTTATTCTTTTTTAACAAATTTGTTATGTGCACAAATTGGTTTTTGTTCACGTTCTTATTGGGAATAGTTTTTCATATTTTGATGGTCTTTTTGGTGTCGCACAGTTAGTCATCATGGTTAGGGAAATAGTGTGGTGCCCGTTCGACTTGGCTCGGTCATTTGACATAACAATTCAGCACATCATCCACGTTGATTCCAAAAATATGAGGCCTTCTCCAAGTACTCGTGTGGGGATTCTAGGCTTTGTAGTGGATCTTGAATGGTTTGTGTACGGTTGGGAAAATTGTGCGGCCAAACCGTACAGATTTCAAAGGATTTAAAATTTGGATATTTATTTTTTTTAATTTTCATTTGATCTTATACATTTACCATCATTTGATCCCCTTTCTCAATGGTGTGTCATATGAGCCACTCATCCATAACCTCTGTTATTTTTTTGCTCCCTCTCTCTTGGATCACTCCTCATCCAACGATTCCCCCTATTTCTTTAGGGTTTGTGGCCAGAAACTCCACGGTGAGCCCTCTTAATTTCTCTTCCTCCATTTGTTCTGATTTTTCCCTCTCTGTCACCCGTCCCAGGATTAGAAGAACCCTAGGGTACTATGGGGGTCTATTTTTGATGCTTTGCTTCCTTTCTTGGGATTTCAACGGGTTCCTGGGGTCTCTTCCTTCATGGTTCGAAACACGCTATTGGATAAAAGATGATACAAACCATTTCACTTCATCGTTCATATGTTAAGGTGTGGTTTATATGGTTGAATTTATATATTTCGTTTTATTTGGAGCCTCTAGTAATTATTAGATTCCTATACATCATTGTAGTGTGTCATGGCCATCGCGGTGTGGGTTATATTCATTGGTAGCAACAACATGTATCTATATACATGAGAAAGCATGTATATATATGTATCATCCTTGCACATATTGCATCATGGCATTGAGAATATGTACTTTGGTCAAAGGTTATATATATACATATGAAAATGTATGTACATGTAGGTAGAGTGGTCTCAGGTTTCCATCATCTAATGATGTGTGTCTTGAGGTACATCCCTTATGCCATGATCATTAAAAATAATTTCTATTATTGAATTGTGTTATTTTAAAAGTATGTTTTTTAATATTTTATAAAATTTATATTCAATATATATATGTACATATATATCATTTTTTATGATTTAATAGATGTTTTTAACGTGAAATAGTTATTTCCAAAGATTTGTGACCATTTGGATGGGTTTTTTTATAAATTTATAATGAAATCATTGATTTTCAAAATAGTTCCAATGTGTTTTAAGAGTAAATGGGTTGTATTGTGATTTCAAGGTTAACTGGTATATTGAATTTTTTAGAAGTATTACCTTGTTGTAACCATGGTTTTAACCATATTTCAAATCTGTGGTATGTTGTTTTTTAGTAAAAAATTAAAATTGATTTTGAAAATTATATGTATTTGGTGTTTAGGTGTTCTAAAATGAAGAGTATTTTTTTAAGTAATTTTGGTTGTTTGGCTCATTGAGAATGATTTTTGATGGTGGAAAACCCATCATCTGATAGACCGCCCTTTCTTTATAAAAAATGATGTGTATGTAAAGTGTGTGAATGAATTTTTGTTCCTAGTGAAGAGTCTTTTGAAATGTTGTGTGATTTAGAAACAAATGATGCACTTAAGGTGTGAGGTTGGTGGTGAACACTGGAAATTTTTTAGATAACAAATGTGATGTGTGTATGTGTGTTCATTATCTTATTGATAAAAAATCACCACCATTTAAAATAAAACACATTAGTAACCATGGTTTCTATGTGGGGGAACAAAGACTAGTACACTACATGAATCTGAAGTGGTTCATCCTTGGAGAATCTAGAAGGATTGATGCTATAACACTATATAAATTACTATTATAATTGGTCACAACTCAAATGTTTTAATGTTTCTCCTCTCTATTTGATCATGCTTTAGGATGATGTTTAGTGTTGTCAATATTCGATATTCCACGGAGGTATGAGGTCTCCCATGTCCCACTTTCACTAGTTTCCTATAGGTATTTCCCAAGGTGAGTGTTTGAATCTTGATAATCGTATTGTAATTTTTATTTCAGTTGTTTCATACTTGATGTCTGATTTGAAAAAATAATATTTTAATAAATATTGGTTTACATTAATTATGGAATGTTAATATATGTATAGACACTATTTTGAAAATGTATTGGAAGAGAAGTTATATCCAATAAAATGAAAACTTCTTAAAGGATTTTGAATAGAATGAAGAACAACATTTTATTATTTATTAATTTCATACAAGATTTTTTAGGGTTTATTATTAAGTGTAATGCCATAGGGCGTGGTTATACCTAGGATTTCCTAATAAGAATCTCGCTGATCATGCCTAAATATTTTTCAGTTTTGGGATCCCTTAATTTTAAATCGCTATTGGTGAGAGTGTGGTTTATATTCCCTGGTGACCCACAAGGTCATTTATGGAATGTCTGTTTGTTTAGTTTAATTTTTTTTTACCCTTTTCTAGTTTTTTTGTTTTTTATTCATTTATTAACCATTTTTTGTGAGCTATTTGGACCCCAACTACTTATTTTCATGCTCTTCACTATTTCCCAGACCGTGGTAATTGGGGATGCCCTTCGGGCCATTCCGCAGACCGGCTTGGTTGACTGGTTAAGGGTCGACCAAGGTTGGTTCATGAAAAGTGTGACGTAAATCAAACAACTCAACCTACTTCAAATCATTCCCAAAATCCAATATTATAAGGAAAAATGTCAATGACCAAAAAATATAATATAAAAGGAAAAAATCTGAGCGAGTGTGTGTGTTTTTGGGTTTTTATCAGTGCATGTATATTTATAACTCTATATCAACCCTTCCTTGTAGTTGGAGAAAATGATTATATTTCTACTATATTCTATCGAAAACATATATCTAATGATGTATGTGATCATGTTCAAAAGGGAATCATGAAATGTGATGGTGGATGGAGGAAAAATGCCAACAAATTTTGATTGATGTTGGAATACCACAAGATTGAGTCTAAGTGATTTTTTATGTTTTTGAGTAGGCCCGTGGTGATATTTAGATAAGGATGAAGGTAGATTCAATGATCGCATGATTTATAATAAGTGAGACCACACAAAATAAGAATGAAAACATTAAATTATGATCGATATTGTAGTGGAGTAATGTGATTGCATGAAAGGGTCAAGTAAACATATGGTAGAATATAGAAACCTCATGTTATGATGATAAAAATCCTCAACAAAATCACAACACATTTAGGAACATCTGAGTTAGGTGATAAGATACTTCCCCATGAGTATGTATATGAATTTATCAATATAAACATTCATATTTCCCATGATATATAAAATTTTATATGTCTTATTTACTTTTGAGTGTTGATTACTTCTTTGGTTAGTATATATTTATGTTATTATATTACATTCCCATGAGTTCTATTGTATTGATGAAACTGTTTAATCATTTCGGTTCCATTATCAATGATATTACTTCATTCCCACACAAAATTTATTATGAGAATTATATATTTTATCATTATTTGTTTAATTATTCCATTTTTGTAATTAGTTAATATATTGGATACTTCTGGTGTTTTTTCTTTTTATGGTTTATTTCTCTCCTCATAATTTTTTAAAATGGGGATTCATATAATTATTAAAAAAAATTTGATTGAAATCAATAATTTTATTTGGATTTCTTTTTATTAAACCATTTGAGCATGTCTCTTGATATTTACTTTGGAAAACAAATATATATATATTAATGTGTGGATTTTTTCTTATATTCCTATATATGAAATTATTTAACTTGATTAAGATGTAAGTATAATATGTGGATGTACAATAATCTGGTATTATATTTCTATACATTTATATCTTTTAATATTGTTTTTCTATTTCCTTTTATGGGGTTGTATAATATGCAACAAAAACTTACTGTAAAAATCAATATATTGTAGTGGTTAAAACCACAACTATATTTGGTAACCACTGTTATATGTAGTAAAAAGATTTAAAAGATTTAATGATATTCTCTATAATATTATTATTTTCACTGGATAAAATCATCTCTTATACATCATTAGGTTTTAAAATAATTATACACCACAAAAAATTAATTACCACTACTGATACAACATTTTGTGACCCCTCTAAAGAACCACATCCAAATTAGAGACAAATATTCAATTTGGATGTTTACACAAACATTTTAGGGGGTTTCCAAAAAAAATATACTAATTTAGGGGAGTTTAAAAACAATATATAATTAAAAAATAACTACTATTAAATTACTACAAGACTGTACTAAATACTTAATTATTTTAATATAATTGATTTATGGGTCTTAAATACTACTATATGCGGTCTTAAAAAATAATCATTCTGAGATATTATATATCTTTTGTCAAATGATCATCATTTTTTATTTGAATATATTTTCAAATCATATGAAATACAATTTCATCTCATGTTTTATATATGATAATATAATTTATTTTATTCATAGTAGAACTCACTATAGATGATGTTTTGTGGGATTTAATATCTCTATTCAATTCATTGGTTATGGATTTATATCTCTTAAGAAATAATGCTATGATTGTATATATATTTCACAAATAAATCTTGAAATGTATTATCTTTCACAAAATGAAACATTGGAATTTTTCCACAATATAAAGCATTGGAATTTTTTTTTTCACCCTATAATGAATAGTCATTATTATATTTTCCAAGATGAAGAGCATATTTTTTTTACAAAACATCAATCCTAACAAATTTTTATTAAAAATTATTTTTGGGAATGATTTTCAGAACATGTAGATTTTGAATTTTTGTTATGATCAGAAAAAGGAACATATGAATTTTTTCCATAACATGAATCAAGTGAATTTTGTTTTTTTTAACATTTGGTGTTCAAATTTAATTTTATAACATTTTTTCATTTCTATTAGTATATGTTCAATCAAATTTTATTCATTATACATGGTTTTATGGTCCATGTTACATTTTGAGGCCATATCCCAATGATTATGATCTATGTATAATGTGTATATCTCTTGATTCCACACTTTTTTCCATGTAATATGTTTTTCATTTTAAATTTCATGTCATATTATCATGAAATTTTTGAAAAAAATTATTTTTTCCAAGTCTTCATAAATATATATTCCTTCCTTTATAATGTTTTCAAAATTATTATGATTTAAGCCTTCATAAAATGTTGATATGTCTTCATTTATTATTATTTTGAGAACATCATTTTTAATTTATTATTACCCATGATGTAATTATTATAACTACTTATGTGATGTCTAAAATCAGATATAGTGTGGTTCTAATGGGGAAAATGTGAAAAATAATAAAAAATACTTCACCTATATAATGGGAACTCAATGACCCTAAAAATTCAATTCATAGCGATATAAATATATTTTTTGAGATAAACATTTTATCTTCATGGAATATAGAAAAAATATGTTAATATTAGTTTTTTATAATCATGATCATCTAGAGAATACATTTCCATTGGGAGTAGGGGGATTTACGATATATTCATTTATTATTTGCATAAATTAGAGGTTTTCTCAGTTGACTTAATAGCCCAATATAATTTATAATTTATTTTAATAGGTTTAAAATTTGGGATGATATGATTAATTTGAATCAATTGAAAATAATAAATTATGGATAATTTATTAACCATATTATATGCTTATTACGAAGACACATCTTTAACCTCATTTAGTTTGTTAAAGTCAATTCTAATAATATTAAAATCATGTTGATATTCATGAGTTATTGATTGTGTAATATAAAATTATTCTTATTTACTAACTAGTATCACCTCAATAACACCCACCATATATTCATTATTAGAAATATTCAAATTATATTTATTGATCTCATCATTTTAAATTACATAAATCATGTCATACTCGTCCTTCCAATTAGTCACATTATATTTTTCTATTTATAGAATCCTCTTCTACTTAATGAGTAGTTTTCCATTATAAAAAACATCTAATTCATTATGAATCGTATACTTGATCTCTATTCTTTCCTATTCAACATTGCAACTATAATTACAAACCCTTTTTTGAGAGGTGTCATAATTTTTATTTCATGTTTTTACTAAATTATTAATTATTCATAAACATATTCCATATATTTCAATATAATTTTTCAATTACTACTATAATATTTCATAATACTAATACCTCATTTATTATTCAAGGGTTTCTTATCGTCATCCAGTCATATGGATTCTACCACCCTCATCTTTAGGGAAATTATGTCAAATATTTCAATTAAATTAAATTTTTTTCAACATGGTGGATGTTTGAATACTTATCTTCACATTCCATGTTTAAACATCAATGATGGGAATGAAATAATTTTATTGATGTTGTTATAAATTTCCCCAACTTCAGAATCATTTAGTCATAAAACATTTTGGCCATGCATGATTATTTAATTTCTCATGGATTTGAAATCCATAACATTATTGGTATTTTTCATGAATGGACTTTTTTTCATAGATCATAATAAAAATTAATATTGTATAATTATTCTAGAAGACTATTTTATATATCTTGTAAACCTAATACATAAGGAAAAAACCATTATATAAAATTTAACCATATTTTTTCAATAATTTTATAATCATTATACTTTTCCTTATTTACATATACATTTTTGAAAATGCATTGTATCTAGTGAAATAATTAGCAATATTTTCATCAAGTATTATTTTAATATTTTCCCAGAAAAAGATATAATTCTTTTCGTCATACTATTTATTTCCATTATAAATTATTTCCAATTTATTGCAAATTTAA
The DNA here is from genome assembly GCA_963277665.1 of Viscum album. Taxonomy (NCBI): domain Eukaryota; kingdom Viridiplantae; phylum Streptophyta; class Magnoliopsida; order Santalales; family Viscaceae; genus Viscum; species Viscum album. The sequence goes on along the minus strand of OY728151.1, from coordinate 1,442,812,203 downwards.
TGTGTAGATTATAAACCCATGATATTTATGTTTAATGTTTTTTAAAGAGACATAAAAATGAAATTAAATTTCTTTTTTAGAAACAAATTTATTTCATATATCAGATTATTACATATGAGAAAACATTTGAATGGGATTATATAACATCATTGTTAGATATATTAATTCATATAAAAGAGTTAAAATATATGATTAAATTTTATTCATACGACTATAATTGTTCATTGTTCATAATTAAAATTAATTCTATTATTTACATATTTCAATTTATAGACCCATAACATGTTCTTTGTTCTGAGATTCAAAAATATTATTATCTCATGAAAAAAATTTATATCATATTTTAGTCATTTTCCACTAAGAGGGGGGTGGGGGTGAATCAGTGTAATAATATTTGTATATATTGTTTTATAATTAACCTCTATCCTAGGAAAATGTCATAATATATTATATGTTATGTTACTCAGTGCTAATAAAATTTAGGATGAAAATAATAAAAAGAGGGAAAATATGAATTTACATGGTATAGCCTCAATATAAGATCCTACAAATTTTCAGGACTAGTTAGATTACACAATCTTGGTCACTCTATTTAAACCAATGTTGTTACAATAGAGATGTTTTGGACTCTATAAGCACATTATCTGTAATTTTCATTATTTTAATGTACCACTACAATATGGGGCATACAGTTATAAACTACAAATATATGAAATGAAAAAAGAATGATATAATAGTTCACATAGTTACTTCAATACCATTTGAAATAGATATTCTTCAACAATCCGTAATCATAAAATAATTTTCATTAACAATGGTGCAATAAGAGTTTTCTTGGTGTGGAGCCCTATCATCACTATCCTTAAATAGTTATATAAATTTATTCATACATTTATGGACACTAAATTAAATCATATCACGTATCAAAAGTAAACTCATTGTGTATTTTATGAATTCCCTAATGATCAATATAATAACAAAATATTTTAGTCTTAATGTTATATTAAAAATAATATTATATTGACAGCATGCAGCACACAAAACATCATGTTTTTGGGTTTATTTTAATAATATTTTTTTCCAAATCAATGAATTTATTTTTAAAAACTAAACTCTATATTTATAATGATCACATAAAATTTTTTTAATTACACCACGCTAATTTTTTTAATTATTAATAATAACATTTGTTAAAATTTAGTTACCACAAAATGAGGTATAATTGGTTAAAATGACTAACTCTAAAACAATAAGGGTTAAAATTACCAAATATATATATTTAAAATATTGTTTGGTAATATTTCTACCCTATATAATATCTTATTTTACTACATGTCATTATGTTTTTTTTATAGAGTAATATTTCAATACATATTTCTATTTTCAAAATGTTCTTGTGTGCACTCTCCCACACTTATAAAACAATAACACATCTCTTCCTTAGATCACAACTGAATAAACACATATCCTTGCAATTAATTGAAGAGATCATTTCAAAAACATATCTTTATGTCATAGAGGTATTTATAGTAACATAATTCCATCTTATTATTCATTTATCTATAAATATAAGTAGGTTATCTGAATAAGTGGTATAATTATTAATCGACATTTATTTATGATTATTTTTACCCCATTCAAGAGAAGCTTACCCATTTTGATTTAATAAAATAAAATGACAACATATAAATAAATTTTATACTATTTATTTCATAAAAAATTTCATCTATTTGTACAAAAATTTGAAAATTAAAACCACATTCATGTGTACATGTGGACCACTTCCTCATGAAGATAATGTATATCATTTTTTAATACAACCTCTTATTTCTTGTAATAAACGATCGATCCAAAAAAATATTTTGATATATATATATATATATGTATATATCAGATTTAGGGAATAATTATGAATAATTATATAAAATATATCATTTATCCCCATACATTTCCACCGATATAAAATTGATGATATGGCATGGGAGTATATGTGGACACCACCTATATTTAGTGATGTTATTCATTTTTAATGGCCACCATTAATTGAAAAATATTAATATGTAATTATTTAATTAATATGATATTTATATAGATATAAACATTATGGAGATGATGGAACCAAGATAAATATACAAGGCCCATAACTACCAAATTTAAATATATAAGATACACAAAGGAATTAACACATTAAATGATAATGCAAATGAAATATTATTATCCAAATCGTTACAATTTTTTAAAATAAAACCTTTTATTTTATTATTTATATTATAATAATTATTTAATTGAAGTAACAAAACATTAACATTATTATAATAGTGTTTAAAATAAATTATATAGCTAAAAAGAAATGGGTTAAGGTGTTGGTTAACACAATTCTTTTCATAATGTTATATTACTAACACATTATATATTTTAATCAAATTTTATGTATTCAATTACCATTGATTATTTTATTATAAAATTTGTGTTTTATTTGTTTCCAATTTTTAAAGACAAAGAATTCATTTTCTAATTCACAGTTCAATGTCAGGATCTTGGTAATTTTTTTATCTTTTAACATTTTTTCAATGAGGCATATGACATATTCCACACTTATTTCCCTTGTGTTATTTATATAAAACCACTTTAATATATTATATAATAAGTATCCTCATATTCATGTTATTTAATGTATTCTTTTATTTAATTTATTTAATATTTATTATGATTCAAATGTTTCAATAGTGGTATTTACTTCATAATCTCATCCTTATTGCATAATATTTAGGTCTTAGATTTTATTAAGAAAATAATTTGATATTTATATCTTGTAACCTATATATTTTATTATCCCCATGTTTTTTTCTATATATTACATGATTTCTATTCCTTATCCACTATTTTTGTACTCAAATGTATGATATATTACTTCTAATGAAAACCATCGTTTTTAGTCTATTCATTCCTGATTAATTTTTTTTCTTTGGACATAATTTATTTCAAATATTTTCAATAATTATTGTAATATTTTCCAATGATATTTCAGATTCATTCTCACAAAGTTTTAACTTTATAAAAAAATAAAATGGAAAGTTCGTTCCAATTTTTAGACGAGGAATATATTAGTGGTAATGTGAAAAGAATACTTGTTTTAATAACTACCACACAAACTATTTTACACACCATATCATATAATCTATACGTCGTTTCATAATTTAAAATTTTCCTTGATTATTTTCAATGAATATTTTTTCAAAATATTCAAAAAATTATATTTTAAAATATTCATTTGAAAATTATATATGTACATTACCTATGAAATGTTGCATTGATTGTGTAAAAGTAATTTCAACTATTTCATCATACATTGATGAATCACTTTCTTTATTAGAGGGTATATTAATGATATCATCCACCATATTATTTTGGATGGTTGTGGATTATTTTTTTCTAGTGTTTAAATGCAGTAATTGTTTATCAATCCATATTCTACTTTTGAATAAGTGTTTCTATGATTTTTATATACTCATATTTTTTTCAAAACAATTAGATGATGAATGAATTAGATATAATAAGGGAATTGGTAAGCCTTACTTATATATAAACAAAATTAATATGTATGTATCAGGATTACCGATATTACTAGTATTTATTTTATTTTTTCGAATTATTTATGATGTGTTTCAAATATTATATGATATTATGATTATGAGGTAATGGAACATGGCCTTGAATATATGACTATGATTCTCTACATTAATAATTACATAATTTATAAATCATTTATTAGTATCCATTTGATTCTAAATCATTATATTCAATTTATAGATATACTCTCCTTTTATGATTTCAGTTATAGGGAATAATTTATTAATATATATCTCTGAACGATTAGTAATTAATAATTTATTTTTTGAATGATCCTATTGAAATTCTTCACATTCTAAGAATCTATGTTAACAAAATATTTTTTCCCTTTCACTGTGATAACATAATGGGATCTTTGAATGATTCAAGGTATATATTAAAAAATTATAATTTTCTCAGTAGAATATTAAAATTGGAATAAATTGTTAAAAGTTAATTATAGAATTATATATCAATATATCATTTGATGAAAGAAAAAACATTTCAATACATCAGAGAGATATATAACGTAATATTTGAAAATATATTAGGATAGACACCATATATTAGTTACTAATGTCGGTGTGATAATTATGGAATAAATGGATGATTATAAATAATCTATGAAACTAGATTTAGGAAACTATAGCTTAGGGAACAAAAACATATGATTTATTTAAATGAAAATATTTTGTATATGTAAATACCATGAAGCATTGTTAAGGTATATATTATATATTCTTACTAGAAAATACATCCTTGTTGGGTTAGTAGAAAGTTGTTGAATATGAGGAACATATACACCTAGGATTAATGACACTAAAATGTTTTGATTAAGTATTTTCTTGATCATAAAATGTTCTTGATGTGTAGGAATAATAATACACACCTACTATTTCACTAATGAGGGATAGACTTGGGTTACCTGATATTCTCTTTATAAACCTATAATGATGAATAAAATGATAAAACCTATTTTAATGTTCCCTACCTGAAATCCACTAAATCAGTTCCATAATACAGGTCCTTATATGACCTCAGCCAGATATCCCCATATTCCAATGGCTTCCCACATGCAGAGTGGTTAAAATAGAATAGTTGGGGATACTCTACCATCATTATAAAAGTAATCCACAGTTGATAAAAATATGAAATAAATGGAATATAATAATCAATAAATATGTTGTTGACACTCCATTTTTAATAACGAAGAAAAATTTATTATAAAGAAAAATTAGATATATTATGGAATCAAGGAAATTTAAAGGAAGAAAAGAGATCTCGATAAAAGGGTGCTATGTAGTATACATATGTGCAAGAAGGATAATGCATCTCCTGCCAGTAGGGCATGACGACGTAGCCCCTACACTGAGTACAAACATAGAGGACCTGCACCAACGTACCTACATAATAGTTTATGATTTACGCTACTATACGGGGGACCTGTGTGGCAGTGAAATTTCCATGACCTATGCAGATAACCTCCCATCCACCAAGCCTAGTCTGTAGCTATAAATAGGACCCATGGGCTGCCCATTTTCAACAACAGAAAATGTTGGAAGTAATCTTCAGGATCTCAATCCATAACTCCTTATCTCAGGTCCCTTGAATTTTCTGAATTATATATTTAAAATATGAGAGGATTGAATTAAAATGTATAGATAGGATCAAAGCCTATTCAGGGACTAAAATAAAAGATACTTATTTGAGTAACCCACTATCACAGGAATAAGTCACATATGCATGGTCCTTTATTGATGAATTGACATGGGAGGATTCCTTTAAGGACATCAAGGTAAACTAAGGGTTCTTATGTTAAGACCATCCAAAAGTGTTGTTGCAATAATAGTCCATCTATAAAGGAATTTTAAGTTTTCACAGGCTTATCCATCTTGTGTTAAGCAATATTTAGTTCCTCCCAGGACCGTCCCAGCATACCTACGTGACATACTAGCACATACCACCTTTGTGAGACATCCTTAAAGCCCTCTTCTTTTCTACTAATGGAAGGTCCTCTCCTTCTATGGATTCATTTTCTTATTGGGACCATGTTGAAACCAGCACAAAAAAATCTTTATTTACTAATCCTTTGGGAATGTCACATCAGCATGTCTACCATTTGTGTTTGTATTTTTATAGTCAAAGGTTTCCAACAATTTTCTTCTAATGGAGTCAGGATTATTATGCTATTTAGAGGATTTAATATCATTGGACACATGGACTCATTCCCTATGGATAGTGTATTTGGATTTACCAATGTTGGATTCTGAGTATAGGCCTCTATCCTCCCATCCTCATCTATGAGATCTGGATCCATGGGTTTCTACCATGGAGGATAAGGATAAACATGATGATCCCTTCGATATGGGGTTTGAGCCTTGCTTACTAAGAACCCAATTTTTGGGAATCCCACATAGAGCAACCACCTTACAATTTGGGTCAGACCAATTGACCTTCACATTCATTTCACATTGAATGGTCTATTTCTCTGTGCCCTCATCCATCAATACCCCAGCTTCTTTGGTTATAGGCCCAACCTCTTCCACCAATGGAGGAAGGAATGTTTTGTGTTTGGTGAATATTTCAAATTCTCTTGTATCTCACACTAATCATGACTCACATGGGATTAAAGATTTTTGTTGATCATGACATTGATCCAATCAATCTCATTTCATGAACATCATGAACATTGATTCCAAACATAACTAGGGTATGTTGGAAGCATTCACTTAGGGCCCGAGCTCATGAGACATCCTCCTCATGAATCCAACCCTAATTCCATTAATTCTGGCATCTTATATATATGTAATCCCCAAATTTTTTCCCACATAAATCTTCATGAGTTGTGACATCTCTTGTAGACCTTGTTAAAGGGAATACTCTTTAGGAGTAATCCACAAACTATTTATCAGAAAGTGCTATACTCCCCTAGGAGACTTACATAACTACGTGAGCTTTGATTCCCAACCAAGAGGGATATATAGGAATCTCCCTGAGGATCTAACCCAAAAAAATGAACCATGTTCTCTATGGGCCACATTACAGGAAGAGACTATTCTAACTTGGAAACTAATATCCTTTCCATGATCATTGGGATGTGTCGGCCTAAATCATAGTCCATGCATTAAAAAGGTACCTTCCTCCAGTTTTTCCTTACAACATGAAATTAAACTCTTGGGTTATGAAATTAACATAAGTCCATAAAAGGTATGATGGGTCCCATTAAGCAGTACCAAAATCTGGGGATTATAATTCCTTTTAGTAGGATACATAGGTAGCCCATCCATGGATATGATCCAAAGATCAAAATAACTTTTGTCTACCTAGATGATAATTAAATCCAATGTAATGTTCCACATCTCTATATGATGTTAAATAATAGAGTAACATTCATCTACCTGGATGACCATAAATTCCATAGTCTTCAACTACATTGATTAAAAACCAATATCATCATAAAAATAGAAAAATAATCTATAGGTAGTATATAAGAGGATAATATGAATGGGGAACCATTAATACATACAAATATCTCTATTTATGAAAAAACTCAAATGCATACATATTATTCTGAATTCCTCATATGATAAATTATTAATTGAAAATTTCAAGGGAAACCTACATTACAATTGTTAAATTAATAAATATTCATAATAAATTCATAAATCTACAAGAGAGTCTCAGAGAAGGCAACAATTATTCCCAAAAGGGTGAAATGAGGCCATCCTCCTATGATATCCACTAAAGAGTGTTCTTATATATCATAGGTAAAATAATCTAAAAAATCCTTAATTTTGGAAATCATGACCCTTTGGATAAAGAGCCTTTGGGTATTTTTATTTTCATAAATTAATCCAATGGAAATTGTCTAAATGTTGAGATTTTAAACCAAAACTCAGGTTTGGAGGGAACAAAAAAATCTTATTTGGATGTGAATCCATAACCAATATGATAGTGTTACCCATCTTTTGGGACCCTATCAATTGATAGGATATGGACATAAAATGAAATCAACCATGAATTTGTTTATAAAATACATGATACTTTTTTGGAGTTAAATCTTTTTTGATACATATATATTTAGTTTCTTACCATAACTCCCTTAAATCCAAATCTCATATTCATGTTTTCACTCGTGAATTTCCTAAGTATTTCCCAAGATGTTTCTTCATCCTCCCAAAGTACTCATTCACCAACTCGATGACTTCAATTTTGGGTTCCAACACATTGCTCTTAGAGTATCATCAACACTGTGTCATTCAAACTTTGGATGCTTCCTGACAAGCCCTCTATGTTAGTAATGACCATTGATTATCATGTCAATGACGATCATTTTTTCAGAAGCCAATGGTGACAACCATAATCATCAACTATTTCATGGGTCTATCCACAAAATACAATCACCAATCCCTCCCTTATTCAATGGAGGTTGACCATGAGGCCACCCATGGGATCATATCGAAGTCATATAGGAAATTCCCAGTGGATATTGAAAATAATAATCACCATCAACAGTGTGACATCAATCCCTTATCATGATGAGGGTTTTATCATCAGGTTCCAGACCAAGTCCCTCAAACCTGAGAACAAAAGAAAAACCAATTGGGAACCAATCAACCAATAGGGATAAGTTTACTACAAATAACATTAGTGATGTCCATCAATCTAACAAGTTGGAAAATAAAAAATTGTCACATACACACATCCACCTTAATTCATCCTAATAGAAAAATCGTCTGGTGGCTTTCAACCAATCACGTAATTCAAATATAAGGGAGTACCATGAGCAGGAACATACACATGTTTAAAATATATCATCCAATCAGCAGAATAATCTGGATAAATTCAAGGAAAACTGCCAACAAAATTTGGCACAAACTATTGAGAAGGAACATACATGTATTTACAGTCAACTGGCCTACCAACGGTCTCATATAGAAGCACATAAATAAGTTTGTCGATAATTAATGATGAAAAATATCTAGTAGGCACATACATATTCTAGCATTCATTATTCCTAACAATAGTCTCATTTGGAAGCACTCGAAGAAGTCAATTGGAATGATCCGATAATAAACATGTGGCAAACTCATCTCTCTTCCCCTGCACAAAAGTACTATTAGTATCCGTTGATATGAAATGGGAATATAGAAGTATGTATATACAACTACTCTGAATACAAAATAGATGTATATTTTTATTTCTACTGATGATGTCATCAAAAACATTGTGGAAGTGGTGAAAGGGAAGACAAAAAATCTATCCCTTATCCTGGATGCTGTACAGAATATCATAATGGAAACTTCATCAGTATATGATGAATGGGAAAATAATTATGTCCCCATACCTTGGATGACTCATTAGAATACCATTCTATTGTAAATTCACAATAGTTTTCCAGTTCATTAGGATTATGGAGCACACTCTCCTATATCATACGGACAAGTAGATCATGAACATACACCTATTCCAATTAGAGATAATTATCATATTCTAATGTCCAATCCAAGGTAAGAACACTCACCTACCCATGATATCCACTTTTCCCAGCATGTGGCCCCAACTGCTTGTAAGAATGAATCTAAGAAGATGTCTCACCAAGCACATTTTTAGAATAAAGTGCCAATCTATGATATGGATCATCTTAATGAATGTGTTCATGAAGCCCTCAGACTTTCTTCAATTGTTTCTCAAGATCCTACCCTCCCATTACAAAATTACATTATTAGTAGATGCAATTTTGATGTTCCTTGTAAATCACTTCATCATGAAGGCTTTCGTATCCACAATTTATTAAATATCAAGTACCTATATCTAGTAGAGAGCAATGAAGACACTACATGTGTCCCAAAGACCATGGAGAAAGATGATTTATCCTTTATTATAATCTACCAATGTTGTCCACCTGATGATGTCATTTTCTGAGAATGTTCTATCTGTAGTAGTGTTTCCAATTTTCAAGATAATTCCCCAACTGATAATGTTGTGATGAGATAGCTCTCTTATATTGAGGCACATACAAACATAAGGGTAGTCATGTCTGAGGCCTTATTATAAAAAGGTGAAATAATTTCACATTTTTAAGACATCCCAAGGTGGTTGTTATTTTCTGAATCCCCATCGAGTCATTTCCCTTCAAATATAGTAGAGAAAACACCAACCGATCTCAATTCTTTTATTATATTATTTGGGAATCATCAACTATAGTTGTATGAAGTTGAGAAACCTCTATAAAAAGACCAAGATGATATGATGAATATGAGGAAGTGATTTGATAAGGTTGAAATACAATTACTATTATAGAATTTTGAAAAAATTTCAATACTACATTTTAGAGATGTTTCCATATGATTATATTAATGATATTCGCTTCAACATATATAGTAATAATCATCATATGAAAACCAAAAAATGTATCATATTATGAATATCAAATTCAGTCAATGGTAATATAATGGTTTCAGTACCAAATTGACTTTTCATATCTAAATGTTTTCTGAAATCCAATGATTGATAATAAACAAAAGTTCCTTCAACGTGCATGCATCAATAAGTTAATGAGATGGAGACAAATGAATTTAGAATCCCCATATATCGTTTATTTCAGATGATGGGGTCAACATAGAGCATTTCATATTACTGCGCTCTAACAACAACATAGCCCACTAAATGTGGAATCCTGCAATTCTATTTCCCCATGATGGCTACAAAAAACAAAAAAATTTCATAGAATAAGGGATGTTCAATTAGAACATGTCTTTACTAACATTCAACAAATTATAGACCAAAGAGAGGATTCTATTGAGATACTTTTTCATCCAAAATATGAGACCATCAACTCGGCCTCCCATATAGAGGATGTCATCCATCATATTGGTAAAATTTATGGAATATCATAATATTATTATGAAACAACAGATTTATGTGACTTATATATAATAAACACATCCAATGTTCAGTCTAGAATTTGTAAACTTAGAAGAGTGTTTATGCTAATGTTAGCTGTAGCAGTTTAGGAACCACACCAACCCGTAGGGATGGGATATTTTTTATCCCAACCCTGAGAGTCAAAAAATCGTTCCTAAAGGGTTGATAATGGAGAACATTAACAGCCACAACCTATAACGATGGGGGATTTTCACAATCACAATCACATCCTCATCAGATGTATATTATCTCTCGGTTAGGAAAAAATAAGAGTGAACTCATAGCTGAACTATCTAAGGATTCCCTTCATATTAATGTCCATGAAAAAGTTCCCAGGGAACCATCATATAGGAGGACAATTTTTCATGGAGGTAACAAATAATGGTGATCTCAGCAAGATACTGACAGAATTGAATCAATACATTATGTGTCGTTGAATACCATTATTTCCATAATGGATGATCTTTAACAAAATTAGTTTAGTTTAGGGTAATTAGAGGTTTAAATTCATATTGTTGATATATTTTACACTTGAGAAAATGATGGAGGTGTGTGTCCCAAAAAATATAGGCATTCTTGGAATCAAGGAATCCCCTCAAATAATCCACATCCACCATTTCGCAAGGCCCCGATAAGGGAGAAAGGCAATGGTCACACGATGTCTCACATTCCCCCAAGATATGTTCAATCCCTTTCTATATAATAACTATATTCTCAACCAGAGGAAGAGATGAAAGAGATGAGGAGACTAGATAAAGAGTTACTCTAATGTAGAATTCATATCATACATGCTCCACAAGCTAGTCCTCAGCTTGCAATTCAAGTAGGAGAAACATAAAAAAGTGTGTTTATTAGAACTAATACAATAGATAATAAATTACCTCTATTCAGTACACTTCCATAATAGGGTCAAGAACATCCTTATAGGCCTATCCACATGTGTTATCCAAGAAAAATACCTACAACACAACAACTGGTGGTCCTACTAGTTACCACACCAATTCAAAAACTAGATTCTGTACTTATATAGGTCCCATCTCGTCAACATATTCTTGCAGTGCTTATTAATAACATTGATTTAGTTACGACATGTATTGAATATATATAAGGACAACGTTCATCTGTATAACTATAAAATAAAGCTTTCCTCGAATGTGTAGATCTAATTCCCCCCCCTCCAAACATTTTGAATACCACATTTAAAATCATTAATGGTTGATGAAATCCTTATCAACAATTTATGCATTTTCCTCTCTCGCTATGATCCCAATATGTTAACCCCTCATCCAAAAGAAGCATTATAGCACAGATGTATTGTGAAATCATGATAGGGAATACCTTTATCTAGTATACAAGTTAGCATTCTCGATCATTTACGAGATGGGATGACCTCAATCATAAATTCCTTATCCATTATAGATCAACATGTCGGAAGATATGTAACACCCCATGATTCAAGAATACATTTTCAGAAAATTTATTAATATAGTTATATTATTCTTTTAGATTTTTTAAACAATAATTTTATAATTTTTTTATCATTTAATCTAATGGTTTTCATTTAAGAATATTAACATTTAAATTTGATATAAACACATGCACATATTTTTTATGTGTTATACTTTGAAAAAACATTCTTTCTCATTTTAACAACGAGAATAATTATTAAATATAATTTTTTTCATAATTATATTATTTTAATTTAAAAAACTTGATTCTCTATTAGTAATAGTATCTTCCAAATTATGTAAACATTCCTCATTAATATTTTTATATTATGAATACTGAATTTAGTAATTATTTAAATTTACCACGGTTAAAGGGTAAATCATTTAAATAAAGGTAAAAATGATATTATAATAATATAAATCTACCTTAAAACATGTAGTAATCCAATTCGATGATATTTTTCTGATAAAAAAGACCCTTGGGTCTCAAATTTGGCCGTTGGAGGCCACATTGGTGTGATTGTGACCCTTATAAATATTTTTTTAAATTAAAGGAAAATATGTTCCATACATAAATCCTTTTAATAAAAAAAATATAACATGGACTTATATAGGCGATTGATTCGACTATAAATATTAATTATAAATATAAAAATATTTTCTATATCATGAAATTATGTTTACTTTTTTTAGACATTAAATAATAAAAACTAATTGTTACACAATGATGATGTAGTGATTTATTTATTAATGAAGGAATAAAATAAATGATATTATAAATATTAATATAATGATTATATGAAAAAATTTATGACATAAATGATTTTTATTGGTGGATATGAAATGTTATAAGACTATTTAATTAATTTTTCAATGTTATATCTCTTTTTTTATATAAATTCAATTAAATGGATAGTCTAAAAATTGACATAATTGAAGTTTTATAAAAATATTAATTTATTAAATTATTTAAAATTAAAAAAATTATTTTCAAATAAAAAAATGCGTATTATAAGGTCTAAAAGTTCATTATGTTTACCAATATTGGAAATTGACCAAATATATGATTAATAAATTGCATCCTAATATTTAAAATGTTATTACCATAATTAAAATTCCAAGATAATAATTATGGGTAAACTGAAAAGTTAAGGCTCAAAATAAAATCAATAAAATTATAAAAAATATTAGATGATATTACTTTGACCTAAAATCATATTTTATTATAAATTTCTCAAGTTGGTTCCTTTTTTATTGAAAAATTAATTTATGTTAATGGAATAATTTAAGAGTTCCCAAAGGTACCCTTCCCTCTCTAATAAAATGGTACCCTCTCTTCTCTAATACTTGAACTCTAAGAACACTTTTCATCTGCCAAGACCTACCCAAAACTATTCCAAGAATATGATAACTAATTGTAGAATCCTTATATAGTTCATTGATCCACCCAAGTAATCCTTTTGTTTTAAACCAAAATATGTTACCCAATTAAGAGGTAACACCTTTTCTCACCCATTCTTCTTTCATTTCCATTATCCACTCTTTATACACTTCATATTCTATGAATTAATAACAAAAATAGTATCCTAAATATAAAAATATTTTTTAATGATAATTTTTTGACCTAAAATTACACACACCTTCAACTAATGTTAAAAAACATTTTTTTTCTATGTACAACGAACTACTGCCTCACGAAATGATGAATGTCCAATTTTCCGCTACCACTTCTCTTGGTGGATATTATGATGGATAAAATATTTTTATATAATATATATTATATTTATATAGTATATTTTATTCTTTTATTTTTAATTAAGGAATATCTTAACACATTATATGTTCTGTAAATACAATTATTTCATTTGAAGATGTGTGGACTAACACCCCCTCAAAGCAATATGACTCGTTCATGCCTTACATTGATCGTATAAAAGATGGATACAATGATCAAATATAACAGATATATAATATATGTGATGATGGAATTATAATATATATATATTTATTATTTAATTTAAATTCTTTTAATACAACAAAGAAATGAAGGTTGTTTTAATGCCAACATATGACATACCGTCTTAATGAAAGGTGAACATAATTTCTAAACTTAAAATATTATAGACTATTATAAATACATATGTACTTAATATATAATATTATTTTGTCATTTTTACATTATTTAGATTATGAAACCGTGTTATATTTAATAAGAACACCAAATAGCAAGTCAAAATGAACTTCCGAAAACTTGGAAATTAACACCAGAAATAGCTAAACTAATGACAAACTATTAACAAATGGGTAATAAAATATTTTATGAAGTTAATATATAATATAATAAAAGAGAGTATATTTTTGGAAATAGTTAGTGAATTTTTTAAACCACTATACACGGTCCTAAAGACCACATAACAAAAAGGAAGGATACAGTAATGATTCTAATCTCACATTTTACATCTTGTAGATAAATTTTATATTGCCCATTTACTTATTTTGTTATGTGTAACTATGACCCATTTAGATATATTTTATAATTAGCTCACTTATACTCATGCTATATAGATGTTTCATTTCATTATTATCACTTTTGGATCTTTCAACTCATGTATAATGGATTTCCTCTCCATAACATTTTATTGAGGTATATAGTAATGTTATTCTCATTGTTAATTTTATATAATGTATATTACTCCATATGACATGATATATCATTAATCACATTATTTACATTATATAATTTAATATAATTTCTTTCATGGGAATTATTTTTAAAATAAAAATTCTTCATACAGTACCATAATTCAATATGGAATATTATTTAAATTGATTATTCAATGAGAGGAATGTTTTGTACTGGAAATGTTGATAGGAGACCAGACCTTATATATCACCCTGATGTGTTGAAAAGTTATCATGTGTATAATGTATTTTCAAAATTATACTGGGTTATATCCATGTTTTAAACTATCTTGTGAAAGGTATTGATATTATTTTTTTTCATTTTCCTTATCCATGACGTACATAAAAAACAATTTCTCTCATTTTGTTTCAGTTATTACTTATCCATGATATTTTTCACCAATATATCTATAGAAGTATTTTTTTTATTGGTTATTGAGTAATGGTATGTGTCCCAAATTCATCATTTCTAAATTACTTTTTCCATATATAGTTATATAAATGGAATGTGCGTTCATTTATTAACCTTTCCATATATATTGATTAATTTGTACTTCCACTGTATTTAATCTTATTAAGAAGTTGAGATCACCATTATTATGTTTCATTCAATAGGTTATAAATAAGATAACATTTAATAAGTTGTCATGAATGTATCTTATTTTAGTTTATTTTGTATAATCTTTTACTATATTCATATAAGTAGTCTCGATTTCCAATACTGTTAAATTTCACGGTGCTAAAGGATTTAATTCCTTGTAATAATGCTAATGTAATGTAATAAAGCATCTGCCCTGGGATTCTGGGGTCACGACATTACAGTTTGTATCGACATGTTTTTAGAAAAAAAACCTCGAACCTATATTTAGAAAACATTGATTACGGAACATATCATATGATAGAATTTGGGGATACAATTATGATAATTCACCTAATGTAAGAAATGATTATGATTTGAGTTGAATTAATTTATAAATTATATTGATTATTTTACAATATTTGAAACTCATAATTTCATCAACTAATAATGTATGTCATTATATACAAATGGAACCCAGAAGGATGAATAATATTAATACTTAAGGAAATTACAGGTGTTGAATTATTGATGAAATCAATACAACTAGTTTTGAAATGGGAAAATTATAGCGATACTAAGGAATATTAATTAGGTTACAACAAATAACCATTACCAAATGGAACAACCCATTTTGTAATGATAATATCCTATTATATATCAATTTATGAAATAAACCCATCATTTAGTGGTACTACTAATCTAATTGTAGGTGAGTAGTGGATTATGTATTTAGAAATGATATTTACAGCCATGGGATGTAGTGAATTATCAAAAGTTACAATTATAGTCCATTTTATCAAAGGTGATGTTAATAAAAGGTAGACCATGATCCAAAATACTATGTTAGAATTAACAATTAAACATATGGAATTAAGAACATTTATTTATACAACTTTCGACAAATACTTCCCTGATGATCAACAAATTGAGATGAAGTGGACATTAATTATCATAAATAAAAAAGAAAAAAGTGAGTGTTGTAGAGTATGAAGATAAAAATACATGTTTTGATAGGTTTTCAACAAATTATATATGCCACATAGAGTGAAATATCAATCACTTATTTCCAGGGCTTAAGCCAAATCTCAGAAAGGCACTGGTTTCATAGAACATTTCATCATATGATGAAATTGTTTTTGTTCTATAAAGATGGAGAATTAATTTCCCAGGATAAATATATTCAAAGGAAACCAAGACAATAAGAGAACATATAAGAACCAAGAAAAAGTGAATCAATCAAAGAAGAAGAATAATATATAATTATTTGAATCTTTTGAAAACTCTGGAAGAGGAACTGTTGGAAGTGATTGAATTTAATATGAGTTTCTTATTTGTATGGAGATATGGAACCCTAGGATCCTAAGTGAATCTAGATCAAACAAATCAATGTTGTATTGTGATTCAATTGTAATGATATTGGATACTATGAAAATTAATTCCCCAAACATCAAGGGAATATACCACATAAGGGGAGGATGTTAGATGTAAAATATTATTCGATCACAACTATAGTGGCTGAAGTTCCTAATAATGTAGTGGCCGGTAAATTAATCATTTACTCAATCATAGCCAATGTCTAATTTTATTTTATATCATCTCATTCTTTTATATATTCCATATTTAAAAAAATATATATATATTTACCATTTGATTTTTTAACGGATTTAATAGTGAAAACTACTAAGGGATGTTTCATTACATCAAAGATGTGTTGGTCAGTTAAATTAATGAAAAATAAATATGTTTAATTTTCTAACAATACCATTATACATATGTTTTATTTTGATACAATCCTTGTTATAAATTACCTATGAAAATATTATTCAAAAATAAATTTCAAAAAGAAGGAAGTTACAATTTCTGAGCAAGGCTTAGAATCCATTATCATTAGAGCAGAAATATAATAATCTGATTCTTATCAAGATCCAACTATAGTTGATCTAATAAATGAAATTGTTATGGTGGAAGGGAAAAACGTATACAAATTAATAAATAAATCATAAAATTTAGTATGTACCAATTTTTGATGAATATATAGATGATTTTCTATAGGATTTACCTAGACATCCACTAGACCAAGAGGTTGAGTTTTCAATTGAATTAATCCCAGATTCATGGAAAATATCAAAGTATCCCTAATCAATAGGTCTCATTGAATTGGTGGAGTTGAAGAAAAAATGATAATATTTGGGAAATATATGATTAATTATCCCTAGTGTCTCACTAGGGGGAGCCCTTGTTCTCATCGTTAAGAAGAAACAAAGATCAATGATGTTGTGAATTGATTATAGGGAAATAAATTCCATTACAATAAATAAAAAATATCCTCTACCTCACTTTGATGACCATTTTGATCAACATAATATTTCCCAATATTTTTAAATTATTGATCTTCATTACACATATCACAAATTGAATGTAAATAAGAATACATTCTGAAGTCAACTTTTTGAACAGGGTATAGACATTACATGTATAGAGTAATGCCATTAGGATTGACTAATGTACCCTCTATTTTTAAAGATCTAATGAACATAGTATAGAAATAGTATCATGACGATTTGGTTGTGGTATTCATTGTTGTTATTCATCTATATTATAAAATCTATGAGGATCATCAAAATCAACTAAGAATCATTATTAGGACATTGTGAAATAAAGGGTTATAAGGGAAATTTTTTAATTGTGAATCATGTCTTCAAGAAGTTCTTTTTTTATAGACATATTGTCTCTATGGATGGAATATCATATTACCCTACAAAGACAATGTAATTTAGAGAATTTCATACACCAACAGATATATTAAGAACATAGTTTCATTGGTTTGGCAGGTTACTGTCAACTATTCTTTCAAAAAAGATCTTGTTTTGCTAACACATTAACTAATATTACACATAAAGGGGATAAATTTGTCTAGAAAAAGGAATGTGAAGAATTATTTGATTAACTAATGAAGATATTAGTCAATGATCAGATGTTCACAGTACCATATGAGAGAAATTGGTTTTTCATAAATAGTGATGCATTGAGGAAGGGACATTGTGATGTCCTAATGAAAAATGTTAATTTTATTTCATATATATCAAGGAAATTGAAGACTCATGAACAAAACTATAGAACATGTGATCCTTAGTTAGTGGTTGTAATAATCTCTTTCTAAATAAAGAGGCATAATATCCATGGTGAATAATGGGAAGTGTACACATATCATAAGAGCCTAAAATACATATTCTCATAGAAATATATAAATATGAGACTAAGGTGATCACCCAAGCTACTAAAAGATTTTGATTTCTTCATACACTATCAGATAGAAAAATATAATAAGGTAATATATTCATTTAGTAGTAATGATCAAGGATTTCTAAACCAAATGATGATTGAGATGATCATATGATCATGGATCTAATAAAGATAGATATGGGAATTTTGAATAAAGGGAGACATGAATAATTTTTCAAATGACTAAAAACCATATTATTAGAAAGGATAATAAATTATAAATCTAATAATGAGGTCATCAAGAAGAAAATAAAAGGCATGAATGAAATAAAAATAATAGATTCTATTTGTGAAGTTGGTGTTATAAAATTTGGAAAGAGACTACGTATTCCAACGATACGTTAGTTAAAAATGGAGTTATTGGATGATTACCATATATCAAATTTCCTTATACACCCTGGTAGCATAAAAATTTTTAGGGACTTGAAGGAGAATTTTTAGTGGGATGACATGAAGTAGGAAATTGCTGATTATTTGTCCAGATGTTTGGCTTGTCAACAAGTGACTATTGTGAGGAAGAATCTGAAATGATTCATGCAACATCTTCATATTCCTATGTGTAAATAAGATTAAATAACTATATACATTATCAATGGAATTCTATATAATCCAAGGGATAATGATGTAATATGGGTTATAATTGATCGCCTAACCAAATATGCACATTTCCTTACTATAATAGAAGACATGCCTATTGAAAACCACAAAAGGAACTATATTAATGATGTTTAATGACTTCCTAGAGCACCTTTATCGATTATTTCTGATTGAGATCCGTGCATTACAAAATAAAATCCGTAAATGTATTCAGAAGGCTCTTGATATCGAGCCTCAACCAAGCACTTCCTACCATCCTCAAATTGATGGATAGTCTAAAAGGAACATTCAAACAAATGTAGACATGTCTAGGTCCTTCCCACATTACATTCAAGGTATATGGGATAAATACATAGCTTTGGTAGGGTTTTCCTATAATCATAGTTTCCATTCAAGTATTCAAAATGAATCTTATGAAGCATTATATAGATAGGGATGTAGAACTCCAATATGTTGGGATCATGTGGGTGAAAGGAAACTCATATGACCATGTCTTCTTGAGGAGACGACGTGAAAGAAAAATTATATTCGATCCCATATTAAAACAGTTCAATGTAGTCAAAATAGTTATGCTGATAATTAGTTGAATGATTTAGTGTTATAGGTGGGAGATCTTGTTTTCTTAGAAGTATCTGTATAAATGGGTGTTATAAGGTTCATTATGAAATGTAAACTGAGTCACATTTACATCGTACCAATTGAGATTCTTCAAGGGGTTGTAGTTTTAACTAATCATTTGTCAATTCTGCCATGTCTCTCCAATGTACATGATGTGTTCCACATACCACTATTAAAGAAATACATGGAAGAACTACCACATGTACTCTACTATGATGATATAGAACTAGAACATGATATTTCAAATTTTGAATAGCCTGCAATGATTAATTTTACTAGATATGATGTGTTGAATAGATGGATGACTCTCCTGGTAAAGGTTCTTTGGAGAAACAATAAAATGGATGAGGAGACATTGAAAAATAAGGAAAATTTGATGAAGAACCACCCGAATCATTTCATGATGTAATATTATATAAAATTAAAGGATAAAATTATTTTATGGAGGGAAGAATGTAACACCCAAAGCTTCCACGATATTATTCTTTTTTAAAAATTCAAAATCTTTCACTAAACGCAACACAGAGTTCCTGCAAACTACGACCCATAAATCTAGCCATTTAAAAACTGATTTTGAGTTGTATTAACTACATTTTAAAATTTTATACATTTTATTATTCAAAATATAATTTATTTAAATATTTTTAATATCAATATTAAAATGATGTGATATTTCATTAATTTACTAAAAAGTTTCAATTTTTATCGATAGTGAAAAAATACATCATTATAATTCAACACATCCTTTTGGTCTAATATATATATATAGATTATAATTTTATTTATTTACAAAGTATAAGTAGATTATTTTTTATCATTTCATCCAATTGTGGTCATTGGATGTATTTTCACATTGAAATTTGATATAAAAATATGATAATATTTTGATGGGTTTTACTTTTAAGAAACCTCCATTCTCTTTTTGGAAATGAGAATTATTATTAAAATAATTTAAACCAATTAATTATTTTGAAATGGAAAAAATGGATTCCATATTAAAATTTTATTTCACCAAATTATGTAAATAGGAAACTTTTATTTTATTATATTTTTAAAATAAGGACCCAGACATAATACATTACATAATCTAGAATTTAATGAATAACTCACATTGAGCATCTTTTCAGGATTACAGTTTAAGAGAATTAGTCCATAACTATTACATATCAACATGAAAATTACAGTTAGACACTACTACTTAGTATACTTTTTGTCATAAAATAAAAACTCTTAAATGAAACATTTCTAGTTCCATGTTTTAGACACATTACTTTTCCATGATCCCATCCTTCACCCTATTCATCATTAATTCCAGTGAAATATAGTTCAAAACATGGGTTGAGAATAAAAATATGAGTAAGGGTTATAAAATAAGGAAAGGAAAAATTATCCAATCAATAAATACAAATCAATGAAACCATAATTTTCAATCATTACATTCCTCATGAAATTGTAAGATTTACGAATAACACATAGAAATCATAAATCATTAAGGTAACTTGTGGGTTACATATCGTACATACATTTTAGTCATCACAGATACATAGGGACTAATCTTGGAATATGCATCACAGTATATTTCCTAAATCTCTTCGGATAAACATTAACGTTTACCTTCATCTTGTTACCTAATGCATTGGAGAGCTATCTTGGGCTCACCCACCCTAGATTTATCATGGAACCGCCCGTATATGTAAATGGAAAATAACCATAAAATATTCATAACAAATAAAAACCATAAAGTAATGATATAATTTCCACATTTAAATCACAATATATCGTTTCAATATATTGATGTAATCAATTTTTTACCAAAACCATTTATAACATTTTAAAAAGAGATTTTTGAATCAATGTGTCTCATACCACTTTGATGATTTTAATGGAATTAAAATTTCAAAACATTATTTCCCATATAAATAAATCCTTTAAATCGTTTTTAAAACATGGATATTAATGAGAAATATTTTTAAGAATAAATCATTAAAAGATTTAAAATGATATTTTAGTTAAAGAGTTCCCAACAAACAGAGAGATGCTTGAAAACAAATAATTGAAGAATAACATTAATCAAAGATTATAATATCATGATAATAAATAGTTTCATGATATAATAAGTCAAAGGGAAGTTTATAAACCATATAAAAGTAAATTGGTGCCTAACTACAATAAGTTTCAATGAAATGTAAATTGAGACAAAGTCCCTTGCAAAGATCACATCCATAGATTAAGGAAAAATCAATGACATAATTATGCGTGAAGAATAAAAACACTCATAATATATGTTCATAATAATTTTCAAAAAATAATAGGTCATTTACCCATATTCATATCATTTGATAATCAAGATGGTGAAGTTTAACCCATTTAAATGAAATTGGGTAGAGAAGTTCCCTTACAAAAATTTGACAGCCTAACGACGTCACATTAAAATTCATAAAATGTGCGGATGAGAGAAAAAAGGGAATATCATCACATTTGAATACAATTTACAGCAATTATTATTTATAAGAACTTATCCCAACATAAGAATATGTAAATTAAAAGACATAATGAAAAGAATTCTTTGACTAAAAGAGCATGGTGAAAGGATCCTTTACCTATTTGGTAACTTACAAATAATACACATCATGAATGTAGTGTGATACAATGAAGGTGTAAATAAACTTAAAATAAATTTTTTTACACATTAAATACATTCATATTCAGTACATACACCACAGAAAAAATAAGTAGCGGAAAATATAACATGATTCTCCTGGGGTTAAAAAGTGAGATGAAAACCCTTACCACGTTGTAATCTATCGAGTTGAATGACAAAAAGTTAATAGTTGAAAATTTAATAATATAACATAATTATTATAAATATAATCATGATAATATTTTCCAAATGTCATTAAAAAATACACCACATGCAATAAATATGTGGTGAACAATGGAAATCTCATGGAATTAAAAGTGATATAAGAAACCCCTTACCTTGTGTCCGACTTGACCTATTTTTTCATTATTCTCTTGAATAATAAACTAAAGATAATATCTACTTTCTTAAGAACCCTTTTAATTTTTATTTTTCATTTTATATAACTTATTTCCATGTTATAATCATTATGGAATCATTTTTGTTAATAATGGCCATTTTGTCGATATTTCGTACTTAAGACAAAAATGAACTTGTTATATTTACATGTTGTCCATGTGGTCATAAGTTAATTATCTCCAGAATGATATTCATGATTTAGATATCATATATATCATCTATATCCAGTATATATATATATATATATATATAACAATACATTACATTTGGAGATAAGAAATGAAATGCACCGTTCATGGAGACGGTAAGCCGTACGTATGCATGATTGCTAAATTAATGTCTATTTCATATTTAATTGAATGAAAATGTAATAATAAATCTGTATATTATAATTCCAGTATAATATAATATATAATTTAATTATATCCATCCTTTATACATTCCACATATGTCATGGACAAGTCTTATCAATTTGAGTGGGTGGTAGTGCACACTTCCTCAAATGAAATTATCCTATTTACCCACTATAGAAAACATAAAGGTATTATATAAATGAAAAATAAGAAAGTATAGAAACACTATAAATATAATATATATCTCATATAAATATATTTACATCTTAATTTCCACCATTAGAGGTGGTAGGGTAAGATTGAACAATCATCGTTTCGTGAGGTAGTAGTTCACTGTCCACAGAAACAATATGTTCTTTACCCATTACATGGAGTTGTTTATTAGTGTAGTTCGAATAATTATCATAAAAATATCCAATTATATTTAGGATAGTAGTATTTTTATAGAATTAAGTAATAAAAATTGTTTAGGGGGTTGGAGAATAAAATAAAACAAAAGAACATAAGAGACCATGTTACCTTTAAATCAGGTATCTCCCTTTGGTTTGAAACAAAAGGATGAATTTAATTGACTTATTCATAGGGTAAGGCTTAATTGGGGTGGATAGGGATGTAGGGAGCTTAATTTTTCAACTTACGGTCAAGGAAAGGGGATTGAGACGTTTTTGGAATTGGTTATAATTGAGGGCTTTTATAGGGGGGGTCTTTTGGAATGTATAAAAATATTTTTTATTATATAATGATTTTCGATTTCTAAATGTCCAAAACTTATAAAAGTTGAAGATAAAAAGACTCTTGTTCGTAATAAAATCAACCAATAAGAATTTAATACGTTTTGAATATTGTTTTAATCATCATAATATTATTTATTTAAATCATTAATTAATGATGTAAATACTGCATCATTATTGTGGAATAAATAATTTTTTTATTTGATGTCTAAAAATTATCAAAAAAAATTATCATGTTATAGGAATTATTTTTTCCTTTAAAATTAATATTTATTTTCGAATAGATACCTTATATAACCCCATGTAATAATTGATTTACTAAACGATATTTGTTTGTGTCATTTTTTTGTTACTTTAAATTAATTAATATAAAGTGTTATTATCCCTTCCATGTGGCTCAATGGGGTCCCAAAATCGACCAAAGGACACCCAATGTCAGAAATGTTTCAGATAATAGGATTAGGACTCATGTTAGAATAATTTAATATTATTTTAATAATATTTTATTTCCCTTATTTACCATATTTACCCTTTAACCATGGTAAATAAAATTTTATTGATGCAAATACTTATAATGTCTAAAACTATAAGTTACATGTTTTCAAAATTTGTACATCATAAGTAAAAATATGGAATAAATCATTCCAAATTCAAAACACATAAGTGGAATAAATTAATTTAAAATTACTTCCCATTATTAAAACATAAAACATGTTTTTTAGAAATAATAAGTATAAAATGATTGACACTTATTTATGTCCATTTTAAATCTAAATTTCTTCCAATGAACAAAATTTTTTTAACTGGTAAAAATATAACATAATTACACGTTAAAACCAATTAAAAATGTAATATTACATTATAAATAATTTATATTAAATGTTATTTATGAATTAAAATAATTTATTTTTCACTATTCATTAAAAATTGCATTTATTTCAGAAAAATACCACAAATTTACCCAACATAAATTTTGATGTCCTGATTCTAATGAATATTTTTTATTTTTTCAAATCTAACATATTAAAGTGAAAAAAGTAAAAATAAAGAGGGTTCTCCATAAAATGGTGTTAAATCGACCTTTTAATTAATATTAGCCTATTTGTGCTTAAAATCAGATTCATTCTTATTTTAAAGAATCTAAAATTTATTGGGTAAATGAAAAAATATTTAAGAAACATGTATATCTATATTGTAATTAGTTCTGTCTATTTCATTCAAGACAACGGCTTGGCATTAACTACCATTTAAAATAATATTATATTATTATTTTTCAGTATGACTCAGCATTGTGTGCAACATATTATTTCCATGAAACCCATTGTTGCATATCAAGTATGCCATCTAACATATCATCCCCTTTAAAGTAAAATTAATATTTAATTCGAAAATTTTAATAAATATGAAATTTTTTTATTCTTTATTTACCTCGGATGTTACAATGAATAGTGACGTCAATAATTTTTTTACCATGATTAAAGGGTAAATTAGGTAAATAAGGGTAAAAATAACAGTATAATAATATAAAAGTACAAAAACATGTTTCCTAAGCCTATTTTATGAGATATTTCCAACCATGAATACCACTAGGATGAATCTTTGGACACTGTAAGCCATTTGGATGTGATTGTGACACTTCTATCATTAAACATAATGTAAAGGAAAATATGTTATAAAGATAAATATTCTTAATAAATTTTTTTTCATATTTTTATATATGTTATATTGTATAATATACATTATCATTATAATGAAAAAATATTTCCTATATCATCTTTTATTATTTATAATTTTCATTTATTAAATTATTAATGTTTATTATGACACAATAATGATGAAGTGATTTGATTATTAATGAAGGGATCAAAAATATGATATTATAAATATTAAAATAAATAGTACATGAAATAACTTATGGCATAAAAGGTTTTTGTAGGTGAATATGACATGTTATAATACTATTTCATTATTCCTTTCGAAGTTATATCTCTTTTGGGATTTTATTTAAATTCAATGAAATGAATAATGTTTATATTGACATATTTATGTTTTATAAAAATTATAATTTTTTAAATTATCTAAAAACACTTAAAATCATTTCAAATCATTATGTTAAAATGATAAGGTTTAAATTTACATTTAGTTTCCAATTAATGTAAATTTAACCCATACAAGGAAAATTAATATCAACTTAAAAATTAAAATGTTATGACCACAATTGAAAATAAAAGAGAATAATTTAATATAAATATAAAAGATTAGGATTAAAATAAAAAAAAAATTCAAAACATTACGGGATGTGATTATCTTCAAATATCTGAAAATTATATTTGAAATATATCAATTTAGATTTTTTTGATGTGAAATTAAATTTATATTAATTTAATAATTTATGAGTTTCCAGGGGTTCCCTTCCCTATCCTATAAAAAGGTTCCCTCTCTTCTCTAATAAATACACTTCATGAACCCGTTTAGTCATCCATTACCTTCCTAAAACTCTTCTATGAATTCCCCAACTCATCATACAATCGTCACATAGGTCAAAAAGTCTCCCAAGGAAGCCTTATGGTATAAAACAAAGAGGTTACCTGATTAAGAGGTAATGCCTTCTCTCTTGATTTCTAGTTTCATTTCAATTCTACACTCCATATACTCTCCTTATTCCAAGATTCCATTAAAAACAGCAGTATACAGAATATAAAATGATTTTTTAGATAATTTCTTTACCTACACTTACACACACCACCATATAATGGTTACAAATATATTGTTTCCTTATGCATCACACTTCTTCCGCATGAAATGATGATAGTTAAATTTTCCATTAAAACCTCTCATGTGGGAAATTATGATGGAATATATATATGATATATATTATATTTATATTTCCTCTAATATTCTGTAATTTTTATTTATAACAACCCATTATTCATCCCACGTTGTGTAAAAATAAAAATATTGTTTGATTAAGTGTGGAATACCGCCCCTCAAATCCATAAGAATCATTCATGCCATAAATGGAACATATAAAAGATAATTTTAATCATCATATGTAACATATATAATATAGAGATGATATAGAAATTAAAAATACATATGTATAATTAATTTTATATTCTTTTAATAGAAAAAATAACTGATGGTAGTGTTTATTCGTACGTACGACATACCGTCTCCATGAAAGATGCAAATATTTTTTAATATACAAATATTTTGGACTCTTATAAATAAATATACATTGAATATATAAGATTAATCAGTAATCGATTACATTTTGGAGATGATGAAACCCAGATATATCAATTAAGAACACAAAATAACAAGTCAAAACATACTTGAGAGAACTGGCCATTTAACACCTGAAACAGTTAAAAAATGAAATAGTGTAAACAAATGGGTATTAAAATAGTGTAAGACGTTAATATATGATATTATAAATTATATTATGGTTATACTATTAGTTATTGAAATATTTTTAAACTAAAGTACATGAGCCTAAAGACAACACAACAGAAAGACAGGATACAGAAATGAATCTCATCTCTACTTTTACATCCATGAGATAAAAGACATGTTCACCACATAATTAATTTTTGTGGTTTAAATTATTCTTTTTTTTAATATTATATAATTAATTAATTTAAATTCATGTTATTTATATGTTTCCATTAATTATTATAACTTCTGGAACTTTGGATTCATATTTAAGGGATTTTCTCTCTATTTCATTTCATAGAGGCATATTGTAATGTTATGCACATACTTCCTTTTATATAGAGTATATTATACCTTTATAAAAATTATATCCTGTATCGCATTATTTTAATTATATAATTTAATATTATTTAATTTAGGGTAATTATTGATCAAATATGCATTCTTCATTCAATACAGTTATTTCATATAACATATTAGTTATTTTGTTTATTCACTATGAGGAATGTTGTGGACTGGAAATGAAGGGCGGAGATCTAACATTATATAGCACAACAATACATTTATATGTTCTATGTGGATGAATATGTTGGAAAAAATAAATGGGGTTGAATCAGTATTTTTAAACATCATGTGAAATGTCATGATAGTATTGGTTTTCATGTGACTCAGACATCACGTCCGTTAGAAATAATATTCCCTCAATAAGATTCTATTGTTATTTATACATGATATTTTTCGTTGAAAATTTTATGTATGTAGTTTATTCATAATCATTATTTCATGGAATTTGAATTATTTTATAATTTTCCATATTATTTTTTCGTTGTCTAGTTATGTAAATGAAATGTTTGTTCAGTTATTTAAATTTCCATATAGATAGATTAATTATTACTTCCATTGACTTTACCCTCGATGAACATTTGAGATCACTGTTATTATATTAATTTCCACTAGTTATGAAGACTGGAACTATGAATAAGCTTTCAAGAATGATATTTATTTTAGTTTATTGTGAATCATGTTTCATTATGTTTTACCAATGTATTATGAGAATCATATATATAATCTGGTTTTCAATGACATCTAAACTGTATTGTCCTTTGGGATTTAATTACATATAATAATGACAATGTAGTGTATTAATGCACCAGCTATGAGAATATAGGGTCAGTTCATTAAAAGATATGAGTCTTTGATCTTACAAACTGAAAACTAATGGATATTTAAAGAATATAATATTTCATACCTTGATGGAAAGAAATAACAAATTCCTTAAACAGACCACTCACTCATAAAATATTGCTTCCAACCATTATTAAAATCATTTTGATGGGTTGTGAACACTAATAATCCATATGAAATACACTAGGGGTTTAGATAACCTGCCTCGATCACCCAACAAGTAGATAATACCATCAAAGAAACCAATACTAAGTCACGTGTAATCCCATTAACTCCATAAATGAGAATAATAAAAGACGATGATGTTATAGTTACACATGAGAAAGTACATGTAACTTGCCCAACATAAAATCCCTCTTCATACCATTGACATCCACCTCCTGGGTGTTCACATAAATGACCACCTTATTATGATGATCAACAAAATCAAAGGCAGAGATATATTGAGGTTTTGGAAAACAAGGTTTATTCTATTTGAAATGACCAAGTCCCCAAATAATTCATCTTATTTTGGAAAATAGTTTACTCCAGTTAACAAGTCCTAGGAAGACAAATAAAGTAGGGGATTTAGATCTCCAAAATCATTTCCCCTTACATAAAATTCTGTGGTACACCATATTGGAGTGTTCTATAATTAATGACCTCCTACAACAGATGGTAGACTCTGAGAAGGTGAAGCTAAAAAATTCACCTACCCTAGGAGCATGTATTACTACTACCCATCTATAGGAAGAAGGAGAATGGTAGGAAGTGAAAAGAATGAATGCATATATTTTTTATTACTATATGGTTATAAAAATGATCATTTGAACTCATACCATACTATGAAGTAAAATTACCAATACTACTATGCCTCCCATCACATCTACTATAATCAAGAAATTGTCATCAGATGACCAATCCTCTAAAATCCAAACCTCAATGAAGAAACATGGTCAAAATGATAAAATGTTTACAGAAAAAGATGATATTGTGTTATAGGAAATGTTGTCCTAGACATTAGAATATTTCATTCCATCTATCTCAAAATAACGGTCGCCGCCCCACCAAATAGCACAAAAAAATTCGGTCTGTTAGGAAAAATCATCATCAGATGATGAGTTAATATTTCGTCATATTAACATTATTCACATAATGGATCCACATTCAGATGATGATTCAGATTATTAATAAGCGTTTCTAACACTTGATTTGGGATATAGGGTAATATTTTATCAATGTCGAGGCTACTAGTAAAGACATGGGTATGTTAGAACCCTCAATTTAAATTCAAATCATGCTTGAACCAATTAAGCTGCAGAAACTCATAGAAGACACCTTCAGTGGGCTCTACAAGAAAAAGGGAATTCTCTAACACATGACATGGTTAACGCCGATATGGTCATATTAGAAGACCAATTATACGATAAACAACCACTCTCCCTATAGTTGGGAAGACCTGGCTAGCATAACTCACAATGAATGATGTATTTCAAGATTCTTCCCTAACAAATGGTGAATCTAAATTTCGAGAATCAACAAACAATGGAACTTCAAAACCCCATATCCATACATGAAAACACATACTATTGGGAAATAAGTATTAAATTTTAATGAAACATTCCCTTTTACAGGCCATGTCATTAATCTTGTATGCTCTGAATTTATCAAAACATTTTTGGAAATATCATTTTGAGGAATTGGAAAGTCTTCATGAGTTTGAAACCATTGTTCATACAGATAAGGATTACCATATAGAGAATTATTTTGTAGAATTTCATGCAATAATATCCACCACAGACCAGGATAACGATGATTTTATACAAGGAAAAATGAATCCCATTAATTAATCTGGTAATGTTAATGATATAATCATCCAATGAGCCTTCAATGATAATGTCTCAAGAGTCAAACTCATTCTATAATGTACACATCGTCCGTCAAGACTCACAATTTCTCACTTGATCCCTCCACACTAAGGATTCAATATTATGATAATAATAAATAATAACCAATTGGAGGGATTACACGTAAAACACAATTTGGGGATCTTATATATGATTCAAATTTCATGGATGAACAGTATGACACAACATTCAGCAATCAGCTAAGAAGGCCATGTATATGTTAACATGTTTCCATTCCTTATTCATACCACTAATGTCTCCATTATTGATTAAATGGTAACATTGTGACAATACCAGGTGATAATGTCCCTGTAAAAATATTCTAAATCATATTATATTGATGAAATGTTCTATTACGAAAAGAGAAAACTTTCCATGGAGAAGGATGTAAGTAGAAACAATGCTCCGAAAAGTCTGGAGAAGATCCCAACTAATACATTAAAGAATCTCATGGAATATTAGATACATCCAAATAAAAAATTTGAATGGGTTTGGCCAAAATGATGCACTCGATAATTGTCATCCATAATTTTAGTTTGGGAATTTGATTATGTTTACAAAAGATAAATAATTGATTTACCAAAAAAATGATGAAATCCTAAATGGATATGTCTTCATTCCATCTACCAAACTTCCTTCAATCCCTACATCATCATCTAGGCTAGATGAAGTAGTTTCACTCAAGTAAAAATACTTGGATTTTGATTCCTATGAAATCTTGTTCCCTTTAGAAATTCAAAAAGACCATTCATCATTAGTTTAGTTGGATATAGTTTCCTCCTCATTAGGATTTCCTAATACAAAATCCACCCATAGCTCTGAATGTCTTGATTTATCACAAACCCTTCAAGTGTAGGTGGAAATAGAAACACATGAAGAAGAATATGAAGATGAATACCTCATGGATTATCGTTCAATATTTGAGGAATGCATCTCCACCACTTTAGATGAGTTCATAGAAATACTTCTAGGTACAGAGGATGTTTCATGCCCCACTTTGATTAGTGAAGACATGACTTCTTAAATGGAAATAGATGTATAAATCAATTATAAAGCATAAATGAAATGAGTTTTCTTGGAATTAAAAAGAGATTCTAGGTTCTGAAATTGAGGTGGCCGCCAATAATTTGGTCTTAAAAAAATATTATTAGTTATACAAACAAGAAGCAAGAAGAAAACACCCAACTTATGGGACAGATATTAACGATGAAGTCGCCAAGAATATCAAATCTTATATCATCTAAAAATGGAAATATCAAATGTGGTTAGAAAATAATTACCCAGTTAAAAATTATAATGGTAAATTCTTATTTTTCATTGATTTCAGAGAACTAAACCGACATTATTGCAATGATAAATTCCATTTTCTAATCAAATATCCATTGATTGATGAAAGAGATGGATATAATACTATATCATTTATGGATGGATACTATGGGTTTAACCAAATTGGAATAGACCTAGAAGATCAGGAATCTAAAGACTACAGATCCCCTCAAGGATTATTTTTTATCGAGTAATTCTCTTTGGCTTGAAGAATGAGGGTGTGACATATTAACGTCAAATGATCCATATTTTCAAACCCTTCTTCAGTAAATTCATTTAATGGTTTTTGTATGATCTAGTGTTTCAATAAAAAAATTTATAACAACATGGAAGATCTAGAGAATATATTTAGCAAGATTTTGAAACATAATATAAATATGAACCCCTTTATATATGATTTTGTGGAATGCTCAAGGAAATTTCTGTTTTTTGAACACCATATTGACATCAAAGTTGATCTCGAGAAGACTAATGCTATCCTTGTAATTCCACCTCCTCAAAACATGAAAATGTTGAGAGGACATCCAGGAAACCTGGAGTTCATTTGGTGATTCAGAGCTAATCTAGAAGGAATGTGTTTTCCCAACAACAAATTAATGAAGAAGGGGTCACATACCAATGGACCAATAATTTCCAAGAATAATTTAATAAACCAAAGAAATAACACATGAACCCATAGTTATTGAATCCATATAATGAAGAAAAGATTCTCATTATTTATGTAACATCCATGGAGTCAACAATGAGTACCTTGATTATACAAAAGAAAGATGATGGAAATGAAAATCGCTTTTAATATCCTAGTAGAACCATGCTCTATGAAGTGCCTAGATATTTTGATATTTAGAAAGTATTCCTAGTATTAATCATTTCTGTACAGAAATAGTGGTATAATCTATAGAAACACAAGGTTCAATTTGAATCTCCTAATAATTAGCTCATATTTATCAGCAGTTTTCTAATGCTTATAGGACATCTAGCACAGTGAGAACTTATTCTGTAGCACATTGATAAAGTATTTGTGCCTTATAACGTTGTAGAAGTCCAAGCCTTCAAAAGCATAAGTTCTAAACAACCATCATCCTAAGTGACATCATTTAATAGTAAATTTCTTAAAAAATAAATATTCCCTATTAATGATAGTTCTGGAAAATGTGAAATGTACTTTGATGGTTCATCCAGAGTCAAACGGGAAAGAAAATGGAAGACAAAATGAAAAAAAATGTGTGGTTAGGGATTGTGATAATGTCACAAGATAAAGAATTATTTCTATATTCATACCTATTATCATAAGGTGGTACCAAAAATGAGTCCTTGTATCAAACTCTCTTTTAAATTCAGAATTAGAATTCCAGCTACCAATATATCACTTAGAAGTGAAAGGTGACTCGTAATTGGTAATCAAAAAGATCAAAATGGATTATGATATCAGAAAATAATATATAATTACCATGTGTGATTATTTCCAAGGTTTAATGGATGAATTTTCCTCAAACACAACATTATATTACATCCCATGATAAATAAATTCCCAAACTAATGCATTGGAAAAAAATAGCCACAACGATTGATGATCCAAATCGGGAAGAAACAATCATCATCTTTGAAGATCATCATGTGGTTTCACATTTTCATCACATCAGAATATAGGATATCAATTAAATTATTACCATATACGATCCATATTGTTATTCCATGGGATGAATGGAACGTATCATAGAATATCTCCAAAATGGAATACTTAGACAAGATAGAGTTGAAAGAGAGAAGATATGAGGAAGAATAGTTAATTTCAATCCTTATGATGGCCCAATTTACCGAAAGAAAGTTTAAAATTGAGGATTTTATTGAACACTACATAGATTAATTGACGGATAAGTGAATATTGATGTCATGAAATATTTACATGTAGGAGCCTATTGTGCCCCCTAGTTTGGGTATAAGACTTTTGATCAAATCTGAAGGCATGGATACTCATGACCACTGATGACATATGATGGTAAATATTTCACAAAGAATGCTCATACATGCATATTTAATTCCCAAATAATTCATCAACCCATGTAGTTTCTACAAACATCAATATAAATATAGCCATTTTCTACATGGATAATGGATGTAGTGTGAACTTATCCTCTAGCTACAACTTAGTAGTTCAAAAACATTCTTACAACTACAGATTACTTCTCCCAATGGGATGCGGTGATACATTTTTTATAAGTTGATTCCAAATGCATTGTTATCATTGAAAAATATAATATCTTTAATTGATCTGGTGTCCCTCATTATCTATTGATAGAAAACGTCACCAATTTCTATTCTTCTGAGGTAGGGATGTTATATGAGGTTCAAAATATCCAATCCAATCATTCAACCCACAATTATGAAACAACCAATGGAATGAAAGAGTATTTAAAAAATACACTATCAAATATACAATAATATATGGTGGATAAATATATGAAATCTTGGGAAGATAAAATCTATCATGATTTGTGGTCTTAATGAAATACTACCCGAACTTCTACATGAGAGACTCCACACTACATTGTATACAGAACATAAGAAGTACTTCCCATTGAAATTCAATTTAATTCTATCTGAGTTTAAGTATGTGACTATTAATATATAGACGAGCAGTTTGAAAAGAGAATATATGATTTGGAGTTATTAGAAGAATAGATATTTCCATCCTTGCATCATCGCGAAGTATGTCAGAATAGAATAACACAATATTTTAACAACGATATTCACCTCCATTTATTTCTTCTTGGAGAATTTGTATTTTCCCTTAGGACTCCTTTAATACCATGAAATAATCCTCCATTATGTTTCCCAATGTCCAAAGGACCTTACTCTATACATAAAGTACAATATAATGTTGCTTATTCTCTAACCACAATGCATACATAACTCCATACAACTCCATAAAATGCAATATTTATGAAGAAGGTCATTGTGTAGC
The DNA here is from genome assembly GCA_963277665.1 of Viscum album. NCBI lineage: Eukaryota > Viridiplantae > Streptophyta > Magnoliopsida > Santalales > Viscaceae > Viscum > Viscum album. The sequence goes on along the minus strand of OY728151.1, from coordinate 1,442,777,539 downwards.
CACTCAGATCATGTCCTAGTTACATGAATCTAAACTAAATTACAACCATAGTCTTAGCCGTAGGAAGAAAAAATACATAGCATTATACACGTCCATGCTAAACAACTTTAAACTACAAATCATCTTCATACTTATCTCATGAATCTAAGTTGCATGACACCATTTTTCCACACTACACAAAAATTAACTCTATGATTAACATCTACTTCATTTGTTGTTATGTAATTCCCAAATATATCAAAAATTGGAATTGCATTAATTATTTTTAAATATAATGTATCTTTTCTGTGGAAGAATTACTCACATCATTACGAATCACTAGTGGCACTTTATCACCATTTCACCCAATGCTTTATTCAAATCTCCATAGGGACCCATTTTTAAGAACTACAAGTGGGATGATTATTTACCATAGGAAGTTACATAGTGACAACTAGATTTCATTCCCTAGTCTAACCATAACATCTATCCCATGAAAGGGGATTTAATTTCTTCATCTCATGATGTTAAACTACACCATTATTCATAAACTAAATTTCTTTTGATTCTCATTTCAATGAGATTCATAGTGATTCCTAGATCTCCAATATTTTGTGAAGCCTCGACTTTAATGAAATTTGTTTACCCATTTTATGTATATGAACCAAACGTATACATATCAGTACTCTAAAATATATTGTTTGATTCTAATAAAATCACAAGCCTTGAGATTATTTTTTATTCAGGAATGTATAAAAATCACACATCTCTCATATCATATTTAGTTTGTGTGGGGAATGATCGTTTCATGAAATAAATATGGGTTGATTATTATTATTATTATAAGATATGAGGAAATGACTAGATATCCAATATGGGACCATGTCAAGAAAATCATAAATAACCCCTTCATTCCATTTTTGAATGAATCCAACATGCATATTGAATGTTTCATGAACTACTTGTGCCTTGATTCTCATCCAATTGAGACACATAGTAACATATGTATTTTAACCCTAGCCTATCCACAATATTTCCTTCTTTTTATGTCAGTTCGTCTTCATTCATACTGCACACCATTAGACAACAAGAAATGTTTCATGAACTAAGTGTTGTCAAATTCATGCCCCAACAAGATACATCGTGATTCTTGGATCTCCAATTAGGGGTCAAACTACAATTTTGTAAAGTATCTCCTCCCCTATTCATATTAATAAAAATTAACACGGAGAACCATTATAACCTACATGTTGCTTGATTCTTTCCACAACAAGATACATTGTGATGCTTGAATCTCAAACCTAGTCCCATTATGATTTTGGAAGAGAAAACCAACTTTATTTTCCACATGAATGAGTCAAATCTACATAGGGCTAACACAAATGACATTTGAATTGATTATTATTATATAGAGAGAAATGGGGATTCATAGAATTCTTACTTTAGGCCCAACCATTATCTATGAAGGAATAAATAGACATCTTCCCCATATCAAAAACTATGTATATGGATAAAAAATTAAATAACTACATGTTGCATGATTATTTCCCCTATCAAGATACATAGTGATGTTAGGACCCTATATCCAGGCTCAACCATCATTCAATCACTCGACCCTTATCTTTCACATTCATTTATTTTTTGTTGCAAATTATTCTTTTACCTCTTCTTCTTTCTCATAACATGTAATGCTCTTAGGGGATTATGAATTGGGTAAATAAATTCTATACATATGTAAGGAATATTAGTTCATATTTGGGGTTTTAAAAGGATTTGTCTGTATGACCATTAAATACACATTAAATTACCTCATCTCATTATGATAAATTTATAGATCCTTTAAAAAATAAAAAAACAATGAGTGGTTCAATTCTAATTTTCATGATATATGTATTCATTTCATGTCATTTCACCTTCATCTGTACCACATTATGTTAAATTACAGGGAAGTACATAGAACTATGTTTGGCTTAATTCTCATTCTGTTTAGATACATAGTGACACTTGATTCTCTTATCTTGGGTCCTACTACAATTATGAAAAATCCCCCATTACTTTTGTATGGATGAATCATTAATGGTAAACTCTTTCAAGAACTATGTATGGGTTGAATCGCATCTTTATGAGATACATAGTAACTTCAAAACTATGACAATTAAAAATAGTTGTACCATCGTGTTATAATGCCTATTTTCTCCCATGTATGAGTCGGATCTACATTAGGAGATTAATATAAGTTTATATATGAAATATTAAAACTTATTCAAGAAATCCCCATTACTCCCCAACTTTTTATTCAATTAGGGTGGGGGAACCATTATTTAAGAACCTCATGTTGATTGATTCATGCCCATGAAAAATACATAGTGACACCTAGATCTTATCCCCTGGTCTAGCCACAATATTCTTCTTCACATCGGAGGAACATCACATCTTAAACACATGACAATAAATATCATAGTTCTTTATGAATTGTGTTTGGGTGGATTGTCATCCCATTGAGATATGTAGTGATGTCTAGACCTCATATCCTAGTATTAACTATGGGATAAATGAATATTCCCCCCTATATATAACTCAAATAATATAGAGTGGATTTTATTTTGGTTCCGCTTCTGATAGATCCGACCAAGGAAACAAAATATTTCCCCATTATACATATGATTCAAATCTATTTAAGGGACTCCAAATTCCCAGCCAATATCATTTCTAATATTTCCCTTCATCATTGGACATTTCCCCTTTTTAATTTCACAATCATAATCTTGAATACTTTTGTATCTTCATAATCATTCTATATCTTCTATTGACATGTTTCTGATACACCACAACTCTTTTTCATTACTACGTAGTATGTGTCCCTATGTGGCCTTGCATAAATTCACGCATAACAAGCTTGTCATCCAAAATATTCCACAGTATGGAAATTCAGTACATCCCCTAGTTGGACCTTCATAATACATCCCTAACAATAGGATTTTCAAATAGCTCTAACTTATATATTGGGGGAAACCTCTTTGTACCCATTATGTGTTAATTATGACAAGAAAGAGCCCAATATCTAAAACTGATCATTGTTTGTGTATTGTTCTCATATCATTTTTTCTGACATGGAAATCCACAAGATTATAATTTTAAATTTTCATATCCATATATTCAATGAATATTACAATGAAATTGGTACATTCGACCATATAATCCTCTAGTATTTCAATAATATCATTCTCTTAGTTGTATGACCTAAAACTACCTGAAAAATGCTTCAAATGTTTGGGTCATACCTTCATAGAGATACTATTTCACATATTCTTTGGAAATCAAAAATAAAAATATCCCTTCTATATTCAAGTAATTTTCTATGTAAAACCAAACTCAATGCTTGTAAATATCTAAATATCCTTAAAATTTCATCGTTATTTAGAAATATAATGTCAGAATTATGGAGAGCTCAATTTCTAGTGTATGCAGTACATTCCCCTAGATTTCTATGCATTAGTCTCCTATAAAATGTGCATGTCATCTAATGTATTACACTGTTTGGCTATAAAACATATGCCCACTTCTTCCATGAATAATATAGCTCCAATAACGAATTTTTCAAATAGTGGTAAGATTGTTCTTGTAAGATACTTCACTGAATGCCTTTATCCCTTTTCCAATGTCATTATACTGATTAAAAAATCCCAAAATCACATTTTACAATTCTCCATTTTCATATCGGAATACGGTAGACCATTTTCCGACAAATCACAATGAATAAAAAACCCATCAAACTTCAATTAAAGATAATATCCTTAAATAAAATCCTTTAAAGTCTATGATTCATTAATTGAAATTGAAAAGCATAATTTCCATACTACGCATCATGAAACTGAACATTATAATGAAATTCATTAATGACATGAAACTATAAAACATAATATCCATGCTACAGAAATTGAAATTTCGCATCATATTACCCTTGATGCATGAATTGAAACTAAAAAGTAGAATTTCCTTGCTGGATGACATTAAAATTAAGTGCATAATATCATAAATCCCCATTATTTCAATTTTACCTACCTTCACACACCTAATTTTTATAGTAGAGGCTTCTCATTCTTGGACTATCTTGGAAAAGATGGCCAATTTTATTCTTAGGCATCCTTCTGCCACAAAGCCACACACTCTGGTCTTGAAAGATCCATTTTTAAAAAGCCATTTGATTATTAGTAATAGAATATCAAAGTTCATTGAAACTCTTTTACCTGGCTATGTTGTATGTGTCCATGTTAAACATTCATAAAAATTTCCTACATAACGGGCTTTTCAACCAACAGATTCCACTGTTTTGATATGCACCACATGCCCCAGTAGTCCCTTTGTAACACATCCCCCATAATATGTTTTTTTAATGTTGTTAATCTACATTCTCTTAAGTGACCTCCTCTATTCATATTCTTCAGGTTATAGATTTTGTGATCATAACAGAAACACGACTCATGATTCCACTTATATGTATCTAAAGAATATCAGGACCTACCTATACATCTAGCCTTGTTTGAGATTTTAATCATACAATTCATGGAAAAATCTTTTTGACATGAAACACTATACATTTTAGTCATAAATAAATCATTTTAATCTTCCAAAAAAATGATACGTGGTACTCACAAGGCTATAACCCCAAGAAGGAAATCTGGGAAGAAGTAGAAGGTCATCTCACTAGGCCAACACTCTATATGGTTTACGAAATATAAATAAATAATATTTAAGAAACACAAAATTTTTAGTGTAGTCCTTATGAACCAAGAAATATTAAAACAATTGTTTCTATGTCTCCTTCCTAACATAAAAGTTAGAGACTCCCCATTCCTGTTATTTTAATTATGATTTATCTGACATAAAGATAATGTGTTATGAAAAACAGCTTTGATGTTGTGTTTATAGAAATAAATCCTGGATGAAGACATAAATATAATGGGAGAAAAAATCATTTTCATTTATATAGTAAAAACATATGAACATCCATATAATGGAGCATATCTATCATATATTACAAGAAAATTTCAAGATGACTCTATTTGTTGAACAGCTTCATGAGATCTACCAACCGCTTGTAGAATCTCCTCCAGTTGACCTGCTTCATTCTCTTGGGATTTATGATGTGCTCCCATGTAATGCCCAATGTTTGTTATCACTTCTTGTTGGGATTATTCTAATGATTGATAGAGTTATACAAGTCCCTCTTGAGCAGTATCCAACTCTTGTCGATGGTGTAACACCTCTTGCTGAAGGCACCCCACTATAATTTATTGTTATCTGATTTTCTAATCTAACACTAACAATTATATACTATTTATAGCCTCTTCATGGGATAATGATTCTAAAAACCCTCAATGTTGGTGTGAAGATCATCCTTCACTAGATCATGATGTAGTTGTTTTATTTCTCCTACTTGTGAATGATCTTCTATATGCATTATAAATAGGTATATAATCAAATCTACTGCACTCCAAAACTCCAAATAGTGCAGGATGTTGAAAAAAATTTGATGTTAACTTGTCAAAAATATTATCATAGATTATCTTTAAAATAATTCACCATTTATAGTTTGTTGTGATACTAAGAGCATCCTGAAGATCTATGTATGAATTAAAATCACTACCATGAGGTGGAACATATTTTGGAATCATATCACACAAAGAGGTACTTAGATCTACTCTTTTTGAAGTTGAGGGTACTTCATCTTCTATTACTGTTTGATCCAATTAAGAGGCTTCACCATATAACAAAACTAAAGGAGCTGATATCCCTAATATGATGAATTTAATGATTGGTATCTCACAAAGTGTAGGAATAACAAAGCATGAACATAATAGTAAAATACATTTATCAATAAATTAGGCATCTACTAGAGTAGATTCATACACACTATTCATACATTTAGTATTTTTGGAGTGTAATTTTTGGGTAGGGGAATTATCTTGAACTTTCCCAATCACTATAACCAGAGGCTATAGCGAATTTCAAAAATATTTAATTATAGTTGGTACTTATTTTACATCAAAGGAAGTAGGATGTTGTGGGATTCCCCATTCATAAAAGGCCTTTGATAAATTCTCTGTATAAAAGACTTCTTAAACTGACATTTTAACAGAAATATATACTATAAGAAAAATAATGAATTATTAATGCATGAAGGAGAACTAATGTTATTTCATCTCCTCATTAATGTCCCCAAACACCTTGATGGAACATGGAATATCAATTTCTAGATTAAGAGTGTCCATAATTTCAATGTAAATTGATTTTTATATCATATCATCCTCATCATATTTTGTATCCAACAAACATTTATTGATTCCCAAATTGGCTCAGTTGACATTCTCTTCCATTATCTATTCAAGTAATGAAATGTCTTCAGGCCTTTCTGATTCTTGATCAGCACCATCATCTTTGTTAGGCTTCTTAGGATCCTTATATCATCCTCTAGGAGAAATAGGAATATCAACACTAACTATCACATGATCCATTGGTATAGGAAATAAGAATGATATATTATGAGAAAAGAATGTCAGAAAAAACATGTGATACTAGAAAAAATGCATCTGACATTACTATGATCCTCATCTATATCTATAGAAACATGATATGATGCTTCCACATCCTTGGGAATTTTATCTATTAATGTAATAGATTCATTACCAGGAATTTTTAATTCTTATGAAATTTCCTTCTTTGTCCTTGAGGGACTAGTATCACATCCCTTAAAATAAGAAGGAGGTTCTGGTCATGTAAAGGATGATCATCATCAGAAAAGTATGATGATCACATTTTAATACTAGATGATAGTGCTAATACTGACTTGGACATATTCACAGGACCAGTTTCAATGCTATCTTAAGTTTCATTGTATATGTTAATGGAGATATTGTACTACATTTCTGGGAAACAGAAACATGAGTTAATGGATGCATATTTTCTATTTATATTACCTCCATCAAAGTTCTCCCTCCATGAGAATGTTCTTAAGACCCAATGTTTCATCTAGTGTATCGATGGGGGTACACGTAGATCTATACATTAGTGACTAAGGAACCATTCTTGGTGCTAATCCTTATTTGATTTTAACCTACAAAATGAAATACCATCATGGTTAGTGATGTGGATGAGTGAGAATAACTAAAAAAGAAAAGGGAAACACATTCATAATATTAACACATATATCCCGGTCCACCTCTGGGTGATCAACTACCCCTTAATATATTAATGGATCTACCATATCAGATACTCATTTTGAGTCTAGGACCAGATGATTTGTTGAATATATTATAATCTCTAGCTCCTTCATGTATTCCTATACTTTATCCATATTTATATTTGGATGAAAATTAAAGGGTTCTTTAATATCACCCAAATTTGGAATATAAATATACGATTGGAGAAGCCCTCATCAATCTCTGAGATCATGCGTCATTCATTCCAAATAATCAATTGTTAATAGATGCGCAAAATTTGGATTTCATTTTGTTGGATATGGGGAAAAGTCAAACCCCATTGGTTGGAAGGCCGCTTCAAGCCTCCCTTCCTATTTATATTAATCAACAGATGAAATGGTTACCTCTTTTATGATGGAAGCGACTACATCTCTCTAGTTCTGTAGATATATTCTCCCTAGCCATGTTCATATAGATAATTTTCTGCGAGGGCATTTTGAACCTTCTAATGTATGTGCCTCATATTTGGTTTTATGTTTTTTCCTATGATTACTAGGAATGACAGTTTTTTTCCTATATATGATGTATACCTTTTGTTAAATCCCCTTGAGGGTTTGATGAAACCCAATCATTTTCATATCCATCCTCTAATACAATTGATGGATCTGATTAAGGTAGCATAATATACAGTTTTGATGTATCAAAATCCATCAGAATCCATAACTTTCGGGATACCATTGTGTTCTTCTCATGCCTCGCATATGTAGGAGGAATGTTGAACGATTTTTGAAGAAATTTCAACATGAAAAGGAAAATATAATGGTCATAATCCTAACAGATTATTTCTCCATCTATCTTTGTGGATAATACAATATCCCAGAATTCCATGGAGAATTACATTATCACATAATTTTCTCCGTTACAATCATCTATAAATGATCATGTTGGTGGGTTACTATATTGAAAAAAGGTAAACCCCTAGATACTATCAATGCACCTAGCCCCGCATCATGTTTCATGTTAATAGGATGAATCCTAGAATCCTACAACACAAAGAGGGGGAAAAAACCATTGAGGACTCTATATAAATTCAGAACAGAATATGCATATAAATGTACTACAATACATCCCTATAACACATGGAATAGTTCTAAAAATCTAAATGGATCCTTCCCATTGTATAAATGTAATTTTTAGTGATATATCCATACCAATACTGGTGTCTCCAGCATAATCTATTTTCCCTCTACCAATATGGATTCAATAACAACTGTTCAAGCCCTTACCCCACCTATGTACTCATGGAGTGGGAGAAAATAAATGAATATCCCAATGGAAGATAATCCGTCAATGCATACATTTCCATTTATCATGGTCTTAACTTTTTAAACCCAATGCTTGTAATCAACCATCTCAAATGTGGGCCAGAAGGTACACAAATAATATTAATTATCTTTAATTGGGAAAAACATATGACATATACATGTAGAAACCTTCTCTCTTGATGGTTCTTCAAATGAATAAATCCACACTATTTCATGAACAATTCTTTTTAGACTAGGATTATTCTTTTATTTATGATAATTATTTTCTATTTTGAATAATTCTTGGGCCAATGGTGGCGTCCTCTAAGCATCATCCCATGTTACTCTTTTGAATGGAATTCATGGTACATGTCCCCAAGAATGGGAACCATGGATAATTGGTAGACATACCACAAACTAATGTTAACCTCACCTTGTTATAAATTGAAATAATATGTTTTGGACTCCATCATCTTAGTAGTATTATTTTCATATTTATAAACATATTTCTATCTTACCCAGTCTGTTTCAAAAATATGAACATCATGCAACTCAATCTAAAACTCATCACATGTGTGGTGTAGCCAAAATATGCACATCCATTTAGTTCTGACTCCTCCTAAAGAGACAAGATCACTATCTTCATTACAACCATATAATTTCTCTATTTTTGATGAACTAATGGTTGAATCATAGAAAAGCACCCCTTGATATATAACAAGATCCTTAATATTTGGAGTACAACCATTGTGATGATGGAAACATCCAGTAGGGGTTGTTTCCAAATGTATTGGGATGCCCCTCATAGTAATGATCATACAATGTCAGTTGATATGTTTTTTTACAAAGAATGTCTTTGGAGAAAAAATAGGGAATAAAGGTGTGCTGTTGAGTACCATTCTAAAATAGAGGCACATTGTTCCTTCATGATTATTCATGTTAGTGAGTAATAAATCCCTTCTCTACCTCAGGAAGGGTACTCTCAACAATGTCATCATAGTCTGGTCTTATAGTTTTCATCATTTTTGGTTAATTTTAGCATCCTTAATTGATGTAATTAGCTGATCCATTTCGGGTAAGAGATTCATACAATTAACATCATTATGTTGGAATATTGTAGTAAGAAAGATCATATTTTATTATTAAGGAATTTTATAAATAAGAAATCGAAAATCCCCTTGTAGGTCTATTGATGAGGTCACCCACATAGGTACATAAACTAGTTGACCAGTGTAGGTCATTTGACGAGGTCCTCTTGCATAGGTCCTAAGATTAAATATCACCGTATAGTTCCATTTATCAGGTGTATATACCATATGAAATATTCAAAGGATCATTTTGAGAACACAACAAAATATATATGGGAGAATGATCAAATGAAACAAGAGAAGAAAATTAAAAAAAGTGGGTGATGAAAATTAAAAAGAACGAGGGTACTCATAGGCATCTCTAGAAAACATCGATGATTTGCACATAATGACGTATGACTATTCCCTATGTGACATATCTATATAGTGGACCAGTGAAATCTAGAATTAATTTTACATAATCATTTTTTCCATAATCACAACTCAAGACTATATCCACTTTTATGTTAGATCAAATCCTTAGGGGGGGGGGGGGTTCACAGTCCCTTTTTAATAATGAAATGGAAAATGAATATAAACAGAACATCCTATATCTCAAAGTTTCATCGAAATTTATAGTACTAAAATAAATAAGGTTAAAATGTACTAATAAAGCATACCAAATCCCAAGAAGTTCATCACAACTACTGCCAGTTTAATCTAAATGGGTAGCCCCTATGCCATGTACATTCTTCTAGGACCTACGGAAATGTTCCTATTTGGTAGTTTATGTTTCGCACCCTTGTGTGGAGGACCTAGGAGGGGACCTTATTCCCATAACATACAATGATTACCTCCCTTTGACTAGGACCCTCCTTGACTATTAATAGGACCCTTGGGCACCACTTTTTAATAAGTGAAAAAGACAGAATAAATATTGAGTCTCTCATTTCATAGTTCATATTTACAGGTCCCCCAAAATTTATTAGGTAGCTATCTAAAACATGGGGGAAGAGAATTAAAATTGATAAAAAGGGTAAATGTCCTATCAGTATCTAAAAATAAATACTTCTATGAGGAACCACCTTCTATAAGAATAATTCACCTACGCATGGTATTTTCATTAAGCAGATACCTTCTCGAGATTATTTGGAGGACATCAAGCGACACCCATAGTGATTATGTTGTGGCCACACCCAAATGTTGTTTCCTCGATATCCCATCACCCAATGCATATCCAAAATTCCCAGGCATATCCTTCCTATGTTTATAATTCATCTATACCTCATTGGACCTGCATGGCATACCTATGTGGCATTCCTACGCGATATACATGGATTGACCACCTATGGAAGCCTTCCAAGAAGGCATCTAATAAACCACCCATAGAATGGTGTCTCCTTCTATGGATTCTTTGTATTAAAAAGACCAATCTGAAACCTTGACCAACAACTCCTAGTTTACCAAACCTTTTGGAAGGAAACAGTATCATGTCTACAGTTTGGGTTTGAATTTCTATATTCATAGGTGTCACGGATTTTCTTTATAAGGGATTTAGTGTTATCAAGATGTCTATAGGTTTCTATAACTACACTCATGTGGAACCCTACCACATGGACAGGGTTGGGGAGTTTCCAGTCTCATATTTCATGGATATGACTATATCCTACCCACCACGTCTCTTAGATCCGGAGCCTTGGGCTCATAGTAGAGACGATATGTATCCGACATTATTTTCCCTCCTAGATGGGATTACAAAAACAATATATATGAAACATAATTTAGTTCATCCCTCCTTGAGTTTGAAACTAGCCTTTTGGTCCAGACCTAATTACCTTTACATTCATTTAGAATTGAATGTTCCATAGTTTTTCACCATCTTCCATTTCTCCCCATATTCTTTCACCATAGATCTCACCTCATCCACCAGTGGAGGAAGGAAATTGTGTTCATTTGTTTCATCTCCAACATTCTCTTTTTCCCACACTAAGAATGACTCACATGGGAATAGAGATCTATGAAGATCATAATATCCTTATAATCTTCTCATTTCTTGAACTATGAGAAATCTCATTCCTAACATTATTGGGATACGATGGAATTCGTAAAATAGGGTAGTATTTCATTAGACATCATCCTCAAGAATCATTCCCAAATTCCCTTAATCCAACCATCCTACTTATGTTTAGTTCCCAAATTATGTCCACATCAAATACCCATGAGTTAAGACATCTCCCGTGGACCCAATTATTAGGAAATCCAATTTATGAGTAAGCCCCATCCTATTTTTCTCAAAGGGTTATACTCCCCTATGAGACATACCATTCTATGTGGGATTTGATTCCCATCTAATGGGAAAAATAGGAAGCATCCATGATGGTCAAACCCAGAACTACATATTGACCTTTTTTTCTCAAGGCGACATTTCTAGTAGGTTATAATCTAACAAGGAAACTTGTATCCCTTCCATGTTCTATAGGATGTTTCAGAATAACTCCCACACCAAAGATTTACTTGTCACCTTCCACATAGATATCATTTCCACAGTACAATATAATATATGGTTGGGTCATATCACATGACCTTAAATGTTTCAATGTGTCCCATTAAGAGGAACCGAACTATAATGGTTGTGATTCCATTCACAGGGATACATATATAGATAATCTATGGGTATGATCCCAACTTTAAAAAAACCTTCACATAGGAAGATGATGACAAACTCCAAATTAATATTAATCCTCCATGAATGTTGAAAAATTCCATAGTTACAGTCATCTACTATGATGAACATAAATTCTTGAGTAAACTACAATGTCTAAAAAACCATTATCAATGTAACAGATGACATTGAATCTCTAGGTAGTATATAAGAGAATAATATCAATGGGAAACCAAAAATAAATACAAATATCTCCATTGATGAAAAACCTCAAATATATATGGATGATTCTCAATTAAAATCATGCTAAATAATTGATTGAAAGTTGAAAAAAATATACATCACACTAGGTAATTTTATAAGTATCCAGGAACATATCTTATATCTATACGATAGAACCAATATGTAAAATAATTCCCTCAAAAAGGGTGTGATGATCATGACACCCCATCCTCCCATCCAATGAGAGATCTTAACTATCATAGTTCAAAAAACCTAATGAATGGATTCCTTTGGAAAGAAGGTTCCTTTGGATAAAGAAACACTAGTTATTTCTGGTTCCATAAATAAATATGATGGATATAATTTAGAAGTTGTGATTCCAAACCAGAACACACAATCCTAGGAATACACATCCATAACCAACATTTCTAAAAACTTGTTACAAGACCCAAAAATAGTAAATATACCATTTAATGTCTTTCATAGAAAATTGTATGAAATAATTTCCTTTCTCTTGTCACCAAATCTAATGAATCCATAAAATGAGTCATGTCCCCATGTATGGTCCCCAACTCTGTGCACATTTCATGCCAAATAAACCTGATAAAATACGGTCCTTTCCCTCGTCCTGACCTACAACAATGAAATCTATTAGGGTACTCAATGATGTCTCAACCAATGTGGGAGTACAACTTAGTAGGCCAACACCAATGATGTATAAAAAATATAACATATAAAATTATAGTTTATGTTGGTAAAAATTGTATAATTATATAAAATATGACAATACGATTCCATTAAATAACTATGCTCACATTGAAAATTTCATCATTTTTTGTATGTGTATGGAATTCCATTAATCACACAACGTCATATCACAGTACACTATTATGCATACAGAAATTACCCAAGATCCCTTAATCACAAGGGAAACAATATCAAAATCAAATTACAAAACACATATGTTAGAGACTTAGTATAGATAGTAACATCAAATGAAACTGTTATGGTAATAGAGACTCATTTTGTCTCTGTAAGCCATGCATTATAGGGGTGGGGTCTGAAGCCTATGTCTAAGCTTACCCATGGTCATAGTTTTGGTTCCGGGTGTAGTAGAAGCATGGTTGGGCAGAGCCGAAATTTTATTGTTACCATTATCAAGGATAATTATAGGATCAATATGATTATTAAACACTGTCTCCACAGAAAAGAATCAATGATTTAGATAATGAAGGAAGATGGATAAAACCATTATAGAGGATCTTGCTCAACATGTTTAAAATTAATTTAATTAATATAATAAATAAAATATTAGTTGGATCATCGATATTTGTTTCGATGATGATGTTGATCTTCTTGAACGACCCTTACAGATTATCTTATTGAGTTTGCAAGGATCCAAACTAGAATCCCTCTAGTGGTGATCCACACATTCTCCAATGTACTCTGATCCACGCAGGTTATTCTACGGGTGCTAGTGCGCCGAAAAGAGGTTATTGGGTAGATCATTCATGATCAATTGTTCTTCAGTCTTGAAGAACACCTCTCATTTTTGAGAGGGGTGGGAAGATGATTCAAGAGAGAAATTGTTCAGGTCAACAATTCTCAATTCACTAGGTGTGTGGTTCGGTACATGGAAAAATACACATATGTGTCTATTTATTGCCATGGGGCATCAGTTAAAATATTTAATAGCGTAATAGAAATTGAATACATTCCTAACCATACAGAGACCACGTTATATTAATAATGATATGGTATCATTATTTATGGTGTCCCAACTGGCATAAAATGGAATTATAAATAAAATTCTGCATCTCAAAATAATAAAAGTATTATTTTTAATTGTGCCAACTAGTTAAATAATTATTAAAAATCTTGTAAATAATTATTTTACAACTGGAGTTGACTTGGTTCTATCAAAATCCACTTCCATTTATTGAACACCGAATTATATAAAAAAAATTATTCTCTTAAATAAATATTTTATTTAAAAACTTTTAAATAAAAATTTATTAATTGTTCAATAAAATAAATAAATATATTTTACCCATAATCTGGTGAATAAATATTTATTTAATTTATGATTATTTTTTAACTTGATTAAAACTATTCTATTGTCTTGAGAATAATATATATTAACTAAATTCAAATTAAATTTAACTAAGACCACCAGAAACACAGAGAGTGTGACCCTATAGGATTCTTTCTAATTGGAATTATGTAGGCTCTCCTAATGTCCAAGAGTATTGTATAGTAATGGGTGAAGGAACCCAAGAGAAAGAAGATAATGTAGCCACAACGACATCCACATATGAATGCTAACTATATAATATATTCCCATTGTCAATTTATCTCATCAAACAGGTTTCCTGATAGTCTCACAAACTTTAATGCAATATATGTCGTTCAGTGACTACTTCAAATAAACTCATATATACACAATGGAAATATAATTAGGGATGAAGGTTCTATTTAGATCAATGGGCCGATATATCAACATCTATAAATGGAATGGAAAAATCCATTATCGACATATATGTTAATAACACGTCACTCATTATGCACCCAATGTACCCTACATCCCACCAACTTCCTGTGTGACGGTTTTCATCAGTAAATCAATGTGCGTGAGTCATGACACATATGAATGATAATATTAAATTATAAGCATCATTACCCACACTCAAAGATAGAAATATCTGATGACACCAAAACATGTGGAATTCCTACTAGTGCGTCTGTTCTCATAATCTCTTGTCTTGGAGATTACCAAGTGTGATCTTCAAGAGAGAAATTCTCATCTTCTTACATGCACTCACAATTGACACTCTACATGCTATGTGTCCCATAATAGTTTGTAATCCAAACATATTAAAAAATATAATAATATTCTTATAGCATTTCAAGGTTCTCATCGTAGAGGAGAACTGCCATGATATTATCAATGCAACAAATACTCAAGGAAATTTTGAAATAATAGTCTTGAAGAACAATGAAAAATATGTAATAAGATGTTTAATATTAAAATACATTAAATTTCCATGTAATCATTGTACCACCAGTTGGTTTTAGGAAACTATCCCTTACAAACTCCCACTTATACTGGAGCCATCAACCTATGGATTTTAGTCCACTAGACCTCACATGGTGATCATGTTTCTACTAATTTAGTGCTCTATTCAAGAGGTCATCCACATTGCCTTCAATGGAAATACTCCTCACTACAATATCACCTCTCTAAAAAAGTCCTTAAAGAGATGATACTTACAAAGAATGTTCTTCACCCGCAGATGTAACCTTGGCTCTCTTGAAAGATCCATCATTGGAGTATTATCACAACCCAGTGTGATGGGATCTTTAATGCTAGGTTTCACATCTAGCTCCTGTATGAAGATTCTCATCCAAAGTTCTTCTTTAATTACTTTAGAAGCTATGATATACTTGGGCTATGGTGTAGAATCTGCGACAACACTCAGCTTTGAGAACTTTCAACTCACTGCACCTCCATTCAAATTGAAGATATATCCAATTTGTGACTTCATATCATCTGGATCACTCTTAAAACTATCATTTCCATGTCCTTTGATGACTAGTTCATAATATCTTCTAAAAAATAGGTATATATCCTTAGTACGACTCAGTTACTTTAGGATATTCTTGACTGCCATCCAATGGTGGTTACCTTGGTTTGCTTTATATCTGCCTACTGCACTCAATGCATAGGCGACATCCATCCTCGTACATATCATGTCATACATGATTTAACTAATCAAATATGAATATGGATTCCTTAACATTATCATTATTTCCCCATGTGTCCGAGGACACATTTTCCGAGAAATATTAATACCATGTGATGATGGAAACATTCATCTATTGGAATGTTCCATACTGAATCTCTTCAGTATCTTATCAATTTATGTATATTGAAATAGGTCCATCAATCTCTTGGATCTTTCGTGATGGATCTTGATCCGAGGAATATATGCTGCCTCGACCAAGTCCTTTATGTAGAACCATTGATTCAACCTTGCCTTAAAAGATAGTAAGACTAGTATCATGTTTCCAATATGTAATATGTCATCAACATATACTTGTAAGAAAATGACTGCACTCCCACTAATCCATTTGTTGATAAAAGGCTCAAATTCATTACTAATAAAACCAAATTTCGTTATGGATTCACGAAATGAAATTTTCCATGACGTTGATGCTTGATTTAATCCATTAATGGATATCTACAACTTGAAAACCAAATTAGAATCGTTTAGATTCATAAACCCTTCAGGTTGTGTCATGTAGACATATTCATAACGAATCCCATTATGGATGGTTGTTTTGACCTACATTTCCTATATCTCATAGTCTTGGTAAGTAGCACTGGCCAATATAATTCTGATGGATTTCAACATTGCAACTAGTGAAAAGGTTTCATCATAGTCAATGCATTGATGTTGTTTGAACCCTTTTGAAACTAGTCATGCCGTATAGGTGCTCATTTGTCCTTCCATGTCTAGTTTCTTCTTGAATAATAATTTCAAACCAACAGGATTTATGTCAACGGGAGAATCTATAAAAACATGACATGGTTTTGGTACATGGAGTCCATTTCATAATTAATGGATTCTTGCCACTTGGAAGCATCTGTGCCACGTAATACTTACATGTAGGTTATAGGATCATTATTATCATCTAATAATGAGTCAAGAACCTTGGTAACTAAAAATGGCATTGTTCAGTTTCTTTAACCTCTCCTTTACTAATACACAACTCATGTTTCTCTAGAATAATTCCTTTCTTTTCACAAGGCTTTGTGGAATCTCTTTCAGTACCAAACTTGGGTACCCTGAGCCTCAACTTCATTGAAGTCTATCTTGCCAACATTATCTCTTTTTGATATGTGCTCCCTCTCAAATAATATGACATGTCATTCCACTATAACCATTTTCTCTAAGGGTTTTTATAGGTAATATCCTCTTGTTTTCATTGGTTATCCTATAAAAGAACACTTTGTGCCTCGTGGTGTATCTTTGTTACCTAAAGCAGCCATAACAAACACATCTCTTTCCCAAAAATGTAAATTCAATAATATGGATTTCAATCCACTCTAGAACTCCTATGGAATAACATTTATGGATTTATTTGGTACTTGGTTTAGTATGTGTGCCACTCTTTGTAACACATATCCCCAAAAGGATAATGGATGACTCTCAAGACTCATCATTGATCTCACCATGTAAAACAGGGTGAAGTTCCACCTTTTTCTCACACCATTTCCACCAGGGTGTGTATAAAGGAGTGTGTTTAGATAGGATATCAAACTCCCATAAGTAATCGATGATGTATGTATTAAGATATTCTCCATCTCGGTCTGAGTATAGATTCTTAATCTTCTTAATAAGATGGTTCTCAACATCTTTCTTGTATTCTTTGAAGTTATCAAAATAATCTGACATATACTTCATTATGTAGATATGTCGATATCTACTAAAATCATTTGTAAAAGTTATGAAGTATGAGAAACCTCCCCTTTCTCCAACTGGAGATGGTTCACACGCAATAGTATGCACCAAATGATGAAGTTTGTTATCCATTTCACCTTTACCACTAAATTTTTCTTTGGCCATTTTTCCTAGTAAACATGAATGTCATAAACCAAGTGGTTTTAGTTCTAAAGAATCTAAATATAAATTTTTATGTAACTTTTTATAGCGTGTCTCATTTACATGACCTAGATGGTGATGAAAATTTTGGGTTTGGTATGTGTCATGTGAGGTGTCATTGTTACCGATTTCCATTATTAGGTTTGTGTAATCCAACATGTAAAGACTAGTGTATTAATGTTCCCTCCAAAACAAGTTCTATATTTGTAAAATAAGCATTATTCATTTTGAAAAATGAAAAAAATACATCTGAATCTAATATAGATACAAGAAATACTGGTTTTAGTAAAAGATGACACATAATGAAAACCCTTTATCTCCAAGATCATATCAGCTGACAAAGTTATGTGGTAGTCCCTAACAGCTACAAAATCAAGTATTGTTCCATTTTGTTCTCATAAATCTACCTCCACATGGTCAATATTCCTGAATCTACCCGGTTCCTATATTTGGATACATATGTGAGAACTACAATATATATCTAATACCCAATTTTTAGAAATAGATAGATTGAATTTGATAACAATTACACCTGAAGCATCCAATTGCATCTTAGGTTGGGTGTAGTTTTTCTTCAAGTGGCCCTTCATGCCACACGTGAAACGGACATCCTCATATTATCTTTCTTACCCTTTGATCTTCCTTTTATTGGATGGTCGTGAAGAATCATTGGGCTTAATGAACATTACCTTCCCTTTCACCATATTCACAATTAGAAGAGAAGTCTTTCCACGCTTCATATCTTTTACCACATGGAGAATGAGGATAATAAGATCAGATAGAGACTTGTCAATGTGATCATATAGAAATTGAAACCAAAGTTAGAGAATCTTTGAGGTAGTGATGCAATAAAGAGATCGATACCCAGTTCTTCTGGGTGATTAAACCCTATATCCTCCTTGCTCTCAATGTTGGCAATGAGATTGACTATGTGTGGCCCAATTGGGAAACCTTCTCCAATATACTCTGAAATAGTTCCGTAGAGATCTCAATCCATTACTATCTTTATACCTCCTAGTAAAGACCACTGAGGCCCTTGAGCATTCTATAAACATCAATGTTTTAATGAGACTTCAAGAGCTTACTAGACATTGATGATAACATCAAACATTGATCGTCAACCATGCCATTAATATGTATGTCATAGGCAATGAAATCCTCATCACTCACCCCTTTGGCAGGAAGATCAGGTAATGCTGACTCTAGTATGTAAGACATCTGTTCATGGAGTATGACAACCTGAAGGTATCTAGACCATTCATGGAAGTTACTGCCGATGAAGATGTTGTGTATACCTAGAATTGATCATAGGGATAGTGTGGTTAATGAGCTAGTAATTTTTATTCTAAAATTAATAGAGAAGATCGTTAGTGCATAATTGATTACATTTTATAAGAAATAATATATTTTTATTACGTCTCCAAATAATTTATGAAGTCCCAATGTCCATCGACATTGAACACAGAAGGTCTATTTGCACTGAAATTATAGTGGAAGGGATCCATATTACCCTTCACATAACCCCAAAAAGGATTTTTAGATCTATTAAAATGTATTTTTGTTGGCAGGTCATTAAAAAATATGGGCTTGAATCTCTTTGATGTATTAAGTGGACTCCCCAATCAAGAAATGGAGACTTTGGATTTCCTCAACTCTTGCCTCTAATATTACACCAATTATAGAAAGATCCACTCCTCTTGATGTAATATAGTTAAGTCAACATGAAACCTCACATCGTGGATTCTAGTATAAAAGTATGTTTCCTAATAAGGGTTGGTCAAACTCATAATTTTATTGAGTTTTCCCTTAATCATGTAAATGAAGCCTTAGTCTGACATAGTATTTTCTTTGAGGGATTTTTATCTCTTATGCGTGAATTTATTATTTCAATTATCTCATGCTTGTTAATATTAAGTGAAATTTAATTATGTGATTCGCCATGTATTGATAAAATTTACTCATATTTTTGGATTATTTTAGTTCTATCTTGCACACTTTTTTAATTCATTAATTATGTGATCATGAAAACAAATACATAATGATAAAACATTCAACTAACTAAAACAAAATAACTATCATGATCATGAGATTTTCTAATGGTTAGTTAATCTATTGGTTGATTAACTAACCCAAACCTATGGGAGAAACATCTTGAACCTTTTGGGTTTGTTTTTACAGCTTTTCACCTATCCGCCTCTATATCACCCGATATTGGTCTTGTTATGGCTCCACCTTGAACTTACTCCACTAGATTTGGAGTTCTATCCATTTCATATTCCATTTTTAACTCACATACAGGTGAGTGGTAAAAAGTGGTTTTACATAAAAGAAACCTTGATCACACATGCCCTACATATTAATGATGAGAAGGCTCAAAGGCGATCAAATTTAATTTAAATAAATAAATTAAATGAAACCATCAACAAACAATGATTGTGGTGTAGCTCAAGTTCATCCAAACATGAAACTATATTTAGGCATAAATAAAACATGCATTCAATTCACTAATCATTCTTGTTTAAGATAAATCTCACTCAAAACAATTAATTATCATATTTAATTAATAAATCATTTTATCTTAAACCCTTTTCTAAAATTCCTTTAGATACCAGTCAATAATAATTTTCGACAAATAAATTAATTTACAATTAAATTTGTATGTAACATGTACCATGGTGAAACACGATCCTTTGCAGAACTACCCAATGAGTAGAAATAAACATTACACAGATGTTAAATTAAGCACATATATATAAAACACCTATCACTTGTTGTACCTCATCTTTATTCAAGAATGATAGTACACATCATAATAGTTTGTTTAATATTACCAAAAATTTTATTAAATATATGTAATTTGGATTAGCACATGGGGTGTAGTTTCAGATACATGGCATGTATTATTTTCATCGTCCATCCGATGAAAACCATTTGGGAAATGGTGTGTGAATGTACTTCAGAAATCATCGGAGTAGACAGTGTTTCCAATAGGCCACATGCCATGTAGTTCATCATTATACAGTCTTCAACAAGGCAATCCGTGTATGGGATACAAGGTCAAACCCTAACTTCAAGGGACTGCACGTCATGTCCCATGGTCCACACGATGTGTAATCCCGTAACCACAAGCCACCTTATCTATGTCAATACACAGAGTCACTAAGACATAGAAAACTCTAATGACACGACTTGGATTGGCAGACCAGACCCGGTGCAGTTAACATTTTCTACATGGAATGTACTGCCAAATAAAAGTCATGTGTTCTTGTGTTTTATGTCCAGGAACCATTGGCACCTCCGGATGTGATACAATATTTTATTTTAATAAAAAATAAATGAAAATATCATTACAGTAAGGAGAACGAGAAATTAAAGAGGAGGAACATATCTCGATATACAGATTTGTAGAATGATTAACTTGAATTGAAACAATTAAATTACTAAATGCATAAATAATCAATGACATATTTTAATAATTATAAACTATGATGTAACCCCTTAGATACCACTTGTAAGTTCCTGGCGCAGTAGAAGCGTGGTTGGGGAGGAACCCAAATCTGATTTCTACCCTAATCAACGATTAGTCCTTGATAATATGACGATGAAGTCCAGCCTTCCTGGAATTGAATAAAAAAAATTAGATAAAGAAGGAAGAGGCCCAAAACCTTTGGAGAGGATCTTTCACATCATGTTTAAAATTAATTTAATTAATTTCATAAATAAAATAATACCTGGATCTTCAGTATTGTCTTCATTTATGATGTTGATTATCCAGTATAACCCGTCTGGATTATCTTATTGCATTTGTGAGGATCAAAACAAGAATTCCTCTAGAGGTGAATGACCCATGCTCCAATGGCCTCCAATCGACACTGCTCATTCTCTAGGTGCTATCATGATGAAGAGAGTGTCTTATGTCGATATTTCTTGATCGCTTATTATTTAGTCCTGAAGAAAATTTCTTTTTCATGAGATGGATGGGAAGAGAATTCAAGAGAGAAATTGTTCAGCTCAACAATTATCAATTCAACAGGTGTACAGCTCTGTACATGGATCAATAGAAGTATGTGTCTATTTATTAACAATGGTATTAAGTTACGATATTTAATTGTGTAACAGAAATTAAATACATTCCTTACATTAAAAATACCCATCCTATTAATAATAATACCTCATCAAAATTTATGGTGAGACAACATGCACAGAAAAATTATAAATTTTTTTGTGTGTCAAAAAATAATAGCAGAACTATTTTAATTTATGGAAATTAGTTAAATAATTATTTATCTTCATGAAAATAATTATTTTAATACCCGACCATTCTTGGTCCTCTCAAACTACACCTCCATTTATTTAACAACAAAATAAATAAAAAAAATTTGTTCTCGTCAATAAATATTTTACTTACATACAAGTAAATAAAATATTTTTAAAATTTTCAATATATATATATATATATATATATTACCCACAATCCATGGAATAAATATTTATTTAATTTAAGTAATAATTATCACTTGGTAAAAAAATATTCCATTTTCATAAGAATAATATTAATTAATTAAATTCAAATAGAATTAATCTGATACCACTAGAAATACTTAGTGTGATACCCTCTAGTATTCTTTCTCGTTGGTATTAGACATGCTTTCTGAAAGTCTAAGAGTAATGTCTAGCAATGGGTCAAGGGACCCAAGATAAAGAACATAATGTCACCACAGCTACATCCACATACGAATGCTAAAAATGTAATATAATCCCATTGTCACAATATCTTATCAAACAGGTTTCATGATAGTGTCATCAAATATTATTCTTGATACGTCATTCTTTGACTACATGAAATAAAGTCATAATTACACCATAGAAATTTAATTTTTCACGACGATTCGATTTCAATCAAAGGGCCAAGATTTAAACTACTATAAATGGAAGAGGGAAATCATTCCTTGACCTATCCATTAATAACATGTCACTCATGATGCACCCTATGTACCATACTTCTTACCAAATGTCTGCGTGATAGTTTTTGTCGGTAAATCAAAGTGAAAGAGTCATGAAATGTATTAATGATAATATTAAAGTCTAAAGAACAATACACATGTTTATAGATAGAAATATGTGATGACACTAAATCATGTGAATGTCATACAAGAAGGTCTGTTCTCTTTATCTATTGTCTTGGAGATTTCCAAGTAAGAACTTCTTGAGAAGATGTCTCATCTTCTTACGAGTACTCACACCTGACGGTCATCATGCTATGTGTCCCAAAATAGTATGTCATCCAACAATAGAACTATATTTAAGAATATTTTTATAGAATTTCATGGTTCTCATCATAGCAACGTACATATCAGTATGAAAAATACACTATGAAATTATTCCATCATAATCATTCCAAACAATGAAAAATATGTAATAAGATGTTTAATATATAAATATATTAAATTTTCATGTAATCAAAGTACAACTAGTTGGTTATTGGACACAAATCCTACATAGAGAAACTCAATTCAATACCCCACATAATACCACTCCTTGTGCAATTTCTTCTTTAAAAAGAGTACATTTACCCAAAAAATATGACCACTAATCACATTAATGTTTAAAAAACAAATTCACTGAACACCTAATCCATTCTCATGACATAACCCATTTACACATTTAATTTTTCATTTCTTATCCAAATTATCACTTTTGTTATTTAAATGCCTTACCACATCACCAAAACTACCATTTAAAATCCATAAATCATCTAACCCATTAACATTTTACATACCACTGATTATTACAAGTTAAAAAATTGAACCAATTACTTTTAGTTTCATTTCATAACACATTCAACTTCTCAACACATTTATAAATAACTCTATGTAATAAAAATTCAATTATAGGTTTATCTTTTCAATTTATATTTTCATTAAGCGGTACACCCCACTAGTGTGTAGTAACCTCATCCAAACAACCTCAAAACATCCTATGGGGATTATAGGGGGTTTAATAAAACAATTAAATAGTAAATTTTTCCTTTCAATCATGGAAACAAAAATTGAAAAAACAATGGAATCAATGAACACCAAAATACACGAAAACAATCAATGAGAGTGTGAGATATAACATATAGACCCCTACCTTGGTTATGAGGATGAATAGTAACTTGTCCTTAGAATTTCATTCGGAAACAGACACCCTATAAGTTATTTACCTAGAAAAAATTAGAAAAAAATAGAGGATTATGAATGTAGAAGGAGAAGTGAAGTTCCAATTGCTCTCATCTTGATTGAGTAGTAAATAAGAGTGTAGGAATTACATAAATCTTCGACCCATAATCAACGACCCTCCAAGTATCTTATAAATGAGGTAGATCGATCCTCGAGTTGTTGGTTTGGTAAATAACAAGGGATTCTATAAAATTAATAGTGGAGAACAATGAGTTAGAACACTTAAAAATTGAGAGGTAAAAATGGTCAAACTCCACTATTTAAGGGGCCCATGGTTTTGAAAAATGGTTATCCAAACTATGATCCAACCACGCGCCACCCTCTATCCAAGAAGGGGACACATCACATGTCTCCCTAGTAAGCCCTCATAGTTTGAAAAACATTATGATGACCACCCATGATGCCTCTGTCCCAGCCTATATGGTTTGGCCTCACCCATTCATGGTGTATTCAAATGGTGCACCCCTCCTCCAGGAATTTAGGGTTAGGGTGCCCAATTACTCCTAACTATGTGCCAACATTTCTACATGAACTATATGGACATTTTCTTCCCAATTATTGTTTACGGGACACTAGAAATACTATTGAGACACCTCACACTCCAGGTAATCATTTTGTTAACCAGTAAAAATGGTGTTAAAGGAAAACATAAAAAACATATCTTAAGGAATGATTGGTGTCCTAAAAACTCCACCCCTTATATTGGATCTTACATGAGCCACACTCCCAAGCATCACTGAGACACCTTACAATATATTTTTCAATATTGGACTACATATTTACTTCCTTATCGTATGTATCATCCATAATTTTACAATTCTTCCAAAATACCTAAACTAAACGCATAACATTTGATCATATGACATTTCAATATGACCCACAACATGAACCCAGTCTTCCACAATGGACACGTCAACCTCAACCTCAAGATAATCTATATCAAACACATGATAATGGTTAAGGTGATACATCTGAAGTTATGACACCGGAAAAACATCATTCATGCCCCTATAATACTACCGAGGGGAAAATTTATATTCCACCTATTTGATCCTCTATATAATCTAATATAGAACCATGTACCTTGTATCCATATTACCCCATTTCTAAAACAGATGCTGATCCAACCTTCTACAAAACCAACGAAACACACGATTACACAAAAAAAATTAAGCGGGCTAGGGTATAGATCCGCCTATGAATTTTTCCTACTTTGAGTCGTAGCCATGATTTTTTGAATTATATGAACATGTTTTTATGACTATTGTATGATACTGAGCCAGAGAAACACTGATTCCCATAACTCCATCCAAAATAACAGATATCTAAATGGTATGACAAAGAATGCATCATATGGTTCCTTATGATTTTTTACAGGAGAGTATTTTTTAGGAATACTCATCAACATATAATTTCATTTCTAGAGATCCACCAAAGTTATGGACATATTCCCTCAAAAAAAACTCAAGTAACTGAATTGTATGCTCAGACTAACTGCTTATTATTGGGAGGAAATATATACTAAAAAACACATAGGTAACAACCACCTTATGTAACACCTACTAGATGTGTGATATAAAACATGGATCATGAATCAAAATTGTAGTCTATAGATCCACATACAACCACAATATATTCAAAATGTATAATTCACCCAATTGATCCATTGTAATGGTCTCCCAAATCAGTATCAAATGTTCCACCTTAGTCACCCAATCTACAACTGCCTAAATCATATCATTCTTTTAAGGAATTATTTTAAGTCCCACCATATTATACAACATCACGCTATCGAATTTTCTATTATGGAAGGAGAATATTCTATTAAAACCCACTAAATGGCTGATGCTTAGCCTTCACCTGCCTATAGGTATTGTATCACGTGAATAATCCAGGATACTTTATCATCATCATTATCTATCAATACAATCTATGAAGATCATGATACATTTTGGTTAATATAGGATGCACCATCTACTTTGATGCATGATACTAATGCATAAACTATTTACACATTCATTTTGGAACAATAATATGTAAAACATATTTTGAAATATCATTCTCACCAATTGTTTAATCAAATTATGAGTCCCCGTTTTCAGGACTCCCCCTCAAAGACAAACACTATGTATATGTGTTCTACCTCTCCTTGATGCAGATCAGAAGAAGGCATAATGATTCAATGAATATAGGGGCCGTATTCGCTTGATCATGTTGAACCTCTATGTGAATAACTGCAAACAACTCCATCATCCATCACTAAGAACTGGATTCTCAATATTTATGATTTTTTGTCATCCTGCTCAAATCATTTGTAGGAATGTTACCCATTACTGGTTTTTATACCAACTCTGAATTGATGGAAGACATGTACTCAACCCAACATCACTAATAATGATTCAAATCCAATTGGGAGAAAAAACGATGATGAATTTTATGATTAGTATACATAGTGAATCATTTTATAGAAATGTGATTCCACTAATATGATAATGAATAAAGAAACTATGATAAATTCAAGATCATATGTAGGGTTAAATTGTTCTTGAGGCAACAATTTTCATGGACCATATGTCACAAAATGACTATCATTCCCAATTCTAGATGCATCTCAAAAGGAGGTATACTTCTTACCTAGATTAGGTAGGATGAAAATAATTGTGATTTTGAACTTATTCATTAACAAATTTAAATCATTAAATAATTACACATACCATTAAAATATGATTACATTCACTTTTAAGCCCATGGGTGGTGCTTATAACTTGGAAATTTCATTGATGAAGCTTCAATAATAGTCTGAAAATCCTAAGAAGCTTTGGACATGAAAAACATTATTGTGATCCTACCATGAAACAACTACATACAGTCTATCTCGGTCCACAAAAAAATTCTTGATAGATAATGTGACCCATGATATGCACCATATTAATCTATGAATTTAATTTTGGAATATTATTTTATAGACTATGATATGTTAATAAACTAAGGATTATTTCAATATTTTAGGAATGATATTCATGAGTCTTAGAGTACAAAAATACGATTTCCAAAAATACAACATCAAATTAATGTTTTTACGGGAGAATGATTTGCTTCATTTGGGACATAAACACAACTGTTGTGTTAGCCAACCTGAATAGAATCACATAGAACTCATATAATCCATTCATACATATGAATGATGTCCATGATATATTAGAATTTCTCACCATTAACTAATTATTCCTTGATCTAAAATATATCTTGGAGTACATAGATGTACCATCAAAATGGTAAAAATATCATCAACTCGGGGAAGTAGATATCAATTCATCGATGTTATACGATTTAATATTCGATTATTGACACACAACCACAAAACAATTGTCAACTTTTATCGAAAATAGGATTAGATATCCCCAAGGTGACGTACTTGGATTAATGGACCCTTTTCTCTCCACATCCTCCAACTACATTTTATGCTCCATGAGTTCTGCTTGTGTCATTATATATGGAGCGATATAAACAAATATTTCTCTATAATTCAACTCAATTATGAACTATACATATCTATCATGTTGAAAACCCTAAAATTACATAGGAAAGACAAGATAAAATTTAACACCCTAAGAGTATATTAAATCTTTTAAAATCCTATATCATTTTGCATAATACATGACACATGGGAAATGATTTTACCCTATATATAACAGACTAACCCTGCACATCCTACTACAATATCGGATTCCCCAATGTGAACATATATATTCCCCACATGGGATGTGAATATTACTCTAGAGAGGTATCAATAAATATGTACCTAGTAAAACACTATCTTATCTACCCCCTATATTAGGTCAAAACTCAGCATCTCCAAAAAAAATCCCATATGAAACAATACCCACCTACATCAAGAACACATCCCTTACATTTCCTAATATTTTATTGTCTTATTCATAAATGTGTATTAATAGACATAACCCCACACACACATTCCCATACTAGGCCTACAAAACTGAAACACTATGAAGATGTAAATTAATACATTCATCATGTATCAAATAAATCACTAGAAATATGGAATATTACAAAAATGGAACCTCAAACTATTGATTGTCTAGACTTATCAACCCTAGGTTTATTCTAAAATGCATGTAGCTGACATGGTCATATAACATGGACTCTTTTATGTGTTCTTCGTGATACAAAACCCTGATGATAATGAAAACATTATCCCATAAATTCTAACCCACTACCATGATTAGTACAACCAATGGTTCTCAAACATCATGACTAATATAGGGTAATCAATATACTTACACTAATCTAAACTAACCTAGATCCCCTATTCATTAATTTTTTTCAAGGTTCATAATATAACCTCTTCACACTCCCCATCATGCTACATGATTTACACTCAACTGGTGGTCAAGAAAACTAAACTCCCATCAATCCTGACTTTCAACATATATAGAAGAAAACATAATCACCACCCTATGAGGAAATTATTCTCCTCCGGCTCTTCTATCCACCTCTATCCTTGAGCACAATATCAAAATTGAATTTCCTACCATAAAATATCTCTCCACCATCACTCCCCACTACATTCAGATGTCCACCACCAAATCCTACCTTAAATTCCTTTCTAAAATACGGTCACAGTTCACCACATCATAAATCCGCTTTAAATAGAATTTATTCACCTTGGACATGATATCATATCAATTCCCATCCTGAAAACTCCTTCTTATAGCTTCCTTTTCCCGTTAAAATGCTAGAAAAAAGTCCATAATGTTAGTGAAGCAACCCAAATAATCCATAAGTAACATGGTCCCCTAAATTAACCTCATAAACATTGCAGTCTTATCATATCTATTATATTTTGGATAGGAATCTTCAGCAAATATCTAGTAGATAATTGTTCCATAACATTACTTTTTCCTGATCAGTCTGGACAACAATATCCAACAAACATTTTGCTAGTTCTCACAACATGTATCTATCCAAAATGGTTCCCTTAGATAGTGTAGTATCTATGTGTTCTAGAATATTTTGGATGAACATAATCCATAACTCATCTAACTCAATTCCAACCTCTCTAGAAAATTCTGGTGGGTGCTTCTGCTGAAATTCTCTAGCCATGACCAACATACATGGTGCAACCCACCATTGGTTCCATTCCAACATCTGTATAAAACGTGCAAGGTGCTCATAGAGCTTCCCGTACCTTTTATTATACATAATGAATGGTGTCTCCTACTACAACACTTGGGGTGGATTTCAGTGATATCCTCTTATTTCCTAACTAGAACACTTCATCACAGTGGTATTTCTCTACAATTAAAAATACACATATTAAAACACATAACATAAGGAACCTATATTTTTTTTACAAAATAAGGCTTTTTATTAAATATAAAAAACCCATTACTCATAAAATATCCCAAAGGACCTAGTTATATATATATATCACTACATATATAAATCCATACCATGGGTAATGATTAAAATGGGATAAACTAACTCACATAATTAGAAGTGTTTTCATTAAGCAATAATTTTTATCCATTTTTACATTCACGACATTAATATATATATTTTAGTAACCCATACATATTTATAAATCATTACATCCAAATTACACCCAATTTATAACTTTTCATTAGGAACTATTCTATAATAATTTCATCATCTTCTTTCCAAATACCCATTTTCATCATCTTTATTTGACATTGCTTCATTCAAATTTTCCTGTTAAATAACATATATTGTTTCCCGTATATCACACTTATTCGACATGTGTACCTACTATGAACTATGGCACCTATATCCCATGGTTCCTAAATGAGTCATCTACCCACTACCATGTTCATTAATGAAAATGAAAAAAATGTAATAAAATAGTCACATCTCATTACAATTTCATCACTCTAGGTGAAATATCATCCAAATGTAATAACGAACATGAATACCAACAATCCCAACCAAGGTAGTTGGGTATTAACCCATACAATGGTTAGCTACTCCCACAAATGAGATCATTGTGAATACTCAACACATTCTACTATCCTATCGTCCTTCACAAAATATTGAATCAAAAAAAATAATTAGTTTGATACCACTTTATAACATCCCCAACATAGAAGCCATTGATCTTTTTCCCCGATCCCTATCACCACATGACCTCATACTTGCCTCCCTATATGGAAGATGTTGCCGACTAATAGCGATGTGAAAATAGAATTTTTTTGGAGATTATAACCTTTTTATTATAGTATGAAATGATTATTTATTAAATTGAAATAAAAGAAATAGAAAAATTAATAAACTTGCATAACAAAAATTTCCTAAAACGGGGCACCAAGATAAATCCAAATAGCAAATATTACAAGTCATCTCCTTCAGTGAAAAATATAAGAAAACTGATTATAATTTCAAACTGATGAATCCCCAATATGGGTCTTGTAACAATGTTCTTTCCTTTCTTCCATGCTCAAATCATGCTCAATCAACCATCTAGAATATTTCCATTCCATTTATCATGACCCGCAATCATGAAATCTACCCGGGTAGCCAATGTCGTCCCATGTAGGGTGTGAGTAAAAATAAATTGTCCACCACCAATGATTTATACAAAATATGCACTCTAAATATATAGTGTGTTAAGGTACATAATGAATAAAAGTATCACATTGTGTCCTATGTCGGTTCATTACTATGAAAAATGGTTAATGTCACGATCCAAATCCAACTAGTGATGAAATTACATAAAAATAATTAAATCACACTTACTATGGATCCTTAGTCCTAGTAGAATCATCAAATGAATATTTTTGGGTCATAGTTCTTTAGTCTGAATCCCTAAACCAATCATTATTGGGATGGGTTTTATAGCCTCATTCCTACCCGACCCGTGGACATAAAGCCTTACATCAATAACCCAGAGGCCACCAATACTTGTACACATGCATCTTTAACTGTAATACATTTATCAAACAGAAATATTAAAACTAAACACATACACCATTTACAATAATTATTCATCAAACACATAATCCGTTATCATTAATTAACCCATAAACACATTCTATTTTACTTTTTTATCCTAATTATCTGATTTACCATTTACATGCCTTATCCCAAGGAAATAGTTACCCATTATAATCCATAACTAAACTATACCATTAGTATTTTATGAACCTCCCCTTATGCCATGTTAACAAAAAGATCCAATTTCTATTAGTATCATTTCAAATCCCAATGCTACATGTCAACATAATTTTCGTGGGTTCTATTTCATAGAAATTGAATTATATACAAAAAATTTCAATTTCTATGTTCAAGAAGTGTTATACCCAACGGGTGGCTTGTAACATGTTCCAAACTACCTAAACACAACCCACGAGGTTCATGAGGGGTTCAATTAAACATTTACCCAATCAATTTATCAATTCTAAAAATTCAAAATAAATAGATATAAAAATGACCCGAACAATAAACAATATGAAAATAAATAATCAATGAACCTATGTGTTATAATTTGTAGACCACGTATGTCGATTCCAATGATAAATGATTGATTAAAATTTCCCTTTTATTAATAAAAATATCCATTTATATCCAAAATATATAATCCATATGAAAATGAGGTTATATGGATTCACAATGAGAAGAATAATTCAATTAGAAATTATCCAAAAAATGGATACATTGTGAGATTTAGATATACACCGAGCTTAGATAGATACCCAACAACACACCCAATGGATTTGAATCATGGGAGATTGTTCATCAAGGTTGTTTAATGGATTTTTTTACTAGGGATGCAAGATGAATAATAGAGAAGAAACCAAATTACGAATAAATAAGGATTGATAGGGAAAATTTGTCAAAACAAACTTTTTAAGGGGTACAGTGTTAGGAGACACTGTTGGCCAAACATTCCACTAACCATGATACACCCTCTCTCCACAAGGGGTCATAGTTGTATGAATTCCTATGATGCCTGAATGGTTTTTAAAAACCCTCAGATGAAAGTGTGCGGAGGACCTATCCATGACAACCTGGTTTGGACTCCCCCTTGTACGATTTGTTCAATCTATGAAACCCTCGTCCTGAAATTCATGGTTAGGGTGCCCGTTTACTACTAACAATTCTCCTACTATATAATATGTACCAGATTTCCATTTTCTTCTACTTTTCGATTTCCAAAACCACTGGAACACACCAGGGACTCCCAATACAATAGTAATCCTTTTTATTAAATAAAAAATATTTTGAAACAGAAATATATACAAAAATATACCTCATGAAAAGTAAGGGATATTACACAAATGTAATCCTATTATATTTCATAGTTATATCAAATTGATCTAAACTGTTATGGGTAGAAAACTATAAAGATAATAGTATATTAAAAAACATAGATAAAAATTTGACATATTAATCTGATAAGATAAAGAGATGATAAAATATATCATCAGAGACAATTATGTTATCAAAACCCTTTGGGATATTATGTGTATTGGTGAAATGTTTATTTTAATATGAATGATTTTAAATTTTATAGACATAATTAGAAAATAATTGATGAAAATTAGGTTTAATACTGTGATTTATTTTAATATTGTTTGTTGGGATAAAAGGGTTGTATAAATTTTAGTAAATTAATGTTATAATATATATTAACATTGGAATAAATAGTGATATTGTGAATAAGGGATAAATTTTATTTGGGGATGTTCACTATAATGTCAACATTATAAAACAATGTTAAAATGAAAAATTACTACAAAAAATCATACATCATTTTTATAATAAATATAGAGTTATATTTTGGATGATTTTATGATTTTAGTGTGGATTTATGTTGAATCATGTTTTTTTGAGATTAAAATATAGTAAATGTGAAATATTATAGAAATTTATGAGTTCTTAATGTAGTTTGGAGAGAAATGTTATATTTATATCAGATGAATATGTGATACAATTTTTTTTTATTTTTGGGTTATCAAATTGATCGAAGATATTATTGAATATTTTTAAGGATACATACATGTGGAAGGATTAAATTAAAATATTTTGTGTTATTTTTGAGGCTTTTGAGATTAATGTTTCACTTCCAAATATGATTATTTATTTTTTTGGCTATTATTTTATCCTGTGAGAATCTTTTATGTTTTGTACATAGAGAATATCATTTAATTATATTAATGAGCATGTAGTTGATTAAGATTTGATTTTAGTGATTTCGGAATAAAAAATTTATCATTATCAAGGTGATACACATAAAAAGATGAAATTATTCACATGTATTGGGAAAAAAATTATGTATGTGGATTTTAAGATATTTTTTTTATCTAAATGGTATATGAATTTCTCAAATGAAAATAAATTAAAGATAAATCTATCCAGTCTCGTTTGTAATGTGACATGTAAATACCATGTTCTGCTTTCATAAAATCGTTTTTATATATTAGTCTTATAGATATAAATGAATATTAGGTTCTCATGTCATTAAGTCAAAAATAGTTTCCATGATAAAATAAGAATCTAATTTCATTATTATTTTTGTTGGTTTTAAATATAATGAAATGAAACAATGGGTAAAATTTTCAGGAATGTAGTCATTATTTAATAACACATGATTTTAAATTATATATTATTTTTAAAATAATTTTTTAAGTGCATAACACACGAATCTTTGATCTTAAATGAACTATTTAATAATATTAGTTAAAAATTATTTCATCAACATATCAACTAAATTGGAGGGTTTTAAAAGGATTGAAAAAATTATTATATCCTACTAAATAATATTGTTTTGGATATTTATTATAAAATATGAACTCAATTTTTCGTAAATTTATATTATTATTAAAGAATATGTTTTAATCAAAAATGGCTTTTTTTTTCTTTTTGTGACTGACCATTATATTTAAAATTTCATAAAAATTTAAATATAAATTGAAAAAACAAATAGATTTTTTTAATCATTAAATTTAAATTATATATTGATGAAATTTAGGGATTCTATTAGATGAATTATATACAGTTTATAGTGAAGAATATTAATTTGGTTGAAAAATGTCTTATCTTGTAAAATATATTCAATGTCCAAATTTTATTTCAACTTTTTTTAAATATTATTATTTTAATTATTTTAAAAATTATAAAATAAATATTATTTTAATCATAGTTATTCTTAATTTTTAATTTAATACATTTGTATACATAGAGAGTATATTTATGGAAAACATTTATATCATCATGTTCAACATGATTATTTTAAAACTAAATTCATTCACTAGTAAGAATTGAATTAGATAAAATATCTCCATATTTAGATGTAAAATATAATTTTTTTAATGTTGTAAATTTAATTTTTTTTAATTTAAAATTTTTTAAAAATCATTTACAATGATAAGAGTTGAAGAGGCTGAAAATTGATAAAATATAAATCATAAGGGTTAAAATGATGATAAATATTATTAATATAATATTATATTGTCATATGTAAATAAAATCTAAAGGAATATTTCAAAATTAGTTACATTTTATGTATATTCTTTTTCTATGACTTGAATATTTATAAATTTTAAAAAAATTCCAAGTGCGTAATCTCCCTCGCATATAAAATAACACCACATAATTTATGTTATTAAAACTTCACAAATCACTACTATCATCCAATAGATACTAAAATAATTTCATATAATCCTTATTAATTTAATAGAGGTACTATTTTGATCTTAATGACATATTATGGAGGTTATAGGTGTAAACCAATGGAGTTTGTCTAAAGAAGATACAGAGTTCTTAACATATTGTATTTTTATTATTTTTTCTTTTAAATTATTCTAACATTTCCTTGAAATTTTTACTCAATATAATAATTGATGTACATATAATTAAAATTTATTATGTTTATTGTAGAAATTATTTTTTATTTAGTAATCCTTCTATTGTAAAATAAAACCATATTTCATGATTTCATGCGGACTATTGCATTGCAAAAATGATAAATACCAATTTTCACTACCACCTCTTTTTGTTGGTCACAATGATGGGTCAAAATGAAAAAAATATTAAAATCATGATATGTATAACTTATATTTGATTATAGAAATAGAAATTTTCATTTACAAACATACACTTACTATAATTAAAAAATAATATGTTACCTTTACATACTGTGGGATACCACCTCCCTAAAGGAATGTGATTCATCTTTTATAATATCCTTCTATTAATTGTTATATATATATAAATTAAAAATATATATATAGGATATTTTTATAATAATTATTTTTTTATTTTTTATGAAAAATTTGTCATGATGAACAGAACATAACTATTGTTTACATAATGCATGAAAAATGATCCAGCTGACACCGAAATTTATAATAATAATCAATGATTTTTAATTAATGGGACATAATATGTTATATGAAAAATATTTTTTTCTTTATATTATAATAGAGGAGAATTTCAATTATTAAACATGAGTAAAAAAGGTAGGGGGTTTTTTTAACTCTATTTCTTTCCATTGGCTTATATGAACCCATCATTGTAAATGTTAATCCATTATTATGTGTGTATCTAACATTAAATAATTTAATAAATATTTAAAAAATTTGAAGTTGGTTTATTTTATTTACACATAATCACATCATTGATTAATTCTTATTTGAGTGTTACTATCATCCTAGGGGACTCTCATGTCATTATTCATATATAATTCATATGACATATTTAACACTTGTTTCATCCATGTAAGTTATATAAATCCATATTTATATGTTATATAATAAATTTAATTATTTTTGTTGTATTTAATTTTTCATTTAAATTCATTTATTTCATAAGGGTTATGATTCAAAAGTCACAACAGTAGTATTATTTTATTTCACAGTATAATCTTTCCAATACTACTTATGTTTTTAATCTATTATTGAAATTATATCGTATTTTTATCATAAAACTATTTTTTGTTTATAATCCTATATTTTTTCTTTAAATTAAATTTTTTCCATTTATATTCCTCTCTATAAGTACTTAAATAACCAAAATCGTGTTTTTAAGGAAAAAATGACATTCCTTTTTCTTTCATGGAGATGTATTTTTGTTCCTTATTGACGTTTTCATTAAAAATATTTATAAATGTTTTTACGAATCTGTAATACTTTTTTAATTAATTTATTATTTTTTACATTATATATTTATTTTTTAATTTAATCACCATACAATTTTCTAGATGCAGCACATTTTAACGAAGCTCTATAAAGAATATTTTTAATGGTTTCTGCATGACCTACTTTTAATCACCATAATGAATACTATTTTCCTCAAATATTACATTAAATTATTTCATATTATTTATCAAATAATTTTATTTTCTAAAATTTTAGAGGGTTTATATTTTCAAATGATATT
This sequence comes from Viscum album, assembly GCA_963277665.1. Lineage (NCBI taxonomy): Eukaryota > Viridiplantae > Streptophyta > Magnoliopsida > Santalales > Viscaceae > Viscum > Viscum album. Next base: position 1,442,740,802 of record OY728151.1, on the reverse strand, counting down.
TCAATACAGAAAAGTATTTTTAACTCATGAATTGTTTTTGTGATCTGTCAAGAGAAATTATATATATATCAACACCATTTGACTAATATTATGCCTTCTTAAGGAATAGACTCAAATTATATGATCCAAAATATTTCTCTTCATATTTTATGATAATGCTTCATAAGTAATTTACTATGGATATTTATTAGCATTACATATGATAGTTTTCAAAATAAATATTGATATATGGTCTATATTGAAATTCTATTCATTACATTAATATAATTAATGAATTAGAAATATATAGTGAATGTGTGGGACTGAATATTGATATCCCTATTATGAATCAGTATGTTTCAAAACAAAATATATTATGGTAATTTTTTATGATTCCCTAATTGTTTAGGATGTTTCAACATAATACCTTGATGATATATTTTTGATGTGTTGGAATAAGGGTTCACTGTTATGATTATTATGTTTTTTTTATGAATTCCATCATTATAAAATTATTTTTTTAACAATGTGAAAATTTATGTTGTTATAAAATCCATGGATGTATTCACAATTACATATATGAGTTATATCATATATTTTATTATAGTTTATGTCTCCAATATTATTCTATGTTAATATAATATGTTATAACTTCTTTTGAAAAAATTCCCATACTTAGTGTATACTCTACCAAATAATAATTTATATAATTCCCTAATATTACAAGAATATATGGAAGAATGATTCCAATTATATACATGAATAAATAATAATATTCCCTCAATAAATATCAGTTTCACTTCAGGTTGTTAAATGTAATGGGAGAATGATGTATGTATATAGTCCCTAAACCCTACAAATGTATAATATTCTTCATGGTATGATATATTATATATTATTACAAATTTTTAAGATAACCACACAAAATTGATTACTCGAGTCATGGTGTTACAATAAATTCATTATAATGTATTAATTTATTGTATCATCAAAATAAACATTTGTTAGTTTTATCTAAATCTGATTTATGATGATTTAAATTTTATTTACATTGGATAACACTATATTGGTTCTCATAATCTCAACAACAAAATTCATGAAAAAAATAAAAGATCATTTGAATTTTAAAACTCCTCACATGTGCTCTACAATGTGTAAGATATAGTCTTCATCCGTTTAGATATAATATATGTTCTCTCTGTCGAACTGTATATCAGCTTAAATAATCATCGCCTTATCTAATAAGAACTCTGCATCATTTCAATTGAACTCTCACTTAGCTAAAAGGGTTCAAGTAACTTTGAAATTAACATTAAATATGGATGTTACAGAGTTAACTCAAATCATCTAAGAACTATTCTAATTTATCTTTTTTCCCAATCAAATTAATCAATAATTTTGTAAACATAATCCAATAAATAATCATCTTTAATATTTGGTGTCCATTAAAGCACACTAAACTTATGATTAAATTACACTTTTCTTTAGATATTTATTTTCTTCCTAAATATAATTCATTAATGTTAATAACAATCTAGAAAACAAAACCAAATTCAAAACTATTGTGGACAATGTTCTTTGAATGATCAATTATTTTCCATTTTCTCTATGATTATTAGCTCCTGAAACATCAAATATGTGAGTAGCATGAATATTTTTCTGAATTATCTTCAGAAATAAACTCCATGATCATCATTATATCATTTAAGAAGTATTATTTAATCTTAATCATCATCATCTAAATTATTCCAACGCCTACTGACTATTTCTCTTCATTATAAAGGCTTCATTAATTGAAAAAAAACATACATATGGGAAAGTCATTCTATCACTTTGTTTGGGTTTAAAATACAATCAAATTATTCTTATGAAAATGTGGGTTTCTTTTAACTCATTTTGTTCTCCTAATTATTTATTAAAAATTAAATGACCATGAATGGGTCATATCATACAAATATACATTTCCTTCTATATGATAAATAGGCCACCCATAACATAATAAGTGAAAAATACTCCCCAATTTTTTTTAAAATATCTATTTGATATAAATATTTATAGATATAGAGAAACTTTTTTTTATGAAATGAAAGTTTTTTACTATACTATATTTAAATGTGGTCAACAATTGAGTTTAAAGATTATGTTATTTAACCAACACATTAATGTTTTCCATAATCCAATCAAATATGTTGTACTATATCCAAACACCTCATTTTCAGACTACATAAATGAATATATAAAGAATTGAAAAAAATTAAAAATAATAAATAAAATCAGTAATTTTTTAGTGAAATTTTATAAATACACAATTTAGTCATATTTTTTCACCAATACTCACCCTTACTAATCCTATTTTTAATTATCATATAATGATATAACATGTGATGAAACAACCATAAGTTTTACCTTTAATAGGTTTTTAAATTATTCTAATTTCAAAGATGAATTCAATTATTGATAGCCCTAAAAAATCATGTTCCCCATCAATAATTTAACTTTTAAATTCATTATCAGGGAAATGTATATTCATTGATTGACAACACATAATTTTTTACGCAAATTAGAACACTCAACATATCTATATTTGGTTCACATTCAAAAGTATCCTTAAAATGAAATAAATAAAGTAAAATGAAATAAATAATCATGGGTTTTCCTTACACCTTTTTATGAAAAACCATTTCTAGAGTTGTATCTCAAAGATGAACTTCTTTCCACAACATAATAAATTGATACTCTCTCCATTTCTTTTACCCAAATTAATCATTATTTATTCACTATTGGAAGATAGAGGATATTTACCTTTTATACCATATCCTTTTTTGGGTGTTATATATTTATATTAGACATTACAGTACATATCACTTTATTTATTTTATTTTTTTTCACAGTGATGGGAATCATATAAACCTTGGATTCCTGGAAAGCATTCCTTTCTCTGCCTCATAGTTTCAGACTGTCATCAATTTCTATTAACATCTCATGATTCATATTTTATTCATATAACCTCTTATAAAATATTAAAAATATCACTATTTTTATAGGATTATATTTTACATATCTCATATTACCTCTTATGTGAATACATATATTATAGATGAAAAAAAATTATGAAAATATATTATGATACTTTTATACATGGTTTTGAAATTTATTGAGGTTTATTTCTATAGAAATATTACTTCTAAACAATTTTTCTACAACTAATATTTTGTCTATGTTCTAGGGAAATTAATATTCTAATCATATCCCTAATAATTCATCACATATGATTTTATATGTACCAATGATATTTTAGTGTAATATATTCATCAAGATAAAATATGATTATAATTAATATAGAAATTATAAATAATTTTTTAAATAATTTTGATATTTTTACAGCCCTAAAAATATATATTAATCATCTATTTTTAAATAAAAATCTTTTTCCATAAAATTCATAGTGTATTCAATAAAGAATAAAATTAAATATGAATCACCCAATTCATCTTTTTTTAATCTTTTTTTATTCTTATTCCATGATCATAATAAAATATTCCCAAATAGTTACCATGATATTTTAATTTTTTAATCCAATAATTTTACATATCATCAGATAATATATCTTCCTTGTAAAAATAAAAAACCAATTTATTGATATTTTTACTTTTTTATCTACATGGTCCACCAACTCAGAATTCAACATATCTGAAAATATTTCTTTCTTATTTCTCTTTATCACTACATGAAGTCTAATTATACATCATGATATGGGAAATGATGTCATTTTTTATTTTATAGGCACCAACTTTTTCAGACACAGTCCACACTATATCGACTTGATCCTCTTCTTGACTCATCATATTTTCCCTCATATTTTTTATAGACATATTATTATTTTCATAGATACACTTTTTATATTTAGCTATCTTAATTTTAGAAAAATATTCTTATTCCTCATCAATTTCTATTTCAATATTATTTGGTATTCAATTCAATCATGATTAATATCACCATAAGTTTGAATTTTTTAATGAATAATAACTATGTAATTATATATCAATATTTTATATTTCATGGTGATAAAATGAATTATATATTTATTCCTAGCATTTATATATTCATTATGTTCCTCATCATTTTATGAATAAATGAATATATTATATATCATCTATTTCATCTTGATACCTCTCATGGATTTAAATTTAACTCCCTCTATTTCCATTTTCATGAACATAATGTATTTACTTATCATAACTCTGTGGAGTGTGTTATGATAATCATGAACATATAAGAATCCATATTCTTGAAATTTATAAATATTTTGATCACATATATAAAATAATTTTCGGAATAACATTATCAAAATATTTGAAACCCCAAAAAAACACAAAAAAACATCATATATAAACATCGTTCATATTTACCTATGAAATGTATCAATCTATATTATCATCATCATCCATGTTGATATATGTAAATGTGTCTCTCAAAATATATTATTATGATTCCATGATCTTCTTATTGATTACATTTATATTTTCAAAAATTTCACTCATCCCCTTGTAATATTTAATCCCCAATAAATTAGAGTATATATTTTGGGACATAAATGGTAGGATGAAAATTTCTACATAACATTACTCATCAGGATATAACATGAATGTATAATATATTTTATCATCTCATCTCATTTTAGTAAAAAAGACTTGTTACAACAACAAATTCATTGTGATCAAGTGACAATGAATTTGGAAGCAATTTTTTAATATTTTAAATTTATTTTCATTAACGAAGAAAACATTTATTTCACTAACTAAACTCAAAAACTCAATATTAATTGATAAGAAAATGTTTGATCATCCCAATGGATCATTTATTTTTCCAACACTACATTTATAGCTAAAGTTCTATGAGATAAATGAGAGGGTGATGTGGCGAATTATTGATCACTTTTACATTTGATGTAATTTTATATTAATCATGGTTCGATGAATAGTTATGATATTTATCCACAATTATTGAAATTTATAAATTTTACTTTGGTATGAAAATACATTATTTTGTAATGAAAAGTTTTTTTATGAGGTTCAACCACAATATAACAGCCTATATGTTTTAGTTAGATTCCACACCCAAAACCAATAGTCAAACTATAAAATGAATGGTAGTAAATTGAAAAGTTACCCACTAAAAAGTATGAATGAAAATCTATTAGAATACATTATAAATAATAAATATAGGGGATATATACTAAATATTTTAGTATTATAGAATCTACCAGTTTAATATAAATTTAGAATATATATTGGAAATTTCCATATGGGGTCTTCAAAAAACATCCAAATATATCATCAATGTTCCATTCTTCATTCCAAAAATAGAACATCAACCATGTCTTCCATCTATTTTAGTATAATGTCTCCATTTTTCACATCATTTATATGTGTCATAATTCATTATAGAATTATGACCACATTTCTATTTCATTGTATCATCATTGTGTTAACTCTAATTTTATTCTCATGATTCATTAATTCATATGAAATCATAAATTTATAATTATTATTCTCCACAAACATATTCAATTTATTTGAGTTTAAATATTCTATTGGGGTCATTCTTCTTCTTTTACAACATGTATTTTCGAATAAAATGTTATAATACTCCAGGGATCTCAACAAAACCAAGTGTTTATTACTATAAATAAAAATTCATATTTTAATATGAATGTAATTACAATTATTTTAAGAAAAATAAATAATAATTATTATCCATTAATTAGTTTAATTAATATTATATAAAGTAAATTCTCTTTAAAATGTTTTAATACTACATCCTTTATTACTCATGTAATATTAAATATCATTTATTCTTCTCCATAAAAATAGCAGACAATAATGATAATTAAAATTTGAATGAATTTTAGAATTTTATTGTTTATTTAATTTTAAAATATCATGATTTATTTATTCCACATTTGAAAAATCATGACATAATTATATGAGGGAATATATTTTTCAACATATGAAAAAATAATTATGCAACTATTGATGTGGGGAAACTATATTTTAAATAACACAACCAACATAAACTAGTACATTCCTCCAATAATAGGGAAACAAGATTTATTTCAGAACAATACAATCCTAACTTAATCATTAAATATTTAGAAAACATGATTACTATTATAATGTTATCTTTATTGGTTTTCATCATCAATATTGGTTATTCATATTAACTTTTATATTTAATTATTTCATGTATAATATTGGGTAGATAAAAAATTTCATTTTTAGTTAGAGTTTATTTATAGAATTATAAGTTATCTATGGTTTAGGATTTTAAATTTTATCATTAAATGGATAATCCAAACATAGTTTTAAATGAAAATTATATCAACTTAAATAATCTTGATATTGACACATTTATACTCTATATCAGCATAAATGAACTATATGTTTTTGTTCTATGAAATCTATCTCGCCTTAGATAAACTCAATGTTGATTTTGTTGAACTCAACATATCATTATATGAACACTATGTCTACTTATATTAACTATAAATTTATAAGGATAACTCCATTTAGAATAAAGGATTCACGCATTTGTGAAATTCAACTTAAATATAAATGTTTGACAGTTTAGTCCAATCATCTTAGGCACTTTATGTTGATCATGAGGCTTTCCCAAATACTGAACTAGTCAATAAAACATCTTTAAATGACCCTAATAAAAATAAGTTAGTATCCATTGAGGCTTAACATCCTATGGATGATTCACATATAATCTCAATTACTCCTTTCTTATTTCATATAATTCATCATTAATGTACAGAATCATGAAACAGCAAAACCCATTACAAATTATTTTATATTGTTTTTCTTAATTCATAAACACTAATACTTCTTATCCTTGAAGATCATCTCCATATTCAAAATATTTTGGGGCATAATGAATATTTTAACAAGTTTTATTCAATAAAAAAACTACAGTCTTCACTCAATATTTTCGATGTACAATTATAGTATCTCTCACAACTTGTTGATATATATAACGCATATTGAATGTTCACTTCATGATGGAAGATTCACTCAATTATATAAAATACATCTTTCAAAATGGATCTTCAATATGACATCACCATAAATTAAACTCTATATATCAATGTATACTTAAAAACATTATATCAAGAATACATCTATATCATTAATTACAATACATTCACAACCTCTTCCAATGTATTATTCATCAAAAAACTCAATCAACCACCCCCATATAATTTTTTTGTACCTATAGTATTATCCACCACCAAAATCATACTAAAACCAATATAATCATAAAAATAATTTTAATAATAATAGAAACCAAAAATATGAATTCACTATATCTATAATTTTGAAAATATTGAATAAATAATTCCTGATCATAAAAATTCAAAGTAAAATTCTGATTTATTCCATTAAATTTACTACCATATAGATGTTAATTAAAAAATTTTGAACATAATATTAATTTTTAGAAACACAAAAAATAAATGATAAGGATCATAGGATCATGCATATTAATATAAATAAAGAACGATATGCACATAATAAAAATTTATAAAAAAAAGAAGATGTGATTCAATTTTCTCCAATTTCAAATCCTTGATCCATTTTATTATCTTAATTTTTAAAATATCAACTATATAATATATGAAAAAATATATTTTATCATTATATATTTAACACAATGTTTGGGAAAGAGATATTTTGAACATTGTATCTCATCCAAATATTAAATGGTGAAAATAAAATATTGGAAAAATGATTTTTAAATCCCTCAAAATATACCAATTGGAACTATTTACAAACTATAGATCACAAATAACTATCATTTAAATAAATAGAAATTCAAAACCAAAGTAAAAAACCAATTCGATAACATATTAATATCAAATAATAAATGATAAGATTGAATATAATAGAAGAAAAGGGATTCATGTAAATATAAAAGGACATTGGACAAAATGAATAGGTATGAAAGGTAAGGATTAAACACCACCAATATATGATATCTGTGCACAAAAAAATATAAAAATTTCAATTATAAATCTATGAATACATATTTCAATACAAAAAATTTTAGAATCACAATGATTTTATAAAAAAGGAATTGGAGAGAAAAATAATTACATGAAACGTGGCATATAAACATAATATTGGATATATATAAGAAATGTAACATTAGCACTAAAATTCATCCAGCCTACAAGCATTTAAAATCAACAATATCAATTGAGATCATTGAAATATAGGGTATGTAAAATATAAATTCTCAACAAATTGAGGGAAATATTACATTACTTAAGTTCAATCACTTGAATTATATAACACCAAATCCCATTCCAAGTCCCTTCATGTAACACCACTACAGAGTTCCCAAAACAAGGAAACAATGATATTATATAATTAAATCATAAATTATTAAATGAAAATGAACCGTAGAACATTAAAAATTAATAAATAAAAAGTTAACTAGTACCACCTAGATAATCATTAAAACCACACATCTCAAGATATATATGAAATAGTAACACATAGTGATGAAATAATAAAAATCAAATTTTAACCAAGTCTTATATTGTTAACATGATCCATTGATTTAAATATATCATAAAACAGAAAATGTAATTTGATGATCTATTCCAAAAAATAATTGTTTTTCAAAATTTATTCCCCACAAAAACCATTCCCCTATAAATATATCTTGAAGGCCTCATACACAATAAAAATCGACATATATATAAAGTAATTTCAATTACTATATAATATGTATTCCATGTTATAATCATAGAATATATCAACAAAATATTACAATATAATATGAGGATTCCACAAAATGTGAATTGACATTAAGGATAAAATAACATCCATTTTTTATAAATATAAAATTATTATATGGATTATAATGTGTTATATAGATGGAATTGTATATGTTTTAGAAATTTACATATTAATTTATTTGAAAATAAATTTCAATATTGGTTATTATATATTAATTCACCTCGAAAAAATAAATAGTTTTACTATATAATTCCTATATTAAAATTATTATATAAATTAAGATTATTTATAAACTATAAAATAAGGATATGTGTAAAATAATGATAAATTAATATATCAAATATAAATAAATGATTATCTGATATGTACTTATTAAAAAATTATTTAAATCAATCTGATAATGTTTTTGTGGATGTTATCAAAGTAAAAATAAATAAAATATTTTAAATTTTAAATATGTATAATGTGTAAATGAAATATAGAATGGTCATCTGTAATATAAAATTTATCGAATTTCCACAAAAATATTATATTTTATATGTAGTGGTTTTTAATGAATAAAAATTGATTATAAATATAAAATAATTTATCTTAATATAAATGATAAAAATGAATGGTTATTTATTTATTGATTTTTAATTCTGCCTCTATAATTTTAAACGGATTATAATTTATTATTTAGGAAATGTATATTAATATATATATAGTGTATTGATTTTTTTATTTTTTAAATAATTTATACTTAATCTATTCCTAAATATATGTTATTTATATAATGATTGAGTGAAAAAAATTAAATTTTTTTCAATTTTTTAGTACAATTTATATAATAAGTAAAATATTGGTAAGAAATATAATTATGTTATTTTAAACCAATTATATTATTTTTTTCTAATAATTTAATAAATTGTTTTATGATTTATACATACTTTTTGATAGTTTTTTATTATAATTTTTTTTAAAGATATATGTGTAGTAAGACTTTTTGACAAATTCTCAATGGTGAGGGAACTTATCCTATAAATAGATATGCATGGGTTAAAAGCATACCACTGTAAACATTCAATTTTTTGTTATTTTGGTTCTATGTTATTCTATACATTAACATGAAATGGTTTCATTTTCCTTTTATAAGAGAAGTAAAAAAAATATGTTAACGTAATTAAATTTTATTTTTTCGTGTGATACATAATGAAATATTTTAATAAATTTTTATAATCTAATATATTAAAAATATATTAATTTTATTTATGATGTTAGATAAAAAACTAATGATTCACACTAATTTATATATGAAATGAATACTTAAAAATAGATACTGAGAAATTAAAAATAATCTATTTGAATATAAATGTTGTTATACTCATTCAAAATTGAATTTTCTTATTAATTAATATTTTCCAAATGGTTAGATTTTATAAAAAATATGGATGCATGAGGATTATATTAAATAATTTTTTTTAAAATTGGGGTATCCCATATATTATTTTCATAATATATCTAGATGAATATTATGGTTCCAAATTGTTTTGAAACTATAATGTTATATTATTTGAGGAAAATGAATGCATAATTATTTTGATAGACTACAATACGGGGTTTTCACATTAAAATTATAAATTCAAATATGAAATTATTTAAATTATAACCTACCAAATTAAAAAATAAATTTAATGATTTTTAAATCATAACCAAATAATCATTGAATTATAAATGATTGAAAATTAATTAATTTATTTAAAATTTATATCGATAAATAACTGTTTTGGATTATATTTAATTGATTTCCCTAATATTGATTATTATTCACGATACCCATCTAATAAAAATTTGTATTTTATATGAATATAATATCAACAAATAATTATAATTGGGATAAATAATTGAAATAAATGATCAGAATAGAACAAGAACCTTTTTATGTTATATAAATATGATAATTTTTTATATCAAGAAACAGAATACTATGTGTTCTAGAGTAAATATCCACATAAATCGCATGGTGATGAATCTTCCCACGAAGATAAGATACATTTAGTATGAATTTAGAGAATTAGTAATGTATCTATGTAGAGGAATTTTACTATGAATCCAATGATCTAAAAGTACCCATATAATAGTTATTTTTTTGGTATGATATAAACTCTAAAATAAAACATTCATAAAAATGTTTCAAAGGATATAACTAAAATATTATATTTCAGTGTGTATATGATAAAAAAATATATTTTTTTAATTTCTTTTAAATACAATGGAGTTATGAATTATACAGAAATACATATAGGGATCTTAGATTGATTATTCAATTAATGAGTCAAAGTATTGGTACACGAACGATAAAGACGAAATAATTTAGCACATGGATAATTTAATGTATAAAATATTTATTATACATAATTTTTTATCTTGTAAAAAGTAGATTATCTGTAGGTTATGTGAATTTTTTTAAAATGGTATATTTTATTTTTATACAGATTTTATATGATTAATTAAATTAATTATAATTTTTTTACAAGAAATGTTAAAATCCCATTTTCAATGGATAATTTTATTTTTATATTTTATTAACTAGAAATTGATGGAAGGACCACGAACTAACCATCAGGGATATTTATTATGAAATAAATTTTTTTCAATGATATTTGTTTTACCATATTAAATCTAAAATGACATGGAGTCATATATATATTTTATCTAATTTGGATTTTTGTAAATGAAAATAACTATTTTAATTTTTAAATAAGGTTTTTTGCAGAACAATATTTTGAATAAAATATAAAATTAGAGATCATGGGGTTGAAATTATGTAATTAGAGAAGATTAAGGAATAAAAAATAACATTTCACCAGTCTAATTATAAGAAAATCCAACATATATAATAAAAAACAATTATTCTTATTTATTAAAAAATAAAAATGATAAATTATTCATTTTAATTTTCCATAAATTTATCTAAAACTATATAATGATATGGTATTAAAATAATTTTATCATAAATCATAGATAAATATTTTAGAATTTGAATTTAAAATATTATTAACATATTAAAATTATATTTTACAAATGAAATTTTTTATTAATAAAATTACTATGGTATTAGTATAATGATTATTAATCCTAATCACGCCATTACTTAAAAATCACCCCTTATAGATTATAATTTAATAGCATAATTAATGGCCCAACTAAATGATTTATAGATTAAAAATAGAAAAAATAGTTGTTGGCCAAAGAATATATCATTATGAGTAAGTGTGTTAGAAAAAAATTATTTAGGACATAAGATAATAGTATAAAAGAAATAAAATTTAGAAGAATCCTATATATTATTGAGGTTATTTAGAATAATTTTTCTTTATGAATAAATATGTTTATATAAGAAATTTTTTTATGAAAGGGTCATTTATAAATATCACCAATTCAAATTTTTATTTATCATTAAATTCATAATTACAGTAAATGTATATATGTATATATATACCTAAATTAAAAATTTTAAATCATATGTAATTTAATGTTACATAAATATATTAAAAATTAAACCTCATGTCATTTCAATGATGGAATAACATAGCACCCAACTATGAGTCCCACCCAAAATATAATTTATAGTAACTGTTAAAGTATAGATGAGGAATTAAATTATAATCAAAGATTAATTATCTCTAGGTATTATATTCAAACTCATCTATTAAATATGGTTTTAATCAAATTTATTCAGCTATTAGTTTTTAATCAGGCTTCATATGTGTTAAAAATTTTGTACTATTTGTTAATCATTCAGGTATATTAGATTTATAGATGAAATCATTTACAATTAAAATGATTCAGTATATTGAATGAAAAATTTATAAATATAAATGAATTTGAGATGATAAAAATATGATTTAATAACATAAAAGAGATATTATTCTTTATAAAACACATGAAAACAATGTATTACAATATGACGAAATCCATTAGGAAGATATCCTTTTATTAAATCTATTCCTCTTCCAAATACATTATAGAAGATGAATGAAATAATAGTTTTCATATATAAATAATATATTACAAAGAAAACCATATCTATATTAAAAAACCTATGTTTATATATATTGGGGGAGGTTTTACATTCCAAATCATATTATTGTGAGTGGGGAAATTTGTGTATATACATTACTCCACCTTGAATTTTTTTTAAAACCCATAACATATAAAAAATTTATTTATGAAAATTAATGACTTATTCCAAATTCATCAATATTATTTATATCAAATATTTTCCTCAAGTCATTATGTATATGATATGGCCGAATTGGTGAGGGGTTTCTTATAGTGTTATGTCTAGGCCATCATATAAATCAAGACACTATCAAAATTTAGTTATAGGATTTTTATAGTTGACTAATGTGAATACTTTATTCCAATGAGTGGATAATGCTATGGTAACATTTGAAATGTTAATAAACTTCGGTATAATATTTACATATCTTAAAAAATAATTTCATTTAATGGATTAAAACATAAATATGTATCAAATTTTTAAATTTTTCCTCTAATTTGAATTTTTTCATATTTAACAATATTATAGTCAATATAGTAAATATTTTCCATTATAATAAAAAATTAATTAGAAATGTAGTTTATCAACTCCACAATAAAAATAAATTTTCCCTCATCAAAAAAAACTTTGAAAATTATATAAAATTTTCAAATTCAAAAACTAAATTTGACAATAAATATGTATACATGAATTCCCACATAAAAGTCTCATAATGATTTCACTATATTAACACAAATATCAACATATTTTATATTCAATATATGTCCATTTTAATTATTTATTATAATCTATACACCATTTATTTTCATCCATCCCTGAAAATTTAAAAATATTCACTCAAGTTGAAATTTATACAATAATATAATCATTGATAAAACATGTAAAATAACATTATGATATATTTAATTCAAAACTTTTCATTAAAAATCAATGAAATTATTTAATCCTGTGGGATTCCACAAGGATCATTCTAAGCATTTATGATTAGCAGTTAATAATATTAAAAACAGTGATCAATGAAGTGTTTTCATCTCATGTATATTCAATGATTAAGATAAAAATCTACTATAGACTAGATTAATTTGTACATATCAATAAATTTTATTATCTTTTTTTCATAGGCTTAGAGAGAATCAGAATTTTTTGGGGATATTTTTCATAACTAGGACTATGCACTACATGATGAACGTATACACATCATGTATTGGGTACATTGTTTGAATCCATTTCCCGTAAGATTCTATGTGTCTTGTGTAGAGAGTGAAACATTTATAATCCCTGAGTCATTTTTATATTGTGAATGTTTTAATCTGGAAAAGTTATGTCATGTATACACATTTATCAACCCACATTCTACTCATAAGATTCATCCATGAATAAGGGATTTATGTTTTGAATCATTCATGCCAAATAGTTTTTAATATGATTAATTCTTTATTCATTCTCCATTGAATTATTAGGCCAACTCCTCAAATTCTATTATCTCCTAGGATAATTGCGAGTGATCTCTATCCATCCAGAAAAATCCATTCAGTTTTAAATAATATAAATGGATTCTCCTCTAATCTCTGGTAAGGGACAATTATACTTCCCCATTCCCATTTTTTCAACCATTGTGTTAGCTCTATTTTGGGTAATATTTAGATTTATTTGTTTTTCCTTTTATCCTTTCAATTTTACAATAATTCCATTCCTTTTAGTGGACAAAATTCTATTTTTCAATCACTTATTTCTAAGAATACTAGGCTTCCACTATTTTTTATGTATGTATCTATATAAAAAATATAATTCATGAATTTTTATATTTTATTTTCAATTATCAATGGATATTAAATGAATATTCTGGGATTGATACAAGAAAATAATTATTAGAATAAATAAATGGTTTTAAATTGTATTTCATTTAAAATAGATTTGTGCACACCATAAGATCAATCAAATGCAATATTGGATGTTTTTAAATTAAAATGGTTTTCATGAAAATAATACCGAAGTATTTGTTTGGAAAATAATTTATTTTACTAAATTGTGGGTTGAAAATGGAATTTTTTCAAGCATAATATATTGGTAACCTTTAAAAGACCAGGAAATTGGTTTTTCATTCTTATTTTATGAAATGTCCCCGAATTTTAATGTCACTTAATTATATGTAATGAAACTAGTGGTTTTATAAGAGGGATCAAAATTATTAATATATTATATAATTTCTTTCATGATTTGTACATATTCCCATTAGATAGTTTCTAAATGGTGTTATTTTTATTTTATGACTTGTCTAAAACATTATCATATTTTCCTATGTATTTTCTCACCTGCTTACTTATGGTGTATCCATTGTAAATTTTTATTATTACTTAGTATAATATTTTATTATATATATATATATTTTTATTTTTTAGAATATAGAATGATTTTATGAAAACAATTGGATTATTTACACAATGATATTGTTTTATAAAAAAAAGCATTGAAAAAATTATTAAAGGTATAGAAAATTAATTTGTCATATTAGAACTCGTATAAAATAATTTTTGAAATCCTAATTGGTTTTGTTTTCACACCATAAATATTAAATAAATTATTTTTATAAATTATTTTCAAGACTCATAAAAGTGAAACGAATTTTACAGCTTGATAGTTAATCTCATTTTCATTTTTTCATAGTAGGATGTTATGGAGTTGATGTATGATCACATGGTGACTTATCTATGTTTTATTTTTTTATGTTTTCGTTTTGTCCTGGTTGTCTTCATTTTTATATCTCATTGAAATGTTAACTATTGAATCCAATATTTACCATTTCCCCTTATTTAGGTTTTAAATAAGAAATGTTTAATCAATTTATTTTACTTCACGGTGTGGAATTCAATTTTGGGAACATATTTTTAGTATATCTTAGTAGGTTTATTTAGAATTGTATTTATAGTGAATATATGTAACACATTGTTAACATTTTTTCAGGTATATTTTATCTTTTTTTATGGTTTCTATTTCATTGGGTGGGAATATTTGACCTTGAATTCGGAGGATACCTATAATGGTGAAGTCATGGATTTTTTTTAATTTTGAACTCAATACCAATATATTTGGATGCATGATGGGATCTTACATGCAATGTTTGTTGAGTATACATCATGTAATGGATTATTGGACGATTCCATGAGCAGAATACACAGTGTGAACTGTTAACACACCATGTTACTAGTAAATGATTTCAATGAATAAAATTATGGTTTTTAATCAAAAAGTGACCATTTATTTCTGTTACACAATCCTTGATACTCCGCGACATGAAAATGTGTCGAACATAGTTTACAATTAATAGTGTTTGTTTTTGGGGAATTGTTTGAGTGATATGATTCATTAATTCTTGGTTCTACCCCCAATCCAATCCTAGAGTCCTTATATGGTAGTCCATAGGTGATTCCACTCCAATTGGATCTATTAATTAATATATTGACCAACAATGGGGTTTGATTTCATCTCACATCATAATCACTCCTCTAGTTTCACCTTGGATTGGAATTCTGCAATGGTTGAACTATAGTAGTCTGATTTTATATAATTTTCATCCAATCCTTTATAGTCTCTTCTCTATCCTTGTCCTTTAAAAGATGTTTTTTCATTTCCATCAATATAGTTAAAAGTGGAGTGGTTTTATATGTTATTGACATTGGGTGGTCTATTTAATTTTTCTAATTTCATGAATTGACTATTTCTCAAATTGATTTCTTGATGTATGATATGGGATTGAATTTGTTGAAAATTAAATATTATGGGTTCATGTCAAAAATCAATTTTTTTTGAATGTAATTGCATTTATTTTTAATTGAAAATGGATTTTCAAACCATGAAGTACATAATATTAGATTTAAAATATTTCTATAAAAAGGATCACATGGTTTTTTTAAAATTTAATTGACAAACATTGCATATTAGGAACCATGTGTATGTTGAGAATGGGAAATGGTTAGCCTTATTTCGTGTGAAATCACTAGGACATAAAATCATGTATATAAATGTAATTTGGATGGATTTGATATTATTTAGACAATACTTATGCTGTTTGAGAATTTTGAGGGTCTAATATGTATTTTCCCAAAGGCTAGAGAATGTATTATTGGTGATTTGTTGTTTCTAGTATTTTTCCATGAACAATTACATAAATGATTCTTGACATGTATATTTATATACAATATTTTTCAATTTTTTTAGGGATTTAGAAAATATGAAGTTAAATTTGTAGAGACTGAAGGATTGTTTTTAAAAACTAACTCAAAATGATTTATTGATAAATATACTTGTAAAATGGTATTGTTTAAAATTTTGGACTTGAGATTTTTTTTAATTATAATATAAATAGGTCTCCTGGTGGTATCAATATTTTCTCTACTTTTCACACCCTATATCTTCTAGATGGAGGTTGAATAATTTTTTTGTACGATATATGTAATAATAATAACATTCGATATCACATAGGATTCTCTTTATATTGATTTTATGGATTGTGATACTTTGTGGAGGTTATGGAAGGTCACATTGAGACTTGTTTTCTATAATTTTCATTCTTTATGGTTTATCATATTTGTTACAATTTTATCAATATTTTTCCCTTTATTTTCCCTTGTTTTATTTATTTTTTTCTAATATATGAGAAATACTTTTTTGTCATTGTTTCACCCCACCCTATAATAGGCTGACCCAGGTGACTTGTATGCTTTTCAAGGATTTATCCAAGAAAATTTGGTATTAAAGGTTTTAATCATCCTAATAATTACCATCAGATCCATAGTTGGTTCTCTGTTGTGGGTAGACAAGAGTAGTATCCCTTAATTCTGAATATTGGTATGGAAGAGTGGACTAGACATCTCACTTCTGTAAATGGATTGGATTTTCCATTGGTGGTTGGAAAATGATTTTCTTTTCTAGTAAATTGTATTTAAGATTATTTTAGTTAATTATATGGTATTTTTTAACTTACCTATCTATAATGTTTTTGCACTTGGTGAGTATGAGATTGTTGGAATAAACAATGTTGGATGTTTTTAGATATACTTGTTCAATTCATTATTTATCCCCATTCATAATATAATTCTTAAATTGTACAAACTCATATATCTTAAAACCATTTTTTGTTGATAATTTTTTGGGGGGGTAAATTAGTTTGTAAATTTCCATTATTTTATTTGTTTTTGTCTTATGCTCAAAAAATAATGTCCCCTAGAAGATATCTTCCATGTTCAAGATGGGAAGTCATGAGGATAGTTCCACATATGGATTCTATAGTTGGACCTTATTTGGTTGAACACATGTTCTATATAATTTAGAATATGGATTTAGTGAGAATGGTGACCCTAGGAGAGTGGTGGATTATTGTATCACCACAAATTTCTATAGTAAGGAAATTACATTCTATTGTGTGTATGAAACAAAAAATCTAGTGCGTAAGAGATTTTAATATACTTATACATTATAATATATTTAATATTTTAAATCATTGACATTCCTTCCAATTAAAGTGGTACTGAGTAAACATAATACTCACACAACAAAATGTTTTTCCAATTGATTGCATCACAGAAAAGAGAGAGTTTTAATGAACTATTATATATTATTAAAAATATTATTATATAATATAATAATATATAACTTATCCATTATATTAGAGGCAATGAATATTACTATATTATAAATAGAAATAATTTTTTAATTCATGTATAATATTATTTCAATGGTTCCAAAAAAATAGAAATAGAAATATAAACCTATTGAATATAAAATAAATAATCTTATTTTTATTTAATTTGTACCAAAGGTGATCTATCTAAATAAAAAAATAATAATTAAAATTATGGAATGATATTTATGAAATATATATATTATATATTACATCAAATATTTTTTATAATTATAAAATAGATTTGATAGGCATTAAATTAGAACAAACCAAAAATTACATATAAAAATCTATATTTTCATAAATGACATTTTTTCTCCAATTAGGAAAACAGAAAAATTAAATATGAATATTTGTATATTTATTAATATAATATGAAAAAATGAAATTTTAATTTTAATTTGGATCATAAGAATTATTATAGGGTGATTTATTTTTACTTTACTATGAAGTTTCATTTTTTGATAAATAATAAAAAAAACTAGAAAATTTTATTTCCAAACATATTCATCCAGTAATTTATTTAATTTGTTAAATATCATAATAATTTTTTGTTCACGTTTAATTAGATGAATTTGTTCAATTAATTCAATTTAGGTAATTATAATAAATTACAATTTGAATTTAGATATAAAAACAAAGAAATCTTTTGATCATTTTAACTTTAATAAAACACCATTATCATCCAATCAGGGTGAATATATTTAAATTAATTTCTTCCCATTATATGATTTGAATTTGGAAAAATTTATTTAATATATGGAATAATAATAATTTACAATGTATTATAAATTCAAAATTTTTTTGAACAAAAAATATTAGTGAAGTTAATTAAAATTAATAACAATGAAAAAGAGGAAAATTTACATAACAATGGACTAAACCTTAAACATAAGCGACAAGATGACAGTGAAACATGCCCAATAGACTTTGGATTATCATATTTCTAGTCTATACTCCATTTTTTGAAATTGTTCCATTATTTTATCCAATTATCCTAGATAAAATTTCTGTCAAATTCCCTTTAAAAAAATCTACAAAATGACCCTCATCCTCCACTATAATATGGTAATCACAAATCCCATATCCTCACATCTCTCAAGACACATTTGATCCACCAAGATCATCCCAAATATTTTTAACATATACCTCCCCTCTTACATGTGTCCTCAAAATTGGAATATATCCATCCCTGGAATCCCTTCGGTGAAAATCTATAGGACTTACTTGAATAAGAGGTAATATCCTTCCATAAGATCTTTTTTTTATTTCCATTCTCCACCCACTCGTCAAATTTTATTCAATTATTACATACTATCATCTGAATCCTTAATATAATAATTATTTTTATTATAAGTGATATACCTACACTAATACATATATCCATCAATTGGGTAACAAACCTTCAATTTATGTATATTACAAACTACAGCCTCACAAAACGATGTAGTTTGGTTTTCATTTAACATAAATTATGGTTGGGGATTTTGACATAAAATCTGTTATTTTATGATATTTATGATATTTATAATGTATTTATTCATATTTTATAATTTTATAACACATAAATAAATGATTTCAATTTTATAAATATGATAACATCATTTTTTATGTGTGGACTACTACCTTCCCAAAGCTATGTGATCCATTCATGCAATACATTTAATATATAAATTATGGTTTAAATATAAATAAGTAACATATATGATATATATATATGATAATGGAATTACAATATTCATATATATAATTTATATTTCTTTCCTTTAATATGAAAAATAAACTAATCTAACGTTCATGCATACATACAACGTACCATCTCCACAAAAAGAACATTTAATTTATTATATCAAAATATTATATATTATTCTTAATATATATATACATAATATATATGATAATAACATCGTGTATTACATTATATATATTATTAATCAATTATTTAATTAATAGGAACCCTACGTAACATGTCTTGACGTACACGAATAACTATACTATTAACACATGAAATAGTGAATATAATGAATGATTGTTAATAAAAAGGTAATAAAAAATTATATGTAGATAATATAAAATAAAAAAAATATTATTATATTGAATTAACATATAATAGAGGTATTTAAAATCATTATAAATTATTTTATAGGTAAATCACTCAAATTGAAATTCAAGCTAATGGATTGTTGTCGTATATTTATTTTGTTATGGATCATTCCATTTTCTCCTATTACATATTTGTTTAGTGTATTTATTACATATTTTGATATATTATATAATTAATTATTTTATATTTTTGGTATTTAGAACATTATTTTAATATTATTTCATCAGGATACTTATGATTATATTTTTTTGAAGCAGAATGGCTCTCTTTGGAATGTTTAATGATTATTTTCCACCAGAATAAATTTAATGTAATTTCCATTCCATGAGGAATAATTTATTTTTGGGAAGCTAATATATTTTACATTGTGTGCATACTTCCACTTAATCATTTAATATCATGTTTCATTCTTTATTCATGATATTTTTTTTTATATTTTGAATTATTTCATCTATTGGGATTTACACTTCAAGATACACTTGTGGTAATGAAATTTCAAAATAGGATTAATTTTCATTCGGTTAAATTGCATCCCTATTATGGAAAATATTCAATTATTAGGTATGTAATCACATTTCAATAACTAATATTGTGTTTCAATTTTTTTTGTGGATATACATTTGAAGTAAATAATCAATTTATTAATTTATGCTCACCAAAATGTTATGGGTTTTCAATGGTTTTCATCAGAATCACATTTTTTTGGATTGTTTAAACATTAATATACATTAGAGAAAATTATTTTATCATTCTCTTAAAAATATTATTCTCATCCTCCTACATTTGTTCATAACCCGTTTCATGTAATAGTAACAATTTCTCCATCTTTGGTACCCAAAATATTTTAGAAAATGTTATAAAAAAGCATGACATTATTTTTATCCTCTTTTAGATAACATGTTTTCTTATAAAAAAATTTCAATGTTTTTTAATTTTTTTTAACCATTCAAAAATGAATCATTAATGATTTTTTTACACTTTTTTCTTTTACCAATGTTTTCAAGACAATAATCTTTTTTGATTTTTGAAAAAGCCATTTTTCTATAGTTTTTACTGTAAAAAAGTAATGTACTTATTACTAAATATGTAATTTAATTATTTTCCACTATAAATTCATTGATGTATCTTCTTCATTTTTAAAAAATTAAATTTTCGCGAATTTTTTTTCATTATTTATTTTCAATATATTTTATTTTCACAAATTATTCAAAATATATAGAATATTTTCTAGATTAATGTTTTGAAAATATATTCCGTTATTGTATTTATATTCATCAAAAACACCAAGCATTTATTCTTATTAAACAAGATATATTTGGTAATTATATTATACATATTATTTTCTTGGATGGTCTATGATTTGTTAGGCCAAGGATAGTCTAGACATTCACTTCATCGATTCATTTGATTAGGCCCATTCAAATATTCACTTTCATATTATCATTGAACATTTAATTTACACTAATAATCAATATCATTTATTATATATTATATTTTTTCCTAAACCATATACCAAATTTTAAATTCTATGTAATTTGATTTTTTTATATCTGAAAATATTGAAAAATCTCAATCATATACTATATACATATATATTATATTGATCATTGTCAAATAAATTAAATAATATACTATAATTTTTGTACATGTAAAAAATGTATGGGGCCTAGTAAATATGGCCCCTTGATATATGTTTAGTATCATGGGATGAGTTATTTTTCTATACATAGATGGGTTTTGACTTGAAATACTGAATCGTCTTCTAAAAGGTATTGACTGTAATCATTTTATTTACCTAAGAAAAATAGTTTCCAGTAATAAATAATTAACACCATTTAGATTCAATTATTATTTTTTATTCATGATATATCGCATTAAAATGCCAGTGGATTCATTTAATTAGTAATTCATTTATTAAATGGTATTTAATTCAATTATTTTCATTTCAATAATGATTATAACTTATCTTGTAATTTTAATGTCATGTGGGTTCATTTCTTACCTTGAAATATTATTTATCCGTTATGTTAATTGACTAAATGGATTTTCTGTTTAGTTAATTACTTCGCATATTGATTATTTTCAATGATTATCTATTGCTTCTGCAGTACATTACCATTACACACCATTTGTGATTAGCCTTTCTCTAATTTATCTGCACAAAATTCCATGATGTGTGTTATGAAATGCAGTAAAGGATTCACACAATGGAATAATGATAGTATCCTCAATGAAAAAATACATTTTAATTACTGTATTCATTTCTAAAATAAGACTAATGTATATATTTGGAATACTAAGACTACTAAATAGTTGGGTCTTTTGGAGTGTAGTTTACTTGTATCTTATGATAATTAAATGGGGTAATGATACCAAATATGGGATTTTAAGGGTCAGTATTCTATAGTTGGCATCAGATCTAGGATTAGTAGCAACCTTATAAACAAGAAACATGAAAAAATAGAATACAAAACTTATCACTAAGGAAGATGTAGAGGATAATTATAGACAAACAACATATAATTTTTGTAAGGTATATATTATGTGGTAATTTGAAGATATAAATTCCAATATTTATACTAGAATCTGAAATGGTTCTATTACATATTTATATATGGGTAACAGCTCCAAAAAGGTGCATCGGTTCTGACTCGAAGTAAACTATTACATGAAAATGGGCCTTATAGCGCACATTGTTTGAAATTACTAGGAGATACTTTTAGGATCATTAATGATTAAATTACAAACCATTAAGAATATTTGAATATATAATAACAGAAAATGGCCTAAGATAACCCTTATATAAATGAAGGACCTATGTGAAAATAAAATATAATAAGTACTTATGTATTAATTATGTATCAAAAAGTATAGATAAATGGAAATTATATTTATATCGTATTCTAAAATGATTAAATATATCCCGAATAACAACCCATCATGTTTGGAATGCCGACATGACTTGAAATCATGACCTATGAATGATAAATGTTTCATACTTTACAATAACCTACATAATTTTATGGTCAAGATGTTATTGTTTTTAGTTAAAATATGTGATTAATAAATATTTATCATGAAATAGTTGGGTATCATTTTAAGATTATAAATTAATTTATTAAAAACATTGGATTTGGAAAATAATTAGAGACAATTATAATGACTTTTTTAATGGGTATTATGAAATTTTAAAATAAAATTCTAGTGCTTCAAAAAAAGAGGGGTTCATTTTAGGATATCTATTTCATTATGTAAGGGATGAATAATAATACGAGGAAATAAAATCCAAAAATTGGTTTTGATTATATGTAATTGAAATGTATCATGAATGTATATTTCATTATATTTATATGTAGTAAAATATATAATAAACATTTTATAAATGATCAAAAAAATGTTATCCTAATACTTCAAATGTTTTTATCTGATGTTATTTTAAATCAATATGATTTTATATATTTTAGGAAATCAATTTTCCATTTATAATTCAATTATTTTTTATTGTTGATCATTATAAATCCGTAAAAAAAATTATTCTTTTCCTCCACATATGTATATCTATAATTCACTAATCTTCTCTAACATAGGGACCTAATTATACATTAGTCCACATGTCTATAGTACCTATAATTATTTCATTTCTAGAGGATTTTTTACAAACCCATAACCCAATGTGGATTTCAACAAGGTAAATATCGATAAAAATATTAACATGATCTAATTTACATTGTGATGATGCAATTTAATTAACATGGGGAGAATGTAATGCCCCAAATTTCGTATATAAGAACATTATATTTGATTGTATGCTTAAATCCCAACACCCAAATCATAAGGGACTATAATATCCAGAGACATTATAATAAATTGAATATTTAAATTATATGATATACCTTGAAATGAATGTGATACTATGTTATATATGTTTAACACAAAAAAGAATTTAACCAATGGTATGTGTTACACAAAATAATGTGTTTTACTGAACAATAATATATTATTGAAAATATTATTATTAAATATAAAAATACATAATGTATCTAATAAATTAGAGGTTATTAAGAGTATTAAATAATATATGAAAAAATATTTTTTCAAAAATTATATTATTAATTAATTGGGATCTAATTAATTAGAAACAAAAATATAATCCAATTAAATAGAAATAAATAAATAGTTTTTTATTCTCATAAAGGTGTTTTAATTTCATAAATTAAATTAATCACTATTATTAAATGATATAAATAAAATATATATAACATATTATATAAATTTTTTATATTATTAAAATATATTTGATAGGGATAAGATAAGAAAACCAAAATTGTACACATAGAACCCTATATTATTATAAAATATGTTTTTCAAACATTTTAATTGCGCACCAACATTAAATATTTTAATTTAAACTTTTCTAAATTTCATATGATAAAAGAAGATTCATTTTTGAAATTAAAACATACAAATTAGTATACAGAGTTGTTTTGTATTTATCTACGGTGGTTCATATTCGGATGAATCACAAAAAAAATTAATTTTAATTCAAAAAAGATTTTTCATTTAATTAGTCTATATAGTTAGATCAAATTTTATTTGGATTTTAAATTTGAATTTGATCATTTCTTTAAAAAATAATCAAATATAGGTTATTAAAAACAATTTCACTTTGAAATTAGTTATAAAAAATTAGAACATTTTATGTTTTTTCTCATTAAAACCCTGCATTATGATATCATTTGTGAAATTAATTTCAAATGTAATTTATACCACATATGTGATTGGAATTTAGAAAAAAGGATTAAATATTTTGAATCAAAACAATATATAATTTCTAATATGGTAAATATTTTTTTTACCAAAAAAATTATTGAAAGTAAATAAAATTATTTACAATGATTAAGAGGAATGAAATATTATCAAGGGACTAAACCATAAACATAAGTGACAACATGAAATAAAAACATTCCAAAAATACATTTATGGTTCATATATTTACCCTACCATATATAGTTTATAATTTTTTTAATTATTGGAGCCACTTTTCTTAGATAAAACATTAGTGGAATTCAATTTTCAAAAATTAATAAGAATACCAGTCCTCTTCAACAATAAAAATGCACTGACACATCCCACTTCCTAATGCCTCACAGGACACATTTTCTTGACCATGATATACCAAAATATCTCCCCAGTATCCATTCTCTCATCCTAGAATCATCACCATTTGGAAAAATCCATCAATGGAATCCCTTTGGTACAAACCAGTAAGATTTACAAGAATAATAGGTAACAACCATACTCAAGATCATTCATCTAATTAATTTTCCACACTGAAACTATTATTATCCATGATTACATAATAACATCAATTTCCAAAATATAATTATTATTTTTGAATTCTACGGGTTCAACATGTACTAACACACACTTTAATAAAAAGGTAAAAGAGATTAATGTTTATGTGTATGTTGAAATATGAAATTAAAAAAACAATTTCATTTTTTTCTCCGTTACCACCACTCATGGATATAAATGGTCACGAGCCTTCCACTGGCGCCCATGACATGACCACCCCAATTACACCTTTTATATCCTAGGGTCCAATGACTAGAACTGGAAATGCATATTCTAAAAATAGAATGTGTTGACCTTGAAACTGTATACATAAAATTCTAACCACATACCAACACACTGAAAGGTGTAAAAAGTATACCACTTACACAAGGATGAGTGTATATACAAGAGTAAGTATGTGTGCCAGTATACAAAACCACCAAGTAACTGAAAATGGTAATGTGGAAAAGGGAACTTCGTTGGACATCTACGGTAGGCCCCACCTAATTGCAAGAGTATTGAACCTACTGGTAGCCAAATTAGTATTTACTGCCCTCCCAGTCCTTCTAGAACCCACCTAGTCCTAGCCCACCATGTCCACCATCACAGAGTCCATTTGTCTTGTCCTCTTGAGCACCTCTGTTGAAATGTCGATCGTCTGAACCAGAAACAACATGTGCGGGTGAGCCTATGCAGGTTTGAGTATAACAATACACAGTAGGGACCCAAAGACCCCTAAGTATTCTCTGTAATCCACGAAGGGAAACACTACAGAAATAAATACATAAGAGGTAAAACCACCAAACAAGACCTCAAACACATGGACCAAAGTATGAGAAATAGATCACACTAGTTATAAAACTTATAGAAAATAAATAAAGATTATTATTCTTAATCATGATAATTTTATTCTGTAGGGAATATTGGATACTGATCCAAGAATTATTTCTCTATTTTTTATTAAAAATTGGTCGCTCTGCTGCGGATCCTAAATGGTTCACTCTAAGGACGGTCCACACTGGGTCGTGTTAATGCCGATCCAAAAAGGGTCACACAACTACTGTTGCACGGGGGTTCACACTGCTGTTGATCCAAGGAGGGTCGCTCTCATGCCAATCCACAAAGTTTCACTCTATTTTCTATCCATAGAGGGTTTCAATACTTCCAATACATGGAGGGTCATTCTCATATTGATCCACGAAGGGTCACTCATCACTTGACAACCTATCACAGGATTCGTGCACTTGGTGTTATTGAGTGATGGTGTTTCATCTCCTCAAGATATCAGTCGTACCTTAACCATGACGAATTCCCATTAAAAAGTAACCCAATGGGCCATCTTTTTGTAATGGTTCCAATGTGACTGACGGCACGTCAATCAGACGCCCAGTCTATAAGTTAGAAGAAAAAAGTTAAATATAGCCTAGTTGGATTCACGTCCGATACAACCCATCCGTAATAAAAATTCCTTGAAAATAAATTTGATGTTTTACTATTGTACCACCTCATCTCCAGGGTCCCATGAATCAAAAAAACCAAAGATGGTGCATCGATTAGACGACGGATTTGTGAGATAATCATGTTTTAGTGAAACATGACTTGTCTGGTCTAGGTCCAGTAGTGGTCCAGGATGGACTTCATGTTCGGACCATGGGTTTGGCCCTGCTTGCAGGTCCATCGTGGCCAGCAGGTTCATCCTGGCCAGTGGGTCTGACCTGCATTGAAAACCCGACCTATGCAGTACGGCCCAGTCGAGCCGAACATGATGCTAGGACTCAGGTTCCTCCTAGCTGGTGGCACTGCAGTGCATAGCCCTGTCATCCGAAATGGATTGCTATATCTATTCATTACGGTCTAGATGAGCGGCCCGAGCGGTCTCTCCTTCTCCCCCACATGGCACATCGGCCCAGCACCCTTCCACCCATCGTGCCGACTATAGGTGCCACTGCGGGCCACTAGAGATAATCTGACGGTTTGTTTTCCTTCCCATTTTCACATATGGGCCTCCTAGGTCACCACCATCATTGCAAATCCCACATAATTGCCTTGCCACTTTGTTCCTCAGTTGAACAAAAATAACACACAAAACCCAAGAGCGAAGGATCATTTGCGCCATGTTCGGATAACCCTATGCACTCAATGTTTGGTTTTTATAGGGGTGATAACAATAATCATTTAGTTTATGTAAAACCTCAAATTATTTTTCTTTAACAACCATCCGCAATAACGAATGGTACATAGATCAACCCATTATTTGTTTGATCCGCGTATTTAAAAAAAGGATGAAAGGAATCATTAGTAACATAGAAATCAATTTAATTCCCCTACAACGTTGATTTTTTTTACTGAAACATTCATCCTTGAGGATTAAATATGTCGATGATGTCATTTTTTCTCCGTTATAAGAGGTTCATCGTTGTTGGTGAAGTCTCGACAGCATTATTCATCATTATTCATTAGATAGGAAGACCTCAATATTTTCATCAGAGAAACCTCGTAGTCTCCAATCCTAAAACATCAACATGCTAGATTATTTAAATGAGAAAAAATTAGTGTAGTGACCTTGTTCAAATTAATGATTCCCATTATATTATCAACATTTAATGAGCCACATATATTGAACGTACCTTAAAAAATGTTCAGGAAAACTAATAGTCACCCTCAACTCATGATTGTCAAGGTTAGGCTCCACCAAAGGGAACACATCCTCATAAGATCAATAGTACACTTAGACATTCAATCCGAGTTACAATTTACGATTTATAAGGTTTGTAAAATAAAATAATTGTTACTTAATTATTTTATTTATGGAAAAAATATAACTTCCATTGTTGCCCCATGCCTTCCAATGTTAGGATATGCGTAAGGAATACATACCCTCATGAGATTAGTGGTGGTCTCATTTTTTTAATCCAAGAGACCATTAGTGGATAATATGAATTTAAAAGGAAAACAATTTTATTTATTTATTTTATTTACAGTTATGCCATTTTTAGGTTTTCTTACGGGAGGCCTGAACCGTCAAAACAGAAGTCATGGCTCAAGTAAACATGACATACTGAATGTAATGGTGCCTTCACATTTTTAATCTGGGAAAATGCTTTAGAGTTATTTAACATCTTTAGAAAACTGCACATGCGCACTATATAAAGAATAACATTTTTTGACGAATCACTCTGGGCACTCCATGTCTTAGAATCACTTGTGCCCTCAAATTTTGGGGTCATGAAATAATTTCATGTAATAATAAATATTACGTTAAAAATTCCAAGATGTTACATTCTCCCCATCGTAGGGATTTACATTACAAAACGCCAAAAAAACAACTAATCAAAAATATGGGGGGTACTAAGCCTGAATTTGGGCCTCCCACTCCCACATTCACTCGTGGAGATTCCCATACTACCAATAGAAATGAACTAGAGGAATTGAATTCATGTGTAGGACCCTCTCCTGTCGATTATTAATCTGCACTGGGAAATCCACAAATGTTTCACTATCATCAATGTACAACTCATCATTTTGGATGACATGAGATGGATGATGCATGTACCTCCTCACATACAACAAGTGAAAAACATTTTGCACATGGTGAATATATGAGGGAAGAGCTTGGTGGTATGCCACCTCAACAACTCTGTTGAGGATCTGAAAAGGTCCGATGAACCCTAGAGATATATTTCCACCCCGGTCAAATCTTCGTAATCCGTGTCAGGGTGAGACCCGAAGGAAAACATTACCTCTCTCCTCAAACTCCAAGGGTCCACAACCCCATTCAGCATAATACATCTATCTTCTCTTCATATTCCACATCCTCTACATTATGATCAAAAAATCCTTAATGGTATCCCATAAAATCTTTGGGCCCATGAGTGCTGACTTCTCTGGGTCTGTCCAGCATAGAGGTGATTAGCATGGCCACCTATACAGGCCCTCGAATGGCACCATGCCAATGATGGAGTGATATTTATTGGTGTTTGAAAACTCCACTAGTGGTGGTTGGTCCCCCTACTATGAATTAAATCTATGAAGCTAAGATGACGCATGTACTCCAATGTCTGTGTGGCATTCTCTGTCAAACCATCTCTCTGTAGGTAAAATATGTGCTAAAGAGTGCTACATCCTGATGCTCAGCTTTTATTTGCTGACAAGTGTGGTATCGAGAAACGAACTCGGACGCTACATTCTTCATCCCTAGACACCAGTACTGATGTCAAAGGACCTGGTACATCCTTTTCACACTAGTATTTACCACCAAATGGGATGAATGAAACCCTCTCAACACCTCCTTCCAAAAAGTAACTAGTCCTAATGTGTGTCCTATAAAAAGGATGACATTCTCCCCTTCTATCAAAAATCTCTTAGGGAAAATCCACGAGGATATCAGATCACGTTAAGCCTGGCCATCCAAATCAACAAGTTGTGCCTCCCAAACTTGTTGTAAGAGTGGAGGAGTGACTTTTATAGACTTGAGGTAAGCTTATCCATCACTATCCATGAAGGATATCTTTATCATGGCTAGATTCTATGTCACCTCACTTAGTAGCTATTATCCAGACCTCCTACTGAGTGCATCTTCCATCACGTTCCTCTTCCCATGATTATTGACTATCTCAAAGTAATAGTCCTGGAGGAACTCTATCCATCACTGATGTCTCAAATGCGGTAAGTCCTATATGCACCATTCCATCCACGATAATGGATACCCCATTTTTCCTAATTGATGTTCCCATCGACCCTTTTGTAGTGGGTACTCAATCTCCATGTCCACTTGGTTAATGTTCATGTAATCCACACATAACCT
Source organism: Viscum album (assembly GCA_963277665.1). Classification (NCBI taxonomy): domain Eukaryota; kingdom Viridiplantae; phylum Streptophyta; class Magnoliopsida; order Santalales; family Viscaceae; genus Viscum; species Viscum album. The sequence continues at coordinate 1,442,710,049 of OY728151.1, read as the reverse complement.
TGAACACTAGGCCTTACTAATCCATCACTCTTCATGATCCCAACTATACTTTCAGCTCCAAGAGCTCCATGGGAGATATCCAATATGCAGTTGAAGATATCGGGGTTATCCATTAGTATAAGCCAATGTAGAATTCCCTCCCCCTATGGGGAGTTAATCCTAGAAACATGTTTGGAAAGGATGTTCATGCACTCTTCCAAAAATATTTGAATATGAAAAATCAAAACCCTTGCAGCCACGAGGATATGGGTGGCCGACTCAAGAGTGATCGGATGCAACGACCTATGTATGAGCTTATCTTGTGCTATCTGAGTTTCCATTTTCACCGATCAACGAAAACCCCATTCCAACACTGTAGTTATTCCACATCCTTTTTCCAAAAATTGACAATCTGACCATGAACTATGGATGACCAGACCATACCCAAACTAACTACATAAGGCCTCGACGCTGCAACAATGAGGTTCCAGCCAAAACTCTCACCTAATGGGGATGATCACACCATTGGAGTATGTGTGATTATAGAGTCTCCCCGCATAGGTATCGCAAGACAGAATGGTCATGTCAATAGTTTAACTAGTAATTCTATGTCTTGAACAAGATTTATGACTAGAAGGAATGATTAGTAAAAATGTCTATTAATAAAACAACAGTTAGTAGAAATAGACCATACCTAAAATCATTCCTAGAGCCCTTCGGTCACACTCCTTAACTGCCTGAAGCTATTTCCGTCCCTATCCACAATCCCCATGATCCTGGTGGGGACCACTTTTGGGTTGTTTTTGTATGTTTCAGAATGTATACCACCACCTACTGCTATCCTAGCTCATCTTCCACTTCTTCGGCCGTGTAGATTCGTTGGTCCTTGTCACTTCCTCTTCCAGAAACATTTTACACATCCATGTCTCTGAGACAAACGTCTGTTCCTTGATTCCCACTGATGAAATTCACCAGCTATATTTTTTCATCCTAATAATTTTAAACAATAAAGGTTCTCTCTAGAACCCTTACATAAGTAGGAACACACCGAGGAATAGTAATGCCTCAAATGTCCCTGAAAACATCTTGCTCAGAGGTCCACATACTAAATTATTGGTCGTATCGTATTCAATGAGTTCCTGGAATGGTAGGTACACCTTGACGAATACTCAGCTACCAACATGTCATCCATCCAAAGCTATAAAATTTCTTGGGAACACATACCCCTTAGATTTTATGGAATGTGACCCCTTCTATAAAAAATGTTATCATTATTTTTATATTGAAGATTGCCTCCTCTTAATATCAGGGTAATCTAAGCCATGTCATCACCCTGCTGAGACAAATAGAAGGATCACTTCTAGGACTGCCATCAGATCTAATGGTTCTCTGACTATATGGGAACTAATTCACCCCCTCAATCCATTCCTTATCCCCCTATAAGTCGGGCCCGCCTCATAACCATAGGGGTATCTGTCGCTAAAAATCATGTAAGGAACTAGGTCTACATGTTTACACAACCACTAGCAATGATAGTAGATGCTGACCAACAGGTTTTGATATTTCTAGGACACTGCCCAAAGGTACAATCATGGGAAATGGTCCATTTAGAGAAGCCTCATCACTCTGCATATAATCCTCATGGTCACACACCGGAATCCTGGCTAGTTTTCTGCATGTTGTAATCTTGAAACCGAATCAAGATAAACCACAGTCAAAAGGTTATAGCTGGTTAGATGAAGAAAAATGGATCAATATAAAAACATTTTCAAACCACATGAAACTAGTGTTTTAGTTAACCATGTCAGAAAACATAATTCAGGTTCTTGGTGTATAGACATGTCAGCCTCCGCAACAAAATTGGTGTCCATGGCCTAAATTATGAACTCACAAAACTTAACACTATTTTCCCCATTGAAAAAACACTCTTTGTTCTTCTGGTAGAACTTGTTTCATTTAATACCACTTTTCCTTGACCCGTCCCCAAAGGACCATGACGTGACCTACCCAAACCAATCTTCCAAAGGCCAGAGGTTGGTGACTATCACCGAAAAGGCATATTCCAAAAGGGTAGCCATTTTCATTAAACCTATATACACACACGTCCATCCACATACCAACACACTATAATGGGAATCAGATATACCACTAAAAAAAGGCTGTGAGAAAGTACAATAGAATGTATATGGGCTAGAATACAAACCCAAAAAGAAACTAAAAACAGAAAAGTAAAAAATTGAACTCTGATGGAAATCTAAGGGAGGCCCCACCTGATCATGAGATTAGTGAAGCAACTGTAATCCAAATTTGATTGTACTACCTGCCCAGTCCTAATAGACCCTACCTGGTCCCAGGACACCATTTCCACCATATTAGCATCTGTCAGTCCCGTATCCCTGAGCAACTCTTTCAAAATGTCGATCGTATGCTCCAGACACAACACATGCGAGTGATGCCCCTGTACGGGTGAGTATAACAATTATAATTATAAACCCTAAGAAACCCTATGTTATCATATTAATACATGGATGGAAACACCATAAATAAAAATACCATTGATGTAAAACCACTAAGAAAGTCCTCAACCACATTGCACACATTTAGTGACTCAGCTCACAGTAGGTATAAAATATGATGAACAGTAATACAAATGATTAGTCTTATGGTAGATCATTTGATTCTCTTGGGTTGCTCATGTACCAATCCAAGAATTATTTCCCTATTTTCGAACCATAATGGGTCTCTCTACTACTGATCCCTAATGGGTTACTCTATAGATGATCCATACTGGGTCACGCAACTGCCAATCCATAAAGGGTTGCATTACTGCTAATACACAGAGGGTTTCATTTCAATTGATCCATGGAGGTTCTCTCTAATTATTATCCATGAATGGTCACAACAATACTGATACATTGAGGTTTTCACTACTTCTGATCCATAGAGGCTCATTCTCATGTTGATCCACGAGTCATCTCTCTTCACTTGACAGCTAAGCACAGGATTCCCGCACTAGGTGTTCCGGAGTTCCTGAGATTCTACCCTACAAGATATCAGTCGTACTCCAACATCCATGAAGCCCCATTACGAAGCAACCTGAAGGACCATATTTTATCTGGAGTTCCAACGCAACAGACGACACGTCAGTCAGATGCCTAGTCTGTATGTTAGTAGAAAAAAGGTAAATAGGACCTAGTTAGATTCAAGTACGATCAACCCATGAGGCATTCAAACTTCTTCCAAAACCCATGTGAAGTTTCTATAAGGACTTCTCTATCACAAGGATCCTAAAGCCGCAAAATGGAACATTGATCAGACAATCGGTTTGTGAGATACTCATGTTGTAGTGAAATGCGACTGACCAGGTCATAGTCTAGTAGTGGTCTAGGTGGGCTGGCAGATTGGGCCCATGGGTCTGGCCTGGCCAGCAGGTCTAGCCCAGATAGTGGGTCCGGCCCGACCAACGAGTTAGGCCCAACTTGAAAACTCGACCCATGTGGTGTGGGCTGGTCGAGCCGGACTAGACTCTGGGCGTTCTGTTCCTCCCATATGGCGCTGTCGCGGGGTTCCGCCCTGTCTTTGGAAATAGGAAACTAGAGCTTGCCGTTATGATCCAACCATGTGTCCTGAGCAGTGTTTCAGAACCATTCTATTCCCCTCTCCATGACCTGGCTGCCTGTGGAACCTTCTGTTGTGGCACCTTCCATCGTGCTTCCTACTATCACAATGCTTGCATGTGCCACCGTCTCAGCATAGATGGCATGACCGTTTACTACCACACTAGTGTCTTCTTCCGCAGACCACCAGAGATGCTCATGTGGTCCTTTTTCTATCCCGTCCATGCCTACATGTGTCTCGTGTCACTGCCTTTAATACAAACCCCCATGAATCTCCTTGCCACTTTGTTGCTCGGTCACCCACTAATTACACAAAATACCCAAGAGCGGCAGAGGGTTTGGCCCTAGATTCGATTTTCCCGCATCGTCCGTGTTAGAATTTTTACATGAGGTTTATAATAATAATCAATTAGTTTATGTAAAAACCCATATTATGACCCCCCACAAATCACCCACAAGAATGAATGAGACGCAGATCAACCCATAAGTCAGTTGATCTACGTTCATTGAATTTTCCTTGAACAGGATGAGAGGGATCATAAGGCACATAGAAATCAATTTAATTCCCCTAACTCAATGACTTTCGATGCCGAAGCATTCATCCTTCAGGAGTCAAGATGTCAATTTCATCACTTTTTCTCTGTTCAAAGAGGTTTTTCAAATTCGGTGAAGTCTCACCAGCATTATTCAACTTTCTTCGTTGGGTAAGATGTCTGATAGAGGATTTTAAAACAATCCCCACAATTTTCAATCCTTAAACATCTACATTATGGATTATTTAAATTAAAATAATCAGTGTAGTGACGTTTCACCCATTAATGATTCTCATTAAATGAGGCACATTTAATGAGGTACATTAAATAAGTAAAATTGATAATATTGTCATGGTTTCAAACGGTCTATTATTGACCCTTTATTAATGTGCCTTGTCCTCGCCTCGTTGCTTCAATTCAGTGTTTTAGTCCACCGCTCACTGGTGAGAGAAGAAATAAAATATTTCTTTTAAAAATAATAACTTATTTGACATAAAAAGAAATAAAAATAACTTTTCTACTTCACCCATGCTGGCCATAGTTAATTCATTTCTAGGAGAATCTAGGCCTTCTGAATTCAATGATTCCCTTGTATTTTTGATCCAATCCCTAGTTCAATAGATAGTAAAATCTTGCTTTCATGTTTACTAAACATACCTTAAAAAAGTTCAGAATAATTAATTTTCAACCACAACCCGCATTGGTCGAGGTTGGGATCCACCTAAGGGGAGCATGCCCTTATGTGCTCAATGGTACCCTCATATTTCCAATCTGATTTATCATTTATGATTTATAAGTTTTTGACAATAAAATTATTATTACATAATTTTTTTATTTATGGAAAAAAACTAACTTCCACTATTGGCGCACACCGGCCAATGTTAGGTTCTACCTACGAAAAAAATCATCTCATGAGCTCAACGGTGGAATCAGATTTTTAATCTAAGTCACCATTCATGATTTATATGCATCTTAAAAATAAAAATATATTTATTTTTGGTTATTCCATTTTCTAGTTTTTTTTACTGGTGGTCTGCACCGACTAAACTTAAGTATCACCTAGAGTACACCCGCCATCTTGAACACAATAGTGCCTAAAAGTTTTCATCCAGGAACCCATTTAAGATTTATTCAACAATATCTAGAAAACCACTCACGCGTGCTATTTAAATATTTGCTTTTTTCGATGTATCATTCTGGGCACTTTGGGCCTCATAATCACATGTCTTCAAATTTCGTGGTCTCAAAAATTCCATGACAATACAAGAATTATGATGGAAAATATATATATATATATATATATGATATATATTATATTTATAATATCTTTATTCTTATTTAAATCTTCTATAACACATACCTTAATGATTTCCAATTTCAATAAATTTGATTATATCATTTCTGAAATCGTGGACTACCACCTCCCCAAAGAAATGTGATTTATTCACGGTATACACTGAATGGGTAAAGGATTATGTTAATATACCTATGTTCCACATATGAAATTGATATAATAAAAAAATTATAATATACATACATATCATTTTATTTTAATTATTTTTATACGACAATGAAATGAATATATCATTAATGTGTAAATATGATAGATCATATCAATGAACGGTCAATTTAATTTCTTTTCTAAACAATTAATTATTATTATAATAACATATATAATTTATATATATGTTAATAACATAATGGTAACATTATGGTTATGTTTATTCCATTAACTAATTAATAAGAACAATAAGTAACAAGTCAAAACATACATGAAGAACTAGACAATAATAACTAAAAATACTGAAAATAATGAATGATTGTTAACAAATGGGTAATAAGATATTATAATAAGTTATTATATTATATGAATAACATGTTTATTTTTTTTAATAATATACTTATATATTTAAAAACACTATAAATGTTTTTAATTTTTTTCCATTGAAAGGTGAATGCAATATAAGGGATTCTTCTATCAATTTTCATTCTTGATCAAATACAAAATTTTCACCACTTACCACTTATAATGTAGTATTAATTACCAAAATTGATATATTTTATCCTAAATTATTTTATATTCCTTATATTTGAAACATTATTTATTTTTATCCCATTATTATTATTATGAATCAAATTTTTCAAAGTGGTGCGGGACAATTTAGAAATTTTTTAGATTATTTATTTAATAATAATTTTAATAGTATTTCCATTCTTAGTGAATACATTATTTTTGTAAACCTAATTTAATATATATGGTCTACATAAAACAACTTTGACATTAAATATCCTGATTCGTTCATTCTTCATGATAACATTACATTTAATTTGAATTACTTCACCTAAAGGGATTTACACTTATTGATAACAAGGTGGAAATGAAATTTGATAACCTAATTCCTTTTCATTGGGTTATATTACTTCTTCATTGTAGATAATATTATATTACTATGTGTGTAATAACTTTTCAGTATATATATTTTTATTTACATTTGTTTTATGTGGTTTCAAAATTGACACACATAATCTATTTATTACTTTAATATCATATCAATGTAATGGTATTTCATACAATATATATATAATATATTTTGATTTGGAATTATTTACACAAGAATTGATATCAAAGGAAATTATTTCATCATTGTCCAATAAACCCTTTAATTATCTTCTCCACCAGTTATTAATGACCACGTTCACGTAATAGTTTCATTTTTTCACATTTTGGTATTAAAATGTTTAAATTTTTTATGATTACCTAACTTCACATATCTTTTTAGTCATATAAACTTTTATTTATCTAAAAAACATGTTTTCTAAAAATGTTTTGAAAAATATTTTTAGCCATTATGAAATAAATCATTAAATACATTTTTATCATTTTTATGTTTACCAATCTTTTCAAGGAAAAATTTTATATTTCATTCCAAAAATTGCATTTTTCTATCCTAGTTACCATAATAAAGGAATTGTATTTTTCACTTGTATAACATGTATAGATATACAACCATTATTTAGTAAATGAACATTATTCATTTTTAAAAGCTTACTTTTTATATAAAATGTTTCAAAATTGTTTTTAAATTAATTTTATTATGAAAGTATTTTTAAAACAAAAAAATATATTTTCCTCTAGATTATACTCAAAATATCATTTTATAGTATTTATATTTATCAAATAAAAAAAAATTTAAAAATCTGGGATATTTTTATTGATTCCATACATATTCATTCTCATGATGGTTTATGAATGATTTTACAAAGGATGGTATTGAAATTGACTTCCTAGACTTATTTGATTAGTCCCCTTGAAATATTTAATTTCATATTATAATTGAACATTTTATATCCCCTATTCATCCATATAAATAATCATTTATATTATCATTTCCTAATCCATCTTCTATATTTCACATGGCATTTACATTGAATGTTATTCGATGATTTTGGGAAATAATGTTAAATCTATATCTTCTGCTCTATATTGATATTTGATATAGAAAATTATTAAATTGATTATATGATATATGAGGAATTATGTTGATATGTATGAAATACATGGCCTTTATTATAAATAGACCCAATTTTCATTGGTAGTGTTCTGGGATGAGTCAGTTATCAAGTCATAGATACGGTTTTCCCCAATTTGCTAAATCATCTTGTGAAATATATTAATGATTATGTATCCATGTACCTATGAATCATGGAAACTAATAATTATGAATTTATTTAATTTGATTCATTTATTATTATTAATATATGAAATTTTGATTGAAATATCTATGGAATCATTTCATTATTATTTCATTGATGGAATGACATGTGGTTCGGTTATTTAATATTCCATATTTATTATAAATTACATTGTTATTTAAATTTCATGTGTTTTAATTTATTACCTTTCCATATTCTTTTTCGATTTATTCTATTTATTATATTGAATGTCTATTTTGTTATTACACCTCTATGTTGATTATTCTCATTGATATATCATTTCTTCACCAGTATTTTTCCTTTACAAAGCAATTGACGTCATCTTTATTGTGTTTTGTCTCCCCAAGAATCCCTAAAGTGTAGACTGAATGATATATAAGGATAATCTAGATTAGAATAATAATATTATCCTCAAAAAAATATGTTGTGATTATTATATTGATTTTTTTAAAATAAGTCTTATGTATGTATGTGGTTAATAAACATTAGTAAACAGTTCATTCTTTTGGGACATGATTTACTTATATCATATGAAAATGAAATTTTAAGATTTCATATGATAACCATGATTTATGGGTTTGGAATTGTATTATCATAGCTCATGATTTACCATGGAGCATACACATAGCTTCAGTGGTGATAATAGGACCTAATAATCAATAAAGTGGACTGAATGGATTGTAAGTATCATAAACATTTTTTATTACCGATGAAGATTCTCTAGAGTTATTTTCTATGTATATGCTCGAGGGACCAAAATAATATGCTAAGACACTATAGATCATGCTATGTACCAAAAAATGTCATACATGGGTATATTTTAAGAATATCTATAATCATTATTTTTAACCTAAGAAATAATGGGTGAAAAATAAAATGAAGTATCTAACCATAGAGAAACTGGAGTGAACCATTCATGAGTTTTCCAACCTTTTAGACGAACTGTTAGTAATCAAACCATGGCATGCCACCAATGATTACCTAATGTCTCATAGTTTTGAGATGTGGTTGAGGGTTGATATTTTATCAATGATTGTTCTTTTGTTATATGATAACATTGTGAAATTATTGGATATAGTATCTTTAGTGAATGATTAGATATTTAGATGGAAATGTCTTTTTAGAGAATCAGTTGGTACTACAGTTTTCTGGGGTGCTTCTTTTAGTCATAAAATGAAGCACAAGGCTGGTAAATTTTTTATTGCACCAGTTTCAAGTGCTTCTACTGAGATAAAATCGGTTATTTTCAAATAGTGTCGGTGGAATGGTCATACCAAGAATCATCATATATAGGATCCTTGACCATTTAATTATTATGCGAAAACATTCAATATGACATGTTTCTTTGAAATGTTTTTCCATGTCAGTAAGGGGAGATCCATTTTCACCTAGGTGTCATTGATTCAGGTTGATGCTTCCATGGGTGGTGGATCTTACTCTATGACCAAAATGGGATGTCTAGGTCGATATGTATATATGGATTTATGTGAAAGAGTGTGCACCCAATGAATCTATTAGAGGGATGACCACTTTTAGAGATACAAAGTTTACTTTTTCTTCTATTGTGCTTCCATTGTTTGATATAAGTTCTAATAATTCATTTATATAAATAATATTTTTGGACGTGTTTAGTTTAAATTTATATATTATGTTTTTATTTTTTTAATATTTCCAAAACATTGGGAAATAGGATTTACAAATGATTCTAGTGCATGATGTGTCAGGTTATGATATCAAACATTATGGTGGTTTGGGAGTTCATAGTCCATGATATTTTCAATAAAAAATTATTTGATGATTACAATGAAGGTACATATATAATTTTATCAAAATAATATATATTTCATATCTTGTGAAGGAGTAAGTCATGTTTTATAAGGTGGGATGGAATCATGAATGAGGAAGGTGGGGCTTGATGTTCATTATGACCATTTAATCTCATGCCAGATTTTAGAAATGTTTCATTATGCAGTTGACATGTTCATCAATGGTCATATTCTTTAATTTGTTATACATAAATGTATTTATTTATAGATAATTTATCTAGTAATAGGATTTATAGAGAGGTCAAGTTTAAAATTGGCCTACTTCCCAGAATGTTTCACATTTCTATTCCATCCTATCGAATGGAATCTTCTACGTTGATGAAACGTAACATCCATATTGAGATGATAGTGTGGAAATGATTTATTGATCTTATCAAGTCACCATGGGATTCAATTGAACACTTTTATATGAACTGATATGGGATCCTTTGACGTTTCATTTCCTTTTAAAACATTGAATTAGGTGACCATTAAAAATTTTTGTCATTACCATCAATTAATGATATCTTTAATCAACGTAGTGGGGATAATTTTTTTCTAATATTTATCTATGGTTTGGGTACCATCAGTTTATAATTTGAGAATACTATTTACCAATGAATTAATTTATTTATTGATATAGCGATTTCATGGTTTTGGTTATTCCATTTAGTTTAAAAAATTATCATTATTTTTTTATGGTTTTGATAATACAAATCAATCACTGATTCGTAGAATATTTTTTTTCAAAGATGATATCATGTTGTACTGAAAGAAAATAAGGGGAGCCTTGTGACTATTTAAATATCATTATTCATTCCATGATGGTACATCATATGTATGTAATGACTTCTATGCGTGATTTTTGGATTTGAGAGGTAATGTTTTTATGGGGCTGAGGTATCTGATTATATAATAAGTTTAGTCTAGAAATAGTTTTGATATGTGGAGCATCATAGGGTTGTCCTATGGTTAAATAAGATTTCCTCTGAGATTCAAGAAGATTATAAATTTGATTCAAGCTTTATCATGTAAGGCTGTAATTTTTTATTGGAACAATAGGTTTTAGAGATATTTTTTGGTGTTTAAGGTGAGGTTGAATTCATCACTAGTTATTATTCTCATTGAACAAGTGTGGGTAATGATATTTTTACTAATTCCTCTGGTAAAGTTTTTTTATGTGTCTTTATGTAGTGGAAATAGGTTGTGGCTTATGTATATCACCCATTATTCATTCTAAAGAATAATTAAACTACACGTGATCTTGAGTTGGAAGGTGTTATGAATTCAATCAAAATTTGGTGTTACTATCTCTTTGGAGAAAAATATATCGTATATTCTGATCCAAGGATCCAAAAATATATTTTCACTCCTACAGATCTGAACATGTGACATAGTCACTAGGTTTAGTTTTATCAATCCTTTTATTTTTATATTATATATACTCCGTGGAAAGTAAATGAGTTTTCTAATGCATTTACCTAAAAATTACAAACACAAGAAATATTAGAATCAGTTTTGTAGTGATATCAAATTATATTGTTTTCCTACATAATAATGGGAGTGTTCTAGGTTGGTGGAGTTGTCTTCCTAGCTTCAATAAAGGGTGAAACCACATTTTGTGAGTGATTTTGGATTGATAATATAATAGACATTAAGAGAAGACATGTTAAAGAAATCCAAAATGGTAGGGAGATCTCATTAATGTAACCTCAGTCTCCTAATGGAACTTTGTTCATTCATAGCTGGTTGGTTGTTCTGTTTTCCTTGTGGTTAGAGTTTCTAGATATTGGAAACTGATTATGTTGGTCCATGCACCATATGGAAAACAAAAATGAACAATGATTTGTGAAATTGAAATTAGAGGCCAAAGTTGTGGCGGTCATTTTTGGATTTTCTATCACATTGTATCACTTTTCAATGATTTAAGGTGGAACACCAATGACCCACATGTTTGTTTTATCCTTCACAAATTTTAGTTTGGAAGTGGAATGATATTTCCATGGATTTTTTCATTGGTTTACCATGGACTCATTGTGTGAAGGGTGATACCGTTCTGATTTCTAATAAACTATAAAAAATCATCACATTTCATAAAAATAATGTAAATGACTAATGAGGGAAAACCTAGGGAAATGTATATTCAAAAGATTGTGTGACCTCATGGGTTTCCATCCATATTTGTTTCTGACTAGTACTCATGGTTCACATCTAGATTCTAGAAAGGTTTGTAGGAGTAAATGGGTTCCTAGTTCAAATTGAGTATATCATATCATTTTTAGATGGATGAATATATAGAGAAATATATCTTATTTCTTGGGGATATACTTTTGTCTTGGGTTATCGATTTTTCTAGATCATTTTACAAGGATTTTCTATAGTTTGGGTTTTATTATAAAAAGAGTTACAAGGATTCGATATTGATGGTGGCCTTTATTGAATTGAATGGGTTCTAGGTCGATCTCCCTTGTTCTAGGTTGAGTTGGTTTTGTATCCCTTAGTTGGTCCAAGTGTTTTTCAGGAGGTGAAAGACATGGTGCAGTAGATCAGGTGTAATTTGATCACAACACAGGGTCATTAAAAATATTATGTGGACCAATTTAATAATCATATACCGTTTGAGATAGTTGGTTGGGTCTTTCTAAAAGTTACACATCACTTCGTACATCATTGGTCGAGTAATTAGAGTATTTTGAAAATATGGTTTCTGGGACTATTTGATATCATTGATTATCTAGGGAGGGTGGCCAATTAGTTGATTTTAACATCAAACATCACTTCTATACATGATATGTCACATGATTAATATTTTATAAGGAATATACTAGATAATCACAATTAGATTATAATAGATAATATTGATCTTGATCTTGATAAAACACTAGATGAGATCCAGTTCAGATTATTGACCTCCAGGATAAGGTACTGTGCTATTAAATGATACCCCTTGTATGGGTACTGTGGTAGTAGGAAATGATTTCCATAACATGTGGGAGCAGTGGTACATGATGAGGAAGTAGTGGGATATTATTTTTCAGGATCCTATAAAATAATTTCTTTCAGGTTGTATAATTATTTTATTTTGTGGAGATTGTAATGGCCCGTTACCTTTCAATCAGGTAGGTTTTTACCATTATTTTTATTCTTTTTATTTCAGTGGGTATCTAGGACCATTAATGGGTATGATTCATGAAATGGTGAATTCATGTATATCAAGGAATATTTTACCTAAATCATAGACCTTATACTAATGTATTTGCACTGACATGACTTTTATGTTGAGTATATTCTAGGTATTTCTAGGCACCAACAGTGAGATTAATACACACTATAAACTAGTCACACATTGTTTAAAAGGTTCACCAAATTTATCAAAACAAAACGATTTTTAATTTAAATATGATGTGGTCTTAAACATATAATGAACCATAGTATTAGACAATATTTTTTCTTGTTAAAAACATTTTAATTATCATGATATTGGTTTCTTGGATTGAAGTTTGAGTGATATGTTCTATTCATTTCTGATGAATCTCCACTCTATTAACATGGAGTCCTTCCTACATTGTAATGAATGATTAATCTCTACCGTAATTGTTTTTTAGTAATTATTCTGCATTTGGGTTGGGAATCTTCTCTATGGGTATGAGACCCACTTATTTCACCTTGGGTTTGGATGTGTCTAGGGTTCTGCTATAGTTTTTTGGTTTGGTAGACATTTTTATAAATACATTGACGTCACTTATCTTTCAATGTAATTTGAATGACATTTTTTTGGTTTAATTACCCATGGTCAATGGTGCTGTGGTTTTCTATGTTCTTATTGTAGTTGGATGTTCTATTTTTATAATTTACGAATTTATTGTACTTTATATTTATTTATTGAAAATTGAATTGGGATTGAATGTGTAGAAAATAAAAATAAAATGAGTTTTCTTTTAAAAATGTGTTTTTCTCTGATAATAAAATTCATTTGATTTTAAAACAGAAAATGGATTTTTAAACCCTTTAGAGAATTATCCTAGATATGAAATGATTTTTTAATATTTTTATTAGGGGTTTTTAAGTATAAACTAAAAAACATTGTACAACAGGAACCTTGAGTGTGTTTAGAAAGATACATGTGTGGCATTAATGTGTGTCACCCCACTGGAAGGTTACCTATTTAATATTTGGGGACTATGGCGACACTCAATATTAGAAGGATCTAGTTTTGTTGATTTTCATTCTTGTGAGTTTATATTATCTATTATTTAACAAGATAGAACTCGGATAGAATGTGCATTGTTGATTATAGTTTTTTATTCATTGATTTATTATTTCAGGGATGTTGGATCACATGTATTTTCATATGTAGTTTTTTTTCTACTTTATTAATGGTTCTGAAAATATCACATGAAATTTTGAGAAACTCAATTATTGAAGGGAAAAGTATTCAAAACAATTTTAGTTATAAAATTACTCATAAAAATATATTTGAAAATACTGTAATTGTACATTCGTGATATATTTACTTATATTGACCTCTTTGTGGAATCCTACATGGAAATATTCTTATCACCCAAATTCTTCCTAAGAGTGGATTTAGATATTCTTTTACATGATACATGTAAATTTTAGGTAATTATGTATCATGTGAGATTCTCTTTGTATTGAATTACTGAATTTGTATAGTTTATAGAGGTGACATTTGGTCAAATATGGGCCAATTTTAATGAATTTTTTTAGTTAGACTTTTATCCTTTTTTGATATATTTTATGTCTCTTGATTCACATTTTTACTCTGATTATATGTCTTTTTTACTTCTATATGTTAGTTTATTTCATTGGTTTTTTCTCCCACCCTTGAATGGGATGACTCGAGTGGCTAGTCTTGTTCTCAAGTAGTGGTCTATTATAATAACCTACATGATGTTTTGGGAGGATTACTAGGTTTTTTGTTCCAATGGTATCAAATATATAGGATTATCCTAATTTGGATAGTAAGTTTCAAAGGGTTCCTAGAGAGCTCACATCCATGTCTAAATATAACATACCATTGGTTGTGAGGTATTTTTGAGGACCTTCTGACGTGGTATTTGATATAGATCTGGTAATCATGATTTATATTTTATTTAAACAATATTTTTTTCCATAAAAGTTATTTCATTGGAATTTATAATTCATAATTTCCATAAATTATTCTTTTTATAAATCATTAATATTTATTCTAGTAGATGGTGTTTTGATTTTAGAATTATCTGTAAAGATGATTGCTCATTATTTTTTTATTGACAATTACACAAAAAAATATCTTTAGAAAAAATGAAAGGAATATAAAAAGAAGGGTTTATAGGATAATCCTACCACAAACCCTTCCATCATTGAAGCTAATGTTTTCACTATTTATAATCTCGGTGAATCTAGTTTTTGGAATCGAAGATTAGTGTGGGATTATGGATCAATTTTAACTATGCATGACCCATCATCCATGGTTAAAAGAGATTCAATGGATCTAAGGAGTTTCAGGAGTGAATTGAAAGTAAAATTAACATCCGAATGATTAATTATGACTATATGGTTGTAATTTTTGACATTTATTCTTTAGTAACAAGAGATGAGATATTGAAACTCAATTTTCTATGATATGATCCATGATGATCATTCGTGGGATTCCATTCAATGAAAATTCTTTAATAATTTTTATCTAGAGATTTTTTCAGGGGTGAATACATAACAGTTTCTAACCCTTAAAATGGGCAGTGTACCATATTGGAGTATTCCCCCTTTTTGGTGGCCTTACTATACCTAAAAAAGATCTTGTTTTCTAATAATTATCTAAATTTATAGAGTATTAAGTTGGGGTTGAAGACTATTTTTTATTTAATTTTTCTCCCAATGATCCTCTAACCATATATGTTTTAGGTGACAAATACTCTATGGAAGATGATGAAATATTCGGTATGATATGATTGGGTTGAGTGATAGATTTTTTTGATTTTTTTTCATGGGTTTTTCTAATGTCCCTAAAAGGATGTGAAAAGGTGGCCCATTTCTTGAGGACAATCTTTATGTAATTCTCTTGGAAAGTTGTATATTTTTTTTATTTTTGTTCGAGTAATTTTAATTACAAGAATGAATATATGGAGTGTCCAAAGACTATTTGTTCTTATGGATTATCTTTCTAACTGATTAATATTTGTTGAAGTATTTTCCAAGGAAGTATGGATCAATCATCACAAACCAAGGGATAAAAAGTTCATTATTGCGTTTCCAAGGGTGGAGGAAAATTATCTTTAGGGAATATTTATAGTCGACGATTCATGTAATGTTCTATGTAATGTTATGGGGGTGATGATTTTGTATGGAAGTGTCTGAAATGTAGTGATTTTATTCATGGATGAGAACTATTTGAGGTAGACTTTTTATTTCATCTTCATTGGTGATAGATTTTTTATATAGGTTTTACTATTTTTTTCAATGTTAGTTGACATTTTTGTATTTCATTTGATGTATATTCTATTCATTATGGATCATTCCTTGACTTTTTAAATGTGGATTGAATAAAATTAAAAATATATCACATATGAGGTGGTGATATCTGTATTTGAAGAGGTGGAGAATTTTATTTTACCTCTTCCTGATATATTTGACATGATTACTAGCATGGGTTGGATAATAATTATTCATGACCAGATTGAATTTAATCATATTCATCTTTATTTTTTATCACTGAATTGTTTCACTCATGTCATTTAAGGTGACTGTGATTCCACTAATGGGATTATAGATCTTGTTTTTTCATGTATATGATTTATCTCATGTTTGATGTAGGATATGTTCCGAATTACGTTTTAATTTTTTTTGATTATTCCACTTCTAACAGTTGTTTTGGCATACCCAAGGGCCTTTCCAAATTATTTCTCAATATTACCTCTAAAAATGGAGCTCATGTTGTCCATCAAACCGCTACCATGTTCAAATCCCATTTATGTGAAAAACTATTTTATGGAACATTATGAGATAAATGATCATAAATTGTATCTTGCAGAACTCGGGGATGAGGTATTCATTCATCCTAGTGTGTCACCTTGGGCTACAGATATCTTCAATTTGAAGAAGGATTATGGGAGGCTCATTATTTTTACAAATATTCAAAAGATAATATAGGTGACCATTAACAAATTATATCCCTTTCCAAGGACTAATTATTCCACTCATGAACATAAATGGGGCTTTTTGTTTTCAATTATTTACATAACATTGCTGTACCACCCGTTGAAGGTCTGAGAAGAAAATGTACATTTAAAAAATTAGGAGACAATATAGAAATTTATTGTCTCATTTAATGTTATCATTAGTCTCTAATGCACATGTTTTATTTATGGATTTGTTATAACGTATCATTCATCAATTCATAGACTCGTTTTTTCGTGGATAATAATTTAGTGTAAGCTAATTTAATGGATGAACACATGAATAATATTGATCTCATCCCGAGAACCATGGAGGAACATCACATGTTTCCTAATTTTTTAATGTGTGAATTTTCCCTCTAGTATTTTAATTTCCGGTTGAATTTTATATTGGGTAGGGCATTCTTAGAAGATACCAAATAAGAAATTGTGGTTACTTTTGAAATTTTCCCATGATGGTGTTTTAAATATGATGATTCTTAAGGTATTGTGGGTATTATAGGTGGTTCAATCAAGACTTCTTCAATTATATATCTCAATTGATTGCATCAACACATATGACTGTTATAATTGAGTGGAATAAAAATGTTTAGATATTTTTTCATAAATAGAATTTGAGGCTTACATAAGCTTCAATTTTTATTGTATGGGATCCGGGTTTGTGTTATTTAGTTTTCCTATATGGAATAAAATTCTTGAATGGTAATATTTAGTTCATAATTATTATTTATAACTATTATCTCATGTTATAAAATGCATTTTTATTTTTTTCCAATTTAATTGTTTCAATGTATAATAAATTCTTGTTAAGATAAACCAGAAAACATATTATATTACTGATTATAATTATTCAATACCTAAAGATATATTCAACTCGTATGAGATGTTTAAAAAGGGAATATACATGGAATAATTACAAATATAAAATAATAACTAATATTAGATTATAAAAAATATGAAAGTATGATATAAATGGTCAATGAATAGAATGGCAGGAAAAAAGTGTTAGATTAAAATAGGGTTTGATGAAGAGGATTACATATAAAATAAATATAAAAAGAAATAAATATATAAATAAGGATGTAAGTGAATATAAAAAAATGTAAATAAAATAATAAATCTTAACAAATATATTTTGATGAGAAAACATTCTCCTAAATAAATGAAACCTATTTGATAGGAATTTTTTTCACACAATGAAAAGTCTTATAGTTTATTAGTGTTAATATGTAAAATTATTTCACAGTTAAATCACCCAATCATGAAAAAGTGTGAAAATTGTTTTCAATTACTGACAAATAAAAAAATTTCATAGAAAATATTTAAATAAAGCCAAAATGTTAATAAAAAAAATTAATTTATGAAATTCATAAGGATTAACATCCTTGGAAGAATATATTCAATTTCAGGAATGGGGATCCCATAAAAGATAGGATTTCTAAAAAAATATTTTAGATATGAAATGGTAAAATATCATTTATAGTCATTTATTTGTAGTAAAATTAAAAATTAAAAGGAGGTTTATAATTGGAAAACTAAATTTTATTGAAACCAAATAGATATTAATCTCTATAAAATTGTTGAAACAACATTGATGGAGAATATGAAGGTATCTTTGAAGATATACTTTCTAATATGAAATCCCTTCATTGAATGGTCAGTCGATGTGGAATAAAAACACATTATTCCTCAATATAACAACCAATATATATATATATATATATATTACATTCCATATTTAAAACTTCTTTTCCCATGGGTGGAGAAGTGGATATGTATAAAACCGAGAACATCTGTGAATTGAGAAATTTTAGAAAACATTTTCTCCGACATGAACCATCTTATTGAACCCCATAATGCCTGACCAATTTATTAATATTGATGATTTTTTATTATAATAGTTTCATCATTTTAATAACTAAATTTTATTTCAATATAAGATTTTATATGAGAAATTTTATACAAAAGAATTAGCCGATGTCTTGGATGACATATGTTCCCCCACATTGATCATGTTTCCAATTATTACCCCTTAAATTAACGATCCAACATATTAAGTTTAAATTTAAATTGAATCCTTATGTGCGAGGAATTCATTAATTAAATTTAAATGAAATACTCATCCATGAAAAATATTTCTATAGAATAATATATTTATATTTAAAATGATTAAATTTTAATTCTCAATAAATTTACAAAACCAACAACTAATCACAGTTTTTCAACTAATTCACATATTCATCTTAATAGAGTGAAATTTTCCATTTATTATAAATTTTATTCTCATTTAAAATCATATTAATTGTGAAACCATTAACAGATTTCTCAGGGAGGAGGTATTTTATGGTTTGGTATGTGGATTTATTTAAATATAAATGTAATGAGTTATACAAATTTATACAATTAAACTCATATGGTTTATATAGTATTGTTTCATACTGTATATGATTATATTATCTCTTGTGTGTGCATTTCTAATAATATTATAAATTGATATTAATGTTATTATAATATATCATGTTATATAAATTGAATATCTACTATAAAATTCTTTCTTATAAGTTTTATATGTTTTATAATGTGAAATGATGATTAACATGTAAAGGATTTACCTTATTCTGACCATAATTTATAGTTTTCAATGATATTTAGTTGGTAAAAATACATGATAAAATTATTATGGGTTAGGTTATATATATTGATATTTAACATGCTTGTGATGTACTAAAATACATTCATATATAAGATAACCCAAATTGCAAATGACATAAAGGGACCTTTATTATTTATTAGATATAAATAGGATAAAAGATTCATACTAAAACCTCTTCCTATGTTGTTAAAAATATTACATGAATGGGATACATCATACTTCAATACCACAATTTTAATATAAAAAAAATAAGAAAATATGTAGTGGTTGGGAATGTTTTTTATCATTAAATTGGTTATCTTTGACTAAAAAGTATTTTTACTTGTTTCATATATAGAATATTTATAATGATTAAGTATGATTTTTTATTTTTTTTGAATGATGCATAATTATTTTCTCTTATCCCATTCAATGTAAGGAGAAGTACGTGCGTGTACATGTGGGTGAGTGACCTATGTTGTGATTATTATAGTAGATAGTATTGGTTTGAAAATTCAAAAATAAAAATTTTATAATTAATATATTGATGTAATTATTTTATAATGATAATATAATGTATTACATAAAATGTATTATATGATTATATACATTATAAATGTTATTTTTGGAGGACCGAGGTATTTTAGTACTTATGATTGATGTAGAACATGAAAAATACATTCAAATCATGATTAATAGTGATGCTTAGATAAATGAAACTCCTCAAATTCAATTATTAATTTAGAAATTAATTATGGAATCAAATGATACAACGGACCATGTGGAGACACATATTTGTTTCTAAATAGAGAATAATTTTTTCATAAATATTTCATATAAATTATCGATTATATAAGTTAAATTTATCCATGATGGGTTTTGGAAGACATCCTCAATGTGATTAAATTAGGAATTCACAACTCATTCTATGTTATGCTTTTAATGAAGGACTGTATAATTTGTTAATATTTATTTGGGGGTTAATATATTTTTATGTACAAAATTATATAATGTAAATAGAATGATTGGAACAACACTGTTTGTATTGTGAATAGTTTTTATCCATGTACAATGTCCTTTGGCATCATTCTTTATTGTAATAAGGTGTAAAACATTAGAATGGAACATTATATTGGATTATTATATGTAATAATTCATTTTGAATAAGTTTTAAAATTAATAAAATAATTATTTTACCAAATTATAGTTTATGTAGTTTGATAAATTCTTATATATAAAATATTTTCATTAATTTCTCTGTTTAAAATTTTAAAAAATAATTTATTTTATTATTTTATTATTTTACTATTTTATTATCTATATAATTATTAATTTAATTGATGGATTATAACAAATATATTTCTTAAAAAAAATATTATCAGTATCCTTGAATTGTTAAAAAAATTATTTTCATAACATTTAATAAATAATATATTCTATTCTGGAAAAATTACATGAAAAATATATATGATTACACTATCCCTTTATCAAAAAAATTCAGCATGACTTGTCTATTTTAGATATTCAACAATGAAAAAACACTTGGTTATTTATCTAACCTCATGGATTAGTTAAATTTTAGGACACTTTTTCTTTCATAAAATATATATTCATCTAGATCACATATAACTAAATTATTTAAGGAAATTCCACATTAATGATCTATTTTTTTTGTAATAATTCACTTATTAATATTTAATAGAAATTTTTTAAAGAAGAATTGTTTTTGTGGTTGTGTTTAAAACCATATAGTTATCATTATCCTACTTAATATTGAGTAGACCACATATAAGTGTATACCCAACCAATACAATTTTTACCATAATTAATAAATTACAGAACAATTGGTAAATCATAAAAAGATAATATTGGATTCATAATATTACAACCTAGATAATTTTTTCCCAAAATAACATTAAAACTCCCAATAATATCTATGATTAATGTGAATTTTCTAAAAAAATATAAATTCACCAATTTCATAAAAAAAATTCCTTATCAAATAATTACCCAACATAAAAATATAGTAACCCAAAAAAATTACATGGCTTAATTTTTTTTATTATAATTGAAATTATTATAATTTATCAAAATAATTACTCTAGAATTTATTAAAATATGCTAAATTATTTTCCATACCATTTTATTAACAAATATTTATTATAGTAGATCTATGATAATAACATAAATCTACATATCATTAATAGCTTCCATAAAAAATATAATTGTGTGCATTGTTCATAAATCTATCACCAAAAAAATAAAAATTAAAAAATCTCAAATTCATGATTCAAAGATATAGAAATATTTTTATATATTCCCCCTTATGAAATTTCCTCATATTGGGATGTATGAAAAGGATATATGAGGCCCCAACTACGTGTATCAGTATACTATGGATCCTTGATCATAAAATAGAAGCGTCCCTCAATTTAACATGGGTTTCACAATAAACCAATAAAACAACTGATCCTTATATCACCATTTTTTTTAATATCATTCACTATAAAGTATGTTAATGATAAATGAAATGGTATTTACAAAATAATCATGTCTCCAAGGAAATATCCCTAAAATATGATAATTGAGTAATGTTCCTCTATGGACGAATGAGAGAAGAATATATGGGTGATATCATTACTAAAGTGGTCTAGTCTTAAACAGTTATATATAATATATAACTATATGAAATAATTTATTATACAATATATGAATTCATTCATTTTTTTGTTTTTTTTTTGTTTTTTTATGGAGAATATCATGTTTCATGCTTTCAAATTTTTAAAATATGTTATCTAAAATTGAATCATTAATTTGACAATTTGATATATGAGATAATTAACGTGGGTGAATTTGGGTAGTTCTTTATAATATTTTACATAAATAGGAAAAATATAATCAATAGTTATAAAATATTTTCAGTTTATGTGGATCCATTAATGAATGGGGTATGGAAATATAATAGCACTAATATCTGATTCAAACTCATCCATATGCTCTTTATTTTGATTTCATGGATTTCTGTCTCACAATATCTTATCTATTTAAATAAACATACTACCCCAACAATAATGAGGATATAATATCTATAAAGGAATGTTATGATTTCAAGGATGGTTGATCATCTAAGAATAAAATTAACAATACTTTTTCATATTAAGATCATCATATAATTTACTGTTAATTTAAGTTTAATACAAAATTGTAATATAGGTATGTACATTTTCATTATAAAATCTTTCACTTTATCTATTTTCCTAACATTCTTGGTGTTTCGGTTCATAATTTACATTATATTTTTTTGGGAATTATATATCAAAAACAATTTATATCTATATGAGAAAATATGAAATGAATTTATGAAATTTATATTTTTTACTAAAATTGATATTTTCAAAAAAAAAATCACAACATTTTATGTAAAGATATCATTTCATATATTATGGTTTTGTGTGTCTAGTTATTTTTCTATCAATGGATCAAATATCAATACCAGTGATTTAACATACCTGTTTGTAGTATAAGGTAATTAATGGTGTATGAAAACAATGTATTATATCATGAATTACTTGATAATAATATATCTAAACAAATTATTCTTCCCAAATATAATTTAATGATATCACTCAAGAGAAATATATTGATATTATATATGACAGAATATAAAAAATAATAAATTATAATCATGAAATATTTTGATAATTATTGTATAATATTCAATGAAAGTCAATATATATAATCTATCGATATCATATAAGGGGTATAAATATAATATATTGAGATAAAATGTCTAAGGATAGTGCATTATCTTATGTCTTTGGTAGTGATTGAAATATTTACATTTATGATTTGGGGTATAAAAAAGAACATATTTAAAAATAAGTTACAAGTATAGGCCCTTTAATTTTGTTATTTTAAGTATATGTATAATTCATTAATGTATTTACATATTTTATTTAATATTTTATATGAAATTTAATATATTTTGTGATTAATATAGTTTTTTAATGTTAATATAAAATATTTTACTAAATATATATTTATATTAATAACATAATATTTATTATTTATACATCCAACACTGGGTCATTATTATAAATACAATGTGAAGGATATTTTATATTATTTATATTCAAAAGAAATTAAAATATATTTTTTACATTAAATAAAACATTGCTTATGATATGTAGATTGTGAAACGTTTGGATATACTTCTCATTAGACAAGGTTTGTAGCTCATTTTTGGAAGAAGTGGACTTTTTACCTATCAATTAACATACGCTTTTGAGTAAAGAATTTATTTCTTATAATTTCCATGTTTAACATGAATGGTGTATCATGTACTATCTGTATATAATAAAGGTATATACATTATTAATAATATAGTATATTTTAATTCTTTATGATAAAAAACACTTTTCATTAGTAATATATATTTTTTATATGAATATTATTTAAGAATCTAGATTTTGTTTAATATATTAAACATATAAATTTAATTATTTGGATCATTAATATTGATAGTGAATTATTTAGATAGATTGTGTGTGTAATAAATATAAAATTGTTGTGATATTGCAATTCCTGAAAATTGGATTTTTTTGGATTCACATACAACTACACAATTTGAATATCATTATCAGCCAAATGGATAGTCCATTACTCACATTTGAGCGGATAGATTATAATATACTAGAAATGAAAAATATTATTTAAAAAATATGAGTATATTTTCATATCTAATTATTAGATAATGGGAATATTTTGGGAACAAATAAAATTTTAGCATTATGAAAATGAGTCTGAAACATAGACGGGGTGGTTATTTTCCTATGTCAATTAAAAATATATACTAGAAAACAATGTTTAATTGTGGTTTTTTAAATTTTCATGAATGCATTCATATATATTGTTTGATTACTTATATTTAATAAATTTGTGTGGAAATGGTAATTAGATTATAAAAAAATGGAATGTGTAAAAAACCACATACAGTTTAATGAAATGATTGATTTGTATAGAAATTGGGATATTGGAATACCTCAATATGTCTGTTAAAGTGAATTCTATAATAATTTCACTATAAAAATGACCATCACATTACAGTCCAAATTCATAGTTCAAATCGGAATCCTATTGAAGTCAATATTTGATTAAATTTAATTTTAATCCCACATAAGCATGAAAAATATAGGAACACTAATTAAATAAAGTTGAGAAAAATTAAATTAGATATCGATAGTGAGTGGATTTTTTCAAAACATTGGGTTCATATAGAATTTTTTGGATGGATATCTCGATAACGGTATAGATGCCTTTGGTGTAATTGATCTTCATAGGGACGTTTGAGAGATGGGAGTGATATATTACTGAGTGGATGTTAATGTTATTATATAATGGTCTTTGAAAATGTGTATCAGTGAATGAATTAATCTCCAATCATAGGATCCACATTCTATTTCCAATTTACTAGTTTCTCTATAATATGTCATAATTTATAGTGATATCAACATAATTCTAGATCTCTAGGGATTTCAATATAATTATTGGATCATCTAAATTATATATAACAATGATAGTAGGAGAATATTATGAGATAAAAGTAATCTCATCTCTATGTGTTTAGTTTCCAATTTTCATATGTAATTTATTTTTAAATTGTTACAATATTTTCAAATATTCTAAACGAATTGATGTTACCCATATGGTTTTATGATGTTATGTGAGCTGGTTATAGATTGAGAAATCCTCTGAATAACATTCCTTACTCCTTCTTCTATGAGGGTTCATCCTTTCATAAATTGGTAGTTATTTTGACATGGGATTTTATTAAAAAGTTTTTATGTGTATTGTATTTTGAGGATATATTGGCCATCCAAAAGGCTGCGATGGAATGTGAGTGAATAATAGAACATGTAAATAATTCCTTATAGATAAAAAATACATATTTGATAATTATTTTATGATAAATAAATTATATTGAATAAAAATTGATGAATAATGATACTTCTAGGACACAACTAATGAATTGATGATACATATACATAAAATTTTCTTAAAACAAAATTTATGTTCTTTCACCCTAATGTATACACATATAAGTGTGCATGGTAGTCCTGATGCAAGCTTGACATGTGATGAGATTATTGAGCTGGCTCCTGAATCCGAGCCTCCAAAAAATGTTGATTGTCATCAGGAAATTCAGCAACTTCCCTCTAGGATTTCTGGGAAGTGGGCAGAAGAGATAGCGGCGGGTTGCGGCGGTCCAAGCACTTTCAAGGATGCGTTTTCTCTAGGAAAGGGAAGGTTGATGGAGCCCTCTCTCCTGCTCCTTTGAAGCGACGACCAAGGAAGGATTATTACAAAACACCTCGGACTGTATCTACCCAATCTTCTAATCTTACAGGTAAGTTCAATTCTGATATTCTTAAGATCCTCAATCAGGGTAAGTCCAACTCTGAATGGTAAACATCGGGTGACTCTGACTATGGGAATGACATGTCTTATTATGATCTGTAATGTTGTGTTTGAAGGCTGAGGGCTTGTTCCTTTGTTTGACCCCACCCGTCTCTTCTGTACCTTTTTCTTTTATATAATAAATTGTTAGAATCTTAGCTTCAATGTGATACAGACAATGTTTATTTTAAATGATAAGGAATACTTAATTATTGTATATTGATATTAAAAGGGACATTATAACCTAGTTTTTTAGATGGTGTGATTGATTAATGACAACTAAAATATCAAAATTATAGTGTGTACAAATGTATAAAATATATTCAATTGTTATTTATTGATTATTTATTCATAATAACCATATGATTGAGAAGGAAATGTTTTATGAAAATCTATATTTTTCAACGAGTTTTATTAGTCAAGACTTGTTAAAAATTTTCATAATTAATTTTTTTTGAACATATAGAAAATTTATTTGGAAAAATAAACAAACAATTTAAAAAATACTTGTCATAATATTCTTAAGGTGTTTTTTAGAATTTTGTAAAAATATTAATTTTTATTGAATCATGAATGATACTAATTTTTATTGAAGAAATCATTTTATAAGAAATAATATTCTATGTAATGCTATATATTAAAATAATTTTAATACAAAATTAGTTCTATTAAATAAAAATATATTTAATTTACATAATTGGGGCATGATATATATTTAATTTTTATATTAAAATATTCTATAATTATAAAAAAAGTGTGATTGAAAATTTATCTTTAATTAAATAAATAATTTAATTTAAAATTTAATTATTCCAATTATGTGATTTGAACATTGAAAAATAGATTCCTTGTGTAGAATTATAATTATTTATATTATTGAATATGTTAAATATAATTTTTTCTATAATGAAGAAAATATCAGTAAAACTTAATTACCGTAGTTAATGAAAAAATGGGTTTATTGAGTGTAAATTGAGAGGATAAGTGTAAAAAATTACATAATTATTTCTTAAAATTAATTTTTTTGGAAATATTTATACCTTATCATATATATGGTTCAATTAGAACCCATTTTTTAGGCTTATGTCTTTATAAACATATGTGAATTGCTTTATCTTTTCAAAAATCCCATGTGTTTCCTATCACCCACTTATAAAAGGCCACCTTATCTCCTACCCTCATCTCACCACCAAACATATTTGGTATGATGAAAAACCACCTAAAAAAAGATGTAATTAATTTTCCATCAAAAAAATATAAGTATGAATAAAATTATATATTTAAAACATTTATATTATAATTATAAAATTATTATACTTTTTTAATTATAATATAACATTTACCTTCTTACAATACATCTCTTTTAGATACAATAACACTGCTTCAGTGTACATTGGACTACTCCCTCGTGAAGTAATGTGATTTTGTTTTAATATAGGCTTTACCTTAGAGGGTATAATATCACATCTGACATCATACTATTCAAAATATAGGAAAACAACAAAATTTCTCTTTGATAATTCTGGACTACAACCTCCATGTGGTGATATGAAATGATTTTAATTTAATTTTTACATAGTTGGTATTAAGGATTTACATGATTATAATAAATTAAACATATTACATAATAATGATTCTTTAATAATTAATTATTGAATATTTTCCATTCAGTCCATTCATTGAGAAAAAAGTAAACAACGTTCATGGGTATGTATGGCCTAACGTCTTAATAGACATTGTAATCAATTTTACCTCCCAATAATTAATTGATTGCTATAAATACATATTTCAAAAATATATATAATGTTAATTTTAGTGATAAATTTTTTATTTTATTTATTAATGTTTAAATTTATTAGACCTAAATTATCAATGATATATACGTGAAAAGAAAACCAAATATCACATGATATAGTGATTTTAACAATGAATTGTTAATAATGATGTGAGAAAAGACAACCTGTAAATTGTTGATGGAATGTGATATATGTGTTTGGTGTTTTAATATATTAATAAAAATATTGTAATTATTATATAATAGTTTCAAGAACATATCAAGGAATTCGAACTCGAGGTAAGTGTTTCATATCCATGTTTTACATTTGAAGATGTTC
Source organism: Viscum album (assembly GCA_963277665.1). Lineage (NCBI taxonomy): Eukaryota > Viridiplantae > Streptophyta > Magnoliopsida > Santalales > Viscaceae > Viscum > Viscum album. The sequence goes on along the minus strand of OY728151.1, from coordinate 1,442,682,024 downwards.
ATCATATTCACCACTTATTACTTTTTGCCGTTTTTATTTTCCATTTTAATATTTTATATCATGAATAAATTCGACTTATTTTTATTTATATATTTTGAATTTATATCTTCCATGGGGATTTTTTATTTAATATTTACCAAATGTAGTAAGGGTTTATTTCACAATCACATCAATACTCAAAACCCTTCTTTCTGAGTTACCTATGAGGGAATTATTTTTTATTTCTTTGATAAATAAATATATCACCATATAATCTTGTACTAAGGAAACTTTTCTAATAAAATTAATCATTTTACTATTGTTTATTAATAAAATATATAATTTTTTAAAAAAAATCCATCTTTTTCGACACTCTTCTGTCAAATATCATTTTTCATCAAAATTCATGTTTTCTAAAAATATTATCAAAGAAGATCATAAAAGTTTTAAAAGAATTTAATGAAGAATTTTTTAGAAATTTTTTATTTTGAGTTTATTTTTTAAATTATTCTTCATGGTGCATTCAAAACAAATATTGCTTTTATTTTATCAAAAATGTGAAAAGAATCTTGGGTTTAATATGGACGACATGAATGAAAATTTTTACTATAAAGACCAAAAAAAAAATTTATATCATGAATTATATATTTAAATGGTTATTTTAAAAGAAAATTATTTCCATAATATTTTTTATATTTTTTAATATAATAAATATTATTTCAAAGTGAAAATTTTATTTTCATCAGAAAAAATTAATGATATTTTTATGATATTTTTATCATAAATAAAATAAACACTATATTTTACTTACGTTCCACTTTGAATATCATTGATTGATATCATCATAACTATTTTTTGGATGCATTATGATTTGTTTGAAAAATTATGTAATATTTTATTATAATTCACCACATTACTCTAAATGTTATAAGATTATATTTTTTATTTGGGTAAATATTAGTTCTTCATATGATTTTTTTTAAATACAAATTTATACATTCATAATTTTCAACCCTTTCATATGATGAATGAATATGACTTATTATGATATTGGTGAGGTCTAGCTATAGATATAACATTACATAAATGATGATTATTTTAAGAATAATTTGTTTAAAATTTATATTTGGTTTATACTAAAAACAATAATATATACGGTGAAATGTCTTTGATGTATATTTCATATTTACATCTTTATTCACTACCTCATTCGAAGATCAATTATTGATTTAAATGAAATGGTTTGATTATTCATAATATCCAATGATTAGTGGCATACTTATATGGTTATTTTTTATCGTTATTTTTGTTCAATATTATATATATTTTACTAATAAAATAGAACATATATTAATGTTTTAACATTCCATATTGATTATGGTATTTATTAATGATACCTAACATTTTATTCCTACCCTTTATGATCAGATAACACCATAACTTCCTTATGTCTTGTTATACCCAGTAGAACAGGAATTGCATTTTGATTAATATGTATTGATACACTTTTAAGAATAATGGTGTTATAAAAGGAAGATATTTTGTGTATTATAGTTTTCACATGTATTGTGAATTTAAATTATGTCCCTAGTTTACCAAGACTATAATTCTATTTGCTTCGTTAGGATGCTATTTATTATGTCTTGTTATAATTTAATAAGGTAACCTCCTACTATGAACTATGGGGTTCTGGGTCTTTATTGTTGCAATCAGATTATGTTTAGTAGGAATATTTAGAAATAGATTTTGGAAAACATAGATTATGGAATAGAACTATACGATTAACAATGAGGATAAGTATAAAATAACATGATGATTTTTTTATAAATAATATATTTTTTATTTTTTACTAGAAATATATATTTTTCATGATACTACAATTGGGCACAGTTTGAGCACAAATGTACTTATGTGTAATAACTCTAAAAAGGTATATTGGGATGGACTCAAGAATTACCTGGTTCACAAAAATTGGGCTTTACTGCACAATTGGCTTGAACCTCATATAAGAGATTCCTCCAAAAAATAAATTTTCATTCTAATCCATTATGATGTATTTTAAAATATTTATATGATTATGAATCATTCTACATGAAAACATGTTTATGATAATGAAATTAAGGATGAATTAATTTTACTTTTATGATAACTCTTTCACTGGTATCGGGATTGAACATTATTTTACCTAATTTATTATATAGTATTGTGTATTCATATTTTTAAATGTCTCTCTATAGAAGTAATTAGAAATATATCAATACACATACCCCATGTAGGGTTTTCCTTCATGGGAAATATAACAATGCACGAGCATGACCTATAGCTGGACTGTTTAAATTATAACAATATTGCGAAAGTTGACTCAGGTTATTAACAATAACCATTCAAATTTGGATTGTCCAGAGGTCCCACCATGAGGTTTAATAATGTTGTACCTATTCTGTATCAAAAAACGCTTCATTCTATGGGACATTAGATCGATCTATTGCTGAGGAGTAGATAAGATCCATATCGATGATATATATTGTTTTTTGAAGTAATGAAGGGGAAAGGGTTTTAATTGAATTTTATCTTCTCTCAAGATATATGGATCAAGTATTTTTTTGATTCAATACATAAAGGATGAATAAGTAATAAGTAATATATAATTTATTCATTTTAATGTACTCTTTAGGGAAGTGTATTTCCGCATATGTAATGAGTAAATATGGAAATACAATTTCTAATTTAACAAAAAAAGGAAGATGAAAATGTATATATGTATAAATAAACACATTCAAGGTTAAAAATATATTTTTTCAACTATGTATATAATATAAATAGTAATACTGACCATTTCATAGATTTTTTGAAGTGTATCCACCAAAGGGAATTATATTCCCAAAAATTCCAATCATATGAGGATATAGTAACATGAGTTTTCATGAATGAGAAATAATTATCCAAGTATTATAGACTCTAATGATATTCTAATATGTATATGTTGGTACATGAAATATAGGATAAATGGAATTAGGGATTGAATAATTTTCATATATTTGATAATTGTTTAAAGAAACACCCTGGTAAAAGCTAGAGGGATATTTGAGTTTTCTCAGAGTGTAGAGAGAAATAAAATTGTACATTTTATTTATCAGTGAAGAAGATGATTCCATTTTTCAATGTTTCAAATATAAAGAGATGGTGAAAAACAAAAAATAATGTCCCATGTATGAGGGGAATATAACCAATTAGAACATATTTGATCAATGATAAGCTTATTCACTTAATAAAAAAGAATTATAATGATTAAATATTGTTCATTTGGATTCAATAAATAAGATGTAGAAATATTTTATCATAGAAAATCTCATTATAATAATAATTAAATATATAAGGATTGTACCAGAACAACAATTCATTATGCACTAAAAACATATAATGAATAATCTTGATAACCAACAAAATTATTTTGTGGCAAGTTGACATTTGTGGAAAATACATGATTGTTGGATGATATCCTGTAGTTTTTGGAAAAATTTTAGATAATAATGATAATTATATGTTTATGGTATAGTATTGGTATCCCTGAATTTGGTAAGGGATTTAGTTTACCTTTGTTTTATTTTGCAACTTTCTTGGATTTGCGGAAGATATTCGAAATCCTTATAATTTATAATTTGAAATAATCATGATTTTGGTGTGGTTTTAGGGTGATCAATGTATTCGCCTATTTATAATATAACATTAGAAACACATTATATTTTATGGGAAATGAAATTTTTATTTAGAGACCCCTTCAAAAATTTTTGAAATTGAATGTTTTTATACATATTTTGGATGTGGTTTATGGTTATATATTAATTGATTGGATTATGATGTACTTTGGGTGTTATTGGATACCTTGTGATCTTCAGTTTTATCTTGGAAAATATCTAGAAATGTGTTGAATGACATTTCATTCATTTATCAAGCTTATTATCAATTATTTTTTAATTTTAGTGCTTTATACATAAAAAATATTATTGCATAATTATTTATTAGAGTAAGAGATGGCATATGATTTTTTTAAATAAAAAACAAATTGTGATATTTTAAGTATATTTTTAGTGCTCCCTATCATAATATTAACATAATACATCAACATTATGAAAAATATCATGGGATACAAATTCATCCTTATTTATTTTATTTATTTTAAATAAATTAAATTTTTACTCATCACAAGTTTATTTATTTCTGGTGGATAAATTCCTTATTACAATTTTCTTTACCACCCTATAATAATCATTGGGAATTAATATTATCTTCAATGTCCATGTTTTCATTTCCCACCAAACGATTTCCTACATGGAAACCAAGTAATGTTTTATACTGAATCACCATGATTATTCCCAATATCTTGTATTAAGATGGATTTTTTTAACCAATTTTATTATGTGATTTCTTAATAAATGTATTTAAAATATTCAAACACATGTATCCAGGAAAAATATTATAAGGGATGGTGGAAATTATTTGTGGAAGGTATAATGTATCACCCCGATATTTTTAAAGTGGAACATCATGTTTTATATAATTTTTGAAACTAAACTACAAGATTATAATAGTATATAAAACCCCAATACATTACAATATAATTCATTTTATTCATTTTATTTTATAGCGAACGATGCATGGAATTCAAGTATAATCATAACATGAAACTATTTTAAAAAATTATTATTTAATCATTTCAATTGTAACCTATCCATTATTATTGTTGGTATGATAATTAATAAATATATTGGGAAACATTTATGGTTTATAACTATACTAAATAAATTCATTGGATATATACATATTATAAATAAAAGTATCACCATTTCATTTAGAATTATTTTTTAAAGAGTGTTTTTTCTAAATGAAGGATTAATCAATCAATGTGCACTTATTTTATAATTCTTTTTTACCTCATATATAAAATGTGTTTTGAAAAAGAAAATTATTTTTTTATATTAATATACAAAAATAAACATTTGGTGAATTTTTTATATTTTTGAATATAATATGTTAATTGTGAATAGTTAAAGTAATGAATTTTATTGAAATCCAAATGTTAATTTAAATAGATTACAAAAATTAAATATACTAGATATTGTATTTATTGTATATTTAGTAGAAATTTATTACCGTTTATCTAATTTAGGTCATTTTTATCAATTTAATATGGAATTTTTATGTATAAACCTTATATATTTATGGAATTTTTCTCATTGGAAAAAAACACTTTTATCATGTATCCGATTAATTTTAATATTTAATTTTTCCACATATGTGAGTTGTATTATGAAAAATTGATTCCATGTTTGGAATCATAATTATTTATATTAACTACTAATGTAAACCTATTTTTTAACTATAAATAATTGTAAAAATTGTAAAAAATAATTTCCTAAATTATAGTAAAAATTGATTTATCTGGGGTGAGGGTGGTAAAAAAAAGATAACAATTAAAAATGACCAAAATCATATAAAAAATCCATTTTATGGAAATAGTTTTTCCTAATAAACTATAAGTATCAATAATGACCTTTTTAGTGGATTGTTTCATGATAAATATGTGGGTGTCACTTTAACTCTTCCAAAATTATTTTTGTTCCATCTCACCCATTCATTAAAGGTTTTACTATCATCCCCACATATCAGTTAAAAACCCATTGATTTTGCTAATACCTTCACAAAACCCTTACTTAATTCTCGCCACATATACTACATATCTTATTTTTGTTATTAATATAACTAATGATTTTTTAAGGAAACAACTTATAGATGATCTCCAATAAAGAGGAAACATTATTAAATGTGTTTATTTGATTTATATTATCTACCATATAGAAACCCCTAATTCTCAAACAATGATGTTAAATAATTTTAGATGAATATTAATTACCCTGGATATCCACATGGATAATGATAATAATAGTTTATATTCTTCGGAGATAAGGTACACAATCCTCTAATATGATGATGGTTTGTCTAAGAGCCAATGTTCTCAACTGTTTTATCCAAAAAATAAGCATTTGGATCTAACTCAATTACATCCCAACATAAAATTAAAGTAGGATTAGGGTGATACCTCTTGATTTGAGATACGTGGAATACATCATGAGTCCCCATCCACTTTATCTACAATGCTAATAGATATGAAACCTGTGTGAGATGTTCAGTGCTCTCAAACGGTCCAACACATATTAGAGAAAACATTAAATGTTTTCCAAGTCGACGTTGGCCGAAACAAGTCTAAGCATTCATGAAAACACAGTCACCCATGGAAAACTCTATAGGTCATTGCTTCTGATCTACATATGATTTTTGTGTACTCTGGGATGTAACCAGACATTGTTAGACATCTTGTACCATTTAAGACGTCTCTTGAACTAGTATTGGTCCAACCAAATCAACTTCCCCCACATATACCCAACAATGAGTTTATATTCACGGTAGACTATAAACCTACTATAAAAAGAGACATTATTATCGATAAATGATTACATTTTTTTAAAAAAACTCAACCATTCCAAGATGGCTATCCCATGATCAACTGAAATCCAATACAAAAGTGAAAAGCATATCCACCAAGATCTGAATTACACTCTCTGTCTGATCATCTATCTGTGGATGGTATGTTGTGTCCAACATGATCTGAGTTCCCATTTACCCTAGAATACTTCTCCACAACCTTGATTTGAACCTAGTATCCTTATTTGAAACAATGGTAGATGCAATCCCATGTAACCTCACAATCTCCAACACATACAGCTCACCCAGATATTTAACCTTGTTGGTATCATTGATTGTAATGAAATGAGTAGACTTCATCAAACAATATACAACCACCGCAATATTATTTTTCCCTCGTGGTGTTCTTGGTAACCTAAAAACAAAATCCAGGGATACCTCCCCCTATTTCCAAAACTGCACTGACGAGGATCAAACAAACCATACAGATTCCAGTGCTCTGCCTTTATGCGATAGAAGATGTAACAACATGACACATAATCTGAAATGTCATTCTTCATACCTGACCAATGGAATCTTATTCTCATGTCATAATTCATCTTCATAGCGTCTATATGTATGGACCATGATGGGTGAATACAATCAAAGAATATGTAACATCTCACAGATACTATGATGAAAACTCACTTTCCGAAGTGAAGTATTCCATCAGAAGAAAGAGACCAACCAAAAGTAGTCTCCCCATAATAACAGCATTCTCATGTCTTATAAAAATAATCATCCTACTACTAAAATTTTAAAATAGACTCTAATAGGGATGATGAAATCTGTTCACTTGTCAAAACCATACTTGAAACATCTTTCTGGACATCGAAGTGAAACTTAGCAAAAAGTTCCAAAATATTCCACACCTCCTTCGAATCCATGATATCATGTAATGGTACCATCCTACTATAATATTTTTCAAAAAAATACCCCTTACTTATGATTTTCTTGATGTTTATTTCAAATTTATAAAGGTATTATATACATTGTATCATTCTAATATTGAATTATTTCTTAAAGAAGATATACCTCAGACTCTTATGATCAGAAAAGACTCTAAACATCTCCCCATAATGATAGTTCCTCCAATATTTAAAAACATCCATAACCACAAGAAGCTATAAATGATGAGTGGGGTTGTTCTTCTTATGAAATCATAGATGATGAGAGTTGTATGAATCCATATAATCATTCTACATAAACACCCATCCCAACCCAACCCCATATGCATCAAAAAATCCCACATACCCCTTACTAGGCTCAGTTCTGATCATATTATGTGTTGATGTCGGAGGACATTTCAATTCCTCGATTTAATACTCACGCATTTCATTCCATGTGAATTTTACCACTTTCCTGATAAGAGCAGTCCTAGGTGATTCCATCATAGAGAAATACTTAATAAACCGTCAGTAGTATCCCACAAGAGCAAGGAATATTATAATTTTATAGAAGTTATGTCGTTCCAACCAGGACATAATAGTATTTACCATATCTAGAACAAATAACATGCCATGGTCTAAAATTCCTAGCCCAACTAACATCACATCTAATATCTAGAAACGTCACCTCTAAATCTTTCCAAAAAAATGGGGAAACCTCAAAATTTCCAAAACAAAACTCAAATAGTTCTCCTTCTAAAACTCAAATTTTGAATAAACATAAATATCATTGATGTAAACTACCACAAAACTGTAATAAAGTTTGTGGGATATTTGGTTCATAAGACATGAAAATTCTAGGAGTGATAGTTAGAGAAAAGGGAATCCCAAGTTAATCATAATGGTCATACCTACAAATAAATGTTGTCTTTGGTGAATAAGATTCTTGAACTCTAAGTGGATGATAACCCTACAAAAAATCAATCTTAGAGAACCAGTTTTACCCCATTTAACGAATCAAAAGAATTATCCACGTGAGGGAATGGATATTTTTTCTTAAACATGACATTGTTAAACATTCGATAGTCCACACATGTCCCAAGTGAAACATCCAATTTCTCAAAAAAGAGCACAATATAGGACAAAGGAGTAACACGAGGGTGAAAGAAACCATTCTCTAATAGGTCATCCAACTAAATATTATGTTTATTAAGCTCAAATGGTTCCTCTAGTAATGAAGTAATGTAGATCAACTATGTACCTAACACAATTTCAATCTTAAACAATAACACCCTCTCTCGAGGAAGACTTTATAAATCATCTGGGAAAGAATCAAGGAAATATAAAACAACAACATGAAGGTCATCAATTATTTAAATGTCACTGGGATCAAATGCAACATCATCCATCAATCACCAGATCTCTATCCTGTATGAAAAGACATCAGGTCCCACTCTCCCTGAAACACACGAGAGCTCCCATGAGCAACATGAAATGAAACATGTAGAATACAACAATAAACCATAACACGATTAGTGAAATGAAAATCCATACTGATGACTATAAGAACCCATATCTTCTTTTCCGGTATGTTTTTCCTATTTCTTGAGTTTTTGAGAAAAGAAGAGTTTTTGAATATTTTTGAAGTACATGTCGTGTATTTTAAGAGTACATGTCGTCAACATCCTTTCCACTGAAGGTCGTGTGATTTCCGTGTAAGGGCCACACACACTAAAGCGTAAGGGTGTTGGAGACCGCTTAAAACAGAGTACGAAAAAGGAGAGTACACGCCGTGTACTCCAAAAGTACATTCTGTGAATTTTTTTCACTAAATGCACAAGGGTCACGTCTGATGGACAGAATGGTCTTCTTCTAGAATTTCATTGTCCGAGAGAATCCGCACGGCTGCATATCTTTGATGAACCCCTGAGCCTCCATCTGTCCTCTGAATCGAACTCCATCGGTTGTGTTGGAATTGCATCGGTGAGTTATCTCTTATCTAAGATCATCTTTTTCCAATTCCTTCTCTTTTCCAGGTTATCTTGGGTTGAATTTTTTATTATGTTTCTTACATATACAACGTTCTAAAGGGATTCAAGCCTCATGGTTCAAGTATATTAATCTCCTAACCATGATGTACGTGTTTTGTGACTTTCTGTTGAATGTCTTGGAGTATTATGTGAAAATTCCACCAAAACACTTGAAGGGAGTATTGCGTGTTTTCTGTTTTTCCCATGTTGTTTTCTTGCTTTTCTTTTCTGCCTGAGTAGATGTTATTCTTTGTGAATAGGGTAATTTTCTATGCTTTGGATGTATTTCTCATGCATTTTTTTCCTGTTTAGGACTGTTTGGTCTAGTTTTTCATGTTGGGCTATTGCCAGTTCCATGCATAGTGTTGTAGGATGGAGAGTTCTTTCTCTAACATGATTTTATGCTATAGAATGCTTTCCAAGTAGTTGTTGAGGTTTACTTTAGTCGTTACAAGATGATATACTTTCTGACATTACACAGGGTTGTGAGAACCTAGTGTAGTAGACTATAGAGAGAATGGATGTAAGGGATTCTCTAGAGTGTCTATATAATTTACTATATGAGACCGTAGGTGGAATTGACGTTTATTTCATCCTCAGAGAGTCTTTCGTGTCACGATGCAGGCCATAGAGGGAATGTGACGTAAGTGCTTATCTAGAGTTCCATTAGTACCAATATGAGAATATAGGTGGTATTGACAGTGAGTGATTCATCAGAGAGTCTATACTTTAGCAGAACCAGAGGTGTGAGACTATGTGTGCTTCCCAGTGGATTGCTTGTATCTGCTAGGTAGGACCCGATGGGATAGGCTGTGACTACATCCCAGAGGGTTACCTATTTGTGTTATCTACTTTGATAAGTTGTTGCTTGTTAATTAGACTGTGGATTTTTTTTCTGTTGAGTACTTTCCTGTTTACTGCTTTCTATAATTGTACCTATCATATATTCTCTAACTATTAGGCACATATATTCAGGTGGTTGCCTACTGAGATTAGTCTCACAACCAATTTGGGTCATGCTTTTGGGCCTAAACATATTATATTGTTTCAGGAGTAGATAATGGCAAGAGCCCTTCCACATTAGGTTAATGATTGTTGTGGAGATGGAGAGCATGGGACCAAGCTATGGCTTGCTATTCTGAGGAGTTTATCTTCTTTCTTTTGCACTTTGGTTTAGCACTATTGTATTCTAGTATTGTGACTTATTTGGCTATCTTCCTAGAAATATATGTATCATGCATCATTTATATATATCTTCTCCAGTTGATTTCTTTATCATTCTTCTGTTGTTACTATTGTTTGGTTTTTACGACATCGGCTATTGTATAATTGTTTATCTTCCACAGTGTTACTCAGCCAATGATGGAATAGTTTCCCCACTATAACACCCAAGGCCTTTGCTGCTAGTCGGAAGCCTCTAGCATTAGTGGAAATGCGTTTGAAACCATGTGAAAAACCATGTAATGGGCGCCTCTAGGTGGCATCAGAAACTGGGACGTTACAAAGAAGTTTGAGAGGCTTCTTTTCTCTTGACATACTATTTGGAGCCCTTATCCAGGGATAGGATGGAATGGGTACTTCATAATAAGCTGTGCTTGGGAGTAGCTAACCAGCGTACAGGGAAATTCCAACATACATCATTTATTGTAATTTTTATGGTTTTCCAATTTTACTATTGATTTGATTTCACCGTTGGGTGATTCACATGTTTTTACTGTAACCGTTGAAGTTATTGAGGTTCTATTTTCTATCGCAACCCGATGAGATGAGGGAAATCCATCTCATGCATCATAGAGGAACTTGCTAGAAATCACATTTCATGCATTGTTATTATGTCATCTAGGATGAATTAGTGATTGCATGTTGTTGTGTTAGATGTTGTGTAGAATATGCATGCTGTTGTGATAGATTCCTTGATAAAAATATTTTCTTCTTGTTAGGGCATTGATTGTGTAATGTTTTCTTTGAATGAACGCCAAGATTTGGTTCATGAGGTGTTATGGGCCCTCATGGACAGGAATTTGGTGGATCATTTACTTGTTTAAATTGTTTAGAACTTGTTTAAGATACCAAACTATTATTTGCGGGGAGTATGGGCCATCACAGATCAGAATTTGGCACTTTCTGTGTTCGTTTCAGTGTTTTATGGGCTCCAGAGTAGATTATGAGGCTTACTGTATGGAAAAACCCAGAATACACGTCGTGTAGTCTTGAGTACACACCGTGTGTTCTTTTGTTAGGGAAGAAATTGTTTTTCATTAGTACACGATGTGTACCTTATGAAGACATAGTGAAGTCTCTAACTGTGTCATAGGCTGTGTGGGCAGAGACACAGGATAGCAAAAATCTCTTGGGAACACACTGTGTACCAGTTATACACATTGTGTAGTGTAATACTAGGAGTTCTCCCATGTTGTTAACAACCCGGTCGGTGGAGTATCTTCTTATACACATAGTTTCCACCTTGAACACGCCATGTAGTCTGACCCAGGTACCTGGTTATGTCACGAACAACACGGGTCGGTGTCATCCTTTCTCTTACACACTGTGTCCGCCTGGAAAACGCCGTGTAGTGTAAGCCATGTAGCCATCTGTGTAGCTAACCACATGGTCTATTGGGTCTTCATAGTACACACTGTGTCCATCTGGAACACGCGGTGTAGTGTGACCTATGTACACAGGCAGTTTCACTAACAAAACAAGCTAGGTGAAGCCTGTCTAGTACACGTCGTGTCTTTTGAGAACACACCATGTAGTCTTGTCTTGGGAAATCAGTGTGTCTTAGACGGGTAGAAGGAATCAAGCAGGGGAAGTGGATTCATGTCCACGCCATGTGTTATGATTAAATGCCATGTGTTTGGGGTGTTACATGACCAGTTTTTGCAGAAGTGCACGCCCATGTAATGGACATATGGGAACACGTTGTGTAGTCTTTATACACTCCGTGTAGTCATGTTTTGTAAAACATGAATGATTTCTTTCCCATGTTCCCTTATTATGCTCCTAGTTTTTAGTCCTTAATAATGTTGATCTAAGGTTTGTGTTTGAACTTGCAGTGTCATGGCACCGAGACGTCCTCCGGTTGTCAGCCAGTCACTAGGTGGTGATCAGACACCGGATATGGATGATCAGGGTCATCCAGTAGATCCTCCCGTCAGGCTAGTCTTGACACCAATAGTTATTCCTGACACATGAGTTCATTCTCAGTTCAGAGAGGGATTTATGAGGATGATGCAGACCGTAAAGGGAGCTCCGGCTCTTTCCACGTCTATGGATGACAAGACGCGGGTTTTCCAACACCAGCATCCTCCCACCTTCTCACGGGAAGGAGGACCGTAGAATGCAGAGCCGTGGCTAGAAGCCATGATGATGATGTTAGAGCATCTAGAGATGCCTCCAGAGAGTAGGGTCAAGCTCACTACCTATATGCTATGCGAATCCGCCAAGAGGTGGTGGGATGTGATCACATGGGCGGGTCATCAGCAGGTTTTGGGTTGGGAGGAGTTCAAGGGAATCTTCTATTACTACTTCTATCCGGAGACCCTGAGGGCTGACCGAGCCAGGGAGTTCATGGGTCTAGAGTAGGTAACTCGTTTTTTCATGGAGTATTACTCACGCTTTAACGATATTCATCACATTACACCCTTTCTATGAGGAGATGGGTTATTCCTTGCAAGGAAGTTCGAGGATGGTCTCATGACCGACATATTTTCCCAGGTGAACATATTTTGGTTGACATACATCACTCTAATCGTCAACTAGGCACTGATAATAGAGATAAATCTGAGGGATTCTAGAGTTGTGATCTAGGTCAGCTTGGCATATGGAGTTAGCATCCCTCCTACTGACAGTAGGAAGCGCAACAGGGAGTCTCCGCACGGTGATTCGAGGAGGCAAGACCCATCTTCTGGAAGCCAGGTGGTATGCTACCAGTGTGGAAGGGCTGGACATACAAGGCCACCGTGCTAGAGAGTCCCAGTGGAGTGCTTATCATGCAGAAATATGGGTCATCATCTGCATTTCTGTCAAATCCTCTCATCGACAACTAGTGATAGGGGTTCTTCTATGACTCCACGTTCGGGAGCAGTGCCGCCAGTTTCTCACCAGTCTGGTAACTGAAGTTCTTTTGGCCATTTAGGCCAAGGTGGATGTCATGGTCATGGTGATAAGTCTCTAATATTTCAGAGAATGTAGAGTGGATCAGCTTATAGTTTGTCAGGCAGGGTCACCTGGATGTAGAGGAGGCCCGACCATTGCAGTGGAGCAGACCCAACCGGATAGGATCCCAGATCCTCTACAGTTCTAGGTATGATCCTAGTTGCCTCAGTTTTATCTTCAACTATTTTCAATACAGGGGCTTCCCATAGATTTATATCTACTTCTATCATGGATAGCCTTGGGCTATGTATCATCTCTTCTGCTGATATCTTCAAGCTACACACTCTGTTTGGGACTAGAACGACAAGTGTATGACATTACAAGGAATGACCTCTAGAGATTGGTGGCTATCACTTCTTATGGGATATCTATGTCCTAGAGATGAGAGGATATGAGGTCATTTATTTAATATACTGTATAGTTCCTTTCCAGACAGTAGTCGACTGTTATCACCGCATGGTAAGTTTTATATCACCATAGGGTGGATCTTTTCTTCAGTAGGGTGAGTGGGATGTCCAGATGAGTAGAGTGGGTCCAGAGCATCACAAGCTAGGAGGAGTTACATCCCATATTTCTATTATATATCTGGATGACCATGGGACTTTACAGTTAGACTATCCTCTAGTGGAGGATTTTTAGGGAAGTCTTTCTAGAAGACTATTCAGGTTTGCCTCTAGAGCGAGAGGTTGACTTTTCAATTGATCTTATTCCAGGAGCGGCACCGGTTTCCATTCCTTCTTATAGGATAGCTACACCTGAGTTACAGAAGCTCAAGAAGTAGTTAGAGGAGTTGTAGGAAAAGGGTTTCATCTGACCCAGTACTTCACCTTGGGGTTCATCTATCCTGTTTACAATGATGGCAGACGACACCCTCAGGCATTTTGTAGATTATCGGAAGTTGAACTAGTTGAGTGTAAAGAACTGATATCCCTTGCCTAGGATTGATGATCACTTTGATTATCTTAGAGGTGCCTAGGTGTTCTTCAAGAATTAATTGAGGTTCGGTTACCATTATTTGCGTGTTAGACCATCTGATATACCTCTCATATCCTTCTAGAGCTGGTATGGTCTATACGAGTATATGGTTTTGCTGTTCGGCCTCACAAACGCGCTGGCAGTTTTCATGGCACTGATGAACTGAGTGTTCCATCAATACATGGATTCCATCGTGGTTTTTTTTGTGGATGATATCTGGGTGTACTCTCACACTTGACACGACCATGCCACACATCTTGATATCATTCTAAGTACACTAAGAGAGCATCTGTTATATGCTAAGCTCTCAAAATGGCACTTTTGGATGGATTAAATTCACTTCATGGGTCATGTTATCATAGAGATATGAGTATCACTAGACCTAGAGAAAGTGAGATCTGTAGTTTTCTTGGAGCATCTAAATAACATCATTGAGGTGTGGAGTTTTCTATGGTTGGTTGGATACTACAGACGCTTCATACATAAATTTTCACACTTAGTAGCACCACTGACGGGTCTGACCAAGATGGGTGAGAAGTTCATATGGTTAGATTCTTGTGAGTCATCCATTCAAGAGCTAAAAGGGAGGTTAACTTCAGCACAGATACTAGTCTTTCTAGAGCTTGGGAAGAGCTACATTGTCTATTGTGATGCTTTAGGTATTGGTCTAGGAGTTGTGCTTACGCAGGGAGATGGAGTCATTGCGTACGGGTCTCGGCAGTTGAGGCCACATGAGAGGAATTACCCGACACATGATCTGGAGTTGGATGTTGTTGTTAATGCCTTATGTTGTTGGAGAAATTACATTTTGGGAAAGAATTTTGTGTTTGTCATGGACCACTAGTGTCTCAAGTACATCTTCACTCAGCGTGATCTGAATTTGAGACGGCGAAGGTGGGTTGAGTACTATCAGTCCTTTGATTTTGAGATTGCCTATATGATGGGGAAGGGCAACGTAGTGGCAGATGCATTGAGTAGGAGGACTCAGATATAGCTAGTTTAGGAGGCTAGTATTGAGTGGCACATTATGGATCTATTATCTGAGTTACATCTAGAGGTGCACGATAGACAGGGCAGACTTTTCTATCATCTATTTTTGTTACCTCTATGCTTCTTGATTGAGTTTGTATGAGGAACCTATCAGATTCTGACGGCCTAGTCCTATGGGAGACTATGTCCGGAGAGGACACTATTCCTGGATAGAACATTGGAAAGAATGATATCTTGCGTTTCCAGAGACGCATATGGGTACGGGCAGATATACACGAAGAGCTGATTCATGACTTTCATTCCTCAGTTTGGGCAGTTCATCATGGAGTCACCAAGAAGTATCGAGATCTATAACATCAGTACTAGGGGCCAGGTATGAAGAGGGATGTTGCTGGTTTTGTCCTAAGGTGTTCCACCTATTAGAAGGTGAAGGCAGAGCATCAGCGGCCAGTTGGGATTTTATAGTAGTTACCCATTCCTGAGTGGAAGTGGAACGACATCACGATGGATTTCGTGACAGGGTTTCCGAGGACTATTTGAGGGAACAATGAGGTATCGGGTTTCATTGAAAAACAGAAGGTTGCTCACTTCTTGTCGATCAAGGATACCTTCAGTGTTGACAAACATGGACGGTTATACATCCGTGAGATTGTACGTCTGAATGGAGTTCCACACTGCATCATTTTAGACATGGATGCACATTTGACTTCTTGGGTCTGGTAGGGGATACATAAATCTTTGGTTACATAGGTTGTTATGAGTACAGCTTATCACCCCCAGACGGATGGCCCTTCTGAGCATACGATTCAGGTGCTTTAAGAGATGCTCCGAGCAAGCATTCTGGATTTTTGTGGGTCATATGATAGGCATATACCTCTTGTGGATTTTGTGTACAAAAATAGATTTCAAACAATTATTCAGATGTAACCTTTTGTTGATTTGTACGGTAGGCCATTCCAGTCACCCTTATGTTGGCTGGAGGCAGGAGAGGCAGCTTTGATGGGACCTCATCTAGTTCAAGAGACCACAGAACAGATAGAGTCGATTCAGAAAAATACAGCTACTGCACAGTATGATCAAGAAGTCTTATGCTGATCAGAAGAGATGACCTCTGGAGTTCGAGGTTGGGGATCAGGTTTTTCTACATGTCACACCAATGTAGGGACACAAGCGGATCGGGATACAAGGTAAGATTGCACTGAGATACGTCGGGCTGTTTGAGGTGTTTGACAGAGTGGGGATTATTCTCTATCGGTTGTAGTTACCTCAGAGGTACAGGTCTATGAATGACATTTTCCATGTTTCTCAACTCTGACGTTACTTTTCAGACTCATCTTGTGCTTCCAACCCAAGGAAGTGAAGTTGGAGGTAGATGCATCTTTCGAGGAGCATCATATCCAGATTTTCGATCATAGTATGAATGTTCTCCATGGCCAGTCTGTTCCTTTGGTATGGGTACAATGGCAGCACATGTGAGTACAGGACAAGACATGGGAGTTGGAGGCCGATGTACTATCACAGTGGATGGAGTTATTCGGGGTTTCTTCTTCTACGCTGCGTGAGAGAAATTTGAGGTCGAATTTCATTTTGGAGGGATGTTTTTATGAACCGGGACATTCTTTTCAGCTATGTTTTTTCCTTTTTCTAGATTTTTTGAAATAAAAGGATTTTCAGGAAATTTTTGAAGTACACAATATGTACATTACAAGTACACATCGTGTACTTCCTTACCGCTAAAGGCCGTGTGTTGGCCGTGTAGGGGCCACACACAGGGTCGTGTAAGGGAGTTGGAGGCCACTTAAAGCAGAGTGCAGAAAAGGTGAATACACACCTTGTACTCAAAAATTACATGCCATGTATTTTTTTCCCATTAAACACACTGAGGTCACATATGATGAATATAACTGTCTTCTTCTACCATTTCATCGTCCGAGAGAACTCGCACGACCGTGGATCTTGGATGAACCCCCGAGCCTCCATCTATCCTCTGAATCGAACTCTGTCAGTTGCATTGGAATTACATCGGTGAGTTCTCTATCCTTATAGAGCATCATTTTTCAATTCCTTATCTTTTACATGTTATCGCGGGTTTAACATTTTATGCTTTTTCATTGATCTACGGAGTTCTATCAGGAATCAAGCCTCATTGTTCAATTGTATTGATCTTCTAACCCCGAGGTAGGAGGTTTGTGCCTTTCTGTATAATGTCTTTGAGTATTAGGTGAAAATTCCACCAATACCCTTGAACTGGGTATTGCGTGTTTACTTTTTCCCCCTTTTTTCTTTCCTTCTTTGCTTGTATGCCTTAGTAGAGGTCATTTTTTCTGAAGATGGTAATTTTTCGTGCTTTAGATGTATTTCCCATGATTTTTTTCTTATTTATGACCATTTTCTCTAGTTTTTCCTGTTAGGATATTGCCAGTTCCATACCTTGTGTTGTTGGATGTAGTTTTCTTTTTCTGACATACTATTATTCTATAGAATGATACCCATGTAGTTCTTGAGGTTTACATTTGTAGTTACGCGATACGATACTTGCTAACTTTACACAGGGCTGTGAGAACCTAGTGTAGTAGACCATAGGGAGAATAGACATAAGGGATTCTCCATAGTGTCTTTATAATTTACGATGCGAGACCACATTGGGAATTGACGTAGAGTGCTTCTTTGAGAGTATTTAGATCCTCGATGCGGGCCACAAAAGGAGTGAGACATAAGTGCTTCCCTAGAGCACCTTTAGTACCGATACGAGAGTATAGGGGGAATTGATGGTGAGTACAACCTCAAAGAGTCTATACATTAGCAGAACCAGAGTGGTGAGACTGTGTGTGCTTCCCAGAGGGTTTCTTGTATCTGCTAGGTAGGACTACAGGGGATAGAATGTGAGTTCCTCCCAGAGGGTTACCTATTTGTGTTATCTTCTTTGATTATATGTTTCTTGATAATTGGACTATAGATTGATTACTTATGAGTAATTTCATGTTTACTACTTTCTGTACTTTTACCTACCATATATTCACAGAATGTTAGGAATATTTTTTCGGGTGGTTGCCTACTAGGATTAGTCTCACACATTTTTTTGGGGCATGATTTTTTCCCAAATAGATTATATTGTTGCAGGTATGGATAAGGGAAATTGCCCTTCTACTTCAAGTTCATGATTGTTATGGAGCTAAAGAGCATGGGACAAAGCTATGGCTTGCGATGCTGAGGAGTTTATCTGCTTTATTTTGAACTTTGTTTTAGCACTGTTTTATTCCATCATTGTGACTTGTTTGGCTATCTTCCTAGACAAATATGTATCATGCATCACTTATATATATTTTCTCTAGTTGTGTTCTTTACCAGTATTATTATGTTTCTATTGTTTGGTATTTACAACTTCTGCTATTGTATAATTGTTTATTTTCTGCTGTGTTACTCTTCTAATGAGGGCATAGTTTCCCCACTATCACACCTGAGGCCCTTGCTGCTAGTCAGCAGCCTCTGGCATTCGGAGAAATGCACTTGAGTCCATGTTACCAACCGTGTATGGGGAGCCTCTGGGTGGCTTTCGAAACCGGGATATTACAATGATGACATAAAATAGACCCAGATCAAGAATGAGAAAATCCCAGGCCAGGTCCATATCAAATATCATTAATGAATATGAAGGAAACTTAATCCCCATATCTTTCCACTTTCTAATAGTGACTGCTAACACCATTGTAAAGGGAATAAGTTCTATTGGAATTTTAAGAACATCAAAAATGCATGTAGATATGAATGAATGAGAGGAATAATATCAAATATACTAATGGCTTCTAAATATGAAATAGGAATAATTCCTATCACTATTTCCCTACCACCATAAACTTCCATTTGACACTCATCTACTAAATGACAATTCTTCACTCTTGAGGCATGTGGCAGGAGCCCTGTAGTCATTGAAGCATCTGACCGCACCACAATAGCCTTTGGTGGTGACAAACCATGAACATAATGGGTCATATTAATATCCCAACTTTAATCGTGTATTTTACCAACATGTCTATAGTTATTTCACATCTTCATGGCCGTTGGACAAGAACTTCTAGTGTAAAATCCATTGCAGCACTGATAGAAAATCCTAAGCACATTACTAGCTTCAATGGATAGTGCATGGGAGGATCATTGTTATGACCAATTACCACCACTTCTACGATGGTACTCCAGCATCCTCTTATTCCCACTCATGGAACTAATGCTATCATATGTTGGATAATAAGTGATGGTAACACCGACATAGCCTAACATATTCATAATTTCAATCATTATTTGTTCTACTATCTCTTCATAGTTAGAAGGTTTCAACATGAACAACTATGATATGACATTTGGTTGCAGACCCTGTAGGTATTTATGAGCCTTTAACTACTCATTTGTTACCATGTCTAGAGGAAAACAGACAAGCTCAGCAGACTGGTTGGTGTGAACCAACATCAGAAGCTCTCCCTACTATAATTATATGAACTCTAGTGAATTTTACAACATAAGATAAATGGGGAAAACTGATAAGATAAAAATATTTTGAAACCCTTCCTATCTAAGCCCACATGTCTATGTTCATGGACCATAAAATCCAACCAACACTTCCTGGATCCCTCGAGCCAGAATGCTACACACTTCACCATGACATTCTAAGTTGATTAATTTATCGATCTACACCAACCAATAATATACCTGTTGTGGTTCATTAATTTATTTAATTTAATGTGGATTCTTACATAATATCTCTTGTAATCAATCTATATCTCCTACAACTCGTATTAGTACTTCAAAAAAGCATAATAAACTTGTGTCACATCCTGACCAATGAAAAAGACATCTTATATGATTGTCTAGATGATATTCTGATCTATAGGTCGATCCTTTGATGATAATCACCACCCCCTTCATGAGGAACCTATGGAAGACTTCTCAAAGGCTTACAACTGTACACAAAAACATAATAATGATCAGTCAATTGAAAAAATATAAGTTCAAACAAAAACAATGATAATAAAAAACAGAATTTTTTTTAATTAAAAACAAATTCTATATAGACACATCCCAACATCCAATTGAAACATCATTCTCATTATGACATGGTCTGGCCTGGCACATATTGAAACATACCTCTCATGCCCTGAAAATCCTATCTTTAGACTAATATATGTCTCTAGAAAAAGATTCATGAAGATAGACCTCATTTGATACTAAAATATAATGAACTGACCTCAGTTTCCCTCAAACCCAACACATGACCCATTCCAACACATACCCGGGGGCGTTCTGGATCCCCATGGACTAGCGAAAAGCACCAAGACATCGATCAAAAAATACAAAGGAACAATTTCTCCCAACTTAAAAAACCACCTGCTAAACATATATATAGGGAGACAAAAATAGTATAAGGCTAACCAATATATATTCCAAAATTGTATGAATGTATCAAAAACATAAGAACTACAAAAAATACTAAAACATCGAATAACATGTCCAATTTTATGCAAAGGGATTAACTAAAAGCTACTTCATGCAATGGTGTGCATAAATTCCAACTATCACAAAACAAACATATAAGGACCCATCATTAAAAAATAAATTACTCGTAAATTAAATGAATAATTCATAGTGAATATTTTTTCAGTTTTATATATTTAGAAAATTAGGCCATAACAATTACATCTCATAAGTTACAAAGTAGAAAGTTCTACTCAATTTTTATTTTCTTCATCAAATAAAAACTCTTGAAAAAGAGAGTCTTGTCGAGTAAGATGTTTTAGACAGCATGACTTTCCTTGATCCCATCCTTGACCCTATTCCACTTTATGTCCTATAAAAAACATTTCTAAAACATTGGATGACCATAAAAAGTTCATTAAGGTATACACAAAGAAGGAAACTGTTAGTTTTTCAAAACAACAATTAAACCCTGAATACCAAATCATAAGTAATACATTTCATCAATATGAAGTATTAAATACTCTTCACTAAATAAAATATCATTTTATTACCCTTTTGTAACCAAAATATCACCATAAAACCCATATAAATAACACATAACATATAAAGATAACTTGGAACATAAACATACATAAATGGAATAACCATATGGTCGACTTCTACACAAGTAAATAAATGGAATATCCATACGGCTGACTTCCATACCCAATGCATTGGATGTTATAACGTAACCACCCATCCAGGTGTATCACACCACGGCCCTTCATTTGGTTTATCAGGTAATCACCCGTCAAATGTCCATGTACCATTATAAAATCATAACACATACAACAAATATAAAATAATGAAAACATTTCCACATTTCAATCACAATATATCACTTAAATATAATTACTTAACAAATCAATTATCAAAACCATTTTCAATACTAAAATACATAATATAGTATATGGTATTTATTTTTCCTTTTAAAAACATTACAGCTTATTAAGGAAGCCAAAGATCAAGTAATACGCGTGGTGTAGGAAAGGTCGTTGTCCCCGCGTACGCTAAAAGAAACATTACTTTTATTCATTTAGTAAAACACTTCGTAGAAAAGGACACCCTTTGAATGAAATGATATGTCAAAGGTGTTTATACAATGTATAAAATAATGTCTTGTATTAAAAGAAAATATTCCTCTATGAAAGGAGACTGAGATGAAGTCCCTTACCTCGTGTCTGATTTGACTCGATCATTCTTTAATCTCATGAAAATTAAACTAAAGATAATTTCTACTTTCTTAAGAAACTTTTTCAAGTTCATTATCCCTTTTATATCACTTATTACCCTGTTATGAACATTATGTAATCATTTAAGTTAATAACGGTTGTTTTGTCGATATTTGGTACTTGAGTCAAAAATAAACATCTTATAATTATAAGTTGTTCATGTGGTAAAATATAAATTATCTCTATAATTATATTCATGATATAGATAACATATATATCATATATATCCATTATAATATGTATTTATAACAGTACATAACATTTGATGGTAATAAATGAAATGCACCGTCAAGGGAGACGGTAAACCGTACATACGCATGAATGCTACATTCATTTCTATTTCGCATTTAATGGAATAAAAAAATTACGATATAGAGGTAAATTATAATTCCAGCATAATATCCTATATAATATTATCAAATCCATCCTTATACATCCCACATATGGCATTAACAATTCAAATCACTTTGAGGGGGCGGTAGTCCGCACTTCCTAAAATGAATTTATCGCGTTTACCCATTATGGAAACCATAAAGGTATTCCATAAATGGGAAATATGGATGTATAATGAAAACATAAATATAATATATATAATATATAAATATAGTGACATATTAATGGCCACCATGAGCAGTGGTAGAGACAATTGAACAATCATCATTTCGTGAGACAATAGTTCACCGTCCATAGAAACACTATGTTCTTCACCCATTAGATGCAGGTGTGTGTAAGTGTAACTCGAATAATTGTCGTAACAACATTATAGTATATAGAAGATACTTTTTTGGTAACAAAATAAAGGAATAAAATGAGTTTATGGGGTTGGAGGAGCAAAATAAAACAAAAGAATATAAGAGAAGATGATACCTTTAAATCGGGTAACTCCCCTTGGTTTGAACCAAAAGGGATTCTTGAAGTGTTTTTTGCCTAAGGTAAGGCTTCTATTATAAAGATAGGGATATTAGGAGATTATTTTAGTAGAGTTTGTAAGATAAAAATGGCTTGAGAAGTGTGAGAAAATGGTAGGAAGTGGGGTCTTTTTATAAGGGAGAGGAGGGGCGCTTTTGGAAAGCTTGAAAATATCATTTTATTATATAATGATTTTCTATTTATAAATGTCCAAAAATCATTAAATTCAAATTTAAGGTGGCACATGTTTGATATAAAATCATCCAATACGAATTGGACAAGTTTTGGATATATTTATAAACTTTATCATCTTATTTATTTTAATTATTCAATAATGAGGTAAACAATGCATCATCATTGTTTCATTAATAATATTATTTATTTGATGTCTAAAAATTATAAAAAAACCACCATGAAGTAGGAAATATTTATATCTTTCTAATGAATATTTATAGTCAAATATATCAATCATATAACCCTATTTAAAAATTGTTTTAGTAAAATAATACATGTTTGTGACATTTTTATTTTTACTTTAAATAAAAAGGTATTAATGTCAATATCTTACCTAAGTGGCTCCATGGGGTCCTGAAATTTACCCATAGTTTTTATTGGTCTTCCAAGACTCATACAATAAGGGTTGGAGATTTTTAAAGGTAATTTAATATTATTATATCATTATTTTTAACTTAAATTTCACTAATTACCTTTAGTAGCGGTTAATAAAAATAAAAAGCTACTATTCACCAAATATTATTTTCATCCCATTGAACCAAATTTTACTAACTAATATAAACCATGTATGTGGTAATTTTGTAATTCAATTCACTGAAGCGGTAAAATTTAATTTAAACAAAAATAAACTGTTTTTTTACAACAACATCGTGGTTTCACTATTCATCAAAAATCGATGTTTTTCAGAAAAATACATAAAATCACCCACAATTTCAAAAATTATGTATAATTTAATAAATTAAAAACATATACGTTGAATTAATGAATTTTATAATTAATTCCAATTTTCAAAACAAATAGCATGTTTTTAAGAAACAATATCTATCTAAAGATTGACACATGTTTATGTCAAATTTCAATGTGAAATTAATTCCAATGACCACCATTGGATTAAATGGTAAAAATATATTCTAATTACACTTTAAAACAATTAAAAATATAATATATCCATATAAATAAATTAGATTAAAAATGAGGTTTTTAATTAAAATACACGAATTTTCACTATTCATTTAAAAAAATGATCTTTTTTGGAAAAATAAAAAAATCATACACAAAGTCAATTTAGATGTCTTGATTCTAAATAAGATTTTTATTTGGTCCAATATAATGTATAAGAGTGACCAAAACAATATTTAAGTAGGGTTCTCCATCAAAAGGAGATAAATCGACCTATTAGTGAATATTAGAGTATTTATTCTTAATATTGGATACATTATCATTTAAGGCCTATAACATTTATTGGATAAATGTAAAAACATTTAACAAATATATATAATCATATTTTAGTTATTTCTATTCATTCCTGCCAATACAACATCTAGGCGTTAACTACCATTTAAAATAATATTATTATATTATTAGTGTGCAACGTTTGATTTCAAATAAATCCATTGTTGTGTGTCGGGTACGCCATCAAACATAACAAGACCATTAAAGTAAAATTAATATTTATCTAACAAATATTAATAAATATGAAAATGGATTATTATTTATTTACATGGATGTTACATACTTCCCACCTTGTGGGAATTGCCTCCTCGCTATTTTATTCTCTTATAAAATAAATGGGTGTGTTTATCCCTCATAGAATTTTCAGATTCCCACATTGTCTCTTTAACCATATGGTATTTCCATAAAACCTTCACCTGATGAATTACCATATTCCACAACACTTGCTCTCTATGGCCAAGAATCTGGACTAGTTGTTCCTCATAAGCGAGAATCTCTTCCAACTAAACTACGTCTCAGCTTAAACCATGAGATGGATCTGGCATATACTTTCTCAACATTGAAACATGAAAAACATTGTGTACCTGGGACAAACTTGGAGGTAATTCCACTCTGTATGCAACTGATCCAACTTTCTCCAGGATCTCATAAGGTCCAATGAACATCGGACTCAGCTTTCATTTCTTGCCAAAACGCATCACACTTTTCAATGAAGAAACATTTAGAAAAACATGATCACTTACCTCAAAAGAAATATCCTTCCTTCGGTTATCCGCATAACGTTTCTGTCGAATCTGAGATGTTCTCATGTGCTTCTGAATCCACTGAACTTTTTCTACCATCTCTTCTACAAATTCTGGTCCCATCAGCTTCCTTTCCCCTACTTCATCCCAAAAAGCTGGAGTTCAACACTGTTTACGATATAATGCCTCAAATAGAGCCATCTGTATACTAGAATGAAACTGTTATTATAAGAAAATTCAACCAAAAAAATATGTTGGTCCCAACTTCCCTTGTAATCCATTGTGCAAGCATGTAACATATACTCCATGGTCTTAATTGTTCATTCTGACTTCACATATGATTTTAAATGAAAAGTTTTACTAAAATTTAATTCATTACCCAAGGACTTCTAATGGCCTTTCCAAAACATAGAAGTAAACCTGGGATCACGATCAGATACAATGGAGAGGGGAACTCCATGTAACTTGAATTTCTCTTTAACAAACAACAATGAAAGTTTATCTAGAGGGAATTTTTCTTGAATAGGAAGGAAATGAGAAGATTTAGTCAATCGATCAACAATAACCCAGATTGCTATATTAACTCGAGATTTCTTTGGTAATACCGCAATGAGCAACATGGTTATATTTCCCAATTTCCACTCAGGCACCGGTAAAGACTGAAGAATCCATTTCGGTAATTTTCGCTCTACTTTAACATACTAACAAGTCAACCACTTCATAGTAAAATAATCAATATCTCATTTCATTCCATCACACCTATAATACTCCCATAGATCTATGTACATCATTGTACTGGCAGGATGAAATACAAAAGGGGAACTATGAGCCTCACATAACAACACAATCTTCAACTGTGAATCAAAAGGCACACATAATCTCTTCCCTAACCTCAAAACACAATCATTATCAATGTTAAATTCAGGTAACTTACCCTTTTGAACCATCTCTACCTTTTTCTAAAACTCATTGTCTTTCTTCTATACTTGCGTAATTCTGTCTGATAGAGATGATCTCACTGACACCTGAAAAAAAACATAAGAACTTCTTGCATGGACAACTTCTATGACAATGTTCATCAAATAAAAAACCAAAGGATCTCATTCCAAATGTATCTTGGTAAATGAAGCATTACTTTTTCGACTCAAAGAATCAACCACTTTATTTTATTTTCTCGGATGGTTATGAATTGTACAATCATAATCCCTGATTAATTCTAGTCATCTCCTTTGTCACATGTTCAATTCATTCTGAGTGAATATATACATTAAATTTTTTTATCGGTATATATTTCGCACTTTACTCCATAGAAATGATGCCACCATATTATTAAAGCAAAAACAACATCAGCTAATTCCAAATCATATGTTGGGTAATTTAACTCATGAGTTTTCAACTGACATGAAGCATAAGAAACTACCTGATCATTCTGAACAAGGAAACAAGCAAGTCCTTTCAATGAAGAATCATTGTAGATAACAAATTAACAATTTCTGGAAGGCAGTGCCAAAACTGGAGCATTCACCAATTTTCTTTTCAATTCCTGAATACAATCATAACATTATTTTTTCCAAATGAACATAACACCTTTTAGAGATATATTAGTCATTAGACTAGATAACCGATAATGATTTTCAACAATCCTCAAGTAATAACCTACCAAACCAAGAAAACTATGGATACCGGTTATATTTGTGGGTCTTGGTCATTATTCGACAACTTTTGTTTTAGCAGGATCAACATTTATGCCATTTTTTTAAATAATGTGACCAAGGAACGAAATTTGTTGTAACCAAAACTGACACTTTCTGAAATTTCCATATAGTATCTATTCTTTTAAGGATTGAATGATAACCCTTAAATGACTTTAATGTTCTTATTTACTTTTGCAATAAACCTAAATATCATCAATGAACACAACCACAAAATTTTCCAAGAACTGATGGAAAATTCTATTCATTAGATCCATGAATACAGCATGTGCATTGGTTAAAGCAAATTTCATAACTAAAAATTCATAATGTAAATATCTAGTATGAAACGTGGTCTATAGAACGTCTTCTTCTTTTACTTGCAAATGATGGTACCCCGAACTCAAGTCAATCATTGAAAAATACTATGCTCCATAGATCTGATCAAAAAAATCATAGATATGAGGAAAATGATACTTGTTCTTAATAGTGATGTTATTCAGTGCTCTATAATCAATGCAAAGTCTCATTGAACCAACTTTCTTTTTAGCAAACAAGATAGGATCACCCCATAGTGATGTGCTAGTTCAAATGAAACCTTTATCTAATAAATACTATAATTTCTTCTCTAACTCTAAAAGTTCAACTTGTGTCGTTCGATTGGGTGGGTTTTGAAATTGGATTAGAATCAGGAACTAAGTCAACAGTAAATTCTACTTCCCAATCATGTATAATACTAGGAAAATCATCAGGAAAAACTTAAAGATACTCATTTACCACTGGAACATCATTAATCTGAATAGTTCCTTTGTTTTCAACAATATGTGCAAGGTATCATTCATTTCCATCATTTACTAGTTTCTCATCTTCCTAATATTTTATGAAAATTGTGGGTTCATTCTTGTACACAAATTGTAAATATATCTGGAAAGAAACCTCTTTAGCTCTGCAGTCAATATTATCATGATAAAAAAAAGCCAATCCATGCCCAAAATAAAATCAAACTCTACTAGAGGGAAAACAATAAGGTTTTCTGGTACATTTGTTCCACACACAAGTATAGGAAGGTTCTTATAATTTCTTCTGGTCTCAAAGTTTCCCCTTAGTGTTTTGAAAATAAGTTCAAGATTCATATCTTGAGATGGAATTACCAATTCAGTAGAAAACTTCTCAGAAATGAAAGAATGTGTAGACCCTGAATCAAACAACACATTGGCATAATAAGAACAAAAAAATAGTGTACCTGATACTACATCATTTGATGGCCCAACATATGATGAAGTAGTTCCAAAAGATTTCACCACCACTTTATGCTTGTAGTCGGGCTCCTTTTGCTCAGTTGAGTTCTTTTTTAGACACTCATTTTATTGATGACCCATTTCATTACACATAACACATCTTATCGTTGGCTTTTCATTGCCTATATGGCCATATTCCTTACAGTTACGAGCAATATGACCTGACATACCACACCAAAAGAACTATCTAGACTTACATAAAAATTATGCAGGAAGCATTTTACCGCACTTATCACATGATGGATATATCGTTTTCTTACCTCCAGGCTTCTTTGATGAATTCTTTCCCTTTTCCTGCCAACTGGCCCTCTTATTTTGTAGTTTTTCAAAGAACACATGATCATAAGCAAACTCCATTTCCACCTTCTCAACACATCGAAAAAGTTTTTCATTAATTTTGAACTCACGATAAGCTAATGAACTTAGATACATTGGATTTAACCCTTAGTAAAAATGGTTGATTTTGCTATCAATATCTCTTATGAAATTTGGAGTATACCTTTCCATTCGAGTGAACTTTGCTTCATAAGCAGCCACTGAATCATCCTCCTGCCTCAAATCTAGGGATTTTTTCCATCCAAAGACGAACCACCTAAGGAAAATATTTCTCAAGAAACATACATTTGAATTCATCCCTGTCAATATCATCAATCTCCTCACTATCCCTGATATTTTTCACTATCAACCCCCACTAATTAGCTTCACCTTCAAAATGGTAAACAACGAGACTAAAATTTTGATGTTCTGAACACCCCATGACATTAAACATCTTCTCCAGTGCATTAATCCACCCTTATGTTTGCACAAGGTCAGATTATCCTCTGGATGGTGGGGGATGTTGCCTCATAATATTCTCCACTACTGAAAAGTTCCTATATGGTTGATTTTACAGATCCCATGTATGGAAACCCCACCATTTATAGCCTGATTCAACTATTCCATCACTGCAACAAACTATTCAGTTCTGATTCCGATTGTACCAAGTTATAGATTTGGAAGGTTGTTTTCCTCCTAATTTCGTCCCAAAATAGCTACAATTTTTCCTCTGCAGAAAACGATTCTAAACATAGAAATATCTTAGATGAAGAAACATGGTAATATTTAAATGCTATATTATTTCAATCATACCATAAATTAATTTATGGACATCAATTTAATAATATACTAACTCCAAAAGATGTTTAAACCGACCTTTGATACAAACTATAAGGACCCATCATTAAAACATCACATAATCATGAATTAAATAAATAACTCACATTGAGTATCTTTTCAGCTTTATAGTTTTAGAGAATTATTCCATAATTACTACATCTCAAAAGTTACAAAGTAGAAACTTCTACTCAGTTTCCATTTTTTTTATAAAATAAAAACTCTTGAAAAAGAGTCATGTCCAGTTCCATGTTTTAGACAGCATGAATTTCCATGATCCCATCCTTGACCCTATTCCACTTTATGTCATGTGAAAAACATTTCAAAAACATGGGATGAGCATAAAATTCCCAGTATGGAATACACAACGAAGGAAACTTTTAGTTTTTCAAAACAACAAGTAAACCCTGAATACCATATATAAGTAATTATTTTCACCTATATGAAGAATTCAATACACTTCACTGAATAAAATATAATTTCTTACCCTTTTGTAACCAAAAGATCACCATGAAACCCATATAAATAACACATATAATATAACGGTTACTAGGAAGATAAACATACTTAAATGGAATAACCATACGGTCGACTTCCACAGCTGTCACTAAATGGATTAGCCATACGGCTGACTTCCATACCCAATGCATTGGAGGATATAATGTTACCCCCCATCCTGGTTTATCATGACACCACCAGTCATTTGGTTTATCATGTAACCACCCATGAAATGTCTATGTACCATTATAAAATCATAACCCATACAACAAATATAATGGAATGAAAACATTTCCACATTTCAATCACAATATATCACTTAAATATATTGACAAAACAAATCCATTATCAAAAAAATTTCCAATATCAAAATAAATAATATAGTATATGGAATTTATTTTACCTTTTAAAAAAAATTACGGCCTGTTAAGGAAGCCAAAGATCAAGTAATACTTGCAGCGGTGGAAAGGCCATTGTCACCACGTATATTAAAAGAAACATTCCTTTTTGTCGTATAGTAAAATACTTCGTAGAAAAAGATTCCATTTTAATGAAATCAAAAGGTAATGGTTTTTATACAGTGTATAAATGAAATTCTTGTATTAAAACAAAATATGCCTCAATGAAAGGAGATTGAGACGAAGTCCCTTACCTCGTGTCATACTTTACTCGATCATTCTTTAATCTCCATAATAATAAAATAAAGTTAATTTCTACTTTCTTAAGAACCCTTTTCAAGGTCAGTATCCATTTTATATCACTTATTACCATTTTATGAACATTATGTAATCATTTATGTTAATAACGGTCATTTTGTCGATATTTGGTACTTGAGTCAAAAATAAACTTCTTATAATTACAAGGTGTTCATGCTGTAAAATATCCATTATATCCAGAATGATATTCATGATGTAGATATCATATATATCATATATATCCATTATAATATGTATTTATAATAGTACATAACATTTGATGGTAAGAAAAGAAATGCACCGATCATGGAGACGGTAAACCGTACGTACACATGAATGCTACTTTCATTTCTATTTTTCATTTAATGGAATGAAAACATTATTATATTGAGATAAATTATAATTCCAGTATAATATAATATATAATATTATTAACTCCATCCTTTATACGTCCCACATATGGCATTAATGATTCATATCACTTTGAGGGGGCGGTAGTCCGCACTTCCTAAAATGAAATTATCATCTTTACCCATTATGGAAACCATAAAGGTATTATATAAATGACAAGAAAAGAAGAATAATGAAAACATAAACATAATATATATCATATATAAATACAGTGACATCTTAATAGCCACCATGAGAGGCGGTAGGATATAATTGAACAATCATCATTTCATGAGGCAGTAGTTCACCGTCCACAGAAACAGTATTTTCACCACCAATTAGATGGAAGTGTGAGTAAGTGTAGCTCGAATAATTCTCATAAAAACATCCTAGTATATTTAATATACTGTTTTTGTTAGAAAGGAAAGGAATAAAAATAGTTTAGGTAGTTGGAGAAGGAAAATAAAATGAAAGAACATAGGAGAAGACATTACCTTTAAATCGGGTAACTCTTCTTGGTTTGAACCAAAAGGGTATCTTGAAGTGATTTATGCCTAAGTTAAGGCTTCTATGATGAAGATAGGGATATTGGGATATTATTTCAGTAGATTTTGGAGGAGACAAAGATCTTTAGAAGTGTTTGAAATGGGTAGGAAGTGGGGACTTTTTATAAGGGAGAGAAGGGGCTCTTGTGGAAAGCTTCAAAATATTATTTTATTATATAAATTTTTTCTATTTATAAAGGAATAAAAATAATTAACGTCGATGATAAGGTGGACCATTTTTGAAATAAAATAATCAAATAATAATTGGACAAGTTCTGGAAATTTTTTTATACTTGATCTTCTTACTTATTTAAATTATTCAATAATGGCCTAAACAATTCATCATCATTGTGTCATAAATAATTTTATTTATTTGACGTCTAAAAATTAAAAAAAAATTACCATGATGTAGTAAATCCATTTATATTTATAATGAATAGTTATAGTCAAATATATCAATTATTTAACCCCATGTAAATGTTGTTTTAGTAAAAAAATACATGTTTGTGGCATTTTTATTTTTATTTTAAATAAAAATGTATTAATGTCATTATCTTACCCGAGTGGCTCAATGGGGACCCAAAATTGACCCATGTTTTTTCTTGGTTGGCCAAATATCATCCATTAATGTTAGGACATGTGTAAAGCTAGTTTCATATTATTATAACATTTTTTTACCTTAAATTACACTAATTACCATTAGTCATGGTTAATAAAAGTCAAAAGTTACTATTAACCAAAAATTATTCTATTCCCATTGAACCATATTTTACATACTAATGACAACCATGTATGTATTATTTTTGAAATTTAATTCACAAAATGGTAAAATTTCATTTATACAAAAAATAGTGTTTTTAACTACCACTTAGTGGTTTCACTATTCATAAAAAATTGATGTTTTCAGAAAATTACCAAAAATTCACCATAAGCTATATTTGATATGCCAAATTAAAAAATTATGTCTCTTTTACAAAAATAAAAACATATAATTTTCATTAATAAATTGTATAATTAAATACCATTGAAAAAACAAATAGTGTGTTTTTAAGAAACAATATCTATCCAAAGATTAACATTTGTTTATGTCCAATTTCAATGTGAAATTAATTCCATTGACCAAAATTTGATTAAATGGTAAAAATATATTTTAATTACACATTTAATCAATTAAAAATATAATCTAACCATATCAACAAATTAGATTAAAAATGAGGTTTTTAATTAAAATACAACATTTTTCACTTTTCATTTAAAAAATGAACATTATAGAAAAAATAACAAAAACATACAAAAACTAAATTTTGATATCTCGATTATATAAAAGAATTTTATTTGGTCCAATAGAACGAATACGATTTACCATACCTATATTTAATGAGGGTTCTCCATCAAAAGGCGGTAAATCGACCTTTTAGTGATTATTAGAGTATTTATGCTTAAAATTAGATTCATTCGCATTTTAGGACTCTAAAATTTATTGGACAAATTTAAACAAAATTAAAAAATATATATAATCATATTTTAGTTATTTCTATTCATTCCCGCCAATACAATGTCTAGGCATTAACTACCATTTAAAATAATATTATTATATTACTATTGTGCAATGTAAGATTTCAAAGAAATCTGTTGTTGTGTATCGTGTATGCCATCGAAAATAGCAACACCATTAAAGTAAAATTAATATTTATTGAAAAAATATTAATATATATGAAAATTTCTTATTCTTTATTTACCTGGGATGTTACACAACTACCCAACCAGCAAACACAAACTACACCATCTCACAGCGGTGCCTTGCAACTCCCTACCCCAAACGGAAAATAAGGTCTATGTACCACTGAAGAGGTGTGGAGGTTGTGAGATAATAGGCTCAGTAGGATCACACACAGGTGTTACAAAACAATAATATATATAATAAATATTGTGTGCTCATTTAAAAATAAAAAATGGCATGATATGTACTAAAGTAGTTTTATAGAAAACATGGTAGAAATTTTATTTTTCCATAGTTCTAAACAAATGTAGTTATATCTGTTTCAGAGCATATTTTTCCATTTGAAATTCTATAAGAATAAACATTAATATAAAGGCTGACTCAGAAATCTAAGTAGTATGAAATAGAATTAAAAGTATCACAACAACATGGAATGCTACACTACTTGACCGTAGACTACACATACAACAATAATCAAGTGAAAAGAACTGATCCTATAAAAATGTCCCTAGGTAGCAGATGAATACATTATTATTAATCCCCCCAAAATGACAATATCAGTATTGTCGAAAAATGGTTCTAGTATATAGCATATGGGACCTTGTAAAACCCTTGTGACAATAACAAAACTATGGAATATGGCCTCAAGGTAATCCTTCCACCGAACTACACATGTTAAACCATTTTCTCTTTTTCACATTTCATTTCAATGCATTGATATAGATTCCAATGCATTTCAAAATCATGTTCAATGCATTGAAAACCTTACAAAACCATTTCACAATCAATTTTTCAAAATCCAGGGAAAACCCATTTTAGTTTCAAATCCCTTTTTCATACACACAAACAATCTTACCAATTTAATGAATCTATTTACAATGTAATCGAAATTAGGAACATTGTCATTGTCTTGAGATGGAACCAACTAACTCAATGTTTGGGTGACCCATGCCCGCAATGGAATACAATACCAATGAAACTGAACAAAATAAATGAAGGCCATAAAAACAAATTCACACATATTAGTATTGATCAAAATGTAAACAAGACTTGTCCGATGAAGAGAGGAATCCCACATACATCGAAGATGAATACATGTCGCACCACAACCAAGGAGGGAAAAGGCCTCTAGAACCATAACTCCCTATAGTTCTTGAAGAAGACCAAAAGAACCATCCAACTCACATCTATGTATATAATAACACAAAGGAAGGGTGACAATGTGATCAACCATAATGATGAACTACAAATGACACATACCCAAAGAGACGAATCGTTTATGCAATAAAGATCCAAAGATGATTATATCAATATGGAAGGAGCTGATACTGTAAAAATATCCTAGGATGAGTCTTGGGTTTAGGTCAGTGATTCCTAGGAAGAAAGGGACAAGAGAAACTAAAAACTAAAACACATTAACATGGCCATGAGACGGGTCATGATGTGTACCACTTGGTCACGTCCTATTGCATACACTAGATTAGTACACCAAAAAACCATCACCTGAAGTTAAAAATATTATATTTTAACCCTAAAAGATGTGAAACTCATGTAAACAATGTGTACATGCTCACAGAATGAATTCTCCATTCACGAAATTCAACCCGAAACAAGTTCATGATGTGCACCTCTATTGAATGGAGTGTACCTTTCTTACACATTGTATACCTTCCCTACATCCTTTAGAAATATATAGAAAACTATTTCTAAAGGCATTGATACAAAAGGGAGCATAGTATGTTGGAAAAACTTGCTCGATCATTGTAACTGTATGTTACAATTGTTCGATGATTTCAAGAATAATAATCCATAAATTGTTATCATATTTATACATCAAATATTCTTTGAAGACCAATCATGAATTATGGCTTAATTTAATGACATATGTCACAATAATGTCAATGGTAGGCCATACATACACATGAATAATTTTTCCATTTTCAACAATAATTTTAGTGATGAGGAAAGTAAGATAATAACATTCCATGTTGATAATAATATAATAATGGACATATAATTATATAAATAAAATTATTCATATCATTCATGTGGTATGGTTATTAAATGTGTGAGTCATATCACTTATTGAAGGTGGTTAACCACATTTATACAAATGTTGTTATCATTTTTCAATGAGGGAAAATGTAAGATCTAAAATGATTTATATTATTTTAAAAATGATAAACAAGTTAATTATATCTTAATAATTTCATGTACAATACATTTATTTGTCCTTTATTATCATCCTTGTAATGTGTTAGTGAATAATAAAAAACATCACTTCATGAGGTGGTAGTCCGTCGTACACACGAGCGACGTTACCGTATCCCCATATGTAATGGATAGTAAAAAAATTATATATGATATATATAATCCTAAGGTATTTTGATGATATATATAATTTAAATAAATCATCATACATAATTTTTAGGAGTGGAAGAATAAAAATTAATTACATCTGTTTGCGAGGTGGTAGTCCATCGTACCAACAAAAAATGATTTTGTAACCCATATAATATAATTTTAGACATTTTTAGGTTCTTACAGTAACATAAAACGTCTAATTATATATATAATACTGATATTATTATGTAATAAATGTATAATAATAATTTAATTAGGTAAAGGAATAAATTAAAAAAAATTCATGTTGATTAATTCTACATCTTCTTTGAGTATCGTCCTTTTGTTTCCAACAAAATCCTTACCTGATTAGATTTATGACAAAATTAATGATTAAAAGTTTATATGTGAAGTGATTTAGGAGTGATTTTATAAACCAATAAGGTTTTAATTCATTAATAAGAGTAGAGATGGGTGGCCTTTTGTATGTTATTTGAGTGGAACACTTGAAATGTTTTGGAATAATGAATTCCAATGATGATTTGATTAGGTCTCATGGCTCCAACTATAACTACATAGACATTTTAAATGATATTGGTTTCTTGAATAAATATGTTTTTATATAATATTATATAAAATAATTATAAAAAAAATTATCCCTATAATAAGGTTCATTACATTAGTCATCTATGAAAATAATAAAATTGACAAACATTACAACTAGGCACATAATATAAAACAAAACAGGAGATTTAAGATTATGTGGATTAGCCATATCTTATTGAATCTTAACCCCCCCAAGATATTCTATATAGATAAAACAAATTATTATTATACGAATAAACTTATTATGAATGGACAATATATCCTTAAGAGACAATGAAGTGGGTTTTTAGTGAATGAATGAAATAATATTTGTATGTTGTAAAGGGAAATGTTATTGTTGGGATTAGACCATTATATTACGGTTTCTCAATATGAATATTGGTCAATGTGTCTATTTTTCAATGTGAGTATTGTAAACTATACCTCTAGTTGACTATTCAACCATTAAGTTTGTGTTCACATTTAGTAATGACATTGGATTATTGATAATGAAAGAAGATTAATGGCCTCAACATGTATACTTTCCCTCTTTGAATCCCATCTTTGAGAATATGGGTGTGAGGTATCTTCAATCTTGTTATACATAGACCACAACATAATCCAACCTTAAAAAATGATTTTTTCATGAATAATATTATGGGAGTTTTTTAGTGGATATCACTACTCGATCAATTTTAGTCGAGGCACCCCTCAAAACTACCTCCATCGCACCCCAAAACCTCAGGGTATACGCTGGTGTAATATGTGGATATGTGTCAATAATTTTATTATATAATGTTTAAATTAATTTTTATAAATAAATTTTTATTACATATATTTATTTTAATAGTGATTTTCTTAAAAATATATATGTTACATTGTATGGACATAGATAATTAGAATATTAGGCACAAATTAAAAATATTTTAATTTTATATGATAATGTATAATTTTTTTTATTAGACCTAGGTACACTGACAAATATTATCAATGAAATATTTTTATAAAACACTTTTATTTAATCAATAAATGATAAAATAATTATATAATGTCCCAGATAATTTATTAATTACTATCTGAAATTTGAATATATCACAATAAGCTTCTTTTTTACATTAAATAAGTATTTCTATATTTAAAAGTAAAATTTATCACATTTATAGAAAGTTCATGATAAAATAAACCTAATTTTAGAAATCGTCATGTTGAAATTCGGTTAAGGTGATTTTATGAGAGATTTTATAATATGCGTTAAATTTTTCATGAATGGTAAAAATATATTTATTTAGGGTTTTAGTAAATTTTATGACCTAAAATTTACATCATCATTATTTAATAAGTAATTTAAAAATTCCCAGAGAAAAACCATTATTTTATTAATAAAATATATTATAATATATTTTGTTCAATTTTTTAAACTAGATGTTACATTCTAAAGTCAAAATATGAAATATTTATTTTTAACAACATAACTTTTCGATTAATTAATTTCCCATGCCAAATAAAGTATTGATTAATTATCATTGGATATAGAGGAATAATTTATTATAAAATCTAACCCAAATTTCCAATACAATGACAATAGACAATGGGTAATACAATGGTTTTACTTTTTCCACAACCAAGTTTTCCAAGATATATATATATATATATATATATATATTAGTGAAAATATAATCCACTTTTGCTAAAAATGCCTACCCATTTACCCATTTCAATTCACATACAATTTATCCTCTATAATTTTTTTGGTTATTTTTACTCCCATTGAGTCCCCCCTACGGTCCACTCATTCCCCCATGGTTCCATTCTCTTGTTTTAGGAACAATTATTCAATTTTAAGGGAAATATACACTTCAATATTCCATTCGTGTGTCCTTTTTATAGTTGCCTTCTAATTTCATAGAAAATTAATATATTTGATTTTTTTATTATCCCATTACTACATGAACTATATTTGATCAATTTTATATCCCCCCCCTCATTTGATGGTTTTCTAAAACCATGTATTAAAACGATCATAAAATCATATTTTCTTCTCAAATTTTCATTTTTTACATAAGATATTATTTATTTTATGAATATAAAATCCTATTTTATATTCAATTATTATAAATCTATATTTAAAAACTAATTCTTATTCATAGATTTATATTTATGAAACCCACATTTCCATTAATTGGTTAGAAATAATGTGTTGATCATGTCATTAAACTCTTTAATATGCCATGATTTTGATAAGAAACACATTATATATCGACCATTGGTTATTTATGAAATGAATTTTTCTAATCTATGTGTATCACATGAAATTAAGACATATGAATGGTGATCCTTGATAGAACTCAAATACATT
Organism: Viscum album; assembly: GCA_963277665.1. Taxonomy (NCBI): domain Eukaryota; kingdom Viridiplantae; phylum Streptophyta; class Magnoliopsida; order Santalales; family Viscaceae; genus Viscum; species Viscum album. The sequence continues at coordinate 1,442,643,357 of OY728151.1, read as the reverse complement.
GGGTAAAAAATTTAATCACTATAAATAGAATGCTTTGTGTTACACTGGTGAATAACAATGGTAATTTTAATTTACAACACCTTGGTGGAAAAACATGATGACATAATTTTGAATGTATCTTTTAAATGTAGTTTCCACATTTCAATGTTATGATCAATGTTCTTATTATTATGATGTTCCTCTTTTTCTTGCCTTATCCTTACGTCTCATTTTTTTTATCTCCTAAACACATTCTATTTGTCTCCCTTTATTATTCCATTATTAGGATTCATGGTCACACCTATTCATTTTTTTATTCCCCATGATATGAGAAATAATAAAATTTAAATATTGTGAACCTGTGAAGATTAATTTCATGTTGTGTTAGAATAATTTTTCTTTTTTTTTCGGGTATTATATACAACATTTATAGTTAAAAGAAGAAAAGATCAACTATTTTTTAAAATGAAATGAAATGTTTTGTTTTAAAAAGGAGGGATTACATAGTTGGTATCAAAAATGTTTTTATTCTTTATGGAAATTAGGAATTGATATCATTAAAAACCCATAGGGACATGATTATATATATTAAAACATATTCGTATTTTTGTGATGATCTATGTAATTTGTTTCAGAAAAAAAAATACATCCTATTTTGGATATTAATAATCGTATATGGATTTTTTATAGATATATCTAGTTATAACACTTGAAAACACTACATTAGGATAGAATGAAATGGGAATAGATTCACGACATTGGGACCTATTTCACTCCTAGTTTGACACTATTGGGGGATATTTTTGGTTTAATATAATCTTTTTATGAACCATTATAATATATATATATATATGGAATTTATTATCATAAGAGATTAATAACATATTTAATCATGATACATTAAGTCACAAAATCTTTTAAAATTATAAGATTCATAAATGTAACACATTTCTCAATAAGATTTTCATATTTTAGAAAAATATTGGGATATAGGAGGAACCACATAAATGATAAGAGAAATGTATGATGCATTGAAATTGTTATAGTGGATGATGGAAGGAAAAATTCATTACAATAATTAATCAATTAACTCGATTTTTTAATAATAAAATTTTTAAAGTTGAGAAACTTAAATCAACTCAAATGTAAAAAAATTCTATTTATTCTTTATGCATCAATGATCACCTTATTTTCATAGATCGACATACAGATTGATTGTTTAACAATGGATATGCTCTATATAAATTATTATTTTGGTACTCCATTGATTGAAGAATTATAATGTAAATGTCCTATTATATAAGTTATATTTAGATGAGGAAAAGTAGTGGACACCAATTAAAAACACAAATAAATGAAGGTAGATTAATTAATTGGATGGAGAGGAGTTCAAAGGAAAATTTTTCAAAAAATACTTCACCCCTTTGAACTGAAAAATGATGGGGAATTAATTATTTGAATTGATTTAGAAGTAAAATGAATTTTTGGGATGTAATGAGATGAAATTTAAATAATTTCTCAATACAAATATATCATTTTGATGGATCCTAACAGAATGTATGATAGATTATTCAGTGGATGATACCTCATCCATGAAGGAATATAGAAAATAAATACTATGAAATCTATGAGGAGATAGTGCTAAGTTTTATGAATTTTGATTTGGAGAATGGAGTGATAAAATTCTCCCACAGATTTGATGAAAAGAAGATATCAATGGTACCATACTCAGGGAGGAACATTGATAATGGAATAAGAGGAAATAATGTTCAACATCCCACATGCAAATAATTTGGGAAGAACGATTCAGGGAACTTCATAATTCAGATTGGAAAGATCATCATTCAAGGTAGTGATTCCTATATTTCTAGGAACTATTATATTTTGGAGAAACCTCAACATATGTACAATAATTAAAAAGAGAATATGGTGCAGGCTCAGTTAGAGGATCAATATTTATTGTGTGGAAAGTTTGGTAACATTTCCAATAAATTTTCAAATTAGAAGAAAATGGAGGGAACTTCAAATAACCCCAAAATAGGTTTAGGGATCAATGTTAGCTATTTTCTATCTTGATGGTATATGTGGAGGCTTTGAATGATGTAGTGGTCATTACACTCATTAATTTCTCAAATACAAAATGTAAATTTTTTTATTCAGGTTATATATAGTATTAAATTTCTTCTATCTTTACAATGAATACTGAATCAATCCAAGAAGTGCAATATGTCCAGTAATTAATCAAGTCTACTTGAGTAATATCCAACCATAAACAATGTTTAGAAACTATACAATTATCATTGGAAAGTATAATCTCAACCTAAATCTAGTAGTCCCTCCCATTTTGGAATACGACACTATACTAGGGATGAAATGGATATATAAGAATAATACTTATATAAAATACAGAATTAAGGTAATTTCATCATACTTGAATGGTAAACAAATATATACTTATTAAAGAGATATATATCATCTTTGTCATTGTCTATAATGACCACCCATAACATTCTTCATCGAGATGATCAGTGAAGAGGTAGAACGAGAATATGGGATAAAGATTGAGAATGTCTCAATTGTTCATGAATACATTGATGTATTTCCTAATGAGTAACATTTTCCTCCCTCAGATAGAGAGGTAGAGTTATCTATTGTGTTCAAACTTGGATCCATGTTGATATCAATAACACCGTATAGGATGGAAAATATGGAGTTGGAGAAATTAATAGAAAAACTTCTATATATTTTAGAGAAGGTATTTATTTGACAAATTATGTCATATTGGGGATCCCCTATTCTAATTGGGAATATAAATGATGGATCAATTTAGTTATTCATTGGTTATAGAGAACAGAAAGGGATCATTGTGACAAAAAATTCCCCTCTCCCGTGATTTGATAATTTATTTGATCAACATGATGGGGGAAATAATTCTCCAAGACTGAACTATGATCGAGGTATCATCAATTAGGGGAAAACAAATATGATATTTCCAATAATTCCTTCTAATAGAGATACATGCATTATGAGTATTTTTTTATTCCCATCATCTTCCCTAATATTCTGCTTATATTTATATAATTTATGAATTGGTTCTTCATGGACTATCCTGATAAATTCTTACTAGATTTTATGGATTATATTATTATATATTCCAAATGATTAAAGGATAATGAGGCTTATCTATGTGATATGTTGGAAACCATAAGTAAGGATAACCTATTAAGAAAATTTATAAAATGTGAATTCTATATATATCATGCCTCATTCTTGTTGATCATTATAACCAACGATGGAATATCATTTTATCTTGCTAATAAAAAGACAATATATTATTTGATATATTCAAAAATAGTAACAAATTATCATATATTCCTTCGTTTATAAGGATATTATATAATGGTTTTGAAAAAATAATGAATTTTTAATCCACTAAACAAGTTAACTCGAAATGGGGCTATGTTCATCAAAAAAAGCCATGTGAATAATGTTTCCAATAAAAAAATAATATATTGGATTCTATACCATTGTTGACACTACCATATATTAGAGTAGGATTCCTTATTTATAGAGATTCATATATGAAAGTGATTTGGTGCATCACCTTGAAATATTTGATAGACATTTCTTATTCTCCTCGACAGTTGACACCACATAAGAATATTTATCTTATGCCTGTCATATAGTGAGATGAATTTATAATTTCATAGAATATATAGAGAGAATATATTATTCTATATAAATGTTATATATACATAGACCACCAAGGTTTTAAGAATATTAACAAGAATAATTAATTGAAAATGAGAAAAAAAATAAGCTTGGAACATCTTAAAAATAATGATTATTCAATTCAATATTACACCTAATAATAAAACAAATTTGATGTGTAATTAAGTATGAAATATAATTTTCTTCTGGAAATGATGAGGAATCATGGAGATCTATTGACGAAGGACCTAGTAAAATGTGATATGGAAATATAAGTGAAGGGATATCATCATCCCAATAAAAAATTATTTCACAGATATAATTATTAGAGAATACATATAAATCTCAATGGGGAATCATTTATTACCATAGAAGTTAAAGTCTCTGAGGAATGAAATGTTTCCTGAGTTAAATATCGATCAACAAGGTGTACAAAAATTTAGTATAGGGTTATATATACAATCTATCAAAGAGATAAAGATGAATCTTATGGATTAAGATCATATCACTATGTTCTCTATACATACTGTATGAATTAAAATGAATAAAGAACTTTTTTATCATTATTTGTGGGATAATAAGAAATGGGAGATTTTGGACTACAATTCATGGTGTTTTTTATGATATCAAGTGAATGTGGGGTGAATAATACCTAATGGGGTACCAAAACCACTTCCCAAAACAGAAGGTAAGTAATAAGATATCACTTTAAACATCATCCTTGGTCTCCAAATAACATCCAATGGAAACAAGACAATATGGGTTATAATGGATCCCCTCATCGAAACATCCCATTTTATCACTATTCCTGTAGATTTGCATCTTGACTAACATTCCATGAAATACACAAAGAACATGGCGAGGTTTCATGGGGAAACACTTTCTATAATTTTAAATTTTTATTTATGGATCACATCTAAATTATATTAAAGTCTCTAAATTCATAGAATACTAAATTGAATTTTGGTAAAAATTATAACCCTCAAACTGATATCCAAAATTAAAGGACATTCTCACCAATGAATACATGATGATAATAGGCTCAATGTAATTTAAAGGTGGATGGGAAAAACACCTCCCATTAGTAGATTTATAATACAAAAAATGAATCCACTCGAGTATTGAGATGGATCCATATGATGCTATTTATATAAAGTGAAGTAGAATTCCTACCTAATGGGATGAAGTTGGTGAGTGGGAATTTCATGGCCCTGATATTTTTGAAGTAATGAAAGTAAAATTTTTTTCCATCTGATAACATTTAATGTTTTTTAGTGTTGTCTGATGATCTATACTGAAAATTCTCAAATGGACATGGAGTATGATGTTGGGGCAATGTTTTCCTTCGAACATCACCTTGTTAGAGAGTCGAGTGATTTGAAATTAAAGGGTATCTTATTCTTAGAGTCATTGGACACCATCAAATATTTAATCATATAGGATTAGTGGTTTATTATCTCACACTTCATCCAAACATATCTCATGTTCATGATTTATTCTATGTACCTTTCTTGAAGAAATGGAAACTAGATCCCTCTCATGTACTGAATCTAGAGGCGGTACAACTAGAACATGACCTCTCATATGAAGAGAATACAATGGAGATAATAAACCATATAAAATGTTTATATGAAACAAGAATATCCATATTTTCATTGTTATTTTGATGAAACATCAATATGATTAATTTGGGTGAGAACTATAGTTTTCAATGAAACGTATGTAGCCTCAAATTTTCTCAACTGGTAGAATGATTTCATATTTTATGGATGAAATTTATTAAGGGGATGTTAATATAACAACCCATACTTTTTAAATGATATTTTTTTCTTATGTTACTGTTTCTTTGATATTATATATTAAAAAATAAATTCAAACCCAAAAAAATAATCTAATTAATAATTATCATTACCTTAAACATCTATGAAACCAAAGAGACTTTCAAGTATTACAACTAGAAAAAAAATATAAAATAGGACTTCTAAAATGGGAATGTATGGATCACCCCAAAATAATAAAATAATTTCCCCCAAATAAAATTATATAGAGACAAAGAAATATTATTCAATATATCAACATATTATGAAAGGAAAGTATAATGTTAAGTGAAATTGTGGTTATTTTTAAATTAACGAATGAATTGGTATTAATATGGTATAAAGTTAAATGTGACCATTGGGATTCAACTGTCATATCATAGTTGGTCAATATGATTTTTGTTCAGTATGATCAATTGCCAATATGACCTTTCCTAACTACACCCTTGGTTTATAATATTACCCTTATGATTAATGTTTACAAGTACTAATGGTATTGAATTATTGATAAATAAAGGAGATTTTATTGCTAGAACTGGTAGAGTCAGGTCGTTTGAAGCCCATTTGTCAGAAAATATGAGGGAGATATCATTTCTGGGTTTTACCAATAACTAATCCCAATTAAATCCTCCAAAGGTGAATCATGAATGAAATATCATAGGGGTTAATTACAAGTATGTATAGATTGCAAGTCGGTCGATGTTAGCCGAGGAACCCAATGAAACTACCCCTATTGAACACCTTACCCTCAAGGTGTATTTGGGTTTAATAAGGGGTTATATTTTCAAAACATAGTTTCATAATGTGTAAATTACAATTATGAATAAAATTTTTCTTAAATTAATTCCCCTATAAATACTTTTTCTTAATAAATATATATGTTTTATTATGTTGAATTTGATAATTTGTTTTTTAGACCGAAATAAAACACAATTTATTTTTTCTAGAAAATATAAAAAAATTATAATAAACCAAGTTATTATAAATATTATTTATTAATAAAATATTAATTTAAAAACATTATTTATAATAATAAATGATAATAATTTTTTAATGCCCTCTGAATTTTTTTATAATCATTAGAAATATGATGGTGCCTTAAAAATTAATATTTTTAAATAAATAATTATTTTTATATTTTTGTTGATTGAATTTGTAGTAATTTTCTAAATACATTATTATTTTCAGAAATAGTAAAAAATACATTTTATGGTTTTATAATATTTATGACATAATATTAATTTCATCTTGATTTAATAATGATTTCATCAATATCTAGGTCCTAAAATATGTTTTATATTAATATTCTGTATTTTAATTGATTTAATTTAATTTTTAAGTCTGTATTTCAATTTCCAGTGTCTAAAAGTGTACCATGGTTTTTAATAACATCACTTTGTTGAATCATTACCTTTTCATGACAAAATAAGTATTAAAAATGGTTTTTTGTATCATAGGAATAATGTATCATAAAGTTTTACACATATGTTAAATATAATGAAAGGAAACATGGGTATTCCAATGGTTTTGAATTTTCCAAAACCACGTTTTCAAATGATGTTTTTTCAAAATTATTAAAGAAGTCCTCCAATTTTTCTATAAATACCCACTCATCACACCGTTTCAATTCAATCCCAATATTTCCTCTATGTTTTTTTGTTATTTTTCTAATCAAGGAGTCTTCAATTGTTTTTTAGGGCCCTAATGTTACATCCCCATGTTTTAGGAATAAGTCTTAAATATAAGAGAAATCTATACCTCACTTTTCCATTCAAGAGTCATTTATGATGTATACCTACCAATTTCCATGAAAATTCAATTTTTTATAGATTTTGTTATAAAATTAATACATGAATTGTTTTTTATCAATGGGAAACCATTTTCCCATCCCATTTCACGAGTTTATAAACCCATATTTTACAACAGTTAAGCTGCTAAATTTACATATCAAATTTCCCTCTTTTACATAGAAAATTTTGATTAGCATTTTATTTTAATACACAAAATTATATTACATTAAATTGGAATTCAAAAATATTATTAATTTAACAGTGTTTCAGTTATATACATATAAGAAACACACATTTCGTTTCATAAGATAAAAATCATGTAATGGTCTTGCTATTATGTTCTTTTCCATACCAATATTTTGATATGAAAGTCATTATTTATTCAAAAAAGATAATTTTTAAAATAATTTATTATGATTTATGTGGATCAATTGAAATTAATACATTTTGAGGGTGTTCTATTATAGTTACCTAATTCAATTTGTAAAGAATTTAATCTCTATAGATGCCATGTTTTACGATACCTTGTTGAATAAACTTGGTAAATTTCATTTACAACACCGTGGTGTTAATCCTTGGATATAGGATAATGAATGATTCATTGAAATGTTATTGAAACATTTATATTTCATTATAATTTTTAATAATAATATTATTATTATTTTATGCCTCTCTCTCATGACGTATTGTTGTGCATCATTTTCATTATGATATGTCTCATGATCACATGATATATGTCTCCCTTTCTTATTACCTTATTAGGATTCATGCTCACACCTTTCCATTGATGTATGTCCCTAGTATATGATATTTTTTAAAATTAACAATTATTTCACATATTATTATGGCTTTGATGTTGTATTAGTGGAATGTTTGGTGTTGTCATGTATTATGTAACTTATTTCCAAAAAACTAAACATGAAAAGATCTCCATATTATATCTTATAATGAAATGTTTGGTAATAAAAATGTGGGATACCATACTAAAAATGGACCATTATTGATCTAATAATACATATGTTTGTATTAGATCCAAAAAAATCCATGTTATAAATGTTTTCTGTTATTTTTAGCCTTTAAAATTTTTTAAAACCCATGGTAAACATATATTTATCCTATCTATAGAAAATAATTTTTTTTCAAATCTCCCAAAACATTTAGTTCATCATACAATATAATAAAAATAATTCATGTTAAAAATATTGATTTATTTTATCTATATTTCACTCACATATACAGAAAATTTTATTTTAAAATGAATCTCATAGACGTGACAGGAAATATTTCATTTTAATGTGAAAATTTTAGAATGTTTATAATGTTATAATATAAATTTTCAACATAAAAACTATATCTATCAACAAAATTATATTAATAAATATATTATTTAAGTAATTTCAAAAAATAAAACTATAAAATAATATATCATTATAAATGAATTAAATGAAAAGAAATATTTCAATTAAAATTTTGTATTTCAACGTATAATTAAAAAATGAATATTTATAGAAAGAAATCGATATGAGAAGATTATTACATGAGGACATCAAAAAATAATTTTTTTTCCAATTAAATTCTATAATTTAAAAAAAACTAATATTATTCCCAAAAAAGGGGACAAATTGATTTCTAAAAAAATTAATTTTTATGAATCAAATTGAAATTATTATTATCTATTATATAGAAAATAGATATGATTATTTTTAAATACATTTTTGAATATATTCAATATAAATTTAATTAATATCACTTGAAAAATTATTAGTTTATATTTTGAGGTAAAAATACTTGATTTAATAAAAAAATTATTCAGAAAAAGGTTTCCATTATTATCATGTAGTTATTATTTTCATTTATAAAAAATTTTCTCAGAAGATTTATTTTTTTATAAATTTATATACCCTATTTTTCTGTGACCTAGATAATTCTATTCGCATCCACCAATCTAATATCACTGTGAAAATTATCATATAATAATGTTTTAATAATATGACATGTTTCTATTAAACTCTCTGTTGTGTATAACACAATACAAATGCATTATTGTGTGTAATGAAAGATAAAATATGTATTCAATGTATTTATAGATTTAAAAAAGATTAAATTAATATATATATCCATATCAAAAAATAACACTGTGTTATATTCTATCCCACATAAAATAAGTTTCTCTATTGGGATTCATCTCATTCATAAAATATTCATCATTAGAAATAATATATCATAAAAATTCACATCATATAAATAAATTATAAATATTCATTTAAAATGGAACATTAGAAACATTTTGGTTACCTATATTATCTTATAAATAGGTTTCCATATAGGAGAACATTTGATGGAATAAAATATTTCAACATTGAACAATGCATAAATAATAACATTGTTATAAAAATCCCTAATCATATAAAAGTTGGTGATCCATAGAGGGTTAGTATCCATAAACCATAAACCTGTTTTTTAGAAAGGTCATTGATAACCATAAACATAGTGATAATAGTGAAAAAATAATTTCAACATTCTTTTCAATATTTTTAATAATATTCTCAAGAAGATACATATCCTTGGCTTTATTCAATTTCATAAGAACAATCATTCCCTTTGATTAGTCACTGATAAATTTACACTTCCTCTACTAATAAAATTCATTATAGTTAATTTTTAATATCTAAATAAAAATTCATTTTTGAGATCCATAGAAAAAATGATTATTCATTCTTTGTATCTTTATATATCATCCTAATAGATTGGTTAGCACAGGTCTCCAATATGTATAATTATTTTTATAGGATGTAATATATTAATGAATAAATCCTTTACCAATATTAAAATTAATCCATTAAATATTAAGTATCACATATAAAACATATAAATGATTAAAAAACATTAGAAGTAATTTCCTTAAATTTATAAAATGGATATTTCATTAGTATCTCTAAAACATGATGTACCTATTCATTCTAAAATACTAAATAATTAAGTACTTTAATAATGTATTCAATTAAAACATGGTAATATCCTGAATTACTATTTTTCAATTTTGAAAACATATTGTATTCTTCTTTCCTTAAATAAAAAATAGATTACTAGTCATATTACATAAATCCAAGAATTCAACAAACTCCATTAATGAAATAATAAACCACATTGTTAAAAAACACTATTTAGATCCAAGGTGATTTGTGCTATCCAATTTATATTAACCAGAAAAATAATATCTATATCCCAACATCATTATATTAACATTATGAATATATTAATATTTTCCTTTCCATTAATCAAGTGTTTATAATAAATATAACCTTTTTAATAAATCAGTATTCTAGGATAACAATGTCATGCAAAATATTCATTCAAATCCCTAATGAAGATATTATAATGAAGAACAATTATAAATTTCATAATTTATAAATTAAATACATAAATACATCAATAATATAAAAAACTAATCAAACCATTTTGTTGTATTTATCATCATAATCCATAATACCTTCTTCCTTTAATATTTCATTTACAGTCTCTTCATCATAAAAAATCATTATTCAAACAGCTATTTTGATTCCCTTCAGAATAATTTCCCATAAAATATTTATTTTCATAATTCCAATACATTAAAAATTTCTAACATTAAACCATCGATAATCTATTGGTGAGAATAATATTCGCATTGATTGTGTTAACTGAAAATTTCATTTCTACAAAGTAATTACATGACTTGTGTCATTCACCTCCACACATGTAACATATTTCTTTAATACGAGACATTCACATTATTTCTTCTTCCCATATTCAACAAATATAGTGAATTGAATATTTTTTTCAACATTTCCTCCATTACTCTATATATTTTTGATCTCTATCATTCCATTTATTTAAAAGTATGAGAGCTGGTTAAGGGGAATATTTTTAATCATATGTTGTGATTTGTTATTAGGCATAAAACTAATATCCTTTAGCCTATTAATAATTACATAAGGCTACCTATCCGAATATTTTCCCTCACATTCAATGAAATCACAGAACCTTCTGGATCATACCATTAAAAACCCCCAAAATTAATGTGTGAGAAACAATAATCATATTGGAAAACCAAATAATAATGGAATAAATAAATTATATTATATACAAATCATTACAACTTATTTACAATCTGTGACACTTCAAAATTATCCTAGGTTATTAACGGTCATTAAATATTTGAATAATTCATGTTTTTTGTAAAGAGGTTATGAATTTTCAAATAATATCCCTTGATATTGTCAAACCAAGTGTGTATTAGTCCCCTTTATCATGCACTGGGTGATGATCAAACACATCTCAATAGACCCTATTCAAATTTATTATCAAGAGGTACTTTTGTTATAGAGAAACATTGACATATAGATTCTATAAGAGATTAAATTTCTTGGAATCAACAATACATATACTCTACCATTGTTCTATGAAATTTTCTTATACATTGATTCTTAGTTAAACTTGTCCTTATAAAAATACATAAAAATATACATTAAAATATATCTTTGGGTCTCACAAATTTTCTTCTCATCTTATTTTCTAATGGTTAACTAAAGCATTTCTCTGATATAGACTATAGAGCCTCTTGCTACTCATCCATAAATATTACATGTTTTTAAATGAATATTAAATAAATTTCATAAACACATTCATGGGAACTCTAATATTTTAGTGTATTTTAGTACTAGGTAAACAATATTATATATTGAAGAATAATGTTCAATATTTCTGAAAAATATCTAATTACATAGTAGTTCTCTTAGGATGACACCACCAACTAAATTAATTATAACATGGGGAGGGAAACATAGGAAATAGTGTGCTCAGATTCTAATTACGGCTATACATAATAGAAATAAATCTATGATCATATGAAATAATATGATAAGTATAAGTGTGTTTGATCTTCAAAATTACTTTTGAAGTTCATAATTGAACCATCATAGGTCATAAACTTGATTTATGGCATAAAACATTATCATTTTGGAAAAACTTGTTCCTAATGGTGATAAATCATAATAAATAAGTCATGTAACAAAATATCGTGTCTTAAAATTGGGTTTTAATCATAAATATTGAAAAGATTCATACATCAAGGTAAAATAACATGATAATAAACATATTCGAGAAAGACTCATCACCTCTTTCCCATTATAGAGATGGGCACACTTATTACCCATAGTGGACAATGAAAAAACAATTTCCCCTAGTTGATCGAGACCCATCTACATCCTATTGCGGATAAGGAAACACCTATTTACCATGGTGTACCATGCCCATTATACTATTTCATAGTCTTATCTCAAGGGATATATTGAATTACCTAGTGAATTGGAGAGATATATTTGTCCCACATTTCACACAATTAATTTCATATGTTTGTTTCTAGGAAATCATTAGAAATTGATCATATCATAACCCATTATATGAAATATGATTCAAAATAACTTTATCAAATAATAGAATGAAGAGATAGGTTTCATAAACATTTCATCATTTTATTATTATATTATCTATTGAGAATGAAATGGGTATCATAATAATAATATCATATATTAATCTAAGAAAGTGAACTGGATTTCAGAAATATCATTCCATTGTAATCATAAACCCTTCATATAAGGAATAATAATTTTATCCATTACTAATATCACACAGAAAAAAAAATTTATCCCAACAGAATTTATCAGATATTAGGAATTATTTTCAAATATAAATCACTTGGGAAGTATTGAGAAAAATATACATTTTATTTTAAAATAATCTTGAAAACATAAACCAATTTTTAAATTCCGTTCCAGGAAAATAAACATGAACACGTATAAAAGAATATTTAAAAATAAATTAAAACATTTCTTGATGAAAATATAGATTCCACATTCAAAAAAAATTATAACATAAAACATTGTTAAAATTATTTCCTTTTACATTGAATGTAACCATGAGAATTTATATGGACTCATCAAATAACAATATGTTCATGATGGTTTGAAATTATCTTCATGTCACAATTAAACTATTCATTTCACATTTTCAGTAAAATCTATGTAAGAATTGTTTTTAAAAATGAAATAATGATTAATTTAAAACACTCATTTAAAAGTAAATCATGGAAAAAATGGATTTAACAAATCAATTTTTTTAAAATAATAAAACCCTTATTTGAAGGAATTTTATAAAACAGGGATTATAAAAAATTATATTTGACAAAAAATATGGTTTTTATAAAAATAACATTCATTTTAAAATATTAAGTACATAAATAGTGGATCATTAAGGGAATGCATTTATTATCTTGAAAAAACTATAGAAAAATAAAATATATGCATTTATTGAGAATTGGATATTCATATTTAATCATCCAATGAATAATCATGAATACTCTCGATAAACAATATGATTGTAACATAAATTCATTACCATGTTAGAAACATTGAAGCATAAAATCGTGAAGGAATATAATAAAAAAAATTAATGATTATAAATAAAATTATTATATTACATGTTGAATAGGTTATATATACACCTTTTATAATAAGATAAGTGAACAATATAATCTTATGTCTTAATAAATTCAATATGAGAACAAATTCACTTACATGTTTGGTATTTTTTGAACCGTAATCCCATTGAAAGAGAGATCATTAAATGGATAGGTAAATACCAATAATATTAAGTATAATAATAATATAATACTTTCATGGGCATTATATAAACCCCATATAAGAAACACATTGTTAATATGGCATGTGTGTGATTGAAAAAAAAGTGAGATGAAAATCATTTACCTTAAGATAGAACATTCATCATATAGGTTCAAACATTATGTACAAAACATATATTTCTATTATACATACATTAAAAATTTATTTATATATATCATAAAATATATTATTTTATTATGACCTTTTATTACATATTTATCAACAATTCCATGTTAATGTTATATATTAGGTAATTACCTAATTTTTTTCCATATATGATTTGATTTGATAATTTCAGTCCAAATTTATTTTTCATGGATACTTAATATGAATAATAATAAAAATTATTTTATTATCATAATTAGACCTAAGTCATTTTTTTAATATAAGGAATGAAATATGGATTTGTGAATTGAATTACATTATGATAAATGAGACATTAGGTCATATGTAAACATAAATATTGATTCCATTTTCCAACGATAATTATGGAAATCTTTTAAGTTATATTACTTAAATACATAATGATAATAATATAATAAATACCATAATATGTTATAAAATATTATTTAACATTTCATCCATGAAGTGATGTTATGAACATATTTAGTCTCCTGAAATCATGAAGGCGGTAGTCCACACATAGACGAAGGATGTTACCATATTTTAGAGAGTATAAAGGTATGGAATAAAATTATTTATTATCATTTCACTATGATATATAAAACAATAATATTGTAATTATTTTATTTATATCGCATATATTTATATAGTTTCTTCAATGTAATGAATTAATGAATATAGAATCAGATTAATTCATGGGGTTGTAGTTCATTATACACCAAAGAAACATTATTGTATCCTTTTATGGGATGGAATGTTGAAACATTATATATGATAAAATAATTACAAAGGAATTATTATTTTATAAATATGATATATATTCTATATATATATTATAATTTTATACCCTATGATGTGTCAATCGAAAAATGAATTACCTCAGTTCACAAGGTGATAATCCATTATATACATGAACCAATAATTTGTAACCCATTTGTCGAATGTGGATATTGTTATAGGTCATTAAAATAATATAAACACATATAAATATATCTATGGTATTAATTTCATTATATCATCATGGTAGAAATTTAGTTTAATTGGGCGGAGGAATAAATTAAAAAAACACTAACTGAAAAAAGTTACATCTTTTTTAGTTATCCTTTTTATGATTTCCCAAAAACAATTCATGGGAAATATATATTGAAAATATAATGCATCTAGGGTGATGGGATTTAATTTTGGAGGTTATTTTTAATTACTTTCTAAACCATGATTATTTTTTCGTCTAAAAAAGTGATGAGAGGGGGTGTCCATTTTAATGTGATATTAGTGGCACACATGTAATTTTTTGAAAGAAAGAATTTCACCCATGTTCTTTTCATTTCCAAAGTATCACATAATTGAAAATTATCTATCCTATAAGATATAAGGTAAAAATTTGGATTTTATATTAGGTTTGGATATGTTTTGGGATATGTTTATCTATTATATTTTTAGTTTAACCTCCTAGAAAACCCACTTTTACCTTAGCTTCTACAAAAAGAATTTCATATTTCTAATACTTATTTCGGTACAAATATAATGTTTATATTAATATATAATAAATATATTTCAAATCAAAAATATCAAAAATATTATAAAAAATTTCTATTAATTTAATTGGAATATTTCTAATTAAATTTAATCTTGTGGAAACGAAGAGAAAGCGTGTTTTTAAAAAGAAATTTATTAAAATTTACAATGTTTTCATAATAAAACTAATAGGAAAATAAATAAAATGATATAAATTTGATATATGGATGTACAATTTATCAAATTTTAAATTTAATGATATTTATTTTATAATTTCAAAATATTAATATGATTATATAAAATTAAATTTTCAATTAAATTTCATATTATTGATTATTCATCAAAATAGGGAACCCTTAAAAAATAAAAAAATAACCCTAATACAACAATGAAATTATTTTTAAAAAAATTTATTTTTATTATTATTAAGGAATATAAAATTATTTTAAATTAATTTTTAATGTAATTGTTGAAGAATCTAACAAAACTAACGTAACGTCCTGACCCAGATCACCTCGTAGATGGTAGAAGAATAAGTTTCCCCATAGCCTCAAGTGATAATCCCCATATGACACAGGCTTCATTCTATTAGTGAGGGTCTATTTATTGTTTGATGGGCAGACTATACTGTTAATATTAAATCAATATAACAGTATAATTATATTAAAACAACAAACTATTGAGGAAGTAGTTATAATGAAGACATGAAGTAGAAGAAATGTATAATATCTGAATAAAAATAACATGGACAGTGAAACATCCAGTAAATAGTGCATATAATGTCAGGTTTCCCTACTTGGTAAGGGAATTAAAAAATCAAAAAAGAAAATAAATAACCAATATTTAACACCGTGATCATCTTGATCAAGAGCCTTGTCATTTTCCCTCTTGCCCCATATACACATCACCACTCAAGAATTGAATCCAATGACCTACATGAAAGAAAATCTTTATAGGTGGAAAATAGTGATTCAGTAGGGTGTGAGATATAAATCTCAGTGTGCTAGAATCCATGGATTATAACCCAATCCATTTCATTATATTAATAATAAATTATATTCATCCACACAGTATAAATTCAATGTGATATCAAATTAAATAATGAAATGTTCACTTGGATCCTAAATGGGAACCTGTCCCATACCAATTACTTCGGACTAAGCTATATATCAATGTTTTTTGGTGGATACTCCAATATTAAAAAGGATCACCACATTTGATGAAAATTCTCCTTCTAAAAAAGAATCACTCAGAACATTCCATAAACATACAACCTATTCCCCCAGTCTAACAAAAACCATTCCCTTGGGAATAAATGAAATAACACCCTGAGGGAATAAAAAATCTCTCATGGAGGAAAAATATGATTTCACCCTCAGTCAAACCCAAATATCACCCTTAATAATAATCAAAATCTCTACCCTTGGAATCATGTTACTATGATACTAGTCCTTAGGCATCCAAAAAATTAATATACCCTATCCTTAGGGATGTACTCCAATTATTCCTATCTCTCATGCAGTATAAAAACGTGCTCCAAGACCTCAGTTGTCACATTAAACATGAGTCTTGTCTTGAAAAACTCAACATGGAAAATAGTATCAAACCATCAATCATCTATCACAAAGATATCACATATTCTCAGAATCACAGAGAACAATCATAACTCTAGTATCAAACAAACGAGATTTACCATCATATGACACAATGGTTAATTTTAAAAATTACCATCAATCAAACCAATTTATTTCATTAATACATGATTCTAATAATCATAATTATTATATTAAATCTATTTAATTAAATATTCAATCAAATTTTCATTAATATAATAATTAACCAGGTTATCCAAGGTGATTTTACCATATGGAACCACATAATTTATCATTATGCAAATTTAATGGTAAAATACATCTGTCAAAAAATAAAAAAATGAATATTCATGATTTAATATCAAATATAAAATGTCTTAATAATTTCAAATACTATTACAACAATCATGTGTCTGTTGATATGAATCTTCAATCATATTGTCATGAATTGATCCAAGGGATGGTTTTAAATGATGAGTAAGAATTCAATACAGATTATCTAATTTATTTGTTAGATCCTTTCCCCCTTGCTTAGATGAGGTGGTACTGGTGGGGAGTTTTTTCAGGTGTGGTCTAGGGGTGATGTCCCCAGACAAATATTTACAAGTATTTTCTTCCTTGCCTATGTCCCACATTTGTGGTTGTACAAATTTGTTTTTTATTTTGTTGTGCCTGCAATGTTTCCGAGTGATTAAACATATCATAATTATTGTAAATAATTATATTAAAAAAAGGTATTTAGTTAATAACACACAACTATTTAACCAATATGAAATAAATAAGTATGGTATAGTATATAAGACACATATTCATATTCATTATTTAATACATGAATCAATGGCCTCTCCTACTTATCATCTGTAATGGCCAAATCCATTTTGGAATTCAATTTTATTAACTATTTATATATGTGTAAGAAAAAGGTAATGGTCATACCATTCCTTGGGATTAATCCATTTAATACCATTTGTTTCATTTTATGAACGGAACACCTATGATGAATAAGTTGTTTCATTTGAAAAAACTCATTAAATTTACAAAAATCTGATTCAACACCATTCTTAACTCATTCTATAAATTTATATACATAAACCATGTTTCCACACACAACCAACGTAAATTACACATTTATAAAAAAGTAGAAAATCAATAATTGGGAATGGGGCGCCAAATAGTGATAGCCAAGGCCATGGAGAACATCCTGAATGGGTTTGTCCCAAAACAAAGGTCCCAATAGACACAAAAATTCATAATATTTAATATAATATGCTAAAATAAGGCTTTTCCATATGGATCTAGGTAGTTTAAGAATGACAAGAAATAATAAATGGAATGATACGATTGAAAAAGGGAGAGGTACCCTTTACAGATAATTCCAATTAATAAAAAATATATTCAATTTATAAAAAAAACATATTTTTAAAAGGTGTTATTAAATGGAGAATCTCCTTTCATAACATCAATTAGAACGAGGTGTCAACATGATATATAACAACCCCAACTTCATGATGTAAAAAAGAGAACCATGGAAATCATTTTGGCAATAAATAATAGTCTAATTGATACCTTTTATATTGAATTCGTCAGACCTCCATTAGAGGGAATTTATTATAAAATCCTGAAAATTCTTATCAGCCAATTAATTATCACATTTAACATATATTCCATAAAAAATTTAACAATCTAATTTAATATAAATATAATCTAAATACCACACTACATTAAATAAAAATTAAGGATGGTGTGATATGTAAATTAATTAATGCATTCCAAAAAATTAATTGAAATGTAATGTGGCACATCCTCATGAAGTAGTCTAAGTCGACACTTGTAACATGTCCTATTTGGTGATGACCACTCAAAAAACCACACATCCACACTCACAAAAAAAAATATACACACATAGTAACACAAATATATATAAATATACATATATACATCAGGGAAAATAATTTACTCCCCACTCTACGAGGGAATGCGTATGAGAATGTTATATATATATATACTAATGTATGTGTGTGTGGGTCATCATGGACAATCGATATTGACATCAACTAATTCATGAACCATAAAAACAAATCCGAAAACTTCAACAAACATTGATATAATTACCAGTATCCCATGAAAAAATAATGACCCTAATTTAGAAGGTATTAAATGTGGAACTGAAGAATGAAACTCACATCAGATGGCAATGTTGAGCCGAATTGACCCAATCTAGTCCTCCTTTTTAGGTGGTTGCTGAAGAAAGCATGAACATCAGCTGGTATACCATTCACATACCTATTAATTGAATGAAACACATAAAATTAGATTAATCCTTCGATCGAGGGTTCCACTAAACTACTCTGGGCAATATAGAGATTGAAATTAGGAGGAATAATGATTGGGAATGTCATGACCCGACCCTACCCAGGCTTAAGACGCAACTACCCCAAGCCCACCTCTGTAGGCCATGTGCTGGCGACAAGTGCCGAAGGCTATACCCCTCATAGAGGCCTTTTCCTGAGTACATGTACACACAAACACAGCCCACTCAATTTAGAATTTCAGAGAAAGTAATGTAAAGTTACTACTGCTATAAACAGACTACAAAAGTTGCATCGACCTCTAAACAGTACAAAGTAAGAGGTGATGGTAAACTGAAAATAAAAGGGTCAAAACACATGCCCAACCAGATAATTTCCACAACCCGGCAATAGGTTAACAAAAGTATACACCTAGGAGAGTCCCACATGTGGAACCTAACTATGACCACGGTACGTGGTCCAAGCTCCCGAACCCCTATGATCCGATGCAGTCACAACCAACTTGTCCATCGTCTGCAAGGGAACTCTAATTGTGGGAAAATTCCAAGTTGGGGTGAGTCTAAAATATACTCAGTAGGATGTCACAAAGTCTTGAGGGAGAAAAAAAGGTGGTACTGAAGACGTGAGGAGTAGATAAAATAGTGAAAAGTAAAAGAGTACAACTGGGATTACAGTAAATAGTTCAGCTCAACCCAACAAGAGGAAGGATGTGGACTCGTCCAAACACAAGAGATAGAAACGGTGAGAAGATGAACTGCTCGTCAAGTATTCGCTACCTATAGGAGGAGAGCAGACTCGTCTAACAACTAGAAGCTTGGCAAGGAAAACATGTGGCATACCCTATGTGTCTTCGCCTCTCCTGGAAGGAGAGTAATCAAAAACCAAGAAGTGGGTACTGGAACAAGGTATATACATATCCATATGCTCAAAAACGAAACCCGAAAAATATCATAAGGGGGTCTCCATCTCATAGCTCATCCTAAGAATGTGAGTCATCAATAGTTTAAGAAGTAAACACCATCGATTCCTAGCATCCAACCCGTATTCCCCAAACTGAAATTCAAGGGGATCAAATCACTCCACCTTGACACTATCCTCTTTGGGAGGCACTTACGTGCCCGCATGGTTTTAGGTCACGTCTCAAGGATGCATCTTGTTGGGGAAAGTTCCCCTTATACTTGAGAGTTCTGGGGAAATTCAATCCACACATCGTCACTATCACAAAGTCAATAGGTCTGATCAAATTCAAAGTTGTCACATCACTGACTCGTACATCCAAGGGTCCGGATCCGTTAGTCACCGAGAAAATCCATAGACTAGCCTAATAGAAAGCACTCAGTCTGAAAGAATATGTCGGGTAACCCACAGCCCAGCCCCGCTAGAGGTTAAACCCTAATAGGTCATAGGGTATCCCACTGCCCAGTATATGAGGGAGTGGTAAGCCCTATGAGGTTGTTAGGTAACTCACTAACCAGTCTCTACTAGAGGGTAAATCCTTAGAGGTCATCGGGTAACCCACTGCCCAGTCTCT
The DNA here is from genome assembly GCA_963277665.1 of Viscum album. Lineage (NCBI taxonomy): Eukaryota > Viridiplantae > Streptophyta > Magnoliopsida > Santalales > Viscaceae > Viscum > Viscum album. The sequence goes on along the minus strand of OY728151.1, from coordinate 1,442,622,271 downwards.
GCTGGAGGGTAAACTGTAAGAGGTCGTCGGTTAACCCACTAGCCAGTCTCTGCTAGAGGGTAAACCCTAAGAGGTCATCGGGTAACCCACGACCTAGTATATACTGGAGGGTATACCATAGGAGGTCATCGGGTAACTCACTTCCAAGTCTCTGCTAGAGTGTAAACCCTAAGAAGTCAAAGAGAAACCCACTGCCCATCCCAGCAGGAGGGTAAACCCGAAGAAGTCGATGATACACCCATTTCCCAACCCTGCTGGAGTGTAAAACCGAAAATACATTTCCCATCCCTAATCTATGTTACAACACTGGCCAACAAGACACTGAGTGGGTATCGTGGAACCAACTAACTTCAGAACAATTCACCTAGTAGAGGTACAGCGCCCGTGTAGTGTGGGTCACACCGACACTTGGAGCTCTGCCTAGGGAATCACATCATGGTAGATCACTTAAGGAGGATATGATCTCGATACTCGGCTAGGGAATCTATTCCCAGGCTCACTGTGGCTCTGTACCTTACTGGAAACAACCACCTAGGTAGAGGATCGGTGCCCGCGTAAAGTATTGGTCACACCGAATCCACAATAACCCAACCAGGCAACACGAAGGGTCCTGATAATGAAATCCCACATGGCTAAAGGAAAAAGGGTAACCCAAACAACTCCACTAATGACACCGTCGAGAATAGAACAAAGGTAAACCACTCAACCCTGTTGGTCTAGACCATCGTGAATAGAGGGACCCTCTACATCGTGAGAGATCCAAGTTAATTAATGAAGAACACGACACGCACAATAGGCCCACATGATGTGTGACCCAATCACATCTCCAAAACAAGTACACAAACATTATTAGGTAAAAACTACAACATGTAGATCCTTTCATCCTCGTATACTCCCAGATTATACCACATCTCTAGCCCGAACACAATCATGCACACAACACCCAACGTCACTGCGAGTGGCGAAAACGAAATTTAGCAAACATGCTCCCTCCAAGGCCCTAGCACGACCAACCATATCTCTAAAAACATCTACTTCACTCACACAAGAGGGAACACGAACACACACCAAGGGTTCACTTCCAAACACAGCAAGAAGAACCGCTACAAGAGCACCTTTCATGCTTCCACATTTAATGAGATATCGAATGAGACTCTGCACATCCAAACAGATCATATTGTTGTAATCATCATGGAAAAACATGTGATATTGACTATTTACTCGCCTCTAATCGACATCTGACATAAAAGTCGTTCAACATTGTTTTACGCCCGAACGGCGTCCCGTGGTCTTGATCCTTAGTCCAGAAAACAGTCGGGCACATCACACCATAGCATGGCCCTCTGGAAAACATGTCATATGAATTGCTCACTTGAGTGGAACAGATATATGGTGAAAAATATGCATCTCTCCATGACACACATGAGCGGTGCTATTTGGGACCCGCATCCCGGTCCAGAATCGCTACTATCGGATATCACCGTTGCGATCCTCCCGAAAATTAAACAAGATTGACTATCCACATATCTGAAACGGAAACCCAGTGATAAAGATGGAAATCACCACCAACTCCCAAAATGGCCCTTGTGGGGCCTGCACCACCATAAATAATTAAAGTGGACAGACTACGCCATTGCAATTCCCTTGGAAAAATACCTAGAATCGACTACTCGCATGCCCCGAACGGACGTCCGGTTGTAAATTTTCTATACGCTACATGCAACTTAAAATATGGGCCATGGGGCCCATGCATCACCTCTAGTTTAAATGCCTGAAAACACCTTGTAAAACTCTGTCTTGGAGCCAGGGTCCTGACTGTAACACCCCAGGTAAATAAAGAATATGACATTTCATATTTATCCATATTTTTGAATAAAATATTTAAATGACTTTAAAGGGGACGCTATGCTCGATGGCGTACCCAACACGCAACAACGAGTTTCTTGGGAATCTTACGTTGCACTCAAATAATAAAATAATATTATTTTAAATGGTAGTTAACATGTAGCCGTTGTAATGGCGGGAATGGATAGAAATAACTAAAATATGTTTATATATGTTTTTAAATGTTTTGACATTTATCCAATAGAGGATAGAGGCTTAAAATATGGAAAGAATTCAATTTTAGGCGTATATGCCCTAGTTTTCACTAAAGGTTCACTTATCGCCTTTTGATGGCGAACCATCATTAAATATAGTTTTGTTCACTCTTATACATTCTACTGGACCAAATAAAACTCTTCTTAAGAATCGGGACATCAAAATTTACTTTGTGTAAATTTTTGGTATCTTTCCGATAATGTTCATTTTTTTTATGAATAGTGTAAAATGTTGTATTTTAATTCAAAACCTCTTTTTAATCTAATTTATTTATATGATTAGATTATATTTTGAATTGGTTTTAAAGTGAAATTAGAATATATTTTTACCCTTAAATCCAATAGTGGTCGTTGGAATTAATTTCACTTTAAAATCAGACTTAAACTAGTGTCAATCTTTTGATACTTATTGTTTTATAAAAACACGCTATTTTCTCTGACAGCGGGAATTAATTATTAAATTAATTAATGTGACTAATATTTTTTGAATTTTTTAAAACGGACTTCATTTTTGAATTCGGAATATCAAATATAGCTTAGGGTGAAGTTTTGGTATTTTTCTGAAAAACTCCAATTTTTCATGAATAGTGAAACCACTAAGTGGTAATCAAGCAAACTGATTTTTCAGTTAAATGAAAGTTTACCACTAATGTGTATTGAATTTTGAAAATCCTACATACATGGTTGTCATTAAGAAGTAAAATGTGGTTCAATGAGATTAAAATAATTTTTTTGGTGAATAGTAACTTATTAAGTTTTAATCGCGATTAGTGGTAATTAGTGTAGTTTAAGGTATAAATAATGCTTTAATAATATGAAATGACCTAGACACATGTCCCAACCTTTTTGGTTGTGTCATGGCCGACCAAGACAAGCCATGGGTTAACTTGGGGACCCCATGGAGACACTTTGGTTTGGAAATGACATAAATAGCTTTTTATTAAATGTTAAATTAAAAATGACACAAACAAGAAATGTTTTACGAAAAAAAATTTTACATGGGGTTATAAAGATCATATTTTTGATTATAAATATTCATTGGAAAGATAAAACGGTTTCCTACATCATAGTAGTTTTTTTATGATTTTTAGAAATTAAATAAATTAAATTATTTATGACAGAATAATGATGCAGCGATGACATCATTATTTGACGATTTAAATAAAATGGAAAGATAATGTAAAATCTATGAACTAAACATGTCAAAAACTTATTGGATTAGTGGATTGCGAAGCCTTATAACCTTATCCACGAATTATATCAATTTGGGACCTTTTGAAACCGAAACACATTTTCAAATAAAGTAATATTTCTTTACTTTCCAAAAGTGCCCCTCCTCTCCTCTTATAAAAGGCCTCCACCTCTACCTCATTTAACACACTCCTCAAGCCTTTGTCTCTGACAAACACTGCCAATTTACTCTCTCCACATCCCTCTACTCATCCTAGAGTATTCCCTTTGGGCAGAATCCTTTCAAATGAATCCTTTAGGCTCAAATCAAAAGGAGTTACACATTTAAAGGTAATTTATTCTCTCATGTTCATTTGTTTTATTTTGCTTCTCCAACCCCCTAAACTCTTTTTATTTACTTCTTTTGTAACAACACCAGTATCTTCAATATACTAGGATGTTGTTATAAGATTTATTCGAGCTACACTCTCACACAACTACATCAAATGGTTAAAGAACATACGGTTTCCGTGGATGGTGAAATTCTGCCTCCCGAAACGATGATTGTTCAATACTCATTTAACACCTTCAAAGGTGGCCATTATGATGTCACTATTTTTATATATGATATATAATATGTTTATGTTTTATTTATCCTTCTGTATTTTTCATTTTTGTCTTACCTTTATGGCTTCCATTATGGGTATACGCGATAGCTTCTTTTAAGGAAGTGCGGACTACCGCCCCCTCAAAGTGATTTGATTCGTTAAATACCATATGTGGAATGTATAAAGGATGTAAATATGATATTATATATGATATTATACTGGAATTATAATATACCTTTATATAATTATTATTCCATTCTATAAAATATGAAATAGAAATGAAAGTAGCGTTCATGCGTACGTACGGCTTACCGTCTCCATGAACGGTGCATTTCATTTCTTACCTCTAAATGATTATGTAATGTTATAAATGCATGAATGTAATGGATATATATGACATATATGATATCTACAAAATGAATACAATTCTGGATATAATAAACATTTGGCCACATGAACAACATGTAATTGTAAGAAGTCCACTTTCGACTTAAGAACCAAATATCGGCAAAACAAATATTATTAACATAAATGATTACATAATGTTTATGACATGGTAATAAGTGGTATAAAAGTAATAATGAACTTGAAAAATGTTCTTAAGGAATTATAAATTATCTCAAGTTTATTATTCAGGTGATTAAAGAACGATCGAGTCAAGTCGGACCCGAGGTAAGGGATCCTACAACTCTCTTTCTTTTTAAGTACACTCTTTTATGTCATTTATTTTAAGCTCGTCTTTCTTATGATTGGGATGTTATTTTATATTAAATTTACTGTAATTTTTATTTTCATGTGATGAGAGACCCTATTCTCTCTCATCAATCCATTTTGGAAGTTTTGAGTGGCGCCGTTAGGCTGCCGAACTTTCGTAAGAGATCTACCCTCTCTCTTTCTTTTTAAGTACTCTCTTTTATGTCACTTCTTTTAAACTCCTCCTTGCAATTTTGGGGGATTTTATTTTATATTACACTTGCTGTAAATTATATTGGAATATGATGGGATACTCTATTTTATCTCATCAATCCATATTCGGAAGTTTTATGTGGCGCCGTTAGGCTGCCGAGTTTTCGTAAGGGATTTTTCATCTCACTTTTATTCCCGTGAGATTTATGCTACATTTGCCACAAATTCCATTGAGTGGTGTGTGTACTGCCCATTATTCTACTCTTTGTGTAATATAATTTCGTTTATGAGTATTTTAATCAATGACCTATTGTCTTTATTTCATGGGGTGTATGTTTTGAAAGATACCCAAGTCGGTAAGGGAACCTTTCACCCTCCTCTTTTTTAAAAGACTTCTTTTATTGGGTCTTTTAATTTACATATTTTTATGTTGGGATATGTTCTCATACATCCTTATTGATGTAAATTTTATTTCCAAGTGATGAGATACACTTTTTATCTCTCATCAACTCATTTTAATGTGATGTCGTTAGGCTGTCAAGGGAACTTTTTAACCCAATTTCGATTTCTTTGGGTTCAACTTGTAGTCATTGAATATGTCATCCATTGAATATGTGTGAATGACCTATTATTGTTTTACACTTAATATCCACTTATATTGGGTGTATATATATTTGTCACACATATTTTTGAGATTTATTTGTCCTTAATTTAAGGATACCTTCTTTATAAGGGATTTCATCACATTTGACATTTCTATTGAGGGTTCATTGTTGTTATGCACCAATTCACTATTATATGGTGTATATACTGTCCTTTGGAGTATTATATCATGAATCCTTTTATTCTCATGATATTATAAAGTTCTGACTAAATGTTATTCCTCGATTATTGTATTCAAGTGTCTCTAATTTTGGTAAAACCCCTTTAACCAAAATATCGTTTTAAATGTTTTAATTATTTGTTCTTATTAATATCCATGCTTTCAAAATGGTTTTAAGGATTTATTTATATGGATATTAATGGTTTAAAATGTTAAAATCTTCAAGGTGGTATGGGACACTTTGATTCAAAAATCTCTTTATTAAATGGTTTTGGAAATGGTTTCTTTTTGAATGGATTCATTATTTCAATATCCTAAAATGTTATATTGTGATTGAAATTTGGAAATGTTATGTTTCCTTTATTCATGTTTATGTGATATTATTATGTTATGGTTCTTGGGCATTGTTATGAAGAACGGGTGGTTCCGTGATAAACTAAGGGCGGGTGAGCCCGATATAGCTCTCCAATGCATTGGGTAACACGAAGGAGTGAAACGTTAAGGTTTCTCCGAAGAGATTTATGGAATATACTGTGATGGGTATTCCAAACGTAACCAAGAGGGTTACTCCCTACGTAAGAATGTTATGAATGCCTCATGTTACCTTTATGTCTTATGTTTTCTATGATTTATTCTTGATTTGATATGACTATGTTTTATGGGTAAAGTATGATTTCATTCTTATGTATATATGAACTCATGTTTCCTGTCCATATTTTTATAACCCTTACTGAGATTTTTATGCTCATCCCATGTTTTTGAAATGCTTTTCACAGGTCAAGGGAAAGGTACATGATGTGACGATAGTGTCAAGGATGTGTCAAGAAAGAATCCGTGTTTTATTTTAAATAGGTTTCCATTTATGGGAAGAATGAATACTGTCTTTTATGTAACCACTTTGTTTAAATGTGGAATGTAATGCAAGTTTCATGATCTAATTCTCTAAAACTCTAAACCTGAAAAGATCCTCAATGTGTAATCTTGTAATAACTCATGATTAAGTAAGGTTTAAGGCTGGGGCCTTATAGTTGGTATCAGAGGTCGGTTTAGATAACTTTAGAGGTTAGGGTATTCTTTAAGCATAAGTGACATTACCATAATGGTTAGGATTTCATAAAGAGTCCTAGTTTTAGATAAAGTGAATGAGTAAGTGTATCTTAGTGTTTACCTTCCTCATTGGTACATGATGGTTTTGTTGATATACTCACACTGACATTTCTATTTTTAGTGAATGGATGGATCTAGCAGGAACCAAAGAGACAACAGGTTTGAAGGAAACTGTGGTGGTTCTTTGATTAAGATACTAGATAAAATGGAGGATTCAATGAGGAAACTCGTGGTTGTTCTAAACCAAATATCAAGGAGTCATGATCAACCACTTCAACCTTGGTGAGTTCTCTAATGCATCATGTATGAGATGGTCAACCCGATGTGGAAATTCAGGTAATAATTATTAATGTAACAATTAGGGTTTATATGATACTAAATTTTTAGGTAATTATGGGTTACTCTATGATATGATGGAAAATGAAAGGAATGAGATAAACTTGAGGTTAAAATATGTTATGATTATTCTTGAAGATTTTATCTCATTTTGGGGAATGTTTTAAGAATTATATAGTTTTGGAAAAAGGACAACACGTAGACCGTGTGACATCCCGTCGCGTCGGACAAAGCTACGGGAATCGAACCCACAACCAACGTGCGACTGGTATTTATCGCCTACCACTGGACTACGTGAAGTCCCTGGTTAGTTTGACTGATTCATTCTAGTTATATGATTTTATGAATTAAGAGTAATTTGATTTTGGGTTATTTATGAAAATGAATAACCTATCATGGAGAATATGTGATTAGGTTAATTACTTTTTAATACGAGACATTAGGAGCAACTGATGTTGTTTGGAGATAAATGTTACGATTTAACTTGGAAGACTATGCGACTAAATCCTTCAAATATTTGGGTTTCAATCTTATATTGGTTTACTTTGAAGAATTTTATGGACAAATTGATTATAGAATGGTCCTCGTTGAACTTTGGGTTTTGTTGGACAAATTTTGGAGGTTAAGAATAGAGTTTCTTTTTATAAAGGGTTATCCTTTTCTGGATTATCTGACCTTGTACTAACCTTTTGGTTTTGGTTTTGGTTTTGGTTAAAGCCTAAAGAAATGGGAAGTATATGGTTCTTTTTTTGGATTCGGTGATTCTTTAGAAGTTGATTATAGTACTCTTAATGAGAACAAGTCTCCCTAAATACTCATCTTTTGGAAAAAAATATGAGTTTGATTAAGGAATCTAGTAAAAGTTGAAAGTCCACATGATAAGTTATTATGTTTCCTTATGAATAAATTCCTCAATAAAAAGTAACTTAAAACAAAAATGTTGTCTATTAACTTTTCCTACTAGGGAATCGAATACCGTTTAACCCATCACAAGTTTGTGATTTTCTCGTGGTTAACTTTCTCCTAAACATGTTTTCTATCACTCTCCATCAGAACATGACCCTTTGTTTTTTCCTCCATGTCCATATTTTCAAACATTGAATCCTAGTATGGGTTAACTCGGGTGACCTTTGTACTTATCTCTCTTTATTTTAAAGTGTTTGTCTTACCGACTTTTGTTCCGATGTGGGACTTCCAAGGATGTTTCCAAGCGCAATTTTAAAATTGCGAGGACGCAATTCCCAAAAGGGGGGAAGGATGTAACACACCAGGTAAATAAAGAATATGAAATTTCATATTTATCCATATTTGTGAATAAAATATTTAAATGAATTTAAAGGGAACGCTATGCTCAATGGCATACCCAACACGCAACAACGAGTTTCTTGGGAATCTTACGTTGCACTCTAATAATAAAATAATATTATTTTAAATGGTTGTTAACATGTAGCCGTTGTAATGGAGGGAATGGATATAAATAACTAAAATATGTTTATATATTTTTTTAAATGTTTTTACATTTATCCAATAGAGGATAGAGGCTTAAAATATGGAAAGAATTCAATTTTAGGCGTATATGCCCTAGTTTTCACTAAAGGTTCACTTATCGCCTTTTGATGGAGAACCATCATTAAATATAGTTTTGTTCACTCTTATACATTCTATTGGACCAAATAAAACTCTTCTTAAGAATCGGGACATCAAAATTTACTTTGTGTAAATTTTTGGTATCTTTCCGATAATGTTCATTTTTTTATGAATAGTGTAAAATGTTGTATTTTAATTCAAAACCTCTTTTTAATCTAATTTATTTATATGATTAGATTATCTTTTGAATTGGTTTTAAAGTGAAATTAGAATATATTTTTACCATTAAATCCAATAGTGGTCTTTGGAATTAATTTCACTTTAAAATCAGACTTAAACTAGTGTCAATCTTTTGATACTTATTGTTTTATAAAAACACGCTATTTGCTCTGACAGCGGGAATTAATTATTAAATTAATTAATGTGACTAATATGTTTTAAATTTTGTAAAACAGACTTCATTTTTGAATTTTTAATATCAAATATAGCTTAGGGTTATGTTTTGGTATTTTTCTGAAAAACTCCAATTTTTGATGAATAGTGAAACCACTAAGTGGTAATCAAGCAAACTGATTTTTCAGTTAAATGAAAGTTTACCACTAATGTGTATTGAATTTTGAAAATCCGACATACATGGTTGTCATTAAGAAGTAAAATGTGGTTCAATGAGATTAAAATAATTTTTTTTGTGAATAGTAACTTATTAAGTTTTAATCGCGATTAGTGGTAATTAGTGTAGTTTAAGGTATAAATAATGGTTTAATAATATTAAATGACCTAGACACATGTCCCAACCTTATTGGTTGTGTCATGGCCGACCAAGAAAAGCCATGGGTCAACTTGGGGACCCCATGGAGACACTTTGGTTTGGAAATGACATAAATAGCTTTTTATTAAATGTTAAAGTAAAAATGACACAAACAAGAGATGTTTTACGAAAAAATTTTTTAAATGGGGTTATAAAGATCAGATTTTTGATTATAAATATTCATTGGAAAGATAAAACGATTTCAAACATCATAGTATTTTTTTTATGATTTTTAGACATTAAATAAATTAAATTATTTATGACATAATAATGATGCAGCGATGACATCATTATTTGACGATTTAAATAAAATGGAAAGATAATGTAAAATATATAAACTACACATGTCCATAACTTATTGGATGAGTTGATTTCGAAGCCTTATAACCTTATCCACGAATTATATCAATTTGGGACCTTTTGAAACCGAATCACATTTTCAAATAAAGTAATAGTTCTTTACTTTCCAAAAGTGCCCCTCCTCTCCTCTTATAAAAGGCCCCCACCTCTACCTCATTTAACACACTCCTCAAGCCTTTGGCTCGGCCAACCCCTGCCCATTTACTCTCTCCACATCCCTCTCCTCATCCTAGAGGATTCCCTTTGGGCAGAATCCTTTCAAAGGAAGCCTTTAGGCTCAAATCAAAAGGAGTTACACTTTTAAAGGTAATTCATTCTCTCATGTTCATTTGTTTTATTTTGCTTCTCCAACCCCCTAAACTCTTTTTATTTACTTCTTTTGTAACAACACCATTATCTTAAATATACTAGGATGTTGTTATAAGATTTATTCGAGCTACACTCTCACACAACTACATCAAATCGTTAAAGAACATACGGTTTCCGTGGATGGTGAAATTCTGCCTCCCGAAACGATGATTGTTCAATACTCATTTAACACCTTCAAATGAGGCCATTATGATGTCACTATTTTTATATATGATATATAATATGTTTATGTTTTATTTATGCTTCTGTATTTTTCATTTTTGTCTTACATTTATGGCTTCCATTATGGGTATACGCGATATCTTCATTTTAGGAAGTGCGGACTACCGCACCCTCAAAGTGATTTGATTCGTTAAATACCATATGTGGGATGTATAAAGGATGGAAATATGATATTATATATTATATTATACTGGAATTATTATATACCTTTATATAATTATTATTCCATTCTATAAAATACGAAATAGAAATGAAAGTAGCGTTCATGCGTAAGTACGGCTTACCGTCTCCATGAACGGTGCATTTCATTTCTTACCTCTAAATGATTATGTAATGTTATAAATGCATGAATGTACTGGATATATATGACATATATTATATCTACATAATGAATACAATTCTGGATATAATAATCATTTTGCCACACGAACAACATGTAATTGTAAGAAGTCCACTTTCGACTTAAGAACCAAATATCGGCAAAACAAATATTATTAACTTAAATGATTACATAATGTTTATGACTTGGTAATAAGTGGTATAAAAGTAATAATGAACTTTAAAAAGGTTCTTAAGGAATTATAAATTAACTCAAGTTTATTATTCAGGAGATTAAAGAACGATCGAGTCAAGTCGGACCCGAGGTAAGGGATCCTACAACTCTCTTTCTTTTTAAGTACACTCTTTTATGTAATTTATTTTAAACTCATCTTTCTTATGATTGGGATGTTCTTTTATATTAAATTTACTGTAATTTTTATGTTCATGTGATGAGAGACCCTATTCTCTCTCATCAATCCATTTTGGAAGTTTTGAGTGGCGCCGTTAGGCTGCCGAACTTTCGTAAGAGATCTAACCTCTCTCTTTCTTTTTAAGTACTCTCCTTTATGTCACTTATTTTAAACTCCTCCTTGCAATGTTGGGGGATTTTATTTTATATTACACTTGATGTAAATTCTATTGGAATATGATGGGATGCTCTATTTGATCTCATCAATCCATATTCGGAAGTTTTATGTGGTGCCGTTAGGCTGCCGAGTTTTCGTAAGGGATTTTTCATCTCACTTTTATTCCCGTGAGATTTATGCTACATTTGCCACAAATTCCATTGAGTGGTGTATGTACTGCCCATTATTCTACTCTTTGTGTAATATAATTTCGTTTATGAGTATTTAAATCAATGACCTATTGTCTTTCTTTCATGGGGTGTATGATTTGAAAGATACCCAAGTCGGTAAGGGAACCTTTCACCCTCCTCTTTTTTAAAAGACTTCTTTTATTGGGTCTTTTAATTTACATATTTTTATGTTGGGATATGTTCTCATACATCCTTATTGATGTAAATTTTATGTCCAAGTGATGAGATACACTTTTTATCTCTCATCAACTCATTTTAATGTGATTTCGTTAGGCTGTCAAGGGAACTTTTTAACCCAATTTCGATTTCTTTGGGTTCAACTTGTAGTCATTGAATATGTCATCCATTGAATATGTGTGAATGACCTATTATTGTTTTACACTTAATATCCACTTATATTTGGTGTATATATATTTGTCACACATATTTTTGAGATTTATTTGTCCTTAATTTAAGGATACCTTCTTTATAAGGGATTTCATCACATTTGACATTTCTATTTAGGGTTCATTGTTGTTATGCACCAATTCACTCTTATATGGTGTATATACTATCCTTTGGAGTATTATATCATGAATCCTTTTATTCTCATGATATTATAAATTTCTGACTAAATGTTATTCCTTGATTATTGTATTCAAGTGTCACTAATTTTGGTAAAACCCCTTTAACCAAAATATCGTTTTAAATGTTTTAATTATTTGTTCTTATTAATATCCATGATTTCAAAATGGTTTTAAGGATTTATTTATATGGATATTAATGGTTTTAAATGTTAAAAGCTTCAAGGTGGTATGGGACACTTTGATTCAAAAATCTCTTTATTAAATGGTTTTGGAAATGGTTTCTTTTTGAATGGATTCATTTTTTCAATATCCTAAAATGTTATATTGTGATTGAAATGTGGAAATGTTGTGTTTCCTTTATTCATGTTTATGTGATATGATTATGTTATGGTTCTTGGGCATTGTTATGAAGAACGGGTGGTTCCACGATAAACTAAGGGCGGGTGAGCCCGATATAGCTCTCCAATGCATTGGGTAACACGAAGGAGTGAAACATTAAGGTTTCTCCAAAGAGATTTAGGGAATATACTGTGATGGGTATTCCAAACGTAACCAAGAGGGTTACTCCCTACGTAAGAATGTTATGAATGCCTCAAGTTACCTTTATGTCTTATGTTTTCTATGATTTATTCATGATTTGATATGCCTATGTTTTATGGGTAAAGTATGATTTCATTCTTATGTATATATGAACTCATGTTTCCTTTCCATATTGTTATAACCCTTACTGAGCTTTTTATGCTCATCCCAAGTTTTTGAAATGCTTTTCACAGGTCAAGGGAAAGGTACATGATGTGACGATAGTGTCAAGGATGTGTCAAGAAAGAATCCGTGTTTTATTTTAAATAGGTTTCCATTTATGGGAAGAATGAATATTGTCTTTTATGTAACCACTTTGTTTAAATGTGGAATGTAATGCAAGTTTCATGATCTAATTCTCTAAAACTCTAAACCTGAAAAGACCCTCAATGTGTAATCTTGTAATAACTCAAGATTAAGTAAGGTTTAAGGCTGGGGCCTTATACCGACGCCACTGACGGTGCTCAAAACAGACTTCAGACGTGTCCGCGCAGCCCAAAACAAGAGCCCCCGGAATAACACCAATCCACTTAACTGGAATGATGCTCCACCGATTCCCCCACCTCAGAAATTAAAAACCCCCCAAAACCATTGCAAAAGACGCGACTTGATCCGAGGATCCCACTTCCACAGACAAAATGCAAAACGTACACCCGTAGCGAAAATTACGTGTGTCCGAAGTCAGAGGGGATGAACCCCTTGGGCTGCACCAGCCTGGGCTGACCGGCGCTGGCCGCCGGCCCGAGGCTTAGGCACGTGGCCCGGCCGTGAACCCGTGGTCCACGCATGCACTGATAAGCCCTAGATTCCTACTTTTATCTCACGCGGAGACCCACCGAGGGTGGTTCTGGGTCTCCCGCATGGAGTCACGGCCGCGACCCCAGTCCACCCAAGCTGATGACCTCGCCCGCCGCCTGAAGCCACTGCCTAGAGCCACCGCCGCCCTGCTTGGGTCTGCCGCCATGCCGCCTGGGTCCGCTGTTGCACCGCCATCCTAGAACAGTTCCGCCGCCACATGGAACTCCCCACGCCACGGATGGACATCCCTGGACTGCCGGAAAAGAAGAAAACGTCCGGGAAACATCCTGGGTCCATCTCGGGTGCAATGAGACTGGAAAATTTGATCCAAAGGACTGTTGGGAAAATAAAACTAGGCTCTACACAAATATAGAACTTTCCCTAGGATTTGAAAGCAATTTGATACCTGAAATTACAACTGATGGGTTTGAAGGAATTAAAACGATTAAACACAAGCCTAGCTCAATGGGCATAGCACGACGCTTTGTCGACGATCCACCGGAATCGCCGCACCTTGCCATAGTGTTGAAGGATAGGGGAGGAGCTTAGCGAGAGGGAACCTCCAAGGAGGGGAGAAATGTGGAGAAGGGGGGTGGTTGTGGTGTTTAAATAAAAAAACACTTAAACCACCCACCCGTAGACCCTGTACCCGAACATTCGGCGGGAGAAAGTTTCAGCTTCTCCTTGGGTAAACTCCATTCCCTGAGCGCAATGGCAGTCATGGAATTTTAATCCGAGTCTCCATTAAAAAGTTATAAAATTTAACGCCTGATGCCTCTAAATTATGAAAATGCCCCCTGTGAAATCATTCCCAGAAGGCACATTCCCACAAAAATTACACCCCTCTTAGGGTAAGCTGCATGCACCGGACTCAACGGTGCCCTCGGTTTTCCCATCCAAGTTACCGTTTCGGATTTATCCTATTTATTTGGCGTTCCCATTGGTAATGCACTGAAAATTTAATTCCAGCCACACCGGGGCTGGGAATCACACGCCGTCTGAAGGCACTGCTCTGGAATAACATCAATAATATTTCAAAGTCTTTTATTGAAATAAAGGGTTCTTACATCATTACCTCCTTCAAGATTTTTAATCCCCAAAAATAAAAACTCGGGAAACAACTCCGGGTACTAATCTCACACCTAGATTTCCCGTACCCATAAGAACTCTTTTACAGTTCTGCATCACCGCGCATGTACCAATGGATTTGGTATGTTCTTGTGGGGTCTTCCCTCACCAATGACATGCACAGGATTATGCACACTTTTTCTTAGGTGAGTCACGTGGGAGAAGTTATGAACCCACAACTACCTTTGGGTTTAGGGCAAGGTGGTGGGGACCTCTCCATCCATTCACATAGTCTCAAACAGCCCGAAGGACCATGGGGGTAGCACACCAACCCAGTCGCACCTCTATATCGCACACTACTACGGAAATCACTGTTTGGACCTAGGAAAAAGTCTGGTGATTCCCTCCTTTAGAATATACATACGGTGAAACACCCTAGGATATCTAGTCACGCAGGATATGATGGTTGATTTCCCATGACCAAGAATCTTTTACATGCTTGAAAGTTGAAGGAGTCACCACCATCAAAAAAAGAGAAAGGTTCCATGCCTTCTATTCCACTATCATAGGGTTAAACCGATTCCTCGCGTCACCCTGGTAATAACTCAAGCAGGGAGTAGGGAGAAAATCATTTCACACATAGAGTCTAACAATTATACTGCAAAAAAGTAGATCTATAAAGCATAACACTTATCACCTCATGATCTGCAGGATCGTAGACATCCAAATATCGCGGCTGTCCGTGGTCCAAACTGTTAGCTCATAGGGCCTGATGTGGACTGCCTGGTGGTGATGGGAAGACCTTGTAAAGTTTTCAACCACTACCATCACCCCCTAGATCCTCTGCTAGAACCATCTCTCTGGGCGCTACTCTGATCATGGCACTACCTCAGTCGTGGTGGTGCACCTAATGCCTGCCCGATATTCTCAGTGTGCCCGGTCA
Organism: Viscum album; assembly: GCA_963277665.1. Classification (NCBI taxonomy): domain Eukaryota; kingdom Viridiplantae; phylum Streptophyta; class Magnoliopsida; order Santalales; family Viscaceae; genus Viscum; species Viscum album. The sequence continues at coordinate 1,442,606,784 of OY728151.1, read as the reverse complement.
GGCAGTCCCGTGCCAAGTGACCTCTCTCATCACAAGCATGACACTGAATCTCTATGTTGCACAAGTTCCCTCCAGTGTCGATGTGGTGTATGACCACACCCCTGAGTCCGGTTATTGGGAAGCCACCTCCGTCGAGGTTCTGTCAGCTAACGCCTGCTAGCTACGACAGACGTCTCAGATCTATCGTCCCTGCTGCCACCACCAACTATAGAATGCAAAAGGAATCTCTCTATGACTAGAAACACATCTAGAACCCAGGAAAAAGTGGGAATGATCAAGGGTACTATGAAATACCCAATCTCTCTGGGGAGACCCTTCTCGAACTTCTGCACATGGAAGCTACCATCGTGGAGTATGTCCGGGTAAAAATTTGCACTGTCTGTGAAACTAGTCACATACTCAGTCACCTTCATCCCTCCCTGCTAAAACAGCAGGAGATCCTGGATCCGAACGGAGCCTAAACCAAAGGGGTAATACTCCTCACAAATAGAAGATGAAAGTCGTCCAATGAAAGTGATGACTCATCGAGTAACTAATTCACCAGACTCCACCAATGCCCAGCAGCTCCGTAGAAAAGGCAGGCGGCCAAAGGCACCATCAGATCTACTAGTGCCTGCGCATGCCTGAAGAGGAGAACCACTGTCTCTAGGAAAACCTATATTGTTTGAGGGTCTAGCTCACCACTGAACCACAGTGGTCTCTACCGCTGGAACTCACTATGCGCTCTCAAACTTCGCTCAAGCTCTGTCTGCTCTGCTGGAGCTGTCTGCTTCTCACTAGGTGGGGGTGTTACAACCAGCCCACCTGGAGAAAGGGGCTTGCATGGTGGGTTCAAGAATGAGGCCTCTTATCTCGCAGGGTCATCGTCACGAACCAAAGCTGGTATCATGGCTGTCTGTCTTCATGGAGACATCTTGAATGTTATCAAAGAGTGTTGTGGTCAGATGAGCATATTTGTATATGAATGTAACAACAATTGGTATCTGAATCAAGAAGCATAGTCCAAGACTCAATCTTATGTGATGCAAAAAACAAATTTTAACTACAATGGGTGTCTCAGCATGCCGAGTTGACATGCAGGTTATCAGGGTCCTGGTGAATGGATACGTCGGCCGCCGCACCATCACAAGACTCCCAGGCCTAAGAGCTGCTCTCAAGACACATTGATACTATTTACCTAAATCCCATCCTATTCCTATTTAGGGACGTCCGAACAATGTCCCAAGGAACAAACCACCTTTGATTCCACTTTGTCATCATCCGACCCTACCCGGGCTCGAGCCGCAACTACCCCAAGCCCGCCTCCAAAGGCCAGGGGCTAGCGACAAGTGTCAAAAGATAAACAACTTAGGAACAACTCGGGGAGGCCTTTCCTGAGTACCTATACACACACACATGCTTCCCACTAAATGCAGATGTGTAGATAATGTAATGTAAAGTTCCAAATGCTATAAATAGACCACAAAAGGGGCATCGACCTCTTAACATTACAATGTAAGAGTTGAAGGTAAACTGAAAAGAAAAGAGGAAAAACATGCACCCAACATGAATAGTGCCACAACCCGGCAACAGGTAAACAAAAGTAAACATGTGGGAGAGTCCAACACCTGGAACCCGACTACGACCACCATACGTGGTCTAAGCTCCTGAACTCCTAAGCTCTGCTGATGTCATGACCAACTAGTCTATCGTCTGCAAGGGCACACCATGTATAGGAAAAGCCCAAGATGGGTTGTTTATAAAATATACTCAGTAGGATTTCCTGAAGACTCGAGGGATAAAAAAAGGAGGTACTGAAGAGGTGATCAGTAGATCGAACAGGGAAACGTAAAGGAGTACAACCGAGAGTGCAGTAAAGAGTACAGCTCTACCCAACAAAGGAAGGAAGTAGAATTGATCATACACAAGGAGCTAGAAATGGTGATAAGATGAACTTCTCGTCGAGTCTTCACTACCTATAGTAGGAGATAAGACTCATCCAACCACGAGAAGCTTAACACGGAAAAAACGTGGCATACCCGACGCGTCTTCACCTCTCCTGGAAGGAGAGTAACCAATACCCAAGAAGTGGATACTAAAACAAGGTATATAAATATCCATATGCTCAAACAAGAAACCCGAACAAGATCATAAGGGGATCTCCATCTCATAGATCAGCCCAAGAAAGAGAGTCATCAACAGTCTCAGATGTAAACACTATCGATGCCCAACATCCCACCCATTTGCCTCGAAGTGCATGTCAAGGGGCTCAAATCACCGAACCTTGACACTATCTGCTTTAGGCGGCACTGACTAACTCGCACGGTTTTAGGTTGCATCTTAAGGACGCGTCTATGTGGAGAAAGTGCACCTCGTACTTGAGAGCTCTGGTGAAAGTCAAACCACACCTCTACACTGTCAAACAGTCGAGAGGTCTTCTCAAAGTTAAAGCTATCACATCGCTGACCCATACAACCAAGGGTCCCACTCCGGTATTCATGGAGAAAATCCATAGACTAGCCAAATAGAAAGCACTAATTTCGATAGAAGTCGTCGCGTAACGTACTGCCCAGCTCAACTGGAGGGTAAACCCTAAGAGGTCATCGGGTAACCCACTACCCATTCTCTGCTGCAGGGTAAACCCTAAGTGGTCGTTGTGTAACCCACTACCCAGTCTCTGATGGAGGGTAAACCCTAAGAGGTCTTCTGGTAACCCACTGCCCCATCTCTGCTGGAGGGTAAACACTAAGAGGTTGTCAGGTAACCCACTGCCCAGTCTCTACTCGAGGGTAAACCCTAAGAGGTTGTCGGGTAACCCACTTCATAGTCTCTGCTAGAGGGTAAACCCTATGAGGTCATCGGGTAACCCACTCCCCAGTCTCTTCTAGAGGGTATGCCCTAAGATGTCAATGAGCAACCCACTACCCAGCCCTGCTGGAGGGTAATCCCAAAGAAGTCGATCAGAAACCCACTGCCCAGCCCCGCTGGAGGGTCAACCCGGAACTGCTCTGGCCATCCCTAATGGATGGTACAACACTGTCCAACCGAACACGGATTGGGTGTTGCGAAACCACCCAAATCCAGAACAATTCACCTAGTAGAGTATCACTGCTCGTGTACTCTGGGTCAGGCCGACAACTAGAGCTCTGCATAGGGAAACACATCACGGTTGATCGCGGAAGGAAGATATGATCTCGATACTCGGCTAGGGAATCTTTACCCAAGCTCAGTAGGGCACCGTACCCTTCTGGAAACAACCTCCTAGGTAGAGGATTAGTGCCCACGTAATGTATTGGTCACACCAAATCCACAATAACCCTACCATTGTACACGAAGGGTCGTGATGATGAAGTCCCATATGGCTAAAGGAAAAAGGGGAACCCAAACAACTCCGCTGATCACACCATCGAGAACAGAACCAGGGGAATCCACTCAACCCTACTGGTCTAAACCCTCATTATCAGAGGGATCCTCTACGTCACGAGAGATCAATGGAACGTAATGCAGAACAAGACACACACAGGGGGCCCACATAATGTGCGACCCTATATCATCTCCAAACCATGTACACAAACATTATCCGGTACAAACTACAACTTGTACCTCCAAGAATCCTCATATACTCCCAGACTATACCACATCCCTAGCCCAAATGCTACCGTGCACATGACATCCAACTTCAGCGCGAGGGGTGAAAACGTAATTTTTCCAACCTACTTCCTCCACGGCCTATGTAAGGCCAACCATATCTCTTCAAACATCAAATTCAGTCACACAGGTTTGAATGCAAACACATTCCAAGGGTTTTCTTCCAAACACAGCAAGAAAAACCACCATAGGAGCACCTTTCATGCTTCCACATTTAATGACATCTCGAATGAGACTCTGCACATCCAAAAAGATCATACCGTTATAATCCTCATGAAAAAACACGAGATATTGACTATTTACTTTCCACCAGTATAAATCCAATGTAAAATTCGTTCAACACTACTTTACGCAAAAACAACATCCCATGGTCCCAAGCCTCAATCCTAAAAACAGTCGAGGGCATTACACCATTGAGATGCCCTCAGGAAACTTTTCAAATTGACTGCTCACTTGATTGGAATAGATATTTGGAGGAAAAGATGCATCCCTCCATGCTGCACACGAGCAGTTCTATGTGGGACCCGCATACCAGTCCCGAAGTGCTACGAACGGATCACACCGTTATGATCCTCTCAAAAAAGTACACAAGATTGACTATCCACTTATCCAAAAAGGAAACCCGGTGATAAACATGGAAATCAATACCAACTCCCAAAACGGCCCTCATGGTGCCCGCACCACCATGAAGAATTAAAGCGGGTGGATGGTGCCATTTCAATTCCCTAAGAAAAACACCTAGAATCAACTGCTTGCATGCCTTGAACGGACGTCCTCTGGAAAACTTGCTAAAAGCAGCTCGCAGCTTAAAAGACAAACCATGGGGCCCATGCCTCAACTCCAATTTCAATGCCTAAAACCACCCTGGAAAACTTCATCTCAGCACCAGGGACCCGACACCGCTGAAGGAACTCAAAACGGACTCAGGACGTGTCTGTGCCGCCCAAAACATGAACCCCCAGAATAACGCCAATCCACTTAATGAGCGTGACACGCCACCGAGGACCCCTTCTCGGAATTTAAAAACCAAAGAAACCATCACAAAAGCCTCATCTTGATCAGAGGATTGTGATTCCAGAAATGGCATGAAAAATAGACACTTATAGAGAAAATTACAGGTGACCAATGTTAGAGTGGACGAACCCCTTGGGCTGGACCGGCCTGGGCGGGCCGGTCCGCCCGGCCGGGGCCGCCCAACGCCAGCTGGCTCGGCTCGCGACACCGGCTTGTAGCTCAGCTGCATGGCCTGGCCGTGGTCCCTCGGTCCACGCTAGTGTCGATTGGCCCCCGTGGATGGTCATTGTCTCACGCGGAGACCCGCCGAGCGTGGGTCTCGGTCTCCTGCATGGAGTCGCGGCGGTCACCCCGGTCCACCCGAGCCGACGACCTTGCCCACAACCTGGAGCCACCGCTACCATGCCGCCTTTGTCCACTGCCTTACCACCTGGGTCCGCCTCCACACCGCCATCCTGTAACCGCGTCGCCGTCGCCTAGAACGCATTGTGCCACCACCAGACCTCCCTTGAACTGCCAGAAAAAGATAACATAGTCGGGAAACATCCCAGGGCCGTCCCGGGTGCCCCAGGACTTGAATAATTGATCCGAAATGACCGTTGGGAAGATAAAATTTGGATCTACCCAAATATGGACCTTTCCAGAATATTTGACATCAATTAGGTGAAAAAAATTACAATTGATGGGTTTTTAGGAATTAAAACAATAAAACAGAAGCCTACCTCGATGGGTGTCGCCCGACGCTTCATCGATGATCCACCAGAATCAGTGCACCTTACTATAGTGTTGGAGTAGAGGGGATGATCTCATCGAGAGGGAACTGCCATGTTGGGGAGAAAATGGGAGTAGAGGGTGGGGTGGTGATTAAATAGAAAAACACTTAAACCGCCCACCCGTAGACCCCATACCCGAACTTTCGGCTGGGTCGAGATTAAGCCTCTCCTAGGGTAAACTCCATGCCCTGAGCACAATGGCGGTCTCAGAATTTTAATCCGAGTCTCCATTCAAATGTTTTAAAATTTAACGATCGAGGTTGCCTAATTACAAAAACACCCCCGGTGACATCTTTCACATAAGGGCCGCACCCGCAAAAATTACACCCCTCCTAGGGTAAGCGACATGATCTGGACTCATTCGTGCCCTCAGTTTTCCCATCCTAGTTACTTTTTAGGAGATATCCCATTTATTTGGCTTTCCTAGTGCAAACGCACTAAAAATTTAATTTCGGCCAGGATGGGATCAGAATCGCACGCCGTCTGAAGGCACTGCTCTGGAATAACATAAATAATATTCCAAAGTCATTAATAGAAAAAATGGGGTTCTTATAGAGAAGATGACATAAGATCATACCTTGGTGGATGGACGAACAGTCGGGAATGAAATAGTGGAGAAGATCAACAAATGGATGGAGCCATATATGAGTTGCCCCGCTTGGCCAAAGAGGGGCCAAGTGACAAGATTAGGACATATAGGATGAGGAAGAAATATGGGGGAGACCCACATTGAGGTGTTCTAAAAATTAAACCTAATAATAATAACAATATTATTATTATTATTATTATTATTAGTAAAATATTTCCTTATAATTATTTTACATTAATTTTCATCTATTTTTTTTTTGAAATACACCACAAAGTACCCACTCTCAGGATTCCATTCCAAATCATAGTTTAAAAAAAATATCATCAAGTAAATTATAAAAAAAAATTAAAATTTATTTTTTTATCTAATAGTTCAAAATCACTGGGCATTACAACCTCCCCACAATAAAGAATCTTGTCCCTGAGAAACCATCGTGAAAAAAAAAACACCACCTAACATACAAGGGTCAGTAACATTCTTTCAAATGGCCATGTTGCATTTTCAAATTCCCAAAAAACCCTTAATGTATTTATTTAATCACATGAAACAAAAATCATTGAAACTCGATAAAATTATAATTTTATAATTATAATTAGGAAATGAAACATAGGAGATCCCATTTAGATAAAGATGCAGTCACTTAGATTTTTTATTATATTTCTGGATAATGGTACATCCAACCATAGGCTCTAATTATAGAAATAAGAAATAATATTCCCAAAAAAAATTACAAGACATTACATTAATTTTTCTATTGATTTATGTTGGAAGATTTCAGAAACAGTTAAATGGTAAATTCGTCATCAACTTTAAATCCCAAGTCATTAAATATTTTCATGAAACCCCAATGGATGAAACAAACCACACTCTTCTCATGTGACTATGTATTTAAAAGTATCCTTCACTGACCTCTCTAATGAACAAGAGAGACTTCTAGTCGAACCACTAGGAGTGACCATTCAAAATGATTCTCAGCTTATATGGCTGGTGTTTAAAATACTAAAATGTGATGCCTTCTTCCAAGATATCATGCATTCAACACAAAATACTCCAACAAAGTTCATAGCTGACATTCAGTGATTCCCCATGATTTAAGAATCCCAAAGAACGATAAATGTTCTACGGAAAACTCATATTAGAATTATCGTATCGTAAGGAACTATACCAACATAGTTCATAATTCATTTTTATGAGTGAGATATTTCTGCACAACAAGGACACCAACATCAGATGATTGAGTAGTACTAGAGAGGAATCATCTTGGAGATCAAGTCAGATGAAACAGTATGCGTACAAGATTTCACACAAGGAATTCTTACATAGAAATCCAAGGGTCACTCTAGATTAACAGATCTTAAATAAGAACCATGGGTTTATCATGAAACAATAGGATACCTCTTAGGCCACCCATCAATGTTTAATGCATTAGTGAGAAATATGACCAACACTCTCTTAGTATATCATGGAAGAAGTCAATATATTGGACATGGTCGTCCATTATAGGAGAGTACACTAAGAGTATTTTAAATAATACAAGAATAAAACGGTCGAACCACTATTGGATTACACCATAGATGAAACTCTACTTCACCTTCCTACACAACATCAACAAACTATCTCCTAGAATTTACCACATAAGGAACCCCATTATAGATCATGTTTATCAACCAATGTCCACTAATGACCAGTGGTGTTTCTCAAAGATTTTTAATGATGAAAAACACACAAATTTAATTTTTTCAAGCAAACAACAACATTATTTAATTTTTACAAGACTCGAGGGATATCAACCATGACATAACGTTATCCAATGGTCGACTTTGGCTGGGTTCCATCTATATAGAGGTACCTGTTTACTAGAATCGAAATGAATCTCCCTACCATAGGAGTGTCCTAATCACTAAAAGAATATATAGACTAGTAGCTCAAAATCAGGTTAGTTAAAACCCACAATAAAGGAAAACATTTAAAAAAATGGAATTAAAACCATAACCAAACTAACTGGGGTGTCAATGAACCAAAGTCTCTGAATGTCATCCTAATAATTAGGAAAAAAATGATATTTTAATTCCTAGGTCACACAACCTTAGTAATAACCAGAAACCATATCTAGCCATTTTAGTGTCAAAAATTCAACCAAACTAAACTTGTTTGTCACTTCATTTTTACACATTATGGTCACCACATTCCCAAACACATACCTATAAGAAATCTTCCCTATTCATCCAAGTAGAGGATTTCCCATGTCATTTATTTATCCCAAAGTCATATTTTCCAATACAAATTTATTTTGGATGATGACATACCAAGCCATCCATCAATGAAGAAGAAGACAAGGATAAGAAACTAATGAAATGAATGACCATACCTAAGGCATGTCTAAGCCACCGAAATCAAACATTATATGATGCTCACATCCACAGCTAGGGGTAAAAGAAAATAAGACTACCCATACGAACAAGGTAGTTATTTCTAAAAAAAAGTCCTACTAGGGACAATAACATAAAGAGTTTGAATGATCAAGATATATTTCCAGGAATTTAATGTCATGGGTATTATCCCCTTATGAAAACATTAGCATCAGCTATACAACTATGCCATCCAAAATAGAAGGTCACTAAGATCAATATCCTACCATATATTTAATTTCTAAAAATAATGAATGAATACTATAAATGAACATGTTTTCATTCAAGGGAAACATTAAAATAAAAGATCATGTTACCCTTACACATGGGTTTAAATAATGGAAACCACACATGGTTCTATTTTAAGAAAATTTCATTTATTCACAATTAAATATTTAACAATAAAAAAGATTTAACTAACACATCAAGGAAATTAAGTAATGTTTAAAAAACATCATTTTAAAAAATTAAACACTTCTTGACATTCAATCATATTAACAGAATTTATTAGAAAATAACATTTTTACAGGTAAGGCAACAGAAAATGTTCTCATTAAGCCTACCTAGGATATTCAAAAAGAAAATTAATATAGGCCACTTAGTTTTTAAAATTATAAACACCCAAATAGGGAATCCCATAAGATAAATTCCCCAAATTAACTAATTGGATCCATTTGATCAATTTTTTAATTAAACAATTCCATAAAAACTCCAAAAAATCCTGATTCCATTAACAAAAATCTCCAAATATATAACATGACATTAAATTTGATCATTGCTTACCCTTAACAATTATTGAATCTTCTATAAACATCATTGATTGAAAATTATTTCCATTTTGTTGAAAATAATATCATTTATAATTTCACATCCTCATAAAAAATAGTCCAACAATAAGTGTGGCCATCTCAAAAGATGAAAATCACACATTCACATTACATTTTGGATGATGGATCCCTTAATAAAAAATAGTTTACCTAGACCATTTAATTTGGAAGGACATTTAATATTGTTAGAACACACAGGTTTCCTTTTTTATCTATAAGGATCCCATACAACTTAGAAATGAAAATTCATTCTCCCCATAATATCTAACATTTAATTTTCAAAAATAAATTTTTTTTTTATTACAAAACATCCTAGATAATCACTAAAAGTAGATTTCATTGGGAAACATGCTAAAATCACAAAATAAAGACATATTATCACTCAATGAAAACTATCAAATCTGTAGGAAAGTTATCCTAAGAAATTAATCATCATGGAATAATATAAAATAAACATGATATATAATAGAGCTAAAATAAAAACAACTTGGCATAGGACTATGCATGGAATTTGATTTTTAATGAACCTAGTATGATTAATGAAATGAATCTTCGTTTATATATTAGGAAAAGGTTAAATAGGTCATAAATTGCCAATATTATTAAGAAGTGTAACATACATCATTTACTCAAGGTGAAATCATGTCAACTGTAATTGAAAACAGCACAACCAACAATCCTACCCCCAGTTACATAGTTATTTCCCATACGTGTGGTGATTAGTCCCAAGATGTTTTATTATCCATGCACTGGATCATTCATAGTCTCTTTTCAACCTTCACAAAACGGTAAGACAATTGATAAAATGACTATTTGATAAAAAATTGTAACATCATGACATTACTCACATATAAGATGGTAGCCAAACTAGTTTTCAGATGACCTTAAGTGTGCCACCCCATATACCAGAGGCTTCTGAAAACAAGTTAGGGTCAATTGAGGGTATAGTGTGGAGACAATACCATCTAGACCAGGGTTTCATACAAGTATGATAATATTAATGAACATAATTGTATCAGAAGATGTAATAATAAAGAAAAACAGTGTAAGAATAATATAATATCTATAGAAAAATAAAATGGGAATAAAAAATTCAATATAATAATGAATATAATATCAGGTTTTACTTCATCGTACAAGAAGTAAAAAATATCAAAACAAAATAATAAGACATCATTCTACTCATTGAGAATCCAGAGCAAGATCCCAATCCCTTTCTTTATTTCTCCCATGTAAACAGCACTTCAAAAGAAAATAATCAAAATACCTTTGAAAATGATCATATAAGTGGGTGCCAAATGGCTCCAAAGGATTTTGTGACATCTAAATCATAGTAGTTTGGAACCCAGGATGTCTAGCCCATAAAAACTCAACAATCAAAATGTTATCAAACCCTGTAGTGTCAATCAGTTCGATTTCACATAAGCTCAAATGATAAGAATATAAAATCAAAATCCTAGTATTAAACATAGTAGATTTATCATCATAAGACCCAGAGTTACTGTTAGAACAATTTCCATCTTTTAAACTAATTCATTTCATTTATGATGTTTACTAAATATCACCATAATTATGTTAGACATGTTTCTTTAATCATTCTACCATATGGTATTTAATAAAGTAATTTACCAAATTATCCAATGTGATTATACAATAATAAATCCCACAATGGATCATTATTCCAAATTAAATTATTTAGATATCCATCCAAAAATAATCCAATTAATTTTAAGGATATAATTTAAAACATACCATGTTATACAAATTTTCAATATTTTTACATCCAATTGGTGGTAAGATGTCTAAATCACCCCACCAATAGGCACAAAGAGGTCCAAGGGATCGTTCGAAATAAAAAAGTTTATTTCAATATGCATTATCCAATTTACATGTCTGATACCGTGATGTAAGAGAGTTCTAAAGTATCAAAATTACTATACATTATTGTATCAAATAAAAAGGGATTTAGTTTATAACACCCATATATATGACTAATCTAGAAGTATTAAGTGAATAATAGGTTATAAAAGAGATAGTTATATTCATAAATTAATACCTAAGGAAAAGGCCTCTCTTTCATATAATTATCCATGATCAAATCCATTAAGACATTAATTATTAATAATCATTTAATAATGTTTAAGAATAAGGGTATTACATTTCCATCCCTTGGGATCAATCCATTTAATACAATTTTATTATTTTTAAGAAATTCATCGTAATAATGCAGTCGTCATTTACATTGAGAAAAATCCTTAAATTTACCAATAAATTATCCAACACCTTTCTTATCTCATTCAATAAGTATAAATCATTCAACTGAGGCACCACACAAAACCCAGGTAAATTCCACATTTTTGTCAAATGGAGAAAAGTGAAACTTTTTGAATGATGCAACACTTATGGATGGGAAATACCAAGATGAAAAACATGAATGGGTATCAACCTAAGAGAATCTCACAATGGGCTTAGAAAGACATAATTTATAATATAATATTCCAAAACAGGTTTTTCTAGATGGATCTAGGTTGCAGCACAATGACAAGATGTAAAAAATTAAATGAAAAAGATATAAAATAGGATATGTTCTTTACTGTGATAATTTAATTTCATAAAGATATGTATTCAGTTTATAAAATTTGGCATTTTCATAAATTCTCTCATTATAAGGGGTAACTATTTTTTTAACTTCAATGTGGCCCATGTATAAACATGATAAATACAAACCATAACATAAATGCCTAAAAATATAACATTTTTATTCAAACATGAAATCAGTAAATAGATAATCAATAATTTTTATCATGAAGATAAATCACCTTCATTGGATGGGTTTTGTTATAAACTAATTACATTTCTTATCAAACAATTATTAATAAAATTAACCATGTAAATTAGGAATCATACTAAAATCGCATTTAAGATAAATTTAATATAAATATAATAACAAATTAATTAAAAACTAAGGATAGTGTGATAAATAAATAAATTAATGAATTCATTATATTTATGGGAAAAGGAATGGGATCCTACATCAAGTAGTAGACCAAACAGACACTCGACACTTATCAGATTTTGTGGAGAGCACTCAAAAAACCCCCACAACCCTACATACATACAGTCATATATATATATATATATATATATATATCCTTTTATAAAAAATCAATTATCTCCCTCTTCATGAGGGAATACGTATGAGGAATATATATACCTATTTTGGTGTGTGCACGCCTTCATGGACAATAGAAGATCACTAAAACAATTAAAAAACCATAAACCATAGTTTTATGTTTTAATTAACCTCAATTAAATTACTTGGAACCTGCTAACACCTTAAGACCCATAATGATAAGGAGAATAATTAGGATGTAGAGAAAAATATCACTGTGAATGGTTGTATAAAACTGAATCGAAGTAATCTGATTCATCATTTGGTGTGGGTTTCAATAACACAGATAATCATGACCTAGGAGACACTTTTTTACACTACTATATAAATAATAATTGAAAATATGATTACCCTTTTCACCTAGTGTTCTGGTGAACCTCTCTATGCAACATAGAGACTAAAATGACAGAATAATGATGGAGAAGTGGACATAAAGTCATACCATTTCTGATAGATGATGAATGATGATGGAAATAGTGGGTAAAATCAATAAACGACAGGACCCAAAGAGGATGTTTTATGTGAGGCCATAGACCACCCAGGGAGGTGCTTATGAGGAGCAGGGTGGGGAAGAAATAAGTATAGTCCCTATTTAAGGGGTTATTAAAATGTAACCTAATAATAATAATAATAATAATCATCGTAAAACGATTCTTTTTATTATTATTAATTTATTTCTATATTATTAATTTTCACTTATTCTCTTCTAATTTATTTTTCAATATATTTAATTTAATTTTCTTATGAAAACACATAATAGAGTCCCCAGTCTTGGAATTTCATTTGGATTCATTGTTTTAAAAACTACCCATCTAGTAAACATAAAAAAATTTCAAATATTTTTTTATGGTCTAAAACACGGGTTGTTACTACTGCATTTTATAGAAATTTTCTTTTTATGCATTAAATAGGATTTATTATAATAGTCTAGAAGCCACACTCATATATTTGTTGCTAAATTCCAAAACATTACATTTCGTAATTTGATAGTAATAAATGACACCTAATTTGTTCTCCATAGAGGCCATACTAAAACAAATAGAATACATAGATAAATTAAATTATCATGGTCCTTATAATTATAGAGTTACTGTGAATTTGAAAAACCCCATCTAGAAACAATAAAAATGTATTTAATTGATCATTTATTCCACTTTAACTCGATTATTTTCACATTATGTTATCATTATCACTCATATGTAATCCCTTCTATACATAATTCACTAAAACTCATTCATTATTTCCTAGGGAAATAAAAAAAAATAGAATGATGAGTTTAAATTCTTGGTAAGTGAAAACATACCATTTAACTAATTTATATCATTTGTGAGAATATGTAGAGTATAAGGGTTTAATGAAATAATAAATGTGCATCAGTATAATATATGAATATTCATACATATCAATATTAGTATCACGAAACACAGACACATGAAATAAGTGTTTAAAAAAATAAATAGGCATACAAAACAATAAACAGGAACCATGTTATACGAATACTTATCAAATAAAACATTATCTATAAATAGAAATCATAGAAATTTTTTTGGGTATCTTGGGACATCATTTTCAATGAACACATATATTTCCCTCAAAAAACTATTAATATTTTAATAACCATAAGGCCATCTTCCAATATCATTTTTTCAAGAACATACTCATCACACAAACTATATCATCATCTAGGAAGAACAATTTTTTATCATATAAACGAATTGAACAATGAAATATGTGCATCCACATCATATGTTATATAAGGGGATCACCTGACACAATATGGGAACACCCATCTTATAGGCTATAAATAGATCACTTAGTGATATATGGGCCACCTTGTTGTATATTATAATTTATCCGAATAATGAATCATTTATAGAGAGATTTAATTTCAAAAAAACTCAATAAACCAACCATTATTCATAAAAATATTTTAATAAAATGTAATAGAATTTGATTCTGTAACAATAATATTTAAGGTGATTTACTTGCGGAAGTGATATGTGTTCTATTACAATTTCTTCGAAATAATAATAATACATTCACTGAAAGAATGATGATTTTATAAATAAAAAATATTCCATATAGTAGATATAAAACAACAAGGTTTATTGATTTTTATGAATGGAAATAATAATAAAATATAATTAACATTAATCATTTGGAAATTATCCTTTTCATTTTTAAAATAAATTTTAAAACATAAAATTTTATGAAAATCCATTTCTTTAAAAATTATTTTAAAAAACTAATAATTTTCAGTAAATTTGGAAAAATATGTTACTAAAAATTTATAATGTATAAATTCTAAGGAATATTCCAAAAAGGAAGGTCTTGTCACCTATTATTCTATACAATCCACATTTGTAAATAAGATCATCATTTTTTCCCTACAAATAGTTATAAAAATAGCTTGTTCAGAAAAAACAAAATTATTTCATTGAATTTTTATTATAAATAAAGAAAATCCATTAATAAAACATTTTTATTTGTAAATTTTTGTTTTAGTATTTTTTATAAATCATTATTTTGGAAGAGCACTGATTTTATATCCCAGAATGGAAGAAAGTCGTATTTTCGTAAAAAACCATTCTCCAAAGTTTTATGCCCTAAAAATTAAAAAATTCATTAAATTAAATTTAAATATCTGGAATAACAAGAGTAGAATTAAATTCATGAGTATCCTGAGATTTGGGAGAAAATATACCATCATTGGTCAAATAATCATTAACCTTCCCAATAAATGATGAGATTGTAACCAAAGACTCATTCGACCTTTTAATATCGAATCATAATCCCCAAGAAAAAATAATAGTAAATTTTACATATATGTTATAAAAATTAGGATATTTGAAACATAACACATAAAATGTGTAGTACATACACATCCAGAATTAATATATGTTTATAACATATCATACGTCTTATAAAAATAAAATTTAGAAAGAAATCCCTTCACGCATTGGTAGAACTGATGTTATTAGCCCAATGAAATAGAGAAAAAAATTTGATATGAAAATAAAAAAAAATGATATGAATCCTAAAACTCATTCACAGAGTGTATATAAACCACAAAATAATAATAAGTGTTGAATTTGGAATATATCTCAAAAAATTAAATTTGTGTCGAAAAAACTAAAACCTCTAGTTATATTCATCATAATAGTTATTTTTATTCTTAAATAATAAACATATATCTATTATTTACATTCATATGAAACTTTATAAAGTTTGATATCGTATTTGAATCACTTATTACCTGATTATATATGATTACTTAGTTAAATAGTTTTAAATAGAATGGTCTTACCATTTTTTTCTTATATATAAAAAAGGAGTATTATTGGATTACTATGGTCAATATGGTGATTATATAAATATATATAGAAATATAATAATGAAAGAACACGTGGTTCCCCTCTTAGAAATCCAAATGTCTCCATTTCCTGTCATTATAAGACTTCTACCTACTCGGTGCAGTCTTCATCCACTCCTGGATTATCTGCACCTTCTCAGTGGAAGCTCGTACAAACACTAGACCCATATGAGCTGACTCCCTTGGGTCTATCCAGCATAGAGGTGATCATCAAGGTCAACCTTGTAGGTCCTCGAATGGATCCATACTTATGGTGGAGTGATAACAGCTATTGTATTTGAATTCCACCATGGGAAAGTGAACCTCCCCAATGTGGAAATAATCTAGGATGCATGCACGAAGCATGTCCTCCAGTGTATGTATGATCTGCACTGTCTGACCATATGTCTGAGGATGAAAGGAGGATCTCTAACGTAGCTGAGTCCCAAACACCTCATGCAATACCTTCAATAACCGGGATGTGAAACGTGTGTTACGATCAGAGACAATCATCAACGACACCCCATGAAGTCATAAAATCTCTTGTACATAGAGTCATCCCAAGGAAAATATTGATCCATGGTCTCAGATTGGTAGGAAGTGGGCTGACTTGGTGAGCTGGTCTACGATCTACCAGATTAAATCATGTCTCCCAGGAATACATGGAAGCCCTGTCACAAAGCCCGTGGAGATCCCATCCCACTTCCACACTGGGATTTCTATTGGATCAGCTAATACTGTTGAAACCAGATACTCGGCCTTCAAATGATGATAATTGAGGCATCGAGAAACAAATTCTTCCATTGCATTATTCATCCCTAGACACCAGTGCTAATGACAAAGGTCTTGGTGCATCTTTTCCATACCAGGATGTACCCCCAGAGGGGATGTGTGGAACTCCCTCAACACTACCTCTCGTAGAACCACTGATACCATTGTACGTCCTCTGAATAGGATGACGTGCTCCCCACCATAAAGAATCCATCATTTTCATGTCTTGAGTATATCTGAGCATGTTGAGCCTCGCAATCAAATTCCCCAAGTTGCGCCTCCTAGACTCAGTGAAGGAGCGGGGGAGTGACTGTCATAGATTGGAGGTAAGCATCTCTATCTCTATTCACAAATGATATCTGCAGCGCGTCTAACTATTATGTCGCCTCACTAAGAAACTATAGACCAGACCTATTACTGAGTACATCTGTCACCATAGTCCCATTCCCCAGAGTATAGACTATATCAATGTCATAGTCCTATAATAACTCATGCTATTGTCGTTGTCTTAGGTTCATGACCTACTGAGAGAAGCTATACCTGAGACACTTGTGATCAGAATCGGTTGTAAACCATTCTCCCATAGAGTATTGTCGCCACACAATCAAGGTGAAGTCCACTGCTACTAACTCCTAGACATGGGTAGCATAGTTCAGTTCATGGTGCCTCAGCTGTCGTGAGCCATAGGTGATCACTTCTCACTGCTTTATTAGGACACATCCAATTCTTGCTCTAGATGCGTCGTAGTACACTACATACCCAAGGCCCACTTTTGGTAGCCTCAAGATGGGGGAACTCGTCAATCTCTACCTCATCTCCTAGAAACACTTCTGGAATCTCTCCATCCATATGAAGGGATTTCCATTATTTTTCAAGGATGAATGTGGTGCCAAAACTCTAGAAAAGGCAGGAACGAATCTACGGTAGTATATAGCCATCCCTAGGAATCTGTGAACCTCGTTCATGCTCCTAGGTGGCTCCCATGAAAATACAACCTCTATCTTAACTGGATCCAAAACAACTCCAGCCTCTGAGATTACGTGTTCCAGAAATAGACCTATCCTATCCAGAACAGGCACATCGATATCTTACCATAAAGTTGGAGCTCTTATAGAGTATCTAGAACAATGTGTAGATGATATGCATGCTTGTCGTCTGTCGCTGAGTATATCAAGATTTCATTAATGAACACTACCAAAAAGAGATTGAGGTATGGCTGAAAGATCATGTTTATGAGTCCCATGAACATTGTGGTGGAAATGGTCACACCGAACAGCATAACCAAGAACTCATAATGGCCATACCGACATCTGAAGGTCGTGTTCTGTATATACTCATCACCCACTTAGATCTAATGAATGTCTGATCTAAGGTCTCTCTTCAATAAAAACCGTGCTCCCATTAGCAGATCGAAAATATAATCAATATTTGGATGTGGATAAATTTCATAAAGGTTAACTGGTTTAAGAGCTAATAGTTCACACAGAGTCTCAAACTCTTATCTGCCTTCTTTGCGATCAAAATCCGGGCTGCCCATAGAGAAACCCTTGCCTTTATGAACCCCTTTCTCTGCAAGTCATCCAACTATACCCATAACTCATGAAGCTCTGTGGGAGACATCAGATATGCTGGTGTAGATATTGGTACCATCCTGGGGTACATGTCTGTATAAAAGATTACCTCCCTATGTGGAGGTTGACCTAGAACATCATCCGGAAAGACAAACAACATATTGGTCCACCACTATAGGATAGTTCATACTATTAACATATTTTTCTCCAAGGGTATGGCTAGCTAACTGATGAGTGATCGGATGCACCCTTTTTTGGGCAAGTCCATCTTGTGCAGCGAAGGATTTCTTCTCACTGGTGAAGGAAAAATTGTTACCGTCCGCCTAGACACACCGAATGTTGCCTCTAATACAATCAATCTGAGAATTGACGGTGTATAACCTATAAATACCCAATAAAAATTCATAAGGCCTTTATGCTGCTACTATAAGATCAAATATGAAGTTCTATCCTCCAAGAGTATGATTACTCTACTGTCACTAGTGTTTAATCATCAAATCCACTCACGTAGGGGTCTCTAGCCATACAGATCGAGCCAATGGCCCCCCCAGAATCTCTCATCTTCTAACAAGGGAAGAGGAAATAAAAGAGTGACCACTACCTATGTCAATAAGTATTGTAGCTATGTTAGTGTAGAAATAAATATTACCTCTAATCATCTCTGGAGTGTGGTGGTCACAGGCCATAGTGACTTGGAGTTATGCTCATCCTTGTCCACCTGCTCCCGGTGGTCGGGGTGGGGCACCTAGGGGTGGTGGCAGTAGAACCTTAAATCTCCACCCACCACCCACTGCACGACCAACTCCACTTCCATGCCTTCCACCCATCATACCTCCTTGCTCGATCCTCATCCTCTATCTCATCAGTTCATCGATCGTCAGATGGTCCTCTATATGGATATTTGGGAAATCGCGAGCCACGTGACCCTACCCGCCACCCGGGTAGCACGGCTTTTCCATCATCTAACCTCCTCTACCTCGCGAGACCCACACCTCTTACCCTACATCCTTGGTCCTTCCACCACATGGTCTGGTCCACTTGGAGCTCTATTTCATTTTCCTACTACTAGACGTAGATTACAGTGATACATGTCGCCTGGTGGTGGGTCTCGCTGTTGGTGCATTGTCAGCTAGGAAGCTCTCCACCAAAAGCACTCGTTGTTGGACCCCAACCTGAATTTTTATGGTGAGAATTGTCATTGATTCTCGGATCTCTATTATGAGACCCAGATCGATGTTTAGGGCCCTAACGAAAGGGTCACATACAATGTATGTGGAGTAGCGGTATAGATCAGTGAACCTCGACGAGTACTGGGACACAGACTTACTGCCCTGTTATAGGTGCAACATATCTTGTATATGTACAGAGCATAAGGTCATTAGTAAAAACCCTTCCATGAAATGGCTCTCAAAGTCGGCACAAATTAGTGTAACCTCATCATGTATCTGGAACATCATGCTCCAACATCCCCCTGCTACTGCCTGAAAAATAATGGCTTCTAAGGTCACCATAAGGTCAACTAGTGTCCTAACCAATCAGAATTCTCTAACCACATTCTACCTCCAGTCCTCAGCCACCTGTGGGTCCATATCACCTCAAAACCTCATAGGCATCTATCACTAATGCTTGAGAAATGCGCTTAGTCATTTTACACCCTATATTGGTGTGGCCAATGGCAACGACTTCTCAATGGTTAGTGTTGCGGCGAGTACACCACCCGATGGTGATATCAATGTATGAGGTCTTTGAAACAAGGCCACATCTCTCGGTTGGCCATTATTGAGTACTTCATTAGGAGTCCTAGTTGGCTGTCTATGTTGTGGAGTCCTGAAAGATGAAAGGAGTTCAAAGATCAAAAAGTTATACTTGGTTAGAAAACTCAAATTGATTACAAGATAAAATCTTCAAAAACACAAGTAATCAGTTCTTCCATGTACAAAGTCGGAAAATCAGATTTCAGCGTCAAGGTGATGGATTCTTCATCCCCAACACCAACACAATACTCCCTGAACTTAAAAACACACTCATAAAACCTAACACTATTGCTTCATTAAAATGTTCAGAGTTCTAGGTCTTCGGTAGAATTGACCCCTCTGATACCACTTTTTCAGGACCCATCCACTGAGGCCGGTGTCATGACTACACCAAACCTGCCTTCCATAGGCCAGGGGTTGGAAAATAGAACCAAAAGGAGTACTCTCTAAAATGGAATGGAATTTCCATTAAAACTGTACAAAAAAAATACAAGGACGCAAGAAGATGGATCCACAAAGTGATGTTAGATAGTAAAAGAGTGATGAATGTAAAGGGGATGAAATATAATCCCAACTGAATGGTAAATTACAACTGAAAAGGGAAAAAACTCTTGGATCATCCACTAAGGATCCTACCTGAAGGGTATGTACATATCAACTCCACAACACTCCATGTCCATCGGCCTCCTATGCGTATCACTTGGTCCTGGTTCCCTCAAACCTCAACCCAGTTGCGCGTTGTCTGCACAAGATACAATAAGGTGTGGGTGAATCCCATGCAGGGGTGAGTATAATAGTACCTAGTAGGGACCCTAAGACCCCAGATGGTCTCTCAGAATTAAACAAAGTAAAACCACAAAGAATGATCTCAATCACAAAAGAACAAAGCAATATACACAGCTCAATTAAAGTCTCATATCATACCATGATTAAGAAATGTATAGAAGTACAAATGATTAGATGCAAATCATGATTATCTTACTCTGCCAAGAGGCACTACTGATGACCATACGGAGTCTGAACCACACAGGATCGATAGTTACAAACCCTCGTAATTACCCTTATGGGATCTTATCCATCAAGGATCGATTGGTAACTAACCCCCACTAACCCACATCAGATTTGACATCAACAGGATCGATGGGTAACTAAACACTTTGATAACCCATATATGATCTGACCCACAATGGATTGGTATGTTCTGACCCACATAGGATCATTGACTGCTGACCCACATAGTATGTGACCCACATAGGATCAGTATGCACTGACCCACACAGGATTGCTAAGCACTGACCTATAGAATATCTTACCCACAAAGGATTGGTGATGACCTAAACAAGATCGATTGGTACTGACCTCCATGTGACTTGTCTCCAACCACATCCTCACAACCAGCCACAGAATTCCTCCCATCGGATGTGCTTGAGTTTCGTAGTATCTTCCCCTTGAGATATCAGTCATAATGTTCACACCACTAAGCTCCAAAAAGGAGTACCCCCATAGACCACCATGTCATAATGGTTTCAATGTGATTGATGGTGCGTTAATCGGATGCTCGGTCGGTGAGTTATAAGAGTATTTTCTCCGGGGCACGGTTGGATTTAGGTTCGATCCAACCTGACCGTACTCCAATTATCTCTAAAACTCAAGTGGGGTATACAAAAAGGACTGTCTTGATCCAAATATACCAACACCAAAGACGGTTCTTAAAACGGATGACCTATTTCATGAAATGGTCCGCTATGTGTTTTTGGAGCCGGTGGGGCACGGGTTCTGTCTGACCCTGTCAGACAGACCCAGCCAGACCCGGTCTGGGTTGGGCCACGACGGGCTTGGCCTACTAGGCCGTGGCCTGGTCTGGCCCACAAGGGGGTGGCCAGCAAGGGCCGTCTGGATTTTATAGGGAGTCCCACAAAGGGTGGCCCCATAGTGTGAGGCGAAGCCCCCAAAGGGGTGGCCTAGCCGCGTAGGGAGCGACCCGCGAGGTGGAAGCCAACGAGACAGTGGCACTACCGTTGCCTCCCCAATTTTGAAAGGCGGGAAGAATTTACCCCTGGTATCCTGAATGGTCTGAAGGCCGTTCGGTTTCTTGAAATGGAAGGGCCATGTGAGCACCGCACATTCAATGTAGAACCCACCGGAGAGGTGAGTTCTTCATGCTCCATGGCTTCAGCCGCGACATCTACTCACCGGTAGAGAATTGGTCACACCACCTTCCCTTCTACCGCCATCCATCGTATCGTCCACCTTATCCAACCATCACGACTGACGAGCCACTACCCATTGCTCAAAGGTGATGTGCTACGAAACGACGCACCTCCTCTGTGGACAGATGGATGGTGCGGGCCATTCCGATGATCGTCACAGATTTGTGCCATAGCCCCCTATTGCGGCATGTGTAATCACACAGACTTCTTCATAGCCAGTCGATTTCACCGCACTAGAAGTATTCCACTGAGAACAGAAGGTTGTAGCAATGTAGTGGAGGGTCTGGGCCGGGTTCGTTAGGCCCATGCCCTCCGAGTTCGATCGTAACATGTGGGAGGATAAAGGGTTCAAAAATATTGACATAAATTAAACAAGAATAAAAAACCCAACATCGTAAAACCTTTGCAGAACGTCCACACTAGAAGGTAGGTTGCTGTTCATTGTTCTGAAAACATGCTGCCGACAATTCAGATTGTACGTCGTCCTTTGGTACAAGGTTTGGTGTCTCCTGTCACCTCATGCTAGAACTAGCTCCATCCTCTAAGGGTTTGGCGTCTCAAAACTATATCAGCACTTTGCTGCATGGTGTATCTTAGTCGATTCCCCTCCCCATGATCCATATATATAAGAACGGGGGAGGGAAAGTAACGACATGGGGAATTAAAGGGGGTTCATTAATTAGAATCCTTCCTAATTCCCCAATGACGTCATTACTTAATATTGAAAGGTCAATCCTTTTATTGGCTTGACACATCACTGTCCCCAAACTCTGCTTTTCCATTAGAGGAGAAGAATTAAAATAAAATAAAAAAACTATTTTATTCTATTTCATTTAAAAGTCACAAAAACTTAACTTTTTCTCCAATCCTACTATGGTAAAAGTAAAGTCTCTTGTAAGTGAATCCTGGCACTGTGGATTAAATGGTAACTTAGATTTTTAATCTGAGAAAAAATTAAAAAGGTAGAAAATGGCTCCCGAGCGTTTACTAAATGGACCTTTAAAAAATTTCAGATATTCATTATGGGAAGATCAGGCCTCGTAATCACGTGCCATCAATTTTCACAGAATAATAATATTTCTATATTATTAAAAAACAACATTGAAAATATGGGTATTACAATTGGTAATTTAACATGAATCTCATTGGATTTGGAGGTGTTATTAAGCCATAGACATGGTGGAGAATTTCATTTCCCATTTTAAAGAAGATGATGTGGATATATATAGTGTAATTAACATATTAATATCATATTTTATGGGAGATACTAATATTATTATATCTGTATGCATGAATAATATTTAAAGGAGGAAGAATATGATGTAATACAAAAATTCGTGGTCAAGAGAAATACTTATTATAGGGAAAACCTCATTTTCATTACACCATATGCACTATATGATCAATATGATACTAAAAATACATATTATATATTTAGAGGGATGTTATGGAGGGATGTTGAAAAAAATTGACGAAACAAATGGCTCTCAAAGTTATGAGAGAATAAGTGAGGGGTTCTCGTTATAAGATATTGAAGGGGAACTTTTTAAATTTCTTAATGTATTATATATAAATAAATTATGTTTTATATGGTAATGGATCCCAAATGAAATATTTAGAATATAAGATGATAAAGTGCCAAAATAAAATCCAGCAATATTTTTTCATTAATTTTTATATAATGTTTTTATCATTTTAATTTTGTTTTAATACCCCCAATCCGTTTGAAAATTAACGATATATTAATATTTTCAACCCATTAATGGTTTAGATTGTTACCATAAATGGAAGAATTTCTAAAAAAGATGACGATTTTTTTTCATGCAATATATAAATCATTTCAACAATAACAATGTTTTAGGAATTTTAAATTATTTTTAAAAATTCAATTACTTATAATATATTATTGATATCATTTACAGGATATTAAATTAAAATAAAATTAAATACATAAGAAAAAAAGTGATTTAGAATATAATACATTAACAAATTATTTAAATAACATATTTATATTATTATCTTGACACATTATTTCAAATATATTATATATCTTTTAATATTTCAAATTTCATTTTTTATTTTCCTATTGAATGAATACCACCAATGAAGACCTTTTTATTTTACTAAAATAGAAAGGTAAAAACCTAAAACCAAACAATTAAGGGGGTCTAGAATAATAAAATTCCAGATCATCATCACAAAAAAAAGTAAATACATTATAGGGAAAGGATTTAAGACTTAAGAAAATAATTAGCTGATGGTTTGGAGATGCTTTAGAAGATACAAAACCACCCACATCATTCCCCTCCCTCTATGTATGATGAATGTTCATCTGATTGTTAATAAGTAACATGCATCTCATGATGGGATATTAAATAAACCAAGGTATATTTCCCTTACCTGACAATGAATTACATAGAGAAAGCACATTTATCTCAATGTCCCCGATAAGAATGCTCCTATGAGTGCAATGCATGAGTCCTAAGAGCAAGGGAAGGGCTTTCATTTGATGGATGTCACCAATCCCAAATTAAAAATGAAAATGTTGCATCAACCGATCCTTTGGAGTCTCTGGTAAATCTACCCCCCTTCATAACACCGATGCAACATGAACCATTAATTAATTTAATACTAATCAAGGTAATTTTATAATTCATATTAGAAGTGAAATAATTTATCATTGAAATCATTTTAAAAAATGTACCTTTAGAATTTATTGAAAAAATTCCATTTTTAATAAAATTTGGTATTTTTATAATTTAATATAACATAATTCTTTAATAAAATTAAAAAATTCCCCCTAATAAATATAGAAATTCAATTTTAATATTACGCTTGTTTTTATGAAATAATTTTTATATAATACCTAAATAAATAATTATTATTTTATAATAAAAAATAAAATAAAAATAATTTTTTGATGAAAACATATTTCTATGTCATAATGTAACATTACATAAAATTCAGTACTTATTTACTAAGTAATAATCAATGAATTTTTTCTGAGTATGTCCCTTATATATATTTGATTATTTTTTTAAAAATAATTATAACCACCAACTCAATATCTTTGTAATAAGTATCATATTAAAATATTAATATTTTCTCATTTTTATGGGATTATTTTTTTGTGAGATGGACTAATAAAAATGTTTTAATTTCAAATATCACACCATTTCATTTTCAAAAAATAAATAAATTCTTTCTATTCATTATTAGCATATTTTGGGTAATAAATGCTTTTACATTGTAAAATTCTGTTATGAAAAACCCATATCCTAAAAATGGATTGTTAAACTTCTTCTAGAAAAGAGGGATGCGAAATATGGTGGATATTTGTAATAAATCATTATTAGGTTACCAAATATGAGAAAACTAATGGGATGTGAAAATATGGATATCAATGAAAAAGTTAAGGTCTAAATAATTATATAGTGAGACATATAACAATGATCACATGAAATTGAATGATCATGAAAAAGTTAATGACCAAAAAACTATAAACCAATGTGGTGTGAAAATGGCCATAGATTTATTTGAAAAGAAGGTAATAGGAAAACGTTTTTATTTACATATCATTTTCCTACATTTGAGAAATTAAATTACTATCATGTTTGAGAACATAATTTTATATACTTTAATGAAATGTGTAATTGTTTCATTTAGTCAGATTCCATCATAATATCATCATTTTATCAAAATAGTTATTATTAAATGAAAGAGATAATATCATGTTTTCCATTCCATTTTTGTTAGATTGGTGTTAGAGGAACACATAGGTGGTTCCCAATAGTTTGAACTGTGTTTGAGGAAACTAAATGTTTTGATTAGGAAATGAATCCATGAGGTTGCATCGTGGAATGTGTTTCTTGTGGTTTAGCAGGGGTAGCTATGGAGTTTTGGAGGACATAGAGGAAAAAATGGACACATCATTTATTTTTTCTATATATGGAATATAAATTAGGTTGTATAATATATGTAGGTTTTAGATTCTATTAAATCACTTCTAGCTACTCTATTTTGTTGGGATGGGGCATAGACTAATTATTTACAAAGTAGATTATGTGGTGTGTTGTTTAAGGATTTATCATAGTCCGTAGATCCCCCATAATAGGATCTTATAATGGAAAATGTAAATGGTTTTGATCAGGGGGTTGTGTGGGTTTTTTCACTCAGTGATTTTATGGAACAACACATGTCACCTATTCCAACATTTGTGGTCCATGGGTCAATGCCATGAACTCCTAAAAAATTGTTCCTAGAAATAAAAAATGACCTTTAAACCAAATTCCCTCCCACTTCTCCCCCTAATACCGAAATAGACTAACTATTATTATTGAGGTTCATTGATGAATATTTAAAGAATTATTGATCTCTAAAACACATAGATCAATTCACAGAAATAATTATTTAGTTCTACATAATCTTCAATGAGGATTCAATCCATTCATTCTGTATTCCTTCCAATCGGCATTCAATTATATAGTGTATTATGAACATCCATATAATGGATTTTTTGTTATCATTTTACAGTTATTAATAGGATGATTCATTTGGGAGATCATATTTTTTTTATGGGAGAGGTGATCAGTGAATAGTTTTAGCATTCAATTTAAATTTCAATGACATTGAATGTTTCAGAGATTTTATTAGTTTCTTATCCTATTTATTTACATTAAATCATAAATTTATAATTTTTATCACTTTATAAGGAAATTTAATTAGCATATTAATTATTTGACCAATATAAGAAATAATATGGATAGGGATCACTCATTTTTGTAATTATACAATAATAATGGTATTCTTATTATTTTTTTAGATAATGTTCAATCTTTACTATGGTTGTTAGAATTTTTATTTCGATGGGGAATTTTAAGGAACATAAACACAAAATTAATTTATTAATTTTATAAATAATTAAATATGATAATTTTTCTTAATATGAACATTATTATAATTTTATAGTAATAAAATTGATGAATTTATAAATGATTAACTAAAATATGTTATTCTATGTTATAAGTAAATTGATTATGAACAATATGTGAACATTTCAATTAATTGATAAAAATAATAAATGAATTGTAAATTTTTAATAGTTATTTTAATAGTTTTATGAATGTAGCATTATGATTGAATAATATTTACAAATTTGTGACACATTAAGTTATCAATTTCCTTAAGTTCAATGAAGTGGGAACCTATGAAAAATGAATCAGTTAATTTAGGACTAACTAAATATTAATATTTTGATAAAGATAATTAGTTGGGGTCGAGTGTGCCAATTTTCATATAAAGGAATAATGAGTTGTGTTTAGGGAGGTAAAATCCCACTATCATGTGATGTATGAATGCATTATTTTTGGGCCCATATTACACAGTTAGAATATCTTGTTGTTTAAATCATTATAGGTTATCTAGATGTGATCTTCACTATGCTATGTGATATGATCCTAGAATGGATTATTTTATATAGGTGGTGAGGTGATTGTTTTTTGTATTATTTTACATATATAATGATAAGAGGGATGTGCAAATGTATATGTGTGTTTTAGGGATGGAATCAGAGATGATGAAATGGTTTTAATAGGGGTTTACTGTTTGATGTGTTGAGGATTTTATGCATTATTTTAATGAATCTATTTATATTCTTATGGCCGGGTTTATTATATTGTATAATATCCTTTCCACACTACATGAGGAAGATATATGTTCATAGATTCGTCTCTTTGGTGTTACATTAAAATAATTTCCTAGATTATCTATAATTTTTAATGTCTTAAATAATTCTTAATAAATTTCATATCCTATAGTATTAGGTTTTCTAGAATAAAAATGATATTATCTTGAGAAATCTTGGACACAATTTTCATTATGACTATAAGGAATGTGCATAAATTTGATTAATAAAAAATGGTATAATGTGAATTAATATTGATGGTTTATTAATGGTTAGTTAATGGTTAATGAAATAATTATCAATATTTTATTGAAAATAAATTATTAAAGTTAATTATTCTCTTTAAATTGATTGTTTTCTTGTTTGATAACATGCTATTTCCAGTGGAATCCATGATTCTTAGAGATGTAAGATCTTGTTGAGTCTAATACTAGGATATTACTATAGTGGGTTTGTGAGATATACTATATATTTAACACATTATGATTTCATAAAATACACCACCCATGTGTGTAAGAGAAACTAACACCCAGTGGGAAATAAGATTTCATTTTCTGATACATTTAATGGGTGTATGGATGGATGATTTCCCCCTCAAGACCAACAATCTACTATTTATAGAATAATGAACATTAATTCAAGGTGGTTTGTTTCCCTATATATGTTCCTCGTATTTGACAATGGCTTGTTATTAAGTAAAAAATAGGTATCATTATATAAAAATATTTTATTTAATTTTAAGTGAAAAGGTTATTGGTTATGATAAATTTATGTACATGCTTGGTGAATGAGTTTTTTTTTGGATTGAGGGATAATATAAAATATATAATACATGAAATATGGGTTGTGCATGCTTCCAAAAACATCTTGGTTACTATATAAGATATTTTTTATGAGATGAAAGGATGATGTGATATATGAGATTCATGTTGTGATTCATATACTATGTGTTTTGGGATAGCTTATTTTGTATTGATATTTCACAAGACATGCTATGTTTGGGTAGAACAACAAAAAACTATGTAAGAGGTAGTGGGGGTTCCCATGATGAATAATAATTATGATATATAATCCCCTGTATGCATTTAATAGTTATAGATGGATATGGTGAGGATGGTATAATAATTGTTTATGAGACGAATTATTTTCAATGTTTATATAAGGCCCCAGCCTTAAAGCTTACTTAATATTGAATTAAATGAGTAATTCACATTGAGAATCTTTTCAGGTTTAGAGTTTTAGAGAATTAGGACATAACTATTACATCTCAAAAGATTACAAAGTAGTCGCTTCTATTAAATTTCCATAAAATAAAAACTCTTTAAAAGAAACATGTATACTTCCATGTTTTAGGTAGCATGACTTTCCCTTGATCCCATCCTTGACCCTATTCCATGCTAAGTCCTGTGAAAAATATTTCAAAAACTTGGGATGAGCATAAGAAGCTCAGTAAGGGATACACAAATAATGAAAACTGTTAGTTTTTCAAAACAACAAGTAAACCATGAATACTTTATCAATGTAATACTTTTCACCTACATGAAGTATTAAAAACTCTTCACTGAATAAAGTATCATTACTTATCTTTTTGTAACCAAAGTATTACCGTAAAAATCCATAAAAAGAACACATAACATATATAAAGGTAACTTGGGACATAAACATACTTAAGTGGAATAACCATACGGTCGACTCCCACACATATCACTTAATAGAATAGCCATACGGCCAATTTCCATACGTACTTAATGGAATAGCCATACGGCCGACATCCATACCCATTGCATTGGAGGTTATAACGTAACCACCCATCCTTGTATTCACGGCACCACCCGTCATATGGTTTATAACGTAACCACCCGTTAAAATGTCCAAGTACCAGTATAAAATCATAAAACATAAAACCAATATAAAGGAATGATAACATTTCCACATTTCAATCACAATATATCATAAATACATTGACATAATAGAATCCTTTTTCCAAAATCCTTTTCAATACCAAAATACATAAAATATTATATGGTATTTATTTATTCTAAAAACATTACGGCTTGTTGAGAAAGCCAAAGAACAATAATACTCGCGGCGGCGGAAAAGGTCGTTGTCGCCGCGTACGTTAAAAGAAACATTCCTTTTTGTCGTTTTGTAAAACGCTTCGTAGAAAAACATTACTTTTGTATAAAAGTAAAATTCAAAGGGGTTTATACACTGTATAAAAGAAAGTTGTGTATAAAACGAAATATGCCTCAATGAAAGGAGATTGAGACGAAGTCCCTTACCTCGGGTCCGACTTGATTCGATCGTTCTTTAACGTCCTGAATAATAAACTTGAGTTAATTTCTACATGATTAAGAACCTTTTTAGAGTTAATTATTCCTTTTATATCACTTATTTCCATGTTATAAACATTATGTAACTATTTAAGTTAATAATGTTCGTTTTGTCGATATTTGGTTCTTATGTCGAAAGTGGACTTGTTACAATTACATGTTGCTCGTGTGGTCGATGGTTATTTATATCTAGAATGAAATTACTGAATTGGATATCATATATATCATATATTCCAGAATATACATGTATTTATAATATTACATAATCATTTAGAGGTAAGAAATGAAATGCACCGTTCATGGAGACGGTAAGCCGTACGTACGCATGAACGCTACTTTCATTTCTTTGTCATATTAATGGAATTAAAACTAAATGAGAGGTATGTATATTTTAATTCCAGAATTATATTCATCATTTAGATATATAATTAATTATATATATCCATTATATACATGTACTTTTAATAGTACATTACATTTGGGGATAAGAAATGAAATGCACCGTTCATGGAGACGGTAAGCCGTACGTACGCATGAACGCTACTTTCATTTCTATCTCATACTTTAATGTAATGAAATAATAATTATATAGAGGTATATTATAATTCCAGTATAACATCATATATAATTACTTTAAATCCATGCTTTACACGTCCCACATATGGCATTAACGAATCACATCACTTTGAGGGGGCGGTAGTCCGCACTTCCTAAAATAAAGATATCGCGTATACCCATAATGGAAGCCATAAAGGTAAGACACAAATGAAAAATACAGAAGCATAATTAAAACATAAACATATTATATATCATATATAAAAATATTGACATCATAATGGCCACCCTTGAAGGTGTTAAATGAGTATTGAACAATCATCGTTTCGGGAGGCACAATTTTTCCATCCACGGAAATCGTATGTTCTTTAACCATTTGATGTAGTTGTGTGAGAGTGTAGATAGAATAAATCATATAACAACATCCTAGTATATTTAAGATACTGGTGTTGTTACAAAATAAATAAATAAAAAGAGTTTAGGGGGTTGGAGAAGCAAAATAAAACAAATGAACATGAGAGAATGAATTACCTTTAAAAGTGTAACTCCTTTTGATTTGAGCCTAAAGGCTTCCTTTGAAAGGATTCGTCCCAAAGGGAATCCTCTAGGATGAGGAGAGGGATGTTTAGAGAGTAAATGGGCAGGGGTTGGCCGAGAAAAAGGCTTGAGGAGTGTGTGAAATGAGGTAGAGGTGGGGGCCTTTTATAAGAGGAGTGGAGGGGCACTTTTGGAAAGTAAAGAAATATTACTTTATTTGAAAATGTGTTTCAGTTTTAAAAGGTCCCAAATTGATATAATTCGTGGATATGGTGATAAGGGTTCGAAATACACCCATCCAATAGGTTTTGGACATGTGTAGTTCATAGATTTTACATTATCTTTCCATTTTAATTAAATCGTCAAATAATGATGTCATCGCTGCATCATTATTATGTCATAAATAATTTAATTTATTTATTATATAAAAATTATAAAAAAATACTATGATGTAGGAAATCCTTTTATATTTCCAATTACTTTTTATAATAAAAAATCTTATCTTTATAACCCCATGTAAAAATTGTTTTCTTAAAACATATTATGTTTGTGTCATTTTTACTTTTACATTAAATAAAAAGTTATTTATGTCATTTCGCAACCAAAGTGTCTCCATGGGGTCCCCAAGTTGACACATGGCTTGTATTGGTCGGACATGACACAACAAATGATGGTAGGACAAGTGTCAAGTTCATTTCATATTATTAAAACATTATTTTTACCTTAAACTACACTAATTACCACTAATCGCGAATAAGAACTTAATAAGTTACTATTCACCAAAACATTATTATAACCTCATTGAACCACATTTTACTTCTTAATGACAACCATGTATGTCGGATTTTTGAAATTCAAAACGAAATGATGGAAAAATTTCATTTAAACGGAAAATCAGTCTTTATAAGTACCACTTAGTGGTTTCACTATTCATTAAAAATTGATGTTTTTCAGAAAATTACCAAAAATTCACCCTAAGCTATATTTGATATTACGAATTCAAAAATGATGTCTATTTTACAAAATTCAATACATATAAGTCAGATTAATTAATTTAATAATTAATTCCCGCTGTCAAAGCAAATAGCGTGTTTTTGTGAAACAATAAGTATCTAATGATTGACACTAGTTTAAGTCTGATTTCAAAGTGAAATTAATTCCAAAGACCACTATAGGATTTAATGGTAAAAATATATTCTAATTTAACTCTAAAACCAATTCAAAAGCTAATCTAATCATATAAATAAATTAGATTAAAAAGGGGTTTTGAATTAAAATACAACATTTTACACTATTCATTGAAAAAAAAAGAACTTTATCGGAAAGATACCAAAAATTTACACAAAGTAAATTTTGATGTTCCAATTCTAAAGAAGAGTTTTATTTGTTCCATAATAATGTATAAGAGTGATCAAAACTATATTTAATGACAATTCGCCATCAAAAGTTGATAAGTGAACTTTTAGTGAAAATTAGGGTATAAAAGCCGAAAATTGAATTCTTTCCGTGTTTTAAGCCATTATCTTTTATTGGATAAATGTAAAAACATTTAAAAACATATATAATCATATTTTATTTATTTCTATCCATTCCCGCGAATACAACGGCTACATGTTAACTACCATTTAAAATAATATTATTTTATTATTAGAGTGCAACGTAAGATTCCCAAGAAACTCGTTGTTGCGTATTGGGTACGCCATCGAGCATAGTGTCCCCTTTAAAGTCATTTCAATATTTTATTCACAAATATGGATAAATATGAAATTTCATATTCTTTATTTACCTGGGGTGTTACATCCTTCCCCCCTTTTGGGAATTGCGTCCTCGCAATTTTTAAAATTGAGCTTGGAAACATCCTTGAACGTCCCACATCGGAACAAGAGTCGGTAAAACAATCACTTTAAAATAAAGGAAGATAAGTACAGAGGTCACCCGAGTTAACCCATACTAGGATTCCATGTAGGGAAACATGGACATGGAGGAGAAAACATAGGGTCATGTTCTGATGGAGAGTGATAGAAAACATGTTTAGGAGAAAGTTAACAATAAGAAAATCACAAACTTGTGATGGGTTAAACGGTGTTGGGTTCCCCATTAGCAAAGGTTAATAGAAAACATTTTTGTTTTAAGTTACTTTTTATTGAGGAATTCATTCATAAGGAAACAAAATCACTTATCATGTTGACTTTCAACTTTTACTATATTCCTTAATCAAACTCATATTTTTTCCAAAAGACGAGTATTTAGGGAGACTTGTTCGCATTAAGATTACTATAATCAACTTCTAGAGAATCACCTAACCCAAAAAAAGAACTACATACTTCCCATGTCTTTAGACTTTAACCAAAACCAAAACCCAAAAGATTAGTAAAAGATCAGATAACCCAGAAAAGGATAACCCATTAGAAAGAAAATCCATTCATAATCTCCAAAATTTGTCCAACAAAACCCAAAGTTCAACGAGGACCATTCGATCAACAATTTGTTCATAAAATTCCTCAAAGTAAACCAATCTAAGATTTAAACCCAAACATTTGAAGTATTTAGTCACATAGTCTTCCAAGTTAAATCGTAACATTTATCTCCAAACAACATCTGTTGCTCCTAAAGTCTCGTATTGAAAAGTAATTAACCTAATCACATATCCTCCATGATAGGTTAATCATTTTCATAAATAACCCAAAATAAACTTACTCTTAATTGATAAAATCATATAACTAGAAAGAATCAGTCAAACTAAACAGGGACTTCACATAGTCCAGTGGTATGTGATAAATGCCAGTCGCACTTTGGTTGTGGGTTCGATTCCCGCAACTTTGTCCGACGCGACGGGTTGTCACACGGTCTGCGTGTTGTCCTTTTTCAAAAACTATATAATTCTTAAATCATTCCCCAAAAAGAGATAAAATCATCAAAAATGATCATAACATATTTTAACCTCAAGTTTATCTCATGCCTTTCATTTTCCAGCATATCATATAATAACCCATAATTATCTTAAAAGTAAGGATCACATAAACCCAAATGGTTCTTTATAACTATGTCCACAAAAGAAAAGATAACTATTCCATGAATAAAATTTACCTATATTAAACATCAGGGTTACACATAATAT
This sequence comes from Viscum album, assembly GCA_963277665.1. NCBI lineage: Eukaryota > Viridiplantae > Streptophyta > Magnoliopsida > Santalales > Viscaceae > Viscum > Viscum album. Next base: position 1,442,572,490 of record OY728151.1, on the reverse strand, counting down.
AAAAAGTCTTCTAATGTAACCCCATCATCAAAAGAGACTTAATAATCTTAAGAATTTCACCATAACTCTTGAAGCCCTTATATGTTGACATCTTACTCATTCAACATTCTTCATGATCCATTAACCATTCCTTTCCATCTTATTCCGAAATACCTCTTTCCTACAAACAAAATCATGAATCATATCCTAAGATTCCAAAATAGGAAAACAATAGTCATGGAATAATACATACCTTTGATTGGTCATTGTCAGTTTCTTCATCCTCAATCGGAATGGAATTAGGTATTGGTAAATGAGTATTTTTATGATCATGGTGATCCCATTCACAAAACTTCTTAATGGGACATGTGTTTGCATAATGACCATGCACACCACATTTAAAACATTCAATTGATCCCACAGAAAGAACTTCTTTCCCTTTCCTTGAGTCAACTAGATGCTTCCTTTTTCCATGGCAGGTTCTTGCTTTATGACCTTCACTTCCACATCTATAGCATATTTCTGTCCCTTTGAAACATTTTCCTAGGTGTTTCTTTCCACATCTTTGACACATAGGTTTTTGAACACACTTACCTTTATGATTATTACCTGTACTTCCGTAGGTATTTTTTTCTTGCAAATATGATGCCTTAGAGAAATATCCAATGTTTAGGTGGTCAATCATGACTCCAGATAGTTGGTTGAGGATAAACACAAGAGTTCTCATTACATCCCCCATATCATTCAGTTGCTCGCTCAGAAAACTGTCACAGTTTCCTTCACATCCACCGTTACCTTGGTGCCTGCTAGATCCAGCCATTTACTAAATCCAAAAAGGGCCAGTGTGAGTATAGCAACAAAACCATCACGTACTAATGAGGAAGATAAACACTAAGATATTCTTACTCATTCACTTTATCTAAAACTAGGACTCTGTCTGAAATCATAACCATTATGGTAATGTCACTTATGCTTAAAGAATACCTTAACCTCTAAAGTTATCTAAACCGACCTCTGATACCAACTATAAGGCCCTGGCCATAAACCTTACTTAATATTGAATTAAATGAGTAATTCACATTGAGGATCATTTCAGGTTTAGAGTTTTAGAGAATTAGGACATAACTATTACATCTCAAAAGATTACAAAGTAGTCTCTTCTACTAAATTTCCATAAAATAAAAACTCTTTAAAAGAAACATGTATAGTTCCATGTTTTAGGTAGCATGACTTTCCCTTGATCCCATCCTTGACCCTATTCCACGCTAAGTCCTGTGAAAAATATTTCAAAAACATGGGATGAGCATTAGAAGCTCAGCAAGGGATACACAAATAATGAAAACTGCTAGTTTTTCAAAACAACAAGTAAACCATGAATACTTTATCAATGTAATACTTTTCACCTACATGAAGTAGTAAAACTCTTCACTGAATAAAGTATCATTACATACCTTTTTGTAACCAAAGGATTACCATAAAAATCCATAAAAAGAACACATAACATATATAAAGGTAACTTGGGACATAAACATACTTAAGTGGAATAACCATACGGTCGACTCCCACACATATCACTTAATGGAATAGCCATACTGCCAATTTCCATACGTACTTAATGGAATAGCCATACGGCCGACTTCCATACCCAATGCATTGGAGGTTATAACATAACCACCCGTCCTGGTATTCACGGCACCACCCGTCATATGGTTTATAACGTAACCACCCGTTAAAATGTCCAATTACCAGTATAAAATCATAAAACATAAAACCAATATAATGGAATGATAACATTTCCACATTTCAATAACAATATATCATAAATATATTGACATAATAGAATCCTTTTTTCAAAACCATTTTCAATACCAAAATACATAAAATAGTATATCGTATTTATTTATTCTAAAAACATTACGGCTTGTTGAGAAAGCCAAAGACCAAATAATACTCGCGGCGGCGGAAAAGGTCGTTGTCGCCGCGTACGTTAAAAGAAACATTCCTTTTTGTCGTTTTGTAAAACGCTTCGTAGAAAAAGATTCCTTTTGTATAAAATTAAAATTCAAAGGGGTTTATACACCGTATAAAAGAAAGTTGTGTATAAAACAAAATATGCCTCAATGAAAGGAGATTGAGACGAAGTCCCTTACCTCGGGTCCGACTTGACTCGATCGTTCTTTAACGTCCTGAATAATAAACTTGAGTTAATTTCTACTTTATTAAGAACCTTTTTAGAGTTAATTATTCCTTTTATATCACTTATTTCCATGTTATAAACATTATGTAACTATTTAAGTTAATAATGTTTGTTTTGTCGATATTTGGTTCTTAAGTCGAAAGTGGACTTGTTACAATTACATGTTGTTCGTGTGGTCGAAGGTTCTTTATATATAGAATGAAATTCCTGATTTGGATATCATATATATCATATATATCCAGCATATACATGTATTTATAATATTACATAATCATTTAGAGGTAAGAAATGAAATGCACCGTTCATGGAGACGGTAAGTCGTACGTACGCATGAACGCTACTTTCATTTCTTTGTCATATTAATGGAATTAAAACTAAATGAGAGGTATGTATATTTTAATTCCAGAATTATATTCATCATTTAGATATATCATTAATTATATATATCCATTATATACATGTACCTTTAATAGTACATTACATTTGGGGATAAGAAATGAAATGCACCGTTCATGGAGACGGTAAGCCGTACGTACGCATGAACGCTACTTTAATTTCAATCTCATACTTTAATGGAATGAAATAATAATTATATAGATGTATATTATAATTCCAGTATAACGTCATATATAATAACTTTAAATCCATCCTTTACATGTCCCACATATGGCATTAACGAATCACATCACTTTGAGGGGGCGGTAGTCCGCACTTCCTAAAATGAAGATATCGCGTATACCCATAATGGAAGCCATAAAGGTAAGACACAAATGAAAAATACAGAAGCATAAGTAAAACATAAACATATTATATATCATATATAAAAATATTGACATCATAGTGGCCACCTTTGAAGGTGTTAAATGAGTATTGAACAATCATTGTTTCGGGAGGCACAATTTTTCCATCCACGGAAACCGTATGTTCTTTAACCATTTGATGTAGTTTTGTGAGAGTGTAGCTCAAATAAATCATATAACAACATCCTAGTATATTGAAGATACTGTTGTTGTTACAAAATAAATAAATAAAAAGAGTTTAGGGGGTTGGAGAAGCAAAATAAAACAAATGAACCTGAGAGAATGAATTACCTTTAAAAGTGTAACTCCTTTTGATTTGAGCCTAAAGGCTTCCTTTGAAAGGATTCTGCCCAAAGGGAATCCTCTAGGATGAGTATAGGGATGTGGAGAGAGTAAATGGGCAGGGGTTGGCCGAGCCAAAGGCTTGAGGAGTGTGTGAAATGAGGTAGAGGTGGGGGCCTTTTATAAGAGGAGAGGAGGGGCACTTTTCGAATGAAAAGAAATATTACTTTATTTGAAAATGTGTTTCGGTTTTAAAAGGTCCCACATTAATATAATTCCTGTATAAGGTGATAAGGGTTCGAAATCCACACATCCAATAAGTTTTGGACATGTTTAGTTCATAGATTTTACATTATCTTTCCATTTTATTTAAATCGTCAAATAATGATGTCATCGCTGCATTATTATTATGTCATAAATAATTTAATTTATTTAATGTCTAAAAATTATAAAAAAATACTATGATGTAGGAAATCTTTTTATCTTCCCAATGAATATTTATAATTAAAAATCTGATCTTTATAACCCCATGTAAAAATTGTTTTCGTAAAACATATTATGTTTGTGTCATTTTTACTTTTACATTAAATAAAAAGTTATTTATGTCATTTCCCTACCAAAGTGTCTCCATGGGGTCCCCAAGTTGACCCATGTCTTGTCTTTGTCGGCCATTAGACAGCCAATGAGGGTAGGACATGTGTCAAGTTCATTTCATATTATTAAAACATTATTTTTACCTTAAACTACACTAATTACCACTAATCACGATTAAGAACTTAATAAGTTAGTATTCACCAAAAAATTATTATAACCTCATTGAACCACATTTTACTTCTTAATGACAACCATGTATGTCGGATTTTTGAAATTCAAAACACAATGATGACAAAATTTCATTTAAACGGAAAATCAGTCTTTATAAGTACCACTTAGTGGTTTCACTATTCATTAAAAAAATGAAGTTTTTCAGAAAATTACCAAAAATTCACCCTAAGCTATATTTGATATTACGAATTCAAAATTGAAGTCTATTTTACAAAATTCAATACATATAATTCATATTAATTAATTTAATAATTAATTCCCGCCGTCAAAGCAAATAGCGTGTTTTTATGAAACAATAAGTATCAAAAGATTGACACTAGTTTAAGTCAGATTTCAAAGTGAAATTAATTTCAAAGACCACTATTGAATTTAATGGTAAAAATATATTCTAATTTAACTTTAAAACCAATTCAAAAGATAATCTAATCATATAAATAAATTAGATTAAAAAGGGGTTTTGAATTAAAATACAACATTTTACACTATTCATTGAAAAAAATGAACTTTATCGGAAAGATACCAAAAATTTACACAAAGTAAATTTTGATGTTCCAATTCTAAATAAGAGTTTTATTTGGTCCAAAATAATGTATAAGAGTGATCATAACTATATTTAATGACAATTCGCCATCAAAAGGTGATAAGTGAACCTTTAGTGAAAATTAGGGTACAAAAGCCGAAAATTGAATTCTTTCCGTATTTTAAGCCATTATCTTTTATTGGATAAATGTAAAAACATTTAAAACATATATAATCATATTTTATTTATTTCTATCCATTTCCGCCAATACAACGGCTACATGTTAACTACCATTTAAAATAATATTATTTTATTATTAGAGTGCAACGTAAGATTCCCAAGAAACTCATTGTTGCGTATTGGGTACGCCATCGAGCATAGCGTCCCCTTTAAAGTCATTTCAATATTCTATTCACAAATATGGATAAATACGAAATGTCATATTCTTTATTTACCTGGGGTGTTACAGTTTATCACCTTGAAATATAAATATTTCCATATATAATTCACATGAGGTTCTAAGGAGGATCCTATAGAGTATACATTCATGATCACCCCACATATATATGATCTATTTTTCAGGTTAACAGTATAAGTTGGAGATCAGTCTAGGAATTAATAGATCATGGTTGTATATGATATATTCAGGATATACAGTCATTTTCGTATTTATCATTTCGTTCATATAGTTATTATTTCTGTTTTTGTACTACAACATTATTCTACATATGTACAATTAGAATTTATTTTATCTATATGATAAATATTTTATTGGATCATCTATCATACCTCTTTGTTATTCATTTCAAATTAGAGGATAATGTATACCATTTTTATGATTATTATTCCCTCATAATTGGTCGCCACCCCAGGACGAACTCTAGGATTGACTTGGTGGTAAATATCCCCATTTTCCAAATATTTTCATTGGATGAGTAGACATGGTTGCAAGGGGTTAGTGATATAATGGTTTTACAGGATAATGGTGAGAAATAGTATGATGTTTTTCTTTATGAACATGAGAGAATTATTAGGTTGGTTGGAAAAAAATGGAAGTTATGTTTATATAGAAGTGTAAAAATAGGAGAACTAATGATACATTTGTGTTTAAAACACATGTTATATAATTTGTGGACCATTATATTTATTGAGTCTATATAAAATATAATGTTTCTTGTCAGGTAGATACATAATAAAAGGATCATGCCTCATTCTTTATTGAGCATGTGTTTGAAATAGTTAGACCATGGGATATGTTTTATAAATATATTAATAATTAGTTAATTAACATTATTTTTTCCTTATTCTCGGATTAGGAGAAATAATTGTGTATGTAGGCATTGCTCCGAGTCAACATCCTCATCAATACATTGAGAATGATGTTTAACATGATGTGAGAGGAGATCACCACAGTATAGAGAATTACCATGGTGAAAAAATGTGGTAGGCATAATAAGATATTCAATTCCTGAGTGTCCAAGAGTATGAGGGTTTACATTTTGACATAGTCATAAATTATTTGATGCATGCAGTTGAAATAACATTCAATTGAAATAAGGATTGGATGAATTTATGAGTTTGTTTTTCTGTGTTGTTTCTTTTTGGAGTTGTAAGATATTGGTGCATCTTGTTCCTTAGGGAACTGGATGTGTCAGTAGTCTCATGGGAGATGTTATGAGATTTATTTCAAATAGATATTATTTCTTCGACCATGAAGGTGGGATATCCCTTGGATATTTATTCCCATTGTGGTAAGATTTTCCATTTTCATGGGTTCTGGATCCATTTTAGGACACTTATGAATTATGATTCAGCCCTTTTCCTGATGAGGAATCATAGGAAATGATTTTTGTGTATGAATTATATCCCATGATACAATGATATGTTATCATTTTCATATTTCCTATATATATCAAGGATCTTTAAAATTAATATCTCATTGATAGGATGAGGGTTTGAACTTTTTCATCACAATAGGAGAGTCATAAGGATTCCTCATATATTAGTGATATGTTCTATAGTTAGTATTTTTTCAAAATAAAAGAGTTTTCTATGATCAATGGGTAGGTCATGTCACTAACCATCTCATTTTTCAATGGCTGGATGTTCTCGGACTTATGAAATGTCATCATAAATTTTTTTTCATGTCGAGGATGAGGTCAATAAGGATGTGGGTTCCCAACGATTTTTTAATATCATAATGTTCCTCATGTTTCACTTTTGGTTCATCCATTGATATATTTGCGGTTGATACATCCAATGTGGGGTGATCCAAATTAGGATGAGTAGAGAGGATACATGGTTGATAGAGAATAGAACCTCAATTTTCATTATTCTTATAGATTCTATTTTTCAATGGAATTCATTTTCAGAAGGGTTAGAGAGGTCATGTAGGAAATCATGGTATTCCTTATGCCCTATCATTTCAAGAACATGTGGAGAAAAATGTGGTTTGAGGTTCCATTTTCTTATTTTATAAATGGGTGTATTATTTTCATGATTTATTATATATAATTTATTTCATATATCTTAACCTTATGCATTAATTTTTAAATGAGGAATAGAGACATCCTATTCAATCGGAAGCGACTATTCTGGTTCGAGGTCGAGCATATCCATATGAAGCACATAGATACTACAAAATATTTCTGGGTAAGAATAACTCTTAGGGTGACTTTGTATGTTTATTGATATATACATATAAAAGAAGAATGATTATTGTTTTGTTTTATTCAATGAACGATATCAAGTATTTCTTTTGGATGAATGTTATTTATGATATAGATGGAGTTTAAGAAGATCTTTTTATTGAGTGATCCATTGGATGTGTCATAGGAATGGTCATTCCATTTCATCCATTATGAATGAACAGATGATGAGTTCATCATAGTTCCACCTGATGGGGTTTCCTAGGGTTGTATAAGACTATCCGGATGTCTTCAATGTGGGGGTTGATCAATAATAAAATTGATTGTTGATATATTCTTAGATATATTTGTAGATAAGGGTCCTTATTATCTATATGTTTCCATATAGAATGGTTTCTTATAGGTTGGAAGAGCTACTAGTACATCTCTAGGATCTATTTAAATAGATTTATTGTTCATTCGAGGTGTCAACACTGTGTGCACCAATTTTTTGTGAGGAATGAATATTTAATTTGGTGCATCTATATCAATTATTGTCAAATGAACTAAGTGAAAATAAGGAATTGTTATCCTCTTCCATGGATTTATAAGATATTCAATCAATTAAAAATATAATATTATTTCTCTAAGATCAATCTACTATCAGGATATTCTCTATTGTGGGTGATGTATGAAGATATTAATATGACCTATTTCATATAACATCATCGGAATTATGATTTATATTTTATGTCATTTAGTTTATAACATATACATACTATTTTCATGGGTTTGATAAACACAATCATTAGAGAGTTCTGGGATATGATCTTTCTCATTTTCATTGATGAAAAAAAAATTTACATCATGTCCATGGATGATAGTGTAGAGAATTTATGTTTTATTTTTGGAGTTCTTCTTCCTGTGCAACTATTCATAAATTTCTTGAAGTGCATGTTCAATGAACGAAAATTTCATTTTATAAGGCATGATGTGTCATAGTATGTATTATTTGTGGATCATTTTACCATATAATAATTTTTTAAATGGTTCCACCATGGATGTTTCCTCTATGATATGATTCCTTGGCCATTTAGTATATAATAAGAGGTTAAAATATAATTCAAATTAATTTACAGAACCTACAATACCTTCTAATAGAAAAGAACATGTATTCTTTTGGACTGATGAATGTCAAGAATCATTCAAACACCTAAAATGGATATTGTTATGTGCCCCATAAATTTTTTTTGGGACGTAAGAGTTCAGTTCATAATTTTTTTTGATGCTACATGTCTTCTTCTAGGTTGTGTTCAGATACGTCATAGATATATTTTCATTATGGATATCATTAGGTATTATCTCATGAGAATAAATAATACACCAATGTTGTTATTTTTATAGATTTTATTATTTTCATTGATGTTAGGGCTATCTTACATTAACAAGGAGCATTTTTTGGTTTTCACTGATCCTTGGAGATCGAGGTATGCCTTTTCTCAACATGACTACCTCTTCAGAAAGTGACTATTAATGGAATATTTTGAGTGTTATTACATTTGGATTTTATATACACTTGTAAAGGGTAATTTGGTAGCTAATGCACTGATAAATGAGTCATATAGTGATGCATCATGTGAATAATGATATTATAGAATTTTTATTGAAGATATCTGCATAATGATGGAGAGGTTGGGGAAGTGATTCTCTATTATAGAATATCGTTCTATCATCTTTTTTGTAGTTGTTAAAGTAAATATAGGTATGGGATTTTGTGTCAGAGGTCAATGTAGGACATGTTGTTTTGGGGATTTCTCTATGGATTTTTCTACAGTTGAATAATATTGGTTTTTTCTCCAACGAAGGAATTTGATCCTTATAGTGATGCATGGCATGGTTCTCCCCAATATTCATAGACATCAATTCATGATATATCCTATAATGAACACAATTTACTAATCTCTAAGCGTTTAGTTAAGTCTAATTCATTAAAGTGTGTTGTTCTAGTTTTTGTTACACAATGTTTGGTTTTCCATAAGGTGAATGTAAAGCTACATTTTCGTGGTGGGGTTCTCTTAAGGTTATATGTTCCCCAATGGATGTGGGAGGGAATATTGATTAATTTTATTAAATTTATACCTTGAGGTAATTAAGGAAATGATACTATATTTTTATAGTAGTTTATTTTAAAAAATCATCATACATTATAGAAGTTAGGTAGTTTATCCATGTGAGTGATCTATAGAAGAAGTATCTATAGGAGGTGGTGTTACATAATGAATTCCTGCGGATGATAATATTTGATCTTGATACTCTTTTTACATCATGTGTTTAGAGAGATCTCCAGTGATCTTTTTTCTATGGGTTAAAACTATTCACTATAATTCATCAATAGATGTGAAATATTAAAATGTAGTCCTTCAAGACTCATTAATAAATGTTAGGCAATAGTGCCTTGGATTTTGGAGGTTCTCTAATGAGGCCATATCCATTGGTTGTGTTTTATTATAATAATATTTTTCACTCCACCAATGTTATGAAAACATTTTAATGCTTTTATAGTTTAACATTGTGTTCTCCATTGTGTTGGACTAGTGGTGGTGAGGTAGTAATAATTGGGATAGAAATGGTAACCAAATTTGATAGATATAGTTTAGGTAATTCATGAGTGGAATAAAGTATAAAAATATCATTAGAAATCATATAGAGATCATGAGAGGATACCTCTATAATTTCCTGATAGAGATCATGTGTCCCTGAAAGTGACTCTTCATCAAGGGATGTGACATTTTGGATGTAGGGTTATGCATTAACAATAGTATTTTGGGACTTTTAAGGTGTTGGATCATGTTGGAACCATGGATCAACAAATATAATAGCCCTTATATATGATTTAGATACATGTTGCCTTTCATGTATTGAATCGTACCTATAAATATTATTATAACACTCACATCATTGATTGGGATGAGGTGGATGTTTTGATTACGTGACATTTGACAAGTTGCCTAGCGCGATATAGGACTTCCAAGAGATGGGGATGTGTGGGAATGATACTCCAATAGTTATTATCTTGTGTAGTCACATATTCTTGGTGGAGAGAACATGATAACATGATTCATGGATATGCACTCAATACATAGACTGGTTTAATGTTTATCTATTCTTCTTTTGTAACACTTGTTATAGTTATTGAAACATTTCTAGTTTATAAGACGATTTCCTCTTGTTCCTATTATGATTCCTTTCCTTATATAGATCTTAATCTCTCAAAGAGGGTTTTTTTGGAGATTTCTAATATTATTTTTTGAGGATTTTAATTTTTTCTCTCATTGAGGTGGTTATGATCCTATAATGAAAGGATCTGGGAGATATTTCTCACAATGTATCCATTCAAAATACCCCATTACATTCAATCCCTATTCGTTAGGTTTTTATTTTTTAGGGAATATTATCTTTTGAGAGGTATCTAATATATTATCATGGTATAGTACCTTGATATTTTAAAATAATAACATTGTATTCGATAGTGTATGTGATAAAAAACGCAATTATGAAGAGGAAATATAAAAACTCTAATCATTATGGTATATTAATTTATAAATAAATTCAATCACATAAATATCATAAAATACTGACAAAAATAAATTATCTTCTGATACATTCAATAATGAGCCTCCTCGATAGCATGTGCTACTGGAAAGACCGAGTTTTATAGAGCAATAATATAATATAAACATTATTATTTAACATTTCATCTACCTGTTATATTGGATAGTATGAATGGGATCAACAAAAATTAATAAAATATAGAGTACATATAAGAATAATTTCTATTTATTAATTATAAACATAATGTGAATCATTTAAAAGTAATAATAATTTTTTTATGAAAATATATTTTTTTTCTAAAAGATGGTTAAATTGCACATTGCATAAAAACTATGTAGCTAATTGTTACCACTTTAATAATTTTTATATGAAAAATGAGTTCCATTTTTTAAATCATAACATCAAAATTATATTATGGTGAATTTTTTAGATTTTTAATAAATGTTATATTTTTTATGAATAATGAAAAATTTTAGATTTAAATTGAAAATTATATATTCATTTAATGAATTTACAATGTTAATTTAATTTTTTAATTTTATTTAGAGAATAATGAGTTCAATTTGGTATAAATTAAACCTATTTAGTTCATTTTATTCATTTACTTAAATTATTTTATATATTTTTTTAAATATGGTCATTTTCACATTAAAATCGTATGTTCCTATCAAGTCTACGAGATTAATTTTGAAATATATTTTTCAATTTCTATGAATTTTATTTAAAAACATGTATTAACTCTTTTTAATGAATAATTTTTAATATCTAATTTTTAATCTTAATTTTGGACCAAACTATATAGATAATTTAGTATAATCAAATTACTATGGTTAATGTAAAAATTAGTTTACAGAGGGTTAAACTAAAATGATAATAGTAAAAATAACATACAAGTCTTGTTAAAAACTATTTCCAAACCATTTTTTCACCATTAAACCTATAAAGATGTATAATGGTTCATTTCGGAGCCTTTTTAAATATGAAAAACATGGGAGAACTCAAATATTTGAAAAAAAACCAACTGTCTCCTCTCCCTCACTTATAAATGACCACCCCTCTCCTATGTTGTTCAAGCCTACAAAAATCTTTGGGTAAAACAGTCCTAATATAAATCACTTCAAAAACCATATCCCCTCATCCTAAATGATTTATTTTGGGTTTAAATTAATCATATACCATCTTTATTGAATAACTAATAAGGGTACACAAAAAATAGGTAATGTTTTCGATAAACATCTTTATTTTATTTCGTTATCCACATCCTTCAATAATTATGAAACAATGTTGATATAATAACCCTATTAAAAAAAAACACTAGGATATGTTTATAGTATTTTTATTACATATGAAAATATAAATAACCATTAAATTGTTCACATAATCATTATTTTTTTGTACGGTGGACTACTACCTCATGAACTGATGACATTCATTTAACCATTCCAACCATTCATGGATGGGTATGGTGGTTGATATAAGGTATATATATTATATTTATAATATATTTATATCATTGGAGTAATTATATAATATTATTATAATGTTTTTTCTATGCCATTAAGAATAGATAATGTCGCTCATGTGTACGGCAGACTATAGTGTCGTTAAGCTTTACAACTTTTCATCCACTAACACTTTACATGTAACATAATATGGTTAAAGTTAGTTATAATATGTTGTGTAAATGAAATAATTATAATCTTCATGGAATATTTATCATTATGAAGTGATAATATTTAGAAATTTGTTTCCCTTACCCTTTTTCACACATTAATATGATAACATTATTCGTCTCCATGCAGACTACGACCTTCACAATGTGATGTGAATGTTTTGACATCAACACACCTCAGATATGAGATATGTGACGAAACCAGCCCCTAAATACCATAGTCGGTTCATGAAACATGGTGTGTAATTTTTTTTTCCTAATATCATTCATATAAAATTTACACATCTCATTCCAACGTAGAGAATATTTTCATTTTCGGTTCTGGAAAACCATATACAAGTGATACATTTCATCAAAAAACATGAATAAATAATCATCATAATGGTTACATCACATAAGAGTACTCAAATATTGATAAATCAACTGATCCTATTAAAATAAATTGAAAACATATGGTGATCATTAAAAACACTTAGTAAGGGAATTAAAAACAAAATAACGAAATTCCTTTTCAATGGACCCCTTTAAAATAATTTCCAAACATTTATTTAATGGAAAAATAAATTTCCTGAAGAATGTCATCAACATTTTTCAAAGGTTTTCAGAAAATTATTATAAGGAAAAATCTTACACAAGAATTTATACAATTATTAGAATGCTACATATTAAATGGATATCCGAGTACGCATACATGTACTTAAAAATCATGGAGTTCTACATAATCTAGAAATTGAAAAAAAAATTTAGGGTTACATGAAAGGATGATGACAGATAAATGATCAATTTATTAGAATTTCATAACTAACAATATCATTATTAACATATCATTTAAAATTAAACTCATGAAATGACAAATGAAATATCCACATATGTTTCAAAATTCTGGTAATAGATGCAATACATTACTCATAAAAGAAAGATAAGTACATACATCAATTTTAAAAATTCATTCATTTCAATTATCATAAGTTAAACATATTTAAGAAAAGAATATTCTAATAGTTGAATAATCCCATGGTTGGTTAAATATTAATCACATATTGAGGAAATGAAAAATTCCACACAATCAAAACATTTTGTAGAGGCCTCATGCCATGACCATACATAATCATTCTATCAAGGATTTTTTCCTTGACATGGTTTGTATAATGAGACCTATCGATGAATCGAGAGACTATAACAGGCCTCACTCATCACATATTATGTCCAACTCATTCTAGATATGCCTAATTGTCTTTAAATAAAAGTGTCCCATACAACATTGATTTATAATTTTATGTCATTTATTAGAAGTGTCACATACCACATCAAATAATTAATTCATGTATTTTATTTGAAGTGTCCCATACCACTTACTATAATTAATTTATTTATTTTACTTGATGTGTCACATTCCACTACAAATAATTAATTCTGTAATCCTTCAATTATCATATGTGAAATATTAATAATATATTGATTGTATTTGACAAATAATATAATAATTCATAGAACCCTTGTTCAGTGAAACTAAACACTCCATGTACAAAAATAATTTTTTGAATTCATTATAGATATTAATCATGTTTAAACCATAAAATGATTAATAGAGCTTCCAATCTGGTTAATCATTAATTGATAGTGTTTATTTTGGTATATTCATCTTATATTAAAACATAACAGTTGCTAATGTATAAAATTCATATTACCGCCTAAACAATCAAACAATCCTTACTAAATGTGTATGTCTATGTATATGAATATGTATAAACACATGATACTACTCATATAAATAATCAGGATGTAGGTAACGTTTGTGTTTTTAATAAGGCGATGACTTCTTTTAGAATATTTTGGCACATAATAACAAAACAAGGTTTTGTTATATCTTTTCCACATAAAATCATATTGTGTCTGTTTTATAAAATCATCATACGGTTAAAACAATCATAAATGCATAAATATTCATAGACATGAATACATAAAGTGAATACATGAGATTTCCATTAACAAAAGACATAGTTTATCTTTATAAAAATTATTCACTTCAAAAAAATACAAAATTTAATAAAAAAAATGTATTTTATGAATATCAAATTCAGATTATAACTAAAACATATGTGTATATATAAATATAACCATATATACACATATATGGTTATACAATTCATTTAAGAAAAAAAATACAAACCTTATATGACATTCATGCTTTTAGGAACATAATTTAAAAATAAATTTTCATCGTTCAAAAATCATAAAATCAGTATAAGATTGTTTTATAAATAAACATATATTCATATACAGGTACATAAGGGTTAATCGAATGAAAAACCGAAATAAAAATAAACCACTATATGTTTTATATGCATCATATACATAATTTATGTTTTTTAAAAAATAATTTAGAAACAAAAAGTAGATTGGGGTTTAATGTTATATAAAACTATGTTTATATATAACTCTTAAAACATGAAAGCTAGTTAAAGGGTTTGAACAATGAAATCATAGAAAATTAATCCCTTAACTAATGAAAATATTAAGTTTAAATCATTATAGGGTTGAAGGAGGGTTGCAAGGAAGAACCCCTTATGTTTTGTGGGTGAAAATTAAGTTTATATAAACTGTGTATGTATATATTTATATACCCTCTGGTTCATTCATTAGAACATAATCAAATACTGGAACAATACTCGTGAAAATGAGAACAAATACCCCAATCAAAGCCAATCATATTTAATTTTGTCATTTGATAATGTTGAATAATATATATATACATATATATTATGGAAAACATACACGATATCCAAAGGGGTTCTGTTTTTAAATAAACAAAGTGTTTCAGGTCTATGGAAAATAATAAAGAAGGATGTCGTAGATGGCGAATGATGTGGTTAGGGGTTAAAGATGAGAATTGAGGAGAGGAGATGGATATGTGAATAAGATTACATGTGTGATTCACGGAAGAAGAATAAGAAATGGGAAACATAGGAAAGGTTGGAAGGTTGGGATTACCCAAAGATGATCAGAAGGTTGTGGATGATTCGGCTGTTATAAAAAATTATGGACAGTTGCGATTAAATCGCATATGGATGGGATGGTCACAGTGATACTGTGGCTTTTAAAATTGATAGTTTTCCAAGATCTAACACAGTGAGATTAATGGTTGAGGAAAATATGTAGGAAAGGGTGTAGTCAGTGGAGTTTGATATTGGGACCAGATCGTGCGGTCCATATCTCGTGCAGTGAGATTGAACTCTCTTGATTAGTTCCCCATTTAAAATTGTCAACCCACATCGAAATGAATGAGAATAAAGAATTCTATATAAGACTCATTTAATTGGGGATTGGGAAATTATGTCTCTCCCACCTCTCTAGAACCACCGTGTAGCAGTTCTCCCCTAATGGTGCACTCTATGCCCTCAGTCTGCCACTATGCCACCCCACATGGTAGCACTATCTTAGTTCCCCCATGCACCCCTATTGTCATGCGTGATCACCCTTATGACCAGCATGTGCTGGATTGGGGGAAAAGGCTCGGCTTCCCACTCCTTAGAGAGTGGTGTGAGATGCCTCCCTGTGCTTGTTAGATGGATGGCCTTAAATTTTAGCATTTTTTATAAACCCTTGATTACAACAGTTATAATAAAAAATAAACAATATAACTTCATTTTAAACCCAATAAAGTAATGATAATGTTTTCAATATTTAATTTCCTTAAAATAAAAAATTTCATTAATTTTATTAGACTAAAACATTATTTCAATATTATTTTACTAATTTAAACATTAAAATACACAAAGAAACATTTAATTATACCTTGTCATCACATAACCACAAGTATGACTTTTAATTAATGTGGGTATTTTAAAACATGTATTTAAATTCAAATATTTAGTTTTAATATCAAAGAAGTATGTAAAAATATCTTTAATTTTATTGACATAAATATATGTACTTTTAGATCTATTCTTTTTAAAAAGAAAATTACATGTTTTAAAGTTCATTTTATGATATAAAACATTGTATGTTCAAATACATCCTTATTGATTTTATTCATTTTATGATAAAAATCATTAATATAATATTTTAAAATAATGCATCCCCTTAATTAAACCATTCTTATTATTTAACATATGATATACCATTAAAATATTTTAAACAATTTAAAATAGGTGAAACATATATACTTAGTCACAAAATAATTTATTCTATTTCATTTTTTTGAAGAGAATAATATATTTTAACATTTAATACACCGAGATGTATTCTTTCGATACATCACATTTACCTGAAACCATATATTTATTAACATAAATAATATTTTCAAACATTTAAGCCACTCAATGTTAATAAGGAACTTAAAATAACAAGTATTCATTAATTACAAATAATATTTAAAATACATAAATACTTAGAATACTTAAAATAATCAAAATACATAATATACCCAGTAGTTACAAATTTATTTTACCATTATAAAAACCAATGATCACTTAAGGACTGTAATAGCTTCAAACGATTATAAAGACCTTATAAAAAATTTCGTAAGGGTGTTCCAACATCAATAACCAATTCAGTGAATATGGTTCTCTACATCCTTATGATGCTCAATACCGTATATATAATTCATTCCATAATATTTTTCATTGAGATATACCCAATGGACTTGCACTATTTTCATGGTCTATTTCTTGTGTTTCGTGGTCTCCTAATGATTCAAATAGATCTCCTAGTTGGCATTCTAGGTTAGTGTTGGTCCTTACCTGTATGGAAATGTAAAATTTCAGTATTCTTATTGAATAAAACATGTCTTTATTTTTATCCTTCATGTTTTATTTTGGGTGTCGTATTGATAAAAAGACCAAAATATTATGAATACACATAATTATAATAATATAATTATTGCAGATTAAATATGTTTGGGGAATTACATTAACCCCCCTTAAAATAATTGCGTCAAAAAAATTCCATCACACAAATAAGATTCCTAGAATCAACCCATTGATATCACCCTTGATATCCCATCACATATTCCACGAGAGTTGGTGATTCCCTTTTTCCATGTTGTCTAATGTACTTATAAATTATTCAATTTCATTGGTCCAAATGCACCTCGAGTAGCTAGAATCAAACTCATATAGGCAATGATCAGACCTCAGATGAAAAAAAAGAGAAAAAAAGCATAGAGATATCAGAGAAGGCTTGATTCTTAGGATCCCAATAAACAACTTCTTTTTTCTAATATTTGAAAATTATAAATCCTCCCATATGAACTGATATTTAAGAGTAGAAATTGATAAGTTTCATGGATGTCTCCCACTTCTGTAGCTTCCGGAAAATTTCTCAAAGACATAAACCATTTAAAATTGGTAAAATATATTAAGAAATCCTCGATATAATTCCACCGTTCTGCATAAAATGAATTTTTTTCATGAACCATGAGGAAGAAAACAGAACCTGATCCCTGAATGAATTTGAGTATACCCAGGGGGTTGAAAACATGATAATGTTATTTTCAATTCAAAAATAGGTTTTCAAAAGGCTATAAATCATTAGTACAAAACATCTACATTATCGTTTCTAATATCTGTTTGGGAAGGGACAATATATTAGTTTCCAAGTCTCTTCCTTCCATCTGAAAATTTTTAGAATGGAATATAATTACCAATGCATAAATAAATTTTTAGTCTTGTTCTAATTTTCAAATGTTTTCTAAACTAATCCTCTATGACCAACTGGGATGATACCGACCCCTGAACCCCATATTCAGTTCCAGAAACATGATGTGTAATTTTTTTTCATAAAAACATACATATAAAAATTATGCATCGCATTCCATGATAGAGAATATTTTCGGTTTAGGTTCATAAAAACCATATAGAGCTGATATATTTCTTTGAAAAATTTAACAATGATAAACTTCATATTGTTGGCATCACATAGGATTACTCATATATTGAAAAATATATTAACCTAGAAAAAATTGAAATATTATGGTCAACATTTAAAATACTCAGTAAGGGGTTTTAAAATAAATAAATGAAATTTCATTTTCAAACGCACCATTAAATTAATTATAAATGATTTTTTTAAATGGAAAATAACATATCCCAATGCACTTGGTATACAATTATCAAATATTACAAGAAAAAATTTATAATGATAACTCTTACTCAAGAATATATACAATCATTAAAAAGCCATAGATAAAACTAATATTAGAGTACACATACATGTACTATAAATGAATGGAGTTATGCATAATCTAGAAATAGATCAAACACATTTTAGGGTGACAGGAAATGATGCTGAAAGATAAATGATCACTTTCTAAGAATGAAATATGTAAAAATATCATGATTAACATAACATTTAAACGTAAATTCATGAAATGAAAGATTCAATATAATCTTACGTATCAAAATAAGGTTAATAGATGTTATACATTACACATTAAAACATTCCAAGTACATACTTCATTATTCCATATGAAACCATTAGCATTATCAAAACTAAAATGTTATTGACTAAAGAATATTCTACTTGTTGAATAATCCAATTATTGCATAAATATTAATCACATATTAAGGAAATGATTAATTCCAAAAAATCATAACATTATTTCGAGGCCTCATGCCATGACCATATATAATCGTTCTTTCAAGCCCATGTACCCTGACTTCGTTTGTCTCATGAGACCTGTAGATGCAATGAGAGGGTATAACCGGTCTCACCCATCATGTAATACATCTAATACATTAATCATATTTCAAATGGTATTTAAATCAATG
Organism: Viscum album; assembly: GCA_963277665.1. NCBI lineage: Eukaryota > Viridiplantae > Streptophyta > Magnoliopsida > Santalales > Viscaceae > Viscum > Viscum album. The sequence continues at coordinate 1,442,553,206 of OY728151.1, read as the reverse complement.
TGTCTTATACCACATTTATTTAACATTTTATATATTTTATTTGAAGTGTCCCATACCACTTCAAATAATTAATTTGTGTCTTTTATTTGAGGTATCCCATACAAAATCAAATAATTAATTCTGTAATCCTTAAATTAACATAAGTGATATATAGTAACATATTTATTGTGTTTGAAACCTAAACTGTTAATTCATAGAACAATTCTTCCATGAAAATAAACATTCAATGAATTAAAATAAATGTTTTTAATTCTATGATAGATATCAATAATGTTCAAACCATGCACTGATAAATACATGTGTCAAATAGGTTAATCATAAACCTATAGAGTTTATTTTTGAAGATTCATCTTATATTAAAACATAACATTTTCTAATGTGTAACATTCATATTGATGAATAAAAAATTAAACACACATTACTAAAGGTGTATGTGCATGTGTATGCATATGTATAAAAAATAGATACTAATAATAATAATAATCAAGATGTATGTAAATTTATTTGTTTAAACCAGGTGATGACTTCTTATAGATTTTCAGCACATAATAACAAAGCAGGGATTTGTTGTGGTTCAACCATATAAAATTTGTACCATACATGTTGTATAAAATCATCACCTGGTTAATAACATTAAAACTTCTTAAATATTCCTAAAAATGAAAACACAAAGTGTATAAAAGGGATTTTCATAACCAAAACAAGGATTAATAAATCATTAAAAATAATATACACTTCAAAACAATCACAATTTAATCACTAAAATCAGTTTTAAGAAAACCTAATTCATATTATTAATAAAATTTATAGGTATATATACATATAATAGTATATAAACCTGTATTATTTATGATTCAATTAATAAAAAGAAAATAGAAACCTTATATGATATTCATGCATTTTGGAAAATCATATAAAAATAAATTTTCATCATTCAAAAATCATAAAATCATTATTGGATAGTTTAATAAATAAACCTATATACATATAAAGGTACATAAGGGTTAATGGAATAAAAAACCAAACAAAAAATAATCCCTAACAAATGTTATATGCAACATATACAAAATATATTACGTAAAATATAATTTTGAAATACAAAAGTAGTTTGGGATTGAATGTTATATAAAACCACATATATATATATATATAACTATAAAAATTGAATAGTAAATCACAGGATTTGCATGTTGAAATCATATCAAGATAATACCTCACCTGACTTAATGAGTGACGTTGAGTAGAGTAGGTATCGATGTTGGGTTGAGAAGAAGAACACCTGTATGGTTAATGGGTGCCATGTAAGATTATATAAACCATGCATATATATATTTTTACACCCTCCATTTAAATCATAAAAATATAATCAAAGACTAAAACAAATATCATGTAAAAGAGAAAGAATACCCCAATAAATGAAAATAATGAGTAAATTGATCATTTTATAATGTACGATTATATATATATATATATATATATATATTGGAAAACATACTCGTGATCAGAAGGGCTTAAGCTTAAAAATAAACAAATTGTGTCAGGTCTATTGAAAAGAAGAATGTAGGAGGTCATGAATGGTGAATGGTGTAATCACGGGTTGAATAGGAGCAATGGGGAGAGAAGATGGTGGCATGAACAGGTGCACAGGTATGATGTAATGAATATGATAAAAAAGAAAAATGAGGATCATTTAGGATGGCTACGATCGACTGTAGTTGATTAGGCGACTCTATATGATTCCGATGTTATAAAAAATGATGGACTGTTGCAATTAAATTGAAAATTGATCATACTTTTGTGGAGATACTGCAATTTTTAAAATATATTGATGACTAAGATCATCCACAATGAGATTATGTGGTTAAGGAAAACATGGAGGAATGGGGTGGTTAGTGGAGATCGAAGTCCAGACTAGATCATGTGGTCAAGTTCTCCCACGAAATTATGGAATAGATGAGATTAGTTCTATAATTAAAAACTTCATACCACATAGAAATAATGGAGATTTAGTGACCACTATATAAGACTCAATGATCAATGGAAAGATCATTTATGTCTCCCTCCCCTTCCTTGGTACCGCCCTATACCGGTTCCCCCTTGAGGGCATGCTATGCGCCCACCCTTTGCCGTTGTGGCTCCCCACATAGTAGGGCTGGATCGGTTCCTCAATGCGCCCATGTGGGCATGCTTGAACACCCTTACAGGCAAACCTATTTTGGCTGGGGGGGAAAGTCTCGACAACACACCACATAGAGAGTTGTGTGAGATTCCCCCTAGGCTGTCTAGATGGTTGTCCTTGAAGGGACCCAATTTTTTAATAAACACTTGTTAACACCTTTAAAACTAAAAAATAAACTATATAAATTCATTTTAAATAAAATATAGTATAAATGATGTTTTCAATATTTAGTATCATTAAAACAAACATTATCATTAATTCTATTAGTATAAAACATGATTTCATTTTAATTTTGAACATTGAAACATTGAAACACACCAACCTACATATAAATAGTTCCATGTCATCACTTAACCAAATGTATGTCATTCACTTAATGAGTGTATTATTATGTATACATTTTTATACATATAGTGGAATTCTTTCGACAAACACATTTTCTAGAAAACATATATTTATGAACTAAAATATTATTTTCAAACATATATGACCATCAATGTTTTTAAGGTACTTAAAATAATAATGATACTTTAAATAAATAGAATATTTAAAATATTTATTTATATAGAATACATAAAATAGTCCAAATAATTAATATAAATAATAGTTACAAGATTTTATGTTTTTTATAATGACCAATGGTCACCTAAAGACCACAGAAGCTACTGACGGTCACATAGGCCTTATAAATACATCTGTAAGGGTGTTCCAACTTCAAAAACCTATTGGGTGATGATAGTGAAAACATCCTACTCATGCTCACTAAGGTTTCCACTATTCTTTCCGTACTATTTATCATAGTGGCAGACCTAAGGGACTTCCACTAGTTTCCATGATTATTTGTGGTGTTTGGTGGTCTCTTAGTAATTCTAATACGTCTCTTAGTTTGAATTCTAGGTCAGTGAGGTTCTTTTTCCTTATGGCCATGTAATATTTCAGTATTATTATAGCATAAAACATGTTAGTATTTTTATAATGTAATATTTTATTTTGGGTGAACCATTGATAAAAATACCGAAATAATAATAATACTAATAGTTATCAGAATATTATTATTACAATTTAAATATGTTATGGGTATTAAGATATATATATTAGTATATATCATATTATATAATATATTATAATAATTATTTAATGTAATTATATTTATTAAATTATTGTCATAATGATGATTGAAAATGGAAATGTTACTCAGGCGTACGTATGACCCGCTATCTCATTGATCTTAATAGGCATCATTTTTTGAAACCCTATTTTCATGAATTTTTTAAAGTATAATTAATGATTAAAAATTGTATATATATCATAATTATTATTATTTATATGATATAAAAATATAACAAGTTCATGAACTATATCATTCAAGGTGATAGACACATGATATTAGAAAGAAATTAACACCAAAATAATGAAAATGATGAAGGATTACTAATGAAAGGGGAATGAGATTTAATAAAAAGATTATACATTATTTTATAAATATTAGCATGGTTATAGTGTCCATTTAAATTTTTTTATAACCACTATAAATTAGATTAATGGAATTCAATAAACGGAAGAATGATCTATGGGATTTCCTTAATCAGTTTCCACTCATTAGGTTAATATTATACTTCATTGATTATGTCATGCTAATATTATTTTTTTAATATCATTTTTTCATCAAATTAATTGTTTACACTATTTATTTGGATTTATATAAGACACAAATTCTTAGATAATTGAATAATTATCTCATAAAAATTATAGTTAATTTAAGGGATTATTTCATAATTTCATTCTAATTAAACTATTTATTCATAATACCAGTTGAAGGAAATTATGGAAAAAATTAATAATAAACCCATTTAATTTAAATATCCACCAATTATTAGTTATATTTCTAAGAATATTACAATTTTTACACACAATTTTAATTAAATTAATTTATAAATCAAGTTTAATAAAATATTCCATCATTTTTCATTGTGGTTATAAGTCATATTTTCATCCAAAACAATGTATTCTAATTTTTTTTAAAATGTGTATAAAATAAAAATTATTTTTGTAAAATTATTTTTTACCAATTCATACAAATAAAAATATTAATTCAATGGAATGTAGTATCATTTTCAAAACATATCTGATTTGGATTTTACATGAATTATAAGAGGAATATTTTTTCAATGTTTAAGACTTGTACATAATATTCCCCAATATAGAAATAAATTCTCTTAAACAATACATTATATTTATACAACATTGTTTCCATTGAATGGTATTTTTAATTTTTCTTATGTTTTAAAAACATATTCTCCAATTAAAATGGTATGTTTCCTCAAGAATGTTTTTAATGGAACTTTTTTGTGTATTTCTACTCATCAATGTCATAAAACATTTATTTTATTTATAATCGAATGTGTACATGTTTTATTGATATTAACATATTTCATTATTTGGATGGTTTACAATCAGCTATACTATGGAAGTAAAATTTTTATACCATACAACATATTAAATTTGATGGCTATGATTATTTTTTTGGTTGGGGAAAGTATTCACATTCATAATGATAGTATTTAAATATGAATTTTTATGTTTTTTAATTGTCTACCTATGATATGATGAGTTTAATGGGCATAATATGTGATGGTTAGGGCCCAAATATTATAGACCTCAATGCATTTATATGTCAAATGATATACATCAGTTGGTCCAATAAAATGGGTTTCTCCCTATATATTCATACAATCCTGAGTATATATCTTGATAGTAATTGTCTTCAGTATAGATCATTAGTGTTAATACATTTGAAATTATGAACTCCATAGTTATGAATTAATTTATTTATTTTAAATGTTATTGTCATATTAGTTCAAATATCCTTTCATAAATTTTCAGTCTCATGTTATTATTTATAAGAAATTACTCAATCGTCATTTGTTCATGCCATTTTAGACTCTTGTTATTGATTAAATGGAATATGGTTTAGATACCTAAGATGTAATTTTTATTATATTTTATTTATCCATTGTAAATTCTGATGAACATAACCCTTATTGGGAACTTGATATCAATATTTATTTTTTCCATTCATGAAGAATACGAGATGTGTAGTATGTTTGATATGTAGTGACCAACTAGAGGTAATAATCAAGTTCAAAAAAAAATTATGCAGTAATTTTTTTGGAAAATAATTTAAAAAATATGTGTATCAAGTTTTCCAAGACTAATAAACTATTTAGTCCATTAGGATGCGATTCATTGTATCTTATTACAATGTAACAATATATGGAACTGGTCTAGGATTCTTGCGTTGGGGACATTTCATTAGGTATCAAAAGAAGATTCGAAGAAACCTTGGGAACATGATTATAGAAAATATTGATTACGGATAATAACACTATGATATAATTTGAGGTTATTTATAAAAGTACAACATAATTTATTTGTTATTATATATATTATATGGGTTTTCATGGTAATACATACATTTCTGGATACTAAAAAAGTAAGTTATTCTATAATATATGTACATAGGGATAATAACCGTGAAACATGAATATTTGGCTTGAACAGATCATCACATGGTTCACGAAAATAAGACTTACTGCACATCGGGTTTCAAACTACCATGGTTCGATATTTGGATAATTAAAATATTCAATACAAACCATTATGGAGGATTTTGAAAATATATAACCTCAATGAAACCATGTATTTGTTTATATGAATATTTATACATAAATCATTCTATTTATGTTTACAATTCTAAAATATTTTTGATCGAAAATTATGTTTCACAAGGAAATAATCTAATATAATTTATTTCTTCATTTAGATATGGTTAAAATTAGACAAAATGAAAACCATATTATTGAACGTAATCCAAATTTTTAGGAATGAAAATTTAATTGATATTCTTAAACCTATCATCCAATGGGGACAACTATACCCAACATACTCATCATTTGAGGATATAGTATCATGTGATAATAAGAGAGAGGATGAATTATCTATGTAATATATAATCAGTGTTACAAAAAAACATATGATGATATTAATAAATGGGAAATATAGAGTGATGAAGGTATTGAAAGGTTTTCTAACATGTTCTAATTATACAAAGAAACACCCTAGTACTTTCAAGATGGGAATGGTAATTTATTTAAAATATAGATATAAATAACATTGTTCTTGTGATTAAAAGGTAAATAAGAAATTGGCCAATATACATTTCATAGACTATAAAGATATTAGTAACTATGAAAATCAATATCCCAAGAATCAATGGAATATACCGAAAAATAAGTTGATGGATAATAGTCAAGATTATGATACTACATAGATGATGAGAAAGGATTAGTGTTCTTCATTTCAGATTCATGAATTGTGTCATTTGATTATTTTATAAGTGTTATGATAATATTGGAATTACGAATGTTATAATGTTTTTAATCTAGTACTTTATAACTGATGTTTTGAATGTGTATGTTGAACCTTATCGATGACCCAGAGAAACAGTTCATGGGAAAGATGAATTTCTTGGAGAACACCTGATTTAGGGAAAGATAACCCTTCTTATGTTCTAGATGTTTATGTGATAATAAAAGTATAATGGCATGATTTATATATTCAATGTAAATAATTTTATACTGAAAACCTTGTTTATGATTAATGATTCATTCAAAAAATGGATTATTCTACCATAAATAGAGTTAACAACAGTTTTGGATTTATGAAATATATCTAATAATTTTAGTGTTATTTATGGTATAATGAAGATTTCATGATTTCAATAAGGTTTTATTGTTATTTAGGTTATTACAATTTTTCAATTGAACACATTAGGATGATTTCACATGTTTATTATTGTAACATCCCAAGTAAGTAATGAATAATAGATATTTTTATCTATGTCTATTAATGAATAAGATAGTTTTTTAGAGGCTTAAAATGAAAATAAATCCAATCTTAAGCATGGAATACACTAATATTCTTAAAAGATTGTTTTACTGCCTTATGATGGAAAACCCTTTTTAAATCTATCTTTTGACAATTTTATAAACTATTTTTGTCAAAATAAACTTATTATTTATGATTGGGACATCAAAATTTACTTTGTGTGAATTTTTGGTATTTTTCTGACAATGTTCATTTTTTAATGAATAGTGAAAAATACTGCATTTTACATCAAAACTGCTTTTTAATCGAATTTATTTATATGATTAGATTACCTTTTGAATTGGTATTAATTTGTAATATTAATTTATTTTTACCATTTAATCCAATTGTGGTCATTGGAATCAATTTCACATTGAAATTGGACTTAAACTAGTGTCAATCTGTTGATACTTATTGTTTCATAAAAACACGCTATTTTCTCTGACAGTGGGAATTAATTATTAAATTAATTAATGTGACTTATATGTTTTGAATTTATTAAAATAGACTTCATTTTTGAATTCGTAATATCAAATATAGATTAGGGTGAATTTTTGGTAATTTTCTGAAAAACTTCAATTTTTGATGAATAGTGAAAGCACTAAGTGGCACTTATAAAGACTGATTTTCTGTTTAAATGAAATTTTTTCATCATTGTGTTTTGAATTTCAAAAATCTTACATACATGGTTGTCATTAAGAAGAAAAATTTGGTTCAATGAGATAATAATATTTTTTTGGTGAATAGTAACTTATTAAGTTCTTAATCGCGATTAGTGGTAATTAGTGTAGTTTAAGGTAAAAATAATGCTTTAATAAAATAAGATGAGCTTGAAACATGTCCTACCCTTATTGGTTGTGTCATGGCCGACCCAGAAAAGCCATGGGTCAACTTGGGGACCCCATGGAGACACTTTGGTTGGGAAATGACATAAATAACTTTTTATTAAATGTAAAAGTAAAAATGACACAAACATAATATGTCTTACGAAAAGAATTTTTACATGGGGTTATAAAGATCAGATTTTTAATTATAAATAGTCATTGGAAATATAAAAAGATTTCCTACATAATCGTATTATTTTTATAATTTTTAGAAATTAAATAAATTAAATTATTTATGACATCATGATGATGCAGCGATGACCTCATTATTTAACGATTTAAATAAAATGGAAAGATAATGTAAAATATATGAACTACACATGTCCAAAAACAATTGGATGAGTGGATTTCGAACCATTATCACCTTATCCACGACATATATCAATGTGGGACCTTTTAAAACCGAAACACATTTTCAAATAAAGTAATATTTCTTTACTTTCCAAAATTGCCCCTCCTCTCCTCTTATAAAAGGCCCCCACCTCTACCTAATTTCACACACTCCTCAAGCCTTTGGATCGGCCAACCCCTGCCAATATACTCTCTCCACATCCCTCTCCTCATCCTAGAGGATTACGTTTGGGCAGAATCCTTTCACAGGAAGCCTTTAGGATCAAATCAAAAGGAGTTACACTTTTAAAGGTAATTCATTCTCTCATGTTCATTTGTTTTATTTTGTTTCTCCAACCCCCTAAACTCTATTTATTTACTTCTTTTGTAATAAAACCAGTATATTCAATATACTAGGATGTTTTTATAAGATTTATTTGAGCTACACTCTCACACAACTACATCAAATGGTTAAAGAACATACGGTTTCCGTGGATGGTGAAATTCTGCCTCCCGAAACGATGATTGTTCAATACTCATTTAAAACCTTCAAAGGTGGCCATTATGATGTCACAATTTTTATATATGATATATAATATGTTTATGTTTTCCTTAAGATTCTATTTTTTTCATTTTGGGAATACATTTATGGTTTCCATTATGGGTAAACACGATATCTTCATTTTAGGAAGTGGGGACTACCGCCCCTGAAAGTGATTTGATTCGTTAATACCATATGTGGGATGTGTAAAGGATAAAGTTAATGATTTTATATATGTTATTATACTGGAATTATAATATACTCTTATATCATTATGATTCCATTCCAGAAAATACGAAATAGAAATGGAAGTAGCGTTCATGCGTATGTACGGATTACCGTCTCCATGAACAATGCATTTCATTTCTTACCTCTAAATATGATTTGATATTATAAATACATGTATATGATGAATAAATATGATATGTATCTTATCCAAATAATTAATATCATTCTGGATATAACGAACCTTTGACCAAATTAACAACATGTAAGTGTAAGAAGTCTATTTTTGACTTAAGAACCAAATACTGAAAAAATGAACACTATTAACTTAAATGATTACATGATGTTCATAACATGATATAAAAGGAATAATGAACTTGAAAAAGGTTCATAAGCAAGTAGATATTAACTCAATTTTATTATTCAGGAGATTAAAGAACTGTTGGGTCAAGTCGAATACGAGGTATGGGACTTCGTCTCAATCTCCTTTCATTGAGGCATATTTTATTTTATACACAACTTTATTTTATACGATGTATAAACCCCTTTGACTTTTACGTTTATTCAAAAGGAATCTTTTTTATACGAAGCATTTAATAAATGACAAAAGGGAATGTTTTTGTCGTACGTATGCGGCGACAATGACTTCTCCGCCGCCGTTATCGTTATTTGAGTCTCGGCTTCCTCTACAAGCCATACTTTTTTTTAAAATGAAAAATAAATACCATGTTTTACTTTGGTATTGAAAATGGTTTTAATAATGTTTTTATTATATCAATTTGTTTTATTGATATCTCGTGATTGAAATGTGGAAATGTTATGTTTCCTTTATGCATGTTTTATGTGATATGATTATGTTATGGTTCTTGGACATTATTATGAAGAAGGGTGGTTCCGTGATAAACTAAGGGAGGGTGAGCCCATTATAGCTCTCCAATGCATTGGGTAACGCGATGGAGTGAAACTTTAAGGTATCTCCGAAGATATTTAGGGAATATACTGTGATGGGTATTCCAAATGTAACCAAGAGGGTTACTCCCTACGTAAGAATGTTATTAATGCCTCAAGTTACCTTTATGTCTTATGATTTCAATGATTTATTCATGATTTGATGAGGTATGTTAAAGTGATTATGTTTTATGGGTAAAGTATGATCTCATCCTTATGTACATATGTACCCATGTTTCCTTTCCATATTTTTATAACCCATACTGAGCTTTTTATGCTCATCCCAAGTTTTTTTGAAATGTTTTCACAGGTCAAGGGAAAGGTACATGATATGATGATAGTGTCAAGGAAGAGTCAAGAATGAATCCATGTTTTATTTTAAATATGATTCCTTTGATGGGAATAAAGAATATTATCTTTATGTAACCACTTTGTTTATATGTGGAATGTAATGCAAGTTTTATGATCTAATTCTCTAAAACTCTAAACCTGAAAAGATCCTCAATGTGTAATCTTGTAATAACTCATGATTTAAGTATGGTTTAAGGCTGGGGCCTTATAGTTGGTATCAGAGGTCGGTTTAGATAACTTTAGGAGTTAGAATTACATTAAAGGATTATCCAAAAATATTTTTTTTGAAATTATATAGCATTTAAAGATTACCATGTTGCTTCATCTAAGACATGTTTCTTCGGAATGGTTTTTCTCAGAGGAAACAGGGAAGAAGTGCTAGGAAGGCATACAGAAGGAAATAACCTTCCGAATTAGCATCCTGAGATGGTCCGAATTGGAACTGAACAGTTTGTTGCAGTGATGGCGCAGTTGACTCAAGCGATAATTGGTAGTGGTATCCATGCACGAGATCATCCAGATCAACCGCAGAGGAACATGTCAGTGGTGGAACATTTCACGAGGCAACATCCACTATCATTCAGAGGATCATCTGACCATGTGCTAGCTGAAGGGTGGATTAAAGCACTAGAGAATATTTTTGATGTCATGGGGTGTTCAGAAAATCAAAAGGTTAGTCTTGCTATTTACCGTTTGGAGGGTGAAGCAGATCAGTGGTGGTCTATGGTTAAAAATATTAGGGACGCCGATGAGATTGATGCTCTTGACTGGGATGAATTAAAAGGTACGTTTCTTGAAAATTATTTTCCTAAGGCTGTTCCACTTAGGATGGAAAAACAATTCTTGGAATTGAGGCAAGAGGAAGACTCAGTGGCTACCTATGAAGAAAGGTTCACTCGATTGGCAAGGTATGCTCCAAATTTTATCTGAGACTTTGATAGTAAAATCAATCGTTTTTACTCAGGATTAAAGCCAAAATATCGAAGGGCATTAGATTCTCGTGAGTTTAAAAGTTATGAAAATCTTGTTAGATGTGCTGAGAAGGTGGAAATGGAGTTTTCCGATGACCAAGTGTTCTATAACAACCAGCAGAAGAAGAGACCGAGGTGGCAGGAGAAAGGTAAGAATTCTTCAAAAAAGTCTGATGGTAAGAGAACTAAGTTTCCAGTTTGTGATAAATGTGGCAAAAGGCATGCTGGGGAATGTCTTCTGAATTCTGGAAAGTGAACCGATGTTGTAAGATGGGACATAAGGCTCGTGATTGAACTGAAAAGGATCAAGGTGAAGGTAAGAACAAGTTTGATTTATAGTTATTGAAATGTTATAAGTGCAATGAGATGTGTCACTATGAAAACGAGTGTCCGGCAAAGAGCTTGAGTGATGGGATGCAGTTAGACTACAAGCAGAAAGGGGTGGTGAAATCCTTTGCAACTACTTCAGCAGATGTCGGGCCGTCAAATGAAGTTGTATCAGGTACTTTGTTTGTTTTTTCAGATTATGCCAGTGTGTTGTTTGATTCGGGGTCTACACATTCTTTCATCTCTGAAACCTTTTCTAGTAAAATGGGAATACCATCTCAAGAAATGACTCCTGAACTTTTGGTAAAAACACCTGGTGGAAATGTTGAGGCAAAAAGAATTTATAAGAATCTTACTATCCTTATCTGGGGAAAGAACCTACTTGAAAACCTTATTGTTCTACCTCTAGTAGAGTTTGATGTTATCCTGGGTATGGATTGGCTCTCTATTTACCATGCTAAGATTGACTGTAGAGCTAAAGAAGTTTCTTTTCAGAAAGACTTTCAGTTTGTTTACAGGAATGAACCCTTACTTTTGATAACATATCAAGAGGCCGAGAAAATTGTAAAAGATGGAAATGAATGTTACCTTGCACACGTCGTTGAAAATAAAGGAACTGTTCAGATTAATGATGTGCCAGTGGTAAATGAGTATCCTGATGTTTTTCCTGATAAGTTGCCTGGAATAATACCAGATCGGGAAGTTGAGTTTACTGTTGACTTAGTTCCTGATGCTAAGCCAATTTCAAAACCCCCTTATCAAATGGCACAAATTGAACTTTTAGAGTTGAAGGAGAAATTGCAAGATTTATTAGAGAAAGGTTTCATTAGACCTAGCACATCACTATGGGGTGCTCCTATTTTATTTGTTAAAAAGAAAGATGGTTCTATGAGACTTTGCCTTGATTATAGAGCTTTAAATAATATCACTGTTAAGAACAAATATCCTTTCCCTCATATCGATGATTTGTTTGATCAGCTCCAGGGAGCTCAGTTTTTTTCAAAGATTGACCAGAGATTGGGGTACCATCAGCTGAAGGTAAAGGAGGCAGATATTCCGAAGACCCCGTTTCGTACGAGATATGGCCATTATGAATTTGTAGTAATGCCTTTTGGGCTAACCAATGCACCTGCTGTATTCATGGACTTAATGAATAGAATTTTCCATGAGTTCTTGGATAAGTTTGTGGTGGTTTTCATTTATGATATTTTGGTGTTTCCTAAAAGTAAAGAGGAGCATGAAAGACATTTAAGGGTTATCTTGCAAACATAAAAGAAAAGAAATTGTATGGGAAATTCAGAAAGTGTGAGTTTTGGTTGCAACAAATTTCTTTCCTTGGTCACATTGTTTCTAAAGATGGAATAACTGTTGATCCTGCAAAAACAAAATTGTGGAAGAATGGCCAAGACCCACAAATGTAACCGAGATTCGTAGATTCCTTGGTTTGGCGGGCTATTATCGAAGGTTTGTTAGATATTTTTCACGGTTATCTAGTCCAATTACTAAGCTAACTCGGAAGGGTGTTAAGTTAATCTGGACAAAAGAATGTGATGATTGTTTTCAGGAATTGAAATGAAGATTGGTGAATGCTCCAGTTTTGGCACTACCTTCCAGGAATGGTGAGTTTGTTATCTACAGTGATGCTTCATTGAAAGGACTTGGTTGCGTCCTAATGCAGAATGATCTGGTAATTGCTTATGTTTCACGACAGTTGAAAACTCATGAGGTAAATTACCCTACACATGATTTGGAATGAGCTGCTGTTGTTTTTGCTTTAAAAATTTGGAGGCATCATTTGTATGGAGTAAAGTGTGAAATATATACCGATAACAAAATTTAAAGTATATATTCACTCAGAAAGAGTTGAACATGAGACAAAGGAGATGGCTAGAATTAATCAAGGATTATGATTGTACAATTCATTACCATCCAGGAAAGGAAAATAAAGTGGCTGATGCTTTGATTCGAAAAAGTAATGCTTCATTAAAAATGTTGCGTTTGGAATGTGATCCTTTGGTTAAGGATTTGATGAACGTTGGAATAGAAGTTGTTGGTGCAGGAAGTCCTTCTGTTTTGTTTCAGGTATCAGTGAGATCTTCTCTATCAGATAGAATCAAGCAAGCACAGAAGCAAGACAGTGAGTTGCAGAAAAAGGTAGAGCTGGTTCAGAAAGGTAAGTAGCCTGAATTCAACATTGATAATGATTGTCTTTTGAGATTTGGGAAGAGATTGTGTGTGCCTTGTGATTCACAGTTGAAGAGAGAGTTGTTATGTGAAGCTCAAAGTTCTCCGTTTTCAGGTCATCCTGGCAGTACTATGATGTATAGAGATCTGTGGGAGTATTACTAGTGGGATGGAATGAAAAGAGACATTGCTGATTTTACTGTGAAGTGTTTGACTTGTCAGCAGGTTAAAGCAGAGCGGCAGTTACCGAAAGGGATGCTTCAGCCTTTAGCAGTTCTAGAGTGGAAATGGGAGAATATATCCATGGAATTTTTTTTTGGATTACCGAAGACATGTCGAGGTAATAATGCAATCTGGGTTAATGTTGATCGCTTGACCAAATCTGCTCATTTCCTTGCTATACGAGATAATTTCTCTCTTGATCAAATTTCCCGTTTGTATCTTAAAAAGATGGTCAGGTTACATGGAGTTCCTCTCTCCATTGTATGGGATCGTGATCCCAGGTTTACTTCTAACTTTTGGAAAGGCCTTCAGAAGTCGTTGGGTAGTGAATTAAATTTTAGTACAGCTTTTCATCCTCAATCAGATGTGCAGTCAGAACGAACAATTCAGACATTGGAGGATATGCTACGAGCTTGTTTGATGGATTATCAGGGAAGTTGGGACCAACATCTTTCTTTGGTTGAATTTTCATATAATAACAGTTTCCATTCCAGTATACAGATGGAACCATTTCAGGCATTATATGGGAAGCGGTATCGAACTCCAGCTTTCTGGGACGAAGTGGGTGAAAGGAAGTTGATGGGACCAGAATTGGTAGAAGAGATGGCAGAAAAAGTTCAGCTGATTCAGAAACACCTGAGAACAGCTCAGAGCAGGCAGAAGAGTTATTCGGATAACCGGAGGAAGGATCTATCTTTCGAGGTAGGTGATCATGTTTTTCTCAAGGTTTCTCCTTGGAAAAGTGTGATGAGATTTGTAAAGAAAGGAAAGTTGAATCCAAGGTTCATTGGACCATAAGAAATTCTGGAGAGAGTTGGATCAGTTGCATACCGAGTGGCATTACCTCCGAGTTTATCTCAGGTACACAATGTTTTTCACCTTTCAATGTTGAGGATGTATATGCCAGATCCATCTCATGTTTTGAGTCCAGAGGTAGTTCAGTTGGAAGAGAACCTATCTTATGAGGAACAACCGGTCCAGATTCTTGACCACAGGGAGCAAGTGTTACAGAATAAGATGATTCACCAGGTAAAGGTTTTGTGGAAAAACCACATGATTTAAGAGGCAACATGGGAATCTGAAAATGCAATGAGGGATAAGTACCCCCATTTATTCGATAAGTAAATAAATTGCGGGGACGCAATTTTCTAAAGGGGGGAAGGATGTAACATCTCAAGTAAGTAATGAATAATTTATATTTTTATCTATGTCTATTAATGATTAAGATAGTGTTTTAGAGGCTTAAAATGAAAATAAATCCAATCTTAAGCATGGAATACACTAATATTCTTAAAAGATTGTTTTACTGCCTTATGATGGAAAACCATTTTTTAATCTATATTTTGACAATTTTATAAACTATGTTTGTCAAAATAAACTTATTCTTTATTATTGGGACATCAAAATTTACTTTATGTGAATTTTTGGTATTTTTCTGACAATGTTCATTTTTTAATGAATAGTGAAAAATACTGCATTTTACATCAAAACTGCTTTTTAATCTAATTTATTTATATTATTAGATTATCTTTTGAATTGGTCTTAATGTGTAATATGAATATATTTTTACCATTTAATCCAATGGTGGTCATTGGAATCAATTTCACATTGAAATTGGACTTAAACTAGTGTCAATCTTTTGATACTTATTGTTTCATAAAAACACGCTATTTGCTCTGACAGCGGGAATTAATTATTAAATTAATTAATGTGACTTATATGTTTTGAATTTTTTAAAATAGACTTCATTTTTGAATTCGTAATATTAAATGTAGCTTAGGGTGAATTTTTGGTAATTTTCTGAAAAACTTCAATTTTTGATGAATAGTGAAACCACTAAGTGGTACTTATAAAGACTGATTTTCTGTTTAAATGAAATTTTGTCATCATTGTGTTTTGAATTTCAAAAATCCGACATACATGGTTGTCATTAAGATGAAAAATGTGGTTCAATGAGATAATAATATTTTTTTTGGTGAATAGTAACTTATTAAGTTCTTAATCGCGATTAGTGGTAATTAGTGTAGTTTAAGGTAAAATAATTCTTTAATAAAATAAGATGAGCTTGACACATGTCCTACCCTTATTGGTTGTGTGATGGCCGACCAAGACAAGCCATGGGTGAACTTGGGGACCCCATGGAGACACTTTGGTTGGGAAATGACATAAATAACTTTTTATTAAATGTTAAAGTAAAAATGACACAAACATTATATGTCTTACGAAAAGAATTTTTACGTGGGGATATAAAGATCAGATTTTTGATTATAAATAGTCATTGGAAAGCTAAAAATATTTCCTACATCATAGTATTTTTTTTATAATTTTTAGAAATTAAATAAATTAAATTATTTATGACATCATGATGATGCAGCGATGACCTCATTATTTAACGATTTAAATAAAATGGAAAGATAATGTAAAATCTATGAACTACACATGTCCAAAACCAATTGGATGAGTGGATTTAGAACCCTTATCACCTTATCCACGACTTATATCAATGTGGGACCTTTTAAAACCGAAACACATTTTCAAATAAAGTAATATTTCTTTACTTTCCAAAATTTCCCCTCCTCTCCTCTTATAAAAGGCCCCCACCTCTACCTCATTTCACACACTCATCAAGCCATTGGCTCGGCCAAACCCTGCCCATTTACTCTCTCCACATACCTCTCCTCATCCTAGAGTATTCCCTTTGGGCATAATCCTTTCAAAGGAAGCCTTTAGGCTCAAATCAAAAGGAGTTACACTTTTAAAGGTAATTCATTCTCTCATGTTCATTTGTTTTATTTTGTTTCTCCAGCCCCCTAAACTCTTTTTATTTACTTCTTTTGTAATAACAACAGTATCTTCAATATACTAGGATGTTGTTATAAGATTTATTTGAGCTACACTCTCACACAACTACATCAAATGGTTAAAGAACATACGGTTTCCGTGGATGGTGAAATTCTGCCTCCCGAAACGATGATTGTTCAATACTCATTTAACACCTTCAAAGGTGGACATTATGATGTCACTATTTTTATATATGATATATAATATGTTTATGTTTTCCTTAATCTTCTGTTTTTTTTCATTTTGGGCATACCTTTATGGTTTCCATTATGGGTAAACACGATATCTTCATTTTAGGAAGTGCGGACTACCGCCCCCTGAAAGTGATTTGATTCGCTAATACCATATGTGGGATGTGTAAAGGATAAAGTTAATGATATTATATATGTTATTATACTGGAATTATAATATACTCTTATATCATTATGATTCCATTCCATAAAATACGAAATAGAAATGGAAGTAGCCTTCATGCGTACGTACGGCTTACCGTCTCCATGAACAGTGCATTTCATTTCTTACCTCTAAATATGATGTGATATTATAAATACATGTATATTATGAATATATATGATATATATGTTATCCAAATCATTAATATCATTCTGGATATAACGATCCTTTGACCAAATTAACAACATGTAAGTGTAAGAAGTCTATTTTTGACTTAAGAACCAAATACCGACAAAATGAACACTATTAACTTAAATGATTACATGATGTTCATAACATGGTATAAAAGGAATAATTAACTTGAAAAAGGTTCATAAGAAAGTAGAGATTAACTCGAGTTTATTATTCAAGAGATTAAAGAACGGTCGGTTCAAGTCGGATACGAGGTATGGGACTTCGTCTCAATCTCCTTTCATTGAGGCATATTTTATTTTATACACAACTTTCTTTTATACAGTGTATAAACCCCTTTTACTTTTAAGTTTATTCAAAAGGAATCTTTTTTATACGAATTTTTTACTAAACGACAAAAGCGAATGTTTTTGTCGTACGTATGTGGCGACAACGACTTCTTCGCCGTCGTGATCGTTATTTGAGTTTCGGCTTCCTCTACAAGCCATACTTTTTTTTAAAACGAAAAATAAATACCATGATTTACTTTGGTATTGAGAATGGTTTTAATAATGTTTTTATTATATCAATGTGTTGTATTGATATCTCGTGATTGAAATGTGGAAATGTTATGTTTCCTTTATGCATGTTTTATGTGATATGATTATGTTATGGTTCTTGGGAATTATTATGAAGACGGGTGGTTCTGTGATAAACTAAGGGCGGGTGAGGCCGTTATAGATCTCCAATGCATTGGGTAACGCGAAGGAGTGAAACGTTAAGGTATCTCCGAAGAGATTTAGGGAATATACTGTGATGGGTATTCCAAATGTAACCAAGAGGGTTACTCCCTACGTAAGAATGTTATGAATGCCTCAAGTTACCTTTATGTCTTATGATTTCTATGATTTATTCATTATTTGATGAGGTATGTTAAAGTGATTATGTTTTATGGGTATATTATGATCTCATCCTTATGTACATATGTACCCATGTTTCTGTTCCATATTTTTATAACCCATACTGAGCTTTTTATGCTCATTCCAAGTTTTTTTGAAATGTTTTCACAGGTCAAGAGAAAGGTACATGATATGATGATAGTGTCAAGGAAGTGTCAAGAATGAATCCATGTTTTATTATAAATATGTTTCCTTTGATGGGAATGAAAAATACTATCTTTATGTAACCACTTTGTTTATATGTGGAATGTAATGAAAGTTTTATGATCTAATTCTCTAAAACTCTAAACCTGAAAAGATCCTCAATTTGTAATCTTGTAATAACTCATGATTTAAGTAAGGTTTAAGGCTGGGGCCTTATAGTTGGTATCATAGGTCGGTTTAGATAACTTTAGGAGTTATAATTCCATTAAATCATTATCCAATTTTTTTTTGAAATGATATAGAATTTAAAGATTACCATGTTGATTCATCTAAGACAGGTTTCTTCAGAATGGTTTTTCGTAGAGGAAACAGGGAAGCAGTGCTAGGAAGGCATATAGAAAGAAATAACCTTCCGAATCAGCATCCTGAGATGGTCAGAATTGGAACTGAATAGTTTGTTGTAGTGATGGAGCAGTTGACTCAAGCGATAAATGGTGGTGGTATCCATGCACGAGATCAGCCAGATCAACCGCATAGGAACATGTCAGTGGTGGAACATTTCATGAGGCAACATCCACCATCATTCAGAGGATCATCTGACCCTGTGCTAGCTGATGGGTGGATTAAAGCACTGGAGAAGATTTTTGATGTCATGGGGTGTTCAGACAATCAAAAGGTTAGTCTTTCTATTTACCGTTTGGAGGGTGAAGCAGATCAGTGGTGGTCTATGGTTAAAAATATCAGGGACGCCGATGAGATTGATGCTCTTGACTGGGATGAATTCAAAGGTATGTTTCTTGAGAAGTATTTTCTTAAGGCTATTCGACTTAGGATGGAAAAACAATTCTTGGAATTGAGGCAAGAGGAAGACTCAGTGGCTACCTATGAACAAAGGTTCACTCGATTGGCAAGGTATGCTCCAAATTTTATCCGAGACCTTGATAGTAAAATCAATCGTTTTTACTCAGGATTAAAGCAAAAATATCGAAGGGAATTAGATTCTCGTGAGTTTAAAAGTTATGAAAATCTTGTTCGATGTGCTGAGAAGGTGGAAATGGAGTTTGCCGATAACCAAGTGTTCTATAACAACCAGTAGAAGAAGAGACCGAGGTGGCAGGAGAAAGGTAAGAATTCTTCAAAAAAGTCTGATGGTAAGAGAACTATGTTTCCAGTTTGTGATAACGGTGGCAAAAGGCATGCTGGGGAATGTCTTCTGAATTCTGGAAAGTGCTACCGATGCGGTAAGATGGGACATAAGGCTCGTGATTGCACTGAAAAGGATCAAGGTAAAGGTAAAAACAAGTTTGATTTACAGTTAGTGAAATGTTATAAGTGCAATGAGATGGGTCACTATGCAAACGAGTGTCCGGCAAAGAGCTTGAGTGATGGGAAGTAGTTAGACTACAAGCAGAAAGGGGTGGTGAAATCCTTTGCAACTACTTCAGTAGATGTCGGGACATCAAATGAAGTTGTATCAGGTACTTTGTTTGTTTTTTCTGATTATGCCAGTGTGTTGTTTGATTCGGGGTCTACACATTCTTCCATCTCTGAAACCTTTCCTAGTAAAATGGGAATACCATCTCAAGAAATGACTCCTGAACTTTTGGTAAAAACACCTGGGGGAAATATTGAGGCAAAAAGAATTTATAATAATCTTTCAATCCTTATCTGTGGAAAGAACCTACTTTCAAACCTTATTGTTCTACCTCTAGTAGAGTTTGATGTTATCCTGGGTATGGATTGGCTCTCTATTTACCATGCTAAGATTGACTGTAGAGCTAAAAAAGTTTCTTTTCAGAAATACTTTCAGTTTGTTTACAGGAATGAACCCTTACTTTTGATAACATATCAAGAGGCTGAGAAACATGTAAAAGATGGAAATGAATGTTACCTTGCACACGTCGTTGAAAATAAAGGAACTGTTCAGATTAATGATGTGCCAGTGGTAAATGAGTATCCTGATGTTTTTCCTGATGAGTTGCCGGGAATAATACCAGATCGGGAAGTTGAGTTTACTGTTGACTTAGTTCCTGATGCTAAGCCAATTTCAAAACCCCCTTATCGAATGACACAAATTGAACTTTTAGAGTTGAAAGAGCAATTGCAAGATTTATTAGAGAAAGGTTTCATTAGACCTAGCACATCACCATGGGGTGCTCCTGTTTTATTTGTTAAAAAGAAATATGGTTCTATGAGACTTTGCATTGATTATAGAGCCTTGAATAATATCACTGTTAAGAACAAATATCCTTTTCCTCATATCGATAATTTGTTTGATCAGCTCCAGGGAGTTCAGTTTTTTTCAAAGATTGACCTGAGATCGGGGTACCATCAGCTGAAGGTAATGGAGGCAGATATTCCGAAGACCGCGTTCCGTACGAGATATGGCCATTATGAATTTTTAGTAATGCCTTTTTGGCTAACCAATGCACCTGCTGTATTCATGGACTTAATGAATTGAATTTTCCATGAGTTCTTGGATAAGATTGTGGTGGTTTTCATTGATGATATTTTGGTGTTTCCTAAAAGTAAAGAGGAGCATGAAAGACATTTAAGGGTTATCTTGCAAACCTTAAAAGAAAAGAAATTGTATGGGAAATTCAGCAAGTGTGAGTTTTGGTTGCAACAAATTTCTTTCCTTGGTCACATTGTTTCTAAAGATGGAATAACTGTTGATCCTGCAAAAAAAAAGTTGTGGAAGAATGGCCAAGTCCCACAAATGTAACTGAGATTCATAGCTTCCTTGGTTTGGCGGGCTATTACCGAAGGTTTGTTAGAAATTTTTCACGGTTATCTAGTCCAATGAGTAAGCTAACTCGGAAGGGTGTTGAGTTTATCTGGACAAAAGAATGTGATGATTGTTTTCAGGAATTGAAAAGAAGATTGGTGAATGCTCCAGTTTTGGCACTACCTTCCAGGAATGGTGAGTTTGTAATATATAGTGATGCTTCATTGAAAGGACTTGGTTGCGTCCTAATGCAGAATGATCAGGTAATTGCTTATGCTTCACGACAGTTGAAAACTCATGAGGTAAATTACCCTACACATGATTTGGAATTAGCTGCTGTTGTTTTTGCTTTAAAAATTTGGAGGCATCATTTGTATGGAGTAAAGTGTGAAATATATACCGATCACAAAAGTTTAAAGTATATATTCACTCAGAAAGAGTTGAACATGAGACAAAGGAGATGGCTAGAACTAATCAAGGATTATGATTGTACAATTCATTACCATCCGGGAAAATCAAATAAAGTGGCTGATGCTTTGAGTCGAAAAAGTAATGCTTCATTAACAATGTTGCGTTTGGAACGTGATCCTTTGGTTAAGGATTTGATGAACTTTGGCATAGAAGTTGTTGGTGTAGGAAGTCCTTCTGTTTTGTTTCAGGTATCAGTGAGATCTTCTCTATCAGATAGAATCAAGAAAGCACAGAAGCAAGACAGTGAGTTGCAGAAAAAGGTAGAGCTGGTTCAGAAAGGTAAGTTGCCTGAATTCAATATTGATAATGATTGTGTTTTGAGATTTGGGAAGAGATTGTGTGTGCCTTGTGATTCACAGTTGAAGAGAGAGTTGTTATGTGAAGCTCATAGTTCTCCGTTTTCAGTTCATCCTGGCAGTACTAAGATGTATAGAGATCTGCGGCAGTATTACTGGTGGGATGGAATGAAAAGAGACGTTGCTGATTTTACTGTGAAGTGTTTGAGTTGTCAGCAAGTTAAAGCAGAGCGGCAGTTACCGAAAGGTATGCTTCAGCCTTTACCATTTCCAGAGTGGAAATGGGAGAATATATCCATGGACTTTGTTGTTGGATTACTAAATACATCTCGAGGTAATAATGCAATCAGGGTTATTGTTGATTTCTTGACCAAATCTGCTCATTTCCTTGCTATACGAGATACTTTCTCTTTTGATCAACTTTCCCGTTTGTATCTTAAAGAGATGGTCAGGTTACATGGAGTTCCTCTCTCCATTGTATCAGATCGTGATCCCAGGTTTACTTCTAACTTTTGTAAAGGCCTTCAGAAGTCGTTGGGTACTGAATTAAATTTTAGTACAGCTTTTCATCCTCAATCAGATGGGCTGTCAGAATGAACAATTCAGACATTGGAGGATATGCTATGAGCTTGTTCGATGGATTATCAGGGAAGTTTGGACCAACATCTTTCTTTGGTTTAATTTTCATATAATAACAGTTTCCATTCCAGTATACAGATGGCACTATTTCAGGCATTATATGGGAAGCAGTGTCGAACTCAAGCTTTTTGGGATGAAGTGGGTGAAAGGAAGTTGATGGGACCAGAATTGGTAGAAGAGATGGCAGAAAAAGTTCAGCTGATTCAGAAACACATGAGAACAGCATAGAGCAGGCAGAAGAGTTATGCGGATAACCGGAGGAAGGATCTATCTTTTGAGGTAGGTGATCATGTTTTTCTCAAGGTTTCTCCTTGGAAAAGTGTGATGAGATTTGGTAAGAAAGGAAAGTTGAGTCCAAGGTTCATTGGACCATATGAAATTCTGGAGAGAGTTGGATCAGTTGCATACCGAGTGGCTTTACCTCCGAGTTTATCTCAGGTACACAATGTTTTTCACGTTTCGATGTTGAGAAAGTATATGCCAGATCCATCTCATGTTTTGAGTCCAGAGGTAGTTCAGTTGGAAGAGAACATATATTATGAGGAACAATCGGTCTTGATTCTTGACCACAGGGAGCAAGTGTTACAGAATAAGGTGATTCACCAGGTAAAGGTTTTGTGGAAAAAACCACATGATTGAAGAGGCAACATGAGAATCTGAAAATGCAATGAGGGATAAGTACCCCCATTTATTCGATAAGTAAATAAATTGCGGTGACGCAATTTTCTAAAGGGGGGAAGGATGTAACATCCCAAGTAATTAATTAATAATAGATATTTTTATCTATGTCTATTAATGATTAAGATAGTGTTTTAGAGGCTTAAAATGAAATTAAATCCAATCTTAAGCATGGAATACACTAATATTCTTAAAAGATTGTTTTACTGCCTTATGATGGAAAACCCTTTTTAAATCTATCTTTTGAAAATTTTATAAACTATGTTTGTCAAAATAAACTTATTCTTTATGATTGGGACATCAAAATTTACTTTGTGTGAATTTTTGGTATTTTTCTGACAATGTTCATTTTTAATGAATAGTGAAAAATACTGCATTTTACATAAAAACTGCTTTTTAATCTAATTTATTTATATGATTAGATTATCTTTTGAATTTGTATTAATGTTTAATATGAATATATTTTTACCATTTAATCCAATGGTGGTCATTGGAATCAATTTCACTTTGAAATTGGACTTAAACTACTGTCAATCTTTTGATACTTATTGTTTCATAAAATCACGCTATTTGCTCTGACAGCGGGAATTAATTATTAAATTAATTAATGTGACTTATATGTTTTGAATTTTTTAAAATAGACTTCATTTTTGAATTCGTAATATCAAATATAGAATAGGGTGAATTTTTTGTAATTTTCTGAAAAACTTAA
Organism: Viscum album; assembly: GCA_963277665.1. NCBI lineage: Eukaryota > Viridiplantae > Streptophyta > Magnoliopsida > Santalales > Viscaceae > Viscum > Viscum album. Next base: position 1,442,529,086 of record OY728151.1, on the reverse strand, counting down.
ATTTTTGATGAATAGTGAAACCACTAAGTGGTACTTATAAAGACTGATTTTCTGTTTAAATGAAATTTTGTCATCATTGTGTTTTGAATTTCAAAAATCCGACATAAATGGTTGTAATTAAGAAGTAAAATGTGGTTCAATGAGATAATAATATTTTTTTGGTGAATAGTAACTTATTATGTTCTTAATCGCGATTAGTGGTAATTAGTGTAGTTTAAGGTAAAAATAATGATTTAATAAAATAAGATGAGATTGACACATGTACTACCCTTATTGGTTGTGTCATGGCCGTCCAAGACAAGCCATGGTTCAACTTGGGGACCCCATGGAGACACTTTGTTTGGGAAATGACATAAATAACTTTTTATTAAATGTTAAAGTAAAAATGACACAAACATAATATGTCTTACGAAAAGAATTTTTACATGGGGTTATAAAGATCAGATTTTTTATTATAAATATTCATTGGAAATCTAAAAGATTTCATACATCATAGTATTTTTTTATAATTTTTAGAAATTAAATAAATTAAATTATTTATGACATCATGATGATGCAGTGATGACCTCATTATTTATTGATTTAAATAAAATGGAAAGATAATGTAGAATATATGAACTACACATGTCGAAAACCAATTGTATGAGTGTATTTCGAACCATTATCACCTTATCCACGACATATATCAATGTGGGACCTTTTAAAACCGAAACACATTTTCAAATAAAGTAATATTTCATTACTTTCCAAAATTCCCCCTCCTCTCCTATTATAAAAGGCCCCCACCTCTACCTCATTTCACACACTCCTCAAGCCTTTGGCTCGGCCAACCCCTGCCCATTTACTCTCTCCACATACCTCTCCTCATCCTAGAGGATTCCCTTTCGGCAGAATCCTTTCAAAGGAAGCCTTTAGGATCAAATCAAAAGGAGTTGCACTTTTAAAGATAATTCATTCTCTCATGTTCATTTGTTTTATTTTGTTTCTCCAACCCCCTAAACTCTTTTTATTTACTTATTTTGTAACAACACCAGTATCATCAATATACTAGGATGTTGTTATAAGATTTATTTGAGCTACACTCTCGCACAACTACATCAAATGGTTAAAGAACATACGGTTTCCGTGGATGGTGAAATTCTGCCTCCCGAAACGATGATTGTTCAATACTCATTTAACACCTTCAAAGGTGGCCATTATGATGTCACTATTTTTATATATGATATATAATATGTTTATGTTTTCTTTAATATTATGTTTTTTTTCATTTTTGGCATACAATTATGGTTTCCATTATGGGTAAACACGATATCTTCATTTTAGGAAGTGCGGACTACCGCCCCTGAAAGTGATTTGATTCGTTAATACCATATGTGGGATGTGTAAAGGATAAAGTTAATGATATTATATTTGTTATTATACTGGAATTATAATATACTCTTATATCATTATGATTCCATTCCAGAAAATACGAAATAGAAATGGAAGTAGCGTTCATGCGTACGTAAGTCTTACCGTCTCCATGAACAGTGCATTTCATTTCTTACCTCTAAATATGATGTGATATTATAAATACATGTATATGATAAATATAAATGATATATATCTTATCCAAATCATTAATATCATTCTGGATATAACGAACCTTTGACAAAATTAACAACATGTAAGTGTAAGAAGTCTATTTTTGACTTAAGAACCAAATACCGACAAAATGAACACTATTAACTTAAATGATTACATGATGTTCATAAAATGGTATAAAAGGAATAATGAACTTGAAAAAGGTTCATAAGAAAGTAGAGATTAACTCAAGTTTATTATTCAGGAGATTAAAGAACGGTCGGGTCAAGTCGGATACGAGGTATGGGACTTCGTCTCAATCTCCTTTCATTGAGGCATATTTTATTTTATACACAACGTTCTTTTATACGGTGTATAAACCCCTTTGACTTTTACATTTATTCAAAAGGAATCTTTTTTATACGAAGTGTTTACTAAACGACAAAAGGGAATGTTTTTGTCGTACGTATGCGGCGACAACGACTTCTCTGCCGTCGTGATCGTTATTTGAGTTTCCGCTTCCTCTACAAGCCATACTTTTTTTTAAACGAAAAATAAATACCATGTTTTAATTTGGTATTGAAAATGGTTTTAGTAATGTTTTTATTATATCAATGTGTTGTATTGATATCTCGTGATTGAAATGTGGAAATGTTATGTTTCCTTTATGCATGTTTTATGTGATATGATTATGTTATGGTTCTTGGGCATTATTATGAAGACGAGTGGTTCTGTGATAATCTAAGGGCAGGTGAGCCCATTATAGCTCTCCAATGCATTGGGTAACGCGAAGGAGTGAAACGTTAAAGTATCTCCGAAGAGATTTAGGGAATATACTGTGATGGGTATTCCAAATGTAACCAAGAGGGTTACTCCCTACGTAAGAATTTTATGAATGCCTCAAGTTACCTTTATGTCTTATGATTTCTATGATTTATTCATGATTTGATGAGGTATGTTAAAGTGCTTATGTTTTATGGGTAAAGTATGATCTCATACTTGTGTACATATGTACCCATGTTTCCTTTCCATATTTTTATAACCCATACTGAGCTTTTTATGCTAATCCCATGTTTTTTTTGAAATGTTTTCACAGGTCAAGGGAATGGTACATGATATGATGATAGTGTCAAGGAAGTGTCAAGAATGAATCCATGTTTTATTTTAAATATTTTTCCTTTGATAGGAATGAAGAATACTATCTTTATGTAACCACTTTGTTTATATGTGGAATGTAATGCAAGTTTTATGATCTAATTCTCTAAAACTCTAAACCTGAAAAGATCCTCAATGTGTAATCTTGTAATAACTCAATATTTAAGTAAGGTTTAAGGCTGGGACCTTATAATTATGCCATTATTAAGAACTACATCCTGTATTTAAAGGGATTAATTGCATGTTCATTTTTGAAATATTGGGACCTTATTTATAAATATTTTAATCTTTATTTTCAAGAAGGGTAGTAAGTTTATTCATTTATGAAATTTTTTATGTAGGACTTTTCATGAGGTTTTTATGATTAATATATGACATCACTATAGAGAGACTTATCCATATTTGATAAACTTTGCAGACAATTTTTGTTTTAAAAAAATTGGAGATAGATGGAAACGCATGAATTTTTTTATTAATCCCATGATCCATTATAAGTTAATTTTATTAGTTAAAAAATAAAAATTATTTTTGGGTATTCATTTCATGGTGTATGGGATGAATTTGAAATTGTTCATGGCACAACCAACAGATGAGATTGTTCATATGAAATTGATTGAAACCATGTAAGTATATATTCTCAGGTATTTAATGTGAAATTAGGGAAACGATCTTAAAATAAATATTTTTTTCAAATAGAAATAATTTTTTATGATATCAAATACACTTCTCATCAATATTTTATTTATGGTTTATAGTAATTAACATTATCTAAATCACCCAATTTCTTGTGACTAATGACTTATACCAACCTCAATTAATACATGGGAGTTTGTATGATCATTTTTGTACACGATTTAATTTCCCATATAAGTTATTATATGTAGAACCCTAGTTATGTGTTATTTCATAAGACATTGTAACATTTATATATATATTACTAAGTGGATATTTTATTATCCCTTTTACGATGCTTGTTTTTGAAAAATTTTATTTCCAAATATCAAACATTTGACTACAAAGATAAATTTTAAATTTTGAGGAAAATATTTATTTAAGGTGGATATAATTTAAAAAAACGTTATTTAAAAAAAAATTGTATTCGATAGCGTAAGTGACATGTAAAACCTTGGAATTTTAATATTTGAACATCATATTGGATAGCATTTATGGCCCATAACACCAATCATAGAAATGAATATAACATCTAGAGGAATTATGATATATTTACCATTTTAAAAGTAATTACCTATTCTAAAGGATTAAATACAAACAATTTTATGTATACTTAAATTTTATGCAATAATGAGTTCCACTAATAGCTTGTGTTAAATGCCAAACTGAGTTTTCCTATAAATAATATTCTATTTATAATTACATTTAAAATGATAGTTATCTCTTAAGAAATGTAATAGAGGGTATGAAAAGGAATAATTAAATTGAGAAAATATATAGTTTAAAAATATTTATTGGTTATATAGTTGTAAAATATAATAATCCTCATCATTTACGAAAATAAATGTTATAGGAAAAACTTTATTTTCAAAAAATATATCTTTGTATTGCTTAGAGAACATAATTTAATATTAATATTTAACACTATTATAATATTTTTATAATTATATATACTTATTTTAATAATTATGAATATTAAAATTATATTTTTTTTATTTCTATTATTTCTGAGAAATGTTCAATTTTTTCCTGAATAAGAAAAAATTAATGTATTTTAATTTAAAATTTTATTTTCATAAAAAACATTAACACTGATAAAATATATTTTCAAATAGATTTAAATTAAACATAGTTATATTTTATATCAATTAAATTAACATAGTTCATTGTAATCATTATCATAAGGAATTTAATTATAAAGTTCATTTAAACTATTGAAGATTTTCTATATGAATCACCACATTATCAACACATCTATGAGATTAATGATTAATTCTATTTTTTCACTTATTTTAATTGTTTTTTTTATAAATGGATATAATATTTTTTATCCGAATAATTTGAAATTTATATTTATTAATGCTTAAAATATGATTAAAATATTTTGTGAAAACAATTAAAATTGTTGACAACAATTCTGGAGAAAACGAGTTTACATTATTGTTAAACCAATAATATCTGATGAAAAAATGACCAAGAACGAGCCCAAACCCAATTTTATGGACATATTGAAGGATTTCAACGTCAATTATGTAGAATGGGTATTTATAGAGGATTTTTTAAATGATTTTTTTTTCAAAAATCAGTCTTTCAGAAAATTATAGTTCTGTCAGTCACCCCAATTAAAAAATCCCAACCCTTTCTTATCCAACGAACAAATTCAAACAACTATTAACCATCAATGATCACCAAAAATTAATTTCCAAATTACGGCCCCTCATATAGAGGCATATTATTGGGTATAAATATATATTTGTAATGAAATTGTGCAATCCTAAGGAGGATTCCCATAAAAGTTGTAATGTTTTTTTAAAAGCATTTTTAGCTTACTCCCTTATCCTCCATATTCAGTTATTATTATACCATTATTATATAATAAAAAATGTATAATACATATAATAATGTCATTTCTTAATGATAATACCTTGAATTTCAAAATAATCTATAAATGTGTTACAAAATCATCATTCGTATGTATGGAGGACTACCACCTCCTGAACATCTGTTGTTTGTTTCACCATTGCCGACATTAATGGATGATATAAATGAATAATTTATTATTTATATATATGATATATGTGATATTTAATATGTTATTATTATTCATAAAATTATAATATCACATAGACCTTAATAATTTCCATTTTCTGATAACGTAATAATGTCGCTCAGTGTATTGCAGACAACCACCTAACTGAGCAATGTGATTCATTAAATAATTACATGGAAGGTATTAATTATTAATTTAAAAAATAGAAGTTATATATATTACATAAAAATTAAATTGTAATGATTATAAATATACATATAGTATTTAACATTATTTCCTTTAATATGACACAAAAATGGAAACAACGTCATGCATATGTACAACCTACCGTCTCCTCGAACTGTGTATTTTATTTCCTATAACCAAAATTTATTTATTAATATAACTAAATATATAAATAATATATTTGACAAGTGAATCAATGTTTACATTCAAGAGATATTGAATCATTGATTGATATAAGAGGATCAAAAAACATGTCTAAATATACTAGAAAAATTATTAAAGTATACCCTAAAAAATGAAATAATTAAAAATTATTAACTAAAAGGATCATATTACATATAATAAAAATAAGTAGGATTATAAAATATATTAGGAATGTATTTCAAACCAATATATAGATGTTTAAATTAATTAATACTAAAATGAAATGTGTGTTAAAATATTTTTTCTAAATTTCATATCTTTGAGGCTTATTGTAATTTTATGCACCTAATCATTTTAATGTGGTGTATATACTAAATAATTTAAATATAAAATATTGAAAACACAATTATTAATGTTTTATTATGTTTCCTTTTAAAACATTTCAATTAATGGGATTTCTGATTAATGTTTTATGTAGTAAATAAATTTCATAAATCAATTTATGTTCATGGATTATATTACTTCATTGTAGTCACTGATATTCTATGATTATGTGAATAATGAGTTATGAATATGAAATTTTATGTTTACATTTTATTATATTTATTTATAATTAATACACATAATCAATTCAGTTTTTTCTTACCACATCGTTGTTATGATCAATTTTTGGGATGTTTCTACAATCTTATTCTAATTGAGATTGTTCACTAATGAATTACATTAAATGAAATTATATGATAATTTTTTAATAAAAAAAATTTATTCTCCAGTTATTATCCATGATCCTTTTCATGTGATTGTACAAATTATTCATTTTTTACAAATAAACATTATTTGAAAAATGTTTTAATAAATGTCAACGTCATTTATCTCTTCATTATAAAATCTGCATTCTTACAAAACAATTTATTAAAAAAATTCAATATTTTTTTAGAACCCATTTCAAACTGATTTATAAAATTTCAATTTTAAGAATTATATTTTTTTAATATTATTGATTCTTATTTTCACTTTTTGAACATGTCACTCTTATCTCATTTTAAATAAGATACATTCTTTTTAATTTAATGGAATGTAAAGGATTACCTTCCATTGTGACCATATTTATTTAAATAACACTTCACATGTTTATGAGGATAGTTGAAAATAAATTTTTATATAAGTAATTTGAAGAGCAATTGAAATTAAAATATCTTCTTAAAAATGAAATGTTTATTTTTCTACCAAATTATATAAAATTTAATTTTATTGTTATTAAATTCATCAATGACAAACCACTATTTTTCATACTTCAATGGGTATATTTTTTATTAATAATATCCCAATTCATTAAATTGTTTTCCATCATTCTAACTATAAAATAATTGACATTAAATTTTTTAATTAATTTTAGTACTAAATAAACATCCCATGAAATTTTAACATTCCTATTATTAGTAGACATTAAATTTCATATAAATATCCACATTATTATATTATATATAATTAATTTCTAAACCTTATAACATTTTAACATTCAGTTTTTACATTGATAATTATATCAGCATTTTTTGAAATATTGATAAATATGTATTCTTCATACACTACAGATATTTTATTGGGCTAATTATTCGTGAGATAAATCTATGATTTAATATATGATGAGTGAATTAGAATTGTAATTCATTGGTTGGTGATTAGTTCATGTAATCCACTATAAGCATAGATTGTCTTATAGGACGAATCATTTAGATAGTTTCGTCAAAATGGGTTTTAATCCAGTATGTTTTTAACCGTCTATTGAAATTACCTAAAATTAAATGATCAATATTAATGGAAATCCTAGAGTCCATTATATAATAACATCCATCATTTATAATCTAGTTATTATTATCCATGTTTTGTTCACTATGATATAAATCTCAATGCATTTCATTTTAAGATAGTTATTAAATGGCATTTCTTTATAGTTATGTACCTTCCCATACTCCTTTTTCATTGTCCTGTTATTTAAATATCATTTTTCCTTCGTTATTTTCCATGCCATATTGATTTTTCAACATATAATTATTGAAAAAGAATTTTTGATCAGTTTGTTATGTTTCCAGGTTTATTATGTCCATTGAATATGTATTTCATCTTCTATATATAACCCTTACTGAGCATTTGATATCACATTTTTTATTCATTCACTTGGATTCTATGTAATGTAATATGAATGATATGAAATAATATGCTATATATAATAAATGTTTTCTCGATTAGTCTTTATATATGAGATTCCTTTTATCTAATCCCAATATAATGGTAGTTGTTATATAACTACCCTACTCTATTTCATATTTAAGCGCGACTTAATACATAATTTTTACTTAATATATCTCATATTAAAGAGAGTTAGTGTGTCATTGGGAAATAGGAACATTACATAACAACATAAAACATAAAATACAACATCATTATTGAAATGTTATTTTAACCAACCACATCATTCGGTCATACATAACAATGAATGGGATAACCTATGAACACACATAAAAAAGGAATGATCAATAAAGACCAGTAAGGGAGTAAACATGTTATAACACGATGAATAAAATAAATGTTTTTAAATAAGAATATCAATGGAAAAAAATATGGACATAAATGAATGACATAGCGTGATAATCATAAAATAGAAATGAGGCAACAACATACAACATGATATTATCATGTGTCTATGCCCATTATACCTGGATGAGCATGAGTAAACCCTAAATTCACATTAATTAATATGATTAACTCATCATTGAACATGAAATTTCATGTATAAACCCTCATTCTACATGACATATCGTGATACTCTATATTACACAATGCATTGGAGTGATATCAGGGTACATCCTTCATAATTATTTCATTTTCAGGATTATGTTTCTAACATAGATCATTCATTAGACATCATAATATATCCCATCATCGTTTAAAGAGTAATACATGAATTTATTCACCCAATCAATTAATACATTAGAATTATAAGAATACCCTTGATGGTGAAATTTGTATGGTTTTCCTTATATAATATTCTTGGTATGAAACTTTTAGTACTGTTTTGGCAGCACAATAGCATCAAATAGAAATTAGTAAAATAGGTTAATGAGGGAGAAAGGTGTCTATCATCCATTAGTCATGAAATGTACAACATGGTGGATCGGAAATAACATTTCCTAATATCTGAAAATTTAAAAATTAAAGGGCATATCAGAAATTCAGTGCTTGATAAAAATAGAAGAGGGACAAATCCCTTGCAGAATTTCAACATAGAAATGACTTATGTAAGGGTCCAAATGGGGGATGATAAAAGGCACGTAATTGATATAATATAATATTTATATTAAATAAATGATTTTATGTGGATGAAAATATATCCAATCGAATCTAAAATGACTTATTTCAAAAATTGTTCTTGAATTGAAAGGAATAGGGGAAAGTGATGATCTATTATGAAAATTCAGCATGATAAAAGGTGTATATAAAGGATAATTAATTGATTAATTATATTGTAAAAGAAGTTATAATTATTTATTAATAAAATTTATATTAATTGGAGAACGTATGATCATATCCAAACATATAAAAATTAAAATTAAATGAAATATCATAATTAGAGTGCTTGATAAAAGAGGAGAGTGAGAGATCCCTTATGTGGATGTGTCACCCAAAAGGCATGATAGTGGATTTGTGGGAGCATGGGGAGCCTTTTTAGGACTGTAAAAAATAAGGGGATGAGGTTGGTAGAGCTTCAAAGATCTTTAGTTAAGATAAATGGGAGCTTGGGTGGGTTTATATTGGAAAAGAGATGGATTTCATTATTATATTGGTTTTGGACACTACAAAACAAAATATTCAAAACCACAAACCATACCATGGTTTTTTCCCATGGTTTAGGGAAAATGGGATTGGTGTACATTATTTTATAAGACTATGGGCCGAAAATATTTAAATATTTCCCTGTATTATGTGTGGTGAGTCACACATTCAAGGGAGTGGTATTAAAATTGTATAACAATTTATATGGCTTGGAGGATTCACTAAGGCTATATAAAATATATAAAATAAACCCAAAATTGCATTATTTTAATGTAAAAAATATATTTTTCGATATATTCATTTTAATTTATTTTATTACATCGCTATTGCGACATTATAATGACATAAAATATATTATATATTTATACTGTATTTAATTTTATCCCAAAATTTCCACTATCGCATAAAGTTATCAAAAATTCTCATTTGGTTAATTTAGATGTCCGGATTAAAAAATAATATTAATTTTATACAAATAATTTTCAAAATATATTAATTTTTACATTTAATATAAAAAATTACATTGGTTAAAAATTGATGGGTTTTTGACTAAAATGGTATTCAAACCTAAATAAAAATTGAATTTGACTTCATAAATATCATATTATAATATTTATTTAATAAAGTTTATTTATTAATAATATTTTATTCTAATATAATTTATATAAAAATTCATTAATTTATAACAATAAATTTCTTAATTTAATTTGAATTTTTTAAAAAATATTATTTTTTGCTTCCAAGATAAATTTATTATGTAATAATAAAATCATATAAATTTATTAATTATTCAATAAAAAAATAAGTTACATAATAATAATGCTATGGTCTTGTTACATATCCGTTTATTATGCCAGCATATGCCTTAATTGTAAGGTGTGTGATATTGTTGCATTTATGTGGATGTGCGGTGAACATGGTTTGGGCGTGATCTCGATAAGCTTGATTTCTTCTGTAAATGGGTTTTCTCATGATTATGTTTTTGGATCATGTCCTAGTATTTGTTTAGGTGAAAACCAAAAATAGCAGTCCCCCTCAGAATCACTAAAAAATGGGCTTCATATGGAACAATTCAATTGGTTGAGGTCATCACTTTCTTTGTCTGTATAAAAAGTATTTGTTAAAACAATATATTTATATGAGCCATGTGATCATTTTTAAATTTATATATTATCAATGGAATTGATATTTTATTTTCCTTTAAATTCAATTTGATATAATAAAATAATTCCAAATGACTTCAATATCTATAAGACCTTTAATTAAAATAATGGTAATTTTATTCATAAATGTTCCGGTCATTACAACCTTCCCCCATTAATAAATTTATCCCTCGAACATTAGTTTTACCATAGTAAAAAAGATGATTTTAACTTTGTTTCATTACCTCAACATGTTCCTACATTGATTCTTCAAACATGTGGTTTCTCTGCAACACCTTGGTGAGGGGAATTGAATTATTTCGTAGAACATTTTTTCTTTGATATATGATCTTCACCCAATGCTCCTCATAAGAAGTGTCATTATCTAATGGAACTTCATCTAGATTGGGAACATGTGATGGGTCATTGGTATACTTATTTAAGAGGGATATATAGAATACATCATGAACTTGACATATGTTTAGTGGGAGTAATAGTTAATAAGACATTGCTCTGATGCAATCAGGGATATCAAAATGTCCAATATACATTGGACTAAGATTTACCTTTTTCCAAAATCTCATTACTATATTACACAGAGACATGTACTGGAATATAATATCTCCAACACTAAACTCTAGGTCACATCTATGATTGTCAAAATAGATCAATTTTGAACTCTGAGAAGCTTTGAATTGCTTCTGTATAGTCAAAAACTTCTCCACAATTTCACGACAATTTCCAAACCTATGTGTTTACATTCCCCATCCTCATCCCATAATTCTATAGTCATGCACCTCTTCCCATAAATGGATTCATATTGTGCCATTTGGATTCTAAAATATAAATGGTTGTTCTAGGAGAACTCCTCCAAATAAATATGTTGCTCTCGTTCCCCTTTTAGGACCATTGAGAAATATCACAACATAAAATAAAATGTTTACATAGTTTTGTTAGATTGGCCATATATTTGAGGGTGATAAGCCGTATTTTAGTTATGTTCAGTGTTAGGATAACGTTGGAGACTTTTCAAAAACAGATATGTGAATCAAGGACATCGATCGAAAATAATGGACAGTGGTACTATGTTCAACCTTTCGAATTATTAAAAGTATATCAGTTCTAGTTGATGTAGTGAGAAATCATCTTGAATAATTATGAAGTGTGTTGCCTTTGTAAAATGATCCCCAAAAACCCAAATATCATTGAATTTTTGGATTTATTCAGATGTCAATTGAAAAATTCCCTGGTTATCTCTTCCCATTTCTATGTTGGTATGGGTAATGGTTACATCATCCCCATTGAATTATACCTCTCATCCTTCACTTTCTGACATACTGATAACATTTATGTATATTTAGTGATCTCCTAATTCATGTTATCCCAACCATAGTGGTGAAAAATATCTCAATACATATTTGTGTTTCTTGGGTGAATGATAAAATTCAAACTATGGGCATCATCAAAAAGTTAGTTTTTTTATCTAATGATTTGGTGGAACACATAGTCTCAACCCAAGTATCACAATTCCTTCTTCATTTAAATTAAATTCCAAATCATCCCCTTTTCTAATAACTTACACTTTCTTCTGAATTACCTCATCATCATTTTGAGTATCCAATAACCATTCCAACATAGGTGGTTCCGAAATCATTTGTGAAATGATTGATTATTTTCTCTTCATTATGACTTGCATGTCCATCAACATCAAATATATGAAAATTGGATCCCTTTTAAATTCTAATCAATGATAGAATAGATCATTCCTTTCAACATAGGGAATCTTCATCTTTGTTCACATTTGATGGATGGTTTTGGATTTTGATGTCATATTCCTTTATTAGAACAAACCATATTTGTTGGTGCAAGATAAAATATTTCACTATGAATAAATAATTGAGAATTTTTTTATCTGAATATATTTCACCCTTCTCCATAAATAGATAATTTTGCCTTATTTTTTATTCAAGGATCATAACATCCAATTCAATAATATGCATGGTAATATTTTTAATATGAATCATTAACTTCATTGAGGAAAAGGTAATGAAATTTGCAATTTTTTTATCGACATACACTCCGATATCATGTTTAAATAATCGTTTTAAATTAATAAAATTTCCTCACTTTTGGGTAGTGTGAGAACATGGGAAATTATAATCCTATTTTCTAGTCCGTGAATCTTTCTTCACATTGATGAATAAATGAAAATAAGTCTCCCATCCGAGTTATCATGGTATGATGGTTTGAAAATCATGTAAAATTTAAAAAAATCCATGATAATATCGTGATAACCCACGGAAGCTATAGATATCCTTCATAGATGATTCTCTCGACCATCATCCAATTTCCCTTTTCATGGAAGAATCAAAATACATCCCATTTCTTGTGATGATATTATCCAATAATGAGACTTCCTTCGACCATAACTCACACATGTGGTACATTTCATTGAGCTTCTCCTTTCACAAGGTTGTTATCAAAATGTTATGATTCTCTTCTTACTCCTCCTTTGATTTGGAGTATATTATAATATCAACCATAAATAGTACCAAATATGTGTTGAAAATTTGATATGGACTCTAGGATGGAACCATATATGCACTAGAGGAATCGACTTCCAATTAAGGTTCATCTCATACAGATCCTCAATATCCACCAGGTACTATACGAATGTTTCCCATCATCGATGTTCAGCTCACCCCAGTCGAAATTATTCAATGGGTCATAAATGTATATCTTCAGCATGGATACATGAAAGACATCATGCACTGGCTCTAACTAAAGGGATAAACCCATCTCGTATTCCACCTCACCAACTCTACACATTATCAGAAATGGTCTAGTGAACCTCAGATATAACATTTTTCCCCATCCAAATCATTGTATCCCACATCGGGGAGGGACCCGAAGGAACACATTCTATCCCACCTGGAACTCTATGGGAATCTTTTTCCTATCAACACAAGGATTATGTTGGATATGTGCAGTATTAATCTACTCATGGATGACCTACACCTTCACTGTAGTAGCTTTCACTTACTCCAGGCCCAAGAGTGGTGACTCTCCATGGTCCATCCAGCAATATGGCAACCTTGAGTGTCACCCATACAATTCCATGAACGTTGTCATAAAATGGTGAAGTGGTAGATATTTTTGTATGAAAAATCCACCAATGGTAGTCGACCCTACCAACTGTAGCCAAACATGCGGATGAAAGCATGTAGCATGTACTCTATGACATCAATGTTCCACTCTGTTTAGTCATCAGTCTCATGGTAGAAAGATGTTCTCAACTACAGCTGAGTTCCAATCGACTCTTATAATCCCTTCAACAACCGAGATGTGAAAAGATAATCACTACATATGACTATCATCAATGGGACTCCATGGATTTGAACTATCTTTTTTTAAAAAACGCATTCCATGTACTCTATTAAACCCTATTAGGGAATTACTATGAAGTAGACCGACATGGAGATTCGTTAAACAATCACCCAGATTATATTGTGCCCCTAGAAATATGTGGTAAACCAATCACAATGTACATAGATATTCCATCCCACATCCTCTTTAGCACATCAACGGGTTCTGTCAAAATAGTTGAAACTTGGTGCTCGATAATAAATTTTTGTCATGTGAGGCATCTAAGGTCAATCATTTCCACTACCTTATTCATCCCCATTAACCAAAACAAATGTCTGAGGTCCTTCTACATATTTTACACACCTGGATGTACCATAAATGGTGATATATGGAACCCCCTAAACACATCCTCCCATTAAATCGCTGGTACAAATGTGAATCCTAAAAAAATGATGTTCTCCCCACCTTTTAAATATCCATCAACGGAATTACATATGGAAATATGAGCATGTGTACCCCCATAGTTAGTTTATCAGAGCAATGCCTCCCTAAATCAGTATATGTGAGGATGGGTAATAACCACCAATTTGACGTATGTTGTTTCATCTCTATCCACAAAAGAAAAACTATAATTAGGCTAACTTCTAATGTTCCTCCATTAGAAACTATGAAATTGATCTCCTACTATGGGATTCTGCTACCATGTTTACCTTACTAGGATTATAGACTCTGTCAACATCATAGTCCTAGAGGAACTCTAGCCAACACCTTTATCATACTCTAAGAACCAATTGAGAGATGAAATACTTGAGAAACATATGGTATGAGTTGATGATCAATAGAATTACCCTCATGTAGTGTCACCACATCTTCAATGCGAATACTACCATTTCCAAAACCAGATCTTGGTCCACATAGTTCTTGTTGTGTGGTCTCAAATACTGTGATCTATAGGAAGTCACTACATTCCCCTTCATCAAGACATAACAAAACCTGATTCATGATGTGTCATAGAAGACCACATACTCAAAACCATCCTCTGGGAATCTCATTATTGGGGTACATGTCAAACACTATCTAAACTACTAAAAAAATTTGGGGGAACCTTTTTATCCATGTTACAAGATTAACATTTCAACTTATCATTGTTATCATCGTTCCTTCGGTAGTGGATACTTGTTCTCCACTATCAGTGGGATAAACAGATATTAATCAACACATAACCTCGAACAATAGGTCTTACTAAGATATTCTTCACCATGTTTTCCACCAACACCATCAGCTCAAGAATCACTACGGAAGACAAAAAATATACTGATGATGACATTATGGCCATATCGGGAAATAGATCAATGTAGATGCTTTTCTCCATGTGGTGTGGTAAACATAGAATCATCTCCTTGAATGATGTCCAAAAACTCCAACACTACTTTTTGGAACTATAAACTCATAACATCCATTTACCTAAGGGTAAGGATAGCCGACTCATTAGTGATTGGTTGCACCCTCCTATGCATGTGTCTATTCTATGTTGTTTGGTTTTCTTCTTCATTGTTCCTCAAAACACCATTCCATCACTGTAGAAACACCACACCCTTTTTCCTAAAACAGTCAATGTGAGCATGGACTGTCGGTACCCAATCAATACAAAGAATGAAATCATAAATTATTAACCTTGTCACCAAGAAGATCCAACTGAAATACTTTCCTCAAGGGTCTTATCACACTATCATAACTATAGTGATTGTCGAGTCTCCTTCCATGGATATATCCAGATATAAGGGTCTAGTCAGTAGTTTAATTGGAATATTTAGGTCATAAAAAAATCTATGATAAGGAAGAATTATTATCATATATTTCAATTATTAAAATAGATATGAGTTGGCATAGATAGTACATCGAATAATTGTTTTATCCCTTGGATCATATTTATTTACCGCATATTGCTTCCCCTTCCCCTATCCTCTAGCTCTGTGAGCCTGGTGTGGACCATAATGGGTTGGTGGTGGTGACATGTCAAAATGTGTACCACCTTCTGCTCCCCTCTAAGATCCTCTTCCATGTATGTTGCCTTATAGATCCATATGTTCCATTCAATGTCTCTACCTCAATGACCCATCCAACATTTCCCAATTATCATCACGGTAGGTTGGAAAATCTATAATGAGATGTCCAATGACTTCTCATAAAAATAATTTCCTCTCTCTAGAATGACTAGAATCACCCATTCATACTTAGGCACTGGATATCCTATCCTGATACCTAGTGTCAGAACATCCAATATGTTTTTGTCTCTAAGACTAACGTTAGATTCCTTCTCTTTAGGTATCTCCAACTTCATTCCCACAGATGACATCCACTGATTGTATACACTCAACCAAAGGAAATTCAACCAAAAATATTTACTATAGAACCCTAGAATATGTAGTAATGAAAATAGGACTAATGATGGCTCGGATTCCCCTAAGAACACCTTGTTCAATGTTCTGAGCCATCATGCATTGGGCATGTATCATATCCATTGTACCTGGGATTCTTTTTATGACACGACGAAAACTCAGATACCAACATGTCATCTTGTTGTAACTAAAGAATATCATTGGCATGCATTGACCATATATTAAATAGTGATAACCACTTCTTTGGGAACGGTTATCCATAAATGTCAATGGATGAGGCACCTCATCATATGATCAGGAAATTGAAACCACTCCACCACCCAGCTGAGCCACATAGAAGGGTCACCACATGAACACCATCTTATCTAATGGTGTCCGGATGGGAAGAAAAAATCGATCACACCATTATCCAGTCATTAGATACTGATGTGTTAGGACCACCTCTAAACCCAATGGGTCTATATCTCTGAATCTCATGAAATTCAATCAACATAAACATCTCATCTAATGGAACTATGAGTTCACTGTACTACTCTACATGTGGTGGTATATCTGGTACACCCTCAAGAGAGTCTGTCTCTGTTAAAATTCTAGGTACCCATTTCTCTCCACCCCACGGATCATCCTAATGATCACATAGTGGAATCAGGTATGACTAACTATATTGATGTATTTTCATGAAAACGCGATTTACCACGATCAATAAATTATACCTGGTGAGCTGAATCATGAAGGACATGGGAAACATACATTCATATACAATTCTTGTACCATCTTTTAATCCCCTAAAACAACTGTTTTCATGTACGAAGATGAAAATAAGAATTTAAGGTCCTAATGTATTGATATTTCAACCACGACACCATCTCTAGATTCCCTAGCCTGAAACCCAAACTCTAAACACTTAAAATGATTTCATCAACCAAAATCCTTGACCCTTGGTTCATAAGGTAGATCCAACCAACCTTTGATACATATTTTTTGCAACTTATCCCCCAGGGCCTACTTCATGACTACCCCAAGCCCACCTCCCCTAGTCTTGGGCTGCCGACTAGCGCTGTGTAGGAATATACCACAAAAAGGTGGAATTTTCCTTAGAACTTATTCATAGACACAAGTCTCCTTGAAAATTTACTAAAACTAAAATCCTTATGTAAATAGTTATGCACGCCACTAAGACAACCAATATGAGTAGTAGAACAAAAATGAATAATAAATGGGCCAGAATACATGAAAAGATGATATAGAAAAGTACAATATAATTGATACTTTCCTCAAAAAAAACCCTACAAGAATGTTGGTATAGTATGATATTTGAACGTATTTAAAGAATACCTCATCTATCGGGTCACCTTGAAGAACCAAATGTCTTTGGATCACTAAGGAAATCATCAATGCTGTCAATTGACTGGAAAAGACACGCCATTTGAAGGTGAATCTCGTGTAGTGGTGAGTGAACCAATAATCAGTAGGGACCCTAAAACATAAAGAATTACACAAGGAAGACAACAAAAGGGGTACATGATGTGTGTCCACTATGAAGTATTGTCAATAGAGACACTAGATTCATCTTACACCATGATGCATTTTCTAAGAACATCATGTCATATCCTAATCCAATGATAAAAGCAGTCCTTGAAGGATACCAACTCTGTGTCTCCATAGCAGAAGTACTATATGCCTTCAAAGAAGACATACTATGTGCCCATGAATGACACCAACTCCACGTCTTCATAAGATACCGGCACTATGTCTTCCCAGGGGACCAACTCCGCATCTTATTAATTTCTATTCGCCAGAATCCTCTCTTATCATGCCCATTCTAGGAGCACATACTCCACAAACATATAGATTATACCTCAACCTAGACAAAAAATCCCATGTCGAGTATCTCAAAATGACCACCTCATTGTGATGTTCCCAACACTAAAAACACCACTTCAAAAAGGCACAGAGTGTGAGAGTTATTTTAATTTTAGTAAAAAGGGGTTAGTTGGGTCTTGGTCCAACCCGACCTAAAAAAATTTGGCTCACCCGACCCAAACCGGTAACATTTGGGTCAGTCTGATCAAGTATCGGCCAAAACCTAGGCCCATTGACCCACACGGTCCAACCTTTCAGGACGCTAGTGGCCTAGTTTTGCCCAGCATGACATGCCTGTGTGGGCCCCTTCAATCTGCCTGGTGTGGCATGTTGGTTGCGCCCCTCTAACCTAGCTGATGTGGTCAATCGGGCATGTGACCTGGTGAACGTTTCCTTCCATGGGCTAGCCATTACTCCCACATGTGGTCTAAAAGGTAGCTTTCTGGGAGACTAACACGACCCCCAACTATGTCATCGGTCTGCACCACCATGGCCCGCCCTAGATATCGGTCCTGGCCGAGTCAACAACTGCTTCT
Source organism: Viscum album (assembly GCA_963277665.1). Classification (NCBI taxonomy): domain Eukaryota; kingdom Viridiplantae; phylum Streptophyta; class Magnoliopsida; order Santalales; family Viscaceae; genus Viscum; species Viscum album. The sequence continues at coordinate 1,442,510,140 of OY728151.1, read as the reverse complement.
CCAAGGGCCCCTCTACCACTATCCATTATGCTAGATGTCGCCTTCTATCGGGTGGTTGCACCACCACGTGCCACTTCCAAGGGCTCATCTTCTGCGGACCACCACCTTCTATATGGTTGTCAGTTTTTTGAACAGAGAAAGCCTTTTCAATCCTTAGGTCTCCATCATCACTGTCATGGGATCCAGTTCTTCTCCCTATCACATTGGGGGTCCAACTAGATTCAGGACCACCACGAAAAAATTTTCATGACCATGAGGATCTACCATCAAATCAATCAAGAAAGAGATATATAATAGAATATAAGAACACCCTTAGAATATTCCTTTTCCTTGTTATTTTCGTCCTTTGTCTATTTATGTCAATAAGATTATGAATAATAATAATTATCTATCTATTCCTTTTAATCCCAAACAAAATCCATCCCCCAAGAATGATCAAACCGTGGATCAACATATTCATGCGTTGGTCCATGTTTTTCGTTGGAATCATTAAGGGGGAATGAAATTCCATTAATAAAAAACCCCATACCTCATGGTTTGGATCATTTTTTGTTAATGAATGGAGTTGTGTCACCATTGTTCATCGATCCTCATTCATCAATATGTTATTCATGATCCCCCTGTGTTTGTCATCAATTTTCATACTCCTCGGGGCAGGAATTTCCAACACCTGTTTCTTGAGCTTCCATGGAATTCCAGCATTATTTATTAACTCTGAATATTTGTTTCATTATGGAAAAAATAAAATATTTTGTCCCATTGTAGTGTTTTTATGTCACCAAGGTGTTTTATTTTAAAAATGAAAGACGCCCACTCGTCGATGCATTGCACCCTCGCTATGTCACTATCAAACATTTAAAAATAAATAAAATAACCTTATTTATGTTTATTTTATACTTATTTAAAATGTATAAAAATTAACATTCAAAGTCAAAACTCGTTGGTCGATGTTAGGCCCCACCAAAGGAAAATGCCAAATTACGAAGTCAATGGTGGACTAATATTTCCATTCCATGTCACAGTTCATTAGTTATTATTATATAAAAATTAAATAATTTATTTATATATTTTTATTTATGGTTACATTCTTTTTAGGTTTAATCATTAGAGACCTGTGATGACTAAAATAACATTGTGCATATAGTAAACCTGCCATCCTAAACATGTCAGTGCACTAAGATGTCTAAAATGGCATCCCGTTAATAGTTATTCCATTTTTTTGCGAAAACCACTCACTTGTGCTATCACATACTTAACAATTTTTGTCAAACCATTCCTGAAACACCATCCCTTGAAATGGCATGACATCCAAGCACCTAGTCTCAAAATTTTCCTAGAAATATTCTAATAATAAAACTATGAAAATCATATTCATTTCAATAAATATATATCGAAAAACATATATTAGTGATCATACCCGTAAGATATATATTGAGGATATGTATAGAGAAACCTCAAAATGTATTGTTATTAAAGATATTATGAATTTTTCAATGAAATACATCCATTATGATATACTAAAATTGGATGTGGTTTAGACTAGATGTACCTTAAGGTAATATAACTAAAAACAGCACATTAGGATTGAATATGGAATAACATTGTTCATGAAAATAGGCCTTACGATGCACTAGTTTTAACACTCCTTAGAGATACTCTTAGGATAATTGTCATCTTAATTATAAACCATTATGAAATATTTTAATTGATAATGACAATGATTGACCAATTATAAAACCTACACCATCGAATAGCATAGGAGGAAATGAAACAGAATAATTTGTTATGTATGTTCATTCAAGAAATAAAAATTTGAAGTATAAAATAAAACACTATTTCATTATAACAATTAGGAAACATCTATGTATTATGTAAAATTTTATAATCATATATTCCATTATAAACATGAGAGTTATGGATACCATCATGGGTTAATGGGTTTATGATTAATCATATTCTCAATGTATTAGAAACAAATTTTAATGTTTTAGGGGATGTGATTATACCAATATTTTAGATATTTTTGTGAGAAATTTATTTCCTTCTCTTAAATTTTAAAAAAATTTATTAACAATTCCTTTACATTTTATCAGAAAAATTTTGAAGGTATTGTTACCCTTTTTGGTCAATATGATAATTAATGATATTTTAATAATAGTCAAAAAAATATTAATAGGCAATCAATTTTTTTTATTACCAAAGTAAAAAAGGTAATATAAGGATTAATTTTATTTAAATGATGTCTGACATATTTTATTGGAAACATTATAGGAATTACCATAATATAATAATTAAAATGAAAAACATGCATACTAGTTAACACCCCACCACCTTTTGAAAGGCTATGGGGCTTGAATCAATGACTAAAAGATGATAAGGGCGTAGTTAATACCATTTTCCAATATTAATACTTAGTTTACATCAAACATATTTAGTTTAATAATTTGAAGAAATAAATATTAATGTTGAACTAGTATTGTTACTCTTGATGTTTAGAGATTTATTTTTTAAACATATATTTTTTGTAAAATATTTAGAGATAGACATAAGGCCTTTAAAAACATTATAGATATTACAATTAATTTATATTGAATTTTAGTGATTCAGGAATAACTAAATAATTATTTAGATATTCATTTTTTAAAGTAAAAGGAAAAATTAAAAATTGATTGATGAACAACAAACAATTGAAATTTTTCATAGGAAATTAAAATATATTATGTATATATATTACATTAAATTTGTAGGAAGTAAAAAAATTCAACTATATGAAAAATGATCTTGAAGTGAAATAGTGTCCTGTTACAATCATTTATGATAATATCATTGAAATTTACATTCCTGTAAGATTTAATGTTTTCATCTGCTAAAATATACATTGATCATTCAATTGTTTTTGGTCAATATTCTTAATCACTCACAAATTTTTTTACACTTATCCGCAAATTCTATATCTTCACATTCTTCTAATGTTCCCTTATATTGGTATATAGGTATGCATTTTTCTATATAACCTTTGTAAATACCATTCTATCTTATAAAGTGTTTATTTTACCAACCCTTCTCATGATGTGGTTTTTTTAAATAATGGTATATCAAAAAGTAAAACCATAGATTAAAAAAGAATGTTTTTAAATATTTATGGTTCAATTTATTTAATGATGGGTGAACGTAACATCCTAAAATTTTAAAATATGAAATTCTTATTGGAAATCGTATATGACACACAAAAACATGAATAAAATGGAATATAACATCTTGAGACATTACAACATATATACTATTATAAATAAACTAAAAAATTCTATATCGTTCAATTAATTCAATGTTTAGTTACCATATGTTTCATGCGACAAAAAGTTTCATAAAAATATTGCGTTAGTCACAAGACGGTGCTTTATTGAACAAAAAAATATTATTTATATTATTGTATAAAATAATAGTTATGAAATAGCTGTTGAAAATGAATGTATTAATGGGAATAAATAACATATTAAAATATATATTTTACTCAAAATAATTTGATATAAATTTATTATAAAAAATTATAAGAATGATTTATTAATGAAAAAAAAATTCCTTAAAATATATTTTTCCCTAATATACGACATAATCATATTCGATCCACAAAATATAAAAATATATATTACCAAATTTAGAAACAAGATAAGGAAAAATAAAAATTAGTTTCTGAAAAATAATTTAAAAATTAGTTTAGAGTGTATTTTGTGGATTTATTTAAGAAGTATTATTTTTTTAATAGTGATAAATATTGAAGTTTAATTTTGACACACCTTTTCTTCTGAATAATTTACAGATTCAAATAATATTTTGGGTTGGAATTAAATTATAATTATTAAAATTGTAGAAGAATTAATTATATATATCTCATACTAATAATTATAATATTTAATTTGATAGAAAAACATTACAAACATTTGAACAACTTTACATTAAACAAATTCTTTTTCATAATGTCAATTGGATTAATTTAAAATTGAATATTGAAAAATTGGTGAATATAAATAAAACAATGGACTCCATATTTCGAATATTCATTAAATTATTGATTAATTAGTTCAAAAACATTTTTGACCAAAATAATTTTTTAACACTGATATAATTATTTAAATCGATTAAGGTTAAAATGAGTTCTCTTAGTGGTTAAACTTATAGTATATGGTGTAAAAATGACCCACAAAAGTCCAAAACCAATTATATTGACTTATGCAGAAATTAAATACTATATTTTCTATAATAAATAATTATTTGGTATTATTTGAGTGAATATATCATTGGTGGAATTCACATTAAAAAATTACATGTGTGTTACACACACCATTATAAAATACCACTCCACTTCTATTAACCTCACACCATACAACCACTATTGTTCATCCAATACCTAATTTCTTTTCAAAAATTCCATCCCATCATCCTACAAACCTTATTTTGTGATTAAATCTTATGTATAATTCCATTATTGAAAAACTAAGGAGGATACCAAAAATAGGAATTGTTCTTCAAAAAGTGTTTTTATTTTATTTCATTTTCCACCCCATTAAATTCTAATTATACAATGATAATATAATAACCTTATTATATGAAATATACTTATATATTTTTATAATATGTTTCTAACGTACAGCTTAACATACTCCCATAAAATGGGTCGTTTAATCATCACTGTGTGTATGATGAACTATCAACTAGAAAATAGATGTCGTTAATTTTCCCATTGCCACCATTTATGAATGGGAATAAGGAAGGATTAATATTTTATATATGTAAAATAATTTTTTATTATATTATTTATTTTGAAATTCCATTATAACACATACCATAATACATTATATTATTTGGGAAATACAATATTGTCGGTCATGTATAAAACAGACGACCTGTAGCACCCTGGGATTTCATAGTATATTATCTCTTTGAATTAATTTAATAGCTTGCGGCACACACAACACCGAGTTCGAGTGCACCATGACTCACCAAACTAAACGTTGAAAAGGAATTTATGAATATAATAAACTTAATTGTGAATTTTATACACTACATTTTATTAAAACATCCATATTATGTTTTTCTTCGACATAATATTAGAAAAAGTTCAATTTTTCAGATAAAAGATGTATTTTTCCAAAAATGCAACTTTACAACCTTTATTGGAGAAACCTTATTAAATTCAATATGTGACTATTTTTTAGATTAAATTTGAAAAACTAGTCTTCTTTTTTTGAAAAAGGATATAAAATTTTTGTTTGGATATATTTTCGGTGTTTTCGGATAACATTCATATTTTGTTGAAAAGTGAAAATACTATATTTTAATTAAAAATAACTTTTTTATTAATAATAATTTATAGTGTTAAATTACAAATATGAATGGTTTTGAGGTATAATGAGATTATATATTTATCATTTAATCCAATTTTGGTCATTGGAAATAATTATAAATTTAAAATGGACATAAATCAATATCAATCTTTTGATAGTTTTTAATTTTCAAAAACCCACTATCTAGTTTTGAAAACAAGAATGAATTTTAAATTCATTAATTAGAATTATAAGTTTTTTATTTGATAAAATATAAATAATTTTATAATTTGGGATATCAAAATTTTCTGTTGTTTATTTTTTGGTATTTTTCAAAAAACATTCAATTATTGACGAATAGTTAAAATAAATGCGTTTTTGTTTAAAACCTGACTGAAAATTAATTTTTTATTATGATAATCCCCTTTTAAGGGGTAGGGGAACCCAAAATTCCATCAAAGGCAATACCATTAGTCATGTATCCATGAACAAAATTCAAATCCAAACAAACCATTCAAGACTACTGAGAAAAGATCCTACCCAGCATCAAAAACATGAAGACCAGATCAACCAACCCATCACTACATAGCTTGCTGTCCCGTGCAAAAATGCATGGGCCCGGTATCAATGACAGAGTCATACCCTCTCGAACGTCCAAATCCATAAAGAAATTACCCAATCAATAACTCTCTCTAAACCTCATTTGGAGCAGTCCCAAGTAAATGAATAGGTTGCAAAGGGCCTTAAACCATGAAGCGTAGGACCGCAAAAATCATCACCGAAAAACTATTTCAAGAAGACATAAATTCATCACCATAAATCAGCAAACATTCAAATCATTCACGAACATCTGTGCCTCCACCGGAGATACCACCAAGCCCTGCCGTGTTCGACAAGCAGGGAGCGATACCAGCATCTGACGCTGAGAAACAAATCCAGAAAACTACCAGATCCATCACCAATTCCAAAAAACAACCAGAAAACCTGTATGAGATATGTAGAAACTGGAAGCAAAGGAACCATCTCCCCTTCGAACCACTCGGAAGGCCGCATCAAGCCACCTCAGAAGACCATGGTGGAGCCATCAATGGTTCAACTTGTCACCCCACCCGATCGGCACTAGAAGCACACCAAGACCACCGAACCACGTTGAGCCACACAAAATCCATGCCGTCTAGACACGCTAAAGACAACCTGAGAAACAAGGAAGGACGAGGTCAACAATATACGCCGAAGCCGCCAATGCCAATGTGCAAAGCCGAATCCACCGTCGAGGGGTGCAAGACACCCGATCCACACCGCCTCTGAAGCTGGATCTCGGAGAAGCCGATGTTGAGCCATCGAAAAATGCCGGAGGAGGGGAAGGATAAGGGCCCCCATGAAGAAAACCCTAGAAGCAAGTTGCTCAAAGACCCCCGCCGCTCAGAGGCCGAAATCAATATTCGTTTTGGTTTAAAACAATCATTATATAAAAAATTATTATTTTTATTTACTTATTTTAATGTAACAATATATACATAATACCTATATTAGTTAAATTTAAATCATAATATTCATTTTTTAGTAAGATTAGATGATTAAAATTTTATTTATCTTTTAAACATCTTCTATCAGCCTTCTAGGCACGTTACCAAATTTGTATAAAACATAATTTTATCACTTCATTGATTTGAATTTAAATTATCCAAGACACATGGTTGAAATAAGTAAGTAAAATGTGGTTCAATATTATGAATATAATTTTTTTGAATTGTAAAATTTGAAAATTATTTACAAAGGTTAAAAGTAAATATAGTAAATAATGGTAAAATGATATTAAAATTACCTAAAAATATCATAATTCTATTAGATAAGTGTATTTAGTCCAAAATAATCCATAGGAATGACAGATGATCCATTTTGATCAACATGGATTAGATTAATACATTTATTATTATTTTATTTAAAGAAGAGTTAAAAGTGTAAATTCAAATTTTAATAACTATAACATTTTTAATAAATTGTTATAAATAATATAATTTCAACTATTAATAATCATTAGAAATATAATAATATTTATTACATCATGTTATTTTAGTTATAATTTTTAGACATTAAATAATAAAATTTATTTTGGACACAATGATGATGTAGTAATTACCATATAAATGAAATATTAAAATAATTGATATTATAAATATCCATATAAATGTAAATAGAGACTTTTTATTCATTAAAAGAATTTTTAGGGTTAATATTTCCTATTAGGGTTGATTCAATGAATTATTTTCGATGAAATCAGAATGTTATGACTTTCAAAAGGCCCAAATGAAAATATTTTCCAATTTGTCATAAAAGAGTTTCTAAAACAAATACAATATTATGAAATGATATAATATTCAAAAAAATATTTGGATTGGCCAAAAGACCTTGATAAGGTTATATATGTCAATAATGAACAACATGGTGTTCTCACGGATTTTTATAGCATGTTTATTAACAATTTATTATAATAATAAAATTAGACATTGTAAAAAGTATGCTATTTAACAAAGAGTTGAATCCAAAAGATAAGGTTAATACAGTGACCAAAACATGTATAAAACATAATGTATGAGATGATTTCGACACATAACCACATTATCCTAGGAAAAAATTCATTTGGAGCCATTAGACACCGATAATTATTTTATAATAAAATAATATTTCAAGGTTTTCCTAATGTTACCCTCACCTCTCTTATAGAAGGGTATTTGCCCTTCTCTTAATTTCACACCTCCAAAGACATTTGGATCCACCCACCCCTACTCAAATATAATTCCAACTACCCTATAATAAACCAAGAGTCCTTTCTTTTATCACAAGCCATTCTAAGGAGCCATTTTGTTCAAATAAAATGGAACAACCCAGAGAAGAGGTAATTAGTTAATCACCTCGTTCCAAGTTAATTTCTTTTTCCACTTCCTCTTTCATTATTGTTTCCATAATAATTCAATAAATCTAGTACCTTCTATATATTGTGATGTTATTATAAATAACTTAAACCCATATTCACTATTATATCCATCCTATTAATGATAATGTCACCATACATGTGTATATACAACTTTCCATATCCACGTTGTGGTGTAGTTTGTTATTCAACAAATAATTATTTGGATGAGAATAATAATGAGAATAATTTATGAAAATAATAAATTAACATGTTAATGATTCTATATATATAATATACCATCCAATTTCACCATCAATGGAAAGATATTCTCCCTCATGTGTACGTATGACTTACAGTCTCCATGACGCTATGGGATTTCATCCCCCATCGTAACCAATCAAGAATAATTTTCATTTGTTGATTGAAAATAATTTTTGAGAACATAATATAATTCGGCAAATGAATCAAATACATCATATCCATAACAAGTAGGACATACGTAACTATTATTATAAAAAATGAAATAGTTAACACCCTAAACAATGAAACTAATAAAATATTATTAACCAATAAATATTAAAATATCATATATGATATCATATTTATGTATGTGATTCATTTATAATTTAATAAAAATGATTTAAATACTTTATAGGAGGTTAATTTAACCTTGTGTAATGAAAATTACAAGGTATGGATTAATTTTAGAATAAAAATATTGTATCTGAGGTTGTTTATACGTAAGTATACACTGGGACTTTTTTATCACCCACATCTGGTTTTCATAAAAATGTATTTCAAAACATTTTTACTATTTCCCATATAATGGGTTAAAGACAATTATTCCATTTTTTTGACTTTTTATAAAAAAATTTGAAAACAAAAATTTCGTTGTTTTCTAAACAAGGTACTTTATGATGTTTTTGAAAAATTAAGGCAATGATTTTTTTAACTTATACGGTGGGTGTGGATATTTTCTACTATTATAACTCCTTCGAAACATCCCTTACAAGATTATAAGAATATTTTCATAACAAATCTTTTCTCTTATAATTACATGACATTTAAATGATTTCAAAATAGAATGAGATATTTCTCTCAAATATTTTTGATTTCATCAATGTCAACATCCTTTGATGGATTATACAATTTATTGATGTTGAATTATTATAATAAAATCTTCCATATTGTATTGATGGTTTTTTCATATGTTCGACTTTGGATGTGTTACTTTTATACCATTCATAGTTTATGGTTGAAGTATTAACATTTTGTATTCTAGATTTAATACAAATGTTTACCTTATGTTTCAACCGTTTCATGTGTGAAATGCATTGGACTTAATAAGTGACGGGTGGAGCTCGATATATCTTCTCAATAAATCAGTAGGTCTAACGAGAAAAAATTTGTGTCTTGGAATAAGTCCTTGATAAAATATTATTTGTAGGCTTTACAAGAGGCCTGGACTATGTGGTTATGATGTCTGGAATTATGCATTCAATCATTATGAAATTAGCTATTGAAATTACATGTGATTATTCGACTAGTAGATTATAGAGGTGAATAAGAATATGGAATTATTTGATTTATATTTTCCATATTATGTTGAAGTATATGTTTAAAAGGATTTTTTACTCCTTTACATATATTTAAATGTTTATTCTTATTTATAAAATATTTTTCTATATTTTTACCCTTAGTGGCCCTCAGAAATCACCCCTTTTTTATGTTTTATTTTCCCAAGATTCCAGGAAGTGTTATATGATTGATATTCAAGGTTAAGATAAAGGAATAATGGAGTTATCAATTGATTATTTATTTTGTGTTGTATGTTATAAATTTTAATGTAATTTTCATGTATGTAATATATTTTCCAATATAGTTAAACTAATCGGTCTTTCAGGTCATGATTCTTTATAATCATGAAAATGTTTTAAAAAATTGCACTGGCTTCAAGCATCTAGGTTCATTGTGTTATAGTTGGTATCCGATGATGCTTAGAAATATCCCTGGATACTATATTTGGTAAAACTCCAATTGGAGAACATTACCATAAGATAAATATTGTGTAATAGTATAGAATAACACCCTATAATTTTGGGAATGCGGATATTTTGTGAATTTTCCAAGCAATACATCCCTGTCTGGATACGAACTGGTAGAGGTGGATCTGGCACAGATGTACGTAGGAGTGAAAACACATACAAGGAGTTTCAGGATTGACCTGAGGTATCCTAGTACATAAAATAAGGCCTCGATTTACTGTTGGTTACGACACTCCCAAGGGATATGATTAGGATAATTCTCATTTTATTACAAACCATTATGAAGGGTTTATGAGTAAATATGTTGGCAAAGTAACCAATGTTTTGATTATGAGACTAGATGTGTGAAAATATTCAATTAATTATTAGAATTTATGTAGTATTTTTATACATTATGATATGATCTGACCTAGTGTATGTCGTCATGTAGAAATGGAACCAAATAGAAGGAATGAAAACACAACCAATATGCATGATCTAAAGAGAATGATTCTTCATATCATTCATGGTCCTAAGACAAAATTTAGATAGGAAATAGTCTCCCATGTATCCACATCATATGATTAAATAGTATCATGTGTTAGTAAGACAAGTAAAGAATTCTCTGAGTCCTATGTCTTTGAAGGTAAGCTATAAAAGAAAAGGATAGAAGAGAAAAAGATGGATAAAAGGGTGAAGGGAAGGAATGATTTTCCCATATGTGATAACTGTGTAAATAATCACACTAGGATGAGCTTGAAAGGACTGGGTGTTTGTTATAATTACGAAGAAAAGGGTTATCAGGAAAAAGCATGCAAAATGAATAATGAAAAGACAAATATTTAGTGTTTCATGTGTAATGAAATAGGGAAATATGCAAATAAATTTCCTAGGAATCAAAGAAATATAGCTCAAAAGAATCAAAGTGATCAAGGTCATGAATAATTTGTTAATATGGTAGACATAGAATAATTAATGTATTTGTGTTTCTGCATTGAAGAGTTATGTCATTTGAGTGTTGTATCATTGATATACTGGTCAAATGAATTATAGAAATAAATAAGGATTATATTTCAGTACTATTTCACAATGGATTTGATAGTGTGTGGTACCAAAAATAGTGACTCTATAGCATGAATTTTTTTTTGGAAAGTACTTGGTTGAAGGAAAGATAAAACATAATATGGTTCTAATACTGATGTAGTGGTATTGGAATAAGAGATGTATGATTTTGATAAATTATATTGGTTATTCTTGACTACCGTGGAACTAATTAATGGTTTGTTAATTGCATCATTGTTGGAGTATTTTTTTTGATATAATGAATATATCCAGTATTCTATAAGTAATAATGGAGAATGAATGTAATCAATAAGGATTTATGGTAATTCTGGGTGTTAAAATATTATAAGGGAGTACATGATGAAGGTATTCACATGTTATTATTTGGAAAAAAAGATAATTATGTAGGTTATTTGACATTCTGTATAAATATTGGGCTATGAATTTGGAAAAAATATTTTTTTTATAAGCTAAATGGTTTAAATGGATTATGTTGGACATTGGATATTATTGTTTTATGTTAAAAAATTCCTTAGTAATTTTTTGGATTATTATAAAAAGGACAACTCGGTGGTTGTGAGATAACCCATCATGACTGGCAAGGCCATACGCCATGAACCCACAATCGAAGGGTGAAAAGGGTGAATCACCTACAACTCGCCCATGTGATATCTTAGTATGTTTAATTTATTTTTTTATAATGGTATGAAATTTGAAATATAAATAACTTTTTTGAAACCCTATATCATTATTTTAAATAGAATATTTTTGAGTATTATTATCTTTTGGAGTTAAAGATGAGTTTGTTATTGAAATTATTTAAAAGATGGAACACTACATGTTATGTTTTATTTTTTTTCTTATTCTATGATGAAAATAATTCTTAAACATTAGATAATGGAACCTAAAAATAAATTTTATCCTAATACTAATGTTTTGTTAAATTGTTGATATTTAAAATCATCATAGATCCAGGGCTTTGAGGCCCTCGATTTTCCATTTCATATTCACTTGTTTCTGATTGATGTCCTCAATCACTCCCTATAAATATTTAAAATTTTCCTAAAATTATGTGTGTGTAATTTCCACCAATGTTCTCCTATTGGAAACCCAAATTTTTTGGCAACTTTTTAATTTCCATTCACCTTGTTTTAAGACTAAATTTAAGTAACCCAATTCCTAATGTGGTTTTTCAGGAATGATATATCTTATTTTCAATCGTTTATTTTTGAAGAATAATTTCAAATGGTGATGACTCAATTTAATGTATGGGAGAATGTAACACCCTAGGATTTCATATTACATTATCTCTTTGATGTAATTCAATATCTTTTTCCGCACACAACAGTGAGTTCAAGTGAACAATGACTTACCAATTTAACTATTCAAAAAGTGTTTATGAATAGTATTATCTGCATTTTGAATTATATATATAAAAATATTTAAATGATCCATATTATGTGTTTTATATACATAATATAAGATAAAATTCAATTTTTATATTAAAATAAATATTTAAAAAATGGAATTCTACCGCCTTTAAATTGTGAACCCTTTTTATGTACAATTTTTGACACGTTTATATATTAAATATGACAAAATAAATTACTTCTTCCAATGTGGGGCATAAATGTTTTTTTATAATTTTTTAGTGTTTTTATGGTAACTCTCATATTTTTGATGAATAGTGAAAAATACTAAAATTTTAATTGAATAAAACATTTTTATTCAGAATAATTTTTAGTGTTAAATTATAAATTTGAATCGCTTTGATGTATAATTTGATTATGTTTTTATCATTTAATCCAATTTTGGTCATTGAAGGTAATGTTACATTTAAATGGAACATAAAAACATATGAATCTTTTGATAGTTTCTACTTCTCAAAAACCTACTATCTAGTTTTGAGAGTGGGAATTAATTTAAAAATAATTAATGAAATTTTCTATTTTTAATTTTTTAAAATAGACATCCTTTTGGATTTTGTAATATCAAAATTACATTTTGGTGAATTTTGGGTATTTTTCTAAAAACATTCATTTTTTGATGGATAGTGAAAAACAATGCTTTATTATTTAATATAGACATTTATTTAAATAATTATTATTTTTATTCAAAATAATTTTGATGTAAAAATAGATACATAATACCAAATTTAGGTCAATGTAATTCACTGAGTCATTTTTTAATAGTATTATATGATTAAAATTTTATTGAACTTTTAAACACCTTTAACCCACTTTCTTGGCACATTATCAAATTTACTTAAAACGTAAATTTACCACTTCTATTAATTGAATTTGAAGTTTCAGAGAGACACTGTTGACATCAGTAATTAAAATTCGGTTCAGTAGGAAGAAAATAATTTTCGGCGAATATTAACGTTTGAATTTTATTTACTATGGTTAAAAGTAAATATAGAAATTAAAGGTAAAAATGATACTATAATTACCTTACACATGTTATAATTCAATTGGATAAGTGTATATAGACCAAAATAATCCATTGGAATAAAATATTATCCTTTTTTATCAACATGGATTAGATTAGGAATTTTATTTTTATTTTATTTAAAGAAGAGTTAAAACTGTTAAATTTTAATTTTACTAACTAAATTTTTTTAATATAGGGTTATTCCTAAAATAATTTCAACTATAAATATTAATTAGAAATGTAAATATATTTCCTACATCATGGTATTATATTTATAATAATTAGATATTAGGTAATTATATTTTTTATGACACAATGATGATGCTGTAATTAACATATTAATGAAATATTAAAATAATTGATATTATAAATATCCAACTAAATGTAAATTGATACTTTTAATTAATTATAAGAATTTTCATTAATATATGACATATTAGGGTTTATATAATGAATTTTTTTCGAATAAATTAGATTTTGATCACTTTCACAAAAACAAAATACTAAATAGGGTGAAATTTGACATAAATCAGTTTTTAAAACCAATATTATATTATTAAATGATATAATATTCACAAAAATCTATGATTTGGAGATAGGAGTTATATAAGGTTATATATGTAAATTATTACCCAAATTTGGTTCTCTTGTATTTTTATTGTTTGTTTATCAACAATTTATTATAATAATACTAAAAGAAAAGATAAAAGGTAAACTATTTAACTAAGTGTTTAATATACAATATTAAGTTAATATTGTGACGTAAACTCATATAAAACCAATTGGTAGAGAGAATTTCGACCCATATGCACCTTATCTTATAAATAAATTCATTTCAAGACATTAGAAACGAAAAATTATTTTATAATAATATAATATTTCAAAATTATCATAAAGGGAACCTTATCTCCCTTATAAAAGGGTACTTCCCCTTCTCTTAATCTCACACCTCCAAAGACATTTTTCTTAGACAAACCATGATCAAATATCCTTCCAAATACCCTCACATAATCTTACAGTCCATATATTTATTATATGCTAACCTAAATCCCCCTTTTGTTCAAATCCAAAGGAACAACCCAAAGAAGAGATAATTATTTCATCACCTCTTTCCATGTTCTTTTCTTTTTCGACATCCCCTTTCATTATTGTTTCCATAAAAAAATAATAACTCTAGTAAGTTCTAAATAATTTTATGTTATTGTAAAAATGTTACTACAATATTCATTATTCTATCCATCATATGAATGAAAAAGTCCCCATACGTGCGCACGTAAGCCTTGTCATCTTCAGGTTGTGGTGTACTTTGATATTCAACACTTCATTTTTGGATGGGTACATTAATGAGTATAATTGGTGAAACTAATAAATACAACATGTTAATTATTCTTTATATATAATATTCAATCCAATTACATACTATTTCACCATTAATGGATTGAAATTCTCACTCATGCGTTCGTACATCTTACCATCTCCACGACAAGATGAGATTGCATCCCCCATCGTAACCATTCAAAAATAATTTTCATCTGATTATTAAAAATAATGTTTAAGAACATAATATAATTTTGTATATGAATCAAATAAATCATATCAATAACAAATAGGGCTTACATAACAAAACATATAAATGAAAAAAATAGTTAAAACCCAAACAATGATAATGCTGAAATATTATTAACAAAGAAATATTGAATGATAATATATGATATAATATTTATGCATGTGGCTCTTGTTTAATTTAATTACAATGAATTAATTATTATATAGGAGGTTATCATACCCAAACTAAAGAAGATTACATGGTAGGTTCTAATTTTACTATCTCTTTATTTATCCGAGGTTGTTTATACGTAAGTATCTACTGGGACTTTATTATCATTCACATCCATCTTTCATGAAAAATTATCTCGAAACATTTTCACTATTTCCTAGATTGTGGGATAATGTCATTTATACCCTAGTTTTAATTTTGATAAAAAAATTGTAATAAATCATTCCGTTGTTTTCCAAATAATGTACTTTATGACTTTTTCAAAAAAATAATGTAATAATGTATTTTTATCTAATATGGTGGGTGCAGCTATTTTCGGCCATTATAAAACCTTCGAAGAATCCCTTACAAGATTAAAATAATATATTACAATATTTTCTATTATAATTAAGTGAATTTTTAATGATTTCAAAATTGAATGAGATATTTCTCTCAAATTGTTTTGATTTCATCTATCTCAACATCCTTTAATGGATTTTACACTTGTTTGAAGTTTATTTATTATGATACAATGTTCCATATTTTATTGAATGTTATGTGATATGTTTGAAATTGGATGTGTTATTTTTATACCATTCATGGTTTATGGTTAATGTATTATGATTTCTTGTGCTATTATTAATACAAATGTTTATGTTATGTTTCAACCATTTAATATGGGGAATTCATTGGACATAGTAAGTGACAGGTGGAGCCCGCTATAGATTTTCAATGCACTGGAAGGTATCATTAGTCAAAATAGTGTATGGGAATAAGGCCTTTATGAAATATTATTTGTATCTTTGGAATGAGGCCTTGACTATGTGGATATGATTTCCAGCATTACGAATTGCTTCTTTATGAAATTAGCAATTGATATTACCAATGATTGTTTGAAATGTATAATATCCATGTGAATAAGTAAATGGGATTATTTTATCTCTTTTTTCCATATTATGTTGATGTGTATGATTAAAAGGATTTAATTTTATTCTTATACACTGCCTTTAATGTTTATTATTATTTATAGATGTTTATTCTATATTTTTACACTTACAGAGCAGCAGAACTCACCACTTTCTTATGATTTATTTTCCCAGGTTTCCAAGAAGTGTATTATGATTAATATAAAGGGTTAAGATATAGGAATAATTGTATTCTCTCGGGATTATTTTTGTTTTTGTTTTATGTTATAAAGTATAATTTAAATTTCATAAATGTAATATATTTTCCAATACTAATAAAGAGATCAGTCCCTTGGGACATGATTCCTTGTAATCATTCCAATTTAAAGTAATAATGCACAAGCTTTGGGCTTCTGTGGTCGGGGCATTACACTACCACCTCGCAAAGCCATTTGATTCATTTATAAATTACATGGAAGGAATTAGAGATGAAATTTAGAAAAATATTTGATATTTTTGACACAAAAGTATACTAAAATGATAATATATATATATATATATATATTAATTTTAATTCATTAAATGCGATAATGATATGATAACATCATCCATTCATAAATACATTATACCGTCTCCATGAATAATGTATTTCATTTCTCTCATAAATTTTTATGGTTTACTATAAATAAATATACACTGAATATATATGATATTTAAATTATTGGTTAAATTACATAGAGTATGAATTTATTATCTAATTAAGAGGGATTTGAAATTAAAAGTCAAAACATATTCGAAAAACAATGTCGTTATTACCTGAATCAATAAAATAATTAATTACTATTAATGAACATGTGATAATATATTATATAAGGATCATATATGATATAGTAAATATTAATATGGTATATATTAATTTAATAACATATTTAAAACCACTACACATGAGGATTAATAATGGATGACCAAATGAAGTGAGTGATGTAAGGGATTTCGTCTCAAATTCATTTCATTAAGAAATATTAAAAAGATATACACCTAATCAATTTTATATGGTGTATATAAGAACCATATTGCATGTAATATTTTGAATACATCCTTCAGTATGGTATATTATGTTTCAATTTGAATTATTTCGAATAAGGAAGTTACAATATATTAATGAAATTTCATAACTCATTTTGTTTTCATTAGGTTATGTAACATATTCATATTCATAGATGTTATATGATAATGATGATAATTGGATATGAATATATAATTTTGTATTTACAATTTTTTATGTGGATAAACATTTGATACACATAATAGATTCATTTATTAATTGTCATTATATTTTTATGCATTTTTATGTGTTGTTTCATAATATCGTTCAAATTGTGATTATTTATTCAGGAATTTAAATTAATAGAAAATTAACTTTTAATGACTGATAGTCCCTTTAATTTTCATTTGATATGTTTATTCATGATCTTTTTCATGTGATTTAATATAACAACCCTACTCTTTATAACACATTTAAACACAATTTATTACACAAACATGATTTTAATAAAACCCAGAAGATTGAGAGGTCTTGTGTTTTTGGAAATTAGGAACATTACATGAAAACTTAATATATAAAAATAAAATATTTTTATTGAAAACATCATTTACACAACCATAATATTTCTTCATACTTTTCTTAGCATGAGATAACTTGAGAACATACATTATAAAAGAGTGATCTATAAAGCCGAGTAAGGAAGTAAATATGGAATAATATGAATAATACAATACATGATATGAAATAGGAATATCAATAGAGAATAATAGAAACATGAATATTAATCCACGATATAGAATGGTTATCATAACATGGAAATGTGGCAGCAACATTTAGCATTATATTTGCATCAGCCAATGCTCATTGCACATGGAGCATGAGTAAACCCTCATTGCACTTGAATTAGAATGTTAAAACCCAAATTGAATGAGAATTTGAATGAGTAAACCCTAATATCATGGGGAATATAATGATATAATCCATTTCCAAATGCAGTGGAGTGCTCTCAGGGTGCACCCTATATAAAAATTTCATTTCACGCATAAGTGTGCCACATGGATCATACAGCATGGAATCAATGGACGTCATCATTTATTACATGATAGAGGAATGTGAAACACCTACATGATAATCTATAATAAATAATTAAATGTGTATAAAGGTGAATACCTTGATAAATTAATGGTCATGGTGTTCACTATACAATGATGTTAACTTGGAAAACCATTGTTCAATTTCTGTAGCATAACGACATTGTATAATAATTCATAAAAATGGTTGATGGGAGATAAATGGGTATATAATAATTCAAAAATAAAGAGGTAAGTATATTAGAGGTGTGAAATCATACTCCAAGAATTTTAATTTTAAATTAATGTGGATAAAATTGTATGGAAACATGGACATAAATATGGAAGGTAGTAAAGATTATGATCCCTTACTTGGAAGTGCGATCACAAATGCTCAGGAGAGGCCTGGAAGAGGGATCTCTGTAGCTTGGGGAGCCTTGGGGTATTATATAATGTGCAGGTAGAGGGTTGGTCAACGACCAAATGGATTAAGTGAAGTTGAATAGGATATTGAGTGGGTTTATATATTAAATGAGAGGAAATTAATTATTATTTAGGTTTTTTACACTACACATTAAAATAATAAAAACAAAAAAACAACCCATGTTTTTTTCCAATGGTCTCTGCAGTATGTGAGTGTAAAATATTATTTTATAATTCCAATGTCCAAACATCTATAAATATTAAGCTAGATTTTGTAGAGGTGAGTCCAACTATCAAGGAAATCAATTTAAAAAAATAAAATATTTTATATGTCTGGGAGGGTCAACTAAGGAACAGAAAAATTAATCAAACAAATATAAATAAACATTATTTTAAAGTTAAAACATATAATTGTATATTATTTCTTTTATAGTATGATATTACATCACTATTGGGTCATTATGATGTCATAAAACACATTATATATTAAAATTGTATATAATTTTTAACCATAAAATCAAGTGTCTCAAAATATTAGAAAAATAGCACGGTTGGCTAATTTTTACATCCTGATTCCTAAATTAATATTCATTTATCCAAAATTATTTTCTGAATATGTTCATTTTCATATTTATAATATAATGAGAAAGTTATTGAAAATTAATGGGTTTTGATAAAAACAGTTTTCACATAATAATATAAATTACACTTTTATTCATAAAAATTATACGATAATTTATATTTAATGGAAATTAATTTAGTAATAATATTTTATTAAAATATTACCTAATTAGAAAATCAAATAATTATACAAAAAAATTCCTAATTGAACTTGAATATTAATTAAAATACTATTTTTTATTTACAAATAACTCAAGAAATAAACATAATAAAATAAATATATATTCATTAATATATTTAAAATTAATGCACAAAATCATCGTAATAGGGTATTGTAATATAACACATTATAACACCCAAATAATCCACATATATATGGTATTAAATGGTGAAAGACTGGTGGGGCGGCTTGGAAAACATCGCTCAGGTGGTGATCCCTTTTAACTTCAAATTATCTCGTACGCCGTTCTGTTCAAGCTTAATGTGTTGAATCTTGACTTGTATATAGTCTATAGTGAAGCCTTGTGACATTTTCTGATTAATTATCTAAAACAAAATGTCTTCTTATTTACCAATTCTACTCGATGAGTTCATCGCTTCCACTGACTGAGAAAATTTGATTTGTTAAAAACCTGTATTTGTACATATCATTTGATCACTCTTCTACTGCTATATTGGAAATGAGAAAAAAATTTATTATTATTTTAAAATAAAATATAATTAAACCAAGGATTTTCGTATGATTTATATGACCATTTTATAAAATATGACATTTAACTAGATCAAGAGTAATTTTTAGTAATAAATGTTTGGGTTATTACATCGATTCATTTTTACACTCTTTGGTAATAAAAGTTTTGAGAAAATGTATTCATAAATCATTCCTTCACATCCCATTTCATTAAGAAATCCATTTTTATAAAACAAATTGTTTTCAATATATATTTAGAAATAGTTTATTGAAATAAATTTTTAAATTATGTTACTTTTAGCAATTTTTTTTTAAAATAGGATTTTTTACATTCCCAACAAGTCACTCACCTGTCCTTTTTACAAAATTAATTTTCATTTTTTCATTGAATGAATGTATTTAATTACCTATTTTCGTGATATTATTTTAAATTAATAATTAATTTTATATTTATACAGATTATATAAATTATTTTTTTAATGTTATTTTAAATGAAATACTATATTAATAATGATTTCCAACATGAAAAAGAAATTTTACACAGTAATTATTTTAATGGTCATTTGATGGTAATTATTTTCATCAATTAAAAAACACTTTTTTCATACTCTAATGTGAATATATTGTAGTAATATCATCATAAATCCTTATTTGGATATTTTATGATCATTAGGAAAAAGGAAAGTATTGAAATTCAATGACCTAATTAATTTTTGTAGTATATAACTAGTCCATAAAATTTTCACTTTACAACGATTATAAAACAATAAATTCCCCATATATTTTCGCATTATTTTTTATAGATAAGTATATTGACTAAATTGTATAACATTTTTACATATTTTATTTTCTTTGAATGTTATCTGATTGTACGGTAAAATATTAATAAATTTTTATTCCTTACTAAATATATATTTTTGGTGAGGATCTTTTTTTAGATAAATATATTATTTGATATTTGAGGAATGATTTGGAGATACAATACATGTTTAAGAGACTAGTTAATGTATGAGACGTTGAAGCATCAATATTCACATTTGATAAAAAAGTTTGATGGCCTCAATTCAATGATATCTTAAATTATATATTTTAAAAAGTATTACGAAATTTCATGATAGTAAATGGTCCTTGTAACCTAGAGACCTAGTGTCCAAAATATAATCATAGCCTTTATTCAGAATTAAATTAATACTATGTAATATATTTTCAATATGATATTATTTCTCGATTTATTTCATTTTTAATTCATTAATTAAATAGAATATTTTTTATTTTATTTTCCATTTCATATATTTTTTATTTAATTATATATTCATTTAAATGATCAAGTTTCATTATTAAAAAATAAATATTAAAGAATTTTTAAAAATTAAATTTACAAAAATTCATTTAAAAAAATAAAAGAGATAATACTGTACATCATTTATCCACGCTAATTCTGTTGAATCAACAACTTTATTTTCCTATCTAAATAAAAAAACCTTAGGATATGTATGTGTGATATGAAAATTAAAGAACAACATGGAATGAATTATTTTCATCCATTTAGAGTGAAACATTTATTCACGATGGGTAATTCAATTTCAGCTATCCTATAAAAAAGTGGTAGATTCACCTTGAATCCATAAGTTTAACCATCCTTATTGCTTCATCATTTCAACTACATTGATAATCGCAATCATAAATGATTCAATAGATATCACCAGCCCTCCAGAACCATAAAGAAATACCATTGCATCACTGTTATTATTTTATTAAAAAGATCCATATCAAGAAGGTACTAGATTCCTTCTAGAAGCTCTTTCATTAATAAACTTTTCATACCTATAATGAGAGATTCCCCATAAATTCCATTGTCACAAAACTATGATGAAAATTTCTGGTTATACCATGATGATTAAGCTTAATAATATCATGAAAATAATTTAACTATTACATATTTTTTATACAATTTAATTATTCATGTAATGAATGATTTCAGAGAGGGATGACATTATACAGAATTAAATATAGCCATTAACATTCTTATACTAGCTAGAATAAAGGACATGAATAATTCATTGGAAATCCAAAAATGATAAGATCACTAGTTTCCTTGAGAGATGAAGCTCGATACAAGTATTTAGATTCTACTTTATTAGGGTTACATGTGTAATATATAGTTCAAATAAATAACTAACTAAATTACATAGTGATGTAGATGTAACACAATAGTGGATTGAAGGATAAATTCCATCACTATGTTGCATACATGAGGAACATCTCGGATTATGTGTATAACTTGTGTATTAAAATTTAATTTTTGAATAATTTATATAATTATTTTACCAATATTACTATGCTATTAGGCATTTTGGGATTTTATTCCTTACATCATAAGATAATTTAATGGTAGTAGGAAACGACTATGGGCTATAGGGTTTAGGATAACAACACAGGAAGAAACACGAATCTTAGCTGAAAATATAACATCCCGATATATTATGATATATTTATTTTTAAATAAATTCATAATCAATTACATCATTCATTCTATGACACAATAATGATTCATGTGTTCCACACAATAATGATTATTCTCAATAGACTATGCTAAACACATGATCAAATTTAAGTGAACAACAATATACAATAAACATTATTATTTAATATATCAAATTTTCATTATGATGTAGTGGATAATTAGTATTAAATATATTTTGAAACTATATAATTTACAAAATTAAAATTTTAATTTACTAATAGAAAATTAAATAAGAATCATTTAAAAATATAAATGCTTTACAAAAAATATCATTTTTCTAAAAGACAATTTAATCAATCATTGCACATATAATTTAAAACTAAATTTTAAAAATTGTAGAACATATTTATGAAAAAAAAATATTTTATTTTTAAGTCTTAATGGAAAAATTATTTTTAGGTAAATCTAAGATTCTTTTATAAATTTATTTTTGATAAATACTGAAAAATGTTGTATTTTAATTGAAAACTGCATCTTCATTTGAATATATTATAATGGTAAATTATATTATTAATTAGGTTTAAATATAAACTAGTTCATTTATATATATATTAATCGTATTTATGTCATTGGAATAATTATTATATTGAATTTAGATACCAAAATATTGTAATATTTTGACCATTTTTTCTTTAAAAACATTCTTTCTCATCATGTCCATATGATTAATTTCGAACTAAATTTTTTCACTTTTATGAATTGAATTAGGAAAAATATATTCCAAATTTTAAATAAGAAAAAATTCACATTTATAATATGTTTAAATTGATTTATGACTAAAATTAATAGTGAATTTATAGAGATTAATAACCATGGGTAAAACAAATATGGGTTTATAATTGGTTAAACTAAAACACTATTGTTAAAAATGCCGTATAAATTTGTAAATAGAATATTTTATGGGAATATTTAGAACATTAAACCTATAGAATTAGAGATTGGGTTTTTAAAAAAATACTGAAAAAACATTTTTATGTTCAATTATATTCAAAAATACAATGTGTGTGATTTCCCGTACTTATAAAAGACCACCCTCTCCACTCAATAATTCAAAAATTCAAATATATTTGGATATAAAAAGGCCTTATAAAATATCATCACAAAAAAATTTCCTAATCCTAAAAGGTTTATTTTCTACATTATTCCATTCAATAGAGGTTTTAGTGAAAATATTGGAAAGATATATGAAAAAGAGTTAATGTTCTTCATCGATAATATTTATTTAATTTATTTCTCCTCATCATTAAATTTTTTTTTAAATCATGTTTATATAATAAAAGATGTATCTTACTCATATTGGGAAGATTTTTTAAAATGCTAATTACCTAAAAAAATCTTCATATCCATCTAATGGGTAACAAAATCATCATTCGTGTTCATGTAGGACTACTGTCGCGTGAACCGATGTCATTCTTTCATCAATTAAGAAATTTCACACTTGGTAATTAGGATGGATATTTAATATATATATATATATATATGATTTTTTTAACATATTTATTCCACTGGAGTAATTATATCATACATATATTGTTTATACTCTATTATAAAGGGACAACATAATATCACTTGTTTATATGGTAGACTACCACTAGGAAAAGCGATGTGATCATCTTTCACAAACACTTTTAATAGAATGTAACAGGGTTAATGTAAATGATTATATGTGATATAAATGAATTAATTATAAAAATCATGAATTAATTATATTACTATATTTATACCAATTACATCATTTTCATTATAATCATTTCACTCACTTATTAATAATAACATTATACAGGTATGTGTGGTCAACTACCTTCAGGAAGCAATGTTCACCTATTTTAATCACAACAACACATGGATGGAATATATAAGATTAGAATATGTTATATATTAATTTTTTATTGTCATGGAATTTTGAAATATTTATTATACTTTTTACATAATGATCATTAAAAAAATGTAATTGATAAACATTCTTATGTACGACTATCTATCTACATGATTGTACCATAATTCATTTTTCCTAAAAATATTTGATTATTGTTTTTTTATTATAATATTCAAAAAAATGATAAAATTATTATTATTATTATTATTATTATTATGGATATTATAGAATTATATAATATGGGAATGAAATATATTATTCATGACATACAAAAAATGAGAAAACATGGAAATCGACACCAGAAACAATGAAAAATATAAAATATTATTAATCTACAGTTGTTGTGATATTATAAAATTATAATATATGGTATTTTTAATATTAATATAATAATGGTTAAAGTTAATAACATTTTTATGAATTCTATATTTGAAGATAAATAATTTTAAATTTAAGGAAGCATGAGGTAAGTTGTTTCTTAGATAAATTTCCTCTATTTTATTTAAAATTTTACTTCATTAATTATTTCCTTATATGATTATGTGTGTAATGAATATTGATTATATAATTTTTCATCATAAAATTTAATTTGGTTTTAATGTTGATACACATAATCAATACATTTATTAATTCTCACTTCAATGTAATGATATTTTCAATGATTTACTGCACAATCTCATTATAACGGCGATTGATTATTACTAAATATAAATGTATGGAAATTTTACGAAAAAATCATAGTAAACAAATATAATTTTATTATAATATGGAAATTCTGAATATATATTATTAATAATAAAATATATTTACTCTTTTTTAAATAAATTAAATGAGAATTATTTTTAAGAAAATCCTTCTTTATTTCCCTCTTCTCAAAGAAATAAATTTCTCATCCAAAACAATGTATTCAATAAATAATATCAATGAGATTTTGAAACAAAAATATATATATATTAGAGGAATTTTTATTTATTTATTTTTATATCAAAATGTTTTCAATGAAATCTTATATATTTTTTAAAACAATTCAAATAAGGATTTTACTAAAAAAGTTAAAGTAAATTTTTTTAATAGGTAATGTATGTTTGGAATTATCAACGTTAATAAACCCCATTTTTTACTATTCAATTATATGTTTTCATTTTTAATTCAAAATAAATATATTTTCAAAATTTATTATTATTTAAAAAATAATTTCCAAAATAAAATGATTTTTTTCCTCTTGAAATTTTTAAATGATATTTTTGGGGAAATATTTTCCCTAATGATATAAAAACATTATTTTAATTGTGATATGTTGGGAAAATGAAATATTTAATCTTCTTTGTTCCTTAAATAGACCAATTATGATCATTTTTCTTTTTTATTTTCCATTTTTATCCCATTATCTATATTAATTTGGATGGTTTATGGAAAGCTTATTAATTGGGGGAATGTATTAACATTTCATTTTGTAGTTTTAATTACAAATTTATATGTTTTTTTATATTTCTCCCATTAATATGAAGAATTAAATAGATTTAGTATATGATGGTGTGGTGAGGTTATTGATATCCCCTCGATGATTATTTTGGTTTAATGAGCAAAATTAGTTTGCAAATTCTGACATCTTTCTACAGAAAAATTTAAAATATTTTTAGGTTAATCAAGAGAGTGACTGTCTTGAAGAAAGATCTCAATAGCTCAGACATCATACATTATTCTTTAAATCATTATGAATTTAGTTTATTATATTCCATGTGATTATTTGATTAGTATAATTTACTTGGTAATGTTTTCCTACTCATGTTATAATTGGTATAGAATTACATAGTCATATATTATTCCTTCCATGTTATGAAAATGTTATTAATTAAACGAAATCTGATTGATTTACATACCATTACCTATTCATTATACTTATTTATTCATAATATCTTCCACTTTACTGAAACCATTATCATCATTTGATCTCACTCTTATTTGTTTCATTCTATAGGGACCTATGATATTTTGGGTGTCTGATATGAAAGTAAATTCCATTTTGAAGAATAATAATAATGAGAAATAAATTATTTTTACTTTTTTTAAATGTAATGTATGGATCATGTAAGTATCATGTTTATTGATACAACTAAACTATTCATTCCTTCATGATTTTATTACGAGATTCTTATTCCATAGTAATAATATAGTAACCATATTTGCGTTATATGGTTAAGGTCACTACTGCCAGAAATTAGAATCCCATCCCATTATGTTTTCTTGGTTTGGTGGTACTCAAAGGATATTACCTGGATTATATACAATTTTTTGTATGAGAAGGGGCATTTCACTACTATTTTTGTAAATGATATAGTGTGGATACATGAGAATGTTCCATGGATAATTCCAGCTACAATATAGTAGGGATGGATACTGTGTAACGATTATCATTAAAGAGAATAATGCCAAAAACATTTTAAGAATTTTTAGAGCATAGTAAGGATTATGGGGCGTATCTGTGGGTGTTGTCAACATCCAAATTAGGGGTAACTACCCAAGGGATCTTAGGGTGCAACATAGCATCCCTATTGGTGAAGGGGGTTCTGCAACATGGTGTTTACGGATGACATGTATCCCCCATAACAACTTTAATATAATCTATCTATGTAATTCAGATACATATTTGACCGATGGGATCTATTACGTTGTCTGTCATTTTGTGATATTGGAATCGCTCTGTAATATTTTTTTACTATATTTAATGAGGTTGTTCTTAGGAATAATATAAAATTGTTTCCTACAAATATCCACTATGACATTAAATCCTTTTTATTTCCAATTATCTCCCCTGAGCCCCCTGAAATAATTGGTGATTCTTTAATATATTTTGTTTCTATTTTAATTGGAATTGATCCCTCACACCTAGATAAACATTGTTGGTAGTCCAAGGAGATTTCTACCGATGTTTCCTAGTTTTTTATCCCTTTTTGATCTCATATCATACACCTCATATTTATATGCATTTTAATTTAATATAAAACCTTCTAATGAGGAGTCTTTATAATTTTCTAGTGAGATTGTAGAAAATCATTTTTGGGAGATGATAGTTGTTTTGTGGGAGATGTGACCAGATATCTGCATACATATTCCGTCACTTTTTCAATATAATTAGAAGTTTGGGGTAGGGGATTTATTGATTTTAAATTTTATTATTTGATATTATAATGTTATCATGAATCTACTCTTTGGGTAGATGTGGACATATCCATGAAAAACTGAAAAGAAATAATAAATAAATTGGATTACGATCTCAGGTTTATTTCTATATAACAGGACAACAATTTGCCTCTTATTTTTCATGATAGTGTGACATCAATTTTATGATTTTTATCACATTATGTTTGATGAAAAATTTTAATGAATGTAATGAAAAAATTAATTGTTTATTTATATTAATAAATAATAAAGGTTCATGTTTTCAATCAGGTGTTTCTAGTAATTTTATGGTAATAAAATTGATGCAAGTATATAGGTATAGTTGAAATATTTTATTTCATTAGTGAATGTAATTGAATAATTACATGAATATATAATTATTATATGATATGAAAATATTACAAGGAATGTTATTTTTGAATATTCATTCACACATTTTGGAAAAAGTATGTTTTATGTTATAATCATGTATGAAAAAATCTGATAACTTTGGCTAGATAATTCCAAATGATTTCTTTAGTTGGAACATTTCAATAATGAATCGGTTAATTAAATAAAAAATAGAAAGCTATTTTTTGATAATGATAAATGTATGGAACTAAATGTTACTATTTTATTAACAGATATATTCATTTTGATTGGGTTTGTAAGTTCCCAATTTCTTGTGAAGGCGGAATGCCATATTTTAAGTCAAATATTTCCACATGTCCATTAGATGTTATTAAATAACTTCATAGATCTATCAACTTGATCCATCCAATGATATGTGATATAATTATACGATGGAATAGATGTGGATTTATAATGTGAAATAGGTAGATAGTATGGTGTTTTGTGATACAATTGGTGCCTAAGAAAGTGGGATGCATGAGGATATGCATATGGGTGTCTAGGGTGGAACATGAAATGACAGAACATGTTGTTAAAGGTATTAACCATTTATGTGTTAATGTTGGCATTAATTCTGTTAAATAAATTTATTTTATGTTCAATGACATTGAATCTCATTTTATCTCCCATTAGTTTCCCACAACATAATGATGTTGGATATGTCTTGATGCATCTATTTGGTGGCAGCATAGGATGTTTTCCCCGAATTAATATAATTATTCAATAGTGTCAGTAAAGATTAAAAAGAAACATAAACCTATTTTTTTGTTTTATTAATTCAAATAAGATAATTTTGACAAACCCATGACTCAGTTTGTGTTTTAGCTGAAAGTTTTGAGGTAATATTTTATGAATAATTAAATGTGTACTGTGCAACATTATTTATTTTTAATTTATGTGAAATAAATTATTCTAAATATAATTTATTGTTAATAAATATAATAAAATTGATGTGTCAATTTAAAATTATTTGGTGATTATCGGATACATAGTTATTAGTTGTGGGATTTGAGGTCCTGAGAGATGTTAGCTGCATTTGGGTTTGTGACAAAGATATTCCCATAGTTTAGTTGTGATCTATATTATCTCATGTACTTTTTTTCATATGATATGCTAACCAACTATTTTTTCTTATAGAAACAAACACCAAGTGGACATTGGGGGAGACTCTTCAGCAACATCCATGGGGGATGATGAATGGCTAACCGCCCACTGTAGTCATTGTCTCTACTCAAGGTAGTATTCTATAATAGTATACACTGTGGATAGCTTCCCCATATTTGTGTAGATAAATTTAATGGATTTTTCTTATATAAGACACATATATCACATGACATAACAAAAAAATTGTAATTATATGTAATGATAGTATATGATATGATGGCTTGAGGTACCATATTAGTTTTCAGGGTTATTGTAACACCCCGAGCTTCCACGATACGCCTCTCTTTCAATAATGCAATAGCTTGCATTGTACGCAACTTCGAGTTCTAAAACATCGCGACAAATCAAAGTAGCCGTTATGAATAGTAATAACCACTTTTTAAAATTATAGAAATTTTATATTTCAAAATGGACTTCATTTTTGTATTCCTAATATTGAAATTAACCTATGTTGAATTTTTTGTAATTTTCTGAGAACTTCAAAATTTTTATGAATAGTGAAAAATACTTAAAACAACTTTTTTAATCAAAATAATTCATAGTGATAAATTATACTATTGAGTGGTTTTAGAGTATAATTAGAATATATTTTTACCATTTTATCCAATGGTGGTCATTAGAATTAAATTAACATTGAAATTGGACATAAACAATTGCCAATCTTTTGATATAAATTGTTTCTTAAAAACACGCTATTTGTTGTGACAGCGGGAATTAATTATAAAATTAATTAATGCAACTAATATGTTTGGAATTTTGTAAAATAGACATCATTTTTCAATTCGGAATATCAATTATAGCTTAGGGTGAAATTTTGGCCTTATTCTGAAAAACTTCAATTTTTGATGAATAGTGAAACCACTAAGTGGTTGTTAAATAACTGATTTTTCATTTAAATGAAATATTACCACTTCTGTGTTTTGATTTTCAAAAATCCGACATACATGGTTGTCATTAAGAAGTAAAATGTGGTTCAATGGGATAAAAATAATTTTTTGGTGAATAGTAACTTATTAAGTTCTTAATCGCGATTAGTGGTAATTAGGGTAGTTTAAGGTATAAATAATACTTTAATAATATTAAATGACCTAGACACATGTCCCAACCTCATTGGTTGTGTCATGGCCGACCAAGACAAGCCATGGCCTAACTTGGGGACCCCATGGATCCACTTTTGTTGGGAAATAACATAAATTACTTTTTATTTAATGTTAAAGTGAAAATGACACTAACATAAAGTGTTTTACTAAAACAATTTTTAAGTAGGGTTACACAAGTCCAAATTTTGATTATAAATAGTCATTGGAAAGATAAAAAGATTTCCTATATCATAGTATTTTTTTTATAATTTTTAGACATTAAATAAATTTAATTATTTATGACATAATAATGATGCAGCGATGACATCATTATTTGACGATTTAAATAAAATGGAAAGGTAATATAAAATCTATAAACTACACATGGCCAAAACCAATTGGATGAGTGGATTTCGATGCCTTATCACCTTATCCACGAATTCTATCAATGTGGGACCTTTTAAAACCGAAACACATTTTCAAATAATGTAATGTTCCTTTACTTTCCAAAAGTGCCCTTCCTCTCCTCTTATAAAAGGCCCCCACCTCTACCTCATTTCACACACTCTTCAAGCCATTGGCTCGGCCAACCCCTGCCCATTTGCTCTCTCCACATCCCTCTCCTCATCCTAGAGGATTCCCTTTGGGCAGAATCCTTTCAAAGGAAGCCTTTAGGCTCAACTCAAAAGGAGTTACACTTTTTAAGGTAATTCATTCTCTCATGTTCTTTTGTTTTATTTTGCTTCTCCAACCCCCTAAACTCTTTTTATTTACTTCTTTTGTAACAACACCAGTATCTTAAATATACTAGGATGTTGTTATAAGATTTATTTGAGCTTCACTTCCACACAACTACATCAAATGGTTAAAGAACATAAGGTTTCCGTGGATGGCGAAATTCTGCCTCCCGAAACGATGATTGTTCAACACTCATTTAACACCTTCAAAGGTGGCCATTATGATGTCACTATTTTTATATATGATATATAATATGTTTATGTTTTCCTTAAGCTTCTGTTTTTTTCATTTTGGGCATACCTTTATGGTTTCCATTATGGGTAAAACACGATATCTTCATTTTAGGAAGCGCGGACTACCGCCCCCTGAAAATGATTTGATTCGTTAATACCATATGTGGGATGTGTGAAGGATAAAGTTAATGATATTATATATGTTATTATACTGGAATTATAATATACTCTCATATCATTATGATTCTATTCCAGAAAATATGAAATAGAAATGGAAGTAGCGTTCATGCGTACGTACGGCTTACCGTCTCCATGAACGGTGCATTTCATTTCTTACCTCTAAATGTGATGTAATATTATAAATGAATGTATGTACTGGATATATATGACATATATGATATCTACATCATGAATACCATTCTGGATATAATGAACCTTTGACCAAATTAACAACATGTAAGTGTAAGAAGCCTATTTTTGACTTAAGAACCAAATACCGACAAAATGAACATTATTAACTTAAATAATTACATAATGTTCATATCATTGTAATAAGTGATATAATAAGGATAATGAAGTTGAAAATGGTTCTTAATAAGGTATATATTAACTCTAGTTTATTATTCAGGAGGTTAAATAACGGTTGAGTCAAGTCAGACACGAGGTAAGGGAATTTCTTAACCCAACTTCCATTCTTTGGGTTAATCTCCTACTTTCAAATTATGTCATGATATTATTATGTCCTATTTTGTATTTTTACATTCTTTATGTGTACCTATAGTGAATACACATAATAGATCTATTTTATTTTAAAAATGATCTTTTTAAGGACTTTGTCTCAATCTCCTTTCATTGAGGCATATTTGGCTTTATACACAACTTTCTTTTATACGGTGTATAAACCCCTTTGACTTTCATGTTTATTCAAAAGGAATCTTTTTTATACGAAGCATTTTACTAAACGACAAAAAGGGAATGTTTTTCTTTCCGTACTTATGCGGCGACAACGACTACTCCGCCGTCGTGACCGTTATTTGAGTTTCGGCTTCCTCTATAAGCCATCTTTTTTTTAATGAAAAATAAATACAAAGTTTTAACTTTCTTTTATTTTGGTATTGAAAATGGTTTTGAAAGAATTTTTATTATATCAATGTGCTGTATTGATATCTTGTGATTGAAATGTGGAAATGTTATGTTTCCTTTATGCATGTTTTATGTGATACAATTATGTTATGGTTTATGATATGTTTAAACCTATTCATATGAGGAATGCATTGGACTTAATAAGTGACGGGTGGAGCCCGCTATAGCTCCTCGATGCATCGGCAGGTCTCATGAGACAAACTAGTGTCTTGGCACAAGGCCTTGACAAAATCTTATTTGTAGTCTTGGCACGAGGCCTTGGCTATGTGGTTATGATAGTCTGGCATTATGCATTCCATCATTATGAAAGTGGTTATTGATATTACATGTGATTATTCGACCAGTAGAATATCCATGTGAAGAAGTAAATGGCATTATCTCATTTTACTTTTGCCATATTATGTTGAAGTTCATGTTTAAGAGGCTTTTGTTTTAGTTATACATTGCCTTAAATGTTAATGTTTATTTATGAAAGCTTCCGCATTATTGTTATCCTTACTGAGCATTTGAGCTCACCCCTTTCAATGTTTAAAAATTTTCCAGGTTGTGAAGAAGTATTTTATGACTGACTTGCAAGAATAATCAGTGAAGATATGAGTGTGGAATATGAAGACCATGTTTTTTTGTAGTTTGTTTAATTTTGATGTAATGAAAGACTTATGAATGTATCTAGTGTTTCCAAGGCTACTAAACTAATCGGTCTTTCGAGACTTGATCTTTTGGGATCATGCCAATGTTACGAAGTAATGCACCGGCTCTGGGTAGCTGGGGTCGGGGCGTTAAAGTTGGTATCAGAGGCAGTTTAGTACTAACCTTGGAAGCTAGATGTAGATAAACTCTGATTAGAACGCATAGCCCAAAGATAGGCTTCGAGGATTAGTATAGAAGAACTTCCTAGAATTTTGGTATTATAGAGATGATATGAGTTTTCCGAGCAATACATCCCTGTCTGGATACGAGCAGGTAGAGGCGGCTCTGGCACAGATGTACCTAGGGGTAAAACCCGAAAACACCGCTTTGAGCTAGACTCGAACGGGAACTGGTGCACGACAACGGGCCTTGCTGCACTCTTGGTTACGACACTCCCGGGGGATACGCTGAGGATAATTCTCATTTTCTTTACAAACCACTATGAACGGTTATGAGTATATACTTCCTCAAATAAAACCTTTTTATGATTATGGATTATATCCATAAATAGTTCAATTTATGTTAAGTATTTTACAAGTATGGAATTATGTATTTTGATTCATAAACTAATCTAGTTTATGCCATTGTTTAGAAATGGCGCCTAGTAGAAGGAATGGAAACTGTATCAATGCACGAACTCCGTGTAGGGATTGCCCTCCTGCTCAAGATAATTATTGTGGACCTGAAGATACAACTGGTGCTGATCAACTTATTACCATACTGGGACAACTCACGCAGGTTATGAATAACAACCTTACTCGTATGGAGCACCCTGATCCGCAACGTGGAGGATCAATGCTAGACCGTTTCATGAGGCAACAACCACCAACCTTTAATGGGAGTACAAATCCTATAGTAGCTGAGCAATGGATAAATTCCTTAGAGAAAATATTCCATGCCTTGGGGAGTAGTGAAAGGGAGAAGGTTGTCATGGCAGTTTACCGCCTCACTGGAGATGCCGATCAATGGTGGTCACTAATTCAAAACACAAAGGAGGATGATGAATTAACAAACATGGAATGGCAGGAGTTCAAAGAGCTATTTTTAGAAAAATACTTTCCTCGAGACCATCGAGCAGATATGGAAAGGCAATTTCTGAGTTTGAGGCAGAAGGAGGATGAGAATGTCGCAAAGTATGAGGCTACCTTTACAAGGTTAGCGAGGCATGCTGCCGATTATATACGTAACCCAAGGAGTAAGATTGATCGTTTCTTTGATGGGTTAAAACCATTTCTCCGTCGTGCTTTAGTATCACAATCCTTCTCATCATACGAAGATATAGTCTCATGTGCTATCAAGACAGAAAAGGAATTCTCTAAGTCTTATGACAACAAAGTAAAGCAAGAGAAGAAGAGAACGGTGGAACAAGAGACAGATAAAGGGAAAAAGGGAAAGAAGGATTTTCCATTATGTGATAATTGTGGGAAGAATCACCCTGGTACTTGCCTAAAAGGAATGGGAGTCTGTTATAAATGTGGAGAAAAAGGTCACCAGGCTCGTGATTGTAAGGGAAAGAAAGAGGCTGTCAAAGTTGAATGCTACAATTGTAGAGAAATGGGTCATTATGCAAATGAATGTCCTAAGCGTCAAGGAAACTTACCTCAGAAAAGGCCAAGGGATCAAGGACAATCTTATGCTATTACTACAGTTGAAGCAGAATAACTAATGTATTGGGGCTTTTGGACTCATGGATTATATTCTGGTTATTAGAATAATGTGATCTATATAAGGATTGTACTGCAGTACTTTTTGATTTCAGTAAGGTTTTAATATGATTAAGGTAATCATATTTTTAGTATGTGACAATAAGAGAAACTAATATTTGTTTGGGGAATCTGATAAATTGATTTTGGAATTAAGAGACCTTTTAGAGAAAGTCTGGATAGAGGTATTTTGGATAACTATAAAGGTTGGAGTGGATTAAGTTGAACCTTGGATAGTAAATTTAAGGTTAAAAATTTTCTGGATATTATTCTTGGAATACTATAGTTTTATGAAAAGGACAACCTGCAGGGTGGGGCATAACCCGTCGCGTCGGACAAAGATGCAGGAATCGAACCCACAACCATAGTGCGACAAGCCTTTATTTCCTACCACTAGCCTACAGGAAGTCCCTGGTTATTACAAAATAATTTTACTAATCTAAATAATATGTGTTAATATTTGGAACCTTATACAATTAGGATAAGTATAATATTTTTGAGTTCTATTATCATTTTGAGTGAAAGATGAGTTGAAGGTTGAAACTCTAATTGTCAAGCATAAATATATATATACCTATCTCTTATTCAATGAATAAATTAATTCTTAAACTTTAGTAAAGGGATATTAAAAAAATAAAATAAAATGTGTTATCCTAATACCTTATGTTTTGTTGAACTGAAGACATTTTAAATCAACATAGATTGAAGGCTTTGAGGCCCTCAATTTGACAGTTGATTGTGATTGATGACCTCAATCACTCCCTACAAATATTTACGTTTTTCCTCCAATTATATGTCTTTAATTGCCACCAATGTTCTCCTTATCGAGATCATAATTTGGTGGTGACTTTCTTATTTCCATTTTCCCTCTTATTAAGGCTAAATTTTATTAACCTTATTTCCGATGTGGGTTTTCCACAAAGGTATTTTCTATTTTCACCCTCTTATATCAAATTGCGAGGACGCAATTTATTGAAGGAGGGGAGAATGTAACACCCCGAGCTTCCACGATACGCCTCTCTTTCAATAATGCAATAGCTTGCATTGTACGCAACTTCGAGTTCTAAAACATCGCGACAAATCAAAGTAGCCGTTATGAATAGTAATAACCACTTTTTAAAATTATAGAAATTTTATATTTCAAAATGGACTTCATTTTTGTATTCCTAATATTGAAATTAACCTATGTTGAATTTTTTGTAATTTTCTGAGAACTTCAAAATTTTTATGAATAGTGAAAAATACTTAAAACAACTTTTTTAATCAAAATAATTCATAGTGATAAATTATACTATTGAGTGGTTTTAGAGTATAATTAGAATATATTTTTACCATTTTATCCAATGGTGGTCATTAGAATTAATTTAACATTGAAATTGGACATAAACAATTGCCAATCTTTTGATATAAATTGTTTCTTAAAAACACGCTATTTGTTGTGACAGCGGGAATTAATTATAAAATTAATTAATGCAACTAATATGTTTGGAATTTTGTAAAATAGACATCATTTTTCAATTCGGAATATCAATTATAGCTTAGGGTGAAATTTTGGCCTTATTCTGAAAAACTTCAATTTTTGATGAATAGTGAAACCACTAAGTGGTTGTCAAATAACTGATTTTTCATTTAAATGAAATATTACCACTTCTATGTTTTGATTTTCAAAAATCCGACATACATGGTTGTCATTAAGAAGTAAAATGTGGTTCAATGGGATAAAAATAATTTTTTGGTGAATAGTAACTTATTAAGTTCTTAATCGCGATTAGTGGTAATTAGGGTAGTTTAAGGTATAAATAATACTTTAATAATATTAAATGACCTAGACACATGTCCCAACCTCATTGGTTGTGTCATGGCCGACCAAGACAATCCATGGCCTAACTTGGGGACCCCATGGATCCACTTTTGTTGGGAAATAACATAAATTACTTTTTATTTAATGTTAAAGTGAAAATGACACTAACATAAAGTGTTTTACTAAAACAATTTTTAAGTAGGGTTACACAAGTCCAAATTTTGATTATAAATAGTCATTGGAAAGAAAAAAGATTTCCTATATCATAGTATTTTTTTTATAATTTTTAGACATTAAATAAATTTAATTATTTATGACATAATTATGATGCAGCGATGACATCATTATTTGACGATTTAAATAAAATGGAAAGGTAATATAAAATCTATGAACTACACATGGCCAAAACCAATTGGATGAGTGGATTTCGATGCCTTATCACCTTATCCACGAATTCTATCAATGTGGGACCTTTTAAAACCGAAACACATTTTCAAATAATGTAATGTTCCTTTACTTTCCAAAAGTGCCCTTCCTCTCCTCTTATAAAAGGCCCCCACCTCTACCTCATTTCACACACTCTTCAAGCCATTGGCTCGGCCAACCCCTGCCCATTTGCTCTCTCCACATCCCTCTCCTCATCCTAGAGGATTCCCTTTGGGCAGAATCCTTTCAAAGGAAGCCTTTAGGCTCAACTCAAAAGGAGTTACACTTTTTAAGGTAATTCATTCTCTCATGTTCTTTTGTTTTATTTTGCTTCTCCAACCCCCTAAACTCTTTTTATTTACTTCTTTTGTAACAACACCAGTATCTTAAATATACTAGGATGTTGTTATAAGATTTATTTGAGCTACACTTCCACACAACTACATCAAATGGTTAAAGAACATAAGGTTTCCGTGGATGGCGAAATTCTGCCTCCCGAAACGATGATTGTTCAACACTCATTTAACACCTTCAAAGGTGGCCATTATGATGTCACTATTTTTATATATGATATATAATATGTTTATGTTTTCCTTAAGCTTCTGTTTTTTTCATTTTGGGCATACCTTTATGGTTTCCATTATGGGTAAAACACGATATCTTCATTTTAGGAAGCGCGGACTACCGCCCCCTGAAAATGATTTGATTCGTTAATACCATATGTGGGATGTGTGAAGGATAAAGTTAATGATATTATATATGTTATTATACTGGAATTATAATATACTCTCATATCATTATGATTCCATTCCAGAAAATATGAAATAGAAATGGAAGTAGCGTTCATGCGTACGTACGGCTTACCGTCTCCATGAACGGTGCATTTCATTTCTTACCTCTAAATGTGATGTAATATTATAAATGAATGTATGTACTGGATATATATGACATATATGATATCTACATCATGAATACCATTCTGGATATAATGAACCTTTGACCAAATTAACAACATGTAAGTGTAAGAAGCCTATTTTTGACTTAAGAACCAAATACCGACAAAATGAACATTATTAACTTAAATAATTACATAATGTTCATATCATTGTAATAAGTGATATAATAAGGATAATGAAGTTGAAAATGGTTCTTAATAAGGTATATATTAACTCTAGTTTATTATTCAGGAGGTTAAAGAACGGTTGAGTCAAGTCAGACACGAGGTAAGGGAATTTCTTAACCCAACTTCCATTCTTTGGGTTAATCTCCTACTTTCAAATTATGTCATGATATTATTATGTCCTATTTTGTATTTTTACTTTCTTTATGTGTACCTATAGTGAATACACATAATAGATCTATTTTATTTTAAAAATGATCTTTTTAAGGACTTTTTCTCAATCTCCTTTCATTGAGGCATATTTGGCTTTATACACAACTTTCTTTTATACGGTGTATAAACCCCTTTGACTTTCATGTTTATTCAAAAGGAATCATTTTTATACGAAGCATTTTACTAAACGACAAAAAGGGAATGTTTTTCTTTCCGTACTTATGCGGCGACAACGACTACTCCGCCGTCGTGACCGTTATTTGAGTTTCGGCTTCCTCTATAAGCCATCTTTTTTTTAATGAAAAATAAATACAAAGTTTTAACTTTATTTTATTTTGGTATTGAAAATGGTTTTGAAAGAATTTTTATTATATCAATGTGCTGTATTGATATCTTGTGATTGAAATGTGGAAATGTTATGTTTCCTTTATGCATGTTTTATGTGATACAATTATGTTATGGTTTATGATATGTTTAAACCTATTCATATGAGGAATGCATTGGACTTAATAAGTGACGGGTGGAGCCCGCTATAGCTCCTCGATGCATCGGCAGGTCTCATGAGACAAACTAGTGTCTTGGCACAAGGCCTTGACAAAATCTTATTTGTAGTCTTGGCACGAGGCCTTGGCTATGTGGTTATGATAGTCTGGCATTATGCATTCCATCATTATGAAAGTGGTTATTGATATTACATGTGATTATTCGACCAGTAGAATATCCATGTGAAGAAGTAAATGGCATTATCTCATTTTACTTTTTCCATATTATGTTGAAGTTCATGTTTAAGAGGCTTTTGTTTTAGTTATACATTGCCTTAAATGTTAATGTTTATTTATGAAAGCTTCCGCATTATTGTTATCCTTACTGAGCATTTGAGCTCACCCCTTTCAATGTTTAAAAATTTTCCAGGTTGTGAAGAAGTATTTTATGACTGACTTGCAAGAATAATCAGTGAAGATATGAGTGTGGAATATGAAGACCATGTTTTTTTGTAGTTTGTTTAATTTTGATGTAATGAAAGACTTATGAATGTATCTAGTGTTTCCAAGGCTACTAAACTAATCGGTCTTTCGAGACTTGATCTTTTGGGATCATGCCAATGTTACGAAGTAATGCACCGGCTCTGGGTAGCTGGGGTCGGGGCGTTACAGTTATGATGTCCTAAGGTATAATATATGATTTATCATTCTAGTCATATAATATATGGAAGTTATTGGAAAACATGGTTAATATATATGGTTTTGTGGATGAGATAATGTGACGATGTGATGCATGAGCTAAGTGTTGTTATGGTAACCCATTTATTTATGGGATAGTTTTTATAGAGATATGGATGAAGATGTAAAACATTAGGGTATATTAGAAAACCAATGAGGAACCGATAACACAATATCCATGTTATTTCATTGTTATAATATATAATCTTTTCTATGTCCTATTTGGTGAGATATATACATGTTATTTCATTATTAAAATATATATTCCCTTCCATGTGTTACTTGGAGATAGATATACATGTTTTATACTTTTAAAATTGTAGGTATGTTTAGGTGAGTAATTAATTTCACTTTAATTCACTATGATTCAGTTTTTATTAATTGTATTTTTCAGTAGAGGATCTTATGTGAATCAAACTTTGTATTCTCGTTTTCCCGCCATAGATTTATACGAACTACTCTCCATGTAAATAATAGAATGATGGAGATCAGGATAGATGGTATTAGGTTATGGTTGTAAAAGTACTTTTTGGCTTCAATGTTGTTGCTGAGTTTATCATTTAGGACATATTTCTTCCATATTTTTAGCATTGTATTAAATTATATATATTCCATTGTAATTTCATTTATCTATCGCCTGAAGATATTATTAGTTTATATTTATTATCATACTTTCATTCATGTTCTCTTAGATGGTATTGGCTCTAATTTTTATGTTTATTGTACCATAGGTTCTAGAATACTACTCAGGATGTAATTTCTGTGTGCCTTATAATGTAACTATCTCCTTTATATCATTGTCACCATTTGATGTATACTATATGAGGGTATGTGTTAATTACATTATTCATGAATCTTTTATTTCTAAATTAGTAATATTATCTTCTAACATTTTATAATATCCAAAAAAAGAATAAAATTACTTCCTCATATCTTTATATATGAACCAAAATTGAAGTGGTTTCCAAATAGTTAAATAATACCCAAAATTTATAATCGTTCATTTTTAGAGATTATAAATTTTAAATAAAATTTCAATAATAACCTCAAGGGTTCATCATTGATTATTTAAAAAAATAACCATCAAACCCGTATAAAAAATAACATCAACATTAATGAATGATTTATCCATAATGAATATTTCATAACCATAGTATTACACCTCATAATTTATAATTGAATATATCTAGAATCCCCTTTATGTTAAACATATGTTATAATTACAATAAACAAACTAATACATATCCCCACAATTTGAATCATCACCTAAAAATCCAATCAATTAAAAAACATACCCTACAATATGATTTATAAAATAATCATAGTCATTAAATATCAAATAAAATATGTAAACAAATTCATAATAAAAATGAAATTATGTAGGAAAGTGGTCGGCATTTCACCCTTTAATCCCTTCATTTATGGGTTCTGGACCTTGGACATAGAGAATGTGACGTGTATTCACTAACTTGTGGGTTATCCTTTTTAAAAAATATTAATATAATCCTTAGAAAAATATAAAAATAAAATGAATATAAAAACCAACACATTACATAAAAATATATTACGTATACTTACAATAATAATCATTACGTAACATTAGAACCAATACATGAATCATATATTTATATAATATTTTGAAACACATAATCATAAAACACAATTTCCTAATTGTTATGCATTATGTCTGGCATAGAAATTAATAAAAATCCCCCTTCTTAAAAAATAACATACATTATATATTTACTTATAACATGGGAACCGAATTATAAGAATGGGTTGCCTACGAAGCTCAGTAATTGTAAAAAATTGTGATGTTAATGATCATATAAGAATTACACGAGAATAATGGTATGAATGAAATAGAATAACATTTGAAAACACTAACATAAATATAATAAATCCCAAACATTAATCATGGAATTAAAATTATAATTTTATAGGATATGATTCATAATAGAATCAAATAAAATGATCCTTATGATAATAATATTGTAATTAGTCATTGAATTGTGAAATACATATAAGAAGAGAAAATCATTACCTTAGTATTCAATTAGATTTTCCATGATTGTAATATTCAAATGGATACACTCCCCAAATAACTATAGTAGTCAAGGATCACTCCCAAGACATTCATTGTGGATAAAGTAAATAATAACCTATTTTCACATCCCATTACAGTCCAATTTATCTGACGAGATATCGACATTAACATAAGTAATTGGATAATGATATATGTACCACCCATCACATAATTAATATCATATATATGTGTACCAAATTATCATAACCCATTTATCATATGAAATCCCCTAAAAATAAATCGGAATCCCATAAATTTCATTGTCGAATAAAAATGGAAAAGGAATAAGATTCATAAAAATTATACCATCATAAAAATAAATCATAAATATAATAAATATATATATATCCTTGTATTTTATTCTAGGTAAATAATAAGAAAAATTAAAGGATATTATAATTGATGAATTAAAATAATATAAAACATTTAGAGTAAAATAACCTTTTTCTTTTCAATTAATTTTTTGAAAATATAAATACTTCCTAAATATTAAGGAAATATTTTTCATTGAGAATTACCATAGTTAAATTTAATGGAATCTAAAAAACATTTAATGGCCACTTAGATGGGAAATTTCATTCCATCCATATAAGTTAAAATATCATTCCAACAATTATTTTTTTCATAAAATTACTAAAAAATTATTTTGTATAATGAAAACAGGTTTCCTTTCAAAAATTTTATTAAAATTTAAAATTTGGGTATAAATTATCATAAAACATCATATCATAATATCACAAGCCTTCTATAAACCGATTTTATAAAAAATGATACTAAAAAAAATTCAAACAAATAGAGAAATGAATTACATTTTCCAGGAAAAACATTTTTTCTATTACTATAGTGTAAAGGATGATTAAAAATAAATAATAAAAGTAATTAAAATAAATAAAATATAATTATAAACTAAATTTTTATATTTAGAGGTTTATATTTATATTTCATCGAAAAAGCAATTCATAATCTATTCTGATAAATAATTTTATTTTAATTTAAAACACCTTACCACATGTCATATATTTATTTGTACATTATCAAAACTCTTATGAATAAATATTGTATTATTTTAAATAATATTCTCATACTATAATAATATATCCCATAGCATATAAGATTTTTTTCAATTATCACATGTTTACTAACAAATATTCATTAAAATAACTATAAAGATTCATAATTGCTTCATTTTACATGTTTGTTTTT
The DNA here is from genome assembly GCA_963277665.1 of Viscum album. Classification (NCBI taxonomy): domain Eukaryota; kingdom Viridiplantae; phylum Streptophyta; class Magnoliopsida; order Santalales; family Viscaceae; genus Viscum; species Viscum album. Next base: position 1,442,467,086 of record OY728151.1, on the reverse strand, counting down.
GGTCTTCTAATCTTTATCATTATACTATGATCACTGTTACATGATATAAATATTTTTAACCATGGTATTTATATCATAAATGTTCAATATATATTCATATTCATAGTCATCTATAATATTTGGGGATAACAATTTTCATTATATCGTTCATTGAGATAATAAGTGGTACATATACATGAATGATGTTTAAATTTTTCCAACGAATAAAAAAAGATATAAAAATATTGATTCTCCACTAAAAGGTCATAATAACAAAATATATATATATCATATATATTTATCAAATTCATCATAATTACAATAAAACTGCCAACATAACCCGTACCTAAGTGGAAAGGGCTTCTACTTGGCATCCAATAGTCCCAAGTTTGAAACTGAGGGGATTAAAATATCTAGGATACAATAGTTGTACTATACTAGGTAACAATGTAGGTATTTTTTGGTACTATAGTTGTTGGATCTATTCACCAGATTTGTGTCTTCGGGCCAACAGTTTGGGCATATGGGTCTCAGGGTCTTCGGTTCATCAAAGGCCTTCTGGCGCCATGTACATTAGGACGTAAAGGCCATATAGTAGGCTTGTTCACACAGAGAAAGCTTCAGAAAAGGATCAGATCCAAGAGTAGCAGTAACTAGAAGCAGAGCTAACCGTATTGGAACAATGAGAGGATTTGGAAACCACCATCGGGTCCAGGCATCATGAAGCTTTGAACAATGAAATTCTAGAATATCATCAATGCATTGTGGGGAGATAAAAAATCAATGATGAAGAATCTGGGGTGGGGATGTTCTAGTGGGTTCGACCTATGTGTCATGTAACATAAATAGTATACCTCTTGGCCTTTATGTCATGTATTGGCCTTTGGGTTGTTTTGGGCATTGTGCCTTGGGCATACAGGTTATGTAAGGGTTCCCCTTCAACCCTTAAAAGGGGTATTATTAATAATAAAATAAAAATTAAGGCTTTTGGGCCATTTGGGTACCATACAGCAAAACTATATGTGAAAAAATACCACATCGCTTCCGGTAGGTGGTCATCCAAAATTATGCATGGGCAATGTTGTTATTTCCCAATGGTTTTGATTCTAAGATAGTATAAATAAAGTTATAACTACAAAAATATAACTATGTCATAATTATAGAATATATATATTAATCCTACTATAATACCCATACATAATATATAGTGACGAAAAATGAATTGTATCACTATGTGGACATGTTATGTCCTATGTAAGAAAGAGTAATACATTTAATTCCCATTTTATGTAAAATATGTTATATAATGATGTTTCAATAATCAAAATAATACTTAGTAAATAGATTATATTGAATATTTTATTTTATGAGTAATATATATAATATAATATAGTCAAAAATAAAAATTTAAATGAAAATGATTGGTTATGGAAATTAACACATCATTGAATCTACTACCTTAGAACTCCCCTAAAGTGCTCTGGGGTTGGCCTTTTGGGATGAAAAAAATATAGGATGTGCATAAATAATTTTATAAGATAATATAAAATCCCACATTTTTTTGTATTTGAATTCATTCGGATCACATTTGTACCCATATCACTTAGTTTTAACCCCAGTTAAACCCTCTTAAGAATTACCACAACATTAATGTTTTATACCTATTATGGGTAAATAATGTTACAATAATGTAAAAATACTCTATTAAATAAATTATGATTTATGTTTAAAACCATATATAATTCAGAATAATGAATATAATATTTTAATAATTTTTTTACAATTTAATAATAAATTATTTAATAAATATATAAAAAAATCATTTTAAAAACAACACATTTAATTTATAAATAATTAAAAAAAATAAAAAGGTGGAATTAAATGATCATTATTTAAAACATAATAAATATCTCATATAGTTATATTAATTTCATGGTACATAATAACATATTCATATAATTTAACTTTTAATATATTAAGAGTTATACATTATATTTTTTAAAATGGTGAATTGATGTATTGTTGTTTCATAAGCAATTATGGGTATTATAAAATTTTAAAAAATATAAAATAAGATTTTAATAGGTCAATAACTTAATTAACATCAATATAAACATGTATATAAATTCATAACTACATGATTTCTCTAGATGAACACATTAGAGGTAATTAATACAATGATATTGACAATTAGTAACATTTATTTTTTTGTATATTTAATAGGTAATTTTTATTGAAAAATTTCTATTATACTAATAAATTTAAAGAATATTGTTATTTTTTTTGAATAAAATTTAGATAATAAAAATTATGATGAAATAAATGTCCGTACCACTTATTTTTAACATAAATTATCATGATTCATCCTTTACATAGGTGACAAAACTTACCACATTTACAATTAATTTTTTTAAAATATAAAAGTTCTATAATAGTCAAAATTTAACCACGTGAATATAAATATATAATAATTTATATCTAATTTAGTACCAATAAATTGAATAAAATAATATTAATTAATTTGAAAAAACTAATAGAAAATCTATATTTTGGAAAAATATATTTTATAGAATAAAAATGATTTAATTTCATTCTATGCATAATAAAAAATATTACATAATTTACATAAAAATTTACTGAATATATAATATATACATATCATTAAAATAATTCCCTATTAGTTATCAATATAATTTTATAGTATAATAAAATATTACATACATAAAAACTCTTTCTCCAAAAAAGAATATCAAATATTTTTAAATTCATTTTTAAATTTTAATAAATTGAAATCTAATGAATTCATTTTATTCCAATGTAAAGAATAAATTTTAATAATTTATATAACATTATTCACACCTTGAAATCCAAAAACAATGTGATATTGTTATTTTAATTTTATATCAAGGTTAGTCAAAACTCATTGTTTAATACCACTGAAACAAACCAAAATGTTAAATTTATAGGTAGAAACTATTTCTCGAAATCATTGAGTTATTTATTCTACTATCGGCCACCTATATAAAATAATATCACTATTGAAATTCCCTTAATCCAATAAAAATAAATGGGTATACTTATTTTTTAATATATTCCCATGTTCTTAAATAGATTTTTCAAATTTTTTGTTTCTGCACAAAACATTAATTATATTTTTGGTATTATTTAATAGAATATTATCCATAAGATCCAGAATCTCCACTACTTGTTCCTTATATGAAATATATTCCCCTATGGTATAAAATTTGTGTTTTTTGTTGTGAAGGATCTTGTGTGTACTTCCACGGGGGAGATACATGGAACAAATGATGAACATCTGTGTTATTCAATTGGAGCACCAATCTATTTGATATCACCCAAACAGTCAATATTTTAAAATGAATGATATTCATATGGATTAACATTCTCGGATTTATAAATCAATAAAACCTTTAACAAATATATACACATAGTAATAACTTATCAAAAAATTCAAATTAATTATTTTCAATGATTAATAACAGAATTTGTTTATTGACATAGATGCTATATTATTTTTTATTTTACGGATATGACCACCTATTCCATTTACATAGCATGATCATGTCCCCATATATATATTTATTAAATACCTTCTAGAATTTTCTATTAATGAACATCCTTCCATTGGGGGAATCATTAAGATATCATTTAAATGATGGATGTAGAGATATTGTTGAATGAAAATTTTACCAATGGATGATGTTGATCCCAAAAGTCATTTTTGTCGATAAAAAATGATATAATAATGTTCTCAAGGGTTTTAATTTTTATCTTGTACATACCATCTCCCCAATGATGATACACTATACTGAATCTCAAATCTATTTAGATTGATGACAGAACACATTTCCAGAACATCAAGGTAATTCATTAATCCTGATTAGATAAAATAAAATATAGTACTCCATGAAACAGTAAAACACAGTTAATATAAATTCAGATAGGATTATCTAGATATAATTATTCTCAAATGGTAAGGAAGTATTCTTACATCATATATTGATGTACTACAACCCATAAAACATTGTTCCCTTTAAATATTTAGATGAGTTTAGTTACAAAATTCCCAGTAATGTGTCCAATTTACAACATCATTTTAGCCTTTTTCTTTTCATTTAGACTAACCATATTGACATAACATGAACTGAGATATATAATAAGAAATAGATCTCTCCATCCTCTCACACCATAAATAATCTTTCTTATCTCTATACATCATTATACAACTATAATGAATACGAATTGTTTTACTGTGGGAATCATTCAACACCTCCTTCTTCAGATCTATTACTAAATAGACACATGCATGTATATTAAAAAATATTATTTAATTAAATCCCCAGTTTTATGAATGGAAATTTATCAAATACTTTTACAGCTCTACATATTCCTTAATGACCTCTTTAATATTCAATTAGATATATTGTTGAACACACATTTGAGAATGATAATATTTACCTATATCCTTTAATATTTCCAGATTTATAATACTCATTTCCAGAAACAGTAGATCTTTTTTATTCATGAACATAGACAAAATAGAATTATCCATTCAATATAGAGCATATATAAAAAATATCTGTTACCTAGGGTGGTAATGCATTGAGCAGTCATAATCTATAATATGGTATATCCATCTTATTTGTTTAATCTTTAGTTGTTTTTAATTCAAATTATAATTTAATCATTTTTTATTAGTATATATTACATACCATTTACTATATGGATAATTCATCTATATCAATTATGATAAAATTATCATAGATAACTCCAAATGACGTGTTTGGGAATATTTCTCAAGGACCATCAAATTTCATGATTCCTAATCTATAAGCATAAAATGTTTCATAAGGTTGCATCCTAATTTCTTATTTTATGCATAACTATAAATTATTAACCATTTTCAACATTATGGTACTATATAAATAGGTTCACTTACAAACATATCTTTTGTTAATTAAAACATTCGTCATGTTCATCTGTAAAAATTATCTTTTCTCCTATGCAAGTTAATAGGGCTAGTGGATTTTTTATCCCTAAAAAATATTCCACAAAGAATATAAAATATTCAATGAATTCTATGAATCTAAAAATCTCAGTCATAATTTTCGGTCTAGACCAAATCTCCATAAATTATAACATATAAGGGTCTACTAAAATACCCCCTGATGAGATTATATTCCCCTTGAAATAATATTTCTCGAGATTAAATTGATAGATGTTAATGATTTCATAAATATTCTACTTCCTCATTCCCTTCAAAATGATGTTTAATTGGTCTTTATGATCTTATTTTTCACTGAATAAAAAAATATCTGCTAAAATTACTACCAAAAACATATCAAGGTATTATCTAATGAATCAACTCATTAAATGGATGTTGATAATGTCAGAATTAATTTGGATTATGGGTTTACTAAAAAAATTTATATAGTCCATACCATGTATGAAATGTTTTCATATGTATATACCCCTTATGAACACTCTATAGATTGTATATAAAATTATTTTTAATATTTTAAATGTATTGATATTAATATAGTTATTAGAAATAAATCAATATAGGGAAAATAGCAAATCATCATATTGTCATCATGTTATGTTCTTATTAATAAATACATATTGTAGTTGATAAACCATCCTTTTAAAAAATGTTACTATGTGGCCCATGGTGACACAAATGGTTGAATGAATACCATTTCAAGATTTTCATGGAGTTTATTCTTTTTTATCTGCAAATCAATTAGATAAATTTTATATGTAGTCTTGTATATGGGTGCATAAATATGCATGAATTAAATCAGGAACTCAGCATCATTATTTTGGGGAAGATTACGAAATTATTTTAGAATGTATCCTAGAAACTACTATAAAATATGAAAATATTCAATACTGATATTATCCATGGTCATATATGATAAAAACCCCATTGGAATATGAATCATCACCCATACGATGGATATAATTTTAATGGAAATTTAATTTTTTCATATCCCTAATAATAAATCACAGGTTTGTTTGAGATATCAAACAAAACATCCTATCATAGATAACTGATTTGTGATTTATGTAATGAAATATAATCCATGAAAAATAATATAATAAAGCTCAACCAGAGGAACAATAAATTGATATATAGGTAACACATTCATAAAAACATCAATTAGATCTTAATAATAGACATTATATGTTATCATCATTCCATTAGGTGTTTTTACTATTAATTGGACCTATAATTTCTAAGGTGGTACTATGATACACTATGAAATATATTTATATATAGAATATGGAAAAAATCAGATATAAAATAAGGAATTACCATTTATATAATGGAAGGCATGTCCACCTTTCACCACATAATTATAATATCTATCATTAAAAATAGAGATCTCAGTATAATTAACATATTCAACGATTTTATGTGTTCGTTGATGTTGATCATCTTCAACACCCATCATACTTGGATACATGATAGAAAAATTAATACACTCATTACATTAAAACATCAAATTGTGTGTGGTGAATTTGAATATTATTAACCTCTATTTGAATCATTTGCTGATAATTTCCCATCACTTCATCATTAAATTTCCCAATGACTTTCCTTTACACATTCAAATCAATTACTTGTTCCCTTGTGGTAATTTCCCATATATTGTATTAAAAATTTATGCATAATGGATAAATCATCTTCTTCTCTCTAGTGTTTTTATATTTTCCATTGAGTACCGATTTTTATTCTTGTTAAAACCATGATATTTTTGGGTAACTCTAATACAAAATTCCATCTTGATAGAAAATAAAATTATTTTATCATGTCCATTAATGTTCCTCATAAATTAAAATATTTAGACACATGGTTTCAATCAAAAAATGAATCAATAAAAATTAAATTCATGTTGGATGATAATAAGAAATGTTCACCACACAAATATTTAAAAGTTATCCTCATAGGTACCAATGGATTAATAATAATTGTATTTTCGCAAATGAAGTTCAAACTCCATTTTCAACTAAATTATATAATAAAAAACATACTGAATATAGTCTCTTTAAATCAACCAAATTTATGGTATCAACTTATTACAATTACCTCATGTTCTTGATAAAAATACACAATTGATTTGTTTCTCCTTCAAAATGATATATAGACAGAATTCCATTATCTTTTTTCCATCAATAGATATTTAAAAATAAATTTTTATTGGTATAGGCTCATTTCTCTGGAACATTTCAATTATTACATCCACTAAAAAAGGAAGATCTATCCTCGTAACAGAATAAACATGAAATTAATTTAATCTTTTCTCCTTGGTAAAATCCAAATTAATTCCATCATGATTTTTTTTATAAGAATATAAACATTGTATTTGTTTGAAAATCTAATTAAATACAGTTTCTAGGGAGGAAAATCATTACTTTGTCTATCATATTCATCATTATCAAGATAAAATCAATTTCCTTTCATAGACTAAAAAACCATACTATAAGAAATAATAATACTATTCAATAACTACATAATCATGAAAAATTATTTATTGGATGTCAAAATCATGAGACATTATTATATGAATCCTTAGGTTTAAAATAGATCAATAAAGATAGTTACCCTAAAATTATTTTTTCATTCTATAAATATAGTTTTAACTCGGGTTTTCTCTAATTTTTTCTCATCCATGTTCCCAATTGTTAATTAAACCATTATCAAATAGTATCTACAGTACTCTATAATATTCATACTGAGATATTACATATAAGAGATGATTATTCTTGAATCAACATAAAAATTTATAAAGAATCAAATATTTATTATACCTTTGGATTCATGGAATTATGAAAAAATGGTTTATAATTGTTTTATGTTGTATCCCATATCGTTCCTTATACAAAAAACAATCTTGATGACCTTGTAAATGAAACATTAGAAAGGGTGAGTTATGATTCGTAGTAACGGAAAATAAGGAAGATGTTTATGAAGACTTTGTAACAATATGATAAAATGGGTACGATAAAATGATCAAAACATTTAAATTTTTTCCCTACAGTGCTTGCATAGTAATCATGATCCATACAATTAATTTTTGTAGATAATAAGATATGAATCATAATTGAATCAAACACCATGAGCCATAAAAGAATAATAATTTCATAATACAAAGAATTTCAATATATAAATAATAATATATAAACATGTCTACTATAGTCATCATTCTTTTCCAAGACCATCATACTATAATGGGTTCACTCCCCCAACCATTGATGATGTCATGGATTACTCCAATTATTACAATTATGGAAAATGATTCTTTTTAAAATCATTTCAATTCTCATTATATTCATTTTTATCTCATGAGATATCAATATTTACCAAATTATAAGGAGGTATATATAAGACCCACCTATTATAAAATGAAAATTAAACATATGAGTTCTATATGATCGTAAATAATAATTCATATTATATCTCATGAAAATAAATTATTTGATAATCATTTCATTATAGAATAAGCAATAGAAAATGAATGGGTTTAATAAACATTCATGTCAAAAAAAACATACACACCATCCAATGAATAAATAATGAAGGTAAAATTGAATCAAATTCATTGTAATTAAAAATAAATAATGAAGGTTGTTTATATTAGTGAATCCAAAATTCATTACATGATTATTAATGAAATAAAATATCTAATTGGAATTGACATGTTCAAAATATAAAAATGTAAGAAAATTAAAAAATATATTTGAAAATAACCATGAGAAAATGTAACTATAGAATAAGAACATTATGTACACACGAATGTTGGAAATTCTAATCAGGGTATAAATGAAATAAATATACTTTTATACTTTTTTCAGAAAACTGAAAAATTTCCTCACTTTTAAAATGATAGGAATAATCCTATAAAATCATTTTTTAATAATAAAAAATGTGTAAATATGTATTTTAAAATTAATTTTGAGAATTTATAACCATTCTATAAATAAATTTATGAAAATAATGATATAAAATAAAATATTTTTTCAACTGAAGAATGAAATGAAGTAAATTTTCCTAGAAAAACTATTATCAGTATCATAAATAGAAATATTGGGAAAACGGAAAAAAATTAAATTTAATGAAATAAATAGAGAAGATGAAAATTCATTAGTATTTATATAGGTTGATTAAAATATATTATCATGTGAAAATAATTAAAAAGAATCACGATAAACAACAATATTGTCACATAAAACCTCTTACCATATGTTCGACATCATTCATATTTTTTCCTACCTCTTTAATAATAAATAATTCTTTGTCATAAATATTTTTCTGAAACAATACTCATATATATCTATATATGATTTACGTTTTTCTATTTATCAATCATTTATTATCAATTAATAAATAAAATTCATATTCAAAGTGATTACTACTTAATTTTTCAAGTATGATTTGGTTTGGTAGTTTAAGTCCTTCTATATTGATAATAGTTCCATCATATTAATAATTTCGAACATGTTATAAATAATATATATATTCATTATATAAATATTTATTATCATTATAAAGAAATAGGTATAGAAAAAAAATTTAATATATTCATAAAGATGGTATATCATACCTACACAGGAACATCGTCTTAATTTTTTAACAGATAGATGGAATGATAGATAAATATTAATTTAAATTTCCATTATCATTATTATATTATTTATATCATATATATTTATAAAATAAATCATAATTACAATCCATGTACAATATAAATGAGATTGAATCATATTTCTTCTGAAGGTGGTAGACAACATGTATGTATGAGTGATGTTTTTGATTTCCACATGATTTGATGGTGTGATGGTATAAATTTTTTAGCATTAAATAATTATATATGGTTCATAAATTTTAGAAATAAATATTAAACACATTATATTTCCCATTTTTAATAAATGGTGATAAAAATTAATTGTATACCTACATGGAGATAGTAATTCATACATACACAAGAGTGATTAATTAACTTCCAATATTATGTGAAAGATGGGGTATAATGGTGTGATCATAATAATATAAAAATGTATGAATATTAAAGATAACACAGATACTATTATATGATGAATATAATATTTTAATAAGAGATAATAAAATATAAAAAAATGCGATCAGTTGAGTCGATTTCCTCTTTTTTAAAATTACTCGTTTATATATACACCAAAGAGATCTTGTATTAGGTTTTTAGGAAAAATTCATCTAGGATATTCCTATGGAATTGGACAAGGGAAATTGGTAGTGTTTTTTCCATCGTCATGTCTCAATGTGGTGTGAAGAAGATAATGGAGTGTTTCCCTTTATAATTGAGGGGAGGGGATGTCAATGAATTTATAAAAATATAAAATTTATATTAATATATATTAATTTTTAAATTAATCCAAATTGAAAGTATTTTAATATTATATGATCTCAAATAAAAATACTGTCATATAATAAAATTATAATAAGTTGGGATCTCGTGGTTATTTTTTACTCTTAATTCTGACCCCAAGTTACCCCTTCTGAAAATTACTGCAAGGTTAATGTTTTCAACCAATTAGAGGTTAATAAACTTGATATAAAATGAAAAAGAAAACATAATAGGATCATGGAAAAATTGTAAAATGATAACCGGAAAATATTACATAATATAATATTTTTCTGAAATTAAATCACTGAATAAAATATTATTTATTATAAAATATCCTTAATGTTATTTTTAACCTTAGTCATTTAATTTAAAATTTAATACATGAATAGAAAGGAAAAATTAAATTATAATTCCTAAAAACATTCCAAATATTTCATATAGATATAATAAATTCATGGGGAATAATAAATAATTCAAATTATTCAAATTTTGATATTTCTAAAATTATATTATATAATTTTACAAAATAGAGAAATACTACATTAGGGTTGAATATGAAATTAGTAAAATTATATAAATACAAAAAATGAAAAATAATTATCTGTTAGGTAAACAATATTATTTTTAACAATGTTAAAAAATAGTTTAATTATTAACATTATTTTGTCCCAATGTGGAAGTGTAAGAGTTATTAAAACTAATGAATGTGATATTTTGTAATATTATACAATTTAAATATAATTTTGTACATTTCCATTTACATTTATTCATTAAACTAATAAATTTAAGAATAATTTGAAATGTCTAAAATCCCCCTCATACCATAAGAATTATGTGAAAATTTTATAGTATTACCAAATAGTTTTATCTAATATTGACATGATTAATCCATTACCTAGGTGATAATATTTTTACCACAATAACTATTCACATTAACCAAAAATTAAATAGGACTATTAAATTATTTGGAATCTACTTATTCTTATAATATAATAATTTTTTAATAATTCAATAACTATAAATAGGAAAAAATAATTTTAATTTATGAGTGAAAAATGTGAATAAATTTTCTAATTATATATATATATATATATTTATATATATATTTAAGAATAAACATGAATTCTAATAATGTATGATTATTAAAAAATTAAATGAAACATAAGATATTTGTTAAAATATTTTAAATATAAATATCATTAAAATAATACTTTAATATTTATTAATATAATTTATTTGGATAAAAAATGCATTAACCAAATAAAAAATATTTCAAAAAAACATCTCCTTTTCAGTTGAATTGTTTCTATTTTATATAATGGAAGTCTTTTGAATTATTTTATTAAATTTGTAGAGAATATTTTTACAAAATTTATTTTTTCATATTAATGTTTATAAATAAATAAAATGGTCTAATAAATATTCCCATAATATACATAGTTCTTCTAAAATAATTATCTCATGTAATTTAAGCTATCCATGAAATTAAATATATTCATAACAAATATTTCTGAAAATATAGCTCTTTTAAAATGAACATAATCAGAAATAAATTTTGTTAATAAATAACTTTTAACCACTTTGTTTCTCAAAAAAACACAATTTTCCACAATATATAGTAGTCTTAATTTATTTTTCTTACCTTACCATCATAGCTCATAGTAACAATAAATGTTTTCTTTTACCTTTAACTTATGAGTAAAAAAATTTAAATAATTATTTCTAAAATATACATCCTACTGATATATATTCTGAAACAATGGTATTTATTCAAATAAATGTCTCCCAAATTATATTTATTCATTTTGAATTACCATAAAATAAAATCTAAAATGTAATATATATTCCTTTAAATTATTCGTTATTCTTATCAAACTAACTCACTTTATATTTACCCAAAATAACAATATAATATCATTGGTATACATTAGATATATTAATAAATTCCACAAAATTGATAATAAATAAAATTGGAATTATCCTAATCGTTTACCCTTAGAGTGTCAAAACAGGTTCTTGGTAAGATCTCACTAACTAATCATAATAATTATGTATAAAATATACTCATCCATATTTTTTATAGATTATTATTCCAAGATGAATCCATCCAGTTATAGTGTCCAATTATAGTATCTATACATGGATGTATTTATATGAATACCACATAATCTCCCCCATTTTAATTTTTTATATTTTTCCCCTATACATAGACATATCCAAAAATTCATTTATTAGGTTAGGTTACAAAATATATGCTTTCTAAAATCTATTAGCAAATGTTTCTATTCAATAATTGAAACATGCTGTAATGACGCAATCATTAGTATCCCAGAGTTGATGGTTGAATTATTACATTCTTACGTGATAAATTTGATCACATTAAAAATGGAAAAAAATTATTACTATTGATTAGTTAGATATGAATATAACTCCCATTTTATATTGGAAATAGAATAAAAAACACTTCAATTGTAATTATTCTATAAATTTGATCTTACTCAATTATCCCTTATTCATATTATGGGGAACGTTAAAAAATAAAGGTAACTTCAAATAAAAATTAGGGGTTATATTAACAACATATAAATATTAAATAAGGAATAATAAATATGGAATAGTAAATAATAGAAAACCCATTCCATTTAAGAAACTTCTGGAGAATAAAGAATAATATAATGGGATGAATCAGTGGAAAAAAATTATATATAAGCAATCTAATTTTCTTGAAACATAATGATATATCCCATAAAACATCCAATAATTTCATGGTCATCAATAAATTATTTTTCATTTACTAAGTCACACAATATCACTCATTTGTCTAGGCATTCACAATTTATCATTTATAGAGCAGTGAAACAGCATCATCCCTGATGATCTATGACCCGATTGATGTATGTGTATTTCATGTTAATTAATTAACAACATAAATAAATATGAATGATGATCACATTAAATTCAATATAAATTTTACAGAAGCTCATTGATGATGAATTTTTATCAATGTATCTAAGGATAATCCCATCTTGATCATCCACACATGAATCAAGAATTCATGAGGACAACGGTTATCAAATTATGAGAGTATGTAGGGTGCTCTAATGATTATTTTCACATCACTAATATCAATATGATCAAGTCACTTGAATTTATGAATGAGATAAATTATTCGAAACATGTACATGATAATTCTCCCTCTTGTATGTGGGATGTGTGATACTAGAGCTCTCAAATTTGTGTGTACAAATAATTACCATGAAATAAGATCTCTATGACTTATATAAATAGTGTTAATTACCCAAAATGGGTTCCTTGATCATTTTATTAGAATGTCACGCTTACTAATAAAAAATTTAATGTTATTAAAAATTAACTCTATCATGTATGTAATTTATATATTATAACATTTTTTCATATATAATAAATTTATTATGTATGATAAATCCATTAATTCAACTTGTATTTCCTATTAATATTGAATGGACATTTAATATATAAATAATATTAATTTATATAAAATTCGACACATGATCAATTAATACCTTATGAATTATTTTAATATATAATTTCAACAAAATTATTATATACACTAAAAATAATGAATTTATTTACACACTAGTGATCATTAACACTTGGAAGTCTCTCTAACCTCCTGATAGAGCCCATCATGTCATATAAACATAATAACAAAGATATGGACGACTCTTAAATATCATTTTGTGCGTGACCCTCTTGGTCCATATCTTAATTAATGCAAATTACATTCAAATACCAAGATGGGAGACCAATAACCCATAATAAATCTGATAGATATTTTTATTATTCATTAAAATTACGTGTAACCAATGAACACATACATTGTAATATAATTTATTTTTATCATTATTTCTCATAAATAAAGATACACAACTTGTGTCATCATGTATACTATATTTATTATTCATTGATATGATTAGATAGACTTACCATATACAACCAAAAACATGGATTTATAATGGTTCCACTATCTTGATCAACTATAACCAGTTTATCACTTCCTCAACTCAGGAGACAAAAATACTATATTGACCATTCAATGAATTCCATAACACCAAATATTCACATAACAGAAGATACATATCTATGATATCAATGTAATGGATTTTCAATAACACAAAATTATATGATTAAATGGAACACATTTACAATGATCTAATGTTAGGATTCCAATAAACATGTTTGAAGATAGGACCTACTAATTACACTTTAAAAAGATGGTTTTCCTATTGGTAGGTATATCCTCAGGATATCGCCAACTCAAGGTCATGCAGTGAGATCTTCATGAGAAAAAATCTAAATCATTATGATCCCCTAGTAAGTATGGTTCCTATATAGTATGTTTCCTATAAATAGAATGTTTCTAAACCATAGGGCATAACATTATGATTACTATGATGGTACTACTAGATAACCATTATATAATGATATTTGTAATAAAAATTTGTTACAATATCTAATCTATTCGGTATAAAATAAATATAGTGGACATAGACGTATAAAAAATATTTTTATAAAATAAAAGGATTTATTTAAAAAATGTACACATTTAATGGAAATCAAATTATATACATATATTGGTTGGGGGGAACCCAGATACAACACTCCCACTTTCACTAGATTCATCTACTAATATTTCCCAACATGATTTCTCTCACCTGAGTATAATGTGTCTACTGAGATATAGATTAATTCAATGTGTTTGGCATGGGAGGCTATGTGTATTTCATGTGAAATAATATGCTACATGGCATGCGAGCGAAGCTGAAGTGGGAGGCTATGGAGGGGCATGCACTCTGGGGTAAGTTCATGGTTTCCCAACATACTGGACGGGGGAACGACCCCAATGCTCGTCAATCACCACTTTGTATAGATGTTCTCTCACATATGAATCCCCTAAAATCCTTTTTATGGATTTTGGGGGTGGTTGACATTACCTTCTGGCACCAAAATTGGGATGGATCTATTCTTGGGTTCCCAGGAAGCCTCAGCACCCAAATCACATTCAAGGAGGCGAGAAGGTTCAAAGAGTTCATCAGTGTATAGCTGGACAGTTTACAGCACTAGGCCTTTGATCTGATCGACCCCTCAAATGATCCTAATCAACGTGTCTTCACTGCATTGCCATCAGGTATGTCCTCTTGTAAGGATTACAGGAGGGTACATTCCATTACGGATCAACATAACCCCTGGGGATCAACTAATTGTGTTATAGATGTCCCTTCAAAATTTAATTTATTTCACTAGAACATCTGGAACATGGCATTGGATACAGATGAGAATTCCAGGAGATCCATCATTAACATGGCCTCTCGTTGTCTGTGTTGCATGGTTTCTAGGGAGTAAAACTCATCCAACCTCTTCATCAATAGTGACTGGGCATGCTGGGTGTGGCAGGATTTTGGAAACATCATGAGCCTCTCAGCCGTGGTGCTGAGGGACGTCCCCTTTCTTGACATTTGGTTCCATGGTGCTGGGGAAGGTGGCCCAAAGAAGAACTCCTACGTCGTGATCCTAATTTCGGGCTGCTGGTGCATTTGGTTTGCTCCAAACCAAGCCAGGTATGAAGGGATTCAGTGTTCTGGTAGGACCCTGGTGGCTAGGATCATTTTTTCACTCCATGTCATTCTTCGATCATGCAACAAGTGGAGCGAGGCACCCTTTATTCAATTTTTTCATGTATGTCTCCATGAGCGGATCCCTCCCACAGCTAGTCACCTGGTCAGATGGTATCCCCACACGGTCGAACTGAAGCTCATCTTTGATGTCTCGTTCAACTCAGATTACATGAATGTCAGTGGTGTGGTTTAGGACTCCAGATGTTATGTCATCCTTGCCTTTGCTTCTCACTTTGGTAGGGTTCATTCCCTCTTGGAAGAGGCCATGGCCATTCTCACGGTTCTATATCTATATAGGTAGTGGGCTATCACCCTTGACATGATTGAGGCTGATTTTCTCATCCTCACAACTCCATGCATTATAACTGCAATCCCCCTTGTTGGTTACCGATATTCTGAGGAGATGCTGGAATTTCATCAATAATGACACTATCATTTTGCACACGTGGCAGCAGGGGAAATAGCTGTTGATTATCTATCCCTGATGGTAGTGCAAGGTCTAAGTATGTTGTCTCTTGAAGAGGAGATTTCCATTCCTCTTGAATGGAGGATCCTGATCACAGATGATGCCCTTGGCCTGCAATATTTTAGACCCCCTAAACTTTCCCACCCTTTTGGGATCCTATTTGGCCCCTATTTCTTGTTCCTTTCATGTCACCAATAAGGAAATTATGACGATAGTTGTGTCCTCACCTCTCGGATTAAGGTCGTATGGAAATTATTTGTCATCTACTGTGACTTGAGATCCTTGAAATCACTACAACCATTGCATTATCACAATAAATGTGAATATGGTCTTTAATAATAGGAACAAAAGCAATATTAGATACAAATATGTGTGTCCAAAATACATACTTTGCTTCATCGAAAGGCACAATATACATGGATTCTTCTCTAGATTCATCAACCACATGTTTTAATCCGTTTATATAGCTCACTACATCACCAATCATATAAAAAAGGAATCTTCCCTGTGATTTACGATTATCCTGATCTGTTCATATACTATTATTAGTCTATCATTTCCCTACTATTTCCTCATCTCCTCTATACACCAATAACATGTCAAGTCATGGCATCAGGTACTTTGGGATATTTTTTACAACTCCCCAATATTTCATTCTAGTATTATCATGTTATATGTCCACAATTATTAATATAAAAGAGGAATCAAAGTTAGTATGAGGAATGAACCAAAAGACATATCCCACTACCTTGTCTTAAGTGATTCTGCTCATTAATTCAATATCATACTGTGTATTTATACACATTTTAATAGATATATTTATAGTATATGTCATTAGATAAGACCCACTGTTGTAATGTTCTATACTATATCTTTTAATTACCTTGAACGTATATGTAGATTGATATAGCCCAAGAATCCACTTATATCAAAATTTATTGATTTATATCATTATAATGAGGGATTTTTTTTCTAATTATTTGAAGGAGATGTATTCATTAAAAAACATAAATATCTATAAGACATTCACATAACATCCCATTATTAATTTTAAATTTCCATTTAGTACATATAATATTATTTCATTTCCTTAAACATTATTAACTAGAAATGGATTTATTTTGTTCATAAAGAATGAAAACTCTTATATGGCATCAACAGAATGATATCTTGAGTATAGAAATGTTGTATATGTGTCTTATGAGAATTTTCGACTCTGATAGTCTTGTATAATGATTTTTTCTATACCAAATTTTTTAATTATTGATAATCAACTCAATTAAAATAAATATTTATCCAACTACTTACTAGGGAAATTATATCTATTTCTAAAAATATTTCTTGAAATTCCATAATTGTGTTTTTATTTGAAGGTCAATATAGGTCATATCAATTAGGTTTTTAGGATAACCTATAAATATGCTCTTATTGCATCAAGATGATGATTATTCAAAATAGATATACTTCAGAAAAGCCTCTCATCCCCATACACATATTTGTTATAGTCTTTGTTTCATTCCATTCCAAAAATCATATATAATAACATCCTTGTCTGTAATTGGTACTCAGTTATGGCTATATGTTTTGTATGAAAGGTTTACATAGAAACACATAATTAAAGAGTTTCCTGATACATTATTGATCATAACATGTCATGAAGGGTCTGATTCCAACATTCCCTAACTCTATTCAGCAATAAAGAATAAGTCAATGTGAGTTGGACAACTATCCCACACACTTTATGTTACCAATGAATACATGGTTAATATACTCTTAAACCTAGTAGGAGTAGCATTACATAATATTCTTACCACTCCAGTTTTCTATTTCTTGTTAATATTATGTAAATATATGAATGTAATATGACTTATACCACATTATGTACATGTAACAATAACTACTATAGTCATTCGTAAATGTTATGAAATATCAAAATTAACTACTTATTAGAACTAGAAACACATTATATATGTCAGTATGAACCAATTCTAGTATTAAAGTGGTTAATACTCCCGTCCCTTAACATGGTACATCAGTCATTTTACCTTGTAAACAAGTTTCACATACTTCCTTTTCTTTTAACATAGATGATTCAAAATATCCAACATGATGTAATTTCTGTGAATAGTTCTCATATACCTGAATAGACCTAAACTAAAAAACATGTTTGTTATATGAGTCATGTTCCCTAGTTTTATTATTGACTTACACTACATGGTTTTAGATTACTATTATCTATATTCCTTTCTCAAGATGTACAATACAAATAATCATGTTATCATTATAATAGAAAAATAATTACTTCCATTCCTTAAATATAAACCCATGGTATCAATAAATTTTACTAAGATTATGTTTCCCATAATAGAGTAAAGATAAGAATTATTCCTTAATATATGACAATAACCACTAGGATAATTTAATTGATAGTATCCTTGTATGGAGGCTATTAAAAATGAATATTTTTCATCTTGGATATCCACATCACATTTTTTAGTCATTTGGAATAAACCATGTTACTATATATTAATACAAATGTGTTTGGAAATTTTTTTATCCAATACCCATCTAGCTGATACAGAAATTTTGAATTCAATGAAAACTACCAAATATAGAAGTGTATCAGTGGTTCTAATTTTCTCATCTCTTCAATTTGTATTCTATTGACCTTTAATTCCACATGATAATAAGACACACATTTTCTAATTCTCATCCCACTATATGAGTTGATATTTCGATGGATTGTGACTTAGTTTCTTCAGCACAGTCATAGCCTTAAACCACATAGCCTTGACTTCACTCCTCTTCTTTAACATAATGATTCAATAATTGATCATATTTATATTGTTATATACTTTAAAAAAATCCAATATATATGGAAGAAAATATTTCATATTATTTAATTTATAATAAGAAATAAAATTAGAGAATCATGGTAGTAAAGATGAAAGAATGAGATCCATTTATAGTTCATTGTTCAATTTAAACCCAAGGGCCTCATGTCTCTCAATGTACCCATTCATCGTTAAAAATTTAACAATTAGATAATTTATGATGTTTTTTCAAATAAATTTATTTTTTATTGACATGTTTAATTATAAAAAAACATCAGTTTTAACAAAATATTACATACTATTAATTTTTAATTATTTAATATTATAGTTAGATCCTCTATATTTCATTTGTGGGTGTCGAAAGGGTTAATAAATATATAAAAAATAACTTTTTTAAAAATATATATATAATGATTTTTTGAACAATTAATTAGAAATTAAAATCAGTATTTTTTTTAAAATAGTGGACATTTTTTTGGTGAAAATTTCTATTTAAATTTTAATATAAATTTATAAATTAAAAAATTATTTTTAGTGAATAATATGAATGAAATAAAAATATTATATCATCATTAAAATATTTAATTTTGTTATTTTGTTTTATCTTTTAATGAGATAATAATAAATCTAATTTTATTCATAAAAATTATTGTTTTTTAAAACAAGGGTTATCATATTCTAATGAATTATATTATAAATAATTGTTGAAACAAATAAAAATAAATTTTTTAAAAATGAAATTCATTTTGGAAATAAAAAATTCAAAATTATTTTTGAGTGGTTCCTTGAATTGTTTTTAAGTGGTAAAATTTTCAGTGAATTTTGAAAATTACATGTTTTTATTATAAACAATATTGCATCATTTTAGTAATTTAAAAAATAATTATTATAATAATATTTGTTTGGAGGAAAAATTAGTTAAATTTTAAATATAATAAATAGGTTTAGGTCATTGAAATAAATTTAATACTAAATTTTGATATCATAAATTTTTAAACATTTCAATATTTTCTCTATGGAAAACTAATTTTCTGTCATGTATATGAGATTATTTATTAATTATATATTTTATCTTTTAAGACTAGAATTAATTAAAATGGAATACATATATTTAATCACAATTAAAAATATTATATAATTACAATGACATAGGTTTTTACAATAAGGAATTGTAAAAAAAATAAAAATTAATTACTACAATTAATGTTGAAACAGGTTTACCGAAGGGATAAACTAAAAATATATGGGGTAAAATTACAAATAAACTTGTTAAACAATAATTATATGGACATATATTTACCTTATTACTTATTGGTTTATATAATGGGGTATTTTATAGACATTTGGATTGTGAAAACATGGGAACACATTTTCATTTCAAAAATATTAATTGTTTCATTCAACACACTTATAAAATGCCACCATCTCATCTATAATTCATATAACCATAACCCATTCTTTTAGAAAATCATAGAAAATAAATTCCTTACATTCATAAAAAAAAACCTATTATACATTGTGATATCATAAATCCATTATTGAAAGGAATTATGTTAATCCAAATATATTGTTTGAAGAAGTGGTAATGTTAGTAATCTTGAATTTTTTTATTACTTCTTATTCAAACGCATTGAAATGTATTCCATATAAAAAAAATATTAAAAATATCATCTCTTAGGAATTTATAATGTTATTATGTTAATGTAATAATCTATATCTTTCTCCACATCTATCAAATGGGATAGAAAATCATCACTCGAGTGTACGGAGGACAACACCCTTGTGAACCTATGTTATTAGTTTCCATAATCATCTATCATGAATTGATATAATGATGGGATTAATATTTATATATGATATTAAATATCATTATACCTATGTAATTATAATACTACATCTAGCTTCCTATATTCCAACATATTTGAAAAAAATAACATCACTCGTGTGTATGAAGAACAATTTTCTCGCATTCCAATGTGATGTGTTTTTCATATTGGTTATAAATTGATGGTAATAAAAATATGTTAAATGAATATATGTAATTTTTTAGATATAAGTATTTTTACTAAATTATTATATATCATTTAATTTCTTACTTTCCATCCCCTTTGGGGGTACGGGAACATTGCTTTTCTTTATGGGGAACTATCTCATCATGAATCGATGTGATTCATTTTTCACACACAGTTCATATGGATTTTGGTAAGGAAATGATTATATAAACATGTGTGAAAAATATGAGGGAAATTCTTTTTAATTTCAATATATTATTTACACTTGTTTTTATTAATCAATTAAAAAAATGGAAACTATTTACTAGCGCAAATAGAGTCCATCATCTCTAGGAATGTGATATTTAATTTTCTTTCTCTAAAATTTATGGATTACACTAAATATATATATATAAAGATTATATATTATATTTATATAATTTTAACCATTATTAATATTAAGTATCCCTAATAATTATATGATGTCCATAAATACCATGTCAAAACTTAAAAAAATTCATTTATTACATGAAACAAAACATTAACATTTAATTATTAATAACCCAGAAATAAATGGTTCTAATTAAATAAGACATGTTAGGATATATATATTTTTATGTTTATTTAATAGATTTATATTTATATTATTTTTATTAAAAAGTATGTTGAAATGTGTATGAAATAAGAAAATACGCATGGAAATGGATTTATCATCTCACTTTTATATCTGTGAGATACATGTAAAATTAACCACTTCTCTATTATATGGGTTAAATATAATGAAAAAGAATTTCTGTTATAATTATTCAACATAAAATTATACATATTTTTATATCTACTTTATGATCTATATTTTAGGGGGTTTATGGTTAAAATGATACCAATTCGGTAGGGATTTTTTTTTTCTCAAATTTCTTTCATTAAGACATTTGTCATGTTATGATCATATCTTATTTTAGGAGGTGTATATATAAAACCACTGACATTTAATATAAAATATTTATTAATTCTGATTTTATAATATTTTTTAATTAATTATATTTATTTCATGGGGGTTATATATCATTATTACCATTTTTGTAATGGTTTTATGACACAATCTCATCATTTATCATGAATTTTTAGGATTATGCTTCTACTGATATAATTTATGATCTATATATAAATAAAAAGGTGAATTTTTATACTATGGTTATGAAAGGAGAATAATTTTATCACATTTTTTCCACTAATTATATATACATGTTTTCAAAATAAAATTATAAAAAAATTTCATTATTTATCTCTTTAGTAGAACAACAAATTTTCATCCAAAACCATGATTTCTAAAAATTATTTAAAAATTGTTTCATAAAGTAAAAATTAAGTTTTAACATTTTTTTACTTATATGTGACTTATTTCAAAATGGGTTTAAATGAATCTTTATGTAATTTTCCAATCATTGCATGTATTTCATTTATCAAAAAATTTAAATGGAACCATTGATTTGCAGAGTAAAACATGAATGTTATTTTCATCATTCTTCACCAAATCGTTGGGTTAATTCATCCCCTACATTATTCAATGTTAAATTTTAATGAAAATTATTCCGAAATTTTTTTAGTTTTTATTTATTTGTAATATTTATGTAACATTCACACCATAAATGTTTTTATTGTTCTAGAAAAATTAATTTATATGTTTCTAGGTTATTTTCAATGAATATTATTTTTTAAAAAAATTATAAAACATTATTTGTAGTGGGTAGGGTGTTTTTATTTAAAAAATGTTCCACATGATCTTTCAAATTAATTATTAATCTTGGATGATATCCTTTGATATAACGTTTGATTTTTTAGGTTCATATTGAAAGATATCATCCTATTTATTTATATATATGGTTAGTTCTTATGTTGATGAATTTTTTATGAAACCAATTTATTTTTCAAGGGTTATGCTATGGTGAATTGATGAAATATTTATGATACACATTTTCCTTACATAGGTGATGTTTTGATGATATAATGAGTTTTTAATGATGTTACTAAAAATATATATGGTATTCATTATAATAATGGTTCAAAAAATATCTCCAACCCATGAATATGGTAATGAATTAAATCTCAATTGATAATAATGTGAAACAAGTAAATGGTCTTCATCCACTATTGGAATTAGGTGAGTATAGATCTATAATGGGAATAGGTGAATCCTGATCCTTAAAGGGAAACAATTAATATATTATTGTCCTCTAAATTGATGGTATTTGTCGTGATCCATGATATACGAATATTTTGTTCTATTTTAATGATTGTGCCACACATTTATTACATGATCTTATGTTCCATGTTATATTCATGTTGATTTATCACTATCATGGCGGATGTTTTTTGAAATTATAATGTTTTATATCACAAATCATGTTTAGGATCTATAGTTGGTTTGGTATAAAATTTGTATGTTATGTACATGATCAAATACACTTATTCTAATAATATTCATTAATATGATCATATATTGATAAATCATATCTTTAATGTTACCCAGTATTAAATCTCTACCATTCTTATGTTTCAATCCCTTTTTTCTGAATGGTTTATTTAGGTTAATACTAATAAGAATACAATGTGAGAATATATTTGTGGGATATGTAAAATAAAATTAATTAAATAAGAATATTGCGATCATAGTCTCTATATTTAATAAAAAATTATGGTCCTCCGAAATTTTTTATGAAAGGTATTCAGTATTCATCTAAAAAATCTGATACTTATATATGAAAATAACATATCTTTATAGTTTATATTTAAGGAATGGTTTTGTTAACCATTGTAGAATATTATCCAAAAATCATTAGTGAAATACATTTTTGTATTCTTATGTATATGTCTTGTGATATATCAAGGAACATCTATAAGGAATATAATGAAGATAATTCTTAGTCTGGGAAATATATTCGGTAATTTTTTATAGAAATAGATCATGGCGGTTCCATGTAGTCCCACATCGATAGGGATAATATTAGAATATGTGGAATATGAATATGTGTACCAAATTTAATAAATTAAATAAATATTTATTTAGATAGACTCAATCATCACATAGTGCATGATAATGGGCATTACTGCACAAGTGGGTTAAAAATATCGAAGGATATGACATAGAATTTTAATGAATATTTATGACCCATAATGAATTATTATATTGATGATGACTTTGAATGTCCAAGTTAATGTCTAATGTGAAATAAATTATGATGATAGTTTAATGATTTAGTCATGATACAAATGGTTTTTCAAGATTATGTGGTATTCTACTATTAATATTTTTTTATCAAACTATGATTTGTGGTTTTAGTCAATGAAATGAACTATAAGGAACTAATTTTACATTTAATATGATAGATAATGAATGGATGATAATCAAAATTTCATGAGTATTGGAGTAAGGGATATTGTGATTATTCCTAATCAGTTATCATGATATATGATTTACAATAAGAACCTTAGATAACTCTATGGTTGACAAAAAATAATAATTATTGAGTTCGTTGAGAGTTTGTGTGGTGGATACCATGGAACAATGGAAATAAATTCTTGTATATGTCTATAATGATTGATGAATGACTATAAGTAAGTTCTCAATGTTATTAGAAGATTATTTATTTTAGAATATGAATGGAAATGAGTATGTGATTTCAATTAAAAATGGAATGTTCAGTTAACACAATGGTACAGAATATTCATTATCCTAAGGCATAATTAATGATTGAATGTTATAATTGTGGATTCTATTTTCCTTATTCATATATATTTCCTAGGGTGAAATATCATTAAGGGGATCGGTAACATTATACAAGATAATGATAAATTTTTTATGATGATGAGACTACAATGGCATATGAATGTTAGGAGGTATTTTGGAATAAGGTGATCACGACTAGTTAATGATTTACGAATAAAGTGTAAAATGGTCGTGTTTACATATTGGAATTCATGAATTATTAAATAAATATTTATTGTTAACTATTAAATTTTCAATAAGGATTTCTAAGATTATATATTCTTTTGATGATGACCTAAAAGAGTAATTTACTTGAATGGTGGTTTTTTACGTAAAACCCATGATTATTGGAAGATAACCTGTAATATTTTCATGATATTTAGATGATGATGTTGGTATAAATAGATAATGGATATAAATAAATTAATTTTGATAATAATAATGAACATGGAACTAGTTAACTATTTAGAGAAATAGGTATATATTATCCATGATGGAGTTAAAAAAAGTTATTTTATTTATGGAATATCATAAATAATCAGTGTTTTAATGTAGATATTTTGATGTATGAATGTTTTTATTTTGTTTTTCGGTAAGTAATCTTATTATAAAGTTTCATGAAATTATATGATTATGTTATTTACATATTTAGTGTGTGAAAATCAAGATATACTTTTTAATATTTTGAAGATTAATATTATATTTATTTAAGGAAAATTATCGAGCAATGTTATAAATTTCGAATATTTTGAAGGGTTATATGGTTATATATTTATAAAATGTGTTATATTGAACTCTTTATGGGGTTTTAAAAATTATTTTATTATTTCACAATATGAATATATATTCAAATTTGACGGAATTTTCTATGAATATTTTTTTTGATATTATATAGTGATAGAAGGAATGAATTGTCACTATTTTTTATCATACATTTATTTATTGATTTCAACATGTGGAAAACATCACATAGAGTAAAATATAATGTTTAAATTTATCAAGGCACAACCAAAGGATAATATTTTTCATAAGAAATAGAATTAATAAAATTATGTATATATTCTTATTGAAATACCCCATCAATAGGAAAAGGATTGTGAAATAAAAAATGTATTATTGAAACCATTTCAGATTATATCAATGAGTATTTTTACACGATTTTGGTAAAGGGTTCTTTTGTTAATGATTATTTCATGATAATTAAAATTCTTATGATCAACGATCCATGTCACTCTCCATCATTATGTGGACATTACACATTTATTCTATGTAAAAATCATGACGACCCACGTGTCATATCCTATTAGGAAACCTATATTTGTTTATTAAATATGACATATACACATCCCTTTCTCTTTCTCAAGAGGACATTGTATTTACATTTTTTACGATCTAGGTCTCTCACAAAGGGATTCTTAAATGGTAAACCCATGATCACTGACCACAAGCTTAAATTAAGATTTTAAAATTTATTTAAGTTGCATAGAATGTCACACCTTATGAATAAAATAATATTTTTTAAAATAAATATAAATTTTTAGATATATTACAGTGAACGGGCCATCGAGTTTTAACAAAATTCAAAATATAATTAAATTATTATTATTTAATATGATATTTATCATATAGATTTTGGAAGGAAAGGTATGTACAATATTCTCAATATTATTTATATTTATGGTTTACACTTGAATTTAATATTATTTATCTTTGTGCAATTAATCTAAAATTAAAATATGAATAGTTTGAATATAAATAACATATTTATCATAAAAACTATTTATATGTACATAAATATTTTTTACATAAATAAATTAATTAAGTAACTTTTGTTGAATAATATTAAATATATATATATTATATATTAAATATAATTTTTAAAATTCTTCTTATGTTTTTTTCAAATAAATGTTGTTGGAATAAATAAATTTTTTAACAAAATTGTATCCCATAGAAAATCATTTTTACGGCTTATTGTGCATATATTTTAAAAATATTTTTTCATGTTTTAAAAAATACATTTTGAAAAAAATTATTTTTATTTTCTAAATAAAAATTTCATAATTATCTTAGACTGTCTAATTCAGGATAATTTTCTTAACATATTAAATTTATTAGTTAATAGTGATAAATATGTGTTTCTATTTAAATCTAAAATTACATTCAAGGTATTTATAAGATACATATAATTATAATATTTTCAAAAATGAAAAATTATTATAAAAATTATAATTTAATCTATTTTTTTCGATTAAATTTCATATTGAATTTTTATATACAATGTTATTATACATATGTATATCTTCTCTTTCGAAAGGTGATTTTTAATCATGTTTGTGGAATTAATTTAAAATCATATTTTTTTACTTATTAAAATTGAATTTTTCTAGATGGATAAAATATTTGGAATTATAATAATTTTTAATATCTAATTGGTTATAATTAATTTTTGACGAAATTAAATAGTAATAAATGGTAAATTTAAAAATAGATGTTAAGGATAAAAAGGGTTTATTGGGGCTTAAACTAAAAAAATAATTGGGTAAATGACCATGAAACTTCTCTAATTCCCATTTTATGGGCTCTTTTTTATCTTATCACCTCTAAGAATCAATTATTTCAAATTTTCGAGTCTTTTAACATGTCAAAATTGTAACATCCCATGTCTTTTGCCACATACTGTTAGCCTGAGTTGGTCAGTAATATGCCCTCAAGCGTGTGTCACCATATTCTAGAGGTTTGCAACTATTAGTAAGGTAATAATGTGGATCATGGGGAGTGTATACCATCTATATAAAAATATAAAATAGTGTAAATAAATAAGAAATATCCAATGGATTTAACCATAACAATCTTAATACCAATATCGCAAAATGACCAAAACTAGAATACAATATCCATAAATAAAAAAGATGATATGTCATAAAAAATCATTGTCACGTTTAATATATATAAAAAATAAGCTAGAAAATCCCAGGAGGGTCACAATACCAAGTCTTATTTCCTCCTCAATGCTCTATCCCATATAATCTATCAAACATAAGGCTCTTTGCCTTATCCAGTACATTAAACATGATTCCTATTTGGGTATCGATTTGGAAGCCCATGTAGAGAGGGAGTACAACTCACTAGGCCACCTACAATGGTTTCTAAAACAATATCCATTCAATAACAGTGTATTCATTTGTATAAATAATAAAATACTAGAAATAAGGTCAACATTTTAAATATTAGATTATTATTTATGTAACCACATAAACCCCGGAGTTTTTTAGTATACTTGAACCACCAAAATGCACTTCTTCTCATGAAAGATTTTGAACAATATCAAATTGTGAATTCACAATTCATTATAACTCATGGTCTTTAATTATCCATCTCATTCCATTTAACATCATGGTCATTTGGAACCACATTCCAATGACAATCTCATGGGAATTTAATGTCATGTATAACACCCTGTGGGTAATTTTAGCCTCAGTGCCTGTCACCCACATGCTATCACTTAGGGGTATTTGGAGGCTCAGTCCCTATCCCACAATCGTTTATCAATTATTAGAATTTGGAGCATTAGTCCCTATCCCACACTCATCTATCACATATGGTTGTTTGTAGCTTTCGTCCATGTCCCACACTAATGTACAAAACAGTCACACTTATATCACATATATCACATCAATCATTGTTAATCAACATTAATCCATTTATCATATTTCACATAATGATATACCCTTTCAAATATCAAAAAAATCTTGATTCAATATGTTAATTACATGAAATAATATGATCAATTCACCATTAAAATAGTTTGAAACATTTAATTCATATATCTCGATAACCCAATATAGTTAGGTCAATCATATTATAATCACAAAAGTTTAATTAATAATAACATTATTTGTTTAATTAAATAATAAAAAATTCAAATAAATTCCATAATAACCAAATTCCATTAATTAATTATATAATTAATTAAGAAAATTCCACAAATTGATTAATCATAATTTAAAAAAATTAATTTTTCTATATTCAACTCATCTCATATTCACATAGAAACTCAATTTATCAATTCCGTGTTTCCAAAATTGAATTGATAAATAAATTTATTAAATCCGAGATAAAATTAAAAAAATTTAATTTTAATTTCACAATAAATACATGTAATTTTCATTTGTGACTATATGGATTTAATTTATACCAGCTTCCTCAAAATTGATGATGAATGGCTAGCAATGAAAATCCACAATTGAATTGGGAAAACTATGATCCTCATGAAGAATGAGATATTGATCAAAATACTAGATACAAGATCATATATATTAGAGATATCGATACCTTCATTCATATCCATCACTAATAGAGGAGAAATGTCCCCTATTGATGAGAGAATTATTGGATAGTGGGTGGAAACTTATTGGGATTGAAATATCATACTGGGAGAGGTTCATTTCAAAATTCTGAGAGTTCGTTCATTATTAAAAGTGTCTGAGATCCCATGGAATACGCCGGATGGAATAAAAATCATGATAAATGAGTTAGGATCTCATTGGGTTGGTATTGGATGATGTCTGTGGGGTTTGAGTTTTTGGAATCAATTTTTCTACGTTTTAAAATTCTGTACGGATTGTTTCTTACTTGGGGGCATGGTTTTCCCTAACCATGAGCCTAATGACGAAACTCCTACTAGTGGGACACACAGTTACTGCAAAGGGGGTTCATAAATTCTAAGTCCAAGTGCTATACATGCAATTAAACTCTTCATGAGGTTGTGTGTTATGCTAGAAAAAAGCACACAATTTTGGAACACTGTGTGCCAACTGTGCTCTCCCAAAAACCCTTTCAAAATTTTCCAATTCCTCAAAAAAAACATCCCCAGCTAAAAAATCATAATATTCTCAGAACAATGATAACATGTGACAGAAAAAAAGATCAATACATCTCTAGAAAAGGTATGGATCGTACAGTCTCCCCAAAATATAACTTCTCATCCTCATGATATTCTCCCAATCATCTCTTTGATTCATAGGTAAAATGACCGGTGCACTGATCTTTTATACCAACTATGCTCTCTCCTTTTTCTTCTTAACCACATCCATGTTTTCACAATACATGCACTATCCACATGGTCATTAAAAATAACAAATTAATCATTGATACAACACACTTATCAGATTCTTAACAATGGAAACATTTATCACTTGGTCATCATAATCCACATCGATCATATGAGATGGTTCAGGGTGATCCCTTTGAGGCTATGAAAAATAAAAAATTCCATGCATAACACTATAACTCTTTGAAAGTCAAAATCAGTATTCCACCAACCTGATTCTCTCAATAACCTCAAAATTCCCCCACAAAGCTTGGCGCCAACTTTCCCAATATCAAAATCCAACAGTGACCCAATATTGCCAACACATGATGGAACACATGATCATCCTCTATAGTCTCTAGGTGTCATCGACATCTATAATTATATGGGTATTCTCTAATCGGATCTAAATCCATATTATTTTGAATCAACTAAAAATTATTGGATGTATCATACACGACACTCAGTCCCAACAACACTGACTCACCTACCTCCATCCAACATAGATGAGATTTGAATGGCCTACCACAATGATCCTAATATTTTTCCATACATGTAGTTTCATAATATCCATTGTTATAGGCGAACTCCACCACTGTTTGGTTCTTTTCCCATGTCACACCAATTTATAAGACACTCACCTAAATAATAATCTCAATCACACTTATAGTATATTCCAAAATCCTATTATTTGTGGGTGGAATGTTGTACTGATTAAAATTTGATTAATAATCATATTGTACAAAACCATCTAGAACATTGAAGTGAAATATTAGTCCCCATTTAAAAGAATACTCCATTAAACCCCATAAAGATGGGTTATCACTAGAATGTACATGTCTCCCAATAGTTCCACAGGGAAAGTAATTATATAAGTATGAAATGAACTAAAATTTTCAATGGGTCCACAATCACCCAAATAGAATCATTAATTTTAGGAATCGCTATGAGAACCACAAAAAAATATGGTAACATTATCCCAATTTCATTAAATACTTGGAAATTTCTATAGTAATCCCCTAGGTCATTGATGTTCATCATTCATATGTTGAACGGTTTATCATGATTTCATGATCCATGTTTCCTCCTTATTTATTCGTAAACACCAATACATTCATGGTATGTCATGGTACATTTTGGTCATATCCATATGCACATCCAAATTTTAGGCATGAACCTCGAGCATTATCTCCTCATGAATACTTGCAGAATTGAAAACCCAATTCATGACATAAATGATCTCATCCTCATCCATGATCCATTCTTAAGGTGACTCGCCAACATTATGGATTTACCTCAAGGACAAACATTCCATATCCTCATACTAACATTCCCCGATCAATCTCAAAATTTAAGACTCCTCTGAAACTGATATTACAGTCATCTCCTCCTGGATCTCCTGAAAAAAACATGAATATCATCTAACAAAGTCATCATTTTCCAAAAATAACTATACATTTGAATGTCATGAGTCATATTCCTTCAACGTATAGTATTATTAAAATTTCATCCCTTATCCGGAATAAATGTTATCTCTAAATGAAATGAATGTTTATTCTCAACACAACTCAAATCCCAATGATTCAAATCTCATTTGAATGAGATATACAGTATGATCTTTTGATTACTATACACTGTAAACATCTCACCTAATAGATAATGTCAGTAACACATCAAGAATAATCCACTGCAGCTAACTTGAGTATTGTCTATACTATAATTTTATTCATGAGGCCTCAACTAAGGAGTCCCTTATGCCATAACTAGATCCACCTACATCAACATTTCTCAAATACTGATCCAAAATTTCCTAAAAATTACATATATTCTACACCTAGATTTCTTATCGTCTTGATTGATGTTATTTTCAAGTGCTTATTCTACTCCTAGAAACTTTTTTCACCCGATTCAGACCATTAGGTCACATGATCTTAGAGGAGGGTGTGTATGTGGACATAGAGAATGTGAAGAATGTTTTTTATTCACAAAATCCTCTAAGATCATGTGACCTAATAAATATACCTAATCAATCCATAAATGACACATATATAGATTTTTGTATAGGTTATTATATCTCAGTGTTCCTATAATGATTTCATGATATTGGGGGTGGTCATCATGATTCTTTATGTGCCAAAATAGGTCATCCAAAATTACCATAACAAATAGACCCATGTGTGGTTTGATGATTTGGTTTATCTAGGCCATTAAAATTTTGGGTGCATTTGTTTTCCCAAATGACATTATGAAGAACTCATAAAGGCCATACCTATTTCTGAATGCAATCCTCGGTATATCAGATGGTCAAACTCTCAACTGATGATACCCAGATCTATTATCAATCACAGTAATGACACAAAATCCACTCAATTAGTCAAAAAGATCATATATTCATGGAAGAGGATATTGTTTTATCAATGTCATCTATTTCAACATTTGAAAGTCTACACATAAGAACGTGGTACCAGTAACCTTAATTGTAAAAATTACTAGATATTCCCAAGGTGATGTACTAAGATATATAAATTAAATATTCTCAAAATATTTCAATTATGTTCTGAGCTCACGAATCACCATTGGAACTATTATATATGGTGGAATATAAACTAGATATATTCCAAACATGATGTCAATAGTAAATTCAACATATCTCTCATGCCGAAGACCAGAGAATTTCCCTAGAAACACATCCTAAAACTAGTCAATAATGATCCATTCCCTAGTCAACCATAAATCTGTCACCTGAGAAAGTCTGCGACATGTACCAAGGGTCATTCCATATCCCTCGTGGTTGGAAACCAGTGTTGGGAATCAATATTTTGTTTTCGGGAATGATTTGGACCAAGAATAAAAGAAAATAAGATAATAAAAATATATACTAAAAATAAAACTTTTTTGAGAATGAAAAATAAGCAACACATACATCCACGTTACTTTTAAGGTCACCACCCAACTGAAAACCAATTTTTCTCCAAGGCAGATTTAGCACAAATGAAACATAAAACTAAAATGATAACGTAGGGGTGAGAACTGAAATTATCATTAGGAAAACCCCCTAGGATGCATACCATTCCTTCCACAAAAAAGTCCATTAATGCTAGTATGATATATTGATACAAAAGCATTGTTTTACAAATATTAATAATAAAATATTTTTCCATTTAAATGTCCAACACATAGATAAAACATTTTACAAAACCAACTGCCATTTTGAAATGAAAACTAAAAACATGTTACCAAATCTATGTTGCGATTAAAAATGTATATAGTTCAAACTGGAAATAAACTAGTGAAATAGAGTGAAAACAAGAAATGTAAATTTTTATGTTACATTGGTGATCCTAATCATCCATAGAAGTCCCCTATACACTCTCTGTTCTTAACCACTTATCGGCGTATGGTGGGGCTCTAATGTCTATAATTAATTGGCCACCATAAAACTAAATAAATGTAGTGGAAAATCCACCATAGACTATCAACCAATTAAGGTGGTACCAACCTGTCTAATAGGTATTGATCAACAACATTCACTTGGTCATCTAAAAGACACCCAAGAACACATAGTGGTAGTAATACTATGTATGTAGGAGGCCCTCACACATGTGAATCAACTCAAAGGTTATCATTGAACATGACTACCCCAAACTCAGACGCTTCCTATACATTCACACATAAAGAGTTACCATATAAAAAAGTGTTACATATATTGATATATATATATATATTTCAATCATACAATGTGCCTATTGGGATATATTGTTAAATCCATGTAGAAAGCATTTTCTAAAAACATTCAATTCCCTAACTAGGAACACAAAATTTCCAAAAACAAAACACTCTAAATGATAAAACAACTTCATCAGATATTTGGAAGATCCTAATGTGCCTTTAAGTCAAAAGTCACCAATATATTTTCAGTAAAATCACTCAAACTCGTAAAAAAAAACAAAATTCTATGAAAAAACCAAATGGTCCCTTGAGCATAATATTAATTGACACACACACTAATGGAAAAATGAGAACACCCTTTGAGATTACATTTCAATAATTTCATAAAATCCACAGAAAGGGAAAAACATATTTAGGAACCAAAATATATTTAGAATGACCATTTCTTGACAAAACATTATTTTGAAGGTGGCATATTCATTTGAGGGAATATCCATGTGTGCACCTAGTACACGCATTGATGTTCTAACATCAAATGTCTCAACATCATCCTAGATTACATTTTAATATCATCTCTATAAGGACTCCAATAGCTTTGAAATCATGACCAACCATTCACATCCTTAAGAGAACACAAAAAACATCCACTTAAATCCATAAAACCATATTCAACTCATTTCAAGAACAATTTACAAGGTACAATTTTGTCAAATCAAACACACCAAACCAAAATAAATTTTTCAAGAATTTTCCAAATTTCCCTATTTGTGAAAAACAAGAAACCCATTAAATATAAAAAACTATTTTCCAAAAATAATAAAAATAGACCAAAAAATTTACATAATATTATATAAACAACAAAAAATGTTTCCAAAAACTTTTTAAAACATACTAAGCATTTTCTACACTATTTCTTATATGTTGGAAAATATGCATAAATAATTTCATAAAAACCCCACGCAATTTACTAGGAATTTTATAATCAAATCAAACAATTTACAAACATTCCCATAAACATATAAAACAAATTTCACAATCTAGAAAACACCATGATAAAATATTTAAGGCTTTCAAGAAGGCATGTTACATTTTTAAAATTTTACCAATACAAATTTTCACATCTATTGAACACAATTATCACAAACTCATAAAAACATAACCATGGAGAATACCTCAAAACTACTTTTTTCCAAACAGATTAAATTGGAAACACTAAAACAAATTTTCCTAATATAATGTGATGGTATGAATCATATTAATGATTTAATTAAAACAATAAAGCACTAAATAGTGTAAATAAGAAAGAAAAAATTGGATTATCCTACCTCCAATATGTGTAAAAGATATAAAACCTTCAAAAGAAGGACCAAAAATGTCATACAGACCAACTACACATCCAAATCAATGAAATAAATGTGAAAAACACAAAAAAACTGAGGTAGGATTTTTCTATCTTATGTAAATACAACAAAAATGAAAATAAATATACCAGAGAAGGTTTCACCAAGGCAGAGTGGGAGATAGAGCATGGGGAACTCCGCTGCTACGGACTGTCAAAGATGAGGGCCGATGAGGGGATTTCGGGCTCCAGGGATGGGGGTAGTGGGAGGCCACACTAATTATAGGAGGGGACTATGATAGAAGAAGAAAGGGATTTTTCGATGCTAGTTGGGGAAGATAGGTGAGCGCATAGTGGTGAGGGGGGAAGGGGGAGGTTGTATTAGTATATGGGAGAGCGCAAAGGGGTGACGACAATGCTGGTGGGATTCCAAAGTGAAGGGGCCAAGGGGTGAGGGGGATAGCTTATGGAGTGATGGGGTTAGCCTGGAGGGGCGAGGGGCTAGGGGGTCAGTTTCCAGAGTGGTGGGGCGAGGGGAAAGGGGGCCCTCGGGGTCTGAGCGCAATGCGTAGTTGGAAGGGGGTTGTCTTAGGGGGGTTCATTTTGAAATAAATGTAATAACAATAATGAATATAATAAAAGTAATATAATAAAAGTAATATTTATAACAATAATTAAGTAGCAAAAATAGTAAAATATTAAAATAACAATATAACACTAATATTCATTATCATCATCATATTGATAATAATAATATTACATAATAAAAAAATTAATAATTAAAATGATCACATGAATATTATTATTAAAATAATATATTAAATTTTTATTTCATATTTAATTTTTTTCCTTCCATTTTTTTCATCATGATATATTTATTACAAGTTGCGTGTAGTTTCATGGTCAAATAAGTCGAAATAATGCTACCACCAACCATGAGATACCCGCACACCGGTTTGAAACCCACCAAAAATTATAAACCTCAAAAATATTAACCCTACATTCATCCCAAGCCTAGATGAGTGAACCCAAAGCAGAGATATAATAAAATAAAAATTAATTTAAAAGTTGGGTTGTGATAATTATCCTCACCACAGACACCTTCATCCCCTAGAATGTAACTGAGTAAAAAGATAGACATAACATGAGTTGATGCCGTATTGAAACTAAACGGGACCACAACACAATAGAATGGTATAACAGAACAGGTTTCTCCCCACCACAAGGACTAAACTAAGACGGAAATTTGACACACAAAAATACCACCCCGGGAAGGGGGGGAAGTAGTAAATCCCATCCGATTCAAAATAACATCTATAGCACATCCGAAACAACAACTCCACGGGAACATGTTACTCTCAACACTGTCCAAAACCCCCCAACACAAGAGAAAAAATTCCCAAAATAAACTAAACCCATGTGGTGAACCATAGAATAACTACACACATTGATTCCTCCCTAGGCACTTAAAACTCCAAATTAACACATCCAAACCAAGATTTTTCATTCAAGGGACAAACAGAATTTAATAAAAAGGGGTTATTTAGAGAACAACAATCAATCAAACAGAAATATTAGATTATAATAGAACAAGTTCATCATATTCTCCCATTGAACAATGAACTCACAATAACAGTAAAACATTAATAGTAGAGTAAAAAGAACAAATTGTCTTTAAATGTACCAATCCCAACATAGAACACAATGCCCAGACTGTGGGTTCACATACCTGGAAACTCCTGAATCATCTCAAGCTCCATCCCATTATTATGGTTGGGGATCTAATGGATAAACCATATCTTTTCTCACATTATAGAACTTAAATCCTCTGGTCATAGTGTCTTATTCCATTAAAACTTCCTTCAAAACATTTCTAGTTGACCTAAAACCCCATAGGGATGGCACATCTTTGGAGGGATGTGTGATAATGGATTTGTGTTCCCTAAACGTACATATTTATGGAACATCATTGAATAGTCTGATGAAAGGAAATCCAGAACCACTACAAAAGACTCTTTAAAATTGGTCCATCAGGTGCACACTACTTTCTAGATGGGTAACCTTCATGACAAACTAAATACAGTAGATTTCCATCCATCTGCACTCCCGAGAATAAATCTGCTAGGAACACCTCATCTGCTAGCATCAGAAAAGGATGGTCATTAGAAGGGAGGACTCAAATCATGATATCTAGATATAAATCCCAAGAAAAACATAAGTCTTCATCATATCCTATGATTCTACCTCTGATGAAAAAGAAATCAGTTCGTTGAAGTGTTCAACATATGTTTCACTATCCATTTTCCGTATTCAATGCACTCATGTTCTTCCCTTTTCTTCATCTACACCCTTTTAGGTATGAACAATCATATGAAGGTAAATTTTAATACATACCACATCATCTCAACTCATATTGATTGAAGGGTGAACCACTCCAATTCTCCAAGTGCCAAAACTTAGAGAATACCCAAAACAGCAGACACTCTAACAACTATGGCAATTCCCAATACCCAGAAGAAGCACTCAACCACTTCAAGCCACTCTTCTACCTATAATGGACCCTGATCACCGTGAAGGATAATAAGTGTCCAAGAAGAACCAAAAAACATGTAATGACAAATCAAAAACCATGGGAACCTATCTTGGTAGGATTTTCTGAATAACATATAAAACGCAGCGCCAAAACGAATATCATCCTAAAGAAAAACTAATGATATTTCTATCATTCAAATACAACCATCGTGAAAAAAAACAAATATAAACATAGAAAAAAGTGACCCTTTCAAATTCCAGCATTATAAAACATGTTCAAGCCTTTAATTTCTAATAAAAACCTATGGAATCCATTGAAATGTCACACATGTGTCCATCCATTGCATTTCATTAAAAATTTCAAACAATAACAAATTTTTCAGGTCAAAATGTTTTTCCCTTTACATTTTTTTCTATTTCCCAAATAATTTAAATGAAATTATAATCATTTAAAAATATCCATTTCATTTTCAAAAACACACTTACACTAATCATATCAATGACAAAAAAACACCCCTTACATTATACTACCAAAGAGAGTGACTAGTGTATATGCCAAATCTGTGGCATGTTAGTGATCACTGCCCCAAGTAGAAAATAACACTCGTAGGAACATCAATATAGAACCTGGATATAACATGGGCCATTAATTCATTCGACATCACAACATGACACGAGATCACCTCCATTTTTATCCCTCAATCTAAAACAAACCAGAAAAAGAAAATTACTCTATTCTCGAAATACCCCTAGCGACACGAGGTTTGAAACGAGAGAGGGATCATGATGCTCTTGTCGTACCAACCTCATGGGCCCCAATAGTCCTAATATCCATCTAATAGACACTAAAAAATAAAGGGTCATCACTGATACCATTTTTTCAAAAACCAATCACAGGTCAACCCTAAACCTATCACATGAGCTGGTTTGTGACATGTACCGAGGGGCATTATCGATGCCCCAGAGATGGAAACCAGTGCCGAGCATCAATATTTAACACTGGGAATGATTTGGCCGATGAAAATTGATAATGTTATAAATAAAAAATGACTATAATAATTAAAAATTGTAGTGGAAAGAAAAATAAGTTATTCCTACTTCTATGTGATCATCTATGTCCCCACCCAACTCAGAACCATGTTCACTCTGAGAACAATCCATCACTAATGATACCTGAAACTAGAAAGATAATAAAGGGGTGAGAAATAATATGATTAGAAGGAAAACAACATATAATCCATAATTTTCCATCTATGAAATACATAGTTAATGTTAGTTTGAAAAACAGATATAAAAATATGTGTTTTCATATTTTAATAAATCAAAACTAATTTATGCCTTTTAAATTCCAACAAAATGATAACTCATTTTCAAATACCATCTACCATTTGAAAACGAAAACCAAAATAGGTGATAGAAAAGCCATGATAAAATAAAATTGGTAAAAAATGCAAACTAGAAATAAAATAGTGAAACAGAATGTAAAAATGAAATGTAAATGATTCATTAACTATGGGTGATCCTAAAAATCCTTATAAGACCCATGTACATACTCATTTCAGAACCACCTACTGGTTTATGGTGATGCTTTGATGTCTATAAAAAACTGGCCACCCTAAAACTGACCAGATCTAGTGGGAAAGCCCACCTAGCCAATCAACCAATCAAGGGGTACCAACACGTCTAATCTGGGTTGATTAGTAACCATCACTCGATCATCTAAAAGTTTCCCATTAACCCATGGTGGTAGTTATACAATGTAGGGAGGAGGCCATATCATGTTTAACTCAACTCACATGTCATCTACACAATTTTGTACCCCAAACATAGATACTTCCAATGAATTCACCCATAAATGGTTACCCTAGATAGGAGCACCACATATACTTATATATATATATATATACATGTCAAAAATTCATAGTTCCAACTGGACCTCCATGTCATGTCCATGTCGAAACAATTTTCTAAAATCAATTAAAACCCCAATCAGGAACAGACAATTTCCAAACACAAAACATTATAAAAGATAACAAAACATCATTCCTGATTTAGAAGAGATGAAAGGGACTTTATCTCCAATGTATTCAATTCATTTTCAGTGATATCATTCAAAATCATAATGATAAAGTCACAATCTAATAAAATGGCCAAACAACCCCTGGATCCAAACAATCATCGAAACACACAATAATGGCCAACCATGAAAACCATTTGAGACTACATTTCATAAGATTCATAAAATCAACACAATGTACCAAACATGATTTGGGAAGAAAAAACTATTTAGAAACCCAATGTTTTATGAAATCATTATTTAAAAGGTGCCATATTCATTTGAGGGCACATCCATGTGGGATCCTAGTGCACCCATGGATGTTCCTACATCCAACGTCTCAACAAAAACCAAGATGACATTTCAAAACCAATTCTACATGGACTCCAATTTCAATGAAATAAAATCCAAACATTCACATCATTAGGAGAACACAAAATAATCCCATTAAATCCATAAAAAGCAATTTTAGATCATTTTAAAACAATCATCATGATAAACCATTATCTAACCAAACAAAAGAAACCATAATACATTTGTCAAGAATATACGAAATTTCCCTATTTATGATAAACAAGTAAATCGTAATAAATACCATATTTTTTTTCAATAATTATATAAACAGACCAAACAATTTATAAATTTCTTTTTAAACAACCCAACATGTTTACAGAAACTTTTATTAAAAAGCTAACTGATTCTTAAACTATTTTAATCAAAAATCCAAAAAATAGATAAATAATTTTTTTTCAACCCAAATAGGTTAATAGAAATTTTATAAGAAAATCAATCAATTTACACCCAATTCCCTAAATATCTCAAACAATGATTTCAGACTAGAAAACCCCATGATAATCTATTAAAGATTATTGCATAAGTGTGTGTTACATTTAAAACATTACAAATAAAAAATTTCACATATAAAGAACAAAATTTTCACCAACTCATAAAAACATTACCAAGGAGAATACTTAAAAATTATTTTTAGCAAAACCAATTAACATTGAAAAATTAGAGAAGATTAAGTAAATATAATGTGAAGGTGTGAATCAAGTCAATTATTAAATTAAAGCACTCATGAATTAAATAAGATTAATCGGAATGGAAAATGTGGATTCACCTAACTCAAATATGTGTGAATGTAATGAAACCTTCAAAGAAGTACTAACAATGTACTACATACAAATCAGACATCCTAATAAAAGAGCTAAATGTGTGAAACAGATCCCCAAAGAGTTATAGTTTATCCAAATTATTTAAAGACACAAAAAATGGAACTAAATATACCGAAGAAGGAAGAGGTAATTCAGAGTGGGATAGGGAGTAGGTGGACCACCACTGTTATTGGATTCCAGAGACGAGGGCCAACAAGGGTAGGTCAGACCACTGGGATGCAACAATGGGAGGCGACACAGCAGCTAGGAGGGGACTAGGTTGGAAGAGGTGAGGGAGGGTGAGCTGTTGGCCGGGATAGAGCAGTGAGCTTGGAGGGGTGAGGGGTGAGGTGGGCGTATGTTGGAGTAGAGGGGAGAGGGGCGAGGGGGTCAGCTATTGGAGCATAGGTGTGATGGGATAAGCGGGATGTTCAATGGAGAGGGGGCGGGGGGGGGGGGGTGAGGGGTGATGGGTTCCAGGGTGGGTATAGGGGTGGAGCGTACCGGGAAGGGGGTGGGCGATTATGGTTATTTTTTATTTTTTAAAAATAATAATATTATTAGTGTTAATAATAATAATAATAATAATAATAGTGATTAAAATGACATTAATAAAACTGTAAGAATTCTAATTTCTTATAATATTATTTTACACATATAATAATAATAATAAACTTCTTAATAGTAAAAATATAACATTATAATAAATTTAATAATAATTATTATAACATCATCATTATTATGAAAACAATCTTTAAATTTATTATTTCAAATTTATTTTTTTGTTTTATTTTATTTCCATTTTAATCATCATGATTTATATATTTCAAGTGGATGGAAATCGCACATTCACCTCGGCCGACCTCACGGTACCACCAACCAGGTGGTGCCTGTTCACCGGTATGAAACACATAAAAATGAAAAAACTCAAAAGTTTTAACGATGCATTCGACTCGATCCTCGAAAAGATAACCTAGAGATGAGAAATAATAAAATAAAAATAGATTTAAAAGTTGGGGTGTGACAATTCTACCCACCACATAAACTTTCTACCCCAATAATTTCACCCAGCAGAATGATATATAGAATTTGAATCCATTCTCGATTGAAAAAAATGGGCCACATCACAAAAGAATGGGAGAACACAAGAGGGTTATCCTAACCATGATAAATCAACTAGGGTTGAAATGTAACACCCAAATATACCACCCATGTAAGGGGGAGACACGGGAACTCCCAACCGATCAAAACTATCTTCTATATCATGAGAGAAACAACACATCCTCTAGAACTTGGAACTCTCAACCCAGACCAAAAACCCCCAAAAATAGAGAAAAAATATAGATAAGAACATAAAATCATGAAGTGAACCCTTGTATAAATACAATAATTCATTCATCCAAATGAATTTACATATACAAATTAACACATCCAAACAAGGAATAACCCATACAAGGTGTAATCATATATTCAAAAATGCATGATTCAGAAAACAAAATCAAATAAACAGAACTGTGGGATTACAATAGAACAAGTTTATCACATTCCCCCATTGAATGATGATCTCACAATAACAATAAAACATTAATATAATAGAAACAAAATGAAATATTCATTAAATTTTCCAATCCTAACGTGGAACATACAACCCAGACCTGACATCACACCCACAACAACACCTCACAAGGCTAGAGTATCACCCCAAGACCTATGGCTGAGGATCTGATGGCTGAAGCATCTCTTGCCTCATCATCAGGAACTAGAATAATTGGTTCAAAGAGTCTAACTTTGGTGATTCTTCCTGCAGAACTTTTCTAAATGACACAGATCCCCGTAATAAAGGCACATCTTCAGAGGGATGCATCATGAATGCTTTTTGTGACATAAATATCCATAGTAATGGCACACCATTGAACCATATGAATAACTGGATGCCAGTTCCACTGTAGAGAACTCTTTAGAAATAGGTCTTTCTAATCCACCCTACTCGCCAGATGGGGAACCTTCACGAGCAACTGGATATGTAGGATTGTTATCTATCTATGCTCTGGAGACCACCTCATCTATGATACCCTCATAGAGCATCTTATCAAAACGATGTTCGTTAAAAGGATGGACATTCTCCATGATCTCTAGATAGGGACCCCCAATTAAAAGAGAATCCATCATCTGATCCTACGATGCTACCATTGAATAAAAAGAAACCAGCTCCTTGAATTTGTAAAAATATGCCTTCACCGTCTTTTGGCCTTGTTGAATGTGCACAATTTCTGCCCATTTCTTCATATTCACCACTTTTTTATAAACCATCCCGTGAAGATGGATTTAACGACATTCCATGTCTTTCCAACTCGCATTGATGGCTGGATGAAAAACTCACATTCATCAAATACCAGATCTTTGAACAAACCCCAAATGGAATGCACTCCGACAGCTTCAAGATTTACCAATACCGTGAAGATGTGCTCCAACTATTCAAGACACACTAATTCGTTTAACATACCCTGATAACCATTATGGATATGTAATGTCCAATTGAGACCAAAAACTGGGCATTACTTATTAGAAACTATATGAATGTTTCTAGGTGACATTTTCTGAACATAATATAAAAAAATAGCTAAAACAATTATCAAGACGGAGAAACACTAATGAAAGATCATTCATCCAAAAAAAAAGAATAAAAAGAACAAATATAAACACAGTTAAATGCGTCCCTTTCCAAATCCACCCTTATAAAACAAGTTCCAGCCATTAATATAAAAGAACCACCCATGGAATCCCATGATCAATCACACATGCGACTATCCCTTCAATTTCATTACCAATTTCAGTCAATTACAAATTAGTCAGGGAAAACAATTTTCCTTTTAAATCCCATTTTATCCATCCTTATTGAATTTAAATGAAAGCATCGCCATTTTGAAAATTCAATTTAATTTTCAAAATCACACTAACACCAATCATATCCAAGACAAAACAGATCATACACTAATCTACCGTAGATAGGGACTAATGTCTATGCCCAACTTGGTGACATAGTAGTGAGTCATGCCCCTGGTAAGAAATAACAATAGGATGAAATTAAATCGGGAATGTGGATATCACATGGTTCACTACTCTATATAAAATCACACATGAAACTTCATTGCCTCCATTGTCATCCCTCAATATAAAACAAACCAGAATTAGAAAAGGACAAAATTCCTGTACTACCCCTTGTGACTCAGGGTTCTTAATGAGAGAGGGTTCATGAAGCCCTTCCCATACCTAACTACCGAGTCCCAATAGTCATAATATCCATATACCAGATGACCCAAATAACAATGGACTCCTCTGATAGAATTTTTCATGAACTCGTCTCATGTCGACCCTAAACTGGACACACGAGCTGGTCCATGGTCTGTCTGGTGGGGAATTCCTTATCCCCCAATGATGGAACCCATGGATACGAATCAAAATTTAACAACTATGAACATTTTTTCCCATGAACAAATGGTAAACAGATAAATAAAAAGTGAATATATAAATAAAACTAGAAGAAAAAAGCATAACCAACAGTACATACCTCCATGTTACCATATAGGACAACACCAAAAT
This sequence comes from Viscum album, assembly GCA_963277665.1. Taxonomy (NCBI): domain Eukaryota; kingdom Viridiplantae; phylum Streptophyta; class Magnoliopsida; order Santalales; family Viscaceae; genus Viscum; species Viscum album. The sequence continues at coordinate 1,442,422,551 of OY728151.1, read as the reverse complement.
CAGATCCCATCTCGCTTTGAGGGGAATCCCTTACTATTGAATCCTGAAACTAAATAGAGAATTTAGAATGAAGCACCAAAATTATCAGCATGAAAATAAAAAATATCCCTTACCATTCCACCATGAAACATTCCATTAATGATAAATTTGAAATACAGATATTAAATTTGTGTTTTTTACATTTTAATAAAAAAACAATCATTTCTCCATTTTAAAGACCAACACAATGATATATAATTCTCCAAAAATAACTTCTATTTGAAAAATAAAAATAAAATATGTCATAAAAACCCATAGAGAAAAAAATAGGTAAATAATTAAAATATTAAAGAAACTAGTGCAATAAAAAGTAAAAAATAAATTCAAATTATTAACTAAGAATATGTGACCCTAAACATCCCTACAATACCCATGGACGTACATAGTTTAGAACCACCTATCAGTGTATAGTAGAGATCTTGTGTCTATAACCAATTGGCCTCCATAAAACTAACCAAATCTATTTTCAATGCCCACTGATCCAAATATCCAATCTAGGGGGTACCAACACTTCAAAATGAGGTTGACCCACAACCATCACTTGGTCCTATAAAAGACGCCCATGAACCCATGGTGGTAGTAATACTGTGCAATTAAATGACACTCACATGTGTGAGTCAACTCATTGGTCATCACTGTACTTTCCTACCTAAATCACAGATGCTTCATATGCATTCACCCATAAAGGAATACCCAAGATAAGAACGCCCCACATACTAATATATATATATGTACATACATGTATAGCCAAAAAGTGCCAACAAGTCCATCACATCATGTCAATATTGATACCATTTTCTAAAAACTTTTAAATCTCTATCTAGGAACACACAACATCTAAACAAAAACCTCTCTAAATGTTAACACAACATCATCCTTGAGTTGGAATTGCCAAATGGGCCTTTAAGACCAATGTCTCCAATGCATTTTTATTTAAAACAATAATAACTCTAAATGAAAAATTAACTATATTATAAGAATTCGAAATTGACTCTTAAGATTAACATTCTTCGAAACACACACTAAAGGCCCAATGATCACAAACTATGAGATAACACTTCCATCCATTCATAAAATCCACACAAATGACCTAACCTTATAAAGGAAAAAATAGTTTTAGAAAACCAATGTTTTAAGAAAACATAATTTTAAAGGATCCATATTCATTTTAGGTAACTTCCTTTTGTGAATATAGTTCACCCGTGGATGTGCCAAAATCCAGTGACTCTACAATTACCAAGATATCATTTCAAAACCATTTTCACAAGGACTCCAATTTCATTGAAATCGAGAACAACCATTAACATCATTATGAGAACAGAAAATAATCCACATAAATACCTAAAACCCAATTTCAAATCATTTTTAACAAAATTTATATGTTACAACTTTTTCAAACCAAGAAAACCAAACCAAAATACATTTTTTCAAGAATACATTAAATATCTCTATTTCAAAAAAAAGAACCTCCTAAAATGTACCAAAAAATTTATAAAAAAATTATACAAATAGATCAAAAAATTGATAAATAATTATATAATCATCCTAAATAGTTTAAAAACACTTTTATATAAAATTTAACCAGTATCTAAAATATTTCTATATGCAGTCCAAAAAATTCATAAATAATTGTATATGAAACCCAAACTGTTTATAATCAATTTTATAAGAAAAAAAAATTACAAACAATTGCATAAATATATCAAAAAACTTACACAAACTAGAAGACACCATGATAATCTATTAAAGAGATACATTATGGTGTGATTCATGTTTAAAACATTAGCAATGTATCTTTTTACTTTTAATGAAAATTATTCCCAAAAACACATAAAAACATAACTATGGAGGATAGTTCAAACAAATATTAACAAAACCAATAAACATGGAAATTCTATAGAATATAAACCAAAAATAATTTTACGGTCTTAATCAAGTAAATTATTTAACTAATACAATCAATAATTAAATTTTCCTAATCAGAAAGGAAAATGTGGATTTCCCAACCTAAAATATGTCTGAATGCTAAGAAACCATCAACATATGGACAAAAACTGTCCCTCGAAATAATCACACATCCTAATCAATAAGATAAACATGTGAAACACCACCCCAATGAGTTAGGGATTATATAACATAAATAAAAACACAAAAAATGTAAATATATTTTTTGGAAATTTTTCTGGCCAACTGGAGTGGGAGAGGGAGTAGGGGGACTGTTTCCACAACAGGCAGCCAATGTCCTAGGCTGGAGAGGGGATGTTGGGACACCTGGATGTTGGTTCTAGAAGGACACATTGCTACTAAGAGGGGACCAGATTGGAGGAGTCAGTGGGTGGGTACGCTCTTGTCTTTGGTGGAGGGGAAATCTTAGATGGGAGATGGGTGAGGTCATCGGTTTCTAGAGCAGTGGGGTGAGCATGGAGGGGAAAGGGTAGATGGGGTTGGTTTCCAAATCTGAGGGGAAAGGGGTGAGGGGTGAGGGGGTCGACTGTCGTAGTGGAGGGGCCAGCAAGGATGGGTATGGTGGTTAGCTACCAAAGAGAATGGGCGAGGGGGTCTAGGGGGTCTAGGAGCAACGTATAACGGGAAGGGGGGAGATTACGTTTTTTTCATTTTATAACAACTATAATAATAATAATAACAACAACAACAAAATTGAAAATCATAATAAAACAAATACCATTTATATAGTAGTAAATATTAAAATTTATTATAATAAAAATATTACACTAATAATAGTAATAATAATTGTAGTAATAATAATAATATAACATAAAAATAAATTGAATAATTATAATGACAACAACATAATGATTATTTGAACAATATTTTAATTTTTTTTTTCATATTTATAATTTTATTTTATTTTATTTCCATTTTTTCATCATGATTTAATCATATAAAAGGGTGATAAATCACATGTTAACCCAGTCCAACCATGTGATACTTCCAACCGTGTAGTTACCACACACAATTCTGAAACCCATGAAAAATGAAAAACCTCCAAAAATTTAACACCGCCTTCAATTTGATCCTCGAAGAGAGAACGTGAAGCCGATAAATAATAAAATTAAAATAAATATGAATGTTAGGGTGTGAAAAAGACTAATACGATATGGATGACATCTTTATTTTTAACTTTTACATCCAACAACACACACGCAACATGGTTGGTGGGCTCCCCTAGTAGCTGTTTAATTGTCCCTACACGGCCTGCCTAGATATCCCACTCTCCATGATGAATATAATTGTGAACCTCATGAGATGTAAACATAACTCTCATGTGATAACATTATATGCGTGCTGGTAATGCCACAAAAAAATTCCATATCAATAATTATGTTGAATACCGAAATATAAAGGATGTAAAATCGCAATTAAAATGATACTCTACAACGTGAGATAACACCCCCATTCATAAATAGATGTCTCCAGACCATACTCTTAAAGTTGTATTTATCAACCTAAACTCCCTTATGAACTCCACCTCTAGACTCAAACCATTCTAAGTAGGGAAAATCAAAAATTGTGAGATGGAATAGAATCAAGTAATACACTGGCTAGTGTTGAGTCCATAAAAATATTACCTCTTACTTTCGATGGTCCATCCTCACACTACCCCATTGTTGGTAAAAAATGATTATATTACTAATCTCTTCCCTATGATGTATTATAGTGTCTTGAGATACAAAACTCTACTAATGAGGGTTCTCTTTCCCAAAAACGCCACATCTACTATCTCAATCACCTTGGCTAGTAGAACTCCAATTACATGACTGATACAGTGTAGAAGATCCCCTTCCCATAATCTGATTCGTTATAGTTTCTCCATAAATACCCATATTTTCGGGGTTCCTACATCACCACAATATATTTCACATCCTACAACAAGATGGGTACTCTATGAGTGGCTAGTGAAATACCTATGAATGTGGTACAACCTACCACAGTGGTAGAGAAGAACTCAGGTAAGATCATATGAAACTGATTCATCGCCTGACCACTAGTGTTTCCATTTATTTAGTCTATATTATCATAGGAACACTTCCTATTATTATAATATTTACCTCATGATAATACATTAGAAAGAAACTATCCTCCACTAGAGTCCTTCATTATGTTCCCTCAGTTATGATATCATAATCCACCACCAAAAAAACTTATTTTTACAAAATATGTTAAACTCGAATATAATATAATATTTACGGTCTTATAAGAAATTCTTTTCTATAGACTTATTATCCCCATACATCAGGGGATAAATTCATTGCAAGTTAGTATTTTGACCAATATTGTTCAACATGTGCATACTCCCATGAGTCAATCACATGAATGAAACTTCCCTCTCTTGTCTTAGTGTCTCTAGATAAATTTGTTTCATGATCTTATCCAAAGTTTCCTTCCATAACATACCATCTTCATGCCCAGTCTGAGGCCAAACATCCCACTTGTTATTAACTAATCATAATGACATATAATCATCCCACATTACCCTATTCTCATTTGGTATCTCAAAATGATAAATTATAGCCTATATAGTCATAATCCAAAACTAAAGCACCATAGGTAAACCCAATCCCATAAATGATTAAGGGTGATGTTGTTGGAACTCCCATGATAGATCATACATACACATTGAACCCATATTTGTCTCTCTATCACTAATAATAATGAATTGAACACACATTCAATTAAACTACTCTCCATCACCTTCACTATGAACTGTAGATTTAGTATTTTCTATTATTGGTGGATAATTTCTATCTATAATCTTTGTTCATACTATCAAAAAGAGTCAAAATGTTGACATATCTATTCAATACAAAAAACACTTCTCAAGAATCATTTACAACCATAACACATTTTTTAAGCGTAATTTACATAGATCCATAACAAATCATTCCACCTTTCTCTACCAAATGGTCAAAACTGAAGCACTATCAACACCTTTAACCACCATACATCTAGTTCATTATTAAAAAATTTTAAAAACATAATAAGTTTCACATTTTTCAACAAACACCCAATTATTAACTTTTTGTATCATTTTACACCATTCAAATTCACATTCAGAACCATTATTGTTCAATTTCATTGGAATGAATAACTATTAAATTTCAACAACTTACTCAAAAAAAAAATTCTCATGATGTTTTCCTAACATGAATATTTTCACATAATAAATTGGTGTTCCTAGATGATGCATTAATAACCATCTATTGTTCTATATATGGTCACAAGTCAAATTTCAAAATATCTCAAAAATAATAATCTCATCTGAAGACGAGTGTATCACTCAAAGTGATGTAATATACAACTGTAAAATCACACATATATAAATAAAATCCTACACTAGATACTTGGGTCCCCCCCATGTATATGGGTTATCTAATCTGATGCACGAGGTCATATTAAAGGTTTTACTTTTCCTAGTATCTTATCTTCCTTTTCTAAATATGAAGACAAAATAAAATAAAGGAAACTCTATTTGATACCACATTGTAACAACCCTACCTAGGTTCAACATATAGGTTCCCAAGATAGTCAGTCATAGGACCTCAAGCAAGCCACCATGTAAGCCAAATGATACATACTAGCAGTGAGGTGTGACGGTCGACCATTGGGAGACAATACCCTCTTCATCAAAGTAAAAAAATAGTTTAAATAAAAATAAATAGCCAATGTATTTACCAATATCTATAATAATAGAAATATCATTTGATGACCAAAATATGATTACAGCATCTAAAACTAATGTAATAGATATTTCATGTCAAATACGTGTCATGTGTCAACTGAAAAAAGCCAAAAATATAGACATTGAAACTCCAATGTGGGCCTCGATAGCTTTTTTGGAACCCTCCTCTATGATACACCCCATCATAGCCTTATAATAGAGGTATCTTTCCATTTTCCTATATTGAAAACATGAATTCCATTCAATTACCATTCAGATAGCCCACGCAGGGGAGAGTATCAATCAGTAGTCCACCACCAACAGTGTCTAAAATAATATCCAGTCAATAATACTATATGATGTTATTTAAAAAACAAATTACAATCAATATTTTAAATAGTTTACATTTAGGATTATTATTTATTTGACCATATAATCCTCAGGTTCCCAATGACACCTGAACCCCCAATAACTGCTACATCCCATGCTAGAGTCTGAACCATATGACATTGGTATTTCACGATTCATTACAAAATGAGGACTATCATTATCCACCTCATTAAATTTCAGATCATGATCAATTGGAAGTGTAGTCCAATTAAAATAACATTGGAGTAGAACATCGTGCCTAACACCCCATGGTTATTTGGAGCCTTAGTCCCCTCCCCACTAATTCTATAATGTATGGATTTTATGAGCCTCGTTCACTATCCCTTACAGATATATGAAATATATTTATTTGGATCCTTAGATCATGTCCCAGTCATTTCTATCACATATTGTTATTTTGAGCCTCATTCAATGGAACACACAAGTATAAAAATCAATCACACATATATCACATATATCACATCAATCAAGGTTAATAAAAATTATCCCTCTAATCACATTTCACATCATGATATAACAGTTAAACTATGAAAAATCTTGATTTAATAATTTAATGAAATGGAATAATATTATCAATGTTCTATTAAACCATTTTTCAACATTTAATTCATATAACCCATTAATCCATTAAGGACAATTATAAAATCTCATATTTATCATTGTTAATAAATTTGTAATCACATTAATATACCTATTACACAATCCAAATGTCCCATGAATTTTGTAATCAAAAAATGGAATTTAATAATTAATTTATTAATTAATATAGTTCCACTAATTTGAAAATCATAATTACCTAATTCAATTTTCCCATGTTCAAATCATATCATATTACAGTGTTAACTCAACTAATCAATTCCAGGATTCTATACATTAGTTATCAAATTAATTAATACAATTAAATATTAAATTGTCAAAATAAAAGTTCAAATTTCTTAATTCATATATGAAATTGTAATTTGATACTTTGTGAACTGAGTTTAGACAAAAAAGCTCATAATTAATGATGAACGATTGCCATCATAAATCCCCAATTGTTACGGAACAATCAATATAATGATGATGAAAAAGATGAAAATACAAAAACTAGATCAAATTTCAAGTTCCAAAATCAAATATATTATATCTATAAAAATCTAGATTTAGATGCACCATCGATGGTGGAAACACCCCATCAACGAATGTGATAAAGATAGGAAAGAGTGAGGAAACCAATCGAGATTAGATTCCCATACTATAATAGGTGAAGATCGTCTTTCCAAGATTACATTAATCATGAATGGGGTTTTGGATAATTATTAATTCATGAAAATGATTCCAAAAAACTGATTATTTCTTTATGTTCTAGTTGGGTTTAATTTTATTTAATTATAGTGTTTGTGGAATCTTTAATCTAAATGGTGGTGGGGTAATATTATCCACAAAATGATTCCTTCCCAGGTCGCTCATTTTCCATCGCTGTGAACCTAAATGTGTTCCTTCTACTAGGGGGAATAATTTTACTAACAAAAGGGTGTATGGTTTTTCATAAAATCATCCAACTGTGCAGTTTTACTCAACATGACATTGGACAGTTTTCAAGGGAAGGTAACACAGATTTGGAAAACTTTGAGCCAACACTTCACTACCAAAAAACCTTCTGACATGTTTTAATTATACCAAAAAAATACTAAGGTAATAAAAAATATATATATATATATACTCAAAACAAGAAAATATAACACCTGATAACAATATTGAGATATCTCTATAAATGTTTGAAATCATATAAAAACATCGGAACACCAATTTCTTTTTTAAAATTTAATAAGAGTTCCCTTCACCTTACTTATATAAGGAAACCAATATATTCTCCCCTTCTCATGTACAATACAATTATTTTTTCAGATTACCTACTAATAGTAACTGCTTTATTTACTCCATAGATACTAGTGTCCTTGATGTCATTAAAATAAAAAATTTGGAATGCTATTGGTTAACAATAATGATGATTTCTGAAGAAGGTATACTGTTTTTAACTTCATGTTTTTATTTTAAATATTCATCAAACTCCTCAAAATATATTCCAAATATAGTAATATAATAACACCAGTTTTTACTATATATAGTTATTTTATTAGTGTAATTTAATAACATATATCTGTTCCACTTAAACTAATTAGGATACCAAATCAGCATTCTTGTGTTTGGAAGAGTATTATCTAACAAACATATATGATTATTCATTATCACAACCTATCATGGAAGGATATAGTGACAAATTTATTTTTTTAAATGATATTTATGATATTAATATATATCTATAATTATAATACCATATATATCTTCTTACTTCCCTTCCTATTGGAAATTAATAAGGTTTCTTGTGTTGAGGTTGGACTTCCGCATCCCGAACAAATTTGGTTAGTTTTTTTTATTTTGTTTAACCTGGATGGTAAGAGGAATATATTAAATCAATAAAGTTTATATTTTTATCATTATTATTCGTTTTTAATTATGATATCAAATATTAATTTTTTAACATTCCATTACATGGGTGATATAATAATGTTTCTTGTGTGTATGACAGACTTTCGCCTCATGAAGAAATGTGATTTGTTTTACACATACTTTTTATGTGGAAGGTAATAATTATCAATTTAAATAAAACATATATGATATGTGTGACATAAACATTATTCAATAATTTTAATATGTTATTTAAAATCTTTTCCACTAATCATTTGTGAAAATGGAAATAGTTTTCATGCTTACATACAACCTAACATTAATATAAACTCAGTTTTGAAATTTCAATCTATAAAATTTATAGATTACTACAAATAATTTTTTAATGAATATATAATACATTTATATCATTGTTAAAAAATTTCTTATTATATAACTATGATTAATATAAGAGGATAAATAATAAAAAAACAAAATATACACTAAAAACAATGCAATTATTTCCTAAATCCTAACATTAACCTGGAATTGTTAATAAACTTGTTATAAAATGCCACATATGAATCTTATATGGTATGATAAATATATATATAGATATGAATTTTTCAATAATATATGTATAATAAGCATATATGAATTATAATATATGTTTGAAGATATACAAATGTAGTCAAGGCATAATGTAAGGTATTTTTTTCCCCACATTTATATCGGTGAGATACATGCCATATTCAACACATATGTATGTTTTGGATATTATACCCAAGAAGGAATTTGATATTTCAACCTCAAACAATTATGTATATTTAAATATTATTTTTATTATCTATCGTTCATGGTGTTTATGGTTTAAATAACATAATTGCAGTAAGGTATTTTTCTCAGATTTCCATTATTGTGACATTAGTCATATTATGAACCTACATTATTTTATGTTGTAATTATATGACCTATTTGACATGATATATAATGATTGTATTTTTTTATGATATCAGTTTCATTATTTAATAATATTCATCTATGAGGCTTATAACTCATTGATACTAATGTGGTAATGTTATTATGATAGAATAAAATTGTTTATCAAGATTTCTTAGGATTATTATTTTGATAACGAAATATTATTATCCATATCTCTAAAAACACATTAATTTTCTTGTCCTATGTTTTTATTGTCTGAATATCTGATTTCACTTCATTTTTCACTATTGAGGCTCTCAAGTTTTCAAAATAATATTTATAAAAATACATCCTTATTATCTATTGGTTTGAAACCCCTTTTTTCATCGAATGCCATGTTTTCCAAAAATGTTATCAAACATTCTTTTATCATTATTAAATTTATTTTCATATAAATTTTTACACATTTTTAATGTTTAAATTTTTTGGGGATGAATTGTCATGTCATTTTTGAAAGAATTCCCATTTTGAATTTAAAAAATGTTAATGGAATTTTTGTTTAAATGTTTATGATGTGAGAGGAATTTTCCACCAAAATCATCAATGTGTTCTAATATATTCCTACACGGTTTCAAATTTAATTTTAAAATTAATAAATTTCCAAAATATTTTACTAATATTTTGTTATTTTCAATATTCATAAATATATTGTCCTCAACAAATGTTTGAAATGACTTTTAAAGCAACATTTACCTCTTTCCAATGGAATTTTCAATGAAATGGTATTTGAAAATTTTTTACCATTTAAAATAGTCTTCAAAATGTAATAGATATTATCCTCAATAAAACATCCAAGTGATGATTCAAAATAATTTTCCATCTAATATGAAAACCTTTTCTGTTACATATGATTCACAATGGTTAATATTTATGTATTCAATCCATATTCATTCTCTATTGTTTTAATGTATATTATCATTACATTTCTATGAATCATAATTATTTTCAATGGTTTGTGCTATGGTGAATTGATGAAATGTTTATGAAATCCATTTTCATTACATGGTTAATGATGTAATGATATAATGAATGTTTTATGATTTGGTCACACACATAAGTGTGATTTTAATTTTGAGAACAATGGTACAAATATCTTCCGCCGATGAATTTCGCAAAGAATTATATCTCATGAGGTAATGTTTGGAATCTTGTTAATGAGATTGATCTAATATGGTAAACATGTGTGTCATAATCAACAATGGTAAATATGTGTGTCATGATCGACAATTAAAAAATTGGTCATAAGACCACATCCACAATGTTGATGGTCCTAGTAATTAACTTTGATATTTTAAATTAGTTTCTATATTTATGATGGTTCCACACTTTTATGAAATTTTGATATGTTTCATGACATATTTATGAAGATTTATCCTGATATTGGGCCTTTTTTAAAGGAAAATGTTTTATGCCATGAATCATATTTATGATCTATGAGAGGGTGGGTAGGAACATAGTAATTTATGTTCTAGATGACAATCACTTACTATTATATTCTACTCTCATAAGTTCATAGATTGATATCACATATGTTTTCATTATAGTGTATCTGATCTCACACTTCCTTATGGATTCTTCTATAGTTTATGATGAATGGTTTAGGTAGGGTATTCTTAATATGAAAAATATATTTCAATATCGGCATTTCATACTTTGATGATCTTTCATGAAATAATAATATTGAGTTTTTACAAAAAAAATGAAACTAATATATTATGTTCCCAAGGAGTGTGTTTATGAAATTTATAGAAAATTCATATATATACATGTGATATTTATGTATGAATAGTCCATGTAATTACTATAAATGATGCAATAATTGATTCCCTTTTAGTAGCATTCACATATAAACTGTACTTGATATCCCATTAATTTCATTCCTTTATATCACCTGACATAACTACTGGAGATGAGTGAGAATATTAGGGGAGTCATAATACCTATGTATTTAATGAAATTGAATAAAAATTGATGATAAGAAGATAAATTATACATATAGTGCATTATATACATGTGTTGTTTATTTATCATTATCCACATTGTTTACTCCCTATAGCGGATCAGCATGACGTGAGGATTACATCACATAATTCTTCCACTCATATAATATTACTATGCAGAAGAACATATTCCACTTGTGGATGATATGTCCAATTAATTTATCTTCAATGAATACTTTTTGTCACTGTGTAATTTACTAGTGGAGTTGGTAATTTCAATTTTAATATCAAATAAAAAATAATTTTTAGTAAGTTATATAGTTTAACATTTTAAAATAATTGGTTTTGATTAAATAATTACAGTAATCTAATAATTTCCTTTAGAGAGTGCCAAAAGCGACTGATAAAGGCATTTAGGGACCACCTTGAGCCCACATATGGTGGTTTTAATTGTTCTATAAGTAAATACAAAATATGACTTCCTAATGTGGCCCCTAAATACCCCCATTAAAACACCCACTTTTCTAGTGTTGTTTTATGTTTACTACAAAGGGAGACAAATGGGGGATGATGTGGAGGGAGCTAAACCTTCATCCCTGGACATGGAAGATATGTGGACACTAGAGAGAAGGCTTATAGTGACAGACATTTAAGTTCATGGTGGAATGTCATGAAAATGATTTGAGGACCACACAGAATTGTATGGGGTAGCTAGATGATGATCGGTTGGTGTCAGGGGTGATCATGGGTTGGGTGTCAGTGATGGCACGATGAAAGGGGTGATGGGGGGGAATGTTGTAGTTGTTGTATCGGGGAAGAAAACCCAGGAGGTGGGACAATTCATATCCAATTTTATATAATTATTATAGGCTTCATGTGGCGGCTACTAGTACTTCCATTAGCGACTAGAAATGGTGGTCTCCCACTCCCCCCATGTAAAATCCAAAATTTCTAGTAATAGTAAATGTGTCGCACTATTATATCGAACTCTAATTTACCTTACAAAAAGAATCATAATACTCTATCACATGAGTATCTTTTTGGAAATGATCCTTGAAACCTCTCTTCATAGTCAAAATATTGTTTCTTCTCCAATAAATACATTTTTCTAATGTATGAAATGGGATAGAAACCCACATTAACTTGTCGTTCCTTTATTTGTTGTGTGATTTTATTATTAATCTAAAATGTGTCCCTAAAAATAGCAACTCATTGTCTCAAAAGTTATAGAATGATATCTATAGACAAAAATTTCCTATTATTTATATATTTTCCAACCCATTTCTTACAGAACAACTCCATTATACTAGGAGGCACCATCAGATATAGATGATAGGAACCCCATACATTGAGTTTGGTTTCAATGTTAATGATAGAAGTCATTCAGTACATAATATTCCATTAATGATTTTAATTTTTCTCAGACAATGTAATCATTTTCTATTATTTATTTTCTTATTATGTAGTCGATCTCACAACAAAAAATGACTTAATAGAGTAAATTCATCATGATTTTCATTAGTTTTTCGGCCTATTATTTTCATTGTATCTTATCGAACATAAAATACATGAAATAATAAATAATTAATAATTGAAATTAATTAACTATATAGTCTTGAACATCTAATAGTTGGCGGTTTATTTCAATAGTATTGATTAAGCATTACCTTTGGGTATCCAACAAGAATCTCTTCAAAACTCAAATGGCAGTTGTGAATTGGTCTAGAGATTCAACTTCACATAGATGATAACACCTCATCCAGTCACAGTACATGTCCTAAAAAATCATCGTTAATATTAAAAACATACTCAGATGCATTTTTCAGTATGAGTTTGACGATGTTCCAATTGTGTATCTAGCTAGTCGAGGTCATGATGGATTTATTTAAAGTACATTAATAATAATAATATTAATGATAAAATAATTTTATTGTATTGGCCATTCAGGTTATTCCAACTATTTTTAAAAGGTTGTTTTTTATGAAAACTATTGATTTTAATGTTGGCCTGGATGACATGCTTTTGACATTTTGGCTAATTTTCAATTTTTTTCATGTTTTCCTTTTTGTGGCCACATCCACTCATATGTCTCACATCAGATTATATGAAAGAAAACATTTTATATAGTGATAAAATTTAATTATTTTGTTATATATCTAGAGTTTTAGAAATTTATCTACTTGGAGGTTACTATTTGGATTATCATAGTCAAATTAGAATTTATTGTCTCATTTGAAATAGATGGAAATGGTCTCTAGCCATAATGTTAGGCTAAATAAAGATTTTTTTTAAAAAAATATGATTTTCTAATTTTAATACATACATAACCAGAAATGATTTATATAATTTTTTTAAATGGTTATTGCATGACATTATATCTTCTCGTCAATGCGTTGTAGGATCCATTGGGACAAAAATGATAAAAACTAATCAATTTAATGAAACATAATTTGTCATTATCACAATAAATTCTCACAATCACTCTAATAAAAATTGATCATATTTGGGAATTCCCCAAAGCTGATGGGTAAGAGATTTTTATTTTTTTTCACCAAATCGACTAAACATTATTGTAATAGGTGATCCAATCTTCTGTAATTGTCCAGGGATATCTCATGAATTAATTATGAAAAAAATTAACATGACATATTATATCATTCAAATATATTTTTAATCAACTATAGCTTATTTCTGACAATTGATTCTCAGATAATAAAATGTTGAACCCCACTTCATCATCCATGCATGTTTTAACAATCATGGAAGATGTCAATTTTGTAATCGAGGATCTAGTTTGGAGGTCCTAAAATTAATTCAACATGAATATGATCATTATAATATTATCCCATTGATCCCTAATAGATATTAAATATTGAACAATTCTTTCATGACTCAATCCAATATGTTCTGACCCATAACAACCCCAAAACCATACCTAATAGGTAAGGGGTTGGCGACCAGAATTGAGTTGGAATATCCCAAAATTTGGATGAATTATCATAAAGATACTATAAACATTCCCACATCTACAATCCAATATAATTATAAAATGTAATTCAGCTTAATCAATTGTTTCATAAATCTAAGATCCCACAATAGAGTATGATTGTAGAGTTCTAAAAGTGGGAAAGGGGCCAAATAAAATTCCATCTGAAATATATGAAGATTAAAACATTTCCATGTGGAAGAATAAAATCGTATTCATGCTCCTGGAAAGAAACATGTCTTGAAAAAATCCACATACACTCCACCCACTCCCCTTCCTACTAGGACACTGTTAAATCATCCGTCATTTGTATAAGACACAACACATGCAGCAAAAATCCCACACATGGGAGATTATATCAATACACATAAGGAAGACCATGTAAAAATAAAAATGATGGTCCAATTATAGAAATATAAATACATGTTATAATTATAAATGCATAAAATAAACAACAAGATATACTCTGGAATGAAACCACACCATTAGGAGGACATATCAAAATGCAAGCCCCATGACTTTTCTCAAAGAAAAGATCGTCCTGAGGGAATCCATTCCATGTGTCATGCTATCATTAGAGAAACTATATAGTGTGGTCATGGTAATTGGGATATGCTGATGAAATCTCAAAACTTCATGTATAACCTAATGCATTGATAGGGTGTTACGAACAATTCCACAAGGGGACAACTTAATCCAAATCTAGATCAACCCTTTAAGTTGGGGGGTCATATGTCATTGATAGAAAAATATCGACCAATAAAACCCCATTGATGGAGGATCAAAACCCTTTTTAGGGACTTCATGCTAATTAAAATAATCCCATATAGGAAAAAATGATGATTTGGGATCATACTCTATTTTCATGGAGGGATACCACTAATCTGTCCATTCTAATTCACCTCTATTCATCCAGCAACATTATCACTCATTGAATTCACCACCAATCATGAACCAAACCCTTGTTACTGATATATTGAGTCAAATAACACCCTCATAATGTTCAAATATCATTTATTTTTTTAAATAGGTGCAAAAAAACACCAATGATAAATATGCAATCATTGAGTGAATAAATAAAAATTCAACAAAATGTAAGTAATAAACCTCTTAAATTGATTGTTTGGAATCCTTCTATTATCATATAATATTATTAATGAAGATGATAAAAAAATGATCAAATAAACAATTCCACTATTTTAATTCTACAAATGATTCATGTAACAATAAAATTCGGTGAATTGATCTACGTTCGTTAATGAATAAGACATGAGATGAAAATTTTAAAAAAAAACACCATACCTAGAGTTTGGATAGACTATTGATTTATAATGTTTGTTTTTATATCATTGATGAAGTAAAAGAGCTCAATTGGAACAAAAATATATAGTTTGATCCTATTACATCATTGTTTAATGAGAAAGCTCTCAAACAGTGGTCTCAATCCCTTTGGTTTAGCATCTTACCTTTCGTAGATCCAATAAATATTCATTTAAATGAGAAAATCATCCATGTTTCTAGATAAATTAAATTAATAATTATTTAATTTATTTACTCATTCAGTTCCTTGATTTCATTATCATAAATGGCATATTTTAACAATTTTTATATCCCACATAGGTTAAAAACCATTTTTTGAACTCAACGACACCCTCTAATTTTTGGTCTGGCAGCCATTTGTGTTTTCGTCCAATTTGTTAAGGAAAACATTAACATGGGTAATTTAATATAGTTAACATATTTGAATCATTTATTCTCAACATAATGCGCCTTATAATCGCACACCATCTCAATGTGTGGACGTTAAAATAATCCGTATAATATCCCCAAAACACAATGATAATTTGATTTGTTACATTCTTCAGATCATTTGGCATTTATTCATCAAAAGAGAAAAACCTACTAAATATTTGAGGTTAGTAGAATCACATATAGGACTTCTTATCCAAGGTCCCCTCTTAAATATTCTCATGGTACCACAAAAAGTGAACAAGGGGATTCAAATACCTACAAAGGATATTCTCTTTCCAATCATTGAACTCCATTAGGTACTCTACAAAGGTATATTCGTCCTAGATGTCCATATCTCCCCTATTGATAGAGTTTGAAGGGTCATTAATGTACCTCGATAGTTATGTCACATTGAAGATTTAGTGTACCTGGTCGAACAATGTTTGTATAAATATGTAGTACTCTACCACTCCAATGATAGAAAGTATCTAGAAGGGACCAATGAATATCAAATATAACTTACCACCGTTGCCAAATCTTCTCAATCCATATTGAGTTGAGAGTCTCAGAAACCCATTTTCTCCCTTATTGAAGTCACGAGTTATTAATTTTCGGCATGTATAAAATTTTTTATGGCTTGGATATGTCCTCACCTACTCATGGATGATCTTTCGTTTCTTTATAGAAGCTCACACCAACTAATGGCCCATGAGGGTCGAATTGCGTGGAATATTCCAACAATGATGATGCCAATAGGGTATCTCCTAAAATTCCTCATATGGCATGAATCCAATGGTTTAATGATATATGTTTTGTATGTATACTCCACCAATGGTAGATGATCCTCCCAACTATGGACAAAGTCCTACATAAAAGCCCGCATGATGTACTCCAGATCCTAAATAATCTATATTGCCTGGATGTTATTTTGGGAGTGAAATATTGTTTTCAAAAGAAAATGTTTCCCATATTACCCTTTATATCCTCTCCAAAATTGAGATTTGAAGTGAGAATTATGGTCAGTGACGATCATCGAGGGAACTCAATAGAGTCTTTTTATCACCTACACATAGAGGTTTCCCATGATCTCTACTCAACTCATCTTTTAAATAGCTAGGATGTGGTTCAACAAGTTGAGTAGGACTATTATCACTAATATTTCATCATGTACTATAGATATTGGTGGAAATAACACCATGATGTCCATTGAAATCCCATACCACGTCCACTACATCACCTTATTGGGATTGGATAAACTGATTAGAAACTGGTGCTCAACCGTAACCTACTAAATGTTGAGGGATAAATAGTTAAATTCAGAAACTACTTACATCATACCAGGCCTCTAAAATGGATGTTATAGGTACGACTACATTATTATCACACCTTGATGTACTTCCATTGGTGATGTAGAAATCTCTAACAACACCTCCTCCTACAATTTCAATTATTCCATTATATGTCCATTGAAAATTATATTGTACTCCCTAACATGATAATATCCATTAGATGTATGTCCATAGGTCATAGAAATACAGAAGGACTAATAGTTGGTATATCCACAATTAGAATACCTATAATTTTGTAAAATTAGTGGGGTAACAAATTTTGATTAAAAATATTAATAACAATCATATTCCACACATGATATTGTCTATGACAACAAATGTTAATAGGATATCCTACTAAGTCAGTGTTCAATGACATTACCCTACCAACTAGTATATTTAATCAAAATTTTGTATTCCTAGATGAAATCTATCCATCCCCTCTATCTCAAGTTCAGATACATCTATGAAAAGATATACTTGAGATACTTGTGGCCGAAGTAAATGGAAACCCACATTCTAATCAGGTATTTTCACCACATCATCAATGCGAACACTAAAGATTATAATCTAAGATAATGGGTTGTGTTGTTATTATTAGGTGTCCATAAATAGTATGAACTATATGAAATAAATTCTTACCACTGCATCAGAGAACAAACCACATCTAGTCTCTGATGCGTCATAGAACACTATGTACTTGACACCCTCCTCTGAATATCTCATGATGGGATCACTAATGAACATATTTCATAGCTTCTCAAATCATTTTTGGAACATTTCCATCCACAAAAGTGGTCTCCCTTTATGGTTAATGTATTTCAAGGTTGAATTAACTCAAGAGAGGTTTTATATAATCCACTAATAGCTCTATACAATCTCAATGAATTGTCTCTCCTTTATAACACTCTTAGGTGCCTCCCAGGTATGAAATTCCTCATCCAATGTAGGATCCTCTCCCACTATAGAACCTAATATGATGGGTCCCAATAAATAGACCTATCTAATCAAAAATAGACAAATTGAGTTTTCTATAATGATGGTTCGCTCAAATTTTTTCTAGGACTATCATCATATCTGTCATGTGCTACCCCTTGGACGCTGAATACAATAAGATCTCTTCAATAATGTAATCCATGAACTATTGTAGGATGGAAATGAAGATCCATTTAATGATTATCATGAGATAAAATGTGGAATTATTCACCCCTAAATGCATCACAGTGTACAAATACATACCATAGCTGAATTTGAATGCCATATTTAGTATATCATTATCTCGTACTTGTAGCTAGTGACAACCGGATATGAGGTAAACCTTATAGAACCATAATTCCCCTTAGGAACTGATATAATAGGATATAAATATATGGTAGTGGATGCTTTTTTCTTTGTGGTCACCATATTCAAGAACTGGTAATCCACCCATAACATGAATCACCCTTATTCCTTCATGGTTGACAACATTAGGTCTACCCAAGGAGAAACATTGGGTCTCACAAATCCTGTATCATGTAAGTCATCCAACATCACCCTCATCTCTAAATGTATTATGGGAGATATAAAATTTGTGTGTATAAATCAATTTCATCTTTTTTACATGTTTATGTACATGTTCATCTCTCAGTAGGGAGGTAAACCGCGTACGACTTCTAGAATGAAAACCTCATACTTTACCACCATTGTAGTAATCTAACATCCAAAATAATCCACTACTCCCAAATTCATATAATCTAACTGGTGAGTAGTCAGTTTCACTTTCATATGCCTATTATAATCCTTCTGTACAATGGTTTAATTTTCTTTTATAATGGAAAACAAAAATTTTTGACTACAAACTCAACACATTCTCAGGAAAAAATATCCAATATGGAGGTGAAATGTGGAAAACTAGACCTATCCTAATAGAACTTCTTGGGGCGTCAATTATTCTGTGATGTGTCCCCATTCAAAACACACATCTCGAGGATTCATGTTTCACTATCAGCATTAGTTGCAACAATTGAGTCACCATCTATGAGAGCCTCTAACTACAAGGGTTGAGCCAATGGATGAACTAGAATGTCCTTGTCTTGAACAAGGGAAGTCTCATGGATAGAATGACTAACACCTATGTCTATATGTACTATAGATAAAGTAGAGAAATACATAGATCATATCTCAAATAATCCATAGATCCTAGAGGCAATAAGAATCCATAGTGTCCATCTTTCCTCATAACTATACATCAGCTTCCTAATACTAGAGAAAATGGGCTAGGGGTGTTGTTGGTAAAATGAAGAACCTACAACCACTCCTACTACCATTTTGTCCCCTCTTCCATGTCATACATCCAATAGAACCCCTTCATCCATCATCTATCTCTATCACGGAGGCCCCTCAATTGTCTTGTGATTACCTGTATGATGGGAGAAACACTTTCTCTCCCTTGGTATATTTGAACAACCTTCAGATTGATGCACCACTGAAACTATGTACTGGGATCACCTCTTGATGCATATGAAATGCATAGATCTCTCTGATGATCATCAACTACCTTCTTCAGAGGTCAGAATTACTCAGTTACCACTACTTGCTCCCACAACTGGTGCCTTCTCATTAAGAATCCTCTCCACTATGATGTCTCACTCAAGTATCCTAACAATGTTAGGAATGAAATGGAATACCTGTTAGACCCTAATGTCCCAGCCCAAGACATTATCAATGTTATGAACACATAAGAACATATAAAACACTACAGAGTAATATGATAAATCAGTAAGCAATGTTTTGTACTACGCCATAGTCAATCTACCCTACTACAAATTTAGACGCCACTGTATGTGTACAGATCAGAAAGTGTCAATATAGAAATCATCCCAGAATATGTTCCCAATATTTGGCTAGGATATAGGTGTCTAATATGTGATATAGTCACGTTGTTTCATCATAACCAAATAGAAATGCGATAAAGACTCACCATAAGTACCGCCATTTGATCTTCATACATCCTCAGAGGGGGGAATGGACGAGTAAGTACCTCCATCCATTCCTCATCGACCTTGGGGTCTGGCTCAACCCAAAATCTGGGAGGTTGATGCCTCTAAATATCAGTCAATTAAATTAGAATATTTTTATTCTCAATTGGTAATACTAGAAGTACATGTGTCTCTACATGTGGTGTTATAGCCGGTAAAACTCCTAGAGCGACTATCTCTAGTAAATGAACTAATATGAATGCCTCTCTTCTAGGAATATCATCCCCTGTGAAAACTTTTTTAATATTGGAAGGTTGTATTCATAGAGTCATACTGAAAAAAACAAGAACTAAAACAATAAAATGATTATATATAGGGAGATGAATAAATAATTAAATGGAGAAAATGACCATTCTAATTTGATTCAGGAACAATTTTCTTTTCAACAAATTTCTACATATACAATGTCGATTGAAATGTGATCAGAGTTTAGTGTATGGAAACATCGACCACCATAACAGTAGTAGAGTCCCAGGACTGAAATCTGAACTCGAAACACTGAACATTTTATCCCCAAAACTCTCTCACCGACTCATGTCCTATGGAATAACCTACCTCTCTAATACCACTCTCTCATGACCCGACCCACCATGGTCTGACTCGTGTCTACGTTAAGACCAACTCTAATATGGCATGGGACAGTGACCTATTACAAGTATGCATATCCTCCAAATGGGGGGAATTAGACTAATGTATCGGCACACATGAACACATCTACATGCACACAAAATTATGAAATCTAAAAAACTAGAATAATGCATGAAAACAACAATGATCCCACAATAAAGTATGTTATTAATGTACATACCATGAAAAAAGAGGCCATATAAAATCCCAATAGAAAGTGGTGAATATTCCATCCTACACCAATGGAAAGAATATATTTCAAACGAATGCTCTCATTGAACACCTCATTCTTAAAATTTCCATATTTACACTGCCCACTCCCTTCCCACCTTGTAAACCATCAAATGGGGTGTTGTCTTCATATATCAAGACACGTGAATACATTGACCATTTAGGGGCGAGTATAACAATAATATATATGATAAGACAAAAAACTAAACAAAAATAACCATACATCCTCAGATAAATAATAGATATAACAATCAATGTATGTAACACCCTATGATTTCATAGTATGTTATCTATTTGATGTAATTCAATAGCTTCTTCCACATGCCATAGGAAGTTCAAATGCCCCACGACATACCCAACTAGTCGTTCAAAAAGTGGTTATGAATATTATTAACTGCATTTTGAATTTTTTATACTCCATATGATTATAACATCCATATTATGTGTTTCGTAGACATAATATAAGAAAAAATTAACTTTTCATATAGAAGAAGTATTTTTCATAAAATCAAATTTTATCTAATTTTATTGGATAACACTTTTTAAAGCCTATATTTGACACTTTTATATATATCCAATCTGATAAAATAAACTTCATTTTTTATAACTGTGACATAAAAATTTAGTTTGGAAAAGTTTTTGATTTTTTTCTGATAACATTCATTTTTATATGAATAGTGAAAATAATAAATTTTAATTGGAAACAACATTTTTATTCAAATTAATTTATAGTGATAATTATAAAATTTAATTGTATTAAAGTGTAATAAGATTATATTTTTATCATTTAATCCAATTTTCAACATTTCATGTAATTTTACATTTATATTAGACATAAACACATATCAATCTTTTGATAGTTTTTTACATATCAAAAACTCGCTTTCTGATTTTGACCATTGGAATTAAATTTAAATAAATTAATTAAACTTATATGTTTTTAATTTGGTAAAATATAATATTTTTTTACTTTGGAATATTTAAATTATAATTGGGTGAAAATTTCATATTTTTCTGAAAACATACAATTTTTTATGAATAGTTAAAAACAATACGTTATTGTTTAAAACCGTCTTTTATTTTAAAAATTCATATTTTATTTAAATTTATTTTAATGTCAAAATGGATACATAATAACTATATTTGTTCAATTTAATTCATTGGATTCATTTTATAACATGATTAGATATATTAAATGTTATTTAACTTTTTAACGCCTTTTACCCAGCTTCTAGGAACATTAGAAAATTTGAATAAAATGTAATTTTACCACTTCATTGAATTTAATATAAAAAAATTGAGAGACATGGTCAATATCATTATTTAAAATGATTTTTAGTATGTTGAAAATTATTTTGGGTAAACAGTAACATTTGAATTTTATTTACCACATTTAAAAGTAAATAGGGTAATGAATAGTGAAAATGATATCATAATTAACTAAAACATATCCTAATTATATTAGATAAGTGTATTTATACCAAAATAATCCTTATGAATAAAATATGATCTTTTTTGATCCATTTGGATTATATTAGGACATTTATTATTATATAATTTAAAGAAGTGTTAAAAGTGTTAAATTCAAATTTTAATTACTAAAACATTTTAAATATAAGATTATACATATGATACGTTCGACTATAAATATTCATTAGAAATATAAATTTTTTTCCTACATCATGGTATTTTATTTATAATTTTTAGACATTAGATACCTAAATGTATTTATGAAACAATGATGATGCAGTAATTACTTTATTAATTAATTATTAAAATAATTGAAATTATAAATATCCAAATAAATTAAAATTGAGACATTTGACAAATTCGAAGAATTTTCTAGGTCAAAATGACATGTTAAAGATGATTCAATCAATGTTTTTGAAGAAATAATATTGTTATGACATTCATAAAAACCAAAAACTAAATAGTGCCAAATTTGACATAAATGACTTTTTAAAACGAATACTATATTATAAAATGATATAATATTCCTAAAAATCTATGCTTCGGCCATATGACTTGATAATTTTTAATATGTTAATAATGAACCACTTGGGTTTTGGGTGGATTTTTATAGTATTTTTATTGAAAATTTTATATAATAATAGAAGAAGACATAGTAAATGTTAAACTATTTAACTACGAGTTAAATAAAAAAGATAAGGTTAATATGGTGAGCTAAATAAGACTAATACATATTGGTTGAGAGGATATTGATCCATCCCCACCTTAGAAATAAATAAATTTAGATCCGTTAGAAACTAAAAATGAGTTTATAATTAATTAATATTGAATGCTTTTCCTAAAGTGACCCTCTCCTATCTTATAAAAGGGTACTTCCCTTCTATTAATTTCTCACCTCTAATGCCATTTGGCTCATCCAAACCCTGCTCAAATATCCTCTCAACAACCCTCACATCACCCTAGTGGTATTAAATTGATAAAAATCTAAACAAAGGATACCTCCTGTTTAAATCAAAAGAAGAACTCGAAGAATAGATAATTATTTCATCACCTATGTCCACATTCATTTAATTTTCTAATTCATATTTCATTGTTGTTTCCAGACAAAAAATAATAACTCCATTAACTTATACATACTTTGATGTTCTTATAAAAACAATACAACCATATTCATTATTCAATACATCCTATGAATGAAAAAGTCACCATATGTGTGTACGTATGGCTTAACATCACCGCATCATGGGGTAGTTTGTTATTCAACACTTCATTATTTTGATGGGTATAATAATGAGTATAATTGATGAAAATAATATATATAACATGTTAAAGATTATTTATATATAATATTCCACCAAATTACATATGGTTTCACCATCAATGGTATGATATTGTTGCTCGTGCACACGTACACCTTCTATCTCCACAAAGTAATGAGATTTCATCCCCCATTGTAACCATTCAATAATAATTTTCATTTGATGATTAAAAATATTGTTTAAAAAATTAATATAATTTTGGATATGAATAAAAAACATCTAATCCAGAAAAAACATGACATACTTAAAAAACATATAATGGAAAATTAAACAGGTAACACCCGGAAAAAAGATAGTACTGAAATATTATTAACAAGGAAATATTAGAATATCATATATGATATCATATTTATGTATGTGGTTCAGGTATAATTTTTTAACAAATATTCAAAAATTATACTGGAGGTTAACTTACCCTTGACTAATGAAAATTACTAGGTGAGGTTTAATTTTAAAATATATTTATTTATACGAGGTTTTTTATACCTATGTATCTACTAGGATGTATTTATCATCCACATCTTTCTTTCTTAAATATAGATTTCAAAACTGTATTAATATTTCCTAGATTTTGGGTTAATGTCATTTATACCCTTGTTTGATTTTTTATAAAATGTTTTCAAAGTAATCATTATTTCGTTTTCCAAACGAGGTACTTTATGACCTTTTTGATAAATTAAGGTAATAATGTTTTCTAACATATATGGATGCTGTGGCTATTTTCCACCATTATTACACCTTTGAATCTTCCCTTACAAGCTTATAATAATATTTTTGGAATTAAATTTTTCCCTTTTAATTATGTGACAATTAAATGATTTCAAAATAGAATGAGATATATCTCTAAAATAGTTTTGATTTCATCTATGTAAACATCCTTTGGTCGATTTTACACATGTTTGAAGTTGATTTACTATGATACAATCTTATATATTATATTGAAGGTTTTGTAATGTTTTTGACATTGTATTTGTTATTTTTATACCATTTCATGGTTTATGGTTAATGTATTAACATTTCATATTCTAGTTTTAATACGACTGATTGTGTTATGTTTCAACCTTTTTATATGATGAATGAATTCGACGTAGTATTTGATAGGTGGATCATGCTTTAGCACATCGATGCATCAGTTCATCACATTATACATACTAGTGTATTGGATTAAGGCCTTGATAAAATTTTATTTCTAGTATTGGCACGAGGCCTTCACTATGTTGTTATGATGTCCGGAATTATGCATTCTATCATTATAAAATTAGCTATTGAAATTACATGAGATTATACAAATAGTGAAATATCCATGTGAATAAGTAAATGGAATTATTTGTTTTATCATTGCCATATTATGGTGAAATTTATTTTTAAAAGAATTTTGTTTTTGTATTATACATTGCCTTCAATCACTATGCTTATTTATAAAAGTTTCGGCAATATGGATACCCTTATAGAGCATCTGAGCTCACCCCTTTCAAATTTATTATTTTTCCAGGATTTCAAAAAGTGTATTATGAAGGATATACAGGGTTAAGCTAAGGAAATAATGGGGTTCTCGAGGGATTTTTTTTGTATGTTATAATATGTAAGGTAACATTCGTGTATGTAAAATATTTTCCAATTCTTCTAAATAGATCAGTCCTTTGAGATTTTATATCTCGTAATCATGCCAATGTATTAAAATAATGCACTAGTACCGGGTGTCTAGGGTTAGA
The DNA here is from genome assembly GCA_963277665.1 of Viscum album. Classification (NCBI taxonomy): domain Eukaryota; kingdom Viridiplantae; phylum Streptophyta; class Magnoliopsida; order Santalales; family Viscaceae; genus Viscum; species Viscum album. Next base: position 1,442,396,673 of record OY728151.1, on the reverse strand, counting down.
GAATTATAGTTTGTATTGGAGGATGTTTATCAATAACATTGGAAACTAGATTTAAAAAAATCTGATTATAAAACATTACTATAATATTAAAATTGAATATTATTATAGATGAACTTCCTATAGTTTTTTTAATTTAATGATTTTTTGAATTTTCAAACAAAACATCCATATATGGGTATGATCAAATAGAGAAGACATTGGCATAGATGTACCTAGGATTGAAATAAATTATAAGGAGTTACAGGATTTACCTAGGGTTTCCTGGTAAAAGAAAATAGGTCTCGGACCACTCTTGGTTACGACACTCTTGGGGGATATGCTTAAGATAATTCACATTTTCATTACAAACCATTATGAATTATTTATTATTAAATATGTCAGCAATGTAACCAATGTCATGATTATGAGACTATATCTATCTAAATATTTTATTAATGCATAGAAATTAATAGTTTTTGAATTATACATTGTGATATGATCTAACCTAGTATAGGTCGTCATTGGGAATGTTTCGTATTAGAAGGAATAGTAACTCCAAAAAAATTTAGGAACCAAAAAGAAAGAAGGATCATATCATTCATGGTCTTAAGACAACATTTTAATGGGAAATAGTCTCCCACATATATGCATCATATGAAGACATTATATCATGTTTTAATAATGTAAGTAAATAATTTTCTATGACCTATGGATTTAAAGGGATACCAGAGAAGAAAAGGATTGTAGAAAAAATGATGGATAAAGGGAAGAAGGGAAATAAGGATTTCCCCATATATGATAAATTTGGAACGAATCACACTGGAAAGTGCTTGAAAAGACTAGGTGTTTGTTATAAGTATGGGGAAAGGTTTATCAAAAAAATAATATAATAAGAAAAAATAAAAAACTAATCTTTATTGATTCAACTGTAGTGAAATGGGGAAATTCACCAATAAATGTCATAAGCGTCAATGAAATATAGATAAAAAGAATCAAATGGATCAAGGTCAAGAATAAGTTGTACTACATTCGACGTGGAATAATTAATGTATTTGTGAATATGTATTGATGAATTCTTTCATTTGAGTATTGTATCAATTATGTAGTTGTTATATGAATTATGGAAATAAAAACCTATTGTACTTTAGTTTTATTTTATTAAGTATTTAAGATCGTGTGGTACAAAGAAAAGTGACTCAACAACACGTTAAACTTTTTAGAATGTACATGGTTGAAGGAAAGACAATATTTAATATTGTCCTAATACTGAGGTAGTGATTTTGGAATAAGAGATATTTTATTTGGATAAATTATATTGCATATTATTTACTACCATGGAACCAATTAAGAGTTTGGTTATTCCATAATTTTTGGACTATTCAAATTTTTGGATATAACGAATATTTAAAGTATTCTATAAGGAATAAATAAACATGTACATAATCAATAAGGTTTTAGGGTAATTCACAATGAGACAATGTTTTAAGAGAAAACATGATGAAGGTATTAACATGTTCTTATGTAGATAAAAGAGATCTCCATGTATGATATGTGACCATCCTTATAAATTTTATATTTGGAGTTTGGAAAAAAAATTATTTTTGATTAGTCTAAAGTTTATAATTCATTACGTTAGAAATTGGATACTATTGTTTTAGGTTAAATTTTTTCTTATTATTGTTTTTTAGATTGTTATAAAAAGGTAAACCCAGAGGTCAGGTGAAAACCCATTGTGCCCAGAAAGGATGTGTGACTTGAACCCTCAACAAAAGGGTGATAAGGGTGAATCAAGTACGATTAACCTATGTGATGTCCTAGTTTTTATAATATAGTTTTTTTAAAATTTTATTAAAATAGAAATAGAAATTCATGTTTATAAAAACCTATATTATTATGATAAATATAGTATTCTTGAGTTCTAATAACTTTTTATAGTGATAGAAGATTTTTTGATAGAAATTAGTTAAAATATGGAACTCAACATGTCATGTATTCTTTTTTTTTTATTCTAGGAAAAAATTAATTCTTAAAAAAATGGAAAGGAACGTAAAATGAAAAATGTATTATCTTAACACATTATTTTTTGAACTAATTATATTTTAAATCATCATAGATCAATGGCTTTAAGCCCCTCAATTATCTATTTATTGTTCACCTCATTGTGATTGATGACCTCAATCACTCCCTATATATATTAACATTTTCCTTCAAATTATGAGTCTCTTATTTCCACCAGTCTTCTCATTTTCAAAACCATAATTTTGTGCTGACCTTTTCATTTCCCATATCCATATGATTATAAAATCAATATTATGTTTTTCTTAGAAATAATTTAAGAACAAATACAATTTTTTAGATAAACGAAGTATTTTAAAAAAAATCAATTTTACCGCCATTTAATGGAAAACCATTTTTATGTCCTATGTTTTAGACTTTTATATATTCAAATTGACTAAATAAACTTATTCCTTATAATAGGGACATAAAAATTTAGTTTGGATAATTTTTTTTGTGTTTTTCTACTAACTTTTTTATTTTGATGAATAATGAAAAATAGTTTATTTTAATTAAAAACCTCATTTTTATTCAAAATAATTTATAGTGTTAAATTATAAATTTAAATGGTTTTGAAGTATAATTAGATTATATTTTTATCATTTAATCCAATTTTAGTCATTTGATAAATTTTTTACATTAAAATTGGACATAAACACATATCAATCTTTTAATCATTTTTACTTCTCAAAAACCCGCTTTCTCGTTTTGAAATTGGGAATTAATTTTAATTATTTAATGAAAGATATATTTTTTGAATTTGGTAAAATAGAAATCATTTTTGAATTTGTAATATCAAAATTAGATTTGGGTGAATTTTTGAAATTTTTCTTAAAACATTTAATTATTGATAAATAGTGAAAACACCGAGTTATTATTTAAAACCGAATTTTATTAAAATAATTTTTATTTTAATTTAAATTTATTATAATGGGAAAATAGAAACATAATACTTATATTACTTCAATCTAATTCATTGGTGTATTTTATAATAATATTAGATGTATAAAATTTCAATGAACTTTTTAATGCCTTTTACCCACCTTCTATGAACGTTTGGAAATTGGAAGAAAATGTAATTTTACCACTTCCTTTAATTTAATTTAATAACTCCAAGATACATGGTTGAAATAAGTATGATAATATTTTTCAATAGGATGAATGTAATTTTTGGTGAATTGTCACTTTTGAATTTTATTTACCACGGTTAAAAGTAAATAGGGTAATTAAACGTGAAAATGAGATTAGAATTACACAAAACATGTCCTAATTCAATTGGATAAGTTTATTTAGACCAAAATCCATCTTATCTATAAAATATGATCTTTTTTTATTGACATGGTTTTGACTAGGTCATTTTTTTATTTTATTTAATGAATTGTTAAAATTGTTAAATTAAAATTTTAATAACTAAATCATTTGTAATATAGGATTAAACATAATATAATTTGGACTCTAAATATTAATTAGAAATATAGAAATCTTTCATAAATCATGGAATTTTATTTAAATTTTTTTGACATGAAAACATTAAATTTATTTACGAAACAATGATGATGTGATAATTACCTTATTTATGAAGGATTAAATTATTTTATATTATAAATGTCCAATTAAATGTAAATTATGACTTATGATTCATTACACGAGTTTTCTATATTAATATGACATGTTAGGGTTGATTAAATTATTTTTTTTCAATAAATAATATTATTTTGACTTTCTTAAAAACAAAATATTAAATATTGTCCAAATAGACATAAATGAGTTTTTAAAACTAATAAAATATTATTAAAAGATATAATTTTCATAATTATAAAAAAGCTTGATTAAAGGACATATATAAGTCTAGATTGTTCATTAATGAACCACTTGGGGTTTTATTGGATTTTTTACTAATCTTATTAACCCTTTATTATAATTATACAAGAAGACATGGTAAAAGTTAATCTATTTAAATAAGAGTTAAATCCAAATGATGAGGTCAATATGGTGACCTAAACAAGTCTAAAACCTATTTAATGAGAGTATTTAGACCCATCCTCTCCTTAGACTCTAAATAAATTCATTTGGAGCAATTAGAAACTAAAAATGTTTTTATAATAAATTATTATTTCATACTTTTCTGAATGTGACCCTCAACACTCTTAAAAAAGGGTACATCCCCTTTTATGAATTTCATATCTCCAAAGCCATTTGGCTTGGCCAACCCCTGATCAAATATCTCCCAACTACCCTCACGTCAACAAAGAGGAATTACATAGATCAGAATCCATTCTTAGGAGAACTTTTGTTCAAATCCAAATAAAGAACCCGAAGAGGAGGTAATTATTTCATCACCTCATTCAAAATTATTTTCTTTTTCCACTTCATCTATAATTGTTGTTTACATAAAAAATAAAAACTCTAATACCTTCAACATAGTGTTATGTTATTATAAATACCGTACAACCGTATTCATTATTCTTTCCATCTGATTAATGACAATGTCACCATACGTTCGTATGTACGGATTATGGTCTCTATGTCATGGTGTGGTTTATTATTCAAAACATCATTATTTGGATAGGTATAATAATGAGTATAATTGATGAAAATAAAAAATATACCATGTTAATTTTTCTATGTATATAATATACCATCCAATTATATAATATTTCAACATCAAGGGAATGATATTATCACTCATGCGTACGTATGGCTTAACGTCTCCACTACGCAATGAGATTTCATCCTACATCAGAACCATTCATTAATTATTTTCATTTGATGATTAAAACTAATGTTTAAGAACTTAATATTATTTTTAATATGAATAAAATACATCCTATACATAATAAATAGGAATTATGTAACTAAACATATAATGGAAAATGATACAATTAACAACTGAAAAGATGATATTCCTAAAATATTATAAACAAATAAATATTAGAAGACCATATATGATATCATATTTATGTATGAGGTTCATTTAAAACATAATAAAAATGATTTAACAATTATAATGGAGGGTAACGTACCCTCTACTATGGAAAATTACAAGGTAAGGGTTAAGATGGAAATCTATATATTTATCTGAGATTGTTTTTATGTAAGTATATACTGAGACTTCTTTATAATCCACATCCATGTTTCCTAAAAATGTATTTCAAAACATTTTTACTATTTCATATATTATGGGTTAAAGATATTTATAGCCTTGTATGAAATTTTATAAAATGTTTTTAAAGGAATCTTTTCATAATTTTCCAAACAAGGTACATTATGACATATTTGACAAATTAAGGTAAGATTGTTTTTTAAATTATACGGCGAGTGTGGCTATTTTCTGACATTATAACACCATTGAAGCCCCCCTTAGAAGATAATAATAATATATTAAAAATAAATGTTTTCTTTTATAATTAGATTTTATTTAATTGATTTCAAAATTGAATGAGAAATTTCTATTAAATAGTTTTGATTTCGTATATGTCAACATCCTTTGATGAATTTTACAGTTGTTGGATGTTGATTTACTATGATACAATATTCAATATTCTATTGAATTTTTTGTCATATGATTGACTTTGGATGTGTTATTTTTATACCATTCATGGTTTATGGTTGAAGTCTTAACATTTCCTATGATAGTTTTAATATGAATTTTTTTGTTCTGTTTCAACTATTTCATATGATAACGACATTGGACATAGTAAGTGACAAGTGGAGCCCATTATAGCTCCTCGAATCATTGGTAAGTCTCATTAGACAAACTAGTGTCTTGGGATAAGGCCTAGAAAAAATCTTATTTTTAGTCTTAGAACGAGGCCTTGACTATTTGGTTATGATGTCTTACATTATGCATTTCATCATTATGAAATTCGATTTTGATATTACATGGGATTATCTGACTAGAAGAATATCCATGTGAATAAATAATTGGAATTATTTTCTTTACCAATTCATATTTTGCTGAAGTTTATTTTTATATGGCTTGAGTTTTAGTCTTAAACATTTCCTTCATTTATTGTGCTTATTTATAAAAGTTTTCTCTGTATTGTTTCCCTTACCGAGCATTTGAACTCATCCCTTTCTTATGTTTTATTTTTTCAGGATTCCAAGAAGTGTATTTTGATTGATATGCAGGGATATGATAAGGGAATATTGGCATTCTCAAGGGATTACTTATCTTTTTTTATGTTATAAAGTTCAATGTATTGTTCATTTATGTAATATATTTTTCAAGACATCTAAAAGGATAGGTCTCTTGGGACGTGATTCCTTGTAATCATGCCAATTTATTAAAATAATGCACCGACTTCAGGTTTCTGAGGTCGGTGCATTACAGTTTGTTTCAGATGAATTTTAGCAATAACCATGGAATCTAGATTTTGAAAATCTATGATTAGAGAACATTACCCTAAGATAATCATTGAGGATTATTATAGAATAACATCCTAAAATTTTTGTAATGTAGAGATTTTTTCAATATTAAAATAAATACAACATTTTATGAATACGAGTAGGTTGAGCCGACTCTGGTACAGATGTACCTAGGAGTAGAAACACCGACTTGGAGTTTCATGCTTGACCTTGGGTATCCTAGTACACGACAACAGGCCTTGATGCAATCTTGGTTATGAAACTCTCAGGGGATATGATTATGAGAATTAACATTTTAAGTACATACCATTATGAAATATTTATGATTAAATACGATTGAAAAGAAACCAATGTTATGATTGTGAGACAAGATGTGAGTAAATAATCAATTAATTTTGATAATTTATATAGTTTTTTAATTATACAATATGATATGATCTAACCTAGTGTATTTAGTCATTTTGAAATGGTTCTTAGTAGAAGGAATGTGAAGTACAATAATATGCATAATCCATTGAGTTAGAAGGATCATATCTTTTAGGGTCGTAAGCCAACATTTAGAAGGGAAATAGTCCCCCACAAATGTGCATCATAGGAATAAATAGTATCATATGTTAATAAGATGTGTAAATATTTCTTTGTGTCCAATATATTTGAATAGAAGCCAGAGGATATATGGATGGGAGAGATTTATGTGGTTAAATGGAAGAATGAAAAAAAGATTTTCCCATATGTGATAACTATGGAAACGATTACACTGGGAAGTGCTTTAAAGGATTGGGTGTTTTTTGTAAGTGTAGACAAAAGGGTTATTATGAAAAATAATGCAAAGTTAACAATGAATATACTAATATTTAGTGTTTCAACTGTAGTAAAATGGGGAAATACATAAATAAATTTCCTAAGCATCATGGAAATATACGTCAAAAAAATCAAAGGGATCGAGGTCAATAATTAGTTGTTATTATGGTTGACGTGGAATATTTAGTGTATTTTTGTTTCTAGATTGATGAATTATGTCATTTTAGTGTTGTATAAATTATGTAATGGACATATGAAATATGGAAATAAATAAGGATTGTACTGTATTACTAATTCATTAATGTTTTGAGATTGTGTGGTAACAAGAAAAGTGACTCAACATCAAGTTAAACATTTTTGAAAGTACATGGATAAAAGAATGATAATCCATAAAATGATCATGATACTGAGGTAGTGATTTTGAAATAATAGATTGTTAATTTGGGTAAATTATATTAGATATTGTTGGCTACCTTGGAACTGATTAATTGTTTGTTTATTCGATCATTTTTGGAGTATTCAAAATGATTGGATATAAAGAATATATCTATTATTCTATATTGAGTAATAGACCATGAATTTAATCAATATGGTTTTATGGAAATTCATGGTGTTACCTTGTTTTAATAGAATACATGATTAAGGTATTCACATGTTAATATGTGGAAAATAGAGATCTTCATGTATGTTATGTGACCGTCCTTATAGATTCGGGACTGTGAGTTTGGAAAAAAAGTAATTTGGATAAGCCAAATGGTTTGAATGGATTAATTTGGACTTTGTATTCTATTGTTTTACGTTAAAAAATTTCTAAAAATTACTTTTTTTATTGTTATATAAAAGAGATCCCAGATCTCAGGCGACAACGCATCACATTCGGCAAGGTTGCGAGACCTGAACCGACAACTAAAGGGCGACAATGGTGCATCACCCACCACTCACCTATGTGATGTCCAGGTTTGTATATTTTTGTTTTTTAAAAATGATATTAATTATAGTATATAAATTCGTTTTTTAAACCCTCAACGATTAGGTTAAATAGAATATTATGGAGTTCTTGTATCTTTTGGAGTGAAAATGTGTTTGTGGTTGAAATTATTTAAAGGAGGGAATTATTCATGTCAATTATTCTTTTTTTTCTTATTATATGAATAAATTAATTCGTAAAAATTAGTGAAAGGATCCTAGAACCAAAAATGTGTAATCTTAATACCTTATGTTTTTTTGATCCAATGATATTTAAAACCGTCCTTGCTCTATGGATTTGAGGACCTCAAATTTCCATTTAATGTTAACTTGTTTGGGATTGATGACCTCAATAAATCCCTATAAATATTTAAATTTTCCATCCAATTTTGAGTATCTGATTTCCACCAATGTTATTTTATACAAAACCCTAATTTTGTTGTGCCTTTTTAATTTCCCTTCTCCTCTTATTTAGCCAAATTTTAGTAACCATGTTTCAATTGTGGGTTTTCAACAAAGGTATATTTTATTTTAACCCTTTTATTTTTGAAGAAAAATTTCAAATTGTGAGGACTAAATTTATTGAATTAGGGGAGAATGGAAAACCCCAAGATTTCATAGTATGTTATATCATTGATGTAATTGAATAGCTTGCGTCGCACGCAAAACTGAGATCGAGCGCACCACAACTTACCAAACTAGCTGTTCAAAAAGGGATTATGAATATTTTTAACTTACTTTTGAATTTTATATACTCCACATGTTTTAATAATCCATATTATGTGTTTCATAGATATAATATATAAACAAATTCAATTTTTCGGATAAAAGAAGTATTTTAAAAAAAATGCAATTTTACCACCTTTAAATGTCGATCCCTTTTTAAATCCAATATTTCACACTTTTATACATTCAGTTTGAGAAAATAAAATTTATATTTTAGAATCGTTACATAAAAATTTTGTTTTGATAACTTTTTAGTGTTTTTCTGATAACTTTCAATTTTGATGAATAGTGAAAAAAATAAATTTTAATTAAAAACATTATTTTTATTCAAAATATTTAATATTGTTAAATTATACATTTTAATGGTCTTTATGTATTAATAGATTATATTTTTGTCATTTAATCCAATTTTTGACATTAGAAATAATTTTACATTTAAATTGGATATAAACACATTGCAATCCATCGATAGTTTTTACTTCTCAAAAACCCTCTATATGGTTTTGATAAGGGGAATTAATTTGAATTTAATGAATGAAAATTATATGTTTTTAATTTGGCAAAATTGATGTAATTTTTAAATTTAGAATATCTATATTTTCTTTGGGTGAATATTTTTTATTTTTTTGAAAACATTCAATTTTTTATGAATAGTGAAAAACACTACATTATTGTTTAAATCCAAAATCAATTTATATAATTATTATTTTTATTTAAATTAATTAAAAGTAAAAATAGATACCTAATACCTATATTAGTTCAATTTAATTCATTGAAGTCATTTTATAATAAGATTAGATGTATAAAATTTTTTTGAACTTTTTAATGTCTTTTAACAACCTTTTGGGCACGTTAGAAAATTTAAAAAAAATATAATTTTACCACTTCTATGAATTGAATTTATAAATTACAAGAGATGTGGCTGAAATTAGTAATTAAAATGTGGATCAATTGGATGAAAATAATTTTTTAGTGAATAGTAACTTTTAAATTTTACTTACAATGGTTAAAAGTAAAAAGGGTAATTAAAGGAAAAATTGTTATTATAATTACCATACACTTGTCCCATTTCTACTGGATAAGTGCGTTTAGACCAAAATAAAAATTAACAATAAAATATTATCCTTTTTATCCAAATTGATTAGATTAGGAAATTTATTATTATTTTATTTAAAGAAGAGTTAAATGTGTTAAATTAATGTTTGAATAACTAAAACATTTTTAATATAGGGATATTTATAAGATAATTTTGAATATACATTTTCATTAAAAATATAAAAATATTTCCTACATCATTGTATTTTATTTATAATTTTTTGACGTTATATAATCAAATTTATTTATGACACAATGATGATGTAGTAAATACCATATTAATGAATGGTTAAAATAATTGATATTATAAATATCTATATAAATTAAATTTAGACATTTGATGCATTCCACGAATTTTATTAGTTAACATGTCATTTTAGGGTTTCTTCAATGAATTTTTTTTGATAAAATCATAGTTTTACGACATTCACAAAAACCAAATAATAAATAGTGTCAAAATTGATATAAATGATCTTTTAAAACCAATACTGTATTGTTAAATGATATAATATTCCTAAAAATCCAAAGTTATAATAAACGACATATATAAGGGTAGAAATGTCAATAATAAACCACATGGGGTTTTCATGGCATTTTAATGTATGCTTATTAACCATTTATTATAATAATACCAGAAGACATGGTAAAATTTAAACTGTTTTACAAAGAGATAAATCATAATGATAAGGTTAATATGGTGAAATAAACTTTTCTAAAACCTATTTTTTGAGATGATATCTATCTATCCCCACATCAGCCTCAAAATAAAATAATTTTAAGACATTGGTAACCAAAAATTATTTTATAATAATGTAATATTTCAAGCATTTCCTGGTAAAGACCCGTAAAATTCAAAGGAAATTTTTTCTTAATTTTTTTTGGAATTTTACAAGAATGCGGTTTCTGACGGCACCGGATTTTGAGGCCCGGTGTGCCCGGAATCAATTTCCAAAGTTTGGATCGGGTACGTTCAGTGAACGAACGAGCGTGAATTTCTAACTTTTGAACCGATCCTCTGAATCGAATTCTGAGGGCACCGATTAACTCGCAATGCCGATAATCGCTTAAGGGAACCTTTAACGTAGTTGCGTTTACGCGGGTGAAGAAGTTAATTATGGGGTTTAATTAAAAAAGTAAATAAAATTGTTGAATCAATTTTATTTCTTTTCAAAGTGGTTTATTCCTCCCATGGGAAGTTGGTGGTGGGGCCCACATTCACCCAACTTCCCATGTGTGGATAATTGAAAGGGTAGGGCCCACATGAACCCCCCGCCTTTTCAAATCCCTTAACACCTCTTAACCCCTCACCTTCCTACCTCCCCATTAACTCACTTTTATTAATTTCGTTTGACAACTTGTTATAATTAATAAGGTGAGTTACTTAATTTCAAACTCTTTAAATTCAAATGGTTAGGTTGTGTAAATAAAATAAGACTTGGTCTTATTTTATTATCATTAGAGTTTTTCAACCTTGAGTGAAGTCTTCTTCTTCATCATCCTCGACAAAGAACGTGAAGAACATCTCGGACTCCGATGAAGAACATCGTTCTTCAACGAGGATCATCTCCACCGAAGAACGTGACGTCTTCTTCCAACAACGTTACCTCTTCGAACGCACCTCGACGACAATGGAATCAATGTTCTTTTTCCACGACGCCCGACCTCCGCAACGCTCGTCATCCGCGGCTCGATTTTCATGCACCGTTCCTGAACCGAGGTTGGGTTTTATTTATTTAATTGTTCATGAATACCAACTTGATGATCTTCGTGGATTAAAACCAGTGGTTATTGAATAACGCAAGGGGGGTCGGCCCGCACAAACAGGGCCGAACCTCCTCCTTATTTTCGTGTTGGTTTCTTTGTGGTTGGTACGGGAAAGTGTGGTGCCGTCGCACCACACGGATTCATGCGGAAGGATATGCGTGGCGCCATCGCGCCACGCCGTGGAAAGAAATTCAAGGACACGACGTCGTCGTGCCGCGTCGAATAAAACCGAAGACGCTGCGGCCGGAGCAGGGCCGCGGCGGTGGGGCGCGGTGCCGTCGCACCGCGCCGGTCGACAAGGGCCGCGGCCGGTTCCAGGCAGCGGCGGAGCAAGGTGACCGGCGGCCAGGCCGGGCCACCGGCGTCGGAGCCAGAAGGGGACCGGCCATTGCCGGTCCCGTTGAGCAAGAACCGGCCGTCTAGGTCGTGCCGGCCGGAAGGGGAAGAGCCGGGGTAATTAAATTCCCCCGGCTGGATTTCCAAACGGCCCCAAAAAATGGGGGGACCGAGGATACACAGGGGTGCCCGGCGCCCCCCCCCCCCCTTGGCCGAAACGGCCCGGCCACTGGCGGAGCCGGCAGCGCGCTGGGTGCGCTGTGCCCAGCCAGTCCACCAGGCCGGGTCGGGCCGCGCCGACCTAGACCGGGGCGTGTCGACCCAGTTCGGGCCAACTGGGGGGGGGGGTCTCGGGCCGGGTCGGCCCGGGCCCGAAACCCCCGTTATCGGACTATTTGGGTTCAAATGCCCATAAATCGGGCTAATGACCTCCAAACGACGCGCCGTCAGCGGAGATGCGATCCTTGGATCGAGACGGTCGTTTCGATATATTGCACTCAATGTTTTGGAATACTTTGAGTTCGGTCGGGTTGGTTCGTACACGAAACCAACAGGGCCCTGGGAGCGGAAATGCTCATATCTTGAGCTACGGACGTCCGATTGACGTGTCGTCGACTTTGTTGAGTTTCTGTTAGTGAGAAGGACCTTTTTTCATACTCCGCCCAAGGTTTGGATGCAGGTGGAGAATGGTCGGGTTGGTTTTGCCTTAAAATTCAACCGGGCCCCTAGGAAGAAAATGCCAATAACTCTCAGACCAGGCGTCCGATTGACGCGCCGTCTGTGACGTTGAGTTCCTGTTGACATTACGGAACTTTTGGATACATCATCTCTGAACTATGTGTTAGTTGATGTATCAGCCTCTCGGCTCATGGAGCGGACCCTCCCGAACGAGCTTGGTGTGTGCGCGAACCGTAGTGCTGGCTGCGACTACTACTATGACTGTGACGATGATTGTGCAGAGATCCTCAGTGGATTCGACGACAACGACTACAGAACTCAGTGATCCTATTTGGATCAGTGCTACTGATCCTGTGTGGGTCCAATCCTGTGTGGGTCATCGCTCAGCGGTTCTGTGTGAGCCAGCGCCTACAGATCTTGTGTGGGTCTGATCTTGTCTGGGTCTTTGCGGGAGATAGTATCTATCGTTCCATTGTGGGTCCGACGACTTAGATGGATCAGTGATCATCTCTATCGTCTTTCGAAGAAGTATAACTATGTGAGCTGAATCCTGTTTACTTTCCTGTGTGAATTGTGTTGTGTGATCCTGTGTGGATTATGTTTGATTTCCTGTATGGAATACGTATACATTCCTGTGTGGACTGGGTTGTACTTTGGCTCGGAGGTTGGAGTGTATTGGAATTGATGACTTAGGTATATGTATGGGAATATACCTAAGCAGTGTCAGTTGTTACTTCGTGATTGTATCTTTATTTTGTGGTTTATCCTTTGTGGATTTTGGGAGACCTTCGGGGGTCTCGGGGTCCCTACTGAGTAGCTTATACTCACCCCTGCACGGGCTATGCCCGCACTACGTTGTGTTGGTTGCAGACGAAGGACAACGTTGATCGTGGTTGAGGCTTCCAGAGCAGGATGGTACCTGGAGGTGGACCACTGGGCGGGACGCACTCGGAACTGACGGCGGGACACGTGGAGTAGTGGAGCTATATGTACCAACCCTTCAGGTGGAATTTCCAGTGGACAGCTCAGCGTAGCGGCTTTTACTTTTCAGTTTCTGTTTTCCCTTTCGAGTTGTACTTTACTTTCAGTTGGGGTTTGTATACTGGCCCACTTACTTTCCGCACTTACAGTTGTACTCAGTTTTAACTTAGTGTTTACTTATTCTGATTGCTTACTCTGTGGTGCTTGTTTACTTTACAAAGGCAGTGCCTTCCTTTTTTACCGGGATTTACGCCTTGGTGCTAGTCGCCAGCCCCTGGCCTATGGAAGGCGGGCTTGGGGTAGTCACGGCACGGGCCCCGAGGACGGGTCATGACAAATTGGTATCAGAGGAGTTTGGTTCTACCGCAGAACATGGGACTCTGATCTTTTCTATGTGAAGCAATAGTGTTTAGCATATTGGGTGTGGTTATCAGTCCAGGGAGTCCAGTGTTGGTGCGGCGGCCGACGTATCCGTACACCAAGACCCTGACTTCTGATTTCCGACTTAATGCATGAAAACATTGATTGCATGTGTGTTTCAAAGTTTTCTTTGTGATTACTTTATATCAGCTCACCAGATATACTGTTCTGACCGTGGCGCACCTGTTTCCTTTTCAGAATGTCCCCACGACGGCAGCCAGCAAGGGTTCCGAGAGTCGAGTGTGACGACCGCCCACCGAGCGACGAGGCCTCGATGCAGCGCCCTTTGTCAGCAGTGGCATCGACGGTAGCTCTACCCGTCGTGCCACCGATTCTTCCAGCACCAGCCGCTGACGATGCACGTCACCTCAGTGCACTGCATGAGTTCCAGCGCCAGTGACCGCCCAGGTTCCGTGGGGAGACGGACCCCCAGGTAGCCGAGGACTGGCTGGAGGCAGTCGTACGAGTTTTCAGGATAGTGAGGACACCAGCAGACCTCATGGTGATCCTCACTATGAGCCTACTGCACGTAGCAGTGGGCCGATGGTGGAGCTTGATGCTCCAGGTGCACGATGAGGCATCTATACTTTGGACGTACTTTGAGAGCCTCTTCCGCTCGGAGTTCATTCCAGCCACCCTCCATGCAGTGCGCATTCAGGAGCTTCTTTAGCTACGGCAGGGCAACATGACGGTCGCTCAGTACTCGACGAGATTTACTGATCTCTCGCGCTACTCTACATACATGGTACGGGACCCATTCTTTCGGGCCCAGACCTTTGATCAGGGATTGAGACACGAGATCATGGCATCGCTAATCTCCCTCAGCATTCTTACTCAGATAGGAGTACTGGAACAAGCCCTTTTGATCGAGAGCTTTCTTACTGAGTCTACACCAGCGCCGAGACCCACCGTAGAGCGGCATGTAGCAGAGTCTTCTGCAGCAGGCAGTCGACGGATGACTCTTGGGTCTAGGCAGACCAGACCCTCAGGAAGACGACCTCCGGACACTGGCTCAGCAGTGCGGGGCACACAGCGCCGAGCTAGTCTTTGGAGAGGAAGATAGTGCTACTCGTGCGCCGGGCCGGGCCACATGGCTCGTAATTGCACGACCCACCGTGCCGAGGAGTAGTATACGGTTGAGGGACCACCGTGGCAGAGGCAGAGGGTCGACCGTGGCGGTCCACAAGGAGGAGGCGGATGAGGCAGAGGAGCTGGCTGAGCAGCAGGTGGTGGGCGACGCTTTGAGGCTCTACCACCACCACCACCACCAGGAGGTCAACCCTGACCACAGGGAGCTGGCGGGCATAGACATGCACAGCTTCAGGCAGTGGAGGCCTACGACCACGGCGCGCCTGAGATGATTCGAGGTACTATCTGTGTCTATTACACCCTTGTTGAAGTACTTATAGACACAGGAGCGAGTCACTCTTTCATAATCGCTGCCCTTGTTCGGAGCTCGGAGATTCCGACAGATCCGTTGGCTCGATCCTTACGGCTAGAGACTCCTACGGGAGCAGAATCGATGATTATGCACTGGTGTTGGCAGTGTGAGCTTACTCTAGGAGGAGGGAGCTTCGGCTGGGATCTTCATGTAGCGGCATCGAGGACTTACGACGTCATCTTGGGCATGGATTGGTTGTCTTCATTCCATGCACAGATTGACTGTATTAGGCACAAGGTGCAATGTGTACGCACCGATGGGAGCAGGTTTACCTTCACCGGCGAGAAGGGAGCCTTTGAAGCATAGGATGGACTCTCGCAGAGGAGAGGACAGCCCATCACTCATCAGTTGGCTAGCCTCATCCTTGGAGCAGTTGACGTGCGGAGTCTTGGTTTTCCTGCAGTGGTGGATCAGTTTGCGGACGTTTTTCCCGACGACGTTTCAGGGCTACCTCCTCGTAGAAGGGTAGAATTTTATATTGAAATGTACCTTGAGACAGCCCCGATATCGACTCCAGCATATCGGATGGCCCTCGCTGAGCTTCGAGAGCTACGGGTACAGTTGGAGGACTTGCAGGGCAGGGGGTTCATCCGACCTAGTGTTTCACCCTGGGGTTCCCCGATTTTGTTCTCCAAGAAGGCGGACGAGAGCTTGCGACTGTGTGTTGACTATCGTCGCCTGAACCAGGTGACAGTGAGGAAAAAGTATCCACTACCGAGGATTGATGACCTCTTTGATCAGCTCAAGGGACCACTGTGGTTCTCGAAGATAGACCTCAGATCAGGTTATCACCAGCACAGAGTTCGAGACGAGGACGTGCAGAAGACGATCTTCAGATATCGGTATGGCCACTATGAGTTCATGGTTATTCCATTTGGTGTAACCAATGCTCCAGAATTTTTCATGGCCCTCATGAACAGGATCTTTCAGCCATATCTCGATCGATTTTTCGTGTTCTTCATCGACGACATTTTGATTTACTCGACGACTGAGGAGGAGCACACCTACCACTTACGGGTTGAACAAGACACACTCCGAGAGCACCAGCTTTATGGAAAGCTCTCGAAGTGTCAGTTCTGGATACGTGAGGTCCACTTCTTGGGACACGTCATCTCTAAGGCGGGAGTTGCAGTGGATACTGCGAAGATCGAGGCAGTGCTAGCTTGGGAGCCACCCAGGAGCGTGACAAAGGTTCAAATTTTCTTGGGACTAGCTGGATACTACCGGAGATTCGTGCCATACTTCTCCAGAGTTGCGACACCACTCTAAGCTTTGACAAAGAATGGGAAACCCTTCGTGTGGTCAGACAGATGTCATCAGAGCTTCCAAGAGCTGAGACAGAGATTGACCAACGCACCTATCTCGAGGTTGCCCGAGGAGGGAGTAGGGTACGTAGTCTACTACGATGCATTAGGGACCAGACGCGGATGTGTCCTGATGCAGGAGTGGGCAGTGATCGCCTATGGATCACGTCAGTTGAGGCCGCATGAGTAGAACTACGCTACCCATGACCTGTAGTTATCAGCAGTGGTCTTCGCTATGAAGACATGGCGACACTATCTGATGGGCGAGCGCTTTACAGTCTTTTCTGACCATCAGAGTCTCAGGTACATCTTCTCGCAGAAGGACCTAAACCTAAGACAGCGGTGATGGCTTGAGTTCCTCCATTACTATGACTCCGAGATAGTCTATACTCCTAGGAAGGGGAACGTGGTAGCTGATGCCCTCAGCATGATGATGGGAATTCAGCTACTTGAGGAGGCGACAGAGCATCTAGACGCTTTGCAGATATCCTTCATGGATAGAGATAGAGCAACCTTCCTTCAGTCTCTCACAGTCACTCCTCCACTACTACAGTAGGTCAGAGAGGCTCAGCGTGGGGACGCTGACTGTGAGATACAGCGTGCACAAATATCCTCAGGATAAGCACCTGATGGTTTCTCCTTTGGAGCAGAGCACGACATCCTTTTCAGAGAATGTACAATGGTACCAGTCGCTTTATGG
This sequence comes from Viscum album, assembly GCA_963277665.1. Lineage (NCBI taxonomy): Eukaryota > Viridiplantae > Streptophyta > Magnoliopsida > Santalales > Viscaceae > Viscum > Viscum album. The sequence continues at coordinate 1,442,379,059 of OY728151.1, read as the reverse complement.
GAGGAGGTGATGAGAGAGTTTCACACTTCTCATTTGGAGGTACATCCTGAAGTGGCGATGATGTACCAGGATCTCAGGCGACAGCACTGGTGGCCAGGCATGAAGAAGGCTGTGGCAGAGTTAGTTTCTCGATGCCTCACCTACCAGCAGGTGAAGGCTGAGCCCCAGGTACCAGCAGGCTTGGTACATCCCATAGAGGTTCTAGAGTGGAAGTGGGATGGCATATCGATAGACTTCGTGAAGGGACATCCACGTACTTCCAGAGGTCACGACTCCCTATGGGTGATTGTCGACTGACTCACCAAGTCAGATCACTTCTTACCCATCATAGAGCAGGGATCAGTGGAGAGCTTGGGACGAGTTTACGTTCAGGAGATTGTTCGGCTTCACGGTGTGCCATCATCTATCATCTCCGATCGAGATGCTCGCTTTACTTCCCAGCTTTGGAAGGGGTTGTAGGAGGCGTTCGGGACGCAGCTACGTCTGAGCACAGCCTTTCACCCTCAATTGGATGGTCAGACGGAGAGAACCATTCAGACTCTCGAGGACATGCTCCGCGCATGTGTCCTCGACTTTGGTCGTAGTTGGGAGGACCACCTACCCTTGGTGGAGTTTGCGTATAATAATAGCTACCACTCCACCATCGGGATGGCGCCGTACAAGGCATTGTACGGCTGACCTTGCAGATCTCCTTTGTGCTGGACAGACCCTGGGGAGTCAGCACTTGTGGGAACCGAGATGGTCCAGACCACGACAGAGAAGGTCCAGGTCATCCAGGAGCGGATGAGGAGAGCTCAGAGCCGGCAGAAGTCATACGCTGACAGGAGGCGGAGGCCACTTGTGTTCGAGGATGGTGACAACGTCTTCTTGCGTGTCTCAACTCGACGTGGTTTACGGAGATTTGGACGAGGTGGAAAGTTGTCTCCACACATCATCGGACCCTTCCAGGTCCTCAACAGGATTGGTAAGGTGGCTTATCGTCTTGCTCTACCACCTCAGTTGCACCGGGTGCATGACGTCTTCCACGTATCTCAGCTGAGGAGATACGTGCACGACCCAATGCACATCATTGACCATGGGGAGCATGACGTTGACGATGGAGCGACTTTTACAGAGGTTCCAGTTGAGATCGAGGATCGACAGGAGCGAGTCCTTTGTGGACGGTCGATTCCTCTAGTGCGAATCAAATGGCAGTACAGGAACCTCCAGGAGGGCACTTGGGAGCGGGAGGCTCAGATGCGTCCTCAGTACCCTCATGTGTTTCCCTAGTTTTGATGTATCTTTACAGGGACATAAAGCCCTGAGGTGGGAGTAATGTAAAGATCCGTAAAATTCTAGGGATTTTTTTTAATTTTCTTTCGAATTTTACAATAACACGGTTTCTGACGGCACCTGATTCCGAGGCCCGGTGTGCCCGGAATCAATTTCTGAAGTTTGACTTGGATAGGTTCAGTGAACGAACGAGCGGGAATTTCTAACTATTGAACCGGTGCTCGGAATCGAATTCTGAGGGCACCGATGAACTCTCAATGCCGGTAAACGCTTAAGGGAACCTTTACCATAGTTCCGTTTGTGTGGGTGAAGAAGTTAACTATGGGGTTTAATTAAAAAAGTAAATAAAATTGTTGAATCAATTTTATTTATTTTCAATGTGGTTTATTTCTCCCATGAGAAGTTGGTGGTGGGGCCCACATTCACCCAACTTCCCATGTTGGATAATTGAAAGGGTGGGGCCCACACGAACCCCCCCACCTTTTCAAATCCCTTAAATCCTCTTAACACCTCACCTTCCTACCTCCCCATTAACTCACTTTCTTTAATTTTTTTGACAACTTGTTATAATTAATAAGGTGAGTTACCTAATTTCAAACTCTTGAAATTCAAATGGTTAGGTTGTGTTAATAAAATAAGAGTTGGTATTATTTTATTATTGTTAGAGTTTTGCCACCATGAGTGAAGTCTTCTTCTTCTTCAACCTCAACGAAGAACGTGAAGAACATCTCGGACTCCGACGAAGAACACCGTTCATCAACCAGGATCATCTCCGCCGAAGAACGTGACGTCTTCTTCCAACGACGTTACCTCTTCGAACGCACCTCGACGACAACAGAATCGACGTTCTTTTTCCGCGACGCCCAACCTCCCCAACGGTCGTCATCTGCAGCTCGATTTTCATGTACCGTTACTGAACCAAGGTAGGGGTTTATTTATTTAATTGTTCATTAATACCAACTTGATGATCTTCGTGGATTAAAACCAATTATTATCGAATAACGCGAGGGGGGGCGGACCGCACAAACACGGCCGACCATCCTCCTTATTTTCGAGTTGGTTTCTTTGTGGTTGCTATAGGAAAGCGTAGTGTCGTCGCACCACGTGGATTCATGCAGAAGGATATGCGTGGCACCGTCGCGCCGCGCCATGGAACGAAATTCAAGGACGCGACGCCGTCGCGCCAATTTGAAGAAAACCGAAGATGTCGTGGCTGGATCGGGTTCGCGGCGGAGGGGCGCGGTGCCGTTGCACCGCACTGGACGACAAGGGTTGCGGTCGGTTCTGGGCTGCGGCGGAGCAGGGTGACCGGCGGCCAGGCCGGGCCGCCGGCGTTGGAGCCATAAGGGGACCGGCCATTGCTGGTCCTGTTGAGCAGGAACCGGCCGGCCAGGTCAGGCCGGCTGGAAGGGGAGGAGCTGGGGGAATTTAATTCCCCTGACTGGATATCTAAATGGCCCCCAAAAATGGGGGGGCCGCGGTTACTCACGGGGGGCAGGCGCCCCCCAGCCCCTTTGCCGAAACGGCTCGGCCAGTGGCCGAGCCTGCAGCGCGCTGGGCGCGCGGTGCCCAGCTGGTCCGCCAGGTAGAGCCGCGCCCCGGCCGGGTTGGGCCGCGCCTAGCCGCGCCGCGCCGGGTCGACCCGGTTTGGACAAACGGGGGCGGGGTCTCGGGCCGGGTCGGTACGGGCCCAAAACCCCCGTTATCGGACTGTTTGGGTTCAAATACCCATAACTCGGGCTACGGACCTCCAAACGATGCGCCGTTAGCGGCGATGAAATCCTTGGATCGAGACGGTCGTTTTGGTATATTAAATTAAAGGTTTCGATATACTTTGAGTTCGGCCGGGTTGGTTCGTACACGAAACCAACCGGGCCCTTGGAGCGGAAACGCTCATATCTTGAGCTACAGACGTCTGATTGACGTGTCGTCGACTTTGTTGAGTTTCTCTTAGTGAGACAGATCTTTTGGCATAATCCGCCCGAGGTTTGGACGCAGGTGGAGAATGTTCGGGTTGGTTTTTCCTTAAAAACCAACCGGGCCCCTGGGATGAAAAAGCCAATAACTCTAATACCAGGCATCTGATTGACACGCCGTCTACGACGTTGAGTTCTTGTTGACGTTACAGAACTTTTGGATACATAAACTCTGGACTATGTGTCAGTTGATGTATCAGCCTCTCTACTCGTGGAGCGGACCCTCCCGAATGAGCTTGCTGTGTGCGGGAACCCTAGTGCTGGCTGTGACTGCTACTGTGACTACGACGACGACTGTGCGGAGATCCTCAGTGGATTCGATGACGACGACTACAGCACTCAACGATCCTGTGTGGATCCGTGCTACCGATCCTGTGTGGGTCCGATCCTGTGTGGGTCTGCACTCAGCGGTTCTGTGTGAGCCAGCGCCTACAGATCCTGTGTGGGTCCGATCCTGTGTGGGTCTTTGTGGGGGTTTTTACCTATCGATACTTTGTGGGTCCGACGACTTAGATGGATTAGTGATCATCTCTATCGTCTCTCGAAAAAGAATACCTATGCGAGCTGAATCTTGTTTACTTTCCTGTGTGGATTGTGTTGTGATATCCTGTGTGGATTACATTTGCTTTCCTGTGTGGAATACGTATACATTCCTGTGTGGACTGGTTTGTACTTGGGCTAGGAGGTTGGAGCGTATTGGAATTGATGACTTAGGTATATGTATGGGCATATACCTAAGCAGTGTCAGTTGTTACTTCGTGATTGTATCTTTCCTTTGTGGTTTATCCATTGTGGATTTTGGAAGACCTTCGGGGGTCTCAGGGTCCCTACTGAGTAGCTTATACTCACCCCTGCACGGGCTACGCCCGCACTATGTTGTATTGGTTGCAGACGACGGACAACATTGATCGTGGTTGAGGCTTGCAGAGCAGGACGGTTCGTGGAGGTGGACCACTGGGCAGGACGCACTCGGAGCGGACAGCGGGACCCATGGAGGAGTGGAGCTATCTGTACCCACCCTTCAGGTGGGATTTCTAGTGGACAGCTTGGTGTAGCAGCTTTTACTTTTCAGTTGTTGTTTTCCCTTTCGAGTTGTACTTTACTTTCAGTTTGGGTTTGTATACTAGCCCACTTACTTTCCGCACTTACAGTTGTACTCAGTTTTTACTTAGTGTTTACTTTTTCCGATTGCTTACTCTGTGGTGCTTGTTTACTTTACAAAGGCAATGCCTTCCCTTTTTACCGGGATTTACGCCTTTGTGCTAGTCTCCAGCCCCTGGCCTATGGAAGGCGGGCTTGGGGTAGTCAGGGCATGGGCCCCATGGACGGGTCGTGACATTCCAAAAGTGACCCCACCTCTCTTATAAAAGGCTAGTTTTGTATCTTTTAATTCCACACATCCAAAGCCATTTGAGTCAGCCAAAATCTGCTCAAATATCATCCCAACTCCCCTTACATCAACATATATGCCATATATTTGTTATAATCCATCTTAAGGATCCCTTTTGTACAAATAAAAAGAATGAACCAGAAAAAGACGTAATTAATTCATCACCTCTTTCCATGATCTTATCTTTTTCCACATCCCATTTCATTGTTCTTTCCATAAAAAAATAATAAATCTAGTACCTCACATATAGTATGATTTTATTATAAATATGGTACAACCATATTTATTTTCTATCCACCCTATGACTGAAAAGGTCACTATACATGCATATATACGACTTACCATTTCCAAGCCATGCTGTAGTTTTTTATTCAACACTTAATTATTTTATTGTGTATATTAATGAGTATTATTGATGAAAATAATAAATATAACATGTTAATTATTATGTATATATAATATACGATCCGATTAAATATGATTTCACCATCAATGTAATGATATTGTCGCTCGGGTGGACGTACAACATACCGCCTCGACAACGCTATGAGATTGCATCCCCCAACGTAACCATTCAAGAATAATTGTATTTTGTTGATTATAAATAATTTTTAATAACGTAATATAAATCTGGATATGATTCAAACACATCCTATAATTAACAAACAAAACATACGTAATAAAACATATAACGTAAAATGAAATAGCTAACACCTGAAACAATGATACTACTGAAATATTATTAACAAAAGAATATTAGAAGATCATATATTATATAATATGTATATATGTGGTTCTGTTATAATTTAATAACAATGATTTTACTATTATACATGTCTTTAACATACCATTGACTCAGGAAATGTACACGGTAAGGGTTAATTTTACAATCTCTTTATTCATCCAAGGTTGTTTATATGTAAGTATGTACTGGGAGTTTTTTATCATCCACATCTGTGTTTCATAAAAATGTATTTCAAAACATTTTTACTATTTCCTAGATAATGGGTTAATTCCATGTATACCCTTTTTTGCCTTTTTATAAAATGATTTGAAAGGAATATTTTTGTCGTTTTCCAAACTAGGTACTTTTTTGACTTTTTCCACAAATTATGCAAAGATTATTTTTTCAACTTATATGGTGGGTGCAGCTATTTTCTGACGTTATAAATACTTCAATGTTTATCATACAATATTATAAAATTATTTTCAAAATAAATGCTTTCTATTATAATTATGTGACTTTTAAATGATTTTATAATAGAATGATATATTTCTTTCAAAGAGTTTTTATTACAGATATGTCAACATTATTTGATATATTTTACAATTGTTTGAAGTTTATTTATTATGATACAATATTTCATATTGTATTGATGGTTTTGTGATATGTTTTTCATTGGATTAGTAATTTTTATATGATTCATGGTTTATGGTTAATGCATTAACATTACATATGATAGTTTTAATACTATTATTTATGTTTTGTTTCAACCTTTTCATATGAGGAATTCATTCGACTTAGTAAGTGACCGGTGGAGCCCACTATAGCACCTTGATGCATCGATAGGTCTCCTGAGACAAACTAGAGTTTTGGAATAAGGCCTTGACCAAATCTTATTTGTGGTCTTGACACAAGGCCTTTACTATGTGGTTTTAATGTCTGTCATTATGCATTACGTCACTATGAAAGTAGCTATTGATATTATATATGATTATGAGACTAGTAGAATATCATGGTAAATAAGTAAATAGAATTATTTGATTATCACTTACCTATTATTATTTTGATTATTTTTAAAAGGATTTTGTTTTAGTCTTATAAATTGTCATCAATTTTTATGCTTATTGATAAAAGATTTGTGTATATTGTTACCCTTACTGAGAATCCGAGCTCACCCCTTTCATATGTTTTATTTTCCTAGGGTTCCAAGATGTGTGTAATGATTGATATGTAGGGTTAAGATATGGGAATATTAGAATTCTCAAGGGAATGATTATGTTTTGTTGTATGTTATAAAGTGTAATGTAAACTTCATGAATGTAATATATCTTCCAATGCTTCTAATATGAAATGTCCTTTGTGACTTGATTCCTTGTAATCATGAAAATGTATTAAAATAATGCATAGGATCCATGCTTCTGGGCTAGGGGCATTACAGTTGGTATCCGATAAAGTTCAACAAAAACAATGGAAACTAGATTTATAAGAACACTAATTTGAGGTCATTACACTAAGATAAACCTTGGGGATTAGTATAGAACATCTTCCTTGAATTTTGATAATGTATAGATTTTGTGAAATTTCCAAGAAATGCATCCTTTTATGTATATGAGTAGGTAGAGCCGACTCTATCACAGATGTACATTGGAGTGAAAACTCGGACAATGAGTATCAGGTTTGACCTATGGTATCCTAGAACACTATAACAGTCCATGATGCACTCTTGGTTATGAAACTGTATAGGGATATGGTTAGGATAATTTAATTTTTCATTACAAACCATTATGAAGGATTTATGAGTAAATATGTTGGCATGGAATCCATTGTTATTATTATGAGACTGGATGTGTTTAAATCTTCAATTAATGCTGATAATTTATATATTTTTTGGATTATAAATTATGATATGATCTAACCTAGTGTATGATGTCATTTATAAATGGATCATAGTAGATGAAATGCGAACTCCAGCAATATGCATGATCTAAAGAGTAAGAAGGATCATATCATTCATGGTATTAGGCAAACCTTTATAAAGGAAATAATCTCAAACGTATCTAAATTATATGAAGAAATATTATAATGTGTTAATAAGATATGTAAATAATTCACTATGTCCAATGGAATTGATGGGAAGTTAGAGAAGAAATGGATGATAGATAAAAATATGGACAAAGGGAAGATGGGAAAGAAGGATTTTCCCATATGTGATAACAGCAGAAAGAATCACAATAGGATGTTCTTGACAGGACTGTGTGTTTGTTATAAGTGTGGAGAAAGTGGTTATCCTAAAAAATAATGCAAAGGGAGAAAGAGAAGACCAATATTTAGTGTTTCAACAATAGTGAAATGGGTTAATACAAAAATTAATTTCTTACGTGTCAAGGAAATATTGCTCAAAATAATCAATGGGGTCAATAACATCATAAGTTGTTACTACGGTTGATGTGGAATAATTAATGTATTTTTTGTTTCATGTTTGAAGAATTTGGTCACTTGAGTGTTGAATCAATTATGTACTGGTTATATGAATTATGGAACTTACTAAGGATTGTATTGTAGTACTATTTCAATATGTATTTGAGATTGTGTGAAACCCTGAAAATTTACTCAATAAGATGTTGAACTTTTCGAAAGGTACATTGTTGATGGAAAGGTAAACGATAATATGGTCAAAATACTGGGGTAGTTATTTTGGAATAAGATATGGTTTGTTTGGATAAATTATATTGGAAATTCATTACTACCATTGGACTGATTAATGGTTTGTTTATTCCATCATTGTTAGAGTATTAAAAAAATTTCGATATCAGGAATATATCTAGTATTCTATAAGGAATAAGGGAGCATAAATGTAATCAATAATGTTTTATGGAAATTCAGGGTGTTACAATGTTTTAAGAGAATAAATTATGAATGTATTAACATGTTATTATTTGAAAAAAAGAGATCCTCATGTATGTTATGTGAACTTCCTTATAATATTTGGACTGTGAGTTTGGAATAAAGTATTTTGGATAAGTCTAAAGGTTGGAATGGATTATGATGGACATTGGATAATATTGTTTTAGGTTAAAACATGTGAATATTTTTTTTTATAAAAAGGATAGCTGTGATGTTAGGTAGAAACCCATAGCGTCTGGCAAGGCCGCGAGACATAAACCCACAACCAAAGTGTGATAAGGGTACATCACCTACCACTAACCTATGTGATGTCCTAGTTTGAATAATGTAGTTTTCTTAAAATGGTATGAAAGATGAAATATAAATTCATTTTTAAAACCGTATACGATTAGGTTAAATAGATTATTTTTGAGTTATATAATCTTTGGTAGTTAAGGATGAGTTTATAGTAGAAACTATTTAATGAATGGAACTCTAATTGTCATGTATTAATTTTTTTCTATTTATAGGAAGAAATTAGATCTCAAACATAAGGAAAAGGATCTGAAAACCAAAAATATTTTATTCTAATACCTTATGTTTTTGTTGAAATGATGATATTTTAAATCATCATGTATCAATGGCTTTGAGGCCCTCAATTTTAAATTTTTTGTTCACTTGTTTGTGATTGAAGACCTTAATCAATCCATATAAATATTTACATTTTCCCTCCAATTAAGAGTCTTTTATTGACACCAATGTTCTCTTATTAAAAAATCTAATTTAATGGTAATATTATCATTTACCCTCCCCTCTTATTAAAACATAAATTTAGTTACACAATTTCCGATGAGGGTTTTCTAGAAAGCTATTTTCTATTTTCAACATTTTATTTTTAGAACAACGATCTAAAATTTCAAGAATGAAATTTATTAAAATAGGGCAGAATGTAATACCCTATTATTTCATAATACACTATCTCTTTGAAATAATTCAATAGCTTGTGCCACATGCAACACTGAATTTGAGCACACCACGACTTACAAAAATAGTTGTTCAAAAAGAGGCTATGAATAGTTCAAACTGAATTCTGAATTTTATATACTCCATATGATTATAAAATCCATATTCTGTGTTTATTAGACATAATATAATAGAAAATTCAATTTTTCAGATAAAATAAGTATTTTTCAAAAAATACAATTTTTTCGACATTTTAATGGTTAACCATTTTTAAATCAATTATTGTACACATAAATATATTAAATTTGAAAAACTAAACATCTTATATAGAAGAGGGACATAAAAATTTAGTTTGGATAAATTTTTGGTGTTTTTCTGATAACTTTCATATTTTGATGAATAATGAAAAATAATAAATTTTAATGAATTTTTTTTATTCAGAATTATTATAGTGATAAATTATACATTTGAATGGTTTTTAATTATAATTATATTATATTTTTATCATTTAATTTTTTTTAATTATATGTAATTTTACATTAAAATTGGACATAATCACAAATCAATCTTTTGATTGTTTTTATATCTCAAAAGCCCGCTTTTTGGTTTTTACAATATGAATTAATTTTAAATTAATTAATTTAACTTCTAGGTTTGGAATATGGAAAAATAGACATCATTTTTTAATTTTATATATCAAAATTATCATTGGGTTAATTATTCGGATTTTTCCAAAAACATTCAATATTTTATGAATAGTGAAAAACACTATTATTATTTAAATTCAACTTTTATTTAAATAATAATAATAAATATTTAATTTTTTATTAATGTCAAAATTGATACATAATACCTATATTAGTTCAATTTACTTCATTGGGGTCATTTTATAATATGATTGGATGTTTTAAATTTTGTTGAACTTTTTATCGTATATTACCAACCTTTTAAGCACATTATCAAATTTACAAAAACCGTAATTTTACGGCTTCTGTGATTTTAAATTTACAAATAAGAGAGAAATTGTTTACATTAGTATGTAAAATTCTGTTCTATAGGATGAAATAATTTTTTATGAATAGTAAATTTTGAATTTTAGTTACCACAGTTAATAGTTAATAGGGTAATTAAATGTAAAATGATATTATAATTATCTAAAAAATTTCATAATGTTATCTGATAAGTGTATTTCTTCCAAAATCAACCATAAGAATAAATTTTGATCATTTATTATCCACTTGGATTATATTATGATATTTATAATTTTTTTATATAATGATGTGTTAAAAGTGTTATATTGAAAATTTAATAACTAAAACATTTTAAATATATGGTTACACATAAAATAATTTTTACTATAAATATGTATTAGAAATATAACATGATTTCATATATCATGGTATTTTATTTATAATTTTTAGAAATTAAATAGTTAAATTTTTTAGGACACAAGGATGATTATGCAATTACCTAATAAAAGATAAATTAAAATAAATGATATTATAAATATCCAAATAAATGTAAATTGAGACTTTTTTATGAATTTTAGTAATTTTATAGGTTAATATGTCATGTTAGGTTAGATTCAATCAATTTTTTTATGAAATCATATTGTTATTACTTCTACAAAAAACCAAATACTAAATTGTGTCAAAATTTACATAAATGTGTTTTAAAAGAAATATTATATTATTAAATGATATAATATTAAAAAAATATAAGGACTGGAAAAAGGACCTAGATAATGATATATATGTAAATAATGAACCACTTGGGATTTCTGAGTACTTTTTATAGTAATTTTACTAACACTTTATTGTAATAATACAAAATACATGGTAAAAGTAAAACTATATAACTAAGATTGAATCTAAATAATAAAGTTAATATGCATACCTAAACATGACTAAAACCTATTCATTGAGATGATTTAAGCCCATAACCACATTATCATCTATATAAATCTATTTGGAGCCATTTGAAACCAAAAATTATTTTATAATAAAATAATATTTCAAGATATTACTAAAGTGACCCCCACCTCTCTTATAAAAGGGTACATCCCTTTCTCTTAATTTCATATCTGAAATGCCATTTAGTCCATCCAAACCCTAAAAACATATCCTTACATCTACCATCACATCATCCTAGTGTAATTACTTTGATCATTAGTCATCCATTGTAGCCCTTTGGTTCATGTCAAAAGGAAGAACCCGATGAAGTGGTAATTATTTCATCACCTCCTTCTAAGTTATTTTATTTTTCCACATCCCCTTTCGTTGTTGTTTCAATGAAAAAATAATTACTCTAGTACCTTCTACATACTTTGAAGTTATTGTAAATATTGTACATCCATATTCATTATTCTAACCATCCTATCAATGAAAAAGTCACTATACATGCGTATATATTGCTTACCATCTCCACGTTGTGGTGTAGTTTGTTATTCAACACTTCATTATTAGAATTGGTATAATAATGATTATAATTATATAAAATAATAAATATAACATGTTAATTATTCAGTATATTTTATATACCATCCAATTACATACTATTTCACCATCAATGGAATGATATTTTTGCTCGTGCATATGTACAACTTACCATCTCCACGATATAATGAGATTTCACCCCCCATCGTAACTATTAACGAATAATTTTCATTTGATGATTAATAATAATTTTTAAGAACTTAATATAATTCTAGATATGAATCAAATTAATCATATCCATAAAAAATAGTACTTACGAAACAAAATATATAATGGAAAATGAAACAGTTAACACCCGGAACAATGATACTACTTAAATATTATTAACAAGGGAATATCAGAAGATCATATATAATATCATATTTATGTTTTTTGTTCTTGTATAATTTAATAAAAATGATTTAATTGCTATAAAAAAGGATAATGTACCATCTACTATATTAATGCACATGGTAAGGAATAATTTTACAATCTCTTTATTTATCTGAGGTTGTTTATACGTATGTATCTATAAGAAAATCATTATCATCTGCATATATATTTCATTAAAATGTATTTTAGAACATTTTTACTATTAACAGGATTGTTGGAAAAAGTTAATTTTTCTCCGGCTTGACTTTTTAAAAATGTTTTGAAAATAATCATTCTGTTGTTCTCCAAAAAAGGTACTTTATGACCTTTACAACAAATTATGATAATAATGTTTTTTAACTTATATGGAGGGTGCAACTATTTTTCCTTGTTATAAAACCTTTGAATCTTCCCTTATAGGCTTATAAGAATAATTTCAAGATAAATGTTTTCAATTTTAATTACATTATATTTAAATTATTTCAAAATATAATGAGATATTTCTCTCAAATTATTTTGATTTTATCTATATCAACATCCTTTGATGGATATTTCACTTGTTTGATGTTGATTTATTATGATACAATATTCCATATTATATTGAATGTTTTGTGACATTTATAACTTTGGATGTGTTATCTTTAAACCATTCATGTTTTATGGTTAATGTATTAACAATTAGTATGCTAGTTTTAATATGAATGTTTATGTTATGTTTCAACTGTTTCATATGAGGAATTCAATGGAATTAGTAAGTGAGAGGTGCAACCCCCTATAGTTCCAAGATGCATCGGAAGGTCGTATGAGACTAACTAGTGTCTTGTAATAAGTCTTTGACAAAATATTATTTGTAGTCTTGGCACGATGCCTTGACTGTGTTGTTATGATGTTCAGCATAATGAATTAAATCATTATAAAATTAGTTATTTATATTACATGTGATTATTCGATTAGTAGAATATTCATGTGAGTAAGTAAATGGAATTATTTGATTATATTTTCCATATAATGAAAAATATTATGTTTAAAAGGCTTGTGATTTGGTCTTCTACAATTCTTTACATGTTAATGCTTATTTATAAATGTTTCTGCTATATTTTTACCCTTAATAAAATCTGAGCTCGCTCGATTCTTATGTTGAATTTTCCCAGGATTCCATGAAGTGTATTATGATTCATATGTATGGTTAATCTAATAGAATATCAACATTCTCAAGATATTATTAAAGTTATTTTGTATGTTATAAAGTGTAATGTAACAATAATTTATGAAATATATTTTCCTTGATTGCTAAAAGGGTTGGTCCATCAGAACATTATTACTTGGAATCATGAAAATGTATTAAAATATTGCATTGGCTCCGTGCTTTTGGGGTCTTGGAATAAGAATGTATAATAGATACAATCATATATACATATGAAAGACACAAAACTATTAGGAGATCATAACCAACTTCCATACACATGATGTTTCACAAAGAAATGCTCCCTCGGGGGGGGGGGGGGGATCCACTACATTAGAAATGATTTCCAAAATGACCCTAGAAAAAAATGTATAGTTCATTTGGCGCCTCCCAAGAAAGCCCACATTCTTGAGAATAACCTAATGTAACGATATGATGTCATGCCCGAAACCATAGGGGGCACCATAGACCCAATATGGATTAACAGAAAATATAGGGTTTCATATATCATCGATACAACATACCGCAGTGAAACTATCATCTAGATAAGTTATCAAATCTTTAATCACCGAGGTTATATTGATTCCCAAAACCACATCTAGTGATCAAGTGTTATAAAGGATCACACTCTATTATAATGACGGGAAACTACTAATCTATATGAGAATCAACCACTAGATGGGATCAAAATCCTATTGATTTTATTTAATGACACACAATACCATAAATGGTTTGGACTAGGGGAACACACTCAACCTTGACAAGTCTAAACTATGGAATCAATGGGAAACGAATTCACTTCATGAGTGTATATGATCTGTACCTATGGGATCACAATATGTAAAACTATACCAAAGCTTTATCGTGTGTTAAATCCTCACAAAACCTGTAAAAATCTATATACACGACAAATAGAATGTATTCATGGTGTGAAGAGATACATGAAAACCTTACCATGTCACATGTATGTGTCTGTGTAAGGTGGAAATGTTTATGTTTTGACCTATGTACCTTATGTGGCATCCGTTTATGGTAGCCTTCTCTATGTACCAGTCTTTGTGCACCTGTCTATGTAAGTTTCGAAGTACCCAGTGTACCACCTGGTAGTGTATTGTTTTCCATGTCCATGTACTTTGTGATGTACATGAATAGGCTCATGGAAGTATCACACTTTGTGGGACTAAGGCACATGTTTCCCTTTATTTAACATTAATCAGAACAATGTTGTCACATCTATAGGGGCCCACATGTCATGTAATACAAAATAACACATCGTTTTGCTCAAGATTTTTCAAAACCCTTTAGTTCTCTTCTACATAACCTATGTGACACGAGAATAACAAATCATTACATAATCATAAGATCTTGGATTGGCGGTCCCATTCTATCCTCAATCACCGGGATCTAGATTTGAATCTACAGAGATGTCAACCGCATTGAAACATCCATCATAGTACATCAAAACCATGTTGAATGGATACCATTTATCATTTCTAATCCACCTCCAATCAACCAACTTCATTGTCACACCTAGATCGCACCACAGATCATGCACCACACCCAGGGTATTGATTCGTTGCACCGTAGAACAGTCACACAAAAAATCAAATACCATGTATTCATAAAACCCTGAGCCAAGAGTAAACTTTAGTGATGAATATGAGAAGAACATCAGAAGAAATACAAAATCCACATAAACATATGGAACAAACCTCTTCTGTTGTTCATTTACCCATAATCCATTGTCATTGAGGGAGACAAATGAATATAGATAAATCAATGAAAGAAAAACTATTTCTACAAATTTAATTCATCCAGTGATGAACATAATAGATATGTTCACTGAATTTATCTATATTCATATGATATTAAAAAAAGATAGAAATGACAAAAATAAACATCCTACCTAATATTCGGATCAATCATTGAGAAAGAGAATTTGTGTTTATATAATTGATGATATCTGAAAACACTATTGGATAAATGATACCTGATCTAATCCTGATCAATCATTGTTTTAAAAGAATGAACTCCAACGGTTTTTTGACTCTTCATGGTTTGAGGGACCAACCATGAGTAAATCGTATAGCCATAGATTTAACAGATAAAATAGTCCATTTTTGAAAAAAAATTAATTAACTTTCTACATTATTTATTTCTTTTACTCCCTTCATGATTTTTTCACAAACATCCTGCACTCAAATAGTTTATTTATTTCGAAGTGTAAAACATATTTTGTAAACCCAATGGTGCCGGGAATTTCTAATTGGGGCCCCTATTCATGATTTATTCATAGTTTTCAGAAAACCTATTTGTTTGTGTTATTTTATATATTTATTATATCTCCAAAAATTTATTCTAGGCACACCGGGTCTCAGAATCACACACTATCTCAACAACTCATAAAAAAATAAACCATATAATATTGAAAAATAATACATGGGAAATCCATTATTTTAAAACTTGAAATAGATAATTATTTCTAATGGATATGATAATGATGAGATAAGAGACCTCATGTTCATTTCTATTAATGTCACAAATTAAAATAGAATCCTCATTATTCTATTGTGGTTGTTAATTACTCAAAATGTATTCCCCAAACCCTATATAATCCACTCTCACATAAAAGGAAATAAATGAACCATTATGATGAACTAACTATGTCATATACATCTTTTTTATTTCATAAAATCCTTTTAATCTATATAATATATAGTATATGACATAATATATCCATTATCATGACCCCTATTTCCTATAATTGTTAATCGAACCTTGAATGTGAAAATAATATTGGTTATAAAATATTTTTCAAATATTCTCATAGTTCCATGGTAATACTATTAATGAGTAAAATTGAAATAATTATTATACACTACATTAATAATTAATTTATTTATTTAGTGATGATCATTAATACTTCAAAAAAATTTAGTCTTCCTAGTGGTCTGCATCATATCCTATACAGGTATTCAACAAAATAGGGAAAATTGTGGAATAGAATATTTTGTGTAAACCTCTAGGATATTATCTCAATAGTACTGAATAATATTCGCATCACAAGAGTAGATTCTAATAATCAATCAAGGACACTAACGATATAAGTAAAAATCGTTGAAATGGAAATGTGGTGGTGAACACTCACTATGTAATTTAATCAATTTTATAATGATATCTCATAATGAATGATGTACACCAAGTTTCATAATCCATTATTGATCCTGTATTTGTTTATATAACTAAATAAGAATACCATTAAAACAATGATCATTTATTTATGAAGGTACTACCATACAGATCAACTAGGGATGAGATACAACTCCCACAACTCATATGTGAAAAATTATCTCATGACCATTCAACAAATTCCATACAAAAAAGTCCAACTTGACAAAAGGATCCAAACACTGACTTCATTTTCATGGGATTTCCCTTTCTAAAAAGTAAATGATCAATATATTCATATATATAATGATATTATGTCATGATATCAATACGCATGTTTATAGATAGAATGTACCAATGACACCTAAAAATGTGGTGTTCTTATTTGTAGATTTTCTTAATTATATCATCCAATTAAGATAATCAGGTTTAAACATCAGGAGAATATGACTAAATGATTACGAGCCTACATCACATAATAGTCCCACATCATACATGGTCTATTAATATGATATTTCTAGTTGAGAGGACATAAATTTACAAATAAAATCATGGATTCTCTAGGTTTTAATTATTGAATATAACTACTATAACCTTTCAATATGACATATAATCTGTTGAATTTACCAATGTTATTGTGGGTATAGAATTATAAACACTATTACTGTATGACAATCACATGTATATATAAAAATGTGTATATGTGGTGCTTTTAAATGTATGTACATAAGTTGGGTATAGAGAACCCACTTAAAATATATTTTTCAATAATGGAATGAATATGGGTGGACATATTACATATACTGTTGAGGCATAATTAAATGAAATCCTAAACATAACATCAATTCCTTGTGACAAAACATTTTAAAAAATCAGTAAGGTTTCTGAAAAATACCCTAACTCAATTCTCTTATTAAACCTATCGTGGCATCAAGGGGATATATATGGCCCTTCTCGTCAATAACTGTGTCAATTGAATTCATCATATGTATGCGGTGAACAATAATTAAATACATAATCTATATAATAATTCATATTAAAAAAATAGATTACAAAATTTTAATATTTATCAAATAAAAATTGATCATAAATCTACCAATCAATGAATGAAGATAGTTCCAGTACAAAAAATCCTCAGTTATTTATAAGAAAATAAAAAAGATATTTTTAATTATAATTAAAATTACAATAAAATATCATTTATAAAATTCTTGTGGATAATACCATTAATACATTGAAAATCTATTTTAAAAACAAAAAATTTCTATAATATTAGGATAAAATTATCATTGAAATGAAAATTTTGGACATGTATTGTATGATACAAATAATTGAACTATTATGAATGCATGAAAACTATTTCACGATGTATAATATAAACAAATTCCATCTACATTTAGTAAAAATGTCAAAAAACTACATCATTAATGAAATGATAAGAATATTGCTTTTAAACCATATTTAAATGTGAAAAAATGGTAAAAATATCTTTAGAAAATCATTGAAAAATTTTGAAATATTTTTAAAACCATATTAAATAAAATATATTATAACGACCCATACTTTACATACATTGTTAATACTTTAAAATTTAAGCACACTTATTACAACATATGACAAAACCACAAAGGACCGTATAGGTATAGTGTCTTTAGAAACTGGGAAACATAAACAACTGGTTCATAAATCTTCTACAGTGTCTCCCATTTATTTCATCATATCTAGGGTCCCTTTAAGCATATTCTACTTAATATCCATCTTCCTGACATGGGGAAAAGAAAACATAAAAGGGTGAGCTCAAATGCTTAGCAAGGGAAAATAAAGGAAATAAAAATCATATCATATCTTTTTGAAAATAAAAACCTGCAAAAGAGATCATAATATCTTAACATGGAACAAATCATAGAAGTGAAAATGAGATCCCCATAATCATAACATAAAACATGAAACTTCGTGGCATGCACACATAATCATGGAAAATCATTTCTTGTTAGTCATGACTCATTGCCAAGACTATCTTAGTGGACAAAGTCCCTTTCTGAACCGAGTCACCCTCGTTCCAGTCCTGTTTCAATGAACCGGTATAACCTACCGTTCCAGCCATGTCTATCTCATGAGATATAAAATCATTACCCAATGCATTGGAGGGAGATATAGGTCCCACCCATCTTATAATGAATCCTTTCTTATGTGTGCCACATAATCATAAATCATACATCATCGCATAACCCATGTAATAAAAATGGGATTCTTAAATAACATGACATCATAAAACAATTCATATAAGATAAGGGAATTCATAAAAAATGTTTCCATCACAACATAATCAAATCCATGTAATAATAGGGATAAAAACAGAACCCTTTTATTATCTTATATGGAAAATAATTTTGATAAAATTCTTGAACTTCATTCTTGAGAAAAATATCCCTTCTACTTCAAAAACACTTTTCCTTTCTTAACATGTCATACAATTTGATTAAAAATAAACTTGAATACTTGTAAAGGAATATTCATAGAAATAATTTTTTTGAAATCCATTCATTCCGTATAAGTTAAAAAAAACATTCTTCATAATTTTGTCGGAAAAGTCAAAATGTACCTCGTACGAAAAAAACGACAATAGATTCCTTTCATATTCTTTACTAAAAACTCACCGAAGGGTAAAATTGGATTTAAACTATTGTAAGTGGATGGAAACAATATTACATATTGAGGGAACATGGATGTGGATGATAAAATACACCCCAGTAAATACTTACGAATAAACAATCTCGGATAAAAATGAGATTGTGATATTTCCCTTACCATAGGTCCGATTTGCTTTGTACGTGTTTGAAGATCCTCTTCTTTGGAACGCCTCTTTGAATCCTCCACTTAGGGAACTAAGATTGGTCTTTGAAGAAGACCAGGACCTCTAGGATTATTCTAGGGAAGTGGAGAAGGGAAAATGGCAGGGGTTGGCCGAGCTTGAGTGCTCAAATTGGTGTGAGGAGGAGGGGGAGGAGGTGCCCTTTTATAAGGGAGGAGAGGGGCACCTTAGGAATATCTCAAAATATTATTTTATATTAAAGTCAAAGTAGGTTTATAATGGTTCCAAAGGGTCTTATTTCGAAGCTAAAGTGGGGAAGGGTCAAAATCCTATCAACAAATAGGATTTAGACATGTTTAGGGTATTATTTTAACCTTATCAATTAGATTTAACTCTAAGATAAATAATTTAACTTTTACCATGACTTTTTGTTTTCTTTCACTATATGGTTAATACACTTATTATAACATGCCAAACGAACCCCAAATTCTTTATTATTAATATATATATCCTTATCTAAGTCATTTGGCCGAACCTTAGATTTTTAGGAACAAAATATCAATTAATAATATAATATTTTATTTAAAAACTATTTTGTGTCAATTTTGACACTATTTGATATATGATTTTTTTGAAAGTCATAACAGAATTATATGTTCTAAACAAGTTGATTAAATCAACACTAATATATCATAATAACCTATAAAATTAGTTTAATTCATAAAAATTCTTAAATTACATTTATTTTGGTATTTATATTATCAATTATGTCAATATTTCATTAATAAGATAATTACTGCATCATCATTGTGTCATAAATAAATTAAATTATTTGATTTCCAAAAATTAAAAATAAAATACCATCATGTAGGAAATCTTTTTAGCTTTCTAATGAATATTTACAATCGAATTTATCTTATGTATAACCCCATATTAAAAATGATTTACTTATTAAACATTGATTTTAACTATTTTAACCCTTCTTTAAATAAATTAATAATAAATGTCCTAATCTAATCCAAGTGGTCCTAAATGGTCATATTGTATTCCTAAGTTGGTTTTTGGTCGAATTACACTTGTCCAATAGAATTAGGACATGTGTTATGGTAATATTAATATCCTATTTACCCTTAGTTACCCAATTTACTATTAACTGCGGTAAAAATAGTAAAAAGTTACTATTCACCAAAAAATTATTTTTATCTCATTGAACCACATTTTACTTACTGATATCAACCGTGTCTGTCGAATTTTTGAAATTACAATCACAGAAGCAGTAAAATTAAGTTTTATGCAAAATTCAGTTTTTAACCTACCACTTAGTGGTTTCACTATTCATCAAAAATTGAAAGTTTTCAGAAAAATACCAAAATTTCACCCTAGGCTAATTTCGATATTCTGAGTCCAAAAATGAAGTCCATTTTGAAAAATAAAATTTATAAAATTTCAAAAAGTGGTTATTACTATTCATAACGGCTAGTTTTAATAGCATATTGTTGTTTAGTGAAACTCGGTATTGCGTACGACGCAAGCTATCGAGGAAGGTCACGATTGCGTGTAAAGCAAGCCAAGCAAGTGTTGTGTAGAAAAAGATTCCTTTGATAACATAAAAGTCTCGGGTGTTACATTTTACCCCCCTTGAAAATAATTTTTCCCTCGAAATTCGTCACTTTTAACAAACAGATGAGGATACTTCTCCCTCATCATATCCTCAAGCACCCATGTAGCTTCTTCAAGTTGGTGGTTCCTCCATAAAACTTTCACCAATCGAGTGGTCTTGTTTCGTAGGACTTTTTCTCTACGATCCAGAATCTCTATCGGCTGTTCTTCATAAGAAAGATCTTGCTCCAGCGGTACAACTTCTGAGCTGAGTACATGTGAAGGATCAGGTATGTACTTTCTCAGGAGAGATACATGGAACACATCGTGAACTTGAGAGAGATTCAGTGGAAGCGCCAATCGGTAAGCTACCTTCCCAACACGATCCAGTATTTCGAAAGGACCGATATATCTAGGGCTCAACTTCCCCTTCTTTCCAAATCTCATAACCCTCTTCCAGGGAGATATTCGTAAGAACACTTTATCACCCACTTCAAACTCTAGGTCTTTTCTTCGGTTGTCGGCATAACTTTTCTGTCGACTCTGAGCTGCTCTTATGTGTTGTTGAATAGATCTAACCTTTTCTGCCATTTCATCAACGAGATCAGGTCCTAATAGCTTCCTTTCCCCAACTTCATCCCAGCAAGTTGGAGTCCTGCATTTCTTTCCATAGAGAGCTTCATAAAGAGCCATCTGAATACTGGAGTGAAAGATATTATTATAAGAAAATTCCACCAAAGGTAGGTGTTGATCCCAACCTCCTTTGAAATCCATAGAGCAAGCTCTCAACATATCTTCTAGGGTTTGAATTGTTCTCTCAGACTGACCGTCTGTCTGAGGATGATAACCAGTGCTGAAACTCAACTCTGTACCCAGAGTATGCTGAAGACTTCGCTAGAACTTCAAGGTAAATCTCGGATCCCGATCATATATATTAGAAAGTGGTACTCCATGCAATCTTACCACTTCCTTTACACATATCCTGGCAAGCTGATCTAGAGATAAATCCTCTCTAATAGCAATGAAGTGTGCAAACTTTGTAAGACGATCAACTATGACCCAAATAGCATTATTGCCTTTGGATGTTTTAGGAAGTCCTGTGACAAAGTCCATAGTGATGTTTTCCCATTTCCATTCGGGTATGGGTAATGGTTGTAACATCCCCTTAGACTTCTGTCTCTCATCTTTAACTTGTTGACAAACCAAGCATCGAGAGACATATTCAGCAACATCTCTTTTCATGCCATCCCACCAGAAGTACTCTTTCAGGTCCCTATACATCTTCGTGCTTCCAGGATGAATAGAGAATGAAGAACTATGAGCCTCATCCAGCAGCTCCTTCTTTAATTCGGGGATGGGAGGAACAGAAACCCGATTCCTGAACTTTATTATCCCATCACAATCAAGGTTGAATTCAGGAACATTTCTCACCTTCTTTTGTAACTCGACATCTTCTTTCTGTGCCTCCTTAATCTTCACATGTATAGATGGTTGAACATTCATTTGAGAAAGATAAGATTTTTCCCCTTCCATTATAATTCCAAGATCCATCCTTTGTAAATCCATAAATATTGGATCTTTTGTGATCCTCATCATGGATAAACTAGCATGGTCTTGTCGACTTAATGCATCTGCCACCTTGTTTGCTTTCCCAGGATGGTAATGGATTGAGCAGTCATAATCCTTAATCAGCTCCAACCATCTTCTTTGGCGCATATTCAGCTCCTTTTGTGTGAAAATATACTTTAATCTTTTATGATCAGTATAAATATCACACCTTTCACCATAAAGGTAATGCCTCCAAATCTTTAATGAAAAGATTACCGCAGCCAACTCCAAATCACGTGTTGGGTAATTCTGCTCATGGATTTTCAACTGTCGTGAGGAATAAGCTATCACCATATCATTTTGCATAAGAACACACCCCAATACCTTCTTGGATGCATCACTGTAGATCACAAACCTTTCTCCACTACAAGGCAGTGTGAGCACAAGTGCACTAGATAACCTTCTTTTCAACTCCTTGAAATTCTCTTCACATTCCTCTGTCCAGACAAACTTAACTCCTTTCCGAGTCAACTTGGTGAGTGGATTAGATAATCATGAAAAATCTTTTACAAAACATCGATAATATCCAACCAAACCAAGAAAACTTCAGATCTCAGTTACTGTTGTTGGTCTCGACCATCTTTCAATAACCTCTATTTTTGCTGGATCCACAGATATCCCCTCTAATGAGATTATGTGACCCAAAAATGCAACTTTTTGAAGCCAAAATTCACACTTGGTAAATTTGGCATAAAGCTTCTCCCTTCTCAGGGTCTTCAATATAATTCTCAAGTGATCTTCATGCTCTTCCTTGCTCGTTGAATAGACAAGAATATCGTCTATAAAGACTACCACAAATTGATCAAGATAGTCTCTAAAGACTCTATTCATTAGATCCATGATGATAGCAGGGGCATTAGTAAGACCAAATGGCATCACTATAAATTCATAGTGTCCATACCTTGTATGGAAAGCCGTCTTTGGTATATCCCACCTTTTGACCCTTAATTGATGATACCCTGAACGAAGATCAATCTTGGAAAAGTATTGAGCTCCGCATAGTTGGTCAAATAAGTCATCAATGCATGGAAGAGGATATTTGTTCTTGATAGTGATCTTGTTAAGTTCTCGATAATCAATGCAGAGTCTCATTGATCCATCTTTCTTCTTAACAAATAGAACACGTGCTCCCCAAGGTGACTCACTAGGGCGTATGAATCCCTTATCTAGATTCTCTTGGAGTTGCTTCTTCAATTCCTGCAACTCAATTGGGGCCATTCTATAAGGTGTCTTTGAAATAGGCAAAGCACCCGGTACGAGTTCTATTGAAAACTCAACTTCACAATTTGGTGGAAGACCCGGTAATTCCTCCGGAAAGACATCATCAAACTCCCGTACAATGGGCATATTCTTAATCGTGAGTTTCTCACCAACCATTTGAGATAAATAACCTTCATTTAGTGGAATCAATACCCATAGGATGGATGAAATTTCCACTGGAAGGTTATGTTCATCCTTGCATTGATATACGATCGTAGATTGATCTGGAATATGAAATGTGACTTCCCTTATTTGGCAATTGATATGAGCTCCAAGTAGAGAAAGCCAATCCATGCCAAGAATCACATCAAATTCCACTAAAGGAAGGATCACAAGATTTGCAGGAAGCACTTTCCCACAAACTTCGATCGGAGAAGAATTATAAACTCTTGATGCGACTGTTGTGCCATTAGGTGTTGTCACAGCTAACTCAACATCTAATTGTTGTGGTAATACGGTGATACCCTTAGAAAATTCTTTAGAAATAAAAGAGTGGGTGGATCCAGAATCAAATAAAACATTTGCTACTTTAGAATGGACGGTAAGTGTACCTTTCACCACTTAGTTATCGTACTCCACATCGCGGATAGAAATTGCGTGTGACTTTCCTTTGTCTTTAGCCTTAAGATTTTGTTGACGTCGACCATCATCATCAACCCTTGGATTTGGGCATTGATTGGCATAATGATCCATCTCCTTGCACTTGAAACATTGAAGTGTAATAGTTTCATTCTGTGTATCCCTTCCTTTTTTTGCATCATTAGACATCTTCTTCCCATTATCGCGGTATTCAAATGCCCGATAACCTTCCTTTCCACATTTAAAACATTTACTTGTCCCTTTAAGACAACTCCATCCATGTTTCTTTCCACACTTTGAGCATAAGGGAAAGTTCATCTTCTTTTCAGTGTGCTCTTTAGATTTTCCTTTGAATTCCATCTTCCTCTTCTTATCAATCCCATGTGACTGATGGGTTACTCCAATCTCCATCTCGACTTTGAGAGCACATCGAATGATTTCCACGTAGCTATTGAAGTCCCTTATGGCTAACGCCCTTCGAAGACTTGGTTTTAAGCCACTAAAGAATCGATCGATCTTACTCTCAGGTTGGATAATAATACCAGAAGCGTACCTTGCAAGTCTTGTAAAATTTGCTTCATAGGTACCAACAGATTCATCATCCCTTTGCTTCAGTTCAAGAAACTCTTTCTCCATCTTTGTTCGGAGAATACGAGGGAAGTACTTATTGAAAATTAAGTTCTTGAACTCGTCCCATTCCATAGACTCAATTTCATCCCTTTGCCTCGTATTCTTAATAAGATTCCACCATTGATCAGTATCTCCTTCCAAACGATACACTGCTAGGATGACTTTATCATGTTCAGAACATTGAAGAACTGAAAATATCTTTTCAGTAGTACTAATCCATTGTTCAGCAACTAATGGATCAGTAGACCCACTGAAAGAAGGTGGACGCTGCCTCATGAAGGATTCAACAGAATGTTGCTCCTTCCTTTGCTCGTTTGGAAGTCCTGCATGATTCATAGCTTGAGAAAGTTGTGTGAGCATGGCTACAAGATTTTTCATTCCAGCTCCCATATCGTTTGGTTGCTCAGGGGGACAATCATTGCATTGCCCATCGCATTCCGCATTAACACGGTTCCTTCGGGTTCCAGCCATTGACTAAAACTAAGAAGAATAATGTGAGCAACACTAATTATAATAGGAAAACCACATAATCAAGGATAAAATTTCACACTTAAGGTTTTATCCTAGGGTATTCATGGCCATTTCTAAAACACTAAGATTGTGTTCTATTATTAGACTTATCCTTAGGGTTCTTACTAAGGCTTTCACATCCTAGTTTCCAAAGGTTGACTATACCTTTCCTCTGATACCAACTATAATGACCCATACTTTACATACATTGTTAATACTTCAAAATTGAAGAACACTTATTACAACATATGACAAAACCACAAAGGACCGTATAGGTATAGTGTCTTTAGAAACTGGGAAACATAAACAACTGGTTCATAAATCTTCTACAGTGTCTCCCATTTATTTCATCATATCTAGGGTCCCTTTAAGCATATTCTACTTAATATCCATCTTCCTGACCTGGGGAAAAGAAAACATAAAAGGGTGAGCTCAAATGCTCAGCAAGGGCAAATAAAGGAAATAAAATTCATATCATATCTTTTTGAAAATCAAAACCTGCAAAAGAGATCATAATATCTTAACATGGAACAAATCATAGAAGTGAAAATGAGATCCCCATAATCATAACATAAAACTTGAAACTTTGTGGCATGCACACATAATCATGGAAAATCATTTCTTGTTAGTCATGACTCATTTCCAAGACTATCTTAGTGGACAAAGTCCCTTTCTGAACCGAGTCAACCTCGTTCCAGTCCTGTTTCACTGAACCGGTATAACCTACCGTTCCAGCCATGTCTATCTCATGAGATATAAAATCTTTACCCAATGCATTGGAGGGAGATATAGGTCCCACCCATCTTATAATGAATCCTTTCTTATATGTGCCACATAATCATAAATCATACATCATCGCATAACCCATGTAATAAAAATGGGATTCTTAAATAACATGACATCATAAAACAATTCATATAAGATAAAGGAATTCATAAAAAATGTTTCCATCACAACATAGTCAAATCCATGTAATAATAGGGATAAAAATAGAACCCTTTTATTATCTTAGATGGAAAATAATTTTGATAAAATACTTGAACTTCATTCTTGAGGAAAATATCCTTTCTACTTCAAAAACACTTTTCCTTTCTTAACATGTCATACAATTTGATTAAAAATAAACTTGAATACTTGTAAAGGAAGCTTCTTGGAAATAATTTTTTTGAAATCCATTCATGCCGTATAAGTTAAAAAAACATTCTTCTTACTTTTGTCGGAAAATTCAAAATGTACCTCGTACGAAAAAAACGACAATAGATTCCTTTCATATTCTTTACTAAAAACTCACCGAAGGGTAAAATTGGATTTAAAATATTGTAAGTGGATGGAAACAATATTACATATTGAGGGAACATGGATGTGTTTGATAAAATACACCCCAGTAAATATTTACGAATAAACAATCTCGGATAAAAATGAGATTGTGATATTTCCCTTACCTTAGGTCCGATTTTCTTTGTACGTGTCCGAAGATCCTCTTCTTTGGAACGCCTCTTTGAATCCTCCACTTAGGGAACTAAGATTGGTCTTTGAAGAAGACCAGGACCTCTAGGATTATTCTAGGGAAGTGGAGAGGAGAAAATGGGAGGGGTTGGCCGAGCTTGAGTGCTCAAATTGGTGTGAGGAGGAGGGGGAGGAGGTGCCCTTTTATAAGGGAGGAGAGGGGCACCTTAGGAATATCTCAAAATATTATTTTATATTAAAGTCAAAATCGGTTTATAATGGTTCCAAAGGGTCTTATATCGAAGATAAGGTGGGGAAGGGTCGAAATCCTATCAACCAATAGGATTTAGACAAGTTTAGGGTATTATTTTAACCTTATCAATTAGATTTAACTCTAAGTTAAATAATTTAACTTTTACCATGTCTTTTTGTTTTCTTTCACTATATGGTTAATACACATACTATAACATGCCAAACGAACCCCAAGTTGTTTATTATTAATATATATATCCTTATTTAAGTCATTTGGCAGACCGTAGATTTTTAGGAATAAAATATCAATTAATAATATAATATTTGTTTTAAAAACTATTTTGTGTCAATTTTGACACTATTTGATATATGATTTTTGTGAAAGTCATAACAGAATTATATGTTCGAACCAAGTTTATTAAATCAACACTAAGATATCATAATAACCTAGAAAATTATTGGAATTCATAAAAAGTCTTAAATTACATTTATTTTGGTATTTATATTATCAATTATTTCAATATTTCATTAATAAGATAATTACTTCATCATCTTTGTGTCATAAATAAATTAAATTATTTGATGTCCAAAAATTACAAATAAAATACCATCATGTAGGAAATCCTTTTAGATTTCTGATGAATATTTACAATCGAATTTATCTTATGTATAACCCCATATTAAAAATGATTTACTTATTAAACTTTGATTTTAACTATTTTAACCCTTCTTTAAATAAATTAATAATAAATGTCCTAATGTAATCCATGTGGGCCTAAATGGACATATTTTATTCCTAAGTTTGTTTTTGGTAGAATTACACTTGTCCAATAGAATTAGGACATGTGTTAGGGTAATATTAATATCATATTTACCCTTAGTTACCCTATTTACTATTAACTGCGGTAAAAATAGTAAAAAGTTACTATTCACCAAAAAATTATTTTTATCTCATTGAACCACATTTTACTTACTGATATCAACCGTGTCTGTCAGATTTTTGAAATTCCATTCACAGAAGCTGTAAAATTAAGTTTTATGCAAAATTCAGTTTTTAACCTACCACTTAGTGGTTTCACTATTCATCAAAAATAGAAAGTTTTCAGAAAAATACCAAAATTTCACCCTAGGCTAATTTCGATATTCTGAGTCCAAAAATGAAGTCCATTTTGAAAAATAAAATTTATAAAATTTCAAAAAGTGGTTATTACTATTCATAACGGCTAGTTTTAATAGCATATTGATGTTTAGTGAAACTCGGTATTGCGTACGACGCAAGCTATCGAGGAAGGTCGTGATTGCGTGTAAAGCAAGCCAAGCAAGTGTTGTGTAGGAAAAGATTTCTTTGATAACATAAAAGTCTTGGGTGTTACATATATATTTGGAATAAAAAATATTCATGGCCGACTAGAAAAAAAGTCATTTTTTCCTAGAATCCATGATTTTTGTATATTGACTACGTAGAATGTTGAAAACGAAATGAAATGTTTTAATTTATGGAAATAATATATGTAATTAAAATTTAATTTGGTATAGATATAAAAATAATATAATTCCCCCAACGGTGGCTCAAATATAAACAATCTCGAAAAATGATGAGATTTTGAAGTAAACCATTACATCATTGATAACATTTGAATAACTGTATCCATGAAATAAATAGTATGAAACAAATAATTAAATACAAATAATTTAAATGAAATCATGATATATCATATCAATGGGTAGTTGATATGTATCATAAACTAAGATGGGTGTCTAACGAATCATATGTCCCAATGAAGATAATTATTTGATGATGAATACGTACAATAATAATAATATTGAAGTTAGAATTGATCATTAATGTAATTTTTGTAACAGAAGTAAATAAAAATTTATTCATTTTTAATAATTGAAAAATAATTAATTTTACAAATAATCTTGAAATAGTATAATCAATAATTAATTAATAAACCCCAATAAATGAAAATTGAGTGCTGAAAATTTTACTATTTTTTAAACTTCATGTCAAATCATAGAGGAAGATATAATATGAATGGAAATTTAAAATAGTGTGATATATGATGGTTTGAAGATATAAAATGTAAATAAATAAATATATAAAAAATATATATGAAACTAAATTCATAATATTTATATATGCAACAATGAAAAGAAATTGAGATGAAATCCATTACAAATATCATCTAATTGAAGTGTGGATTAATCAATGAGGAGAAAATGTGTGAAAAATAATAATCCAAAAAAATGTAAATTCAAAATTATATAATAAGTGGTAATTTCAAACATAGTTATGGAATTACATATTTAATTATGTATAATTATAATCAAATGAATGTGAAAATATTTCAGAAACAACTTACTCTGAGTTTGGCCCATCATATATGTTACTCTTTATAAATATCAGTAAACTCATATTAATCATTTTCTTTTGGAAGAACCATTTTCATTTATATTATTTAATTTATTATATTTATTACCATGTTATACACAATTATTTATTAAATTTAGTTCATGTCTGACATTTTGATGATATTCGGCTCATATCTCAAAAATGACTTCTCTATTGCAACTTGGGTGAACAAATTAATTATTAAATATTCTATAGAATAATAATCATGATTTAATTATCATTTATATCATTTTAAAACCAATAATTAATAAAATTTATTACAAATTACCTATGACCCAAT
Source organism: Viscum album (assembly GCA_963277665.1). Taxonomy (NCBI): domain Eukaryota; kingdom Viridiplantae; phylum Streptophyta; class Magnoliopsida; order Santalales; family Viscaceae; genus Viscum; species Viscum album. The sequence goes on along the minus strand of OY728151.1, from coordinate 1,442,349,262 downwards.
CATGGAGATGGTATGTCATATGTACGCATGAGTAAATGATTAATTTTACAACAATGGTGATGGAAATAAGGTATGTATTATTTTTTCATTACAGAATTATTATTAAATAATAACTAATATATAGATATGATTAATATTATCATATATCATACTTTTTTTGAGGTTATGTAAAACTAAGCACATCACTTCAATGAGGTGGTATCTTTGTGAGGGAGTGAAGGAAAAAGAATCATAGTAGTCTGTGATGCGATACTCCATCGTTTTGAGGAATGATAGTTTCATCTTTTATTAGATGGAATAAGAGATATATATATAGGTTAGGTAATTAACATAATGACAATCATTATATAAAAAATATAGATGATTTTATCTCTTCATGGTTGGATATGATTTTAATTATTAATAGAAAGTAACAAAAAAAATTATCATTTAAGAAATATTCATCATCTCCTAAAAACCAATATTACATTACACAATATGCCGTTTATGATATGTATTCATCAAAAAATAAGTCCTTTTGAATGTGATGTGGGATTTTAGGAATCGATTTCAGAAATTAATTTCCTATCCAGATGGCTATTGAAGTTAGGGGAGAATAGCTGAAGGGGTTCCGTTTTAATTTATAGGGAAGGGGAACTTTTGATATTTCATAAAGTATTAAATTAATATAAATTAATTATCATTGTAAATAGATCAGAACTAATATATTAACAATGTAAGATGGTATGGGACAAAATTAACTAATCTAATAAATATTTTTTTTCTTTCTTACCTTTTCGAATTAGCCCCCATTATCCTTTTTGACATTTATCATTATATTAATCTTTTCTAAACTCTAATGGTCATGAATGATACCATGAATGGAAAACATATGCATAATTTGACCATGGATGAGGTTTTAAACCCTAAAAAAATCAATTGGCCATATATATTGTTTTATGAATTTATTTTTTTTATTAAAATATTATTTATTGTAAAATATTATTAATAACATTTTTTACACTATTAATTTGATATGAATTTAAATACATCAATAAATGGTGGAAATTAAAATATTATCATTTAAAAAATAAATGAAACATCATATAAATCAATTAAATGTTTTCTCCAAATTAATCCATTTAAATTTTACCTCATATAATTTTTCTAGAATAGTTAATTTTCAATTTCTATTAATTCAATAAATAATATATCAGTGTTGCCTCAGAATTTATGTAAATTATTTTATATGGAAAATTTTGAAGTAAATTAAAATGATAAAAAATTATTAATTGGTAATATAATTATTTATAACTTAATATATCCCGTGTATAATCCTAATTTAAAAAATATAAATAAAATATAAAAAAATGTCAATTTTTCATTTTATTTAAATAAATGATTATACAAGATAAAATTGATAACCAATTGGATACAAAATCTCTATTACAAAAATCATGGATGATTACAGTTTAAATTCATTCTTCCAATTATATTAAGGAATGTGATGGTGTTATTTTTTGGATATTATGATACCATTTTTGACATGAATTACCCATTTTACCATTATATTGGGGAGAATTATTTACAAACGTTACTATTCATAATAACTTCTTCAAGGATATATTTTCAAAAAAAATTACTTCGTAATTTCAAAATTGGAATTAATTTTTCAAAATTCAATTTCAAAATATGTATATATTTAATTTAATATAATAACGAAATTCATTTTTTTCAACTAAAAATTCTTTTATTTATGACAATGATATTATAAGAAATTAAAAATTAAAATTTAGTCCAACAAACATAATTGAATTATTAATAATATTATATAAATAATTATACATATAAATCATTTTATAACCAAATGGGTTACCAAAAAATATTGAAATAAAATATATATTTTCCAATAAAAATCGATATTTTTCACTATTTATAGGAAAATCAATCAATTCAGAAAAATATTAAAATTTTATTCTATTGTAATTTTGATTTAATTATTTTAAAAAATTTATTATAATTATAAATTTGAATTTGTATATTTTTCATATATTAGTTATAATATTAGACCACAAAAACCAATAAAAATCAGTTTGGATGAAAATATATTTTTGAAGAAAAAAATAAATTTAATTAAAATCAAAGTTTAATTTCCTAATAATTAAAAAATTCATTTATATTTAATAGATCACACATATATATATATTTATATTTAATAATTTATTTAAAACTATTAACACCCATAGATTCAAAAACTAAGTTACAGAAGTCATATTTAAATAATTATTATTTTTTGTTTATTTAGGCTTGGTGTTGTGTATCATATATGCTATCAAACATACAATTATTTTAAAATAAATTGGTATTTAATTAAAATGAATTAAATAAAATTATATATGAAACATATTCTCCCACACTAGTTTAGTCATCAGGGATTGTCTATTCCTTAATGCCAATCTTTTGAGATATGTATAATTCCTTGTTATGTAATAAAATACATGCTTGAAATGATAATTCCAAAGGAGATCCATCCTCCAATATATATATATGTATAGAGTAGCAGATTAATTCATTATAAAAAACCTATTTATTATGAAATAATTTTTCAATAAATTAAATTTCCTCAATTTCTTACATTATACACAAACCCGAGATTTAAAAAACATGAGAAAATAATTAATATTATTATTTAAACACCACTGATATTACCTATCCACTAAACATTGTTTAATGAATTTGAACTACCACATTATAAAAAGTATGAAATTTTTTTTAAATGAATAAATAATATTTGTATAAAATTTCATAATTTTATTGGAATCTTTATAGGCAATAGAAATTAACATTTCCTTTTAATTAATGACTTTTATTGATTTAATTTGAGAAAATAATATATGATATTTTTTAATTTTTTATAAAAATAATTTGAAAAAATAAAATTTATTTTTGATACAAAAAATATAAAAATTAGTTTAGGGAGAATAATTTTAATTTTTCAAAATAAAATGATTATTTTTTAAGAACAATGAAAAATACATGTCTTTAGAGAAAAATACATTTAAAAAAAAAATAAGATTCCATTTTTGCACTAAAATGTTTAAAATGTAAAAATTGAAAATTATACGATAATTAATCCAATATAGGACATTGGAATAAATTTCAAATGGATTTTTGGTATATAAATCTTTATGTAATTTTAATAAATTCTACAAGGAAAATAGTTTTTTAATCAAATATATATATTCAATTTTAAATCATTTTTTTTGACATATAAAAATTAAATATTGGAAAATAGATTCAATATTTTGAATAATAAAATTATATTTTATATAACAAGTTCATCAAATATTATGGTCTAAATGAATAGTAAAAATAATAAAAATTAATTACAATATTTAAGGTTAGAAGAAGTTTACCGTGGATTATACAAAATAGAATATTATTAAAATGATAGGTAAAAATGACCAAATTATTTTTTATGGACATATTTTGACAACATAACCTATATGGTTTAAGAATTATCAATTTCGAGAACATTTTTATGATAAAAATGTTGCTAATCATTAATATTTTAAAAATACCCCATGTGTGACCTCTCCCCCTATTATAAGAGGTCAGACTATCTCCTATAATCAATAAACTTATTAAACTATTTTGTTCATCCAATATCAAACAAAATATCATCCTTAATTCCCTCAATACATCCCATAATCCTTATTTTTATTAAGTAACCTTTTGATGATGTCTTTTTTTATCAACCTAACGAGGTTCTATGAATAATATGTAACATTATTAGCAGTTTTTTGGATTTATTTCAACATAAAGGTCCATAAAATCTTCTTAAAATATAATAATTTGATAAAAAAAATTATCTCATATATAATTTTGTATTATTATTTTAATGTTTTAACATAAATATATCTCTTCTTCCACCAAATGTGAAACCAAATCATTTATCCTTTTAACGAAAAAATACAACCTCATGAACCAATGATTTTCATTTTCCATCACCTCCTCTCTCGGATGAATTTAATATTGGGTTTAAAAATTAAACATTATATTTATGATAAAATTTTAATTTTAATTTTATAATTACTTACACCTTCTTAATTTCTATTAATTGGGAATACGATAACTTAAATCATGTGTTTGATAGACAATTGTTCCATGCAGGGATGTGATTCGTTTTTCATTTATGCTTGATATGGAAGTTACTAAGGTAAATGTTGATAAATAAATGTGATATATATTAAATAAAAATTAATATTTAATTTTAATATCTTATTTAAAATTCTTCTAATTTATCTATCAATAAATTTGGAACAACTTCTATTCATTCATACATCTAGCCGTCTTTATCAACTATGCGATACATTTTCTATATATAACATTAATGAATTGATATCATAGCCTATTTAATGAGAATATATTATATTTATTTCATTATTATGATTCTCAAAAATGATTTATAGATGAAAAAAATTAAATTATTGAACAAAAAATACCAAAATAGACATGAAGGATGTTTCAGTTTTAACCGAAATGTGATTTTAAATTGAAATTTTTAATAAAAATGTAAAAAAGGTAATACATAAATAATATTTGGTATGATACATATATATATATCGTAGTAATATTTTTATATTAATTATATATATATATATAATAAATGGGGATAAAACAACAATGAAATAAATCAATACATAATATTATGGATTTGGACTTGATTTGCCTTCAATTGATTATGATTATGATTTGGATGATAAAATATTATAATATATTTTTCCTAAAAATTATTAATATTATTATAATATACGATTTTCAAGATTATGAATTGTTTCCATTCATTTTAAAAAATTATTGTGCTCATGATTCTAAAATAATATTCTTAATGAAAAATAATTTTATTTTATTTTCAAGGGAAAACCCTTTTCTTCCATGTCTACGATTTTTGAAATATATTTCAGGAATATTTTAATGTTAATATAGTAGTTTTTCAATTCATTTATACTTTTATTACTTTTGATATATGATTTTTTAAAATGAATCTCCATTTCATTTTCTAATCAATTATCAATTGGATTTTATCGAAAATTCAAAAGGGATCATTGTTTTAACATATACGTCATGTAAAAAATATCACTCCATCATGAAATTTCATTGTTATAAATAATAAATTATATTATTACAAGGTTTGTTTAAATAAAAGTATGTTTATAATTTTTTGTATCTTTCTAATAAGTTTTTTATAATTTTACCGGCTATTTTCCCTCCCAAAATGTTCTAAGGGATCATTACAAAAAATACAACATAATTTCAAATCATTTGATATTAATTAATATTTAATATGGATATGATTAAATTGTAAAATACTTATCCTTATATAGTTGTATTGTTTCTATTATGACATGATGTTTATTAAATTCCTTCCTTTCCATAGGATACTTCTTGATGAAAGGATGAAATGGTTGTGAAATTCATTTATTTTCCAGGGGTTCTTATATAAATAAATTTTTATGAAACCAATTTATTTCATGATTTATGATATTATGAATGTTTTGAGATCATTTGGAATGTGAAAATATGGTTTAGTTGATTAAGGGACCTATATATACATCTAATTCGTTGTTTAATTATTAATGTTTTATGAGATTATGGAGTTCATTGGAGGTTATCCTGGTAAATAAATATGGCACATGGAATTTTATCAATATCCCAAAAGATAACATTGGAGTCTATACCAATAATAAATCATGTACAATTGTGTTTATGCCTATTTTTAACATGTCATGAATGTAATGGTGGATTTCCCTATCATAAAAGTTTCTATTAATATGTGTAAGATATATGTTTATATATTATTCTATTTTTATTCCCTCATGGATTACGTAATTATTATTCTATTACGATTCATATATTATTAAATTCATAAAATTATTACATAACAACCATTTATAGTCTATGGAATTCATGTTGTGGTTTTCAAATTTTAGGCTCATGTTATCAAACCTTTATGATCATGTAATTCTTTTCTGATAACTAATATCTCCATTTTCTCCCTAAATGATAATATAGGCTCACCATTTATAATGTTTAATCCTTAGGTTATGAATTTTTTTTAATGTACTGTAATCCTTTGAATTGTTCTTGTTATGATTATCTTAGAGGGAGATGATATAGTACTTTTATGAACAAGTTATTTATCTATCACTATTTCCAAAGGCACACGAATAAAAGGACTTTACCATTGATCATTAAATTATTTAATTAATATTTATAAAATAAAATTTAATGTTTATAAATGTGAGGTTTGGGATTTACAATTTGTATCAGTGAATGCTTTAGTTAACGTTTAAAATCAAATATTACAAAACTGAATTATGAATCATAGGTATTTTGATAAGGATATCTATAAGGATAATTCATAGTATAAAAAATATGAGGGAATATTTGAGATGTATATAAAATTTGTTTTACATGAAATTACATCACATTCAAGATTCTATACATGGATGGGGTTTTGGAAAATATTTTTCTTGGGGAATTAAATTTTAAAAAAAAAATTATAGTATTTACTCAATATTTACCTAGTACATGAAAACAGGTCTTACTATTAACATAGTTTGACCCTCTTGGGTTATATACATTGGAAGATCAAATACTCTTTATGGATAATCATGAAGGGTTTCAGTAATGAACACGAATTTCCTAGGCTAAGCCAAATTTGTCATATATTGAATGAAATTTTTCATGGTGTAGACATCACAGAAGTTATTTTTCAATATTATATTGTTTCAAACGGTGAATAAATTATCATTCAATATCATTATGGGTTTTTAAAGGAATAAGTTTAAATTAATCCTTTCAACTGTAAATGAGATGTAATATACATTGATATTATTCTTGAAAGACATAATGTAATTAAAGATTGAATAAAAAATTGTCTTAATATTGCCGAAGAATACATTCAGACTATGAATCATACTAAAATTACAAACAATAATAATAGGGAAAAATATTTTATTGATTCCTTCAGTATGATGTCACCACATTCATTTTTTTCTCTACTGAGCAACTAGTTGTGGAGAAATGGATTAGTAACATGAAAATGTTGTTTTTCATTCTATAGTGATAGGGGCATGGAAAATCCATTTTGGAAATATATCATATGGATTTAAAATTTGGTCAATTGGGTGATATTATTAATATAATGATGAAATAATATAAAATTTACTCAATGGAGTGGGATTATTTTAATATCATGTTTTTTCTATTTTTATGTTCTTAGTATTCTTTATTTTAAAATGGAGAATTAATTACTTGTGCTAAAAGAGAAGTATGTTGACTCTATTTCTAAAAATGATGAAATTTTAGAGACATGTGAGGTATCATAATGGTGCAATCATCCTACTATAATGTACAATTTACACATTCGTGCATTTCTTAAAACCATTTCTTATGATTGTTTAATCTAGAAGATAATTCAGTAGCCTTTAATAAATTTTCATATGTGTAATCAAGGTGAGTATAAAGTTATTTTTAACCATAAGTGTCATCGTATTTATATCCAAATAAATTTGGAATCTAATATAAACTATGATAACCATGGCGATAGGAAGATGAGTTTTCCTTTATTCTTGATGTGTTGTTAATATCATTGAAGAAATTTTCTTATGGTTACTTGTAAATGTTTTATATTTTGAATGGAAGTTCATCATGAAGATTAATGTCAAAGTATTGGGATGAAGTAACCTAATTATAATAAGAGAAGAGATTCAACCAACAATCCAATGATTGATGTTCCAGAAAAATTGGAGTAATTTGAATGATTTTTCGAATTAATGAGATAATTAGGATATTATGCCACAAAAATATATTTAGAAAAAACAAATAAATTATTTTCAAAACCCAATAGTTAAATTGAGTAATGATAATTTATGAACACATATCCTCTATTCTGGATTTGGTAATTTCATATTGGTAATTGTTAAAATGATCCCTATAAAAATATTTTTGTTCATACATTATAGAAAAGTGATGTGATTTTGTGAATTTCTTTAATCCATTTTTATGGACCCTAGATTAATTAATTCACATTTTATACTCAATTATTAACATAACCAGTACCATTTTTAAACTCCTTGCTAGCATGATTTGGGGTAAAGGTTCTAATTTTCCTTAAGTGACATTCCCAAGGAGCCAGAGGATTGAAATAAATGTTGTGGGATTTGAGAACAATTAAAGAACAATTTTCACATATAAATAAAGAAACAATCCAAAATATAAATAACCAACCACATCTACATGATTCATGTAAACAATGTATACTAATACAATACATTATCAGGAAACAACAACACCACCAATAAAATACCATGAAAATTCTCATAGAATGATACAACCACATCAAAATAATCCATAATCAGAGTATCATGAAGAAGACTAAGCAAAAAAACTAAAGTTGCTATGTCACAAATTCATATCTCAATGTAATAATCCTTTCTCCAAGCACCATAATTCCAACCAAACATCATGATGAACCACTAAGGAAATTAGATGCTTAAAATTTACCTATGTCCTGGAATATAATATCATAAAATGAACCAAATTTCCAATGTAGTGGGTGAGTTATAATAATTAGTAAGTATTCCCCAAATACTTCCCAAAAATGCCACAAAGATATAAAATGATTACTCAATTTATATAAATTTTTTAATATGAAGCCAAAAAACAGTTCCTCAATTAAAAACAATCCTAAAACATCACTACATCCAAGAAATTCGCCCAAATCACACAATTATAGGGAAAGAAACAGAATGTGTTATCACTAATTTCAGATTTCCCTAAAACAATCCAAAATGTGTATCCATATACATATACTAACCACGTGCCCATGTCCGACTCACAAACACCCAAGCTCAGTGTTACCATAAATAGTTGAACATCACATAAAAACGAATACTATTTTTTCTGTTACTTCATAGACACTTCCCTATGATAGTGGTTATCCACACCCACTATCCATGACCCTCGACCATGATTAACCACTTTAGTTAATGAACAATCCAAAATCATATAAATAAAACCACAACATCAAGAATATCAAAAATCTTCAAAACATTCTAATTATCTAAAATAAATCACCCTTTCATTAACACACCAATAAATCCATTTCCATGTCAACCCTCATTCTAATAAAATTGAAATTTATATTGAAATACGTATTTTATAAACAATTTTTCATAAATGAACCAAGCCATCAATTTTAAAATCGACATTTTAAAATCCAATAGTATATCCCATTACATAATAATAACCCATCTCCCAAAAATCCACAAATCATCACATGATTGGTTGAAAACAAACATTCCTCATAAAAACATTAATTTGGTTCAAGAAAACCATTAAATGTTAAATTAATCGTTAATGTTCTATAAAAATAGAGATGAGAGTGATGCCACATACCTTATGGTTTTGGTGAAATCATAAAACGAGTAACGTGCCACCATTAATATTGAAATTTCCCATGAAATTTCATTACATCTATTTTACTAACATCATCAAACCCAACTCTCTTCATTTTAGACTAAAAACCCTAGATCAACATGTGACAGTTGTAGATCTAGAATACCGAGGGAGAGGGTGAACAAGATCTAAGAGATACCAAGTAGACACAAAAATAATAGACTTACCTAAGATGAATCACCTTCAATGGAAACTGAAAACCTATAGAAACTCTAATATTATGAATGGGAGAGTATTTATAATACTTGAGTAGAGGAAATATTGAGTGAGGATCAAGTGGGAGGAAGAAACAATTCTTGTAGGAAAAATCATGTGTGTTCCCATTTTTAAAAGTCTCATTTTTATTGTTGTACATGGTTACCTAACATGGTTAGACAAACCATTAAATAACCATTCCTATAATACTTTTATAAGAGTGTCTAACATAGTTTCCTCACACTTTTAGACAAACCATGTGAAAACTATGTGAATCCCAATACCTCATGTTGCACAGTTACCTAAGAATTTCTACATAGTTTCCCATAACAGTGATCAAGCTATCAGACAATAGAAAATATAGAAAACCATTACAAAGCCTTCCAAAACATTTCCAAACGTTACCCAACCACTTTAATAACATAAAAACGAATAAAAAGTGTCACATACCTCAAATCAGGGTACTAAAATTTTCTAACCATTAGACTTAATGTTGCCAAAATGTTGGGAACCATCACTTTGCTAACAGACCTCAGTCCATTTATAAACTATATCTTTTAGTTGCTCCAAAGTCTTATCATCAATCATACCATGTTTCGTCAAAAACCGAACTAGACAGATGCTTTTACAATGCATGAATTTATCTCTCATGTCCATAAAGTACACTAGCATGTTAACTAAAGAAGCATACGATGCTAACTCAACATTATCCAAGTTAATCACCTAGTCTAGATTCTGCAAATAATTTTTAACTGAGACACATAAAACACATTGTGCACCGGAATAAACCATTGTGGAAAAGCAAACCAATATTCGAGCTCTAAAAACTACCCAATTATCTTAGGAGGCACAACATACCACATAGATAACATTCCTTCATTCCAAACTAATGATGCTCCAACCTCGTATAGATTTTCATGAACACAGACTCACGAACAATGAGTGACATCAGTCATCGATGATGTCCCCCATATGATTTCTGACAACTTTATTTTTTATACATTTTCTCTCTAATTAACTAAATCAATTCCATTGTCTCTTGGATATGGCTAATCCCAACAAATGATGTGTCACTAGTGTCCACCCAAAATAGTGGATAACCACACAGATAGAAACAAAATGCTATATACGGAGCCATATATATGAAGGCATGATAACTTTAATTGTAGGATAACTCCACCAAACAAAATTTATCCTCACATGAGCCAAAAAAATCAACAAAAGTGTCTCACAATATATCTTATCATGTATGTACTGTGGTCTTTGATTTTCCATCGGTTTGGGGATGATATTTCATACTCATTTTTAACTGAGTGCCTAGGTCCTGACGCAATGATTTCCTGAGAAGAGATGTGATTCTAAAATATCAATACGATACAATAAAAACCAACACACCATGCCTCTTTACCACCTCCCATATATAACTTTGTATAAATCCTCCACCATACTTGATTCATTAATGGGGATGAAGTGAGTTGACATTGTGAGTCTATACACAATCTACCATATTGAACCATGATCCGTAATGATTAATGGGCAAGAAATTAAAAAACCAAATATATATTATCTCTTATCTACAGTTGGATAGATAAATAATCCAATGTATATGCTGGGTGTTAATTTTCTTACTTGACCTGATGAAAATTAAATAATATCAATAAAAACACTACCACATTCCTCTTCAAACCATCCCACTAAAACTATAAATTTACTACTTCTGTATTTTCAGAATTATAGGATGGAAAACCCATCTGAAGTGGTGATAAGAACTAATAAGTTATTTTTGAAAATCCCCTTGTATTAATATCCATTACTGAAAGCACAGAACTAATTTCCTATCTTCTTTCAAACCCTCAATGGTTTCCCCACCATTTTGTTTTGACCTAATAGCCAAACACTCTGAATCATACATATACCCCTCTTTAAAAAAAGCAAAAAAGTATGAAATCAATGAGTCCGGAATGAAAAAATCTATATCACTACCGATTTTGACATTCCTACCCCATGTTGGTTATAATCGACAGTATCTTCGACCGATCTGATTCATACTTCCCCAAATGAGCATACAATTACCTACTAAATACATCTTCCCACGAAATTCCCTTACACATTGTGTACATAAAGTCAAAGTAAAACATCTACATATACTCCATCCATATCATTCACCTCAAATTCAAATCATTGTATGATATACTATGCTTCATGATATTATGATCAATATACATAATGAATGTATCACCAAATATGAGGTGATGTCAAATATTAAAAGAATTGACCACTATCACCAACTCTAAATCATGTGTATATTGACCCTAGCCTTTTATATATAACATTACATGAATTTAAGAATAATTATTCATCAAATTTCATGACATGTATTGTAAATTATTCTATCTTGTTAGACTAGGTACACAAAATAGAAAACATTGAACTGAAGAATACATTTCATTATTTAATATTAAAATTGAGATTCTAACTAAAATTGTGATCAAACATCTACAAAGGGTACCCTGGTGAACATATGAACAATGTGATGAGCTAAATATCACTTTAATGTAAAACCCATAAGCACAAAGCATTAACAAATGGGATAGAATTCATGAGATGATGATATAAAAAGGCATGTAACATATGAATCAAAACATATAGACATTTAATCATAAAATAATGGATTCATAATAATGTGGTAGAAACATAAAACATGACTTTATCACATGTTGAGGCAAACCTCCAACACCATTTCACATGATAGCCCATGTTAGGGCTAACCCCCACGACCATCGCATAGGGTGGCACAAGACATGGATAACATCCAAGACCATCACACATAATGTATCAGGAGATGAAACATTACAGAAGACATTAGAGAGCTATATGGGAAGACCCATAATATCTTTTCATTAATATATTTTCTACATAAATAATCATATATAATCAATCCTACATACACATAAGGGTTACCAATAGAAGGAATTGGGTACTATAATCAGGCCATAAAGCTTTACAAATGGGTATGTCATAAAACTGTCTCTGAAATAAATGATCTATAATATACAAGGAAATTCACAAGGGATAATATGAATTTATATTGGTATGTGATGTCAAATATAAATGAAAACATCTATGTAATGTATTTATGAAATTTTAGCATTAAAACAATTTTTTTCTGTTTTATGCAAAATACTATACAACCATTAAAATAGAAAATGGAAAAATACATTATATAAAACCATAAGTGAACCAAAAAGGTTTTAATAAAAAAATATTTTTAAGTGAAAATTTTCCTTAAATTAGATTTTATAGTTCCCTTGAAATCAGGTAAGAATTCAGTAAGTTCCCTCAAAATAGGTATGCTTATCGGGAAGTATTGGGGAGAGAATCACTTAAAAAAAGTACATCACTAATTGAGAATAATGAAAGGGTCATGATAAATTAACATGGAACATGTAAAAAAACATATAGTATTCACATAAAAAAATATATTATATCTTCATTTTGTTTAATGGAAGATTTCACACCTCAAAGAAACCAATGAGGTTCTGGTTGAATTCATTATAGATTATCAGCTTGTAATCAAGTGTACATAAGAGGGATTAATGAGATGGAAAGTGTTTATAATCAATTATAAATAATTCATGAAGTATGTGGGAGGAGAGAAATCATACACAATTATTATGTATTATATATAAAAGCGCATAACAAATATGAAATTCTTGGATAAATGTGAAATAGAGAGGATCCCTTACCTTATGCAAGATGGTGTTTTCCACTTCTTATTAATGACATTAATAATACAATTATGTTAGTTAATTAATAAATATTTTACTTTACATATATGTAATTGATTCATTATCACCTTTTTATGTTCGTTCATAAACATTTTTATTGGTTATTAGGATGAATTTAATTGTTTGGGTCCATTTTTTTCATGTTTAGTTTAAAAATATATATAAACTGATAATCATGTAAAATGAGGGTGTGGTTGTAGAATTGGAGTAATATAGTATAATATAAAAGCAATAATTTTTCATGATTTTAAATTAAATTTGTTTACTTGGAGTGAAGTTGAATCGTCATATAAATCAGTAATGATATAAAATTGGATTAATTTGGAGATTTTGCTCAAAATTAACTTGTTTGGTATTAATAATTTACATTATGTCAGAAAAATGATTCTAAAAAAAAGACAAAATACATATTTAAAAGTATGGATCAAAAATAAAAATATTTCATGACCAGAATTGAAGATGGTAACAGAAATTGATAAATTGTTGTTCTTGATTATGAAAAATTAACACATCTGGGATGATGTTTTCATTTATTTCGTATAATATAATGGTAAAGAATATATGATAATGAATTATATCATTATAATATCGAAATTACATTACATATATGGTAATATATTTTTCATACCATTTGGATGAGGATAGGTTAGGAACGAAAATATAATAGGGGAACATGGAAAGAAAAAGAATAAATATAAAAGAGTAGTTTACCTCTATATTCGATATTCCTTGAGAGCCTTTTAAGGGGATAGGATTTGGTGTTTAGAGGAGGAAAAAGGTTTATAGACATGGTGGAGGATATTGGGGATAGATTTTAGAAGAATATAAGTAATCCACAAGGCTTTAGATGAGTGAATAGAATAGGGGAGTGTGGGTGGTTTTTATAGTGGATGGGAGGAGGGTTTCTTAATATTTTTATAATTAGATCATTATTTTTTCATAATACAATAAATAGTGATCATTCCATGTCAAAAAATAATAATAAGTTATTTTGAGTTCGATATTTGGGTGCTTACATCTCTCAGGATGTCCGGAATTGTCCTTGTAGCATATAATATATATAAACGTTAAATTTACGTATTTCAATATTTATTAAAAATTCTAGTTTTTTAGAAAAATCGAATAAATTCACCGACAATATTTTTTTCAGGTGTAGAATCAAAAAATAAAATCTATTATTAAAAAACAATTTTCAATATATGATTAATTTAAATTTTAATTAAAATCTTAATTTATTAAAGACTTACGGATTTTAAAGCAACAACTGATTTTATAATGCTTTCAAAAATTAAACAAGATTTTAAAATTTATCTTAAAACTAGAAGACATACAATTGATAACTTATGAATACCTTTTAGGAAAATACATATTCAAGTAAATTAATTAATTAATTTTAAATAATTATTTAAGACATACAAAAATACTAATACTTTTACATAGGTCATATTTTCACATATAAGAAGCCTGAATTTTACTTATAAATTAATTAGTGTTGGTAAAATTATTTTGGATGGATTAGTATTTTTCAGGGTCATATTTATATTCATAAGAGTAGGTTAATATTCAGAAATTTAGGATACTATTCACTAAAAATTATGTTTTTCTTATCAGACTCCCAACATCTTACTGATCACAACCATTTATGTCCGATTTTCTATATTCAAATCACAAAAGTGATAATATTTTGTTAAATGGTAACATTTTACTTAATAGGTCCTTGCGATATGATTTTATGTTATTATATAACATAATTATTAGAAAGGTAATTTTCATTGATAAAATATTGGGTTGTTACATTATTCCCCCTTCTGAAATTTCGCCCTCGATATTTTTTTTACATTCATTTCCATAAATATGTATAACTACTTTTCCATATTTTCCTCCCCAAATTACCATGTTTCCTCACCAAACTTATTGTTCATCTACAGTAAAATGACTAGTGGATTAGTCTTGTAATGTATAATATAATCTATATGATCTAAGATCATCAATGGAATCTCCTAGTGTGAAATATCTTTCTAAAAATGTTCCTCCTCTAAAGATATTTCTTTGAAATTGTATGTTATACACATCCATTTGAGGGATACTTGGAAGAAATCGTGTACTTTGGCCTGGGTAGGGTGATGTTCTAGTAGATAAGACAAAACCTTGATAGGATCAAGAATCTCAAAGGGGCCAATGTATATGGGACCCAACATTCCTTTGTCCCCAAATCTCATGACATTCATTCATGGAGATATTAGGAGAAATACCAAGTGACCAACATTGAACTCATAGTCTTGCGATGGTTGTCTGCATAATTATTTTTTCATCTTTGGGCTGCCTTGATGTTTTGGTGAATGGTTTCAACATTCTCCACCATTTCATCGACCATTTCATGTCGTAGTACGTTACTCTCTTAGAATTCATCAAATCACGTCAGAGTATTTCACCATTTCCCAAAAAGGGCATCCTATGATTCCATTTAGATGCTCAAGTGGAAACTATGGTTATAGGAGAATTACACCATAGAATATGTTGGTCTATTACACCATTGAAGTCCATAGAAAATCTCTGAACATATCTTCTATTGTCTGAATTGTCTTCTTAAATTGGC
The DNA here is from genome assembly GCA_963277665.1 of Viscum album. Taxonomy (NCBI): domain Eukaryota; kingdom Viridiplantae; phylum Streptophyta; class Magnoliopsida; order Santalales; family Viscaceae; genus Viscum; species Viscum album. Next base: position 1,442,333,179 of record OY728151.1, on the reverse strand, counting down.
CATTAGTTTGAGGATGATAGCCTATACTAATGTTCTGTTTTGTTCATAGAGAATGTTGGAGACGTTTCTATAAAAAAAAAAGTGAATATCATATCTTTATTATATAAAGTAGATAGTTGTAATACATTAATCCTCACCAAAACATTGATATATATCAATGAATGTTGATACATTGATAATTCTTCTTGAATTTTGATAAAGTTAGATGTCTTTGTTAGATGATCCACATTGACCCATATATCATTGCTTCCTCTGGATATCCTTGAATGTCAAGTGACAATGTCCATTTTTATGTTCACCCATATCCATTTTTGTATGTTTAGTGGATTCATCATCCCATTTGACTTATGTATTTCAACCTTCACATGTTTATATACCAGGAACTATGATGTATACTCGGAAATCTCTTTATTCATATTATCCCACCAAAAGTAATCATAGAGATCTCAATACATATTTGTACTCCCAGGGTGGATAGAGATGATCGAGCTTTGTGCATCATTCAGAAGCTAATTCATTATATATGGATAGGATGGTACACATAATAATGACCATATTCATAAAACTCCATTCTCATAAATAATGAACTCTGATGATTTCCTATTTCGATGGCTTCTACCCTTTTCTGAAATTCCACCTCTTTTCTTTGAGCATACATTATTTTCTCTATGATGGATGGTTGAGAAATAAATTTAGAAAGGTTTTAATAAACTTCCTCCATTAATGATTCCCATTTCCATACATTGAAAATATAATAATATTCAATCATTTTTAGCTTTAACCGTTGATAAAGATGCATGATTATTTCTACTCAGAGCATCCACTACATTATTTTCACACCATGATGGTAGTTTATTGAGTATTCGTAGTCCTTGATGAGATATATCCATCGTCTATATGACATATTAAGATCTATTTGTGTGAATATTTATTTTAGAATCGTGTGATTAGTATGTATCTCACACTTCTCCTAATAGAGATAATGTCTCCATCTTTTTAATGGAAAGATCATAACTTCCAACTCCATATCATGAATAGGATAATATTCCTCATGGATTTTCAGATTCCTTGAGGTGTAGGCTATCCCTTAATCATTTGGAATTAGCACAAATCCAAATACCTTATTTGAAGCATCACTGTACACCACAAAGAGTTCTCCACTTGTTGCACATGTGAGTATTGTTTCATTGATTTGCATCTTTTTCAACTCCTTAATGTAGTCTTCACATTCCTATGTCCAGAAAATCATTACTCCCTTCCATGTCATCTTGTTCATTATGACAGAAAATAAAGAAAGGTTCGTCACAAATCATCAATAATACCCAGAAGGACCCAAAATTCTATGGATCTGTGTCATAAATGTTTCCATTGGCTACTATTCAAACACCATTGTCTTGTAAGGGTCTATATATATTCATTTACTAGTGATAAGGTTCCCCAATAATGATAAATCCTCACTCGAGAACTCAAATTTACAATACATAGTATACAAATTATACATTTAAAATGCATTTACCAAAATTTTCAATTACTCTTCATAAGAGTCAATGCCTCGAATCGCCAATGAATTTCATGGACTCAACATTTGTTCTCTAAAGAATCAATCCACCTTTCATTCGATATTCAGAACAATTCCCATGGTGTACCTTACAAGCCTTGTGATATTTTCTTAATATGCCCCGATTGACTCATCTTTATTCTGCTTGAGCCAGAGGAAGTCTCCTTTCATCATGAGCCCGAGGGTTCCGGGAAAATATTTATTGAAATTCATTGTATAGAATTCCGCCCAATACATTAAATAACTTTCCACCTAAGTCATTTTATTCTTGATAAGTGTTCACCATTGTTCATGTTCACCATCAACGTGATAGACCGCGAGTGTGACTTTCTCTTCTTTAGAAAACTATATGACAAAAAAATATATTTTCAATGTAGTTAATCCATTTTTTCTATGAGAAAATGATCAAAAGATCCACTAATCCTTGGAGTCCTTTCGGTATGAAGGATTCAATTGTAACATACTCATTCCATGGTGGTGGAGTGTGTTCCACATGATTCAAATTATTATTCTTAACATGAGCCAGTTGAGCAAGTACTATAATGATTTTTCTGACAACCCATTCACATAATATGTGGAATATAATTAGGGAAATCATAACATTCCCTATCACATAGGTTTTGGGAAAAAGATCTTTTATTTCCCTCCACTAACTATGTAAGAAAGCACACAATTATAGGTCATGAATACATAGTAATTGGTCATTAAAAGGAAACACTTAATGTAAGAGGATAAATTTGTAAATGGTAAGTACTTCCTAACATGTGATTCCCAATATTTATATATAGGTTATAAATGATCTATTTCCCTACTTAAATTATGGTGTATTTTTTGGCATTCCCTTAACAATGGTTTCTACAAAGCTCAAAATTTAGCAAATTATATCTCTCATAATTGTCAAACCAAAAGTGCACCAAGGCCCATTTTCATTCACAAGTGCCAGGTTGAATCTAGCTCAAAGCTGCATTTTTTTGTTTTATCCATTGATAAATATTTCCCAGAACAACTTATAAAATTTTTTAAAAGGACATTGATTTATTTTCATGAAAAATTACTTACTCTATAATTCCCAATTTTTAGGTTTGTTTTTAAATCATAGTCTCATCATTAAGGTTTTTTTTAAAGATCTCTATTACTAAACTCTAAAAATAACTAGGCCATCCCCGATTACCAAATATAGTGACCCATTCAATTTACATATAACATTACATGATTTTAAGCAAAATTATTCATCATAGTATGAGCCAAGAATCGTAAAGTCTGGTGTCTTGGAAGAATATGTTCATAAAACTCAAACAAATAACTAAATAAAACATTTCATTAATTAATCTACAATTTGGGATCCTAATAACCATTGTGATCAAATTTCAGAATAGGGTACCCTAGGAAACACATGAAAAAAGGGATGAGCATAATATCCTAGAAATGCGATATTCGAAAGAAAAAATCATTAGCACATGGGATTGAAGGCATGTCTTGATGATATTAAAAGTCATGTAGTATATGGAATCATAACATATAATCATGGATTCATATAAACATATAGAAATAATAAATTTGAAGAAATATAAAACCAGACATTATCACGAGTCAATGATACCATCCAAGAACATTTCACATCGTAGCACAAGTCAAGGCTTACCGCCAAGACCATCAGACATGGTAGCATAAGCCAAGGCTAACCACCAAGACCATCGTTCATAATGTGTCAATAGTTAAAAATTTACCAAATGAATTAGAGAACTATCTGTGAGAACCCATATTGAAAATTCATTAATATGTTTTCCAAATAATGAATCACGCATAATCAATCTTACATAAACATATGTTTTACCCATGGAAACAGTTGGGTACCATAATAATGTCATAAAACATAACAAATGGGAATATCATAAAAGTGTCCGTGAAATAAAAGATCTAAAATTTACATATAAATTCTTAAAGTAAAATAGTAATGTATAATTGTATGTGATGTTAAATATGGTTTTCAACAATTATGAAAAGTATTAATGAAGGTGTATAATTAAAACATTTTTGTGCAGTTTTAAGGAAAATACGGTATAACCATTAAAATATAAAAGGTAACCATCCATTATATACAAAAAGAAGTGAACCAAAATGTTCTAATAAAATATTGATTATTTTATAAGGAAAACGGTGGCATCGAATAGAAGATATAGTTCACATGAAATCCGGTAAGAAATTGGGAAGTAATCTCAAAATAGTTCTGCTTATCGGGAAGTATTGAGGAGGATATCACATAAAAACACATATATCAAAGAAGTATAAAGATGAAAGAGTCATGATAACTGAATTTATACTTGTCCAAATAATTTATACCATTCCTATAAAATGTTAAGATAACTTTATTTTGGTAAAATGAACATAAGGTAACCCGAAGGAACAATGGAGTTTTGGGTAGAATCCCTTATGGATTATGTGTATCGTATCAGGTCAACATAATAGTGCTTAATGAGAGGTAAATGGGTTTATCATCAATTATACATTCTGAGGTGACTATAGGAAAGGTGATAAATCATACCCCATCGTTAGAGATTACACATAAAATGGAATACCATAGAGCACATTCTTTAATAAAAGCCAAATAGAAAAGATCCACTACCTTAAGTTTGATGATGTTCTCCACTTGTAATTAATGACTATACTAATCAAATTAGGTTCATTAATTAATAAATCCTGAACCCATTTTAATTGTAATTGATTCATTATAAACTTTTTATGTTCATATATAATCTTTTTTAGATTTTTATGAGGTTCGATGTCATTGTTGGGGTCTGTTTGTTTCACAATCGGTTTACTCATATACATGAACGAATAACCATGTAAAATGAATATGGTTGTCACGAATTGGAGTTATTTTTTATTATACATAATCCAGAATGTTACATGGTTATAATGTGAATTTGGTTACATTTAGTGAAGAAAAATCACTATTTAAATCGTTAATGATAAACAATTGTCTTAATTTGGTGATTACGGACAAAATTTACTTGTTTTGTATTATTATTTTACAACATTTTTGAAAAATTATTCCCAAAAAAAATAAGATAAAATAAATATTTAATAGTCTTTTTCATCCATAAAAATGGTTTCATGAGCAGAATTGAATATGGTAATGGAAATTGATAAATCATCGTCCTTGAATATGATAAAATAACTCATCTCATACGGTGTTTTCATTTCATTCGTATAAAGGAATCATAAAAGAGTGAGGATAATCATTTAACAAATTATAATAAAATAATTCTAGTGAATGTATGGTACTAGATTTTTCATTCCATTTCGATGATGATAGGATATGAAGGAAAAGAAAACAAAGGGACATGAAAAGGAAATGAATGAAAAGAAAATAAGTGTTTACATCCTCATTCAATCTTCCTAGATATCCTTTTAAGGGCATAGGATTTATTTTGAGGATACTAGTGGCTTCTAGACACATGGGATGATATTGGAAAGAGATTTGGTTAGAATTTGAGTAAGTAAAAAGGTTCAAGATGAGTGAAGAGAAGTGGGGTCTATGGGTTGTTTTTATAGTTGAGGGGAGGAGGGTTTTATTAATATTTTAATCATTACATTATTATTTTTCAATATGATAAGAAATTGTGATGATTCCTGGACCATAATTAGTAATCAATTCCTGAGATTCGAGATATGGGGGCTTACATCCTTCATCATGTCAATAATAGTCCATTTAGATTATAATGTATATATAAGGTAAATTATTGTATTTCACTATTCTTAATGAATTAATGTATTTCAGAAAATTATGAAAAATTACCCGTAACTAATTTTCATCATGAAGAATCCAAAAAAATCCATTTTTCTGAAATAATTTTCTAAATAGGATTTATTTTTTTAAATAAATTTTTAATTTACATGAAGAATACATATTAAAATACTATAACCGATTTTATAATTCTTTCAAAAATTAAATCATGTCTTATAAAATTATTATAAAACCATAAGGAATAAAATTGATAATTTATGAAATCCTTTTAGAATAATATATTTTCAATTAAATCAACAAATTAATTGTAATTAATTATTTTTGACAAACAAAAATACCAATACATCTACTATGGTCATATTAACACTTATAAGATGCCTAAATTTTATTTTACCTTAATAAGTGAGGTTACAATTCTTTTGGAAGATTTTTTATTAATAAAATTCATATTACTATCCGTAAGGGTAAGTTACTATTCATTAATCTAGGTTACAATTCACTCAAAATTAAATTTTTCTGATCAAACTCAAAATATCTTGCTGATCACAAAGTTGTATGTTAGATTTCTGAAATTCATTTCATATAAGTGTCAATATTATTTTTAATGATTACATAGTACTTAAAAGTTCATTATTTGGTGACATCATTTGAATATATGACATAATTATAAGAAGGTAATTTCTATTGATAATAATTGCGTCCTTATAATGTGTTTGGTTGTTCTTATCAAGAAATATCAAATACCATGACACATATGCATCCACATGATCCTTCTGCATGAGAACACACCCCAAACCTGATCTGGATGCATCAAAATACACCATGTATGATATCCATATATCTTGAAATACTATGATTCATGCTGATGTATGAAAACACATAGGATCATCAAAATACTTCATACACTGCACATTCCAGGTAAATAAAACCTTGTTAATTTTCAAATCTGTTAGTAGAAAATTTAATCGTGATATTCCACTAACAAATCATAGATATTACCCAACAAAACCAAACATTCTTCGTATCTCAAAGACATTCGTTGGTGGTTTCCATGAGATAACATCCACTATCTTTTCAGGATCAATTGAAGAAGATTCCTAAAAAAAGGGCAAGGAAACATACTTATTATATCTAAAAGTAATCCTTTATTATTTTTTCATACAAAAAATTATCTCCCAGGATCCCACCACTACTTCCATGTGTTTCTCATTCTACACCATTGTGCTTGAATAGTGTAGTTTATAATCAATGAATACCACCACAATATAGTCCAGATATCTCTGAAATATCTGATTCATCAACTCCATTAACACCTCAGGTTTATTTATATGACCAAAGGTAATAACCACAAACTCATAATGGCCATATTTACTTCTAAAATCTATTTTGGGAATATCCCCTGTTCGTACATGAAATTGATGATACCCTGATTTAAAATCAATCTGGGTGAACCACTGAGCTCCCCACAGTTGATCGAACATGTCATCAATGTGTGAATGTGGATATCAATTCGTTATCATAATTTTGTTAATATTATGATAATCCACATAAAATAGAAGAGTTCTATATGCCTTCATTTTGAACAAAACCGACACTACACATGGAGATGTGATAGGCCTCATGAACCCGTTTTTTTAACTCTTCCAAATGAAAATTTAATAACATGATTCTATTGGTTCTATATGATAATACAGATGTGAGATAGGACTAGTCCCTATTAAGAGGTAAATAATAAACTCCACGTCTCTCACATGTGGAAACCCTAGGAATTTTTCAAAAAATTCATCTATAAATAGATTAACCACTGTTGGGACAATTCTACTCTAATACTCTTCCAATGATGCCAAATACCTGAATGAAAACTGATACAACATTATCCCATCTATTGGAGACAATAAGAAATTTTCACCAGCCCTCACATCTTTCTCTCCTCTAAAGAGATGTTTGATGCCCTCACCAACTACAAAACTAATATTTCGTGCATAATATTATATATGATCCTTAAATGCATCAACCAATCCATACCTATTATAACATAATATACATAAATCTAAAAAACTATGAAGTCCCACATCAACTCATGTTCATCCAATACTATATGAAATTTTGTACATAGAATGGCTCAAAACTCTATTTGACATAGAGGGGTATGATTTTTTAAATATAAGGCATCATTTCAACCCTTAAACCTAGGAAATAAATAGATTGAGAATCAATGAAAGAATGAGAATAACCCATATCAAAAAACCCTTTCCTAAAGTTATAATCTAGAAGAATTTTAATTTACATCAGGGATGGTGATTACTATTTATCCATAACAAATTGGTATGATCCAAACAAATATTTTCATACAAGACTATACTCTTAATTTCTTAGACAAAGAGTTGTGGTATTACCAAAATCATCATGAATAACATGGATATTCTATCATGGGGTATGCCGTTATCCCAGTGTCGTCGAGGCATAGATTGTCGCCCACCCATGAAGAGTGTCACAAACAACTGTCCTCAGATAATTGTGATAGTAATGATATGGATTCCACATCTACAATTAGTTATTACATTCTTGAAGTTGTGTTGTACAATCCAACACTATGATTCCTATAAAACAAAACTGTAAAACATCCTGGTTTATTATAAGGCATCAGAGTAAGAATGTGAAATCCAACTGTCGAATTTTTAGGGATACTCCCACCATATAAATATGTTTCCATCTTCCAGTTGATTCCCACATTATTTTACCCACTATTCCCTCAGGCTACAGATATATTTCTGCAACTTGTAACCCACAAGTATCCCTCTCATCCAATTATTATCCATTCATCATTATTTTATAGTCACTTGTACATAAAACTACATTTTTTTTATGAAATTCATTCCATAATCCTAATTCAATTATCTAGAATTCAATGACGCACTAGAGGCCACGTTGAGTGAAAATTGATCTATGTTCATAAACGTAGAATCATATTCGGTCACAAACATGTTATCCTTCTTTATGATGAGTAAATATATAATGTGATAAATTTTAATCACTTGATTGTAGAATTAGGGTTTAAAGAATTCCATAAAATCCTTGAATGTCATACAATGGTTCATTCTAGCATAGAACATCAACTCCCACCACAGACAAGCAATATAACCACACGTGTACGTATTTAAATTCACATTTAAATATTCTAGTGTTCCTAGAAAATTGAATATCCCATTAATATTATTCAACCACTATTTTTCCTTTTCCATCTCCAAATAACCCTAAAAATGGGTTGATTCTGATTTTGTAACTAAACCAAGGGATCCACATGACGTAATTCTTTGCATCTATTCACACTATCCATAGCATTGAAAGCATGGACTATGCTCTGCATTAACTATCGGTCCACCAAGGGCTCATTTGAAACAACATTTTCTACAACATATTCCTATTGGTCTCTATGATGTCCACCCAATGCCATTTCAAGAAACAAATTAATCACCATAAGTCACACTCCTGCGTAACTGAAGTCTTAAGATTTCTAATTCAATCGATTTACAATACCGAAAACATGATTTTCAATTTTTCATTTTACCATGTTAACTCCACATATGAAAAATAATACTTGTTTTGAAAATAAACGTATTTTCAAAATACCACAACCATTCTCTTTTCCAAACCATATATTTAAATCCAATTTTTTAATTTTGGAAAAATCAACAGATTCACATAAAAAATAAAAAATTATGCCCAATAATGTACGATTCAAAGTGGGAATTAATTTATAAAATTCATTCCCTTCTCATATCCTTCGCTACACCCATGAAAATGATAACACACTCCTATATGTATCTCCAAATCACATATATACCCAACTACATGGATACGTGATGTTTAGAATAAAAGGGTTACATACATCCTTTTATTCTATAAATTTCATGTTCTGAAAATCCTATGCCTTGATACCATACCAACTCAAGGAATATACCAATAACGAATGAAAACACAAATACCAACATTTAATTTCAATACAAAACATGACATACATTACTATTATGTCAATGACCAAACAAGGTAATACCACTTGTAACATCCCGCCCTCCTCATAGGATTGAATTGAGGTGGATGCTAGACTTGGCCTTATGAGAGGTTCATTCAGTGCTAAATGCCGGATATAAATTACATAGGATTGAAGAACAATTGGGGATCTGTTTTCTATTAAAAATAAAAAAACAACCCAACAAGCAATAACAAACCACAACTACTTGATTCATTTCAACAATGTAAATTAAGACAAAAAATTACCAATAAACATCCATGCCAAGAAACCAATCCTATGATAATGCTCATTGACAGATACCACTACATCACAATAATCCATGATAAGAGTACCAAGAAGAATACTAAACAACAAAACCCAATTATCTATGACACAACTACAAAAATCCATGTCAATCTCCATGATCCATGCACCACATTACCGCACAAGCATCATGTTGAACCACTAAGGAAATGGGATTCATTTTCTTTACCTATGTACAATGTAAAAAAATATTAAAAAGCGTTAAATTAACAATGAAATGGATGATTAATAATACTAAGTATGTTATTTCCAAAAGATATCCCTACACTCACCACTATGATAGAAAAATTTAGTAAAATTTATTGAAAAAATTATATAAAGAATAAATAATTATACAAATTTAACCAATAAGCCAAATACACACTACCCACACAAAATTCACCAAAAACACACACATTAATGAATGAAACCCAAAATTTCATCATACATTTCACATTTCCTTAAAAAATACAACTCATGTTTATGTACGCCTATACTGAACACATTCCTTAGTCTAATGCACACACAAACAAGCTCGGTGTTTCCATTGATGGAGGAACATCACATCCAAACAAGTCCTCTTTTTATAGTGGTTCTTCACTCCAAAATCCCATTTATTTTGGGTATTCACTCACAATATCCGTCACTCCGAACAATTTATAACCCCTTAATTCAATAAACAAGAAAATATAATTAACCCAAAAGCACAATAATAAGTAAATACATGATCTTCACAATATGTAAATTTACATCAATAACTCATCCATTTTTTGAAACAACCATAAATCATATTCCATGTTAAAAACCATTCCTATAAAACAAATTTTTTTCATGAAATCAACCTCTTACAAACCATTTCTGATAAATCAACCAAGACATCAATTTTAAAATCAATGTTTTGAAATAAAACAACAATGGCCCTTTCCTAGTAAAAACCCATTTCCCACAAAATCCAAAAATGATCGCAAGATGGGTTTCAACCGATCTTCTCACATCAATCCCACAATCATGATAAAGAACACCATTTAATTTCAAATAATTTCTTCATGTTATATCAAAATGGAGATTATAGTTAAGCCGCCTACCTAATGTTATAGGTGAAAAAGACCAATAAACAACTACCCCAAAAATCTAAGTGAAACATGCAATAAAATTGTCGCAGATCTCTTTTCATGACATTAACACGCCCAAATATTTTTATTTTCGACAAAATAATCCCTTGATATATTTGAAATAGATGTATATCATGAAAACTAAGAGGGGGGGGAGGAGATCTATGCAAAAAAAAGGAAGTCACCATGAAATGATACTTATGAGAGAAGAATTTCCTTCACCGCACCTCGAAACCCCATCGAAACACCTCTAATAAAAATAGGGAAGGCACCCCTAACCCATTAATAGAGTAAATAATGATTGAGGCTTTAGTGGGATAATGAATGAATTATTTTGAAAAATCTTGAGTGGTCCCATTTTAAAAAGTCTAATGTATAATACTACACAGGGATAGCTTGAATGGTTAGACAAAACATGTGTTAATAGAGAATCCTCACCAATATGAATGGTGTATCTAATGATTTCCTCACAAGACAAACCATGTGGAAACCATGATAATCCCCCTACCTCGTGTTTCACTGTTACCTAGGAGGTTCTCTTTGGTTTCACCTAACTGTGCTCCAGCTATGCACCCATAAAAAAGACCCAAAACCAATTAAAAACGTTCCAAAACGTTCCCTACAATTACCCAATCGGTTTACCCACATAAAAATGTATAATAATGTGTCACATTATTCAAAATATGGGTAATACATAACCAATCATTGAAAATTAGTATTTCTGTGATATGATGTTATTAATGGAATAAAGGTTGATTTATCTTTCATATTCTTATGTGTACCCATGTATGCATGTCATAAGATTAATGGATAACATCATGAGTTTATGAGTTTATTCTTGATTATAAGATAAAATTCATGTAAACCCCTTTTGAGTATATCTAAAATTGGGTTTTATCATGATTAATTATATTTTTAGAGGCACTTAGGTAATTACAATAGATTATATTTGTATATGTTTTAGAGAAAAAGTCATTTGAGGATGAATGAATTCACATTTTATACTAATATGATTGAAGTTACTGGTAACCATTATAGTTTACCTTTTACTTGATGTTAAGGTAATTGGGGGTTATTGAAATTTTTGAAATCATTATTGATTATTTTAATTTTTTTAAATGATAACCCAATGGTCAAGCCACAACCTGTCACATATGGAAAGTCTACAGGGCATGAACACTTAACTGATGGGGAAAGAAGGTTACATAACCTACCATTAGACAACATGAAATTGTGTTTAATGTGGAAAAATGTAATTATATATATTTGTTTGTATATTAGTTCATGGTTTTTCTTCATGTTATGGATGAGAGAAAATCATTTTCAGGGAATGTTATTACCATTATCTATAAAATAATGGAAATTGGATGATGTCACCATGGATTTTATTGTTGGAATCCAAATAACATACAAACAGAAAAATACTATATGGGTTCTAGTCTATGAATTTATAAATTTTTCATGCATAAACACAATCAGGTTTTATTTCTATCTATATCAACTTTATAGTATATAAATTAGATCAATGGTAATGTTTCATGGGGTGAAATATTTTATGGCGTCTAATCATGATCTATGTTTTCCATTCATGTTCATGAAATTTATTTTTAAATTTCTTGACACATGGTTGTGTATCTTCACATTGTATCATCCTAAGTAAAATGGTATGTTTGAATGAATAATTCAAATCCTATATTACATGTTGATATCTTTTTCTATGGAGTTATAATGTAATTTGGAACCCTACCTTCCTCTCTTTCAGTTTTATTATGAAAATAGAATTCACTATAGAATGTACATGGATCTATATAATTACCTCTATATAAATAAGTGTAGATGATCTACGTATTGGAATGCTGTTTGAAAAATAAATTTTTTGGGATATGAGATTTAAAATAAACTGAAAAAAGGTTATATCCATTTAGTAGTTCCTAATGGTTTCAAAAATTTGATTCTAATGTTATTCTTATAACATTATAAAATATCGGGAATTTATTGTTTGTGAGATTTTATTTAAATGAATTTCTCCATGGAAGAAGGTAGCAAGATTTTGAATGTACTAAAAATGAATATCTAGGATTATTGGTAACATTGAAATTTTGGAACTTATTATGACAATAGCCTCTTGCAAGAACCTGAATCTTCATTTCAGGTATGTCTTCATTTTTTCTAGAGTTTTTGAGAAAAATAAACCTTCTGGAAAAATTTTGAAGTACACGCCATGTGCTTTCTGAGTACACACCATGTACACTTTTCTCGCTCGAATCCATGTGCTGGCCATGTCCGGGCCACACACATGGTGTGTAGGGGTGACGTGGATGCCGATTTTGGTAGAGTACAGAAAAAACAAGTACACGTCCTCTACTCAAAAAGTACACACCGTGTACTTTCATTTTTTTCATTAAACGGACCAGGGTCACACATAATAAATGAAAACATCTTCTTCTCTAGCTTCGTTGTCCGAGATTGACCTGTACGGCCGCAGATCTTCGACGATCCACCGTTCCTCTGTCTGTTCTCCGATTTGAGCATGGTCTATTGCGTTGGAATCACAGTGGTGGGTTCTCCCTTCTTCTTGAGCCTTGCTTTCCAATTCCTCTTCTTTCTCATGTTATCATCAGTTGATGGTTTTGTGAATTTTCGTAGATCTTCTCCATTCTAAGGAGGATCAATCTGTGTGGCTCATGTATATTGATCTCCTAGCATCCAGGTTGGTTGATTGGGCCATTCTATAGAAAGTCATTGATTATTTTGTGCAAATTCCACCAATAACCTTGAATGGGATATTGGGTGTTTCTTGTTTTGCCCATGTTTTTTTCTGCAATTCTTGATTGCTTGAGTAGAGGTAAATGCTTGTAAATTTTGGATATGTTATACTGTGTTCATGTGCTTTGCCTTACATGTTTTTCTTTTTAGGCATTTCCAGTTTCCATGCCTAGTGGTAGGATAATGGAACTGTTATAATGTTGTGCTGATGTTCCTTAGAAAGATAGACAAGAAGTTCTTGAGGTTAACATGGGATGATACGCGTGTTGAGCATGTTTATTTCCACACAGGACTGTGAGAACCTAGTGCAGTAGACCATAGGGAGAATGGACGTAAGGGCTTATCCAAAATGTCTTTTAATACGATGTGAGACCATAGGGGGAATTGATGATCAGTTCTTCCTTAGAGAGTCTGTAGTTCCTCGACATGGGCCACAGGGGGAATGAGACATTGAGTGCTTCCCCAGAGAGCCTCTAGCACGATACGAGACTATAGGGGGAATTGACGGTGAGTTCCTCCTCATAAATTCTACTTTTAGTTGAACCAGAGGGGTGAGACTGTGTGCTCCTCCTAGAGGGTTTCTCGTACTTTTAGGTTGAACCATAGGTGTTAGGTTGTGAGAGATACCCATAGGGTTACCTATTTTCTTCTTGTTTCTAGTTGTTTACTTGTGCACTCTATATGCTAGAACTATGGATCATAGATGTTCTGTGATTTTCTATTTACTTCTTCGTGAACACTTACTTGCCTTGTATTCATTGACTATTAGACACAAATCTTTGGGTTATTTCCTACTAGGATTGTATCTCAAACCCTGTTTGGGCCATGCTTTTGGTCCAAGAAGAGTTTTTTGTTGCAGTTATAGATAATAGAAAGTGCCATTCGACTTCCGGTACTTGATTGCTTGGAGCTAGAGAGCAATGGACCAAGATTAGGCTTTCTATACTGCTGGAGTTTTTATTGCTTTAGTACTTTGCATTTAGTTGTATTTCAGCATGTTGTTGTGTTTCCTTCTTTCCATTGATAGTTGTACCTGCTTCATCATTATCCACATTGCTATATATTCAATGGTTCCGCTGTTTGGTTTCAGTTGTTATGCATGTTTTTACTACTTCCGCTATTGAATTTTATTTTCCTTACCTTGTATACCTTACCAAATGAGGGAATAGTTTCCCCAATAACATACCAAGCCCTGGCTGCTTGTCAGAAGACTCTGGCGTTTATGGAAATTCGCTTGAGGTCATGTGGTGTACCGGGTATGGGGCACCAGTGGAGGGGCTCCAGATACGGGTCGTTCAAAAGTGGTATCAGAGGAGTTCTTTTCTCTTGCCTTACTATTAGGAGACTTTAGCCAGGGATAGGACAGATTCAGTACTTGGTATTAAGATGTGCTCGGGAGTAGCTAACTCGTGTACATGGAAAAGCTATACTACCTCGTTAATTGCAGTTTGCTGGTTTTGATATTTTATGGTTGATATGATTTCACCTAGAGTGATTCACATGTTTTGTGTTGTTATTGTCTTGATTGTTGCGGTTTTATTTCTGTTGAAACCCGATGAGATGAGGGTATGCCATCTCATGCATCATATATGCACTTGTAGAAATAACATGCCATGAATTCTGTTAATGCCATCTAGGGTGCATTAGTGATTGCATACTATTGTGATAGACCTTGTGTATATTATGCATGGTGTTTTGATAGATTCTTGATAGAATCTCTATTGCCTTGTTAAAGGATTGTTTGTTTCCGACTTTGCTTAAGTGAATTCCAAATTTTGATTCATGAGGTGTTCTGGGCCCTATTGAATTGGAAATTGGTGGATCATGAACCTGTTTTCTCTTGTCTATGATTGCAAGAGATTCCAAGAATTGATTCGCAGGGAGTATGGGCCCTCACGGATCAGAATTTGGCACCTCTTTGCCTTGTTTTCCGTGTTTCTGGGATTCTGTGCAGTTTCTGAGCTATTGCCCAGAAAAACCCAGAATACACAACATGTACTTTTCGGATACACACCTTGTAGTTTTCTGGCCGTGTCACTGGTCGTATGAGTAGAAAAAATGGTGTCGTGAGAATAACTTTATGAACACGTTGTGTACGGTAGGTACACGCCATGTAGTTCGGAGCCGTGTACCTAGCAGTGTCACTAACAACACGGGTTGGGGAAGCTCGAGTAGAACACGCCGTGTTGTAATGGAACACGTCGTGTAGTTCTGTCCTGGTACCCGACCGTGTCACAAAAAACATGGGTCACTGTAACTATCTCTTAGGCACGCCGTGTTGTTTTCGGAACACGCCATGTAGTATTGTTCAGGTACCCAATCGTGTCACGAACAACACAGGATTGTGCACCATCACATATACATGTTTTTCTGTTCGGAACACGCCGTGTAAGGTTCATCCATGTATACAGTAATGTATTTGAAAACACGGGCCTTTGAAGCCTTGTCTAGTACACGTCTTGTTTATTTAGAACACGCCGTGTAGTCTCAGGTTAAGTCGGACTGTGTGGGTTAGGCGTGTAAAGAGACTCAGGCAGGGGAATATATTTCAAGTACACGCCATGTGTTGGGTCCACATGCCATGTAGTTTGAGGAGTTACACGACCTGTAGGGTAGGAGTACATGCCCATGTCAGTGGCTTAATAAGACACACCATGTAGTTTTTATACAAGCCGTGTAGTCGTGTTTTGTAAACTTGTGTGTTTTTCTTCCCATGTTCCAATTTTGTACTCTTGTGTTCTATGTCCTTGTTTTTTCTGATCTAAGGTGTACTTTTGATCTTTTAGAGTTATGCCTCTGAGATTTCCTCCGGTTGTATGTCTGTTGTCAAGTAGTGATCAGATGCCAGATATGGCTGATCAGGGACTTCCTGCCGATCCTCCAATCAGGCCAGGCTTGGCACCAGCTGTCATACCAGTTGTAGGCGCTGATGTGCAGTTCAAGGAAGTTTTTATGAGGATCATGCAGACCTTTCTGGGAGCACCTCCTCCTGCCTCGACTATGGAATACATGACGTGGGTTTTTTAGCAGCAACATCCTCCCAATTTCTCAGGGGAAGAAGGACCTCAGGCTGCAAAGACATGGCTGGAAGCCATGATGACTATCTTCGAGCATCTAGAGAAGCCTCAAGAGAGGTGGGTAATGCTCGCTACCTATATGATTTGAGACTCCGGCAAGAGGTTGTGGGACATAATCTCACAGGCGGGTCATCAGCAGCTTATGGATTGGGAGGAGTTACAGCGTGTGTTCTATGACTACTTCTACCCGGATACCCTGGGGGAAAATCGAGCCCGGGAGTACATGAATTTAGAGAAGGGTACTCTTTCTATCATGGAGTACTACTCTTGTTTTACCAAGCTACAACATTTCAAACCACCCTGGGATGGGAGTTTGGTGTTCTTAGAAAGGAAGTATTAGGATGGTATTAGGCGGGAGATCTGCTTGTAGGTGAATCTCTTCCAGTTGACTTCCATAACATCCATCGTCAACCAGGCACTGATTGCGGAGCGCAATATGAGAGACTCCGGAGTTGTGAGCCAGGGCGGTTCAACTTCTAGAGCTAGTTTTCCTCCAGATGATAGTAAGAATCACCATAGAGATTCTACGCACGATGATCCGAGGAGGGAGATTCATCGTCAGGCAGCTAGGTGATATGCTACCTATGTGGCCGGTCATGGAAAATGAGGCCGCAGTGCCAGAGGGACCCTGTGGAGTGCCGATATTGTGGCAAGATGGGTCACCTTCGGCATTTCTTCCAGGTTTTCTCACCAACAGCTGGTGACTGGGGTTCTTCCATAGCTCTTTGTTCAGGAGCAGCACCACCAGTTTCTCACCAGTTGGGGAACTAGTGTTCTTCCGGCCGTTATGGCCGAGGGGGAGGTCGAGGCCGTGGCGGTTAGCCACTAGTCCCTCAATACCAGCAAGGTGGATATGCTCAAAGTGGTCAGACAGGGGCGCATGGCCGCGGTATAAGCCAGTATTTTACCGTGGAGCAGACCTATCAGGAGCAGGATCCCGACCCTTCTACCATTTGAGGTTTGATTTTAGTAGCCTCAGTTTTATCTTATACTATTTTTGATAATGGTGCTATGCATAGCTTTATCTTTGTTGCTTTTGTGTATATTCTTGGGCCCTATGTCCTTTCTTCTGCCGACTCGTTGACACTAGACACACCTTTGGGGACGAGGACATCTAGTGTACGCTAGTGTAGGGAGTGCCCTCTTGATGTTGTAGGGTATCATTTCTTATGGTATCTCTATGTCCTAGAGATGAAATGTTATGATGTCATCCTCAGGATGGAATGTTTGGTTCCCTTCCAGGCAGTCTTCGACTGTTATTGCCGCATAGTGAGTTTCGTTTCACCAGAGGGCATGTCTATTCTTCATAAAGGCGAATGGGATGTTCAGTCGAGTTGAGCAGGACTCGAGCATCATGGGCTAGGAAGGGTGACCGCCAAGATTTCTTGTCTTTATCTGCATGATCAGGGGACTTCACAGTTGGACTTTCCTCCAGTGGTGGATCGTTTTAGGGACGTCTTTCCAGAGGAATTTTTGGGTTTGCCTCCAGAGCATGAGGTAGAATTTTCTGTTGAGCTCGTCCCAGGAGTAGCACCTGTGTCCATTTCTCCTTATAGGATGGCTACACCTAAGTTACAGGATCTCAAGAAGCAGTTGGAGGAGTTTCAGGCAAAGGGTTTCATCCGTCCTAGTACTTCTCCTTGGGGTTCGCCTGCCCTGATTGCAAAGAAGGTAGATGGTACCCTTCGGCTTTGTATGGATTATCAGAAGCTGAACCAGTTGAAATTCAAGAACCGATATCCCTTGCCGAGGATCAATGACCTCTTTGATCAACTTGGAGGAGCCCAGGTGTTCTAGAATATCAACATGAGGTCTGATTATCCTCAGTTGTGCGTTAGACCATTAGATATACCTCTGACAGCCTTCAGGAGAAGGTATGGTTTATACGAGTATACAGTCATGCCATTTGGTATCACGAACGCGCCTGTAGTTTTCATGGCACTAATGAACTGAGTGTTCCATCCGTAAAATTGACTCCTTCATCATGGTCTTCATGGAAGATATCTTGGTGTACTCTCACACTCGACACGACCATGATACACATCTCGAGATCGTTCTGAGTACACTGAGAGGGCATCGAATTTTTGTTAAACTTTCAAAGTGCCACTTTTGGAAGGAACAGATTTACTTCTTGGGTCACGTCATCTCAGAGGAAGGATTATCTGTGGACCCAGAGATAGTGAGATCTGTAGTCTCCTAGGAGAAGTCGAAGAATGTTTTTGAGGTACAGAGTTTTTTAGGGCGGGCTGGATACTACAGACGTTTTAGTCGGGACTTTTCATGACTTGTAGCACCTTTTACAGGTCTAACCAAGAAGGGGAAAAAGTTCTTATGGTCAGATTCATGTGAGTCAACCTTTTAGGAGTTTAAGGGAAGGTTGATGTCGGTGCCGATAGAAATATTTCCAGAGCCAGGCAAGAGCTATACAGTCTATTGTGATGGTTCAGGTATCGGGTTGGGAGCTGTGCTTATGCAGGGAGATGGAGTCGTTGCATACGGGTCTTGACAGTTGATGCCACATGAGAGTAAGTACCATACGCACGATCTAGAGTTTGCAGCTATTGTTCATACCTTACGCTGTTGGAGAAACTATCTTCTAGGAGAGCACTGTGTGGTCTTCACTGACCACAAGAGTCTCAACAATATCTTCACTCAGCATGATCTAAATCTAAGACAGCATAGGTGGGTCGAGTATATTCTGTATTTTGATTTTGAGCTTTCCTATACGTCGGGAAAGGGCAATGCAGTGGCAGAGGCATTGAGCAAGAGAACTCAGATTCAGGCCGTTCAGGAGGCCAGTAGTGAGTGGAAGCTTATGGCTCTGTTCTATGAGATGCATCTGGAGGTGCACGTTAGACAGGGACAGAGCCTCCTATAATCAGTAGATGTTACCTCTACACTACATGATCATCTACGGATGATGAAACCATCAGACTTATTAGTCTTATTCCTACGGGAGAGTGTGTCAGGAGAGGACCCTCTTTGTAACGTCCCGAGTCTGGAGCCCCTCCACTGGTGCCCGGTACCCGGTTCGCCACATGACCTCAAGTGAGTTTCCCTGAACGCCAGAGGCTATCGACTAGCAGCGAGTGCCTTGGTGAGTCGGTGGGGAAACTATGCCCTCATTTGGTAAGGTATACAAGGTAAGAAAACAACAATAAACTGCGAAAACAGCAACCAACATGCATAACAACAGAAACCAAAACAAGGGAAGCAATGCAGACATATAACAATGATGATAATAATGCAGCAGGTACAAGTATCTATTTAAATAAGCAAACACAACAACGTTCTGGAATACAACTGAAACCAAGTGCAAAAGAAAAACAAAAATATTCTCCTCAGCATCGCGAGCCACAGCCTGGTCCCATGCTTCCCAGCTCTTTGTGAAATCAAGATCCTGAAGTAGAAGGGCACTTGCCCTTATCATTACCTACAACAACATAGTCTGCTTGGGCCCAAAAGCATGGACCAAACAGTGTGTGAGATACAATCCCAATAGGCAATCACCCAATGATTTGTGCCTAACAGTCAATGAATACATGGCAGTAATAAAACAAGACGCAGTAAACGGAAAAGCGCAAACAGCTACAAACCACAGTTCTAACAAGTGTAGCACACAAGTAAGCATCCATCAACAAGAAGAAAAACATGTAACCCTCTGGGTAGCTCTCACAGTCTAACCCCTATGCTTCAACCTCTAAGTACTAGAAACCCTATAGGAGGCACACACAGTCTCACCCCTCGGGTTCAGCGACGTAAATTAAGCAGACTCTCTGGGGAAGAACTCACCGTCAATTCCCCCTATAGTCTCGTATCGTGTTAAAGGCTCTCTAGGGAAGCACTCATCGTCAATTACCCCTGTGTCCCGTGTCGTAGTTAAAAGACTCTCTGGAGAAGCCCTTCCGTCAATTATCCACTTGGTCTCACATCGTGATTTAAAAGACACTTTGGAGAAGCCCTTCCATCGATTCTCCCTTTGGTCTACTACTCTAGATTCTCACAGTCTTGAGTAACTAAACATGCTCAACGCATGTGTATTGTCCAAGTAAACCTCAAGAACTACTTGGATATCAACTAAGGCTCAACAGCAAAATAAAACAACAGTTCCACTATCCTATGACTAGGCATGGCAACTGGGAAAATGCCAAACAGGCAGATCAAGCATGGCAAAGAAATCTGAGCACAAACAAATTACTCTAATCACAAGAAATAACCAATACTAAAGAAATCAATCAAAGAAGGAAAGAAACAATGGCAAACCAGGAAACACGCAATGCCCCGTTCAAGGGTATTGGTGGAAATTGAACGAAATATCCATCAACTTTCTATGGAAAGGCACAAACCACGTACCTCGATCCTAGGAGATCGATATATGTGAACCTCGATGACAAAATCCCCTTAGAACAACGTAGATCTGAGAAAACGCACAAAACGTTCATCCCACGATAACATGAAAACAAGGAGGAATCCAGAAACAAGGCTCAAGCAGAAGGAAGAACTCACTGCTGCGATTCCAACGCAATCAACCATGCTCGAATCGGAGAACGGACGGCGAGGCAGGACTCCGTCGAAGATCTGGCTGTACGGACGCTTCCGTACGGTCGAAAACTAGAGAAGAAGACGTATTTGGGGGTTAGGCGTGACCCCGGTCTGTTTAATGAATAAAAAGAAAGTACACGGCATGTACTTTTAGAGTACACGACGTGTACTTTGAATTTTCCATACTCTGAAATAACTGGCCTCCACCTCATCCTTACACACCGTGTGTATGGCTTGGACACGGCCAACACACGGCTTCGATTCGGAACAGAGTACACGACGTGTACTCAGAAAGTAAACGGCGTGTACTTTGGAAATTTTCAGAAAAACCATTTTTCTAAAAAAATCCAGAAAATGGAAAAACATACATGAACGAAGGTCCGGGTTCTTACACTCTTCCTATATGGACTGTGGGCGACAATGAGATTTTGCGTTTCTAGGGACGCGTATGGGTGCCAGCAGACATACGCGAGGAATTAATGCAGGATTTTCATTCCTCGGTTTGGGTAGTTCATCCTGGCGTCACCAATATGTATCGGGATCTTCATCGCCAGTACTGGTGGCTAGGTATGAAGAAAGATTTCGCTGGCCTTGTCATGAGATGTTCAACTTGTCAGCAGGTGAAAGCAGAGAATCATCAATCAGCGGGGATTTTGGAGCAGTTTCCCATTCCGGTGTGGAATTGGAACGATGTTGTGATGGACTTCGTAACCGGGTTGCCGAGATCATATCGAGGGAACATTACTGTTTGGGTTGTCATCGACAGGATCATGAAGGTTTCTCATTTCTTTCCGATCAAGGATACCTTCAGTGTCGATGATCTGGGACGACTTTACATCGAAGACATTGTATGTCTACATGGATTTCCACACTCCATTGTTTTAGTTAGGGATGCATGGTTTACCTCTCAGTTCTGGTAGGGAATTCAGAAGGCCTTGGGTACATAGGTACTTTTGAGTACAGCATACCATCCCCAGACTGATGGCCAGTATGAGCGCATGATCCAGGTGCTTAAGGATATGCTCCGGGCTTGCATCCTAGACATTGGCAGTTCTTGGGAGAAGCATATCCCTCTTGTGGAGTTCACCTACAAGAATAGTTTTTAGGCGACCATTCAGATTGCACCATACAAGGCTTTGTACGGTAGGCCATGCTGATAAACGTTATGCTGATAAGCGGAGATAACCTCTGGAGTTTGAGGATGGGCATCAGGTTTTCCTCCGTGTCACACCGAGGTTGGGACAAAAGGGGATTCAGAGACATGGTAAGCTTTCACTGAGGTATGTCAGGCCGTTTGAGGTTTTGGAGAGAGTTGGACCGATTGCCTATCAATTGTAGTTACCTCAGAGGTACCAAGCCATGCACGACATCTTCCACATCTCTCAGC
This sequence comes from Viscum album, assembly GCA_963277665.1. Classification (NCBI taxonomy): domain Eukaryota; kingdom Viridiplantae; phylum Streptophyta; class Magnoliopsida; order Santalales; family Viscaceae; genus Viscum; species Viscum album. Next base: position 1,442,310,674 of record OY728151.1, on the reverse strand, counting down.
TCCGATGTTACATTTCAGACCTGTCTCATGTCTTCTAGCACGATGAGGTTGAGCTCTAAGCAGATGCATCATTTGAGGAGCATCCTATCCAAAATGTCGATCGTAGTACGAAGGTTCTCAGTTGGTTGTCTGTTCCTATGGTACGAGTGTTATGGCAGCATGGGCGAGTACAGGATGAGACCTGGGAGGGGGAGACCGATGTGCGATCATAGTGGCCATAGCTGTTCGGGGTTTCTCCTTCTCCACCTCGTTAGGGAAATTCGGGGATGAATTTATTTAAGGGGTGATATTTGTAAGAACACGAATCATCGTTTCAGGTATGTCTTCCTTTTTTCTGGAATTTTTGAGAAAAATAAAGTATCTGGATTTTTTTTTAATTATATGCCATGTACTTACTGAGTACATGTCGTGTACACTTTTCCCACTCGAATTCGTGTGCTAGCCAAGTCTGGGCCACACACACGGTGTGTAAGGGTGACGTGGAGGCTGATTTTGGCGGAGTACGGAAAAACCTAGTACACTACATGTACTCCAAAAGTACATGGCGTGTAGTTTATTTTTTTCATTAAATGGGCCGGGTTCGATCCTAATCAAGGAAAAGTTATTCTTCTCCAGCTTCTTTGTGCGAGAGCGACCCGTACAGCCGCGGATCTTCGACGAGCCACCGTTCCTCCATCCGTTCTCCGATTCGAGCACAGTCAATTGCATTGGAATCGCAGCAATGGGGTCTCCCCTCTCCTTGAGCCTTGTTTTCCAATTCCTCTTCTTTCTCAAGTTATCATCGGTTGAACAGATTGTGTATTTTTGTAGTTCTTCACTGTTCGGAGGAGGATCAATCTGCATGGCTCAAGTATATTGATCTCCTAGCATCCATGTGGGTGGTTTGTGCCATTATGTAGAATTTCATTGACTATTTTGTGCAAATTCCACCAATACCCATGAACTGGATATTGAGTGTTTCCTTTTTTGCCCCTATTTTTTCTATGCTTGATTTCTTGAGTAGAGGTAAATGATTGTAAATTTTGGATATGTTATACTATGTTCATGTTCTTTTCCTTATATTTTTTTTCATATTAGGCATTTCCAGTTTCCATGCCCAGTTTTAGGATAGTGGAACTGTTATACTGTTATGCTGTTGTGCCATAGAAAGATAGCCAAGTATTTCCTGAAGATTACATGGGATGATACGCGCGCTGAGCATGTTTATTTCCACACAGGACTATGAGAACCTAGTGTAGTAGACCATCAGGAGAATAAACGTAAGGGATTCTCCCATGTGTCTTTTAATACGACGCGAGACCACATAAGGAATTGACGATGAGGGCTTCCTCAGAGAGTTTGTAGTTCCACGACACGGGCCATAGGGGGAATGAGACGTTGAGTGCTTCCCCAGAGAGCCTTTAGCATGATACGAGACTATAGAGGGAATTGACGGTGAGTGGTTCCTCAGAAAGACTACTTTTAGCTGAACCAGAGGGGTGAGACTGTGTTTGACTCCTACAGTGTTTCTAGTACTTGTAGGTTGATCCACTTGTGTTAGGCTGTGAGAGCTACCCAGAGGGTTACCTATTTTATTCTTGTTACTAGTGGTTTACTTTTTCACTCTATATGCTAGAACAGTGGATCGTAGCTGTTGTGTGCTTTTCAGTTTACTACTTCCGGCACTCTTACATGCCTTGTATTCATTGACTGTTAGGAAGAAATCCTTGGGTGATTGCCTATTGGGATTTTATCTCACACCCTGTTTGGGACATGCTTTTGGGCCCAAGGAGACTTTGTTCATGTAGGTATAGATAAGGTAAATCGCCCTTCGACATCTAGTACTTGATTTCTTGGAGATGGAGAGAAAGGGACCAAGCTTAGGCTTCTGATGCTGCTGGAGTTATTTTTGCTTTATTACTTTGTGTTATGTTGTATTTCAGCACATTGTTGTGTTTTCTGATTTCCTTCCATACTTGTACCTGCTGCATCATTATCATCATTGCTATATATACATTGATTCCGCTATTTGGTTTCAGTTGTTATGCATGTAGTTTCTTCTTCCTCTAATGAATGTTATTTTCCTTGCCTTGTATACCTTACCAAATAAGGGCATAGTTTCCCCAATAACATACCAAGGCCCTCGCTACTAGTCGTTAGCCTCGGGCCTTTGGGGAAATGCGCTTGAGGTCATGTGGCGAACCGGGTATGGGGCACTAGTGGAGGGGCTCCAGATTAGGGTTGTTACACCTCTCAATAGTTTCATCCACCGAACCTCTCTCAAGTCCTTGATGTGTATCATATTTTTTATTGAGGAAGTACATACAAAATCCTTAAAATGAATAGATATTTGAGTTTCTACAACGGGGCTATAATAATTCATATGTGGAATTACAATTGTTTTTTATTTAAATGTTGTGACAATGTGATATAAATCAAGACCAAAATACATGTAAATATTTTGTGGTAAAACCCAATTTGATAAAGCTATACAGAAACTTCAGAATGTAGTGAGGAAGAAGTGTAAACATTTTTTTATAAAATAGTGAAGAATTTTAGATAGGAAATCATTTTTAATTCGTGATGAATGTAACACCCAGATTTATTAATAAAAAATTCAAATGAATTTAATTTCATTGATAACTTATGTTATATAAAAAATTCTGTTTTAGAAAACCATGAAAAATATTAATATAATTATTTAAAAATGATGATTTTTAATTAAATATTAAACGTGGTTGAATTAATAAGAATAATTTTTTTACAAAATTATGTATTATGTTTTTATAGAATGAAATAATATTAAAAAAAAGGTAAATATTTTTTTTGGGTAATGCCTTTATAGGAATCGAGAAATATTTTTATCAAAGAAATATTGATTTTTATTGATTTCTTGGTATATATAATAAAATTAATTTTGGAAAAATTTATGAAATGAAACTAAAAAATAGAACATAATATTTGGAATCATGGTTTTAATATTATCTTATGGTGAATATTTTATATTATTCAGAAAATATTTATTTTTTTATTAATTGTGAAATATTCTGGTTTTTATTGAAAATTATCATTTTGTATTAAAATATTACGAGGATATATTTTTTAAAAAAAATATAAAAGTGAAATTTAATTAAAATTTATTATATATATTCCTATATACATCCTTGGAATCAATTTCATAGTGAATTATTATAAAAAACAATTTAATCATTAGTAAATTTTGAATTTTGAAACAACTATCGCGTCGTGTCTATGAGATTAATTTTAAATTAAAAATTTCTCCCCTCTCAATGGAATTTAAAAATAATATTATTAATTTTTAATTAGAATAATTAATATTATGTAAAAATATTGACTTCAAATTTTTTCAAAATTAATTTCAAAAGTACTAAAAAATAATTATTGTAATTAAGGTTAAAATGAGATTACCTGTTGGAAAACAAAAAAATTAAGGGGAAAATGGCCTAGAAACATCCCCAACACCCATTTTATGGCCATATATTTTAATTTTAACCAATAATTTTATATATTGGCCCATTTTTTTATTTACTAATGTTCAAAGTGTGGGTCAATTTCATTTTTTCTTAATATTTCATATTTTTTCACTCCCCCACTTATAAATTTCCACCACTCACCTCTCCTCTAGACAATTCCAAAAACATTTTTTAAAACAATTCCTGCCCAAATATTTTCCCTTACTCCCTACCCACATCATATAGTTATTATTATGATTATCTGTAAAGACCCAGAAATTCCATGAAATTTTTTTTCATAAATTCTTGAGAATTTTACGAGTCCGCATTTTCTGACGTCGTGCGATTCTGAGGACCGAAGTGCCTAGAATGATCTGTCGAAGTTTTTTTAAGCTTAAATTAACGCGTGTATGCAGTTTTCCTGAATAACTGGAATAACTCTTTAACGGTTACTCGAATCAGAAAGCAGAGGCCACCATTATGCTCCGGATGGCGGGATTACCCTAGACATGACATAAGATTAGTCGGCACGGGCCACCGGTGAGAAAACCCAAGAATGACATAACCGTAAATAAAATAATTAAATAACGTTATTTAATTTTCAAAAATTCCTATAAATCACAAAAGTTAAATCAGATTAAAAATCTGAGACCACCGCCGGACTCGGGAGGGTAAGCTTTCTTTAAGAAGATACTAACTTTGGTCAGTGATGGCCACTAGAGAATGTTAGTTTTTGGCCGCAAATAAAATAATTATGTGACAATAATTTTATTGTAAAATTTATAACATTTAAATGGAAACTTAGATTGGAAATCTGAGGGTATAGTTGGGTTTGTTGGGCCGTGTTTCACCTAGGAAGAGCCTAAACTCGACTGCAGTGGGTCAAGGGTGGTTGTTAATAAATTTTCCAATCTTTTATTGGATATGGTCAGTAAATGTACGTATGGGATTCTATATCTTTTGAACTGTTGCTCAGAATTGAAATCTAAGGAAACTGATGAACTCGCAGTGCCAATATTCGCTTAAGGAGACATTTACTGCAGTTGCGTTCTGGACAGGTTGGAGGTTATATTTTGGGATTTCTACTTAAATGTTAGAAATTAAATATAAATGTGTAGTAACACATTTTTTATTTAGTTGGTGGTTTTTATCTCTAAAGGGAGGTTGTTGGTGGGTCCCACCCACAAATAACCTATCAAGATAGGATAATGTGTGGTGGGGCCAACACAAACTCAACTTTTCATCTCCCCTCAACCACCTTTAAACTCCCCTTTGAATTAAATGAAACCACCTCCCTTCTTTTAAATTTTTTGAAACCCTCAACCATTTCACAATTAATGCCAACACCTAAGATTAATTAAATGCCGCATTTAATTAATCTTTTTGAATTCATTTGATATTGTTTTGACAACATTAAAATAAGGGATTTCATTCTTTTCATTTGGTTGGAATAAACATTCTTTTGTGGAACTTGGGAGGATATGGAGGATATCACCCTCTCCAGTGAAAACACGAGGAACTCGATCGTCTTCCTCCACTTCATCAACCGGTGCATGAAAGAAGGTGATGCCACAAAGAATGCCATCTACCTTCCTCTACCTCCACATTAAGGGAAAAGACGCCGCCATCGCCAACAAAAACGTCTCTCCCTCCGACGTTGGATAAACGACACCATCTTCCATGACACCATTTACTAGGAATAAGACAACGTACCTTGAATCGAGGTAGGGGAAATATGGATTATTTATTTATTCACATGTGTGTGTATTATACCCTCGCACCATGGTGATTGATTTTGGTTGACGGTGATCAAGTCGTTGTCATCTAACGCTGACGCCGCAGGTCGAACAAACACGGCCCGACGAACCTCTGTTGAACCTTGTTTATGATGGTGACGGAGGAGGAGCCGAAAGGGCACGGTGTCATCGCACCATGCTGGAGAAAAGAGGCCACGACCATGAGGTAGCGACAACAGGAGGCCGCGGCCAGTCCGGGCCGCGATGGTGGAGGACTAGCGCTTCCATGCCAGCCGTGTGGGGGAATTCGCAGCCCGCAAGCATGGGCCGCTCGGAAGTCGAACCGGTCGACCGCCTGCTGACCGGACTGATGTAAACCGGGGCGCCTATGGGCGCCGCGTGCAGAGGAACTGCGGCCCGCAATCGCGGGCCGCTCACGCCGGACAAAACCAACCGGCTTTGGCTGCCTGGGCAGCAAGGAGAGGTGTCGCCACTCATCACTGCCGGGCGAGGCGAACCGGCACACATCTCGGGCCGGGTCTGTGGGTGGGCCGCGCCCCACCAGGCCGGGCCGACCCCCCAACAGGGTCGGACCCGCCGGGCCGGGTCCCTAGTTGGGCCGCGGTTCAGACCCCCCAATTGGGTCTAAGCCCCCCAGACGGGCCGACCCCCCAAACTGGTCTGACCCCCAGCGGGATCAGACCCACCAAACAGGGTCGGGCCGACCCGCCACCCCACCGGGCTTGTCGGGCCGGGCCCATTTCGCTTAAACGCGAATATCTTCTAGATCACGCGTCTGATTGACGCGCCGTCTGTGGCACTGGTATCCTCATGAGGAGGATGTCCGTTATCAATAGTCTAAGTGATTTTTGGTCAACTTTGGAAAACGGTCGGGTTTGGACTGAGCGTAATTCCAACCGGGCCCCTAGAACGGAAATGTTAATTAATCTCAGACCGGGTGTCCCATTGACGAAACGTCTGTCGCTTTGGGTTCCTTTTTATGAGATGGAACTTTGGGATACATCAAATCTAGACTTCGTGATAATTGATGTGATAACGTTTTTGCTCGAGGAGCGGACCCTCCCAGAATCGATCGTGCTGTGTCCGGGAACCCAAGAGCTGGCTGTGACTGCAAAAAAACGGTACTAGGATCCTACATGCATTCGGCAGCGAAGAAGACTGTACTGGGATCCTATGTGGGTTCGGCAATGACGAATAATGTAATTTGATCCTGCGTGGGTTCGATAGGGACGACTAATGTACTTGGATCCTACGTGGGTTCGATAGTGAAGACTATTGTACTTGGATCCTACGTGGGTTCGGCGGTGACTACTACTATACTTGGATCCTACATGGGTTCGACAACGTCGACTACTGTACTTGGATCCCATGTGGGTTTGATAGTGACGACTACTGTACATGGATCCTACGTGGGTTCGACAGCTTAGATGAATCAATCTCTATAGCTGATCATATTTATCTCTATACGAAGGATGTATACCTGTGTGAGCCAAGTCTTGACTTTCAATCATTATCATCAATGTGATTGAATTTACTTCCTGTGTGGATTGGGTTGTTCTTGGGCTCGACGGTTGGAGCTGAACTATGGTTGATAACTTAGGTGTTTGTATTGGCGTATACCTAAGTAGGGTTGGTAGATACTTTTTGATTGTATCTCTCGTCTATCGTTTATCCTTCGTGGATTTTGGGAGACCTTCGGGGGTCTCGGGATCCCTTCTGAGTATATTTATACTCACCCCTGCACGGGCTATGCCTGTAGTTCACTGTGTTGGATTCAGATGAAGGACAACACGGATCGAGGTAGAGTGTTGTGGATCTAGATGGTAACTGGAGGAGGACCACATAGCGAGACGTACACGGAGCGGACTGACGAACCTGTGGTGCTGAGGAGTCCATCTATACCCACCCTTCATGTGGGATTCCTGGAGGACGACTCAGTAATTTCTGTTTACTTTTCGGATGTTGTAATATATTGTTGTGCTAGTATTTCCGGCCCCTTTCCTTTCATCACTTTCTCTTGTATTCAGCTTTACTAAGTGTTTATTATCAGTTGTTTCCTCTACAGCTCGTTTTCATAGTGTGTGTGTGTTACAGGTTAAAAAGTCAATGTCTTACCTTTTTTCGGGATTACGCATTTGGTGCTAGTCACCAGCCCTTGGCCTATGGAATTCGGGCTTAGGGTTTTCACAACACGAGCCCCAAGGATGGGTCATGAAAAAATGATATCCGAGTGAATACCCAACTGGAAGTGCATTGTAACTTCCTGGGTTTGAGGCTTGGGGTCCACAACGAGGTCGTTGTCCTTTAAAGGGGTGGATAATGTAACACCACTGGATAAGTGAGACATAAAAAGGATAAATGTTACTACCCTTGTCAACAAGGTGCACCATTATTTTTGGGAGCCTATCTAATTAGAACTCCACAGTTAATAATGCTTGTCCTGGAGTAGTAATCAAGATGGGAGTCCTTCTGGGATGTTTCCTAGGGTGTGTGTGAGTGAAGAAAAAACACATTGAAATACATGTGTTGGCCTGTGGGGACAGTCATTATTCTGATAAGTGACACTAGTGAGTAATATCCTATGGTGTGCTGGGAAGGCAACCAAGGTATTACAGGAGACCTATGGGGTCAGATGACAAGGTTCACAACCTAGAGAAGGGGGTCGTGACAAATTGGTATTAAAGGAGTCGGTTCTACCATAGAACTAAGGACTCTGATCTGTCTTACTATGAAGAAATAGTGTTAAGAGTATTGAGTGTGGTTTTTAGTCCAGGGAGTCCAGTGTTGGTGCACAGGCCGACATATCCATACAACAAGACCGTGACTTCTGATTTCCGACTCAATGCAGAAAAACAATGATTGCCAGTGTGTTTTCAAAAGTCTTCTTTGTGAACACATTGAGTTAGCTCGCCAGGTATAACTTATTGACTGTGCCGCACATGTTCCTTATCAGGATGTCGCTGTGAAGAAAGGCAGCTTGGGTTCCCGAGAGATTACATGATGACGGCCCACCGAGTGATGATGCTCTGTTGTAGGGCCCTTTTTCTATATTGGCACCTTCGGATGGTGTACCGGCAGCACCAAAACCCATTGGGAATTAGATGCCACCAGCCGTACTAGCGGACAGTGCACTCCGACAGAGCGTGTTTCACGAGTTCCAGCAATAGAGGCCTCTAAGGTTACGAGGACAGATATATTCCCAGGTAGTAGAGGACTGGATGGAGGTGATTACTGAAACTTTCCACCTCATTGAGACACTAGTTGAGCAGATGTAGATCTTAACTACTAATGTTTTTCAGTTAATTACTATGAGGATAGTCCACATAGTGATAAGGTTTCGGTACATGGACTATTTTCCGAGATGGTACCTTTTGGCAGTGTGCCAACTATATCATTGCTCGTTGTTTATAAGACACTACTGACGGTACCGGTAGAGGACACTTGTAGGATTAGTACCTTACACGTGTTTCAGAATTAGATACCCTTTAGATTCCGATGTGATCCCAACTCACTTGTGGCTGGGGACTGGATTGAGGAGGTCGATGAGAGTTTACTAGAGTTTTTACAGCTTCGGCAGGACGACATTTCGGTAGCTGAGTGTTCATTATGTCATACTGATCGTTCCTGGCACTCAATGAATATGATACGATCAATTCTATAGAGATCAGACCTCTGAGCATGGTGTGTATAAGGATATCAGAGCCAACACTTTTTCTTCTATGAATTCCTACTTATATTAGGGTTATAGAGATAACCATTGTGGTTGAATGTTCATTGGCTGAGTGGATATAGCCAGTGAATGTTAGAAGTTGGAAAGCATGAAACTGGCACCAGTCTCAGAGAATTCAGCATGTAGAATGTTTTTGAGATGAGGAATTGTTAAGGATTGATGAATCTGTAGGGAAAAAGATGAGGAAGCAGAGCTGGGAGAGTAACATGAATGGTGAAAATTTAGACATTTGACAACCACCTGCCTTTGTTGTCACGACCCGTCCTCGGGGCCCGTGCCGTGACTACCCCAAGCCCGCCTTCCATAGGCCAGGGGCTGGCGACTACCACCAAGGCGTAAATCCCGGTAAAAAGGGAAGGCATTGCCTTTGTAAAGTGAATAAGAACCACAGAGTAAGAAAGGGGAAAGGTAAACACTAAGTAAAAACAGAGTACACCTGAAAGTGCGGAAAATTAAATGGGCCAGTATACAAACCCAAACTGAAAGTAAAGTACAACTCGAAAGAGAAAGTAGCAACTATAAAGTAAAAGCCGTTACACCGAGCTTTCCACTGGAAATACCACCTGAAGGGTGGGTACAGATAGCTCCACTGCTCCTCGGGTCCCACCGTCCGCTCCGAGCACGTCCCGCCCAGTGGTCCACCTCCAGGTACCGTCATGCTCTGCGAGCCTCAACCACGATCAACGTTGTCCATCGTCTGCAACCAAAACAACGTAGTGCGGGCATTTCTCGTGTAGGGGTGAGTATAAGCTACTCAGTAGGGACTTCGAGACCCCCGAAGGTCTCCCAAAATCCACAAAGGATAAATCACAAAATAAATATACAATCACGAAGTAACAACTGACACTGCTTAGGTATATGCCCATACATATACCTAAGTCATCAATTCCAATACGCTCCAACCACTGAGCCCAAGTACAACTCAGTCCACACAGGAAAGTATACGTATTCCACACAGGAAAGAAAAACGTAATCCACACAGGTTAGCATAACATAATCCACACAGGATGGTAAACAGGATTCAGCTCACACAGGTATACTTTTTCGAAAGACGATAGAGATGATCACTGATCCATCTAAGTCGTCAGACCCACAAAGGATCGATAGGTACTAACCCCCGCAAAGACCCACACAGGATCGGACCCACATAGGATCTGTAGGCACTGGTTCACACAGGACCGCTGAGCGCTGACCCACACAGGATCAGTAGCACTGATCCACACAGGATCGCTGAGTGCTGTAGTCGTCGTCGTCGAATCCACTGAGGATCTCTGCACAGTCGTCGTCGCAGTCACAGTAGTAGTCGCAGCCAGCTCTAGGGTTCCCGTACACAGTAGGCTCGTTCGGGAGGGTCCGCTCCACGAGCCGAGAGGCTGATACATCAACTGTCACAAAGTCCAGATTTGATGTATCCAAAATTCCGTATCGTCAACAGGAACTCAACGCAATAGACGGCGCGTCAATCAGACGCCCGGTCTGAGAGTTATTGGCTTTTCCGTTCTAGGGGCCCGATTGGTTTTTAAGGCAAATCCAACCCGACCGTACTCCACCTGCGTCCAAACCTCGGGGGGAGTATGCCAAAAGATCCGTCTCACTAAGAGGAACTCAACAAAGCTGACGGCACATCAATCGGACGTCCGTAGCTCAAGATATTAGCTTTTTCACTCCGAGGGCCCGGTTGGTTTCGTGTACGAACCAACCTGGCCGAACTCAAAGTATTCCAAAACCTTGATTGCGATATACCGAAACGACCGTCTCGATCCAAGGATTGCATCGCCGCTGATGGAACGTCGTTTGGAGGTCTGTAGACCGAGTTATGGGCATTTAAACCCAAACAGTTCGGTAACGGGGGTTTTGGGCCCGGGCCGACCCGGCCCGAGACCCCCCGGTTGGCCCGAACCGGGTCGACCCACCCCGAACAGGGTCGGGCCGGCCCGGCCAGGTGTGGCCCGGCCTGGCAGACCAGCCATGCACCGGTCCGCCTCAGTGCAGCGCGCTGGGTGCGCTGCCAGCTCGGCTTCGGCCGAGCTGATTCAAAAAAACGGGGGGCACCTGCCCCCCCTTTGTAACCCCCCCCCCCTCTTAATGGTGGACCGTTCAACTGGCCAGGGGAATTTAATTCCCCCGGCCTTCCCCATTTCTGGTCGGCCCGACCTGGCTGGCCGGCTCCTCCTCAACGGGACCGGCAGTGGCCGGTCCCTTTCCGGCTCCGACACCGGCGGCCTGGCTGGCCAACGGACACCAAGCTCCGCAGCGGCCCTTGTCGTCCGGCACGGTGTGATGGCACCGCGCCCATCCGCCGCGGCCCCGTTCCGGCCGCGGCGTCCTCGGTTTCCTTCGACACGGCGCGACGGCGTCGCATCCTTGAATTCCTTTCTACGGCGCGGTGCGACGGCGCTGCGCATATGTTCCGAATGAAACCGCATGGTGCGACGACACCACGCTCCCTCATACCAACCACAAAGAAAACATTTAAGAAAATAAGGATGAGGGTCCGCCGTGTTTGTGCGGACCGGCCCCCTCACATTATTCGATAACAATTAGTAGAAAACCACGAAATTCGACATGCCAGAATCAAGAACGGAAATAATTTAAAATAAAACCCCTACCTTGGATCAGGAACGATGTTCGTCAATGACCCGTGGAAGACAAGCGTCGCGGAGGTCGGGCGTCGCGGAAATCGAACGTCGATTCCGTTGATGTCGAGGTGCGTCCGAAGAGGTAACATCACTGGAGAAGCTTCGTAAGCTGATGGAGGAAGCCTGAGAAGGAAGCAGCGTCTCCTTTCGTTGTCCCGGGAAGAAGATCGAAAGAAGCAGCGTCGTCGATCTTCAGAAACACACCGGCTGCGTAGAAGAGAAGAGACGACACGTCTTTCTCTTCTTATGGTCACGACATTCTTCGTTGGAGCCTAAGTGTTCTTCGTCATGGATGAAGAAGATGAATAAAGCTTCCCAAATCCTCTCAAGGTGGCAAAGGATGCTAACCAAAATAAAATAGGTCTAAGACTTATTTTATTTACACATCCAATCCACTTTGAATTTCAAAAGTTTGAAATTAAGTAACTCTTCTTAATTAATAACACAAGTTGTCAAAATTAAAAAGAAGATGAGTTATTGGGAGTTTAAAGGGGAGTTGAAGAGTTAGGGTTCATGTGGGCCCCACCACACTTAATCCTCTCAAGGGAGGTTAAGTGGATGTGGGTCCCACCTCTAACTCCCTTTGGGAGGATATAACCAACATGGTTTAAAATAAATTGTGTTCCACAATTTATTTAACTACATCCAACTTTCCCCAAAACTAACTCTCAACCCGCATAAAACTCAACCTCGGAAAAGGTCTCCTTAAGAGAAAATCGGCGCTGCGAGTTCATCGGTGCCCTCAGAATTCGATTCCGGGCACCAGTTCAAAAGTTAGAAATTTCCGCTCGTTCATTCACTGAATGTACCCAAGCCAAACTTTGGAAATTGATTCCGGGCACACCGGGCCTCGGAATCAGGTGCCGTTAGAAACCACGCTCTTGTAAAATTCTAAAGAAAATTAAGAAAAAATTTCCCTTAATTTTACAGGTCTTTACATTACTCCCACCTCAGAGATTTACATCCCCGTAAAGATACATCAAAACTAGGGAAACAAATGAGGGTACTGAGCACGCATCTGAGCCTCCCGCTCCCAAGTGCTCTCCTGGAGATTCCCGTGGTGCCATCTGATGCGCACTAGAGGAATCGACCTCCCACGTAGGACCAGCTCCTGTCGATCCTCGATCTCCACCAGGATCTTCGAAAAAGTCACCCCATCGTCAAAGCCAAGCTCCCCATGGTCAATGATGTGCGTCGGGTCGTGCACATATCTCCTCAGCTGAGATGCGTGGAAGACGTTGTGCACCCGGTGCAACTGAGGTGGTAGGGCCAGGTGATAATTCAACTCTCCTATTCTGCTGAGGACCTGGAATGGTCCGATGAAGCGTGGAGATATCTTGCCACCACGGCCAAATCTCTGTATACCACGTCGAGGTGAGACCCGCAAGAAGACGTGGTCGCCATCCTCGAACTCTAGTGGCCTCCGCCTCCTGTCAGCGTATGACTTCTGCCGGCTCTGAGCTATCCTCATGCAGTCCTGGATGACATGGACCTTCTCTGTCGTGGCCTGGACCATCTCTGGTCCCACAAGTGCTGACTCCCCAGGGTCTGTCCAGCACAAAGGAGATCATCAAGGTCGGTCGTACAAGGCCTCGTACGGCGCCATCCCGATGGTGGAGTGGTAGCTATTGTTGTACGCGAACTCCACCAAGGGTAGGTGGTCCTCTCATCTACGAAAAAAGTTGAGGACACATACGCGGAGCATGTCCTCGAGAGTCTGAATGGTCCTCTCTGTCTGACCATCCATCTGAGGGTGAAAGGCTGTGCTCAAACGTAGCTGCATCCCAAACGTCTCCTGCAAACCCTTCCAAAGCTGGGAAGTAAAGCGAGCATCTCGATCGGAGACGATATATGATGGCACACCGTGAAGCTGAACAATCCCCTGAACGTAAAGACGTCCCAAACACTCCACTGAGCCCTGCTCTCGGATGGGTAAGAAGTGAGCCGACTCGGTGAGTCGGTCAACAATCACCCAGATGGAGTCGTGACCTCTGGAAGAGCATGGAAGTTTATTCACGATGTCCATAGATATGCCGTCCCACTTCCACTCAGGACCTCCAAGGGATGTACCAAGCCTGCTGGTACCTGGTGCTCAGCCTTCACCTACTGGCAGGTGAGGCATCGAGAAACGAACTCTGCCACAACCTTCTTCATGCCTGGCCACCAGTACTGTTGTCTGAGATCCTGGTACATCTTCGCCACTCCAGGATGTACCACCAAAAGAGAAGTGTGAAAATCTCTCAGTACCTCCTCCCGTAAAGCGACTGGTACCATGGTACGTCCTCTGAAAAGGATGTCGTGCTCTGCTCCAAAGGAGAAACCATTAGGTGCCTGTCCTGAGGATATCTGTGCACGTCGCATCTCACAGTCAGTGTCCCCTCGCTGTGCCTCTCTGACCCGTTGCAGTAGTGGAGGAGTGACTGTGAGAGACTGAAGGAAGGCTGCTCCATCTCTATCCATGAAGGATATCTGCAAAGAGGCTAGCTGCTCCGTCGCCTCCTCAAGTAGCTGAATGCCCGTCCTCCTGCTGAGGGCATCGGCTACTACGTTCCCCTTCCCAGGAGTATAGACTATCTCAAAGTTATATTCCTGGAGGAACTCGAGCCATCGCCGCTATCTCAGATTCAGATCCTTCTGAGAGAAGATGTACCTGAGACTCTGGTGGTTAGAAAAGACTGTAAAGCGCTCGCCCATCAGATAGTGTCGCCATGTCTTCAGAGCGAAGACCACTGCTGCTAACTCCAGGTCATGGGTAGCGTAGTTCTGCTCATGTGGCCTCAACTGACGTGATCCATAGGAGATCACTGCCCGCTCCTACATCAGGAAACATCCGAGTCCGGTCCCTAATGCATATCAATAGACTAAGTACCCTACTCCCTCCTCAGGCAACCACGTGATAGGTGCGCTGGTCAATCTCTGTATCAGCTCCTGGAAGCTCTACTGACATCTGTCTGACCACACGAAGGGTTTCCCCTTCTTCGTTGAAGCTGAGAGTGGTTCCGCAACTCTAGAGAAGTCTGGCACAAATATCCGATAGTATCCAGCTAATCCCAAGAAACTCCGAACCTCCGTCACGCTCCTGGGTGGCTCCCAAGCTAACACTGCCTCGATATTCGTAGGATCCACCGTAACTCCCGCCTCAGAGATGACGTGTCCCAAGAAGTGGACCTCAGGTATCCAGAACTGAAACTTCGAGATCATACCATAAAGCTGGTGCTCTCGGAGTGTGTCTAGTACAACCTGTAAGTGGTAGGTGTGCTCCTCCTTAGTCGTCGAGTAAATAAAAATGTCGTCGATGAAGACCATGACAAATCGATCGAGGTATGGGTGAAAGATCCTGTGCATGAGGGCCATGAACACTGCTGGAGCATTGGTTACACTGAAGGGCATAACCAAGAACTCATAGAGGCCATACCGACATCTGAAGGTCGTCTTCTGCACGTCCTCGTCTCTAACTCTGAGCTGATAATCGCCTGACCTGAGGTCTATCTTCGAGAACCACCATGCTCACTTGAGCTGATCAAAGAGGTCATTAATCCTCGGTAGTGGATACTTGTTCCTCACTATCACCTGGTTCAGGCGACGATAGTCAACACAAAGTCACAAGCTCCCGTCCGCCTTCTTGGCGAACAAAATCGGGGAAGCCTAGGGTGAAACACTGGGTCGGATGAACCACTTTCCCTGCAAGTCCTCCAAATGTACCCGTAGCTCTCGAAGCTCGGCGGGGGCTATCCGATATGCTGGAGTCGATATCGGAGTTGTCCCGGGGTACAGGTCAATATAAAAGTCTACCTCTCTGCGAGGAGGTAGTCCTGGAACATCGTTGGGGAAAACGTCCGCAAACTGATCCACCACTGCAGGAAAACCAGGACTCCGCACGTCAACTGCTCCTAGGATGAGGCTAGCCAACTGATGAGTGATGGTTTGTCCTCTCCTCCGTGGAAGTCCATCCTATGCTGCGAAGGCTCCCTTCTCGCCGGTGAAGGTGAACCTGCTCCCTTCAGTGCGTACATATCGCACCTTGCACCTAAAATAGTCAATTTGTTCATGGACCGTAGATAACCAATCCATGCCCAAGATGACGTCATAAGGCCTCGACGCTGCTACAAGAAGATCCCAGCCGAAGCTCTCACCTCCTAGAGTAAGCTCACACTGCCGTCACCAGTGCGTAATCGTCGAGTCTTCTCCCGTAGGAGTCTCTAGCCGTAAGGATCGAGCCAACGGCTCTGTCGGAATCTCCGACCTCCGAACAAAGGCAGTGGCTATGAAAGAGTGACTCGCTCCAGTGTCTATAAGTACTTCAGAAAGGGTGGAGTAGACACAGATAGTACCCCGAATCATCTCGAGCGCGCCGTAGTCGTAGGCCTCTACTGCCTGGAGTTGTGCCTATCTCTGCCCGCCAGCTCCCTGTGGTCGAGGTGGACCTCCTGGTGGTGGTGGTGGTAGAGCCTCAAAGCATCGCCCACCACCTCCTTCTCGGCCAGCTCCCCTGCCTCGTCCGCCTCCTCCCTGCGGACCGCCACGGTCGACCCTCTGCCTCTGCCTCGGTGGTCCCTCAACCGTCTTCTGCTGCTCGGCACGGTGGGTCGGGCAGTCACAAGCCATGTGGCCCTGCCCGCCGCACGAGTAGCATTGTCTGCCTCTCGAAAGACTAGCTCAGCGTTGTGTGCCCCGCACTGCTGAGCCAGTGTCCTGAGGTCGTCTGCCTGAGGGTCTGGTCTCCCTGGATCCCTGAGTCATCCGTCGACTGCCTGCTGCAGAAGACTCTGCCACGTGCCGCCCTGCGGTGGGTCTCGGCACTGGTGTAGACTTAGCAAGAAAGCTCTCGATCAAAAGGGCCCGCTCCAGTACTCCTGTCTGAGTTGGAATTCTGAGGGAGATCAGTGATGCCCTGATCTCGTGTCTCAAACCCTGTTCAAAGGTCCGGGCCTGGAAGAATGGGTCTCGTACCATGTCGGTCGAGTAACGTGAGAGATCGGTAAATCTCGTCGAGTACTGAGCGACCGTTATGCTGCCCTGCCGCAGCTGAAGAAGCTCCTAAATGCGCACTGCACGGAGGGTGGCTGGGACGAACTCTGAGCAGAATAGGCTCTCAAAGTCTGTCCAAAGTAGAGATGCCTCATCGTGCACCTGGAGCATCAAGCTCCACCATCGGCCCGCTGCTTCGTGCAGTAGGCTCGCAGCGAGGATCACCATGAGGTCTGCTGGTGTCCTCACTAGCCTGAAAACTCATATCACAGCCTCCAGCCAGTCCTCGGCTGCCTGGGGGTCCGTCTCCCCACGAAACCTGGGCGGTCGCTGACGCTGAAACTCATGCAGTGAGATGAGGCGACGTGCATCGTCAGCGGCTAGTGCAGGAAGTATCGGTGGCTCGGCGGGTAGTGCTAGCACCGGTTCCACTCCTGACAAAGGGCCCTGCACTGAGGCCTCGTCCCTCGGTGGGCTGTCATCACGCTCGACTCTCGTAACCCTAGCTGGCTGCCATCGTGGGGCCATCCGGAAAAGGAAACAGGTGCGCCATGGTCAGAACAGTATACCTGGTGATATGATATAATGTAATCACAATGAAAACATTGAAACACACACGCAATCAATGTTTTCGTGCATTAAGTCGGAAATCAGAAGTCAGGGTCCTGGTGTACGGATACGTCGGCCACCGTACCAACACTGGACTCCTTGGACTGATAACCACACTCAATACGCTAAACACTATTTCTTCACATAGAAAAGAACAGATTTCTTGGTAGAACCGAACTCCTCTAATACCAATTTGTCACGACCCGTGCTCGGGGCCCATGTCGTGACTACCCCAATCCCGCCTTCCATAGGCCAGGGGCTGGCGACTAGCACCAAGGCGTAAATCCCAGTAAAAAGGGAAGGCATTTCCTTTTTAAAGTAAAAAAGCACCACAGAGTAAGAAAGCGGAAAGGTAAACACTAAGTAAAAACAGAGTACAACTGAAAGTGCGGAAAAGTAAATGGGCCAGTATACAAACCCAAACTGAAAGTAAAGTACAACTCGAAAGGGAAAACAGAAACTGTAATGTAAAAGCCGTTACACTGAGCTGTCCACTGGAAATCCCACCTAAAGGGTGGGTACAGATATTTCCACTGCTCCTCGGGTCCTGCCGTCCGCTCTGAGCACGTCCCACCCAGTGGTCCACCTCCAGGTACCATCCTTCTTTGCGAGCCTCAACCACGATCAACGATGTCCGTTATCTGTATCCAACACAACGTAGTGCGGGCATAGCCCGTGTAGGGGTGAGTATAAGCTACTAAGTAGAGACCCCGAGACCCCCGAAGGTCTCCCAAAATCCACAAAGGATAAATCACAAAAGAAATATACAATCACGAAGTAACAACTGACACTAATTCGGTATATGCCCATACATATACCTAAGTCATCAATTCCAATAAGCTCCAACCTCTGAGCCAAAGTAGAACTCAGTCCACATAGGAAAGTATACGTATTCCACACAGGAAAGAAAAACGTAATCCACACAGGATAACACAACACAATCCATACAGGATGGTAAACAGGATTCAGCTCACACAAGTATACTTCTTCGAAAGACGATAGAGATGATCACTTATCCATCTAAGTCGTCGGACCCACAAAGGATCGATAGGTACTAACCCCCACAAAGACCCACATAGGATCGGAACCACACAGGATCTGTAGGCGCTGGTTCACCCAGGACCGATGAGCGCTGACCCACATAGGATCGGACCCACACAGGATCGGCAGAACTGATCCACACAGGATCGCTCAGTGTTGTAGTCATCGTCGTCGAATCCACTGAGGATCTCTGCACAGTCGTCGTCGCAGTCACAGTAGCAGTCGCAGCCAGCTCTAGGGTTCCGGCACACAGCAAGCTCATTCGGGAGGGTCCGCTCCACGAGCCGAGAGGCTGATACATCAACTATCACAAAGTCCAGAGTTGATGTATCCAAAAGTTCCGTGTCATCAACAAGAACTCAACGCAACAGACGACACGTCAATCAGACGCCCGGTCTGAGAGATATTGGCTTTTCCGTTCCAGGGCCCGGTTGGTTTTTAAGGCAAAACCAACCTGACTGTACTCCACCTGCGTCCAAACCTCGGGCGGAGTATGCCAAAAGATCTGTCTCACTAAGAGGAACTCAACAAAGCTGACGGCATGTCAATCGGACGTCCGTAGCTCAAGATATGACCGTTTCCGCTCCGAGGGCCCGGTTGGTTTCGTGTACGAACCAACCCGGCCAAACTCAAAGTATTCTGAAACCTTGAGTGTGATATACTGAAACTACCATGTCGATCCAAGGATCGCATCGCCGCTGACGGCGCGTCGTTTGGAGGTCCGTAGCCCGAGTTATGGGCATTTGAACCCAAACTGTTCGTAAACGGGGGTTTCGGGCACGGGCCGACCCGGCCCGAGACCCCCCGGTTGGCCCGAACTGGGTCGACCCGCCCCGGACAGGGTCGGCCCGGCCCGGCCCGGCCTGGAAGAACGGCCAGGTGCCGGTCCGCCTCAGCGCATCGTGCTGGGCGCGCTGCCAGCTCGTCTTCGGCCGAGCTGATTGAAAAAAATGGGGGGCGCCTACCCCCCCCCCCCCTCCCCTCTTAATGGGGGGTCGTTCAACTGGCCGGGGGAATTTAATTCCCACAGACTTCCCCATTTCTGGCCGGCCCGAACTGGCCTGCCGGCTCCTCCTCAACGGGACCGGCAGTGGCCGGTCCCTTTCCGGCTCCGACACTGGCGTCCCGGCTGGCCGCCGATCACCAAGCTCTGCCGCGGCCTGGAACTGGCCATGGCCCTTGTCGTCAAGCGCGGTGCGATGGCACTGTGCCCCTCCGCCGCTGCCCGGTTCTGGCGACGGCATCCTTGGTTTCCTTCGACGCAGCGCGACGGCGTCGCGTCCTTGAATTCCTTTCCACGGCGCGGCGCGATGGCGCCGCGCATATGTTCCCAATGAAACTGCATGGTGTGACGACACCACGCTCCCTCGTACCAACCACAAAGAAAAAATTTAAGAAAATAAGGAGGAGGTTCGGCTATGTTTGTGCGGACCGACCCCCTCACATTATTCGATAACAATTAGTCGAAAACCACCAAATTCGAAATGCCAGAATCAAGAACGGAAATAATTTAAAATAAAACCCCTACCTTGGTTCAGGAATGATGTTCGTCAACGTCCCGCGAAAGACAAGCATCGCGGAGGTCGGGCATCGCAGAAATCGAACGTCGATTCCGTTGACGTTGAGGTGCGTCCGAAGAGGTAACGTCGCTGGAGAAGCTTCGTAAGCTGACAGAGGAAGCCTAAGGAGGAAGCGG
Organism: Viscum album; assembly: GCA_963277665.1. Taxonomy (NCBI): domain Eukaryota; kingdom Viridiplantae; phylum Streptophyta; class Magnoliopsida; order Santalales; family Viscaceae; genus Viscum; species Viscum album. The sequence goes on along the minus strand of OY728151.1, from coordinate 1,442,290,782 downwards.
CGTCTCCTTTTCTTGACCCGGGAAGAAGATCGAAAGAAGCGGCATTGTCGATCTTCGGAAACACACCGGCTGCGTAGAAGATAAGAGACGACACGTCTTTCTCTTCTTATGGTGACGACGTTCTTCGTCGGAGCCTAAGTGTTCTTCGTCATGGTTGAAGAAGATGAATAAAGCTTCCCAAATCCTCTCAAGGTGGCAAAGGATACTAACAAAAATAATATAGGTCTAAGCCTTATTTTAATTACACATCCAATCCACTTTGAATTTCAAAAGTTTGAAATTAAGTAACTCTTATTAATTAATAAGGCAAGTTGTCAAAATTTAAATGAAGAGGAGTTATTGGGAGTTTAAAGGGGATTTGAAGAGTTAGGGTTCGTGTGGGCCCCACGACACTTAATCCTATCAAGGGAGGTTAAGTGGATGTGGGTCCCACCTCTAACTCCCTTTGGGAGGATATAACCAACATGGTTTAAAATAAATTGTGTTCCGCAATTTATTTAACTACATCCAACATTCCCCAAAACTAACTCTCAACCCGCATAAAACACAACCTCTGAAAAGGTCTCCTTAAGCGAAAATCGGCGCTACGAGTTCATCGGTGCCCTCAGAAATCGATTCCGGGCACCTGTTCAAAAGTTAGAAATTCCCGCTCATTCGTTCACTGAACGTACTCGAGCCAAACTTCGGAAATTGATTCCGGGCACACCGGGCCTCGGAATCAGGTGCCGTCAAAAACCGCGCTCTTGTAAAATTCTAAAGAAAATTCAGAAAAAATTTCCCTTGAATTTTACGGGTCTTTACATTTGTAGTCCCTGGTAGGCTCAAGGAGCTGGAGCAAAGGTGAAGGGAATAGCTACATGCTGTCAAGGAGTGTGACCCAAAGGCTCTTTGACAGATTTGAGGTATGGTCTATGTCTACTACTAGCTGTCGTATCAAAATATATATATACAAATCATTCCTTCCTTCCAAAAATCTTATCCCAGACCTAGAGTTTCTGGTTAAGCCATTTACATGACCTTCACATCTGGATATACCATTGGGAGGAGAATTGATAATCACACATATGCCGATGGTGTAATCTGACCCTTGAGGTGAGAGTTTCGGTTGGAACCTCTTAGTGGAAGCATCGTGGCCTTATGACGTTAGTTTGTGTTTGGGCTGGGCAACCACAGTTCATACATATATTGACTGTATTAAGAAAAAGGTTGTGCTTTATCTACAACATTGGGATGGGATTTTCCTTGGTTAGTGAAAAGAAAAACCCAGGCAGCATAGGATGGAATCATGCTTAAGAGGGTGCAGTAGATCACTCAAGAGTCGGCTAGACATACCATTGTGCTAGTCTTCTCCAGAGTTTCAGCACCACTATCAGCTTTTCCGAAGAATGGGAAACTCTCCATGTGGTCGGAGAGATGCTAACAAATCTTTCAGGAGCGGAGGCAAAGGCTGACTTGTGCCCCAATCTTGAGGCTACTAGAGGAAGGCGTAGGGTATGTAGTTTATTGCGACGCATCAGGGACCAGATTCAGATATGTCCTGATGCAGGAGAGAGATGTGATCGCATACGGTTCTCGGCAGCTGAGACAACACGAGTAGAACAACACTACCCATGACCTAGAGTTAGAAGTGGTGGTACCCTTCTTGATGATGTGGCGGCACTATCTTATGGGTGAACGTTTTATGGTTCACTTGGATCACATCTCAGGTATATCTTCTCTTAGAAGGACCTGAACCTGGGACAACGACGTTGGCTTGAGTTCCTCCAGGACTATGACTTTAAGATAATATATACTCCTTGGAAGGGGAATGTTGTTGCAGATGCACTCAAAATGAGATCTAGTATACAGTTGCTAAGAGAGGCAACAGAGCATCTGGATGCATTGTAGATATCCATTGTGGATAGGGATGGAGCAGCCTATCAACATTTTTTTACAAACACTCCACCACTTTTTCAGTGAGTCAGGGAGGCACAGAATGGAGACACTAACTGTGAGGCCAAACGTTCTCATATATCTTCAGGATAGTATTCTAAAGGATTTTTTGATGGAGGGGAGCACGTCATCCTCTACAGAGGACGTACCATAGTACAAGTGTCACTTCCGGATGAACTATTGAGGGAGTTCCACCTCCCCTCTTGAAGTACATCCAGAAGCGAATGAAAACTCCACAGAGCAAAAAAAAGTCGTATGCCGATAGGAGATAGAGACCTCTGGAGTTTGAGTATGGCAACCATGTCATCCTAAGGGTCTAACCTCCATGAGGTTCATAGAGATTAGGCTGAGGCAGCATGATAACTTTGAGGTTCATCAGACCTTTTTAGGTCCTTGACAGAGTTGGCGAGGTGGCATACCGCTTAGATCTTCCACCTCAGTTGCACCCGGTGCATGGCATCTTCCACGTATCCCAGGTGAGGAGATACATGCACGACCCTTCCCATATTATTGACCATAGGGAACTGAATATTAAAGATGGGGTGACATTCACGAAGGCTCTAGTGGAGATTTATGATTGACATGAGTGGGTCATGCATGGGCATTCAAGACCTCTAGTGTGTATTCGATGGAATTATGTGAACCTCCATGAGAGCGCATGGGAGCTTGAGGCTCAGATGTGTGGTCAGTACCATCATTTGTTTCTTTAGTGTGAGTTATAGATTACGGGGACATAAATCCCTGAGGTGGGGAGAATGTAAATACCCGGAAATTCCATTGAAATATTTTATTAAATTCTTGAGAATTTTACGAGTCCACAGTTTCTTACGGCACGCGATTTCGAGGATTGGAGTTCCTGGAATGATCCGTCGAAGTTTTGTTAAGCTTAAATTAACGTGTGTATGTTGTTTTCATAAAAAAGTTGAATAACTCATAAATGTTTATTCGGAACAGAAATCCACGGCCACAATTGCGCTCAGGATGGCGGTTTTACCATATTCATGACTTAAGTTTAGTCGGCACGGGCCTCCTGTGAGAAATCCTGAAAATGGCATAACCGTAAATAAAATAATTGAATAATGTTATTTTATTTTCAAAGGCTTATAACTCACAAACGGTAACTCAGATTAAAAATCCACGACCACCACTGGACTTTTGAGGGTAATCTTTCTTTAAGTAGATACTAACTTTGGTCAGCAAGGGCTACTAGAGAATGTTAGTTTTTGGCCGCAAATAAAATAATTAAGTTACAATTATTTTATTATAAAATCCCTAACTTTTAAACGGTAACTCAGATTGAAAATATGAGGGTATCATTGGGTTCTATGGGCCGTTTTTCACTTAGAAAGTTTCTAACCTCAACCGCAGTGGGTCTAGGTTGGATATTAATAATTTTTCCGAACATTCATTGGGGTACGTTTAGTAAACGTACGTTTGGGATTTTATATCTTTTGAACCGGTGCTTGGAATTGAAATCTGAGGAAATCGATGAACATACAGCACCAATATTCTCTTAAGAAGACCTTTAACTTAGTTGTGTTTTGTAGAAGTTGGATGTAATATTTTTGTATTTCTACTTAAATGCAAGAAATTAAATAAAAATGTGTAGTGACACATTTTTATTTAGTTGGTGGTTTTTATCTCTAAAGGGAGGTTAGTGGTGGGGCCCACCCCCAAATAACATATCATGAGAAGATAATGTGTGGTGGGGCCCACAAAAACATAACTTTTCATCTCCCCTCAACCCCCTTTAAACTCCCCTTTTAATTAAATGATGCCACCTCAGTTCTTTTAAAAAAATTTAAAACCCTCCATCTACTCAAAATTAATGACAAAACCTAAGATTAATTAAATTCCACATTTAGTTAATCTTTTTGAATTCATTTGAAATTGTTTTGACAACATTAAATGAAGGGATTTCATTCTTTTCATTTGGTTGGCATAAACTTGCATTGGGGGAACTTGGGAGGATTTGGAGGATATCACCCTCACCAGCGAAGAACACGAGGAACTCGATCGTCTCCATCCACTTCTTCAACCAGGGTAAGAAAGAAGGTGATGCCACAAATAAAACCATTGACCTTCCTCTTCCTACGCATCAAGGGAAAATACACCACCATTGCCAACATCAATGTCTCTCCCTCCGATGTTGACGGAACTACACCGTCTTCCGTGATGCCGTTTAGCACGACTAAGACAATGTACCTTGAATTGAGGTAGGGGAAATATGGATTATTTATTTATTCATACATGTGTATTATACCCCCCACACCGTGGCGATTGATTTTGGTTGACGGTGATCATGTTTTTATCACTTAACGCGGTGGGTGTGGGCCGAACAAACACGGCCTGACGTCCCTTAGTTGACCCGTGTATATGTTGCGGATGGAGGCGGAGCCGAAAGGGCACGGTGCCATCGCAGCACGCCAGAGGAAAGAGGCCACAACCATGAGGCAGCGGCAACCGGAGGCCACGACCAGGCCGTGCCACGGCTGTGGAGGACCAGCGCCGTCGCGCCAGCCGTGTGGGGGAAACTGCGGCCCGCAAGCGGAGGCCCCATCGGCGGATTAACAGGTTGGCCACCTGCCAACCGGGCTGAAGTAAACAGTGGTGCCTATCGGCGCTACGTGCAGAGTAACCATGGTCCGCAACCACAGGATGCTTTCTCCAGAAAAAATTGGTCAGCATTAGACGACAGGGTAGCAAGGAGAGGCGGCGCTACTCGGCGCCGCCGGGCGAGGCGAACCAACACACGACCTGGGCCGGGTCCGCGGGTGGGCCACTCCCCACCATGCCGGGCCGACCCCCCAACCGGGTCAGACCTGCTGGGATGGGTCCCTGGGTGGGCTGTTCTCCACCAGGCCGGGCTGACCCCCCACCGGGTCGGACCCACCAAACTGGGTCGGGCCAACCCGCTATCCCACCGGGCTCGACGGGCCAGACCCATTTCCCTTAAACATGAATTTATTCTAGACCGCGCGTCTGATTGACATGCCATCTATGGCACTGGGATCCTCATGATGAGGTATTCCTTTTGAGATACAATTAGTGAGTTTTGGACAATATTGGAAAACGGCTAGGTTTAGAACGATTGAAATTCCAACCGGGCCCCTTGAACGGAAATGCTAATAACTCTCAAACCGGGCGTCCTATTGACGTGCAATCTATCCTGTTGGGTTACTTTTGGTGAAATGAAAGTTCAGTGTACATAAACTCTATAATGTGTAATAGTTGATGTAACGACCGCTTTGCTTGAGGATCAGACCCTCCCGGAATCGAGTGTGTTGTGTGCGGGAACCATAGAGGTGGCTGCGACTGCGATGACTACTATACTGGGATCCTACGTGCATTCGGCAGCAATGGATATTGTACTAGGATCCTAAGTGGGTTTGGCAGCGATGACTACTATACATGGATCCTACATGGGTTTCGTAGGGATGTCTAATGTACATGGATCCTACGTGGGTTCAGCACCGACGACTACTGTACTTGGATCCTACTTGGGTTCGGCTGAGATGACTACTGTACTTGGATCCTATATGGGTTCTTCAACAACTACTACTGTACTTGGATCCTACATGGTTTTTATAGTGACGACTACTGTATATGGATCCTATGTGGTTTCAATAGCTTAGATGAAATAGTGACTACAGCTAATCATCTCTATCTCTATATGAAGGATGTATACCTATGTGAGCTGAGTTTTGACTTTCAATCATTATCATCGATGTGATTGACTTTACCTCATGTGTGGACAAGGTTGTGCTTGGGCTCGAGGGTCGGAGCCAAAATGTGGTTGATAACATAGATATATGTATGGGTATATACCTAAGTAGGGTTGGTTGATACTTTGTGATTGTATCTCTCTTCTATGGTTTATCCTTAGTGGATTCTGGGAGACCTTCAGGTGTCTCAGGATCCCAACTGTGAATCGTTATACTCACAATGCACAATCTATGCCTGGACCTCGTTGTGTTAGTTGCAGACGACGGAAAACTCTAATCGAGGTAGAGTTTTGTGGAGCTAGATGGTACCCGGTGGAGGAACACTTGGCGAGTTGTACACGGAGTGGATAGACGGACCTGAGGTGCGGAGGAGGCCATATGTACCCACCTTTTAGGTGGGATTCCTGGAGGACAACTCTATAGTTACTATTTACTTTTCTGCTGTTGTACTTTACAGTTGGGATTGTATTTCCAGCCCCATTCCTTTCAGCACTTGGTCTTGTATTCAGCATTACATATTGTTTATTTTTAGTAGTTTCCACTACTGCTTGTGTTCAGACTGTGTGTGTGTTACAGGATAAAAAGGCAATTCCTTCCCTTTTATCGGGGTTACGTCTTTGGTTCTAGTTGCTAGCACCTGGCCTATGGAAGGCGGGCTTGGGATAGTCACTGAATGGGCCCTGAGGACGGGTCGTGACAAAATGGTATTAGAGCCAATACCCAGCCGAAAGTTCTTAGGCACTTCCTGTGATTGAGGCTTGGGGTCCACAATGAGGGCGTTGTTCTTTAATGGGGTGGATAATGTAACACCCCTGGAAAAGTGAGACATAAAAAGGATAAATGTTACTACCCATGTTAACAAGGTTCACCTTTCTTTTTGGGAGTCTATCTGATTAGAAATCCAGTGTTAAGCATGTTTGGCCTGGAGTAGTAATATGTATGGGTGACCTTATGCGATGTTTCCCAGGGTGTGTGTGAGTGAGGAAAAAACACAATGAAATAACATGTGTCGGCCTATGGGGACAGTCATTAGTCTTTGATAAGTGACCCTATTGAGTAATTGCCTATGGTGTGCTAGGAAGGAAACCATGGTATTACAGGAGACCCGTGGGTTCAGTTGACAAGGTTAATGGAACAAGGAGGTGGGTCGTCACAAATTGGTATCAAAGGATTCGGTTCTACTGCAGAACTAAGGACTCTAATCTGTCTTACTGTGATGATATAGTGTTAAGAGTATTGAGTGTGGTTTTCTATCCTGGGAGTCCAGCATTGGTGCGGCGACCTACGTATCCATACACCAGGACCCTGACATCTGATTTCCGATGTAGTGCACAGAAACATTGCTTGAGAGCTTCTTTTCAAATGTTTTCTTTGTGCACACATTGAGTCAGATCAAAAGGTATAACTTATTGACCATGGCGCACCTCTTCCTTTTCAAGACCCGCTATGAAGAAAGCCAGCTAGGGTTCCCTAGAGAGTACATGATGACGGCCCACCACGCGACGAGGCACCGTTGTAGGGCCGTTTTTCTATGTTGGCACCTTCGGATGGTGTACCCACAACACCAACACCAATTGGGAAGCAGATGACACCATCCATACTAGCAGACGGTGCATGCCAACTAAGCGCATTGCACTAGTTCAAGCAGTTGAGGCCTCTGAGGTTACGAGGCGAGACAGATTCCCAGGCAGTTGAGGACTGGATGGAGGTGATTACTGGAGCTTTCCTCCTCGTTGAGACACTAGTAGAGCATATGTTGGTCTTAACTACTAATCTTTTTCAGTGAATGACCATGACTATGGTCCGCATAGTGAAAATGTTTCGGTACTTGGATTGTATAATGATATGGTACCTTTGCGCAGTGTGCCAACTATATCATTTCCCGTTGTTTAGTAGACACTACTGACGATACTGGTAGAGGACACTTGTAGGTGTAGTTCCTTACACGTGTTTTATCATCAGATACCCCTCAGTTTCCAATGCGAGCCCAAGTCAGTAGCAGTTGAGGACTGGCTTGAGGAGGTGGCTGAGAGTTTACTAGATCTTTTACAGATTTGACAGAACGACATGTCGGTAGTTGAGTATTCATCGTGGCATACCGATCATTCCTGGTACTCGATGAATATGATATGATCAGTGCTATATATCTCAGACATCTGAGCGAGGTGTGATTAAGGATATCAGAGCCAACAATTTTTCCTCTATGCATTCCTACTTATATTAGGGTTCTAGAGAGAACCTTTTTGGTTGAAATTTCATTGGCTGAGTGGATACAACCAGTGAATGTTATAGTTGGAATGCTTGAAACTGGCGCATTTCTCAGACACTTGAGCATGTAGAATGTTTCGAGAAAAGGAATTGTTAAGGACAGATGATCTATAGGGCATCAGACGTGGAAGCAGAGCAAGAAGAGGAGCATGAAGTAGTGAACATTTCGACATTTTTCAACCACCCGCCTTTGTAGTCCCCGCTATGCTCAGGAAGCTGGAGGGCAAGGGAAGGGAATAGCTGCATGCGGTCAAGGTGTGTGACCCAAAGGCTCAAGAAATGATTTGAGGTATGGTTTGTGTCTACTACTAGCTGCTGTATCAAAAGACATAGATATTAATCATTATTTCCTTCCACGAATCTTGTCCGAGACCTATTGTTGCTGGTTAAGCCGTTGACTTGACCCCCACATCCGGAGATACCTTTCGGAGGTGACTCGATAACCACACGTAGACTGACAGTATGATATGACACTTAAGGAGAGAGTTTTTGGTTGGAACCTCTTGGTGGCAGGGTCGAGGCCTTAGGACGTTAGTTTGTGTATGGGTTGGGCAACCACAGTTCATACACATATTGACTATATTAGGAAAAAAGGTTGTGGTTTATCTACAACATTGGGATGGGGTTTTCCTTGTTTGGGGAAATGAAAAACCTAGGTAGCACAGGATTGAATCATGCATAAGAGGGTGAAGTTAGTCACTCATGAATCTGTCATACATACCATTGTGCCAGACCTTTCCAGAGTTGCAACACCTCTATAAGCTTTGGCAAAGAAGGGGAAACTCTCCGTTTGGTTGGAGAGATGCTAGTAGAGCTTTCAGGAGCAGAGGTAGAGGCTGAATAGTACCCCAATCTTATGGCTTCCAGAGGAAGGCGTAGGGTACATAGTTTATTGTGACGCATCAGGGACCGGACTCAGATATGTCCTGATGCAGGAGAGAGTAGTGATCACATATGGTTCTCGGCTGCTAAGATAATACAAGTAGAACTACACTACCCATGACCTGGAGTTAGAAGTTGTGTTCCTCACCTTGAAGATGTGGCGACACTATCTTTTGGGCAAACATTTTACCATGCACTGTGATCAAGCCTCAGGTATATCTTCTCTCAGAAGAACCTGAACCCGAGACAGCGATGTTGGTTTGCATTCCTCCAGGACTATGACTTTAAGATAGTCTATAATCCTGTGAAGGGTAACGTTGTTGCAGTTGCGCTCAGTAGGAGATCTGGTATACAGCTACTAAGAGATATAACAAAGCAGTAGGTTGCCTTGTAGATATCCATTGTGGATACGGATGGATAAGCCAATCAAAATTCTCTTACAAACACTCCCTCACTTTTTCACCGAGTCATGGAGGCGCAGTATGGGGACACTGACGGTGAGGCCCAACCAGCTCAGATATCTTCAGGATAGTCTCCTAAAGGTTTTTATGAAGGTGGGGAGCACGTCATCCTCTTCAGAGGAAGTACCATAGTACCAGTGTCACATCTGGAGAATGTGTTGAGGGAGTTCCACATCCCCTTTTGCGGTACATCCTGGAGAGGATGAAGACGACAGAGAGCGAAAAAAATCATATGCCGACAGAGACGGAGACCTCTGGAGTTGTAGGTTGGAGACCACATCTTCCTAAGGGTCTCACCAAAATGAAGTTCACAGAGATTAGGCTGAGGCGGCAAGATATATACGAGGATCATCAGACCTTTTCAGGTCCTCGACAAAGTTGGTGAGATGGCATAACACTTTGATATTCCACTTCAGTTGCATTTGGTGCACAACGTGTATGCAGTTGTCCTGAAAAGGTTAAAAAATTATTAAACGGTTACATGGATTAGAAATTTGAAGCCACCATTGCACTCAGGATGGCGGGTTTACCCTAGGTGTGACTTAAGTTTAGTCAGCACAGGCCTCCTATGAGAAAACCCAAAAATGGAATAACCGTAAATAAAATAATTAAATAAAGTTATTTTATTTTTAAATGCTTATAACTCACAAATCGTAACTCTGATTAAAAATCCAATACCACTGCTGGACTCGTGAGGGTAATATATCTTTAAGCAGATACTAACTTTTGTCAGCGAAGGCCACTAGAGAATGTTATTTTTTGGCCGCAAATAAATTAATTAAGTGAAAATTATTTTATTGTGAAATGAATAACATTTAAACAGTAACTCAGATTGGAAATCCGAGTGTACCATTGGGTTTGCTGGGCCGTGTTTCACCTAGGAAAAACCTAACCTTGACCGCAGTGGGTCTAGGGTGGCTGTTAATAATTTTTCCGTACATTTTTTTGAGTATGTTTAGAAAACATACTTTTGGGATTTTATATCTTTTGAACCGGTGCTCGGAATTGATATCAGAGGACACCGATTAACTCTGAACGCCGATATTTGCTTAATTATACCTTTACTGCAGTTGCGTTTTGTACAGTTTAGAAGTCATATTTTGGGATTTCTACTTCAATGTTAGAAATTAAATAAAAATGTGTAGTAACACAATTTTATTTAGTTGGTGGTTTTTATATCCAAAGGGAGGTTGGTGGTGGGCCCACTCCCACATAACCTCACATGAGAGGATAATGTCTATTGGGGCACACATGAACTCAACTTCTCAACTCCCATCAACCCACTTTAAACTCCTCTTTGAATTAAATGAATCCACCTCCCTTATTTTAATTTTTTTTAAAACCCTCCACCTACTCACAATTAATACCAACACATATGATTAATTTAACAGCACATTGAAGTATTCTTTTGGAATTAATTTGAAATTGTTTTGACAACATTAAATAAAGGGATTTCATTGTTTTCATTTGGTTGGCATGTACTTTCATTGGTGGAACATGGGGGGAAATGGAGGATATCACCCTCTCCAGCGAAGAACACGAGGAACTCGATCGTCTTCCTCCACTTCTTCAACCAGGGAATGAAAGAATGTGATGCCACAAAGAACGCCATCAACATTCCTCTTCCTCCCCGTCATGGGAGATGATTCTACCATAGCCAACAACATCGTCCCTCCCTCTGACGTTGACGGAAGGACACCGTCTTCTACGACGTCGTTTACCGTGACTAAGACAACATACCTTGAATAGAGGTATGGGAAATATGTATTATTTACTTATTCATACATGTGTATTATACCCTCGCACCTTGGAGATTGATTTTGTTTGACGGTGATCAAGTTGTTATCATCTAATGTGGAGGGTGTCGGCTGAACAAGCACAACCCGACGTCCCTCCGTTGAACCTTGTATATGTTGGTGATGGAGGTGGAGACAGAAGGACGTGGTTCCATTGCACCACGCCAGACGAATGATGCGATGACCATGATGTGGCCGTAACTGGAGGCCGCGACGGTGGAGGACTGACGCTGTCCTGCCGGCTGTGTTGGGGAAACTGCGCCCCGTAAGCGCGGGCTGCTCGACGGACAAACTGGTCGGCCTCCTGCCATCAGGGATAAAGTAAACTGCAACTCCTATGGATGCCCCGTGCGGAGGAACTACGACCCGTAGCCATATGCCACTCGCGCCAGACAAAACCGGACGACTTCATCCAGCTGGGTAGCAAGGAGGGGCGGTGCCGCTGGGTGTTTCGAACTGGCATGCCACCCGGGCTGGGTCTGCGGGTGGGTCGCGCCCCACGAGGCCGGGCCGACCCCCAACCGGGTCGGACCCACCGGGCCGGGTCCTTGGGTGGGCCGCGCTCCTTCGGGGCTAACCGACCCAAGCTGAGTCGGACCCACCAAACTAGGTCAGGCCGACACGCCAGCCCACTGGGCTTGACGGGCCGGACCCATTTTGCTTAAATGCGAATATCTTCTAGACGGTGCGTCTGATTGACATGCCATCTGTGGTACTGGGATCCTCTTGACGAGGAGGTACTTTTGAGATACTCTAAGTGAGTTTTGGAAAACTTTGGAAGACGGTCATGTTTGGAATGAGCGTATTTCAAGCCGGGCTCCGGGAACAGAAATGTTAATAACTCTCAGACCGGGCATCCGATTGACATGTCGTCTGTCTCATTGGGTTCCTTTTGATGAGACGGAACTTCGGGATACATCAACTCTCGACTCTATGATCGTTTATGTAAGGAACCCTTTTCCCGAGGAGAGGACCCTCCCAAAATCAAGTGTGCTGTGTGCGGGGACCCTATAGCTTGTTGCGACTACGACGACTGCTGTACTGGGATCCTATGTGGGTTCAGCAACGACGAATACTGTGCTGGGATCCTACGTGGGTTCGGCAGCGATGACTATTGTACTTGGATCCTATGTGGGTTCAGCAGGGATGAATACTGTTATTGGATCCTACGTGGGTTCGACAGCGATGACTACTATACTAGGATCCTATGTGGGTTCAGCAGTGAAGACTACTATACTTGGATCCTACGTGGGTTCGACAGCGACTACTACTGTACTTGTATCCTACGTGGGTTCGAAAATAATGACTACTGTACATGGATTCTACGTGGGTTGGATAGCTTAGATGAATTAGTGACAACATCTGAGCATCTCTATCGCTATATGAAGGATGTATTCCTGTGTGAGCTGAGTCTTGACATTCAATCATTATCATCGATGTGATTGAATTTACTTCCTGTGTGGGCTGGGTTGTTCTTGGGCTCGAGGGTTGGAGCCAAACTGTGGTTGATATCTTATGTATATGTATGGGCATATACCTAAGTATGGTTGGTTGATACTTTATGATTTTATCTCTCTTATATGGTATATCCTTTTTGGATTCTGGGAGACCATTGGGGGTCTCAGGATCCCTACTGAGTATCGTTATACTCACCCTCCACAGGCTATGCCCACACTTCGTTGTGTTGGTTGTAGATGAAGGATAACACTGATTGAGGTAAAGTGTTTTGGAGCTAGTCGGTACCTAGAGGTGGACCACTTGGAGAGACGTACACAGAGCAGACGGACTGACCTGAGGTGCTGAGGAGGCCATCTGTACCCACCCTTCAGGTGGGATTCCAGGAGGACGACTCAGTAGTTGCTGTTTACTTTTCTACGGTTGTACTTTACTATTGGGATTATATTTCTGGCCCCTTTCCTTTCAGCACTTTCTCTTGTATTCAGCTTTACATTGTGTTTATTTTCAGTTGTTTCCTCTACTGCTTGTGTTCATATTGTGTGTGTGTTACTGGTTAAAAATGAAATTCCTTCCCTTTTATCGATATTACGCCTTTGGTGCTAGTCGCTCGCCCCTGGCCTATGGAAGGTGGGCTTGAGGTAGTCATGGAATGGGCCCCGAGGAAGGGTCATGACATTAAATAACTCTCATAATAGGTCCTCCAATTTATCCTTAAATAGGTTCTATAAGGAATAAAAAAAATTATAAAATATATGATTTTGTTTTATTTTTTTTCCAACTCATTGAGATATTATTAAAATAGGAAAACATAATAAAATAAGAATCTCTAAAATACAGAGATGTTATTATTTTATTTAAATTAAATTAATCAATCTATTATTTCATTAAATGTGATGTGAAACATTTTATCATGAGTATGACGAAATATAGCCTCATAAATCGATGTTATTCATCTTCCATAACCACCTTTCATGGATGGATACAATGCTAAAATTTAAAAATTATATATAATACTTAAGATAATATTAAACTTATTAATTTATAATATTACATATACCTTCTTATTATTTATTTTATGGGAAAACTATATCATCACTTGAGTGCATGGAAGATGATCGCCTCATGAAGTGATGTGATTCATTTTTTAGATATGAATTACATTGAAGGTAGTATGAGTAAATTTAATGAATATATGTGATATAACAGACATAAAAATACATTGTTAATGTTAATATTTTATATAAATTTATTTCATTTCACCCATAATGAAAATATAAACAACATTAATGTGTATGTACGACCTACCATCTCAACTGTAAATGTCATTCATTTGCAATCTATAAATTTTATGGATTACTCAAAATACATATATAATTAATATAAATGATATTTATTTCAGGTTAATAATGATATATATTATTTAACCATTACCAATTGATTAGAATAAGGATATAAAAACCGAAACAAACATGAAGATTTATGTAATTATTACCAAAAATTTTATTTCAACCATGAATTTACAATAAACTTGTAATTAATTCTCATAGGTAAATAATATTTTGTGTGATAGATTTTATTATATTTATTTAATAAATTTACACATATAAAATATTTATTATATATTAGGATCAAACATTTTCTAAGGATGTCTAGAATTATGATATTGGATTTTAGACTAAATTTTCATTCTTTGAGAAAAAATGATATATTAAGAACCTATCATCTTTTATGAGGTGAATATGATTCCACATTGATATGTTATATATATAATATAATTATATTAATGATATTTAATGTTTCACTTGATTTAATTATATAATGGATATTATGATTCAAAAGATAAAAAGTGTTAATTGTTTAATGTTACAAACACATTATTTATCGGGGTTGTTTATCATTATGCTTTACATGATGCAATATTAGGATATATTTATCACTATTATAAATAATTTAAATTTATTATTGTTATTTATTATGAATAAATTTTTTACATTAATTTTAATCTCTTTAAGTGATCATGATTCCAACATGACGTTTATAATGAAATTCGTCCTTATTTCTCTCTTCCATGAAACCCCTTTTTCGTTCATATTCCTATTTTCTGAACATGATATCAAGAATGAAATAATAGTCATCTATTATTTTTTAGTATCATTTTTCCTCTTGTTGGGAATTTTGAATAAATAAAATGGAATATTCATGTCCTTTTCCAGACAAGGCCCACTAGTTTATTTTTATGAATTTGATAGAAAAGTCATTTTTAATGTGTAGAACATTAAATGAATTTGTCATCATCATGAGGAACCATTTAATAAATGAATACATTATAATATAACATGGATATTTTATAATAAATAAATTATGAATTTATTTTTTATTTTTTTAAATGATATTGAATGTTCAATGACTTGTTTCTTCATTAAATATGCCATGTGATATTTTAAATTCATTTTCCCTCAAAGATGGCATCCTTAAAGGTTACCTACACATTAATGAGGATATAATAAAAATATAAGATCCTAATTCATTATTTTGATGGTGAATGTCTAAAATATCATGATTTTTATGAAAATATTTTTTTCCTCCTAACTTGGGATCCAAAAAATGGTTCCCTAAGGTTGTGGGTCACGTGACATCAAGAATGACTCCCCATAAACAAGTGACATCCATCAAGTAGTGATAGTCTAACGTGGTTAAATGATAAGGCAATACCCCCATTATCATATTGTATTGTAATCAATCAATATCCGAAAGATAATATATTTCAGAAAAAATGTTATAATATCCAAATAACACTAGTAATAAAAAATACCAAACAATGTGTCATTGATGATATGATTAATATATAATATCATTATAATAAAGAAAGTCCATAAATTATTACTTGAATCAATGGTACAAGACATATCAAAATAAAAAATAAAAAATATAACATTGTCTATATAGTATCATGATCCACAAATCGATCATTTTCTCTCCAAAACCAATGCACAATCAATCTAGCTTTGTCATGTAAGCACAATCCCTTGTCTCTACATGAATCCCTGAATTATATCTAGGTTCCAAATGGAGGACCATGTTTGGTGTGGGATAACACTATGTAAGTCACAACCAATAGATTCTATGAGAATTCCAGTCTGTGTATATAAGTAGAAGTGATGTGAAAAATAAATTAGAGTTATATAATTGAACAAGGACTATCACAATGGAACCTATAAGGATCACCAAAACCTCGTAATAGTAAACAAGGGATATCTATAATGTACGATAAAACAAGTCTAAAAATGTAAAATATTCTATGTATGATCAGAAACCCATCCCAAGGGTCAATTGTAACGAATAATAAACATCCAATGTGGCATATTCCATGTAATTACATGACAAACCACTAGGGAATGGTATCAGGATTAGAAAATACCTCGACTTCCCCAACATCCAATGTCATGTAATCATGTGTCCAAACCGATGTGTGTATCCAAGGAGTAGTAATTTCCAGTGAATCCCTTTAAATCAAGATCCATGATCTATAAATGTCCATGGAATCCAATATAATCTCAATAACATGGAGTTGAAATAAACTTGACATTGAATGTATTTCTGAATCAATGGAGTATAATTGTCAATGATAGTAAATATAAACATGGATTTTATAGCAAAACATATATTATCTATATGAAACCTTATTTAAAATATGGTCATTATTTAACTTTTCAATTTATTATTTATCTCGTTTCATAATCAAACACATTCATTGAGTTCATCCTACTCATTCCATAACTTCCACATAGTATATTTATTCAATTTAATAATATGTGTGGATATGTAAATGGAGACATAATCACTCTTATAATAACTCATTTAAATCATTATATCTCTTACTAAAATTTTGAGATTAGAAACAAACCCAATGAGATGGAAACTAATGGAGAAGATTAAAAAAATATACATCAAATGTTCTTCTAGATGATGTTGAAAATATCGAACCATCAAATGGTTCTATTTTGGAATCGTAAAAAATGGATCCAATAAATTAAATAAGGTTTTAAATTAATTGTAGAAAAAAACTGGACAGTGTGGTGTGAATCATAGAAGATGGTAGATATAAAAAACTAAACCTTGTGGGAAAACATATAGAATACCAACCATATAATCAATGTAGAGCACTAATATTGTTTCATCACCAAAATCAGCATAGATCATATGAAATTGGAATAATGAAATAATATCCCAAAACTAGGAAAAATTATCCTTCACCAATATAACTTCATTGATTATAAGATAAAATATGAATGTTGAATGAATAATAAATAACATACTAACAGGGATCCAATGAGATCGCTAGCGGAAGAAAAAGTGTCTGAACCTTGGAGTCCTTTCAATCCCCATCTTAGGCAACAAATGGATCTCTATCATGAGAGGGGAAGGGCATCCACTAGATGATATTTGGAAAGAAAGAGTTGGTTAATACATTAAAATCATTAATGGAAAAATAATAAGTTTTCATCAAAACATTTGGTCGTATGGTTTGGCCACATAGATGGATAAACCATGTTCCAATCATGTTCCCTTCTCTATTCATGAATCCCCCATGCACATATAATGTGAAATTTTTTGGGAAACAATGCACAAAATATTTTATCAGCCTATTCTAAATATTGTACATTTTTTATATGGGATTGCAACCCTTGGTGAATGGTTCCCTCAAATTGTGTCTCCTTGGGTAGACCCTTGGATCAAGACAATCAGTTTTATCCAACCGTGTCTCCCAGAAAGAGAATAATTTCTAAAACCATATGGCCTACATTTTTTTAAAAAACATGCTTCGGGGCTCTAAAAAAGCCTCATACTCTCTTGAAACCCTAATAAAATTATTAGTCATTCATATTAGACTAAAAATAATGATCAAAATTGAAATCAATGAGTTCTGTACCTCAAGAAAAAATGGGTTTATATAATATTCCT
Source organism: Viscum album (assembly GCA_963277665.1). Taxonomy (NCBI): domain Eukaryota; kingdom Viridiplantae; phylum Streptophyta; class Magnoliopsida; order Santalales; family Viscaceae; genus Viscum; species Viscum album. The sequence continues at coordinate 1,442,273,298 of OY728151.1, read as the reverse complement.
ACATTGATGCAATTCATCCTTGAATTCCACTTCCATGTGTAATGAATCATCATTATGGAAAATTTCTACAAACAGATCACATAAATCAGCCTCTCACTCCCATGTCTTCTCTTGTACATAAGCACAATTCTATAACACTTTTCATAAAGGGATAAACTAGCCTTGGATATATTTCAACATATAGTAAAGAAGATGAATAAGATGCTCCACAAAGGATGAATCTCCCTATAACTCTTCCGTATAAAGATGAAGATTTTGTGATGGTTCTGAGTGATAATGGTGCTGGTGAGATACATGGAAGATGTCATCCATGGATCGATAACTCTTACCTAACTGAAACCAATAGGCCACCCAAACAAACATTGAAGAATCTTGAACAACCTAACATATCATGGTGATGGTGTACCCTTTATCTAAATCCATATATTCCCTAGACTTAGTTACATATATAAAAATACATCATCTCTATCCTCAATCTTTATAGGTCCTCGGTGGAGATCATCAAAGGATTTCTATCTAGGTTGTGTAGTAGTAATCCACATCCCAATCAACATTACCTACTCCAACGACTCTTACACAAGACACCATCTATGTAGTTCTACCACTCATACCTCTACCAAATATAGGGATGAAGAACAAGGTAAACCATAATAATAGTCCCAAGGATCCATTTGTATAGTCACTTGATATCTATTGTTGTAGGTGAATTCAACTACGTGTATATACATCTACCAATATCAAAAAAAACTAATGACATGTGATATAAAATTTTCCCAAAAACCTGTATTGTGTTCTCTCACTAGACATTAGTCTTGTGGTTTTATTCCATTCCCAGAATCACCTTGTACCCAACTACCTTTGATAAGCTTTTCAATTCAAGGATGTATATGAGGAATCTCTATCTAATACAATAATGTGATAAATCAACTAAAGGGAGAAAATATCAAAGATATAATGTCTCCAAATAACATCCAATTAAGAGGTATCCCTAATTGGATGTAAATGTGAAACCATCATCAGCTTTCCCATAAATATCCACACATAATCACTACATCAATGAAACAACAACATCATAGTAACAAATTCCATTACAACATCATCCCATTTAAAAATAATATAGATAACTGAGGTTAAATCATAGATTCTCACTATTTTTTCTCATTCACCTACTAAATAATGGATCACCTAGAGACAAAACCATCTTCCCCATGTTCTACCCCTATCAGTAATACTAGTTGTTTTACTCTCGATACGTCTTTGTTACACTTAGATGTACTACCAATGTCTTGGTATAAAATTAACACATCATATTACTACATATGTCTAGTGTAATAGAAATTTTTCCATAAATATGTATAATTTATTCCTATCTATGAATATAAAAATAGTAAAGTTATTTACTACCATAATCTCCCATAGGACTAAACCCTTATAATCTGACAACTATCTCAACCTGAACCTATCCAAAAATATGGAATTTCATTATAATAGATGAGTTAAAATTTTGATTTACAATATCACTCACCTCTAAGTGAATCTTGAAAATTGGGTCTATATTCTAATGCATGAAACTAGCCTCTTAAACTGCATATTCCTGAGTCCTCCTATATAGTGCATTAGAAATTGAATTTCCCATTCAACGTATATATGCATTCTAAAAGCCAATAGAATATTGGTTACCAATCCACATTCTCTGCATTATATTCAATTCAAATTGTGTAAATATTTAAATTATGATTTTGTGGTATGTGTAAACCACCATATGATCTTCTTTTAAATAAAGCCTCCAACTGTGTAATTCATGAACTAGTACAACTCACTGAAGATCATAAGTCTTGTAGTTCACTACATTTTTCCTCAACAAATGAGACTCATATGCCATTACTCACTACTCCGGAATCAAAACAGCTCCTAGATGGATACCTGATGCATCAAAATATTCAATATAAATGATTCCTAAATCTGGAATATTTTTATATGGGCTCTTATACTAGTCTCCAATTATAATGACCCAAAATTCTACTAATGAAAATTCCTCTTGATATGATTAAATGTCTTATTATGTAAAATGATTATATAAAACATATGAACTAACTTGGATTTATGTATTTTGATTTGGAAATACAATTAATAATTTTTACTATTACTAATATATTCGTTGAACAGTGATCACATTATTAGTATAAATATTGGGATTTAACAATTCCAATTTACTCTAACAAAGAAAGAGATAGCCTCATCCAGTATAATTGATCCAAATGAAGCTCATTTGTTGGAGCTCGGAAAAGAGGTATCATTATTGGGCTTCATTCTTGACCAATCCTAAATCAAGATTCAACATGTCATTCTTGAACAGAACTACCTACAGGATAAGTGAAAGATGATAGAGGTTACCACACAAGCGATGTTACTCGATCCCCCCAAGAGTCTGTCACCATCACACGCCTTACCCTTCAGTATTATGTAGGTTTTATAAGGGGTTATGTGACAATACCCTAGCTCTATGATTATGTATATTTTTTTGTATAGATTATATACATTATTTTAATTATTGTTACTTCGTAAATAGTTTTTAAAGAAAAAATATTATTTTTAGTTAATATTGAATTAAAATAAATATTTTGATTAATTAATGGAATTATTTGAATTAAATAATATTTTAATGAAATGTTATTTCTAAATTACTTTTTATTAAATATAAATGATCGTATATTTTTCATGAATACAATTATGATTGTTATTAATGTTTGAAATCCATTTTTTTCAAAACCTATGAATTTTAGATAAATGTTGGTTTTTATTTTAAAAATAAAAAATTACATATACCAAAAAAAATTAGATAAAATGAATATTATTTTTGGAATCATAATGCCAAAATTATTTAATGGTGAATTTTGTATAATTTTCTGAGAGAGTCCAATTTGGGATAAAAATTAAATAACGTTTAAAAATATAATGGGTTTTATGACAACATAATGTTCCAATAGTGTTGTAAACAATATAATAAAAGGGATTCCAAGCCATTATATTTTTTTTTCTATAAAATAATGTGATTTTAGTTTTGTTTGATTTATTTTACAAAGCATTATTGGACCCTTCAAGACTTATTAAAAATTTTACTTTTTAAAATTATTTCCTTGAGTGTCTCACTCTTCTCTACATAATAAAGACAAATATTTAATGAAGTTCAGAAATTGGACTTATAAAATAATTTTTTCCATTACCCATTGGAAAAAACCATGGTCAAAACACCATGGGATAGTTCTTGGTTTGGATTAGTTTACTGTGTAAGGTCCAAAACTTAAATAATAATAAATTCCTTCCCTTTTACTCTATAAACCCACCCAATCTCAGACTTCCTCTAAAATCAAGGCCTTTAGAGATAAACCAACCTCTTCCCTCATCTGTCCAAAATCCTCAAAAGGTGCCCTGAGATCCCATTATGCCACTCTCAATCCCCTACCAAGCCTTCGGAATCACACTTCCAATTAAGGGATTCCTTATTTTCTCATTTTTACCAAGTTTCGTAATATTTTTATGCGCTTTTATTATCAATTATAAGTGGTGGTGTATAATTTCGCATGACCATACGTCCCTCCTTATGTTCAAATTATTAGATACCTCTTTATCTAGCATTAATTAATCTCATGTGCACCTGTTACCATACCGCAATTTTGTAAGGGATATCCCCCATTCTCATTTTATCCCAATTTTATTGTGTCGTTAAACCAATTATTTAATTAAAAATGATGGGGTATTATTTTTCACCGATAGCATAAATCCCTCATTATGTTTTAATTATGAGGGACATCCTTCTCTCTCATTAATGCTTCCCACGTACATCTGTAACAATGCTGAAATTCCATAAGGAATTTATCTCTTCTCATTTAAATTCAAGCAATTATTTTGTATTATGAATCTATATTCCATTACATTTGTTGATACATATATCTATATGAACCCCAAACATTCAATTTCATGTAAAAATGATTAGATAACACTTTATTTATCATCTACCATTTTTACGAATTTTAATATCATGTCGTTAAGCTGTCAAAATTGCACCTCAATTTTCAAGGAAAAGTCATTATGTATTGAATATCATGACCATTTATCTATAAAGGGTTTTCACATTTTTTCACATTTACTTATTGAGTATAGATTTTAGAGTATTAATTCCAAATTCCTTTATCGTTGAATAAATGATTATGTTTAATGAATCCATGTATTATAATCTATGTGGGAAACTTATGCTTGATATAAAATGATTAATAAGGGTGCACCCTAATTGCACTCCAATGCATTGGTTAATGATTTGAATCTTGAAATATCAAGGGAAATTAGGGTTTACTCATGAAAATTGAAGATAAATTTGTTCTTACTCATGCTCCATGTGAAATGATCCTTGTCTCATGCTAATACCGTGTTTTGTGTTGTTTCCACATTTCCATGTTATGATAATCATGCCTTATCATGCCTTTATGTTCATTATTTTCTTATGCTCCATTGATATGACTATTTCATAACATGTATTGTATTCTTAATTATATTCCATTTTAACTCCATTACTAGGCTTTATAGCTCACCCTATTCTTACGCATGTCATCAGGTTATCCTATGTAATGTTATGTATGAAGGAATGTGTGTAGTTAGGTAAAATAAGTTTTCCATAATGATGTGTATTTAATGTTTTATGTTGTCATGTAAATTTACTATGCCCCTAAGACACTACTCCACTTGATCATAAATGTTGTATCAGGAAATGGTTATATGTTGTAAAATAAAATTATTTGTGAAAATAAGATCATGGTTGTTATAGTTGGAATTAGAGGATAGGTTTAGTTATTTTTGGAATTATAATTAGAAATCCCTAGTGAAAGCCATAGGGTTAAGAATATGTATAATAAAAACATCCCTAAATTTTTTGAATATATTTTATGTGGTTTATCAAGAAAATACATCCCTATATGGATAGGAGTATGTAGAGGCCATTATGGTAGTGTTGTATCTCAGGGTAAAAACCGAAAACACCGATTTGAGGTAGACATGAATGGAAACAGGTGTCGGACAATGAGACTCTCTCCACTATTGGTTAGAAAACTCCCTCGGGATATGCTTTGTTAAATTCATGAGCTTAGTATGAACTATTATCAAGGGAAAATTTCCCCCTAGGAATATATTTTTGGATGTATATCATGGATAACATAAATTGAAACATATGAATTCATAAGTTAGGGAAATAAATGCAATTTATAAGTGATCTATTTTTGTATATGGATTACCCTTTATGTGTTAACCCAAATATTTCTATTAATCCATCCAATGGCCAGTTATTAGAGGACATAGGATACTAGCTGATGTGACGATCAATGTGATGACTGTTCTAATGAGATGCCAAATTTGATGGGTGCAGGAATCATGATATGTTTCATGATAATATCTCAGTTAACTCATGGTTTGAATAGAAACATTGCTTACGAGGAATGTTAAACCCCCACAGAAATAATGAGTCTCAATTGAGGCCTTTGTGAGACAAATGCCTCCTAATTTTAATGGCTCATCGGATCCCTCAATTTCTGAACAATGTATTCACTCCATTGAGAAGATATTCTCCATCCATCAATGTTCCAAACAAGAGAAGGTTCTCCTGTCTACATAACATATAGAGGCTGGAGCTGATCAATGGTGGAAATTGATAAAAAAAATAAAAACCTGGGGAGGAGATCGAGGTGTTGGAATGAAATGATTTCTTGAAAATGTTTTTTGATAAATATTTTCCATGAACCCTTCGAATTAAGATGGAATGGGACTTTCTTACTATCATGAAAAAAGACGATGAATCCATTGAAGTGTGTGAGGAAAATTTCACAAGGCATTCAAGGTATGCCTAATGATTTTTCATTTCCCCCCAATGAATGGTTTACTACTTCTTTGTTGGTATAAAACCTAGCCTATTGAAATACCTAGCGATCTCTGACATCGATAGATATGAGTAAATTTTTCAATGTGCCTTCATGGTAGAAATGGAGATCGGTGAATCTTTGGGGTATCATTGGTATAAGAAGTGTAAGGTGGACTTCAATTCTGGTGGTCTGATGGATAAATAGAATGGTTCTTTAAAAATCTATCACCCCACTTACTAATGGTGTGGAAATAAGAACCCCTAAAATTTATTGAATGGGACCAGGAAATGCTTTAGGTGTGGAAGGGAGGGGAACATAGTTGTTACCTGCTGACAAGAAAAACCTACGGCTATGACAGAGGAGATGAACACTCTTTTCGACCCTCAACGAGTTGTTCATTTTATCAACAACAATGAAATAGGGCACTTTGCAAACTAGTGAACTTTTCCAAAGATAATGAATGGAAACCAAAAACATCCAATGAAACATGGGAGAGATTTTTCCATCACTACTGCAGATGTGATCCCAACAATGATGTGTTGATATGTACACTAGTTATCCATTCAAGTATATATAATGTACATTTTTATTTTTGTTCAAAGAATTCAATTCATTCCTGAAGGATTAGTAGAATAATCCCAACCCACCACAAATTATGGAAGTAAAGATGTCGGTGAGTATGGAAAATGAGGAAATCATTGATTCCATTAACATAACACCTAATTTATCAAAATTTGTGGATTGAACATCCTCGAAAACCCCTTCATACTCACTCTGGTGGAATTGGATGAAATTATCGGCTTGTATTTTCCTTCCTTATATAGATCCCACATAAATTACTGTGAGAGAGAAATAAATCTCTATAGGGTGATTTGGCCCTAGATTCAATACATTTTTTAGGAGGAGGATAAATCTACTTTAGCTCCATCATCTCAAGCATGGATATTACTACCCTATGGGAATGTGTATCTTGCTCAGATGATTGAGTCCATGGAAGCAATCATCCTCAAAAGAATGCATATTGTGAGGGAATTCACTGAAGTGTTTCCTGGGGAATTTCTTGTTCCTCCTCTTGGAAGAGATATTAAATTCTCAATTGGTCTTATACTTGGGTGTTGGAAATATTCATGAATACCTATAGAATTGCTATTGTCATGTTTTAGGAGCTAAAGAAATAACTATTAGAGAATCTGGATAAAGGGTTTATACGCCCAAGTGCTTCACCATGGACTGCACCAGTCCTCTTCCTCAAGAAGAAGGATGGGTCAATGTGACTTTGAAACGATTATCATGGGTTCATCAAAATCACGATAAATAAAAAGTATCATATGCAATGAATTGATGAATTTTTCGATTAGTTACGTGGAGAAAAATACTTCCCCATTGTGGATTTGCAGTCAAGATATTACCCTATAAGGGTGAAGAAGAAGGATATCCCCAATAATGATATTCATACACGGTACATGAACTATGAATTAACAGTAATTCCATTCCCTCTCACTAGTAATCTAGAAATATTCATGGAATTGATGAGTTGAGTCTAAAGAGATTACCTCGACAAATGTTTGGTAGTATTTATAGACCATAATCTAGTATAATCTAAAACCAAGGAGGAGTATAAGGTGTATCTAAGAACTGTACTAAAGGCATTACAAATGGAGAATCTATACGAAAGTTATAGAATGTGTGAGTTCTAGTTGAAGAAAGTTACATTCATGGGCCATATCATCACAAGTAAAGTGATATCTGTGGATCCCTCCAAGAAAACTGCAATTGAGGGACGTTCGAGGAAAATATTGGTAAGGGATATCTGAAGATTCATTGGGTTTGTGGGATATTATCACTGATTTGTGAGGAATTCCCCATGAATGTCCAACCCTCTTACCAAGAAAACTCGAAAGAGAGTAATGTTCGAAGGAGCGATGAATGTGAAGAGAGCAATATGGAGTTGAAAATGAGGCTTATCACTGTACTGGTGCTCCCAATTTCCACAGGTAGAGAACATTTTTTGGTTTTCAGTGATTCTTCGAAGAAGGGTATGGGATGTTTGTTGATGAACAATTAATAAATCATTGCCTATGCTTCAAGGAAATTGATTATTCATGAGAAAAAATATCCAACTTATAATCTAGAGTTTTCTTAAAGGATTGGAGACATTACCTATTTGTAGATGAATTTGAAATATAAAAGTTCAACAAAATCCTCAAGTATATATACTCACAGAAAGAGTTTAACATGTGCTAATGAAGAATGTTAGGGCTGAAGAAAGAATTTGACTTCTCAATCAATTACCACTTGGGAAAAGTAAACAAGTTGACAGACACTCTAAATAGAAAGGACCCATCAATTATATCATTGATGAGAATTTAAAAGGATCCAATATTCTTATATTTTATAAAGATGGAAATGGAAATCATAAAGAAAGAAACATAATCAATCCATTCACAAATTATTTCTCAACTATCTCTTTTGTAAAGGATAAAGGATGATCAAAAGGATGACATGGGAATTCAGATGAAAATGGAAACTATCAGAAAAGGGTAATCCTCATATTTCATTGTTAATGAAGAAGTAATTATGTGATTTGGATCTAGACAATATGTTACATCAAATCCAGAGTTAATGAAAGAACTTTTGGATGATGCAAATACATAAAATTTCTCAATTCACCCAGGAAACACGATGATGTATCGAGATCTATGAGAGGATTATTGGTGGGATAAAATGAAGGAGGAGATCGATGAGTATACAACATAGTGCATGGTATGTCAGCAATTTAAGGCTGAGATGCATATGTCTATGGGGAAGATGCAACCATTACCCATACCAGCATGGAAATGGGAGAACATCACCATAGACTTTATCACCAGAACTACAAATACATTAAATGTAAACAATTCTATTTGGGTTGTTGTTGGTCGTCTAACAAAGACGGAACACTTCATTTCAATTAGGTAGGATTTATCATTGGATCAACTAGCATTAATATATATCTTGGAAGTGGAAAAGATGAATTGAATACCACTATCTATTCTATTTAATCGAGATCCAATATTCAACTCTATTATTTGGAAGTGTCATCAACATGCTCTGAAAACTGATTTGAACTTTAGTATGGATTGTCATCTTCAAACTGATGGAAATCTGAGCGGACTATACAAACACTTGAGGACATGTTGAGAACATGTTTAATTTACTTCAAAGGACGATGTAATCAATATCTTCCTCTAGTTTAGTTCTCTTACAAAAACAGTTTCCAAAAAAGAATCCAAATGAATTCTCATGAATCCATGTATGGGAAGAGTTGTAGAACACCAGCATGTTGTGATGAATTTTGGGAGAGAAGACTCATAGGTACAAAAAATGTCAAAGAAATTGTTTATAAGGTTAAGACCATCGAGCAGCACATCAAAGCTACGTAGAGTCGACAAAACAGCTATGATGATAATCATCAACAAGACCTAGATTTTTTTGTTAGAGACATGTTATTCCTTTTGATATCGCCATGTAACAGAATTATGTTACTTGGGAAGAGGGAATGATTAGTTCTAGGTACAGAGGTCCTTTTGAGATTCTTAATCACATTGCAGTAGAAGCATATCGAATAACACTCCAACCGAACCTATCTCCTGTACATGATGTATTCCATGTATCACTCTTGAAGAAATACATACCTGGCCCATCGCATGTGCTCAATATAGAGGTGGTCCCATTGTATAATGTCCTCTCTTATGAATTGAAGCTAGTGATTATACAGAAAAAGTTCTAAAATATAAGGCAATGACCTTCATCAAGGTGTTGTGGTAAAAATAGACGTTTGAAGATGCAACGTGGGAATCAGAGTATGTGATGAGGTATATTTACCATAATTTTTTTAGTGTGGGAAAAAGAAACTTATATGGTGAAATTTCATAACGAGGGGAATATTGTAATGACCTAATATTTTACAAATGAAAATCTTCTTTATCTGATTAAATGTATTATTATGTAAAATTGTTATATAAACAAATTTACTTCATTTGTGTTATGTTTTTGGATAGTCAAACACTGGCACTAATTGTTATCTTTACTAATATAGTCATTTAATAGTGATCACACGATTAGTATAAATATAGTTCTTTATCGAATCTAATATACTCCGAAAAAGGAAGCAATAGCCTTATCCAGAATAATTGTTCAGTATGTAGCCCATTTTGTGGATCTCAAAAAGGAGGTACAGTAATTGGGAATCACTATTGACCAAGACCAATAAGAGCTTCAATGTTATAAGCCTGATCATAACCACCTACGAGAGATGTGGAAGTTGATAGAAATTACAACCCGAGCGATGTTATCCGAGCCACCCCACGACAATGTCACAATGACACACCTTACCCTTTGGTCTTATGTGGGTGTTATAAGTGATTATGTTACAATACCCTAACATTATGATAATATAAATTATATTTTTATGGAGAATATATATTCTTTTTGTTATTTTAACATAGAAAATAGTTTTTAATGAAAAAATAGTATTTTTTTAATATTCCAATAAGATATATATTTTGAGGAATTATGTATTTTTTAATTAAATAATATTTTAAAGAAATATTATTACTAAATTATTTTTTATTTAATATTAATGATCGTATAATTTTTATTAATACAAATGTGATTTTTATTATTGTTTGAATTATTTTTTTGTCATAATTAATGAATTTTCGATAATAGTACATGGTATGATCACTATGAATTCATAGTAATGCCATTAGGACTCACCAATTCTTAAGAAATCTTATTTTACATGATGACTAGAGTCTATAAAGATTACCATGACAAATTTGTGGCAATATTTATCTATGATATTCTAATATACTAAAAACCTAAGGAGGGGCATGAGGAGATTCTAGGCATTGTACATGAGAACTTAAGAAAGGATAATGTCTATTAAATGTATAGATATTGTGAGTTCTAGTTCAAAGAAGTCTCATTATTTGTTCATATCATCATAAGGAATGGGATATATGTGGATCCCTCAAAGATAGCTCCAACTGAGGGATGAACAAAGACAAAATCAGTGACAAATATCTATAGATTCATGGGGTTATATTGATATTATCTCTGAATTGTGATGAATTTCCCACAATTTTCCTACCCTCTTACCATGCTAACTTATAATGGAGTCATGTTTTCATATATTGATGAATGTGAAGAGAGCATCAAGGAGTTGAAAAGGTGTCTTGTCACTACAACTCTGCTCACATTACCCACATGTGGAGAACATTTTGTGGTATTTAGTGATGCTTTAAAGATGGGCATGGGTTTTTTGTTGGGGTAAAATGAAAAATTCATTGCCTATCTTTAAAGGAAATTGAAATTTCATGAGAAAAACTATCCAACACATGCCCATGATTTGGCTGTAGTAATCATCACATTGAACATTTGGAAGAATTACAACATTAGGGGGATGTGTGAAATATATAAAGATCACAAAAGCCTCAAATATATAGTCACACAGAAAGAGTTGAACATGATCCAATGAATGTAGTTAGAGCCGATCAATGTCTATGACTACGCAATCCACTACAACCCTCGAAAAGTGAACAAAGTGGGAGATCCTCAAATCCAAAATGACCCAACGATTCTTTAGTTTATGGGAAATAAAAAGAATCCAACCTTATTAGATTTGATGAAGATGGACATGGGAATCATAAATAAGGGAAAATCATAAATCCTTTCAAAAATTATTTCTCAACAATCTATTTTTTAAAGGTTAAAGTATGGTCGAAAGGATGATGTGGGAATTCGAAAGAAAGTGGAAACTATCATAATAATAGAAATCCTCATATTTGAATTCTATTAATGAAAAGATTGTGGGATTCGTGTCAAGACTATGTGTTCCATAAAATTTGGAGTTAATGAATGATCATTTTGATGGTTCACAAAGATCAAATTTCTCTATTCACCCAAGAAACACAAAGATGGTTTGAGATTTATTAGAGCATTATTTGTGGGAGAACATGCAAAAGGAGATCGTTGAATATACATCAAAGTGCCTGGTATTTTAGCAAGTGAAGGACGAGAGGAAAACGTCTATGGGGGTGATGAAACCATTGTCCATATCAATATAGAAATGGGAAAACATCACCATGGACATTTTCACCAGACATACAAAGCCATCCCAAGGAATGAATGCTATCTGGGATTTTCATTGGACTTCTGAAGACATCCCATGGAAACAATGCTAACTAGGTTGTTGTGGATCATCTTATAAAGACTAGACACTTCATTGTAATTCGAGAGGATTTCGAACTGGATCAACTAGAAAAGATAAACATCAGAGGAGTCATATGGTTTCATGGAGTACCACTTTCTATTGTATCCAATAGAGACAAAGATTCACTACTATGTTCTGGGAGAGTCTCCAACATGCTCTGAAAATTGAGCTGAACATATTTATGGATTATCATCGTTAAACTGATTTCCAATCTATGTAGACTATAAAAAACATGAGGACATGTTTAGAGCATGCTCAATGGACATCAACGGAGGATTGGATAAACATATTCTTCTGGTTTAGTTCCCTTACAATAACATTTTCCACTCACACATCCAAATGAAAACTTATTAAGCCCTTTATGGGATGAGGTGCAGAACACCTGCATGTTGGGATGATATTTTGGAGAGAAAACTACTAGGTAAGGAAATGGTCAAAAAAATGGTGGAGACAGTTAATACTATATAGCAGTACATTAATGATACTCAAATTTGAAAAAAGATCTATGTGGATAATCATATATGATAGCTATATTTTGATTATGGAGACATGGTTTTCCTCCTTATATCAATGTGGAAGATAGCTTTGAGATATGGGTAGAAGGTAAATCTTTTCCAAGGTACATCTGCCCTTTTGAGATCCATGATCATATTAGAGAAGTGACCTATCTACAAACACACTCATAGAACATGTCACATGTACATGATGTATCCCATGTATCACTCATGAGGATGTACAAACCTGAACCATCACATGTACTCAATCCATAGGTGGTACCATTAGAGTATGACCACTTCTATGAAGAGATGAAAATGAAGATCTTAGATCACAGGGAAAGTGTTCTACAGAAAAAGACAACGGCCCTCGTTAAAGTGTTGTGGAGAAACCACAAGATTGAGGATGAAATGTTAGAATAAGAGGAAGTGATGAAGTATATTTACCCTCAACTATTTTTTTATGGTAAAAGGAAATTTTGAGGGATAAATTTCTTATGGGGGGAAGATTGTAATGACCCAAACTTTTATTAATATAATTCCTCTGGTTTTAAATAAATTTCATATTATTTAAATTCTTATATTAGACATATGCATATCAATGTTTTATGATTATGTATATATAGAATTTCATTTTGAATTGTTACCGTTGTTAATATAGCCATTGAAAAGAAATCAAAAGATTAGTCTAAATACAGGGCTTTAACAAATCAAATTTATTGAGAAAAAGGATGTGATGGCCTCATCTAGTGAAATTTCTCCATATTAATTTCATTTTTCAGAGCTCATAATGTTGGTATCATTAGTGGGCTTCTCTCTTGACCATTCCCAAGCCAAGCATCAAACATTAATCTTGATCAGAATCACCGAATGGAAAATTAGAAGTTAATAGAGATTACCACCTAAGAAATGTTATCCGAGCCACCCCAAAAGTCTGTCACCACCTCACACCATAACCTAAGGGCTTATGCGGTTGTTATTAGGTGTTATGTTTCAAGAATATAGCATAATTATTATTTTCATTTTTTTTATAAAGTATATACATTCATTTTATTGTTAATTTTTAAACGTTTTTAAAATCACAAATAGTATTTTTTTAGTTAATATTTAATTAAGAAATATATTTTGATTAATTAAGTGATTTTATAATTAAATAATATTTTCATAATATATTATTACTAAATTAATTTTTATTAAATATAAATTCTCGTATAATTTTTATGAATAAAATTGTAATTTTTATTATGGTTTGAAAGATTTTTTTGTCAAAACACCAAAATTTATTATAAATTTTGGTGTTTATTTTACATGTAAAAATTAAAATATTTATGAAACTTTTTAGATAAATATAATATTATTTTGGTATTCTGAATGTCGAAATTATCTAATAGTTATTTTTCATAATTTTCCATGACGGACGAATTTTTGGGTTAAAGTTAAATACCATTTAAAAATATAATGTGTTTAATGACATCATAATGACCTAAGAGTAATGTAATAAAATAATATAAAATGGTTAGTCGGGAAATATATTTTTTACCTTTAAAATAATGTGATTTTATATTTGTTTGATTAATTTTATGGTGCCGTAGTGGACCCTCCAAGACTTGTAAAATATTTTATCATTTTAAAATGATTTTTTTAGAGTGTGGCTCACTTCCACATAAGAAAGCCTCATATTATAACAAATTAGAACACTTCCCTTAGAAAATAATTTTACAAACTACCATTTGGAAAAAACAATATGGGCAAAAACCATGGGATGGTTAATGGTTTTGATTAGTTTAATTTGTGGTGTCTATAACCTAAATAATAATGAATTCCCTCTCCTTTCCAATATAAACCCACTCAATCTCCCATTAATATTCACTCAAAACCTTTTGAGATCAACTAAACTATGACCTCATCTATCTTTAATCCTCATAGGTTTCCCCATTCTCCCTATATGATCCTTTCAATCCTCTCCCAAACCCTTGGGATCACACTTTCATGTAAGGGATTTATTTCTTTCTCATTTTTTTCCAAAATATCATTAAGCTGTTATAGCATTTAAATTTCAATTAAAAATGTTGGGGTATGATTTTTCACCTCCCACATAATTACATCATGATTTTTGAATGATTATATACTTCTTTATCTCTCATTAATACATCCAATGTACACACGTTACGATGCTAAAATTCTACAAGGGATTTCTCTCTCCTAATTTTTTATCATGAAATTTTTCATATTAGGTATCTAATTTCCATTACTTATGTTTGGATATTATGTTCCATTATGGACATACATTATATTTCATGTATAAATTATTAGAGACTCCATTATCTCTCATCAACCTATTTTATGGTTTCTATTTGATGTCGTTATGCTGTCGATGTTATACCAAAATCTCTATGCAAAAATCATCATGTAAGTGGATACCATACCCATTTCTCTAACAAGGGTACTAACATTTATGCTCATATACATGTTGATTGAGTACTTACACTTATTTAATCAACATATATTATTCATGGAATATGTTATCATGTTTAATGAATCCATGTTGTGTGATCCATGTGGCCCACATATGCATGAAATGAAATTTTTATAAAAGGTGCTCCCAGATAGCGCTCCAATGCATTGGTTAACGATTGGTATCTTGATACAACAAGTTAAATGAGGGTATAATCATTATAATTGATGTTCAATTAATTTTAACTCATGAAAAATCAATTTCAATGAGGTTTTACTTATTCTCCAGTTGCAATGAGTCTTGGTTCGTGCAAATATCATGTTAAATGTTGTTTCCACATTTCCATGTTATTATAATCATGGTATATCATGCCTTTAATTTCATGTTTCTATTTTTCGTCATTTATATGATTATTTCCTATCATGTACTGTAATCTTTATGTTAGGTCCTATTTAATCCCGTACTATGCTTTATTGATTACCCTTTTTTTATGCATGTCCCATGGCTATCCCATGAAATTCAATGTACGATGGATTGGTGTGGTCATGTAAAATTACTTTTCAATAAAGATGGTGTATTTTTAGTTCTATGTTGTTATGTAATGTTTCTAATTTCCCAAGAAACTGGACCTCTAGATCCTCAGAGTTATCTTTTGTACATGTTTATGTAATAAATCTAGTTTTTGTGTGTAATAAAGTGTAGGGTTATTATAGTTCCTTCTAGGACGGGTCAGGGAAGACTAGTATCAAAGCAGTCAATTGTAATTTCAGATCAGTTGTCAATGATATTAGTTCAATTAAATAGTTATTTGTGTTTCATGTTCATCTTTCTAGGCAGGTACTATAGTTTTGGTGTGGTGGCTGACATATCCATACACTAGGACTCTGTTTAGTAGCTTTTTGACTTGGTACATTGGAACACTGGTTGTAGAGAAAATAATGGTACATACATCAAATTAGAAGGAGTTGTTTTTTTCATTTCATACTTGAGTCAACACTCAATATATACTAATTGACCATGGTGCATCAGGCTATTTTAGGTTGACTTCACAATTTTTTTCCACTTAGGACAAATCTTCAGGATCATGAGGATGATCCAATTAGTGATTAGGCAATGATACATGGACTAGTTACTAATATATTACCTCTACGTTGTGCACTAACCATTCCACCACCTATATAAAATCACAATATACCAATAGTAATATTTATTAGGTTTTCTGGCTAATGGTTATTATCAGGTTTTAATGATAGACAACCCTTAGGTTCTGAGGTAATATTGACCAACATGTAGCTAAGGACTAGTTTGAGGTAGTTTCTTCAGTTTTCCTTTTATTCAGGACACCAACAGATCAGATAGCGGTCCTTTGACTAAGCCTCCTTCATTGCACAACAGGGTGAAATTAGATCTTTTTTACACATACATATGATGATACATCTCTTTCTTGGCCATATTTCTAATTAAATTTAGAGAGGATTTTTCACCAGTTATATTGTGGGTTGAATGTATTAAGGAGCTTCTAAAATTCATAAAATGAAACATGATCGTAGTAGACTATTCATCGAGGTTTATCATCATATACAGGTACACAATGTCTATGGTTTGAGATATATTACATAGGGTCCATACCTTTTATCGTTATATGGATAGTGAAATCTGAGCTGGAGTCATCCATCAGTGATTCCTACCTATGTTGGGGTGCTACAACAAGCATTGGTGGTATAGAGTATCTCAGTTAGGAAGATACAACTGCTAGATGTTACTAGTTGGTAATAATGGGAAGATAACATAGTAGTAGGGAGATGATGTACGTATTAGGGACATGAAAACGTGATACATTTCAATAGGAGATCCTCATATAGAAGATATGAAGTTCTAGACTCACATGGTGGGTCCAGTCATCCCCAGGAGAGGTGGTGAAACACAAGGGATTGTAGGTGACATATAACCAAACATTTTCACACACACCTTAAAATAAATAGAGAGACCATGTATGGGACACCATGGTAGAGATAGAGAGAGGAGGAGGAAGGTTTAATGGTTTGATGATGTGGCTAAGGAGTTGGGAGGGTAGAAGGAGGTGGTCAATATTTTGACATGTTACCACAAACACCCCCATGTGGTCCACAGAAGACTCAGGGAGCTGGAGGAAAAGGGAGGTGACAGGTGAAGGTCATCAAATCCAATAACTCAGTGTTTGCAAGAATTATTTGAGGTACCAACTATTTCTTTTCTTCCATATATTTACTACCAATAGACAGAGGTTATATTCATTCATTATTTGCCACATACATGGTGTGAGACTTTCAGATTATGGTTGAACCTTTGGCTCAACCTATATGCTTGGAGACTCAAACTGGAGAATAATAAGTGATCATGATCATGTGAAAAATGTGTTCCCTGAATCATGGAAGAAATATTTTATGTTGGATCTCATGGTATCATCATTGATAACATATTATATAACTATTATTATATATCAGATATCTTTATTTTATTCAATAGTTGATTTTTTTACGTGAAGGGTCAATTGAGTCTGTGGTTGTTGAAACATGTTCTTCATTTTTGTGAAAGGGAAAGACAAGAAGTGTAAGATGGTCTCATGAATAGTTTGGTGTATCTTACTAACACTTATTTTTCTAGCCTGATAGTAGGTGCAAGGGATTTTTAGGGCTCCTAGTTTCTGGTAGTTGTGGAAAAGTACACGGGCATATTACATAAGGATGTTCTAAGTTTACCTCCCCTATGAGTGATAAATTTATGCACTTATATACTCCCTAGGATCATACGAATATATCTTCCATCATATCAGATGTCCCTTGTAGGGATTTCTGAGCATATGGTGTAGTTGGTGGTCTTTTAGAGGAAGGGTTTTTTAGACCCTATGTTTCACCCTAGGACTCCCCAGTTTTGTTTAGCAAGAAGATGTACGGGATATTTTGGTTGTGTGTGGACTATTGATGTTTAAATTAGGTGGACATGAAGGACAATTATCTGCTTAAATGGATCGATAAACTCTTTCATCAATCAAAAGGGGCATGGGGGTTCCCTATGTTTGACCTCAGGTCAGTATACCACCAGTTGCAAGTACAAGATGATGATATACCAAAAATTACATTTAGATGTCATTTTATTCACTATGAGTACTTGGTGATTCGCTTGGACACGAATAATTCCCCATTAGTGTTAATGAAACTCATGAAATGAATTTTTTAGCCTTAAATAGAACAGTTCCTGGTAGTCTTCATTTATTATATACTTCTATAATCTGCATCTTAGGGGGACCATGTGAGACACATAAATATAGTTCTAGAAATTATTCGAGTTCCCAATCATTTCAAAATGATTTTCGTGTTCCAGTAATAGATTTTGGACGTCCAATTTATAGTAATCATTATTAAAGTGGATGGATTGGTAGTGGAATTAGCCATGGACGATGCAGAGTCAGCATCCTAGAAAACCAAGAGTGTGATAGTGTTTCATCGATTCCTTTGGATGGAAGGTTATTACCAAAGATTTATACCTAATTTCTATAGGATTCCAGAACCCATGACATCATTTACTAGAATGGAGTATTTTTTTCCTATAGAAAAATGTGAAAACATGATTTTTAGTTGTTGAGGCCGAGTTTTAGTAGCACTCTCATCTTGAGATTGTTGTAGGATAGAGTTGGGAATGGAGTGTTCTATAATGTATCAGGAACTGGGATTGGTTATTCTCTAATGCAGAGGCATGAAGTGATTTTATATTTTTTCAATCTAATTGAGACAATGTGATAAGAACATCATGAACTATGATCTTCAAATATTAGTGGTAGTCTTCACATTGATGATTTATAGACACTACCTCCTTAGCAAGTGGTTTCTCATCTACTTCGATCACATGTGTACCAATTATATATTCTATCATATGAATATTCCCATGAGACAAAGATGATGGAAAGGGTTCTACAAAAAAAATTTCTATAAAATTAACTATACTCTAAGGAAGGAGAATGTGGTTGCAGTTTATCTCTGTATGAGATCATTTTGTGTTGTTGAATGGTGAATCTGATTTGTTGGACGCACTATAGTTATCCATAATGGATGACGATGGAGAAGATTGAAACCATTCAATGGTTGTTATCCATCCACTCTTGTAGTTACATAGAGAAGAACAACATGGGGATACCAACTATGCAACCCTACATACTCGTAAATCCATAACACATTCTTCTGATGGATTTCATAAAGTTGGAGAGAACGTCATTCTTTTCATTGGATGCCCAATAGTACCAGTGACATTGTGTGAGCATGTTTTAAGAGTGTTTATACATCTTTTTTTGTGGTCAAATCCTGTGTGGAAAAAATGTTCCAGTATAACCAAAATCATTTTTAATTGCCATGGATGAATAATGGAGTTACAAACTTTGTCTATCAAAGCCTACCTTTTCAATAAGTGCATGTTGAACATCCTATTCTAATAGGATTGGATGAACCCCTTGAGATGCAAGAATGGAAGTGGGATGGGATATCTATGGAATTTTTAATGGGCATACGACATATATCCGAGGGACACGGTTCTAGTTGGGTTATCAAAGACTAAATCACCTAGTCCACCCACTTCCGTTATCTATGAGAGTACAATTCAAAAGAGAGCTTCATAAACCAATAAATTTAAGAGATACTCTGACTCCATGGAGTTCAATGGACGATTGTTTTGGATTCTGATGCTTGATTCACATCCTATTTTTGTAATTGATTACATGAGGCATTTAGATCCCAGATACACATGGGAAAAAAAATTCCCCACCTAGATGATAGCCAGACCAAGTCGTCTATTACTGCTCTGGATGACATGTTGTGAGCATTCATGTTAGACATTGGTTGTAGTTAGGAGGATCACCTACCAATAGTTGAGTATTCATAAAAAAATACTACAATTCCACAATCGACATGAATCCATTAAATACATTTTATGGTCGAACCTATAGGACACCACCATCTAGATTGACCAATGAGAGTTCGTACTCACGGGCCCAATGTTAGTGTGAGATTTAATGGAGAAGGTGCGGATCATCCAAGTGTAGATGAAGACTGCACAGAGTTCTCAAATGTCTTATGCTGATATGAGAAGAAGGAATTTAGAGTTCATGGAAGGAGACCATGTGTTCATATGGGTTTTATTTTTGTATGTATTCTAGATATTTAGTCATGGTGTTGAGCTATCTCAGAGGTTCATCGGTCCTTTCCAAACACTGCATAGAGTGTGTGAGGTAGTGAAATGTGTAGTTATAACTCTACTATTATACACTGCTGGAAATTAGATTAATTGTGACAAGATTTTGACTTATCGAAAATAGATTCCATGAGATTATTTAAAAAATAGTATTTTTGATGGGGCATCGAGAAAACAATACTCGCAAATATCTTAAAAAATAATTGAAATAAAAATTATTAACATAATATTATTATCAAAATAAAATAAAATTATAAAATGATGATAAAATAATATTGGAATGTAATAATAATAATACTAATATTAATAATATATATAATATTAATATAATGAAAAAAATATTAATATTATCAATATTAATGAAATTATAATACTAATATTAGTAAAAAATTATAAAATAAAAAATATTAATAAAAAATATTAATATAATAATAATAATATAATATTAATAATATATAAATATTATTATTATTATTATTAAGTATATACTAATATAAACAGTACAAAAAATAAAATAATAAAATAAAAAAAACCTCATTATTTGTAAAAATAAAAAATATATAATGAAATATTAAAAATAAACATTAAATAATAATATAATAAATAATTAACTTAATAATAAAAAATTTTATATTCCCCACAATATGATATCAAACTATATAGAAATATAAATAGTTAATATTACCAAAAAAATTCATTCAAATGTTGTATCATAAAAAACCAAATATATCACATAGGTGGGGTCCTTTGGAGGAGCTGGAGAATATGGTCGAGGAAAATACATCCCTAAACCATTATACAAATGTAGCATGTACTACATATGTTTGTGCTGCTATTATATCCATCAACACATCTCCACCTCCAACTATTGTTGTTGTCATTATTGTCAGATAAATTCCTCCCGCTACTGTTACCATTAGTGGATCTCCTGTTGTTATCTTTGACGCATCGCCTCTCACTCCCTATGCATACTCTTTATATTCGCACTTGGAGCTCACAGTTTTTCTTGATACTGTGAAACCAATGATGATGACTATCCAAAATCTCCTCTCATGTTGGATACTGACATCATAGCGGTACAATATTAACTCATAGGCATCAACTGAAATCTGATACCAATAATGTGGCCTTTCTCGAAGGCATATTGGGTCTTTTTCATCCATGCTTCCTCATCAAATAAATGGGCACTAGTATGATCCAATGTCTCAGCCTACCTGTATGTATGTATCTGAGAATCCAAGGCCTCATATGACTACTATAATTTCAATTTTAAATTAAAAGATATAAAATATTATTTTCAGTTATGTTTTAAACTAAAAAAATTATACAGACCATAATCTGACACTTGAGATCACCTCTAAAATCTTTAGATACCAGATCATTGTACATCCTCTTATAAATATCAAAATCCATAATATCAGGCTATTCAAATCCCCATTTTAATATAAGATAATATGATACATTTAAAGTTATATATATTATTTTAAAAAAGTACTTACCATATGTTAAGTGTGCAGACTGAATATACAACTACCATCATGATATGTCAACTCATGTCTCCCCTTGTTTTTTCAACCTACAGATGACCTCCTTTTAAAATTTCTACCAAACTAGTTTCCACATAGTCCATCCCAAAATATAGAGAAAATATAATCTGGTTAGTGGGAATGACATGAATCGTAAACACTCTCTCTCCTTAATTTTTCCCTACTTTCCTTCTCAAATTGTAAACAAACTGACCAAAACGCTCACACATAAACTTCCCCTAATCCGTCCTAAGAGTATGACACATGATCTCATCGATGGGATACAATAATACCTAAAAAATTTTTAAAATATCTAGTTATTTTGAAATAAATGTCATACCAAATATTATATATTTATGTACCATTCAGTGACTAAAAATTCATTGATAAACATCAATTGAATTATCATACCATGTGAACAAAGATTCAAAAATAATAATTCGGCAATAAATAACTCCCATATTAATTATATATATGTGAAAATCAATGAAACAAGTACTAATAATAAAACAATAATTATATAAATAAATTAATGAAAGCTAACTAAAATACACTGGTAAGAATAGTGAAATCCAATCGGTTGATAGGTATCTGTTGTAATGGTCGTGACCTATCCAGTCCAATCCAATGTGAAAATCTAGTGTTGTTGGTGTTTTGTGGAGTCACGGTGTCTCATTACTAGAGTTTTCAAGCTTTCAGTTTTCTAATAGTGACTCACCAAACATGAGTCACCGAATAGTGATAACCAATCAGTTGATCACCGATTAATATCTAACTGAATAATAGTTCACCAAAAGTCCCTTACAGAATAGTGACTCACCAAATGGTAGCTCACCATGTGGTGAGTCACCAGATAATGGCTCACTGAACGACGCCTCACCAATAGTGACTCACCAAATGGTAGCTCACCAAATGGTAGCTCAACAAATATTATCTCACCAAATGGTAGCTCACTAAATAGTGACTCATCAAATAGTGAATCACCAAACTCTGAATCACTGAATGGAAACACAAAAAATAGTTACTCAAGGAATTGTAAGTTGTTACTAGTATCTCGTGATAGTGACTAATCTGATGGTGAGTATATTCATGTTTTCTAGTTTCAACCTTGTTACATTTTTTTCAATGTAAATTGATTTTAAATCCTTGTTTGATAGTTTCTAAGTGAGTTTCAAAGGATATTAATTTTATATTAATATCTTAATGGCCCTGGGACCTCAAAATGTCCTAGTTGTGTGGTCAATCTATGATCTGAATTTTATATACTTTAAATCGTCTCTATGATATTTGGATTTGGAATTTTTTAAGTCCAGATCCTCTCTTCCTTGAATCCTTTTTACCTTCTTGGTGGGCCTACAACCTTTATTCCCAATGTATTAGTGCTCCTACATTATAGTAGTCTATTATATTTTCCCATGGAGTCCATACTGTTGCTTGTGCGATCAGCTATATTGGTGCAGGGAAGAATTGGTGCCCGCCTAATTTTTCAAGTATATATTTCCTTCAACTCTCCTATATTTTTGAATCTTATGTTGTGGGTATATTTTTGAACCCTCTTAGTCAAATATAGAACCAATTATTAAGGGTTGTACAATATAATATTCTTGTTACCATTAGTAATAAATGACTAACATGTAATATGGCGATGATAATCGATTGTTTTAGGTGTTATGTTTGGTTCATGATATGGATTTTACTATATTTATGCCTTTTGAAAACTATGGCCATTGGTGGTCATTGTTTCCACACCATGGTATCTTGTGAATAATATAAAAAATTTAATCCATTATTCACAAACACCTAGTTATGTAAAAAGGGTTCCCAGGATCAAACATGCTTTGTGATCACCCCCAAAATAATGATTGTTGACATTAAAAAACCTTATTGGATAAATATGAATACACATGTCATATTGGTGTGGTTGTGTTTTTTGTCGGTTTTTCTTAGGTTTTGTTCCTTACGTTGGTTGTATGGTGCTATTGATGGTAGTATGGTTGTGAGTACATGGTTGGAAGAGAGGGGTTGGCCCTCTGAGTAGGGTGTGGAATGTTTGTGTAGTGGGGCTGCTATTTTTTCTAGTGGATGTTATGGATATTATGTATGGGGTGGTGAAATAGGTGTGATGCAATATCAGGTTATGATATTGATTTATTGTTGAATGGGTTCACTTATAGAGAAGTGGGACTACTCCATGACTATGATATAGTTGTTTAACAATGTTGTTTAGTGGGATGTTAATATGTTTGTGTGATGTATGTACTGTTGAGTATGGGATATATGGTCATGATTGAAAGTTTCTCAAATAGTTTTGGAATGAATTAATTTAACTTATGAATATATAATGACATGTTGTTAATAGATAGGGGTTGGGTGTATGTTTTGGTTGTGGCTATTATTTTTTATGTTAATTTAATGGTAGCAGCAAGGGAATTTTTGTGTGGACTACATGTTTGTTTGGATACGAATAGGTTGGGGTGATTAATTATTACATACCTATATAAACATGTAGTTCCTTGTGTTTTCAATATTCACCCCACCCTTGATGAGCACTATGTGCCGAATACCCCCATTTCATGGGGGAGGGTGTCTTTACCAACATCCTGGTGGGACGTTGGATTGATGGTTACTAACTTTCCCTACTACCACTTCTAGGAAATTATCACCCAAGACACATCTGGAATGCTGTAATGGATCATGGTTTGTTACCAGATCTTTGGTATTAGTTGTGTGAGAGGTGTTTTGATTCACAAGTTTCTTCGAGATGAGTACCAGGTGTTTTTAGGAGAGAAAAGCTATATTTATGGCCCATGTTTCTACAAGTGGGGTGTCATGTAGTTGTGGATCATGTTTCCACGAAAGGATGTTAGGTGGTTTGTGGCCTAGTTTTGTGCTGGTTGGTTATGAATGTGTGTATTGTGGAAGGGTGGTAGAACTATGATGTTCATAATTAGGGATTAATAGCAAAACTATGGGAAGTATTGTATGGCACCCTATCATCGATGTGATTATACTATTATTAAACATAACTTTAATTTTTTGGTAGCTGTGACTTTGTGACGGTGGGGTGGGTTGTACTCCATCATAGGTATTGTTAGTTCTATTACGTTCATAGGGGTGTTAGTATTATCATGAACATGTGCATGAGTGACTTAGGTTTTTCCTAATGATCATACTTGTTTGCATACCGTACGCATGAATATCTTTTTTCTTGTTTCCTGGTGGGCATAGGGGACCATGATGAACCTTTCTAGATTGGGCGTCGGGATTGTAGTTGTGTTTCTGGTTATAATTTTTTTGTACTTTAATTTGGAGTCTTGGATGCATTGTGTGGTCATTTTGTTTAAAAAATCATGGGGTGGTTTTTTGTTTATTCTCCTTATAAAAATTGTATGATCATTTTTTGGATTTACCATTTTATCTTTCGATCATGTTTTCATTAATAAGGATAATGCCTAAATTTTATGTGAATTTTTACATGCCCATGGTTCTAGTCACCACCCGAGGGACAATTAGAGGTGGGACTCAGGTGGTGGGGGGGGGCATTATCCCTACGTCTTCATGAGGGAGGACGGTTTTAGAAAATTGTTATCCCTTAACACATGTTAAAGAGGGTGAGTTATGGCAGTGTTCTACAATTTCAGTGCTTGTGAAATATTTGAGCTCTAATCACAGGCTGGTATATTGTGGTTGTGACTTACCTCTATACTATGTCTCTTTATTGAGTATATCTATATATTCTTATTATATATGTTGTATACATATACCAGTGTAGATCATACTTTTTTTTCTTATTTCGTATACTGTGTGGTTTCAGGGTGTCCTACTGTGTATTGGTATACTCACCCATGAATGGGATTTACCCTCATGTGTTATAACATGTTTAAATGATCAACTATTTGATAGATTTATAAGAGGGCAAGGATTAGACAATGGTTAGAGAGATAAGAAACACCAATGTGTGTTCATAAAAATTTCTACCTGTAGTATTCATACATACATTCATGTTGTACTTGGGTTTTTATACTTTTTGTGATAATCTTGTATTTTTCCTTATTTAAATTCTTTTTCTTCCAATAGTAATCTTGTTAAGAGATTTACATGTATGCAAGAATGGTTGTTCAGTTTTTATCACATTTTAGCAATGTATAGGCTTCGAGAATTACTTGTGTGTGTATAGGTACATAGTATAATGCCACAATTTTCAGTGATACACCTTCTCAATTCAGGTCTCCTACCCATATCCTATTGAAGGTGGGCTTGGGGAGTCATAAAATAGGATCCTCTAGGATGGTTCATGTCATCTCTCATTCTAACACAATACACTAATTATGATATTGATGCTCTTAAATCATCATCACAATCATGGTTGATGGAAGAAACTCCTCAATAGTCTTCTTTTTAATGTCGACCCACAATATATCCTCCACCATCCATTCATCAAGATTCATTATACACAATGGAGACATAACATCCAACATATAAAAATCTAAAGAGGCCCAGTGCTTTGATTGGGCCCGAATCAATCTAAATGTGACCTCTCGTGTCTCAAACAATAACTCTATCTATATATTAGTAACACAACCCTCATATTCCCTAAATAATTCCAACTAAAATTTTGTAACTTCTTCTGCCATTGATCATCCTCCTCAACCTGATCGACCCTTCAACTATTGATCTGGTGATTTTGGAAAATCTATGCTAACTGAACCACACATGGATGATTATAATGATCCAAAAATTAAAAGGGAAAAATGATTTTATATGCATTGAGTAGTATTGAATTTTATTATATATTACTTAAATAATTTTAAATTTATAGAACTAAACTCACCATATATAGACAAAAACTGAAGTCAATCATGATGAATATAAACATTTTTTGTCTTTACCGTGCATGTGGAAGCCCCTAACATGGTTTTGAAGATGGCTCAATGTCATTTGATTGGATCACATGGGCCCTAACATCCCATGTCCTAGTAGATAATCCATGGACTATATCACACACCAAGATTAATTGACTTCATTTTCCAATCAACCCAATAAATAATTATTATACCCATCACTAAAAAACATCCTATCTATTAGACTCCCACTAATACCACATTTTCATAACCCCTACCTCCAAAGGTACCCCTATAGAGATGGTAATTAATGAATATAGATAATCGCCTTAACTCCCACCTTCAGTGGGACAATTGTAGCGAACTAGCACATAGGGTATAAAATCACACAAGTGGATGAGAGTTACAATTTAAATTATAAAAGTATTGTGATATAATATATCAATAATCAATAATTTCCATTTCATAATATAAAAAATAATCCTAAATCATCCAAAAATTCATGTATAAATAATTCAAATATAGAGAAATGTATTTAAATAAATACACAAAAATAAATTAAATATTGCATCATTGCGACAGTCTAATCTTCAAAGCTACTGAAGTACAACATGATCCATCTACTAATCCTTGAATGATAATAAATAGTTCTACTCACATGAGGTTAGAATATAGGTATTTTTTTTTAAAAAAGTTTATCATTCTCTTTTGAAAACAATTGCATCAGTTAGAAAACATCAAAACCCCCAAAACATAAATTAGTCAACTAATGAAATTAAAACCTCACTAGAGCTCACTTGATCAATAAAATGTACAATTTTAATAAAATTATATTAAAAATGACTATAAAAGGTACCCTCACTTCATTTTAATTAATTATCCACTATCACAACCAAACAATGTACATCATGGTGCTCAAACCACTTCCACATATCATCACATCCCAATCACAGACACATGCATCATCCATTCACGTCATGCCTAAAGGAAACTATTCAATTACATCACATCACATCACATATAACCCACATATACCTGGTCCATAACATCATTTCACATCTCAAAACAATATTAATAGGTTATGATAAACCAAAATGAAATCAACATCGCACCCACATTCTAACATGCAAGACCTCCACTATGGCCGTTTAATTTCATATCATCTTAATATATCTCTCCTGAAGACACCTCGTCCATCATAATATACCACATAAAATACATCATATGAAATTTATACTTATGGCCACCATATAATATGAATTTCATCATTTAATGGAAGAGGGATTGGGTAAGTGTTGGAGGTCATCTATCCATCCTCACAACTGATATATGGATAAATACATCAAAACTGTTGGTTGTCACCACTATAAACTCAACATGGGTGAAGAACATATATAAAATCAATTTAAAGTAAAGCATATATAATAACATATTGAACAACCAAAACTATTGATTCACAGTTTGGCACCGATAAACTCATAACATTACAATAAATCCTCAATACACTATGTCTTGTGATTTTTATATTAATGCATTAGAACGCATGATAATGAATAATTCATAGGTAAATTTTCATATTCATTATAACTTTTATCCAAAATATATATGACACAAAACCAAAAAAATTCCATATAGGAACACAAAATTAACCTTTTATTTTGATCAATTTTTTATTAAATCATCTCATTAAGTCAAATTTATTATTATCAATTTAAACAACACATGACAATTTATTTCATTCATTATGGAATCCATAAATTTACAAAACCATACCATTCCCTTATAATTTTAATATTATTATTTAATTTCAGCACTACATAGGAAAATGTCACTATAGAACCCCTCAAAAATTTAACCCAACATATCCTACTAACAACCCCACAAATCACATCCATTCCACATCCACATACACTATACCCACATAACCACCTCACATTACTACCACAGATCAATGTACCACCTCAACAATAAAAATTATCCCCACAACCACACATCGAACAATCACATGATTTTTTTTAAATCACTGCATAACATTTTCAATATTTCTTATGGTGTTGCCCATTTTTCATCTTAATTATTTTATAGGTACTCTCATTGAAGCCATATATTAAGGTGAAAAAAATATTAATTAAATATATGTGATTATATGTTTATTAAATGTTTTTTAGGAAAATTACACATTAGGGGATTCATAAGACATATATACTAAAAACAATGATATCCTAAAAATGATATTATTTTCAGTTCCATTTTTAGACCATACGATCATAATATCAATAATAGTATCAAAACAAATAACGACACATTAATCATTTACTATACCCTTAAAAAAAATTAACTAATTTATTAAAATTATTATATTATTGAAACCATATTCTCATAGATAAATAAGATTACAACCCCGCATGAATGATGACTGAAAGGATAAATAAGGGATTCCGTACATTAAACAAATATTTCCTATTCACTGTAAAATGTTAGAATAAGAGAAAATACACCACTAGTTTATATGTTTAGGTAGAGAACCTCAAGTATCTTATAACACATCAACCACTGAACTAACTCATCAAAACAACACCAAACCAACTTTTTCTCATAATATCATCCTTTTTACGTAAAAAATTATGAAATCTGATGAAAAAAGTGGGAACTCGGAATATTTACCAATAATTGTATCTCCATGAATAAAATCTAAAAATAGGGGAATGAGGATAAATAATCTCTTATGAATGTACATGGGGTGCCCAAAAATGAGAGAATCAATGGAAATGGGGACTAGTTTAAATGTTTTTTGAATATATAGGCGGTATGAGAAAACATTAAGACCACATGGAGCCTATCAGACTAAAACATAGACAAAATGAAAAATGGGAGGACCTTGGAATAAGACTCACCAGTAATCAAAATCCTATAGTGTACATATATCCACCATAAACCATGGAAATACAGACACCAAATGTACAATAAAAGACCGGAGCATGCCACAATGTAGCCAAGCCACTACTCCATTTACCATTCATAGACCAATAAGGTACCTAATCATAGCCCATGTTTCTATTCTTCTGGACATTTGAATTAAGAAGTGGGATGCAATGTAGACTATATCTATAGACCAGGCACCCCAAAATAGATAGAACACCTAAAAATGACACTCAATACTCCACAACACAACTGAGTCTCCTTTTATCAACTAAGATAATATTTTTAGAAGAAAAAAACTCCATAACATATCCTCTACTCTACAGAAATCTCCTCCATGGATAGAAAAAACAACAACCTATTTCATATCTAGAATCTCCATGTTGTATCCACAACCATTTCAGTATAACACGATAAAAAATTTATATGAAGGGATGAAGAACTTACCCTATCCTCTTGAACACTACAAATCACCTTTAGACAACAACAAAAATCCATAACCCGAATTCCCACAATGTACCATGCCAAAAGGTCTGCTTCTAGACTACTATAGATACACATTGGAAAATGAAACACATATCACAAAAATGATGTACTTGTTTAATTAATTCCATAAATTATAATATATCCAATATATATAGGGATGTATTATATTCTTTCTGACATTTATGTGGTCACTAAATAATTAATAATTATTATTTGGTCCATATAGTGGTTATTATTTAAAAAACAATTCTATATAGTCACCCAAAATTGATACATTCACAATTTAAAAGATTCCCTTCTCTTTAGTTTATTTATGTTCTCTATGAATTTTATTTAGATAATCTGATGATGGTTGTAACAATAGATAATATATTCATGTATTCCCTCCTATAAAAATATGTAAATCTCTTCATCCTCATATTTTGTAAGTTCCATCACTCAAAAATATAATTTGAGAGAAAATATATCCCATTAAATATGTAAAATTAAACATTATATATAATAACAAAGATTATAACTATATAGAATCTATGAATTTTATGACTAAAGTAAATTTATTTTTATTGATTTTCAAGAAAATAGATTTAAAATCATTAGCGGTGACCAAACAAACACCAGGCAGGAATCCAAAAAAACATATCTAGATTCATAATTAAATGGTTAAAAATAAAACAGTTCATTGACATAGAACCCAAGGAGATATCAATCCTGATCACATGCATTAGCCAAGGTAACTTCATGAGCCTACCTCATCATGTTATCCACAATTGTCGCCACTGATGCCCAACCTTATCAGAGATAAATCAGCATGGAAGAAATAAAAAATTTAAGAGGAATAATATTTTTCAGAACAATAACATTGACAAAAATAACATAATATTATAGTGAAATAAGCGGACAAAGACTCAATGATATTTCTTTTAATTGTTCCCAAAACAACAATCAGACCTAAAAAATAGATACAAGTAAACATATAACAATAGCCAGCTAATGAAATGAGAAAGATAATAGAACAATCAGATGATTTAGACATATAATAATAGACATAGACAAACTCCTAAAACAGAGAAAAAACCATGTACCTTAGTTAGTTGAATAATATCACAACCCTCAGATCTTCCTCTCAGTATAACCCTAACTCACTAGGAATTCCATCACAATCACTTGAATCTACAACAATGCTTGGTCCACTTACTCGACCACGATTGAGGTATTGGACCTTATACATTTTCAGCCTTGATGGGATGTTGTGGGCTTAGACTCCTTGTGAAAAACCTCCATTGTATCCTGACCTTACCTTCTTCCACGTTCGACCTACTAGACTCTCGAGATGGATCTCTCATGCTCAGTGGAATCCCCTTCAACTCGTGCCTAAATAGTTTACATTGATTTCCACTTTTTATAATTATTCATTATTTATTTAATAATTTAAAATTATTATTATGATTATCAGTTATTTAAATTTATTTCTTTAATAAAATTTTATCATATATATATAGCAATTTTTGAAAATCACATAATTATAAAGAGAAATAATTATAATACAATATTAATATAATTATTTATTTTATAATTTTCTATCAAATAAAAATTTATATAAATAAATTATATTTTTAAAAATAAATTATTTTCTTTAAAAATATTCAATTAAATAATGAAGAAAATTTTGTTTTTAAAATTTAAAATAAAATTTTAAACTATTAATTATAATTAAATTAATCAAAACACCTAATTATAATTTCTTTTTATGGGGAAAATTAACTCCAAATGATAATTAGATGGTTTTAATTTATTAAAAAAACATTTAATTATATATCTATATAAAAAATCAAAGATGAAATTTTGAGAATGGCACGATGATAAACCAAATAAAATGAATTGGAAATGAAAAATATTATTATTAGACCTAACCATCAATTTTGATATATAATTTACAATCAATACATGGGTGTGTTTTTTAATACAAGTAATAATAGTAAAATGGATTTTGATGGGAATTCGATTGAGCAACAATATATTTTAATAATGATTAAACATCCTACAAAATGGGAATGTGGGAATAAGAACATCTTAATTTCATAAAATTAATAAAATACATTTCATATGTGAAAAATAATCGAGATAAGAATATAATTATGGAGAAAAAATTTTACTTCTCGAGAGTGTGATATAAATAAATCAAAAATTGTCAATTATATATTATTGACTTATGTATGGGAAAAATGGTAATTGTAATACTCAATGCCTAATATATGTTCAAACTCCAAGGCCATGAAAGGATTTATGATGTGATAATATTTAAAGTGAATAATGATGTAATAGGAACACATATCCTTTACTCTAGAGATAATGAAATCATGTCAGTGTTTGTAATAATATTAAATATTATAAAATTATTATTCATCTTTTCATGCAATTTTTTGTGGTTTTTAGAAATGGTTTTTTCTCTCCATATAGTTTCCTTGTAATTTTTTAGAGTTACAAAATGAAATATGATATTATGAATCAAATAATAATTGAAATTGTTTGTTATGATGAACATGACCTTCAATTAAGATCTAATTATATTATGAGGATATTAATACATATTCATTAGTTATATTGTCTCCAATGGTTGTGGAGAATCTCAACATCAAATGAAGAGATACATAGTAATACTCAAAGTCAATAAGATGTTATTGAAATATATCTCACAACGACGCCCAACCTATTAATAAAACCCTATATTGAATATCCCTGATTGTATTACAAGAATTAAAGAATAAAATTATGTAGAATATTTATAATGCATCCATTCATCGATGTTTTTCACTATGGGGTGAAACTATTCATTTTTTTGAAAAAATATAATCAATGTGATTCGTTATTAATTATCATGAAATTAAATAACTAACATTTGATAATAGATATCATATATCTCATATTGATGATTTATTCAATCAATTTCAAGGAGCTCAATATTTTTCCATAATTGTTCTCTAATATTAATATTATCATTTTTTGGGTTAAATGTGTGTAAAATCGGTAGTAAACTCTATATATGTGGATTTAAAACTGTGAATTTATATTTATTACATTTTTTATTACTAGTTTCACCACTATATTCATAGAATTATTGAATAGATACTTTAAATATTAAATTGATTATTTTGATGTAGTCATTACATATAATAATCTTATATACCCCATGTGAATGGAAGTGCCTGAATAAGCCTATATTATTGTACTAAAGATGATATTGAAAGAGATATTGTCTATAAAAATTTATCAAGTGTTAATTTTGCCTATATAATGATTCATTTTTGGGTTTTCTATTCATAATATATGGTTTATTGGTTGATCCACATGGGATTGATGTTATTAAACATTGGCACAAACCAACCATAGTGTCTTAGAATAAAATGTTTCTTGGTTTTTTTTCTTATTAACGAATATTTTTGTATAATTTATAATCTATATATAATCTAGTAAATATTATTTCTTGGAAGTGAGTCCAGATCCTTTGGGGAAATCATTTTGAAGAATATTTCATTGAACTAAAGAAAAGGTTGGTGAGTCCACCAATTCATATAGTACAATATATTATGTTTTGTATTATTATATTTATTGATGTATTTATTAAGGGACTGATATTTTACTCATAATAAATTATATGGTGATATCCTATCCTCATTATAATTGAAAATTCATTAGAAAAAATTCTTTTATCTGTATTTGAGTTTGAATCCATACTTTTTTATTTGAAAACGTTGAGACATTATCTTTTTATAGAATGGTGTGATATATAAATAGAAAATATTTGATTAAAATATATATTAATTAAAAAATAGTCAAATATTTTCTTAATTATATGGCTAGTGATGATTAAATATTTGGATTACTCAATAAATTTCCACCCATGTAAATAGAGAAAGGTAGTTGATGCTTTGTGTCAGAATGTTCCTACAACATTATCCATGATGAGGATTCAATGTGATTAAATATTAATTTTCTTAGTTGTTTAAAAATAAAATCACGAGCAATGGGGAAAATCATATATTTCTTAGGTGAATGATAAATGAGTTATCCATGTGTGGACTAAACCGGCGTAAATGGAGCATGTTGAATTGAATAAGAATGTGAAAAATGTTTCTTAGTTCTATAATGATTGTGATTTAATAATAAGGTTTGGGATCAATGTATATCTACCATAAATACCTGATAAAAATAAGGATCTATTAGATAAAGCTCATAATTCATCCATATATTTTCAACCTAGATGTATAATTATTTACAGAGAAGATATATTATGTGTGGTGGGAAAACATGAAATGTTATATTCCAAAATATGTATCGCAATTCCTATTTTTTCATCATGATAGGACTACAATATAATAGTTGAAGAGAATCTTATAAATATCTCCCATACCAAAATAAAAATTATAAAACATTTCCATGGATTTAAATATTGCACAACCCAAAACATCTAAAGGTATTAATGATATTTGGGTTATAGTTTACCACCTTATTAAATAAGTACATCTAGTTTCAATTCGAAAACTATTTTTTATTGATCATACTATTGGGATATACATTATATAATTGGTCATGTTTTTTGTAGTACCTCATTATATTGTATCTGATTAGGATATGTGGTTTAACATTAATTTGTTGATAAGTATTCCCCAGGATTTACATACATAGTTTAGTTTTATTACTATATATCATCCTATGAATGATATTCTATTGAATATGACTATTAAAAATCTGGAATACATGTTATGAGATTCTAATTTTCATTTTAATGGTTGTGGCTTATATAACCATACACTGGTGGAATATATATACAATAATAACATTCAATAATGAATAAAAATTCCTCCATGTGAATATCATTATGGTAATATGTGATGAACTACAACTTGCTATGATGAATCTGTCAAATGAATGGTATTTTGAAAAGAAAATGGTGAGGAAATTTTAGAAACAATTATAGATGTTGAAAATAACATTAATGAATTTTGA
This sequence comes from Viscum album, assembly GCA_963277665.1. Taxonomy (NCBI): domain Eukaryota; kingdom Viridiplantae; phylum Streptophyta; class Magnoliopsida; order Santalales; family Viscaceae; genus Viscum; species Viscum album. The sequence goes on along the minus strand of OY728151.1, from coordinate 1,442,238,197 downwards.
AGTCAATAAAAATTTTATTCTATCAATTTTTATTTAGATACATTGTAACAAGTTTTTACAAATGTGTTCCTATGAATATCCTAACTGAATAACATTAATATAATGATTTTTCATATATATATTGGCCCATCCAATTTATTTCTCTTATTGTGATGGTTTCTTATCGCTAGGATCTTCCACAATATTTCTCTCAAGTTCATAATGAGATATATGTATCTCTTCTAGGGTTGTACATACATGGTCTTTTATTTATTCGAAACTCAAAGATAATAACACTAAAATATGAACTATTTTTTGTGGAATTGCTGTAAGAGATTCTGAATTGGAAATACAAATTATTGCATAATAAGGCTACTAACTATGTTAATATTTTATTTAGAAACAATAAATTTGAAGAAGATATGTGGGAATAAGAAGATGGGAGATACATATTTATCCTTATTTATTTGTATAAAAGCGACAACATTTAGTGTTGGAAATTATTTATAAATGGTACAACGAGAAACCACAAGATTTAAAGATTTATTACTAATTAAAAAATTCATTTCATCAATAGCTTGTGAAAAATGAATCTTGAGCATATATGAACAATAATATTTTCTACTACTATATAATTAATGTAAATTTATAATTATGAGTAGGAATTTTTTTGAAAAAAATTATTAAAATATTTATATAATGATTATATATTGAGAAAAGAGTAAAAAAATTAGTGAATTCATTTTATTCATTAAACATTTGATTTGTATTAAAATTGGTTTTTTGATTATATTTCTTTGACATTATAATTAATTTCTACAATTTTTATGAAATTATAGGTCAGAAAAAGAATCTAAATTTCCGACAACATCATGTCAAAAATATTTTATGGTGAATTTTTTTGGGAAATGTATGAATATTTTAATTTTTAGATAAATAGATTATATAATTGTTTTTTTAGTAAACATCTTTTTAATTTAAAAATCTTATCAACTTCCATTTTTATTTTGGATTAATTTTAAAAGACTATTATATTTAATTTTAAAATAAAAATTAATATTTATACATTTTGGATATATACAATACTTGATATTATTATATAACTAATTTTAATCATCAAAATTATTTATATCAAAAAATATATTTCATTATTTTTTCCATTAATTATGAAAATAATTTTTCTATTTAGAGAGATTTAATAATAAATAACTCTATTCAATATTAAAATTCAACTTTTTCAAATTTTGAAATAATTAATATTTTATTTTTAGAAAATCTGATTTGTAAATATAGTAAAAACATTACTTCCTTATTAAAATGTGTAAGAGTAAAACCCCATGGTTAAACTATGTGACAAAGAAAAAACATTAAATCACAATTCTCATTGGTTGTAGGTATTATGTTCCTTTTCGCCGTTTCCTTTAAACTAATTTTTTATGGGACACTTTTCCATGAATAAGACATAATAATATTTTAATCATTTAATTATTTACTGTGTTTCAATATCCATATATAAAAAAGGACACCCCTCATCTATAACATAATTACACCACATTGATCTACATAACTTTACCAATCACTACCAATTATTTTCTCAACTATTCTATCTATAATATAAATGTTCTGGTCTTATTAATAGACCATTAAAATGGTCCTTATAATGTGATCTGAATGAGGTCTATAGAATAAGAGGTAATATATTTACCCAAAATCAATTAATTAATTATTCTTTTAACTCCTCAAAATATATGATATATATTCTAAACTAATGAATTCATATTCATTAATATAATTAATTATGATAATGATAATTGATTAACAATTTGATAATTCATTTATTTCAAATAGAAAATGAAAAGTATCATTGTTAATTCATGGTTTTTTATTACGGTGAATTTAATATTTACATATTAAACATGTGACAAAATCATATTTTTTGAATTATAATATCTTATATACCTTCCCTATATACAATCAATTGAAGACAATAATGTAACCCATGGGTATGTGTAGAAAAACACTTCTATGAATTGAGGGGATTAATTTGTTTTATTTATTCATTACATGGATGATTATAATTACATATTTAATGAGTACATATGATATCTAAAAATAATAGTCATTATATATTGGTGAATTAAAATTTCTACTTATTTCATTCCAATAATAGAAAAGTGGAAACAACACTTTCATGTACACATATACAACATTCTCCATGAATTAATACAATTCATTTTTCATAAAAACATAAAATTAATAATTATAAAAGGATATATGATGGATAAATATTACATGTTAATCATTTATAATATTATGTCGACAATTAAACCATGACCATAAAGAAAGTGACGAATGTAACTAACAGAAATATAAATGATGAATGAATCAGTCATCACATGGAATTGTAATTTTTATGATGAAATGTTAATAAATTGTTGATAATATATTGTTGATAAATAATTTTTTGTTATATGTATGAATATAGTTCTAGAATGTTGGTATAATAAACCTGAGATTATTATATATGATATTTGAGCGTGTACAATGGAAGATGCAAATTGGGGTATGGGGTTCATGTTTCAATAACATTTTATTGCGTATTTTTTTATGATCGAATTTATATTGAGAATATTAAATTATTAGTTTTTAATAAACACCTTCAATTTTTCTTCTACTATATTTAATTGATAAATTTTAATGTGTTATTGTCATTTCTCTCACTTTGGAACTCAAAATGGTTCATAAAATATTTAAATGAAACACATTACTTATTTTTCTATGTTCGATCTGGAAATCCTTTCTCTTTCATATCGTAGTTTTTGAAATTGTTTTCAAGAATTATTTTGAATATTATTCCAAAATTTTATATATTTTAATTTTAGAAATGTATTATTTTTACCTAAAAATGTCTATAATTAATCTTCACGATGTTGTCTCAGCAGGGTAATTTTAATTAGATGACTAAATAGATTCATTATTTTAATGATTATAGATGAAAAAAATTTCACCATCGCCGTTTATAATTAATTTGAATCTTAAATTAATTTTTTTAAATTTTATGAAAAAAAAAATTTATAATTTTTTAGATATATTTTTATTTTAACTTATAACACCCCAATCATTTTGTGGTATACTTCTCTTAAATACATTGAATTCATTAGAGAGAATATATTTTATAAGGAATAGAGTTTATTTCAAACAAAACTTGGTAGTTTAATAGATAGTCATAAGAAAGCCTTCAAAAAATGTTTTTTCACCTTTTTGTTTTGAAATTTAAAATATGGACATTCACAATTACGATAAAGATGATATTTAGAGTCTGATAGAATTAACCTAATTTTATTGAATAGAAACCAAAAATTATGAATAGTAGCCTACATATATTAATAGTCACTTACACTTATGATTATTAATATGCATCCTATGAATGGAATCAATACCCATGATTTTATAAGTAAATTTCGGCATCTAAAATCTGAAGATAAATATTTTAGGTGTTTATATTTTTCAAATAAATAATGTTTCTAATTAAAAATTAAATTTACTATTTTAAGAAATTATTTTTTAAAAGTGGATTTCATTTTTGGAATCTACTTTATGATAAATGTTTAGGGTTATTTTTTTAGATTTTTTTTAAATATTTTAATTTTGATGAATAGTAAAATAGAATAAATTATAGTAAATGATAAATACTTGATTTATAGTATAAAAGGTAATGCAAGGCTGATGTTATCCCACTTGGTTCGAACTCACAAGTCATTATTAATATTTCATATCACATGAATCAAGAAAATTCATAGTATTGGATAAACATATTATAATAATGTTTAATATAATGTAAAATTATTCCTCCCCTCCACTATATAATGAACCCCTCACCCCTTATTCCTCCCAAACAACTCAAGATTCACACCTTTATTAAAATATTCAAAATACACTTCGCATGCCCTCTACCCATGTCCATTTCCTTTTGGTTTCACCAAAAGGCCAAAGACAAAGGCCTTAAAGAGATTATCGAGGAGGTGTACTCAAGAGGTGAACCACAATTCCTTTTTCATTAAATTTCATTTACAAGTTCCTTTTGTTTGATACCTATTATCACATATCCTAATCCAAATTCCATGATAATTCTAGTGCCTTACATGTTCAGCATATAAATTATTCTAATTGAATATTTCTTCATAATCTCTCTTTTTATCCTCCTTTTATTCAACAAATTTGAACACTTTCCGAGATGTGTTAATTTACCACAGTCAAGGAAGATGTGTTTCGAATTTGCATTACCATCTTCAATAATGATCATGATAATTTTTAATTGGTTCAAATAGATCATAATATATGAATTTTATCTTATTTAATGTTTTTTAATCCTTACACACTCATAATATGGAATAATAATAATAAAACATGTTCATTGTGCACAAAACCGCAAAGCTATATCCAAACGTTTATCACTGACTTATCGAATGAGTAATTTTCATGGTATATAACCAAAATCATTATAAAATCATTTTTACCTCTTTAATTTAAATAATAATATTTATTAACAATTATGTATGTTTATCCACATTCCAAATGAACATCAATTCATGATTATAAATAAACGGATCCAGAAAACCAAGGATGAAAATGCATTAAAAAAATAAAATTGAACCTATTAAACCCATAAATACAACATTAATGAACCTAATAAGGTTATAACAGATCAATTAAATGTTGATGAATTTATTAATTTATTAATTAATGAAGCTATATGTGATTATTCACGACATTATGAACAATTAAGAATGCATTCAAACATAAGGATAGAGATCCTCTATCTCTCACTTTTGTTCAAGAATTGCCCCAATATTGTGTCATTTTATTATTAATTATTATTTATGGGGGTATGTTTTAACACCTCCACCATATATCCGTTATGATATATAAATTATGGTATACTTCTTTACCTCTCATTAATCCTTCACAAGAACACTTATTGGCATGCTGAAATGTTTGTAATGAGTTTCTCATCTCACATTCAATTTCATGGGATTCCCATTTTTAACTTCTTATTTCTTATATGTGGTATATGAGTACTATAATTCTGTATATAATATCATTATTCTAATTACATTCATGGTATTCAAGGATACATTTATTGATTAATAATTATTGGTCACACAAAACAATTGATTACAACGTGGTAACGTGTTTTGTCTCAATTTTCCATTTCATTGTGACATGCTATATATTCTTCACCTAATAATTCTTATGTGGTGTACCTACTTACAATTTGGGATAATATTTCATTATAAATAGTATTTCTATTAAATATTACATCTGTCATTTCATGGATATGATTATCTTCCAATCTATATACCAATTTAAATATGGTGTTTATTTTTAATGTTGTTTTTACTGTGGAAGTGTGGATGAATCTGCATCATCCATTCTATACAGATAATGTAAAGTCAAATTTTACTTTTATTAAATATATGTATAAGGATTTATTTATGCATTTAGTGATGGGTGGGTCCCTATAGAGCACCTTGATTCATCGAGATGTCTCCTTAGACAATCAGTTGGTGAAAAAACCTTTGAGTTTGTTTCCAAAAATTCATATGGGTTTCGTCCCACAGACATAAACTGTTTCATAGGTATAATGGAATAATGTGATAGATACATGACGTCTAATTAATAAGAATGATTTTATTCATTATCAGTTATTACTACCCATGAGTTTTTTACTACGAAAAAATCTATGGATGCAATTTCATTATCAGTTTATTAATGCCATGAGTTTTTCATTTATTCACCATAACATATTGACTGTGAAATATTTTTGGGATATTCAGATATTATTGATTCATGATTCTACTATTTTTATCCCTTACTAATCATTTTATATCACCCATTTCATTTTTATACCTTCAACGGTTTATAAAGAAGAGATCATTTATTGAGTTTATGTGGATGTAGTTTTTAGTTATTGTTTAATATTGTATTTGGTTACCTTTCCTAATGTAATTTGAGTCACATATATATATATATATATATATTCATCTAGATTCATCAATACTTCTAAATTTAATGATCCTTTTGGATTTCATTCATTTTAAGAATTCCAATGTAATATGTAATGCACCGGCTCTAGTCTAGAGGGGTGGGGGTGTTATAGTTTATATCAGATGACGTTTAGTAGAAAACATGAATACCAGATTAGAAAATGTAGATCAGGAAAGAATACCCAAGGCCATATTTAATGAAAAAAATATAATATCTTCTTGTAATTTTGGTAAGGAATATATTATATGGATATTTCTAGGCAATACATCCCTGTCTGGCTACAAACAGGTTGAGGTGTTCTGGCACAGATGTACCTAGGAGTGAAAACTCTGACATGGAGTTTCAGACTTGACCTAGGGTGTCCTGGTACACAGAGATGGGCCTTACATCACTCTTGTTATAGAAACTCCTAGGAGATATGATTTGGGTAATTTAAATTTTCCTTACAAGCCATTATGATGGATTTTATTTTAAATTTTTCGTCATAGAAAACATGTTTATATGCTTAGATATGAATTGAATTACAATTAATGATATGTAATTTTCTAGTTGATATTATAAATAATCATTCATAACCTAATATAGTGTAAGGAATTATTTATAAATGGTACCTAATCAAAGGGAAGAATATTTATTTGTTCGCCATGTTGGGATATCCCCACTGAGCATGTCAACACATTCAATGATGGAGTAGATCAGATCAGGACCATATAGGGAAAACATACTCAGGATGTGACGAATAACCCTGTCACACCTGTGTTGGATCGTTTCATGTGGAACAATCCCCTATCTTTTAATGGGACTACTAATACAATGGTATCTGAGTAGTGGATCAAGCCCCTTAAAAGGATATTCATAGAATTATGATACAATGAAAATTAAAATGTAGTGTGAGTAGTATATTGTCTCAAGGGTGAGGTAGATCAATGGTGGTACTTGATCTAGAATAACATAGTGGAAGAATAAATATAATATATGGAATGGTGGAATTTTAAGGAATTATTCTTCTAATAATATTTCCCTCATGAGAAAGAAACCGAAATGAAGAGGAAATTCCTTGGGTTAAAGAAAATGGAATAAGAAAATGTCACAAAGTATGAGGCTACCTTCACAAGGATATCCAGGTATGCCCTATATTATGTAAATGACATGATAGAATATATTGATCATTTCTTTGAAGGAGTAAAGCCAACTTTTTGAATGGAACTGGATTCTCAATACTTTTCATCATATGATGAAATTGTATCATGTGCCATCAAAATTGTGAAGGAATTTTCTAGATCAAATTTGTTCATGTTAAAACATGATAAGAAGCTGTACTCTGATAATCAAGGAAATTGTGATGCACCAAAGAAGAAAAAAGGAATGAAGCAATTCCCATTATGTGAGATCTGTGGAAAGAAACATCCAGGTAAATTCATTATATGAAAGAGAGTATGCTATATGTGTGGATAAAAGGGTCATCAATATAATTAATGTAAGTGAACGAACAAGTCAATGATGTCCAGTGCTATAATTTTAGGGATATGGGACACAATGAAAGTGTGTGTCCAAAGAACCTAGGAATCTTGTCTCAGAAAATTCCATGAGAGCAAGGGAAAGCTTAAGTGATTAAAACTGTAGAGGTTGAAGTTTCTAATGATATGGTGGTATGTACATTAATTGTTACCTAAGACATATCCAATTCTTTATTTGATTCTGGATCAAAGCATTCATTTATATCTTCACTATTTTCAAATAAAATTAGACATGTCAATTTGATTTAATAAAGGATTTTTTAGTAAAAACTCATTGGGGATGTATCATTGAAAAAAAGCATGTCGACCAATCCCCCTGATGAAATATAAACATGCTTTAGTTTCTAACCTTGTTGGTATACCAATGATTGACTTTGATATAAGTGATGGGTTGAATTGGTTGTAAAATTATGATGTGAAGATCTATTGCATGAAGAACAAAGTTACAATTTTTTAAAATGGTGTAGAATCACATATCATTAGAGAAGAATCATCACCATGTGATTATTATCTAGATCCACCCCTAGTAGCCCTACTGAATGTAATTCATTGAGAGGATGTGAACTAAATATCTATGGGGGAGGAAAGAAATCCTCAAATGTAAGACGTATATATAATGCAAGAATACATTTATGTATTTCCATAGGATTTACCTAGACATCTTCCAGAGTGAGCTGTTGTGTTCTATATAGATTTAATTTAGGGTGAAAGACCAATATCAATGACTCCCTATAGAATGGCCACTGTGGAATTAGTGGAGCTAAAGAAAATACTAGAGTAATTGAGTGAAAAAGGATTTATTCATCCTAATGTTTCTCCATTGGGAGCCCTAGTCCTATTTATCAGGAAGAATGATGGATCCAAGAGGATATGAATTGATTATAGGTAAATCAATGCTACTAAAATAGAGAATTTTTATCCTCTGCTGTGAATTGATAATTTATTTGATCAAAATCCGGGAGAACAATAATTATCGAATATTGAACATTCATCTGGATATCATCAACTGGGTGTGAGAATGTTTGATTTCCCAAATACAACATTCTGAACTAGGTATGAGCATTACGAGTTTACAGTGATGCCTTTTTGACTGACTAATGAAATATTGGTTTTGAAGTATTTAATGAATAGATATTTCATGGAATATATTGATAACATTGTTGTGGTATTAATCGATGATTTCATGGTATACTCAAAATTCTTTGAAGACCATGTGAATCTCTTGCAGATTATTTCAAAAACTCTTAGACGAAATGAATTTTTTGGGAATTTTATCAATTGTGAATTTTGGATTAAATCAGTTTCTTTTTGTAGGCATATTTTCTCTAAGGATGGAATCATAGTTGATCTTGTGAAGACCAAGGCAATCCAATAATGGCCCATGGCAATAAACATAACCAACCCGAATTTCCTGGAGGCCTTAATTTTTATTGAATTTTGATAACCCCCTTTCATGGGATGAGGGATAACCCGTACAAGGCCCGTAGCCTTAGAAATTTCATGGAACATTGTCTTTTGTGAAATTACATTCCCCTAATGTCTTAGGGAAATCAAATAGAATATAACTATAAGGAACAACTCCTCCCCAATATCTGCATCATGATGGTATCTATCCACCTTTGCATGGCCATCTGGATAAAATTCTCATGAATGCACAAGATGGTCCCGATGAAATTACCATATCCTACCATTCTTATAAATCCATTGGTTCTCCTCTGGTGAGTGCACCTGCTCTAAATCCTTCTCTAGGGCTGCTTCTTTTTTTGTAGAGTCTGTCTCATGAAACTACACTGATCATATGGCCTGAAATCCATGAGGTGGCTCTAAGGCCTTGAGGTGGCCCAAAGGCCATAAAGGAGGCCAGAAATCCTTACTAACCTGATGGCATGGGAAGCCTAAAGGCCTTAAATTTACCAAGCCCAAACTGATGGCCCAATGTGAATAGTACCAGCTGCAACATTATTGAGCAGTACTTGTTATAATAACTAGTACATCACGTTCTAGAGTACATGCTATAGTATTGTTGCAGTAGCTGCCAACAAACATAACCGAGGTCGCTATTTTATTGGCTTAGTAGGATACTATCGGCATTTCATTCAGAATTTTTCCCAACATGCTAACATGATAACCTGGATCACAATTAGAAGGGATATGTTTTTATAGATAAAAGAATTTATAGAATTATTTAATGAATTATGAATATTTTAAAATGCTACAATTCTAACACATCCTTCTAGGAATGATGGATTTTTGATATATAGTGATGCATCAAATAATGAACATGGTTGTGTCTTTATGAAAAATGAAAAAGTAATTTCATATGCATCAAGGCAGTTGAAGACTAATGATAAAAATTAACCAACTCATTATCTTGAGGGAGCATCCAAAATCATTACTATGAAAATATGAAAACATTATCTCTATTGTGAATGAAGTGAGATATACAAGGATCAAAAGATTTTGAAATAAATTTTTATGCCAAAATAACCCAACATGAGGTAAAGGAGATGGCTCAAGTCACTCAAATATAAAGATTTTTCAATACACTACCACCCTAGAATGGAATATAATGTGGAAGATTAATTAATTAGGAATGATCATGGAAACATATCCGAAATGAGGATTAAGAGATATCTTATATTCACGGATCTACTAAATATGGATGTGGTATTTGTTATGGAATGAGAAACATATTTACACTTTCAAATAATTTTTACACATTAAATACTATAGAATATAATATGATTTTAATATGACGATGATAATCTATACAAGAAAATTATTTTTGTGAAGGACGGGAGACTTTCAGACGTCGTGTATGAATAAGGAGTTTTGAAGTTTGGGAAGTGGTTATGTGTTCCATTAGTACCCGAGCTAAAAAAGGAGCTATTATACAATGCTCGTAGATCAAATTTCTCTATAAACCTATGTAGCACAATGATATATAGATATATGAAGGAATATTTTTGGTGGTATAATATGAAGCCCAAAATTGCGGACTATGTGTCAAGGTGTTTAGTTTGTCAACTGGTGAAAGTAGAGAAAAAACACCACAAATTATTGATTCAACCTACACATATTCCTATGTGGAAGTGGGTTGAAATTATGATATATTTTTTCACCGGACTACCAAAGACCGTTAGAACGAATTATTCAATATGGTTAATTATTGATCGTCTCAAAAAATATGCACATTTCATTTCTATAAAAAATTATTTTCCACTTGATCACCTAAGAATACATTATATTAATGATGTTTTAAGAATTCATGGTGAACCTCTATCGATTGTGTCTGATCGACATCCAAAATTTACATAAAAATAATGGAAAAGTCTTGAGAAGGCTTTGGATGATGATCTTTAAATGAGTATTTCTTATCACCACCTAACCGAAAGAATGTCTGAAAGGACTTTTGAAACATAAGAAGACATTTTGAGATCATTCACTCTTGACATTCAAGCTATGTGGGATCAATAATTTTTTTATGGAGTATTACTAATTTCATAGCATCCATTCTTGTATTCAAATGGCTCCAAATTAATAATTATATGGAATGTTTTGTCGAACTCTAACTTTTTGGGACAAAGTAGGAGAGAGGAAACATATAGTCCCAATACATATTAATGAGGCCATGGAAATGGTAAAGTCAATTCTATCCCATTTTAAAGTAGGCTAATATAGGCAGAATAGTTATGCTGACAACTAGAGAAAGGATTTTGAATTCCATGTGGGAGATCATGTCTTTCATAAATAATCTCCATGGAAGGGTGTCTTAAGGTTCTGTAAGAATGGGATACTAATCCCTAGTTACATCAAACCATTTGAAATTTTGGAAAAAATTGAAGATATATTTTAGCATTTTAAATGACTCCATGTATCTCCAAATTTTGTGATGTGTTTTTTGTGTCATTGTTGATGATATACATGCCATACCCAATGCATGTACTCATATATGGAGAAATTGAATTGGAACCTGATTTGTCATACTGGGAAGACCTTATTAGGATTCTTGACACAACAGAGTAGGTATTGAGATATAAGACAACATGTCTCGTGAAGTTTATTTAGAGAAACCATAATATATAGAAATCAATGTGGGATCCTAATTATTTTATGACCAATAACAACCCACGTATTTTTAAGGGATTTATAAATGAAAAATTTTGAGGAAAAAATTTCCAATGTAGGGAATAATATAACACCACAAACATTTTTGGGTACGTTTCACATAAATACATTCTATTCATTATATAGAAAATATTTTATAAATCACTATGTTTCATTGAAACAACACTTGGTTATTTAAGAGATATTTATAATCTATAGTTTTAAACATAAATTTTCCACTTTTTTGTTTTTAATTTTTAAAAGGGAAATTCACAGTTGTGATCAAGTTGATATTTAGAGTCTGATTGAATTAACATAAATTTTGGTGAATAGTAACCAACCCTTATGAATAGTAACCTACCCTTATGACTAGAAACATAAACTTATTAATACTAATATGACTCTTATTAATAGTATCCATACACATGAATGTATAAAAAAATTTAAGCACCTTATAAATGATGATAAATATTTTAGTTGTTTATATTATATGATTAAAAAAAATTAATGGAAAATTAAAATCATCATATTTATAAAATTATTTTTGAAAAATGGAGTTCATTTCTAGATTCTACTTGTTAAAAAATGGTTCGAGTGAATTTTAGGGATTTTTCTAAAATACTTGAACAATTGATGAATAGTAAAATCAATAAATTATCTTAAATTCTAAATACATGATTTACAACATCATAGGTGAAGCAAGGATAATTTAAGAACACTTGTTTTTAATTCACATTCAATTATTACGATTTTTGGACTCATGAATAAGACTATTCTTAGTCTTGAGAGAAATATTAGAATAATAATTAAAATAATGTAAAATCCCACCTCTCATCCACTATATAAACCACACCTCACCCCCTCTTCGCCCCACACCACTCAAGCATCAAGAAATGAATAAATTAATCCAAATAATCATCCCAAGCTATCTCCCCATGTCCAAGACTGCCTTGTCTCACCAAAAGTCCAAAAAAATGGCCTTAATGAGATTCTCAAGTAGGACTACGCAAGAGGTGAACCCCTCTTCCTTTTTCCTTAAATGTCTTTATCATTTCCATTCATTTATTCTCTCTTCTAACATCAACTCATCCAAATTACACTATAATAATAGTACCTCAAATGTATTTTATTTTCATTATTATAATGGAATATTTCATCGTAATCACTCTTTTCTCCTCCGTTTATACTATAAATGCAAACACTATCCGAGATGTGTCAATTTATCACACTTAAGGAAGATGTTTTTTCAAATTTCATTTAAATTTTTAAGACTAGTCATGAAACCTTTTTAATGATTGAACCAGATCATAATATATGTATTCTATCTTATTTATTGTTCTATAATCCTTACACACTAAAAATATGGAATATTAATAAAAAACATGTTCATTGTGAAGAAAAATACTATGCAAAATCATTTCGTTTATCGTTAACTTATCGAATGAGTTATCCTGATTGTATATAACCAAAATAAATATAAGTAAATTTATATATCATTAATGTAACTAATTTTATGTTTTAACAATTCAGTATTTTTATCCACATTTCAAATGAACATCCATTAATGAATACAGGTAAACTAATCATGAAAACCAAGGAAGAAAACTCTTCCAAAATAATAAAATTGAACCTATTAAACCCATAAAAGGCCATTAACTAAACTAATATAGTTAAACCATATAAATTAAATGTTGATTATATTATGGAATTATAAATTAATGAAGCAAAATTTGATTATCTGGTCATTAAGAACAATCAAGAACTACATCGAGCATAATGTAAGGGAGCATCTCTCTCTTACTTTTGTTCAGGAATTCCCCTATGTTTTGTCCTTTTATTTTTAATTCCTAATGAGGGAGGTATGATTTTACACCTCCACCATACTAAAATTATGATATATAAATGATTTTTTACCCCTTTACCTCTTATTAATCCCTCAGAAGAACACCTATTTCCAGGCCGAAATGATTGTAAGTGGTTTCACATCTCACATTAAATTCTATGGGATTCCCATTGTTCGCCTCTTGTTTCATAAATTTTCTATATTTATATAGTCATTAAATTTATAATATAATTATTCTATTTATTTTAATGTTATTCAATGATTAATTTGATTATTATTAATAGTAGTTCACATAGAATGATTAATTACAATATGGTAACAAGATTTGTCTCAATTTCCCATTTTGTTGTGATATACTTTATATTTTTCACCCAATAATCCTTATGTGGTGTAAATAAATACCATTTGTTATCAATTTTCATTTGAAATCATATTTATTTTAAATATATATATTCTCATATCATGGATATGATTATTGTCTATGTCGTCTACCATTTTACATACAATGTTTATTTTGAATGTTGTTTTAACTATGGAAGTGTTGATGAATCTATATCCACTATTCTATACAGATAATATGAAGTCTTCTTGATCATGTATTAAATATATGTATAAATAATTCATTGGACATGCAGTGATGTGTGATTCCCATTATATCCCCTTGATGAATCAATAAGTCTCTTCAGACAATTAGTTGGCGACAAACCCTTTGAGTTTGATTCCAAAAAATCATACAGGTTTCTACCCATAGACATAATGCATTTTTTCTGTATAATGGTATCATGATCTAGAAACATGATATCCTATTAATAAAAATTCTCTTTATTTATTATCATTTTTTAATATCCATGAGTTTTTTACTATGAAAAAATTTGTTGACACAATTTCATTCTCAATTTTTTAAGGGCACAATTGTTTCTTTTATTCACCATGACATATTGACTATGCAATGTTGTTAATTATTTAGTTATTAATGATTTATTCATCTTCTATTTGTAACCATTACTAATAATTTGTGCTCACCCCTTTCATTTTTTTACCTTTAACATGTTATGAGGAGGATATTGTTTCTTGAGTTTCTGTGGATGTAGTTTTTAGTTTTTGTTACACATTCTGTTTTGTTACCTTTCCAAATATATTTTGAGTTACATATATATATTTAGTTTCATAAATACTAATAAATTTATTGTTACTTATAGATTTATTATTATTTTTATTCCAATTTAATATTTAATGCACAAACTGTAGTCTATAGAGGTTGGGGTGTTACATAAATAATTTATTTCAAAATGAAATGGGCAATTAGCTGACAAAATATTGCAATGATAATTTAATGAAATTTATCATTTCTGATAATTAACCATGGAGTAAATAATGAATTACTAGTGATATGATTTAATAATATCATCCATATTCACTGTCAATGTATTCTACTATTATTAATGTTGGATGATTACGAAACCCATTAAACTGTCATGGGTTATGCATGATGAAATAATGAAATGATTTTGAAACCACTTTCCTTTATATTTTTTATTATATTATGACATGATGAATGTTTTAAGATATTTTTTCCCACATATATTTAGGATTTTTTATTTATGTGATGGTTTGTCTCAAAATTATATATAACTAAACTACAATGGGTAATGATCAATATCTCATGAGTTGGATGGAAGTGGAATTGGGACTGAACCGTTCGTATTAATGAATTTCATATATTGTGATGGTCTTAGGAGAGAACCTTTACTGACGATATGATTGAATAATTATTTAAACCATTACACTATGATAATATTTACAGAGAGTCTTAAATGTGTGAATTCATTTCTATGATTATGTATTTTCCCTAATTTTTTCCTATTTCATATAATATATTTTCATGGATTTAGATTTACAATTGATGACTCTACACACTTATGACATTATTTTTTTTAAAATTACATATTCAATTACATATGATAATATATACATAACTTATTGTTTATTATTATTGATTATTGTTATCATTTTTTCATTCCCATATAATTATATTAGACATATTTTTGATCTGTTGTTGAAATCTTATATATTTACAAAAAAGAGAGAATATGAGAAAACCCTTTCTAATGTTTCCATTCTATAAGTCATAATGAATGGTTCTTAATTTGGAACATATAAGATGTTTATATTGTGTGAATTTGTTTGTATGATATATTAATATTGTTTATGGAATCCCAAATTTTAATTAAGAGTACCTAATATTACATTTAACATAATGAGGATCGTTTAAATTTTAGTTGCGTTGAAATAAGGAACATAATAGAAGAAAAATTAAAATATTATTCTACAAAACATTAATGGATTTTCCATTGGTTAATAATATTTACTTTTACTAAATATCATAACCTGGGGAAATATATCAAAGCATAAGGGTGAGCATAAGTCGTAATAATGGGAAACAAAAGAAATAGTTTTCTTCTGATCTTCAGGAATATCAATAAGAACATGAGTAAAACATAATGGAAGGGGAAAGAGTTATATAATTACAATAAAAAAATGAATAATAACATGGTAATGTTGCAAAAATGTTTATGGGAGTCATTCTTGTAGAGAACCGAAGCTTAACATACATGGACATTACATTACTTTTGCGGAATACATAGTACATAACAAAAACACACACATAAGGACCGTAATAGTTTAGTATCTTTGGAAACTCGGAATATACTCTTTTAATCGTGGTGAAAGATCTTCAACATCTCCCATAAAGATCTTCCCCTTTTGTTTTCTTACCTACAACCTTTCTCTTAATCCTGGGGGAAAAGAAAACATAAAAAGGGTGAGCTCAAATGCTCAGTAAGGGTAAGCATGGATAAAATAAAACATACCATATACATTTGAACTAAAAAAACATGAATATTAAAAATCATGAGCAATGACATAAGACATGGAAGTACATAAGGCATATATCATAATGGATCATAAATCATGTTAAAATAGAATGGGAATAAAACATGTAATTGTGGCAACCATTAAGCACATGATATGATTTCCATAGTATCCAAGGCATTGCTGCCAAGACCATCTTAGTGGACAAAGTCCCTTTCTGAATCAAGTTCATTCCTCGTTCCAGTCCTGTATTACTGAAACACATTAACTTTCCATTCTAGCCATGTCTATCTCATGAGATATAAATATTTACCCAATTCATTGGAGGGAGATATAGGTCCCACCCATCTCATAAGGAAATCATTCTTTCGTGTTCCACAAAATCATAAATAATACATCATAGCATAACCCATGTAATAAAATGGGATTCTTATACATCATGCAATCATAACATAATCCACAAACAATTGATATCATTTCATCATAAGAAAATTGAAACCATTAAAATCACAGAGACATTCTACATGAAACATACACATATTAAATAATGTCATCTTAGATGGAAAATGGTTTCGATAAAACATTTGAAATGAATTATTGAAGAAAATATCTTTTTTTCTTCAAAATAATTTTCTTTTCACAAAATTCCATGCACTATTAAAATAAATTTATTTTGTTGAAAATATTCATAGAATCTTGTAGAGTAAGCTTCATGAAATTGAGGTGTTATGAAACCGTAAAAATCCGTTATCGCCGTATAAGTTAAAAATAACATTCTTCTCGTACTTTTGTCTGAAAAGTCAAAAAGTACCTCGTATGGTAAACAAAAAAAAGATTCCTTACATAACATATCGTGAAAGTCAAAAATGGGTAAAAAGGACTTTAAAAATACATGAATACATTTTTAGAAAACATGGGCTTGGATGATAAAGATAACCCCAGTAAATACTTACGAATAATCAATCTCGAATAAAAATGAGATTGATAAATTATCTCTTACCTTAGGTCCGATATGCTTCGTACGTATCTGAACCCCCTGTATAATGATTTAAATAATGTTATTGTCTTATTAAAGAATCATATTCATTGTTATTATATCATATATGGTTCAATTATGACTTTATATTACCTGTTCTTTTGTAAATTCATGTTAAAGTAGTGTTTTGGGTAAAATTGTCTCATTTGTCGTTCATGTTATAACTTGTAATTATTCATATGATTACTTAGATCATGATTACTTATATCCAGAATTTAAAACATGATTTATATATAATTTATTTTCCGAATATACATATATATAATAGATCGATAAATGGAAATAAATACATCTTTCATGGAGACGGTAGGCCGTACGTACGCATGAACGCTGTTTTCGTTTCCTTATTGAATTGAATGGAATTAAATAGATGAAATACATATATATATACATAAATCCAGTATCATTATTATGTCATATATTTCATGATTACAAATTATATATACTTTATAATCATTAATTAATGGTTAATCATTGAGAATGAATCTCATCGCGTCGTGGAGACGGTAGTCCGTACGTACGCACGAGCGATGATATCATTCCCATGATCATGGAATTGTATTCAAGTGTATGTATAATATTTAAGAATCAATATCACTTTAAAATAATCATATATAGTAATTATTTACACCTTTATACCAATCCAAGTAAGGTGGTGGTTGAAAATAGATTACACCACGGCGTGGAGATGGTATTCTGTACGTACGCACACGTGGTGATTTCGTTTTCCGTAGGATGGATAAATGGTGAAATAGGGTTGTTTCATACTTATAATAAAATATCAGTATATGAGTGATACATATTTTATTACTTCATAATGAAACAACTAAATAATAATAAGTGGAAGAAAGAAATAAAGTTGAAAGAATCGCTAACGAACATTACCTCTTCTTTGAAGCGCCTCTTTGAGACCCCCTCTTAGGGTACTACAATTAGTATTTGAAGAAGACCAGGACCTCTAAGATGTTTCTAGGGAAGTCTAGAAGAGAATTTGGCAGGGGTTGGCCGAGCTTCAAGGTACAAATTTGTGTGAGGAAGAGAGGGAGGAGGTTCCCTTTTATAAGGGAGGGGAGGGGCACCTTTGGAAATCATAAAATTTTTATTTTATAATAAATATAACCCCACTTAAAAACCGCCAAAAATGACAGATATTCGAATATTAGGTGATATAGGGTTGTAATATTATCAACAAATAAAATTTATGCATGTTAGGAATTTATTTTCAACATTATCAACTTGATTTATCCTTATTTAATCAATTTAATTTTATTTGTGGTAATTACATTTTAAATTTTAAATTAAAACAAATAATTACTTATCTGTTGTGAATTTTCCATAATTAGATACATTATAACATTTTATACCATATAAATTTAAATTTATAATTTTTAAATATTTTTGTGATTTTTAACCAATTTTATAATATGTTATTTTTATAAAATAACAGTAGTGTCAAATTTGACACTATTCATTTATTTGAATTTAAATAAATTATATACAGAATATATGTTCGAACTAAAAGCTTTAATAGATTCATAAGAGGTCATATTTATCTAAAAAATTAGTGGATCACATTAAATAGTTCATATAATATTTATTTTATTATTTTTAAAACCATTTATTTGGTTTATCTCTTAATAAAATAATTACTAGAATATTTTTTTATAATTATTTAATATACATATATGTTGCATAAAAATTAAAAATAAAATCCTCAGACGAAGATAAATCTATTAAATTAAACAATAATACTTTTACTCGAATTTATCATCTTAAAATCACAATAGATGAATTGTTATATTTATTAAATTATGAAGGTGACAACTTTGGCATCATTTAAAATAAAGTAATATAAGTGTCATAATAACCTTAATAAGGATCCAAATGTTCTAAAATTATGCCAGTGGATGATTATGGTTTATATATACACTAATAATTAGTTTTTTGAAGATTTTGGGGCCTTTTGATATGTATTAATATTTCAATAAAAACTATATTATTAATGATTCACTAAATAAATAATATCTGCATCATTAATGTATAAGATAATAAGGTAATTAAATAACTCTTAAAAATTACAAATAAATTACCATGAAAAATAAAAACATTTTATATTTCAAATGAGTATTTATAAACGAATTTATAT
The DNA here is from genome assembly GCA_963277665.1 of Viscum album. Lineage (NCBI taxonomy): Eukaryota > Viridiplantae > Streptophyta > Magnoliopsida > Santalales > Viscaceae > Viscum > Viscum album. Next base: position 1,442,218,650 of record OY728151.1, on the reverse strand, counting down.
TCTGTGTAAACATATATTAAAAATACTTTAATTATTAAAGTTGAGTGAGACATATTTCACTTTCCTTTAAATAAAATAAACTAAAGGTCATAATCACCTCCAAGTGGGTTATAATGGATTCCATTTCGACCCAAATATTACTTAGGAAAAATTATAATCATCTAATTGTATTAATACAAGTATTAGGATAATTTTATAATATTATATTTACCCCTAATTACCCAATTTACCTTTTACTATGGTAAATAAAATTTACAGTTGTTACTATTCATAAAGCCCAAAAATAAAAAGTAGTCTATTAATATAATTTGGACCCACTGATTCCAAATATGGAATCCATTTTTTCAAAATTCAATACACAGAAGTTGCATAAATTAAATTAAAATTAATCCCGTTGTCGAAATAAAACGGGTTTTTGTTTAAAACATTGCAAAAGATTGAATTTATTTAACCTACAAATTCTATGTAAAATCAAGGATAATGACATAAATTATATTAAATGGTAAAAATATATTCTATTTATACTTTAAAACAATTCAATATTATTATTTAACCACATAAGTTATTAAGATGAAAAAAGATGTTTTTAATTAAAATATAGCGTGTTTTTACTATTCATTAAAATATGAAAGTTATCAGAATAATATGAAAAATTTATCCAAGGTAAAATTTTATATCCCGATTCCAAATAATAATTTTATTTTGTAAAATTTATCTTATAAACATGTCAAAAACTATATTTAAAGTGAGTGCGCCATCAAATTGCGGCAAAACTGCATGTTTTTAAAAATACTTATTTTACCCAAAAAATTTATTTTGTTCTTATACTATGTTCTAGAAAATGTGTAAGATGAATAATAATGTTATAAAATTCAAAATATAGTTAATACTTTTCATAACGGCTAGTTCATAATAATATTATAATAACATATCGTTGTTTAGTAAAACCCGGTATTGCTCACACCACACGCTATCGAGGAAGGTCACAATTGCTTGTAATACAAGCCAAGTAAGGTTTGCGTGTTGTGCATGAATCCTTAGTTGTTTTGTATAAAAGAATACAACCATATTTCATTTATACGTTGAATATATATATATATATACACACACACACTCAACGTTGGGTAGAATGGCTATTATAAAATGAACATGAAATTGTGTGTAACACGATCCAAGAATAGCGTTGCGTATACTGCAAGCTAATATGGTGTTGAGTATTGTACAAGATAAACTTGGTTTGCTGTATAATAGAAGACATCAATGAAAGTAAAAGAATGTTTTTCATAAAATCTCGGGGTTTTACAATTCTTAAGCATGTCACCAAGGTTTGTCACCGAGGTGTCTTAAATATTACCATGATTATTTACTAGGGTATCATAAAACATGTCATCTCTAGAGATTGAATTCATCGCCCAATGAATTCGAGAACTATCTGAATGTACCCTCAATATATTATTAATAATTAGATAAACATATATCATCATAAAAAATATCATGAACAACCCATGGAGAAAAAATAAACAAATTTTATATCAAAATCATTGTGTTTTAAAATGTGATTTAAAATATGATTATTGGGTCATTTATAACCAAAAAAAAGTTATTTAGGGTTTTATTTATGTCAATTCAAGAATAAAAAAAAATATTTTTTTAATCATGGATAAAACCCCTAGAAAAGAAATACGTTTTTCTATTCATATTGAGAAAATAAAATAATTACTTTGGAAAAATAATGAATTCTCAGACGAAAATTTGGTAGCATAACGGGAATAAATCATAGTTTTAGAAAACATTAAAAATTGAGGGGATAATGATATCATATTAATAAATTAATATTAATCTAGTAATAGTATTGAATAAAATGGATCAATTACCAAAGTGTGGTTATTTGATTGCCACACCACATAAAACCGGATCTTCAAAGAAGAATTGAAGTTGTTATTTCCCATAACGTGAAGATTAAGTATTACAAAAATAATATTGGGACCTTGGGGGCTTGAGGAAATATTGGGAAAAATCCTTGGGAAAAAATCATAGTTATTCATGGATGATAAATTGGTAATTAAATATAATGGATAAAGGGTGGGTCATTTATTGTAAATGTGACATATTTTTTTATTGATTTCATTTGAAACCTCTATTGTTGAATTTGGGAAACCATGGGATTTCCAATTGTATTGGTGAAATAGGAAAAACATTTCCTTATTTTAATCCCCAAGTATATAAAATAATTTTAGTTTACAAATTAAATCAATATGGTGTCATAAAACATATTAAAAACAGAAAACATTTTATTTACTATTCAAAAGAAAACAAAATATTTTAGAAAATTAAAATAAATTCACTCTAATCTAATTTCAACATGATGAATTAAAATGTGTTTTTTATTTTATCATTATAATTAACTTAATATGATTAATTGATATTTTGAATATAATAATTATTATTTTTTAAAAATTATAGTTGATAATAATTGTATATTAGAAATCTTAGAAAATTTTCTAAAATGTGAAAAATATAAATTAGAATGTAACATAAATTTAAATAAGAGTGTTTTAATCATAATTTTTAAATAAGGTAATTTTTTAACAATATAACTTTCTTATTAATTAATTATTTTCTAAAATGAGTAATTTCATTCCAAAATAAACTAATTTATCTAAATTTTTATATTTTTTAGAAAAAATACTCAATACAGAAATGATGGAACAAAAATTTTATTTATACAAAGGTATTATAGAATAATTAACTAAGGCATTAAATCATGTCCCCTTAAAACCCCCACAAATTACCTAATGGAGTGGTTTGTGACAGCGATAAACACATGGGGATACTCAACTAAAATCACCTAAGTGGTAATCTCTAATAACATTATCTTCTCCCATAAGAGATTTCATTCAAGCTTAAAATTATAAACCATTGATTGGGCATAGTCACGATTGAAGACCAAATATGGTACCTCCCTCCCCTGTTCTGACAAATTGGATTCGTAGGATATGAATCTACCTGATGAAGCCATCACCCCTTATTTTTTATCAATTAACCATTAAAATTTCTATTTATTACTATAATTATAATTATAAAATTATTATTATGAGTACTGTTTCCAATAGTCATATTTACCAATGGTCAAAATTGTCCAATAGTCATATAATGGTAAAAACCCAATGATCTCGTTTCAATTAAACTCACATAATTATTAAAATTATATTGTATTATTTAGTATAAAATTATATAACAATCATTTCTTAGAAAATGAGTCATTCAAATATTCCATGTTATAAATTCTTCTCACCTTATGAAATTTCACCCTTGAAATATCACATTGATTTTTCTATTGAGAAGAGATGTGGGTAATTCTAACTCATTGTTTTCTTTGGATCCCATGGGGATTCATCATATATTTGGTTCATCCAAAAAAATTAACGAGGTAGGTAGTATTGTTAAAAATAACCTTTTTTCTATGGACCATGATATCCACTAGATTCATGTGATAAGAGAGGTCATGTTCTAGAGGTACCACCTCAAAATTCAGAACATGTGATGAGTCAGGTATGTAAATACACAAAAAAAATATGTGGAATCAATAATGAACATGAGATATGTTTCGTGGAAGTGAAATAGGATAGTATATTACTCATATAAGATCAATGATTCCATAGGGGCAATGTACATGGAGATGTGGTTCTATTTCATTGAAAACCAAATGGCTCTCTTCCAAGGTGAAATTCCAATGATGAATTTTTCTCCAACATAAAACCCTAAGTCCCCTCAATGGTTATCAACATTTATTTTATAACCACCCTGAGAAACCATGAATTGATATCATATATAATTGTCCATTTCTATCATCTATTAAACAAGATCATGAATAAGAAGCTTTCCCTCAACACATTCTTCCCATCTAGCAAGAGTTCTAAATCTTATCCCATATAGAGCTTCCTATTGATACATTAGAATACTAGAATAGAAGACATTGTTGTAAAAGCTCTCAAATAATGGGATATGTTGATCCCCTCCACCTTTATATTCTATTTATAATTTTTTCTAGCATTTCTTCAAGAATCTAAATAGTCATTCAGATTGGCCATCAGTTTGTTGGTGATATTCTATAATAAAATTCAATTCGGTACGTAGATCATTTTGAATACTTCCCCAGAACATTGATGTGATCCTAAGGTCATGATCACAATTGATTGATTGTGGAACACCATTCAACCAAACAAATTACTTCAAGTAAATCATGACATGTTGTTCATGATATAATTATTCTTGAATAGTTATAAAATGGGAAGACTTTGTGAGACATTCCAATATAACACAAATTGCATTGTTTCCATTGAAAATTTTAGTAGGAAAATTATAATATCCATAGTGACATTTTCCCACATCCATACTATTACCGATTGTGGTTGTATTACCCCTTTAAGAAGTTGTCGCCCTTCCATCACTTATGGACACACTAGGAACCTTTTAGTGTATTTTTCAATCTCTTTTTTTGTGTTAACCCACTAACAATGATTACGAAGGTCCATATAAATTTTCATACATCATGGATGTATAGTGTAAGTATAGTAATGATGTTAATCCATGTTATACTTCATTATTTCCAGAATATATGGAACACATAGCCTTGTAAAAATTTCATTACACCTTCTTGATCAACTTTGGAATCACAAAAAACCACATTATTCACAAAATAAATCTTTTTTTGTGAAAAAGGATCACCCCTTTGAGATTTCATGATATTCACTAGTAATTATGTTTGTGAAAAAATTTAGGATAGGTTTGATGATGTGCCATCCCTTATGATTACCATGTCCATTTTTACAAGGACTTTCATCCATGGATCTCTATGAATCCTCATCATTTCCTACAAAACAGGGACACTCCAACTTAATGGATCAATGAAATTGTTTTCTCTTTCAAGATGATAAGTTATTTTACAATCATAGACTTTAATAAGTTCCAATCATCTCTATTCTCTGATTTTCTATTCATTTTCTTGGAAAATTACTTCAAAAATTGATGGCTTGAGTACATATCATTATTATCCCCATAAATATAGTTCCGCAATATCATTATAGAAAAACAATCATAGGTAGATCCAAGTCATAAAAAGGATGGTTCCTCTCACGAGGAATCAAATATAAATATTTATAATCAATAACCACCTCATTTTTGATAAGGATGAACCCATGAATATTCAGATATGAATTCATAAAAATAAATAATCCTTTTCTGATATAGGGTAGAGTTAACATAGCTGTTGTAACCAATCCCTTATTCCTCTCTTGGAAAAATTCTACACACTCCAATTTCTATATAAACATTACCCATCTCTATGTTAAATTTTTTAGTGGATTGTAAATTCAGGACATCATTTAACAAACCTCTTATCATATCCCTTTAATCAAAGGAAACTAAAGAATCATAGTTACTGCTGTAGGATGAGGCCACTCCTCCACACAATTGTTATTTGTAGGGTCTATTGGGTTTCCATTAATTGTTAGAATATTCCCCGAGAATGAAAATTCTTCTTTCCAAAATTTAAATTTTATGAACATGAAAAATATCCATTCCTTTTTCAGAGATTTCAATACAAACCTTAGATGAAACTCATGCTCCTTGAGACTTTTTGAATATATCAAAATATCATCTAAAAATACAATTAAAATTTTATCAAGGTAGTACATAATTATTCTAATCACTGAATCGATAAAAACAGTAGGATAATTAGTCAAGGTGAAGGTCATTAAAGAAATCTCATAATGCCCATTTCATGATCAGAAGATGGCCATTGTAATATCTTCTTTCTTCACCCTCAATTGAGGATAGCCAGATCAATGATCAATGTTGGAGAATAATTGATCACCATAATGCTAGTCAAATAAATCATCAACTCCTAGAATATGGTACATGTTCTTCAGTGTGATCCCATTATGTTCTCTATAAATAATTCATAAACTCATTGATCCATATATCATATTCACAATTAGAAAATGTGTTCCCCAAGGAGACACACTTGGTTAGATAAACCACTTATCCTAAAGAATAGGGAGTTGTTATTTAATTCCTATAACATCACATTTCCAATTCTATATAGGGCCATTGATATCAACTTGGATTCATGAATGAGTTCAATGGAGAACACTACCTCTCTTTCATTGTAAGGTCTATGTAACTCCTCATGGAATGCATCAATGTATTAATGAATGATGGGGAGATTATCTATTCATATACATTAATTTCCTTATTCTTCATCACTGATCAGTTCCATAAAGAAAGCTATGGGAGGTGTATCTTGACAAATATTAGATTGAGATATCTCTCCTTTGAAAACAACTATAGGGTTTATATTCAATAAACCTAATATTTCCTTGAATCTAGATTTTATCATCAAATTATACATTGGGAGAACTTCCATCCCTATTATATTGTTGATTTATATCGAGGGAATGAATACATTATTCATTATAATATTTTATGAAATAATTGAATGCTAGATTTTCTATACACTATTTATTCTAGGATAATTCCTCCATGATCCATGACTGATAGTTATACTTCTAGTAGTTTAAGGATTAGTTTTATATTATTTGAAAACATGATGGAAATAATGGAATGTGTAGAACCGAAATCAAACAATGTACATGTTATCTATGAGAAAAAAATTTTAGTAACTTCCACCACACTATTATGAGCATGAAATTTTTCAACCGAGATATAAAAATCATAAAATTTATCCCTCTAACTATGATGATGTGGATATTGATTGAACTCAATTAACATAAGATTAGGACTATGTTTGTAAATATTCACAATAATTCCACACATGATGAATTTCACGTCAAGATGGTCCTGCACCATCTTCCCTTTATGATTATTATTGAGAATATGTGGGTTCACCTTATTATGACTATTCTGATCAATATGGACTTCTATTACACATTTGTAACATTTCCCACAAACAATAATGTAGTTCCATGAATGCTTCTTCCCACATTTGGAAATCTACACTTTCATACCTCTTTTTTCAAGGATCAATTCTCATACACTAGATTGGCTATAAAGATAATTTCATTTCATTAGAACTATGGGACCACTATGTATCTCTAAATTATAGTTCATGTTTCATTTCACTCATCATGATCTCCTATTATTTTTCATTGTCTCATATGGATAGATTCTTCTATATATTATGTATTAGTACACCAAAAAATAAACCAACCTTCCTATTATTATCCATTATAGTGCATGAGGAGTAACACTAATGTCTTTTGATGTTCGTCACATAAAATCCTACAGATTTATTTTCCTTCTACATTAGATTACGTAATTAATTCTCTATTTTTTATAATATTAGATGGGGGAATTTTTTTTTTGAAAATTCCCCTTAAACTCTTCCCACTACAAATATTAAATAACCCAACATGGAAATAAGTTTTTAACTAGATTCCATCACTGATCAACTTCTACCTCTAAGATATACCCATCCATGGTAACATTCACTTATTCCAAATAATAGTGTACATGAATAAATAATTTTACATAGCTTATCCACTATTTTTCAATTAATGGGTAAGTCTACTGAAATATAATAGTTGTTGACAAATGAAGGATATAATATAATGTTGCTCACTTAGAGGTGAATATGTTATATCTTCATGATTCATGTTATTTCCCATAATTTGAGTTAGTTTAATCATCATTCGTATTATGTTTTCCATTATGGTTTCCTTTAAAAGGCTGTAAGTGGCTGCTCTATTTTTTTCACCATTTATATAGTTCCTCCCATTTCTCATCAATTTCTATAAAACAAAATCATTATTAAGGAACATGATTAATTTAATAACCTTATAATTCTAAAGCAATTTCATGTCATATAACATCATTATTAAATACGCTATTCTGTAAAAACAACCCCATTTTTTATAAATCCTTCAAAATTGTTCATAAAAATATTATGATTAACCAAACATATCCCCCAGGAGTTTCAATATATGAGAGAAACAAGGCCCATTTTCATGAACCTGTTCCATTTCACGCCTAACTGAAATCAATGATTAAATTTTTTTCCCCTAGATACATATATTCTAGATCTACATCCACTGGTTTGTATCCAGTCAAGGATTTCATTTCTCAGAAACCACTTACTTATTATTTCACAAAATTATAATGTTGTATTCATATATTATAAATTGTCATTGTGGTTCTTCATAACATTTTAAAATAAAATTTCCACTAATAACAAAACCATCCTCTGATACAAACTAAGGAATCCCACATTTTTAATACATAAACATGACATTACTTGAGAATCGTTTAAATATTAGTTTCCTAGAAAAAATATGCACAATACATGAAAACATAAATCATTATTCTAATCACCCGGATATTATTATTAATTAGTTCACCTAAATTAAATTTACATTATATCATAAGCATTGGTCATTAATCAATGTAAATGGTGATCTTAATTACCTATAAGGGAAAACAAGAGAAACACTTTACATGTTATATTGAGGAATATCCATAAAAACATGAAGATATATATAAATTCAAGATAAAGAATCATATGATAAAGATAATAAAATGAAAAAAGCATTTAAATGTATAAAAAACATATAATTTAGTCATTCATAGGCATATCACCATGTTTTATCACTAAGGTGTTTTAAAAATTACCAAGTTTATCCTCAACGGTATCAAAAAATATGACATATATATAGATTATATTCAATAACCAATGCATTGGAGAACTACAAGTGAACACCCTTCATATATTTTACATATTTTGAGCCACACATATCATAATAAATCATTTCATAAATAACCCATGGGAGAAAATGAAATGGGTTTTATATCAAAATCCTCGATTTTTAAAAAGTGCGTAAAACATGATCAGTTTTTCATTTATACCACACATAAAGAGAATTTGTGTGATATATATTTATATTATATAATTAAACAAATCATTTTTATATATTTGTGAATATAATTCTAAAAAAAGAGGTTTGTATTTCAACATAAGAAATGAAATATTATCTTTAAAAAAATAGAGAAATTTTGAGAGGAAAATTCAGGAGAAAAGCGGGTAAGATACATTGTTTTAGAAAACATTAAAAAAGATAAAAAATGATATACCGTTAATAAAATACTCCAAATATAAAAACGATATATACTAAAATGAAAAGAAGAAAAAAATATGGAAATTTGTGAAACATACCACTTCAAATGGGAACCTGATAAGAAAAGATGAGTTTACATTTCCCTTTCCTTGAAGTGTAACTCGTAAAAATCAAGTATTGGGTCCTTGGTGAATTTTGGACACATCAGGAGGACTCTTTTGGAGTTAAAAATATCATATCAATGATGATAATGAAATGGGGATAAAATAAAATGTGGAAATGGGTGTGTAAGTTTTTCAATTTTTTTGGATATTCTTATTTATTTACTTAGACATTATATTACTGGTATTTGAAAAACCATTGGATTTACAAGGGAATATGAAAATGGTATTGGTAAATTGAGAAACCTATTATGTAACATTAATCCACAATAGTTGACTAATATATTATATTATATATTACATCATTATGATATCAATAAAAATATAAAATGTCAAAAAAATATTATTAATATTCATTAAAAAAAATATTTTAGGACATTATCAAAAATTCACCTTAACCAAAATTTGATATTATGGTTTCAAAATAATGTTTATTTTTTAATAAAAATTCTATAAATATGAGAAATTTTACTATTAAATATTAAAATCCATATTTATTAAAAAAATAGTAGATAGAATGTGCATTATATAATGCATAGTAAAATTTCTCACACCTAAAAAATAAAATTATTTTATCATTTTAATTTATATGATATAGTTTTAATCATACTATTACATTATTATAAAAATAATTAATGCTATATTAATTTATTATAAAAATTATACCAGTTCTAAAATGTACAATTTCAATCCAAAACATCCATTTATTTAATTCATCATATTTTTATGAAAAAGTAAACTCAAAACAAAAATGATGAAAGAAATTTAATTACATAAAGGGATTATATGGTTATAAACAACGTCATTAATAAATAACAAATTATAAAACCATGATATGACATAAGGGGGAGGTCTATGATACTAATAGACTCATGGGGCGTCATGGAAAACATTTCCTGATTGGTAATCACCAATAACTTAATCTTCTCCCGTGTGTGATTGTGTTCATGAAAAACATGCAGAAGCTCAAATTAGGCTTGGTCAAGAGTGAGGTAAAAAGTTGATTATAAGGCCCCGGCCTTAAACCTTACTTAATATTGAATTAAATTAATAATTCACATTGATGATATTTTCAGGTTTAGAGTTTTAGAGAATTAGAACATAACTATTACATCTCAAAAGATTACAAAGTAGACACTTCTACTAAGTTTCCATAGAATAAAAAAACTCTTAAAAAGAAAAATGTCTAGATACATGTTTTATATAGCATGACATTCCCTTTATCACATCCTTGACCCTATTCCACATTAAGTCCTCTGAAAAAAAATTCAAAGAAACATGGGGTGAGCATAAAAAGCTCAGTACGGGATACACAAAGAATAAAAACTTTTAGTTTATCAATACAAAAAGTAAACCATGTATACATTATCAAAGTAATACTTTTCACCTTTATTAAGTAGTAAAAACTCTTCATAGAATAAAAGATCATTACTTAACCTTTTGTAACCAAAAGATTACCATAAAACCCATATAAAGAACACATAACATATAAAGGTAACTTGGGACATAAACATACTTAAGTGGAATAACCATACGGTGGACTTCCACACATATCACTTAATGGAATAGCCATTCAGCCAACTTCAATACATACTTAATAGAATAGTCATACGGCCGACTTCCATACCCAATGCATTGGAGGTTATAACATAACCACTCGTCTGGGTATTCACGGCACCCCCCGTCATATGGTTTATCATGTAACCACCCGTAAAATGTCCAAGTACAAATATAAAATAATAAAACATAAAACCAATATAAAGGAATGATAACATTTCCACATTTAAATCACAATATATCATTTAAATATATTGACATAATAGAATCCTTTATCAAAACCATTTTCAATACCAAAATACATAAAATAGTATATGGTATATATTTTATTTTAATAACATTATGGCTTGTTGAGGAAGCCAAAGGCCAAATAATACTTGCGGCAGCGGAAAAGGTCGTTGTCACCGTGTACGTTAAAAAAACATTCTTTTTTGTTGTTTTGTAAAACGATTCATAGAAAAAGATTCATTTTGTATAAAATTTAAAGTCAAATGGATTTATACACTGTATCAAAAAAGTTTTCTATAAAACGAAATATGCCTCAATGAAAGGAGATTGAGATGGAGTCCTTTACCTCGGGTCCGACTTGACACAATCATTCTTTAACGTCCTGAATAATAAATTTGAGTTAATTTCTATTCGCTTAAGAACCTTTTCAAGTTCATTATTTTTTTTATATCACTAATTTCCGTGTTATAAACATTATGTAACCATTTAAGTTAATAATTTTTGTTTTAGCGATATTTGGTTCTTAAGTCGAAAGTGGACTTCTTACAATTACATGTTGTTCAGGTGGTCAATGGTTCTTTATATCCAGAATGACATTCCTGATTTGGATATCATATATATCATATATATCCAGCATATACGTGTATTTAAAATATTACATAATCATTTAGAGGTAAGAAATGAAATGCACCGTTCATGGAGACGGTAAGCCGTACGTACGCATGAACGCTACTTTCATTTCTATGTCATATGAATGGAATTAAAACTAAATGAGAGGTATGTATATTTTTATTCCAGAATTATATTAATCATTTAGATGTAACATACATCACATATATCCATTATATATTTGTACTTATAATAGTACATTAAATTTGGGGATAATAAAGGAAATGCACCGTTCATGGAGACTGTAAGCCGTACGTACGCATGAACGCTACTTTCATTTCATTGTCATAAGTTAATGGAAAGAAATAATAATGATATAGAGGTATATTATAATTCCAGTATAACATCATATATAATAACTTTAAATACATCCTTTATACACCCCACATATGGCATTAACGAATCAAATCACTTTGAGGGGGTGGTAGTCCGCACTTCCTTAAATGAAGATATCACATTTACCCATAATGGAAACCATAAATGTATGCCCAAAATGAAAAATACAGAAGATTAAGGAAAACAAAAACATATGATATATCATATTTAAATATAGTGACATCTTAATGGCCACCTTTTAAGGTGTTAGAAGAATATCGAACAATCATCGTTTTGTGAGGCAGAAATTCACCATCCACGGAAACAATATGTTCTTTAACCATTAGACGTAGGTGTGTGTAAGTGTAGCTTGAATAATTCTTATAAAAACATCCTATAATATGGAAGATACTGGAGTAGTTACAAAATAAATGAATAAATAGAGTTTAGGGGGCTGGAGAATCAAAATAAAACAAAAGGACTCAAGTGAAGACATTACCTTATAATCGGTTAACTCCCTTTGGTTTGAGCTCAAAGGCTTCCTTGGGAAGACTTATGCCCAAAGTGAGGCTTGAAGGAGTTATAGAGGTATTTGGAGAGGCAAAATGAGCAGGGTTTGTTCGATCCAATGGCTTTGGAAGTGTGGGTAAAGAGGTAGAGGTGGGGGCCTTTTATAAGAGGAGAGGAGGGGCGCTCTTGGAAAGTAAGGAAATGTTATTTTATTTTAGAATGAGTTTCGGTTATTAATGGTCCCACATTTATGGGTTTCGAGGATAAGGTGATAAGGGTTCGAAATATACCCATAAAATAGGTTTTGGACATGTGTATGTCTTAGATTTTACATTATCTTTCCATTTTATTTAAATCGTTAAATAATGAGGTAATCGCTGCATCATCATGGTGTCATAAATAATTTAATTTATTTAATGTCTAAAAATTATAAAAAAACTATCATGATGTAGGAAATATTTTTAGCTTTCTAATGAATATTTATATTATGAAATATGATTTGTATTACCCCATGTAAAAATTAGTTTAGTAAAACATTTCATGTTTGTGTCATTTTTTACTTTAACTTTAAATAAAAGGCATAAATATCATTATCATACCCAAGTGGCTCTATGAGGTACCAAAAATAGACCCATGGGTTGTCTCGGTCGTCCATAACTCATTCAATAGGGCTAGGACAAGTGTCAATATATTTTCATTTTATTATAATATCATTTTTACCTTAAATTACACTAATTACCTTTAATCATGATTAATAAAACATAAATGTTACTATTCCCCAAAATTTATTTTAATCCCATTGAACCACATTTTACATAATAATAAAAATCATTTAAATTGGATTTTTGAGATTCAAAAAACAGAAGTGGTAATGTCCCATTTAAACGAAAAATCAAATTTTATAACCACCACTTTGTAGTTTCACTATTCATCAAAAATTGATGTTTTTCAGAAAAAAACCAAAACATCATCCTAGTTTATATTTGATATTCCGAATTCAAAAAAGAATTCCGTTTTACAAAATTCAAATCATATAAGTCACATTAATAAATTTAATAATTAATTCCCGCTGTCAAGACAAATAGCGCGTTTTTATGAAACAGTAAGTATCAAAAGACTGACACTAGTTTAAGTCCAATGTCAAAGTGAAATTGATTCCAATGACCACCATTGGATTAAATGGTAAAAATATATCCTAATTGCACTTAAAAACCAATTCAAAAGATTATCTAATCATCTTAATAAATTAGATTAAAAATAGGTTTTGAATTAAAATACAACATTTTACACTATTCATTAAAAAATGAACTTTATCGGAAAAAAATCAAAAATTCACACAAAGTAAATTTGAGATCATGATTCTAAAGAAGAGTTTTATTTGGTCCAATAGAAATTATAAGAGTGACCAAAACTATATTTAATGACAGTTCACCATCAAATGTTGATAAGTTGACCTTTCGTGAAAATTAGAGTATATAAGCCTAAAATTGAATTTTTTCGTATTTTAAACCTTTATCCTTTATTAAATAAATGTAAAAACTTTTAACAAACATATATAATCATATTTTAGTTATTACTATCCATTCCCGCCAGTACAATAGCAATGTGTTAATAACATTTAAAATAATATTATTTTATTACTAGTGTGCAACATACGATTTCAAAGAAACTCATTGTTGTGTATCGGGTACGCTATCGAACATAGAAACCCCTTTAAAGTAAAAATAATATTTAATTCACAAATATTAGTAAATATGAAAATGTATTATTATTTATTTACCTGGGATGTTACATCCTTCCCCACTTTTGGGAATTGCGTCCTCGCAATTTTATTCACTTATCAAAATAAGTGGGGGTATTTATCCCTCATAGAATTTTCAGATTCCCATGTTGCCTCTTCAATCATAAGGTTTTTCCAAAAAACATTTACCTAATGAATCACCGTATTCCGTAACACCTACTCCCTGTGGTCAAGAATCTGGACCAGTTTTTCCTCATAAGACAGGTCCTCTTCCAGCTGAACTACCTCTGGACTCCAAACATGAGATGGATCTGGCATATATTTTCTCAGCATCGAAACATGAAAAACATTGTGTACCTGAGATAAACTCGGAGGTAAATCCACTCAGTAAGTAACTGATCCAACTTTCTCCAGAATTTCATATGGTCCAATGAACCTTGGAATCATCTTTCCTTTCTAATCAAATCTCATCACACTTTTCCATGGTGAAACCTTGAGAAAAACATGATCACCTACCTTGAATGATAGATCCTTCCTCCAGTTATCTGCATAACTCTTCTGCCTACTCTGAGCTATTCTCATGTGTTTCTGAATAAACTGAACTTTTTTTTCCATCTCTTCTACCAATTCTGGTCCCATCAGCTTCCTTTCACCCACTTCATCCCAAAATGCTGGAGTTCGACACTGCTTCCCATATAATGCCCCAAATAGTGCCATCTGTATACTGGAATGAAAACCGTTATTATATGAAAATTCAACCAAAGAAAGATGTTGGTCCCAACTTCCCTGATAATCCATCAAACAAGATCGTAGAATATCCTCCAAGGTTTGAATTGTTCATTCTGACTGCCCATCTGATTGAGCATGAAAATCTCTACCAAAATTTAATTCAGTACCAAACGACTTCTGAAGGCCTTTCCAAGAGTTAGAAGTAAACCTGGGATCACGATCAGACACAATGGAGAGAGGAACTCCATGTAACCTGACTATCTCTTTAAGATACAAATGGGAAAGTTGATCTAGGGAAAAGGTATCTCGTATAGAAAGGAAATGAGCAGATTTAGTAAAGCGATCAACAATAACCCAGATTGCATTATTACCTCGAGATGTCCTCAGTAATCCCACAATGAAGTCCATGGATATATTCTCCCATTTCCACTCTGGCACTGGTAAAGGCTGAAGCATCCCTTTCGATACCTGCCGCTCTGCTTTAACCTACTGACAAGTCAAACACTTCACAGTAAAATCAACAATATCTCTTTTCATTCCATCCCACCAGTAATACTACCGCATATCTCTGTACATCTTAGTACTGCCAGGATGAATTGAAAACAGAGAACTATGAGCTTCAAATAAAAACTCTCTCTTCAACTGTGAATCACAAGGCACACACAATCTCTTCCCAAATCTCAAAACACAATCACTATCAATGTTGAATTCATGCAACTTACCTTTTTGAACCAGCTCAACCATTTTCTGCAACTCACTGTCTTGCTTCTGTGCTTGCTTGATTCTGTCTAGTATAGAATATGTCACTGATACCTCAAACAAAACAGAAGGACTTCCTACACCAACAACTTCTATGCCAAAGTTCATCAAATCCATAACCAAAGGATCCCTTTCCAAACGCTTCATTGCTAATGAAGCATTACTTTTTCGACTCAAAGCATCAGCCACTTTATTTTCTTTTCTCGGATGGTAGTGAATTGTACAATCATAATCCTTGATTAATTTCATCCATCTCTTCTGTCTCATGTTCAATTATTTTTGAGTGAATATATACTTTAAACTTTTGTGATCAGTATATATTTCACACTTTACTCAATACAAATGATGCCTTCAAATTTTTAAAACAAAAACAACAGTATCTAATTCCATATAATGTGTAGGGTAATTTACCTCATGAGTTTTCAACTGACGTGAAGCATAAGAAATTACCTGATCATTCTGCATAAGGACACAGCCAAGTCCCTTCAACGAAGCATCATTGTATATAACAAACTCACCATTCCTGGAAGGAAATGCCAAAATTGGAGCATTCACCAATCTTCTTTTCAACTCCTGAAAAAAATCATCACATTATTTTATCCAGATGAACTTAACACCCTTATGAGTTAGCTTAGTCATTGGACTAGATAACCGTGAAAAATTTTCAACAAACCTTCGGTAGTAACTTTCCAAACCAAGAAAACTACGGATCTCGGTTCCATTTGTGGGTATTGGCCATTCTTCGACAGCTTTTGTTTTAGCAAGATCAACAGTTATGCCATCTTTTGAAACAATGTGACCCAGGAAACAAATTTGTTGTAACCAAAACTCATACTTGCTGAATTTTACATGTAGTTTCTTTTATTTTAAGGTTCGTAAGATAACCCTTAAATGACTTTCATGCTCCTCTTTACTTTTAGAAAACACCAAAATATCATCAATGATAAAAATCACAAACTTATCCAAGAACTCATGGAAAAATCTATTCATAAGGTCCATGAATACAGCAGGTGCATTGGTTAACCCAAAAGGCATAACTACAAATTCATAATGGCCATATCTAGTTCGGAACGCAGTCTTCAGAACGTCTACTTCATTTACATTCAACTGATGGTACCCCGACCTCAAGTCAATCTTTGAAAAATACTGAGCTCCCTGGAGCGGATACCACTTCATTCGATGGCCCAACATCTGTTGATGTTGTTGCAAAAGAATTCCCCACCCCATTATGCTTGTAGTCTAGCTGCTTTCCCCCAGTCGAGTTCTTCGTTAGACACTCATTTGCATAATGACCCATTTAATTACACTTAAAACATCTTACCGCTGGATTTTCATTGCCTGCTTGATCATCTTCTTTACAGTTACGAGCAATATGACCAGACTTACCACACAGAAAGCACTTACCATACTTGGATAAACATTCTCCGGTATGCATTTTACCACACTTCTCACATGATGGATATTTGGTTTTCTTAACTCCATGCTTCTTTGGTGAATTATTCCCCTTTTCCTGCCAACTGGACCTCTTATTCTGTTGTTTTTCATAGACCAACTGATCATCGGCAAACTCCATTTCCACCTTCTCTGCATATCGAACAAGTTTTTCATAACTTTTGAACTCACGAGAAGCTAAAGCCCTTCGATACTTTGGCTTTAACCCTGAGTAAAAACGGTTTATTTTACTATCAATATCTCGTATGATGTTTGGAGCATACCTTGCCAATCGAGTGAACTTTTCTTCATAAGCTGCCACTAAGTCTTCCTCTTGCCTCAATTCCAAGAATTGCTTTTCCATCCTAAGTTGAACAGCCTTAGGAAAATACTTCTCAAGACACATACCTTTGAATTCGTCCCAGTGAAGATCCTCAATCTCATCACTATCCCTGATATTTTTTACCATCGACCACCACTGATCAGCTTCACCTTCAAAACGGTAAACAACAAGACTAACCTTTTGATGTTCTGAACACCCATGACATCAAAAATCTTCTCCAGTGCTTTAATCCACCCTTCATCTTGTACGAGGTTAGATAATCCTCTGAATGATGGGGGATGATGCCTCATGAAATGTTCCACCACTGACATGTTCCTCTGCGGTTGATCTGTCTAATCTCGTGCATGGATACCACCACCATTTATAGCCTGAGTCAACTGTGACATCACTACAACAAACTGTTCAGTTCCGATTCTGATCATCTCATGTTGCTGATTTGGAAGGTTGTCTTCCTCCTGATGTCGTCCCAACATAGCTTCTTTGTTTCCTCTGCAGAAAACCATTCTGAACATAGAAATATTTTAGGCGAAGCAACATGGTAATCTTAAAATGCTATATCATTTCAGTCATACAATAAATTAACTTATAATTTAACAATTTTCTTACTCCTAATGTCGTCTAAACTGACCTCTGATACCAACTATAAGTCCCCGACCTTAAACCTTACATAATATTGAATTATAGGAATAATTCACATTGAGGATCTTTTCAGGATTAGAGTTTTAGAGAATTAGAACATAAATATTACATCTCAAAATATTACAATGTAGACACCTCTACTAGGTTTCCATAGAATAAAAATAACTCTTAAAAAGAAACATGTCTACTTCTGTGTTTTATATAGCATGACATTCCCTTGATCCCATCCTTGACCCTATTCCACATTAAGTCCTGTGAAAAACATTTCAATGAAACTTGGGGTGAGCATAAAAAGCTCAGTAAGGGATACACAAATAATAAAAACTGTTAGTTTATCAAAACAAAAATTAAATCATGTATACTTTATCAAAGTAATACTTTTCACCTTTATGTAGTACTAAAAACTCTTCACAGAATAAAAGATAATTACTTACCCTTTTGTAACCAAAATATTACCATAAAACCCATATAAGGAACACATAACATATAAAGGTAACCTGGGACATAAAAATACTTAAGTTGAATAACCATACGGTCGACTTCCACACATGTCACTTAATGGAATAGCCATTCGACCAACTTCCATACATACTTAATGGAATAGCCATACGACCGACTTCCATACCCAATGCATTGGAGGTTATAACGTATCCACCCGTCCTGGTATACATGGAACCACCCCTCATATGATTTATCATGTAACCACCCATAAAATGTCCAAGTACCAATATAAAATCATAAAACATAAAAACAATATAATGTAATGATAAAATTTCCACATTTCAATCACAATATATCATTTAAATATATTGACATAATAGAATCCTTTATCAACACCATTTTCAAAACCAAAATACATAAAATAGTATATGGTATTTATTTTATTTTAAAAACATTACGGCTTGTTGAGGAAGACAAAGACCAAATAATACTCGCGGTGACGGAAAAGGTCATTGTCACTTCGTACGTTAAAAGAAACATTCCTTTTTGTCATTTTGTAAAACACTTCGTAGAAAAAGATTCCTTTTGTATAAAAGTAAATGTCAAAGGGTTTTATACACCGTATAAAATAATGTTGTGTATAAAATGAAATATACCTCAATGAAAGTAGATTGAGACGAAGTCCCTTACCTCGGGTCCGACTTGACTCGATCGTTCTTTAACATCCTGAATAATAAACATGAGTAAATTTCTATTTTCTTAAGAACCTTTTCAAGTTCATTATTCCTTTTATATAACTTATTTTCATGTTATAAACCTTATGTAACCATTTAAGTTAATAATGTTTGTTTGGTCGATATTTGGTTCTTAAGTCGAAAGTGGACTTCTTACAATTACATGTTGTTCATGTGGTCAAAGGTTCTTTATATACAGAATGACATTCCTGATTTGGATATCATATATATCATATATATCCAGAATATACATGTATTTATAATATTACATAATCATTTAGAGGTAAGAAATGAAATGCACCGTTCATGGAGACAGTAAGCTGTACATACGCTTGAATGCTACTTTCGTTTCTATGTCATATGAATGGAATTAAATCTAAATGAGAGGTATGTATATTTTAATTCCAGAATTATATTAATCATTTAGATGTAACTTACATCATATATATCCATTATATATATGTACTTATAATAGTACATTAAATTTGGGGATAAGAAAGGAAATGCACCGTTCATGGAGACGGTAAGCCGTACGTACGCATGAACGCTACTTTCATTTTTTTTCATATTTTAATGGAATGAAATAATAATGATATAGAGGTATATTATAATTCCAGTATAACATCATATATAATAACTTTAAATACATTCTTTATACATCCCACAAATGGCATTAACAAATGAAATCACTTTGAGGGGGCGGTAGTCCGCACTTCCTTAAATGAAGATATCACATTTACCCATAATGGAAACCATAAAGGTATGCCCAAAATGAAAAATACAGAAGTTTAAGGAAAACATAAACATATTATATATCATATATAAATATATTTACATCTTAATGGCCACCTTTTAAGGTGTTAGAAGAATATCGAACAATCATCGTTTCGTGAGGCAGAAATTCGCCATCCACGGAAACAGTATGTTCTTTAACCATTAGACGTAGGTGTGTGTAAGTGTAGATCGAATGTTTCTTATAAAAACATCCTAGTATATGGAAGATAGTGGAGTTTTTACAAAATAAATGAATAAAAAGAGTTTAGGGGGTTGGAGAATCGAAATAAAACAAAAGGACTCAAGTGAAGACATTACCTTATAATCGGGTAACTCCCTTTGGTTTGAGCTCAAAGGCTTCCTTGGGAAGACTTCTGCCCAAAGTGAGGCTTCAAGGAGTTATAGAGGGATTTGGAGAGGCAAAATGAGCAGGGGTTGGTCGAGCCAAAGGCTTTGGAAGTGTGGGTAAAGAGGTAGAGGTGGGGGCCTTTTATAAGAGGAGAGGAGGGGCACTCATGGAAAGTAAGGAAATGTTAATTTATTTTAGAATGATTTTCGGTTATTAATGGTCCCAGATTGATGTGTTTCGAGGATAAGGTGATAAGGGTTCGAAATCTACCCATCCAATAGGTTTTTGGACATGTGTAGGTATTAGATTTTACATTATCTTTGCATTTTATTTAAATCGTTAAATAATGAGGTCATCGTTGCATCATCATGGTGTCATAAATAATTTAATTTATTTAATGTATAAAAATTATAAAAAAAATATCATGATGTAGGAAATATTTCTCGATTTATAATGAATATTTGTAGTAATAAATATGATTTGTATAACCCCATGTAAAAATTGGATTAGTAAAACATCTCATGTTTGTGTCATTTTTACTTTAACTTTAAATAAAAGGCATAAATGTCATTATCATACCCAAGTGGCTCTATGGGGTACCAAAAATAAACCCATGGGTTGTCTTGGTCGTCCATAACTCATCCAATAGGGTTAGGACAAGTGTCAAGATATTTTCATTTTATTATAATATCATTTTTACCATATATTACACTAATTACCTTTTACTGTGATTAATAAAACATAAAAGTTACTATTCACCAAAATTTATTTTAATCCCATTGAACCACATTTTACTTAAAAATGAAAATAATGTAAATTGTATTTTTTAGATTCAAAACACAAAAGTGGTAAAGTCCCATTTAATCGAAAAATCAAATTTTGTAACCAACACTTTGCGGTTTCACTATTCATCAAAAATTGATGTTTTTCCGAAAAAAATCAAAAACATCACCCAAAGCTATATTTGATAATCCGAATTCAAAAATGAAGTCCATTTTACAAAATTCAAATCATATAAGTCAAATTAATTAATTTAATAATTAATTCCCACTGTCAAGACATATAGCGTGTTTTTATGAAACAGTTAGTATCAAAAGACTGACACTAGTTTAAGTCCAACTTCAAAGTGAAATTGATTCCAATGACCACCATTGGTTTAAATGGTAAAAATATATCCTAAATGCACTTAAAAATGAATTCAAAAGATTATCTAATCATCTAAATAAATTAGATTAAAAAGAGGTTTTGAATTAAAATACATCATTTTACACTATTCATTAAAAAATGAACTTTATCGGAAAAATACCAAATATTCACACAAAGTAAATTTGATGTCCCGATCCTAAAGAAGAGTTTTATTTGGTCCAATAGAAAGTATAAGAGTGACCAGAACTATATTTAATGATGGTTCACCATCAAATGTTGATAAGTTGACCTTTCGTAAAAATTAGAGTATATAAGCCTAAAATTGAATTCTTTTCGTATTTTAAGCCTTTATCCCTTATTAGATAAATGTAAAAACATTTAACAAACATATATAATGATATTTTAGTTATTTCTATCCATTCCCGCAATTACAACGGCTACGTGTTAACTAACATTTAAAATAATATTATTTTATTACTAGTGGGCAACGTACGATTTCAAAGAAACTCTTTGTTGCGTATCAGGTACGCTATCGAACATAGAAACCCCTTTAAAGTAAAATTAATATTTAATTCGCAAATATTAATAAATATGAAAATGTATTATTCTTTATTTACCTGGGATGTTACAATGATACCTCTATCCCTTGTTTTGATAAATTTTCTTCCAACAACAAATCCTTAATAGACGAGGTCATCAAATCTTCTTTATGAATTAATTCACAGTTATCATTTCATTTTATAATATTAATTATAAAACTAAAATTAATATTATGAGTATTATTTAAAATGTTCCTATAGACCAATGGTCATAATTGAACAATGGACACATAAAAGATGAAAACCAGTTGACACATTTCAATTATACTCACATTACTAAAGATGGGATATCGCTTTTTAGTACAAAATAAAATTAAACACATTTTTAGGAAAAAATAATATAAAAAATGTTCATATTATTATTATGTTACATGAAATAAGATAAACTACATATGTAGAATTCAAAAACTCAAAAAGAATTGTCTCCTTAAGATTTTTTTATTAAAATGATTAAATATATATGAATCTTTTAATTCAGCTATTTTATAAAAATTATATGATTCTTAACAAAATCTTGATACAATGAGGTCATCACTACCAAAATAATTAAAGGGATCTATAAATCTGACATGAAATTTATAGAGTTCATTCTTCCATAGGAATTTACTGAGGGAAAATTCGAATATAAGTGTGGTTGTTGATCCACCCCACAAATTTTTATATTATATTATATTTTTATGAAAATTATAATAAAAGGAATTATATGTCTAATTATTTAGCCAATTATTGTATTCATTCACACATAAATTTCATTGGATAGTATCCCGAAAATAAATACATTTATATTCAACATAAAATATTTTTTAGTATATGTTATATATTTTTAATGTGAGAAAAGGATGATAAATAAAAAAATTTAATTTCACATGGTTGTAATTGTATATCAATTATCATAATATTTCATGGTTTTTGATAATATATTTATATTATACTATGTATGGTCTCATATAATGATTAAAAGTGTACACATGAGTTATTTTAGTCCCTTGTTTTTATAACTACAATAATAAATTATATCAAATATAATTCCTTGAATGGGGTTATTGATATAGATAGGGTTATTAAAATAAATAAATACACATTACATGAGGATATAAAATTACATTACATGTGGAACACTATATAGTTATACCTATAATAAAAAATACAAAATATTGAGTCCAAAGGTGTGTTTTTTATGTTGTTGATTATACGGGGGTTTTACATAATCGATATTGGATTTAGCCTCATGAATAATGTGGTTATATTTTTCCTTGAATAAAAATAGACTAACTATTTTCATTGTCATGAATAGTTGAATTTGTTATGAATTTCTCTGCCTTAAACAGGATTGATATTCAATGTATCAATAAAAAATTTTCTATCAACATGAAATAATTTTTAATTGATGACTTTTCATATCAATGATTGACTTTTTATATGTATTATATTTATTCTCAATGAATCTCATATATATATTTTAAGATTATAAAACACATTTTCGGATATATATATGGTGGGCATTAAAATAGAAAGATATTTGTGCTTAGTAGAGATCATGTTAGATTCCATTATAATTAGAGTTTCAATGAAAATATTAAAGAGGATTCTATTACAATATAGTTACGAATTTGTAATTAATATTAATTTTCACCATTTTGAACGATCATAGGTTAACACATAAGGATTTGTTTTCATAAGGATTGTATTTTATTATAAAAGGTTATTAATAAATGTTCTATAATTTATAGGATAACTTTATCTAAATTAGCCTGCACGTTATTTGACTTGTTATTTTCATTTTCCCACACTCTTTTGGAAAAATTAGTATAGTAAACATAATTATACATAAATATATCTAGATAGAAAAAATATATCATGTATGATAGAATTAAATATATTAAAAAATACCAATGATAAGTGAGATATATAATATATTATATTGTAATATTTTTTTCAATCATATTTTCATTATAGATTATTTCAAATTTATTTTATTTATCAATTAATAATGAGGATTATATTTAATTCACTACATCTATAATATGAAATAATAATTAAGTAAGGGGATTGGGATATGTTATAAATTATTGTTTATTAATTAAATAGGAAAAATATTGGTCATGTGTGATAAAATTCCTAACCCAAAGAGGATTCATCATTCAATTAATATGGGTAATATGTTATGAGTCATACTCAATATCAGAATTTCCAGCTTATCTTTTTTTAAACATGAATCACAAAAATTATCGTGTCCTTTATCTTCCATTCAAGTGGGGGTGAGATAATTTCCTTATTCTAAAGTAATTTATTAAAAAAATTCATCATTCAATTTATATTCAATCAACAGAGTTATAAAAAAACATGTTGGATATTCATCACGTTCAATGTTAATATTTTCATTTATCAATGAATCAATAAAAATAATTGATGTCTACTAATAATTTATGTAAAAAATTCTATATTATCATTCATGGAGATTAAATGATTTTTATCCATTTTTGAAACCATTTTTCATATAGGTTTTCATATAAACTAATAAATGGACAGGGAGGGGATCCATAATGTTACGAAGAATTTATTTTTTATGTAGATGAAAGAGTCCAATTCTCCTTAATATCATTTAAAATTAATAATAAAAATAATAAATTAAAAAATTTATCATATTACATTAAATATTAATTACTCTTATACATTCGCATATCTTCATCTCATATTCTCAAGGAAAAAAATATTTTACACTAATAGCCTATTTATTAATGTAACCATTTTTCATGATTTTGGGAATTTAAAAAATTATCCACATGAAAATTTTATATATATATATAATTATTTTGAATAACTATTAAATTTGGAATCAAACAATTTAACGTCATGTGTATTCTAAAATTTTTCATTAATATCTAAAATAAATAAATTTATTATTTAATGATATTTTTAAAATCATTTCATTCATTGAATATATGAATTTCAGATTATGCGTGATTCAAAATCTATCGAATTAATATTTTTTATCATCCATAAATGTGTAAATTTAGTTAATGATATGGCCTAGTCAATGGTTGAACCACATCTACAAAGTGGAAGAGTTATTTTAGATCTATTTGTGATAATGTATATTGTATAAAGAAAAATAAAAAAATATTATTCCAAATTGGTTGGGTATTCATAGGTGATGATGATGTTCCAATAAAAGTAATAGATGTACTGATGAGATAGGGTTGTATCAATGTTATTCAATTTATATAAAAATTTTCTATTTTCTTGTAGATCTTATTATATTAATACATTTACTATTATTTTTTTATACAATGGGAAATATAATATAATGATAGGGATCATGAATAAAAATGTTCTCAAGACATAGAATATTACAAACCACCATAGAATAGAAATATTTTTTAATATCTAGTCTCATTCAATTCATATATAATCAGTTATTATAAAAAATAAATTACAATACCTGTAATGGTATCATCCTTATATTCTTGAAAAAAGGACTCTATATTGTTCAAAAATTATCTATATATATTGTACATAATAATTAATCTGAAAAATTAATGATATTTATTTACACATCTGGATTTTAAAATATCAATGAAAATTTACTATTTTATATAATGACTAGATACATAAAATTCTATCATAAATTAAAATTTTATTTCATTAATAAGGTTTAACAATATTGAAAACAATATTATGAGGGCCACAAATTTTTTTTAGGAATTCCCAATGTGATCCACAACGAGAAAATATAAGACAAGTTCAAAAAAATGTATCACTATTAATGAATTATATATAAATGTTGTATGAATGTGTTTTATTATTATTAGAAAAATTCGGGACAATTATTATAAAGAAACCATTTCTCAATCTGATGGGGTGGTGGTGAGAACCTACTATCACGAATATAGAATTTATTACATTTGGATCATTAGATAAACTTTTATTTTACATTTGATTGAATTTTGGAATTAAAAAAACATAATTTTTGGGTATAGGTCATATAATGGGGAAAATATTTCCATTATCATCTATTTGGTTTAATTTTGAGCCAAAAATATACAATTGGATAAAAAATAATTTATTTTTGGATTTGATAATAGAATAATGTCATTCTAAATATAATAATAATCCTTTTAAATAAAGGATATTTTTTCTTTTTAATACAATGAATGTCTTCCTAAATATAATTACGTTATCCCTTTATTAGTCATCCATTCCCTTTTGATGTCTTGTGTAAATTTTATGGCTATAGATAGTGTATTATTAAATAATCTTATTCAAGTGTCCTTATAATTTCATTTACATGTCCTATAAATAATGTATATATTAGTTTTTAATCCCATATATTATTTTTGATATGTATTTCATTCACATTATCATTATGAATAACGGTTTACATTTTTTCAAAATATGGTGTTCACTAGGACTAGTCCATTGAAATCATAGATAATGTATTGTCCTATAAGATGGAATGTTGTTTTCACATAACATTATTTGGTGTGATATATTCCAAATCAAAGACAAATTTTTTTATTTATGATATATTTTTAAATAATTTCCATATCCTAGTGTAGGATTTGTAACTCATGATCCTATTATATGATTGAAACCATTTAGTTATTTAAACACCACTAGGTTTTTTCTCATTTTTTATTAGGAAAAATAATTTTGTATAACATTTACCATGTGAAATATAAAACATTTTTTTCATCTTGGGAGTTGTTTATTATTTTGGAGATGGTATTGACCCACATAAATGATTCCCATGTGTACTGTAACACACAAAGTTTCCACGGTATGTTTTCCTTCGAATAATGTAGTAGCTTTCATCATACACAACAAAGAGTTTTGGCACACCACGACCAATGGGACTACCCATTATGAATAGTAATACAAAATTGTTGGAATTTTATAAATTTTATTTTTCACAATTGAATTCATTTTTGGATTCAGAATATCAAAATTAGCTTAGGGATAATTTCTATAATTTTTATGAGAACTGTTACTTTTTAATGAATAGTTAAAAACACAGCGTTATTGTTTAAAACTGACATTTTATTTAAATAATTAGTTATTTTATTTTAATTAATTTTATGGAAAATTAGATACATAATACCCATATAGTTTCAATTTTATTATTTGGAGTCATTTTATAATATGTTTATATATATATAATTTTATTGAACTTTTTACCAACTTTTACCAACCAACTAAGAGAAATTAACAATTTGCATATAAAATAATTTTACCGTTTCTCTGATTTAAATTTCAAAAATATGGGAGACATGGATAATATCAGTAAATAAATTTTTTTTCAATAAGATAAAAATAATATTTGGTGAATAGTATCTTTTGAATTTTATTTATCACGGTTATAAATAAATAGCGTAATTAAGGGGAAAATGATCTTATAATTACACTAAAACATGTCCTAATTCTATTTGATAAGTTTAATTCGGCCAAAAACAACCTTAGGAATAAAATATGATCCTATTTTGTCCACTTGGATTAGATTTTGACACTTATTATTATTTTATTTAATGAAGAGTTAAAAGAGTTATATTCAATATTTAATAGCTTAACCATTTTTAATATAGGGATACACAAAATATAAATTCGACTATAACTATTCATTATAAATATAAAAATATTTCCAACATAATGGTATTTTAATTTGATATTTTAGACATTAACTAATTTAATTTATTTATGACACAATGATGATGCAGTAATTATATTAATAATGAAATATTAAAATAATTGATATTATAAATTTCCAAGAAAACTTAAATTGAGACTTTTGAAGAATTACAGAAAATATCTATATTAATATGTCATCTGAGAGAAGATTAAATAAATATTATTCTAAGTGAAAATCTTTTTATGGCTTTCAAAAAAATCAAATACTAAATATTGTCAAAATTGACATAATTGTGTTTTAAAAAAATACTATATTATTAAATGATATATTAATCCAAAGAATATAAGGATCGGCCAAAAGACTTAGATAAGGTTTTATATATTAATAGTGAACCAATTTTAGTTCTCTTAGGTTTTTATAGTAATTTTATTAACCATATAATATAAAAAAAAGAGAAATAGTAAGTGAAAGACTATTTAACTAAGAGTTAAATCTAAAAGATAAGGTTAATATGGTGTCATAAACTTGTCTAAATTTAACCAATCAAAACCTTAAACTCAAAATAAATCATTTTTTATCCATTAGAAATAGAAAATGATTTTATTCTAAAATAATATTTCAATCTTTTCCTAAGGTGACCCTCACATCTCTTATTAATGGGTACGCCCCCTTCTCTTAATTTCACACCTCCATATCCGTTTGTCTTAGCCATCCCCTACCCAAATATCCCCAAATCTATACCCCTTTTATCCTAGAGTCCTTAAATTTATCAGAATTCCAACCAAAGAGACCTTTTGGTCAACTCAAAAGGAAAAACCCGAAGAATAGGTAATAATTTCACCACCCTTTTTCATGTTCTTTTTTTCTTCCACTTCTTTCTAATTTTTTATTTACATACAAAAATAATAACTCTAGTACCTTCTATATACTGTGATGTTATTATAAATATGGTACAACCATATTCTTTATTCTATCCTTCCTATTAATGTCATAGTCGTCGTACGTGCATATATACGACTTACCATCTCCATGTCGTGGTGTAGTTTGTTATTCAAACACTTCATTATTTAGATTGGTATAATAATGAGTATAAAAAACATAAATAATAAATATAACATGTTAATGATTCTGTATATATGATATACCATACAATTACAAACAATTTACTCATCAATATAATGATATTGTCACTCGTTCGTACGTACGGATTACCGTCTCCAGGATTGGGATAACATTCATTTCCCAATAGTAATCATTCAAGAATAATTTTCATTTTATGAATAAAAATAATGTATATGAACATAATATAATTCTTTATATGAATCAAATACGTCCTATACGCAATAAACATAGCTTACATAACCAAGTATATAACAGAAAATGAATCAGTTAACACCCAAAACGATGATACTACTAAACAATTATTAACATAGCAATATTGGAAGATCATATATGATAACATATTTATGTATATGATTCTTTTATAATTTAATATAAATTATTTAACTATTATATATAAGGTTAACGTACCCTCGACCTAGGAAACGTACATGGTAATGGTAAATTCTACAATGTCATTACTTATATGATGTTGTAAATACGTAAGTTTCTACTGGGATGTATTTATCATCCACTTACATGTTTTTATAAAAATGTAATTCAAATAATTTATACTATTTACTACAATATTTATTTAATTAATTTATAACATTATTTGACAACATATGTTTTGAAATGAATCTTTCTGTCGTTTTCCAAACAATGTACTTTACGACCTTCCTAACAATGTTATGGTAAGAATTCCTTTTTTTACTTGTACCAAGGGTGTAGTTATTTTCCGCCATTATAACATCATTGAAAATTCCCATACAAGCTTATAATTTTTTTTCTAAATAAATGTTTTCTTTTATAATTATATGACTTTTAAATGATTTTAGAATAGAGAGAGAAATTTCTATACAAAAAGATTTGAGTTCATCTATGTTGACATCCTTTGATTGATTTTTAAGCTTTTTTGAAGTTGATTTATTATGATACAAGTCTTCCATATTGTATTGAAGGTTTTGAAATATGTTTGACTATGGATGTTTTATTTTTACACCATTCAGGGTTTATGGATAAAGTATTGACATATCATATGCTAGTTTTCATAAGAATATTTATCTTATATTTAATCATTTTCATTTGAGGAATGCATTGGAATTATTATGTGATTGGTGGAGCCCGCTATAGCTTCTCGATGCATCGGTAAGTCTCATGAGCCAAACTAGTGTCTTGGCATAGGGCCTTGAGAAATTTTTTTTGTAGTCTTGGAACACGGCCTCGAATATGTGGTTATGAAGTCTATCATTATGCATTCCATCATTATGAAAGTGGCTATTGATATTGCATGTGATTATTTGAATAGTAGAATATCTATGTGAATAAGTAAATGGAATTATTTGATATTATCTTTTCCATATTATGATGAAGATTATGTTTAAAAGGATTTTGTTTTAGTCTTGTACATTACCTTGAATGATTATGCTAATTTATGAAGGTTTTTGCTATATTTGTATCCTTACTAAGCATCTGAGCTCACAACTTTCTATGTTTTATTTTCCCAGGATGTTAATATGTATTTTATGGTTGACCCGCAGGGATAGACTAATGATATATGTGTATTAAAAAAAGGTACAAAATATTGTTGATGTTTTTATTTCATGATTTAATTTAAAACATATGAATGTATCTATAACTTCCAAGGCATCTAAACTGATCGGTCTTTCGGGACATGATTCCTTGTATCATATCAATGTTTTGTAATAATGCATCGAATTTGGGTAACTAGGTTCAGGGCATTACATATACATTGGGAATATGAATCCAAACCCATGTAGTTTTATATAATGAAGAACTATAAAATAAAATTTTGTTTTATGATCGATGATGCATTCTACATTTATATATAATATTGATAATCATACACTATATAATATTGTATTCAATATTGTATTTATTTTTAAAGGGGTTCAATAATTGGGGAATGAGTAGGGATTGATCATTGGGTATACCCTGACATGATTAACTAGTGATATGTACCTTTGATTTAATGTTTAATGGGAAAAGATATCCTTTTGAGAGGGACAAAATATGGAAGGGGAATATAGCTAAAAAGGAAGGATATAAGTGAGTAACATAATTATACAAATTTAATTATCATCGTATATCAATTAAATTTTATCATACATTATCACATAAATAAACAAAAAAAAGTAGAAGATCAACCACAATGTATGAGAGAATATAATTAGAATTTAATTGTGTTTAAACACTTAGGTCACCATGAAATTCGTTGCCTAGTATGTGAGTATACTAATACTATATTTCAAGGATTTTTCATAGAATGAGGACAATATATGGGATCCTTTATGAGTGTATCGAATAATGAAATATATTGAATTTTATAGGGAATACATGTGATATGATTCTCATATATGGGAAAAAAATGAATTTTTTGTCAAGATGTAATTGTAGAACTGAGAGAAATATATAAACTCATATTAAATGGAGAGATCATGAAGTGTACATAGATTCAAGGTAAATAATTAAATCCAAAATTAGAATATCTAAATATGATAAATATGTGGGTAACAAAAATTTATGTTTCCTTGAATTATCTAAATTTCATTGTTACTTTGGTGAAGGAATATATATTTCGGGATTCAAACTATTATGAAGCTCAATTATGATTATTCAAAGATGAGTATCATGTTTTAACTAATGGTACATAATGAAACAAAATGAAGGAATCATAACATATAGAATATTATGGAATAAATTCTGATGGAACTTGGAATGAATAAATATGATAAGGAATCCACTAGAATGAATCTTAATATGAAGAGATGTTCTAAATGTGAAGGGAGAATATCCACCCATGGTACTCAATGTTCGGGATGGGTATTACACTAGGAAGTATTCCTGTTCATTATAACCCCGAGAAATATATAGAATTGATGTGATAATTTGGGAAAAAAATATCTTCCACACTGATGTGTATAGTTCAATTCAATAACCCAAATGATGGTCGAGAAGGATATGGGAATATAAACATAAATATATATATTATTATTTCATTATATTTTTTCATCCAAAAAGTAGATATGGATGAAGGTATCTCATTGTTTCATGAGGATTATCTTGAGTCACTATTAGTACTGTGTGGATGGGTTCCCATTAATGAGACATTTCTTAATATCTTCTTTCCAATAGTTATGGCTTGAAAAGATACTTATCAGTAATTATATATATATAATGTGTTTATCCCTAGTGAGGGATTATGAATATTAATAGCCATATTGAGTGAATATATAATCTAAATTCACCTAAATATTCCCTAGTGTAGGGATCAGTGAATATACTAAATACATCCCAGTAGGGGACAAGATGAAAAGGTTGTTCTTTACAATATTTCCACTTATTAGTAGGTTGGGTGATGTCCTAAATCGAAAAAATCATAGGTGCCAAAAAATATCCCCTTAACAAGGAACTAGGATAAGAATTATCTTAGTAGGTGAAATGGGGAGAATTATCACCCTCTTGGTGACTCACCCAAATGATGTTTTTCACTAGTGGTGAATCACCTTGTTGTTACCTCTCCCATGTGAGGAATCACCTATATAGAAGATCACATATGTGGAAGATCACCCAAGTGGGAGATTGCCCCTGTGGAAGATCACTCAAGTGGAATATCTCCTAGATGGTGATGTAAATAGATCATGGATATTGAATCTATAGGGAGACATGATCTCCTACCTCTCTCAGTTATATTTTTTGGTATTTTTATCCCCCAAAATC
The DNA here is from genome assembly GCA_963277665.1 of Viscum album. NCBI lineage: Eukaryota > Viridiplantae > Streptophyta > Magnoliopsida > Santalales > Viscaceae > Viscum > Viscum album. The sequence goes on along the minus strand of OY728151.1, from coordinate 1,442,185,929 downwards.
ATAGGTGGGGGATCTAATTAATGATTATGTCTAGGAACTCGTAGAGGTGGATATTTTTTTGGATAATTGTACTTCTTAGGGGACATATATAATGTATACTAGGTAGTAAGAGGACACTTGGGAGATGTAAGATGAGTAACAAATGGATTAAATGCGTAATGGATCTAGGTGAAGGTGTAAAAATTACATTCCAATATTCAAGGAACTTATCAAGGGATCTATAATTAATTAATTCTATTTTTCCATTAAAATATAAAAATGAAAAGTGAATTACACCTATAAATATGATGTATTCACCCTATATGTAATACTTAATATTTTATTAATATTACAAAAGACCCTAATAATAATTTTTCGACTTTGATACACATTCATGATAATTTGGTGAATGTCACTAACTCTCTCATAGGGATGTTCTCACCACTATATTATATAATTAAAGAAATATTAGGAATTTCCATCCCTCAATTTGTGAGTATCCATAAAAGTAATTGAAATACCATTTCCCTCTCCCTTAGGAATTGATATACTATTCTAAAAAAATCAATTTTTATTGTTTAATAGAGGTTGACATCATTTTTATTTTGAGAAGTGTATGGATTAAATTTTTCAATTCTAGCACATTCACCTACTGTATCACCAGGGTCCCAATATTTTATCAATTTGTTACAGCAAGATATAATACAAATTATCAAGAAATTATTATAAAATACAACCAATCCACCCATTTTAGCAATATTAATCTCTTTTTTTCAGACAAAGATCTAAATAAAAAATTCTCTATGTTCCAATTCAAAACAATAGTTATCTTTTGGAACCAAAGAATTCACAAAAAAACAATATCTAATTTTTTAATCAAAACAGATGACTTGAAATATACTCTATTTCTCTTATCCATTAGAATATTATTTTAGTAAAACCACATTTGAGGAGGTTCATTATTCTTGATGCACAAAAAAAAAGAGGGTTTCTAGGTCATAGCATGTCGATATAATCCAATTCATAAATTAATTATTATAGAAATATAATTTCCAAGGTCTCATTACATGATTGAATTTCATTTTTTTTCTCTATAATGGATCCCCAAAACACCTTTTCACCAATTCACGCAAGGCATAAACCAAAATTTAAAGTTTTTCCTAACTCCCAAGTCGACATGACCGAACTATTTGATTCAAACATATTACAATGTATTACATGTAGGTTCATTAAATATAACTTTAAATAACACAAAAAAATATAGTTATATTTATTTTGGATTATGGACACATAAAAAAATATTTTACAAACATTATTCACTAGAAAACAAAAATATTCTGCACACTTATTACTATTTTACACATTTCAATATAACACTATTCAATATTACATGGGTAATATAATCACAAGAAAGTATCAGATTATATGACCATTGAGGTTGAAAATTATAAATAATAAAATAATGTCATTATAATGAAAATATGATCATGATGGTATGATAAAATAGTCATGGTGAATTGTAATTACTTATGTTAAACCTTCATAATTAAAATTGATCCAAAATCTTAAATGAAAGAATAAATAATTTGGAGTAGTATATTAAATTATGAAAATGTGAGTGGAATCATGAGTCCATAATCATTATCCATTATATACGAACATTACAACAATAATTTTTCATATACTTTCCCATAAAAAATCATATATTATGTCAAGGATCATGAATAAGTCCAACATCAAATAGCTGAAAGGGTCCCTTAGTGAGTGGAGTTCACTCCCAAATCACACTTATCTTCTCATGAGATAAAAAGAATTAACAAATGCATTATAGGGGTTTGTAATTTTGGGCTCACCCATCACATCATGGATTCTATCTATTGATGGTTAGGTTTTAGTCACTATTATCAGTATTCTAATTATATAAAAAACAAAACCCAATTCATTTTAGGGCTATATAAATTTTTCCTAACCAATCACATAATTAGAAACCACACAAGTCTGTGTAACATTAATATGAAAACAATATTAATTACTCTATATATTCATTAGTCTATTTGAATGAAAAATATTTCATATTGATTTCCACAACACATGACTACATTACCTATTGATAAGTATGGTTGATGGTATCATCACCACATATTCCCAATGAAGAATAAGATTTCGTAATGGATGCAAAGGAATATGAAAAATGTATTTATATATGTTTTAACAATTACTTACAAAAAAATAAGGAAAAATATGATTTAAATTCTACTGAAATTCATTTTTAAGTTAAATAAATTTTAAGTCAATGAAATAATATTTACATTTAAAAAAATATGAAAAATTTTACAAGAACCTTTAAGGTGAAAAAGAAATAAATAATGGGTGATTGGGAAATGGTGGAAAGAAATAAAAATAATGAATGTTATTAAAAAATTAATGAAATACATGTAAATATAATATCATTGAAATTGAATAAACTTTAATAATTTTACCTTTGATATTCTATAACGATTGTAAAATTTAATAAATAATTTAATTATGAAATCATAGGAGCATATAGAAGTGAAGAGAAGACAATATAAGGAAAATGTACCAAGATTATAAATAATCATGATAACAAATAACAAATAAGGGGGAGCCACATATGACCATACTTTTTATAACTTCTTAACATTAAATCCACTCTACAAGGGCACCACGATGCGGGGTCACATGGCCTCACGCACACCACTCAATACCCAAGTTGTTGTCAAATAGTATAATGGGTGTAAATGAGGTTCCATGGGGAGACAATACCCTCTTATCATTGTAAAACCCGAGACTATTATGAGATATAATTTGTTTTTAATTCATCAAAGGAATCTTTCACTACACACAACACTATATTGGCTTGCTTTACACGTAATCGCGGCCTTCCTCAATTGCTTGCGTCGTGCGCAATATCGAGTTTCACTAAACAATGATATGCTATTAAAATATTATTAAAACTAGCCATTATGAATAGTAATAACCACTTTTTGAAATTTTATAAATTTTATTTTTCAAAATGGACTTCATTTTTGGATTTGGAATATCGAAATTAGCCTAGGGTGAAATTTTGGTATTTTTCTGAAAACATTCAATTTTTAATGAATAGTGAAACCACTAAGTGGTAGTTAAAAAAACTGAATTTTTCCTAAAACATAATTTTACCGCTTCTGTGAGTGTAATTTCTAAAATAGAGAGACACGGTTAATATCAAGGACTAAAATGTGGTTCAATGAGATGAAAATAATTTTTGGTGAATAGTAACTTTTTACTTTTTATTACCACGGTTCAAAGTAAATTGGGTAATTAAGGATAAAAGTGTTATTATTATTACCCTAAAACATGTCTTAATTCTATTGGATAAGTTTAATTCGACCAAAAACAACCTTATGAATAAAATATGACCATTTAGGCCCACTTTGATTAGATTAGGACATTTATTATTAATTTATTTAAAGAAGGGTTAAAATAGTTAAAATCAAAGTTTAATAAGTAAATCATTTCTAATATGGAGTTATACATAAGATAAATTCGACTATATATATTCATTATAAAGATAAAAAGATTCACAACATAATGGTATTTTATTTATAATTTTTAGACATTAAATAATTTAATTTATTTATGACACAACGATGATGCAATAATTATCTTCTTAATGAAATATTGACATAATTGATGTTATAAATACCCAAATAAATCTAATTTGAGACTTTTAATGAATTCCACTAATTTTCTAGGTTAATATGACATATTAGTATTTATTTAATTAGATTTTTTCGAACTAATAATTCTGTTATGATTTTCAAAAAAATCAATTACTAAATTGTGTCAAAATTGACATAAAATAGTTTTTAAAACAAATATTATATTATTAATTGTTATTTTATTCCTAAAAATCTATGGTTCGGAAAAATGACTTATATAATGTTATATATATTAATAATAAACAACTTGGGGTTCTTTTGGCTTGATATAGTATGTTTATTAACCTTATAGTGTAAGAAAACAAGAAGGCACGGTAAAAGTTAAATTATCTATCTTAAAGTTAAATCTAAATAATAAGGTTAAAATTGATACCTAAACGTGTATAATTTCTATTGGATGAGATAATTTCGACTATACCCACCTTATCTTAGAAATATATCAATTTGGAGCAATTAAAAACCGAATTTGACTTTATAATCAATTAATAGTTTTAGTTATTCCAAAGGTGCCCCTCTCCTCCCTTATAAAAGGGCACCTCCTCCCCCTCTTCCTCACACCACATTGATCCTTAAAGCTCGGCCCACCCCTGCCAATTTCTTCTCTACACTTCCCTAGAGACATCCTAGAGGTCCTGGTCTTCTTCAAAGACCAATTTTAGTGCCCTAAAAGGAGGTCTCAAAGAAGCACTTCAAAGAAGAGGTAATGTCCTTTACCGATTCTTTCATCTTTATTTCTTCTTCCACTTCATCTTCATTAGTTGTTTCATTATGAAGTAATAAAATCAGTATCACTCATATAATTATATGTTATTATATGTATGAAACAACCCTATTTCACCATCTATCCATCCTACAGAAAATGAAATCACCGCGCGTGCGTACGTACGGAATACCATCTCCACGCCGTGGTGTAATCTATTTTCAACCACCACCTTACTTGGATTGGTATAATGGTGTAAATAATTACAATATATGATTATTATAAAGTGATATTGATTTAGAAATAGTATAAATACACTCCAATACAATTCCACGATCATGGGAACGATATCATCGCTCGTGCGTACGTACGGAATACCGTCTCCACGATGTGATGCGATTCGTTCTACATGATCTTAATTGCATAATGATTATATAAATGAGTTGAATGAATAAATATGATATATAGTACATTAATACCATTCTTTAAATGATGTATCTATAACCTAAAGAGAATAATAAAAATTTATTCGACAAAACACGCATAAGAACAAAAAGTTATAAACACCCGAATAACAAGTAGAAATGAAATATTACTACTAAGAAGCTAAGAATATGACCATATATGATATCATAACAATAATTATGATTCTGGAATAAGTCAATAACATTATTTAAATCATTATACAGGAGGTTCGGACACTTTTGAAGCAAATCGGACCTAAGGTAAGGGAAAATATCACAATCTCATTTTTATCCGAGATTGTTTATACTTTGGTATTTACTGGGGTGTATTTTATCATCCACATCCATGTTTACTCAATATGTAATATTGTTTCCATCCACCTACAAATTTTGAAATCCAATTTTACCCTTCGGTGAGTTTTTAGTAACAGATATGAAAGGAATCTTTTGTCGTTCTTCGTACGAGGTAGTTTTTGACTTTTCTGACAAAATTATGACAAGAATGTTTTTTTTAACTTATACAGCATGAATGGATTTTTAAAAAATTATTTCCAAGATTCTTAATTTACAAGTTTTCAAGATAACTTTTAATCAACTTCTTTTAGATTAAAATTTTATGACATGTTAAGAAAGGAAAATGTTTTTGATGTAGAAAGGATATTTTCCTCAAGAATGGAGTTCAAGTGTTTTATCAAAATTATTTTCAATCTAAGATAATATAGGGTTCTGTTTATATCCCTATTATTACATTTATTTGATTATATTGTGATGTAATTATTTTTATGAATTCCTTTATCTTATATTAATTGTATTATGATGTCATGATGTTTAAGAATCCCATTTTTATTACATGGCTTATGATATGATGTATGGTTTATGATTTTGTGGAAAACATAAGAATGGTATCATTATGAGATGGGTGGGACCTATATCTCTCTCCAATACATTGGGTAATGATTTTATATCTCATGAGATAGACATGGCTGAAACGTCAGGTTAAACCGGTTCAGTGAAACAGGACTGAAACGAGGAGTGAACTCGGTTCAGAAATGGACGTTGTCCACTAAGATAGTCTTGGCCATGAGTCTTGACTAATAAGAAATGATTCTCTATGATTATGTGTGTATGCCACAAAGAATCATGTTTTAAGTTATGATTATTGTGATTACATTTCAATACTATGATTTATCCCATGTTATGAAATTATGATCTCTTTTGCAGGTTAAGATTTCCAGAAGTTATGTTCTTATGAATATTGTGTGATTGATATTTCTTTTGTTTACCCTTACTGAGCATTTTAGCTCACCCTTTTATATGTTTTCTTTCCCCAGGTCAGGAAGAATGTTATTAAGTAAGATTTTCCAAAAGGGACTATAGATATGATGAAATTAATGGGAGACAATGTACACGCTTTATGAACCAGTTGTTTATGTTTCCCAGTTTCTATAGACACTATACCTATACTGTCCTTTCCATGGTTTTGTTATATGTTTTAATAAGTATGATTAAAATTTGATGTAATAACCATGTATGTAAAGTTTGGGTCGTTATAATCATAGTGTCACAATATATAAAATAATAAACAGACAACAACAGGATCATAATATAATAGAAACTATAGACAAGATTAGTAACCCAGCAAGAGGAATGAAGAATATAATCGATATAATAATTACAAAGTGGAGGAATAATAACCAATGATGTAATTAATAATATAAAAATCCACTTGAAAATTTGTATATATGGATTCATGGAAAACTGATATATAAAAGTGGAATAGGGAAACAACACATACAATCATGCAATAAAAAACTAAAAAAATGAAAAACGTTTTCTTCAATAGAATCTTGAGCATATGATTGTTAACCGAAAACAATGATCCAAATATAGGTAATATATATCAAATATCTATAGTAGGTGACATTCGATTATAAATTTCTATAGAGAAGTAATCAACTTTGGTATAAAATGTGGTTGGAGTATGGTGTGAGATAGTATACACGTATCCCCCACCAAAGGTGCCTAGATGTAATCCAATATGTGATCACAAATAATAATTTTGAACCAACGAAATAGTAATTAACAATACTGAATAAATAATTATTGGCCTTCTTAGGTTTTATAAGGACACCTGGGGGCTCTACCTTCTCCAGATCATGGCAAGAATGGTTTCATGTTTAGTAAATATATATTTATAGGTATAAAATATAAATATAGTTATATTTATTTCATCCACCTATATTTTCCAAGTATGTTCCGAAGTAAGTGGCCACATACCTAGACTACTAGGTGATGGCTGGACTGGGGAAAAACCCATTCATCCATAACAAGTCTGAATGATCCTAGACGATGAAGCCAAAGGGTACATTCCCTTAATATAATTATTAGTAGGATATATCACGCTTGAATCTCGATAATGTGGGTGTATCATTTTGTCAACACCTGAAAAAAGTAATGCGGTGTGCCATGTTCATCATCCAAAAAGTGTTTATTGTATGATATATCATGCTCATCGCTCGATGTAAGGGACTGTGGTTTATGGTGATTTCTCGGCCGTAGCATGCTGTGGAGACCCTTTATGCACGTACTCCACTCTAGCCTCCGGGTCCACTACTCCCTTCCAGGACGGTCGGGGGAGATGGTATTCATGAGTTTTTGGGTTGTGTTGTGTGATGTGGATGGGGGTTCAAGGTGGCGCGACCTGCGTTCAAGAGATGATGGGGCTTCTGTTTTGTTGGGCGTTGTGGCAACAGTAATGGGTAGCTTCGGTGAAGAGATGAGGATGACGAAGACGTGGGCTTCTTCCTCTCTTCAATGGTGATTTCCAGCGGTGGAACGACAACGTCATTGGAGTTGTTTCTTTTAGTTTTTACGGAACTTTTTCGGTTCTAATCGGTGAAGTTTGTTTGTTCTTATTGAATGCTTTATGGAGGCACGATGGTGTTCTCCCGTGGCAGAATGACATTTGTTATTTTTTCATCGACGGGGATGGGCGGATGGCATGGGCGACGTGAGCTCGGATGATGCGGGTATCCCTCGGATCGAGGCCTCGAGTTTGGTGTTGCAGATTTTGAATTAAAAATTTAATCTTCTTTGTGATTTTTTTTCTCGTAGTGTTGTTTTGGATCCCGCTGAGGTTACCGCACATCCTCAATGAAGCTTTTGAAAATAAAATAAAAATATATATTTCAGTTCAGTTTAGTAATTCAGTCCAGCACACCCAAGGGGTGTCCATGATAATTGTTAATTCCCTATATTTAATTAAAAGTGATAATCATGAGTATATCATTTTGCATATATCAATTTGGAAGGAAAAAATAAATTTTATGGAAATTAAAACTAAAGTCCTGCACGCAACACGGAAAAATAACTTTTAAAACAACTCCCATATAAATTATAACAACTAGACCACCTAACATAGGGTCATTAATGACTATTAACTCAATAGAAAGATCATATTAGAATTATAGTAAGGGGAATTGACAAAATGGTTCAACACCCAAAATGTACTGATAAAAAACATTCATATAAATATCACAATTGATACAAAGATAAAAATACATCAAAGGGAGGGGAATGGATATCATACCCCATTCTATACAAATCCTTAAATGGATCAGGATTTGATAATTCGATATTGAAGATATCAAAGAATCTATGTTGAGAAACATGGGATCTCATATATAAGAAATTGGATAACTCATCTGCTTGAATAAGAAGGAGATGTAATAAATTAGGTTTTATAACTTGATTAGTGAAAAAATAGTAATTTCACCATCATATAATGTGGTTCTTGGTTTTCCCTTACAATATGAAAACTGCAGCTGCTCCACTTTTCTAATAGGGGTTTGTACTGTTGAAGCATATGTTTTATTTAAACATGTGGAATCTGTGAAAAAGCATCTATAATGGTGGCCTAAAATTCTACATGGTCATGCAAAGCATGCACACAGTTATAGGAAAACCATTCATCCCTTGTCTTCTTAATTGGATCCCACATTATTATCATGCATGATTATTACTAAACTTGTGACAAATCCTGTTAGCCTAGTTTCCAAAATAACAATCTCTGAATAAGAAATAGATGCTATTGGAACTATCCATAGGCCATAACACATGTTTTACAAGATAAAAAAATCAAAACATATTACAAAAGGATTTATCCCTTCATGAATTAATGATTCATTGGAACCCTATCCCCTATTAAATGAAAATGATCCACCAGTTATCCATATGAGTGTAATGAGGTATGTTCTACAAAGTTCATGCTGATGAGATCAAATATAATAATAATGTACAATTGAAAAACCCCAGTTAAATGAAGAATAATATATTTTCATATTTATTAATATTTTAGAATTAAATATTAATATTACTTTAAAAGTGTTTTTATGTTCGATAGCATACCTGATACACAACCACTGGTTTCATTGAAATCTTATGTTGCACACTAATAACATAATATTTTTTTTTTAAATGGTAGTTTACACCTAGCTGTTGTATTAGAAGGAATGAAAAAATAACTACAATTTGAATATACATGTTGGTTAAATGTTTTTACATTTATCCAATAAAAGTTAAAGGCATAAAATTTGAATGAATCTAATTTTAGGCATAATTTATATTTAAAGGTCGATTTACCAACTCTTAATGGAGAACCCTCTTTAAATATAAATTTGGTCAATTTAATATTTTCTATTTGACCAAATAAAATCATTCTTTATAATGGGGGAATCAAAATTTACTTTGTTTAATTTTTTGGAATTTTTCCAATAAAATTCAATTTTTAATGAATAGTTAAAAGTAATGTATTTAAATTAAAAACATTATTTTAATATAATGGTAATATTATCTTTTTAATTAGTTTAAAAGTTTAATTGGAATATATTTCTACCATTTAATCCAATTGTGTATATTTCAATTAATTTCACAATGAAATTGGATATAAACAAATGCCAATCTTATTCTTGATATTGTTTTTTAAAAACATGTTATTAGTTTTGACAATGGGAATTAATTTTAAATTAAATAATGCAAATACTATGTTTTTAATTTGGTATAATAGACATAATTTTTAAATTTGTAATATCTAATATAGCATCAGCTCTGTTTTTGGTATTTTTCTGAAAAACTTCAATTTTTGATGAATAGTGAAACCACTTAGTAGTATTAAAAAACAGACATTTTCATTTAAATGAAATTTTACCACTTCTCTGAATTGAATTTAAAAAATAGGACAGACAAGTTTGTTATTTTTAATTAAAATGTTGTTCAATAAGATGAAAATATGTTTGGTGAATAGTAACTTTTTGACTTTTATTTATCACATTTAACGGTAAATAGTGTAATTAAAGGTAAAAGGAATATTATAATAATTAAAAATTGACTTAACACTTGTCCTAGATTTTTTCGATGAGTAATGGCCGACCATGGGAATCCTTTGGTCTATTTTGGGACTCCATGGAGCCACTTATGAATGATAATGACACTTTAGATTAATTAATTTAATGTAAAGGCAAAAATGACAAAAAAATCATTAAGTAAATTAATTTTTATATGGTGTTATATAAGTAATATTTTTTACTATAAATATTAATTGGAAGCATAATAATATTTCATACGTCATGGTATTATTTTTATAATTTATAGACATCATATAAATTAATTTAATTATGACAGAATAATGATACAGAATTTACCTCATTAATAAATAATTTAAATAAATATGATTATAAATATTATAGTAACATCCAAAAACTATCCAATTCATATTGGATGATCTTATTTCTACCATGAGTCATATTATCTTCGACTATAATGATTTTTGGACCTTTTGAAACTGAATAACATTATATAATAAAATAATATTTTCACACCTTCCTAAAGATCCCCTCCTCCCCCTTATAAAAGGAGACCATTTCTAACTATTTCCTCAAACCTATCAAGCCTTTTGGCTCCTCCTACCTCTTCCAAATTAAGCATTCCAAATCCAGGTCTTCCTCCTAGAAGCCTTATCTTAGGCAGAAGGCACCTCAACAAATCATTTTGGTTAAAAAAAGAGATTTACCCAAATTAAAGGTAACAATTTCTCTTAACTTCTTTTCTATTATTTTACATATCCAACCAATAAACTATTTTTGTTCCATTATTTTATAGAAACACCAGTATCCTCAATATACAGGGATGTTTTTATTAGAAGGATTCTAACTACACTTACACACACCTACATCTAATGGGTGAAGAACATAATGTTTCTATGGATGAAAAAATAACGCCTCACAAAACGATGATTGTTCAATTACCTCTTATATCCTCTCATGGTGGTCAATAAGATGGAACTGTATTTATATATGATATATATTATGTTTATGTTTTCTTTATTTTTCTGTATTTTTTTATACCATACCTTTATGGTTTCCATTATGGGTAAACGCGAAAATTTCAATTGAGAAAGTCTGGACTACCGCCCCCTCAATCTGATATGACTCATTAATGCCATATGTGGGATGTATAAGGGGTGGGGTTAATGATATTATATATTATATTATATTGGAATTATAATATACATATGTATCATTATGTTTTAATTCCATTAAAATAATAAATATAAATGAAAGTAGTGTTCGTGCATATGTACGGCTTACCGTCTCCATGAACGGTGCATTTCATTTAATTCCTCTGAATGTTATGTATTATTATAAATACATGTATATACATGATATATATGATATATATGATATCTAAATCATTAATATCATTCTGGATATAATGAAATTTTGACCATGTGAACAAATTTTAACTATATGGTGTTCATTTGTGACTCTAGTACCAAATATCATCAAAACAAACATTATTTACTTGAATGATTACATAATTTTATATCATGGTAATAAGTGATATAAAGAGAATTATAAAGTTGAAAAAGGTTCTTTTGAAAGTATAAATTATCATTAGTTTATTATTCAAGAGATTAAAGAATGATTGTGTCAAGACGAACACGAGATAAGGGACTTCGTCTCAATATCCTTTCTTTGAGTCCTATTTTCATTAATACACAACCTTTTTATATAAATTTTATAAAACCCATTGAATTATTCTTTTATTCAAAAGGAATATTTTTCTACGAATCATTTTTCTAAATGACAAAAATAATTTTTCTCTTAACGTAAGCGGTGACAACAAACATTTCTGCCGGCGCGAGTATTATTTTATCTTTGGCTTCCTCAACAAGCCATAATGTTTTAAAAAAAATAAATACCATATACTCCATTGTTTATTTTTGTATTGAAAATGGTTTTGATAATGGATTCTTTCATGTTAATATATGTAAATGATATTTTGTGATTAAAATGTTGAAATTTTATCATATCTTTATATTGGTTTTATGTGTTATGATTTTATAATGGTACTTAGAAATTTGACGGGAGGTTACGTGATAAACTGAATGATGGGTGGTGCCCTGAAAAATAGGGTGGTGGATACATTATAACCTCCAACGCATTTGGAATGAAAGTCAGCCATATGGATATTCCATTTAGTGATAAGTGTGGAAGTCGACGATATGGTTATTCCAATTAAGTATGTTTATGTCCCAAGTTACCTTTATATGTTATGTGTTCTTTATATGGGTTTTATGATAATATTTTTGTTACAAAAGGGTATGTAATGACCTTTTATTCAGTGAAACGTATTTACTACTTCATAATGGTGAAAAGTTTTACTTATGATAAGGATTTCATGGTTTTCTTGATGTTTTGAAAAATTAACAGTTTACCTTCTTTGGGTATCCATTATTGAGCCTTTTATGCTCATCCCAAGTTTTGAAATGTTTTTCCCATGACATTAAGAACATTAGGGTCAAGGATGGGATCAAGTAAAAGTCATGCTATATTAAACATGGAACTAGACATGACTATTTTTTAAATAGTTTTTGTTTTGTGAAAAAATGGAAACTGAGTAGATGTTTATACTTTTTAATTTTTGAAAAGAAATATAATAATTATGACCTCATTATCTAAAACACAAAACCTAAAAAGATCCCCAATGGGAATTATTAACCTGATTCAAGATTATGTATGTTTTATGGACGGGTCATTATAGTTGGTATCAGAGGTCGGTTTAGACAACTTTATGGGTTAGGTTATTATTAAATTAACATCCATAAATTAATTTATGTTAATGATATAGTATTTATAGATTACCAAGTTTCATTTCCTAATATATTTCTATGTTCAGAATGGTTTACTATAGAGGAAATAGGGCGGCTACGTTGGGACGACATTAGGAGGAAGACAACCTTCCAAATCAGCAACCAGAGATGGGGAGAATCAGATCTGAATAGTTTGTTGCAGTGATGGAACAATTGACTCAGGATATAAATGGTAGTGGTATCCATGCATGTGATTAGACATATTAACCACATAGGAACATATCAGTAGTGGATCATTTCATGAGGCAACATCCCCCATCATTCAGAGGATCATCTGACCCTGTTCTAGAAGAAGGGTGGATTAAAGCACTAGAGAAGATTTTTGATTTTATGGGGTGTTCCGGACATCAAAAGGTTAGTCTTGTTGTTTACCATTTTGAAGGTGAAGCGGATCAGTGGTGGTCGATGGTGAAAAATATCAGGGATAGTGAGAAGATGTATTCTTTTTATGGGGTTGAATTCAAAGGTATGTTTCATGAGAAATATTTTCCTAAGTTGGTTCGTTTTAGAATGGAAAAAAAATTCCTAGAATTGAGGCAGTAGGATGACTCAGTGGCTACTTATGAAGCAATGTTCACTCAACAGGGAAGGTATACAACAAATTTCATCTGATATCTTGATATTAAGATAAATAGATTTTACTCCGGACTAAATCCATGATATCGAAGATCGTTAGCCTCTCATGAGTTCAAAAGTTATGAAAAACATGTTCATTGTGCGGAGAAGGTGGAAATGGAGTTTTCATATGTTCATGTGTTCTTGGAAAAACAACAGAATATTAGGTATAGTTAGCAGTAAATCAGAAATAATTCATTAAATATTCCTGGAGGTATGAAAATTAAATATCCAACTTGTGAAAAGTGTGGTAAAAATCATCATGGAGAATTTTTATCAATGTTTGGAAAGTTCTTCTACTGTGGTATGTATAATGCCCCAGCCTTAAACCTTACTTAATCTTGAGTTATTACAAGATTACACATTGAGGATCTTTTCAGGTTTAGAGTTTTAGAGAATTAGATCATGAAACTTGCATTATATTCCACATTTAACAAAGTGGTTACATAAAAGACAGTATTCATTCTTCCCATCAACGGAAACATATTTAAAATATAACACAGATTCTTTCTTGACACATCCTTGACACTATCATCACATCATGTACCTTTCCCTTGACCTGAAAAAAACATTTCAAAAACTTGGGATGAGCATAAAAAGCTCAGTAAGGGTTATAAAAATATGGAGAGGAAACATGAGTTCATATATACATAAGAATGAAATCATACTTTACCCATAAACATAGGCACTTTAACATACCTCATCAAACCATGAATAAATCATAGAAAACATAAGACATAAAGGTAACTTGAGGCATTCATAACATTCTTACTTGGGTAGTAACTCTCTTGGTTACGTTTGGAATACCCATCACAGTATATTCCCTAAATCTCTTCGGAGAAACCTTAACGTTTCACTCCTTCGCGTTACCCAATGCATTGGAGAGCTATATCGGGCTCACCCGCCCTTAGTTTATCACGGAACCACCCGTTCTTCATAAAAATTCCCAAGAACCATAACATAATTCTATCACATAAAACATGAATAAAGGAAACATAACATTTCCACATTTCAATCACAATAGAACATTTTAGAATATTGAAATAATGAATCCATTCTAAAAGAAACCATTTCCAAAACCATTTAAAAAATGTAATAAAGAGATTTTTGAATCAAAGTGTCCCATACCACCTTGAAGCTTTTAACATTTTAAACCATTAATATCCATATAAATAAATCCTTAAAACCATTTTTAAAACATGGATATTAATAAGAACAAATAATTAAAACATTTAAAACGATATTTTGGTTAAAGGGGTTTTACCAAAATTAGAGACACTTGAATACAATAATCGAGGAATAACATTTAGTCAGAACTTTATAATATCATGAGAATAAATGTATTCATGATATAATACTCCAAAGGACAGTATATACACCATATAAGAGTGAATTGGTGCATAACAACAATGAACCCTCAATAGAAATGTCAAATGTGATGAAATCCCTTATAAAGAAGGTATCCTTAAATCAAGGACAAATAAATCTCAAAAATATGTGTGAAAAATATAAATAAACCCAATATAATTGGATATTAAGTGTAAAACAATAAAATTTCATTCACACATATTCAATGGATGACATATTTAATGACTACATGTTGAACCCAAAGAAATCGAAATTGGGTTAAAAAGTTCCCTTGATAGCCTAACGGCATCACATAAAAATGAGTTGATGAGAGATAAAAAGTGTATCTCATCACTTGGTCATAAAATTTACATCAATAAGGATATATGATAACATATACCAACATAAAAATATGTAAATTAAAAGACCAAACAAAAGAGGTCTTTTAAAAAAAGGAGGGTGAAAGGTTCCCTTACCGACTTGGGTATCTTTCAAAACATACACCCCATGAAAGAAGGACAATATATCATTGATTTAAATACACATAAACGAAAGTATATTACACAAAGAGTAGAATAATGGGCAGTACATACACCACTCAATGGAATTTGTGGCAAATGTAGCATAAATCTCACGGGAATAAAAGTGAGATGAAAAATCCCTTACGAAAACTCGGCAGCCTAACGACGCCACATAAAACTTCCGAATATGGATTGATGAGATCAAATAGGGTATCTCATCACATTACAATATAATTTACAGCAATAGGAATATAAAATAACATCCCCAAACATTACAAAGAGGAGCTTAGAGGAAGTGACATAAAGGAGAGTACTTAAAAAGAAAGAGAGAGGTTAGATCTCTTACGAAAGTTCGGCAGCCTAACGACGCCACTCAAAACTTCCAAAATGGATTGATTATAGAGAATAGGGTCTCTCATCACATGAACATAAAAATTACAGTAGGAGTAATATAAAAGAACATCCCAATCATAAGAAATATGAGCTTAAAATAAATGAAATAAAAGAGTGTACTTAAAAAGAAAGAGAGTTGTAGGATCCCTTACCTCGGGTCCGACTTGACTCGATCGTTTTTTAATCTCCTCAATAATAAACTTGAGTTAATTTCTACTTCCTTAAAAACCTTTTCCAATTTCATTATTCCTTTTTATATCAATTATTGACATGTTATAAACATTATGTAATCATTCAAGTTAATAATGTTCATTTTGTCGGTATTTGGTTCTTAAGTCGAAAGTGGACTTCTTACAATTACATGTTGTTCGTGTGGCCAAATGTTTATTATATCCATAATTGTATTCATTATGTAGATATCATATATGTAATATATATCCAGTACATGAATGCATTTGTAACATTACATAATCATTTAGAGGTAAGAAATGAAATGCACCGTTCATGGAGACGGTAAGCCGTACGTACGCATGAACGCTACTTTCATTTCTATTTCGTATTTTATAGAATGGAATAATAATTATATAAAGGTATATTATAATTCCAGTATAATATCATATATAATATCATATTTCCATCCTTTATACATCCCACATATGGTATTTAACGAATCAAATCACTTTGAGGGGGCGGTAGTCCGCACTTCCTTAAATGAAGATATCACGTATACCCATAATGGAAGCCATAAAGGTAAGACAAAAATGAAAAATACAGAAGCATAAATAAAACCTAAACATATTATATATAATATATAAAAATAGTGACATCATAATGGCCACCTTTGAAGGTGTTAAATGAATATTGAACAATCGTCGTTTCAGGAGGCAGAATTTCACAATCCACGGAAACCGTATGTTCTTTAACCATTTGATGTAGTTGTGTGAGAGTGTAGCTCTAATAAATCTTATAACAACATCCTAGTATATTGAAGATACTGGTGTTGTTACAAAAGAAGTAAATAAAAAGAGTTTAGGGGGTTGGAGAAGCAAAATAAAACAAATGAACATGAGAGAATGAATTATCTTTAAAAGTGTAACTCCTTTTGATTTGAGCCAAAAGGCTTCCTTTGAAAGGATTATGCCCAAAGGGAATCCTCTAGGATTAGGAGAGGGATGTGGAGAGAGTAAATGGTCAGGGGTTGGCCGAGCCAAAGGCTTTAGGAGTGTGTTAAATGAGGTAGAGGTGGGGGCCTTTTATAAGAGGAGAGGAGGGGCACTTTTGGAAAGTAAAGAAATATTACTTTATTTGAAAATGTGTTTCGGTTTCAAAAGGTCCCACATTGATATAATTCGTCTATAAGGTGATTAGTCTTCGAACTCCACTCATCCAATAAGTTTTGGACATGTTTAGTGCATAGATTTTACATTATCTTTCCATTTTATTTAAATCGTCAAATAATGATGTCATCGCTGCATCATTATTATGTCATAAATAATTTAATTTATTTAATGTCTAAAAATTATAAAACAAAATACTATGATTTAGGAAATCTTTTCATATTTCCAATGAATATTTATAATCAAAAAGATGACTTGTATATCCCCACTTAAAAATTGTTTTAGTAAAACATATCATGTTTGTGTCAATTTTACTTTTACATTAACTAAAATGTTATTTATGTCATTTCCCAACCAAAGTGGATTCATGGGGTCCCCAAGTTGACGCATGGCTTGTATTGGTCGTCCATGATACAACCAATGAGGGTAACACATGTGTCAGCTCATCTCATTTTATTAAAGCATTATTTTTACCTTAAACTACACTAATTACCACTAATCGCGATTAAAAACTTAATAAGTTACTATTCACCAAAAAATTATTTTAATCTCATTGAACCACATTTTACTTCTTAATGACAACCATGTATGTCGGATATTTTGAAAATCAAAACACAATGATGGCAAAATTTCATTTAAACGGAAAAATCAGTTTTTGTAAGTACCACTTAGTGGTTTCACTATTCATCAAAAATTGAAGTTTTTCAGAAAAATCCCAAAAATTCACCCTAAGCTATATTTGATATTCTGAATTCAAAAATTAAGTCCGTTTTACAAAATTCAAAACATATAAGTCACATTAATTAATTTATTAATTAATTCCCGCTGTCATGACAAATAGCATGTTTTTATGAATCAATAATGATCAAAAGATTGACACTAGTTTAAGTCCGATTTCAAAGTGAAATTAATTCCAACGACCACTATTGGATTTAATGGTAAAAATATTTTCTAATTTCACTTTAAAACCAATTCAAAATATTATCTAATCATATAAATAAATTAGATTAAAAAAAGGTTTTGAATTAAAACACAACATTTTACACTATTCATTAAAAAATGAACTTTATCGGAAAAATACCAAAAAATTACACAAAGTAAAATTTGATGTCCCAATTATTAATAAGAGTTTTATTTGGTCCAAAATAATGTATAAGAGTGATCAAAACTATATTTAATGACGGTTCGCCATCAAAAGGCGACAAGTGAACCTTTAGGGAAAACTAGGGCATATACGCCTAAAATTGAATTCTTTCCGTATTTTAAGCCTTTATCTTTTATTGTATAAATTTATAAACATTTAAAAACATATATAATCATATTTTAGTTATTACTATCCATTCCCGCCATTACAACGGCTACATGTTAACTACCATTTAAAATAATATTATTTTATCATTAGAGTGCAACGTAAGATTCCCAAGAAACTCGTTGTTGCGTGTTGGGTACGCCATCGAGCATAGCGTCCCCTTTAAAGTCATTTAAATATTTTATTCACAAATATGGATAAATATGAAATGTCATATTCTTTATTTACCTGGGGTGTTACATCCTTCCCCCCTTTTGGGAATTCCGTCCTCGCAATTTTAAAATTGCGCTTGGAAACATCCTTGGACGTCCCACATCGGAACAAGAGTCGGTAAAACAATCACATTCAAATAAAGAAAGATAAGCACAGAGGTCACCCGAGTTAACCCATACTAGGATTCTAAGTATGAAAATATGGACATGGAGGAGAAAACATAGGGTCATGTTCCGATGGAGAGTGATAGAAAACATGTTTAGGAGAAAGTTAACAATAAGAAAATCACAAACTTATGATGGGTTAAACGGTGTTGGGTTCCCCAGTAGGAAAAGTTAATAGACAACATTTTTGTTTTAAGTTACTTTTTATTGAGGAATTTATTCATAAGGAAGCATAATAACTTATCATGTTGACATTTAACTTTTACTAGATTCCTTAGTCAAACTCATATTTTTTCCAAAAGACGAGTATTTAGGGAGACTTGTTCACATTAAGAGTACTATAATCAACTTCTAGAGAATCACCTAATCCCCAAAAGAGAACTATATACATCCCATGTATTTAGGCTTTAACCAAAACCAAAACCAAAAAGGTTAGTACAAGATCAGATAATCCAGAAAAGGATAACCCCTTATAAAAAGAAAATCTATTCTTAATCTCCAAAATTTGTCCAACAAAACCCAAAGTTCAACGAGGACCATCCGATAAAAAATTTGTCCATAAAATTCTTCAATGTAAACCAATATAAGATTGAAACCCAAATATTTGAAGGATTTAGTCACATAGTCTTCCAAGTTAAATCGTAACATTTATCTTCAAACAACATCAGTTGCTCCTAAAGTCTCACATTGAAAAGTAATTATCCTAATCACATATCCTCCAAAATCAACTTACTATTAATTCATAAAATCATATAACAAAAAAGAATCAGTCAAACTTACCAGGGACTTCACGTAGTCCAGTGGTAGGCGATAAATACCAGTCGCACTTTGGTTGTGGGTTCGATTCCCGCAACATTGTCCGACGCGACGGGTTGTCACACGGTCTGTGTGTTGTCCCTTTTCCAAAACTATATAATTCCCAAATCATTACCCAAAAAGGGATAATATCATCAAAAATAACCATAACATAATTTAACCTCAATTTTATCTCATGCCTTTCACTTCAATCATAACATATGGTAACCCATAATTACCTCAAAAGTAAGGATCATATCAACCCAAATGGTTACCTGAATAATTATTACCTGAATTTCCACATCGAGTTGGCCATTTCGTACATGATGCATTAGAGAACTCACCAAGGTTGAATTGGTTGATCATGACTCCTTGATATTTGGTTTAGAACAACCACAAGTTTCCTCATTGAATCCTCCATTTTATCTAGTATCTTAATCAGAGAACCACCACAGTTTCCTTCAAACCTGTTGTCTCTTTGGTTCCTGCTAGGTCCATCCATTCACTAAAAATAGAAATGTCCGTGTGAGTATATCAACAAAACCATCATGTACTAATGAGGAAGGTAAACACTAAGATACACTTACTCATTCACTTTATCTAAAACTAGGACTCTTTCTAAAATCCTAACCATTATGGTAATGTCACTTATGCTTAAAGAATACCCTAACCTCTAAAGTTATCTAAACCAGCCTTTGATACCAACTATAAGGCCCCAGCCTTAAACATTACTTAATGTTGAGTTATTACAAGATTACACATTGAGGATCTTTTCAGGTTTAGAGTTTTAGAGAATTAGATCATGAAACTTGCATTATATTCCACATTTAACAAAGTGGTTACATAAAAGACAGTATTCATTCTTCCCATCAACAGAAACATATTTAAAATATAACACGGATTATTTCTTGACACATCCTTGACACTATCATCACATCATGTACCTTTCCCTTGACCTGTGAAAAACATTTCAAAAACTTGGGATGAGCATAAAAACCTCAGTAAGGGTTATAAAAATATGGAATGGAAACATGAGTTCATATATACATAAGAATGAAATCATACTTTACCCATAAAACATAGGCACTTTAACATACCTCATCAAACCATGAATAAATCATAGAAAACATAAGACATAATGGTAACATGAGGCATTCATAACATTCTTACTTGGGGAGTAACCCTCTTGGTTATGTTTGGAATACCCATCACAGTATATTCCCTAAATCTCTTCGGAGAAACCTTAACGTTTCACTCCTTCGCGTTACCCAATGCATTGGAGAGCTATATCAGGCTCACCCGCCCTTAGTTTATCACGGAACCACCCGTTCTTCATAAAAATTCCCAAGAACCATAACATAATTGTATCACATAAAACATGAATAAAGGAAACATAACATTTCCACATTTCAATCACAATATAACATTTTAGAATATTGAAATAATGAATCCATTCTAAAAGAAACCATTTCCAAAACCATTTGAAAAATTTAATAAAGATATTTTTGAATCAAAGTGTCACATACCACCATGAAGCTTTTAACATTTTAAACCATTAATATCCATATAAATAAATCCTTAAAACCATTTTGAAAACATGGATATTAATAAGAACAAATAATTAAAACATTTAAAACGATATTTTGGTTAAAGGGGTTTTACCAAAATTAGAGACACTTGAATACAATAATCGAGGAATAACATTTAGTCAAAACTTTATAATATCATGAGAATAAAAGTATTCATGATATAATACTCCAAAGGACAATATATACACCATATAAGAGTGAATTGGTGCATAACAACAATGAACCCTCAATAGAAATGTCAAATGTGATGAAATCCCTTATAAAGAAGGTATCCTTAAATTAAGGACAAATCAATCTCAAAAATATGTGTGAAAAATATAAATACACCCAATATAAGTGGATATTTAGTGTAAAACAATAAAAGGTCATTCACACATATTCAATGGATGACATATTTAATGACTACATGTTGAACCCAAAGAAATCGAAATTGGGTTAAAAAGTTCCCTTGATAGCCTAATGGCATCACATCAAAATGAGTTGATGAGAGATAAAAAGTGTATCTCATCACTTGGAAATAAAATTTACATCAATAAGGATATATGAGAACATATCCCAAGATACAAATATGTAAATTAAAAGACCCAACAAAATAAGTCTTTTAAAAAAAGGAGGGTGAAAGGTTCCCTTACCGACTTGGGTATCTTTCAAAACATACACCCCATGAAAGAAGGACAATATATCATTGATGTAAATACTCATAAACGAAAGTATATTACACAAAGAGTAGAATAATGGGCAGTACATACACCACTCAATGGAATTTGTGGCAAATGTAGCATAAATCTCATGGGAATAAAAGTGAGATGAAAAATCCCTTACGAAAACTTGGCAGCCTAACGACGCCACATAAAACTTCCGAATATGGATTGATGAGATCAAATAGGGTATCTCATCACATTACAATAGAATTTACAGAAATAGGAATATAAAATAACATCCCCCAACATTACAAAGAGAAGCTTAGAAGAAGTGACATAAAGGCGAGTACTTAAAAAGAAAGAGAGAGGTTAGATCTCTTACGAAAGTTCGGCAGCCTAACGGCGCCACTCAAAACTTCCAAAATGGATTGATGATAGAGAATTGGGTCTCTCATCACATGAACATAAAAATTACAGTAGGAGTAATATAAAATAACAACCCAATCATAAGAAATATGAGCTTAAAAGAAATGACATAAAAGAGTGTACTTAAAAAGAAAGAGAGTTGTAGGATCCCTTACCTCGGGTCCGACTTGACTCGATCGTTCTTTAATCTCCTGAATAATAAACTTGAGTTAATTTCTGCTTCCTTAAAAACCTTTTCCATGTTCATTATTCCTTTTTATATCAATTATTGACATGTTATAAACATTATGTAATCATTCAAGTTAATAATGTTCATTTTGTCGGTATTTGGTTCTTAAGTCGAAAGTGGACTTCTTACAATTACATGTTGTTCGTGTGGCCAAATGTTTATTATATCCAGAATTGTATTCATTATGTAGATATCATATATGTCATATATATCCAGTACAATCATGCATTTATAACATTACATAATCATTTAGAGGTAAGAAATGAAATGCACCGTTCATGGAGACGGTAAGCCGTACGTACGCATGAACGCTACTTTCATTTCTATTTCGTATTTTATAGAATGGAATAATAATGATATAAAGGTATATTATAATTCCAGTATAATATCATATATAATATCATATTACCATCCTTTATACATCCCACATATGGTATTTAACGAATCAAATCACTTTGAGGGGGCGGTAGTCCGCACTTCCTTAAATGAAGATATCGCGTATACCCATAATGGAAGCCATAAAGGTAAGACAAAAATGAAAAATACAGAAGCATAAATAAAAAATAAACATGTTATATATCATATATAAAAATAGTGACATCATAATGGCCACCTTTGAAGGTGTTAAATGAATATTGAACAATCATCGTTTCGGGAGGCAGAATTTCACCATCCACGGAAACCGTATGTTCTTTAACCATTTGATGTAGTTTTGTGAGATTGTAGCTCGAATAAATCTTATAACAACATCCTAGTATATTGAAGATACTGGTGTTGTTACAAAAGAAGTAAATAAAAAGAGTTTAGGGGGTTGGAGAAGCAAAATAAAACAAATGAACATGAGAGAATGAATTACCTTTAAAAGTGTAACTCCTTTTGATTTGAGCCTAAAGGCTTCCTTTGAAAGGATTCTGCCCAAAGGGAATCCTCTAGGATGAGTAGAGGGATGTTAAGAGAGTAAATGGGTAGGGGTTGGCCGAGCCAAAGGCTTGAGGAGTGTGTTAAATGAGGTAGAGGTGGGGGCCTTTTATAAGAGGAGAGGAGGGGCACTTTTGGAAGGTAAAGAAATATTACTTTATGTGAAAATGTGTTTCGTTTTCAAAATGTCCCACATTGATATAATTCGTGGATAAGGTGATTAGGCTTCGAAATACACTCATCCAATAAGTTTTTGACATGTGTAGTTCATTGATTTTACATTATCTTTCCATTTTATTTAAATCGTCAAATAATGATGTCATCGCTGCATCATTATTATGTCATAAATAATTTAATTTATTTAATGTCTAAAAATTATAAAAAAATACTATGATGTAGTAAATCTTTTCAGCTTTCCAATAAATATTTATAATCAAAAATATGACTTGTATAACCCCACTTAAAAATTGTTTTAGTAAAACATATCATGTTTGTGTCAATTTTACTTTTACATTAAATAAAATGTTATTTATGTCATTTCCCAACCAAAGTGGATCCATGGGGTCCCCAAGTTGACCCATGGCTTGTCATGGTCGGCCATGATACAACAAATGAGGGTAAGACATGTTTCAAGCTCATCTAATTTTATTAAGGAATTATTTTTACCTTAAACTACACTAATTACCACTAATCGCGATTAAAAACTTAATAAGTTACTATTCACCAAAAAATTATTTTAATCTCATTGAACCACATTTTACTTCTTAATGACAACCATGTATGTCGGATTTTTTTGAAAATCAAAACACAGTGATGGCAAAATTTCATTTAAACGAAAAAATCAGTTTTTATAAGTACCACTTAGTGGTTTCACTATTCATCAAAAATTGAAGTTTTTCAGAAAAATCCCAAAACATCACCCTAAGATATATTTGATATTCTGAATTCAAAAATGAAGTCCGTTTTACAAAATTCAAAACATATAAGTCACATTAATTAATTTAATAATTAATTCCCGCTGTCATGACAAATAGCGTGTTTTTATGAAACAATAAGTATCAAAAGATTGACACTAGTTTAAGTCTGATTTCAAAGTGAAATTAATTCCAACGACCAATATTGGTTTTAATGGTAAAAATATTTTCTAATTTCACTTTAAAACCAATTCAAAATATTATCTAATCATATAAATAAATTAGATTAAAAAAAGGTTTTGAATTAAAACACAACATTTTACACTATTCATTAAAAAATGAACTTTATCGGAAAAATACCAAAAAATTACACAAAGTAAAATTTGATGTCCCATTTCTTAATAAGAGTTTTATTTGGTCCAAAATAATGTATAAGAGTGATCAAAACTATATTTAATGACGGTTTACCATCAAAAGGCGACAAGTAAACCTTTGGGGAAAACTAGGGCATATACGCCTAAAATTGAATTCTTTCTGTATTTTAAGCCTTTATCTTTTATTGTATAAATGTAAAAACATTTAAAAACATATATAATCATATTTTAGTTATTACTATCCATTCCCGCCATTACAATGACTACATGTTAACTACCATTTAAAATAATATTATTTTATCATTAGAGTGCAACGTAAGATTCCCAAGAAACTCGTTGTTGCGTGTTGGGTACGCCATCGAGAATAGCGTCCCCTTTAAAGTCATTTAAATATTTTATTCACAAATATGGATAAATATGAAATGTCATATTCTTTATTTACCTGGGGTGTTACAGTATGTCTGGTCGTATTGCTCATAACTGTAAGGAAGATGATCAAGTAGAAAATTAAAAACCAACAGTAAGATGTTTTATGTGTAATCAAATGGGTCATTATGAAAATGAGTGTCTAGCATAGAACTCAAATAAGGGAAATAATCCATAATACAAGAAAAAAGAGGTGGTGAAATCCTTTTCAACTTCTTCAGTAGATGTTGGCCATTGAATGAAGTAGTATCAGGTACACATTTTTTTGTTCAGATTATGCCAGTGTGTTGTTTGATTTAGGGTCTACACACTCATTCATTTGGAAGAAGTTTTCTAGTAAATTGGGAATACCATATCATGATATGAATCCTGAACATATGGTAAATACACCTGGAGAAAATGTTGAGACAAAAATAAATTATAAGAACCTTCATGTCCTTTTGTGTGGATTGAATCTACCTGTAAAACTTATTGTTTTGCATCTAGTAGAGATTGATGTTATTTCGAGCATGGATTGGCTTTCTGTTTATCATTATAAAATTGACCGCAGAGCTAAAAAAGTTTCATTTCAAAAATATTTTCACTTTGTGTACAAGAATAAACCCATTCTTTTGATAACATATCAAGAAGATTAGATAACTAGTCTAAGATGGAAATGAATGTTACCTTGCACATATTGTTGAAAATAAAGGAACTGTTCAAATTAATGATTTGACAGTGGTAATTCATACCTTGATGTTTTTCCTGATGATTTTCCTGGTATAATACATGTGTGGGAAGTTGAATTTACTATCGACTTAGTTCCTGATTCTAATTCAATTACAGAACCCCCGTATCGAATGGCTCAAATTGAACATTTAGAGTTATATAATTAATTACATGAGTTATTAGATAAAGGTTTCATTCGACCTAAAACATCACCATGGCGTGCTCCTATCATGTTTGTTAAAAAGAATGATGGTTCATTGATACATTGCATTGATTATATAGAATTGAATAACATCACTGTTAAGAACTAGTATCCTTTTCCTCATATCGATGATTTGTTTTATTAACCCCAATGAGCTCAGTATTTTTAAATGATTGCTTCGAGGTCGGGGTATAATCTGTTAAATTTAAAGGAATCAGACGTTCTGAAGATAGTGTTTCATACTAGATACGACCATTATGAATTTTTAGTTATGCCTTTTGGGTTAACCAGTGGACATGCTGTATTAATGGATCTTATTATTATAATTTTCCATGATTTCATGGATAAGTTTGTGGTTGGGTTAATTGATGATATTTTTGTTTATTCAAAAAGTAAATAGGAGCATGAAAGTCATTTAAGGGTTGTCTTGAAAACCATAAAAGAAAAGAAACTATTTGGGAAATTCAGCAAGTGTGAAATTTGGTTAAAACAAATTTCATTCCTTGGTCACATTGTTACGAAAAAATCGAATAATTGTTGATCCTGTTAAAACAAAAGTTGTTGAAAAATGGCCAAGACCCACAAATATAACCATGATCCGTAGTTTTCTTAGTTTGCAAGGTTATTACTGATGGTTCTTTGATAATTCATCACGGTTATATAGTTCAATAAAAAAGTTAACTAGAAAATGAGTTAATTTCAATTGGACAAAAGATTGTGGTGATTGTTTTCAGGACTGAAAAGAATATTGGTGAATGCTCCAGTTTTGGCACTCACTTTCAGAGTTGGTGAAATTGATATCTACAGTGATGCATCATTGAAAGGACTTGGATGTGTCCTTATGTAGAATTACCAGTTAATTGCTTTTGTTTCACATCAATTGGAAACTCATGAGTTAAATTACCCTATACATGATTTGGAATTATCTGATGTTGTTTTTGCATTAACATTTTGGAGGCATCATTTGTATGGATTAAGATGTGAAATATATACTGACCACAAAATTTTAAAGTATATATTCACTCAACAGGAATTGAACATGAGACAGAGGATATGGCTGGAATTAATCAAGGATTATGATTGCACGATCCTTTAACATATGAGAAAAACAAATCAAGTGGCTGATGCATTGAGTCGAAAATGTAATGCATCATTAACCATGCTACGTTTGGAATGAGGTCCTTTGGTTTTTGATTTGATGAATTTTGGCATTGAAGTTATTGGTGAAGGAAATTTTTTTTTGTTTCTGTTGTCAGTGAAATCATCACTATCAGACATAATAAAGAAAGTGCAGAAGGAAGACAGTGAGTTCCAGAAAAAGGTAGAGTTGGTTCATAAGGGTAAGTAGCCTGAATTTAACGTTGATAATGATTTTTTTTTGTTTTTTGGGAAAATATTATGAGTGCCTTGTGATTCATAGTTGAAGAATGAGTTGGTATGTGAAGATCATAGTTCCCCATTTTTCATTCATCCTGGTAGTACTAAGATGTATAGACATCTTTTGGAGTATTACTGGTGGGATGGAATGAAAAGAGATATTACTGAATTGACTGTGAAGTGTTTGACTTTTCAACAGGTTAAATTATATTGTCAGATATAGAAAGGGATGCTTTAGTCTTCACCGGTTCCAGAGTGGAAATGGGAAAGTATATCCATGGACTTTTTTGTGGGATTACCGAAAACATCTTGAGGTAACAATGCAATCTAGGTTATTGTAGATCGGTTATCTAAACACGCACATTTCCTTCCTATTCAAGATAATTTGGCTCTAGATTAATATGCTCAGTTATATGTTAAAGTGATAGTCATGTTTCATGTATTTTCCATATCCATTGTATCTGATCGTGACCCTAGGTTTATTTCATACTTTTGGAATGGCCTTCAGAATTTGTTGGGTACTGAATTAGATTTTAGTACAGCATTTCATCCTCAATCAGATGGGCAGTTAGAATGAACAATTCAGACCTTGGAGGATATTATACTTGCTTTTTCACTAAATTACCAGGGATGTTGGGAACAACATATTTCTTTGGATGAATTTTCTCATAATAACAGTTTTCATTCCTGTATACAGATTACTCCATTTGAGTCATTATATGGATAGCATTGTTGAACTCTAGCTTTTAGGGATGATATAGTTTAAAGGAAATTTGATGGGACCAGAATTGGTAGAAGAGATGGAAGATAAAGTTCAGTTGATTCAGAATCACATGAGAATAGCTCAGAGAAGACATAAAAGTTATGCAGATAATTATAAGAAGGATATTTCATTTGAATTAGGTGATCATGTCTTTCTAAAAGTTTCTCCATATAAAAGTGTGATGCGTTTTGGTAAGAAGGGAATGTTAAGTACGAGGTTCAATGCACCTTATGAAATCCTGGAGAAAGATGGATTAGTTACGTACATAGTTGATTTACCACCATGTTTATCCAAGGTACACAATGTTTTTCATGTTTCAGTGATGAGAAAGTATATACCAGATTCATCACATGTTTTGATCCCAAAGGTAGTTCAGTTAGAGGAGAATCTCACTTATGAAGAACAACCAGTCCAGATTCTTGAATGTAGAGAGAAAGTGTTCTAGAATAAGGTAATTCACCAGGTAATGGTTTTGTGCAAAAACCATATGATTGAAGAGGCAACGTGGGAATCTGAAAATGCTATGATAGATAAATACCCCCACTTATTTTGATAAGTGAATAAAAGTTGCGAGGATGTAATTTCCAAAAGCGTGTAGGATGTACCATCTCAAGTAAATGAATAATAATAGATTACAAATTTATTAATATTTGTGAATTAAATATTAATTTTACTTTAAAAGGGTTTTTATGTTCGATTGCCTACCCGATACGTAACAACGAGTTTCTTTGAAATCATACATTGCACACTAATAATATAGTATTATTATTTTAAATGGTAGTTAACTCCTAGTCGTTGTATTAGCGGTGATGAACAAAACAAACTTCAATATGATTATACATGTTTTCTAAATGTTTTTACATTTATCCAATAAAATTTAGAGGCTTAAAATGTGAATGAATCTAATTTTAAGCATAATTTACTTTAAAAGGTCAATTTACCACCTTTTAATGGGGAACCCTCTTTAAATATAATTTTGGTCACT
Organism: Viscum album; assembly: GCA_963277665.1. Lineage (NCBI taxonomy): Eukaryota > Viridiplantae > Streptophyta > Magnoliopsida > Santalales > Viscaceae > Viscum > Viscum album. Next base: position 1,442,156,609 of record OY728151.1, on the reverse strand, counting down.
TTAATTCAATCTATTTTACCAAATAAAATTCTTCTTATGAATGGGGGCATCAATATTTACTTTGTTCAAATTTATGGAAGTTTTTCTGATAAAATTCATTTTTAATGAATAGTGAAAAATATTGTATTTTAATTCAAAACATCCGTTTAACCTAATGGTTATATTATCATTTTAATTAGTTTTAAAGTTTTATTATAATATATTTTTACCATTTAATCCAATGGTGGTCATTGGAATTAATTTCACTTTGAAATTGGACATAATAAAGTGTCAATCTTTTGGTTGATATTGTTTCATAAAAACGCGCTATTTGTTTTGACAATGGGAATTAATTTTAAATTAAATAATGAAACTTCAATGTTTTTAATTTGGTAAAATGAACATCATTTTTTAATTCATAATATCAAATATATCTTAGGCTATATTTTTGGTATTTTTTTGAAAAACATCAATTTTTGATGAATAGTCAAACCACTTAGTATTAGTTAAAAAACGGAGTTTTTCATTAAATGAAAATTTCCAACTACTGTTAATTGAATTTTTAAAATATGACAAACTTGGATTTTATTAGTAAGTAATTTTTTTTTCAATAAGTAGAAAATAATTTTTGGTGAATAGTAACTTTTGAGTTTTATTTACCGCGGTTAAAGGTAAATAGGGTAATTAAAGGTAAAATGAATATTATAATAATTCAAAATTACCTTAACACTTGTCCTAACCATATTGGATGAGTAATGGATGACCATGAGAATCCTTGGGTCGATTTAGGTACCCCAAATAGCCACTTATGAATGATAATGACACTTTATATTAATTAATTTAATGTAAAGGATAAAATGACATAAACAAAATAATTTTAGTAAATTAATTTTTATATTAGGTTATATAAGTAATGTTTTTAAATGAAAATATTCGTTGGAAAGCTAAAAATATTTCCAACATCATGTTATTTTTTTATAATTTTTATTAATCATATAAATTAAATTATTTTTGACACAATAATGATTTAGTATTTACCTCATTAATAAATCATTTAGAGGTTGGGGCTGAAGCCTCATTGTATTATTAAAGCAAAGTAAAGGCCTCTTTTAACATGGTAGAGGGATACCCATTACATTTCCTGAAGTCCTAGTGAGCTTGTAGACCATTACATAGCCCGTAGGCCAAAACATTTGTCCTAAGGCCCATTCTATGAATATTAACCCGACTTCTATAGTGCCCGTCGCTGCTACAGTGCCCTGTCGCTGCTACAGTGCATGCCGATAAACAGTACCACCGCTTCTAAAGTACCGCTATAGTACTGCTACAGTACCTGCGCCCCATGGGTTTTGAACCCCCATTTTTCATGTACGATTACGTGGTTCATACCATTAAGCCAAACCCCAACTACAAATTTGGACCATTTCTCGATTTGTGTGTGCCATCCTTGCGCAGGGGTCATGCTAATCTTCTCTGTATCGTTCCAATTTTATCTGATGTATCCAAAGAGACATTAATAAATCATTTAAATAAATATGAATATAAATATTAAAATAACATTTAATACCTAACCAATAATTATTGTATGATCTTATTTATACCATGAGTTATCTTATCTTAGATTCTAATCATTTTTGGACATTTAGAAATTGAATATCATTATATAATAAAATAATATTTTCACACATTCCTAATGAGCCCCTCCCCCCTTATAAAAGGAGACCATTTCTAATCAATTCCAAAGACATTTCAAGCCTTTTGGCTCATCCAACCTCTACCCAATTAATCTCTCAATATCCCTATATTACCTCTAGAAGCCATACCGTAGGCAGAAGGCACTTCAACAAACCATTTGGTTCAAATGAAAGGGAGTAACCCGAATTATAGGTAACATTTTCTTTTTTACTTATTTTCTTTTATTTTACTTCTCCAACCACTAAACTATTTTTATTCCATTCTTTTATAGAAACACAAGTTTCCTAAATATTCTAGGATTTTGTTTTGATATGGTTTCTAACTACACTTACAGACACCTCCATCTAATGGATGAAGAACATAATGTTACTGTGGATGGAAAACTAACGCCTCACGAAGTGATGATTGTTCAATTACCACTAACCACCTCACATTATAACCATCAAGAGGGAACTATATTTATATAAGATATATATTATTTTTTTGTTTTATTTATTCTTCTGTATTTTTTTTAGCCTAACTTTATGGTTTCCATTATGGGTAAATATGATAATTTTATTTGATGAAGTGTGGAATACCACCCCTCAAAGTGATATGATTCGTTACTGCCATATGTGGGACAAATAAAGGGTGCAGTTAATGATATTATATCTGATATTATACTAGAATTATAATATACCTATATATCATTATGTTTTAATTCCATTAAAATAATAAATAGAAATGAAATTTGCATTCATGCGTACGTACGACTTACCGTCTCCAAGAACGATACATTTCAATTCTTACCTCCAAAGGTTACGTACTATTATAAATACATGTATATACTGGATATATATGATATATATTATATCTAAATCATGAATATCATTCTGGACAAAATGAACTTTTGACCATGTGAACAACTTGAAACTATATGGTGTTTATTTGGGATTCTAGTACCAAATATCGACAAAACAAACATTACTAACATGAATGATTAAATAATGTTTATAACATGTTATCAAGTGATATAAAAGCAATAATAAACATGAAAAAGGTTCTTATGCAAGTAAAAAGTAAATTTAGTTTATTATTCAGGAGATTAAAGAACGATCAAGTCATGTCAGACATGAGGTAGGGGACTTTGTCTCAATATCCTTACATTGAGGAATATTTTCATTAATACAGAACATTATTTTATATTTTGTATAAACCCATTTGAATTTTACATTTATTCCAAAGGAATCTTTTTCTATAGAGCATTTTACTAAACGATAAAAAGATTGTTTCTTTTAATGTAAGAGTTGACAACAACCTTTTCTTCCGTTTTGAGTATTATTTGATCTTTGGTATCCTCAACAAGTAGTAATGTTTTTAAAAGAAAATAAATACCATATTATCTTTTATGTATTTGGTTATTGAATATTATTTTGATAAAGGATTCTTTTATGGAAATATATTTAAATGATATTTTGTGATTGAAATGTGGAAATGTTATCATTCCTTTATATTGGTTTTATGTGTTATGATTTTATAAGGGTACTTGGACATTTGAAGGGTGGTTATGTGATAAACCAAATGAGGGGTGGTGCTGTGAAAACAAAAATGGTGGTTGTGTTATATCCTCCAATGCATTGTGTATGGAATTTGGTCATATGGATATTACATTTAGTGATATGTGTGGAAGTTGAGCGTGTGGTTATTCTATTTAAGTATGTTTATTTCTCAAGTTACCTTTATATGTTATGTGTTATTTATATGGGTTTTATATTAATCATTTGGTTACAAAAGGGTAATTAATGATATTTCATTCAGTGAAGAGTATTAACTACTTCATAATGGTGAAAAGTATTACTTATGATAATGGATTTATAGTTTAATTTTTGTCTTGAAAAACTAACATTTTTCCTTCATTGTGTATCCCATACTGAGCCTTTTATGCTCGTACCATGTTTTTAAATTCTTTTAATAGGACTTAAAGAAGAATTGGGTCAAGGATGGGATCATGGAAAATTCATGCAAACTTAAAAATAGAACTAGACATGACTCATTTTTTAATAGTTTATGTTTTGTGAGAAAAATGGAAACTGAGTAGAAGTTTCTTCTTTTAAATTTTTGAAAAAAATGTTATATTTGTTATCTACTTCCCTAAAACACTAATCCTGAAAAGGTCCTCAATGTGAATTATTAACCAAATTCAAGATTATGTATATTTTAATGTCATGTCCTTCTAACCATGGCCTTTTCATGTACATGTTTGTGATGCCAATGCACCTGTACAAATAGAGTTTACCTACATTAGAATTTCTTTACACCCAGATCAATAATAAAACATGGATACATCTCAAATCAAGCATCCATACATAGCTCAACCTCATTAGGCTGAAAGTCATCTTATTGTCCTAGATAATAACTGTGACAAAGAGATATGTTAAAGACATCATGCATGGAAAGATATCTCTAATGAATTGTTATCTCAAAAGTAACTATTCAGATCCTTTTCACAACTCTGAATGGTACATAGAACCTCTATGAGTTATTTACCAACCTAAGAAGATGTTTATGCCCCAACATGGTAGTGAATCCAAAGAGAAACCAATATATGACCTCAAACTCAACATTTCATCATCTTTAGATGGAATGTGAATACATTCTAGATAATGATTTAATCGTTCACATTCTCAAAATTTGACTTGTTCTATAGTCTACTAAATGAGACGTGGTCAATGAAGATATGCCTTCCATGCATCTAGAAAACATAGAGAGGAATGGAAAGGGATACCATATAAGTCTTCATAAGGATCCATATGAATAGTTGGATGAATCTAATTATTATTATAGAAATAAATCCATGGAATGTGTTTCTCCCAGGAACCCATGATGTCATGGACAGATGTATGAATCATTTCATTTAAAGCATAATTTTCACACACTATTTTTCCACCATTTATAGCATGATAAGCAATTCTCAGAAGAACATTTATACCTATGTCCTTCTGTAACCCCCACCATAATAGTGATGTAAAGATATAATCTCCTTCACAAATTATTGAATGAAAATCTCTATGATGATGTATGACCAGCATGTCATATATCCCTTGCAGATTGTCTACCAAGAAGTCTCTCCCACCCAAAATGAGTGTGAGATCTTATTCAAATTAGTGATGAAATCCAACATAGTATCATTTCCATGAGGACTGGGTAAACACGACAAAAAAATCTATGGATAAATCATCCTATATCGTCTCTTTAATGGAAAAGGAATGCATAATCTATCCTAGTCACCGGTTCCCTAACTTCATCTACTAATTGGTTTAAAACATAGTGATAAATCCAACAATATAATATTTCATACCAATCCAACAAGATTTTCAACCTATGTCATAGTACCTATTGGTGACAAAACTATGAAGCACCCATCCCAAGTCATGAAAACCCTATATCATTTCATATTTTATTTACTTATGGATTTTTTGATCGGTAGGAGAACAAAATCCTCTCCTGGTAGATGTGTTATCCGAAATAAAAATTCATGAACTATTGAAGCAAGATCGAGGTTGTGAGTCAGGTTATTGTTCTTGTGATGCCTCAGCTGATTATACCCATATGTGATTCCTCACTCATCCTTCATCATAATAGATCCCAACCGTACACCTGATGTATATAATATACATTATATCTCCTTTATAGATCCGTAAGAATAATAAATAGTGTTAAATCCAACAATCCCATCAGCAACTTAATGGTTTCTTCCCATGCTTTGGACTATACTAATTTTACACCCATTTTAGTCAAGAACGTATGGGGTGCTTCATGGAATGATAAGTCATATATGAATCATCTATAATACTCATCATTCCCATAATAACACCATTTATTAAATAAATTTTCATTATTATCATAGGAAACTAAAGATGTCATTTTCTCTAGTATATTGAGACTCTTATATATAATACGATTAAACACATAACGTTGAATTTTCTGATCCAAAAGGGTAATTTTCTATGATCATCATTACATTTATTCTATATTAGTGTATTCAAGAAGATCTCAAAATGGGTTTTGTGGTCTTTTTTTGGATAATGAATACACTAATATGATTACATCAATGACTACCATTTTTGAATCTAAATACATTTTGAAACCTCTATTAATTAGATCCATGAAAACAATAGGCATGTTCATGAAACCGAATGACATGACTAGCTACTCATAAATAATATACATTAACCTAAAAGTAGTTTGAGGTATGTATGATGACCAAACATGAACATAGTGATATCCTGACCACAAATCTGTCATTGAAAACACACTTTCTCCTCAAAGACGATCAATGAGGCCTCCTATTCATGTTAGTGGATATCAAGTATTTACCATGTGATGGTTCATCCAAAATTAATCCATATAATGTATGAGATTATTGTATGACTTCATGGAAAAAAGGACCATTTAGCTATAAGGATAATGTCTGGGGAGTATAATTCCTTAATCCTCAATATCCATCAATTTTTTCTTGATCTCTAGATGTTCCATATGTGACATACTATAAAGTTTAATAGTAACTGGTTCTACTCCATGAACTATTTCAATGGTTATCTATACCACTCTAACTAATGATAACATAGATAAGTCATCTAGAAAAACATCCCTAAAATGATCCCCTATATGAAAAGAAAGAGAGTGTCATAAACCTTAGTACTCTATGAAGATACTTGAGATCTAATCTATCACACTTCCCAACATATTCTTCTCATGCCAACTTATAGTCACACAGACATCAAATTCTACATTATTCACGTTCCAAATGCCCACTGATGAGGTAAAAACCCTCAGTCGACAAGAAGTAAATGTGGAGATGATTGGGAACTAATCATTCCATCTTGATGATTAAAAAAAATATTTCATCACATCATTATGTAATGTATCCTTATAAAGGGATATCATCCTATCTGAAAGGGAATTTATTTTCCATGACTAAAACCCAATGATCAGATACCAACATTTTATCAAGAATAATATTGAAATAGAAGTTTTAAATATTGAGTCTCATACTATCCATAATTGAATCTAAATAAAAAAAGTGAGACATGACTATGTCAAAATGATGATTATAAACTGGAGGCTACTAGAATAATACCTCATATACTAGAAGGTCTTGAACTCTTCTCATCTAGGATATGATTTATTATAAGTATCTTCTATGTACCACTACCTTTTTCATAGTTTTACTTCCTTGAGGAAGCTTGAACCACTAGCACTGAGAATCATGAGTTTGACAACTTATTCCTTGACCACCACCTCAGCTTAATAATATAGTGGTATTAAAACAATCACCATGACAAGATACTACAAGACTAGATCCTTAATGTGTAGTATGTGTAGATCCCTGACCTATATTCCCTGAAGAGAATGTCATGAAAAATCACTGAATGTGTCCCATCACGATGCAACCTTTTCATTCCACTATATCAGTTAAACAAAAAGGATTTTTGTCATAAATTACATCATTTTTGACATATCAAGATATATAATCACCGAGGGATTTACTAGAACATCAACCCTGAGTATACTTAATGACATGATAACATATTATAGAACAACCAATGATAGATATATGAATCCAAAACCCCCAGCATCTACCATTATAAACCATTATATTACACTCTATAATAAGGAATTAGTTGACTATTTCAAATATGTCCATCAACTAAATGAAATTAACAATCATTCAGATGGCCTATACCATCCTATCCATGAATTTCATCAGAGTTAATAGATAATCACCTTAATGAGATGTTATGAACTACATATAATCATTAAAGAGTGTATAATACTCGAGGATAGACAATCCACCTACAATGTGTTCATGAAATCTTTATATATTCCATCCGTCAGAGTCTCTAGAAAAAATATTCCAATAAGATCACCTAAATATCATCCCAGACCATATCATGATTCTAATAATCATGGGTGACAAATTTGCACTATCATCTATAAAAATATCATAGTATATACTTTTCATTTTTAACCCTACACTCTATAAGAGTTCCCATATGATCAAATATATAAATAATAGATTTGATATGTGACTAATAATCATGTGGTCTACCATCCCCCAAAAAGGTGTGAGGATGCTACTACTACAACATCTGAGTAAACTATTCTATACTCGGGCCATGTCTGGAATAAACTTTCAATGATTACAATATATGTAGAAATACATCTTTGAAAGACATGTCAGTTCCCAAATAAAAAAATAATAATAGGTTGCTTTGGTGGAACTATATGATGGATAACAAGCGGCATAGGGCCCTCCTCTTTATGTGCATGGACCTCATTGTATATAGGGAGTGAGACTGGATGATGTTGTTGATGAGTTTTTCTTTGACTCCACATAAATCCCTCCCAAGTGATCATAATAGATGCAATGATTATATATAGAAAACTAGGAAAGATGCACATCCTTCTTATAGACGAATCATACCCCCTATGTCTACTCCTAAATCCAGGACTCGGTAATAGAGAAAGAACATAATTCTATTGACTTTCACATTAGAAAAATATAAATTACATAATTTTTGAGAAATACATAATCATTATACAAAAAGACACTGAAATGACATAGTTGGTATAGTGCCATTGGAAATATGGAAACATAATCATTGGTATATAAGTGAGATACATTATCTGCCACTAGGTTCGTCGTGACTAACACCACTCTTATAGACATCAAAACATAAGAGAAATATTCATAACCTGGGGAAGGAAGCATAAAATTGGTTGAGATAAAATGGTCAATGGGGGTAAACAATGGAGACATCTAACCATAGACATGAGTATATGGTTATGATTACATGATCTTGAAAATAGAATATCATACCCTATATCAAATATCATATAATTGAATCCTGGAATAAATATTTGTAGTTCATAAGACATGAATCTAAATGAATTAAAGAACATAAGATATGATATCATAACATTTGATTAAGTCAAGGAATTTGGTAACATAAAAGAATATATTGTTTTCCACAGTAGCCAAGGCATAAATTCCAAGACCATATTTGTGGAAAAATTCCCTTACTTAACCTACTGAACCACCATTCTGTCCCTATATTATAGAATTGAGTAAACCCTCATTCTATACCTATATTACAGAACTGAGTAAACCACTATTCTAGCCCTGTAGTACTGAACCGAGTAACCACTCAATCGAGCCCTATATTAATGAACTGAGTAATCCCTCGTTCCATCCCTATATTTCTGAACTATGTGAACCCTCATTCTAGCCCTATTTATCTAATGAGGTATAAATACTTACGAAATGCTTTAGAGGGATATATATGTCCCACCTATAACATAATTAGATCATACAAACACGTGCCACATGATCATAAATAAGCATATCATAACCCATGGATTGAAATGTGTATCATAAATATGCAAACATATCAGAACATGTGGAAAAAGAACGGATTCATAATCATTTCATCATAAACATAATCCATGAAATGATGCGGGTTTCTAAAGAATATAACCAATGAATGCTAAACGGGGTTCATAATAATAACACCCATAAAGAATAAATGGGTTTCGTAAAGACCCTAATATAATCAATATTTCATTCTTAGAAAGGATACGAATGGAACCGTCAGATCATATCCAATAAGGTATGGGTAACATAAATATATTTCACCTTAAATAGAAAATAATTTTGAAATATTATCCAAATTTTTCATGAGGAAAATATAATTTCTTGTTTGAAAAATGATTTTTATACATAAAAGAAGTTGAATATAAATTTCAAAAAAAAATCTTTTAAATGAAATAAATATGACATAAAATCATTTTGAAGATAATTTTCCTTAAAATAATTTAAATTAAGCTTCAAAAAAATTTGAAAACATTTTAAATTGAAAAAAATGAAATATTTTAAATAAAACTAGAAACTATTTTCAAAATCGTGTTTAATTTAAATCTTATAAAAGAATATTGATTATTATTTGAAATCCATTTCATTGAAATCACATTGAAAACATGAGTATAATACATGATAATATTTTGAATATAGTTTTTTATGAAACAATATAATTTATGTTTGAATAAATTTTTAAAACAATATTACTTGAAAATTAGATTTATAAACATTTTCTTAAAGATTAACATTTTAATTATGTAAATGGAGATTCGATTAAATGATGGAAGTTAAATCTATGCATGTTGTATGAAGTTAAAAGAACATACCTTCTAATTGTAAAAAATGATTGAATAGATCCATGTTCAAAAAGAGACAGGATGATTCCCTTGAATAAATGTGTAAAGGACAAAAATAGAAAATATTTATTTTATATATTATTGGGGAATGTAATAACATTCATGGAAACTCCCTTTAGAAAAGAAATATTTTCGACTGAAGAGATGGTAAAATCAGGTTTTCCTATAAATAATTTATTTACTAATTAATGTTCCATTGAGTAAAAAATGGTAAAAATACTAGATTATATCATAAAATAACACAGGATAATGAAAATGATGAATTTTTTTGAGAGATGTATGATAAGAATTTGTCATTATAAATATAAACATAAAAACTCTAAAAATGAAATGATATTGTCTCAATGAACACTTTTAACCTGGTATCTTTGGATATTGCTATCCATGTAAGGAAAGATAAATACATGAAGCATAGAATATCATTAAAATATTGATGTTGATGATATTTAATGTAAAATAGAAGTATGTGATCCTAAACAAATTAGGTGAATAAAAAAACATGAGTCTCAATGAAGGAAAATGAAGAACTTTTTTTTACTGATTTGGTATCTTTGGAAACCTAAACCCCATGAAAGAGGGATCATCAAATGGGAATGTAAATATCCATATTTTTATGTGCATGATACATAGAATACATTCACAGAATGTACATACACCCGAGAAAATAATGAATGGAGGACATATATTTTATCTCACAGAAAATAAATATGAGATTAAATCCCCTTACCATGTGTCTTGACTCTCTATATACTCATTAAAGAATCTTGTATAATAAATATATGTTTATTATACATATTTTACATTATAATATTATTATAAACATTACCATATATGATTTTACAATGACCACATATTTCCCACACATTAAAAACCCTATATTTAATGCTTCACTTTGGGTAATATTCTTTTTGTTCATCACACGTGTCTTAATATGTTATATCATTGATACATACACTTATATAATGATAATTGAATGTATAAAATGATATAATAATCCTAAATATCTAGTATAATTATATTTTAATAATTAAAAGAATAAAAATGTATGTAATGGAATACACAATTCATGATAACGGTAATCCGTACATACGCATGACTAAAAATTGCTTTTATTATTATTAAAACACTTTTGAGGAAAAAATAGACAAACCAGAGAAAGTTTGAAAAATGCATAGGAGTACACAGGTTACAAAAAATAACCAAGGAAATCCACAAGACCTACCCCACCCTAGCAGATAATCCTGTAGACAAGCCACACCTATGTATGGCCTTTCAGCAAACAATCCCATGTAGAAGTGCACAGGCACGGTACTGATGGCAAAGCCATACCCTCTCAGCATCCCACTTCAAAAGGCCTGCATCGGTGAAGGCTTCATGCTCGGATCCCCCTGTGGCACAGGTCTAAGTAGCAAGCTGGAAAAAACACCAAAGAACCAAACAAAGTCAAAAAACCAGAGCCCAAGGGTTTCACCTCAACCAACCCTCGCGAAAAACCTATCAAATCCACCCTTAACTTGGATCATTAAAGAGGAACTTAATATTACCTGAATCTCTCTCCCTGAAAAGCTTCCAGTATAGGGATGTAACATGTAGATCATCCACCTCAAAAAACATTTTCTCTAATATAGAAGCAAGTTGACCCCATGTCTGAATGTACTCTTCAACGCGGATTATCCCTATATTGAAACCCCCAACCAGAATAGAGTCTTGTTTTTCAATCCATGTATATTGTTCCTCATTATGAGACACCTCCAGCAACCTCCCCATCATCCTGGCTGCCTCCTCCTCTGATGCATTGAGCATCAAGGTCTACACCATCACTTCTTCTTCAGAGCTTAAAAGGATAACCATGTCTTGATCACCCTGTTCCACTGGACTCTGAGAATACAAAGACTCCTTTTCATTCTTTTTGTCATTCATCTTCTTCGTAGATCGGGTCTCAAGAGTCGAAGATAAGGAGGAGGAGTTCTTCTTCCCCTTCTTCTTTCCAAAACCCTTATTACTCTTTGTAGGTCACTCTTCATCTACAATCTGACCATGCTCAATCCCCATTGATAGTTCCACTCTGGCCTCGTCTCCTCCAATGGTGGAAATAGATACAACATCGACATAGGCCTCTATGAGGCCGTCAAACCTGTTGCACAAGGGAAACAAGTTCTAGTTCGGGGTCAGTTCCCCTCCCCCCTTCACCATATGAAAAATCCTTCACATCCTATCCACATTATCGCCCAACAAATTATTCTCCATACTCGAATCAGCACCACCATCCGTCGTCAACATTCAAAGATTCTTGGCCTGATTGGGTTGAATGAAACCACAACCCAAGAAATATGGTTATGTGAAAAAGTCCTCAAGAACCACACTCTGCGTATCACAATTAGTCTTTATTCCAGTACACTTCACATTGATACCAGGAATGGAGTCACCTACGAGTTGACATTGGTCATTCATGGCCACTACATTTTCATTACGCACTGTGACATGTATACTCTCGCCGCTGAGGTCACCTATCAGTCTGCTAAACACCTCTTAAACATTTGGATTAGCAGGACAATCATGTGATTTCTCTTTCATTTTTTGGTTGGCACCAAAAGACAGCCTCGTGCCAATTGCATTTCAGCTAGTCCATGTATCACCTTTGTCTAGGACTGCAATCTGAGCCACCGTAGTAGTACTCAGTGGACCACTTCCCACACCAAGCCTACTGCATCCAACCCCATCATTTTGTTCGGCTATAACACCATCCATCACGCCGTTCATAAGAGCGACATGATTACCATTGCGCACATCCTTCGAATAATCAGAAATCTTAGCTTCCCACCTGCAACTTTCCAAAGAGTGACCCAACTGTTTGCAATCATTATAGAACTGGAACCACAAGTCATATACCACAGGTTGCTTACACCGGAATTATTCCCCGATGGTAATCCAGAGGAAGTCTAATGGAGCCTTTGAATCATCCACCTCCACACACACGTGAGGATTAATCGGGTGGGAGACCGCATTTGTCCAGCTATCCGAACACAAGTATCTACGTAGAAGGTTCCCAAGGGTTTTTACAATCGATGGTTTCTGAAATGGATGCGGAAGATTCAGAAAACATGCACAGACATCCACTGATGTAGAATCACGCTTCATGTGAAAGTCATACTACCATCGGGATAGGAAGAATCGCCAGCCATTGCAGATGCTGGGAGCCCTCGACCATGCTTGTATTAGATCTTCCTCCAAAACAAAATGTATCAAGATGGGGTGGTTGTCCCGAAAACCTACGGGTGCCCTGTAACACCCCGAGATTTTATGAGATATATTATTTTTAATTTCATTAATGTCTTCTATTGTACACCAAGATTAATTTGTACTATACCCAATACCGTATTAGCTTTCAGTATACGCAACACTATTCTTGCCAAGTGTTACACACAATTTAAAGTTTGTTTTGTAGAAATTATTCTATGTAATATTAAGTATAGATTTTGTTTAATGCATAAATGAAATAATATTCTATTATCTTATACACAACACCAAAGGCAACTTTCACTACACGCAACCCTGACATGGCTTGCATTACATACAATAGTGACCTTCCTCGATAGTGTGTGTAGTACGCAATACCGGGTTTCACTAAACAACGATATATTATTAAACTATTATATAAACTTTCCGTTATGAATAGTAATAACCAAATTTTGAAATTTTATAAATTTTATCTTTCAAAATGGACTTCATTTTTGGATTCGGAATATCAAAATTAGCCTACGGTAAATTTTTGTATTTTTCTGAAAACATTCAATTTTCGATAAATAGTGAAAACACTAAGTTACTATTTGAAAACCGACTTTTTATTTAAATAAATAATTATTTTATTTAAATTTATTTTAGGTAATAATAGACAAATAATACCTATATATGTTCAATTTAATTCATTGGATTCATTTTATAATAATTTTAGATATATAAAAAATTAATTGAACTTTTCCCCGTCTTTTACCCACCTCCTAGGAGAATTTGGAAATTTACATAAAACATAATTTTAACACTTCTCTGAGTGGAATTTAAATAATCTGAGAGACACGGTTGATATCAGTAATTAAAATCTGGTTCAATGAGATGAAAATAATTTTTGGTGAATAGTAACTTTTTTACTTTTATTTACCATGGTTAAAAGTAAATAGTGTAATTAAGGGTAAGAAATTTATTATTATTACCGTAACACATGACCTAATTCTAATGGATAAGTGTAATACGACCAAAAACAAACTTAGGAATATAATATTATTATTTAGGTCCACATAGATTAGATTAGGACATTTATTATTATTTAATTCAAATAAGAGTTAGAGTTGAAATCAATGTTTAATAACTAAAACATTTTTAATATATTTGTATACATAAGATTAGTTCAACTATAAATACTCATTGCAAATATAAAAATATTTCCTAAATAATGGTATTTTATTTTTAATTTTTAGACATTATATAATTTGATTTATTTATGACACAATGATGATGCAGTAATTACCTTATTAATGAAATATTAACATAATTGATGTTATAAATAACAAAATAAATGTAATTTGAGACTTTTTATGAATAAAACTAATTTAATAGGTTAATGTGACATGTTAGTATTTATTTAATTAACATTTTTCGAACTAATCATTCTATTAGGATTTTCAAAAAAATCAATTACCAAATAGTGTCAAAATTGAAATAAAATAATTTTTAAATGAAATATTATATTATTAATTGTTATTTTATTCTTAAAAATCTAAGGATCGGCCAAATGACTTAGAAATGATTATATATATTAATAATGAACCACTTGGGGTTCTTTTACTTTGGTATAGTAAGTTTATTGACCATATAGTGTAAGAAAACATGAAGACACGGTAATAGTTAAATTATTTAACTTTGAGTTAAATCTAAATGATAAGGTTAAAATAGTAACCGAAACATGTCTAAAATATATTGGTAGAGAGTATTTTGACCCACCCCCACTTTATATTATAAATATATCAATTCAGATCTATTATAAACCGAATATTACTTTATTATAAAATAATATTCCGAGTTTTTCTTAAGGTGCCCCTCACCCCTCTTATAAAATGGAACCTCCTCCCTCTTCTCTTTACACAATTGTGATCCTTCATTCTCGGCCAAACCATTCCCATTTCCATTCTCAACTTCCCTAGAAACAATATAGAGGTTCATTTCTATTCAAAAGACCAACTCTAGTGCATTAAGAGGAAGCTTAAAAGAGCTGCGTCGAAAAAGAGGTAATCTCTTCTACCAATTCTTTCACGTTTCATTCTTCGTCAACTTCTTCTTCATTAGTTTTTTCATTATAAAGTAATAAAATCAGTGTCAATAATATACTGATATGTTATTATAAATATTAAAAAACCCCATTTCACCTTCTATCCATCCTATGAAAAACGAAATCACCGCACGTGCGTACGTACGGAATGTCGTCTCCACGCTGTGGTGTAATATGTTTTTCCAACACCACCTTACATGGATGAGTATAATGGTGTAATGAATAACTATATATAGTTATTATAACATCACACTGATTCTAAGATATTATATCATCCACTCCAATTCAAATCAATAATTATGGGAACGATATCATCACTCGTGCGTACGTACGGATGACCGTCTCCACGACGCGATAACATTCACTCTCCATGTTAACCCTTCAAGAATGATTATAATGTATATATAACGAATAATAATGAAATATATGAAATGATAAATCTACTTTATTTATGTGTATATATATATGTCATATACTTACTTCCATTCAATTCAATAAGGAATGGAAAACATCATTCATGTGTACGTACGGTCTGTCATCTCCATGAACGATGTGTTTCATTTAATTCATCTATCTATTACATATAAATATATACTGAATATATATGATATATAAATCATGTTTTACATTCTGGAAGTATGTAAATCATTCTATAAGTAATAATAATATCATGAACAACAAGTCTAAACGTGTATGATAAATGAAACGAATTTACCCAAAACGCTACTTTAACATGGAATTTACAAAAGAATGGGTAATATAAAGTCATAAGTGACCCATATATGATATCATTACAATTATTATGATTCTGTAATAAGTAAATGAAATTATTTAAATCATTATACAGGTGGTTCGGATATATACGAAGCATATCAGACATAAGGTAAGGGATACCTTTTCCAGTCTCATTTTTATCCGATATTGTTTATTCGTAAGTATATACTAGGGTTATATTTATCATCCATGTCCTTGTTTTCTATAAATGGTTTCATTTATTTTTAATGTCCTTTTTACCCATTTTTTGACTTTTACTACATGGTATGTATGTAATCTTTCTTTTGTTTACCAAACGAGGTACTTTTTGACTTTTCCGGCAAAAGTACGAGAAGAATGTTTTTTTAACTTATACAGCATGAAATGTTTTTATGGTTTTATAAAGTCTTATTTTCATGAATATTCCTCCAAAATATTTCATTAATATTTTAAACAAAATCCTTTTCTTTTAAAATTGCATGAATTTTTTTGAAAAGAAAATGATTTTGAAGAATAAAGGATATTTTCCTCGAGAATTCAATTCAAGTGTTTTATCAAAAAAAATTTCCATCTAAGATGAAATTATTTCAAATGTGTATGTTTCATGTATAATGTCAATATTATTTACATGGCTTGGATTTTCTTATAATTAAATGATATCCATTTATTTTATATGGATTATGTGATGATGGGATGATGTTTATGAAACCCAGTTTATTCGTTGGGTTATTATGAATAATGTATGTTTATTTTGTGTCACAAGTATGAATAATTTCATTATGAGATGTGTGGGACCTATATCTCCCTCCAATGCATTCATTAAAGATTTATATCTCATGAGATAAACATGGATGTAATGACAAGTTAATCCGGTTCAGTGATATAGGACTAGAACGGGGAGTGAACTCGATTCAGAAAGGGACATTGTCCACTAAGATGGACTTGGAAAAAGTGCCTTGGATACTATGGAAATCATAACATTTGCTTAATGGTTGCCAAAATTACATGTTTTATTCCCATTCTGTTTTATCAAGATTAATTTTTCTTTTTTACGAACTTCCATGTTTTATGTCATTGCTCAATATTTTGATGTTTAATTATTATGTTCTTGTTTTAAGTTCAAATGTATATCCTTTTTTTTATTTTCTCCATGCTTACCCTTACTGAGCATTTGAGCTCACCATTTATATGTTTTCTTTTCCCCAGGATATAAATAATGGTTTTAGGTAAGAAAAAAGGGTAAGATCTTTATGGGAGATGTTGAAGATCATTCACCCTGATTAGAAGATTATGTTCTGAGTTTCTAAAGACACTAAACTATTACGATCCTTGATAGTTGGTTTTTTTATGTATTAAGTATTCCACAAATGTAATGTAATGTACATGTACATCAATCTTGGGTCTATACATTCCCTTTCTTACAAATCCCAAGAACCGAACACAAATCTATCAAATAGATCAACCGAGGGTCTTCTCTTGGAGAATTGAGTGATTAAGGACAAGCTATGGAGGTCAGACGCTTCGTTAAACTCAGTGATTGAAATTGGAAGATTGGGACGCCCATCGTGTATCTCTTGCACCTTAGGGCTCAGAAAACATGGTGGAAACATAGGAAGGAATTCTGGGTTCAAAAACAGGAGAAAAGAAGGTTTTGCTCCTGTGAAAGACGGTGGAGGTCACTCCCCCAAAGGGGAAGGAACCTGCTAAGAGGCCACCGCCATCACTAGGAAAGCGCCGAACCCTCGCCGAGTCGCCTGGCTTCACCACAATCCCCTGCCGCATGAACATTGTTTTTTTCTTACTATATTGAAAGAATATAGGAAAATAAATATGTATATATATTGTATGTATATATATGAATGTATATATATATATATATATATTAATATAGCATTACCAAATAATATATATCTTATATGTTAATTAAATCCAACAGTAATACAATATATGTGTTCTGTGAACAAATCACATCACTTTGAGGTGGTGGTAGTCCACACTTTGTCAAACCAGATTATCATATTAACACAAAATGGAAGGTAAAAAAACGAGTGTTGTTAAAAAATATAGATTCATAATGAAATTATAAATATAATATATTACGTATATAAATAGATTCTTCATCATAATGGCCACCATGATTGGTGGTAAGGTATAAATTAACAATCACCATTTCTTGAGGCAGTAGTTCACCATACATAGAAATAGTATCTTCAACATCTATTAGAAAGATGTGTGTGTGTATATCTAGGTCAGAAAATTTACATAAAATAAACTAGTATATTTAGTATACTATTTTTGTTACGCAATAAAAGAATAAAGAGAGTATATGAGGTATATAATGAAAATAAAGGGAAAGAGATTGAGAGAAAATGTTATTTCTTAATTAGGTAACTGATTTTGGTTTGTGCCAAAAGGATTCAATGAGAGGGCTTGTGGTAAAAGGGATGACAAAAGGATGAAGTGAAGATTTATAGGATGAAATTTGGGAGTCGATTAGATGAAACTATAATTCTTGAGAGTTTTATGGAATTGGTAGAGGTGGTGGACTTTTATAGGGAAGGAAAAGGACTCATATAGAATCTTTTGAAACAATTTAGGTGTGCACATGTTCCTAGATAAAAAGGTCTTACAAAAACAAAAAAACACAATAATGTAAGGTTTATGGATGAACCATTGGCAAATAATGGGTGTCAGACAACGGTCTAGGTCACTTGGGCCCTTAATTTTATGGTTTGATCCCTAATTAAGATTAATATTTCCTTAACAACTTTGATTAATATTAATCACTTTAATAAATCATTTTGATAAAAAAATTAACAAGGTATAATTTGAATCATAATATAAAATTTTATAGAATGGTGTACGTATGTGTTTTAATATTCAAATAATAGAAGTGGAAAAATCAATATTAGTGCTAATCTCGCAGATGTGACAAACTAACTGGGTTTTATAGTAGGAAAAATATCAAAACAAATTTATGATTTCTTAGTCAATTTAAAGGTGATGTTGATCCTAATGAACTTAATTGTATTAGTGGATGTAATATTCATCAAATTTAACTTTAAAACATATTTTAAATATCATTTAGTGTTAATAATTAATTAAATAAAAGGATGTTTCTTACTAAAAAACAGTTATTTTCACTATTCATAAAAAATTGAATTTTCATAGAAAAATCACAAAAACTCAGCATTGGATTATATAAAAATTCTGAATTTAAAATTATGTTCATTTTTTACAATTATATTTCTAAATTTATCTAAAATTACTTTTATTAATAAAATGGACTAATTCAAGAAAAAAAATATTTTTTAAATAAATTGACCAAACAAAAATATTATAATTACTTATCAATATTTTTTATTTATATGATACAAAAAATTTTGATAACATTTTATTATTATGATTAAATTCTAATTTATAATTACCTTATTTAAATAATTAAAAAAATAATAAGATATATTTTTTAGAAATCCAATGTTGTGTGCATTATAGGCCATGTTGGTGTTGCTTGTAATGGAAGCCAAGACGGTATTGTGTGTAGCACAAGAAAAGTTGATATTGTATGTAACAGGAATGATTAAATTAGTGTTATATATATATATAACTATTTATAATATCATGTGAAAAAAATATTGAAAAGTTAAATTTATTCAAAAAAAAATTATTCTCAACTTATTGGGGTGTTATATTCCACCCCCCTCCCATGATATCAATTTCACCCTCAAATATTTATTGGGTAATAAGTAGTTTAATACATGAAATATTCATTCATAGAAACCTACATCATAAAACTTTATACTAAAAATCCCCTTAAAATGGAAAATTTCAACCATATTGTTTACCCAAAGTAACATATAACTGGTTTTCCACATGTGAGAACAATGGTTGGGAGTGAAGGTTGAACATGGAGGAAAAGCATAAATATTTATATAGTTGATTGAGTTAATAAATGAAAACCATGTTAATGATTAATGTAATGGTGAAGGCATCAGAGCCATAAATATATGATGAAATAAAAGGACACCATCTCAATAGAGATTACACTATTAGGACAATGAAATTTGTTTTGATCAATTTCATAATGTTCTGAAATAATTGTTAAATTTCAATGAACAAGATTTCATTCATGTTTTATGGTTTGGAAAATTTATAAAACATCTTTTACATCAGTGAATGAATGTCCAGAATATAAATTTGATGAATAGTTCACTAAAATAGACATTTAATGGATCTTATGGACCATAAATAAATACAAGTCTAACTACATGCCACTAAAAAAACATACATTAATCATTAAAAATAAAATAGTTCCCATAATAGTTCAAAGAAAATATTTAGAAATTAAAAATAAATACTCATTAATACCGATATCGGGTAGTCCAGTGCTGGGCACGGAACCCATACCATCCATTGGTCATGTGTCCAAGACCTGTGGCCTTTACAGACATGTTTGGTTGTCAACCAATATACATGATGTCCTTTCCACAAAAACATAAAATATGGAAATCCTTATAATAATTTTAATCATGGATTAGCCTTTCATCCATGGTTTTGAACACAAATTCAGAGAAAAAATGTTTCCTCCAAAGCTTATCATAAATGTTTCATGAATGGTTAACCAAAAAATCTTCTAAAATATAAAAATATAAAACATTAGAATGAGTGTAATCAAATAAAATTCACATTTATTCCCTTGTATATCCCAAATTAGCTCATGGTTTTCACATTCCAAACCAATGAATACCATTATTTTATATTCCCTTGAAACATTGAAACAACATCAATTTCCATAAATCCTTTTGAAATACATTCATTCTTCTTCCTTTTAAAGTATATTGAATTTTATCCATAGATCCCAAAAAAAATTTTGTAAACATATTTAGTTCTAGATTAATACTCCTATAAATAGGTCATTACATGATCTAATGTAATCAGTACTTACTATATTTCATATTCATATCTACTGTATCATTATCCATGAAACATTATCTTACCATAAATAACATGTTAAGGGTTACATTCCCTTTGTCAAAATTATTACATTCCTGAGACAATGTTTTTTTTCATATTTTCCTTTCAACACACTCTTATAAATCATTAGAAAAACATAATCTGAACAATCCATACATAATACACCATTTTAATTCTAGAATCTAAATACATAATTCTGCGATATCTTCATCCTCAGTCCACTAACAATGCTACCTCAACCTATTACACAATTTTTTTCGTCACATTTCATTTGTAGTCTCATCTTCATCATCAATGTAACAATTACTCACACCAAATTTTTAATTCTCTTCAAGAACATTCCTCTGAGGACATTGAGTTTTATAATAACCATTTATTCAAAACCTGAAACACTTAACCTTTGATGATTAGTTAGGGAGTACAAAATTCATATCCATTTCATTAATATAACTCTTCATTTCCCCTTGTGGTTAAATGATTTGTGTCCTTCATTTCCACAGGCGAAACACCTTTCTATTCCTCAAAGATGTTCCCTTAGCTGTTTTTTTGCACATTCATGACACAAATGAAACAGAATATTCTTTCTTATATGGTATCTGTTAATTAACTCTTATCAAACTCCTTATTTATCTTCCTTGTTCAGTACGAGAGTTGGTTATGGTAATCAAAATTAACCATGTTTATTGAAAACATGTTAGGCATGATTATGATATCTTTATCTCATATAATTATCCCACATGACTTCACATCATAAAATCTTCCATTATATTCAATAGTAATTCAGTTCCTTATGATTCTTGCAATTTCCTAAAACAAAAATAATACGGTGAGCAATACTTATCATAGTAGAACACCACATAATCACGAAAATAATTATTTATAGGATGTCTAATTCATGACACCTTCAATAATATATTACACCTTGGTTTTATCATAGGTTATTCATTACCTAATTATATCTATTGCATACATGATGGTTCATGAAGAGTTTGTGAACTCCCAGATAATATACCCCAAAATTGCCAATCCAAGTGTGTAGCGAGGCCCATTGACATGTACCAGATTACCTAAATTCAATCCTGGAATATCCTTTCACAGTTGTTAACCCTAGGTATATCAGTACAAAATCCCCATCCACATATAGTATCAAGACATAGATGTATTTCTAGCAATCCACAAACTCTATCCTTCTCGAAAATTCCTCGACATTTTCTTAAATTTTAACTCATCTTTATACTTATCCATAGGTAAATCCCTATAAATATAAATATAAATAGTCCCATGAATCTCACTATAGTTTTCTCATCCTAGATTCCAATGTATAACTATTCCATTTCTCTAATACCAACTATAACAACCCACACATTACAAACATATAGATTACATAACTTTTTTAGAATACTAACAAAATAATACAAAAATATGCCCAAAGGCTGTAGTTGGTATAGTGCCTTTGGAAAAATAGAAACATAAACACGGGTACATAATATAGGTACATTATCACCCACTAGTATCATCGTGACTATCAGCCTTCTAAGACACATAAAATATAATACATATCTTCATAACTAGGGTATAGAAACATTTCAATGGGTGATAAAAAATTCTTAGTAAGAGTAATCAAGGGATACATGTATGTATAGACCTGAGTATAACGGTATGAGATGATGATCATGAAAATAAAAGATCATAATCTGTATATAAAAGATCATGTACATAAATCATGGAATAAATCTTCCCAATTCATAATAAACGAATAAAAAGGATGCAAACGAAGAAGCCATGAAAGAACAACATAGGAGTATGACATGGAATTTTTGAAACACATTAGCATATATTGATTTCCATATAATCCAAGGAATCGATTCCATGACCATTTTATTGGACAAAGTCCTTTACTAAATTGGGTGAACCCCCATTTGAGCCCTGTAATACTGAACTATGTGAACTCTCATTCCAACCCTATATTAATAAATAGAGTAATCCCTCATTCAAGATGTGTATTTTTAAACCATGTAAACCGCCATTCAATCCCTATATTATCGAAATGAGAAAGCTCTCATTCCAGTTCAGTATTTCTAAACTGATTAAACCCTCATTCCATCCTTTTCTATCCCATGAGATATAAATCATTACCCAATGCATTAAAGGGATATATAGGTCCCAACTTTCACATAATAAAATCCTAAATAAATGTTCCACATGATGATAAATAAACATATCATAACCAATTAAATAATATAGGTATCCTAAACATGTAAAAATATAATTAACTATATAGTTATATATCATTAATAATCATTTCTTCATAAACATAACTGGTGAAAAGATGTGGGTATCAAAAGTATAAAACACATGAAAGATAAATGGGTTTTATAAACATAAAACCCATGTAAAAGAAATTGGTTTTATAAAGAACATGACATTAAGGATATGTTATTCATTGAATGGATATGAATGTAATCAATATGTCATTTACAATAAAGTATGAGTAACATCAATTGATTTCACCTTAAAGGGAAAATAATCATCAAAAATCTTATAAAAAAATTTCTTGAGTAAAATATCATTCCTCGTTTAAAAATGTATTTTTAATACATAAATCCATTTGAAAATAATTTTCGTAGATAATAGTTTGAAAAATAATAAAGAAGTCATGAAATAATTTTGAAAACCATTTTCCTTTAAAACGTTCAAAATAAGATTCAAAACTTTTTGAAAATATTTTTCTTTGAAAACTCTTGAAAATTTTTAATGAAGGCATGAAAATTTATTTCAAACCATTTCTTCAAAAATAATTTGAAAAAATATAAATAAATCTTAATGTTTTTTAAAATAATGTTTCTTTGATAACATATAATTTTTTTTTTAAAATTTATTGAAACCCATTTCATTGAAATCACATTGAAAACATTTGAATAATACTTGAAATAAAAATTTAAAAAAATATTCCATGAATGCATATAAATGAAGATTGAAACCATTTTGAAAACAATTTTCCATGAAAATTATATATAATTTGTTTTAAATATTAACCATTTTATCAATTCAATGGGAGCATCGATGAAATGATGACAGGTATATCTGTTCATGTTTTATGAGGTCAAAAAAATATACCTCTTTAATGGTAAAAAGCATAAAAATGTTAAATTTTTTAGAAAGAGTAAATAATAATCAAATGAAGAAATTTATAAAAGAAAAAAATGGGAAAAATTAATTTAGATATTATATGGTAATGGTATATTATTCTGGTAAACTCTACATAGAAAACATAGATATCCGACCGAAGAGAGGTTAAAGTCAGGTTATCCGAAAAACACTTTATTAACTAATTTATGTACCAAATAGAAGGAAATGGATAAAATATAGTAGGATATCATGAAACAATATAGTATAAAGAAACTCATGAATATTCTTGAGAGTTTTATCATAATATTTTATCAATGGATACATAGACATAAAAACATTCTAAATGGAATATGATTGTCTCAATATACAATTATAACTTGGTGTCCTGGGATCATGCTCTCCATGTAAGTAATGGTAATTACATGAAGCATATAATATCATGAAAATATTTATATTCCTTATATTTCATGTAAAATGGATTCATGTGCACCATGAAAAATTGTTTACGTGCATAATAAAACATGTATATCAATGAATGAAAATGGAGAGAAATAGTTTTTACAGATTTTGTAACTTTTGAAACGTATACACCATGATTAAAGGATCATCAAATGGGAAAGTGAATAACAAAAAATTTAATTACAAGATACATATATGTAAATATTATGTATTTCATCCTCCACGCATAAGGAAAGAGTGGTGAACATATATTGTATCTCATAAAAATTTAAATTGAGATAAATTCCTCTTACATTGTGTCTTGATTCCCTCCATACTCATACAAGCATCCTTTATGATAAATATAAAATTATAATAAATATTTTAAAGAATAATATTCATATATATATAACCATATATGATTTTATTATGACCTTATATTACTCTATCATTAACGAACCTATATTAATGTTTGACTTCAGGTAATATTCTCTTTGTTCTTCGCAAGTGTGTAAATTTGTTATATCATTGATCTTTACCCATATATCATGATTCCAGAATGTAGTGAATGATATAAATATCTTCTATATATAGTATATGTATACTATAATTGTATATAAAATAATGAAGTACATAAAATAATACACCGTTCATAGATAAACTAAGCCTTACAAACACACAAATGTTGTTTTCTATTCTTATTTTCATATTAAAAGAATGTATGTAAATAGAATATGTATATATATGTATTTATATTTATAAATATTAAAGTAGAATGAATATATAATACAAATCATATATTTTCATTAAAATCATCCTTAATACATTCTATGTGCTGTGTGAATGAATCACATCGATTAAAGGTGGTAGTAGTCCACACTTTCTCAAACAAGATTATCGTATTAACAATTTTGTTGGAAGTGGAAAGAAAATTGAAAATAAAAAGATATATTTTTTCAAATAAAAATATTTTGTTATAAAGAAATAATTTTATCATATTAATATTGAAATAATATGTAAATAAGAGTTATTTTAATTAAATTTTTATATAATATATTCAATTAAAAATATAAATATAGCATCACACCGTTGTATTATATAACTTTTCATTACATGGTTCTAAAAAGAGGATATTTTCAGTTTTATTTTCTGGAAAAAATGTAAATAATATATGAAAACATAACAATTATTATAAAAACACATAAATGAAATATTAATGGGTTCATTATAGATTACATTTACTGCATATCATATAATTGGGACATACATCAATGGAATGGGATTAGCATGAATCCGAGTAATGGAAGAAGCAATAAAGGTATATATCATGTGATGTTGAAACATAATAATAATAACATAGTGCATAACATTAATGAATGAGCCTGAAGAATATCATAATAATAATAAAATTTATAATAACAGGGAATCAGGAATAAATTATTTTATTGATAACATCATAATCATATAATAATGGTTTATCACCGTCGTTTCATAAATGCAAATTACCATGGTTATTCACCACTGAATCATAAAACTATATAGAATTCATTACAAATTTACTTAGATCATTATCAAGGAACAAAATTAATAATAATTAAATTAATGTGAGCCAAATATTTCATAATAAATTTTTCAATTAATAACCCATGGATAAAAAATAATGGGGTTCCAATCAAAATCATGGAAAAAAAGACCTTAAGGACATGATAATTACATCATATATAACCCATTGAAGGAAATGTGAGTATCATATATATAAATCCCCAATTCCAAAATTTCATTTTCCCATATTATTTCGTACCCATTAAATATAAATAGGTTTTTGTATTCAAAAAACTGAAAAGGTAATTTCTCATATAAAAGAGAGAAATTGGAGATATACATTTGGCAGCACGATGGGTATAAAACATTATTTTAGAAAAGGGTAAATTGATACACATAAAGGGTATCAAAATTAATAGAATAATATTATTATAGTAATGATATAATATAAATTTTAAGAAATAACATACTCTTGTAATTGGAAGGAATAATATATGTAAAGGGATCTTCAATGTAAATTGGAAGTGGATATTTTCCTTCTTCATGAACTGTTATTCATAATAAATGAGGATAGAATCGTGGGGGCTTTAGGAAACACTGTACGAGGACACAATGGAAGATTAATAACCCAAAATTCACGGATGATGTATTGGTATTGAAGGGAATGGTGAAACTGTAGTTATTTATTGGAAAATTGGAGAATTGTTAGAAAATTTACAAATATAGTTATTGGAAAATTTGGTTGTTGGAAATTAAAACCCATTAGCATAAACGTCATTTTTACTAATGTTTTTGAGCATTTGGGTTAAATTTTATGTTATTTTAATATAAAATAACTAATCATCTTGATTTATTAATTCATTTGGTATGGAAAATAAATATTCCACTATGTAATGAGTTTAAAAATCCAAATTTCTATTTTAAACATTGGAATGTAACTTATTGTTTTGTAAATTGATTAAAATAAATCAAAATAAAAAATATTAATAATATAAAATATTTTTTATTTTTATTTTGTTTAATTATTTATTAAATTTTTATGAAAGAAATATAATGTCATAAAGTATACTGAACGTCTAAAATAATATTTTCTTAATATTATTAAAAATAACATATTTTATAAAATTCTCATAAATTCACGCTAACCTAATTTTGATGTTCGAATTATTAAATTTTTGTTTAGTATATTATTAAATTTCTCTAAAGAAAATAATTTTATCTTCTAAATATAATGTTAAATATTTATTTCAAAATTTTAATTTAAAAGAGCATTCAAATTTATGAAATATAAAAAAAATACATACACATTATAAAATTATAATATCAAATATAGGTTAAATAATAGTGTTTTAAAAATATTTTTCATTAAAAAAATATTTTTGGAATATTTTTGTTTATTATAAAAAATGTCAATATTTTCATGAAAATTTAAAATTTGTTTTTCTGCATCCAAAAGTAAAATTATCAGATTCAAATCAATTTACATATATTTTATTAAGAAAACTATTCTTCATATGAATTTATTTAGTAATTGTTTCTTATTCAATGAAATTTAAACATTATGTAACAATGTTTAGTAAACATAACCCATTATTATTCTTGCATTCTCCTTGAGAGTAAGGTGTGAAATGGTGCCACTATTGTGGGGTTCCTCAGTTATACATAGACTGGGTGTTAATATTCACTAACATTAACTTCTCCAAATGTATATTCCATTCATTCATAGATTGTTGAAACTCATTTTGGGATTGGGAACCGTAGTGATAATTCCTCCCTCCCATGTTTTGAAAAATGGTATTCAAATCGAACGACTTAACTGGTTGATCCCATCAATTCTTCTTTCTGTATCAACTATCCATTATCATTACTACTTATAAACACTAATAATAAATGTACAAATTTCAACCAAATGTATAGTTTCTTATGGTGATATTTACCAATAATCATGTTGACCAATGGTCATATAACGATGAAATACCTTGTGTAACATTTGCTTTTATACCACATAAATATAACATAATTCTTTTACATGTAACACTCTATGATTTATAAAAAGCATATAGTTTCATTTTTATAATATTTTTCATGGTTTACTAGTATTTATTATTATTTATATAAAAGTTTAAGTGTGAGAAATGACTCTAATTTATTATGGTGATACATGCATTCCCATTTTATATATTCTATTTTATAATTAGTATTATTTTAATGTATTTAATTTTATTTTTTTCATAGTTTAAAAAATTAAAAATAATTTCCAAAAAGATGACTTTTTTGGGTCTTTTTTTTATTTCATATATGGTATTACATAATATGTGAAAAATATTTATATAAGAAACATATATCAATTAAAAAATTCTGGGACATTTCAATTAAGATTCACCAATTAATAGTTACTAGGAATGTATTAAGAATAAATTCTTTTTAACACTAGAAAATTAATATTTTTAAAAACATGTTTTTTTTTGAATTTATGGGACTAATTTTAATATAAATTAATACCACTTATATAATTTGAATCTTATAAATTTTTTTCATATAATAAATTATAATTTTCATATTTAGTAATGTAGTAAATTTAATTTTTGTTCATTATGAATAGTAATAAAAGAAAAAATCCATTAGTACAACAAAAGTTCAAAAAAAATACAATTGGGTAAATTTAAAAGGGTCAAAATGTAATTAATTAAAATGTATATGTAATTTGTTTTTAAATTATGTTGATTTTTTTTGA
Source organism: Viscum album (assembly GCA_963277665.1). Taxonomy (NCBI): domain Eukaryota; kingdom Viridiplantae; phylum Streptophyta; class Magnoliopsida; order Santalales; family Viscaceae; genus Viscum; species Viscum album. The sequence goes on along the minus strand of OY728151.1, from coordinate 1,442,127,789 downwards.
GACCACACACTTTGATGAGACGTGACTACAAACCCTGATTAGCTGGGAACAGAATTTTGATCTATTTAGAAGGTGCATTTTGTAAACGTGCGATCAGGTTTTTCTAACATTTCAACTGCTGATCAGATCATAAATAATAGAGAATCCATGAACTCAGAATACCAAGATTCTCCAAAAAATTGACTTAACTTTGGATATAATTTGACGAATGGAAATGATATTTTTTATAATTTTTTAAAAATAATAAAATAAATTTTAAAAGTTATTTTTGTTTTTTTTCATCCTTTGAGTGGCCGAAAAGGACACTACGGTGAATCAACAAGGAACATTGATGATGATCACTATAGGTTCATTATCTCATTACATGATGAGGCGTTAATTACACGTAATAGCGACATTGTTTCATAAATGAAACAACATAACTACGCAACATTGCAGTGTAACAGAAATTTTGTGATGTATTTTCCTTTTGTATTTGTTGATGTGTCAGTGGAATATTTAATTTAACTATGAGGATTCTCTAAATAACCTATTACGAACTTCTTCTCTAATGAAAAACAACAAACGCCAACAAAAATCAAATATTGTGGATGCACCTCAATGAAGGGGGCTGGAAGCGATGAACGATGTCGACGTCTTGAGACCTCGAGGAATTAATTATACGGAAACAATTCTCGAAGGGTTAGTTGTTTATTTATTACATGTTATTCCCTATTCTTATTCGAAAAATTATGAATGTGAATCATCCCACGAATATGATCATCTATGATTCTTGTGTTTATGGAGGAGGGTAACTTTTTTATTTAGATTTCCTTTTACCGGGGTGGAAATAATCATTTTTTGATTGGAACTAAATCCACAGACCTCCAATGATTAAAATAATCTAATTCATAGGGAGAATTCTGAAATGAACAATGCCTGAGATCCTCTACCATGTGTGTTATTTGATTCCAAACATCTATATCAATGCAATGCCGGGTATGAGACATTCATGGTGAAGTGGGTGTTATGTTGAGGCAGTAGGCACAGTCATCACCAAAAATGGACCACCAGAGCAGGTCTGATGGTCAGCCAATGAATATTCTAGCGGTAGAGCTGGCTATAAGACTGATGGTGGGATAATAGGCAGTCGCCTGTGCCCACAGCCAGGTGGAGCGGTACGCCCGTCGGAGCACTATGGTGGAATCAGGAGACGTGGCTCCTACCTGGTGCTTCATTGATAGAAGGCCCCCGTTTTGGCCATCTAGGTTGTTCGGTGAGTCGTGGTCTCTTGACTGCAGAAGGAGCTCCCCTTGCTTACTCATGGTCAGTAGGGGCCATACGTGGCTTTTGGCTGCTTCCTATACAAGTGACGCATCACTGGCCCCCACTACGTGGGTCGGGCTTCGGGGTGGCAGGCTTCCCCCTAGCCAACATGCCTGACATGTGGCCCAACACTCTGACCCCACACCGGTGGGCTATTCTTGTACAGGTGGTCTTGACTCGTGCAGGCAGGCTAGACTCGCCCCCAGTGGGCTGAAGCCAGGCCACCAGGCCTGACCAGTGCCCTTCAGGCTGGGTCGGACTAGACGGGCCATTGGGTGACTAAGCGGGCTGTACCATTAGCAAAACTGGAACGTGTCCTGTGAGACACATTGGTCCTAGAGAACTAGATAGGCCAGAACATAATAACCCAGACTTGAACTAAGTCAAGTCGAGTTAGTCAATTTAATGAAGGGTATGTGGGACCCTCGTGCCATGTTGTCTGGGTCGGACCATGCATTAACACAAAAAAACCCTTTTTAGAAAAACACTTGTATCTTCCAAACCATGTGTCTGGTTTACAGGCCCTTTGCGGCATTGGTACCCTCTCAATTAGGTAGATCCTTTTCCATGATCTATGGTTACTTTCATTGATGTTGAGGTTCAGTGAAAGGCTTGATGATTGGTTCTCCTATGTGCACTACATACGAAACCATGCGGTTTTCTGAGACATGAACACTGTTTTATTTCATCTCTATGTGTCTCGACTATAGACTAGTTAAATACACTTCTGTGTGACATTATGGGACAATTATGGAATTTACTTCATTGTGACTTTTCTATCTCATAGTATGCAACGATATGGAGTACCTTAGTAGTCTATGAAAAGTGGGAATCCCTTCTGGGTGACTTCGTAGTCCCACGAAATGTGATGAGGAGGTGTACCAATGTCGTCCTAGGATTGTTGGAAGCACTTATGTGTGGACTGGAAGGCCCTCTATACTTGACAGAGAAGGAGTTCACCAACAGCAGACGTTCCCGATGATGTGAAAAATTATTCTTCTATCACTACCCTAAACATACACCTAGTGTGAGCTGTAATATAATTCATGCATAAATTTTAGGATTTATGTGTGGTATTTTCTTTTTTTTATGGATTCCCTATTGAGTATTTTGTTATTCACCCATACAAGTGTGTCACATTCATGTTTTTCATCTGGTGCAGATGACTGATGTTTCGACTGATACTTTGGTGTACAGGGTACAAGAGATGCTCAAAGAGACGAGACTGATGAACACTACAATGGTGAACATGCTGGCCTAGGACTAGGTGGGTCCCAACATGATCATGTGGACATGACATACTAATTCGGCTTCAACTAGCTATACAACTCTCATGATCATGTGGGGTTTTCTGCAGTTTTCCATTAGAGATTCCTTTTTCACATTGCTGCATTCAATTCTTTTGTTAGGGTTTTATTATGGCCCAATTTTATATTCTTAACTTCTACTCAAATTTTTTTAGAGATATTTTTTCCCTTTTCAGTGTGTGGGATGTGGATGGGGTTGTGTGTGCGTACAAGTACTCAAGAAAATTCTCCCACATGTAGGTTGATAGCTTCAACCCTAGTCGCTAGCCCGTGGCCTTTAATTGGTGAGATTGGTTTAGTTATGGCACTGTCCAAGAGGGATGGGTCAGGAAAAAGTGGTATCATAGGGAGCTCAGTCATACTACAAATATCAAATGTTAGTGTTCAATTTTGGGACCAAAATGTTATGTGTTTTGATTCGGACTTCCAGATTCATGGAGTCTAGTGTTTTGGTGGCGACAGATGTATCCATACACCCAGACCGTGAATTGTATTTTTTGGATCAATAATGAAAACAAGGTTATATAAGTGTCTCCTTATGTTATTTTGAATAAAATTAAGCTCACCTGGGATAAACTTCAGATCATGGTATATCTTGATCTCTATTATTATACCTCCACTTAGACAACCATCCAAAATCCCGATACGAAGACGTGAGGACATCCAGCCTAAAGATGTTGTGTCCGTTCAGGGACAGTTCTAGAGATGGTCCCACTGGGTGGTGAACCAGTGTTATGACATCCTGACGGTCAGCATATGCTTTCAGCGGTTCCGAAAGAGGAAAAATGCAGGCTCTATGCCCTATACGAGTTTCAGTGACATATACCTCCCATGTTTAGGGGAGAGAGAGATCCTCAGGTCGATGAGTATTGGATTGAGGAAGTAATGTGGGTCATCTAAATAGAGAGGAAACCATTAGAAAAATTGAAATCTTTGCTGAAATCCTTATTATGTGATCAACAGGCAGTTGGTGGAGCTCTACCACCTAGACGCACGATGAGGCGACCCTCACCAGGGTATACATCAAGCGGATTTTCCGGGAGATGTTTTTCTCTGCAACCTTGCGCTCTATGTGAATTCATGAGATGGTTAACCTACATCAGAGTAGCATGATGGTGGCTGAGTACTCAGAATTCTTCAACTAGCTGTGTAACTAAATGATAAATATGGTACGAGACCCTTTTATTAGGGCTCGATCCCTTGTGCATGGACTCATGCAGGAGATCAGGGAATCGATGTTTTCCCTCAGCATCCCTACACAGGCTGGGGTGCTGGAGTGATCCATTCGTATATAGAACATCATGGAAGAGTTGGAACCCACAACTAGAGAAACCAGCAGACCCCTGATGGTGGATTCTTCGGTAGGAAATAGATAGCAGACCTGAGCACCCATGCAATCCATATCTTTAAGAGGATGACATTAGGTCTCAGGGTCGGCAGTGTGGGGATCCAAGACAAGTGGGAGTCAACCTGGAACTAGGATTTTCTTCTCATGCATTAGGTAGGGACACATGGTGTGTGACTTCATTAACCACTACACTAATGACCAGCAGATGGTTGAGGGTCCACCGAGGCAGTGGTGACGATTCAAGCGAGGAGGTCCATAGGGCGGTAGACATACCATGGGAGTAGGCTGAGCCACAGGCGGTGGGGTATGTTTTGAGGTGTTACCCCCACCACCCCAGGTGGTCCACCCCGACCTTATGGAGCTAGAGGAAATGGGCAAGAATTGTTGCAGGCAGTGGAGGATAACTACCACAACACTCATGGGATGATCTGAGTTATAATATTTGTCATCTCCACCCAGGATTCAGTTATTATAGATATAGATTCTAGTCACTCCTTCCATGCCACACCTCTGATTTGGATCTCAGAGATTACGGTGGTGACATTTTATTAATGAGACCAGGATTTCCTTCATCAGTGAGAAGGAAACCCATGCAACACCAGACAGAATTTCTCTGAGGAGTATGCAACCTAACACTTATCAGTTGGCTATCCTCACCCTCGGTGCAGTGGATGAGAGGAGTTTAAGAATTCTTATAGTGGTTGTAGAGTATAAGGATGATTTTCCTAAGGATGTTTCGGGACTACCTCCTCACATTGAGGTCGAATTTTTCATCGACATGTACTTTGGTATGACATTGACATCCACATCGGTGTATTAGATGGATCTCACAAAGCTTTTCAAGTTGAGGGTACATATAGAGAACTTGCAGGAGAATGGGATCGTAGGGCCCAACATTTCACCCTGGGATGCCCCACTTATTTTTCTGAAAAAGGAATAAAAGTGTTTGAGGTAGTTCCTGGACTACCGGTGCTCTTACTAGGTGAGCGTGAAAAACATGTTTCCACTTCCAATAATAGATGATCTATTCGACCAGATGAAGTGGGTGAAGTGGTTCTCAATGATAGGCCATAGCATGGCCTATCACTAACTTTGGGTTAGGGGTGAGGATGTACCAAAGGTAGCTTCAAAGGCCGATGCAACCACTATGAGTTCCTGGTCATGCATTTCGGAAAGACCAATGCCCATGATGTGTTAATGGGTCTCATGATATGGATCATCCGGCCTTACCTTGACCAGCTTATTATGGTAATCATTTATGAAATCTTCATGTAATCAACGCCAGTTGACTAGCACACTACACACCTATGGACAGACCTGGATACACTTCGAGAGCCCCAAATTTATGAAAATATCTCAAAGTGTCTCTTTTTTATGTGGTAACTCCACATTTTGGGACAATTAATCTCAGAGGTTACAGATGTAGTGGATCTAGTGAAGATAGAATCAGTGCTTTCTTGGGGGCCACCTAGGAGCATGACTGAGTAGCAGAGCTTCTTGGGGATGGCTGGTTTTTATCGGAGGTTCATTCCCAACATTTCTAGAGTAGAGGAACACTTATCACTCTTGACTCGGAAGGTACAACCCTTCGTGTGGATTGAGAAATTTCAGGATAGTTTCTAGCAGCAGATAAGAAGATTTACTAGTTCCCCCATCATGAGATTTACAAAGGAGGGCATTGGGTATGAGATTTACTATGAGACATCAATGACCGTAAAAGGATTTTTCCTGATGCAGGAGCGACTAGTAATCACCAAACACTCACAACACTTGGGGAATAATAAGTAGAAATACGTGACCCATGACCTGGAAATTGAGAAAGTGGTATTTGTCTTTATGAGTGGTGGAACAACATGATGGGTGAGCAGTTTACATTTTACTCTAATAACAGGATCCGCTGGTATGTTTTCTCTTAGAAGGTCGTGAACCTAAGACACTGGTGATGGAAAAAGTTCATATAGGACAATGACGTTGAGATATTCTATACTCCTAGTAATGGGAACGTGGTGTCAGATGAAATGAGTAGGAGGACTAGTTTACAACAGTTGAGTAAGGTGATGGAGAAGTTATGCACGATTGTGATATCCATCGTGGATGATAGTGAAGCTTCTTATCATCATTCGTTGACAGTTACTCCACAAATCATAGAGTGAGGCACAATTAGTGGATGTAAATTGTGGGATGAGTTGTTGAGGTAGTCCTATACATTTAGTTTGGTGATACTTCATGGAGTGGAAAAGATGTTACATTAACTATGAAGTTAGTACTGGGGTCCAGGGATAATGAATGTGATGACTGGGTTCATTTCATGATTCATTACTTGTCAGCAAGTGAAGGCTGAGCATCAGGTTCCAGCAGGAATGGCCCTCCAACTCAATGTACTGGAGTGGAAATCGGATGGAATTGTGATGGACTTTGTGACGGGGTTACCACGTGCATCCAGGGACCACGACTCTATATGGGTGATTGTTGACTGACTCACCTTGTCTGCTCACTTCCTACCCATCCGAGAGTAGGGATTGGTAGAGGGAAGAAGACTCCTCATTATCCTAGAGATAGTGTGGCTTCACAAGGTGCCTTTGAAGATCATCTCATATTGTGATTCTCGCTTTACATCCAGATTGTAGAGGAGATTACCATAGGAATTTGGGATGCAATGTCGCTAGAGAACATCTTTTCATCCCCAGACGGATGGTGAGACAGAGTGGACCATAAATAATATGGAGGACATGATTCGTTCTTGCGTCTTGGACTTTTTTCATAGTTGGGAGGATCACCAACCACTTGTGGGGTTTACCTGAAAAAATATTTATCACTACACCATTGGCATGTCACTATTTGAGACACTATACAGGTGGCTTTGTAGATAACCCCTATGCTATACAGACTCAGGTTTGTTGGTACTCATGGGCCCTGAGTTCGTACGGGCTACCACCGAGAACGTTCAAATCATATAGGAGTAGATGAGGGCTGTATAGAGTAGGAATATTTCTTATGCCGATAGGAGATGGAGACCCTAGGAATTTTAGGAGGGTGATCATGTATTCATTCAGGTCTCACCAAGACAACGATTACAAAGATATGGATGGGGAAGAAAGCTATCTCTGAGGTACATTGGATATTTTCAGACCCTGAACAGAGTTTGTGAGGTGGCATATCGCCTATCTATTCCCTCACAAATGCATTCGGTTCATGATGTTTTCCATGTGTCGGAGATGAGGAGGTACATGCAAGATTAATTGCACATCATCGACTAGGGAAAGTATGACATTTGAGTGGGGGAAACATTTGTAGAGTTATCATTGGAGATAGAGGATAGACAAGATCATGTTCTATATGGGTGGTCTATTTCTCTAATTCATATTGGGTGGAAGAATATGAATCTACAAGAGAGCACATTGAAGTGAGAGGATATTATGCATGCTCAGCACCACCATATGTTTGATTCGATATTGTTTTGGATTTCAGGGACAAAAAGCCCTATGTTGGGGAGTATGTAATGTCTCAGAATTTCTGTGTTATTTTTTTGTAAAATTTTATGGAATTATTCTAAAACCAAACTAATTCACAACACATGATTTTGAGGGCCATTGAGATCATAATGGAATTTTTAACTTTTATAATGTAGGTTCAATAAATGTGTGAGCGGGACTAAATAAATTTTTAACAGCAAATCAGATCAAAAATCCAGGGGTACCATTGATCTCAGAATGATTTGATCCTCCTAGAATGGAATTAAATTCTTCTAGCAAGGGTTGACTAGAAAATTTAATTTTCAGACATTATGAAATATAATAAAATAACATTAAATAGTTATTATAATTTATTTTCTCATCCATTGAGTGGAGGATGGTGAGGTTGTGGTGCAGTGACATGGTTAATTGATGAGGCTCATTAATGGCTCATTAACTCTCAGTATAATGGTGTGTTAATGACGCGAAACAATGACACTGTTTCATAAATTAAACAATGTAACGACATGATGCCATGGCATAACAGAAACCATGCGACATGTTTTCCGTTGATTTTTTTGATGAATTGGAGGAGAAATGAATTAAACTATGAGGATTATCCGACTAACCCTCGATGAACATAGTCCCTAGTAAGGAACGAATATTTCTGAAGAATGTCAAATGTCTTCGATGTACCTCGATGAACAGTGCTGGAAGCACCGAACAACATCGACATCTTGAATCCTAAAGGATGCTAAAATGTAGAAAAAAATTTCAATGTGACATAGGTTTATTTTGTTCATGTTATTCTTCATTCATATTCGAGAAACAATGAATGCAGATCAACCCACAAACATGTTAATCAAAAAATCATGCATTTAAGTGGGGTGGTGACTTTTATTATTTATTTTCTTTAACTAGGTTTGAAATTATCATTTGATGATTAGACAGAAATCGCTATACATACCATGATTACAAAAATCTAACCCAGAGGAAGTGGGGAGACACGAACCAAGCCCAAGCCCCTCCTCCATGTGTGTTCTTTGTGGAACAACATCTGAATCGACGAAAATATGGGACTGAGAACTTCATGGTGAAGATGACACTCTTTGGAGGACATTGGAAAACGAGGCATAATGAATAGAACATCAGAGTAAATCTGGTGGTCTACCGAAGAATGTGCTGGTGGCATCATGCATCAATATTATCCATATGCCTGACAGTGGCAGAAAAAGCCACTAGTCAGATGGAGCGTCATCCATGTCATAATTCTGCAATGATAATGGGAGACCTGGTGCCAACCTGGAACCTCGTGGAAGGAAGACCCACGTTCATGTATCCCGAGTGGTACAGTGATCCTCAGTCACTTGTCCACGTTTGGAGGTCCCAACACATCCACAGGGCCAGTGAGGGTCGGATGCTCAGTCAGCCGCATGCTGACCAGGAGACGCACCACCGGCCCCCACCGAACGTGTTGGGCCTCGGGCTGGAAGGCCGAGCCCCTAGCCAGTGGCCCGGGCCCGTGCACTTAAGGCAGGGCTAGAATACATTAGGTCATCAGGAAACCATGTAGGCTAGACCCTCAGCCAAACTGGGTCAAATACAGTGAATCCCATGGGGTTTGGTCCACTGGTCAGGCCAGACCGGAGCAACCCAAACCCGAACTTGGTTTTGTCAGCTTTTTCAAAATAATCTGGGCTATGTTCGGCCTCCGAGCCATATTGGTCGGGTCAGTCTGACTAGGTTGACTCTGGCCGAGACACAATCAGCCCCTTTTTACTAAAACTCCAATATCATCCAAACTAAGTTTCTGATGAACAATCAGTTTGTGGTGTTGGGACCCTCTCGATGATAATGATATTTTGGACATATCTATGGTGAATTTTTGTAATTTCATATGTGATTACTGCCTAGAGGAGTGGTTCTCTGAGGAGCTCTACGTATGAAACCCAAAAGTTGGTTGAGACCTGAAGACAGCTGACATTCTACTCTATGCGACTCAACTATAGACATGTGGTAAGCACTTCAGTGTGATTTTGCAGTGCCCTGGTGGGAAGCAATTCTGTGTGACTTTGCAGGCCCATGGTTTATGGTTAGAAGTAGTACCACATTTGGCCATGATTAGTGGAAGAACATATATTGGATTTTGTAGGCCCATGGTATGTTATGAGGAGGTGTACATAAGTCGTCCAAGGTTAGTGGGAAGAACTTCAATGTGAATTGGCTGGCCCACTTTACTTGATAGGGGAGGTTTTCTCTAGTAGTTACGGTGTCTGACTATATTACACATTATTCAACTATCACTAACCTAAACATATACCTGGTATGAATTGCCTTATGTTCGTGCTTTTCATTGAGGATAATTGTGTGTTATTTATTTTTTCTTTTGGGGTCCCTACTAAATATTCTGTAACTCAACCCTACACGGGAATCACCCGCACATGTTCTATTTGGTGTAGATGTTGGACATTTCGATAGAGACTTGGGGGGACTAGGCCCCCAAGGTACTCATGGAGACGAGACTGACAAATGCTACGATAGTGGACATGGTGGCCTAGGGCCCGGTGGGGTGTAGTTGGATCGAGTGCACATGATGTTTTACTTCTGCTTCCATTAGTTACACAACTATCACAATCTAGAGGGGGTTTTCATGGATGGAAATCAGAGTTCATGTTTAAAACATTATTGCATTCAGTTATTTTGTGGGGTTTTTATTCTAGACGAGTTGGTTTTGTTTTTCTTGTACTCAGTATTGTTTTTGTGATACTTTTTCCCTAGATATTTTGTGGGATGTGGTTGGGTGACTTTGTGAATACATATATTCAAAAAAATGGCTCCCAAATGTAGGTTTATACTTTCCACACTAGTCTCCCACCCCTAGCCTCAAGTAGCGGGTTTGGGGTTGTCACGGAACAGGCCCCGTGGGATGGGTTGTGAAGTAAAAATAACTAAATACATGTCTAAATCCAAATGGAAGAATTTATTTTCATGATATATAATATTTTATTATAATATGATATTATTTGGAGGAAACTTCCTTGAGAGATAAATTTTATGAATTTTAATATTCTTAATAATTACTATTATTCTACTAGCCTCACATATAAAATATATATTTTTATAATTCATTATAAAAAAACATCTAAGACATTCATATCAAAAATTATCATTAAAAACTATCTTATAAAATCATCATCACAAAGGTGTTTTTATACAATAATGTCCCATATAATAATCCTAATGGTTCTTTCCTAAGAAAATATATGAAGTAGGGTTATATTTTCTATAAATCTATTGTAATGTTTCATTCTTCTAAAATATCCTAAAAATGTTTTATTACCATATTAACAAGATCAAATAAATATCATTACTATAATATTATATTTTTATTTTAACTTTCTATAAACCTTTTCAATTTCACTCCATTTGAAAATAATAAGTACAGATGTGTATTTGTGTCGACTACCACCTCTGTGATGTGGTGTGATTCATTTTTGATTTCTAATTTACATTGTGTGTGATAAGTATTTATATAATAAATATATATGATCATTATGACTTAATTATGAAGCATAAATTTTTAATTATTATATATATTTCATTCATTCCATCCATCAAAAAGTGTAAACATCTCTCATGCATATATACCAACCACTACCTCTGTGAAGTCATGTAAGTCACTTATCCTAACATCTTTATATGGATTCCTATAAAAAATTATATAAAAAGTATATATTATAATTATAAATATTATCAATATTTTTTACAAGGTGAAACCATTTTGAAAGATAATGGAACAAAACCATCGAACTAGAACATTTAAGGCAAACACAATAGTTTTTTACAAAATGATTATTTTTTGTGAATAGTTATTAATAAAAGTGTGGTTTAAAATTATAAGGGGGTTTTGGTAAGATAATTATTATTATAATTCATTATTATATATATATATATATAATAAATATATATAAGAGTTTTGAGTAGATGTGAATTGTGATTGTAATTGAGGTATGGGTTCTTCATTTAAATAATGTTTCATTGAGACATATTTCACACTTACCACATATCTGTGTGTATAATGTCTATAAAATCACCATTTAACATCTAATATCTTCAATAATTTTATATTAATAGAATTTAATTTTTAATTTTAATTTTATTCCTTCATGGGGAATATGATTGAAAATTTGTTAAAATGGTAATTGTTTATGTTACAATATCATTTATAGTTAGGATTGTCTATGTTAAATTACCATTAATATAAATAATGTGATCCTTCAAATTCGTAACCCATACATTTCATAATCATTTAATTATTTTCTAATTTTATATGTAATATTTCAATTAACCTCTCATTATACCCTAAAATTATTGATAATATGTTTTTAGTAAATAAACACCATATTTCTTATTCTTATGTTGTTAATAATTTCCATAATTTTTCATGTAATTCATAATATTTTATGGAACATTTTTTCAATAAATAAAATTTTTAATGGTTTATTTTAATAACTTTTAATTTCAGTAAATTTTTTTAAAATTATGATTTTCAAATGTTTTATAACTCACTTCTAACTACATACTATAGTGATCAATGAATGTTTTGTTATAATGATTATAAAAAATATTATTTTACATTCTTTATCACCATTCTAGGAATTTAATAATCCCAATAATGTATCCATAGTTATTTTCATGAAAAATATTCATCTCAATATTCTATTATATTGATGTTTTTTAAATTTACTAATACCGAAGAATGTTTTTACTAATTTGAAGGAAATGTTGAAAAAATAATTTCAGGATATTTATTATATATGTCAACATTGTTTGATTATTTTTGAGGTTAAATTTGGACATAATTTTTGATAATATTAATTTTTTTTTCTCAAGATGGAATATGATGAATATTTTTTTAATGATTATTCTATGGAACATGTTACATTACATTTGTTTAATTTCGTTATGATGAAATAAAGATTTTTTTTTGACATTTACCACTTCCCTTATTTTGTTGGATTTGATTTTCTGAACATGAAATATTTATCAAAATTCATTCAATTCCATTGGTTATGATATGAGGAATTCATGGTGGATTTTATGTTTTGTCAGCTTATATATGTATGGTTTTCAATATGTCATGGGGAAGACAATTAAATCCCACTTATTCATTGGTTAATTATCTCAATTTAGCATGAGAAGGGTTGTTACTTCTCACTACACTCAAACCCTAACTTCTTTAATCCTTACCAAATATCTTATTTTCTCCAAATGTCCACGATTTCATCTAAGAGTAGACTCATCTCTCTCTTTTCATTGTAGAGTACAATAGTTCCCCTGATCATTACACACTAAATATAGTGGCATGGTTTTCTCTTCACCTCCCACCAGTTGATGAGTTTGATCAGTTCGTCTTTAAATAATGGGATCTATAATAGTATGCAATTATTGGATTGCATGATCGGGGGAACATCATGATATGGTTTGGGTCGAAGGAGGACTTGGTCACTGATGGGACCAAGGCCACTTGAAGATGTAATTGATCTCCCTTTTACCTATTTTTATGGATCTTTGAGTTTCATATGTGGCATTATCCATTGACAATCACGATATGGGTATGACTTCCTCGTTTATCAATTTATTTTTAAAATATCCCCATTCTATGTGCTCTTAGAAATATTATAGGATGATATCATTGTTATTATCATCGAATAGATGTTGTGTGTCACCCAATATGTCAACAAATTTTCATTGAGGATGATGTTACAAGGACACTGGTGAATTGGATCTGGATCGTGGATCGAATGGAATTCTGTTTAATGAAGGATGTCATAAGTGAGTCATGGATGCATTACTGTGTTTATTTCTATCAATCTAGTCTTTTTGAATTGGTTTGTTGTAGCGTAAGGGTGTATGAAATTTTCTCTGGTGGTGGAGAAGATGAGCATCAGTGTTTGTGATTCCACTTGATTGACTCAGGTGATGATTAAGTATAATATAGAGGTAACTATAATAAAGAGATGTAGTGTGAGTGGGGGAAAGGACGATCCCATAGAGGCCTCTATGTGTGCTGATCTATGAGTCTCTTCATATTAGGTTTTACGAGTTAGGGAAACATCCCTTGGTTGTTCAGTGGTTGGAGAGTTGATGTTTATAAATGCGATGTGGGAAATGAGGAAGAATTATCACATAAAGGTATTTTTTCATGTTGGTGTAATTAAAGAGATGTGTATGTCTCAATTCCAACTGTGAAATTGGTTTTTGATCAACTAAATCGTGATCTTGTTTTGAGGAATCTTCCTTCATTGGAAGATGATGTAGTTATGTGCCATCCATTTTCAACAACTAGTTTTGTGTAGCCCTTGTACAATGTTGTTTGTGAAGATGGTGTAAGGATCATGGGAATCATTTTGATTGATTTTAGCATTGTGTGATACCCCCTCTGATGGAAAGTCCTCATGTGAATGAAGATGTCAGCAAGAATCTTGTTTTCAACAATCCGAATTGTGTGATTAAAGAGGATGCAATGCTTATGGGGTCCCATGATGGTCAGGACACTATGGTTTACTCTCAATGATTAGTTCAAATTGATAATAATAAGAACTCCCAGCTAATGGGAGGAGAGATTTTGTCTGCTTCAAAGGGTGCTTTGTTGGGATAGAATGATGGATGAAAAAATTATGCTTATATCCACATCACTGTAAAATGGGGAAATGAATATAATAATGATAATGAAAATTACAGATACATTGACCTACCTTTTTAAGTTAAATATTTCAGGGTGGAAAGAATAAGATGTTTGAATGTGAAAGAGTTATGACTTCTCCTCCAAGGAGAAAGCCGTTGAAGGAGTATTCATACCTGTCGAAGTTGTTGTCTTCCATGTCCATCTCCATGGTTGAATGATGGGATGAACTTGATCCTCGTATGAAGATATCTCTTTTTGGAAAAATTGAATCATTGAAGGAATTATGTCAATTCCTAGATGTAATATGAAATGATTTCAGAGTGGTAATTGACTACTATATAAGAAGCACTATATTATGAATGTGGTCAGGTGTATGATCATTATGATATATAATTATCTCTTTATGGTAGAATTATAATTTCGTTATCGGAAAGCTATATTCCCTAATCCTTTTCCTTGGTTACTGTACTTTTTTCTTTCCCTTTAATTAATAGTAAGAGGTTTTTTCCTCTGACTGGACATGCTGGGTCAATCCAGTGTTGGTCTCTATTAATTATCATAGTCTTTTGAGTGATATTTCATTAAGGAATTAATTTTAACTTAATATGTGTATACCAGAAGAATATTTCATTTTTAGATGATATGTTCTCTTATATCATGATTAATTTTGGATTATTTTTCACTCTTATGGAATTTTTATTTTATTATAAAATTTAATTATGTCAGGAATCATGATTAATTATCATTATATATTTTGTGTATAAATTTTGAAGTTAAGATCATATTACCATACAATTATGACAATCATATGTTCCCTTATGATTATTTATTGATATCTCATATGTTAACCCTTATTGATCATCTTACATCATCCTTTTTAATTTAATGACATCCATTGGTTAAGATGAATTATTTTCTGGAGTGTATAATCTATGAAAGGTACCATGTGACATTAAATTTATATATAATATTGATTATCATTGATGGAATAAGTTGATTATGTATGTAGTCTCCAAAAAAATGAATGTTTATCATTAGTACATTTTTTATTTTTTATTGATATTAATCTAAAAATATATATTATTTACATATATAATTTTAGTGTAATCATTGGGTAATACAATGAGAAATGATCATTATATGATATTGGATATTAAATATTCTATCATTATATTGGTAATTTATATTGTAACTATTTTTTGACATCCAATACTCAAAAAAACTCAAAAAAATAACCAAATAAAGAACAAATAGTCTTTATGGATGTGCAATCCCACAATCATATACAGTATAACAAGTGTAGATATGGGATACAATCATAAAACCTCTACAATTGTTCACCAATATTTTTATATATACTACATAGGTTTTTTATTTATAATAATGGGAAAAAATAAAATATTTAAATGACTGTTTAGAAAGAGAATCAAGTTGAACACTTTCAAATCATTAATGGCTGAAAGGAAAATATTTAACCACTTTTTTCATAAAACACATCAGTTTATGTGTATTAATTTTCATTCTCTTTGTCCTAGGTATTTGAGGGTATCTACCATTAGTTATCATTAGTCATCATTATATTAATTTATGGTTCTCTATTTTTTACAGACCCCTCAAATTTATAACATAGAATTATTATTTATGAATTTAAATAACATTATTCCCCTCTATTTTTGTATATAGAATTACAATTTTTCATTAGTATTATTATTATTTTTTTCCAAATTTAACATAAAAAAATTTAGTTACATTAAAAATTTTCACAAGGATATTTTTTCCACTTTTTTTACATATAGGAATTTTAATATTCTTTTCCTATTTGTTTTTTAAACAGATATTCTATAAAACACAATTTTTCTCAAACATGATTCATTTGTGAATTCCAATGTTGTTCTTGTTTTCAATCATAATGGGATATAGCTTTGTATGCATAAAACCAATACATTAAATACCATATTCATTCATAATAGATACATATTAGAGGTGTTATTGTAAAATGTGTCACACTCATTTTTTACTCAATTCCATCAAGTTTAATCCATTAAATAAAATTAAAAAAAATGTTACTATAAGTATCCTGTAATATTAAAAAATTTATGAAACCATGTGAAATAAGAATAATTCCAATGGTATTATAAATTATTTACAATAACATAAACCTATGAAATTTTAATGTCATATTATATCACATGTAGTTCAACATTGGTTTCTTTTTTTATATCTACTTATTTTTTATCTCTAAATCCCTCGAAATAACAAACCTCCTATCTGATACCATATAATACTTCCCAACTAATTAATATGTACATACTGGTTCATTTTAAATGAATATTCACTATATATCACATTATATCACATCCCAATCTAATAGGTTAAGTGAATATTTGGATTATATAAATAACTAATATATTTGGTACACATACATCAATATATTAGATAATAATTCATCAAATATAATACTATTTTTAACATAATATATATATATATATATTACATTTCATCATGAACTAGGAAATGGAATTATAAAAAATGGTGAGATCATATTAATAGTAATTGTATTGTTGATAGATGACAATATATAATCATATGTGGGATCTAGATGAGCTTCTGAGTAATAGATCTTAATCAATGTGTATACAAATAGTATAATTGAATCATGCCTAGTAAAACATGGATAAAAAATCGTTATTTATGAAAAAAAAATTAATTACATATGAAATGAGACAAATGATCTTGCAAGCATGAGTCCATAATCATGAAAAATGAAAAAATAACATAAGGAAAAGAATGAGTCATGTACCTAAGTATAGAAAATAATTTCAAAATAATAGGCTCCCAATAAACAACAATATACCATACTATGTAAATTCCATTAGTATACTTAGTTTATACCACTATAATAGACATGTAATATTATTTTATATTATTATTTTCCAAATTAATTAGTGGAAAATATATTTATAATCCCAACCATTGCATATTATATAGAGTCTCTAAGGGGTTTGGGTTTACTCCATATTCTCAATCATCTCTTGTAGTCTAATATACAATGAAATGAAATATCTGTCTATGAGCATTTTAATTGACACATATCACCATGAAACACCATATATATATATACAACACATGAATTACAGAAGCATCATAATTCTACAATATCATAATTAAAGCATTATAGAGAAGAATGCTTCTTAAAGGTTTTAGGTCACCATTGTGATAATATGTCTAGAGATAGATAGTGAGTTGTGTCATTTGACAATATCTTTTATGAAGTATAATATACCTTAAATTATATTTAAATAGATGAAATGTAATTGTTTATATTAAATTTTATAAATTACTTCTAAAAATAAAATAAATAATGTTTTCAACTTAATATAATTTATTTTTAAATGTAATTATTTTTTTAAATAATGAGAATACAAATTTATTTTTTGGAAAGTAAGTATGAAAAATATATGAATATTTATAGGAAAAAATAAATAAAATATTCAGAATATGTGATCATATTGTAAGAGTTATAATAGAATAATATTTTTTCACATTTTTTTTGAAATTAAAATTTAGAGAAAATAACCAATGGAATAAATAAATAAAATATATCATTCAAAAAAATAATGAGATTCAATGTTATTAGTAAATTACCCTAAGAAATAATAGATGTAAATATAAGTATATATATAAAATAATATAAATAATAAAAACCATTAGAAAATATCTTGTCTTCCTAAAATAATAGATTTGGATAGATGCATATACATGAATCCTTTCAAATTAAATATGAAATGAAATTTTCTTAATATTGATTAATGGCATGTAAACAACTAAAATAACTAGAAATTAATATAATTGATTATTATTTGTGGATAATGAATATAAAATTTTCTAAATTACAATTTAAACATAGATAGTATCAATATCAATGTAATTTTGGAAAATAAAACCTTACAACAATGCTAACATTTGAATCAGAACCCCGTAAAAGTAAAAACATGAAATGAATTTCTAAATTAAAATAATTACCTGAAATGCATTTTATTATACATCAATGGGGTCTATTTTAAACAACATAAAATATAACCATTGGTTAATATCTCTTATATTATAATGAAATGATGTAAAAATGAGAAACCCATACCTATACTCATCACAACCATAAAACTCCTCAATCTCTTTATTTAGTCCCATCCTTAACAAAATATGCTCCTTTTTAAATAAGTAATTATGTATCATTAATGAGATCAATGGATTAAAAATTAACATTATGAAATGATGATAATAAAATTTATAGTTATTAAAGATAAAATCAATTCAGAAGATAAGTTTTTATTGAAAAATGAGGGTATTTTTATTTGTGGATTTATGTGGATTTTACTGTTAAACATTCCCTAATCAATAAAGGTGTAATATTCCTTTTAAGAGTAAATAACAAGATTGTAAATAATTTTATTGGGTCATGAGTCCCATTATTTAAAAAATTTAGAGATATTATCTGAGTAGTTCTCATTGTTTTCAATTTGTTAAAACCTTTTACATTATTTGTCCACGAATGTCAGAACTCAATTTTAACCACAAAAATTTATTTTATGAATTAAAGAGAATTTAACATATTTTAAATTTTTTAATATATTTAATATTAATATCAATTATATATTTGTATTGAATTTATAATGGATATAAAATTTATTTTAAATACCAAAATTTAAAACACATAAATTTTGTTTTGGGAAAATATATTTTTAATCATTAAAAAAATTAATGTTACTTAATAAATTTTAATAACCATTACATGAGCTGAAAAATATTTCATTCTTTCGAAAAACTATTCATTTCATTATGATCATTCTTATATAATTTCTCTTATAATTTATAAAAAGTAAAAACAATATAGAAAACAAAATTCAATAAAAAATATGACTTTTAACCATATATTATATTATTAATAATCAATGCATAATTTATATTTTCATATGATAATCGAAATAATAATTTTTTTTCTAAATTTCATACTCTATTTATCTACTTTTATCTTCAAAATACTAACATATACTATAGAATAAAAAATCGATATAAAAATAACATTTTAACAGATGTCTAATTAAGTAAAAAAATATTCCTTTTAGTTCCTTATTTATTTCCTAAATGTTATAAATTTAATTTTCTAATGATTATATTATTTTTATCAAAATATTTACTTGATATAATTTTAGAAATTATAAAATACTTAACAAATCATTGTAATTCTCAAAAACCATTTTTTTTATAAATAATGAATTTTTAACAAATGAATTATAAACTTTTTATTATTACAATATATACAATATTTTTTAATTAAATTAAAAGTAAAATACTTATATTATAACATATGAATAATAAATATATATATTATCTTTATATTATTAAATCCAAACTTGTGAACTCTCTGTGTTATTATACCTATTGAAAATATACACTTTTACAATGTTATTAAATTGGTTATATTATGCAAGTAACATCATCTAAATTCATTTCATTGTAAAATAAGAAATAATATATCTCAATAATATTGATTTATTTTATCTTAATTAAAAATTTATATCCTGCATAGATTGTATTTTTTATTACTATTTTTTAATAATAATAATGATTCTCATGGGTGAATATTTTTTCATATGATTTTGAGGTTATAAATATTTGAATCATTTTTATTTGATTTAACATTATAATTGACAAACCATTCTAGGTTGAAATCATATAGGTTTTGTAACAATATATAGTATGTAATACATGGTCCCATTTGTTGTGTCCAATTTTGAAAAATGAGTTTTTGAGGTTGTTGGAAGTCGTTCTGAAGATGATTGGATGGACTCTTTTTGAAAAAAAATGTATTTTTTAGAATTTTATTATCTGGTGTTTACCAAAATCAACATGAATTGTTAAATATTCAACCATTGGTGATCTGAGAGATTTGGAGTCAGATGAAGTTCATAAAAAAATTTGTTAAAAATATCAAACATACCAAAATTCGTAAACTTTTTTTATATTAAAATAATCTAATGAAATTTTTTAATGATATGATTTTTTGAAATAATATTTGATGAATAGGTTATCATAAAAAAAAGTTAGATGTATAAAATGATTAGTTGATTTTTATATTACAACATTAATTTACCTATGTTTTTCTACTATAAATTTTGATTATATGGATAAAAA
This sequence comes from Viscum album, assembly GCA_963277665.1. NCBI lineage: Eukaryota > Viridiplantae > Streptophyta > Magnoliopsida > Santalales > Viscaceae > Viscum > Viscum album. The sequence continues at coordinate 1,442,107,497 of OY728151.1, read as the reverse complement.
AATATATGGAAAATATTATTTTTAAAATTTTAGAAAATTTATTAAAAAATATTATTTCTAATAAAAATTTATATTTATAAATATTGGTATTTTCAATAAATTATTTACTATATATTAATTATTACTAAAAAATTGTTATTTTTTAAAATATTAAACATAAAATTTTTATATTATAACATCTAAATAATTTATATATATTTATTAACTTCTTATTGATAAATCCAAACATATGACATGTTTGTGGTATTATACCAAATGAAAATATAAACTTTTAGAATTGAGGTATATGGGTTTTATTATCCATGTTACATCATTTAAATTCATTTCATTATACCATAAAAAATCATGTATATCTTTCATAGAGATTTATTTTAAATTTATTGACAATTTTTATCCTTCCAAAATTATTTTTCTCATTATAGTTTATGATATATTAATAATTATTCTGATGATTGAATACATTCTAGAATACGTCTATGTTTTAAATATTTTATTTATTTTTATTTTAGGTCCCATTATAATTTATAAACTTAAGGGTTTACATCATCTATGTTGTGTGATAATAAATAGTATGAAATACATGGTACCATTTGTTTGGGGCAAATTATGATGATGTAGTTTTTGAGGTTGTTGGAGTTCATTTTGAAGATGTTTGTGTGTAATGTTTTTGATAAATAAGGTAATTTTTAATTTTTTTTGTGTTTAAAAAAAATACGAATTGTTAAACATTTCATCAATGGTGATCTGATATATATTGAGTCAGATAAAGTGCATTGAAATATGTTTTATTAAATAGATATTTCATTCATACCAAAATAAAAATACATATTTTTTATTAACATAATGAGGTGAAATTTTTATATGATATGATGTTGTGAAATGAAAATTTTTAAATTAGTTAACATACACACAAAAATATTCATATTTATTAAATTATCAGTTAATTTTTCTATAAAAACATCCACATATCAATGTTTTTATTCCAGAAACATGTCTTCAAAAGGATTAGAAAATAAAATATGTAAAACTTAAATATTTTCATGATTAACTATTATGAAAATTTTCAAAAATCATGACTTATGAATTATCTAATAATCAAAGTGCTTAATATAAATATGGAAAAAAATTTATGTGAGTAAAACTTTTCTAATTTTATTAATATTTTGAATCCACCATATAAAAAAATATGATGGATTTTTGGAAAAGTGATGTTATTTATAATATTCATAATTTCTAAAAAAAATTAAATGTCTAAATTGTGAATAATATTTATGATGTCTATGATTTTGATTAAGTGTTTTATATTTTAGAATTTTGGATTCTTCAACTTGATAATGTTTTTGGTTCATTTTTTACTACATTTTGATGGAATGATACTCATGATTCTTACATAAAAATTCAATCAAATTTACTTATATATAGTTGAGAGAAAAAATTATAGATATTGACGTTTCATATGGTAGGATTCACCAGAATTCCATCATATTTAATTTATGTTATGATCATCATAAAACATGTATAAGGATTTGAATATGAAATTATAAAAGGATGAGAAGAAAAGCATGTCGGTATAAAGACAATTTTTCAGTAGTATTGAATTATAATGAATTATATGAAATGTACTGATGTAATTCATTAGATGAAATAAAAATCAATTGAAGAAAATTCATGAAGTACATTCAATGTAAATAAATATATAATGTTTCTAATGGTATTTTTAAAATAAATAATGGATGGATATTTTCAATTAATGAATAATATTATTATGTATTGGGTAAACAAACATGTGGAATGAGGTTATTGTGAAGAAGAATTAGTTTAATGTTGTTTATAAAACTTTTATAATGATTATAAATTTTATGATTCTGAGATTTTTTTTATTGATTGAAAAACCACAATGGATGTTTGTAAAACTAGAAAAGATAAAAAAAACTCTATAGATTTTCCTAGAACTAATATTGAATGAAATTTAATGATGTTTTTTATGTTTTTGAATGATCTTGAATATTTCATAATAATTCCAGTGAAATTTAAGGCAGGGTGATTGAAATATAAAATATAATATTATTGGGATTTATGATTTTACATCAGGTGGAAATATATCTATACAAGTGTGAAAATATGATTAAAATGGTTTTTAACATTCACCCATTCATAAAATATTATTTAATATATATTTGGATTCATATGAAGAAATTGGATAAACCTATATTAGATAGACCATTGACTTGGTACGTTTTCAACAGATGAATTTATTGGATGATGAAAAAAATATGATGATGATTATGATGAATATTTCAAAAAACAATAATACTTTGATCTAGAACCAATTGATAAACTCCTTTGATAAATAGTACTACCAGATATAAAAAAATAACCAGTGGGAATGATGTTTTAGAAGGATGAAGAGTTATTTTGAAAAACATTGAAAATGATATTTCTTGACGGATTTTCTTCAAAAAATATCAAACAAACATCAAATAGATTGAATATGTTATTCCTAATGATAAGTAAGAAATTGATAAATAATTTTTTGAATGAACTAAAAAAGTAAATATTGTAAAATTAGAATAATGATGATATTATGATGCTTTTTGGGAAGGTTTTGAAATTTTGGTACATAATAATTATTAAATAATTTTATGTATAAGAATATCCTATATATTTTTTGATTATATTTAAAAACATTTAAGGATATTAACTTAAGTTTTCAAACACATAAATGGATTTTTTTCTACTAGATTTTAGGGGAATGGATTATTTATAATCCATTTGATATATAAAATACTCTTGTTGGGTAGTGAAACATTTAAATTATTGTGTTCCTATGTCGATTATGTTATGATTTTATTTATCATTATTATTATAAATCATTAACAGGAAGAAAAAGGATTATTTACATGAATGAATACATGAATAAAAAATAGTTAAATGTTTCACCACATCCCCCTCTTAGTGATCATAGATATCTTTTATTGTCCTTTCAATTGGTATAATATTGAATGATCCCATGATTGATTATTTGATGGAGATGGAGGAAAAGGGAAGTCGTTATGGATAGTTAGTATTATTTTATTTGTAAGGGGGTTCAGTTTTTTATTGAATAATGTATCACTTATATAATGTTATAATGTTTATATATCTAATATATAGTGGTTATAATGTTATTCATGTTGTGAAAGATGTTTTCACTGCTTTTTTGAGACTTTTCCCTAACATCTTCTGATAAAAAATTATAGGATGTGGGGGATCCAAAAATACCATTCCATACTCACTAAGTGAAAGTTATTTTCATATAGTTATTTGAGTAGGAACTATGTAAGGAATTTGGTTGATATTGAATAATACTTATGAAAGAAATACGATAGTTAAGAAATAAAAGTTATAAATATGTTGTAAAAAGTATAATGAATAAAAAATGGATGATTATGAATCTTAAGGTAACATGAAGGTAATGGTTAATCCTATTCAATGAACCATATTATTTCTTTGATTTATGTTTGATGAATCAATCATTGTTGAAAGTTGAATATGAACTCTTCATGATACATTTGATGAAAACGTTTCATCATTTTATGATAGAGATCTCTAAAATATATCAATATATGATCTAAACTTTAGTCACATCACATAAAAAATTTTAAGAGAGAATTTTATAAAGATAAAAGCGGTGGATTGTTAGGAAACATCATTAAAATCTATTATTATAACGAAATATGAGAATGTGGTCAATGATATTGAAGTTAGGGGATTTGACACTGAATACTAGGTCTAGGAAATTTGTAATGATTTTATCCCCATGATTTTAAAACATGTGAAAAATTAGTCATGAATTTATAATGGAAGTTACCACAGAAATGATTCATTTTTTGGAGAAACTTTTCACTTTGATGAGAATTTCCCAAAGAGAATGGAATTCAAAAAAAACTAATGGTGATAGAAAATTAAGAAGATCTTTTTTGTGGAGTGTGTGAATGTATATTCCTTATTTCATGGGAGTGGGTAAAAGGTTATCTAATTAGATAATTGGTTTTTTATAAATGTGAAGAAAATGGGAAAATTGAAGAATAAGATGAAATCCGACCGGATAAATAATCTAAAAATAAATATAATAAAAAATGTGTCAATGAAAAATCCCATAGTGATTAAAGTAGTAGTTATGATGAAGAATAAGGCGGTAAAATTTAGTTTATTAAAAAAATAGGGTTGAGCGAATGTGTTTAATATATTATAAAACAGTAATGAAAAAATAAGAACCTGAAGTTTGATATTATACCAGTACAAAATAATGAATTTTTTATTAAAGATAAGTAAACTTCTCATTCATATATTTTCATTTTAAAGATGTCATATGATGAGGAGGAAAATATCAAATTTGATCTTGATTAAATGTTTAGGTTTAAGGAGGAAGTGTATGATTTTACTCAATAAAAACAAGATATATCTGAGAAGGTAATTTCAAATTACAAAAAACATATTGAAAAAGATTGTGTATTTTCTTAAATTTGAAAACCAAATATATATCTCTAGAAGATATCTTTAAATTTTGGTCTAAATAATAATATTTTCATATGAATATTAATGTTTATAAAATCATGTATGGATATAAAACAATAATATGTAAAAAATAAAATATTTCAAAAAAAATTAATATATGATCCAAAAAAATATAAAACAAGTCATTCTATCTGGGTTGAATATATGTCTAACTTATAGGAAAAATAATATACGAAAACAAAAACTCTAGATTACAATAATGATCAATTATATAAATTAAGTTATTTTATAGGGAGAATACAGAAACTACAGAAAATATGTAATTGATAGGGGAAAATATTACATCCAAGATTAATATTGTTATTTTGTGGGATTTTGTGCATACAGTAAATATGTGTGGGTTAAATATTCAACATTTCAATAATTCCCAAAGACTTATGAATCAATTATTGATGGGGATTCAACCCAGTCTTGGAAGATTACTTGATAAATTATTTGTGAAGATGAAATTTGATTCAAACCATTAGAATGAAATTTGGATTGATTTGAAAAACCATGAAGTATTACAAATGTATGAATAATGAATTTTTCAACAAAAATATGATTACATAGAAAATATAAATATTCCGATGGGAAGGGAGAAATAGGAATGGTTAATATATAATAAGGATGAATCTAATTGAATAGATATGAAATGATAAGGTTTTTGGATTTTGGAATGTGGGTACTCCTGACATAAGAAAGTATAGATGAAGTTTTGGAATAATGTAGAATATTTTAAAGAAGTTATAACGGCTTTCTCTAACGATGATTCAATAATAATCAGTTTCATTATATATCTAATTAGTTTTAAAGAAAATATGAAATCTAAAACACTCTTAATTGTTATTTGGATAAAAAACAAAATATTAAGTATTTCAAAAATTGTGATGAAGGTAAAAGTTATTTTTTATCAAAAAAATTTATTTGTTTAAAATAATTTAATAGGATAAATTTGTTATAAAGGGCCAATGAACCACATTAAATTTTATTCATGTTCCTTGTGAAAAATTATTAGTCTATATTTGAAATATAGAAGAAAATATGATATTGAATAAGAAGATTGAGAACATTGTTTGAGGATTATGATTATGTTAACAAAGCTATATTGTCTATATGATATTCATAGAATGAATAGAAGTGATGATATGTGTTTTTTAATTTTCAAAAAGGGAATGATAACCAAATTATTTCAAAAGAAATTTGAGATCCATTCATGTCATCTCATGGAGGTGATTAAATCAGATATCATTGCGTAAATGAGTATAGCAACATCAAATTAAGATAACTAAATTTTTTATTAAACTGATCATTTTTATCATATTACATATTTTTTATATTAAAACACTAATTAGAGGATCTGAAAAAGTTGAATAGTTATTGGACAATATAGGAAAAATAATGTGGATTTCCAATGATGATGTTATAAACTGATAATGGTGGTGATGAATAAAATAATTTATCCAGATATCATATTGAAAACATTACAATAATCCTATGTTATATTCACCATACACACTACAAAAAATGTTATTTAATTATAAAACATAAGTTTAGTGGAGACAAGATAATAAATTTTGATCAAACCTGATACACCACATTAATTGTTATGGAATTTTATCAGTTCAAAAATATTTATTCATATTTTATGTTTCAAAAGGGAAAAAAATTATATTATTTCGTATGAAATATTATAAAATTAAATCTAATGTTGTAATAACCTATGGGTTCTTTGTAAGTTCATGTATTATAAATATCAATGTATGAAATCATAAAAATATCAATTAGATAGGTGTTTTTTAATACATTCATGGTTATTCCACTAAAGGTATAAATTATATATTCTTTTATAAAATAAACATGAATGTTAGTTGATTTTTTATATTTAAATGGTCTTTAAAAAAATATATTAATATTTCATAAATTGATTTCCATGTGGAAGATAAGGAATATTGGGTCGTTGTTGTATGTTTCCTAAAAAAATTCATAGTTAATATAACTATTCTAATTCTATACAAGATTAGTATTTTAAAATTTTGCCTCATGTTTTTATTAAAAAAATATTATAGCTCATCTAAGGAAGAAAAAATAGTTTAAAACTCATAACATCATTCGAGATCAAAAAATTATGGTTAAACAAGAAGAGAATCAATGTATATTTATAATAAATTTCTATATTCCTAGGATGAGGAAAAATATATTGATGTATCTTGGAACCATCAAGTGTGGTTTTTTTATATGAATTAAGAGTTTGATCAAATTGAGCAAACTGATACATGTGAATTTTTAGAAAATATTTATATTAAATATATGGTTTTTACAATGTGGATTTTAGTGAACATGTTAAATGATGATTATGATGTGTTGAGGAACAATAGACATTTGTTTTGTGAAGGTTACTCCCAAATGGAAGGAACTAATTTTGACTATACATTTTATTGAGTAAAGACAATAGGTAATATTAGAATCATTGTTTTTATCTTTTCACTACATGGTTGTTAATTTTTTCAGATGGATGAAATGTTATATTTTCCTAAAATAGACCTATATGAAGTAATTTATATAGAATAACCATGTGTCTTTTTGATGGGGAAATATTTATGTAATTTATATAAGATTAATATTTCATTTTATGAATTAAATACTTCTTAGAAATCTTGTTATTTATATTTGGGACCATTCTAAGGGACTTTTAATATCATTAAAAGGGGATTTGATAGAAGCATCTACATCAATAATAATTATGAGCATTCTATATATATTATAATTTATAGTGTTGATTTTACCTTTTAGAGTAATCTTGATGAATCTTGGAAAAAAATTACTAAGGGGATAATGTTTTTTTTGATATATCTATTATAGAAGAAATTAAATACATTGTTGGCTTAAAAATATTGCAAAAGATTAATTAGAATTTCCATTCTCATGAGAAGTATGAAAAGAACACATTATGATGTTTATAAATTATGATTCAAAACTTTGTTACACTATTATTTAAGTTGGAACAATGTTGTCTAATTATGAAGAGGGAAATGAATAGGATCCAGGGTAGTTTAAGAAGTTGTTTGGATGTTTGTTATATCTGATGATTTCATTTTTAGATAATTTTATACTATAGTAATTTTAGTGACATATTTAAATGTCCTTAAAGAATCCCTTATCATGGTAGGAAATATAAATCTCAAATATATCAATGGAATAAAATATTTTGGTAAAAAAATATTACTGTTGAGGAAATATTGATTTCTTTTCTTATACAAATATAGATTTTCCCACATGTCGTGATGGTTAAATATCCACATCTGGTGCTATTTTATTTCGTTAGGAATTTTTTTTACTTTAAATACAAAGGGAAAAATTCAAAAACCCCCCAATATGAATGAATAAGTGTTTTTTGAACAAACTCTAGCTGAAATAAAAATTATGTAAATGATGACTAGGTTAGAAGATATGTTAGTTGATTTGTAGTTACCCTATCACATTCATTTTGATTATAAATGTGTGATATATATTAAAAAAATATAGATCGACATTACCATTCAAATCATGTTGAAATAAAATCCTCCCAATCAAGTAGCTCATTGATAAGTATGAAATAATGCTGGAGTAAGTTAGTACAATAGAACAGGTAACTGATATATTCAGAAAACCATTTTCAAATGAAATGTTTTATAAAATGTTGTTTAACATGGGATTACACCCCAAACTCTCTTAAAGGGTTATGGTTTCAAACCATTCACCTATGTCATCTAGTATTTTTATTATATTTTCATGCTGGTTAAAAAATATTTTAGATAAATATATCCATTTGAATATGCATATAATATTAATGAAAGCATATATTTAAGAGGATTTTTTAAAATGGGGATGGTGTGATTCCAACATGTGTGAACTATTTTAAATGTTTATAAATTTTATACTATAATCATATTATTTCGAAGAAAAATTATAATGATATTAGAGTTTGAGATTTTAGGAAAATATATTATGAGGGTATGTTTAAGATGATGTTTATTGTGTAACTTCTTATGGAGGGGATAATTTTGTTATTCAATGATTCTTTTTTAATATATTGAGTTTTCTAATGTTGGTTTCGAATTTTTGGGCATGATATTCATTGAATGATTTCAGATGTTTTACTGTTTTATATTATTTGGTTGAAAACAAAATACAATAACGAAGGATTTTGATACCATCTAGGATAATGTATTTTTGGAGTTTTCTGGAAGTTGATATGATGATTTTTTGGTTTACTAGTTTTTAAGAAATAATAATTTTAGGATGAATATTAATTTATTCCTTTTAATTAATTACCAAACATTGTTATTAATAACATCAATGGTTTTAAAATACATATTTAATTTAATGAAGAGGATCATATAAATATTAGTTATCAAAGACCATCAAATGTAAAAATAATTATATTGTTATTTTTATAATTATTAGTAGATGAAAATTTGGTATAGAAACAAATTGGGAAACTATGTTTGATAAATGGGAGATCCTAAATAAAAAAGCGCATTTATTTATAAGAAGAGTTTTCATTGTTTTTGTGAAAAAAACAATCTAATGTTGTTTTTTATTGAATAATAAGTTTGAAATATTCAGAAAAATTATATTGAGTAAATCCATGTTTTTATTTGATTTTCATAAATGAACCATTACTACATCATGGTTCATTAATGGTCTCATTATTTATTCTTTAGGTAGAATGAGGAAGAATTATTTTTCGTGTACAAATTTTCTATATTTTATGATATTTTGAATTCAATGGATATAATAAATTATAGAGAGTCTTGGATGAGAATGATGTTTATCAAGTTTCAATTGTTTATACACATTAAAAAGTGTACAATTTTTATTAAAAAGTTATGATGTTTATAATATTGATGATTTCCATTATGTTTCACATGTATGGAATATGCATCATAAAATATTTATGATGAAGTTTTTGTTGATGATGAAAGGTAAGAATTTTAGAAATTAAATATTAAAATATTCTCATACTGACTATCACAGATGGATTTTCAATTCAATACTTTGTTTCGAATCATCTTATGGTTCATAGATTTCTCTTATTTTATTGGTGATCAGGGTTTTAATATTGGTGTCTCGGGTGTTTTTGGAACTAGGTATTTAGTCTTCAATGTCTTCGATGGTATTTGGAAAAGTATTTTTTAAAATGGATGGAATAAGAATGAGGTTTATTGCAGTTGAATAATATTCAGTCTTAATGGAACATTTTTTGGGGTATGATTATTAGGGTGGTTTTTTATGATTTGGACCAAACTATGATCCCATTTCTATATTTAAAAACAATTTTTTTTGTAAATTCTTATTTTTTTTACATTTTCACCCATTCACATCCCACATGACCTCCCCTGACTTATTAAAGATATCATATCATTTTTCCCCTTAAGAAATCATAATCATGGTGGATTATTTGCAATTTATTCAAGAATTGGGCCAACATGTGGGTGCATTTCCATTTCATTAAAAATATATTTATTTTATATCTCATTCATACGTTTACATTTTTCAGTCATTACACCTCTCAATTGTGTCCAAAAACTCTAAGAGAACCCCCATGTTCCATTATTTATTATTGGATATTATATTCATTATGGATTAAGGAGAATTTTATCAAGGTTTCTCAAATCATGTAGACTAGCAATGTTAATTTGTTTCCTGTATAAATCATCCATTTTTACTCATTTTCCCATATTTTAGTCCCAATGAAATATCCTTAGCCTTATTCAAACCTCCCTTTCAATTTGGGATTCTTTTAAATTGATTTATTAGTGTATTTTGGGTGATTTCATCAATGTCTCGCAATTCAATCCCACTCTTGTATCTTCCATTCTCTATAGGGATTATATTTTCTTCATTATAGTTTCAAAAGTAAAAAAACTAGGGTTTCATTACTAGGGTTAATTTTTTAATTTCTTGGCTCAATATACTTGGATGTGTGTTTAATACAAATCCTCTATTGTTTGGAGGATGTGCGGTTGAAGTTTCACAAAAAATGATTTCGGGGTTTGAAAGAAATGGTAAGTGATTCTCAATGTAAACGTTTCTTGATGAGTATGAATTATTGATTTAATTATTTATCATGTTCCTTACATATTGTGTGTGGTGAAAAATCTATTTTTATGGAATTAGTAAAGCATTTAATTTTAATATTAAATTTTCCCTTTAAATGGAGTGTTTTTCTTGTGTAACTATTGTTGTATCATTTGGGGTAATTTTATAACCTATGAATATGGTGTATTAAATTATGACGAGGTAGAAAAATCTAGTTTTATAGTTTTTTGGTGTTCTTTTGAAATTAAAATAGGGGGTTTTAATGGGTTTTATTCTAAAAAGCTTGTTATACTCCATGAAGATGTTTTATAAAAGTCTCAAATAGTTTATTTAGTAAGATATTGTGTGAAAAATACGGTGAGGTATTGTTTATGAGTTTGTATGTTCATAAATTGGGTTTTTGAAATAGATAATTATGATTTGGGATTTCTTATATTTTTATAATATTTTATAAATAGCAGAATGATTTATTAAATTGTGAAAATGGAACATGCCCTCTTTATTGGCTGTCTTAGTCAGAGAATAATGTTAAAATGAATTGGAATGTAAAAATTTGTATTTTTTTTGGGTTTTGTGTGGGATTTTTATTTGTTTGTATGATCTATAAATGTTATTCCCATGTGTAGTGGTATTTAAGAAGCTATTGAATTAATGTTGAGCATAAAAGGGAAACTCGATTATCTAGGTTGGCAGACGTGTACAAGTATGCTAGTGATCCGATGTGGTTTTTTCCCTATCTCATGTATCCTGTATGATGATTATAATACTAACAAAAATATGATTATGATGTTCAGGACAACTAGGTTATGGAAAAATCCTTTACATGTTTCTCATGCGTGATAACATATATTTTTTATTGTTACTTCCCACTGTGATACGAGGTACCTCAAGATCCCAACTAACTAGTGAATAGGGGTGTTGTCGTGATGAGTGATCATTGGATATTTGTTACATACCATCATAATATGGTGTTTATGGGCTGGAAGGTATATCTTCCTGGGAATATTCCTTACAATTGCTCATTCTTTATAGTTTTTAACTTGAAAACTATTTTCATTGAATGTTGCATCCTTTAAAAACTGTTTATGGTGTTTCCTATTTCTAAAAACATGAACTTTTTTGTCTTCTAATATTTATAAAATTAAGTCTATATTTGTTGGAATCATATTACTGTTAGGCTCACACAGTATATACACCTTTGGTTTTATGTATACTAGGAAAAAATTGTTGTAGGGTTGGGTCAAGATTTCAGAATCAGTGGTTCAGGTTGTTAGCTTCCAACCTCGATGCATTGTTTTTGGAGAAGGCATGGGGATGATGACCAATTTATTCATTGTTGTCCTTGAGTTTCTTTCTACTTATTTAGTGATGTTTCCCTTTTTTTATTTTTCTAAAACCAAGTATTTTAATTATGAATTTTTATTTAGTCTAGTTTTGAATAAATTTTTTGATTATGTTTTGTTGTTGTAGTTGTTGATTTATGTATATAAATGCAGGTAATTCATTCCCATATTTTACATTTTCATACGCGAGAACTTTTACTAGACTATAGGGACTAGGAACGTCCATTGGAACTTGCCATCGACCGGGGTCTAGTGCAGGTATTGAGGGTGACCAAATCTGGATCGTGAGAAAATGGTATCAGAGGAGGTTATCTCTTTCTGGTCATGTTTTTTTGGAAAGACTCTGGTTATACCTGATATTGTATTTTCAGAACTAGATGTTATTGTAACAACTAAGGTTACTGGACAACACACCTCGTGTTAGGACTTGAGTTACACAGGGATTTCTAGATTCATTAGAGTCTTCCTATTCTTGTGGTTGCACGTTATTTGGGAAATGAAATGGGAGTAGGTCAATGGTCTCAGTGAGATCGCAGGGCCTAGCATGTCATGTAGTGCAACAGATATTATCCTAGAACAGTCTCTATGATGGTGGTGTGACTGGTGGATGGCTTCCTTCGATATGTTTGAGTCTCCCATATGTAATATATTTCTCATGATTCATTCGGAAAATTTATGCATTTTAGTAAATCATTCCTGATAGATCTTGTTTGAAAATTTTGGAAACAATTCTTTAAAATGGAAATTGTAATGAGTAAATAGGGTTTAGTTTCATGGAATTATATTTTCATAATTTTAATATGTGGTTTGTTGAAATTAATTATTGGGAAAGTGTATGTTATGTTAAATATTTTTTTGGAAATATGTTTTAAATGGAATTTTAAAGTGGGAATGGTCTGATTTTCAATAGGATTGACAATGGGGGTTCCAAAATGCTTTAAATGTGGTTTTGAAAAGTTAGATTTTCTTGAAAGAGTATTTTTGTAAGACTATATTGGATTTTTATAATAATAACATGTAGATTCATAAACAGTATAGTTTGGAAAATAGGGATGATCATAATGTGGGATTTAAAATTATGTTTTGAGTAAGATGGAAGGTTTCAGTTTTGAAAATTTTAAAGAACCTTGTTAGGATCCTTGGTGTTTTAAGGAGTGATAACATGGATGGGTTATGTGTAAGGAAAATTAGATGATTTCCTATATTGGAATGAGCTGGGTGCCCATGGTGGTTTCAATACATGCATGTGTGAGGTCCATGAGATAACATTGGTGAATGTGCTAACAACTGACCCCATTTTCATTCCATGAATTGATTTTTATTGAATTTTAAGTTTTGATAACTAGTTTCTGGGATGTGTCATCTAAATTTTTTTCTAAGGTTGTGGTTGGGTGTATTGATTTCCTAAAAAACTCTTATTTTAATTATTTTTTGAGTTTTTTTGCTGATAAGTTGGGTTGATGTATTGATTGGTGTTCCTTTGTGATAAATTCTTCATGAAGACCTTGTGGTTATCCCACTCAGGTAATAGGTTCTAGTTTTAGGTATGTTTTGAACAAGGTACCATAATGGTTGAGTCTTTGGGTTGACATTATAGTTATGGTACTCCCCTGTAAATATTTAATTCACAATTGAAGTGTGGCTATGGGTGATTTTACGTTGGCAGATCATCCAGTTGATCAGCATAAGGACATTATTCTTGATCTTTAGATATTGAATCTACCACTATTCATATTCAGTTAAATGTATCCTTTTTTTAAGAGAGTGGTTGTGTATGGATGAAATAAACCGTGGTTCCCTATGTTTAATGAATCATCAAAGGTGAAGTCTGACATCTTTGAGTTTATTGGTTCAAATTGGAAGGGGTGAATAGGAATCCCATTAAGGAATGTGAGATCATTTTGGGGTTTTTAGTGTAGAATAATATCATAAAGGGACCATAGGTCTTTTATGTATCATTAAATAAATTGTTCATGTTAGCAACCATTGTAGAAAATCTGGTCATTTGGGGATGTAATGGTCACTTGTGTTAATATCATGTTACTTTGACCTATGTTCAAGGTTCCACTCCCCATAATGACTCTGTCAGGTGAAAGATTCATTTTTGGTGGTGTTTGTTGTGTTGTGTTTTCTTTTATGGGAAAATGGAGGATGTGGAGGAACCTTTCATGGGCTTCAACTTAGATGAATGCAAGATTCTAATCTCAAAATTTTTATTTCCTTAGTATAATGTGAAGATGTCTTCATTGTGTTTTCATTTTGATATTTCTTTCTAAGGGTGATAGTGGTGATGCTTGTACATATTCTAGGTCCATGATTGGGTAATGGTGTGTTTTTTGAGCTAATGAAAATAATTTGGTGTTGTGATCATTAGCTCATAACTGTGGAACAATGGATGCTTCAAACATTAGGGATCTGTCCATATGCCTCTGAGTGATGAATTTCATGTATTTAGGAAATCTACAAGGGTATAAGGGGTCATTGTTAAACATATGTCTCTATTGTTGTACGTGGTTAATTTTTGTGGCTTTGATGTGGTGGTTTCATTTCACTAGGTCCCAGATGGTGGTACGGGATGTGGGGAACTTGTCCCTCTACGTTGTAATCTTCATTGTGGGAGAAGTCCCTCTTTTGTATTGGGGAGGTGAGGTGAATTTGTTTTCACAAAAAATGTTCCTAAACACTTGTGGGTAAAATTATCAATATGGTTGTACATGTATGAGTATCCTAGTAGGATCTTTTCGATCTCAGTTTTGGATAGACTCATCTAAGGATGGTAATGTTTGTGGGAGTGATGTACCACGTAGTGTCTCTTTTGTTCATGAGTTTTGTTGATCTACCTCCTTTGTAGTGGGAATTTTGTCTTATGTTTTTTTTCATGTCTCCCCATGCTAGTTTTTTATAAAGGTCAGTTATTTTGGTGGGAATACCCTCCATGGGTTTCATGTATGTTATCATCAAATACATTTAATTTCAGTTTATTTCATATGGTGGGGAGTCTATTCCGGCCTCCCCCTCCTGGTGTCTTATTTCTATATCAATAAATCATTAATCTCTTATTCTGGGGTGTCTATTTAGTTTTATGAATATTATTTAATTAGTTATGTCCTTGGTTATGGGTTGACGGTGGGTAATCTATTTCAGAGATATCTAACCACAAATTTCGTATTGGTGTAAACATTGGGGTTAGAGCACGTCCAATGTTTTTAATGAATAATAGTTAACGTAATGATTATAGTTTTTTTATAATGGTGTAAATCGTGATTTGTAATAGTATCCCTTCCTTTTATTGATATACATGAGGCGTTTTGGGCTTTTGGGGGTGGGGAAAACTTGGGAAGGGAGTCAATATTGGTCTATCAGTTGTGTGTTGTTTTTCATCTAGCATTGATGAAGATTTATGGGGGTGGAAGGATTAAGGTGTGGATAATTTTCACACAAGGTTATTCAATTACATGAATTGTTTCAAATATTATTCTAGTTCTTAGTTTTCTCGTGGTTTCCAGGTGTTTCGGGATTAAATTTGGTGACTCGGGTGTTCTTGATCTATGTATTTAGTCTTTGAAGTCTTCGATGGTTTTTGGAATTTTATTTTTTAAAATGGACGTTATATGTATTTGATGGCTTATAATTTAATTTTTGAACCTCCTAGTGGAACCTTTTGTGGGGTATATTTATTTTGGTGGTTTCAACAGGATTTGGGCCAAAACGTGAGCCTAGTTATTGATTTAAAATAAAAAAAAGTTCTTTTATAACTACGTAGTTTTTAACATTTTACCCAAATTCCATTTACGAAATGTCCAACCCTGAACTATTAAATCTAGCATATCAATTTGGGCCCATTAATAAATCATAATTATGGTGGATTTGGGTGATTTATTCAGGCCTTAGGCCAACCCATGAGCCCATTTCACATTTTAAAATAATATTTTATTTATTTTATATCTCCTTAATTTTTAAATTATTTCATTAATTCAACCTCTCACTCGATCTCACTATCTCTGGGAACACCCCCATGATCTGTTTTCCCACTTTGGAGATCATCATCATCATTGTTTAGGGTGAATTTTTCTCCACATTTCATAAATCATCTAGATTTGTAAAGGTAATTTGATTCTTTAATATATCCTTTAATTTTTACTCTACCCACATTCTTGTCCCTAGATGACCACCCTTTCCTTATTCGAACCTGGAATTCAATTTTGGATTCTTGGAGATTGAACTATTGGATTATTTGAAGTGATTTTCCAATGTTTCTCCAGTAATTGAATCCCTATGTTATTTATTTAATTCTAATTAGGTTTACTTCCCTCTTCCTTGATATGTAAAATGTCCAACAACTAGTGCTTCATAACTAGGGTTTATTTTTGAGTTTCATGGTTCAATATTCTTGTATTATGGTTCATTTTCATTCCCATGTGGGGTAGTGGAGGTGCAGTCTAAATTTCACACAACGATTTGGTGGGTTTTATAGAAATGTTAGGTGATTCCATGTGTAAGAATTTTTTGATTTGATAGATTTTTTGAATTAATTGTCTATCATGTTCCTTATATGTTGTGTTTGGTGGAAAATCTATTTTTTACGGAATTTTTTAGGTTTTTAATTTTAAGGATTAATTTTTTCTTGAAATATTTTGTTTTTCATGTGAAACTATTGTGTTATCATTTGGTTCCATTTATAACATATGAAATTTGTTAATAAAATGGGGATGAAAAATCTGTTTTTCTACGATTTGGGTATGCTTTTGTCCATTAAATAGGGGTTTAATAGTTTTTATGTGCACAATCATGTTAAACTCCTTGATGGTGTTTTATAAAAACCTCTACTAGTTTATTGGGTTACATAAAGTGTGGATAAGATATTGGGGTACTATTTTGGATTGGTCATATTAATGATATTAGGTTTTGAAAGTGAAAGTGAAAGTGATGATTTGTGATTTTAGATGTTTTGAGAATATTTTAAAAATTTTGGAATGATTTAATAAATTGTGAGAATGGCGCAAGATATGTTTATGTGCTGTTTTAGTGTGTCTATAATGATAAAATGAATTCGAATGTGAAAATTGATATTTTGTTGAATGTGTGAGGGATTTTTGATGTGTTTATGATTTTTAAATATAATTTCTATGCGAAATAGTATTTTAAAACTTGTGGAAGTTTTTTATCACAAAAAGGAAAACCTACGTATCTAGGTTGAGGACATGTACTAGTATGTTAGTGATCTTGAGTGGTTTTGTATCTGTTTCATATATAAATATTGATGATGATAGAACTTAATAATCTATAATGATGATGTTAGAGACAACTAGTTATTGGGTGATTCCCTTATTAGTGGCTCCTGCACGAGAACAAATATTTTCTATGGTTTCTTTTAACTAATATATATGGTACATTGGAATCACAACTAAATAGTTCATAGGGGTGCTCCTAGGATTAGTGGTCATTGAAAATTTTGTACTTTCCATTGTAATATAGTGTTTTTGTGATTGAATGTTCAGTAGAATGTTCATTTTTATTAAATGTTTCCATTCATTAATGTTTACCAATTCAGAACTATTTTCATTGAATGTTGCATCCATTAAAAACTGTTTATTTCATTTCACATTTATAAAAAAATGCATGGTTTTTTATTCTAATTTTTATCACCTAGAATATATATTTGGGTGGGATCTTATTAGGCTTAGGATCACACCTTACTTACATATTTGGGTGTAGGAAGTCCTAGAAATACCTTTTTATGGTTTGGGTAATGCTTTCAGAATAGGTTGTTCGTGTTGTTAGCTTCCATCCTTGGTGAAGTATTTTGGATAAGGAATGGAAATGATGACCACTAGAAATGTGATGGTTCATGGGTTTTGTATTATTCTACTTTTGATTTGGCTACCTCTTATGATTTTTCTAAAACCATGTATTTCAATTTGGAATTTTTATTAAATGTTCATTGGTATTAAATTTTTAAATTCTGTTTATTTATTACTATAGTTGTTTTTTGTTTATTAAATGTGGGTAAATCATTCCAAAAATATTCTATATCATACCCAAGAACTTGTGTGATCCCATGGGGATCGGGAACGCCCTGCATGACTTGCCACAGACATGTTCGACTATTGGTTTTGATGGAGACCAGATTTTGTTTGTGTCATTAACATGTACAAAATTTTGATGTCAAAATCCTTTGATAGTGAACTCTCTTGATATTTTCATCGAATGATGTCTATCTGAGATAATTTTTTACAATGGTCATGTGAAATTAATGTAAAATGTTATATATTATATATTCCTAAATGATGATAATAGTAAATTTTAGGTATAATAATATTTCTTCAAAAGTAAGGAATGCGAATGAAATTTTATAATTGTTCTGATGTATGTCATCAAATGGTTGCAAATCAAAAAACAGAATATGTATTCAGTCATTCCTAATGAATATTATATATACTTATTCAAACAATTTTTTACAGAATAATCAGAATGATAATTTAATCAACAGGGTATATAATATAATGTTTGCCGATAAATTGCAAGATCATATTATTGATGATGTAATGTATTTCTAATCTCTACAATTTTATCATAATGATATCAAAATTGATCATGGGGACATGATATTTTATTCTTTAAAACAATCATTGGGGTTTTTTCTAATTGTGTAATTGTTATGAATGCAAGTATAATATCATGAAACTAATTGTTATGGAAATTTGATGATGTTATTAACCTCATTAAAATTATATAATGTGTGACAATAGTTCATGTGAAATTATTGAATTTGTAGTTTTTAATTTAAATATTACTTGGATTCGAAGTATGATTTTTCATTTGATTGAATTTCATCAATAGAATGATGTGTTTATGATTTCATAGATGAATTCTATTAACACATGAATATAGATAATGTTTTATAGAATTTGATTTATACCGTTGAATCAGATGAATTTCTATCATCTAGTGTGTATTTTAGGGGTGTTTCTAATCATGAAATATCATGGATGATGAAGGAGAATAATAAAATAAATTATTAATTGTCAAAGTTTATGTGATCAAGAACAATCATATGTACTCACCAGACAAAATGTTCAGAGATGATTAACCAAAATCACTTGTTGTATGGAATATTTTGACGGCCTTTGACGGTATTTGA
The DNA here is from genome assembly GCA_963277665.1 of Viscum album. Lineage (NCBI taxonomy): Eukaryota > Viridiplantae > Streptophyta > Magnoliopsida > Santalales > Viscaceae > Viscum > Viscum album. The sequence continues at coordinate 1,442,088,393 of OY728151.1, read as the reverse complement.
AAAAATATCAAGATAACATTATTGGATAGACATTCTGACCAAAACCATCATATTGATTTCTAGCTAATAGATGAATTTATTATCTAATTATGTGAATGAAACAGAAGATTATATTTTTTTATTAATAGATAAAATTATGTTTGAATAAGTAGAATAGTGATTTCTTAACTCTAAAATCCATGATTATAGTCATTTTTTATTGAAATTAAATAATATTATGGGATGCATTTTATAGAAAAAAAATTTGGGGTTGTATTCCCATCAAGGGGACAAATTGGAAACCCATTTATATGCCCAATGCCTCTACTAGAACTAATTATGATACCTTATATGGTTATAAAATCCATTTTTCATTCATGTATAGCATTAAAAGTATCTTAATAAATCATTTTGATAAATTATTAGAATACATAATTCCCTCACGTATTTTCTATTTAAATGATTATTTTATATTTATACATTTTAATAAAATTGAAACTAGTAGTATTTTTTTGGATGAATTTCAAACATACAAAAAAAATCTATATTGGGGTCTGGATCTAGATAGTAATATTCTCTCGAAGATTAATAAGCATCCCACACTACTGATTATGAAACATATCATCCTAATAAAATAATTAAATTTTACCATGAGATGAATGCACAACATTCATACACAACAAAACACATAACATTACATTTTTTAACACATTCATATATAGCTCATTTCATGGTATCAATATTAATTTGTATGGAGATAATTTTTAATCAAGATCAAATATATGGTTCCCAAAAAATTATAAGAATTATCATTCAACATAATTTCCAAAATTTAACTTTGAGGAAATGTACACGTCAATTTCATTAAACCATCTTATGTTAATTCATTAATATGGTTTCAATTGATCTAAATCTGATATTTAATATATTGATATATAGGATTTATTATTAATTATTTATAGAAATCAATTTATTAGACAACATTATGGTATCATAATTAACTATGACTAAAATTTCATCATTTTATTTCTACATCTATAATATTTACATAAAATATAAAATGATCTTAATATATCTAACTTTTATAGTGCTAAAAATTAAATCCTCCATATTTATCAAACATTAAAAAAAATCGTTTAGATAACCTGAATCAATTTATATATACATATTTTCATCCATGGAACCTATACAATATAAATTTTAATTTCATAATAACTTTTATATGTGTTGTCCTAAAAATTTCATATAACTGATGAATTTTGTATAATAATATATTATTCTCAATATATTAAAATGTATTTAATTGGGTTTTCTTTTATAACTCACTATGAAAGATGTAGAAAAAATATTCATGGTGTTGAATCTATTATGTACAATAAATATATGTGATTTTATATATTCCATAATTTCATGCATTTTCATTTATCATATATTATAATCCTTATCTATGTAGAATCAAATATTAAATTTTCTTGTTTATCATAAAAGATAAATAATTTCATAACTACATTAAGATATTTGTATTGAGAAAGAAAAGTATTATATAATATATATATATCACCTAATTAGTAATAATTATTATTTATAACAAACTAGAAATAAATAAATAAAATTCATTATTTATGAATAATTTCATCCAATAATGATAATGAAATCAATATAGAAAAGAAACATTATCCTTTGATTATCCATGCTCTTTAAATATGGATTTTTTTTAAAATCCACTATGTTGGATTCCATGATTTCTCAATATTTTATCAGGTGAGGAATAATAGGGTCTAGGTTCATTATTTAACCCATAATGTTCCTTCAATAGTCTAGAAACATTAATCCCATTTATATGAATATGAAATATTTATAATTATTAAATGTAATCCAATTATTTAATGACTCCATTAATATATATAGATTTTTATTCCACTTATTAAACCATTAAATTGATTTACACCATGATGGTAATGAGTAATAATACTATTTTTTATATATATAGAATAAAATATTTCTTGAATGACAAAACATTAAAAAGTGTGTATCCAATTCTCAGAAGACGTGAATTGTTCTTCTTCACCTTTCGGTATTAATTAATCTTGTTTTGGTAACCAACATTATTTTTATAACATTTGGAATATATACTAATAATATAGTCTCACAAGTATTATTCACCCCAGTTATATTAATCTCTAGATTCATGGCCATAATTCAATAATCATCTTATCCACATCATAAAAACCACATGGTTGTAATTTTTATCTATATTAACTATATTCTATTTTTCAGAAATAAGATATTCTCATTATTCTCTACCAATGCTAATTTACTCAAATCTATTGGTTTATATGCACTCATAAGAATGAAAAATCATCAATATGTCATAAAATATAAATATACAACTCACATAAAGGAACAGATTTAATTAACATAAATATAAAAAATAGGAAACTACTCCATTAATATTGTAATAAAATCCATATTCAATATCAACAAATATCATTTTATTATTAGTAAAAACACTTTTTTGAATTCCACCACTTCAAATTACTCAATTTATAATTTTTTTTCTCTCAATATCCTTTTATGTGCTTCTCTATGTAAAATTTTGTATTTCCAATTTAGAGAGAATATATATATATTCCATACTCTAAGTAAATGTATCCACTATTAAAATTAATGTACATTTTCTGTGAATGATTTTTCAAAAAAATGAATCACAATATCCACCATAGAAATATCAAATCCCCATCAGAAATATTCTATGGAATGTATAACGAAATTATTTCGAATGTATAAGACACTAATGAATGTTTTAATCCCACAATGAAATCACATAATTTTTTTCCAAATCCCCAAAATACAAAAGCATGAAATCTATTAAGCATAAAAATTAATTCTATAAAGGTCACCATATTAATGGAAACTAGTCCGGATGTATTAACAATATAATATCTAATTAAAATAATGTTAAAAAATTTCACCTTATTAGTTTTAAATATAAACATTTTTTCATATAGGAAAAAATTGTTATGAATGAATCCGATTATCAATTTTTTGGAATAATTAAACTAACTTGTTATCGATAATTATTTCTAATTTTTACTGATTAAACAATTGCCTTAAATTATTAAGCAACAGTATTACTTTATTTATTCGATTAATTGATAAACATGATAAATATTTTAAAAAACAAAAATAGTTAAAATATTTTTTATAGGGTTCAATTATTTTTTGAATAATATGTTATATATTTTTATTTTAATGGATTAGATGTGAATTTCATCGATATATTAATGTTTTTTGGTTATAATAAAATGAATAATGCAAAATTTTTCATTAATAATACTTTATTAGTACAATAATTTATTTAATTTTTTTTAAAAAAAATAATATTTAAATTGAAAAAATATGATGAAGTTTCCATAACACTAAAATACATTACCCATTTATAATTTTAAGTCAAATTTTAGGTTAAATTATAATACATTAAGAGTGAAGATGTTTAGAAAAGAAGAAACATGAATTGGTTTCCCAATTCAGTCCCCAATGGAATTAATTAAAAGATGGTGTAACAACATGAATATGAGGTGTTTTTAGCTTACACCCGTAGGGGATTTAGGGGAATAAAAAATGTGATTTCATGAAAAGAAAATAAATAAAATTTCATTAATATATGTCCATGATTTAATAGCATCAAACTATCAATGAAAACCTCCATGAAGGGTTGTGGTAGTTCGGAATAATTAGTATGACTTTAATATGCATGCTCCCTTATAGAGGACATCAAATATTGAATCAAAATTGAACCTCTTTTAGATGTAATGTATAGAAATCCTATTTTTGATCCTTAATACCTCAATATAACATTTCATTATAATCATCAAGGAATAATTAAAATTTTCTCTCATGTGCATGATCCAACCCAAGATCATACTACAAACTTGGTCTGGAATATCAGATACAACATTGAAACCATATTCTAGTATCCTAATTTCCACATCAACACATTTTCCACTGACACATGCATTCACCTAAATATTAGGAAAACATAAGATTTTCAGTATATGGAAACTACAACAGCTCACCCTAATACCATCTGGTTAGTACCACGACCTGAGAAAAAACCATTAAAACCAAACCAGAAGGCCAAAGGGCATATAAAATAACCAACACGATATTGTCAAAGATTGAATTTTTTCTATATCAACCGAAATGTGAGAAATAAAAATCATTAAAAGGAGGCATACACAAGCCAAGGTCCTCTGTGGAGGGAATTAACCAAATAAAGGTAGATAGAGAAACATCCTTTGTTGAATTCCAACAAAAACAAATCTGATATGATTCAAAAAGAGAAAAAACACACAAACACTAACGATAAAACAATTAAATAATAAAAAAACAAACACGAAAACTTAGGTGAGAAAACCATTTTTATTGGAATTATAAATCAATCCCATAGAATTTATTCAGTGTTATTTTCATTATTTTTTTATTTTCATCTAGCGTTATGATGAACATATGTTTATAAGAGTACCCCTCCCCTAATCTATAATAGGGAACCCACATTTCAATTATTCACAATATTTTCATCCTTATACCTCAACGATATCATTTGATACCCCCTTATAAAATTATTTATTTATATCATGGAGGTGATTGTCTTCCAAAATGCGAATCTGATGATTCTTATGTGAGATCTAATGGAGTTATTTCAATAATGTTTTAACCACCATAAACAATCAAATTCATTTTAATTTTTATTTTAACTCTTATAAATATTTTATTTTTTTTACAATATAAATATAGTATTATGATTATGAAACTAACTTTATTCACCCACTTTCCATCAAATTTAATTTTAATGTATCACTCATGCATATTTATGTCCATCCATCTCCTAGTTACATTATATTTTATATATCCATATTTCAAGGATCTTTTTTCTGATTTTTTGGAATATTATAATTAATATATAATTATACATATATAATTAAAATATATAATCATCCTTCTTACCTTCCCATGTGTTTGAAATCATTAATTTTACCCACATATATGTGTGCAATCCCTCCTATAGGAAGTGATGCATTATTTAATTTCAATTTAAAAATGATTGTAATTTGGAAATATTAATTAAATATAATTTATTTTTATTATATAATAATTATTCTATAATGGATAAATATTATTTACCTATCATTCTATATATAAATCAAAAATTTCTAACAAAATTCATTTGTACATACGACCAATTAAATAAATCAATGATTTGATTCATTTTTGTATATCTATCTATTAGGAATGATTATAAATATTCATATTTTGCTTATATATGATATTTTTATTAGTATTAACATTATTAATATGGTTTAACCATGATCATGGTAAAAGTACCAAAACAACCAAATGATATCTAAATAGAAAAAAAGTAGTTATCACTTTGAAATTTGAATTTAATAATGAATTATTAATAAATGGTGGAAAAAATGAATTATATATACAATATATTGTATGATATATATGAATATTTCTTTATAATATATTTAAAATAAATCTATGTTTATCATAAAGTTTTTTTGAACATGTACAAAAGAAATAATATATGGGATAATAGTTTTTTTAAAAAATTTATTATTACAAGACTCATTAAAAATTCATCAATGGTTTCTTTTATATAGTGTATATAAATCCCATTCATATCTTTTATGAATATTATTATGAATTTTTTGGGATATGAAAATCCATAAAATTTTCATTATTTTATGGGTATTATGAATCAAATTTACCAAAGTGATAAAGTGTTTTAGGTTACAGTCTCATTATTTATTCGGATTGTTAATGATTATGATTATGATTAGGAATTAATAAAATATACCACTAAAAAATAGATTACTTATATTTTCCTATTTTTATTTCTTGAATGAAAAATTATTCCTTTCATTTTATTATATATAAATTATCTTGATACAAAAAATACTTTTTATAGGTAAAATCTTCATTATGTTTATATTTGTTCCAAAATACTATTCTTTCTATGCCTATGATTTCTAAATAATTAATTCTCCTGTTACTTTTATCCAATGATATTTAAATTCATTAATTCCAATCTTTTTAATTTTAATGAAATTTTTTAAAAGTAATATTCAAGTTAATTTTTAGAATAATGTCTTTTTGATTTATTATCAAAACAGTTAATGTAATATTTTTGTAATATATATTGACTGATTATAATTTCCAAACATAATTTTTGTTCAATGCCTAGTGAATTCCATTACATTTTTCCATGGATATTTTAAAATAACCTTTTTCCATTAAGAGTCTTTAGTTTTTCAAAAAATTTAATATGATTTCTAATGCGGGAATAGTACTTTACTCAAGAGTATTGTTATTGATCATTTAGTAGTATTTTAATTCATCATTGGACACAACTAGGGATCATACCTATGATATACTATAGATATAATCCACTAATTATATCTTTATTCATTCTATTAATGATTTATGTTTATGATTAAAATATTTTTATTACACTCATTCCATTTAAAAATATTATATAATACTGAAATAATGAATTGATTATAAATCCCATTTCATTTTGATCAGTTATAAGTTATTGCATTGTTTATCAAACTAATTCATTCTCTTCAATGTATTTTATTTTGAAAGAATGAATTTTTTATCATAGAAATTTCATTAATATGAGTTATGCTACAATGAAATGTTATAGAAATCATTTTATCTTCATGGTATTTAATTTGATGAATGCATAATAATCATGTGGAAAAATTATATATGATTTTAATTTGGTGATGGGTGGTACTTGAATAATATATCCCTCCAATTTATTTGGTAAATATTTATATCTCATGAGATAAATAGGAAAACAATACAAACTGCACCCTATTCTATAATTGACTTTGTGTTATACGATATTCAATGAAGTTAGCTTATACTATTTATATGGTTTGGGGAGTGAATCCAATGTTCTATGATAATCAGGGTAGTGAACCACGACGACTATGAGACATTTATGTTTCATTCCTTATAATCAAACATGTTTTATTTCAGGAATCATAATTATGATCTATGATATAAATAGAATAGTTTTTACTATGAAATTTAAGAGTTCACATGCAAGTTTTCTCATGTTATGTTAATATATCCCTCATTTACCCATACTATGAAACCAAATCCCCTTTTATTTTGTTTCTTTTCCCCATGATCTGAGGAAATTTATATAGTGATATTTATCTTCTAATGGTAATAGTTATGAAAACATATGTTATAAGTCATATAGACCTCTAATAATGAGTTGTGTGTCTATAATTTTTTTCAAATTCATTATAGCTATATGACTCTAGCATAGTTGTTTAAGTTATATAATGAAAATTCATCTAAAATGAAATATCTATATAAGAAAAGTATGTGTCGATAAAATTCGTATTAGAGAATATTTTATATTACCATTGGAGATTGGAATGAAAAAGGATTGTTATGAACCCTATGGATATATCTACATATAGGAAAAAATATTATTGTTTTAATAATGATCATGGATGACATATAATAAACCTAAGGTATTATTGATTTAAATGTTTGTGAGTTTATTTTGACATCCTATAAATGATTTTTTGGAATTTTTTGTTATCAAATATGATTAATTCAAATAAAATGTTTCTATTTGGTTTTATATATTATCTATATCATTAAATAGTAAGGATAATGCAGAATGATAATGACAAAGAAATGGTTGTACTATTGTGAATACTGTTGTTATGGGAGCTAGAACAAAGCAACACATTGGTATCCTCACACAAAATTATAATGATAAGGATGAAGATTAACTTCCAAAGGATATATTTATGGAAAAAATATATTGAGTTCTTTATGAGGAATCATTATGTATTTTTAAAATTTATATGGATCCACTTGTTACTGAAAAGTGGATCAGTACTATTGAAATAATATTTTCCATTCCCCAATTGTTGGAGAATGAAGATGTAATATCATATTTCTATCCTTTAGAATTTATACTGGACAAGTAGTGGACTAATATGAAAAATAGGAGGCAACATAATAAATTAAATCAATCGTTTTTGTAGATTTCAGGAGATAATTTTTTAATAAGTAAATTCCTCATATTATTAAAATAAAAATGGGGAAGGGATTCCTTGAGATAAATTAGAGGGAAAATAAATAATTTAGTAACTACGAATAAAAATTTTAAATACTTGTGAGGTACCTATATTTTATTATAATCCATCATAGATGTAAGGTTTATTGATTCATCACCATCATAAAACCCTGTTTCCAAATAGAGTTACCAATACGATACATATGTATTTATTAAGATATCAACCAACAACATATCATGGTTTAAATCATGATCTTAGTTACCTATCCAAGCAATAGTTTTGATAAAAAATAAATATGGAATGAAAAAAGAATCATAAAAATCATGAAGATGGAAGATGAGTATTTTATTATGCTCAATAGGTAGATGAAAACAATGTGAGAGTTTCTTTACGGGAGATGGAAAATTTTTTCTGTGGGGAAAATAAGTTAATTAGTCTATTTATTGTCTATGTGATGTAAATAGACTGGTTAATGAAAGAAATAATGAAAAAACACTATAGAATAAAATTCCAACGCATTTTTGATTCAAATGCAGGGAGTGTGGTCCCACTACTAATGAGTTCTCTAACTATAATTTTAATGTTGTATTTTTTTCTAACAACCATTTAATCTATGATTAAATGGGAAATATTAGGCAATCATAATTAGTGATGTTGATTACGATAACCAAGCTGTGAAAGGTACACATACCCACGATTGAATAAATTTAAATGTATTAGTTGAATATTGTTCAACTGACTCATTTATATTTGATGGATTTTATTAGGTTATTAAAATACAAACCTGTTTATTGGATGTTTAATTATAAATGAAAAGCCCAAGTTTTATGATGACTACATCTCATGTCTATGATTATTCCCTAGTTAATTATTGTGTGAATGTGTTTGAGGGAAAAAGAATTACACTCCATCTGGTAGAATTTGATATTGCTTTTGGAATGTGTTGGATTTATTTTCATATAATCAAAATACATTTCTAAGTTAAGGTATTCTTATTTGATATTACCTAAATGAATTTTAGTTTCAATCAGTATAATGAAAAATATATACCATTAAATGAAAAAAAAGTTATTATATGGTCATGATTCATATTAAATATGAGTGTTTGTTTTATATTGTTGGGGAGAAACTAAATATAATATATTTTCAAATAGTAAGTGAGTTTTTTATATTTATTTATAGATAAATTTCATCATCCTCGTCTGAATAATGAAGTCTATTTCACTATAGAACTAATTTCTAGTTCTACACATATTTTTAAGAATCCATATCGAATGGATATGGTTGAGTTATAGGAAATGAAGAAGTGACTTTGGGATAATATTGACCTGGAATTCATTAATCAATCTGTATCACCTTGAGGCATACGTATTAGTTTTTTTGATGAAATGTGGATCAATTAATCTTTGAATTAATTATCTAGAACCTAACAAGATCAAAATAATTATCATGTATCTTATACGCTATATTGATTACTTGTTTGATCAATTTTTTCACACTTAATTCAGTTATATATTTAAATATCATTGTTGATATCATAAATTTAGGTTTAATAAGTATGATATATACAAGATATAATTCATGACAATGTAAGGACATAATAAATAATTAGTAATATCATTTAGTCTTTCTAATTCACCCACTATTTTCATTGATACATTGATTAGAAAATTTTGATATTATGTTGATTAGTTTGTGGTAGTATTTATATATAATATTTTTCATTATTTCAAGAGAATGGAAGTTCATGAATAACATCTAAGAATTTTTAAAAAGACACTATTTAAGAGGAATATCTATGTAATAATTATTATGTGTGAATTTTAGAGACAATGTGTTTAATTTGTGACTGATATAATCTCTTGTGGGGATATTTATGTTGGTAAATAAAAGAATAATGTTATTGATCATTGGAAGAGACCAGCCAATGTGGCTATGATCTTTAATTTTCTTAGTTGGGTTATATTTTATCAACATTTGTTTGGTGAATTTCACTCCACTTTCCAGTACATTCAAAAATTTATCAAAAAAGGGATATAAGTTCCATTGAACAGATGACTGTAATGAAATTTTCATCGAAATAAAGATATTTTTAGCCATTAAAACCATGAATAATGTACCCTAAAATGGAGGAGGTTTTATAATATACAATGATGAATAAATGAATGGACTGTAATGTGTTCTCAGGAAATATGATATATTGATACCTTATGCCTCACACTAATTAAAGGTTGAAGAAAAAAATATCACACTTGTGATTTATAGATAGATGTGGTAATTTTTACATTATTGATATTATTAAATTATATTTATAGTGAATGGTGGGATATATATACGAATTGAAAATTATTTTATATTATTTTCACAAAAAATAGTTGAATATGGAGAATAGAAACGATTTCATATGATTAATGTTTATGAATTCCCAATACATTATCTCAATAATAATGTCAAGAAGTCGGAAGTTTATTTGAGTAAAAATGATAAAATAAGATTATCTAAGAGGAGGAAAAAAAAGATACAGTAATTAATTATATATAATGGATGGATCTTGGAATAATTATATAGGGTGATAAATCATATCTTTCTGAAATGAGTATTCAACCACATATTAATATAAATCTTAAATAGGTGGAGAAGGAAGAGGAAGAGATATTTTTGATGGCGAGTTATGTTATTTAGATTACTAATGATTGTAATCGAATGATGAAGTTATGGAACTATATATGTTTTCCTTTTATAATAGTCTTTTAGATTAGAGTATTGGATAAGGATCACAGTTCATCATTTTATATTTATCAGAATGTAAAAATATTTATACGGACATAAAAGAGTATGAGTAGTGGGATTGCATAAAGAGAGATATAAATTATTATGTACATCAATTAATGGTAAGTTATAATATTAAGTAGGAGATAAAAATGAATATGGGGATATTTAAACCATTACACATTCTAGATTAGATATGGTAAAACATCACCATGGAAATTTTCATCAGAATCCATAAAATTCATAATGACCATAATTCCATTTTGGTTGTAGTCAATGAAATTATAAATTTAGTATATATAATATCTATTGGATAATATTTTTATCTAGATCATATGTCATTTTTATAAATTATGGATGTGGAAAGGTTTTGGGGAAAACCAAATTCTATTATATCTGATCAAGATATGAGTTTTACCTATATGATTGGGAGATGAATTTCGTAGTCTCTAGATATAGTGTTATTTTTCAGTTATACATATCATAGAAATAAAATTGGTTGGCCATAAAGAACCATTAAAACCCTATAAGATATATTGACATCTTACTCTATGGGTATTAATTGTAATTTGGATAGACACCTTCCTTCAGTGAACTTTTCTTAAAATAATATCTCTCAATTAAGCATTCAGATTTCCCATTATGAATATCATTATGAAAATAAATGTATAACTCCATAATTTTAAGTGGATTTTGGTCAAATAAATCTATTCATATATTATATATTTCAGGAAATGTTATTGATGGTTAGTTCCGTCAATAACACATCCTGGTAGCTTATATAATAAACATATGTATTACGGACAGTCATCACTGTGATCTGTAATATGAAGATGATGAGAAGTTATTTCAAGGAATATTTATATTTAATAAGGTTATTAGATTTGGAAATCATGTAAATATATTCCCAGGTATACTCAAAAATTTTATATTCATGATTGAGATGGTAGAGTAGCTTAAAACATGGAACTTCGACCAAACCTCTCTTATGTCATCGTTGTCTTCAATGTATCCCTCTAGAGGAAGTACATACATGATCTGTCACATATAATAAACTCATATGTAATACCAATACATAATTATCATTCATATGAACCAAAACAGTTACAAATCATGTATCATAGATAAAATGTTTTTTGGAATAAGGCTACACAATTGAAAATTTATCGTTGGTGAAATCAAAAATTTGATGAAGCTACCTGGGAAACTAAGGATATAATGCAATAAATATATCTTCATTATTTTTTATTTGAGTGGTTATTTTATTGGAAAAAAATTAATTCTATCGAGGGTATAATGTTACACACAAAAATATTAGTATATATTTATATAATTAGAGTTAATTTATTTGATTCATTTAGTTATATGAACAATCTAGTTTGATCAAACCATATTGTACTATTAAAATACTATTATTTAATGTGAATTTTATTTACAATCAATTTGATGTATTATGTTATGAATAAGAGCTAATAAATTTTGAAAAATATATTTTTTACAAATGTAATACATAAATGTATTGGTTTATAATTGATTCGAAATAAAAATAACAAGCATTCTATAGAAAAAGAAATATATTTTTTAAAAACAATTCTTATGTCTCTGAAAATTTTTTATCTTAATAAAATAAATTAATAATTATTTGTGAATTATTTTAAATATTTATATATCAAATATTTTCAATAAAAAATCAACAATAATTTAATAATATTTTTACCATGGGATTCAATAAATTGATGTTTTATACATGAAAAATATATTTATAAAAAATAAATCATTTTGTTTTTTCCTATTGTTTAAAAAATAATATCTAAATATTATTGGTATTGAATTTGATAAATTGGATTATGTGTTTTAAATATAGGGGTTAATTTTTTTTAAATATTCGCCTTTATGTTTTTTCAAATATTAATAGTTACTCTGGTAAAATTTATCATCTCTGTATAGAGTAAATTAGGTTAATCGAGGTGGAAACAATGTGACGTGGCCAAAAATTATTCATCATAATTTTTATTGGATTAATAAATGTTTACTATGATCACCATAGTATTGAAATTTATATTTAAAGAGTTTTTTCAAGGAATATAACTTGTAAAATATTTAAAACATATAAAATTACAAAATGTAACTATCATTGTTTTCAAATATGTGTTATTTGTTATCATAATAGAAAAATAGTTATCATATAATTTTAATATAAATATTGTGATTAATGAAATTATATTAATTATTTTCATTTTTTTCTAATTTTATGTCCAAAAATATTTACCTTAAATTCTTAAACAAAATTATTACAAAAATTATTCAGTAAATAGAATAACAAAATAAATTATATTAAGGATTTTAAAAGTAATATAATTTTAGTTATTTGTTTTTTTTAAAGAAATTTATATATTAAAATGAAATATTATTTTTTAATGTATTATATTTGATTAAATACTTTAACTCTATGTATTTTAATGAAAATTACATGAAATTTGTGGGAACTGACATTAATAATATTTTATCAATATAATATTTTATTAAATAATTTATAAATTATAAAAATATTCAATGTGGAAAATAAGGATATCATAAGGTCTAAAATTTCATCCTTTTTCAATTTATGATTAAATAATTAACATATATGAAAAATTATTACCCTTTATGAGTGAAATAATTTGTTATTATTGTAATTATTAAAATGTGTTAACAAGAGCATAAAACCCTAAGACAAGGATTACAAAACATATGATAATTTTAAAAATTTTGTTATTTAATTTTATACAAACTCTATCCAATGTTATCATTTTTTACATAGAATTATAGAGGAATTATTCCATAAAATTATTTTATTATATTTTAATCTTTTTAAAATACCAAGATTGCCCATCCCTTTAATTATAAAAGGATCCTCTTTTTTCCCTTATGCTCACTATTTTGATCCTTTAATCATGACAATATCCTTAGAATAAAACTCTTAAAATTACTTAGTAATATTGTAAAGGTACTCTTATTCTATAAAAATGAAACCTATGATCCATAAGGGGAGATCCAAAGGATTTGTTTCCAACAATATGTAATATACTTAACTAATCACATTCCTTTTAATTATTCATCACAATTTCTAAATATATTATATTTTCTATAAAATATAATATTTTGTATCCTCAAAATACAGAAATCTTATTATTATTAAGAAACTAACTTTATTAACCCACTCTCTATTAAATGGGATTTGAATGTATTACATGTGTGTGTGTGTATTTCTTATCATCATCATGTAGTGATACAATACATTTTCCAGCAACACATTTAATGGAAGGTTATTATGATGTGTTTAATGTTTATATATGATAATTATTAGATAATAAATATTCTAGACTATAATAACACATCTACCTTGTAAATTTCCAATACATTGGAAAACCATAATATTGCTCATGCATATGTGTGAACTATCACCTACACAAAGCGATGTAATTTTTTCATTATTTCAATTTTACATGGATGTTAATGATCATAGATTTAATTAATATAAATGATTAATATTTTAAAATATTGATTATAGAAATTTGAATTTTATTTTGCGTTATTTTTTTCATTCATCAAAAAGTTAAAAAATGTGTTCATGTAAACTTGTGAGCCACTGTCTCCTAGAATTTGGTAATTCATTTTTATATTTCTATATTTATTAATTGTTATCAACATATTTGTATAATATATATATATATATATATATATAATTTATTTATATCATTATTAAAATTATGAATATTATGGGACCATTATTAATGTAAATTGATTAAATCAAACTAACCGAATGATACCTAAATAAGAATCAGATATCTCTCAGAACCATTATTTTAATAAAAAAAATTGATAATAAAAGGGTGAAAAAAATTTATTAGTAAAAAATATATGAAATTAAATAAATTATTTGGGGTTTTAATATATTTATAGTTAAACAATATTTATTATTAACTTTTTAAACCTAAATAAGGATTACATTACTGATGCCACAAACCAACCAGAAATTTCATCAAACCCGAATCCCCAACCTAGCATATGGTAAGGCTCGAGGGCCATTCATGATCTCTATTGGCATGAAACTAGTGAATGGGTATCATCAATACTCTTTTGTAAAAACATTTTAACCATTATAACAATCAATAATTAATTTCAATAATTTAACCATCACACCATGATCAATATTCATAAATATAAGAGATACACAAATTCATGTCAACCTTTTTAGAACATTAACAAAAAAATGAAGTACTAAAACCACATACTCTAGTAAATGAGAGGGACATTTCCCTCAAGCCACCTCTACAACAACATATAATAGGGGACACTAACAACTAGATCTACTATCAATCACATGTAAGATATTTTATTTACTTGATTCTAACATAATGAAGTATATATAAACCCAAGGGTGTACATAGGGTGAGATAAATATACCAGTACAATTCCACCCCAAATAAATATTATACTCCATAACATTAGAAGAAAAATCACTATAAATTTGTATGAAGGAATAAGGAAATATTTAAAATATATCATTTTTCAGAAACATGCTTTGCACTTTATACCTTATAGTAATTTCAATTGCGTATTAATGGTTTGTGAAATGTTAAAAGAGTACATCACTCCATGATAAATACTTCTATAAACTAGAACTAGTTGGACCTTATGAATCTCTTATCTCATGGGAATGTTGTATAGGAACCACAACCCACGATGTTTCCATGCTCATGCAACTATATTGGAACACATCGCAAGGTCTATTGGTCTACAATCATCATTTTTTAGTTATTATTGTATCATCATTCCTCCTTGAAGGAACTAGGAATCAGACCTTCCTATCCAATGAGCACACCAGTCCTAGTCCACCCACCAATATTCCATAGATTCCCTTTGAGCTAAATTTCAATTTCACAAGTTACACATTTTACTGCATTCACATACCCACATAAAGTATCATTATTAAACATATAATAACCCCATTTAGCATCAGAAAATACTATTTGATATTTAACAACACACCTATTGGATTTTAAAACATGCATTGCACAACATTCAAAATTTATAGAACAAATTCATAATGATAAACATAAAATCACACTCTAAATAGAATTAAATTACATTTCAAACGCATCATTTATCACATATGAACCTAATACCCTTTTTAAAACAAATTTTGAACCTTTTACACAACCCATAGAAGAAATTCAAGATGCAAAATAAGCATAAAAAATCATTTAATAATGATAAAACATGGACTCTCCTACCTCATGATAGGAATCTTCCATAATTTGGTGGAAAACCATAACCACACCACAACGTGACCATATAAAGTTATTATTAAAACATAAAAATCAGGATTATACCCAATGAACCAATATTTGATCAATTTTAGGGAATCCAACCCACTGGGAATATAATAACTCAACTAAGAGTGAAGAAGAACCCCAAAATAAGGATGAAATGAGAAGACAAGGGACATACATGTAGATTATTTTAAGATCCAAGTCCACATAGACCAAAAAATTAGAGTTCATGGGAGAAAATCGGGAGAGGAGGATTATCTAAGGGTTTTATGTCCATTATGGCTTGAATTAGGGGTATTTTGGTATTAAAATTGAGGGGGGGTAGAATAGTAAATATATAATTTTTATTACCTAGATATGACATAGTGTTATCCAACATGGATTAGAAAACCTTGTGTGGGGATCATACGACCTCCTCATTTCAAGGTAAAAGGGCCCCAAGAGTTCCTAGGGGAGGCCACACTCCCATGTAGACAATACATTCCAACTTTAGAGGGACATGGGTTACCATGGGCTAGCGAATAGTTCCCCTCTATGTATTCCCCAACTGTAGGCCACCTGATATTGATCCCAAAACACCAATTTTTTCCAAAATCCCTAGGAAAACTATGGGGGTGAATAAATGACCTAAAAGACTAAAAAGAATACTTGAAAATAAAATCATAGATGTGAAAATTCTCCTGACCATGAAAAATTTACTACCTCAAAAATTCATATGAACGACTAATTTGAGTATATAATCTTGTATTACTCCTCAACCCAATGAGTCAACATCGACATATCATTATCATCAAAACCATACTGCCAATAAAATATATACAACTATTTATAATTCCAACAATGAAAATTATTTTTGGAATCCATAATCAGTTTGGGACACTCAAACATGGAAAAATGTGATTCCAACTTCTACACATTCCAATTCATCACATTATCCAGAGTTAGATTAATCTTATTTTTCTAAAAACTGGAATACCTAAAATAGATTGAAATAATTTTTGATTAGCTTCCCATTATTACCAATATAATGATGAACCAAGTGAGGGGACACTATTAGAAACACCATATCATCCATAGAGAATTATATTCTCCAGACAACTAATTGACAGAAGAATTATGGTGACTCTAAGATGTCAACTGACACATCCTTATCAATCTTTCTTTTTAAAAAATCATCTGAACAATGTCGAGTCCCAATAATGAGATCTCAACCACATCATTCCAATATAAAGGACCATGTCAAATTGATCTCTTTTTTTTATGATTGGTAACTTTTATTATAGGTAAATACCTCTAAACACAAATGAAGATCCATTGAGCCTCTAGATAACAACACATATTCTTGGAGCATTTCTTCGTTACTCTGATTCACCCAGTCTATCTTACCATGAATTTGAGGATGGTATTACGTAATCAATTTTACCTAAATACCCAATACCTTTTGATAGGCCTTCCTAGAACCATGAGGTGAAATGGGGTTCCCTGTATAAAATAATTACTAATGACACACACTGATGAACCACTACCTCATGGATATATAACTCACAATTATCATCCACATTGTATAAATCCCTATTTGGAATGAAATGGGTGGATTTGTTCCAATTTACATTCAATTACCATATATATTTACATATCTTAGTCTTATGGGGTATGAAAAAATAAAATCAATACAGACATTTTCCCACATCCAAGTATAAAGTTTTATAGGGTAAAGAATAAAGAGGGTCCATCATGCTCTTCTTTGACCTCACCACTAGAAATGATGATGCACATCGTGAAACATATTGGTGTTTCTATGATGATTGGACCACTACGATTGGTGGATATTCTACATTACCACCATCCAAGTGTATAATGTTACCATGAAGATACCCTTAAAAAACAAAAGTCCCTCATGATAAAATGACTATTCACAAGGCTACTCCCCTACCGTTTACAAACATCATAAAATGAAGGAATAAATCATTAATTAGTTCAGTATAATAAACCGATTCTATAAGGGAGAGTTTCAAATGGACACTAACCATTAAAAAACCATCACTATTCCCCAATCCTCTAGATGAATTTTAGAAAATATACACATTAAATTTCTCTCATCACTAGACACCTTTAAAACATGAACTAGAATATTCCATCTCAATAGATATGTGACCACATTACATTTTCTTGTTGTATACATGATATAAAAATTGAACCCTTGAAGGTACTCAACCCATAAACAATGCCTTAAAAGTTTTTATATCTAAGATAGTATGGAATACGAACTCTTATAATCCCAATAAACCACAATCATATCCCCAAAAAGATAATGATTCCACATCTTCATATAATTCATCACTACAGCCAACACTGGGTCATGAGTTGGTAATTTTTTTCCTATGGTTGGGGTTGGAGATAATAATATACCACCACATTCTCATCCTACACCAAAACACACCCATTAACCAAACCATATGCATCATAATAGACCAGGTATCCTTTCCTATTTATGGGAAATTAAAGACATGGACTATAGTTTATTTTTTCTTAGCCTACTTAAAAGATTATTATAACAAAAAATTCCATTCAACCTTCACCCCCTTATGGGTGAGCATATCCATGGGATAATAATGTAGAGAAAAATACCAAACTAATTTCTTGTAAACCCCCATTAGTCATAGAGATCTTATGATCTCAGAAAAAATATTGGTTTTCTCCCTGACATATCTGAACTGATCTTATCAGGATCCATATAAACCCCTTATTCCAAGATCATATGACCCGAAAACATCACCTACCTAATCAATAAGTTTCTCTTGAAAAATCATTTCATAAATACATGATCCAAAATAGTTATTAGCATAATCCTCATGTACCACTCATGCTCCTCCCTAGTTTCAAAATATACTAGGATTTCATTCACAAATACCACAATAAAATAATCATTGTACTAGTGAGATTCCATTTTCATAAGCACTACAAAGATAGAAAGAGAAATTTTTAACCCAAAAGGCCTAAAAAAATACACAAAATATTCATACCTATATTACAATGAAGTTTTCGGAATGTCCACTTCTCTAAATCTAACATAGTGATACCCAAAACACAACTCGATCATGGAAAACAACCTCACCCCCTTAATCTGATTGAAAGGGTCATTAATAAAGTGAAATGGTATATCATATATATTGGTACCTTATTCATATTATGGTAATCAATACTGAAACAAAGTGACCATTTGACTTTTCTTCAAACAGAATCATGGAGTCCCATTGTGAGATTCTCAGTTGAATGAATATTTTTGGATTCCAGATCATGCAATTATACCTTTAATTCCTTTAAAATTATAGAGTACATATTGTATGAGGGATGCTATATCATTTCTGTTCCCTACACAAAATTAATGGTGAATTCCTATTCCCTATCATTTATTAAACTCACAATTTTATATGGAAACACATCTATGAACTCATATAACATTGAAAGAAAACCACTCTAAAAAAACAACCACCATTATCCTCCAACGTGATGATGAGATCTAGATGACGAGATGTCTCAATTCAAGGAGTAGAGGTATATAACATCCTACCCTATGATCCCAATAACCTTGAAAAACAAGGGTACTATCATCAAGGGCTAAAAAAGTCAGTTGAAAATGATATCAATATATGTTAAAATGAAAATGAATCATACAATCTATATTTATGATCATGTTAAATAGGTATATCTACAAACCTAGGAAATCCAATTACAGATAGAACCAAAAAAAAGTAACTTCAAAATATAGACACCTAAAACCCTTTTCCTTCTACCTACAATGCAGCATTAACAACTCCATATAATTCATCATAATATCTGTTGTTTATTTCAACACATCCACATGATTGGTAGAAATAAATGAAATAGAGGCACCAATATCAAATAAAGAGGGAACTAAAAATTATGAAATAAGAATGATACCTAGAACTATTGTAGGTCCCACATCATATTCCACTAGCATTGGATCCATGTCATGAAGATTAGTTGTCTATGAATAATACTAATAATGGACATTGATCTATAGTTCTACCTTGAATTGAAACTGTATAGAAGAGGATCCAACCCTACTTCCACAACCACAAAACCTAGAATCTACTATACTGGATGGATCTGATTGAGATTAAATTCCTATAGAGGCTAACAAACTGACTCCAATCTGATATAGTTTGTCCACCTTGCATGAATAATGATTTTTCTCATAGTCCCATAGTGATGGAATGGCTTGGGTCAGGCTAAAAAATATGACTTCATATTCCATGCCTTCCCACAAGTATGGAAAAACTGATCCAAAACTCAATGCTACCGAAGAAGATCGTCAGGAATCATGCCCTGAAATTCCACATATCTTCTTTTTATTACATTCCTTTCTTTCTCTTATTCTTTGATGAACTTCCAATTCCTTGACACATTGCTAAAACAACTCCTTAGAAAATAGAATTTCCACCATGATCGATCTCCAACATCAAATCAGGTTTAATCACCTCATCATATTTATTCAACATAAATAGGACGACATGGGATCAGATCTTTGACAACAATACCATCTCAAAATATTGTTCCTTAACCTTACCATTAGAAACTACTTTAGGTGTTAACTAAATTATCTTTGTAATTCTATTGTGATACTCCATCATGGTTCAACCCCCCTGGTGTCCATCCCAAAACTCTAGGGTCATTGAAATGGAAATGTCCAGAATGAAATACTGCACGTTAAAGATGACTCTATTTTCCATCAAACACATGTCCTAATACATACCATTGCAAAACACTAATTCCATCCACCTTTGACTAAGACCATCCAATAATAATGATTCATAGTTCAGTATAACGGCATCAAGCATGTTACGAATGAATAGAACCATTTATATATCATAATGACCCTCATGTCCTTATTGTGGATCCATGATACCCTAAAAGGTTGGAGGATTATTCTTGAGGAACTCCTAAATTATTTCTTTTCTAGGACTTAGTTTTTCTTCCCCAAAATTAGAACGAAAAGGGCATGATCCATGAACCAAATATTGGATAGCCCGAACCATGGTTTCATCTAGTCTCTGATCTACTGGTGAGAGATAACACTCTCTGACCTCTTACCCCAATTGAACATGAGGTCTCTACGGAGGCTTATCCAAACATTATGCAACAAAAACAAGTTAAACCCCATAAAACAAGAAATATGGGAATATTTTTAGCTACAAAAGTAAATCCAAAATAGTACCATAAATCAAAAGAAAAAACATACAAAAAAATACAATATCAAACCACCTCAACCCCACTCGATGTCCCTGCATAGTCTACAACTTTTCCATCTCACATGGAGATAAACACAAAAAAACCAGCATACCATGGTGAATCTAGATCCATTAAAAGTTCATTATCCATACACGCCCTCGCAATCAGAAACTAAATACACAATGATCCTTTCTCTATTCTAATATTATTTTCTTGATGAACCAAGGTGAGAGGCCATCAAACTCGACACACAAACCAGCCCATGGCAATGATCGTGGGGAGTTACTGATCCCCATGGGATGGGAACTACCTCCTAGGTATCAATAATAAAATTTTGGGAATGATTTCACACATGATAAGACAAATAAATAAATCTCAGTAAATAACCGTCACAAAATGATCAATATCCATTACTAGAAGAGATATTATAATTCAATTCAAACATGTTACAATATTAAACTAAAACCAATATACAAAAAATAGATGGTAATCAAAAAAATCCAAAACATGAAATAGACATGACAATATTGGTAAATCTCCATCAATCAACCTACATGTCCTCCTCTAAAAGAGGAAAACTTTTAACCAGATCCCCCATCTCAACAACAAAACATATTTCATTTACTTGTGTCAAACATAACAAATTATATGTACACCATTGTGTTTATGTAGTGTGTGATAAAAATACAATAGGATTCTACCCAAAAGATTGATTATATGCTATAATATTAGATGAAAAATAACTATGCAACCATTAAGAAGGTACCTACAAATATTTATATTAAAACAATTTAAGGAAAACATTTTCACATAAACATGGATTCCAATTTTAACATATGATTAAATTCCAACTTATGATTCTATTATCAAAAACATAATAATAGATAGACAATACATGATATATACTTATAAGAATTGACATTAGTGGGACCCTCTGTGTCACGACCCGTCCTCGGGACCCGTGCCGTGACTACCCCATGCCTGCCTTCCATAGGCCAGAGGTTGGTGACTAGCACCAAAGGAGTAAATCCCGACAATAGGGGAAGGCATTGCCTTTATAAAGTAAACAAACACCATAGAGTACGCAAGTTGAGTAAACACTAAGGAAACTGAGTACAAAAGTAAGTGCTGGAAAGTAAATGGTCCTTAATACAAACCCAACTGAATGTAAAGTAAAACCGAAAAGAGAGTACAATGGAAGAAAAGTAAACTAGCAACACCAAGCGTCCTTTGGAAATCTGACCAGAAGGGTGGGTACAGATCATCTCCTCTACTCCTTGGCTCCAGCCGTCCGCTCCATGAACGTCCCATCCAGTGATCCACCACTAGGTACCGTCCAACTCCACGAGCTCCTACCTCAGTCAGCGTTGTCCATCATCTGCATCCAACACAACATAGTGCGGGCATATCCCATGCAGGGGTGAGTATACACTACTTAGTAAGGACCCCGAGACCCCCGAAGGTCTCCCAAAATCCACGAAGGTTAAACCACAAAGGAAAGATTACAATCACGAAATAACAACCAACCCTACTTTGTTATATGCCCATACATATACCTAAGTAATCAATTCCAGTTCATCTCCAACATCTGAGCCCATGTTCGATCTAGTCTACACAGGATAGTACAATCGAATCCATGTAGGATAACAAAACCCAATCTATATAGGATAGTAAAACAATCATATCGAAGATAATGATTGAAATTCAAGAATCAGCTCACACATGTATACTTCTTCATAAGATGATAGAGATGATTAGATATTGATACTGATTCATCTAAGCTGTAAGACTCACACAGGATACAAGACCAGCTATGCTGTCGGACCCAAAAAGGATACAAGACCAGTTACTAGGCCGGACCCTCGTAGGATATAAGTACAGAGTCAAATACTGTGTGACCCACACAGGATACATGAACAGTGGTCAAGTCCTGTCGGACCCACACATGATACAAGAATAGTATTCATCGTCGTCAAACCCATGGAGGATTTCAGTACGGTCATCGTCACTGCCGAACCCATGGAGGATTCCAGTACAGTCGTCATCGTCATCGCAGTCGCAGCCAGCTCTAGGGTTCCTGCACACAACATGCTCGATTTTGGGAGGGTCCGCTCCACGATCCAAGGGGATTCGATACATCAAATAACACGAAGTTCGGAGTTGATGTATCCCAATGTTCTGTCTCGACAAAAGGATCTCAATATGAAAGACGGCACGTCAATCGGACTCCCGGTCTGAGAGTTATTGGCTTTTTTGTCCCAGGGGCCCGGTTGGTTTTTAAGTCAAAACCAACCCGACCGTACTCCAAATGCATCCAAACCTCGAGCGGAGTAAGCCATATGAACCGTCTCACTAAGAAGAATCAAACAAAGTCGACGACACGTCAATCGTACATCCGGAGCTCAGGTTATAAGTGTTTCCGCTCAGAGGGCCTGGTTGGTTTCGTGTTAGAACCAACCCGGCCATACCCAAAGATCTCCTAAACCTTTATTGTAATATACTTAAACGGTCGTCTCGATCCAAGGATAACTACGCAACTGACAGTGTGTCGATCGGAGGTCTGTATCCCATGTTATGAGTATTTGAATGGATATGTCTGAAATAAGGGGGTTTGGGCCCGGACCGACCCGGCCCAATACCCCCTGGCTTGGCCCGAACCGAGTTGACCCGACCGGGGTCCGGGTCCATCCCGATTGGGTGCGTCTCGGCCCGGCTGGCGCAGCCTGGCCTGGCATGGGCGGTCTGGCCCGGGGCGGCCGGTCCGGTCCCGTGCGTGCATCCGCTCAAGCGGACGCGGAAGGGGGGGAGGCCGTCACCCCCTTCGAACCGAACGGCGGACCCCATGGGGTCTGCCCTGCCGTTGACCGGGGGTTTCAACGCCCAGTTTTCCAGGGAAGCGGCCGGCCATTATGGCCGGTCGTTCAGTTTATTCAAGACCCACGGGGGGTCCCGCCTCTAGGGTGTGCTGGTGGCCGGATCAGCCGAACAACTTCCTGAACGGCCGCAGCCATGGGTCACGCTCTTGGCCGTCCGGAGTTCCATGATGGCGTTGTGCCCCTCCACCATGGCCCGACTCTGGCCGGGACCTCTTTCGGTCTCAACGTCGTGGCACAACGGCACCGCGATCCTTTTCTACGGCTCGCACTGGCCGTAGTTCCTTCGTTTCCGCGTGGTGCGACGTCACCGCGTCGCATCCCTTCCAATCCATAACGAAGAACATCAAAAAAGGGGAGGAGGGTTGGCTGTGTTTGTGCGGTCCGACCTCCTCCCATTAATTTGATAACAAGCTGTTATTTATTTAACGACAAACGCCTGAAAAAACCAGGAACGTAAAATCAAACCCCTATCTCGATGAAGTTCGCGGAAGCTAGCGTCGCGGAAAACAGCGTCGAGGGATGAAGCACTCTATACTTCGATGGAAAACGTCCAAGTAGGAAGCGACGTCTCCCTTTCTTTGACGTGGAGAGAATATGGAATGGCGTGCATCCATGAAGGGAATGTCTTCACACACTGGCTGCTGTGAAGGGAAATATCGGTATGTCGTCTCTCCATGGTGCTCCGGCGTTCTTCGCATTCTTCAACATGGAAGATGATGTTCTTCATGAATAGAGCTTTTTCCCCAATCCTCTCATAAAAAAACCAACCCAAAATAAAATATGGTTCATCCATATTTTATTAACCCATGCCAAGAATTCCAAAAATTCAAAATTCAAAATCTTAATTAAATAAACTGAATAACTTAAATCAATTAATTTAATGTGAGAGTTGGCATGCAATTAATGAGGGAGAGAGGATGAGTTACAATAAAATGGTGGGGTTTCCAACATTAAGTGGGTTAGAGGAGTTAGAGGAAATTGATGGGGTGGGGCTCGTGTGGGCCCCACCTCACAAATATCCTAACAAGAGGTGTTAGGATATTCCCTCACATGGATGTTATTCAACATAGAGGAAAATAAAGTTGTGACAAAACTTTATTTACATAACACTTAAACCAGAAGAAGTGAAATAAAAATAAAATTGTAAAACAATTATATTTTTATTCTGCACATTCTTTTTAACGACTCCTCCCGAGCAAATGCAACTTTGGAAAAGGTGCTCTTAAGAAAAAACTGGCGCTACGGTTTCATCGGTGCCCTTAGATTTTGATTCCGAGAACCAGTTCAAAAGTTAGGAAAATCCGCTCGTTCGTTCACTGAACATACCCAAGATAAACTTCGGAAATTGATTCCGGGCACACCGGGCCTCAGAATCAGGTGCCGTCAGAAACTGCATACTTGTAAAATCTCAAAGAAATTAAAAAAATTTCCTTGAATTTTATAGGTCTTTTCATTACTCCCACCTCAGGGATTAAATCCCCGTAAAGATAAATCACAAACTAGGGGATCAAATGAGGGTACTGAGCACGCATCTGAGCATCCCGCTCCCATGTGCTCTCCTAGAGGATCCTGTGCTTCCACCGGATGCGCACTAGAGGACTCGATCGCCCATGTAGGAACCGCTCCTATCGATCATCTAACTCCATGGGGACCTCCGCAAAAGTCGCCCCATCTTCAATGCCTAGCTCCCCACGGTCGATGATATGCATCGGGTCATGCATGTATCTCCTCAACTCAGATATGTGGAAGACATCGTGCAAAAGGTGCAACTGAGGTGGTAGAGCCAGGTGATAAGCCACCTCACCTATCCTGTTGAGAACCTGTAATGGTCCTATGAAGCGCAGAGGTAACTTTCTTCCCCAGCCAAATATTCGTAATCAACATTAAGATAAGACACGCAAGAAAACGTGGTCGCCATCCTCGAACTCAAGTGGTATCCACCTTCTGTCAGCATTAGACTTCTGTCGGCTCTAAGCTATCCTCATCCGCACCTGGATGACCTGGACCTTCTCTGTCCTGGCCTGGACCATCTATGGTCCCATAAGTGCGGACTCCCCAGGGTCTGCCCAGCATAGAGGTGATCTCCAAGGTCGGTCGTACAATGCCTCGTATGGTGCCATCCCGTTGGTGGAGTTGTAGCTATTCTTGTATGAAAACTCCGCCAAGGGTAGGTGATCCTCCCAGCTACGACCAAATTCGAGGACACAAGTACATAGCATGTCCTCAAGAGTCTGAATGGTCCTCTCCATCTGACCATCCGTCTGAGGGTGAAAGGCGGTTCTCAAACGTAGTTTCATCCTGAATGCCTCATGCAACCCCTTCCAAAGCTGGGAAGTAAAGAAATCATGTCACGAACCATCCTCAGGGCCCATTCCATGACTACCCCAAGCCCTCCTTCCATAGGCCAGTGGCTGGCGACTAGAAGAAATGCGTAATTCATGATAAAAAGGGAAGGCATTAACTTTATAATGTAAACAAACACACAGAGTAAGCAAGAAGAAGTAAACACTAAGTAAAACTAGGTACAATAGTAAGTGCAGAAAAGTAAGTGGGCCAGAATACAAACCCAAACTGAAAGTAAAGTACAACTGAAAAAGGAAGTACAACAACTGAAAAGTAAATCCGCAATGTTGAGTCGTCCACTGGATGTCCCACCTAAAGGGTGGGTACAAATAGCCTCCTCAGCTCCTCGGGTCCAGCCGTCTGCTCCGAGTACGTCCCGCCCAGTGGTCCACCTCTAGGTACCGATCTACTCCACAAGCCTCTACCACGATCAGCGATGTCTATTGTCTACAACCAACACAACGTAGTGTGGGCATAGCCCGTCTAGGGGTGAGTATACGCTACTCAGTAGGGACCCCGAGACCCCCGATGGTCTCCCAGAATCCACAAAGGATAATCCACAAAGAAATGATACAATCACGATGTAACATCCGACACTACTTTGGTATACGCCCATACATATACCTAAGTCATAAATTCCCATTCGGCTCCAACATCTGAAGCCAAGTACAACCCAGTCCACACAGGAAATCATAACCCAATCCACACAGGAAAGAATAATGTAATATACATAGGATAACAAGTCAATCTGACCGAAGATAAGGATTGAAAGTCAAGACTCAGCTCACACAGGAAAAATTCTTTGTAAGACGATAGAGATGATCAGATGTAGCCCCTGATTCATCTAAGGCGTCGGACCCAGATGGGATCGATATGCACTAACCCACGCAATGACCCATATAAGATCGACAGGTACTAACCCTCGCAATGACCCACACATGATCTGACCGACATAGGATCGGTATGCGCTGGCCCACACAAGACCGCAGATCGCTGACCCACACAGGATCTGACCCACACAGGATTGGTTGGCACTGATCCACATAGGATCTCTGAGTGTTGTAGTCGTCGCTGTTGAACCCACAGAGGATTCCCATGTAGTCTCCATCGTCGTCGCAGTCGCAGCCAGCTTTAGGGTTCTCGCACACAGCAAGATCATTTCGGGAGGGTCTGCTCTACGAGCCGAGGGGTTGATACATCAACTGACACGAAGTCCAGAGTTTATGTATCCAAAAGTTCCGTAACGTCAAAAGGAACTCAACGTGATAGACGACGCGTCAATCGGACCCCCGGTCTGAGAGTTGTTGGCTTTTTCGATCCAGGGGCCCGGTTGGTTTTTAAGTCAAAACCAACCCGGCCGTACTCCAAATGCATCCAAACCTCGAGCGGAGTAAGCCAAAAGGTCCGTCTCACTAAAAGCAATCCAACAAGGTCGACGACGCGTCAATCGGACGTTCGGAGCTCATGTTATAAGCGTTTCCACTCCGAGGACCCGGTTAGTATCGAGTTCGAATCAACCCTGCCATACCCAAAGTTCTCCGAAACCTTGAGTGTAATATACCGAAACGACCATCTCGATCCAAGGATCGCATTGCAGATGATGGTGTGTCGATCGGAGGTCCTTAGCCCATGTTATGCGCATTTAAACGGATCTGTCCGAAAATAGGGGTTTTGGGCCCGGTCCGACCCGGCCCAATACCCCCCGGGTCTGGCTCCAGCCTGTATGGGAGTGGCCCAGCCCGGTTGGCGCGGCCCAGCCCGGCCTGGCCTGCTCGGCTGGCCGAGCTGAGCAGAACAGGGGGCATGCTGCCCCCCGACTGACAAAACGCGACCCCCATGTGGGGGGGGGGCGCTCCTGTAGCCATCCGGGGGTTTCGACCCCCGACCTTCATGGTAACCTACTGTCTTGGCCGACCATTGGGTCACTACGGGACCCCCTGCGGGTCCCGCCTCCTTGCTCCGGCGGCCGGAAGCCGGCCGCTACTCCCCCGCACCACCGCGACCTTGTCCGAACGGCATGGCGCGACGGCACCGCGGCCCCGCTCTAGCCGCGACCACTTCAGGTTTTCCTGTGCGGTGCTACGGCGCTGCAGCCTTGTTTGACTCTAACGGCGTGGCACGACGGCTCCATGCTTCTCCATCCATACTTCATTATCTCCGCGTGGTGCAACGGCACCGCGCTGCCTTGCTCGTGCCGCAACAAATCAAGCATCAAGGGGTGGAGGAGGGTTGGTCATGCTCGTGCGGTACGACCTCCCCCCGTGATTATGATAACAGGCGGATCAATTTGGAAATGATGAATGGCGACGAAAGTATTCACGAAGAATAAATTAACCCATACCTCAATCGTTTTTGATTCGTCGCAGAAAAGAACATCGCGGAAGAAGGCATCATGGAAGGAGGATCGTCGGCGTCGTGGTATACGGCGTCGCGTCGTCGATCTCCGAGGATGGCATCTCTCACCTGCTGCGGAGAGGGAACAATATGGTATGACGAACTCCCCTTTGTGGTGACAGAGTTCTTCATCAAAGACCGGAGTTCTTCATTGGCGACGGTGCGTTCTTCGTGTTCTTCAAGGAGGAAGATGATGTTCAAGTATTGTGCGAATCCTCTACAAATTCTCCCCGCACAACCAAAACCCCATCTTAATGAAATATGTCCTTGTCTTATTTAATTAACATTCAATCCAACTTTAAATTTAAAATTCGAATTGAATTCAGGAATTATTTACATTGAATAAGTTAATCAATTAATGAGTTGAGTTTTCATTTAATGGGGGGTTCGGGTGTGTTACCTAATTAAAATAGGGGGTTTGAGGATGTTGAATAGGTGGGGCTCATGTGGGCCCCACCCCAAAAATATCCTACCTAGTAAAGTATGATGTGGTGGGTCCCACTCCAACCACTTAACTTAGGTTAATCTGCTTTAAATAAAAAAAAATGTGCTGCACCATTTTATTTTATTCTTTACTTAACCAAAAAATTTAATTACCTCTCCCGAGCAAATGCAACTCCAGAAAAGGTGTTCCTAAGCAATTATCGGGGCTGCGATTCCATCGGTGTCCTTGGATTTTGATTCCGAGCACTGGTTCAAAAGTTTGGAAATCCCACTCGTTCCATCACTAAACATAGCCGAGATAAACTTCAGAAAATTATTCCGGGTTCACAGGGCCTTGGAATCAGGTGCGGTCCGAAACTGCGTTCTTGTAAAGTCCCAAAATAAATTTAGAAAGAATTTTCCTTCAATTTTATGGGTCTTTACATTACTCCAACCTCAGGGATTTACGTCCCCGTAAAGATACATCATAAACTAGGGAAAAAAATGTGGGTATTATGCATGCATCTGAGCCTCCCGCTCCCATGTGCTCTCTTGGAGGTTCCTGTGCTGCCATCTAATGTGTACTAGAGGTATCGACCATCCACGTAGGACCCAATACTATTGTTCCTCGATCTCCACCGGGACCTCCGCAAAAGTCTCACCATCATTAATGTCTAGCTCCCCATGGTCGATGATATGCGTCGAGTCAGGCACGTATCTCCTCAGCTGAGATACGTGAAAGACGTCATGCCCCCTGTGCAACTGAGGTGCTAGAGCCAGGCGATAAGCCACCTCACCAATCATACTGAGGACCAGGAATGGTCTGATGAAGTGTGGAGACAACTTTTCGCCTCGACCAAATCTCCATAATCCATGCCGAGGTGAGACCCGTAAGAAGACGTGGTCGCCATCCTCGAACTCGAGTGGTCTTCGCCTCCTGTCAGCATAAGACTTCTGCCAGCTCTGAGCTGTCCTCATCCACTCCTGGATGAGCTGGACCTTCTCCGTCATGGCCTGGACCATCTCTAGTCCCACAAGTTCTAACTCCCCAAGGTCTGTCCAGCACAACGGTGATCTACATGGTCGGACGTACAACTCCTCGTATGGTGCCATCCCGATGGTGGAGTGGTAGCTGTTGTTGTATGCGAACTCCACCAAGGGTAGGTGATCCTCCCAGCTATGACCAAAGTCTGGAACACATGCACATAGCATGTCCTCGAGAGTCTGAATGGTCCTCTCCATCTGACCATCTGTCTGAGGGTGAAAGGCAGTGCTCAGACGTAGCTGCGTCCCGAACGCCTCCTACAACCTCTTCCAAAGCCGAGAAGTAAAGTGAGCATCTCGATTGGAGATGATAGAAGATGGAACACCATGAAGCCGTACAATCTCCTGAACATAGATATATCCCATGCTCTTCACTGATCCATTCTCTCTGATGGGTAAGAAGTGGGCCGACTTGGTGAGTCGGTCGACAATCACCCAATGGAGTCATGACCTCTGGAAGTGAGTGGAATTCCAGTCACGAAGTCCATAGATATACCGTCCCACTTCCACTCCGGGACCTCCAAGGGTTGTACCAAGCCTGCTGGTACCTAGTGCTCTGCCTTCACCTACTGGTTGGTGAAACATCGGGAAACGAACTCATCCACAGCCTTTTTCATACTCGGCCACCAGTGCTGACATCTGTGGTCCAGGTACATCTTCGCCACTTTTGGATGTACCGCTAAAGGGGAAGTGTGGAACTCTCTCAGCACCTCCTCCTGTAAAGTAGCTAGTACCATGGTACGTCCTTTGAAAAGGATGAAGTGCTCTCCTCTCACAAAGAATCCATCAGGTGCATGCCCTGAGGATATCTGTGCACGCCGCGTCTCACAGTCATCAACCACACACTGTGCCTCTATGACCCACTGAAGAAGTGGAGGAGTGACTATGAGTGACTGTAGAAAGGCTTCTCTATCACTATCCATGATGGATATCTGTAAAGAGGATAGCTGCTCTATCGCCTCCCCAAGTAGCTGTTTTCCCGTCATCCTGCTGAGAGCATCGGTTACTAAGTTCCCCTTTCCATGAGTGTAGACTATCTCAAAGTCATAGTCCTGGAGGAACTCAAGCCATCACCGCTATCTCAGATTAAGGTCCTTCTGCGAGAAGATGTACCTGAGACTCTGGTGGTCAGACTAGACTGTAAAGTGCTCGCCCATCAGATAGTGTCGCCACATCTTCAGAGCGAAGACCACTACTGCTAAGTCCAGGTCATGGGTAGCATAGTTATTCTCATACTGCCTCAAATGACATGATCCATAGGCAATCACTACTACTCCTGCATCAGGACACATCCGATTCTGGTCCTTGATGCGTCGCATTAGACTACGTACCCTACTCCCTCCTTTGGTAGCCTCAAGATAGGTGCGCTAGTCAATCTCTATCTCAGCTCGTGGAAGCTCGACTGACATCTGTCTGACCACACAAAGGGTTTCCCCTTCTTCGTCAAAGCTTAAAGTGGTTCCACAACGCTGGAGAAGTTTGGCACAAATCTCCGGTAGTACCCAGCCAGACCCATGAAACTCCGCACCTCTGTCACGCTCCTAGGTGGATCCCAAGCTAGCAGTACCTTGACCTTCGTAGGATCCACCGCAACTCCCACCTCAGAGATGATGTTTCCCATGAAGTGGACCTCACGTATCACGAACTGACACTTTGAGAGCTTACCATAAAGCTGGTTCTCTGGGAATGTGTCCAGTATAACCCACAAGTGGTTGGCGTGCTCCTCCTCAGTCCTCGAGTATATCAATATCTCGTCGATGAAGACCACGACAAATCGATCGAGTAAAGGCTGCAAGATCCTATTCATGAGTCCCATGAACACTGCCGGAGCATTGGTTACGCCGAAAGGCATAACCAAGAACTTATACTGTCCATACCGACACCTGAAGGCCGTCTTCTGCACGTCCTCGTCCCGAACTCTAAGCTGATGATAGCCTAACCTGAGCTCTATCTTCAAGAACCACCATGCTCCCTTGAGCTGATTGAAGAGGTCGTCAATACTCGGTAGCAGATAATTGTTCCTCACAATCACCTGGTTCAGGCGATGGTAATCGACACACAGTCGGAAGCTCCTGTCCGCCTTCTT
Organism: Viscum album; assembly: GCA_963277665.1. Lineage (NCBI taxonomy): Eukaryota > Viridiplantae > Streptophyta > Magnoliopsida > Santalales > Viscaceae > Viscum > Viscum album. Next base: position 1,442,055,785 of record OY728151.1, on the reverse strand, counting down.
GGCGAACAAAATCGGGGAAGCCCAGGGTGAAACACTGGGTCAGATGAATTCTTTTCCCTACAAGTCCTCCAGTTGTACCCATAGCTCTCAAAGCTCAGATGGAGCCATCCGATATGCTGGGGTGGATATCGGGGTTGTCCCTCTGTACAGTTCAATATAAAATTCTACCTCTCTGTGAGGTGGTAGTCTTGGATCGTCGTCAGGGAAAACGTCTGCATACTGATCCACCACAGCAGGAAAACCAGGACTCCCCACGTCAACTGCTCCTAGGATGAGGCTAGACAACTGATGAGTGATGGGCTGTCCTCTCCTCTATGAGAGTCCATCCTGTGCTGTGAAGGCTCCCTTCTCACCGGTGAAGGTGAACGTGCTCCCATCAGTGCATACACACAGCACCTTGCGCCTAATACAGTCAATCTGAGCATTGACTGTAGATAACCAATCCATGCCCAAGATTACGTCGTAAGGCCTCGACGCCACTACAAAAAGATCCTAGACGAATCCATCGCCTCCTAGAGTAAGCTCACACTACAGGCACCTGTGTGTAATCGTCGAGTCTGCTCCCGTAGGTGTCTCTAGCTGTAAGGATCGAGCCAACAGATCTATCAGAAATTCTGATCTCCAAACAAGGGTAGTGGAAATAAAGGAATGACCCGCTCCTGTGTCTATAAGAACTACAGTAAGGGTGGAGTAGACACAGATAGTACCTCGAATCATCTCGGGTGTGTCGTGGTTGTAGGCCTCCATTGCCTGAAGCTATGCCTGTCTCTGCCCGCCAACTCCATGTGGTCAGGGTGGACCTCCTGGTGGTGGTGATGATAGAGCCTCAAAGCATCCCCCACCACCTGCTACTCGGCCAACTCCTCTTCCTCGTCCGTCTTCTCCCAGAGGACCACCACAGTCGACCCTCTGCCTCTGCCTAGGTGGTCCCTCAACCGTCTGCTGATCCTCTGCACAGCAGTTCGGGCAGTCACGAGCCAAGTGGCCCTGCCCGCCACTTGTGTAGTACTGTCTGCCTCTCAGAAAGCTGGCTCTGCGCCTTGTTCCCCGCACCTCTGAGCCGGTGTCTTGAGGTCATCTACTTGATGGTCTGGTCTTCCTGGACCCCTGTGACATCTGTTGACTGCCAGCTGTAGACGACTCTGCTACGTGCCGCCCTGTGGTAGTTCTCGCTGCCGGCTTAGGCTCAGAAAGAAAGCTCTCGATGAGAAGGGCTTGCTCTAGTACCCCTTCCGGTGTCGGTATACCGAGGGAGATCAGTGATTCCCTAATCTCAGGCCTCAATCCCTGCTCAAAGGTCTAGGCTCAGAAGAATGGGTCTTGTACCATGTCCGTCGAATAGCACGAGAGATCGGTAAATCTCACCGAATAATGGGCGACTGTCATGCTACACTGCCATAGCTATAGAAGCTCCTGGATGCGCACCGCATGGAGGGTGGTTGGGACGAACTCCGAGTCGAAGAGGCTCTAAAAGTATGTCTAGAGTAGTGATGCCTAGTTGTGCACCTGAAGAATCATGCTCCACCATCTTCCTACTACCGTGTGTAGGAGGCACACTGTGAGGATCACCATGAGGTCAGCTGGTGTCCCCACTAACCTGAAAACTCGCACAACCACCTCCATCCAATCCTTGGCTACCTGGGGGTCCGTCTCCCCGTGGGACCTGGGTGGTCTCTGATGCTGAATCTCGTGCAGTGCACCAAGACGATGTGCACTCTCAGCGGCTAGAGCTAGTAGCATCGGTGGCTCGGTGGGTAGTTCTACCGCTGGTGCCTCCGCAGTAATAGGAACCTACACCGAGGCCTCATCACTCGGTGGTCTGTCGTCACGTACAAAGCTCAGAACCCTAGCTGGTTTCCATCGTGGGGCCATCCTTAAAAGATACAGGTGCGCCATGGTCAATACAGTATACCTGGTGAGCTGACACAAAGTAATCACAAAGAAAACTTAAAACACACATGCAATCAATGTTTTCATGCATTAAGTCAGAAATCAGAAGTTAGGGTCCTGGTGTACGGATACGTAGGCCGCCGCACCAACACTGGACTCCCTGGGCTGATAACCACACCCAATAACCTTAACATTATTTCTTCTCATAGAATAAAGATCAGAGTCCAGAGTCCTGTGGTAGAACCGAACTCCTCTTATACAAATTTGTCACGACCCATCCTCGGGGCCCGTGTCATGACTACCCCAAGCCTGCCTTCTATAGGCCAGGGGCTGGCGACTAGCACCAAGGCGTAATTCCTGATAAAAAGGGAAGGAATTTCCTTTATAAAGTAAAGAAACATAGAGAGTAAACAAGAAGAAGTAAACACTAAGTACAACTGGGTACAATAGTAAGTGCAGAAAAGTATGTGGGCCAGAATACAAACCCAAACTAAAAGTAAAGTACAACTAAAAAAGGAATTAGAACAACTGAAAAGTAAAGCCACAACGTCGAGTCGTCCACTAGAAATCCCACCTGAAGGGTGGATAAAAATAGACTCCTTAGGTCCTCGGGTCCAACCGTCCGCTCCGAGTACGTCCCGCCTAGTGGTCCACCTCCAGGTACTGACCTGCTCTGCAAGCCTCAACCACGATCAGTGTTTTCCGTCGTCTGCAACCAACACAACATAGTGCTGGCATAGCCCGTTCAGGGGTGAGTATACGCTACTCAGTAGGGACCCCGAGACCCCAAAGGTCTCCCAGAATCCACAAAGGATAATCCTCAATTGAAAGAAACAATCACGAAGTAACATCCGAAACTACTTTGGTATATGCCCATACATATAACTAAGTCATCAATTCCTGTTCGACTCCATCATCCAAGACCAAGTACAAACCAGTCCACAAAGGAAACATAACCCAATCCACACAGGAAAGCATAACGTAATCCACACAGGATAACAAGTTAATCTTATCGAAGATATGAATTGAAAGTCAAGAATCAGCTCACACATGAATACTTCTTCGTAAGACGATAGAGTTGATCAGATGTGGCCACTAATTCATCTAAGTCATCATACCCACGCAAGATCGATAGGTACTGACCCCCATAATGACTCACATAGAATTGATAGGTACTCACCCCTGCAATGACCCACACAGGATCTGACCCACACCGGATCGGTATGCGCTGGCCCACACAGGACCGCTGAGCGCTGACCCACATAGGATCTGACCCACCTAGGATTGGTCAGCACTGATCCACACAGGATCGCTGAGTGTTGTAGTTGTCGCTATCGAACCCACGGAGGATTCCTATACAGTATTCATCGTCGTTGTAGTCGTAGCCAGCTCTAGGGTTCCCGCACACAGCAAGCTCATTTCGGGAGGTTCCGCTCCATGAGCTGAGGATATCATACATCAACTGACATGAAGTCCAGAGATGATGTATCCAAAAGTTCTGTAACGACAAAAGGAACTCAACGTGACAGACGGCGTGTCAATCGGACTCCCGGTATGAGAGTTATTGGCTTTTTCGTTCTAGGGGCCCGGTTGGTTTTAAAGTCAAAACCAACCCGGCCATACTCCAACTACATACAGACCTCGAGCAGAGTAATCCAAAAGGTCCTTATCACTAAGAGGAATCCATAAAGTTCGATGGCACGTCAATCAGACGTCCATAGCTCATGTTATAAGTGTTTTCCCTCCGAGGGCCCGGTTGGCTTTGAGTTTGAACCAACCCGGCTATACCCAAAGTTTTCTGAAACATTGATTGTAATATTCTGAAATGACCGTCTCGATCCAAGGATCACATCGCAGCTGATTTTGTGTCGATTGAAATTCCGTAGCCGAAGTTATGGTCGTTCAAACAGATCTGTCTGAAAATTGGGGGTTCGGGCCCGGTCCGACCCGGCCCGATACCCCCCCTCCCCCTCGGGTCCACCCGAACTGGGTCCGAGTCCGGCCCGTTTGCGCGTGGCCTGGCCTGGCGAGCGTGGCCTGGCCTGACCTGCGCGGCCCGGCCCGGCATCCTGTTGGCCTGCCGCACAGGTGCGGCCTGCGTGGCCTGCTCGGCTGGCCGAGCAGAGCGGAACAGGGTGGGCTTACTGCCCCCCTGATTGACCAAACGTGGCCCCCACGTTGGGGGTGGGGGGGTGCTGCTGTAGCCAGCCGGGGGTTTCGACCCCCGGCCTTCATGGTAACCGACCGGCTTGGCTGGCCGGTGGGTCCCCGTGGGACCCCCCTGTGGGTCCCGCCTCCTTGCTCCGGCAGCTGGAGGCCGGATGCCCCTCCCCCACCCCACCGCGGACATAAGCCGCGGCCTTGTCCGAACAGCACGACGCGACGGTGCCACACCCATCCATCGCGGCCCCGCTCCAGCCGCGGACTCTTCGAGGTTCTCGTGTGCGGCGCGACGGCGCCGCGGCCTTGTTCGACTTCAACGGCGCAGCGTGATGGTGCCTCACTTCTCTGCCCATACTCATTATTTCTGCGCGGTGCCACGTCACCGCGCTGCCTTGCTCGTGCCGCAACAAATCAAGCATCAAGGGGGGGATGAGGGTCGGCCGTGTTCGTGCGGTCCGACCTCCTCCCATTATTACGATAACAGGTGGCTCAATTAGGAAATGATGAATGGTGACGAAATTATTCACGAAGAAGAAATTAACCCCTACCTCAAGCATTGATGATTCGTCACGGAAAAGAATGTCATGGAAGAATGTGTCGCGGAAGGAGGATCATCGGCCTCACGGTATACGGTGTCGCGTCGTCGATCTCTGAGGATGGCGTCTCTCACCGGCTGCGGAGAGGGAAGAAAACGGTACGACGAACTCCCCTTTGCGGTGACAGAGTTCTTCGTCGAAGACTGGCATTCTTCGTTGGTGATGGAGCGTTCTTCGTGTTCTTCAAGGAGGAAGATGAAGTTCATGTCTTGAGTGAATCCTCTCCAAATTCTCCCCGCACAACCAAAACTCAAACTTAATGAAATAAGACCTTTTCTTATTTAATTAACACACAAGCCAACTTAAAATTTGAATTTTTAATTGAATTCAAGAATTAATTACTTTGAATAAGTTATTCAATTAATTAGTTGACTTTTCATTTAATGGGGGGTGCAGGTGCGTTACCTAATTAAAAGAGGGGGTTCGAGAAAGTTGAATAGGTGGGGCTCGTGTGGGCCCCACCCCACAAATATCCTACATAGAAGAGTAGGATATGGTGGGTCCCACTCCAACCACTTAACTTAGGTTAAAATGCTTTAAATAAAAATAAAATTGGTTGCACCATTTTATTTTATTCTTCACTGAACCCAGAATTTTAATTGCCCCACCCGAGCAAACACAACTCCAGAAAAGGTGTTCCTAAGAAATTACCGGCCATGTGATTCCATCGGTGTCCTTGGATTTCGATTCCGAGAACCTGTTAAAAATTAAGGAAATCCCGCTCATTCGTTCACTGAACGTACCCGAGATAAACTTCGGAAAATTATTCAGGGCTCACTGGGCCTCAGAATCAGGTGCCATCAGAAAATGCGTTCTTGTAAAATTTCAAAGTAAATTAATAAAAAATTTCACTTTGTTTTTATAGGTGTTTACAGAGAATCTCGATCAGAGACGATAGATGATGTCACACTATGAAGCCATATAATCTCTTGAACGTATTGGAGTCTCAAGCTCTCCACTGAGCCCTGATCTTTGATGGGTAAAAAGTGGGCTGACTTGGTGAGTCGGTCGACAATCACCCAAATGGAGTCGTGACCTCTGAAATTACGTGGATGTCCAGTCACGAAATCCGTAGATATCCCTTCCCACTTCCACTCTGGGACCACCAAGGGATGTACCAAGCCTACTGGTACCTGGTACTATTCCTTCACCTGTTGGCAGGTGAGACATCGAGAAACGAACTCTACCACAGCCTTCTTCATACCCAGCCACCAGTTCTGTTATCTGAGATCCTAGTACATCTTCGCTACCACTGGATATACTGCTAAAGGGGAAGTGTGAAACTCTCTCAGCACCTCCTCCTATAATCCAACCGGTACCATGGTATATCCTCTGAAAAGGACGACGTGCTCTCCTCCTATAGAGAAACCATCAGGTGCATGTCTTGTGGAAATCTGTGCATGCCACGTCTCACAGTCAACGTCCCCATGATGTGCCTCTCTGACCCGCTGAAGAAGTGGAGGTGTGACTATGAGCGACTGAAGGAAGACTGCCCCATCTTTAACCTCGAAGGATATCTGAAAAGAGGCTAGCTACTCTATTGCCTCTCCAAGTAGCTGAATTCCCATCCTCCGGATGAGAGCATCGGCTATTACGTTTCCCTTTTTTAGAGTATAGACTATCTCAATTTCATAGTCCTCGAGGAACATGATCCATCGCCGCTATCTCAAGTTCAGGTCCTTCTATGAGAAGATGTACTTAAGACTCTGGTGGTCAGAATAGGTTGTAAAGTGCTATCCCATCAGATAGATCTACCACATCTTCAGAGCGAAGACCACTGGTGATAACTCCAGGTCATGGGTAGCGTAGTATGGCTCATGCTGCCTCAACTGTCATGATCCATAGGCAATCACCGCCCACTAATACATCAGGACACACCCGAGTCCGGTCCCTGATGCATCACAGTAGACTACGTGCCCTACTCCCTCCTCCGGTAGCCTCAAGATGGGTGCACTGGTCAATCTCTGTCTCAGCTCCAGGAAGCTCTCCTGAAATCTATCTGACCACAAAAAGGGTTTCCCCATATTTTCCAAAGCTGAAAGTGGTGCTACAACTCTGGAGAGGTCTGGAACAAACCTCTGATAGTACCCACCTAGACCCAAGAAACATCGCACCTCCGTCACGCTCCTGGGTGGCTCCCAAGCTTCCACTACCTCGATATTCGCAGGATCCACCGCAACTCCCACCTTAGAGATGATGTGCCCCAAGAAGTGGACCTCACATATCTATAACTGACTCTTCAGGAGCTTACCATAAATCTGGTTCTCTCAGAGTGTGTCCAGCACAACCCACAAGTGGTAGGTGTGCGCCTCCTCAGTGGTCGAGTACATCAATATGTCGTCGATGAAGACTATGACAAATCGATCGAGGTAATGCAGAAAGATCTTGTTCATGAGACTCATGAACACTACTGGAGCATTGGTTACACCGAAAGGAATTACCAAGAACTCATAGTGGCCATACCGACATCTGAAGGTTGTCTTCTGTACATACTCATCTCGAACCCTGAGCTGATGATAGCATAACCTGAGTTCTATCTTCAAGAACCACCGTTCTCCCATGAGCTGATCGATGAGGTCATCAATCCTCGGCAGCATATACTTGTTCCTCACGGACACCTGGTTCAGGCGATAGTAATAGACACATAGTCGCAAGCTCCCTTCCGCCTAATTGGCGAACAAAATCGGGAAATCCTAGGGTGAAACACTGAGTCGAATGAATCCCTTTCCCTGCAAGCCCTCCAGTTGTACACGTAGCTCTCGAAGCTCAGAGGGAGTCATCCGATATACTGGAGTTGATATCGGGGATGTCCCAGGGTACTTGTCTATATATAAGTCTACCTCTCTATGAGGAGGTAGTCCTGGAACATCGTTAGGAAAAATGTCCGCATACCGATCCACCACTACAGCAAAACTTGGACTCTGCACGTCCACTGCTCCTAGGATGAGGCTAGCCAACTGATGAGTTATCAGCTGTCCTCTCCTCTGCATGAGTCCATCCAGTGCTGCAAAGGCTACCTTCTCGACGGTGAAGGTGAACCTACTCCCATCGGTGTGGACACACCACACCTTGATCCTAATACAGTCAACATGAGCATGGACTGTAGATAACCAATCCATGCCCATGATGACATCGTTAGGCCTCGACGCCGCTACAAGAAGATCCCAGATGAATCTCTCATCTCCTAGAGTAATCTCACACTACCAGCCCCAGTGCATAATCATCGAGCCTGCTCCCATATGAGTCTCTAGCTGTAAGGATCGAGCCAACGACTCCGTCAGAATCTCCGTGCTCCGAACAAGGGCAGCAGCAATGAAAGAATGGCTCGCTCCTGTGCCTATAAAAACTGCAACAAGGGTGGAGTAGACATAGATCATACCTAGAATCATCTATGGTGCACCGTGGTCGTAGGACTCCGCTGCCTAAAGCTGATCTTGCCTCTATCCTCCAACTCCCTGAGGTCGGGGTGGACCTCCTGGTGGTGGTGGTGGTAGAGCCTCAAAGTGTCGCCCACCACCTGTTGCTCAGTCATCTCCTCTGCCTCGTCCTCCTTCTCCATACGGACCGCCACAGTCAAACCTCTACCTCAGCCTGGGTGGTCCCTCAATCATTTACTGCTCCTCTACACAGTGGGTTGGGAAGTCACAAGCCATGTGGCCCTACCCGCCGCATGCATATTACTGTCTGCTCCTCGAAAGGCTGGCTCTATTGCATGCACCCTGCACCTCCAAGCCAGTATCCTGAGGTCGTCTACCTGATGGTATAGTCTTCTTAGACCCCTATGACATCAGTCGACTTCCAGCTACAGAAGACTCAGCTACATGCCACCCTGCGGTAGGTCTCGCTGCATGTGTAGGCTCAGCAAGAAAGCTCTCTAAGACAAGAGCTCACTCCAGTACTCATGCCAGCATCTGAATTCTGAGGGAGGTCATCAAAGACCTGACCTCATGCCATAGTCCCTGCTCAAAGGTTCGGGCCTGGAATAATGGGTCCCGTACCATGACCGTGGAATAATGTGAGAGATTAGTAAATCTCTCCGAGTATTGGGCTACCATCATCCAGCCCTACCACAGCTGTAGTAGCTCTGGAATGCGCACTGCATGGAGGGTGGCTGGGATGAACTCTGAGTGAAAAAGGCTCTTGAAGTTTGAACAAATAAGAGATGCCTCATCGTGCACCTGTAGCACCAGGATCCATCAACTGCCTACTTTAGCGTGTAGGAGACTCAGTACAAGGATCACCATGAGTTCAGCCAGTGTCCCCCCTTACCTGAAAACTCGTACAATAGCCTCCAGCCAATCCTTGGCTTCCTGAGGGTCCGTCTCCCCATGGATCATGGGCGGTCCCTGACGCTGAAACTCATGCAGTGCACTAAGGCGACGTTCACTCTCAGCTGCTCGGGCTGGTGGCATCGGTGGCTCGGCGGGTAGAGGTACTGCCGATGCCTCCACTGTAAAAGGGCCATGCACCGAGGCCTCATCGCTCGGTGGGCTATCGTCTTGCACAATGATCGGAACCATATCTGGCTGCCATCGTGGGGCCATCCTGAAAAGAAACAGGTGTTCCATGGTCAATAATGTGAACCTGGTGAGCTGACACAAAATAATCACAATGAAAACTTTTGAAACACACATGCAATCAATGTCTTCGTGCATTGAGTCCGAAATCAGATGTCGGGGTCCTGGTGTATGGATACGTCAGCCACCACACCTACACTAGACTCCCTAGACTGATAACCCCACTCAATACCCTTAAATCTATTTCTTCACATAGAAGGAAGATCAGAGTCATGAGTTCTATAGTAGAACCGAACTCCTCTAATAAAATTTTTTCGTGACCTGTCCTCGGGACCCATGCCATGACTACCCCAAACCTGCCTTCCATAGGCCATGGGCTGGTGACTAGCACCAAAGGCGTAAATCCCGACAATAGGGGAAGGCATTGCCTTTATAAATTAAACAAACACCACAGAGTACACAGGCTGAGTAAACACTAATTAAACTGAGTACAAAAGTAAGTGCCGGAAAGTAAATGAGCCAGAATACAAACCCAACTGAAAGAAAAGTACAACTGAAAAGAGAGTAAAATGGCAGAAAAGTAAAGCAGTAACACCAAGACGTCATCTGGAAATCCCTTCAAGGGTGCGTACAGATAGTCTCCTCTACTCCTCGGCTCCAGCCGTCCGCTTCGTGTACATCCCGTCTAGTGATCCACCTCCACGTACCGTCCATCTCTACGAGCTCCTACCTCGATCAGCACTTTCCTTTGTCTGCATCCAACACAACGTAGTGTGGGTATAGCCCGTGTCGGGGTGAGTATATGCTACTCAGTAGGGACCCCGAGACCCCTCATGGTCTCCCTGAATCCATGAAGGATGAACCATTAATGAAAGATTACAATCATGAAGTAACAACCAACCCTACTTAGGTATATGCCCATACATATACCTATGTCATAAATTTCAGTTTGGATCCAACATCCGAGCCCAAGTTCGATCTTGTCCACACAGGATAGTACAATACAATCCCCAATGGATAACACAACACAATCCACACAGGATAGAAAAACAATCATATCGAATATAATGATTGAAAGTCAAGACTCAGCTCATACAGGTATACTTCTTCATAAAATGATAGAGATGATCAGATGTATCCATTTATTCTTCTAAGCTGTCGGACCCACACTAGATACAAGACCAAAAAATCTGTAGGACCCACAAAGGATACAGGATCAGCTACTCTGCCGGACCCACGTAGAATACAAGTACAATGTCAAATACTGCCGGACCCACACAGGATAAAAGAACAGTAGTCAAGTACTGTCGGACCCACACAGGATACAAGAACAATAATAATCGTCGTCAAACCCATGGAGGATTTCAGTACAGTCATCATCGCTGCCAACCCCACAGAGGATCCCAGTATAGTCGTCATCGCCGTCGCAATCAGAGCCAGCTCTAGGTTTCCTGCAAACATCATGCTCGATTCCGGGAGGGTGCACTCCACGAGCCAAGGGGGGTCTATACATCAACTTACATGAAGTCTAGAGTTGATGTATCCCAATTTTTCGTCTCGACTAAAGGAACTCAACGCGACAGACGACGCGTCAATCAGACGCCCGGTCTGAGAGTTATTGGCTTTTTCGTCCCAGGGGCTCGTTTGGTTTTTAAGTCAAAACCAACCCAACCATACTCCAACTGCATCCAAACCTCGATCAGAGTAAGACAAAAGAACCACCTCACTAGGAGGAATCCAACAATGTCGACGACACGTCATTCAGATGTCTGAAGTTCAAGTTATAAGTGTTCCCGCTCCGAGGGCCCGGTTGGTTTTGCGTTCGAACCAACCCGGCCTTACCCAAAGTTCTCTGAAACCTTGAGTGTATTCCAAAACGACATTCCTGATCCAAGGATTTCCACGCAACTGACGGTGCGTGTATCAGAGGTCTGTATCCCATGTTATGAGCGTTTGAACGGATCTGTCTGAAATTAGGGGGTTTGGGCCCGGACCGACCCGGCCGAAAACCCCCTGAGTTGGACCGAACCGGGTGGACCCGACCCGGGTATGGGTATGGCCCAGTTGGGCGCGGCCTGCCCGGGCCGGCACGGCCCGGGCCGGCTCGGGGATTCGGCCCGACGGGTGGGGCCCGCCCCGGCGTGGGCGGTCCGGTTCGGTGCGCCCGTTCCGGTCCCGTGCGGGTGTTCGCTCAAGTGGAAGCGGAAGGGGGGAAAGCCGCCGCCCCCTTCAAACCAAAGGCGGACCCCATGGGGTCTGCCCTACCATTGACCGGGGGTTTCAACCCCCGGTATTCTAGGAAAGTGGTTGGCCTTTATTGCCGGCCATTCGGTTAATGCGGGACCCGCTGGGGGTCCCACCTCCCGGGTGTGCCGGTGGGCAGATCAGCCGGCCACCTTCCCGAACCGATGCAACCATGGGCCACGGGTCTTGGCCGTCCAGCGCAGCGTGACAGCGTCATGGCCCTCTGACGCAGCCTGCCCCTACCGTGGCCCTCCTTGATGCTTCTGCACGGCGTGACGATGTCGCGCCCCTCCACCGTAGCCTGACTCCGGCCGCGGCCTCTTTCGGTCTCAACAGAGCGGCGTGACGGCGCCACGCTCCTTTGTCATAGCCCGCACCGGCTGTGGTTCCTTCATTTCCACGCGTTGCGATGACACCACGTCGCCTCCGTTCCAATCCATATTGAAGAACAACTATAATGGGGAGGAGGGTCGGTCTTGTTTGTGCGGTCTGGCCTCCTCCCGTTAATTCGATAACAACCAGCTATTTATTTAACGATGAACGCCAGAAATAACCACGAACATAAAATCAAACCTCTACATCGAAGAAGTTCACGGAAGCTAGCGTCGCGGAAAACAACATCGTGGGATGAAGCTCCGTATACGTCAATGGAGAACGTCCGAGGGAGAAGCGGCGTCTCCCTTTCATTGACATAGAGAGAAGATAGAACGACATGTGTCCAATAAGGGAACGTCGTCACACACCAGATGCAGTGAAGGGAAAGATCGGTATGTCGTCTCTCCTTGGTGCTCCAGCGTTCTTCGCATTCTTCAACAAGGAAGATGAAGTTCTTCGATACTAGAGCTTTCTTCCCCAATCCACTCACAACAAAACCAACCCCAAATAAAATAAGGTTCATCCTCATTCTGTTAAACCATGCCATGAATTCCAAAAATTCACTATTCAAACACTTAATTAAATAAATTGAATAACTTAAATCAATTAATTTAATGTGAGATTTGGCATGCAATTAATGAGGGAGATAGGATGAGTTAAAAAAATAAATGGGGGGGGGGGGGTTGCCAACATTAAGAGGGTTAGAGGAGTTATAGGAAATTGAAGTGGTGGGGCTCATGTGGGCCCCACCTCACTAACATCCTAACAAGAGGTGTTAGGATATTTCCTCACATGGATGTTATACCTCCTAGAGGAAAATAAATTTGTGACACAACTTTATTTTCCTAAAACTTAAACCAAAAGAAGTGAAATAAAAATAAAATTGTAAAACAATTATATTTTTTTTCTTCACTTTTTTTTAACCACTCCTCCCGAGAAAATGAACCTTTGGAAAAAGTTCTCTTAAGAAAAAACTGGCGCTGCGCTTTCATCGGTGCCCCCGTATTTTGATTCCGAGCACCGGTTCAAAACATAGGGAAACCTGATTGTTCGTTCACTGAACGTACCCTAGCTAATCTTCAGAAATTGATTTCGAGAACACCGGGCCTTAGAATTAGGTGTCGTCAGAAACTGCGTACTAATAAAATCTGAAAGAAATTAAAAAAAAATTCCTTGAAATTTAATGGTATTTACATTACTCCCACATCAGGGCTTTACATCCCTATAAAGATACATTTAAAACTAGGGGAACAAATGAGGGTACTGAGCATGCATCTAAGCCTCCCGCTCCCAAGTGCTCTCCTGGAGGTTCCCGTGCTGCCACCTGATGTGCACTAGAGGAATTGACCATCTCACATATGACCTGCTCCTGTCGATCCTCGATCTCCATGGGGACCTTCTGCAAAGGTTTCCCCATCATCAATGTCCAGCTCCCCATGGTCGATGATATGCGTCGGGTCATGCACGTATCTCCTCAGCTGAGATACGTGGAAGACATTGTGCACCCGGTGCAACTGAGGTGGTAGAGCCAGGCGATAAGCCACCTCACCTATCCTGCTGAGAACCTGAAATGGTCCAATGAAGTGCGGAGATAACTTGCCACACCAGCCGAATCTCCGTAATCCACACCGAGATGAGACCCACAAGAAAACGTGGTCGCCATCCTCGAACTCAAGTGGTCTCCACCTCCTGACAGCATAAGACTTCTATCGGATTTGAGTTGTCCTCATCTGCTCCTGGATGACCTGGACCATCTCTATCATGTCCTGGACCATCTCTGGTCCCACAAGTGATGACTCCCCTGGGTCTGTACAGCACAGAGGTGATCTCCATGGTCGGTCGTACATTGCCTCGTATGGTGCCATCCCGATGGTGGAGTGGTAGCTGTTGTTGTATGCAAACTCCACCAAGGGTAGGTGATCCTTTCATCTACGACCAAAGTCGAGGACACATGCATGGAGCATGTCCTCGAGAGTCTGAATGGTCCTCTCTGTCTGACTGTCCATTTGAGGGTGAAAGGCAATGCTCAGACGTAGCTGCATCCTGAATGCCTCCCGCAACCCCTTCCAAAGCCGGGAAGTAAAGAGAGCATATCGATCTGAGACAATAGATGATCGCACACCATGAAGCCATACAATCCCTTGAACGTAGAGGTATACCAAGATCTCCACTGAGCCATTCTCTCTAGTAATTAAAAAGTGGGCTGACTTGGTGAGCTGGTCGACAATCACCCAACTGGAGTCGTGACCTATGGATGTACATGGAAGTCCAGTCATGAAATCCATAGATATCCCATACCACTTCCAATCCGGGACCTCCAAGAGCTATACCAAGCTTACTGGTACCTGGTGCTCTGCCTTCTCCTGCTGGCATGTGAGACATCAAGAAATGAACTCTGACACAACCTTCTTCATACCCGGCCACCAGTGCTATCATCTGAGATCCTAGTACATCTTCTTTACCCCTGGATGTACCTATAATGGGGAAGTGTGAAAATCTACCTACACCTCCTCCTGTAATGCAGTTGGTACCATGGTACGTCTTCTGAAAAGGACGATGTGCCCTTCTCCTATAGAGAAACCATTAGATGTCTTCCCTGTGGAAATCTGTGCATGCCACATCTCACAATCAACGCCCCCACGTTGTGCCTCTCTGACCTGCTGAAGAAGTGGAGGTGTGACTGTGAGCGACTGAAGGAAGGCTGCCCCATCTCTATAGATAATGGATATCGGCAAAGCAGCAAGCTGCTCTGTCACCTCTCCAAGTAGCTGAATGCTCATCCTCCTGCTGAAAGCATCGGCTACTACGTTCCCCTTTCCAGGAGTATAGACTATCTCAAAGTCATAGTCCTGGAGGAACTCGAGCCATCGCCACTGTCTCAGGTTCAGGTCCTTCTGTGAGAAGATGATCCTAAGACTCTGGTGGTTAGAATAGACTGTATATCACTCACCCATCAGATAGTGCCGCCACATCTTCAGAGCGAATACCACTACTGCTAACTCCAGGCCAGGGGTAGCGTAGTTCTACTCGTGATGCCTCAACTGTCGTGATCCAAAGGTGATCACCGCCCACTCCTACATCAAGACACACCCAATTCCAGTCTCTGATGCATCACAGTAGACTACGTACCCTACTCCCTCCTCTGATAGACTCAAGATTGGTGCACTGGTCAATCTCTGTCATAGCTCCGGGAAGCTCTGCTGACATCTATCTGAACACAAGAAGGGTTTCCCCTTCTTCTCCAAAGCTGAATGTGGTGATGCAACTCTGGAGAAGTCCGGCACAAACCTCTGATAGTACACAGCTAGACCCAAGAAACAATGCACCTCCATCACACTCCTGGGTGGCTCCAAAGCTAGCTCTTCCTTGATCTTCACAGGATCCACCGAAACTCCCTTCTCAGAGATGACATGCCCCAAGAAGCGGACCTCACATACCCAGAACTGACACTTCGAGAGATTACTATGAAGCTGGTGCTCTTGGAGTGTGTCCAGCACAACACGCAAGTGGTAGGTGTGCTCCTCCTCAATGGTCGAGTATATCAATATGTCGTTGATGAAGACTATGACAAATAAATCGAGGTAACGATGAAAGATACTATTCATGAGACTCATGAACACAACTAGAACACTAGATACATCGAAATACATAACAAAAAACTCATAGTGGCCATACTGATATATGACGGTCGTCTTTTGCACATCCTCATCTAGAACCCTGAGCTGATGATAGCTTGACCTGCGGTCTATCTTCGAGAACCACCGTTCTCCCTTGAGCTGATCGAAGAGTTCGTCAATCCTCGGTAGCTAATACTTGTTCCTCATGGTCACCTAGTTTATCCGACGGTAATCGAAACACAGTCGCAAGCTCACATCCGCCTTCTTGACGAACAAAATCGGGGAAGCCCAGTGTGAAACACTAGGTCGAATGAATCCCTTTCTCTGTAAGTCCTCCAGCTGTACTCGTTTCTCTTGAAGCTCAGTAGGAGCCATCTGATATGCTGGAGTAGATATCGAGGCTATCCCGGGGTACATGTCAATATATATTTCTAACTCTCTACGAGGAGGTAGTCCTGGAACGTCATCAGGAAAAACATCCGCATACAGATCCACCACAAAAGGAAAACTCGGACTCTGCACATCTACTGCTCCTAGGATGTTGCTAGCCAACTGATGAGTGATCAGCTGTCCTCTCCTCTGCGTGAGTCCATCCTGCACTTCAGAGGCTCCCTTCTCGCTGGTGAAGATGAACTTGCTCCCATCAGTGCAGACACACTGCATCTTTCTCCTAATACAGTCGATCTGAGCATGGACTGTAGATAACCAATCCATGCCCAAGATGACGTCGTAAGGCCGCGACGCCGCTACAAGAAGATCCCAGTTGAAGCCCTCACCTCCTAGAGTAAGCTCACACTGCTAGCACTAGTACGTAATCATCGAGTTTGCTCCCGTATGAGTCTATAGCCGTATGGATCGACCCAACGACTCTGTCAGAATCTCCGTGCTTCGAACAAGGGAAGTGGTAATGAAAGAATGACTCGCTCCTGTGTCTATAAGAACTGCAGCAAGGGTGGAGTAGATATAGATAGTACCTCGAATCAACTATGGTGTGCCGTGGACGTAGGCCTCCGCTGCCTAAAGTTGAGCCTGCCTCTGTCCACCAGCTCCCTGTCATCAGGTTGGACCTTATGGTGGTGGTGGTGGTAGAGCCTCAATGCGTCTCCCACCACATGCTGCTCAGCCAGCTCCTCTACCTCATCCGCCTGCTCCCTGCAGACCGCCATGGTCGAACCTCTGCCTCTGCCTAGGTGGTCACTCAACTGTCTGCTACTCCTCTGCACGACGGGTTGGGTAGTAACGAGCCATATGGTCTTGCCCGCCGCATGCATAACAATGTCTGCTCCTCGAAAGGTTGGCTCAACTGTGTGCACCCCGCACATCTAAGCCAGTATATTGAGGTCGTCTTCCTGATGGTCTGATCCGCTTGGACCACTGTGATATTCATCAACTGCCAGCTGGAGAAGACTAAGCAACATGCCGCCCGGCTGTAGGTCTCCCTACTGGTCTAAGATCACCAAGAAAGCTCACTATGTGAAAGGCTCGCTCCAGTACTCATTAATGCGTCGAAATGTTGAGGGAGATAATCAAAGCCCTGGTCTCATGCCTCAATCACTGCTCGAAGGTCCTGGTCTGGAAGAATGGATCCCGTACCATATCAGTGGAATAACGTGAGAGATCGGTAAATCTCACAGAGTACTGGGCTACCGTCATGCTGCAATTCTGCAACTGTAGTAGCTCTTGAATGCCCACCGCACGGAGGGTCGATAGGACGAACTCTGAGCGAATGAGGCTCTTGAAGTCCAACCAAAGGAGAGATGCCTCATTGTGCTCCTAGAGCATCTGGCTCCACCGTCTTCCTACTGCCGTGTGCTGGAGACTCGCTGCATGGATCACCATGAAGACAGATGGTGTCCCCAATAACCTGGAAACTCATACAACAGCCTCCATCCAATCCTCGGCTGCCTGAGGGTCTATCCCCCCATGGAACCTGGGTGGTATCTAATGTTGAAACTCGTGCAGTGCACTAAGGCGACATGCACTCTCAGCTGCTGGGGTTGGTGGCATCGGTGGCTCGACGGGTAGAGGTACCACCTGTGCCTACACTGTAATAGGGCCCTACAATGAGGCCTCTTCGCTCGGTGGGTCGTCGTCTCGCACAAAGCTCAGAACCCTAGAAGGCTGTCATCATGGGGCCATCCTAAAAAGAGACAGGTGCGCCACGGTCAATACAGTATACCAAGTGAGCTGACACAAAGTAATCACAAAGAGAACGTTTGGAACACAAATGCAATCAATGTCTTCGTGCATTGAGTCGGAAATCAGAAGTCAGGGCCCTGGTGTGTGGATATGTCGGCTGCCGCACCTACACTGGACTCCCTGGACTGATGACCACAATCAATACCCTTAACACTATTGCTTCACATAGAAGGAATATCGGAGTCCTGAGTTTTGCAGTAGAAGCGAACTCCTCTGATACCAATTTGCCATGACCCGTCCTCGAGACCTGTGTCGTGACTACCCCAAGCCCGCCTTCCATAGGCTAGGGGTTGGTGACTAGCACCAAAGGCATAAATCCCGACAATAGTGGAAGGAATTGCCTTTATAAAGTAAACAAACACCACAGAGTATGCATGCTGAGTAAACACTAAGTAAACTAAGTACAAAAGTAAGTGCTGGAAAGTAAATGGCCAAAATACAAACCCAACGAAAAGTAAAGTACAACTGAAAATAGAGTACAACAGCAGAAAAGTAAAGCAGCAACACCAAGCTGTCCTCTGGAAATCCCACATGATGGGTGGGTACAGATCGTCTCTTCTGCTCCTCAGCTCCAGCTGTCCGCTCTATGTATGTCTCGTCCAGTGATCCACCTCTAGGTACCGTCCAGATCCATGAGCTCCTACCTCGGTCCGCGCTGTCCGTCTTTTGTATCCAACACAACATAGTGAAGGGATAGCCCAAGCAGGGGTGAGTAAACGATACTCAGTAGGGACCCTGAGACCCCCAAAGATCTCCCAGAATCCACGAAGGATAAAACACAAAGGAAAGATTACAATCATGAAGTAACAACCTACCCTACTTAGGTATATGCCCATAAATATAACTAAGTCATCAATTCCTGTTCGGCTCCATCATCCGATCCCAAATTTGATCTAGTCCACATAGGATAGTACAATCCAATCCACACTAGATAAAACAACCCAATCCACATGGGATAAAAAAACAATTATATCGAAGATAATGATTGAAATTCAAGACTCAACTCACACAGGTATACATCTTCATAAGATGGTAGAGATGATCAGATATAGCCAATGATTCATCTAAACTGTCGGACCCACACTGGATACAAGACCAGCTAAGCTGCCGGACCCACAAAGGATACAAGACCAGCTACTCCGCCGGACCCACGTATGATACAAGTACAGAGTCAAATACTGGCGGACCCACACAGGATACAAGAACAGTAGTCAAGTACTGCCAGACCCACATAGGATACAAGAATAGTAGTCTTCTTCATCGATCCCAAGGAGGATTTTAGTACGGTCGTCGTCGCTGCCGGACCCACGAAGGATCCCAGTACAATCTTCATCGTCGTCGCAGTCCCTGCCAGCTCTAGGGTTCCCGCACACAGCATACTCGATTCTGGGATGGTCCGCTCCACGAGCAAAGAGGGGTCGATACATCAACTATCACAAAATCCGGAGTTGATGTATCCCAATTTTATGTCTCGACCAAAGGAACTCAACGCGACAGATAGCATGCCAATCAGCCGCCCGGTCTAAGAGTTATTGGCTTTTTCGTCCTTAGGGCCTGGTTGGTTTTTAAGTAAAAACCAACATTACTATATTCCAAATGCATCCAAACCTTGAGCGTAGTAATCCTAATGAACCGTCTCACTAAGAGGAATCCAAAAACATCGACGACACGTCAATAAGACGTTCAGAGCTCATGTTATAAGCGTTTTTGCTCCGAGGGCCAAGTTGGTTTCATGTTCGAACCAACCCTGCCATACCCAAAGTTTCCAAAACCATGTGTGTAATATTCCAAAATGACCGTCTCGATCCATGTATCGCTACGCAACTGAAGGTGCATCGATCGGATGTCTGTAGCCCATGTTATGAGCGTTTGAACATATCTGTCTGAAAATAGGGGGTTTGGGCCCGGACCGATGCGGCCCAAAACCCCCTGGGTCGGCCCGAACCGGGTCGACCCGACCCAGGTCTGGGTGTGGCCCAGTTGGGCATGACGTGACCCAGCTGGCGCGGCCCGGCCCAGCTGGCACGGCCCGACCCCACAGGTGTGGCCCGGCCCGACGTGGGGTTCCGGCCAGGCGCGGGTGGCCCTGCCCGGTGCGGGCGGTCCGGTTCGGCACTGGCATTCCGGCCCAGTCCGGCCGGTCCGGTCCCGTGCAGGCATCCGCTCAAGTAGATGTGGAAGGGGGAGGCAACTACCGCCTTCGAACCGAATGGCGGACCCCATGGGGTCCGCCCTGCTGTTGACCGTGGGTTTCAACCCCCGGTTCTCCAGGGAAATAGCCGGCCTTTATGGTCGGACGTTCGGTTCATGCAGGACCCGCGGGGGTCCCACCTCCAGGGTGTGCTGGCGGCTGGATCATCCGGCCCCCTTCCTGAACTTCCGCGGGCCTGGGCCACGACTCTTAGCCGTCCAGCGCGACGTGACGGCGCCGCGCCCCTCCCCCGCGTCCCGACTCCAGCCGCGGCCTCTTTTGGTCTCAACGGCGCCGCGCGACGGCGCCACACGACGGCGCCACGCTCCATTTACGAGGCCCACACCATCCATGGTTCCTTCGTTTCCACGTGGTGCACCGGCACCACCTGGCCTCCGTTCCAATCCATAACAAAGAACAACAACAAAGGGGAGGAGGGTCGGTCGTGTTGGTGTGGTCCGGCCTCCTCCCATTAATTCGATAACAAGCGGCTATTTATTTAATGATGAACGCTAGAAATAACCACGAACTTAAAATCAACCCCCTACCTCAAAGATGTCAGCGGAAGCTAGCGTCACGGAAAAAGATGTCCCGGGATGAAGTTCCGTATACGTCGATGGAGAACGTCTGAGGAGGAAGCGGTGTCTCCCTTTCATTGACGTGGGGAGAGGATGGAACGACGTGTGTCCCTTAAGGGAACGTCGTCACACACCGGCTACAGTGAATGGAAAGATCGGTACATCATCTCTCCTTGTTGCACCAACATTCTTCGTGTTCTTCAACATGGAAGATGAAGTTCTTCAAGACTATAGCTTTCTTCCCCAATCCTCTCACAAAAAAACCAACCCCAAATAAAATATGGTTCATCCTTATTTTATTAACCCATTCCATGAATTCCAAAAAATAAAAAATAAAACTGTTAATTAAATAAATTGAATAACTTATATCAATTAATTTAATGTGAGATTTGGCTTGCAATTAATTAGGGAGAGAGGATGAGTTACAAAATAAATGGGGGGTTTCCAACATTATGAGGGTTAGAAGAGTTAGAGGAAATTGAAGGGGTGGGGCTCGTGTGGGCCCTAACTCACTAATATCCTAACAAGAGGTGATAGGATATTCCCTCACATGGAAGTTATACCACATAGAGGAAAATAAAGTTTTCACACAACATTATTTACTTAACACTTAAACAACAAGAAGTGAAATAAATATAAAATTGTAAAACAATTATATTTTTATTCTTCACATTTTTTTTAACGACTCATCCTGAGAAAACGCACCATCAGAAAAGGTGAAATTAAGAAAAAACCAGCGCTGCAGTTTCATCAGTGCACTCAGATTTTGATTTTGAGCACCGGTTCAAATTTTAGGAAAACCCGCTCGTTCGTTCACTGAATGTACCTGAGCTAAAGTTCGAAAATTGATTCCAGGCACACCGGGCCTCGGAATCAGGTGCCATTAGAAACTGCGTACTCGTAAAATCCCAAATAAATTAAAAAAAATTCATGAAATTTACTGGTCTTTACATTACATACACCTCAGGGATATACGTCCCTATAAAGATACATCACAAACTTGGGCAACAAATGAGTGTACTGATCACGCATCTGAGACTCCCACTCCCAAGTGCTCTCCTGGAGGTTCTCGTGCTGCCACCTGATGCGCACTAGAGGAATCGACCTCCCACATAGGAACCACTCCTATCGATCCTCGATCTCCATTTGGACTCCGCAAAAGTTGCCCCGTCATCAATGTCCAGCTCCCCATGGTCGATGATATGCGTCAGGTCATGCATGTGTCTTCTCAGTTGAGATACGTGGAAGACGTCCTGCACCTGGTGCAACTATTGTGGCAGCGCCAGGCAATAAGCCACCTTGCCTATCCTACTGAGAACCTGAAATGGTCCTATGAAGTGCGGAAATAACTTGCTTCCCTGACCAAATCTATGTAATCCACATCATGGTGAGTCCCAAAAGAAAACGTGGTCGCCATCCTCGAACTCAAGTGGTCTCCTCCTCCTATCCGCATGAGACTTATGTCAGCTGTGAGCTATACTCATCTAATCCTAGATGACTTGGACCATCTTTTTCATGGCCTAGACCATCTCTGGTTCCACAAGTGCTGACTCCCCAGGGTCTATCCAGCACAGAGGTGATCTGCAAGGTCGGTCGTACAATGCCTCGTATGGTTCCATCCCGATGGTGGAGTGGTAGCTATTGTTGAATTAAAACTCCACCAAGGGAAGGTGATCCTCCCAGATGCGACCAAAGTCGAGGACACATGCACGGAGCATGTCCTCGAGAGTCTGAATGGTCCTCTCCGTCTGACCATCCGTCTGAGGGTGAAAGGCGGTGCTTAAACGTAGCTGCGTCCCGAATGCCTGCTAAAACCCCTTCCCAAGTCGGGAAGTAAAGAGAGAATCTCGATCGAAGATAATAGATGATGGAACACCATGAAGCCATAAAATATCCTAAACTTAGAGGAGTCCCAATCTCTCCACTGAGCCCTGCTCTCGGATGGGTAAAAAGTGGGCTAACTTGGTGAGCCGGTTGACTATCACCCAAATGGAGTCGTGAACTCTGGATGTATGTGGAAGTCCAGTCACAAAATCCATAGATATTCCGTCCCCCTTCCACTCCGGGACCTCCAAGGGATTTACCAAGCCTGATGGTACCTCGTGCTCCTCCTTCACCTGCTGGCAGGTGAGACATCGAGAAACGAACTCTGCCACAACCTTCTTCATACCCAGCCACTAGTACGGTCGTGTGAGATCCTAGTACATCTTCGCTACCCCTGGATGTACAGCTAAAGGGGTAGTGTGAAACTCTCTCAGAACCTCCTCCTGTAACGCATCTGGTACCATGGTACGTCCTCTGAAAAGGACGACGTGCTCGCCTCCTATAGAGAAACGATCATGTGCATGTCCTCTAAAAATATGTGCATGCCACGTCTCACAGTCAATGTTCCCATGTTGTGCCTCTCTGAACCACTGAAGAATTGGAGGTGTGACTGTGATCGACTGAAGGAAGGCTGCACCATCTCTATCCACGAAGGATATCTGCAAAGCAGCTAGCTGCTATGTCGCCCCTCCATGTAGCTAAATGCCCGTCCACCTACTGAGATCATCAGTTACTACTTTCCCCATTACAGGAGTGTAGACTATATCAAACTCATATTCCTAGAGGAACTTGAGCCATAACCGCTATCTCAGGTTCACGTTCTTCTGTGAGAAGATGTACCTGGGACTCTAGTGGTCAGAATAGACTGTAAAGCGCTCGCCCATCAGATAGTGTTGCCACATCTTCAGAGAGAAGACCGCTGTTGCTCACTCCTGGTCATGGGTAGCATATTTATGCTCATGTTACCTCAACATTCATGATCCATAGGCGATCACTGCCTGATCCTGCATCAGGAAACACCCGAGTCTGGTCCCTGATGCATCGCAGTAGGCTATGTACCCTACTCCCTCCTCTGGTAGCCTCATGATGGGTGCACTGGTCAATCTCTGTCTCATCTCCGGGAAGATCTGCTGACATCTATCTGACCACATGAAGGGTTTACACTTCTTCACCAAATCTGAAAGTGGTGCTGCAGATCTGGAGAAGTCTGACACAAACCTCTGATAGTACCCAACTAGACCAAAGAAACTATGCCCCTCTGTCATGCTCCTGGGTGGATCCCATGCTAGAACTGCCTCGATTTCACAGGATCCACCTAAACTCCCACCGTAGAGATGACGTGCACCAAGAAGTGGACCTCACGTATCCAGAACTGACAATTTGAGAGCTTACTATAAAGCTGGTGCTCTTAGAGTGTGTCCAGCACAACCCGCAGGTGGTAGGTGTGCTCCTCCTCAGTGGTCGAGTATATCAAAATGTCGTCGATGAAGACTATGACAAATCGATCGAGGTAAGGCTGAAAGATCATGTTCATGAGACTCATGAACACTGATGGAGCGTTGGTTACACCGAAAGGCATAACCAAGAACTCATAGTGGCCATACCGACATTTGAAAGTCGTCTTCTACACATCCTCGTCTCGAACCCTGAGCTGATGATAGTCTGAACTGTGGTCTATCTTTGAGAACCACCGTTCTCCCTTGAGCTGGTCCAAGAGGTCTTAAATCCTCGGTAGTGGATACTTGTTCCTCACGGTAACCTAGTTCAGGCGACGGTAATCGTCACATAGTGGCAAGCTACCGTCCACCTTCTTGCCAAACAAAATCAGGGAAGCCGAGGGTGAAATACTGGGTCGAATGAATCTCTTGCCCTGCAAGTCCTCGGGCAGTACCCGTAGCTCTCGAAGCTAAGCGGGAGCCCTCCAACATGATGGAGTATATATAGGGGTTGTCCCAGGGTACAAGTCAATATAGAAGTATACCTCTCTACGAGGAGGTAGTCCTCGAACGTCGTCAGAAAAAATGTCTTCATACTGATCCACCACAACAGGAAAACTCGGACTCCGCATGTCCACTGCTCCTAGGATGAGGCTAGCCAACTGATGAGTGATCGGATGTCCTCTCCTCTGTGTGAGTCCATACTGCGCTTCAAGGGCTCCCTTCTCACCGGTTAAGGTGAACCTGCTCCCATCGGTGTAGACACACCGCACCTTGCACCTAATACAATCGATGAGAGCATGGACTGTAGATTACCACTACATGCTCAAGATGACGTCGTAAGGCCTCGATGCCGCTACAAAAAGATCCTATCCAAAACTCTCACCTCCTAGAGTAAGATCACACTGCCGACAACAGTGTGTAATCGTCGAGTCTGCTCTAGTAGGAGTCTCTAGCCGTAAGGATCGAGCCAACAACTCCAGCAGAATCTCCAAGCTTTGAAAAAGGGAAACAACAATGGAAGAATGACTCGCTCATGTGTCTATAAGAACTGAAACAAGGGTGTTGTAGACACAGATAGTACCTCGAATCATCTCTGGTGTGTCGTGGTCTTTGGCCTCCCCTACCGGAAGCTGAGCCTGCCTCAGTCTGCCAGCTCCCTCTGGTCGGGGTGGACCTCCTGGTGGTGGTGGTGTTAGAGCCTCAAAGCGTCGCCCACTATCAGCTACTCGGCCAGCTCCTCTGCCTCATCCGCCTTCTCCCTACGGACCAACACAGTCGAACCTCTTCCTCTGCATGGGTGGTTCCTAAACAGTCTGTTGCTCCTCTGCATGGCAGGTCGGGCAGTCACGAGCCATGTGGCCCTGCCCGCCACATGCATAGTACTATGTACTCCTCGAAAGGCTGGCTCTACTGCATGCACCCCGCACCTCCATGCCAGTATACTGAGGTCGTATGCCTGATGGTCTGGTCCGCTTGGACCCCTGTGACATCCGTCGACTGCCAGCTGCAGAAGACTCTGCGACATGCTGCCCTGTGGTAGGTCTCACTGGTGGTGTAGGCTTAGCAAGAGAGATCTCTATGATAAGGGCTCGCTCCAGTACTCCTGCCTGTGCCTTAATGTTGAGGGAGATCATTGAAGCCCTAATCTCATGCCTCAGTACCTGCTCGACAGTCCAGGCCTAGAAGAATGGGTCACGTACCATGTTCGGGGAATAACACGAGAGAGCAATAAATGTCACCGAGTACTTGGCTACCGTCATGTAGCCCTGCCGCAGCTGTAGTTGCTCCTGAATGTGCACCGCACGGAGGGTGGCTGGGACGAACTCTAGGCGAAAGAGGATCTCAAAGACTGACCAAAGGAGAGATGCCTCGTCGTGCACCAGGAGCATCAGGCTCCACCATCTTCCTGCAGCCGCGTGAAGGAGTCTTGCTGTAAGGATCACCATGAGGTCAGCTGGTGTCTCCACTAACCTGAAAACTCATACAATAGCCTCCAGCCAATCCTCGGCTTCCTGAGGGTCCATCTCCCCACGAAACCTGGGCGGTCTCTGACGCTGAAACTCGTGAAGTGCACTAAGGTGACGTGCACTCTCAGCTGATGGGGCTGGTGGCATCGGTGGCTCGGCAGTTAGAGGTACCGCCGGTGCCTCCGCTGTAATAGATCCCTGCACCGAGGCCTCATCGCTCGGTGGGCAGTCGTCTTAGACAAAGCTCGGAACCCTAGTTGGCTGCCATCGTGGGGCCATCCTGAAAAGAGATAGGTGCGCCACTGTCAATAAAGTATACCTGGTAAGCTGACACAAAGTAATCACAAAGAAAACTATTGAAACACACATGAAATCAATGTCATCATGCATTGAGTCGGAAATCAGATGTCAGGGTCCTGGTGTATGGATATGTTGGTCGCCGCACCTACACTGGACACCCTGTACTGATAACCACACTCAATACCCTTAACATTATTGCTTCACATAGAAGGAAGATCTGAGTCCTGAGTTCTGCGGTAGAACCGAACTCCTCTGATACCAATTTTTCACGACCCGTCCTCGGGACCCGTGTCGTGACTACCCCAAGAACGCCTTCCATAGGCCAGTGGCTGGAGACTAGCACCAAAGGCGTAAATCCTGAAAATAGGGGAAGGCATTGCCTTTATAAACTAAACATACACCACAGAGTATGCAAGCTGAGTAAACCCTATGTAAACTGAGTACAAAAGTAAGTGCTGGAAATTAAATGGTCCAGAATACAAACCCAACAGAAAGTAAAGTACAACAGAAAAGAGAGTACAACGGTAGAAAAGTAAAGCAGCAACAGCAAGCCATCTTCTGGAAATCCCACCTGAAAGGTGGGTACAGATCGTCTCCTCTGCTCATCGGCTCCACCCGTCCGCTCCGTGTACGTCCCGTCCAGTGATCCACCACCAGGTACCGTCCAGCTCCATGAGCTCCTACCTCAGTCAGTGTTGTCTGTCGTCTACATCCAACACAACGTAGTGTGGGAATAGCCCGTGCAGGGGTGAGTATACGCTACTCGGTAGGGACCTCGAGACCCCTG
Source organism: Viscum album (assembly GCA_963277665.1). Lineage (NCBI taxonomy): Eukaryota > Viridiplantae > Streptophyta > Magnoliopsida > Santalales > Viscaceae > Viscum > Viscum album. The sequence continues at coordinate 1,442,029,098 of OY728151.1, read as the reverse complement.
AAGGTATCCGATAATCCACGAAGGATAAACCACAATGGAAAGATTACAATGACGAAGTAACAACCAACCCTACTTAGGTATATGCCCATACATATAACAAAATCATCAAATCCAGTTCGGCTCCAACATCTGAGCCCAAGTTAGATCTAGTTCACACATGATAGTACAATCCAATCCACACAGGATAACACATTCCAATCCACACAGGATAGAAAAACAATCATATCGAAGATAATGATTGAATGTAAAGACTCAGCTCACACATGTATACTTCTTCATAAGATGATTGAGATGATCAGATGTAGCCACTGATTCATCTAAGCTATAGGACCCACACATGGTACAATACTAGCTAAGATGTCGGACCCACAGAGGATACAAGACCAACTACTCTGTCAGACCCATTTGGATACAAGTACAGAGTCAAAGACTGTAGGACCCACACAGGATACAATAACAGTAGTCAAGTACTGTCAGACCCACACATGATACAAGAACAGTAGTCATCACTGTCGAACCAATGGAGGATTTCAGTGTGGTCGTTGTCGCTGCCGAACCCACAGAGGATCCCAGTACTGTCGTCATCGTCATCGCAGTCGTATCCAGCTCTAGGGTTCCTGAACACAGCATGCTCGATTCTGGGAGGGTCTGCTCCACGAGCCTTGGGGGGTTGATACATTAACTGAGAAAAAGTCTGAAGTTTTTGTATCCCAGAGTTCCGTCTAGACAAAAGGAACTCAACGCGACAGACGACACGTCAATCAGACGCCCGGTCTAAGAGTTATTGGCGTTTTCGTCCCTGGGGACCAGTTGGTTTTTAAGTCAAAATTTACCCGACCATACTCCAATTGTATCTAAACCTCGAGCGGAGTAAGCCAACAGAACCGCCTCACTAATAGGAATCCATGAAAGTCGACGACACGTCAATCGGACATCCGGAGCTCAAGTTATAAGCTTTTCTGCACTGAGGGCCTGGTTGGTTTCGTGTTCGAATCAACCCGGCCATCCCAAAATTTCTCCAAAACCGTGAGTGTAATATACCGAAATGATCATCTCAGTCCAAAGATCTCTATGCAACTAACGGTGTGTCGAGCGGAGGTTCGTAGCCCATGTTATGAGCGTTTAAACAGATCTGTCCAAAATAAGGGGGTTTGGGCCCGGATCGACCCGAACCAAAACCCCCTGGGTCTGCCCGAACCGGGTCGACCCAACCCGGATTTGGCCCGGTTGGGTGCGGCTCGGCAGGGCTGGCGTGGCTCGGCCCTGCCGGTGCTCCATGGCCTGGCGCGGCCGGTCCAGCCCAGTGCGGCCGGTCTGGTCCCGTGCGAGCGTCCGCTCAAGCGGACGCGAGAGGGGGGGGGGGGGGGGGGGGGGCGCCGCCCCCTTCGAACGGAACGGCGAACCCCATAGGGTCCTCCCTGCCGTTGACAAGGGGTTTCAACCCCCAGTTTTCCAGGGAAGCGGTCAGCCTTTATGGTTGGACGTTCGGTTCATGCAGGACCCACGGGGGGTCCCACCTCCAGGGTGTGCCGGAGGCCAGGTCAACCGGAGGCCGGGTCAACCGGCGGCCTACCCAAACCGTCGCGGCCCTGGGCCGCGGCTCTTGGCCGTCCAGCACGGCATGACGGCGCCGCGCCCCTCCGTCGCGGCCCGCCCCGACTGTGGACCTCCTTGATGCTCATGCGTGGTGCGACGGCGTCGTGCCCCTCCGCCGCTGGCCGAATCCTGCCGCGGCCTCTTTCGGTATCAACGGCACTGTGCGACAGTGCCGCGCTCCTTTTCCGCGGCCCGTACCCGCCGCTGTTCCTTCATTTCCGGGTGGTGCGACGGCACCGCGTCGCCTCCGTTCCAATCCATAACGAATAACAACAACAAAGGGGAGGACATTCGGCCGTGTTTGTGTGGTCCGACCTCCTCCCGTTAATTCGATAACAAGTGGCTATTTATTTAACGATGAACACCAGAAATAACCATGAACATAAAATCAAACCCCTACCTCGAAGAAATTCGTGGAAGCTAGCGTCGCGGAAAATGACGTTGTGGGATGAAGCTCCATATACGTCGATGGAGAATGTCTGAGTAGGAAGCAGCATCTCCTTTTCTTTGACGTGGAGAGAAGATGGATCTACGTGCGTCCAAGAAGGGAACGTTGTCACACACATGCTGCAGTGAAGGGAACGAACGGTACGTCGTCTCTCCTTGGTGGTCCGACATTCTTCGCATTCTTCAACAAGGAAGATGATGTTCTTCAAGACTAGATCTTTCTTCCCCAATCCTCTCAGAACAAAACCAACCCCAAATAAAATAAAGCTCATCCTTATTTTATTAACCCATGCCATGAATTCCAGAAATTCAAAATTCAAACTTTTAATAAAATATATAGAATAACATAAATCAATTAATTTAATGTGAGAGTTGGCATGCAATTAATGAGGGAGAAAGCATGAGTTACAAAATAAATGGGTGGGGGGGGGGGTTGCCAACATTAAGAGGGTGAGAGGAGTTAGAGGAAATTGAAGGGTGGGGCTCATGTGGGCCCCACCTCACTAATATCCTAACAAGAGGTGTTAGGATATTCCCTCACATGGATGTTATACCACATAGGGGAAAATAAAGTTGTGACACATCTTTATTTACTTAACACATAAACCGCAAGAAGTGAAATAAAAATAAAATTGTAAAACAATTATATTTTTAATTTTCACATTTTTTTTAATGACTCCTCCCAAGAAATCGAACCTTCAGAAAAGGTGCTCTAAAGCAAAAACCAGCACTGTGGTTTCATCGGTGCCCTCGAATTTCTATTCCTAGCACCGGTTCAAAAGATCGGAAAATCCGCTCATTCGTTCACTGAACGTACCTAATCTAAACTTCAAAAATTGATTTCGGGTACACCAGGCCTCAAAATCAGGTTCCGTCAGAAACTACGTACATGTAAAATCCCAAAGAAATTAAAAAAAAATCCTTTTAAATTTATGGGTATTTTCTCTCAAAACCTAATATATTTGTTAAACATGGTTGTAAACGACATAAGCTATTGTTCTCGTGCAAAGGCTGTAGGTTCCGGGCGCAGCTGAAGCATGGTTGGGACGTCACCCAACATTGATTTTTACCATCATTAATGATTATTCAGGGACCAATATAGCAAAGAATTACAGTCTCTAGGGAATATAATCAATGATTTAGATAATGAAGAAAGAGCCCTGAAACCTTTAGATAGGATCTAGAACATCATGTTTATAATTATTTTAATTAATTTCCTAATGAAAATAATACCTGGATCCCAGATATTTTCTTTATTGATGGTGTTTATCATCTGTAATTACCTGTTGGTATTATCTCGTTGTACTTGTAAGGATCCATACTAGAATCCCTCTAGCAGTGATCCACACTTCCTCTGATGGCCTTCGATCAACACCCCTCATTCTCCAGGTGCTAGCGCAGTAAAGAGAGTGTGTTGTTTCGATCATTCTTGATCACTTGTTATTTGGTCTTGAAGAAAGTCTCTCATTCTTGAGAGTGGAGAGAAGTGGATTTGAGAGAGAAATTGTTTGGCTCAACAATTCTAAATAAAATATGTGTGTGGTGGTGTGTGTGGCCCAATAGGCGTACTTTTCTATTTATAAACATATAATTTCATTTACAATATTTAATGGAATAACATCAATTAAATACATTCATGAATTTAGATAATACCCATGCTCAAAATAATAATACTGCTTCTTTCATCATGGTGTGCTAACTTGCACAAAACGGAATTATAAAATAAAATTTGGCATCGAAAAATAATAGTAGCGTCATTTTTATTATAAATTGTGCCAACTAGTTGAATAATTAATTATCGTCATGAAAATAATTATTTCACTTCCAGAATGAACTTAGTCTGCTTGAACTCCACTTCCATTTATTGAACACCCAGATAAATAATTGAATAATTTTTTATCTTAAATAAATATTTCATTTAATACATGTCAATAACAATTTATTGAATTTTCAATAAAATAAATAAATATATTTAATTTAATTTATGAAATAATTTAAACATGAATAAAATTATTCCACTATATTGAGAATAATATAACATTCATTAATTAAATTAAAATAGAATTTAACCGAGACATCCAAAGACACATTTTATGTGATCCTCTAAGATTTATTCTTTTTGGAATTTGTTGGGTTTGCCTAAAGTCCAACAGTATTTTCTAGAAATGGTTAATGGAATCCAATATAATGAAATCATAGTCGCAACAAAAACATCCACATATGAATGGTCACTGTGTAATATAATCTCTTTTTTACAATATATTATCAATCATGTTTCATTATTGTGTCATCAACTTTTATGCTTGACATTTTATTCTTTGACTATCGGAAATAAACTCTTCGTTACGCCGTGGCCATGGAATTTCACGGGATAGTTCTATTTCAATAAAAGGGCCGAGATATCATCATCTATAAATAGAAGGGACAAATCTATCCTCAACTTATCCATTAATCACATGCCACTCATGACTCACCCAACATACCCTAAATCCCACAAAATGTCTACGTGAGTGATTTTATCAAGAAATAAAATTGCGTAAGTCATGACACATATTAATGAAAATATTAAAGTCAAAGGATCAGTACACATTCTAACAAATAGCTAAATATGAGGGCACAAAAAGACATAGATTTTCTACTAGTGGGTCTATTCTCATAATCTCCTATCTTGTAGATTACCAAGTATGAACTTCATGAGAGGAAGCCTTATCTCTTTTCGAGTACTCATACCTGATGCTCTACATGTTTTGTGTCACATCATAGTATTTCATCAAACCGCATAACTATATGATAAAAATATTTTTATAGCACTTCAAGGTTCTCCTCATAGCTGGTAACTTACATGACCTTATTAATGAAATAAATACTCCATGACTTTATTACATCATAGTCAAATAGAACAATAACAATATGTAATAATACATTAAATATCCATTATAAAAAGGTAAAATGAGTTGGTTCTAGGACACCAACTCTTACAAACTACCACACGGACTAGAGACAACTGCCTATAACTTTCAGTCCACTAGACCTCCCATGGTCATCATGTTTCTGCTGAGTCAAGGCTTTAGTCAATGTATCCTCCATGTTGTTTTCCATGGAAATATAGATCACTGCAACTTCACCTCTCTGATAAATATCTCTTAAGATATGATACTTCTTAAGTATGTGCTTCATCCACTGATATGAAAATGTCGATTTTGTGAGAGCCACTACTGTAGTATAATCATAGTACATTGTGATGGGATCTTTATAGGTAGGTATCACATCTAGCACTTGGATGATGATTCACATCCAATCTTCTTATTTAGCTGCCTCATATGCTGCAATATACTCAGACTATACGGTAGAATTTGTGACCACACTCTTCTTTGGGCTCTTCCAGCTCATTGTACCTCCATTCAAAGTAAGGATATATCCCGTTTGCGACTTCATGTCACCATGATAAGTTAGGAAACAAGCATCCATATATCCTCTGATTAATAGTTCCTCATCTCCTCCATAAACTAGTCACATATCCATAGTATGCCTTAGATACTTTAGGATAGTCTAGACTACCATCCAATGGCAGCCACCTAGGTCATCTAGATATCATCCTACCACACTTAATGCGTAGGCGACATCCAGCCCAGTACAAAGCATGAAATACATGACTGATCCAATTTCTAATGTTTATGGGGTCCTTGTGATTATATTTCTTTTCTCATGTGTCTGAGGACACATTTTCATGGAAGGATGAAGGACATTTTTCATAGGAAACAATCCCCTCTAGGATTGTTCCATTATAAATCTATTAAATACATATCAATGTATGTACATTGACTTAGGCCCACCAATCTTTTGGATCTATCACGATGGATATTTATCACAAGAATATATACTTACTCACCCAATTCATTCATGGAGAGGCATTGATTCAACCATTCCTTAACAAATAGTAAGACATGTATCTCATTTCTAAGAAGTAATATGTCATCAACCTATACTATTAGGAAAATAATTACACTCACACTAAACCGTTTGTAGAAAAAGTCTCACATTCCTTCTTGATATAACCAAATTCTTTTATGGCTTCATCAAAACAAATGTTCCCTGACTTGGATGCTTTCTTTAATCCATAACCTGATTTGTTCAACTTGTATAACTTATTAGAATTCAATGGAGTCAAAAACCCTTTAGGTTGTGTCATGTAGACATCTTCCTGATGGTTCCCATTAATGAGTTTTTTTAAATCCATTTTCCAAATCTCATAGTCATGGTAAGCCACAATGGAAAGTATAATTATGATGGTTTGATCAATACAACATGTGAGAAGGATTCATCATAGTCAATTCCTTGATGGCGTTTAAAAAAATTTTCTACCAGTCGTACCTTATAGGTGCTGAATATTCCTTATATGTCCAGTTTCATCTTGAATACCTATTTTCAACAAACAGGAATTATATAAACTGTAGGATCTACCAAAATCCAGACATGGTTTTGGTGCATGGAATCCATTTCATAATTCATGGATTCTTGACACATGGCAACATCTACGCGAATTACTATATCCTTGTAGTTTAGACGATCATTATCCACTAATAATGAGTCACCATCCTCAATAAATTGTAACCCTTACCATTCCCTTTCTATATCCTCTTTTTTACTCCTACACAATTCTTGTGTCTCTAGAATAGATTAATCTTCTACGAGGCATTGTTGAATATGTTCTCATACAAACTCTTGTGTACCTTGAACCTCGACTTCTTCAAAGTCTATCTTGCTCCAAAAATCACTTTTGTACATGTTCTCCCTCTCAAGGAATATGGCATGTATTACCACTATAACATTTTTTTTCTAATGGTTTGTTTCGGTTATATCCCCCATTTCCATAGGGTATCAAATAAAGGTACAGTTTGGGCCACATGGTGAGAGTTTGTTACCTGATGAAGCCTTAATAAATACTTCTCTACCCCACACATGTAAATTCGATAACAAGGATTTTCTTCAACTCTAGAACTCATAAGGAATACCATTTATCGGTCTAGTTTGTACTTGGTTTAGTATGGGTTCCATTGTTTCTAATACACACCCCCAAAAGGATAATTGAAGACTTTCATGAGTCATAATTGATCTCACCAAGTCCAACAAGGTGAATTTCATCCTTTCGCTTCCACCATTCCATTGAGGTATATAAGGTGGAGTGTGTTGGGATAGGATCCCAAAATCACATAAATAATCAATGAAGTATTGATTAAGATATTCCCTACCTCGTTCTTAGCAGAGTTTCATAATAATCTTACCAAGTTGTTTCTCAATTTCATTCTTGTATTCCATGATCTTATCAAAGTAATTCGACTTATGCCTTATTAAGTAGATATATCCATACCTACGAAAATCATTAGTAAATGTTATGAAGTATGAGTACCCACACCTTTCTTCAACTGGAAATCATCCACAGACATCTGTATGAACCAATTCAAGAATCTCTTTAGCCTTTTCATTTTTCCCACCGAATGGGTTTTTTTTCATTTTTCTGTGTAAACATGCATGACATACTGCAAGTTGTTTTAGTTCAATATAATATAAATATCCATCTTTATGTAACATTGTCAATCATTTCACGTTTACCTGACCTACATAGTGATGCCAATGTTGGGTGTGATATAAGTCATGTGAAGTATCTTTGTCCTCGATTTCCATTACTTGGTTTGTGTAATCCGATACATAAATACCGTTGTATAAATGTTCCCCAAAAATAATGATATATTTATAAATAAAGAAACATTCATTTCAAAACATGAAAACAAATCCATATATATCAAGACAGTATATAGAAATTATGTTTTTTGTTATATAAGGATTATAAAAACCACCCTTTAACACCAAGATCTTCCCAGTTGGAAACGTGATTTGGTAGTCCCCGACAGATACAACAGATAGTCTGGCTCCGTTGGATGATTGTAGAATTGTCTCCCCCTGATCAATCGACTTAAATCTTCAGGGTTCCTATATTTGGATACATATTTTATCACCAATAAATATTTCTAATCCCAATTTTGTATAAACAGATAGATTTCATTCGATATCAAAAACACATGAAGCTTCCCCTTGCTTCTTAAGCTAAGTGTCGTTCTTCTTCCAGTGGAACTTTCTTCCATATGCACAAAAAAAGGCCTCATGTTCCTTTTTGTTCCCATTCATCTTCCTTTTCACGGGAGGTTGTGAAGAAGCTTTAGGCATAAATCTCTTCACCCTCCATTTACTATTATTCACTATAAGGAAATAAGTCTTTTAGTGCTTCATATAATTTTCCACATGGAGAATTAGGATAAGAAGATCATATAGAGGCTTCTCAATGATGTTCATATTGAAATTGAGAACAAGGAGAGGGATGGTATGAGGGAGTGATGCAAGAATGCGATCTGTGCCCAGTTTTTCAGGGTGTTTAAACCCTAGAACCTCCAGGCCCTCAAATGTAACCAATGATCATGACTACATGAGGCCTAGCTCGGGCAACTTCTCCAAGAATACTCTAATAGAGTGCCTTAGAGATCTCAAAACATTAATTTCTTTCTCTCTCTTGGTAAATACCAATAAGGTTCTCGAGCATGCGAAAATAATACATGTTTTCATGAGAATTCATGATCTCACTAAACATTGATGATGACATAAAACATTGAACATTGACCACATCATTCATATGTTTCTCATAAACAAGGAAATACCAATCACTTGCCTCTTGGGTAGGAGGATCAGGTAATGAAGATTGTAGCACGTAAGGCTTTTGTTCATGGAGAAGGATAACTCGAAGGCATATAAACCATTCATGGAAGTTTCTGTCAGTGAGGATGTTGTATTTATCTGAATTGATCACAGGGATAGTGAGGTTTATGAGCTTTTCATCTTTATTCTACAAATAAATGTGCAGATCATTACTACTTTATGGATTAAATTTTATGAGAAATAAGAAATTTTATTTAGTCTCCAACTATTCAATCAAGTCACAATGGACCCCACCATTGAACTCAGAATGTCCAGTTTCCATGCTATTCTAGTGTAAAGGATCCATATTCCCTTTCTCATAACCCCAACAAGGTTGTTCAGATATTATAAGGTATTTAGGTAGGCAGGTCTCTTCAAACTACGGGATTGCCGCTCCTGGATCTGTTGAGTGGACTCTGAAATCCTAAAATCATGACTTTGGATTTCCACAACACATACCTCCAATATTACACCATGGCTAGAAATGGATAATACACTTTATATAATATGGAATTTTAACATTAAACCGTTCATAAGTGATTCCTGTATAAAATTATGTGTCCCAACAAGGGTTGGTCAAACACGTAGTTCTTTTGTGTTATTCCCTTAATCATGTAACATACCGATTGTTCGGACGTAATATTTTATTTGAGGGATTATTATCTCTTATGTGTGATTTTCTTATTAATATTATTACACACTTTTTAATATTAAGGGGATATTACTTAAGTGATTAACCGTGTCTTGATAATATTTATGCATATGTTTTGTTTATTTTAGTTCCATATTATATGCTTGTTTAATTAATTAATTATGTGGTTGTGATGAAACATCTATAATGATAATCCATGAAACTAACAGAAATAAAGTAAATGGAATTATCATGATCTTTTATAATGGTTAGTTTATCTAGATATTGATAAACTAACGCTGGCCTAGGGGAAAAACATCTTAAACCTTTTGTGTTTGTGTTTATAGCTTCCATCTGTCCACCTCTATATCTCCTAGGATTGGTTTCATCTTGGTTATAGCTTCAATCGCCTCTACTAGAATGGGAGTTCCGTGTATTATATATTCCTTTTTTTAAAATCATATTTAGTTTATGGGTAAAAGAGGGTTTTACATAAAAGAATCCTCGGGCACGCATGCCCTACATATTAATGAGAAGAAGGCTTCCAGTCCCACAAATTTAATTTACATAAATAAATTAAATGAAACCATCCATATACAACGGTATGGGTCTAGATAATGATTATAAATTCATGCAATGATATTTATGAATAAATAAAACTGGCACTCAATTATTTAATCAATCTTGTTTAAGATAAATCATGCTCGAATCAATTAATTATCTTCTTTAATTAATCATTTCTTTTATCTAAAACAATTTTCTGGATTTCCTTGAGTTTCTCATTCATATTAATTTTAAACAAATAAGTTCATTTAAAATTTTCATTTTATGTAACCTAAACCTTGGAGGTAACCAGGTGAATTAATATTCATAACTACTCAATGAGTAGAAATGAACATTATAGTTATGTAAAATTAAAAACATATATATAAAACACCTATCACGTGTTGTGCCACAACTTTATGCATGCATGATGGTACAAGTCTAAAGGGTTTGTATAATATAATAATAAATTTTAATAAATCTGCATAATTTGGATGAGTACATGCCATGTAGTTCCATCTACATGGTGTGTACATTTTTTTGTCATCCATCTGAAGTACACACCCAGCGAAATGGCATGTAAGTGTACTTCAGAAATCTTCAGAGTACACGGTGTGTCCCGTGGTCCAAACACCGCATAGTTCCCTGTTACACAGTCTCCAACTGAGAATGTTGTGTATTGGGTACATGGTCTAACACTAAATCGAAGGGACTACATGCCGTGTCCATTGGGCCACATGGCGTGTAATCTGGAAACTGCAAGCCACCTATTCTAGGACAAAACACAGAGTCATTAAGACATAGGTAAACTCCAATGGCTCGGCTTGGTTTGGTGGACCAGACCCAATGTATTGAACCTTGACTACATGACATGCACCACCGAATACATGATATGTGTTCTGGTTTTGTATGACCATAATCCTTTGGCACCTCCAGATGAGATCCTCTATATTATTTTAATCAAAACTAAAAGAAAAGAGTTTTTTGTAAGGTGTACAAGTAATGAAAGAGGAGGAAAAAATCTTAAGATTCATATTTGTTGAATGATTAATTTGAATTGAATCAACTAAATTATTAAATGCATAAACCATAAACGAAATATTCAAATAATTATATACTATGATGTAACACCTCTGATACCGATTGTAGGATCTGGGCGCAATAGAAGCGTGGTTGGGATGACACCCAATATAGATTTTTTTCATGATCAATGACTATTATGGGATAAATACAGTGATGAATGATAGTCTCCATGGAATATAATAAAATATTTTGATAAATAATAATGTTTCCTGAAACCTTTATCGAGGATCATTAACATCATGGTTATAATTAATATAATAAATTTAATAATGAAAATAATACCAAGATCTTTGGTATTTTATTCATTGATGATGTTTATCATTTGGAATGACACATTAGGATTATCTAATTGCACTTGTAAGTATCCAAACTAAAATCCCTCTAGCGGTGATCGACACATGTTCTGATGGCCTCCAATTGACAGTACTCGCTCTCGGAGTGCTAGTGTGGTGAAGCGATTGTATTGTGTCTGTCATTCTTGATCACTAATTATTTGGTCTTGAAGATCTTTTATCATTCATAGGAGAGAAGACAAGAGGATTTGGTAGAGAAATTGTTTTGCTCAACAATTCACAATTCACCAAGTGTGTGGTGTGGTGTATGGCACAGTAGGATAACTTGTCTATTTATATACATGGAATTTCAGTTACAATTTTTAATTGCATTACAATAACTAAATACATCGATGACCACATTGAAAACCCATGACCATACTAATAATAATACCGCATCATTATTCGTGGTGTGAAAACTAGGGAAAAACAGAATTATAAAATAAAATTCCACATCACAAAGTAATAACATCATCATTATTAATTTAAATTCTTCAAAATAGTTAAATAATTATTAACCATGTTTCAAATAATTATTCTACTACCTGAGCGAACATGGTCCGATCAAAATCCACTTCCATTTATTGAACTCCTGAATAAATAAAACAATAATTTATTCTCTTAAATAAATATTTAATTTACAAACTACTAAATAAATATTTATTAAATGTTTAATAAAATAAATAAATATATTTTATTTAATTTATGAAATCATTTTAAATTAAAAAATATATTCCATAGTCATAAGAATAATTTTTATTTCAATAATTAAATTTAAATAGAATTTAACATGGACCACCAAAGACACATATTGTGTGACCCTCAAGGATTCTTTCTGATAGGCATTAGGAGGGTTTTCTAAAAGTCCAAGAGTACTATCTAGCAACATGTCTAGGACCCCAAGAGAAAGATAATAATGTCGCAACAACGACATCGACATAAAAATGATCACTATATAATATAATACTTTTTTTCATAATATATCATCTTGCAGGTTTCATTATTGTGTCATCCAATTTTATGGTTGAAATGTAGTTCTTTGAGTTCCTTAAATAAACACCTCGTTACACCATGACAATGAAATTTCACACGAAAGTTCTATTTCAATAAAAGTGGATATATATCAACTTTCATAAATGGAACGGAAAAATATGTCCTTGACCTATCAATTAATAACATGCCACTTGTGACACACCCAACAACCCTACTTCCCTCCAACTTCCTTTTTGACGATTTTCATCAGTAAATCCAATTGTGTAATTTGTGACATGTATTAATGATAATATTAATGTATAAGGATCATTACACACACTCATATATAGAAATATCTGATGACACCAAAACATGATGAATTCCTACTGGCAGGCTTGTTCTCATAAACTTCTATCAGAGAGATTACCAAGTGCTTACTTAATGAGAGGAAATATAAAATGCTTATGAGTACTCAAACCTAACAGTCTACATGCTATGTGTACAAACATAGTATTACATCCATCCAAAAAACTATGTTATAAGAATATTTTTGTAGCATTTCATGGTTCTCATCATTGTGGGGAACTGCCACATCCTTTTGAATGCAACAAATACTCATAGACATTATTACAGCACATTCAAAAATAACAATGAACAATTTGTAATAATACATATATATCCATGTAAAAAAGTAAAACCAGTTGGTTCTTGGACACCAACCCTTTCACGAGAAACAATAGGGGAACACAACCCCTAGTATAGTGTCCTAAAATCATCAATGTTTAGTTATTATTTTATGGTATATGCTTCTCTAATGAAATAGGCCTTGACCCTTGTTATACAACTGGCATACTAACCCCAGTATGCAAACCTGGATACGTTGAATTCCCTTTGTGCACAATTCACATTTCAAAAGTCACACATATCACCAATTTCACATACACAAAACAGGAATAACGAATACACATGTAAAAAAATTATCATTAAAAAATTACTTTTAAATTTAAATTCACACCAAATCAATTATAGAACATGCATTACCCCACATTAATAATTTATAGAATTCATATTTAAAGAACAACATACAATAACACATAAAACATATCAATTCCTTTTAAATAACATATTTTAACACATCCGAACCTCAAATCCCTTTGAAAACACATTTAATTAAATTTACATGATACATAGAACACATTCAAGATGAAATTTAAGCATACGAAAATCTTATAATAATGATAAAACATTTAATCGCTTACATCAAGCATACAAACTATTATAATCTAGTGGAAAAATACAACAACACCACTAGGTGACCCAATAAAGGAATGATCAAACCAAAAAAATCATGATTAAACCCAATGAATAAAGGTTCATCGCATTTTAAGGAAACCAACCTACTGTTGAATGAAAAACTTAATTAAGAGTAAATAATAACCCAAGAAGATGTAAGAAATTCCAAGTGAAATGACATAAATTATGATTATTTTAAGATCCAATCCCAAATACCACAAAATAATAGAGTTCGTGGGGGTCCAAGAGGGAATATAGGAATATAATCGGGATAAAAATCCCACATGGATCAAATTATGGGTGGGATGGGTGTAAAATCATGGTAGGGTAGAATATTAAAAATTAAATTTTTATGAGTAGAACAGGACGCATCATTAGCCCACATGGTTTGGAAAACTGTGCGAATATTATCCGGCCTCTTTAGTATAATAATAAATTTTAGTCACAATTTATTGATGGAATCCATATGCTAGTGTGGATAACCATGTGGCCAAGATAGATCCACTGTTGGGTGTTCATGGATTCCCTTGGGCTGGAGTACGGTTTCCCCTAAACATGAACCATCTATGTACCACCTTCTGCTGAGCCAAAAAATAAACTATTTTCTCCAAAACACCATAGAAAACTAAATTGGTAAATAAAATAAAAAATAAATAACTCAATATAAAATAACAAATGTGAAATCTATGGTAAGGTATTCTCATCTAACATTTATTTCTGCGAGATAGAAGAAAATATTTACACTTGATTATTTCATACATTTTATATAATAAACATGAATTGATTTTGTGATTATTATTTTGAATTTTATATGTTTACATATACATATATGGTTATAATTTACATGAGTATTATGATTAAAATTATACCAAAGTATAAAATTGTTTTGTGCTATGATATCTTTATATATCATGATTGGTCATGATTATGTTTTTTATGGTGGATTCATATAATATAACTCTCTAGGAAATCATTAATATTATTATACTTGTATTATTTAATTAATGTAAATTGTATTCCTTTCAATATTTTCACTTTAATTATTCCACTTACCAAAATAATTTTAAGGAAAAATAACCTTTATTTCACTCTTATGTTGAAAATAATTTTATATCCATGTCCATGTTTGTGGAAAAAATTATATTATTTTTTTCAATATTATATAAATATTTTTAGTGTTATTTTTTCCCATTATAATAATCTCAAAATAAATAATGGCTAAAAATGAAAAGTCTTATATTTTTCTGAATGAGATAAATTGATTTTTTTTAGAAAATATGAAAGGAATCATTGTTTTAATGTTTGTGGCATGGTATGATTTTCCTACTATAATTATTGTTTAATAATATAAATCAACTCTTAATGTTTTTAGTGATTTATTTAGAAAATTTTGTTTCCAACCATATATATGATTTTTCTCTAATTTAAAAATTTATTTTTTGAGTTGAAAGGTCATTTTCCTCAATTCAATTATAAATATATTTTAATGAAATATTTATTCATAAAAAACCATGATTATAAAAATGATATAGTGTTGGTGTAATCCAATGATACAATCTGTATTCTATATTTGGTTGGTTTATGATTATGATACATGTGTATTTTTCAATGGTTAATACTTTCAGGAACTAATTATATGATTATGAAACCCTTTTCTTTAATGAGAATTATGTTTAGATGAAATATTTATAGAATTTAATCCTTTTCTTATGGTTTATAAAACAATAAATTGACTAAATGATTATGAAACCCATTTCTTTTATATCGGTTATTATATGATTAATTTTTTAGGACACCTATTTATTTTCATGGGTTATAACATGATGGATGTTTTATTATCCTATAGAAGAAAAATTTATGAATATAATTATGTGATGGGTGGGAATGGATTTATTTCTCCCTCCAATTCACTAGTTACTGAATGATAAATAATGTGATAAATTAAATGAGTATGGGGAGTGAATGTTGTTCAGTATGGGACATTTTCTACAATAATAGTCAGAGAGTGAACCTTGAAAACTATGATAGTTTGGGAACTCAACCTAATCAACTATGATAGCATTTGGTGAGATCCATGAAAACTAAAATTATTTATAGAGTAAACCTTATCAACTGTTATTGTCTTAGAAAAATCCAAAAATGACAATGAAATTATTTACACTGCTTATGTGAATGCCACAAACTCATGGATTACAAAAATGTTGTGCTCTTATAGATCAGGTTATTTCATTATATTAGGATTCATGTGTTATAAACTACTAATATTTACACCGTGAATTGAGATCATGATTAATGATATTTAGGGTACGGTTTTTTGAATGTTATGCTCATGTTATCATACCATTATTCTCCCCATATATTGATATATCTATTTTTTCGTTAATAAGAATTGGAGATCACCCATTATTATGTTTCCTTTCCCCATGGTATAAAGAAAGTAAAAAAGTATGAATAATTTATGATTATGGATGGTTTTGAAGATCAAATTTATAGATCATGTAGTTCACTAATAAATCAGATATTTATATAATCATGTTTCCAATCGAATTTGAACTACATGATTTGGGAATGAATAATTTTGTTAGGAGATGAATATTTATTTAAAAGGATGAATTATCTAGGTATGAATATTATTGTTATGTATAGTTATATTCATCAATAATTTTTTAATTTTAAATTCTTTTATAGTGGCCCTTCTAATCCCAAAAAGGATTATTTTTTATCAACATAATTTTGTTAATATATGCTTTGAGTGTTAGATTCTAGGTTAATTCAATTCCAGTCAAAATAAGTCACAAATTAACAACATATATATTCATTTCCATTATCATCCTCCATTTATTAAATTTATTGGAATTTAAATTGGTCAATATACCAGTTTAAAATTTTAAATTTATTTAAAATAATAGATTCGCGTCACATAAACCCCACATTTTTTATTCATGAGAAATATAAAAATGTGATAAAATAGTATTCAATTGTAGTAACGCAATGCCTCATATGATTATATAAATAAGATAATTTTTATTATAGTTCCATTTTAGAGTGAAATTCTATTCTTCTATGTCTCCCTTAGACAATTTTAACTAGTCACTAGCCTTAAAGATAATATGCAAGAGTTGATATTTTATTGGTATTTATGACAAATTTAAAATAAGAAAATAATAATAAAATTTGTAAATAATAATAAATAATACCGTGAAATTAATATTAGTTTACTTATTCATAATAATATATTTTGAATCCAAGATGCACACATTTTATATAACTGTATAAAATAATGTTGAAAAAATATAAAAAAATACATTCAATAAATAAGAAGTCATGTTTCATTTTACCTGCTATAAATATCATTATTATATAATACAAAATATTTTAAAATAAAAAACTAGGTATGTATCATGTAATTTCTATAACATCACATGAAAATTAAAATACAGTTTTAGTGTTTAAAATAATTAAATTTATTTGAGATTAATAATGTAAATTTTTAATTTGAAAATTAATCTTTTTTATTTAATTGTTACCAGACTTATATTATATCAATAAAAATATATATATTGTCATAATTAATGTTACATTATTAAATTAATATTTATTATTTAATCATTATATTAATATGAATTTTTAATCTAAAAATAACATGAATATAATTTGTTAAATCATCAAAAAATAGTTACCACATTCTCTCAAAACATTGAATGTTATATCATAAGAATGGGTAAAATTATCATTTTATTTTAATAATATTTATAATTAATTTTATTTTTTTAATATATAAATTAAATTTGAAGAAATTATTTAATGGGTAATTATTTTATTTTTGATATTAATAAAATTGTGTTTTTGAATAATGAAATTCAATATCAATATATTGAATTAAAAATTAGTTATAATTGATTAATTTTTGGTAAATATTAATTCTATAAATATTATTTTGTAAATATACGAGTCAGGTTCCAACCAATGAAACATTTTTCACTAATATACTTTCATATAATTAGAATTTATCCATCTCACAAAACCACATTACACAAAATTCCCTTTACCCAACAAACCATTAAACATTCCTTATATATAACAAAAAAATCCAATGAAATAAATATATTCTATCGAAAAAATTTATAAATATTATTTATATATCAGTATAAATCATATTGATTTCTAATTTTAATTTTGAGAAGTTCATTTATTTTTAAGAGTTTAATTCTATGAAAGTATGTTTGGTGAAGTAATTGTTCAATTCATTTCACTCTCTCTAACTACAATTTCAATTTTATTTTCCTTTTTTATTAATCATAGACCATCATAATATCATTTTAATTTTTTATTGTATATCCAATATATTATTTTTCCTCTTATTAATCAATTACATGTTTTTTAAATTTAAATTTTATCTTCTCTTACAAATTTTAAACACATTTCTCATTGTATCCAAATGAATTTCAATGTAGAGGGTTGTTTGAGAATCATAACAAATAGTTAATTGTAATAACCAAATATTACTATGATTTATTTATTTTAAAATAATTTTTTTATTCAATATCTTTAGTTTCATGCCACAGTAATTTTAAATGAATTTTGAAACACTATTAGTATAACATTGATTTTAAATTTTTGGGAATTACTATTAATAAAAAATTTCTAAAATCAATTTAAATATCAATCTAAATCTGATTGTGTGGGAATTTTAATAAAATATTGTTAAACAACATTAGTAAAATAACATTATTCATTAAAAATACGTTTTCATCAAAAAATAGTTTGTAATATATTTATGAATGAATATCAATTATTAAATGTTATAGAAAATGGATTTGAATTTTTTTTCATTTTTGACTTCATCCAGTTAAAATTAAATAGACTTTTTATATGAAAACATATAATTTTATGGAAGAGAGAAAATAATTTTTTAAATTTAAAACTGTATATTCATTTTATGTATTTATTAGGTAATATTATTTTTAGATTAGTTGTAAATTTAAATTTTTTCATTTTAATTTAAAATAATCACATTATGATTTTTGAATATGATTTTATACATGAATATTTTTTAAATAAATTAAATATTTAAAAGTTCAATTTTCCAAAAATATATTTTTGATGTTGTTTTACATGTTTTTATTTAATTTATAATCTCAAATTTCTATGTTTCTAATTTAGAAAAATAGATTTCAAATTTGAATTATGAATTTCCAAATTTATTGAATTTTATCCCTGTATTTTTTACCTACATGAATAGTAACCAAAGAACATTTTGTTACAATAGTTAAGGGTAATCATTGAATTTTTTTAAAAAATAAAAATATTATTACTTAAAAAAGAACCTAACTGATTGAAAAATTTTACTGGAAGAATATAATTTGACCCTTAAGACATATTTATTGCAATTATGGGGTTTAATGAACACTTGTGCATGAAAAAGACATATATAATATATAAATAAATTAAAGTCAGAAAATGTAACATTCTTTGACGTAAGTCTACCTTAAATGTCCACATGTAGAAAATAATATTTTATAAATGAGATTAAATATAAATTGGTAACTCAATAAATATATTTTTTATGTGAAATATTTATTTTTTGGATTTTTAGGCCACTTAGATGATATTATTATATTTATTATATTTTATTTAATAATAATTTAAGGTTCTCACATTAATACATTAAATTATATATAATTTTTAAAAAATTGTAGACAAAATTTATATACGACTATAAATACTATTATTAACATTTATAAGATTTAACTTTAGTATGGTATTTTAATTTTTTTTAGGAAAGATATAGGTATATTAAATAAATACACAACAATGATGTATTAATTATTTAATTAATAGAAATAATAAAATGCCACTAATTTTTTTAAAATAAATATGTTTTAATATATTTATTTTGATCGAGGAATTTTATTTACATCCATGACCAATTAAGGATATTATTAATTTTTTTTCAATGTTATATTTTTATACAGATATTTTAGAAGTCCATGTACCGAATAGCGATAGAATTGACAGAAGTGATATGTTAGAAAAATATATAATATTAAATTATTTGAAAAACATAAATCATATTTCAATATATAAAGACATTAATATACGTTCTAAAAAATAGTATTCTATTCATTTATAAAAAAATTTACATCAAATAAGTAAAAAACAATTTAATAATGTTATATTTGTAACCTTATATAAAAATATATTAGTAAACTAAGAGTTAACCAAAATGGTAATTTTAAAAAAATAATAAAACAAGTATAATATATATTTCTTGGTGGAATTAATAAACTATACAATATTATATTTAAATTAATAGAATTTGGTGGTATTTTTATTATGATTGATGTTATTATAAATTAAAAATTTATGAAATTTGAATAGTTCATGTCAACTAAAAAATAAAAGGAAACCTCCTCTCTCAGTTCTTCACATCACATTGAACATTCTATATAGACCATAACCTCTATGTTTCCAATATAAACGTCCCTATACACATTCTAGAGGATCTTATCTTCTTAAAATACCGTGCATTGTGTCCCTAAAATGAAATTTTTAGGAAGGTCACCAAAGAAGAGGTAATCCTCAATACCAACCCATTCAAGATTATATCATCATATACTCCCAATTAGTTTGTTGTTTAAATTATAAAATAATAACTCATTTATAACATTTTATTTTATATGTTAACATTTTTTATTAATGAACCATATTATTTCTTTTATACATCTTACAAAAAAATATCATCATGCGTGCGTTATTATGACATACCGTCTCCACATTGTGGTGTAATGTGTTTTTCATCACCAATTTATTTGGAAGTTTATAATGATTGAAATTATATATATATATATATATAATTATATAATATAATATTAAAAATTTACTTTTCTGGGAAATTTAAATAACATCCTTTTCCATACCATTTCACAATTAAGCTGATTATGAAATCCGTAATTCATATGTACAACATATTGTCTACACGATATGATGTGATTCATTTTATATGTTCAACAATAAATAATTATTTTATAAATGTATATATTGAATAAATATGATATATATTACCTTAATATATTACTTTATATTACTAAACTATATCCTATTCAGGATAACGAGGACTTATACGACAGAACATGCATATGAAAACAAACCAGTTAAAACCTAATAAAAGGATAATAATAAAATATTATTAAAAAGGTGGTGATAAGATGATATATGAGAATCATATATAATATAAAAAATATTTGTTTTTTTATAAATTAAGGACATTATATAAACCATTTTACAGGTGGTTTGTATACATACAATAGTCATAAGACCTAAGGTATGGGTTAATCTCACAATCTCATAATTATTCAGGATTTTTTATATATATGTTTCTTCTGGAGATTATTTATCATCCACATCCATATTTCTTAAAAATTTTATAAAATTTGTTTTACAATTCATCCAAATATTTTTTATTTAATTTTTACACATTTTTGAATTTTTTGAAAATTGTTTAAAAGGAATAATTGGTTAATTTTACATACGAGGTACTTTGTGAGATTTCTAAAAAAATCATGCATTGAATTATATTTTAACATATATGAAATAAAAGGATATTTCTTCTTTTATGACTTGTTAATTCCTTGAATATTACCTTTAAACATTTCTAGGTTCTTTTCAAAGAAAATGTTTTCCTTTTGAAATTTAATGAAATTTTATGGAAAGATGTCATTTTCAGAACAGAAAGGTTATTTTTTCCAAAAATGAATTTCAAGTTAACTTTATAAATTAATTTCCATAACCAATAACATTATTTCATGTAACATATGATTTAATACCGTTTTGTTCAAGGAAATTACGTCTATTATTTCAATGGGTGGTTTATGTTTATTATTGAATGATATTTATTAAACCCATTTCTTTTACACTAGTAATGATATTATGGAATGATGTTTCTGAAAACCATTTATTTTTATGGGTTCTGATATGATGACTGATTTATGTTCTTCTGACACACATAATTATGGTTTCATTATGTGATGGGTGGGAACTATATCTCTCTCCAATGCATTTTCTAATGATGTATATCTCATGATATATACATGAATGGAATGATGGGTGAACTCATTTTAGTAATATATGGTAATAATGGGGATTTAATTCAGTTTAGTAATGTACTTTGTCCAATATAATGGTATGGGAAATGAGCCTTGAATAATATAGAAATGATTTTCTCTACTTTTATGTATGTCAAAATTCTATGTATTATGTTATGATCTCTTTGAATATATTCCTTTATTATTTATTAACATATATAATTATTGCCGTGATATGATATCATGATCTTTGATATGTAGGATATTATTTTCAAATTTTTTATTTTCATATATCTTATGATTATGATACGGTTGTTATATAGCTTATTTACCCTTACTGCGCATCTATCCTCACCCTTTATTATGTTTATTTTCTTTTGGATGTGAAGAAAATTATTAATTAATATGTTTCAAAGGGGTCCTAGAAGAGGAGGAATATGTGGGAGATGATGTAGATGTTTTATAAATTAGTTTTTTTGTGATTCTGTGTAACTAAATATAATAAACCTATACAGTTGTTTCTTGGTTTTGTAATGTTATGTAATGAATATTCTTATATTTAGTTGTAATATCTATGTATATAATGTATGGATTCTTATAGTTGCTATCATAGTAGGATTTAGATATCCTTTGGATTCTACAATGATAAAACCTTAGTAAGAAACCTAGGGATAAGTCTACGTATTGGACACAATCCTAGAGTTTTGTATTAATCATGAATAACCTAGGATGAAACCTATGTTTTCCTAATTTTAAATTTTATATGTAATTTCTCATTATTATGTTCTTATACCTCTATTATTATTGTTTCCCACAATATGTTTTTTATTGTATTCATTGGATAGAGCACGAAGGAACCATGTTAAATCATGATGTTAAGGGTAATGTAACAATTGTCCTCTTATAAAATCAATTTATAAGAGTTGGGATGAAAAATATTATTTCTATTATAAAATAATTTCTCATGAAATGAATTATTTGGGACATAAAAATGTGCAAAGTAGAGATTTATTTTCATTATAGTTCATCATGAGGTAGAATCCATCATCATCAATTGGAAATTTTGATCCACAAGTGGCTGAAAAAAATATTAGTACCACCAAAAATATATTTTTAGTTGAACCATGTTCAGAACATGAAAATGTATTTTAGATGTATATCATTTGGAAGGTGGAGAAAATAAATAGTGGAATACTACCAGGATTATGAGGTAATTATATTAAATTGAATCTATATAATAGGATTAGTTCAAGAAATTATGTTTAAGTAAGTACATTATTTTCATTCCTCGAATGATGATGGAGAAAGAGTTCCTTGACATAAGAAAAAGTATGATAAATCTATTTGTATCTACATATAAAATATTACAAGATATTGAAAATTCACTTATGAAATTATCATCCATCATGAATGTAAGGTTGGTCAATTAATAAGAGGATGAAAACCATGCAACCAAAAGGAATTATCCATAAGAAACATTAAAAGTTATGAGTAAATTTTTCAATGATATCTCAAGGATGAAATGTATATTAGAGTTACCCATAAATTCTATAAATTAAGTAAAAAGAGAAAAATGGGATTCCATAGAAAATATAAAGAAAATTACTGAATTTAATATGATCTTTAATATATTTTCAATGTGTATAAAAGAACATGGTGAAAATTTTATTATTGTAAATTATAATTTTTTATAGTTGGGAAAGAATATCATATGTAAATTAACAATAGAAGTGATGAGGAACATATTATTAATGATGCTAATATAGAAAAGGATACACAGAATTCACCTCACATGATTCATTGCATAAAATGAATGAAACATGGGAATTATGATAATCAATTACAATATCTATCTTTTATTGATAATGATCGAACTTAGAATACTCTTAAGGTTAATGATATAGAAAAGTCACATGTGATCAGTACTAGAGATGTGGATAATGGAAATGATTTGGTGAAGGGAACACTTTCAATCCAATCTAAGGTGGGTAATTATGTATTTGAATATAGAACCACCCACTCTTATATTTATAAATAATTTTCTATGGGTATTTCTATATGACCTCAACAATTTAATGTTAAGAAAACTTTTAAATCTACAAGTTGGATAATGGTCATGTAACCAGTTTATAATTATTATTTGGTTGATGTATATGGGAAGGTGAATCCTGAAAATCAAGTGATCCTTTATTTTGTTTATTTTAGTGTTATTCTTAGAATTAATTGGATTTCACTCTACCGATCTTATATAAATTTCTGAGGAATGGACGTCACAATTAATATTATGAATGAATATGTGATCCTTTTTTAATGCAAGTATAATTATCATCATCCAATTGTAATTAGTTGTATCATGTGGAACATTATTCTAATAAACAATGTTTACATATCTATAATGGTTGGGAGAGACTCATCATTAAGGAAACACCAATATTATGGGATATTATAAAGGTTTTTCTTGAAGAATTTACAGGTTTCCTTCCAAATTGTCAAGTTGATTTTTCAGTAGAACTCATACCAACTTTTATGACTATTTAAAAGCATCATTATAGGATTTCCTCCATTGAGTTTGAATAATTGATTGATAATATCCCATATAATATTGATAATGGATTCATAAACCCTATAGTTTCACTTTGGGGTGAACATATTCTATTTTAAATAATAATGATGGATCAATGAGATTCTAAATTGATTATGATGAAAATTACCAGATTAATATCAAGAATAAATATCATATCCTTTGTATCGATGAATTTTTTTATCGTGGAAATGGAGATAAATAATATTCATTGAATGATCACTATTTTATATATCATCGTATGAGGCTCTAGAAAATTGATATACCCAAAACATAATTCCAAACAATCAATAGACCCAATGAGTTTATAGTGATTTATTTTGGTCTTACTAATTCACCTAAAATCTTCTAGGAATTATTGATTATAGTATTTGGATACTATATTGATCAGTTTACTCTAGTATTTAAAGATCATACTCTTGCGTATTCAATGAGGAATGAAGAAATTGAAGATTAATTTTTGGTTCTACTAAATACACTACTAATTGAGAACTATTATGAAAAATTTACCAAGTGTGAATTTTGGAATAAGGATGTTTCATTTTTGGGTCACATAATCTGAATAGAGGTAATATTTTTAATCTATCAATGATGGATGTAATGTAAAATCATCTTTCACCAACAACTGTGATTGTGATTTATAGTTTTATTAGTTTGGTATGATATTATCAACATTATGGGATAGGGATCTCAAAATTATCTTATCCACTCACCATGATGACTAAGGAAGGAATTATGTTTATATGGATATAGGAATATGAAGATAATTTAAAGGAACTTAAAAACAGATAGTTAGTGCACTTGTGCTCAAACTACCCTCTGGTGGAGAAATGTAAGTGATTTATAAATATTTATCAAATTATGTGTCAGAAAGTGTCTTCATTAAAAATGATATAGGGGAAACTTATAATTCACAAAAATTCAGAATCCATGGGAAATTTTAAACAAATTATTATTTGTAGTTTGTTGTGGAAATTAATTATTAAAGATATAGAGGAATTATCTTTATGGATAAAGGTGTGACATATTTGGTAATTATAAAAAATTAATGTAAATTTTCACTCAATAGAAGATAAATATGATCCAATGAATATTTTTGTAGTTGATTAAATATTTCTTCTTCTTAAAATATTACCACCATATGAAAATGAACAAGGTGGAGGATACATTATATCGAATAGACCATGCTAGACTATATATAAGATAAGTATAAATAATGATATAATATATATGTATTTGTAATCGATAGATATGAATATATTGGAGAAATGGGAGAAATATTATCAAGATCTAATGAATATTAAACCATCAATAAAAGTGATGAGTGAGGAAGTGAAAAATCCATGTATAATGCTATATTATAAGGTGAAAAATGTTCCAAAGTTCAACATTGATTGTGATGGAATAATATGGTTCAAGAACAATGTTTGTAATCATCTCATACCATAATTAATGAATGATTTGTTGGATGGGTTTCATAGTTCATCATTATCTATCCATCGTGGAATCCCAATGATCTATAGGTAACTGAAATATTATTACTAGTGGGATGTAATGAAAAAACTTATTGATGATTATTTTTCACGGTGCTTGGTTTGTAAGCTAGTTATGGCTAAGAGACAGAAGTCTGAGTGGATGTTACAACAATTAACCATATAATAATAGAAATGGGAAACACAACCATATATTTTTTCCTTGAACATATAAGAAAATATAAATGAAATAATTATATATGAGTTATACTTTATTTACTTATAAATTCATTACACTTTATTTCTACCAGATAATACTTCTATCCTGATCATATTTTATGAATATACATTAAGGAAGTGGTGAGATTACATCGAGTACCAAATTCTATTATATCTGTTTGGGATTCGAGGTTGAACTCGATGATTTGGAGATTTTTTGTCATGATTTTGATAAAGAGTAATGTTTTAAAAATTATTATAATCCCTTAAATGATGATCATACAGAGAGGGAAATTCGAAATCCAAAATCATGGTTATGATATTTCTCTGTGGTTCTCAAAGGTGGCTGGGATCAACTCATAACATTGTTATAATTTTCATACAATATTATCTTTCACTACTAAATTTATATGGATATTATGAATCAATAGATTTTAAGGATTGTAGAAATAAAATATATAGAAATTATTATGGGAAAACAAGATATTGGGACTTCATCTAGTTTAGGAAATGGAAAATAATGTTAGATCTATTCAAAAAAGTAAGAGAATCATAGAGTTGAAGCATTAATTATGATGACAATTAGAGATATGACATAGAGATTGATGTGGGTGAAAATTTATTTATATGAATATATTCTTATAATATAGCAATGAGCATTGGAACAAAGTTCAATCTATGCCATAGGTATATCCGTCCTTTAGAAATTCTGGAACATATTTTCAAGTTTTCTTATCAATTTACACTTCCACCAAATCTCCCTCAAGTTCATATTGTGTTCCATGTATCTATCCTGATATTTTACATACATAATCCTTCACATATAAAAAATCAAATTTTATAACACTATAGATAACATATTATTAAATTGAATAGCCAATAGAGATTTTGGATCGTAAAGAAACAGTTATATGAAACATGACTAGTCACTTAGTTAATGGTTTAAGGTGGGACCCAAATTTGATGAAGCTATCTAGGAACATGATGATGTGATGAGGAATAGGAATCCACATAATTTTTTATCCATGTTAAAAATATTGAGTGTGAATTTCATTTTCAATGTGGTATAATTGATCATGTGCATATTTTTATGAAATATTTATCTATAAATATGTTTAAAATTTCAATTTATTAGTTCACAAAACCATGAGTATAAACGAACCATGAGATAATATTAGCATAAACAAGACTCTAAATTCTAGGAATAAATATGAATAATTGATTTATTAAATAAATTAAATTATCCAACTCAATATGATTGTATTGATATGTTCTTTGAAAAAATTCATATCATTTTAGTAAAATGAAATTATTCTTAAAAAATATTCATTTTTTTAAAATTCGTTTTTATAATATTTAAAAATGAATATTTATTTTCAGTTGTTATATAAAATATATTTCACAAGATTAGCTTATCTTTTGAATCTGTCATGTCTATATTATCTTGAAATTATTTGTTATTAATGTATTTATTTTTTTAGATTACTGAAAATAAAACTTTTATTTGAAGAATATATTTTCATTTAATGTCAATATCATGTTAAATTATGTTTTGGATTAGTTTTATATTTTTTCAGTTAAATTTCATATATTATAATTCAGTAATTGTTTTTTAAAGGATATAATACATAATTTTTTTAAATAAATATTTTTTTTAAGGCCATTTTTTCAAAAAACACTTTTTCCAAGTGTTTTACCTCTGTAAATTTAAATAAAATAATTAAACATCTATGATTTCAAATTTTAAAAATGTATGAAAATGATTGGATTAAATTCTATGAATTTATCAAATTGGTTAATTTTTTTAATCCAATATGAATAGTAACCTAGGTAATTATTATTACCATGGTATAGGGTAATGTCTATAATTATAATTACTAATAAAATAATAAGGACTATGAAATGACCATAACACATGACCATAAATTTATTTGAAAAATAAAATTATACTGATAAAAAATGAGGTTTTATGTTACGTTTTTTAGTGGACAATTATCCATGAAAATAACATCAATACTATTTATATCATATAATTTCAAAAAATGTCCCTTTCTTTGTCCTAAATATCACTTATGTGTGCACATTGGAAAAAGGTATGTTATAAATGAATATAATTGTAAATTTGTATAATAAAATAAATAATTTTATGATAATTTATTTGGGACAGTTGGATGAGATTATGATTCTTATAATAGTTTATTTAATTAAAAATTAATAATGTCACCTTAATTTTTAACATACTATAACATTTTTATGACAGGGTTAATCATTATATATACTTTTCCATGACTTTTATCATAAAATATATAGGAATTATATTATTCATATATTTTAAATTTCAATTTTTATAAAACATTTAATTATACTAAATAATTACACATCACTAAGGTAGTAATTATTTTATTAATAGAAGTATCAATGAATTGCTATAAAAAATATTAAAATATATAAAATTTTAGTCTATTAACACGATCAATGAATTTTATATATTACCTTGAACACTTAGTGAAATAAATAAAATATTTTTTCAATGATAAATTGTTATCCTCCTATATTAAAAGTTCAGGTAATGAATACTATGAAAATTGACACTATTGATATTATATTAAATTAATATATTATTAAATTATATAAAAAAATAAAAAATTCTAAAAAATATAAAAAATTAATATGTTTTAAAATTTAATTAATTTTATATTTATGATTTATTTGAAATAGCATAGATAAAAATTAAAACCATTTTAATATTGATAAAATTGTTAATTTGTTAAACATAAACAGGTTAACTAAGGGTTAACCAAAATGATAATGTAGTAAATAAAACCAAACCATCCCTAAAATAAATTATTTTATGATGTTTAACACTTATATCATCATATAATATAATAAATGTTCCTATTAATGTATTTTTTAGTGAATTAATTTATTATAAATTAATATTAATGAAATTTAAAAAGTGTTGCTCGCCTCAATTACTAATGGAGACCTCATCCTTCACTACTTCACTTCACATTGAGACTTAAATATTTACCATTAACTACCAATTTCTCTTAAAAAAATTATACACATTATAGTGGTTCTTTTCTTCCTAAATGGACAACATCACTGTCTCTATGAAGATATTTAAAGGATGTTTTCTGAAGAAGAGGTGATCGTCTTTACCAAATCTTTCAAGATTATTTCTATATCTACTTTATCTTCATGTGTTTTTTAAATTCTCATGTAATACCACAGTGTCACATGTATGATAATATTTTTTTATTATTATGGAAGAACCATATACAAATTTTATCTATGCTGTGGAAAACCAAATCATCAAACATGCATGCGTAAGAATTACAGTCTCAATGCCATGATTTAATTTGTTTTTCATTGCCACTTTATTTGGATGGGTATAATGATTTGTATAATATTTCATTATTTATATAATTACAAAATTATATGGATTATATAAGTTAATATACCATCCTTATGCATACCAATTCACAGTTAAGGGATTGATACCATCTCTCGTGCGCACATATGAACTACTGTCTCCACAACACCATGTGAATCATTTTCCAGGTGCACCATTAAATAATGATTATATAATATTTTATTATGAATTAATATGATATATATTACCTTAATATAAATTTATATAAGATATAAATATATTTTTTTACAATAAATGATTCATATAGAACAAAACATCTAAAGGAAAATGAAGTAATTAATAGTCGATAGAAGGATAATAATGAAATATTATTAACAAATCAGTGATCATATGATATAATAGGATGATATATAATAGCATAAATATAAATATGACTAGTTATAGACTAACATCATTACATAAAACATTTTATAGGAGGATTACATATGGAAAAAGAAAATAACTCCTAATGTAAGAGTTAATTTCACAATCTCATTATTATTCAGGATTGTTTATATATAAAAATATGAAAGGGAATATTTATCATCCATGTCTTTATTTCTTAAAAAAATCAAAAATATTTTAACCATTTTTAATATTTTATTAAATTAATTTATACAAATGTTTCAATTTTTATTATATAATGCGAATGGAATGTTTTTCCAAATGAGGTACTTTGTGAGATTTTTTGAAAAAGAATATACAGAATGTTTTGTAAATTATACTACATGAACAATTTTTCTTTTTTCATGAAGCCTTAATTATTTGAAGCATCCCACATGATATTAAAATTTTTTTATAAAATAAAATGTTTTTCTTAATTTTGGTTCATTTTATGGAAAAAAGTTTTTTCAAAGAAGACAGGATAATTTCATGAAAATTTATTTTCATGGGATCTGTTAAAATTATATTCCATTTGTGATAAAATTATTTAAGGTAAATTATTTTTAATTAGGGATATTTTTCAAAGTTATTATCCCTATTTTCTCTATGTTTGGATTATATGTACGATGGAATGATATTTATGAAACCCAATTATTTCTAATGGGTTATGTTATGATGGAATGATGTTTATAAGACCCATTTTATGGTTTCTGATATGATTAATGAAGTATATTATTGTGACACAAATATGTATGGTTTTTAATGTGTGGATGGTGGTACCAATATCTCTATCCAAGTCATTGGGTAAATATTTATATCTCATTATATAAATAGTAATGGAATGTAGATTGAAATTTGTTCTGTAATACATGGATGGAATGTAAAGTGAACCTGGACAATAAATGATTTTTCCCCTATTATGGTCATGAAAATGAGGATTGACTAATATATAAGTTATTTTATATGCATATTTTTATTCCACAATTCCATGTATTATTCTATTCTCTGATAGATTATGTTCTTTGATTTTTAATGAACATCTATGATTTTCCAATGATAATATATCACGAAAATTGATATGAAGGTTATATTTTTAAAATGATTTGTTGTGTTCATATGTATTATAATTATGATATTATTAACAAATCCATTGTTAACCAATACCTAGAATCTAATCTAACCCTTTCTTATGGTAATTTTTCATTGGATATAAAGAATAGAATTATGTAATATTTGTCCAAAGGGGTTCCAGTTATCTAGTAATAAGTAAGAGATGATATATGTGTTTTATGAATTAGATGTTTATTATAATAAGGGTCTAAGTAAACCAAAATTATATATTTCTAGAGCGGGGTTTTATGTAATTTAATAAAACAAATTTAATTTAGATTTTATATATATGTATTAAATGTATGTAATTTTATATTAAATCTTGGTACATAGGAGTAAATTTGCATGTTTATTATCCCATGATAAGATTATAGGTCAATTAAGTCCTCTAATGATGTCATATTAGTGGAAGAATCCCATGATTTGTGTTAAAGTTTGTTTCATATGATTAATACATTTTTAATACATTTTTATAAGTCAAAATAACAAAATTAATAATTCAAGTTTATATATTCATGTAATATTCAATTGTTTTACATATAAACACACTATTTGATGTGAGAGTATTAATATACATACTATTATGATACATAGATAAGATATTTTCTATTATTACACCCATATCCCAATTATAAAAATAATTTATTAATTATATGCTTTTATTTATTACTATCATTCTATATTGTTTATATTGAATTTACCATGTACCTGATGTGTGAGGAGTATGGCCAGAATTACCTATCAACCCAATGGATTTGATAATGATTCATCTATGGATATACTATATTCAAGGGTTGATTCTAATAACACAATATACATTTGTATATTTGTCATATTATTTATTATAAAACAATGAGGTCGATATATAGCATTATTATGGGAGGTTATTATGATGGAATTTTTATGATGTTATTGATATAAAGTAATGATAACAAATCATTTATTTGGTATTTATCACAATATTTACCATGTTTGATTATTCTATATTTTTTTATATGAAGGATACATGTAATATACATTGTCAAGATAATTTTTATAGTGACTGGTATATTTATCCACCACATTTATTTTCATAAAAAATCACTTAATAATTAATATAATTATCATGGAATGAACTTTTATAGATATAAAGACACAAATATTATATGATAGTAATAATTAAAATATTATGTATTATATATAATATGATATTATCTAATTAAAATATAATAATTTATGTAAATATTTATTTTAAATGAAAATTAATGTTATAAAATTAATATTTTAAAATTTAAATAGATGATCAGATAGAATGTGTTTATAGAGATAAAAATTTCATTCAACATTGGTTTAGTAATTTTTAGTACTGAGGATGGATAACCATAGCAGAAACCATGAATTCTAAAAAACTTTTTCATATATTTTATTTCATAAAATTATTATCTATTTTTTATCAGTTATATTGTATGATATAATGGATTTTCCAAAAAAATACCTAATTTTTTGAGATGACTAATGGAAGGAAATTCGATAATAGGAACACCCAGTTTAGGGAAGTTGAAAATGTTAATATTATCAATACCTTTATATGAACACCAAAAGTGTTTATATTGAAATCATAATGTAAATATTTCTATAGGTGTCATTATTTATGACTAATAACAATAACATTATATAATATTATAATTCAACATGTTATTGAACTTCAATGATTGAACAAGTCGTTACCTAGAGCGATTTGTCATTTAATAGGTCTATAAATAATATTTCATATTATATATTATTATCTTAATTCGAGAATATATTTATTATCATAGAATGGCTAAATTGGTTAATGGGGTGGAAAGTAGATTTCTATTGTATGAAAAATTAAATTAATTGTAGAAATTAATAAAAATATGATAAACAAAAAGTGATTCAATCAAATTTAGAAGAAACTTTCTAAATGTTATTACTTGGGAAAAATATTCTTCACATAGTTAATATGCTAAAGAAAAAACCACTGGTAAAGATAAAAATAGGGATAATAATTATTTGATTCATATAAAGATAAATTTACATGGATAAAAAGTTATGGATCAAGGTTTTTCATTAATATATATACATGAATTGTTAAATTTTATACGTTATAAATGAATGTTTTTTACAATTAAATTGTTATCCATGTGTTTATTAACAATGAAGGAAACATATTTTATTTTTTAAATGCATAGGGGATCTTATTGATGTCCAATAAGTGTTAATAAGTTGATTAAATTAAATAAAAAGATAGAATCTATTTGAAATCCCATATACCAATTAAAAACATATGACAATGTTTTATGTTTTTAATTACGTTTGATAATTGATAAAACATTCCAAAAAATTATCTATAAGGAATTATGAGATCATTCATCTGTTTTATGTATAGAAATCGAATGAGAAAATATAATCAAGGGAGCCTTATTAAAAATATTGGGGCCCATATTGATAAGACGAGGATTTTTTTGGAATGTTTCACACATATATCATAAAATAAATTACAATAAATATTATAATTATACTGATAATGTTATAAATCATAGGGTTAATTAAGGAAATCCATTTCCTCATTCAAAATTTCTGAAATTTCAATATCATGTATATTATATAATAATGGATATGATAAATTATACCAATTATGATATCACTAGAAATATATATTTGTTTCTATAAATTTATTATGATGTATTTAATTGAGGATCTAATCATTCACCTATATAATGAAATTTCATGGTGGATGTAACTTCCAAACATAAAATTCTAGATTTTAATAAGTTCAAAATTAAAATACATAGTGTATCATTTTCATTAAAATAATTAACATATTTACTTATAATTATTAATGGGAAATTACTTCCACCAAATATTATAGATCTTTCCTAATATGAGTTCAATAAAATTGTTGGTATGTATCTGAAATGATTGTATAGAATGAATTTAAGATATCATGATAATTTTAGTGAATTGAAACTATAAAAACAACAATTATATAATCTAAATTAATGTAGAAGATTAAAAAACCAAATTTTAAATATTCATAAAAAATAGGAAGATTTGTAGGGAATGATAGATATTAAAACCCCAATTAAATAATGGAAAAAGGAAAATGAATAAATAATTTGTGTGTACCAATTATTAATTAATTTATAGTTTTCTTCCAAAGGATTTTTATTGTCTTAACCTAGTTAGCGAAGGTTATCTTCCCACTAAACTAGTCATAGGATCCTAAAAAATATCACGGAAAATATATTTAATTTCAATTGTTTAGATAAATAGATGAAAAAATTGATACAATTATTCAAGAGACTAACAACATTATTCTAATTATATCACCAGGTAATCCTATGATTTTATTTTTTAAAATATATATCAGTTATATTATGTATTAAAATATTGACCTTAATTATAAAATAATCAAAAAAATATCCCTTAAAAATTTAAATGATTCATTTGATTTGAATAATAGAGATTAATAAATACATAATATTTTTAAATTGTACTATTATAATTAGTTGAATTAATGAAATGATTATCTTCCCTAGATTTCTAGGATATTACATATATAAATTTGTGTTGATGCATTATTATTTATTTAATTTTCTATTGGTATTAATGGATTTTACTAATTTTTGACAAATATATTACATTTATATCTTTGTCGTAGTATTTATTGATGATATTATGAAATTTCCATAAAATTCAATATGATTATGATGATATTTATGGTTTTTCTCAAAATATTAACAATAATGATATAATATAAAATCATTGAGAATTTTGATTTTTGGTTACATTATGTTGAATTTTTATGGAATGATATAAAATATAAACAGATTTGTATAGATTATTTTAGGAATAAACTGATTAATGAATTTTCCAATTGATTAATAATAATAGATTTTTTTTAATTATTCATAGCATTTAACTGTATTATTATAACATAGAATATAATTTAACAAGATTAGAAAACATTATCACCATGCCTAAAAATGGGTGGTTAGATTTAAAGAAATTGGATAATGTGAGGAAATATTCCAAGGCTAATGTTAATGTTTGTTTTTAGCATACCAACCCTGGTTCCACACACCGGTGGCCTGAGATAGTCAACTACATGAACTCGAGTGGACTAACCCATATGATAGGGACTTGTTACTACAAGCATGAGTCTAATATTTATCATGTTAATAATATTACCTCTTTATTAGAGTAATCCCAGGGAAGAAATAAATAAACAATAATAACTAGTTGATATAACCATACCTATAAAAATAATTGTATCACATGATGACCAAAATAGAAAACTCAATATTCAATCTAAATATTAGATATTTCCGGCCAATATGTATCATGTGTCAATGTGAAAAATAAAAAATAATTTAGGGCACTGACTACTCCTAAGATGGTCTCGATACCTTGTCTGATTTCTTCATCAAATCACCATCCTATCTAACCATATAACATAGGGTTGTTGCCCAAAACTGATCTTGCAACCATGAAATATATTTAGGTATCAACCAAGAATCCTGAGTATGGTGGGATTACAACTCAGTTGTCCACCACCAATAGCGTCTAAACAAATACACATTCAATAACAACATATTCATTTCTAATAATATTAATAAAAAATTAATATTCTAAAAAGTTCATATTTGTTCAGATATCCATTATTTAACCCCAAAACCTCCCTAGTATGTGAGATCACCGAATCCTTAGTACATACTTAATCCAGTGTCAGAGTGTTAACTATCCCCAAGGGATATCATATATCATAATTCCATTCTCACCATTCACCATATCAATTCATATGACAACCAATTAGAACCATATTCCATTGAACATCATTTCCAACATCATTTGTGCTTTTGAAGTAGTAGTCCACATCCCACACCCAATTATCAATATTTATTACAATTGTATTTTGATTCATCATACCATTCCCCACACTCATTGATAAATATTGGTCTAAATGGGATTTGGATATAGTATATCATGTCCAATAGATGAATATCAACAATTATAACTATGGTATTTTGATATAGAATATAATATCCCACTGAAAAATATAATTATTTTACTAAATTGAATTTTTAGGTAGTACACCACATCCCACACAAAAATAACACAAAATCATATGTAACCTAATATAAATATAACACATGTATCACAATATCACAATTTCACATGTATCATAATATCACATGTACCATAACAACCCCTTGCATATGTTGTAAATTAATTAATCAAACACAATAATAGAATATTAATATCCTTCCATTAATAAGTAAAAAAATTAATTAATCACATAAATTCAATTAATTAATCCAACAACAGATTAGTTATAATAATTTTATTATGTAATTAAAAAATTAGTTAATAAAATCAAGAAATGTAGATTCAAAACATTCATATATAATTTATTAAAGATTTTATTAATCCAATTCAAACAATATGAAAATAAATAGAATCTATATTAATTTGTCCAATAATTAATTAATCCAATTAAACAACACAAATATCACTATAAATAAATAAAAAATTATTTATTCCAATTAATTTAATTTTATATTCCCAAAAATTCCAATTAATTAATTCATCATTTAATT
The DNA here is from genome assembly GCA_963277665.1 of Viscum album. NCBI lineage: Eukaryota > Viridiplantae > Streptophyta > Magnoliopsida > Santalales > Viscaceae > Viscum > Viscum album. The sequence continues at coordinate 1,441,992,589 of OY728151.1, read as the reverse complement.
AATAAAATTTCAACATTCTAAAAATACCTAATTTCCAAAATATCTTAATTAATTAATTTTCTATATTAATTAATTCAACTTAAGTAACTAAATTTCTATTCATAAAATATAAATTATATAATGACATGAACATAATTGAAATCCAGACATTGTTATTCGAATAAAATACCACAAACTTCAAGATCATTGTCCAATAAATGGCAATTGAAATCCCCAATTAATTAATAATTTTCAATAATGTTAAGAAGAATGAGATCTAAATTTGAATTCAAGATCCTAGATCAAACCGATTAGATCTACCCAAAACAAGGAACTGGTTCCATAAATATAGAGGAAAGAATCTATATGAAGAGTGATAGAAACACAGGAGAGTGGGAGGGAGACACGCTAGATTAGTTTCTCTTACTATGATTGGTGTTGATCTATAATTTGGGATTTTAATAACCAAGAATGGTGGACATTATCTAAATGAATTAATCATGAAACCTAAATTTTTTTAATAATAAATTAGTTCTAGGTTTGGGTTAATTTTTGAGTTTAAATGGGACATAGGTTGGAAATTTTAAATCAAATTCTCAAGATAATTACAGACTAGCATATGGTTTCCTTGATTGGGTTGAATGGTATTACAAACTATAAAACACAACTGTGTGTCCACTATTGCGGAGGGGTTCATATTTCTACAAAGTGGGTGCATAGTTTAGAAAATTGTGCACTGGCAATATGAATCCACTCTATTTGGGTCAACACGGTTTGCTGACTGGGGAACACAGTTTGGGATAAAAATTTTCCAAATGTGAATTTCCCTTTTTTCCTCCAATTTTATACAATATTTATAAAAAAACTAGTTAAAAACCCAAAAAAAGGTTTGAAGACAGGGAAAAATAATACCTATAAATTAGAATGAGAAATCTCAAAAAAATGTTTGGGATCCTACAATCTTCCCACCTTATAACAGCTCTTCCTCGAGAAATTCTATCTTTCATATCAATGATCCCGAATATGAAAGATCAGGTCATTAAACCCTATTATCCTTTTATCTCTCCAATTTTTCCACTAAAGCATATCCATGTTATAACCATACATTAACTGCTAGAAAATTCTTTCCCAACAACAATTTTTCAATGTGACCCAACATACTAATAAAATGATCCTATAAAGAAGCATCAGTATTAAGATCAATATCATCAACATTGATCACATTAGAACAGTTAGGTTTATACCACTGAATCTGTGGCACATGGAAAAAATCATGAATAGAACACTATCCCTATGGAAGAGCCAATCAGTATGGCACCACACTGATTATTTCTTCAAACATAAACTACCCAAAAAACATAGGGACTAACATTCCCTATCTATATATCTTGTAGTGACCCAATATATATGATACATAATGGAATACATGATCATCCTATAAAAACACTAGGGGTTATCGACATGTATCTAAATATCGATTTTGTATACCCTGATCTATAGCCATACACATCCAAATCAGTTGAACCTATTCCAACATCACATGCAAGAGACTCAGACAGAAAAAATTGGACTCACCTTCCTCTATCTAGCATAATGGGGACCTCCATGCAATACTATAATGATACTCATATCGTTCCTTTTGAATAATTTATTAAAAAGAATTTATTTATGTGAACACCAACAAATCTATGTGGTTTTCCAAATAACCCCCTAAAGACTATGACTAACACCCAAAACATATCCTCAATCAGCTATATAATATGATCCAACAACACATATGTCTATCGGTGGAATGTCATACACAATAAAACCAATATACCAAGATTCTTCTATAATCCCTTCATGATGAATGATGTAAAACGTCACTCACAGTAAGAGATAATAATACGTGATACCCCATGTATATGGACTATGTATCAAATGTATATGTATCCCAATAGATCAATTGATATTGTATCTGATAACGATAATAAATGTCCTACATTTTTAAAATCGTCCAATATATCCCAAATATAATCATTCCTTCAAGGAATCTTTGGGATACCAACCAAAAATTCCATGGAAACATTGTCCCACATCCATTCTATAATTGGAGTTATCTGTAGTAAACCACATGATCATTGATTCACATCATTCACGTGTTGATAGGTGTATCATTAGGTCACAAACCTTATTATCTTCCTTTTCATTCATGGCCATCAAAAATTTCTTCATAGGTCACTATACATTTTTTTTCACAACAGGATGTACCACCAATTTCATGGTATGAAATTCATGAATAATATCCTCCTAAATTCATGCAGGAACAATAACCAAATTCCCAATACTTATTATATCACATTTATCTATGATCCAATATGATGGTCACTCCCAACCTTCAAGGATTTTCCTCATGGAAAAACATTTCAGATTCTTATAATGCATGTCTCTGATCCACCTCTAGAGTGTAAACTATACTAAAACTCATACAAGAGTTATCTTCTCCAAACAATAAAGAACCACAACATTCATCTCACTAAGTAAGGTCATCATCTTCAACTGAGCACTCAACTCCAGAATTTCCTAACTCTATGAATTCCATCTTAGAGCATCAGGAGCATTGTTTCCCCTACTGGTCATATATTCTTGTTCAAAATTAAAATATTACCACCACTTGACCAACATATACTATCAGAGAATAAAATATTACTATAATAAGATAAAATATAATTTCTTGTTTTTCATATATATAGTATGCATTTCACGCGATAGGTAATTTCACTATCACATCAAATAAAAAAACTAGTATAGCTATCTCAATATTGGTAATTATGTAGTTCCTTTCATGTGGAATTAATTGTCGAGACCTATATTCCACAAATCAATCTACATGAATGAACATTGTCACATGTATGACCCAAATGAGTTATAAAACACTGTATATTCATCTACATGCTTTGTTTGGATAACGATTGGTGTTGAGGAAATGTTCTTCTTCAAAAACTGAATGTCATTACCACATGAATCTGACCATTAAAACATTATCCCCATCTGGATCAATCCTTGTAGTGGTGTTTCCAAATATGAATAACCCTAAATGACCATCTGGTAATATCCTACTAACCCTAGAAGTCTATTTATATCAAAAAAATTATTTGGGTGCTCCTAATAAATGATATCATCAACATTACCTGGGTCAAATTGCACCCCTTCCTATGAGATGATGTGACCAACATAGTGTACCTTTTCAATCCAAAATTTACACTATGATAAGATGGGGTATAACCACTAATCTCTCAATGTAATCAGGATGATTCCAATATGTTTGGAATAATCATCATGAGTTTTTTTGTACACCTAAATGATATTATAAAACAAAACTACAAACTAATCTTCGTATGGATAAAATATAATTTTCATCAAATCCATAACCTCTTCTTATGCCATTTTCAACCAGAAAAACATTATTATGAACTCTTAAAGGACATAAATGCATCTGAAAGTTGTCCCCCATACATCAGGTGACCGAAATATCAAATGATCATACCCTGATCTCATGCCGATCAAAGAGAAAACTAAATATCTTTACAAATATAAAAAAATATAATTGAAGCTTATAAGAGGATATTTTTTATTAATATTAATCATGTTAGACATTTACTAATTGATACATATTGGAATAGTCTCATCAAACATATTTTCAAAAATACTACAGAACCAATAGGGGACATAATCTGATAAATTACCCTATATCCATCAACTCAAAAAAAACAATTTAATAATATATATATGATTTATTGTTTCCATTCAATATGGTGGAATTGAATATATCTCATCCCTAACAAGAGATCAGTTTAAACTCCATGTCTCTATTTGGAGGTATCCCTAAGAAGAATTTAGTAAAAAAATCCTAAAACATATCCATTATGGTTGGAAATAATTCTGGTTTCACACCACATAATCTGGAAATATACTAGAAACATAGGCAGTATTCTCTCTAGGAATTTGATTAACTCTCCCTGCATGGGCCAGCTAGAAATAAAATTTTCCACATTGAAAATATTTTTCATCTTCAGGGGACATAAAAGTCACTATCTTACGGTAATAATCAATGTGGGTTCAATATGATACCAACCATTTGATACATATAATTAGGTTAAAGACTGAAAAATCATTGATGCACATATTCCATCTTAAATTACACTCCACAACCTCCAGACAGCACCCTATTCATAAGAAGATGTATCTCGATCGTACTCCTAAAGGTGTGTTTATGATCATCAACCTACATCAGAACACCACTACCTAGCTCAAACAACTCAAAATTTGTGTAGATATAATATAATGAGATCCACCAGTATCAAATTATCCATTGGAAATAGTGGAAGGTACATGAATAGTAATTGTACATACTGAAGATCCAACCTCACTTTCCACTAGTGTAGGTAGAGCTACGTGAAACTATCCTACCCTTGTACCCTGTGATGTAGTCAGTATCCCCTATGTTGCACCAATATACTAATATCAATGATATTTCCTAGATGAAAATCGTCCACTGGAGATAAATACACTGAGAGTATGACTCCAACTGTAATACTTATATGGTTCCGAATATCCACTTCCCACAGGTTGGTTCTATCTATGTCATCCATCATAACCCATCTATAATGGGGTCTTCTAGAACATCTATATATGTCTCATCCTACAACAATAGTTTCACTATAATGGTTTTCAGGGGTAGTTTCTACAAAAGAGTCCTAGATTAATGCACTGGTGGAAAATAACTTGGGTAAGATCTTGAATAATCAATCCTACCCCTAGTCACTCTTCCGTGTATACCCTATAAAACATTTTCATAGAAATGATTCCTATACTTAGAATACATACCTCCAAATTATCCAGTCGCACCAATCCGTATTGCACTATAATGATCTTTCTTGTAACCATCATCTATGATTTCCTGATACACCACATAATCATCAATCATTGATCTTATGATGTTAACCTAGGACATAATATCATATTTAATTCCATCCTGAAAAAGTATTACCATTGTTGTCTCATCCACATCCAACAATATATAAAATAAATGAAAATATGTAATGCATTTAGAATATTAAAAAATAGAAATAATGCAGTGATTCATCCTCATGAACTCATTTAAACACTCATACCTCAGCATATATAGATAAAAGGTATGAATCAACTTCACTATAAAGTCCACACATAGCAAATAATCATCTGATCGAATCAGGGCCCGAAAATCCTATTGGCACATTACTGATCCTCATAACATATATGAAAAAAACATCAACCTCTTATCATAAGTAATATCAAAATAGTAAATTATAGTTTGGATAGACACTTAATATAACTCTAGTCCATCAGGTACACCATCAATAGTAAAAATAAGAAGCTTATGTAACTAAAACTCACACAGATGGTCTGATATACTCTTCACCACCAACACTATGTCCCTCAATTTAAGCTATATAATGTAGAAAAAATTCTCATGGAACTTCTCACATGTTTTCTAAACTGGAACTGCTTAGGCCCCAAGGTCCATTACAGGGTTTTCATCTCCATCCAAAACAATCGGCCATCCTATCAACACACTTCATCATGGAAAAAATTCTAAAAAATTACAAACACACATCTTCGGACTCATAAATCATAATTAAAATAGTTAACAATATGAATTTCACAAAATATTAAACATTCATTCCCCCTTTTCCCAACACACTATCCAAAAAAAGATAAAATAACACTACCCTTATCCATCGTATATCTCGGTCATGGGTAATAGAGGGAAAAATGATTAGCATCATCAAGTTTCTAATTTGACACCCATTTATTCACATATTACATAATTTTATATTTTTTCTTCAATTTCACATTATGAGCCTTTTTTAGTTAAAATTGACATCAGAAGTGAAAAATATTTTAATTTTAAATTATATATCCAAACCCTTTTTCCCCATGCATGCCTAAAATGATTCAGGTCACAAAATAATTAAGAGTTTCAGGAATGATTCATGCATATTGAACTCTCATTCCATTCATAGTAATGATCCAAATCTGACATAATCTCATAACTATAACCACATCACAGAACTAGTGCCTCTACCAAGGTGAGATAACATTATTTTAAATTTTAATATAACAATAACAAAAATCCCACATTGGGTACTTGAGGTTTTCCCCATAAATGGTTTTTATACTACCATGCATGATTTCATAACTATGGACTAACTCTTCTAGTCTCCTATCAACCTTTCCAAAATAGTAAAAAAAGATAAGAAATAGAAAAGTTGGATATTATACTAAACTTTAGTGTTCTCACCCAAGATCGGGTCACCGATGATCTATGCTGGTCCACGACATGACAGTAGGAATGCCTCTCTATGCCCCAAAAGCTTCCAACTAGAATGGATGGTTTTATATTAGTAATAGGAAGACTATAACCTCTATATCAGTGGAATACCATTTTTTAAATATATAATATATAATAACAAAATTATATAATAATATCTAGAACAATACCAAAATCACAGGACATCCCAAATAGAAAATACAATATAAAAACTAAATAGTATCTATTCCATGATAATATGTGTCTCATTTAAATATGAAAAAAAATATTTATTGATAATGAATACTCCTAAGCGGGACCTGACACCAAGTGTTGTTCTCTCATCCATTCTATATCCATATTCATCCATCTAACATAGGTCCCTTACTAGTAACATCTCCTACAACCATGAAACCTATTTGGTTACCAAATAAGAAGCCTTAGTATGGTGTGTGTAAAAATCAGTAGACCACCACCCAAGATATCTAAAATAATTACTAGTCGATAATAGTGTATGTTTCTGTAATATTAATAAAGTACAAGAAAAAAAGTAAACTATTTACATTTATTCTATTATCCGATATTTAACTACACAACCTCATGGATTCCTAATGACACGTAAGCCCTAAGAACATATACTTCTCATTCAAGTCTCTAAACTATCCCCAAGGGATATAATATATTATAATTACATGGTCATTATTCATCATCTCAATTCTTATCACAACCAATTGGAACTATATCCCAATGCAAACTCGTGGGAGTATATGGTCATGTTTAACACCCTGTGGGCTTTTGAAATAGTATTCCATGTCCCACAGTCATATATTAATAATAATCAAATATTGGATTTTTAAACAACATACAACATTCCACACTTATTTATCAATATTTATCATAATGGGATTTTGATGCAGAAAATGGTTCCCACAAACAAATGTCAATATTTTTCACTATGGTATTTCGATATATTAGACCAAGTCCCACACCCAAATATCATTATTTTTCACAATGGGATTTTGATGCATCATAACCTTCCCCACACATGAATATCACATGATCTCATGTATGAAAATTTCTATATTTCGTTTGTATCATAGTATCAAAATTTTACAAGTTTCACAATATCACATGTACCCCATCATCATGTTAATTAATTCAATAATTTATTAATACAATTAAGTAATTGAATATTCATATCATTCAATTAAATAATTCAAATATTATTGAATCTAATTAATTCCTTTAATTAATAAAAAATTAATTAATCACATCAATTTTATTAATATATTCAACAACTAATTATATCAAGAATTTTATAATCAGAAAAATATCCGTTAAATAATTAAATAATTTATAATCCAAATCAAACAATTACATAATAAAAAATATATATCAGTTTATGAAATTATTAATTATTATAATTAAAAAACCTAAATATGCCAATAATTAATTCATAAATTAATAATTCTAGTTCAATTAATTGTATTGTCAAAACAATTCACGTCATTTAATTGAAAAAATTATTAATCCAATTTCTATAAAATCGATATCCCCAAATTATAAATCACTCAATAAATTAGTTTACCAAATAAATTAATTAATTAATAAAAATTAATTTATAAAAATCCTATAATAAGTATATCATTAAAAACATGTAATTTAATTTAAGACGTTGAGATTTGAATAATAGACTATCTACGTCTATAATGTTGTCTAATTCTCACCATGTACAATTATCAATTTATGATAAATAATAAATAATGAGATGAAGAATGATATAATGATACGAAGACTAGATCCATTGTAAAAAATATTATGTATACCAAAATACAAGATCAATATCCATAAAAAAGGGGAAAAATACATCCAAAGGATGAGAGAAATATGATAGAGAGGGAGGAAACCACACTGTAATAAGATCTCTTTTTGGGAGAGGTGATTATCTTAAATCTATGCATTTAATCACAATGTTCACTATTCATGAGTCCTTGGATTTTTCCCTAGGGAATAAAAAATTGACTGGAATTAAGTATGTCAGAGTTAATGTTGATTTTTGTTCAAAATGGTGGGTGGGGGGTGATGAAATATAAATCTATTTTTCTGGTTCAATAAAAATTCATTCAAGGATTCATGGATATGGGTGCATGGCTAGCTAAACTGTGAACCATAACCATGCTCCTCTTCTTTGGGGTGTAGGGTTTCTCCTAAAAGGATTCACTATTTAAAAAATCATGCACAAGTATTGTGGATTCCCTTTATTTGGGTTTATACAATTTTATAGGTTGGGGAGCTTTATTTGGGAAAACCATGTGTAAACCATGCAATACCACTCTTCCATCCATTTTCTCCAATGTTCATCGAAACACATAAAATTTAAAACCTAAAGAAACAATATTCAAAATAAGGAAACAAGTGTAATTTCCGAAAAGACTAAGTTATCTCTAGAAAATATAGGTATATTATATGGTTAGTGACTTGTTTGTAATAAGTCCTTATAAATATAATTTTTTCCATATAACATAAAAATTTGAAAGGTTTAATCAATTTTTTAGTTATGAAAATTTATATTCGTATATAGATTTTTGGAATTTTAATTAGTCTTATATTCTGACGATATATGTAATTATTTTTCATGACAGATAAAGTTGTGATATATATTCCTTCCATAAAACTATAAAATATATATTCATATTGAGTAATTAAAACTATTTGAAGAGGGGATGGATGGTTCTGTTAAGAGACTTTGAATCCACTAATCATTATCATTCATGAAAAGGGAATGTTTCCGTCATTTCAATGAGTTAACAAGGTTTTGTAACTTCCAATAAAATATATATAGAGCATGATATTATGATAAATGGTTGTGTATATTTATTAATGAAAATGGAATGAATCTAATTGAATAATTTCTATATAAGGTATTAACTACAGTTACTAGATAATAATTTGAAAATTTAATAAGATAAACATTAATACATTTTCGAATGGATGTAATGAATTACGTAATTTTTAATGTGTTTAATGTTAATTAAGAATAAGTGCAATATTTTTTGGATGAAATTATATTATTAATCAATAGATTATATGATATAATATTTTTCCCATACACAGATTCCACTATAAATAACAAGAATTGCAATATACAAATGTTTCTTTGACTAAATTTATAGTTCTAAAAATTTAACCAATAAATATTTTATGATACAAAATTTATTCTTATATCTATTTAAATAATATATAAATTTATTCTTCCATATGTATTAAAAAAATGTTTTATATATAATAGTGGATGTGGTAATTTTCTAATATTAGTATTATATTTGATATTCAATTAAAATCCTGAGGAAATAATCATATAATTTTTTTAGTTGACCACCATAATATTTCAACACACATAGTATAAAAAACATTTATCTTAATAATATTATAAATATATATATATGGTAGGTGTCTATGATTCATAAATCACCCACCAAAACTATTTATGATCACGTTACATGGTTTATACAAAAGTTTACTAAAAAATTGAATGGGAATAATGTACTGTGAAATAATTTTTCACATTTTACCACCCTCAAACTAATGCGTAATATAAAATAACTTACTAGATATTTGATGAAATTTTCATCTCATTCTCTGGGAATTTCCATTGAAGTTGGTATTCACATATCCTAGTGGTGAAAGTATTTTAAATATCTATTATAATTAGTGCATTTAAAAGACACCGTATGATGATGAATTTGTGAGAAAATAATTTACATTATCATTTAAGGATAAATTTAGTGAGAGAAAATTTAAATACCCTTATAGAATTAAATAATCATCAATAAAGTTGAAGAATATATAATAAAAATTTATTTTCCATCAAATAGATAGAATAGATATTTTGAAAATTGATATTGATATTACTAGTTTATTGTCATATATAATCATTTCATGAATGTAACTTTAGGGAAAGTTATCATGTGACTAGGATGGAATTTAATTTTAATCCTATGCTATATTGAAATTTTGGAGTGAATAAGACCCATTTTATATCAATATTAATTTCAAAAAAAATATTTCTAGTTGAATTATTACTTTTGGTATCTCTACTATTAAAATATATATAAGAAAAAAAGGCAGAATCATAATTAAGTGGTACAAATAGAATTTGATCTGTCATATTACATAACAAAATTCCTTTCTAAAGGTAGAAAATTTATTGGAATTAGATAACATGAAATAAGGATGTGATTTATAGATCCCACATATCTGAGAATAAAACTTGAATTCTTGAGGAATAAATGAACTATATATTCCCAAATAATTTTTCATTTTTTTTATTTTCAGTGAGGAATACCAATAATGGGAAAAAAAATTAGAAATGAGATATTAAACACACACACACACACACACGCATATATATATTAATTAATACAAGTTGAAATTAAATTTATGTTTCTATGTAAATATAATTATAATAAATAAATTAAAATATTGAAAAATATAGATTGATTATTATACAATTTCTTTATATATATTTAGTAATAATTATACACATATATTTTATGTGTTGATATATACAAAAAATACCAGGTACTGAATATAAAAAAATAATAAATATTGGAAGTCTGTGTGAAATTAATGTTTTCACCCGAAAACTAGTAGCCTACATTCATTGGTTGAATTAAAATATTGGAATTATATAAAACAGATTGCATACTAAAGGTGTGAATAGTTACTTATTCATTGTATACTATATACATACATTCATGATTCCCATATATAACAATAGAAGTATAAAAAATTAGCATAATAAACCTTCATTCATATTTAATATAATTTTTAATATATATACTTATATTTTTCGGAATGTAAAAAAATGGTAATCTTGTATACATTTAATGGGTTAAAGAAATAAAAATAAATCATGAGTAATTATGAAATAATTAATCCGGTGGAGTGGATAATCAAAATACATTCAATTCAATCAACAACATGACAATAATGAGTATAAATCTATAATAAAAACACAAATAAATGGATAGATAAAAATGAATTACTAATAATGTAAATTAATTATTATGATCATTCATAATAATTGATTATAAACTGTGAAATCATGAATCATACAATTAACACATCTCGACCTATAAATTGTAATAATCTTAATGCATCTCAACAAAGAAATTGTAATTATATAAGAAGGAATAAAAAAAATAATAACTATTAGGACATGGTCATATATCCTTAGCGTATACAAAATTACAACCAATATTCACTCATAAAACCTATATATGCATTGAGAGGATATCTATATCAAATCATTTCCCATCACATTCAAATATTATGCATTCTCTGTATTTTGTGAGATCATTAAAATTAATTCACCAAATTTATTACAATTCAGTAATTATTTCTATTGGATCAATTAGATGAAATTTAAATGTGTAATCCTTAGAAACCATTTATACAAAGAATAATGACGTTATCATATTATAATATCCCTAATAAATTATTATATTTTCATATTTGAAAAATCCACGAAATGATTAGTGGAAATATTTTTAGGAAAAATAGAATTTTCAGTATGAACTATGATATTAAAATATAAAATTATATTAAATATTATTTTTTTGGAAATGATCATTCAAATTACGTAACCAGAGAATCAAATAATTGATTGGTGATGATAATATGACATTTCTTTCCAGTAATCTTTATTAAAATAAACATTTCATTTACTTTTTTGGTTAAAAGCCATAATTGTTTCAATAATAAATTGACATTTATATATCCTTAAATAAAATTAATAATATCTGATCACTGGTAAAAATTACTTTAAATATTAAGAGGAGAATATTGAAAAATAATTACTAATAATGTTTTCAGAAAACATAGACACGAGGGAGAATATTCTAGAATAAATTGTAAATAATGTTAATATATCAGGAAATGAATAATTTTATCTTTTTTTAAGAATCCATGAGAGGAAATCTATAATATTAAATTAAAATTGCATAAACAATATGAGTAATATTAATGGGTTTTATCATATTAATATCATATAATTTCTATCAATGGACATCCAAACATAAACAATCCTAAAAAAGTATGGTTATAGGATCAATCTCTTACCACTTTGGCCATTTTTGAATCAAACCCCCCATGAAATAAATAACATCAAATTAAAAATTAAACACCATGATTATAAAGGAATAAAATATATAAAATTTTTATGGGGTAGTATATAAACTATTTTATTTATACCAATGTTGTAAACAACATATGTCTCACAATGAAAAAATTGAAATGATAACAACCATTCTCTGGATCTGAATTTCATTACAAGGAATTTTAGCCTCCTGAATAATAAAAATAAATTTATTGTATTTATATACCCTAACTACATAAAAACATATAATATCTTATATAATCAATATATAATAATTTCAATAGTTTTATAATAATATTTCGGTATTAGATTCAACATTTATGACTGTTAACTATTTTGATTTCCATGTATGTTTTAGTTTGGTAATTTAGGTTTCAGACCCATGTTCGAAGATAAATAATTTAGGAATTCTTATCATGATATATATATATATATATCATATAATGTTATTATGTAAAAAATTACAATCACCCTCGAGAGTTAGAGATAGAAACATGTATTACACAATTCATAGATATGGTATATTAGATGTTCACATTACCGTTGTTTTGACTCTTTGGAATATTGTAACGAAGAAACATAAATAATAATAATTAGTTAATTAATTATTATATAATATATATCATAGATATTAATTAAATATATCCTTATTACAATTCATGTTATTAAGATCTAAAAAATGAATTCCATCACTTCGTGGAGGTGGTAGTCCACCTGTACATGCGAGTGATGGTATCATTTTCCAACATATGAAACATATGTATGAAAGTAATATAAGATATTTTAAGAACAATAATTTTATCATTAATTTAATTTATAATAATTATATAAGTTATTGTAATCATATCCTTATATGGAAATAAAAATGAATTACACTATTATGTTGAGATAGTAATTTGTAGATACACATATCTGATTTTTATGATTTTTATAGGATTCGAATATTGTTGAAAATTATTGTACTATAATAATAATAATAATAATATGTTATATTATTAATTAAACTCTATTCATTATTTTATGGTATGTAAAAAATGATTTAGAAAAATTACATAATGAAATATATATGAATGTACATGGTAAGGTGTCTATAATTTTCTTTGAGAAACATCATTTGGAATACATCATAATCCTAGAATGGATATAAATTTTAAAACTATAGAATCAATAAATTTTGAATGAATATGGGATGGTAGTACAACTAAACTTTTTTATTAAATAGTGATCAAAATTTGTGAATAATTTATGACATGAGCTTCACATTTATAAGTTAGTAGAGTGGATACCATAGAATTACCTAATGTATGAAATTGATATTGTAGTGCATGGATGGATCGTGGAAGGAAACTGAAATGGGGTTGAGTAAGTGTAACCAAATATTTATAGAATCTGACTTATTTTTATATAGATCCTCTTACTCACAATCTTATTCCTAGGTTAAGATGTGTGAATATATTGTGTGGTCTCATCAATTACATAAAAATGAAATATAGAAAATAATAGAAAAATAACATTACGATTTTTACAGTGTTTAGTTCAAAAAAATACTAATTTTTACCAATACATGATTGTTTCATGTATTCTCTTGTAACTATAACATTAAAGTCAAGAAAATCAACTATATTTGGTGCAAATTTTTTAAAATAGGTAATAATGAATATTATTATATTAGTGAAAATAATTATAATAGTAAAACAATTATATCAATATTTTTTATACTGTAACCACCATTTCTTCAAATATATTCAATGACCACTGTAAGATTATCACTCTACTACAACGAATGTCTTTGCATCAAATGGATAATATTGTTCATAAACTATGGTATTTCACTAGAATTGAATGAAGAATATTTTATAATCATCATCAAAGTACTATTAAATAAATGTAAGATAAAAAATCCACCCAATCATAAACTGATTTTGTGGATACTCTTTATATCAATTTAGTTCATGACCTCAATTAATTTATGAACGTGGTTTCTATACCATTCATCAGTATTTACGATATATGGAACATATAGAATCTAAATACACTATCATAAAGGATACAATATCATCTGATATTCAATATGCATTAATATTTTATTTTACAAGTCACTATTACTAAAAATTATATAACATGATCCATGCTCAATCTTCATGTATTTCATACTTACATTGTAAACCATTAAACAAATTTTTGGTATTCTATAATTTTAGGTTAATACCCAAATAGATTTTATTACATTTGGAATACTTATCAATTGAGTGTTTAGTTATGTATGGATGCAATCATATTTCTTCTTACAATTTACATAACATATTCATACAAAAACTCTTGGCTTTCAGGAAATCTTTTTATTCATCATCATTCTCTTTTCAAATGAATGATTGAAAGGTTCATCTTCTTAATTGACAAAATACCGAAAAATTCCTTGAAATACTTACCAATGATTCTCTTCTACCTATTTAAGAGATCAAACTATATACCACATCCTTCAAATATTTTCTTTTACATGAAAGAAGAATAATCTAATGGTTCCATTGTTTGATGGGAGTTGTATTTGATGGTTCCATCCTAGGACATTGTTCCCTATCAATGTGTTTTATCAGATGACAACATAGTTTCCTAGGTGTCTCCTCATTTGATTTATTTAACTAATAAAGAATATAATGGGTTAATCTATATCACATTCGTCTAAGAAAGTGTTTCTTCGTTTAAATTATTTACCAAATTGCATGTTGATTATATCATTACATTTCCTTTCTTTCATCTGATCAAATCATGAATGATCTTATAAGATACACCTATTTTACCTAATAAAATGCTTTTATACGTGGTGTTTTTTCCATAAAAAATTTTTTTGTTGGTGATTCATCATGATAAAATGTATTTTACTTTGTTTCTTATCCTTTCCATCACATAAAAAAAGTATTTCATGAGATAGTTATTCTTGTTATGGAATTATGTTGGCTTATCCTATTTCATGGGAGTGAATCATGCATGTAATATGATTTCATAGGAGGTCCTTTTTTGAAATAAACCATTAAAACTATAACATCAATTTATATAGGTTTATTTGGTATGCATTTAAAAGGAATTCAAGTGCATCTTAAATATCCCTAGGATCTGAAGATCTCATGAATTTTGAAGATGAAATCATTTTAAAACCACATGAAGCACTGATTCCGTCACAAGATTCATGTGAAAACTTTTTATGATCAATTTTTTGATCATGTAATTAATAATTTCACTTCATGTTATTATATGGTGAGTGTCTAGAAGAATTCATGTGACTCCTCTTGATAGATTAGTGTAAATACTACCAAATTATTCATATGATTATATATGAATAAGGAGAAAGCTTCACACAATCTAGGTTACATACATTTTCATGTGATGAAATCACATGATGTATTGTTTAATTTACCTAATCCATATAATATAAGAAAATTCAATAGATGATTTTCATTTGATATTCATATGAAATTTTGTGATGATAATAGTTATTGTGATAGAATTATCTGAAAGGTTCACAACCTTAATGCATGAATAATTTTCATTTATGGCTATAAAGAAATAAAAAGTAATGTCTTCCATTCAGATCAGATGAGTCAGATCAATGAAATCTAACGTCCCTCATTTTATTTTTATTTTTAATGAGAATGAATAGTACCCTACATAACATGGGATCAAACATCAAAATTCACTACAACATTAGGGAATCTAATTTATTATTCTATGTTTCATGATTTCTCGAGCTAGATAGAGGTTTCAACACTTGTTTCAGTTGTATACATGTCTCATAGGCCAGGCTGACACACCCTAGACTACTGGCCACGGCCCAAACCCATGCACTCTATACATGGTTTCACTCTTCTATGGGCCTTACATTTGGGATGAACTAATAGCCTTCACAAACATGAAATTAATGGGTGGACTGATTCCCCCACAAGGTTGAGGTCCACCTCAACCAGGTTTGTGGTTGAGTTAGACTATGTACCTCACATAGTTGGAAATTTTTTTATATAAGTCCAACAAAAAACATTAATGAATTCTAGGTACATAATAGATAATTACAATAATTTCCCGATTATTATACTAATGATTATCATCATCATATTCAAAAAAATTGTAATTGCATATTTCCTCACCATCTTTAAATCCATATATATATATATTCATTTTAAATGTATACATTTGTCTTCAACGTGTTGTAATAATTTTATAATCTTTGAAACATTTGACTGGAAATTATGACTTGTTCAATAATCATCAAATTTAAACATGGATAAATTTTCTTGCATGATATCCATTTTAATTAAATGAATGTATTATAATTAACAAAGAGTAATCTCAAATAATTAAGATCTTTAATACAAGTGAGAAACAATGAGTCCATAAGTATTATCTATGAATCATAAAATTAAGAATCAAGAATTTTATTAGTAAAAGAGATTCAAGGAATCCCTAACAATTCTCATAGAATCACAACCATCCTTTTTGATCATATATTAAACTTTTCAAAAATTTCTCATTCAATGAATAATCCATAATCATGGAGAACATCATTATACATTGACTTTTGATACCATTTTATATATTGAAAAAAATAAACCAATAATCATTCATCCACATGGCCTTCTCAATATCCCCCTTCCCTTTTTATTCAATAAATGATCCATAAATAATATCAATTTTATTTCCTCCATTATTGAATATAAATAAAAATGAATAATGATATAATTTTTATCATTATTTATCCATTCATGGAATTTAGAAATAACAACTTCTATTTTTGATAGAAGGATGGTTCTACCTAATTCTATATAACAATAGACATTAGATGGTCTCCTCTATGCATAAATCTGCTGACTTGATCTAGAATATATATATATATATATATATATATATATATATATAATTTTGGTTCTCTATGATATCCAATAACAACAATGCAAGCAATACCATTTTCAGATAAAAAAATTTTCTAAAAATTTTGACGACATAATTTTTTTTAAGATATGTATTTTATTACAATCTTATGTTTACACATAATAAAATTCATGTAAAAGAATAATTTTAACCCCCATTCCTTTAGAATAAAAAAACTCTCCATTTATGAATATATTTGAAATATTGAAGGAAATAGAATTATGTGTTATTAGGATAACTCTAATTTCAATTTTTTCTAAGATGGTATGATAATAATAAAATACATGGAACAAGATTTTATTGAATCACATTTATATTGTCTCTCCCTAAAATTAATATCTATACTCGCTTTACCTAGTGAAAAGATTAATTATATAATGTTTAAGGATTATTATATTTATGATACTCCATTATATAACAATTCATGTTTTCATAAAAAAACAGATTAATAAATTAAAAATGTTGTGTTCTACTTTATCCACATATATTTACACATGAGAAAGGACATCACTTTAAATTCCATACAATATAGGCATAGAATATTCAAAATATGTAAGGGAACTTATGTGATAACTTATGAGCTTATTAATAAGGTAAACATTGATATGAATTTTCCTCAAACCCAGAGACTACATTCCCTATAACTGTAAAATTTCAGGTACTCATTATGATTGTGTGTACTCTAAATTTAAAATTCATAGATTACGTTGACTGAATGGACTCTTTAAATCCATTCTCCATTGAAAATTGTTGATTATTTATCCTCAAATTTTCCAGAAGTGAGATGGGTTACTTTGATGATTGTATTTCAATCATTAACTTCTCTTTTTTATGTAGGTATATTGATAATAAAATTTATTTCATTATTTGAAGGGTTCTATCACGTTCGATTTTTTTAGACACTAGAGTTGTAATTTTTTACACCCTTTTAGTAGATTCAAATTCAGCATCTTGTAGAACAATTTTTCCCATCTCTATCACAATAGCAAGTTTCTGAAGATCTGGCTTATTAATTTCTGTATTAGATTTTACTTGATCAAAAAATCACTAAGAATCCATTCTTAAAATATTCTTTTTTATAGATTCTACATGGATTATTTATGGTTTTTGAATTATAGTTCTTCTAAGTCAAATTAAAATACCATTTAGGAATGTCTTTCTTCAATCATATCTTTTATTTTCTCTCCATGATTGATTATATTTTTTATATTATATATCTTCTATTCAATACATTCAATTTTTAAAATGTTCCAATGTATTACCATTCCATCCTCATCATAATAATAGTATCATTTTTATATTAATTTCTTGTAAACCACCTTCTTAAAACTAAATGGAGTAGATTTTTGGACATTCCATCAATTAAACATATTTAATCACATGTTTACCTTTCAAGGTATCTATTTACCATATCTTCCTGACCATATTTTTTCTGGTTTTAAGACTTAAATTCAAATTAGAAGGTGATTTATTCTTATCATGTGAAATCCAACAAAACTATTATATCTAACCAAATTTTTTGTAGTTTTGATAGAAATCTTTAATACATTTCACTTTTGTAGTATACGTATTCATTTTATTTTATATAATCTTCTTCTATTTAGTAGGCTTCATAATTTTTTAACCAATAATTCACCTATATGTAGTAATTTTTTATATCATTCATAAATTATCATGTTTTTCAAACATATACCAGATTTCCAAACACCCATCTACACAAATAATATACAATGAATCTAATTCTTTTTCTTATGTTGTAAGTCTATCAAGATTTAGTATTTTTTGTATTCATTTTTTATTTCCTTATTTGAATATTCATTTTGAGAGTTATTTTTCTTGATATTTATAGTATCGACAAAGGGCTATTGTATTATTTATTTGAAAATTCATTAAACTATATCGTCCTATATTTTAGAATTCATCCCACACTAGCATATGAGACTGCATTATTATAAATGATATAAATTAGGTTGTGAAGTACCATGTTCTATTATCATTCATATAGTTGACCAATAGATGGGTTTTAGTTCTTCTTTCCACCATAATGATTAACAATAGGTAAATGAATCTAATCAATAGTTTATAGAGAATCACACATTTTTTATTTGAATCATATCATATATTTTGATGGAAGAGTTCTTCCTCTCAACATATTTGGAAGTTTAAAAATTATAATCCAATAAATTTAATAATTCAACATATCGTTTTATAAATTTCATGGTGAAGGAAAAATTCTCACATTAAATTAATGTCATCACATCTTCTCATTCACATTCTCTATTAATCCCATTGTTAGGTTATTTTTCATCACCATTCAAGGATCCATCAATGTATCTCATTATTCAATACTATCCTTCTAATTGGGCTACCATGAAACTAAAAATATATTTATGACATTATTCTAGATAATGGATACCCTGAATATACTCTTCATGCATCTTGGACTTTTCATACACTAGAATGTATTGATATTGGAAATTACATGTTTTTTTATAAAGCTAAATATCTTTGAAATTCATAGAAAAAATTATGATTGTATAAATTCAATGAATTACTTTACCAAAAACATGTTAAGTCAATGTTCCCCCACAATCAATCCATTGAAATTATTATTCAATTATATAAAAAAATTTATTACAATGATTCAAATGTTCATCATTTCCATCAAAGAGGGTGGTGAAAAAATTTTACCTATTGAATTTCAAGCCAAGTAAATCCTCTTTTTTAATGTCTTACTCTTTATGTTTCCTATTTCATAAAAATTTCAATTAAAGAAAATGTAATATATGAAATAATTTTTTATGTAAAATTATTCATATGCAATTAAATTATAGAGTATAAGTCATCATTAATTTTAATTGATATATATACATCATATACTCTGCAGCTTATACTAGAATCCTTTAATGGATTATTTTCAACCTATTTGATAAATGAGAACTGATCCTTCTCTTATTTATCTAAAAAATTTATAACACACTTTTCTTCTTTCTTCTGATAATTTTATTGGTGTCTTGAAAAATTTTGTCTGGTATTATTCAAAATTAGTGGAAGTATTGTTCTCCACATGATGAACTTCAGTATAAACATTTAACATGAATATCATATAATCCAAATAAAATCAACTAGGATTACATTCATTGATCAAATCATATGTAGTCATGTTCTCAGATACTCCATATAGTGCCCAGATGGAATGTATATTGACACTCAGTGGGGGTGAATTAGTGTATTTAACTTTCAAAAAATTTATGTTATTTTAAATTAGCCCATATTACCATCAAACTACTTCCCCAAATGATATTAAACCATATATTGTTCACTATAAAAAATACATGAAAAATAAATATTGATAATAATAGAATAACCAACACTGATAAATTTTTAAATGGTTCGTTATAAAGACCTATTCCTTTCCATGGACAACAAATCGTCATTTTACAAATTCTATTATCACTAAAAACATACAGTTATTAAAAACACCATTAATTGTAATACATTATTGAGGAATAAAATAATCATTCATCATGATTCAATGGTTTTTCTTATAATAGTACAACCATTAATTAATGTAGTTGTTTCTATTTTTTCCCAATGATGCTAAATGATATTCAATAAACACGCTAAAAGTTTTATCTATATCACTAGATATCTTTATATAAAATGAATAAAATGTGTCCTCAACTAATATAA
Source organism: Viscum album (assembly GCA_963277665.1). Taxonomy (NCBI): domain Eukaryota; kingdom Viridiplantae; phylum Streptophyta; class Magnoliopsida; order Santalales; family Viscaceae; genus Viscum; species Viscum album. The sequence continues at coordinate 1,441,971,509 of OY728151.1, read as the reverse complement.
ATAATACCAAATGTATAAAAAATATTCTAATAAAGTCATCCCAATAATCTTTATTAAATTTCATATAAAATATCCACTAAAACTCACTATTTGTTAGAATAATAAATAGAAGAATGTACCAACACAAAAAAAATTCTTCATCTATGATAATAAATTTTTAGTTAGACACTCCCTCAATCAATGATGTTCCCCAAATCGATCATTGTTTTCATGTGGTTGAAATAACATTCATTATTAATTTTCCAATGTGAAACATTCATAATATAAATACACATTCCACTTGGATATAATCTCTTTTGATATTATATCAATCTTCAGTATACATTTTTCTCCACAATATTCATTAAAATAATAATATATGTTCCATTCTCAGTCTTCCTACATGGAAAACTTACTTTATAAAACCTTTCACAAAATAAATCCAAATTTATTATTTTATTTGAAATATCATCTTGCATTTATTTCATATGGAATACTTACTCATGTGATTGAAAATTTATCTATGCATGAATTCATATATACATGAATGCATTTTTATTCTCTCAATTTACATAAATTATTCATGTAAGAAATATTTTCTTCCATAGAACCAATTTTTTTCCTCCACAAATATGTTTTCAAAAATTGTTCACATATTGTTTCCCCCTACATGAAAACTATTTTTAGTAAATCATATCATAAATCAGGCATGAAACTCCACCTTTATTTGAATTGGCAATGTGAATACCCAAATAATTCATGTATATACATCTCTTGATCAACCAACTATTCGTAGGTTCCTTCACATTATAGGATTTTTTGTCACGGTTTCCATTGAATAAAAATGTTATGGGGATTTGAGTTCATCAATGTGCTAAGGAGTGTCGACATGATTCTCCCCGTTTTCTTTGATAATACAATAATGTTGTTAGTAGGTTATTATCAAGATCCATTATGAAATAAATAGTAGATTTATATAAAGAATTTATATAACAAAATGTTTTATTATGTTCTTCTTTCCTCTAACATGAAATCAAAACATGCATGATCATGAAATATAGTCCATCTATTTCACAAGATAATAGGTGTTTTTAATAGTGTATTTCAAGTGAAACAGGTCATTAAAATTTACTAATTCATGAGATAATGGATTTTTTATGGTGTCTCCTCCTATACATCATGTAACAGAGTGATTTTAATGATACTTATATATGTGTTTGATTCATGTATGATTATTCTCCTTATTAATGACTGATCATGTGTGTAATCTATTTGTGTGTGGGGATTGTATTCTTCAGTTGACACATTCAACATCCCCTACTAATTTTTCATAGGTTGATTTTTTCTAATTTTAATCACGATTGGAGGAATTATTGTAACACCAGAGGATCATAGGATATCATTAATTCTGAAACTCTAATATTCATGGATCCTCATGTAGTTCTGTGTTGATCACATGATTTTATTGTATTATTTACATTACCACTTCATTGATCAGGTGATTCATTATAATACTTCTTATTATGGTTGATTGAGTCTAGAAAATAATTACTGTAGAGCCTCTTGATATCTCATTGGATATCCTACTAAATAAATAATTTTATAATTTCTTTAAATGACATAAGGATGATATGATTGAAATTATGTTATTTTTCATGAAATTGAATGAGGACATAACTTGTTTTATTGCTGTAATAAAAATAAGATAATGTAATTACATTAATGAATATAATTCATTCATTCATAAAACTCATGTGATTTACGTTGTTCATATGATGGATTTATTAGAAGGGCTCATGTAATGAATGAAAGATAAAGATTAATGAATGGATTTTAAATTAATCAAGAATATATCAATCCTTTATATTTGTAAATGGGGATGGGATATGTGTAGGAATAACATTTCTTGAGATCATCTGTATATATTTGAGGATGATATGTTGAATATGATGAATCATTTGGATCAGATGACTCAAAATAGGGAAATCCAACGAATGGTATTTTATCTAACTTTTGGAGGTTGATATATGTTTTCTATCATGTTGTGGTTTCCTACATGATACATCATTGTGATCATTATCCAGTTAGTAAATAATCCCATGTGTAATGCATGATCTATATATCTGTGGCGCTCTTTATATATTACCCTTGTACTTTATGCCTCATGATCTTGGATGGCATTTCCTATCCCACCCGCTGCATCCCAAACCCATGGGCGAAATAAACAGGTGAAATCACCTATAGCCCATACAAATGGGCATTCCAAATCACCTTTTTCTCCGTGTATAAAAATCATAGACTAATTCCTCTATGAGGTTTAATTCCCCCCCCCCCAATTTCTAGTGTTGATATTGACCATGTGAATCTCAAGTTTTTCCAATATTTTATATAAGTCCAAAAAAATAACCATCATGAATTTTATGTATATAATATATAAAACAATTCCATCCTCAGATAATATACCAAGAAAAATATTTATCATCATCATTCAAAATGTAATAACATTTTATATGGCCTCTGTCAAATCCTCATGTAAGTAAACATTTTAATGATATTCATTATTATTCAATGTGTCTAAATAAATAATCCAATCTTAACCCATTTCATTTATGATTATTATTAGTTCCAAAATCATCATATTTAGACATGGTGAATTGATGAATAACGATATCCAATTCTATTAAATGATTAATTACCTATTCTTTAAGAATAATGAGAATTACTTGATAAATTTTCATAAAATGAACACTAATGAGTCCATAACAATTCCCCAAGCTTCATCATATCCATCATGAAGAATTTTCTTCCTAAATGAGATTTATAGAATAAAAAAAATTCCCAAATAATCACACAATACTATATGAATATATCTCAAACTATATCCAACATTCTCCATCCATGATTAATAAGAAATCATATATGAATTCACTGTGTATTAATTTTTTTTCCTTTTTATATATTGAAATAGAATACAACTATAGGCAACAACAATCCACCTAGTCTCTTCAAATACAAATTAATTATCTTATTTGGATGCACCAAATGGATATATTTTTAGAATATGATATGGGTATGTAAAAAATCATCTCCTAAAATGAAATTTTTACAAGTTAAAACGATGGTTAATGCTTATCTAATAGTTTTTATCTTCTTTAACTATTTTCAAAATTATCTTAATATCAATGTTTTTCCTATTTATGAGTCATGAATGATTCAATAAAAGGAATATTTACCCATAAATGGACCATGGATTATATTTTAATCCATATACCATTCACATGAACTTATATAGTTTATTAAAATTTTATATCACTTAACAAATAATAAACAATTATAAAACATAATTATTTTAATGTCGGTAACTATTATTTAACATTATGCCATGACCATCATGATATTATGTTGACTTAAATACATACAATTCAGCAATACCTAATATGGTGTATTTAAGTAAAAATGTCTTTTAAAACAATATTTCCCTTACAAGTATGGTTTCAATGTGTTGAATATTTACATATATATATATATCAGGAATTTTCCACAATTATGGAATCGTGTTTGGTTCTCAAAGGATTCTTGAATGAATATATTAAAAATATTAATATATATTAAATCACACAAATGAACCTTTATGATATAAATGATTTTTCATTGATTGGGAAATTTGATAGAAAATATAAGACCAATATTGTTTTTTGGAACTCATTGGTTATCCTAGGGGTAATTTAATGTTGATAAATTTCATGTGCTTGGTGGAAAGAGATCATTAGAGAGAATTATAATGAAAAAATATGGGTTATTTACATTATATAATTTAAATAACCCTTCGATCATTATTGTATAACTACACCATGTATGAGTATGGGAGATTTATCATCACATGTTGGATAGTCGAAGCATGATAAAGGGGAAATGTGGGTCCGCTATACTATTTCCTTGATGACGATAGAGATTAGACCAAGGTTCAATGACATCTTGGCCCCATATTTAGTAAAAAATAATTAGATTTATTTCCATGATTTAGGTGGATGTTTTTACTTCACAATTCCCCTAGATTATGTTTTAAGAGTTTCTAATCCCTTATTGAAATCTAAGGACCTTTTGAGGGTAATATGTTCTTAATTGTTGAAAAATGTGTTTTCTGGTGGCTAGGGGTGATTTCCCATTCAAGAATCCTGATAAAACAATGTGTAGTTCTGTAGAATGTTCCTTGGGATCTTCACAATTAATGAATAAATTGTTTTTGGGACTACACATCATGTAAAATGAGTTCATGTCATGTCGTGGGAAATGGCCATGTGGTCGAGTGCATGAGAAGACACCTCATTAAAGTAGATGTGGTAGTATACTAGTTTATGTCAATACACTTGGAATGCAAATGAAATCACATTAACTAAAACATAGGAACTAGAATATAAAAATTCAAAATTCCATGAGGTGGTGATAATTCCTCATGTTTTTAAAAGACATTATGTACAATGTATACACACCATGTATATTCACTTTTCTAACCACACCACCCAGATGAGAGAAAATACCCTTATATCCCAGAATGGAACCATGTCGTGTACCAAAAAACAAATTGTATGTACATTATTGGTGTCTGATGAGTAATGTGAGGGTACACATCCAGTTTCCAGCCTCATAAGACCGGTCATTTTACCTAGTAGGACACCCTATGTACTCAACTCAGATATTATCATTTGTTTCCCCTACATTGAAACTTGATCTGGTCCTATGAATAGCCTATACTGAGTGGTTTTCAATGTATAATTCAATGGTTGGATTTATTTTATGATCAATGATATGACATGATTTGTTTCATGAAGGGTGATTATTTCAAGGATAGTTAGTCAATAGTAGTGTTTAGGTGGGGTCATCCAATTGTTACTGGGGTTCAAAACTCTATTGTAAGATCATGGTGCTTATTCCAAAAAATATTTAAATTTTTACAGGCATTACACACCCACATAACGATCATGTTATCTATCTATGTATATAAATTCCCAGGGTCATAACTCCCACATCGAACCATGGAGTATGTCCCCAATATTCATAATACAGGTATAAACGCTACTCCCCATACTATAAAATGTTGTGGGTACTGAATAAAAAAGGTTGTACAATCCTATATTCCAATTATATTAGTGAGATGGTACTCCACCATTGTTATTTCTCCCTCACATGTGGAGCACATTGGAGAGCTATCGACCCTCTTAACATAATCATTAGGGTTATAAAAGATACATTAACTATAGAAGGTACCCCCTTAGTTATGGTTCAATGTGGTGAAGATAATAAATTTGTGGAGGTTATTTTTTACCATCCCTTCCACTATATCGTTCTCTCCCAATGTTTATAATATCACTCAAGTCGAATCCGTGGTGATACTCTTTTTTGGAGATGATTGTTTTTTTCTTTAATTTTAAAAGGAGGGGTTTGTTTGTAGATCTTATGTTACATGAATGATTAATATATTTTGTTTAAAATATTAAAAATGATTCAGATGAGTTCATAATTAATTATTTAAACTTGTGATATTCTTGAGTGTTTCAATATATTTACTTAAAATAACTCCCACTTCACAAGATGATTTTTGATCAGAATTCATAAATGTTTTTTCTTTAATCCAAGATTCATATAGGTAACTAATCTCAATAAATGTATATTTATGAAATTATCAATATCTCAGGAACATATGTGTAGTTTTGGTTCCAATAATCCATGAAATTCACTATTCAAACAAAACATGTAATCAATCCATGGAATTTTACAATAAATATACACAATATTAATTTAAAGAATAATAATCAAGAAAAACATCTAAATCACATAAAATCACCAAACTATGAAACAACCTAATTGTAGAATTAATAATATATTTATATTTTTAGTAATTTGGTTGGTGTTTTTAAATAATTTTTATTCAAAAAATTAAAATAATGAGAAGATAAAATTTAATTTTTCACCAAACACTCTCAAATGAATAGAGGTAAACACATAATTTTGATCGAATAAGAAAGTGAAATATGAAGGGGTTTTTAAATTTATTAGAACTATAAGAAGAATACATAAATTATAATATAGATGGTGGATGAGAATATGATATGATGAAGAAGAAATGTCTATTAAAAGTAAAATGAAATTAAAATCACAATTACATAATTTTAATTCAAAATACATAAAGTACGTGAAAAGTATGGAAGGTGGAATGATCTATAAAGTTGAAACATGTGTTCAAAAGGTATATTAAAGAATATGTATGTTCTTTTATTGTGCCAATATATCCTTTCGTTTTTTGAATATGTAATTCATTGCAATGATAAGAGGGTGTTTAATTTATAGAATAGGTATGTTGACTATTTGCATTCAAAATATTCCTCTCAATATTAATTGAAAATTATTATATTTATAAAGATGAACGTGGAGAAATATTAATCATAAAAGTTGTAGATATCGATGTTGAAAGTTCAACTTCCAATTTAATAGGCAATATTGTATTTATGTCAAATTCTATGACTGTTTTCCAAAACAATTTTCATCTATAATGCTTTTTGTTGAGTTTTTACTTTGTTTCAAAGTGAATGCATTTGAGGCCAATGTGATTTACCCTAATAAAAGACACTTATTATACAAAAAGTGGAGGAGAAATCATATTTTTTCACATAACTAATTATCATTATTGAAGGTCAATTTGATTTGGAGGAAAGTATATAACAGTGGGTTGTTTTTATATTCCACAATGAATTGTGGGATGGAATTTAATGCACCAGTTTGGACAATTTTTATTTTTTTGGACATGAAATATTTATCAAAGGTATAACTGAATATTTTTTAAAAATATTTTATAGTATAAAAAACATTTTACATCTATATTGACACTAGAAAATATATAATCACATCGAGTCTAGCTTCATTGACAGATTCTTTGGACGTTTTGTGTGTCTATATGGTAATACCAGTGGAATAATTAACCCAATATTTGGTATAATTTTTTTAAATTAATCTGGAACACTAAAAAGTATAATCACATAATTTTTATTCCTATATTTAAATATATAATCAAAAAATTAAATTTTAGTACAATAAACCAAATTTGAACAATGCTCTTTATATATGGTTATGACCAAAACATGAACCTTCAATGGAAATTACTCATTTTTAATTGAGAGTTCAATGATGATTTTATTTTGATATATATAATTAACAATTAATATCAAATAGATCAGACTTATGATACTGAATTTCCTATTCATCAAAAACCTGAAAACACATAAATAAAACGAATTCATTTTGACTCACCCATAAATGTTAATTTTTTATACCAATTACAGTAGGTCAAGACAATGTAACTTAATCCTTAAAAAATTCAACCAATAATTATTAAAAAAATAATATTTCAACCAAATTCATTTTTCATATTCAATAAATGAATTTGAAAATGTGGGAACCCAAAACATACTCCACTCAAGATGACAATATTTTTTATCGAGGATCACTCATTCAATAAAAAAAAGAAATCATAATATTTTAAATATCTCATATATTTCATTATAAAAATTAATCTATACATTAATGAGGAGTTATTTATATGGGTTTTAGTGGATATCAGATGGGAGTAATATAATGTCCAAAATAGTGGAAAACTGGGGTAAAAGACACACATTTAGAAAGAAATAAACAATAATTCGGAAATAAGACATGGGTGGAAATGGAAAAACATATTTATATGCACATGAATTATTGAAGGAATAAATTTTATGGATACAATTTTAAGGGTATGAAATAAAGAAATACGTACAAAAAACAACGGTTCTCCCAACAACATAATAAATTATAAATCATGTGTATTTATTTATTTTATAGAAAGATGAACTTGATACATATCTCATAATCATATCAAAACCAAAATTTTATCTCCCCAAAACATAAATTAAGATATTTATTACAAAATAAATGGTTGAAGAAGAGTGATTTTTACCCACGTAAGACAAAACCATTCCCTTTTTTCAATTGGTTTTATGTTTTTCTCAATTTTTCTGACCACATATAGATATCATTTGTACATGATTTTAAAAACATATATACATTCCCACTACTCATGGAATTTCAACCTCTCTGTCACCCCTAAATAGATTATTTCCATTAATCATATGAATACATGTTGAAAATCATGTAAATGGATACGCAAAATTAAATTAATTCCCTCCACTCATATATTTAAATAAATCATGAAATGAAAATCCATTTAGATTTTGTCTAGGATAGGGATTTTGGAATGTAATGTATATATCAAGAAACAGCTTTTCATAGGCTCATATGATATTTTAGAAGGAGAATCAATGTGAGGGTAATGAGATGCTATTTGGCTATTTTTAGTTTCTTGTGGTTAAGAAAATTCCTCAATCATAATAATATATAGTAAAGTAAAAAAATCATCAAAAAGGTCTAAAAACCCATGACTCAGGATAGGGTTGAAAACACTCACGTTGAATTGATGGCTATAGGTAACCGAGATAATAAAGGAATTTTTATTCATGGTTTTGAAAGAATCATTTTTGAAATCCAAAATTGAACATTGAAAATTTAGTGATCCTGAAAAAAATATTTGTTAGGAAGATTTATGATTAACATACAAATATACTGTGATAAAAAAAGTCTACTGAATCCCCAAAAGTGGTTGTAAAATTTGAAACAATTAATGGTGAGTAATTAAGAATCATATTGTTATATTTTTTGGTTCATTTTTTAGTTTTTATTTTAATAAACAGACACAAACCAAAGTGATACAACCAAAAAAAACTTTTCTATTAAGAGAGTGGTAAAAAAATTGAGAATGAGAGAGGATTAAAAAGGAACCGAACAATAGAGATAAATATGAAGAGTAATGATATAGAGATATATTATGTTAAAGGGAAATAGGTTCTCTCTAGTATCAATTTTGTTGGTTGATGTCTCCATCAAGTGGTTGGTTGGTGGAAGTTGATGTGGGTCCTAGGGTATTTTTCTCTAGGTTGATCCATTTGAATTTTCTATAAAATAAATTATTAAAAAAAATATTAATATATTCCCTGAAAAAGAAAAAATAAATTTAAATATCATAAATTTAGAAGGAAACAATAGTTATCTCCCAAGTATGGATTTAGGTGACTTATTAATAGTTGTACTATGTTATGGACAACCCATAGTCTAAGGATGGCCACTATATTTTATAAAATCTATTTTGATTCATATAAATTCTCATTTGGGAGGCATGATAGTTCATTGGATAATTTCTTCAATTCATTTTTGGGGTCCATGAAATTCAAGGGGTTGGAAGGTGAATTTTTGTATACTTAGTTTGGACTTAAAATTGAAGAATGATGTAGTTAACTATGTGTTGGATTTATATGTTTGGATGTTTAGGAAAATGATTCAATTGTCCTAGTGCATTTATATATGTTTCTGAAAACACCAAACCATAGAATGAGACATCATATGTTATTAATTTGTTTTTCATTTATAACTAAATGAGAATTAAAGGAGGCATGAAACTCAAAAGATTATTGATGATCAATTATATCAATGTTGATATTAAATGAATGGTCAATTTCAAAGTTATCGGTGATAAATTTAATTATTATGGAAAAAATAACACAACCTTGACGGAAATTGAAAGAATATTATGACATTGTATTTTTCTTCTCCTCACATATAATTTAATTATTTGAAGAAGGGATAGGATATTATGAAAGTTGGATAATTAGATTTGAAAAAAGTGCATTATTATTCATTTTACACATTATCATCTATGTTGAATTTTTGGATATTAGAGTTGAGATGGGATTTTAATGAGTATTCAAAATCCTTTAGATCAATGTAGTTTCCATTTGAATGTTAAAGATCAACTTCTCCAATAATGAGTTTATTAACATTGGTGTAGAATATACTAACTGCTATATCATTTGAAAATGATGAACATGATAGATTAGGGTTCAACACAATATCCTAGAGACTTTCATATACAAAGATAGGGAATACAAATTTATTCTATGATGGGTCTTAGATGGATTGAGGAATAATTAATTTGACTTATTGGTCAAAAAATTTAATGGATAATAAGCTGACATGGAGATCAATTATTCTTAGATATGCCATGAGAAATGGTGTTCCTTGAATTATAATAGATTTTAAATAAGGATTATGACCATTAAATAATGTACATAATAGTCATTAAGGAATATATGATAATTTAACTCGGAAAGAACATCCTCCGTTATTCCCTAATGACTAACCGAGATTAGACTAGATAACCGGATGGAAACAGTCATTGGGTGAATGGTACCTAGACCAAGGGAAAAGAATATTAATGAAGTCATGATATTTATTGAGGCACCTAAGTCAATTAGTACATCATCGAATTTGTAACAAACGATTTGGCATGGAACCATAGAGGTCCATGTATCATTGAAATATGTAGTAATGGATTTTCGTGTTGAAACATTTTCAACTGCCCTATGATATCTCTTAAGGGTGAACAAACTCTTAAGAAACGTTACATGCATAATAATTTTATTGAAGGAAAATTGGAGGGAAATGATGACCCCATCTATTGAAAAATTGACTAGATTTTCAGAATTAGGTTCGAAGGGAAAATTAGGCTTCGAGATGGAATGTGAAAAAGGAATTTTGTTTCATAAATGAATGGAAGGAGCTGAGGGAGTGTGTTAATGTTCCTTCTTAGAACTATAGTTTTTTCTATTTCCATATCAACATTTAAATGAGATTTAAATGATTTTATATTAGGAGTAATAACTTTCATTCAATATCAAAGGGAAATTTAAATTACATCATGCATAGGGGGTAAATAATTGAACTCGGAGTTGGGAGGCATTGGATTATTTCTTTACATTGATGTAGGAAGAATGTTGACCAATTTGGATTTCAATATTTATAAGGATAGAATAGGTGAAGGTGGAAAGAACATCCACAAGACATTCTAATGGTTTATTTTAATAAGAGGCTTGTCCTCTATTAATGTTTCCTTGGTTTTGGTTTTTTGGATATCTATTGCCTTTGATTGTGAACTGAGAAGGATCACTACAATATTTGATGATATGAGGATAAGGCAGATAATTTCTCTATTGCGGTCTGGGTTTAAAATTGTAAAGTTATTGTATGTTACCACAATCTAGACCACATTGATTTTTTTGGATTTTGAGGCTGGAACCTAGGGTAATCATTGATGGGATTAAAATACCTCAATACAAGGTTAAAGGTGGATGCGATGGGATCTAGGTACGATACATTGAATTTTATGTTGAAATAACATGATTTTTGAGGTTTGGTGTTAGGATAAAAAAATACTGTGTTGAGCTCCATTACAAAAGAAGAATCAGATAGAACATATTGATGTTATAAAAAATTGTCAATTGGATGAGATGGTGGGATATAGATTTCACATTTTTTGATAGGCTGGGGGAATAGATAATGGGGATACAGTGAGGATGGGGGTTTGATACACACAACTAGGGGTCTCATGAGACCTATAAGTTCACTCATCCACTCAGTAATCTTGTTATGCTATATGGATTAATTATCTTGGAAATTATTTACAAAATAATTTTCTCGAGTATGGAATTGATGTGAGTTTTTATCCACATTTCATATGAGATGTTGAGATGTTAGAGGACTTTTGGAAACAAGATTCCCACTACATTAGGAATCGATGAGAGTTCACTCCATAGCTAATAACCCCTTATTGAAATATTAGATCTAGTGTTGGTCATGAATTTTCTAGGATGTGAATATTTCCACAATCATTTTTAACCTCTTATATAACTCATGGTGTAATAAATTATTGAATTTATGGACACCACTTATTTCCATTCAGATAGAAGAAGTTCTAGAAGTATGAAATAATTTCACTACGAAGAGTTTATTCATGCTAGTATATGTTCTTGTGGATCAATGATAGAGGTAGAAGATCAATTATATGGTACAGTCAACTAAGGAGAAATGGAATTATATAAGTTTGATTTGTTATTAGGAATCCCCTTGAGGAATCATTGTGAGAAAACCACTTGGAACTTTTTGTGGTGAAGATGAGGATTCTCACTAGATTGTAGGTGGAGATGAGGTATAATATGAATCAAACTCAATTTGGATTCAAAATAAGCCTCAACATTAGGTTATTTAATATCAACAAGATGGTAATTCATAACAGGGGTAGTATGTTTTTATGTCTTTTTATTATGGATTGTCCATTTCTATAAAAATTGAATTGGAATTGAATGGGTCATGATTTATTTGATTGTATTTAATGTTCCTTCTATTTCAGTGCAGAGTTTGTCATATTTTGGGGACAAAAAAATAAAATGGATAGTTTGGGATGCTATTAAGAATTCAATGAACATTTGAGTGATGAGAAAGGCAGGGTTTTCATCTTGCTTTTTCATTTTATAAATTAATAGGAATGTGGGTTTCTATTTTTGATTTTTTTTCATTTATGATTTTAATGGGAAATTTCATTTTTTTCTTTTGTTTATTTTCAAATTTCTTTGTGGTATTTTTATAAAACAAAATCAATAATAAGACTAGTAGTTGAACCATACCCACAAATGGAACCATGTTAAGCATTACTGATTTTTTCCTATCGAATGTTCAATGGTCTACTGCTATGCTAATGTGTATAGTGGCACTATGGTTGAATATTTAGTGATGGTAATTTTTTGTTGAAGTTGATTGCTTTTTTTATTTTCAAATTGGAGGGGGGTTTTAGGGATTATTTGAGCTAATGATTTATATATATGATTTAACAATTTAATAATGATTGATGCGAGTTCATCATTAGGGAGTTAAGATTGTGATATCATTTATATTTTCTAAATATCTTATTGAATTACACACAAAACACAAGATTATTTGTTTTATTAATACCCACATTTATTGGAATTAATCAAAGAATAAAAAATTACATCAATTATGACTTTTGGAGGTGTTTGGTTTCTCTATTCCTAATAACCCATCAGAATAGAATATTCGTGATGGGAAATGTGGAATGGTGCCAATAGTTTATAATAAAGATTATTTTTAATGGGAATATCATCCCTTCACAAATACATTTGGTGCATGGTGTTCACCAAATAGAGGGAAGGCTATTTTTGTGGGGAGTTTAGACCACATCAAAAATATTGTTCGGTAATTTTTGTTAATTAAGATGGGAGTTTACTCCCATTGCAAATAAATAGTCGAATGGAAGGTATTTATAATAGGAACCATCACAAATATATTCATTTTTCTTATTTTCATTCTGATAGGATTCTTTTATGTCTCAAATAACATGTTGATAGAGGCTATTTGTGAATGGTCACATCACAAATATTCCTTTTTTACTCTCGAGGTCATTAATACTAAATGTACTATTTTTGATGAGTCCTATTAAAAATAATATTTTTTTTGTGAGGATATACCCATGTTAAATAGTATCATCATAGCTGATCTATCCTATATATACCCCAACTGAATTATCTTCATTCAATCTGTTTTAGAACATCTCTCCCCTTCTATCTTCTCATTATCTTCAGTCTATGTTTTTCAATGTTTTAGGGATTATTATGGATGACCTTTCATCCTTTTCAACTGTTGAAATATTATGTTTTAACGTATTTATTAATTTTATTTTATTGTTTATTTAATTTTATTGATTTTATATTATTTATAAAAAATTTTTGTTAACAGTACAATGATTTCATTACAATTAGTTAGTTTTATTTTTCGTTAATTCGTTTAAAGTAAATGTAAATATCTATAATAAAAAGTATTTATCTATAATTAATATTAATTAGTAATAATTTGTAGAAATTATTAATATTTAGTAATATTTAATAAAAATGAAGTAAATTTTAGGGGTAATTAACAACCAATATTGTTTTAAACAAATAACAATTAGTAATAATTATCTTTAAATAGTAATAATTCATAGTAATAATTAATAATTATCATCCATTAGTACAAAATTATTGTAATTAGTAAAAATTAGCTTTAATGATTAATTATTAGTGGTAATTATTAATAATTAACAGGAAATAGTCATAATTAGAGGTAATTTGTAAAAATTAGGGGAAAATAGTAATAATTAGAGATAATTAGTAATAGTAATTAGTAAATAGAAAAAATTATAAGTAAATAATAATTAAAAGCTGTAATTAGTAATAATTAAAACTAAATAGTAAAATATTGTAGTAAATACTAAACATTAGCAGTAAATAGTAAAAATTCGTGATTGTAATAATTATCAGAAAATAGTATAAATTAGTAGTAATTTGTAATAACTCGTAGTAATTTTTAATAAAGATTTGTTGTAATTACTCATAATTACATGTAATTAAAAATATTTAGCATTAATTTTTAATAATGGATAGTAATTATTAAAAAATATAGGTAGTTACTAAAAACTAGTAGTAAATGGTAATAATTTCTAGTAAATAGTAGTTATTATAGTTAATTTGTAATAATGAGTGGTAATTAGTAAATATTAGTGGTAAATAGTAAAAATTAGTTTTAATTAGTACAAATCAGTGGTAATTACTAATTATGAGTGGTAATTAGTAACAATTAGTGGTAATTTGTAATAATTGGTCGCAATTAATGAATTAAAGGTATAATAAGTAATAATTAGTAGTAATTAAAAATAATCAGTTGTAAATAGTAATACATAGATCAAATATGGAAAATTAGCAGTAGTTAGTAAAAAGTAGAGGTAATTAATAAAAATTACCAGCAATTAGAATCAATTAGCACTAAGTATTAAAAATTTGCAGTAAACAGTAAAAATTGTTTCCATTTAGTAAAATTTATCTATAATAATAACAATTAGTAGTTATTAGTAATAATTTGCAGTAATTAGTTATAATTAATGGAAATTAGTAATAATTAATGATAATTAGTAATAATTAGAAGAAATTTGTTATTTATAGTGGTAAATAGTAATAATAAGTTTTTAATAGTTAAAATTAGCTATAAATATTAATAATTACGAGTAACCAGTTATAAATAGAGGTAAATAGTACTATTTTGTGGAAAATTATATAAATGAGAAATAATTAGTAAAATTAGTGGTAATTAGTTAAAATAAGAAATAAATAACTCTGATTATTAACAATTTGCGAAGATTACTAAAAATTATGGGTAAATATCTATAAATATGTAAATAATAATAATAATTAGTAATGATTAGTTTTAATTAGTCATAATTACTATTTATTAGTAATAATTAGTTAAAATTATGAAAAATTAATACTAAATAGAACTAATGTATAATAATTAGCAGTGGTTACAATAGAATAACTGTTATTAATATAATTTTTTTAATTAGTAAAAATTACTTGTAATTAGAGGTAACGAATAGTTATTAGTAATATTGACCTCTAATTAGAAAAAATATATGGAAAATAGAAAAATTGCAAAGATTAAAAATAAATTATAACTTTTAAAATTTATAATCATTTTTCGATTGTGTCATTTATAAAAATTTAATTATAAAAAAATTATTTATTATAATTTATTTGATAGTTATTGAACATTGATTTCAATTACTGTATTTATTATATGGTCAGGATTTGTTATAACATCACTGGAATCTATACTATTCATATATATTAATCCTATATATATTGACTGTGTTGAAGATTTTATTTCATTTGCAAAATGAAAACCAGAATTAGTTTCTAAGAGGAAAATTATTTATCTCTGTATGAAATTTGATGTGAGGAGTTTTGAAACATTTGGAAAATATGGGGGTCATCTATTTAATTTTTGTTTTCAGAAAGATTATGCATTTTGGTATGAATATTATGATTTCATTATCAGAGATGACACTAATAAATTGGTTCCAAAATCATCTCATTTTCAAATATAGTTCATAATGTTGTTTGTTTAAATTGTCAACAAACTAAAACTCATGATATATTTATTTAACACCTATGTTGGAACCATCTCAGTTTTAAGAGTTGTTTATGTCAGTTGAGGATTCCTTATATACTGGTTGCAGGTTAAGCAAATTTGAAGAGGTTGAAAAAAGCATGGAAATTAAATCAGATAATTAAAGGTCAAATAGTTATTTTTATCAAATATTCTATTTTTAAGCACTATTACCAATATTAATTTGTGTTTCCTTCATATTTATTGGAGATAATGGATTTATTTCTTAATTGAGGTCATGGTTTTTAGAAGAATCATTCATGTTCAAATGATTGCATCTTATATTATATTGAAAAATGACATTGGTTAATTTTACTAAATCTTGAAATAAAGTACAAAGAAACTCAACTAGGGATATAAATATCGATTCATGTAAAATTTATGAGGTTTTTCCCAATTACACCAATATTTCAGCATTTAATTCTGTTTCAGAATGTAGAATTATTGATTTCATATAAGAAAAGAATATTTCAACTAGTAAATGTTTAAATCAATTGTGTGATGGTTATTTATGGAATCATTTTGACCATTTATATTCGTATTTTACTCCAGAATCCCAAATTTTTTGATTGAGTCACTCTACTTATAGTTTCTATCTATTTGGGTCTAACGATTGTCAATATTCTGGTTATTCCATCTTTATAACTATAAAAAATTTACCTTATTTGATGTTACAAAATTATCCATTTATCATTCAGAACTTATTAATTCTAGTAAATCCAAAAAAAATATCAATGTTAATTTGAATCCTTATATTGATGACATGAATTAATTATGGTGTAACTGTATCAACACATATTTTATTATTGTGAAACACAATTTCTAAATAAAATCTGTATTAATGAGGACAATTATTGTTTATCAAGCATATATAATGTTATTAGAAAGGTGAACACATGGTTCTTATTCATACCTCTACATTATAAGGGACATTAAATAATATAATCTCTTTAGTGAAGAAATCATTTTTTCATCATTCAACATAGATTTCTTCTAATAAATCGTCCTTTTCAGAGGTACTAAATTCAATTTGGAAAAGGAAAAAATGAAATATATGGGCCTCCAAAAATGATATCAGGTATCATGGTAAAATATTTTAACTCCTCATTACATTCTAATACATTCAGACATTCTATAAACCAATATAAAATACATTTATTTGAGAAAAAATAATATTTGATAAAAATAGTATTTTCTAGATCTTCCATATTTGTCTGATTTTTTGTTCCATCACATGATGGATGGAATTCACATTGAGACTAATGGTTTTAAAAATATTCCATACATAGTTATGGAATCATCAGTTAAGGAAAATGATAATGTAAAGAAGTGATGGAATATTTAAAGTTTTTTCTAGAGACCCAAACTTGAACTATCTGAAAATTTTAGATCAAAGAAGATAATGAAGCCAATAACAGCTAATACTATTTCCAAAAAAAGATTTCTATTTTGAAATTGGATTGGAGAATGGAGGATTTTATATGGTAGTGATTGAAAATTTCGCTATATGTGTCAATATTTTTCATATTATCAATATAAAAATTCATGACAGTCATGTTACAATTTTAATCCATCTATTGATTAGATTTTTATGGTTTTTAATTATATTATTTGTGATTCCCAAACTAAAATTTAATATTTTTCCAAGAAATTTTCTCTTTAAAAATAGACTAAGATGCACTTTGAATAATGTACGAATATTTGGTATTTATTTTGTGTTAACTGCTAATTTTTTTTTTCTTGCATGTATTGATTTAATGGAAAATTTTATATTACATTTTACACATGAATAATAATGTGGGGGGCCTACACAGTTCAAATGGATGTACCCATCGAAGAGATACAATCATAATTTGATGAAAAACATACTTAGTAAAGGATCCAATGAAGGATCAATTGCCAAATATTATTTGAATGGGGAAATATTATTTTTCTCCTCTAATTATTTTAGATAGGAATATCCCATATAACATATCTTCATGGGATATAATGAGGGAAATTTGGATGATGAAAAGAATGTTAAATTATTAGTTTTAAATCTACATAAACATGGATTTAGTGGAGTTCATGAATGATGTAATTCACATGATGAACATCATAGGGCTCATACATATCTTCCTCTCAACTTTAGAGAAATGAAACAATTGTCACATTCAGTTATACTATAACATATTCTGTTATTTTTAAATATAAATTAATATTATTTTATTTTTAGGTTAAATGATTGTCAAACCATGAAACTATTTCATGTAATTTGAGTCATTTCTCTAGAAGCGCATCAGGAAATTAATTTTTCTTACTAGTTTCAAATACAAGTAAAGTATATTGTATACGGATTAATAGATAAAATTAATTTATTACCTTTTTTATTGATATATTTTTTTCAAATGTTTAAGTATCTCAATTTGATGATAAAATTGATAATTGATTTTCTTTATTAACTAACCCACCATCCAAAATTGTTAAATCTTATAATGCATATGTGGTGATTATTTTTTGATATCATACCCATGAATAAGGGAACAAAAAAATAGTAGTGGTACTTTTTAAGAGGATATCTTCATAGATAATATTAATTAGACTTTTATGGGTATAAAAAAGAAATAATTGATCTATGTTATCAATGAAATAATTATTTAATTATTTATAAATGAAATTGGATGGATAATGATAGAGGCTTGTCTGTTCATCTGCACCATAGAATCATTGATATAAAATATAAAATCCTTCTTTCCATAAATGAACTATTTTTTTGTCTGATTAGTGAAGTAAAATTTATTATGAAAATTATTGTGCTTCTTTAAGAGATTTAAGTGATTGGTGGAGCATAATAGAAATTAAATCTCATGAAAATCAATTTTTACAATTTGAATGTTTTTCTTCCAATGTGAAAATAATTTCAATTTTCATGTGTCAACTCCTAATCCATCTTTTCCATGATGATATGTTAATATCGATGATGACACCCCTGAGTAATGGGTCGATGGAGGCATTGATGTTGGTGAGGTAACTTGTAGATTTTACATAGTTTGTGAATATGAAGAATAAATAACATGTAAATTGTCAAATCTGAAGAGGAATGAAATGATATTTGTATCATCTTATATAAAGATGAGGATGAAAATTGGCATAATTAAACATTGGACATAATCACAAATAAAAAATATCTATATGTAATACTTATTTTTAGTAATTTGGTGAAAATAAAATATTCAAGTTTTTAATGGATGAAAAATGATTATTTGATATTTTTTTGATTTGGATGATTTTTTAATACATGATGAAAAGCCTTATGCAACATCATCTAACCCTCCTACTGCTATAAATTTAGTGATGACTCAAAGGGGTCATGGTCTAGCAAGATTGATGATTCCTGACCCTATCCCGGAGCGATGTCCACATCCTCTATTCGATCCAATATTTAAAACCATTAGTGGTTTTACATTTATGTTAGTTTTCATTAATTTTCATTTATTTATTTATAAAAAAATTGTTTGATTATTTTTTCTCTTTTTTCACTTATTTTTCCAATGATCTTCAACACCGCATATTCAGTAATTTGATTGTATGGAAAATATTAATACATATTAATAAATATATTATATTAATAACATGATTTTATTAAAAATTTGAGTTGTTTTTGGTATCTCATCAATCATATCATGAAAGACACTATCTGGGAGTCAAGCTAGGTATGTATGTGTCAGTGTTTGCCTCACTTTTTGAACAATATGAGGAAGAAAACAATGCAAAATGTCGGAGTCAATGATTTTGATCCGTATTCTTGTGACCATTAAAAAGATTATATTTCATCTCATGTTTGGTATGGATTATGTTCATCCTAGATGAGATATAGTTTTAAAAGGAGAGAACCATTACCTTAATAGGGCTAGAGATGACATGAGGTGATGAATCGATATGGTATTCATACATTTTGTACACTCCAACAACATATGGTACATAATTTTTTAAATAAATTATATAACATGAGATTAAAATATTTATTTTATAACAATATAGGCAGTAAAAAACCAATATTATGGGCTTTGATGTTTTTAGGAGGGTGTACATCGATCCTGTCCCAAGAGATATTATAGGTGGTTACCAACATTTTTGTTAGTATACTTTCATATTAACGATTAAAATAATGGAAAATAATATTTTAAATATATTAATTTAAAATTTGATGTGATGGATTTATTTGAGGCTTCGGCGTCTCAGAAACAAACTGAGATTCAAACTGATACCATGTTACAGACCACAAATACAGTAGTATTTGATGATGAACCAAGGATAGAGATGACATCGTATGCCTTTATGAAAGACTATGTTATTGTTTTCTGCAATTTATTCATGCATGAGAGTTATTATTGTACTATATTGATGTCGTTGTGTAGCCCGAGAGGAGGTATTGGATAGTCATAATCACCTCTGGCATAATATTATGAGAAGATGTGAGGTCTAGGTTAGCTTATATGGACCATGAGTAAGGAGGAGGAAGAACATAGTCGATAGTAGTGATAATTGAATGTGGTAATGTGTCGATGATAGCAGTAGTTGCATGAGCAAGCAATGGAGTATATGTGATATCTGACACATGGTTAATGGAGGTTTTTCTTTAAACCACCTCATCCAAATGAATTTTATTTGGTGATTTATGTACTTATTCAAAAAAAAATTGAATATCTTATTTATTGATAACACTTTTATAAATAAATATATTAAAATTTATATATAGTATATTTTCTATTTTGTTTTGAATATTTTTTTTTATTATATTATTATTTTATTTATTTTCTCATATAATATTTTTTATTATTTTTATTATTTGTAATATTTTTTTTTATTTTTTGTCAATTGATTATTATTATTATCATTATATTGTATCATAAGTTATATTTTTTATTAATTAATTAATTAATTAATTATTTAGTATATGATTTTTTTATGATATTTAATATATTAATATAAATTTACTTAATTTTTCATTTTTCATTTATTTATTTATTTTATTATTATATTATATTATTATAATTATATTATAATTCTTTTTAATATTAATATTTTATATTCCTTTATTTTTTTTCTTTTATTATTAGTATATCCACTAATCAAAAAATGTATTTCTAAAAAACATAGATAAAATATTTTTGATATGATCCATTCCTATCAAAAATAAATTTCATTGCGAAGGCCTACCACAAATGACATTTTTTGATGAGATAACATTGAAAATGACCTATCACAAACACATCAATTTCCATTTGTGAACAAGAGAATATTACTCAATAAATTATTGTTAATGGAAGGTTGAAATTTTCATGAACACATGTGTACTTTTAGTTCCAATAATCCATGTAATCTAAATATGAAACAAAACAAGTCATTAATCTGTGGAATTTTAAAATCATTATAATGAATATAAAATTAATTATTTTCAATTGATCAATATCTATCGATCACATAAAATCCCCAAATTTTTGTTGTCCCCAATACATATTTACTCAACCATACACATGTTTTACAATGTAGTTGTACTGTTTTTGAGGATTTAATAAATGATAGTAAATAATAATGAGATGAATAATGGTAATTCTGGATCGAATAGAAACAAATTAATAGAGGTAAATAATGAATTTTAGTTGAAGAATAATTTGAAATATGATTGTTTATATAACATGATCTATAATATTTCAATACATTGTACATAACACTAAAAAAATTGATGATAAAAGTATTTGATGAATATGTAACATGAAATATAATTAAAATGATATTACAATCACGCTAACATAACTTTATTTCAAAACACTTCATGTACATGAAATAAAATTTAAGAGGAATGATATGTCAAGTAGATAAATGATATTGAAGGTCCTACAAATCCTTAGGTAGTTATTTGGTTATTCCAATTGATATTTTATATTCTTATGTGTCAATATCTTTCTAGGATAAGAGGGTGGTACATTTATAGCTCGTGGTGGTGGGCTGTTTGGAATCTAAATCTACCTCTCAAGTTGTAATGAAAATTTTACCAATTATAATGATAAATATGGAAAAATAATATGATTCAATATGGTAAATATGTACATGGATATTTCAACCTCCAAATTAGAAGGCCATTGGACTAGTTTAGAAATTGTTATGGATGGTTTACTGAACAATGTTCTCATGTCCAATTTTGGGTTGAGTTTTTTGTTTTTCTAAATTTGATTTTATTTTAGGTTATAAAGAGGCTCTAAAATTGAAACCATTTATTCTAATAACTTATGAGGCTACATCATGGATTTAAGACCACAAAATATTATATCATTTGGGGAAATTTATTGAAAATATATACATGAATGGTGGGTTGTCTCGGAATCCCCTAAAAAATTGTGGGCTAGACATTATGTCATCAATTAGGACCATTTTGTGATTATTTGGGACATGAAATGGTTGTACGATATTTAATTTAACATTTATAGGATTCTTGGATATTATACATTAATTTTTACTTCTGGATTGATATAATAAAATATAACACCACTGCTGGTATGGTTTCTTTGATAGATTCATTAGGACATATTGTGTTTTCTATATGACACCTCAAATAATAAAAATAGATGAAGATACAGTTTGGTGATTTGTTTTAATTGGAATAAATAACACTAAAAAATAATAATCACATCATTTGGATTAATATGATGAATGATATGATTAAAACATTAAACTATAGTTTAATTAACCAAATTTGAATAATGTTCCTTATATATGATTATGAAAAAAACCTTAACATTGAATTGAAATTAATCATTTTTAAATTCAAATTATATGATGGGATTATTTTAATATATTTAATGAATATTTAATATCAATAATTCCCTAGAGGTACATTCTGGTTCATTTGAGTGTGGGTATTAGAAAAAGGACATGAGACATTGGAGCTATAGGTTGACTCATTATTCATATTTGAGTTATGGATTAGGAGTCCCCCATTCTATATTCACTTATTTATATTTTTATAATATTATGTTATTATTTTATACTTATCATATACTTCTTTAAATTCCTTCGTGGTGATGATCTCACTACTCTCTCTTCTTGATTCAATGTTTTTAGTAATTTCTGGGGGCATGGTGGGTATGTATATAGTCACACCAATATGGAATGTTCCCATAATGTTTTATTATTATATATCTGATAGGTAGATTGATGGAGTTATTAGTGGACCTAAATTATGAGGATAAAAATAGTTCTTTATGCTGACTGTGTTTGGTGGTCGAACATGGGGATTTTGATCCGAGCTCTCTTTAGTAAATACCAATATCCCTTTATTATTTATCTGGGGACTCATTATTAATTGTGCATGTATGCTTCCACATAAAATATTAATACTATTATTTTGTAATTTGATGTTATCCATGTTGTTATTTCATTCATGGAATTTACTCTAGGCATTCAATATTTTATTATGCCCCTATAATACTTTAATGAGTTTGTTGTGTGTGAGAATAAAGGGGTATAGTGTAAGGCCTCCAATTTTTTAATTATGATTAGAGAATATTTTTGATGATCCAATAACATTATAGATGTAGTATTGGGGAGTCACACATATCATTCTTCAAACAAAAATCCATGGGGTGTTATATCATGACATGGTGGTTTCAAATCTGGACTTTCACCATGGTCAGAATTTTGACATAGACCAGTGTTCTGATGAATGGTTTGGAAATAGAGGGAAACTATGTCGTCGGATGTTATTTTTATCAATAGGGATTGGGAACATAGTATTGGGGAAATAAATTGTTTATCTGTATAGAAGTACATGGATAACCTTCCTATCAATTCAGTATACCAATTAATCTCTTGTAGGGAACGAATGATACATGAATCATATATGACTAAGTCATTTTATATTCATGTAAATATTCATTTATCTCCCCATATATTTTCATTGACCATGGTGTATCTTGATAACTTTAAATTTTCATCCATGCTGAAATCCACTTGGAATTATGAAGATTTTTTTATGTCTAGTGGAGAAATGAAACAATAGTTCAGGGACCCATAAATGTGGTGTTTCTCAATGGAAGTAATATATTAGTGAAACCATATACTTATTAGATATGGAATACTAATGCATTCAAAAATAGGGTGTTTCTATGTCTTTTTTGAAATCAAATCAATCTGGTTAATCAGAGTGATAACAAATGTATTTATATAGTGTTATATGTTTTCTTGTGAGAGTGTCCATTGAGGATTTATTACAAGACAGTCCATCTAGACTCATAAGAATGGATCGAGGTAGTGGTTATGGATTTATTGTTTTAATATCCTTAATAATAAGATGATAGCACTAGTTATTACTCTTCTTTATGTAGTGGATAATTTTTGATATTGGTACTGGCATATGAAACCCCTAGGATGAGTGTGCATTATGAGTTTCTAATATAGAGATCATCTATGTGTTTTGGTGGGATAGATCCCCTTAGGCATTAGAGGACTTGCATGAGCAAGTGTTGTGAGTTTCCTTCAGGGTGAGGACCTCTATTGATAGTTGATAAGGAAGTGAGGACCTATGGATTTTTCCTCAGTATGAAATGTTTTCCTACTGTCAATGCCCAGCATGACTATTACCAATATGTTAGGAAGTGTTCCTAAGATAGTGTTATCACATATTCCTTCATGGGTACTGGGGAATCAATTTAAAATTATTTTCCGCTCATATATATTATTGTTTAGCTAATGTTACCTATTTTCGAGTATAACCCTTGAATTATTTAATGTTATTATAATTTATTATCATGTATTATTGTATGTGTTTGAGGAAATATTACTAAGGTATATAATTGGGGTGTCTTTCCAAATAATCTGAGGCTTTATTATGTTCATAGTGATTCCTCTCAACATGTTTAATTACATAAATGTGGTTGCGAAATCTATTGGAAGGGTCTATAAATCCATCATTTATTGGGTAATTATTGTCTTTATGGATGAAAAACATTTAAACTCACCATCCATGCTTGAGTGAAATATGGTAGTTTGGGGTGAAATTGTAGCATGTAGTGGAGGCAGATATATGAAAAAAAATTGATTCCTGAAACACTGAGTGAGGATATTTGATCTCAAATTTTCAACTAATTTATTAATTATCCTAATAAAAAAATATTTAAAATTTGAATAAATTCCTCTACGTATATATCGATCATCGAAAATGACAACGTTAGGTTTGATTCATTTTATATGAGGATCCTATGATAAAACACTCATTCTCATTTGATCTCCAAGCAACACCAATCATTCTCTCAGTACTATCGTGGAGAGTTTACTATCTTATGTTATTCATATTTATATCCCTTTTATTGAAATTGAAGGGATCTCTATTGAGTATATCTTTCTTGAAAGTTATAGATAAAATATGTGTTGATAGATAGGTAAATTTTTTAAACTGATTCTCGAGTTTTGATTTTTTGAAGTAACAGACATTAGTCAAAACAATCTATTTATACAGCCAGGGTTTTGGTTTAAATAATATTTAATATCATGTGGGCCCTTAAAAATATTATATTCTGTAACAGGCCACAAGACACGTAATAAAATTATTATTATTTTGTGGTGTGTGAGAATTTTCACAATAATAAATATTATAAAACCTTCATGATAATTAATATTTTCACCTGAAATAGTCCTGTCTAATTTAATCTCCATCAAAATTTATTGAACATCTGAATAAATAATTAATTTAAATATTTCATTCATATGTAAAAAAATATCAGTAAAAGTTGGATAAAATTATTCACAGTTGATCTGAATAAAATTTATTCAATTAAATAAATTAACAAGGACTTCATAGAGATCGTTGGAAAGACATTATTTGTGACCCTCTAGGATTCATACAAATTTTCATTATATAGGTATGACTAAAATCCAAGATTACTATCCCTTAATTAGTAGATGAACTAGAGATAATAAATTAACATTCCAATGTTAAAAAACATTTGATCACTCAATGTGGAATTTAATAACCTTTCCTCATTATCTCATTAACTTGGTCACAATTGCATTTCAACAAGCAATATGATATATATGTATATCATTTGTTATCTAAAATAAAGGTGACAATTTACAATGGCCATGGAATTTAATGTGACTGAATTATTATAATAAAATGGACTAGATATAATATTCCTTAAAGATAAAATGGGTAAAATTATTCCCTGACATATCCATTAAGGACATGTCCATCATTCCATACCCAACATACTCAAACACACTGTGAACATAAGGAATCTATGTTTTCATCAGAAAATATGTCTGTACGAGTCATGAAATGAATTAATTACAATATAAATGTCCACGGACATTTAAACACACTCACATATTAAAATATATGAGGGAATGAAAATATAATAAATTACAACTAGCAGTTATGTTCTCATAATATCACATATAGGATATTACAAAGTGTGAATGTTCATCAAAGAATCCTCACTATATTATAAGTTTTAACTCCTACAATTCAATGTACTATGTTTCCCATAAAAGTAAATTAGGAAATCATATAACATTATTTAAGAATATCATCATAACCCTTCACCTTCCCATTACAGTGGGGAACTTCTATTAACATATCCATTAGACATATACTCTAAAAACAAATTTCGCGTGAGTCAACCAAAAAAATGAAAACAAATTAATCAACTGTTTTTTGATATTAAATTCATCGATAGCACATGTAATCATAGTAAATGATGTAGGTCACAGGAAACCAACTACAATAACCATGAAACTTTGGTATGGTGCTAGACAAGCTTAAATAAATCAAACATTATGGGATTATCACAAAGTGTTAGTTATTATTTATAGAAAAAAAATCATGAGATATGTGTTCTTAAGAATGTGTGGGAGAGTGGACCAATAAAATTTTGGTGAAATTATTTCTTGTGAGATTCTTAAGAGAGTGGTGGAGGAATAGAGATTACTCTATTTGGAAAGGTGTTGTAAAAGGTTTTTGGAAGAAATTTCAATGATATTCGAACCATTGAACTCCTTCACATAGAAGGAGAAGTAATTTAATTTTCCTGAGTAGTTTCATATATCCTCTCTGGAATTGAGATTGTGGTTAACTAATGGTCTAGTGATAACACATCGAGAGAGACTATAATTCTTAGTGTTTTATAATGCCTCTGATGATAATCTTGGAATCATGTTGAAATTTGGAGAGGCAGTGCATAGTGATGGGTCAAGAAACTTCAGGCTCCATGATGAGGATTATGCTACTAACATAGAAATTGAAGTTGATGCATTCACATTGGAAATGTAGAGATGTTATCTTCATAGTGGGAATTTCATTATTTACTCAAACATCATGAGTCACATGTGCATCTTAGAATATAAATATTTAAACTCTAGACAAATGAATTGGATAGGTTTCAAATGGGACTATGACATATAGATAATATATATTATGTAGAAGGGATACATGAGGTTATATGTTCATGGAAGGAAGTTTCATTCTCAAAATTTTTTATGAGGATTCATCAAATTCATATTCATTTCAATAGGCTCTAGTTGAGATGATAGGTTAATATTTTCATTTTTTAGGTTCTAACACCACTATTTCATTAGTTTGTGAGAGATTCTCAATTGGGTGAAATCAATTAAGAGTTCTCATTAGACTATATATCCATTAGAGATATGATGGATGAATTTATGAATGAGTTGAGCATGAACTTAATTTCTTATGATGGATGGTGATTCCAACTAAATTTCATGTTGATGTGTTTTGGTAGTTACATACATCAACCTTGGATATACATATGAGTTTGGAAAAGGTGTACAAGGAACATTAATGCCCACGTTTTTGTTATGGAATGATTAAAAGTGTTTTCAATGTTTCCTCTTTATGTCTTAGATGTCCATGGGTAATGTTTGAGTGTTAGATTCCTCTTTGCAAGACTCAACAACATGAGATCCCCAAATGGAAGTGGAAAAGAACATCAATTATTTTTATGATGATTTAACAGATGATTAGAGGTCATGACGCTATTTGGGTGAGTTTTGACTAACAATCCATGTCAACACACATTCATTATTTTTAAGAGTGTAATTAACTTATGATTTCGTGACAATTTTACTTGTAGGAGACCATCCGAATTTATGGGGTATCCTTGAAAATTATCTTATACCATTATTCCCAATTTACATTATTGTTATTGAGGTACCTACCTGAGGATTTTTAGACACAGTTATGGAAATGGAATATATTTATCCATAGATTAGTGGGATTGTAGAGATTTATATATAGGTCATGAATGATATGCAAAGACATTGTGTTTTTATATTTCTTCGGATCCTGGAGGGTCATTTTATATAGGTAGATTTGTTTTATAATAACATCTAGAACTCTAAAATCATCATGTGAACATTTTTGGAAATTTTTAGGAGACATTAAATGTATCCTTTTTTATAGATTTCGATTTTAGTGACATATATTATAGGGCTAGATACAGTGTATAAAATGGAAGAGAAGATTCAGGTGATCCACATCCATATGAGGAAACCCAAGAGTTGATAAAAATATTATATGGATTGATTGCATAGGAATTTGAGTTAAATAATGTTGACATTGATTTCAGTAGTTTCTCAATGGGATTATTATTTTGGTGTTTAGTATTGTGATTGAACATTTCCCAAAGGTACCTATGGCCATATGAGTTTTGGTGATGGGTTAATGCGGTTTCCAACTGCATGACATTACCATCTAGTAAGACTGTGTACATGATGTGTTCTATGTGCCTCATCTAAATATATATGATATGGACCCAATGATAATGGGGTGGCCATAAAAATGTGAGGGTGGATAATTTAGAAAAGGAGGATGATTCATCATGTATTTTGACTCAATAAGCTTTACTGATGTGGTTGTAGCGAATGTTCAAGTCAAATATGTTGATCGTTCTATCCCTCCAAAGGATGAAAAATAATTTTATCCAATGATGATTAATCAAAAAGGTCACCCAAACAATGAATTGTCAAATTAAGAGGTTGAATTTAATTCTTCAAATGTCAAATTTTTTCTTGTTGGTAAATTTTGAAAGCATCAACCATCATTATACATGATACGAAAATCCTTAAAATCCATTATATTTTTTTACATTGATATTCACCTATTTAACATGTGAAATATTTTTATTCCACTCTTTTATGGGAATTCATACTATCATATTTCATACAGGGGTTCTTGGAGTGTTGGGGGATGCTTGACAAACATTTAAAAATTGTCCCCTGTGATTGATTTTAACCTATAATCCCCTATATCCCCTACATGGTCAAACTTCATAGGTATTACATTTCACTTTTTCAAACAAATTTACCTATTCACTATTTCTAATTTAATAGGCAATCCAATTAAACTAGATTAATCTACTCAAAAATTCAAAAATCCATCAGTTGTGTGTGTGTTGAGGTTGACCGTACACAACCCTTACCATAAGTTATCTATATCTAGAATGGTGAGGCTAATTTCTTCCAAGATGTTTTTTATGAAAACATATCTATCTAATTCTCTAATTGTCTATATATTGGACACTCCCTTGTAAATTGTTTCTCTTGGAAGGACCCCATGATAAATTGTAATATAGGGAAACATATTTTGAGTAAAGGAAAATTAGGTTGGATTGAGATGGATATAAGTATTCCCAACAAAAACAGATAAACCCTATAATGAAACAGTCCTAGTAATGTATTAACTGAACCTAGATTCCTATTCATAACAACCACATTCCACTCATGTAAATGTTTTTTTGGGGTTGTGGATGCATTCAATAATGATAGACCTGTTATGAAAACATTACGAGGTGTTCCAACCAATAATTATATAGAACGATTCTATAAATCTATTTATCATGATTGTAATCATGATGATAATGAGAATGTATGTCAAATTTTTGATGAATATCTACACTCGAGCGCTAGAAAAGGTATGAAATAATTCATTTATTCTAATGGAATTATCACTTTTCACTACATAATGAATCTTAAAAAAATTGATTATAGTATGTTGGAGATAAACATTTTCAATAGATTCTCATTGATTTGAATGGAGAATTAAATCACCCCTCCACATCATTTAGATAATAAAAATCCATCATCATCTATATCATCTAATTAAGAGTGTTCACCACATCAGATGAAGATGACTCCTCCTCTGATAAATATGTTCAACATGAAATAATTATGATTTAAATTTTCCCAATTTTTTTTAGGGAAGGGTAAAAGGAGGTAATACACCCTTGGTTCTGGGAACAAGAATGGTTGTAATTTGGATGATATGTTAACAAGGAAATAAGTATTGATGATTATATCATTATCACATAACATATGTTTGATGACATGTATTTTCAGCTTAACTAAAATCCAGATTC
Source organism: Viscum album (assembly GCA_963277665.1). NCBI lineage: Eukaryota > Viridiplantae > Streptophyta > Magnoliopsida > Santalales > Viscaceae > Viscum > Viscum album. The sequence continues at coordinate 1,441,941,162 of OY728151.1, read as the reverse complement.
TGATTACATTCAACTTTGGTGGGAAGAGATATTTTATAGAAATGATGTTCAAGTCTTACTTTTTTCATTGTTTATGTTTTGAAAACAATTTCAATTTAGGTTAATGAGATTTTTTTTAAGAATGATTATCAATTCATGGTTAATGTATTGTGTTTCTAAATTGCCTCCTCAGTAGGGACTGTTCTTCTACTGACGTCTATTGGTTCTTCATTGTAATAGATGACATTATCAAGCCATTTATATGATAAATAGGTTATGTATAGCATTGTAAGGATTATTTTTAAAAATTTAATCATTCTTATATTCTGACAGTAGTGTGTAATAGGGAAAATAATTCCCACAGTTTACAATGTCTGTTCTACACAGATACCTTCTATACCTATTTTACATAGAAAAAATGTGATTGTAAACTTTTCAGTTTCTACAATATGTCCTTAGTGAATATCTAGGAATTGAGGGTTGGTGTGTTGCTAGGTCACTACTAAAGAGGTGGATTATAGAGGCCTTGGAAATGGATATCGATCCATCAGAAGTGGGTAGGTGCATGTTGAATATATGAGGAGTCTCAAGATGGTGTCATAATATTCATTACCATGTGTTGTTGAGTTTCTTTTCCATTCTTATATAATATATCCAATGGTTGATAGAACAATTATTTTTCTACATGATCATTTATGTGTTGTTCTAGAAAAAATGTCTAGATACAATGTCGAGTCATTTATCATTCCGGATAAACTCTCTCATGTACATGAAGTAAAAAAATTTAGGTTATTATTGTCTCTTTATTTTCCATTCATTTATTCTATTCAGGGTAAACATGTATTATATCTCATGTAATCACCTTGTTAGTATATTTTTGATTAATAAATTTTTGGATAATGAGTTTTACACATGCGTTGATCTATTTGGGTATGTTCTAGACCAATATAACATTAGCGATAGTGCAGAGATTGAAATTAGGGTTATTTTTCATTATTATAGTATTCGGTGAAAATAAATTATCTACTAGATATGATATCTTATTGATAGGAAATCCCTTTGGTTTATGTTTTTTTCATAAAATGAGATCTTTCAAGTGTTTTATAGGGAGAATTTTAAATAGATTTTGTTTTATTACCCCCACCATTCGTCATATAGCATGTCAATTTTGGGGTGTAATTTATTGAATGAGGGATAATGGTAATTACTATTCCTTGGTGGTTTTATTCCATCAAATATTTCTATATTTCTATATAAGTTTCTTATTTCATGGAATTATTTTTGGGTTTCTAGAGACTATAAATTATTATATTAAAATAATAATATATTTTAAAGAGTGATCACTATTTTTCACTATAAATTGATTTCAAATTTTGTGGTTCCTTCGATGTGAAATATAAGAATTTTTTTTCCTGATTTTGGGGTTTACCAAATCATGACATACTATTTTTTAGAATTGTATTTTTGGTTTATGGAGACCATTGGGTAATGAAATAATTATGGAATTGAGTTATAAAATTAAAATAAATCAATTTACCCCCCTCCATTTTGGAATTCAATGTAGTGTAGGAAGAAGGGAGAGGGCTTCTCTACCATGTGATGGTCGAACTGAAAATATGGAATAATAAGGGGTACTAAACATCGTCCTATATAGTAATCGACCATAGATTGAGGTGAGGTAGCTTTCTATCATATATTTTGGAACCATAGTTTCAATGTTTTTACCACATGGTACACAAATTTATTGTCTTACCTCATGATCATAATAAATATACTTGTGAAATGTTTTTGAATCAATTTTTTGAATATGTTGGAATCCCTAGTTTATGATCTATGCGTAACTTGTAAAAATAAGGGTTTATTGAGGCTTCCATGGATTTTAAATATGGAATCCGTATCACATCGTGTGTAGTTTTGAATAACACTCCATGTTTTCTTCAGGTTGTGGAGATAATATGTATTCAATGTAGATGTATTGTACTCAATGTACACACCCATAGGGAGACACAACACTATGATCGATCACATGGTATGACACATCATGTATGGTGACTTGTCTTTGTAGTTTTATACATATATCCACTCCATGCATATGATCATTAACACAACTAGGTAAATAAGAATAGGATGAAGTGAATTTCCGAATGCCTAGAGAATGTGAGAATACCTTATTATTTTAAGACATTCCATGTACTATATATACACTATATGTATATTCACATCACTAACCATGTCGTGTCTGGGAAAGAATATGCCCATTTCCCTGCGAGATGTCACACATAATGATCCACAAAGTTAATGTTCTGTACATTACACTGCATGAATCATGAGGGGACATGGATAGTGTTCAACCTCATGGGAGATATCATGTACCCATAGAGGACATATCATTTAACCTCCTTATATAATTATTCATTTTATTTAATATTCTTCAGGATGCGGAATGGGGCCTGTGATTTGATAATCCTTAGTGGTTTTATATTGAAACCATGATTTTTTTCATTCATGATTATTATATCATTTTAATGATAAAAATCATAATATAATTACATACAAAAGTTACAAAGGAGTAGTTTCATTAGAAAATTATTACCATTCATAAATTATACCAAATAAATCATAAAAAATTATTTCATTCTTTCTTATCAATCTTCTAATTGTCCATAATATTCTCCTCGTTATAAGTAATCACCAGGGGATATATGTCAAAAAGAGGAGATCTGAAATCCCATAAATAATATACATCCAATTTAAAAAATTTCTAAAATAGATCACTTTGAGGGAATGTGATAAAACCATATTACAATCCAACCTCATGTCAAACCTCATAAGAGGTTACCAAACTAATCTAAAAAACATTAAAAGTTTTGAATTTAACACCCTATGAACGTTCCATGAGATAGAACATACCATTGCATCTGGGTAGTCATTGATGAGATCCTCGAAGTGGTAGGCCATCCTATCCCATGTCTGAATGTATTCATCCATATTTATTTCCTTCTCATTGATTCCACGGGCCAAGACCCAGTCTTGCATGCTGATCCACCCACATTGCTCTTAATTAAGGTCAACATGCAATGTTTTAGCATAAATTATATAAACTTACTCCTTTATAACTTTGACAATAAAATTATTAACTGATATCTCCTCCTCTAAATGTAGGAGAATCTCCAGATTAGCCTCCTCCTTCCTTGCCTTCTCCTGGACATCCTCCAATGTTACCATTTCCCTAGACCGGTTTGGATCCTCACGCTTGTATCATTTAGACTCCTCCATTTTATCACGGAAGGATGGTTGGTAAGGCTCCCTAAAATTTATACCCTTTATAGAAGATCATGTGGTCATCAGTTTTGGAAGGAATAAGTAATCTCTCCATGTATTGGTCATCCTGCCAGTATGTACCGAATAGTACCCAACTTCAAAGAGTTTAGATTCCCTTTTGAAATCCTATCATGTGAGATTCTCTTTAGTTTATCATCTTATCTAGACTATAGGAGAGACTGAGGGGTCTTATCTAAGGATAATTCATCAATAGTGGATGGACTCCTATACTTGGGCTTCCCATGATTAACCTTGGTCCATTACACATTATCCTCAAACCCATAAACACCATGAGTTAGTTATAAGAGAGAACTTCCTCACATCCTCAGAGATATTGATCTAGAAATTACTAGACTATACCCTGAGGTTCCATTCTCACGCACTTGGGATGAGAAGGTTTGTCCACCCTTAGCTCCATCCCCTTCCAGATTGCACCTCATGGAGGATGATAAAGCAGCCACATTGGATTTTGTATTAGCAGTAACCTTTACCCCATCATCACTCACTATACCTGTGGAATCACCTCTTTACCATGCCTGTAATCCTATTAGAGAAGACCCAGAATACCACAGACACAACATAAATAGATCCAATAATAAAAAATAACCCTATGTTTGATCCGGTACTCATTCTCATTCTCAATCCACACAAAATATTCAAGTGGTTTGGAAATATCATCCTCCACACAGATCCGTGGAGAAATAAGAATGCAGAGGTATGAAGATTGGTTGTCGAAACATAGGAACCTACCCACCATATTACCAGGCATCAAAAGTATGGAGGGGTTTTGGAATAGAAGAGGAAGACTTGGGAAGCTTACCCAGATTGGAGTCGTTGGAGGATCACGACTAAAATGTAAGTTGTAGGGCCATCAGAAGAGGAAGAATCAAGATCCATTGCAGGTATGTTTGTTGTCATTCCAGGTGGATATAAGGTCATCTTCAGTCGCGATGAGAATAAGATGGTGTCAAGGGTCCAAACTCCCAATAATAAATTGGTGATTCAAACCCCACGACTCAAAGACGAAGTTGTTGGAGGTATCAACAAAAGGATGATTCCGACTAAAGTGGGCCACCAGAGAGTTCTTATGGAGGTCCACAAGATCAGAGAACTTCTTGCCCATTAACAAAAGATTAGAGAGTCCATCGACCAGTGAGGGGACATAAGATAGACAATGACATTAATCAATATAAAATTGGGTTAGAATAATCATAACATCATCTTCACAATCATGATTGGAATCATTAGATATAGTCAACGAATATGGAATGCCTAAAAAAGAAAAATCCTGTCATTGGGTTTGAATAAAACACATAGTTTTGGAAAAATATATAATCATGTTAATGCATTCATTAAATTTCTCAGGAAATAGATAACATTCACCAATTAATTAGGGAACATTATAATTCAGGGTGCAACCATCACGTCTTATCATTCACATTGTTCTTCACAATTCAGGGTGCAACCGTCACATCATTACATTTACATTACCATGCATTCCATATAGAACATATATATATCCAGGATATAAAATAACCCATGGAAAGTAATGTAATTAAATTAATAATGAATATATTAACAATAATTGTGTACCTAAATGAAATACGTAATACAATAATTTATTTAAGAATCATCAACCGTGTCTAAAGAGGAACCAATCTCAAGAAGTAAAAGGTGTATTTTTTGAAAGAATAGTTCTATTGGGAAACATTCAACTTTTCATAAACTAATGTAGAATTTATTTATATCCTAGAAAATGTAATATAGTGATGAATAAATTATATTTATGGAATATCCATATTATGAATTGGGTGAAAGAGGGAATATCCAAAGAAAGAGAGTTGTGTTCGTGAATTCCCCTTACCTTGTGTCCTAATGATTCATTCACTTAAATATACTATATAATAAAATTATTTATTAATTATCAAATAAATATCCTTTAATATATTAATTTGATTCATTATGGGTTTTTATGTTCTTTTATGGGCTTTTGGATTAGTCATATTGTTTCATTTTATCATCATGATTGTTTTATTCTTTGTTTTTATGATTGGTTTGCCTGAATAAATGACTAGAGGATTGTCTAAAATATAGATAATATCCAAAACAATTATTATATGTTATTAATGATATTATATATTTATTAATGACTATATAATTTTTTTTATATTAAATGAGAATGTATAATTAGATAACTCTTAATGATAAATTTTTTATGTTTTTTTCATCACAATGAACTTGTTTTGTTTTACCATTTAGTAATATATATATGTGTTAGTTTCAGAACATAAAGAGGGTTATAAAATACAATTTAAATTATCTTATCAACATTTTTATTTTTTAAATTAACAGCAATGAAGGAATCTAATTAAAATGAAAGTGCACCACCCTCAATGTTGGTAAATTGACACATTAGTTGCGAAAATTAAATATTTATAATAAAAGCGAGTGGGTAGAAGTTAAATAATGGATATTATATCAATATGATGATATATCATTATATACAAGGTACTTTTATTTTTTATCTATTTTGATGAGGGGTGTTAAGGATAAGAGAATAAAAAAATGAATGTGAAAAGGAATTAAAAGGAAAAGGAATAGAATTTCCCCTCTTGGAATTATCTTCCTTGAGAACCTCCATAGGGAAATGATATGGACATTTGATGTGACCAAGAGCTCTAGGAAATGGGGGTAGGGTCTGTGGAACAATATTTTGAAGAATTTAGGCATGGATAAAAGCTTCAAAGTTTTGAGTAGAAGAGCGGGTGAGGGGTGATATTTATTGTGGATGGGAAGGGTGTTTTCTCATTATTTTAATCATTAGTTATAAATTTTGGATCAACATTATATAGTGTGGGTGAGTTTTAACTAAATATGTCAAAATAATTATGTATGGTTTGTTATTATGATCTTACAACAGTATTATATAATTTGTGACACAATAAATTCATGTATTTAGAATTTATTGTAAATTAAATTAATTTACTATTCACCAATAATTCAATTATGTTAGATAAATCCAAAAAACATTAACCTACCCATTTTTTATATTTTATAATTGAAAAATTAGAACCATTTATGAAAATAATTTTCTAAATATGATTTATATAATATTTAATTTAAATCATCATTTTCATAAAAAATTCATATTTTAAAATAATAAATGATTTTATAACACTTTAAAAAATAAAATAATTTCTCATATAATTATTATAAAATCTGATGAAATCAACATATAAATTTATGAAAAAAATATGATAATAAATTTTCTTTTAAATTATTCAATTAATAATATAATTGAAATTAAATATTTATTACTTACAAAAAATCCAACAGTTAATTTTTTTTAAAACATATACTTACATATTCAATGATATAATTATATCACATTTTCACTTAAAATATTCATAAATTTTATTTATACATTAATGGGTGAGAATACTATTAATTAGTGTGGTTTACTATTCATAAGGTTCATATTACTATTCTAATGATCATGAACCTATTTCATCGTTATAGGAACCTTAAAATCAAACTTCTTATTTCATTAATTATTCATCATAAAGATATTATTTTAGATTATATGTGGCTGTATATGATTTATATTATATGATATTTCTATTAGAAGGGATAAATTCCATTAATAATATTTTAGGACAAGACATTATTCAACCTTTTTAAATTTCACCCTCAAATTTTTTTACATAAATATATTAGGGTACATCTCTGTTTTTACCTCCTCTAGTTTCCACATCACTTCTTCATAGTTATGGTTCCTCGATAACACGTTGAAATGTTGGCTTGTGGTTTTCTATATAACCTTATCTCTCAAATGTATAATCTTTAGTTGTTTCTCCTCATATGATAGATCTTCTTCCAGTTGTCCCACCTCTATGTTTATTACATGTTAGGGATATAAAATGTACTTCCATAGGAGTGATATGTGGAACACATAATGAACATGAGAGATATTTGGTGGATGTGAAACATGATGTTCCACAACTTCTATGAGATCAAGGATCTGAATGGGTCCAATGTACCTTGGGCGTAACATCCCATTCTTTCCAACCTACATTAATCACTCCCATAGAGATATTTGAAGGATTAATTTATCTCCAACATCGAACTTTTAGTCCCTTTAATAATTATTAGAATAGATCTATTTCTGAATTAGGGAAAATTTGATACCTTGTTGGAAGCCTTGAACCTTATCTACCATATTTTCAAAAAGATCATTTCCATGTATCTTTCTTTCTCCAAAATCATCCCAACAAGTTGGATTTCTATATCGCCTTCCATACATTGCTTCATATGGATTCATATGAATACTCGAGTGGAAGAAATTATTGTATTAGAAATAAACTAATGGGAGATGGTGTTCTCATCCACCATTAAATTAAAATTAGATTAATCTTATCATATATTCGAGTGTCTAAATATTTTTTATAGATTGGAAATCAGTTTGGGGTGATAACCATGTTCAAAGTTCAATCAGTAATCAAATATTATTGAATAATCCAACATAATATTGATGTTAACCTAGGTTAATGATTAAAGAAAATCAAGATAAGAACCCCATTTAGTCTCACTACCTCTATCATATATATTATTTTTTAGTTGATTAACCAAGAGATCTTCTTAAATAGTAATAAAGTTGGGATTCTAGGTGAGTTGTTCCACTACAACCAATATCATATTATTTACCTTGTATATCCATGAGAGACTCCTGAAAAAGCCCATAGTTACATTTTCTCATTTCGACATGGGTATACACAATTGTTGCATCATCCCATTGGATGTATATCATTAAGCTTTACCTTTCTAGCATATATGCACATTGAGATATACTCACCACTCTTCGTATTCCTGTTGTCCCTCAAGAAGTGGTATCAGAGATCAATGTACTTCTCAGAACAACAATGTTTGACAGAGAAAGTTGATCTATTTGAATTATCCAATATATCTTTCTTTATCCCATGTGAGGAGGGAATTAAAGCCTCATTCCAAACATAATCCTGAACTTATCATCGATATAGAACTCTTACAACTTCCTTCCATTTACTATATTGACCTTCTTTTGTATCTTGAGATCATCCCTTTGTGCCTCCTTAATCTTATATTGGATAGTTGGTTGTTAAATCATTTGTAAAATGGGTAATTTATTCCATGACCTTATGATTTCCAAACTAATCCACTTTATATCCATGAATATTGGGTCTTTCTCAATCTACATCATGGATAGAGTAACAGGTTCTGTTTGGGGAAGTGCATTATTTGCCTTATTCACCTTGCAGAGATGATAGTGAATATGGAAATTATAGGCTTTTTTTGTATACAACTATTTAATTTGATTCATGTTGTGCTCATTTTGTGTGAATATATATTATAGGATCTTATGATTGGTATATATGTCACACATTACAACATAGAGGTCATGCCGCCAGAATTTCAAGGAAAGTATCACAACAACTTTCTTTAGATAATGCATCGGGTAGTTCTACTCAGTGATATTCATCTACTGCGAGGAAAAGGATATCAAATCATCATTTTGATGGAGTAAAAAACCCAGGACATTCTTTGAAGCATCACTATATAAATTAAAAACCTTGTCCACATTTTGGTAATGTGTGTATAGGTGTAGTGATTTTCCTTCTATATAGCTCATTGATTCTTTCTTCACAATCATCCTTCCAGACATAATTTACCACTTTCATTGTTAACATAGGTAGAGGGGTTAATTTATTTTTACAATTTCCCAAAAATCATCTTTAATTCCTAGATAATCTAATAAAACTATATATTGGTAAAACTAGTGGGTCTGGGCAATTCCCCAATTTCCATTGTTTTTAAAGGGTATATAGAAATACCCTCACATGCGATCACATGTCCCAAGAATGTGACTTGATTCATCCAAAATTACCACTTTCTGAACATAGATTAAAAATTCAACTTCCATAATGTTTCCAACACAACCATAGATGTAGTTCATGTTCTTCCATGCACTTGGAGTAGATGAGAATATCATTAATAAACACTACCAAAATATTTAGATGTAATTTCTAAAGACACTATTCATGAAATCCATGAATATTACAAGGTTATAAGAAATCCTAAAGAGAATCACCAAAACATATTTATTCCCAGACCTTGTATGGAAGGCAGTCTTCTAAATATAAATCTTATAAACCTTTAGTAACTGATATCGTGAATGATGATCCATCATTGAGAAGTATTGAGCTCCACATACCTGATCAAACATGTCATCAATACTATGAAGGGGATAAATGTTATTTATGATGATCTTGTTGAGTTCTAGATAATTGATACACTTCCACATTGATCCAACCTTATTCTTGAAAAAGTTAACTGGCACACCCCTTGGTAACAAACTAGTGAATATGAACCCTTTAACCAAATTCTCTGGAAGAATTTTCTTTGACTCATCCAGTTCAATATGTGCAATCCTAAATAGACACTTTGATATATGAGTATCTTCAAGAATGAGATCCATTGAGAATTAAACCTCATGATCCGAGGGTATTAGGAAAAACTCTTTGGGAAATACATAACTATATTCTTCCACAATGGGAATTTACATTAAAATGATACCTTACATTGACTCAACCAATTGAGTGAGGAATTCTTCCTCACAGAGAATCCATACACACACAGTGGTAGGATTTTATAATAGTGATTCATTAACATCTTTCCAATTTTATAGGATTATGGGATTGTTTGAAATATTAATAGATATTTCCTTTTCCTAGAAGTATTATATGGGATATATATAAATAGATCCAATTCATTCCCATTATATTATAAAATTCCAAAATGGTATGTATCACGAGATTTTCTGGAAGAATCATTCCACGTACACCAATAAGATAAGAGTCCAATACTTAGGTTTTAATGATTTTACCTCTTTATGTCTTTATATACAACTTTCTATACAGTTTGGGGGCATAGATCAAATATTTATAGAAAAAATTCATGATATAATGTAATGTATATAACCAGAATCAATTTATATTATTATAATTATTGAGTAAATAATAAGTGTACATTGTATGAATCTATTTTCTTCTAGTAGTTGTTCTGTAGTGATGGCGTAATCTAAGAATTAATCCATTGGATTTAGTGGCTACTGATTCTAATTACCCTATAGAAATCAAGTTTTAGTGCAATTTCTTGCATGGTTTCCATTCTCTCTATAGTTGTAGAATTAGACCATAGGATGTGCTCTCCTTTCCTTGCACACATTATCATTCTTCCTCATGTATTTTTGGCATTCATGAGAATGGTGGAATTCTTTCTCAAACATGATGCGGTTTCTCATCCCCTAGATCTAGTTCCCGTGATTCATCATTCCACATTTTTTACATGTGGGTGGTTGAGTTTTTATTACACCCTTGTCATTAGATCCACTTTCTTGAAACTCCAACTTTTGTTTCTTATCACCATAGCCATATGACCATTATACAAACCCAATATCAACACTGAGATCCCATAAAAAATTATTCATAACTCCAAAATTATCTTATTTTTATATCCTTATAATTGTGTGGTTTTATACACTAATTAGTTTATCAATTTTTCTATCATTTTTTATAAAAAATCCAAAGCATACATTTCATGTGTTGTGAAATTTTCATTGTAGAACATGACCGATTAAACTTATTTTTCTTCATCTCTAAAAATTCCCCATCCATATTTTTTTGATGATATTGAGGGAAATACATGTTAATAGCCATTATCATAATGTATTACCATAATATCTCTTTAATTTCTTCAGTCATCTTGGAGTTCTTAATCAAATTCCACCATTTGTCAACTTCTCCATCTATTAGATAAACATCAACATTAAACATATCTATCTCAGGAAAAATAAGTATGAAAATAACCTCTCCATTGAGATGTCACACTATTAAACAACTAGTGAATTATAATACCCACAAAATATTGGTGGTCATTTCCCCATAAATGACTCTATATCCAATATCTCACACTTAGGGAATGTCAGAAGTTCCTTATTGTTTAGGATAGTGTTCGTACCCTAAGATAAGTGGGTAAGAATCATCATGAAATTTTGAAATCCACCCCCAATGTATAGAATATATCATCTGGGAAATCATTGTATTGTCACTCACATAGGTTTCTAACATGGTTTCTATTTGTGCCAACAGTTTTCTAAAATATAAAAGGTTAGAACAAAACATGAGTCAAAAAATCATGAATAAATAATATATATCTTTATAAAATTAAGTTTAAATGAAAATATTTTTGGATGCCTATGTTTAGAATCTTAAAAAACAATGATTATTGAGTTCATACATATACTTAGTCTCATACTATGGGTTTATAATAAGGTTCTATAATCCAAATTCCAAAATTAACAAATCTATTCTCTAATATGAACTATAGGGAACATGATTTTTCCTACATTTTTATTATGTAATTTTAAGGATAAAGATAATAATATAAGTACAAAAGCAGGATCCAAATTTTTATTTTCATTGAATGATTCGTATAATACATATCTATTAAAAAAGGAAGCTTAAACATTTATTTAATGCATACTTCTCTAACTTCTTATTGGGCCTCGTGTTCTCCATTTTATAACTAATCACCTAGGGATATACATAAAAACGGGGTGACTTAGAATCCCAGTAAGAGGATAGATAATAACATGAATCAATATAATGTTGGGTGATAATAATGATAACATTATCAATATGGTAAGGAGGGTAATTATTATATAAAGGTATAAAATGTGGAAATTCATAAAAATGAAACATCATGTCTTAGTGGTCAACCACTAGACATAGTTGTGATCAAAGATTGAATCATATTCATGCATATGTAAATTTGATCATGATATGTACCAAATAATCCAATGTGTAGGAGTGATATATAATTCCAAACACACCCATCACATCATAAAATTCACATCCTACTATATAATTCTTAGAGAAATCATTACATCGTAACATTTACATTATCATGCATGCCTCAAATAATGTATATCAAAAATAGAAATAAAATAATCACTGGAAAGATATGATATTCAATTCATAAATAACAAAATAATAAACAAAGGGTTATTAAATTAAATTTGGAATATCATACTTGTTATTAGAATCATCATCCTTGGGTGAATAAGAAACAATATAGAGATGAAAATGGCGTGTTTTTTTATGGAGAGTTCATTTGGAAAACATTGTGTGTAGAGACCCGAAGCATAACGTACATGGACATTACATTACTTTTACAGAATACTTAATACATAACAAAAACAGACACACAAGGACCGTAATAGTTTACTGTCTTTCGAAACTCAGAATATAAACTTCTAATCATGTTGAAATATCTTCAACAACTCCCATAACGATCTTCCCCTTTTTTTCCTTACCTAAATCCTTTATTTATTTCCTGGGGAAAATAAAACATAAAAATGGTGAGCTCAAATTCTCAGTAAGGGAAAACAAAGACAACATAAAACAATCCATAAACATTTGAATGCAAAAACATGAACATAAAATCTAAATATCAAAATCTTGAGCAAAGAAATTAATCTAGGAAGAACGTAAGGAATATATCATAATAGAATGTCAACCATGATAAAATATCAATAAAACATGTAATTGTGGCAACCATTCAGCACATGTCATGATTTCCATAGTAGCACAGGCATTGCTGCCAAGACCATCTTAGTGGACAATGTCCTTTTCTGAATCGAGTTCACTCCTTGTTTCAGTCCTGTAACACTGAACCGGATTAACATACCATTCCTACCATGTCTATCTCATGAGATATAAATCTTTACCCAATGCATTGGAGGATGATATAGGTCCCACCCATCTCATAATGAAATCATTCTTACTTGTGCCACAAAAAAAACTTAAAACATTCATCATAACCCAAAGAATAAAAAGGGTTTCATAAACATCATCCCATCATTTCGTAATCCATATTAAACAAATGGACATTTCATCATAAGAAAAGTGAACCATGTAAATCATAGAGACATTAAACATGAAACATACACATATCAAATAATTTCATCTTAGATGGAAAATGGTTTTGATAGAACATTTGAAATGAATTCTTGGGGAAAATATCATTTCTTCGTCAAAATCATTTTATTTTCAAAAAATGCCATGCAATTTTAAAATAAAAGTATTTTGTTAAAAATATTCATAAAATCATGTAGAGTAATCTTCATGAAAATGAGGTGTTATGAAACCGTAAAAATCCATTCACGTCGTATTTGTTAAAAATAACATTCTCCTTGTACTTTTGTCGGAAAAGTCAAAAACGTACCTCGTAACGTAATGAAAAAGAAAGATTACTTACATAACATGTATTAAATGTCAAAAATGGATATAAAGGACTTTATACATACATGAAAACAATTTTATAAAACAAGGACTTGGATGATAGCAATAACCCCAGTAAATACTTACGAATAAGCAATCTCGGAAAAAGATGAGATTTGGAAAATTATCCCTTACCTTAGGTCCGATATGCTTCGTACATATCCGACCCTCCTGTATAATGATTTAAATAATGTCATTGACTTATTACAGAATCATATTCATTATTATGATATCATATATGTTTCACTTATGACTTTATATTACCCGTTCTTTTGTAAATTCCATGTTAAAGCAGTGTTTTGGGTAAAATCATTTTATTTATCGTATGTGTTTAAACTTGTAGTTCTTGATATTATTACTTATATCCTAATTTACATAATTACAGAATGTAAAACATGATTTATATATAATATATATTCATCATACACATATATATTATAGATCGATAAAAGGAATGAAATACACTGTTCATGGAGACGGTAGGCCTTACGTACGCATGAACGCTGTTTTCGTTTCCCTTTTGAATTGAATGGAATTAAGTAAATGACATAAATATATATATATGTATATATCCAGTATCATTATTATGTCATATATTTATTCATTATATATAATTTATAATCATTCATGAATGGTTAACATGGAGAGTGAATCTCATCGCGTCGTGGAGATGGTAGTCCGTACGTACGCACGAGCGATGATGTCATTCCCAAGATCGTGGAATTGTATTAAAGTTTATGTATAATATTAAAGAATAAATATCACTTTACAGTAATTACTTTCACCATTATACCCATTCATTTAAGGTGGTGGTGGAAAATAGATTACACCATGGCGTGGAGACAGTATTCCGTACGTACGCATGTGCGGTGATTTCATTTTCCGTTGGAAAGATAGATGGTGAAATATGGTTGTTTCATACTTATAATAACATATCCGTATATGAGTGATGCTGATGTTATTACTTCATAATGAAACTACTAAAGAACAAGAAGTGGAAGAAGAAATACAGATGAAAGAATCGGTAACGGGCATTACCTCTTCTTTGAAACGCCTCTTTGAGACCTTCTATTAGGGAACTAAAATTGGTCTTTGAAGAAGACCAGAACCACTAGGATGTTTCTAGGGAAGTGGAGAAGAGAATTTGGCAGGGTTTGGCCGAGATTTAAGGCTCAAAATGGTTTGAGGAATAGAGGGAGGAGGTTCCCTTTTATAAGGGAGGAGAGGGGCACCTTTCGAAAAACTAAAAATATTATTTTATTTTAAAGTCATATTCGGTTGTAAATAGCTCCAAATTGATTTATTTAGAAGCTAATGTGGGGATGGGTCGAAATAATCTCATCCAATAGAATTTATGCAATGTTAGGTTCCAATTTTAACCATATCGTTTAGATTTAACTTTAAGTTATATAATTTTACTTTTACCGTGTCTTTTTGTGTTCTTACAGTATAAGGATAATAAACTTACTATAACAAGCCAAACGAACCCCAAGTAGTTTATTATTAATATATATAACCTTATCTAAGTCATTTGGCAGAACTTTATATTTTTAGGAATAAAATAACAATTAATAAAATAATATTTGTTTTAAAAACTATTTTATGTCAATTTTGACACTATTTAGTAATTGATTTTTTTGAAACTCATAACAGAATGATTAGTTCGAAAAAAGTTAATTAAATCAATAATAACATGTCATATTAACCTAGAAAATTAGTGGAAGTCATAAAAAGTCTCAAATTACATTTATTTGGGTATTTATAACATCAATTATGTCAATATTTCATTAATAAAATAATTACTGCATCATATTTGTCTCATAAATAAATTAATTTATTTAATGTCTAAAAATTACAAATATAATACCATTATGTACGAAAGAGTTTTATCTTTTTAATGAATATTTATAGTCGAATTTATCTTATGTATAACCCTATATTAAAAATGATTTACTTATTAAACTTTGATTTTAACTATTTTAACCCTTCTTCAAATAAATTAATAATAAGTGTCCTAATCTAATCCATGTGGGCCTAAATGGTCATATTTTATTCCTAAGGTTGTTTTTGGTCGAATTACATTTATCCAATAGAATTAGGACATGTGTTAGGGTAATAATAATATCATTTTTACCCTTAATTGCCCTATTTACTTTTAACCGTGGTAAATAAAAGAAAAAAGTTACTATTCACCAAAAATTATTTTCATCTCATTGAACCACATTTAACTTACTGACATCAACCGTGTCTCTCTGATTTTTGAAATTCCATTCACAAAAGCGGTAAAATTAAGTTTTATGAAAATTTCAGTTTTTTAACTACCACTTAGTGGTTTCACTATTCAACAAAAAAATGAAAGTTATCCGAAAAGTACCAAAAATTAGGCCTAAGATATATTTGTTATTCCGAATCCAAAAATGAAGTCCATTTTGGAAGATAAAATTTATAAAATTTCAAAAATTGGTTATTACTATTCATAACGGCTAGTTTTAAAAATATTTTAATAGCATATCGTTGTTTAGTGAAACTCGATATTGCGTACAACAGACACTATCGAGGAAGGTCGCGATTGAGTGTAATGAAATCCAAGTCTGGGATGCGTGTAGTGCAAGCTCCTTTTGGTGTAGTGTACAACACAAGACATCAATAAAATTAAAAAGAATATTTTTCATAAAATCTCGGGGTGTTACATTCTACCCCCATTAAAATGAATTTCTCCCTCGAAATTCGTCAGGGTTATAAATGGTTTACTAATCGAAAGATTCTTTAATAGAAACCCACATCGTAAAAAGGAATACCAAAACTTGGCTTTAAAAAATAAAATATGAAATGTAACGGTTACCCAAATTAACTCATCGCTGGGTTTCCACGTAGGAGAACATAGGTGAAAATATGGATATGGAAAAAATCTAACCATCAAGTTCTGATGGAGAGTGGTAGAGAACATGTCTACGAAAAATCTATCAATCACAAATCCATTTATTTGTAATGATCTACAGAACCATTTGATTCATTAGATATAAGAGCACTAGGACAAAATTTTTGGTTTTCAATATCATTTCCCTAAAGTTGAAAATTTTGAATTAGAAGAAATACTTTCTTGATTTTGGTACAATCTCACTGTTGTTCGTGCTTTGAATAATTTCCACTTCATCTCTTAATGAAATGAAGTTGAATTTGTTATTCGTAAAGTGTTAACAGATCATGTGATAGAATGATGGGACATTCCATCTATTTCAAACAAAAGGTTAGAAAAAATTATCAAATATACATAAGTCCATATATGGTGAGATTAATCATATATGGATCCTAAAATGGACTTATACTTCATATATCATACTGTTTAATATAATAAAACCAGTTTCTACTAAACAGGGACTTCCAGTAGGCCAGTGGTAGGCGATAAAGGCCAGTAACACTTCGGTTGTGGGTTCGATTCCCACATCCTTGTCCGACGCGATGGGTTGTCGCCCGTCCTGCAGGTTTTCCTTTTTCTAAAACTACCTTACTATAACATCCCATCAATAATATCGAAAAAATTCTATCCATAAACAATACTAAATTATGTCCAACATAATCTATTCCAATCTTTAGGCTTATCTAAAATACTTCGGTCCAAGCTCATAGTATAAAGAAAATGATTACTTGAAATGTCATATAACAATCACGTGAATGCCATCATTTATCCCCCATATATCATAAGATATATCTTGTTGGTCAAATTACAAACATGTGAATACCTTAATAATGTATTCTCTTGAAGAATGAATACCCATTGAACCATAATGAAAACAAGTGTGCTGTCAAAAGTTAACTCTTTTCACATAGCAAAACCTCAAACCATGATATAACTATTTCCTTATATCAGTCATGAGCTCATGAATACTATCAAACATTTCATTTTCTCCTTATCCCTTCATTATGCGCATATCATCTATTTTTAAAAAATATCTCAATCACTTTCCATGGTTACTGGTACCATAAAATTATTAAAAACCACAATAGACCAATACATAAATATTCCAATATTCCATGATACTATATACAACATTATTTTGGAATCTCATTACATAAAAACTTAATCATTCCATCACATCGTTGTCATATTCAACATCGCCAATAGTGATCGCATGTGACTTCCCTTTGTACTTTGCCTTAAGTGGTTGCTCGTGTCGATCATCACTAACCCTTGGATTAGGGAATTTATTACCATAATGCCCAATTTCCTTGCACTTGAAGCATTGAAGTGTTGTTGGTGCGTTCTCTGCAGTCTTTTCATTATTCACACCATTAGCAACCCTTTTCCCATTACTTCGACACTCAGCTACTCGATGACATTCTTTTCCACACTTAAAACATTTTCTAGTCCCTTTAAGACAATATCCACCATGCTTCTTTCCACACTTTGAGCATAAGGAAACATTCATCTTCTTTTCACCATTATTCTGAGATTTCTCCTTGAACTCCATCATTCGTTTCTTGTCAAAACCATTAGATGGATATGTAACACCAACTCCCATTTCTACCTTAATAGCACAACGCACAATTTCTTCATAGCTAATGAAGTCTCTTATAGCTAATTCCCTTCAAATATTTGGTTTTAAGACACTGAATAATCGATCAACATTACTTTCAGGTTGGATGATAATGCCAGATGCATACCTTCCAAGCCTTGTAAAACTCGCTTCGTATATACCAACAGATTCATCGTCCTTTTTCTTTAGTTCAAGAAACTCCTTCTCCATCTTTGTTTGAAGAATACGAGGGAAGTAATTATTGAAAAAAAAGTTCTTGAACTCGTCCCATTCCATGGACTCAATTTCAACTCTTGGCCTCATATTCTTGATAAGATTCCACCATTGATCAGCATTACCTTCCAAACGATATACTTCTAAGATGAATTTATCATGTTCAGAACATTGAAGAACTGTAAATATATTTTCAGTGGTACTGATCCATTGTTCAGCAACAAGTGGATCAGAAGACCCACTGAAAGAAGGTGGACGTTGACTCATGAAGTACTCAATAGAATATTGTTCCCTTCTCTGCTCATTCGGAAGTCCAGAATGATTCATATCTTGTGATTTTTCACTCCATCTCCCATAACATTTGTTTGTTCAGGAGGAAAATCATTGCATTGTCCATTACATTGATCAACACGGTTCCTTCGGGTTCCAGCCATCGTCTAAAACCCAAAAAAATAGTGTAAGAGGAAAAAATCATTCTAGGGAAAAAAACATAATAAAGGGGGAGTACCTTCAATATCTAACATCTTAGGTTTAATTCTAAGATCGTTACCCTAATTCTAGGACTATAACCTATACTTATACTTAACCATAAGGACATCCCTAGACATACCTTATAAATATTTATAGGGATCTCACTAACGTTTTCACATCCCAGTTTCCTAAGGTTGACTAAACCTTTCCTCTGATACCAACTGTAGAGACCCGAATCATAACGTACATGGACATTACATTAATATTGCGAAATACTTAATACATAACGAAAACGGACACACAAGGACCATAATAGTTTAGTGTCTTTGGAAACTCGGAATATAAACTTCTAATCATGTGGAAATATCTTCAACAACTCCCATAATGATCTTCCCATTTTTGATTCCTTACCTAAAACCTTTATTTATTTCCTGGGGAAAATAAAACATAAAAAGGGTGAGCTCAAATGCTCATTAAGGGCAAACATAGATAACATAAAACAATCCATAAACATTTGAATGCAAAAACTTGAACATAAAATCTAGATATCAAAATCATGAGCAAAGACATGAATCTTCGAAGTACGTAAGGAATATATCATAATAGAACATAAACCATGATAAAATAGGAATAAAACATGTAATTTTGGCAACCATTCAGCACATGTCATGATTTCCATAGTAGCCAAGGCATTGCTGCCAAGACCATCTTAGTGGAAAAAGTCCCTTTCTGAATCGAGTTTACTCCTCATTTCAGTCCTGTAACACTGAACCGGATTAACTTACCATTCCAGCCATGTCTATCTCATGAGATATAAATCTTTACCCAATGCATTGGAGGGAGATATAGGTCCCACCCATCTCATAATGAAATCATTCTTACTTGTGCCACAAAATAAACTTAAAACATTCATCATAACACAAAGAATAAAATGGGTTTCATAAACATCATCCCATCATATCATAATCCATATAAAACAAATGGACATTTCATCATAAGAAAAGTGAACCATGTAAATCATAGAGACATTAAACATGAAACATACACAAATCAAATAATTTCATCTTAGATGGAAAATGGTTTTGATAAAACATTTGAAATGAATTCTTGGGGAAAATATCCTTTCTTCATCAAAATCATTTTATTTTTAAAAAATTCCTTTAACTTTTAAAATAAAATTATTTTGTGGAAAATAGTCATAAAATCGTTTAGATTAATCTTCATGAAAATGAGGTGTTATGAAACTGTAAAAATATGTTCACGCCGTATAAGTTAAAAATAACTTTCTCCTCGTACTTTTGTCGGAAAAGTCAAAAACGTACCTCGTAACGTAAACAAAAAAATATTCCTTACATAACATGTATTAAAATTCAATAATGGATAAAAAGGACTTTATACATACATGAAAAAAATTTTATAAAACATGGACATGGATGATAGCAATAACCCCAGTAAATACTTACGAATAAGCAATCTCAGATAAAAATGAGATTTGAAAAATTATCCATTACCTTAGGTCCGATATGATTCGTACGTATCCGAACCTCATGTATAATAATTTAAATAATGTCATTGACTTATTATAGAATCACATTCATTGTTATGATATCATATATGTTTCACTTATGACTTTATATTACCCATTCTTTTGTAAATTCCATGTTAAAGCAGCATTTTGGTTAAAATCATTTTATTTATCGTATGTGTTTCAACATGTAGTTCTTGATATTATAACTTATATCCTGATTTACATAATTCCATGATGTAAAACATCATTTATATATAATATATATTCATCATACACATATACATTATAGATCGATAAAAGGAATGAAATACACCGTTCAGGGAGACGGTAGGCCGTACGTACGCATGAACGTTGTTTTCATTTCCCATTTGAATTGAATGGAATTAAGTAAATGAAATACATATATATATATATATATACATAAATCAAGTATCATTATTACGTCATATATTTATTCATTATATATACTTTATATTCATTCATGAATAGTTAACATGGAGAGTGAATCTAATCGCGTCGTGGAAACGGTAGTCCGTACGTACGCACAAGCGATGATATCATTCCCAAGGTAATGGAATTTTATTAAATTGTATGTATAATATTTCAGAATCAATATCACTTTACAAAAATTTCTTTCACCATTATACCCATCCATGTAAGGTGGTGGTGGAAAATAGATTAAACCACGACGTGGAGACGATATTCCGTACGTACGCACGCGCGGTGATTTCGTTTTCCATTGGATGGATAGATGGTGAAATATGGTTATTTAATTCTTATAATAACATATAATTATATGAGTGATACTGATGTTATTACTTCATAATGAAACAACTAAGGAACAAGAAGTGGAAGTAGAAATAAAGATGAAAGAATCGGTAACGGGCATTACCTCTTCTTTGAAACGCCTCTTTGAGACCTCCTATTAGGGCACTAAAATTGGTCTTTTAAGAAGAAAAGGACATATAGGATATTTATAGGGAAGTGGAGAAGATAATTTTTCAGGGTTTGGCCGAGCATGAAGGCTCAAAATGGTGTCAGGAAGAGAGGGAGGAGGTGCCCTTTTATAAGGGAGGAGAGGGGCACCGTTGGAAAAACTAAAAATATTATTTTATTATAAAGTCATATTCCTTTTAAATAGCTCCAAATTGATTTATTTCGAAGATAAGGTGGGGATGAGTCGAAATAATCTCATCCAATAGAATTTAGAGAAGTTTAGGTTCCTATTTTAACCATATCATTTAGATTTAACTTTAAGTTAGAAAATTTTCCTTTTACCGTGTCTTTTTGTGTTCTTACACTATAAGGTTAATAAACATACTATAACAAGCCAAACGAACCCCAAGTTGTTTATTATTAATATATATAACCTTATATAAGTCATTTGGCCGAAACATAGATTTTTTGGAATAAAATAACAATTAATAATATAATATTTGTTTTAAAAACTATTCTATGTCAATTTTGACTCTATTTAGTAATTGATTTTTTTGAAAATCCTAAAAGAATGATTAGTTCGAAAAAAGTTAATTAAATCAATAATAAATGTCATATTAACCTAGAAAATTAGTGGAATTCATAAAAAGTCTCATATTACATTTATTTGGGTATTTATAACATCAATTATGTCAATATTTCATTAATAAGATAATTACTGCATCATATTTGTGTCATAAATAAATGAAATTATTTAATATCTAAAAATTAGAAATAAAATACCATAATGTAGGAAATCTTTTTATATTTTTAATGAATATTTATAGTCGAATTTATATTATGTATAACCCAATATTAAAAATGATTTACTTATTAAACTTTGATTTTAACTATTTTAACCCTTTTTTAAATAAATTAATAATAAATGTCTTAATCTAATCCAAGTGGGCCTAAATGGTCATATTTTATTCCTAAGGTTGTTTTTGGTCGAATTACACTTATCCAATAGAATTAGGACATGTGTTAGGGTAATAATAATATCATTTTTACCCTTAATTACCCTATTTACTTTTAAACGTGGTAAATAAATGAAAAAGTTACTATTCACCAAAAATTATTTTCATCTCATTGAACCACATTTTACTTACTGACATCAACCGTGTCTCTCTGATTTTTGAAATTCCATTCACAAAAGCTGTAAAATTATGTTTTAAGAAAAATTCAGTTTTTTAACTACCACATAGTGGTTTCACTATTCATTAAAAAATGAAAGTTATCCGAAAACTACTAAAAATTAGGCCTAAGCTATATTGGATATTCCAAATCCAAAAATGAAGTCCATTTTGGAAGATAAAATTTATAAAATTTCAAAAAGTGGTTATTACTATTCATAACGGCTAGTTTTAATAATATTTTAATAGCATATCGTTGTTTAGTGAAACTCGGTATTGCATACAACACACACTATCGAGGAAGGTCAAGATTGCGTGTAATGCAAGCCAAGTCAAGGATGCGTGTAGTGAAAACTCTTTTTGGTGTAGCGTACAACACAGGACATCATTAAAATTAAAAAGAATATTTTTCATAAAATCTCGGGGTGTTACATTGTGATTGTCATTAACTCATGTAGAAAGCCTGTATATCACATAAAATGTTTTATAAGGATGGTTAAATTATATTTATGTATATCCATATTCAAAATGAGTTGAATGATGAATGATCCAATGAAAGAGAGTTGGGTTCATGAATTCCCCTTACAATGTGTTTGAATGCTTATTCACATTAATATCATTATAATCCTGCTAGATTTATTCATTAAAAAATATATAATATTTTTTCCCTAATTTCATTCATTATATTTTTTATGTTATTTTATTGAATTTATATGAGTTATATTGAATTAGTTCGTCATTCCAGAGTGTTTATTTTCTGGGTTTTCATGATTGGTTTTATTGTATACATGAATGGATGATCATGTAAAATGAGGCTAATATTTAGAAGAATAAATATATGTTATAAATTATATTATGTAAGTATAAATGACCATAAAATGAATTTTTATTTTTTAAATTTGAATTAATAATTAGATAAAATTTAATGATAATCATTTTAGCATAGTTTTGGCAGTTTTTTCAATTTCAACAATCTAGTTTTTTTTAACAATTAGTATAATGTATATATGTTATTTCCATAACATAATGAGGGATAAAAAATAATATTTAAAATATTTTTTCATCCATTTAATGGTTTAATTATAATTCCTGAAATCAGTAATGGAAAATGAAAGTTAACTCCCACGATGATAGTAAATTGACACATCACGAGTGGCGATTTCATTTTTAGAATAAAATAGAGGGAGGGAGGATTTTAATGATTGGTCTAAAATTAAAATTTAATAATTCCAAATTATATTTGTTAATTTAAAAGTAATTATTTTTTTGAATGTTGGTATGGATAAAATAATAAAATAAATTAAATTGAAAAGGAAATAAAATAAAAAGAAAGAGTATCTTACCTCTTGGATTTATCCTCACAAACTAACTCGTTAGGGATGATGTTTTGTTATTTTAACAAGACAAAGATCTTAGGGACATGGGATCGAAGCTAGGTAATAGATTCTGTAATTATTTATTCATGTTCTACATATTGATAGGTGTGTGGAGAAGAGGGTGTGAGGGGTGTTTTCTCATGATTTGAATCATTAGATTAATATTATGTGTCAAAAATATGTCTTGTCTTAAAATTATCACTATATATATTAAAATAATAAATTATGATTTGAGATTATGTTATTACATCATAATTACATCAACTATGTCACAAAAAATTCATGTCTTTAGCATTTATCGTAAATTATTATATTTTAAAATTCAGCAAAAAATCATGTATTTTAGAAAACCCCCTAAAAATCCCTGTAACAATTTAATGATGTGTATAATTAAAAAATAACCCCTATTTTATCAAAAAAAAAAAATCAAAATATGAGTAATTTAATTTTTAAATAATATCATAATTTATTTGGAAATTATAGATTTTAAAATTATAAAATATTTTATAATACTAGGAAAATATTCATGAGGTCTGATAAAATTTTATTAATCTAATAAGAAATAAAAATATTTATTTGTGAAAACATTTTAGGAAAATAAATTTTATTTTAAATTATTAAATTAATCATAAAATTTTAATTTAATATTTATTATACATAAAATATCTAACACTCGATTATAAAGTTTAAATATATTTACCTAAAAATAATTTGATATATTTATATCATATATTCACATATAAGAGGACAAAAATATATTTATACTTTATTTGGTGAGGTTATAATTCATTTGATTGGTTTACAATTCATAAGAATAATATAACTATTCCTAAGTTCATGTTATTATTTCATCAGTATAGGTTTATAACATCTATAAATACTTCTATTTTCATTAATTTATAGTTTATAATGCTTTTAATACGAACCAAAAATCGTTTTATATTATTTATACTATAAAAAATTACTATAACATGTAATAAAAACTAATTATAAATGTTTTGTTTGTTATATATTCCCCATAGATGATGATAGTAAACATAATTTTGGAATCATGGATACAAGGAAATGTTATTATTATAGGATGCTTATTTCAAAAATGTATAGCCCAATATAGTGATTGGGTGTGATCATTGATATTTTACTGGTGTTTGTAAATCTCATGACACCCCAATGTGTAATTTAACTAAAATATTTACAGAGTTAATGGTTGAAAAATCTTAAATATTGATTGGATCCACTATCTATAGAGTGGTATTCTTGGTGTTAATATTTCCATAGGTCACTAGCTTAAAGGTGAATAATATTGACTATACAGGTAGATTTGGTACGCCCCCATTCTATTGTAGGGTGTGTGCCCTCGATAAAATTTGTGGCTATTCAATATCTTGTGGGTAGTGACTCCTCTACTGGAGTTATATATATCACAACTATAATGAGTAGTGGAAATATTAAAGGCATGTATATTAATAGTGTAAATTTACATAAGTGTCATGGAATAGAGATAGTTCCCCATTGGAAGTGGTGTGTAGTAGATAGGTGTGGTCCATCAACACATATTTTTATGTGGTTTATCATGGAGTTGGGCATCATATGTGGACCTTTCAATATACAATCTAACTCTTCATTCTTATTTGGTTTGTGTAGATAGGGATCCTGTTTCGTTCTTTAATTGGTTTTGTTTGTATATTATTTTGGGTATTATTTTTTTACCTTATGTCCGTACATACATTACATGAGTGTGGTTAGTTGAATCCACCCCTTACTTGATAAAATTTATTTTGTGATTTTGGGGGTTCATACTGGGTATGTACACACCCACCCCGATATGGGATTTTCCTAAATGTGTTGCGTATTATGTTGACTATAAGAATATTGATGGTTATTCTAGTGGACCAAGTTATGGGGGAGAAAATTGGTTCTTAGCAATGAGTATATTGGGTTGGATTCATTTGAGATTATTTGACGTTATCTATTTAGTCGTTCCCTTTTTCCTGTAATTGTCATGTTGAGACCTCAATTTTTGCGAGAATGTATTTTTCCATCTAATACATCTAAAAAATTCCACAATAAATTGATTCATTCAAAGAGTTTATTTCAATAATGGTTTAAACTCAAGATGTTAATTATTTTATTTCAAATATTCTCTATATCCTAAATATTTTTGAGTTCTAGTATACTAGTACTTAGACTAGGGACTCCCATTTCAGTGTTATTCCTACATTACACAAGTCTACATCCACTAGTATATTGATGGTGGGTGTGGGTCGCCTCATGTGGATTAATACCTTCCATCAATTCCGCAATTGGATGGTTCATGAATCATTAATCTAAATATAATTAATTTTTAAAATTTTAAAATCATTTATTTTCAATAAAATTAATAAATATATTGATTCCATTGTATAAGGATTTAAAGAAATAAATAAATCACTAAATAAAAAAAAATTAAATTAAAAAAAATTAAATTTTATATAAAATAAAATATTTTAAATGTAATTATCCATTATCAATCACTATATTTTTTTTAAAGTTATTAATGTCATGAGAGTGAGATTTTTAATATATTCATTTCCAAAAATCATATTCTTGCAAAATCACACAAAAATGACACCATGTAGTCATATATTCGACATATGGATGTAAATGGAAAAACTACACCCATATAATAGGATTAATGTAATTATTATATAAATAATAAAGTCTTATCCCAAATTTTAACCATATTTTATGTATTTTAACATTACATAGGTGAAAAATATTTCACAAGGTTAATATTAATAATTAAAAAAAGTTAAGTGGTATCATTTAAAAAAATATGATCCTCATGAATAATTTTTTCCAATCCAATGGTAATGATTCAATTTGTATAAGTTTTAATATTTAAATTAAATTAAACCCTCAATATTTGATGAAATTTATTTTTCAAAAATATATATATTTTCAGAAGTATAACATTTTTTATATCGCATTTTAATTATAATTTAAGTCTAATGAACATAAGTATTTTATAAATAATATAAATGAACTAATTATTACATTGATATATTATAAAAAAATAAAATTTTAAATTATTAAAAAAAAATTAGTTTCTGTTAGAAATCATTTTTTTCTACTACTCAGTAAAAAAATATACCTTATCCAGAAAATCCCAAAATCTCAATATAAGTTAAATTTTATATGAAATATCCAAAAATGATATCCATTATTCCAGAATAAAATTTATAAAAGTGGTATAATTTTTATAATAATATTCTCTCACAAAATATAATAAAAATCTTTTAAGAAAATATATTATTGAAATATAATATGAATTTATTTAAAAATTGAGTGCCATTATGTTATAAATTAATCAATGTGCTTGTATTATATTAAAAATTTTATCATATTTGTTATTCAGTGTTTATTTATATTCAATGGCACATTTTAAGAGATATAATATAAAATCCTCATTTAAATTATCTTATATTGTGGTTCGTTTATACTCGGTGTCTCATGCAAAGAATTATTTTAATGAAATTATATTTTTTAAAATAGAAATATATATCCAAAAACAATTTGGTGTAACATATTGTCCAATAATAATACCCCATCTAAAAGCTTACTCATAAAATGAAAATAGAACATTATAAGTAGAATATGCATTCCTATAGAATATTTAGAAAATAATATATGTGATTATATTATATAGAATTAATTAATTTTATATTACAAAAATTAGGGAAATATAATAATTGGAATTTGATAACTATTTTCTATTTAGCTGAATCATATTTAGTAATTTGAAAAAAGTAATAATATAGAAATAAAATATATAGAATAAATATTCTAAAAATATTATTTTTAGTATTTTGTAAAAAAATTAATCTATAAATAATATCTAAATTATGGGATTACATTATAAAAATAAGCGTTTTTTTCACTAAAAACAAAAAAAAATTAATTAACATAAACGATTTTATATAATAATTATTTTTTCCATATATCAAAACAAAATTATAAAATGAATGAAATTTTTATTTATGACATAGAAATTAGATAAGGGTGATGTATTTTTATTATTTAGAAATAGATAAATACATAGACAAATAGTGGAATATGTTTATCATATATGTTATTTTATTCAAAAGAAAACTGACTGACATTATGTAAATAAATTTATCTACAATTTAATGAGTATCTAATATATTACTAGTGTTCCATGTAATTAAATAATTCATAATAATCCCCATTTGAAATAAATATTTTTCCCAATTTTCCTAACTGTTATGCTCCTAAAACAATCTTGATCTATTCTATAATATCTTGAAATTTCACTTAAATATAAAAAATAGATAACCATCTCCCTCATAAATTCAACTTACAAAAAAAATTATTATCTTTAATATTTATCACATACTATAACATTTATTTATATTTGTCACTAATTTGGATATGTTTAGAGTTTTAGAAGGGTTGGTTTTAAAGAAAGAAAGCAAAGTTCCCTTACATAACCCTTTATCTCTTCATTTCCTATTTGATGATGTATCATTTAAATTCATTCAATAACATTTTTTTCAATTTATCCTCTGTATAACTATCCATTTGTGATTTTTTAAATTATAACCACTATATTTTCCAATTACCCATTCATAATAAAATAAAACTTGTTTATATAAAATTTTTGATTATCTCTATTTATGGATGATGGGATGTGATACTGAAAACATATTTTTAAAATAATTAAAGTCAATAAAACAATACGATATTCCATATATTATAAAAATTTAATGTTTATTATCTATTAAGAATTATTCAGGGTGGTGGCACTGTGGGTATTCATGGATTCTTCTAGTATAGTGATATTTTTTATTGAATCCATTGTAAACTTTTTCTATGACACTTTTTAAACCTAATGATTCATATAGATGATATAATATATTCAATAATATGATTTCTCTATTTTTATGATATTTTAACAATCCTGATAAGGTTTTTATAATTTAATTAATCATTTCATAACATGACCCCACATCAATATTATATGGGCTCACATAAATTAAATTTTAAATATGATTGTTTTATATTATACACTCTTGTATATTTTTTAATGATTCTTGATAAATTATGTGGTATGTGTTTCAAAAAATATATAGTCCCTAATTTATTATGAAATCATTCATCTTTGATGATACTATATTAATGGAGTAATTATGATTTTGTCGAACTTTTCAGTAGATTTTTCATATGTGGAATTGTAATAATAATATATTATGTGAATCCTTTTCATATGATTTATTTTTATAACATATATAAGATTTTATACATTTCATGAATTAACTGTGTTTCATGAATTTTATTTATATTTTGATATTCATAATTTTCTTTTAGAATTTATTGAGTTTCATTTTAAAAATAGAATGGTGGTTTAATTTGATAAATATAGATATGGATATAAAAATTTGGGCTTTATAAAAAAAATATATCTCATCTCAACATAAAATTGGATGTGTCATTTCTATCATCCTTCTGTTTGATGAAATCATCATAGTCAATATATTGTAGATTATTTATGAAGATTTATGGAGGAAAAGTAATG
This sequence comes from Viscum album, assembly GCA_963277665.1. Lineage (NCBI taxonomy): Eukaryota > Viridiplantae > Streptophyta > Magnoliopsida > Santalales > Viscaceae > Viscum > Viscum album. The sequence continues at coordinate 1,441,911,680 of OY728151.1, read as the reverse complement.
AAATAATCCAAATCACATGATGGTTTTTGATTTCTAAAATGGAATTTCTAAAAATTTCCATTTTCAATGTCAATTCATAGATTTATAAATGTTTAGGTTAGTTTTTTAAATTTTTGAGATTTTTATGAAATTGTTTTCAACAAGGTTAGGATTACAATTATATGTTTTGAATTTTAGTTCATGATTTAATTTCCTAGTTTGAAGTTTTCATCATGTATACAATGTTGTAGTCTCATGGGATCTTTGTAGACTGCTCCAATCATATGGATAACTAAATATATGAATTTATTAATTTATGTAGGGGATCATGTTTTTAATTTCCTAGTTTTTTCATTTTTATATACATGGCCAATATAGAACATGGTTTAGTTCAGCATGTTTTGTTTTGGTCCATCTTATTAAAAAATTATTAATTCTAGATCCCTATCCGATCTAATCTTATTTTATCTATTCATAGTGATTGAGATGGTCTCTGGGGATATCATTGGTGGTTTTGGGTCTATTTTTAGGATATTGGTGACCATTTTATAATGATATTTTACAGAAATCAGTAAAAAAATATTTGAATTATTCATTCATTATTTTATAAATTCAACTTATTGAGGAAATGAATAGTGGGTGAAGGATTATTTGGGTAGATGATTTTTATAATTTTTTTTGAATGAGGATTAACTATGATTTTTCAATCATTATATGGTAGTTTTAAAAATGATGCATCATTCATTAATGACATATTTTCATAGTATATTTTTCACCAATATAATTATTTTAATGAAATTTATAATGTATAGTTGAATAAATTCTTAATTATTGAAATGATTTTTTTATATTAGATAATTAAAATGAAAATTTAAGGTATATAAAGAATATAAAATATATAAAAGACGGATAATAATGATATAAATATTACATTATAATTATGAGAATTGAAATTTAAGAAATGATTTACAAGTTTAATAAAAAATTAGGATTAATGAAAAACAATTTTATTTCAAATTTCTATTACTATATAGAGTGATTCCATATAAAATATATTTTACCATATTGGAAAAAAATTCATTATTAATTTTTTTATTACTTAGTAAGTTATATTTCATTCAGATTACATGGTAATTCTTTTCGTAATTTATTAGTTTACAATCATAGTTTTGTGGAAATTATTTTGTTAATATTTCCTTGTTATATGTGTACGAGGTTTACATAGTGAATGACTGAGAAACCATTTTTATATTTTTTTGTTAATTTTTTATATTGATTGTGTTTATATATTCATTTATCATATTATCATATTTATTAATTCATTATATGATGTTTAGGAAATTTAATAAACATATAACTACAATTTTTTGGATTAACAGTTTAAAAATGAGATGTGTTATTCACAATATGTTTTGGAGTGAGGGATTTCATATTCACTGATCATGATAAGGAATTGGGATATATAATTCCTTCCACAAATACATTTCATTGTTTTTTAAATTTGTATTATTGATATGTTTTTTTCCACATTATAGAAATAGTTTTTTTATCTATTATTGTTAGATATATGGATCATGTGAGGTTTGGATTGATGTTCTAATTATGGTGATGATGTGTCGGTGATATGAATAGTGATTTGGAAAACATTTGATAGTTATTTCTGGATATGGATTGATTTATATGTAAAATATAATTAATATTATATAATTTATCCACTAAATATTATATCTATGTGACATGTCAATAATTGTATGAGGAACCTACAAAGTATGTCAATATGCTCATCATTATTTTTCTACTATTTTATATCTTACATGACAATGTTAACAAATGTATAATGTTACACTAGTTTAAGAATGTTGTGACTAGGTTAGGAGTAGGTTGAGTAAATTTTCATTAGATTACCTGAGTAGTTATTAGAATCTATGATGGGTTTTTACTTAACATAGCCATATAAATGTTTTATATTTTTGTAGGATTATTCTTTCATATTTGATGTTGTAGTTTTTCTATAGTTAAAATTTTTAATTCTTCAAATAATTTTAATCTTATACACTTATTTCTAGCCTCCACCACATTAAAAATAAATTTATGGATTTGGTGTCACTATAAATAACTATTTCATCATAGGAAGAAACCCATTAGGATTTTTTTCAGGAAGGAATGGCATGATAGTCAATAATATTAAAATATATTTATAGAAAGAACTACATACAGTTAAATCGATTTGTAATGTCGACATATAACATATACCTTTTACATACATTAACTGTATAAACAATATTGGAAAATTAATGTAAATTTTGATTTAGTGTAGAAATGATGATTATATATGAATCCTTTATAATGATTTATTATATATCTTGGATGGGAATAAAACTAATTTTGGATTATGCAGTATATAGAACCATGTCATGATGATTTAATGTTTTGTTAATTAAATTACAATTTTCTATTGATCATTATGGAGAATAACTATAATCATTAAAATAGTATATAGGATGAAACACTTATTTTCTAGTTATTGCTTCCATATGAGGAAACTATGGGGAAAACGAGGAAAGGGTGTATAAACAACTAGTGAATTTTTATCATGTTTTGGACTAAAAAATTAATGAATACTAATGAGTTACATTATCAGAATTATGATAATATATCATAAAAAAGTATGAATGAAAATTTTTATGATTTTGAAACAATGTGGTGGAAATATAAAGTAGAAATAGTGTTTTTTCTTATTTATGCTACAAAATAGTATAGTATTAAAATAATAATGAGTATAAAAATAGATTATTATGGAAGTGATGAACCATATATATGACTGATTGTAAGGTATCTATAGTAATATGTATCCAGTTTCTATATTAGTTTCCAAAATTAATTCATGATTAATTATATTTTCTAAATGAAGAACAAGTGATTGAATTCATTTGATATGTAATATCCATTTGTTGAGTATGCTGAATGAAATTGAAGAGTTTTTTTTACACTCCCATGTTTTTTTGTTGGAGTGAACTAAAGAGTTCCTAGCTATGATATTGAATTATGACCTATGTTTTAAATTTTTTTAAAACAATTATCCTATATGATATATACTATTGAAAAAAATAATGTATAGATTAATTTTAATTTATTAATATAGACATGGTTTTAGTACATGATATATTATGATAGGCGATAGTTTACAATCAAACTGGGTGGATGAGTTTATCAATCATTAGGCTATTTTTCAATCATCATAAAAATTAATATACAAAATTTTAGAGAGTAATTAATTTATTCCCACTAGGTATAGGTACTCAAATGGTTTATTATATTTGTACAGGTGGAGGGAACAAAATTTACGTGTGTCCATATATTTATGTAGAATTGTATGGGCCCCCCAAAAAATAATGTTTCATGGAGTGCATAATAAAACATAGTATCCCCATAAGATGACTATTTTGTGGTAACATTTGTTAATATATGAAATGATAGTGTTGGAAAATGTGGAAACTGTTAACAAATAAATTATTATTATCTGGTAGGTTAATGATTGATTATAAGTGGAATAGATCTAGAAAGGATAGATATATAGGTATAGATGATATATGTAGTCATGGTCAATATCATAATGTAATGGTGTATTAGTTAAGATGGCCTATGGTAATGAGAGGTATGTTTTATATCATCTTTAAATATTTAATTGTTTTGTTTATTTTTTTTATATTACATTCATTTAATACACATATTATTATTAAAGGCTTAAAACTATTCATCCATAGGATTCATGAATATATTATGTTGAGTACACTATTATAAAATTCATTGATGTTTTTTGACACAATTTGATGTTTAAAATTAGTCATAGCATAAATTTATTAATGGTTAGTCATTGTCTTAATTGATATGGAACAATTGTAAATCATATAAAAAATTGATTAGTTTTATTAAATGAGACCATATATTTAATTTAATTGGTGTAATGCCATTTTCCTTTGTTTTGATAAATATTCTGTGGTAGAGATTTAGAGGAGATATCAAGAAATTATGTTTTGATCTAAAAAATATGTTTCTAAGGATTTGAATATAAATTTCCATGAATATAAGGTGAAAACCAATGATTTTACCATAGTGTTGATATATTTTATATTTTTATTCTTAAATTTATTTTTAATTTTTTGTTAAATTTTCATATTTGGTATTGCATAGTGATATATCATGGAATGTCTCCATTTTCAATGGTAACCTATTTGATAGATCTGACAATTCTATATATATTTTTAATTCATATCAATTAATTGTTTTGAAGAAATTTTATCCACTCTAGTATGTCCTTATGGGGTTATCCAACAGTATTCCTTTTGAATAATGGTGGTGACATTGATGCATTGAATATTGGTTGTAATATCATTTAAATATCAATTTGTATTATTCAGTGTCATGAATATATTATTTTTTATCAATTAAATATAGATAAAAAAATTTAAATGGAATTTTTTGATTTTGGTTCCATCAAATGGGGCTCAAATATGTGGATATAATATACACCAGTTTTAGGTATTTATGTATGTTTTGTTTTTCATATAATTCCTATAGGAGTCACAAACACACAAATAATGGTTTTTCTATGAATTTTTTATTGGGGAGTTATTCATTATATTTATCAATTACTAAAGTTATCATTAATTATATTTTTTATTACATGAGGCATGATAATTAGTATGCTAGGAATGTTTTTGATGTTTTTGGCGTTTCATCATTATCATCATGGTTATGGATATGTTTTAATTTTTATATTATCACAAGATGGTCCTCATTTTTTATGAGTTTAAATTCTTAACATGAAATGGTTATGATCCATTCATAGGTAAAAGAAATATATTTTTTTCAATGTTTCATAATAATGTAATTAGATTTTCTATATTACTCATACATGATGGATATTTTGTAATATTTATAATTTATATCTGTCTTATTTTATCACAAAAATCCTTCATGGCCATTAAATACCTTTCATTAATGTAGACACTAATGTTTTAGTTGATATTGGATTTCTTGGGGAACAAGTTAACTATAATTATGATCCTTCATTTACCAAAAAAAAAGTGTATTATTTTTTGTTAATTATGATATTTTTATTATAACATGAGATATGCATTGAATCACATATTGTTTTTATAAGAAAAGAATATAAAAATCCTGAAATTATTAATTTAAATATGTGAATCATTGTATTTATTTTGTTGTAATGAGTATTTTAATGAACCTATAGAAGCTTTATCAACATGGTCAATTATTTTAGATCTTCTCTATAGAAAATGGTTTTTATATATATTCCAAAAAGTTTTTTTAATATTTTCTATTATATGATAGTTTTGTTTTGAAAATACTATTACTTTGGTATTTTTTTCTACTGGAATAACGATTTTAGATATTTATTCATTGATTGAAAGAGTATATTTTAATTTTTAGGTGATTATGTGAAAATTAAATATAATAATGTTTTTTATGAATATTATTTATATTTTGATAATATTTGTGGTGGTAATATTTATAAAATCATAGTGAATAATACTTTATGTTATAATGTAGATTATTTCGAGATGGGATATCCAGATATATATGAATATTATTTCAATTAGTGAAATAATATATAGATGTTCATAGGATGGATAACAATAAGTGATTCCCTATAAATCTATTTTTAAGGGGTTTGAAAGAATTTTTTTTATTCTCATATCTCACAACAAGTAGTGCATCTAAATTATTCTATGATATTTTTTTCAATGACTGAGTATTTTGTGTGGGATCATCTAAAGTGTTTGGATATGGATTAAAATCATGATGCAATTTTTTAATTTTTAGGGTTGAACATTATGTTCAAGATAAAAAAATGCTGACTTAGGTGGGCACTATCGTGAAGATAATTTTATACGTTTCATTATTTTTAACATGTTTGTATCTATTATTGGTATGATATTATTACATATAGATACTTATGGATTTCTTAATGCACATTTATAATTCTACATATTATAAATAATAGAGTGTATGGGATGTGTTAGTATGGTGTTATGTATACGTTTTGGTGAGGATCCATCGAGTTTTTAAGAAGTTCATTCATAAAAGATTTCATTCCATCTTTACAAGATATTGGAAGGAGTAAATACATGATTGTGGAGCTTATTTATTAATTTTAATAACATTTCATCCTTAAATGCATGGAAAATTTAGATGGTAATTAAAAAAAGGAGGTCATATTATAGGATTGTTTCCTTGTATTTTTTTCAGGTATTATCTTTACAATCAACTAGTTTTTGTTTATTAATATATCTAATATTATCGTTCATAACCTAGTGATGAACATTATATGGTTTTGTAGGGAATTTTTTACATCTGGACTATATTGATCCATACTTATTGAGGATGGGATAAATAGTCACTATATAAAAATAGTGATATATAATGATAGGATGATTTGGGAGTTGATGAAATCTGAGAAGGATCTAAAAAAGACTAATATGTATTAACTAAGGATACCATTGGTGTTGAAGATTGAAAATTATGTGTTTTTAATTTTGTATTCAAATCATTATAAATAAAGGATAAGAATCAGGAAATGATCTCTCCATGGTGTGTAGGACCTTATGTGTTTTTGAAGAATATTAGTGACATGTTATATAGGTATCATTACCACCCCGATTAGAGTGATTTAAAGACAACATAAACACATTTAAGCTCTGAATGTTTCTTCATGGAAACTCATATTCATTATACATGGGTGAGGTGGATATTACAGCGGTATAAATTTAATATAAAAACATGAAGGGATCCAAAAATAATTAGGAGAAGGTGAAAATTTTATGTTTCAATCTATCATTTTATGTGTTGTGAAGACATTGATGTTTAGATAAATATATGTGTCAGTGGAATTCATATATACGAGTTCCATAAATAGTGTTATATTTAAGGCCAATTCCTATAGTGATTTTATGTTTTGAGATTTTATTAAAGTAATTGATGTTTAATTACCATTATATATATTTTAAAACTATTATGAAATATTCCTATATGATAGGTATCTCCTATTATAGTTAAATTTTGTTATTCGTATTAGATATATTTATGTGTGGGTTTTATTGTCATTGGTAAATATCATTTACAGTGTATCAAATATGAAGGTGTATATTCTCTATTTCTTCTACATAGAGAATTCTAATGTATTTTAGAAGGGAAGATTGATTTTAGAGGGGAAATATTGACAAGAAAAAGTGAAAAATTATTGGTTCAGGGTGCAGCGGAAGCTCATGGATGGATGTGCCCACCTGGATTTTTTTCATTAACAATTATCAATCCGGGATCAATACGATGATAAATGCCAGACTCCACAGATCGAATCACAGAAGTAGTCATAGAAGAATAATAATAATGCAACCACAAAGGAGGATCATCATATGTTGGTTATAATTAATTATATTAATTGAAAATAATCACCTTGACCGGATTCTTTTTTCGTTTATGTATCTAGTAATGATCCTATGTGATCTGTCATTATGTCGTAGAGTCCAATTGTCGGATCCCTCTATCAGTGATCCACACGTGCTCTACCTATCTTTGGATGTCGCCAAAGGAATCTCCGGGTGCTAGCGTAGAGAAGACTTTCCTTGCATTGTCCTCCTTAGATCGCCTTGATCCGATGGATGAGGATATCTCTCAAACATCAGAGCATTCTTGGAGGAAGGAGTTATTTCATCCTTTAGATAATTCTCCAGAATTATTGTGCACAACAATTAGGGAAAAGTTTTGGGGATGTGAATATATTTATAATCAGGTATGAGGTTATATAGTTATGACAATAAATAAAAATGTTATGGGTTTTATTTATTTCATTTACTCTTATTGAAAACCCCCATATTGAATCACTAACTCTTTGACATTCTCCCACACTGATTATAATAAATATCATTTAGTAAAACCATATTATTTCATCAAAATCACGACTAGAAATAGTACACGGCGTGTAATCATTAATACACAGTGTGTACTCATTTTTCATTTCCTTTCCAAAATGAAAACTACCAAAAGTATACATTCAAATTAAATGGGTTGTATATCTTGTTTTTTAATTTTATTCTTCCTCCAACATTAAAACGATTTAGGCTCCCTATAAAATCAATAAAACACATACATGAATAATACTTATTCTCTTTGAGATACTTGGATACACTTAGTGTGTGACCCTCAAGGATTCTTTCTCATTGGCATTAGGTGGGCTTGCCAAATGTCCAAGATTACTGTCTAGCAATGGCCCAAGGAACCCAAGAGAATGAAGTTGATGATTCATTGAAGTGTCACCTCATATGAACGCATACCATGTAATTTAATCCCTTTGTCTCAATATCTCGAATCAAGAAGGTTGTATGCTAGTTCCATCAACCCATGTGATCGATTATTCTATGATTGACCTTCTAGAATTGAACACGCCCATTCTTCACCATGGTCATGGATTTGTTTAGGCTATATTAATTTAATCAAATTGCCTATGATATATATTTAATTTATGGAATATAAGGTACAAATCCTTTCTCACAATATATATTAATTTATTATCACTCGTGACGCACCCAACATATACTACCTCGCTACGAACATTGTGTTGTCACAGTTTTTGTCAATACATCTATGTGCATGAGTTGTAATAACAATTAATATAATATTAATGCCTAAGGAACAATACACACGTCTGTAGATAGAAAATCTAATGAAACTATGAAATGTGAATTTCCTACTAGCGGGTCTCGTTCTCATAAAATACTTTTGGATATTTCCAAGGGCTCACACCATGAGAAGGTGCCTCAATGTTTTATAAGACATCTCCCCTAATGTCCTGTATTATTTGTGTCCCTCAAATAACATCATACGGTCATGGAACATATATTCAAATACAGTGTTATGGCACCTTCGGGTTCTCATCATAGTAGGGATCTGCTATGACCCTTTAACGAAACAGCTATCCATAGGACATTATCATATACATTGTTTGGACAAAGAACAATCAAGATGTGATAAAGTATTTATTATTGAATAATGTAAAATGTAGTTGGTTCTAGGCCACCAACTCCAACAGACTCCTACTTAGACTAGATCAAACTCCTATCAACCTTTAACCTGCTATCTCTCACATGATATTCATGCTTCTGCTAAGATTGGCCTTTAGTCATGGGGTCTGCCATGTTCAATTCCGTGGACACTCTGCTCACTGCATCTTCACCCCTTTGATATAAATCCAACAATATGTGATACTTCTAAAGTATATGATTTTTTTGTTGATGTGACTTTGGTTCTTTTGCAGGAGCCACCACTGTAGTATTATCACAATATAACATTATAGGATATTTACTACTAGGCACAAAATAAAGCTTCTGGACAATGTTTTGAATCCATAAGGCTTTCATGGCTACATCAAAAGCTGCTATATATTCGGACTTAGCTGTTGAATTGGAAAAAACCGGCTGCTTTAAACTCATCTAACTCATAGTTCATCCATCAAGACATAAAACATATCCAGATTGCAACATCAGATTGTTCTGATATGTCTGAACTCCAACATCATAATACCCTCTGATGACATGATCCTCATCTCCTCCATACATGAGGAACATATCTTTAGTTCTTATCAGATACTTAAGAATAGTATTAACAGTAATCCAATTATGTTCTCCTGGATCTAATTGATATCTACCTACCATGCTCAGTGGATAAGTAACATTAATCCTGGAACATAACATGGAAAACATGATGGATCATATAGCCGAAGCATATGGGATCTTACTCATCCTATCTTTCTCTTGTTTTGTCTGAGGACACATTTTCATAGAAAGGTGTAGGCAATGTGACACTGGAACCAATCATCTCTTGGGTTTTTCGTACTAAATCCATTTAGTATCTGGTCGATGTATGTACCCTGAGTTAGTCCACGAGGCCTCCTAGATTGTAGGCTGCTTCACCCACATACATCATGGGGAAACACTTGTTCAACCAGTCCTTAACTGACTGTATGAGTGGTACATCGTTTCCAATAAGCAATATGTCATAATCATATACTACTATAACAATGACTGCATTACCATTACACTGCATATAAACACATGGATCACATTACTTCTTAACGCAACCAAATTTCTTTATGGCTTCATCAAATCATATGTTCCATGACCTATATGCTTTCTTTAATCCATAAATTGATTTTTGCAATTTGAAAAAAAGTTTAACTTCACGTATTGCCACAAATCCTTCTGGTTGTTTCATATAGACATCTTCTTGAAGCTTATAGTTATGGAATTATATTTTGACATCCATTTTCCAAATATCTTATTCAGGGTGAGTTGCTATGGAAATTATGATTCTTATGGATTTGAACATGGAAACTGGTGAGAAGGTTTTATCATAGTAAATTCCATGAAGATTTCTGAATACTTTAGACTATAGCCTTGATTTAAAGGTGTTAACATGACCTTCCATTTCCAGTTTTCACTTGTATACCCATTTTCATCCAACAGGCTTTAGATCAACTGGCTCATCGACCAGAACCCAAACATTGTTATGATACATGGAATCAATCTCAGAATTCATATCTTGTATCCATATTTCATCTTCTGATCTTTCTACTGCTTCCTTATAGGATAGAGGTTCGTCATTGTCCAACTATAATGATTCCCCATCCTCGGGGTCTTGGAAGCCAAATCTCTTTGGTCCCTTACCTCTCTTGAGATCCTACACAGTACTTGTGTTTGTGGAAACTCTTTGAAGTGGACCTGAGGAATTGTTTCCTATATGAACTCCTATGTATCTTGAGCATTAACTTCATCAATGTCACTCTTTCTACCACTATCCTTTTTGAGGATGTGCTACCTCTAAATAAATATGACATGTCTCATGATACAAACATTCTTTTCTAAAGGGTTATATAATTATTATACTTTCATTTCCTTGGGATATCCTATAATGATACACCTCGTGCCCTGAGTAAATTGTTTGTTTCCTAAGAAGGACTTAAAAATTGACTCACATCCCCATACACATCTATTCGACAAAATAGGTGTCTTTCCATTCCTTAACTCAGAGGGAATTACATTTTCCACCTTATTTGGCACTCGGTTTAATGTGTATGATGTAGTTTGTAATGCATTTCTTCAAAATGATAATAGAAGATCTGCATGACTCATCATCGACCTCACCATGTCCAACAATGTGTGGTTCCTCCTTTCACTAACACCATTATACTATAAAGTTTAAGGAGGAGTGAGATGAGATAGAATCCCATACTCCAATAGAAGATCGATGAACTCTTGGTTCATATATTCTCCACCTTGATCTGCTCAATGCTTCTTTATCTTCTTACCAAGCTGATTCTCTACTTCATTCTTGAATTCCATAAATTTCTCTAAGGCTTCTAACTTATACCATATTAAGTATACATAACCATATATACTCAAATCATCAGTAAAAGTTATGAAGTAATAATATCCACCTCTAGCTTATACTGGAAATGTTCCACACACATCCGTGTGCACCAATCCTAGAATCTCTATGGCCCTTTCACCTTGACCACTGAACGGTGGTTTTTTCATTTTTCCTTGTAAACAAGAATGTCATCTATTAAGTGGTTTTAGATCAGTAGTGTCTAAATATCCATCTTGGAAGAGCTTTGTCTAGCACATCTTGTTTACATGTCCTAGACGGTGATTCCACAACTGGATGATGTTTGTGTCATATGAGTCTGTTTCGTTATCGATTTCCAACACTTGGTTCTAATAATTTAATACATAAAAAAAATTATTTAAATGAGCCATACCATAACATACATTGTTCTTATAAAAGATACAACCCTTATTTACAAACATGAAAATAAATCCATCCATATCCAAACAAGTTAAAAAACGTATGTTCTTGGTAACACTAGGCACATAATAACTGTTATGTAAAACCAAAATCATCTCAATTAGAAATGGTACATGGTAATCACAAATGGATAATGCAACCAACATCGTGGCATTGGCAGCTCGAAGATCCACCTATCCTCATGAAATATTTCTATATCTAATTGGTTCCTGCATTTGAATGCAGATGTGAGCCCCACAAGTTGTATCAAATAACCTATGTGTAGAAATGGAAAGATTACACTTGATAATGAATGAACCTTTAGTGTCCCCATTCTTCTAGGTGCAGTTCCTCTTCCAGTGGCCTTGCTTACGACATGAAAAACATACCACCTCCAGTTTGTTGCCCTGCCTCTGGATTGCCCACTTCTTGGAGGGACAGTGCTTGGGGGCTTCAGTCCGTTTATATATCTTCGGACCCTTTACCTTTCCCTTCCTTTTCATATTCACCATAAGGATTGATGGTTTGTCACACCACATGTTCTTATCTACCTTGAGAATTTTGGTTAGGTGATCCAATAGTTTCTTCTCATTGTTGCTCATGTTGTAGTTGAAAATAATGCTAGAGAATGTCTAGGGCAGTAATGATACGATGAGAACTGTACGCAACTCATCCGAGAAGATAATCCCTAAGATGTCCAAGCATTCAATGTATCCAATAAGATTGAATACATGAGGCCCAGCTGGCACAGACTCTCCATGAATTGCTATAAACAGAGCGTTGGAGATCTCATATCTCTTCAGTGTCACCTTCTATTGGTAGAGATCTTTAAGGTGAAACAACATTCTATACATGTCCATGTTTTCATGCTGCTTTAAGCGCTCATTATAAATGGTTGATAGCATGAAACACTGGGTATCTGTGTCATCATCCATGTGATTCATATAGAGACATAATTCCTCATCACTGGCCTTTTTCCTAGGAACAACTAGAACATGCTCTTCTAGTATATATAATTTCCTCTCGTGGTGAAGGATGATGCGTAAACGCCTCTACCACTCTTGGAAATTTGTTCCAGTTATAAGGTTTTCCTTCTCGATTATGGTTCACAATGAAATGGTTGAATTCATTTTCTTATAGTTTCTACAAATTATGGTGGGAAAAGGTTTAGTACTTTATTATGATATAAATGATACAAATAAATAAATTAATACTTATTAGTCTCCCACTATTTTACCAAAATCCAATAGTACTCACCATTGAATTAAAAACATTCTTTTTCCTGAACATTCTAGTGGCAAGGATACATATTTTCCATCGCATTACCCCAACTATGGTTGTTCGAGAAACTCTAAGGGTTTTAAGTAGGCATCCCAAATTCAAACTGCATTAACTCGCAACTCCTTGATCTATTGAGTGGACCCCAATCCTGAGATACTTTTATTTTGGATTTCCTCATCCTTTGCTTCTTCGTCACACAAATTCCTGTTGTGGCAGTCAACCCTTGATGCAAACAAATTCAATTCAACACAAAACCTTGAATTTTAATTCCCCGATAATTGAAATCACCCCAAAAGGGGTTGCTCATGCACATTGAACTATGGTTTGATTCTAACTAAGATTATGGAAGGCTATACCAACTTAATAATTCGTTGAGGGATTTTATCCTTATTCATAAATTTCCATTTTATAATCATTGATTACATGCTTGTTAATATTATGTGGGATATACTTAAGTGATTAACTATGTCTAATATAATATTCTACACATAAGACCATCTTATTTACTTCCATATTTCATGCTTGTTTAAATCATTAATTGTGTGATCGTGACAACAAATACACAATAAATAAACCATGACACTGACAGACACAAAATAATTGTTATGATCATGAGCATGTTCTATTGGTTAGTTAATCTAGCGTTTGATAAATTAACCCATGACCTAGTGGAGAAACACCTTGAACCTTTCAGGTACATGTTTAGACATTTAAAAATATCCAACTATGTATCTCCTTGGATTGGTTTCACCTTGGCGCCTGACCAGAGCCACCTCCACTAGCTTGGGATATCCGTCCATTACATATACATTTATCTCACACACAGGTGGGTTGTAAGAAGGGGATTTTACATAAAAGAAACCTTGGGAACACAGGCCCTACATATTAATGAGGAGATGGATCACATGACCAAAAAATTAATTTAAATAAATATATTAAAAGAAACCATTCAGATATAAAGGACTTGTTCTAGATCATGATCATCCATACAAGCAACATTATTTACACATAAATAAAACTAGCATTCAATTCATTAGTCGTTCTTGATTAAGGTAAATCACGCTCAAATCAATTAATTACCAATTATTAATAAATCCTTTTATCTTAAATCCTTTTCTTGATTTTCCTTGAGATTATCATCCATCATAATTTCAAACAAATAAAATCATTTAAAATTTTCTTTGTACGTAGCTTGTACCTCAGATGTAACCTGGGGAATTCTCATTTCCACAAATATTAAATTAAACACATATATATAAAACACTTTTTCATGTGTTGTGCCTCAGCTTTACGCCTGCACTATGGTACACGTCTCAAGGGTTTGTATAATATAATAATATATTTTAATAAATCAGTATAATTTCAATGACTATACGGCGTGTAGTTATGACTACAAGGCGTGTACTTGTGTTCACCGTCCATTATAAGTACATGCCTTGGGACATGACATGTTTTTGTACTTCGGAAATTTTTGGAGTACATGTCGTGCTCAGTGCATCACAAGTAGTGTAGTGTCCGCGTTACATGGTTTCCAGCTAGGCAAGCTATGTAAAGGGTACACGGTCCAACTGTATCCTGAAGGGACTACACGTAGTGTTCAATGGACCACACAACATGTACTCTAGAAACTTTTTTCCACCAGTTCCTGGTCAATACACGTTGTCATTTATGACTTAGGTAGGATCCTTTTACATGGCCTAATTTGGTGGATCAGTCCAATGCATTGAACCTAGAATACACGAAGTGTACTTCTGAATACACACTGTGTATTCTGGTGTTTTACGGCAAGGAACTTTTGGCACAATCAGATGAGATCCTCTATTTTATTTCAATAAAAAATAAATGAAAAATTCATTTCTATAAAGTGAACAAGAATCGAGAGAGGAGGAATAGATCTCGATATTCTGATTTAAAGAACGATTAACTTGAATTGAAACAACTAAATTATTAAATGCATAATAAAAAATGATAAACTAAATAATTATAATCAACTATGTGACCTGCTCTAATACCACTTGTAGGTTCCGGGCATAGCGGAAGCTCGTTGGTGGATGTGCCCAGTTGGATTTTTGTCATTAAAAGTGATCAATCAGGGATCAATATGATGATAAATACCAGACTCCACAGATCGAATAACAGAAATAGACAAAGAAGAAGAATAATCCTGAATCCACAAAGGAGGGTCATCCTATATTTGTTATAATTAATTTTATTAATTGACAAGAATTACCTTGGTTATAAATAAACGTGTTACACGTTTTATTTATTTCATTATCTCTTATTGAAAACACCCATGTCGAATAATTTATTCCATGACAAGCATCCACACTGATTATAATAAATATCATTTAATAAAGTGATATTATTTCCTAAAAATCCTAACTAGAAAAACTGCACGGCGTGTAATCATTAATACACGACAGGTACTCATTTTTCATTTACATTCCAAAATGAAAACTACACAGTGTGTACATTCAATGTACATGGTGTGTATATCGTTTTTTTCATTTTATGCAACCTCCAACATTTAAACGATTTAGGCTACCTTGAATAATTATAAAACCACATATGGGAATAATCATTATTCTACATGAGATACTTGGATACACATAGTGTGTGACCCTCTAGGACCCTTTAACATTGTCATTCGGTGGGATTGCCCAGTGTCCTTGATTACAGTCTAGTAACGGGTGAAGGAACCTAAGAGAATGAACTTGACGCCGCATTGATGTGTCGCCTTATAGGAATGCTTACCGTAAAATTCAATCCCTTTGCCTCAATATATCTAATAAATAATGTTACATGCTAGTGCCATCAACCCATGTGTTCGATTATTCTTTCTCTGACTTTCTGGAATTGAACATTCACATTCCTCACCATGGCAATGGATTTATTTAGGCTATATCAATTCCAACAAAGGGCCTGAAAAATATATATCTGTTATAGAACACAAGGAGAAAGTCCTTTCTCTCATTGTGTATTTATGTAGTATCACTTGTGACACAACCATCGTATCCTACCTCACTGTGAAAATTGCATCATCATAGTTTTCATCAATAAATAAAAGTGCGTGAGTTGTAATACCCATTAATAATAATCATAAATTCTAAGGAACAATAGACACAACTGCAGATTGGAACATCCAATGACACTATAAAATGTGGATTTCATATGGGTGGGTCTCGTTCTCATAATGTCCTCCTGGATATTACCAAGGGAGAACACCATGATAAGGTGCCTCAATGTTTTATGAGTCCTCACCCCTAATGGAATGTATTATTTGTGTCCCTAAAATAACATCATCTGGCCATAGAACATAAATTCAAGAACAGTGTTATGGCACTTCCAAGTTCTCATCATAGAAGGGATCTGCTATAACCCTTTAATGGAAAATCTATCCTTAGGACATTATCACATGCATTGTCATGAAAAATAACCCTCAAGATGTGATAATGTATTTATTAATGAATAATTTACAAAGTATTTAGTTCTAGGCCACAATCTCCAACAAAAGTTAGGTAAAATTTTCCATTCCATGTAACAAAATTTAGTCATTTTATATCATATTAGTGGTTGATAGTCTCATCAGGGATGGTTGATCAAGGATTATGGGTTAATGTTTTAGTTGTTATTATTAACTAAGTGACTCTAAATATAGATCAGTTTTTTAAATTAAGTGGTTGTTTAGGAAAAAAAAATTATTATTTCATTATGGTATGAGTGTATAAATATTTAAAATACTACAATAGATGAGGAGAATATTATATTATTGTTTTAATCATGATTTGTATAAAGGGTCATAGTTTCATTATATAGATTTATGTAGGGATAAATGACAACATATCATGCTTTTTAGCCATGTCATGGGATTGATCATAACAATTATTAAATAATTTAAAAAATAGAAATTAATATAAAATATCATGGTTTGAATAATATAGTATTTTATATTTGGGTTGACTAACTCAAACCATAATATAAATTTGTTCACTATGCATGGGATAATTACAATGGATTTTATATTATAATATTGATTATCTCTCACAATTGATTTCATTTTATCTCCCCTTTAGGGATCAAATCAATTGAGTGGGTAAACATTTTCATTTTCAATTTTTGATTGGGTATCATTGACTTCTATTTTTTAAATGATATCAAATGAGGAAAATAATTTTAATTTCACCATTATTTTTTATTCCTTTATTTTATTTTATTCCCTTATTGGGGATGTGGGGTTTTCTAAAGAATTTTTCAAAGGACTTATTTCAATATATGGAATATTTTTTATCATAATATCACTATGAAAACATGGGAGTATTGAAATTAAAATATTATTAATTAGTAATTGATTGGTGTAGGGGATTATAACATAGATTATTTTTATTTTAAATGAAGATTTATTGTTTCCATAGCTGATATTTGGTATCTACATTTACTATATTTTGATTAAATAAAAAATTTCATATAATATAAATTTAAAGAAGGAAAATTGGATTATTTAGTTGTAACAATTCGGGGATTGAAATGAGGTTATTATGGGAAACTATAACTGTGGTTATGGCTTTGAAATAATATTGAATGATAATTAAATGTGTAAAAATATTTTCTATATTATTGTGTTGTTGGTTGTGGAGATTTTATGGATAAAATATCTTCACAATATGGTGACCATTTAACTATATAATATATTTCGTAGATATGTTATAAGTAAAATATGTATTGTTTTTTGTTGTAAATAAGTCATTTTTTGTTAGTTAACATGCATAATTTTCTGGTGGTTGGTATGAGTAAATTTCCCTAGTAAATCTTGATATTTTTTAGATTGTAGTGGATTCAGGAACCCATTATATATAATTTATTGTAATTACAGTTGTATTGTGAATTGGATTAATAGGATTGTTAATATTATTATTTCATGTATCACAAGTATATATAAATTGATGTAATCTTATATAATTATGATAATTTTGTTTGGATGGTTGTGATGTGGTTGATAGATGGATGTGGTATTCCATTATATTATATGGTACTAGAGATGTGGTATTATAAGAGAATGATGTGGAAAAGGTATGTGTTACTCAAAACAAATATATCATTGGTTCTCTTATAGTGGTTTCACCGGAATGTTTTTTAAATATTCCTTATTATATTAATGTGTAATTATTATAATTATAGACCTTTTAATTAGTGGTTTGGTTAGAATGATTTGAGGAATGATTTATTTGTTATAGTGATGATGTGTTAGCAATGGGAATAGTATGTTTGAAGACATATAATAGTGAATTTTTTGGATATAGATATATTTTATGAAATAAATAATAAATTAAATATTATTTACATATGATATTGACATCAGATTTATTAATCCAATCAAAATTATTGATATATATGAGATGATAAAACTATTAATCATTCCTTTCAGTCTCCTCTTTAATCAATTTTTTTTAAACATGATGATTCTATTGTTGGTGATTCTATCATTGTTATATCATTCACGTGTAGAACATTATGGGTGAAGTTTGATTAATTTTTAGTTTTTTTCCTTTTCAATTATAGTACATTTTCATTCATAATTTTTTCCTTAAGGCCATATGAATTTATGGATATCCCCCTCATATTAATCTGATTATTCTTCCAAGTTAGTCACCTTAATAAAAATTGAGGGTGAACAGTTCAATTCCACCATTTCAACCCTATTATTTTCATCAATTTCAATTTTCCAAAATCGATGTTATATATTAAGGTTTTATTTTCGAACTTTTAATTTATATATAAATAATTTTATTAAAAATAAATTTTATTTTATATATCCTAGATAAGGGATGTCAAGGGAGTGTGTCCACACAACATTTTTCAAATATTTTTTGTTACACATTTATTTAGTGATTTATTCCATGAATTTCAACAAATTTTATTCAAAGTGAATAGTGGTAAGGTTGGTTTGTGACATTATGGCCTAGGTACCATGCCCCGATTCATTGAGCCAGACCTCTACAAGAAATCTAGCACACCTTCCCATATTCTAGAGTCTACTAACTAGAACTGAGGGTCTGATATATCGATCATGGGGAGACTATACATTATTTTATCCGAGTAATACACCATCCAAAGATAATAAATATTAACTAAATTACATAATATCATAAAAAATTTCAATATTTCAAGAAAACCAATAGGAGGTAAAATATCCAAACTAAAGCATGAAATATGGCATGATAATGTACATGTCAGGTATCATACATGAAATACAAAATAATGACACTAAAAAATCCCTATTATGTCAATATGGGATTCAGAAAATTAGACCTTGTCCAACACATTTTTATATCACTACAGCCTCTAGAAGTAGTTGAACATGTCCCATACACATTTATATCTCTTTGGGGTTTGGAAGTAGCAGACCATGTCCCACACATATTTATATCATTACAACCTTCAAATGTAGTAGACATTAACCCACACATATTTACATAAATATAGTCTTCAAAAGTAGCTGACCATGTCCCAAACACATTTATATCTCATATTTCACATATATCAAAATAACATAACACTCAATATTAATAAACCATAATCATATTATCATAATAAAACATCACATCAATCAACTAAAAAATTCATAAATTATTTAATGCATGTCCATTTTTTAATTCAACAATTAATTGATCACATCAATTTCCAATAATTAATCCAAAAATTAATAAAAAATATATATCCCATTAATAAATTTTTTAATTTTTTATTCAAATTTCTTCGATTAATTAAATCAATAATTTACTAACTATATAATGTCCCTTATTTATTAATATAATTAAATAATCATTTCCCAATCTCAAAATTCAATAATTAATTGACCAATTAATTATTCTCAAATCACAATTCAATATTTCAATAATTAACATAACAATTAATTATCCCCAATTCCATACTTCAATGCAATGATAAATAATTTTTCAATAAATTATCTCAATTCCACAATTCAATTTTCCAATAAAATTCGTATTTCCTCAAATTATTAATTTACCAAAATAATTAATTAAATTTAGGAATTCCAATTCCTAAATGAACATTTACAATTGTATGATCAAATACACACTATTAGTATCAATACTATGGGATTTGAATTATTTACCACCTAACTCAATTCATTGATGAATAATCACTTAATTGAAATCCCCAATATTTAGCGAAACAATAGTGAATAATGTGATCAAATTCTATAACATAAATCAATATTTAACAGTTAGATATATCTCAAATATAGATATAGATCTACAGTCATTGATCTAGATCCAAAATATATGTTATAAATATAACCCAAATAGATAATAACATCCCATAAAGAAAGAGATAAGAAAGGATGTGAAATAGTAAGGAAATAGATAGTAGATCTTCTTACCGGGTGGGTTGAAGATCATCAATGCAGGATTTGAACTATGTTGAGTGGAGGTCGTGAGGGTTTTGAATCTCTATCTGAGTCTTCAAAATTGTCGAAGAGATGTTATGGTCAAATGGTGGTCAACTTGGGATAAAAACTGGTGTTTGTGAATTTTAAAAACAAATGATTGGGATTATTTGATTCCTACACATGGTTTTCTAAAAAGGGAAGCATGGTTTCCCATAACTATGCACCTAAACTAGGCACATATTTTAATGGGATTAATGGTTACTCCAAAGTGGGTAAACTATTTGAAAAACCATTCACCAATCATACAATTTCCCCGTTTCCATGGTTTCATTATTTGGGGGTCATCGGTGCATGGTTATTGAAAACAGTGTGTCAACTATGAACTTCTCTATTTCGTCCAGTTTTTTGAAAATTTTACCCAATAAAACCCAAATTATAAACCCGAATAACATGTACTAAACATAAGGTGGATGATTTCCTAAAACATAACTCATGACCACTCTATAAGTGGTTTAAATCTTACAATCTCAAAAAATTATAATAGATCATCCTTGATTTTCACTCACAAGCCTTAAAATGATTTATAATAATAATTATTGGGCCACAAAGGCCACAAATATGCTTCCCTTTTCCATTTTTCCTTATGAAAATTTCGATTTTTCCATAGCACCAAATCTATCTGCATCATATTTCCCTGAAACAAATTGTCACTATGATCCAAGAAATATATCAAATTATCCTTAAATAATTCATCTATCTAAAGATAAAAATTATCCACCTTGATCACATTTGAAGGGAATGTTTGATACCATCGTAGATACGATACATGGAAAACAACATTCGTAAAACATTATTTCTATTAAAGTGACAATCAGTATGCAAGTATCCTAATTATATCTAAACCTAAAAAAAGTCCAAAAATCCAAGGTTCTAACATTCCTTATATCTACATCGTATGGTTACCAATTCAAGCTTACAAATGAAGGAATACACATCCACACTTCATAAACTCTACGAGTAATCAAAATTATATATGCATACATATTATATCTACTCTATGTTGTAGCAATATTTTTCCGAAGAAACTAAACATATTCTAACATCTCCAGAAAGAGAAACAACCCCAACTATTTTTAATCACCTACCTCTATATAGCATAGTGGATATCATCATGGACTACAATAAAGTACCTCATATGGTTCCATATATATCATTTGCTGAAAACATTTGTTGATGTAATCCTACACCAAATCTATGTGCATCTCTCCATATCCGCTAATGTAATGGACACATTCTAACATCATATCTTAAATCACATGTATAGTATACTCTGACTTCACATATGATTGTGGTTGGAAATCCATACTCAATAAAACATATGTTACAAGAGCCTTCTGTAATACATATAGAAAGCCAAAAGTAAATCATAATTTGTAGTATAAAAATTGATTATGTGGAACAAAATGTAGATGGACTGCCTCTTGTACATACAACTCTCAATGATGCTTTATTGAGATGGCGGCTTGTAAAGGAAATAAATTCACTACATTCATCATACTGACCATAGAAACCCAAATAACATCATTATTTTGATTCATCCTTGGAATACCTTCCACAAATTCAATGGTAACATCATCCGACATACATTATGAAGTGGAAAATTACTATAGTAAACCTATAGGTCAGTTATGCTCAGTCTTTACCTACTAATAGGTGTAACATCATTTCATGGACCCTGATACCTCAATTTTCATTCCCGGAAACCAAAACATTCCTCATATGTCACTATACATTTTGGTAAGACCTACTTGTACCACCCACTTTAAGGAATGATATAGTGACCCTAGACTTTTAAACATATAAATACATGTTGTTAGAATAATAAGTCAACGTATTACATGCCATGGATATCAATGCCTAGTGTTGAGGAAGACTATGTACACAAAACTGAAAACATGGGACTAAATAAAACAATTATTTATTTAATCATCATAAATCGATCCAAACATCCATTTTTCTCATTCATATTCATAGGATAACATGGGGATAACATGAACAGGGGGTGATAAAAATCCTAGTAAGGGAATAGGCATAATAATTATGCTTTAGCACATGGGTTAGAAGGATTTCCATAATTACATAAAATTCCATGGAAAATATATAATAATAAAATATAAAACATGGGATCATATAAACATGTATTCATAGTAATATTAAATAAATATAAAATATGAAATTAGTAGGATCCAAGTATCATTTCACTTATATGAGGACAAATCAAGGTTAACAACCCAGAACGTTGCACCGGGTAGCACGAGTCAAGGATTACCGCTAAGACCGTTGCACATAACATCTAATGAGACACATATATAGCCCATGAATTAGAGATATATTTATACCACCACATAATATCATGATAATAAATATTAATACCACATATATAACCATACATAATCAATCATACATAAATATAAGGGTTTCCCATGGTAAGAAATTGGTTTCACCAAAATGTCACAAATAATTACAAATAGAAGTATCATAAAAATGTCCATGAAGGAATTTTATTAGATAATTCATGGAAATAATATAGTATAATAGGCATAAAACATGAAAATTAATTTAAACATGAAGTAATAACATGTAAAATAGTAAATAATAAACTTTAGATTTAAAATATTTTATTATAGTTAAAAGAAAATATCAAAGGTTATATAAAAAATAAAAGGGAATAATAATTTAAATTGAACCTAAAGTAAAATAATATAGTTTTCAAAATAAAATAGTTGTTTTATAAAAATAATGGTGGCTTATAAACAGATTATATAATGTACTTGAAAATTTTTTAGATTTTGGGATGTTCCTGAAAAACATGTATGCTTGTCGGGAATTATTATTGGTGGAACCATTTAAAAACAAGTATACCCCATAATTTTAATGGTGAATGGATCTTCATATATGATTTTTAGATAATATAAACATAATTTTATAATATCTAAAAACAAAATATAAATTCATCTGGATAAAAGAAATGATATAGAAACTCGAAGGAATAATGGAGGTTGAGAAAGAATCCCTTACCTTAAGTTTGACGGTGTCATTCCCATGACCTTAATTCCCTGAGTAACCAAATTAAATTCATTAATTAATATTTAAAAAACCTCTCATATATTTAATTGATTATCTATAACCTTATTAAAAACATTCCTAAACATTTTGAAGGGTTTAGAGGTTCAATTTCATTTTTTTGGATCATTTTTTCCTTCAATTTAATTCTTGGTTCACTTTTATTCATGTAAGGATAACTATTATTGAAGAGAATGGTTGTTCGTAAATTAATGTGAAAGATACTAGTCAACATACAAAACATTACATTGTTATAAAATTAATTTGGTTATTGGGTGTGATGTTGATTCATTATATAAAACATTAATGAAAACCAATTAGGTAAATTGGTGGGTATTTTATCACTAAAAAAACAAATATTGCTTACAAATTATTATCACATGCAAAAAAGTTTCATGAACCTTACATATGAAAAAAATCATATGTTATAGTCTATTTCATCAATAAAAATGGTATCATTACATGAATTAAAGTTGGTAAAAAAAATTAAAACCTCTCGTCCTTTAATATTATTATTTAAGACATCTGTGAAGATGTTTTCATTTCTAGTTTAAAAGAATCAGAAAGGAGAGATGGTGATGAATTATTCCATTATCCTAACAAACTTCTAGTACATGTATGGTACATGATTTAGAACCACATTTGGATTAAACAAGTTAAGGAAAGATGAATATAGAAAGAATCATGAATGAAAATAAAAGAAATGAAAAGGAGAATTTAACTCTTCAATATCTCTTCCTTCAGCGCCTCTTTAGGGGGGAAGGTTTTGGTCTTTTGAAAAGACCAAGGTTTTCTAGACGTGAGGAGGTTCTTGGGAAGAGATTTTATCATAACATGTTCTAGTCCTAAGGCATGATAGGAGTGAAGAGAAGAGGGTGAGGATATTTTTTATTGTGTATGAGAGGAGGGGTTTCCTGTTATTTTAATCATTAGATTAATATTTTTCTCCAAACAATGAGTAGTATTTATTTTCATGACCAAAAGAAGTAAAGATAGAATATGTGCTCAAACCAAGGGTTCTTAACTCAGCAGAACATCACTAATGACTCAATAATTCATGTATTTTTCTTATTTTTCAAATTATCGAATTTCTCTAGCCATCAAAAAATACAGTCTTTCGGAAAAATCCCCAAAATTCACCCTAACAATTTTATTACATGTAGAATCCCAAAATTAACAATAATTTTCAAAAAAATTAAAAACATGAGGAATTTAGTTTCTTATTAAAATAAAAATTTAATAGAAAATTACACATTTTAATATTAAAACTGATTTTCTAACACTTTGATAAATTTACAGAGGTCCCATAGAAATATCTTATAATCACAGGACAACAAAATAATGATTTATAAATTCATTATATGAATGTAAATCTTCTAATTTATTAAATGGATCCTAAAATTATAATTAAATATACATGACATACAAAAATACCAACACTTATTTAATTATTTTTTAAATATTTAACTACTTTTATTATGATATAATTATATTATAGTGTCACTTATATGATTTGGAATTCTTTTAAACATCCATTGGTGCGACTACTGTTACATAGGTCAAATTAATATTTATAAGGTTCACATTACTATTCCAATGGTCAAGTTAGTATTTCATCAGTATATGTTTCTTAACTTCTAGATATACCTTTTGTATCACTCATTAATTATTATTAAAAACATTATAGAGATATATATGTAATATAATGTTGTTAAGATATAAGAAATAATTATAATAATGTTGTTCCATGGATAATACAAATAGGTCATGACATTCTTCCATATTATGAAATTTCTCCCTCAAAATTTCATTTTACATTCTAAGATGTAAACAAGTGTGGGTGATTTTCTTTTATTACTTCATCTAATTCCCATATTTCCTCTTTATACTTATGGTTCCACCACTGTACCTTGACAATGTGAGTAGTCTTGGTGCATAGAACATTATCTCTAAAATCTAGTGTCATAAATGGATGATCCTCATAAGAGAGATCATTCCCCAACTATTCCACCTCTAAAGAGTGTACATGTGAAGGATATAGTATTCACTTCATTAAGAGGTAAACATGGAATAAGTCATGTACTTTATACATGGTAGGTGGAAGTGCTATTTGACAGGCCACAAATTAAACATAATCAATAATCTCAATGATGTCGATGTACCTATCCCTTCATTTCATCCCAAATCTCATGACCTTCTTCCATGGAGATATGAGGAGAAATATCATGTCTCGAACATTGAACTCAATTTCTCATATATGATTGTTTGTATAACTCTTTTGTCAATATAAGGCTAACATGATGTACTAATGAATGTTTTTCCATTCTCAACCATTTTATATACCATTTCAGGTCCAAGCTGCATGTATTTACTGACGTCAACCCAACACACCACTGTTCTACTCCTTTTCCCACAAAGGGATTCATACGGTGCCATTCAGATGGTAGAGTAGAAACTACTATTGTATGTGAATTTGAACAATGGTAGATTTTGGTACCATCCTCCATTTATTTAAATAGAAAAATATCTCAACATATCTTCCAGTGTCTGAATAGATTACTTAGATTGACCATCCATTTGAGGATGATAGCCCGTGATGATGTTCAACTCTGTGCTTAGAGCATGTTGGAGAATTTTATAGAACATTATAGTTAATCATGGATCTCAATCAGATAAAATAGATAGTTGTATTAAATGTTTTATTAAAAACAATTTGATATAAATCTATGCAGTTTGATCCATTGATAAGTCCTCTTGAATTGTTCTAAATTGACCTGAATTTGTAAGGAAATCCAAAATGAACCATCTAGCATTCTTTCCTCTGAATGTACTTGGATGTCTAGTGACAAATCCCATATTAGTGTTCTCCCATGTCAATGTTGTTATGGGTAGTGGTTGAACCATCCCCTTAGATTACATTCTTATAGACTTCACTTGTTTACATACCTGGAACCTTGATGTATATTTAGAAATATCCTTCTTCATATTGTCCCACAAAAAGTTCCTTTAGAGAAATTTATGCATCATTGTGGTCCCCAGGTTAATAGTTATTATTGAGCTATGTGAATCATTCATAATATCCTCTTTATCTTTGGATATTATGGTACAATAATCATAACCCAATTCATAAAACTCCTTCTTCAACAATCCTGATCCCATTGGAATTTACATTTCTAATTGCTTCCACCCTTTTTAGAATTTCAACTTCTTCTCATTAAGAATCCATTATTTTCTCCATGAGGGATTATTGAACAACCACTTGAGAAATGATTGATGATACTCCTCCCTTAATGATTCCCATGTCCATACTATAAAAATCTAACAAGATTTGATCCTTCTCTACTCTCATAATTAATAATGATATAGGATTATTTCAAGACAGAGCAACCACCACTATAT
This sequence comes from Viscum album, assembly GCA_963277665.1. Lineage (NCBI taxonomy): Eukaryota > Viridiplantae > Streptophyta > Magnoliopsida > Santalales > Viscaceae > Viscum > Viscum album. The sequence goes on along the minus strand of OY728151.1, from coordinate 1,441,884,628 downwards.
TTTTCTTACTAGGATTGAAATGGATTGAGATATCATAATACCTGATGAGATCGAATTATTTTCACTTACTCATATTAATACCCATTAGTGTAAATATATATTTGAGACTATTGTGATTAGTATATTTCTCTCTCTTCTACCGATAGAGATACTGATGGAAGATATTCAATGCAATGAGTTCAGCTGCAAACTATAAATGATGTGGGGGATAATTTATCCCATGGATTTTAATCATTATTTGGGTGTAGGGTACCACATTATCATTTTTAATTAGTAGAAATTATAATCATTTCTTTCATGAAATATTGTACACCACAATGAGTACTCCATTTTTCTAGAGTGTGAGTACTAGTGTAGTGATAAGCCTCATTTTGATCTCCTTAAGGCTTTACTCACATTCTTGTGTCCAAAAAAACATCACCCAATTCCAGTTAAGCTTGGTAATTTGGTTTGAAACTTATGAACAGTTTTTCACAAGTCATCGGTAATACACAGGTAGACCAAGGAACCAATATATATTTATTAAAGATGTTAGCGAGGGCCACTCTTTAATTTCCATTATCTAGTAAGGGTCCATATATAACACTTTTTTTCTTCATAACATTTCCCAAGAATGATACTTCCTCCATCCAGAAATCACAATTATTTTATATTTTATATAGTTTACCCCATCAAAATAACATTAGCACAATATTTAATTTCTCCTTGTGTTCCTCCTTTCTCCTTCAGTATATTAGAATATCATCAATTAAGACTACCTATACTTTTTCATGGTTGTCTCAAAAGACTGTATTTATTAGATCTATGAAAATATATACACCATTAGTGAGCCCAAAGGGAATCACTATGAACTCATACAGTCCATAATTCATTTGAAAGGTCGTCTTGGGAATATCATCCTTCCTAACCATTAAATAATGATATCCTGACAAAAGGTACACAATTTAGTAATAAATGGACTCACTTTGATGATCAAACAAGTCGTCTATCTGATGTAGGGGATACTTTTTCTTTATCATTAATTTATTGGGATCATCATAATCAATGTATAGGCACATTTATCAATCCTTATTTTTGATGAAGAGGATCATGTCACACCATGATGAGGCACTCGGGCATGAAAACCATTCTCCAGATTCTCATATACTACTACTTTAGTTTATCCATAACTATGGCGACCATTCTATATGGTGTCTATAATATAGGAATATGTTATAGAATAAGTTCAATTTGGAACTCAACCTCCCGATTAGTGGGAAGACCAAGCAATTTATTTTGAAATGCATCAGATTAATTCCTTGCCATGGGAATTTCATTGTGCATAATTCCCTCAAATGTCTCAAAAAGATGAGCTATACATAGTTGCTCATAAGGAAGTAATATCAACACTTGATACAATTATTCTAAAGAAGACTCATCTTCATCTTTATACTTGTAATGAATTGGATGATGCTTTGGGATGTGAAGAGTGATCTTTTGTTCATGGAAGTTGATGTTCTCGTTGCATATAGATTGTAAATCCATTACCATGATATCATGGAAGTCTACTAAAGGAAGTATGATGAGATTTTCTAAGAGGCTATTTCCATGAACATTAAATGACTAGGATTTATTTACATGTGATGCAATAATTTCCACATTTGATGTTCTCACATATAAATCAATCTGCAAAATTTGACGTTGTTTCTGAATAATTCTACTAAACTTTCATGATTTGAAAGAATGTGTAGCACCAAAATCAAATATTATGATATCTATTCATGAAAGAATACAAATAATACCTTCAAACACATCACTGTCTAGAACTACCTCTGCAGTAGTGATAGTATATGCCCTTCCTTGTTGCCTTCGATGTTGTTGTTTATTTCCTCACAAAACCCTTGGCCTGGGGAAACTGTTCACATAATGAACATGTTACTTCCATTTAAAACACTAATTTTATGTCTAAGAGAGTATCTTAATACTCGTTTATTCATACACACTAGTGGGATTCTTCTTATCTATTCAACAATTTTTGTCAATATTTCTCATTCATGTACATTTGAAACAGTTCCTAATTCTATATAGATTGTTCTTAGGATGCTTCTTCCAATAATTTTGAAAAGTGGGATGATCGACCTTCTTTCAATGATGGGATTTACTTATCCAAATGACCCATATTAGACTCCATTTCCCACTTATTTTCATTGGTCCCATAAGACTACTAAGATTCTATAATCTCCATTTCAACCTTGAGGGCACAAACAACAATCTCTTCATAACTATCGAAGTCATGAATCACCCACACTTTTTTGTAGACTCATATTTAGTCCACTAAAGAAGTGACCCAACATTATTGTGGTGATCATGAAAAACATGGAGGATTATATTACAATCCTTGTGATATTTTCTTCATACGCCCCGATGGACTCATCTTCCTCATGCTTATGTTTGAGGAACTCTCTTCCAATCATGAGATAGAGGGTTCGGTAAAAATATGTATTAAAAAAATTTCATTAATTCCGCCCAATAAATGGAATCATTTTACTCTTGTTTCCTAGTATTCTTGAAAAATTTCCACCACTGATTAGCTTCCCCATAAAAAAGCTAAACCGCTAGAACTACATTATCTTCCTCTGGGCATTGGAGGAAAGATAATATATTTTTAATGGAGGTAATCCACTATTCAAAAAGGAGGCGATCAAAAGACCCACTAAACATGGGACCCTTTTTCACATGTAGGATTATAATAAAACTTACTATTTCTACATAAGAGGATGTCATTCCACATGATTCAATTTAATATTCTTGACTTGAGCCTACTAATAAAGTATTATCATAATGTTTTGAGCACTAGTTCCCATCAAATCAAGCATATCATTAGGGGAATCATCACATTTCCTATTACATTAAGTTTTTGAGACTTATTCTACTATATCCAACCATTAACTATATAATATAACGTACAATTATAGGGATTTAATACTTAGATAATAATAATAGAAATGAAACTTTAACAAAAAATGATAAACTCTTTTAGAAAAAGTGTAACATAAATCATGATCCCCTAGGTTTCTGTCTAGGTTACCCATGATCAATTTCCTCATAATTAATCTTATGGGATTATTTTCATCATCACTTAATAATTTTTATTACAATTATTAATAATTTATCAATGTGTATCCCTTGGGAGTGTGAAAAAATGTGTGATGTAAGGCCCATTATCATGAACAAATTCCCATTCGAGTCTAACTCAATGCAATGTTTTCTGGTTTTACACCTAGATACATCTGTTCCAGAGTGACATTAACTTGTTCACATCTAAACAAGGATTTATTTTCTTGATAAAACACTTACTCTATAGTTAGCTAAATTTATGGATTTTTTCATATACATAGTCTCATTTTAAGGGTTTTTACTAAATTTCCCTATACCTAATCTCTAAAAATAACTATACCTTTCCTCTAATACCATATATTGAGAGACTTGAATTTTTCAACATATTAATAAATTACTTTAATCCAAATACATAATCTTATTAGAAGGCAAGGATGGTAATTTCTAGTTCCTTGTAAGACAAGGTACATAAAACTGAAAACATGGGACAAAATAAACCATTTCTTAATTTAATCTTAATTAAGAGCTCCTAAATTAAATTTTTCTCAAACATATTCATTGGATAGCCTGGGGAAAAAATAAACAAAGTGGTGAGATTAAAATACAAGTAAGGAAATAAACCTAAGAATAATTCTTTAGAATATAGTTTAGAAGTCATGACATAATGACATAAAAAGGAATTTAACATATATAATCATAATATATAAAAAATTGGATAATATAAAAATAGAGTCATGGTAATGTGAAAGCAACATAAAATTATACATTTTCTTGACTCAATAATTTATTCACAAATAGGAGAACATGTCATGGTTACCCAACAATATTTTTTTACACAATCATCCCAGTTCTAGGTGCCCCCAAAATGCTCCCAATACCTGGTTGGTGACATGGCCTCAAGTGCAATTCCATGAACACTAGACGTTTCCTAATAGAAGCGAGGGCCTTGGGTGTGATAGTGGGGAATATATTCCCTCATTGTAAGTTTAACACAACATCAAAAAATATTAAACCATAGTTGTAGTAGTAATACAATACAAAAAAGTATACATTGGAAGACTAATATAACAAAAAAAATAGAAGCATATATAAAAAAATAATATTGGTCACATGGAACTAGAAAAGTAGCCAAATAGTCACAATGCTAGATAAAAAATACTTAAAGAAATGTACAAAAAATAGTAAAATCTAATAGCATTGTAATCCTCAGTTGGGTCCCATGCTCTCTATCTCCAAAATCATTCATGTGCCTGATAATGTGGGGTGCTTTCCCTTGTGAAGAACTGTAACCATATAATCTCCTTGTGCCCAAAAGCATGACCCAAACAAGTTGTAAGACGTATCCTAGTAGGCACCCACCAAAAGATATGTGCCTATCAATCAATGAATATATATGAATTGAAATATGTAAAATGATGTAATAAACTAGGAACTACTCAAAATTAAACAATCCAACTATTTCCATTTACATTCACTTCCATTTATTAATTATTCAAAACATTTTATAATGAATAATGTGATCTAGCCTAATATCTGTATCCCCTTGTATAATATAACAACAAGATGCCTCAAAACACCGTCTAAACAATCGAGTATAACCAAATAAAATATTTTCATTTGGAGTTGAAGACTCATCACAATCATTCAAACATTCAAAATCAACCCTCTTGTAATGTTCTCACATTCAAACCCCTCCCGATTAACATATAATGAATTCCATATATAATAATGACCATTTGGGAAAACTCATATAGTCTAACCCCTTTGGTTCCACATGGAAGTAATCAATTACAAAAAAGACCACTTGGGTAGCTCCCACGGACAATACACCTTGGTTTTCAAAGAAACACTAATTACAAGGACCCCTAGAAGCTGTCATAGTCAATGAACTATGGTCCAAAATTGATTTAATAATTTCCCTCTCGCTAGATCTCACAGTCTATAACCCTATGGTCTTTGACCACACCTGACAACTCTTGTAGTAAATACCTTTATGTCAATATAACAACAATTATAGATAAATGACCCTATCTCAGGAAGCCCTCACAGTCAATTTCTCTTGGTCATACATTCCCAATGAAAAACACATAAATCTCAGATAATCTACAACTACATCTTAATAACAAGATTCATGGAAAACGAGCAATCAAATCATGATTCCTATACTAAATGTCCATAATAAAGCAGAAATGGGAAAACACGTCTATAATCAAGGTATTAAACCTTATTCATAATCAAAAAACCCTTTCACGTCAAAAAAACCATAACAAGTCTTAAACAGGGTTAACATCCAAAAAACGCAATACTCTAAACCAGGGTATTTGGAACTATTAGTATATATAATCCCAACACAATCAAAGAAAGGAACAAACCACATACCTTAATGTTTTATAGTGAAAACTATTAAACATCATCCCCTGCATCAGCTTAAAAAACCTAGATCAATGGTATTCAAATGCACACTGTTGCATCTCAATCATATCTTGGTCGGAGGAATGGGAGGAACTCAAAGATCTTCCACCATACGTCGCTCCCCTGAAATGGAGATTTGGGTTCTAACAGACACACCATGCCCTCTTAAAGAAATTAATCAATAAATATACATTAAAAGGGTGGTGAAGAAGAAACATCAACAATCTCTGGCCACTATGATCATACATTGGCCTCCCTCGTCCTAGACTCATCTTGTACTCGCCTATACTGCCATATCACCCAATCTTTAGGAACATTCCAACCATGGAGAACATTTGTGTTGCGATCAAAAATTCAAATAGGGTGCTCCAATAAGGATGTATCCACCTCCAACTCAACCTCCTTGGGTTAAAATCTTTAGATCGGTCTAAAAGGTAACACAGTAGCTGAGGCAAATAAATGGTGTCGTGCATAGACCAGTACATCGAAGGGAACTAGAACTGATTGGGAATCAGACTGAGTCTCTCTAAACCCTCAAACTGACCAATGTATCTCAGTGAATGATTCTCATGTCTCTTAATACTCTTGTGTCCCAAACTCTTTGTGATACGTAAATAAATCTAACCCTGACCCCGAACTCCCTATGTCATCTCCGCCGAATAGCATATGATTTCCGGTTGGACTGTCTGGTATCCATCCTTTTCCAAATCAACTACACCTGCTAAGTGGTCTCATGGACAAGACAAGGTCCCAACATAGCTGCTTCTCCTACCTCCATCCATCTTAGAGCTGGTTGGCAAGGTATATTGTACAATTCCTCATAAGGTTCCAACAAAATTTCTGCCTAAAAACTATTATTATGGTAACTCCATTAGGGTAATGTGTGTCTCCCATGAACCCCCAAAATCAATGGAATATGCTCGTAGCATGTACTCTAAAACCTGAATCGTGTGCTCAAATTAGCCATCTATCTCGGGATGGTAAGGTGTACTCAGAAGTACCTGTTTACCCAAATCCCCCTATAGTCCCTTCCTGACTCGAGAAGTAAACAGGGTGTCCCTGTCTAATACAATAGAGTTCAGAAAACCATGAAAAAATATTATCTCTTGGATGTACAATTTTCTCAACTCATCAACCCTAATTGTTTCTTTGATGGGTATGCAATTTGAAACCTTCATGAGTCTCTGAAAAACAACCCAAACTACATCATTTCCCAAAGGTAAACACAGTAATATAATCCCGAAATCATCGTGACATCATTCCACATCCACTCGGGAATGGGTAACTACTATAACAGCCCTGCTTGTTGCAGATTCTCCACCATCACCTATTGACAGGTAGAACAACTCATAATAAAACTATCAACATCCCTCTTCATACCTAGACACCGATACTGATGGTGTAGATCATGATACATATAGGTGACACAAAGATAAACTTGCAGAACCGAGGACTGAAAATCTTGCAATTTCTACATGATTATTTCTTTAGACACCCAAACAAGCCCATGGAAACACAAAAACACATCATCACTTATGGTCCTCCCAGGAGTATGGTAATATCTTGACACACTCTCCCAGAGGACTATGCCTTCAGAATCTTATATCTACTTCATCTTCACTTGATTAATTTGACTAGAGGCAAAAAATATTGAAAAAATAAATGTCTGCCCAGATCTGTCAAGCACCTCTAAACGCGTCTTATAGAATAGAGCCATAAGCATCCACTAAATATTGGCCTCCTAAACAGCCTATATCTAAGTCCTACTGCACAACATATCAACCACTTAGATTCCCTTCACATGCGTGTTGGAAATATAAAATTTAAAATACTAAAGGTACTCAACCCACCGTCGTTCTCTCATGTTTACATCATGATGAGTAAAGATGCACTTGAGATTTGTGTGGTCTGTGTATACCACAAAATGATATGCCAAAAGATAATTTCTAGAATTGCATATAATAGGCACAACTATAGCTAACTCATGATTATGTGTTGGGTAATTCTTCTCATGTGGCCTAAACTGTGGGGAAACATACATAAGGACTCATTCCCCTTTTATAAGAACTACTCCCAGCCTAATACAAGATGCACCATATTAAATGTTGTAACTCCTTCTCGACTCTAGAAAAATTTATAACAGTGCTAAAGTAAATAATCCTTTCTACTCTTGAAAGGATGAATCACATGAATTTTTCCATAAGTACATTGCACCCTTCTTGGTCAGGCCCATAAGTGGAACTAATATGCATGAAATGTCCTGTATAAATGGACTGTAGTAACTATCCAGCCCTAGAAAACTCTATACCCCCAAGATTTTCTTCAACTTCTCCCATTAAGGTACATCTGTCACTCTATATGGGTATATTGATACTCTTTTCTATCAGATGAAATGACCAAAGAAGTGAATCTAGTCCTTCCAGGAGTGTCATATTTAGAGCTTTTCATAAAATTTATGCTCTCTTAGTGAACAAAAGATGATCTCAAGATGGGTGGCATGGTCGTGTCGAGTGTGAGAGTACACCAAGATATTTTCCAAAAACACAACCAGTAAAGAATCCATGTAAGGATACAACACTTGGTTCCTCAGTTCCATAAAATACCAGTGCATTCTTGAGACCTAATGGCATAAACAAGTACTTGCATAGACCATACCTACTTTTAAAGACTATAAATGGTATATCTGACTGTCTAACACACAATTGATGATAACCGGATCTCATGTCAATCCTTGAGAACACATGGGATCCTTGATGCTGATCAAAGAGATAATAAATCCATAACAGGGGATATGAATTCATGACCATCAACTAGATTAACTTCCAATAATCCAAAAAATGATTGAGGGTACCATCCACCTTCTTCAAAAATAGAACAACAAAACCCCCATGAGATGTAGTGGTTTAGATGAAACCAGATGCATGTAACTCCTCTAACTGTTTCATAAGCTCCTGTAACTCTGGTGTATCCATCTTTTACGGAGGAATGGACACCTGTGCCACACCTAGAACAAGTTCAATCGGGAAATATAACTCTCAATCTAGAGGTAATCATGAAATTTCATCTGGAAAGACATCTCTAAAATGGTACACCATTAAATGAATGTCCCTATATGATATCTGTTTCTCATCCAAATACAATATAGTGATTTGGGATAAAATGCCTCCCAACCTATGATGCTAGAGTACTTCTCTGCTCCCCTAGACATCCCATACACCCTTTTATATTAAAGAACCACCCTCTAGTGATGTGAAACTCATCCTGCGACAACAATAATCAACAATGCCCTCAAAACGACCAACTAGTACATTCTGAAAATAAAATCAAAGCCTGTCATCTCTAAGAAATAGAGGTCCCCTAAGCAGTGACACCCACCTACCTGAAAAGGTAACTCTTTGAATTGATGTAAATTAGCCATCATAATCCCCAATGAAGTATCTAGTGTCATAACATCCTCCAATTTAAACAAATAGACCCCAAGGCGATCCACAATGGAAAAATATATAAATATATGGGAAGCCCCAATATCATAAAGAGCATAAGCTAAAACTAAGGAAACTAGAATCGTACCTCTAACCATAGAGGGACTATGATCATACTCCTTCTGGGTCTTCTCCACTAAAAATATCTGACCTGTACAGTGGAACTGTGACCATACCTGACTACCCTTAGTTGATCCACCCAACTATCACTAAAAACCCGTATCCTGACCACAATAGACATGACAACCTCCTCGGAATGAATGGTAAAAGAAACTCCAGTTCCTTGAATAATGAGAAACTAGTGGTCCTAATACTGAACATAGAGTCATAATAAAACCTCTATCACTCACCACTGCTGAAAACAATAGCAAAATATGCTGAAGGTGACCCATCTTTCTGAATGACATACACTCAACTAGGACCTTCAGACATTTTGGTCTTGTATGCCCACTCTATCTGTACGAGTATAATTTCAATTATATTATGGATGAAACATCATGTGAATTCTCTCTACGGTGCTTACAAATATCTTTCAAAGGATAACCATCCCATGATGCTAAACCAACCTAGATCACAGCTCCCAAGTCCATCATATTTCTCATGGTAATTAGCGCTTGGTTCACTATAGCAGTCAGCAAAGTCATCCTGAATAAATTAACCAGTGTCCAAATATCATTCCTGAGACCATCATCAAATATCATAGAAAAATATAACTCATCACCTCCCAAAACAGGTGCGAAATACTGATGCTCTATAAAATGGGATGAGTATTCCATCAGTGAAAGGTAACCCTTCACCAAATTCTTGAACTCTCAGGAATGATCAACTCTCAATGTATTTGGATAGAAATAGTCATAGAAGATCCTTTTAAACACATCTGAACACATATCCTGATGATTTCCTGGATATAAGATAACATCCAACTACCTCTTGGAGGAATCACATAGCACGTACATAGAATGCTTCACCCTCCTCTCTGAATGTGTCTCTAGATGATCAATGATAGAAATAATGGCCTCCAACCATTACTCTACTGCATGTAGTCCTCCATACATTGAAAAAATGGGTGGATACTACTACTGGAACACCCTCGTTAGCTCTATCATAGACGAGGCACGATGCAGTGCCCCTGGAACGTCTATAACATTCTCGAAATCCATTACAAAACTATGCATTAGCACTAGTTTATAGTACAAAATTTGGATCCATGATAGGCACAATGGGAGGATCTATAGGTAGTCCATGATATATCATTTCAGGTGTCTGATATTTTCCATGTATCTAGAATACAACCAGAGGAGGTCTTGGTGGAATGAATATACATGGTCAAGTTCACATCTCCGTTCAATATTATAAAGGTATGCGACTTAGAAGTAAAAAAATGAACATGAGAAGGAATGAATTAATGTTTTACCAAATAGGGTTACATGAAATGTATAAACACCAACCTACGTGTTCCCCTTATCTTTTAATATGGAGTGTACCTCTCCAAAATATGGATTTGTAACACCCTTACTCACAACAAGTTCATCCTTAGACATGGAATGTCCTTGAATTTTCCCTCCTATCCAAGTTATTATTCACGGCTAGAGCTACATGATTCTCGCCCAAGAATCACTACATGACACGTTCACCATACAGATGGAATGTACTACTTATTTTATAACAACATGTGTCATTATTCACATGATCAGAGACACAGTCCACTCTACAGTTTGTGCAATAATAAGTCACACTGTGTACAATCATATTTTCATTCACGTGTACTGTTAGAAACAAGGCCAGATACACGGTTCATACAACATGGTGTGTACAATCTAGACACAACATGTTCGACCAAAGAATTCCCAAACCCATGTCTCTGCTCCCATTGTTAGTCACATGGTCAAATACTACCAGGTGTTTACATATAGTACACAACATGTAGTTAAGAAATTTTTTTTTTCCAAAACAGATGAGCACAGGCCATGTGTTCATAACACCATACACGATGTTGTCTGGGTTTCCAGATAGTAAGCATAGGAAACTTCTTAGGAACCCCTAAAAACATAGAATTTTGTCCTCGAAATGGCATATTTCAACACGTGAGATCCTATACTCCTGTGAATCAAATTTTGGAATCCTAATTTAAATAATTACTTGACAAAATTCCATTAATGTTCAAACATGATCCACCAAATTCTGATCCAAAAGGGATCATAACACCTCAAGGACCAAATTTTGGCATCCATTCAAATGAAACATTACATATTCTAATACAATATAAAAATAGAAGGGTTTATATCATGACATTTATCACAACAACATGCATATCTACCAAAACATCTATCATAATAGCATTTAATCAGTAATGCACCATAAATTTCATGACAAGAATGCTTGGCTTATGATTTCAAGCAAGTGACTATATGATGCATATAATGGAATACCCACATCTCATTGGGTTGCAACAGAAATATTTAAAAAATTCAATAAATCATAACAACACAAAATAAGTGAATCACCCAACAATGAAATCAAATCAACTTTATTAATAGTAAACCCAAAAAAAATTCCTTATTCGAGGTAAATTGGTTTTACCTATTCATGGGATAGTTACTCCCAAGAAAATTTTATTACCAATTACCTATTTCTTTATATCCCTATCTATAGGCTCTAAATAGTATGAAAAATTAGAATGAAACACCTTCGACACCACTTTGTTACATCCCAATTCAGGTGTTGTCCAAAGAATCCCCACCTTGGTTTGTCACATGGCTTCAAGCACATTTCCTTGAATTTTATTGGCTACTGACTAGGAGTGATGTCCTTGGGTGTGATAGTGGGGAAAATATTCCCCCATTAGTATTGTGACATAGAAAAAACATATAGTAAACAGTAGCAGAAGTAGTAATACCATATAACAGTAGTAAACAACATAAAACTGGTAGTATAAATAACTGTATCATATATAAATAAACAATGTATGTCACATGTAACTATTAAAGTAGATAGTCTAGTTAAAAATATGGTAAATAACACTCAAACCCATGTACATAAAATAGTAAAATCCAATTGTGTCACAAGCCTCAGTAAGGTCCCCTCCTATCCTGCATCAATAGCAATCAAGTACATGATGAAGAAGGTTTCTTTCCCTTATCTATACCTACAATCATACAATCTCATTGGGCCAAAACCATGACCCATATATGGTGTGATATGAATCCCAGTAGGAAAAATCCAAAATATTTGTGCCTCATTGTCATTGAATATATATAGCAGGAAATACGCAAGATAATGCAATAATCTAGGATGTACTCAAAAGTAAACAATACAATTTTTTCTCGTTACATTTTGATCCATTTTATATTTATTCAAAATGTTGAATAATAAACACTAGGATATAGACTAATATATGAATCCCCGTGTATAATATAAAAACTTGATGCCTCAAAAAACCATCTAAACAATCACGCATCACAGAAAAAAAGCTTGTGATTTGTTTTGGCATATTCGTTACAATCATTCATACATTCAAAAGAAACCATGTAGGAATGTTCTAAAATTCAAACACATCTAGTTTAAAAAATATCTAATTCCATAAACAATAAATACCCTTTGGGAAAACTCACATAGTCTATCCCCTTTAGTCCCACATGGCACGAATCAATTACAAACCGCCACCTCGGTAGCTCTCGCAGTCAATACCCATTAGTGTATATAGAAAAAATAATTATAATGACCTCATATTAGATCTCATAGTCAATTCCCTATGGTCTATCATTCATTTAATAACGACCCTCTTGGTATCTCACATGGTCTATACCCCTCAAATCTATGACCCAACCCGGAAACACTCACAGTCAATACAACTAGGTCAACCTAACAAAAAATTATACGTAAATGAACCTATCTTGGGATTCTATCATAGTCAATTTCCATTGGTCACACATTAAAAATGAGAAACACAGACACCTCATTAAATCTGTAACTCCATCTTTTCAGCATGATGCAAGTAAAATAAGAAATCCTAACATGCTTCTTACACCTGATGTCCATAATAAATCAAATATGGGAAAACACATCAATATTCAATCTATTTAACCTTATTCATTTTCAAAAACCCCTTTTACATCTATCAAACCATAACATGTCTTAAAAATGGATATAATCTAATATACACCAAAACCTTAACATGGGTATTCTACTCTTCTATCATATATAATCCAAAGACAATCATGGAAATGAAAAAATCTCCTACCTAAATGTTATATGATGAGAACTCATTAATGTAAGCCCTTGAATCGAACTAGAATGAAGTAGATTAGTGGGATTCCAATTCACCCAACAACTTCTCAATAGGATCTCAGATGGTTGAATGGGATGAAATGAAAATATTCAGTCATATGTTGCGGACCTGAAAAGGAGATATAGGTTATTAAATGCACATAATAGAAAAGTTAATAATAACATACAAGATTATTTCGCATAACGTCTCATGAGAATCAACATTACCCAATGCTTTGGAGTTCTATCTACTCATTCCCATTATAACATGTTTTTGAATATGAATTCAACATATAAAACCATACATAATCAATCATACATAAACATTAGGGTTACCCATGGTATGAATTGGGTATCAAAATCATGTCATAAGGAATAAAAAATGAGAGTATCATAAAATTTTAGATGAATAAATGTAATTTTATTGTACATTGTTGGACTCCTCATGTATTGATCGTGTTTTAATGATAAAAAATCATTTTTAGTCTATAAAACATGTTAATTATTTGTAATATATCTCACATAAAATGTACTGATGTTTAGTAAAACCTATGAAAAGATCTTAAGTTCTATACAGTCAGTTTTTTTACTATGCACTATCATTTGATTCACATTATAATGATTTAATTTTCAAATGATTACTTTTAATTTATTTAAAAAATACCACTACTTATGTCTGAATATAGATAGTTTCCACTATATGAGACAACGTGACCATGAGACACCATGAACAAGAAGACACTGTGACATCCAGACACCATGAAAAATCAGACATCATGACCATGAGACACCCTGAACAAGCAGACACTGTGACATCAGGACATTGTAAACAAGGCACTGTGAACAAAACACCATTACATCGAGACATCGTGAACCAGACACCATGAACCAGACACCAAGACATACAGACACCATTACCATAAGACACCGTGACCACAATACACCGTGACCAATCCAGACACCGTGTGAAGGAGACACTGTTTCTATGACATACTGTGACACTGTTTACAAATATGTTTTGTCATCTTTAAATTTAATCTCTAGCGGTCATATTAGAAAAATTTTACGCACTCACATAATTAATATTTCTTATATAGACATGTTATCTAACAGTACAATGCACGAGATGCAGAATACATGAAAATAGTTGGCTCAAACACATGATATCCAAGATAAAAGAGTAATGCGTCCCATAAACAAAGGGAAGTTCATGGAAAAATAATGAAATGAAAAAAAGCATGTGGGTGTGAGCAAGACAACCAAATACACATATAAAATTATCTCATGCAACTCGATGCTACTGAGGAACACATGTAGAATACTATAATACCAGAATGGAGAACATCTTCGCACTTTCAAACTTCATGATGAACACAATCCAAATCAATCTGACTTTCAACACTTTGTTTTCTATACGAGGACTTGATTTCTACATCCGCCTCATCTTAGAAGTCTAGAGCTGCAAAGACTAACACTTAAAGCATGTCTAAACCTATCTCAACATTTTTTCTTTGTTGTGTATCATTTAATTAACATTCATTCAGTGTGTGTATCTGTATAACAACACACTCTTCCTCCTACATTAAACTGAAGGATACAAGATATCTTTACTCAAACATCCTTTTACTCTTGTGTATACCCACAGATAAGTGTGGAAGAGGTCCCTGGGTGGGCGGGTTGTTTATACCCATGAAGAACTATGGAAGAGGTCCATGTGTGACCAGGACAGTCCTGTGTACTATTGTTAACCCCAATATAGGGTGTATATCTAGTTTAGTTATATAAACTTCTTTTTGGTAGGTGATCACCAAGTGGACTGGATTAGGTCACAGCTTGACATTGAACAACTTTTTTCACATCTGATGTGCTGTTTAATTAAATCTTCTTTGGTTTACTACATTATTTTATAATTTAGAAAGCATTAAATTCACTTTGATAGTTAATCCTGTAACAAAGTTATAATTGTTTATTCTTAGTAGAATAGCATCAAATACATTCTTAATAACTGAACTTATGATTACAGAGAACTAATTAATGTTCTATAAAGTTATTTAAAAAATGTTCTGTTATAACAGTATATCCTCAATTAAATGGGTTGTAATTATCCTTTTGGGGTTTCCTTTTTCGAATAATTTTTTAACTAGAAATTTGAATAGATACTCAATTCACCACCCTTATTGATTAATCTACTCAGACCTACATTAGGTATCAGAGGTTGTTTATTAAAACATTGATTAACCTACTTCAACTATGATATCAGTTATACTTTAAAGATCTATAAATTTATTTTAACTCTAAATTTCTAGCTCTTTAATAGTATTTCTGTATTATGGATATTATATTGGAAGGTGTTGCAACCAACAGACCACCATTTTTTAATGTAACCGACTATGCTCAATGGAAAATTAAAATGAAAATCCATTTAGAGAGTATGGGTTTTGAAATTTGATCTTCCATTATTGATGAATATTAAATTCATGCTACTGATAGAATCACATGGGAAGAACCTATCTAAATTGCCTACAATAACAATTGCAAAGATATGAATACTTTATACTACTCCTCAGGAGATGAATAATTCAATAGAATTTATTCTTCTAAAACTACCAATGAAATTTGGGATAACCTGTCTATATCAAATGAATTAACATCTAGGATAAAATAAATGAGACTTAATACTTGTACTGTTGAATATGATAAAATTTAAATGAAGCCTGAGAGCCTATCACTGAAATGAATCTTATATTCAACGAGATTTTCAAAACAATTATTTCTCTTGGAAGAGAAGTCACTACCAAGGAACAGATCATTAGAATTCTCATATTTCTACTAGACAGATTGAGAGGAACCTTTGTCACTATTAGAGAATCATGAG
This sequence comes from Viscum album, assembly GCA_963277665.1. Lineage (NCBI taxonomy): Eukaryota > Viridiplantae > Streptophyta > Magnoliopsida > Santalales > Viscaceae > Viscum > Viscum album. The sequence continues at coordinate 1,441,868,497 of OY728151.1, read as the reverse complement.
ACATCAGCAGGAGACCTGTAAAATAACTCATTGGGAAACTGATGATGTATGAAGAGGAATTTAAAGTCAACAAGGAATAGAAGGATGAACCAAAGAGGAAATATGTTGCATTCTAGACCACGACCTCTGAACACAAAGGAAAAGGAAAATTGGAAGCTTCTGTAGAAAGTTCCAGTAGTGAACAATCATCACCTAACAGTGATGTGGAGAAGACTCAATTAGAAAGAAGATTCATGAAATTTAACAAGAAGAATAACTTTTACCGAAGGACTAGCTTCAAGTGAAAATATGACAAATAGGATTTTGGAAGATGGATTGGAAAAGAAGTGGCAAGTAAAATGAGACTATCTGCTATTAATATTAGTAAAAAAGGAAATATCAAGGGATACTGTCCAAAGATCATATACAAAATGAGAAATGAGGACAAGTACAGGAAGCATAAAAAGGTCGTGAAGGAAACCTAGAGTGCCTCAGAGGACAGTTCAAGCGACTCAAAAACATCACATGAATGAATAGGAAAACAAAGACAATATGTGTTTTACGAAAAACACATAAGAGGTAACACGAGACTCTATTGTACATAATTCAAAATATTCTGGAGATGATAGTGACTCTGAAAATCTGACTAATGAATAAATGATTGAATACTATAACTTGTTTTAAGAAACATGAAATGAACTAAAAGACAAATATAAATCATTGAAAAAATAGTATGCTCTCACTATGACTGCTAAATCTGATCTCAAGACTAAAAAGAAGAAAATTTCTCAACTTCTAAAAGAGAATAATGAATTAAAAATGTCTAGCATGCAATTCATGAATGACCTAGAAAAGTTTACCCATGGGAAAAATACCATTACTAAAATTATAGAAAATCAAATTACCCCTAAATACAACAATGGCATTGTTTATCAACCTTTAAAAATAAATCTTCGTAGAACAATTTTTGGTTCTAAATCCATGACATAGTTTTACTCCTAGTTCAAGACAGAAATCAACTAGTTCAATTTATGATACACCTTCAACTGTTTCATGATGTTTGGACCAAATAGAGTTTATTTTTCAAATACATTACTTAATACTTATTGGAATCTTATGAGGCAGATATGGGTTCTAAAGAACTTATTACTAATATTATTGTACCCAAACAAGTATGGGTACCAAAATCTGTTTTTTTGTAATAATTTTTTAGGAAAGATTCTTAGAGAGTTCCTATAAAAGATTATGGTACCAGGATAGTGGATATTCAAGAAACATGATATGAGACTACTCATTCTTCAAGAACATAATAAAAATAGATGGAGGACATGTCACATTTGGTGACAATGCCAATGGAATGATCATTGGCCTATTCCAAATTGGTAACTGTAGCTTTGTTTAATTTCTAATGTACTATTTGTTAATGGATTAAAATATAATCTTCTTAGTATCTCACAATTATGTGATGATGGATTTGATGTTATATTTGTAAATAATGATTGCAATGTATTTAATTCAAAATATGAATTAGTTTTTTCTACATTAAGAAATGAAAATGTTTACTCTGTTAACATAGATTCCTTAGCTTTTCACAATGCTTCATGTTTAAGTGTATTTCATAATGAGTATTGGCTCTGGCATAGGAGACTACAACACTATAATATTCACTCCCTTAGAAAGATAACTAGAAAAATCTTAGTTAACGACTTACCCAATCATGAGTTTCGAAATGAAAAAGTGTGTAATCCCTATCAAAATGGAAAATAACAAAAAATTTCCTTCAAACCAAAGAAAGAATTATCAACTTCTCAACCTCTCGAACTGGTTTACATGGATTTATTTGGACCATCTAGAGATTATAGTTTTAATTGGAAGAACTATGTTTATATTCTTGTAGATAAATTTTCTAGATATACTTGGACCTTATTTATGGCTTAAAAATGTGAAGCCAGCTCTTATTTTAATAAATATGCCAAGTATTTGGAAAATCATAGTGGACATAGAATTAAATTATTAAGAAGTGATCATGGTCGCGAGTTTGAAACTAAAGAGTTTGAATCCTTTTGTTGTCAAAATAGTTATAGTAACAATTTTTCTTCCCCTAGATCAACTCAACAAAATGGAGTTTTAGAAAGAAGAAACAAAACCCCTCAAGAGATTTCTAGAACAATGCATTATGAACATGACCTACCTATTTATTTTTGGGATGATGCTATCAATACAACACGCTTCATAATCAATAAAGTGATGATCATACCTATTCTTATGATTAATCCTTATAAGTTATTGAACAATAGAAAACCCAATGTTAACTACTTCAATATTTTTGGTTTCAAAGTCTATATCCTTAATACTAAAGATAATCCAAAAAAAATTATCCAAGAGTGATCAAGGTATCTTTTTAAGATATTCCATGTCTAGTAAAGCCTATAGAGTGTTAAATAAAATAACTAAATGTGTGGAATAATTTTTCCATTTCAAATTTGATGAAACAAATCCACATGATCCTAAAACCATTATAGAGAACTGAGAGCATGATTTATCAAATATGAACATTAATCCAAAATACTCCAACCATTCTGTGAAAGAATCTGTGAAAACATCCAATTCTGGAAATTCCGTTGACTCAAGACATAATGAACCTGAACCTATTGATGAACCTAAAATAACTAGTCATTCCTTTTCTAGACCTATTAGAACTCTTAAGAACAATCCTTTAGATGCTGATGTAGGAGACCTTGAGAAATGAAACCAAACTAGATTTATCTTAGAAATCAGGCTGAACATGAAGTCTTCTTGTCCCAAATTGAACCTAAAAAACATTAATGATTTTATCAATGAAGAATTTTGGGTGATGGTTTTGCAAGAATAACATAGTCAGTTTCAAAGGAATAAATTTTGGAAAATTGTTGAACGACCTATGGACACAATCACCATATGAACTAAATGAGTGTTTAGAAATAAGGTAGATGAGGTTGGTAACCTAGTTAGAAACAAGGATAGATAAGTTGCACAATGATATAGTCATGAAGAAGGAATTGACTATGATGAGACATTTTCACCAGTATATAGACTTGAATCCATCAGAATATTTCTTACTTATGTTGCACATATGAATTTCAAACTACATCAAATGGATGTTATGTGTGCATTCTTAAATGGTTATATAGCTGTGGATGACTTTGTCGAACAACCCCTTGGTTTTAAAAACCCCCATTTTCCAAATCATATTTTTAAATTATCAAAAGCTGTATATGGTTTAAAACAAGCTCCAAGAGCTTGCTATGATCAGTTGAATACTTTTTTTATTTCCAATTTTTTTCCAAAAGTAATAGTTGATCCTAACCTTTTTATATAATTAATTTCTAATGATGTTTTAGTTTTCCAAATCAATGTAGATGACATTATCTTTGGATCTTCAAAAAATTCGTTATGTATTGATTTTTCTAAAATTATGCAACATGAATTTGAAATGAGTTTAATGGGTGAACTAAAATTCTTCCTTGGATTTGAAATATTTCAAAATAATGATGGTATGATCATAACTAAAAGTAAATATACGGTTGATATTATATAACGTTTTGGATTGGATAGCACTAAAAGTAGTGACACTCCCTTGAGTACCACATGTAAGTTGGATCTTAATGAAGATGGAAAATCTGTTGATGAAACTACTTATAGAGGACTGATTGGAAGTTTACGCTACTTAAAAGTTTGTTGATGTGAAATTATGTTTACTGTGTGTATGTGTGCTCGTTTTCAAGAAAATCTTATGGAATCTCATTCAATAGCTGTTGAGAGAATTTTCAAATACCACAATAATACACCCAATCTAGTAATGTTCTATCCTGGAGGACAATAATTTGAATTAGTAGTTATTCTGATGATTACTATAGTATCTGTAAGTTAGATAGAAACAGAACTTATGGAACATGTCACTTTTTAGGAAAATCACTTGTATCATGGTGTATTAAGGAACAAAATTGTGTTGCATTATCAACTGCAGAAATAAATTACATAGCTGCTGGCAGTTTTTGTACACAAATCATGTGGATGAAACAAACATTACTAGATTATGGATATCAATTCAGCCATGTACCTATAAATTGTGACAACACAAGTGCTATTAACATCTCGAAATATCATGTTTTACATTCTAGGGCAAATCATATTGATTTAATAAATCACTTTTGAGAGATCATTATCAAAAGGGTGATATCACTTTGGAATTCATTGGTACTGAGTATTTTCTTGCTGATTTATTCACCAAACCACTGAATTCTGAATAAATTGACAACCTTATACATTAATTTAACAAGATAAATATTAAGTAAATGTCTTTCTGTTTTATATCGTACTATTGTATCTCTTACTGTTTCATGTTTACGGTCTCACATTTTGTATTTCTTGATTACTGTCTAACAGTCACTGTCTCACCGTAACATCTAGTCACTATCTCACTGTAATGATCATTCATTTCCTCGCTATGAAGTTCTTTCACTATCTCATCGTGATGTTTATTCACTGTCTCTCCATAAAATTCGCTCACTGTCTCACCATAAAGACCTGATATGGACTCACAATAAGGATTCATTACGATTTTTATTTAGGAATTTCAAACCGTATCATGGTAATTATTTACTTAACCTTTTTAATTTTACGGTGCTTTTACTTTTGCGACGTTTGGTATTCCTAAATGTTAAAATAAAGGAAGTGTCACTTTTCCTTCACTCGAGCTTTCTTCTATTCTGTCTATTGGTAACCCTTCCTCAACCCTTCAACTCTCCTCTCTCTCAAACCTTCGGTGAATACCCAATATGAAACACCCTTCATCATCAAAACCTATGAAACGTAGCTCAAAGAAAAAGAAAATTACACCCAAGATAGCAACCAATGGTCCCCAAAATCCAATTCCAGTGAATCTAGTTGTAGTACCTAAGAATGAGATTTTCCCCAAATGGCTTCAGGCATATACGTAACTATTTTGAAATGTTTTAAAAGTGCAAGGCTGTTTAGAATTGTTTTTGAAGAAATATAGACCTATCTACCCTAATTTAGTGTCTCAATTTTATAAGTATGTTCAGTTATCCTATGATTCTGAAGATGGTTATGTTGTGAAAAGAAGGATAAATAGCCAGAATATCTCATTCTCTTTGATGTTATGGGATTCATTCCTTATGGTACCTCATGAAGGAATCTCTAAGGACAATCAGAGAGGACCTCTGCCTTCCAGTGAATTCTTTGATTTGGAAGATACTCTGAAATGATTTACTAGAAATGGCCCCAATAGGAGATCCATTGCTACTGAATTAGGTAGATAATCAAGACTTTTTTTACGTTTATACAGAACCTGATTACCCCCAGAAAAGGTGATTTTTCTGTACTAAACTATCAGGATTTGTTTATGATTCATCTTATGAAAATTGGGCATAAGTTCAAACTTTTTAAGTATGTCATACACTATATGTGTGAGCTGATCAAAACCACATTCAAGTCAACATAAATATTTTATTCTTGTCTTATCTCAGCCATGATCCAGGACAAATATATGGTTGGACCTAATGAGGTAGTTATCAAGGATTGTGAGTTTTGCCTTTCGAAATTCATTTTCTAGATGATGAAAATCAATTGGAATCCTTGGAAAAAGGTATGGGTGGAGGACAATGATATAATTTATAAAACATTCAATCTGGTGTAACATCCCTCAAGAACAAAAAATATTTCTGATCCATGTTTGGAACCAGATGAGGATGTTGAGTATTCTGAAGAAGAAGAAGATGATGTGGCTGATGTGCCTCCCAGGGAAACTATTTTTGATAAAGAAGATAGTACTCATGTCCCTCATGTAGTAAGAGAAAAATAAGTCCATTCTTTTAAATATGTATTTAATCTCGAATATCAACCCGAAGTTGAAACAAAATCTCTTTTCAAATAGACAGAAGGGAATTATTTGAGATCCTATTGAAGAATAATTACCTGTTATGAAAGAAGTTGACCTTAACAAACTCCCAGTGGACCAATTTGTTCCTCAAGTCACTCCTTCAGCTGAGGAAAGGCTGGAGATGTCTTTTTAGCTGGATAGACAGGAAATGAGAGAGGATCTAAGAGATGAATTTGATGAAATAAATCAATATTGTGAGCTTCTCAATCGTGAGAATGATGTATCTATTGAGGGGGAGAAACACCCAAATCTGGAATCTATTGAAGTACCAAACATGATTGATTCAATACCTATAGACACTCAGTATAAATTACCTTGTTTTTTTGATGTGGATGACTCTCAACAAGTCTTTGTAAAAGGCCCTGACCTTTATAATATGTTCTAATTGATATCTGGGTCTAATCTTGCCCCTAAAAAGAAACCTGAGCCCGTATCCATCCCTATCTCTGAACCTTCACCAGAATAACCATCCTTGGTGAGTAAAGATGATCTGAAAGAATTTGGATCTACCCTTTTGTCTAGATTTGAAAAACTCTTAAATTCCCAACCATCTCTTGTAACAGATCTGAGTGAGAAAGATGCATCACTATTGTTGGAAAAAGTTATTTGGAATATACAACCAAAAATGTTTCATGAGATTTCGGAAGTGAGTGTTGAAAACAAACTACTTAGTGATAGAGTGAAGACTCTAAGGGGTATGCTTGATGACATGCATAAAGTGATGAACATGATATTAGATCTTTCTTCTCATCCTATAAAAAATATTGTTCCACAAATGCCACAAAATTTTGTCTCCCATATTCAACCTCATTTATCTTCCTTAGCTGAAAATGTCACTAAAATAAAAAAAACATATTTGGAATGAAATGTCAGAGCTTGTTGTTAATATTAACAAGCTCACTGATGATTATACGAGGTGCCTTAAAAAAGTGCTAAATAAATTGAAATCTCATACCTTAGCAGTCAATTCTTCTAAGGCATCTGTAAAATCGTCTCAACCTTCCCTAGATAGTGACTTGTTCATAACAGTGGTCAAAGAAGAACTTCAGACTGTGCTTAGTGGTTTAAATAAATATTCTTCGTATGAATTTATCAAGAACATTGACATAGTTCTTTTTATGCTCCAAATCCATTGAAAAATTTCTAATGATGATCAGCATGATATTGCTGAGAAAGTGGATTTATACTTCAATGGAATCCTCTAAAAGACTAACATAACCAATGACTTTAAATAACCGGTAGAAAATATGAAGATTCCTCCTGTTACTCATGCATTCAAGGATCAAGTCCAAAATCTCACATAGTTCACTCGTCTTTTGGATATGTTTAGGGAAAATAAGGATGACTTTGAGAAATCTATGCAGTATGGAGGAGAGATAATTTCCAATGTTTTCAATCTTATGAGGCCCTATCTTATTGTTCAGAGTAAAACCATTGTTTCCCTTTCAGATGCACCTCTAAGACCTGGTTTTCTAACATTCACATCTACCCTGGCCTCCACTTCTTTGTATGTCAGTTAGGCACTGAGTCAGATTAGTTATGTGATCCTTGATAAAAAACTGCCTTGGTAATCTACTGCACCTACTCTGGTACCCACTGTCTTTGATGGTCTTCCATTACCTTCTCTATTAACTAGCTCACTCCCTTATACTTCAACTTCTTCTCCTGTGGCATCCTCTTCTGCTGATTCTGCTAAAGGCAAAGAGAAGACATGCCAGTGAAGAAGGACAATTTTTACTCTGTTTTGATGGGAATATTGTTACTTTTTCTTTACCTTTTGTAATTCCCCTCATTTTATATAATACATTATGCACTATGATTATCTCTTTCATCTTAATTTTCCCTATTACTTTTTTATAATCCCAAATGGAAAAGAAATATATGGGAGAAATATAAAAGAAGAGAACAATCACTCTTGAGAAAACTCACTCTATATATGCACGAACTATGTTGTTAGAAAAAATATGCACTGTAAATACACATGGTTTATGATCATCAAAAAGGGGGAGATTGTTGGAATCATCATGTATTAATCACGTTTTAATGATCAAAACCCATATTTAGTCTATAAAACTTGTTAACTCTATGTAATATATCTCAAATCCAATGTATAGTTGTTTAGTAAAATCTATCCTAAGCTCTTACTTGTTATAATCCTAGTTTGGTTACTATGCACTATCTTTTGATTCACATTATAATGTTTTCTCAGAAAATGATTAAGTTCAATTCATTTCATAAATACCACCGATTAATTCTGAATACAGATATTTTCCTAAGACTGAGACACCATGACCATGAGACACCATGACATCCAGACACAGTGAACACGCACACATTCTGACCATGAGACACTGTGAACAAGAAGACACTGTGACATCAAGACACCGTGAACAAGACACGATGACATCCAGACACCTTGAAACAGGCATCATGAACCAGACACCATTTGTAACATCCTAGGTAAATAATGAATAAATCATTTTAATATTTATTAATATTTACGAATTGAATATTAATTTTACTTTAAAGGGGTTTCTATGTTAGATAGCGTACCCAATACGCAACAAAGAGTTTCTTTGAAATTTTACGTTGCACACCAGTAATAAAATAATATTATTTTAAATGGTAGTTAACTCATAGCCATTGTATTGGAGTGAATGAATGGAAATAACTAAAATATGATTATATATGTTTGTTAAAAGTTTTTACAATTATCCAATAAAATATAAAGGCTTAAAATACGAAAAGAATTCAATTTTAGGCATATATACTCTAATTTTCACTAAAGGCCCACTTATCGCATTTTGATGGAGAACCATCATTAAGTATAGTTTTGGTCAGTATAATACATTCTATACGACCAAATAAAATTCTTCTTTCGAATCGGGGCATCAAAATTTACTTTTTGTAAATTTTTGGTATTTTTCTGATAAAGATCATTTTTTTAATGAATAGTGAAAACTATTATATTTTAATTCAAAACCCCTTCATAATATAATTTATTAATATGATTAGATTATATTTTGAATTGGATTTATATTTCAATTAGAATATATTTTTACCATTTAATCCAATAGTGGTTGTTGGAATTAATTTTACTTTGAAATTGGACTTAAACTAGTGTCAATCTTTTGATACTTATTGTTTCATAAAAACACACTATTTGCTCTGACAGCGAAAATTAATTATTAAATTAAATAATGTAACTTATATGTTTTTAATTTTTTAAAATAGATATAATTTTTGAATCTGGAATATCAAATATAGCTTCGGGTGAAGTTTTGGTATTTTTCTGAAAAACTTCAATTTTTTATGAATAGTGAAACTACTAAGTGGTACTTATAAAAACTGATTTTCTGTTTAAATGAAATTTCACCACATCTGTGCTTTGAATTTCAAAAATCCGATATACATGGTTGTCATTAAGAAGTAAAATTAGGTTCAATGAGATTATAAATTTTTTTGGTGAATAGTAACTTTGAAGTTTTTAATTGCAATTAGAGGTAATTATTGTAATTTAAGGTAAAAATAATGTTTTAATAATATGAAATGACCTTGAAACATGTCCTACCCTTATTTTATGTGTCATCGCCGACCATGAAAATCCATGGGTCAACTTGGGGACCCCATGGATCCACTTTGGTTGGAAAATAACATTAATAACTTTTTATTTAATGTTAAAATTAAAATGTCACAAACATGAGTTGTTTTACTAAAACAATTTTTAAATGGGGTTATAGCAGTCATATTTTTTACCATAAATATTAATTAGAAATCTAAAAATATTTCCTACATCATTATATTTTTTATTATTTTTAGACATTAAATAAATTAAATTATTTATGATACCATGATGATGCAGTGATTACCTCATTATTTAACGATTTAAATAAAATGAAATTATAATGTAAAATCTAAGAACTACACAAGTCAAAAACCTATTGGATTGGTGGATTTCAAACTCTTATCACCTTATCCTCGAAATATATAATTTTGGGCCCTTTTAAATACGAAAAGCATTTTATAATAAAGTAACCTTTCATAACTTTCCAAGAGTGCCCCTCCTCTCCTCTTATAAAAGGCCCCAACCTCTACCACCTTACCCACACCTCTCATGCCTTTGGCTCGGCCAAACCTATCCATTTTGTCTCTCCACATACTTATCTTACTCCTTGAAGCCTCATTTTGGGCAGAAGTCTTCCCAAGGAATCCTTTGAGCTCAAATCAAAAAGAGTTACCCGTTTTAAAGGTAGTGTTTTCTCTTATGTTTTTATGTTTTATTTTGCTTCTCTAACCCTATAAGCTCTTTTTATTCCTTTATATTGTAACAACACCAGTGTTTTAAATATAATAGTATGTTGTTATAAGAAGGATTCGAGCTACACTTACACACACCTACATCTAATAGTTAAATAACATACTGTTTATGTGGATGGAAAATTTCTACCTCACGAAATGACGATTGTTAAACACTCATATAACACCTTCAACGGTGTCCATTAATATGTCACTATATTTATATATGATATATAATAGGTTTATGTTTTACTTAAGCATCTGTATTTTTCATTTATGGCATACCTTTATGGTTTCCATTATGGGTAAACGCGATATCTTTATTTTAGGAAGTGCGGACTACCGCCCCCTCAAAGTTATTTGATTCGTTAATTACTAATGTGGTACGTATAAAGGATAGATTTAATGATATTATATATGATAAAATACTGGAATTATAATACTATTATGTAACATTATATTTTAATTCCATTACATATGAAATAGAAATGGAAGTAGTGTTCATGCGTACTTACGACTTACCATCTCCATGAACGGTGCATTTCATTTCTTACCTCCAAATTTAATGTAATATTATAAATTCATGTTTATACTGGATATATATGACATATATGATATCTACATCTTGAATATAATTTTGGATATAATGTATATTTTACCCCATGAACAACATGTAATTATAAAGAGTTTAATTTTGACTCAGGTACCAATGATCGAAAAAACGACCATTATTAACTTAAATAATTACATAGTGTTCATAACATGGTAATAAGTGACATAACAGGAATAATGAACTTGAAATATGTTCTTAAGAAAGTGGAAATTAACTCAAGTTTATTATTCAGGACTTTAAATAATGATCGATTCAAGTCGGACCCGAGGTATGGGACTTCGTCTCAATCTCATTACATTGAGGTATATTTTGTTTTATACACCACCTTATTTTATACGGTGTATAAAACCCTTCGAATTTTACGTTTATACAAAATGAATCTTTTTATATGAAGAATTTTACTAAACGACAAAAGGGAATGTTTTTTTCGTATGTATGCGGCGACAACGACTTCTCCGCCGCCGTGACCATTATTTGAGTTTCGTCTTCCTCTACAAGCCATACCTTTTTTTAAATGAAAAATAAATACCATGTTTTAATTTTATTTTATTTTGGTATTGAAAATGGTTTTCATAATGTTTTTATATCAATGTGTTGTATTGATATCTTGTGATTGAAAAGTGGAAATATTTTGTTTCCTTTATGAATGTTTTATGTGATACGATTATGTTATGGTTCATGGGAATTATTATGAATATGGGTGGTTCTGTGATAAACTAAGGGCGGGTGAGCCCGATATAGCCTTCCAATGCATTGGGTAATGTGAATGGGTTAATCTTTGAGGTTTCTCCAAAGAGATTTAGGGAATATACTGTGATGGGTTTTCCAAACGTAACCAAGAGGGCTACTCCCTACATAAGAATGTTATGAATGCCTCAAGTTACCTTTATGTCTTATGAATTCTATGATTTATTCATGATTTGATGAGGTATGATAAAGTGCTTATGTTTTATGGGTAAAGTATGATTTCATTCTTATGTATATATGTAATCATGTTTCCTTTCCATTTTTTTATATCCCTTACTGAGGTTTTTATGCTCATACTATGTTTTTTAAATGTTTTTCACAGGTCAAGGGAAAGGTACATGATATGATTATAGTGTCAAGGAAGTGTCAAGAAAGAATACATGTTTTATTTTAAATACATTTCCATTGATGTGAAAAATGAATACTATCTTTTATGTAACCACTTTGTTTAAATGTGGAATGTAATGCATGTTTTATGATCTAATTCCCTAAAACTCTAAACCTGAAAAGATCCACAATGTGAATTATTCATTTAATTCAATATTAAGTAAGGTTTAAGGTCGGGGCCTTATAGTTGGTATCAGAGGTCAGTTTAGATAACATTAGGAGTTAGAATTCTATTAAATGATTATCCAAAAAATATTATTTATGGTCAAATTGAAATGATATAGTATTTGAAGATTACCATGTTGCATCTTCTAAGACATGTTTTTTCATAATGTTTTTCTATAGAGGAAACAGGGAAGCAGTGCTAGGAATGCATACAGAAGGAAATAACCTTCCGAATCAGCATCCTGAGATGGTCTAAATTGGAACTGAACAGTTTGTTGCAGAAATGGAACAGTTGACTCAAGCGATAAATGGTGGTGGTATCCATGCATGAGATCAGCCAGATCAACCGCAGAGGAACATGTCAGTGGTGGAACATTTCATGAGGAAACATCCCCCATCATTCAGTGGATCATCTGACCCTGTGCTAGCTGAAGGGTGGATTAAAGCACTAGAGAATATTTTCAATGTCATGGGGGGTTCTGACAATCAAAAGGTTAGTCTTTCTATTTACCGTTTGGAGGGTGAAGCAGATTAGTGATGGTCAATGGTTAAATATACCAGGGACGCTGATGAGATTGCTGCTCTTGACTGGGATGAATTCAAAGGTATGTTTCTTGAGAAGTATTTTCCTAAGGATGTTCGACTTAGGATGGAAAGACAATTCTTGTAATTGAGGAAAGAGGAAGACTCAGTGGCTGCCTATGAAGAGAGGTTCACTCGATTGTCAAGGTATTCACCAAATTTTATCTGAGACCATGATAGTAAAATCAATCATTTTTACTCAGGATTAAAGCCAAAATATCGAGGGGCATTGGATTCTCGTGAGTTCAAAAGTTATGAAAATCTTGTTCGATGTGCTGAGAAGGTGGAAATGGAGTTTTCTGATGATCAAGTGTTCTATAACAACCAGTAGAAGAAGAGACCGAGGTGGCAGGAGAAAGGAACGAATTCTTCAAAAAGGTGTGACGGTAAGAAAACTATGTTTCGAGTTTGTGATAAATGTGGTAAAAGGCATGCTGGGAAATGTCTTCTGAATTCTAGAAAGTGCAACTGATGCGGTAAGATGGGACATAATGCTCGTGATTGCACTGAAAATGATCTGGGTGAAGGTAAGACAAAATTTGATTTATAGTTAGTGACATTTTTTAAGTGCAATGAGATGGGTCATTATGCAAACGAGTGTCCGACCAAGAGCTCGAGTGATGGGAAGTAGTTAACTACAAGAATAAAGGTGTGGTGAAATCGTTTGCTACTACTTCAGCAGATGTCGGGCCATCAAATGAAGTTGTATCAGGTACATTGTTTGTTTTTTAAGATTATTCCATTTTGTTGTTTGATTCAGGGTCTATACATTCTTTCATCTCTGAAAACTTTTTTAGTAAAATGGGAATACCATCTCAAGAAATGACTCCTGAAATTGTGGTTAAAACTCAAGGGGGAAATGTTGTGGAAAAAAGAATTTATAAGAATCTTCCTATCCTTATCTGTGGAATGAACCAACTTGAAAACCTTATTGTTTTAACTCTAGTAGAGTTTGATGTTATCCTGCGTATGTATTGGCTCTCTATTTATCATGATAAGATTGATGGTAGAGCTAAAGAAGTTTCTTTTCAGAAAGCCTTTCAGTTTTTGTACAAGAATGAACCCTTACTTTTGATAACTAATCAAAAGGCCGAGAAACTTGTAAAAGATTGAATTGAATGTTACCTTGCACATATTGTTGAAAACAAGGGAACTGTTCAGATTAATGATGTGCCAGTGGTAAATTAGTATCCTGATGTTTTTTCTTGATGAGTTGCCTAGAATAATACCAGATCGGGAAGTTGAGTTTACAATAGTCTTAGTTCCTGATGCTAAGCCAATTTCAAAACCCCCTTATTGAATTTCTCAAATCGAACTTTTATAGATGAAGGAGCAATTGCAAGATTTATTATTGAAAGGTTTCATTTGACCTAGCACATCACCATGGGGTGCTCCTGTTTTAATTGTTAAAAATAAAGATGGCTCTATGAGTATTTTCATTGATTATAGAGCCTTGAATAACATCACTGTTAAGAACAATTATCCTTTGCCTCATATCTATGATTTTTTTGATCAGCTCCAGGGAGCTCAGTATTTTTCAAAGATTGACCTAAGATCAGGGTACCATCAGTTGAAGGTAAAGGAAGCAGATATTCTGGAGGCCGTGTTTTGTACAAGATATGGCAATTATGAATTTTTAGTAATGACTTTTGGGCTAACCAATGCACCTGTTGTATTCATGGACTTAATGAATAGAATTTTCCATGAGTTCTTGGATAAGTTTTTGGTTATTTTCATTGATGATATTTTGGTGTTTTATAAAAGTAAAGAGGAGCATGAATGAAATTTAAGGGTTATTTTGCAAACCTTAAATGAAAAGAAATTGTATGGGAAAATCAGAAATTGTGAGTTTTGGTTGCAACAAATTTCATTCCTTGGTCATATTGTTTTATAAAGAAGGGATAATTATTGATCCTCCAAAAACAAAGGTTGTGGAACGATTTCCAAGACACACAAATGTAACTGAGATTCATAGCATCCTTAGTTTGGAAGGCTATTATCGAAGGTTTGTTAGAAATTTTTCACAGTTATCTAGTCCAATGACTAAGATAGCTCGGAAGGGTGTTAAGTTTATCTGGACAAAAGAATGTGATGATTCTTTTCTGGAACTGAAAAGAAGATTGGTGAATGCTCTAGTTTTGGCACTACCTTCCAGGAATGGGGAGTTTGTTATCTACAGTGATGCTTCATTAAAATGACTTGGTTGCGTCTTAATACAGAATGATCAGGTAATTGCTTATGCTTCACGATAGTTGAAAAATAATGATATAAATTACCCTAAACATGATTCGGAATTAGCTTCTGTTGTTTTCGCATTAAAAATTTGGAGGCATCATTTGTATGGAGTAAAGAGTGAAATATATACCGATCACAAAAGTTAAAAGTATATATTTACTCAGAAATAATTCAACATGAGATAGAGGAGATGGCTAGAACTAATCAAGGATTATTATTGTAAATTCATTACCATTCGGGAAAATAAAATAATGTGGCTGATGCTTTGAGTCAAAAAAAGCAATGCTTCATTAACAGTGTTGCGTTTGGAACGTGATCCTTTGGTTAAGAATTTGATGAACTTTGGAATAGAAGTTGTTGGTGCAGGATGTCCTTCTATTTTGTTTCAGGTATCAGTGAAATCTTCTCTATCAGACAGAATTAAGTAAGTACAGAAGCAAGACAACGAGTTGCAGGAAAAGGTAGAGCTGGTTCAGAAGGGTAAGTTGCCTGAATTCAATATTGATAATGATTTTTTTTTTGAGATTTGGGAAGAGATTGTGTGTGTTGTGTCATTCAATGTTTAAGATAGATTTGTTATGTGAAGCTCATAGTTGTCCATTTTAAGTCCATCCTGGCAGTACTATGATGTATAGGGATCTTTGGGAGTATTACTGGTGGGATGGAATGAAAAGAGATATTTCTGATTTTACTGTGAATTGTTGGACCTGTCAAGAGGTTAAAGCAGAGCAATAGTTACCGAAAGGGATTCTTCAGCCTTTACCAGTGCCAGAGTGGAAATGGGAGAATATATCCATGGACTTCATTGTGGGATTACAGAAGACACCTTGAGGTAATAATGCAATCTGGGTTATTGTTGATCGCTTGACTAAATCTGCTCATTTCCTTGCTATACGAGATACATTTCCCTAGATCAACTTTCTCGTTTGTATATTAAAGAGATATTCAGCTTACATGTATTTACTCTCTCCATTGTATCTTACCGTGATCCCAGGTTCACTTCTAACTTTTGGAAAGGCCTTCAGAAGTCATTGGGTACTGAATTAAATTTTTGTACAGCTTTTCATCTTCAATCATATGGGAATCCAGAATGATCAATTCAGACATTGGAGGATATGCTACGTGCTTGTTCGATGGATTATCAGGGATGTTGGGACCAAAATCTAACTTTGGTTGAGTTTTCTTATAATAATAGTTTTCATTCCAGTATACAGATGGCACCATTTGAGGAATTATATGGGAAGCGGTGTCAAACTCCAGCTTTCTGGGTTGAAGTGGGTGAAAGGAAGTTAATGGGACTAGAATTGGTAGAAGAGATGGCAGAAAAAGTTCAGTTGATTCAAAAACACATGAGAACTGCTCAAAGCAGGCAGAAGAGTTATGCGGATAACTGGAGGAAGGATCTATCTTTCAAGGTAGGTGATCATGTTTTTCTCAATGTTTCACCGTGGAAATGTGTGATGCGATTTTGTAAGAAACGAAAGATGAGTCCAAGGTTCATTAGACCATATGAAATTCTGGAGAAAGATAGATCAGTTGCATACTGAGTGGCTTTACCTCCAAGTTTATCTTAGGTACACAATGTTTTTCATGTTTCGATGTTGAGAAAGTACATGCCAGATCCATCTCATGTTTTGAGCCCAGAGGTAGTTCAGTTGGAAAAGAATATCTCTTATGAAGAACAACCAGTCCAGATACTTGACCGTAGAGAGAAAGTGTTGCGGAATACGGTAATTCACCAGGTAAATGTTTTATGGAAAAACCATATGGTTGAAGAGAAAACATTGGAATCTGAAAATTCTATGAGGGATAAATACGCCCACTTATTTTGATAAGTGAATAAAATTGCGAGGATGACATTCCCAAAAGGGGGGAAGGATGTAACATCCCAGGTAAATAAAGAATAAAGAATTTTAATATTTATTAATATTTTCAAATTAAATATTTATTTTACTTTAAAGGGGTTACTATGTTCGACAGTGTCCCCAATATGCAACAAAGAGTTTCTTTGAAATCTTACGTTGCACACTAGTAATAAAATAATATTATTTTAAATGGTAGTTAACACATAGCTGTTGTATTGGTGGCAATGAATGGAAATAACTAAAATATGATTATATATGTTATTTAAATGTTTTTACATTTATCCAATAAAATATAAAGGCTTGAAATATGAAAAGAATACAATTTTAGGCATATATACTCTAATTTTCACTAAAGGTCCACTTATCACCTTTTAATGGTGAACCGTCATTAATTATAGTTTTGGTCACTCTTATACATTCTATTGGACCAAATAAAATTCTTCTTTATAATCAGGACATCAAAATTTATTTTATGTAATTTTTTGGTATTTTTCCGGTAAAGTTCATTTTTTTAATGAATAGTGAAAAATGTTGTATTTTAATTCAAAACCTATTTTTAATCTAATTTATTTAGATGATTAGATTATCTTTTGAATTTTATTTAAAGTTAAATTATACTATACTTTTACCATTTAATCCAATAGTGGTCATTGGAATTAATTTCACTTTAAAATTTGACTTAAACTAGTGTCAATCTTTTGATACTTATTGTTTCATAAAAACACGCTATTTACTCTGACAGCGGGAATTAATTATTAAATTAATTAATTTAACTTATATGTTTTGAATTTTATATAATAGACATCATTTTTGAATCCGGAAAATCAAATATATCTTAGGGTGATGTTTTGGTATTTTTCTGAAAAACTTCAATTTTTGATGAATAGTGAAACCACTAAGTGGTACTTATAAAAACTGATTTTCCATTTAAATGAAATTTTACAACCTCTGCATTTTGAATTTCTAAAATCCAACCTACATGGTTTTCATTAAGAAGTAAAATGTGGTTCAATGGGATTAAAATAATTCTTTGGTGAATAGTAACTTTTAAGTTTTTAATCACGATTAGAGGTAATTAATGTAATTTAAGGTAAAAATAATGTTTTAATAATATGAAATGACCTTGACACATGTCCTACCATTATTTGATGTGTCATGGCCGACCAAGACAATCCATGGGTCCACTTGGGGACACCACGGAGCCACTTTGGTGGGAATATAACATTAATATCTTTTTATTTAATGTTAAAATTAAAATGTCACAAACATGAGTTGTTTTACTAAAACAATTTTTAAATGGGGTTATACATGTCATATTTTTGACAATAAATATTCATTATAAATTTAAAAAGATTTCCTAAATCATGATATTTTTTTTATAATTTTTAGACATTAAATTAATTAAATTATTTATGATACCATGATGATGCAGCGATTACCTCATTATTTAACGATTTAAAAAAATGAAAAGATAATGTAAAATATAAGACCTACACATGTAAAAAACTTATTGGTTGGGTGGAATTAGAACTATTATAACATTATATTCGAAATATATAATTTTGGGAACTTTTAAATCCGAAAAGCATTTTATAATAAAGTAACCTTTTATAACTTTCCAAGAGTGCCCCTCCTCTCTTCTTATAAAAGGCCCCCACCACTACCACCTTACCCACACCTCTCAGGCCTTTGGCTTGGCAAAAACCTGTCCATTTTGTCTCTCCAAATCTCTCTATTAATCCTTGAAGCCACACTTTGGGAATAAGTCTTCCCACGGAAGCCTTTGAGCTCAAATCAAAAAGTGTTACCCGTTTTAAAGGTAGTGTTTTCTCTTGTGTTCTTATGTTTTATTTTGCTTCTCCAATCCACGAAACTCCTTTTATTCCATTATTTTGTAACAATACCAGTATCTTCAATATACTAGGATGTTGATATAAGAAGTATTCGAGCTAAACTTACACACACCTACATCTAATGGTTAAAGAACATACTGTTTCTGTGGATGGAGAATTTCTGCCTCCCGAAACGATGATTGTTCAACACTCATATAACAGATTCAAAGGTGGCCATTAAGATGTCACTATATTTATATATGATATATAATATGTTTATGTTTTACATAATCTTCTGTATTTTTCATTTATGGAATACCTTTATTGTTTCCATTATGTGTAAACGCGATATCTTCATTTTAGGAAGTGCGGACTACCGCCCCCTCAAAGTGATTTGATTTGTTAATACCATATTTGGTACGTATAAAGGATATATTTAATGATATTATATAAGATACAATACTGGAATTATAATACTATTATGTATCATTATGTTTTTTTCCATTAAATATGAAATAGAAATGGAAATAGCGTTCATGCGTACATACGGCTTACCGTCTCCATGAACGGTGCATTTCATTTCATACCTCCAAATGTTATGTAATTTTATAAATGCATGTATATACAGGATATATATGACATATATGATATCTAAATCTTGAATATAATTCTAGATATAATGGATATTTTACCCCATGAACAACTTGTAATTATAAAGTTTTAATTTTGACTCAAGTACCAATGATCGACAAAACGACCATTATTAACATAAATAATTATATAGTATTCATAACATATTAATAAGTGATATAAAAGGAATAATGAAGTTGAAAAAGTTTCTTATGAAAGTAGAAATTAACTCAAGTTTATTATTCAGGATGTTAAATAACGATCGAGTCAAGTCAGACCTGAGGTATGGGACTTCGTCTCAATCTCCTTTCATTGAGGCATATTTTTTTTATACACAACCTTGTTTTATATGGTGTATAAACCCCTTTTAATTTTATGTTTATACAAAATGAATCTTTTTATATGATGCGTTTTACTAAACGACAAAAGGGAATTTTTTTTTCGTACGTATGTGGTGACAACGACTTCTCTTCCAATGTGACCATTATTTGAGTTTCGGCATCCTCTACAAGCCATACCTTTTATTAAATGAAAAATAAATACCATGTTTTACTTGTATTTTATTTTGGTATTGAAAATGGTTTTCATAATGTTTTTATATCAATGTGTTGTATTTAAATCTTGTGATTGAAAAGTGGAAATGTTCTGCTTCCTTTATGCATGTTTTATGTGATACGATTATGTTATGGTTCTTGGGAATTATTATGAAGACGGGTGGTTCCGTGATAAACTAAGGGATGGTGAGCCCGATATATCTCTCCAATGAATTGGGTAACACGAAGGGGTTAAACGTTGAGGTTTCTCCGAATAGATTTATGGAATATACTGTGATGGGTATTCCAAACGTAACCAAGAGGGTTACTCCCTACGTAAGAATGTTATGAATGCCTCAAGATACCTTTATGTCTTATGATTTCTATGATTTATTCATGATTTGATGAGGTATGTTAAAGTGCTTATGTTTTATGGGTAATGTATGATTTAATTCTTATGTATATATGTACTCATGTTTCCTTTCCATATTTTTATATCCCTTACTGAGATTTTTATGATCATCCCATGTTTTTGAAATGTTTTTCACAGGTCAGGGAAAAGGTACATGATATGATGATAGTGTCAAGGAAGTGTCAAGAAAGAATCCATGTTTTATTTTAAATATGTTTCCGTTGATGGGAAAAATGAATATTATCTTTTATGTAACCACTTGGTTTAAATGTGGAATGTAATGCATGCTTTATGATCTAATTATCTAAAAATATAAACCTAAAAAGATCATCAATGTGAATTATTCATTTAATTCAATATTAATTAAGGTTTAAGGTTGGGGCATTATACCATGACATCCAGACACCATGACCACAAGACACCTTGACAATAAGACACCGTGAACAATCCAGACACCATGCGAAGGAGACACTGTTTCCATGACATAATGTGAATCCATTTCCTAATATGTTTTGTCATCTTTAAATTTAATATCTAACTGTCATATTTGATGATTTTAATTTACTGAACTAATTATTATTTCTTTTATAGACATTTCAACTAACAGTACAAGGTACGAGGGGAAGAATACATGAAACATGTCGGCTCAAACAAATGCACTCCATGATAAAAGATTAATTCGGCCCAAAAAAATGTCAATAGCGGGGAACGATACTGAAAAGAAAAACAAGCTGGTGGGTGTGAGAATGAAAACTGAATACACATAGGGAATGGTCTCATGCAACTCGATGCTTCTGATGACACATGAAGCATACCTGAGTCCCAAAATCGAGAACATGTTTGTACTGTCAAACATCATAAAGAACACAGGCCAAATCTGTCTAACTTTGGACACATAGTTTCGATACGAATACTGGATTTGTGCATCTGCCTCATCTCATAAGCCTTGAGCTACAAAGACTAAATCACAAATCACTTCTAACAAATCTCAATGTTTCTAATCTATTGTGTATCATTTTATTAACTCTCGAGTAGTGTGTTTCTATGTATAACAACAGAGTATGTCCCATTCATTAAAAGGAAGGATACAATATATCCTTACTCAAAAATCCTTTTACTCTTATGTACACCCACATATAAGTGTGGAAGAGTTACCTATGTGGACTGGTTGGTTGAACCCAAAAATAATTGTGGAAGAGGTCCCTATGTGACCTGGACAGTCCTGTGTACTCTTGTAAACCGCGATCTAGGGTGTGGATCATGTTTATTTATATACACATCCTGGTGGTAGGTGATGACCATGTGGAGTGTATTTTTTATCGGCTTGAGACTGAACCACATGTTTCAAACACACATGTGTTTTAATTTAGTCTTCTCTATTTTACTTCTTTACCGTATAATTCAGAAATCACTAAATTCGCATTAATAATTAATCTTATAAAGAAGTTAAAATTGACTTGTCTTTATAGAATAGCTTCAAAAGTAATATTAATAACTGATCATAAGATTACTAATAACTAATAAATATTTTATGAAGTTATGTAAACATTCAACCTTTTATAATAGTACATCCTTTATTAACTGGGCTGTATTTAACCTTTTGGGGAAAACTTCTTAGAAATATTTTTTTACCAAAAATTTGTATAGATACTCAATTCACCCCCAACTTGAGCAATCCACTCCGACCAACATACATGGATAATTATAAGGGTAGAATAGTCATATAACACAAAAATTTTGTCAACATGATGTAATAACATGTTGAAAGAGTACTTAAGAGACATTGAAAATAAATAATTTAATTGTGGTTAAAGGAAAATATCAATGGTCATTCAAAATAAAATAGGGAATAATATTTTATATATGACCATAAGTGAACCATGATTGTTTTCAAAATAAAATTATATTTTAAAAAAAATAATGGTTTCTTAAATTCATATTAAATAGTGTACATGAAAATGTATAAGAATTCAAGAAGTTCCCTTAAAATAGGGTTTCTTATCTGGCATTATTGAGGAGGGAACTATTTACAAAAATTTATTTCCCCAAAATAAAATGGTGAATCGATTTTGATACATGATTTGGGATCATGTACAAAGAATTTTACAATATCTATATAAAATAAAAATATAACATCATTTGGGTAAATAGAATTATTAAGCTACCAGAAGAAATAATGGAGGTTTGGGTAGAATCACTTACCATAAGTCTGAAAGTGGCCTTCACAGGATCATAATTACTTGGATAACCAAATTAAATTCATTAAGTAATATTTCTAGAAACACGTATACATTTAATTGATTCATTATAACCATTTTCTATTCATTATGTATCTTTTTGATCGGGTGACATGTTCAATTTCATTGTTTGGGAATGTTTGTTTCATTGGTTTTCCAGATTGGTTTAATTATATAAATTTGAGGATAAAAATTTATTTTGACAATGGGAGTCTAGAATTGATGTTGAATTTTATTATTGATCATCTAGAATATTACTTTGTTATAAAATTCATTTAGTTATTTTGTGTGAAGTTGAATCATTTTATAAAACAATAATGACAACAGATTTTCTTAATTGGTGTTTTTTGATCAAAACGTACAAATTTTGAATTATAAATAAATATCATGTGTACAAAATAATCCAAAATCAATATATGAAATAATACATATAATATAGTTTTGATAGATCATTAAAATATTTCGTGACCAGAATTGAATATGGAAATATAAATTGAAAACCCATCGTCCATGAATGTGATGAATTAACACATCTCAAATGATGTTTCCATATCTAGTATAAATGGATGGGAAATGGGGGATGATGGTGAAAAATTTATTTATAGTAAAAACATTCCAGTACATTTATTGTACCAGTTTTATCATAATATATGGAATAAAGGAGGTGAGGAATGAAAGATGATGAAAGGAACATGAATTAGCATAAAAAAATGAAAAGAGGAATTTACATATTCGATATATATTACTTGAGAGCCTCTTTTTGGGAGAAATTTTGATCATTTGAAGAGAAAAGGGGATGATGGAAATAGGGAAGATATTGTGAGGAGATTTGAGAAGATCATATACTAAAGATAAGGCTTGATGAGTGAAGAGAAGAGGGTTATGAGGGTGGGTTTTATAAAAAGGGAGAGGAGCAGTTTCCCACTAGTAGAATCATTAGTTTAATATTTTTTATGAATACTATAAATAGTCTTAATTATTTTGACCAAAAACTGTAAAAAGTTCATTTGAGATCGAACTAAGGGTTCTTACATCATCAAAACATCCCATGTGACTCAATAATTCATGTATTTTTCTTATTTTGTAAAATATAATATTTCCAAATTCATCAAAGATTCAAATATTTTAGAAAAAAGCGTATAAATTCCACATGAACCTACTATAACATTTAGAATCCAAAAAATGAACTCCATTTTTCAGAATTCATTTTAAATATATAAAAAATTTACTTTGTAATTAAAATCATAATTTACAAGAAATATACTACATTAAAAATAATATCTGCTTTTTTATAAATTTGAGAAATTTACATGACCTGTAGAATTATTTTATAATAATAATAAATAATTATACTAATTTTTGAATTTTTTTATGAAAATAAATTTTCATCTAATATATTAAATTACTTATGAACTTTTAATTTTATATACAAGACTATCAAAACAACCCACACTATATTAAAATTTTTTACGCTATTTGATTTCTTATATTATGATATAATTTTATCATAGTGTCACTAATAAGAGGGATAAATTTTATTTATATATTTTATTTGATTTTACTATTAAATTGGCTGGTTTATATTTCATAAGTGTCCCATTATTGTTTTAATGGTCATGTTATTATTTCATTGGTATATGTTCCTTATCATCCATAGATGCCCTTTATTTCACTAATTCATTATTTGTAATGTTTATTATTTTTCAATATATGTAATTTAATGTGATTATACTATAATACATAATTAAAATAAGGGGATTCCATTGATAAAATATAAGGTCATTACACATGAAATTCTTACATTAGCTATTATTGCATGATCATAAGTACAAAAACATGATTCCTAAAAATTAATGTTATCTTCCTCATCTATACTCCAACATTAATGTAGGTCCCCACCTCCAAGGAGGTCCCTCAAGGTCCTGAACTCCTTATCCTTACAATGTATGGGTGTAATCATGATCAAATCAGAATACTACACTAAAACTAATATGATAGTCCTCTACTCATGACTCTCTAAAACCACCACATGAATCTCTAATAGTAGAGTCGTCATTTTACACTACAGATTAGTTCCACAAAAAACATGAGAATGATTTTTCCATCATAGAGAATCAGGTACACTATTTCCCTTCCCTGGCATATATGCTAGCTCAAAATCAAATAACTACATGTATTCAACCCATAGCCACTTCCATAGATTTATGTATTGTCTATAAAAGATATTAATCAAGCTATTTTGATTAGTATACATAGTTAAATTTTCACCTAATAGATATAGTCACCAACACTATAAATCATAAACCACTAATACAATTTGAGGCCAAGCGTATTGTAGTTACATTCGTGTGGCCTCAACTGCCGAGACCCACGCACTACAACTCGATATCCCTACATCAATATTGCCCTAAGTATTATCCTAGAGGAATCAAAATAAATTGTATATTCGTCACCTATCATGTGTTATATCAAGATTGAGATTAATGTCAAAATATTCTTCAACTCCATGAATACATTTCCATATTCATTTGACCATTAAATGTTTATTTCCATTCTATCCAAGTCCATAATCATAAATTCCAATTAGTGTGGGCCCTGAATGAATCTATGATAATATACTTCTAATACTTGAATGTTATGTATATCGAACATGTTCTGGGGATAATTCTACGAAACCACTAGGTGAACCTTCTCTTGGTCCACTAACAGTCATTCCTCCAAGAAGATATGACCCAATAAGTATACCTTGTAAATCTATAAATGAGACTTATATTGTTTGGAATAAAGAAGAATCTACAATAGTGTACTGAATAAAATTTTAGGGTGTTGATCATGATCATCATGTGTCTTGTAGTACATTAAGATGACATCCAAAAACACTAACACAAACTGATATAGATACGATCGGAAAATAAAATGTATCATGGCCATAAAAAATATTGGTTCATTTTTGTAACCAAAACACCATTAAAACGAAATCATATACTATATAAATACTTCTAAAGGAAGTCTGATATATATCATAATATCTAAATCTCATTTGATGATACATTGATCTCATGTCAATCTTCAAGAATACACAATCTCTTCTTAGTTGGTCAAAAAAATCATCAATATATAGGAGAGGATATCAATTATTCATAGTCATATAGATAAAATTATATTATGAAAAACAAAAGAATAGTGAAATTTCAGCCTTCTATGAATACATCAATAGAGAACCCCAAGGCGTTGTACTCATATGGATAAACCCCATATCCTACAACTCCTATACATGATTCTTAATCTCTTGTAACTATGTTAGTTCTTTTCTATATGTTGAAATCGAAATATAATAATCTCCAATAATTAGCTCAATATTTAATTCCACATATCTCTCAGGTGGAATACCTATGTAGTATTTAATACACACATCTAGAAACCTGTCCAGTCTAAGTGTATCAGACTTCTTGCATCACACCTCTATCATAGAACAATAGACCTGAAACCTGTGATGTGATCAACCCAAGTTGTAGAGTAATTTTGCCTTCTCGGCCTACCGGGATATCCCATCAATCTGGAGAATGTAATGGTCACTATTAGGATATGTAAAAGACTCTATTATCTAGTAATAATCAATGTGGTCTTGGTATGTGACTAGACACTTCATACCATAAATTTGGTCAAATCCTTACATGTGAAGAATATAGAGATCCTAGAGAAAATGATTCTCACAGTTCTAAATTGAATATCCCCTCCCCAAATAGTTGTCTCGAGATCATAATCTCTACAATGTATCTATTTTCATAACCCTGTTTAAAAAAATCACCATAAGGCTCAAACCATTAACTTGTTTTTCTGATATAATGGGATTAGATTCATTAGAATCAAATATGGAACTAGGTAAAGAAGTTGAAATAGAAATAATTCCTCTAAATATCGATGATATAGACTTTCTATGTACAAGTATAGGCTTAATGGAAAGGAACTATTGTACCCCATTTCCCTGTGATGTATTCTAAATCCCAGAAGCTTCCCCATGCAGATTATAAGGAACTCTTTCTCTGAAGCCACATGTCCACTGCCTCTACCACCTTTTCCATTATTACTCCTTCTACCAAATTAATATGATGCTAAATACCCCAATACCACACTCTAGATATATCCCAATAATCCATCACTAACCAACTATTATGGGTTAATTTAGAACAAATATAGATGTCCCATCTTACTGCATCCTCTTCACTCCACTCTTTGACAAATATAATGTTTTCAAAAGATTCTAATCCAACCAAACTATTGTAAAAGAACATGGTTAACTTATTTTGTGGCTAAACCATCCCCCTAGATATATTTATTTTCACTAAACGTGGAGAAATAATCATAATGATGTATCCAACTATCTGAAGTCGTACCTCTTGACCATGATGAAGAAACCATATCTCATCCATTGGAATCATCCTTATTGTATCTCTCAGAACTGAGAGCCTGATTGACCACATCTAAAAACATGCTCAGTTTTAAGATAATATTACAAAATTTAATTTTACCCATAATTATATCCTAATATATATTTTATACATTTGCCTCATCTCAAGCTAATGATGGATCAAATACGTAAAAATCTATGAATATTCCATCATAGTCCATCAAACATAAATTCCTCATAGTCAATCCGATGAAGACAATTACTCTATCCTATCTCATTGTTTCTAGGGAAAAGGGCTCCAGAAACATCTCTTCATATTACTTCAATTCCATACTCTCCAAATCTCATTACTAGGTTAATATGTCCTAACATCACATATCCAAAACACATAATATAATGTTTACAAATTTTACTCTCTTATCAGCCCGAGTCTCCAAGTGGTACAGTTTAGTGTTCAAAGTCTCAACCATAAACTCAATCTCTTATAGGTCCAACCACTCTAGTAAAGTTCATAGGTTTATATATTTGAAACCCAATTGTAAGATTAGAAATTATTTTCCCAACATCCCTGGGATGCATTCCTTGAATTTCATAAATCAAAAAAATTTCTCTTTGAACAAATCCACTACTTCATCACCTGAAACTATAGGTTCCTTAAGATCCACTATGGGTGGAGAATCTATATCCATAAACTCCTATCATGCACCCAAGAAGAACCATCATTGATTAATATCTCTATAATTCGAAACACATGTATTAGGAATCATAACAAAACTTTATCACATTTATTCACATAGAAAATGGCATCATGTAAAAAGAATGCCTTTTACCAAATCCTCTCTACTCTATCAAAACTAAGGTGTTGTCACTACCCTCAACCATCCTACACTATGGTCTTAGTTTATTAGGGTACGAATGATCTCATTATTCTCATCCCATTTGAAAACCATTTATTAATATTTTTCATCATTTTATGGGTTTCAATTTCATATTAGGCATCATTTAAATTCAATCTCACAAACATGGAACAATAGATCAATTTCATAAACATAACCAAAACCATTTTCCAATGTGTTCCAAAAATGATTCTTATCACATAATAATCCAGAGATTCATGGATGATGCATCTAGAATAAACTAGTATTACATTCTTATCCATGCATAAATTCTCAACAATTTTGTAAAATTGTTATGACATCAATCAAAAAGTGTGTCACCCATGGTGAATTAATATTTAACTACAACAACAAACATCAATAACACCAATCCCACCCTATGTACAAGGGTTTTCCCCGATAAATGGATTTTAAAATACTATTCATGATATCATAACCAAGGACTGAATATCCATAATCTCTAGTCCACTATTCCCAAATCATAATATGGAAGATAAGATACAAAAAATGGGATCTCACACAACTTTGTAACATCATTTCCCAATTTCCATGCCCTAGTGCCCAAATACAGACTTCCACATAACCATATTCATTCCTCCTTATACACAAGTGACTATCGACTTGCAATGAGGTTATGATATAGCCATCACAGGGATTTAATACCCACTTTCATCAGAGTGATACACTAGAAGAAAATAAGAAATTATATATAAATAACATATAACCATAAATATTACCAATATCTCCTGATATCCTAGATTGATGTAAAATATAAAATCTAAATATGAATATTTTATTGGTAATATATGTGTAAAATTTATAAATTGAAATACAAAATAAAAACCATGATTACTGCCCAAGGAGGGTACCGAATTCTGTTTTTCCCTCCTCTGTGATACATCCGAATTCACCGATCTAACACTATGAAATTTCCCATAACGTATCCAAGAATAATGAAATCTATTTGGGTACCTCTCAGGAAGCCAAATTTGGGTTGGGGTGGAACTCAGTAGGCCACCATATATTTTTTCTAAAACAATATTCAATCAACAAAATTTTATGTAGTTGTATAAATAAATAAAATAATTCATAAGAATACAATTATGACATTAACAATTATTTATTTATTAACCACATAGAACCCCAGATTCCAAAGGACACCTAAACCATTATTTCTAATTCATTCCATTCCAGAGTCTAAACCATTTAACATTATTAATTCTCAATTCATTAAAAAATTAGTATTTAATCATCCAATTAATTTCAATTTATAATATGAATAATTTTAAGCATTTTCCAATGACAAAAATTTGGGTCTATGTCCCCATGTATAGGACCCCATGGACTTGGAAATAAGAATACCATGCCTGGTACATATTTACCACTACGTGCTTCAAAATCAAAAGACTATGTACTGCACATACATATCCCTACGAGCATTAGAAGTAGTACACTATTTTCCACACACATTATTTTCATTATGGGAATAAAAATTTGTATAACTTATCCCATACATATTTAAATCAATACATTCCTCAGAAGAAGTAGAAAATGTCCAGAACAAATTTATACCACAATAGTCATTATAAGTATCATACCATTTCTTACACATTTTCATGTCACTACGGGCTTTAGATGTAGGAAACCATGTCCTATACATATTCATATAATAACAAGCTTCATAAGCTCATACCATATTAGAGTCATATTAATATCTCATATATCACAACTATCATAATATCACATCAATCATGATTAATCAAAATTATATCTCTTATACAAATAAAGAATCACAATCTTCTATTAATTATTTAATGAATTTATTAATAAATGTCCATAAATTAATTCCACATATAATTTATCACATCAAATTTAGTTTAATTAGTCGAATAATTAATAAATAATATCTATCCCATTAATTAATTCTCCAAATAATTAATCACATTTTTTGTTAATTAATTCAAAAATTAAAGAAACCTATGATGTCACATTATTCATTCATCTACCAATTAATCAATTCATAATCGTAAAAATTTCAAATTAATTCAATAATTAACTAGTCTCAAATAACACTTCAACATTTTGATAATTAACAATGAAATTAACTATCCCTTATTCAGAAATTTAATACGTTGAAAATTGATTCATCAATTAAAGATAATAATTACAAATTTCAGTTATTCAATCAAAACCCAAATTTCTTAATTAAATAGTTTTCAACATTAATTTATTCTCTTTAGGAGTTATACTTAAAAAAAATAGATAGAAATTATACAATAATATATGATTAATTGAAAATAAAACTATAGGATTTGAATAATAGACCACCTAACATAACAAAATTATGAACAATCACCCAATGGAAATGCCCAAAATTTGTAGGAGTAACTATGTATAACATTATACAGAACTATAACAAAAATAAAGATTGAATATCTCATGATCTATCAAATATATATCTATATGTAAAATCCATATATAGATCCATAAAATATTTAAGATTTATTTTCATGATAGAGAATAACATCCCCATAATAAATAGAGAATAAAGTAGGAAGAATGAGAAAGTAACCAATGTGAGATCCTCATACCATCGGATGTGAAAATATACCATCTGATATTTGAACCATAATTAACAGAGGTTGAGGCATCTTGGAATATTTTAAAGAGGCTCCAATGTCCTTAAAGATGCATTAAGGGTTAATGGTTTCAATTTGGGATTAAAATTGGGGTTTTTGAATTTTTATTAAAATAATTTTTGTATTTATTTAATCTTGTACATTGTTTGATGGTCAGGGAAACATTGTTTCCCCTATATGTGAACATAAATATTTTGCCTTTCATAAAATTTTACTTGTTACACCTAATAGGGCATATAGTTTGGTGAAATATGTTTCAACCATGTAAGTAACCTCATTCATCGGTTGCATAATTTCTATGCATGGGGAATAAGATTAGGTAAAACTATGTGCAAACCATGCACTACCCTATTTCATCAAGTTTTCTCAACATTACTACCAAACACACCTCATATAAGAATGTAAAGGAAGCTTACACAATATAACTAAAAAATTTTACTTGTACATAATCCCAATAAAACTCGATTAATGGTCCCTATCGTAAATCAAAAAATATTAAATATTGGGGTTTTAAGTCAAAATATCACATTCAAATATTTTTTAGGGATTCATGAAGTATTAATTTTTCAATATTCATTGAAATTAAAATTTTACGGTTTAAATTGTCTATGGAATTCATTTATGTTGTCAAGATTTTCATTGGTGGATTCTTCGACATTAACTTCACATCAATGGATGTTTCTTGTTTTGTTTTCTCGACCATCTATATATTTTACAGAGTTTATGTGAGAATTACTTCATCTATAATATTATAGAAATAATATTAAAACATAAAAAAAATATCATTGATTTATAAAAAAGATATTTATAGACAAATTTTAGGGGGCTACAGGAATATTATTTGAAATCCTATATGGGTATCTAAGGAAAGGACTATAGATTTTTTCATTCGGATAAATCATTAATTTTACATTTTAGTGATGCATATATGTATATTTTTTATTTGATTTATAATAATACCAAATAATTGTGGGTGTAGGTTTTACATAATAATTGTATATAGAAAAATAAATTAATGTAGTAAAAAATAGTTTAATCTATTGGTACTCCTTCATTTAAGTAACACTTCTTATTACTATATAAAATATATTATAATCTCAATTATCCCTCGCAATCATTGATACAATCCATGATATCAAATAAAAAACCCTTATATTGTGTATATGATTGAGTTAAAACATTACACAATAATGTTATATAATTTGTTGAATATTTTTTGGATGAGGTTGTTTCCATAAAATCTATTTGAAACTAATAATACCAGGTCATGTATTCCTTAATAAAATCATAGTTGAGTAATTTGAATCCCACATATTGAAAAACCTAATCATTAATTCCCAACAATGTGATCATAATCAAATATGAGGAAGGTATAAATTTTGTGGTGGTTTACGCCGTGTGGTTTTATATAACAACCATGAATTACATTGAATTGAACATCGATAAATTTATTTGTGACAATGTTACAATAACCATCAATAAATAATTATTATGTTCATTTTCATGATAAAACACTACCAAATATTAATTTATTATTGATTTTATAACAAGTAATAACGTAACAAAATTTTCATACATTGTGGAAACATTTATCTCTAATGTATTGATTCTAATCAATAATTTTCTGGATGGAATTGCATCTTTTACTCCCCCATAACAAAACTGCCCGTTAGTATCCCAATATTAGATTTGGACTTCGAATGGACCAACATTATCTAGAAACATTAGCCCTTGTATTCTTCTACTCATGAATGATATATATTCCCAAATGCTTCTCCACTACTAAATCTCTTGTCATAACTCAATAAACCTACCAGTGAACACATGATGCTTCTAATGTTACATGTAATGATTTTTCTTCTCCTAGTTGTATTTATTTAGTTTTTTTACTTCTTCCATATCTATCAATAAGATAATTTTATATATAATGGTATTCTTATATTTAATACCTATCATTTGATGTTATACATTTTCTACATAAAAGATACCATATACCAATACCATTACTTTAGTATATAATTAGTTACCTTAATTTTTAAACATTTTAAAATAATAAATTAGTTTACTATATTTCATTTTTTCATCGATGGGTTTTAATTTTTTATCATGATTGAAATAATTTTTTTGGGTATGGTAGTTAAATGATAAAACATACATATTTATTCATTAGTGTAATTTTTTATTTTTTTATTGATTTTAAATATAAAATATAATTAATATTTTATATATATTATTAATTTATATTTTAATAATTTTATCTTATGGATGTTATATTAAAAAAATTATATTTTAAACATGAATTATTTTCAATAAACTATTTTATTTTTTTATAAATTTGTTACAAAATATTATAGGAATGTATATGATTTGTAGTAATTATTTCATAAAATAAACATAAATTTCAAGTGTTTTTTTGAGGCACTTTTTCAATTTTTAATTGAAATGAATTTTTGGATTGATGAATTAAATGTCAACATCCTACTTCTATTTTTAAATGATTTTTTAAATGAAATGAATTTTTAGAAAAAATCACATTGAAATTAGTTATTCATAGATATGTGTGAGGCATTATTAATGGAAAATTTGACAACACAAAATGTTCAAACACTATCAAGAATAATATTCATCTATATAATTCCTATTAGTAGATAATGCAACTATAAATATAATTTTTGATTATTTTAAATCTATTGCACCACACATAAAAATCCTAACAAGTAATTATATTATGTTATTTATTTTGTAGTGATTATTATATTGTGAAATTAAATTTGAAATAAATTTAATTTTTTGAAATTATAGGACAATTAGATCAATATTTCTATGAGGGGTCATAAAAATAATTAATATTTTCTATTATATTGAAATTTTATAGTATCATGTTATTAAATAAAATTGAAAATAATAAATGTAATTGATATTAGGGGTTTATCATGACGTTTCTTGTAAATCTAATATCCTTAAGTCATTTTATTTGATTAAAAAATATTAAAAAATATTCAGAATATATAATTTTTAGATTTATGATTTGCCTATGTAATTTATGTTATATTGTAGAAATTATTCAAACATAGTAGAAAGTAAAATATTTTATAAATTCAGATTAGAGTAACTATATAGTGATTCATGGTTAAATAAGCATGATACCATAAAAAGTCATTTAACAAAACAACCATGAATATTTTGAAATATATTCATCCAAAAACCAAATGAAAATTAATATTCACATCATCTATAACTATAGAGTAAATTATTTATACAATTATAGAAATCATTATTGGGAATTTTATTTATTATCCAAGATATTTAGCTATAAGGTAATCTTGTGATTCCATACATACAATTATTTACACAAACACATTGAATTTTCAATTTATATTTTACAATTATAGATTTAATACATACATGAATTTATGTACTAGTTATATAAGATTAATATTTTATTTAATCACATAAAATATTCCCCTAATGATGGGTATGAAATAATATTATTTCATTATTAAAATGATTATTCATATCATGCATATAGCTAAAAATAAAATCAGAGTATATGTTGAAACTCTTATATGACAATTATATGAGTTTTGGGAAAATGGTCTGTTTATATATGATTCATTAATTATAAATTAATGAAAATAAATTTTTCATTTATGTATACCATTTGTGAAATGCAATGATTTTGGAATATGTTTAGATACAATAATAACATCGCCTTAAAATTTTTCATTTTACCCATCCATTTCAAACCAAAAATGATGATTTATATTAGAGTAAGACTGTTTTTGCATCATTATCATTTCATTAATGTGTCTCACTATCTTTGATCTAAAAAACTTTGAATATTTTGAATAATAAATTTGAGTCCCCTAAAAATTGTTTTCTAGGTTTGAAATTTACACAAAATTATCAAATAATCCTATAGAATTGGGGAAATTCAATCAGTTTACCAATTCTGGAAAATCATTATGTACCACATCATAATGAATTGGATTATAAAAATGAAATAAAAAATTATATTTCCCAGTCATAATTATTAACACCTAAACATGTTATTCCTTAATCGTGATGTTATGGAAGTTGGGAAAAATGATTGTGACAACGAGTTTTTCTCAATAGATTATGAGTAGTAAAAAATAAAGGATCATATAATGGAAATAAATAATTATAAATAATAAATAAAAACAATGATCTATTGATGAATTAGAATGGGATATATCTAGTAGTAATGAAACTGTTTAAAAAATAGGAAGAAAATATATTCCTCTGAATACATGAAAATATTGATTAACCTAATGAATTTTTTAAAAATTAATCCTGATATATAATGATATAACATAATTTTTTATATGCAGTAAAAGGTCACGAGTCTAAAATTTTGATGAAACAACTTCTACCATTGTCATTTTATAACTATTTACCACAAAAATAATATCTATAATAATTTTATTTCATGTTTTTCACGTAACTCTCCTATAAAACAGTAAAACCCAGTTCACTTCAATAATTATAGGAAGGAATGATGACGAAATAATTCAACTATAAATGATATTTCCCCATAATTTATTACTATTATGATTCAAAATATAGTATATTTTGTCAATAATGATAATGTCGAAGGGCCCATAGACAATTGATATATTTATCCTCCATAGAATTATTATATATTTAATTTCTCTTCACAATTGATTTTTTTATTATACCATATCAGGTTTATTATTTATTTATTCATTAGTTAACATGGAATTTTTATGCCTTATTTGAAGAAAAAATATTATAAAAAAATTTCCACTATTAAATATTTCATTTAATAAAATTATCTTAGATTCTTTACAATGTATTTGGATGGGATTCGGAAAATATTCAATCATATTGGATGTTCTCAGGATAACTAAAATCAAATTTAATCCTTCAGTAAAAACAAACACTCTAATATTTTATCTTATAATAGGAAAAATATCATGATTTAAAATTAGTTATCTAAATTCCATATAATCATTATTAATTGTTATACTAAATATTAATATAATAGAACATTTTATAGTTGAATTGAAGAAACAAATAGGGATAAAATTTCATAGCCAAACAAAAAAGAGGAGAAAAACAAAAAAATTGTAAACTGATATTATAGATTGGTTTTCTTGTCCTGTATATTTATAATCAATTTCATATATATAATATATTGAAACTTATAATTTATAAATACTAATTTGATTATTTATTTCTATAGATCATGAAAATTTAAAATTGAGCAGATCTTCTAGATGATTTCATATTGTTACTTTGATGTCCTTTTGATGAAATATAGTATATTTTTGGACTCTAATATTAATGGATTATTTTTCCATAAATCTAATAATGTAAATGGATAAAAAAAAATAAATAATATAATTAAAAATAAAATCTTTTAGTTAGGATATTATTGAGTTTTTATTGAAAGTATGATATCAAAATAACATGGAAAATGTATTTTATTATTTGGAATAGATGATATTCAATATTCATAGTGGTATAAACAAATTATATAGTTTACTATTAATTTTTTTATTCAATCATGTTGAATTTAAATCAAATACATTATTTCAATGTTAACTTTAGAAAATTTTTTATTCAAATTTAATGTTTCTAAATAATATTCAGGTAAAAGTAAATTTTCCAATTAATGGTTAGTGGTAATATAATTTTGTTTATGCCTTTAAAGAGAATAAATTAACAGACTGATGGTAAATGTAATAAGAATTAAATTGACTTTTATATATAATGACAATTATATTTATATTAAAATATATTAGTGTTTGGATCATAAAATTTACATTTAAATACCCTTCTTTGATTGAAAAGTATTATATTAGTAAGATTAACTTTTATTATTTTATTTTATCATTCTTTTTTTGTATCTAGGTTAATTTATTTTATATTTTATGAAAAATTCCAATGAAAAAAAATGTTTTCAAACTGTAGTCTCTTTATAGAGTAAAATTTCATTTGCATGACATTGGTTACAATCCATACACCATCTGGGATGATACATGATTTTAAATTTATAATCCCATTAGATTTTGGGATACAAATGGAAATGGTTGTTGGTGCAACTAGTTAACCAATTGATGATCATCAATTGACTACACGTATTGTGTCTCCCATAACAACATGATTGTATTTATTGGTTTATATTATTAGTATTTATATCATTGTGAATATTATATTTATTTCATAGTTATACTAAATATTGAATATATTTTATTAAATATTACAAATAATCACTCAATATAAGAAAACATGGGAAAATAAAATATTTAGAAGTTGATGAATTTAAATGTTTTTTTAGTTTGAATGATTCTAAAGGTTTAAATAATTTTCATAATACACATATGATTATATTTTTTTATCATTTTGAATATGAATATCTGACCGTCCCAACCACAGATCATCATTGTTCAATTTTTCAAATAAACTGGTATAATGGGATCATACAATATAAAATATACCTTGATGAATATAAATACGGAATAAATATTTATGAATTTCATATTCTTATAAATTCTTTTATTATTATTGTTTTACCAATTCTTTTCATATATATAGGTTGTTTTCTATTTTTTCATGGATGATTCTCCTGTTTTTCAATGTACAATGAAATATTTAGATGAAAGGAAAAGAAATATTCCAATTACATAATATGGTGTGATTATAGTTATATCTCATTATGACACAAATAGACGTATGATAATGTTCTTATTAGGATACCATGAGAGTCATGGAAATATTTTGTTAATATTTTCTCTACTAATTAATAATTGGTGATTTTTAATTTGATATTAGAATTATATAAAATTATTAATAAAATATTTTTTTATTTATTGTTTATATTACACACCATAGTAATATGTCTCAAATTTTATAGAAATTTTAAAAAACCATTCGAATATAGGGATATAATTATAATCAAATAAAAATAGCATCAATGAATTTCACATGGTGTATATTTATTGTTGTTATATTTTTTAAATTATAGAATACTTCTATGATCAAAATGAGTTTATAATGATTTCATAATTATTAATGTTTTATTAATTCATATTGTCATTTGATGTTGGACCTCAGGATGGGTGGAAAATGATTTGGTTCGATGTAAAAAAAATAAAGTAGGAGTTACATGAATGTACTTCATTAGAGAAAAGAGTTAATATAATTTAACTATCAATTTGTAACTAATATCAATATCATATTATATTTTTCAATACATATATTAATATTAAGTAATCATAGGATAAAAATCTACCACAATCATCATCATTTTAAAAGTGTGATGTTATGTCTATTGTTTTGGGAAATGAGCATCTTATTCAAGTGGAGATGATGGGTTCATGACCATCCAATTCATGATTCTTTAATAGGTATCCAAAATTATTCAGGAAAATTCCTTACCATGTGTTGTGCCTTATTACTATTCAATATCTAGTATCATTGAAAAAATAATTATAATGGAGTCCAAAATACTGAACATGAGTCCCAGATGATATATATGGATGTGCTATATTCTGTAGTGGTGGTAACTTTGGTAGTGTTATTTTTGTTCACTACCTTTGGTATTCTTATTTAAATTACATTCCAGATAAAAAAAATCACAATTGGTAATGAAGGTTCTGTTTTTTATTTTATTAATATTTTTCATAATATAATGTATTTTATGTATTTAAATTAAATAATCTAATGAACCGAAGGATGGATATTGTCAAGAAAATGAGGGCAGTTTATGATGTCATGGAATCCAAACTGATAGATATGTTATCCTTAATTTTATTTGAGGTTTCGTATTTATTTTATTTTGTTGCCATTTATTATATATCATTGTTTGGTAATGTTGGGTCTTTTCCAATCCCATATGAGAGAAAATATATATTTATTAAGTAATTAAATTGTTTTTTTATTAATTTTTAATAAGGATAATTACATTCATTTTTCTCATTATAATTTTTTAATTATGAATTCCAAATCAATATTACATTAGAGGTTGAATAATATATATATATATATATATATATTAAATTTTTTTTTTAATATTAGAATATTAGACCTCCCAAAATTTCAGAAAACCAATAAGTTTAATATATATGATGTTTAAAAACATAGTTATGTACTCAAATACCACCACAATAGGATGTAACTTCTTTAGAGCCAACAAAAACATTCCCTATGGTTACAACGACTACTAAACCTAATGATATAATATAACAAATTTTACATTAATTTATTTTTTATCGATGAAAAAATTGTGGCTATTTAAATTATCACCAAATATTGGTTTATCTGATATCCCACCTACCTAAAACCCAAAATCGGTTCCCATACTAGTTATCTATTTTTTACCTACAAAACACCTTCAATTATACTAGAGGATAATAAATAGAGGTGGGGGTATGAATGTATACATTATAGAGACTATAACCTCTAGTTAGACATCCAGGAATAAGTAAAATAAAACCAAACCTAAAAACCATCTTATAGAGCATCAGAACTATAGTAGTTTCTATTAAATATATTCATCATAAGGAACCAAAATACCTGATTAATCAATTTGTGGGTATCCTATGTATAATGACAAATTAATAATAAAATAAATTATAAACATGACACAAAATTTGTCTTGAGTACTAGTCCAATCCAATCACCCACCACAATTCCTATCATGTCATAAAAAACAATAGTGTTGGTTCTTTTCCCAGTACAGGCCAATAACCGTTGAACAATAATATCTACTTTGGTACCAAAAAGTTTACTAAAAATTGTTTGAATAATTTTTTTGATTTCACCACTAACAATAACCCTAAAATAACCAAATTATATACCAAGGCCATGTAGCTGCACTGAAGAGAAATTTTTTTTATTACAATAATTAAAATTTTTCAAAATAAATTTAGAAAAAATTGTAAAACCCATAATCCTTTGATGAAACATTGAAATAATATATACCTTTTTTAGCTATATTTGTGTGTCTCTAAGAACATTTGTGGGATCATGATAACCATCTCTCACGAAGGGTTACATTCCCATCTCCAGATGATCCCATGTCATTTGGGAGTTATATGCACATCCCTGGGGGCCTAATAGCCACCTCTTGGCCAGATTATCCCATAATGTAACCATCAATTAAAAATAAAATAATATACAATGGTGGAAATTTTACTCTTGTTTTAATCATGAATAAACAATCCAACAATACACCTCAGGTCCAGATTAAACCCCAAATTAACCATGGATCGACAATACAAAATTCAATCAGGGGATAGATTCACCCTAGGTTTAACCATAAATAATTACCACCAAGGGCCTGATTCACCTTGATAACCTAACCTTTCAAAATAAAATATATAATTTATAAGATAGAACACATTACTAATGTCATAGCATTAATAAATTTTCATTTAAAAAAATTAATTAATGTACATACAATAAGGTGGTTGTCAATATATAATTCACAAATCATTTAAAATGATTAAACACAAATGGAAATTCTATTAAATGTAAACTTACGCTCACTTACATCTTTAATGATTTTCAAACATAATATTTCAATTATATTTCAGTA
Organism: Viscum album; assembly: GCA_963277665.1. Lineage (NCBI taxonomy): Eukaryota > Viridiplantae > Streptophyta > Magnoliopsida > Santalales > Viscaceae > Viscum > Viscum album. Next base: position 1,441,828,514 of record OY728151.1, on the reverse strand, counting down.
ATATTCATTCTAATTAAAGAGGAAAATTCTACTTTTCCATTTAGTATTATTATATCGCAGTAATTACCAGTTTACATTCATTACAAACTTTGCATAGTGAGGACACAACCCATATTAAAAGGTAATATCAAACAATATCATTAGTAATTTTCTTTTTGAACTACACATTTTTCTTATCGTTTTTAATTGTTCCACACCAAAATATTTAACAATCACCTATTCACCATTCAATCGTTAACTTTTAGTTAGTTCCACACAAAGATTTAATTCCATACTAATTATTAATGGCTTTGAAATTCAATTTCACCTCCACCGATGCAAATAACAGTGTCACATTTAACAATTTACCATAATTAATGAATTTATTAATATAAAAAAATTAGGGCCTGTTATGATCAACAGTCCATTCCTTTGGGGTTTTTTAAAAATTTAAATAAAATAAGATCCTAAAAAATTAAATAATTTAAAGGTCTTGACAAACATCTGGTTTATAACATGGAATATACTCTAAGCTATAGTCATAAGTGTTTTAAATTAGAAATTTAAATTTATAGAACCACTCTTTAAACATAATATATAAATTATACTGATTTTTGATGTAGTTAATGTGGATATACTTCATATACACTATAAAAAATAGTCAAATAAAATGGATTAATTGAAATCCCAAATGGATAATTTATACATAAGTACACTCGTCTTCTATGGGCATTTTATTTAGTATAAAATGAGATGAATAGAGAAATTATAGAGAATACCTAAAAATTAGGTATTATATATTTAATAATGGGAGCACTCACAATAGTGATAAGAATCAAGGAATGAAGCATTGGGTGGTAGGGAATTACCATCATATCTCTATATCAGCAGATATATGTGAAAATGTTCTATAGACTTTGGGAGGGGCATCTTAAACCATGAAGAATGTGGGGTTATTCCTAAAATATAAATACTAGATATGAATGAGGCCAATTATCAGGTTAATGTGATAAAGTTTCATGATGGAAATTTTTTAGTTCTTCAAATTTTAATAGTGTTGGTGGTGGATCGTAGGGTTTGAAAAAAAATTCACTAACCATGTCAAAATCATTATCTGAAATATTATATTTCTCATGGTTATGGTGCTTTAAATAGAAACCATGTGATCTAAATCAAAAAATTTCTATTGAAAATCCCCTCATTTCCCTAAAGAACCAGACGTGGGTTACAAACTATGAACATATCCATAACATGCCACATGGTTGAGGTGTACAGTTAAGAAGAATAAAGATCTACCAGTTTTCAAAGAGAAAATTTTTTTATATCGATATTTCAAAGAAATGTTCACATCTTTTTCTTCTTAGAAACTTCAATACTCTAAATTCCATGTATAAAATATCATTATATATGGGGTTTTTCATAAAATTATAGAGGAATATAAAACAAGAATGGGATAGGTGTTACCAACACCCCATCACAAAAGAACCTCATCCATGAGTTGTATCCCTAAGCATCAATGATATTTTTTAGGCATAAAACCATAAAATAGACACAACACCTTAGTTATGGTCCATTAGAACACCCCCAAAATTTTTAATCAATGTAATCCCAATCTTGGAGGAATCTATGAATGAACCAAATTATCTAACATCGCATATCATTGGTGAAGGAAAAGGCTACACTAGATCACTACCAACAATATATTTTCATTTGAAATCATATCCTTCAAACCATAACCAAATTACTCATGGAAACTGAGAAAACTCAGTCATAACATTGTACCATCATCCAAAAATCATGACTATTAAGAGAAAATTAAACAAAACTAAAACCCAAAAACTAACTCCCATACAAGATCTATTCCATAATAGTACAAATAAAAAATCTATATATTTCGTAAAATATCACGTCATAATAGAATAAAATGTGAATGAATAAATAAATCATAAAGAACTATAATTATATAAACATATAATATGCTACATGACAAAATCGATGTTACAATGATAGATTGTATAATTAGAAAGACAAGTTAAGAATTATACAGTAGTAAAAATAAACCAAAAACTGGTCCCCATTTCCATTATGGTCCCATCATTGAAGACCACTAATAGAATTATCATGAAAACTAGGTTTTTTTCGATTCCCGTTTTCAAACCCATATCATACAATAAATAGTTCCATTATGGGTACCCAACAACATCCACAATGGTTTGTGACTATAGGTCAATAAGAAACCACCAACGACAAACCTAAAAATAACTAGTAAATAAGACATTATCATGTAGTTGTGCTCAAGGAAATCAATTACAAACAATATAATTAATCATTTAGAGTTAATATAATAAAAATAATATAGAACTCTTGTTCCTATGAGGCCCCTAAGTAATTGTTCTTAATTTCTTCATATAGTGTCGAGGTGTATTTGATCTTGTCACTAGGATCATTCCAACCAACTCTAATTGAGGGTAATATACCAATACCATGAAATAAAAGTGGAATCAGTGGGTAATATACACATTTCTAGGGAACAAACATCAATGTGAATGGTAGATTCACCATAAATATAACCATACATCAACAGTCTATACATCTACGTAGCCTTCCAAATTCACCTCATCATTATCCATCAATCAAAAATAACATGGTCTACTTTGGGGGTGGGTTCACCTCAAGATTTACCATCATGAAAAAATCCATTAATGCACTCATAGGGATATATTCAAGCTAGGATCAAACATTGATAAAAAATCATTGTCACCATATGTGGTCTAGATTCACCATGGATGTGAAATCAATCACAACCTCTTGGGGCCGGATTAACCCTGATTCCCAATCATTTCAATATAAAAATAGAATGAAGAAAGCTACAATACATTCCAATGTCCCCAATATCCCCATGGCCATTGAAAACATCAAATATACTATATTTAACTTGTTTGGGATCAATAAATATTCCACAACACTTTTCATTGACCAAATTACTATTGGGTATTATTCCAAGGTAACACTTCCCATTTACATAGATAGTATATATTTTGACAATAGGTAATTTTATTTTTTATACTGGAATTTATCATTCAAATTCAAGATGTTAGTTCTATGTAATAGCTTATCATTTTAATATACCAAGATTTACTAAATTACATTCATTATATGGTTTTATTAGTATGTCCACAACACCCTTTATATGATTATACTGATCCTTAAATTAAATAACTATCTATCCAAAAAATATTTAAGAGCATACCATTTTCATTTCCATGACACCAAAAAAATTCCAAAACATTATTCACAATTCAAAGGGTACCATTTCAAAAGACCCAAACCAGGATTTAATTCCATCATATTTTTAAAGGGTTCAAAAATTTATTTTCCTAACCATATATTCAAATAATAGTATCTCATTAAACCATTTAACATAGTACACCATTTGACTAATTTAATCAACTGTAATGTTAGAGTTCAACTATTAGTAAATAAATTACAGTTATTCAAAAAAATTATAATGAAATGTCCATAAAGATGATAGCTAATTTCGTTTTATTTCCAACTTATAGGATTTCAACTAGTAATCACCATGTAACTGGGTTCAATGAAATATTTAACAAGACATTCAAGTAATCCAAAAAATTATTTCAACTTTAAATTTAAATTATTATTATTCAATGTGAAGCTGATGTGTCAATATAATGAACCTATTTTGAAAAATAGACATGGAATATGGGTTAATAGAATGGTCCACCTACCTTAGTTCTCAAGGAGTCCACCAATCAGAGACAATCCATTGTTTTTACATGAAATTAGAGATGTAGAGATTCTAAAATAAGGTATATAGATGGGAATTTTATATTTCATATAGGGAACACTCTTGATAGAATAGAGATATAGGTAATGATTCATGGGGAGGTTGATACTTAACAGAACCTCTCCATCACTTCTGATAGAAGCCTAAACATAATATGATTGTGGGTGGAGTGTCAAAACCCATATAAGATGGTGGTAGGAACATAAGGGGAAGATTAAAATCATGTGTGAGTTAAATTGTTAATCTGAAGAGTGTTTAGTATTATAATCCGTTCTTTTAAATTTTTACATTTTATATTCGAAAATGTTTTCATCGCCTTTCTTGAAAACTATGATCCAACCATGGAAAACATTCTATCTAATACCTTATATTCAAATTATTATGGATCATGACTTATAGAATATGCGAAAAACATATTAAATTACATTGAAATTTTTTATAGACATTCATATGGTATTTTATATGAGTTTTTTAAACTATTCAGTCATATATTTCCGGATGCCTGGTTGGGGTGTATGGATAGCACTATCTATGTAATAACTATGACCATAATTTATTAAATGAAAAAGAATTATTTCTAATCCCCAAACACTTGTTTCACTCAAAAATCCCTTCAATCCCATCAATAATAACATAAATAAATATCATAAATTGATTTTTACAAAAAAAAAATTAAAGAGGAATGTACCATAATAAGTTTGTGTTTTGTTATAGTTGTGGATGGGGTTTTTTTTAACTTCCACCAAAATATAATCATGTTTACATTATTCACAATCCCTAACATAGATGATTAAAAAATAATGTAAATAAAATAATATCAGTCCTAACAACCATTTATCACAACGTATCTTCGAAAACAATATAGAATCCATGTTGGGATCAGGAAACACATAACTATACAATCGATATAGTACCATCATATATAATGTGGGATGGTAGTGGAAATCAATATATTAAAAATTTAATAAGAAGATTGTAGTAACGTAATAAATGAAATCATGATGATCACTTATAATCTATCCACCCCAAATTATGATAAATCACCAATATGAATAATTTTTTAAGAAATTACTTTAAAATGTAATATTCTTTCAAGAACTAAGTGACACTCCCATTACTGATAAACCACTATTCATGGTTATTTCTCTATAGTTATATAGTATAAATATGGGAGATTATGAATAATACGTTTAAATGATGTGAAATAAAATATATACTATTTAATGGGGTTTCATAATGTTATTATCCATGTTATCATACATTATTTATATATATATATATAATTACATTGTTAAACAAGATCAATCAACCTAGTTGAGGAAAATGGTAGGGATTCCTCCTTCTGTGAATCACTACCAGGCTTCCTTCCTTCATTGTAATGTTATTGATGATAATACAATTCATTTCCCATATTCCATATTTTCATTAGATGTTTATTCATTATGAAATGTTTATTTATAATAAGTTTTATAATATTTTGTATGGTAAGGAACATAATAGTTTCTCCCATTATTCTTGTAATCCATGTGATTTTTATCTTCATCGGATAATTAGATATATGGGTGTGAATGCAGCTTGAACTAAACAACTTATTTATACATTATAGGATTAAATTTTTCAATGGATTTAAAAATAACTTGCATAAGATTCCAAAAAACCATATGTATCATATTTATGCTTTATTTCCTTATTATTTTGGTTCAATTTACACTAATATTTGTGTTTGTTAATATTATATGAGTATAATCACATTATATTTAGTCATATATATATATAGGTCAAGATAAGTATTTCCTCTGAAATTTAAATATATATATTACATTTCTATTATTTAATTTTACAAATCTACCCTCAATTCCATTAAATTTATCTTTAGGTCATGTGCCATTCTTCAAGTCATAGGAGAAAGGAAAATAAATTACCAATAATTAGTACAAGATGATATACTCATTAGTGTCCTATAATAATTTTTATTTAATATTATGTAAAAATATGATTTATATATAATTTTTATGGCTCAATAAAATCCATTTTATTCATAAATGGATAGTTCTTTATTGATTTAATTATACTACATTTCAGAGAATCAATTTAATCATTCATGAGCTTTAAAAACTATATATGAATCCAAGGATTATCGTTTATGTCATTTTAAAATCATTATATATCAATTTTACTATTATTATGAAATCAAATAAGAAAATTTTATTTCATAATTAATCTTTTAAAATATATATTAATAAAGAAATAAATAATTTGGGTCATATTTTGTAATAAAATATAAATTAAAAATTACAAAAACCTTAAAAATTAAAATTTATCATAATAATAGTGTATATATGACTAATGGATTAGAAAATAAACCTCTATAAATTATGTTCTCAATTACTCCCGATCATTTATATTTTTGAACTTCATAGAAAATAAGTGATAATGAAATCATGAACAAATTGGATACTAATGTCCATTTTAGTATCAAGAGAAAAAATTCCAAACATTTCAACAAAAATAATCCTCACTATTATAATAGATCCTATATAATATTAATTTCATTATTTCTATTATTTATTATTATTGTTTCTTCACCATTCAGTATATAAAATTGAACACTCACACTTACCATTACTGAAATTTTTCCCTTATCAGTCAAAATACATTAATAAAATTTATTATTATTCTAATGATCACCAATACATCACCATAGGATTTCTAAATTTATTATATCTACCTATGTAATTCTTAATTTTTTCTATATTTATTCCTTTTAGGGATATTTTTAATTTAATTTTTAGTGGTTAATATATAAAAAATTTTATAATGAGGTCACCATTGTTTTAAAATAATACAAAAAAGATTTGACACATATTCCTATAGTATGAATATAACTCAGTCAATCCAATTACATTTACTTCTTCCAAAAACGTCCCATTTGACATGGAGGATAAAAAATATCAGGAATGTTGATATAAGAATCTTTTATACTCATTGTTATTTTTATTTTTTTATAGGTCAATTCTTTTTATTTTAATGTAGAAATAGTAGGAATATTGGTTTCTAAAAATATAGTGATATATACTTCATAATAAATGATTGACCACAAAAAAACATTCAAATATAAAAATTCACCTCCTCTAAAGACAATTAACATCCCTTACCTCATTTTTTTAACAAAATCGTTAAAAAATTACTTGATGGTGTTGTTGAGGATATATCACTTATAATGTTGAAACATAATGTGCAGTTCAAGGATATTTCGATATTTCAAATAATATTTATAAGTAATTTATGGATAAAAAGTTATTTATATTTTGAATGTGATTTTAAAAATTAGAATATGATGATTTTTCCTAGTTTATGAATTATTAAAAATGATGTATTATTATAATAATAAATATTATATTTTCCATTACATGGATCATATTCTATTAAGAAATTGTGAGATGTAGTAATATGTTAAAAAATATTTTCAAGTGTCCAAGATTTATAAAATATTACATTGGGTTCATTTTGGGGAATGTGAATCCATATTTAGGGAAACTCAAAATCTTTTTTAAAATATAAAACAATAAATAATAAAATCTATTATGAATCATATAATGTTTGATTATTGAAATCAATCCATAAAATTTAATATTAGTATTAACCTATATGGTTGTAGTTATTATATTGATATCAATTTTTTTATTTTCCCTAATATATATAACTCTAAAAAACTACATAGAAACACATAATAATAATAATGAGGTGATACAAAACAAAATTTTATTCATTAATACAAATATTAAAAGTCCTTGAAGTTTTAATCAAATAATATTATAGTTATTATATGCATTTAATTGATGTATGAAACCCTCATAATTATCAAATGGAATCCTATGCCAATTACATTCCCCTTGGGTTTTCTAAATATTTTAATAAACAAATAAAACATTTTAAAATAATTATAAAAAATCCTTGAAACTAATAGGTAATGGATATAATCATATATCATCCCCCAAGTGATGACTTATATTAACAATATATATATATATATATATTCTATTATAGTTTTCCCCTATATGATATATAATATATTTTATGTTATATCAACCATTATATCCTCTTCCTATGTGTTCTTATAAACCCATTATAAATTTTCTAGGCCCTTTAAATATGAATTCTTAATTTCCAACCCATTGGAAATGAAAAATAACAATAATGGAGGGGTTAGGAAAAGATGATTTTCCAATTATTTCACTATATAGGTAGAAATGTCTTCAAATATTTTTTTTATCACAAAATGTGAGGAGATCCGATTCATTTTATTCAGTATATATTTTAACTATTTTAAAACAATTAATACCAAATACATCATTAGTATTAGCAGGAATCTGAATTTGATCCAAAATTATTTCATCTAATATTCCACATATAATTTGGAATCATTATAATAATCATTCGGGCCATGAATGAAATTAGGTAAATCCTTATTTTTATTTATGTAATAAATTAGTAGAAAACTAGATATAACAAATATATAAATAAAATAAATGTATAATAAATGTATGTACCTCATTTTTCACATTATTTGGAACCTTTTCAACAAGAAAATATTGTTTTATATCATCCTTTAGTCCCTCATTAGCTGATGTAGTTACTAATCCAAAAACATAAACCTCATAAATGTTTTATTGCATATTGTTCGCCATCACTCTTCAACTCAATCCAATAACTATGTGAGTCTTCAATGATAAAATTAGGAAAACTGTTGATAAATTGTGAATTTATATAATAATATTAAAAATACCTCTTGATTGAAATAAAAACATATATTATATCACTAGATATCTTATCATCCATTAATAGTTTTTTATATTTGTGAGTTTTCATGGTTCATAGTGAGAAATTTTTTCTCCTTCAATCTCCATTTTTTCCCTTCTACACCTTCAAAATAAGAAATATAAAATCATTTTGTTCTCTTGAGTTTCCTCTTTCATAATGGTTGTATGATCATGTTATTAATGGACATTGTCTATTTATTTATCAAGTATGGGTTATATATAATTTTTATGATTTCAATGAAATGTTTCCTTTAATTCATTATCGACTATATTTATTCTCTAATCCCTTATTACTAGGACTCCCATTACTCACAAAAAAACATATTCATAGAATTGGTAGTACATAGTAAAATAAAATAAAATAAAAACTAAAACAAATTACTTACTTAATATATGAATATGAACAAATGGATAATTTATTTTATCCCCATCACTTGTAATAATTTCTTATATATTTCTTGTTGTCAGGATTTTAAAGTATCATTTTAAATATTTTTTTAAAATTAGGTACATGGTAGTAGATTTTTCACATTGGGGATAACTATAAATATATGTTATACTATAACATATTCATGATTCAATGTTTTTTATTATTATTGCAATTAAAAACTGGTGGGGTTCGTTATAAGGTGGAATGAAATAACCCAATCAAATTTAATTTAGTAATAAATTAGTGGAATCTTCTCCTGATCTGTGGTTGGATAACCAACATATCATATTATATCCGAAAATTATAAACTCATTCTTTCACTCATAATTTATAAGAGAACCAAATTACACATATCCAACACACATGTATTGAGTTTATTATTTACATAAAACCACTACATTAGAAATTATTTTTTTAATGCTATGTAAATTATAGAGTAACATAGAAATACTTAATAAGGTCACAAAACCCAACCCCCGCTATATTAGAAACATTTAATTGATTGAAGTGAATCCCGTGTAACTAAAAATATTATATATGCATTCAATTTGTGTTCTCATAATCACAATATACGTCACTATAAATTCCAATCCATCCTAGAATATATGATAATGATTACATTGATAGAATTATGATATTTTAAATTTTTAGTTAATCACATAGTGGTAAATAAATGAAATCATGATTATAACACATATACCATCAACACTAATTTTATATAAATAAAATTTATGTGTAATAAAATAATATATATCATTAAATCTTAATTCCCTTTTATAAACTGATGGACCCAAACTTTTATATGAACACCCCATCATGATTATTTCACAATTGATTTATAGATAAATGTTGGGAGAGCACAAATAAAACATTGAATTATATAAATTAAAAATATACACTATTCTTGGGGTTTAGAAATATTATTATCTTAGGGATCCTCGATTATTTATTTTTAACATAAAATTGACTAAAAAATATGATTATTACACATGGAAGTGTGACATTATTGAGTTTTTATACATAATAGGATCATCCAATATTCCTTATTTTTATATAATGTTTTGTTAATTCATGGTTCTTGGTTACTTTAATCACAATATCACATCTATATTAATTTACTTCAATAATGAAGTTTATTTTCATTATTTTCCTAATTTGGTAATGTTGGAAACATGTGGGATTCTACCATCGTGCATGCTGAATAAATGTATTTCATCCATATTGTGGACTAAAATCTATATTTATATAGGTTCCCAACCTATTTCTCACTATATTATAGTATTTGATCTCATTTCAACATGGATAAAAAAATCATTAGTATAAGTAATTGAAATTATTAGATATCAAGTTGATGTAGATGATTATTCCTACATGTGATTCATTAACTATTACATGGATATTGGGTAATAATATGTGACTTCTATTATTTTATGTTTAATATTTTGTTGATTATCCAATCTACCCATATCAACATTAAATTATATATATATTAACTATGTTTTATTATTATGTATCATACTGGAATTCCAATTATTTATACAAATGGTCCGGAATAGTTCTTCTGTTTTGAGTTAATGAAAAATATTAAATGTATTAGCATTGTTGGTTGATTTATTCATACAATTCCTTTTAGAATAATTGTTTAATCCTATATAGTCAAGATAATTCTTTATTAATATAACATAGCTCATTAAAATTTATATTATTCTTATATGTCAACAGTTATATTAGATTATATAGAGACAAAGATTCAATTTTATCGTGTGTCTATTTTACAAAATCAAAATTACTCTTACATAGAATATTAAAAATATTTTCCCAAATTGCATCAATCACCATTAACCAATAAAAAGATCAAAATAATTTAAAATTTTGTGATTCATCATTTTAAACATATAATTATAATGAATCAAATATTATCCATATATTATTCCACTTTTATAATAGACTCCAAAGTGATCCCAAAATAAATTTTGAAAATAAATGAAAATTTATTGCTCAAATGTTGATGATGTAAAAAATCAATTAGATATAAAAATATAGAAAAAATTGATTTGGATACTAGAAGGATTATATAATTTGATAACTCAAAATTTTCCCATGATTTTATTAATTTAAATATATACTTTTTTCTTATCGGATCATTGGTTTTATATTAAAATATATTCTCTATATATTTGAAATATTTTCAAACTCTATTTTACACATAAGAAACTCGTTTTTATTTTTTTATTTAATGATTAAGTTAAATGATGTTATGAGTCATTTTTCATGTTGATCAAATCTAATGAAATGAAAAATAACTATGTAAAGATATAATTGTAAGCATCATACCATTAGACTTGATTATCAAATTTTCATTGTGATGAAAGTTAGTTTGATTGATTTATGTAATAAGGGGTGTTAATCTCATACTCAAAATTATGAGATATTATTATATTGATATAGAATTAAGTAAGTCATTTTAATTTGATGTTTTGTAGTCCTAAAAATTTAAATTCTTAGTAATGATATTACTTTATTCGATAAGATGTAGTTCTTATAGATCATGTGCACTAACCAAATTGTAGTGCATAATAAAAACATTAAATTACTTTAATATATGTTTGAATACAAGATTGGTTTTAAGACATATATATAGTAATGAATAAATTATTGATTAATTTTTATTAACTGATGAGTGGGAAAAAATAAAAAATTACCAACCATTCTATAAATATATGTTGTAATACATAGTTAATGTCATAAAAAAATTTGAGTTTGAGAAAATATTTAAATTTAATAATATTATTGTTTATGTGGATAAGGAGGGGTTTAAAACCATGGTTTTAAAAAACAATTATGTTTTGAATAATATTTTTATTTCCATCATAATTTTTTATATTATAATTAGATTATAAAGTAATAACTATGATCATATATATTATATGTTAATTTTTTACAATGGTCAGTGGTGTGAAATTTGTGTTTACAATAAGAAAAATATATTAGATTTCATTTTTTTATTCTAGTGAAAATAAGCATAAGGAAAAGTGATATCCCCACAGTCGTAATCAAGCTTTGGTCAATTGGTTTTTCTTTATTATTAATTTTTTTCATTTGTTGTTGGCTCGGTTATTTTATGAGTTTTCAATATTAATCTTTTTTGATTTTATAGAGCTCTCTAGATTAGTTAATGATGGAAAACCCCCTTAATGAGATTCAAAATCCCCCACCCATGATTGATGTTCATTTACATCCTCCAGAATCATTTGGATATGTATTAATGGTGGATGGTGTTTTATTTAATATATCAATACATGACCATTTTCATGATGGTTTAGGTGACTCATCTACTTCAATATTTTATAGGATTTTTGTCACATATTCTTATGGTGATTGTATTTTTTGTATCATTCTATTCGTGGAAATACCTACCCATAAACCTAACGAATGATAGTTGTTATTTTAGAGATGTAATAGTTTGTCTCCATTAAAGTCATACTATTTATTTGATTCCATTGCCTTAGTTATTTATTTTTATATTTCATTAATCTTCTATAGTTGGAGATATTTAGGAATATATATTGTTATTTGTTTCCAAAATATAATTCTTTCATTTGGTCCTCAGATTGATTTTTATTCCTGAAATCTTGATGGGATTTGGATATATATTCTGACACTATATGATTTTTTTGAAAACACACATATTATATGATTCGGACCAACCTCCAGAATATTTTATATGTTTTTTCTTTTTCTTGGATTTGACATACTTATCTTGTGTTTCATATCAGTGATCTATTATGGTTTTTTCTAGTATTTCTTTATGAATATGAAATTTATTATTTATTTTGTTTTAGTTAATTGTGTGAATGTCTCCCTTTTTACCATCATTTGATAAAGCTATTAATTTATATATAATATAGTTGATTTTTATTTTTTATTCACATATATAAATATTACTGTAGTTAGATGATTATAATGGAGGATTCATGAGTGGGGTGTGAAAATGATGATAATGAAAATTACATTTTTAGTTGATTAAGATAATTTTATACAGTGTTTATCTTTCATATTACCCATTCCCTATTTAGGGAAGATGATGTTTTTGTTTCTCTTAGAGATAACATATAGTAATGAGATCCTGGTGTCACTCAGTGTAACTCTTCACAAGTACTATAGATTTTTTTATTGTCATCCAGATATAAGTATGTTCATTTATTTTTACACTACTATAAACATATATGGATTTTAAATTTGGAAATGTATTTAATTGAATCTAGGTTTTGAGTTATAATGTGATTCCGATGATGATATTGATATCATGTGAATAATTAAAAATATTAAATATATTATGCCAAGTGTGAATAGATTTTTATAAATAATACAATAATTCATTAATGAATTATTTTAAGATAATTATGAGATAATCATTAAATAAGGAATGTGGGTTTTATAATCACATTGACTTAATGTTTTTCAACTTCAGTTATTTTTTGAAATTTCAATAACATAAAAAATAAAAAAAAATTAAGTAGTATGTTGTTTATTTAAAAATTATGAAATAATCCTCACTTTTAAAATTATAGTTAAGGAGATTACCTTGTCTTGGCTAAATAACGCTATTGATTGATAGATTATCCCTTAGAGGAGTATTCTTGGGAGAATGAAAACAGATCATGGTGCAGTAACAAGTGTTTCAATTGAGTTCATGGACCTGAGTAATGAAATTAACATGGAACTATTCTTCTTCATTACTAAATCCAAACAAGAGTTATTGAATTTATTTTATTTTGATTAATATCGTCTTTTTTTATAAAATTTTTAATATTATTAAATATATATATTAATTAATTACCAATAATTTTTTTTTGAGTTGTTGGATTTTTATCCTTATATTTTGATTTGATGATATTTGATTATTTCTCTCCATTCATCATTCTAATGGAAATAAATTTAAACCAATCACAAAAATTGACGACGCATATTTGTACTTCTTGTTTTTATTCTTTCCCCCTATTATTCAATCAATAATCATTAATAATTTAACTAGAAATAAATTTGGTAAATACATATTGAACTATAATTTCACAATCATTATTAGGCACAATATATCATTAACATTGGATGATTTTTTGGACTATTGGCTTCATTGATGTGAGATTATGGATAAGTAATATTGAAGATAGATCATGACATGATCAGTGTACTTACAAAATGTGTTGGAAATTTGAATATGGAGTGGAGAAACATGACGAATTCCTAAACTGATTTTATAGATTTATATCATATTCTAGAAAAGAAGAAAGCACAGTCAACCCAAAACTACAATTGAAGGTGATAATCATGGATGAACTGTAAGTAAATGATACATCAGAGGGATATTTTGAAGAACAAAATTCTTTTGAAGTATCCTAATGACATGTCATGTATTTTACATAACCCAGACAATGTAGTCCCACAATGAAATGTCTAGGGTGTCAATGTGGAGTAAAATATCACACGTGGCATTATTAATCGACATTTAGTATGAATCAACCCCATCCATGTTAGTATGAAATGTTATTATGCACCTCAGAATCCTTGTGTAGTTACACTCCATGTGGATCAGACCAAAATAGATGTATACAATTGGGAATGTATTTTCCTATAACATGTGTATATAATGAAGAGTCCATGTGGCCTAACCCGTATTGTATGGTGGGTAACACAATATGTACATATGATGTTATAGGGAATACGAAGATAGAAAAAGAAGTTCCTTCCTAGTCCATACACATCATTTGATGTGAATTAAATCTCACAGAATATAAAAATATCACAGACATAACCATTGATCAAGATCATGCATGATATACAAGCATACAGTCTATAGTAAAAAAATATAGACCATAAAATACATAATTTTCTGGACTGGACTCTATAAAATATGTATACCTAGGAACAAGAAATTTATTAATAGAAATACATGTACTATTACAATGAGATAAGGGTTGTTCCAGGCATTGTAACACTTTTTGTGTAACCATACACAATATGTCTTGTAATCATTAAATGGGTGACTTGGTCCCTCAATCTTCTATATTCTTGTATTCTGTGATATTGGATGAGTTCCCTTAAACTATTTATATATTCTCATATTTCTCTCAGATAAATTCCCTAATACCGTCCCAATCAAGGTGCTGTGAGGCATTACATCTTGGTAATATGATGACATCCCTTATATTAGATTAATCATTCAATGATCAAAATAATCACTCTCAAATGCCCTAGGTGGGAACACCTATAATTCTAAGCATCACATGATGGTGTTTTATGAATATTCATAACTAAAAAGTAAGGGTGTATGGTCTCTTATAAGGTGGGTTTCTCAAATATATATTCCTATATAACCCAAGGGACTGGGGGTGATCCCCAACATAAGTATCAAATATTTTTTCTTCTAATGTGGTGTGGTCCAATAAAAATGTATATTTTTCAATTACTCTCAGTTTCTATTGTTCATCTTTATAAAACGACCTAGAGGGTGTGATATCTCAATGTTGTGTGTCATATATGTTTTCAGACTCGATGAGTGAGACCTTTCAGAATAGTGCTTGTAGGGATGGTCATGCTCTTGGTGTGAGTTATCCTGAATGATTGTTACCTTTTAGAATTTAGTAGAATCATAGGATTACATTAAGGTCATGACCAAACCATGATACATAGGGTCTATCATTAAAATATCTAGGTTTCTGATATAAAATTTTATCTCTAATATCCTAATTGAGGGGAATATTTTGTAATTACCAGAATACTCTCATTACACGTTATGATTTGTGGTTTTATGGTTCCTTATGGGTGTGTTTACACTAACCAATTCATGAGTTATACATAGACAAGTTGAGACATATGATGTTAAAATTCATTTACCTAAACTTCTTGGTACACCTATAACTGGTGGTGCATAATTTGATACCAGTTCTGCTGGACTGACCATCAATAGATTTGAGGGTTTTTTTGGTTATCGTTCCTCTAATATTTAATCAGTTGGTATCTGTTTTATTTTTAGTGTTTTAGTAATAAATCATTTGAATATATTGTAATATTTCTTTTTACTTTGATGTAGGATATAAGATATTCATCCATTTATTGTATGTATCATTTACCATTATACATTATACATGTGTATGGATATTTTTTCATTTGTTCATCTTCTTTTTGTAAAGTACTTCATTGGGTGTGATGTTATTAATTGGTATTAGTTATTTTCCCCTAGATTTTGGAGGTGGGATTTGGTTTTCATTCAAGGCTTACCCCATGATAGGAGGGCCTTGGCTGGTTCATTCATGATAGATTTGTATCGAAGGAGTTCAAATTAGTACTAGTGTTTGGAAATTTTCTAGGTGTGAAATTGGTTTGGTAACATGGTAAATATTGTAAATGTCTTTTGAGTTTTTATTTTAGGCTAGGGAACCGTGTTTTATTTTGGAAAATGAACATTTAATTCACCAGGACTCTGATAACCTACATTTATACTCCACATAAGTAGTTACATTTTGAAGATAACCCTTCAGTTGATTCTCCATTTAGGGATGGTTTGTGGAATTGTTTCCTTCTTTGATTCAACTACATTGATATGATCTTTTGACTGCCATGTGTCTAATAAATAAATTGATTCTACCACAATGGAATCCATCCCGGAGTCTATAATTGGATTGTGGTTATTATCCACCTAGCTATAATGATTCAGTTTTTGGGCCAATGTATGAAGTAGTATATATTAATTGATTTAGATTGATGTATCCAAAATTTATATATAATACTGATTGTACACTAATGATTTTGGTGTAATATCATCCATTAAGTAGAGATGTTGTTGGTTTAGTGTTACTAGAAGTTGACTCCCTATTGTTCAATGAAAATTATGATTTTTTGATATAGTGATTGTGTATGGTTCATGTTGAACTAAACCCACTTCTCGGATGGTAGAGTGTTATAACAAGCCTATGGTGTGAATTTATCACTGATATAGGATGTCACTAGATGGTGGTCCCTGTGGTGAGGCTATTGTAGGACAATAAAGAGAATTGGTAGATCCCTATCTTTCATAATTTTTATATTTTTTTGGGAATGGAAAGAAGATAGATGCTTCCCCTATTGAGACCTTTTATTGTGATGTTATCCAAAACAAGATGGGTGACTTAGGGCCACCCAAAGACGATATTGTCGAGTTATGAAAGAGGAGTTCCTTTGAATTCTATGGTTGTGTTCCTTCGGATGTGAAAACATATTAGGGGGATCCCATGTTGCAGTGAATAAGTGGAAAAGGGAAATGGTGGATTCATGTCATGGATATTGGGTCCCTAAGGATTTTAATGTGGTCTGAGTTTTGACATGTGTCTTATCAAATCCTGATGTTATTTTGGTACATATTCGTATTTCAAAATTTCCTGAACATATCCCCATAATAAGGCATAAGGATTCTCATAAATCATTTTATCTTAAACACTATGTTGGGGGATCCATCAAATAGGGTAGAAGATCACACACTTTTACAAGTAGTCTCTCCAAACAGAAGGAGTTAGATATTATCTTTGAAACCTTTTATAGTAGTATAGAGATTCTATGATTCTTTCATCAGTATGAATTGTTATCCTTCTGTCTATACCCATAAAACTATTACTAGTTGGTGTTCTAGTGCACCTAATGGGATGGAATCTTCCTTTAATTATTGAGAAGGATCCCTTCGATGGGAAAGATAATCTCATATTTGGTAAGATAAGTATGACTTCTTATCAGATAGAAAGTATGACCCGTAGAGTAGTGGTCATTAGGGGATTTTAGTTCCTTTTTTATTGAAGGTAAATGATGATTTTTTCACAATATACATTCAATTATTATCTCCAAATCGTAAAATTTCTACAGTATTGATGCCAATAATGGATAGCCTGATATCTAGGATGGCATATCTGAAGACCCTATGTGGTTGCGATAGATGAATATGTGGTTGTAGAATTTGTAATAAAAAATTATTTTTTATAATGATTATGATCCACCAGTTATCGTAGTATGTTTCTCATATGATATGGATTATTTATCAAGGTTACTAATGGTTTAAGATCAATTGAACTGGGTGACATGAGAATTATAATCAACCCCTATGAATCTATGACTTCTTCGTCCAGTGGATATGAGAGATGTGTCTCTAGTAGTTTGACAATATATAGATCTGTCACTATCTCTATGTTTAATAGTTGAATACATCAAGGGTATATTCCAATAGACTCTACGGATTCATTGAGTTCTCAGTGATAAAATTTTCCATGATGAATGCCCGCACAATGTCTTTCTGGATTTATAAACCAGATAATATAACACACATTCGATCATTTTTTGGTAGTTTTCTTCAATGACATCATTTTCACATAGTATTATAAGTGGATTATGTGATACACTTTCTGACAGTATTAGATGTGCTTATTTAATGACATATTTCTCAGTTTATCTTAATGTAACAGTTTACATTCATGAGGTCTACTTGATTGGATATATACTCTGAAGCATGGGAGATATAGTGGAGTTAGAAATGGAAGAGGTATTCTGAGCATGGATTTCCCTCATGAGAGTGTTTATTGTATGAGATAATTAAAATAATGATTTCCATCCTCCATTGTGGACTGAGGAGACATAGAAATTAAAATATTGATGAGGACCCACATGGATGAGGATTGTGAATCATACCACCAATAGATGGTTGTCTCTCCTTCACTTAATTATAATTTAAATGAGGTGCATCTTGGGAATATTAGTTATGTTATCCTGTCTGACATAATGTCCACATTGCAGGTTCTTGATATATTTTCTGATGGTGTGGAGTAATCCATCTCAATTAGAAATGTGTGGTGACAGTATTCATCATTTTATAGGTGGTGTTTTTAATTTTTAATGTTTATCCATTTTAGTAAATATTGGAGAGGTGAGATTATATAGCGATCCATTATCATGGGTTTTGGTTTCTAATCATAGAGCAGAACCTTGTTGAATTAAACTATGTATGTATCTTCTATCTATTGGTGGAGGTTGAGCTTCCTAAATAGAATTGAATATCGGATGGTATATTTTTGGTTCGCATGAATGGAATATTATGTTCAGTTAGATTTTAAGACACTATCAAGTTTATTTCATACAGAGTCACCATGCTGGACCACTTACTAACCTCTTGATGTCAGAACATAGTAGATTGTTTGGGTTTCATGTGTGTGAAGATAGTTTTCCATCTATATGGAATTCCCTTGAATTTGTTCGACTATTGTTTTCCTATAACATCGTGATTATGTAGATGATACAATAAAAATTAGGGACTTAGTTTAATTTTATAATATTTATTATAACATAGATTAATGGACATGTAATGTTGGATGATCATGTTCTAGGGGTCATGCTTCATTTTTTAGAGATATTTTTTTACCATTTATTGGAGGATAAACTACCATAATTGGACATTTATTTTTACAACATTTATAAGTCCACCATCAGTGTGGCACTCTTTAGTATATGAATTGGGGACCCTAAAATTCACCACATTTATTTTCAGAGCTAGTGGAGTCAATATTAATTATACCAGATTCGGTATGACTGATCGTTGTAAAAATATTATGTTCTTCCATAGATGGGTGAGGATCCCCCAAAGATGATAGAGGTACCTTTCAGAATAAGAGATGTAATCTCATCATCTATTTCATGAATTTGGATGAGGCAACTACATATATCCCATATTCATATGACATTTTCTTAGGTACCACATTGGATTATAGATGTTGTATACTGCTTATCCCTATAACTATCATCAGATATAGTGCATGATGTATTATTCATTCTAAAGAAGATGTGACATTTTCACAACTCAAATATTCATTTCAATGTGATGAGATTGAAATTATGGGTCTATTATTTTTTTCAATAATCCTAATGGTAATTTAGAACTGATAGGAGAAGATTACTTATCGAAATGTGTTTCAATTGGGTGTTTGTTTCCTGCTATCACTAGAACATTGAAGAGATATCATAATGTTTTTAAACACTATTAAAACTCAATATCATCACATGTGAGTATCTAATTTCCTTTCAAGATAAAATTACTTGAATTATGGGAAAATTTAATGAATATATTTTTTAACTCCATTCTATTAAATATTTAATGGAATATTTTCATAGTTATATACTATGTTCGAATAGAATTTTAGGGCTCGTACATCCTCATTGAGTTTATAGTAAAAATATATAATATATTACACCACACAAGGTTACTTTTTTGGAACTAATGGAATTATTATTTAATGATTCATTGGATGGAAATCCGAATACATAAAATCAAATAATAAGGTTTGTTTTCCCTTAGTTCTGATATAAATTTTTTTCGACACCAATTGTTTTGTTAAAAAAATGTCACTTATGAAAATAAAAAATTTATTTATTTTCATATTTGTTTTATTTCAAAATGTTGTTTCCTAATAGTCTATCAAAAAATCCCCATTCTATAAAATACATATGGTAAACTATGTAAACATAGAGATTGTGATTGGTATAATTGGATGACAATGTGTTTTAGAATGAAATCAGATTAGGGTTTAGTCTTCATTGTCTCAAAAGAGTTCAAACATCTAGCCAATGATAGTGATGTTGAATCATTATTCATCATTGATTAATCCACACCTATGGTATGTCATTTCTTCTTTTAAAGTGATACTATATTTTTATACTCTATGTTTTAGTTGAATGCTGTCTTAATGAAGATGTAGTTTTATCCATGGATTTTTAATTGATTATCTTTCATTATTTCCAATCATTCAATATTTTTATGAAATTGGATTATGGTAATCCAAAACATGGGTTTATATTCATTCTTCATGTTCATGTTTTGTGTATTTATCCAACTATTCATCAAACATTTGTCACTAGTTTTTCTTTATTTGGTACTTTCACTAATACCCATTGAATGTTAAATGGAAAATCAATTTTGGTATAATAGATAGATACCCTGCAATTGATTTCTATATTTTTGTAAATATCGACATTCAATGATGGATATAGGTAATCAGAGGGGGATTGGGATCAAATCAATATTAATAATACATAATTTCATAATGAAAGAGTAGCATGGATTTAAATTTCTCATTACAAATTTGATTTTATGGAAAGAATTAGAGTACCAGTGCAGGGGAAATATAGAAAAACATTATATGTGATTCATGGAGAGAATCTCGGGGAACCTTGGGATTGATGAGGCATGGTATAAACCTTGTGATGAAGTCATAATATTGGAAAAAGAGATAACATTTGGGATTTATTCAAAGAACACACACTGTTTAGTCCACTATGTGTGGAATCATGGCTTTCTGCATATAATTAATTATTACATGCCATGTGGTGAGTTCCAAAGCCTTGTGACCCTTAATTGGCCTTCTAAACATTTATATGGTGAACATTTCCATGAATTCACAAGGATTTAATAACATGTGTATCATAATACAGGTCCTAAATCAATTGTATGATGTATCGATGTGTACATGGATTACATCCTTTTGAGGCTATGTGTCCCCACACAGTATCTATGTCATGGAACAAACATTATACAGATAATGATACATGGTCCTGGGAAGAGTGTGAATGTTCCACACCAACCAATCCTCTAAATGTCGTCTGATGTGAGGTCACACTTTTTACATAAGAAAGTATTCAAACATTGTTATTGTATATGGGAACACCTTCTATATAATGCCATATTCCATAGTAAAGGTGATAAAACGGGTGGAACACTAACTCCCAAACTATCCTCTCACACCCTGTGATTCTCTAGGGACATTCCATTTATATTTTGAAATTCATGATGTGTGACAATGATACATATAATGTTCTAGTATTTATGATAGATACCATGTAACCCTATAAGAAAATTATCTACTCTAAAAATGGATAGTGAGATCATGTTGTCTTCTTTGTTCTTATCTATTGGGAGATTCAGTGAGATCTATCGATCCATTTAAACAAAGAAATTATTCCCATTAGTATGATCTCATGGGCCATAAACATTTATGTACTCTGAGGATATAAATCATGGGCCTTGGATGTAATCCCATCTCCATGAATAGGCTTGGATAGAATTATAAAATCACTCTAGGAGACTTGGAGTGTGATCCTCTTTAACTATCATCATTCATATGTCATGTTTTCAGAATCATCATGATAAATATATATATATATATGCACATAATCCCCTATATTTCAGTTCATTCTAGATAGTGTCTAGAACAACATATGGTCTTTGTAGTGATCCACTATTGGAGTATAAACATCTACATTCATCTGAGGAGTTTTAGTCAGATCGATAGTTTATCATAGATGATCGAACCCAGTTTCCGTGGTGATTATTCACTTCTATACATGATGTGTGTGATCTCTCTAATGATTTTCATCAATATAATTTGTCCCAATGAGTGATACCTTTAATATTAATTGCATGAATAATAGAAAAGATCATGTATTATGTTCCCATGGATGAGTGTGACTTTTGAGACTATAAATGATTTTTAGGCCACTAGTGACATCGTGACCTCACTCTGAGACTTTGTTTCTATGTTCATAATATCATTCTTCTTATTATATATTATTTTTCTTATATCATAATTGGAATTAATTCATGGTTATGATCATACTAATCTCTTAAATTATTAATTTTTTTATATTGTGCTATCTTACATAGATTAGTCATACTCATCCAAAATGGGATCTGATCGCACACACCATATTTTTTATATATGAAATTATTTTCATTGGACTCAATGGTGGGGAAAAGGGAATGATTCCTATATGGAGGTTATTTATGATATAAGGACCATAGTTCAATCTTTGAGTTTCATTCGGGTAGCTACCCTTGTATTTTCTGTAGTTCGGTATCTTTTATAGTTTCACATGGCTTATATTTTTCCAAATTCTATTTTTTGAAATCTGATGTAGGATAGATTCTATGCCGAAATATAATATATGTGTTTAGTAACTTTCTGCATTATAATAGTGGTTGAAAATACATTTTTGACTGTAGGAACATTTTTCCTAGGCCTCATAATTGATTGATATTCCAACATGGTACTAGGTATTATCCCCTAGCCTATTAGAGGAATACATGGGGTTTCATTCAAATATTACCAATGGTCGTGCGAGGATTGATGGGAAAAGTCTTGAAATTTAGGTACAATATGCTATATATAGCCACGATGGTAGCATCTAGGGGATCATAATAGGTTAATCATATAGTGTGGGAGTTCAAATGGTAATGTTTTTTATCTCATATATTACATTTCATTCTATTTCATGTTATTATTATTGTTATTTTTACTTTAGGTCCCATTCTACTATCAATGTTTGGCAATTCTACTTATTCATTACTAACTATTTTGGTTGGACCAAAACATATTATCTTGAGTTTGGCGTCATTGTTTCACATAAATATTATTGGCTATTGGTATTATTGATGTTGACTGAGAGAGTTTTTGTAAGGTTTAATGTTTATGGTGTGTTGTTGTTCATGTACACTATAATGTGAAATAAGGTTAAACTTGTCCAAAAAACCTTCAATATAAACCACATTTATTGCTGTTAAATTAATATAACCCTTAAATTAAAAACTTTTTATTCTTAAAATTGGGTTTTCTTATGAATACTTTCTTTTTTTAATTCATGAATAAGTAACTAAAATATTTTCTTCAAGCATACATTATAATAAATTTATTCCAATTTTTTTTAATAATTTTCACTTATAGAATTTTATGATATAATTTTAGTGACTAATATGTTGGTGGGAATGGTTTCATGATTGGAAATTTATCATTGGTATGCCTTGTGTATTTTCCCTTATGCATGATTATTGACACTTATATCTGCAGTTTTTATTGTACATTAAAAGTATAAAGAATATTTTCTGTCTATTTGAAAATTTATTCCTCGATGAACATATTATTTTTGTTTTGGGATTATATAGAATAGTATTTAAATATGATTTTAATATTCAATATGTTATATAGATGTGTATTTTTTCATCATAATTATATTGGTCCAATGATAAGGGTTTTATATATATCTCATGAGGTATATTGCTACATCAAAATATTAATTAGGTGAATAGTGTATATTTTTGTTGTGTAATTTTTTTAAATTATTTTCATGAAATATTAAGTATGTGAAATGGGTTGTATTTTTATTTTGAACATGTATTATGTTATTGAACTGAAAAATAAACCCTCTGAAAAGGGATATGAAAAAAATAGTTGGTTGTTTGTTTTACTTTATGACTTATTTTATGATTTTGTATTTATTGACAAAAATTTATGATGAAGGAGTGGTGTTCAAAAAATGAATAAAGACACAATATTATTAAATAAACAATATTTTTATAAGAATACTAATAAAGAATTTGTAATATTGGATAAATATATAAAATAAAAATACTGTATTTGAGTCCTTTATTATAAATTTTTTTAATTCAAATCATAAATTATTACTAATGTAATGGAAAAGTTATTGATAATGTTGTAATTTGATGATGATTGATTAAGGGCTTTAAAAAGTGTTTTCTCTAATTGGATATTGATGGACATATTTAATTATATTAACTCCCTTGATCAGATGAATGGTGTTTGAATATGTTCAATTTATGTACTATGATTATGGATGTCAATAGAAACATTTACCCATATGTTCCATATTTTAGGGTGTTAAACATTTAATAGATAAATATGAATTTCATTAGAGGTTTTTCTAGAAGGATGTAGTAGAATAAAATTTCATTAATATTTATCTGTTTGTTGTATTCTTCATACAAAATACTTTATTAATGATTTACTTTGTGGAAAGAATCAAATGAACTATTGAACACGAAACATTATTTATTTCTAAAGGATGGATACCTCCACAACTATACATGGTGATGATGGCTACGTGATTGAAATAGAGTGATGTGATGTTGGTTCGTAAGTCCACATATTCTTCCATGGATATTATCTATATTTCAGTATATCCCTCGATGATTTTAATCATGTTAATTGAACTCATTCTCAGTTCCCAAAAGAGGTAGAAACCTATTAATTACAGTGATTATATTTCAATAAGGTAGCTACATGTGATAGGATTAGATGGTATCATTGGGAATGTATGCTTGCAATTTGATGTTTGGATTTTTATCCTAAAATGTAATTTTATTTTTATGTTGATGGAATCTGATGTGTGAGGAATCATAGGTGCAGAACCAAAGGAACCTGTATTGGACGTGTGGTAGTTTTCACCAATGGGGTGTAATACATCCTTTAGTTTTTGTCTCTAGAATACAATTTTATTGTATGGGGTAAATATTTGGGATGAGATCACATGATTATGATCTTATGGGGATATGTATTTTAGGGTTTTAGCATCATTTAGGGATGGGTAAGTCAAAAATTTAATTTCTTGTGGGGATAGGTATTTCATAAGATTAATGTGTCGTAGGGGATGGTTGGTCACATGTTTAATGTCCTATAGTTATAGGTAGGTCACTAGATTAACATCTATAAGTGTTTTAGTTAGTTCATATGTTTATGATCATATTGTGATAGGTATTTCACATATTTAACATCTTTTTCATACTGGTTTCTATGTTGAATGTTTCATACTTGTAAAAGATCACACATACACACATTCACCTACTAGGGATGAAGAAATTGATATTTAATATTGATGTTGATGGGTCAATGTCGATCCTCAAGGATGTTCCCAGAGCGTGGGTGGATTTCAAAAAGATGAAACTCATAGAGTCATATTATGTTCCCTTTTAATAGATAAGGATAAATGTATGCATTGTTTTATGAAAAATTTTAGGTTTGGTAACTAGAATGATCAATATAGTTTAACATCATTTAGTAAGGATTATCACATCATAGAAGGAGCAACACAATTAGAAACAGTGGTGAATATTTATAAGACCATGGTGATATTTTTTTGTTGTATCCACTTTTTAATGGCTTCATCATTGGTGTCATGGATTCATCACGGGTGTTTGGAATTTTATCCCTAGTGTGTGGATTTAATCAATTGTGAGGGAGGATGATATCATCCAATTATAGTCAGACACAGGTCATCATATTTTCATAAAATCTAGTATTTAGTGTGGGGTCATCCCATACTAGTTATAGATTGGGAATATTCATTTCACGAAATAGGTTAAGGCTATATCATTTCTTTATTTATTGAGGGTGTTTTCATTTATTTTAACATTATATTACTTGCATGTGGGGATATGTAGTTTTACATAATCTCTCTTCTACATTGAACTCGTGCACACCTAGGAAGAATATATCCATTTAATAGACCAGGGTACAAAACTATACATCATCAAAGGGAATGTCGAGTGATTCCCATTGATGATTCCATCATTGCGGATTATTTGTATACTCATCGGTCTTATTTGGTGGTGAAACGTAATAAAATATTTCATGATTAAGTGGGAAATGTGGGTACCCAAATATTGATGATAAAAATTTAAAATAAAAATTGTAAAATATAATACCATCTTTTGGGCATGTATGTCTACTGCTTAGGCATCATTGGGTTGGGAATTGTTTATACACAACCTTGGTATAGTGGAATGCTTGGGTACCAATATTATGGTTACTCTTCTTTGGAGATACAGGAATTAAGTATTAATTCTTACGATCAATAGGTGATAAATTCTCTAAGTCCATGATTGCATAAAATATGATGGACATAAGGGTTGATGATACTAGTCATGTATAAGTTCGAGGAAAGGGTGAAAAGGGCTTGAGTGGGTATAAGGAACCTATGAACTAAAAAAATTGGAATGTGTGATCTTTGAATGTATGAACCACTGAGTGTCTATTGGATGGGTTTTAATAAGGTTTTGGGATTTGAGAAATCTATTGTATTCTCAATGGGTAGAGGAATCACAAAGGAGGGACCTTTGTAAAACTTGATGGATCCACCATGGGTTAATGTATATGTTCCCGTTGGGAATGATTCATAAAGGATAATTATCATGTGGATCCGCATCTTCCAATAAGGGATGAATTATATTATGAAGACCATGTCATTACAAAAATTAATCTCTACAATGGTCCATTTTTTTTCAAGAAACCATTATAGGTGGTTACATGACAGAGTTATTCATGTGGAAATCCATCTCCCCATTTTCTATTGAAGGCAGAATTTTATTAAATTTAGAGCCTTTTTTAGAAGTCCAACAGTCATGTCCTTATTTAATGAGTGATGAATAAAGGTATATATAAGCACCATGGAGGTTTATAGATTTATTTCATTAAAGATAACTCCACTAATTTTAGATAAACACTTGCGGTGACTTGTGATTTTGTCAATGTGGAAATACGTTTCACATATGATACAACTTCGATCAACACCCCAATTCATGTACCTAAACAAGTAATGAACTGTTAAAAATTGAATTTTAGTCTATGAACGTATAATTTTCAAAACATGTATCTAAAATTTTCCAAATTTATGATGATTTCAACCAAAATTGTCGAACCTACGACTGATCGATGGAGGTAGAGGGTTAGAATATTTATGGTTGGGAGATATTTACAATGAAATTAGATTATGAAACTCTTCTTGAATTGTTTATGTTGTAAAATTATATACATATGTTACTAAATATGATTCCATTATATGGATTTTGGCTGAGGGATGATTTTTTTCATCCCTACTATAGATTAAGATGGTCCCACTTTCTAGTTTATATGTTTTCACAAGCACTATAAATAGAAAAAATCTTCAAAGTTCATTGTGTGAAAGTATAATAATACCATTACACACATTATGTGTTTAAACATGTAAATAACATGAATAAATAATCAATTATTATAAATAAATCACCTACTCACTACAAAATCATCATGACAGTGGTCATGTTAGACAATCTCCAATGATTGATATGGGAGTGGTTTATACCCCATGTAAAACATTTCACAGTTGTGTAAGATTCATTCACTAGGTATGATAGTACATCGATTATTTTTAGGAAGATATAATGTGGGTGGGAATATATACTATATAATGGAACTAAAAATTACTTGTTTGCAGCTATTTGGAAATTATGTCGAAGATTCTGAGTAAGTGGCCACTAAGGAAAAAATTTTATTTAAACAATTCGGATGTTTTAATCACCCTATGGGACCTCAAATAAATTTATATGTTACCTATTATATTGTAGATTCATGTTTACTTCCTCCAGAATTTTTCTTTTAGTTATGATTTAGTTCTATTATCATTTGTATCAAGGACATTATTGCTTCTAGTGGATAGAAGGAAGAGTAGAATCCATTGATGGTGGATGTACCTATCAAGAATTGGTTTATCGATTTTGGGAATAAAAATTGATTAATATGATACTAGGATAGCTTCAATGTTTTTTGAAGGAATCATAGTGGGTAAAGGAGAACTCCTACAATAGTATTCTAGATGAGAGGTAGTGGTTCATGTGGGGGAATATCATGAATATTGAGGCCCCTGGGGCCAGATTGGAGACATTCCTAATGGATCTTATTAGCAAGTGGATGATTCTAGTCCATAATGAAAACAAGGGGGTGCATCCAAGAATATTTATTGTTGTATTAGTGAGGTCTACAGGGTACCACCTCAATTTGGAAGAGATTATGCTCACTGAATTATATATGTTTTTTTGGAAAATCATCAAGATGAAGGAATATAAATTTGTGTACATCTCAATCACAATATATTAATGGGGGTTATGTATTCTTAATACAAATATCCCCACACGTAACAATTTCACGACCTTAAATGCTGAACATAGATGATATTTTTCCACTTTTGATGTATCTAGTTGTCTTGTAAGGAAGGATCAAAATACAGGACCACTTAATTACCTACAGACTCCACCACCTATTAATAATAATTATAGAATAATACATAGGGGTAGTTGAGAAGAGGTCATTCCACCATGAAATTAGATGAATGGAGCTAGGGGATATATTGGAATTCAATGTAATTTGTGAACCATAATCTCCATATTATTTTTTCGACATATTCCATGTTCCGTTATAGGATCATCACAAGGGTATAAACCAATGAGAATATTGAATTACACCAAATAGTCCATAGTATGATATTTTAAGTATTTCTGTGGAGATATGATATGAAGAGGAATTAGTTGTCTATACAAAAAAATCATATAGTCTATTCCATGACAACACGCATAGCAAGTAAAGTGTATAACCTAGGGATATGCTAAATGACTTTTTTTTTGTGGTCTATGGGTTACGGTCCCCAAATCCACAAGGATGGGTGTATACGACAGTATCCAAGGAATGTAATGGTGAATAAATTGGGTTATTGGTGAGTAAATAAGATTGAGATACATCATTATCCAAAGGAGGAGTTGCACCATGCCTAGAAATTATAGTAAATAAGTATCGAGGGAAATTTGGACCATCATGAATTGTTTATAGGGAATAATCTGGGGATCCAGGGAAGTAATTGTGCCACCCTAATATTATAAGTGAATCTTCCTTCCCCAATGCATGAGAGATATAAGGATTATATAGAAAAATATAATCCGTCTTTGTGTTAAATATTTATCATAATGTTGAGAAGAAAATAAATCATAGTCTAGAATATAAACATGTAAGCTTAAACACTCCCATGGTTGAGGTGGTTCAATATCACATGATTATGATTGGCCTGTTCTACTCTCCTGGCATTGTGGATCTGTTAACCAGTTGGGTGAAGGTATTGTTGGGTATATCTTACCCACAGTATCATCTTTCATTTCAAATGGTTGTACATGAATCCATCAAATATGGGGGTTTCATAAAGGAATGCTATGGGATTTATTTATATATGGACGTCCAAATGATGTGATTGAATGTTTTTTATCTAATAAGTTTTTTGGTTTTGTATTACCTAAACTACTACTAAACATCATTCATTATTTTCTAACTCACTTTATAAATTTGAATTAATAATCAATCAACAAGGAAGGTTCATATTATAATGAATCTATGTTGGTGTAAAAGTTGGTATGATCGATTATGAGGGTGAGAACTTGGTCCCATTCTTATGTTCTTATTAGAGATGAACAACTATCTGTTATTGACATGGTTCAGGTTCCTGTGGATTTTAGATCTTATCCCCATAAGATATATGATTAATCCTGTATTATATTTTTTATTATTTCACTTAAAATTATGATAACATGTTTGTATCCATTATATTTATCCATTTCACTAGGTTAATGTGAATCTCGCTAATAGTTGAGGAATCATCTCAGGGTGAAATATAATCTAAGGAGTAACTTCCATTTAATAGCATTGACATGATATAGGAAAATTACAATACATATATGATTATATCATTTTACTATCTTTTTTACCCTCCACATGTTGAGTCCTAATGACCTTATTCATTAATGGATGTGAAAACTAGGTTGAGGATCCATCCACTAGTTCTAATTCCTCTAATAAAGGTGCATGTAGGTATGGAAGTGAAGGTAGATGATGTATCCTCAGTGAGTTTGACTGAGGTTATTCCCCTAGTGGTAGTGGTTGAGGATGTTGCAGATGATAATTCTCTTATAGATATTCCATCAGATATGGTGGCTGAAATGGTGACCTCAATAGGGGTGGCGTAGGATACAGGGACAACTAATTATATATAAGCATTTTTGGTATAGATAATTGACAAAGAAGATATGGGAGATTCATTTAAAGAAAATTATCTTATATATGTGGACCACAAGCCAAATATGATGATTAATATGGATGATCCCATGATATATCTATTTGAATACTTCCCCTAATATGATCAAACATCACCTAATCACTGTGAGGATTTCAGATCTAACATGGTCGAGTTCAACTAGATAGTCTAGTGTAGAATGTGTAGGAGTGTGGGTGACAACATTGAATACACACTATGGGATACCATGATAAGAAGAATGTGGCCTCTATTAAGTAAGCTCATACACCAATCTATATTGTTTTAGAATCTCTTGGTCTTAATTATATTTCCCAAGGCCTCCTTGATTAATGTGTAAGAGTAGAGTGGAAGTAGATTTGTGTCACCTGGTATGAAGAGATGTCTAATTTATCAAAGGCACTCTAGGAGGCCAAGGAGGATATCACTCAGCAGTAGGGGTAAAATATTCAATATGAGGTCATCATTGATTTCTTGGGAGAGACAAAAAACCAACTAAAAAAATGGATTTTAGTAACCAATGCCAAAGAAGATGCGGTAAAATCCATGGAAGGGGGTGTAGGACTGTAAACTATAGAATGATGATTTTGGATGAAAGGTTTACCCTATCGGTGTGAGAGAATTAGTGGATAAAGCTACCTGGTAATAAGAACATATTTATACACATTCATGGATTGGAAAGATGCAGTGATTAATTTATATGGGTGATCCTCATAGGGTTTCTTTTTATATAAGTAATTTTTGGAATATAACATGAGGATGTTTTAAAAAAACTATTGATTTTTCTTAATATAATACTCTAAATTATTTCATATTCTATTATACTGATCATACAAATTAGGCAAACAACAAAAAAAATACACAAGAAAGGATGACTCATTATCGGTATTAGAAGTATGAAAAAAGTAGGAGCTTTCTTACTTATATGAGGGATTTAGATATAGGTAGAATACTTGAGTTCAATGATATCCAATGACCATAAATAGTGTCATGATTAAGAGAACCATGATTAGAGAGTTGGACTAGAAACAACTGACATTCCATCCCAACATGTTTATGTGCATGAATGTGATAATTCCTAGGGCATTGGATTTTACCAAAACAAATTGGAATATTGGGGAAATTAGTTGAGACATCCATTATTTAAACACAACTCATGGTAGAAAATTTATGACGATGGCTAGATATGATTAAAAGATAGGTTCCTTACATTTCCAAGGATAATTACACACAAGTAAATGTCAACAATTTCCCATGTTTGAAACATAGGGACATGAAAAATGTTTTTATTGATCGTTTTTTGTGTGTGAAAAAGATTATAGTATAGGTTATCTGGTTGGAAGAAATTCCAATTTTGTGATGTTCTATTCTACTATGGGGGAAGTGGGGATCCAAATCAATTTTGATGTGGAACATAGGGTGACTGATGGAATTTTTAGATGGATCTAACCACTCTTATGATCATGAATCCATGGTTCTGAGCACATTCTATTATGATATAGGACATAGAAGAATCCATAAATACCTTTTATAGTAGAGGGTCATATGGGATTCCATGGGATAGTTGAAGATATCATATGATGTGTTAGGTGGATGACATTGTAGGAGGGAAACATGGACACTTCGTAAAGGGGGAAATATATTTTATATTTTTTCATCATGAAATGTTGACTGAGAGTGGGAAATTTATCCTCTTGTGGCTAGGACATGAAACATTAAATTTTTAGTTTTATGACAAGGACATGGTTTTTTCAGTTTATGTTTTTATTATATTAACCTTGTTTCCACATAGTGTATTTCCATATGGTTGGGATGTGTTTATTACATTTTATTTGTGTGTGGTCATGAAATGTGAATCGACATGAATGGGGGAATGAGTTACGTTTTGACATTATTTTTTCCTAAACTAGTGGGATTAGTGGGAACAAAAATTATTTTTATGAAGACAAAATTGGTTACAACATTATTTTTACAACGTTATTTATTCCCTCATCACTACTAAATTTTCATAGTTCCTTGGTGTGAACAAATTAAAAAATTTCTTTAGTTAAGCCCATGCGTTTTCAATATGATAGATGTTTTTTCCTCTAGGATTGGGAAATTTAGGTTCATGAATATTGAACTGATGATTCTAGTATAAGGACACACTGGTTGGAAAAAAAATTGGAAAGGATGTAATCTCATGAAATCTATGATTGAAACATGAAATGTCGGTGACTGATGGGCATGTAATGATTGTTTACCATATTTGAAACAAGGATCCCACAACATCACTAGTAATAGATGGGGTGAAAATTCAAGGGATTAGCCGTTGATATTATTTTATCCCTTGGATATATATACTATCATTGGTGATCATTCAAGCAATATTCCCATGATTGAAGTGAGAATGTGTGTCCATGCACCATTTCCATTGGGAGGGATGTTCAGATCGAGAGGTTGATATGGATTCATGTCTAAGGAATCCAAAAGTGAAATTTGATGTGTCGAATGTATTAGGTTTTGTTAAATGATTGTTGTGTATACCATTATGCACCCAAAGGAATTGGATGAGGGTATTGGTATGAAAATATTATCCTAGATCTAAGTTAAAATTCCTTGGATGTATTTGGTGGTGGGTATATTCCCAATGTATATGATCTAGGAATATCAATGAATCCCATCGGACAATGAATCAATAAACATATAGTTTTGGTATGGTATGTGGTAATAATACAATTCTAGATGGGTTTTACCCTCTCTGGAAAGGTATTGGGCTATCATACTCTTTTACATCGTTCGATGGGGATGTAGAATATACTATTTAATATATTGTCGTAAGGATGTTGAAATTGCACATTATATTCATTTTATATGGGAATAAATTATTTCTATATTCATAAGGTTACCATCACATGAATATTCACATGAGGTATCATTTTTCATTATATGAGGTAACCATTATTTATTATACATGGAACTAAATGTGTATTTCATGGGGTATGATTATGGTTTGATGTCATGTTCTAGGACAATGTTTGAGGGTCTTACACATTGAGCTTCCCAGCATGTTGGGTAATAGCGATGTTGTAACCCATACAGTATATATAGGTATGTGATTTTGTCATAAACATAAAATGAATGACCATTTTATTTTAAAGACATTGATACTAATCTCTTGATGGGGATGTGAATTTTTGGCATCAACCGATGAAAATAAGTTTTGGAGTCACTATATTTCTCACTAAATTATGAATCAATCTAGATGTTATTGTGGAATATAACATGATAGGAAAATAATTAAGGGATTAATGGGAATCAATATGATGAGGAACCATTCGTTATATAATTTTATTTCTTCTTAAAATAGACATGAACACTTCAATTTAATGTCTTATGATGAGGATACTAGATAATATCATATTAATCGTAGAATTCATCCCATGTTTTTTTCAAAAAATGTATGAATATAGATTAACATCATTAGTTGAGGAGATTGTTATTGTTCATCAAAAAAAATTATATGAGGCATATCTTGATTTTTACACGTGGTAAAAATATATTAAAACAGATTTTTATAAGGACATTAATTTCGGCATCTCACATTTTATAATTATGGAATATCATGTTTATCAAATAGGGTATGGATATTGTTTATGGTCAAGTCTGGAGGATGTTTTATTTTTCCATCTAACGTTTTTAATATGAGCCTTAGTATGTTTGTCACATAGGGTATGGATACATTGTAATATCATTTAAAATGAAAATTATTTTTTTTCATCTCACAGTTTTCATATGAGTCATGATGTATTTTTCACAAATGTAATGGTTATGGATTTATTTTTTATGTTGATGATGTTGGTCTGGGTCACCTGATATTTTTTATATCATATATATCATTCTGTTCAAGCACGGTAATGTTGTATCATATTATCATATACCTAAGATGTCGGTTAGGGTCATCTATAATATTCCATTTTAGACATCATGTTCTTGTTACACAGTGTAAAGCCTAAATTTACATTCTTCTGGTGATAATGTTTTTCTTGTATTTCATATTATTATAATAATGTTTTAGGGCCTTCTCGTTAAAAGATGTAAAACCTGAACTATGGGGCACATGAAATTTATAAATTGTTGGATTTGGGTTTTTTGGTGGTGTGATGAACTCTCCATAAATGGTGATCAATAGGTAATAAATATTATATTATATATTATGAATGACACAAGAACCTTCTCATTTAGGTTATGGATTAAATAACTATTTTCACTAGGTAATTGATCTTAAGAGATGTAGAAACATATAATCATTATGTAAGATTCATAGGAATTACTTTTTGTTGAACAATCATGAAATGTATTTATGGTGCTTTATATTTTTTGATGCACCTTGAGTCTGTTTTCATCAATGTCATCTAACTCAACTAGTTAGACATCCTAGATGATTTGTAGTATCATTAAATCATAAACTGACTTATAGGGTAATTTTATATGATCCTCTATAGGTAATACTACATATAATATATACATCATGATGTATGGGGTTTCTTGTGTAAAATTAAAATTTTTCCTCATTTACGCCCATAGATAATTGAGGAGAAAATCATGAGAAAATACTCATAATTGACCCTACAATTTTTTAAGTTTTTAGATATGATTTTTTAAACATCAAATTCTTGTGAATTTCATGATCATGATAGTGGTAATTATGGTTGGGAAGGATGTTTTACATGGATTACAACTTCATCAGATTGGTTGAATGCATTTTGGTGTCCTTTTCTATGAAAATTGATTGAAGGCTCCCAAAAATGAGTATGGTGTAACAGTAAAAAACAAGATCAATTATATATTCATGACCACTTTGAGGAGGAAAACCACATTACAATGAAATAATATGTTAGTGGTATCAAAACAGATCTGGATGGGTAGTATTTTGTTGTTGAGTAGGGGCCCACAACATGGATCACTCATACTATGGGAGTCTAGTTGTACTATATTTTATAGACCAGATATAATGGTTTATACACAATTATGGAATGTATATACCATGAATGGAACCTCCTGGATATCACAATATAGTCTTAAACAATGGTGTGGCGAAAGATTCCAAATCAATAAATCTTGTTAGAGAGATTCAAACCTACTTGATGGGATCTACAACTCCCATTATGGACTTCCTGCATGACAAGGGGTATTTCTTTTACTAGGATTCAACAAAGGAGGATTCAATCATATCTAAATCTATAGAGAGATTTTTTGATTAGAAATCACTTGATGGTGATCTACACAGCACACTGATATATTTTCTCATGATAATCTTATTCGATAAGGATAGTTGCATGCTCAAGATACTCGATTAATGGATATATCTAATTGGGGGGCTTCTTCTATGTACATGTAATCTTGGGTCCCTACCTTAGATGTGTTATAATCTTGAAGGTATACCTATTTCTAATTATGGTAAAATGTTACTTGGATATGACTCTATAATGTGAGAAACTAATAAATGGGTGATACTAAAATGGATTGGTATGGAAGGTAGAATGGAATTAAAAATAATTTTCTTGACCATTATCTAACCATGGAATATGAGTCACCATTTTATGTGGAGGGAATTAGATTATTTTGTTAATTATTTATCTCTATAAGGGGAACAATATCAGGATATTTTATGATATAATCACAATTAATCTTACTGATGACTAGCTAGGAGTCTCCCTTCATATGAATATTGGGACATAAATATCATGGTTGAACACAATACCGGTAATTAAATCCAAATACAAAGACATGTTGTCATTAATGGCTTATGATAACAAGAATGTGTATGAAAATAAAACTAATGTAGATGTTATAATGATGATCATTGTTCTTAGCTTATTGATTTTTAGAGCATTGGGTATTCTATAAGTCAGGCTCTGAGAGGCAAATTCAATGTGAATCTTCAAAAAAATTTAGAGTCTGATCTGTTGAGAGGATGAAATCACTAGGTAAAACATAAGCCATGGAAATATTCTTAGGTTTTGGGATCGGATGTAAGAAAATATTTGATGTTGGCTCATTTATAGCTTCCTTAGCAATGAACCTAATGTCAAACCTCTGCCAGATTACAACCCAACTCTCGAGATATCCTATAATGGTGTGGTGGTTGAGAATACTTTTTTTTCAACACATTACATTATATTTGTCTCATGTTTCAAAAATTAGTACTATAAATTCTTTTCATTAAATTCTAGTGTCAATAAACTCTTCAAGATGGGGTACTATCTGGTCTCCATGTTGAGGAGCGTGTAGCTGAGATAATATAGAGTGTTATTCAATACCTCATTATTATTATAGAGTATAAGAGTACAACATGAGCATTATATAGTGTTCAAATAAATGAATAGGGGAATTTATTTTAGAGGTGGAACCAAGAACATATACCAAATACGGTATTGTTAATGTTCTAGAAGGTAGTATAGGAGTCCTCATCCCACTTGTTGGTAGTTCATTTCATCATGAGACAAAATGATGCTTTACTCCATTCAATTAGATTTTTGATAAATAAAAAAATACAGGTTATGTTGCATTAGAGACCTCCCATCTCCGGATGGATGTATGGAGGGGGGACCTGAATGATAGACCTAATTTTATTAGTACTGATACCAATGCCTTCATAATATATGATGATGTTGAATGTTTCTAATTGTCACCCCAAATGCACACTTCTAGGGGTTCATCTTCGCATTATTGGAGTCTAAGAAGCAAAAAACATTCGGAAGGATATTGATATTTTCCTAGAGATGGACGTACCTGAACCCAAAATCATCTACATAAAACTAAACTCACCTATCAAGGAGTAACTTGAATATATAGTTAATTTCCCACTAGTTCATGGTCAAATAAATTTTCAAGCTGAAATCTTTCGCTCGATAGAACAATGTTAAAATGTCTCAATTAATGTAGTATGATTTTCATCCATATGGTTCATAATTATTTAATTATACATATTATTCTAATCAATAGAAAAGAGTTCATATAAAATAGTTGTAACTAGGATAAATTTCATTGTTACTGGAATTTGAAATACAGCCTTCCAATAATGGAAGTTGCGATATTGGAAAATGATTTAGTCTATACAATTCCTAATACTCTTCATGACTATAAATGTTTTCCATCCATATAGGGTATTGGACTTATTTTATGATGATGTACTTAATAATCTTATCAACATTAGCCTTTACCATGGAACTATTTGATGGGTACATCATTCTATGAGTTTGGTTGAACCCATTATGATCCTCTTAGAAGACAAGTGGATGAACAAAAAATGATTAAAGAGACCATCCATATCATTATAGCACTGAGATAACAGTTAATAGTTTTATTTTATAATATAAACATAATATTTCTATTTATCTGATGATATATTTTCACAGATTAGTTTCATCCTTAGATCTTACCCATTACATATGTTTCCCAAAGGCAACTCATCATCTATGAATGAAAACCACCCTCCAATAGATTGAGAGTCAAATAAAAAATTATATTCATCATAAAAGGAATGAGGTACAATATAATTATGTATCTCATCAGAAACTATGGATTTAGGAACATTATTGGATTCTACAATGATAGGGATATAATCCTTCATTAGGGGATTCTACTCAATCAAGATGGAAATGTTGAAGGCTAATTAACGAATCTATATTTTTTTTATGACCTTGAGATCAATGGCTGGGAGAATCTGTTTGGTTAAATCGACCATTGTTTCTAAAATGGTCTATTCCCTTATGGTCTATAAATGGCCAGTTGGTATTTTTAAAAACATTAATACTTATATTAAAAACATCATTTGGTCTGGCAGCATTTTTGAAAAAAAGCTTGTAACTATTCCTTGGATTGCTTGTTATAAACCCATTGCTAATGGTGGAATCGGCAAAAAAAATTTAAAACTGTTCAATGATGCTTTACAGGCCTGCCTTACTTGGTGCATAATTAACTCCACTTCTCAAGCTAATGATTTTCGAAAACATAGGTTTTTCTCTAAGCATTCCAAAGGAAATCTTAACTTCAATAACTCTTCTATCTGTCCTTCCATTCGGGACTCTTTTCAAAAAATCAGGAAAAATTCTAGATGGATTGTCAGTGCTGATTCTTCCATTAATTTTTGGTGTGGAAAATGGTGTGGTAACCCTCTGATTTCTTTGTTACCTCCTGGTAATCTTCCTGATGATACTTATCAGTCCATAAAGGAGGTCTTACAATCCTATGACTGTGATTTCAATGATATTATTATGCAAGCTATTGAGAATTTTTCTTTTTCTTCTGCTGGTGATTTCCTTGTCTGGGAGCCTTCTCCCAATGGCATCCTATATTATAGAAACTATTATAATCATAATTTCTCTGGCCATGATTCTAATAATTCTTGGGTGAATAACTTTAACAAACCCTGGATTAAGCCTTCCAGACTTACCCTTATTTTGCGCATTGCACACAATAGATTACCCATGGAAACTTGTCTTCAAACATTTGGCATTTATCTTTGTTCTAAATGTCATCTATGTAACCAACATAGGGTAGATGCCAACCATCTCTTTATTTCTTGTGCGACAGCCTCTGCCCTTTGGAATTACATTTTTGATATTTTTAATTGTAGAAAGCCCATTAATGATTCAATTTCATTGTTTTTAAAGAATTGCACTAGACATGATGCCTCTATGATGGTTAAAAATCTGTTTCTGGCGGCAGTGGCAGAACTCCTGCATGAACTCTGGTATGTTAGAAATGATCTCATTCACAATAACCACTCATTGAATCTTAATACAGGGAAGTCCTGAATACTTCTTGCGATTTATGAAGCAGCCTCAATTCAAAAAGACTGTTGCAGCAAATCAGTTGGTGATTTTATGGTCCTTCATCAGCTTCATGTACCTGGCATCTTCCCAAAGCCTAAACGCCTCTTTGGAGTGTTTTGGAAATATACGATGCCAGGATGGACCAAAGTGAATGTTGACGGTGCGTCCAAAGGCAAACCTGGTCCTGCCAGTTGTGGTGCTATCTTCAGAGACTCAACTGGTCAATGTCAAGGTTGTTTCTTTGTTGGATGTGGTCACTCTACATCTCTGGTGGCGGAAATGCTTGGAGTTATTCATGCTATTGATTTTTCTCTTCAAAGAGGTTGGAGAAATCCTTAGATTGAAAGTGATTCAACTACCATCATATATGCCATCTGGAATGGCAACATCCATCTAGCATGGTCTCTCACTGTTCGTTGGATGAACTGCCTTAATTTGCTCCATGGGATTGATTCTATAGCTACTCATGCCTACCGTAAAGCAAATGCTGTTGCTGATGCTCTACCCAACAAAGGAGTCCATCAAAGCATGACTTGGCTTAACTCTATTCCTCCTGACTTATTATATCTTTTGGATATAGATTGTAAAAAAATCCCTTCCTTTCGCATCTTGTAATCCCTCTATTGCTTATCAATAAATTATGCTTTGGTCTTTGACCAAAGCATCACCTTTTAAAAAAAACAAAATTTGATGTAAAATAAATGAGGGTGCATCTACATATCTCAAATAACCAATTATTTATATAACATTAGTGAATATCTACGACTGAAGGAAAATATTCTTAGTACATTCTTAGTGTATATTATCATGGTATTTTTTAGGTATGTCTGTTGTTGGATTACGAGGTGATCTTTGAACACTAATTATTCATAGTGAATATAAAATAACATCTTATATCATGTGTTTTGGGGTCCATTAATGATATTAATATGAATATTATATCATTCTAGTAATACCAATGATTTGCAGTAGTGGATCCCTGGTAAATATGGTATTTTATACTGTCAACTCCCTTGATTTGGTGTTGTTTTACCTCGATTTCTTACTCATCATCTATGTAGAATGTCTCATATGAAATGATGGTGAACGTTTCACCATGGAGTATCCAAACATCACCACCGAGGAACTATTTTAGGTATTAGTGGTGCTAAATGGGGACCATTTCTTACAATTGGAGATAGGTATATCCCAATAGGGAATTACATGTTGTTTCCTATGAAACAACATAGAATTTAGTTCATTATATTGGAAACATGGATTGGTTTATTAGTTGAATATTTCCATAGGGCTTATTCTCATGCTTTCCATACACCTAAATCAGCTTGATAGAGGGAGTCATACATATTTCTATTATCCCCATCCTATGGAGTGTTCATGACAGGGTGGGCAATGACCCAGACATTCATTAATGAAAATTCCTCTTGATCTAATTAATTGTCTTATTATAGATATATAAAACTTATACACATCCTTGGTTTTATGTTTTGGGTTTTTAAAATACCGTTAGGCTTTGTGAATGGGGATAATATTCCCATTAAATAGTGATTACATGAATAGTATAAATATAGGGATCTAACTAATCCAATTTACTCAAACAAAGCAAGTGATGGCCTCATCCAGTATAACTGTTGCATACGAAGCACATTTATCGGTGCTCGGAAAGGATATGGTGTCATTGGTCTTCAATATTGACCAATCCCAAGCCATGATTCAACACGTTATGCTTGAGCGGAACCGCCTGTGAGAGAAGTGGAAGTCGATTGATATTACCACACGTGTGATGGTATTTGAGCCATCCAAGAGTCTGTCACCATCGCACACCATACCCTTCGGTCTTATGCGGGTGTTATAAGGTGTTATTTAACAATACCCTAACACTAATATTTGTTTCATTATATTTTTATAGAGAATATACATTAATTTAATTTTTTTTGCTTTCTGAATAGTTTTTAATGAAATGATATCATTTTTTAGTTAATAATAAATTAAGAAAATTAGTTTTATGAATTAATGTATTTTTTAATTATATAATATTTTAATGTGTTTTTAAATAAATTAATTTTTATTAAATAGAAATTATCCTGTAATTATTATGAATATAATTTTTAATTTTATTACGGTTTGAAATCTGTTTTTGTCAAAACCCATGAATTCTTGATAAATGTCGTTTTTTATTCTATAATTAAAAATTAAAATATTTAGAGAATTATAAAGATAAAGTGAATATTATTTTTCGAATCCATACATCAATATTATCTATCGTTGTATATTTAATAATTTTTCGAGACAGTTGAATTTTTGTGTAAAAATTAATTACCGTTTAAATATATAATGTATTTTATGACAAGATAATGTCCCAATAGTGTTGAAATACAATAAAAAAACATAATGTTTGGTAAATATATATTTTCCAATACATTAATTTTATTTTAGGTTTGTTTTATTTTTTCTACAAAGCTTTAGTAGACACTTCAAGATTTATAATACATTTCAACATTTCAAATTGTTTTCCATGATAGTGTGAAACAACTCCATATAAGCAATCCTAATATTTTAAGAAGTTAGTCCATTATCCATATAAAATAATTTTTTCCACCCCCCTTTTTCAAAAACCATGGGCAAAAATGATGGGCATGTTTGTGGTTTTGATTTTTTTAATGTGTGGTGTCCCAAACCTAAGTAATAAATAACTCCCTCAATTTTCCTACATAAAACCACCCAAGATCCCACTTCCTCTTCAATAAAATCCTTTGGAGCTCGACAAAACTATTCCCCCCTCTCACCAGTATCCTCCCAAGGCGACCCAAATCTCCCAATAAGCCTATCTCAATACTCTCCCAAGCATTTGGGATCACACTTACAAGTAAGGGATTTTTTCCCTTTATGAATCTAGTCCGAATTTCATTATATTGATATTCTCTTTTATTTTCAATTAAAATTATTGGGGTATGATTTCTAACCTCCCCCATACTTCTCTATTTATTTTTTAATGATGATACACCACTTTATCTTTCATTATTTCTTCCCATGTGCACCTGTTTCCATGACGAAATTCCATAAGGAATTTCTCTCTCCTCAATTACATTCACAAAATTATTTTGTTTTATCAATATAAATTTCATTAAATATATTGGGACATGTATCTATTTGACCCCATTAATACCCATTTCATGTCAATATAATGAGACACCCATTTCCCTCTATCAAAACGTTTTTTTTTATTTCTTATGTCACGTCGTTCTGCTGCCAAAATTAGAATGCAATCTTCTATGCCAAAGTCATTTTGTAGTGAATACCAAGAAAATTTATCTCTTAAGGGTATTCAACTTTATTCACATTTAAATATTGATTATATAGTTTCATTTATTAATTTCACATTCCTTTATAGTTTTAGAAATGATGATGTTTAATGAATCCTTGTTAAATGATCCATTTGGCACACTTAGGCATGAAATGAAATGCTTAAGAAGGGTGTACCCAAATAGTGCTCCAATGTATTGGGTAAAGATTAGTATCATTATAACATAACTTATATGATGGTTTAATCATGACAATTCAAGTTCAAAGAAGGAATAATCATTCTAATTCATGTGAAATTATTTTTTACACACGATCCATGTGCAATGAGCCTTGCCTCATGCAAATACCATGTTAATTGTTTTTTCCACATTTACATTTAATGATAATAATGCTATATCCTGTCACTAAGATCATGTTTCTCCTACACTACATTGGTATTATTATATCCTATATTGTGCTATATTTTTCATGTTATTCCATTTTTACTCCCTTACTGGGCTTTATAGATCACAGTTTTCTTATGCATGTCCTCAAGTTATCCCATGCAATGCTATGTTAGAGGGAATGTAGTGGTCATGTAAAATATGTTTTCAATAAAAAATTTATGTTACACATTTTATGTTTTTATGTAATTTTCTTAAGTCCTAATGAAAGTAGACCTCTTGATATTTCATGTTTTATCATGTGAAGTGATTATGTAATAAATCATGTTTGTGTGGGTAATACAGTGAAGGGTTGTTATATTTCGTATCATAGGAAAAGTTTAGTTATTTTGGAATTAGGATTAGAAAACCCTAGTGAATCCTTAGAGATAAGAATAAGTATAATAAAATCATCTCTATTTTCTTGGATTATTGAGTAAGTGGTTTATCATGAAAATATATCCCGGTCTGGATACGAGCTGGTAGAGGCGGCTCCGGCCTAGATATTCCTAGGAGTGAAAACTCCAACATGAAGTTTCGGGCTTGACCCAGGGTATCATGTTACATGGAAATGGGCCTTGCAGAACTCGTTTTTAATGAAACTACTAGGGGATATGCTTTGGTAAATTCACAAGCTTAGTATGAATCATTGTTAAGGGAATAAAAAATGTTCCTAAGAATAAATGTTGGGAAGTAGATCATGTATAAAAAATGATTGATTCCTATTGGTTCATAAGATGCATAAATAAATGTTATTTTTAAATAAAGTGTTTTGGTCCTTAGATTACACTTTATGGGTTAACCCTAACTTTCCTTTTATTCCAGCCAATGGTCACTAATAATTGGACTTGGGATAACAACTGATGTGAAGATCAATGTGATGATTTTTCTAATGAAATTCCCAATAATATGGGATAAGGAATCACAATATTTTTCATTATACTCTCTTAGTTAACTCAAGATATGAATATAAACATGGGCCAATACTAATGTTCTACCACCCTAAGAAAGAAAAGGTCACAATCTTGAGCTTCGTGAGAAAAGTCCTCCTACATTAAATGCATCATCTGATCACACAGTTGTCGAAAAATGGATCAAATCCATTGAATATATCGTCTCCATCATTCATTATTCCAAACAATATAAGGTTATTCTAGAATCTTATCATTTGGAGGGTGAATATTTTCATTGGTGGACATTAGTCAAAAATATGGATCCTAAGGAGGAGATCGAGGCATTTGAATGGATATATTAATAGAAAATGTTTTTCGACAAATATTTTCCACACACCGTATGACTTAATATGGAAAAGTATATCCTTTCAATCAAGCCATCAAAGATGAAAAATCTATCAGAGCGTTTGAGGAAAACTTCACAGGGATTTAACAATATGCCTCCAAATTTTTCGTTACCCCAAAATGCAAGGTTGGCTGCTTTTTTGGTGTGCTGAAACCTAGCCTATGGAAATCCCTTGCAATCTATGACATTGATAGCTACGAGGTAGTTGTCTGATGAGCTCTCCA
The DNA here is from genome assembly GCA_963277665.1 of Viscum album. Classification (NCBI taxonomy): domain Eukaryota; kingdom Viridiplantae; phylum Streptophyta; class Magnoliopsida; order Santalales; family Viscaceae; genus Viscum; species Viscum album. The sequence goes on along the minus strand of OY728151.1, from coordinate 1,441,783,681 downwards.
TGTCGAAATGGATATTGGGGAATCTCAGGGGTATCATGGGGATAATAAGTGTATGTTTGACTTCAATTATGGTGGTCCAATGGATAAATCCAATGGTTCTAAAACAATATAGCACCCCACTTTCCAAAGGTATGGAATGTAGCACCCCAAAAATTTCCTGAAGGGGATAAGGAAATGCTTTATATGTGGGAGAGAAACCTAGCCATTAAATATAGACAAGAAATACATGTGACTATGACAGAGGAGAGGAATAATCCATTCAACCCTCAACACTTTACTAATTGCTTCAACTACAAAGAACCAGGGCACCATGAAAATCAGTTCCCAAATCCAAGGGTTTCTAGAGGCAACCAACAACCTCCATGGTAGCAAGGGCAAGCTTTTTCCTTCACTTCTACCGATGTGAACCCCAACTATGTTTTGGTAAAGGTATGCTAGTTATTTATTCAAGAATAGTGAATTTACTTTTTTATTATGGTCCTATGAATTCTTTTATACCCACAACACTTAGTTGAACTATGCTAACACAACAAATAATAATGGAAGTAAAGAGGTTGGTGAGTATGAAAAATGCAAAAATCATTGCATCCCATGAATATAACTCCTCCCCTATCATAATTTGTGGATTCAACATCCCTTAAAAACATTTCATACTCCCTCTGGTGTAATTTGAAGAAATTATCGGCATTTATTGGCTTTCCTTTTATATATCCAACATTAATTGACATGGGAGGTAAATCACTCTCCTTATGGGGAATCGACCCCCGATTCTATACAAGTGCAATGAGGATTATGAATCTTCTTTAGAACCATCATCTCAAGAATGTATATTACTACCATATCAGAATATGTATTCTTCTCAAAGGATTGACTATAAGGATTAAACCATCGATGAATATATGCCTATAGTTAGGGAATTCACATATGTGTTTCCAAAAGTATAGCATGGTCTTCCTCCTAGAAGAGATATTAAATTCTCAATTAACCTTATACCTGGGGTGATGCCAATATCCATGAATCTGTATAGAATGGATGTTGTGGATATTGAGTAGCTGAATAAAAAACTACAGGAGAATCTAGATAAAAGGTTTATATTCCCATGTGCTTCACCGTGTGGTGCTCCATTCCACTTCGACATGAAGTAGGATGGGTCAATGTGCCTTTTCACAGATTATCATGAGCTCAACAAAATCACCATAAAAAATAAGTATCCTCTTCCATGAATTGATGACTTGTTCGATCAACTACGTGAGGCATAGTACTCTTCCATGGTCGATTTGCAGTTAGTATATTAGCAAGTATGGGTAAAGGAGGATATCCCCATGAATAATTTTCGTACATGGTAAGGGAAAAATGAATTCATCGTAATGCATTTTAGACTCACTAATACTCCATAAATCATTGTGGACATGATTAAAAATGTCTTTAGACATTACGTCAACAAATATTTGGTAGTCATTTTAGATGATATTTTATATAATCAAATTCCATGGAGGAGAATGTAGATCATCTAATCATTGTACTAGTGACCTTGAAAAAGTCAAATATCTATGAAAAGTACAAGAAGTGTGAGTTATGGTTGAATGACGTCTCATTCTTGTGTCATATCATTAGAACCAATGCGATAAATGTGGATCTTTCCATGAAAGCTGGAATTGAGGGATGGTTGAGGCAAACATCCGTAATGGATATCCATGTATTCCTAGGGATAACTATATATTATCACATATTTTTTAGGAATTTATCATGATTTTCCAACCCTCATACAAAGTTATCTCATAATGGAGTAATTTTTTCATAGAGTGATGATTGTGAAAATAGATTCAAGGAGTTGAAAAGTGGGATTATCATAGCACCAGTACTCACACTCCCAATAAGTGGAGTCCTTTTTATGCAGTACAGTGATTCATAAAAGATTGGTTTATGCAATTTGCTAATGAGAAATAATAATGTAATAGCCTATGCCTCAAGGCAGTTGAAAATCCAAGAGAAAAGCTATCCCACGCACGATCTGGAGTTAGTAGCTGTAATTTTTCCGTTGAATATCTGGCGGAAATATCTCTATGGGGGGAAGTGTTAGATATATACTGATCTAAAGAGTATAAAATATATATTCACAAAAAATAGCTTAATATGTGCCAATGATGATGGATAAAGCTCATCAAGTATTTTGACTGCTCAATCCACTACCTTCCAGGTAAAGAAAATAAGGTGAAGTATGACCTATGTTTAAAGGATTCCACATATTTATCAATGACAATAACTGAAAAGGATCCAATTTTCTTTGATTTGAAGATGATTGAAATTGGAATCATTAAGGGATGAACATCAAAAATCATTTCTCAAATGATTTCTCAACCATCCCTCATAGAGAAAATAAATTATTCCCAATGAATGGATGTGGAAATTCTCAAAAGAGTCGAAGCAATGAAAAATGGGAAATCATCAGCGTTCATGGTTGATAGGGGTGGAATTGTGAGATTTGGGTCAAGAATATATGTACCATAAGATCTAATGATAAAGAATGTAAAGACCCGTAAATTTCAAGGAAATTTTTTTTCTTAATTTTATTTGGAATTTTACAAGAACGCAGTTTCTGACGGCGCCTGATTCTGAGGCCCGGTGTGCCCAGAATCATTTTCCAAAGTTTGGCTCGGGTACGTTCAGTGAACGGACGAGCATGTTTTTCTAACTTTTGAACCGGTGCCCGGAATCGAATTCTGAGGGCACCGATGAAATCACAGCGCCGGTATTCACTTAGAAACGCCTCTTCTGGAGTTGCGTTTGCTCGGGTGTGGTTTTTAATTTTCGGGCTTAAAGTTAAGAAATAAAATAATTTTGCGACAACTTTATTTTATTTCACTTAAGCCGCTTGTAAGACACTTGAAGCCACTTAAAGGCAGATTGAAACTGAGTTGAACTGGATAGGATGCTATCCAGAAATATCCTACCCCCTTGGTAGGATATTTGTGAGGTGGGGCCCGCACGAGCCCCGCCGTTTCCTTCTGCTAAGAAACGCACCCGTGAAAACCCGTCATAATGAAAGTCAACTGACGCGTTTTCTAAATTCTTAACAGACCATTTAATTGGGCGGTTTATTTCGTGAATTAAATGGGCTATTTATTTCGTGAAATAAATGGGCTGTTTCTTTCGTGAATTAAATGGGATGTTTCTTTCGTGAATTAAATGGCCTTTTTCTTTCGTTGAATTAATTCAACGAATTAATTCAATCTTTTCTTAACCTGTTTTCGTGTGTTGGCATATTAATAAAATAAGACCAACCCAAAATCTTTTGAGAAGATTTGAGAGGATCCTTGTTTCTTCTTCTCCCTCGCGAAGAACGCGAAGAACGCGAAGAACGCGAAGAACGCCGAACCCGGAAATCGACGACGCGACGCCTTGATCCGCATCGCCGACAACGTTCTTCTGCGACGTCTCTTCCTCCGCGACGGATCTTCGATCGGCTTCATGAGTTCGCCGACTCAACACCGGATTCCGCGACGACGCGACGGCTCCCCGCAACGACGCGATGATCCCTCTCTTCCGCGATGAGCTTTTCCGCGAAGAACGCCTGCGCGCGACGATCGACGAGGTAGGGATTATGTAATTTTGGAATACCCCTCTTTATATTCCCGTGAACGTTCATTAAAAATTAAAGAGCCGGTTTCAAATGATCAATTTTATTTTATTAAAATTGTCGGTTCATGTGTTGAACAATTTCTCCCGTTGTTTATCTCTAACGCGGAGGGTGCGGGCCAACGAACACGGCCCGACGACCCTCCGCCGTTCTTCTTTTTGTGCGAAATTGACGGGCGATGACGGAACATGCCGCAACGGATGTTGGGTGATCCCGCAGTGAAGAACGGAACCCGGGAGGAACATCGGCGCAGACGGGAAGGAAAACGGGCCACCGGAGCGACTCCGGCGGCCCGCGGAAGCCGCGGCGGCACGCCGCCGGACAGGCCGCCGCGGCTGAGCCGCGGGGGCGGCCAGCGGACCCGCGGTCCGCGGGTCCGGTTCTTCCGGTCGGGACGCGGCAATGCGCCGCATCCTCTAACGACCCGTGCGGCCCGCACGCAGCCCGCGGCTCCCTCGACCGCGGGCCGCGCCCGCGGCTTCCACCCGCGCCCCTCGGCCGAGGCGAGCCGGTCGAGCCGGGCTGGCCGGGCCGGGCCGGGTCAACCGGGTCGGACCCGGGTCGGGTCGACCCCGTTCGGGCCGACCCGGTTCGGCCCGGGCCCGGACCCCCGTCTTCGGACAGTTTTCGTTCACACGCCCGTAACTTGAGCTACGGGCCTCCGAACGACGCGCTGTCAGTGGCAACGCGATCCTTGGACCGAGACGGTCGTTTCGGTAAACTATACTCAAGGTGCACCTTCCTTTTCGGGAGCCTACGTAGTTAAAACTCCGTAGTTAAGCGTGCTTGGCCTAGAGCAGTGATCAGGATGGGTGAACTCCTGGGATGTTTCCCAGGGTGGGTGTGAGACGGAAAGGCCAATAACTAACAGACTGGGTGTCTGATTGACGCGCCGTCTATTTCGTTAAATTCCTCTAAGTGAGACGGATCTTTTGGCATACTCCGGCCGAGGTTTGGACGCAGGTGGAGTACGGTCGGGTTGGTTTTGCCTTAAAAACCAACCGGGCCCCTGGGACGAAAAGGCCAATAACTCTCAGACTGGGCGTCCGATTGACGCGCCGTCTATTGCGTTGAGTTCCTCTTGATGAGACAGAACTTTTGGCAACCTCCGCCCGAGTTTTGGATGCATATGGATAGTGGCCGGGTTGGATCGCACTGAAATCCAACCAGGCCCCTGGAACGGAAAAGCTGATATCTTTCAGACCAGACGTCCGTTTGACGAACCGTCAGCGGCATTGGTGATCACGTTGAAAAACGGTCCCTATGAGTATACCCTGTGAGTGTTCGGGGTATAGTTGAGTTATGGCCGGATTGGTTCGCTCACGAAACCAACCGGGCCCCTAGGACGAAAAGGCTAATAACTCACAGACCGGGCGTCCGATTGACGCGCCGTCTGTTGCGTTGAGACCCCTATGAAGAGGTGGTCCTTCGAGATACTTCCTTGCGGGACTTTGTGATACTTGGAGTATCGACCAGTAGCTCGTGGAGCGGACTCTCCCGGAGACGAGCGGGCGGAGCACGGAGACCGTGTAGCTGACTGAGACTCGATGACTGCTGATCGAACGACTCGGTGTGTGACAGAGGTGCGCTTGGTTGTAGTGGCACATGGGAGCGCTTGGTTGTAGCGGCAGACCCACGACAGAGGTGCGCTTGGTTGTAGTGGCACATGGGAGCGCTTGGTTGTAGCGGAAGACCCACGACAGAGGTGCACTTGGTTGTAGCGGCACATGGGAGCGCTTGGTTGTAGCGGCAGACCCACGACAGTTGTGCGCTTGGTTGTAGCGGCACATGGGAGCGCTTGGTTGTAGCGGCAGACCCACGACAGAGGTGCGCTTGGTTGTAGCGGCACATGGGAGCGCTTGGTTGTAGAGGTAGACCCACGACAGTTGTGCGCTTGATTATAGCGGCACATGGGAGCACTTGGTTGTAGCGGCAGACCCACGACAGAGGTGCGCTTGGTTGTAGCGGCACATGGGAGCGCTTGGTTGTAGCGGCAGACCCATGACAGAGGTGCGCTTGGTTGTAGCGGCACATGGGAGCGCTTGGTTGTAGCGGCTGGCCCGCATTACTCGATAGGTGGAGTACTACAGCAGTATTAAGTTACTGGGCAGTACCTCGGAGTTGTGACAGGACCACTGTACACTCCAGAGACGGAGCTCTTCAGCAGTTATGGTTTCGATGATGAAAATCCTGGTTTGAGCTGAGACTTTTGACCTTGTGTTTGCCTCATGATTGAGATGGGTTACTTGATAACTTAGGTATATGTATGGGCATATATCTAAGTAGAGGTTATCTGTTGAGATCTTCTTTGTGGTTATCCTTGTTGGTTTTAGAGAGACCTTGAGGGTCTCGGGGTCCCTACTGAGTATCGTTATACTCACCCCTGCACGGGCTATGTCCGCACCTCGTTGTGTTGGTTGCAGACGACAGGCAGTGCTGATGGAGGCCGAGTGTTCGAGGACTGGACGGTATCCGGAGGTGAACTACACGACGAGTCAGTACCCGGAGGTGGACTATATGACGAGTCAGTACCTGGAGGTGGACCACTGGGCGAGACGTGCTCGGAGCGGACGGCGGGACCCGAGGAGCATTGGAGCTATCTGTACCCACCCTTCAGGTGGGACTTCCAGAGGACGGCTCGACGCTGCAGTTTTTCCTTTCAGTTGCTGTTTTTCCTTTCAGTTGTACTTTACAGTTGGGCTTGTATTTCCGGCCCCTTTTACTTTAAGCACATCTTGTACAGTTTTTACTTAGTGTTTACTCTTCCGCTTGCTTACTCTGTGGTGCTTGTTTACTTTTCAAAGGCAATGCCTTCCCTTTTTGCTGGGATTTACGCCTTGGTGCTAGTCGCCAGCCCCTGGCCTATGGAAGGCGGGCTTGGGGTAGTCACGGCACGGGCCCCGAGGACGGGTCGTGACAAATTGGTATCAAAGGTGGTCGGTTCTACCGGGGACTCTGATCTTTCTTCTATGTGAAGCAATAGTGTTTAGCGTATTGGGTGTGGTTATTAGTCCAGGGAGTCCAGTGTTGGTGCGGCGGCCGACGTATCCGTACACCAGGACCCTGACATCTGATTTCCGACTTAATGCACGAAAACATTGATTGCATGTGTGTTTCAAGTTTTCCTTGTGATTACTTCTATCAGCTCACCAGGTATACTGTCCTAACCGTGGCGCACTTGTTCCCTTTTCAGGATGGCCCCACGACGACAGCCAGCTAGGATTCCGAGAGTGGAGAGTGATGACAGCCCACCGAGCGTCGAGGACTCGGTACAGGGCCCTTTGACAGCTGAGGCACCGGCAGTACCTATACCCGCCGAGGCACCGATGCCACCAGCCCCAGCCGCTGGCGATGCACATCGCCTTAGTGCAATGCATGAGTTCCAGCCCCAGCGACCGCCCAGGTTCCGCGGGGAGACGGACCCTCAGGCCGCCGAGGACTGGCTGGAGGCAGTTGTTCCGGTTTTCAGATTAGTGAGGACACCAGCAGACCTCATGGTGATCCTCGCAGCGAGTCTCCTGCACGCGGCAGCAGGCAGATGGTGGAGCTTGATGCTCCAGGTGCACGACGAGGCGTCTCTCCTCTGGACGGACTTTGAGAGCATCTTCCGCTCTGAGTTCGTCCTAGCCACCCTCCGAGCGGTGCGCATCCAGGAGCTACTACAGCTGCGGCAGGGCAGCATGTCAGTGGCCCAGTACTCGGCGAGATTTACTGATCTCTCGCGCTACTCCACAGATATGGTACGGGACCCGTTCTTCCGGGCCCGGACCTTCGAGCAGGGACTGAGGCATGAGATCAGGGCTTCGATGATCTCCCTCAACATTCCGACTCAGGCAGGGGTGTTAGAGCGAGCCCTCTTAGTGGAGAGTTTCCTTGCTGAGCAGTCTCCAGCAGCAGGACCCACCACTTACCGGCATGCGGAAGAGTCTTCTGCAGCGGGCAGTAGACGGATGACGCAGGGGTCCAAGAGGACTGGACCTACAGGTGGTCGCCAGCATGACTCTGGATCGTTTTCGCGAGGCACTCGGGGTGGGCAACGACTTGCCATGAAAGGGCAGTGTTACTCCTGCGGCGGGGTTGGTCACATGGCTCGTGACTGTCCGACCCGCCATACGGATGACCAGCAGACGAACGAAGGACCCCCCAGGCAGAGGCAGAGGTTCGATCAGGGCGGGCCGCAAGGAGTAGGCGGCCATGACAGGGGACTTGGTCGTGCATCAGGAGGTGGACGGCGCTTCGGGGTGTTGCCACCACCACCACCAGGCGGTCCACCCCGACCGCAGGGGACAGGAGGACATGGGAGAGCTCAGCTTCAGGCAGCTGAGGCCTACGATCATGGAGATCCAGGAGCAGATGGACAGGAACGGGACTAGCTCCAGACCTGGAGACTTTTGTTCACGTTGCTTCTAGTTTTGTTCAAGTGTGTTTATAGATGCTTTGTGTCTTTGTACTTGAGTTGCAGTAATAAAAGACACCTTTTCTTGTGGCATTTTACTTTCCTGTCCTCTCTTGTGTTGTTACTAAGGGGTTCCGGTTTAGACTGTTGACTTGACCCTCACCCGTGAGACATCTACTGGAGGAGACCCAGTTATCACACACTGAAGCCGACAGTGTGACTCAACCCTTGGAGGCGAGAGTAACGGTTGGATCTCTTGGTAGTAGCGTCGAGGCCTTACGACGTCATCCTTGGTATGGATTAGTATCATCCATGTCGGGATTGACCGTATTAGGCGAAGAACGTGGTTCATCCAGGGGATGAGACCAGATTTCTCTTATCGGCAAGGAAGAAATCGTGGCAGCTCTAGTGGGACCAGAGGTGGTCCGGGCCACGACAGAGAAGGTCCAGGTGGGCACATGGGAGCGGAAGGCTCAGAAGCGTTCTCAGTACCGCCTTTGTATCCCTAGTTTGTGTTGAAGCTTTACGGGGACGTAAAGCCCTGTGGTGGGAGTAATGTAAAGACCCGTAAATTTCAAGGAAATTTTTTTTCTTAATTTTCTTTGGAATTTTACAAGAACGCAGTATCTGACGGCGCCTGATTCCGAGGCCCGGTGTGCCCGGAATCATTTTCCGAAGTTTGGCTTGGGTACGTTCAGTGAACGGACGAGCGGGTTTTTCTAGCTTTTGAACCGGTGCCCGGAATCGAATTCTGAGGGCACCGATGAAATTGCAGCGCCGGTATTCGCTTAGAAAGGCCTCTTCCGGAGTTGCGTTTTCTCGGGTGTGGTTTTTAATTTTCGGGCTTAAAGTTAAGAAATAAAATAATTTTGCGACAACTTTATTTTTTTCACTTAAGCCGCTTGTAAGCCACTTGAAGCCACTTAAAGGCGGCTTGAAACTGAGTTGAACTGGATAGGATGATATCCAGAAATATCCTACCCCCTTGGTAGGATATTTGTGAGGTGGGGCCCGCACGAGCCCCGCCGTTTCTTTCCGCTAAGAAACGCACCTGTGAAAACTCGTCTTAATGAAAGTCAACTGACGCGTTTTCTAAATTCTTAACAGACCATTTAATTGGGTGGTTTATTTCGTGAATTAAATGGGCTGTTTCTTTCGTGAATTAAATGGGCTGTTTCTTTCGTAAATTAAATGGGCTATTTCTTTCGTGAATTAAATGGCCTGTTTCTTTCGTTGAATTAATTCAACGAATTAATTCAATCGTTTCTTAACCTGTTTTCGTGTGTTGGCATATTAATAAAATAAGACCAACCCAAAATCTTTTGAGATGATTTGAGAGGATCCTTGTTTCTTCTTCTCCCTCGTGAAGAACGCGAAGAACGCGAAGAACACGAAGAACGCCGAACCTGGAAATCGACGACGCGACGCCTTGATCCGCATCGCCGACAACGTTCTTCTGCGACGTCTCTTCCTCCGCGACAGATCTTCGATCGGCTTCTTGAGTTCTCCGACTCAACACCGGATTCCACGACAACGCGACGCCTCCCCGCAACGACGTGACGATCCCTCTCTTCCGCGACGAGCTTTTCCGCGAAGAACGCCCGCGCGCGACGATCGACGAGGTAGGGATTTTGTAATTTTGGAATACCCCTCTTTATATTCCCGTGAACGTTCTTTAAAAATTAAAGAGCCGGTTTCAAATGATCAATTTTATTTTATTAAAATTGTCGGTTCATGTGTTGAACAATTTCTCCCGTTGTTTATCTCTAACGCGGAGGGTGCGGGCCAACGAACACGGCCCGACGACCCTCCGTCGTTCTTCTTTTTTGTGCGGAATTGACGGGAGACGACGGAACGTGCCGCAACGGATGTTGGGTGATCCCGCAGTGAAGAACGGAACCCGGGAGGAACATCGGCGCAGACGGGAAGGAAAACGGGCCACCGGAGCGACTCCGGCGGCCCGCGGAAGCCGGCGGCGGCGCGCCGCCGGACAGGCCGCCGCGGCTGAGCCGCGGTGGCGGCCAGCGGACCCGCGTTCCGCGGGTCCGGTTCTTCCGGTCGGGACGCGGCAATGTGCCGCGTCCCCTGACGACCCGCGCGGCCCGCACGCGGGCCGCGGCTCCCTCGACCGCGGGCCGCGCCCGCGGCTTCCACCTGCGCCCCTCGGCCGAGCCGAGCCGGTCGAGCCGGGCTGGCCGGGCCGGGCCGGGTCAACCGGGTCGGACCCGGGTCGGGTCGACCCAGTTCGGGCCGACCCGGTTCGGCCGACCATGGGGGGGTCGGGCCGGGTCGGCCCGGGCCCGGACCCCCGACTTCGGACGGTTTTCGTTCGACGCCCGTAACTTGAGCTACGGGCCTCCGAACGACGCGCCGTCAGTGGCAACGCGATCCTTGGACCGAGACGGTCGTTTCGGTATACTATACTCAAGGTGCACCTTCCTTTTCGGGAGCCTACGTAGTTAAAACTCCGTAGTTAAGCGTGCTTGGCCTAGAGCAGTGATCAGGATGGGTGACCTCCTGGGAAGTTTCCCAGGGTGGGTGTGAGACGGAAATGCCAATAACTAACAGAATGGGTGTCCGATTGACGCGCCGTCTGTTTCGTTGAATTCCTCTAAGTGAGACGGATCTTTTGGAATACTCCGGCCGAGGTTTGGACGCAGGTGGAGTACGGTCGGGTTTGTTTTGCCTTAAAAACCAACAGGGCCCCTGGGACGAAAAAGCCAATAACTCTCAGACTGGGCGTCCGATTGATGCGCCGTCTACTGCGTTTAGTTCCTCTTGATGAGACGGAACTTTTGGCATCCTCCGCCCGAGTTTTGGATGCAGATGGATAGTGGCCGGGTTGGATCGCACTGAAATCCAACCAGGCCCCTGGAACGGAAAAGCTGATATCTTTCAGACCAGACGTCCGTTTGACGAACCGTCAGCGGCATTGGTGATCACGTTGAAAACCGGTCCCTATGAGTATACCCTGTGAGTGTTCGGGGTATAGTTGAGTTACGGCCGGATTGGTTCACTCACGAAACCAACCGGGCCCCTGGGACGAAAAGGCTAATAACTCACAGACCGGGCGTCTGATTGACGCGCCGTCTGTTGCGTTGAGACCCCTATGACGAGGTGGTCCTTCGAGATAATTCCTTGCAGGACTTTGTGATACTTGGAGTATCGACCAGTAGCTCGTGGAGCGGACCCTCCCTGAGACGAGCGGGCGGAGCACGGAGACCGTGTAGCTGACTTAGACCCGACGACTGCTGATCGAACGACTCGGTGTGTGACAGAGGTGCGCTTGGTTGTAGCGGCACATGGGAGCACTTGGTTGTAGCGGCAGACCCACGACAGAGGTGCGCTTGGTTGTAGCGGCACATGGGAGCGCTTGGTTGTAGCGGCAGACCCACGACAGAGGTGCCCTTGGTTGTAGCGGCACATGGGAGCGCTTGGTTGTAGCGGCAGACCCACGACAGTTGTGCGCTTGGTTGTAGCGGCACATGGGAGCGCTTGGTTGTAGCGGCATACCCACGACAGAGGTGCGCTTGGTTGTAGCGGCACATGAGAGCGCTTGGTTGTAGCGGCAGACCCACGACAGTTGTGCGCTTGATTGTAGCGGCACATGGGAGCGCTTGGTTGTAGCGGCAGACCCATGACAGAGGTGCGCTTGGTTGTAGCGGCACATGGGAGCCCTTGGTTGTAGCGGCAGACCCATGACAGAGGTGCGCTTGGTTGTAGCGGCACATGGGAGCGCTTGGTTGTTGCGGCTGGCCCGCATTACTCGATAGGTGGAGTACTACAATAGTATTAAGTTAGTGGGCAGTACCTCGGAGTTGTGACAGGACCACTGTACACTCCAGAGACGGAGCTCTTCAGCAGTTATGGTTTCGATGATGAAAATCCTGGTTTGAGCTGAGACTTTTGACCTTGTGTTTGCCTCATGATTGAGATAGGTTACTTGATAACTTAGGTATATGTATGGGCATATATCTAAGTAGAGGTTATCTGTTTAGATCTTCTTTGTGGTTATCCTTGTTGGTTTTAGAGAGACCTTGAGGGTCTCGGGGTCCCTACTGAGTATCGTTATAATCACCCCTGCACGGGCTATGCCCGCACCTCGTTGTGTTGGTTGCAGACGACAGGCAGTGCTGATGGAGGCTGAGTGTTCGAGGACTGGACGGTATCCGGAGGTGGACTACATGACGAGTCAGTACCCGGAGGTGGACTACACGACGAGTCAGTACCTGGAGGTGGACAACTGGGCGAGACGTGCTCGGAGCGGACGACGGGACCCGAGGATCATTGGAGCTATCTGTACCCACCCTTCAGATGGGACTTCCAGAGGACGGCTCAACGCTGCAGTTTTTCCTTTCAGTTGCTGTTTTTCCTTTCAGTTGTACTTTACAGTTGGGCTTGTATTTCCGGCCCCTTTTACTTTAAGCACATCTTGTACAGTTTTTACTTAGTGTTTACTCTTCCTCTTTCTTACTCTGTGGTGCTTGTTTACTTTTCAAAGGCAATGCCTTCCCTTTTTGCTGGGATTTACGCCTTGGTGCTAGTCGCCAGCCCCTGGCCTATGGAAGGCGGGCTTGGGGTAGTCACAGCATGGGCCCCGAGGACGGGTCGTGACAAAGAAGAGCTTCTGAATGGCGCAAATTTCTCAACATTATTTATTCACCAAGAAACCACAAAGATGTATTAAGATATCTGAGAAAACATTTGGTATGAGAATATGAAAAGGGAGATTGCTGAATTTACATCAATGTTCCTGGTACGTCATTAAGTGAAGGATGATACGAAAAGGTATAAGGGGATGATGCAACCACTACCCATAAAAAATGGATATAGGAGAACCTTACTAGGTACATTGTCATTGTACATCTAAGGAAATCAAGAGGAAACAATGTTATATGGGTCATTGCTGATCTTCATACAACGATAGCTCACTTTATTGTGATTCTAGAGAAGTTCACATTAGATTAAATTGCACGGATTTATATAATTGAAGTGGTAAAGGTAAATGGAGTACCACTATCTATCATATCTCATCGTGATCAGAGGTTCCCCTCAAAGATCCGGATAAGTCTCCAACATGCTCTTAGCACTAAACAGATCTTCAGGATGGCCTATCTTCTTCTAACTGATGACCAATCTGATGGAGCTATTCAAACACTTGATGATATGATAAGATCATGTTATATGGACATAAAAGTTGGATGAGACCAACATCTTACATGGGTTGATGTCTCCTAAAATAACCTTTTTCACTTAAGCATCCAAACGGAACTATATAAAGCCCTTTACGGGAAAAGGTGTAGAATACAGACATGTTGGGATGAATTCGGTGATCACAAGCTACTAGGATGTGAAATTTTCGATGAAATGGTGGAGAAGGTGAAAAACATTCCGCAGCATATCAAGGCACCCCAAAGTAGGCAGAAGTGTTATATAGATATTTGATGACAAGAACATGAGATCAAAGTTGGAGACATGGTATTTTTATGCATATCTATGTGTAAGAAGGTAATGAGGTTTGGAAATAAAGGGAAGTTATGTCCTATGTACATTTATCCCTTTGAGATTCTTTATTATATTGTGGGTGTTTCCTATAATGTAGACATTCCACATACCATGGAAAAAGTACATGATTTCTTTCATGTATCCCTCATAAGGATGTACATACCAGACGCTTCACATATACTCTTCAGAGGTAATATATTAAGAGGGTGACCTTTCTTGTGAATAGAAACCAATGAAGATATTGGATCGTAGAGATACAGTCTCACATAATAAGACTACCCACCAGGTCAAGGTACTATGGTGAAGCAATATGTATGAATTGGAAACATTGGAACTGAAGGATGAAATGAAGGATAATTACCTACTCCTATTTGTGTCTTAGAATATAAAAAATCTATGGTGAAATTTTATAAGGGGGAAGATTGTTATGACCCAAACATTCATTAATGAAAATTCTTCTTGATCTAATTAAATGTCTTATTAAGGATATATAAAACCTATGCACTTCCTTGGTTTATGTTTTTTTATTTTAAAATAAGGTTAGATTTTGTGGCAGTTTCTAATATTGCCATTAAATAGTGATCACATTATTAGTATAAATATAGGGCTTTAACATGTCTAATTTGCATAGACAAAAGAAGCAACAACATAATCTAATTGAATTGCTACATATGATGCTCATTTTTCAGTGCTCAGATAGGAGGTTGTGTCATTGGGAATCGATCATGACCAAGCCCAATCCGGGCTCCAACACGTTAAGCTCGTGCAGAACCTCTTACGAGAGAAGTGGAAGTCGATAGAAATTACCACCAGATAAACGTCATCTGATCCACCCCAAGAGTCTATCACCATCACATACCTTACCCTACAGTCTTATTCATGTGTTATATGGGGTTATGTAACAAGACCCAGCACTAAGATTATGTGCATTAATTTTTTTAAAGAGAATATACATTCATTTTTTCAGTCTTACTTTTTAAATATTTTGTAATGAAAATATATCATTTTTAGTTAACATTCAATTAAGAAATATATTTATAAGAATTAATTCATTTTTAATTAAAAAATATTTTATGAAAATATTATAATTAAATTAATTTTTTTAAATATACATGTTCATATAATTATTATTAATTAAATTATGATTTTTATTATAGTTTGAAAGCCATTTTTTTCAAAATCCATGAGTATTTGATAAATGTCGATTTTTATTTTAAATGTAAAAAATCACATCTTTATAAAAATATTTATTTAAAATGAATTTTATTCCTGGAATCAGTACATCTAAATTATCCAATTTTGAAATTTGCATAATTTTCTGAGATAGTCGATTTTTTAGATAAAAATTAATTACCATTTAAATATAGAATGTGTTATATGACATAATAATGACCTAATAGTGATTTAATAAAATACTAAAAACCTGATGTTTGGACAATATAGTTTTTGAAATTAAATTAATGTTATTTTAGGCTAGTTTTATAAATTTTACAATGCTTTAGTGGACCCTCACAAACATATAATACAATTTAACTTTTTAAATTGATTTTTGTGAGAGTGTGACCAGACTCTACATAATCAATAATAATATATTATAAATTTCGTCCATTGTACATATAATGTAATTTTTTCCACTGCCCTAGGAAAAATCCATGGGAAAACCCCCATGGTCTAGTTTTTGATTTTGATTAGTTTAATGTGTGGAATCCAAAACTTAAATAATAATTAATTCGCTCTCTTTTCCTTTATAAACTCACCCATCCTCCCACCTCTTATTCTCTCATAGCCTGTAATGATCAACCAACCTCTTCCCTCCTCTATCTATAATCCTCCCAATTCACCCCAAACATCCAATAAGCCTCGCTTAAGCTTCTTCCAACCCATTGGCATCACACTTCCAAGTAAAGGATTTCTTCCTTTCTATATTTTGTCCAAATTTCACTAAGTTGTTATCCCATTTTATTTAAAATTAACAATGATAGGGTATGATTTAACACCTCTCCAATACATCCCTATTTATTATTGAATGATTAGATACCCCTTTCCATATAATTAATTCCTCCCATTTACACCAGTTACCATGCCAAAATTCCATATGGTATTTCTCTCTCCTCATTTATATTCAAGCCATTATGTTCATGTTTCTCTTATGATACTTTGGTATTCTTATTTCCTAACATGTACATTATTTTTCATGGTATTCCTTATTTACTCCCTCAATGGGCTTTATAGATCTACCTTTTTCTTAGGCATGTCCTCAGGTTATCCAAAGCAATGCTAAGTACGAGGGAGTGTGGTGGTCATGTAAAGGATGTTTTCAATAAAGATGGTGTGTTTAATGTTTTATGTTGTTTAGTAATGATACTAATTCCCAATCACAATAGACCTCAAGATATTCCATGTTGAATCAATTGAAGAGTTTATGTAATAAATCATGTTTAAGTGTGTAGTAAAGAGCAGAATTGTTATAGGGGGAGATTGATCTCAGATATTGTATCCCCTAGTATATGGTGGATTTACACTCAAATGAACTGTATGGTGATATACATTGGGAATATGTTCCTCAAAGTTATATCACCTTCAGATTCATTAGAAAAAATAATGATACCGTAACATTCCTCCCACATGTCTTCTATTATTTGATTGCCTCTACATTACATACATCAGTCTCAGACTGAAGGGGGTCTTTAATGATTGATATTGGCCTCACAAAGAGTTCATCTAACATTTAAATCCTCAATATTATATTTGAAATGTGTTTCAACATATTTAATTTCCATTCGAGTGTAATATTTCACCCTATCAATAATTTTTCATTAACTGGTAGAATAGCAACTGTTCCTAGATGAGTTGATTGGTCCTAACTTGTGTAGGAATTACTCTATTCTCAATGAGTTGGTATAGGCTAAATACATTTTAGATGAGTTCTAGATGGATGAGATCATTCCCTAGCTTGTAATGGCTCACCACAACATGGTTCTAGGTGAATATCGATATTGACAAACATAGTTGAATTTAGTGGCATAACTAAAATAGATTATTTAGAGGTTGTACATACTAATAATTGAGAAAGAATTTCATTGTAGTCTGAGTGGAAAGAACAATATTGGTATTTACTAGTATCCTTGATATTCTTTCTACTATTACATCAAAAACAACTCCTTTGGTGGTGTAGCCCTACAGAGCCTTTGGGTTTCACATGGACTTCCTTATTACTATGCACTGTAAAGGTATCTAATATCCTGACAACATTGATGGCATAATATTTCAATCCATTATTTTTATAATATATAAAAAAACAATATCTGGGTGCATTTCCCTTCTCAATAGTCCAAATTATAACGATGGTATGGTTTGGATTCATACACTTACAGAGAATGTATGTTTACTTTGTATAATCACCACATATTCTATTAATACATGAATGTTTATGAAATAGATGTGAATGCACTAATACACTAGGAACATGAACCATAAGTGGTTTTTTTTTAAGCATACATAGATAATACCCGGGGCATGAGAGACTATCTTGTTAGCCAACAAACAGTTTTACTTTTTCATACCATATTTGGGGAATTATTAACATTCATCAGAATCACTTATATCATAATCAGGGTCAAAAAATACATGGGATACCTATTTTGGGATGTCTATAAACAAGAGTATTCCATTTCCTAGTTATTCATAGATGCAATTATTAAAATGAAATCACTCATCGATGCTATTTCCCATGATACTATGGTAAATGTAGTGATTTCTTGGATCTATATGTTTGTCATCATGGGAAATCAAAAAAATCCAAAATCTCTAGGAAACCATTTTCTAGGTCATAGATAAAGCACAATAGGACTTGTATATCCATGAAGGAGTATATCTTAATCTTCAAATCAACAAAATTAACCCTAGGAGTTTGGCCATGATAAGGGATTATTGGAATTTTCTCTAGGTAAGGATGCACCTGATAAGGTTGTGGTAAGTGAGGGATCACTTGGATATTCTGTTTTGGAGGAGAATCAAAAAATAATTATTATTTTATGTTAAATATCTTGTAATCCCATCTGTAAAGAGTAGTGTCTTTTGAATCATTCACATGCCTTCATAAAAGATATGGTATGGGTAATGACCATTACCATACCATGGATTTCAAAAAATACTACTGTAAAGATTGAAATTTTATTGTGAATTCTAGAAATATCATCACATATATTTTAGGGAGATTATGTTAGGGACCTTATCCTCTATAAAATTTTCCATTCACATTGTTAATACATTAATTTTATAATTATTTATAAATAGAGATTTTACAATCCCCTTATAGAGGTAGATGATGTTAAAAAATCACTCATCAACCCTTTGATTTCACTAGGATGATTTTTCAATATTAGCCAAGTGTATAATGGATATAAACAGGTATAGTTACTACCAACATGGGTCCTAAAAAACCAAAATAGATCTTGGAGCCATCTAGTTGAACCAAACTTCTCTATAACCTTAGATACTCTATATAAAATACTACAGATTGGGAAATCTTAAGGGTCTGGAGACCATAACATTGGGCTACATCGTGATGTTAATTGATCCAATTGTTGTTGAAGATATTCCATTTTTTTAAGCATGGTAACATTAATATTACTAAATTATGAAGGTTGATTAATGTGATCCAACCATTCCCGATTCGTTTTCCCCTCAGGTCACATTGATACCCCTCACATCTCATAGCCATAAGGTTGGACATTAGGGAGTAAATCACATCATGTTGGTGTTAGTCAGTTGGAGCCAAATAATTGGTTGAATCATCAACATGGTAGGTAGAGATGACTAGTTCTCAGGGTAGGATGTCACTCAACTCAGGTAGAGTGGGTGACTCATATCATAGAATTATAATGTTTCAACCTACGTTTTTGACTATTGGATGCATATGGACTTCACCTAAAATCCTGTGAACAAATAAAAAGTGGACTTGTGGACCAAATTAGTGAGTTACATGGTCCCTATTGACATTATCTTATTCCAAAAACTTCTTGGTGATAAAATCAGCCTTAAGCCTCTTATATCCATCAAAATCATTGATAAAATTGGAAAACCAAGTATCGGATTCTATTTATTTAATGATATTTAATAGATTGGAAGTCTTATAAGTATACATAGAATTATCAAGGTGTTGGTAGGAATGGGGTCATATTTAGTTGGGGGAATCATAAGGTGTAGTTCATGTCTCTATAGATGAGTAAAGGCACCTGTTGGGGTATCCACTTATTATTGTGCAACACTATGTGGTGAATTAAACCCATACATCCCTATAAGAGTGTTCCAGTATCATGGTTTATCCAGAGGCTCTCTAGAGATAATGTTAAATCTATTGGTGGTTAGAGAATATATTTACCATCCGTTGGTAGGACAGAATAAAAATTCTATTCTTCCCATGTGATAGTACAAACATGTAGGGAAGCATAATACCATCAAACTCTAATCTTCACATGTTGGGAATCATATTTCATGTCTTAATGAAGCATAAAGTGGCTCCTAGAATAGGTTTAGGGTTATTAATTTGTATCCATAAGTGACAGGGGACTAAGAAATCAATACTACTATGAATTCATCCCTACTAAGTTGTTGGTGAATGGAATGTCGATTCTTATGGATTCCATGGTATGTAAACTGTTGACCACAAAGGTGGTTGATCATCACCCAAATATTTTGGTGGGATAATATAACTTATTCCACAATGAGGGACTCTCTAAGGTTGAACTTATGGTTTGAGGCTAGGATCCTTCACAAGACCTCTTATTCATTCTTTGGAATATCACCATACCACTAATTAGACCATTACCAAATTAGTGATATTTGGGAAGATGGTGGTGGCACTAATGTTGAATTTAATTATTTTAATATATATTTATTTTTGGGTTTAATGTTGGTTAACCATTAAAATAATGTTGTAATATCAAACATAGATACGATATTCATAATAACCATTTATATATAGGATAAGGTATTCAAACCCACATAATGATAGAGAGTGGAAAAAATAATATATGGCTAAGTGGATTGATCAAAATCATCTATGGGTGTCGAACCAAACCCCATCATCTCTCCAACAATTGGTGTGGTTGTTGAGAGGAGGGAAGATGATGGCGTCTGAGTTGGTTGCACTATATTTCAATAAAATTATTTCAAAACATTATCCACCTACATGCACCTACGAATGTATTTGGAAATTTTATAGAACTTGATATCAATGTTTGGTCACCGTAGTTGATGGAATTCCTCCACAATCTCTAGTTGTGAAGATAGTGGTTCCTTAACAGATACATCATTCGTCTTGGAGTTTGGGAGATCGATTATGACACAACGTTTTTTGTTTTCCAGTCTCTAATCATGTGGAAGCTCATGTAGATTAATCTGATAGAAATCGATAGGATTCCAACATCATGCGACTAGTTTAGTGCTATATGTATAAACTCAATGTTTTTTATTTCTTCACCTACACTATAATGGATATCTAGATAATTTCATGTATTTTTATTGGGGTGGACCTCTATGGTGGAATAATTCATCACAAGATGGTACATGATGGTTATTGATGTTTCAAATGATATGGATTGTCAACCTAACCTTCTTGAGAGTTGATTGGGATCTCTATCCCAATAATTTGAGGATGGTACAATGAGTTCTTGTTGAGGGTACATGATAGGATTCACCCCAGGTGGATGAGAAATCTACAAATGTGGAAGAGTCCACCTGATGTTAAAGGATTATACCCTACCTCCAACATTGGAACTGGGTGTTCCAGAAAAAGTCTAGCAGATTATGATTGGGATAAACTACTAGTTCAACCTGTAGAGATAGTTGTCTTTATCTGCATGGCTTATTGGTGTCAATCAAAGACATCTCCCATGTGACTGTAATTATGTGTATGGACAATAAATATTACAATTCATTACCAAAAAGGATAATCATTTATTGAGAATTTGAAATACAGAATCCAAAAATGGTTCATTATTGTGATAGGGGTTTATTTCCGATAAATTAGTGCTTTTAGGTGGTGTTGCTGGAATGGTTCCATGGCCAGCATATATTTTAGGGAAATATCCCTAGTTTTCATGACCCCTTCTTATTGATATTGATGAAAAAGTGAATTGATGACTTTCATTTGGATATATGAAAAATGTGAGACAAGGAGTGGGAATATGAGATTTATTAAAGGGGAGACCATCATAGTTGGAATGTAGTGTTCTTTTATTATCACAAAATTAATCTACCATTCCAATAGAATGTGGACAGAGGGTCACCTTGACTTCCTTATGAATTAGGTCCTCTTAAAGTCCCTAAATATATCCATTAGTGAATTCCCAATAAAAGTGGTTCCCAATGTTCACAATTACATTATTCTTTCTCCAAGATGTAGGAAGATCCACATTGGTGATGTGGTATATTGAGAATTCATGACAATGATTATTTATATTTAGTTGTATGGGAATAGTTTCACCATATTCCAACTATATATTTTATTGGGGCATGGTGCCAGATATTTGGATCCATTCATAATCAAATATCTCGGTTTCAAACATTTTCAAATCTACTCACCATTAAAGGATATTAAGTTCTTGTTTGGATAACCATTTATTTTTTTCATTTTATACGGGTACCTGCTAGATTCCATATTTCTCACCCTACACCACCACATTATAAAGCTAGATATCCTCCACCATATGGTTTTTGATGTTAGATCGTCAATAAAAATAGTATAATGGGATATAAGTTCCACTATCCATGGATAGATCTTTGTAACTCATCCACTAGTCCTTGTCTCCCTCAAATATTAAATTTCTATTATTGAAACTCATTCTCCATTCCATTACAAGGTGGATTCCATTTAATTATGTTTCTTATGTATCGAAATCTTGGATACCTATGATTAGAGTATATGGAAATGTTGGGCATTAATACAAATTTTATGAAGTTGGGTGTATTGGGAACCTAAAATGTCTTCACATTTTTATGATAATGGATTCTCATATATGACTAATCATAGGTTAAAAACCCAAGACATCTAGTGATTTCTAAATGGAATTTATTTATAGAAGGGTGTGAAACTATATAAATTATTTACACATGGGATAATATTTTTATTATATCATGTAAATATTCATCAACATGTATTGTTTTTATGGTTTGGGGATATGCAGGTAACAACCATAAGGAGTTGTGGGAATAAGTTTTTCATAAGTTTAACATCTTGTAAGGATCGGTAAACAATATGGTTATCATCTTGTGGGGATATGTATGTAATTTTTTAAAAACTTTTATGGATAGTAATTTCATAGGTTTAATGCCTTTTGGGAATTGGTAGGTAACCAGATGATAATATTTTGCTTATAGGTATGTCATAGATTTAATGGTTTTTGGGGTTATGTTGGTGAGTTGGGTGTCTTCCATTGGAGAATATCACAGTTATAATGGTTCGAATATTTTAATAATAAGATATTAAGATTTCAAAGTGTTGTTAATGGGACATGATGGATCATTGGAGAGGTGTAATGGGTGCATATCGATGCTGGGATTGAACATAATTGATGATTCCTACATACCATATTATGTTATAAGGATAAAAAATAATATTGTTTGATTCCTTTTTTTAATTACATTTGAGTGGACGGATTCATGTAGATTAACATATTTTTTGTATGAATGATTATTTCACAGAAGCATAAATCATCACTGACAGTGTGGTGATTATGTATATGAAATCCCATCTATTTTTTGTGTTGTACAAGGTGTGGGGGTTTCATCCTATGTATAGAACATTCATCCTGTGAGTGGGTGTATCACCCCTTGTTTGTGGGATTCATCCTATTTATTAGGGCTTCATCCAATTTATAGGGATTTTATTATATGTGTGGGTGTTTTATCCCATTTATAGGGTTATCATCCTATGTGTGGGAGGATGGTTTCATTCAATGTTGATTATAAATATGGAAGAATATGATCATTACATAGGGTACGAGGTGTGGGATCATCCAATTCTATTCATACATGGGGAATCATATGATCACTACATGGGTTAGGTTTTATATATTACATATTTTTTATGAATTTTTTCATGATGATTACCATCATAAAACATGGATGTGGATATATATTTTTAATTCATGAATCATATACAATGGATATTCCACAATGCAGGTATAACATATCAACGTCAGATTAGAGGATACAACACTATCCCCAATAAAATAGAAAATAAACCTATTACCCTTAATTATATAGTACTTAGGGTTTATGTGTACACTTATCATGTGATTATGGGTGGATTGTGGCATGAAAACAACCATAGTGAAGTGGAAGCATGATTTCCCAACATTACGTTCCTAATTTTTTTGAAAAAGATTATATAATATTATTTCTTTTTGTTTGTCTATGACTTGATAGTTGGTGATATTGATCACGGATAATATTAAAGAATATGTGAACTGTGTTTGAATGATTATAATTCCCCTCAATGACCATCATTCGTGATGTATGTTTACTAAAAGGTGTCACCAAAAATATATCGGGTTAAATAATTTCATATAGGCCAGGGGATTATTGAAGGTAATGTGATTTTTATATGGAAGAGGGTTCATGATGGTGAGACCATCATGAAACATGATTTCCCTACCTCATGGTAACATATTGGTTCCCATAGTGAAGGTTTCTTAATGGATAACTATCTTTTGTGACCTTGAGATCATTGAAGATCTGTCTTCTAATGTGACGATCATGTCATTTTTGGGAGGAAATTTTACCACAGAACAATGTTCACTGGATACAATGGGATGAGGTTTCATGAGAGAGGGCATCGTACAGGACTCATTCTCCACTTATTCATAAGGATGTTGGAGTTTTGTAAATTTAATGCTCTGAGTGAAGTACATAGTTTAATTACCCCATTAATGAGGGGATCATAGATATATTTATAGACACCATTAATGTTAGGAGATACGTTTCATGAAATTTAATTTCTTTTTTATGTGGTGAACATTTGTTGAGGATGGTTAGTTTCCTAAAGAGGGTATACAACACATATTCAAACACATCACAATCTGTATGCCATGACATAGACCATTGGGATGAAGAAAAGGATCATGATGGATTTTACCTTCATTAAACCAAATCTTTAGGGAGATTCTTTGATTCTTTTGGCCTTAACATGCCTAAAAATTCATTCCTTATTCAATATCTCATGTGGTATCTATTTATCGTCATTAAAATTTTTAAATATAACTCATATCGTAAATTTTATCAAGAATAATATCATTGGGTTTGCGATGAATTTATTAATATTTTTGTCCTATGCATCAACCAGTGAAGGATATACTGATACATTCCACATTTTTCAATCGTTTTGTTGTCCATATAGTAACATCCCTATCCCAAAGGCCACTAATCTAGTGCACCGATCCCGGTCACCACAGGACCTCAAGTGCACCTCCCCCTATGTCAATGGTTGCTGACTTGTTGTGAGGGTAAAATAGGTCATATGGGGAACTATACCATCAATAACAGAGTAAGCCATACGAGATGACAATTTATATAATAGAAACAATAGGCAACAATATATAACATGCATAAATAACCAATCCCCAAAACTGGGTACAACTATATAAAATAGTAAATGTGTTATGCCATGATATAGTATCATGTGAAAAAAACCCCAAAAGAAACAAAACAGCATAATTACCAAAATGGTCTAATCCCCATGTCTAGAACCTCACCCGACCATGTCCCATTTCCTTCTCAATTCTCGAGCATAGGTCACTTGCCCTTGTCCTAACCTACAAGCATGAATTCTACGCAGGTAGCAAATTGCAGCCAGACCAGGGTGCGAGTATAACACAGTAGGCCACCACCAATGGTTTTTACAAACTATGTAACAAAAAAAGATAGTGAATTCAAGAGAAAAATAATGGTAGGTAAAGATAAATAGTTCAACATGCAATTTTAGACTATGTTCCATTTAATTATACTACTATTAAACCTGGGTCCACTAATTAGGAAATTCATGATTTAACCTACCCTTATTCAATTTTTCTATGGATTAGTCATTTCAATATTTTCAATCATATCAAAATAAAATCATGTCCAATATCATTAGGTATCACAATATAAGAAACCCATAATCATTACCTCAAAGCATTAGTCCATGTGGCATGCAACCGTTAGGGGAATAGAACACCATCCCCATCGCTAAACCATGAAATTTCGGTGGGATCTAGAACCTTAGTCCATCTCAACCAGTGGGCAGATAACCTCATGTAGATACCCAACTCAACCTATCCATGTGTACTTGCTTATTTATCATTTACCAAAATTAACCATATCACAAAAAAAAGACACAATATCATTTATATCATAACAAATATATCATTGAACGGGAAATTAACATTATTAATCAATACATTAACACATTCATAATTTATAATACATACTCCTTTAGTTCAATTTCTTATTTCTAATGCCTATCTAACAACGCAAATTTGAGTGTAAACATAACCCCTTATTAGATTCCCATTATTCCCACATATCCCATTCAAATGGAAACCAAACAATACCTTAGCCTTTAATAACATAATACCCAACTATATAAAACCCTTAAAACCCATTACATGACACAATTAACACATTCCCTAATGCTATTTATCAATATGAATCCATTTTCTACCCAATGTTTCCATTAGCCATTCGGAAAGGTCAGTGCAACCATTGGGTGCCCCTAAAATAGTTCACTTCATCCTCCATGCATCCCATAGGGATCATGATGGTCTTATTAGGTTTTTAGGCACAAAATACATCACATAATGACAAAGGCACCATGAACACATCACATCATGTCTCTTGGGTTAGAGGAGGAAGAAGGAAATAAAATCCCAAGTGACCCTTATTTCCCCATACTGTAATTTTATTAATTTGTTATTCGTTTCCAGGCCACATGGTTTACCCGCACAGTTTTCCAAACCGTGGGCAAACCTTGCAGTGGTAAATTCAATCAGACCCTTCCCATGCATGGTTCTCCAGACCATGTGAAAACCATGTGAATTTCTACTTCCTGTACGGTCTCCTCTCGCATAGTTTACCAAACCCAGTGCAAATCATAAGGATTTCCCAGAGAGCCCCTTTACCCCCTTTTTCATGTCCCAAACCCCCAAAACAAAAATGAACCTTCTCAAGGTCTTGTAAAAACATTTTGTTAGCTCAAAAAGTTGATTAATGTTTAAGATAAACAAGAACATACCTTACACTGAAATCTTATATCTTACAAACCCCTATCTTATAACAGCTCATCCTCGAGTTGCTCTTCTCGAGCATCATCTGGTTTCTGAAACAAAGTGGCTGGGCCAAATGGACTACAAATATAATTCCTTCTCCCATGTTTCTTCTTGAATGATTCTATTCTTCCATATAACATAATCCAAGGGAATTACCTTATCCCACAAAACATTTTCACAATGATCCAAAATATGAACAGAGTGCTCCTCAAAAAATGCATCAGCCTCACGCTCGACATCCTCAGTGTTTAAAACATTATATGTATTAGGGAGATACTGTCAGGGTTATAAAACCTGAAAAATATCATGCATCCAACTATACTATTTTGGAATATCCAATCGGTGTGACATAGGTCTGAACCTCTCAAAAATCTAAAATAGCCCCACATATGTAGGTGGCAACATTCACTACTTCCGAATTCGACATTGAACCAACATTGGTGACACCCGAAGAAATACACTATCACCCACCATGAACTCTAGTGGTATAATACATTGATAAGAATATAAATCATTCCAACTATGAGTTGTTTCCATACGCTTCTGAATTAAATGTTCCCTCTCTAATGTCTCCTACACAAGACTCTTCCCTAAAATCTCCGACTCTCGGGCCTCTAACCAGCACAACCGATATCTACATTGTTTCCCATTAAGTGCCTCCAATGGTGCCATCAGAACTATGGCATAAAAGATGTTGTTTTAATAAAATTACACAAGTGACAATTGATTTTCCCAGAAAACACATAAATATATAACAAATGATTTCAAAATTACATATAATACCTGAATTTTATGCTCTAACTACATATCAATAATTGGTTGGTAAGTAAACACAAGAAACCTTGGTACCAATTACATTCTGTATTCCCTTCTAGAAACATGTGGTGAAATGTGGATTGCGATCTGAAACTATGGTTTGATGGCACACAATGAAACTGTAATATTTCTCAAACATACAATTCCCCCAATTGGTCGATGGTTTAGGTCTACTGGATCTGCATGAAATCGGCCACATTATTCTGTCAATGTACCATCACACAAATTACAACAGTCTTCCATGTCATTCTCATAAGACTCCCCACGAATTCTATCATGAAGTCTTTCCACTTCCACTCTAGAATAAAAAATGGCTACAAAAACCCACATGGATCATGATGTTCAAGCTTTACATTATGATAGGTATGTAATCATGCCACAAAAATCGGAACTTTTATCTTCATTCTAGGAATCCAAAACTACCTACAATGATCACAGTCCATCTTAGTCAAGCCGGGATGCACTTCCCACATTGACACATGGAACTCACACATCAACTCATCTCGAACATCTGTCAGCACCACAATATGACAATGAAAATAAGAAACTCCATCAGCACCAAAAGTCTGACCAGGAGGTGACTCCCCTCCTTTAAGACATTACTACACATCCAAAAACCTCAGGTCTATTAGGTAGCATTCTATAACATGGCTCAAAAACACAGAGTCAACTAATATAGAAGAAAAGTTCATTTGGCCATGCACATCCTGTACCTCCAAATGAATCTCAGAAATCAAGTCCCTCATCACCCACTCTGGACTGGATTCCTAAACTACCTAATTCTGAGCCTTCCAACTCATAGCATTGGAAACACTATTCCCTTCCCTTGTTGAATTTTCTAACTACAAATAAGAATACTACAAGTACTCAACCCACCGTCACTATTTGAGATTCAAATCCCACTAAGAGAAGATGTATTTGGGACATTTAAGGTCAGAAAATGCCATAAAGGGTTACCCCAACAAATAATGCCTCAAACACATTATGGAATGTACCACATCAGATATCACTATATTAAGAGTATGATAATTCATTTCGTGCGGCCTCAACTATCTTGAACCATATGATAAAACTTGATTACCCTGCATCAACACTCACCCATGTCCAACACTGGATGCATCACAGAACAATGTGTCTCTCATACCTTTTTTGGGTAGGATAAAAATTGTTGTCGTAGTCAACCACTTATTCATCTCCTGGAATGAATTCTCACAATCCTCTAACCAATAAAACATAACCCCAATCTTGCTTAGGCCTATGTGTGGTGCTTCCAAATGAGGGAAATAATTAATAAACCATTGGTAATCACTGACCAAGAATACATATCTCTAAATATCGTAGAAATTAATGGTTTTTTCCCAACACACCACATCCTAAACCTTTTCTAGATCCATCAACATAATTGACTTAGAAATTATGTGTCCCTGAATGTGCACCTCATTAATCCAAAACTGACATTTTTATATCTTGGAAGAAATCCTATTCTATTATAGTGTACTCAAAATGATGTCAATATGTTTTTCATGATCGTCATGAGTTTTGGGTTACAAAAATATGTAAATAATGAAGACAAAAACAACATGATATTGATTCCGATTGAATATCATGTTCATCAAGGCCATGAACATCACAAGTTCATTGGTTAAACCAAATGGGATTTCAAGAAATTCATATGACCTATACCTTCTTTGGAATGATTTTTAGGGTATTCAAAAATGTTTCACCCAAAACTGATGGTATCCTGATATCAAATCGATCATAGAAAACACCGAGGCACCTTTGAGTGGGTCAAATATGTCATCAATTCTAGGAAGATGCTATCAGTTCATAACCATCATTTGGTTCATCTACCTATAATCGAAGAATAGCCTTAATGATCCTTTAAGTGTCTTATAAAACATCACAGGGGACCCCCAAGGTGATTTACTATGATGTATTAACCGCTAACACTACATTTCCTCTAACTAATCATTCAATTCTTAGATCTCTGCTAGCACCATTTGATAGGGTGGAAGGTAGACTAGATCTACTCCTTGGAAAAATTTTATAACAATCTCATCATCTCTCTTTGGTGGTAACCCTAAGAAGTCCTCAAGAAACACATCCTTAAAATAGTCTACAATAGAAGAGATATTTTATGATCTTTGTCCCCCATCATCTAACATTAGACATGCCACTTGGGGACTAAGTTCCCCAAACTGTTCCCATAGTGGCACAATGCAACCCACTCAAGTATCCAACTCACCATGAAGAACATAGGTACTTTAATCGAGATATTATAATGTTACATGACATTTGAAACAATTGATATGAGCATGATATAGTATCAACCAATCCCTTATGATGATTATGTCAAAACCTGACATCTCTAGGATAAAATCGTCCCATAGAAAATGATATCCACAATCCTCTGGAGCACAACCCATTAACTAACAAATGTCATCAACTATTACCCCTAACGGTGAATCAAGCAACATAACCCAACATGCAATCTATAATGTTAATCCCAAAACAATTACCAACTGAGCATAAATAATGGAATGTGTAGCACCTATATCAAATAACGCACCAGAAAGTGTGTAATCTTCATGAATCGTGCCTCAAATAGTATATGGTCCAACTTCATCAACATCATGTGTAGCCTAAATTGCATGAATATTGAATGCCCCTTTTTCCAGGGCTCTTTCCTGACTACCCTGCACTACACTACTCTGTTGGCAGGGATGGTCTCTCCCCAGAGTTCCTCATCCAGTGCCTCAACCAGTATGGCCCATGGGGCTCCAACTGTCATCCTGAAATGGGGTAACTTACCCCTTCCCACACTCGAAACCTTCCATTGACATCTATCATTCCCGGACTATAGAAGAACCCTAGAGAACCTCTCCACGTGGCCTAACATTCCACATGCATGTCACTCAACCGGTGGGTGGGCACACTGGTCACACTTGTTCCCCAACCTTCCACACCGATAACAAAATACATAGTGGAAACCTGGAGAAACTAATCCCAAATTATGACTACTATGTTCACTTCCACCTTATTGAAAGGTTCAAAATGGTGCTTACTACTATCAGAAGCCACCCCACATGCTCGATAGCAGGAACCACCAGATCACTACTTGAAGTTCCCTTCAGGTTCCCCTCTGTGATAAGGGCTTGTTCCACCACTTCAGCAATCCATTTTAGATGAATGGTATTCACATGATATCTGATATTGTGTCTCAACCTATCTTGGAATCATTTCTCTATCGCTACCGCAACTTCTATTAATATAAGAATGAAGCATCATAAATCATTGAAACAACTATCATAGTCCATTACACACATTTCCCCCTAAGTCAACCTTATAAAATCTGTATCTTTCTCCTACCAGAAGGATTCTTTGAAGAAGTGCTTAGGAAACTTCTTCTGAAGATACATCCTCATCATCCCCTCATCCTACTCTATTTGGACCATAATGTCCCTCCAATATATTTCTTGAACTATCGTCATATAGTTTGACAACATGACTCGCTTCATGAGAGAAGTGTCATGACCCCCTCCCACCAATGATGCCCCTCCTGAGCTGGCAATGGTGAAAGGGAGATAATGACCCCAGAGTCCCACCTCCAGTAGGCCCCGGGGTGGCGACTAGCACCAAGGGTATGAGTTTTCACAAGTATGGGAGGCATTACCCTTTTTATTTATTTAGGATCGGGAAATAGGACAAGTCAACCACCAAAAAGGAAAAAGAACAAGTGTATAGAAATAAACCCAAACCAAGCCCACATGAATGTTTAAACAATTTTATAATAAGGTACAAGTACAAGAAAGCTCAAAGTACAATACCAAATGAAAACAAGAGAACATAAACTGCAACAACTCCAACTATCCGACTAGTATTGTCCCGCACGACCCTGGTAGTCCTCTTGGAAACCTGAAAGTAAACGTAGGGTGATCATACAAGTATACTCAGTAGGGAAACCTAAAGCTCTCGTGCACAAGTTAGGAGACATCCTAATGTCCTGTGAGAACAACATAAGAAACCTAACAAAGGTATTCTCTCCACCCAACCTCACCAGCCACACACGCCAAAACACAAGAACAACAGGTAGTAGTTTATAAGAAACAAGAGTATTGGGTACCCCACACCAGTTCCCATTAGTTAGCTTCTCTTCCTGACGATGAACGTCCTGACGCTGCCACACTCTCCCCACCCGCATACACCTGGGCCTCACCACCACGTATCCCACCCACACAAACCTGAGACTCACAACCACGTATCCCGCCTGCACACACCTGGGCCTCACAACCACATATCCCTCCAGCACACACCTGGGCCTCAAAACCACATATCCCGCCCGCACACACCTGGGCCTCACAACCACGTATCCCGCCCGTACACACCTGGGCCTCACAACTACCTATCCCGCCCGCACACACCTGGGGATCACAACCACGTATCCCGCCCACACACACCTGGGCCTCACAACCACATATCCCGCCCGCACACACCTGGGCCTCATCACCACATATCCCGCCTACACACACCTGGGCCTCACAACCACGTATCCCGCCCGCACACATCTGGGCCTCATCCCGAAGATTCTTGGGAAACAGTAGAACCTGCCCGAAGAGTCTTGGGCTAAAACCACCCCAATCGAAACCTACCAGAAGAGTCTTAGGTTTAAGGTCGCCTCAAGCCATCACAGACTAGGGGAGAAAGAGCAGGAAGGATCTTGTAACTAAGGGAAAAACACCCTCTCCCATGAAATGAGAGTGTTCGGCACTAAGTTCTCAAAATTGGTGGGGTGCGATTAAACACAAAAGATACAGATATATATATATATACCAACCACACAGCCCAACCTATGGATTCTAAACAGAGAAACTGAGCACGTGCCTTGGCACTGCTACTACGAAGCATGCATACAACAAAAAACCCCAAACCCATTTAGGTTTTCACGTCTCAGCAGAATTAGATTATTTAGTTCTTTAGCTACTGGGAAAATATCCACAACCAACCACATCAATCATTCGTAAAACATATCCCTGCCATCCAGAAATCAAGTTAGGAAAACTCAAGCAACACAACCAAGCCCTTCTTATCCACCAACCAGCCCCATCAATTATTAACTCTGTTCCATTACCACGCCCCACCATTTATTAACTCTTCCACCTTAATTTAATATTCACAACCCATAGCCCATTCACATTTAAACCCAGCCCTGCATCCCCGCTTCCAGCCACCATAACCACAACTGTATCGTACATCATTTCCCCTTTAATACCATTTATTGTAGCCCCGCTGCCCGTTGCCAACACAACATTCGCACCAACCCACAAAAACACCCCCATCACATGCCACGTAACCAAGCCAAAACCCACATGTTCAATATTCCATTTTTGTTTCACTGGGGTGATCACATAAGGGTTTCAAATTTTCATTTAATCAGAGAACTTTATGTGATTAACCAAATTCCACATTCCACAATGTTTCTATCCATAAGAAAATCCAGAAGGAGAGGGAAAAATTTAATTGCGAATGCAAGGGGCCCCAACAACCATGATTTTTAGTAGGTAGAAGCTCATTCAATTCACAACATAATATCACAGGGTATAAAGTAACAACAATCACAAACTTCCCAACCCCGTTGTTTGACCAGTTATTATCTTTATTTAATGGTTCAACTGTTTCTCATGAAAAAAAGAGGATACCCACCCCGCATGATGCACAAAAGAGAGAGAGGCAAAGGAATGATCCCTACCTCAATAGGTTCTGATCACAACGCTCCTCCGGATCAACTATAGAAGAAGTCAGTCGGCGTCCGTCACTTCTGTCGGGTCCCGGAAAAACCTCATCGGGAGGATTTCGGAAAGGAAAGGCCAAAGGGAAGACAGCAGATCCAAGCTCGGAAGTTCTGACTCGCTGTCACGATCCCGTGGCCACTGACGGATCGTCAATCGGAGCTCGGATGAAGAAGTTATGGAAGGAAGAACCTTCGAGTCTCTTAAGAGAGCTCTGCTCAGAGGAGAGTTGAGGAGAGGTGTGAGTTGAAAGGAGGAGGGGACCCCTCCTCTTATAGGCATGAAAAGAAAAAGTAGACGGTGTGTACTCTGTTCTTTCACACGGTCTCCACGCGGCTTCCAACATGGATCTGCGGTCGTTGACTGGTCAACACACGGTTTGAGGGTAATGCATACGCAGGGAAAGACTACACGGCGTGTAGTTTGGACTCACGACGTGTACTCATTTATTGAACACGGCAAGGACATGGATCTAACACGGCACACGACCATTGACTGGTAATGCGTACGCGGGGAAGGACTACACAACATGTAGAACTGGACACATGTCGTGCACCCATTATTTCACACAGCGAGGACACGGCCTGCGACATGGGGTATAACCGAAAAGGGGGTACATGGCGTGTACTCAAACTACACAGCATGTAGTTTCAAAAATTCTGAAAAGTGTGGGAAAAGTCCATTTTACCCTCCAGAACACTTCATGACCTTCTTTTTGACAATGGAATGGGCCGAAGAGGTCCGGGCCATTACATCAGATACCTCTTAAAACATTCCCGTCCCTGAGAATTCAAAAAACAACCCAGAGGAAACCCAACAAGATACCTTTTAGGGTTCTCATTATAATAGGAACCCAACCACCAACCCTAATTATAGGTATTAGGAATTCCTTCTCCCATGTCGAGATATTATCCACTTTAGGCGGCACTGACTCGCCTGCATGGGTTTAATCGTATCCTCATTAATGCGTCTCGATTAAAAATAGGGTCTTCCCACTTCCATACATTAAGATTTTTCAACTCACACTGCTCCCCAACACCGCACAACCTACAAACTTCCCGAACACGTGGGTTTGGGAAATTCCTTCTCCTATGTCGAGATATTATCCGCTTTAGGCACCACTGACTCGCCCGCACAGCTTCAATCGCATCTGCATTAATGTTTCTCGATTAAAGAAAAGGGTTTTCCCTTTCCCCACACATTCGGACATGTCACACATTACCAGGGAAAGGAAACAAAAAGGTCTCATAACTGACAAGCCAAGCATTCCATATATCAAAGGTACAAAGTAAAACATCAACACAAAGCTCAGAAGAACAAGGGAAAAACACAAGTCAAAACAACTCCGGGTACTGAGCGTGCATCTGGGTCTCCCGCTCCCATGTTCTCTCCTCGAGGCTATCATGCCTCCATAACACACGAACCAACGGAATGGTTCATCCACGAAGCACCTTCTATTTACGATATTCGATCCTGACTGGTCGTTCCTCGAAGTTCGCATCATCTCCCATATCTAACTCTCCCCAGTCGATAACATGAGAGTCGTCGTGTAAGTACCGACGAAGCTGGGAGACGTGGAAGACGTCATGAACCTTCTCCAACTGAGGTGGCAGGGCCGGATGATATGCCACCTTGCCGACTCGCCTCAGCACCTCAAAAGGTCCGATGAACCTAGGTGAGAGCTTTCTCCCTTTCCCAAACCTCTGATGTCGAGGGGAAACCTTCAAGAACACATGATCTCCCACCTCGAACTCTAAGGGCCTCCTCCGACGATTAGCATAAGACTTCTGTTGGTCCTGAGCTGCTTTCATCCTCTAACATACAAGCTGGACTTTCTCTGTGGTGCTCTACACTACCTCCGACCCAAGACCACCTATCTCACCAACCTCTTCCCAGAAAATGGGTGAATGACATTGCCTTCCATACAAATCCTCAAATGGTGCCATGCCAATGGTATAGTGGAAGTTGTTGTTGTAGGAAAACTCTACCAAAGGCAAGTGTCGTACCCATGATCCTCCGAAATCCAGAAAGCATGCTCGCATCATGTACTCCAACATCTGGATAGTCTGCTCTATCTGCCCATCGGTCTTGGGGTGGAAAGCAGTTCTAAGGTGTAGCTGGGTGCCAAAAGCATGTTGTAACCCCCTCCAGACTTGAGAAGTAAACCGAGTATCCTTCTCTGAGACGATAGTCTTTGGGACTCCATGAAAATGCACCACCTCGTCTACGTACCTCTATGTTAAGGTATTCACCGGGCCTGACTCCTTAATTTCTAAGAAGTGAGCTGATTTCGTCAGCTGATCCACTACTACCCTGATAGAATCATAACCACCCTGAGCTCTGGATAGTCCTGTGACGAAGTCCACTGAGATGTCATCCCACTTCCACTCGGGGATATCTAAAGGATGCAACAAACCACTGGGAACACGGTGTTCAGCCTTCACTTGCTGACACACTAGGTATTTAGACACAAACTCCGCCGCTTCCCGTTTCACCCCGGGCCACCAAAACTGTTCCCTCAGGCCTTGGTACATTTTTGAAACTCATGGATGTACCGCCAAGGTTGAGCTATGGAAATCACGGAGAAATCCCTCATGCATCGCCTCTGGAACTAACAACCATCCATGGAAAAGCATCTGATGTCGGCTGTTGTCGGACCATCCTTCTGGAGCATTCCCCTGATCGACATGATCCCGCATCACTTCCGCCTCAGTGTCCCCCCACTAAGACTCTTCCGCTTGCTGCAACAAGGAGGACGACACCGTCATCTGAAACAAACATCCTCTAACACCTTCTACCCTTGCATCCAAGTGTAAGGCATCCAACTCTCCCATCGCCTTCCATGCATCAACGGATTCCCGAACTACTTCTTGAGGAGACTTCCTACTCAGGGCATCAGCCACAATGTTTCCCTTACCTTTAGTGTAAGAGATCTCAAAGTCATAGTCTTGGAGAAACTCGACCCCTCTCTGCTGCCGTAAGTTCAGGTCACACTGGGTGGAGATATAACGCAGGCTCTTGTGATCTGAGGAGACTACCAAGCGCTCCCCAAAGAGGTAATGTCGCCAAAACATCAGTGAGAACAATACTGCTGCAAGCTCCAGGTCATGGGTGGAATAGTTACGCTTGTGAGGGTGCAACTTTCTAGACCCATAACAAATCACTCACTTCTTATGCATCAGCACGCACCCCAGACCAAGGCTAGATGCATCACAAAACACCTCATACAATAACCCTTCCTTGGAAACCTGAGTATGGGAGCACTGACCAACATCTCCTTTAGGTATTGAAAATCTTTCTGGCACTGCTCACTCTATAGGAAGACCTAGTTCTTCCTCGTCAAAGCTGTCAATAGAGCAGCATCTTGAGAGAAGTCCGAAATGAACCTCTGATAGTAACCTACTAACCCCAAGAAACTACGATCTTCTGCCATGCTCTTGGTTTCTGCCCAAGAAACAACTACCTCCACCTTCGACGGGTCCACTAACACACCATGCTGATACACCACGTGCCCAAGGAAGTGTACTTCTTGTGTCAAGAACATACACTTCGATAATTTCCCGTAAAGCTGGTGGTGTCGAAGGACTTCCAAGATATCCCTGAGATGCTCAATGTGCTCCCCCTCTGATCTTGAGTAGATCAGGATGTCATCGATAAACATAATGATGAACCGGTCCATAAACTCTCAAAAGTCAAAGGTCATAAGTCCCATGAACACAGCCGGTGCATTCGTAACTCCAAACGGCATAACTACAAACTCGAAGTGCCCATACCTGCACCTGAAAGCTGTCTCTGAGATGTCACTATCCTTCACCCTTAGCTGATGATATCCTGATCGTAGATCAATCTTAGAGAACCAACCTACTCCTCTCAGCTGGTCGAAGAGATCATCAATCCTTGGGAGGGGGTAACGGTTCTTAACCGTTACCTGGTTCAACCTTCGGTAGTCTATGCATAGCCTGAGACAACCATCAGCCTTCTTCACAAACAAAACTGGAGCACCACATGGCGACTCGCTGGGTAGAACAAAACCCTTCTCCATCAGATCATCAATATGAATCTGCAACTCCTGCAACTCCAAAGGTGCCATCTAATAAGGGGCAATCGAAATCGGACGGGCACCAGGCTATAAGTCTATCCCGAACTCAATGTCACGTCGGGGGGGGGGGGGGGGTAGATTCACAACCTCATCAGAGAAAACATCAAGGAACTCCCCAACAAATTCTGGGACATCCATCATCTCTGTATCAGCTGGAACCACTGATAACCTTCCTAAAAAAAATGAGAGGCTCCACACGCCGGCTTCCTGCTTGATAGCTCCTCTCACCAACAAAAGATACGCGTTGCCCATCCACGTCAGAGAATACTACTCTTCTCCGGAATCAGTCGATAACGGTACTAACAGAAAAAAACCAGTCAATGCCTAGGATGACATCATATGGCCACATCTGTAACAGAAGAAGTTTCCCACTAGATCGATATGGTCCCAACGTCAGCCCACATCCATGGCAAACACAAGATACGGTGGTCTGGACCCCAACTGGTGTACTCAGTACCAGTGGTACAGAAAGTCTCTCTACGTCTAATCCCAAAGCATGGGGTAGACCAGGTGCAACGAAGGAGTGTGATGCTTCTGAATCGAACAAACCATAAACAAGAGTGCTGAAAAAACAAATCGTACCTCGCACCACCTCTGGTCCTACAAGAGCTACCAACTCTACTACGTGAAACTTTCCATGCCCAAATCCTCCGCCTCTCTGATGTCATCCACCTCTCTGACAATGCCCTGGTCGAGGTCCCTGAGGAGCACCCTGAGTTCGGCCTCCTCCTACAAATTCTTCCCTCGGAGGAGCATGGTCCTGCTGCTGCTGGAACGGCCTCGCTGGCAACTGGTGCTGCTGAGGTGGGCACTGAACCTGCCCACCTCCACCGTACTGAGCTCGAGTCGAGCACCGACTCTGGACGTGCCCAAA
The DNA here is from genome assembly GCA_963277665.1 of Viscum album. NCBI lineage: Eukaryota > Viridiplantae > Streptophyta > Magnoliopsida > Santalales > Viscaceae > Viscum > Viscum album. The sequence continues at coordinate 1,441,746,260 of OY728151.1, read as the reverse complement.
ACCTCCACAAGAAAAACACCTCGGACCTGGGCTCATGAAAAAGGGACGAGGACCCAAAGATCTGAACTGCTGGGGCCTGCTCCCCACTGGCCTGAACCTGGAAGGTCTCGTCACAGGAGACCTGCTACTGACTACTTTCCCCTTCGACGAGCCTGGCTGGTTCCCCTCACAGTGTGCACCTCCTAGCGAGTGCATCCTCTCTAAAACCTCTTCCTTCTTCTGTACTTCCAAGTATGTCAGAGGGGTGAAGGTGGTGACAGCATACTAGAGCGAAGGACGGAGCGCCTCCATCAAACGTCTCGCCCGAGACTCCTCATCCGGAAAGAGATCTGGAGCAAAGCATAGGAGATCTTTGAACCTGATCCCAAGTTCTCATACCGTCATACTCCCCTGCTAAAGGGAGAGTAACTCTTTCCACTTCTCCGCCTTGATTATGGAAGAATGGAATTCCTCTCGGAATTCCTTCTCATAGTCAGCCCATGGATCCTATGCCTCAATCCTCTCTCCGAGGTAGAGCGTCCACCACTGTCGCGCTGCACCTCTCAGCTGACTGACTGCTAGGGGAACCCAGTACTCCCTCGTAGCACGGATCAAGGTAAAAGCGATCCCTAGCTCCTCAATCCACCAATCCATCTCCGTATTCTAAGTACTACCCTTGTACTTCTTGAGGGTCTGCCGCTGGAAAGACCGGAGAGTCTTCTGCCACTAGCTATCTTACTCATCTCGGTCAATCCTCAACTGATCGACTTCCTGAATTTGCTGGGCCTCGGCCGTCTGAGCCACCCGGGGACGACGTCCAGGTGCCATAGCTCTATGGTAAACAAGGATCCCCTAAGCCCAAGTAGTAAGGAAAAACTCATGGTTTCATTTTTCTATTTTATTTTAATATCATTCCCAGAACACCCAAATCAAGTAAAAAACAATAATGATGGTGCATGTACCTTCCCTAGGGTCTCTACCCTGCAATAAATGTAGTCTTACTTGGTCATTCGGTAGGCTCAGAGTCCTTGCATCGGATCACGGGGGGCCCTAAAATCCCGTGTCCTAGCCGGTATTCCCTGGCCTATGTCACGCACCAAGATTGACTAACATTGTCACCCTACCATCCCACACAATCCTCAATGTGGCTAACTCCAGACTCCATCCTATATCTCAACCATCACCTTTGATACTATTCTGTCACGACCCCCTCCCACCAAAGATGCCCCTCCTGAGCTGGCAATGGTGAAAGGGATATAATGACCCCCGAGTTCGGCCTCCAGTAGGCCTTGGGGTGGCGACTAGCACCAAGGGTAAGAGTTTTCACAAGTATGGGAGGCATTACCCTTTTTATTTATTTAGGATCGGGAAATAGGACAAGTCAACCACCAAAAAGGAAAAAGAACAAGTGTATAGAAATAAACCCAAACCAATCCCACATGCATGTTTAAACAATTTTGTAACAAGGTACAAGTACAAGAAAGCTAAAAGTACAATACCAAAAGAAAACCAGAGAACAACAACTACAACAACTCCAACTGTCCAACTAGTAGGGTCCCACACGGCCCTGGTAGTCCTCCTGGAAACCTGAAAGTAAACGTAGGGTGAGCATACAAGTATACTCAGTAGGGAAACCTAAATCTCTCGTGCACAATTGGGGAGACATCCTAATGTCCCGTGAGAACAACAGAAGAAACCTAGCAAGGAATTCTATCCCCCCAACCTCACCAGCCACACTCACCAAAACACAAGAACAATAGGTAGTAGTATATTAGAAACAAGAGTATTGGGTACCTCGCACCAGTTCCCTTTAGTTAGCTGCTCTTCCTAATGACAAACGTCCTGACACTGCCACACTCTCCCCGCCCGCACACACCTGGTCCTCACCACCACGTATCCCGCCCGCACACACATGGGTCTCACAACCACGTATCCCGCCCGCACACACCAAGGTCTCACAACCACGTATCCAGCCCGCACACACCTGGGCCTCACAACCACGTATCCCGCCCGCACACACCTAGTCCTGATCACCACATATCCCGCCCACAAACACCTGGGCCTCATCCCAAAGATTCTTGGGAAAAAGTAGAACCTGCCCGAAGAGTCTTGGGCTAAAACCAGCCCAATTGAAACCTACCCGAAGTTTCTTAGGTGTAAGGTCACCTCAAGCCATCATAGCCTAGGGGAGAAGGAGCGGGAAGGAGCTAGTAACTATGGGAAAAACACCCTCTCCCATGAAATCGGAGTGTTCGGCACTAAGTACTCAACATGGGTGGGGTGCGATAAAACAAAAAAGATACAGATATATATATACCAACCACACAGCCCAACCTATGGCTTCTAAACAGAGAAATTGAGCATGTTCCTCGGCACTGCTACTACGAAGCATGCATACAACAAACAACCCCACCCACTTTTATGTTTTCACGTCTCAGTAGAATTAGATTATTTAGTTCCTTAACTACTAGGCAACTATCCAAAACCAACCACATCGATCGTTCGTAAAACACATCCCTGCCATCCAAAAATCAAGTTAGGAAAACTCAAGCAACACAACCAATCCCTTTTTATCAACGAACCAGCCCCATTGATTATTAACTCCGTTCCATTACCATGCCCCAACATTTATTAACTCTTCCACCTTAATTTAATATTGACAACCCATAGCCCATTCACATTTAAACCCAGCCCAGCAGCCCCGCTTCCAACCACCATAACCACAACCGTACTGTACATCATTTCCCCTTTAAATTCATTTATTGCAGCCCCACTACCCGTTACAAACACAACATTCACACCAACCCACAAAAACACCCCCATCACATTCCATGTAACCAATCCAACACCCACATGTTCATTATTCCATTTTTGTTTAACCGGTGTGATCACACAAGGGTTTCAGATATTAATTTAATCAATCAAATTTATGTGATTAATCAAATTCCACATTCCACAACGTTTCCATCCATAAGAATATCCAGAAGGAGAGGAAAACATTTAATGACGTAAGAAAAGGCCCCCAACGACCATGATTTTCAGTAGGTAGAAGCTCATTCAATTCACAACATAATATCACAGGGTATAAAGTAACAGAAATCACAAACTTTCCAACCCCGTTGTTTGACCAGTTATTATCTTTATTTAATGGTTCAACTGTTTCTCACGAAAACAAGAGGATACCCACCCAGCATGATGCACAAAAGAGAGAGAGAGAGAAAGGAAATATCCCTACCTCAATAGGTTCTGATCACATCGCTCCTCCGGATCAACTTTAGAAGAAGTATGTCGGTGTCCGTCACTTCTGTCGGGTCCCTGAAGAACCTCCTCGGGTGGAAGTCGAAAAGGAAAGGACGAAGACAAGACAACGTATCCAAGTTCATAAGTTCTGCCTCGTCGTCACGATCCCGTGGCCTCTGACGGATCGTAAATCGGAGCTCTGACGAAGATGTTATGGAAGGAAGAGATTTCGAGTCTCTTAAAAGAGCTCTGCTCAAAGGAGAGGGGAGGAGAGGTGTGAGATGAAAGGAGGAGGGGACCCCTCCTTTTATAGGCATGTAAAGAAAAAGTACATGGCGTGTACTTTATGGTACACAGCGTGTACTCGGTTCTTTCACACGGTCTCCACGCAGCTTCCAACACGGCTCCGTGACTGTTGACTGGTCAACACACGGTTTGAGGGTAATGCATAAGCGGGGAAAGACTACACGGCATGTAGTTTGGATACACGGCGTGTACTCATTTATTGCACATTGCAAGGAAACAGCTCCAACACTGCACACGACTATTGACTGGTTACGCGTACGCAGGGAAGGACTACACGGCGTGTAGAACTGGACACACGGTGTGCACCCATTATTTCACAGAGCGGGGACATGGCCTGTGACACGGGGTATACCCGGAAAGGGGGTACACAACATGTACTCAAACTACACTACGTGTAGTTTCAAAAATTCTGAAAGGTGTGGGAAAAGTCCATTTTACCCTCCAGAACACTTTGCGACCTTCTTTTTGAAAAAAGAATGGGCCGGAGAGGTCCAGGCCATTACAAGAATTCTCTAAATGGTCATGAATAGTTCTAATAGACTCTATCCAGAACTCTACTACCTTTAGATAGTCCTATCTTATAATGGTCGGAGGGTGCTGCAGGTGAAACTCCCTAGTCAGTTAAAACATTCTCAGTGATACCTGCCCTAGGTCTTGTCTATCACCTAGATAAAATGAGTGATGCTTTCATGGAACTTCTCTTCCCTATATTCCTAAATCACTACATTCTCCTAATCCACTACTGGGGGAGCGTTCCCACCAACATCCTTCTATCATTCAACCAACACATGTCTATAAGGTGGCATTTTTCAATATTTCCAAACATAAGCTTTAACACGCAACAATAACGCATTTACAAAGGGAAAAAGACTCTTCACCTGCCAAAACTAAACCAATTTTCATACACTTCCCAAAAAATCAATCTCACAACCATATCACTACTCTAGGTCATCTCTCTTATGTCCATGTATAACATGGTATCTAATCACATGGTCACATACCTTATATTCTACCAAATTTAATACATTTTCCCTATACCAATTTACCCTTACCACATTTTAATCCACTTATTCTTCTTTATTAACCTCCATTTTCTAATTTCTACTTATGCTTTTAAATTTAATTTTTACACATTCATACCATTCCATTGGGAACAATTTAATTACTTTTAATATTTAATATGCATCCTAACATATAAATCACGCACACCCATCTCGTGTGTGTGCATATCATGATGCATGTCACATTCCTATATTAATTCCTAGAATGTTTCATCAATGCACAACCTTCCTACCACAAGTTAAATATCACAAAACTATCAAATATCACAATAATCTCATCACCCAACAGTGAAATAACATCATATATACCAACACACAAAAATTACAAGAATCCCCTCCAAAGGTAACTTTGGTTTTTTCCCATATATGGGTTAGCTACTCCCAAGCACGAACTCATTACCATGGCCCGACTCTTTCTTAACCTCAGGCCTACAATCCAAAAATATTAATAAAGAGAAAAGAACTCATATGATACCATATTCTAACATTCCAAACCCAGAATCCACTAATATCGTGTCTCATGATGGGATGCCACATAACCTCAAGCGTGCATCCCATTATGCCAGAGATATCTGATAAGCCGCGAGGGTTCAATAGGTTTTTTGGGAGACTATAACCTCAATACCAGAGTATCCCACAATAGATAACAATTTAAATAATCGAAAAATATGCAATAGTCAACTACATGAATACATAACCAATCCCCAAAACTATGGCCAACTATATACAATAGTAAATATCCCATATCGTGTTATAGTGTCATGTGAAAAACCCCCCAAAAAATAAAATATTTGAATTCCCCAAATGGTCTCGACTCAAAGTCCAACACCTCACCTGACCATTTTCCATGTCCAACTGAACTCCCTAGCACATGGGTATTTCCCTTGTCCTGGCCTGTAAGAATTAAATCTACTTGGGTACCAAATGGAGTCGTGAGAACGGTGTCAGTATAACTAAGTAGGTCCCCACCATGGGTGTCTACAAAATATCTAGTAAAATAAGATTGTGCATGCAAGTGATAAAAGATAAACAGTTCAGTATGCCATTTTAGACTATGCTCCATTTAATTATACTACCAATAAATCTGGGTTCACAAAATAGTCAATTCATGATTTATCCTACCATGTTACATGTTTTAAATGGATTAGGCATATTCAATGTTCTTAAGAATATGGGAATAAAATAAAGTCTCATCTCACAAGGAATCTCATTATAACAAGCCCCTAATCCCCACCTCAAAACCTTGGTCCGGGTGGAATGCAATAGTTAGGGGAATAGAATTATTTTCCCTTCACTAACCCATTCATTCAAATAGGGAGCTAAATCATATGTCCAACTCAAAACATGTGTGTAGATCCTCCAGTCGTTACACAACTCAACCATTCCATGTTCACATTCTTATTTATCATTCACCACAGTTAAATATATCACAACGAACATAGACAATGAAATTTACAAAATCACACCAATAAAATTAAATGGCAAATTAACATTATTCCTTAATCCATTAAAAAAAATATAATTAATAATACTTACCCATTTAGTTCAATTTCACATTTCCCATGCCTTACTCACTAATAATTTTCATGTGTAAACTTAACCCCTTATCATATTCCCATTAATCCCACTAAACCCATTCAAATTCCAACCAAACACTTCTTTTTTCCTTTAACCACATTAGAACCAACAATATAAAACCCTTCTAAACCATTACATAAACCAAATGACACGTTATCAAAGGCACTATATTAATATGAATCCATTTCGCACACTAAATTTGTGTTTCCTATTTAAGAGAGCTGGCGCATCCATTGGGTGGCCCTAAAATAGGCCACAACATCTTCCATGCATCCCATGTGAAACATGAATGTCTCATTAGGTTTTTTAGACACTAGATACATCACATCATTATAAAGGCACCAAGAACTCCTCAAAATAGGTCCATATTAAAAACCATACATGAATAAATGTACACAAAAAACCAAGGGTTATAACTTGTAGACAACCTATGTTGAATCCAATAAAGAAAGACCTCTCAATAAAATCCTTAAATCTAAATTCAACCAACCCTTGAAGAATAATAGTAAACCACATTGATAAATATGGGTTTGAGATATATTTATTTAGATGGGGAAGAAATAGAAACCCTAAACCAAAAAAAATCAAGATGGGGATTATCCTTACCCGAATATCCAATCCTCAAACAAAGGGAATCCAAACATCTGTAATATGATGGAGATTGATCAATAGAAGATGTTGTATCTTTTGGGGAGTCTCTATTGCTGGGGGTGGAAGGATAGATGAAAATACCGTGTAACCCTTATTTCCACATAGTGGAATTTCTGATTTTTTTTAAAGTTCCTAGGCTGCATAGTTTACCCCCAAGATTTTTCAAATTGTTGGAAAACCATGCGGAGGCTACTACCCATACCCCATTATCTCTCAAAATTTTCTACACCGTGTTAAAAACCCTTTGATTGATAATTCCCTCATGTTCTCCCATCATATTGTTTACCAAACTGTGTGCAACCTGTTCAAATTTCCCAAAATTCCCATTTTTTCATTTTTTTCATGTCTCGAACCTCAGGAACATCACTGAGCCATCTCAAGGCTTTGGAAAAACATTTAATTAACTGAATAAGGGGACTAAAGTGTATCATAAAATAGAACATAACCTACATAGAAATTAAGGATCTTACACATACTATGAATCCTATCTCAACCCATGAAGGATGACTAATTGAGTTTAATAGATTAGGAGTATTTAGGATTATTATATAATGAACTATTGATCATGTCATCGAAACATTGAGTAGATCTTCATTGATTATAGAAATATCAGTCAAATTATGTGAGTATGGTTTTTACAATGAAAATTATATTGTTCTTTCATGTATAAATAATGAACGAGAAACCATAAAAATGTAAAAAACATTGTCTCTCTATAAACTATGGTTACTGAGAATTTAGAACAACATTCTTGAATTAGTTTTCTTTTGATGGTTTTGTAGTTACTATGAAATTATTTGACTACCATTTTGAATTTTAATAATATTTATTTAATGGGAGAATAAATAAATGATATATTTATATTAAGGGAAGATTGGATGTTAATTATAGTTTTACTATTAAATAAGAGATTCTTTTTTCTAAGAGATATTGTATTCCAAATGTATAATTTAATATAGAAATTTTGTAAGAGAGATATAATATAGATAAAATATAGAGGAATTTTTTGTTCCTAGAAGGTTATAGGGGGGCCATGATAGTTTGTTTTTCATATATAATAATATGAGAAATTATAGTAACTATGGATGGATTTCTAATCAGGATCATTTTTATAATTATAAAATAGTTATATTTCTATAATTGGAATATCATGGATGTGGGTGGTTGTTAATGACGTATAATTTTTGTTACAAATATTAAAGATTTTTTTAAAAAAAATTGCATGTTGTGTCTATCATTGAATATTTGACTTTGGAATTTTAGTTAACATTGTGGGAATTTCTAATTTATTATAGGAAGTAATATAATATAGATGATCATTTCCGAGGATATGAATATCAACTAGATTTTTTGACAGTGTTGTATAAATTAATATTTCAAATCAGAGACTGAACTGAACATTAAAAATATATATTTATATGTCTATATGTTTTGAGGGATGAATTTGGTATTCAATGAAGAATAAAAACTACTTATAAAGAGTTATTTCAATATTGAGTTTTTAAATAGAAGGGTTATATTACCTTTACGACAAATATTCTGTGTAGTATGTTTACACATTGGAATTGTATGAGAAAAATAAAATTATTACAGATAGTGGAAATGAAATGAGATAATGTCTAGATGAGGGAAGTATTAAAGGTTATAATAATATTCCAATAGGTAAAATAAGAATAGTTTTTAATGTGAATATTTTTTCAAGACAAATAATTTACATGTGAATTTAGTCATTCAAATGAAAACATTATATTGTAAATATAAATTAAATATTTATTATCATAATGTATTGGTGTCTGTTGATAATGAATACATAATATACTTATTTCATAAAAGAAATACAATATCCTCCACAAATTTTATCTCTCATTGTACTATTTATATATATATCGAACTGAAAACATTCTTAATAACATAGTCAAAATAGATATATAAGTACATGTTACCTCATATGCTCAATAAGAGATATTAGGCATTATATCAATCAATGATCATATAAAATCATTTGACAAGCATATGGTTATAATATCCTTCTCATATCCTACACAAGCATAACAACTCAGTCATACTATATATACCACGAGTCAAGTAATAATGCATTATCATTTGAAAATATGTTATTTATATCAGGGAGGAATAATCATTAATTAATAATGATCCATGAAAAAATATCAAAAGAATAAAAAAAGTTCCTAGAAATTTTGGAAATATCATAACCCTAGAAAACCATTTCATTTTCCATGTCTCGCTGTCAAGGACATCATCGTATAGGGGAGAAAGTCTTATAATGGATTGGGTTTTTATGCAATAAATATTAATCTATAGAATGGTTTTAGTCCCCATCCACTTCATATTACTTTGAGAGATATAATTCATTACCCAATACATTGGAGGGACTTAACATACCTGTCTATAACTTATTGATATCCATATGTATGTAGTTCAAAATATCGTAAAAACATTCATCAATCAATAAAAGTATAATGAATATAAATGATATAGCTTTCCTAAATATTTCAATATAAAATCTTCATAATCCATATATAATGAAAACATGGAAGGTATCATAGCATCATATCCCTTTTGATATATAAGAAACATTTATTCCTGTTGATATAGTTAAAAAATTAGAAGAAAAATTGAACAATTCATTGAAATAATGAAAATTTATAATTTATTATCATATTTTAAATATAATTTGATACAACTTTTAAAAAAGGGTTATTATTGGAAATAATCATGGAAAATTGTAATGTAATGACAATATAAATGTACTATTATAATACTAGGAAAACTAATTCGTGCAATAAATTTTTAAAAAGTGATTCCTTTCAAAAAAAATTTAAAAAATTATAATTTATATTTATAAAACCATTATAACTAATAATTATTAATCAATTGAAAAGAATTTAAAAATATTTTAGAATGACTGTAAATAATAATTTTATCAGAAAAAGATAACCTTCATTAACATATTTTAATAATTTAGTGATACAAGAAATAAACAATATTTAATTCATTGTTTATAATATAAAATCCCTACAATATCGGCCATGGATTTTGGGGTCTAGTGTCATTGGATGATTAGATACATAATTTCAAAAATAAAATTGTATGGAAAACATATTTATTGACAATTTCATTTAATAATCTAAACTCCCACATATCATCATAAACAATATATTATAAAAAAATAAACCACATGGGGAAACATTATGTAATTATTAAATCATCCATTTATAGAAGGAAAGGGAATATAATTTTACATAAAAGTTGAATTGATCCTAGGGGTATATCTGTGGAATAATGATTTTTTTATTATAATTTCTTGGTTAAAATATATTTAATGGTTGTGATTATTTATATGAGATCTTAAATAGGAATGTTCCTTTAAACCATGCTTACCGAAATGTGTGAATTTTAAAAGGGTATAAAAATTTGTAAAATCCTATAAATGAAAATAATATTATAAGAACCATATATATAATGTATAAATGTAATAAAAAATAAAATTTATAAATGAGGGGAATATGTAATAAATAGGGAGAACAAGGAATGGTATGTGAAACCCACAAGTCATTGAGGAGGTACGAAAGATTCTATTTAGTGAATTAATATTTTTTGAAATAACATATTGTAAAATATGATAATAAAATATTATCTGGAAAATAATATAAGTTATATATGTTGTAAATTGACAAAAATCATAGTGAGTATTCAAATTAAAAAGGTGATTGTTGTTGTATTGGTAAAATATACACATGTTTATGAAATCATCATATAAAAGGATGGATATTATTTTTCATAATGTTTAACATTAAAAAGGAATAGATATCACAATTAAGGAATAATTTGTCAAAAATTTATCTCCCATGATAGAAATATTTTATAAAGTATGAAATTAAACAATAAATTCAAAGGAATAATTATAACTAATGGAATCAAACAGGGTTATGAAAGATAGTTACATATTATTAAAGACATCAGTCATAAATAGCAGTATTGAAGAGAATGAATGGACATATTAATTCCATGTTCAAAAATAATTTATGATATTATATTTCATTTTTTAAATAGATAACCAATAAATTGGATTATTTCATTATACTAAAAACGAATCCATGATGAAGGGTAAATTATAGTAGACGAAGATGACTTATGAAAAATTCTAAAACAAATTTGGGGAAAGATTGATTAAATGAAATTGATGTCAAACTACCATGAATAATGATTATTAATACTATTATTATTCAAATTAGAATCATACACACCATTTATATGAAAAATAGGTTCATAATAAAGTATTTCCCAAAGAATTATATTTTGAGATGAAACCCATAAAAATTTGTTAAATTTTTAATCATTAGTCATATAAATTCTTAAAATAATATGGTTTTATAAGTAACATGAAATAAATAATATATTATTTCTGAATAAATTATAGGGGTTTATATATACAAAATAAATATTATGGTGATTCATTCTACAAAAATCCATCTCAAGGAAGAAAAGTTGGGATGTAAACCCTTACCTCATTTCCAAAAGAATTCTTCACACTCACCAAACATTATAAATAATCAAAAAAATTAATTAAATGTATACAAAATAACCTTATTAATGTGTATTTAATCTTATAATTATGACATATTAACTTTTGTTAATTATTAAAATATTAGTTTTTCGTATGTCAGTTACTTATATTAGTTTGGTCAATTTATTAATAGCACATTTGATTTGTTTACTGTGGAAAAATTTGTTATAAAATAATATATTGATATCTAGATTAGTATAATTTAGAAATTTTATTATTTAATTGGGGAAAAACATATATAATAACAATTCTTATCAAAATATATCACTAAATTCAAAAAGGTTCCTTAGTAAGTCTATTTATGTTTGTTAATATTAATTGAACTCTTTTTTATTAGTTTCAAATATATAGTAACGATTACTATATTTATATAATATTAATGGGGATAAAAATAAAATATTTTTTATTTAAAAATCTTTTCTGATCCAACTATTTTTGTGGTGATATAAAATATGACATGTCAATCATAGAGAAGGTAGTCCTCACAGACACATGATGACATTTTCCTTTTTCATAATGATTTTACAGAAATGAATAAAATTGCTATTTTATTAGTATAGTAAAATTTAATTTAGAAACATTAATTGTGTTATAATAGTTTCATGAATATATTTTGTAGCACACTTACTCGATAGGAAAATAACATGTTCTCTAGGAAGGATATGTACTATAAAATATGTATACCTCCCCATGCGCCAAAGGTTATTGACTAGTATTGAGGGTCTATTGTGTGATAGTGGGGAGATTGTACCTTCTGGTGAAAATAATAAATGTTATGGTCAATATTACAAGAACTATATGGATTCTCCTAATAGTCTCCATGGATGGATGATGATATAAATTATGGAAACAGAAATCCAATGAATTAAACTATACTTATCTGAGAATATCCACTTGTCATGATAGTTATTAAAATTAAGATATGAATGATTTCTTTTGTAAAATAATAAATTTATATAATAAAAAACATTTAATAATTCCATCTAAAAATATATTAAAAACATTATCCACTAGAATCTATCCCCTATAGAAACAATAGATCCATGCTCACTATGTTCTGGCCCATAATTCTAATCCATTAGTTGATGTCAAATCCATAATATTTTCACAAATCCCTAGGGGTCCATGAAGGGTGTTATTTTGTACTCATTTCCCCACCATTAAATTATGACTATTCTAGATCCACTTCTTTTGTTCTTAAAATATTCATAGATGTGTTAACATATTTCGGCCAATGATAGAATAGAGTGTTGTAACCACATTCACTCATATAGAAGGATCATTTCCCTCCCCTCTATCATCATATCACTAAAGAAATAACCCCAACCAATACTAAATTAATATAATTCCTATTTAAACTATAAATCAAATAGGAATCCCCATAATCATATCACTAGTCAGTCAGACATCTTCTTATACAACAATTGTTGTCCCACCAGCCCAACATCCCGTGGAATGTATATATCCATCCATCCATCTTACTAGACCATGACCTAAATATCATGGTGATCCTCATCCCACATCAATGGTATCACACACCATCAACTATGGAATTAAACAGTGATAACCTCATATATTACTGTTGGTCACCACCAACCCCTAAGCTGCTAATACAGTGGAGGACTTCACCCACATCAAGGTGTTGACACCACCTCACTACATATTTAACTTCTGTGTACATGAATCCTATGGTGTTATAGGCCAACCATTGTGAGTATAAATCATTATCCATCGTAATACATGCCATTTGGTGGAACTCATTATCCACAATAGAACCCCATCACACAAACATGGAATTGGTCATCACCGTGTGTGTTAACTTAGATAATTCTGTTTCCTTAGTCCTTGTGATCAACTTCACCCCATGTTCCATGGGCTAAAAATAGTATATTACCGAGGAAATAATATTTCAATAAAAAATAATTACACTAATAAACTCAATATAAATTCTTTCCTAACTAATTTGTAATCCCACTGTATAAAAATCACTCTTTTCAATGTATGAAATATTTAACATACACGGAACAAAAAATCTTCATAATATTATAATAATATATAAATATAATTATAACCAAAAGGGTCAAACACCAAAACCCCACTGATGTATATTAAATATGAAACCAATATAATATAACAAATGAGTCATAATATATGAACCATATACCATTTACTCGCATGTAATTACCTAATAAAGAATGACCTATAACTCAAGAAGAGATGGGAGAAATGGAGTAAACTAAAACACTATATAAATATGTTATAAGATCTTAGAAAAAATAAAATTTTAAATAGATGGATGAAATAATAAATTATGAAGGAGGAATAGAATCTGTTCCACTAGATGAAAAATGTGCTTGATGATGCTTGAATTAGAGATCGTTTGAAGAAGAACCCTCAAAATATCGGAAGAGGGAGGAAGGGAGAGACTTGTGGATATTTTTTTCGGAATAATGAAGACAAGAGAGATTTAATTTACATTAAAGGGAATGAATAATGACCAATTTTTTTTTATAATTAGGTTTTGGGTTTGGATGTGATGTTCCGGAAATTATTTTTCCATTCATGTGCAATAACATCTTAAATGTCTTTAACTGTGCTTTCTAGGTGCATAGTTACTTCATAATAAGTTTAGACCATGTCAAACTTTGAAAATTCAACTAGAACACTCACATGGAGGTTCAAAAAAAGCTGAATTGTTTTTAAAAATTTATGACATCCCATACATGGCCATATGGTTGTGGGGCACGGTTATCACTAACTATGCACTAACTGTACACATATACATTACATTCCAAAAAAATTAGGTTCTCAAGGAAAAAAACATAATTCCAAACTAAACTATGAAGAAATCTACCACACATTATAACCAATCCAAAAATAAAATATTAATTCATTTTAACTCTCATAATTTCTTTTCCACACATAAATATAATCTTGGACTATCCACCAATAAAATGTTGAAACAACCTATGATTTTCTAACCATCTCTGAATTTTTGGATTATTCACCATCACCAACAAATTTGTGCTCATCCTTGAGGTAGTTTTTCTCATACTAATATTATACTAAACATTCCAATTATGTAAACTTCACCCCAGACTACCCCGGTAACATCCTCAAAATAATTACACATTTGGTTCTCCCCAACAAAGGAATCAATTTCCTGATGACGTGCTTACCAAACCATAATGAATTTAAATGGATCCAAAGACCAAACTATAAATATAAAAATTCCCATATAAAATAGCATCACTCATACACCAAATTATAATTTCAATTCATACCTATGACATGTATGATTCTCGCATAACCACGGCCAAAAATTAATTCCAAATAGTTCAAAAATTTGATAGATATATATATATATATTTTTCACTCTAAAAATAACTTATTTTATACTCATATCAAACAAACCATATACCGTTACTAATTCCAAAATATTAAACGGAAAATAGTTAATTTAGCTTCCACATGTGCACCTTAGGAACAAAAATCATTCAAATCATAAAAAACCATATAAAATTAAAATATTCATGGTGTAATTATAACCACCATAGCCTCCCCATCCTATTGTAACACTACCAAATCAAATGTGTTGACTTATCCTAAAACTCAACTACCTAAATCTTATCCTATCTATGGTGTTTTACCAGTACGAGATACTTCCCTAACTACAAGGTATCTATCTCCCTCCCTTGAAATACCCATGCATTTGTATCATGCCTATCTAATCCTTGTACAACTCTCGGTCCTACATTATATCCTTCAGTCAGATCTGTTCCTAGACACACAGATAAGTGATATGTCTTCTAGTAGAACATATCTAGGTCTCCCATCTATCCGCATGCTTGGGAAAACTTTGTATAGAGGTCACACTAAGTCTGATTATGGGAAAGATATAAAAAGTAGAGGCACACTATCAATTACACAATCCCAATTTTCATGTATAAATCCTTGACATGAATATCATACTATGGATCCTCATGGACTCACTTCTGGATACATGAAGCATCGTTTCATAGCACACTTGATGCCATCACAATGAATGATTATGTCATGTCATTATGGTTCCCCGTAGTTATCAACAAATGTATTAGAACCATCAATAATGAAGTTAATATGAATATATTTACCTATACTTTGAGTTCATTCCATAATCCATCCACAAACCTTCTTACCTTATTAATGGATCCCTTTCCATAGGGGGTAAAAGATATGACAGTTCAATGGAAATCACCATGTAGTTGGTGATGAATATATCCCATTTTTCCTGTTCATTAACTAATGTGTTCTAAATGACCTCACATATTCTAGGAAAAAGGTTTTGAAAGCCCATTCTTAATGTACATTTACATCAACACATCATTCATACCACAAAGCACAAGTGCATCACACCACTAATTTCTCATTATTATGATCAAATATGTAAATATCTTCCCCATCCATCATTGGGGTGACTAAATCAAATTTAATACCATCAATAGGGAATCGATCTATTTTTCATCTACCTATGATCGACACTCACTATGAAATAAAAGATGTTCCACCCACACCATGCCCATACTATGCAGTTAAGCTTTCAATTTCTTAAAAAATACAATCAGTTATAGTTTTCCCACATGTTATGTAGGCTTTACCTGTGGCTCAAGATAATCCCAACCCACATGGGCCTCCTTCTATGCCTGATTCGGATGAACAAAATCTATATCCAAAATACTCTTCACTAGAGCCCACCTTGGTGGAATTTTTCTTAATACCCAAATGCTTGGTAAAAAAACAATGACAATATATATATCTCAAATAGGGAATGTTCTAATTGACAACACATCTGATAAAATATTTGTTAAAATATGGGATCCCAATAATTTTCTATGATTGATATTCATTATGTATATCTCCTATTAATGGTAAAAAAAGTATATAACCAATATGAAATTCTATAAAAGGTATAGAAACAATGAATTTATAGTGATTCATTTTGGTGTTACAAATTCCCCTGCAATCATCACAGATTTTTTGAGTACTGTCTGTAATGAAAGTATTGACATTTTTTGGTAGTGTTTATAGAAAATATTATTGTATATTCAATGATAAATGATATGAATTAATATCACCTATGAATTGTACTATATACCCCAAGAAAGTAGATTCATTATGAAAAATTTACCAACTGTGAACATTGAATTAATAATGTTAAATTTTTGGGTCACATAATCTAAATATAGTGTTTGTAGTTGGATCTAGGGAAGAAAAAATTATGGTACCCTTCCCTAGAATGTAAATAATAACTCAAGTCCAAATTTTTCATGGTTTGGTTGGATATTGTTGACTTGAAAAAGTATCACAATTAACTAATCCACTCAGCATGTGAACTTGGAGAGGATTTAATTTCATATGGATGGAGAAATGTGAATATAATTTCAAAGAGCTAAAACTAAGTTTAGTCAGTGCACATATGCTCACACTACCCAAAAACAGGGAACAGTCTATGAGGTAGAGTGATGCATCCAGAAGGGTGTGAGATGTGTTCTCATCAAACATAATATTGTGAATGATTATGCCTCATAAAAATTGAAAATCGAATAGAAAAATTACTCAACTCCTGATTTGGTTTTTGATGGAAATTTTTGTTCATTTTGACGTATTATTTCTATTAAGATTGGTGTGTAATATATATTTATCATAATAGATTAATGTAAATTTTCAGAAAAAATGAGATGATTAATCATCATTGAATATTGATAGAGTTGATTAAAGATTACGATTTTTCAATACATAACAACAGTGGGAAGGGGAACATGCTGTCAGATTCATGGAATCGAAAGGACTATGCTATATAATCTTGGGTTATGATCCCAAATGATCCAATATTGATGTATTTTCGAAAGAATATTCTTGAAATCATAAAATAAGAGTTGTAATATATTATTTCACAAATGAATGTTCAACTATCTATACAAGGGAAGATTATTGAGGTGAAAAGGGAATATATATTGATAAAAATGAATGATAGAAATTTTCATGTGTTTAATATTTAATACTATTGAATAATATGGATCTGGAAATGTATTTTTTCCCTACCATACCAGATTCAATTCAGATTCTTTTGGACGTGGCTAATTATTCATCATAGACTATTCCTGATAGAATTACAATGTTGTATAGGGACCTGAATGTGTATTGTCGGTTGTATGGAAGAGAGATATTAGGGAGTATGTTTCTTTGTGCATGTTTTATAGAAATATATACTCATTGATAAAATTTTATGGTAATTCTATAACGATTTCCCATGAAAAATGGAAATGGAAAAACCTCACCATTGATTTTTTTCATCAGATATCACAAAACACCAAAAAAAAATAATTCTATATGGGTTATATTTCATCTCATTATAGTGTAGGAACAAATTGTTACTATCAATGAGGATATATATATTTACCAACATTCCAGAAAATATATTAATTATGGGATGAGATTGAAAGGAGTACCACTTTGAGTTAAATCTGATTGGTATATGTGGTTTACCTTGATGTTATGGATAGGTCATCAGTAACATATGTATACAGTGTAATGTTTAAGAACTTATTACTATCCCCATAAAAATGATCAATATAAAAGAACCATTCAAACTCTTTAAGATGTTTTGAGAGATTAATCTAATGATTTATATGGTGGTTAGTATCAATAACTACTGTTGGCCAAATTTTCATAAAACAGTAGCCCTCACTCTAGTATTCAGATAGCTTCTAATGAAGTATTGTATGGTAAGAAAGGAATAAATCCAACATGCTATAATTATGTTAGAGATAGAGAGATATTGTGATATGATTTTTTTTAATAAATGGAAAATAATGTTTGATATATTCAAAAAAAGATACGAGTTGCTAATGGTCGGATACTATTATGAGATAAATTGAACAATATACATAATTTTTGAAGTGTTTTACAATGTATTTCTATGAATATCAACCTGGAATAGAATAATGATATTTGGAAATAAGGGAAATCCTAAACCCCGGTATATCGGTCTTTTTTATATTAAAAATTTTATCGGGATAGTAGATTATCGATTAATTCTTATCCCAAACAACTCTCAAGTTCATGATTTAATTGATTTATCTCTCTTAAAGATGTATATTACATATCCATAACATGTACTAAACATATAATTCATAAATCTAGTGAAATAAATTTTTTATAAATAATTACTAAAAAAGATTCTATTTTTTAGATAAAATGTTCAATGATACAAGACCACTCTCATGGTTGATGTTTTATAGTGGAACCTTTAATTATAGGAAGCAATATGGGAACATAGGGATGTTATGAGGTAGAGTTAACTTTATTTATTTTTATCTAGGATATAATTTTGAGGGAGTATTTCATTTTATGCTGGGTTTAATGTAACAACATTATATTTTAAAAAATAAATCTCTTTAAATTATCTTAATTTGTCAATATCTTACATTTGAGGCAACTGTGAGGTTAAAAAACTAGATAATATTATATTTTATCGTAAAAATAATACATTATATTGGTAGGAAAAAATGAAAAACTAATTTTTGAAATGAATATGAATATCTATCTCAATATGAATGTATTGTTAAGTTATTATAAAATGGTTACACAATTTTTAGTATTGTAACATTATTCTAAAAAAATCATTTTCTTAAAAATTGAGTTTGTCAAATTCTTATGAATAATAATTGTTAGAATATCCCAAAATTTTTTTTTGAAATTTAATTTCCATTTTGAATTCATCATTCATTATTATCTTAATATTAATGTTTAAAACATTAAAATTTCTTAGAATAGTGAATGTAAATATTTTTATTTAAAATAATATTTTCATCTTATGTATTTACATGGTCATATTATTTAATCGAATATTAGTAAATTTTAATTATTTAATTTTTATATATAATAATCTAATAATGGTTTTTGAAATGTTTTTTTACAAAAATATTTTATAAATACATTTTATGTTTTAAAAGGGCATTTAAAAAAATAGTTTTCCATGGTGTTTTAGTTGTTTTATATGAAATTAAATTCTGAAACATCATTTTTTGGATTTGGAAAAATTGATTCAAAATGTAGTTTCATAATGTTTAAATTTATTTAATAGGCCAGTTATATTATATTCCATTATGAATTGTAACCTTTGTAGATTTTTATACCATGGTAAAGGGAAAATTAGGCAATTTATGGTAAAAAATGATAAGGACTATAAAATGAACCTAACACATTTAATAAAATTTAATTTTGGAAGATAATTCTACCCTTAAAACCAATTATTCTAAATTAAGTTGTCTAATGGACACAAGCCCATGCAAATTCCATATATAATACATAAATCATATAATGTCCCAAAATTTCACTTTAATTATATTAAATATAACATTATATATCTATCTGGACACTAATGTAAGTCCTAATCAAATATAAGTAAATATTATTATCTATATAATCATATTTTTATAA
The DNA here is from genome assembly GCA_963277665.1 of Viscum album. Taxonomy (NCBI): domain Eukaryota; kingdom Viridiplantae; phylum Streptophyta; class Magnoliopsida; order Santalales; family Viscaceae; genus Viscum; species Viscum album. The sequence goes on along the minus strand of OY728151.1, from coordinate 1,441,726,376 downwards.
TAGAAATTTTATTTTAGAAAATTATGGGAAAATTATACGTGATTATGATATTTTTAATATTTTATATCATAACAATTCAATAATGTCCTTGTAATGTTTGAATTAGTATTTAATATTTTTTTACCTAAGAATATATTTGGGTATAAATATTATTATGAAATACATACGATTTATCATTATCATGGAATTTAATTTTTTAATTTTTAGTATTGAAAAAAGTATATTAAATAATTACAAAATGTCAATGCGGTAATAATTATATTTTTAAAAATTTAAAATAGATGATACCAAAATAAAATAAATAAATTGTTTATTATATAATTAATCAGATAAATAAAATTAATCCTTTGAATTTAAATATTATATATATACTAAAATATTTATTTTGAAGTTGTCTTATTTTCCTGATATTTTTAAATGTCAGTGTCATAAATAGTGTCAAAATTGTAAACAATGATATTATTTCAAAATAATATTTTATAAAGATTTTTAAAAATCATAAAATATCATTAAAAATACAAAAAAAATAATATGGTGTAAATAGTTTTATGTTTTTCATTTATAAAATAATTTACATGATAAGAGTTAAAAAAATAAACCTTTTAATTTTGAAAACATTATTACCTTAGTTGACATTAATAAAGGTTATCTAAGGGTTAATCAAATTGATAAAGTTTTAAATAATACTAAAATCTATCCAAAAAATAATAGTTCATGGGCATACCAAATATTCTCAGATAATATTCAATCCCATTTCCTTTTGGGGGAATTTTTATTGAGATTGATTTTTTTATAAATTTAAATTTATTGAAATTCCAAAAGATCCCCCTCACCTTACAATCAAAGGCATCCTCCTCTCTCTCTTACTCATATCACATTTTTTCCATAAATCTCAACCACCCCATGAAAATTTCCCTTCATAACATCCATATAAATTTCATAGAGGTGTTTTTTCCATTAAAAGACTAACCCCAGTGCCCTTAATATGAGATCTACAGAAACTTCACCGACGAAGATGTAATCATCATTACAGACTCTTTCAAGGTTATTTATTTTGATATATCCTATTCATGTTTTTATTCTAAATAAAAATACGAGTCATGTATCAAACATATTATGAGACATTAATCTGAATATGGAATGACTATATTCCCCCATTTTTAGATCCTGCGGAAAAAGCACTGTATGGGGTTACGTACGACATATCATCTCTACACATGGATGTAATCTGTTTTTTATCACCACTATAATGGTATGGATATAATTCTAGAAATTATATATATATATGATAGTTATAAAATTATATTAATGTACCATCAAATTTCGAAAGCTTTCACCATTAAGGGAATGATACCATCACTTTTGCATGCATACGACCTATTGTATCGACAATGTGATGAAATTAATTATACATATTCACCTTTAAAAAAGATTTAAAAATTTTATGGAAATAATATATATGATATATATTACCGTAATATAATTTTTTTGATGATTAAACTATATCGTATTCACATGAACTAAGACATATATAAAACAATGCCTTGGAAAATGAATAAATTAATGGCCAAAAGAAGTGTAATAATTAAATATTACTAAAAACCAGTAGATAAGATGATATAATAGGGTAATATATGATATGAACAATATGAATATGGTTCTTGAATATATTAATAACTTTTTGGAAAAAATTATATCTAATTTTTTATATGTACGCTGGAAATCTAACCTAAGTTAAAGGTAAATTGCACAATAGTATTTTTATATGGGATTTATTATGTATAAGTATCTTTTAATTAATATTTATATTCCATGTACTTTTTTTAAAAAAATTTATTCAAATAAGTTTTAATGTTAACGAAAAATTTTTTAAATTGATTTTTTACAAATTTTTAATTTTTTTAAATAATTTTAAATTACTCTTTTTATAGTTTTCCATATTGTGGTATTTGTGAAATTGATAGCAAAGGTATGACAATAATGTTTTTTATAAATTATACAGAATGTATGGACTTTCATGATTTCATGATAACATAATGAACTAAAGCATCAATTAATATATTATAATGTTAATTTCAATGATTTTTTTCATTTGTTATTTCATGTCTATAATTTAAAAAAAATGAAAAGATGTTTTCCAGAAGAACTATTTACTAGTGATCAATAAAAATCAGTTTCCATATGAGACAAAATTAATTTATGTTACTTATTATTTATTTTTAATATAATTAAGTGATATCATTATAATTCATTATCTGTATAGTTTATGTTAATGATGGAAGTATTATTATTAATTCTATATTTATTTCATATTTTTTTTATTATGATGATGTTTTTATGAAGCCTATTTAAATTTATGTGTTCTGATATAATGAATGAATTATGTTATTGGGGTACACATCTGTACGGATTTTATTATGTGATTGGTAGGAAATATATATCCCTCTAATTCATTGGTTAATAATTTATATATCTCATAAGATAGACATGAATGGAATATGATGTAAACAAAATTCAGTGATATAGTGCTAGAATGAGGAGTAAACTCTGTTCAGTAAGAGACTCTGTCTGCTATAGTTGTATTGGTAGTGAGCCTTGAATATATATATATATATATATGATATTGTTTATACCAAAATTTAATTCCTTATTTAATACTCACATTGTTTTTTTAATTTTATACTTTTGTAATTCTTTCTTATGATCATCTACGATTTATTAGGACAATTTTTATCATTATCCCTGATACGCATGATATATTTCTTTGAATTTTATTTTCTTTTTCTTTTTCACATATGATTATGTTATATCCAATCATTACCATTACTAAGCATCTAATATCTCCATTTTATCTATTTTATTTCCCTAGGATATGAATAAAGGTGTGATGTAAGATATGTCAAAAAAGGATTCTAGTTATAAAGGAATAAGTGATAGGAGATATGGATGTTTTATGAATTAATATTTAATGTTTCCATGTTTCTAAAGAACTAAACTTATAGGGTTTTTCCAAGGTTTTTTTAATGTTATGTAATGAATATTCTTATATTAGGATTTAATATCTATGATGAAATTAATGGAAGTCATAATCCCTTTGATAAAAATATATTTTGGACTGGTTTTACATTATATATTTTTCTTATTACAAATATTGAATCTACATTTAAAAATTCAATTAACATAAGTGGAATAATATAATTTAAATTTAATCCTTAGGACGGGATTAGAAAGTGGGTTTTTAAAGTGAAAATGTTCAACAATTTACAGTGTTATATATCCAATTTCAAGAAGTGATATATTCCAAGAAATTTAATGATTTAAAAAATATATAATTGAACTTATTTAACATTATTAAAAACGTAATATATAATTTTATATTATAAAATATTTAGGTGAAAAGAATATTTCCACTAAAATTCTGTAATTTTCACTATTCATTAAATAATGGAACTATTTAATAAAAATAACAAACATTACCCTATCGATAATTTTAATATTTTTCTTTATAAAGTGATTTTTTATGTAAATTTTCTAAAATTAAAAAAATAACATTTAATTACGTGTTCTATGAAATATTAGACCATATTTTTTATAAAGAAGATGTTTTTCAGAAAACCATTATTATTTCTTGTAAATTATTTTTTTATCTAATAAATTGATAAAATAATAACCATGTAGAATCTGTATATTTTCATAATATAGTTAATCATATTCATTCCCTCGATTCAAATAGTAATTCAACAAATATCATATTAAATAATAATATTAATAGCATAATTAGGTAAGGTAAAACTCGTTTTGGTATATAACACAAACTCTCGAAGGAACTCAATATTGTATGTTTCACAAGACAATGTTAGTTTTGCATGCATCATAAGTTAATCATTTTGTGTTTTGAGAATAATATAAACTTGGAGATGAATATAAATCATTATAAAAATTGTATAGTATGAAATAAAATCCTTAAAATAATTTTAATTTTTTCCAAAATACTAATTCATAAAAAATATGTGTGTCACATTATACTCCCCATAAAATGAATTTCACCATCAAAATTATTCTAGTCATCCAATTTTTAAAGCATAAAATTTTCATTCCATAAAACATACCATAAAATTGTTAATAATAAATCATCTTGTATAAAAGAAAATGGATGATTGATGGACATATAGAATAAAACATTTAGGGTTTTCAAATAGAAGATCATAGGTGGAAAGTGAAAGCATTCACATAGAAGAGAAATATAACACCCAAATACATATAGGGATAGATAGAAACAATTATCAAGATAATGTTAACAGTTTCAATGAAATAATCTAAAGAGGTTTGAGACGTTTCATGCATAATCTAATAAATGATGATAATGGGATAATGTTTTATATAAATCCCCATTTTGTAAAGATGAAATATTTTAATGAGAATATATACATTGATAGATTATATTTCATTAAAGCAATATCACCCTTAGGTTGTTCCTTTATCAATATACATTTCATCTATTACTTTTAGAAATTATGGTGGATTTATTATGTTAGAAGAACAGATAGATTTTAAGATCCATAAATAAAATTATAAGTTATTCTGTCTCCCTTTATTTTTTATCAAAACTAATATGGGTGACATTGGTTATCCAATATGCCAAAATCTTCATATTTAGAAACATTTATCTCTAAATCATTATTCAATGTTAAAATTAATTATTTTCGTAAATGTTTAACCATTTAACCCATCCAAAATATAAAAAACCAAATCATTATAATGAATGTAACGAAATTCCTCAAAATCAAATTAACATTGACACACCATATATCATTTATTTTTTTTTATTTTCAAATACTATACATGTTGATACTTCAATAATGTTTTCTTTTGAAACATTGTTATAAAAAGTATTACAATGAAAAAATATAGAAATCATAAACGTTTATTCATTTAAAACATAAAAAAGAGATTATTGGATATATTTTGTAAAACCAAATATTCGTTAAACACAATCAAGGATAGAATAAAATAATTCAGTAAATTGCTAATCATTTCAAAGGAAATCAATATCATCCAATTTATTTTATGAAAATCCATCATCAATTTACAATAACATTAAAAGCCCAAGATCTATAACAAAGTAAGGGATGCCATTCCATTAAGTATATGTTTTCTAGGAATAAGACAATCACATTCATTTATTTTCCATTTAATAAAAAACATTCAGCATATCCTTTAAAATAATTAATGAAATATCATAATGATAAATAATAATATAATTCATTATTTATATAACATAATTATAGAATTTCAATAGATAAATACAACATTCATCCCAATTTATGGTCCAAAAATAAAGTAATTTTATTCATATTATTTCATAACACTTATATCTATTCACATGTCATTTGTAGTGTCCTCGTCAGCATAAATATAACCATTACTCATCCCAAATTTCAAATTTTCATCCAAAACATTCCCTTGATAACATTTATTTTCATAATTCCAATAAATTCAAACATTTAATGAATCCATCAATTGATTATACCATGGGGGGCCAATATTCCTATCCATTCCATTAACTTGAAATATTCATTTTTCCTTTGAAATAAATTTCGTTTTTCCCATGTTTTCCAATGTTAAAACACAGACTTTTTCATCGAAAGAATTAACTTTAGGGTTTCTTAAACATTATTTACATTTATGAAAGTCAATATTATTTCCTCCATTATCTCAACCACCCAAACACTCAATGTACTCATTCCTCCAATTCATTAGTGAGACTGAGTCTTGGTTAAGGAATAATCTTTCTTATCAAATTTCATGAACATTTATTAGGAATAATCAGAATATCCTTCACTATAGTCATCATCCCACTTGAATTTTCATCATAATTTTTTTTCCACATTCCACATTAACATAGATCATTCTAGTTCCCAAAATTTACCAAAACCCAAAAGCATAGTCTGAGAAACACATATGATAGAAATAAAAAACATAATAAATAAAAAACACATATAAGATGGATAAATAATGACACTATAATTTAAATATATGATGTCATATTAATATCCTAGGATATCGTTGATTATCATTTATTTAAATCATTCTTGATGGTGTGTAAAGTTTTGGTGAATATCAAAAGCATATCCACGAAGAGTTTCAAACTAGTATTGTTGTAAGTCCAGTTGTCCTACACTAGTTCCTGATCAACAATATCTTATTACATAGTTTTGAGGATGATACCAAATGATAAATCTACTCAAGGGCCACATCCAGTTATAGTATCCACACACATATTTAATTTTCATCAAAACCTCTCACCATTTCGTTTAACACAATTCCATGAAAATTTCCTTATCATTCACTCATCTTTGAGCTTATCCATCAAGACATCCATAGAAATATCTATAGAAATATCCATTGTATCTCTCTAATATTTTTACAACATATTTTTTATATCATAACAACACCATTCATTTTATAAAAACTAAATCAACCTAGATATCTAATACATAGATGTTTTATCTTTTTATATGAATAGTTATTACATTACATAAACATGTGCTTGAGGATCATAATATTTTATAACCCTTTTGAACACGTAATACAATCTTATAATATTATTAATGGCCTTCAAAAACTTCCATTATGATATTACCCTTTAGTAGACATCAATAGCAAAAACTATTTAATACTATACATCATAACCTGGGAAAATGAAACATAAGAAAGTGTGAGATAAAATTCTCAACAAAGGTAAACAAGGAAGATAAATAAACATCATGCGAGAATTATGGTTTTGAGAATATGATAATAACATTTTAAAACCATACCATGCATATCAACGACCATAATAATAAATCATTACATATATATTAGGGGTTCATAACACTTGAATAATATTGATATCAAAGAATAGAAGTCATGGAATAATATCATTGACGTAATAAATATATATTTGCTATACAAACATTCATATAAGATATTATATCAAAGTTACCAACTAAGACATTTATATAATGTCAAGACTGGTCTAAACACCCATATAAGTATATGATTCTTAGGTTGACCTACCATATTCCCCCCTTTTTAGGCATGGTTTTACCACCCATATATAATAAACTATTCATGAATGATATATCCTCCCATATATCCCCATCATTAAGTCTGGGAAAATCAACCATTTATCATTACAGATCATATAATACTTATCATTTCCCAATGTGTTTGAGTAGGAAGTAGGTCCCACCATTCACATATTGATAACTCTGTTAATGTGTTCCTTAATATTGAAAACCTTCATCATATCTTACCATAGAAAGGAAAATTTTTATCATAAATATTTCATCATATCAAAACCCATGAAATGAGATGGGTATCGTAAAAATTTCATCATATGATATCCTACAGAAATGTGATAGGTTTCATAATCATTTACTCATTGTGTAACCCATGAAAATTTGTGGGTTTTCTAATATCATTATTATTTTATAACATATTAATGATTAATATGTTTCATAAAAAAACATTCCATTAAAAACATAAAATTTTCAGGGAATGAATAATAATGGTATCATTGGATAATATCCCTAGTAAAGTAGATGTAACCTCAATGACCGTTTTCTTAAAAGGAAAATAAATTTCAATAAATACATGTTACATTTCATTACGAAACATTATTTTCAATATAAAACATGTTTTAAAATATAAGAAATATTGAAATCCATTTACACTACAAATAACAATGAAAAATTACAAATTAATCATCGAAATTATTTTAAATACATGTTTAATACATAATAAATTTTGATTTTTTTTTATGAAAATGGTATTAAATTAGCATGAAATGAAATTTGTATTAAATTTCAGATTTTAAAAAAATATATTTCTGACTAAAAAGAGATATACTGAAGAAGTTTCATATAAAATATTTAATAATTATATAAATTACCAAAGAGTGCAAAAATGGTTCAATTTATGGAATATATCATGTATAACCATATGAGATGGAAATTTATGAGAATTACTGAGAGATATATCATATAATTTTTTCATTTGAATCATAATAAAAATACCTAATAAATGATGATATTGTAACATATAATTTTTAGAACTTTGCTAACCTTGATTCATAAGCCCAATGAAGAAATGATATAATATTGAATATAAAATATAATGATGATAGATAATTTCATGATATTCTAAGTCATTAGACTATATATAGACCTCATGAATAAATATAGGTGGATATGATAACATATATCTCGTAGAGGGAATATTGAGATTAGAGTACCCTACTAATTTTGTAACATTTCAACCATAAACCCCATGAATGCTAAATCATACAATATATTTGTAAATATTTATAAATATTAGGATAATCATACAAAAAAATTCATGGGCACTATTTGGACCACATAAAATTAATAGGTGGTGATTACAAAATGTGTTTCATAAAATTAAAAGGCGATATTAAAATTGCATACCTTATGTCTTTTGTTATAGAATACACATTCAAAACATAATGTGTAATAAATTATTGTTTAGTATACTAATATTATATTACCATATTAATATATTTCATATCATAGATTATTTCTTAAGCTTTTTTGTAATATTTTATAAATAAATCAATTTCTATGATAAGTTTATGTTGATAAGAACATTATTTTTCTTATACATTTTAATTTGATAGTTTTTTAGACTTATTAAATTGATAATTGTTAAATAATCTCAACAATTATTACCATAACATACATATCATATGTATTAAGTTTTTATTTGTTTCTGTAAGCTATTAAATTTATTGTTAAGAAATCAAAATTACTCATTTATTAATATCGTAGGCTGTATATATGCATGAATATTTTTTCAATTTCATTTATGGTTAATGAAAATAAATTGAAATGAAATATATTATCATTAGAAGAAAAATATTTATGATATATATATATATATATCAAAATTTTATTAAACCCTTCATTAATATGTCTGATGTATATTTTGAAAGTATCATATCACTTCACGAGGTGGTATTTCGCTATACACACAAAAGGTATTTATCTTATTCCCATAAAATTGAAAGCATGCAGTTATGTGTGTTCTAAAAAGACAATAATTGTAATAAAAACATAAATATTATATATATATCATATATTAATATTATTTCAATAATAATGACCCATATTGAATGGTGGTAATTGAGAAATGAACGATATCATTTTCTGATGTTATAGTTCTCCATACACACGACATATGATTTTTAAACAATTTCATGTAAGTGTGTGTGGTTCCATCTCATAAACATAAAATAACAACATCTGTGTATATATGTGATACTGAGTGCACTATATAATCATAATATAAAAATAATTTAAGTGTTATTTGTTTTAAAAAACCAAAATATTCATTGATTAACATTGCATCTTTATCGGGTCTCTACATTTGATTGAATAAAAGGACATATGTGGAAGAATTTAGTCCCAATGTAATTATAATATTATTATTTTTGGGATTTTGGTAAGTAATTTTGGATTATTATGGTAGATTAAAATTTATTTTGAGGTGTTATGAGTGGGGGATATATATTTCCCTTTTATAGTTGAAGAGGAGTTTCATTCTTATATATATATTAACGTATTTATTATTAGGTGGTCTCTCATACCTAATGATTCTTCATAAATGGATAATAATAGTGTATATAGTTGATTTTTTTTTATTCTCACCTACCAAACACAAAAATGAATCCTTTTTTATAATTTTCATCCATAAATTATATGTTTTCCTATTTTTACCATTTTGGTTTTTATTAAGCTAGATAATTTTATGAACTAGGAAATTTATGAATTAGGACTACATTAAAGTGATAATTATTTGAAAATTAACACATAATGATTATAAAAATTTATATAATATTTATTAGATAATAAACCCATATTTTTGGGAAATTAGTTTTAATAAATGTTCACATAATTTGCAAAAACACTACTATAACCATAACCGTGTTAAGAATGTTTTTACTATTTTGGGGTCAATATGTTAATTAAAAAATATAAATTGGTCAAATAATTAACCATGTATTATAATTATTTAAATTTTAAACAAATTTTATGTATATATTATTTTATTTTAAAAATTAAATCATTTAATAAAATGTCATTTACAATAATATAACATTATTGTCGATGTTCACATTATTTATTTAATTTAAATTTCAAATTAGAATATACATAATGAAAATTGAATTGATTCATTTAAAACCTTTTTAAAATGATATATTCATCTAAAAAAATTACTTTAAAATAATAATTCATTAAATTTACTCCACTTTTAATTTTTTTATTAATTTATTTTGGTTTATTATATAGTAAATTATTACTCTGTTGGGGTTTCTTAAGAATTTAGTGTAATTATTTAATATAATGAACGTAAAATGTATTATCATGATAAAAAATAATTTAACTTTCCAAATAACATTTATAACCAAATATATTATGTTATTCCCTATCCATATGCTTTATAAATATTAAAGGAATTAATGGTATATTTTCCCTTTTTGTCTACTCAACTAATCCAATCAATAAAATTCATGGAATAATATCTCAATAACTCATAAAAATAGTTACTAAGGTGGTAATGGATTAAATATGTACATAAAATGGGTGTTGGATGGGTTTCTAGGTCATTTTACACCTTATATTCTATGTTAGACCACTAAGTAAACTAGATTATACCTTAAAAACAGTAATTAATTTTCACTATTTTTACTAAAATATTTTAATGATATTTAATTTGGAAAAATTATACCTTATAAAATATTCTTAATAAAAATATTTATACCATTTTTCCAAATTCAATTCACAGAAGGGATATAATTTACTTTAAAATTAATCCCATGGATGTGACACTACTAAGGGGTTTTAAGGTGGAAATGTGTAATATATTACAATGTTTTTATATCCAATTTCAATATTAAATTTATTCCAATTCCCTCAGTTGGTTTAATTTATTTATAATATTACCAATTTAACTTTAAACCAATTTTAGAATACATTTCAACATTATATAGAATTTAGGAAAAATATAAGTATTCAATTATAATTTATTAATATCAATATTCCTAAAGAAGAATCATTTCATAAAAATTAAAAAAAACCAACCATAAACTAATTTTTATATTTCTATTTCAAAAAATAAGTTTATTTCTCTATCTATGATTGGTAAAACATGAATATATTAATTATAGGCTATGTTCTCCAAGATCATGTAGACCACCTTTTAGAAAAGATCTTGATTTTTAGAAAACATTTTTTTAAATTTTAATTATTGTTATTTTATTTATTGTCAATACATATCTAATAAACATGTTAAATTTATATAGTTTCATTATTTATTTGACCCAAATTATTTACTACATTCCATTATCTAGTAAATAACTATAATATTTAAAAATAATATTAATAGTATATTGATATTCGGTAAAACATAGTAATTTATTTAATACATTATCTTGAAAGGACATGGTTTTATGTATATAAAATAAAAACTTAATGTTGTGTGTATCGCAATATAATTTATTTTTTGTTAGTAACAAACACAATACATTATATTCATTATAAATACATATTAACATGGCGTGACATGCAACACATTCCTTTAATCAGTTTTAATTTATTCGATAATATTAATTCAAAAAAGGTTGTGTTATTAAATTTATTATATATGATAAAGAAATTCATCAAAACATGAAAAAGGATATTTAAATAATAGTTATATGAATTTATAATTCTTATTGAGTTAGAAATGGCTATTTAACAAATCATAGATTTACAAGTTATTGATGGTAGACTTTATCATTTCCATATTCTCTATCAATATCTATGATTCCTTGGGAGTTAGAGTTAATATTCCATGAACATGTTTTACTACATTTAAATCTGGTACATATTATATCATATGACCTTTGTATATTCTTTTAACATTTATCTAGTGGATTTTCATTAATCCTTTTTATGATGTGGGGTTTCATTATATGTATCGTCAAAATTCAAACTCTGGTTATCCAACCTGTGTTCAACATTTTTAAGATGTAATTTCCAATAATTTGGGTATGTAACATACTTATATTTTTAAAATGAAACTATATGTTTCATAGCCTATATGATATTCAACATTGTGCTTATGTGAAGAATCAGTTTTTTTATTTAAATGTGACCATTATAAATAGGTAGTTAGTTTTGCAGTTAAGAATAAGAATAATGGTTTCTTAAATAAAGATATAGTCCCTTGTTAATATAAATGTATTTTAATATTATAATAAAATGGTAACCTAATTTCTAGTTAATGCATTTAATGTTCTAAAATAGTTGTTCTTCGAATACTGAATTTCATAAAATTTTTGGGTGAATATTAAGAATAATTTATGAAGATTTTTTAATTTAAATTTAAAAAATGAACATAATTTTTAAAACAATAACATAAAAATTAATCTATTGAAATTTATTTATTATTTTCTAAATCAATTAATTTTTGGTGAATTGAAAAAATGCATCTTTTTTATGACATATTGTATCTATTATGTTATATTTAAATCATAATTATAAATATAAATTTAATATAAATATTTAATGAGTAATATATGATAATATAATTCAAATATATTTCAAAAATTATTCATAACATGTAAATTAAGATTTATTTCATGATAAATATGTAAAGCACTTTCTTTGATGACGTCGGGCTTGTGCGACACTAGAGAAGCCAAATTATGTGTCTTATAGAATATAATTGAGAGGTAACAAGTCTTTTCCTGAATTTTTTATTAATAATCATATGAAAAAAACAATTTAGATTATAATTTTCAAAATTTGAGTTATATAAAGAAAATATTACCAAAATGAATGTTTAATTCTTGTGAAATCCAATCAATGTAAAATTACAAAATTAAATAAGTTGTTTTGAAATGGATATGAGTAAAAATAAAAAAAATAAAAACACTAAAATAAATTATTTACAAAAATTTGTTATTTTTTTAAAAGATATTTATGTTTAATTTTAAAATAGAAATAATTATTAAAAATTCTCATGCAATACTGACACAATTCATGTACATGTCGAAGAAAATTTAGTAAAATTATTTTTAATACACTAAAATTAAAATTAAAAAAACAAGTAAATTTTCCAAAAAATGACTAAATCTTATTATTTGTGTATATCTATACCATAATATAGTAATGGTAGAATTTATTAAATTTTTGGGCCACCTCTAGATGATTCTGTCATTTATATTATTTTATTTAATAAAATGTGAAACAAATCACATTCATGTTTTTTAATGAGTGTGATAATTTTTTTATAATGTTATGAAGAAAATAAGAGGAATTATAAATAGTCTTTTGAAATTTCAAAAGTTCATCTTTATTATTTTATATTATTTTTAATTTTTTTGTAACAAAATAATAACACAAAATGAATGCACAAGGATGATGTAATAATCATTTAATTATTTTAATTATCAAATAAATGATACAAGAAAATGTAAAATAAATTTAATTTGAAATAATTAATGTAATAAAAAAATAATATTTATTACCATGACATATTTATGTTATAATAAATTATTTTGTTTTAATTTTAATTAATTTTTGCGGATTCTGATGTCAATGAAATTAATAGTATCAAATATTATTATAATTATATATTAATGGATTAATATTTTTTTACTTTTTATAATATTAAAAATGTTATATAAGCTCATTATTTAAGGTATATGGTATAAAATTGATTACTATATGCATTTAATCCTAATTTCATTAATTTAAATCTAGAACAGTCTTACTATATATTAATATTTTGATAATTTCAAAGTTAGCCCATCCCATATCATATAAAAGGGAACCTCTTCATTCTTATTTAATATATCATCATAACATATTAATCTCATCTAATAACATCACATATCCATTTGTATAATACTCCCATGTATTCTATATGTCTTACTTTAAGTATAAAATCATTATAAGGGGTATTAAGGAATAAATTGAAGGCATTTTTTTATAGAATAGGTATCAGTTTTAAGCGAGCATCTTTGTTTTTGTTTATTCTTCCATATCCTTAAAATATTTTCAAACATGATAAAATAATAAGATAAATTTCTCCATATAAATATATGTTATTGTGTTAGTGAAATAACCAAAATCAATCTATTATTCTTTCAAATGAAATATGGAATTTTCATTTCTATGTCGAACATACTATCTACTCACGAAAAGATGCAATTAGATTTCAATTATCACCCCTCACAGATTGATATTATGATGGATTTAATGTATATATATAATATGTGTAACATATTTATGTATTTTCGTTATTTAATCTCATATAACATATTACAATTTATTTCATGAGAGATATAGTAGAGTCAGTCGTGCGTACTGTGGACTACCGCCTCGTGAAGCAGTGCGATTTGTTTTTCAGTAAATTGTTACATGGAAGTTAATAATTTTTTTATTAATATATTCTCTATAAATGAAAATCTTATTATATTAATGAAATATTTATCATAAAGGAAATATAATATGTCATTTAGGTTTAAAAATTTTCATGCAATGAAAATAAATATCATCGATCATGCGTAGATGTGGACTACAACATCCACAAAGAGATAAGATTTATTTTTCATCAACACATAAAATATAAAATATATATAAGCATACTTAAAGAAAGAAGTTTAAATATATTATGATATGATATTTATTTAATTATAAAAATATACATAAATGTTTTCCGCATTGACTAAAGAAATATACAAGCAATACTCATGTGTACGCCTAACCTATCTTCTACATGATTTCAACATAATAAAGTTTTCATATCCATAATTAATGTATATATTTAAAATGATAATTTACGTATAAATATTATAATTATGTTAGTAATATTATTCCATATTTTATGGAATAATGAAATAATTGACCACGGTCAACATACCAAATTCATTTTTGACTTTTGCAACGAATATCGTCAAAACACCCGATACAAATTTAAATGATTAATTAACTAAAAATTTAATAAGTGATAATAATTGAATAATTAACATTAAAAATGTTATAAGTGATGTAAATTATTAAAATAATGTTATTTTTAATTATGATAAGTAACATACATGTTAATTTATACTCAATGTAAGGGACTCTTTTACAAAAAATGAATAGTTTTATTTTTCATAAAGATTAATTTTATAAATACATATCATATATGTAAATGTATTTAAAATTATTTTTATGAATTTATTTATAAAAAATTACCATCAAAAAGTGGTATTTTCTAATTTCTCTCAAATTATATCGACAGTGAATCATAGTAATTTTTTATGTGGGGGTCTTTCTTCTAAGAGACCTATTTTGATGTTCTTATTTCATTCTTTACAAAATATTAAATGAATTTTTTTAAGAGATACCTCATGATTGGATTTCACCGCCTACACGAAACATTAATAATTATATGTTTTAATTAAACATTTCATACTTCTTTCCATTGAAAATGCATACTTTTTTATGTGTGTGGTTTTAGGATTTTAAAATGATTCTCTAAAAGAAAACGTTATTTTGATATTAGAAGGTTATATTAGCATGGGATTAAAAGAGTTTTCAAGGGTATATTTAATGAGATTTTCTTTAGAAAATGATTATAATGGATTTATCTGATTTCATCTCTTTATATTACATGCATAGACCAATTACATCTCATTATATGATTGGTTGACCCCCATTATAACTCACAATATTACGAGTGAACCCCATTATAGCTCTATAATGCATTGAGTACTCTTGAGATAGAAGATGAAATAATGGGTCTTTTACATGTAATGGTTACTATAATGGTGATATGAAAATTATTTCCCAAGGAAAATACATGACTTTTATATGATTTATAATGAGTTTTTATAGAGAATTTTTGAGTTGAAATGTTATGAGAATATTTATTTTGGAAATGATGATACCATTTTGGGTATAGTGGCATGTTTTAGGACATGGATTTTAATGGGGTTTTATGTTATTTAACTGATTATTGTATTTATTCTATGATATCTCTTTCTAATTTTTTTCTTATACATTTTCTTCAAATGTTTATCAATGTTTTCCTGGTAGAGTTGGTATATGGATGAAGTCAAGATTATCATTATGAAAACTATAATGAGAGTAAAAAAATATATTTTAAAATTTATTATGGTGTAAAAAATTGATATTGAGTATAAGATTCCACTCTTTATAAATGGGTCCTCATTCTAAGAATTGTTTCCTCCATCTTTAAAAATATAAACCAATAAGAACCTGTGAAGAATATGAAAATGAATCCTAGTTCAAAAAATGATGGAATATTTAGTGCTTATGGTTGGGTCCTTAAATTTTCCCCCACACATGGGGCTACATGACCCAAAACATGAGATCTTTTCCCAGTTCCTACTTGGTCCTATTATCCATTTACCATATTCAAAATATTATATCATCTATAAAAACATCATTTAATATCACTTACTAGCTAATAGAATATTGTTTCCACTTTTATCAAACATTAACTCTAATAATAACTGTAATATTGTGGTCACATGAGCCTCAACCTAGTTGGTGAGGTATCCTTAAATGCATCTGTGAGAACCAGGTTAAAAAGCAGGTAGAGGCATATTTCTAGTACTGTAGTAGTACTATAGAAGGTACTATAGCAGACACTGTAGTAGACACTATACACTGTATGGGTACTATAACAGAACTGTACACTGTAATGGTACAATAGCAGACTGTACACTATGTGGATAATATAGTAGGCACTGTAATAGCTATGGTATAAAGTATTATTCGGTACTGTAGTAGCTAGAACTATTCACCTTGGGCCACCGGTTTGGGCTTGGAGTCCTTAAGGCTTTGGGGCCACCCAGGACATCAGGTAAGTAGGGCTTTCAGGCCACCTTTAAGGCGTTCAGGACACCTCATGGCCTTCGAGCCACATGAAGTTTCCCTAGACAGACTCTAGAAAATTGGAGCATCCCCAGAAGAGGATTCAGAGTAGGTGCACTCACTAGAGCAGAGCCAAATGTATTTTTTAGAATGGGTGGGTATGGATATGCCATCGGGACCAGCCTGTGCTTGCATTGGAAGATTATCCAGATGGCCATGCAAAGGTGAAGAGCTACTATCATGATGAAGATGTTGGGGAGGGGTAGTTCCTTGTAGATAGTATGGTTGAATTATCTAATACCACCGGGTCATTTAATATCCTAATCATACGGGCCATGTAAAATCTGAGCCTACATGCCTTGTAAGGGTTCCTCATCGTCCCTTGAAATGGGGGTTATAAAAAATCAATAACGAATTAAGGTCTTCGGGCCAGGGGGATACCTATAATACTGTGACTAATGATCCAAAAAAAATATTGTCTACGTTGGAGGGCTAGTCACCCTTGGCATGACACCCCAAATGACAAATGATGATAAATAGCATCAAGGATATGTTTTGTGATAGATTGGAGACTATAACATCTTATGATGATGATAAAATGTATGATCAAAATAATATACATGTTGTGGATGATCTCAACAAACTCAACATAATAAATATAATATAAATAGATCCAATAACTATCCATACTATAAAAATATATATATATATGATAATATCAATATTTCCTAATATTCATTCAAAAGAGACATGGATGATCACCATTGGATGATCATGCATGTACTTAATCTTAACCCAAATTGGACTCTAGAGTGACTCATATGAATTACTTAGTCCACTATCATCAATCTCGTGCCCCAATGTCCCATCCATGCTCATTGGGGTCTAGCCCACATGTTAAATCTCTCACATAATCTCAAAGACATAATGTTTGGACAGGACCAGTGGGGCCCATTAAGGGTGTGATAATGAAATCAGTCGGTCACCACCAATATTTTCATGTCTTACATAAATATTTACACAAATGTGTGTACACATAAATAAATATAATTAAATTGTACTTATATTAATCCATGTCACTTATTTTCAATGTCCAGAATGATGTGTTTATATTATTTTTCCAATTCAAGAATCTAATTGTGTATCCACAATCACTCAAACCATAGAACCTCTTGTTTTACTTCAGTACACATGTCACATGACACATCATGACAACCAATAAAACTTTCACAAAATGTCATCTAAAACACAAATCCCAAAAAACACACCATAATCAAATCTAAAAACTTTGGGATTTTTTTATAGACATGAACTCACACACATGATGTCCCATTCCATAATGATATCAGTCCTTCTGACATCATGTACCATCAACCTCAATATCATGGTTAGCCTCATCCCCAAAATGATAATCTCATAAAACATCAATTATGGATTTCTATGGTGATAACATCTTCTATAATTGATGGACATGACAAACCCATAATCCACTAATATTGAAGAGGCATCCACCGTCATTGAGTTCCCAACACCACATCATTGTGTAATTTAATTTTTTCAAAAAAATATAAATGAAACTATAAGAAAAACATATTGAATGGATATCTCTAATAATACCATGACACACCATTCGAGATAACTTGATGACTATTTGTGAAACTAATATCAAAACATTGGATGGGTCATCATCATATTCCTCAACCCGATTATCCTTATCTCGTTAATCCTAGTGATCAACATTACCCGAAGTACCTGGAACTAATCTGAAAACATTCACATGTGAATCACATATCCATAACACATCATAATATCATTTAAACTATCTTTAAATTCTTCAAAAACAATTTGGAAACATATTCTACATATTCCATTCAACTCAAGGATCAACATATTTAAAAAACATGTAATTTTTTATCTGTATCATCCGATAGTAACATAAAAATAATAGTATTACCAAAAGGGACACAACCAAAACACCCATCTCTTACACATTAAATAAGAATCCCATAACATTTCTATATGTTAGGATAAATAATGGAACACCATACCTTATATTCATAGTCTTTGACTCAAGGGTGAATGCACTCTAATTTTATTTTGGAAAGGAAAACTATTTAATATGAAAAAACACTTGAATGATTGTATATGACCTAAGATAGAAATAATATTCCAAAAATATAAATAAAAGATGAAATGAAGCATGAGGTGTAGAATCATTACATCTAATTATTAAATTTTATTGAAATCACATGAATTAATGACATTAGTTAGTAGAAACCTTAGAATCTAAAAATAATGTTGAAGGGATATACCCATAGCTATTGTTTATGGAATTATGTGTAAATAGATTAATGATTTATAAAAAGGAAAAAATAAAATAAAAATTTCACACCATTTAATTATATGAACAACTCGGCCACTCAATTTGGCCAAAATGTGAAACAACCATGAGCACCCATGACATAAATAACACTAAGTGTGATGGCTAGGGGAATATTTTTTTAAACCTTACATAAAATGTTCACCTCTCTACAGTTTACTACATTTTCTATAAAAGTTTTTGTTCCCCCATGTTTTGTGAATATAAAACCATGATACAAACCATACAAGAACCCATTTTTGATGTTCTTTTTAATAACTAACTATGTAGTTATCACGTGCGTCATCTTTTTATCTTCCAACATTCATTTTCATCATGATTCACTCATAAGAATGAAAACTCCACTCCTTAGACAATTTACATGCATTAATCTCAATCAAGAAACTAAATATTTATGTGTTATAAATCTCAAAATTTCATTCCAAAACATAAATATATATTTATTCCATCCACCTATATAAAAGATCAAAATGTATTGGTTTTTTAAATCCACTCAATAATTTGGGATGTTAAAGACGTTAACTGTAGGGTGTATATGTAGAAAATAACAGAGACAATTTTTTATGAGTGTATTGCATTTTCATCATATATCATTCATTTTTTAAATCTTTATGGTTATTTATCTTGTAATTATGATCATAAGAATCATTAATGGAATGTTGAGGTTGTCTAGAAGAGACCACAGTATTGTTTTTTGTGGACTAAGGTTGTTCAATGTGTTCATAGATGGTGGTGTTTTGGTCGCATTATATTATTGATTCCAAGGTTAGTTTTTTTAGTAACATATTACTTATCAATAATATGACTCCATTATTAAAGGTCAAAGGATCCAAAAAATTACAATAATTTTGTGATGAAATAGATAAATATGATCATTACTCATACATTAAATATTATACATTTTATTCATATTTTCTATCCACTTTAACAAGGTTTAAATCATTTTACCCAATTTTTCAATACCATGGAAACTCATCATTCTCCATTAAAAAAATTTTAATGGAAAAAATTATATAAAAATTAATTATTTGTTATATCATTATGTTTAAAATTAAGTGAATGATATTAAAATAATATTTTTACAAGTTTTTGATATTTTTATAATAATTTCTATACATAATGAGTCAAAAACCATTCTTAGAAAACATCTTTTTATTCTATAAATTGATGTGTGATATAATATTAAAAAATGTTATTTCTTATCCCGAAATAAATTTCATCATTTAAAATATATAAAAATATTTGTTGTTTTGAAAAAGAGTAATGATCCAATTTTAGCAAAATAATTTTACATAAAATTAAATGACCAAAAAAATTACACTTTAGAATTAAAATATTAATTTTGGTTTCTAAAGAATTTCACTAGATTCACAAATTTGATTAACATGAGTAAAATATAAAAATATTTACATATTTTAACAATGATTTTTTATAAATATATATGTATATCATATAATTTTATGAATCAATAAAATTCACTACTTTAGTGAAAATTCTATTTTTCTTTAATCATAAAAATCATATATTTAAAAAAATTCTGAAAAAATAATTATAAGTTAATTTTTCACTAATGAATCCTTAAATGGGTAAATGGTATAATATTAAACTTATTAATGATAAATGTTTTAAATAAATGTTATAAGAACAAAATAATAATATTCTTCTGATGAATATATGTTATCTTCTAAAATTTGAAATATGGGTTTCTGATTTCAAGCTAAGATTTCATATATATATATATATATCAGTTATGAAATAAATTTTTGGTCATAGAAAAAAAATTCAGTGATTTCCATTGAATACATTTTTAATAATCATGTCATAAAATTGATGTGATTTATAATATCATTATTTATCATTATTCACAAAAATCAATCTTTATTGAAGAAAAACACTCTTTTATATACTAATTTTGCAATTCTAAATAAAAATTATGTATAAATTTTCAAAATAAATTTCTATAATTTTCACCTATAACTTCTTAATAATCATTTTAAATACGATGAAAAAATATATTTATAGGAAAATAACTTCTAAAAATATGGGTTTCCATTATTCTAAATTTAAATATTTCACTACTAAAGTTATCATTAGTCAAAAAATATTATAATTAATTTAAATTATAATTTATTAATAATATTTATTGTTTTATTTAAAATGTATTGTTGTGTATAAAATAATATATTAGTAAATATAAAAATGAATTATATTAAATTATATAAAATAAACTAAATATATAACGATATATATTAATATATTTCATATTTATGTGTCTCCTTTTCATAATAGGGAATTAAAATATTAGTTTTATTTATATAAAGGTGTCATAGTTTTTTATAGTTCAGATTTCATGTGAGGCATGCCATTAAAGATAATACTAATTTAATGGACCCATAATCATAGTTCATTATATTCATCTACCAATAAATACAATGTTTCATTGAATGTACAATCATTACCTACTGAGGAATGTATGAGTGGGTATTATTAACATAACTATTATTGTTTATATAAATTCTACTGTGACATATACCTTATTATATTTATCTAAATCCATATTTTCATCATTCTTATAAAAACATAGTTTTATACACCGTAATTGTATATTATCATGTGAATACTCTTACCAAAACCACCAATATATCCAAATAATAAAACCACAGTGAATTCACTTTTTCAATAAAAAATTATTTCATTTTTTAATCATCAAATGATATTACAACCAATTCATAATTATACTTTCTATTCAATAAATATCACAATCATATAAATGAGATGACATTCAAAAAAAATACAATGGATCTCTTTTTTAATTAATAAATTCCACAAATATCTATAATATCTAAGAAATGTTTTTCAAAACTAAACATCCATTAATTATATTTACATCAAGATTATATTATTCATGAGATTTATCCATACTTAATTCACTTATTCTTCAATTTTTTTTCCTAAATAATATAACATCATTATAAAATAAATTTTGGTGTTTATTGATTCTAATTAACATTTATTACAAAACCCTAAATAATAACAATTGAATAAAAAACATTTTATGTTTCACATAATAAATATTTTATTTTTGAATATACCAAAATACAATCCATAAGTATCACTCACTAAAAATAATATATATGATTATAACAAAATAAAAAAGATTATGGTATTAACATCACTACCTTTTGTTGGGAAAAAAATTAAACATTTATATCATAAGAATAATATAATATGATTAATGACAATTTATGAATTATCCTATATTCAAATATATGACATATTTGGTTTGTTATACATACATTTATCTAGTCTATCTTCATCACCATGTTTGAACCAAATATCATAGAACAATTGGATATGATAATATGAAAATCCATCAGATTATATGAATATGAAAGCTAAATTGTATGATGTCTCCTATAACAAATTATTATGTCATCTTGATATAGCTTCATTTTAACTGTTTCTAATTTAATTAATACTATAACACTATTTTTTATATGTACGTAACTATAAGTTATGTTCTTTCATAATATTTACCATATTACATTAATGTAATTTGGGAATAAAACCATTAGAATTTATCATAATGAAAATTTATTTAGACAAAGAATATTCCCCTAAGAGTGTTTATCCATCAGTGATGTTGGACTGTTTTTTCTGGAATTGTGACTAGGATGTGTTAATACCCAACAAAACCTTGTAAGGCTTACTAAATATAGAAAAAAAATCAAAGGAATACATCTATATTGTTGTATATATATAGAGACATAATTTCATGTGAATCCCAAAAATATATTTTTAAAAAAAATATAGGATGGTCTCATATTTATATTATTATTCCTTCAAATTCTACCTCAGGGTTTTACTGTGGTCCAATTTTCATAATCAATAAAAATAAAGTGACCTTTCTTTGATACCATATATTGATACTCATCCAATATACACACTTTAATTAATAAATAATAATATAATTTCCTATTAATAAAGTCAATGTATATAGAGGTATAGTGTAATTTTTAGTATTAGATACAAAAATACAATGTATTAAATAATATAAAAAATTATTTATAAAAAACTCTACATATATCTCCAAAATACTAATTATTTTATAAAAATACATTTGATACACTTGGAAATTAAATAGATTAATAGGTGATATAGAAAAACTAAGAATTAAATAAATATGTTAACATAGTAGAATGTGATATTCAAGATGAACAACATCTTATCACTATGATACTAGCCATAAGAATGAAAATAGAACATATTCAAATAAAATCACAATATAGTGAATCATAAGCATGTTAAAACGTCATTAATAATGAAATAATACTAATATTTCATGTGTAGCCACCATCATAGCATAGTGTGGTTAGGTTTGCCACTTATTATCCATACATTGTGTTCATAGGCTATCCATACATGCACCATACATCATATCTCTATAGAAATTAACATTACCCAATGAATATTATTTTAATAATGGACCAAACCATCAAATAATTGGATAATCTATAAAAATATATGTGAAATCATATGTGTTCAGAAATTAACAACATGCCATAAGTAAATAATATATTAGATATAACATAGAATAAGGAAGTAGGTTTCAAAATCATATCTTAAGAAATAACATGAGGCTATATCATATTTATTCTCTTTTGAATAATATATTAAATCAAGTTGAAAATAATTTATTACAAATGTATCATAAGTCTTGATCATCCACTTCTAATGTAGATAATTCCTAAGAATGTTCTAGTGAGGAAAAACTATATGTGTACCGCATGGTATTGTCTTTATAAAATAATTAAAAGATATATATATAGAAGGAATGGGAATATCAGACACTGAAAAACAAAAAAAAACGAGAGATTTATCAATAAAATATATAGTTATTTTATAATATATTAATGGTTTAAAAAATATTATTGGTTTGATTCATAATATGTGATTAGAAATAAAAAAGATCTCATAAATAGGGTTTACAGGAAATTATGATTTCTAAATGGAATTAAAAACATGTATACCCACAAGAAATGTAATGAATATTCCACTATATGAATATAAAATTGAACAATATACAAAAATAAACATGGTATATGAGAAAATTATGTGATATAATGGGACAAAAAGACTTGTCATGAAGGAGGTAAAGATTGATCCTTCATTATATTTTCAAAGATCATTGATGAAATACCAAATCATAATATTAGTTAACAAATAAATATTTCGAAAATAGGAAAATATAAATATTATGGTTAACTAAGATAAATCATTATTAAGATTCCAAATAAAAAAGAAATATATTTGAGGGATGGTAAATTATGGAAAATAAGTGAAAAAATTTGTTTAATTTGATTAGAATTACTTTTAATAGGGTTTAATTTTTAAAAAAGACTTTATTTCATCAATAAGAAAACATTAATTCAATAATTTCCCTTCTGTTATAGAAATAGGGTGAAAAGTATAATATGAAATGTGAAATTATTGAAAAAACATTACATATAATGAAATAATATTTAGTAAAGAAAGACCCCTATATTTTTTTGGAAGACATCAATTGTATCCCACAACACAGAATTTATTGAATATATATGGATATTATAATTAAAAAAATAATTTATAATATTATAATTCATGGAGGAATTAGATACACTATATGAATGATTATTGGTAGGTAATATTAAATAATTCTATTAGGAATAATGATTGAGAGAGTACCCTTATGAATTTATAAATACTCTAATTAAAAACATTAAGATAGATATATCATTATGTTGCATTAAAATACCATTAATAAATATTATTACTTCCAATTTAAAGTCAAATTGATATTTAGAAACTTTTTAATTTATAATATGTGAATAAATGATTGTGTGTCACAAATAAAGAAAAAAAGAGTTGAAATACATATGGATTAACTAATTTGTAATCATAACATGAACAAAATCATGGAGTACATCAAAATATTTGTGTAGTATATACCCCAAAGAAATATGTTTTTTTGCATAACACAAAAATAAACCATAATATAAGGAAATTGAGATGAAAACTCTTACCTCAAGATGAAAGCATCATGGAATTTAGTAAAAATAATGAAGAATTAAATTTTTTTAATTATAAGTATTAAAATTTATATTTATTTTTGTAACTTATGTATATTATCTTATGGTAAATATTTCTAATATGGTTCTCGATTATGTCAGTTACTCATGGTTGTTCTATGAATATAATCCTAAATTTTTTTATATCAGGATGGTTGTCATTGGAAATGCTAATTAAATTCCTTATCTCTATAATTTTAGTGTTTTATCTACATTATTATTAAATTATGTAAATATATATTGTTTAAAATTTTATTCAAAAATGTATCCCAAATATGAAAGGTAATATAATATGTACGTTTAAGATTTTCAAAGTTACACATGCCCTATCATGTTAATCACAAATATAAAATTAATGATAATATACATCCAAAATATTTATGGGGTTAAAAACATTATATTATTCAATTAATTAAAAAAATTTAACAATATATTGAATATGGTGGTGGAAAATGAAACATGTCATTTATTGACGAAGTAGTATTCACACACACATGACTACATTTTCATTTTCATTATTGATTTTTGAGTAATGTATAATGTGGATATTCTATTAGTATAATCAAA
This sequence comes from Viscum album, assembly GCA_963277665.1. NCBI lineage: Eukaryota > Viridiplantae > Streptophyta > Magnoliopsida > Santalales > Viscaceae > Viscum > Viscum album. The sequence continues at coordinate 1,441,700,385 of OY728151.1, read as the reverse complement.
TTTCATTATATTTAATTTTTTATAAAACATTAATTGATAGATCTTACTTGATTGATGTAGAAAATAAATATTTCAATGGAAATGTTTTCTTAGAGTACTACCATTCCCTTGAAATTATGCATTAAGTATCTACTTAAGAAAACTTATATAATTATTTTAATGATTCCAAACAAAGAATGGTTCTTTGAGGGTGTTTTAAAAGGACAAAGAATGTTTTTTTGGTTGAGACAATGCATTCAAATGGGAATCCAAATACGGTGGATTTAGTAACTATTTATAAGTGATAAAAGTGGAACATTTTTAAAAACTTATTATTTCACTACAGGAAAGGAACTCAGTAACTACTATAGTAATAAATTGGAATATATATAGTTTCTATTGGAAAATGTTAAGGAATATGATTCCCTATACATTTAATTATTACATATGGGATAAATATGTACCAATGGTTCTTGGATAATAATTGGTATAGATGGTCAGGTTTCTTTGTTGACCCACAGTTTAATTGAACCACTGTTACAAATGATATAATAATGGTTTTAGACCATTTCAAAAACCTAATATTATATAAATAATCAGTACTAGATTATATAAATCCATTAAAATAGTCCATTTCAAACAAAAGAATCCTTTTTTATTTAACATGGGATATTACCCTTTTAATAAATTTCTAATTTAAATATAAAAAACACAAATACAATCAATTTCAATAATAAAAACCTATTCATAATGAAGTTATTTAAATACCAATTACGTTATATAGGGTATGAATATCTCCAACTGGACTATCACTATATCATGGTCATCACCATTGTCATGAATAACGTCAGTTAATTTATCACATTATATATCATCATCACCATCACAATCTAGAATGCAAATTTCCCACCAACTACATTGAATATCATCACCATTGTTAGGTGATTCATATGTGCATCACATATTCAACATACATGTATAAAACATTATAATGGTATCTGATAATAGATATATATATAAAGTTATCATAACATTCAGAAGCATATCCATGGACTGTTTACTTCTTTCATTCACCTCTATGAATAAATTTTTATCCTCTGTATATGAATCATCTTTCTCTACATGGTCCTATGACAAATTAATACGACTAGATTAATTAAAAAACTAGAATTGGGGCAATAACTAGTTGGAATGATACTCTTTCCATGCCAATAGTGGATTCTTTTACGATTTTCAACACATATTTTTTATCTCAGATGATTGTGTCCCTCGAATTTTTCATCCTTTTTTCATTAATGTCCTCCGTATATTTTTTGGCCATTAAATTTATATTTTTTATATAATTTTTTTCTAAAAAAAATTAATGTAGAATTAAAAAATATAGTTTTTATATAAAATGTTCATTTTTTCTAGTCCTATATTTATTATTTCATCTTGAGAAATATTATTTTGAATGAGTAATTTACATTTTATATTCAATACATCCCAATAATGTTGTAATCATAATAATGAAAAAATTATTCAAAATTTTTCTAATGATGATTTAATTTACATGTAAAAATATAATTACAATAGTTTATTCATTTAAGTATTGGGTTATGAAAAACCATTATTTAAATTATTTATATCTAATATTTATTAAATTACATTTTCAATTCAAAACTGGAAAATTTATAATTTTTTTATTTTTAAATCAATTTATGACATAAAAACACTGATTTTTTTTGGATTAATGGTGTTTACATGAAATCTATTTTAAAACATAACATCACATACTAGTTATTTCATCTTTATTTCAATTACAACTATTAATGGAAGAAGGTGAGGATTATTTAATTATAACCATGGTATATATGGTTCTACCTTAGTGTGTTTTGAAATAATTATTTTTTATTTCTTTATTTTATTTTACATGTGATTTTTTTCTTTTCATGATTTGATGATTGATTATGTAGTTTTATTTTTTTAGATTGAAGATGATGTTTGGGGCTATAATTTAATGTCAAATAATATTTTTATCTATGGGTATTAGATAAAAGATTTATCTAAAAATGGTTACCCTAGTATAAATTATTATATTTTTTCAATTAAAGGAATTATATTTGAATACATTGGTTTTGTTGTTATTTATTAATTTAGGATTTACCAGGGGATGTTATGTTTATAAATTGAAATAATGAGTATATGTATTGATGTATTAAAATATATATTGTTATGTGAAATAAATTATGCTAATTTATGATTTAAACATGTTTATTTCATACTTCATAGATGAAAGGTATGTTATTTAGTTGTCTCAGGATGAGAATTGTTGTTTTGGATATTGAGGGTAGTAAGGTTGATCATAATTATATGATATATAGATTTTAGTGGTTGAAAATCCTTAAAATATTTTCCATTTTCTGTTTCAATAATTTAAAAACTTCTTATATTCTTATACTGATCATTGTAAAATGTTAGGTGTAAATTTAATTTGTTGGTAAATCCATATAAAGAATAAATAATAAAAAAACATTATAGTTTAGAGGTAAATATTAAAATATTTCATTTTAATTTGGAATTTAGTTATTTTCAGTTAGTTTGTGTGAGTTATATATAGTTAACATTCATTAACATTGATTTCTAGCTTTATCTCAATTCATTTAGTATGGATTAGTTTAGGTGTTGTAGGTTTGACACCATTTTGGTTAATGTTTTTGGTTCATAGTAATTAATAACTATAGGCAAAAAATATGTGTTGTCTCTCATACTCTAAAATAGTAGGTTTGACATCATGTTATAAGTTTTCAGGTACTTCTGAACACTTCATTTTAATATGCTTTGGATGGGACTTTTTTTAGTTGTTTTGGTATAATAATGGAAATTTTTAGAAGATTATAGTGTGTGAACGGTTGGCATATGGTTTTTTCAAACAATAAATCCATTCAGTAGAAATTCTAAAAACATGGAACATTGATATTTTCATTATTTGTGCATGGTTTGACAATAATATCACCCAACTAGTAGAAATTGTTGACCCTAGTGTAGAAAGAAATAGTTAGGCAAGTCAGTTTTTCCAACCATGCGGACGAGATATGAAAACCCTACACTTTGGGTATTATTATTATATGAAATTACATAACATTTCATGAACCCCCTTTATGTTACTTCTCAATCCCAATTCATCTTATATTTAATTCGTTATCTTGGAATTATCTCATTGGGTGATTTTGGATCCTCAAAAGTGGTTCCATTGTAGATCAAAGGAGGTAAGATCTTATTTGATCTTTTTATAGTAAAGTTAATCCTCTCTCATTTGTCCACTATCAATATTTATTTCTATCATACATTAATATTATTATTATTTTATGTTTTTTATGGATATAAAATCCATTTAATTTAATATTTATTATATGTTTCTGCTATATATCTCTTATTCCTTTATTCTTCATTATAAAAACCCATTGTGTATATTGATATTTGATACCATGATTATGGTATGAGGTTATGTTAGATATTTTTCATATATCTAAAACATTTATTTTATTTATTATTTGAAATATATTTCAATTAATTTATGAAAACCTATTTTAATTTTTTTTAGAATTATGATTTGAATTGTCATGCATTTTTTGGATAATCCCCTAATTAAAATGGAATTTAAATTTGGTGCATATTTTTTAATTGATTTAAAAAATGAAACAAGTTTAGAATTTATTTTAAAAATGGATTGAAATATATTTTATGGAAACCCCCAAATTTTTTTAAATGATAGGTAATTTATTTTTGAAACACCCATGTTTTTTTTGAAACTGAACATTGGGTATATTGAAACGAAAAATTGGAAAATGGAACTGTGAATGCTGATGGAATTCAATTGAAATTAGTTTCCATTTTTCAACTGAATTATTATGAATATGGGATCCTAGGTATTTAGTGGTTAATTTGGGATAAGAATTCATGGATAATTATTCCATAGTAGTTGATTGATAATTTAAATTCAAAAAAAATTACTAGCTTAAAAGATCATATCCCTAATGGGATATTGATGTGATCTAATTATCATTATCAATAGTGATTATATCACATATTAGTAGTGATCACTAATATGAGATGTATGAGGGTAAAATAACTATAATATATTGTACATCATGGCAGATTACAATATATCATATTATGATTATTTTTATTGATATACAATTGATTATAGAATTATTTTAATTATTCCAATTAAATTATATATATGAATTTATATAAAAAAATATTTTAAATATGATTCAAATGTATTGAAATTTTTTGAAATGAAATCGTGTTTTTTATTAAATATTAAAATGCATTTCCTCTCCCTATTATATTTATAATGAAAAAACAATTAACATTATTTTTATAGAATCTATTATAGAAAACATGGTGTGACCAAAATTGGATTTATAGCTCTCCCCCTACCTTTGACTTCAAGAATGTGATTTTTTCCTTCATCCCAGTATGTGAAATGAGAAATCTCTTCGTATAGGTGGTGGATGCTCTTTACACATTGTTATTGGATTGATGATTCCTTTAGGATGTTCCTTTTTTATATGATTACTTTTAGGATTTAATATCATTGGATTTTTTATATCTTCTTTGGTTCTAAAACATTACCCTATTGTATTTTTTAGGACAATGTCCTGTTTTTTCTTCTTCCACTATTATATTGAGAATTTTACTGTCATTTATCTTTATTATGTCAGGTTGTAGTGACCAACCTATGGGGAAATCGAACACCCATCATGCCACATTTGTTTTGGTGCTAGTATTGGGTACATGGTTTTGTAGTATGGTTCATGATAAAGGGTTTTAAATGCTTTAGGATAAGAATATTTTTTTGATTTCAGTATAGTATTTGAATGATCTTTTATACACATAGAAGGTAGTTAGGAGAAAGTGAATAGAAATCTCCCATTGTTATTATCCTTTACTCTCTTTGGGATTATTTAGAGTTATTTCTTGACGTATAATTTCATCTAACTATTTAATTTTCCATTCTTTTGATTTGGATCTATTATAATCCAAATCTTGAAATCATATTAGGTGGGATTAATTTTTCTTATTTTACATGATTGAGTTGTTTATCTAAGTATTCTTTGGATATCTTTAATGTTGTTTTTTATTTGTCTTGCATGAGGCCTTTGAGAAGACATGTTAAAACACTCCCATGGTTATATTATTGTGAGAAAGAGTGATAAAATATACCCACATACTAGAATCTCATCGATATCATTGTTCATATTGTTCATGTCATATTTAGTAAGTTGTAGTAGTTCCTGTTCAAGGTACAATTTTGGATCTTTGGATAGATGAATCCTTGAATATATCTTATAAGTTCCTTCACCAAAATCCACCATTTTTCTTAAGCCCTAATGACCCACAAGAGGTTGAGGATTGGTTAAGAAACATATGTCTTATTATAGAGTTCTTCAAAATTCGAGGTTTAATTAAGGTGAAATGTACCATGTTCAATATTATTGATTGTATCATTAATGAGTATTAAAACCACATTATCGATTTTTTGTATTTTTCACCAGAGACTTTATCTAAATTGAAGATAATGACTAGTTATTTTAACATTTTTATTGAACATAATATTAAAACTTATATTTTATTACTGATGCTCTTTTCTTATTATAATGGATTGGATAGAAACATAATGGTTAAGCATAACCTGAATGGTCAGTTTGGTGGGAGAAGAGTAACATTTTATCCTGGTGGATGTTCTATATGTTAAATTAATGTAAATAGAATGTGTATGAGTCTAATGGGGGTCCTCGAAATCAGGGTTCTTGCAGACCTACTATAATGCTTATTAACTATCTTTTGACTTTATAAATATATTCTATGCCTCAATATACTAAATAGGTTTGAAATTATGCACCCAAGGTCAAAAATTATTATGGATACTGAGGTCACCTAGTTATTTTCAATTAATTATTTTTTTTACCTAGGTAGTTGCATGATATCAAAAGCATAGAAAAGTACTACAGTGAAAACAAATACTTCATGGACAATGGGGTTCCAACCACATGTACCAGAAATAAACAATCTTCACAATGTTAATGTGTATCCAGAGATGGCCTATACATGTCCAATGACAATTATAGGTACCAACACTATAGATTCATCTCTTGTGACTATTTTTTTGATATCCATTTCTCTCACTCATTTCTATCGAACAATATTTTGAAATTGATAAATCTTCCTATGAGTTTTTTCTCTTATTTGATAGTTATTACTACACCACCCTATATGATTAAATATGTAGTTATCAATTGAATGTAATGTTTCTTATCTTAATAATAGATCAAGAGTATATTGGATTTTCAAGTAATCAACTAGAAAACTAATAACATGATTTTTTGGATTAATTAAACTATTACTAATAATGACTTATTTGACATCTATGTTTGATGGGTCTCCATTATCGAGATAGATTGGGTATACCATATCCATAAATGAGAATGGATCCCATGGTTTGTAAGGGAAGAAATTTCTTACTATAGTTGGGGAATGTAACATGAGTGTTTATTTTGGATCTAAATAAGGAATTTTCGGGAGATGATGTCCATCAGGTTTTCAGCAAGTTACCTAATGTTTTCACTTCTGATTGTTATGGTTTTCACGTTATAATGTATGTAGATTTTATATTGGTTTGGTACCTAGTAATCTATATGTTTTTATTTTCATTTACAACATTGAACTAGATAAAAATGATTTTAAGAGTTAGTTCGATTATCTATTAAGGGAAGGATTTATAAGATCGAGTGTGTCACCTTAGGTGGTTCTTAGACTCCATAAAAAATATAGACGACGGAATACATCAAAAATATCTTTTTTTAAAAAAGTAATCGAGTTACAGTAATGAAATGTATATATTTCAATAGACAGTTGAAATGATTTACTAATTAAAAGGAGCCATTTGGTTCATGAAGATTGATCTTCATTATGGTTACCACCAATTGAGTGCAAAAATAATCTGACATTGAGGCGGCCACCTCCCAAAGTCAGTATGACCATTATGAGTATCCTTTAATTTCATTTGGTTTAACGAAATATTCTACAGTCATTATAAATTTGATTAACATGATCTTCTAGAAATATATTGAAACATTCACGGTGGTATTTGTTGATGACATCCTAATTTACACTATGTTCAAGAAGGATCATGTTTTCCATCATAGTGAAGATATATATTTTTTAGAATTCAGAATAATTATGTCCAACTATTGAAATGTTATTTTGTGATTTTTTATTTGAGGTTGTAGGGACACATTATCTTAAAACATTTTATGACATTTAATCCTGATACAATTAGTGATGTTATGACATAAGAGAAACCACATAATGTTTTGAAGATTCATATCTTCTTTGGATTTTATATGTGTGATCGATGGTTTATGAATATTTTCTAGAACATAGATTCTCTAATGACCGCCCTCACTCTGAAAGGGATTGATGTTCTCTTAAAATGATAAATGTCAATGTTCTATTATTGAGTCGAAACACTATTTCTCTTATTTTCCAGTGTTAACTCTTATAGTGACCAAGAATGGACATGTGTTCTTCTTGGATCCATCATTAGTTGTTTATGCAATGTGTTATTATGAAGGGTGACAACATGGTGAACTATGACTGTCATAATCTTAGGATAGACAAGTTGAATTACTCAAACCACGACCCTGAACATGAATTTTTGATGAATTCACAAAATATTTGGTGGAATTAATTTTTCAGAAATATTATTACCATATTTTATGACCAAAATATAATGAGTTATATCTTCCATAAAAATGAATTTAATATCCACCAAAGGAATTGGATATAGTAACTATATTCTTTCCATTTCAACATTGCATATACCCTATATAATGGAATTGATTCTCCTGATTCCATGACAAGGAAATGTCTGACCCATGCTATGAATGATTCATCTAAAGAGTGGATCCTAATGGTTATTTTTAATAGTTACATATAGTATTATGAGAAATACGGGATGAGGTTTATTTGGTTAGTGTTTAGTTGACCTCAACTCCTAAAAAGATGATTCTTCAAGAGAATCATTTTGAAGATGAATTCCTTTTCATTAGATACTCTCTGTATGGTGGGGAACCATTTTTTAGAATTTATTCTCCATGAAATATATTATATTGTTTCAAAATTTCTTTTTGAGTCATTATCTAAGAAGAAATTAGTGAGAGTGGATTTTCATAAATCATATTTGGATGATAACCAATGAACCAAAAAGATGTTTAAAAAATTCATTATATCTAACACTAGATACCCTTGTATTTACTTAAACCACATCAAGTACTAACATGGTAGTAAGGATAGATATCAATGGAAATTGTGGTTGGGATTGCTCTTATCCAAGGAAGTAATAATTCAATATGGGTTATTATTGATTTTCTGACCAAATCTATTCCAATAATAAAAATTCATGATACAACAAATTTTATGGGGATAATAAATCCCTAGGTGATTGATATATTTCATTTATATATATTTTAATATAATATATAATATAATAAAGAATCTAATTTTACCTCTTACTTTTCATGATTCCTTTAAGAGGAAAATGGATATCATGTTCATTTAAGTATGATATACCATTTCTATAAGGATGGTCAGAAAAATTGGGCTATACAGATACCTGAGGAAATGATTCTCTTCTTGGTCATCGATTTGGGTGGAGCATTGGATGATGTATTTGCTGACTGGTTGATTATTATTATAAAAATAGTCACTATTTTTCAATTAGAATGTATCCTTTTGATGCATTGTGCATAAGACCATTAAAATATCTATTGTTTTAGATAGATATTGGTGAATGTTCCTTGCTTATATTAAGCATAGTTAGGGAGATGACATCAATGATTCAATTAAATTATTATGGAATTTTAATAGTGCAGATCTGATACAAATCATATGTTAATTTTCATCATATTCCATTGGAGTATTATGTTGCTGCATGGGTGTTTTTGAATGTTTCAGATTGGTTGGGTCATTGATGGCTCAGGAGGAAATGGAAGCAACATCATTATTTTGTGGGACCATTTGAGGTTGTTGAGAATGTGGGAATAATAGATTTCTAATTTTCCATAGAATCATAGTTGAAAATGATACATAATATTTTCCATGTATCATACCATCAAAGGTATGTATTTAAAACATATCATTTCTTCGGCTGGGAGGATCTTGATGGTGATTCAAATTTATCCTGGAAGGAGCTTTCAGTCTACATATTTTAATTTTAGATAAATGATTTTCATGGGAGTATGATCCCATTTGTTCTTGTGTTGTGGTTATATAGTTCTGATTCCAAAAATACAAGGTTGTGTGATCACTAATTATTTGGAAGTGGCCTCCTCTTTTGGATATGGAAACTTTATTAAAGGTGTTATGGAGATATGATGTTCATATAGTGGGTAGGTTGTAACATCTTATTACATTTCATCATCTACTCCTCAGTCCTTGTATTCATCATGCATTTTTTGTGTACAATATCTTGTTGTTTATGAAGAATTTTTTTTAAAAAATGGATGTTTCAAGGTTGTGTAAATATGTACTATAGTTTCCCAAACTGTGTGACCATTTAGAAAATCCAAGAATCCATAGATAATGTGTGTTTCAACAATTTGTGCAATGTTTGACACACCACGTGACCAATTAGTAGAAACCACACACCCTAGTGAATGGGCCAACATTTAGGGCTCAGTTTTTTCTAACTATTCTACCCTTCCCAACTAACCATCCATGTGGGATATTTTTAATCAAATAAAATTATTAAAAAATTTCAAAACCATCAATCAACTTATCTCTCATCCAAAATTTGACCTAACTTATATTCCATGGCATTGAATGCTATCTAAATTATATATTTGATCTTAAAATCTCATTCCATTTAATATAAATGAATATAATATTTCTATTAATCTCATAAATTTAAGTGAATCTTATCTTATGTGGCTTCTACCACACTCTCTATCTGTCCTCTATAGTTGGTGGAAGGTCATCATTTTTATGATAGTTATAAATCGCATTTAATTGAATCAAAACACTAGGTTTTATTTCTAGATCTAAATATCATATATATCTTTATTTACAAAACCAATTTTTATTATTAATGTATGATATCATGATAAAGATAGGTTTTTCGGTTTGAGATGGGAAAAAAAATAATACCTTAATATTATATATAGTTTAAATTAAATTTTAAATAATCTATGAAACCCAAGAATTATATGATTTGTAATTATGATCTAAAATAACACGGAATATTCTGAAAAAATACCCAATTCCATTGGAATTTGAAATTTGGTCTTTTTTGAAATTGATGGATTCTGGGATAAAATTTGAAAATATATTTCACAAAATGGATTTAATTGTGTTGATGTATATCTATGATTTATTTTATTGAAAATTAAATAATTTAAGAAAACCCCATGTTTTGGTTTTGAAAATTAATTGGCATATTAATACTGAATTTTATGAAATCAAATAGTGAATGATGATTAATTTCAAATGAAATGATTTACCATTTATCTATTGATTGATTGATAGCATGAGAGCCTAGGATGTTAGTGGGTAATTTGGGGAAACTAGGTAAAGATGATTATTACATAGTATTTGACTGATGATGAAACGACTATCATTAGCCTAGTTCATAAGATATATCCCCTGATGAGCTATTGATGAGTCTAATAAGTATTGATCATGAGGAACGTGAGTACACATATTAGTTGAAATACGTAATATGATTATTGAGAGATCCTATAATAGGAATCAATTATACCACAGGGAAGATGATCATGGTTCTTATTGTGATTATTTTTATACTTATACCATTATATATGAATTTGTTTTACACATACCTAGTAATTTAGATTAATGATATTGCAAAGGATATATTTATTTAAGCAATGTTTGAAATGTATTCCTTCAATTTGAGGAGAAATCATTTTTTTATTTTTTTATTAAAATGTATGTCATATCCATATTTTATTTAATTTTTAATTATTATATCTTTTATTATTATTTTATATATAATGGAACATTTTGGGATATTATACATAGATTTATAGATCACATCCAATCTTCCCCCTCAGACGTTTATAGATTTCCTTCTTCTAGGTCTGATCAAAGGTAAAGAACCTCTTGGAGTTCTTGGATGTTATTGATAATTTTAGATTGGAGTGATGGTTCATTTGGGTTGTTCTTATTTCATATGATTATTTTAATTGTGAAATATATTTCTTTTTTATATATCTACCTAGTTTCTGGTATATTCTTATTTTGGAGTTATGATAATAGTGAGTTGTTTCTTTTATCTTAGGAAGCATTGTCGAATATTGATTACATATCTAATCTTTAATGATGTCAGATGACCTTCACAAACACATGGGGATCATGAATTACCTTTGTTACATTATTATTTTGGATTGCGTTTCATGAACTGTCTCAGATACCCTGGTATGATAACACCTAATCTATAACTGATAGAGGGAGAAGGGAATTCATAAAACCCATGAGTGGGAAACATGCAACTATATTCATACATAATGGAATATGGGGCCTTTTCCACATAAATAGTTGAAAAATAAAAAACTAGTCATTATTCTCAAATGTAATCTCCCTATGGAGAATTGTGAAAAACGTTAAATGTGTTTACTAATCGAAGGAAAATCCATAATATACCATAATGAATAAGTAAAATAACCAATATTTCAATGGATAGGGATCTCCAAGATGAACATATCTAAAACCCCCACCTCCTTGTTGTGTTTTCACTTACTCAAAACTCAAACAAGGAAATATAAAAAATTCCAATTACCGAGGAAGGTGGTTAACTAAAAGACCAATTGGGTCTCACCATGTGGTCCATAGTTGGATTCCAAAACAATAAACCAAATAAAGCTTCCAATATAAAATCTAAATGTTTTGAATTAAAAAAATATATTTTCTAATAAATTAAATCATTTCGTTTGGATTAATTGAAACATTTCAAAAAATATGTTAAAAACATTTCATATAACAAATTTTATATTAATTCACAAGTCATTTGTAATGATATTTTACATTCGATTACACATATATATAAATATAATACAAAAATGTAAAATTTGGTCATCTTCTAAGAGGTATGATAGTTCCAGGTTATGGGATAATCACAAACGAATATAGGGATAATGTCAATGTCCAAAGACGCCAATCAAAAAATGGTTAGAGAGGACTCAATCGACATCTTACTATGGACAATATCTATTGAGGTATGTTTTTATTATTTTTATAAAGGATCAAATAATTGATTGGGAATTTCCCTCATAGATTTTTTAAAAAAAAACTCATTAACATCAAAACATATCATGTTCTCATCAATAGCCAACAATGTGGAAATTATTTTAACACTGCATAAAATACAATCTTCCTGTTTCACATTATAGTGAGACAATCCTCTTTAAAAACAAAAAACATGGGTGTTAATAAATTCATTCATTTATATAAGATTATAAAGGATGGGTTATTATGAAAAATAATTAATCCATTTTCATTAAATAAATTTCATTAATGAATTTCACAAAACAATTCCACAATTTCCTTCCAATTCAAGTCTCACACGAATTCATTAGAATCGGTAGTTTTCACTTAAATCCATAAAATATCAATTTAAATCATAATTCACAAAAAAATTGAGTTTCTATAGAACTTTTGATATAAATTTAATTTAAATCATAAAAATCAATGGTTATAAAATTTTCCAAATTTAAATGGTATACCCTAGCACAACATGGAGTTTATGAAACCCAATTCACGCAATGGGAAACTACATTGAAGAATGTTAAAATGGATATATAAGAATAAATGAAAGATTAAATATTTAAACCAAATGAGTTTATATTCACTATTAAAATAGAGATCTAACAAAACCTTATGAATATAGAAGAATATTGTGGATGATGGAGAATGAGAGAGGATCCCTTTCTGAAGAGGAATCAAACGATGTTCACCATGATTCAATCCACCTTGGATGGGCTTTTGAGATTCCAAAAAGGGTTCCTAAGAGAACATAAGACCAAGAATTTCCTCAACTCCGGATGTTAGGCTGCTCGAGTGATAAAAAGCAGGTACGAAGTTTTTTAAAATTTTTTACGTATTTATGAACATTAATCGCACGGTTATCAAGGAATGTCGCACGGATTATCAAATAGTGTTCACTAAGAATTCTCCCATATAATGGGGTGAATGTTTTCATCTAGGTGGGGAAATGGGTTTTCCAAACCTTGCACCAATATTGAAAAATCCCACATCTTGTGCTTTCACAGTTTAACCAAGGTGGATGCACATTTTTGGAAAATTCTACGTTAAACAGGCATATCCTAGAATGTTCCTAAATAATCAAAATTTCTCCAAAAAACCCCATAAGAAGAAAAACCAATGATTTATAAAAATAGAGGTCCTGAAATACCTAAAATTAGTTTCAAAATATTACAAACTACCAACCACAGACACATTCTATTTACAAATATCCTACTATGAAGTCTCCATGCCAAAAATATATGAGACAAATGTTCTATTATATGTTCCCCACTCTCCCATGTATAATGAGTATTAGAACCATGATTCCATTTCACTCATACCAAAGGTATAATCCTATCACATGGTTCCTTGTTTTTACAATAAACTATAATAACCAAATTCAAAATAACTAATATATGAGGCTCAACATCATGATCACTATAATTTAGAACATGAGATTGATCAGAAATATATATCTATAGATATGATACCAAAAAAATGTTATGTATCGACATTAACTATTGTTTATGTTCTAAATGGTAAAACCCATTCCCCACCTACTAAAACCCCTGGAAGGGTCCCATTAAATAATCATTGAATGATTATTTCCTCCAAAACTATTGATGACCCAACTAAGGTGAATCATTCATGAAAACCTGATCACCAACTAAAAATTCCTATGGCCTATGGTGACGATTAGAATATGAATTATAAAAGATATTTTCCATCCAAATTCTCTAATTAAAAAACTAAATATTTTACATAATCTCTGTGATGTAAATCTTTCAAATCCAAGAATATTCACCACCATCCGACCAATACAACAATGATTTGAATGGCCATCCATAAAATTCCTAAAAAGTATATATTAGATATCATACTATTAAATTATGTAATAATAAAACTAAAATTTACCTAAATATTAATTCCAGGCTCCACCGAAATCGGGGATTCATTCATGAGGAAGAATCATTATATCCCTCTCTATATGAACATCTAATTTTGGATAGTTTGATTTACTATAATGAAACTAATGTCCATGTTCCGTTGATGGACATTCCAAAACAAGGAAGTAAAATGGGGATCTTTATCATATACTATGGCATATAGAACCCTCTGAAAATGAACAATCTCATAAACAATGAGATTTCCCATATCCATAAATTTGGTTATATCATGATTGTTTATAAATTGAGCTAATGTGTCCAGCATCTCGATCACATACCATTTCACATTCTTCATTATATTGGTATGAGACATTATAACCAAAAGTTCCATTGACATTTCATCCCACTTCCATTATCGAACAAAAGTTTTTTGAATCATACCTATGGGTCTTTGGTGTTTTCCCATGAACAGTTGGAAAGAATAAAAATTGTATAAAAAATTAGTAATTACCTATCTCATACCTAGATACCAGAATATATGCAACATATCCTATAAAATCGCTATGGTTCCTATGTGAAACACACAATTTAAAATATATAAATCCCTTATAACATATTTTCTCAATGGAAAATTCACCACATTCTGGTAATAGAAATATAAGATTCCATCAATGGATAAATGATACTCCCAAATGGTCTCCACAATAAAAATAATGTTCTTACTACCACATAATTCATCATCACGTTCTAGTTCCAAAATAATCATCTCGAGAATAGTCGATTTCAACTAAACACTGGACATGGAAACCATGGCCCCTGATTGTAGAACTCCTATATGAAACTATGAAAAATTATCAATCATGTTTCACATATAGGATGATTCATTCATGGCCTTAGTTTGATGTTTCCTTCTCAAATCATCTTCGAAGAAATTACCTTTCCATGGGATATATGCGATGATAAAATCTAAATTACTTAGGTATTCCACCAAATTCCTCTAGTAGATATTAAAATATTTTAGATAGAATATATAAATCTAGCTCATCAAGTCATAATATATAGTAAAACATCCTCTAAAATGGTAATGGCTCTAAATCATAAGTGAATTCATCACAACTCCATGTATAAGGTCATGGGTCAGGTAATTATTTTGATGTGTCCAAATATGTCATGATATATATGAAATTAAATGATCTCCCTTCATTAGAACACAACCTAGTCTTAAACCTAATGATTCAAAAAAGACCGCATAGCCCTGCCCAAACATTGGAAGAGTCATCACTGGTGTAGTAGTTAACATACATTTGTCTCGAAAAATAACTATATTAGTTATCATCTAATCAAAAACACCCATCCATTTTGATTTATAGGATTCATCATACAATCCAACATTCTGAAGCCCTTTATGAACCATAAATAACCTCAATTTAATCACAACATGAAAAAATCATGAAAACAATACACATTTCCACTATTTCATAACAACTTTCACCTTCTCAAGATAACCTAAGATTCCATGTTCCAAAACTATGTGTCCGATGAATTTCACTTTTTTAAACCCAAAAACTCATTTTTATATCGTGGTATAAGTCAGTTATATCTCACAAGTCCTGAATTTCACTCAGATGATACACATGAACCTCCATAGAAAAAGATTAGGGAAAGATGTCATCCAAAAATACGTCCAAAAATGTTTCAATATAGTCATAGAAGATACTGTTCAATATTTAAATGGAGATTTTAGGAGGAAACATTGACCATATTCCATGAAAAGGTAATCATAATGGATATACCAGATCTGAAATTAGGTTTTTGTGATGACATATTCTTGTATTATCAACAAGTGATTACTAGATCTAATTTTGAACTAAAAGAACCACACTTCCCAATTCAAATAGTCAAACTAATCATCATTTCATGGTAACATATAACTTTTCATTCCCATGACTCGATTAATATTTTCGAAGTCCATATAATTTCAATGTGACCCTTCATATTTCTTAGAAAATAGAGAAAGCACTACCCTGGTTGACACACACTTTCATAAAATTCCTTTTTTAAAATATCATTGAACTAAACCTAAACTCATTAATTTTAGTAGGAGCCACATAGTTAGTATGAATATAAGCTAGCTATGCACTAGGTAGAAAATAATTAAAAAATTACACAACCCTTACTAGTGAAAAACTATAGAAGGTGGAAGGGAAAATGGTGGGAAATTCGTCATCAAATATAGGGATATAATCAATCAAGTATACTTTCTATAGGTTAATGAAAAACCAAGATATTATATTCCCAAATGGGGGATAATGAGGTTAATCTGTACTCAACCTTTGGGTCTCTTCATATCTAATAGATATGGTAAAAATCATCGGGTACAGAAAAAGAGACCCAATGAAAATAGATATCAAATTTATCTTTTTTATCAATGATCCATCCCATACAAAATTTCAAATCAAGAAATGTAATGTCAAAATCCAGAAAATACATAGAAAAATAATTCTCTTAAAAAGAGAAGAGAAAATCATGACTGCGAGTACCCTGCTCATTTTTTCCTTCTAAGAGGTCTAGTAATATCCATCACATAAGAGAAAAGATCACAAAGAAGATTTAGTATATTCCAATTTGAGTTAAACTAAATTAATGAGATGATCCTATTTTAAATAAATCATTAATTGGATATGAATATAGAGTAATGGTACCTCTCACATTCACTGGACCTATTACATCCTCCTTTAAAGATTCTTCCACTGTATGTAAACACTTTGTTCAAGATGCTTTCAACAAGAACCCCTTTGTTGATGTATCATTTCATTGAAAAATGTATATATTTGTTATGATGATAATGTTACACTATTTTGAGTATTATTGACATGAATGATCTTATTCAAGTGACCATGGCATCGGTATGAACCATATATCATGGGTTCCTCAGTGCAAATCCACTTTAGATTCCCTGGAATTATACACTATTACTAAATAACAGGTCCTATTACATGAACAATAAGAGGTCTAGAAGAACCTTGATACTGAGAACCACCAAGAGAATCATCAAACATTACTTTCTTTATATTGGAACTCATAAAACTACCAATGGGAGAAAAATGAGCTTCTGTAAACTATGACATTATAACCTTATCCATCTCCACCATCAGTGATCTATCATTCAAATCAGCATTATAAGGAATCATCAACTTTAATTTCTAACAAAAAAATCATACCAATGTAATGTATCAAAAATTATATTATTCATCTTCTCATTTGATACAATCTTAGGTGAAAACTTCCAAAGATTGGAAATGCGATTAGAACATGGCATAATGGTCATTTCAGCCTGTTCATGTTTGAAAAACTCAATAGCTTTGGCCAACATCATCAAAATTGTATAGGTATTGTTAGTGAAATGTTCATTAATGTCCTTCCACTCTAAGAAATCTTTCTTCTTATTCATCACCATCAAGTCGCACTATTACCTACTATGTCCCTCAATTTTGAAAGTGGAACATTCCCAATTGATATAATAATGTGTTTTCTTGATCTAAAATAAAATATCAACTCCCCTCAATGAATATTTTAATCATTGAAGATCATTAAATATTTGGAATCATATTGTACGGTTTCAATGGAATTCATCAAAACTAATCTGGAATTCATCACATTGAGGATCCACATTAAGTTCCTAAATTTGAATTGGTGAAGGTACGTATCCAAGAGAATATATAGCACAAATAACAACCTCAAACTGATTCTCTTTTACTATATTATTTTCTCACCGTAGGTCATTGGCATCTTCCTCATAAATTCTATTCACATGACTTATTAGATTTTTTATGTTACACAATATCAACAGAAACCAATTAAGAAATTATATTTTTTTCATACCAATACTCAAACAAGATCAATATGGAAATTAATCCAATCATAGAGATAAACAAGATTAGGATTTAAAATTCCAAAATAATATATTGGAAAATACTAAAACTTTTCCTCTAGTCATAATTCCCAAAAAAAACCTATTTTATAAAAAATATAATTATAAAGAATATTATACATGAACACTTTCACAATAAAATATTTTGTAATAAAAAACGTTCATAATCCATACTGAGATCAATGCAAGATTCTTATCCCACGCCTTTGATAGAACATTCTCACAAACATTCCCACAAACCACAGTTCCCTGGAATCCTACCTGAAATTGTTCTAGCCTAAATGGTGATATTAATCCCCATGTGTTGTGGATAAGAACCTAGCATCATACAATATAGAGGAGGTATAAATTTTTCCACAAAAAAATAGATGAATATAAAAATGTTAGCATGATCAAAAGATAAGTCAACATGGATAACAATACCAGAAGTCTAACAGGTATAAAACCAATGTTAAAAAAACAATGTGCTAGAAAGAAAAACTAAAAAACCCATGTCCAAAATGAAAATATACTCCAAACGTTGATTGTCATCAACCACCACTACACATTTTTTTCTTTCCCCTTGCTCAATCTTGGCATATGGAAATCTACAAATTCCATAATTCAATGGAATAGTGGGAGATTAAATCATAATAGGTTATCACCTTGTAGAAAATAATAATATTCCACATTAATGAAAAAATTATAAAATAAATTTGTTTTGGCAGTAGAAGAGTATATTTAAAACAACCCCCCTTTTCATTTTTATTGATTAAAACATATAAAATAATAGATTGATAAACCTTCCATATTAACCAGTTTATATAAAATCTAAAGGAATGTGTAATTAAGGATTTCATTCAATGGAATATATATATCAGAACAATAAAAAACTAAGAAACATGGAAAATTACTCGTAGGTATGATAGTTCCATGTTATTGGATCCTAAACACTCATATAATAAAAATGGAAATGTACATACATGTCCATAAACACTAGTAAGTGATCAACATCCAACTGCTGATAAATTATTCCAAGGTTGGGTTTTTAGAATTATAATGATTGAATCCAATTATGTTTAAATCCAAACCTTGTATGTTATTATAAAATAATATAATATGTATTGAAGATTAAATTTTCTCAACAACAAAAACTATTCAGAAAAATATTTTAAAACATTTTAAAATAAGACACCCCAATTTCACAATATAGTCTTCCATTTCTCTTTAAAACCAAAGACATGGATTTTAGTCATTTAATTCCATTTGATAAGAAAAAATTGAATGTGTAATTACATACTAATTTTTATCAATTTTTTAAAAACATATATTAAAACAACTTTTGAAAAATAATTCCTCAATTATCACAAATCCAAATCACACCATAATTCATTATAATTGGTGTTTTTCCCAAAAAACAAATAAATTTAAATTGTAGCCCCAATTAGTGAAAAATTGGGATGTAATAATATAAATGAAATCAATTTATTTTAAATCATTAAAATCATGTGTTATATAATTTTCAAAACATTGATAGAAACATCAAACACAACATGAAGACCATGAAATACAATGCTCGTAATAAGAAACCCCAATGAAGAACATTGGAAATGGGGATCCAAGAATCAAACCAACAATCAAGATCTATCAAAAAACAATTTTTGATATTCCAAGAGCATGAAAATATAATAAACCCTACAGAATATAGACAACTTGAAAATAACCAATTAATGAGAGAAATATGATGATGTTTTACGAGCACCGATATACATGGGAAGGGGATTGTGGGATCATAAAAGGGTCCTTGTGAGATCCTATGACCTTTTATGTCATAAAACCTAGATTTAGGGTCGATCTAGAGCTAAAAAGGTGGTCTAAGAAATTTTAAATAGTTTTTCAAAATAGAAAAACACAGCTCGTATCATTAATACCCCTTCAATAGATGGAAATTGGTTATATTGACCAGTAGTGATATGATGTTTGGGTTTGGGGATGGCATGTTTTATCGACAAAGACTATGCATTTTGGTATGATGATCTCGATGGTGGTGGTAGGAGTTCTGGGTTGTTGGAAAGAGAGTTGAACAACATTCTTCTCAATGAACCGGTGGGATTGAAGTTGAGATCATGATTCTATTTGTTCAAGTAAATTTTCTAGATTCTATTTTTATAGTCCTTTGGCACTTTTGGACATATTTTTGATGAGGGTGTAGAGACACTTTGATTATTGGATCTTGTTTCATTACAATTTTAGCAGTACATGTTTTTGAAGGTATTTATATGTGGGAGGCCTCACATGAGGGATGAGTGTGTTGAAACTCATCATCAGTATTATATTATTTTTTTTATGGATCAGTTCTCTTAAATGATTTTGAAGAGTAGTCTTGTTCTTTATTTTCATCACATCAGGTTGACTGCTTCTGATTCTCTCAGAAGCATCATTGGGAGGGTGACTCGAAATAGAGATATGTGTGTTGGAACCTAAAATATTATCCTACCATAAATTCTATGTGCATGAAGGGTTATCTACTTCGTTTTCCTACTATAATGGCACAAATTCTTGGATAGGGGTTACACTTATCATTTATTGACTCCACTAATGAATTATCTTGTTAAGGGGCGATGAAACCTCTTCCTTTGTTTATAATTTTTTATGTCTCCTATTTGTTGTTTTGGTGCTTTTTTTCTTCTAGATTTTTTTAAAGGGAATTTGACCATGGTGTTTTTAATGGGTTCTCTCATACAACATTTTTTAAAAAGGGTTTTATAAGATAAACTTTTAATAAATTGATCTCAACCCTTGGCTTCAAAAAAATCACCACTCGCCCAAAAAAATTAATATTTCTTGTAATATGATAATGAATACTAAACGAAGGTTAATATACCCACTATATCTAAGATAAATATATTTTCCCATCCATTCTATATGAAATTATTTTATTACTTCTACAACTCACCTAATTATATTATCCATCAATCTATCAGATCATCCCATGTATGAAGATTATAGTGAAACTGTTACCAAAAAATTACTTTATATAAAAACAATAATAACATAAAATTTTATTAAATAAACTTTTTTACCCTAATATTATAACTTGATGAATCTTTTATTTCCCTCTAATTTTATATTGAGGAAACTAGTTTCACATGAATAGGTTCATAATATTTTTTAGTTGATTACAAAAAACTCTAATATTATCTCTCATTTTTTTATTATCTTTAAATTTTCGTCAAAATAATTTACCGTCACCTTGGAATAGAGATTCCACACTTCATGCTTGATAAAATTTCAATGAAACCAAATAGTGGTAGATCTAACTATAAATAAAATAATAATATTAAATTAATAATTTTTATAATCGAATTTATAGTAACAATATTTACTATGATTTTATACATATACCAGACTCTGCCTGATGTGTGGGATCAAATGGATCTTTGGGGTCTAAATTTTTTATAGCATGTTTAGTTACTATGGGTTAAATTCATGCTTGAGATGATCAGAATGCAATAAAATTGATGTTTTAGGAGTATGAATATAAAATAACAAAGAGCATGGTTATGTAAGTAATCGGTTTTTCATCATCAATGTCTATGAAAAATGAATTTATGGATGGGTTGTGGGATCTATCATAAGATATGGAATTGATGGATGAGAAGGATGATAAGAAGATTATTGGATGAAACATAGATATTCTTAAAACCCACGACTCCTTTAGAGAACTATGAAATCGGTATATGTTGTATTTGGTTTATCTGGAGAAGGATTTTGGTTTTGATTGGGCATAAGGACTTCTTCGAGTAAATTTAGAACCTCCCACACCTCGAATAGGTTGTATAGCCACTAATGTTACATTTCTAGCTGAAGAAAACTTCTTCCATGATGGTGCAACCATAATAAAATTTAAAATGATTAATGGAATGATATTACTTGTTTTTTAATAGTTATAAATATTTCAAACATTATAATCACAACGGTTATGAAAGCAGGAATTATATTCTCTCACATGCTATTATAATTTTTAGAGTTTCTCTTCCTCCAAGTCTCTTCAATAATTTATATTTGTTGTCCTGGAAGATATGTATAGATTTTATTAACAAGAAAATACTAATAGAATAAAAAAATATTTAATTATTATTATTATGATATGAAGGTGAAAGATATGATCGTTTTCTTGGGTTTTCAATTAAGAATAACATTATTTTTGTAACTTTATTTATAGATATAGTCATTCGGATCATTTTTTGTTTATGTTATTTAGCCATTTGGTTCATTTTTTCATATTTCATTTGATTCATTTTGGTTCAAGGAATTTCATTAATTAATGGGTCTTTCAAGTGTGGCGGATTATATCCATTCAGTTGTTCAAAGGAATAATTTTCTACAATGTTGTATAGAAAAACTCATTTTGAATCATCTATGATTGAAAATATTTTCGAGTTAATTGTCTCTCATTAGATTATTTTTTTATTTGTGGTTTTGTTTGAAGAGAATAAACGAAATTATAGATCAATGAATATTTATTTTACAATTTTAATAATGTTTTAGGTGATTTCATCATTAAGGAGTAAATCTTGTGATATCTTTGAGCTATAATATATATTTCCTTAAATTAACATTGACATTATAAAATACTTTTTTATTATAATTGCCAATTAATTTTAATTTAATCCAAACCACAAATAGGGTGTTTATCACAGTCATTTATTAATGATTTAAGGAATAATATTTCATGAAATCATGTGATATTGGGGTTCAAATTATTATTGGAATCCATATGTCAAACAAAACATGTCATTAATAGATGAAATTTTTTGTTCAACTTAAATAATATTAATTTTAAAAATAGTAATTGAGTAAAATATCTCAATCTCTTAACATTCCAAAATTATGAATCACCCAGATAGTAGATTTACTCATCCAATAGATGGATATTAATAGGGTTATAATGCTAATGCTGATGACATAGAAGGATAATAAATACAATGGTATAACAGAATCATTTTTTTCAAACACACACTCAAATTTTGAACTGAATTTAACATAGAAATTTGATTAAATGATAAATAAAATGACAAAAATAACATTCATCTTTATTTAAACACAATTAAGAACATTATTATTACAAAATAGATGGAGGATGATTATAAAAAATTGATGAGTAAGAAACATTCCTTAAAATTCAAATGAAATTCAAAACAACATACAAGATTACAAATGATGAAGAACATACAAGAACATTAAAAAGAGAGAGGGGAAGGGTATTTTAAATGAAAACGTGAGTTTGTAATGTACTCCAAGGCCTTTTTGAAGACATTGGTCATTCCAATTTATCCTCCACATTCGGAAATGCCATCTCCTTAGAAGGATAATATGTGGGTGGATTTATAGGCCAAGGTGGTGAACATTTTGCATTCCATAGCCGCCCCTCCAAATCAATCACCAATTTTAATATTTAGAATTTTTAATCTAGAGAAATATTGATCCTAAATATTACATATATGAATGTGGAAAGGACAACCTCAATATATCAAATCCATTTTACTTTATGGGTCCAATTTTATGGCTATCTAAATGAACAATTTTAGGTTATCCATTCTAATCCCTAATATTTTGAAGGCTGTAATTAGAATGGGTTTTTAAATTGAAAAATTCACTTAAATATGAACCATTTATTCTAAAAAAACATCTTCATTTATATTTTCTTTCATACTATAAAATAGTGGCTCATTTATTGTCTATATTATGAGATAATTCAAGGATTGTGTGATACTTTTAAATTTCAAAAATAATTATGGGATAGAATTTCATGGATCAATTGCACCCATTATTGGGTTCTTCAGAGCCTGAAAATTTTATTCATCTATCATGTTTATAATTAAGAATTTTTTTTAGACTATCATATATTTTGGGAATCTACATTGTGCATAGAAATTGTATCTTCCTTGCTAGTCCAGTTTTTAAATAGATTTATTTTCCATCTTATATGGTCTAATTTCCATTCAATTGAATATATTTCTAATGAAACCAGCTTGACGAACGCGGAAATTACATTTTAGTTCCATAATAAATATTACATTAATTAAATACACACCTAATTATAGTATTCGTCTCGTGGCTTTGGAAACTCATAACAGATTATTCTAGCTTGGTGAAAGATCTTTAACATCTCTGATAATGATCTTCCCCGTTAGTTTTCCTACCAATAACATTTTTCTATATCCTAGAGAAAATAAAACATAAAATGGATGAGGCCAAATTATCATTAAGGGTAAACATGAATAATATTAATCACAACATAAACAAAAAATATAAATACAGTAATACATAATTTCAATATCAAAATCTTGAGTCATTAATTAAAGCATTGTTGTACATAAGGCATAAATCATAGAGGAACATTAAACATAGAATTTCCATAAATAATAAACTTGTGGAAAACAAATTATTATATAAAATCATTTCTATATTATCCAAGTCTCATATAAATGACCATAAAAGCAGACATGGTCCACTGCTGAACTGAGTTCACTCTTCATTCCAGCCCGGTATTACTGAAACAGATTCACTTGTCGGTTCATCCCTGTATTACTGAACCAAATTTACTTTTTGTTAAAATCCATTATATCTCATGAGATAAAAATCATTACCCATTACATTGTAGAGAGATATAGGTCCCACCCAAATTATAATGAAATCATTCTTACATCTTTCACAAAAATATAAATATTTCATCATAGTATAACACAATAAGTAAAATGGGTTTATTAAACATCATTCCATTATAATACATTTCATTTAAAATATATCTCCATAATTAAAACAATAAAATAATATTAATAATATGGATAGAAACACAAATTTATTTAAATAAATTCATCTTAGATAGAAAATTATTTAGATAAAACATTTGAACAAAATTCTTATAAAAATTATCCTTTCTTCATCAGAAATGATCCATTTTCTCCAAATGACAGAAAATTTTTAAAGAAAATAGTTTAGATGAGAATACTCTTGAATTCATGTATATAATTATTCATGTAAATAAGGAATAATGAATATGTAAAAATCTATTAATATCATATAATTTAAATAAACATTCTTTGCATACTCTTGCTGGAAAAGTCAAAAAAGTACCTCATATGGTAAACGAATGAAAAATTACTTCCATACCATTGAATAAAATTTTAACAATGGGTAAAATTAATTTAAAAAAATAGTAGATGAATATAAATAATGTTATATATTTTGGAAACATGTATGTGGATGATATATATTCCCAATTAAATACTTAGGGAGAAAAACAATCTCAGATAATAATGAGATTGAGAAATAATCCCTTATCATAGGTCCACTATTTGTTGTATGTATCTGAAACTCATGTATAAAGATTTAAATAATTTAATTTACTTATTCAAGAATTTTAGTCCTTTTTATTATACCATATATGACCTTATTATCATCTTCTTTGTAATAACATTTCATTATTAATGGTTATTCAGGTATTAACCGCTTTATATTTTTATGAATGATTTCACTAACAAGTTCATGATCCAATTTTTAGTTTATAGTTATATAAATTAAATGATGATATTTTCATAATATATATAATTTTTATTCATTAAATTAATTTATATAATGTAATTTTTATGAACGATCATGGGGAATGAATTACATCGCATTTTGGAGCTGGTAGAATGTAAGTACAGACAAGCGATGATATCGTTCCTTTAATTATGAAATTATGTAGAATTGGAAGGTATATATATTGAATGAGAATAAATAAATTATTATAATAATCATATATAGTTAGTATTTCCATTGTTATACCCATTCAAGTCTTGTGGTGGTGAGAAACAGATTACACCACAGTATGGAGAAGGTAAGTCGTACGTATGCACACATGGTCATTTCATGTCTTCATAGGATGAATACAAGGTATAATATGGTTGTTTCAAAATTATAATAACATATTAATATATAATTGATACTTTATTTATTAATTTATAATGAAAAACTCATGAATATTATGTAAAAGAAGAAATAAGTTTGAATGATTCTAAAGATGATATTACCTCTTCTTCGACGTGCTTTCTCAAAATCATCTCCTTGAGCACTCGACATGGTATTTTAACAAGCCCAAACCCTTTATAATGTAACAAGGGTAATTTATATTGAAATGGTAAGGGTATGGCCATGCATGAAGTCTCAAATTTATGTGTTATGTGTGGAAGAATGGGACCTTTTATAATTGAGCATAGGGGAACTTTTTGAAATTTCAGTAATATTTAATTAAAATATGATCAAACCCATTGAAAAATCCAAAAAATGTTCCAAATTAAATTTTTTTATTAGATACGGTGGAAATAACATCAAAAAATAATTTTTAGAAAAGATTTAATGTCAATTTTAACGTTGTCATTTTTATTAACAGTATGTCATTCTATTTAATTTTAATTAACATAATAAATACTTCAATATTAAAAGGGAGACATATATTTATTTTATGTGAATTAGACCATAAATAAGTAACTTAGAGGATTTTATACCATTTAAAAATTATTTTATATTTTTTAAAATGTTTTATGATATTTAAATTATTTTATAAACTATAATTATGGAAAAACAACATTACTTTAAAATTTAAAAATATTAAATTCTTGTACATTTATAAATAGGACAATAAGATGTTATCAACGAAAGAATTATTTAATTATATCCCTTTCGGTTGTAGGTAATATATAAAAATAATTTCTCATGTCAATTGTCTCATATTATATTTAATGTATTATTTTTAATAACATTAATTTGATATTTCCATTAATAAAATTATTACTAAATCAATTTTGTGAATTTTTTTAATATATTTAATTATTGGGTAAAAATTAAAAATTAAATACTATGATGAAGATAAATATAATAGATTTCATAATAATTTATTTAGTTTAATTTATCTTCTGCAAAACTCTACCAATAGATTATTATGGTTGATAAATTATAAACCAATACTAATTTGACTTATTTTAGGGTATTTTGACGGTTATTAGAATTTTAATGATACTTTTTTTATTAATTACTCATCAATTAATTAATGTTTTCACTAAAAAAGGATAAGTCTATAGGGTAATTATACATTTTATAAAAATTACAAAAAAAATAGATGATAGTGAAAAAAAATTAGAAAAAAAATAATAATATATAATATCATTTATCATGTATATAAACTTATATATAGAATTTTTTACTTATAAAAATGTTAGTGAGTCATATTTAACTTTCCTTTAAATAAAATAAATTATATGATCTAATCTAATCATAGTGGCTTCCACAAGACATAATTTCAACCCAAGGATGATTTATGTTGAAACACACTCATCCAATGACAATAAATCTAGTTTTAGACTTGGTCTTGCGTGTAATGAATTATTTCAAAAGATCATAAAAAATTTTATAACATAATACAAGAATAATGTTGCATACACCACAAGATAATATGATTTTGTGTTTTTTACAATTTAATCATGGTGTACCATACAAAATAATAAATTAAAAAAATTAAAAGGAATATATATCATAAAATAATGGGGTCGTACATTCTACACCCCCTAAAACGTATTTCAGCCATGAAATTAGACTTGGTCTTGCGTGTAATGAATTATTTCAAAAGATCATAAAAAATTTTATAACATAATACAAGAATAATGTTGCATACACCACAAGATAATATGATGTTGTGTTTTTTACAATTTAATCATGGTGTACCATACAAAATAATAAATTAAAAAAATTAAAAGGAATATATATCATAAAATAATGGGGTCGTACATTCTACACCCCCTAAAACGTATTTCACCCATGAAATTTTTTGGGGTTATAAACATCTTACTACATGAAATCTTCTTTTATTAAATCCCACATCATTAAAATGAATAATAAAACCTCATTTTGAAAAGGATATTTAGAGTCTTAATGGTTACCCAAAGTAACTCATCACTGGATTTCCACATAGGAGAACATAGGTGGAAAGTAAAAACATGGATATGGAACAAAACTCTAACCATTATATTATGATTGGGGGTGATAGTGATCAAGGATTGGAGAAATATAACAACCTGAAAGCCATAAATCATTGATTATTTAAGGGACCATCTAATTCATTAGATAATAATGTAGATGGATAATATTTTTGGTTTTATGATCCTTTTGCTAAAGTTGATGAATTTTGAATGAGACAAAATAATTACATGAATTTTGTAAAATCTCACCATTTTTTGTGTCTTGAAACATTTACAAATAATCTATTAATCAATGAAATGAAGATGAATTTTTCATTCATGAAGTGTCATCCGATCATGAAATCTATAAATAGAATTATTGATTATTCCATCTTCCTCAAAAAAATAGGTTATCATAGGTTATCAAATATGCACAAGTCCACATGTAGGATCCCACACATTTATTGAATAATACTTCTTCATTGATATTAATATTTTCGAATATAATGTTATTTTTAAATTTTAGGGGATTCTTTTTCAGATAGCGTAATCAACAAAAAACAATTGGTTTCATTGAAATCTTTTTTTTGCACACAACAATGAGTTATACTAAAATTAAAATATAATAATAATATTATATTCAATGTTTGTTAAAACCTAGCCATTGAATTGGAAGAAATGAATAGAACTAACTAGATTATGGCTACAGATGTTTGTTAAATGTTTTCATATTTACCCATTAAAATTTAGAGTCATAAATTATGAATATATTTGATTTTAAGCATGAAATATTCTAATATTTTTAAAAGGTCTTTCTGCAACTTTTTGAAGGAATACCCTTTTTAAAACATTTTTGTCACATTTATATGTTCTATTTAAAAAAAATAAAATTATTCTTTAGAAGAGGGATATAAAAATTTACTTTGGTTGAAGTTTTGTTAATTTTATGACAAAGTTCACTTTTAATGAATAGTGTAAAATACTACATTTTTAGTCAAACTTCCATTTCATCTAATTTATTTATATATTTATATTGTACTTTTAATTGTTTTTAAAATATAATTGTATTATGTTTTTATCATTTAATTCAATTTTGTTCATTGGAAGTAATTTCACATTGAAATTAGACATAAATACAAGACAATCTTTATATAGTTTTTATTTCATGAAAACGCACCTATTGTTATCGACAACAGGAATTAATTTTAAATTAATTAATGTAATTTAGGTGTACTGAATTTGAATATATGGATTCCATATTTGGAATAATGAGGTCCAAACTGTGTAAATAGGTACCTTTTTTGAACATTATAATTAGTAACATCAGTAATTATTTTATTGACCATGGTTAAATGGTAAGTAAGGTAAATAAAGGTACAAAAATAATACTATAAAATTACCTTAACATGTGTCCTAACCCAACTGGATGATATATTTCCTAATATGGCCATCATTGGTTTACATTTGGGACCCCATGGACCCACTTGGATGTTAAAAATGACATTTTATAAGAATTAATTTAATGTAATGAAAACTATTAAATAAATATGTATATTTTACTAAAAAACCTTTTATATGGTGTTATATAAATGATCTCATAGACTATAAATATTATCTATAAATATAAAAAATATATATCATGATATTTTATTTATAAATTTTAGAGATGAAATAAATAAATATATTTAAGTCACAATGATGAAACATTGATTGCTTCATTAATAAAAGATTCAAATAAATGATATTATTAATATTAAAAGAAATTTAATTTGACTATTTTGATTTCATCCTATAATTTTATGTACATATTGACAATTATCATTTAGTTAATTCATTCTTCTCGACGGAACCATGTTTTTATGACTTTACAAAAATCAATTACATTATAGTGTTAAAAAAATATTATATTATTAAATGATATAATAGTCATAAAAATATAATATTCCGACAGCTACCTTATATAACATTAAAATTATCATTAATGATACAGTTATGGTTCGCATGGAATTTTATATAATTATA
Organism: Viscum album; assembly: GCA_963277665.1. Taxonomy (NCBI): domain Eukaryota; kingdom Viridiplantae; phylum Streptophyta; class Magnoliopsida; order Santalales; family Viscaceae; genus Viscum; species Viscum album. The sequence goes on along the minus strand of OY728151.1, from coordinate 1,441,670,284 downwards.
GTAACTATATATTGTGTAAATTCAATAAGACATGGTAAGAGTTAATGTTTTTATCTAAGGTTTAAGGATAAAATATTAGATTAATTTTGTTCACTAAAATTGTCTAAAACCTATTAGTTTAGAGGATTTCAACTAAGAATCGTCTTATATTTTAAATAAATTAGTTTAGGACCATTTGAAAATGAAAATAAATTTAAAAAAAAATTATACTTCAAAACCTTCTCAAAGTGCCCCTCCTCCATCTTATAAAAGGGCATCACATCTACCCACATACTCAAACCTCTCAAGCCCCTTGTTTTATCCTAATTATGCTCAAATGATCATTAAACAACCCTCTCATCCTCATCTAAAACTTAAAATGGGAACAAGGCTGTTGAAGAATGCCTTTTGGCTCAATCAAAAGAAGTTATTTGATTTAGATGTAACGTCTTCTCTCAAGATCCATTCATTTATATTCCATCACCAGTCCATATTATTTTCAAAATATTTTATAACATAACAAAACTAGTATTCCCAATATACATGGTTTTTTTATGAGATTTATTATAACTAAACTTTCACACATATCTATCTAATAGATATGACTGTATTGTTTATATGTGCAGTGAACTACTACGTCACGAAATGAGGATTGTTCAATTTTCCCCTACCACTTCTCATGGTGGCCATTATGTTGAAACTATATTTATATATGATATAAATTATATTTATATTATCTCTATTCTTATGAATTTTTATTTTAATTCATATCATTATGCATTCCATAATTTTTAAATATGATAATTTCATTTGAGAAAATGCGGACTACTGCCCCCTCAATGTGATATGAGTAATTAATGCCATACATGGAACATATAAAGTATAAAAGTAAGGAAATTATGTAACATATATAACATATATATTATATTGCAATTATAATATACCTATGTATCATTTAGTTTTATTTTATTAAATATGAAAAAGAAATGAAATTAGCGTTCTTGCGTACAAACGGCTTACCGTCTCCATGAACAATGCATTTCACTCCATATCTCAAAATGTTATGGACTATTCTAAATACTTATATACTAGATCTAAAAACATATATACTTTATATATATAATATTTAAATCATGAATATGATTTTATAGATTATATAATATTGACCACATGGACAATTTGTAATTAAAACAAGTTATTTTTTGACTCAATTAACAAACATCGACAAAAAAACTGAATTAGCATGAATAATTATATGATTATTATAGCAAAGTAATTAGAGATATAAAAGAAATAATAAACATGCAATGGGTTATGATGTAATTAAACATTAACTTCTGTTTATTACTCAGGAAGAATAGGGAAAATACGTGATGAGTCAGACTCTATGTAAGGGAATCAATCTCAATCTCCTTTCATTGAAGCATATTTTGGACTATACACAACCTTATTTTATATGATGTATGACTATACCATTTTTATATTAATTAAATTCATAATTTTCTAAAATGAAAATTTTATTTTATGAGTTGTTTTACTAAATGATGAAAGGAATGTTTCTTTTTAACATATACAGTGACAATAGCCTTTCCGCCGCTGCAAGATTTATTTTATATTTGGCTTCCTTAACATGCCATAATGTTTTTAAAAGATAAATAAATACCATATACAATTTTTACATATTTTTTATTGATAATAGTTTTAAGAAATAATTTATTATGTCAATATCATGAAATGATATATTGATATTACAATGTTCAAATGGTATTTTTCTTTTACAATTGTTTTATGTGTTAAGATTTTGTTATGGTTCTTGGGAATTGTTTGCATATAAGGGTGGTTCTATGATAAAATGAGGTTGGTTGAGTCTAAGATATATCTCTAATGAATTGGGACACATGACAGATGTAAACTTTAATGTTTCTCTTAAGAGATTTTGGGAATAAATTGTGATGTGTATTCCAAACATATCTCTCAATCATGCTATGAATACTACAATGTAAGTATGTTATGGATTCCAAAAGTTATCTTTTTGATTTATGATTTTTGTATGTTATTCATAAATTATATTATTTCATGTGGTATGCCAAATTTCTTTTGTATTATGGCTGAAAAGTATGATTTTATTGATTTTTAAGTATTGTTGGAAAATGATTTCTTTTCACATTTTATATCCCTTACTGTGCTTTTCATTCGCATCCCATGTTTTTGAAATGTTTTTGATAGGGTATAAGGAAGGGTAAGAGAAAGGAATAATTCAAAAATATATTAATAAGGATATTATTTCTTGTTTTATTTAAGGATTTTTATTTTTGTAAAAAAAATATGAGAGATTAGAAGTGTCTACATTGTAATTTTTGAGATGTAATGTAATAGTTATGGCCTAATTGTCTAAAAATCACAACCTAAAAAGATACTCAATGTCTAATTCATGACTTAAATAAGATTATGTAATGTTTAAGGTTGTGGCCTTACAGTTTTTATCAGTAGTCGATTTACATAATATTTGCAGTTATAATATTTTTAAATTAATATCCATAAATTATTTTACATAATGGTAATGTTGAAATGATGTAGCCCTTGAAGATTTCCATATTGCTCTGTCTATGATTTCACTATATTCGGAAAGTTTTTCCATAGAGGAAACACGGTAGCTATGATGAGAAGACATCAAAAGGAAAACACCTACGAAATTAGATATTGGAATGTTCTATAATCGGTACTGAATAGTTTATTATTGTGATGGAAAAGTTGACACTAGATGTAAATGGTGGTGGAATCCAAGTATGAGATCAATCAGATCAACTACAGAGGAACATGTATGTAGTGCATAATTTCATGAGGCAACATCCCCCATCATTCAGAGGAACATCATACCTTATTCAAGTTGAAGGATGGATTAAAGCACATGAAAAAGAAAATTATGTTATGGGGTCTTCAAAACATCAAAAGGATAGACTTTCTATTTACCATTTTGATGTTGAATCTGTTCAATGGTGATCATTGGTTTAAAATATTAGAGATAGTGAGGATATTGATGCACTAGATTGGGATTAATTAAAATGTATGTCATATGGGAAATATTTTCCTAAGGAGGATTAACTTACGATGGAAACACATTTCATGGAATTTAGGTAGGAGGATGAATCCCTGGCTGTTAATGAAAAAAAATTCACTCTACTAGCATGGTATGCTCCAAATTTTATTCAATATCATGATATTAAAATAAATAAGTTTTACAATGGATTAAATACAATGTATCGAATGTAATTAGATTTTCTTGAGTTCAAAAATTATGAAAAACATGTTTGATTTGTGGGGAATGTGGAAATATAGTTTTCTGATAATCAGGTATATTTCATACACTTCACGTCATTTGAAACCTCATGAGATAAATTACCCTAAACATGATTTCTAATTAGCTCCTATTTTTAAAAAAAATTGGGGGCATAAATTTTATGGTGTAAAGTGTGAAATATATATTAATCACAAAATTTTGAATTTTATATTTACCTATAAGTAATTATACTTGAGATAGAGGTGATGGATTATATTAATCAAGGATTGTGATTTCCTGATTCATTATCATCCATGAAAATAAAATAAAGTGGTTGATGATTTGAGTCAGAAAAGTAATTCTACATTGACCATGTTATGTACAGAATGTGAGACATTCATTAATGATTTGATGAACATTAGCATGGTTATTGATGGTGTTGTAAATTTCTCTCTTTTTTTAGTTTTCAGTAAAATTGACTCTAGCAGACAGAACAAAGCAAGCACAGAAAGAAGAAATTCAGTTGTAGAAAAAGGTATAGTTGGTCCAAAAAGGTATATTTCCAAAATTGTATCTTTTATAATGATTATTTTCTAAGGATGGGAAAGAGTTTATTTCTTCCTTTTTATTCACCTTTGAATAATGTGTTGTTATGTGAAGCCCATAGTTCTCTGTTTTCAGTTCATTATAGTAGTACTAAGATGTACATAGATCATCAGGAGTATTACTGGTGGGATGGAATGAAAAGAGATTTTGTTAAAATTATGCTGAGATGTTTGATATTTCATCAGGTTAATGTAGAGCGACAATTAAAAAAAGGGATTCTTTAGAATTATCCAGTTCCCTAGTAGAAATGGGAAAATATGTCCATGAATTTCATAGTGGTACTACCAAATACATCTCGAGATAAAAATGAAATATGTGTTATTGTTTATCGACTAACTGAGTCTTCGCATTTTATCATACTTGAGATACTCTATCTCTAGATCAACTTTTTGTGTTGTATATTAATGAGATAGTTTGGATACCTCCATTATATCTGATCATAACCACAGTGTAACATCAAACTTCTGGAAGGGCCTGTAGATGTCATCAGTTTCTGAATTTGATGTTATTATAACTTTTCATCTGCAATTAGATGGATATTCGGAAAGAAAAATTCATCCATTGGAAGATTTTCTATGTTCTTGTCCAATGGATTGCTAGGAATGTTGAAACCAACATCTTAATTTGGTTTATTTTTCTTGTAATAATTGTTTTCATTCTAGAATAAATATGGCACCATTTGATGTATTATATGTAAATTTGTGTCAAACTCCAGATTTTTGGATTAATTAGGTTAAAAGAAGTTAATGGGACCAGAATTGGTAGAAGAGATGAAAAAAAGGATGAGTTGAATTAGAAGAACAAGATACTATCTCAGAGTAGGTAGAAATGTTATGTGGATAACCATACGAATGATCATTCTTCTGAGTTAGGTGATCATGTCTTTCTCAATGTTTCTCCATGGAAAATTTTGATGTGTTTTTTTAATAAGGCAAAGCTAAGTCCATGGTTCATAGGACCCTATGAAATCCTTGAAATGTTGGATCAGAATCCTATAGATTGGATTTTCGTACTTGTTTATCCCAGGTTTATAATTTTGTTCATATTTCAATGATGGGAATTTATATTTCGGATCTATCTCAAGTTTTGAGTCATGATATAGTCTAGTTGGAAGAGAATCATTCTTTTGGGGAACATACATTCATGATTTTTGAGTGCAATGATAAAATGTTGTAGAATAAGGTAATTTATCAGGTAATTGTTTTTTTAAAAACCATATTGATGAAGAGGCAACATGGGAATATGAAAATTCTATGAGGAATAAATACCTCCACATATTTGGTAAGTGAATAGAATTATGAGGACACAATTTCCAAAAAGGTGGAATAATGTAGGATTCTTGGTATTTATAGAATAATAATTTTTCATTTCTATTAATATTTATTAATCGGAAATTATTTTTACATTAAAGGATATTTTTATCATAGACTACTCAAAATTCAAAAATAGGTTTCTTTGAAATATTACTTTTCACTCAACTTAGAGTTATTCCAAAAATTAATATAAAAATTATATAATTTTAAATGGTATTTTACGCCATGAAATTTTTTTGGTGGGAATGAATGGAACTAACTAAATTATTATTACACATTTTTGTTAAATGTTTTTATATTTATCCAATAAATTGTATAGTTTTAAAATAATAATGTATTTAATTTTAATCATGAAATACTATAATATTTTTAAAAGGTTTTTTAATAGCTTTTAACATAAACCCGTTTTTAAATCTAGTTTTTTTCACTTTTAATTGTTATATTTGACAAATAATATTCTTCTTTAGAATTAGAACATCAAAATTTAATTTGGCTGAAATTTTTGTATTCCTCTGGATAAAGATCATTTTTAATGAATACTGAAAATTATATCATTTTAAGCCAATAATGCCTTTTCATATAATCTATTTATATAGTTTTATTGTTCTTTTAATTGGGTTTAATGGTAATTTCAATATGTTTTTATCATTTTATCCAATTTTGGTCAATTTATATAATTTAACATTGAAATTGTAAATAAAAACATTTCAATATTTTGTAGTTTTTACTTCTAAAAAACACACTTTTAGGTATGGACAAAAGGAATTAATTTTAAATTATTTACTAAAATTTATGATTTTTGAATTTGAAATAATGTATTGCATATTTTTTATCAGTAGGTCCAAATTTGGTAAATATGTACCTTTTATTTTTTACATTATGAATAGTAACTTGAGTAATTATTTTATTTACCATGGTTAAAGGGTAAATTAAGTAAATAATGGTAAATATAATATGATAAAACTAACCAAAAATGTTTCCAAATCCTATTGGATGAGATATATCCGACAATAGGCATCCTTGGGTCGATTGTGGAACCCCATCGATCCACTGGGATTTGAAAATAACATTTTATATGAATTAATTAAATGTAAAGAAAAATATAACATAGACATGTATATTTTACTAAAATAATAATTATATGGGGTTATATAATCGATCTCTTCAACAATAAAAAGATTTTAGAAATATAAAATTATTTTCAACATCTTGATATTTTATTTAAAATTATTATCGATGAAATAAATAAATTTATTTATGACACAATGTTGATGGAGTGATTGCTTCATTAACAAAAGATTCAAATAAATTATATTATAAATCATAAAATAATTGTAAATTATTTATTTTAATTTCATCCTAGAATTTGAAGGATGATAATGATATATTATAATTGATTTAATATGATTTTTCAATTGAAAATTTTTTTCATTACTTTATCAAAAATCAATAAATATATAGGGTCGAAATTGACATAAATGAGTTCTAAAAAAAATAATATTTTATTAAATGATATAATAGTCTTAAAAATCTAATATTATAAAAAATAACTTATATAATTCTAAAAATTTCATTAATGATATATTTTGGATTTTATTGGTATTTTATATTAACTATAGTAACCGTATATTGTGAAAATGCAAGAAGATATGGTAAGAGTTAATGTTTTTAACTAAGGGTTAAAGATAACATATAAGGTTTATTTTGTTCCCTAGACATGTCTAAACCCTATTGGTTGAGATTATTTCGACCCAAAATGATCTTATATTTGATATAAAGGATTTTGGGACCATTTTAAAACGAAAATCATTTTATAATAAAATAATACTTCAAAACATTCCTAAAGAGCCACTTCTAACTCTTATAAAAGGTAATCACCTATACCCACATACTCACACCCCTCAATCACCTTGGATCATAAACATTATTCCCATATAATCGTTCAACATCCCCAAAGTCTTTATATAATCCTTTCCTTGGGATGAATTCAATTCCAGAAAGCCTTTTCGCTGAAATCAAAAGACGTTACCAGATTTAGTAGTAATGTCTTCTTTCAAGTTTCATTCCATGATTTTACTTCTAAAATCCATATTATTATCATATTATTTGATTAAATAAAAACACCACTATCCTAACTATACTAGGATGTGGTTATGAGAAGTATTTTAACTATAGATATAAACCTATCCATCTAATGTATATGATCATTTTGATTCTGTGTATGATGTACTACTACCTCACAAAACAATGATTGTTTAATTTTACCCTACCACCTCTTATAGAGCCTGTATTGATGGATTTATATTTATAAATGATATATATTATATTTATATTATCTATATTCTTCTGTTTTTTTATTTAAATCATAACTTTATTCCTCCATAATGTGTAAATACGATAATTTCATTTCAGAAGTGCAAACTACTGCCCCCTCAAAGTGATATGACTCTTTCAGACAAGACATGGAACATATAAAGGATCGAATTAATGAACATATGTGACAAATATAACATATATATTTTATTTTAATAATTATATAAATATTTATAAAATAGTTTCAATCCATTAAATATGAAAATTAAATGAAAGTAATGTTCACGCATTCATACAGATTAGCATCTCAATGAACGGTGCATTTAATATGTTTTCTAAAATGTTTTGGACAATTCTAAATACAGATATAATGGTTTTAAATACATATATACTGTATGTATATGATATTTAAATCATGAATATTATTCAATAGATAATTTACTTTTGACCAGATGGACATTTGTAATTATAAAATGATCATTTTTGACTAAAGTACCAAAAATCAACAGAACACCCTATATGAACATTAATGATTATAAGATTGTTATCAAAAGGGAATAAGTAATAAAAAAGGAATAATAAAATTGAAAAATTTTCAGAATAATGTATAAATTAACTTATGTATATTATTCAGGAAGAACAAGGAACATACGTGATGAGTTGGACTAGTGGTATGGGACTTCATCCCAATATCCTTTCATTGAGGCATATTTTGGTTTATACACGAACGAATTTTATATGGTGTACAAGTGTACCATTTTTCTTTTAATATCATTCATTAGTTTTCAAAAGGCATATTTTGTTTTAAGAATCATTTTACTAAATGATGAAGGGAATGTTTCTTTTTAACGTACGCGGTGACCACAACCTTTCGGCTCACATGAGAATTTTTTTGATGCTTGTACTTGGGTATTTTTTATGTATATGAGTTGTTCCATCACAAATTGTGGTTTGGTGAGCCCAAAATGGCTCTCCAATTCATTGTCTAATGTGACAGAGGTAAATTTTAATGTTTATCTTATGAGATTGATAGAATATATTGTTATGGGTATTTCATACCAAACTTTCTATGAAGTTTTGAGAGAAAAATTGTAAGAATTTTTTGGATTCCACAAGTTACGACTATTGTTTAGGGTTTCTATGTGTTGTTCAAAAATATTATGGTATCATGAGGTATGTTAAAGTGATTATTTTCTATAATTGGAAAGTATGATTTCATTGATTTGTAAGTATTTATGGACTAATGGTTTCTTTTATTATTTTATATACCGTATTGAGATTTATATGCCAATCAGAAGTTTCTAAATTTTTTCACAGGGAATAAGAAAGGGTATAAAAAAAATAAGAAATCAATATTCATTTTATCAATAATTTAAATCTAGATTTATTTAAGGGGTTTTATTATTGATAAAAATAGATCTATTATAAGTGTCTACATTTTAATTTATTAGATTTAATGTAATATTATGGCCTAATTCTCTAAAATTCTAAACCTAAAAAGATCATCAATGTCGAATTCTATACTTAACTCATGATTATGTAATGTTTCATTATAGGGCCTTACACCACTTTATTTGAAATAATACATCAATATAACAATCATAAATAATATTTTAACTTTTTATATCCATAAATGGATAACATTATAATCATTAAAAAAAAATCTAAAACATTAGAAGGCGGTTAACAAAATTAGCTTAGCATTTATCTATCATATCTCATGGGGCAGTTCTTGGTTGTAACATTCCAAAAAATGTGAATAACATAATAATGTATTATCTTGAGACATGGTAATGACTTTAAATACTATAGAACCATAGTGAAAACATTCATGCCGTCAAACTTTAACTCGTACCAAAAAACACACAAATTCTATACTATAACCATAATATAACATTTTTATATTATTTGTCATGAGTTTATTAATTCTTTAAAAAAACTCATTATCTACATAACCCATCATTATTCACATATAATGTGTTTTCCAAAAATATATTAATAAATTTTCCTGGACACTCATACCATTCAACATATACATTAAAATACATAATGAAAAAAATTAGTGTTACAATCCTGAGATGATTCGTTATTCCATAATAAAATAAAATTACATATAAAACATTATTCATAAAAAAATTCAAAAAATACATTATCTTCACAAACCGTTGGCCGACCTTTATTGTTTTGTTCTATAACACTTCTTTCTTCTCATATATCATTTGTTTCCCCTTCATCATCAGCAACATAAATACTACCATTATTTCCATTCTGATTTTATTTATCATATATTCTCTTATGGAATCAATTCTAATAATATATATACATTCAACATTAAAACATTTATCCATCATTTATGTCTTAAAAATACAATAATCCTTTCCATTATGTTAACAAAACCATTACCTTTTCAATTATTATCATTGTGTCCTTGATTTAAACACCCAGTGTATCTTCCAATTCCATTGAACCATTTTAAATGAAACCTCATCCGACATGAGTTACATGAGGAAAATTTAGCATTCTTTCCTCTATGATCACTATTAAACACTATATTTCTCTTATTTGGATGGTCAAAAAACTCACCAATTTTGAGATTATTGATCATTTTAATATATTTCTACTTAGGAATAATAATGATGTTTTCCCTTCCAAATCCCTTTTAATTTGGTTTAACAAAAGGAATATAACTCCATTGTTTATCAAATTCTCCATTAACATGAATCCTCCCATTTTCCTGAAATTTTCTAAAACACAAAAAATTATTCTGAGGGGGAAAATCATACCCAGGAAACAACATAATCAAGGGGGATAATGTTCAATCATTAACATATTATGTTCAATCCTAGGCTATTCATGATCTTTAGCATAATTCTATGATATTAACCTATATTTATACAAATCTATATGTAAATCCATAAAAGTATCCTTAAAAATATCTCTAGATATCTCACTAATGTTTTTATATCCTTGATTCCAAATATAAAATCAACCTCCACTTTGATACCAACTCTAATGACCCAACTATGATATACATGGAAATTATATTTCTCTTGAGGAATATATAATACATTACACAAGTAGATGATCAAATCCCATACTAGTTCAGTGTATTTGGAAACTCAGAACACATTCTTTTATCATGGTGATAGATCTTCAATATCTCCTAGAAAAAATGTCCCCATTAGTTTTCCTACCTAAAACATTTAATTTTATCTAGGGGAGAAGAGAACATAAAAAAGGACATCACACATTCTCAGTATGTTTAACTGTGTAGAACATAAAACAAAACATAATCATAAGAATCTAAAAACATCAACAAATATTTCTAATATAAAAATTGTGAGTCGTAAAATAAAACATTATAGTACGTAATGAATAAATATGAAAGGAACACTAATCATAGAATTTGTATAAAACATGTACTTATGGAAAACACATAATCTTGGAAAATCATTTCGATATTAACCAAGACTCATAGCCAAGAACATCATTGTAGAAAAAGTCCATAACTGAACCCAGGTCACTCCTCGTTGCAGCCCTATATTACTGAACCAGATTTACTTTCCATTTCAACATTATATTAATGAACTAGATTTACATTTTCTTTCAGAAATTTCAATCTCTAGAGATATATATGTTTACATAATTAATTGGAGGGATATATAGGTCTCAATCATATCATAATGAAATCATTCATTCATACTCCAAAAAACATAAATAATTCATCATAGCATAAACCAAGAAACAAAATGGGTTTCCTAAACATAATTCAATCATAAAATAATCTATATACAATATCATCCCTCATTAATAAAATAACATCATGGTAATGATTGGGATAGAAATGTAACCAAAATTAAATAGAATCATCTTAGATGGATTATAATTTTTATAAAACAAATGACCTTAACTTTTGAGAAAAATATTCCTTCTTAGTAAAAAAAATTTCTTTTCTAAAAAATTCCTCATAATTTTAAAATATTATAATTTAGATTATAATAAAATTTAAATCCTATAGGTATTATTCATGTAAAAATTGTACTATGATGACGTAAAAATCGGTTCATGTCGTATAAGATTAAAAATGATTATTCTCATACTCTTATTGGACAAGTCAAAAAGTACCTCGTGTGGAAAATGAAAGAAAGATTACATCTATACTGTATAATAAAAATTAATGAGTGGGTAACATTTAATTTAAATAGTTGTAGAAGAATATAAATAATATTATATATTTAGGAATCATGTATGTGGAAAATAAATAAACCCTATTATATACATAGGTATAAACAATAATAGAGAATAATGAGATTAAACAATTATCACTTACCATAGGTCCCATATCCATTGTATGTATCATAACCTTCTGGATAATTATTTAAATAACTCCATTAACTTCATTGATAATAATATTAATATATATGATATCATATATTATGATATTATCATCTGTTCGGTAATAATATTAAATTATTACTCATTATTCGTTTATTAATTGCTTTATGTTTTTATGCGTGTTTTCCAGACAAGTTCATGTTCAAATTCTTAGGTTATAGTTTTATCATTTAAATAATTATAATAGTATTATATAAATAAAATATATTGATTCAATTAATTTATATAATTATGTATTAATTAAGATCATGTAGAATGAATAACATCGCATCATGGAGGAGGTAGGTCGTACCTACGCAGGAGCGATGATATCATTCATTTAATTATTAAATTGAATCAAATTGGACGGTATATATATTTTTAGAGAATAAATAACTTGTTATAATAATCATATATTGTTAATATTTCCATAATTAATCCAATCCAAGTCAAGTGGGGGTGAAAAACATATTACACCACAATGTGGATATGTTAATTCGTACATACACACACATGATGATTTTGTTTTTCCATAGGATGTATAAAATGTGGAACATGGTTGTTTCAAATTTATAATAAATCTCAGAGTATAAATGATACTATAATTATTACTTTATTGTGAATTAACTCATGAATAGGAAGTAGATTATGAAAGATGATTGAATGAATCGGTAATGGAGATTCTATCTTTTTCAACGTGCATTCTCTAAATCTTCTCTTAGAGAACTTGATATGGGCATTGAAGAAGTCCAGTACCTCTATAATTTAATTACGGTTCTATAAAATGTAAAATTGTAGGATATTAAAGAGAATTATATCTCAAATTGATGTAAAACAAGTAAGGGAGGATATGATAATTTATAACTGAGGTGAGGGGCACTATTGGAAACATCAAAATTATTAATTTATAATAAAATAAAACCCCACTCAAAAACCACGATAATGTACAAGTTTCTAAATTTAGATGATATAGGGTTGTAATCCCATCAAACAATAATTTTAAGACAATTTTTTATGCCAATTTATATATTATCATTTTAGTTAACACTTAGTTATTCTATTTATTTTTAATTACGATAAGAAATATTTCAATATTAAAAGAGTAAAAATTTTATTATTAATGTCAATTAGTCTATAAATAAGTTCTTCAGATAATTATATAGTATTTAATAAAAATTATGAATTTTTTTAAAATATATTATGATTTTTAAATAATTTTATAACACATTGTTTTGACAAAACCACAATAGTGTTAATTTTGAAGCTTTTAAAATAATGTATTTTTAAAAATATAAATATTTGATTTTATCATAGAACCAATTATTTTATTATATAATTATGGGTTATAGGTTATCTAGATAATCATTGTACATATTAATTAGCTCAAATAATATTTACTATAATATTTTTAATAACATTAATCTTTTATTTCCATTAATAAAATAATTTCTAAATCAAATTTTATAACTATTTAATATAATTATTTTTGTGTAAAGTTAAAAAAATACAATAATGAATATAAATATACTATATTTCATATGAATAATTTTAGATGAATTTATCTTCTATAATTTCCATCACTAAAAATGATATACTTTTTAAATTGTGATTGTGGAATCTTTAACATCACATTAAATAAAATAATATAAGGGTCACAATCTCTTCCATATGTATCCAAGTGATCAATAACACGACCCATGGATGACTATAGTCAATATAATATTGACCAATAAGAATTGGGAATGTTTTTCGGAATTTTGGAGGTTATTATAATTTTAGTAATAATTGTTTATTGATTTCTAATAAATAAATTATTTTTTACATCATACTGTTTAAGTCATTATGGTAATTATATATTTCCCAAAACATAAAAATAAATTTCCATGATAATAAAGAAAATTGGAATTAAAATAATTATTTATAATCAAATTTGTCTTCTGTATAACCTTATATAAATAATGGTTTATTTTTTAGAATTTGAGTGAGACATATTTAACTTCTCTATATATAAAATAAATTAAATGTTCTAATATCACATAAGTGGCTTCCAAAAGACAAAAATTCAACCACAGAATGATTTTGGTTGAATAAATACTAATCTGATGATATTAAGACATGTTTTAGGGTAATTTTATAATAGTATTCGAAACCTTAAATATCTGTTTTACCATTTTATTGTATTAATAAAAAAACCCGAAGATACCATTCATAAAGGCCAATAATAAAATAAATATATTTATATATTTTGGTCCTGATAACTATAAATATGGAATCCAATTTTCAAAATTACAAACACAGAACTTCTACTAATTAATTTAAAATTATTCTTTTTTCGAAAAGATAGAAAACGTTTTTTAAATTATAAAAAATTGCAAAAAATATTGAAATGTTTTTACGTCGGATTTAATTATAAAATTAATGAAAACTAAAAAATTATATTGAATAATAAAAATATATTATTTGTATACATTAAAACCATTCTATAACATAATTTATTAATATAAATTATTTTAATGAAAAATGTTAGTTTAAATTATAATTTTGTATAATTTTACTCTTCCTCAAAATTAAAAACATTTCAAAAAAATAACAAAAACTTATCCAAAAAAATATTATACCCCACCTCCAAATAAAAAGTTTTTTTTGTTAAATAGAATTTATAAATGTGTCAACAGCTATATTTAATATTTCCACATTATTAAAAGGTTTCACTACATTATTTTTTAATAAATACATCTTTTAACCGAAAAGAATTATTTTGTTCTTATATCAGCTCTGAAAAACATTTGACATAAATTAAAAACATTAGAATAAATCCCTAAAATAGATTTAAATATTTTATAGAACAATATATGTTCATTTAAATAGTTTTTTTATAAGGAAATTAATATTATTCATAGCCAACGTTATAATGATTATGTTATAAAGTTTATTTATTCACTTATACATGGTATTGCATGAAATGAATTATATCTAAAGAACTTCAAATTTTGTGTATCAAAAGAGAGACATAGTTTTGTCTATACCATATGGTAATACGATGTTATATAAAGAACAAGTTTATATTGGTGTAGTGTAAAACACAAGACATCAATGAAATTAAAAATACTCATTCTCATAAAATCGTGGGGTGTTACAATATTGGTCAATGATCCCTTCTCAAGATATGATTGAATTTTAATTAGGAACACTACAAAATATATGTAAAACAATTTGGATTAATGTGATTAAATATATAATAAAAACATTAAACTAGTGTTTAATTAAATGAACTTAAATAATGCTTCTCTTATGTGTTTATGATCCAAATCTGAACATTTGTTAAAAAATAATCATTATTAAGTTAAAATTAAAATTTTGGAGTTATTTAATTAATTAATAATTAATTAATAAAAATAATTTCATTTTTTGTCATTAGGTTAGTGGTTTTGGAATATTTTGTCATTATTTCATTCGATTAGATTTACTCAATTTTAGTCAGGTCATTTTGGTGGATTTGGGTTTCTTCGTTAGCCTCATATTAGGTCAATTTTTAGAAACGTAATTTGGTTCAATTTTAGTTTTTTTCAGTTTTTTTAACATTATTCTTGTTCATTATTATATATATTTTTTGGTTTATATTTTGGATATGTTATTTTTTGTATTAGGTAATTTGGATTATTTTTGTTTTATTCATTTGGTTCATTATTATGTTATGTAATGTATTGTTAGGTTATTTTCTCATTTTTTATTTTTTATGTCAAATATTTAACATGGGGATATTTTTTTATTATGTTTTATGGTTTTTTGGTCATATTTGGGTTTGGTGATTTAGTTCATTTTGGTCATTTATTCTTTTCTTTATTTATGTTCATGGTCATCTGTTGAATTGTGAAACAAATTGGTCAACTGAATCACATAGGGTTAGGATATATTTTTCATTATGGGTTAGGTAATTTGGGAGGATTTGGTTTATTCCATTTGGTTCATTTTTGTTAGAAGTGGTTTGTGAAAAACATTTTTTCGTTCATTTTAGGTAATTTTAGTTGGATAATTCTGATTTTAATAATTTTTTTCAATTTTTGGGATGTGTAATTTTTGAGTTACATTATATAGGAAATATCATTAATGTTATTTTATCATTTTGGTTTATTGTATCCTATGATGAGACATTTGGTTTATTTATGGGTGATTTCAATTTTTAGCAATGTATTTAGATTGTTTAGGGTGACGTAATTTGGATAACATTTAGGTTATGCCATTTTTATGTAGTTTGGATAATTTTTCATTTTCTAGTTTGGTTAATTGGTTCAGTTGGGGACATTATAACACCCCAGATAAATAAAGAATACAACATTTCATATTTATTAATATTTTTGAAAAAAATATTAATATTTCTTTAAAGGGGATGCTATGTTTGATGGAAAACCCAATACGCAATAAAGAGTTTCTTTGAAATCTTATGTTGCACACTAACAATATAATAATATTATTTTAAATGGTAGCTAAATCTTAGTCATTGTAATGGCGGGAATGAACAGAACTAACTAAAAAATGATTATATATTCTTGTTAAATATTTTTACATTTGTCCAAAAAAATTTAGAGACTTAAAATGTGAATGAATCCAATTTTAAGCATAAACATTCTAATATTCTTTAAAAGGCCGATTGACCACCTTTTGATGGAGAACCATTTTAAATATACTTTTTTAAAATTTTATATGTTATATTTGAAAAAATAAAATCCTTCTTTATAATCAAGACATTGATATTTACTTTGGATAAATTTTTGGTATTTTTCTGGCAATGATCATTTTTTGTAATGAATAGTGAAAATACAACATTTTACTTCCAAACTAATTTTCCATATAATTTATTTATAAGGTTAGATTATAATATTAATTGGTTTTAATGTGTAATTAGAATATTTTTTTACCATTTAATCTACTGGTGGTCATTGGAGTTAATTTCACTTTGTAGTTGATCATAAACTAGTGTCAATCATCTGGTAGATATTGTTTCTTAAAAACATGCTTTTTGTTTTGATAGCGGGAATTAATTGTTAAATTAATTAATTCAACTTGTATGCACTTAATTTTTTTAAATAGACCTCATTTTTGAATTCGGAATATCAAATATAGCTTCAAGTGAATTTTTGGTATTTTTCTGAAAAACATCAATGTGTGATGAATAGTGAAACCACTAAGTGGTAGTTAAAAAAACTGATTTTTCATTTAAATGAAATTCTAGAACCTCTGTGATTTGAATTTCAAAACTATGACATACTTGGTTATCATTATGATGTAAAATATGGTGAATGGTATCAAAATAATTTTTTAGTGAATAGTATCTTTTAAGTTTTATTAATCGTGATTAAAGGTAATTAGTGTAATTTCAGGTAAAGATAATGTTATAATAATATTAAATGACCTTGACACATGTCCCACCCTTATTGGATGAGTCATTTCCGACCAAGAAAATCCATGTGTCAACTTGGGGACCCCATGGAGCCACTTGGGTATGAAAATGAAATTAATAACTTTTTATTTGAAGTTAAAACAAAAATGTCACAAACATGTATTGTTTTACTAAAAAAAATTTACATGGGTATATAAAAGTTATCATTTTTACTATATATATTAATTGGAAATCTAAAAATATTTCCTATATCATATTAATTTTTTTATAATTTTTAGACATTATATAAATTAATGACAACATGATGATGCAGCGATTACCTCATTAACGAACGATTTAAATAAAATGAAAAGATAATGAAAAATATAAGACATACACTTGTCAAAAACTTATTGGATGGGTGGATTTCACACCCTTATCACCTTAGACTCTAAATATATCTTTTTGGGACCTTTGAAATCCGAAAATCATTTTATAATAAAGTAACATTTTATAAAATTCCAAGAGTGCCCCTCCTCCCTCTTATAAAAGGCCCCCAACTCTACCCCCTTACACACACGTCTCAAGCCTTGGGCTTGACCAAACTCTGATCCTTTTTCCCCTACACATCCCTTTATTCATTCTAGAAGCCTTCCCATAGGCAGAAAGTTCTTTAATAAACCCTTTTGGTCCTAACCAATGGCAGTTACTCAATTTAATGGTAAAGTCTTCTCCAATGTTCTTTTGTTTTATTTTTCTTCTCCAACCCCCAAAATTCTTTTTAATACATTAATTTGTAAAAAAACCAGTATATTCAATAAACTAGGATGTTTTTATGATAATTATTAGAGCTACACTTACTCACACCTCCGTCTAATGGTTAAAGGACATACTGTTTACGTGGATGGAGAAATTCTGCCTCCCGAAACGTTGATTGTTTTATCTTCTCCTACCACCTATCATGGTGGAAATTATGATGGAACTATTTTTATATATGATATATATTATATTTATGTCCTCTATATTATTCTGTATTTTATATTTAAAACATACCTTTATGCTTTGCATGTTGTGCAAATGCAATAATTTCATTTGAGGAATTGTGGACTACCACCCCCTAAAGTGATGTGACTCGTTCATGAAATACATGGATTGAATAAATAATGAAATTAATGAACTTATGTGACCCATATAAAATATATAATATATGGTAATTATAATATATATATATCTCATTTAGTTTTAATTCCATTAATATGACAAAGAAATGAAAGTAGCGTTCATGCGTACGTACGACCTACCGTCTCCATGAACGGTTCATTTCATTTTTATCTCCAAATATTACGGAATAAGTATAAAACTAATAAATACTGGATATATATGATATTTACATTATTAATACTATTCTAGATATGATGTACTTACAACTACACTGACAATTCTTTTCAAACAAGTTCATTTTTGACTCATGTACTGAACATCGACAAAACGTATGATATGAACTCACATAATTAACTAATTATTATAAAATTATAATATGTGGTATGAATTGAATAATAAACATTAATGTATTTCCTTAAGAAATTATTAATTTACCAATGTTTATTATTCATGAATATAAAGAAAAGAACAAGACAAGTCAGACTTGAGGTAAGGGATCCTACCTCTCTCTTTCGTTATAAGTACTATCTTTTATGTCATTTATTTTAAGCTCATCTTTCTTATGTTTGGGGATGTTATTTTATATTCCCCATTCTGTAAATTGTAAGTTAATATTATGAGAGACCCTATTTGATCTCATAGATCCATTTTTGGAAGTTAAAAGTGTCATCGTTAGGCTTGCGAGTTTTCGTAAGGGATTTTTCATCTCACTTTTATTGTCGTGGGATTTATGCTACATTATCCATAATTTACTTTGAGTGGTGTATGTACATCCCATTATTATACTCTTTGTGTAATATAATTTCGTTTATGATTATTTAAATCAATTTTGTATAGTCCTTCTTTCATGGGGTGTAGGTTTTGAAAGTTACCCAAGTCGGTAAAGGAACCTTTCACCCTCCTCTTTTTAAAAAACTTCTTTTTGTTAGTTCTTTTAATTTACATATTATTATGTTGGGATATGTTCTTATATATCCTTATTGATGTAAATTTTATTTCCAAGTGATGATATACCATTTTTTTCTCATAAACCTAATTTATAAATTTTAATGTGATGTCGTTAGGCTGTCAAATTTTTACAAGGGACCTTCTTAACCCAATTTCGATTTCTTTGGGTTCAACATGTAGTTATTGAATATGTCATCCTATGAATATGTGTGAGTAACCTATGGTTTCTTTACACTAAATATCCACTTATATTGGGTGTATTTATATTTTTCACACATAATTATGAGATTGATTTATCCTTAATTTAAGGATACCTTCTTTATAAGGGATTTCATCTCATTTTACATTTCTATTGAGACTTAATTGTTGTTATGCACCAATTCACTATTATATGGTGTATATACTTTCATTTTACATATTATATCATGAATCCCTTTATTCTCGTGATATAATAAAGTTCGGATTAATTGTTATTCCCCCATTATTTGTATTCAAGTGTCTCATATTTTGTTAAAAACTCTTTAACTAAAATATCATTTTAAATGTTTTAATGATTTATTCTTATAAATATTTCTCATTATTATCCCTATTTTCAAAATGGTTTTTAAGGATTTATTTATATGGATATTAATTGATTAAAATGTTAAAAGATTCAAAGTGCTAAGGGACTTCGTCTCAATCTCCTTTCATTGAGGCATATTTTGTTTTATACACAACATTCTTTTATACGTTGTATAAACCCCTTTGAATTTTTCGTTTATTAAAAAGGAATACTTTTTATACGATGCATTTTACTAAATTTCAAAAGGGAATATTTTTTTCGTACGTATGCGGCGAAAACGAATTCTCTACCACTGTGACCATTATTTGATTTTCGGCTTTCTCTACAAGCCATAACTTTTTTAAAATGAAAAATAAATACCATGTTTTAATTTTCATTTATTTTGGTATTGAAAATGGTTTTGATAATGTTTTTATTCCATCAATGTGTTATTAATATAATGTGATTTAAATGTGGGAATGTTATGTTTCCTTTATGCATGTTTTATGTGATAAGATTATGTTATGGTTCTTGGGAATTGTTTATGAAGATGGGTGGTTCCGTGATAAATTAAAGGCGGGCGAGCCCGATATAGATCTCTAATGCATTGGGTAACGCGAAGGTGTTAAATGCTAAGGTTTCTCAGAAAACATTTAGGGAATATATTGTGATGGGTATTCCAAACGTAACCATGAGGGTTACTCGCTATGTAAGAATGTTATGAATGCCGCAAGTTACCTTTATGTCTTATGATTTATATGAGTTATTCATAAATCATATGATTTCATGAGTTATGTTAATGTGATTATGTTTTATGAGTAATGTGTGTTTTCATTTATTCTTATGTATACGTGGACTAATGTTTCCTTTCCGTATTTTTATCCCTTACTGAGGTTTTTGTGCTCATCCCATGTTTTTGAAATATTTTTCACATGACCTAAAGTGGAATATAGTCAAGTATGGGATCAAGGAAATGTCATGATGTCTAAAACATGTAACTAGACATGTATCTTTTGTTCAAGAGTTTTTATTTTGTGAAAAAAAATTGAAACTGAGTAGGTGTGTCTACTTTGTAATGTTTGAGATGCAATAGTTATGTCCTAATTCTCTAAATCTCTAAACCTAAAAAGATCCTCAATGTGAATTATTCATTTAATTCAAGATTATGTAATGTTTTAATGCTGGGTACTTATAGTTTGTATCAAAGGTCAGTTTAGATAACTTTTGAGGTTAGGTTATTCTTTAAGCATAAGTGACATTACCATAATGGTTAGGATTTCAGAATAATTCATAGTTTTGAGATAAAGTCAATGAGTAAGTATATCTTAGTATTTATCTTCCTCATTAGTACATGATGATTTTGTGGATATACTCACATTGACCTTATTGGTTTTAGTAAATGGATGGACTAGTAGGCGCCAAAGTGACAATGGGTTTGAAGGAAACTGTGGTGGTTCTATAACTAAGAGACTGGATGAAATGGGGGATTCAATGAGAAATCTCATGGTTATTCTAAACCAACTATTAAGAGTCATGATCAGCCACTTGAACCGTGGTGAGTTCTCTAATACATCATGTACGAGAGAACCACCTAGATGTGGAAGTTTAGGTAATAATTATAAAGGTAACCATTAGGTTTTATATGATCCATACTTTTGATGTAATTATGGGTTACTACATGGTATGATGGAATATGAAAGGCATGAGATAAACTTGAGGTTAAATTATGTTATGGTTATTTTTGAATATTTTATCACTTTTTTGGGAATGTTATAATAATTGTGTAGTTTTGGAAAAAGGACAACACGTAGACCGTGTGATAACATGTCGCGTCAGACAAAGCTGCAGTAATTGAACCCACAACCAAAGTGTGACTGACATTTATCGCCTACCACTGGACTACGTGAAATCATTGGTTAGTATGACTAATTCCTTTTAGTTATATGATCTTATGAATCAGGAATAAGTTAATTTTGGGTTATCTTTGGAAATTATTGACCTATCATGGAGGATATATGATTAGGTTCATTAATTTTCAATATGAGACTTTCAGAGAAATTGATATTATTTGGAGATAAATGTTAATATTTACCTTGGAAGACTGTGATTAAATCCTTCAATGAATTGGGTTTCAATCATAGTTCGATTTACTTTGAGGAATTTTATGGATAATTTTTTATCGAATGGTCTTTGTTGAACTTTGGGTTTTGTTGGAAAATATTTCGAGATTAAGAATAGATTTTAATTTTATAAAGGATTATCCTTTTTGGGTATCTCGTACTAAAAATTTTGGTTTTGGTTTTTGACTGAATACATGGGAAATATATAGATCTCTTTTGTAGAATAATTTATTCTTTAGATGTTGATTATAGTTCTCTTAATGTGAAGAAGTGATCTTAAATACTCATCTTTTGGAGAAAATATGAGTTTGTATAAGAAATATAGTAAAAGATGAAAGTCTACACGACAAGTAAGTATGTTTCCTTTTGATTTACTTAATCTCGTAAATAAATTCCTCAATGAAAAGTAACTTAAAAAAAATGTTGCATGTTATCGTTTCCTACTGGGGAATCAAATACAGTTTATCCAATCACATCTTTGTGATTTTCTTGTGGATAACTTTCTCCTAATCATGTTTTCTATAACTCTCTATCAGAACATGACCCTTTGTTTACTCATCCATGTTCATGTTGTCATACATGGAATCCTAGTATGGGTTAACTTGGGTGACCGTTGTACCTCAATTTTTTTCTTTTAAAGTGACAATTTAATTGACTCCTTTTCCGATGTGGGGCTTTCAATAAAGTTTTCAAGCCCATTTATTTTTAAAAAAAAATTACGAGGACGCAATTCCCAAAAGGGGGGAAGGATGTAACACCCTAGGTAAATAAAGAATATGACCATTCAAATTTATTAATATTTGTGAATAAAATATTAATATTACTTTAAAGGTGATGCTATGTTCGATGGAATACCCAATACGCAACAACAAGTTTCTTTGAAATCATACGCTGCACACTAATAATATAATAATATAATTTTAAATGGTAGTTAACGCTTAACTTTTTTAATGTCTGGAATGAACAGAACATACTAAAAAATGATTATATGTTCTTGTTAAATATTTTTACATTTATCCAATAAATTTTAGAGGCTTAAAATGCGAACGAATCCAATTTCAAGCATAAACATTCTAATATTCTCTAAATGGTCGAATAACCACCTTTTGATGGAGAACCCTTTTTAAATATACTTATTGACAATTTTATATGTTATATTTGACAAAATAAAATTATTCATTAGAATCAAGACTTTGAAATTTACTTTCGATTAATTTTTGGTATTTTTTTGGCAATGTTCATTTTTTTAATAAATAGTGAAAAATACTACATTTTACTTCAAAACAGCTTTTTCATATAATTTAATTATATGGTTAGATTATCATTTCAATTGCATTTGAATTTTAATTAGAATATTTTTTACCATTTAATATAATGGTGGTCATTAGAGTTAATTTCACTTTTTAGTTGGTCATAAACAAGTGCCAATCTTTTGATAGATATCGTTTCCTAAAAACACGCTATTTGTTTTGACAGCGGGAATTAATTATTAAATTAATTAATGTAACTTATATGATTTGAATTTTTTAAATAGACATCAGTTTTGAATTCGGAATATCAATTTTTCTTAGGGTGATTTTTTGGTATTTTTTGGAAGAACATAAATTTTTGAGGAATAGCGAAACCACTAAGTGGTAGTTAAAAAAACTGATTTTTCGTTTAAATGAAATTCTAGCACCTCTAGGATTTTAATTTCAAAAATTCGATAGACATGGTTTTCATTAGGATGTAAAATGTGGTTCAATGGTATTTAAATAATTTTTTGGTGAATAGTATCTTTTAAGTTTTATTAATCTTTATTAAAGGTAATTAGTGTAATTTAAGGTAAAGATAATGTTATAATAATATGAAATGACATTGACACAAGTCCTAACCTTATTGGATGAGTCATGGCCGACCATGAAAATCCATTGGTCAACTTGGGGAACCCATGGAGCCACTTGGATATGAAAATGACATTAATAACTTTTTATTTAATTTTAAAATAAAAATGTCACAAACATGTATTGTTTTACTAAAACATTTTTTACATGGGGTTATACAAGTAATATTTTTTACTATAAATATTCATTGTAAATCTAAAAAAATTTCCTACATCATAGTATTTTTTTATAATTTTCAAACATTAAATAAATTAATGACACCATGATGATGCAGTGATTACCTCATTAATGAACGATTTAAATAAAATGTATAGATAATGTAAAATCTAAGACATACACTTGTCAAAAACCTATTTTATGGGTGGATTTTAAACTCATATCAGCTTAGACTCTATATATATCTTTTTGGGACCTTTAAAATCCTAAATGCATTTTATAAAAATGTAACATTTTATAACATTCCAAGAGTGCCCCTCCTCCCTCTTATAAAAGGCCCCCACATCTACCCCCTTACCCACACCTCTCAAGCCATGGGCTCTACCAAACTCTGAAAATTTTGCCTATCCACATACCTTTATTCATACTAGAATCCTTCCCTTAGGCATAATGCTCTTCAAGAAACCCTTTTGGTCCAAACCAAGGGGAGTTACTCGATTTAATGGTAAAGTCTTCTCCAATGTTCTTATGTTTTATTTTGCTTCTCCAACCCCCTAAACTCTTCTTATTACATTATTTTGTAACAAAACCGGTATCGTAAATATTCTTGGATGTTTTTATGAGAAGGAATATAACTACACTTACTCACACCTCTGTCTAATGGTTAAAGAACATATTGTTTCCATGGATGGAGAATTACTTCCTCACGAAACATTGATTGTTCTATCTTCTCCTACCACCTCTCATGGTGGCCATTATGATGGAACTATCTTTATATATGATATATATTATATATATTTTCTCTCTATGATTCTGTATTTTATATTTAAAACATACCTTTATGCTTTTCATGTTGTGCAATTGCGATAATTTCATTTGAGGAAGTCTGGACTACTGCCACCTCAAGTGATGTGACTCGTTCATTCAATACATGGAATGTATAAATAATGAAATTAATGAACTTATGTTGCCCATATAAAATATATATTATAATGTAATTATAATATATATATATAAATATCTTTAATTTAGTTTTAATTTCAATAATATGACAATGAAATGAAAGTAGCGTTCATGCGTACATACGACCTACCGTCTCCATGAACGGTGCATTTAATTTTTATCTCCATATATTATGGAATATGTATAAAACGTATATATACTGGATATATATGATATTTACATCATTTATAGTATTCTGGATATGGTGTACTTACAACTACATTGACAATACTTTTCAAACAAGTTCATTTTTGACTCACGTACTGAACATCGACAAAACGTATGATATGAAATCACATAATTAACTAATTATTAAAACATTATAATACTTGATATGAATTGAATAATAATCTTTAAATGATTTCCTTAAGAAGTTATAAATTTAACAATGTTTATTATTCGGGAATATAATGAAATGAACAAGACAAGTCAGACTTGAGGTAAGGGATCCTACCTCTCTCTTTCTTTATAAGTACTCTCTTTTATGTCATTTCTTTTATGATCATATTTAATATGTTTGGGGAGGTTCTTTTATATTCCTCATTATGTACTTTTTCTGTTCATATTATGAGATACCCTATTTTATCTCATAAAACCATTTTTGGATGTTCTAAGTTGCATCGTTAGGCTGGCGAGTTTTCATAAGGGATTTTTCATCTTACTTTTATTCCTGTGGGATTTATGCTACATTTTCCACCATTTCCTTTGAGTGTTGTATGTAATTCCAATTATTATACTCTTTTTGTAATATAATTTCGCTTATGAGTATTTACATCAATGTTGTATAGTCCTTCTTTCTTAGGGTGTATGTTTCAAAAGTTACCCAAGTCGGTAAGGGAACCTTTCACCCTCCTTTTTTTAAAAGACATCATTTTGTTAGGTCTTTTAATTTAAATCTTATTATGTTGGGATATGTTATTATATATACTTATTGATGTAAAATTTCTTTCCATGTGATGGGATACCCTTTTTGTCTCATCAACTCGTTTTCTAAATTTCAAAGTGACACCATTAGGCTGTCGAATTTTTACAATGGAACTTCTTAACCCAATTTCGATTTCTTTGGGTTGAAATTGTAGTTATTGAATATGTCATCCTATGAATATGTTTGAATGACCTCTGGTTGTTTTACACTTAATATCAACTTATAATGGGTGTATTTATATTTTTCAAACATAACTATGAGATTGATTTATACTTAATTTAAGGACAACTTCTTTATAAGGGATTTCATCTCATTTTACATTTCTATTGAGACTTCATTGTTGTTATGAACCAATTCACTCTTATATGGTGTATGTACTATCCTTTGGAATATTATATCATGGATCCCTTTATTCTCATGATATTATAAAGTTTTGATTAAATTTTATTCCTCAATTATTTGAATTCAAGTGTCTCTAATTTTGTTAAAAACCCTTTAATTACAATATCGTTTTATATGTTTTAATGATTTATTCTTATAAATATATCTCATTATTATCCATGTTTTCAAAATGGTTTTTAAGGATTTATTTATATGTATATTAATGGTTTAGAATGCTAAAATCTTCAACGTGGTATGGGACTTAGTCTCAATCTCCTTTCATTGAGGTATATTTTGTTTTATACACAACTTTATTTTATACGATGTATAAACCCATTTGACATTTACGTTAATTCAAAAGGAATATTTTTTTTATACGAAGGGTTTTACTAAACGACAAAAGGGAATTCTTTTGTCATGCGTATATGGAGAAAACAGCTTCTCCGACACCGTGACCATTATTTGAGTTTCAGCTTCCTCTACAAGCCTTAAATTTCATTAAATGAAAAATAAATTCCATGTTTTACTTTTCTTTTATTTTGGTATTGGAAATGGTTTTGATAATGTTTTTATTATATCAATGTGTTATTGATATCTTGTGATCGAAATGTGGGAATGTTATGTTTCCTTTATGCATGTTTTATTTGATACAATTATGTTACGGTTCTTGGGCATTATTTATGAAGACGGGTGGTTCTATGATAAACTAAGTGCGGGTGAGCCTGATATGGCTCTCCAATGAATTGTGTAATGCGAAGGGGTTAAATGATATGGTTTCTCCAAAGAGATTTAGGGAATATACTTTTATGGGTATTCCAAACGTAACCATGAGGGTTACTCCCTATGTAAGAATGTTATGAATGTCTCAAGTTACCTTTATGTCTTATGATTTCTATGAGTTATTCATAAATCATATTATTTCATGAGTTATGTTAATGTGATTATGTTTTATGAGTAATGTGTTTTTTCATTGATTCTTATGTATACACAGACTAATGTTTCCTTTCCGTATTTTTATCCCTTATGGAGCTTTTTGTGCTCATCCCATGT
Organism: Viscum album; assembly: GCA_963277665.1. Lineage (NCBI taxonomy): Eukaryota > Viridiplantae > Streptophyta > Magnoliopsida > Santalales > Viscaceae > Viscum > Viscum album. The sequence continues at coordinate 1,441,642,878 of OY728151.1, read as the reverse complement.
TTTTGAAATGTTTTCCACAAGACAAAAAGTGGAATAAGGTCAAGGACGGGATCAAGGAAATGTCACGATGTCTTAAACATGGAACTAGACATGACTCTTTTGTTCAAGAGTTTTTATTTTGTGAAAAAAATTGAAAATGAGTAGATGTTTCTTCTTTGTAATCTTTGAGACGTAATAGTTGTGTCCTAATTCTCTAAAACTCTAATCCTGAAAATATCCTCAATGTGAGTTATTCATTTAATTCAATATTATGTAATGTTTAAAGGCTGAGTTCATATAGATATTTTATTTTGATTAATTTGGGTTATGGTATTTCTATTATTTTAGGTTAATTAATGTTGTTAATTTCTCCTTTATGGTAGTTTATTCTAAATAAAAAAAACTTTTAAAGTGTTGATTCAACTAAATTTTTGTTCTCTTGATTTAAATGGTCTATATGAAATTAAATGTAATTATATTCTATTGTTTAGAAGTATTTTAAAAATAATTCAATTTCATGTTTACCAAATTAATCCGAAATAAATAAGTTTGTATATAATGTACCTGAATGAATCATTTAGTGATAAATTACATGAACTAAGAACATATATGGTAGATTTCATATATTACCAACCTATTAATTAATTTTATAATGAACTATAGCTTTTGGAGAATTTGACTCATCATTCAAAATATATTTCTAACGACCAATATGTACAACATAAATTTAAAGATCATCCCCACAATCGTCAACAATATATTTTTGGTTTGATTCAAAAATGAACAATAATTCATTTCATTATTTATCATTGACATATAAAACATTGTTCACCAATAATGATAAAATATATGGATCATAAATAATCAATTAATGAGTGTGATTAATAACTATAAATCAATATTTATTAAAAAAGGTTACTTTTCAAGTTATATAACCAAATCACTTTAATTAAATTATGACAAAAAACCGTGTGAATGATAATCCAATATTATAATTTTATTAACGACTCAATAAAAATATAAATTTTTATATTGGGGCCTACTCTTAGATTATCTTCAAAAATAATTTGTAGTTGAAGTATACATGAATAAATCATTTAGTATTATCATATTTTTACATATTAATGACATGTGTTTTGAATACGCAAAACAACATATTGGGATTTAAAGATAACATATTTCATTAAAGACAATGTAAAAAATTATACCTGAAAAATTATAGTAAAAGTAATATTAATATTAAAATTATACAAATATTTATATATTCAATTTATTATATAAATCCTTATACATTTAATCTCAACAAAGTGTAAATAAATTGCACTAAAAAGTCTATATCCTTATTAGAGGAAACAAATTAAGAGTTTAAGATAAAATATATTTATTGTCAGTATATAATAATGTAATAAATTTTCATGATAATTTTGAAATTATTTTTTTGGGAAAACATATTAATGTTAATATAACTTATATAATATAGTCATCAAAAATATCATTGTTTATTAATATTGTGTGATGATCTATCTCCAAACCTTAAAGGATCAATTTTTTTCAATTTTTTTATAAATAAATACCAAATTTTTTGAGAGATAATGGAATTTAGGGATCAATTTTTATATACTAATATTCTTCATCTCTCATTCGTAATGTCATGTCTCTGGTTCAAATCTCCAAAATATGTTGAACATAAATCCATACATTCTTGGGAAAAGTAAATTTTCATAGTTGATATGTTAGGATTATTATTGTTCAAAATACAATACTTCAATGTGAAATTATTTATTTCTTTTGGATACATGTACTGAAAATATATGGGTCCCATAAGAACACAATTATTTGGGATACATAATATTAATTTAATTTTAAATTTGGAAATTTTTTTCGTAAAATATTTTTCTACCTCAAATAAAATTAATTGTGAGCATTCCTTTATATTTTCATGAAATACATGGAAAACTATTTTTAACCTAGGTGTATTTAATAATAGAATAACTAAATCACAATCACTTATGAAATGTTAGATTGTAAATTGTATATTTTTCTAGGAATCACATCATGTTGAATGATGTTTTTGTCATTAGTTTTTAGGGGTTTCATTTTCAACTTTATTTTATTGATCTATTTTGATATATTTATTTTATATCCATCAGGAACATTGAATGTCTATATTACTTGTTGAATTTAATATTTATTAGAATTCACAATCAATTAACAATAAAATGTAACATTCTATTTACATTTAATGGAAAACATGGGATACAACTATAGTCTGATATAAAAATTAAAAAAGTCATATAGAGATCAAATATAATATTTGTTCACCTCATTGATATTTTGAAAATAGAGAAGAATAATTTCTAATATTTTTTTCTAAATGTTCTATGCATGTAAAGAACTAAATAATAAATATATTATAATATATGGAAATTAAAATATGATAGTTTTATATTTCCAATTGCATACAAATTCAATAGAAACATTCATCATGTTTAATTTTTTTTCTTACTATCCCATGAAAATGTAAACATTTTATTATTAATTAACTACATCAGTTTGGCTAATACGATGTTGGGGCCTCTTAGTAAAAATTTTATTATCATACCTTCTTATTATTTTTCCTGTATTGATGATTAATTTTCAAGATTTATTAATGTCCCATGTGACAAAAACTATGACTGAATTTTTTTTTGTTCGAAATCATATATCCATAAAAATTTAAAGAAATTTTTGGTTTCACTATTTTTTAAAATGAATCATTAAATAATAAAAATAATAATTTAACATCTACACAAGAAAAACACACATATAATAAATTTCTATCAATGAAGCCTCTTATGCGCACACACCCACATTACAAAGAGGCATAATCTCTCTTAATAAAGTTATTGTATACCAATATATATCAATAATCAAAGTAAATTTAATTATTCTATCATAAAAATCCATGAGGTAGTGTTAGTAATGTTAATTATAATTGCCTATGTGTTATTAGTTGTAATAATTTTAACAAGTGGATTAAATTCATCACATGATATACCCAATACGACACTATGCACCAAAGATAAAAATCTGGATACATTGTAGCAAATGACTACTATTCTATTAAATCTAAAGGATTTAACAAATCATCATTATAATTATATCTCTCTACATCATGAAAACACATATTTTTTTAGATTTTATTGTCAATAAATTTTTTTAAATATTATTAATCAATGGGTTGATACATGTTACATTTCTAGGAACACCATACGGTGTTCTATACATATTTGGATTCAATCAAAATGAAAAAAATTCTTTTTTATTGTTTTGATTATGGTTTCCTTTAATAAGTCATAAATATTTATGGGGGAATATATTTTTTTCATAAAATACCCATTTTGGTAAATTAACATCAAATTTTTGTAATGATTTGAGGGAATATCGTTATTCTCAATAAGTAATTCATTCAAAAAAGTAAAAATATAATTGATTGTACTATTATAACATCCATAAATTTTATTCCCATGAAAAAATGACAAGAAAATTCCATTTTTTCATTTACCACAATGATGATATATAGGAGTCTATACATTAGCCATCAAATTCTTCATCATCGAAACATTATTTTATTAGTTGCATCATCTTTACTCATATAATTATCATCATAAATTGAATTAATTTCATTCAAACGATGATTAATAAATAAAAACTAAACATATCTAAAATATTCAATTAAACACTTTTCATTTCAATAATTAACAGTCTCATAAATTATATTCTTTCTATTACGGCACTATAAATAATTGATTCTTTTAAAAAATATATTTTTTATACGGTTACCTAATTATTCATAACATAAACAAGGCCTCACAATACCAATATTTATAAGGTAGGGTAAAATAAATTGATATGATATAATATTAAATGAAAAATATAAGAAATTCATTATCCTTATAACATAGTTGAGATAATATATTTAATAACCCATAATTTTTTCAATGAAATATCACTTATTATGTCATAAAACACATACATAACATATAGAATCCGATAAATACAATATTATTATTAATTAATAAGGATACATTAGTTAAAAAATAAACCAATAAGAATGCATAATATGGTTGTTGGAAAATAAATAGAATGTAAGAAAAAAAATGGGGAAATTTAGATATGTTTGATCGATTAGAATATTTACACTAATGATTAATGTTTTATAAATAAAACATAATTTTAGTTAGAAATATATTAATTTTTAATATGAAAGTATATATATCCTTCAAAAAAATAAGTGAATTAAATAATTGGTATTTATAGTATACAAAAAACTTATCTTACTATTATATATATTATCGTTGGAGTAGTAATATTACCATTAAGAATCATAATCTGTGTGTTAGAATAGTAACCTCACCTATGAAAGTATAAAATTATATTTGTGTATCTTATATATGAAAAATTATATATTTATATCACACTTTAAGAAACTAAATGCTATAAAAATGAATATCTATGTGTTCATATTTTTTAAAATAAATATTTTCATTCAAAATTACATAAGTAATATATTTATTTAAATTTTATTTTAATTTTAAAAATTAAATATATAATAAAATTCATTTTTATTATAATTAACTGATAATTTTATGTTAAGATAATTACTTTTTTGAATTTAAAAATATACAATATAATATAAAAATTAGTATTTTTGAATAAATGTAATTTTTATTTCAAAATTATATTTTTGATATATAGATAAATATTTTCATAAAATCAATTCCATTTTTCTAATATAAATTTCAATATATGGTAATGGTGGTGTTTTGGTATTTTCCTATTGTGGTTTAATTTTTTCTGAATATTGAAAAACGTTAATTTGTGGTTTTTATCATTATAGAAAAAATTAATTATTATTTGAGTCTTGGATGATATAAGAACCCAATATTGAAAACTATCCTGAACAATTTAATATATTTATTCATTTGGATCAATGCTATTTATATTCTTCATCCATGATAATAGAATAATGAATATAATTAGAAGAAATGACCCCTATCCTCCCATATAAATATCACCCCCACCATTCCTTCTCATAACACATTATAATCCTTGTAGAAACAAATTATTATGAACAATCCCATTACTGAGACTCATCTTCAAAACCAAAATATTGTAGTCTCAATAAAGGAAAAATTCATTATCCCATAACAGTTCTTTCACGGAGGGGATATTCAAGGGGTAACATTATCAAACAATATATATTAATTTTATTTATATTAATAGCTTCTCATCACCTCCTTCATCCTGAAAATAATAATAAATCTACTAACATGTATATACTATAATTTTATATAGATAATTTAATGTCATATTTAAACACATTTTCTCATCTCCTCTTATTCAATGATGTTAAAGTGTGGACCAAATTATGCTGGTTTACCATCTTCAGGGATAATGAAATTTGGATTTACATAACATATTTCAAGGACGGTCATATATCAATTATTATGGTTACTGTTTATAAAAATAAGTATATTAAAACTTGTTTCATGTTTTTGATGTAAAATATTTAAAAAATATTAAATAAATTATAACTAGATTGTGATGATCAATAAGGAAAAAATATAAAATAAACATTTATCATTAATGTTTTATCAAATTAATCACACTTATAATTGAAAAAAAATTATATATGCGATCATTTGAAATTTTATTTTTTAATTAATTCTATATTATATTACTTTTGGATAATTATTTCCCATTGAAAAAACATCCATAAATATTTATAAGTATACCTCCCATGAAACCATGAAAACAAACACTCTTAGAATGAAAACATTGTACATTATAACTCATCAAAATGGATGTAAATCAAAAAAATTAATATTATAATAAATAAAATATAGGTATAATGGGTTTTGAATTATGTAATTAATTAATATTATTTTATTACATTTCGAATTAACAGAGTGTGTATAAATCATTCAGTCATCAGGTATGGGATATCTCTAAAACCCCATTTTTCCCATTGGGTTATGCATTCCCAATATTTACCCAAATTAATTTATTAATTTATCTTATATACTTATACACTATGTGTATATGCTCCAAAAATATGTATCTAGTTTAATACATATTACTTTGAAAAGGAAATACATTTTTGAAAAGGTTCCCTTGTCAATTCCTCTCAATTAGAAAATCAGACTAAAGAGAACTTCTCTCTTTCTTACCTATTTTCAAGTACTATCCATAAAAATATTTATTCATCTAATATTTTTATAAATTCAATCAACATACTATTAAAATAACTATTTTATTTATTTCGTTGTTTTTTTAAAATAATTGTGCCTTTATCCTCTAAAAACACTCTTTATTTATCCCCCTAAAAGCTCACATAAGGGGATCATTTATAAAGAATAATAAGCAATCTATTTCATGAATTCCATTCAGTTTGAAATCAATATTCATGATCTAATATAATTTCTACCTTATTATTTTCATTGAAAAATTAAATCTCATCTCTCCTGGGTACCATTACGATACACAATTTGGTTTATAATTGCGACATCATTATGAAACCCATTCCATTATTGGGGTTACATTATTTTTATTCCTTTTATATGACTTCTTGATGTGAAATGGATATGAAAGTAAATGTTATGATGGGGGATCCTAGATAGATCTCTAATTCATTGGGTAACTCTTAGTCTCATGATATGTCTTATTTAGGGTAAGGGAGTAATTGTAATCTATTATGTAACATTTTTCACTGTTTCATATATTCTATGTGGCTTTCCATGAATCATGTTTATGTCATGATATATGTTTCTTTAAAATTACAATATTATTATTATCTTAATATTAAATGGACTATATATGATGATTTCATAAATTTATGGATGTTCCATTACTTTTATGTTATCATGTTATGGGTTAAAACCAATATGATATGCTTGATTCGCATATTTATTCACTTACTAGGCTATTTAACTTATTAATTTTGTTAATATATTCCCCAGGTTATCATATGATATTATATGATCTCAAAAACCTTTAGGATCACATTATGCAGATTCATAAAATTATGTTTCATTTTGGTTTCATTATCATTTTATGTACCTAATCATCTAAATACACTATACACTATAATACATGATTCGTATTTGGTGGATAATTATACTTGAAATGTTATAACATTACATGTAAATGGAATAGGTCTATATAGTTGGTATTAGATAATGGTAAAGTTATTTATGGGTATAATGATTATTAAAATATATTAATAAACCATGGGTTATACTCTCACCAAGTATAACCAAGATTTAATCAATAAGAATAATATGTTAGGATATGATTTTCATGTCTATAACGAACCGCCTTCGCCAAATGGAGGGAAGGGACAACATATTGATAGGCCCATCCTTCTTTAAGTTAAAGGAGAGATAATAACCCCCAAAACCCACCTTCAACAGGTCCCAGAGTGGCGACCGGCACCAAGGGTATAGAATCACTCACTAAATGGAAGTAAGTACCCGTTTTCTTTTAATAGCATCTGGAGATAATATAGTAAATTTCACAACACCAAAACAAAAAAAAACAAATATGGCTGAATGTAAAAAATTCCCATATGCATGTTCAAAGGTAACAAAATACAAGTCACAAAACTCCAAAGGTAAAAGCTACCAAGAAAAGGAAAACAACAACCGAAACTACTCCAATGGCCCAAGCTAGTACTGTCCCGCATGATCACTGAAGTCCTCCTGGTAACCTAAATGCAGTTTTATATACGTAGGGTGAGAATACAAGTATACCTAGTAGGGAAAACCAATGAATCTCATGAAAAAGTGAAGGGACATTCTAATGTCCCGTGGAAAAAGATATAACCAAACACCCAGCAAGTAAAAGCTATCAACCCAAACCTCACCAAGGAACACTCCCAAAATAACTCAAGGAATGTATAGTGTAATAATAGCACATCGATATTTTGGGTACCCCACGCCACTTTCCCTCTGGTTATTAAGGACATCCTACACATCGAACCAATCCCTCCATTCTCATCGCAGTCCCACTACCACACCCCGCCCGAACACACATGGGTCATATCCTCATGCAGTCCCACTACCAAACCCTGCCCACACACACCTGGGACACAACTGCACATCCCGCCTATAGACACTTGGGCCCCAACCACCACACATAACCATACCCGCAAACACCTGGGTCAGATCAACCACTGTCATGCCCGAAGACACCTGGGCCTCATCCAGAAGACACTTGGGAACCAACCTGCCCGAAAACACCTAGGACAACCACCAAAACTACCCCGCATGAAAATTCTTGGGCTAATAATGGACTTCAGGCCATCACAGCCTGCCCGAAGAGTTTTTGGATATTTGGGAAATGGAGTAGAAAAGGAGCTAATAGCCAGCCACTCATAGGAGTGTTTGGATAAACACCCTCCCCCAATAAATGGGGGTGTTCGGTACTTAAGTTCTCAACTTTGGTGGGGCACAAATAAAAAACATAAAAAACTAAAAGTATATACATATGTAAATAGGCACTCAGCCCAACCTAGGGTTCTGAATCTAGCCTAAGCACAAACACTACATCACTATTCATTCATGATAGGTATTCCACCCACAACCAGGTCACAACCATCCCAGAACCAATTTCCCCATTTAACCCATTCTTGTTTTCAGGTTAATGTGATCCCATTTAGATGAAAACTACACTACTGGGCAACTAACAGGCACAACTACCAGCTAGAGAAAGAAGACAGCCAAAGAAACTCAAACATTCACACCCAGTTCTCCTATAAATTCACAACAACAAAGGTATAAGTGAGATCCCTCAACGTACTGGAACCAATGAAAACCCAGAGACACAACCCCATGTCCCCAAAATCCAAGAGCCAATGGATTCTCAATAACAGAGGATTCCACCCAAATTCATGATATAAGAAGAATAACCACAAAGCCTAAAATTCACAACCAGAGAAATTATAACATCAGGGGATCCCATCCCCACCCATATCACCCAAGAAATAGGCCTGTGAAAGGAATAACCAAACCACTACCACCAACACAAGGCAGGACCACACATGTATTTTCAGATTTAATTGATTTAACACACTCCATGGTTTTAATTCCACTGTACTTTAACTAAGGTTATCATAGAAGAGGGTTGATCCCGGTGCTTTCAATTTATTTAACCGAGTATACGTAATTAACCAATTCCATGTTACCGTTATTTAGACATCCAGGAGCACCGAGTTTCATTAGTGCACAGAGAAATACCACCAACGGAAATGATTTTCAGTTAGCATAGGCCCGTAAAATTCACAACACATGTCAACAAAAAAGAGCATTGTAGGACATCGATCACACCCCCCATTCATTCATGAAAGGTCCATTCATTATCTTCATTATGTTTGGTTTCATAAATTTTCACAAAGGCAAAAGCATGAACACCCCACATGATACGCATAAAGGAGAGACGAATGAGAAAATCCCTACACGATTGATTAAGGATCGACGTTTTTCTTCACGTTCCAAGAATAGGGGATGTGTGATTTTCAGGGGAGGGATGTCGGGAACTCCAAGGACGAGCAGATGACTCCAGCCTAGGCGCACCATAAGTCTTCGGAAGGAGGTACTTGAAGCGCACCAGGGAGAAGAGAGAAGTCGACCAAAAGGAAGAAGAGGGATGAAGAACTTCTTCTTCGATATATAGGTAAAATCCCATTGTTATGGGATATGAGAAATTTGAATGCTTTAAAAATGGATCGTGATTCCCCACGTGGTTGGGCGGTTACACATGATGGGATTAATTATTATTTAACAATTCCATTGGAAAGGTGGAATCAACAGTGATTTTAAAGGATTTAATAAAATGGAGGGGAATTATATGAGAAAATCACTACTAGGTTGGTTGGGGAGTGTTGCCCCACCTTCATGATTTTTAAAACATTAATTGAGGGTTTAAACACATCCTTGAACCACTTCCAACAGTTAAAAGGAAAAATGTGGGGTTACGGGGGAGGCTGTAGAAGCAAATCCCGCCAAGACTAGGTGACACCGATCGGTCGCACCGATCATTCGCACTGATCGGACTCATCGATCGGTCGTGCTGAAATTTGGAAAAGGAAGGGGTCATGAGGGTCTAGGAAATTACATCAGATACCTCCCAAACCATTCTCACCCTCAAGAATCAATACTAGACCTAGAGGAAAGAGGGGGGTACGAACAGCCACCCCGGAAGATACCTCTCAGTGGTGAACCTCTCTGACACAAGAACACCTTATCCAATGAACAAACACAAACACCCTACCATTCCTTTCCCCATGAATCCACGAAGAAAGGGATAAATCGTATGGTCCAGTGGGAGAGGAGTTTCCCTTCCTCCATGTCAAGATACTATCCGCTTTTGGCGGCAGTGACTCGCCTGCATGGGTTTAGGCACATCTGCTTTAATGCATCTTAACTAGGGACCAAGTCCTCCCCTCCCCATTTTTTAGGACACTTCACACTAGCATCCACTAAAATGAAACTGGACATCCATAACCAACAAGGTAAAGAATTACAGAGCAAACAAGTACTGAAAAATCAGGATAAAAATCTAAACAACTCTGGGTATTGAGCACGCACCTTCTCTTCCCTCTCCCAGGTATGCTCCTCAAGCCCACCATGTCTCCATAACACACGAACCAATGGAATTGTTCACCTGCGAAGAACCTTCTCCTCACGACCCTCGATCACCACTGGTCGCTCCATGAAGGTTTCATCGTCTTCGATATCTAGCCCTCCCCAGTCAAGGATGTGTGAATCATCATGAAGATATTGACATATTTGGGACACATTGAATACATCATGTATCCTCAGTAGTGGTGGTGGTAGTGATAGCTGATAAGCCACTTCATCGACCCGTTGCAACACTTCGAGTGGTCCAATGAACCTGGAAGAAAGCTTACTTCCTCTACCGAACCTCTGCTCTCCACGCCCAGGGGAGACCTTCAAGAACATGTGGTCCCCGACCTCGAACTCCAAGGGTCTCCTCCTATCATCGGCATATGACTTCTACCATTCCTAAGCCGCCTTCATCCTCTCTTGTATAAGCTGAAGCTTCTCTATCGTGCTCTGCCCCACCTCCGGGCCAAGAACATCTGCTTCCCTAACCTCAGTCCAGCACATGGGTGAGCGACATGGACTTCCATAAAGTGCTTCGAACAGAGCCATTCCAATGGTAGAGTGATAGCTATTATTGTAGGAGATCTCCACCATAGGCAAGTGTCGCACCCATGATACCCCAATATCTAGAACGCATGCTCGGAGCATATCTTCCATGGTTTAGATGGTGTGCTCTATCTACCCATCTGTCTGGGGGTGGAAGGCAGTGCTAAGGAGCAGCTGGGTGCCAAAAGCGTGCTGCAAACCCCTCCAGACTCGTGAGTTAACTCGTGCATCCGTATTGAAGAATATGGATCTCGGAAATCCATGCAACCACACTACCTCATCCACATATCTTCGTGCTAGAGTGTCCACTTCACTCGACTCCTTCATTGCCAGAAAGTGATCTGATTTCGTCAACCGGTCCACAACCACCCAGATAGCATCACATCCCCCTTGAACCTTGGGTAGTCCTGTGATGAAATCCATCGATATGCCATCCCACTTCCACTCAGGGACTTATAAAGGTTGCAACAACCCACCTGGAACATGGTGTTCAGCCATCATTTGCTGACACACTGGGCACTTGGCCAGAAACTCTGCCACTGCTCGCTTTACTATGGGCCACTAAAACTATTTCCTCTGACCCTGGTTCATCTTGGAAACTCTTGGGTGTGCCACTAGGGGTGATCTGTGGAACTCACTAAGAACCCTATCTCGCATCGCCTCTGGAACGAAAAAATTCCCAAAGAAAAGAATTTGATTCTGACCATCCTCTATCCACCCATCCAGAGCATCGTCTTGGCTAACTCAGTCGTGAATCACTTCACTCTCCGAGTCTCCCCAGTGAGACTCCTCTACCTGATGAAATAGAGAATATTGTACTATCATCAGATACATGAATCCTCTTCCACTATCCATCCTCGTATCTAGGTGTAATGCAGCCAACTCCCCCATCACCTTCCATGCATTTGCAGACTCTCGGATCGCATCCTTCTGCGACCTCCTGCTCAAGGCATTGACCACTACAATCCCTTTTACTAAACTTTGGGAAATATTGAAGTTGTAATCCTAGAGGAACTCCATCCATTTTCACTATTGTAAGTTTAGGTCCCGTTGGGAGAAGATATACCTCAAGCTTTTGTGATCCGTGAATACCACAAAGAATTATCTGATGAGGTAATGCCTCCATAACTTTAGTAAAAAAATGACCATTGCAAGCTCCAGATCGTGGCTGGAATAATTACGCTCATGAGGGCATAGCTGTCGAGACCAATAAGATATCACCGCTTGTCGCTTCATCAACACCCATCTGAGGCCTCGCCCTGAATCATCATAGAACACCTCATACGCCGCCCCTTCATCTAGATGTCTCAGCACTAGGGAACTAACCAACTTCTCCTTCAGATAGCTGAAGGAACCTCGCACTGCTCACTCAATGGAAAAGTCTAGTCCTTCTTGGTCTGGGCCGTCAAAGGTGTTGCAACTCGAGCGAAGTTGGGTACGAACCTCCGATAGTAACCTACCAGCCCGGGTAGACTACGAACCTCTACCACGTTCTTGGGTGCGGCCCAAGAAACAACCACCTCGACATTCTATAGGTCCACCACTACCCCCTGCTCAGACACTACGTGCCCAAGGAAGTGCACTTCTCATGTCCAGAACTTGCATTTCGACAACTTCCCATAGAGCTGGTGCTGTCGGAGGACCTCCAAAACCGTCCTTAGGTTCTCTGTGTGGTCCTCCTCCAATCTTGAATAGATCAGGATGTCGTCAATGAACACGACTATGAACCGATCCAGAAACTCCCAGAAGACGGTGTTCATAAGCTCCATGAAAACAGCTGGAGCGTTCATAACGCCGAAAGGCATGAATACAAAATGAAAGTGCCCATATCTTCACCTAAAGGTCGTCTTCGAGATGTCACCATCCTTCACCCTCAACTAGTGATACCTTGACTGAAATTCAATCTTTGAGAACTATCCTCCACCTTTCAGCTGGTCGAAAAGATCTTATATCCTCAGAAGAGGGTATCAATTCTTGATCGTTACCTGATTTAGCCTCTGGTAGTCTTTTCACAACTTGGGACCACCGTCTTCCTTCTTTGCGAACAAGACTGGAGACCCCCATGGTGACGCACTTGGTCGAACATAACCCCTCTTCATCAGATCATCAATCTGAATCCGCAACTCCTATAGCTCTGAAGGTGCTATCTGGTAAGGGGCTATGGAAATCGGATGAGCACCAGTATAGAAATCTTTCCCAAAATCGATATCACGTCAAGGGGGTAGAGTAGTCACCTCTTCATGGAAGACGTCTATGAACTCAGTGACGATCCCTGGTACCTCTACTATCTCAGCATATAATGACTCTACTGACAGCTTGGATAACAAGGATAGGAGGGGTTTCTCTCTCCTGCTGCCCTTCTGGCCACTATGATCGCCGGTGGAAGTAACACGTCGGCCGCCCAAGACTGAGAACACAACCCTTCCTCGAAAGAAGTCGATGACAGTACACACAGAGAACAGCAAGTCGATGCCTAGGATGACATTTTATGGCTATATATGTAGCAGTATTAGATCCCTGACCGACTGATGTGGCCCTATCATCAGTTCACATCCTCGACAAACATATAACAATTCGGTCTGACCTCCGACTGGTGTGCTCAGCACCATGGCCACTGGAAGTCTCTCAGCATCTAAACCCAGATACTGGGCCATACCGGGTGGAAAAAAGGAGTGTGAAGCTCTGGTATCGAACAAGGAGTATGCAAGGGTACTGAACAAACTGATCGTACCTCGAGCGACCTCTGGTCCTGCTGGAACTGCTGCTGATGTGGCGTGAAACTTCCCACACCCAGCTCCTCTTCCCCTCAGTGGTCGTCCACCTCCCCGACCACTCCCTGGTCGAGGTCCTTGAGGAGCACCATGAGTTTGGCCTCCTCCCACAACTTCTGTCCACGGAGGAGCGGGAGCTCACTGCCCCTGCTGCTGCTGCTGCTGAAAGGTTCTAGATAGAAGCAGCTACTGAGGTGGGTCCTGAGCCTTCCCACTGCCGCCATACTGCACTCTATCAATGAACTTTTTCTGAAGGTTCCCATGGCTGCCACAGACAAAGCATCTCGGTCCTGGTTCTGAAGGAAAGGGGCGAGGGCTGGGAGATCAGAATTTGAACTAGAAGGGCATTCTCCATGCTAGTAGAAACCTAGAGGGCCCAAATTCTGGAGGCCTGGTGCTGACGGCCTTCCCCTTCGATGATCCCATCTGAATCCCCTCTCACAATACACCTCCTTGCATGTGCACCCTCTCTACCACTTTGGCCTTCTTCTGGACCTCCAAGTATGTCGGTAGGGTGAAGGGGGTAACTGCGTACTGAAGAGAAGGTCAGAGTGCTTCCTCTAAACGTCTCGCCCGAGACTCCTCATCCAGAAAGAGGACCAGGGAAAAGAGAATGAGACCCTTGAACTTGTTCCCCAACTCCCTTACTAACAATCTCCCCTGGTGGAGGGAGAGTAGCTCATACCTCTTCTCCGACATCATTGTGGAAGAGAGGAATTCCACCCAGAACTCCTTCCCAAAACCATCCCATGCAATCTCAGCCTCCTTCCTCTCCCCGAGATAATGCGTCCACCACTGACACACTGCTCCCCACATCTGGCTGACAGCCAGGGGAACCCAGTACTCTGTCGGAGCTCAAATCATGCTAAAATATTTCACTAGCTCCTCGAGCCAGCTCTTTGTCTCCATATCCGTGGCGTTGCCCTCGTCCTTCCCGAGGGTCTGTCGCTGAAAGGCTCGAAGTGTCTTCTTCCACTGATCATCCTCCTCCTCTCAGTCAATCCTTTGCTGATCGTCCAAGTCGACTTCCTGGGCCTCGATCGCCCGTACAACTCGCAATCACCTCCCAGGTGCCATAGCTGAAAGGTAAACAAGGAATTCCTAAGCCCAAGTAGTGCGGAATATTGTTCTTAAAATTTCTTAATCTTATTATTTATTTCAATCCCCAAAACACCCATGAAACACGAGAACACAAGTCATTATGATGAATGTACCTTTCCTAGCGGCATTACCCTACAATCAGTGTGGCCTCACTTGGTAGTTCGATAGGTCCAGAGTCCTTGAATCGGATCACGAGGGGCCCTAAAATCATGTGTCCTAGCTAGTCTTCCCTGGCCTAATTCACTCACCAAGGTCACCATACACTATTTCCCTACCATCCCATGCAATCCTCAATGTGCCTAACTCCATACTCCATCCTATCTCTCAACCATCACCTTTGATACCATTCTGTCACGACCCTCCTTCACCAAAAGAAGGGAAGGATCAGTTCATTTCCAGGCCATTCCTTCTTTAAGATGAAGGAGAGATAATGCCCCCTGAAACCCACCTTCAATATTTTCGGGAGTGGCGACCATCACCAATGGTATAGAATCACTCACTAGATAGAAGGCATTACCCTTTTTCTTTTAATAGGATCGGGAGATAAGATAATAAATTCCACAACACCAAAACAAAAAAAACAAGTACGGATGAATGTAAATCATTCCCATATGCATGTTCAAAGGTAACAAAATACAAGTCACAAAACTCCAAAGGTAAAAGATACCAAGAAAAGGAAAACAACAACAGAAACTTCTCCAAAGGTCCAAGCTAGTATGGTCCCGCACGATCCCTAAATTCCTCCTAGAAACCTGAAAGAAGTTTTAAATACGTAGGGTGATCATACAAGTATACTCAGTAGGGAAAACCAATGACTCTTGTGCACCAGTGAGGGATATTCTAATGTCTAGTGGAAAAAGAAATAACCAAAATCCCTACAAGGAAATCCTATCCACCCAAATCTCACTAAGGCACACTCCCCAAATAACACAAGGAAAGTGTAGTGTAATAATAGCACATCGATATTTTGGGTACCACACGCCACATTCCCACCGGTTATTAAGGACATCATACACATCGAACCAATCCCGCCATTCTCACTACAGTACCACTTCCACACCCCGCCTGCACACACCTGGGTCATATCCTCCTACAGTCTCACTGCCAAACCCCGCCCACACTCACCTGGGCCAAAACCACCACAAATAACCATACATACAAACACCTGGGTCAGATCAACCACTGCCACGCCCGACGACACCTGGGCGACACCCCGAAGACACTTTGGAAACAACCTGCCCGGAAACACCAGGGACAACAACCACAACTACCCCGCCCGAAGATTCTTAGGCTAATAATGGAATTCAGTCCATCACAGCCTGCCCAAAGAGTCTTGGGCTATTCAGGAAAGGGAGTAGAAAAGTATCTAATTACTAGCCACTAATATGAGTGTTGGGAAAAACACCATCCCCCGTGAAATGGGGGTTTTTGGCACTTAAGTGCTCAAAATGGGTGGGGCGCGAATAAGAAACATAAAAAAATACACGTATATACATAAGTAAACATGAACTCATCCCAGCCTAGGGTTCTGAAACCAGCATAAGAACAAACACCACATCCCTATTCATTCATGATAGGTATACCACCCACAACCAAGTCACAACCATCCCAGAACCAATTTACCCATTTAACCCATTCTTGTTTTCCAGATCAAGTGATCCCATTTAGATGAAAACTACACTACTGGGTAACTAACAGGCACAACTACTTGCAAGAGAAAGAAGAGAGCCAAAGCTACTCAAACATTCACACCCGGATCTCTTGTAATGTCACAAGAACAAAGGGATAAGTGAGATCTCTCAAAGTACTGGAACCAAAGAAAACCCTGAGACACATCCCCATGTCCCCAAAATCCAATAGCCAATGGTTTCTCAAAAATAGAGGATTCCACCCCAATTCGTGATATAAGAAGAATAACCACACAGCCTCAAATTCACAACTAGAGAAAGTATAACAACAGGGGATCACATCCCCACCCATATCACCCCTGAAATCAGCCTGTGAGAGGAATAACCAAACCACTACCACCAACACAAGGCAGGCCCATGCATGTATTTTCAGATTTAAAAGATTTAACACACTCCACGGTTTCAATTCCTCTATACATTAATCGAGGTTATCACAGAAGTGGGTAGATCCTTGTGCATTAAATTTATTTAACGGAGTATACATAACTAACCAATTTCAAGTTATGGTTATTTAAATATCCAAGAGCACCGAGGTTCATTAGTGCATGGAGAAAGACCACCAACGGCCATGATTTTCAGAGAACATAGGCCCATAAATTTCACAACACTTATCAACATAAAATATTAGAGTAGGACATCGATCCCACCCCCCCTTTCATTCTTTAAAGGTCATTTAATTATCTTCATTATGTTTGGTTTCATAAAATTCCATAGAGGAAAAATCATGTACACCCCGCATGATACATAGAAAGGAGAGAATAAGGTGAAAATCCCTACTTGATTGATCAAGGATGGACATTTTTCTTCACATTCCAATAATAGGGCATGTGCGATTTGCATGGGAGGGACATCGGAAACTCTAAGGATGAGCAGACGACTCCAGCCTAGGCGAACCACAAATCTCAGGAAGGAGGGACTTCAAGCACACCAGGGAGAAGAGAGAAGTTGGCTAAAAGGAAGAGTGGGGAAGAAGAACTTATTCTGTAGTATATATATAAAGTACCGTTGATACGGGATATGAGAAATTTGAGCACTTTAAAAACAGATCATGATTCCCCAAGCAGTTGAGTGGCTACACATGATGGGATTAATTGTTATTTAAAAATCCCACTGGAAAGGTGGGAAGAGCTATGATTTTAATGGATTTAATAAAACAGAAAGGCATTATATGGTAAAATAACAGCTAGGTTGGTTGGGGAGGGTCGCCCACACTCAGGATTTTTAAAACAATTATTGAGGGATTAAAATGGCTATGAAAAACTTCCAAGGATCAAAAGACAAAATAGTGGGGTTACGGTGGAGGCTCCAGAAGAAAAGCCCGCCAAGGCTGGGTGGCACCAATCGGTCTCACTGATCGGTCCCACCGATCGGTCACACCGAAATTTGGAAAAGGAAGGGGTTATGAGGGTCTGGGCCATTACAATTCCATTCCGTGATTGTTCGTGTTTTCTATTTTAATATTCTTGTTTGACATGTATTCAAGATCTATTGTTGTTTTTTAGTTGTTCTAAATAGTTATTTGAACGGAATTGGATAAGTCTTACCAACAATCAATGTGATTTAAAATGTATTGATTTCCAAAATGAGATTCCAAACTGGATCATAATGAAATCCTATAACTTCATGCAATTAATATATTATTTGTCTCATGTTACAAATAAAAACATGATTCATGTGTGATTCACCCTTTATCCTATTATAAAAAAGTTGTTTGAGACTCCATTCTACAAAAAAGCAGTCCTATAATTTTTGGGTCTTACAATACCCTCATTATGTGATAATGGATTAACTACATTGAGAAGATATTATTTGTCCTTTAGTACTCAAAATAAGAAAACATAAAACATGAGGAAATTGTTTTTTTGGGAAAACTGATTAGTGGTGAAAAGTAATGAAAAAAAATATGGAGGAAATTTATTCTAGGGTTTTCGAATGATTCATTAAAATATTTTTCAGAAAATATTTTCCCTAAACTCTCTGACATGGGATAGAGAGGGATTTCCTTAGAATAAACAAAAATGATGACTGATATATCTATACGAAAAACGAAATCATTATAGTTCATTCATGAAACACCGCAAGATATTTCAATAACACATAAAATAAGGTCAATAACATATATAATGTACTGAAGAGTAGTATATGAAAAGATATTGGAATTAGAAATATTTATAGGTAAGAGTTGATTGTACAGTGTTCCATTAATGTTTAAATAGAGATCACAAATTATGACAACCCTGCTTTTATTACAAACTTAAACATGATTTATTACATATAACATCACTTGATATAACAAAGAAGATCGAGAGGATTAATGTCTTTGGGGCTTAGTACCATTAAATAAAAACATAAAGCATGAAATACAACATCTTTATTGAAAACTTCATTTACATGACCACTACATTCCCTCGTACTTAGCATTGCATGGGATAACCTGAGGACATGCATAAGAAAAGGGTGATCTATAAAGCCCAGTAAGGGAGTACACATAGAATAACATGAGGTGTACAATACATGTTAGGAAATAGTCATGTCAATAGATCATAAGATAATCATGAACATAAATACATGATAAAGCATGATAATCATAACATGGAAATGTGGCAACAACACTTAACATTGAATTAGCATGAGCCAAGGCTAATTTCACATGGAGCATGAGTAAACCCTCATTGCACATGAAGCACGAGTAAACCCTCGTTACACATGAATTAGAATGAGTCAACACTCATTGCACATGACTTATCATGATACTATACTTTACCCAATTCATTGGAGCACTATAAGGGCACACCCTTCTTAAACATTTCATTTCATGCATATGTGTGCCACATGGATCATACAACATGGATTCATAAAACATAATCATTTATTCCATGATGTAGGAATTTGGAATTCATACATGAAACTTTAAAATAAATAAGTAAATGTTCATAATGTTGAATACCCTTGATGGAGAAATGGGCATGGTATTCACTACACAATGACATTGGCTTAGAAAATTGGTGCGATTTCGGCAGCGTAACGGCGTGACAGAAGAATTCATAAAAAAGGTTGATGAGAGAGAAAGGGGTTCCTCATCATATTTACATGTAATGGACAGTAATGAGGTCATATAGATACATGTCCCAACAATTTTAATTGAATTTAGATTCATGATACAAAATTATTGCTTGAATGTAAAAGAAGAGAGAGAAGATCCTTTCGGAATTTCGGCATAGTAACATGTGTACATGGGAGGCATTTAATGAGATAGAAAGGGGTATCCCATCATTAAAACAATAAGAGGGAAGTATGGGGGAGGTGAGAAACCATACCCCAACATTCATAATTGAAATTAAAATGGAAATACAACTAAAAGAAAATTTACAAAAATGAGAAAGGATGAAAAAACCCTTACTTGGAAGTGTGCTTCCAAAGGCTAGAGAGAGGCTTGTGAGAGGCTTCTTGGATGCTTGGGGCACCATGGGAGGAATCTAGAGAGAGTACCGCAGAGGTTGGACGAACACCAAGGGATTTTAGTGAGGAGGAAGTGGGAGCTTGGGTGGGTTTATATAGCAAAGGTGAGGGAATTCTTTATTATTTAGGTTTTGGTCCCCTTACATTAAAGTAATCCAAACCACAGACCATCCCATGGTTTTTGCCCATGGTTTTGGGAAAAGGGAAGAAGAAAACAATATATTATAAGGCTCAAGTCCGAAATTCTTAATATAATAAGGTTTCTTATGTGGAGGTGAGTCACACTCCTTTGGAAATTAATTTAAAAAGGAAAAGTGTTGAATATGTCTTGAGGGGTCCATTAATGCTTTGAAAAGTAAGTCAAACAAACCCAAAATCACATTATTTTAATGATAAAACATATATTGGCCGAACATAATGATTATGGTATTTTATTACATCACCATTGGGTCATTATGATGTCATAAAACACATTATATATTTAAACGATATTTAATTTTTACCCAAAAATTTGACAGTCTCAGAAAATTATAAACAATTCACCGTTGGATAATTTCGACATCCTGATTCCAGAAATGAAATTTATTTTATCTAAAAAAATTTCTATATATGTTAATTTTCACTTTTAAAATAAAAACCAACATTTATCGAAAATTCATGGATTTTGACAGAAATGGCTTTCAAACCTTAATAAAAAATTTAATTGCATTCATAAAATTATAAGATCATTTATATTTAAAAAAATTTAATTTAATAATATTATTATTATTTTATTAAAATATTATTTAATTCAAAAATCCCTTAATTTAATAAAATATATTTCTTAATTAAATAATAACTAAAAACACCATTTGTACTTTAATAACTATTTAAAATGTATCAAAAATGACTAGAAATTATATTCATTATTATATACAAAAAAATAATGTACATGAACATAATACTACTTATTTGTTACATAACCCCTTAAAACAGCCGCATAAGACCTAAGGGTATGGTGTGCGATGGTGACAGACTCTTGGGGCGGCTCGGATAACATCGCTCGAGTGGTAATCTCTATCAACATCCACTTTTCCCATAGATGGTCACGTTTGAGATTGACATAATGAAGTTCAGCTTGGGCTTGGTCAAGGGCGAAGCCCAAAGACACCACCTATTTTCCGAGCTCCGACAAATGGGCTTCGTATGGGGCAATTCTACTAGATGAGGCCATCGCTTACTTTGTCTGAGTAAAATTGGGTTCGTTAAAGCCTTATATTTATACTAATCATTTGATCAGTATTCAATAGCTATAAAAGTAAAGGTCACAACTCTTATCATAAAACCAAAGAAGTTGACAAATTATAAAAACATTTTTTATAAAGGGACATTTAACTGGATCAAGAGGGATTTTCATTAATGAATCTTTGGGTCGTTACAATATTTCCCCCTTAAGAACTTTCGCCCTCAAAATTTTCTTTTTCCCACTCTAAAACAAATGTGGGTAACTCAGCTTCATCGTATCCTCCTATTCCAACGTTGCTTCTTCAAACTTGTGGTTTCTCCACAACACCTTGATGAGGGGAATTGTCTTATTTCGTAGAACTTTTTCTCTATGATCTAAGATCTTCACTGGTTTCTCCTCATAAGAAAGATCATCTTTCAATTGTACCACCATGGAAGAGAGTACAAGTGAAGGGTCTGGTAGGAACTTCCTTAAGAGGGATAGATAAAAGACATCATGTACATTGTACATGGCAGGTGGAAGTGATAGTCGATAGGCCACAACCCCAACACGACCAAGAATCTCGAAGGGGCCGATGTACCTTGGACTTAACTTCCCTTTCATTCCAATCCTCATGAACTTTTTCCATGGAGATATGCGTAGAAACACCATGTGTCCAACTTTAAACTCAAGGTCTCATCGACGATTATCGTCATAACTCTTTTGTCGACTCTGGGCTGCCTTGATATGTTGTTGAATGGTTTTCATCTTCTCCACCATTTCCTCAACCATTTTTGGTACAAGCAGCTTACATTCACTGACCACATCCCAACATGCCAGTGTTCTGCCCCTTTTCCCATAAAGGGCTTCATTGGGTGACATTTGGATACTAGAGTGGAAACTGATATTATAAGAGAACTCAACTGGAGGAAGATGTTGATCCCATCCTCCTTTAAAGTCCATTGAGCATTCTCTCAACATATCCTCAAGTGTTTGGATAGTCCGCTCGGATTGGCCATCAGTTTGAGGATGATAGGTCGTACTGAAGTTCAGTTCAGTATTCAGAGCATGTTGAAGACTCTTCCAAAACATAGAGGTGAATCATGGATCTCGGTCAAACACAATAGATAGTGGTAATCCATGCAACCTTATCACTTCCCTGATATATATCTGTTCCAGTTGATCTAAAGAGAAATCCTCTCGAATAGCAATGAAGTGTGCAGTATTTGTAAGACGATCCACAACAACCCAGATTGCATTGTTGCCTTAGGATGTCCTTGGAAGTCCAATGACAAAGTCCATGGTGATGTTCTACCATTTCCATTCTGGTATGGTCAATGGTTACATCATCCCCTTAGACTTATGCCTCTCTGCCTTCACTTGCTGAAACACCAGGCACTTTGATGTATATTCAGTGATCTCCTTCTTCATATTATCCCACCAAAAGTTTTCTCGGAGATCTCGATACATCTTTGTGCTCCCTGGGTGAATAGAGAAATTTGAACTATGTGCATTATCTAAAAGTTCATTCTTCATCTCTGGACTTGATGGAACACATAGTATTTTTCCAAACCGCACAATTCCTTCTTCATCAACATTAAACTCCGAGGATTTCCCCTTTTTGATAGCTTCCACTTTTTCTTGAATTCCAACATCATCCTTTTGAGCATCCTTTAACCTTTCCAAAAGAGATGGTTGAGCAATCATTTGTGAAAGGATTGATGATGTTCCCTTCTTTATGATTCCCACATCCATCTTCATCATGTCTAAGAAGATTGGATCCTTCTCAATTCTCATCATTGATAGAATCGCTGGATCCTTTCAGCTTAGGGAATCTGCCACCTTGTTCGCTTTCCCAGGCTGGTAATGTATTGAACAGTCATAATCCTTGATGAGCTCTATCCATCTTGTCTAGCGCATATTAATCTCTTTCTGTGTGAATATATATTTAAGACTCATGTGGTCAGTATATATCTCACATTT
Source organism: Viscum album (assembly GCA_963277665.1). Taxonomy (NCBI): domain Eukaryota; kingdom Viridiplantae; phylum Streptophyta; class Magnoliopsida; order Santalales; family Viscaceae; genus Viscum; species Viscum album. The sequence continues at coordinate 1,441,619,480 of OY728151.1, read as the reverse complement.
CCTTCCAAAGAGATAATGCCTCCAGATTTTCAAGGCAAAGATCACCACCGCCAACTCCAGATCATGTGTTGGATAGTTTCACTCATGGATTTTCAACTGCCTTGAGGTATAGGATATCACTTTATCATTCATCATCAGCACACATCCTAAGCCCTTCTTTGAAGCATCACTGAATACCATAAAAATCTCCCCACTTGTGGGTAAAGAGAGCATGGGCGCAGTGATAAGCCTCCTTATCAACTCCTTCAAACTTTCTTCGCATTCATCACTCCATGAAAACTTTACTCCCTTTCGATTTAGCTTGGTAAGAGGTTTGAACAATCGTGATAAATTTCTCACAAATCGTCGATAATATCCAGCTAACCCCAAGAAGCTACGGATATCTGTTACTTATGTTGGCCTCGACCATCCCTCAGTTGTATCTATTTTGGAGGGGTCCATAGATATCCTATTGCTTATGATGATATGGCCCATGAATGAGACCTCCTTCAACTAGAACTCACACTTTCTATACTTTGCATAGAGCTTCTCCTTGTGCAAAGTCTCTAGTATAGTTCTTAAATTCTACTCATGATCCTCCTTGGTTTTGGAGTATATTAGAATATCATCTATAAATACTACCAAAAATTTGTCAAGGTAATCTCTAAAGACTCTATTCATCAAGTCCATGAATATTTCTAGAGCATTGGTGAGTCTGAAATGCATTACTATGAATTCAGAGTGCCTGTATCTTGTACGAACAGCAGTCTTGGGGACATCTTCCTTCTTCACCTTTACTTGATAATATCCCAACCGCAAGTCCACCTTGGAGAAGTATTGTTCTCCACGCAGCTGATCAAACAAGTCATCAATTCATGGGAGAGGATACTTGTTCTTTATCGTGATTTTGTTAAGTTCACGATAATCAATGCAGAGCCGCATTGTCCCATCCTTCTTCTTCATGAAGAGTACTGGTGCACCCCATGGTGAAGCATTTAGGCGTATAAAACCTTTATCCAAATTCTCCTGTAGTTGTTTCTTCAGCTCTTCAAACTCAAAAACAGCCATTCTATATGGGGTCTTGGATATTGGTAACCCCCCAGGTATAAGTTCAATTGAGAACCCAACATCTCTTCTAGGAGGAAGACCAGGCAGTTCCTCGGGAAACACTTCTGCGAATTCCCTCACAATAGGCATTTCTTCAAGGATGGTTTCTTCTTTGGACTCAATCATCTTATCCAGATACGCGTCGTCATAGGGAAATAATATCCATGCTTGAGATGATGGAGCTAAAGGAGATTCATCTTCCTCCTGACACTTGTAAAGAATCGGGTGTCGATTCTCCAAATAGAGTGTGATTTCCCTCTCCCGACAATTTATGTTGGATCTATATAAGGAAAGACAATCCATGCCATTAATTGCATCAAATTACACCATAGGGAGTATGATGAGGTTCGCCGAAAAATTCAATCCACAGATTATAACAAGGGAGGACTTATACTGATGGGATGCAATGATTTCCCCATTTTCCGTACTCACTGACATCTTTACTTCCATGATTTTTGGTGGTGCTGGGATTGTTCTACTAAACTTTCGATATATAAAATTATGCATAGAACCTGAATCAAAAAGTACGTTCGCTATTCTTAAATGAATAACTAGCATACCTATCACCACTTCGTTTTCAGGGTTCACTTCGGCAGAAGTGATGACAAAAGCTCTTCCTTCCTGTCTTGGAGGTTGTTGGTTTCCTCCGATAACCCTTGGATTAGGGCACTGATTTGCAAAATGACCCGGTTCTTTGAATTTATAGCATTGAACAACGCATTGAGGTTCGAACGGAGTCTTCCTCTCCTCTGTTGCAGCCACGGGTCCTTCTTGCCAACAGTTAACAGCTAGGTTCCCTTCTCTTCCACACCTGAAGCATTTTCTTGTCCCCTTAAGGAAATTTCCAGGGTGCTTCTTTCTGCACTTTTGTCAAGTGGGGTGCTAGAACTTCTTAGCACCATTGGATTTATCCATTGGCCCACCAGCATTGAAGTCCACCTTACGCTTCTTATCCTCATGATACCCCTGTGATTCTCTGATCTCCATTTCGACCATGAGGGCACATCAGACAATTTCCTCATAGCTGTCGAAGTCACAGATTGCTAATGCTTTCCGCAAGCTAGGCTTCAGCCCACCAAAGAAGCGGTCAACCTTGCATTCGGGGGTAACGACAAAGCCGAAAGCGTATCGTGCAAGCCTTGTGAAGTTTTCCTCATACGCTTCAACGGATTCCTCATCTTTTTGCTTGAGGGAAAGGAAGTCCCTTTCCATCTTAAGCCGGAGGGTGTGCGGAAAATATTTATCGAAAAACATCTTCCGGAATTCCTTCCATTCCAAAGCCTCGATATCCTCCTCAGGCTTCATATTTTTGATCAACGTCCACCATTGATCAGATTCACCCTCCATACGATAAGAAGCCAGGAGAAACTTCTCTTGTTCATTACATTGGAGGATGTAGAAGATATTTTTAATGGAGTAGATCCATTGTTCAGCGATCGTGGGGTCGGATGATCCACTAAAAGTAGGAGGCTTTGTCTCATGAAGCTCTCAATAGCGACTTGTTCTTTCTTAGGGGTGTTGAACGTTCCTCTTGACCCATGTTTCTATTCAAAACTTGAGTTAGTTGAGAGAGAATCGTGACAAAGTTAAACATGATGTATTACTTAAAACATCACTTGATACAACAAAGAAGATTGAGAGGTTTAGTGTTTTTGGGGCTTAGGACCATTACATAAAAACATAAAACACGAAATACAACATCTTTATTGAAAACATCCTTTACATGACCACTACATTCCCTCGTACTTAGCATTGCATGGGATAACCTGAGGACATGCATAAGAAAAGGGTGAGCTATAAAGCCCAGTAAGGGAGTACACATGGAATAACATGAGGTGTACAATACATGTTAGGCAATATGCATGTCAATAGAGCATAAGACAAACATGAACATAAAGGCATGATAAAGCATGATAATCATAACATGGAAATGTGGCATCAACACTTAACATTGAATTAGCAAAAGCCAAGGCTCATTGCACATGGGGCATGAGTAAACCCTCATTGCACATGAAGCACGAGTAAACCCTCGTTTCACTTGAATTATAATGAGTCAATACTCATTTCACATGACGTATCATGATACTATACTTTACTGAATGCATTGGAGCGCTATAAGGACGCACCCTTCTTAAACATTTCATTCCATGCATAAGTGTGTCACATGGATCATAAAACATGGATTCATAAAACATAATCATTTATTCCATGATGAAGGAATATGGAATTCATACATGAAACTTTACAATAAATAAGTAAATGTGCATAAATTTGAATACCCTTGATGGATAAATGAGCATGGTATTCACAACACAATGACATTGGCTTAGAAAATCGGTGCGATTTCGGCAGCGTAACGGCGTGACATAAGTATTCATAAAAAATGTTTATTAGAGAGAAAGGGGTTCCTAATCATATTTACATGTAATTTACAGTAAGGAGGTCATATAGATACATGTCCCAACAATTGTAATGGAATTTAGATTCATGATACAAAATTATTGCTTGAATGTAAAAGAAGAGAGAGAAGTTCCTTTCGAAATTTCGGCATAGTAACGGGTGTACATGGGAGGCATTTAATGAAAGAGAATTGGGTCTCCCATCCTTAAAAAAATAATAGGGCAGTATGGAAGAGGAGAGAAACCATACCCCAACATTCATAATTGAAATTAAAAGGGCAATACAACATAAAGAAAATTGACAAAAATGAGAAAGGATGAAAAAACCCTTACTTGGAAGTGTGCTTCCAAAGGCTAGAGAGAGGCTTGTGAGAGGCTTATTGGGAGATTGGGGCACCTTGGGAGGATTATAGAGAGATTAGGGCAGAGTTTGGACGAACTCCAAGGGATTTTAGTGAGGAGGAAGTAGGATCTTGGGTGGGTTTATATTGGAAAGGTAAGGGAATTCTTTATTATTTAGGTTTGGGTCCCCTTACATTAAATTAATCCAAACCAGAAACCATCCCATGGTTTTTGCCCATAGTTTTTGGAAAAGGGAAGAGGAATAATATTTATAACACCCAAGTCTGAACTTCTTAAAATAATAAGGTTTCTTATGTGGAGGTGAGTCACACTCCCATGGAAATTAATTTAAAAAGGAAAAGTGTTGAATATGTCTTCAGGGGTCCATTAATGCTTTGAAAAGTAAGTCAAACAAACCCACAATCACATTATTTTAATTATAAAACATATATCAGCATAACATAAGGATTATGGTATTTTATTACATCACCAATGGGTCATTATGATGTCATAAAACACATTATATATTTAAACGGTATTTAATTTTTACCCAAAAATTTGACAGCCTCAGAAAATTATGAAAAATTCACCGTTGGATAATTTCAACATCCTGATTCCAGAAATGACATTTATTTTAACTAAAAAAATTTCTATATCTGTTAATTTTCACTTTTAAAATAAATACCAATATTTATCGAAAATTCACGGATTTTGACAGAAATGGCATTCAAACCTTAATAAAAATTTTAATTGCATTCATAATATTATAAGATCGTTTATATTTAATAAAAATTAATTTAAAAATATTATTATTATTTTATTAAAATATTATTTAATTCAAAAATCCCTTAATTTAATAAAATATATTTCTTAATTAAATAATAACTAAAAACACCATTTGTACATTAAAAACTATTTACAATGTATCAAAATTGACTAGAAATTATATTCATTATTATATACAAAAAAATAATGTACATGAACATAGTACTACTTATTTGTTACATAACCCCTTAAAACTGCCGCATAAGACCTAAGGGTAAGGTGTACGATGGTGACAGACTGTTGGGGTGGCTCGGATAACATCGCTCGAGTGGTAATCTCTATCAACTTCCACTTTTCCCGTAGAACATCATATTTGAGATTGAAATAATGAAGCTCAGCTTGGGCTTGGTCAAGGGCGAAGCCCAAAGACACCACCTCTTTTCTAAGCTCCGACAAATGGGCTTTATATGGGGCAATTCTACTGGATGAGGACATCGCTTCCTTTGTTTGAGTAAATTTGGGTTTGTTAAAGCCTTATATTTATACTAATCATGTGATAACTATTCAACGACTATAAAAGTAACAGTCACAACTCTTATCATAAAACCAAAGATGTTTACATCTTATAAAATTTTTTTTTATAAAGATACATTTAACTGGATCAAGATGGATTTTCCATTAATGAGTCTTTGGGTCGTTACACAAATTCATAGTGGTCCCATGTGCTTCGAGATTAAGAAGTGGAAATAGAGTTTCTTATTGTAGGATCACCAGATAAATCCCATGATGGATAGAAAACAAAATAACCAAACATGTCAAATCTGTGGGAGGATGAATCCCAAGATTTGTCTAAATGGAATATGAAGATACTTCAACTGTGTAGGAGTGTGGATTCATGATAATTATTGTCAGAGGGATAAAATGAAGCTCATAAATTCAGAAGAAAAAGATAATGGTTTAGATCAACACCTACATTGGAATAAATTATTTCATCTATATATAAACAAAATATTATTCAATCTAATTCCCTATTCCAATGAAGGTTGGAGGAAGCTAATGATAAGAACCAAAATGTAACAAGGAAATTTTACATCACTTTTATGTAGGTGGATCCCAAAAATGACGAGGAGGAAGGTACACTAGCTAGTATTTTATGAATAAAAAATGTACTATTTTATTGTGTTTCTATTCATTCATTGATTTCATAAATGTATAAAATCATAAATAAAAAATAATCAAAAAATATGAAGGGTACTTTATCAATGTGAATAGAGAATTTGGAAATGGTTGAATCAAAATAATATAAATCCTACACATTTATTTTTTTTGGGATGAGGTTCCAAAAAAATCATATTATATACTCTTGGGGAATCTGATTCTATATTCTATATAGATTGTATATCGTTATACAAATCCAAAATAATCTATCCGAAAAGGAAGATAAATATTCATACCCTAAGGAATCCAAAAATTCAATACAATTGTATGAAAGAGGATTATGATTATTCTAAATCATCTACTTAGTGTTGGATATTTTTGACATATAACTAAGAATATTAAGTTCAAATGTTTGAAAAAAATGATAGTACCATTCTATAATTCAAGCTAATTGTGAGGGAATTTAATGATGTGTCCCAAGAATAATTTCCTAGTTTTCATCATATTAGATAGGTTCTGTTCACAATTGATCATATTCCTGGATGTCAACCTATATCAAAGAATCCTTATAGGATACCCTCCATTTATTTATATAAACTGAAAAAGTATTTACATTACAATATGGATATGGTTTTAATATGCATGTGTTATTCACTTTAGGGTTTTCCATTCCTCTTCATCAAGAATAAGGATAGATCAATTACCATTTTCATTGATCGTCATGAGATCCCAAACATTACATCAATGAACAAATTTCCAACCCAACATATATATTAGTTACCTCATAAACAATGTGGAGTGGGTTATTCCTCTATGGTGTAACTTCGGTTGGGATATTAAAACTAATGGTGAAAATGGAATATATTCTATGTAGTAACATTCAAATGAGGTATGTACAATGTGAGATCATAGTGATTCCCTTAAGTCTCTCTAATGATCCAAAAAAAATCATGGACATACTCAATGTTTCCTTTATATATTACCACGTCAAATTTTTTGTAGCCCTTATTGATGATACTATTATATACTCGATGAATATTGAAGAATATTAGGAGTATTTGAATATCATTCTATTGGCTTTTCAAATGTTGAAAGTGTGACAAAATTAATTTAATTTTGAGTTCAATATGGAAGAAGTATAATTCTTGGGGAATGTTATAACCACCTAAGGAATATATATGGACCCTTATAAAATAATGGAATTTTAGGAATTTCACATACCAGTATTTGTATTAGAGATCCATATATTTCATATCCAACCTACATATTACAAATAATTTCTGAGGAACATCAATCTATATTAAATCCTAATAACCTATATAAATGAGATGGCATTAATGTATACTATACAAGTGAATAATAATTATTATTCAACAAGTTGAAAAAGAGGCTTTTCATTGCACCAGTACATACACTACTTATAAGTGGGGAAATATTTGTGGTATAAATATATTTTTCATATAATTTTTAGGTGGTGTTATAATGAAAAATAATAAATTGATATCATAAAACTCCAAGAAACTAAATTATCTTTAGAAAATCTCCCCCACGCATGATATTGAGATGACAGTTGTGATCATCATATTTTAAATTTTGGGGAATTATCTCTCTTAGGATGAGTCTGAGATATATACTGATCACAAGAGACTGAAATTTATATTCACATGAAATTATATTAACAGGATATAGTGATGATTATTAGATTTCATCAATGATTAAAAATTCCCAATCAACTATCATTCTTTGATGGGAATAAATTTTTAGATTATCTATGAATAAATGATCTATTAACCTTATAATTGATGTGAATTTAGAAGGATATAATCATCATAGACATCCAATGGATGAGAATGGGTATCATAATAGATTATACATAATAATTCCATTAACAAATTATTTCTCAACCATCCCTTTTAATGAATATTAGGGATGCTAAAATTGATGATGAAGAAATTCCACATAAGGTGGAAGCTATAAAAAATGGTAAATCCCTAGATAGAAAATTTGATGAGGAAGGATTCATAATATTTTTTTCTCAACTATGTTTACCATAAAATATAGATATACGGAATAATATTTAGAAAAAAAAATAGCTAAACTGTCTCTTTTAACCCCGGAACACCAATATGTATCGAGATATTTGGGAGTGTTGTTTGTGGGAAAATATAAACACGGATATCACTAAATTTTCATCAATGTACTTGGTTAGTCTGCAAGTGAAGGATTAATGGAAAAAACTGATGGGATGATGTATCCATGACTTATATGGGAATGGGAAAACATCACTATGAACTTCTTTACTATGTTTCAGTGTGAATCTAGAGGAAATAATGTGATATCAGTCATTGGGGATCACATTAGAAATATTGATCGCTTCATCATGATTTGGGTGGAACTATAACTCAACCAACATGAATGGATATACATTAGAGAAGTGTTGAGACTTTTTGGGGTACCATTATTTATTAGTTCTGATAGGGATCAAAGATTTAGAACCATGTTTTTGAGTATTCTTCAGCATGCTCTAAATAATATGATGAAAATCAGTATGAATGATCACCCCAAAATGATGTCCTATCTTATTGTAAAATTGATACAGTGGAATACAATTTGATAGAATCATCGATGGAAATCAAAGGAGGATGTTCTCAACATCTTTTCTGGTTTAGTTCTCTTACCAAACTTGTTTACACACAATCATTAAAATGGCTCCATATGAATCCCATTATGAGAAAAAATATTTATCACCTACATGTTGTGATAAATTTTGTAACCATATGCTTTTTATATGTGAAATGGTTGGGGAAATGACAAAAAATAATGAGACCATAAAATAAATTATTCAGGATACCTAATGTTGATAAATAGAGCTATACAGTTAACTATTTGTGGGACATATATTTTAAGGTTGGTGGATATATATTCCTCCCAATATCTCTATAGAAGAGAGTCATGGGAATTGGGATGAAATGAATTTATGTCCTGGGTACATTTTCCCCTTCTAGACACTTGATCACATCATATTTGAAGACTATCAACTAAAAATTCCACCATCTTTGTCTCAAGTACATGACTTATTCCATGTATCAATCATGATGATTTTCATATCTAGTCTCTCACATGTAATGATAAAATGATGTTTAAATTTATTTTCATGTTTTCTTATTATGTAACTATTCTTAAAAATAAACTAAACATCACCTTCCATGGTTTGTATTTAATGTATTATTATACTTAAAATAATGTAGAATTATGTGTAATAGTATTTCGTCACTATAGATGTGTTTCATACATCTAAATTATGTCCACATTAAAAAAACATTATATTAATATAAACATATTATACAAAAAATAATAACTTTCAGTCATTGTAAAAGAATTGTATGTCATCATTTTAAAAAACCTAGAAGGTGGGAAATAATTTCTAAGAGGGAAAGTGGATTGGGTGATATGGTATAGGCATTATCCTATACCAATATTTACTTTTATCATGATTTTGTAGTCTAGTATTCTTCCTCTAAATTTTGATACGAATTCCATGTATGGCCAACATAGTCAAAGGAATCTCTATGAAACATACATTGAAGAATATTGATTTATACATCCCAATAAAACATGTAATATACTTATTCAATGATTATTTTACAAAACAATAATCATTAATTATTGAATTTTGATCATTTTATATAATATAGTAATATCACTTATAAAAATCCTCAAATAATGGGGATTCAAAAATTATTTGTGATCAATTAATTATAATTTCATTCGAACCTATATTATTCTTAATTAAAATATTCCTTAAATAAATTGTAATAATTTTGATTTATATGGTGGAATATATGTTTATTTTCACCATAAAACACCCTAAATAATGATAAAATATTTGAAATCATGATATCCATATGGACTTAAAACCCAATATGAAAACTAAAAAAACCTCGATACAAAAATTTATTTACACACATATGGAGTGAATTAATTGATGCTATTTAATATAATGCTTCCAAAATCCAAATATAAATGTGATTATTTATAGTACCTAACATCCTCTAGTAATTACTATTTACATGAGGAAAAAAATTAGTTATAATCAAATTTTATTTAGGATTTATATGAATAATTGAAATCACGTAATAAATTGTGACCCCATGGATTGTATTGATTGTATCTAAATATGTCCATGTAGGTGATGAGAATTTTGTGAATAAAATTTAAATATCATTTGTGACATTGTTATGTATTTGTTTCGAAGAGAAAAATATTTTTAAGATAGTATCATTTTAATAATATGGAATTTGAGTGGTTGAGAATTTAATAATTGAGGAGAATCTACATTGTACAAAATCTGGATGGAGTCTCGATACCAACATTACATTATTTCTTATGTTAGTACATGATAAAGTGGAATCCATCATTTTGTGGAGAATGATCAACATATCATCCTATTGTGGAATTAGATATAAGAGATGGAGAAAGTGAATTGGGTATAACCACATACTGAGGAGGATTGAGGAGAATTAGATGTTTGGGACTATAATAGTCTAAGGCTAAAGAGCAGGATAATTGGGAGTGTAACTAGAGTCAACTATAGTGTAAATTATTGTTGTTATAACCATTTTACCCATAAACCATTAAAATAACTAAAATAATATTATAGCATAAAATTCATATTTGGGGGGTTAATAAACATGGAATAGAGAGGAACACTATACTGGACCGTGTAAATACAATGTGAATCGCACAATTATTATTATCACTAAACACTAGGTGAGATTGAGAGATATCATATAGTGGATCAAGAGACTTACTAATTTAATTATGTATAATTTATAGTTAGATACATAATTCTAATCAAAGAGTACACCAATGATTCACCGCCTCTTAGTGGATCCTAATGTTGCTTGGTTATCTACAAGTCGTATGAGAGCACATGTCACTAATAAATATCCAAGAGAGTTTTTATGTAGTGTAGACTACTAGAAATTAATGAGCTACCATATATATAAATATTTCATTCCTGACTCATAATAATAGATAGAAGAAACAAGTATGAAATATGAAGAAGAATCATATAGTAGTGAAAATAATATTATCTATAGAAGGTAATAAAAATGGTTTATGTTGCAAAAAAATTTTTGATTATGAATTTTCTAAACAATCACAGTAATGCTTTGAATATGATGGCTCACATAATAGTATTCGTTATTTATTCAATCAATATCTAATGAATATCTTTCCATATGTGGTATAAAATTTTTCTAAGTCATAAATAGTATTCAGGGAGAAAATTATAACATGAAGTAGTTGATGATATAGAAAAGGACTCATTGACTAAGAAGGTTGGAATTTATGACACAATCAACAAATCTGTGAATTAAGTGGATTAAGCAATTTCTTTTTTCTATGAAATGTCTGTCAAATATATTTATGAACTGAAAATAATATTTTTAACAATGATTTTTTTAATATTTTATTTTTCTTAATCTTTGACTTGAGTTGAATCATGGAACGATGTATCAATGATTTAATATGATGCTCAATTTGAGGATAAATGAAACTGGTTAATGGAGCATTACAATTCTCTATAAGAATCAAAACACATGTATAAATAAAAAAGGAATTAGAAGAAGGAGTATTGTGATGTTAAGTGGAGATAAATTGAGGATGAGAAGTATTCACTTATAATAAAGTGTTTAGAGTAATATGTTAGTATAAGAAATCAATAATCACAATAAGATGGACCTCCCCAAATAATTGAATGAATTGATGCTTCCAACAATTTTTTAAGCATCATGATTCTATAAATATAATGAAAATTTAATTAAATAAAATGGATGCAACCTCTAAAAAGATGATATCCCATAACATCGAATATATTTTTTGTTCAAATTCTCTTTCATGTACTGCTATAGTTATTTATCAAGACTCTGGGATTGTATGGATGATGAATAATGTTGTAAAATCCCCCACATCAAGGGTGGATGTTAAAATTAATATTATGAAATGTTCAACAAGGAAGTATATCTCTAATATATTGTTGAACTCAAAAGAAACTTGTTTAAAAATGATCAATACTAAACTGATTACACCCTAATAGAACAGAAAAGTGATCATGTTCCACTATTAGTCTTATTGCAGATTTATGCACAAGGAATTGGAGTGTTTGAAAAAAAATCAATTCATGAAATTCATAAAAAAACCAGAAATGGAGGGGAAATCTAAGGAAATGTGAAAAGAGAATAAATTCTAGACACACTATACTATATCTAATTGTGCTTCTAAAATTGAGGGGGAAAACCTATTCCATTCAAATATTGTCACTAGTGGGTTTGTTGTTCTTAATCTAGACATGTTCAACACCAATCTAATGAGATTCTCCCTAATTAGTGGGACATGATTAGAATTCCTTTGATGGGACCCAATATTTAATTTATCCAAATTACGATAATGGATGAATGAAAAATAATACAAATTAAAGATAAAGATTTGATTAAAATAATAGTCCATGTTTAGAGGAATTTCTGAGCATGTATGTTACCTATGATGAAAAAAGGTTTCCCCCTTATTTATTATAATTTTATGTGATAAACCATTCGTGTAATGAATTATATGAGATTTTAATGGCTATAAATGAAATGGCCCAGACTTCTCCAGTCCATTACTTAGTGGAAATGTGGCGTTAGAGGTGTTCTGAGAGATCAAGGTGACTTGGGGTGCGTTTGGGTTGACCTTTTAAGGAAGACTAAAGGGTTGTATCTTTCACACAGGAGGTGCATGGTTTGTCTAACCGTGTGGCCAAACCATGGGTATCTGGCCTGGATGGAAGTAGCTCCCGCATGGGAGGTGCACGGTTTTTATAAACAGTGCGGACAAACCATAAGAGATTGGTTGTCGAGGTAGTAGAGACCGCTCGGTTGGCGCACGGTTTGTCTAACCGTACGACCAAGCCATGTAGGCACTTAAATTAGATCATAAAATTTAGGATCCCAACTATTTAGCCTCTATCTTTCTTGTTTAAGCCTCTAATTGGCCATAACTCTGGATCACACTTCCTTAAAGGTAAGAGAACTTATCCCAAGAATTTAGGAGGCTATCTGAAGGCTTCTCTTGGCAAATCGAAGACGATTTCTTGAGGTATGTGATCGATCTTCTTCTGATTCTTAGATATACTTAGATCTACTTCCCCTCTTCTCTCTATTTCTTAGATCTATGGCCGTTAAGGGTAGATCTAAGGTTGTGGATGCCAAATATGATGAGATTTGGTCTTGGTTGCATTATTAGAAGAGATATAAGGTGGATCCTTGGTGAATCGGACTGGTTTTATTGGTTATTATTCGACCATTGTGTTTTTTGTGAAAAACCATTGATGTAGGGGATTCATTGCAACTCTTTCTTTTACGTGAAACTATATTGTTAGCATGTTTAATCCCACTGGATGACAATGGAATTTACTTAATTAATATATTTGAACCGGATAAATAATTTGTATCGATCATATGTTATTGCCTCTTATTTTTCTAGAAAGTGTGATATCTATGTTTTATTTTCATAGTTGTTGTTCTTGATGGAAAGTGGTAAAGATCGTAAACCAGTATTAATTGATAATTGGTTGGATAAATATAACGAGGCATGAAAACAAATCTTGTTCTTTATGTAATTTGATGTTAATAAAATTGGCATAGTAAGCATGTTTAATCTTTTGTGATATCTTACTAGTTAGGTTCCCAATTTTGGAACCAACGGTTTATAAATATGTTAATTCAAGATGGATTGTGTTTTTATTGTTTGATAATTCCTTGAAGGGTTCTGATTTACCCTCTTTTTTGTTGAAAGGGTCATTTCCCAATTGATATGATTTTTGATTTCCTACTGCTTGTGATGTGATGTGACCATGGAGGGGTGGTGTGATATGTGGAGGCACAAAGGCCTTTTGGTTGTGGCAGTGAATGATGCCTAGAGTGGCGAGATGCATCGGGTAATGCATGTGGGTGTCACAGAGGACACGAGGGATGATGGAATGTGATGGATGTGATTGTTGGATGATAGTTGATTCTTTTTTTGTTTATCTGCTTTTCTTTTCCCCACTACTGAAGGTGGCTGGTGTCGCTTACCCTTATTCTGAAAGAGGCGAAGACACGCAGGGTATGCCACATGCTTTCCGTGTTTAGCCTCTCAAGGGGGAAGGGGTCTACGCTCTTGATATAGGAGGAAAAGACTCGACGGGTAGTCCATCTACTCACCGTGTTGAGCCCCCTTCTGTTTAGTAGTGTAGGATGCTTTTCTAGAATTCTTAGAAATATGGGAAAGTAATTCTGTAATGAATGTTTGAATAAATGATTTTCAGCATTGGGGTTGGAGTTTGTTGAAACTTAATAATGATGTTGAGAACCTTTGAAATGACAGTGGAATTTTTGGATGTGGTGTTAATGGAATATAATGTGGAATTTTTCATGGTTAAATAATGTTTGAAGAAATGATTAACATATAGTGAAATTGATAAAAAGGGAATGAATTAATCTAATAAATCCCTTAAATGGGTGTGTGATTATAGGATACCTAGTCTTTGAAGTGGTAGCCCGAAGTTCGAGAGACGTTAGCTGCAGTTGTGTCTAAGACTAGCTTATGCCTATAGTGTGGTTGGGAGTAATAGTATATTCTGTACTTTTTGGGTTTCTATACGCTACTCCACCCTGTCACTAAGGGAAACTGGCACCCCGGGGATTTTGTACCCTGGGGGGTGTTTTCCCCAACATTCCAGTGGGAGGATGAATGGCTGACCACCCCCTTTGACCTCGCTCTCTTCTCTTGTTAGATAATAACTCTATTAGGAACAACGGTTAGTATTCCCCATATATGTGTTTAGAGGGCTGTAATGGCTTGTGGTTATTCACACACATATATTCTGGATATAGTATCCTATGGACTACTATTTGTGTAATGTGTATAGGTTGTGATGGCTTGAGGATCCTTACTCGGTGTATGGGCTGTAATGGCTACATATATGATACCCGACGTATGATACACATAATGCGAGTTGTGGTGGCTCCCGGAAACTACCTGGTTACATTTGGTGTTGAGGATGGTGTGTGTCACCACCCGCCTTCACCACGAAGAGGGAAGGGACAATAGATTGCAAGACCCTTCTTTCTTTATGTTGAAGGTGAGATAATGACCCCTGAGACCCGCCTTCAATAGGTCCCAGAGTGGTGACTAGAACCAAGGGTATATAATCATACACAAGATGGAAGGCATTTCCCTTTTCCTTAAATAGGATCGAGAGATAAGATAGTAAATTCCAACAACACAAAAACTGGGTGTGAAAGTAAAGCCAAATGAAATCTATTCCAATATGCATGTTACAAAAGTAAATACCAGAAAGTACAAGGAGAATACAAAGATAAAATACCAAGGAAATGAAAAACAGCAACTGCAACTATCCCAATGCTCGAGCTAGTATGGCCTCGCATGATCCTTGAAGTCCTCCTAGAAACCTAAAATTAGTTTCATATATGTAGGGTGAGCATACTAGTTTACTCAGTAGGGAAAACCAATGAATCATGCACAAGTGAGGAGGCATTATAATTTCCTATGAGAAAGAGACAACCAAAGCACGAAGCACGGAAAACATTCCACCCGAGACTCACCAAGCCACACTCCCCAAATAACGCAAGTCATGTAATGAATAGTAATAGGACATCGACATTTGGGTACCCCGCGCCACATTCCCAGTGGTGATTGAAGACATCCTACGCATCGAACCAATCCCGCCATTATCACCACAGTCCCACTCCCACACCCCGCCCGCACACACTTGGGCCATAACCACATATCCTACCAGCAAACACCTTGGCCGCAATCACCACACCCACAAAAACATGGGCCAGAACAACTACTTCCATGCCTGAATACACATGGGCCACGTCCCAAAGATTCTTTGGAACAACCTTCCCGCACACACCTGGGCCAACCAACACAACTTGCCTGCTCGAAAATTCTTGGGCTATAATGGACCTCAGGCTATCACAGCCAGCCCGAAGAGTCTTGGGCTATTTGGGAAAGGGACCATAAAAGGAGCTAATAACCATCCACTCATAGGAGTGTTGGGAAAAACACCCTCCCCCATGAAATGGGGGTTTTTGGCACTACGTTCCCATCATTGGTGGGGAGCGAATAGAAACATAAAAAATACATATATATGTATAGGTAACAAGAACTCATCCGATCCTAGGGGTTCCAAACCTAAGAAAAAACACCCTCATTACTATTCATTCATAAGAGAACAGCACAACACTCACAGCCAAGTCACATCTCATTCCCAAAACAAATTCCCCATTTTAACCATTCTTGTTTTCATGTTAAAGTGATCCCATTAGGTGAATTGTACACTACTGGGCAACTGAAACACATAACCACCATCCAAGGAAAGAGAAACAGCAAAACAACATTTTAGGAATTCACACCCGGTTCTCTTGTAAAGTCACAACAAAAAAGGGATCATTGAGATCCATCAATGTACTGGAACCAAACCAAGCCTCGAGATACAGACCCACACAGCTTCAGATTCACAACCAACAATTGTACCACAACAGAGGATCCCATCCACGTCCACATCGCCCCATAAGCATTGAGCAGAAGAAATAGACATGCCACCAAGATAAAACAAGGATTTTTCCAGACTCAAGTACTTCATTCACTATGTTTTTCTTCTTTCTATTTGGTTAACTAGGGTGATCACACAAGGATTGTTGTTCACTGTAAATTCATTTAATCGGATGAGATTATGTAATTAACCAATTTTTCATGTTGGATTCATTCAATTATTACAAAAGACAAGGGTTCATTAGTGTGCAAGGAAAGACCACAAACGACCATAATTTTCAGTGAGCATGAGCCCATACAATTCACAACATAAATAATCAAGGGTATGGAAAAAGAAACCAAACATCGATCACACTCCCCACTTCATTTTTTAAAAGTCCATTTATTATCTCCATTAAAGTTTTGGTTCCATCTATCCCACAGAATCAGTAGGATACCCTCCCATAATGATACACAGTAAGGAGTGGCAAAGGAAAACCCTACATTGATGATCAAGGATCAAAGTTCTTCTCCACAGGCCAAGAATGGGGGATGTGCGACTTGCAGGGGAGGAACGTCGGGGACTCCAAGGGTGAGCAGAAAAGCTTCAGAACATACGCACCACTCGCCTCGGGAAGGGGGTACTCAAAACACACAAGGAAGAAAGGAGATAAAAAAGAGGAAAGAAGAAGATATTCCCATATGATAAATGGATGAGATCTGGTTATCACGGGATACGGTGTTTTGGACGGCTATAAGGTTAGATCGTGGTTCCACCACACTGTTGGTTGGTTACATAGGACTGAATTAATTGTTATTTAATGATTCCCATCGGAAAAAGGTGGTAACATCTGCCAAATTTAATTTTTTTATATAAACAGAGGTGCACGTTATTCAGACACACAGCTGGGTCTGTTGAGGGTCTCCCCACTCATTGGAATTTGAACATTGATTATGGGCTCAAAAGAAAATCGCCTTGAACCACTTCAAAAAGGTAATAAAATATAAAACTGGTGTTATGGGAGAACTGTAGATGAAAAACTCGACAAGGCTGGGTGACACCGATCCCTTCGCCCTGATCATGCCACATACCGATCGGTCGCACCGATCGGTCGCACGCTGATCGGTCGCATGCCAATCTGTCGCACGCTGATCGGTCGCACGCCGACCGGTCGCACACCGATTGAGCGTCCTACCACTGAGATGCCACCCTTAGGATCCGGATTTTGGCAAAGGGATGGACCATGAAGGTCTGGTCCATTACATCATATACATCTCAAACTATTCTCCCCCTCGAGAATTAAAACCAAACCAGATGAAAAACAGGGGGTCTGAAAAACCACCTCAAAATATTCCTCTCAGGAGTGAACCTCATCGACATCTAGAAACACCTCTCCCTCAAGAAACCATGAAAAATTAAAGGGTCAAGCTATCCAGTCATATGGGTTATAGAGTTTCTTCTTCAATGTCAAGATACTATCCTCTTTGGGTAGCAATGACTCGCCCTCATGGGTTTAATCACATACACCTTAATAGGTCTTGATTAGGGATCAGGTCCTCCCCTCCCCACAGCTAGGATTTTTCACATTCATATATAGAATAAGGAAAACCATACATTCCATAGTTAACAAGATGAGGTGTTCCATCACAAATAAGTATAAGATAGAAAAACTCAAAAAAGATCTGGGTTTTGTGCATGCATCTATGCCTCCCATTCCTAGGTACTCTCTTCCACCCCACCATGTCTCCACAACACACAAACTAAAGGAATGGTCCATCTACGGAGCACCTTTTCCTCATGATCCTCGATCTTGACCAGTCTTTCCAAAAGAGTAGTGTCGGCCTCGAAGTCCAGCTTTCCCTAATCGAGGAGGTGTGAATTTTCGTGCAGATACCACTGGAGTTATAACACATGGAAGAAATCATGTATTCTTAGTAGCGTTGGTGGTAACGCTAGCAGATAAGACACTTCTCCCACCCACCGCAGCACTTTTAATGGTCTGATGAACCTTAGAGAGAGCTTACTCTCCCTGCCAAACCTCTGTTGCCCACGTCGAGGGGAGACCTTCAAGAATACATGGTCCCTGACCCCGAACTCCAAGGGTCTCCTCCTATTATCGACATACGACTTATGCTGGTCCAGAGCTTCCGTCATCCTCTCCCGTATAAGCTGAATATTCTCTGTCGTGCTCTACACCACCTCCGGGCCAAGAACACTTGTTTCCCCAACCGCAGTCCACAACACGAGTGAGCGACATGGCCTTCCATACATGGCTTCAAACGGAGCCATTCCAATAGTAGAGTGTTTGATATTATTGTAGGAAAACTATACCAGAGGAAAGTGTTGCACCAATGATCCCCTAGAGTCCATAATACATGCCCGTAGCATGTCCTCGATTCCCTGGATGGTGCGCTCTGTTTTCCCATCTGTCTGGGTGTGGAAAGCAGTGCTAAGACGTAGGTGGGTTCCAAAAGCATGTTGCAATCCTCTCCACATTCTTAAGGTAAATCGTGCATCCCAATATAATACTATGGACCTCAGAACTCCATGCAACCACACCAACTGATCCACGTATCTATGTGCTAAGACATCCTCTTCTCCCGATTCCTTGATCGCCTGGAAATGAGCCGATTTCATCAACCGATCCACCACTACCCAGATAGCGTCGCAACCTCCTTGAACCTTGGGCAGCCTTGTGACGAAATCCATCAAGTTTTCATCCCATTTCCACTCAAGGGAATCTAAAAGCTGAAACAAGCCACCTGGAACATGGTGTTTAGCCTTCACCTACTGACACACTAGGCATCTGGCCATGAAATCTGCCACTGCCCACTTTACCCTGGGCCACCAGAACTGACCTCTCAAACTCCGGTACAATTTGGAAACTATTGGGTGCACTGGTAGGGGTGAGTTGTGGAACTCCCCAAGAACCCTTCCACGCATTACCTCTGGGAAAAAAAATCTTTCCTCAGAAAAGAATCTGATTCTGACCATCCTCTATCCACCCTTCTGGAGCATCACCTTTGTTAGCCCGGTCACACATCACTTCACTCTTTATGTCTCCCCACTGAGACTCCTCCACCTGCCGCAATAGAGAGTATTGCACCGTCATTTGAAACAAACAACCTGTACCACCATCCTCCCTCGCATCCAGGTGGTGGGCAACCAACTCCTCCATCACCTTCCAAGAAACTGCCGACTCTCGAACCGCATCGTTCTACGTGTTCCTACTCAAAGCATCAGCCACCACATTCGCATTTCCTAAGGTGTAAGAAATATTGAAGTCGTAGTCCTGAAGAAACACCATCCACCTTCAATGTCATGAGTTTAGGTCCCACTAGGAGAAGATATTAATCAAGCTTTTGTGATCTGTGAAAACCATGAAGCACTCCCCAATGAGGTAATGCCGCCGCAACTTTAGTGCAAAAACGATCACTGCAAGCTCCAGGTAATGGGTGGCATAATTACACTCATGAGGATGCAACTGTCTAGACCTGTAAGAGATTACCCCTTGTCATTGCATCAGAACACACCTAAGGCCTTATCCTGAAGCAACACACAACACCTCATAGGCTGCCCCTTCATCTGGCGACCTCAGCACTGGGGAAGTTACTAACTTCGCCTTCAGTTAGCTAAAGGCTACCTGGCACAACCCATTCCACACGAAATCCTGGTCCTTCTTGGTCAATGCTATCAAAGGTGCCGAAACTTGAGGGAATTTGGGCACGAACCTCTGATAGTAACCTACTAGTCCAAGGAAACTATGATCCTCTTCCATGTTCTTAGGTGCTTCCCAAGAAACAACTGCCTCGACCTTCGATGGGTCCAACTCTATTCCCTGATCAGACACCACGTGCCTAAGGAAGTGCACTTATCATGTCCAGAAATTAAACTTGGACAACTTCCCATCGATTTGGTGATTTCTGAGGACTTCTAAAATCGTTCCCAGTTGCTCAGCATGATCCTCTTCTGACCTTGAGTAGATCCGAATGTCGTCAATAAAAACAACTACGAACCGATCCCGGTATTCCCGGAAGACGGATTTCATGAGCCCCTTGAACACAGCTGGAGCTTTTGTAACGCTGAACATCATGACCACAAACTCAATGTTCCCATATCTATATCTGAAGGCAGTCTTCGAGATGTCACCCTCCTTCACCCTCAACAGGTGATATCCTGACCGCAGGTCAATTTTGGAGAACCACCCTGACACTTTTAACTGGTCAAAAAGGTCGTCTATCCTCATGAAAATGAAACGGTTCTTGACCATTACCTGATTCAGTCTCCGGTAGTCTATTCAAAGCCTAGGACCACCATCTGCCTTCATTATGAATAAGACTGGTGCACCCCAGGGTGACGCACTTCGTCGAACAAAACCATTCTTCATCATGTCGTCAATCTGAATCCGGAACTCCCGCAAATCTGATGGTTCTATCCGGTAAGGGGCCATCGAAATCGGACTGGCACTAGGTTGCAATTCTATCCCAATCTCAACATCATGTCGAGGGGGTAGAGTCACCACCTCCTCAAGGAAGATGTCTATAAAATCACTGATTATTATTAGGACTTCCACCATCTCTACATCCACCGACTCCACTGATAGTTCAGCTAAAATGAAAAGAGAGGATCCTCTCACATGTTTCTTTCCTGGCAACCCCGATTGCCGATGAAAGTTACACATCGGCCACCCAAATATGAATACACGACCCTTCCTCGGAATTTTTCAATGAAAAAACATACAGAGAACAGCCAGTCAATGCCTAGGGTGACATCGTAAGGTTGTATCTGCAACAGTAAAAGATCCCTGATAGACTGATGTGGCCCTATCATCAGTCTACACCCTCGAAAAAAATAGAACAATTCGGTCTGACCTCCGAATGGTGTGCTAAACACGAGGGAAACTGGAAGTCTCTCAGCATCTAAACCTAGAGCACGGGTCAGACTGGGTGCAACAAAGGAGTGTGAAGCTCCTCTATCAAAAAATTCATAGGCAATAGTACTATAAAATATTATCACACCTAAAATGACTTCTGGCCCTATTGGAACTGGTTCCTCCATGGTGTGCAACTCTCTACGCCCAGCTCCCATGCCTCTCGGCTGTCAGTCGCCTCCTCAACCACACCCTAGTCGAGGTCCCTAAGGGGCGTCCTGAGGTCAGCCTCCTCCTTCAACTCCTACCCTCGGAAGAGTGGAAGCTTGATTCCCCTACTGCTGCTGGTAAAAGGGTCTAGTAGGAAATTGATGCTGCTGAGGTGGGTGCTGAACCTGCCCACCCTCTCTGTATTGTACTCTGTCCGGGCACAGATTCAGAAGGTTCCCATAGATTCCACAGATGATGCATCTCGGCCCTGGGCCTCAAAAGAATGGTCGGGGGCCAAGAGATCAGAACTGGAACTACTGAGGCCTGCTTCTTGCTGGTCAAAACCAACAGGGTCCTGACGCTGGAGGCATGCTGCTGACGGCATTCCCCTTCGACGAGCCCAAATGGATTCCGTCTTGTGATACACCTCCTAGTGCATGCATACTCTCCACCACTTCAGACTTCTTCTAGACCTCCAAGTACATCGGTAGGGTGAAAGGAGTGACAACATACTAAAGAGAAGGTCAAAGTACCTCCTCCAAATGTCTCACCCGAGACTCCTCATCTAGAAAGTGGTCTGAAGAAAAGCGGAGGAGATCATTGAACTTGATCCCAAATTCTCTCATTGACATGCTCCCCAGCTGAAGGGAGAGCAGCTCCTACCACTTCGTAACCTTCATCGTGGAAGAGATGAATTCCACCTAGAACTCATTCTCAAAGTCATCCCATGTAACCTTAGTCTCTCTCTTCTCCCCAAGATAAAGCATCCACCACTAACGTGCTTCTCCGTGTATTTGGCTCACAACCAGAAGAACACAGTAATCCATCGGAGCCCGGATCCAGATGAAAACAATCAACAACTCCTCTAGCCTGCTCTCTATCTCCATTTCTGAAATGATGCCCTCGTACTTCCTGAGGGTCTGCCGCTGAAAGGCACGAAGCTTCCCTTGCCACTGATCATCTTCCTCTTCTCGGTCAGACCTCTGTGGATCAGCCAATTCAATCTCCTGGGCCTCGATCTCCCGCATTACTCATGGTCATCTCCCAGGTTCTATAGCTATAACATAAACAACGAATGCCTTAGCCCGAGTAGTGTAGAATATTGTTTTTAAATTTTCTTAGACTTCTCATTCATTTTAAATTTCAAAAATACCAATGAAACTCAAGAACACATGTCATTATGATGCATGTACCTTCA
Organism: Viscum album; assembly: GCA_963277665.1. Classification (NCBI taxonomy): domain Eukaryota; kingdom Viridiplantae; phylum Streptophyta; class Magnoliopsida; order Santalales; family Viscaceae; genus Viscum; species Viscum album. The sequence goes on along the minus strand of OY728151.1, from coordinate 1,441,596,870 downwards.
CTAGGTTCTCTACCTTGCAATGAGTACAACCTCACTTGGTAGTTTGGTAGGACAATAGTCCTTGCATCAGATTATGGGGGGGCCTAAAATCTTGTGTCCTATCTAGTCTTCCATGATCTAATTCACACACCAAGATCACCCAACATTGTTGCCCTACCATCCATTGCAATCCTCACTATGCCTAACTCCAGACCCCATCCTATCTCTCAACCTACCTCTGATACCATTCTGTCACGACCCGCCTTCACCATGATGAGGGAAGGGACAACAGATTTCTAGAACCTTCCTTCTTCATGTTGGAGGAGAGATAATGACCCTCAAGACTCGCCTTCAATTGGTCCCGGAGTGGTAACTAGCACCAAGGGTATATAATCATATGCAATATGGAAGGCATTACCCTTTTTCATTAATAGGATTAGGAGATAAGATAGTAAATCCCAACAACACCAAAACTAGGGGTGAAAGTAAAGCCAAAAGAAAACCATTCCCACATGCATGTTACAAAAGTAAATACCACAAAGTACAAGGAGAGTACAAAGATAAATTACAAAGGAAATTAAAAACATCAACTCCAACTATCCCAAAGTCCAATCTAGTATAGCTCCATACGATCCTTGAAGTCCTCCTAGAAACCTGAAATCAGTTTCATATACATAGGGTGAGCATACAAGTATACTCAGTAGGGAAAACCAAAGACTCTCGTGCACATGTGAGGAGGAATTCTAATGTCCCGTGAGAAAGAGAAAACCAAATCACCAAGCAAGGAAAACTATCCACCTAATCCTCACCAAGGAACACTCCCCAAGTAATGCAATTCATGTAATATATAGTAATAGCACATTAATAGTTGTGTACCCCGCGCCACTTTCCCATGGGTTATTGAAGACATTCTATGCATCGAACCAATCCCACCATTCTCACCGCAATACCACTGCCATACCCAACCCTCACACACATGGTCCACAACCACATATCCCGCCCAAAAACACATGGACTGTAATCAACACACGAAACCGTTCCTACAAACACCTAGGCCAGAAAAACTACTTCCAAGGCCGAAGACACCCGGACCTCATCCTGTTGATTCTTTTGAACAACCTGCACGCACACACCTAGGCCAACCAACATGACTACCCTTCCAGAAGAATCATGGGCTATAATGGACCTCAGGATGACACAACCTGCCCAAATATTCTTGGGATATTTGGGAAAGGGAGGAGAAAAGAAGTTAATAAGCAGCCACTCATAGATGTATTGGAAAAAACACCCTCCCCCATGAAATGGGGGTGTTCTAAACTAAGTGCTCAACTTGGGCGGGGCACGAATAATAAACACAGAAATACAGATATATGTATAGGTAACAAGCACTCATCCCAACCTAGGGGTTCCAAACCTAAACACAAACACCCTCTTTACTATTAATTCATAAAAGAACTGCACAACACTCACGGCCAAGTCACAACTCATTCCCAAAAACAATTCCCCATTTTATAGATTATTGTTTTCACATTCAAGTGATCCCATAAGGAGAATTATACAGTACTGGGAAACTAACTGGAATAACCACAAGCCAGGGAATGAGAAACATCCAAACAGCAATTTAAGCATTCACACCCGGTTCTCTTGTAATGTAACAACAACAAAGGGATCAGTGAGGTCCCTCAAAGTACTGGGACCAAACCAATCCTCGAGATTCAGCCCCACACAGCTTCAGATTCACAACCTACAATTCTACCACAACAAACTATCCCATCCCAATCCACATCACCCCATAAGCATCGAGAAGATCTAATAGACATGCAACCAAGAAAAAAACAAGGTAGTTTCAATACTTAAGTACGTCATTCACGAAGTTTTTTTTCTTTTTTGTTAACCGGGGTGATCACACAAGGATTGTTGTTCCCTAGACATTCATTTAATCGGTAGAGATTATGTAATTAACCAAGCTCCCATGTTGGAGTCATTCAATTATCACAGAAGACAAGGGTTCATTAGTGTGCGAGGAAAGAACACCAACGACCATGATTGTTAGTGAGCATGAGCCCATACAGTTCACAACATAAATAGTCAAGGGTAAAGAAAAAGAAGAAGAACATCGATCACACTCCCCCCTTCATTCATTAAAAGTCCATTTATTATCTTCATTAAAGTTTTGGTTCCATCCATCCCACAAAATTAGTAGGATACCCTCCTAGCATTATACTCAGTAAGGAGATGTAACACCCTGAGCTTCCATGATACACTTCTCTTTCAATAATTCAATTGCTTTCATTATACGCAAGTTCAAGATTCTAACACACCGAAACCAATCAAAGTAGCCGTTATGAATAGTAATACCTAATTTTTGAAATTTTATAAATTTTATCCTGCCAAATGGACTTCTTTTTTGGATTCGGCATATCGAAATTAGCCTATGTTGAATTTTTGGTATTTTTCTGAGAACATCCAATTTGTTTTGAATAGTGAAAAATACTAAAAAACAACTTTTTTAATCAAAATAATTTATAGTGATAAATTATACTATTGAATGGTTTTAAAGTATAATTAGAATATATTTTTACCATTTTATCCAATGGTGGTCATTATAATTAATTTCACTTTGAAATTGACCATAAACAATTGTCAATCTTTTGATATATATAGTTTCTTAAAAACATGCTATTTGTTGTGACACTGGGAATTAATTATAAAATTAATTAATGAAACATATATGTTTGGAATTTTGTGAAATAGAAATCATTTTTGAATTCGGAATATCAATTATATCTTAGGGTAAAATTTTGGCATTATTCTGAAAAACTTCAATTTTTTATGAATAGTGAAACCACTAAGTAGTAGTTAAAAAACTGATTTTTCTTTTAAATGAAACATTACCACTTCTGTGATTTGAATTTCAAAAATCCGACATACATGGTTTTCATTAGGAAGTAAAATGTGGATCAACGTGATTAAAATAATTTTTTGGTGAATAGTAACTTTTAAGTTTAATTAATCGTGATTAAAGGTAATTAGTGAAATTTAAGGTAAAAATGATATTATAAAAATATTAAAATACCTTTACACTTTTCCTACCCCTATTTGATGTTTCATGGCCGACCAAGAAAATACATGGGTCAACTTGGGGACCCCATGGAGCCACTTTGGTAGGGAAATGACATTAAAAACTTTTTATTTAATGTTAAAATAAAAATGTCACAAACATGAGTTGTTTTACTAAAACAATTTGTAAATGGGGTTACTGAAGTCATATGTTTTTCTATAAATATTCATTATAAATCTAAAAATATTTCCTACATCATGATATTTTTTTATAATTTTTAGACCTTAAATAAATTAAATTATTTATGACACCATGATGATGCAACGATTACCTCATTAATTAATGATTTAAATAAAATGAAAAGATAATGTAAAATCTAAGACTTAAACTTGTCAAAAACCTATTCTATGAGAATATTTAGAACCCTTATCACCTTAACCTCGAAATATATAAGTGTGGGACCTTTAGAATCCGAAAAGGCATTTCATAATAATGTAACATTTCAATCTTTCCAAGAGTGCCCCTTCTCTCCTCTTATAAAAGGCCCCCACCACTACCACCTTACCCACACTTTCAAAGCCTCTTGGATCGGCCAACCTCTGCCCAAATAATCTCCCAACTTCCTTCTCTTACTCCTAGAAGCCCCACTTTGGGTAGAATTCCTCCCAAGGAAGCCTTTGTCTCAAATCAAAAAATAGTTACCCGATTTTAAGGTAATGTGTTCTCTTGTGTTATTTTGTTTTAATTTGCTTATCCAACCCCCTAAACTCTTTTTATTCATTTCTTTTGTAACAACACCAGTATACTCAATATAATAGGAATTTTTTATATGAATTATTCGAGATACACTTACACACACCTACATCTAATCATTAAAGAACATACTGTTTCTGTGGATGGTGAATTTATGCCTCACGAAATGATGATTGTTCAACACTCATATAACACCTTCAAAGGTGGCCATTAAGATATCAATATATTTATATATATGATATATGATATTTTTATGTTTTACTTAAGGTTCTGTATTTTTCATTTATGGCATACCTATATTGTTTCCATTATGGGTAAACGCGATATTTTCATTTTAGGAAGTGCGGACTACCGCCCCCTCAAAGTGATTTGAATCGTTAATCCCATATGTGGGATGTATAAAGGATGGAGTAAATGATATTATATATGATATTATACTGGAATTATAAAATACCTTTATATCATTATGATTTCATTAAATACAAAATAGAAATGAAAGTAGCGTTCATGCGTACGTACGGCTTACCGTCTCCATGAACGGTGCATTTCATTTCTTACCTCTAAAAGTTATGGAATATTATAAATGCATGTGTATATTGGATATATATGAGATATATGATATCTATATCATTAATATAATTCTGGATATAATGGATATATCACCACATGAACAACTTGTAATTATAAGAAGTTTATTTTTGACTCAAGTACCAAAGATCGACAAAACGACCGTTATTAACTTAAATAATTACATAATGTTCATAACAAGGAAATAAGTGATATAAAACGAATAATGAACTTGAAAAAGTTTCTTAATAAGGTAGATATTAAATATTGTTTATTATTCAGGAAGTTAAAGAGCGGTCGAGTCAAGTCGGACATGAGGTAAGGGAACTTCTTAACCCAATTTCTGTTCTTTGGGTTCATCTCTTACTTTTAAATTATGTCCTGATATTATTATGTCCAATATGGTATTTGTACTTTCTTTATGTGTAATTATAGTGAATACACATAATAGATCTATTTTATTTAAAAAAATGGTCTTTGTATGGGACTTCATCTTAATCTCCTTTCATTGAGGCATATTTTGTTTTATACACAACCTTCTTTTATACGGTGTATAAACCCAGTTGACTTTTACTTTTATTCAAAATAAATCTTTTTATACGAAGTGTTTTTACTAAATGAAAAAAAGGAATGTTTTTCTTACGTATGCGGCGACAATGACTTCTCCTCCGCCGTGACCATTATCTGAGTTTCGTCTTCCTCTACTAGCCGTAACTTTTTTTTAAATGAAAAATAAATACCAAGTTTTAATTTTCTTTTATTTTGGTATTGAAAATGGTTTTGATAAGGTTTTTATTATATCAATGTGTTATATTGATATATGGTGATTGAAATGTGGAAATTTTATGATTCCTTTATGCACGTTTTATGTGATACGATTATGTTATGGTTTATGATATGTTTAAACCTGTTCATATGAGGAATGCATTGGGCATAATAAGTGACGGGTGGAGCCCGCTATAGCTTCTTGATGCATCGGTAGGTCTCATGAGACAAACTAGTGTCTTGGCACGAGGCCTTGACAAAATCTTATTTGGGGTCTTGGCACGAGGCCTTGACTACGTGGTTATGATAGTCCGGCATTATGCATTCCATCATTATGAAAGTGGTTATTGATATTGCATGGGATTATTCGACTAGTAGAATATCCATGTGAGTAAGTAAATGGAATTATTTAATTTTAAGTTTGCCATATTATGTTGAAGTTCAAGTTTAAAAGGCTTTTGTTTTAGTCGTACATTGCCTTAAATGTTTATGTTTATTTATGAAAGATTTCGCTATATTGTTTTCCTTACTGAACATCTGAGCTCAACCCTTTCAATGTTTGAGTTTTTCCAGGATGTGACAAAGTATTATAGGAATGACCTGCAGGGATAGTATTAAAAGGATATGAGTGTGGAAAATGGAGACTATGTTATTGTAGTTTTTCACTTTGTGATGTAATGTAACATTTATGAAAGTATCTAGTGTTTCCAAGGCTACTAAACTAATCGGTCTTTCGCGACTTGATCTTTTGTGATCATGCCAATGCTATGCAATAACGCACCGACTCTGGGTAGCTGGGGTCGGGGCGTTACAGTTGGTATCAGAGATAGTTTAGTACTAAACATGGAAGCTAGATTTAGATAAACTCTGATTAGAGCACATAGCCCGAAGATAGACATTGATGATTAGTATGGAAGAACTTCCTAGAATTTTGGTATTATAGAGATTTTGTGAGTTTTCTGAGAAATACATCCCTATCTGGATATGAGCAGGTGGATGTGGCTCTGGCACAGATGTACGTAGAGGTAAAACCCGAAAACACCTCTTTGAGATAGACTCGAACAGGAACTGGTGCATGAAAATGGGACTTGCTGCACTCTTGGTTATGACACTCCCGGGGGATATTATTAGGATAATTCTCATTTTCTTTACAAACCACTATGAAGGGTTATGAGTATATACTTCCTCAATGAAAACATTTCTTTTTATGATTATTGATTATATCCATAAATAGTTCAATTTATGTAAAGTGTTTTACAAGTATGTAATTATGTATTTTAATTAATAAAATAATCTAGTTTATGCCATTGTTTAGAAATGGCACCTAGTGGAAGGAATGGAAACCGTATCAATGCATGCACTCCGTGTAGCGATTTCCCTCCTCCACAAGATAATTATTATGGAGCTGGAGATACAACTGGTGCTGATCAACTTATTACCATACTTGGACAACTCACTCAGGTTATTCATAATAGCCTTACTCATATGAAGCACCCTGATCCGCAATGTGGATGATCTATGTTAGACCGCTTCATGGGGCAACAACCAACAACAATTAATGGAGGTAAAAATCCATTAGTAGCTGAGAAATGGATAAACTCCTTAGAGAAAATATTCCACGCCTTGGGGAGTAGTGAAAGGGAGAAGGTTGTCATGCTAGTCTACCGCCTCACTGGAGATGCCGATCAATGGTGGTCACTGATTCAAAACACAAAGTGAGATGAAAAAGTATCAAGTATGTAATTGAGGGAGTTTAAGGAAATTTTCTTAGAAAAATACTTTCCACATGACCATCAAGCAGATATGGAAAGACAATTTCTGAGTCTGAGGCAGAAGGAGGATGAGAATGTCGCAAATTATGAGTCTAACTTTACATGGTTAGCGAGGCATGTTGCAGATTATATACGTAACCCAAGAAGTAATATTGATCGTTTCATTGATGGGTTAAAACCATTTCTATGTCGATCATTAGTATCACAATCTTTCTCAACATATGAAGATATAGTCTCGTGTGCTATCAAGACAGAAAAAGAAACTCTCTAAGTCTTATGACAATAATGTAAAGCAAGAGAATAAGAGAACGGTGGAACAAGAGACAAATAAAGGGAAAAAGGGAAAGAAAGATTTTCCATTACGTGATAATTGTGGGAAGAATCACCCTGGTACTTGCCTAAAAGGAATGTGAGTTTGTTATAAATGTGGAGAAAAAGGTCACCAGGAGCGTGATTGCAAGGGAAAGAAAGAGGCTATCAATGTTGAATGCTACAATTGTAGGGAAATGGGGCATTATGAAAATGAATATCCTAAGAATCAAGGAAATGTACCTCCAAAAAAGACAAGGGATCAAGGCCAAGCTTATGCTGTTACTACAGATGAAGTTGAATAATTATTTTATTTGTGTTTTTGGACTCAAGAACTATATTATGGTTAGAAGAATAATGCGATATATCTAAGGATTGTACTGTAGTAATTGTTTTTTAAATTAAGGTTTTAATATGATGAAGGTAATCATATTTTTAGTATATGACAATAAGAGAAACATTACTTTGTTTGGGGAATCTGATGCTACAATTTATTTTGGAATTTATAGACCTTTTAGAGAATGTCTGGACAGAGGTATTTTGGATAACTATAAAGATTGGAATGGATTAAGTTGATCTTTGGATAGTATTGTTTAAGTTTAAAACATTTCTGAAGATTATTTTGGGAATATTATGATACTATAGTTTTAGGAAAAGGACATCCTTCAGGGTGGGGCATAACCCGTCGCGTTGGAAAAAGCTGTAGGAATTGAACCCACAACCATATTGTGACGGGCCTTTACTATCTACCACTATCCTACAGGAAGTCCCTGGTTATTACAAAATACTTTTCCTAATCTAAATGGTATGTGTTAATATTTGGAACCTTATACAATTAGGACAAATAGAATATTTTTGAGTTCTATTACCTTTTAGAGTGAATGATGGGTTTGTGGTAAAAATTTATTAAAGAATGAAAGTCTACATGACAAGTATGTATATTCCCTTACGTTCTTAGTAAATCTTCTAAATAAATTCCTCAACATTATAAAAGGTAACTTAAAACAAAAACGTTGCCGGTTAACTTTTCCAACTGGGGATTCAATGACCGTTTAGCCAATCACAAGTTTGTGATTTTCTTGTGCTTAACTTTCTCCTAATCCAACTTTCTACAACTCTCCATCAGACCTTGATGGTTTGTTTTTCTTCCATATAAATATTTTTATAGAATCCTAGTATGGGCTATCTCGGGTGACCTTTGTACTTATCTTTCTATCTTTTAAAGTTATATTTTTATTAACCTTATTTCCGATGTGGGTTTTCCACAATGGTATTTTCTATTTCCAACCTTTTATATTCAAAGAAAAAATTCAAATTGCGAGGATGTAATTTATTGAAGGAGGGTCGAATATAACACCCCAAGCTTCCACGATACGCTTCTCTTTAAATAATGCAATTTCTTTCATTATACGCAAGTTCGAGATTCTAACACACCGAAGCCAATCAAAGTTGCCGTTATGAATAGTAATACCTAATTTTTGAACTTTTATAAATTTTATATTGCCAAATGGACTTCATTTTTGGATTTGGCATATCAAAATTAGCCTATGTTGAATTTTTGGTATTTTTCTGAGAACTTCCAATTTGTTTTGAATAGTGAAAAATACTTAAAATCAACTTTTTTTAATCAAAATAATTTGTAGTGATAATTTATACTATTTAGTGGTTTTAAAGTATAATTAGAACATATTTTTACCATTTTATCCAATGGTGGTCATTATAATTAATTTCACTTAGAAATTGGACATAAACAATTGTCAATATTTTGATATATATTTTTTCTTAAAAACACGCTATTTATTGTGACACTAGGAATTAATTATAAAATTAATTAATGAAACTTATATGTTTGGAATTTTGTAAAATAGAAATCATTTTTGAATTTGTAATATCAATTATAGTTTAGGTTGAAATTTTGGCATTATTCTGAAAAACTTCAATTTTTGATCAATAGTGAAACCACTAAGTGGTAGTTAAAAAACCGATTATTCGTTTAAATGAAGCATTACCACTTCTGTGATTTTAATTTCAAAAATCCGACATACATGGTTGTCATTAAGAAGTAAAATGTGGTTCAATGGGATCAAAATAATTTTTTGGCGAATAGTAACTTTTAAGATTAATTAATCGCGATTAAAGGTAATTAGTGAAATTTAAGTTAAAAAATGATATTATAAAAATATGAAAATACCTTTACACTTGTCCTAACCCTATTGGATGTGTCATGGCCGACCAATAAAATCCATGGGTCAACTTGGGGACCCCATGGAGCCACATTGGTATAGAAATGACATTAAACACTTTTTATTTAATGTTAAAATAAAAATGACACAAACATGAGTTATTTTACTAAAACAATTTGTAAATGGGGTTACACAGGTCATATTTTTTACTATAAATATTAATTATAAAGATAATAATATTTCCTCCATCATGAAATTTTTTTTGTTAATTTTTATACATTAAATAAATTAAATTATTTATGACACAATGATAATGCAGCGATTACCTCATTAAATAATGATATAAATAAAATGAAAAGATAATCTAAAATCTAAGACTTAAACTTGTCAAAAACATATTGGATGAGTATATTTCAAACCCTTATCACCTTATCCTAGAAATATATAAGTGTGGGACCTTTAGAATCTGAAAAATCATTTCATAATAATGTAACATTTCAATCTTTCCAAGAGTGCCCCTTCTCTCCTCTTATAAAAGGCCCCCACCACTACCACCTTACTCACACTTTCAAAGCCTTTTGGCTTGTACAACCTCTGCACAAATACTCTCCCAACTTCCTTCTATTACTCCTAGAAGCCTCATGTTGGGGATAATTCTGCCCAAGGAAGCCTTTGGCTCAAATCAAAAAAGAGTTACCCTATTTTAAGGTAATGTGTTCTCTTATGTTATTTTGTTTTAATTTGCTTCTCCAGCCCCCTAAAATCTTTTTATTCATTTCATTTGTAACATCAACAGTATACTCAATATACTAGGATGTTGTTATAAGAATTATTCTAGCTACACATAGACACACCTACATCTAATGGTTAAAGAACATACTGTTTCTGTGGATGGCGAATTTCTGCCTCACGAAACGATGATTGTTCAACACTCATATAACACCTTCAAATGTGGCCATTAATATGTCACTATATTTATATATATGACATATAATATGTTTATGTTTTACTTAAGGTTTTGTATTTTTCATTTATGGCGTACCTTTATTGTTTCCATTATGGGTAAACACGATATTTTCATTTTAGGAAGCGCGGACAACCGCCCCCTCAAAGTGATTTGAATCGTTAATCCCACATGTGGGATGTATAAAGGATGGAGTAAATGATATTATATATGATATTATACTGGAATTATAACATAACTTTATATCATTATTATTTCATTAAATACAAAATAGAAATGAAAGTAGTGTTCATGCGTACGTACGGCTTACCGTCTCCATGAACGTTGCATTTCATTTCTTACCTCTAAATGTTATGAAATATTATAAATGAATGTATATAATGGATATATATGAGATATATGATATCTATATCATGAATATAATTCTGGATATAATGGATATATCACCACATGAACAACTTGTAATTATAAGAAGTTTATTTTTGACTCAAGTACCAAAGATCGACAAAACGACCGTTATTAACTTAAATAATTACATAATGTTCATAACATGGTAATAAGTGATATAAAAGGAATAATGAACTTCAAAAAGGTTCTTAAGAAGGTAGAGATTAACTCTAGTTTATTATTCAGGAGGTTAATGAGCGGTCGAGTCAAGTCGGACACGAGGTAAGGGAACTTCTTAACCCAATTTCTGTTCTTTGGGTTAATCTCATAATTTCAAATTATGTCATGATATTATTATGTACAATCTGGTATTTGTAATTTATTTATGTGTAATTATAGTGAATACACATAATAGATCTATTTTATTTAAAAAAATGATCTTTTTATGGGACTTTGTCTCAATCTCCTTTCATTGAGGCATATTTTGTTATGTACACAACCTTATTTTATACGGTGTATAAAATCCTTTGAATTTTAATTTTATTCAAAAGGAATCTTTTTATATGAAGTGTTTTTACGAAACGACAAAAACAAATGTTTTTCTTAAATATGCGGCAACAATGACTTCTCCTCCGCCGTGACCATTATTTGAGTTTCGGCTTCCTCTACAAGCCATAACTTTTTTTTGAATGAAAAATAAATACCAAGTTTTAATTTTCATTTATTTTGGTATTGAAAATGGTTTTGATATGGTTTTTATTATATCAATGTGTTGTATTGATATCTGGTGATTGAAACGTGGAAATGTTATGTTTCCTTTATGCACGTTTTATGTGATATGATTATGTTATGGTTTATGATATGCTTAAACTTTTTCAAATGAGGAATGAATTGGACTTAAAAATTGACGGGTGGAGCCTGCTATATCTCCTCGAGGCATCGGTAGGTCTCATGAGACAAACTAGTGTCTTGGCACGAGGCCTTGACAAAATCTTATTTGTGGTCTTTGCACGATGCCTTGACTACGTGGTTATGATAGTCTGGCATTATGCATTCCATCATTATAAAAGAGGTTATTGATATTGCATGGGATTATTCGAATAGTATAATATCCATGTGAGTAAGTAAATGGAATTATTTAATTTTACTTTTGCCATATTATGTTGAAGTTCATGTTTAAAAGGCTTTTGTTTTAGTCGTACATTGCCTTAAATGTTTATTTTTATTTATGAAATCTTCCACTATATTGTTATCCTTACTGAGCATATAAGCTCACCCCTTTCAATATTTTAATTTTTCCAGGATGTGATGAAGTATTATAGGAATGACCTGCAGGGATAGTCTGAAGGGGATATGAGTGTGGAAAATGGAGACTATGTTATTGTAGTTTTTCACTTTATGATGTAATGTAACATTTATGAAAGTATCTAGTGTTTCCAAGGATACTAAACTAATCGGTCTTTCGAGACTTGATCTTTTGTGATCATGCTAACGCTATTGAGTAATGCACCGACTTTGGTTAATTGGGGTCAGGGCGTTACAGGAGAGATGAAGGAAACCCCTACTTGGATGATCAAGGAATGAAGTTCTTCTCTAAGCGCCAAGAACGGGGGATGCACGACTTGCGGGGGAGGAATGTCAGGTACTCCATGGGTGAGCAGAAAAGCTTCGGCACGGGATCACCACTCACCTCGGGAAGGGGGAACACAAAACACACCAGGAATAAAGGAGAGGAAAAAGAGGAAAGAAGAAGATTAAAATCCCATGCGATATAAGAATGAGATCTGGTTGTCACAGGATATGGAATTTTGAATGTCTATAAGGTTAGATCGTGGTTTCACAACATAGTTTAGTGGTTACACATGACTGAATTAATTTTTATTTAATAATTCCCATCATAAATAGGTGGTAACAGCTGCGACATTTAAAGGTTTTTATATAAACATAGGGGCACACTATGCGGACACATAGCTTGGTCCATTGAGGGTCGACCCACTCTTAGGAATTTGAACATTGATTATGGTCTCTAAAGAAAACGGCCTTGAACCACTTCAACAAGGATTAAAAAGGCTAAAAGGGTGTTACGGGAGAACTGTAGGAGAAAAACCTAACAAGGTAGTGTGACACCGATCGCGTCGCACCGATCGTGCCACAAACCAATTGGTCGAACCGATCGGTGACACACCGATCATGGCACACCAATCGGGTGCACACCTATTGTGGTACACTGATTGGTTGCTTGCCAATCGGTCTCATACCAATCTGTCGCACGTTGATCGGTTGCACGCCGATTGAGCGTCCTACCAACGAGACGCCACCCTTAGGATCCAAATTTTGGAAAAGGGATTGACCATGCGTGTCTGGGCCATTACACTATGGTGGATTTCCTAGGTTTTAGTAGGAAAGCCTTCGTGGTGCATGTGGTGCAGATTGTGGAGCTTAGCCCAGGTGTCTGTGGGCAAGCCTTTGGAGAGAGATGCACAGGACGTATGTCGTTGGGGAAAAGTGGAAAACCAGTGGGCATGTAGTAGTGGGGTACCCATGATATTCTTTACTATATGATATATTCTTGTATGTGTTACTTGGTAAGAGTACCCATTTTGTGGTTGGGAACTTAGTATACCTGTTTAGGTGATGAGTTGGTTTCACTTATTGTTCACTGGGCTTTATCATAATTTATTTTCTTTTTCACGAGAGTCTTTGGAGAGGATCCTACTATGTATACTGTTATACTCACCCTCCGTATATATAAACTTTTTTTCAGGTCACTTGGAGCAGGTTGGAGATCAGGCTTGTTTCTACTAGCTTGGGGTTGCAGAAGATATTCGGGCTTGTGGTTGCAGCTGTTTTTACATTCTTTTGGGTACTAGTAGTTTTCCATTTCAGTTGTAGTACATTTTCATGACATTACATATGTGCACATGGGTTTTCTTTTATACTTCAGTTCTAAGTTGGGGTTGTTTGGTGTCTATATTATCTCTCTCTTCCGTATGTGTACTTTTAGAGGGTAATGCCTCCCATTTGTGTGTTACTATACCCTCGGTGCTAGTTGCCAACCCGGGGCCTTCTGGAGGCGGAACTCAGGGGTTATTATCTCCCTTCTCACATTGCCGGCCCAGGAGGTGTACACTTTGTGGGGAGGGGGTCGTGAGAGAGTGGTATCTGAGTTCTGGTTGAGGGATAGGATGGATTTTGGAGTTAGGCACATGTGGGGTTGCATGGGTTGGTTGGGAAACGGTGTCATTCATGTTCAGCAAGTGAGGTAAACACTGGAGACCGGGAGAGAAATGGGCGTTTAGGTCCCCCCCTATGATCTACTGCACAGACCTTTATGTTTACAATGGATACTAAACAATGTGATACTAGTTGCAGGGTAGAGACTTAGGAGAAGTTCATGCATCATTCTTCTTTGTGCCTATGGTTGAATGGGTAGGCCTTGGGATAGGCTAACCTAAAATGAATAATAGAAATTAATTAATTATTTATTGTTGAGTCTTCCATATTCCATGATTAGGAACTCTAATGGTTTTTATTTTACAGGTATGGCTCCAGGTCGACGTCCTCATCAGGTTTGCACAAAAAATGTCCAGCAGGATATTTTAGCAGGTCACCGCAGGGTAGAGGTCGTCGATGATGACACTTGGAGGAAGACACTATGAGAGTTTCAGTGCCAGAGTATGAATAAGTACGAGGGATTCATTTCAGATGTAGTCACGTAAGACTGGTTAGAGGAGGTCAATATCGACTTCAGATCGATTCGTGCTCAAAAGGAGCACTGGGTGTCCTTGGTTGTGACGATGCTACGTGGATCAGCAAGGAAGTGGTGGCTCTTATTCCTCGGGGATTGTGAGGAGTCATCGATCTCTTGGTAGGAGTTCCAAAAAAGTTTAGATTTGAGTTCATTTCCTCGATTACGAAGGAATCCAGTCACCAGGAGCTTCTTACCCTTCGACAGGGGAGCTCTAGTGTTCGAGATCTTGGAATCCATTTCAAAAACCTTTTACGATATGATTTGGACCTGTTACCTGATGAGGACGCCAGGGTGAGGCATTTTGAGGAGGCTTTAAGTCCAGAGATCCAGCGTCAGGTCACCCCATTTATGCTAAAGTCATATCATGAGGTGCTAGCGAGGGAAAAGGTTGTCGAGAGGACTTTGTCTAGGACCGGATCATCACGGGAGGGGAATCAGCATGAATCCTCAAAAAGCAGGGCTGTGGTCTGGGGTTCCCAGTTTTCAGGGCAGAAGGCTTTTCGTTCAGCCGGGGGTAGGCCCCAGCCCTTCACCTCTCGTTTCACTGGAGGAAAACTCTCTAAGGCCTATGGTAAGGAATCAGGCGCTTGTTTTTCTTGTGGTGGTCATGTTCATCAGTAGCGGGAGTGTCGGACCGTTCAGAACAGTCATCATGCACCAGGTGCTACACTCGAGGTTCATCTGTTGAGGCAGCTCCAGCCGTGGCAGTTGCAGCTAGTTTCACCAACTTTATATCACTCGAGGGTAGATAGAGCAGGCAGAGGACAACCCCATGATGCTCCTCATCCTCAGAGAGCATAGTGATGTTGTGGTGGTTGTCGTCATTAGGGTTAGAGAGGCCATGGAGACGGTTGTGGACAGCTTCATGCTCTAGCGTTGCCAGCTCCAGGTGAGCTAGATGTCTTTCGAGGTACCCTTTGCATGTTTTCAACCTTGTTGTATGCCTTGTTTGTCTCAGGAGCGACACAGTCATTCATATCACCAACCCATGTCCATGTTTTGGGACTTGAGGTAGAGAGGCTTCCAGTGCCCTTGGCATTGACTACGCCAGTTGGAGGTCGAGCTGACTTGTTTGAAGTATGTAGAGACATTTATCTAGTTTTGGGGAAACACCACTCTTGGGGATATTTCCAATGTTTTCGAATAAAACCATATGATATCATCTTCAGCATGGATTGGTTGTATTCGGTGCAGGCTATCGTGAATTGCTTCAAGAATAAGGTCATTTTCATTGATGCGGATGGAGATCAAGTGGTGTTTGTCAGTGAGCAAGACCCTCAGATGGGTACTAGGAACATTTCTTCCTTATCATCCATGGAGGCTGAGATGATGATGAGTTCTTCAGAGGTTCAGTAGTAGGCATTTCCTAGGGTCATAGAGGAGTACCCTTATGTCTTTATAGAAGAGGTTGTAGCCCTACCCCCTCACCGAGAGATCGAGTTTGGGATCGAGCTACAGGTAGGACCATATCCAAACTCTATGTCTCCATATAGGATGGACCCTTCTATGTTATGAGAGCTACGTATGTAGCTTGATGGTCTGTTGCAGTGCGGTTTTGTCCGTCCAAGTGTGTCACCATGTGGTGCACCAGGATTGTTTATGAAGAAGGACGATTGTTTCATGCGGTTTTGTGTCGATTATCGTTGCCTACACAAAGTGACAATAAAGAATCACTATCCTCTTCCATGGATTGATGATTTATTCGATCAACTGAAGGACATATGTTGGTTCTCAAAGATCGAGTTATGGTCAGGATATCATCAGATGCGTTTGAAGGATGAGGATGTTCCGAAGACTACTTTCTGTTGTCATCATGGGCCTTATAATTTCATTGTAATTTCATTCGGCGTGACGAATGCTCTAGCTATATTCATGGATTTTATGAATACTGTGTTCCATGAGTTCTCGGACAAGTTTGAGGTCGTTTTCATCGACGACTTCCTTGTGTACTCCACATCTGAAGAGGAGCATGTAGAGCATCTATGAGCCATTTTGGGAGTATTTCTCCAACAACAGCAATTTTCGAAGTTGGCGAAGTGTGAGTTTTGGGGTAAAGAAGTCCTTTTATTGGTACATGTTGTGTCCCAACAGGGATTACCTGTGGATCCATCGAAGATAGAAGCAGTTGAATCTTGGGCAGCCCCCAAGACAGTGTCAGAGGTGCGAAGTTTCCTTGGTCTCGTAGGCTACCACAGGAGGCTCGTAGACAATTTCTCACGGGTTGTGACTCCTCTAATAGATTTGACCAAAAAGGATCACACATTCATATAGACTGATTAGTTCCAGGCAGCCTTCGAGCATCTAAAGGAGATGTTAGTAAGTGCTTCAGTCCGTTGCCTTCCAGCTGAGGGAGTTCCGTTTGATGTTTTCTATGATGCTTCACATCTGAGGTTAGGTTGTGTTCTCATGCAGTAATGGTCTGTTGTTTCTTATGGGTCTCGGCAGTTGCGTCCCCATGAATTCAACTATGCCACCCATGATCTGAGTTGGAAGTTGTGGTGTTTTCTCAGAACTTGTGAAGACATTTCCTCATTGGTGAGCGCTTTGTGGTTTTCACCGATCATAAGAGTTTGAGGTATGTATTATCCCAATGTGACATGAACTTATAACAGTATCAGTGGATGGATTTATTGCAAGAATACGACTTTCAAATAACCTATACATCTGGAAAGGGGAATGTGGTAGCTGATGCGCTGACCCGAAAGTCACGTAGTGATGTTGTACGTGAATCTGGTGATTCATGGAGAGTACTGGAAGAACTATCATATTTGCATCATAATACGGAAGAAGTCGCTGGTAGAGGTGGCCTTTTCCAGTTTACGGTGTTGTCATCCCTGATGTATAAGGTGGAAGAGTCCCATTTGGGTGATCTAGATGTGGAGGATTGGATATACCATGTTTTTTTGTGGTGAGGCCACTGATGGTTTGTCAGAGGCTGAACAACACTAAGTGTTTTATCATGGAAAGATTTTTGATCCCTAGAATACACATGAGACAGTACTCTGAGAGTTCCATTGTTCACCCTTAGCGGTACAGCCTGGTGTGAAAAAGATTTACTAATCCCTGAGGAGTCAGTTTTGGTGGCATGGGCTGAAGCATACTGTTGCGGAGTTTGTGTCTCATTGTTTAGTTTTCTATAAGGTGAAGGGCGACCACCATGTTCCTTTTGGTCTTCTCCAGTCATTATAGATTCCTCAGTGGAAGTGGGAGGACATCTCAATGGTCTTTGTTACAAGTTTTCCTCTAGCTACTGGAGGATATGATGCTATTTGTGTGGTAGTGGATCATTTAACAAAATCGGCCCACTTCATAGCAATCAAGGAGTCGAGATCAGTGGATGTTTTGTCGAGTCAGTATCTATAGGAGGTGGTGAGACTTCATGGAGTCCATAGGAAGATAATTTCTAATCAGGATCCTCGTTTTACCTCCAGGGTGTGGAGAGGTCTCCAACATGCTTTTGGTTCTCAATTGTGCCTTAGCACTACTTTTCATTCCCAAACGGATGGTTAGACAAAGCAAACCATCTAGATTCCTAAAGACATGTTACGCTCTTGTGTTCTTGATTTTGGAGTTTCATGGATGAGGCACTTAACCTCGGTGGACTTCTATTACAATAATAGTTTTCACTACATCATTGGTATGGTGCCATTTAAAGCCTTGTATGGCCGACATTTCCGTTCTCCGTTGTGCTGTACTGGGGTCGGAGAGTCAGTAATTCTCATATAGGAACTAGTGCAGAATACTACAGAGATGGTTTAGGTGATTCGTGAGATGATGATGATAGCGCAAGATCGTAAGAAATATTATGCTGATCAAAGAAGGAGACCCTTAGAGTTTAATTTTGGGGATCATCTTTTTCTGAAGGTGACTCCTTTTCATGGGAATCGAAGGTTTTTTCATAGAAGTGAGCATTCTCCCCAGTTTGTTGGGCCTTTCAAGGTGTTAGATTGTGTTGGATCTGTGGCATATCGAGTATCACTTCCCCCTCAGATGAGTCGGATACATGATGTTTTCCATGTATCACAACTCCGTCTTTATCTTCATGAATACTCTCACAACGTCTATTAGGGATAGATCGATGTTGATGATGATGCAACCTTTGAGGAGTGACCTGTAGAGATCCAAGTCCATAGGGATAAGGAGTTGTGCAGGCATTCTATTCCATTGGTTCGTGTGTTATGTTGACACGGTGGATTGGAGGAGAGTACGTGGGAATGTGAGTCACTGATACGTGCTCTGTACCCAGAGTTGTTTGATGTTTAACTCTTTTCAAGTATCAATGTAATTGATGTTGTTATGAAACTTTCATGTTTTGGAGATGGCTTCCTTTGTTGCTTTTGTGTCTTGTTCTCTTTTGAGAGGTATCTCAACAGGTGGTGTTCAAACCCTGTTACGTTATCTCTTTTGGTGGGTTTTGAATTCTCAAGGATAAGAATGATTTGAGAGGTATCTAATGTAATGGCCCGGACCTCTCTAGTCCATTACATTGTGGAAATGTGGTGTTATATGTGTTCTGGGAGATCACGGTGACATGGGGGGTGCGTTTGGGTGGACCTTTTAAGGAATACAAAAGGGTTGTAGCTTTCGCACAAGTGGCGCACAGTTTGTTCTAATCATGTGGCCAAACCGTGGGTAGCTGGCTGTGATGGCAGTAGCTCCGGCATGGGAGGCACATGGTTTTTCTAAACTGTGCGGCCAAACAGTGCAAGATGGGTGGTCGAGGCAGTAGAGACCGCACGATTGGTGCACGGTTTGTCTAAACATGCGACCAAGCCATGCAGGCACATAAATTAGATCCTAAAATTTGGGATCTCAACCTTTTAGCCTATATCTTGCTCGTTTAAACCCATAAATGACCATAACTCAGGATTACCCTTTCTTAATGGTATGAGAACTTATCCCAAGCATTTTGGAGGCTATCTGAAGGCTTCTCTTGGCGAATCGAAGTCAGTTTCTTAAGGTATGTGGTCGTTCTTATTTGGTTGCGTAGATGTACTTAGATCTACTTCTTCTCTTCTCTCTATTTCTTAGATTTATTCCCATTAAGGGTAGATCAAAGTGTGTGGATTCCAAATATGACGAGATTTGGTCTCGGTTGTATTAGGAGAAGAGATCTAAGGTGGATCCTTGGTGAATTGGTCCGGTTTTCTTAGGCGTTCTTCGACCATTGTGGTTTTCATCAAAAAACTTTGAAGTAGGGGATTTGTTGCTTCTCTTTCTTTTACTTGAAACTATATTGTTAGCATGTTTAATACCATTGGATGAAAATGTAATTGACTTAATAAATATATTTGAATCGGATAAATAATTTATATCGATCATATGTTATTGTCTTTTGTTTTGCTAGATCGTGTGATACGTATGTTTGCTTTTCATAGTTTTTGTTCTTGATTGAAAGCAGTAAAGAACATAAACCAGGATTAATTGATAATTGGTTGGATAAATATAATGATGCATGAAAACAAATATGGTTCTTGTTGTAATTTGTTGTTAACCAAAGCGTGGTGTTTTTTACGTCGGTTATCAAATAACTGATGTAAAAAACAAGCTGTCTATGAATATTTTACGTCGGTTATAAAATAACCGACATATAAAAGCTGCATTTGAGGCCTTTTTGACGTCGGTTATATTATATCCGACACAGAAACTGTGATTTATGATGTGTTTTTTACGTCGGTTATAGAATAACGGACGTAGAAAACTAACACGCGGATTTTTTGACGTCGATTATAAAATACCCGTCGTAAAAAAGAGGTATCTAATTCATTTACAATGTCGGTTATTATAATAACTGGTGTTATAAATTTATTAAAAATAGTTTATAACATCGGTTATTAAATAACAGATGTTATAAAACATTTAATCAATTAACACGGCCTGTTGATTGTCATTTATGATTTTTTGATGGACAGTTCGGTGACTCATCTCTCCCATGCGGAAAACACTTATCGACTCTTCAATCTCGTTGCATTAAACTTGTTTTGCCATCATCGTTTATCCTCTTTACTCTCCTCGGATATATCATCTCAACTCGAAACACTTAGGTAATCCTCCCACAACTTTATTTTGTTCGTTTCATTTCCCAGATAGTATATATTTAGGTTTTTCTATTTTTTTGTTTAAACTAGGTAAGATTCTTCGATTTCGAACCCTCTTACATAATTTTTCCATCATCATGTTATTTTTTTCCACAGATCTTTTAGATCGACTTGAAAAATAGAGCATGTTAGACTAGAAAGAGATACAATTCATGGTCCTCAGGAAGCTACTGTACTTTTTTACTTTACTTTTAATTTTGAAAATTTTTCTTTGACTTTTTAAAACATTCCAACAGAACATTGGATTTTTCCACTGAAGTTACGATTCCCCTGAGGTTCCTTTGGTTATCTTCATAACTATATTGAAGGAACTTGAAATAAAAATTGTAAAAAGGTTTGATTTGCAGGACCCATAAATTCCAGCTGGATACTGAAATATTTCACAAGATTATGGAATATAAGACTGCCACCTAGAAATATTGTTTAGGAATTTAGTGATTGGATGGAACTTGGAATGATTTTCAAGAGGTCACCAGAATCTTATACACATAAAAAATTAACATATATGTTTTTCTAATTTGAATACCTCAAACACCACTACATTGGATTTTTGAAATTATTTTGGAAGATCATAACAATTCTATCCTAGATTGTTTCGAACCGTTGTCATATTCCTTGGGACCGAATTAAAAATCACTATTTCATTTAATGATTTTTTTAAACTCCCAAAAGAACGTGATCCCTCTTATAAAAATTGATGGTATTAAGGCAGGGACCAGTAGCTGACTGGGGATTCAATATTTTTTATCACTATAGTGGACTAGGGGCAGTCCAGGGTGTCCATGGAGGTGGGGGGGGGGGCAGTCTAGGGGTGTGTGTGTGTGTGGGTGGGGGTGTCGAAGGGGGTGGGGGAAGTCCAAGGGGGTGGGTGGGGGCTGTCCAAAGGGGTGGGGGCCTGTCTAGAGGGTTTGAGGGGTTATACGGGGGGTGGGGGCTGTCCAGAGGGTTGGGCGTGTCCAGGGGGTGTCCAAGGGGGTAGGTGTGGGGGTGGTGTCCAGGAGGGGTGGGGGTGCTGTCAAGAGGGGTAAGGGGTTGTCCAGGGGTGGGGGGCTATCCAGAGGTGTGTATAAGGGGGTTGGGGTGGGGGTGATGTCTATAGGGGTGGGGGGATGTACAGGGGTGGGGGGGGGGGGCTTTCTAGAGGGTTGGAGGCCATCCAGTTGGTCCAAGGGGGTAGGGGGTGGTGTCCAGGAGGGGTGGGGGGTGCTGTCTATAAGGTGGTGGGGTGATGTCTAGAGGGTTTGGGGGTTGTCCAGGGGTGTGTCCAAGGGGGTGGGTGGGTGGGGGAGGGGGCTATCCAAGGGGGTGGGGGTGTCCAAGGGGGTGTCCTAGGGGGTAGGGGGTGGGGGTGGTGTCTAGGAGGGGTGGGGGTGCTGTGGAGAGGGGTGGGGGCTGTCTAGGGGGGGGGGGATGCCTAGAGGGCTGGGGGTGTCTAGGGGGGTGTCCAAGGGGGTGGGTGGGGGGCTGTCCAAGGGGGTGGGGGCCTGTCTAGAGGGTTTGGGGGGTGTCCGGGGGGTGGGGGCTATCCAGAGGGTTGGGGGTGTCCAGGGGGGTGTCCAAGGGGGTGGGGGTGGGGGTGGTGTCTAGGAGGGGTGTGGGGTGCTATCTAGAGGGGTGGGGGCTGTTTTGGGGGTTGTCTTTACATTGTGATTCTATCCTTCTGAGTTTTTATTTTAAATTTGATTTGATTCTCAGGTTTACTCCATTTTATCCAATTTTCATTCAACCATTGTTTTCCCCATGGTTTTCATTGATTCAATGGAATTTAAAACTTTTATATCTAACTATATTTTATTTTTAAAATAATATTGAACTATATATTTTTAAATACACATAGATTTGTTTTATATTTCAAAATTTTTTTACAATCAAATTAAGATTTTTTTTCATATAAACATATATTTGTCTTATCTTAAAAATATAAATAATTTTGATTTTTGTTATAGGTAATAATGAGTCGAAGTTAGATTACGACACATTGAATGAGAAATGAATATGAAGAAGTTTTTGATGCCTTTTTTAAATTTTCTAAATGAAATGTTTCATGTAGGGACATTTTTTCTGTCCATAACTGAAATGTTTGAATATGAAAAATTATAAAAGTAGAGAGATAAAAGATCATCTGATTTATCATGGTTTTAATTTGAGTTACATCCCATGGATTTGGTATGGGGAAACTGGGCGGAATATCACTAATGATGATGATTCGCACGATGTTAACTCTGATGGAATTGAAGAAATGATTCGTGATATTGTAGCACAACAAATTGAGATAGAACCGATAGTTGCGTGTCTATATGGTGATGCAGAAAAACCATTATATCTTGGTTGTACAAATTTTACGGTTTTTTCGGGGGTGTTAAGATTGATTAACCTGATGGAGAAACATGGATTGAGTGAAATATGTTTTACAGATCTGTTACAATTGATGAAATACATTCTTGCAAAAGATAACGATCTTCCAGATTCACATTATAAGGCCATGAAAATATTATGCCTGATGGGATTGAGATATAATAAAATACATGCATGTCTGAATGACTGCATTATATATAGGAAGGAATATGAATTTCTGTTAGAGTGTCCTAAATGTGGGACATCACGGTATAAGGAGAAAGAAAAATCACAAGATGATGTAGAGATTACAAAGATCCCTTCAAAGTTATTTTTGTATCTTCCTATAATTCATCATTTCAAACGTTTATTTCCTAATTCAAATGATGCAAAGAGGTTAATATGGCATGCTGATGAGCGGGTATGTGATGGAAAAATACGTCATCCAGCTAATTTTCCACAATAGAAAAAAAATTAATGAGTAGTATTGTACATTTGGAAATGAAATTAGAAATATTAGACTAGGGTTATGCACAGATGGAATGAATCCATACCGAACCCTCAGTAGCACACATAGTTCATGGCCACTTTTATTGGTAATTTACAACTTCTCTCCGGAAGATTGTATGAATCGCAAATATGTCATGTTGAGTATAATGATCTCTGGTCCAAAGAAAACTGGAAATGATATTGATGTTTACTTGTCACCGTTGATTGATGATTTGAAATTATTATGGGATAAAGGTATTAGGGTGTATGATTCATATAAAATGGAATATTTTCAACTGCATGCAGTGCTTCTGTTCACTATAAATGACTTCCCTGCGTATGGAAATTTGTCTGGATACAGTTTTAAAGGGCATAAAGCATGTACAATTTGTGGACAACAGACGTCATATTGTGAATTGTATCATGGGAGGAAAACAGTGTACATGGGTCGTCAAATGTTTTTTCCTATGGATCACCCTTATAAAAGACTAAAAAAGGCATTCAATGGCTCACAAGTATTTGATACTGCTCTATAACCTTTATCCCCATATCTGTATTTCGAGAGACTGAAAAACCTTGATGAGACATTGGGAAAGGCATAGAAATCTGGTAATGATAGACATATTTGGAAGAAAAGGTCAATATTTTTTGAGCTACAATATTTGTGGTATCAGGAAGTTAAACATAATATTGATGTTATGCACACAGAGAAGAATATATGTGATTGTTTTATTAGAACATTGTTAGATATTAAATGAAAGAAAAAATATGGGTTGAATGCAAGATCATACTTACTATCAATGGGAATACGTTTGGAGTTAGCTCCCACTCTTAAAGGAAGAAGAACATTTCTTCCCCCGGCTTGTTATACATTATCAAAGAGGGAGAAAATTAGCTTTTTTCAGTGTCTTCGTGATATCAAAGTGCCTCAAGGTTATTCTTCGAATGTAAATAATTTTATCTCATTGAAGGACTTGATGTTGTTAGGTATGAAATAACATGATTGTCACGTCATGATGAAACAAATTCTACCAGTTGCATTGCGTGGAATATTGCCCATCTGTGTCAGAAAGACCATAATGAAGTTTTGTTATTTTTTCAATACAATTTGTAACAAGGCGATTGATGTGAATGCTTTAAACATTTGGGAAAAGGACCCAATTTTTATACTTTGTCAATTGGAAATGTATTTTCCTCCATCATTTTTTGATATAATGGTGGATATAATGATTCATCTGGTTCGAGAAATAAATCTTTTTGGACCTGTATATCTTCGTTGGATGTATCCTTTTGAAATGTATATGAAAATATTAAAGGGGTATGTTAAGAATCCATATAGACCTGAAGCCTCCATTATTGAAAAGCATATTTCTGATGAGGTAGCAGAGTTTTTTACGGGCTACTTGGCTACAGTGCATCACATAGGTTTTCCTCTATCACTCCATGAACAAGTTAATAATGAGGGAAAGGGGATTTGTGGCTTGAAAGTCAAATCATTGTCAGCTGAATAGATGTAGAAGTTAGAATCATATATCTTGAATAACATAGATGTTTCTCAACTGTATATCACATTTCATATTAATGAGTTGAAACAATGTCATCCAAAGAAGAAGGAAATGTGGATTTTGAATGAGCACAACAAAATTTTTTTATCACGGTTTAAAAAGACCTTGCTTGGTAGATCAGATGTATCAGATTCATTAAAATGGATAGTGGGTGCTCCATGTTTAACTATGATAACATGGTCCGGTTATGACATTAATGGCTATACATTTCATACGAAATCTCAGGACAACAGAATTGCAGTTCAGAATAGTGGTGTATTGGTGTTTTAAGAAGCAATACATTTTTCGAGTCCTAAGGACAAAAACCCAATTTCTGTATCAAGTGCATATTATGGAGGGATTGAAGACATATGGGAGGTTTATTACATTAAAATTAATATTATTATTTTTAAATATAAATGGTTTATCAGTAACAACAGTGTCAGACATGATGTTTTTGGAATGACACATGTTAATCTGAATAGATTGGAAGACTCAGCTGATTATTTTATAATTGAAACACATGCATAACAAATTTTCTATGTAGTAGATAAATTAGATATGCAGTGGGATGTTGTTTTACAATGGAAAAAACAATATGTTGTTGAGGATGAACTTGATGAAGATGCTGATTTATGGGAGATCCCTACTTCCATAGAAAGATTAACAGAACATAATGATGAGCATGTTGAAGACATGGTTTGTTCCATAAGGAACGATCACGACGAAGGAATTTGGGAAAACAATCCATTTGTACATTCCTAAAATTTCAGTTAACATAAGATTATTTCTTGTTTACATTTCTTTTTTTTCATAAAATGTCAGATATTGTAAGTTTTTTCTTTATTAAAACATGTATTAAAACAAAATAAGTATAAGTTTTTATATGTTTTAAGTTTTTTTAGTTTACGTTATCATGTTAACCATTACAAGAATTATATATCTATTATTTTTGTTCTGTGACAATTACATTACCATGTTTACCAGGTTTACCATGTTTACCATGTTTACCATGTTGAACATCTTGACTATCTTTATGATTGATTAACATGCTTACCATATTAACAATGTTTACTATTACGTAACTTAGTACACTATTCTATTTTATGATTATAGTAGTATTAAAATAATTTAATTTTTATATTTGTGAACTAATGTTTGTTTTTTTATTTGAAGGATAATGAAAGATCATTCAGTTGATCAACCACATGATTATGGAGATGACCATATTGGTCATACCTCTGGGGAGTAAAATTCACATGCTCTTATTACGACAATGAGTTCAATGGTTAGTAAATGTGGGTGCACACGTTTTCCAAAATTAGCACTTTCCCGTATGAAGGACTAGATGATATTTGTTGAGATTGATGATTATGATATTTCTAGAGGTCCAAATGCAAATTATTTTAAGTGTTTTGTATCAACTTAGGATAAGATCAATGTAAGCATTCTGTATGATGACTGGAGAGGTGTGGATAAAGAGATAATCTCTCTGTTGTGGGAAAAGAATTTGGTAAGATCTTTTTCTATTGTTTGACTATTCATTAAATTTTTCTGGTATGTATAATATGTTTAACCTTTTCTTTATCAGATGACATTTGATATTCCTGACACTGGAGGAGTCAGGACGAAATGCCTATCATTGGCTGCCAGGAGATGGAGGGACTTCAAGTCAACCCTCTCATCTAATTTCATTTATGGTAAGAGGAGTTATGACAATCCATGTCGTATATAACCTTTTATATATGAAGACACATGGAGACCATTTTTTGATAGTAGAAGAAAAGATTCATTTTTGGTAAGGGAAAGGTAAACTTTTATAAGCTTTATTATATAATTGATCTTATTAATGTTTTTTTAATGATTTCTTATTCTGAATTTACAGCAAACGAGGAATGCTCATCAGAAGATCCAATCTAAAAATGTATACCCTCGTAGTTTATCTCGGGGAGGGTATACATTTTTGGAAGAACAAACGATGGAAGAAAAATTTCAACAACTAAGAACTTAGCCTTAAAGCTTTGGAGAGGTGGCCCCTCCACTTGTAACACCCCGAGGTTTTATGAGATATATTCTTTTTAATTTTACTATTGTACACCAAGATTAGTTTGTACTATACGCAACACCGTATTAGCCCGCAGTATATGAAACACTATTCTTGGCAAGTGTTACACACAATTTCAAGTTAGTTTTGTAG
This sequence comes from Viscum album, assembly GCA_963277665.1. Lineage (NCBI taxonomy): Eukaryota > Viridiplantae > Streptophyta > Magnoliopsida > Santalales > Viscaceae > Viscum > Viscum album. Next base: position 1,441,569,717 of record OY728151.1, on the reverse strand, counting down.
AAATTATTCTACGCAACATTAAGTATAGATTTTGTTTAATGCATTAATGAAATAAGTTTTGATTATGTTATACACAACACCAAATGGATCTTTCACTACACGCAGCCCTAACTTGGCTTGCATAACACACAATCAAGACCTTCTTCAATAGCATGTGTAGTACGCAATACCGAGTTTCACTAAACGAGATATTATTATAATATTACTATGAACTAGCCATTATGAATAGTAACACCCACTTTTTGGAATTTAATATATTTTATATTTCAAAATGGACTTCTTTTTTGGATTCAGAATATTGAAATTAGCCTTGGGTGAATTTTTGGTATTTTTCTTAAAACATTCAATTTTTGATGAATAGTGAAAACACTGGGTTACTATTTAAAAACAGACTTTTTATTTATATAATTATTTATTTTATTTAAAATATTTAGGTCAAAATTGATACATAATACCTATATAAGTTCAATGAAATTCATTGGAGTCATTTTATAAAAAATTTTGATATTTAAAAATTTTATTGATCTTTTCACCGTCTTTTACCCACCTCCTATGAGAATTTGAAAATTCACATAAAACATAATTTTACCGCTTCTGTGAGTGGAATTTCGAAAATCCAAGAGAGAAAACTAATATGAAAGACTAAAATGTCTTTCAATGAGATGAAAATAATTTTTGGTGAATGGTATCTTTTTACTTTTTTTACCACGATTAAAAGTAAATAGGGTAATTAAGGGTAAAAATGATATTATTATTACCCTAACACATGTCCTAATTCTATTATATAAGTGTAATTCGACCAAAAACAACCTTGGAAATAAAATACGACCATTTAGGACCACATGGATTAGATTAGGACATTTAATATTATTTTATTTAAATAATAGTTAAAATAGTTAAAAACAAAGATTAATAACTAAAACATTTTTAATATAGGGTTATACAAAAGATAAATTCGACTATAAATATTAATTATAAATATAAAAAAACTCTCTACATAATGATAATTTATTTATGATTTTTAGACATTAAATATTTTAATTTATTTATGACACAATGATGATGCAGCAATTATCTTATTAATGAAATATTGACATAATTGATGTTATAAATACCCAAATAAATGTAATTTGAGACTTTTTATGAATTAATTTTCTAGGTTAATATGACATGTTAGAATTGATTTAATTAACTTTTTTCGAACTAATCATGCTGTTATGATTTACACAAAAATCAATTACCAAATAGTTTCAAAATTGACATAAAATATTTTTTAAAACAAATATTATATTATTATGTTTTATATTATTCCTAAAAATCTAAGGTTAGGCCAAATGACTTAGATAAGGTTATATATATTAGTAACAAAAAACTTGGGGTTCTTTTGGCTTGTTATAGTATGTTTATTAACCATATAGTGTAAGAAAACAAGAAGACACGGTAAAAGTAAAATTATTTAACATAAAGTTAAATCTAAATGATAATGTTAAAATAGAAACCTATAATTTTCTAAATTCTATTGGAAGAGAGGTTTTAGACCCATACCCACCTTAGCTTTGAAATAAATCAATTTGGAGCTATTAAAAACCGAATATGACTTTATAATAAAATAATATTTTAAGTTTTCCTAAGGTGCCCCTCTCCTCTCTTATAAAAGGGCACCTCCTCCCTCGCTTCCTCACACCACATTGAGCCTTCATGCTCGGCAAACCCCTGAAAAGTTCTATTATCCACTTCCCTAGAAACATCCTAGAGGTCCTGGTCTTCTTCTAAGAATATCTTTAGTGCCCTAAGTGGAGGTTAAGAAGAGGCGCTTCAAAAAAGAGGTAATGTCTGTTACCGATTCGTTCAAATTTATTTCTTCTTATACATCTTATTATTTAGTTGTTTCATTATGAAGTAATAAAATCAGTATCACTCATATAATGATATGTTATTATATGTATGAAACAACCCTATTTCACCATTTATCCATCCTACGGAAAATGAAATCATTGCATGTGTGTACGTACGGAATACCATCTCCAGGCCGTGGTGTAATCTGTTTTTCCACCACCACCTTACATGGATAGGTATAATGGTGTAAAGAATAACTATATATGGATACTATAACATCCAAATGATTATGAGATATTATATCATCCACTCCAATTCCATTCAAAAATTATGGGAATGATATCCTCGCTTGTGTCTACGTATGGATTACCGTCTCCATGACGTGATGAAGATTCAATCTCCATGTTAACCATTAAAGAATGATTATAAATTATATATAATGAGTAATAATGAAACATATGACATAATAATAATACTGTATTTATGTATATATATACGTGTGTCATCTACTTAATTCCATTCAATTCAATAAGGAAACAAAAACAGCGTTCATGTGTATGTACGGCCTACCATCTCAATGAACGGTGTATTTCATTGCAATTATCGATCTATTATATATATGTAAAGACCTGTAAATTTCATGGGAATTTTTTTCTTAATTTATTTAGAATTTTTTGAGACTTGGGCTTCTGACGGCACCTGATTCCGAGGCCCGGTGTGCCCGGAATAAAGTTCTGAAGTTTAGCTCAGGTACGTTCACTGAACGAACGAGCGGGTTTTTCTAAATTTTGAACCATTGCTCGGAATAGAAATTTGAGGGCACTGATGGAACCGCAACACCGATAATTTCTTAAGAAGTCCTTTTCCAAAGTTGCGTTTTCTCGGGGGGGGGGAGTTGTTTAAAATTTGAGGTGTATGTGAAGAATAAAATAAAATTTGTAATCCAATTGTATTTTTCTTCTATGTAGATTATCCTTTGTGTGGAAGTTGGGTTGGTAACTTCCCTTGGGATAATAAATGAGATGTGGGGCCCAGACGAGTCCCCACCTTTTCACATTCCCCATAACCCCTTGAAACTCCTCCTTAATGTTGTGACTTTACCTCTTCTCTTTTAATGAATGCCAACACACTCTCTTATCAATTAATTGAACACATTAATTAATTGAATTAGTTTTGAATTTTAAAAGTGTTGGCATGTGTTAATAAATTAAGAAAAAGCCTTAATTTATTTTGGTTGATGGGTTGTGTGGGGAAATGAGGAGATAGAACTCGTCTTCTTTATTGGAGAATGCGAAGAACGTGAAGAACCCGACGAAGATCACCATCACCGCAAGGAGTGAATGACGTGTTGTTCTTCTTCCCTCTCCGCAGCCGGTGACAGATGCCTTCATCGAAGAATGATGAAGCGCTGTATCCTTCATCGGGAGAACGCTGACGATGCTTACGGAGCCTCGATCCGCGACACCGTCTTCTGTGATGAAGTCTTCCCCGATGTCGTCTTCCGCGATGTCATTTCCCCGCGACGATCGTCGTTTGACGAATTCATCGAAGTAGGGGTTTGGTTTTGTTCGTGAATAAATTCCTTGTGTTCTGTGTTTAATTTTTAGGGTGCCTGTTATCAATTTAACGGGAGGAGTACGGACCGCCTGAACACGACCGATCCTCCTCCCCCTTTGATGTGTGTTCGTTGCGGCTCAAACAAAGGCAGCGCGGTGCAACGACACCGCGCGAAAACAAGAAGGAATGTGACGAAGGAGCGTGCCGCCATCGTGTCACACCATTGAGGCCGAACAATCTGCAACACCATCACGCCGCTCCGGTCGGACAAGGCCGCAGCTCGAAGCCACAGCGGTGCAAGGCAGGGCAGCCAGAACCACCGGCCGCCGACACCTCAGGAGGGCGGGACCGCGGCGGTCCTGCGGTGGCAGCACCGGTCGGCCGGACCGGGCCAACCGTTTTAGTGGGAGACCAGGGGTCATAACCCCTGGCTGGAAAGAAGAGCGGCCCCCATGTGGTGGGCTGCAGTTTGTCAATCAGGGGGACAGTGCCCCCCCCCCCCTTTCTGCGAGAGCTCGGTCGAGCCATGCTGTCAGGCCACGCGGGTCGCGCCCGCCAAGGCGGGGTCGGGCCGTGCCGGCGGGGCCGGGCAGTGCCCACCGGCCTGGGCCATGCCCTATTGGGCCGGACCCGGACCCAGGTCGGGACGACCCAAGGGGGGTATCGAGCCGGGTCGGACCGGGCCCGAACCCCCTAACCTTAGGAAGTTTCGTTCAAATTCCCATAACATGGGCTACGGACCTCCGATTTACATAACGTTAGTTGAGATGCGATCATTGGATCGCGATGTTCATTTCGGTATATTACACGCAAGGTTTCAGAGAACATTGTGTACGGCCGGGTTGGTTCAAACACGAATCCAATCGATCCCTCAGAGTGGAAACACTTATTACTTGAGTTCCGGACGTCCGATTGATGTGCTGTTGACTTTGTTGGATTCCTCTTGATTAGACGGAACTTTTGGCATGATTTACCTGAGGTTTGGATGCTGTTGGAGTAAGGCTGGGTTGGATTGTACCTGAAATCCAACCGGGCCCCTAGAACAGAAAAGCTGATAACTTTCAGACCAGACGTCTGTTTGACGAACTGTCAGTGGCATTGGTGATCACGTTGAGAAAATGTCCCTGTGAGTATACCCTATAAGAGTTCAGGGTATAGTTGAGATGCGGCCGTGTTGGTTCGCACACGAAACCAACTGGGCCCATGGGGTGAAAAAGCTAATAACTCATAGACCGAGCATCCGATTGACGCATCGTCTGTTGCGTTGAGACCCCCATGATGACGAGGTCCTTTGAGATACTTCTTCGTGGGACTTTGTGATACTTGTAGTATCGAACTGTAGCTCCTGGAACGGACCCTCCCGGAGAGGAGCGTACGGAGTACGGAGACCGTGTAACTGGCTGAGACCTGACGACTATTTGACCGACTCGACTTGGAGTGACTCGACCAGCCCAGCGGAAGGAGCACTACTATGTTTGGGTGCAGACCCATGGTGGATGGTGGACCTGGTAGCAGGCAGCAGACCTGCAGTACTCGACATGAGGAGTACCTTTGTAGGCTCTAAGGGGGAGCACTACAGTGCGAGGTGGCAGAACCATGGCGGAGGAGCACTACTTTGTGAGGTGGCAGACCCACGGTACTTGAAAATAGGAGTACCTCATCAGTCTAAGGTTAGTGAGAAGTACCTCAGTGTCGTGACAGGATCACATTACTCGTCAGAGATGGGGCTCTTCAGTATTTATGATTTCGATAGTGAAAATCCTGGTTTGAGATGAGTCTATGACTTTTGTGTTTACCTCATGATTGATATGGGCCACTTGATAACTTAGGTATATGTATAGGCATATACCTAGGTAGTGGTTATCCGTTGATATCATAACCTTTGTGTTTCCTCATGATTGAGATGGGTTACATGATAACTTAGGTATAAGTATGGGCTTATACCTAAGTAAGGGTTATCCGTTGAGATCCTTCATTGTGGTTATCCTTGTTGGATTTAGTGAGACATTGAGGATCTCGGGGTCCCTAATGAGTATCGTATATTCACACCTACACAGGATATGCCCGCACCTCGTTGTGTTGGTTGCAGACAACGGGCAGCGCTGACAGAGGCTGAGTGTTCGAGGTCTAGACGGTACCCGGAGGTGGACCTCACGACATGTCAGTATCCGGAGGTGGACTTCACGATGAGACGATACTCGGAGGAGGCTGATGGGAAAGAGCGTTGTGGAGGCTATCTATAACTACCCTCCAGGTTGGATCCGTGGCGGATGATCCAAGAGCTTCACTATCTATACCTACCCTTCAAGTAGGATCTGAGGTGGATGACCCAGGAGCTGCTTCTATTTTTCTTCCAGTTGTTCATCATTCCTATTGTACTTTCATTCAGTTGTAGTTGTACTTCAGTTGGGTTTTGTATTCTGGCCCACTTATTTTTCAGCACTTTCTTTTGTAATTAGTGTATTACTTTCTCTTGTACTCTGTGATGTTTGTTTACTTTTATAAAGGAAATGCCTTCCCAGTTATCGGTATTTACACCTTTAGTGCTAGTCGCCCACCCCTGGCCTATGGAAGGCGGGCTTGGGGTAGTGACAACATAGTCCCCGAGGATGGTTCGTGACAAATTGGTATCAGAGGAGTCAGTTCTACCGCAGAACTTAGGACTCTGATATTTTCATTCTTTGAAGCAATAGTGTTAAGGGTACTAAGTGTGGATTTCAGTTCAGGGAGTCCAGTGTTGGTGCGGTGGCCGACGTATCCGTACACAAGGACCCTGACTACGGATTTCTGACTTAGTGCACGAAAACACTGATTGCATATGTGTTTCAAAATATTTCTTTAAGTCAGCTCAAACCAAGTCAGCTCACAAGGTTTAAATCGTTTGACCATGTCGCTTCTGTTCAGGATGTCTCCACACAGTCAGTCAGTTGGAGTTTCCGAGAGAGTACTCGATGACGGCAAACCAAGCGTCGAGGCTCTAGTGTAGGGCTCTTTTTACCATGTAGGCACCCTTGGGAGGTGTGCTAGTAGCACCACCACCTATTGTACAGCATATGCCACTAGAAATACTAGAGAACTGTGCACGCTGGTAGAGCGCGTTGCATGAGTTCCAACAGTAGCGACCTCTGAGGTTACGAGGCGAAGTAGATTCCCATACAGCATAGCACTGGCTTGAGGCGATTTCTAGAGTTTTCCACATATCTGAGACATCAGTAGAGTGGATGGTGGACATGGATACTAGTGTTTTCTAGTGAATGACCATGAGGATGGTCCGCATAGTGATGAGGCTTGTGTATGTGGACCAATGCCTGAGATAATGCCTTTGAGTAGTGTTCCAACTATATATCACTACCTATTGTTCAGCAGTTACAACTGGCGGTACCGGTATGTGACACATGTAGACTTACTGCCTTACACGTGTTCCAACATCAGATACACTCAAGTTCCAAGGTGAGCCCGACTCAAAGATAGTTGAGGACTGGCTTGTGGAGGTGGCTAAGAGTTTTCTAGAGCTTATACAGCTTTGGCAGGATGACATGTCAGTAGTTGAGAATTCATTGGGGTGTACCAAACCATTCCTCGTAATCGATGAATGCGATGTGATCAGTGCTTTAGATCTCAGACATCCGAGCCAGCACCTTTTCTATATGCATTCCTACTTAGGCTAGGGTGCTAGAAAGAACCTTTGTGGTTGAGAATTCTTTTGATAAATGGATGCAGTTAGTTAAGGTTAGTAGTGGGAAAGCTGGAAACTGGCGCCAGTCTTAGAGACTTGGGCGTGTACAATGTTTCAAGTAGAGGAAGTAAAAAGGATAGATGAATCTGCAAGGCGGCATACATGGAAGCAGAGCTATGATAGCAGCATGGGGTGGTGAAGATTTTGACATGTTGCAACCACCCGCCATTGTAATTCCCACTAGGCTCAGGGAGCTGGGGGTGGGGGAATGAGTAACTTCATGCAGTCAAGGAGTGCGACCGAAAGGCTCTAAGGATGATTCTAAGTACAGATTGTGTCTTCTACTAGATGTTGTAGCAAAAAGACATTGATATGAATCATTCCTTCTTTCCACAACTCATGTCCCTGGCCTGGAATTTCTGATAAGTCGTAGACTTTACCCTCACGTCTGGGGATACCTTTGGGAGGAGACTCGATAATCACACATACACTGACATTGTGATCTGACCCACGAGGCGAGAGATTCGGTTGGAATCTCCTGGTGGAAGCGTTGAGGCCTTACGTTGTTGGTCTGAGTATGGATTGGATCCACAGTTCATACACGGATTGACTGTATTAGGACAAAAGGTTATGGTTTATCTACAATGTTCGGATGGGGTTTTCCGTGGTCGGTGAAAAGGAAAACCCAGGTAGCACAGGATGGAATCATGCATAAGAGGGTGCATTCGACCACTCAGGAGATGGCCAAACATTCCTTTATTCTAGGATTCTCCAGAGTTGCGGCACCACTTCTAGCAGAGCTGAAAGGAGGCCTCTAGAGTTCGAGGATTACGACCACGTCCTTGTACGGGTCTCACCTCGACGAGGTTTACAGAGATGTAGCTGAGGCGGCGAGATATCTCTGAGGTTCAACAGACCTTTCTAGCTCCTCAGTAAGGTAGGTAAGGTGGTTTACCGATTGACCATTGCACCTCAGTTGCACCGGGTGCACGACGTCATCCCCATATCTCAGCTAAGGAGATATGTGCATTACCCTCCACACATCGTCGACCACATGGAGTTGGATGTCGATGATGGGGCGACATTCATAGTGTTTCTAGTAGAGAACGAGGATAAAAAGGAGTAGGTCCTACGTGGACTGTCGATTCCTCAGGTGCACTTTCACTAGAAGCTCAGGAACCTCCAGGAGAGCACATGGGAGTGGCAGGCTTAGTTGCGTGCTCAGTACCACTTTTGTTTCCCTAGTTTTTGTTATAGAATTATGGGGACGTATAGCCCGGAGGTGGGAGTAATGTAAAGTCCTAGAAATTTCAAGGAAATTTTTTTCATAATTTGTTTGTAATTTTACAAGACTGCGGCTTCTGCCGGCACCTGATTCTGAGGCCCGGTGTGCCCGAAATCATGTTCCGATGTTTAGCTTGGGTACGTTCAGTGAACGAATGAGTATGTTTTTTTAACTTTTGAACCGGTGCTCGGAATCAAATTCTGAGGGCACCGATGGAACCACAACACCGGTAATTTCCTAAGAAAACCATTTCCAAAGGTGTGTTTTCTCGTGAGGGGTTGTTTAAAATTTGTGTTGTAAGTGAAGAATAAAATAAAATTGGTAATCCAATTTTATTTTTCTTCTAAGTAGATTATCCTTTGTGTGGAATTTTGGTTGGTAACTTACCTTGGGAGAATAAAGGAGACGTGAGGCCCACACGAGCCCCCACCTTTTCACATTCCCCATAGCCCCTTGAAACTCCTCCTTAATGTTGTGACTTTAGATCGTCTCTTTTAATGAATGCCAACACACTCTCTATTCAATTAATTGAACACATTAATTAATTGAATTAGTTTTGAATTTTAAAAGTGTTGGCATGTGTGAATAAATTAACACAAAGTCTTCATTTATTTTGGTTGATGGGTTGTGTGGGGAATTGAGGAGATATAACTCATCTTCTTCATTGAAGAACGTGAAGAACGTCAAGTACTAGACGAAGAATGCCATAACCCCAAAGTGTGGATGACGTTACGTTCTTCTTCCCTCTCCGCAGTCATTGAGAGACGCCTTCGTCGAATAATGACGACGTGCCACATCCTTCATCGGGCGAACACCAACGACGCTTAGGGAACCTCGATCCGCGACGCCGTCTTCCAGGACGCTGTCTTCCGCGATGCCATATTTCACGACCTCCTTTCCCCGCGATGACCCTCGTTTGATGACCTCATAGAAGTAGGGGTTTGGTTCTGTTCGTGAAAAATTTCCTTGCGTTCTTCGTTTATTTTTCCGGCCGCCTGTTATCAATTTAACGGGAGGAGGTCGGACCACCCAAACACGGCCGATACTCCTCCCCCTTTGATGTGTGTCTGTTGCGGCTCGAACAAAGGTGGTGGGGTGCAACGGAACCGCGCAAAAACAAGAAGGAATGTGACGAAGGAGAGCGGCACCGTCGCACCGTGCCATTGAGGCCGAACAAGCCGTGACTCCATCACGCCGCGCCGGAGAACCGCGAAGAGGCCGCAGCCGGAGCGGGGTCGCGACAGATGGGCGCGACACCGTCACGTCGCGCCGAACGGACAAGGTCGCGTCTCAAAGCCGCAACGGTGCAAGGCAGGGTAGCCGGAACCGCCAGCCACCGACACCTCAGGAGGGCGGAACCGCGATGGTCCCGTGACGGCAGCACCGGGCGGCCGGACCGGGTCGGCCGTTTTAGGGGGAGACAGGGGGTCATAACCCCTGGCTGGAAAGAAGAGGGGCCCCCACGTGGGGGGGGGGGCACAGTTTGTCAATCAGAGGGGCAGTGCCCCCCCCCCCCTTTCTGCGGGAGCTCGGCCGAGCCGAGCTGTCAGACCACGTGGGTAGGGCCGCGCCCACCAGGCCGGTCTTGGACTCGGGTAGGGAAGACCCGGTTCGGCCCGACCCAGGGGGGTATCGGGCCGGGTCAGACCGGGCCCGAACTCCCTATTCTTGGTCTGTTTTGTTCAAACGCCCATAAAATGGGTTACAAACCTCCGATCGACACACCATCAGTTGTGATGTGATCCTTGGATCGAGGCGGTCGTTTCGGTATATTACACTCAATGTTTCGGAGAACATTTTGTACGTCCGGGTTGGTTCGAACATGAGACCAACCGGGCCCTCAGAGCGGAAACACTTATAACATGATCTCCAAACGTTTTATTGACATGCGGTCAACTTTTTTGGGTTCCTCTTGATGAGATGGAACATTTGGAATACTTCACCTGAGGTTTGGATGTAGATGGAGTAAGTTCGGGTTGGATTGTACCTGAAATCCAACCGGGCCCCTAGAACAGAAGAGCTGATAACTTTCAGACCGGACGTCCGTTTGATGAACCGTCAGTGGCGTTGGTGATCATGTTGAGAAACGGACCCTATGAGTATACCCTATGAGAGTTTGGGGTATAGTTGAGATACGGCCGGGTTGGTTCGCACACAAAACCAACCGGGCCCCTGGGACGGAAAGGATAATAACTCACAGACCGGGCGTCTGATTGATGCGCTGTCTGTTGTGTTGAGACCCCCATGACGAGTCGGTCCTTTGAGATACTTCTTCGTGTGAATTTTTGATACATGTAGTATCGACCTGTAGCTTGTAGAGAAGACCCTCCTAGAGACGAGCGTACGGAGTATGGAGACAGTGTAACTGGCAGAGACCTGACGACTGCTTGAACGAATCGACTTGGAGTGAGTCGACCAGCCCAGTGGACGGAGCACTACTGTGTTTGGGTGTAGACCCACGACGGACGGAGCACCTGGTAGCAGGCAGAAGAGACGCGGTACTCGACAGGAGGAGTACCTCTGTAGGCCATGAGGGGGATCACTACTGTGTGAGGTGGCAGACCCATGGCGGAGGAGCACTACTTTGTGAGGTGGAAGACCCGCGATACTAGACCGGAGGATTACCTCAACAGTCTGAGGTTAGTGAGCAGTACCTCAGAGTCGTGACATGATCACTGTACTTTTCAGAGACGGGGCTCTTCAGCAGTTACAGTTTCAATAATGAAAATCTCGGTTTGAGCTGAGTCTATGACCTTTGTGTTTACCTCATGATTGAGATGGGTCACATGATAACATATTTATATGTATGGGCATATACCTAGGTAGTGGTTATTCATTGATATCATAGACTTTGTGTTTCCTCATTATTGAGATGGTTTACTTGATAACATAGGTATAAGTATGGGCTTATACCTATGTAAGGGTTATCCGTTGAGATCCTTCTTTGTGGTTATCCTTGTTGGATTTAGTGAGACCCTGTGGGTCTTGGGGTCCCTAATGAGTATCGTATACTCACCCCTGCACGGGCTATGCCCGCACCTCGTTGTGTTGGTTGTAGACGACGGGCAGCGCTGACAGAGGCCGAGTGTTTGAGGTCTGGATGGTACCCGGAGGTGGACCTCACGACGAGTCAGTATCCGGAGGTGGACTTCACGACGAGACGATACTCAGAGGATGTTGAGGGAAAGAGCGTTGTGGAAGCTATCTATACCTACCCTTCAGGTAGGATCCATGGCGGATGATCCAGGAGCTGCGCTATCTGTACCTACCCTTCAGGTAGGTTCCGAGGTGGACGACCCAGGAACTGCTTCTATTTTTCTTCCAGTTTTTTTTTCTTCCCTGTTGTACTTTCATTCAGTTTTAGTTGTACTTCCGTTGGATTTGTATTCTGGCCCAATTACTTTTCAGAACATTCTTTTGTACTTGGTGTATTACTTATGATTCTACTATGTGGTGTTTGTTTACTTTTATAATGGCAATGCCTTCCTAGTTATAGTATTTACGCCTTTGGTGCTAGTCGCCAGCCCCTGGCCTATGGAAGGCGGGCTTGGGGTAGGTAAGGCACGGGCCCCGAGGACGGGTCGTGACAATATATGTATATTCTGAATATATATTATATATAAATCATTTTTTATATTCTTTAATTAATTAATCATGATTTAAGTAATCATTACAAGTCAAAACATGGATGATAAATGAAACGATTTTACCCAAAATGCTACATTAACATTATTTTACAAAATAACGGGTAATATATTGTCATAAGTGAACTATATATGATATCATGACAATGAAGTTGATTATATAATAATTGAATGAAATTATTTAAATCATAATACAAGAAGTTCGGATACATACGAAGCATATCAGACCTAAGGTAAGGGATAACCATTCCAATATCGTTCTTATCCGAGATTGTTTATTCATAAGTATTTGTTGGGGTTATTGTTGTCATTCAATTCCATGTTTTCTAAACGTGTTATTATGTATGTTTAATGTCCTTTTTACCCACTTTGTATTCAACTACATGGTATGTAAGGAATCATTCTTTTGTTTACATTACGAGGTACATTGTGACTTTTTCGATAAAAGTACGAGGAGAATGTTATTTTTAACTTATACGACATGAACGGATTTTTACGGTTTCATAATGCCTCATTTTCATGAAGCTTCCTCTATAAGATTTCATGATTATTTTCAACAAAATCCGTTTATTTTAAAATTGCATGAATTTTGTGAAAAGAAAATTATTTTTAAAAAGAAAGGATATTTTCCTCAATAATTCATTTCAAGTGTTTTATCAAAACCATTATCCATCTAAGATGAAATTATTATATATGTGTATGTTTAAAGTATAATATCTCTATGATTTACATGGTTTCACTTTTCTTATGATGAAATGATATCCATTTTTTATGGATTATGTTATGATGGGATGATGTTTATGAAACCCATTTTATTCTTTGGGTAATGATGAATGCTTTATGTTAATGTTGTGGAACATGTAAGAATGATTTCATTATGAGATGGGTGGGACCTATATCTCCCTCCAATTCATTGTGTAAATATTTATATCTCATGAGATAAACATGGCTGGAATGGTAAGTTAATCCGGTTCAGTGTTTCAGGACTGAAATGAGGAGTGAACTCGATTCAGAAAGGGACTTTGTCCACTAAGATGGTCTTGGAAGCAATGCCTTGGCTACTATAGAAATCATATCATGTGCTTACTATTTTTCCACAATTACAAGTTTTAATCCCAAGATATTTTATCATGATTGATGTTCTATTATGATCTATTCCTTACGTATTGCCATGTTTTATGTTATTGTTCAATATTTTGAGGGTTAAACATTATGATCATGTTTTTAAGTTCAAATGTATATGATTTATTTTATTTTTTCCATGCTTACCCATACTGAGAATTTGAGCTCACCCTTTATATGTTTTCTTTTCCCTAGGATTTAAAGAAAGGTTGTAGGTAAGAAAACAAAAAGTGGAAGTTCTTTATGGGAGATGTTGAAGATCTTTCACCATGATTAGAAGAATATGTTCCTAGTTTCCAAAGACACTAAACTATTATGGTCCATTGCTGTCTGTTTTTGTTATGTATTATGTATTTAATAAAAGTAATGTAATGTCCATATATGTCAAGATTTGGGTCTCTACAGTTGGAATTAGAGGAAAAGTTTAGTTAACCTTTGGAAACTAGGATGCGAAAACTTTAGTGAGATCCCTAGAGATATATCTAAGGTATGTCTAGGGATGTCCTTAAGGTTAAGTATACGTATAGGTTATAGTCCTAGAATTGCACTAAAGATCTTAGAATTACACCTATGATGTTGGATATTGAAGTACTCCCCCTTTATTATGTTTTTTTCCTTAGCATTGTTTTTTCCTCTCACACTATTATTTTTGGGTTTTAGACGATGGTTGGAACCCAAAGGAACCGTGTTGATCAATGTAATGGACAATGCAATGATTGTCCTCCTGGCCAAACCAATGTCATGGGAGATGGAGTGTACAATCTTATTTATATACTTACAGAAGCAATTAATCATTCTGGACTTCAAAATAAGAATAGAAAGGAGAAACATTATGGTGAATACTTCATGAGGCAGCGTCCACCTTCATTCAGTGGGTCTTCTGATCCCTTAGTGGCTGAACAATTGATCAGTACCACTGAAAAGATATTTTCCTTTCTACAATGTTTTGAGCATGATAAAGTCATCTTAGGAGTATATCATTTGGAAGGTGATGCTGATCAATGGTGGAATCTTAAGAATACGAGGAAAAGAGATGAAATTGAGTCCATGGAATGGGATGAGTTCAAGAATTTGTTTTTCAGTAAGTACTTCCCTCGTATTCTTTGAACAAAGATGGAAAATGAGTTTCTTGATCATAAGCAGAAGGATGATGAATCTATTGGTATATACGAAGCGAATTTTACAAGACTTGCAAGGTATGAATCTGGCTTTATCATCCAACCTGAAAGTAATGTTGATCGATTTTTCAGTGGTTATAAACCATGTCTTCGAAGGGAATTAGATATAAGAGACTTCATTAGCTATGAATAAATTGTATGTTGTGCTATCAAGGTAGAAGTGGAAGTCAGTGTAACATATTCATATCATGGTTTTGACAAGAAACAAAAAATGGAGTTCAAGGAGAAATATCGTAATAATGGTGAAAAGAAGATGAATGTTTCTTTATGCTCAAAGTGTGGAAAGAAGCCTGGTTGAGATTGTCTTAAAGGGACTAGAAAATGTTTTAAGTGTGGAAAAGAAGGTCATCGAGCAGCTGAGTGTCGAAGTAATGGAAAACGTGTTGCTAATGTTTTCAATAAACAAATGACTGTAGAGAACACACCACCAATGCTTCAATGCTTCAAATTCATGGAAATGGGGCATTATGCTAATAAATTCCCTAATCCACGGGTTATTGACGATCGACATGAGCAACCACATAAGGAAAAGGACAAAGGGAAGTAACATGCAATCAATACTGGCGATGTTGAATATGACAAAGATGTGGTGGAATGATTGTGTGATTATGTATTGGGATTCCAAAATAATGTGGTATATAGTATCATGTAATATTGGAATATTTATGTATTTGTCTATAGTGATTTTCAATAATTTTATGGTACCGGTAACCATATAAAGTGATTGAAATATTTTTGGAAAGAAGATGATATGCACATAATGAAGGGATAAAGATTAAATGAAATGAGCTCATATAAGGAAAAAGTTATATCATGGTTTGAGTATATAGAAATTTTTGGATTTTTGTATGTGGAAAGAGTTACCTTTTGACAGCATTCATGTTTTCACTAAGATTCTATGGTAATTTCTATTTGAAGAGAACACAAGATTAAGGAATTCACATGTTTGGAATGTAACCAAAAAGATATATCGTATTATAAATGATGTTATTCACATTCATGTTATTTGACCTTACCAGTAATCATTTTCTATATACTATGAGATTGGACACATGTATTTTGGATAAGTTTAAAGATTGGAAAGGGTTATGTCAGACATCAGATAGTATTGTTTAAGGCAAGAACTTTTTTTTCGATATTATTGCATGAATGTTATTATAATATGGTTTTAGAAAAAGGGACAACCTGCAAGACGGGCGACAACTCGTCGCGTCAGACAAGGGTGTGGGAATCGAACACACAACCAAAGTGTGACATGCCTTTATCGCCATACCACTGGCCTACAGGAAGTCCCTGGTTATTAGAAACTAGTTTTATTATATTAAGTGGTATGATAGATGAAGTATAAGTCCATTTTTGGAATCATATATGATTAACCTCACCATATATGGACTTATGTATATTTTATAACTTTTTCTAAACTTTTGTTTGAAATAGATGGAATGACTCATCATTCTATCACATGATCTACTAACACTTCACGAATGACAAATTCAACTTCTTTTCTTTAAGAGATGAAATGTAAATTATTCAAGGCACGAACAACGGTGAGATTGTACCAAAATCAAGTAAGTATTTATTCTAATTCAAAACTTTCAACTTTTGGGAAATGATCTTGAAAAAAAAAATGTTGTCCTAGTGCCCTTATATCCGATGAATCATAGGGTACCTTAGATCATCACAAATATATGGCTTTTTGATTGTTGGATTTTTCATAGCCATGTTCTCTACCACTCTCCATCAGAACTTGATGGTTAGATTTCTCTTCCATATGCATATTTTCACCAATGTTATTCTATGTGGAAACACAGTGATTAGTTAATTTGGGTAACCATTACATTTTATACTTTAGTTTTTAATGTTAAGTTTTAATATACCATTTTACGATGTGGGTTTCAATTAAAGAAACTTTTGAGTAGAAAACCATTTATAACCCCGATGAATTTCGAGGGCGAAATTAATTTTAAGGGGGGTAGAATGTAACACCTCGGGATTTTATGAGATATATTCTTTTTAATTTTTCTATTGTACACCAAGATTAGTTTGTACTATATGCAAAACTATATTAGATTGCAGTATACGAAACACTATTCTTGGAAAGTGTTACAAACAATTTCACATTTTTTTTGTAGAAATTATTCTACGCAACATTAAGTATAGATTTTGTTTAATGCATAAATGAAATAAGTTTTTATTATGTTATACACAACAAAAAATGGAGCTTTCATTACACGCAGCCCTGACTTGGCTTGCATAACACACAATCAAGACCTTCTTTGATAGCGTGTGTAGTACGCAATACCGAGTTTCACTAAACGGGATATTATTATAATATATGAACTAGCCGTTATGAATAGTAATACCCAATTTTTCGAATTTTATAAATTTTATCTTTCAAAATGGACTTTATTTTAGGATTCAAAATATTGAAATTAGCCTAGGGTGTAGTTTTGATATTTTTCTGTAAACTTTCAATTTTTGATGAATAGTGAAAACACTGGGTTACTATTTAAAAACTGACTTTTTTTTTAAATAATTATTTATTTTATTTAAATTTATTTTAGGTCAAAATTGATACATAATACCTCTATATGTTCAATGAAATTCATTGGAGTCATTTTATAATAATTTTAGATATATGAAAATTTTGTTGAACTTTTCATCGTCTATTACCCACTTCCTAGGAGAATTGGAAAATTCGAATAAAACATAATTTTACCGCTTCTGTGAGTGGAATTTCGAAAATTTGAGAGACACGGTTACTATCAAGGACTAAAATGTGGTTCAATGAGATGAAAATAATTTTTGGTGAATAGTAACTTTTTACTTTTTTTACCATAGTAAAAAGTAAATAGGGTAATTAGGCGTAAAAATGATTTTATTATTAACCTAACACATGCCCTAATTCTATTGGATAATTTTAATTCGACCAAAAACAACCATATGAATAAAATATGACCATTTAGGCCCACCTGGATTAGATTAGGACATTTATTATTATTTTATTTAAAGAATAGTTAAAATAGTTAAAATCAAAGTTTAATAACTAAAACATTTTTAATATAGGGTTATACATAAGATAAATTCGACTATAAATATTAATTAGAAAGCTAAAAAACTTCCTAAATAATGGTATATTATTTATTATTTTTAGACATTAAATAATTTAATATATTTATGACACAATGATGATGCAGTAATTATCTTTTTAATGAAATATTGACATAATTGATGTTATAAATACCCAAATAAATGTAATTTGAGACTTTTTATTAATTACACTAATTTTTAGGTCAATATGACATATTATTATTGATTTAATTAACTTTTTCTAACTAATCATTCTGTTATGATTTTCACAAAAATCAATTACCAAATAGTGTCAAAATTGACATAAAACAGTTTTTAAAACAAATATTATAGTATTAATTGTTATTTTATTCCTAAAAATCAATGGTTAGGAAAAATGAATTATATATGGTTATATATATTAATAAAAAACAACTTGGGGTTATTTTGGCTTGTTATAGTATGTTTATTAACCTTATAGTGTAAGAAAACAAGAAGACACGGTAAAAGTAAAATTATTTAACTTAAAGTTATATCTAAATGATAAGGTTAAAATAGAAACCTAAACTTGTCTAAATTTTATTGGATGAGAGGATTGCGACCCATCCCCACCTTATCTTTGAAATAAATCAATTTGGAACTATTAAAAACCGAATATTACTTTATAATAAAATAATATTTTATGTTTTCTTAAGGTGCCCATCTCCTCCCTTATAAAAGGGCACATCCTCCCTCTCTTCCTCACACCACTTTGAGCCTTCATGCCAAGCCAACCCCTGCCAATTTCTCTTCCCCACTTCCCTAGAAACACCATAGAGGTCCTGGTACTCTTCAAATACCATCTTTATGCCCTAAGAGGAGGTTAAGAAGAGGCGCTTCAAAGACGAGGTAATGTCTGTTACCGATTCTTTCAACTTTATTTCTTCTTCTACTTATTCTTATTTAGATTTTTCATTATGAAGTAATAACATAAGTATCAATAATATACTAATATGTTATTATAAGTATGAAAAAATCCTATTTCACCATCTATCCATCCTACGGAAAATGAAATCACCGCGCGTGCGTACGTACGAAATACCGTCTCCACGCCGTGGTGTAATCTGTTTTTCCACCACCACCTTACTTGGATGAGTATAATGGTGTAAAGAATAACTATATATGGATACTATAACATCATACGGATTATGAGATATTATATCATCCACTCCAATTCAATTCAAAAATTATGGGAATGATATCATTGCTCGTGCACATGTACGGATAACCGTCTCCACGACGCGATGAGATTCAATCTCCATGTTAACCATTAAAGAAAGATTATAAAGTATATATAATGACTAATAATGAAACATATGACAATATAATAATACAGGATTTATGTATATATATATGTGTGTGTCATCTACTTAATTCCATTTAATTCAATAAGGAAACGAAAATAGCGTCCATGCGTACATACGACCTACCTTCTCCATGAACGATGTATTTCATTCCATTTATTGATCTATTACATATATGTATATTATGAATATATATTATATATAAATCATGTTTTATATTCGGTAATTATGTAATCATGGTCTAAGTAATCATTACAAGTCAAAACACGGATGATAAATGAAACGATTTTACCCAAAATTCTACGTTAACATGAATTTACAAAAGAACGGGTAATATAAAGTCATAAGTGAACTATATACAATATCATAACAATGAAGATGATTCTGTAATAATTCAATGACATTATTTAAATCATTATACAGGAGGTTCATATACGTACGAAGCATATCGGACCTAAGGTAAGGGATAACCATTCCAATCTCGTTCTTTTCCGAGATTGTTTATTCGTAAGTATTTGTTGGGGTTATTGTTATCAACCAAGTCCATGTTTTCTAAAAGTGTTATTATGTATGTTTAATGTCCTCTTTACCCATTTTTTATTCTACTACATGGTATGGAAGGAATCTTTCTTTTGTTTATGTTAGGATTTAATTTCTGACTTTATCGACAAAAGTACGAGGAGAATGTTAATTTTAACCTATACAGCGTGAACGGATTTTTATGGTTTCATAAGGCCTAATTTTCATGAAGATTCCTCTATAAGATTTCATGATTGTTTTCAATAAAATACTTTTCTTTTAAAATTGAATTAATTTTGTGAAAAGAAAATGATTTTGAAGAAGAAATGATATTTACCTCAAGATTTAATTTCAAGTGTTTTATCAAAACAATTTTCCATCTAAGATGAAATTATTACATATGTTTATGTTTCATGTATAATGTATCTATGATTTACATGGTTTCACTTTTCTTATGATGAAATGATATCCATTTTTTATATGGATTATGTTATGATGGGATGATGTTTGTGGAACCCATTTTATTCTTTGGGTAATGATGAATGATTTATGCTCATGTTTCAGCACACGTAATAATGATTTCATTATGAGATGGGTGGGACCAATATCTCCCTCCAATTCATTGGGTAAAGATTTATATCTCATGAGATAGACATGGCTGGAATGGTAAGTTAATCTTGTTCATTGTTTCAGGACTGAAACGAGGAGTGAACTCGATTCAGAATGGGACTTTGTCCACTAAGATGGTCTTGGCAGCAATGCCTTGGCTGCTATGGAAATCATATCATGTGCTTAATTTTTTGCCACAATTACAAGTTTTATTACCATGTTATTTTATCATGATTTAAGTTCTATGATGATCTATGCCTTACGTACTGCCATGTTTTATGTCATTGCTCAAGATTTTGATGTTTAAACATTATGATCATGTGATCAGTTCAAGTCTATATGATTTGTTTTATTTTATCCATGCTTACCATTACTGAGCGTCTGAGCTCTCCCATTATATGTTTTCCATTCCCTAGGATTTAAAAAAAGGTTTTAGGTAAGAAAACAAAAAGGGGAAGATCTTTATGGGAGATGTTGAAGATCTTTCACCCTGATTAGAATATTATGTTCTGAGTTTCCAAAGACACTAAACAGTTACGGTCCTTTGGGGTCTATTTTTGTTATGTATTAAGTATTCTGAAAAAGTAATGTAATGTATGTACGTCAAGCTTTGGGTATCTACACCACCCCCTCCATCTAGACATGAAAAATGGAAGAGAGATCGGATTGGAAAAAAAGGGCAATATCTTTCAGAAGAATCAAGAATCGTAGATGAGAGGATTGTAAGATATCTATATTATTTATAAAAGTCAACTATTTTCATCATATAATTTCAATCATTAAAGGAATGTTAAATTAATTAATACAGAACTCTCTTGATGATCAGAGTTCATAGGGGGAATTTATAGCTACTGGGAGGCATGATATTTTATCTGTAGCATTGGGAAAGCCCGAACATCCTGGTCGTGTAAGAGGATATCCGGAAGGAGTATTGGTAAGAAAAGTGTTTCCACGTTCTTCAACATCTAATGTTGAGGGGGTTTATAAAAAAAATATAATCCTTGGAGCTTGAAGTTCATAATATTAATGCGACGATGGAGGAAATTATTAGAGCACCCGTATAGTCTATGTTTGCAGAAATGCAAAGACAATTTCAGACTTCAGCTCCCAATCCTCCCCCTCCCCCTGTAGACCCCATTATTAATTCTCCACCTCTGCCAGTATCGCCGACACCCCCACCTCAGCCTACGGACCCCATTTTTTATCCTACTCCTCTACTGCAGCTTCTTATTTATTGTGAGTTGTATGTTGATGATCCTTAACATCATATAGTTGCATATGGGTTGGTATATTGTATAGGAGATACAGTTCATCATCAACAATTAGAGGTAGAGAATCAGAGGGTCGTTGTACAGGATATTATAGATAGATCATCTCGAGTACCATTACCTAAATATGAGGTGACGACAGTTGGACATAGTATCAACCATCTTTTAATTTGGCCATCCAGACTTCTTTGGCTCATTACCATAGAGGTCTGAATGTTATATCTTTTATTTTATTATTTATTAATGTTTTTTTATCATTTGAAAACTAATATATTTTTCTACGTATTTTTACAGGAATGATTCATATGTAAAGAAATACTGTATAGACAACAACAAAGACAAATACCTATGACATCAGATACAGATTCTAGTAGTCTTGACATATTTTCAAGATATTCAAATTTTTTGGCAGGTTATTATGATTTTCCAATAGAATATCATGTTTGTGGATGTGCAATAACTATGGGGTTTATGAAAACTGTTATCCTGGAGCTTGTTACCAGAGATATGTTGGGCATCAAAGTTGTGCAAATGTTTTCCATATAAGTCTTAACACCTTCTCCCTGCGTTATATTTATTAAAAATGTATACTTATGACTATTTAATATTAGGTATATTTATAAAATTTGTAAGAGTAATGAGCTGACAGATGTATATGGATTCATGGACCCCCAATTGATTTCCCCTGAAGCATGTGCATTGGATGAGGAAAAAAATGAATTATATTGCTGAAATACTTGAACAGAATATAATCACACAATGTTGGATAATGCCTTTTTGTGAGATGCATGAAACACATCTCTCTCAAAGAGTTCATTATCTTTTAACATAAAAAACTGCTAACCTTAAATTTCTTTTTATCAGTGATCATTGGATGTTAGGGGTTTTTTTCCCAAGGGAGAAAACACTTTACTGGATATGCACTGTCCATGATGATGTGTGGGTAAGTATTAAGAAGATATTGGAAATGTAAGTTTCAATTTCTCAATAGTTTTATATATTATAATCAATTTTAAATTTACCCCATTCGTATTATTTTCTAACAGGGGATGGGTCTACTTTTGAAAAAACACAAAGAAAAGGAATGCAAAGATCAATTACGTTAATGCGAAGGTAAATATCCATTTATAATTTGTACTTTTTGATTTATTATATAAAATAATATATTGAATTTACACTCATTCAAACAGAATTTTCATGAACAACAAGGCGTCATTGAAGGAGGATATTATATGTTATGAATTTTTTATGAAATAATAACAACTGGGAAAGTTGTGAATCTTGACCTGGAAATATTTCCTCTTAAACATTGCCATAATATTTCAATTTGATTTATTCATTATACACATTAACAACTATTTTATTCATCTGTATCTTATTTTTGACACACAAACCTATACTTCTGAAGACATCAAACACTTACAAGTGGAGTGGTCAAATTATTTTACCGGTTTGATTGATTTTTAGGTGTTTGTAATGTAAAATGTAATTTTGAATATTGTCATCATAATTGTGTATTTCATAGTCGTTTTGGTTTGATTTAGTTTTTTTTGAAGTAGATAGTGTATGTTTTTAATGTTATATATGTGAATGTTTAATTTTTCTCTACTTCTTGTTTTGGTCTACTTATGATGGTTTTTCTGGTATGGATTCTGGTCTGGGGGGAGGGGTTCCAAGGGTGTGGGGGTGTTCAGTGGGGTGGGGGGTGTCCAGTGGTCTGGGAGGGCTGTCCGGTGGGGTGGGGGGGGGGGGGTCCTGGGTGTCCATGAGAGTGGGGGGGGGGGGGCAGTCCAGGGGGTGGGAGCATTTTTAAGAGGGTGGAAGGACTGTCCATGGGAGTGGGAGGCTGTCCATGGGGTGTACAGGGGTCTGGGGGTGTTCTGTGGCATGAGGGGGGTTTCCAGGGGTGGGGGGATCTCTAGTGGGGGGTGTCCATTTTTTCCATGGGGATGGGGGTGGGGGCAGTCCAGGGATGTGGTGGGGGTTTTCTAGTAGGTTGAGGGAGTTCTGATATGTTTTTCGCCACATTTTGGTCTGTTTTAAGGCTGTGGGAGTGCTGTCCAGGAGTGGGGTGTTTACCGGAGGGTGAGGGGGCGTCCAGAGGGTGGTGGTAATGTCCAAGGGTGTAGGGGTTGTCCAGGGGTTTGGTGGGGGAAGTCTAGTAGGGTGAGGGGGTGTTGGATTGATTTTGGTAACTTTTTGGTCTATTTTGGGGGTGTGGGAGGGCTTTCCAGTGGTGTGGGAGTGTTGTCCAAGGGGTGGGGGGTATACATGAGGTTGGGGGTTGTGCAATGGTGTTTGGGGATGTCTAGGGGTTTGTGTGGGGGTGTCCAGGGGTGTGGTGGGGGCAGTCTAGTGGGGTGAGGGGGTTTTGGTTTGTTTTTTGGTAACTATTTGGTCTATTTCAGGGGTGTGGGAGGGATTTCTAGGGGTGTGGGAGTGATGTCCAGGTGTGTGGGGTATACATGAGGGTGGGGGTTGTCCAGGGTTGTTTGGGGCTGTCCAGGGGGTCGGGGCAGTCTAGGGGTGTGGTGGGGGCTGTCATGTGGGATGGGGGAGAGCTGTTCAAGGTGTGGGGGGGTGGTATACATGAGGGTGGGGGTTGTCCCGGTGTGTTTGGGGCTATCCAGGGGGTTGGGGGGAAGTCCAGGGGTGTAGTGGGGGTTGTCAAGTGGGGTGAGGGTGTGCTGTTCAGGGGGTCGTGGGAGGGATGTCACTAAGTATTAAATGGTATCAATGTAAATGCTTAATTTTGCTTTAGTTATTGTCTTTATCTACTTCTGTTTTTGTGGTACGAATTATTGATTTGGTTTCTGGTTGTTTCTGGGGAGAGTAGTGGACTACATTTGATTTTTTTTTAAACAATTTGTCTTCCACATCGGTTATTTTATAACCGATGTGATAAAGGAATCAGGAAGGCTTTATCACGTCGGTTTTCTGAATAATCGACGTGATAAAAACCTGTGGAATGGTTTATGACATCGGCTATTTAATAATAGATTTGATAAAAGGCCTTGAAAAAGGTTTATCATGTCGGTTATTAGATAACCGATGTGATAAACCCCCTAGTTTATCACGGCGGTTATATAATAACTGACATTATAAACCCCCGTAGTTTTTTCACGATGGTTATTAATTAACCAACGTGATAAACACCGCGATGTTCTGTTTTTTACGTCGGTTATTATATAACTGATGTAATAAACGTTATTTATAATGTCTTCTGTATTAACGTCGGATAAAAAAAGACAAAAAAAATGAAAAATAACTGACGTAAATAACGTTTTTTGCACTAGTGGTATTAACCCATACAATTCACAACATAAATAATCAAGGGTAAGGAAAAAGTAGTAGAACATCGATCACACTCCCCCCCGTTCATTCTTTAAAAGTCCGTTTATTATCTTCATTAACGTTTTTGTTCCATACATCCCATAAAATTAGTAAGATACCCTCCCAGCATTATACTCAGTAAGGAGATATGAATGGAAAACCTACTTGGATGATCAAGGATCAAAGTTCTTCTCCACGCTCCAAGAACGGGGGATGCACGACATTCTGGGGAGGAATGTCGGGTACTCCAAGGGAGAGCAGAAAATCTTCGGCAAAGGCGCACCAATCACCTCGGGATGGGGGAACTCAAAACACACCCAGAATAAAGGAGTGGAAAAAGGGGAAAGAATAAGAAGAGATCCCCATGAGATATAAGGATGAGATCCGATTGTTATGGGATATGGAATTTTGAATGGCTATAAGGTCGGATCGTGGTTTCACAACGTGGTTGGGTGGTTACACATGACTGGATTAATTTTTATCTAATGATTCCCATTGGAAAAAGGTGGTAATATCTATGACATTTAAAGGTTTTTATATAAACAGAAGGGCACGCTACACAGACACATAGCTTGGTCCATTGAGGGTCACCCCACTCTTAGGAATTTGAACATTGATTATGGGCACAATAGAAAACGACCTTGAACCACTTAAAAAGGATAAAAAGGATAACATTGGTTTTATGGGAGAATTGTAGTAGAAAACCCCAACAAGGATGGGTGACACCGATCGCGTCGCACTGATCATGCCACAAACCGATCGGTCGCACCGATCGTTGAGGCATCGATCACTGACACACTGATCGTGGCACACTGATTTTGGTACACTGATCGGTTGCACGCCGATCGGTCTCACACCGATCGGTCGCACGCCAATCGATCGCACACTGATTGAGTATCCTACCACCGAGAGGCCACCCTGAGGATCCAAATTTTGGAAAAGGGATGGAACATGAGTGTCTGTGCCATTACAGTGTGGTGGTTTGCTTAGGTGTCTGCAGGCAAGCCTTTGTGGTGCACGTGGTGCAGATTGTGGAGCTTAGCCAATGTGTCTGTGGGAAAGCCTTTAGAGAGTGATGCACATGTTGTATGTCATTGGAGAAAAGTGGAAAACCAGTGGGGATGTAGTACTGGGGTACCCTTGATATTCTTTACTATATGCTATATTCTTGTATGCATTACTTAGTGAGAGTACCCATGGTGTGGTTGGGAACTTAGTATAACTATTTAGGTGATAAGTTGGTTTCACTTGATGTTCACTGGGCTTTAGTATGCTTTCTTTACATTTTCACATAAGTCATTGGAGAGGATCCTACTATGTATACTGTTATACTCACCCTCCATATATATAAACTTTTTTTCAGGTCTCTTGGAGCAGGTTGGAGATCAAGCTTGTTTCTACTAGCTTGGGGATATAGGAGCTATTCGGGCTTGTGGTTGCAGCTGTTTTTACTTTCTTTTGGGCACTTGCAGTTTTCCCTTTCAGTTTTTAGTAATTTTTCATGACATTACATATTTGAACTTGGGTTTTCTTTTATACTTCAGTTCTGATTTGGAGTTGGTTGGTGTCTATCTTATCTCTCTCTTCCGCATGTGTTCTTTTAGAGGGTAATGCCTCCCATTTTTGTGTTACTATACCCTCGGTGCTAGTCGCCAACTGGGGCCTTCTGGAGGCGGGACTCGCGGGTCATTATCTCCCATCTCACATTGTTGGCCCAAGAGGTGTACAATTTGTGGGGATGGGGTCATCATAGAGTGGTATAGGAGGTATGGTTGAGGGATAGGATGGAGTTTGAAGTTAGGCACATGTGAGGTTGCATGGGTTGTTAGGGAAAAAGTGTCATTCAGGTTCAGCATGTGAGGTAAACCCTGGAGACCGGCTGAGACATGGGCGTTTAGGTCCCCCTATGATCTAATGCACGGACCTTTAAGTTTACAATGGATATTAAACAAGGTGATACTAGTTTCAGGGTAGAGACCTAGGAGAAGATCATGCATCATTCTTCATTGAGCCTATGGTTGAATGGGTATACCTTGGGATAGGTTAACGTAAAATGAATAAGAGAAAATAAATAATTAATTAATGTTGAGTCTTCCATATTCCAGGGTTAGGAACTCTAATGGTTGTTATTTTATAGGTATGACTCCACATCGACATCCTAACCAGGTTTGCCCTGGAAATTTCCAGTAGGCTATTCCAACAGGTCACCGCAAGGTAGAGGTCGAGGAAGAAGAAACTTGGAGGAAGGCAATCTGAGAGTTTCAGTGCCAAATTCTGCAGAAGTACGAGGGCTCCATTTCAGATGCATTCACAAAAGACTGGTTATAGGAGGTAGAGATTGTCTTCAGATCGATTCGTGCTCGGATGGAGAAATGGGTGTCCTTGGTTGTGATGATGCTACGTGGATCAGTGAGTTAGTGGTGGCTCTTATTCCTCGGGGATCGTGAGGAGTCAGGGATCTCATGGGAGGAGTACCAATACAAGTTTAGAGTTGAGTTCCTTTCATCGATTGCGAAGGTGTCTGGTCGCCAGGAGCTTCTTACCCTTCGACAGGGGACCTCTAGTGTTCGATAGTTTGGAATCCATTTCAAAAACCATTTACGATATGATTCAGACCTGTTACCTGATGAGGATTCCAGGGTGAGGCATTTTGAGGAGGATTTATGTCCAAAGATCCAGCGTTAGGTCACCCCATTTATTCTAAAGATATATCATGAGGTGCTGGGGAGGGAAAAGGTTGTCCAGAAGAATTTGGCCAGGACCTGCTCATCATGAGAGGAGAATCATCATGATTCCTCATGAAGCAGGGCTATTGTCTGGGGTTCCAGGTTTTCAGGGCGGAAGGGTTTTCATTCAGCCGAGTGTAGGCCCCAGCCATTCAACTCTCGTTTCTCTGGAGGTAGCCACTCTAATTCCTATACCATGGAATCATGCACTTTTTTTTCTTGTGGTGGTCATGTTCCTCAGCAGCAGGAGTGCCCAACCTTTCAGAGCAATCATCGTGCACCAGGTGTTATTCTCCAGGTTCCTCCGTTGAGGCAGTTCCAGATGAGGCAGCAGCAGCCAGTTGCACCAGCTTTAGATCACCAGAGGGTACTAGAGCAGGCAGAGGATAGCCCCATGATGCTCCTCATCCTCAGAGAGCAGAGCGTGGACGTGTTGGTTGTCGTCATCAGGGTCAGAGAGTCCATAGTGGAGGTCATGTACAGCTTCAAGCTCTAGCGTTGCCAGCTCCAGGTAAGCAAGAGGTCATTTGAGGTACCCTTTGCTTGTTTTTAACAGTGGTGTATGCCTTGTTTGTCTCAGGAGCGACACAATCCTTCATTTCACCAACCCATGTCCACGCTTTGGGACATGAGGTAGAGAGGCTTCCAGTGCCCTTGGCGTTGACTACGCTAGTTGGAGGTCGAGCAGACTTGTTTGAAGTATGTAGAGACTGTGAGCTAGTGTTGGGGAAACACTTCTCTTGGATATATTTTCTTTGTTTATGTATACAACCATATGATGTCATCTTCGGCATGGATTGGTTGTATTCAGTGTAGGATATCGTGAATTGCTTCAAAAATAAGGTCATTTTCTTTGATGCAGATGGAGATCAAGTGGTGTTTGTTGGTGAGCAAGACCCTCGAATGGGTACTAGGAATATTTCATCCTTATCATCAATGGCTTCTAAGATGATGATGAGTTATTCAGAGGTTCAGTAGTGGGAGTTTCCTTAGGTTGTAGAGGAGTACCCTTATGTCTTTATAGAAGAGGTTGTAGCACTACCCCATCGCCGAGAGATTGAGTTTAGGATCGAGCTACAACCATGACCATATCCTAACTCTATGTATCTATATAGGAAGTCCCCTTATGAGTTTTGAGATCTACGTATCCAGCTTGATGGTCTATTTCAGTTTGGTTTTGTTCGTCCAAGTGTGTCACCATGTGGTGCACCAGTTTTTTTGTGTAGAAGGTCGACGGTAGCATGCGGTTGTGTGTTGATTATCATCGCCTAAACAAAGTGAAAATAAAGTATCGCTATCCTCTTCCATTTATTGATGATCTATTTGATCAACTGAAGGGCGTAAGTTGGTTCTCAAAGATCTACTTATGGTCAGGATATCATCAGACGCATGTGAAGGATGGGGATATTCTGAAGACAATTTCTGTGGTAATAATGGGCCTTATGAGTTCATTGTAATGCCGTTCGGCTTGATGAATGCTCTAGCTGTATTCAGGGATTTGATAAAGACTGTGTTCCATGAGTTCTCAGATAAGTTGGAGGTTGTTTTCATCGACGACATCCTTGTGTACTCCACATCTGAAGAGGAGAATGCAGAGCATCTATGAGCCGTTTTACGAGTTCTTCACCAACATCAGCTGTTTTCAAAGTTGGCGAAGTGTCAGTTTTGGGATCACGAAGTCCATTTGGTGGGACATGTTGTGCCACATTAGTGATTAGTTGTGGATACATTGAAGATAGAAGCATTTGTATGTTGGTAAGCCCCTAAGATAATGTCAGTGGTTCGATGATTCCTTGGTCCCACATTCTACTATAGGAGGTTCATAGCCAATATCTCATGGGTTGCGACTCCTCTAACAGCTTTGACCAGGAAGGATCACACATTCATATAGACTGATCAGTGCCAGGTAGCCTTCGAGTATCTAAAGGAGAAGATAGCAAGTGCTCTAGTCCATTGTCTTCCAGCTGAGGGAGTTCAGTTTGATGTCTTCTACGATGTTTGACATCTGGGGTTAGGTTGTGTTCTCATGCAGCAGTGGTCAGTTGTTTCTTATGGGTCTCGGTATTTGCATCCCTATGAACGCAATTATGACATCCATGATCTTGAGTTAGCAACTGTGGTGTTTTCCCTGATGTTGTAGAGACATTACCTCATTGGTGAGTGCTTTGTGGTTTTCACCGATCATAAGAGTTTTAGGTATGTTTTCTCCCAGCATGACATGAACTTACAAAAACATCGGTGGATGGAGTTCTTGTAGGAATACGACATTCAAATAACATATACACCTAGAAAGGGGAATGTGGTAGCTGATCTGCTGACCCGAATGTCATGTTGTGATGGTGTCCGTGAATCTGGTGATTACTGGAGGTAATGGAAGAACTGTCATCTTTTCATCATAATATGGAAGAAGTCGGAGGTAGAGGATGTCTTTTCCAGTTGATGGTGTAGTCATCCCTAATGAAGAAGGTGGAAGAGTCCTAGTTGGGTGATCTATAGGTGGAGGCTTGGAGATACCATTTTTTTTGTGGTGAGACCGCTGATGGTTGGTCGGAGAATGAATAACACCGAGTCTTGTATCATGGAAGGCTTTTTCTTCCCTTGAAGATGAAAGAGACAATCCTATGTGAGGACCATAGTTCACCCTTAGCAGTATAGCCTGGCATGACAATGATGTACCAATATTTGAGGTGTCAGTTTTGGTGGCTTGGGATGAAGCGTGAAGTTGTGAAGTTTGTGTCTCGTTGTTTAGTTTTCCAGAAGGTGAAGGGCGACCACCGTGTTCCTGGTGGTCTTCTCCAGTCATTAGATATTCCTTAGTGGATGTGGGAGGACATCTCAATGGTCTTTGTAATAGGTTTAACTCGATCTCCTGGAGGATATGATGCTATTTAGGTGGTAGTGGATTGTTTATCAATATCGGCCCACTTCATAGAGATAAAGGAGTCGAGCTCAGTGGATGTTTTGTCGGGGCAGTATCTAGAGGAGGTGTTGAGACTTCACGGAGTCCTTAGGACGATCATTTCTGATCAAGACCCTCGTTTTACCTCTAGGGTATCGAGAGGTCTCCAACATGCTTTTGGTTCCCAATTGTGCCTTAGCACTGATTTTCATCCCCAAATGGATGGTCAGATAGAGCGAACCATCCAGACTCTTGAAGACATGTTATGCTCTTGTGTTCTTAATTTTGGATGTTCATGGATGAGGCACTTAACGTTGGTGGAGTTATCTTACAATAATAGTTTTCACTCCAACATTGGTATGGTGCCTTTTGGAGCCTTGTATAGCCGACATTTCCGTTCTCCGTTGTGCTAGACTGGGGTCGGAGAGTCAGCAATTCTTAGACTAGAACTAGTGAAAAATACAACAGAGATGGTTCAGGTGATTCTTGAGAGGATGAAGACAGCGCAAGATCATCAAAAATCTTATGCTGATCAAAGAAATAGACCATTTGAGTTTAATTTTGGGGATTATCTATTTCTGAAGGTGACTCCACGTTGTGGGCAGTGATGATTTGGTCATGGAAGTAAGCTTTCTCCCCAGTTTCTTGGGCATTTCGAGGTTTTAGCTCGTGTTGGAGCTATGACATATCGAGTATCACTTCCCCCTCAAATGAGTCGGATACATGATGTTTTCCATGTATCACAGCTCCATCGTTATCTTCATGGAGACTCTCACACCATCTATTGGGGAGAGATCGATGTTGATGATGACGCAACCTTTGAGGAGTGACATATGGATATCCATGACTGAAGGGATAAGGAGTTGTGTGGGCGTTCGATTCCTTTGGTTTGTGTCTTGTGGTGACACAGTGGCTTGGATGAGATTAATTGGGAACGTGAGTCACAAATACGTGCTCTGTACCCAGATTTTTTTGATGTTTAACTCTTTTCATGTATCAATGTAACTTATGTGGTTCTAAAACATTGATGTTTATGAGATGGCTTTCTTTTTTGCTTTTGTGGCTTGCTCTCTTTTGAGAGGTATCTCAACAGGTGGTGTTCAGACCCCATTACGTATTCTCTTTAGGTGGGTTTTGAATTCTCGAGGATGAGAATGATTTGAGAGGTATCTGATGTAATGGCCCAGACCTCTCCAATCCATTACTTAGTCGAAATTTGGTGTTAGAGGTGTTCCGGGAGATCAAGGTGATTTGGGGGGTGCATTTGGGTGGACCATTCAAGGAAAAATAAAGGGTTTTAGCTTTCGCATGGGCGGCGCACAGTTTTTCAAACTGTGCGGCCAAACCATGCGTAGCTGGTCTTGATGGTAGTAGCTCCCACATGGGTGGTGCACAGTTTGTCTAAACTGTGCGGCCAAACTGTGTGAGATGGGTTGTTGGGGCAGTAGAGACCACACGATTGGCGCACGGTTTGTCTACCCCTACGACCAAGCCGTGCAGGCAGTAAAATTAGATCCTAAAATTTAGGATCTCAACCTTTTAGACTCTATCTTTCTTGTTTAAGCCCATAAGCGGCCATAACTCAAGATTACCCTTCCTTAAAGGTAAGAGAACTTCTCCCATGGGGTTTGGAGGCTATATTAAGGCATATCTTGGAGAATCAAAGTCAGTTTTTTGAGGTATGTGATTGTTCTTATTTGGTTTCTTAGATCTACATTGACCTACTTCTCCTATTCTCTCTATTTCTTAGATCTACGCCCGTTAAGGGTAGATCAAATTGTGTGGATGCCAAATATGATGAGATTTGGTCTTGGTTATGTCAGGAGAAGAGATATAAGGTGGATCCTTCGAGAATTGGCCCGGTTTTCTTTGGCGTTCTTTGACCGTTGTGGATTTCATAAAAAACTTTTGAATTAGGGGATTCATTGCTTCTCATTATTTTACGTGCAACTGTATTGTTTTCATGTTTAATCCCACTAGATGAAAATGGAATTTACTTAATAAATATATTTGAAGAGGATAAATAATTTTTATCGATCGTATGTTATTGCCTCTTGTTTTGATAGATTGTGTGATATCTATGCTTGCCTTGCATAGTTGTTGTTCTTGATGGATAGTGGCAAAGAACATAAACCGGGATTAATTGATAATTGGTTGGATAAATATAAAAAGGCATGGAAACAAATATGGTTATTTTTTTGAGTTTATATTGATCAAATTTGCATAGTATGAATGTTTAATATTTTGTGACAGCTTAATGGTTAGGTTCCCGATTTTTGGTGTAACAGTTTATAATTCGATTAATTCAAGATGGATTAAGTTTGGATTGTTTGATAATTCCCTGAAGGGTTATGAGTTACCCTCTTTTTTCTTGAAAGGGCCATAGCCAAATTGATGTGATGTTTGATTTCCTGATTCTTGTGTTGTGATGTGACCCTGGAGGGGTGTTGTGATATGTGGAGGCATTGAGGCCTTTTTTTTGTGGTAGCGGATGATGCCTAGAGTGGCAAGATGTATCGGTTTATGCATGTGGGTGTCGGGGAGGACACCATGGATGATGGAATGGGATGGATATGATTTTTGGATGCCTATTGCTTCTTTGGTTGTGTATCTGCTTTACTTTTCCCCACTGCTCAAGGCAGCTGGTCTTGCTTACCCTTCTTCCGAAATAGGCGAAGACACGCGGGGTATGACACGTGCTTTCCGTGTTTATACAATCAAGGGAGAATGGGTCTATTCTCTTGATATTGGCGGAAATGACTCTATGGGTAGTACATCTATACACCATGTTGATCCCCCCTTGTGTTTAGTATCATAGGATGATTTTCTAGAATGTATGGGAATATGGGAATGTCATTCTGTAATGAATGTTTGAATAAATGATGTAAACCCATGGGGTTGGAGTTTGTTGAATCTTAATGATGAGGTTCAGAACCATTGAAAGGACAATGGAATTTTTGGATGTGGTGTTAATGTAATTTAATGTGGAATTGTGCACGGTTAATTAATGTTTGAAGAAATAATTAACGTACAATGTAATTTATAAAAAGGGAATGACATAATCTAATAAAGCCCTTAAATGGTTGTGTGATTATAGGATACCAAGTCTTAGAAGTGGCAGCCTGGAGTCTGGGAGATGTTAGATGTAGTTGTGTCTAAGACTATGTTATTCCTATTGTGTGGTTGTGAGTTATAGTATATTTTATACTTTTGTGTTTCTATATGCTACTCCACCATGTCAGTAAGGGAAACTGGCACCCCGAGGATTCAGAGCCCTGGGGGGTGTGTTTTCCCCAACATTAAAGTGGGAGGATGAATGGTTGACTACCCCCTCGACCCTACTCTCTTCTCTTGGTATATACAAGTGACATTAGGGACAACATTTAATATTCCCCATATATGTGTGTAGAGGGATGTAATGGCTTGTGGTATGTCACACAGATATATTCTGGACATAGTATCTTATGGACTACTATAGGTGTAACGTGTATAGGCTATGATAGCTTGAGGATCCTTACTCGGTGTGTGGGCTGTAATGGATTGAGGTATAATAACCGATGTATGATACACGTTATGCAAGTTGTGGTGGCTCCCAGAAACTACCTGGTTACTTTTGGTTGTGAGGATGGTGTGGTGCTTCGCCCAGGTGTCTGTGGGCAGGCCTTTATGGTTCACGTGGTGAAAATTGTGGAGCTTAACCTAGGTGTCTGTGGGCAAGCCTTTGGAGAGAGTTTCACATGATGTATGTCATTGAGGAAAAGAGGAAAACTACTGGGGAAGTAGTAGCAACGTACCCTTGATATTCATTACAATATTCTATATTCTGGTATGTGTTACTTGGTGAGAGTATCCATGGTGAGGTTGGGATCTTAGTATACCTGTTTAGGTGATGAGTTGGTTTCACTTGTTGTTCACTGGGCTTTAGCATGCTTTCATTACATTTTCACGAGATTCTTTGGGGAGAATCCTACTGAGTATACTATTATACTCACCCTACGTATATCTAAATTATTTTTCATGTCACTTGGATCAGGTTGGAGATCAAGCTAGTTTCTACTAGCTTGAGGTTGTAGGAGCAGTTCGGGCTTGTGGTTGCAGCTGTTTTTACTTTCTTTTGGGTACTTGCAGTTTTCCCTTTCAGTTGTAGTACTTTTTCATGACATTACATATGTGAACTTGGGTTTTCTTTTATACTTCAGTTCTGAGTTGGAGTTGGTTGGTGTCTATCTTATCTCTCTCTTCAGCAAGTCTTCTCTTAGAGGGTAATACCTCCAAATTGTGGGTTAATATACCCTCGGTGCTACTCACCAACCCAAGGCCTACTGGAGGTGGGACTCAGAGGTCATTATCTCCCTACTCACATTGCCAGCCTAGGAGGGGTATAAATTGTGGGGAGGGGGTCGTGACAATAAATTCTGGATAACAAAATGTGATACTACTTTATTAAGTCTATTGAAATTTATAAAATATAATTGTTCTTCCTATAAGGGGTAGAGTTGTTGAGAATAATTTTGAAAACCATAGTATTGACTCAATGATGAATATTAATGAATTTCAATCACACTTTAATCACTTTTTCATAATTATTTTATCATATCAATTAAGGGGTATCATTGATTGATTCCATGATTAGTTAATGTGTGGTATATATATTATAAATACGTGCATTCTGATATTTTTTGACGTATCTCAATGATTTGTAATTTTAATGACATATATAATTTCTTACAAACTGTTCAATAAGAATTGAGAACTTTTTATTACTATTTAAAATGAATTTTTGTTTATGGATTTTATAGAATACATTTTTTATATCAATCTTTTTTTATTCACTCAGTTAGCCAATGCGAACATAGTGTGGATTAACTAATGACCCATTTCTAGGAAGATCATGCCAGGTCTTCCCTCTCTTATAAGTGATTAGGATTTTTTTCATATAATGGAGAAGATATTTTTTTGGGACAATTTGATATGTGAATATTCCCACCTATCCATTGTATTTTTTTTGTAATCATGGGAGGGGAATAATGTTTCTAAATATTAACTTTGAGGATGCGAGATAATATTTAAAAATTCAAAAAAGGGGAGACTGGTGTTCCCATGTCGTGAATATGTTTTTAGTGATTCAATATTGGAGTGAGGATGAAGTGGTTATTCCGTGAGATTCTTAAATGATTCATTTAATATAATTTTTTCCCTGATTGAACAATTCTAGATGTTGAATCTCTAATTATGGTTGATGATTGTCATTAAATTTTAATGAAATGTTATAATAACGTCCCAATTGAATACATCAAGTAAAAGGACATGAAATTTTATATATTCATGATGTGAAGAAGTATTATATTTTTTTCCCTGAAAAATTAATTTAATAGAATGTTTATTATTTAATTGAAGGTAATGAAGAAATATAATCATATTTATATTGAATGATTATGTTTTGAGGGAAAGAATTAAATGAAGCCCATGAATGGATATTTATTTCATGAGGATTTGAATATTATTACATGAAAACAATATTTCATGTATACAATTTATTTTAGAATAATTGTAATTATTTACCTAATATAGATAAATTCAACGTACATCTTCATCCAAATGTGTATCCAACCACACAATCCACTATATAGAGTACTTAACCTCTCCTAGGGGACCTAATAGTCTCGCATTTGGGAGGGCCTTAAAAAATATTCCCATGGGTTTGAGAGGTATTAGGTGGGTCTGTGTGTATCTCTTATAGGAGATTAAGACCTCATTAAGTGCTTGATAAATGTGGAGGAACCACTATTACGGATGGAATAGTAATAGAGAGAGAGTTAGAATATGTCTACACTAGTGGGGGGTTGGGAGAACATTTGTGTACTCACATCTCATGAGATAAAGGAATGTTGAGAGTAATACATTACAGCCCATACAAATGGGAAACCATTCTGGGATATATTTATTACTACTATGGGTTTTCAACATTAAAATTAACATATATATGTGCATCCATTCGATCATGATGTTATGTGCCCTCCATCCATTGTTTTAATCATTTTCTATTGAGGATTCTACATAGTGTGAGTTTTCCTAAATTATCATTCCTAAAAACCCGTGGTAGAGAATTTAAAAATCAGACATTAGTCATTTTCATCATTTATAAATTTTAAGTAATTTTATTGTGATCCAAGAGAGATCAAATCAAAAGTTACTGATGATATTCATGAACATTATTTCATGAAAAGAGAATACTAATCTATTAGTATTTTAGATGAAGGAGAGACATTGGAAAAAGTATGATATGGATATTAATGAAAATATAATATGTAAATGATATATTCATATAGCTTTCACTTTCAGTAGTATATGTAGAATGGATTAAAAAAGGAATCCATGTCCAAAAACCCACATACTCTGGATTCGCATTTAATTCATGATAACTCATACATGTTTTGTGATGAAAGTTGGAATGGTGATGATTTCCTCAGGATTATTAATACAAGGGAATAGCTTCATAAATAAATTACATGGTCCAAATATTTAGGAATTTAATGGAGGATATATGCAGTATTCTGTTATACTGAATAAAAAATGAAGATCCTCATAATTCATTAGATATTACAATAATATTAAAATTTGGTCCATATATGAATGGTGGGTTGTGGGTGATAACATAAAAATGTTATAATAAGGAAAAAAATATCTTAATATTTAAGGTATTTGATACAAACTACATGTTTTAATAATGGGTGCAACATTTTTTTATACTGTATGAAAAAAAGAAAATTCCCAAGAAAATTTTCTTGAAGATCCTCTTTAGAACAAAATAAAAACACCACTGCTCATGGAGGTATATAATTTGATAAATTTAATATATAATAACAATAAATTATTATTACATAATGTTAAATATTAAAAAAATTATAAATAAATATAAATGCGGAATTTAAATCATTTAATTAATTGAAAGCTCATTCAAAATATTTTATGTGTATAAATATGTGCATGAAGGTAATGAGAATGTTTTGAACTACTTTGAAATATAATTTGTGGCCCTGATGCATTTTTTTATCAAATATAAAAATAGTATGATTACATATAACTTCGAAAAAGAAATAAACATGAGTTTTTGAGAATTCAATTATTGAGAAGAATCTAGATTGCACTAAATCTTGTAGGAGTATTGAGTCTATCATTACTAAAGAACATGATGAAGTAGAAAATTATGTGGGACATCTAAATTTTATAGAAAAAATAAATCAAATTCAATATAAAGTATCTTGATATAATTTAAGGACATTGTTATTAGGGGTATAACCAGTTTCTAATGAGGCTCTAGGAGAAAAAAATATTTTAGGGTATAACCAACTAGGGTTGAAGAGTTAGATGGGTTGAGGGGTAAAATTATAATCCACCTGAGGGTCGATTACTTTGGGGTATAACTAGTTTCTTCCAAAACCATTTTAATTAAAAAAATTATATTATTGTTTAAAATCCATGATGGGTGTTATAAAAATTATGAAAAGGAGTATTCTATTCATCTGAACCCTGTAAATACTACATTGATATATCCCTATTTTTGTTACCGATCATGAGGTTTGAAAAACACTTGTAATTTTAAAAACATTTTCTTCAGTAAATATAATAATTACAATAATTTTCATTACATTAAATATTTATTATATCTTTTTTTACAAGAGACATTGTTTTGTTATTATGTTACTTTTAACTTTAGGTTTATTTTTCATTACACACAACACCATGTTTATCTTGTGTTGCAAGAAATACTGATTTTTACTAAATTTTGAAAAATAATTAATAATATTATTTAAAAAATTTATGTTATCATATAGGCATTGTTATTTTTTAAATAAATAGGAATAAAAAAGCTTTTATAAATTATGGATAATTTTATAATATAAATGTATCATATTGATAATAATGTATATATTTCTTTCAATAAAGACTTTATATGTTATGAAAACACTATTTTACCGAAACATGATTATTTTATATATTTTTTTTTAAAAACTAAGAAAATTATTCTTCACACTTTTAGAAAATAAATTTGTTAAAATAATATTCATATTTAAATAATTATATTAAATGTTTTTTTGAATTATTTATTGAGAATTTTTTGAATATAATTATTTTTTAATGAATAATTATAAATATTAAATTTTTAATGAATACTACCATTTGATTTATTTTATTTAGAACATTAAATTATATTTTAAAAATTATTTTAGTAAAAAAATTTTAAAATTATATATCTATTAATTTAATTTAGGTCATTGGAATCAATTTCTTATTGAAATTTATTTTAAATTATTTTTAAATTTGTGGATTTTTTCTCATTAAAACCCCTATTTCTGATCCCATCTGTGGAATGATTTTAATTACAAAAATTTTCAAATTTATATTACCGTAATTTTGAAAAAATGGATTTATATTTATGAATAACTGTAATTTATATTATCTAATGAGTTTAATAGAATCTTTGACCAAAATGAATCATTAAATTAGTAAGAACTTAATTACCAAATTGAATGTATAAATGGGTTTACAATGGGTTAGTCTTAAATGATAAGGGTTAAAAATGAACAAACAAATTATAATTCATATTGGATGGAAATATATACAGCATAAAAATCCAAATTTATAATTTTAGATTATTTTAAATGATATTAAATTTAAAATACTTTATCATGTTTTATTCTTATGGGTAATTTCCATGTAGTTCCCATGCGGGTTCTTTTATCCTACTTATAAAAGGCCACCAACACCCTTTTCTTCTTCATAACTCTTAAGACATCTAGATTAGATAAAACAACCTCAAATAACATACCAAAATCACTCCTCCCATTATATATGCTATATTTTATACATAAATATAAACTAAGAAATCTTTTTGTTCTTGCTAAATGAGGATACTCAAAGAAGAGGTTATTATCCTCAAAAAGTGTTTCGGTTCACTTTATTTGTCAACTTACATCTATTATTTTTATAACATGATAATATAATAACAACATTATTTTAAATTATTTATCTTTTTTATGTTTCCTTCATTAAAAAAACCTCCTCCACTCCCACTAAATGGGTTAAAAAATCATTGTTCATGTGTAGAACATACTACCACCTCACAAACAGATGTCTTATGTTCCATTACCACCAAATAATGAATGATAAAATGAGGTATTTATTATTTTTATTTGATATATATAATATTATAATACATCATGAATTATTATATTAAACATACCTTTATTTCACCCTTTATGGTGGTGATGCCTCTATTATGGGATATTTGCTCAATCCATTCAGGCATTTAGGAAATAGTTTTAAGAAATATATACATGGGCCTATGTGGGGGTTATGCCTAGCCTGATCAAGTTATATATTGCTAGGTCTACCCTCCCTTGGGTACTGTTGACCCCAATGGGTCCTTTGGTTGAGGGTGTCCATCGATTATCGGGGGTTGATATATTTTTGTGTTTGAAACCACAAATCAAGACGAAGTAAAAATTCTATCATTAAAAAATAAAATAATTAAGGTACACAACTCCTTATGGTTGGTGGAAGCGTTGGCTTGAATTAGACTCTTCTGTTGCTGTGCAGATTCTGAAGGACCGGTCCAGGAATGTCCCATGGAAGATGATCTCTACTTGGATAAATTCTCCGAAAATTTCTGAGCTGATCTCTTTGGATGTGTCTCATGTGTACAGAGAGGAAAATAAGGTGGCTGATGCTCTCTCGGAAAGAGGAATTATGGAGGCTATTTCATGTTGGTCATTTGTACTACCTGATTACTGCAATGGTATAGTCCACAATGATAGAATTGGCACTGTTCACAGAAGTTTGTGTAAGGATCCCCATTTCTAAGTGGTTTTGTAATGTTTAAACTTTTTTATATATAAATTTTTGGGAGCAGGTACCCACCTGTCTCTCTGAATTTTTGTCTAAAAAGTGAAGAAAGAATTTTAAAATAAAACGCCAAGCCAACCCTCTCAATTAATCACTCACTTCCTCACTCACTATTCTTTTTTTCCATGGCTAACAACTTAAAAAAATTTCAAATATTAATAACTTAATGGAATATATAATTCATATTTCACCTCATTTAATTTTCTGATCATTATTGGAACAATGTTTCATCCATTAACATATTTCGTGGACACTTCAAAACATCATAATACATTGTCAGAGTTAACATCATGGATAATTAACCAAGCATGAAATCCTATTCGATGAATAATTAATAATTATATAGGCATCGTTATTTCTCATGATAATATTTCAAAACACATATATACATATCTTTGATATATAATTCAAAACTAGTTTCATAAATCTCCCATGTTGAGTTTTTTGTCAATACCACTTTATCACACATTTTATGAGTCAGTATGGGTGTTCTATCTTTTCAATTCATAATTAGAAATAATATTAAAAGGAAACATTGGGAATTTACCCAAAAAAATTAATCTCCCATTGATGATTATTTATTTAATACCTATGAGAGTGGGATGATATAACACGGTTCACATAGAAATGATCAATTGGTTAATCGATAATATGTCAACTTAGGATAACTGAGTGTAGAAACCAAGGGAGATATGACATTAATTTTCAATGTTGTCCCTAAACAACCATGCATGTAAAATCATACTTAGAAAAACTAAATAAAGGGAGTCCCATAAGAACTTCCCAATAGTCTCATCCTATCATACCCCCTTATTATCATTGAAAAATAATTCTTTCGTGGAGGATATCAACCATGAGTTTTTAATGTATCAGAAGGTCATGAACACCAATGATAAACACCAGTGTATACAATAAGTAATTAGGTTTAGAATTGGAGAAGATATATTCTATTTGATATAGAGTAGGAATAAATTCAAACAGAATGTATACATTTTAAATGTTCTCACTGATGAATTAAAATAATATGTAAATATACTCAGATCATGAATGTTATACAAGATTTTTAATAAATTATATTTCACTTCGATTATCAAATTGAATTGTGAGGGGTAACCAAATTTGGAACATTAAGTTATATAATTCTTTCTTCATAAAAATATCATATATTGATCTACTAGTTGAAAAAACATATTTTTTCTCACGAGCACAAGGTTTTACTAATTATTATTTCAGGTAGTTCCAACTCACATAATTTTCTCCCAACAATAAAATTTTAATTGAGATCTTCCTTGAATCATTATAGTTGCCAACCAAATCCATATATATAAACCCAAATAAGATTATGATTCTTTTGTTCCATTACTAATTCCCATTATTAATATATCCTTTGACATATCATATATTTCTCTTAGAATCAAAATGATTTTTTTCTTTTGGACCAAATTGTTACCTACCATAGAGACTGAGATCATAAATAATGTATGTTATAGATAATATGAGATATAATATACTCCCAATAAGTCATATAAATTCACAATGATTAATATTATATATGTTAACTACTTTTAAAAACATCAGAACTAGTAGAATGGGTGTATACACTTGTTTTGATTCTACCATTTAAAATTTCTTCAGTAATTATTTGGATTATGTTTCCCTTTATAAGTTAGTAAAACCCCTTTATTTCAATATTTGTAATCCCAAAAAGTATCTTAAATGATCATGAGTGGAAATTGAAATATTTTGATCCATTTAGATATCAAAATATTAGATGGAATTTTCATGATCACCTGAAAAAAGTGTATCGTCCACATATTCAATAACAATAGGTGTACTTATCTTAATATCTCTGATGCAAAATATACTATTAGGATCCAATTTAAAAAATATTAGTTCATTCAAGTAGTTTTATAACATTGAATAAAATGACCATGATGAATGTTTTAATCAATAATTATACATTTTTTTGTGTAGTCATGTGTAATCATTTTTGTGGAAAAAACCAACGAGTTTCTCAAAATACACTTATTCTTCAAGGAACCCATTTAGGAATTCTAAATTATCATACATTTAAAGAATGATACATTTTTAGAAGGATATAATAGTAATGAAAATTATAATATCGTTTGACCTTGAAAGAGGTGATAAGGTTTCGTCAAAATAATCACTTTGTATATGTGAGTATCCCATCAATAAATGTCTATATTTATTTTAGACAACCATACACTGATTATTTACTTTTTCTTATAGACCCCATTGGTTCCAATGATATTTTCATCATTTGGTCTTTAGAAAATATATAATTTCCAGTTATTCTTAATTTGAAATGCCTCTTCATTCATATCTTCAATAAATTTATCATTTTTAGAGGATTCACATACTGATTTGGTCTATGATTTTGAAATAAATGATGTTTTGTTTTCAAAAATCAAAATTCTTCTAGTTAGGTTTGGAGTGTCGTGAGTGTATCTTTTCTTCCTCATAGTTTTCATAGGTTCAGATTTTTATCTAATAGGGTTCAACTTGAAATTGTTTATTAATATTTTATTTAGGAACCTACTTATTGTTAAAATCACCTCCTCAAAAATTTCTTACATCTATATCATTATTTAATTATTGGTTCTCAATGATTTAGACATCCTAAGAGTCAACATATTTGTGAGGATTGTTATTCTATCAACTATTTCCCTTCCCATTATATAGATATCCAAGTAAAAAATCCATTCACATCATTCACATCATTCTCTTCAAATTTCCCTAGATATCTATAATTGATTTTGATGATGCAGGGACACCCAAATACTCGAAACTATTCAACTGTATGCTATTTATTAAATTAAATTTCATATAAATTATGAATTAAAATTCTCCTAAGAAACTAAAAAATTTAAATATCTACACTCTATTTCCTATAATAGAACATAGTTCAACTG
The DNA here is from genome assembly GCA_963277665.1 of Viscum album. NCBI lineage: Eukaryota > Viridiplantae > Streptophyta > Magnoliopsida > Santalales > Viscaceae > Viscum > Viscum album. Next base: position 1,441,526,814 of record OY728151.1, on the reverse strand, counting down.
AACTCATTAACCATATTATTACCCATTCAGATAATTCATGAGTTCATTATTTTAGAAATTACACTATATTGTTTTTTGTAGAATATCATATATCGATGTTATATTTCATATTTTTAATGGTATGATTACAAATAACTACATGTGTTTTTCTTTCCATAAATAGATCTTAATTACTTGATGTGAATAAAATTTCTCTTTCAACTTCTCTCACAAACGTCATGATAATATAACCTCCTAGTGGCTTGTTCTAAAAAAACACACTTTTTATCCTTTTGAAATCATCAAAAAATTTGTTAAATTTCCAATAACCATTTAAATATTTATATATAATATGTCCCCACAAATGTGAATTAATTAAATCTAGATGACTTGTTGATTGTTTGTCCACTCTCTTATTCTTACCTTGAATGACATTCCCTTTCTAATAGGTTGTACAACATTGATCATTTTCATGGATTAACTGAAGAAAATCCTAAACCATATTCACATTAGAGATATTAATCAAATTATTTTGACCATTATATCTAATCGTTTGATACCAAATATTTTTTCCAATAAGAATCATGAATTAATGTATTCCCCATTCTGATCTAAATTTACACTGGTAGTTTATTTATAATAAATTTTCCTTCACCAATTTTATTAATTAGAAGTCAATTCTAATTAAAGATAGCCTCATTTCCTTTATCACATATTTGGATGACACTAAATAATTTATGTTAAAGCACATAAAAGAATATGACCTATAGTGAATTTAGTTATGATGGTTCAATATCACGTCAACCATCACGATTAATATTTAATGAGCTCTCATTTCCAATGGTCACGTCACATCCATAATGTTCTAACTTTTATTATAATATTAGTATCTCCAATCATATTTAATGAAAAATAAAAATAAAGAGTCCATGATAAGTCCATTTTCAATATTTTAAATAAATATCCACAAATAATTATATTTCAGTCTTCCCATTTTGTTGAATATTATAATTCTTAATAATTTTTTTCTGGTTTCCTTGAAGAATAGAAGCACACACATTATCATAGAGAAACTTCCTATCACATATTCATCATACATCCTCAATCTAATTAAACCTATTTTTATTTTAAATCAACAAATATTTATTGTTCATTTATTGTTTTATAATATGTTAACATCTCTTATTATTTAAGAAACTCTTCTTATATGATGGTCGTTTTTTCAATATAAATGAAACGTTGTATCATGATATCATATATTCGCGTCTATATGTTTGACATCACTAACAAGGAACATTGAATTTTAATCTTTCAAACAAACTATTGGGAAGGTGGTTGAATGTTAGTTCGTGCTTCATGATTAGAACCTATATTATTTTTCATTGTTTTAAAGGAACCATGGTTCTTATGAAAATTATCAATCACCTCAAGTGAGGAAAAAGTTCATTAATATGTATTTTGAAACCATGATTCTAGATAAAATCTCATGAAACAAATACTAATTGATTGAACATAATTTTAGTTTTTAATTTTAATATGTTGTGAGTTTACATATAAATTAAAACAACTTTTCTGAAAATTCTACGATGATTCAGAATTTTATTCAACTAATTTTTGATAATAAATATTCACCATTTCATAATTATTCTTATCTGTATGAAGTCTAAACCCATATCATTGATGATCTTCCACCAATATGGACCTCATCTACCTAGATGCTCTAAAACATCTTTCATGCTCTACCACCCTTACCTTGAGTTGTTTAATCTCTTAAAATTACTCATCTTGACCCTTCACCAATCCATCAAAATGATTATTAGATGATTCAAATTATTTATTGAGAACAATGTTCCTTTCCATATAGACTTATAGTTCTTACTTATGTGTGTGAATCATATAACCCTTGTTTCCTTCATAATAATTACATCTATATCTATAATAATTTTTTAACATTTTTTTGATGTTACTATTTATACTATTATATTAATCATCTCATTAATCACCTATGGGGGAACTGTTATTAGCCTCAATTATCAACATGACTCTCTTCTTATTCAATAAAAACATCATTTTTCATTAAATTTTCATCTTCTTTTACCATATATTCATTTTGAATTCCACTTTTATTTTTCATCTTCTTCTCCTACTGATTCCATATCATTCTTCATCTTCAAACAATCTATAACAAAATTTCCAATACCACCACAACAAAAAAAAATTCCTCGGTATCTTATCATTTATCTCCCCATTACCAAATTGAATATTTTTGGATATAGGAGGTAATATTTGGTTTTGATTCTCAACACTCTGGTCATAATATTATGAATCTTTTTGGGGTTCAATAATTTATTCCTCCATGATATTTAGTTTATTCATGGTTTTGAGACCCTTTTATTCCATTACATTTTTCTTTAAAATTATTTGTTTTTTATCTCATAATTCATAAGGTTATTATACAGTTCATTATTTGACATGTTCTAGTTTTCTTCCATAGATGAAATCATTATATAAAATCTGTAATGAAAATTTCTAATTTATATTTTCACTACTATTGAATAATCCAGTTTTTAACCAACTAGTCTAGGGTGGCTACTAATTTCATTTACCCTTCATAAATACTTTTCCAAACATTCATCATCAATAATCCTAACATCTTCAAACATGGGCCTCCAAATTTTTAGTTTTTGTTTTTTCATTTTAATGTATTCATCATATATTTCCTTTATTTTTTTCAACATTTCATTACCTTTCAACAATCCCATCACGTCATTGTAAACATTCTCAAAAAAATATTATAGTATAATATTATTACATTCCCATCACCATCATAATTTATTTGTTACTCAAAATTAATAGCCACATCTCATTAAATTAGTGGATAGGTAACTGGGAAAAAATTAATAACATCAATCCCTTATGACAATAGATATTCCAACATTCAATTCATCCACCCATAAAAATTCATTCCATCAAAATAAATATCCCCTCTTAAATTAAATTTATTTTAAATATAAATAGTATACTTATAAAGAAAATATCCAATAGGCACATTGTTTACTCTAATAAAAAATATAGAGAACCATACCAGATATACTGGGAGGGGGGATCAGTAGTTACGTTATCTAATTATTTGTTAATTCAACCTCTATGGCTGGTTATAGCCAATACCTCTAACTCAATGATGTCCCATATATATTTTATATATGCATATAAATCTAGTAGAAAGGAAAAAAATAGTTTTACAGGGTTCTGTAATAGCCTAATATTTGTTGTCATCAACCTATCGTAGTATCATGGATTTTCATATCTATATAAATATATATTGATTAAATGTGATAACAATTTTCAAACAATATTAGAGAGGTAAATCCATTTCATGTAAATTATTTCTAATTTAGAATATCCTACTCATTGTTCTTGATGAATAATATCTCAAATTGTTTTCTAATCACTTGTGGATCCATATTTCCATGATCAACTGTTAACGTTTAAAGACCTTCTGTAATTCACCTTTACACAATGGACTAGCTTCATCCATTATTCATGTACACAATATGCACATGCACGATATATTTTTCTTTAGTTTAGGTTCACTATTCTTCTGTCTTGTATGAGTGTTATGGATCATGAATGATCTTCGTGCATGATTTTTTGAACCAGCCTATCCAATTATTGTATCAAAATAATTCATTCTTATAAATAAGAAAAGAGGGGTTCATGTTCTTCTTCTTTGAAAAAATGTGTATTAAAACAATGTCTCATAGTTCTCAAATATGATTTGAAAACAATGTAGCCTCCATGCATCCCAAATATTTTTGAAATTGATCACCTATTTAGTGAACATATCAAATGCCACATGGGATCATGATGGTTCATGAAAACCATGGAAACATTTGATGTGTTATTCTATGTGATTTGAATAAACTAGTTTCTTCACAAATAAATTCATTGTGATTTTTTGAAATTTTATTTCTAAAAAAATATTTCTCCTTCATATAATAATTATATGTATGAGAAGATATTCTCCTTAAAAAATCATGGATATCTTTTCTCTAGAAATTATTTATCATAGAATATTTTCAGAACAGACTCTTGTTTCGGTCCCTATCCTTTTACTAGAATGGATCATAGACACTTTCACCCATATATCTATTTTGAATATCACTTCCCTGACTCATTCAAAACATTAATAATAATTCTTCATTATGAGACCATCGAATAATATGAATTGTTAAGGAATTAAAAAAATTTACATTGTAAATCATGGATCCTCTACATCACATGTTCATAATGACCCTTTGTGGTGTCATCTCCATTATCATTCTAATATCAAATTCTTTTCATGATGTACTCCTCCTATATGTTGAATGGAATTAAACATCATTTTTTTTCTTAGTAGTTTCTTCTTAATTTTAGTTTTCTTATCCATGAAATGAATAACATGAATAAATGATAATTCTAAACCTTACTGACTCATCATCTTGATCATATAACAATGATGGGATCACTAGTTTGATTGTAAGATGTTTAGTGTCAGTTCTAGCATAAAATCTATTGAAATGAAACATTTTTTATAGGTTGTAAGATGATTATGATCATGTATTATAGATCATCTGAATTAGACAATCCCATTGGAAAGTCACTGTCCTGTCGGTCTTTTTAATTAGAGTAACATTACATCATAACTTATAGTCCAAAATTGATTTTGGCATATGTTAGGGATGAATTATAATAATAATCCACAAAATAAAATCTCTAGAAATCACAAACCCTCTACTGTGATGCCACCCCACATGGTGGAATCACCTCTCTCATGTGATATTGGAATAATTCTTGAATTACATTATGCATTTTCATTTAGGGACCTATACATGGAACTCCCTAGAGCTTAAAAACGACCCTATTGCCTTATGGATGGATATGGATGTCCTCACTTGGGTATGGTCTCTCTAATGGGTCCCACATGTACCCTCAATTGGGGATGACCTATTTTAGGTATAAGGCCCCAAATCAATGAATGAAAAAGACATATCTATATATATTAAATTTATCCATTTCGTCAAAAAATCATACCCAACCATCTCAATAATTTCATCACTTTTTCATGGACTAATATTTTCCTTTTTGAATGGATACTGACTTAATTCATCTTAAATTTTTCCTTCCATCCGGGAATATTACATTAATACTCAAAAATCATTAAACATAAATACATTTATATAAACAGTGAGTCATCCTTTGATACATGCCTTAAACACATGCAATAAGCTATAAAAATCATCAGAGTTAACGACATAGAAAATTGATCAAGAGTGGCATCAAATAATATGTGTCCATAATAATTCTACAATAATCATCACTTTTCATTCTCATCATACAATACAAATATTGACATATCATCAATAATAAATTAAAAATTGGACCCAAAAAATATGTAGTATTTCAATTATATGATAGTTTAGACCTATAATTCCCTCAAATGCCTTGTTTAATGTTTTATATCTAATGAGATAATAATTGGAAACATGAAAGTGGGTTGATCCAGTATTGGGAAGTGGTTTTTCCTAATCCACTATGGGAAATAGGCTTATCCAGATCCATAATTAGAAATATGTGTATCCTATTCTCCTATTGGAAATAGTTGTGTCTTGGGAAATTTTGAGAAATATATGAATCCTGATACATTATGGGATATAGGTGATGATTCCCAATCCACCATATTAATTATAATTATAGTTATCCATGATATATAAAATGGTTTTCTTATTTATGTTGATGCCTTAATTTTTTGAGATGATATTGTGGTTCTTGAATTATTTATGTTGGATTTCTCTCTATTTTCTAGTGTTTTTTATATGATAAATTTTTATTCCCTGAATCATGATTATGATCTATGACATCTTCAGTATTAACATTGTATGATATGATAATCATCCAAAAAATAAAGGTTAACATATGATTTCATATTATTGTATAATGATATCTATTCTATTGACCCTTACTGAGCATCTAAACTACCCATTTATTATGTTTCCCTTCACCATGTTTTGAAGAATGGTTTTATCTAAGGAATTATTATAAAGATCAATAATGGGGATGATAATTGTGGGAGATATTTAAAGTATTCTATGAAAAAAGAATATTGTGTTACATGATTCCAACAAATGAACAAAATTATGGTCCTTAATAATGTGTTTGTTTAATGTATTGAATATCCATCTAAAAAGATATAATATCCTTATATAAAAGGAATTTGTCATTATAATGTGATATTGAGATATATAAAAGATTGGATATTTATCCATTACATGTTAAATGTATTGAATTCAATGAAATGTATAATTTAGAAAAAAATCATTTAAAAACCAATTCACCCTCACTCATTATAGAACTCAATCTACTATTGATATTTACAACATTCATATTTATTCTATAAAATATTAGATTCAAAGATATGATGTTGAATGGATAAAAAAATTTCCACAATTTCATCTAGTACCCATGTCCCAAAAACATTCATTCCCCAGCATTAACCATGCATATAGGACATCAACACCTCTTTATATTTAGGGATTTATATGGATCCATCTGAAAACTTGAGTGGAAGATATGGTTCTAGGAAAATATCATATTAAGATTCTATTTATTCCAACATACTATTAAATAATCACATATATTTTTGAGTTTTAATGCAACTCTTTGATGGCCCATATATCTGGGAATGACTTGTATTACCAAAGATAAACAAATTTCTCAAATATTTCTGTTTACATATCCAAAACACCATGGTGAGACTCATATGACAATAAGATTTGATTGAGTGTTTTACTATATGTATCCTTATAACCCACTTACTATATAACCAGAAGTTTTTATCAAAGGGGAAATCATATTAGGTGTTAATGATATTTCCTATATCATATGTCTCGTTACAACATCCCAATTATCATTGTCACATAAAGATGACATTGGGATTTTAATGATGAAATACATGATATTTATCCCATTACCCATATGTTAGTGGTAATGATAATAATGATCCATTTTCATTCTACCTCTTAAACATAACATATTCACATATAATTCATTGAGATATATACTTTATGATATATGTCATTATTTCTATAAACTAAAACATGTCATTAATATCACAATAAAACTCATTAATTCTTTGATAAGAAGGTAATGGTTGTATATTAACTTCAACTAATAGATCCTTATCCCATTAGGGTATTGACATGACACACAGTTTATTTTAGAGACATATAAATCTCTAACTATATTTAATGAACATTGTAAAATTCCTTACCATCTTTTAAATCTCCACATTATCAATATTTTCCTCTTAAATAAACTCGGGAATTTAAAATTAACCATTAATTTATGAATGACATGATTGTTCTCCATTGTTAACAATTTATTGTATCATCATATTCAGGTCTTTATATTTTAGATCTCATTCAATACTAACAATGAAGAAATGAGAATTGTAGTTCTAACAAACAACATTATCGACCATGTTTTACCTCAAAATATTTTAATGTATTCTATAGTCAAAAAATATTTTTTGATCAAACAATATCTTTTATAAAAAATTCAACTCTTTATGTGTGAATATATAGATCAATATTTTATTATTTATATTTATACCATTCCATTCACTATAATGATAATGAATCCTCGAACTATACTAAAAAAATTGACACTATTTTGAAATCATTGTTCAAGTAATTTCATCATGTGTCTTCAATTGGAAAGGGAAATAAGGTAACACCTTAAAATTTATCATGATAACACATCATAATCCTTTATTTGAGAGATCACTATATATCACAAACCCATATTTACTTAAAGATAGTTTGATCATAGTTGAACTAAACAAACTCATAATTAGTTCTTTGAAAATTTTCTCATTCATCTATCTAAATCAAATTATATCCCATCCACATCCACATTGTTAGTGGATTTGACTTCTATAACAGTTTTCCCAAAAAAAATTATTTGAAGAATCATATTAATAATGGATTTATGTCACCAAGGTTTTTTTGGGGATTTATTCAACAAATTCTATCTTTTATGGTCCATTGATATCCTATCCATTATCCAAGAATGAAACCATTGTTATCCATAAATCGAATTTATAAAATCTAGCATACAAAATCACCTTTCACAATTCCATAAATAAAATCCTCTAATTATCATAATACCTTCCCTTTTTGTTGTAATAAATAAATATATAATTTACGAATAATAATATATATTGATCAATTTAATCAAAAAAATAAATTATTCATTTTTTCAATGATGAAAGTTAGATCAATATAAATTCTAAATTCCTTCACTATAAATTCATAATGACCCTAACTTATATTGAATGATCACTTGGATATATCAACATGTAAACTAAAATTGATTATTTCTATATCAATGTTAATTTTTTGAAAAGTATGAATCGATTTGAAGAATATCAATCAATTCATTTAGACATGGTTGATGAAATTTTTTTATAGTCATTGTTCTTTTTAAGTTCTTAATAACCACACAAATAATGCATTTACCCATCTTACATGTTAATTAAATGAACAGTTTCTCTATATGGAGATACATGTTGCCAAATGAATCCCCTACCAATGGAGTTTCTTATCTGATTCCTAAAACTAAATTGATTTTATATTATAACAATTATTTGATATAGTTATAGAACATGCTATAGTTTCTATTGAAAACTTGGCCTCAAATTTAGGGATAAATTATGAAATTCATCGGAAAATACATATTCATATTCATGCATAAAAGTAATTTTATAAATTTCAAATTTCCCTTTATCCATTTGAAAAAAACCCTCCCAGAAAATAAATAAAAAATTGCTAAGTTGGTAATGTCATAAAATATGGAAATTTGATATATATATATATATAAAGTATTTGATTGAAAAAAAATAAAACAATACGATTTTTGTTCTAGAATGGATGATTATTATACCTCTCCCTATGTCCTTAAACTAAATTAAATTAGATATTATGATCACATTATCATTCCATTTGACTCTTGGATAAAGATTTTAATGACACTCATTGTCCTTATTACCCAATTGATGAATGTATTTATCAAAATAATTATTATACACCTATCATTTGTGGTAATGGTGTTTTGGTGGATCACATAGACGATCTTTTTGCTATTTTTTTCATTCCACTTTTCACATGTTTAAAAATCACAAGTTCGATAGCCTTTTTTCAACAGTTAAAACATTTAAAAAAATAGATATAATTTACACAATGATTTTTTCCACATCTCATATAATTGAAGTGTCATTTTATTTCTTCCTTTATTATTATTATTATTATTTCCTTAGAACATAAACATTTAATTTTTTTCAGAACAATTATTATATTGTGAATATCTACTCTATATTTCAATAATGACGGTGAATTGAATGATTTGGGTGATTTTTTTAATCCGATAATCAACAGTTAAAATATTATTTCTAGTTCTATAGTAAAACTAGATTCATAACATAAATTTACTAAAACATTTTCATCATGGGAACAAATATATTCATAATCCAAATCTTTAAACTCAAGGAATTGTCATGCCATTTTCTTGTAAAGAGATTAGGGGAATGTAGTTATTAATAAATACAGTATTGTACCCATCATATTCCATTAATTAAATTCCATTTCTATAACTCAAATTAAAAATAATATTCCACCATTTTTATATAACAACTTCTAAAAAATATACCTCATAGATTAAATTTTCGTTCTTTAATATCTGATGAATGAAATAAATTATTTCAATGCAACTATTCCACTACATAACCAATAATGTATCTATTTACCCACTAAATGAATGCGGAATATAAGAGCCCAATATTTTTTGCTATGACCCTCTTTAAATTTAATCATTTTGAATTCTTACATTTCATACAATAACTATCTTAACTGGGCAATGATATATTATTATAATCTCTTTGATAAATAGACATGAAAAAATATTATTAGAAAATTTAGAAAAATTATATATTATCTATTGAATATAATTTTCAAAATTCAACTAATTTGTTTTTTCATGATATTAAATGAAATCTACATTTATGTATAAAAGGAATTATTTTTCTCAACATGGTTTTTCCACCTTTTGATGGAGCACTTATTTTATATCTAAATTTTGAAAAATTAAATAAATTTTATTTGAAAAAATAAACATATTTTTTTAAATTGGAATATAAACATTTAAATTGATTTTATTTTTAGTATATTTCCGGATATGTTGCATTTTTTGATGAACAATTAAAAAATTTTGTGTTTTAATTGAAAATTATATTTTAATTTAATAATATATAATGTTAAATTATATTTTAAATTTGTTTTAATATAATATTTAATGATTAATAAATATATTTATCCAATTAAGTTCATTTTAATATTTTTCATATTGAATTTGAATATAATTTAATTTGCAAACCCTTTCACATTTTCCTAATAAAAACTCATTTTCTAGTTCCTTAAATGGGATTAATTTTAAATTAATTTTATCCAATTATGTGTTTTCAATTTATAAAAATTATTACCAAAATTTTAATCATACGTTAAAAATTAAAGAAAAATTTAAATTTACTTTTTTTCCAATATGATCAAAAAAATTAGTAATTTTATTTACCATGTTTAAGAGTAATTCATTTAATTATGTGTAAAAATAATATTATAAATAATAGAAAATTACCCTAACACCAATCATAATTTTTTTGGATGACGGAATGTGGAAAAAAATAATCATTGGGGTGATTTTATGTACTCTAAGAGCCTCTTGCATATAATTAATCTATTTATAGTATTTAATTTAAAACCAAAGTCACTGATTTCATAATTTTATTTTTTTTTCATTAAGTATTTTAATATTTGTTTACATAGTTTCGTATTCACCTATAAATAATTTTTGGAAAAATGAAATATTTATATTATTCATATTAATTAATTTTTAGTTATTTGGAATGAAATTATTAACTTCCTAACTTTATAATGATTGTGCAATAATTATTTAATTAATGGGAGTATCAAATAAATGATATTTGAAACAATAAAATACTTATCATTTTAAAAAATTAATGTCATAAAAAAACTTTATAGACAACTTGGACATTTTATTAATGTGTTAAACGACCTAGTTTCATGATATATTATGTTATTATTATTTTAAAAAATTATATATAATTAATAGTTTCAAAATTAAAATTAACGTTTCTTTAGAAAAATAATATTCTTTTAATGTATATAAAATTAGTAAAAATATATATTATAAAAATGATTTATATATGGTTTAAAATATTACTATGAATTTTTGTGATTATTTTTTCTTATTCTGATAATAATACTGACCCTAAAATTATAAATTTTATGTTGTCACGGTAAGAGTAAAAGGCATTAAATAATTATTAAAACCACATGATTTGGTTAAGAAATTGACCTAAAATTTTCTAAAAATTATTTTATAAGTAATTTTATAACATTATCCCCATAATATCTAACTATAGATGGCTAATGGACACATTTCATTTAAAAAACAAATATATTAAATAAATGAAAGATTGTTTCAAAATGTCACTATTTGTATTTAATATCATTTATGTGTCCACCTAGGGATAAAATCAATATATGAATAAAAATAAATGTATATTTTGATAATAATGACATCTGATTTATTATATAAATTTATGTTTTATTTTTAAAATTTATATAGTTAACTTAAATACTTAATTAATTCTAAAAAAATTATTTAATTAACTGAAAAAATAAAATAATTGATTATCAAAAAAATCATTTTGATAAATTTTTCAAGAGTTAATATTTATGAATGTTTATTACAAAAATATATAATATATTATATATGTGTTAAATAATTATATTCACATTACCACTATAACTTGTTGCCTTTTATGTTTAGTTAACATAATAGTATCATATTTTACTATAATGAAATTTGGTTGAACATATATTTTATTAAATAAATAATCACAAAAATATTAAATATTCAAAAATATGATAATGTAGTGTATCAAATTTCATCCATTGTTCATTTTCATGCCATTTGGATTACAATGAATTTTGAATATCCTTATTATATTTTAATATTTTGTATATATCTGAAAATACCCCTCACATCAATTATAAGAGGGTACCTCCTCCATTATGAACCCACACTAATATTAGACATATATATTAACCTAATCGGGCACATTTTTCTTATAAACATCCATTTTATGTTCTATATATTATTTTTCTTCCAAAAGTCAAACCCTATATCAATTAAGAAGAGATTAAACGATGTCGCTCAAAGAAGAGGTAATCATTTATGTTGACACATTAATGTTTGTTTCTTCCATAAAATCCTCTTAAAATTTCACTTCAATGATAAAATAATAACTCAAGTATTATATATATATAAAGATATTTTGTTATGATTGGGAGAAATTATATTTATCCTTTTAGACATCCTATAAAAAATGTAAGCACTTCATCTTTGTATTTATGACTTACTATCTCCATGTCATGGTGTTGTTTTTCTTATATTCACATTACATTGATGGTTATAATGATAGAAATAGTCGATATATATAATTATTATTAAATGATATAGATTCTTTAAAAAATTGATATACCATACACATCCATACCCTATTACCATTAAGGGAATGATATAGTCGGTCGTCTGTACCTGTAGACTATCGTCTCTACAATTTGAGGGGATTAAATTATGATTATGACCATTAAAAATGATTATATGAATGTAAATAATAAAAAATATGGTATCTATAACATTAATATCAGCCTCCTACACATGTTGTTGTTGTGGCAGGTATGGAATGGTTTTGGCCTCCATTCACGGGGTCAAGTCCTCATGACGTTAATTTGTGGGTTTAGTTATAGTTTGCATGAAACATCACTTGACAGTTATTTTGAATAATTTATTAGTATCACTATGAATATTATGTAAATATATTAAATTCATAGAACAAAGTCATTCATTTAAAACCATTTATAGTAAAATTAACACCCAACACCTGGGTAATAATGAAATATTATTATCACATGGGTGATAATATGGTTTATGAGGACCTTATACAACATAATAAATATTAATATGGTTCTATTAAAAATTAATTAAATTCATTAAACCATTATACTAGATGCTAAATCATTTTAATCTAAAGGAATGTGCTAGGTAAGGGTTTCTCAAATCTCACTTTAATTTCTATGAAATATCACTTATTCAACATTTATTTATTTTGTTTCACGTAATACCCCATTGATATTTAATATTATAAATATATTTTTATTCATGGAATTTAATGATTCATTAGATAAATATTCATTATATAGGGATTTGGGATCAGATATTTCAATGTGGAATGGGACACATTGAGTTAATAATATCTTTTTGAAATCTATTATTCGTTATATGAAGAATACATTGGACATGTAGGAAATGGGTTGGACACTGGTAAATGAAGTCCCCTAAATCAATAATTAGTCTCTAAAGATAAAATCAATGGATAAAACCCATTTTTATATTAATATTTAGAAGAGTTTCTACCCACTTACTAAAAATGTAAAAAGTATTGATCTCAATAGTAATTATCTAGTGGATATATCTTGATAGCTTTGTCATCCTCCATTATTAATTTCACTCATTTGAATTACTAATATCCTGGGGATTAACACTATGAATAATTCAACGCATGAATTTTCATTCAATATTTACTAATTGCATGGATTGTGTTTTCAATTATTTACCATGCTATGCTGATTGTGAAAATTGATTCATGTTAGATTACATTGTAGTTTACCATTATTAAGCCTTTGACCACAACAATCTCTTATGTATTATTTTCAATGGGTATTGATGATGTTTATTATGATTGATATATAGGGTTACGTTTTGGGAATTATGGTGATCTCATAGAAAATATTTTTTGTATTATATATTTTAAATTTTATTTTAAATTCAAATATGTATCAAGTTTACAAAGAATAATAACCTCTTCTATCAATTGGGATTTTATTCAATATATCTTAACTATATTTAGTTCTGTAAGGCACCAGATCTAGTCTATTGCAGAATTGTTCATTACAATTGGTATCAGCAAAATTTTAATTGAATCCTCAGAATCTAGATTCAGTAAAACCTAGAATATGGACTATAATCCTATAACCGACATTGAGGATAATTTTATATATGAGACATAATGTTATATATTTTTTAATAACATTGATGTCCTAGTTTAAACATTTGGAATTATATATTGAAAAAAATATTTCTTGATTTGGATCTCATATAAATGATTCTTCACTTTGATTAGTGTTGATGAGATGGTTATTTTTTGTTTTAGTCGATGGATAGAACCATAGGTTACTTAGATAATATTGAATGGGACGAAAAATGTGTTGAGGAGAAATAAAATGGGAAAAATAGTGGATTGAATAATAATATGAATATTATCATCAAATTATCATGATATATGATTAATAATATTCACTTTAACTTACTCTCAAACTCACCAAATAAGATTAGGAATCGTTCTCTGAGAGTTCAGTGGTAAAAATTTACAAGGAAATATGATTCAATTTCTTATATGTTTATAATGTGAGAAGAAACACCCATGTTATTTTCATAATATAACATGATGTGGTTTTGAGTTTATTATATATAGAAACAAAGTATCTAATTACAAAGAAAAAATGAAATATTTTACTAAGGATGTGGATGATAATAATGGGATGATGTATTATAGAATAAGATAATGAAGCATAGTTAATAGTTTAAAAAATAAATGGAATGATTAATGTTCTTGTGTATTTTGATTAAAGAATTATTATATAAATGGTTCTCTAGTTATAAGAATAATGATATATATATATATGGAATTAAAAATAGTATATCTTGTTTAAGAATTCAGAAGAATGAATGTTTTCACTATGGTTTTTGAGGTTATCAAATTTATCATATGTGATAATAAGAGCTAAATTATGTTTTTTGGGAATATAATGTTTTGATGTTTTTAAAAATTTAGTTACTTTCCTTATAAATTTTGGAAATATATATTTTGGATGATTCTTAAGGTTACCTACATATGGAATCAACAAAGGATATTCTCATTTGTGTTTAATGTATGATTTATCACATTGGATAACATGTTATAACCATTTTACATTTCTTAAATATTAAAGTTTCTATAGAAGGACTTATAGATCTTATGATTAGTTAAAATTTCTTCAGGAATAAAAATTCACAGGGAATATTTATTTTAGGGGAATTGGATATTGTGATAATTTTTTGAAGAAAAAAACAATGAGATTGTTTTAATGTAATGGAATGTAATGAATTATGTTTATATTATAAAGATATTACATAGATAGTAAATAAATACCACAATGATAGTAATGTATTTTGATTCAAAAAAATTATTCATTTATTTTACATCTATGTATTTAATGGTCTTTAATGGATTTCATATTTATGGTTTTGTGATGGTCAAATTTTTAATGATTGTGTTCCCCATAACACTCAATTAGAATTTGAATGTTGCATTTCTATTCTATGTCATTGTTTAAACACTACTCTACTATTCTCTTATTTTAATACCTATTTTTTTCGACAAACATCACATTTACCTTTAACTATTATTAAGAGGATGTATTATAAATCCTATTTTAGATGTGGTTTTTTGAAAAAAACATCATGTATCAACCATTAGTTTTTTTAAAAAAAATTCAAATTCAAATAATACAATTTAATTAAGGAGGGTATAAGGTAACACCCCATGAGTTTATAGTGTGTATATGTTAAAAGATAATCTTTTTGAAATCATATATTGCACACAACACCAAGATTAATCGAACAATGAAATATTATTATAACATTATCATTAAAATGGAATGAATCAAAAGTATTGAAAACATTTTTATATTTATATAATATATGTTCAATATAATTTTATAATTCCGCCTATGTGTTTTCTGAACATGATAAAAAAATAAATCATCTTTTACGCATAACATGCTATATTTTTTAATGCAGTTTTTCCACCTTTTCATGAAAAAAAATTTATGAATAAAAATTGAGTATTTTATAAATTATATTTGAAAAAATTAACATAATTTTTGAATGTATAATATTAAAATATTCTTTTTTGATTTTTTGAATTTTTATATATGATTTAGTTTTTTAATAAAGGTAAAAACATATTATATTTTAAATGAAAAATGACTTTGCCAATAAATATTTTATGATTTTAAATTTTATTTTAAATTTTTAATATTATAAAATTAATTCAATTATACATATATTAATTCAATTATGATTATCGGAATATTTTAAATATTGAATTTTTATATACAAATATTTTTAATCTTTTAAATGTTTCACATTAAAAAAATGTTTAGTCGTTCCATTAACGGGATTAATATTGATATAATTTCTGCCAAATATGTGTTCTAAATATCGAAAAATGTATTCCATATCTAGATTTAGATTTTCCAAATTATGTAAATAGGTCACTTTTATTTTTTTCAAATATAAATAATATATTTAGTGACATTAATTACTATGGTTAACGGTAAATCTAATAATTAAGGTTGAAAATAATATTATAAATATTATAAAATTACACTTACACTTTTCCTAATTTTATCGGTTGATTTATTTTAGAAAAAAATTATACTTGCGAATATTTTATGATATATTAGAGAAACCTGAATGTCTTGATACAATATATATTATTTAATTTTGAAGATAATTCAATGATGTCAAACTTTCTCTTCTTTAAATTTTATGTATTTTAGTATGGGGTTACCTATTGTATATATTATACTATAAATAGTTTTTTGGAAGGTATGTTTTTTATCTCCCTCATATTAATTTATTTGTAATTTAAGGAAAAAAATCAATTAACTTATAGGCTTATATAATTATGATGCAGTAATTATTTTATTGTTGTAAATATCAAATAAATGATATTAAAAATATTAAAATAAATATAATATGACATAATTAATGTCATCCATTAATTTTAAAGAAAAATTGATATTTTAGTTATGTGTTAAAAAAGTTTTTTCTAAGTTATTTTGTTGTATTTTATTTTGGAAAATAAAATGCCCCGAATATTATCAATATTTAAAATAATTTTTTTTAAAAGGAATAATTTTTTATTAAAGTATCAAAATTTAATAAGAAAAATAATTAATCCAACGAACATAGATAACATTCTAAATGTTATCCACAATTCATGTGTTGTTAGATTATCATTTTATAGTCATAATTTTGAAACTCAATGGTTTAAATCAATGTTGTCACAATAAGAGTTAGAGGGATTAAAAAAGTGTTAAAATCAAAACATAATGGTATGAATATGGCTTAACCTTATCGAATATTGTTTGGATTAAGGGGATTCTACAGTAATCTCATTAACATATAATTTATGTTTTTCAATGGATATTATTCCTTGGATATAAATTATATATTATTTAAATCTAGGATAGTTACAAAATGTCACTCTGTGTTTAATATAATTTTTGTACCCATATAGGATGAAATAAAGATATTAATGAATCTAAATATTAATTTTGATTTAAATGAATTTACTTCAATTATATTATATTATATATATATTTGAAATTATATTATTACATTAAACTCTTCAACAATTATAATACAATAGTTATTTGATTAAAAAAATTAAAATAATTGTTTTAAAAAAAATATAGTTTGGTATATTTTTTAGCAGTTAGTATTTACAAAAAAAATTATTGATCTACATGCTATTTTAGAGATGTGTGAAATCGTTATATTATAATTATAAATTTTTATTTATTTATTTGAAGTAAAATTAATTAATATTATCATATGTTATTTTAAGGATATTTTATTGAATTAAATTTTAATAATTTTTTGAAAAAAATTAAATAATTATAATGTTTATTACATGTGGTCAAAACTTTATTGTCATATTATATTATAGTAAATTTTTATGTCTTTTACTATATATTATCATTATTATATTTTAATATTTTGATGATTTCAGAAAGTTCCCCTCACTTCAATTATAAAATAGAGCCTCCTCCCTCACGTAATCACACCAGTTTGAGCCATCTATCTTAAGAAACCCCTAAATATTTCTCTTATAAAAATATATATATATATTATATATATTATATAGTTTTTTCCTTCTAAAGTACAAAAACTAGATCTCTTAATAAGATATTAAAAAGTCCACCCAAAAAAGAGTTAGACATCTTTATCGACTCAATCAAGTTTGTTTTGTCCTAAATATCCTCATCATATATTTATAAATAAGAAAGCAATAAATCCATCCTAATATAAATTCATAGATGGAATTATTATTATGGTACTACAATATTCCACATTTTATCACGGTTATGAAAAACAAAATCACCGCATGTGGGTATGTTTGACTTTTCATCTCCATGCCATGGTGTAATATTTTTCATCACCACATTTATTTAACGAGTATCATGATAGAAATAATAGATATGTATAATAAATATGTAATAATATTAATCCTATAAAATTTATTAGATCATAAATATCTTTAATCTTATACTATTAATGAAATTATTTTATCGATAGTGTGTTTGTACGACCTACCACCTCCACGGCGTAATGTGATTAATTTCCCACATTCAAAATTAATGAAATATTATAAAAACTTGTAAAATGAATAAATATGATATCTATGACCTTAATATCATTATTGATATTATGGAAATATACTCTTTACATTGAACCAATTCATTTATTAAAAAACATGTATTGGGAAATGAAGCAGTTATCACCTAAAAGCAGTTTAATATGGAAATATAATTATGAAACATGTGATAATTTTGTATAAGTGAATAGTATATGATATCATAAATATGGATATGGTTCTGGTATAAATTAATAACTTGATTTAAACCATTATAAATGAGTTTAAATCATGATTAAATTTTGGAATGAAGAAGGTAATGGTTTTTCTCATCTCACATTTTTTCTTTTAGATATAAATTATTCACACGTATTTATATTGTATAGTTTTGTTCGACGTTGATATATCATATCAGGAATCTATTTATATTAATGGTATTAAATATTTGGAATGATTTGAATTATATTTTATAGTTATTGTGGTTTATATATTTCAATGTGGTATAAGACACATTTATTTAAAAATATATTCATACATGGATTATTAAATATTTGAGGAATTCTTTAGATATGGAAGACATGGGTTTGGTACCGATTTATGAAAAGAGTTTGATGCCATGCTAGTATCTTGTGATGAAATCAGTTGGTGAAAGACCCTTCACCTCTAATTCCTAGTAGAATCTGATGGGTTTCTTCCCAAATACATAAATAGGTAACATGATTGATCTTAATAGCAAGTAACTAGATGATATATCATCATAGGTTAGATGAATGGGATTATGGATTTCTTTCATTTTAGTATTTACTATACATATTATATATCCATCTTTAAAGAGTGAATTAAGGAGAAAATCTATTTTTGTCCCACACATCACATATTTAAAACCATATATATTTGTTTCAAAATATTATAAAAACATAAATTGTAACATAATATAATAACCTATCAAAACCCAAAAAAATTATTCAATTTTATCATTTAAGTATAGCCTAGCCAAGACAAGTTAAATGGGTTTCATTATGATGTCCTAATAATAAATATAAACCAACTTTGGAAAAAATATGGTTGGTATCATTGTATCATGTCCCAATTAAATTATTTTTAAAATCAAAAACTTTTATAATATATGATATATATCAATACATATCATTAGAATATTTTGTGACAAAAATAACCTTTTCATTTATATATCCCTTATTAAAATAGAAGTGTCTCCCTGAAAATAAGGTAATCATTTTCAATAAACAATTGAATCTTGTAAACTAATCTTAAAGGTAATGATTAGATATGAAAGTGTATAGTCACTTCATGTCATAATCATGAAATCAAAAATTCCATTAACTCAATTGATAAAAAGTATAGTGTTCCCAAAAAAGAAGAATCTTTATAAATATATTATTAAAAATTCAAACATGGAAAAACTAGGAATATAAAATTCATCAAATAATATTCCAAAAATCATGAAAACATTATAAAAAAATTATACATAAGGAAATATTTTATCATTACTAAAAGAGGAGATATATAATAGTATTTTGTAGAATCAATTCTAAATAATTTTATGTATTAAATAGGGATAAATGGAACTAAACAAATTGAAATAAATAGAGTGGAATAAAATTTAGTAATTTTATAAAATAAGGATCATATAATGTCTTCAATGGATATTCATGAATAATCAATACTGTTTAAAATGTTTTTGAAACATATATTTTTTATCTAAATTCTCTTATTGCTTTATATATGTTCATATCTCAGGTACAATAAATATTGATTTATTATATATTTAGGCACAACCATATTCAAACATATCACATAAAATATTATTTTCTCATAATAACATAGCATCCATTTATTAATAATTCTTTTTGAAATCAATTTTCCTCGTGATATCTAAATTATTTAATTAATAGTTCTATTAAATAGTTTCGATAAATTCACCATTAATATGGATTATTAATCAATAGAATATTAATTATAAAATAAATATCATCTTTATTAATTACTTTTACATTTATAATTATATATATAAAGTGTAGTGAAAAATATATTACCTCACTACATAGTGATGGTAGTTTGTACGTATGTATGCGTGACATTTACACATTCTAATAGTTAGTTTTAAATTTAGATAAATAATATTTCACATTTATGGAATCATTATTATATAATATATGCCATATAATTTCATTAAATTTATCTTTATAACTATCCTTATAAAGATATAATGAAAATTTAATCACATCACATAATGGATGTGGTAGTCCATACGTTTGCATGAGCGACATTATTATTTTTCAATTGATAAAAAGGAAAGAAGTCAAAAAAGAAATTAACAATGTGAATGTGTGTCTAGTTATTTATATATAATGTGTGTTTAGTTATTTAACATGAAATTTTTATTATTCTTATTAATTTAAGTTACCATCCATTGTACTTTATCTTTATCAAAAATTTGAGCTTACCCATTTCTTATGATTTATTTTACCAAGTGTGTAATGAATTTTATTATGACTGAAATGTGGGGTCAATATATTTGAATAATGGTGTTCTAAAGGAAATTATTTTTATTATTTAATATATAAAGTGTAATTTTATTTTCAAATTTAAATCTTCTTTTCTAATACTTCTAAACTATTTAGTCCTTGGGAGTCAATTCCTCATATCTTATTCCAATTTAATAAAGTAAAGATCCATCTCTATACTATTGGGTTATGGGTCATGCAATGCATATTTCCTTATGTTGGATATAAATTTATGTTATTACCTATATTAATTATTTAAAATCCCAACATTATTCATGGATTAAGAGTGTTTCATGAGCACAATAACAAGATTTTTCATTCTACCGTGCAGGTGGATTTATTTTTTGGGAGGAAAATCCTTTAATTGTCTTCGACATTCATTGATAAAATGATTTCTCTTGGTTCCATTCATTGAATAAAACCAAATTCATAGTTTAAGCATCATGAAATTATAATTAGATATAGAAATATTATTATAATGTATAGTATTCAAGATGAGGGATCCTAAGAAAAAAAATACCAGGATATTTCATCATTTAAGATGATTATTTAATATTCCTAATAATAATATAGTCCCTAAAACCATAGTTTATTATATCATGTATTGTATAGATATTCAAATAATCTTATTTCATGAATGATATATAATATCTCCTATAATGATGTTATCAAAAAATATATTTGACAGAAATACGCTATATAAAACCATTCTTCATAACCTCGGGATAGAAAACATATGAAAGTGTGAAATTAGATATTTAGTAAGATTAATCATTAGAGATATGATCAATGATTGTAAGTTACCATAATATAAGCACAATGGTATGATAAAATGATTATAACTTATAAAAATAAAACAAAATTTTCGAAATTGTATTTATTATAAACCATTATATAATCCATTGTCATTAAAAATATTTATAAGAGTGTGGAATAATCAACAATCGATCATGATCGATGAGACCATATCATAAACATGAGGCACAAGTTATTTTCATAAAAATAAAAATAAAAATTAATTTTAATAGTCAAGTCTCTCTATAAAGGCTATCATACAGTGATGGGTCTGCTCCGCATTACATCATATCCTTACTGAATGATCCCACACCAGACTACTGTAGCAGTTTTGTTCCCTTATGAAACTAGGTTTACTCCATAATTAAATTCTTATTATCAAATTATATATCTATATATACACAATTCATTGAAGAGAAAAATAATTTCAGGCCCAACGATTTCATATTTAAAACCATAAACATTTATTTCATGAGATCTTAAAACAAAAACCATAACATAATATAATAACCTATAAAAATTAAAAAATGATTCATCAAATTTCGTCATTTAAATAGAGCATAACCTAGGTAAGGTAAATGGATTTCACAAACATCTCATCATAAAAAATACAAACCATATTGGGAAATAATAGTGATGGTTTCATTATATCATATACTAAATAAACTATAATTAAAATCATATAATGTTATCATATATAATAAATTTAAATAAAATATCAGGAGAATATTTTGTAATGAAAGATACATTTTAATTTTGAAAAAAATATTTAAAATCCAACTATTTGCATAAAAATAAGTTATAAATTATAAATAATACATTGATTTTTATAAAATAATCTAATATTTATTGAGTGGATATGATGGTTGACATTCTCTTTAGGTATTAACTATTAAATAAGAAATCTCATTCACTCCATCGATACAAAGTATATTCTTCAGAGAAAAAAATCATTATATTTATTTTAGGATAAATTCAAACATGGATAATTGAGGATTAACAATTAATGGAATAATATTCATAAAATCATGAGAACATTATTGAAAACATGGATATGGAAGAGAATGTTTTCCCATAGTAAAATAGGATAAATATTGTTGAATTTACTAAAAATAATTTTCTAAATAATTTTAGGTATTAAAGATAGATAATTAGAACTAAAAAAATCAGAAATAAATAGTGGATAATAGATTTTTAGTTGTTTTAGAATATAAAGATCATATAATTTCTTCAGTGTATATTCGAAAATAATCAATCCAGTTTGAAACATGTTTGAAACATACATCTTTGACCTCATGTCTCTTCTTTCATAATATATGTTCAAATATTAGGTATAATAAATATTGATTTATTATATATATAAATTCAAAAACCATATTCAATCATATCACCCAAAATAGTATTTTATTGTAACAAATTATCACCAATTTGTTAAAAATTCGTAATTAAAACCACTTTTTCAAGTGATATCTAATTTTTATTGTTTTTTTATTAAATGGTTCTGAAACATTCTACATGATCATGGATTAATAATCTAGAGATTATTAATCATGAAATAAGTATCATATTTATTAAATGCATTCAAATTTATAATTATAAGTAAAATTTGTAGTGAAAATTATCTTGTATCACTTTGTAGAGATGGTAGTGAGTATTTATGCACAAGTAATATTTACATTTTCTAATGGTTGGATTAAAATTTAGTTAAATAACAATTAACATTTACAAAATCATTACTATCTAATATATAGAATATATATTTATTAAAATTATCTTTATGACTATATTTGTAAAGAGATAATTAAAATGTAATCACATTACATCATGGATGTAGTAGTCCATAGGTTTGCATGAGTGAAATTATCATTTTTAAATGGATAAAAAGTTAAGAAGGTGGAAGTAAATTAAAATTATAAAAGTATAGTGATATCATAATTATAATATTAATAAACATTAACCCCTCATAATAATAAACCAAGACATATGGTGTTGGGGAATGAATCATGTCATTATAAAGAGGTGGTAATCCACAAATATGAACAAATGACACTTTTCATATACATTTTGATAGAAAACGTGTGGAAAATGGGTGTCACATCATCATAATACCAATTAATAATATTTTATTATAGTAAATTATTTATTTTATAATTGATAACATATAATTGGATGAGGTAGAAAGATAAATAATTTGAAATGTGTTGGGGAAGAAGATTACATCATCTTTAGTATACATGAATTATGACCATTCTTATGGACCCTTTCAATTGTCTTTAATGAATTATACAATTTTTAATTCATGTATTGGGATATTTAGAAGAGAAATGGGTAAGATTTGTTCAATATAAGTTTCTCATATTTCTGTAAAGAATAGATTGATTTGGAAAACATATATAATTTGGGGAGAGACACATCTTTATTCTTCCATATTCATGGAGAAAAGTCCTTAAATAATTACCAATCAAGCCTAATGTGAGGTTTGTTAAAATGAATTTATCTAATAAAAATTAGGATGAAAAATTGTGTCCTTATAACTTCATTTACCCTTAATTTCTCAATTTTACCCAATTTTCTATGGTACTAATATATTTTCCATAGTTACTATCCATAATTACAAAAACTGTATTTTGCTACATTAATAAATATGGAAATTATTAATTGAAATATGAACTATTTTTCTTAACATTTAATATATAGAAATGACATATATAAATGTTATATAAAAACAAAAAATGAAACGATTTTTTTTCATAAAAATTAATGGTTTCATAGAAAATTATTCTTATAATGAGATTAATGATAAAGATGATACAAAATCAAACAAATGATTTAATTTTTAAAGATTGAAAATTATGAAATATTGTAATAAATAAAAAATTTGATCCTTGAAATACTAAAAATAAAAATATATTCTTCTATAAAAATAAATATTTTCAATATTGACAAAAAATAAAAAATTTTAAGAAAAAACACCTAAACATTCTCCAAAAGATTATTTGTACATTGTGATTTACAAAATAATCGGCATTTTTGTAATTAAAATTTCAAAAAATGGTATAAATAAATAAAAATTTCTGTGAAAAAATAAATAAAAACCATTTTTGAATTAATCATTCTTTTTAACTATAAAATGTATTAAATGAAAATTTTTTACTTTTTAATAAATTTATTTTCATTATATACATTATTATTGATATTTTTTTTAAAAAAAATTAATTCTTATTCATGCAACCAGTTTAAAATCAAGGTTATAAAGGAATTAAATATTATGCTTCATTTATACTCTGGGTCCCATCTCTCACAAGCTATCATGAAATGTAAATTTATTTTAAGAAAAATATATCATTAATAAAAACATTTTACACATGAGAAGTGTAAAATGATAAAAAACAATTTATATCCTTTAAATTTTTTTTTCATCTTGTAAAACATTCGTCTCATTTTTTGGTTTCTTATGTTTTATCCCCATATTAATCAAGAAATAATCACTAAAATATATAATCCCGATGTTAATACATCAATATGTAAGTGAAAAAAATCATACCTACACATTTCATCATTTATGAGGAAAAAATTGTATATTAAAAAATAACTAACACCCTATAATAATAATGGTTATGTTTATTTTGGAAAATATTTACAATAATATTTTATAATAAAATATATCAATAAAATCCTTTAAATATATCCTTTTATATCACCATTTCTATTCATATCATAATGAAAACCTTTCTTCATATCCTAGGGAAACTGGAAATATTAGAAAAAGTGAGATAGGATTCTCAGTAATGTTAATCATGTGAAATAACAAACAATTATAACATGAAATAATAATATAAGTATTATGGTATATATCGTTATCCAAATATACAATGATCTTACTTAGCCAGTAATAGATCATTAATCTTGTGTCAAGGCCTAACGATTTAACATTTTAAATGATATGAATGATAAGAGTGGGGACTAGTAGTTAATGAATCCTGATACATGATATAATATCATTACTATAATAAAATGACATAACAATTATTGTACAATTATAATAATATAAAATCCTTTCATTACATGCGGATCATATCCTATACCATCATCATATAGCAAACAAATCCCCATAATAGATTGGGAATACACTATAACCACTTTTCATTTGGGGAATGGTTTCAAATCGCTTCCACTTCATATTATCTCATGATATAACAATTATTTCTTCATGAAATGGAGGATGTTACCAGAATGACATATCAAATAATTATGAAATTATATATATGTTTTTTAAGATATCATAAAAAGAGTCATCATTTTATCATTTCATAACATGTGAAAAAAAAAATTTCATAATGTTTTCAACATCACATTGTGATAAATAGTACAAATAGTGAACATTGATTATATCATTATGTAATATCCATAGTGAAGCATAAAAATATTCATATGATGTTGAAATATTATGCGTCCAAGAAAAAACATGACCCAAAATACATGAATATCATTATTTAAAAAATACGTCCCAAAAATAGTCATACATCCAAATGACTATAAGATTTACTATCATTGAAATTACCATTAAATAATACATAATTTACTAAACATTAAATTATTCCAACATTACAATTCTCTTAAACATAGTTTCATATATATCTAAAATTAAATTATCATGTTCATATCCTCTGGAACAGAACATAAGAAATAGGAGAGTTAAAAACCTTTGTAAATGAAAAAAATATCCCAAATTTTTAGATAATAAACATGAAGGAGTATTAAAAAATTTACTAAAAATCAAAATTAGAGATAATAAAACTATATTTTAGAGTCATAAAACCTGATTGATATATATAAGATCTAAAATAGACTGTCAATTATTTTTCAATTTTATGAATTAACTGAAAACTAATTTTAATAATCTTATTACAATATAGAATAACATAAAAGTAAATATAAATTAGAAATATAAGTTAATAATTATAACAAGGAATAACATTAAAAATATCATCAATTTGTGGAAACTTCATAAAAATATGATTTATTATCATTGTGAACCATGTAACTCGAAAAACTATACACTCATAAAATTCTGAGTGGACTTAAATACCAACTCACCAAACCATTATGATCATATAAAATTGGTAACTAGTTCCCATATAATTACTATAAGATGATATATTATCATTTAAAAAATAAAAGTTATTTATGTATAAGTTCCACCCATATATTAATCCATATATTTTTGTGCCATTTGAAAAAAAATGACCATAATATAAAATAACTCTTAGAAAGAAAATTTGTTTCATGACACATAAGAATCGCCATATATGTAACCCATGAAATTAAATTGGGAATAATTAAAAGGAAATATTGAAATAATTAATAATATATAATAAAACCATAAAAATAATATGTTTCTTAATCCTTTCAAAAAACTCACATATCTCATTCTAAAGAGAACATATGTTAACAAAAATAACATATTTTAAAAGGAATCATATCATAAAAACACACACACACACACACATATATATATATATGTTGTGATGAAAACATCACTTCATAAAATATAAACACTAGAGGGTAAATATGAGTAAAAAATATATCTTTCAATAAACCTTTTAAATCATTGAAGTGAAAATTACATTCCAAAACATTGTTGTCTTAGTAAGGATAATTTTTTTAAAATATAAATATAAGGAGTTCCCAAAATAATTAATTCTCAGTATATAATGTTTATTATAAAAAAATAATTAGTGACAATAATTTCAAAAAAATTTCTTTTAAAATAATCCTTAAAATGGATACTTGAAATAGAATTCAATACAACAAAATAATAGAACTGGAAAAACTTTGAAATTTTTTATTTCAAAATAATCATTAAAAATAGGAGATTGAAAAAAAGCATATTCAAAAAGTGGATTCAAAATAAATTGAAATATTTTTCTTAAAAGAAGATTATTTATTAATGGAACATTAAAAAATAAATC
Organism: Viscum album; assembly: GCA_963277665.1. Taxonomy (NCBI): domain Eukaryota; kingdom Viridiplantae; phylum Streptophyta; class Magnoliopsida; order Santalales; family Viscaceae; genus Viscum; species Viscum album. The sequence continues at coordinate 1,441,498,840 of OY728151.1, read as the reverse complement.
AATATTATCAAAATAAAATGTAATTTTGGTGATAAAGTATTTTAAATTTAATGGATTTAAAGAATATTTTGAACAGACAAATAACCTTGTTGAAAACCGAAATCATTAAATATTTTAATGAATCACTAAATTGAAATAATTTAAATAAAATAATCCAGGTATATGAATAGAAATTTTGTCCCACTAGGCAAAGGATAACATTTTTGGGCTATACTGAGGTTGAAGTGGAATAAAATCCATTAAAATTAATGTGAATTATCTATAAAAATAAATAAATTTAACCAAAAAAAATCATGGGTATTTATAATTTTCTGTGATAATTTATTTCCATTCAACGATGTTGAAAACAATTATTTATTAATCATGGTATATAATAGATCAATCAGGGGGAAAAATAGTCAAAAAAGTGATTATAGTACACTGTAAGTGTTTGAGTCCTGAAAATCCTAACATCCTACGTAACATTGGATGGATATCCCAATTAGAGTTACAAATTTTTAATATAACATTTAGTATAATGAATTATATATGAAACCTGAATCAAAATTACGATATGAATTTATTTACACCATTGAAAGGGAAACATGGTGTATAGATTATTCATTCTTGACATATTAAAATTTCAAAATAAACCCTACGACTTTTGTAAATTTTTAATCAAAATAAACTAGAATCATGAAATTCAAATGGTTCTATAAATATCATGATTTAAAGTAGGGATTATGCCAAAATATATTCCTAGATACTATATACACCATTTAAATTATCAATTATTTTATGACATAAAAAAATGTATCGATAAAGTTGAATTGAGTGGGAAAAAAGGATTAATGATGACATGAAACCCTTACCACTATATAAAACCCTTCTACGCATACATTAAACGTTGTGGATAATTAAATTGTTTTCCATTATATATTATACGATGGAAAATATTAAAATATGTTTTAATTTTTGTGGTTGAATTGTTATATTTTGGTAATGGTTTTCAATATAGTTATTATTTATGTTGGTTATGAATGGTTGTTAGTTAAGTTATTAATAACCCTCTATGTTTTTCCAATGTGGTCAAATATCTGATAAAATAGTCTCATAATATATTGGATTAAAAATTATTACTTCTTTTAAAATTCAATTTTTGAATAATTTATATAGTAAAATAAGTACAAATGGAAGGGATACAATTTGTAAAATTTAAATTGTTATTTCCTTTTTAGAGGATAAATTTTTCAAAACTATTTATTTCTTATAATACATATGGAATGAATAATATTAAAATATTATATTGATAAAGGTTTATCAATTAAACATCATCAGAAATTAAATAATTTTTATTCCATTTTTGTTATTTGATGTGGAAGACAATAGGAACACATCACCTTAGGGAAAATATATTACCTTATTAAAATATATTATAATTTAATTATAAGATGGATTTTTAATAATAAAATATCTTATAATTTAATTATAATTAAAACTATATAAAAAATATATTTCCTTATTAAATAATCTTTTAGATAAATCCAGGAAATGTTGTGATAAAAAATTAAATGGTTTACTTAAATGACACAGTAATCCGCCCACATGATCAAACGATGATTCTTATTTTTCTTAGTTCAAGGTAGAAAATAAATATTGGATTTAAAAATATTCTAATAATATTTCAACAAACTGATTATTTGTTTTTCATTTTTAGAATATGGTTATGAAGAGTTTATAAAGGAATGAATAATAATAAAAATGATAAGAAATATGTGATACCTATATTTAGACCTTTAACATCCTCTTAATGAATGTGTTATATTGTTTGAAATTAGGATAAATTTTCATTAAAAATATATTTGGTGTTAATGATGGACATAAATGATGGAATATTTGTGATAGGGGCAATGGGAAATTCTAAATATTAGTTCAGTATTGAATTCATTTAAGTGATCCCCCTTTTATAAGTGGTGGAGTGGGACATTTCCATGGAATAGAATGTTATAGAAGATGTCACAACTGAATGGAATGTAAGTTGGTTATGTTGAATTATTGTTGATTATTAAGTAATGTTTATAAAGAAATATAACATAAATATTTATTATTATAAATTACAATGTTTATGTTAATTTTGGGAAATTCGAGCCACCATAGAATAGTCATTTAAAAACTTATTATTCTTAATTAAATATTTATGATATTAATTAATTTATTACCAAAAATAATTCGATAACGTTTTTGGAAAATTTCCACTTGATGAATCTGAATTTCTTACACATTCAACTTAATTTATATTACAAACATGATAGAAGATAATATTAAATTAAACCGACCTAAAACATAAGAACCTTTTTTAAATAAAATAGTGTTAATAATCATTAAAATTATGTATAAGTTAAAAGTTGGATTGATACTGAATTTCATTATATTAATTGATTTTTTATAAAGAAATTAATATTATTTATCATTAAAATTAATAAAAAACAAAATTTCACCACAAAAAATATTGAATTAAATAAAACAAAAAAAACCAGATATATAATAATAAAACAAAATTTCATAATTCCTAAAAAAAATTAAAAATAATTTATTAGTTTAAAATCATATGTTAGATTCTAAAATTAGACCCTTAATATATATTTTGTATAAACAAAAGTATGTAATATACACTTATGTACTCAAATTATAAAAAAATGATACAAAGGGTGTTATTTAAAATCATTATTTTTTTCAATTTTCATTTCATCATAAATTATTTTTGAATAATTCCAAATAAACTTGTAAATATAATTTTACATTGATAAATCCACAAAATTGAATAAATTTTTACAAATTCACACCATAAAACTGATAAATTTCATGTTAAAAATCGTTAAACATATTGAAAAATAATCGTTATAGGGAACCATTTTATGTATCATAAATAATCTTTGAAAATTATTGATAACCCAAAATATATGACACACAAAAAATATAAATTTTATAAAATAATATTTTAGTTTAAAAGTGAGTTTTAGATTTTTGGTTCATAAAAATTTCATTTGATGTCAAATGTAAATATTATTTTAATTTTTTATGTATATATATTTCAAAACAATATATCAACTATTTATACAATATATTTCTATGGATACCTTATGATATTATTTATTTTTCTGGTTAATGTTTTTTAGGATAATATATTTCAACACAATTTTTATTTATGGAGAAAAAATAAAGTTGTTATATTTTCACCATCTAACAACCCCTATAACATAGAATAAGTTATTTTAAACATTATTAATATCATATTGATAACCAAATTTCTGATTAAAAATAGATAAATTTTTTACATCAAAATGGAATCTGGTTTAACTGAACTATATTCATACAAGGTTTTATTTAGAAGTAAAATTTATAAATATTAGAATATTAATTTTACAATAATAATATCACTTATAAAATATCATATTAATATTAAATTATTTTGAAATATTTTTATTTTTCCATTTATATTTATTTTTCACATAAGTGTTAAAAGTACTAATTGTTTGTAATAAATATATTTCCCATTCAATATTTAATGTATAATAAAAGTATAATTATTTTTTGAATATCATTGAAATTAGAATAACTTTTCTTTAGTTATATTTTATCCACATAAATATTTTTGAATCAAAATTATTTGGTATTTTTTAATATATATATATATTAGTTTAACAAAAGGATATTTCATAAAATTAGTTAAAAAATAATAATGTTTCTAGAATTTCGTAACAAATATAATCCCTAATGAGATATTTTTAAATTGTATAATTAATATTATATATCAATATATATTAATTTATAATAATCTAATGATTATTATTTTTCATAGTTTTAATACAAAATCTAAATTTTCATGAAAAATTCAATTGTGAAATCCCCACATTTTCATCAAATCTGTGTGTCCTGATTTAAATTTATTTTTTCCATTTATTTGATTGGAAGTTTTTTAAAATTGATATAATAAATTTATTCAGAATAATTTATATTTTCTAATATGTTAATCATAATTTTTTTCAAACATGTATTTTGAACATAGTAAAAACTATTAACTTTGGTAAAGCTATAAATAGATTTTCTAATGGGTTAAACTAAAAATATTACTGTTAAAAATTCATCGAAACCAAGAAAATATATTTTTTATATCTATATATAGAAAATATAATGTGTAATTCAATATAATAATATATTTTGGACCCAATTTAAATGAATAAATAGGGGTATACCTTTTTATTTTAAAATATTAAAAGTTTACGAGTCAACTCACTTATAAAATTCCACCCTCTATAATCTCATTTTCATACCATAAAATCCATTTCATTTGGACAATAATTATCCTAATAATTTTTATAGTATCATTATATCATATGAGTAGCCATATTTTGGTCATAATGTCAACCACAAAATGCCTTCTGTAAAAACCAATATAACTTATCCATATTAGAGGTAATGTTCTTCATTGTGTGGTTTTTATTTCTTCCTCCACCCAAAATAATTATTCTGAATGCAAGATTATATAATAAAATAATTATATTTCATATACTAAAATATTATTATTTTAGATTCACAAAATAAATCTATCGCATATTCCATCAAATGGGGTTCCAAACCATTCTTAATTCATATGGTTGACAACCACCTCCTTGACCAATTAAATAGGTTTTCCCATTACAAACAGTCATAGATGTGATTATGGTGTATATAATGGTAATATATTTTATTTATAATGTAATTATTATACTAGAGTAATTATATCTTATATAATGTTTTTTAATTTCAATTCTGTTGGTGATACGATAAAAACACTTATGTGTACACCAGACTACCACCACGTGAAGCGATGTCATTGTTTTTTCACTAACACATTACATGGAAGGTAATTCATATAAAATTAATAATTATATGTGTTTTACATGAAACAATTATGATAGTAATACCATATAGTTCATTATTAAAATTTAAAATATCATTTTATTTATTAACTTTTCACTCACAAAAAATAATAATGTCATTCTTGAACATGTTGACAAGCTCTATCATGAAACAATGTGACACTATCAGCATTACTACAGAAAATAGATCAGAAATATAAAATTATATTTAATGAAATAATATTGTATATATGACATTATTATCATTATATAATGATAAATTGTATACTTAACTCCCTTCCACAATGATCTTTGAAAAATGGAAACCACACTCAGGCGTATGTATGAAATACCATAGCTTGGATTTTTGCAAACATTATTACTCAAATAAATCCTTATGTAATTATATTGAAATAATAATTAGTGTAGAAAGTTTATAATTTGGTCATGTTTATTATTCGAAATATGTTTAAAAAGGGACCACTTTTACCGTAGTTAAGCTATCATTGTCATTTTGGATATATAATCCATATATCATCATAACATTCAATATATAATTTAGTGATAATTAATAGTATGTAACATAGAAGTTCATGAAATGAAAAAAATATACTACAAAACAATTATACATAAAGTACATAATTTAATAATTTTATTAATCAGGGATATTAATAATGTACGTGATGAGTTAGACTCAAGGTAAAGTGCTCATTTCAATTTCCATTTATTTCGGAATAAATTTATATCATAAACCTGTATTCTTTTATGAGGTGTTTGTAAATCACATATGAAATGTTACATTGTGAATTTATCAATTCACATGTTATTTAGTTATTTTATTAATGTTTTTCTTTCATGTATATTATGATTCAAATATTTAAAAGGAGATATGTTACATTTCTAAAAAACATATTTTAATGGTTTCACTGAAACTATTACTTTTCCATGAACATTTTTTGAAACTATTTTATTATTTCATTAATATGGATAGAAAATATCAGAAATGTACATTTTATGAACCTTTTATTATTGTTTTTTAGGCATTAAAATGGAATATTTGTACATTATTTATATGAAATATTTTGGAAAATAAAAAAAATAAATTTCTAAATTTAATATTAATTGATAAAAAGACTTTATCCACAACCAAAACAATTATTTTATTTTGGAAATCCATTTATATCATTCCAATTTTCGTAAATTAAAATACCACTTTCACTTTTTGGGTACTTATGTATTTGAATTGGGATTTAAAATGAAAATTTTATTTTAATATCCTATTGTGTATCCCATCTGAGTTTAATTGTTTTTTCCTAATGTATTACAGTGAAAAATAGAACAAATATATGGTTTCATAAATGATGTGTTTTTAGGTCATCAAAAATAATGTTTGTTCCAAGATAGCATCAGGTGACACATTATATCTTATACAATTGGGTTTCCGAGATAGCACTCCAATTCATTGTGTAATGATGATGTTCTCCTTAGAATTATATTATATATTGTACTTATATTTATTCCCATTATTTTTTGTTTTGTTGGGGTTCTATAAGGGTTAAATAAGAGTTCAATGAGATTATTTCACAAGGTATATACATTATTTTTTATAAAATTATATTGATTTTTAATGCAAATTTTTGTTAAAAAAATGTAAACAAATTTTTAAAGGAATGAGAAAACCATTTTAGGAAAAAACATATGTTTTTAAGAGATTGTTTTTCCTCAGTTTCTAAGGTTTCCATTGAACTAAAAATTATCTTCATTATATTCCCATTACTGATATTGTTTTCTCATCCCACATTTTTCAAATGTTTTCTAATGGTTTTATGGATGCGTAAGGGAAAGTATGGGGTCATTTTGAATTTTGTAAGGAGTTTTCATGAATAGAATACATTTTTTTAATGTTTTATATTATTTTAAAATTATTAAAAAATAGAAGATTCTAATTTATATTATATTTTTTTGAATGAGGGATGAACTAATTCCATATTACACAAAACCTAAATGTAAATCAAATTTAATATATTGAATTATTCACATAAATCATGGTATTATATAATCTATAAGTCTGTGTCTTTATAGATAGTATTCGATGATAGTTTAAATAACATTAGAAGATAAGATAATGTGAATAGAATTACCATAAAAGATTTTACCCTATGGATAAGTTTAAAATATATATAATTTTATTAATTTAATTTTCATTCCTCTAAACTATACCTATTTAGAGTGGTTTTCTATAGAACAAATAGGAAATGAGTAGTTTCTAGTCAATGGGAGGAAAATCTTATTCCAAATTAGTATTTGGACATGGTTGGAATTATAATAGATTTATATATTGCAATGATATATCAATTAATACATTCAATAAATTATGTTAGTATCCATGATTGATAGTACCTTGATCCACTATGTTGGAACATGTCCATTGCGTATAATTTTATGATGTAACAACATGAGTCATTTAGTGGATCATCTGGACCATGAGGTTGTCCAATGATGAATCAATTCTCCAGAAAATATATTTAAGGTCATGGGATTTCCGAACCATTAAAAGTAAACTCTTTCATTTTAACTCTTTGAAGTAAAATTTTTTCAATGTTAGTATTTGATTATGAATACAATAGATAATGATAAAATTGATTACATATAATGGGAAACATGTAATAATCATTTCATTGAGAAATATTTCTATAAGGTTTTTTTATTCTAGATGAAAAAATATTTTAGTAATTGAGGAAAAACCGGTGAATATTCAATGGTCATGTATGATGATAATTATATAATACTAGATAGGCACATACCAAATTATATTGAGGAAATTAACTGAAAAATAGAATATTTTACACATCATTTCAACTAAATATATAAATAGATTTTTGTGTATGAGAATTTACATGTTATGTGAAAGTAGTATGTTATGATGAAAATTTTGAGTTGGGAATTTTTGAAACGTATGTGACTCATGATGAGGAATGAAAGACCATTTATAGAAATATTATGATTGGGAATCATTCAAAAATATCTGGAGGTGTGAAAATGTATTTCCCATATTTTGGTATGTGTATAAAAACAACCGCTAAATAATGTCTAATAAAATCCAAGATGTGTTATAGATGTTTAATACTTATTTTTTTGTCATTTGATTATAATGACTTGAATAATGACGAATCAAATAATGGTGTGACTAATTTCCATGAATGAGTGGTATGTAATTTTTGAAATGAGATGGTAAATTTTACTATTGTTTATTGTAATCAGGAAACTCATATTATAAATAATCAATATTGGTGGAAAAATAGTGTGAAGAAAATCTTTTCTAATACAATGGATTATTTTGGTACATAAATTCAAGTGTTTATAAGTATATTAAATATCTATGTGAATTATTTCAATACCCATTTAGGTTCGAGATTCTCAAATTCCATAATTTCTGATAATTTTTTTATAGATTTAAAATATGACTTCATAAAATTAGGGTAATTTTTTTGAAAAAATATGAGATTATTTATTTAAAATAAATAATGATTTATATGAATAGTCACATTTTTATTAGTGAGATTCTCATTAGAAAAAATCATGTTGAACTTTCTATAGTAGAGTTTGATATCATTTTGGGTATAGATTTGTATTTATTTTATCTTTGAAAGATATATTAGATATCCAACAAATTTAATTCATTGATTTGAGGCCTTTAGAAAAAATCTATGAAGTTGATAAATTGGTAAGAGATGTTTATAAAAGTTACATAGATCATATTATTGAAAATAATGAAATAATTCGAATTAGTTATGTGCTAGTAGTGAGAGAAATTAATGATTTAGTCAGTTTTTCCCCATGTTATTCTTGATCAGGAGGATGGTTTTACTGTTGATATAATTATTGATATAAATACTATTTCAAAATTACATTATCAAATGGATCATGTGGAAATTTAATAATTGAAAACCCAATTACATGAATTGTTAGACAATGGATTCATTTGACCAAGCACTTTACCAAGGGGTTCTCATGTTTTTTAATAAAAAGAAACATGGTTCAATGAGACATTACATTTACTATAGAGCTTTGAATAACGTCACTATTATGGATAAGTATTATTTTTTACTCATATTGATGGTTTTTCAGGTATTGTCAATGGATAATGGTATATTTTTTAGGTTTGTAGGAGGTCTGAGTAATATAAACTCATAGTGAAAGAGAATGACATTTTGTGAACTATAGATATGGGAAATATGTTTTGTAGTTATACCTTTTGGGTTTTCCAATGAATCGACTATATTTATAAACATTATGAATAAGGATGTTTAATGTGTTTTTGATAATGTGTGTGGTTGTTCATATTATATAAATTTTTAAATATTCTAAAATCTAGGAGTAACATGATATAAACCTAAAGGTTGTTCTCCAACAAATAAAATAAAATAAACTATATATGAAATTTTTTTATTGTGAATTTTAGTTGAATCAAATTTCATTAAGAGGAAATTTTTTTGTAAATAAGGAAAAATTATTGACCATGAAAAAATAATAGTTGTTAAATAATGAAAAAGACCAAAAAATGTTAAAGATATTAATCATTTTCATGGATTTATGGGTTACTAATAATGATTTTTTGAAAACCTTACTTAGTTGTATAACCCACTTTGTATGTTCACATTAAAAGTTGTTATATTAATTTGGAAAAATGAATATGATGATTTTTTTCATAAAATAAAATAGATACGGGTTAATTCTCTAGTTCAAGCCCTACCATCTATATTTGAGGAATTCAATATATAATGTAAAACTTATTTGAACGGAATTGGTCGTTTCATAATAAAGAATGGTTAGGAAAATTCATAATATTCCTATAATTTGTAACCACATGATTTATAATACAATACAGTGGATATAGAAATAGTAACATTGGTTTTGGATTTAAAATTTTGGAAGGATCATTTGTATGGGTTATCATTTTAAATATATACTAATTATAATGGAATTAAGTATACATTAATTCAGAAATAATTTACCATGAGGCAATGGATATTTATTGAACAAAACAACGACTATGATTTCATTATTCATTTAAAATAATGGAAATGAAAACAAATAGGGTAATGCTTTGAGTCCCAAAAATAAGTCTATATTGACCGTGTTATATTTGGAAAATGACCCTTTAGTTATTTATATGATTAATTATGGCCTAGTATTTATGGGCGTATGGATATCCTCTATTTTGTATCAATATTTAGTAAAGATGAATTTGTTTCAATGAATAATTAAAGATAAAAATGAGGATATATCATTACATGAAAAGATATAATATGTTCAAAACCAATGTTGTGGGATTTTAATATTGATGAGAATGTGTTTCATGAACACCAAAATATTTATGTACGCCCAATGATTCCTAGTTGAAGAATTATTTGTTCAGTCAAACTCATTGATATCCATTTTTTAATCATTTGGGAATCAGTATGATGTAAAGAGTACTTTAAACGATTAATAGTGGGATGAAATAAGAAGTCATATAGAAAACATCACCATGAACTAATTGAATTTTTAACATGTTAATGTAAAATAATGTCTACTAAATTGAATTATTTATATTTTTCAAATTATATATTTAAAATAGTAAAATATATCAATATATTTAATGGATGGATTTAAAAATATATCTTTAAGATATAATGTTATTTTCGATATTTTTTATCAATTATCTAAATCTAAAAATATTAATCTCATTCTAGATAAAATGTATTTAGATTAGATTCATCGAAAGTGTCTAAAGGATATAGTTATGTATCATTGGGAGACATTATCTATTATATCGGACCATGATTACTGGTTTATATCTATATTTGAAATGGATATCAGAAATAATTGAGAATTGAATTAAATTTGAGTTCATATTTTCATCATAAATGTGGTTTTTAGTCTTAGAGAAAAATTACAATGATTGATGATATGATCTGATTAGAAATCATTAATTACTATGGAATTTGATATCAATGACTTTTATTTTAAGAGTTTTCTTATAATAATAGGTTCAATTTTGGTATAAGGATACAACCATTTGAGTCATTTTATGCAATGTGTTATCAGATGCCATCATATTCATAGTACATAAAATAAATTAAGTGCATGGGAACATATTTTCTATTGTAGATGCCAAAAAATGTGTATATTATTCATAAACACGTGACGACATCCCAGGGAAAGCAGAAAAGTTGTGTTCATTAATAGAGGAATGAAATTTCTTTTGAATCAGGTGACTATTTGTTTCTCAAGTTATATCCATTCAAAAGTTTCATGATTCTTGGTTAAAATTTATTTCTATGTATTCATTTTATTAACCATATTAAACATTAGAGAATATGGGATCATATTCCTTCTAAGTGGTTTTCCATGAAATCTTATCTCAAGCACATAATGTATTTCTTGTTTTGGTGCTAAGAGAATATATCTAGGAATCATCTCATGTTTTGAGCCATATATTATATATGGGGGAAGAGAATAAGTCTTATGAGGAATAAACCATTAACATCATTGACCATATAGAACAAGAATTTTTGAATAAGGTGATTCTATAGGATATAGTTTTATGTTAAACCCATATAGATGATGTGGAAACATAGGAATCTGAAAATGATATAAGGGAAGTATACTAAAAATTGTTGAAAAACTAAATAAAATTTCAAGGACACAAATTATAATATTGGGAAATAATATAAAAAACAAGGTAATTATATAATAATTCATCTTAGAATTTATTTATATGAATTAAATTGTTATATTCATAATGAAAATATTATTTAATTTTTAAATAAGAAAGTGGAATATTTTTTACTAAAATCATTTCGTATAATGTTTATTCTAATAGTTTATTTTAAAAAAATTAAAAAATTAAAAATTAAAATTTGAATTTTGTTTTTGAAATAATAATATAATATTTTACTTCTACTGAAATTTTGGGATTTTCAGAAAAAGTGGATTTTTTAGTGAATAGTGAAAATACCAATTTTTTAAACAAAAATCATTTCTTTGGAATAATTTTAAAATTTTAAAATTCATAATATATTTTTAATATGATTTAAATAAAGAAATTTATTATTTAGTTATATAAAATCCTCTTAATTACATTTAAATCAATTTTATATTTATTTTTAGCATATGTTTTTTTAGTATTAAAATAGTTATTTTATATATTCCTTCTACAATGATTAATATTTCAAAAATTTTGTTAAATAAGCTAATAAATAATGTGAAATCTTATAAATGGACTTTATATATAATATTATTCATATAATTTTAATTATTATAAACTTAGTCAATATATAATTAACATTTTCTTACAAAAATTAATTCTTCAAAACCCACATTTTCATCCAGAATACGGGTATATCATTAAATTAAATATTTACCAATAAGTGAATAGAATATATTATAATGGAATTAAATACTATAAATATGTATTATTTATATTATATAATATGTGAACATTATTTTCAAACAATATTAAATAGTCAATATAATTAAAATTAATTTCTATTGTTATGGTAAAATGGGTTTTTCGATAGTTATACTAAAAAAGATAAGAATTGAAATTTCCTATAAAACACTATATTATGAATCTTATGTCTATATTTCAACCTTAAACGTTCTATGTATCATTAATACTCTAAATATGACTACTTGGGAGTGTATAAAATATTGGTACACATTTAAAAAAATACAACTATTCCACTAACCTTATTATTAAAAGTCGACCCTCTTGTATTCATGTAACAACTTCAAAACATTTTAAATCTGATAATCCATAACTAAATAACATCTATATATCCCTAATAAAATCCAATAATTGTTATTTTTTTCTTATATCTATCCAATAAAGTCATTTGTTGTGATCCAAAAGATGTTACTCAAATAAGAGATTATATTCTTCAGTGATTATTTCTATATTAATTCTTCTGCTAGCCTAATAAATTATTCCTAATCCATGATTATATTATTTTATTTTTATATTAAATATATTAATATTTTATTATGGTAATTTGATATCCTAAATCCTCCTCCTCTTCTATCAAATGGGTTATGAAACTATCATTCATTTATATGAAAGATACTACCTCACGAACCGATGTCAATAATTTTTCCATTACCACCTATGTAATTTAGGTATGATGGTGGATATAATTTTTATATATATGGTATGTTTAACATAGGTATATATATGTTTTAATTATATCATATATAAATTTTTTTATATTCTATTCTACAGGGGATACGAAAATGTTATTAATGTGTACTGAAGATTACTTCCTCATGAAGCCATAGGATTCAGTTTTCAATATTGATTTAAATGGAACATAATGAGAAAATTTTAATTAATTTTTAGAATATACATTAAATAATTTTGATATTAATTTCATTATTTAACATTCATTAAAAATAATTTATCATTTTCTTACTTACATTTTCTCTCAATGAAAACTGGAAACATCGTTCATGAAGGTCTCATCTACCGCATTCTTAAAGTGATGTCACACTCCTTTATTCCCCAAAAAACATGGATAATATATGTATATATATTTAATTATAAATAAATAAATAATATTTTGTATATTATATTATGTTAATTCTATAATGAACAAATAATACTAACCATATTTCTTTAATGTTCATTAAAAAATGAAAATGTCAGGCATGCATATGTACGACCTACCATCTTCACGATTGTATCATACAAAATTATCAAAACCATGTGTCATGATTTTCATTAAACACTTAATTGATTAATTATATAATAATTATTTAATTATTATTTTTCTATAGAGGTGTAAATAATAACCTCTTAAACAACATTCAATCCTCCAAATTCAATTTTGATTTATAAACCATATATCATTAAAAATCCAATGTAAAATTAATTTATTATATAATAATATATATAAAGGTAATATGAAACCAAAATAAAATATGAAATATTATCTATGTTCTTAAAAAAATATATATTTAACATTTTTTTATTATTCAAAATGATAAATAATGTACGCAATGATTAAAACACAAGGTTATGGGTTTCATCTAAATTTCCATTTGTTGATTAAAATTTTTTTGCTATGAAAAAAATTGTTTTATATGGTTTATATACAACCAATTTGATAGGTTATGACAATAATGTTCCTATAATGTTTAAATTATTATTATTTTATTTCATGGGGAATTTGATTCCGAAATTTCCAAGATGATAGTGTAATTTTATTTTTTAAAATAGTTATTTAGTGTCTTCATTAAAACTCATCATTTTTCATGTCCATTTTTAGAAAATGATTGTATTTGAGTTATTATATATACATAAAAAATTTAATGTAAATATTATTTTTAATTATAATACATTTATGAAAGATTTAAAAATTAAATTAGGTGTTTTCGTAGAATGATTTGACAAACAACAAAAGTGATGTTCTATTTTTAATAAACACACCAATAATGAATTTTTCCACAATAGTTGAATTTATTTTATTTTTTGATTACATTAAAATATATCACTTTTTATTCATGAATAACACCTTCCCTTGTTTTGGGTATTGTGGTATTGAAAATATATTTTTAAATGAAAATGTAATTTTGATATCCAAAAGTTATTTCCATACTTGTTTAAAATATTTTTTCAGATATCTTGTGATAAATAAGCTCCATCATAACATTTTGTATTTATGTTATGATTATTGATAATTAAATATGATACATTCACCCAGAAAGTCTTGGGTGATCCTATTATATCTTATACGATGGGTTCTTTGAGATAGTACATTAATAAATGGTGAAAATATTTTTTGCTCGGTATAATTATATTTAATGTTGGTTGTATGGTTATTCCAATTTATAAGGTATTTGTAAGGGTTCTATGAGATCATGTCCCACGTTAAATATAACAAAAGTTTATGTATTCTAATGATCTATCATGGGAATTATTTGTTTTCAAAAGATAATATATATGATATTTATAAGGGAATCATAATTCCATTTCTATGAATTAAAATTATGAGTTTAAAGAAATGGTAAACATTGGTATTAATGTTTTTCACTAGCCTGGTTGTTTTCTTCATTTTGTATCCCTTACTAATTATTTTTTTCATCCCACATTTTTCAATGTTTTTCATAGGATTTTAGGAAGGGTAAGTGAAAGGAAGAGATCATGTAGATAGTTCGGAAAATTTTTCTTGAAAAGAAATCACTATTTATTTTAAAAAACTATATTGTGTAAAAAATTAATTCTGAAATAAAGTTGACACATTATATTAAAAATATTTATATATATATGTTATGACCTAATTCTCTAAAACTGTAAACATAAAAGGATCCCCAAATGTGGGAAAATGATTTCATTACTTGAAACTCATGTTTTTTTAATCTTTAGGGTTGGGTCCAAATACCCCCAAATAAATTACATCCTTACAATTTTAGAACTCATAAAAAAGGAATGATTTTCTCACATATATTCTAAATTATAATAAATGAGTATTTGATCATTGTTAAATTTAGTATACAATGTTATATTTAACTATATTTAGTTTTATTTCATCCCTTTTGAAAATATATAGATCATTCATAATTGAAACCTAAAAAGTGAAGAATAGATAAACTTAATAGTAAAACACTTCCTCAAACCATGATGAAGTTTCATATTGTATAGATATAATAATTGAACTGAAATGTTTTTTTTAATCTCAATATGTAATAGGTGAAACATTACATCTCATAGGACATAATAAATATAGAGTGGAAAACAAAATATCTACCTTAAAGAATTATTTTGATAAGATTTTCCAGGAACCTATAATATAGGAGATGGATTGTGTGGTTCATCGTAAATAACATATGTATTGGTTCTTTTGGGTTTATAGTGACCAAATTTCTCACAACAAAATATATAATTGTTAATAAATACTTAAGAATTTTATTATATCCCTTCATTATATCATTATTTTTCCTTCCACATATTCTTACACAATTCCCTCTATTACTAAAAATAATGTATCTTATAGTCCTCTTGATGAAATTTCATGACAATAATTCCCACATTTTAGACATATAAATGGTTGAATATCATTTCTTTCTCCATATTTATTTTTTTTGGATTTTCCTGACTCTCCATCACACTCAACATTGATTATCTTAAGATATCAATTATGTTTACATTTCGAATCAGGTTTAGTGATTGTTTATTTATAATAATCACCTGATTTCCAAACCTATATCACATTCCCCTTGATAGATTGTTGAGGAAACAAAGACATTACAAATTTCACCAAAGTAAAAAATGGATAAATTTGGTTCCAATAACAACTAAAAGAAAATTAAGGTGATATCCTAAGTGATGTACATATATAATTCTATGTTATGTATCCTATATAACCAAAAGGAAATTCGACCTAAATATTTATCACTTTAGAATATTGTTATGTTGTCCTATTATTATTTTAGATCTAGGTATGTTAAAAAAAGTAACCAATATAATTCTTAGTTTAAAAAATGTCATAAAAATAAAAAATATTATATATGTTGTTAAACTGATGTCATTGGATATTCTAGAATGTTTAACTTTAGTTTGGTTGTCATACATCTCAACCCATTCCATCAATGTTAGTATAAAATCAGTACTTCATAGAGGTTCCTAACGAGTATATTATTAACTAGAATATATCCCTTTGTAGTGTCAAAAATGGTGTTCTATTTGGCTTCTTTTTCATGAAACCTATGTTGATTGAGTTAATAACCGCACACACCATTCAAGGTTTTCAAGTACCAGCAATGAATTTTTAAATGTTAACATAATATTTGATAGCTTTAAAAACAGACTACACCATGCATAGAATTGATGATAAAATCAAGAGAAATTATAATATATTTAATATATTATATATATTAAATACTTTACAAAGCTTTTAATGCATGCAATAATAATTTATCTTATGTTACATGGAATAATAGGTTTCATTGACTTCTTTTTGTTACCCAGAATACCATGTTTTATCGAAAAAACAATATACTCTTAATAATATTATTTAATATGATAGTTATCGCATAGACATTAGAATAATGGTTGTTAATAGAATTTAAAATTTTATTAAAATATTTGTTTTGGAGAAATTTACTTTTAATATATTTATAAAAAATAATAAACATAATTATCATTTAAAAGAAAAAGAAATGTTTTTGAAAATACTATAATTCCAAAAAGATAGGTTAGTCGCATTTGGTGCAAAGAAATTTAAATTAATTTTAAATTTGTTTTAATTTATATGAAATAATAAAATTGATTGTTTTTAAAATTTATATGAAATAATAAAATTCATTTTTCTCATCTCTTATATGGGATTAATTTTTGAATAAATTTTTTCTATTAATGAGTTCTGAGTTTAGTATAAATGGATTTTATATTTCCATTAAGTATTATTTATAATATCTATTAAATTAAAATTAAAATATTACCAAAAATATTAGTAAAAAAGTTAAAATTAGTCATAGACATTAAGATAAAACGAGTTTACTTAGTGGTAAAAATAGATAATATAGTGCTAAAATTACCAAATACTTTTTAAAAACACATATTATGGCCTTGTTTTTACCTTATCATTTCTATTATTTATAATGTAATAGTATTGGGTCCTAGTGACAATAAAAACTCTTTAATGGAATTCTTTCATTCCAAAAAAAATTATAAGTGCTCCACTCACCACACTTATAAAATGTCACCACCTATCCCCTCCACATCAGACATTAAAAACAAATTATATTAGCCAAACACCTACGCAAATCAAAACAAAAAACACATACCCACATCATAGAAGCAATAATAATTTTAATAATTAAAATCATTGTTCATTTTAGGGAAAATATTAGGTGGATAACTGAAGAAGATGTAATATTCTTCTAAAAGTGTTTTTTATTTTCTTTATACACCTCTTTAAATTCAAAAAAAATCCATTATTTATATTAAAACCCAAGTATATGAAATATTTATAGACATTTTATTTTAATTATAAAACCTTAAACTTCACACATTTAAATCAGATGGGTTAATTGGTCAATGTTCTTTTCTATAGTAGACAACTGACTCACGAACTGATGTCGTTTTTTTTCATTTCACCATTCTATGGTTATAAATAATGATGGATTTATATTTTATATATAACATTTATTATTTTATTATTTTATTATTCATCTTTAATTATTATATCACAAATACCTTCATGCTTTCTATTTTTTCAAAATATGATAACATCACTCGTGTGTACAATGAACTTCTGTATTACAAAGTGATGTGATTTGTTCGTTTATTTCCTAGAATTTATTAACGATGGATTTAATAAAAATATGTGATATATATATAAATTATAATATTTTAATATATATATATATATTGAATTTACTTTTATTTCATTCAATAAGATAAGAAAATGGAAACAACGTTTATGCATAAGTACAACCTTCCATCTCTATGAATGGTGTATTTCATTTATCATCACTAAATTTTATGGACTACACTCTATACATATATAATGAATATATATTATATTTATATAATGTTTTACATTAAGGGTATTATTAAATAAAGAGCTATGTAAGAAGGAAAAAAATAACAACTAAAAACATACATGAAAACAACACAATTAACACCTAAAAAATAACACCCTGACATATTATTTAAAAATAGGGGAAATGATTTCATTAAAGAATCATATATGTTATTATAAATATTAATATGGTTCTGTTAAAATTTAAAACATATTTTAAAACTACAATACATGATGTTAATGAAAGCATGACCAAAAGGAATGTGCGAGGTAACATAATCCCTCTTAATTTCATTTCATTAAGCCATATTATAATTTTATGAACCTAATTACATAAATATTGATTTTACCCATATCCATAGACAGGTAATAAAATGAATAAGTATAATATCTTGCTATTTTATGATTCAAATTGTTTTATTTTATCTAATTGGATTTCATTTTAAGGTCACAAAGTAGTATTGAAATATCTTTCCTAAAATTCATTTAATTTGGTAATATTACTTCATAATTTTCATTGATAATATATGATTATGAGTATAATGGCATTCGAAAATATTTTATATTATTTTCAATTGTTTTATTTAGATTTATTATAACACCTTAATATTCTAGAGTGCAGATATAGTATTTGATAGTATGTATCACACACATCACAAAGAAAATGAGAGAATATAATATCACAAGAATTTATAGTATATTTACTATTTCAAATATAAGTAAATATATTCATTTTATTTAATACATAATCCACCAAGATAGCATGTGTTACATGCATGATTGTCTTTCGTTGATGATCTGTGTTATACGGATAACTGAGTTTTACCAAACAATAATTTATTATTAATATATATATATAATAAGATATAAACTAGATATTATTTTAGAATTATAATACATATTGAAATAGTATTTTTATATAAATATATGATTAATTCATGGTTTTCCAATTAATGAGATAAATAAATATGAAAAAATTGGAAATATAATGAAATATTATTATTTTTCTGCTTCCAAAGGAGTCTCATCTTAATAAACACAATTAATTATAATTAATGAATAATTTTATTGAAATATGGATGTTTTATATTAAATATATATATTTTAAATTCAACCAATATATTTGATAAACATAATATAAGAAAAAATCCAATAAAACACATTAAATACTATATTTTTATACATTTGGTTTTTTCACATTTTAATAGCGAAGCATCTCTAAATCAAAATTTTGAACCATTTATAAGTGTAACACATAATAATATTTTTTATATTTTGAATAAAAAAATATATATTATATTAGGGTGATGTGTTTCTAATTTTTTTTGTAAATTAACATTTTTAATGAATAATGAAAAATGCTAAAATTCAGTCCAAAACATATTTTTAATCTAAATTACTTATAAGGGTAAATTATAATATTCATTTCGATTTATTATTTGATTTTATTGTTTTGTTAAAAAATATTCTTTCATCGGTAATTAAAATAAATTTTAATTTGAAAATTCCTATAAAACATTGAATGATTTATGTCCTTTTTTACTTTAAAAACATGTATTGTCAACCCGACTGTAAGATTAATTTTCATTTAATTTATACCACTTTTGTAATTGGAACATGAAAAAATATATTCAATATTTGGAATTATAATATTTTATAATTAATATATGGTTAACATATATTATATACTATTTACATTAGTGAATGTAATTAAAATGAATTACAACTATTTAGACAACATTATGATTAATAAAGGACTAAACGTAGAACATAAGGGCCCATATTAACAATCAACTTGTCCAAAACCCATTTTATGGACATGTTATACCATAAAACATAAATTATTTAGATTTATTGGTTTGGTATGAAATTTTTAGGTAATAATGTGTGAAATACTAACTTGTTCCCACAAATTCCAAGTGTGTCCTTTTCCTCCCTTATAAAAGGCCACATCCTATCCCACTTCTTCACACCTCTCAAAACATAGAGTTTCAGCCAATATCTATCCAAAGAGACTCCAAAACTTCATCTCTATTTCCATTAAGCCATCTTTTGGGCAGTAGTCCTCCCAAGGAATCCTTTTGGTATAAATCAAAAGAAGTTGCTCGATTAAAAGGTAACACCTTCTCTCTATCTTTTGAGTTTCATTACTACTTCCACTCCCTAAAATCATATTATTCTATGAATAAAAAAAAGTATAATAAATATATAATTATTTTTATTCTAAGGGTTCAACATGAAATTACAGACACCTTCATCTAATGGGTAACGAATATATTATTTCTGTATACAGTGAAGTGTTGCCTCACGAAACGATGATAGTTAAATTTTTTCCATACCAACTATTATGGTGCCCATTTTTAAGGATTAAATATTTATATATGATATATATTATATTTATAATTATTTTATTAATCTATATTTTTTATTTACAATATACCATTATTCTTTTCTTCTTGTGTAAAAATGGTAATTTCATTTGATGATTTGTGGACTACAGCACCCTCAATGCTATACGACTCATTCATGTCATACATATAATTTATAAAATATGCCCTAAATAAAACTATATAACATATTTATAATATATATTATACTTTAATTATAAACTAAATATGTATCATTTAGTTTTCATTATTTAAAAACAATAATGAAATGATTGAAGCGATCATGGGTACGTACGGCCTACGGTCACCATGAACGATGCATTTCATTTAAAATATTTAAATATTATCGAATATTATAAATACATATTTACTTAATATATAAGATAATGTTTTCATGTCTTAAATTCTAGATATGATTAAATCATGATGTAATTAATAGGTACAAAAAATTACAACTCAAAACATACTTTAGAAAACTAGGTAATTAACAACGGAAATTGTAAAAATAGTGAATGATTTCTAACCAACCTATAATAAGATATTATAAAAATTTGATTTAATATATTATTGATATGATTATTGTTCTAGAATATGTTATTAACGTATTTTATACTAAAAAACTGGACTATAATAAACCCAAAAAAGGGAATGTAAAGGTAAGGGTTTCTCATCTCAAATTTTAATCGGTTAGATAAATTTCATTTCCACCAATTAATTTTATTGTATAGTTTTACTACATAACCTTTGGATATTATATATCATAAATTATTTTATATTCATGGTATTTAAATTCTATATTTAAAAATTATTACTTTTGTATTATTTGATTCATATGTTACCACAGTTGTAAGGGATTTCTTCCCAATCCACTTTCCAATGAGAAACATATTTGTTATGAACCTATTTAATTATATATCTTTTATAGAATGATTTTGAAAAATTATATCATCAATATATTTAATCTCATAATATTATATATGTCATTTAATTCATGTTGAATTTTTATTTAATTGTTTGCCAATGTAATGTTAAACTTTGTAATGTTTAATTATTATTTTCCCCCAAGATAGTTTTAATGTAAACCACCTCTATTGTTACTTATAAACCCCTAAGGAATTATGTAAAAACAAATATTCATTAATAAATATTTATATTTGATATTTATCTAAAAATGTCAAGATTCCACCTGATTCGGAACCTGAACCGATCCACAGCAAAGACAAAAGGGTGTTCTTGATCCCCATGGTCTTGCACAAGTGCCCGAGTATCAAATAAACATTTGGTAATTATTTACCCAAATAAGTAATAATCAATCAAATAACAATAAAAATAAACCAAAATTCAATTACATAACCAAACAATACCATACCAATTTCAATTTTTATGTGATTAAAACTTCTTAAGAAATCCGAAAAGTAATAAAATAGAATGGAAAAAAACTCTATACCAAACATCTACGCAATGAGAGGTACCTCATACTCATGCCTCAAAAAAATATCCAAACCAAAATCCACTATAAACTCAAACTAAAATAATAAAATATCATGAATTTAGCTAGAACAAACATGAATCAACACCTATATACACCAATATGTGTATGTAGGATATAATACAAAACCCAATAGGATACCACCCAAAAATAATTCCATTATATAAATGTATTAAGATAAATAAACTTGAATGTTTAATAAATTAAATAAAATTCTAGAAAAGTTTTATGTAATTTTAAATTAATTCTAAATTATTTAAAATGAATACAACTTTAAGGGGGAAATAGTTTCAAATAATGAAACTTCTAATGGATTATAGATTCAATGAATTCAAATTTAAATAAAAACACATTTGATTTTGATGTAAACCAAAATCCAAAACATATGTCGATGGTGAACACCATATATCCAAATATCACTAAACATGGGAGGTTCCCTATAGGTACTAGCATGTAATGGGACACTATAACTACAAATCTCAGTGAAATGTAGTATGGGAACCATGATAACCTATGTGATCTTCCATGAGCCACTAGTAGGGTACATCCAAGTAATCATAGTGGACTACTATCTCCGTCCCTATATTTAGTTAGTGTTGTAGTTGTCAATCCCACTATGTGATATCGGGCCAAAGACACCTTGATTTACAAGAACACTAGTACTAGTATATGAACCTAGAATCTCGATCTTCCCTTAGTTCTCATTCAGGTTCCATGATCACAGAATATATCCCAAACACATGTTTAAATCCAAAAAATGTACTAAATATACCAAATCCACCATCTTCATAACAAAATCCTTTCAATGAAATTGAATGCACGTGAAAATCAACATTCAAGTATGATACATACTACCTTAATGATTCCATAAATAGTTTAAAATAGTTTTAAAAATAATTTCAAGAAACCCCAAAAGTATTTATAACCAAAATACTATCTTTTAACATGATAAAAAACCCCAAAACAATTACAAATAATTATTCACATTACAAACACAATTTAATTAATCATCTCCAAAATAAAAAAATATTTCAAAAGGGAAAAACATTAGGCTACATCAAGTACACACAAATTCCATATGTAAAGTCCATTCCAAAATCATCCTCATATAAAAAATCTTTAGAAACTACCTTTTCACCTCTTACATAATTTAACAAACAAATTAAATAACTTATAAATAAAATTAAATTATCACAAAACATGTTTACAAAAAACATTCCTGGTGTTATATGGAGGATTACACTTCATATCCATTTACCAATAAAACCATAATAAGATGCTAGTCTCACAACTCATAAAATTTGATAAATCACTTGAACACTAAATAAACAACTTCTAAGATGTGGAAAAAAGATTTAATACAACAATACACTCCACCTCCACCCATTAAAATCTAATCCATGCAAAATAATTTTTCAAACACATTTCTCATCATTTATACAATTAAAAAAATCTCATACTCAATTCAATTGATAATTTTCAAAATTCTCCAATCATGATAGGATGATCTCTAGGGGTTTAAACAAAAAAACATACAAAATATCACATGCAAAAATCCATTTTTCAACTCAAAAGTAGGGTAAAATTCATCAAAATCTACCCACACACACCAAAAAAAATTCATAAGACATCCCATATTTTACAAGAAATCATAATTTATATTTCAAATAATGTCTATGAATGGAATCACCTAATTCAAGTTAAGAACATGTCGTAAATGATTTGAATCCGATCTAAACCTCAAGTGCACCACAATGAGACCAAATCGGACTGTAATCTCAATGATTAAATAAAAATACAATATAATGAACCCCTAAAATGTAACCCTAGCCACTGAAAAAGGAAACCCAAAACCAATAGGGGAATGAAACTGCCCAAGGGAGAGGTTACATCTGTGGGGTTACACAAGGGAGGGTGGCACATTCACAGTTATTGGAGGAGGATCCCAATAGGATTAGGGTCACCGGTGGAGGTGGATGGTGGGTTCAAGGTCTCTGTAAGAGGAGGGATGTGGGTTCGGTGTGCCGTGCATGGAGGAGGGAGGAAGGTTTTTAGAGGTCTCTATAAGGGAGAGTGGCAGCATGATTCTGGTGGGAGGAGGGAAGGGGTGCGTTGTGAAGGGGAGAATGAGAGGGGGTATAATGGGTTTAGGTTAGGGAGGTTAAAAAAATCCATAAATTAGTATGAAAATAAATAACCTAATTATACTAATACTGATAGTTATTTTTGTAATGATAATAATAATAATAGGAATAATAATAATAATAATATTCTCAAACTAATAAAAATAATCATCATCATCCTCAAATTCTCAATAATAATATTATCATTACTACTATTATTAGAAAAATAATCCTTTAAATTTTATTAAACTGTTATTATTATTTTTTTATTTTTATTATAACACTATTTTTATTATTTATGTAATTCATTATTCATTTCAAGTATTGGGAATGTCACACGGTGACCCAGTAAAAGCTGGATAGTTTCCAATCGTTGCAATTCCCTTTATCGAATGGTGCCATGCAATGAAAAAAACTCATTAAAAAAATTAAAACATGGTTGCAACATGAAAATTGAAAAAAATAAATAACTCAAAGAAAATTAATAAAATAATTCATTGAAAAGTGTCTATTGGGACAATTCCCACCACCATAATGTCTTCTTCCCCTAGAAAGTCACATCAAGGTTTAACCCAATAGATTATTCAATACACCTTCATAGTCCTTGAAAATTACCATTAAACAATAAAACAATATGGTTTATACAATTGATACATAGGATATTAAAAAATGACTCATCACTATGTTCCACACACTCCCAAAATTGGAAATACAACTAAGTGATCAAAAAATGAAAAATATCATCCAACAACGCACAACATATCCTCTAAAGGAAAACACCTCAGACATCACTAAATAAGCCTTATGTCGATATCCATAAACACCTATAAGAATCCAAACATAAATAATGAAGTCAATTATAACATTAATTTAATGAATCTTTTGGGAAATCTCTAATAAAAATGTTTACTCAGGAGGTATATTAGATTTAGATGGCTCTGAATGAAACCACCAACATCCAAGACAATCCCCAATAATATAGCTGAATTACTGTCATGGGGAGGCCCATGTGGACTCCCCCCATAAGAGATAACTTAATCCACGAGATAGAACTACAACACAAACAAGTAGAGTCCCGAATAGGCTCTCTACCATAAGAGATAGACTACATCAATTGAATTTATTGGAATTCCAGCAAGACCCACAATAGGTCTCCCAACCATAATGACCAGCTTGCTTAACTGACTGGAAAATACCGACATTGAAATCCTTAAAATAGATAATATGGGAGCTTAATACACATCCTAAAACACCACTTAAAAATAGGGTCCTCCTGATCCCTCCATCCAACGGGACTGTTCGGAATTGAATGGATACAAAAAAAGCATAAAATGTATTTATTTCCCAAACTAAAGAAAAACACTGGACTGAGGTCCCATACAACCACAAGGGTTTCTGACCACAATCCATCACCACTCTAAGACCTATGGATAGTGCTCTGATGATTGAATAATCTCCTCCCTCGAATTCAGAAACAGAAAACCCCCAATAGAAACTTTTTCTTCTAATGCCACCGAGAACCACACCGTGATCCAACAACACCAATAGAACACAACAAACCCCAAAAACTACATTACAAAAAACATGGAACTTTATCATGATAGGGATTTAAAATAATCCCATTCATTATCCCTTTCAACTCCAAATGTGAATCTTCAAATTTAAGGGAACATAAAAAGTACATTCAACTAAAATATTAAATCTCAGAATTCCCAAAATAGATATCACGCTTTTTGAATAACATGGACTTTCTAAACGTCCCAAAAAATTCAAATTCTCATTTGGGAAAGAACATGACACTTCTTAATGACATGGAATATTGACAACAATAACATTAGAGGCCTTACAATTAAAATGAATTTAAATCTAGTCTTGAACAACACATCACTCCTGAAAATTTCCCTAATGGCCTCGTACGACATTAATTTCCACATGGGTGGCTAAAAATTAAAATATTATTAATATGAAACTAAAGAACGATCCAAATACCTTTTTAGGACATCAACCAACACCAACAGCACATGTCGCTTCATGTACCCCCCCCCCACTGGATTTCCTTCACCGCTTCCATATTGGATAATCTGGATAAGGGGTTTCAAACATCACCATTGACACCCAAAATAAAATATGGTAGCTAATAAATCCTTAAAATAATCCAAATTCTACCCCCATTGATAGAGGATTCACTTATCATAATAAGAAGAATAAGAGGGGGGGGTAAAATCAATCCTAAACTCAATATGAATGTTCTAAAAATGATCAATTTGAGGATCATCAATTTTTGAATTACATGTGGCCACAGTTCAATATCATATTTACTCTTCATATGGGAATACACTATCCCATGAGGAAAAATCACAAGGACCTAGTAAAACATTTCTTTAAGAGAAAACATGCTACAAACTAAAAACAAACACATTAGGGGATCCACCACAAAGTCATTCCAAAATACTTCTCTAAAAATACCACCAACAATTATTTCAAACCAACCAATAGATGATACACAAAATGAAAAAATCATTCATCAAAATGGGCTTCAAAATCAATAAACCTCAGAACCACATTCCTAGATGTTTAAAAGACACGCCACATAGACACCTATTAGCAAAATGACATAATTTTCCTTATGATTATTTTTTGAATATCAATATTTTTTCTGTGTTTCACATTCACCATTGGTGTCCCATATGCCACACATGTAAGAACCCGGTTTTTTCTGCAAAAGGCTTTGGAGTATTCTTGATGATATTCCAGAGCAGCGCATTCAGACGGTGTGCGATTCCGAGCCCCGGAGTGGCCGGAATTAAATTTCCAGTGTGTTCACACTGGAAACGCTAAATAAATTGGATAACTCCTGAACGGAGTTCCGGATCACGGATCCGAGTGTACGGATGGGTCCGAAATGAGGTGTTTACCCTAGGAACAACATAAAATTTGTCACCGCGGGGCGTTTGGACCCCTCACATGCTTCTGGAACATTAAACGGATTAATTAATTAATTAATTAATTCGTTTAATGGCGAAAAACTAGTATCTCTTAAACAGTGGCTCGGATTGGAAAACCAAGGGCACCATTGAGTTCATAGCATTCCGTTTACCCTAGGAGAGGTATAAGTTTCACGGGTGCGTGCCGTCTGTGAAAAATTGCCCCAGGGGCATTTTCGTAATTTGACGGCCTCGGGCGCTGAGTTTAATAACTTTTGAACGGGGTCCCGGAATAAAATTCTGAGACCGCCGTTGCGCTCAGAGCGTGGTTCTTAGCCTAGGGGAGGCGAAACCCCGACCCCGTCGGGAGTTCGGGTACGGGGCCCACGGGCGGGGGTTTAAGTGTTTTGTTTTTAAACACTCCCCCCCCCTCTTGGTTGTTCTACCTAGAGTGGCAGCCCCTCCTCTCCCTCTCCTCCTCCAGCTCCGGCGAGGTGACTCCGGAGAGGCACGGTGGTGCCGACGGATCAACGTGAAGCTTCGGGCAAAGCCCCGCGAGGTAGGAGGTTTCTTTTGTTGCGTTTTTATTCCCGAACCTCATTTGACTCCAGATTTTAGCGTCGAATTGTTGTTGGATTTTCGAACGAACCACAGAATTGCGTAGTAGAGTTTTTTCTACTTCCATCGCTTGTTTCGGTTGGCTAATCCGAGTTTCTGGGACCCCGCAATCATCCGCCGAAGATTGCGGGATAAAGGCCGTTTTCCGGTGGTTTTTGGGCATTCCGGCGAGGTATCGTGGCGGTCCGGCGTACCAGCGCGGCGGCGCGGCATCCCGGCAGTGGTTCCGACTTCAGGAGGCTGGCGGTGGAGAGCTCCGGCTCCAGGCGGCGACGGTGGCGTGCTCGGCAGTGGGGCAGCGCGGCGGAGGCGGCTGCGGACGGCGGCTTCATGCGGGCTCCTGGGCGGCGCCGGCGTAGCGCGAAGAGGGAAGGGGGTCGCGGGGTGCGCAACCCCGCGTGCTGCGGGACTGCAACACGCATATCGCAGGTCGCTGCAGGGAGACGAGACCGGCTGTCAAGGCCGGTCGGTGTCGGTGGGCCACGGCCACCTGGCCGCGGAGGCTTGAACCGGACCCGCAGCCGGCCCGCGGGCCGGCTGTGGGTGGACCGGCCTGTCCGGGCCGGTCCAGCCCAAGGGAGTGCCCCCTTAAAATTTCCGACGCCCGTAACTTTCGTTACGGGTGTCCGTTTTGCGCGCCGTCAGTGGCAGTGTGGACCTTGCATCGTTGGAAATTATTAGAGATAGTTTTGGGAATTTTTAATTCCCGGAACGACGGGTCGCGGAGGCGCGACATGTCCTTATGTGGGCGAGCGTTTTCCCCGAGTCTCTTGTTTTAGGCGGCGCGGATGCATCCGACATCCGTTTTGAGTGTCGCCAGCGGCATTGGGACCCCGGCGCATTGGCGGAGCTTTCGAAGGCAGTTACAGGCTTTGAGGCCGAAGTTGAGGAGCAGGCCCCACAACCCGTCCTTTGAGCCGCGGGCAGCGTTTCACGACTTTTCCACCGGACGTCCGTTCAGGGTGTGCGAGCTGTTGTTTATGGATGTTTTTTTGAGGGGATTGCAGTGGTGAAATCCACCCGCCCTAATTCGGCACGATGGTGCGGGGCCCACGAGGGTCGTTTGGGCGTCGACGGCGATTTTCCATCTTAATCACCGGGCGACCGTTTTGGACAAGTGGATAGTCCATCTTGTGTGACTTTTTGAGAGGATCGCAACGGTGCGATCCGTTCATTGAGTTTTGGGACCGGGATGTGGGTCCCACGTGGCACCTCTCATGTGCGGTGCGCCGGAATGCATCTTTTTCTCCAGATATCTGTTTCACTCAAGTGAGTACTGCTTTTGACGTGTTTTCCCGAGGGGATCGCAATGGTGCGATGCGCCCGACTGTTTTCAGGGCTGGGGCTCGGGATCACGGGACGTCGTTCGGGCGTGAGGCGGTGTTGGTGTCCTTTTCTGTCGGATATCCATTGGAGGTGAGTAAGTAGTTGATCTCGCATGTTTTTCCGCGAGGATTACAACGGTGTGATCCGTTTGGTTGTGTGGATCCTCTTGCGTGATATTGTTAAATGTGGAAGCATGGAAGGCGCTCTTGTGGTGGTCTGCCCTACCTTGTTTGTAGCGGACCCTTGGCGTGTGATCGCGCACTCTTGGGAGAGTGATATAAACGGTTCACGAGATGTGGCTGGTCGTGCCTAGGCCTCTGAGGTAGAGTTGATACGTCACTCCTACGTGGTGACGTTGGGCACCGTGTGCACGATAGCCCTTGGGCTGGAGACGTGGTATACTCTAAGAGTATACGGGAGCTCTTGGAGATACGTGTGTTTTGTACCTGAGAACGTTCATGTGCTTGGTTGGGGTTGACATGGGGCCACATGTCGTGTGGGCCCCACGTGCGTGTCGGGTTCTTCCTTGCGTACTTGGACCTCTCGCAGCGTAGAGGGTCCCTTTGTGCTCGTTTGTTTTACCAGAAGGGTTGACTGCTCTCCCCCTGGTTTCGCTCGCAATGGATTGGCCGGTAGCGATGTTAGTGACAACTAGTGATGGAACAGGCGCTGAACCCTTTAGGGTGAGTTGTGCTGGACTTGGGTGGTTGCGCGATACCCACTCCGTGTTCGGTTGGCCAGTGGGGTACCCTTCGGTAGAGATGACCAGAGTAGTTCTGAGTTTTACCCTCCAGCGGGGCTGGTCAGTGGGTTACTCATTGTCTTCTTCAGGTTTACCCTCCAGCAGGTCTGATCATTGGGTTGCTCGCTGACTTTTAGGGTCTACCCTCCAGCAAAGACTGGGTAGTGGGTCACTCGACGCTCTTAGGGTCTACCCTCCAGCAGAGACTGGGCAGTGGGTCACCCGACGACCTCTTAGGGTCTACCCTCCAGTAGGGCTGGGCAGTGGGTCGCCCGTCATCTAGTTCCAGGTCTACCCTCCAGCACGGCTGGGCAGTGGGTCGCCTGTCGACTTATTCTAGGTCTACCATCCATCGGGGCTGGGTAGTGGGTCTCCTGATGATGTATTAAGGTCTACCCTCCAGTGGGGGCTGGGCAGTGGGTCGCCGGATGATGTATTATGGTCTACCCTCCAGTGGGGCTGGGCAGTGGGTCGTCGGATGATGTATTATGGTCTACCCTCCAGCAAATCTGGGTAGTGGCTCGCCGGATGATGTATTATGGTTTACCCTCCAGTGGGGCTGGGCAGTGGGTTTGCTGACGATGTATTAGGGTTTACCCTCCAGCAGGGCTGGGCAGCGGGTCACCTGATATCTGGTTATGAATTACCCTCCAGCGGGGCTGGGCAGTGGGTTATTCTTTGGCATTCCAGACTCAGTCCTCTCCACAAGGCTAATCTGTGGCTTACCTCCGTGATTACTGGAGCGGGACCCTTGGTTGTACGGGTCGGTGATGGAACGACTTTGGCTTGAGGAGACCTCTCGACTGCAGGGCAGTGATGAGGTGTGGTTTGACTTTGCCCAGAACACTCAAGTACGAGGGACACTTTCCCCACCGAGACGCATTCTTGTGACGCGATCTAAAACTGTGTGGGCAAGTCAGTGCCACCTAAAGTCGATAGTGTCAAAGTGCGGTGATTGAGCCCCTTGGCTTGTGGGTCAGGGCAGATGTGCGGGATGTTGGGCATCGATGATTGTATTACCTCTGGGACTGTAGGCAACTCACTTTTCTTGGGCTGAGCTATGGGACGGAGATCCCCTTACGACCTTATCGGGCATCTTTTTGAGCATATGGAATTGTATATACCATGTTCCGGTACCCCCTACTTGGGTTTGGTTACCCTACTTCCAGGAGATCCAAAGACACGCGTGGTATGCCACGTGCTTTCCGTGTCTAGCTTCTTGTGGTTGGACGAGTCTACTATCCTTTTTCTTGTTGGGTTGACCTGTTACTCTTTCTGCACCCTTGGTTGTACTCCTTTCTATTCTTTGTTCGCTCTTCTTCTCACCCTTAGATACCTCTTTTGTTTCTCCCTCGAGCCTTCGGGGTATCCTACTGAGTATTTTTATACTCACCCTTGCTTGGGCTTTTCCCGCACTAGGTGTGCCCTTGCAGACGACAGACAGGTGGAGCGTGACTTCAGTGGAGCATAGGAGCTTTGGAGCTTGGACCACGTGCGGTGGTCATGGTAGGGTTCCAAGTGGGAGACCCGTCAGCTGTTTCTTTTGTTTACCTATTGCCGGGTTGTGGCACTTTTGGTTGGGCGTGTGTTTTTCCCCTTTTCTTTTCAGTTTATACTTTGTACTGTTTAGAGGTCGATGCACATCTGTGGTTTATATATATAGCAGTTTCCCTTTGCTTTCCTTTTTACTCTGCACTTTTGCATTGAGTGTGATGTGTGTGTGTGTGTGTACAGGTACTTAGGCAAAGGCCTCCCCGAGTTGTTGTGCCTTCGGCGCTGGTCACCAGCCCCTGGCCTATGGAGGCGGGCTTTGGGTAGTTGCGGCTCGAGCCCAGGTGGGGTCGGGTCGTGACAAAGTGGTATCAGAGGTGGTTCGTTCCTCGAGATGTTGTTTGTACGTCCCTAAAAGAGGAATTGGTTGGGATTTAGGGCAACGGTGTTAATCTCTCTCTCGAGAGGCTCTCAGGCCAGGGAGTCCAGTGATGGTGCGGCGGCCGACGTATCCATTCACCGGGACCTTGATAACCCGCTTGTCAACTCGGGATGTTGAGACACTTGTTACAGGGAAAATTTGTTTGTGCATCACATAGGATTGAGTCTTTGACTATCCTTCTTGAGTCAGCTCCCCCTCGTTGCTATTGTTATATACTTATATGCTCATCTGACCGAGGCACTCCTTGATAATATTCAGGATGTCTTCGCAAGGACAGCCAGCCAGGATACTAGCCTTTGTTCGTGACGACGGCCCTATGAGCTACGAGGCCATAGTCCAGGACCCATCGTGTGAGCCCCTTTCTCTAGGTGGTCCGGTAGCAGCAACCCCACCTGTTGAGCAGCAGGCCGTTTGAGCAGAGCAGGCTGAGCTTGAGCGCAGGTTGAGTGCGCTCCGCGAGTTCCAGCGGCAGAGAC
The DNA here is from genome assembly GCA_963277665.1 of Viscum album. Lineage (NCBI taxonomy): Eukaryota > Viridiplantae > Streptophyta > Magnoliopsida > Santalales > Viscaceae > Viscum > Viscum album. The sequence continues at coordinate 1,441,466,377 of OY728151.1, read as the reverse complement.
TGCTGAGTTCAGTGGTGAGCCAGACCCTCAGGCAGCAGAGGTTTGGCTCGAGGCAGTGGTTTGCCTTTTCGGGCTTGTGCAGACGCCGACAGATCAGAGAGTGGCTTTGGCAGACACCCCTTTTTGTGGATTATCTTGGCGTTGGTGGATTCTGGTGACTCGGTTTCTTGACGAGTCGTCGCTTTCGTTGGACGACTTTCAGTTGTTGTTCCGTGAGGAGATTTTCCCCTCCTGCTTGCGCTCCGTTCGGATTCAGGAGCTCCTGTAGTTTCAGTAGGGAGGGATGACGGTGGCCGAGTACGCGGCTAGTTTTACAGACCGTGCATGCTTTTACCCGGACTTGGTCCATGATGACATCCTCTGAGCGCGGATGTTTGAGAAGGGTCTCCGTCGAGAGATTCGTGCTATCATAGTGCCCTTGGTCATTTCCACATATTCCGGGGTTCTAGAGCAGACGCTGGTGATAGAGGGCTTCCTGTCGCATTCTAGTGTTCGTGGAGGCAGCAGACACGTTGGAGTCGAGACGTCTGCCGCATCTAGTGGGCGTTGGCAAGTAGGACCTCGACGCAGGTGGCTTTCTGACAACCAGACTCAGGGGCGTGGTCGTACACCACAGTGGCACCGTAGGGCACCAGTGTAGCCCAGAGAGAGTCGGTGCTATGCTTGTGACGGGCGAGGTCACTTGGCACAAGACTGCCCGACCCGAGTTGCTGAGAGCTTCGGGCAGGCAGCAGTTGCACCACCACGACTGAGGCAGCGCCGTGATCGGGGTAGTACCCAGGGAGGTGGTGCTAGCAGAGGAGCGGGAGGAGCTGTAGGTGGGGGACGATGTTACGAGGTCTTCCCATCACCACTAGGTGGTCTACGTCAGGCTCCGAGAGCTTATAGTTGGGACCGCGGGCAGCTGTGAGCTTTGGATGTCTACGATCCTGCAGAGCATGGGATGGTGAGAGGTACCCCTTGCGTCTCTTCTACTTTTTGTAGTAGAATTTTTGGGCTCTGCGTGTGAAAGGCTTTTCTCTCGGCTCCTTGTTTGAGGTGTTACCAGGGTGACGCAGGGCGTCGGGTGTAACCCTGTGTTGGTGACGAAAAAGGCATGAGACCTTTTCCTTTAGTCGATGGTGTTGACTCCTTCGCCTTTTGAGCGTGTAAGAGAGCATCGAATATGGAGCCTTGCATGATCAGATACCCTTGGGTGTTTCACCATATGGATATTCTGAAGGAGGGAATCACTGGGCCTTGTTCCATGTGCGGGCAGTGATTCCAGTCGCGGCGTGCGACATAAGGGTTCGGTCGGGGAGGTGAGCTACCCCCAAGAGCCTTCAGGCCATTTGAGACCGTGAAAAGGGATGGTGAGGTACCCTACCGCCTTTCCCTAACCCCAATGTCTGGAGTGGGTGCACGATGTCGGCAAGGGATGACCTCGTATGAACGGATCAATCCTTTGGTCCGTGTGCGGTGACGCAGAGCTGTGTGTGGGTTCTTCTAGGTATGGCAAAGCCAGGTGTGGGCTTAGTACCCTGTGTTTCTACCTTGTTTTTCTTTTCCGGGACAAAAATCTTGAAGGAGTGAATGATTTAAGAACCCATTTTTTGCTGCGAAAGACTTTGGAGTATTCTTGATGATATTCCAGAGCAGCGCCTTCAAACGGCGTGCGATTCTGAGCACCGGAGTGGCCGGAATTAAATTTTCAGTGTGTTTACACCGGAAACGCTAAATAAATGGGATAACTCCTGAACAGAGTTCCGGATCAGGGATCCGAGTGTACGGATGGGTCCAGAATGAGGTGTTTACCCAAGGAATGACATAAAATTTGTCGGCACGGGGTCTTTGGATCCCTCGCCCGCTTCTGGAACGTTAAACGGATTAATTAATTAATTCATTCATTCATTTAATGGCAAAATTCTAGTATCTCTTAAATGGTGGCTCGTATTGGAAAACCGAGGGCACCGTTGAGTTCATATTGTGCCGTTTACCCTAGTAGGGGTATAAGTTTCGTGGGCGCGGGCCATCTGTGAAAAATGCCCCTAGGGGTGTTTTTGTAATTTGACGGCCTCGGGCACAAAGTTTAGTAACTTTTGAACGGGGTCTCGGAATAAAATTCCGAGACTGCCGTTGCACTCAGAGCGTGGTTCTTAGCCTAGGGGAGGCTAAACCCCGACCTTGTCAGGAGTTCGGGTACGGGGCCCACGGGCGTGGGTTTAAGTGTTTTGTTTTTAAACACTTCCCCCCTCCCCTCTTGGTTGTTCTCCCTAGCGTGGCAGTCCCTCCTCTCCCTATCCTCCTCCAACTCCGGCGAGGTGACTCCGGTGAGGTGCGGTGGTGCCGGCGGATCGACGCGAAGCTCCGCGCGAAGACCAGTGAGGTAGGAGGTTTATTTTGTTGCGTTTTTATTCCCGAACCTCCTTTGACTCCAGATTTTAGCGTCGAATTGTTGTTGGATTTTCGAATGAACCACATAATTGTGTAGTAGATTTTTTTCTCATTCCATTTCTTGTTTTGGTTAGAAAATCCGAGTTTCGGGGACCCCGCAATCATTCGCCGATGATAGCAGGTTTAAGGCCGTTTTCCAGTGGTTTTTGGGCGTTCCGACGAGGTATCACAGCGGTCCGGCGTACCATCGCGGCGACGCGGCATCCCGGCGGTGGTTCCGGCTTCAGGCAGTTGGCGGCGGCGAGTTCCGGCTCCTGGCGGCGATGGTGGCACATCTTGGCAGCGGGGCAGTACGGCGGAGGTGGCTGCGGACGGCAGCTTCAGGCAGGCTCCTGGGTGGCGCCGGCGTAGTGCGAAGAGGGAAGGGGGTCGCGGGGTGCGCGACCCCGCATGCGGTGCGACCGCAACCCGCATATCGCGGGTCACTGTGGGGAGAGGAGACCGGACGTCAAGCCCGATCAATGCCGGTGGGCCACGGCCACCTGGCCACGGCGGCTTGAACTTGACCCGCGGCCGGGCCGCGGGCCGGCGGTGGGCAGACCGGCCGGTCCGGGCCGGTCCAGCCCAAGGGAGTGCCCCCTTAAAATTTCTGAGGCCCGTAACATTTTTTACGGGCGTCCGTTTTCCGCGTCGTCAGCGGTAGCGTGGACCTTGAATTTTGGGAAATGTTTAGAGCTCGTTTCGGGAATTTTTAATTCCCAAAATGAGGTGTCGCGGAGTCGCAATGTGTTCTTAAGTGGGCGAGCGTTTTCCCCGAGTCTCTTGTTTTGGGCGGCGCGGACGCATCGGACGTCAGTTTTGAGCGCCGTCAGCGACGTTGGGACCCTGGCGCAGGGATGAAGCTTTCCAAGGCAGTTCCAGGAGTTGAGGCCGAAGTTGAGGAGCGGGCCCCACGACCCGTCCTTTGAGCTGCGGGCAGCGTTTCACAACTTTTTCACCAGACGTCCGTTCGGGGCGTGCGAGCTGTCGTTTCTGGATGCTTTTTCAAGGGGATTGTAGTGGTGCAATCTGCCCTCCCTAATTCAGCACGATGGTGTGGGGCCCATCAGGGTCGTTTGGGCGTTGACGGTTATTTTCCATCATAATCACCGGGAGACCGTTTTGGACAAGTGGATAGTCCATCTTATGTGCTTTTTCAAGAGGATCGCAACGGTGCGATCCGTTCGTTGAGTTTCGGGACCGGGATGTGGGTCCCACAAGGCACCGCTCGTGTGTGGTGCACCAGAATGCATCTTTTTATCCAGATATCTGTTGCACTCAAGTGAGTAGTGTTTTTGACGTGTTTCCCGAGGGGATCGCAATGGTGCGTTGCGCCCGACTGTTTTCGGGGCCGAGGCACGGGATAACAGGACGTCGTTCGAGTGTGAGGCGGTGTTGGTGACCTTTTCAGTCATATATCCATTGGAGGTGAGTAAGTAGTTGATCTCGCGTGTTTTTCCGCGAGGATTACAATGGTGTGATCCATTTGGTTGTACGTAGCCTCTTGCGCGATATTGTTAAATGTGGAAGCATTGAAGGTTCTTTAGTGGTGGTCCGCCCTACCTTGTTTGTAGCGGACCCATGGCGTGTGATCGCGCACTCTTGGGAGTGTGATATAAATGGTTCACGAGTTGTGGTTGGCCATGCCTAGGCCTTTAAGGTAGTGTTGATACGTCACGCCTTCACGGTGACGTTGGGCGCCGTGTGCACGATAGCCCTTGGGCTGGAGACGTGGTATACTCTGGGAGTTTACAGGAGCGCTTGGAGGTACGTGTGTTTTGTACCTAAGAACGTTCATGCACATGGTTGGGGTTTACTTGGGGCCACACATCGTGTGGGCCCTACGTGCGTGCCAGGTTCTGCTTTGCGTACTTGGACCTATCACGGCGTAGAGGGTCCATTTGTTCTCGTTTGTTTGACCAGCAGGGTTGAGTGGTCTTCCCCTGGTTTTGCTTGCGATGGATTGGCTGGTAGCGGTGTTAGTGACACCTAGTGATGGAACATGCGCTGAACCCATTTGGGTGAGTTGTGCTGGTGTTGGGTGGTTGTGTGACACCCACTCCGTGTTCGATTGGCCAGTGGGGTACCCTTAGGTAGAGATGGCCAGAGTAGTTCTGAGTTTTACCCTCCAACGGGGCTGGGCAGTGGGTTACTCATTGACTTCTTCAGGTTTACCCTCCAGCAGGGCTGAGCAATGGGTTGCGCATTGACTTTTAGGGTCTTCCCTCCAGTAGAGACTGGGCAGTGGGTCACCCGACGCTCTTAGGGTTTACCCTCCAGCAGAGACTGGGCAGTGGGTCACCCGACGACCTCTTAGGGTCTACCCTCCAGTGGGGCTTGGCAGTGGTTCACCTGTCGTCTAGTTCTAGGTCTACCCTCCAGCACGGCTGGGCAGTGGGTCACCTGTCGACTTATTCCAGGTCTACCATCCTGCGGGGCTGGGCAGTTGGTCACCTAATGATGTATTAACGTCTACCCTCCAGCGGGGCTGGGAAGTGGGTCGCCGGAGGATGTGTTATGGTCTACCTTCCAGCGGGGCTGGGCAGTGGGTCGTCGGATGATGTATTATGGTCTACCCTCCAGCAGGGCTGGGCAGTGGGTCGCCGGATGATGTATTCTGGTTTACCCTCCAGCGGGGCTGGGTAGTGGGTCGCCTAAAGATGTATTAGGGTTTACCCTCCAGCAGGGCTGGGCAGCGGGTCACCCGATATCTGGTTATGAATTACCCTCCAGTGGGGCTGGGCAGTGGGTTATTCGTTAGCATTCCAGACTCAGTCCTCTCGACTAGGCTAGTCTGTGGCATACCTCAATGATTACCAGAGCAGGACCCTTGGTTGTATGGGTCGGTGATGGAACGGCTTTGGTTTGAGGAGACCTCTTGACTGCAGGGCAGTGACGAGGTGTGGTTTGACATTCCCTAGAACTCTCAAGTACGAGGGGCACTTTCCCCACCGAGACGCATTCTTGTGACGTGATCTAAAACCGTGTGGGCGAGTCAATGCCACCCAAAGAGGATAGTGTCAAAGTGCGGTGATTGAGCCCCTTGGCTTGCAGTTCAGGGCAGACGTGCGGGATGCTGGGCATCGATGATGGTATTACCTCTGGGACTGTAGGCAACTCACTTTTCTTGGGCTGAGATACGGGACGGAGATCCCCTTATGACCTTATCGGGCTTCTTGTTGAGCATATGGATTTGTGTATACCATGTTCTGGTACCCCCTACTTGTGTTTGGTTACCCTCCTTCTTGGAGAGGCGAAGACACGTGGGGTATGCCACGTGCTTTCCATGTCTAGCTTCTCATGGTTGGATGAGTCTACTCTCCTTTATCTTGTTGGGTTGAGATGTTACTCTTTCTTCACCCTTGGTTGTACTCCTTTAAATTCCTTGTTCGCTCTACTGCTCACCCTCGATACCTCCTTTGTTGCTCCCTCGAGCCTTCGTGGTATCCTACTGAGTATTTTTATACTCACCCCTTCTTGGGCTTTGCCCGCACTTGGTGTTCCCTTACAGACGACAGACATGTGGAGCGTGACTTTAGTGGAGCATTGGAGCTTGGGAGCTTGGACCACTTGCAGTGGTCATGGCCGGGTTCCATGTGGGAGACCCGTCAGCTATTTCTTTTGTTTACCTGTTGCCGGGTTGTGGCACTTTTGGTTGGGTGTGTGTTTTTCCCCTTTTCTTTTCAGTTTTTACTTTGTACTATTTAGTGGTCGATGCACATCTGTGGTTTATATATATAGTAGTTTCCCTTTGCTTTCCGTTTTACTCTGCACTTTTGCATTGAGTGTACTGTGTGTGTGTGTGTACAGGTACATAGGCAAAGGCCTCCCCGAGTTGTTATGCCTTCGGTGCTGGTCGCCAGCCCCTGGCCTATGGAGGCGGGCTTGGTGTAGTTTCGGCTCGAGCCCGGGTAGGGTCGGGTCGTGATAACACATAAGCATGTTCCCCTGACACCCTCAGAACTCATCTAGTTTTACTAATATAACATATTCATGTGGACTCCTTTGACAACATCCAAGTTTCAAAAAACACCTCTCTATTTTCAAGAACAACAAACAACCCAAACATATATGTCATTAAACCACTATCCACACAATTAAACCAATTTTAAATATTTTTTTTATTTTTGAGAAACCATAGGTCATTTAACAAAATATTTTCAAACCCCCACACATCAATTTGAAAGCACGCTATTTATCCTTAAAAACATGAAGTTTTACATCAAAATCCATTCCATCAAAATTTGTTCACTTGAAAGCACAAAAACCCTTATTTATAACATGATTTGAGAAATTCATGGAACTTTCTAGTGTCCCACTATTTACCAAAAAAAATAAACTTTCAAATCCCATGCATAAATCCTACATCACTTCGGCCAATTATACCTATTATCCAAATACCAATTTATCACATTCAAAAAACCATTCATTTTTTTAATGAATCCATTTTAAATCACTTTCAGCACACACAAAACCCCATTTTTTTCACCTTCTGAAAATAATACCACCTCCACTTTTAAATCCAGTTTCATATTTTTTTTTAAATGGTTTTCATAAATATATCTTAGAACCATGGATACACAAGGAGATTCAATAGGAAACTACTATTGATGGGATACTTGGACATATGGGTGGTGGCCATATGCTTGTCACACCAACAACACATGTAGTGTTCTGCGGTAATGTCATTACTCCATGAGGATTTTATGGCCCAATGAGCTCACTAAGACCATCAATCCAACTATCTTTTCATTTTACCAACCAATGATCAACCATAAGAGCTAAAATATTTGGATAAAACCAAACTTCCCTTGGAAACCTATGTCTAATCCCGAATAGTGTAGGTCATGCACCTTATGTGTAACCAGAATGTCATGTTACGACATTCCAAACTCCTATATACCTAAACTCATTCCCAATAAATATGACACAAAAGAGAATAAACTGCTCTAATACCATTTTTCCATGAACCAAAATGGGTTTCCAACTAACCTAGTGCATAACCTGATCCACAGAAAGTCCCATAGTCTATTGTCAAAGCCCTGGGATTGTCACAATTTCCATAGTATGAAATAAATGTTTAGGAATGCTTTACCAAAATAAGTATTCATGATTAAAATAACAATTCAAATATACCAAAACTGTAATTACACATCCAAACAATCCATTAATTGTTTTATTATATAATGGTTTTCAACTTTTAGACAAAACACTAAAAGTACTACAACTGAAGGGAAAAAACTCTATAAGAACCTCTATGCAATGAGAGGAACCAAATCTTCAAGCTGACACCAAAACAATCCACACTTAACACCACTAGAAAAAAAAATTGACCACACTAAACATCTTTCCATTACCTAGAAAAAACATCCAATAAGATCTACAAACACACAATATTTTATGTAGGGTGTGATCCAAAGCCCACTAAAATCCCACCAAAAAATTATTCCATGTTATAAACATTATAAGACATATAAAAATGAATGTTTATTAAATGAAAGTGAATTCCTGAACAATTTCAATGAAAGAAACATTAATGAAAAATGACATAAAATGAACACAACATTAAGTGGAAAGCTGTTTCATAGAATGATACATTAAATGGAATGTACTTTCAAAAATTTAAACATTAAACCATATCAACTATTCTTTTTGAGTAATCCTAATTACACACTGTTTTCCAAAAGTGAGCCTAAAATGACCAAATTGAACTAAATGTGGGAGTGTCCATAATGTAATAGCAAGTAATGGGACCCTAAATCCTTGCATCATGGTGGAAAGTGGTATATGAACCACGACAACCTATTTTCACATGATCAAGCCATTATTATGGGATATCCTCATAACCATATTGTTCTCCAATCATCATCCCTAATTTTTTTATTGTTGTAGTCATTAATCCCTCTTAGATTTACTAGGTTAAAGGCACCTCAAATCAATAGAACAGTAGTTTTAGTTCATCAGCGTTATTACCCGGGCTTACCTTGGTGCTCATTCATTTTCCAAGTTCACATAAATGATCACATACACATTTTTCAAGACAAAAAAATGTACTACACATACCAATGTATTCATTTTCCAATATGGTTCCATTCTTTAAAATCAATCACAATCCAAAACCCATTTAAATTTTGACACACACCACTTTAATTGGTAAAAAAATTGTTTTATCTAGTTGTATAAACCTTTTCATGAATCCCAATTAGAATTTACACCCAAAATACACCCAAAATTCTCTCTTTAATCCCAAAATCACACCAAAACTCATTCCAATCATTATTGGTATCCCAATCACAATTTTAAAAAATTCCCTTAGTATATAAAATATTTCCAAAGGGCATGTCATGGCATGCATCAAGGACACAAAAATTACACATGTAATTTCCTTTTCATAATCATATTAATATAAATCTCATCAAAAACTACTTTGTCACATATTATATAATTTGTAAAACCAAATAAATAATTTATAAATCCCTTAAATTTAGAACCACTAAATTTTACACCAAAAACATGCCAAATTTCATATTCAGAATGACACTTTAAAACCAATACACAATAAAACCATACCAAGTCATGATTATCACAACTCCTAAAATTTGATAAATCACATAGAAACTTAATGTAGAATTTCTATGATGCGCAGTAAGGCTTTCCCACAAAAAGAAACTCAACTTCTTCACTTTAAAATCCAACGGTCTCTAAATCTTTTCCCAAACACCATTGCCTATTTTATATAATCAGAACAATCACCTACGCAATTCAAAAGAAAATTTTAAAAATTTTAAAAACAATTTAAGATGCACACTAGGTGTTTACATAAGAAATATACCCAATTTCACATGAAAAAAATACTATTTTAATCTCAAATTCTTGGAAATATTCTTCAAATACCTCTCATGCATCCCATATATATATCATAATACGTGTTGAATTAAATAAGAAAACATAATTGACCAAGAAAATAATGTCTATATATGTACTAACTTACATATGGTGGAAATCATGACGCATATGATGTGAATCTCATCTACACCACAAACTCCCCAAAAAGAGACCAAATCAGACTCTAATAACATATATTATACCAAAATACTCAATATTGAACGCCTAAAATGGAACCCTATCAACTGAAAAAGGAAGCTCCCAACCAAGAGGTGAAAGAAAACACATGAGAGAGAGGATGGGGTGGCAGGGTATGATAAGGGAGGGTGGTTGGTTCACGGTCGCCGGAGGATGATGTCGGCGGGTTCAAGGTTGTCAGAGGAGGAGGATAGTGGGTTCGGTGTGTAGTACAGGGATTATGGAGGCCATTTGGTGACTGTATCCTAAAGGGACAATGGTATCATGATGCAGGTGGAAGGAGGGAAGGGGCCTGATGGGAAGGGGAGAAGGTGGGGGTGGGATGGGTTTGGATGAGGGAGGATCACCAAATCCGTAAAAAATAAAAAATGGTATAGAAATGACACAATAATAGTAATACTAATCAGAATTATAGTTATAATAATAATAATAACAACCAAAATAATAATATTAATAAAAATATTAAAAATATTAATAATTATATTAATAATCTAAAATTAGTAATAACAATAATACTTTCAATACTATTATTATTTGTATTATCATTATTATTATTAAAACTATGCTTCATATTTTATTTCCCATTTTTATTTACTTTTATTTTAATTTATATATTATTTTTATTATTCAGGTAATTTCTTATTTGTTATGATTTCCAGGAATGTCACACGATGACTTGAGTGAACCTGTATAGTTTCCAAACCATGCTCTGACCATGCGTCAGATGCTTCCAACCCTAGAAAAAACTCTTTCACCAATAAAAACCAAAAAAATCGAACCAGGAATCAACCAGATCCCCGAAAAGAAGAACAAATTCAATGAAAATTAAAAAAATTAAAATGGTGGAGTCTAACATGAAAATACATATTCTTTATTTCATTATTCAATATGAGGAATTCTTTGGGCTAATAAACAATGAATGGGGACTATTTATGGAAAGCCATGTGGGTTTGGGACAGGTGAATAAAAGCCCATTGAGGCATTGATCATCTCATGGGATTAATAATTTGGAAAAGACCCATTTTTTCATTTCCATATACAATAGAATGGTATGATACGGGTTAGGGACTTGACAATGAAAGCCTCTCGAAGCATCTGTAGTCTCATGAGATGAAATAGTTTTCCAATATTGATGGATTTTTACTCGATAGCTAATCCATCTTGTGAAAGGTCATGACAGCAATAGGATTTCATGTTCCTCATACATGACACCAAATAATTATCAATTTCTATAAAATTTGTTTCAGTTATTATTCATCCATGAGTTTTCCATTGACATGTCTATGGATTTATTTTATTTTCATTTTATTGATTAATGGAATGTGTTTTCATTTTAATAGTTTTCAATAAATTATTCATTTTATAGTTGTATAAAGGTAATATTTAATTAGATATATACCTTTTTATATAGATTGGTTCAATATTTATTTCATTATACATACACTTACTGAACATTTGAGATCAACCTTACTATGTTTCATTCCCAAAGTTATGTAGAAGAATCCATTAAATATGCTTTCTATGATGATATTTACATCATTTTTTTGTATCATATTTGTATTTACTATTTCCAAATGTATTATGTGTATCATATATGTAATCCTTCTTTTAAATAAAACCAAACTAATCAGCTATTCTATATTTTATTGCCTATAACCATACCATCATAAAAAAGTAATGCACCAGCTCTGAGAAATTGGGTTCAGGACGTTATAGTTAGTATCAAAGGATGTTTAGCAAAAATCATGGAATATATATTTAAAAAAATAGATTACGAATAAAATTCATCTGATAGATATTGCGGATAAGTATAGAATAGCAGACTAATATTTTGTTGATGTAGAGATTATGTGGGTATTCCTAGCAAAAAAATCCAGGTCTAGATACTAATAGTGGACATGGTTCTGGAACAAATATACCTAGGAGTTACAACTCTAACAAGGTTTTTTAGTCCTGACATGGTGTAACCTGATACATGAAAATGGTCATTACTATGTAACTATTTAAAACTCATAGGGGATATTCTTACAAAAATTTACATTATATTTACCAATCATTATGAAGGATTTATGCACCCAAATTAACCAATGTTTATGGTTCTAGGACATACAGTGCATAAATATATATTATGTGATATAACATTTCAGAGTTATAGAATTTTAATAATTTTATATGTTATGCTAGTATATATCATTGTTTAAAAATAAAACCTAGTATAAGGAATTTGAAATCCACTAATGCACGTGATTGAAAGAGTAATATGGATCACTTTGTTTATGGTCACCAGTCAACATTTCAAATCAAAATAGTCTCCCAAGTATTATCATCATACTCAAATATAGTATCTCGTGTTACCAGGATATGTAATGAATTTTCTAAGTCCAATGGATTTGGGGTATAATAGGATGTCATAGAGACATATGTATACTAGTAAGAAGAGATATAATGATTTTCCCACATTCGATAACTATGGAAAGTCTCACCTGAGTAAATTATTTAAGGGAATGAGATATTGTTGTATGTGTGGAAAAAATTACACCAAGTTCATTATTTGAAGGGTAAGATAATTTTTTCTAATGTATAATGATTCAAATACAGTGAAATTATACACCATGTGAATCAATGTTCCAATCAGCAAAGCAATATTCTCCAAATGATACAGTTGAACAATGACTCAGTTATTCTACTGTCATCGATATAAATGAATGATTAATATGTCCATTCAAGATTTATATCCTTTAAATATTGTCACATAGATGTACTTGTTATGAGAATTATGTAATTTTTGAGGATTTAACTACATTACTTTTTCATGATGGATTTCATATCATACGTTGAATGGTACAATAAAATTTTATTCCATAGAAAGATAAATTTTTTCCAAAAATATGATTGAGGGAAAGTCAACCATTAATATGTCATTGATGATAAGATAATGATGAAGAAATTATTTATCTGGATATGTTCTTATTACCATGGAACTAGTTTTTGGATTTTCAAAAAACTGCTATATTCAATCATTGGTGGAGTTTACAACACATTTAGATTAAAGGGGAATATCCAAAAACATGTGTTTTACTTATTTAAGGAGGAAGAATAAATGTATGAAATAATGTTTTATGGTGATTTGAGTTATTAATGTTTTTGAAGAGGATATATGATTAATTTATTCATATGTTTGGAATGTGAAAATTTAATCATATTATGTTTGTTAAATGCTATAATAAGTTAAGTGACATTATTTCTAATGTATTTGATCAGAATATTTTTGGAAAATTTACCCATTTGTGAAAAAATTTATGTGGACCTTCGAACATGATTTTATAGATAGTTTTAATAATACACCATATGATTCATCATGCATTAAGAGGTGATATAGAATTAATTCAAGGAACATTCAATAGAACATTTTGTTTTTATAGAAATATATATTTATATATATTCATAGAGAGTTAAAAATTTTCTAAAATCTAGGACAAATGATCTTGAAACCAAAAATACTATATTAGTACATTCCTTTATAATGAATCAACAAGACTCATATATAATCACGAATATATGGAATTTTGATTGTTAAAATTATCCAAACCATGTTATGTAGGACTTTGTATCAGATCTTAATTGTTATATTTTTCTTATGTATCCATGTTTCTATTTCCCACCTATGATCTCCTACTAGGAAACCTAATTACATGACCATTTAAAATTCATATCTATCATATTGATAGGATTTGTTATTAACCATATTTATGATGTGGTTCTTAAAAAATATTATATTTTTAATCCCTTTATTACTGAGATCAGGTTTCAATTTCAAAGACAAAATTTTATAAAGGTGTGGAGAATGTTACGTCACAATATTCTACAGTACAAATATTGAATTTTATATTTTGTATCAAACGCATCATCAAGCTTGTGATAGAATATAATAATCTAAGAATTTATAGATTATTTAGTCATTTAAATTGAATTCTACATATTTATTATATAGTTTTTCATTAAATTCCTAGTTATCATGTGTCACATGATAGATCAACTTTATTTGATGGCTTACCATACACCCAAAATTGAGTTTCATTGAACAATAACATATTTTTAAAATACATTTATAAAAAATATAAACTATCCCTTATGAATATTATTATCTTCCTTAATAAATACTATGCTTCATATAAATAAAAAATGAATTCATGGGTAACTAATTAATGAGAAATGAAAATAAGAACAAATTGGATATAGAAAGAAATATTTTTATTTTTATTCTTCCAAAGGAGTTTTATCATAAAAATCATAATTAATTAGAAATAAATCATTATTTTAGTGAAGTATATTTTCTATATATTCAATAACATATTTTGGAAATTCATCCAATATATTTGATAAGAATAAAATAAAAATATCTAATAAAACACACAAAATACTATATTTTTATACATTTAGTTTCCCAACAGTTTGATGGAGAACCATATTTATATCGAATATTGGACCCTTTTATAAATTTATTGTGTCAAAATAAATATTTTATTAGAAAGATAAACATAAAAATTAGTTTACGGTTCTGTATTGGAATTTTTATGTAAAGTTTTATTTTTTAATGAAAAATAATGTTTACTGAATTTAAATCCCAAACTAAATTTTAATTTAATTATTTAATATGGTTAAATTCCATTTTTAAATGGGTTTAAAGATAATTAAATTATTTTTTTAAGAATTAATTTAATTTAGTTCAACAGAAACAATTTTCCAATAAATATGACTATAAAATCACTACAATTTTTAAGGAATTTTTAGTTTGAAACATGCATTGTCATCCCATATGTGGGATTAATTTTAACTTAATTTCCACCACTTATTTGATTGGAATTTGGAAAAATTCATTCCATATTCATTATCAATAAAATTTATAATTTTTAATAATGTGGAGTTAATATTTTATAAAATATATTTGGGAATGTAATAAAAAATATTTAAAATTATTATTGAAAAATGTAAGATTTATAAAGGAATAAACCATTAACATAAGGTACCAAATAACCTATACACTTTTACAACACCACTTTTCTGGCCATTTCTCACCCATAAATCTTCCATTATTGTGTTTTTGGTTTTGTATGAATTATTTTTGATAATAACAACAACACACCTAACTTGTATAAAAAAATTCATAGCAATCCCTTTTAATCCCTTATAAAAGGTCACCACCTCTCCCACTTATTCACACTTCTCAAACCACATAGTTTTGGTCAATATATACCCCAATATCCTCCCAAAATCCCCCCCCCCATGACCTTGAATCCTCCATTTAATCACAAATTCTCCCAAGGAATCCATTTTGTCAATCGAAAAGAAGTTTCATGATTAAGAGGTAACTTTTTATCTCATGTTTTTTAGTTTCATTTCCATTCAACACTCCATGTACATTTATAATTATATTATTATATAAAATCATTATAATCATAAATTTAATAGGTTTTTTTATTTTATGGTTTTGAACTAAATATATATACACCTCCATCTACTGAGAAACAAACATACTATTTCTATGTAAGGAAAACTACTTCCTCATGAAATGATTATGGTTCAATATTCTCTTACCACATCTCTGGGTTGCCAGTATGAATGAAATTATATTTTAATATGATATATGTTATATTTATAAAATCTTTATGATTCATTAATTTTATAGAGCTTACATTTATCCTTTCCATCTTGTGTAAAAATGATAATTTCATTTGAAGAAGTGTGGACTACTGCCCCCTCAAAACTCTATGACTCATTCATGCCATACATGGAATGTATAAAGGATGATTTTAATGAAAATATGTATCATATATATGATAGAAATGATAAATTAATTTGAATATACATATATATATTTTATTTTACATTCCATTAATAGAATAAAGAAATAAATGTAGTGTTCATGCTTACATACAACCTATTGTCTTCTTGAATGACACACTTCATTTATAATCTCAAAATATTATGTATTTTTATAAATATATATTTACTAAATATAAATGTTAATTTAGTACTTTTTTACATTCTAGAGATGATAAATTCATGATCTATTTAATATTTCCAACAAATCACAAGTCAAAACATACTTGAGGAAACAACGCAACTATCACATGAAATAGTCAAAATAGTTAATGATTGCATAAAAACTATAATAAGATATTATAAAAACATAATAGATTATATTATTAATATGATTATTATTCTCTTATAATTTAGTAACATATTTTAATCCACCATACAAGAGGACAAAGACAACAAAAGAAAAGGAAGGTTATGGCATGGGATTCTCATCTCACTTTTTACATCTGTTGGAAAAATTCCATTAACACCACTTAATTATTTCTTGTTGTGTATCTACAATACTATTTGATATAATATATCAGGAATTATTTTATCTGTATTTTTATTTAAATTCATTATTTATATATTATTACTTTAGGGTATTTTGAATCTTATTTTACCACAATTGTAATGAATTTCATTGCAATCTACTTTCCATTTAGGCATATATTTTTTATGTTCCTAGTAACTTTTATATTGTGTATACAATTCATTTGAAATGTTATATCTATAATATCATTTGTCTCAAAATATTTTAAATTTTATTTAATTCATATTTTATTTTTATTTATATGATTCAATGTGGTTTGTGACATTTTGGAATGTTTTATTGTTATTTTTCATCAAGATACTTTTAGTCTCTACAACCATAGTATCTTACTTATCCTCATTTTAGGAATTATTTATAAAACAATAATATTTAATAAATATTTATATTTTATAAAAAAATTATTTTTATAATTTTTCAATCTGAGGAACTTTTTTTGAATGGTAGACTCAGGTTGGGGACCATTTAATGAAATCCCAACGGGTTGGTGGCCAGTGAATGAAAGCCCATTGATGCATCAGTAGTCTTATAATATGAATCAGTTGGAAGAAAACCCTTTGTATTTATATCCATGTAAAATTCACTGGTAAATACATGTTGGGGACTAGTTAATGAAAGCCCCTAGATGCATCAGTAGTCTCGTGAGATGAAATTGTTTTCCAAAATTGATGCATTTTAGCTGATAACTAAAAAGACTTGTGAAAGGTATTGATGGTAATAGGTTTTCATGTGACATAGACATGAAATCCAATATAAATGAATAACCTTAATATTACATTTAGTTTTTATCAATAAATGATATTTTTTGTTTTCAATTCTTTGGATTTATATTATTTTTGGTTTTTGAATTAATGGCCTATGTTTTCAGTTTCTTACAATTAAATCTATATTATGACTAGTCTTATGGAATAAATGGAAAATTTTATCAGTTATTTACCATTCCATATAGATTGATTCATTATTTTTAAATACCCTTACTGAGCATTTGAGCTCATACTTATTATATATCCTTCCTCATGGTTATGAAGATAAATCTGTTGAATAAGAATCCAGTTATCATATTTATTTCAGTTTATAATATATCTTTTTTGTATTCTATATTTACAAAAATATTATTGGTATCATGTATGTAATATGGAAATTCCAGACTTCTAAATTAATCACTACGTTGTGAAATTATTATTTTAAATAACGAAACTATAAAAGAATTAACGTACCGACTCTTGGAATATGCAGTCAGGGAGTTACATTTATAGTAGATTGACATAATAAATTAATTGATTAATTTTAACATCAATGTTATGATCATTTTAAGGTTTTTTTGGACAATCTCAATCTATTTGATATTATTTATTCTTGTAATTTCATTAAAGGAAATTATATTTTCATTTAATAATCAATCAATAAATTTTATTATCAAATAGTTACTAATGACATTTTTCATGTGATAGTACCATTTTTTCACACATTTGTACATAAATTTATGGAGGAAATATTTTAATAACATTGGACATCATTTCCCTCTTTAATAGAAATTATATATTCATATAAAAACTTTTCTTGTAAAAATATATCGAAAAAATTTTCTTTATTGTTTTCAAAAAAAAATTTAAATACATTTGTAAAAATTTCTCCTTTTTACAAAAAATTTTCAAAGGAATCTTAAATTTTCTTCCAATTAGGGAACTATTCCAAAAAAATTTCCATGAAAAAGAAATGTTCTTTATTGAGTGTTCCAAATTACAAACTGAAATTTTTGTAACTTCTATGAATCTTTCCTTAAAGGTTTATGATGATGTTATCAAATAATGTTTTTACATTTGATTTTCAAATAAATAGATTATTAAAAATATTAAAATGAAAACGATATTTTCTTCAATATTGTTTTTAAAAATATTTCTGTATAATTCTTATCATCATTGACAAAATCCTTTTTTCTTAATTTAGAATATATAAATTTTATTGACACCATCATAGTTATTTCAATTTATTTTTTAAGATAATTAGACTAATAAACTAATTGAAATTAACATCCTTAATTAATTATTGTTGTCCACATCATTCCCACTAAATATTCTAATTTATGTGATCGTTATACATTAAATGTCACCTAAATAACCACATTATTTATCATGGATAAGATTATTACCTAGATCATATAACTTTTGTACATGTACAGTAAAATTTGAATTTTATTTAATTATCTTTTTGAATGTTGATAAATCTATATTATTTTCTCATTTTAGAAATGTTATGACGAAATTTTTTATAAATAAAATAAATTATTTTACATATGAGGAATAATTTGGACTGGTATGAAACAACTTGGGGACTAGTTAAATAAATCCCCTCGATGGATCAATATACTCATGGGATCAATATATTTTCTAGCCTAAGGGAAATAGGTTTTTACCCAGTATGTATTAAACCATCATTTAAAGGTTTTTAATAGTAAATGTACAATTTAGTGAGAATCATATAATCTAATAAATATGAATTTCAATGATTAAATTTTTATTTATTACTATCCATGATAATTTTAACTAGGATATAATATCATTTCGCATTTCATTTCAAGTTCATTTATTTAATTGAATGCCTTTTGATTTATTTAAATTTCCATATTGATTTAACCATATCAAAATATTTAAATATAACTTTATCTTAGCCTTTTTTCATAACACATTTATTCTTACTTATCTGGTTTTTTAAATTGAATGTGTGTTCAAATATTAAACATTCAGTGTGGATAATCAACATTTATTCAATATTGCTTCATCTTTTCTTAAACCTTACTAGGAATTTATGATCAAACTTAATTTTTCTATTTTCTCCTAGGACTCCAACATGATTACTATTTCTCGTATGCATGGACATAATGTATTGAGTAAATAAATAATCCAAAAAATTATGTTGTAATTTTTGTATTCAAATATAATTTTTGAATCATGAATGTATCTAATTTACAAGGACTATTAAAATAATTTGTCATTTGGGTTCTGATTCCTTGAATCTTATGATAATGTATGATTAGTTGCAACTGGATGTGGGCATTTAGAGTCAATGTCACTAAATTTTTAATTAGAGCATGATTAGTAGAATGTATAGAAACAAGATTTAGGAAAATGTAGACTACAAAACCAAACAATATGGTATAATATTAGTAAAATAATATAAAAACATCATAATGTTTTAGTAAAGTAGATATTATGTGTTTTATTCTTTTAAATACATGCCAATATGTGTACTTCGACTGGATGTGGTTTTTGGATAGATGTTACTAGGAATAATAACACTTAAAGGGAATTATTTTATTTACTAGACTGTAGCCTATTTACAATGATCCTTACTACACACTTTTTTTGACACTCCCATGGGATATTCATAGGATTATTGACATTTTAATTAAAACCATTAGGTAAGAGTTGAATAGATGATGAAAATTAATAACATTAGTTAAACATAATGGGTTGTAGATTGAAAATAATATCTAATGATTTAGTAATTATATATGTGATTATAAATTTTTATCACTTTGATTATTGTTACTCACAATGTTAATTTTAGTTTTAGTCAATGCATGGAACCTAAAATAATCATGTGTACATTGATTATAAAGAACAAGGTGATTAATATAAGAAACAAAATGATATGAATATATGATTAAAATAAATATTTATCATTCCTAATAAATTTTATCAAAATATTATTAAAAAATTATAATTTAATCATCTCCTGAACACACCAAATAATAAGGGGGAAGAGATTGTAAAAGGATCAGCTGGAATAATTAACCAATTTTTATTTTTCTTAAACAATTTGAATTAATTCATATTGAGGATATTTTCATGTTTATGATTTTTATGAGTAAAGATATAGTTCATAAATAATATTTCACATTTATACAGTGATCATACTACTAAAACAATATACATTTCTTCCATAATATAAAACATTTAGAATAAAACAAGGTTTCCTTTCATAATCTATCATCATATTTTTTCCTCTGACCTCATACTTTCTTATATTATCCAATTATTCTTGTGAAAAAAAATTCAAAATTGTATGAGAAAAAAATATCTCTATGGGATATAAAAGTTAATGAGACGATTAGTTCATACAAAAATGAAAACACATGGACAACACTTTTCTTGAAAGCATTACACAGAACCCATAAAAGTAATTGATATTAGTCTATAAGGATTATATATTTTTACTTTTGGAATAAAATTATCCTATAAAACTCATTGTCATTAACTAAAAATTCATATAGTTTCCTTGGAACATCATCACATATAACACTTATAGAACCCCTAGATATTGGAATAAAATAATGATTGACTTCCAATATATTTATCTAGATAATATAATTATTACCCAGTGCATTATATATATGTCATGACACACACATATGTAATAATTTACAATAACCACATCATGAATAAAAAATTTCATATATCATTTTAAAACCATGGACATGGATGGAAATGATTTAAAAACCCATAGAGGAGGATTTTTGCAATGAAATGACCCTTGTCACATAGTAAACACTAGATTGATAAAACCCATTATAAAATGTATTAAAATCCTAAATACAATGGTAAAAGGAAAATTATTAATATATAATGTCACATAATTTGTATATACACCTTATAATAGAATAAATCTGTATAATATCATAATTTCTTCAATGAAACAAAATTGAGGCAATATCCATTTCCTTGAGTCCGATTCACCATGTATGTACTATAAATTACAGAATAATAAACTTATATACATTAATTTATTTATTTAGAACTAGATCAGGTTTATTATTCATTTTATATCATTTATTACCATTTTAAAAATGTTAATAATTATTTAAGTCCACATTTCACATTTTGACGATATTTGGTACATGAGTAAAAAATGAATTTGGTATGATGCATATAGTTAAAGTGGTCATTATTATATATTATCTAGAATAATATTAATTACATTATAATAATTATTATTTTATAATTATACTTTTAAATAAAATTATTCAATTGTTATGCAAAATAAACTACATTACAATCATGGAGGCCATAGATCGAACAAATGCACGAGTAACATTTCCATTTTTAAATTATCATTTTGTAAATAAGGTAAGTATTATATTATATGTATATAATTATAATAAGGTTACTAATATCTTATTAAAAATTTAAATATAATTATATTTATAATCTATATCATGTGGTGATGAAAAATGAATCAACTCGCTTTGTGTACGTGATAGTTCACACATACGCAGCAACTATGCTACAATTTCTTTTACATAGAAACATATTATCGTAAATGTAAAATTATTTTATAATAATGGTAAATATTTAGTTAATATCATATATAATAATTAAATCTATCATTATAACCATTATTTAGAGATAATGATGGTAAATGAATTATATCAGTTTGCATGGTGGTAGTCAACTGTATAAACGAATGAATAATTCATATCCCATTTGATAAAATCAAAGGTGTATTTAGATGATGATATCATCCTAATAAAATATTAGTATATTGTGGATATTAAAATATTTATTTCATCGTGATTTATGAATATTTGTGGTAATTGTAAGAATAAAAAAAATAGAAACACTTAATTAAGAATGGTACATCTTCCCCAGACCTCTTAATTTTCTTTACAACGTAAGTCCACTAAGGGTAGTTTAATTCATAAAATAAGTGTTCTATAATATTGTTAAGGATTCTATTAATGGATTTTTTTATATCATGGGTGATACAAAATGTTTTGGATGTGTATTGAAATGGGATGAATGGGATCCCTTTTATAGTATAGGGGAACAACATTGTCAGAAATCATCAAAATATTAATTTTAATGTGAATAATTACTGTCAAATGAAAATGTGAATAATTACTATGAAAAACAATTGTTTTACTATTAGATATAATTTTAGGGATTATTTTAATCAATCCAATTGAGTATCTTTACTATTCAATTAATATCTGTCAACATACTTATAAATATTGTATGGTTATTCTTATTTTAGGTTTCCTTAGAAATTTTATAATATATCATTAGAAGGATTAATTAGACAATTAGAACATTTTAATAGTCATATGGTCCACATAAGAATACATAAAGAATCTAATTAGAGTCTAGGCCATCCACTAAGATTGAAATTTGGGGCTCAATCAGAAGCCAAAATTTATGATTCTTCACTAAAATTCATTGAAAAATAAAATTCATCTTGGAAAAAATGAATTCCCAAATCCACCAAAAATGTTGCTAAATGATTATATTATGTCCCACACACCATTTTATCCGAAAATTAAAACCTGTACACAATTATAGACTTTTATCCTGATATAGACATCAATTAAAGATGATATTTTTAAATGTCAAAGAAAATATATAGAAGGCCAACATTATATAATATGTTATTTTAATTTTAGGGAATATTCTTATTTAAAGACCCATTTACATATTTTCCATTGAAAAAAGTATGGATTGAAAAGGATTGATTAGAATATTTTAATCGAACCGCTATAAAATTGGGTCCTTAAGTAGAATGGATGAAGAATTTTGAGGGTAGGATTTCAACATTCATATATAAAACCTTTAATAATAATATTTCACTCTATTCAGATATATGGAGTATCCAATTGGAGAAAAAAGTGGAGGGGCAGGTTTAGAAAGAAAATAGTTCACCAATTTGGGCTATAAATGTGTTCCACTCTTTTCCTTGAAAGGGGGTGGATCTTAAAAATAGAAATGGATACATTGGAACGACTAAATTTTTTATAAATGTCCTTGTAGGTCCTTCCAAACTTAAGATTTCATTTGAGATACACTTCCTCGTATCTTTGTTTTCTTGTACTTTTTTGTTCATTTTCTTTTGTAATATTTTATGTGTTTTTTGTAATTTGTTTAATTTTGAAGTAATGTTTCATCATAATACATTTATTCTCATCTACTATCTATAGTTTAATATTAATTTCATTAATATATTTTAAATGAAGTTAAAAAATATCTTCATTCTCATTCTCATTCAATCTAAATTATGATTTTACCTCTCTTCACATATCATGTGTGTGTTCAGAAAACTACTCTTTTCATTTACCTATGATTTTATTTTAATTTAAACCCCTCACCATATAAATTCCAACAAGATTAATAACTATATCAATGGTCTATTAAATATACCATTGGAATGAGTCATAATTTGGGGATATTAAGTGAATCAATGATTTTTATCATTGAGTATTATTTAGTTTAACATTGTGTATGTTTAACATAAAATGTCATAGATTAATTAAATGTTTTGATGAACTTTTCAATTCCATGGATTATTGGAACAAAAAATACAGTACCATAAACAAGTACTGATTATGTATAGTATACTAGTTATTTTATGGCTTGGATTAAAGCCTTACTAATTTGGCATTCTGATCATAGTGATATTGTGATGTTGGTGTTAAATTAATGAAATATAATGTAAAGATCAATGTTATAATAATATTAAATCCCAAATAATGAACTCACCCCCATCATAATGAATTTGTTAAATGAATCATAAATCATACATTAATCAATTTAAATATTTTCATTAAATAACCCCCACCCCATAATTAAAATAACAAATCACAAAAACAATCAACTATAAAAAAGTAGCATCACCAAGGATTCGACTCAGGTTCTGCTACACACATTAGCATTGCATCGAATCCTTGAACAATCAATAGGATATAATCAGCCACACTTCATGTTGTAAATTATTTTTACCCTTTTTTTCATTATAATTAAATGTTATAAATAATTTATTAGATAATATAAATAAGTATCATATAAAAAATTAATATATTATTTCAACATTCATTTATAAATTTGGAAGAATCCAATTATGAATTGATCTTATAGATGTGATGGGAAAGTGTGTCTTTAATGGGAAAATCAAGAAATGTTTAAAAAGTAATAATATAATTATTAAATGTTATATTGATTGTAGAAATGTAAATAGAAATAATATATATAATATTGAACTAATTTTTAATATAAAACCATCTAAAAAAAATTTATATGTTTTTAATATCTTTAAATGATATTAAAATTCATAATATAAAACAATACTTTTAACTATTGATCAAAAATATTGTAATAAAAAAGATTCATAAAAAATCAATATAATAAAATAATGACATAATGACTTATAAATGAATTCTATGATTTAAAATATATTTTCTAAAATTTCCAAAAATTTATTTTTAATTTTTCTTGAAGAGTCGAAAGAACTATTTTTTAGAAAATATTGTTTTATGTATAGAATTGTATTTATTCTTACATATTGTCTACCAAACACGTATGATGGTTTTAAATATTTGATTTTATATATAATATATTAATTTCATTAAAATAATTCAAAAAAGTGATTTATTTAATTTATTTACCAGGTATAAATTTTTGTGCATTAAAATATATTTTAATAAAAAAATTCCCTTTTTTATAAAATAGTTATTATATTAAATTATAATTAATTAGTAACCAAATAATTCATTTTATTTACATTATTAAAATATATTATTTCATAACTGAGTTAATTTTATTCATACACACCATTTCAATGGCTATGTGGTAACATTAATGATAAATAATAATATTTTTTTAGTATGTCACATTTCATTTAATCTCAATATTGTGTGTAACAGAAGATAAAATGAGTATTATGATTCACACAAGTAAAACAAAGTGTTTTGTGTAATATAAATTATGAGAATGATTAATTTTATTGGAAAAAAAGTCACCAAATATCTTGATGATAGAAGAAATTTCACCAATGTGGTGGAACAAAGAGAATACATGGGAGAGGATCAATATCTTAGTGAAGTGGTATAGTTTTTTTCTATCAATATTAAAAAACATTACAATTCAGTTTAGCATCAATGATCACTTGTTCATGGTAAATATTTTGGAATGATGTGGAACCTATGATAGTTCTATAAGAATCCTCAATAGGTGAGTATTGATGTAGGATCTAGGATGATATGGAGCACAAGTAGGGGGTCTATAACTTCATATCTATCTAAAAGATGGAGTTCTACTGGTTGTACCAATCTGTATGGAGGGTTAGCTACTCTTTGATAAGAGGATACATATTTCAAATGTATTGATGCACATGTGACTTATGAAGGAATAATATATATAAGGATGGGTTAGTTTCATGAAATTCATCATATACCTGATTGTAGTGTGGGTGGACCATAGACCGGTCAAGGTAAAATTATGATATTATTTACACTTAATAAGTTTTTATTTGATACAAATTATTCACATTATTTTATAGATTATTGTTTTTTGAACATTTTTTGTTTGGATGTGGAGTTTATATATGGTGTTATGTTGATCGACACATCATTTGTTTTGCAGTCGTAGGGAATCCATCATTTCCGGGGGTTTTCCCACGAGATTAGATGGTATCATGTTTTATGGTAATTTTTTATGCATGATATATCATTTTTGGACATGATAAGAGTAATATACTGGTTTGTTTCATTTTTTGGATCATATTTATTTTTTTCATAAAAGGTTTACATTAACATATCTTAATGGTAAATTTTATGTTAATCATGGAGAGTGGTATATATAGGAAGGGCATGCCTATCTAGTTCATCAGTACTGGGGATAGAATACATCTTGGGTTCTGATACTTATAAAATATTATTTGGGGATAGAGAATGATTTCATTATTCCTTTAGTATATCAATTTGAGTATTTCAATAATGTCAACAGTTTTGCAATTTTTCATAACACCATATAGAATGGAACAAGAAATGACTCCATTGTAAAATAATAACCTGGGGGAATTGGAAGCTAATGGATTCATCTATCCGAGTAGATAACCTTTGGGATATCTGATTATTTTCTTACAAAAAGGTTGATAAAATGCTTCTCATGAGTTCCAATTACCAAAATCATAACCAGATGATGATTAAATACAAGTATCCTCTTCTGTATATTGATGATTTTTGGACCATTTAGGGAGTGCCTCAGTATTTTCGAAAATTTATATGAGATCAGGGTATCATCTGAGGAGGGTGATACATTCAGATATAACAAGATCTTATTTTATAAACATGTATGGTTTTGTCTGATTTTATCATTCTATATTTCAATTTTTCAAACACTCTTGATATACCTATGTCCATGATGAACCCAATCATTCACATCAAATAGGATTTGTGTATGGACTTCATTGTTTATGAATTTTTTTTGTACTCTCAGACTTTGGTGAATAACGAAAAACTTATTGAGATCATCCCAAGTAAACTGATATGGCATTAACAATAATCCAATCAATATAATTTTCGTTTTTGAATTGATATGGTACATTTCGTTGGACACATAATCTCGAAGGAAGGTGTGTTGTGGACCCCAGTACGATCCAATCAGTTTTTTCATGGTAGAAATACAATAACATTTTTGGTATCTAAATATTTTTATTATTTTTGGGTTACAATAGATGGTTCATCAAAGGCTTTTAATTCCTAGAGGCTCTACTCTTGGGATCAACCAAGAATGGTATATAGTTTTATTGGTATGAGGTATGTGGTAATACCTTCCAAGAACCCGTGATACATTAGAAAACTACATCAATTCTGTTTTTACCTTATCTAGATGATGTGAATACCTTTTATTATGATAAATAATGGATTAGAGTACATGATGTTTTGATGTAGGGATATTGAGCAGGGTGGATGTATCTCAACAGTTAAGGTCACACTAATAGAACTGTCCAACACATGACCTTGAATTTTTTGTAGTGGTTTATTCGTTAAAATTCTAGTGGCATTATCATTTAGGTAAGAGTGTAATTGTTTATACTACTCATAAACGCCTAAAATATATCTTCTCTAAGGGGAATTTAAATCTCACACAATATAAAAGGGTGGAGTACATTAAATTGTTATGTTTTTATATATGATATATTCTAGGAAAAATAACAATATTGTTCATTTATTAATTTAGAAGACACAAAATTTAGAGTATTTAGAGACTATTTCATATTCAATAATTATGGCCATATTCATGTAGATTCATATAGGTGTTAAAGTAGAGAAAAAACATAGGACTCTGTTTCCCTTATACATTAGGACCTATATTCTGAGAAAAATCAAGGGAAGGTATTTTAATGAAATATAGGTTCAAGAATTTAGGTACATCATTAATGGTTGTGATATATCTTCTTATTAGACTATTAATGACAATGAGATTATCCACATTCATGGTGGTGATTTTTTCACTACCTTTTAATGGGAGGATGTTATGTAGTCATTTCAATATTTAGAAGCTGAAGGCTTATCATCAGGGGCCTGCATTACATTTATAGTAGTTTAATTTTTCATACAAGAAGTGGGATACTGTTATTTAATATTTATTATTGGGTTTTCTGAGGACACCTCATCTGAATGACACAATATAGTTGATTGTGGAACGATTGAAAAATGTGGCATATTTTATTCTAATTTGATAGACTTCCATCATCTGCAACTTGGGTGAATTTTATTTTTATTAGATAATACATTTTCATGGGGTCACATGAAGCAGATTATTGTATTCATATCCATGTTTTACACCCCACATCTATCATGTTTTATATATTTCATATCAAATATAGGGTTTTTAGAGTAAAACTTTTTTCCAATAGATGTATACGCAATCAGAAGATACTATCTTGGAGTTAAAGGACAAGCTAAGAGCAAGCACCCTATATTTTGGTTGAACATGGGAGAAGATAATTGAAATCATTAAGTTCATATAAAAATATATTTATTAGGATACTATTCTGATGGTACCATATGAGGAACTATATTTTAGTCCATGTTGATCACTTCTATGTCATATAACATGAGAGAATCGTAATTTTGGGGTAGATTATTAAGTAGGATACATTAGAGCATGATAAATTGATCTAGAAGTATATGGATATGGCCCAATGTAGATAAAATTACTATTCTAATAGTTTCCATCAAACAATTCTGTTTTAGTGGGTGATTTTGTGTTACTTCGAGTTTCACTATGATCAGGTCCTATATGTTTTTAAAAATAAGACAATTTGGGTCCCATGTGTGTCGATTTGTGTGAAATTTTGGAGAGTATCAAACCGTTAACAAATCAAATGGATATTTCATAGCACTATAGTTCAATGAATGATGTTTTTCATTTTTCATATCATTAATTGTATCACCCCAACCCTTTTCATGTTATTGATTTAGGTGTAGAAGATATTGAGGATATTGTGTCCTTTATAGTGCATGTGATTCATATTTTGGATCATAATTTGAAAAAACTTTTGGGTAAGACCTTGATTTTGGTCTAAGTGATATGAAAAAATTTCCATGTTCATGTGGAAACATTAGAGAGATATGATGGTATGTGGACAAAGTGTCTAATCCATTTTACCTCATTTTCATATTCTTGATTTTGAGTGCATCTCAATGATGATATATTATACAGTGGGGAGATCGTAAGATCATGATTTTTCATGAGGTATGCTATTATAATAATTATTTTTAATATCCTAAAAATGGATAATGTAAGGCCCCCATGAAATTGGGAAGGTCTCAAAAATGTCCCAAAGGTTTGGGACATTAAATAAGGGGGCTATAAATTGCATGTTTCAAAATCCATACTGGGAATCCATCCAAACAAACTCCTCAACAATCCCGCAACAAGGCCTGATAATAATTCATGATCCTCTTGGTATTGCAACAGGATTAAAACATATAAGATATCACAATGGGAAAAATTAATCCCTATAAGAAAAAAGGAAAAATAACCAAAATGATAACACAACATAATCAAAAAAGAACTAAACAACAATAGATAAATAAACAACATCCAAATACAACAGTAATATAGATAAATAGAAAACAACAAATGAAGCTAAAACAAAAATTTGTAAAAATCAATCATTATATGACCTCATGGTCACCACCATCAATAAGCCCAAACTGCACCAAAAGAAAACATGAATCTATAAAATTGCTCGGGTCTATATATATTGAGTTCCACAAGCAGGGTGTGAGTAAATAGATCAGTTGGTGAGAACCCCATAGCCTATACATTTTCTTTCCCAGAATAGTCTCTAAACATTGGTTCTAAATACATTTTCAAAATAAAGTGTTTATCATTTGGAATAACCAAACATGTATTTCCCTTTTTTAAAATCTTTTCATTTTAGAAAATAATTATTTCAAATCTGAAATCCTAAATAAGATTCCACCACGTGGGATAAAAATACTATGATAAAAATAAAACAAACTTAACAAGCTGGCATAAATGTAATGTGCTAACAATAATAGTGTTGTAGAAACAAATAGAACTGAGATATATATAATCCTGGGTATTTCCAAAACATATATGAGAAAAATATTTGGACGTACTCAGTCCAGACCCACCTCCCGACATATGGTGCAGCTGCATAATCAATAACCAACCTGGCTTCTCTAAACAAGCCTCAATTGTGGCACATCCCACCTAACCTCTCCAAAAATCTATAGGGTATGAAGATATCCTCACATGAATGGAAGAAAACAACAGTATGTAGATGCCATTGTTCTTACATAGTCCAAACTCTAACAACACCTATTTGACAACCCTCTCCTCAGAGGGACTAACATAGAGTTTACCATAACATATAATTTCCTATAAAAGAATCAAATTGGCATACATATCATATTAGTTTCTAAACCACTTTAAACCATTTCCAATAAAATCCAATTATTCATTCATATTTACATTCCAAATCCTTTTCAAAACCCATTTATGATACCATGGTGAAAGCATACTACATGATATAAAGGGGCTCAATGTGCCTTCATTGTCATCAATTTCCCAAGTCACATTATAAGATTCCATATGGGACATGATTTAGAAAACTCATTTAGAATCCACATCTCAATTCCTTTTGAAACCAATGAACCATTTGAGAATGGGAGGGTAGGGATGAAAAGTAAATACATAGAATTATTTTGAAGACCTAGTTAAATAGGTATACTTCATTATAATCCCATATCATTTGTGAGATTATATATATGTGAAACCCATACTCAAATGTTTATGTGCACTTCAAATCCAACTCTTTAAGCATCCTCAAATTAAACAAAGATATATTTTAAGAATCCAAGAACGATTTGCAACCATTTTACACCAAACATTAAAACCATATGATAAAACCTAAACCCCACACAAAACTCATTTCACAATGAAAATCAATCTACGAAATCATAACCATGTCCAAAGACTTCCTAAATATATCAATTTACTTTCTAAAGGAAATTTGGAATTTCTTTTAACACAGCATGTACATATACATATAGGTATAATGGAAGAATCCCTTTAAAACCAAAATTTCCTTCCATTTCATACATGAATCACAAAAATCCATCAAACAAATTCACAAAAATCATGATTAATACAATTTAGATAGATCATAGGAAAGCTCATGTATCAATAGTATGTTCGAGAAAGGAAAATAATGGAAATACATATCTCAAAAACATGTTATTTAAACAAAAATATTAAAAAAGGTATAATAATTATCAAGGAACCATCCAAACTACCTAGGATAGAATAAAATACTTCAAATTATCCAAACAATACCATAGGGATAAGAAAATATAGAACCCACTCCTGAAAAACAATGATACGAGAATAAGACATAAAATTAATTCTAATGAAGACTTAACCAAGGAGAAATACATATAAGGTAGAATACATGGACATAATAAGGTAGAAGTATTAAAATTCTCTCATGGGAAACATGAATTAATGGGGGTGATTATTGTATGTGGGGTAAAACAATATAATAGAAAATTAGGAATTTTATCTTTTTAAATAACATCAGGAAGTCTCGCAGTTTGGCCACATGGTTTTCCATACCATGCACCAATTGATCACATATGAGAATGTTTCATTATATTGGGGCATTTAGTTCCTTTATGTCATCTCATGTTATTGATTTTTTGAGTTTAAAACATGAGACGATCCCTTCTGTGATTAAACTTCACGCATGTCATGGTCAATGTGAGTGTCGAGACATTGGGTGTAGATCATGTTTTATAGCCATTTATAGAGCTATGCAGAAATTCGAATTATCTATGCTTGACATGGAAATCTATGATATAATACTGGTTAATGATTAGTTGATAGTGTTCGATTCTCACATTGACTATCATACTCAAAAGATTAGTTTTACAACACAGGATGGTATTGAGCATCTCTTTAGTGGTTTAAGGTATATATAGGTAGGTTATATATGATGTTGGTGCTGGTAGTGGGAACGATCTCCTAACTATTCATCACATGGACTATTGCATTAAGGGGGGAAATTGAGAATGGATTATTTGTAGTAGTCATGGACCGGTTTTTGGAAATCCTTCCCAAAAACATCTTAGGATTACCATCAGTATGTTAATTGGGTTTTATGATTTATCCCCTCTTAAGGACAGAACATATATAAATTCATTCTTATCTAATATAATATACTGAATTATGTGAATTGAACGTTCATTTGGAAGTGTTGGAATGAAAAGGTTACATTTGCCCTAGCACATCTCTGTAGGCAGCACCAGTTTTGTTTGTGAAGAAAAATGATGGAACTATACAACTAGGTTTGAATGATCATAAGCATAACCATGTTACGATAATGAATACATATCCACTTACATGCATTGATGAATTTTTCAATCAATGGATTGGAGCTTAGTAGTTCTCAAATATTGACTTGCGATCAAGATATAACCGATTGTATGTTCAAAATGAGGATATTCAGAAGACAACATTTAGAGGTAGATATTGGAATTATGAATATTTGGTAATGTGTTCTGCTCTAATGGATGCATGAGAAGTCTTTATATAATTATAGAATTATATATTTCATCCATATCTAGATTCTATTTTATGGTGTTTGTTGACAACATATTAGTGTATTCATGGACAAGGTCTGAGAATGAGAAACACTTGGACAACATGTTGGAAATCCTGAGAGACCATCATTTCTTTTCCATATTATTAATGTGTGAATTTTTGGATACAATTGATATGATTTTATTGCCATGTAATTTATGAAAGAGGTGTTTCAACATATCCAGCAACGATTGAACATATTATCTCATAGAAAACACCAAAGAATATATCTGAGATACAATTATTTCATGGTATCTCAGGTTATTACTAACTCATTGTTTGCGATTTTTCAGGATTATCTTCAACTATTACATCTTTGAAAAAAACAATGTTCCATTATAATAGAATGAAAAATGATAATGTTCATTTCAATAGTTAAGGGATCATCTTACATCAGTATCAAACTATATTTTTTCCAAATCAAGAAAAGGGTATGTGTTGTATTGTGACACTTTAAGATCTAAGATGGTGTGTGTTCTCACGAAAGGAGAAATTTTTTTCTTATGTATAATGGTGGTTAAGGTTTATTGAGATGAACAACCCCACACATGATCTATATTTAGATGTATTCTTCCATGACATAAAAAGTGGTGTCATTATCTCGTTGGTGGAAATTTACTAGGATCACAAATCATAAAATATTCAAACATATTTTCTCATAAAGGTATTTGAAGTTGAGGAAATGATATGTATGTAGTATCTCCAAATGTTCATCTTTGACATGACGTATACTTTGGGTAAATGCATTAAAATGGAAGATGCATTATGGATGAAGTTGTATGCATATCTAGAAAAAATTGGCATCAGATGAGTAGAAACTAATGTCGTACCTAACCCACATGCATCTGGTATGAGAAGACCAAGGTGATTCTGTAGATTCCATTTTAGTTTTCGAGGATCCTAGTTTAGTAAAGATGGTAAAGGAGGCACATATATATGATACATGCTCTGTTGTGATGATTTCAAAACTCAATGGTGGGGAAACTATTGAGGGTTGGAGGCTAGATGGGAGATTAGTTTTCTAGTTTTGAGATCAAATGGACATTCCTAGGTATTTTTTGGAATAAATTCTTCATTTTTACATCCATTCTATATGTTTTATACATCTTTGAATAACGAGTATTCATACGGCGGTGAAAGTACTTTTTTGGGGGTGTCAACTTGAAAGGGAAGGTGGATTAGTTTGTTTCAAGATGTATTACATATCAAATAGTTAAGGAAAACATCAGTTAACAGTATAAATGTCATAGTCTATACCTATTTAAGGGTGTAAATGGGAGCATATAGCCATGTATTTTGTTACTGGTCTCCCAAAAATGGTCTGGAAGCACGATTCTATATGGGTGATTATAGATCAGATCACAAAATCATCATAGTTCATATCTATTCATTTAACTTATATAGTGGAGGGTATATCCCTAATATCATTCCTATAAGTTTTAAATTCGAATCAAATATGATTTTTTGTTATGTTAGACATAGATCTGATAGTCACATATCATTTTAGGATGTCCTTATAAAAAATCCCTTCCGTGTCAGTTAACAATGAGTACAACATATCTCCTTATATAGATGGGAAACATAACAGGAAGATACAACTGTTGGAAGACATATTGAGGGATCTTGTAATGGATTGTTGTGACTCATTGTAAGATCATGTACCCTTATTTGAGTTATCATAATTAAATGTTACTAGGGGTCAGTAAATATGGATTATTTTAAAGCATTGTATGGGTGTCATTATCATTCTCTAAATTGTTGAGTGGAAATAGGTGAGACCCCACTAGTAGGGTTGAGTCTTGTCCAAGAAACAATGGAGAAGATACAATTGATCCTGAAATAGATGGATACTATAAGGCCCCAGCCTTAAACCTTACTTAATATTGAATTAAATGAGTAATTCACATTGAGGATATTTTCAGGTTTAGAGTTTTAGAGAATTAGGACATAACTATTACATCTCAAAAGATTACAAAGTAGTCGCTTCTACTAAATTTCCATAAAATAAAAACTCTTTAAAAGAAACATGTATAGTTCCATGTTTTAGGTAGCATGACTTTCCCTTGATCCCATCCTTGACCCTATTCCACGCTAAGTCCTGTGAAAAATATTTCAAAAACTTGGGATGAGCATAAGAAGCTCAGTAAGGGATACACAAATAATGGAAACTGTTAGTTTTTCAAAAATACAAGTAAACCATGAATAATTTATCAATGTAATACTTTTCACCT
Organism: Viscum album; assembly: GCA_963277665.1. Taxonomy (NCBI): domain Eukaryota; kingdom Viridiplantae; phylum Streptophyta; class Magnoliopsida; order Santalales; family Viscaceae; genus Viscum; species Viscum album. The sequence continues at coordinate 1,441,432,295 of OY728151.1, read as the reverse complement.
AAATGAAGTAGTAAAAACTCTTCACTGAAGAAGTATCATTACATACCTTTTTGTAACCAAAGGAATACCATAAAAATCCATAAAAAGAACACATAACATATATAAAGGTAACTTGGGACATAAACATACTTAAGTGGAATAACCATACGGTCGACTCCCACACATATCACTTAATGGAATAGCCATACGACCAATCTCCATACGTACTTAATGGAATAGCCATACGGCCGACTTCCATACCCAATGCATTGGAGGTTATAACGTAACCACCCGTCCTGGTATTCACGGCACCACCCATCATATGGTTTATAATGTAACCACCCGTTAAAATGTCCAAGTACCAGTATAAAATCATAAAACATAAAACCAATATAAATGAATGATAACATCACCACATTTCAATCACAATATATCGTAAATATATTGACATAATTGAATCCTTTATTCAAAACCATTTTCAATACCAAAATACATAAAATAGTATATGGTATTTGTTTATTCTAAAAACATTACGGCTTGTTGAGAAAGCCAAAGACCAAATAATACTCGCGGCGGCAGAAAAGGTCGTTGTCACCGCGTACGTTAAAAAAAACATTCCTTTTTGTCATTTTGTAAAACGCTTCATAGAAAAAGATTCCTTTTGTATAAAAGTAAAATTCAAAGAGTTTTATACACCGTATACAAGAAATTTGTGTATAAAACGAAATATGCCTCAGTGAAAGGAGATTGAGACGAAGTCCCTTACCTCGGGTCCGACTTGACTCGATCGTTCTTTAACGTCCTGAATAATAAACTTGAGTTAATTTCTACTTGATTAAGAACCTTTTTAGAGTTAATTATTCCTTTTATATCACTTATTTCCATGTTATAAACATTATGTAACTATTTAAGTTAATAATGTTTGTTTTGTCGATATTTGGTTCTTAAGTCGAAAGTGGACTTGTTACAATTACATGTTGTTCGTGTGGTCAAAGGTTTTTTATATCTAGAATGACATTCCTGATTTGGATATCATATATATCATATATATCCAGAATATACATGTATTTATAATATTACATAATCATTTAGAGGTAGTAAATGAAATGCACCGTTCATGGAGACGGTAAGCCGTACGTACGCATGAACGCTACTTTCATTTCTTTGTCATATTAATGGAATTAAAACTAAATGGGAGGTATGTATATTTTAATTCCAGAATTATAATCATCATTTAGATATATCATTAATTATATATATCCATTATATACATGTACTTTTACTAGTACATTACATTTGGGGATAAGAAATGAAATGCACCGTTCATGGAGACGGTAAGCCGTACGTACGCATGAACGCTACGTTCATTTCTATATCATACTTTAATGGAATGAAATAATAATTATATAGAAGTATATTATAATTCCAGTATAAAATCATATATAATAACTTTAAATACATCCTTTACACGTCCCACATATGGCATTAACAAATCACATCACTTTGAGGGGGCGGTAGTCCGCACTTCCTAAAATGAAGATATCGCGTATACCCATAATGGAAGCCATAAAGGTAAGACACAAATGAAAAATACAGAAGCATAAGTAAAACATAAACATATTATATATCATATATAAAAATAGTGACATCATAATGGCCACCTTTGAAGGTGTTAAATGAGTATTGAACAATCATCGTTTCAGGAGGCACAATTTTGCCATCCACGGAAACCGTATGTTCTTTAACCATTTGATGTAGTTGTGTGAGAGTGTATCTCGATTAAATGATATAAAAAAATCATAGTATATTGAAGATACTGGTGTTGTTACAAAAAAATAAATAAAAAGAGTTTAGGGGGTTGGAGAAGCAAAATAAAACAAATGATCATGAGAGAATGAATTACCTTTAAAAGTGTAACTCCTTTTGATTTGAGCCTAAAGGCTTCCTTTGAAATGATTCTTCCCAAAGGGAATCCTCTAGGATGAGGAGAGGGATGTGGAGAGAGTAAATGGGCAGGGGTTGGCCGAGCCAAAGTCTTGAGGAGTGTGTGAAATTAGGTAGAGGTGGGGGCCTTTTATAAGAGGAGAGGAGGGACACTTTTGGAAAGTAAAGAAATATTACTTTATTTGAAACTGTGTTTCGGTTTTAAAAGGTCCCACATTGACATAATTCGTGGATAAGGTGATAAGGGTTCGAAATCCACCCATCCAATAAGTTTTGGACATGTGTAGTTCATAGATTTTACATTATCATTCCATTTTATTTAAATCGTCAAATAATGATGTCATCGCTGCATCATTATTATGTCATAAATAATTTAATTTATTTAATGTCTATAAATTATAAAACAAATACTATGATGTCGAAAATCGTTTTAGCTTTCCAATGACTATTTATAATCAAAAATCTGATCTTTATAACTTCATGTAACAATTGTTTTCGTAAAACATATTATGTTTGTGTCATTTTTACTTTTACATTAAATAAAAAGTTATTTATGTCATTTCCCAACCAAAGTGTCTCCATGGGGTCCCCAAGTTGACCCATGGCTTGTCTTGGTCGGCCATGACACAACCAATGAGGGTAGGACATGTGTCAAGTTCATTTCATATTATTAAAACATTATTTTTACCTTAAACTACACTAATTACCACTAATCGCGATTAAGAACTTAATAAGTTACTATTCACCAAAAAATTATTATAACCTCATTGAACCACATTTTACTTCTTAATGACAACCATGTATTTCGGATTTTTGAAATTCAAAACACAATGATGGAAAAATTTCATTTAAATGGAAAATCAGTCTTTATAAGTACCACTTAGTGGTTTCACTATTCATTAAAAATTGAAGTTTTTCAGAAAATTACCAAAAATTCACCCTAAGCTATATTTGATATTAAGAATTCAAAAATGAAGTATATTTTACAAAATTCAATACATATAAGTCAGATTAATTAATTTAATAATTAATTTCCGTTGTCAAAGCAAATAGCGTGTTTTTATGAAACAAAAAGTATCAAAAGATTGACACTAGTTTAAGTCTGATTTCAAAGTGAAATTAATTTCAAAGACCACTATTGGATTTAATGGTAAAAATATATTCGAATTTAACTTTAAAACCAATTCAAAAGATAATCTAATTATATAAATAAATTAGATTAAAAAGGGGTTTTGAATTAAAATACAACATTTTACACTATTCATTGAAAAAAATGAACTTTATCGGAAAGATACCAAAAATTTACACAAATTAAATTTTGATTTTCCAATTCTAAAGAAGAGTTTTATTTGGTCCAAAATAATTTATAAGAGTGATCAAAACTATATTTAATGACAATTCGCCATCAAAAGGTGATAAGTGAACCTTTAGTGAAAATTAGGGTATAAAAGCCGAAAATTGAATTATTTCCGTATTTTAAGCCATTATCTTTTATTTGATAAATGTAAAAACATTTAAAAACATATATAATCATAGTTTATTTATTTCTATCCATTCCCGCCAATACAATGACTACATGTTAACTACCATTTAAAATAATATTATTTTATTATTAGAGTGCAACGTAAGATTCCCAAGAAACTCGTTGTTGCGTATTGGGTACGCCATCGAGCATAGCTTCCCCTTTAAAGTCATTTCAATATTTTATTCACAAATATGGATAAATATGAAATGTCATATTCTTTATTTACCTGGGGTGTTACAGATACTGCTCATAGTTATTGAAAATCATATGGGGATCATCGTCGACGACCATAGTCCTTCGTATCAAGTGATCATGTGTTCCTGATGATCGCTAAAAGGCTAGGATATCGACATTTTTTAATGTACATAATGTAATATTCTCTATACATAGATCATTTTGAGATACAATAATGGGATGAAGATGTGGAATATCATTTGGAATTTCCATCATGGTTTAGTGTTTGCATAATGTGTTCCATGTATCTTAGTTGAGAAATTATCATCCTAACCCTAACTCTGTGATCAAATTGGATCATGTTGACATATAACTATATGCTTCATTTGTATGTATCTCTGTGTGGATTGAATATATTAAGAGGAAAGTATTTTATGTAAAAAATAAATGGTCTAGTGTGGGTTTCATGGCAACATGGTCATATTTAGGAAGAGATAGGGGAATGTGAGATGGAGATGAAAGATCAATGAACTGAACTCTTCCAATCCAAAAGTGGTTTTCTACATTCTGTGGGTGGATAAACAAATGTTAGGGAGAATTTATTACCCCCTGGGATCTTGTATCTAACCCTTTCATTATGATTTTTATGTATATATTGAATTAGATTATTTTTTGGAAGAGTTTGGATAACATTTAAATAATTATTATATATTTTATAGAGGTTCACATATGGTGGATGTTTTTTGGAAACCATGAATCGTTTGTAGGTAACCATAAATATTGAGTCATAGGATAAAGGTAATGTTCATGGAAAACCCATATTGTTTACACCATTTGGATAACTAGAAGAAACTATGTCATCTGAAGTGTGGAATTGGTGTTTTTAATGTAGTGGCTTCATCACGGATGGTGCATGGTTTGGGGATAGTGTGAGGCCTCCCTTAAGAAAGGATTATAATAACTATTATCATATATTTTATCTAACCCTACAAAAAAATGTTCAAGGGTCAATTTTTGATCCTTAAAATGTGGATCTAACTCGTTTTTACCTCTAATATTATTTATTTTCCCCAAAAAATGGCCATAAATCCCGATTTTGGTCTCTCAAAGGTTGGATAAACACTGCCCTGTAAATTGGATGTGATCCATAGACATTCACTAGTTTTTTAAAAATATATTCTTGTGGTAAGACATTATTCATGATCATTCACGAGTTATATAGAAGTATATCACCCATCTCCCAGTTTTGTAGATCTACCCCTATTGAGGGTAGATAAAATGTTGTGGATTCCAAATATGATTATATTTGACTTGGTATAGGTCAGTGGAAGATATCTAAGGTGGGTTCGTAGATATTGAACCCATTTTGTGACTTTTGTGTGTCATTTATCATTTTCACCAAAACTCTCAAGGTATTTGGCTTCACGCTCACATCCCCTATTTTAGAACATGAAGGAATAGTTAAAATTGATTTATTTGATTGAAATTTTTTTTATTCAGAATGAAATATTTTTTGGTTTCTCATTATGCAAAAATTATTTTCAATATAAAAAATCATTGTTTGTTTAAAGCGTTTGAAGACACCTGTATTTGGCATGGGTTGGAATCGTTTGTTTGTGTGTGTGTGTTTATATGCATTGAGATTGATATGGTTGTGAAGTACCCGGATCAAATATGTTGGGATGGAAAAGGGTTTCATGTACCCCAATCACATGGTCCACTATGTGATGACATTGTGGAAGGGTGAACCACCACTCACGAGAATAGGAAGATCCATGGATTTCATGCATTATTGAATGTATGGTTGCCTGGAAATGAAGGGGTTATTCAAAAATAGAATGTTATGTGATTTAATGAATTTTTGGTGTAATTTCCTTTGAATATTCTTTAATGTCGTTTTTGATTTTATTTTGATATAAATTCATTGGAAATTAATTTAATTAAATTTAATATATAAAAGGTTCTAATTAGTTATATCTTTGTTTCTTGAATAGGTATTTCACTATAGAAACCCTTTTGAGTTTTAGTAGTCACCCATGCTTTGGATCATTGGTCCTTTTGCAGATGTCATCTACCGGGACATGGGAAAAGGTAAGTTATCAATTTTATATAGCACTACTTCTTGATACTTTTGTTGTTTGATGAAGTTGGACCTTGGAGGTTTTAGATCATGGAGGCATGTAGTTATCTTGGAGTTTTGTTAGTTTTTGTTTCGTGGTTTAGTATTTAATTTTCATCTTCCATAATGGTACTTAGTTTTGGTTAATTTTGAAAAAATAAAATCTTTCATTAATATCATGCATCATATATTGGGATATTTTGTTATGAATTTAATAGTAAATTGTTTTATACTTTAAGGGAAAATAATCTCCCATCATGTTTCTAATCCCTTTGGCATTTATTCCCAGCCAATGGCACCTTGGGGATGTCACTTATGGCCTATCAAGGATCCACCGCCCTCTAATGCCTATGAGAAGGTGCACGATGTTACATAAAATACTAATAACAGTAACATAAATTTAATTTTAATTTCATTACAAAGGATAAAAAATTAATGCTTTGACATTTTTTGTGTCGGCCACATCTGACCCATTAAACCAAAGTGAAAAAGAATATTTTTTATGTATACAACATGAGAGTAATTTCATTCCTTCATGATGTTAATTATTTAAGAATAAAAACATTCAGGTTTTCATGATTCTTTAAAATAATATCCTTTTAACATTCTTCAGGGAATTTTTTGTGAACTAATTTTCAAATAAATAGGTTTTTTATCCTTGGTATTATGTAAAGATACACATAATATTATCATTTGAGTAAAATTGTATAATTTATTAGATAATATGATTAAAATAAAAACATATATTTTTTTAATATATTTTATTGTCTTTTAGAAGTATTCATGATTATGGCTAAGCTCATTATTATTAGACTCCATACTATTTATACACATTTCTTAATGATTTATTACATAAGGAAACATACAATAAAACCAAATAATAACATGAGGCCTAGAGTATTGGGGTAATTATGTACATATAATAACAACATGAAAAAAATCAATTACATAAACTAATACTCTAGAACATTCCCTTAAATTCTCTAAATCTCTTAAAACTACACAGGAAAACATGGGGATGTACATTAAAAAGGGGTTAGATATAAATCCAAATATGAGAATAATGAAATCATAACATCAATAATGTAATATGTGTGGGTCAATAAAAATATCAAGGTAACATAAAAGGTGTTAGAATCATAAATTTCAACATTGAAGAATGATATAAGATGATAACATAAAGGATACTATGGAATGTGGAAATAACATAAAACCTAACATCATAAACATAAATCATGGATAACCACCTAGACATAATAATATAGTGTTATTATAATAATCTATCATTCCCTATACATGGTATCTCTTTTTATGAAAACATTACCCAATAAATTAGAGGAAAATATGATATTGTTCCCAACATGTACATTCAAATCCTGTACTTTCATAAAAAGGCCACATAGATCAGACTACATAAGGATGTATTTTATTAATTTATATCCCATTTTTAAGGAATTTGGAAACAATACATGGTATTATTTGATTAATTAAGTTTATGTACATATAGTTTAACAAATTTGAGCATATATGTGTATGGGTATCACTACAAAAATATTTTTAATTGAAAATCACTAGATAATTTCAGAAGCATAATGAGTGTTTATAAAGATCCATAAATGGGTTCAATGAGAGTGAATGCGGTATACCATCACATTTAAATAATAATAAATGTAAGAGGGTTATATATTAAAAAATACAATCCTAAAATTTTTCATTCAAATTGAATACTAAAATGATGGTTCTTGAATAACTAAGATAATGAGTGGATCCATTACCTTGAAAGGGATATTATAAATGAATGGGAAGAGAATTTTAATAGCTTTGTGGAACATTTGGAGGATTAAATAGAGGTATGGGTAGCCTAAATTCACAATCTAATGGTTTTAGTGAATATAAATGGGAGATAAGGTTTTAGATATAGAAATATATAAGAGAATTATTTATTAATTTCTAATCCTTGGTTTTGGACTCTATATAATAAATGAATCCAACCCATGAACCATCCTTGGGTTATTTCAAAGGATTCTAAATAATCCAAGTTGATTTTAATATTATATAATTCTTAGAACATAAGTTCTTAAATTAGTAAAAATGGATATGTGTAAGTGTGTCATGTTTATAATGAAATTATTTTGAAACATTAAAATATAATATATAGGTTTTGGAAGATTCATTAAGGGTCTCTAAAACAAATAAAATTACTAAAAACACATCATATTATAGTGGAAATAGAGGTTTTTTTCATGTATAGTCTATATAGAAATAACAACATAAACTTTGGTATTTAATGATGTCATAAATCTATGAGTATAATTACTTGATATTTATGTTTTACCCAAAAAATTAAATATATCTGAAAATTATGAAACATTTAACATTGGCTATGTTCAAAGTGTGTATTTCAAAAATATTACTTATTTTATCACAACAATATTTTAAATATTTCAATTTTTAATTTAAAATAACAAATCCCCATCTAATAAGAAATATACGTGTTTAATATGATGATCGTTTCATCCCCTTATAGAAATTAAATTTTACATAATAAAATTATGATATAATTTATATTAAAGTAAAACTGGATCAGTAAAAATATTTGGTTAAGATTTAATTTACATAAAAAAATTCAATTCATCAAAAACAATGTATTGATAGAATCTATATACTTCTGAAAAATGAAATTTGTGATTCTTTGTAAAAAATATAATCTTTATCAAACCAATTTTTTAATGATATAAAAATTAAAATTAAGAAGGGATAAAAATTAGGATAATTTTAAAAAAAATAAATATAAAAAATCATACTTATATGGTCTACATAAATAACACCTTATTACAGCTCTGTATTGTCAAATGGTAAAGTGTGTAATAGTGACACATTCACGAGGTCATTTGGTGAACAAGGTTGGATTTTTGGTATTGATAAGATTGAAACTCTCCCACAAATGGTTTCACTCATTGATTAGTTTCTTAATAATTTCATGGTATTTGACAAGGTTAAATTCTAGTGCTTTCATATCCCTTAGATTATTTAAAAAATGGGAGTCATATGGGAATATGCTACTAGTAATGGCCATAACTTCTTCCCTATGTGTCAATTCAACTTTATCATAATGTTTAATATATATTATTCTTAATAATCATTGTAAAATGGATATGTTATCAAGGGTTATGATCCTCAGTGTTCTACTAAAACATTAAGACTACAGCTATCCAAAAAAATCCATACTCATTCATGTATTTGTTTATAACAACGTTACTTGATATTGTATTTATTCATTCAAAATGGAATTTCCTTATTATTATTTTTAGTTGTTATATTATTCCACCCTTCATAAATGTCATCCATTATATTTTAATTATGTACAATAAAATAGTTGATGGTAATTTTATTTCTTCACCTCCCCTAGTTCCCAATTTTCATCCTCAAACAGATGGTTTTACCATAACACTCTTTCTAAGTGATTTTTCTTGTTTCATAAATGTTTTTCACTAAAATCTATGATCTTCACCACATTGTATTCATATGAACGATAATTCAATAATGGCTCAAAATTTATATTTAGTTCTTGTGAGGGTTATTTTATGTAAAACCTCAAAAGGAATACATGGAAAAAATCTTGTACTTAGAGAACATTTTGTGGGAGTTCGTTTTGATAGACCACCACTCTGATGCAATCACGGATCGTGATGGTGTCAATGTATCTTACACTAATAATTCCCCTCCTCTAAAACCCCATTACCTCTTCTCATGGTGATATATGTGCAAAATCATTATCTCTATACTCAAAATCAAGGTCTCGTCGATGAATTTAACCATATATATGTTTGTTTTCTTTGTGAATATTTCATATATATTGAATGATTTTCACCTTATTTCTCATATATTGATTAATATCAGGTCCGTTCATCTTCAACAATCCAATATTATCCTATAATATTGGATTCTATAACCTATTCACATAAAATGCCTCAAAATGTGTCATTTTGATAGTAAAATAGAAACTATAGTTATATAAGAACTCCAACTAGGTGAATTTTTTGCCCAAAACACTTGTAGATCCATTGAAAATGATCCTAGAATATCCCCATGAATTTTAATTTTTATTGTAGACAGAACATCAATCATTTTGTGACAGGTAGTAGGGAATATATGATCATTATCCAACACTTCCAAATTATTTCTCCCAAACCGAAAGGAAATACTTGGATCTCTATCAGATATAATAGGGAGTGAAAATACATGTGGTCATACCACTTATCTTGTATATATGTCAGTGATCTATTGAAGAGATAAATTATCTTTGGTTGTAATTAAATCCTCTAACATGGTATGGTGATGGGATACCACCTAATTGGAGTTATTACCTTTTGTTTTCATGGTGTATTCTACGTTTACATCCATGGTTAGGTTTTCCCATTTCCATACTTTTATTGGAAATGGTTTCAAAAAAAATTATACTACTACCAATAATCCCTTCCATTTTGGAATACCAGGTATCATGATACATATTCTATAACTTCCCTCATTATTTTATCCCACCGAATCTTTTTCTACAAATTTATATTCGTCTTACTGGTTCCTGGATGAGTATAGAGTGATGAGCTATGTGCATCTTCCAAATTTTCCCTCTTTTATTTTGGATTTCATGGGACAAAAATATGTGTTCTGAAACATATAAATATATCATTATAAAAGTGTAACTCTAAAATATACACGGCCATTCAAATTAGAACCTCGTTAGCCTTCTATGCCTCTGTGATACTTTCAATAATGTATGTTTAGCCATATTTTATGAAATATATGATGATTATAATTTTATTATCACCATGTCCATCCAATGTAAGTCTGAAAAATATTTTCCCATTATAATTATCATCATGGATATGGTTGTAAGATCTTTTTATCTCAAATTATCTACCTCTTTTTTCACCATCAATTGATGGTAATGGATTGCACAATCATAATCCTAGAGAAGCTCTGACCACCTTCTATGATGCACGTTGAGCTAATTTTATTTTAATATATATATATGAGGGTTTTATTATCCATATATATGTCACAATTATCCTTATAGATTTAATGCTTCCAATTACTCAGAGGGAAGACCACTAAATCTAATTATAAATCATGTTTTGTTTATTTATGCTCACGTAACATTAATTGGTAGGAGGCATACTGTATCTCTTTTTAATCATGCATGATTACCAAAGCTAATTCTTTTTGGTATGAATCCATTTATATCAAAATTCAATCCCCACATGTGGTAATATAATCATAGGGGTACTTATTTTCATCTTATTTATATCCTTAATTCATTCTTAAAATTCTTTATTCCAGAAATATTTCACTCATTTTTGAGTTATCATTGTTAGTGGGATTGATAGTTTTGATAATTGTCATTCAAATTGACTCTACTACCGAGATAATACAAGAAAAATAAAAAAATTCATTTATATGTGCCAACTTTATCCATAAATTTCCCCTATTTTTGAAGGATCCCTAGATATCCCATCGTTGGAGATTTCATTACCTAATAATGATACATTTATAATCCAAAACTCCCATTTGTTATACATTTCATACTTCTTGTATTTCCCCAAGGTATTTAGTATTGTATCCAAATTCTCTTAATGATCCTCCTTGCTCTGTTGAGTAGATAATAATATCAACTATAAAGACTACCATTTTTTTACGTAATCTCTAAATAATTTATTCATTAATCCCATTATGATTACTAGAGTATTACTTAGTCCAAATTGAATCACTTGGAATATATAGTTCCCATACCATGTATAGAAATAATTCTTCACAATATTCTCTATAATTTCCTCATCTAGGTAATATCCTGATAAAAGATATACCATCGAAAGTTACTGGGGGCCATGTAGGTGATATAATAAGTCATCAATGTATAAAAGATTGTATTTTTCATTTTCATAATATTTTTTAGTTCACTATAATCTACATAGAGGAACAATGTACAATCCTTGTTATTTATGAAGAGTATTGGTACACCATCATGGTGATGAACATTGGTCCATAAACTATTTATATAGACACTCATGTTGTATATCATTTACCTACTGGTGTTAATCAATGGAAGTTTAATAATGATTCAAAGATATTTACCATGTTCCTGGTATAATATTTCTTAATAACCCAACCTCTCAACATGGTGGAATACCATGAAATTCTTCAGCAAACACATCAGAATATTCCCTTACAATGTGTATGTCACCAAGGATAACATTTTCAATTCTCACAAAAATTTGTGACATGTATTCTTACACATAGGGAAATAATATCCTGGAATGTGTTGATTATACCCATATAGATTCATCCGCCTCCTTGAAATCATATAGCATCATGGAAAAAATTAGATGCAAAGGGTAATTTATAACTCTCATAAATATATATTTTATTTATATACATAACCCAATCTATTATGATAATTGCATAAAATTCCTCTAAAGGGAGTACAACATGGTTTTCTATGAAATTGACCCCAAATTTTTTTTTGGGGGTGTTATCTAGTTGGAATTTAATAATTTCCACATTTTAAATTTTAACTAGTAGATTTAATAATTCAATATTAGTGGTTTTGAAAAAGTTTTTATAACGTTCATTATAGAAAAGAATTTGTATAACCATAATCAAATAGTATGTTTTGTTTATTTGAATGAATAACTAGCACACCTGTCATAACATCCTTGTCCAGATACACCTTGGAAGTTGTGATTTCATAATCCTACCCTTAATTTCTACTCATTGGATGTTGTTATTATTGGATTTAATCAAAAACACATACATTGGAGCATTGAATTGCAGAGTGGATCAATTTCATGCAGTTAATGAATTTTAAAAAATGTTGACTATTGAATAGAGAATTAATTTCATTGATCAGATTATTGGGATTATCGAATCAGTAATCTCTATCTAGTTATTGTTATTTCTAATTCCCAAATATTCACTTATGCCCTTTGGAAAATTTCTGTAGTACTTTTTCCCATAATTTTAACATGTAGTATTTTAGACATTCTTTCCCCATTATAATTTTCCATCTAACTAATAGATTTAAAATCCATTAACTAAATAATATCTCTAATCCAATGATACCCTTGACATTTTTATGTCTATCTTGACATTGAGAGAACATCAGACAACTTTTTAATATTTTTCAATTTCTATAACTTCTAATTATACTCATAGAATCATCATTATCTCTCAAAATTAGTAGTCAAAAATATTTCAACAGAAACTAAAAATTCCTAGGCATATCATGCATGCCTTTTGAAGTTTTCCTCATATACCATGATGGATTCATCATCCGTTTTCATTATTCAAAATACATATATAGTAGAAGTGATACAGTTTGAGGCAAATATTTATCAAAAAAATCCATATTTACTTACACTCTATCAATTTGATATCTTCATCTGATATCATATATTTTATAAACATCCTCTAATGATCAGATTTTCCATCCATTGATTAATAGACAATATTATTATTTTTATATTATTAAATGTAGAATAATATATTTTTATTGGATTAAATACATTATTAAATGTATAAGGGATAGATTATCCAAAAATAGAAGAATTTATTGAATAATGGTCTCAATTTCAACATGATCCTTCTTATGGATATGTGGGTATTCCCCCTAATTAATTATTATTTTAAACCCCAATATCATTTATAAATAATTTCCATGAAATTTCTGTCTCTATATTTCATAGGGTTTGGAATCTCATTATTACGGTCAAAATTTTTTTTATAACCTTGGTTGTTGACCCACTTCCTCCGATTTTTATGAATTGACTAAAATGGAAAAATTAGGGATGAAAATTTTTAATCTATGATGTAGATAAATTAGAATCCTTATACATAAATGGGATGACACATAAATGATATATAATCCATCACCTATAAATTTATAGGTCTATATCTAAGTATTAAATGAACTATTACCTAATATAAAGTCATATGGGAATTTTCATCAACTTGATAATAGTTCCCAATGAGGTTAATAATTTTCGAAAGTATATAACCAAATAATCTCAAACTAGGAGTAAAACAATGCCACTTTCTCATACACTAGGAGATGATCGATTCAAGCTCCAATATGATTTTTTTGGGTTATTACCTATTTTTAAAACTATTCCAAAGAAAAATTCATATGTATTATCATGAAAGGGACGTATTTTATAGGAAACCAATTTCTCTAAAAATTACAAAAAAAATCGGTTATTTTCTTATGTTAATTCGTATTCATTAGGATTTCACTAAATTTTTCAATTCCAAATGTACCACCTTTTTAGATATATGAAACCTTTTTATGTATATTTATGTATGTAAAGTGTTTGGGTAATGTTTAAGAGAGTTTGTGATGGTTTTGGAATGGTTTTAGGGAATTTTTAAGGGTGCTAGATTTTTAACATGATTGGGGGAACTATGAAATATCTCTAGGAAATCGTGTAAGTGGAGGTAGTGGAATTCACACGATTTGTGCATGGTTTTTCTAACCAGAAAAGGAAGTCATAAGGGGTCCCTAATGAGGTAGTATCATGAGCATAGTTATCGCATGGTTTCCATAATCAGGAAAGCTAACCTTACACTACAATAAAAATTGGTTTTTTAACTATGGTTTCACATAGGATATTTTCTAAACTTATCCTCCATACATTCATACAAATCATATATTGGATTTTTATTTCTAAATGTTTATAAGGACTCTGCAACTCATTTTGAAATTTATTCAAAGGGTTTTCAGGGGGGATGTGATTCATATCTGTTATGTCTCCCCTCATGGATCAATCAAGCTTTTCCTTATATCGTGTTCTCTATATCTCTCTCCCAGTATTCAAGATCTACTTATATCTCATGCAGTTTTTTTTCTTATGTATTGAGATTGGGGATTTTTTATGATTGGAAAAGTAATATACATTGGTTTTGTGGATTTTTTACATGGATTCATTGGGTGGTTGTGTTGTGGTTCATTTTCACTAAAACCATAAGGTTGGTAGATTCTCTCCTGAATCCACTTTTCTATAAATATAATCCTTTTTTAAAAGTAATTGGTTTTTCATGAAATTAATTTTGAATATGATTTTTGATTCTTTATATAAATTCCCTTTGTGATGATTTGTGGACTTTGGGGAAAATGGGTTGTTACAATGGAATATTCTTGTTCTCGGAATTTTAAATATTGATTTTAAAATTGATTTATTCGTTTCATTTTTAAAAATTTTCCTCAATTAATGGAGTTTGTTTATTGAAATTTATTATGGTATGCATGATGTTCAATGGAATTTTTTGGTTTTGAAATATTGGTTTTCATATTGTGGTCGGTTTTTGGGTGTATGTGCTTCTGTATTGTCTTGAAAATTTAGCATTTTTGTTGGAATGATGTGATGTGGGTGGTAATTAGAACTATAAAAATGGTATGGATAGTGGGTGGATGGGCCACCAGTGAGGATAAGTGGGCATAATGTACCACTATATTGGGAAAGGAGTAAATGTACTTGGATAGGAAGTGACACCATGTTTGTTACCGGGTTGGGTGTGTAAATACCAATTATTATGTTTTGTTTGATTCAAGTTATGCAATGTGGAAATTGATGGGATAACATGTGATGGTAAATAAATTATGGCATGGTTTTTTGTATTTCCCTCGTATTGAGTGAATTTGGGTAAAAGTGGCTGGGTAAGGGTGTCTTTTCTATACTAAAAATTGTTGCACAATTTTATGTTATGTATAAAATGTTTATATATTTCTTTAAATAGTTTTATCCTAGTGGAATGTGTTGGTATGTCATTTGGGGAAAACCTACGGAGTATTTGTACTCACCCACTACATTGGAAATTTGGTGCATTTTCAGATTTCATTTTTTGGGAAATAAGTAAGGGTAGTGCATCTCATTTTGCTGGTGGTGGATAGTGATTCTATGGAGGTATTGTGGTTCTTGGAACATGGATCTTGGTGTAGACCCAAGGAGCATGTCATGGTTTCCTTTGATCCTAGTTTTTTATTCTTCCACTAAGTACTTTTATATTTGGACTTTTTGGGGATATTGTATTGGTTTTATGCAGATTATTATTGAATAGTTTGGTTGTTTGTTTTCATGATCTGGTTTGGGTATACATTGTTGACATGCATCATATTGTTGTGTTTGGTTAATGATTCTGTCTTTGGGTGAATTAAATATAAGGGAAAATCATTCCCCTATTATTGTTTAATCCCTCGGAATTTATTTCAAGACATTGGCCCCTTAGGATCATTTCTTAATGCAAAGTAGCATATTTCCACCTTCTCAAGCCATTGAGAAAGGGGTAGGATGTTACAAGTGGTATTAGTTTTTTCAGTCCTTGAATTCCATGATGTTTGGCTCCTTCGTGTCAGCTTTTTGTCTTTGTGTTGGCATTCATTGTTGTTATATTCCTGAAATAAGGATGTTATAAAGGTGTTAGATTTTTAGAACATCAAATGTATATCATAAAAGGATGTATCTAACCCTTTTATATTTCACTTCATGTTACCTGGGAGTTGGGTATATAAGAGTTTTGGAGACACTTATTCGCAATGGAAATACTATTGTTGTTGGTATAACAAATGAGATGAGCATGGAATTCATGGTAGAAATGACATCCCACTAGGATTCTTTATTCATGGTAATAAAGATTTATTTTATTGTATGGATATATGGATTTTTTAAAATTATGAGAATTATATTCAAATATGATGATTTCAAAACATGATGGATTTTTCACATTGGTGAATCATGGGAAATGGGAAGTTGTGGAAAACAAGGTCAGGATAGTTTCATTGAAATTGAATTTTAAATTTTAGTCCTTTTGAAGCTAATGGAGTGAGAAATATGGTGGTTTTTTTATTTATAGAAATGGAACCATGTAGGAATCCTAGAGACCATCCAGATGAGGCCGCTAAAAATGTCGTTTAACCTAAGCACCAGGTGAACTAGTTGCTAGTGAAGATTATCGTGTATTCTTTCCAAGCTATGGAAAGTTGAATAATGTGGATGAACCAAAGAATGTGGATCATGCAGTTCATTTTCATAATAAGAATCCCCCATCTTTAGGGGTGATTCAGAACCTGAAAAGTTAGGAGCATGGTTGAATTGAAAAAAATATAATATTTGAATTCATGGGAACACCGATAGAGCTGAAATTGAAGATTTCCATGTATATTTTGGAATATCATACCTGTCAGTGGTGGGAGCCATCAGACCCAAGATGGAATGGAACAAGGCATGACATTGGAGAGTTTAGGGAATTTTTTAATAATAAATTATACCCTCTTATGTTCATAATTTAGTTGATAACATATTTCGTTAGGATGAAGCATCATAACCTATTAGAAACAAAATATGTGGATATGTTTACAAACATAGTGCACTTTTCACCTGAGGTGGTGGGTAGTACATCATTGTAGGCTGGTATTTTTTATGTTGGTTTGAGGAAATAATTTCATTCTAAAATATCATTGTTATGTATAAATGATTACATAGAAATGTTGAATAGGGAAACAGTGGATGAACGAGATATTCTTGTGGCTATAGTTGGGGAAATCATGTTGGTACACACAAAGGATGGTGGGAAGTCTAATGTGGGGATCAAGAGGAAGATGTAAAATTATATCCAAGGTGGTAGTATGGATTAGAATAAGTTGTAAAGATCAGTGAATATTCCTCCCATGTCTCATTGTAATCTAGGATGTTTTTAGTGTGGTTCTACATGCCACATCAAGTGGGATTTTAAAAAACAACCTCAATCCTTTCATAACTGTAATAAAATGGGGAATCATTAGTGTTTTTTTGTAATTATACAAGGATGGGTGTTTGTGACACTACTCAAGGGTTGTAGTTTTTTTATGCCTCCATAGGGTGGGGGATGCTGCATACCCATCATCAGTAGAGTAATGATAGTCATGTGATTCAAAGAATTCCAATACTCCTCAGTAGGGAAATAAAGAGATGAGTTTGGCAAGAATGTAGTTCTTTGGAGTTGAGTAGGATGTTATTGGTGATCCATCTGGACCATCCATCATGTGAGGTATAAATAATTTAAACTCTTCAGTGATTAAAACATTGTTTGACATGGATGATTCACAATCTTTTTTTTCTTTTTGTATTTTTTGTTTGATGGGATTAACTATGGAAATGATTCCTTTGTATCTAAAATATCAAACTCATCTAGGTAAAATAGAGTGTCGATCCTTTCTATGTCAATAATGTTGTATAGTTGGGGATATGGATGATTTTATGTGTGATTTATCGGTTCGTGAGAAGGATACATATGATAAAATCCTTGAAAAAGATTTCTTGGCAATATTTAAAGCCCACTTTGACAGTTATATGCAAATAGTTAGTCTGAAATTGGATGATGGAATTGAATATCTACATAGAAAATATAAGAATGAAAATCTGGGTGCAACAATCATGTTTGATCCAGAATTTGGCCTGATCTTTTACATGTTGGAGAAATTTTCGTTGGCATCAGTGGAAGGAGTTGAGAAGAGCGTTTTTCTAGTGGGTTTTGAGAAGTTTCTAGATGTATTTCCAAAATAATTATGAGGGTTTCCACCGATGATAGAAGGGATGATTATGATTAGTCTTTTTTTAGGGACCAGTCCTCTATCACTTACTTTTACCACTTGGAACAAATATAATTGATGTAATTGAATGTTCAGTTGGACAAGTTGGAAAACAATAGGCTCATTTGGCCTAGCATGTCACTTTGGGAATCACTGATTATGTTTGTTAAAAGGTGGACATAAAGATAAGGATATATGTCAATTATTATAAGCTTATAAAAGTTATGATAAAGAATATATATACACTTCCTCTCATTGTGGACATTTTCGATCAGTTGATCGGAGATTAGTGATTCACCAAATTGACTTGCAATTAGGGTATCATTTGTTATGTATGTGAAAGGTTGATATCCGAAACATAGCTTTTAGAAGTTGATATTTCCATTATGAGTATGTGGGTTTTCCCTTTGGTCATACGAATTCACTTTTAGTTTTTAGGGAATTGATGAATGAGATGTTTCACTAATATATGGATTCTTTTGTAGTGGTATTTTTTGATGACTTGTTCATGTATTCCATGAAATGTGTAGAGGACAAGCAAGACATGGAGATAGTCATGATAATAATGAGATATCATTGGTTATACGATAAATTATTGAAGCATGATTTTTGGATACAATAGGTTTGTTTCCTTGTCAATGTTATTTTTGATAATGGCGTTTCAGTTGATCAGGAAATGATTGAGGTGGTTATTTTATTGAAACCACCAAGGAATTTTTTCATGATATAGAGCTTCCTTGGTCAAATTGGATATTTTTTTTATTCGTGATTTTCCACATTATCCTTACCAATAAAAGATTGGACAAGGAATAATTTTACATTTAGATGGAATGATAAAGGTTATAAATATATTGAAGATCATTATGATCGTCTTACATTAGCACCAATCAAGGTTATTCGATAACCATAAAAGGGTACATGGTTTATTGTGAGGCATTGGGATAAGGGTTGGGGTATGTTATCATTCATCGGGATCATGTGGTTGTGTATGGCTCAAGATAGTTGAGGGTGGCTGAGAAGAACTACCCTGCCCCATATTTGGAATTTTCAGTTCTGGTTCATTCATTGAAAATGTGTCATCATCACCTCTTTTTTGAGAAATTAATAGTCTATACTGATCATTAGAGATTAAGGAATATTTTCTCACAAATAAATATGAACTTGAGTCAAATGAGATAGATGGAGTATCTACAGATGTTTGATTTTGACATAGAACTTAATGGGCATTCTATTTTTTGTATTTCAAATTGGATAGTTGTACAGGTGGCATGTCGGGAAAAAATTCCCAGAGCTGATCATCATTCCAGATATGCTACATCATGGTATTTAGAAAAGCTATATGTTGTTGAAAGTGAAATTTGGATGGGATGGAATAAAAGGTAAAGTGGAGAACATAATTTAAATATGCTTGACATGTCATCAAGTCAAGGCATAGAATCAGTGGCTAGCATTTATATGATATCCTTCCATTTTATTACATAACTTTTCATTGCATTTTACAAACAGATGATCTTTAAATTATAGTTTCTTGGAAATCAGGAACAAAAATACATGAAAACAACGAAAAAAGTTACTCTATTCCACTTTTAAGGATTCATTATAAGATAATACTATGTAAAATTACCTCATCACATAACCTGGAGACATGAATCAAAGAAAAGGATGAGCTGAAGGGGCAGTAAGGAAATTGAGGGAATCAGTTCACTTGTGATATCAATAAGAACATGATGGAAGGAATAAAGAAATGGGAAATGGAAAAAGTTCATTTCTTTATAAAAATAACTTGAATCATAACATGAATATGTGGCTAAAACATTTCATTTATATATTCATGAACATATCACCAAGTTTCAAGGTCGAGGTTTCATAAAAAATTACCAAGGTATCGTGAAACAAGTTATCTCTAGAGATTAATTTCACTACCCAATGCATTGGAGCTCAATCAAGGTGAATATTTAATATGTATTTATTTTTTAGTGATCCACATAGATAATAATCATTAATTTCATAAATAACCCATAGGGAGTAAAATTAATGGGTTTCACTTCAAAATCGTGATGTTCTAAAAGTGCCTAAAAATAAGATAATTATGTCATTTATAACTCATGGAAAGGGAGTGATAGTTATAAGTATGTCAATTAAAAAATTAAATTGATAAATATTATATCTAGATGAAAACCCCTAGATATTAAATAGGTTTGGGTATTCAAAAAAATAAAATAAGAAAAATTTTAAGAAAAAGAGTGTGATGTTTTGAGATGAAAATTCTGTAGCATAATGTCTATATAACAAGGTTTTAGAAAACATTCAAAAGAGATGGGACAAGAGTCACACAATCATAAAAAACACATAATAATTAATGGGTATAGAATGAAAATAAATAAGATTAGGTTATGGATATTTTAAGGAAATACCATCTGAAAATGAAACTCAATAGAAAAGAGAAGTAGTTATTTCTTTTACGAAAATTCGCCTGCCTGACAACGTCATTTGAAATTTTAGAAAATTGGATGATGGGAATGGAATGGGTATCTCATAAATTTTACATGACATTTATATTAATAATTTTATATAAGAACATACCCTGACATAATAATATGGAAATTAAAAGACACAACATAAAGGAAGTCATGACTTAAAAGAGGAGGGTGAACAATTCCCTTACCTGGAAAAGTGACATCAAAAGCTAATTGGTTGCGACCTTGGGGTGATTGAGGGAACCTTGGGAGGACTACATGGTAGGTAAAATTTATATAACTCCATTTAGGAGAATTTTGGAATGAAATGAAGGAGGTAATGGCTTGGTATTTATAGGAAAAGTGATGGAATATTTAATTAATTTCCAAGGGACACCTCATCGGCGGAATTTTCAAAATCATGGGCTTGCCCATGTTATTTTCCCATGGTATTGGATACTTGGGATGCATCATAACATATATTACAATTCATAAGTCTTCCAGATTTATTATATCATGATTATATCATCAATTATGTCTTAAACACCCGAAACTCAAAACTGTATTTTTATTATTCACCGAAAATTCAACTGTTTCAGAAAAATACCTAAAATTCTCCCTAAGCTAATATCAATGAGATGAATTCAAAAATGAACTCAATTTTATGAAAATAATTTTCTAAATATTTCTAATTTAAATTTTAAATAAAATCATTATTTATTCAAAAAAACAGCTCTAAAACTATAACATGTTTTGTAAAACCTTGAAAAAGTAATATAGGTCCCATAAAATTATCGTATAACCATAAGACAATAAAGAATAAATTTATGATTAAATATTATGAAAATATTTATCCATTATATGTTTTTAAAATAATTATAAAATATAAAATAAAACATTTGTGACATATAAAAATACCAAAACATATACTATGATCGTTTTTAACGTTTAAGATGTCTACATTGTATTAATACATTAATGGGTGAAGATTATATTTTTTTGGCTGACTTTCTATTCATTAATATTAATAAGGATATGTTACTATTTATTTTTTTCTTTTCACTAAAAACATGTTGATATTATTAGTCTCTAAATTTCTTATTGATCACAATGGTAGAAGACCATTTATAGAAAATAATTTCACATTATTAATTATTTAAAGTATACTAAAATATTTGAAAATAACATTTTTTTCAAAATTCAACAGTAATATAGACCTATAAATTCATCCTACACTTATCTGGACATTTGAAATACAAAACTTTCACCATAAGAATGAATAACAATCATATTTATACAAAAGGATTACACAACGTAATTACATAGCCCCTTATAACACCTACATATTACCTAAGTGTAAGGTTTCATATGGTGATAAAATCTTGGGGCGGCTCAGACAACATTTCCCTAGTAGTATATATCAGGTGGAACTTCTCCCTTAGGTGATTTAGTTCATGCTTCACATGTTGATGTTCGGCTTAGGCTTGGTCCAGTGAAAAGCCCAGAGATGTCACCTCCTTTCCATGCTCTGAAAGATGGGCTTCATATGTCCTAAGTCTATCGGACGAGGCCATCGAATATTAATTAACCAATATCACTTTTATTTGTAAATAATAATTGTAACATTAAGAATTTCATTTCCTATGGTCATATCGACCAACAGTTATATAATAGTCAAAACCCAATGGTATCATTTAATTATTCACACTTCAATAATTAAAGGATATAG
Source organism: Viscum album (assembly GCA_963277665.1). Taxonomy (NCBI): domain Eukaryota; kingdom Viridiplantae; phylum Streptophyta; class Magnoliopsida; order Santalales; family Viscaceae; genus Viscum; species Viscum album. Next base: position 1,441,409,753 of record OY728151.1, on the reverse strand, counting down.
TTTTGTTGAGTACAAAATACAATAACCCACACAATAAAGGACAAATATTTATCATAAGTTTGGATCTTTACAATATTCCCCCACAAGAAATTTTATCCCTGAAATTTTAACCCTTACCCTAAGAAAAGAAATGTTGTGGGTACTTCTGCCTCATAGACTCCTCTAGTTCCCACATGGCGTCATCGCCTTGGTGGTTCCTCAAAAACTCCTTAACAAGGTGTTTATTAATGTTGTGTAGAAGCTTGTCTCTACGATCCATGATATTCACCATCAGCTCCGTATAAGAGAGGTCATTCTCCAGTTGTACCACCTTAGGGTTTAGTACATGCGAAGGGCCAGGTATGTATTTCATCAAGAGGGATACTTGGAAGACATCATGAATTGTGCTAAATGTGGCGGAATTTCTAGCCGATATGCCACTACTCTTACATGATCAAGGATTTCATAGGGGCCAATGTACTTAGGGATGAGCTTCCATTTCTTCCCAAACCTCATGACTCTCTTCAAAGGTTAAATTCGATGAAAGTTTTGGTCCCCAACATCAATCTCAAAGTCCCTTTGACGGTTATCGGCATATATCTGTTTACAACTCGGAGTAGCCTTAATGTGTTGTTAGATGGTGTGGGATTTTCCAGTCATCTATTCCCCAAGATCAGGCCCAAGAATATTTCAGTCACCAACTTCATCCCAAAAAGTAGTAGTTCTACATCTCTTCCCATATAGAGCATCACAATGTTCCATTTGAATGCTTGAGTGGAAGCTATTGTTGTAAGAGAACTCAAATAAATGGATATGTTGATACCATCCACCTTTTAATTCCATTGATCATGTTCTCATCATTTCCTCAAGTTTATGGATAGTTCTTACGGATTGGCTATCAGTTTGGGGGTGATTTGCCATACTGAAATTAAATTTAGTGATCAGAGCATATTGAATACTTCTCAATAATTTTGATGTGAACCTTGGGTCATGATCAGATATGATAGAAAGTCAAACTCCATGAAGCATTACCACTTCCTTCACATAAATCCTTGCAAGTATATCAAGTGAAAAATCTTACCAAATCGATATAAAATGGGAAGTCATGGTGAGATGGTCCACAATAACTCATATCACATCGTTTCCTTTTGATGTTCTCAGGAGACCAGTGACGAAGTCCATAGTGATATTGTCCCACTTCCATGCTGGTATGAGTTGTGGTTGCAACACCCCTTTAGGAAGTTTCCACTCTGACTAAACATGATGAAAAACCTGGCACCATGAAGTGCAGTAAGAATTATCTCTTTTCATATTATCCCACCAATAATGATCATGAAGGTCACTATACATTTTTTTTTCTTAGAGGATGTATATAGAATGTAGTGCTATGAGCTTCATTCATCATCTCCATCTTTATTTCCTGAATATATGGAACACATAGGTTTGTAAGAAATTTTAGTACACCTTCTAGATCAATATTGAACTCATGAAACTACCCATCCTTCACATCCTAAAACTTCTTCTATAACAAAGGATCTTCTTTTTGAACTTTTTTGAACTTCTCTAGTAATGATTGTTGATAAATCATTTGTGTTAGGGTTGATGATTTACTTTTATTTTTAATTACCATGTCTATCTCTACTCGGGTATTGATCAAAAGATCTCTTTGAATCCTAATCATAGAAAGAACAACTGTGTCCTTCCTGCTTAATGTATCAGCGACTTTGTTTGATCTTCTAGGATGATAATTAATAGAACAATCATAGTCATTGAGAAGTTCCAACTGTCTCCTTTGTGTCATGTTCAATTCCATTTGTGGGAAAATATAATTCAAACATTGGTGGTCTATGTATATATAACATTTATCCCCATAAATATAGTTCCTCCATATATTTATAGAAAAAATAATCGCAGCCAATTCCAGATTATGTGTAGGATAATTCTTATCATGAGTCTTCAACTGTCGAGATGCATAAACAGTGACTTTGTCTTTTTTTCATGAGGATGAACCTAATCCCTTTCAGTGATGCATCGCTAAAAATAACGAATCCTTCTCCACTTGAGTATAATGTTAACATAGGTGTAGTTTCCAATCTCTTCTTCAGTTCTTGGAATCTTTCCTCACACTCCTTTTTCATGATGAACTTGACCTCTTTTCATGTTAACTTGGTTAATGGATTATAAAGTCATGAAATTTTTTTCACAAAACACCTATAATATCCAACTATTCCTGGGAAACTACAAATAGCCTTTATTGTTGTAGTCTGATGCCACTCCTCTACAACTTTTATCATTGTATGGTCAACTATGAATCTTTCATTTGTTATAATGTTACCCAAGAAATAAACTTGTTGCAACCAGAATTCACATATTCTTAACTTCTTGAAGAGTCTCTCCTTCCATAGAGTTTTCAAAATAACCCTCATATGATCCTAATTCTCCTCAAGACTTTTGGAATATATGAGAATATTATCAATAAAAACTACCATAATGTTGTCAAGGTATTCCTTAATGACTATATTCATCAAATCCATAAAAACAGAAGTTTCATTAGTCAGTATGAAGGGTATAGAAACAAACATGTAATGCCCATATAATTATTGGAAGGTAGATTTTGGAATATCTTATTTATTCACCCACAATTGAGGATAACTAGATCGAAGATCAATCATAGAGAATAATTAAGCCCCATGAAGTGGGTTAAATAAGTCAAAAACTATGGGAATAGGGTATTTTTTCTTCACTTTAATCTCATTTAGTTCTCTATAATCAAAGCATAGCCACATCGATCCATCTTTATTCTTCACAAATAGAACATGTTATCCCCAAGGAGACACTCTCTTTCGGATAAACCCCTGCACCAAAATATCTTGTAGTTTTTTCTTTAATTACTCTAGGTCCCCATTTTCCAACCAAGAGGCAGTCTTTGATATCAGATGAGATCCAGGTTAGAGTTCAATGGGGAACTCTACCTCTCTTTCTAAAGGAGGTCTAGGTAACTCCTCAGGAAATACGTTAATGTTTTCCTGGACGATGGGGATATTTTGTATCCTTAAACACTCATTTACATCATCTTATTCACCAATCAACTCTATAAAGAAGTATATAAGTGGTTCTTCAAGACAAATATCAGGTTGAGATATCTCTCACTGGAAGATAACTTTAGGTTTCCCATTCAAGACTACTGAGATTTCCTTGCTTCTGTATTTAATCTTTGAATTATACATTGATATCTAGTCTATCCCTAGTATAATGTCTAATGGAAACATGGGAATGAAAAATAGATTTGAGATAATATTTCCCTTTCTAAATTAAATACTATTGTTTCTAAACATAGAAAATTCTTTGATAATCCTACCAGGAGTCTTGACTGATAAATGTAGTTTTTGAAAATCAGGGGTTGATTCTATATTCATTGCAAACATGGAGGAAATAACGGAATACATTGAAACATAATCAAACAAAGTACCTGATATCATTGAGAGAAAAATAAAAGTAACTTCCAACACATCATTTGGTGTTTTAGCATCAGTTGTAGTGATAGAAAAACCATGACCTTGCTCTATTGGCCTTTGCTGAGGCTGATGGGGATTCCCCTCCACTGCCCTCAGATTTGTACATTGATAGAAAAAGTTACCATGTTGTCTACACTTATAGAATTAAACATTAGGTAGGACATTCACCATCTTGTCCTTATCATTTGTGTTGTGAAGTTGAGGCTTCACCTCACTATAACAATTCCACGTGATATGGCCATCTCTTCCGCACTTGTAGAACTTCCCGCTCCTGAGAAATCAGTTCCTCGAGTGATTCTTCCAACGTTTATTACACATGAGATGTTTCAATTTCTTTCCTCCCCTTCCCAGATCGAATATCCTCCCTAATATTGGATCCATCGAACTCTTCTTATCATTGGACTTATTAGACTGTGGTGTCTCACCAAACTCCAGTTCAACATTCATCTCACATTTCACGATCTCCTCATAGCTATCATAGTCTCAGTTAGGTAGATTCTTTTGTAGATGAGATCTTCATCCATTAAAGTATCTATCAACCTTCCCACTAGGATCCCTGAAATATCTTGATGAATAATGTGAAATTCTAGTGACTTTCATATTGTATCTTCTCATAGATTCGTTCTCCTTCTACATCAGCTAGAGAAACTCCTTATCCATTATTGTCTCTTGGAACGAGGAAAAAAATTACAGATTAAGATCCTTCTAAACACTTACCACTTCATATCTTGATCATCCACTATTGGCATCATGTTTTTAATTAGTTCCCACCAATGATCAGCTTCTCCCTCTAAGCAATATACAGCCAGGCTAACCTTCCTTTACTCTGAATAGTGGACCAAAGAAAAGATCTTCTCAATAGAGCTGATCAGTTGATGAACAATAAATGGGTCAGTCGATCGACTAATGGTTTGTGTTAGTTGATGCATAAAGGACTGAACAGAATGTTGTTCCCTTAATGGTGAGATCATTATCTCATCTTGATTCAAGTTAGTTCACATAACATGATTCATTTGTTTCAACATTCGCATTAATGTTTCAAATCTAGCTTCCATCAGAGGGTCATCAATGCATGGTCCATTACGGTTACAATTTGAATGGTTCTGCCTGTTTCACTCCATTTACTAAATCAATAAAACCATAGTGAGATTTTTATGTTATTTATTAATCCATATAACTACAAAGGATTTTATGTCTTAAAACATCATGCTTAAAAAATTAAATTTCTCTATAAATCCTTCATGATGATTCATAAAAAGGATACGAGTAGCCAAACATATCCCCTGGGATTTTCATAGCCAAGGGTGTAGCAAGGACCATTGTCATGTACCAGGATACCCCGGTTCAAGCATGAAACTCCTTGTTAGAGTTTAAACTCCATGAACATTTGTGCTAGAACTGCGTCTACCTACTCATATCCAGTCAGGGATGTTTTTTCTTAAAAAACCACATACTCAATACTCACCAATATTCCAGGAGGTTTTTCTATATTTAAAATTTTCTATAGGGTTATTCCGAAAAAATTCATATCCCAATTTCGATAAATAACTAAATTATACTTTGATACAAACTATGGAATCCCACCATTATATAACATATCTTTTCATTACATTTTACAAACAGAGGATATTTAAAGTCTAGTGCCTTGGAAATGAGGAACAAAAATACATGAAAAGAACATAAATCATTTTCCAATCCACATTAAAGGCTTAATATTAAGTTCATACTATGTAAAATTACATCATCTCATAACCTGGAGACATACATCAAAGGAAATCTTGAGTAGATGGCCCAGTAAAGAAATTAAGGGAATCCGTTTACTTGTGATATCAATAAGAACATGATGAAAGGAATAAAGGCAAGAGAAATGAAAAAAGATCCATATAATAATTAAAAAACATGAATCATAACCTGAATATGTGGATACAATATTTCATTTATACGTTCATGAACATATCACCAAGGTTCAACTCTGAGGTTTCAAAAATCATTACTAAGGTTTTTCACCAAGGTATCGTGAGACATGTAACATCTAGGGATTAATTTCATTACCAAATGCATTGGAGTGATATCAGGATGCACCTTAAATATGTATTTATTTCCATGTTATCCACACAGATCATAATCATACATTTCATAAATAATACATAGAGTGTAAAATTAATGGGTTTCACTTCAAAATCATGACATTTTAAAAGTTCTTAAAAATAAGATCTTTATGTCATTTATAACACATGGAAAGGGAGAGAGGGTTATATGTAAGTAAATTACAAAATAGGATAGATCAATATTATATATTTATGAATTCTATGGAAATGAAATTGGTTTGGATACTCACAAAAATAAGATAAGATAATTTTTGAGAAAAAAGAGAGAGACGTTTTGAGATGAAAATTATGCAACATAACGACTATATAACATTGTTTTAAGAAACATTGAAAAGAGATGGGAAAAGAGTCACCCACTCATAAAACATCATAATATAGTATGAGAATATAATTAAATGAAATAATATCATGGTATGTTTATTTTAAGGAAATAACATATGAAAATATTACTCAAAATAAAATATAAGATGTGATTTCTTTTACGAAAATTCGGCAGCCTAAAGGCGTCAATGGAAAATTCCAAAAATAGGGTGATGAGAGAAGAATGGGTATCACATCAATTTGACTTGAAATGGATAGTAATAAGGATATATAAGAACATACGAAAAAATAATAATATGAAAAAGAGAAGAGATAATATAATGGAACACGTGACTTAAAAGAGGGGGGTGAACGGTTCCCTTACGTTGAAGAGTGACATTGATATCTCGAAGGATGGGACCTTGGGGGGATTGAGGGCACAATGGGAGGACTCCTTGGGAGGTAAAAGACTAGAAATTTGTTGGGGAGAATTTTTTTATGAAATTAATGAGTTAATGTCTTGTTATTTACAGGAAATGTGAGGGAATATTTAATTAATTTTCTTGGGAAACCTCATTGGTTGTATTTGCAAAACCATGGGCCTGACAGTGGTATTTTCCCATTGTATTGCCCACTTGGGCAACGCATAACATATATTACTATTAGTAAGTCTACCATATTTATTACATCATGATTACATCATCAATGATGACATTAAACACTCGAAACTCTAAACTGTATTTTTACTATTCACTGAAAAATCATTAGTTTCAGAAAAATCCCAAAATTCCATCTAACCTAATATCGAGGCTCCGAATTCAAAAATGAACTCAATTTTAGGGAAATAATTTTATATTTTTTTTTAAATTTTATATTTAAATAAATTCATTATTTATTCAAGAAAATCATGTCAAAAACTATTACTTATTTTGTAACACCTTGAAAAAGTAATCAAGGTCCTATAAAATTATCATATATCCATAAGACAATAAAGTAACAATTTATGATTACATTTTATGAAAATAAATTTTCATTTCAAATTAATAAATTAATTATAAATTTTTAAATAAAATATTTATGACATTCAATAATACCAAAACTTATATTATGATCATTTTTTCACTTTTAAGATGTCTACATTATATTTTCACATTCATGGGTGAAATTTCTATTTTTTGGCTAATAAACTATTCCTTACTAACAAAAATGGTATGTTACTATTCATACATTACTATTCAGTAAAAATATTTTTGATCTTATTAGACTCTAAATTTTTTACTGATCACATTTGTAGAAGAACATTTTTTTGAAAATAATTCCACATTATTAATTACTTAATGTATTAAAAATATTATAAAATACCATTTTTTAGAAATTTCTTCAGTAATATGGATCTATAAATTCATCCTATATTTATCTGGGCATTTGAAATACAAAAAAATTTCCATAAGAAAAAAAAACTATTCTATTTCTACAAAAGGATTACATAATGTAACTAAGTCCTTGTCACTTATCCCCTTATAAAATTTTTATATGACCTAAGTGTAAGGTGTGCAATGGTGATTGAATCTTGGGGTAGCATATATGACATTTCTCAAGTGGTGATTTCTATCAGCTTGAACTCCTCCCATAGGCAATTTAGTTCAAGCATCATATGTTGATGTTCAGCTTGGGCTTGGTTTAGAGGAATTAACAGTGATGCAAACTCCTTCCTAACCTCCAATAGAAGGGATTCATATGGTCTTAGTCTACTAGATGAGTCCATCGGCTCTTCTTTCTGTATTAATTAACCAAGATCACATTTATTTGTAAACAATAATTGTAATGTTATGTGTTTTGTTTCAAATGTTCATAATGACCAAAAGTCATATAACAGTCGAAACCCAATGGTATAATTTAATTATTCTCACTTCATTAATTAAAGGATATAGTATTTTTGAGTTTAAAATAAAATAAAACACCAAATTAGGAATAAAAATTTATTCAAAAGTTCCTATCATTACAATTTATATCTTAATATTTATCTATCCCTCTAGGAATATGGGAAAACAATAGTGATGGATTTTGTTATGGGTCTCCTAATAATGATTTGAAAGAAAGATTCCATATGGTTGATAATGTATTGGCTGAAAATGTTAGCCAATTTCAACCATATTCATGAATCTCATATAGTGGAGGATCTGTTCAAAATTTACATCAATGAGGTGGTAAAGAGGCATGGTGTACCCATTTTTATTTAATCACATAGAGTTCCAAGGTTCACATCATGTTTTTGGAAAACCTTACAACAATAACTTGGGAATCAATATATTATGTGTATGATGTATCATCCTCAAATGGATAGGAAATCAATGAAAACAATTCAAACATTGTATGTTATGTTATAGTCTTGTGTGATGGATTTTGGTTGCTCATGTGAGGACTAATTTTCATCGTTGTAGTTCTCTTATAGTAATTGATATCAGGATTCGATTCATATCTCTCTGTTTTAATAACTATATGGGTTTCTGTTTCATTATCCACTATGGTGGGTGGAAATGGGACAGTCCTCAATAGTTTGGCTGAGCCGTTCACTAGAGAATACGAGAGGATAAAGTTGATTTTGAATACAATAGAGATGGCATAGAGACGTCAAAAATTGTTTTTGGACCATCCTTAATGTTTGTTTCTGTTTGATGTGGGTGATCATGTGTTTTTTGAGAATCTCTCTGAGATTGGGATATCATAGATTAGGAAGGAAGCGCAAGTTATATCTAATATGTATTAGTCCTTTTGAGATACATCATAGGGATGGAGATGTGGATTATTAGTTGGATTTATCAACATAGTTTTGTGAGGTCCACAATGTGTTTCTTGTGTCATGGTTGAAAAAGAATCATTTGTATTGTGACAATGTGATTCTTTGGAATCATGATGGGCTAGAGATGAATGGTTTTTTGGTGCACACACGATTTTGAATTTTGGATTGGCAAGATAATGTATTGAATGGTAAAAGAATTAGTCCAGTTCATGTTATGTGGAAACATTTCTACATTCAGGAGGAGACGTGGTAGAATGAGAAATATATTTTAGATCAATAGCTCATGCTCTTTCAGAAAAACAATGGTTCTCTACTATCTGAGGATAGAAATTCAATTTGTGGGGAGAATTTGGAACCCCCTAGATTGAGTTGTGTAACCTTTTCTATGAAGTTTTATATATTTAATGTAGTTGGGTAATGTTTGGTAGATTTGTTAACGGTTTTGCAATGGTTTTTGGGCATTTCTATACGAGCACGGTCTGAGAATTGTTAGGTGAAACCATGCAGGATCTCCTGGAAAATGTGAATGTGGAGGTAATGGAGTTCACACAGTTTGTTCATGGTTAGTCTAACCATATGAGGAAACCATTAAATATCCATTTGTAGGTCATATGATTCCCACAGTTAGTGAATGGTTTTATTAACTATGGGATCTAACCATTCATGGTAATAAAAATTGGGTTTTTAATTACTGGTTCAATCTGGAATTTCCCTAAACTCCTCCTCTCTTATACCATTCAAACCCAACTTTGGATCTATGTTTTTCAAGGGTTATAGAGGCTCTACCACTCATTTTGGCAGTGATTCCAAGGGGTTTCAAGGTATGATGTCATTGATTTTTCTCCTATAAGTCTTATCTCTAAGATATATCTTGGTTTTACATAGATATAGTTGTCAGTATCCTTATCATTTTTCTAGATATAAATTTTTCCCATTTAGATCTATGGATTTCATTCCGAGTGTAATGACATTGGGTCTTGTTCATGATTGGAAAATGGTTCTAATGACGTTTTGTGTATGTTTTACATGGATTCAATGTGTTGTTTTGCAATGGGACAATTTCACTAAAACCCTATAGTATGAAAATTCTTTATCGACTCTATTTTGTATAACTAGATGAATTTTTTTAAATTTAATTGGAAATTATTGATATTAATTTTGATTTTTATATGAGAATACTTAAGGAAATTACCATTGTGATGTTTTGTGGATTTTAGGGGAATGGGTTTTTGTGGTGGAATATTCTTTTTTCGAATTTTAAAATGACGGTTTAAATTCGATATCATAGAATAAATCATGAAAATTGTTTGTACAAATGGTTTTTATAAATGGATTTCAATAAAATGGGTTTCTTTATTGAAATTTATTATGGCATGGATGATCTTCTAAGTAATTTTTTGGTTCTGAAATATTTCATTTCATATTGAGGTCGGTTACTAGGTCTATAGGCTAGTTTATTGGTTGGAGCATTTGGTGCTTATATTGGAGTGATGTGAATATGGTGGTATGTACCACAACGAAAAGGGAATGGATAGTGTATTGAAGGTCCAACATTGAGAATAAGTGGGAATAAAGTATCACTAGATTGTGAAAGGATTAAACAGGCTTGGACGGAATGTGCCACTGTGATTGTTACCGATTAGGGAATGTTTTCTAAGGCTACGTATCATCTCACCACCTTCTCTAGAAAATGAATAATGGCAGGGTGTTACACCTAATCCCATGAAAATAACAATATTTTTCTCTGACACCAACTATAACAACCCATATCATTTATAAACCTAAATAAATGATTAATTGAACAATGTTACACTTAATTTAACCAAATATGATTATTAGGCATATTTTTTTTGTGTAATTAAGTATGTTTCATTAAAAAATTCAATATAAATTCAAATTCATTATCTAAAATTATATAAAATGCCTCTAATTTTCCTTTATCTTTTAAAATTGGATGGGGTAACATGGGTCAAACATAAGAAAGGGTAGAGCTATAAATCCCTGTAAGTGAATATAGAAACAATAAAATGATGAATGTAAGACATTTGATTCAATATTAATATCAAGGTAACATATGAGGGACAAGAAACATATATTTTAACATCAAATAATGATATAATTTTGTAACATAAATAAACACGGGAATCTATAAACACTATAAAACAGAACATCATAAACAGAAGTCAAGGCTAATTGCTTATAAATAGTAACATATTGTTCTTAGGATAACATCACATACACTATAAGTGGTATCTCATTAGTTAAATACATTACCAAATGCATTATAGGACTATATGATTCATTTACCACACATATCATTCATCTCATGTACATACATATGTGGGACATATAAATCATACAACATAGAGATGTATTTAGTTTCTTTTAATCACAATAGTATGTATTTTTTGTTACATACTTGAATTACCATAAGAATTGAAGATATTTACATCTAGGAAATTACCATATAGCTTTAGTTGAAATTTTTACTCATTTAAAAAATGCCTGGCTTGGAAAATCCTAGGATTATTTCGGAATCATAACAGTGGTTTATAAAGATTCATATAAGTGTTTAATGAGAGTGAAAGGGGTCTCTCATCACATTGAAATCATAAGGAATATAATAATGATGTAGAAAATGCGACTATATAATCACGTAAATAGTTCTTAATACCATTAAATTGTCTTATGATACACGAAATATCATTCCAAAGGAAAAATCAATTTAGTGTCCCGAGAAAAAAAGATATATACATGATTTAAATATTACATTTGAATAAATAAATTAAAAAATACATTTTTTAATTATAAAACTTTTCCATCTAGAATATATTTATATATCAGTGATATTAAACTTCATTTATTCGTGTGGAATGGAAAAAATAAAGGATTCTTCTAATTCTTAGTAAGTTAAAAGTACAGTTGAGGAAATAATGAATCAATGAGAATAATTGACAAGGAAAGGTAAATAAGTGAGAACAAATTCCATTTAAATAACTGGAAAAGGAATATTCAATATGGAATGGAATATAAATGATCAGACATTATATTTAAATAAAAGGATATAGAAAGACAAATATGGAAATGAAAATAACTACAATCTAATAACATTTTATTAATAAACTAAAAATGAAATACATCCAAAGATAGTATCATAGTAGAGATATAGTTGATGTTAAAAACTAAATTGTAAATGAATGAAATTCATAAATATTGTATGTAATATATCTTGGGTACATGAAACCTTCATTATCAAGAACATTCACAAGATAGTATAAAACATTCTAGGTAAAACCCCATTTATCTAAGGCTGGCTAATTGATTGGCCCCCTAAGACTATCGATACATCAAGGTAGATATATTAACTGGTCCCCAACCATTGTATTGAATTTCTAATGAATTACATATATATTAAATAATAGTTTTAATTCATAAACATGTTCCTTAACATAAAGTATCTATATTGAGTAAAGGATATGGATTACTCATTAATTCCTTAGTCAATAAAATAAAATAAAATGAACACCACATGTAAAAATATTATATGGTTTAGGTAAAAATAATACCTATGATAAATAATGTGTATATTTAGGGTAAATTAGATTTCTAATTAACATAATGGTTTGAAAATTTCAAGGGAATGTTATTGATTTTAAATATGTCTCATGGGCATTAATAAAAATTCTTTCATTACATATAATTATCCTAAACAATTATAATAATGAATTTATATGATATCAAAACGACATACCCATGTAGAGTATATATAAAATAATTGTTTTTCCCTTGATGAATAGAAATAACATAAAAATATATTTAAACAATATTGAAGAAAATATCCTTTTCATTTTGAAATGAAATTTGAAAAGAAATTTCATTCAAAATTTGAATTAAAAAAATTATTAAAAATACTATCATAAACATGATATGTAATATTTAATGAAATTATAGTTATTTTGGTGGTTAATTATGTATATGTTGTAAATTTCATTAATATTTCAGTGTAAAATGGTTTGAAATGTGCCTTATTTATAAATAGAAAAGAGGATTCCATAGAAACTATTTTATAAAAGTACAAAATGGGAAACATTTATTTCAATAAATCTTTTTGAAACATTTAAGGGAAAAAATTTATAACATTTTAAGATAAAATGGTTTTTTATGAAAATAAGTTTTTGACCAAAGTGATAAATATAATCATATTTTATTAAAACATTTTCTTAATTATTTTATGTACCAATGAGTGGGTAAATTGTGTAATCACGTGAAAAGATAGTGAATAATGATATATGATGGAAATTAAAGGCTTTTTAGACTTTTACAACATAATTTATTTTAATTTAAAATCAATAACAAATAATCTCAATTAGAATGAGATTTTGAAACAACATTTAAAAAACCATAGCATTAAAGTGATAATTAATTCATGAATTGATTATGTGTATCAACTATAAATCCACATAAACATGTATAATTAAAAATATATATATTACAAATTAATTGAACATATAAAACATATATAATTAATTATGTTCCTAACCATATAATATGCCTTAATGAAAAGAAATTGAGATGACATATCTTACCTCCCTCTATCCTATTAGTCATACATGCATTAACCTATTTTATAATGGTTTCAATTATGTAATTAACGTATAAAAAATCATATTCATATTTATAATAACATATATGATCAATTTATAACATTTTAACACTCATTCATCATCACCATCAATGGGTAATTTTTTTAAAAGATAGAGGCATAAGGGCCATAAGAAAATATGGATCACAGAGGCCTGAAGTAGTGAAGAATGAGGGAATCACCTCGAAAAAAATTGACCCCTTCAGTTATCATGTACATCAAATTATGGAGGAAAAGTGGGTCATGACCAATAACATCAAGGGAATCAATGTAATATATTTCTCGATTTACCTCTCACTAAGATTGTATCACATTAGTATTGTTATTGAGCATATAGCTCCACAATCTTATGATGTATAAAATAGACCAGGGTAGGGGCTAAGGACCTACAAGGAATTATAGAGGATCATGGAGTCAGTTTCAACCTATAATAACCCAATATTCTTCTTATGGCATATAATGATACCCTGAAAAAATTCCATGGATTCTACTAGGAGGGAAGAACCACAGACTCTGTGGGAGGGGAAATCATGGATAATTGAATTCTTGCCATCACTCACCATGCCTCCACCACAGGGGATCTCCATGTAGTAGGATATATTGGAATTATGTTTAATGTCGTTGGAGGGGATTTCCATTGAAGCCAATGGCCACTAACGGTGCTTGTAACTAGTTGAGAGTCATGGAAATTCTATTAGGGAGAACATAGGGATGGAACTTCCCTCCAGTTGTTCAAGAGACAGTCCAAATCAAGCAGTCTTTTTTGGAATCTCATGATGATGGTTTTTCTAGAGGAAGAGACCCCATCATGCCTCACCTTATTTCTTTCTTTCATGATGATCCAAAACCCATCATGTATAATAGTGGTTCGGGCCTCCCTCTATGGACCCTTGTCTCCCTAATCGTGGAACCACCACTCCAGGAACGAGATGTTAGCCATGTTGGGGTCAAAAAGCAACCCGAATTCACTAAGATCAATCCATAAAACATACATTCATTCACACCCTAAGAAAAGGTGATCAACAATTTCCTCTTTTCTATTCCTATAGCAGGGACAATGGGCAACCAATGTAATACCACATCATTTGATGTTATCAACTGTATTAATTTCTCAGTTTCAGATTTTCTATGATAAGAAGATATATTTCAATGGGAGGAAATTGGGCCAATAGATTTCATTCCAAGATATCATACATTTATTTAGAGCATATTATGCTATGGAAGCCCTGGGTCGAGAAGGACATCAAGGAGAACAGTGTAAAAACATAGCATTCTGGCTCTGGGGAGTGGTCGATGAGATTGAAGGTGTCCTATTGATTATTGTCCAGCCCTGCATTAGTGATAGTAGGGTAGAATTTCGCTACCATAATAAAAATATTGGGAGTATGGTAGACCAAAAACCCAATGACTTCCCCAGCCCTATTGTTCTTCCAGAAAAATATCTCTCTATTCCCCACAAGTAATCGAGAGTGTGGTTGGAGTATAGTAATGAGTGGTGAATGACGGACCCAAGTAGAGATCCTTAACTAACCTCCGATGAGGGGTTGTGAATATGAGAGGAGTGATTGGTTTTCCCCAAATTGTTTGTTGTTCAAATATTTCCAAGGTGAGTTTCCCATGCATGCAGAGGATGGTGTCTTCATGAGAATGGACATTAATGTCACCTTCCCAGACCAGACGTGAATCCTTCTTCAATGATTCCCAATGTTGTTTCCCTTTTGAATTTGGGTCCCATATGAACATTTTTATGATCTTGTCAATGCTACGGATCAACCCCTATGATAATTTTAAAGAAAAAATAACATGTATTGGGGTTGAAAAGATATCATTCCAAATGAGCGTGATTCTACCGCCAAAATAAATATAATTATTCTTATAGTTAATAATTTGTTCAACGATTTTGTAGGTAAGAAAATCAAAATATCTAGTGCAGATTCTACCTAGAGACATAGGGGCTTCGAGATATTCCAAGGGGAAATATCTTCTGTTCATGTCAAGTTTCTTCTAGACCATAATGATTGAGAAATGAGTGATGTTTTTAGAAATATATAAGGTGCTTTTTTATTTACTGATCACCCTACAACTCTAGTGGGTGTATTCCTATAGAAACATTATAAAGCCATTGATTGATTTAATCCCATCATTCATGAGGATGAGGATATCATTCGTTAACATCATGTGGGATATGGGCTTGGATCTCATGCATATTCTAAAAGGAATAAACTCCCCATTGTTGGTACTTCTGTAGATTTTTCTACTAAGGAAGTCTTGAGAGAGAATGTAGAGTATTGAAAAATATGGTCTCCCTATCTATGCTCGTGGGTGGCCTTAGAGAAATCGTATGAGTTTCCCATGAAATTAACTGCCATCCCCAAGGAGAAGAAAAATAAAAAAATTAGTTCAATATTCCAGAAGTCAAGGCACATAGTTTCTAGAATTTTGTTGATGATTCTCTACTCCACCCAGTCATATTATTTGTTTATGTCCATATTGATGGAAAAATTTGTGTTGCAAGTCATGAAATTCATGTGTTTGAACATCTCCTGGGTGAGAGAGATATTTCCTTGGATCGAACAACCCTTCACAAAACAGTGCTGCTTCTTTGAGAGCCACCAATGGAGATTCGCAGACAGTCAGGAGTTGATCACGCTTACTAGTATTTTATACAGGAAGTTGCAAAGGCTCACCAGTTAGTTTTACAAAACAAGGTTTGGGTTACTTGTTTTTGAAAGAACAATGAGATATGTGGAAAAGCATTTCTTGTAAGGATACACCTGTGGAATAAATCATTGATGTCTGAGACAATGTCCTCCTTCTCCATATCCTAAGAGGACCTATAAAAGGAGACTAAAACCCCATCAGGACCTAGGGAACTGTCAGGTTTCAGGCTCATCATGGAATCATGTATTTATTTTTTATTATGAATCATACACATACCCTCATTTTCATGGATTGAGATGATGTTGGTAATCCCATCAAAGAAACAAGTGACTTTTCACGAATATCCAGTGGGCATCAGATGATTTAGACTAGAAAATAGATTTTTTATGAAGGATTTATCATGGTATCCCAGGACATCCCTACCATCATATTAGGATCCATCTTCTAAAATAAAGTTTGTCTTGATTGGCCTCTTCTTATCTTTAATTCACGCATGATAAAACATGATTTTTTTGTCACCCACTTTGATCCACGTGATGAATGATTTGTCCCTAAAAAATCGTTCTTGTCTCATAAGAATTATTATTAATATCACCATCATATTTGAGAGGTCCTAAAATGTATTATCATCCCATACCTATTCAATATTTTCCTCATTCCTTTCGACTTCTTGTATGGCATGATCAATCTCAATATCATTGAGGATGTAATTTGTCCCCCACAACTATAGGGGAGACATTTACCATCAATTATTATTGTGAATCGAAACCCACAAGTTCCATTTGGAAGGTTCATTCCCTAAATCATTAACCAATGAATGATATCCTAGATAATTTTTCCACTGTTGTAAAAACCTTAATTGTTTAGTGCTATCATAACTGGGAGAGATGCTAACCAGAAGAGGGGAATGGTCTGAGAGGCTCCAAACAAGGTGACTCACTTTTTCATTGGAGAATAGGGTAGTGGATTGGAGGTTCTCAAGGAACCTATCTAAGAGGATCCATGGGTGATGGGTACCCCTTGGGTTTTTTCACCAAGTGAAGCGGTCTATGGAGAATCCAAGGTCGATAAGCCCTTTCCAATCTGGGAATTAGGCGAATTCTATACTATAATTTCTCTAGAATGGACTCCTGCCTTTCTTTTCCTATCAGCTAGAAATGACATTGAAATAGACCCCAACGATCCATGAATGACTGGAAGGATCAATAGAATTGTGGTCACTCCAGATCTTTGTTCTTTTTTGGTTGTAATGGCTCCCAAAAAAACTGAAATGAAGAAGGCGGTGTCCCCTTTTGTCACCTTGGATGTGATGAAATGGTTCTCATCCTACAACAGGTCGATGGAACAACACTTTTTCCAGAAGATCCATATGTAGTGGCTTGAGGGGTCAGCATTCATGAAGACTTTCATTCGGTTCATCCATGCATAATTTCAGAGCTTATAGAATCATTTTTTAACCTGATAATTTCCACAATAACAATCTCCTATTTAGTAATATTTCAATATTTTTATAGTTTGGGTTTTTATTTTCATTGTTATTTTTGTATGTTTTCACTTGTTATTTTTTTCCTATTAATTAGATCATGATTTAGTAATATATAGAATGTTAAAAATGATATAAATATCATATATATTCATTATATATGAATTTATTATAATCTATAAAAAAATTAATATGAAATGAAAGACACTATAAATGGAGACGTTAGGCAGTGTGTACACATGGATGTTGTTTCCATATTCTTGTAATTTTGAAAGAAGGAAATGTAATATATATATATATATATAGTATCCTTAAAGATTAATTTTTATGTTTTTTATATCACATGTGATTATTAAAACCATAATTTATACATTCCATGTAATGTGTGAATGAATAATATCAATTCGTGAGGAGATGTCCGCCATACACACGAACAACAATATAGAATTATGAAAAAATATAATCAAGATGGTATATGATATATACTAATAAAAAATAATATAAACATTATATATATTATATATATTTTATATAAACTATAAATATTTCATTATTACTAAACTTTAATGTTGGTAATGGAAAAACAAATGGCATTTGTTTGCTAGGTCGTAGTCTGCCATACACATGAATGATAATTTCGTAATCCATTTGATAGAAGTGAATGATGTTTTAGGTTTTGACCATAACATTAAAACACAAATCTATATTTAATATATAGAGATTTTGATATGATCATGTTATAATAGGAATAAAGGAGGTGGATAAGTAAATAAAATAAAATCACTTTTAGAATAAGATTATATCTTTTTCAGGTATCCCCCTTAGGGTAGCACTACTTCCATCCTAAGAAGGATTTATTCCCAAGATAATTATTGTATGGATTTTTTAGGGGGTTTTAAAAGTTATTTTATTATTTATTTTATGGAAAAAAATCTCTTGATGGAGATATGTGGACAGGATAGTGGTGTCCTTTTATAAGTGATTGAGTTTTACAATAGTAGTTTTTTTGGAAGTGGGAATTCAACCGATGTTTATTCTTGTAAAAAGGCCACTATAATGATCCATTACATATTTAATAAGCTATATTGTCATTATAAATCCATAAAATGGTTTTTTATAAGAGTTGTGTAATTTTTTAATCATTATTCTCTATGTGTAACCACTAAGTAAACTCGATATTACATTAATTACTACAATTAATATTAACTATATTCCCTTATAATTTTAGTAAAAAAATAATTTTACATTATTAAAAATTATAAATTATGTTTACTGACAATATTAAATCAATTAATCCAAATCTAAACCATATAAGTGGGAAAAATTAATTTAAAATTAATCCCCCAAATGTAGGGACAAATCTTGTTTTTAATGTGAAAATGTTTGAATGTTTTAAACCAATATATATAAATTAAATATTAAAATAGTTATAATGAACTCAATTGTGTTAGAATATGTATAATAAATAAATTACATCAAATTATATGAAAAATATAATTTTACATGATAAATTATTTTGATGAAAATGTAGTTTTCAAATAAAATTCAACATTTTATACTATTCAACAAAAAATTGAAACATCCTAGAAAAATCACCAAAATTAACACTAAGAAAATATTGATATTTGTATTTCAAAAATCAATCTTTTTTATAGTGAAAATTTTATAAAAGTGGTAGATATTAATTTTAAATTATGTACGCCATGCATAAATAGAGTTTCATTTACAAAAAATAACGTTTTTATTAAAACAATTCTTTTTCTTTTTAATGATTATTATTAATATTTATATTCAATAAATAACCAATATTTGTGTCTACATATATATCTTGAAATTTAAATAAATTTCTTAATACCCTATTTTCCAATGGATAAGTGATAACTATCATATTAAGTATTAATATTAATTTTATACTATTGTTTGGTAAAACCTTGTAATTTATGTAACACACAATATCACAGAAACTTATTGTGGCATGTAACAGAAGATATCTTAGTATTTCATGTATTAAAATCAATATAATATATTTTATTTATTTAAAAGATTAAATATCTTGTAATATCTCCTGATTTTATATTCCTTTCTTTGAATGGTGTCGTGTTTCACACACACAATTGAATATGATTTAATATTTAATAATTTTGGGTGTTAAATTATATCCAAATTAAATCAATTATGACCTAACAATTTTGTCATCATCATGCTAATACGTGTATTAAAAATTGTATATTAATTTTTTTATAAAACCACATCATGATAAGGCTTGGTAATACATCCTCTTAATAATATATAATTGTAAGTATGAGAATCATATTGAATAACACATATCATGGTTTATATATAGAATAACTTTATTGGACAGTGAAGATATAGACATGTGGGAAAAGAGTAAATAATTATATATAGTGATTGAGTTCATTTCTAATAATAAATTCAATGATCCATTTAAAATTGAGGGCCCCAAATCCATAAATCTAAAAGGTATAAAGTGGTCAAATATATCATTATAAATAATGGTTATATTGTAATATTTTATTTCGATATAATTTTAAAAATGTTTTGGAATTATATTTCAATATCATAATATGAGGAAATTTTATTAAGTGATAATTTTCTATTTTTAAAGAAACATTTCCTCATTTGATTGTTCATTGATAAATATATAATTCATTTCTTGTTCAAATAAATAAATACCAAAAAATTATTAAAAATATGCTGGAGGCACTAAAATTCGTTTTTAAAATATCATAAGATCCATAAATTGTGAAAAGTATCTTCTTATATCTCTAATTATTTTCCAAATCCAATATGGTTAATAAATTAATCCCTAAACATAAAAAGTAAATATATTGTTCTATCGTTAATATTTGTTAGTTAAATTGTTTAGATGAAAACAATGACACATTAACTAAAACATCATGTTGGCCAGTAGTAAGTGCATAAACCATATTGAACTTCAGTCATGGGATTCAGCCCCACTACCTTAATAGATGAAATGGGTTTTCACCAAACTTCTAGGTTTTCATTTTTTTATAACTATATTAATATAATTACTATAATGTTCCCAAAAGAATTATTATGTACATCATTTAATGAAAACTAATCCTGAAATTTCATTTTCACTGCGATTTTTGAAACCACATATATTTTTCAATATTTAAAAATATTATTTATTAATTATTAAAATGTAATTGTTAAAAACATTTACCCAAAATATTATAAATACCATCAAATATTTCTGCATATAATACGAAGGCATTATCCCTCAAATATATTATGAAATAAAACATATTTTTTATATAAATTCTCTTCAATTTCCTCAATTATGGCAGACTATCATTATATAAAACCCAAAATAGTTTTTTATGTAATTAATAATATTTTAAATATAAAACAAAATACCCCCTTATGGTTTCTATAAATCTTATGTTAATGAATAAACAATTTATTTTAATATTTAATAGTGTCTTTAGATATTTCACAATTATTGTAAACAATATACTATTGAAAAAACACCTAAAAAATTTATTTATTGAACCAAAATACATAAAAACTTCATTCATATTATTTTCACATAATTTCATATGTGATATAGAAGATACCCTTTAGAAGTCATAATTTTATTTGTTAAGTCATAGGATCCTCAAATTTAAGGAAACGAACTAAAATTGAATCCTTATGATGATATTTATTTCATTAAATTGTAATATTCATTTTTCAAAAAAAATTATTTATTGTCATATCTTCCACACATTAATCAATTTAACAATCCATTTTGAAAAATTATTAGGTGTATCCATCAACATTTATTTCTTATATAAATTGAACATTATTTTACCTATGGTCTCTACCACTCGATCTATTAGGAAAATCCAACATTTTATCCATTCGTGAGTTAGGGTGTTAGTTATGGTAAATATATTTAATCATATTTTGGGAAATATTATTATGCATAAACACAATATCTATCACTCAAATAATCATCTTATTTTCATTCTAATTTTCACCACATTTTTCATCATAACAAATGTTAAGATGATTCTTTTGGGTTCCATCCATTAACTAAAATGAAATAGCACAGCTAACGTAACAATAATCATTTTGAGAAAAAACCATACAATCATTTATAGGATTTCTAAACCTTGAATATTTATTTTCAATCCAAAACACCTTAGTTTCATCCTTGGATATTTATTATCATCATATATCCACATCCCTTATAAATATTTGAAATGAAAATTTGGATTATCCTAAGTATATTCTCCATGAGTTTCAAATATGGTGTGCAGTAGGACTTGTTTTCATGTACTAGGTTAATCTTGATTCGATCCCGTTATGCCCTTTTTTTAATTATTAAATCTATGTGCGTATGTGCTATAATCATTTTCACATTTTCTATCATGGAAGGGTTCTTATGGAAAGGAAAAAACAACATAATCACTATATAAAAAATACTTTTGGATGCCATTCTATAATTAGCCTCAAATTTTATGGTAGGGTTTTATTCCTTAATCTTTTTTTCCTAAATATAGTTCATATGGTTTCTATGATAAATTAAATCATACCAACAGCAGGGACCCTAAAACTAGGGCCCACAACCATTTTATTTCCATTATATACAAGGAATCACATCCCCATAGACCGGACATATTAATAGTCTGGTTAAACTGGATTCATTCTTTATTTAAATAAAAGATTTTGTACATAATTTAAAACCTAAAATTTATTCAATAATAAATTTATTATATCTAAAATATATTTTCATATCATTCATATGAGTTTTTGTGGAATCATGGGGAATTTAAAAAATATTGGTGAGATCAAATGATCAGTAATTGTAAATTAATGTTGAATAAATAATGAATCAATGAGAATAATTAATATAAAAAAGTAAATAATTGAGAAAACAATAAATTTAAATAATTGGATATGAAAATATAAAAATGAAAGGGAAAATAAATGATCACAAATTCCATTTAATTAAATAGATCAGTAAAAATAGAATCGAATGGTACATAACTGATTATGTAATCCATTTAATTGATAAATTGAAAATGAAATACAAAAACATTTAATACCACCCAGAAAATATCCTAAATAATAATAAATAAATTATAAATGAAGGAAATTCCAATATATTGGACACCGTTTTTTAGGTACATTGGACCTTTACCATCGACACCAATTACATGATGATAACAAATATACTAGGTAAAAATCCAGTTAACTAAGTATATCTATCTAATTAATCCCATGAGATTATCATTGCATTTATGGGAATAAATTAACCATTCCCAAACACATGTATTTCCTACCAAAATAAATCCTCATATATATAATAGATTATATAATTCCAAAAAAAATTTCCTTACCAAAAAGTATCCATATTGAGTAAATGATATGAATTTATCAATATTTCCCCTATTAATAAAATTATAATATTATTTAACAAATTATATAAATATTGTATATGATTTAATAAATAATTATAGCAATGATTAATAATGTTGATTTTAAGGGAAAATTTAATGAATAATGGTCACAAGAAAGTAAACATTTCAATGAAAATTTATTAACTATAAAAATGATTCATGGGAGTGAATGTCGATACATTAATTAGTAATAATGATCATATACCATCCATAGATAGAATTATAATTGTATCAATACCAAATAGCCCTAGTGGGGAATATGAAAAATAAGGTTTTTTGTCATTAAATAATATAAATACCATAAAAAACTTTGTATAAAATATTCTTGAAGAAAATGTCATTTTATTTTTATTTTTTTGAAAATAATTTACTTTTGGAAATCAAATTGAAAAAATATTCTTCAAAAATACAGTGTTAATCATGAAAATAATGCTTAAAATAAAGTATGGTCATGTAATGGAGTAATTTCACACATTTTATAAGGAACATTCCTTTTAACAGCAAAAAGCATAGAAAGGATCCTTATTTAGAAATTGAAAATATGCTTCCATTGAAATATTTTTAAAAAATTAAAAATGTGAAAAAAAAAATTCATTTAATATATCCTTCTAAAAAGGTCATGAAAAAAAAATAATTATTTTTAGAGAATATTCTTTTGTAATATAATGAATTTTTGACCAAAGAAAGATATCAATTCGTGTTTTATTAAAACATTTTATAAATAACTTTATGTGAAAATAAATATAATTATTATAATATCACATAGAAAAAGATCATTAATATTTATATGATATGAATAATAAATGGTTTATTAAATAATTATCAAATTATTTCCTTTAATTTAAATTTAAGAATAAATTATCTCTATTAGAAAGATATTTTGATAAAACCCTTAAAATGATCATAATATAAAAGTTATAATTTATCAATAGATTAGTTATATATATTGACTATAAATATACAAAAAATTAGGGTAAATAAAAATTAGATTCTCAAAAGTAACTATACACCTAATGTTATTATAAAAATTACAATGAAGAAGTAATATAACCAAATGAAAAAAAATTGGTTATGGAAAATCTTTACTACTAGATAACATTATGCTCAAATCCCGATAGATTAAATAAATCAAATTCGAACAAAAAATACAATGATTAATTAAGTATTAATGATATTACATTTCAAAAGTGTATTAAATACACCATATATAATTAATTAGGTGTATAACATTAAAATATTCCCCAATGAAATGAATTTGAGATGAAATCCCTTATCTCACACTTCCCATTTTGGTCGTATGTTCTTCTAAGTCATTTATATGGATTTTAAAAAAATTATTAACATTTACGAGAAGCATATTAATATTTGAAATGTCATATATGATCCTTTTATAACATCTTACCACGTGATTGTTAGTAATCATTCATTATTTTCAATATTTTGGGTGTAAATTGTGTTGTATTTTTAGTATGTGTTGACATTTTGTATTTGTATTACATAGATAATGATTTAATAATATATATAATGTAAAACAAGATTTAAATATTATATATATTCAGATTATATATATTTATAGTAATCTATAAAAAAATTCAAAAGTAATGAAATTTACTATTCGTGGAGATGATAGGTCATACGTACGAATGGATGTTGTTTCCATTTTATTATCATATTGAGAGAATGAAAATTGAATTATATATATTATCATTCCCATATAATTTTTGCTTCATATATATCACATATTTTTATTAAAAAACTCTTATTAAGTTCCATGTAAAGCACGAACGAATCACATTGCTTCATGAGGTGGTAGTCCGCCCAACACATGAGTGACGTTATTGTATTCCCACAAAATAGAAATAATGATGGTAAGTGTGATATACTAGTTAATTAAGAATAATAACATCATAAATACCATATATCATATACATAAACTCTAAATCCATTATTATTCCCAATCATGGAATTTTTTTATGGGAAAATTAATGAATCTAGTACGCATGGTAGTAGTCTATCATACACACAAACAATGATTCCATAAACCATTTTATGGATGTGTGTGAAGATGTAGGTACTAAACATAAAATAAAAATATCTCAGTATATGTAATATTCATATGTTATCATATAAACATGGTATAATAGTAATTGAAATAGGTTTAAAAGTAATTAAAATAAAAACGCTATTATAATAATAATTTCATCTCATTCGGGTATCCTACATAGGTTTTTAATAATTCATTGATTAGATGGATTTCCTCCAAAGATAAGGATTATAGGATTAGGGGAAGTCATTATGGAAGTGATTTGGGTAGGACTTGGTAAATCCAAAAAAATAAATAACTTTTTTAATCATTTTCAATTATTATTATTCCAAATATGGCATCTATTTTTCTAATTAACATTATATATGTTTAAGAAATAATATAAATTTAATCTCGTAGACGTGATGAGAATGATGGTTTTTGAAGTGAAAACATAACAATGTTAATAATGTTTTTATATCTAAATTCAATATGAAAATAATTCTAATGACCAAAATGTATTAATAGGTAAATAAATTAAATATTATGATATTAATACCAACTAAAAATATAATTTATCATAATAAATGTTTTAGATGAAATATTAGGTTTCATTTAAAATTCAAATTTTTTTATTATTCATCCAAAAAATTGAATACCTAAAAAAATATTGAAACATCACTTCAATATAATTTAACTATTATTATTTAAAAAGAAAAGTCTTTTTTCCTAGAAAATTTTTAATACTGGTAAAAATTAATTCTAAATTAGGTGTGCTAAGCTCTACTAAGGCATATTTTAGGTAAAAAATAATTTTCCAAAAACATTTATTTTTATTATAAATGTTTATTATTATTTATAATATATATATATTTAAAAAATAATTGTAAAATAAAAATTTTAACATGTTATTTAGGCATATTCATGCATTTCATTCGTACTAATAGGTGATGAATATCATATTGAATAATATTACCAATTGTATTATTTTTTTTGGTAAAATCTAGACTTTCATGTAACACAAATATCAAATAAACTCATTATTTAATGTACTGAAAAAAAATATGTACTTCATTAATTTCAATATGTAGAATATATTTAGTTTCCTTAAAATATTAATTATATCATATGGTCCCGAGATGTTATATTATTTTCTATGTTTGGTTTGCGAGGCACATACGCAATTGAATAAGATGTTAATATTTTAAAATTTAATTGTGTTTCAAGGGATGTGTAAGAAAATATCCCAACATGAATAATTATAAATTAAAATAATAATATAAAGAATTATCATGAATGAATTTGAGGAGAGGATTGTGTTCCTTGAGATGGCACTTTTAGAAGATTCAAAGGAGATTATTATGATATTGGGGCACCATGGGAGGTATATAGAGAGGGATGGTATGAGTAAAATCATGTTCCGTGGGTCTTGATTGAATATGAATGGGAGGTTATGTGGGATATTATTTTTAAAGAGGGTATAGTTATTCAATAATTTCTTATCATACGATTAAACACTATGTGATAAATTAATCCAATCTAAAAACCCACCCAATCATTTTCCCAAGTTTTGTTCTTATTTATTCTTCCTAATAGGAGGGGATTTCATTATTTTGTAAGGATAAGAACCATAATATTTAAAATAATTCACTTATTGATTTGGTAGTGAGTCATGTTTATAAAGAATGGAATTTAAAACCATAATATATAATACAGTTTTTTGGAGGAAAAATTATGTGTTCTTGAAGTAAATAGAATTAATTCAAAAAAATATTATTTTAAAGGGAAAACATAATTTTTATCATGTATACTATTTTTTCTAGTTATCACTTTACATTTGGACTTTTACAGTGCCATATATTGTACCATATTCTTATACTGAATTTAATTTTTACCCAAAAATTCGACTAGCACAAAAAAGTATGAAAAAAATTCCATTGCATAATTTCAAGATGATTATTTCAAAAATAATATTTTTTTATAAATAAAATTTTTATACCAGTAAAATAATAAATTTTTAATCTAAAATCCCTATTTACTAAATGATACATGTCATTAAAACTATGACAGTTTATGACCCTTAAAAAACTACATTTGACATCATAAATTAAAATTATCATTTAAATTTATATAATTATTATTTAATAGGATTAATTTTTTAAAAAAATATTTATTTCATAAATGATTGAATTCATAAAAAATATTTTCCTTATTAAAACTATATATTTCCAAAAAAATCACATTTGATTCATCATAATAGAAGGGTAATTTTCATTAAAGTAATAATTTAATTATAAATAAATTAATAATAAAAATGGGTATTATACTAATTATTTCATTAAAAATTAAAATATAGAAACCTGTAATGTTAGGGTCTAGATACATTACACCTTATTACATGATTGTATTCTCTAAGGGTAAGGTATGTGAGGGTGACACATTAATAGGGTGGCTTAGAGAAAATGTTTAGAGTCATGATCGTTATAAGATTGATCATATAACATAAATACGTTTTAACCATTCTTTATTTGTGGAATAAATGATTAGGATTGGTATATGGAAATGAAGAGTGATTCCATTACCCATATAAGCTTCTATAAGTTGGAATCAGATCATAGGATCCTTCTAGTTGAGTCCATTGCATCTTTTTATAGTGTTTATTTTGAGTATATCATAAACCTTAATCTCTAAAAATCATAAATATCCATGTATAGTACATATTCTATCACTAGTTTTTATTCTTATTGAATATTTTAATTCAATAGAATATAACTTTCCAACATATCAAATGTTGATTATGTGTTTTCAGTTCATACATTACATGATAATGCATTTATTAATTCAAAAGGTAATTTCATTTATTAAATTAAAAGTTATTAAGATATTTTTTTCAAATGATTTATGTAATAATTTTTTTATAATGTTAATAATAGTGGGGTTAACAATGTCTGTTATTACATTTTTAAGAGTGTCTGTAATATTGATTGTAATATTTATATAAATATGATTTCCCAAGATTCTGACATGGTTTTTTTATATTTTTATTTATATTTTTCATGCAATAATTTTTATTTCATAAAATAATCTTGTAATATTTTATTTATAATAAATTTTATGTATATTATAATGGTGGAAAATATATATTTCAATAATATGTCTTCATGACTACTAATATTTAACATGAAACACTGATGATTATCCATTTTCCATTAATATTTCTAAGGAAATGATTTATTAAATAATTGGGAATAGAATTTAATTTCTATGTTATAAAAATGACTATTTGTGTCTAAAGACTATATTGATAAAGGAAACCCCATATGGGTTTTTATAAATATAAAAAGAGATTTATGAGTTTCATTATTATTTTATATACCTTACTATTCATTTTTTTTCATCCCACATTCTAAAATGGTTTTTCAATGGAGATTAAGGATGATTAGGACCTATAATACTGTATATAATTACACTATTTTGATTATACATAAAAAATATTACAATGTTTTAATGAAGTTGAAATTGAAATTAAATTATATAGTTTTTTAAGAAAATATAAGTTGAATGGAATATATTATTTTGTTTTCTATTGATTTTATCATTAATAGTTTTTCCAAATTCTCTAAAAACAATAAACAAAAAACATCATGGGAATGTAAGAAATAGAAACCAATTATTTTAGATTCATAATTGATCATTTCTAATGAAACTGGTAATTATAATATTAGTGTTGGATAAGTTTATCTAATTCTATTATTATGCACTGGGGTATTGTTAGTATGAATTTATTACTGTTTAATATTCCTCTCCGTCATTGGTTAAATGCGAATTGTGGTTCAGGAAGTGATTTATTCCCTATTTTGGTGGCTTTTACCCATTGTATAATATCATTAAACTATATTTGAATCCTAATTTTAAAGGTATACATTACTTTAAAAAAAATTAATTTTCATTCTTCATGAATCTTGTGGTTATTTTCAAAGTATTAAACTTTAAAGGGTTGGTTTTAAAAATTATTCGAGTTTTCAATTTATTAACAACATTCTTAAAAGGGTACCTATTTTGATGTGTGGGATATTGAGGAGGTAAGAGTCTCCTCGGAGGAGGAAGATTCGAGTCGTGGAATTTAAATTTTTCCTTATTCATATTGATTTGGATTATTCAGTGGTGATCCTGTTTTTGAGATGTTTACACCATGGTAGTAAATATATTATATGTTGGGGGTGAGTTTTAATTGTATCTCAAACTTTGGGTTAAGTGTTCTAATTGTGAATACATGTTGTTGGAGAGGTATATCACTATAATAGTAAATCATTACATCTCCAATATCTCATTTTTTGTTAGATTATCTCAAAAAATTATGGTGGGTTTATAAGGATAGAAAAAATCTAATAAAATATGTAAAAAAAATTGAAACACAAACATGGATAAAATAAAAACCAATATTATAAAATATATAACAATTTTTTTCACCTGAAATCATAGATTCCTCTAATACCTCCTTCAGATCATATTATTAACGAATATCCTTTTGAGGTAGCCAAAATAGTCCCCCATTCCTGGTGTATCTAGGGGTTAAAATAATCATTAAATTCCCTTTTGGGGTGACCCAAAAATATTTAGTATATTATTACCTTAGTAGGAAAATAATATAAAATTAACACATCTTTAAATGGGATATATATTTAGCCAATGCATTAAATGAGGTCGCATACAACTTATAATATTAGTATTGTTCCATATAAATCCCTCAGTGATGCCCCTTTTGTGATCAAGCATTAACACATGTATTATAAGTTAATTCCTATATTAAATTAAATTGTAACTCTTTCCAATGCCAAACTCTCAATATTTTCATTATATGAAATAGATTATTTGATTATAGTCCATTAATAAAATCAACAAATGTTTACCCTTATAATTTGGTAACCCCATATAAATAATATGATTTCTAAGAGAATCATACATTACAATTCCATCGAGTCATATATTTGTATTTTTATGGATAGGAATGGAATCTATATTTCATGTAATATGATATACACAAGTTTTTTAGTTCGAAATAGCCTAATCACATCATATATAGTTAAGGATTTATAGAACATCCCATTCAATCTCTCACAAAGACTAAATAGTCATATAAATTGAGTAATTTTACATTATATTATATCTAATAAAATAAATTTTGAAAAACTATTCAAGACTAAATGTTTCATATAATCCAAAAAAACATATGAACATTTCCATCAACTTCACAATGTGTTACATCATAAGCAAGAACATTTGAATTCGCATTAAAAAGACCTTTTTTGACAAAACAGAAGAACTTTTTAGAAAAACACTTTTAGGTAAACACAAATCATTTTAGTCAACCACAAATTATGTCCCCATGGTACTTTATAATAGTGAAAAAATATGAATCCATAAATACATAAATTTATGAAATGATAAGCCTCCCAAAAAGCCTTAATACTGGTCAACCTATAATAATATTCATCATGATCTCTATAAAACACATCTATCTTGAAACATGTGTCCACTAACTACAACATATAAAAGAATGAATTTTCAAATTTTCACTTTTTAGAGTAAATTTATTGTCAATGGGATGTGATTTAGGTCCAACCTATATATCTAACTCATAAATTCTCAATTCAGTATGTATAGACTGATCCATTATGGAATAAATAACATTTCAACCACATTTGTAGATGATAAAATAATATTCACCTTATCAAAATCTATAAGTACATCATTTTTATTATCACGGTATAATTGTAAAATTTATAAATCTATCTCAATGGATTTCTTAGATTTCATAGTTATCAGAAGAAATGATAAATCCCATCCAGGATTATCTTTAAAAAATGATATGATTAGAAGAAAACCAAAACACCCATAATTATCTAATACTTTAGGATTTCCTTAGAAATGTACAAAAATTATATGTTTTGATGCTAGATATCTAACAAGTCATAGGTTTTGGAGATTAAAAATATTAACCCTACATCAATTGTATTCCAAATACATTATATATTACACTCTTTGTTGCATACTTCATGTTCCATCCATTACGTAAAACATATTGTGTTCCTCCATATAATATTTAATAAACTAATATATGAATACTACTATCATTATATTTAACATTTCATCACAAACTATAATAAACTATCACAATAATTTATTAGGGATAACTCAAATATTAACACTGAGATGTAATTATTAATTTCATGTAATGATAAATATGTCTTTATATATGTATTAGAATTTAGTGTGAAAGAATGATAAATTCGAGACTGCCTTTTTTATAACATAATACATTTTATACTCGTAAACTGCATTATGAATACTTAAAAAACCATATTTATATAAAACCCATTATAATATATCTTATATGTTATACAAACAAATAATCCTTATTATTTCTTTACTTTCACTAATTTAATTAAATTCATTACATCTCCATGTAATTCATTCCACATCACTAAGTGACTACCAAATATAATGCTCAATTTACACTCTGGTGTGAGTATCCTCTATAAATCCTATTGGTTTGAATAATGGAGAAACATTGAAATCATATTATTAATGTTCAATTCATTTAACATATTCAACCAACATAACATAAAAATATTAAATTTCATGATCTAAATAACATACACTACCTATATAGATTTATTTTTACATATATACACATTATCTTAGAACACTTTCTATCAAATTGTATCTTCACTTCATAAAATAAATAATAAATTTTTTAAATTAATAATTTACTAATATTACCTAAATTTGTTAGATATAATGGTGTATTCACAATAAATTTAATATTTTATTTGAAAATATTGAATTTATCTAATTCCAAAATATACTCCCCATATCTACTCAGATAATATATTCTACTCGGAATATCACAATGAGAAACAGTGAATTTGTTAGGTAAATAAGAAACAAATAATTCTTCATAATAATAATATTTAAAAAAGAAACTATTTCATCCATATCATATATGGTATTAATTTTTTTCAATGATATATCTTGAAAAAATAATTGTTCAACAATATAGATTACTAAAAGTGGTCGAATCAAATCTCTCATATTTTGAAAAACATATAAGTAAACACTTTAATCCTAAATAAAAAATTATCCATTTTCTACATTTGATATTTTGTTGTAGAAAGTAATAAATAATAAATGGTTTGAATAGGAAAAATTATATTATATTCATTATGAAAACACTTTTTTAATAGAGAAATCCACATTTCATATAAGAAACATGAGATAACTACACACATCCATTATTAAGATCCATCTAAGATTGATATATTCATTTTTATTCAATATATTTTTATTACAAACTCTTTGGTTTGTAATTATAATAAGGAATATAATATTTATTAATTCATCCCATTATTATGAACTCTTATACATATAAAACATCTAAAAAGTAAAAATGATATAAAGTATACCAATAAAAACAAAATAAATAATTATTGTAACTCTAATACTATGAATGATGATTCCATAGTGTCTCAATAACCCCATTAGTTATTTTATATAATTCCATCATATAGAATCCTGACTCCCCCATCATTATAACTCTAGGTTTTCATGAACTTGAATAACTACTAGAAGAAACATTGTAAAAATTTCCTCGTACATTTTTTTCTTTTGGATTTAATTTTTTCCAACGACTAATGTAAATAAAATACCATAACCTAGAAAATACATGCCTAGTATATTTATAAATACTAATTTCAAAATATTGAGTAAATATTCCTTGAACTCATTCACATTTTTTGTACATTTCCATAAATGAAATTAAAATGTATTCCATAAATAGAAAAAAAATAAAGAATTTTTTATTGGGTACTTTTAATCTTCTCATAACTATATAGATTCGCCTCATTAAAAACATCAACATTTTATTTATTTATGAGGTTATGATCTTACTCATGAATTAATTATTTTCATAAGATTAGTTCTTTAGGTTTTATACCAACCATGATGTTGATTTCATTACCTTCCAAATTTTATTAATAATTATATCAAAATTATGTCGGATGATTATGATTCCATAAATATAAAAAATAATATTTCATCATATGAGTATCATGTTTTAAAATTATTCAATGAAAATTTAATGAATGTTCTCTTAATTAAATATTGACCATTTAAACTCATTATATCCATTAGTGGGCCAAGATTCATATTTCACTAAGAAATTATCTCACTTTAGTTTTCATATATCCCCATAGATATTTAGGTAGGTCATCATTCCAACCTTATCATATATAAATATTCGATAGTTATGTGGATAGAACATTATATATTACTTTTTATGGGTAAAATCAACAATATTCTAGGGGAATCCTTACAAAATTATTCTCATCTATGGGAATCAAAAATATTATAGAGTACTTGGTCACCTAACTTTTAAGGTTATCTATATCCAACATTCCTCGCACATGATTGTCATTCAGTACTATCATGTCCCCATCCCCCCAAAGGTCCCCTCTTGGTATCGTAATGAGAGGAGGGTGAAAATGATAACTAAACCATGCCTCCAATTTTCCACGGGTTGGTGACAAGCACCATGCGTTTATCAAAAAAACATATGGGATGCATTACCCTCTTTGGTATGAGATATGAGAGATAATATAAAAACACCAAAAACTAATTCTCATGATATAAGATAAAATATCACATATAAAAGTTCATAATATCATAAAAAATTAATATAACTAAAAAATAATTTAAAAGTACCTAAAGAAATACATTGTATTATCCTTGAATCCCAAACAGCTCATGTATAACATCTAAGAGTTAGTAAAGTCAATCCTGATCACTAACATAATTATGTAGAATACAAAAATTGATTTTATAAAAATAGGGTGAGAATAATTGCTATACATGGTATGATCCTTCACAGATCCTCCTATAAAAATGAAAAATAAATTATATTTAATGAAATTCAATAAAAAGTGATATTAACTCACCACCTAAGCAGATATACTATGTTTCTAGCCATACAAATTTTATCTCTCACATTCTATGATATACAAGTGATCATATAGTATAATATCAAACAAAGTAACCCTAATACCACTTCCCGAAAAAAAAATTATATGTCCCTGCATTGCACAACCAGATCCATCTTCCCTTAAAAGTAATCCTGTTCGAAGACATCTTGGATAATTTAGTAGTCTATCTTTAAGAATAATTTGATAAATTATCATAACATATAATAGAACTCCCCAACCCGAGCTACCCAAAGTTGGTTCATTATTACATAATATTGGCATGATCATAAGGGATAAAAACACGATAGACTGATCAGTTTTGTAGCTTTGGAAGTAATAGATACATAAATAAGTTTTTATTAAATTATGAAATTAAAAACAACAACATTATTTCCCTTTCAAAGACACTCATATCCCTTAGCCAAATCCTATAGTTCAATCATAATAAACTTCTTCACATCCTAGGAAAAATAAAACATAAGAAAGAAGTGAGATCAGATGTTCAGTAAGGATAACAATATGGAAGAAACTATTATAAATAAGATAACCAACTAAGGAAATGTATAAGACTAAAACACAAGCCTTTTAAACATAAACTTCATCATAATATGGAAAAGATAAATAAAATAATTCAAATTACTTATTCACATGGATATTCTACTAGTTGAATAATCACATGCAATGTTAATAGCCAATTTCATAATGATGGAATTCATAATTCCAAACATCATAACCACATAGTCAAGGCCTTGTTCTAAAAAAAACAAATAATTTTTTTTAAATGCATTGTTCCAAGACACTAGTGTGTCTCATGAGACCAATTGATGCATCAAGTACCTAAATCAGGCTCCACCCATCACATACTATGTCTAATGCATTCCTCATATGAATAGTTTGAAACATTACATAAGCATTCATATTAAAAATCGTATATGAAATGGTAATACATTAACTATAAACCATTTATGGTATAAAAATAACACATCCACAGTCAAAAATTTCACACAACATTGAATACACTATAGAATATTTTTATCGTAATAAATCAAATTCAAACAAGTATAAAATCCAATAAAGGATGTTTACATAGAAGAAAACAAATCTATTTGGGAGAAATACCTCTTTTTATATTGAAAATATTTCAAAGTCATGTAATAATGAAAGTAAACATTTATTTTTTAAAAATACTTATAATCTTATAAGGGAATCTTTGAAAATTTTATAATGGCAGAAAATAACCCCACCATTCATATAAGTTAGAAAACATTCTTACCTTAATAAAGTACCTTTTTTGGAAAACGACATAAAAATTCCATTCAAAAAATTTATAAAAAATCAAACAAGGGTATAAAATTAATTTAACATATATCCTAGGAAATAGTACAAATGATTTGTAATACATTTTAATGAAACATGGATGTGAGTGATAATGATGTTCTAATATATACTTATGTATAAACAACCTCCGATAAATAAAGAAATTTAAAAATTAACACATACGTTGTAAATTACATAGTTGATGTTTTTTAACCACATGTATAAATTTCGAAACACTGTTATTATATTACACATGAACTATATATATAAATATGATATCATATATGATCTTCTAATATTTCATTATTCCACCAATGTCCTGAAGGCCTTAATTTTATTGATTTTGATAATCCAACTTTCATGGGGTGAGTTGGAACCCTTACAAGGCCTATAGGCATAAGCAATACAAGGACCATAGTCTTTAGAGGAATTAATTGCCCGTAGGCTTCGAACATTACATACAACCCAGGCTAACTGCATGGAACTCCTCTTCCCCAGCTTATTCATTGTTAAATTAGTTCTCCACCTTCGCATGGCTATTCGACAAAGATTTTACCGTTCATGCCAAGGCTTATGCTTATGGTAGGTGAAATACCATCTCATTCTTGCAATCTTTTTAGCTTCTTCTGTGGTGAAATATCCTTGCTCATCCTCCTTCGGGAACTTGTTCCTTGTAGGTTATCTGGTTTACATCTGCACTTAAGTTGGGCCAAAGTCCTTGAGGTGGCCTGAAGGCCTTACTGACCCAAATTCATGGGAGGCCTGAAGGCCTTAAAGGACTCGGGGACCAAATCCGTGGGCCGAAGGCCCAAACGGGTAATAGTTCATGTTGCTATAGTGACAAATAGTTCCTGCTACAGTACTACTTCTGTAATGCTACAGTATCATGAAAATATGCCTCCTCATGGATTTGATCCCAAGTCACCTGGATGCACTTAAGGAGTCCTCACAAACCAGGTTGAGGTTCATGTGATAATATTTCTTTGTTAATAATATTTCAGTAGTATCATTGTTTCGGGTGTTAACTAATTTATTTTCCTTTCTATGTTTTTTTACGTAAGTAGTGTGTGTTATGGATTTGATGTATTTAATTCCTATCTAAAATGATATTATGGTATTAAACATTATTTTTAACCATAAAATGAAAATTATTCTTGAATGGTTACGCTGGGGAATGAATCTTATTGCGTTTGTCGAGAGGGTAATCTGAACGTAAGAATGAGTTATAATACCATTTTATTGATAATGTAATAGTATGTATTTTTGATGTCATATCATATATACAAAATCATTAACATGATATATTTTTTATTTACATCAATTATAAATCATTATTATAACCATCCAGATAATTATGTCTTGAATAACAACTACACTATGACGTGGAGACGACAAGCCATACGTACACACGTATGGTGACATTGTCATTCATAGGATCGATAAAATAATGAATATCGTTTTACCATATTTATATAACATAATAGTATGTAAAAGGTACTGGATTTAGTATTTTGGTATGGAAACTACAAATAAAGTGGAAGTGGAAGAAGACGATAACATTGAACGAGGTGATGAAATTATTACATCTTCATTAGGTGATTCCTTTTGATTTGTTCAAAAGGGATCCTTAGGTTGGCTTTATAATCAATTTAATGCCTATAAGATGAAGTGAGGGATGTTTGGAGGATATATTAGTAGTTTTTGGCTGAGCCAAATGGCTTTGGAGGTGTGATTTTGAGAGAAGGGTAAGTACCCTTTTATAAGATAGGAGAGGGGCACCGTAGGGAAAGCTTGAATATTATTTAATTATAAAATTATATTCGTTTTATAATTGCTCCAAAATTATTTATTTCTAGGATAAGGTGGGTATGGGTCGAAAAACTCTCTACCAATTGGTTTTAGAAAAGTTTATTTCACAATATAAACCTTATCATTTAGGTTTAACTCTTAGCTAAATAGTTTAACTTTTACCATGTATTCTTGTATTATTATTACAATTGCTTAATAATATTACTATAAAAATCCAAGAGAACCAATAGTGGTTCATTATTGATATATATAACATTATCTAAGTCCTTTTACGGGTCCTTATATTTTTAGGTATATTATATCATTAAAAAAATAATATTTGTTTTAAAAACTCATTTTTGTCAGTTTTGACACTATTTAGTTTTTTGATTTCTGTCAATGTCATAACAAATTTATCAATTAGATTTTATTTAATATACCCTAACATGTCATATTAACCTAGAAAAGTTTTTGAATACATATAATTGCTCAAGTTACAGTTATTTTAACTTTTATAATATCAATTATTTTAATCATTCATTAATAAGGTAATTTCTGCGTCATCATTTTGGCATAAATATATTTAATAATTTAATGTCTAAAATTTATAAATAAAATACCATTACCTAGGAAATATTTTTATCATTCAGATTAATATTTAAGGGTGACTTTATCTTATGTATAACCTTATATAAAAAATTGTTTATTTATTAAACTTTGAATTTAACACTTTTAACTATTTTTTAAATAAAATAATAATAATTATCCAAATCTAATTCATGTGGGTCAAAAGGATCATATTTTATTCCTATGTTTTATTTGAAATAAACTTATCTAATAGAATGAGGACATGTTTAAGGGTGATTATAATATAATTTTTACCTTTAATTACCATGTTTAATTTTAATTGTGGTAAATAAAAGTCAAAAGTTACTATTGACCAAAAATTATTTTCATATTATTGAACTGCATTTAACATACTGATTTCAACCGATTCACTCAGATTTTTTAAAATCAATTCATAAAAGCGGCAATATTAGTTTTAATGAAAATTTTCAAATGTGCCTAGAAGGTTGGCAAACGATAGTAAAAAGTTCAATAAAATTTTATATATCTTAACTTATAATAAAAAGTCTCCAATAATTTATATTTAACATACATAGGTATAATGTATCTATTTTGAATTAAGATAATCCTAAATAAATTAAATAATTATTTAAATAAAAACTCAGTTCTAATCAATAACGTAGTGTTTTTAAACTATTCATAAAAAAATGAATGATTTCAGAAAAATACAAAAAATTCCCCCTATGCTAATTTTGATATTCCAAATAAAAAAATAAAGTCCATTATGAAAAATAAAATTTAAATAATTTCAAAAAGTTGGTATTACTTTTCATAAATGGATGTTTAATTTCCTGTGGTGTGTTTTAACTCGATGTGGCGTACAACGCAAGCTATTGAATTTTTTAAAAAGAATTTTATCGTGGAAGCTTGGCATGTTACATTCTACCCTCATTCAAATAAATTATTCCTAGAAATTTCTAGAATATTACTACATAAAAATATTTGGGTGGTTAATCTTCATAAGTTTATCAGGTTCCCATTTTTCCTCTTCAATCTTAGGATTTCTCCATATAAATTTTACCATATTAGTCGCCCAGTTTCTCAACACTTGTTCTATGGTATCCAGAATCATGACATGCTCTTCACAATAAGATAGGTCAGGTTCCAGTTCTATTTCATCATAGGTGAGTACATGTGTTGGTTCTGGCATGTATTTTATCAATAGTGATTCTTTAACACATCATGAACTTTGGAGAGACTTAGTGGCACTTCCAAACGGTAACTTTCAGCCCCAATTCATTCTAGAATTTCTAAAGGTCTGATGTACAAAGGAGTTAATATACCCTTCTTTCCAAACCATATAACAACCTTCAATGGAGACACTTTTAAGAAAACACGACCTCCAACCAGAAATTCCAAATAATTCCTTCGAGTATCGGCATTTCCATTTTCCCAACATTGAGCACATTTGAGTTCTATTGGAATAATCATCACTATTTCCATTGTTTCCTTAACATGTGTTGGGCCTAGGAGTTGACTTTAACCGACATTATCTAAACAAATTGGTGTTCGACATATCTTTCCATATAACGCTTCATATCGTGCCATATGAATACTTGAATGGAAGCTATTGTTATTGTAAAATTCAACCATAGGTAAATACTGATCTCACATACCATGAAAATCAAGTGAGAAATATTTCAACTTGTCTTTTATGGTTTTAATATTCTGTTCTGATTTTCTATAAGTTTGAGGGTGGTAGGTAGTGCTCAAATAATGTTAAGTATCCAGGGCTTTCTGAAGACTTTTAC
Source organism: Viscum album (assembly GCA_963277665.1). Classification (NCBI taxonomy): domain Eukaryota; kingdom Viridiplantae; phylum Streptophyta; class Magnoliopsida; order Santalales; family Viscaceae; genus Viscum; species Viscum album. The sequence goes on along the minus strand of OY728151.1, from coordinate 1,441,370,307 downwards.
AGAGTATTCATGTCTAACAGGGATCACAATCAAAAACAATCGATAGGGGTACCCCATGAAGTCTTACAACTTCATTAATATATAGTCTTTCTAATAATTCATGTTTTAAATAATCTCTTATAGCATGAAAATGTTCTGACTTGGTAAGATGATCAACAATGACCCATATTGCAATATTTCATCTTGGAGTCTTTCGTATCCCCATGGAAAAGTCCATTGTAATATCATACAATTTCCTCTTAGGAATGGGAAGAGGTTTCATGACTCCTCAATGATGTTGTCTTCTAGTTTTCACCTTTTGAAAAACCATACATCTTGACACATAATTAGTAATATCCCTCTTCATGTTGTCCCATCAAAAATGATCCTTCAAATATCTATACATCTTATTGCTACTAGGGTGTATAGAGAAATTGGATCTATGAGAATCATACAATAGTTCCCTTTTTAGATCAGGTATATTGGGAACAAAAATCTCTTCCCAAATTTCAAAATTACATCCCCATATATGATTTCAATCAATATCCCATCATTAACAGCTATAATTTTCTTTTTAAACTACTCATCATCAGTCTGAGAACTTTTTATCCTTTCTAGTAAAGATGGTTTGGAAACCATTTGAAAAAAGTATTGATTTTTCACCTTTATTATTCCCATGTCCATATTTACAAGATCCAAGTATATAAGATCCTTTTCAACTCTCATCTTGTTCAGAACTCCATGATCCTTTCTGCTTAAAGCATCTTCCACCTTATTTTCCTTCCCAGGGTGGTAGTTTATAGTGCAATCATAATCATTGAGAATTTTCATGCCATCGTCTTTGCCTCCTATTAAGTTCTTTTTGTGAGAAAATATACTTCAAACACTTTTTATCAGAATATATCTCACATTTTTCACCATAGAGATACATTCTTCATAACTTTAGATAAAATATTTTAGATTCTAATTCAAGACCATGAGTGGGATACTATTTTTCAAGAATTTTTAGCTGTCGTGATGCAATGGAATAAACATATCATTATATGTAAGGACACAACCAATTCCATTATTTGAAGCATCACTATAAATAAAAAACCCATCATTCACTGATGGTTGAGTAAATATTGGAGAATTTTCTAATCTTCTCTACATTTCTTCAAAACATTATTCACACACTTTTTTTAAACAAATTTAAACCCGTTACGTGCATTCTTGGTTGATGGGTTAGCCAATCGGGAAAAATTAGGGGCAAAATGCCGATAATAACCTACTAAACCAATAAAAATGTGTACCTCCGTTATACTCGGCAGTGTTGTCCATTATTGGATTACTATTTTCTTAGAAGAATTAAAAGATATTACATCCTTAGAGAAAATATGTCCAAGAAATGAAATCTCATGAAGACAGAATTCGCACTTGGAAAACATCCTCTATAATTCATTTCATCTAAGAGGATTCATAATAGTGCACATGTTATTTTCATGATCTTCATAATATTTTGAGTAAACCAATATATTATCAATAAATACTATGAAACCTTCATCACGATATTCCTTAAAAACTCTATTCATTAGATATATGAAAGAATAGGGTTCATTAGTTAGTCGAAAATTCATTACTATAAACTCATAATTCCCATACATGGTATGAAATTCTATCTTTGGAATGTCTCCCTCCTTCACACACAACTGATGATATCTAGATAAGAATTCAATCTTTGAAAAATATTGATCTCTATAAATTTGATTGAATATTTAATCAATGATACATAGGGGATATTTGTTCTTTATTGGAATTGCATTGATTTCCCAGTAGTCAATGCACAACCTCATAGATTCGTCTTTCTTCTTAACAAAAAGAACATTGGCACCCCATAGAGAAACAATAGGGTGAATAAATCCTTTATCACTCAACTCCTCTAGTTGTTTCTTTAGTTCCACTAATTCCAAAGTGTCCATTCTATAAGGTTTATTTAATAAGGAAATTGAACAAGGAATTAAATCAATGGAAAACTCGATTTCTTGTTCTAGAGGTTGTCCAGGTAAATCCTCTAGAAACACATCAAAATAATCATGCACAATAGGTAAAAACTCTATTTGAACATTCTTTTCCTCACCCATATTTTTTTCATTCTCTTCCTCCCCAATAATTGAATTTTGTAGAGCTAATAGGGGTGGATCTAGATAAGAATTAGATGGGGACGTTTCTACTTTAAAGATAAGGTATTCTTTATCATCATCATAAAAAATTGTAACCTCCATATTCTTATAATAAATTTTCACATCTTGGTCTGAAATCCAATCCATAAATAGGATTATATCAAATTAAATCATGGGTATAACAATGAGATCATAAGATAAAGCATGAATATATGTCGTAATGGGAACTTATTTCCAATACTTTGTTGCCATGATATGTCCCTTAAGAGTTTTAACTGACAACTCCCATGTTAAATAAAATTTAAAATATCTAATCATCATAGAAAAATGGGAATATATGAAATAATATGATGATCGAGAATAAAATAAATCATTGGTTAAATTTTTGGAAACCATTAAATTATCTGCCACCATGTCATTCAGAGCATCAACCTCAGCAGTAGTGATTGCATAAGCTTGGCCTTGCTCACATAACAATTTATGATGTTGGTTTCCTCGGAGCATAGGAAATTAATTTGCATAAATCTCTATTTTTCTACAACTATAGCATTCAACATTGAGATCCTCTTCTTTCCCGTACAATCACGAGCTTGGTGTCCTTTTTCACCACAACTGTAACATACTCTCGTTCGCTTCAGCCAAGTACTGGGGTGTTTCTTCCCACATTTACTATAGGATGGAAATTCAACTTTTCCGTTCTTCCCCTTTTTTCCATTTCTAGATTGTTCAGTAGATATATTCTTCTATATCTTTACATTAAATTCTAATGAAACAGAATCCATTCTTTGTGTTGATGGCACATGAGACAATATCTTCATACGATGAGAAGGATTGTGAAATTATTTCTCAAAGGAGAAATGGTTTTAACCCATAAAATAATTTATCTAAATTACTCCTTGGGTTACGTATATTATATGATGCATGCATTGATAACCTTGTAATGTTATACTCATAATTTGTGACATTATCATCCTCCTTTTTCCACAGACTCAGAAATTGCTTTTCTATATCTTCTTGATGGTCATGAGGAATGTATTTTTCTATGAAAGGATTATTAAAATCCATCCATTCCATATTTGAAACTTCTTCACCCACCTTTGTGACTTTAATTAATTACCACCATTGATCTGCATCTCTTGTGAGGCAATTAACTGCCCTAGAAAATTTTTCCTTTCGCTACTCCCCAAAGCATGAAATATTTTCTCTAATGAACTTATCTATTGATCAGCTACAAATGTATTTGTAGTCCCATTGAATGTTGGTGGTTTTTTTCTCATGAAGCGGTCTAACATTGATCCTACACGTTGTAGATCACGGTGCTCTACATGGGTAAGGTCATTATTCATAACCTAAGTGAGTTGTCCCAGTATGGTTATAAGTTGTTCAGCACCAGTTGCATCACTAGATCCACTATAATTATCTTGATTAGTATAAAAATCCCTACAAGGATTATGTGCATTGATACGGTTTCCATTCCTTCAATTAGGCACCATTTCTAAACAATGGAATATAATATATTATATTATGAATCACAATACATAATTCCAAACTTGTAAAACACATAACATAAATTGAACAGTTTATGGATATAATCCATAATCATAAAAATATTTTCTTTATGGAAATATATACTCATAAATCCGTCATAATGGTTTTCAAATAAAATGTGATTTATCCTAAGCATTTCACCCGGGAGTGTCATAACCAACAGTGCAGCAAGGCCCATTGTTGTGTACTAGGATACCCTAGGTCTAGCCTAAAACACCTTTTTGGAGTTTTAACTCCTAGGTACATCTGTGCTGGAGCCGCCTCTACCTGCAATTATTCGGAAATGGATGTAATTCTTAGAAAATACACAAAATATCCACATTACCAAAATCATAAGATGTTCTTCTATACTAATCCTCAAAGTCTATATTAGGGTAATGTGCTCCAATCAATGTTTTTCTAAATCAAGTTTCGATGGTTTGTACCAAAATTCCTTTAATACCAATTGTAACGCCTTGACCCTAGTTACCTAGAGTCAGTTAATTATTATATAATATTGGCATGAGCACAAGGGATCAAATCCTGAATGCATGATTAGTTTAGTATCCTTGGAAGTACTAGATAAATACATAAAGTTTACATTACATTATGAAAGGAAAAGCCACAAAATTGTTTCCCCATTGAAAAAACTCATTTCCCTTAGCCTAATCCTATATTTTAATCATAATATAATTCCTCACAAGTTCGTAAAAATAAAACATAAGAAATTGGTGAGATCAGATGCCCAGTAAGGATAAAAATCTAGCAAAAACTATTATAAATAATAATTAACAACTAAGGAAATGTAAAATACTAAAACATAATCCTTTTAAACATAAAAATATGTATAATAGTGAAAATATAAATAAAATAATTCCATTAACATATTCAAATGGATATTCTACTAGTCGAATAATCACATGCATTATCAATAGACAATTTCATATGGATTGAACACTTAATGTTGGACATTATAACCACATAGTCAAGGCCTCGTGCCAAGAATACAAATAAGATTTGGTCAAGGCCTTATTCCAAGATAATTATAAGGCCCCACCCTTAAACCTTACATAAATCTTGAGTTATTACAAGATTACACATTGAGGATCTTTTCAGGTTTAGAGTTTTAGAGAATTAGATCATAAAACTTGCATTACATTCCACATATAAACAAAGTGGTTACATAAAGATAGTATACTTCATTCCCATCAATGGAAACATATTTAAAATAAAACATGGATTCTTTCTTGACACATCCTTGACACAATCATCTTATCATGTACCTTTCCCGTGACCTGTGAAAAACATTTCAAAAACATGGGATGAGCATAAAAACTCAGTATGGGTTATAAAAAAACATGGAAAGGAAAGATGAGTTCATATATACATAACAATGAAATCATACTTTACCCATAAAACATAGGGACTTTAACATACCTCATAAAATCATGAATAAATCATAGAAATCAAAAGACATAAAGGTAACTTGAGGCATTCATAACATTCTTACGTAGGGAGTAACCCTCTTGGTTACGTTTGGAATACCCATCACAGTATATTCCCTAAAATCTCTTCGGAGAAACCTTAACGTTTCACTCCTTCGCGTTACCCAATGCATTGGAGAGCTATAACGGGCTCACCCGCCCTTAGTTTATCACGGAACCACCCGTCTTCATAATAATGCCCAAGAACCATAACATAATCATATCACATAAAACATGCATAAAGGAAACATAAAATTTCCACCTTTAAATCACGAGATATCAATACAAAACATTGATATAAAAACATTATGAAAACCATTTTCAATACTAAAATAAAAGAAAAGTAAAACATGGTATTTATTTTTCTTTTAAAAAGAAGGTATGGCTTGTAGAGGAAGCCGAAACTCAAATAACGGTTACGACGGCGGAGAAGTCGTTGTCGCCGCATACGTATGACAAAAACATTCCCTTTTGTCGTTTAGTAAACGCTTCGTATAAAAAATATTCCTTTTGAATAAACGTAAAAGTCAAAGGGGTTTATACACCGTATAAAAAAAGTTGTGTATAAAATAAAATATGTCTCAATGAAAGGAGATTGAGACGAGGTCCCATACCTCGTATCCGACTTGACCCGACCATTCTTTAATCTCCTAAATAATAAACTTGAGTTAATATCTACTTGCTTATGAATCTTTTTCAGGTTCATTATTCCTTTTATACCATGTTATGAACATCATGTAATCAGTTAAGTAAATAATGTTCATTTTGTCGGTATTTGGTTCTTAAGTCAAAAATAGACTTCTTACACTTACATGTTGTTAATTTGGTCAAAGGTTCATTATATCCAGAATGGTATTCATGATGTAGATATCCTATATGTCATATATATCCAGTACATACATGCATTTATAATATTACATAATCATTTAGAGGTAAGAAATGAAATGCACCGTTCATGGAGACGGTAAGTCGTACGTACGCATGAACGCTACTTTCATATCTATTTCGTATTTTATAGAATGGAATCATAATTATATAAAGTTATATTATAATTCTAGCATGATATCATATATAATATCATAGTTCCATCATTTATATGTCCCACATATGGTATTTAACAAATCAAATCACTTTGAGGGGGCGATAGTCCGCACTTCCTAAAATGAAGATATCGTGTTTACCCATAATGGAAACCATAAAGGTATGCCCAAAATGAAAAAAACAGAAGATTAAGGAAAACATAAACATATTATATATCATATATAAAAATAGTGACATCATAATGGCCACCTTTGAAGGTGTTAAATGAGTATTTAACAATCATCGTTTCGGGAGGCATAATTTCGCCATGCACGGAAACCGTATGTTCTTTAACCATTTGATGTAGTTGTGTGAGAGTGTAGCTCGAATAAATCTTATAACAACATCCTAGTATATTGAAGATACTGGTGTTGTTACAAAATAAGTAAATAAAAAGAGTTTAGGGGGGGTTGGAGAGGCAAAATAAAACAAATGAACATGAGAGAATGAATTACCTTTAAAAGTGTAACTCCTTTTGATTTGAGTCTAAAGGCTTCCTTTGAAAGGATTATGCCCAAAGGAAATCCTCTAGGATGAGGAGAGGGATGTGGAGAGAGTAAATGGGCAGGGGTTGGCCGAGCCAAAGGCTTGAGTAGTGTGTGAAATGAGGTAGAGGTGGGGGCCTTTTATAAGAGGAGAGGAGGGGCACTTTTGGAAAGTAAAGAAATATTACTTTATTTGAAAATGTGTTTCGGTTTCAAAAGGTCCCACATTGATATAATTCGTGGATAAGGTGATAAGGGTTAGAAATCCACTCATCCAATTGGTTTTGGCCATGTGTAGTTCATAGAGTTTACATTGTATTTCCATTTTATTTAAATCGTCAAATAATGATGTCATCGCTGCATCATTATTATGTAATATATAATTAAATTTATTTAATGCCTAAAAATTATAAAAAAATACTATGATATATGAAATCTTTTTACATTTCCAATGACTATTTATAATCAAAATTTGTACTTGTATAACCCCACTTAAAAATTGTTTTCGTAATGCATATTATGTTTGTGTCATTTTCCCTTTAACATTAAATAAAAAGTAATTTATGTCATTTCCCAACAAAAGTGGATACATGGGGTCCCCAAGTTGACCCATGGAATGTCATGGTCGGCCATGACACAACCAATGAGGTTGAGACATGTGTCTAGGTCATTTCATTTTATTAAAGTATTATTTATACCTTAAACTACCCTAATTACCACTAATCGTGATTAAGAGCTTAATAAGTTACTATTCACCAAAAAATTACTATAATCTCATTGAACCACATTTTACATACTAATGACAACCATGTATGTCGGATTTTCAAAATTCAATACACATTAGTGGTAAACTTTCATTTAACTGAAAAATCAGTTTGCTTGATTATCACTTAGTGGTTTCACTATTCATCAAAAATTGAAGTTTTTCAGAAAATTACCAAAAATTCACCCTAAGCTATATTTGATATTCCGAATTCAAAAATGAAGTCTATTTTACAAAATTCAAAACATATAGGTCACATTAATTAATTTAATAATTAATTCCCGCTGTCAGAGCAAATAGCGTGTTTTTATGAAATAATAAGTATCAAAAGATTGGCACCAGTTTAAGTCCCATTTCAAAGTGAAATTGACTCCAATGACCACCATTGGATTAAATGGTAAAAATATATTCATATTACACATTAAGAACAATTCAAAAGATAATCTAATCATATAAATAAATTAGATTAAAAATCAGTTTTGATGTAAAATGCAGTATGTTTCACTATTCATTTAAAAAATGAACATTGTCAGAAAAATACCAAAAATCCACACAAGGTAAATTTTGATGTCCCAATCATAAAGGATAAGTTTATTTTGACAAACATAGTTTATAAAATTGTCAAAATATAGATTCAAAAATGGTTTTCCATCAAAAGACAGTAAAACAATCTTTTAAGAATATTAGTGTATTCCATGCATAAGATTGTATTTATTTTCATTTTAATCCCCTATAACACTATCTTAATAATTAATAAACATAGATAAAAATATATATTATTCATTACTTACTTGGGATGTTACATCCTTCCCCCCTTTAGAAAATTGTGTCCCCGCAATTTATTTACCTATCGAATAAATGGGGGTACTTATCCCTCATTGCATTTTCAGATTCCCATGTTGCCTCTTCAATCATGTGGTTTTTCCCCAAAACCTTTACCTGGTGAATCACCTTATTCCGTAACACTTTCTCCCTGTGGTCAAGAATCTGGACCGGTTGTTCCTCATAAGATAGGTTCTCTTCCAGCTGAACTACCTCTGGACTCAAAACATGAGATGGATCTGGCATATACTTTCTCAACATCGAAACGTGAAAAACATTGTGTACCTGAGATAAACTCGGAGGTAAAGCCACTCGGTGTGCAACTGATCCAACTCTCTCCAGAATTTCGTATAGTTCAATGAACCTTGGACTCAACTTTCCTTTCTTACCAAATCTCATCACACTTTTCCAAGGAGAAACCTTGAGAAAAACATGATCACCTACCTCGAAAGATAGATCCTTCCTCCGGTTATCCGCATAACTCTTCTGCCTGCTCTGAGCTGTTCTCATGTGTTTCTGAATCAGCTGAACTTTTTCTGCCATCTCTTCTACCAATTCTGGTCCCATCAACTTCCTTTCACCCACTTCATCGCAAAAAGCTGGAGTTCGACACCGCTTCCCATATAATGCCTGAAATGGTGCCATCTGTATACTGGAATGAAAACTGTTATTATAAGAAAACTCAACCAAAGAAAGATGTTGGTCCCAACATCCCTGATAATCCATAGAACAAGCTCGTAGCATATCCTCCATTGTCTGAATTGTTCGTTTTAACTGCCCATCTGATTGAGGATGAAATGTTGTACTAAAATTTAATTCAGTACCCAACAACTTCTGAAGGCCTTTCCAAAAGTTAGAAGTAAACCTGGGATCACGATCCGATAAAATGGAGAGAGGAACTCCATGTAACCTGACTATCTCTTTAAGATACAGACGGGAAAGTTGATCAAGAGAGAAAGTATCTCGTATAGCAAGGAAATGAGCAGATTTGGTCAAGCGATCAACAATAACCCAGATTGCATTATTACCTCGAGATGTCTTCGGTAATCCCACAACAAAGTCCATGGATATATTCTCCCATTTCCACTCTGGCACTGGTAAAGGCTTAAGTATCCCTATCGGTAACTGCCGCTCTGCTTTAACCTGCTGACAAGTCAAACACTTCACAGTAAAATCAGCAATATCTCTTTTCATTCCATCCCACCAGTAATACTCCCGCAGATCTCTATACATCTTAGTACTGCCCGGATGAACTGAAAACGGAGAACTATGAGCTTCACATAACAAATCTCTCTTCAACTGTGAATCACAAGGCACACAGAATCTCTTCCCAAATCTCAAAACACAATCATTATCAATGTTGAATTCAGGCAACTTACCTTTCTGAACCAGCTCTACCTTTTTCTGCAACTCACTGTATTGCTTCTGTGCTTGCTTGATTCTATCTGATAGAGAAGATCTCACTGATATCTGAAACAAAACAGAAGGACTTCCTGCACCAACAACTTCTATTCCAAAGTTTATCAAATCCTTAACCAAAGGATCACGTTCCAAACGCAACATTGTTAATGAAGCATTACTTTTTCGACTCAAAGCATCAGCCACTTTATTTGCTTTTCCCGGATGGTAATGAATTGTACAATCATAATCCTTGATTAATTCCAGCCATCTCCTTTGTCTCATGTTTAACTCTTTCTGAGTGAATATATACTTTAAACTTTTGTGATCGGTATATATATTTCACACTTTACTCCATACAAATGATGCCCCCAAATTTTTAAAGCAAAAACAACAACAGCTAATTCCAAATCATGTGTAGGGTAATTTAACTCATGAGTTTTCAACTGTCGTGAAGCATAAGCAATTACCTGATCATTCTGCATTAGGACGCAACCAAGTCCTTTCAATGAAGCATCACTGTATATAACAAACTCACCATTCCTGGAAGGTAGTGCCAAAACTGGAGCATTCACCAATCTTCTTTTCAATTCCTGAAAACAATCATCACATTCTTTTGTCCAGATAAACTTAACACCCTTCCGAGTTAGCTTAGTCATTGGACTAGATAACCGTGAAAAATTTCTAACAAACCTTCGGTAATAGCCCGCCAAACCAAGGAAGCTACGAATCTCAGTTACATTTGTGGGTCTTGGCCATTCTTCCACAACTTTTGTTTTTGCAGGATCAACAGTTATTCCATCTTTAGAAACAATGTGACCAAGGAAAGAAATTTGTTGCAACCAAAACTCACACTTGCTGAATTTCCCATACAGTTTCTTTTCTTTTAAGGTTTGCAAGATAACCCTTAAATGTCTTTCATGCTCTTCTTTACTTTTAGAAAACACCAAAATATCACCAATGAAAACCACCACAAACTTACTCAATAACTCATGGAAAATTCTATTCATTAAGTCCATGAATACAGCAGGTGCATTAGTTAGCCCAAAAGGCATTACTACAAATTCATAATGGCCATATCTCGTACGGAACGCGGTCTTCGGAATATCTGCCTCCTTTACCTTCAGCTGATGGTACCCCGATCTCAGGTCAATCTTTGAAAAAAACTGAGCTCCCTGGAGCTGATCAAACAAATCATCGATATGAGGCAAAGGATATTTGTTCTTAACAGTGATATTATTCAAGGCTCTATAATCAATGCAAAGTCTCATAGAACCATCTTTCTTTTTAACAAATAAAACAGGAGCACCCCATGGTGATGTGCTAGGTCTAATGAAACCTTTCTCTAATAAATATTGCAATTGCTCCTTCAACTCTAAAAGTTCAATTTGTGCCATTCGATAAGGGGGTTTTGAAATTGGCTTAGCATCAGGAACTAAGTCAACAGTAAACTCAACTTCCCGATCTGGTATTATTCCAGGCAACTCATCAGGAAAAACATCAGGATACTCATTTCCCACTGGCACATCATTAATCTGAATAGTTCCTTTATTTTCAACGACGTGTGCAAGGTAACATTCATTTCCATCTTTTACAAGTTTCTCAGCCTCTTGATATGTTATCAAAAGTAAGGGTTCATTCTTGTAAACAAACTGAAAGTCTTTCTGAAAATAAACTTCTTTAGCTCTACAGTCAATCTTAGCATGGTAAATAGAGAGCCAATCCATACCCAGGATAACATCAAACTCTACTAGAGGTAGAACAATAAGGTTTGCAAGTAGGTTCGTTCCACAGATAAGGATAGGACGATTATTATAAATTCTTTTTGCCTCAACATTTACCCCAGGTGTTTTTACCAAAAGTTCAGGAGTCATTTCTTGAGATGGTATTCCCATTTTACTAGAAAAGGTTTCAAAGATGAAAGAATGTGTAGACCCCGAATCAAACAACACACTGGCATAATCTGAAAAAACAAACAAAGTACCTGATACAACTTCATTTGATGGCCCGACATCTGCTGAAGTAGTTTTAAAGGATTTCACCACCCCTTTCTGCTTGTAGTCTAACTGCTTCCCATCACTCAAGCTCCTTGTCGGACACTCGTTTGCATAGTGACCCATCTCATTGCACTTATAACACTTCACTAACTTTAAATCAAATTTGTTCTTACCTTCAGCTTGATCCTTTTCAGTGCAATCACGAGCCTTATGTCCCATCTTACCACATCGGTAGCACATTCCAGAATTCAAGAGACATTCCCCAGCATGCCTTTTTCCACATTTATCACAAACTGGAAACTTAGTTTTCTTACCATCAGACTTTTTTGAAGAATTCTTACCTTTCTCCTGCCACCTCAGTCTCTTCTTCTGCTGGTTGTTATAGAAAACTTGGTCATCGGCAAACTCCATTTCCACCTTCTCAGCACATCGAACAAGCTTTTCATAACTTTTGAACTCATGAGAAGATAATGCCCTTCGATACTTTGGATTTAATCCTGAGTAAAAACGATTTATTTTACATCAAGGTCTCGGATAAAATTTGGAGCATACCTTGCCAATCGAGTGAACCTTTCTTCATAGGCAGCCACTGAGTCTTCCTCTTGCCTCAATTCCAAGAATTTCTTTTCCATCCTAAGTCGAACAGCCATAGGAAAATACTTCTCAAGAAACATACCTTTGAATTCATCCCAGTCAAGAGCATCAATCTCATCGGCATCCCTGATATTTTTAACCATAGACCACCACTAATCTGCTTCACCCTCCAAACGGTAAATAGCAAGACTAACCTTTTGATTGTCTGAACACCCCATGACATCAAAAATCTTCTCCAGTGCTTTAATCCACCCTTCAGCTAGCACAGGGTCAGATGATCCTCTGAATGATGGTGGATGTTGCCTCATGAAATGTTCCACCACTGACATGTTCCTCTGCGGTTGTTCTGGCTGATCTCGTGCATGGATACCACTGCCATTTATCGCTTGAGTCAACTGCGCCATTACTACAACAAACTATTCAGTTCCAATTCCGACCATTTCTGCATGCTGATTTGGAAGGTTATTTCTTTCTGTATGCGTTCCTAGCACTGCTTCCCTGTTTCCTCTGCGGAAAACCATTCTGAACAAACATGTCTTAGATGAAGCAACATGGTAATCTTTAAATGCTATATCATTTCGAAAAAAAAATATTTTTGGATAATCATTTAATAGAATTATAACTCCTAAAGTTATCTAAACCGACCTTTGATACCAACTATAAGGCCCCAGCCTTAAACCTTACTTAAATCTTGAGTTATTATAAGATTACACATTGAGGATCTTTTCAGGTTTAGAGTTTTAGAGAATTAGATCATAAAACATTCATTACATTCCACATATAAACAAAGTGGTTACATAAAGATAGTTTTCTTCATTCCCATCAATGGAAACATATTTAAAATAAAACATGGATTCTTTCTTGACACATCCTTGACACAATTATCTTATCATGTACCTTTCCCGTGACCTGTGAAAAACATTTCAAAAACTTGGGATGAGCATAAAAACTCAGTATGGGTTATAAAAAAACATGGAAAGTAAAGATGAGTTCATATATACATAAGAATGAAATCATACTTTACCCATAAAACATAGGCACTTTAACATACCTCATAAAATCATGAATAAATCATAGAAATCAAAAGACATAAAGGTAACTTGAGGCATTCATAACATTCTTACGTAGGGAGTAACCCTCTTGGTTACGTTTGGAATACCCATCACAGTATATTCCCTAAAATCTCTTCGGAGAAACCTTAACGTTTCACTCCTTCGCATTACCCAATGCATTGGAGAGCTATAACGGGCTCTCCCGCCCTTAGTTTATCACGGAACCACCCATCTTCATAATAATGCCCAAGAACCATAACATAGTCATATCACATAAAACATGCATAAAGGAAACATAAAATTTCCACCTTTCAATCACGAGATATCAATACAACACATTGATATAAAAACATTATGAAAACCATTTTCAATACTAAATTAAAAGAAAAGTAAAACATGGTATTTATTTTTCTTTTAAAAAGAAGGTATGACTTGTAGAGGAAGCCGAAACTCAAATAACGGTTACGACGACGGAGAAGTCGTTGTCGCCGCATACGTACGACAAAAACATTCCCTTTTGTCGTTTAGTAAACGCTTCGTATAATAAAGATTCCTTTTGAATAAACGTAAAAGTCAAAGGGGTTTATACACTGTATAAAAGAAAGTTTTGTATAAAATAAAATATGCCTCAATGAAAGGAGATTGAGACGAGGTCTCATACCTCGTATCCGACTTGACCCGACCGTTCTTTAATCTCCTGAATAATAAACTTGAGTTAATCTCTACTTGCTTATGAATATTTTTCAGGTTCATTATTCCTTTTATACCATGTTATGAACATCATGTAATCAGTTAAGTTAATAATGTTCATTTTGTCGGTATTTGGTTCTTAAGTCAAAAATAGACTTCTTACACTTACATGGTGTTAATTTGGTCAAAGGTTCATTATATCCAGAATGGTATTCATGATGTAGATATCATATATGTCATATATATCCAGTACATACATGCATTTATAATATTACATAATCATTTAGAGGTAAGAAATGAAATGCACCGTTCATGGAGACGGGAAGTCGTACGTACGCATGAACGCTACTTTCATTTCTATTTCGTATTTTATAGAATGGAATCATAATTATATAAAGTTATATTATAATTCCAGTGTAATATAATATATAATATCATAGTTCCATCCTTTATATGTCCCACATATGCTATTTAACGAATCAAATCACTTTGAGGGGGCGGTAGTCCGCACTTCCTAAAATGAAGATATCGTGTTTACCCATAATGGATACCATAAAGGTATGCCCAAAATGATAAAAACAGAAGCTTAAGGAAAACATAAACATATTATATATCATATATAAAAATATTGACATCATAATGGCCACCTTTTAAGGTGTTAAATGAGTATTGAACAATCATCGTTTCGGGAGGCAGAATTTCGCCATCCACGGAAACTGTATGTTCTTTAACCATTTGATGTAGTTGTGTGAAAGTGTAGCTCGAATAAATCTTATAACAAAATCCTAGTATATTGAAGATACTGGTGTTGTTACAAAATAAGTAAATAAAAAGAGTTTAGGGGGGGTTGGAGAAGCAAAATAAAACAAATGAACATGAGAGAATGAATTACCATTAAAAGTGTAACTCCTTTTGATTTGAGTCTAAAGGCTTCCTTTGAAAGGATTCTGCCCAAAGGTAATCCTCTAGGATGAGGAGAGGGATGTGTAGAGAGTAAATGGGTAGGGGTTGGCCGAGCCAAAGGCTTTAGTAGTGTGTGAAATGAGGTAGAGGTGGGGGCCTTTTATAAGAGGAGAGGAGGGGCACTTTTGGAAAGTAATGAAATATTACTTTATTTGAAAATGTGTTTCGGTTTCAAAAGGTCCCAAATTGATATAATTCGTGTATAAGGTGATAAGGGTTCTAAATCCACTCATCCAATTGGTTTTGGCCATGTGTAGTTCATAGAGTTTACATTGTCTTTCCATTTTATTTAAATCGTCAAATAATGATGTCATCGCTGCATCATTATTATGTCATATATAATTAAATTTATTTAATGTCTAAAAATTATAAATAAATACTATGATATAGGAAATCTTTTTAGATTTCCAATTACTATTTATAATCAAAATTTGGACTTGTATAACCCCACTTAAAAATTGTTTTCGTAAAACATATTATGTTTGTGTCATTTTCCCTTTAACATTAAATAAAAAGTAATTTATGTCATTTCCCAACAAAAGTGGATCCATGGGGTCCCCAAGTTGACCCATGGCATGTCATGGTCTGCCATGACACAACCAATGAGGTTGGGACATGTTTCTAGGTCATTTCATTTTATTAAAGTATTATTTATACCTTAAACTACCCTAATTACCACTAATCGTGATTAAGAACTTAATAAGTTACTATTCACCAAAAAATTATTATAATCTCATTGAACCACATTTTAAATACTAATGACAACCATGTATGTCGGATTTTCAAAATTCAATACACATTAGTGGTAAACTTTCATTTAACTGAAAAATCAGTTTGCTTGATTATCACTTAGTGGTTTCACTATTCATCAAAAATTGAAGTTTTTCAGAAAATTACCAAAAATTCACCCTAAGCTATATTTGATATTCCGAATTCAAAAATGAAGTCTATTTTACAAAATTCAAAACATATAGGTCACATTAATTAATTTAATAATTAATTCCCGCTGTCAGAGCAAATAGCGTGTTTTTATGAAACAATAAGTATCAAAAGATTGACACCAGTTTAAGTCCAATTTCAAAGTGAAATTGACTCCAATGACCACCATTGGATCAAATGGTAAAAATATATTAATATTACACATTAAGACCAATTCAAAAGATAATCTAATAATATAAATAAATTAGATTAAAAAGCAGTTTTGATGTAAAATGTAGTATTTTTCACTATTCATTTAAAAAATGAACATTGTCAGAAAAATACCAAAAATTCACACAAGGTAAATTTTGATCTCCCAATCATAAAGGATAAGTTTATTTTGACAAACATAGTTTATAAAATTGTCAAAATATAGATTCAAAAATGGTTTTCCATCAAAAGACAGTAAAACAATCTTTTAAGAATATTAGTGTATTCCATGCATAAGATTGTATTTATTTTCATTTTAAGCCTCTATAACACTATTTTAATCATTAATAAACATAGATAAAAATATCTATTATTCATTACTTACTTGGGATGTTACAACAATAGTTTGTCTCATGAGACATAACGATGCATCGAGGAGATATAGCAGGCTCCACCCGTCACTTACACAGTCCAATGCATTCCTTATATGAAAATTTTGAAACATAAAATAAACATTCATATTAAAACAAGAATACGAAATGTAAATACATTATCCATAAACCATGAATAGTATAAAAATAACACATCCATAGTCAAACATATCACATAACCTTCAAAAAAATATGGATGATTTTTATCATAATAAATCAACTTCAAAAAAGTATAAAATCCATTAAAGAATGTAGGCATAGTTGAAATCAAAACTTTTTGAGAGAAATATATTTTTCTATTTAGAAATAATTTAAAACTAATATAATTAAGAATGAAAACATTTATTTTCAAAATATTCTTATATTATTGTAAGGGAAGCTTTGAAGACGTTATAACAACAGAAAATAGCCGCACCCGCCGTATAAGTTAAAAAAACATTCTCACCTTAATAAAGTACTTTGTCTGGAATATGGAAGAATTATTCCTTTCAAAACATATTATACAATGTCAAAAAAGGGTATAAATTACATTAACCCATATTATAGGAAATTGTAAAAATGTTTTTAAAAACATTTTTAAAAATAACGAATGTGGGAGATAAAGAAGTCCCAGTATATTCTTACGTATAATCAACCTTGGATAAATTATGAGATTACAAAATTAACCCTAACCTTGTACTTTTCGTTAGTCAACATTCTGTTAACATCTTATATTATAGTTAAAATATTGATATTAACAAATATTAGAACTATATAAATAAATATCATATCATATATGATCTTCTAATATTGCTCTGTTAATAATAATATTTCAATAGTATCATTGTTTTGGGTGTTAACTGATTCATTTTCCATTATATGTTTTGTTATGTAAGTACGGATTATTATGGATAAGATGTATTTGATTCATATCCATAATTATATTATGTTCTTAAACATTATTTTTAACCATAAAATGAAAATTATTCTTGAATGGTTATGGTGGGAAATGGATCTTATCGCGTTTGTGGAGACGGTAATCCGTACGTACGCATGAGCGATAATACAATTCTATTGATGGTGGAATCGTATGTAATTGGATGTTATATCATATATACATATTCATTTAATTGTTATATTTTTTATTTACCTCAATTATACATCATTATTATATCCATCCTAACAATGAAGTGTTGAATAAAAACTAAACCACGATGTGGTGATGGTAAGCCGTACGTACGTACATATAGTGACTTTCTAATTCATATGATAGATATTAAAATGAATATAGTTGTAACATATTTATAATAACATCAATTTATTTATAAGGTACTGGAGTTTTTATTTCGGTCTAGAAACAACAAAGAAAGAGGATGTGGAAGAATAAGATAACTTTTAATGAGATGATGAAATAATTACCATTTCTTCGGGTGATTCCTTTTGATTTTAATAAAATCGCTCTTTAGGTTGGGTTTCCGATAATAAGAAGGAATCTATGATGATGTGTAGAAATTTGGGAGGATATTTGTGTATGTTTTGGCAGATCCAAATGGATATGCAGGTGTGAGTTTGAGAGAAGGGGAAGTTCCCTTTAATAAGAGAGGTGAGGGGCACCTTAGGGAATGCTTGAAATACTATTTTATTATAAAATAATTTTCGGTTTATAATGGCTCTAAAATGATTAATTTCATGGAAAAGTCTGGTATGGGTCGAAATCATCTCAAAAAATATGTTTTAGAAAAGTTTGGGTCACCATACTAACCATATATTATAGATTTGACTCTTAGTTAAATAGTTTAACTTTTACCATGTATTCTGGTTTTATTATAATAAATGGTTAATAAAAATACTATAAAAAGACAAAAGAAACCCAAGTGGTTCATTATTGATATATATAACCTTACCTATGTCCATTGGCCGAACCTTGGATTTTTAGGTATATTATATCATTTAATAAAATATAATTTGTTTTAAAAACTTGTTTATGTAAATTTTGGCACTATTTAGTTTTTGATTTTTGTGAATGTGATAAAAACTTTACCACTTTGAGAAAAACTTATTTAATCAACCCTAACATGTCATATTAACATTAAAAATAATTTTAATACATTAAAAGGCTCTATTTAAATTTATTTTAATATTTATAATATCAATTATTTTAATCATTCATTAATTAGGTAATTACTGCAACATCGTTGTGTCATAAATAAATTCAATTATTTAATGTCTAAAAATGATAAATAAAATACCATTATGTATAAAAAAAATTATTTCTAAGGAATATTTATTTTTTAATTTATCTTATGTATAACTCCATACTAAAAATGGTTTAGTTATTAATATTTGAATTTAACACTTTTAAATGTTCATTAAATAAAATAATAATAATAAATGTCCTAATCAAATCAATGTTATTCAAAAATGTCATATTTTATTAATTAGGTTTAATTCGGTCAAATTACACTTTTCCAATAGAATTAGTACATGATTTAGGGTAATTATAATATCATATTGACCTTTATTTATCCAATTTACATTTAACTGTGGTAAATAAAAGTCAAATGTTACTATTCAAAAAAAATTATTTTCATCTTATCGAACTACATGTTACTTAATTATGTCAACTGTGTATCTCAGAGTTTTGAAATTCAATTCACATACGTAGTAAAATTATGTTTTATTCAAATTTTCAATGCGCCTTGAAGGTAGATAATTGACGGTAAAAAGTTCAAGAAAATTTTATACATCAAAACTTATTATAAAATGACTATAATGAATTAAATTGAACATATATAGGAATTATGTATCTGTTTGTAATTTAGTAAAATTTAATTAAAATAAATAATTTTTTTATAAAAACTCAGTTTTAAACAACAACGCAGTGTTTTTCACTATTCATCAAAAATTGAAATATTTTACGAAAATACGAAAAATTCACCCTAATATAATTTTGATATTCAGAATCCAAAAATGAAGTCCATTTTGAAAAATAAAATTTCAAGAAGTGGGTATTAGTATTCATAATGGCTATTTGATTGGTCATGGTGTGCTTGAACTCAAAGTGGTGTACAATGAAAGCTATTGCATTATTTAAATAGAAAGGTACCACGGATGCTTGGGGTGTAACATATACTATGTCAACCACATCATCTCATCATCCCATAGACATATCTAAATAGAAATAAAGTATTTTTTAAGAGCCAACATATCCCATAAATCATATATTATACCTCAAACCATCACAACTGATACATCCCAAACCTAAAACAATCCACAGGATAATTTATCAGAAGATACATGTGTGTAAAATAACCATAATCCATTACAACATTCTGGAAAATATGGGTAATGGTAACCATTATTCATACCAATACGTAATACATCTATTATAATAGAGTGGGGAAAAGTTTAGTTATCCAACCATTATATCACATCCTGGATGTTACCGAAAATACCATCTCAGATTCTATAAGGTGTCAGTCTCCCTACTAACATAGTTGGAGTAGAATATAAAATACAAAAATTTATAGGATATAATATTTCTCAAAACCACAATATATAAATTAACCTAGTCTTAGGATATTCTATTATTATCATCACTCAAACACCTGGATTACATAGTTTTGAAAAATAAAACCTATAAGCATGCAAGCATTCAAGGATCTTCATTAAATTAATTCATTCCTTTTAATAATTCGGATTACAATAATTAACTCATTATACATTAATTAAAATTATTCTATTCACATTTTATTTTGAATATTCTAACATCCATGCTCACTAGGAATAACCTATATGATTCCATGATCCCTCATGTTTATCAACAATTTCAATTCATTCATGCACCAAACCCATGCGTTAACTATTTAATAAACATTATAATTTCATAATTATAGGAACTCTATGAAATATCCTAAGTTACCCTAAAATGGATAAATTAACAATACCTGACCAACTACCTGAAGAATTGGAGAAATGAATGATGTTAAATTAGAAACATAACCCTCTTGATTATAAAGAAAAAAATATCTATCTTCCATACAATCATTTAGTGCAATAATGTTAAATATTATCATCATCTCATTCCATCAGTCATGGAACTATCCCCAACACCACCATGAATATCCCATATCATCCCACCATTATAGGCTTCAACTTCTTCAATAATCCCTAGCCTCACTAGACATATATCACCAACCCTAATACATTAAATGATCTCATCATATTTCGTTGAATGACATATATCTGTAGCAAACATTGAAAAAATTTAACAAAAAATTGATTCTACAAGGAATCTAACCTTCCTATGAACATAGAATCACTTGGTCCCATAAATTTATATTTATAAAAATAGTTTTTATTCACTATCATTGATTAACTGATTCACATAATATTGGTTACAACCCCACATAGTCAATGGAATCAACTATCAAAAGGTATAAATTATTTGAACATTATTTATTTTTTATCTCAGTGTAATTTAACAATAAAGAATAAAATTTCATTCATCAAGACATTAATCACATAGAAAAACAATAACATGCATCTTAATTTTCTTTATCCAATTCCATTAACATTTATAAAAAATTCATTAAACATTAATTAAGAAATAATTTTAGTTCCATCAATATTTTAGAAGGACAGTTCATAAAACATGAATATTTAATTCTTTAGTCATCCAATATTGTCGACATTGTGTTATGAAAAAAATTTCATATTTTTTTTTAAATTATGAATATTTATATATTGTATAATATATTGAAAAAGTGAAAGATGTTATCATGGTGGAGAAAAAATGAAATATATAAATCCCAAAAACTATTTCATCCATTATTCTATTTTAAAATTATTATATTTATTTCAATAGTCAACCATCAGATTAAAGCATGATAAAATTAAAATATCATAAGAAATAATAAAATAGGCATGGAATCCCCTACCTGGTATTTTCCACTAGGTAAAATTGTTTACATAAATAATAGAGGATTGAGAAGGGTTTTCAATTCCTTTAAATTATAATGGAAGAGTTATGAAAACCCCACTATTTCTCATTTACTCAACTACAAGGTATTAGGTTTATCCCTATTCGTGAAAAATTAATGATATTAAAGTAACAAGTGATCAAGTATTTTAAAATAATAAAAACACATATTTTTAAATTACATTTTTGAAATAGCAATTTATTTCTCCCAAAGATTTTTTTAAATCAAAAAAAATTATTATATATCAATCCAAATATTCCCAAAAGGAGTTTTATATTATCAAAAGAGTAAAAAAATATTTATATGGTTTTAGTATTTATGTTCGCTGAAAAACTAAGAATGGTGGATTGTAGACTGACTAGGGGGAACCCATGAAAACATTGTAAAAATGATCCCCCTATATTGGTTATGGGGTCTAGGTAAGGCTAACTGGTTTTACCCTTCTGTAGTGCTTTTTAATGGCTCATGTAAGAGTTAATCCATATTAACCTTTGGTAAATATTAAAAATTCATCCTTTTCTTTACATATGATAGGTGGTATTCTTATGTGTAACTTGATTTACCCTTACAAATTATTATGGAGGGGCTCATATAAGGGTGGCTCTAGCTTACCATTTTATATGATATGACAATTTCACCTTCCACTTTTATACGATATGTTCTCTATATTGGGTAACATATTTTACACTTACAAAGACTATTGATGGAATTATATATTGAAATATTGATCATACCCATACAAGCACATTGAAAATTTCACCTTACCCTTATATAAGGTACACAATCTATATAAGGGTACCTTTTTTACCCTTGTGTATTTCAATTCAAAGATTCACATAAGAGTATCTCAACCTATCCTTACACAAACTTTATAAAATTAGGCAAACACTTACGTATATATTCGGTCCTGTGTAAGGGTATATTTTTCCTCAAAACATTAAATTGTCCACAAGACGAACATATTAATTAATGGAATATGAGTTTCTATGAAACATAAAAATTACAACTTTCATTCCAGTTTATTTTATAAATACTTTAAAACAGTAAAAAAACTCCATAAAAGACTCCAAAAACATTAATCAGTTATTCATTCCAAATAAATATTTAATTGATTGTTCTATATAGAAACCCAAACCTCAAAACCATGAAGAAAACCCGTTTATAGAAAAAGAAAATTCCATTGGAAAATATAGAAATTTTGATTAGATATATATCAAAAAATTATCACCATTGAGAATTAAAACCAAAAAATAAGAGAAGGAAATAAATAATAATAATTCAAATAACCACCATACGAGATACTTTTCATGAATCTAAATATCTTAGAATCAACACCACTTCACTAAGAAGAACATTTACAAATCTATGAAACATAAAAAATTATCTCCTAGATATTATCATGGGGGAGATACCCAGAAAATAATTTCATGATAATTGAAATTCATTAAGGAAGAGAAAACCACCAAATAATTAAGATATTTGTCCAATACCACAAATTTAATATCACTACAAGATAATATATAATCATCAAACATCCCATGAAACGGGTAACATATCTGCGACACATATTCACATGTACTCTTTCCCACACCATTATGATGCAAAATGAAATAGAACAATTAAATAACACATTCATGAAAAACCTTGTATTATTATTTCTAGATCATCATAAGACTCTCCTCAAAGTTAACATCGTCATTAAAAATGATATAACCCCAATCCATGATGTGAGATTCATCACAAAGACAAAGAAAAATATATAAAACACTGAAGACATAGTATGTCTATCTCATTTATGGGGTGAAGTTTTATGTAATATATCACTTATAAAACATAAGAAAAATTCTAGAATAGTCCAAATCTAGTGAGAAATATTACCTCCATAACCAGAGATTCACTGTCCACATTGAGGAGTAACCTTCAAAAACATACGATCTCTAATTTCAAACAATAGTGTTCTCATACGTTTATCATCACTTATCATATAATGATCATACACTCCATTAATCATATTATGAGTAGCCTAATGCATATTTTTAAAGTTGTGCACTACTTCTAGACTTAGACATAGTAATTATCTCACACATTTTAGTATAATGGGGAAGGTAAAAGTTAGACATAAAAATATTTAAATAGCACCATACTAACAAGGTAGTTAAAAATATTATTATATGAATAGAGTACCAATGGAATTTTTCTGATCCACAAAACCTCCAAAATCATATACATAAGAATTCATCATTTCCATAAAATTCAAGATATTATGTTTAGTATGATCATACCTATCTGGATAGAATGTAGTGAGAACGAAAAACTGAGCAATAAAGGTATTCTATTGACCTTTCCCCACCCTTAATGTAAAACAAGTATTGTGATCAAATACATTCATCTAGGGGAATCTATAGAGGCTAACCACCTACTCTAGGTGCTTCCATGAAAAGTCAACCATTGATATCAACTACTTGATTGTTATTAGGTGATCTAATTTTGTTAAAAAGACCACTATCCCTGATATATAATTTTATCATCCATGAGATGACAGTAAACCAATGAATATGTCCATAAATATACTGTCCCTATTAAAATAAGGAACATACAATTACATGAAAAAAATAATGAGAACATAGTACAAAACTATCATTTTCTATAATAATAAACATTTAGTAATTAAATATATAACAAATCACTTCAACCGAAGGAATAATAACTAACATCTCAAAGCTCTGTATATATTTTTATGATAGGTTTTATCACTATTGGTGATCTATTCAACTTGTGGAGAACTAAAAAAATCATCTCTAAAGTGAAAAAAAATCCTCCCCTAGTACAATATGCAATGTTATTTATCCTCATACTAACCATTTGGGTAATATCAAAGAAAAATTTTTTCTCTCTAGACCCCATCCTTGGAATCCCCTAACCATGAATCTTCCACCCACTTCACAAAAAATGACTACGATTTCATTTGAAAATAGAAACATCAATCACCAACCTCTCCCGTATTAATATTTTTCATTGAGATTTCTTCTATTAATCTTTTGGAATATCATGATTCACATATGATATCATTGTATGGATTCCTTCTCAGCATGATACCTACAATAGTACCCTTTTCTGTGGTATTTAAAATATTGATTTCATATTCTTTTTAAAATTATAATCACGAAATATATTTCATCATTATCTCACAGTGTTGGATAACACATATCAGGTTCATATGATTGGTAAAACTGAAAAAAAAATATACTCACTACTGTGGTAATATCACCACAAACTCTAGGAACACACAATGGTATCCAACTAAAGATCATGGGAGAAATAGTTACAGTCATTGGGAAATAAATTTCAATCTACATATAAAATAAATTTCTCTATTATTTTAGAATATCAGAAAATCCATGATGGAAAGCATCATAGAAACACATTAAATGAAAACCATATTCACGAAAAATAAAAGTATGAGTAGTAACAAAAATTATGTTTATATATTAGAATGATTATTATAGTAGGTTAATCGAAAATAATGTGTGATCCTTTCGATTCAATTTTTTCTAAGGAGATGGAATCAGAGAAAAATCAGGAAAAACCACATGTAATTGGATGAAAGACTATATAAAGATTGACCCTCTTCAATTTAATGGGGACTTCATAAGAAATGACTCTCTTATTCTTCAAAGGATCCATATCCATAACAAGCATGGATAAGACATGCCCCAGGAAATGAACTTTAATATCCCAAAAATAATTCTTTGATAGTTTCCAAACCATCATCATATGAAGAAAAAAACCAAAAATGGCACATTGATTCCCTATATGACCCTCTTTATATTTAATGTACACAAGGATATCATCAGAAAAAACACCATGAACTGATCCCAGAACACTCTGAGAACAATATTCATCGAACCCATGACAATAGCTAGATCATCTATGACATATAACAATATCAGAATGAACTCGTAATTCGCATTAAAACATCAAATATAAATCTTCAAGATATTTTCATATTTCACATATATTTTATTTTACCCTAATCAGGGAACAAACCTCAATAATAAACTAGTTAAATTGATTTTATTTAATAAATCATTAATCCACATAATAGGATAACAGTTCCTCATTATCAAGTAATTTATAAATAATAATCTATATAGAGATGTAAATTATCAATAGACTTATTTATGAAAAAATTGGTGCACCCATAGGAGACACGATTAGATGAAAAAAGGCACACTGTAACTTATAATCTATCTATACCCACAACTATCACAACATAAAAGGTGTCATTCTATATTGATATGCCGATATATAAGATTTGTTCAGGTATAGCCTTATTCCAAAATTTGATTTCTCGTTGAGGGAGTAATGCATAACTACTTCATGTAATACATTATGTTACTCTTCCACAACCCCTTAAAATAATAAATCAAACTCTATTGAAATCTATATCATAATTGATATCAGGTGTTATAATGATGGAATACTCTTCCTTTCCATCTAAGGGTCTCACACATTAATAAACAAAACATTCCCTTCATCAGCATCATATAACAAAATATTTCTCGTGAGGAAATCCTAATTTTCCTACACAAAAAATAGTTATTCTATGATTATAATGATTCCATATAGCTATATCTATATACATATAATGTCTCCCCAAGGGTGTTTCAACCCCATCACAAGCTCAAAGTCTCTACATACCTTATACTAATAAACTTTACCTCCAATTAATATATTTAACTCCAAGGTAATTGGATGACCATCTACCTCAATTTTTAATGAACAGACTAGGGTATGTGGTATATAGGAATTTGTAGCTCCTAAATTTATAAAAGGATTCAACCAAGTAGAAATCCAGTAAAGGGTACCAATAACATTGTCTCGAATGCTTACCGCAAGAAACTCCCAATCATGAAATTGGTCATGACCATCTTTATAGACTCTATAACCATATTAAAGACCATCTATATAGTCATGATATACTCTATAAGAACAAGAATTTTCTTGTATATTTACACTATATGCATCATATTCTCTCTAATGATCCCATGCTGGGGTACCCAACTATTACTACCTCAATAGAGAAACATGATGTGGATCTCATACTACACGATTCTTTATCATAATATTTTGGCATTATCACCACTAATAAACTCCACCTCCACATGAAAAAATGTGTTTGATCTATTGGTATACTCTGGAGACACAACACCTCTATAGTAATGAGATGATGAGGTTTGTGACCAACACCCATGTATCTGAAATATGCTATGTTTAGGAAATAAGGAACCTCATACCACATCTATTCTTTGTGAGAAATCTTGACGAATCCCCTCTCATGATGAAAAAGACTAAGCAAATTCACCCTAAATGACCTCATCTCTCACCATCATGTAGTGATACTTTCAAAGCCTAAATTGGGGGCCCTTACATTGGATATCTAGATATAAATCCCCTATGAAATGACTCACCTAAGCATCCTCATCTTGAAACATGATTGATGAATAACAGAGAGGGGTCTAGAAATAGATCCCAAACTCCAAGATGTTGGAACACACTTGTATGAGGTTGAGTATCTATTGGAGACTTCACACCTTCACAATTAATGAATTAAATGTTACTATGAACTATTCATAGTACTCCTCCTATGAGACTCCAACTACTCTTTATCCATGAGGAATAAAATTCACCATTAACACACTACTTCATTAAAAAAAATTTCTACCAACCAAACCTAATGATCCTTATAAGATCGAATGAAAATAATTTCTATATCCAACTTCTCAAACAATTCACATGTCAATATGTATAAAATGAAGACCTTATGCTTTTTCGGACTCTAGTACTAGACCCTAATCTATGTCAATCCTCCACCACATTTTCATTTACATCCTCAGTGTGAATTTCATTAGGATATTGACCTATAATCATGCCATAAAAAGATAAAATTTTTATGGAATCCTAAACAAGGAGTGTGGAATATATTTTATTATTTATTTATTAATTTATTTATTTATTTAACGAATTTTTAATGTAATTAGAAGGTTTACCAATTTAGATCACATGCCAATGAAGAATGATGTATTCATTACTTCTGCCTCTTTTATCTAACCAACATCACTTCAATTATTTTGCATAGAAAACATAATGTCCAATGAATCAAATTATTGGGGATTGTAAATACCCATGTATCATCTAGTATCTATTATTTACATTTCCTAATAAAATATGTTGAAAACAATTTCCCCCAAAACCAATGTTTTCCTAATATGTGTCTTCCTCCAAACGCAATCATATCCCCTGACATGCCTTTGATATCGGTCTATTATGACACCATACGCCCAAAGGAACCCTTATAGGACGACAATGAGTGAAAGCATATAATGAATCTTTATGCGCACCTCAAATATTTCATGTGTTGGAAACAATAATTTAATGCATATTCTACACACATAGGGGAGGTTTTACCATCTAAGATATGATATTTGAGAGATAAGATCGAAAAACCAGAAAATCCATCTCATCCTAAAGAGTAAAATATACCATGTAAAATCATATATTGTAATATAAAACTAATAAAAGTAAAAATAATACCATAAATAACAAAAATAAACATTGTAGTGACACTAAACTTTATATATATCTTGTACAACCTCTATGAGCTACTAACATGCAGCCTGATCAACAACCTTCCCCTGTTGATCTAAATAAATAGTCCATATAAATGTCGAGTGAAAATTATATATATACATAGAAGGATCATCCCTATGTCCTCTCATGGAAAATAATTAAAATTAATATTAAATCCTAGTGAAAAATTAAAGATAACATGTCACCTTAAAAGATTTTCAATGTTACTATCCTCATTAGGGATACCTCATACTATGTATCAATTATAAGTGATCATATATGATATTATTCAAAATATTTACCCCACAATAACTTCCCCACTAGTTTTTTCTCTACCCTATCATCACACATCTCAATACATCTCTCTTTAAAGGGTGGTTCACTCTAAAAAAGCTATGTTAATATAGTAATCCATCTCTAATATACTTGTGATAACGTATCATAAAACATACATTATGAATCACAACATCTCATCATATAATCCACAACTATAAATAGTAACTGAGTAGTTTATGGGATCCACCATACCCTTTATGTCATGTATAATCCCTCAAGGAATCAAAAATCATACACATCATACCTAAAATAATCCATATAACACAATATATCGTGATACATGTCTGTTAAACAAACCAAATCCATTACATCCCACTACACACATATACGAGGAATGGTAACCACTATAAATACCATTATAAAGTACTGTAAAGAGGTGATTGAGGATCTAGAGGGTTAGTCATCAATATTTCCCTTGAAAACCTTATTGTTGGAGAAAACACCCTACCAGAGTCCACTTGGTTTCAGTCTCCCTACCGACATGGGTAGGGTAGCATATAAAAACACAAAACAAATATAATATTGATCACAACCACACTATATTCATTCAGCTAGTCATAGGCTCAAATATAAAAATTATCTCTTAGAGATGTTTCCATCACTACTATGAACATGATATACTATAAGAATACAAAAAATCAATGACCTTCAATTTATTAATTATTTCCTATAAACATTTTAATTTATTTTGATTAAATCAATATACATGAAATATAATAATCATCATTTCATTAAAATTTAAGAAGTATAATTTTATTTATCAATAATTTAATCATTTTCAATAACATGCCCTAACTAATTCACGTTCATTCATTAATTAAATTAAAATATAAAAATAATAATAATAATTGAACATATATTATGTGTCTAATTGATTTCAATTAAAATATAAGAATAAAATTATATAAAAACACAACTATTATTATTTTTCTTCCACAATTTCGATATTTTGGTTATTTATCCATTTTTATCAAATTAATAATGTTAATCAATGAAAAAATATATAGATATCGCAATATCTAGATATAACAAGAGGAATGTTTCATTCGCGATGGAAATGGAAATATGGTCTTTAAAATATATTAACAATTTATTCAATTAATTAAGTTTAATATTGTTATGGTTAATTCCATATCAATCCAAATGATTAGTGAAAATTATCTTTAAATTTTGACATAAAATAATATGAGAATTAGTTAATTTTAAAATCTCTTTTTCCCCCAAAGAAAAAATTTTATATTAGGAAATAAGCGTTAAAATATTATTTTTTTCCTAGAAATTGCAATAGAAAGGTTCTGAATAACTTTTTAATCTTGTTGACCCAAATAGATGGTCATGGGGGAATCCAGATTATAGAAAAATATGGAAAAAATGGATAATTTTTTGGGTATTTTAAAATAATGGGAACATGAATTCAATAAATATAGTGATGAAATCCACCTTTAATTCCCACATTCATTTTTTAAATATTATAACTTAATTGGAGATCAAATCAAATCATAAAAAAGGAATTATAATTTTTTCAATGATTAAAAATTAATATAAATTCATGGTTTTAGGATTTCAGATCATTTAAAATGGATCATATGGGGTTATAGGATCCTAAACAAGATAACAACCAAGAAAATAGGGAAAATATTCAACCCCTTCATTTTAAATTGGGAATTTGGAAGGGAAACATGTTTTATAATTACATAATATGTTATAATGGCTCATTTAAGGGTAACAATTTCTTATACTTATGAATCCATTGAAAATTCACCCTTACACAAATGAAGTTACATGAACTTTGGTAGTGTAACTTATTTTACCAGCATTGTGTTCTATAGAAGGGAACATGTAAGTGTATGTATAAATTTACCTTATATAATATATTTAAATTTCACATAACCCTTATGCATAGTATGTAGAATATGTATCGGTAACTTGTTTTACCATTCTGAAATGTTATGGCAGGGCTCACATTCCGGTAGCATGAGATTACCCAAATACACACATTCAAAATTTCCTAATACCCATACACACGTTAGGATACCTTCATTATGGAAACTTTTTTTCCAATATACATATCTCTTCCATGGTTTACATAAGGGTTACTTGATCTTATCCATATTAAAGAATTATAAAAACATCATTACCCTTATGTGTGGAGTAACTCCTCCATAAGGGTAATAGTTTCCTTAGAAATAATAAATATTTCATTATAGCACACTTTTTAATTAATTTAAAAGTTTTTATATGGAACATAGAAATTATAATCCAATTTTCAAAAAAATTCAATATTTATTTTAATCCATTAAAAATCATATTGAATAATATTAAAAACAAAAAAAAATATTTTATCCAACCCTATATTTTTGAATAAAATTTATGAAATTTCACTAAAACCTCTAAGGAACTCAAAAAACCCTTGAAACGAAAATGGAAGGCTCAAGGAAAATATGAACCTTTAAAAGATACCTATTTTGATATATCCTACTATGTTAAATTATCAAAGTCTTATCATATTCATTCATTGGAATAAATATGAAACATAATATTTTTTTGGAGATGTATTGTCATAATCTTATCACATACTATTCCATTTATTTGTGTATAAAAATAATGATTTATTTTAGTATCAAATTAAAATTACAATAAATAAAAATGATACAATTATATTTATGTGAAACTCATTGCCCCACTCTAAAACTAGTTTTAGTAATGTAGCAAAAAAGCTAAACCATTTTTCAAATGTAGTCTGTACCTCCATATATACATGTATGATAAGATAATAGTAGTTCAAATATTTAAACTATAACATAAATTCAAATTTCAAAATATAACACATTATTTATATGAATAAAATATGGGAATTAAATAAATATATGATTAATTCATAAATTTCAACATGGGAAAAATTATATATGAATAATTCATAAATAAATTTAATTATAAACATATCATAATTTAGATAAAAATTATGGATGATATATAATCTAATTATAACATATAAAATGATATTTAATATATAATAATATAAAGTATCAAAACACCATTTTAAAAGATTAATTTATATTATAAATACGTCCATTAATTTATACATTTAATAAAAATAAATTATGAGAAATTATTAATTTTAATAGTACACACCTTTATAATTGGAAAAAAATTAATTAAGAAACACCTTATAAATTACTCATATAATTTATAAATTAAAATTCTATTTCAGAAATATAAGACATCTCATTTAATATTAAAATAGAATTTTAATTATAATTTGTTATATTATATAATATTTATTTACTAAATTTTTAAGAATAATGAATTAATTGATGATAAACTCTTTATAATTAATTACATTATAAACGCTATTAAAAAATCCCAGAAATAATTTTCATATAACTTATTCTCAATTTTTAAATAAGATATAAAACAATCATAATTTCATTTTAATAAAAAAACAATTATTAGTATATCCTTTTAAATAATATGCAATGAGTTGTGATAAGTGTAATCCAATGTTTTTTAAAATTTTAGTAGTCACACCTTTCTATATGTCTGTATTTATGAATTATTATTTACACCAGCATAAT
Source organism: Viscum album (assembly GCA_963277665.1). NCBI lineage: Eukaryota > Viridiplantae > Streptophyta > Magnoliopsida > Santalales > Viscaceae > Viscum > Viscum album. The sequence continues at coordinate 1,441,338,253 of OY728151.1, read as the reverse complement.
ATTTATTGATCTCCATATATATAGAGCACACTCCAAATCGATTTTTTTTGTATTTCATAATGCCACATTGAGGTTTAGTGGTAACCACAACTTCAAAAATAAAAAACATCACCCAACATCAAATGTAAAAATACTACACAACCTGAATAAAAATTCAAAATATTCACCCATATTCCAAATTCCACTACAAACATGAAATTCAAAAAATCCTCGATTCCTACACCGGCAAGATGCCTCGGGCTATGAGATCCCTAGTCATGAAATACCTTGATCCATGCACCATGGAACTGAAAGCAGTACATTGCCAGTGAGATTCTACCATCTGTCAATCGGTGGAAGATGACCATCCCTCAAACTATAACCAACACACAACATATGCATCAATAGAAGCAATTTCTTGCACCATATAGAGTCAAAGAACAATTATGTTGGATGAAGAAGTACTATTTAATATTCAATTAGTGAGAGAATCACTTCATATGATTAAATTCATATGATATGGTATATAATTAGGATTAATCCACATTGTATTTTCTAGTATACTTTAAAATATAATCCATGTATAATATAAACCGAAAACTATTTAGGACTAATTCAAACAATCCCATATCAAAATAAATAGGGATATGTGGGAAAATTAGGTAAGAAAGCCTGGACATATTCTTTACAAAGAGAAATAACAATATAATGACCTACTAAATCTCAAATTTATAGTAGTGATCACATATGAAACATTTCGATGTTTGATTCATGAACTAGGAAATGATATTTAATGATTACAGTCAATATCACATTTTGTCATATGATGCTCTCATTTTCAGATATTTTTCCGGTTAACAAACACTAAATCAATATTTTCTTATAATATCTTATATGATATGTTATGACCCAAAACCCTAAAAATATATTATAAATAATATTTAAATATATACATTATGTTATCAAAAATAATATTATAATTATCCAATTTAAAAAATTATTTTGATATTCAAAACACTTGGTAATGCTCTGCTATCACGATTGGGATTCAGAGGATCATAAAACACATACACAATGTAGTGGAAAAAATACATTAAAAATAATATATACAATGTTTTTAACTATATAAATATATATAAAATGTAGAGAATATTATTTTATATGTTATATAAGGAACCTCAAGAACATCATGCATTTTTTTTAAAATTGGGGTCGAAACCTCATTTTTTATTAAAGCAAAGAAAACACCTCTTTAACTGGGTAGAGGGAGACCCATACATATCTCGAAGGCCCAGTGGGAAGTCAGCCCATTACATGACCCGTAGGCCCATTTTTTTTCCCAAATCCCATTCCATGCTGCTACAGTACTACACAATACCTGCCACTGCTACAGTACTCTGTCGCCACTATAGTGCATACCTCCGCTACGGGGCCCGCTGTTGCAATAGTGCCTCCGCCGCTACAGTCTGCTATAGTGCCCTATGCCCAATGGGTTTTGAACCCCGATTTTTCATTTATAATTAAAGGGTGCTTACCACTAAGCCAAACCCCAACTACACAAGAACATCATGCATGTTTACAACATAATTTTAGATAAAAATTCAATGTATTATAGGTGTATCTGTTTATAAAATAGATACAAAATAATATTATTTCTGAACATATAAAACATTTCCCAAGAATATTCTCCTCATGAGGTAATCAAAACAGATATTCATACTTAATAACAATCATCGTAACCTAGGTAAATGAAAATATAAGAAAGGGTGAACTTAAATTCGGATTAAGAGTCAACATGGGAAATTAAAAACTGAGAAAAGAAGTAATAATATGATTAATATAAAGGTATTATAATATCATTATAAATTATCAAAATAATACATAATAATTCATATATAATAAATCAGGAATTCTGAAATGAGGATTTGGAAAATAAAAAGACATGATTCATAACATTATTAAAAAATAAATAATCAATCCTTGGACCTAAGAGTATATCATTGGAATAATAATATATCTTAATAGTTCAGTACAATCATAATTATATAAAATTATTATTTTTATGTTTCATATCCATGAACATCAATACCTGTTGGATTATATTCACTCCCCATATTGATTAAAATCTTGGGGAATAGAGTCATTTGATGGATTGAGTTCACTCCTCAATAATTTATATATTACATCCTGAGATGTAAAATTTTACCCATTGCATTATAAGTGTGTATAATTTTGGTTCCTCTCATCACATTATGAAAACCATATATATGTGTTCCATGATAACATAAAGAAATTTACATCTCCTTCATAGATTACTCAACCCATGAGAACGAAATGGCTTTCATTAAATCATTCTTAAACAATAGTCATTTAAAATCCATATAATTTACATAAGTAGTTTCAATAATCCACTTTTGTAATGAAGTATAATAATTAATAAATAATTTTATATGAATAACACCTTTATAACATTACAAAAACTTTCTTAGGAAAAATGAAATATATTTTTTCCTTTTGTGTGAAAAATCATTGAATAATGGAAACTGTTTTATCATTGAATTAAAATGTAAACATGGAATGTATTCTTAATAATGATGCTCATACGTAAAAATTAGAAATGGATATTAATATTAAATGTTAAATAAAATATTCATTTGAATTATTTGTAAAAAAAATATCAGAATAACTCATCCCTCAAACATATCAAGATAAGAAATTTTAAATTTTTAAAATAAGGTAATAGTTTTTAGAAAATAACCTTAATAATTAATTTATTATTTTACAATCACTTTCATTAATCCAAAAATTGAATATATATTTGATGGACAATGATATAGAACCAAAAAACAAAAAATATGAGATTGAATTCATGTATAATCAATCAATAAATTAATATGGGTTATAAAGATAAAAAAATTGTAAATACAACATGAAAAACACAATACATAACTAAAAGGGAATAAAACATATGGTTTTTTGGATATATAGAAAATTTAATTTCTATAATATAAATTAAATCATAAAAAATATAGATTAAAGGCGAGATTGAAGCATAAACCATTACAAAAAACTACTTCTTGGTCAGATGTACTCTATTATCCTATATGGTTAATTATAATTTATTTTACAATAATATAATTTTTAAATTTTCATATTTATTAGATTATATCATTCACATTTAATTTATTATAAAAAAATTATTAATAATTATTTTTAAAACATCAGTATTTTGTGGTTACCTCTTTAGGTTTGCATGCATTTTTCATATCAGTCACTTCAGTACCCGTACCATGGTCAATGATTCTATATCTCAACAATTTTATAGATATATTATATTTATCATTCTAATTGCACAATGTTTATAATGTTCAATAGGTTATCAATAACATATTTGAATTGATATAGTCCCCTTGTGTATTCCTTTTATTTTTAAAAATATACATTTAACATTTTTTTCAAAATTATTTTATACCTTTCTTGATTTATCTTTTAAGAATTAATTTTATTTAATAAATATAATATTTATTCATTAAATAAACTTTAATATCCATCTATGTAATTCAATCTTGAAAAATTAATTATGTCATTCATGGAGGAATTTATTGGACAATAACTTGACTGAAGTTCTAATTTTATAAGGAATGACATTTTACTATACTAATGATAATAATTTAATTATATTAGTATGGGTATAATATATTTGGATGTTGTAAAAGAATAAATTTACTTTATATAACTAGATTAATAAAATAACATATTCCTTGGATATCCTTCTTTTGACCTCTCATTAAGCCTTAATAGATTGGTATTTTGGTGAAAATAAAAACTCCAAGTCAGTAAAAAGTTGTTTGGGTAGGGTTTCTGGAATATTCTAGATGATCAAAAAGGATTTATGTGTTAGGATAAATGTGATGTTGAATGGAACCTTTTAACGTGATACTATAATTCATGTAAATAAATCTGTAATAATATAATTTAAATGTCACATTCAATGAAAAATAGATCCAAAATATCAAAATTTTTAATATAATATAATGGATGTCCAAATTAAACATAACAATTCGACTTATATTATGTTCTGTTTGGTATTTTATGACATATGCCTTAATCTAACACCACTAAAAAACATATTATCATTTACAATTTAGAAAATATTTTTCCATTGTAACTATTTTTTTACACAAAAATATCTCATAAAACTTATTAACGAATTAGAATTTAATGATTCCATATTTGTTTTATAAAAATGTATTATATTTATAATATTTTTAACAAATTATTTTCAATAATTATTCACAATAGATATAAAAATTGTTTTTTGGAAAAAATTGTATTTTTAAGCAGAAAAACATGTTTTTTCCCATTCCATTCCTAGAAATATCCACTAGATGCAAGTTGTTTTTTTTAAATTGAATATAATATCATTAAATTTAATTTCATTCTTTCTTTAATATATTTTATTATAATTAATTAAAAATAAAAAATAGATACGTATATAAAAGTGTACCATCAAAAGTCTCTTTTTTACCTTAAAATGGGTTTATCTTCATTTTTAAGAAAATGGTAATCATTGTACAAATTATAATTTATATTTTATCAAGTAAAAATAATAAATTCAAAATAATTAATACTTGAAATAATATAAACTAAATGTTAACAAAAAACAAATAAAATTTAAAAAAAAAATTGTAAAAATTGCATTTAATCAATGAATTATTATATTTTTATTCCTTATTAATACTTAATCATTCCATGTATGTAGTTACATAAATTAATTATTTATTACATTAATCTAATAAATAAATTGAATTAATTTTATTACATGAATGTATTAAATTTGAAAAAAATTAAATTTAACAAAACAATTCAAAAAAAATTTATAAATAATTATACTTTCTCATTTGATTAACACAACTTATTATTTCAAAAAATCATTTACTTAATCGATTTCATTTTACATTATAGTAATTTTTTTATTTAATATTTTGAGGAAAAAATATTAACTTATGCTTTCTATTGTGTGCATCATAGTTTTCCAAACATAGTGATTTTATTTTTGAGACAAATATGTATTTAAATCAGGGGGTATTATATTCTACCCCCTAAAAATAATTTATTAATATAAATTATGTTACACTAATTGAAAAAATAACGGTAAAATATCCTCATTATATACTCATGTTTCCATGTATCCTCATCAAACATATTGTTTTTTCATAATCCATAGACCATGTGGGTGTGTAAAGACCCCAACCCTAGTTTCCCAGAGTCGGTGTCTCACATTATTACATTGGCATGGATACATGATTTGAATCCCAAAGTACCAATCATTTTAGTAGTTTGGGAAACTATATTACATACATGAAACCCATTTTACATTTAGAAAGGAAATTAAAACTTAATAAATAATAAAATCAAATAAATTTCATCATTGAAAACTTATTCAAAGATCTAATCTTCATAACCTGGGGAAAGGAAAAAATAAGGGTGATCTCAAAAGCTTAGTAAGGGCAATGTACAATAGAATATATCATGAATAAATAAAAATAATCAACAGGAAATGTTATATAAATAAGAATAAATATTATTAATCAATAACATGAGCATAATATTGTAAGATTAATTGATGATCAAATTATACCATGTGAATAATCCAATGATCTTGGAAATTTACAATAGATAATACAAATAATTTATTAATCAGATCAAATAAAAATTATGATATAATTACTAATTTTAGAAGTTTGAACAATAATGATATATCCTCTAGATATTTTCTATCCAGATCAATCATATTTCTAGTTTATGTCGGTGGGTATATAGTCGTATGATTTGGCCAACTAATTCATCTCATGAGACTATCGATGCATTGAAGGGCTAGAATTAACCACTCACCAACCCATTTATTGCATTCCAATGTTTACCTCATTCATCGAATAATATATTTAATACATAAACACTGTTTTATATAAAAATTATCTATTTTCAGAAAAATGATATGGATTTAACATTATTTCTCCAGTTATTTAAATAATATTCCAAGATAAAATCATTTGTAAAATTGTATATGGTTTAGAAAATAATAAAACAAATTTTATATTTATTGAAATTGTAAATCATTAAAAAATGTAAATAAAATTAATATTATAAAATCTCTTTTCACATATAATCTAAACATGACATACTTAATGGAATAAAAGTCAACCCAATGAATGAAAATTGAGTTATGAAATCCCCTACCACATTGTAATAAGTCAAATCATATTCCTTAAAATCATAATAATAATAAAATGAAACACTAAATACCAATGACATAATTAGATTCACGATATGATATATCAATGGGTGATTAAAATACATAGAATAAATATGTCGTGAATAAGGAAGATATCTCATAAAAGTAAATGTCATACTACAGACACTTACCTCACGCTTACCTTTAGTTGTGTACTCTATCTTCATCTATAATGATTTAAATACTGTTATTAATTTATTCTTGAAGTATATTCATATTTATAATAAATTAATTTACCCTTTTATGTAATCTTTTCATCCATTCATTAATAATACTCACTATTTTCATTGCTTCAGGTGTTAACTGCTTTATTTTCATATTCATGTTTATTCTATAAGTAACAGTACATGTGTATAAGAACCAATTAAATTAACTAAAGATTTATATTAATGTAAAATATGTCATATTTATTATTTATTTAAATTTTTATAACCAATTGTTAGTAGTGAACATGTTAAATAAGTCACATTGCATCCAGGGGACGGTATGCCATGCATTTTAACAAGAGACAATATAAATCCATTATTGGGTGAAACGATAAGGATATAGATGAAATAGTAATTATAATTAACAAATATTATTTAATAATTTATCATTTATTTTTATAATTCCCATAATTATTACCATCTACGTAAAATGATAATGAAAAAACAAATACACTACATCATGGGAATGAAAAGTTGTACGTACGCAGAAGTTATGTATTTGTTTTAATTAGGATGGATACAAGGCAGAATATTACTGTCTTATAATCCTAATATGACCCAAGAACATATATGATACTATATTTATTAAATTATAGTATAAAAAATAAATTGTAATTAGACTATGAAATAAACTTGAATGATTTGGAATATAAGATTACCTCTTCTTTAGCATAATTTTTTTAAATAACTTCTTTATGGATCTAGGGTATGTATTTTTAAAGGATAATAACCTCAATAAATTAAATAATTATATATATAATGTAAATTATAAGATTTTGGTTGATCTATATGACACATAGTGGTGTTAATAATTGAGGGATGAGGTACCCTTTTATAACTAAAGTGAGGGGAATTTTCAGAAATCCTCAAAATATTGGAATATAATAAGACTATTCTATAGAAAATTTCCCAAAAGAGAATATAAGTGAGTAGGTAATGATATTTTATAAAATATATTATCTATTTGATTATTATTTAACATTTTACGATTTTAAAACAATTTGATAAAATATTAATTGAATAAAATATCATTATTATCATATTTGATACAATTTATTTAATTTGACATCAAATAAATCAAGAAAAAGGGTTATTTCTGTTATAATGATTTCATACATCTATAATATATATTTTATATCTTTAAAATTCTTTAAAAAATTAACACATAAAAAAATATTTCAAAAATAATATTTTTAACCATGAATATTGAATTTTTATGTTAATTAAATAAATATATTTTTGCATGGCGTCAAAATTTAATATAATTATATAATTCTTATAAAATAAAAATAAAGTTATATAATTAGAATATTTTCATTACGTTCAATTTATATATTTAGGTTCATTAGTAGCTTGATTTTGTCCATATTTTTATATATAAATGATTTCAAATAAAAAGAGAATGACATTTTGTAACTATCCTGGATATAAATAATATATAGGTCATTTTCATGGAAACCCATCCATTAAAAACTCAAATTTGATAATAATGTGACAATGGTCAAATAATATTCATCAAATAATATTTTTATAATTTCTAGGCCATGTTTATATCCTTATCATTTGGTTTTAAACCATATATAAATCTTTTAAGTCTTACCATAACTACATTGATTTTTACACATTAAGGGTTACAATAATTAGTATAAAAATAAAAATAGACCCATAGAAGAGTCATTGATGAAATTTTAAAATAATTCAAATAATTTTTCAAAAAGAATTACTTTTATAGATTTTTATAAAATTTAATAATATTTTATTTTTTAAAAAAATATCAATAATGTCAATTTTGACACTATTAATTACATTGGCATTAAAAAATATAACATGTTAAATTATAACCAAATCATAAAATACCTCAAAAAATATATTATTATTCTAACAAAATCGTGGATAATATAATTTATCTCAAATTTTATTTATTTTAATATTTTTAATATCATTTATTTTATATTTCGGTTAATAAAATAAATTTTGTATCATCATTGTACACACGTTTAAGGTAATTATTTATTCTCTAAAATTTAAAAAAAATAGCATTGTTAAATCAAAATATATTAAGTTTAAAATTATTATTTATATTCAAACATATCCCTCATATAACCCCATACTGAAAATATTTCACATGATAAAAACAAGAGTACGAAAAGTTTGACTTTTCATTGAATAAAATAATATAATGGTTACATACTCATCTATATGGATATAAATGGTCACATAACAAATTTTTAATTATTCAGGTTAAATTATACTCGTATAGTTTATTTTTTGTATTTTTATGGTTATTTTTAAAATTTATAATATTATATATACACTTAATGGCCCAATTCACCCTTAACTATGGTAACAAAAATTATTAAAAAAATTCATTCAGGTTGTTGAAAAATAAAATATACATGATTAATAGATTTGGACCTTATTAATCAAAATATTGAAACATTTTACAATTTTCAATACACATTAGTTGCTAATATTTATTTAAAATTAATACCACAGATACGGAATAACAACAGGGTTTTAAAGTAGAAACATTCAAAGGTATGAAATGTGTTCATATCAAAATATTATGTGAAAAATTTTATAATGATAGAAATTGGATTAAAATATTAAGAATTGATCTCATATTACTTTTAACCCAATTTGAAATATAATTTTTCATTATGAATTATTTTGATGAAAAGTCACTTGTCAATATTAATGTAGTATATTTTACAATTAATCATAAAGAGAAACTTATGAGAAAAATACCAAACTCAACCAACGTAAATTTTCTTTTTATGATATAAAAAATTAAAATATTTCTTACAAGAAAACTTATTATCTTTTAAATATTTAGTTTTAAAATAATTCATCAAATAAAAGGTGGAAGAACGACCTTTTTAGACAAATACATCATTTTTGCCTAAAATTGGATTTTTTCCATTATTATTCCTATAAAATATGTTGAATTATTTTTTAAAAATTTTATTAATGGTCATAAAAAGAATATATTTAGTCTAATTTAATTTCAAGGTTCTCACGATCACCATTAAATAATAATATTTGGTTGATTGTTTAAGATCAATTTGGTGTATCTTACATGATAAAAACGTAGTATTTCATTTTAAAATTTTAGGATGTTACATTCTCCTCACCATTAATCAATTGTGTTATAAAAATTTAAATTTTCAATTCAAAAAAAGGTTGATATTTGAATTTTCCTTTTTGGAAACCCATCATTGTGAATAGTTTAAATAAGACACCCACTTAATACCATGGAAAGGACAATGTAAAGGTCGCCACAAAATTTAGATTTAAAATAGAGTAACATCTGTGGTAAGTGAAAACATGTAACTATAAGAGAAATATAACTATCATGTAATTATGTAGAGTGATATAAAACAAGTTTATTAGAAATATAAACATCACAAAATATTAAATTTATGATCGGTTAAAAGACCATTGAATTTTTAGAATGAAAAGTGAATGTATATTGTTTTCATCCAACATATTTTTTCCCATAATTGATAGATTATATTACCATTCATATATTCATTTGAAAAAATACATATACATAATTAATTTACATATCATATGCATTATCTCGTCCTTCAGTTGTGCATCATTCTATTTTAATGTCATCCATTACACGAGGAAATGATTGTTCATGATAAATTTTATTATGTCAAAAGAACATTAATGAATCCTAAAATCGAAATGTAATTCCGTAGAAATTAAAATTTTTACTTAATCAAAAAAAATCATATTATTTCCAAAATAATAAAAAATAATTTATCCTCAAACATAAATACATAATTCACAACTTATTCTATTCCATATGTTCTTAATTTTAAGACTTTTCCAAAATATGTATGTCCCAATTCAAAGATCAAAAAATTGAATGGAAGGTCCTTAAATTACCAAATTGAACATAACATTATATTTTCCTCAAAAAATTAATTTTTCTCCTATTAACACATACCAAATATATTAATAACTTTATCACATTTAAAACATAATGAAAACATGCATGCTTCTAATAATAATTCTTGAAATATATTTCCTAAATCTAAACATATATTATTCCATGTAAAGATAACATAAACCATAAAATCACCAACCAATTCTATAGTCACCAATACTATCCCATTAATATCTATTTTTCATTGTTATCTTAACATCATGAATATATTAAGTGTTTTATTCCCTCAAAACATGTGTTTTTCAAAAAAAATTTATTTTCTACACAATATATTTCTATAGTACCATTCTACCTATGCATTCAAAACCATAATGAAATATTACATCATTAGAGACCTTTTATATTTCAAATTTATTATGACTATAATTCATCAACAAATTATTTTGAAATCATATTTCTAATATCCAAACCCACAACTATATTAATCACTCAACTTTGGTTGTATTAATAGAGTAAGAAAGTACTCAATCACATAGTTTACTATATGGTATATTTTGTAGAAAAATTAACACATGTAGGGTGACTCTTTTTACAATTATCACATGTAGAAAAATACTTCTTTACCATATTCCCTTAATCTATGATTTTCGATGACACCCTCTAATAATATTTCTCCCCATTTAATCTATAATACATTATAAATTACTTATATTTCTTGATATCACATAAAAGAATTTCATATTGTAAAGAAGAATTTTGAAAGAGAAACAATAGAGACTTATATTATAACCCTTAAGTAAATCGTCAATCTTGAATTTTTTTTGCGTATGTAATCTTTATAATGGCCTTATAGCCTTGTGAATGTATCTTTATACTCCACAATACATTCTTCCCCCTTTTTATTTAAACTATTGAAATTCATTTTAATGTTATATTTTCACGCTCAAGGGAAAATCTATCAAATAATGACTCTTAAGAGCATTATATTCCTTTATTTCTATTGAATCATCCTCCCTAATATTATAGATCAATGACCACAATTGATCAACATCACCATTAAGGAACACTTCATGTATATCCTTTTCCTTTTCATCACAATGTAATGCCATAATTTTCTCTATATCATAATCCATTGCTCAGCTTCCATTATATTAGTATCCCCAAAAAAATAATGGTGGGATTTGTTACATATAGCGATAATTCCATATATAATATTGGTGTGGGATAGGTTTCTCCATCATGGATGTGTTATTTTCATAACACGGATAAGATACCAAAATAATTCCATAACTTCCTCAGTTCTAATACTAGCTATATTGGCTTCCTCATAAGGGTAATCTCAATATTGGTCCTGAGTATTGATACCCTTCTTCCATCATAGTGTTATTTCTAAAAACATATATATGCTATATTAGGTCATAAAATAATAAACGCTTCATAATTATAAATATGGTGTAAAATATAATGGAAAAAGATTGTGTATATCTAATATAACATGGTTTCATTGGGATTTTATTTTATAATTATCCTAAAATAATATCATAGGGTTATGTACCCTAATATACATTTTCCATTATATACATATCATGGTTTATACTATAGTATATATGCTACCAACTATAAATACCTTGAACCTAGTAGCCTAGAGTCAATGCCTTACCTTATTACAATGGCATAAATTCAATATTTTATTCCTAAAGGAATTAGCAGTTTAGTAGTTTTGGAAACCATATTACATACATGAAACCCATTTTATGAAGGGAATATAAAGTAAAACATAAAACATAATAAAATAAAATGAACTTAATCCTTGAATACACATTAAAATATCTCTTTTTAATAACATAGGGAATAGAGAAAAATAAGAGTGTGCGGAAATTCTCAGTAAAGGTCATGTACAGAGGAAGTTATCATTAATAAATAAGAATACTCAACACTGAAAGGTAAATAATAGAGCATCAATTTCATTTAAAACATTCATGATCATGATATGGAAGAAATGAAATATGATCGAATAATTCCATAAAAATAATCACAAGATCTTTGAGTTTGGCCATGGATAATATATATAATTGATTAATCACATGGAATAATAATGATAATGGAAGAAATAATGTTGGATTTTTGAACTATCATGATATATCTTCTAGATTGTCAATTTCAAAATCAATCGTTTGTCCAATTTAATTCAGTGGGTAGAAACTCTTCTAATTTAGCCAACTGATCTGTCTCATGAGACTAATAATGCATCAAGGCGCTCGCATTAATCAGAACCCAACCCATCTCATACAATTCTAAATCATTCCCCATTTACTGAATAATAAAATTAATTTATAATAAAATATGTATTATAAAAAAATTCTATATTTACATAAGGATATGGATTTATCAATATTTCCCTAGTTATTCAAATATCATTCAAGGTAAACACCATATGTAAAATATTTATTTAGTTATAGAAATAATTCAATGAATATATTATGTATATCTTTTTTAAATACCCATAAAACAAGTGTTAATACAATATAGGATGAGGAAAATTCGTTTCACACATTAATATAGCATGATATAATAAATAGAATACAATTTTAACCGAATGAATTTAAATGAGTTAGGAAATCTCTTACAACATTTTAATCAGTCAAATCCTATAGCCCTTAAAATTAATAAATATAAATTAAAAAATTTAATTCCTTGAATTTATTTATTTTGGTGATATGATATATCAAAGTGGTAGTACAACACACAAAATAAATTAGTGGTGAATGAGGCATTAATCTCACAGAACAAAAATTGGGATGTGAATCACCTAACCCACACTTCCCTTTAGTGGTGCATACATTAAACTATTATATAATGGTTTAAATAATGTTAATAATTTAATATATAAACATATTCATTTTTTAATATCTTATATGATCCTTTAATAAATTCTTATCTCCTATTAATTACTATTATTTCATCATTTTTATTGTTTCGGGTGCTAACAACTTCATTTTCTTATTCATGTTTTGTTGTGTACTTCTCAGTTCTTGTGAATAGGATATAGTTCCATAATTTCAATAATGATATTAATGTGTTTGATATAATATTAATTCATTATTTAAATTTTTATAATAATTATTCCATTATAAACTAGGAAAATGAGTCGCATCGCGTTATGGGGATACCAGGTCATATGTAGGCACTAGTAATGATATCATTCCATTAATGGGTGAAACAGAAAGTAATCGGATGAAATATTAATCCTTTAGAACAAATATCACGTTATAATTATCATATTTATCTTTTATTTCCATCATTATACACATCCATGTAATCTTCGGATGGAAAAAAACAAATTACAACATAATGTGGAGAAGTTAAGTCATATAGACGCACATGCAGAGATTTTATTTTTATTATGATGGTTAAAATGAGGAATATGGTTGTCCAATAATAATAATAACACCTTATAATATAGATTAAATTTTAATCATTTCGTTCTAATTGAATAAACACATCATGATTAAGTATAAGAGAAAACTAACTAGAATGAGTTGGTAAAGACGGCTACCTCTTCTACGACATACATTGTATAGATCTCTTCATAAGGGTCCTAGGGTTAGTATTTTTTATGGATATGAACCTCAATAACTTAACTATGTTTGTTTATAATAAAGAGTCTAATTTTTTTCAGTTTATATGACTAAATGTGGTGTAAAGAAATGAGGGAGGTGGTCTCCTTTTAAAATTGACATTAATGGCATTTTCAAAAATCCTCAAAATATTAAAATATAGTAAATATATTATAGAGTCAAAGAATTAAAATCGTCCATCAAATGTATAGGGAATGACATTTTACACCATATATCAACCCCTTTGTTATTATTTATCATTTTATCTTTTTAAATAATTTAATAAAATATCATTATTGTCATATTTGATATTATACATTTGATTTGACATCAAATACATCATGAAAATTTGGTATTTAGAAAATTATTATTTGAATAACCTATAATAAATCTTTTAGATCTATATATTTTATTATACATTTATTACAAATCCTAAATATATCAAAATTAATTTATTTAAAGTCAATTATTTTATTTATCTATTAAATAAATAAATAACCATTTATCATTAAGGGAGAATATAAGGTAATTATATAATTTGCAAAAATTTAAAAATAAGTTTCTAAAATGAAACTAATTTTATTAGGATAATTATTGAAATTTAGTTTCGTTCATATCTTGATTTTGACTCTATTTGGACATATACAGATATTAAATACCATGATAGTGACATTATATAAATATCTTATTTATAAATAATATATAAGTCATTTCCATTACAACATGTCCAATAAACAACTAAAATTAGTGACTAATTATATAAGGGTAAAATAAAATTCACAAATATTATTTTGGACATGTTTAAGTCATTTTTATACCCTTCTCTTTTGGTTTCAAAACGTATTTTACCTCTTTAACTCTTACCGTGGCATCAAGGAACTTTACAATTTGATGGATAATATAATTACAATAAAATTCCATAAGATCTATAAATGAGTTATGGATGAAAAGTTAAACCTTAATAAAATACTTTTTTTAAATTTATATTTTCTAATAATTTCAAATCGTTTAATAAAATAATTTTTATTTTAAAATATCATTAATGACAATTTCATTAAAATTAATTACATTGAGATTTTTAAATATCTATAAAACATGATAATTTTGAATATAACATATTCTAAAACATCACTACATTTTGAAATTTTACTTGAAAATTCATGTATGATATTAATTATATATAATTATATTTATTTCCATATTTTCAATCTCTTTTATATGATATTTCCATAATAAAGTAATTACTACATCATCGTTGTGCAAGGTAATAATTTATTTATTTATTAACTGAATATTAAAAATTAATTATCATTTTTGAGATAAATATTTCATATTGAAAAATGATATTTATATTCAAACATATCACTTATATAACCACATATTAAAAAAAATTTACTTGTTAAAATAAAGAGTTTTACTACTTTTACTTTTCATTGAATAAAATATTATAGAGGTTATAATGGTAGAAAATCGACCTAAATGGTCAAATAACAGATAAATTAATTATTATGGATTTAAAATATGCATAAAAATAAATATTGGAAAGTTATAAGGGCACTTACTAAAATTTTTAATTTAATTTTAATCCATAGGTACCTGATTTACCCTTAATTGTGGTAACTAAAAATATTAAAGTTAGTATTCAATTTGCACAAAAATAAAAGGTACATATTTCTTAAATTTTTAAATTCTTTTTACAAATACAAATTTTTTTTCAAAACACTGAATTTGATAAAATTAATTTAATATTAATCCCATTGATGTGATGAAACAATGGGTTTTTAAAGAGAAAATGGTCAAAATATTGAAATGTTTTTTAACCAAATTTAATATGAAAAAATTTAATACATTTTTGATATATATGTTTATAATTAAACTATTTTAACATTAAAATTAATTCAATATATAATTTTACACTATAAATTATATAGATGAAAAATCAACTTTCAATTTTAATGGGGTATTTTTCACTATTCATCAAAAAATAAAAGTTATCAAAAAAACCACAAACAATTAAACCAATGTAAATGATGACATTATTCTATCATTAATTATTATTATTATTTGAAATAATATTTAAAACATTGTGAAATTGAGTTTTAAAACTAGTCGACCATTAATAGGCGTTAAAATAACATTTTTATAAAAATTCTACTTTTTATGTGTAAAATATCATTTGTTCGTATCATCTTCCAATAAAATAAATTTAATAAATATAAAAAACTTATAAAAATTATAAAAATTATATATTTATTCTAATATAAATTTATTAGTGACAACGGGAATATTTAGATAATAATATTTAGTTGTTCGTTTAAGCTCGATGTGGTGTATTTTGGACGCTATGAAACATAGTCTTTCATTTTAAAATAATAGGCCTTTACATAGTGGTCTTGTTCTATATCAAATTATCTCTTCAATAGATACTATGTATGTATTATTCCTCAAAAAATATATAATATTCCAATTATTTTGATTTGGTGTTCAATGTATGTGGGGGATCTGATATGCACTTCTTGAATAGTGATTTAAGGTACACATCATGTAGTTGAGAAATGTTTAGTGGATGAATTAAGTCATAACATATATCACCAATATGATGAGGAATCTAAAATATAATTTTGTATCTAGATATCAGGATCCCATTCATTTCAAATATCATATCCCTCTTCCATGTTGGCATTGGGGGAAATGATTTTTCACTAACATCAAACTACAGATCTCACCAGTGACTGTCAGTATAAATTTTTATTCAAATGTGATATATCATAACATTTTTATTAATTTATATAAACTTATTTTCCAATTAAATATTTAATTTAGTTCATAATATATTGTATTCTAAAACTCAATCATAACATGTTTATGTAATAAATTTCTAAAAATTAATGGATTTATAAAGAGTCATGTGAATTGTTCAGTGGAATATTTGGTTATATATAAACTCGTATAGAGGAAGGTTTTGATCCCAACATCAATTAATATTGAGAATGAATGATATCATCGTATACTCAAATAACTGGATACTTTTTTTAGATTTCACCCCAATCTGGTGGTGATAGTTTGTACTGATGTTCAAATCTCTGTTCAAGGAAAGTTGAATACATTTACATAACATTTTTGTAAGCATTGAATCTCGATCAGATTAAATTTATATTTTTAAAATGTGTATCCTTACTACTAAAAAAATATCAAAACAATTTTTTCCATCAGATAAATATTCTCTAATGTCATGAATGTTTCTATCTATGTAAATAGATTGAATATAACCCAAATGGAATTATGGGCTTCAGATGTCTTGGGAAGTCCTATGATGAAATATATAATGATGTTTTATCATTTTCATATATTTGTTGGTAAGGTTTCTCTCATTCCATTAGAATTTATATATTCATCCATAGCTTTATATCATACCCCTAATAGGGATACATGCTCCAATATATCCCCCATCATGTTGTTACACAAAACATTATTCGTGATATATCTATAAATAATTGTGCCTCCAAGACAAATAGACAATGATTATTTATGTAATTCATCAAATAGATCCTTCATAAATATGGATTTGGATGGGATACATATTTTGTTCCCAAAAATTTATCATTTTAACATTATATTATTTTATCATAGTCACGGTCTATCTTCTGAATATTGCATACCTTTTATTGTAGATGTATATCCTCATTGTTTACATATTTGATCTTCACAAGGATATATTTGGATCATTTATTTGTGAAAGATAATATTTATCCTCTTTCATTATGATATAAAGATAAATAATCTACAAATCCATATTTAGTGGATATTTTCCAATCATTATTATAGAAAAGGTAGAATTATCTATTCAATTAAAAGCGTATTCCACTGCGTTTTCCTTCACTAGGTGGTAATTTTTAGAGAAATAATAGTCTATTATACAATAAAACCATATCCATTTATAAACAGTCATATAAATTATGAATATATATTTTATGATTCTACTATGTGTATATATATCACACTTTTCACCATATTTCTAATGCTTTTATACATTCAATGAAAATATTAAAGTTACTTTCATCAAATAACGAATCGTGTAATTTTTTATAATGGACCATAAATTGGTGTGAGGAATATAGAAACAAAAATCAATTTTATATGATAAACTATATCAATCCCTTATTATATGATTTAAAAAAATAACAAACCCTTATATAGAGTATGGAAATGTTAGTACAATTATAGTGACCAAATTTCTCTTCCACTTAATGAAATTTTATTCATGTTCATATAACCAAAGAAACATGGATCGTTTTCAATTGAAATTAATTAATTTTTTTTAACATTCATGATATATTTATTCCAAAAAATTAATAGTTTATACCCTAACTATGAAAAATATTGATCTATGACATATTTTTTAGTATAGGACATACCTCAATAAAGTATATATTTAAAGGATCTATAGTTATATCCTCACTTATATTTACATAACTGAGGAATGATACTTTCTATATACATAAATAAAATTTCTTAAATTTTCCGTATAGATTCCCCTTCTATAAGATCTTCAACATAATCCTTAAATGATTATCATGATCTTATTTTCTATTTAAAAACATTTTAATATAATATATGAATACCACCCCAAATAGTTTGAGTAAATTTCTAAGGACTCTATTTATTGTATCTATGATAATAGATTTTTAATTTTTAATTGTTGATGGAATCATTATACATTCAAATTTTGTTTACCTCATAAGGAGGTTTTTTTAGTTATTTCCTCCCTTTTGACTTGTAATTGATGAAATTAAGATCACAAGTCAGTTTTTCAGATGTTTCGATACCCTCATTACTGATTGAAAATAATTCAATTTGAAGTATAAGAAAAATATTCCTCAACATCACTATTTTATGTTCTCTAAATTATATTTATATACATATTTACTGGTATTTATTCTTAATTAAAATAACTAGTTCACCCATTGAAGAAATACTGGGCCATATGAACCCATTATTCAGATTCTCCTATTGTTTCTTGTTTATCTCCTCCAACTCAATAAATTCCAATATATATGGATATATTGAAATAATTTTACCACCATCATTGAGTAATATTGAAAACTCAACATCATTATTCTGGGGAATAAAGGATAAAAATTTATAAAATACATCAAAAAATTCCATATCAATCGGAATATATTAAATTTTCAGTTTATCCTCAACCATTTTGACTATATACATATCATAAATAGGTACAAAGATAAAAATAATGGAGGGAATTTACCATTTAAGTTAATATTTTTCTCTATTTCGATATATAATCATTGGTTTATTCATGATATCAAATTTGATATCCATTCCTTTGAAATTAATATCTGCTCTTTATATTGATTTCTAATTCATTCCCAAAATCACATAAAATATAACTATGTGGATGATATTAATATGTTCAAGAATAAAATCCTCACAAACATCTATTAGGGTGGATTAAAGACATGATCAGTAATCATCCTACACATCGGAGTTTTCGTTTTCAGTTATATATATAATCAATGACGTGTTGAAATGATTCCCATATAAAAGTCATAAAATATAAAATATAGGGTAAAGAAAAAACAAGTATGATGTTTGATTTACTCCTGTTGATAAAAAGTGTACCATTCACCACATTGTTCACCTTAATTACTTCTTAAAGTAGTGATTTCATATGATTTCCCATTAAATTTTTGGATTATGTTTTTTTATTGGATTTCCATCACTAACCCTATGTTTTATATAGTGGTTAGTGTAATGAGAATACACTTTTCAATTTAATCACTATAGTATAGATGTTATATTTGGATGGTATTTATTTTCATAAATCCCACTAATCATTATATTCATATCTATTAAATATTGATGTGATTTGTGGCCTTCTTTTCAACATATGATGAATTTACCTATCTATTTAAAGAAATATATATACAATTTATAACAAAAAATAATTTCATGATAGAATAATAATTATCTTCTTAACTTGTGTTCTATATTTTAACCTTTCTGAAAAAAAATAATTATTCTCTTATAATACTAAAAACAAAGAGAAAAATTAGAGTCTCAAATCCCTATTTCTATCTCAAAAGAATATATAATGATTTATTCATAGTTAAAAAAGCCTCATAATGTTATTTCCTATCCGTTTATTTCTTTTATGTCATTATAGAACTAATTAATTTTGCTTTCATGGTTGATGGTTAAAATAGAATCATATAATGAATGAATTTCAAATTTGGATTCATTGTTTCTTATATATTCAAAATCCTATTTCTTTAACCATATGATTTATCTTTAAATTTTATTCTGAATATTTTTTGGAATATAATTTTGGAAAAGACCTTATTATACTCATCTCGTTTCACATAATCATATTCTCCTTCTTAAATATTAATTTTGATATAAATCCACAAATAATATTATTCACCTTTTGAATGATACCCATCCCATAAATACCTTTTCATAGTCCAAGCACTGGAGAATTGAAACTATCTTTTATATTCCATTGATCCACTTCCAAGTAATTAGTTTACTTGAGGACCCATTAATGAATGTTTGGTATTATTTAATGAATAAACCAAATGTGAGTAGCTCCATTAATTATTAATTTATAATTTAATCACGATACATGTTATCATTCATAACAAGATTGAGATAGGTGACTATAGCCATAATATGTTTCTTTTCATTTCCCATTCCAATTTTATTCACATAAATATTTTCATTTCATTTTCCATCACATTGGCTATTTACTAGATTCGTCCTGGTTCTATCAAATGATTAAGAAATGGTCTATGAGTGTGTTAATCAATATCTGTCATAGTAAAAAATCATATTCTAATTAAAATAATTCATAACACTTGACATATTAGATTCATCATACACAACTTTTGTTTTATCATAATTTTTTATAGATGGTATACCAATATTATTTTTAAAAAATATTCCTAAATTAACTAAATCCTACACTAATACAATATTAGGAGACCAAATCATAACATACATTCATATTACATCAATTTAGATGATTTTTGAATACATCTCAATTTATTTTACACCATGTGACCTAAAGGATTATTTTCCATAGATACAGTTTAAATAATCATATTACTTATGATAAATCAAAAATATTTGACTCAATCATTCTTTACATATGGTACCATTCTAGACTTGTCATGTTAATTATCATTCATAACATCCTAGTGAAATGAATACATTAGAATGGGTGAGATAAAATTCTTAATAAGGTTAAACATGGTTGATAATGATATAACATAATAAGTGAGAATAGGATGATCATTAATGTATGATTCAATGAACATATCCTGTGACAATGAAACTAACTGAGTCATGGATAATGACTCATGATTCATTGAACATGTCTTCCCCAAAACTAAAGATATGATCCATAATATAATGGATCCCTAATTAATAAATCATGATCCATGAGAGAATATTATAGGACCTAAAATATTGTATAAGATTTTATCATATATATATATATATATATAAAATATATTTCTATTTTAGGGATCACTAACAATAACCTCATCATTTGGTGGATAAGATCCCATAGTAGATTCATTTTACTCTTCTTCCCCATTAAAACAATGGTGGGAATAGTCCCTTAACGGAGTTAGATCACACCCCAATCCCTAATAAATTATATCATAAGATTTGAAGCATTAACTAATAAATTATAGGAATGTATAATTATGACTCCACCTATCACATAATTAAACCATATATATTTCTATAATAATTAAATAAAAATATACATGCCACCAACATATCATAATTAACTCCCTGGTAACAAATAGGTTTCATTAAAAAATCGTAAATCATAATCACATATCAATCATATATTGTAGGTGTATTATTCAATTATAATATATCCTAAGTTATGATTAAAAATAAATAAATATATTGAAATAGAAATAAAACACTTATGTATGATAATTGGAATATTTCCTTAAAAAAACATTGAAAAATATTGTTTAATTTTATATAAAAATGTAAAATTCATAGAAAAATGGAAAAATAATTTTGTTTTAAAACCCATATATACTTTTAGAGGAATATTAATAATTAATAATGGACATGATTTTATGATAATTTGATTTGGTGGTAAATATTAATTAAAACATTCTTCTTGGACCTTTCTAAAAAAGTCAAAATGACTCATTCGGAATACATTTCAAAGAAGAACATTTAAAATAATAAAAAAGGTAAAATATATTATGATATAACAATATTAAATAATTGATCAGTATAAAAAAATTATTTAAGTATGATATATAATTTTGATATGGAGGAAAGGGATTCCTAATAAAAAATTACAATATAATTTTGACTTCTCTAACTATAAATATTTTAATTCATTTTAATACCATTGAGAGGTAAAATTTAAATAAAAAAATGGAAACCACATATATAAATATTGGATAATAAAATACATGGGTTTTATCAATTAATTTGAATATAATTTCACTAACAAAAATTTACACAAAAACCAACCAGATTAAATTTGATATAATAAAATTAACCCTTACCGTAGACATCTTCTTCGGTGAAAGTGGTCTGACCATATGTATAAAAAAACATTGATTAATTATACTACAATATTATGAGAATATTTATATTTATATTAATCTAAATCAATCAATTCTAATTTCATATTTCTTATTTATTTATAATTTTATTTTTTAAAAAATAAATTTTCCTAACTATTGATTCTTTCATGCATGTGTTGGTTCAGATGTTTGGATCCTTTCACCATGATTGTGGTAACTTCATCTCTATAATTGTAGTGAAAAATTATCATTTTCATTCAAGTAGTAAAAATATAAATAGTTCATATTTTCCAAAATAAATTCAAATTAAGAAATCTTCTCAGTAAACTAATTTTAGGGAGTTAAATTTGTATTGAACATTTATTGTTAACATTTTTGATAAAAGGGATTATTTAACCTTCCATAATATTAATTATTTCATAAATATCATTTATTTTCATTAAATTATCTTTCAAACTATATATATTAGTACGTGACGAAAAAAAATTGGCGTAAATTGAAGCAATAGTCTGACTACAAAATGGGTGAGGTTTTCATTTTTTATATAATGAGGATAATAAATAATAGATCTTCCATAAAAATGATAAAATTATATTATACTAATTTTGATTTAATTATATTTGGATGGTAATAATGTTTTCAATAGATAAGTAAAAATAATGTAACATAAAAGCACTCAGTTAATAAAATTACCTCTTTCTAAGATATCTTCATTTTTACCTATGCATTAACCTTCTTAGATTAGACATTTGGGAGGAAAAAAACCTCTAGTACAAAGT
This sequence comes from Viscum album, assembly GCA_963277665.1. Lineage (NCBI taxonomy): Eukaryota > Viridiplantae > Streptophyta > Magnoliopsida > Santalales > Viscaceae > Viscum > Viscum album. Next base: position 1,441,314,888 of record OY728151.1, on the reverse strand, counting down.
AAATAGGGTTTTAGGATGGTATTAGTAGCGTTTTTTGTTCTAAGAAAAATTATTATTGAGAATAATTGGTGTCATAAAGGGATATATTTATAAGTTAGAGTGTAATTCATGAAAATACTAATTTTTATAAGAAAACTAAATTTACATTAAATTGTAAATGGAACCAAACTAGAAAAATTTCAAGGATATGATGTTTTATTTGAAAAATACACTGATTTTTTGTTTTAATATATTTTTTCAGTATTTGACGCATTATCCCATAATTTACCCCTTTTAAACCATGATAACCTTTACATTGGTGACAAATCTTTACCACTGTAACTTTTTTATGAACAAAAATAAAATTTATATTAGTATAAAATTTTAAAATTAGGAATAAAAGTAAGAAAAAAATTATTAGATTTTATTTCTTTATATGGTAAAAAATTATTCTTATCACAGATATGCATAAAAACCATGTTTAGAGAAAATGTATCATTAATTATAAAAATGAGTTTATTCTCATTAAATTGTTAGTAACAGACATTATATGAATGGTGATATATATTATTTAATATATTTTCATTACAATTTATTAATAAGTCATTAGTAGGGTATAATTTAATTTATTAAAATAAATTTACACTAAACACATAAAAATATCATTTTATCAAATGAAATTATTTACCTTCAACGGATTTTATCACTATTATACTATTTGTAATAAATGTTTGAAGGTCAATTAATTTTTTCATAGATAAAAAATGAATATTCAATCAATTCAATATTATACATAAGTTAAATTAGATGTTAAATAAATACATTAAATAATTAAATTTGTTTTTTAAATAAAACATTTCTTTACTACAATGGAATGTTATAGTATTACTATATATCATTATAAAACCCTTCAATTGATGTAATTAAATAATTTTATTATGTTTTGCAAGATTTTATTCAATAAATTTTACATATATCATTACTTACAAGTACTAAATTTTAAAAATATACATAATTCATTAAAAAATACAAATAATATTTTTAGAGTCAAAAATATTTTAATAAGTGAATTAGAATTATTTTAAAAAATCAATTATTTTCCCCAATTTATTTAAAAATATCATAATTTATGTTATTTTATATTTTAATTAATAACTATTCACATAGGTTTTGATATTTTTCTCATAAAAATCTATCGAATGCATCAAATTTATTTTAGAGGGAAATATATTCTGAAATCACAACATGTTATATTACACTATAAATGCCAATTTTGAAGAGTTTTTTCAATATAATTGATGAAGATCATTTAAAGTAATATTAAAGAACCATTCTACTATATCCTATCCATAAATTAAATTAATCATTCAATTATCAGACAATATCATCCCCACATCCACGGTAAGTTGGTACCTGACTATAAAAGGGATAAAGAATGGATGGAGCATTATGGAGGATAGAGGTTTGTCTAAATATTCAAATAAACTCATGCAAAACCGATTATAAGTGTAATTTATGTATATAAATCCCTAAAATATTATACATAATGGAATATACATTATATCATACACAACTAGTTGATGCATGTCTTAACATCAACTATAACTCTAAATAAAGATAATCTACAAAACATGTTATCTTAAGAAGTGTAACATTTGATGATCATATTCATAAAAGATTCATGATTCATAACACATATCATTTGGTAGCTTATTGTATCATAGTATGTCTACGATATTTTTACCATATTATTCAATCTAATTATAGTCCAGGATTATCTAGGTTATGGAATTAAATTTATGTTTTGTTCCATAGAATATGCCCAAATCTTATAGTTTGTTATATGCTCATCACATAATATAAGATTAAGGAAATGGGAAATATCTCCTTCAAAATAATTTTTTGAGAGATGTCTTATATAATGTCCGATATTTTTTTATGACATTACTTATAATTCCATTGTTTTTTGGTATATTTGGAGGATGTTCGGGGAAATAAGATGGATAATTAGCTGAAATTTCTATTAGAATATCAGATCATGTCATTAGTAGATGTGTTGGTTCATAATTATTTTGTTCGGTAAGAGGGAATATTATATCCTGGAATATTGCATCAAGAAATATAAGGTAAAAACTAAATATTTTGTGGTTTCATTGTTCATGGTTTATGAGATTTTAATAATTCCCTCATTAGCTATGAGATGTTAGAGGAGGTATGTCATGTCTCATTGTGGTGTAAAGAAATCTATATTAATTTTATATGAGTTCCTTATTATCATGACCTTCTGAATTATGTTTCGGGATTCGTAGATAGGGAATTATGATTTTTTAGTCGATTTCATAGATTATTTCACAATGGTAGAAGGTGTTGAATCAGAATAGTTATTGGGGTTGATCGTGTTTGTGTTAGAAGTTTAATGTCTACAATGTGATTTTTGATGATTATAGAATTATGTTTTAGAAAGTTTCATTTAATGATGAATTTAATTTATATCATCAATTTGAGAGGTCATAAATTATAATAAAATGGGGGTGATTTGAGAATATTTCAATAGGATTCTGAGAGATTTCATTGACACAAACCAATTGCACTATGAAATATAAAGTCGTGTAATGATTTCATTCACCTAAATTTTAATTATAAATTCACAGTTCTGCATTCTTTAATTCATACTCCTTTATCTGAAAGAAGATCATTTAAATCTTTGTTTATCTTCAAGAATTATTTTCTATCTATTTTTTTATTTGATTTGATGTGAATAAATCAATAATTAGAGTTCAGTAATTAATATTAATGGTGTTTTAACACCCATAGGGTCACTAGAACATGTTTATATTATTTATTTATATTTAGTCATTTAACTATGAGATATTTTTAGTTTTTTAATGTCATATTGTTCTTTTTATAATTGTTTGTTTCTATATTGCATGGAATCATGTCATGGATCATGTATCCTGATGTCATGGGTTATTTTTTAAAAGAGGTTATTTTTAATATATTTATGTGAGTTGTTATCCTGGTCGTAGAAAAGGCCTTTAAGCTCAGGTGGGAGTTACACTAGTGAGGTTATTCCATGGGGGAGGACTCTACACTATGGAGGCCTAGTGGTTAGTACATGTCAGTTATGGTCAACTAAGATGCTCTACACTATGTAGTATTGTGTTGTTCGATTAAGGGATGTCATGGGACTTATGTAAACTCTATGGTATTTCTTTCCCGATATGAAAAATGTAAATTACTATCTTATCCCAATCAACATGAATACCTCCAACACATTTTTCTTCCCATTTTCACTATGGTGGAGTTCAAACCATACCCCCTTTCTTCTTTCATTCTTACATATTGGTATCCTTGAGTAATTGTTGGATTTTTTTCAACGTTATTATCAATTTATAATATTTTTATATTCCCTATTCCTTTATTTCAATATTCCTCCAAATTATTTTTTAATAATTTCCCTCACTTTCTATGGGGGTTGATATTGGGGTTAGGGTTGGACCTTTAATCAAATTTTCTGAGTGTATAGTCTTTTGAGGATCCTTTTTCTTCATTCTCAGTGTTATATATTGAACGTGATGAGTTCACATTAAATAAGATGTAGATGTCCTTAAATAATCAGCTAGTTCAATAGAATAACATTAGTTCTCAGATTTGATTTGGTTTATCATGTTAAAATATGTTAAAATCAAGACTGAGGACAATTTAGGTTTCTTCCTTAGTTACACATCACTTTATATTTCCCAAATGATTATTTTAGTTCGGTTTTACCTCAAAAATGGTTTTACACTCTCATGGTATTTGATGAAATTTCGTAAAGTTGATTTTAGTTATGAGTGAATTTTACTATATCTTTCATCATATGGTACGTATTTTGTTAATCTTTTTTTAGAGTCTCTACATTATAGTTCTATGTTTTTTTAATTATAGAATTGTATTGTGATATGTAATTCTTATTCTGAGGATCGGAAAACATGGGTATATATGGTGAAAGGATTGGTGATTCCTGATTTTATTTATGTATTGGATATGGGTCTATTTCATTGTTACTTCTGTAGCCACCAATGATTTGGGTTTGTTTTCATGTCAATTTAAATTTGTTGGAGTGTCAAAATAGTGTGCTAATTACTCCACTCTATTTAATTTGAATACATGTGTGTATGTTATAAATGTTTTTATTATTGAGATATAATATAACTTTATCCAAAAAATTATTTATTTTTTTAAATATATTATTTGAAATGATTTGGGATTGGTATTTCCTTTCAATAACCCAGAGGATTTATAAATGGATTTCCCCCTTTAGGTTTTCACTAAAACAATGTCAGAAAACTAGAACAAATGATATATGATCTAAAACAAAATATGCAGATTCATTTCTTTATCCTACTAATATTTTCCAAACACCATGAATAGAACATTGTGAATATGAAAAAATAGTTCAGTATGATTCAAAAAAGATTATGTCTGTTATATCATAGGGAATAATCTCTTGATACTCACCCCCTTCATGACATGGTCTTTCAAATTATTTTGGGTCACATGGATATGACTTAGATAGGGAATATTAGGGATCCTCAAGGTATTGGTTTTTGGTTGGTTAATGTATTTACCTTGTCAACCAAAAAACTGGTCCTTTACTACTTGTATATTTCAATGTTGGTGTACTTCATTAATTTAATGATATATTTGATATTAATTAAAATTAATTTTAACTATTCTTTGTTATTTATTATTTTTTCTACTTGATTACATACATGGATTCCGGACATATGATTACATCATTCTGTACTTCCAAGAGAATAATTTTTGGTGTATTATGGTATTCTTAGGGTGAAATCATTCTCAAATTTATGTATTCAAATACATTGGTGCTTGTAACTATACTATAGATATTGGGAATGTGATTCGAGAATAGTGGAAGGCTATATCAAGTGATATGTTGAGCTGTCATAGGATTTTTAATTACAAAATTGAATCAAATATCTCTTTTTATTTGGAAAAAAGATAGTATGAATATAGGACTATTAGATCTTAAAAGGTAATTTTTTGAGAGTACCTTGGAAGTACTTATTTTCACTAAACAACAAGTTACAATGTGGGTTCGGGAAATTATGTCTTAGAGTTGAGTTTGGTTAATGTTTAATTTTATAATATTTATCATTGTTTATAAATTTTTCTTATTTTAGAGTAATTTAATGATTTTCAAATATTTAATGATGTTATTTAAGAATTATTTAGTAATTTATAGAGAATAATGTTTCATGTTTTTTTGATAATTCCTCCAAGAAGGTACATAGAAATCTTGAGAGAGGAAGATGTGTAGAATACCTCCCAAAAAAAATATTTACTGGATCCTCTTCATGATGAATCAATTACGAAGATCATACAACCATTCTTATAGGTTGTTGAGAAAGGGAAAACCCAGGTGGTAGATCCTTCAAAGTAATTTACTAAGGCGAAATTTTCAACATGACATAGAAAAAGAAAGAATAAAGAACATAATGAGTGGATATAAAAGATCAAACTCATATTCTATATTGTTTAACAACCTAAGAAATCAAAAGATTAATTCACAACATAAATATTTTAAGGACCAAGATGGTAATGATGGGATTCAATCTAGTAAGACCAATTTTATTTAGATCTAACTTGGGCCCTAATGAATGTGATTCTTAAAAAGAAATTCTACCCAATGACCAATTGAGTTGTGAAGGAAAATGATTTTGTAACAACTATGAAAGTGGAAAATCATTTGATTGATTATAAATAAATATTTTTTTATGTTGGTTTTCCTATCCTCTAATACCCTATTGAATGAATACCTAAAGGCTCACTATTTAGACATGGGATAAGGACTACACAATTGATTAAATATTTTCTTTTTCTGTATACTGAATTATCTATACATTTGAATGATTAATTCACTAAAAGTTAAGAATATAGATTCATTACCTTGTATTGAATATTTTTTTGCAATGTCAAGGGTGGTGATGGTTTTTAATTATTAACGTAAAATACAAACACCCACAGTTGAGGGGGTGTTAATTAGATTTCCCATGGAACATTTCTAATGAATTTATTGGAATTTTTTTTATTTTTTCATCATTTATTTCTTTCTTAATACACTTATATATTCATGGATATGATGAATAATATTTACCCAATGTATCTTTACCCCTTTATAGTTGTGATTATTGGTGATATCGATGTTTACATGTTAAAAAAATAGGGAAAATGAAGCTAATTTGTAAGTTATTTTGGTAACCATAAGAGATCAACACTTTTATGAAATGTTGTTGATGTTCAACTTTTGAATATAAGGAATGAATTTATTTTTTTAGGTTGTTTATAATAAAATAATTTATACAGACACTGAGAATATTTGTGTTGTAGTATCAATGTAAAATGTGAAGAATGAATTTGGGATTATGATATTCTAGGGCTTAGTGGGATATTACAAGATATTTTTCTAATATTTATCTTTTCTTACAACTCTTTTTAATACCATTATCGAGTATAGAATGTAATCAAAATAAGGTGAACAAAATTATATGTCTCTTAAGGATTTGATTAAGATGTTGAATTCATATCCTATTTTTATTGTCTATGATTTTGGATTTGGTTATCCTTTATTTTGTCATATTTTATGTATATTGTTATTGTGTGTATTGATATATAGAATCATATTATGGTATACAAATTCTATACATTCTCCCACATGATATAAACCACCAACCCATGACCCAGAACTAATGGTAGTGATTCACTCTCAAAAGTCATGGTTCCATTAACTTTACGGGGAGATGTTTTTTGTTTAATCTAACTAGAAAAATATTAATTATTACTTTACATAGAGGTATTAAAATCTTATATATGGGAAATGGGTGGATTTTGATCCTTCCTTTTACTTTTATTTAGAATATATCATTGGTATAGAGAATACAGAGGATAAATAATTAAGTACGAAACTAATGAATCATATTGTGAAGGAATCTGAGGATGAATTCGGGGTGATGATCATATTCACTAACTTTTATTTAAAGGTGGATACAAAATATGAGTTTATATTCTTGAATAATATAATGGGTACACAACTTCTTTGTTATAAGGATCAGTGGGAGAATTAATGAGATATAGAATGTTCGTAGATTAGTGGAATTGTATATGATGCAAAGGGATTTGGTGATTTTTCTCAATACTTTAAGGGTGCCCTCAATTTTAGGGATAAAGTAGTGGTTACTTTGGACCTAAGGTAGATGGTTATGAATACTCAGTACCATTCACATTTTGGAATTCAATCTTAGGTTATCAAGATGTACTATGATCTAAAAAATGTTATTTTTGGCTCGGAGTGATGTTTTATATTACTAATTTTTTTTCATTATGCCCTATGTGTATGTGGATAAATGTAGAACACAAAAATAAAGTTTGTTTTTAATTACTCTTCCTATTAAAATATTGAAATGGGATATGATTTCTATGGAATTAACTATAGCGTTTTTGAAGAAAAATTGGAAGAACAATATATGGGTGACTATCGATAAGATTACAATGAAACCCTTTTGTCTATGAATTATGAAGTTTATGAATTTCATAGATCTTGGATGTCTCTTTTCCAAAGAAATTATGAGTCTTCACTGGGTTTCTTTGTTGATTTTTTGAGAATAAGAACAACAATATTTATTCTACTTTTGGAAGGGACTTTAGTATTTCCTTAGTTCACAGTTGAAGATTACCCAACCTGTCACCCATAGAAAAATTTATACAGCAGGTGGGGTACTGATATTCTGAATAATGTAAATCATGCATGATTTTTCCATTTCGGTGGATTAGCTAAGAAATATATATCACTTGTTGATTCTTCTTATAATAATAGATATCAAGCCTCAACTAGGCTGTCTTCTATCAAGTCATTATATTGATGTCCATATCAGTCCTCGTTATGATTGTCTAAAATGTTAATACATTTTTTGTGTGCCAATAATTACTCATAAAGATGTGATCCTAGATTATTTGATTTCGAAAATATTTTACTTGGATAAAATTCAAAAGAAATTATATTTCAACTATCATATTAATATACTAGAACATTCATTTAGTGATTGTTTTATTATTCATGATTTTCATTTGTTAGTCCATCACCAACTGGTGTTCCCAGATAAGAAGAAATCTTACAATTTTGAGCCATCTTAGATCACGAATCATCTTAAATTAATAAAATAATAATGAGCCTTATTGGGCCAAATGAAATTTATTCATGAGATATTTTATATATCCTAATTGAAGAGGTCAAATATATTCTCATCTCATATTGTAGAATGGAAGTATTTAAACTTTTAATCCAACACCCCCATGGTTGAGATATATATTCAATTATTTAATCATTTGGATTGGTTGTTGTGTGGTATATATATCCCACTTATTGGTGTTATATTTAATTGTGGAAATGATATCTGTGTTAAATATTATTGTGCTACCTAGGTGATAATGTAGAAACCTTGCATACTTTTTGTATATCAATCCTTAAATAAGATCATTATGAAAAATGTGGTATGGCTGAGATAATTCTGAAACTCATTGGGTGACCAGTATGTTTTAAAATTGTTAGTTTTTGTTGATTAATTTAAGATATGGTGTTTTAGGGATTCATTAGTTGTTTATGGGATTTTTTTAGTGTTTTCCAGATCTGGATAGTATGTTAGCAATCCATATCCTAGGGATCTTAGAGAAATGGATAAAATGATACTTGATATTCCATTTTCCATCCCTTCCGTGGGAGGGGGTTTTCACACCACATAATAGTCCATCACACCATTGTTAGATTTCAATTGTAAAGGTCATACAATGGAGGTGAATTAAAAACCAAGGAGAATTAGAGGTCAGGCTCGAATGGTTATACCCGATTAGAAAACTTTGTGTTTTGGTGTATCATGTTATTCTTTATAGAATATGACAAGGAATATCCACATAAAAATACATGTAATTCACATTGATGAGTATATGGGTGAGGGAGCACTGTTCAATGTATCTTATAGCCATATAGAGGAGTTTTATTATGTGAATAAAAAATTTAAATTACAATATTAACCTATTTTATTTTAATGCATTCCACCCCTCTTTTCCCATCATTCACTTGATGTAGGAATCATTGTTGATCTGACGTTCATTCAAAATTTTTCCATGGTAGTCTCCTTTAATATTAAATGGAAAAGAACCAAGTCAGTCTTAATTTTTATTCTTTTCCTTCTTCCTACTTCCACTATTTTCCTCTTTAACCACATGTTGTTAGAATGATTTCCCTAACAGCCCATGGGGAATAATCCTTGTATTAGGGTTTGGCCTATAATGAAATTTTCCTAAATTAATTTTATTATGGGGTTCAATCTCTTCATTCCTTGAGGTATTTTAGTAATTTAATGATTTTTCACATATTATGAGCTAATTATATCAAAAAACATATTTCAATAAGAATATAATTAATTTTTAGATATAATTTTTTTTATCTTTTTAAAACATGTTTACAAATATGAATGAGCACTAATTATGTATCCCCATGGTTACTACATTATTTTTATTGTAAAGATATTTTATTTATTTTATTTTTACATTAAAACAAGATTTACTCCTTCAAGTTTTCATGAAATGTTTAATAAGGGATCTTACTAACAACATTATATATAATGAATGTGCTTCAAAGGGTAAATATTTTACGTCAGAGATCCCCATTATTTTGAAACATAGTAACATTATTTTCTGTTAATTATTTTAATATATATAATGGGTAATTCATTATATGTTTTTCATATATAAAACCATGTGTGTGTTGTTGATAGAGAAGGTTTCTACTCCAGTTCCATTTTTTAGTGGTTAGAGATCATTATTATTTATACTTCATGAACAATTGGATTTTATTGTATAGTATCATGTTTATCATTCTTTATTAGAGTTTTTAAGAATCCTAGTTACAATAACCTCCTAGATTAGAGCCTTTTTTTGTATACTACACATGTTGTTCTTATTGGGACACAATATCACTTTATTCCATGTCTCATGGGATATATATTTACAAAACATTGATTTCACTCAAGTTGGATTTGTATTGTCATTCTAAAAACTAATAGATATAAAAATTATATTCCCTATGTTTTTCAATAAAACAATGTTCCCTTACAATAAATAATGGTTCGAAATGTCAAGAATCGACTCTTACCATGGCTCGAGCGGCAACAACCCCAAGCCCGTCTCCAATGGACAGGGGCTGGCGACAACCGCCGGAGGCATAATAATCTAGGGGATGCGTTTTCCCAAGTACTTGTACACAAACACACAACCAACTCAATGAAAAAATACAGATTGAAAGGAACCCAAGATACAACACTACTATTTGGATAAATGAAAAATATACATCTACCACAAAATAGAACAATTACATAAAAGTAAACTAAAAGGGAAAGGGTCAAAATACATGTCCAACAAGAAATGTTCCACAACCTCACAATAGGTGGAAAAGTAAAATAGATGATAATGATCCTCACTACTAAATCTGAAGAAATGACCACTTTAATTAGTCTAAGATCCCCATATCCCTATGATCTGAAAAATTCATGATCAACCTATCTGTCATCTGTAAGGGCACACCTAGTGCGGGCAAAGCCCAAGCAGGGGTGAGTATAAAAATACATAGTAGGATTCCCTGTAGGGTCAAGGGAGAAACCTATAAAGTACTGAAGAGGTAATCAGTAGATAGAACAAGGTACAGTAAAAGATTATAACTCAACCCAACAAAGAAGGGAATATTTTATATGCACAGAGATCAAGAAATGGTGAGAATATGAACAAATCATTGAGTCTAATCTACCTATAGATGGAGTGTAGACTATCCCAACCATGATAAGCTAGACATAGAAAGCGTGTTTCATACCCCGCATGTCTATGCATCTCTTGGAATGAGAGTAACCAAATCCCAGGGAGTGGGTACTCCAAATAAGATATATATCCGATCAACCCAATAAACCCAAACAAGAGAGTAAGGGGATCTCTATATCACAATATAATCTAATGAAAAGGGTCTCCAACAGTTCTATAAGTATATACAATTGATTCCCAGCATCCCACGTGTCTTCCCTAAACTGCATGTCAAAGGGTCTCAATCTCTGCACCTTGATGTTATCCGCTTTAGGTGGCTCTGTCTCGTCAGCATGAGTTTAGGTTGTGTCCTAAGGATGCTTGTTGGTGGGAAAATCTCCACTAATTTTTTATAGAACAAATTAATATAAAAACATACGTTCACTATTTCACATAGTCAAGAGATTGTATCAAAATGTTAGGAACCAACTACCCATCCCCACTGTAGGGTCTGCTCAGAAGAGTCATCATAGAACCCACTGCCCAGCCCAGTTTGAGGGTAATCCCAAAAGAGAAAGTTAAATTCCAGTGCCTAAAGTAGCTAGATGGTAAACCCTAAATGGATATCCATAAAACCCCATTTCGAAGAATCAGTAGAGGGAAATCCCTAAAAGAGTAACCAGCGAGTACCACTACCCAACCTCACTAGAGGGTAAGCACGAAAGAGAATGCTGAATGCCACAACCCAGCCTCATTGGAGGGTATTACCAAAAGGAAATGTTGAATTCCAATACATATCATTGCTCGAGGCTCATCCCTATAACAACACTATTCATTCTTATTGGATGGTATACATTGGGAAACATTATGGAAACTACACCTATTAGAAAAACAATGTTGTAACCATCGGGTGTCCCCTCAGTTAGCCATTACAACGATTGAATCACGCATCTAATCTTGAAATCCATGACGAAGGGCACCATCAAATTCTACATAGAGAAACAATCAGGATGCGATAATCAGATGATAAAACCCGTGTTCAGATGAAATAGATATGATAAGTAGAAGATAATGTAGTTTTGCATGGTGGATGTGGGGTGCACACGACATGTGACCTCGCCTCATCACTTGGTCTTGTACCCAACCATATTTGTGTTCCAAAATGGAACAAGTCCCACTTGGCATGTTAAGGTACTCCCAGAGTACATGAAAAATTAATCAAAAAGTCAACTAGTATACGAAACTCATCGCTGAGTCGAAGGGTTAGGATCATAGGTTTTCCAACAAGACTCCTCGAACGGTCCGAGAGCATTGACTATATCTTTCCATACATATTCTCTACTCTCATAAGAGTCAGAGCTTTCCTATAATGTGGATTCTCTTAAAACATGTTAAAAGGATCCTCCACTGATATTCCTTTCACATTTTCCCATTTAATGAGATCATTAATAAGTCTCTACACAACAAAATGGATCACACTATTGTGATCCTTGTGAAAAAAACAAGCAGAAAAGATTACCCGTTCATCTAAAATAGATAACAGGTGAAAAAAGTATCTTTTCACCCAAAACACCGGAACGACGCTTGATCGCTACCAATCACAAAAAGGCATTGAGCCTCCAAATGGAGTGCACCATTTCAATGCTTGCAGAAAAACATGCAAGGTAGGCTATTCATTTTCCATGTATGGACTAATAAGGAATAATTCTAAAAACGCAGTATATTCCAGAAATCCACCTCATAGGGACCATTCCTCAACTCCAAATTATGCATGAATATTGGGAAAATGCATTCCCTTCATAAAAACACCCGGAAATGGGTACTCAAACACCACAAACGAATGCCAGATGAAAAAGTGGCATCTCACTGTAAAACATGCGAACCAAGGCTTGTGTGGCATGCACTTTTTCATTCATTAAATCATATATAGAAGCATCTCAAAAAGTCTGCAGAATGACTAGGGTCATGCCACCGCTGACAACACGTCATTCAGACATTCTATTTCAGAGTTAGGTATGATGTATGAATCCAGAAATAATAATTATTAATTAATTATTATTTGACAGTAGATGTTTCCATCCACTAGCATTCTGAATGGGAATTAAAAACACCCAAACCATCTCAAAAGGTTCATCTCTAATACTGGATCAGGATTCCATAGATGGTGTGCCATTTGGAGGCCCATATAGAGAGATACAACCATTTGAAGAGAACATTCCCCAAATAGGTTGGTCTGTCCCAACCATGTCGGACCCCTCCACCAGGGCCACCCCAGTCTGTTATGGCTTGTCCAGGGCCCACCTACCATGTTTCATGGCCTAGTGGCCTCCATTCATCCTAGTATCCCACTAACTACACTTTCACTGATTAGCCCGGGTGGCCGGTCATCCCTCACAAGACGTAAAACGTGGACACCCGTGTTTCATGGGTCCTGCTCCTGAGGTTACTACATCGGCCTCCCTGATTGATGCCCCCCGTGGACACCCTAGAATACTCCACTACCCTGAGCCTCATGATCCTATGAAATTCTCGATCCTGATTCCCCTATGCTCCCATCTCGCCACATGGTTGACACCGCCACCATCCTTGGATGCCACTGCCTCCCGATCTCCTCCACCTCGCCCGAGCCCTGAGCACCCGGTTTGGGCCTACTATGCGGCACCGTATTCCAAGGCCAACTTGAGCCGCAACCGACAGTGGCGACATAGCTATGGTATTCTATTCGCAGACCACTTCCACTCGATTGGACACCAAATTCTCGATTAGGGGAGACTTTTACGATCTAGGGGATGACATCTTTGCAACGCCTACCACTTATTGATGATTTTATGGCCGGTTGATGCATCAGAAAATTATAACAGGTATCCACAATGAACCGAATGAAGAAAAATGTTCCAATCAGTGATATTTGGCCTTTTTCATATAGACAGTGATGATTTTTTAAATAAAGGATGGTAATGAAACTAGAAAAATAAATAATCAAAGTAGAATTTGAATGAGGGATCAAAAACAAAAGATATCTTATCTTCAATCGGTCATTCGTCATTGGCGGTGCGCATCAATGATGCTAAATCTTCGATCCTCAAAAGTTTTGGTGGATTTTTATCCCTGATATGGTCAATAATATTGAATAAAACCTATAAAGACTGTGAGTTTCTAGATAGATAATGGGTTAGTCCATCCATAATCCCAAACTCTAGTTTTTCTATTTATAGAAAAACTCACTCATAGTGAAATCTAAAACCATTGTGCTATCACAATTTATATCATGCCTAGGAAAAACTATCTATTTGAAACTCAATGGAATCATCAGATTTTTTATTCCAAGCCTCCATTCGAATGTTATTCGAAATGAACGCCATGTTTAGAAATCACTATGTGGTTACTCTAAAGAGATGATTTTACCCCATGTGACTTTTATCAAAGAACTCATATGCTGAAAAGGCTTATTCCCCTTCTAGTGTAAACGGCACACATTAGACAAAATTGTGGACTCTGAATTCCAATCTGATTTACTGAATGAGTGTTTTTTGGGATGTAGAAATAAAATGAATGAATTAAATAATTAATTCATCCCTTTAACTTAAGGCTAATGAGAGAGGGGTATTAACGTCCAACACTGACATATTTTATGTAGTACAAACGGTAAACACCATCTTTCAAAACCAATTGTGGTTTCATATTTTTTTTATAATCAACTGTATAACAGATATCCCATTCCAGTTGCATGAATAGTAAAAAAGAACTTAATATTTATTTTACAGTTTATTCTGAGCACACCGAGCATCATATTGGAATGTCGTCATAGCTACTAGATTTGGAAATATATGTTGAAATATTACTAAGTCTTTCATGGAGATAACTAGGTCTCTAAATCATTCCCTCCTTAATTATTTTCCTAACCGAAAAGAAAAAATAGGAAAATAAACTCCAGATAATGGGCTCACATTCAGCTCTCCCTATCCCAGGAAAACCATCACATCACCCTGCTAGAAAACACACAAACCAAAGAGATGGCCTATCTACATAAGGTCTTATCCTATTGATCACATACATTGAAACACACATGTATCTCATCAGATGCAACATGTGGAAGATGTCGGGTGCCAACTCTAGCTATTTTGCGGGTAGGGAAAAGTGGTAGGTAACCTTTCCATCTCTTGCACAATTCTGAACGGGCTGAAGAAGCTTGCGGGATTGTTTACATCCTCATCTGAACCTCTACATTCCACATCGTGACTGGTATCACATATTTTCCTTGGAACAAGGTTTCATGATTCCTTCCTTCTGAATACCCACCCATTGAATCACACATGTATATTTGGTCACACATTATTTTACAATCGATGTTTCACAACCGAGACTCTCTAACACACTCAAGAAGAAAAGGATTCAACCCCATTGGCTAAATAAAATTTTTACTCTCCTACTCCCCCAAGGACAGCTACAAGGAAGTTTAATTATATGAAACATCATATACCTAGAGTGCTTGGGACTTCCTGCTAAGGGAATCTGCAACAACACTGCATCATTCTAGAGTATAGACTACATTGATGTCATAGTATAATAGGAATTTCTACTATCTCCTCTATCTTAGGGTAAAGTTTCTCTTGTTGAAGACACACCTATGACAGTTTTGGTTTGGGAAAAACACAAAGCACTCTTGTAGAAGGTAGCATCTCCACATTGTCAAAGAAAAGACTACCACAGCCAGAACAACATAGTGATTCACATAGTTCTGTTTATGGGGTGTCCATCACCTTGACTAGTACTTGATAACAGTATCATGATTAACATTGTGTAGGCATGACACTTATGAACATGGTACGTAAGAAAACTCATCAATCCACAAGAGGATAGACCCAAAAAATCACATGGCATACCCCATGCATCTTTTCCCCTCTTTATAGGAGAGTAATCTCCAAATTAAGAACACTACTAAACCCACTAGTTGAACATCATGAAAATGTTGGTCAAGCAACAATACACTACTAGAAAATCCTTGTTTTCTCTCGACACTCCACTTCAAAACCCCGTAAAGAGTACACAAGTCATAGGGATTCATCCACCAATCCTCAATAATATCAACTTTACATGGCACTAACTCTTCCTCACATCACAAAAACGCAAATCATTGGGGAAGAACCCCTATTTCTCATGCATTTGATGCTACATTGAACAACACCAACACAAGGTTACACTGACGCCCCGTATCTCCCTCAGTAACTCCTTGAGAAAGGAGTTGAATGAAAAGAGCACCTCACGCATGTCTAACATGTTCTAGTAAATATGGTATAAAAGACATGGAGAATACCTCTTATTGTCTCACGTGCTGTAGGTTTTCAGACATCCATAGCATGTAGTTGCCTACTGCCCTGGACACCAGCTCCCTAAGCATGATGTGGGCCACCTACGGGTGGTGAATGGACCTTGCAACATCATCCAAAAACTGCAGTTCGTCCTACTCTTCTTCCAGAACCACCTCCATGGGGACCACCTTCTCTTCACCCGAGATATCCCCAATCACGACACTACCTCTGTCGAGGTGGCACATCAACCAACTGTCTGGGAAGATCAGCACATCTGGTCTGGTAGTCTCATGCCACTGGACCTCACCTATCACTATCATAGCACTAACCCTCCCGGGGCTATCCCAATGCTCTATGCTATCCCCGATCATTTTCTTGAGTCTTGTCTTGGGGGGGCTAGATCACTATGATGGCGTGTATCTCTTCTACAACGATCTTTCTAAAACTTCTGTTTATAGATGTTATCATCATGAATATGTCCAAAGTGTTCTGAGTTAGGTCTGAAATCCTAGTTGCATACTCAAACACTATCATCCCTCCACTCTGAAGCTCCAGTAGATCCAGAATCCATATAAAACATATGAAGTAGGGGTAGTACTTCTCAAAAAATATCATTTGGATGTCATCCCATGAGGTTACTGACTCATCATGCATCTGAGTATCCTTGATCTACAAACATAAAGCTTCTCCATGGAAAACGACCAACTACCAATGCCGCAATATGCTCTATCGGTGTCTGAACAAGCCTGAATATGTTATCCATAAACACTACCCAAACCTCCATGACCTTAGGGTATGTCTCACCGCGGAACCTCAGCGTATCTAAGGCTATAACTCACAGAGCGCGCTCAGCCTACCCCCAACATCAGCCTACATTACTGGTACCAACTGCAGCTCAAAAGTTGGAGGTGATACTACATACCCTCATAGAGAAAGGTGAATCGTATAATGGATACTGAACTGAGGCATCATCACTCATTTAATCATCCTCATGAACCGGAGCTAGTATCTTGGTTTTATATCGTCACGGAGGCATCAAGAAACCATTCATGGTGTACCACAGTCAATTAATCATATATATATATAATCAATGATGGGGAGTAGACTCAAGAAGGACAGTCAAAGACTCAATACAATATTATTCATGTACCAGTGTTCGCTACAACATGTGTATTAGCACACTGAGTTGACAAGTAGGTAATCAAGGTGCATGTTAATGGATACACAGATCCCCACACCATCACTAGACTACCTGGCCTGAGAGCCACTCTCGAGACTGATTTATACTATTTCCATAAAACCCAAACAATTCTATTTGAGGGATCATCTGAACAACATCCCAAGGAAAAAACCACCTCTATTACAACATTATAATGACCTGACCCAAAACAAGGTTCGATATGAAACTACCCTAAGACTCAATCCATAGGCTAGGGGCTGCTAACCAGTGCTGAAGGAATAACGAACTCAAGGAGGCCTTTTCTTAAGTACCTATACACACACACACACATAGCCAACTCAATGAAAATGTGCAGAGGTAATGTAAAATAATATACAAATCTATGATATAGATAAAACACAAATATACATCAATGTCAAAATAGTATATGTATAGAAAAGTAATCTAAAATAGAATGGGGTAAAACACACGACCAACCAGAATAGTGTCACAACCAGGAAATAGGTGGAAATTTAATACACCTGAAATAGATCCTTGTTCATGAATACCAATAACTAAAATAGAATGGGGTAAAATACATGCCCAACCAAAATAGTGACACAACCAGGAAATAGGGGGACATTTAATACAAATGAAATAGATCATTGTTCCTGAATCCCAATAAACGACCATCACAAATAGTTCAAACACCTCGTATCCCTATGCACCTCATAAGTAATGATAATCCTATCCATCATCTTCAAGCGAACACTGAGTGCAGGAAAATCTCATGTAGAGGTGAGTATAAAAATACTCAATAGGAGTCCGCAAAGGCTCAAGGAAGAAAAAAAGTACTTTACTAAAAAGGATAGCAATAAATATAAAACGGTATAGTAATATAGTAAAACTCAACCCTACAATGAAGTGAAGCTCATACAAACGTGAGGACCTAGAAATAGTGAAAATATGAACATATCATTGAGTATTTGATACCTATAATTGGAGTGTAAACTCACCCAACCATAAGAAGATAGACATGAAAATCACGTAGCATGCCTCACGTGTCCTTGCGTTTCCAGGAAAAAGATTATCCAAAACCCACAGAGTGGGTACTGAAAATATGATATATATATATATATATATGCTAAACCAAATAAACCCAAATGAGAGATAATGGGGATCTCCATATCAGTAGGTCAACCCTAGAACAGTGTCCTCAATTGTTCATGGAGTAAACACTATTGATTCCTAGCATCCCACACACCTTCCCTGAACGTCATGTAAATGGGGATCAATCATTGAACCTTGATACTATCAACTTTGTGTGGGTCTGTCTCATACACACAGTTTTAGGTCACGTTACAAGGATGGTTCATGGTTTAAAAAACACCCCCTTTCTTGATATTTCTAATTCAAATCGAACACATCTCATCACTATGCCTCATAGTCAGGAGATCATGTAACAAAGTCAGGAACCAACTACCCAACCCCACTCAAGGGTATGCTCAAAAGAATCCACAGAAAACCCATTGTGCAGCACAGTTGGAGGGTAATCCCAAAAGAGAATGGTGAACACTACTTCCCATCTCATCTAGAGGGTATGCCTTGAAAGAGTAACATGTGAATTCCAATTCCCATATTTGTTGTAGGGTAAGCCCTGAAAGAGTAACTGGTGAATTACACTACCCAGCCTCACTAGAGGGTAACCCTAGAAGAGAACGGCGAACGTTACTGCCCATCCTTGTTGGAGGGAATGCTTGAAAGAGAATGGAAAATTCCAATGTCCAACCTCACTGGAGGGTAATCCCAGTAACTACACTGACCATCCTTGTGGGATGGTACTCCACATGAATCATTGAGTAAAATACACCTATTTTAAAAACATTTTTGCAACCATTATGTATTGCCTCAGTTATGAATCACACCCACAGAATCCCACATCGCATATCAAATTCCACTACAAAGGGCACCATCGCATCCTTGGTTGAGAAACACTCAGGATTGGCTACTCAGAATCCAAAACCCATGTTCAAAATAAAGAGATATCAGATGTCGAAGAAAACATTGTGGTACACGGCGCATGTGCGGTCCACACGACATGTGACCCCACCTCATCTCCTGATCATGTACCCAACCATATTTTTGTGCCAAGAGTGAACAAGTACAACTTGGCATGTCATGGTACTCCCAAAGTACACAACACATTAGTCTAAAAGGTGACTTGCATCTGACACTTGTCATTGAGTCAATATGTCAAGATCATAGGTTTTCTGACATGCCTCCCAAACGGTCCCTCAGCATTGATTGTATCTCCTCATACAACTTCTCTAATCTCAATAAAGTAAAATATGACCTATGACATGAATTATATTAAAACATGTATAAAGGATCATCCACCGATATTCCATTCATATTTCCGCATTTAATGAGATCATGAAAAAGGATTCTAACATCTAAACAGATCTCACTATTGTGATCCTTGTAGAAAAACCCATTGAATCGACTACTCATTTCTCTAAAATAGAAAACTAGTGAAAAATGGTATTTTCACCACAAATTCCCAAATGATGATCAATCACTACCAATCACTAAAAGGCTTTGCATCTTAAAAAGGATCACACCATTGTGATTCTCTCATAGAAACAAGAAAGGTATTTTATTCATTTTCCTCTAAAGGACTAATGAATCGTAAGTCACATAACATATGACCGAAAACTACCTTGCAAGGATGATTCATCGACCTCGACTTTGGCGGGCGAATTGTGCCATTTTAACCCCCTCTAAATTAACTTGGAAATGAGTAGGAAAACACCACAAACTGACGAAAGATGTAAAAGTGGCATATCAATATAAAACATATGATCCTAGACATATGGGGTATGAACATTATCACAAGTTCAAACACTCTTTGAAGCATCTCAAAAAGTAATCACAATGATCACAGTCATGCGGCCGCTGACAGTGTATCAATCAGACATCCCATTTAGTAGTTAGGTCTAATGTAGGAATCTAGATATAATAATAATTAATTTATTTTTATTTTACATTAAAAGATTCATTTCACTGGCCTTAGACATGGGTATTAAAAATTCTCAAAACTATCTCAAAAATATTTAATCGACACATGGATCATGTTGCGGCAGATGATGCAAGATTTAGATGCCTATATCGAGAGATACAGCCATTTGAAGAGAACAAACACCAAATGGACCGGTACGACCCAGCCGGGTTATACACCTCTGCCTTGGCTAGCCAAATCCTATTGAATCAGTCTGCTCCGGCCAGCCCATTGCCAACCTGCCGCACAGCTCGACCCAGTGGCCGCCTCTCTTCCTAATGACCCACATTTTGTACTATCACTGACCGTCCAGGATAGCAGGTCATCCCTCGCACTCTGAGACAATAATATACCCGCATTTCATGGTTCTGGCTCCCATGGTCATTGTCTCAGCCTCCCTACCTAAAAAACCCCTGAACACTCCTAGAGGCCCGACCCTCTTCACCCCCTAAGCCATGCACTCCTCTGCACCAGTCGACCACGTTTCCCCAGTGCTCTTAACTCGCCACACACCTCATCAACCACAACACCATAGGCTCCATTTCACTCCACCATCCCAGTTTATGTCGACGCCATCCTCGTAGAACACAACCTCTTGATCTCCTCCACCTCGCCAAAGCCCCGAGCACCCCGGTCGTGGCCTAATCCGTGGCACTGACATCTGTGGCCGACTCGTGCCACTGCCAGCGGATGCCGGAAGGGGATTAGATTCAGCGGTCCCTTTGACAGACCTCCACAACATGAGAAGACACCAAATTCTAGATCGTGGGTCATTTTAGTGATCCCTGTGACAAGACCTTATCAATGCCTAACTCTGATCGATGATCTGACGGTCAGTTGACACATCTGAAAAAAATAGCGGGTATCCGTGAAGAACAGAATGATGGACATGTTTGAGTATCCATCAATGATTTTGGAAATCAATGGTGGGAAAACAAAAATAAAAACTAAAAATTGAAGGAGAAATTGAATCGGAGCTCAAAATCCAAAGATATCCTACCACGAATCGGTTGTTCATCGTTGTTTCACATGCAGGACACTCCTTCTTCGATCCACCAAAGTTATGGTGGAGTTTTCTCCCCAATATGGTGATTTGAAACCGAAAATTCATAGAGACATAAAGGTAGATATATATTATATAGATAGAATGGGTTAGGCCAACCCAAATCCCAAACTCTTATTTTTCTATTTATAGAAAACCCCGCATAGAACAGAATCCAAAACCATCGAACCCTTAAATTTTGATTTATACCAAGGTAAAACACTTCATTTTGAAATCCAAGGATTTCTCAGATTTTTTTTATGAGTCTTCAATAAAAATTTATTCAAAAACAATTCCATTGATAAAAATCACGGAGTGGTTATTCCAAAATGACGACTTTTCCACTGGGTTACTTTTCACACACTGGTGTTGTGCTAACAAAGCTTATACCCTTCTTATGGTAAATTACATGCTCGAGACTGAACCGTGGACACAAATATCCCATATGAGATACCATTTGATAGTTATGTTGATTTGAGATATAAAATGAATTAATTAATTAATTAATTCTTCCATTGAACCAACCGCTAATGAGGGAGGTTTCCTAATGCCCCTCGCCAACATATTTTATTTCGCTTCTAGGGTAAAAACCACGTTTTGGACCAAACCGTGGACATAGATTTCCAATCTGATCATCATTTTAAGGGATATCCCATTTCTGTTATGTGAATAGTAAAAAATCACATAATATTTTTTTATAATTTATTCTGGGCACACCGGGTATCAGAATGGCACTTCATCTCAGAGCCTAGAACTGAAAATATATGCAGAAATATTCAAAAGTATTTTTGGGAGAAAACCATGTATCTACATTAATATTCAAGGAAATTATATAGATTCATGGTGGTATCCTACTAACCTTTTCCTCACAACATGAATTTTCCCTTGGAATCAGGAAAACTTGGAACAACCTAATTTATGTAAAGTTAAGGGAAAAGCATTTGTTGGAGTAACCTATTTAATGTCATCTACCTTCATGACATGGGTTTGGAAGTGATTTTTGGGTCAAATAGAGAGAGTTCAAATATTTAATTATGGGATCTCCCAGTATCAATTTTTGTGTTTCTTGTATTTTGGACATATTTTTCAAGACTTGTATTTTGTTGGTGTCTGTTAATTTACTTCTGGTTTTTTGTGAAATTAAATTATTATTATTATTTTTCCCTATTTTCTATATTCATTGGATGATTATTATTTTTTATGGTTATTGATTTCCCTGAATGTCTGATATACGATTCATGAAAACTAGATTTATAGTTGAAGTTTCAGTGGTGTTTTTCTGGATTTTCAGGTTGAAATCGTTCCCAAATTATTGTCTTTTGATAAATTGGTACTTTTCAACATCCATGTGATCTTAGGAAAAGTCTCTAAACCTTTTTGTGACATTATGTGGGTGATAAACTATGATCAACTGGGATATTTTATAATAGTATTTATCTTGGTATACTTTAATCAGGATATATAAAAATGATTTAGAAAGGGTGATGTTATTTTTTCCTCGGTTTCAGGTTATCTCCAATCCTTGGATCCCCTATAGTATTTTTTTATAATAAAAAGTAATCTCTGTTTTTATTGAATCACTAGCCATATTCAAATATGTTATTAATTCTATGAAAATTTTGGGAATAATGTTTTGGATTAGAAGTATCAATCATGTTTCCTTTTTCTCAAGTAATATTACTATATAAGATATTTTATTTTAATTTAGGTATATTTTCATTTTTTATTATTTTTTTTGCTACAAAATTATATATATATTACATGGAAAATGATTTATTGATATTAATTTAAATGGGATGTGGAAACAAAATATTGGTAATTATTTTGGGAGTGAAAACCAATTTAGTGTAGAAGTGTTAATGTTTAAGGTTGTTTTTTGTCTATGTATGTTGTAATTATCGTATTATTGGGTCTGGTAACACCTGTACTATCAAGGATTGTTGTTAGATTTTTATTCTGGGATGGATCATTGGGTACGATTTTATAAATGGATTGAGGTGTAGTCGAGTAATTATTAAATTTTAAGGATATTGTTGTAGATGATAAGTTATGATGGTCTATGGAATATTGGCTATGAAATTGGTATTGTGGAGGAATATATATGGTAATTTTCTTTTATCCTTCTAATTTTGGGGAATCATTTTGAAATGATGATTATATGTCCTATAATAATAAAATATGGAAATTATATGTTCATAAGGATACAGTAGTGGGTTTATTTAGCATTATATAATGGGTTTTTATGTTGTTTTTTTGTCAAAGTTAGGATTGTAACTGTCCTTGGGAGATAGTTTCCTTGATATGAGTTTTGGATATCTATGGGAATTACTAGAGATATGGTTGATTATATAACTGGTTTTCCATTCCTTATGTATTTGGGTAGCATATTTCATGGAAAATAGTGTTGTTTTGAATTATTTCATTAGTTATACTTCATTGAAATTTTATAGAACATTAAATAATTTTTATTTTATGTTTTTATACAAATTTAAATTATGTTTTATCTCCTTCATGAATGTAATATTATGATGATATGGGGATAAATAATAAAGGGTTGGAAAAAATGTGATATAATATCTCAAGGTTAGGTAACATAACAATGTGATTATAATATAGTCACATGGTGAGGGAGTTTATGGAAGGAGGTGGGTACGAATTTGATATTATTCATGATTATGTACCTTATAGTGAAGAGGGTGTGACATATTTCTAGAAAGTTTAATATATTTTTGTGTATATAAGGATGATATGTGGTTATAATATTGTGATTTTCTAATGTGATGTGATATTTTGGGATGTGGTGGTCAGTATGAGAAGTGAATATATAATTGTTATAGTGGAGTGAGATTTTATTATTTTTATCACATTTATAATTAGTTGATTAGTTTTTTTCTCTAGTAGATATCTACCCAGTGGTTATTTGGAGCTACTCATGAACTGAAATACATAGAGAGGTGATAAATTTATGTGGCCTACGTACATTATTATTTTTTTGATGTTTTTGTCAACTAATGATATTATTTATCTATTGATAATTTATTTTCATTTAAAATATTTATAATTATCAACATTGAATAATAAATTTGTATTTCATTTTCAATTTGAGTGATGTGTTTGTGAGTTTCAGAGTAATTTAAAAGAGTTTTGATGTTTGAAAAAAACGTGGAGTTGTGTGTTTTATAAATTATTAGTAATATTCTTATTTATATTATACATATCTCATTCTTTGTTCACATGGTTGAAAAATGTAATGTATAGACTATCATATTTATTCCATATAGATTTTAATTATTTAGGGAGATATCCCTATTGCGTGCTCTGAAATTCACACCTCTCAATAGTTTTCAGGAGATGTTTTATAGGACAATACATGGGATATTGGGAGATATTGTTTAAATGTCACAAATGGGACTCTAAGAGGTTTTACTTGAATACAAATTTTAATTGAATATAAAATATAACATGTAAATAACATTACGGTACTTGTTATTGTTTATTCAATTAGATCTCTAGAGTTGATTTATTGTTTTATTTTTTCCATATAATTTTTTACGGTAATTTTGAAAGAAAAAACCATAATCTATTATATCATTATAGGGTGATTGGCTCAATTGGTGATCTTATCTTTTTTGATTCCATACTAAAAAAATAATCTCCTCATTGTAAAGATGTATTACTTTTTTGAATAAAATCACAAAATCATAACCACAATAACACATGTATTTACAAGGCTCACTACACAATAAGAGTAGATTGTCCTTGGAATTGTTTTCAAGTAATACATGATAATAAAATCCAATATAAAATAATCCTTTGTATTCTATTACAACCAGAAGTGGGAATTCAAATACATTTCTTCCACTATAATCAAATGAAAATGCATTAAATAATTCTATAGATATAAAATTAAAACAAATTCATAACAATGTTTCAATTTATTACTAATAGGATGAAATATTTTGTTAGTATTTATCTTGAACATCGTCAAAATTTCTAATATTTCAAGTAATTTTTTTTCAATTTCATTCCTTGTAGCAGGAAAGAATATTCATCTGTATATTTATTTCCCATTAGATAAGTTCTTATGGAAAACACAATTAATGGTATAACTAGTATACTATATTTGGTGTCATTGTTTAGAAAAATACCTTCTTACTCACTTTTCACCCACACACCATAAAATAATATCAATCAAAAACCACTTTATATTAAACATATATTTAGTATCCTTCGACCGGTACAACATCAATAAAATTTATTTATTTCAACTATAACCTCTTCATCCCATAATTTCTTAACATTATCATACTGATACCATTTGATGGGAAATATTCACATAGTATATATTAATCGAAGGATTCATCACAATGTATATAAAATTATCTTTTATATTCTATAATACCTTTCTTTACTTCCCCATGTGTGCAATGTATCATCTTGGTCGGTCATGAACACCAACATTATTATATATCATTTCATAGAGAAAAATAAGGAACTAAAATTTTTTCCATGCGCAATAGAAGAAATGAATTAGAATCCATCACTTAAAAAAATTAGTCAAATTATTTTTTGGACTTCTTGATTTTTCATAAATGTTCATGTAAACACTATAATCATTTACCTACAATAAATATCCTTGTAATCTACTTAGAATAAAAAATATTCCTTCTATGATATTTTGATCATCCCATGATAGGATTTTCATCTTACCAATTTGATATCATTAGAAAATACATTAATAACTTTGAACTAATAAAACAGAAAACAAATTATCCATCCAATAAAATTCTATAAAATGATTTTCATCTGATGTTACTTCATAACATTTTATGAAAATATCAAAATTATTAAAATAGATACATCCACAATTCTATGAATTTATATATAACACATAATATGTTACATTTACACAAAACCTTATAACTAATTCATTTCATATAGAAATATACATTAGTTGTTTTCAATGAAAACCTTAAGTATAATTTATATAGCATCTTCGGTCATATTATCATATTACAACATCACTTATCTAACTCATAAAATTCTATATGTTTGAAATTTTACAAAAGGATCGTCCATTATACTCATGTATATTATATTGAAAGAGTTTATCTTAGGGTCTTCATCTGATTGAAATTTTTCTGATGACATTCCTCTATAACGTTCAATTTTATTTCAGCAACATTCCTCTGTCAAAAAAACATTATTAATGATTGAATTATTAGAAATTTGAGTAAAATTATTTACTAACAATTTTAAATATAAAAAAACAAAATAGACTATATTGTACTATTATATTTCATAAAGAAATTTGGTGGTACCCTTATGTAGTATACTTTGCTACCCTAATACAGCACAAAATAATGATCGAAATCATTCGACTGGTAAACATACTCAAAAAATCTTATTATAAATTCTAAATTAAAATTAATTTTTCTATAAAACCCTCAAATTTCATTAATTTTTTTCTAATAAATTTAATTTCATCACAATCCTTTTTACACACAACACCATGTTTAAATAAACCACAATACAGTATTATAATATTATTATTTAATGTAACATTTATCAACTATACATTGTATTATATGGTATGAATATGACTAACTAAATTATGTAAAACATATGGATTACACATTTATAAAAAAAATGAATTTTTTATCAATTTATTATAAATGAAAATAAATACCATTTAAATGGAAAAAAAATTTCAAAGACCTTTTTTTTTCTCCAAATGTAATTTTTATTTTACTGAATTATATTAATAAATTTTGGTGAATTAATTTATTTTAATTTATATGTTATATTTTCAATCATATGTTTTAACATTATTTTAACATTTTCTTTATCATGGGGTAAGAATAGATTATTCTTTATCTTTAAATGTGTAGTTTTCTAAATAACAGTTTTTTTCATGTTTTGTGTTCTCGTATTTAAAATTATTTTTTCTAGATATAGGTATTGTATATTATAAAATAGATTCCATATTGGGAATTAGGATGTTCATTATTTTTAATATTCCCCGTTTTATTTTTTTCGATATAGATAGTAACTCTGGTAAATATTGTTACCTCATTAAAGGGTTAAATGGGTCAATCTAGGATAAAACTAACTGATAAGGCTATAATGTTTCCTCATAATTGTTATTTGATAAATTAAATTACACCATTATTACCTTAGTCATTACTTTTAATTTTTTTAATGGAATTTTCCATTTAAAATTAAATATATAATATTTTAAAAAATGAATGTTGAGAAATACCACTCTTTTAGTTTTAAATTTATCATACGTGATCACATAAGAAAAAAACAAGTTATAAATCAATAATAATAGTAAATTTTTGAATAATGAAATTATATTCATGATGGTAATTTATTTTTAAGTGTTACGGATTATATAATTAACATAACTACATGTGAAATTATAAAACATTATTCAATAAAATAATAAAAAATAAATAAATATACAAATTATAAAAGTAATATAATTTGAGTGATTTATCGTGTTATATGATTTTTGTAGGTTATTATTAAATATTAGTGTAATGTTAAAGAATTATATTTTAATTCCTTCATTTTTTTTATTTATATATACTTAAATTAAATGAATAATGTCAAAATTGACGTTAATTATATTTATTCAAAGTAATATTTTATTTCATTATTTAAAAATTAGGAAATAAATTCCATATAAAAATTTCTATAAGATATGGTAAAAAATTTCATAATTTTATCATTTATGATGCTATTTTCACCTTATAAGTAAAATTATAACCCTTAAATATTGGAAAAAATATTATCATGGTTAATGATGAAAATATGTTAACTTTGGGTATCAACCAGAAAATATGTTTTAAAACACTACATAAACCTATCCTAAATATATGGGTTAATTTGATTTCAACCCCATATTATCTAATATTTGAATTGAAATACATTTTAGGCATTTAAATAAATATATAATTTCTTACATTTTAATAATTTAATAAATCCCAAGAGTGCTCCTCCCCTAAATTATAAATTATTGGCCCTCATTTATCTTATTCAAAATATTTTGGGACTTCTTGGTCAACCATATCATATAAAAATATCTTAAAAAAATTCTATTTTCACATTATATATGTCATGATCATCCAAAAATATGGACTCTAGGATGCTTAATATAAGATCTAAATGTGTTTTTTGAATAAGAATAAGTTTGAACACATATAGAGGAAATCAGACCATAGGTATGCAATTTTCATCTCACTTTTATTTTTTGTGAGACAATTTCCATATTCACCACATTATTATTTTATTTTATCTATATACTACCCATGTATTAATTTTATGATCATTTTTATGAAATTTATAGGATTTACATATCCATATATGGTTCTTTATTCCATGGGACATGTGATTTAAATTTTACAAAAGTGGTAGAGAGTTCTGTGTTACAATATAAATATTTATTGGGATTGTATATGATTTTGTTTCCAATGATGAATTATAATTATCAAACTCTCACTAAACTCATGAATTTACTTCTACACTATCTATTTATTGAATTTTTATGTTTCCCTTTAATTTTCCTTTTTTAGTATTATCTTAAGTAAAATCATATTTATTTCTCTCTTTGGTCAAAAATATATTTTCATTCAGGTCTATTTTTTCTAAATAAAATGGTTTACAATTCCCAATAATTGTTTCAATTCGTTTTTACAATTTTTTCCTTTTGATTTTTTAAATGGAATATTCATATAATTTTCTAAACAATGTACTTTTGACTTTTTAATGAAAATGTGAAAATAATATTTGTATTATTGTATATTGAATTAATGTAATTTCATTTTTTCATGATGGTTCAACACATTGATTCGTCATTTAAATGTCTTCAATGTTCTTTTCATAGAATATGTTCTCATTGATATTCAGTACATTTCTATATTTTAAAATTTTATTTTCAAAAGGGAAAGAGTATTTCCGTCGAGATTATTTTAATGAACTTTTAATTTTATTTATACACTTCAAAGAAAACCAAACATGATTCTAAATATTCACTAATAGAGAAATGATACAAAGATACAATTATTATTCATTCTCAGGATGGATGTTATTAGTATTATGAATTGGATTTTATGAATATCGTTTCTTTTTCCTGAGATATAATATGAAGAATTTATAAAATGATTATGAAACACATTTATTTTACATATGTTATTTTCTAATGAAATACATATAAAACCATTTCCATTTCTACAGGATATGATATGATGAAAGGAAGAACTCTTTATAAAACTCATTTCATTTCCATGGGTTATGCTCTAATAAATTTGTTATGATACCCATCATTTCATGGGTTATAATATGATAGAATTTGTATGGTATTATGGAAATCATATTAATTTTATAAATTATATTATGTATGGGACCGGAATTATATATTCTTCAAATTCATTGGGTAAAAATGATATATTATGAGAAAAAAAGGATTGAAATTAGGAGTGGACCTAGTTCGGTAAGGTACATTTTTTCCTTTGATGGTCGTGGGAGTTAAGAGTGGCTATATGGATAGTTTGATAGGTGAATCCAATCTATAATGATATTATTTGGGGTGAACCATGAATACTACGATGGTTTGGGGAGAAAACCAAAACCACTCTGATATTCATGGAACTGATTTGTCACTACTCAGAAAATTGTGTTCTTTTCTTATGTTTATTCCAAAAACTCATCTCATATTCCAATGGAATTCTCTTATGGACCATTTTCATTGATTCCTTTTAAATTAAACTTTTATGAAATGACAAAAAACTTTCCTTGACTCAATAGTGTGATCTATGATTTATAGGATATTGTTTTTCAAATGTAATGACCACATTCTCAAACACTAATGCTCTTGTTATTTTTATCACCCTTATTTACACTTAGTTAGAGTCTGAGCTCACAAAATATTATGTTTCCATTCCCAAGATTGTAATTAATGGTAGAATTTTTTATTTTTCAATTAAGGGTGATAGTTATAATTAAAATAGTGTGAGATTATATACATCACTTATGAACCAATTTTCAATGTCTATAGTTCTTAAAGGAATATTAATATATTATTATTTTATAGATTATTATGTTATTTAATGAATATTAATTTATAAAATGAACTATATAACTATTAACATTAGTTTTCACTATAGTTGGTATCAATTAAAGTAATAGTTAACCTTTAAACACTTGGATGAGACGAACTTTGTAATAATATCACAAACATGTCAATTATATGATAACATAATTTTTTTTTGATTATTATTATCACAAAACTAGATTAAACCTATATTATAATAGATCTAAAATATTTTTTCTTGATTTTCATGACCTATTAATGTTTTTTATTCAGTGATTTTTTTATAATTATTTTTTCAAATAGTATGATTTATATTTTTAGTTAATGGATAGAACTCAAAAAATCATATTAATGATTAATGGGATATAAAATGAGATTATTTTCATCATGGTAAACCAAATGATGTGGGATTTAGATTAAAAAATACCATATCTAATATCATTCAACTTTCTCAAGCTATGGATATTATTGAATGTCCAAACATGTAAAGGAGGACAAAACATTCTGTTTAGTCCTTTATGAGGAAATTACCACCTTGTTTTTATGGTTTTACTGATCTACTAGTAACAATAAAATTGATCAGTACCATTAGAAATATATTTTTCAATATTCTATGTTCAAATTATGAAACAAGTCATTTTAGATGTCTATCATTTTTAAAGATGAAGCAGATCAATGGTTTAATCTTATTAATAATATGAGGCAACTAAAATAAATTGACCCCATGGAGTGGGATGAGTATAAAAGTTTATTTCTAATATGTACATTACTCATATTCATCATATCAAAATTGAGAAGGAATTTCTTGAGCAAATTTATAAGCATTCTAAATTTATTGGTACCTATGTTGAAATTTATTCAAGACTTTCATGGAACACTCATATTATTATTATCCTATATAAATGTAATCATTTAGGATTTTTCAGTGGATCCATTCCAAGGATCAGAAGGGAATTATTTATTAGAGGCTATATTAGCATTAAATTAATCATTAGATATTATATCAAGGTGGAAATTGTGATCAGAGATACCTATGCATCTTATAGTTTTCTTATGAAAAGAAATATGGAACTTATTGGAAATCAAAAAAGTCATTGAATGAAAAAAGTTGAGCTTTCCCATATTTACAATGTGTGGGAGGGAATATGATATATATTGTCTTATGGGGACAGGTAATTGTTTTATGTGTTCAGAGTATGTTCATCATGAAAATAAATATAGAAGATATATAAATATAATGGTCAATAAAACCCATAATGAAAATGAAACACAGAATCCACCACCAACACTATTGTGTTTCAAATGAAAGGAGTATATGAATTAATCTAAAAAGTTCACAAAACATATTGTTAATAAATATGTTCTACATTAAAAATGTCTTAATCCATATCTAAAGTTATTTATCCTATGATCACTATTGGAAATTTGGGGTACAATAACAATGTGGTGAAATACACACTTAATATCCACTCCAGAACTACAATTATCTTATTTTAATTTTGTTGAAACCGCTTATTTATATCTATTTTTTTATAATGGTATCAAAATACCACCATAATGATTATATATATATATATAATATAAAACACTTAATAGTATGATGAGGGCATCTAACGTCTATGATTCCGCTCTTGTTGAAGATAGTGCTAATATATTTCCTCAAAATATTTTTATTCAACCTCTTTTTGAAATTAATGTTATTTTTTCATGGATTGTATTTTCATTCATGTGTCCAATATTAATTTCTATGGATGGGGAGTCCCATTTGATATTTTTACCCAACCCACTATTTTCAATCAGTGCTATGATAAATATGAACGTCTGATGAAAATCACATCCATTATCTGGGTCATGATTCCTCTTCAATAAGGGTGTTTGTCTCATATGGTTGGGTAAAACTCAATAGAAAATATATTTCTATTTTACTAGGGGTTTTAATGAGTTTAAAAAATAATTTTATGGTCTTTCACCAAATCATAATGTGTAGTTCTCAATAAGAAAGATTCTTGGTTCTAAAACAATTTGAAATACACCAAATAGAATGGCTCATTTTGAGATATAGGAATTGAAATATCAACACTAGGATAATCATGATAAGGGATCCATTCATCCAAGTGTATCACCTTGGGTCACACATGTTCTTTTGATCAAAAATAATGATGTGTTAATATGAATCTATATTGAATATTAGGAACATAACAAGATCAAAAACATGAAAAAGTATCCTCTACCCCATATTGATAAGTTTTATGATAAACTATAATTGGTAAAATACCTTTCCAAGACTAAACATCACTCTGGATATCATGAATTGGGGGTAAAAAATGGAGGATATACACCTGAAAGTAGTCATTAAAATATATGGACATTGTTAATTCATAGAGATTTCATTTTTTACTAATTCCCCAACTATCTTCACTGATTTGATGAATAGAGTATTGAGTATTTACCATGATCATTTTTTTTAGTATTTATAGTTTATTTTCTTATATATTTAAATAGAATGAAAGATCATAAATATTGTCTATGAATTGAGCTAAATTACCTATAGAATTATAGTATTTATGTGAATTTTACCATGAGTGAATTTTGGTATCATAAAGTTTTATTTTCTGTTCATTTAGTCTCTAGTGAGAGTATATTAGTAGATCTCTCAAATACAGATATTAAAAAACATTGGGAAGGAATAACCAAATTGAATGTTATCCACATATTTCATTGTTTGGTTTTATATCATTGATTTTTTGTGGATAATTCCCCTTAATTATCTAATCCACTCAATAAGGGAGATATAGTCCCCTGGAAAGATGAATGTATAGAAAATTTCATTGACCTAAATGGAAAGTTTTTCAGTGAACTTTTTCTTACATTACCCTTTAGAGGAGAAGGGTTTATAATTTATAGTGATGCGTCAAAAAAAGTGATGGTATATTATCTCATAAATAAAGATATGAGGATATATTATTCCTCATTCAAATTTATGTTTCATGATTAAAACTACATAATCCATTATTTTTATTTAGCTAAAGTAATTTTCTCATCAATTATAGGGAATCATCATCTTTATAGATAAATATGTGATATATATACCGATTTTATTTGTTTAAAGTCTATTTTCACATAGAAAATGTTGAATATACTATATAGGATCTAATAAAATATTATTAAATATTAAAATTTCTCAATAAATTACCACCCTAGGAAGCTGAATAAGGTGGAATATGCACTCACTCAAAAGGATCATACAAGTTTATCTATGATGATAAAAAAGAACCAATCTTTATGGATTTGAAAAGGATGGATATTTAAATCATGATGGATGGGAGAAATACTGTCTTGGTCAAATAATTGTCATCCATATATCCTAGTTAATATAAAAAAGAAACATAATAATTACCAATTGCTACAAAATAAGATGAGATATATTCTTATCTTTACACTTGATTTTGTGGGAATGATAAAATTTAGTACCTGATTAAGTGTTCCCCCAATACCGAATTTGAATAAGGAGGTGTTGGATGAGGCACATAATTCAGTATTCTCTCTTCTTCATGGAAGGGCACGGGTGTAGAGATACCTAAAAGATTATTTTTTGTGGGATTGAATGGTGTTATATATTAGTGAGTATGTATCTCAATGATTTTTATCTCATCATGTCAAGGCTGAGAGATAGGATACAGATTGGATGGTACAACCATTTCCCACTCAAAAATGAAAATGGGAAAATATCGCCAAAGATTTTTTCAATGTACCCCCTAAAACATCTATGGCTAATACTTCCATTAGGTTTGTATTCGATCACCTAATGAAGTAATAACATTTAATTTATATTAGAAAATATTTTCCTTTGGATCATATTTCCAGAATATACATTAAGGATGTGTTACGGTTACAGGGAATAATATCTTCTACTGAATCTGATTCAGATCAGAGGCTTACCTAAATGTTTTCTTCTAGTCTTGAGTAGGAACTAGATATAGTGTTACACATCAGAAATAGCTTTCAATGATAATGGATATCATAAAACTCCATAGAGGGTGAACTGAGATCAAAAATAGAATTTAAAAACCACCCACTTCAAGGTATGAAGGATAAAGTATTTTCCTAAAAAAATCATGGACTAGATATAAAAAATAATATTGGAAAATGATATGACAGATGTAATTTATTGTGGTTTTCATAATAGAAATTCCATAGGATACTCCAATATCACTCTACATTATCATATTGGTGATATTCATTATGAAATCCCATTTTAACATGGATCCCAATTAAGTGAAAGCAGTTATTACTTGTTGTAAATGGTCCGATATATTTTAACTAGGATCCACCAATACCAGACCTATACCTGGACATTACACACTCAGATACAATCAGTGTAGATGAACTAAAGATGAAGTAAATTTGAAGAAATCTTGCAGTATATGATTTTAAAACACAACTGAACACTCAAGAAGACCTTCCAAAATATGATGATGAACTTTAAGGAATAGCTCTATAGGTTCTTTTTTTGCAATAGGTAAACATGAAATTAATCGATGAAAGGTTTTAAAGATATTTAGCCAATGTAAATTCATTATTTATTTTAATTATTAGAGTGTTCATGTTTTCATTTGTATGCCTCTCTTATTCAGGCATCTTCTAAGATTCCTATATATATCACCAATTTTATTTAGAAAATAATTATACCTGATAATAACAATGATCAAATGAAAAATATATGAAAACTTGATGAGGAAGGATCTTAGTTTTATGTTTGATTGTTTTCCAAATACAGAATAATCATCTTCTGTAGCAATGTATTAAACCTTCATTTTGGTCGGATCATTTCATTCATTGAAAAGTGACACTTTGTCCAAATATATAATTACATATATAAAAAAATTCCTTCTCTCATTCGATAAAAATCATGTAATAACTTATCCAAAGATTATTATAACATTAAAAATGTAAACATGATTATCCAAAAAATAGATTATTCATTGTATTTTAAAAATCTTGTTAAACTAGTCACATATGATAAATTTATTAGGATCTTCTTATGATGAAACAATTCATATCATGAACTTTGTATAATAACATGATTTTACTATTCCATGAGATATATTATTTCTGAGAGAAAACATTGGAGGATTGTTACAAAATTATTCTTTATAAGATAATTTCTTAATGTCATAATATAGTTGATTTCCACGTCTTCCATTGATTCTCGTGAGATAATAATTAGATGAATATCCTTTTTATATTATAAAAGACTAAAAAAAATATTCCTTTCAACTGAGCTTCTTAAATTATAATTGATGAAAAAAATATTTATTCATCCATATGATAAAATAATTTTTCAAACACTAAAATCATCAATGTAGGTACTAATTTTACTATAGTAGATAATTATATTATGCATAGGATAATCACTAAATAGAAGATAATTTAGACTGCTTAAATCTAATGAAATACCTGTCTATATTTCTGTACAATATATTTCAATTAAAAAACTCACTATCCATAAGAAGATATAATCTGAGGAACCTAAAATAAAATAATTAGACTCAAAATAGTTATTTTTGTAATCATTAAACACATAAATAAATTAGATATGTTGGAAAAAAATAACTCTATAAAAATCTGGAGGTTTTTATGGAAAACCCCCCATTGAATGGATAAAAATTTTTGATGAAAAATTTTTATAGTAGATATAACTGTGTTATTTTCCATTTCCTTCTCCCAATTTTTTTATATAAAAATCAAATAGAATAATGAATAAAAATATTACAATTAATGTCACCCAATAATTACTTTAAATTATAGGAGTATGATATACTGAATTTGAATCTAATTTTTTGTGAACATTAATTGAAACATTATTGACAAGATACAAAAAATAAAAACCGAAATAGTCAAATAATTGATGAAATATATATATAATCAAAAAAAGTCGATCAATAATTGGAATCATTGAAAATGTTGTGGGTTTATAAAAAATAAAAATACTGATGAGTAAAGATACAAATAACATTGGAAATAATAAAATATGGAGAGATTCAAAACCTGATAAACCATATATTATTTTATTAAAATAAACATCTAATAAGAATGAATTATATTAAAGGCATGTAATAAACTATAAGTAAACAAACATTAAAATATTTTAAATAACTATTAAAATGATTAAAATGTTCCTTTCACTCAAAAAATCTAGTCATGTGAATAAGATAGTTAACGGGTGATAGTCAATGTTTCAAAGGTGGAATCTTAAATAATTGGGTTTGGAGATATGGTAATGATAATGAAAGAATATTAGAATCAAGCCATTCTCTAATAACATCATCCAATGTTTGTAAATATCCTCTATTAGTAGCTTTATCATCTCGAGAAATTCAAACTGAATTTGGTTGAATGATGATATCACTTTTTTGATCTTTTATAGACCAATGTGGTCTTTAGGTAAAAATGAGTGATTGTAAGAGGGTTTAGGATATGTGAAGAATGTTTTTTCAGAAAACCAATGATTCTTCATAGAATAATTATTAAAAGGATCAAAAAGTTAATTTTTGAGAGGTGTTTGTATGAAAATTTTATAATGTTGGTATAAGAGAGAAATGACTATATGATGGTATAAGGAATTAGTTTACGTATCAAGTCACATTACCATATAATTTTTTTCAGAAGACACAATATGGTCCTGAAATAGCTCAACACTCTCAAAGAGAAATTTCCAAAAATATATTTTTATATCTTGTTTCCTGGAATAGTTCTAACTCATTATTATTAAATCTTCAGACTCATTATCTGAAAAACTAACCAAACTACTAATAGGATTATCAATAGAACTCTAATTTCCAATTGATGATAATAGATGTTCCCACGTATCAAAAAATGCATCTTTTTCTACTAATTGTTTTAATGATTATGATCTCTAACTTTTTATTACCAATTGTTGTAGGTTTTTAAATTTCTCTTATAGAAAATCAAAATTATTATCCAATGATATTGAAATAGTGAATATAAAACAGGAATCCTTTTTAGATTAAATTGAATCTTCCAAAATAAAGGGTACTCTTTTCTTTAGGAGTGAACTGATGTCCCTTAATGACTCTTCCATATTCAAAATAAATCACTATAGAATTATAGGTATTATTTTTATTTCTTTAATGAAATCTCTATGAAGTTATTGAAACCTTAATTTAGAGGGAATATCACATTATAGAGGAGAAATAGTGTTATTCATTGAATCTATTGTATGAGAAACTTCTTCTAAAATTGATTTTATGGAATCCTAATCAATAAACCTCTATTCTATTGCTTCCCCATCAAAATATTTTAATAGATTTTCTAAAAAAAATTATAACAACAACTTGAACTCAATAACATCATCTTTTTTGATAAATAATTCTTGATGATTCTTAAATTTATCCTTGGATTCAACTAACTGATTCCTTAATAAATCATCTTCATTCATTATATTGAGATAGATCCCACTTTCTAATTGATCTAAATCATTCAATCCAAAATATGTAATTTCTAAACTAGTATTTTGTGAGAAAATAGAAGATAATAATTCATGGTTATCTTTGACACTATGATCTCCATTTAATATGATGATTATCATCAACATAGGGTAATTATTGAATATAAGAGGTTTCTCCTAATTATGATCTTTTTATTATATTTGAGTCATACTATGCTGCATATTCCACTTGTTCTTCCTCCCAACCATCATAAAAGTGTCTACTAATAAAACAACCTTATTATGCTCTGAAATTTCCTCTAGTCTCCCCAATTAGAGATATTTTTATCAGTGGGATTTCAACTGATGTAGTAAAATTGGTTTTTTTATTGAGCATTGATACCTATCCTAGTAATAGTTGAGACCAGATTGTATTTTATAAAACAAAATCAATGTAATGCTAAAAAAATAATAAGAAAATAAACTACTTATCATGATTCTAAATGAAATTCTGGGACACCCTCTTCAATTTTTTAAATTATTCAAAAAAATAACCTAATCACATTATCGTCAATGAAGAAGTATTTATTCTATAATATCCCTTACATCCATACTTCGAATAAATTATTCTATATGAGTATAAACATAAGATGAAACTGCATCAAATTCCATCCTACAATAAGGATCCCCCTTTGTAGTAGAAGGATCCATCTCACCTTATTCTTTAAAACTGATAGTAAACAACTTATTCGTAGATGAGTTTTAAGGAATATACTTCTCTTTAATATGAAATTTCTCAACATTGTTAATCCATGAAATCATTGGGTAGTGGATTCATCAAATCAAACATAATATTTACTAAAAAAGGATAAAAATATTCCAAAAGAATAATTTTTTTCAATTTTTCTAATATATAACATATACATCATAATATATCATGTGAAATTTAAAAGTTTCTCTATCATAAAAAAATAACATATCATATAGAAAAAAGAACCTTCCAAAATCAGAGTTTCATTGAGAAATGGTTGAATAAATGATCCTTTAGAGAACATTTCTCTCTAGTTCTATATAGTTTACAGTTTTCATTACTTTGTCTATCTTTCCAAAAGGGGACTTCATTATTTCCACAGTAATTATATAATTTTTTATCATTAAGTATTAATTTAAATTATATTATCCTTCAAAAGGGAATCAAAAACACTTCATTAATTATTAAATACATCATTTATAAGTTCTTCTGGTCCAATGTTGATATAGATATATCTTTATTATCATTAAAATGAAATATATCCATTTATTGAACTATCATATTGTTTTATTAGAAGAAATTTGTTCAATTCTTGCCAAATATTAAATCCAATACTTGATAGTTTATAAAATTATTAAGAATCATATTTGTATTCTCTATGAAGATAAAATATACATCTCTTCCACTTAATATTTTTCAAATGGTCCTTGAGAACATTGATCTTCTATAAGTTTTTTCATATATTTTATTTTAATTCACCATTATTGAAAGAGGTTTTAAATATTAATGGATTATGGAAAATGGGTTTGGAAGTTAAGTTGAAAAAAATCATAATTTTGTAAGGTTTTAGTGCATAAAACTGACTTTCATTATTTTCTTAATAGTAATCAAATGTTCACTCAAATTGACATGTAGGATAGTCATGATAGACTAACCTACATGTCTTATTTATATATGGGTAGTCCTAAAAACGATGGTTTATAAACTGAAATGAAATAATAAAAATAAAATATTTACAAAATATAAATTTTCATTTTAAAATAAGTAAGGTAGAAATAAAATTTATTAAAATTCTATATTCCTAATTCAGATTTGATAAGATCATATCTCCCAGTGTGAAATAGTTTAGTAAAAATTTCTTCTAAGTGATTATCTATAAACAATATCCAAAAAATATTTCATTTATTGAATGATCTTTTATGAAATGATGCCTTAAATCAATGTGCATCATTATAGAATGGTTTATTGTATTTTATGAACTACTTATAGGACTTGTGTTTTAATGTTTTATTTGAACATAAATATATTTGAATCTAAAACACATTAGGGTGTGTTTGATCAAAAAAACTTGTGTACCACAACTTCAATCTATGAAATATTTATCTTTAGTAGTATAATGTAATATAAGTTTTATTTCATACTATACCATGATATAAAAGATTTACCATGATATTTATTGGTCACTATAGTTATTATCATATCTAGTCTACACCCACAAAAATTAGTATCTGAGTTTGAATGTATATTAAAATTATAGGTTTCTAGAATTAGTAGATAAAGAGGAACAAATAATTTTAAAAATAATAGAAAAACATTATTATTTAAATGAGATCCTTTTTTATTATATTGAAATATTTTACAAAGACACACCTGAAAAATAATTTATATCCTACTTGAAATAATATAAAGTAAAATTCCATTAATTCCTCTATATAACTTGTTTTCGATTAGTTTTTCAGCATTATCCAAGTCATGTTTAATATTGAAGCTCATTGGATTAGTATATTTCATATTGTTTTCAATAATAATTGTCACACCCTAACCACGGACGCCTGTTGTTTTTATTATTTTCTCGATCCCGCGACTTTGGGCAGAGTTGCGTTGGGTCCCAGTTTTAATTTTTTTCATTGAAGCATTGATGTTTTCGGTGGGTTTTGGGTTAGTACGTAGTCACCGCACTACTAGAGGTCGATGCGCATTCGGTGCGGGGTGGTGCGTGGTCACCATGCATTCGGTCCGATCATGCGTCCGGACCTGATGAGTGCGCGATTTCCCACTTGTTTGGATGAATAATAAAATTAAATTAATAAATTTAATTTGAAGAGAATTTTATAAAATGTTTAATAATAATAATAATAATAATAATTTATAATATTTGTGAAATTATTATTATTATTATTATTATTATCATTGTGTTATTTGTATTATTAGTATTATTGTTATTAGATTATTATTATTGGATTATTATTATTGTTATTATTATTTATCTTTGTTTACTTTTACTTTTTTTTCTTCTTTATTCCTATTTCTTCTTCTCTTTTTTTTCTTATCTCCTTTGTTATTTCCACGCGGTTGTCCCCCCACTTGGTCCTACGCGCGACCCGCTACCCTGCTCCATCATTACCCTCTTGCAGCAGTGCCTCCCATGTGCTTCTTCTTCCCGAGCATCCTGCACACCTTACCTCCCCCGCCTCCCGAACCTCCTGCTCCGCCAGCGCCTTCGACCGGCTGCAGCGCCCCACTCCGGCACCCTCCCTGCTGAGCAGTAGCTCCTCCAACCAGTGCCCTCCAGCCGCCCAACCCTTGCTTTCGACTCCACCCTCCTGCAGACCACCCAGCAGCCACCACCGTTCCCGCATACCCTCCTTCCTTCTCTCATTTTATTTTTCTTTTCTCTTTTGCACGCCGTTGTACCCATGTAACAGCAGCTCCCAGTAGCCTGGTCCAGCGCCTCCTGCCACTAACTTCCCTCCCTACCCTATTCAGCTCGCCCTCCTCATGTAGCGCCCCTGTAGCCTCCCACTTCCCTGCTCGCCCTAGACCCGCGACCTCCCTCTTCTTCCCACCTGCAGCGCTAGCCTCACTGCCCCTCCCGTGCAGCGATTTACCTCCACCTCCTACACCCCCTGGTCCAGCTCACCATCGCCACTGCCTCAGTCTACAGAACCACCTCCCTGTATGGCTTCCACCGCGGCACCCAGCAGCCCCGATGACGTCTCGTCCCCCTGCATGCGACTCTTGCCGCATAGCAACCTGTACCCCGGCCAGCACGCACAACGCCCTCCAATTGGCCAGACCCAGCCGGTGCCGACCCCTCCTGTTCTCTTTTCTGCAACAAACAAGCCCCAAATTTCCTGTCCAACAGCGCCGCACCACCCTCGTTGTTGTCCGCCAGCCACACCCCCAGCCCGCTCGCCTCCGCCAGGCCTCCGCCAGCTCTGGCTCACCCTCGACGGTGTGTCCGTGTCCCGACCTCGTTGCCTTCCTGTCCAGGACCCCGCGCCACCCATCTTCTACCCCGATCTGGCCTCATTCTGGCTGAACCCTCCTTTGAGTTAGCTGACTCCGTCGCGCGCCCTCCGCAGCCCCCGGTCGGTTCTTCCCGACCAGCCCTCTGGTGGAATTTTCTAGTCACGACCCCCCGTTGGTATAACCCTTTTTTATGCCTGTTTGATATTTATATTTGATGTATATATATATATAGATCTAGGCCTTAGTTTGTCGAAAATTTTTATTAATTAAATGTTATTTGGGTCGGTTTGACCTTTTAGGACCCGCGAAGGGCATTTCTGAGTGAGCGCCATCGTCGTGCTTTGTTTCTGAGGTTGCATCGTCGTCTCGCATGTTTCTGAGTGAGCGTCGTCCTCTTGCATGCTTCCAAGTGAGCACCGTCGTCGCACCTGTTTCTGAGTGAGCGTCTTCGTCATGCCTGTTTCCGAGTGAGCGTCGTCGCCGCGCCTGGTTTCCGAGCTTGCGTCGTCGTCGCGCCTTGGCCATAAGGTAGGTCCCCCACTGCACTCACCTATAAATTTTGAATTTATTAATTTCTTGATTATTTATTAATTTTAATAAATAGAAAAATAATATAAGATGATTATTTTTTTAATGA
This sequence comes from Viscum album, assembly GCA_963277665.1. NCBI lineage: Eukaryota > Viridiplantae > Streptophyta > Magnoliopsida > Santalales > Viscaceae > Viscum > Viscum album. Next base: position 1,441,272,312 of record OY728151.1, on the reverse strand, counting down.
CTATTTGGTGTAAAAAAGAGCCATTTATTTAATACACATATCTTGAAATATTTTCTTGACGATCGGACACCCAGTAGTGAAAGAATTCTAGTTTGGCATTTAAACATAATTCACAGAATTTAAAATGAGGTTCTAGTTTTAAAGATAAATGGTTTCTTCTGAACAAGCATTTCGGGTTTTCTTATGAAACGAGGTTTTTCTTTAAAGTTGGTGAAGGCCCGTTTGACACTTTAATTAAATAAATTATTTTGGAAAAACTCACATTGGGGTTTGTAAGGGGTGTTCTTTGGTGTCCGTTGATTGCGTGAATTTTGTGTGATATTTGGGCATCATGACTGACTGATTTACATTGCGGACGCACCCCTTTTTATTGTATGTGTTGAAATGGGAACCTGGCACAGTGAGTGAATCTTCTGGGAACGATTGTTTCCCTAGTTTATATTACGCACTAGCTAGTGGCCCCATAGTAGGGGAATACTGAGTTATTGCTACTATAGGGATTGGGCCCCTCGGTTTGGCCATGTAGGGCTATGCCGGGCGTTAGGGCGTTATGACGTCATCGAGTTAGGGCATGCCTTCACGATGAGTTGGATGTATAGTACGTTCTGGATTGTTCACGATCTCCTAGGTTGGACCCATGTTTCCATTATTGTGTATTTGTGTGCGGTGGACAATTGAGAGGTCAAGTTCAGTTGCTGGCCTATGTGTGCCACTTTTCCCATTTCCCTTGGTATGTGTTGCGTGCTATGTGTGTTATGTGTGGTTTTCCTTTTGGTTAATAATTGAATTCTAGATTTCTAAATTGTTCATAGAAAAATGTTTTAAAAATGAAATGTATCTATTCCTTTCAAACATTAAACTTGTTTTCAAATTAAAAAGGGCAAGGGACAGATACTTGTTTTAGAAACGAAAGTGTGTGTGTGTGAAAACCAATATTTTTGTATATTTAGTTCAAACATGTAATTGGTAAATTTCATTATTTAAAGGTAGTGCATTGGGAACAGATATCGGGATATCCTACTATGTTTTAATACTCACGCCTATAGTTCTTTTCTGTTTTTAGTGTTTGTGCAGGTTACAGCTTGGGTGTGTTCGCCTTGGGTGACATTTGGTCGTGGGTTAGAGAGTGACCCGCGAGGTCATACGGAGATAGTGGTTGTCTCTTTTGGTTAGTTTTATTTTCTTTTGTTCTTGTTAGTTAATTTACTTTGTTTATTTATTTTGCACTGCTCTGTTTATTTTCTTTTGCTTTAATTATTTGTTTTTATTGGGCGAAATCATTCCCACTTTCTCTCTGTTGATGCCCTGGTGCTTGTCGCCAGCCTGGGAGGATTCGGAACGCCTCTCGGGTCCTGTCGCGGACCAGCTCGGGTGACCGGTTCAGGGTTGACCTGGGTTGGTTTGTGAACAAATGGTATCAGAGGAGGTCGGCTCTTAGCGGACCTCACTTTTCAGAGCGCCCATTATTATGTGGGATGTCCAGTAGAGGGAGATTAGGACTGTCGGATCTTAGGAGGTAGGTTACGGGTCGGTGCCTGATCACCACCGCTCGTGACGAGACCTAAGTTACCAGGGTTAGTCCGGGATTTGAGTCTCTTATCATTGGTTGCCTTGGAAGGGATGACAATGGAGGCAAATCGGTTCACTTTTCGGACTCACATGGGGTGGTGACCCATGTGGAGTCCAAGTGTCTGGCTCAAGGTCCTCTTAGTGTTATGCTTTACCTAGGGCATGGCTCACCACCATGTCGCTGGGTCAGACATATGCAATAGTTCCTCATATCAGTGGGTTCACTTGTGTTTTGTTTTAGTCTCAGTTGATTTTAGAGTGTGTTAAAAGTGAAATTGGGTTTGAAATGGAAAAGTTTTACTTCCAAATTGTTTTTGAAATTAGTAAAGCGGGTTTTGAATGAGAAAGTGTATTGGTTTGGAAAAACGTGGTATGTGTTTGGATTTGGTGAGTAAAATAAGTGTTTGAACCTTGGCACTCCTTATTGAGGGTCACACGTGCGTGGGTATGTGTGGAAAGTGTGTGGAGGCACTTGTTTGCAACTTATATGAGCGAGATTGAATGAATGCACATGTGACGGTTCATAAGGTGCCATAGGTGAGTTTTTTTTAAATTGTAAAGAAATAATAGTTTTGGAAAAGTGGTTTCTCCTTGTGCTGTATATGTTTGGATTATGGCCATATTTCCCTTAGCTTGTGTGGTTGCTTTGATTGATTTTTGGCTTGATGCCAGTTTCAATGGTGTTTTTCATGTTGTCATGAGTATGCCGCCCAGAAAGCCTCCCAATGTTGAAAATAAGTTATTCTTAGTTCTCAGTTCCTTTTGTGTGTTTCTTTCTTATCAAGGTAGTCGAATTCCATTATAGGTAGTAGTATTGTTCTGAAAGATAGTGTGTCTTTGAGTTGTTGGGAACTCCCAGGGTAGTTAAGGTTTGTACTGCCCTAGAGTTATTTGAGGGTTCAGTTTTGGACTAGTAAAGATGAAATTTCTCATCGTCGTTAGTGTTTTGGGAGTGATTAATGGTGGTCAGCTTCCGTGAAGGTTCCTCATCTGGCAAGGAGTGCGGGCCGGTGGAACCTATCTCCAAGAAACTATCATCGTCGGTACCAGCTCCTAGTTCACCGGACCGCTCTCTTGTGCGCCACCAGTATGGCCTGTCCGGACATTCTAAATCATCATGTTGCATCCCTTTGAAAATGTACAACCATCGTGGTTGTTGGAATCATAGAATGGAAGAAAGAGTTAGAAACTAAGAGATGAAAATGCTTGACTGTGAGGCAAGAGATGCTTCAGCCATCAGGGCCCCAGCCACAGGTCTCGGGGTGAAGCTCGCGCGCAGTCAGGAGTTGCTGAGGGTGTGTGGAACCTCGGTCCAGATAATGTCTTCAGCTTTGGAATGGACATATCTAAACTTTCCCTTGTTCTATTCTCGTCACTATCAACATATCACCCTTTTTCGTGGTGGCGTGATGAGCTCTTTTCCCCACAAACCAAGTGGTCTTGTCTACCCTCAGTGTGGTTTTTAAGTTGTTTGGTCTCTTTGATGATGTGGACTGATGAATAAATGGACCTGTTCTAATTTTGAGTTGGTCTCAGGTGTGTCCGTTAGGGAGATTTTCGTTTCGTGATTTTTTTGGGAGGTGTTGAGTTAATTTCTCATCCGCAAGTTGTTGGATTGTTCCATAACAAACTATTCATCAAGTCTCATGTGTTTTGTTTGGTACATGTGGGAAAAATGAATGAGTTTGGTTTGGGAGTTCCCGTGTTTCCCCCCTAGGGGATGGTTTGTTCGAGTATCAAGGGTTTTTGTATTAGTCAATTCTTTTGGTGGGGAGAACCATCTCATGTTCTCCCCTCAATATTGGGTAGTGGTTTTTCCCCCACTAAATTGGTCGGGTGTGACAATTGTTGGGAATGGTTACCCCAAAGCTCTTGGTCCTCTTTGTCTAGGAATGAACTCAAGTTCTGTCAACTGTTGGCTTGGTGACTTTCTGGGGGCAGAAAGTGTCTGTGGTGGGGATAATTGTCACACCCCGACCACGGACACCTGTTGTTTTTATTATTTTCTCTGTCCCGCGACTTTGGGCAGAGTTGCGTTGGGTCCCGGTTTGAATTTTTTTCATTGAAGAATTGATGTTTTCGGGGGGTTTTGGGTTAGTGCGTAGTCACCGCACTACTAGCGGTCGCTGCGCATTCGGTTCGGGGTGGTGCACGGTCACCACGCATTCGGTCTGATCATGCGTCCGGACCTGGTGAGTGCGTGATTGCCCACCTGTTTGGATGAATAATAAAATTAAATTAATAAATTTAATTTGAAAAGAATTTCATAAAATATTTAATAATAATAATAATAATAATTTATAATATTGTTGTAAATATTATTATTATTATTATTATTATTATCATTGGATTATTATTATTATTATTATTAGATTATTATTATTGGATTATTATTATTATTGTTATTATTATTTATCTTTGTTTACTTTTAATTTTATTTCATCTTCTTTATTCTTATTTCTTCATCACTTTTTTTTCTCACCTTTGTTATTTCTACGCGGTTGTCCCCCCACTTGGTCCTGCGCACGACCCGCTACCCTGATCCCTCATTCCCCTCTTGCAGCAGCACCTCCCAGGCGCTTCTTCTTCCTGAGCAGCCTGCACAACTTACCTCCCCCACCTCATGAACCTCCTACTCCACCAGCGCCTTCGACCGGCTGCAGCACCCCACTCCGGTGCCCTCCCTGCTGAGTAGCCACTCCTCCAACCAGCGCCCTCCAGCCGCCCAACCCTTGCTTCCGACTCCACCCTCCTACAGACCACCCAGCAGCCACCGTCGTTCCAGCATACCCTCCTGCCTTCTCTCCTTTTATTTTTCTTCTCTCTTTTTCACACCGCTGTAGCCATGTAGCAGCAGCTCCCAGCAGCCTGGTCCGGCACCTCCTGACACTGACTTCCCTCCCTATCCTGTTCGGCTTGCCCTCCTCATGTAGCGCCCCTGCAGCATCCTGCTTCCCTGCTCTCCCTAGACCCACGGCTTCCCTCTTCTTCCCACCTGCAGCGCTAGCCTCACTGCCCCTCCTGTGCAGCGATTTACCTCCACCTCCTGCACCCCCTGCTTCGGCTCACCATCCCCACCGCCCTAGTCTATGTAACCACCTCCCTATACGGCTTCCGCCACGGCACCCAGCAGCCCTGACGACGTCTCGGCCCCCCTGCATGCGGCTCTTTCCGCACAGCAGCCTGCACCCCGGCCAGCATGCACAACGCCCTCCTATTGGCTAGACCCAGCCGGTGCCGACCCCTCCTGTTCTCTTTGCTGCAACAAACCAGCCCCAACTTTCCTATCCAACAGCGCTGCACCACCCTCGCCGTTGTCCTTCAGCAACGCCCCCAGCCCGCTCCCCTCCGCCAGGCCTCCGCCAGCTCTGGCTCACCCTCGATGGTGCGCTCGTGTCCCGACCTCGTTGCCTCCCTGTCCGAGACCCTGCTCCACCCTTCTTCTACCCTGATCTGGCCTCATTCTTTCCAAACCCTCATTTGAGTTAGCGGACTCCGTCGCGCACCCTCCACAGCCCCCGGTCGGTTCTGCCCGACCAGCCCTCTGGTGGAATTTTCTAGTCGCGGCCCCCCGTTGGTATAACCCTTTTTTATGACTGTTTGATATTTATATTTGATGTATATATATATATATATGTGTATTCCTTGTTTTGTTGAGAATTTTTATTAATTAAATGTTATTTGGGTCGGTTTGACCTTTTAGGACCCGCGCAGGGCGTTTCTGAGTGAGCGCCATCGTCGCGCTTTGTTTCGGAGGTTGCGTCGTTGTAGTGCCTATTTTTGAGTGAGCGCCTTCGTCTCACCTACTTCCGAGTGAGCACCGTTGTCGTTCCTGTTTCCGAGTGAGCGTCGTCGTCGCGCCTATTTACGAGTGAGTGTTGTCATCGCGCCTGGTTTCCGAGCTTGCGTCGTCGTCGTGCCTTGGTCTTGAGGTAGGTCCCCCACTGCACTCACCTTTAAATTTTGAATTTATTAATTGCATGATGTTTTATTAATTTTAAAAAATAGAAAAATAATATAAGATGATTATTTTTTTTAAATGACTATTTGGTGTAAAAAAGAGCCGTTTATTTTATACACATCTCTTGAAATATTTTCTTGACGAGCGGACACCCAGTAGTGAAAGAATTTCAGTTTGGGCTTTAAACATAATTCACAGAATTTCAAATGCGGTTCTGGTTTTAAAGATCAATGGTTTCTTATGAACAAGTGTTTCGGGTTTTCTTAAGAAACGTGGTTTTTCTTTAAAGTTGTTAAAGGCCCGTTTGTCACCTTAATTAAATAAATTATTTTGGAAAAACTCACTTTGGGGTTTGTAAGGGGTGTCCTTTGGTGTCCGTTGATTGCGTGAATTTTTTGTGATATTTGTGCTTTGTGACTGACTGATTTACATTGCGGACACACCCCTTTTTGCTGTATGTGTTGACACGGGAACCTCGCATAGTGAGTGAATCTTCTGAGAACGATTGCGGCACTAGTTTAGATTACGCACTAGCTAGTGGCCCCATAGCAGGGGAATACTGAGTTATTGCTGCTATGGGGATTGGGCCCCTCGGTTAGGCCATGCAGGGCTATGTTGGGCGTTAGGGAGTTATGACGTCATCGAGTTAGGGCATGCCTTCAGGATGAGTCAGATGTATAGTACGTTATGGATTGTTCACGATCTCCTAGTTTCGACCCATGTTTCCATTATTGTGTATTTGTGTGCGGCAGACGATCGAGAGGTCATGTTCAGTTGCTGGCCTATGTGCACCACTTTTCCCATTTCCCTTGGTATGTGTTGTGTGCTATGTGTGCTATGTGTGGGTTTCCTTTTGGTTAATAACTGAAGTCTAGATTTCAAAATTCTTCATAGAAAAATGTTTTAAAAATGAAATTTATCTATTCCATTCAAACATTAAATTTGTTTTCAAATTAAAAAGGGAAAGGGACTGATACTTGTTTTAGAAACGAAAGTACATGTGTGTGAAAACCAATATTTTTGTATATTTAGTTCAAAACTGTAATTGGTAAATTTCATTATTTAAAGGTAGTGCATTTGGAATAGATATCAGGCTAGCGTACTGAGTTTTAATACTCACGCCTATAGTACTTTTCTGTTTTTAGTGTTTGTACAGGTTACAGCTTGGGTGCGTTCTCCTTGGGTGACGTTTGGTCGTGGGTTAGAGAGTGACCCGTGAGGTCACACGGAGATAGTGGTTCTCTCTTTCGGTTAGTTTTATTTTCTTTTTTTCTAGTTAGTTACTTTACTTTGTTTATTTATTTTTCACTGCTCTGTTTATTTTATGTTTCTTTAATTATTTGTTTTTATTGGGCAAAATCGTTCCCACTTGCTCTCTATTGATGCCCTGGCGCTTGTCTCCAGCCCGGGAGGATTGGGAACGCCTCTTGGATCATGCCGCAGACCGGCTCGGGTGACCGGTTCAGGGTTGACCTGGGTTGGTTTGTGACAATAATCTTTTAATAAAATAAAAATTATAGTTTATTTATTTCAAAACGCTTACCAAAAAATTTTGAAAAATTTGAAATCCATTGAAATAGTTTAACTAACCCATCATATTCATTTAAAAATAATTTTTCATAAATTTTGTGAAATAAATAAATAATTTTTGGTTTGTTTATCTGAAAATAATAATATTATTATATAAATTCACAAGAAAAAACATTTAGATAAATATTTATGGAAAAGAGTGGTGACTGAAAATACCTCATTAAATCCATTTCATAAAATAATATCACTTACTCTTTGATATCATTATCTACGTGCTTTTTTATAACTGTAATAATCTTTGGTATGTTTGCAGATAGAATTAAGAAAATGAGGGTCATAAAAAACTAGAGGTTGATCATTATAATAATCCTCCCTTATAAATCCTTTTAGAAATGTAGATTTAATATCCATATCATATAATATATAATTTATATTAGATTTATATGCTAGAAAGAATCATGTTTCATCCAACATAGCTAGAGGGGAAAAGATATCTTCATAATGTAACCCATCTTCTTTATTATAACCATTTGAAACAAATCTAGTTTTATATATATTTATCACACCATGAAAATTATGTTATTTCCAAAATACCCCTTTATCCCCAATAACACAATTGTTTGAGGGTCTATTAATTAATTAACTACCTTTTTTTCTCTAGAAATAATTTAACTCATCCAACATTAATAAAACCCAAATTTAATTATCTAAAGTCTCTTCTTATAGTTATTTGTTATTTCTATGATAAAAATTATTGAATTACTAAATTTTTCCTAAATTTATTTTGGTTAATACTCATTCATAAAAACTATATATGGATATTCATAGAGGATGGTCCATAATGTTTATAGGTTTTCTATGTGACACATATTCTTTTTCACTACTAACAACCCTTATATTTTTTGGATCACAATGAAATAATTTCAAATAATCAACATCATTCATTATTAAAAAGGGATTTAGGTCTCATGAAATTAATAAAATTACTCAAATCCTCAAATTGATTCATTTGATTATCAAAATGTTATATTTTATCAGAATTCACATGTGTTTACTCTTAAATAATCCTTTACCATTTATTAAAAATTATATAAGCATTGGAAGTAGAATAATAACCTTAGAAGATACCTTTATTATCATTTTTATTAAATTTAACGTGATTTTCCTTGTTGTTTATTAGATAATCCTTTTGTCCAATTACTTTGAAGTGTCCTATCGTCGTCTTTCTATTAGACCATAACTCATAGGGATTTTTATTTAAAAAAGGATTTATTACGAAAATATTAATGACATAACATGTTTTGTTAACATAGTTAGCCACAAAAAGTAGGCATGTTATATTCACATAGCATAGTTCTGGTAATTTCATTCATGTTCCAATTCCTCCTTTCAACAATACCATTTTATTGAGGTATCATGGGGGTTGAAAATGAGTGATTATTACTACATTTTGAAAAGAATAAACTACATTAATTATTCTAAAATTCTCTTCCATTATCAACATTAAATTATTATTTTTAAATCATTTTCATTTTTTTTTAATTTTGAAAAAATTAATACTACAAGACCATGATTTACTCTTAAATTTCAATAAATAAACCCCGATAAATCATTTAAAACATCAACTGACCTATAAAAAATATTTTTCATCAATAAATTCTTTTCTTATAGGTACTAAAATATACATTAAGTCAATCTCTAATTTTCTGTATGTTAAAATGTTATTCAATAGGTTTAAAATATTATTTGTGTTTCTTTCCTATTTAACATGAATCACATATTTTATCTTTATCTAATTTATGATTAAGAAAATCAAATATCAAAATTATCTTAGATAAACTATTCAAATAATAAGAATTTAAATTTCTAAATGTTCTTAGCCAAATCCAATATTCATTTACTATAGTATTAAAATAATTCATTGTTTTCAATAAATATAATATTGATATAAAATGTAGATGTTATCTATTCATGGTGCTATAAAATTCATTGATTTTCTTTAAAAATAATGTAGGAATTGTTATAAATATCAACTAATTAACCATCATCACAAATATGAGAAATACTTATTAGGTTTTACATCAAACCTTCAATATAAATTACATTTTTGATTATTATAGATTGTGGATTTCAAAAAAATACCATACCTCCTATATTTTATTTATCACTGTTAACAAAATTGATATAGCCCCCATAAATCTTACATAATCATGGAAATTTAGATAACTATCAAATCATATGACTTTTGGAGAAAATATTCATCAACCATTTTTCATTTCTTTTCATTGAATATTTTCCTAAAATGAAAAACAAACCAATAGTATTTTTGGGTTCCCAAATACTCTTATATGTAAAAATGTGATCTATAAACAAAAGTAATGAAATATGGAATTTTTTTGGAGATAATCATTTTTCCCAAAAAAAAGGATTCTTCATATTATTGTTTTGGCATAATGTTATACTTATCCTATGTGAAAATAAGTAACATTGGAATGGTTTTGGTTTTTAAAAACTATTAAAAATAGTTATTATTAAATTTGGGTATTTCACAAGGAATTCTAATTCCAATCATTTCCTTCATAATCCGGTTTTGACTAATAATTTTTTTTAGGTAATCGTCCATCTTAGTAAAAACATGTGTTGAACCATTGATGATATGAACCTATTTCTATAGGTTCTTATTTGTGCAAAAAAAATTCAGTACATGATACATTAATATTTTTTAATACGTTTTCAGGTCTAAATGTTATTTATTTCAGTCCTCAACCTCATTTTAAAAAAATTATAGGAGTTTCTAAAAGTTATATTTTTCAATTTCTCAATGTTCTGACATAGTTTCTATGTGGGTATAATACTCTTTTATATATTTATATGACAAATATTAATTTTCAAACTCATTCTTATGCCCAGAATAATAATAAGATTATACCTTATCTTAATTTTCCATGAAACACATGTTGTATTTTTGGTTATATATTTTATATTCTAATTCTGAAGAAGAAAAATTACTAGCCTTATGAAGAACTCCATATATCTTTCATATCATTAGAAAATTTCTACTTTTATATTTCCTTCTTGAAAAATGTCATATTATTTATTTCCTTTCCACTGACAATATTATTTCTAGATGTTCCCTTGAATTCTTCACTGATAAAATATTTCTATTTTAGAATTTTCACTATGTATATTCTCTTGGTTAAAAAGGATTTTGAAACATTTTCAGTTCTTATAAAACATTATAAAAATATAATAAAACATTACATGTTCATTTTCTTATTCATAATTTAATATGGAGCATACATCATTAAATGATATTGAAATTTTTCTATCTATTCTATTTTTTCATCATTATAATTAGAAACCTTGAAATTATGATTTTCTAAAATTAATATTTTCTATTATTTATCTTATGCTTCTATTTATAGCTCATACATAATAAGAGTACCAATGTGTTCTTTTATTTTGAAATTATTGAACTCTGAAGATTTTATAATAGTGGAGTATATTTCACTCAATTTCAATGGTAAAACCATTAAATCATTTAACACTTTAATGGGCTCAGTAATTTGTGTTCCTAAAGTAGAAAAATTATTCACAATCTAAATGTGTCTACCATTCAACTGATTAATTCTTTCTCTGTAAAACTATTTTGGATGTGTTTAACATTATCTCATAAGTAGCACATATAAGTGACTTTACATTTTTACACAAATTGGTAACTACCATAGTGTACCACATTACATGGGATATTTGACATTGATAAACTGAGATAAACTCATCTAGAACTAGTCCACATATTATATAATTCATTGATTTATACTTTTTTTCATGACAAGCATCAGTATATACATTTTAATATTTTAGTGGTGTTTTATTTATTTCATAAGGCTTCACCACTTTCAGATATACCTTTAAGAAATGTTCCATTAAATAAAGGGCCATTCAGACATTCTAATAATTATAATTATCACTATTAAAATAGGGATCTCAAATCATTGACATACATTCTCAACTATCATCCATAGAATTAATTTGAATGATTATTTTTTTCATTATCTGTTGAGATCTATGAAGTAAAGATTCATGAGATCTGATACCAATTATTGCCCAACCTAATGGTTAACTGATAAATCAAGAGGGTGTGGATTGAGTTACTGAAATGATCTTTAAATATTATCATGTTTAAAGTATTGTAGATCCAGTATTTTATTAGAAAAAAATATGAGGAATAAATATTAAAAACAATAAGAAGAAAATATCAATCATAGGATATTTATATTGTTTCATGGAATATAAATCCCCTATTACACTTCAGTAAAAAACTAATCTATGACTTTTATGATTTTCACTGTGAATTCCCTTTTTATGGGTGCTCCTAGATAAGTGAAAGAAGGTATTAATATTTTTAATAGTCCATAATAATTTAACCAGGCTATCCCATTACAAGACCAATCTATGACCATTATACATTTAATTAACGTAATTATAAATAGAATAAAGATAAATTGAATTTGATTGAATATTAAAGTATACAGTTGCATGAAACTATTGTAAAACGAATAAGACAATACAAATTTAGTGATTATCATTAAGTCACATCTCTATATGTTTATTTATTTCTACAAAAAAACATATAAGAATAGCCTATTAGAATTTTATGATATTTCTTCTACACACATTCATCCTTTATTTTTATTATTAGAGTGTTTGAATATATATGTGTGTGTTTGACTTCCATGCATCCAATACCAATCCTATTTATATAACCTATTTTATTTTAAACATAATCAAAGAAGATAATCACAACAATCATATAAATAATCAATTGAAATTTTTATAAGATAAATTTTTAATTGAATGTGTATTACATTTAAAAATATAGAACATACTAATATAGTGGCGATGTGAAAAACCTTCTTCTTATTTAGATATTTCCATTCATAAAAATGTGAAATTTTTTCCAAATAAATAATTCCTTATGTACATAACAACTTTTATAATATGCTTAAATTCTTGAGATCAATTATATATAAATTAGGATAACATTAAAAACAGAATCATAATGATTCACACAATAGATTATAATTCAAATGATAAAAATAGGATAACACTATCCTTATATGAAAAATTTCATAGAAACTTCATAAGAGAAAACACTTCATGTCTTAAACTATAAAAAATAAAATGATTACGATTTTGTGTAAGATAAATCATTTTGGAGAGAACTCATTGGATGATCGTAAGATAATTATTCCTCATATGATAATTTCTTATTGTCATAATAAAATTTATTTCCAAACAAAACCTTTCATTATCATTACATTATATTTTTATGAATGTCCTTTTCATAAGATAAAAGAATTCCCATAAATCCCTCCCAATTGAGCTTCATATCTTATAGTAAATAAAATAGTTCATTATTCATTTGTATGATAAAATACATTATCGTATTCTAAAATATTCAATGAAGATTTTGATTTTCCTCTGTAAGATAATTATTTTATACAGATGGTACTCACTCTGCATAAAATAAATCATATAGAAAAAACATACTTGAATAAATGACATTATATTTATGTATAGAAAATTCCCCAAAAATCAATTATTATAATAATAGAGAATATGAAGCTATTATAATAAAAATGGTATTATAAAAAATATTGATTTCATTATCATCAAGACAAAATTAATTGAGATTTGTTGGTAAAACAAAACTCTATACAATGAGATGTTCTTTTCATACCTTGAAATGTTGTCAGTCTAAGTTAACTATTAAATTATAGAGGATATATCTAGATACTAATCTATATATTTTAATTGAGGTTGGGATTAACACCTTTATTAAGTTATGATTTCTCATAAAAATTACTTTCAATACCAAATTCAAATTTCTCTTTATAAATAACTCAACAAAAAGAAGTATGAAATCCAATTGGATCAGATAAAATTTAAAATTAAAAAAAATGTTGTATCCTGGTCCAGTAGTGGAAATTTGTAATAATGTAATATTTATACAAAAAACATCAAGGAAATAATATTTGATATAAAATTAATTATAGAAATCATTATAATTATCAATAAATTGATGTTTGTTAAGAGGATTCCCAATGAATTTATCCATATAATATTTTTATGATATTAGAAAATAAAGGAAATTGTATACTTAGATATCTGAGACCTTTTTATATTCTTAATTGAGTGTATATTATAGCTTACTGCATGGTGCTTCCATTAAACCTCTTTCTAGTTCATGATGTGTCCCATATATTTCTCTTAATGAATTAAATATCTGATCCATCACATATACTAAAATAAAATGTTGTACCCCTAGAGAATCCTGTTAATTTTAATAAAAAATATCAAAAATCATAGTTCAAGGTGATTATGTTCAATATATAACGCCTAATTTCCTTATGAATGTTCTCTGGATGAATAAAAAATCTGAAAATGCAACATGTGAACCTAAGGATTTCATGAAACAATGATATCCTCATTTATTTTCATCATATTAATGAATTTTGAGGATGAAATATATTTTATGTGGGTTAAAATTTTATGACCTAAAATTTAATGAATATTTTTCAATGAAATATATATTCTTCTTTTACATTAATTATATAGAACACTGAGTTAAACAAACTACGATATACAATTTCAATATTATTATTTATTGTGAGATTCATTTCCAAGTTGTTGGATTGGAAAATATGAATAGTAAGAAATGAATTTTTAAAAATTTATTTTTAACACATTTATAACAATAATTTATTGGTTAGAAATTTATTATAAAAGTAAATAAACATCATTTTATAGAAAAAATGAAATATTATTATAAATAAATTTATCCATGAAATGTATTTATTTATCTTAAAAAAATATATTAATCACTATTTGGGAAGTATTTTAATAATATGTATATATTATTTATTAAATTACATTTTTTTAAATTCATTTAATATTTTTCTAAATATGGAATAAAAAAATATTTGCTCAAAAATGTATTTTAATAAAAAGTGGTTTTCATAATGTGTTGTGAACATATTTATAAAATTAATTTTTGTCTATTGTAGGAATTTAATTTGATAAATGGTTACCATATTTGTAATTATGAGGATAACTTTTTTTTAATATTTAATTCTAATTTTTTGATAGAATAAATAGTATTAGTGTAAATATTTATCACCCAAGTAAAGGGAAAAAAAAGGATAATCTATGTTAAGGCTAAGTGATAAGGCCATAATTTTTCATCCCCTTTATTTTGTAGGAATAATATTATACCCTTATCAACTTATTCTTCATTTTTGTTAATGGTAACTTTTCCATGAAAATTAAATATAATATATTTAAAGCAATAAAAGGTAAAAAAAATCACTCCCTTAATTTAAAATATCTATTTTATGATCACATTGGAACAAAAACTAGTTATGAAAAAATAATAGTTTCAATTTTTTAATAATGAAATTATTTTTATAATTTTAATTTATTTAAAATTTGTAGTGAATAAATAATTGTCTTCAATTCTAATGGAACAGTAATATAGTATTTATTCAATTAATAAAATATAATAAATTATTCTAAAAATACTAATTGTTATTTAATTTTTTTAATTTTATGTTTTCAATTAATATTTAAGATAAATATGCATATTACTAATTATTAAATTAATTATATTGGAATTAAAAAGTTTTATTTATGGGTTTTAGATAAATTTAAATTAATAATGTCAAAAATGAAATTATTGATATTCCATAAAAATATTATTTTGTTAAAATATTTAAATATTATAAAAAAATTGGAAGAGGTCAATTAAGATAAATTATGGTTCAAAATTTCATAATTTTTCCTTTATGATTCAATACTTATAATACAAGTAAAATTATAACCCTTTGTTAGTGGAATTGTTATTATAGTGATTGATGGTAAAATAATATAACTTAGGGTTTAAAACAAAATATATGGTTTAAACCACCACATAAATCATCCAAAATATTATTAGTTAATGGGATTTCAACCTCATACTCTCATAGGTTCGAATAACTAGCCATTTAAATGAATTGTATAGATAATTACTATATTACATATAAATATTTTAGGAAATCCCATTGAGGCCCCTCCACTAAATTATAAAAGGGAACCCCTCATTTGTTTTATTCTCACTTGTTTGATCCTTCTATCTCAACCAAATTAACCCCAAATACCTTCTAAAATAAGTTATTCGGATTATATAGGTTATTTTCTTCACAAACATCCCACCCAAGGATCCTAAATATAATATCTAAAGTAAATTTTTCAATAAAATATATGTTTTGAATATGAATGAATGAAGTCAAACCTATGGTAAGAGATTTCAAATCACATTTATTTTTATGAGACAAATTCTATATTCCCTACATGATTCAATTTTTTTATTTATATAATTCCCATGATTGTACATTAAAATGATTCATATAAAAGTTATGGTATTTATATATCCATCTTAATTTCATACCTTCTAGGGGTTACAACTCAACGATTACCAAAATGGAATAGAGTTTTATGATACAATCTCATTGATTATCAGGAATCTTATAATTATGTGTCTAAAGAATATTTTTTATTATCAAACTGTCATGAAACTAATGAATTGTCATCTCCTTGGGTTATTTTGTTAAAGTACATGTTTTGTATTCCACTTCCTCTATCTAATTATTCATGACACCAAATAATGATTTTTATTGTAAATCAGCTTTGTTTCTCTATTAGTCAAATATACATTTCATATATGTCATTACCATTAGAAAAAAATTATAATTTTTTTAATATTCTCCAAAAAAATTAAAGTCATCATTACCCATATTTTCCTTCTTATAAAATTGTATAAAAAAATATATTTGTCATTTTTCGAACATGGTACTTTTTAATTTTTATCAAAATTTTAATTTATTTTTGTAATATATATACCATGAAATAAATTTCAAACTTTCATGAAAAATAAATAATTTTATACTTCTCTTATATGTTTCCTTGGATCATTTTAAATTAAATTTTTACTCTAATATAAGGAAACTTTTTAATTTTAAAAAATTATTTTAATGGTGGAAATTGTTATTCCCACCAGTGTGTTTTAATGATATTTTAATTATATTACAATTTACTAATGAAAATAACCAAAGATTATAGATATTTTCTACTGTGGATATGATCCAATGATTCCATCCTTAATATTTCTCTAGGTGGTTAATTATTATTATGAAAATATGGTAATGTAACACATTCCTTTTCCATGGGTTATACTATGATGAATCGATGAAATGATTATGAATCCCATTTTTTCTCCATCAATTACATTTTGATGAAAATTTTTATGAAACTAATCCCTTTCCCATGGTTTATTCTATGATTAATTTTTAAGATTTTTATGAAATCCATTTATTTCTAATTGTTTATTATCTGATTAAATACTTATGAAACCCATTTCTATTATTGGATTCTTATATGATGAATTTTTTATGATATTGTGGGACACATACACACAAATATATATATATATATATATATATATATATATATATATATTGCCCTGACCCGTCTACGAGGCTCGTGATGGGACTACCCCAACCCCGCCTTCCATAGCCCAGGGGCTGGCGACTAGCACCGAAGGCGTAAATCCCTAAGCTGGGAAGGAATTTCCTTTATAAAAGTAAAAAAACACCATAGAGTACACAATAGGAAGTAAACACTAAGTAAAACTGAATACAAAAATGTGTGCTGGAAAATAAATGGGCCAGTATACAAACCCAACTTAACAACAAGTACAAGTAAAAAGGGACAAACAGCTAAAAGTAAAGAGCAGCTCCTGGATCATCCTCCAGGGATTCCTACCTGAAGGGTAGGTATAGATGGCCACCTCAGCACTCACGTTCATCACTATCCTCTGTGTGCCAACTCATTGCAAGTTCCACCTCCGAATACTGTCCAGTCGAGGTGCTCTTGGCCTCCGTCACCGCTACCCATCGTCTGCGTCCAACACAACAAGGTGCGGGCATAACCCGTGCAGGGGTGTGTATAACGATACTCAGTAGGGACCTCGAGACCCGCAAGGTCTCACAATATCCAGTAAGGATAAACAAAATAAGAAAGATACAATCATGAAGTATCAAACAACCCTACTTAGGTATATTCCGATACATATAGCTAAGTTACCAATCTCAGTCTGGCTCCAACTCTCGAGCCCAAGCCCAAACCAAATTCCAAAAAGTAAGTAATGTCAATCACCACGGTGATAATGATTGATGTACATGACTCAGCTCACACAAGTATGCCACAATAGTAGTTAGATATAGATTATAATATGTAGCCACTGGATCATCTATGTTGTCAGATCCACATAGGATACAGGACCGGGTAAGCTATCAGACCCACACAGGATACATGCCAGCTATCTCATCTAAGTTGTCGGACCCACACATGATACATGCCAACTATTCTATTGGACCCACATAGGATACAGGAACATATGTATAAAATATCAAACCCACATAGGATTCTGGTATATTAGTCGTCGTCATCGAACCCACGGAGGATTCTAGTACAGTAGTCTTCATCGTCGAACCCACATAGGATTCCGGTACAGAAGTCGATGCAGTCGCAGCCAGCACTAGGGTTCCCACACTCAACACGCTAGATTCTTGGAGGGTCTGCTCCTTGAGTCAAGAAATGATACATCATATATTTCCTGAGTTTATGTATCCCAAAGTTCTATCCCATCAAAACAAACCCAACGCGACAGACGGTGCGTCAATCGGAAGCTTAGTCTGAGAGTTATTGGCTTTTCCGTTCCAGGGGCCCGGTTGGATTTATGCTTGATCCAAACCCGATCATTTTCCAAATTCATCCAAAACTGACTATGATTATCACAAAAATACCGCCTTGTCACAAGGTTCCAGGTTCTGTAGACGGCGGGTCGATCGGACGCGCCGTCTAGATGTTATTCACGTTTAAGAGAAACTGGACCGGCCCGTCAAGGCCAGTGTGCTGGCGGGTCGGCCCGACCTGGTTCGGTAGGTCTGACCCAGCTGGGGGTTGGCCAGGCCCAGTTTGGCAGGTCCAACATGGCTGGGGGTTCGGCCCGACGTGGTGGGGCGCGGCCCACCAGCGAACCCGGCCCGCAGAGCGGGCCGGTTTGGTTCGCCCGACGGCGCCAAGCGATGCCTCCCCTCCTGCCCGGCCGCCCGTAGCTGGCCGGTTATGCCTGGTGCACGTAGCCCGCACAGAGGGCTGTAGTTCCTCCTACACGGTGCCAAGAGGCGCTGTAGTTTCCTTCAGCCCGGCCGGCAGGCGGCCTGCAGGTTCGCCGGCGAGCGGCCCCCGGTTGCGGGCTGCGGTTCCCGCACCGCACAACGCATGTGGGCACCGTGATTTTTCTGCCCGGCCGGACATAGCCGTCCAGTGTTCTCAGCCCAAGCGGCCCATGGTTTTTGGTCGCATCTCCGCCATGAGGCACCTTTGGGTGTGGCGGTCTACCAGCCCGGCTGGCAGTAGTCAGCCAGTTCTTCAGCCCGAGCGTCCCGAGGATGCGGGCCGCAATTTTCCACCATGCAGCTGGCACGCGGCCTCCGCCTTCATTTGTCGTCTCCACTTTTGACCGCCACAGCCTGCATGGCCGCGGCCTCCTTCATCCGGCGCAGTGTGACGACACCGCGCCCTCTCGGCTCTGCCCCCATTTTTAACACACACAAAAAACAACAGAGGGTCATCGGGCCGCGTTTGTTCGGCCTGCACCCTCCACATTAGGTGATATCAATTGGCCAATGATGAACCCAAACATTCATCGATGAACGATGTATAATTTTATTCATTTAAAATTATACAAAACTCCCTACAATAACATCCAACCATTAAAAAACGCAACTGTGGTAAAGGTCCTCTTAAATGAATATTGTTGCTTCGAGTTCATCAGTGTCCTCAGATTTTAATTCCGAGCATTGGTTCAAAATATAGATAAACTCACATGTAATTTTACTGAACGTACCCGAATAGAACTTCAGAAATTGATTCCGGGAACACCGGGCCTCAGAATCAGGCGCCGTCAGAAACTACGGACTCGTAAAATTCAAAAGAATTTAAGAAAAAAAATTTCTTTAAATTTCTAGGTCTTTAACTTACCCCCACCTCAGGGCTTTATGTCTCCGTAAAGCTACAACTCACACTATGGAAACAAAAGGGGATACTAAGCACCCATCTGAGCCTCCCTCTCCCATGTGCTCTCTTGGAGGTTTCCATGAAGCCAGCGAACGTGCACCAGAGAAATCGACCATCCACGTAGGACCCACTTCTATCGATCCTCAATGTCCACTAGAACCTCCCTGAAGTCACACCGTCATCGACGTCCAACTCCCTATGGTCAATAATATGGGACAGGTCATGCACGTATCTCCTCAGCTGAGATACATGGAAGACTTCATGCACCCGATGCAACTGATGTAAAATGTACAGGTGTTAAGCCACCTTGCCTACTCTACTGAGGACCTAGAACGACAAGATAAACTGCAAACATAACTTGCAATCTTAGACATATATCTGTAGGCCTCATCGAGGAGATACATGTAGGAAGACGTGGTCACCATCCTCGAACTCTATTGGTCTCTGTCTCCTATCAGCATAAGACATATGTCTGCTCTGTGATGTCTTAAACCACTCCTGGATGATCGACAGCTTCTCCATCGTAGCCTACACCATCTCTGGTTCTACATGTGTTGAATCCCCTGGGTCAATCCAGCATAGATGTGATCGACAAGGTCAGTCGTATAGTGCCTCGTAAAGGGCCATCCTGATGGTGGAGTGGTAGGTTTTGTTTTACGAAAACTCCACCAAGGGTAAGTGCTCCTCCCAACTACAACCAATGTTTAAGACACATGCATAGAGCATGTCCTCAAGTGTCTGAATGACCCTCTTATTCTGACCATCCGTCTGAGGATGGAAGGTGATGCTCAAGCAAAGGTGCATCCCTAAAGCCTCCTGTTACCACTTCCATAGTCGGGAATTTAATGAGAATCTCGATCAGAGATGATAGTCAATGGCACACCATGAAGCCGTATGATCTTCTGAATGTAGAGTCATCCCATGCTCTCTACTGAGACCTACTCTCTGATCGGTAGGAAGTGGGCCGACTTCGTGATTCGTTCTACGATCACCCAGATAGAGTCATGTCCTCTGAATATACATGGAATTCCCATCACGAAATCCATGGATATCCCTTCCCACTTCCACTTGGGAACCTCTAAGGGCTGAACCAAGCCAGCTGGAACCTGGTGCTCTGCCTTCACTTAATAACAAGTGAGGTATCGAGAGAGAAAATGTGCCACTACTTTCTTTATACCTGGCCACCAATGCTGTCGTCTGAGGTCCTAATACATCTCTGCCACTCCTGGATGTACCACTAGAGGGGAAGTGTGCAACTCCCTAAACACATCCTCTTGTAGTGTACCTAGTAATGTGGTACGTCCTCTAAAAAGGATGACGTGTTCTTCACCTTCAGAAAACCCATCAGGTGTATGCCTTGAGATTATCTAAGCAAGTCGCGCTTCAGAGTCAATGTCCCCACACTGTGCCTCTTTGAATCGCGGAAGAAATAGAGAAGTGACTATGAGAGACTGCAGAAAGGATTCTCCATCTCTATCTAAAAGGATATCTGCAACGCGACCAGCTTCTCTGTCACCTCTCCTAGAAGCTGAATGCCTGATCTCCGGCTGATAGAATTTTCTACAACGTTCCCATTCCCAGGAATATATAATATCATGATTTCATAGTCCTGGAGGAACTCAAGCCATCATCGATATCTCAGGTTCAGTTCCTTCTATGATAAGATGTACCTGAGACTCTGGTGGTCATAATAGACTGTAAAACGCTCTCCCATCCGATAGTGCCGCCACATCATCAAGCTGAAGACCACTACTGAAAACTCAAGGTCATGGGTAGCGTAGTTCTACACGTGTTGTCTCAACTGTCGTGAACCATACACGATCACTGCTCGTTCTTGTATCAGGAAAAACCTGAGTCTGGTCCCTGATGCATCTCAGTAAACTATGTACCATATGCCCTCCTCCAGAAGCCTCAAGATGGGCACACTGGTCAACCTCTGCCTCAACTCTTGAAAGCTCTGCTAGCATCTCTCTGACCACACAAGGGTTTCCCCTTCTTCTTCTATGCTGAAAGTGGTGCTACAACTCTGGAGAAGTCTAGAAAAAATCTCTGATAGTACCCAGCCAGTCCCAGGAAACTCCGCACCTCTATCACAATCCTAGGAGGCTCCCAATAAAGTACATATTCAATCTTTTCTTAATCCACTACAACTCCAGCCTCTGAGATGACGTGTACCAGAAAGTGATCCTATCGAATCTATAACTGGAACTTTGAGGGAATACCATAAAGCTGGTGCTCTCTAAATGTATCCAGTACCACCCGAAAATGGTAGGCATGCTCATCCTCATTAGTCGAGTTAATAAGTGTGTCATCAATGAAGACTATGGAAAATTGATCGATTTAATGCTGGAAGATCATGTTCATGAGACTCATGAACACTACTGGAATTTTGGTTATGCTGAAGGGCATAACCAATAACTCTTAATGGCCATATAGGCACCTGAAGGTCATATTCTACTTATCCTCGTCTCGAAATTTGAGCAGGTGATAGCCTGACCTGAGGTCCATATTCGAGAACCATCATGCTCCCTTGAGCTGATCAAAGAGGTCTTCAATCCTCGAAAGTGGGTACTTGTTCTTAATAGTCACATAATTCAGGTGACAATAGTCGACACAAAAATGCAAGCTCCCATCCGCCTTCTTGGTGAACAAAGTCGGGGATGCCCAGGGTGAAAAATTGGTTTAGATAAATACCTTCCCCTGTAAGTCCTCCATCTATACCCACAGCTCACGAAATCAGCGGGAGCCATCCGATATGCTAGAGTAGATATCAATGTTGTCATGGGGTACAAATCAATGTTGAAGTCTACCTATCTTTGAAGAGGTAGTCATGGAACGTCTTCAGGAAAAACATCCATGTACTGATCCACCACAAAAGGAAAACTCGGACTCCACACATCAACCAGACCGAGGATGAGTCTAGACAATTAATGTTTGATCGGTTTCCCCTCCTCGGTGTAAGTCCATCTTGCACTGCAAAGGCTCCCTTCTCACCTGTGAAGGTGAACCTGGTATCATCCATGATGATACACCGCAATTTGCACATAATACTATCAATATGAGCATGAACTGTGGATAACCATTCCATACCCAAGATGACGTCGAAAGGCCTCGACGCCGCTACAAGAAGATCCCAGCCGAAGCTCTCACCTCCTATAGTACACTAACACTACCGGAAACAGTGTGTAATCATCATGTCTGATCCCATAGGTGTCTCTAACCATAATGATTGATCCAACGGCTCCGTCAGAATCTCCATGCTCCAAACAAGGGCAGAGGCAATAAAACAATGAATCGCACATGTGTCTATGAGTAGTGCAACAAGGGTGGAGTAGACACAGATAGTACCTCAAATCATCTCAGGTGCACCGTGGTCATAGGCCTTGACTGCCTCGAGCTGATCTGGCCTCTGTCTGCCTGCTCCCTATGGTCGGGGTGGACCTCCTAGTGGTGGTGGTGGTGGTAGAGAAGCAAAATGTCTTCCACCTCCAGCTACTTGACCAGCTCCTCTGCCACGTCCGCCTACTCCCGGCAGACCACCACGATCAATCCTCTTCCTCTTCCTATGAGGTACCTCTACTGTCAGATGCTCATCTGCATGTAAGGTCGGGCAGTAATGAGCCATGTGGCCCTACCCGCCGCATACATATCATTTTCTGCTCCTCGTATAGTTGACTCTATCATGTGTGCCCTGTACAACTGAACATGTATCTTGGAATCGCCCACCTAATGGCCTGGTCTGCTTGGACCTCTGCGTAATCTATCTACTACCGGATACAGAGGACTCTACTACGTGTTTCCCTATGGTGTGTCTCGCTATTGGTAACTGCTCAGCAAGAAAGATCTCCACTAGAAGGGCTCGCTCCAGCACCCCTGCCAGCGTTGGAATGCTGAGGGGAATCGTCGAAGTCCTGATCTCAAGTCTGAGTCCTTGCCCGAAGGTCCAGGCCCTTATAACGGGTCATGAATCATATATGTGGAGTATTGAGAGAGGTCGGTGAACCTCGCTGAGTACTGAGCTACTGTCATGCTCCCCTGCTGCAGATGTAGTTACTTTGGAATCCGCACCGCACAAAGTGTGTCTGGAACAAACTCCACCCGAAATAGGTTTTCGAAGTCTGCCCAGACTAGTGATGCCTCATCGTGCAACTAGAGCTTCAGGATCCACCATCTACCTGCTGCAATGTGCAAGAGACTTGCAGAAAGGATCACCATAAGGTCGGCTGGTGTCCTTACCAATCTAAAAACTCTCACAATAGCCTCCAGCCAATCATCAGCTGCCAGTGGGTCAGTCTCTCCACGGAACATGGGCGACCTCTGTCGTTGGAACTCGTTCAACGCACTCAGGCGGCGTGCACTCACTGCTGCTGGTATCGGTGGCCCTACATGTAGTGGTACTGTTGGTGCCTCTGCTGTGATGGGGTCCAGCCCCGAGGCCTCATCGCTCAGTGGGCTACCATCTCATACGTAACTTGGAACCCCAGCTGGTTGCCTTCGTGGGGCCATCCTAAAAAGAATCAGGTGAACCATGGTTAAAATAGAATAACTAGAGAGCTGACATAATGTAATCATGATTAAAACTATTTCAAAGGAAACACACACACAGTTAGTGTTTTCGTGCACTGATTCAGAGATCAGAAGTCAGAGTCCTAGTATATGGATAATTCGGTAGCCACACCAACATCGGTTTCCCTAAACTGATAACCATAATCAAAACACCTAACACTACTGTCCTTAAAAGAATCAGATTCTATGTTCTACGGTATAACTAACGTCCCTCTGATACCAATTTTCATGATCTGTCCTCGAGGCCCGTGCCGTGACTACCCCAAGCCCGCCTTCCATAGGCCAAGGGCTGGTGACTAGCATTGAAGGCGTAAATCTCTATGTTGGGAAGGCATTGCATTTATAAATTTAACCAAACACAACAGAGTACACAATAGGAACTAAACACTAAGTAAAACTGAATACAAAAGAGTGTGCTGGAAAGTAAATGGGCTAGTATACAAATCCAACTAAACAACAAGTACAAGTAAAAAGGGACAAACAGATGAAAGTAACGAGTAGCTCCGGGATTGTCCTCTAGGAATTCCTACCTTAAGGTTATGTACAGATGGCCACCTCAGCACTCACGTCTATCAATCTCCTCTGTGTGCCGACTCGTCACAAGGTCCACCTCCGGGTACCGTCCAGTCGTGGTGCTCTCATCCTCCATCCGGGTTGTCTGTTGTCTGCATCCAACACAACAATGTGCGGAATAGCCCATGCAGGGGTTAGTATAACGATACTCAGTAGGGACCCTGAAATACCCAAGGTATCACAATATCCAATAATGCTAAACAAAATAAGAAAGATACAATCATGAATTATCAACCAACCCTACTTAGGTTTGTGCCAACACATATACCAAAGTTACCAATATTAGTCTGGCTCCAACTCTCGATCCCAAGAACAAACCAAATTCCACAAAGGAAGTAAAGTCAATCACCATGATGATAATGGTTGAAAGACATGACTCAACTCACATAGGTATGCCACAATAGTAGAGAGATATAGGTGATCAGATGTAGCCACTGGATCATCTATGCTGTCAAACCCACACATGATACAGGACCAGCTAATCTGTCAGACCCAAATAGGATATAGGCCAACTATCTCATCTAAGCTGTTGGACCCACAAAGGATACATGTTAGCTATCTCGTCTAAGTTGTCGAACCCACACGGGATACATGCCAGTTATTCTGTCGGACACATACAGGATACTGGAACAGAAGTCAGAACTGTCAAACCCACACAGGATTCTAGTACAGTAGTAGTCGTCGTCGAACCCATGGAGGATTCTAGTACAGTAGTCCTCATTGTCGAACCCACATAGGATTCCGGTATAGAAGTCGACGTAGTCGCATCCATCTCTAGGGTTCACGCACACAGCACACTCGATTCCGAGAGGGTCCGCTCCTTGAGTCAAGAAATAATACATCAACTAATTCTTGAGTTGATGTATCTTGAAGTTCTGTCTCATCAAAATAAACCCAACATGATAGACCACATGTCAATTAGACACCCAGTCTGAGAGTTATTAATATTCTCGTTCCAGGGGTCTAGTTGGATTTATGTTCGATCTAAACCTGGCCATTTTCCAATGTCTTCCAAAACTAATTAAGTGTTTTGTAAAAGGACCTCCTCATTTCAAGGTACGCAGTGCCGCAGACGGTGCGTCTATCAGACGTGCGGTCTAGAAGTTATTCATGTTAAATGGGCTCGGCCCGTCAAGTCCAGTGGGCTGGTTGGTCGGCCCGACCTAGTTCGGTGTGTTCGACCCGGCTGGGGGTGAGCCCAACCCGGTTTGGTAGGTCCTACCCAGCTGGGGGGTTGTCCTAGCCCAGTGGGGTGCGGCCCACCCACAGACCCGGCTCGCGGAGCAGGCTGGTTTGGTTCGACCGACGGCGCCAAGCGACGCCGCCGCTCCGGCCCAGTTGGTCGTAGCCACCCAATTCTACCCGGTGTGTGTGGCCCGCACATCAGGTCGTGATTCCTCATACGTGGAACTACGCGGCGTCGTAGTTTCATTCAGCCCAGCCAGTTCACTGGCGAGTGGCCCACGGTTGCGGGCCACAGTTCCCCCACCGCGCGGTGCCTGCGGGCGCCGCTATGGTTCTTCCTGGCCCGTCGTAGCCTTCAGGTTTGCTCAGCCCAGGCAGCCTGCGGTTGCGGGTCACATCTCCTCCATGCGGCATCGGCGGGTGCTATAGTCCACCATCCCGCTTGGCAGTATCCAGCCGTTTCTTAAGCCCTAGTGGCCCGCGGATGCGGGCCTCAGTTTTCTCCAAATGGATGGTGTGCGGCTGCCACCTCCGGTTGCCACCGCCTCTGGTCGCGGTCGCCTCTTCCGTCCGCTACAACCTGTATGGCCATGACCTCCTTCATCCGGCATGGTGCGACGGCAATGTGCCCTCTCGGCTCCACCCCCATTTTTAACACAAACAAGAAACAATGGAGGGGATTCGGGCCGTGTATGTTCATACTGCGCCCTCTGAATTAGCTGATATCAATTGTCCAAAGACGAACCCAAACATTCCATGAAAAATGATGTATAATTTTATTAATTTAAAATTATACAAAACTCCCTAAAATAACATCCAACCACTATAAAATGCAACTGCTGTAATGGTCCTCATAAGTGAATATCGGCACTACAAGTTCATCAATGTCCTAAGGTTTCAATTCCGAGCACCGGTTCAAAATATAAAAAAACCTGCATGAACGTTTACTGAACATACCTGAGAAAAACTTCATAAATTGATTCTGGGCACACCGGGCCTTGGAATCAGGTGCCATCAAGAACTGCGGACACATAAAATTTCAAATAATTTAAGAGAAAAATTTCCTTGAATTTTCCAAGTCTTTACATTACCCCCACCTCAGGGATTTATGTCCCTGTAAAGATACAACTCACACTAGGGAAACAAAAGGTGGTACTGATCACGCATCTGAGCCTCTCGCTCCCATGTGTTCTTCTGGAGGTTCCCGTGCAGGCAACAAACACGCACTAGAGGATTCGACTATCCATTCAGGACCCGCTCCTATCAATCCTCAATCTCCATTGGAACCTCCCTGAATGTCACCTTGTCATTGACGTCCATCTACCCATGGTAAATAATGTGGGACGAGTCGTGCACGTATCTCCTCAGCTAAGATATGTGGAAGACATCGTGCACCCAATGCAACTGAGGTGGAAGGGCCAGGCGGTAAGCCTTTTACTCTGTTGGGGACCTAGAACGGTGCGATAAAATATGGAGATAAATTTTCACCTCGGCCAAATCTCTGTATACCTCTTCGAGGTGAGACCCAAAAGAAGACGTGGCCTCCATCCTCGAACTCCAGTGGTCTCCATCTCCTATCAGCATAGGACTTTTGTCTACACTTTGCAGTCTCCATCTGCTCCAGAATGATCCGCTCCTTCTCCATTGTAGCCTGCACCATCTTTGGTCCTACAAGTGCTGAATTCGCTGGGCCATTCCAGCACAAAGCTGATCTGCATGGTCGGCCGTAAAGTGCCTCATAATGGGTCATCCCGATGGTGGAGTGGTAGCAGTTGTTGTATGCAAACTCCCCCAAGGGTAAGTGCTACTCCCAGCTGCGACCAAAGTCGAGGACACATGCACAGAGCATGTCCTCGAGTGTCTGAGTGGTCCTCTTAGTCTGACCATCCATCTAAGGATGGAAGGCGGTGCTCAAGCGATGTTGCGTCCCAAATGCTTCCTATAACCCCTTCCATTTCCAGGAAGTGAAACGAGCATCTCGATCAGAGATGATAGTTGATGGCACACCATGAAGCCGTACTATCTCCTGAATGTAGAGGTGTCCCAAGATCTCTACTGAGCCCTACTCTCTGATCAGTAGGAAGTGGGATGACTTGGTGAGTCAGTCTACGATCACCCAGATAGAGTCGTTTCCACTGGATGTACATGGAAGTCCCATCCTGAAATCCATGGATATCTCATCCCACTTCCACTTTGGAACCTCTAAGAGATGAAACAAACCGGTTTGGACCTGGTTCTCTGCCTTCACTTGCTGAAAAGTGAGGCTTCGAGAGACAAACTCTGCTACAATTTTCTTCATACCTGGCCACAAGTGGTGTCGACTGAGGTCCTGATACATCTGCACCACTCCTTGAATCACTTCTATAGGGGAAGTGTAGAACTTCCTCAATACCTCTTCTTGTAGTGTACCTGGTACCATGGTACATCCTCTGAAAAGGATGACATGTTTCCCACCTTCAGAAAACCCATCAGGTGCCTGTCCTGAGGAAATTTGAGCATGTTTCACCTCACAGTAAACATCCCCACATTGCGCCTCTCATACTCTCTGAAAAGTGGAGGAGTGACTCTGAGAGACTATAGAAAGGCTACTCCATCACTATCCACAAAATATATCTGCAACGCGGCCAGCTGCTCTATCACATCTCCTATCAGCTGAATGCCTGATCTCCTACAGAGAGAATCTGCTACAATATTCCCCTACCCAAGAGTATATACTATCTCGAATTCATAGTATTGGAGGAACTCAAGTCATCGCCACTATCTTAGGTTCAGGTCCTTCTGTAAGAAGATGTACGTGAGACTCTGGTGGTCAGAATAGACTATAAAATGCTCACCCATCAAATAGTTTTTCCACATCATCAATTCATATACCACTGATTCTAACTCTAGTTCATGGGTAGCATAGTTCTTCTCGTGATATCTCAACTGTTATGAACCATATGCAATCACTTCTCGCTCCTGCATTAAGAGACACCTAAGTCTGGTCCCTGATGCATCATAGTAAACTATGTAACCTACACCCTCCTCTAGTAGCCTCAATATGGGCACACTAGTCAACCTCTGCCTTAACTATTGAAAGCTATGTTGGAATCTCTCTGACCACACAAAGGGTTTCCCATTCTTCGTCATTGATAAAATATGAGTTGCAACTCTAGAGTAGTCGGGCACAAATCTCTGATAGTACCTATCCAGTCCCAGGAAACTCCGCACCTCTATCACAATCCTGGTTGGATCCATAGCAAGTACTACCTTGATCTATGTTGGATCCACTGCAACAGCAACCTCCAAGATGAAGTGTCCTAGAAAGTGAACATCTCGAATCCAGAACTAGATCATTGAGAGCTTACCATTAAGCTGGCGCTCTCGGATTGTATCCAGTACCACCAGTAAATGGTAGGTATTCTCCTCCTCAGTAGTTGAGTAAATCAGTATATCATTGATGAAGACTAAGACAAATCGATTGAGGTAAGGCTGGAAGATCATGTTCATTAGACTCATGAACACTGTTGGAGTGTTGGTTACAGTGAAGGGCATAACCAAGAACTCGTAATGGCCATATCGACACCTGTAGGTCTTCTTCAACACATCCTCTTCTCAAACTCTGATATGGTGATATCCTGACCTGAGGTCTATCTTCGAGAACCACTGTGCACCCTTGAGCTGATCAAAGATGTCATCAATCCTCGAGAGTGGGTAATTGTTCTTCACAGTCACCTGATTCAGGCGACGATAGTCGACACAAAGTCATAAGCTCACATCCTCTTTCATGGCGAACAAAATCCGGGATTCCCACGGTGAAAAACTGGGTCGGATAAATCTCGTCCCCAACAAGTCCTCTAACTGTACTCGCTACTCACAATGCTTGGAAAGATCCATCCAATATGCTGGAGTAGATATCAGTGTTGTCCCGGGGTATAGATCAGTGTAGAAGTCAACTTCTCTACGGGGATGTAGTCCTGGAACGTCATCTGAAAAGACATCCATGTACTAATACACCACAACAGGATAACTCAGACTCCGCACATCAACCGCTCCGAGGATGAGGCTAGACAACTGATGTGTGATCGGTTTCCCCCTCCTATGCGTATGTCCATCCTGCATCGCAAAGGATCCCTTCTCACTGGTGAAGTTGAACCTGGTCCCATCCATGTAGATACACCACACTTTATGCCTAATATAGTCAATCTAAGCATGAACTGTGTATAACCAGTCCATACCCAAGTTGACGTCATAAGGCCTCGACACCACTACAAGAAGAACCCAGCCAATGATCTCACCTCTTAGATTAAGCTCACACTACCAGTACCAGTGCATAATCATCGAGTCTGCTCTCATAGGATTCTCTAGCCATAAGGATCGAGCCAATGGATCCATCCGAATCTCGAAGCTCCGAACAAGGGAAGAAGAAATAAAACAATGACTCGCACATGTGTCTATGAGTACTATAGTAAATGAGGAGTAGACAGAGATAATACCTCGAATCATATAATGTGCACCATGGTCGTAGGCCTCAACTTCCTAGAGCTTAGCCCACCTCTGTCCACCAGCTCCCTGTGGTCGGGGTGGACCTCTTGGTGGTGGTGGTAGTAGAGCCTCAATACACCGTCCACCACCTGCTGCTCGTCCAGCTCCTCTATCACACCTGCCTGCTCCCGGTGGACCACCACGGTCAAACCTTTGCCTCTTCTTGGGAGGTACCTTTGTTGTCATCTACTCATCTTCATGGTGGGTCGGGCAGTAACGAGCCATGTGGCCCTACCCACCGCATGCATAGCACTGCCTACTCCTCGTGTAGTTGACTCTGTCATGTGTGCCCCGCACAACGGAAACTGTATCCTGGAATCACCCACCTGATAGCCTGGTCTGCCTGTACCTCTGCATCATCTATCTACTATCGGCTACAGGGGACTCTGCTATGTGTCTCCTGGTGGTGGGTCTCGCTACTGGTGACTGCTCCGTGAGAAAGCTCTCCACTAGAAGGGCTCGCTCTAGTACCCCTGCCTACTTCAGAATGATGATCAGAATCGTCGAAGCCCTGATCTCATGCCTGAGTCCCTGCTCGATGTTCCGAGCCCTAAATAACGGGTCCCGCACCATATCTGTGGAGTAGCACGAGAGATCAGTGAACCTTGCTGAGTACTGAGCTACTGTCATAATTCCCTACTGTAGATGTAGTAACTCCTGAATTTCCACCACACGAAGGGTGGCTGGAACACACTCCACCCGAAACATGATTTCGAAGTCTACCCAGAGTAGTGATGCCTCGTCGTGCTCTTGGAGCATCAGGCTCCACCATCTACCTTCTGCTGTCTACAGGAGACTCACGTCAAGGATCACCATAAGGTTGGATGGTGTCCCTACAAATCTGAAAACTCTCACGATAGCCTCCATCCAATCCTCAGCTACATGTGGGTTTGTCTCTCCCAAGAACCTGGGCAGCCCCTTTCACTGGAACTCGTGCAATGCACTCAAGGGGTGTGCACTCTCTACTTTTGGGGCGGGTGGTATCGGTGACCCTGTGGGTAGTGGTAGCACTGGTGCCTCCGCTATGATGGGGCCCTACACAGAGGCCTCGTCGCTCGGTGGGCTACCATCTCATACATAACTCGGAACCCTAACAGGCTGCCTTCGTGGGGCCATCTTGAAAAGAAACATGTGCGCCAGGGTTAAAACAGTATACCAGGTGAGCTAACACAATGTAATCACGAATAAAACCTTTTTAATGGAAACACTCAAGCAATTAGTGTTTTCATGCACTGAGTCGGAGATCAGAAATTGGAGTCCTAGTACATGGATATGTCAGCCGCCGCACCAACAATGGTTTACCTAAACTGATAACCATACTCAAAACACCTAACAGTATTGTTTTTAAAAGAATTAGAGTCTATGTTTTGTGGTAGAACAAACCTCCCTCTGATACCGATTTGTCACGACCTGTCCTCGGGGCCTGTTCCGTGACTACCCCAAGCCCACCATCCATGGGCCAGGGGCTGGTGACAAGCACCAAATGTATAAATCCCTATGCTGGGAAGACATTGCCTTTATAAAAGTAAAAAATCACAACAAAGTACACAAAAGGAAGTAAATGCTAAGTAAAACTGAATAAAAAATAGAGTGATGCAAAGAAAATGGTCCAGTATAAAAACCAAACTGAACAACAAGTACAAGAAAAAAGTGAAAAACAGCTGAAAGTAAAGAGCAGCTCTTGGATCTTCCTCTAGGGATTCCTACCTGAAGGGTAGGTACAGATGGCCACCTCAGCACTCACATCCGTTAGTATCCTCCCTGTGCTGACTCATCGCAAGGTCCACCTCCGAGAACCATCCAGTTGTGGTACTCTTGGCCTCCAGCAGCACTTTCCATCGTCTGCATCCAACACAACAAGGTGTGGGAATAGCCCGTGCAGGGGTGAGTATAAGGATACTTAGTAGGGACCCCGAGACCCGCATGGTCTCACAATATCAACTAACGATAAACAAAAGAAGAAGGATACAATCACGAAGTATCAACCAAACCAACATAGGTATATGCCCATACATCTACCTAAGTTAAAAATCTAAGTCCGACTCCAACTCTTGAGCTCAGGCACAAACCAAATTCCACAATGGTAGTAATGTCAATCAACACGGTGATAATGGTTGAATGACATGACTCAGCTCACAGAGGTATACCAAAATAGTAGAGAGTAATAGATGATCAGATGTAGCCACTTGATCATCTATGTTGTCAGACCCACACATGATACAGGACAAGGAAAGCTGTCGAACCCACACAGGATATAGGCCATCTATCTCGTCTAAGATGTCAGACCCACATAGGATACATTCCAGCTATCTTGTCTAAGCTGTCAAGCCCACACAGGATACATTCCAACTATTCTGTCAGACCCACACAGGATACAAGAACAATAGTTAGAACTGTCGAACCAACACAGTATTCCAATACAGTAGTCGTCGTCATCAAACCCATCGAGGATTCCAGTATAGTTGTCGTCGCTGTCGAACCCACGTAGGATTTCGGTATAGAAGTTGACACAGTCGCAGGTAGCTCTAGGGTTCCCGCACACAGCATGCTCGATTCTAAGAGGGTCCGCTCTTCGAGTCATGAAATGATACATAAATGAAGTCCTAAGTTGATATATCCCAAATTTCCGTCTCATCAACAGAAACCCAATGCGATAGACAGTGCGTCAATCAGACACTCAGTCTGAGAGATACTGGATTTTAAGTTCCACGGGGCCTGGTTGGATTTACACTCGATCCAAACCTGGCCATTTTCCAAATTCATCCAAAACTCACAAAGAGTATGGAAAAAGTACTTCCTCATCTCAAGGGTTGCAGTGATATAGACGACGCGAAGATCAGACGCGTGGTCTAGAAGTTTTTCGTGTTTAAGAGAAACGGGTCCGGCCCGTCAATCCCAGTGGGCTGGCGGGTCGGCCTGACCCGCTTCGGAGGGTCCGACCTGGCTGGGGGTTATCCCGGCCTGGTTTGGTGGGTTCGACCCGGCTGGGGTTCGGCCCATCCTAGTGGGGCGAGGCCCACCCGCGGTCCCTGCCCGCGGAGAGGGCTGGTTTGGTTCGCCCGGCGGCGCCACGCGGTGCCGCCCCTCCAGTCCGGCCGGCCATAGTCGGCCGGTTCTACCCCGTGCACGCGGCCTGCAAAGCGGGCTGTGCTTCCACCTACATGGCATCAAGCGGCGCCACGGTTTCCTTCAGCCCGGCCGGCAGGTGGCCGACAGGTTCCCTGGAGAGCGGCCCACAGTTGCGGGCCACGATTCCCCCGTCGTACGACGCCTACAGGCGCCACAATTATTCTGCCCAACCGGCCATAGCCGGCTGGTTTGTTAAGCCCAAGCGGCCCATGATTGTGGTCCACATCTCCTTCACGCAGCACATGTAGGTGCCATGGTCCACCAGCCCGAGCGGCCCGCGGATGCGGGCCCCAGTTTTCCTCCACAGGGATGGCGCGTGGCCACCGCCTCCGGTCGCCGCCGCCTCTGGTCTCTATCGCCTCTTCCGACTGCCACAGCCCGCATGGTCACGACCTCCTTCATACGGTGAGGTGCGACATCACCACACCCTCTCAGCTCCACCCCCATTTTTAACACAAACAAGAAACAATGGAGGGTCATCAGTCCGTGTTTGTTTGGCACACGTCGTCCACATTAGGTGATATCAATTGGCCAGAGACAAACCCAAAAATTCATCGAAGAATGATGTATAATTTTATTAATTTTAAATTATACAAAACTCAAAAAAATAACTTCCAACCTGTATAAAATGCAACTGTGGTAATGGTTCTTTTAAGAGATTACTGGTGCTGCGAGTTCATCGGTGTCCTCTGATTTTAATTACGATCACCGTTTCAAAATATATAAAAACCCATATGTACGTTTTCTAAACGTACCTAATAAAAATTTCCGAAATTGATTCAGGGCACACCGGGCCTCAGAATCAGCCACCGTTAGAAACTACGGACTTGTTAAATTTCAATGAATATAAAAAAAATTCCTTGAAATTTCTGGGTCTTTACATAAATACATATATTTATCATTATGTGATAGTTGTGACCAAAATTATATATATCACCAATTCCTTAGGTAAAGATCGATACTTCAGGATATATTTATGACTATAATGTTTTGTAAAACCTATTTTTTAAGGGAAATGTTCCACTATGATAGACATGGGAGTGAAACTTGACTACTATGATAGTTTTGGGAGTTTACCAAATCCATTATGTTATTATTGGGAGTGAACCATGACTACTAATATTGTCTTTTAATTCAACCCAATCCACTTTGATTGTCATGGAACTGACATTTTTCTACAAAGGATAAGATTTATTATGCTTATGTGTATTCCAAAAACTCATGTCATATGATAATATTATTATATAATGGACCAATATTGTTAATTAATTTAATATTTCAGCCCTATAAACTACCAGTATTTGTTCTATGACTCAATACTATGATCTATGAAAGGCAGGTTATGGTTTTTGGAATGTTGTTAACTTGTTATCATGTCCTTATGATAATGTTATGTTGATATCTCCATTTTTTACTGATAATGAACACGTGATATATCCCTTTTTTATGTTTCCTTTCCCTATGTTTTTATAATAATTATATTATTTTTTACTTTCATCATAAGGTTTCATGTAATGAATAACTCTGTGGGAAATAATTTAGATCTCTTTTGACCAATTGATTATGAATACAAGTTTAAAAAGGTACTACACCTATATGATTATAGAATTGATCATTATATTATGTAATGAATATTAATCAGGAAATATAAAATATCTATCTATGATAATTATGAGTCACTATAGTTTATATTAGATACTGTTTTGGTAATCATTTAGAAAATGGGATGAGAAAAAATTTGTAACAACCTCAGATATATGTCTAAGTGTTGGAGAAAATATTAATGTTTCAATAGTTATCATGTCTATAATTGATTAAACGTGAGGTATTGAAGATTTAAAATAATATTCTTTAATTTATACATCCTATAATTGTTTTTTATAATAATGTGGTTTTCCACTATTATTTTTCCTCACTCTATGTTATTTGGTATTACTCAATTTATAGTACGAGATGGAATCATAAAAAATGATTAATGTGATGGACAATGAAATTATTTTCATCAAGATGAATAAATGGTTAGTGGATCTATATTGAAAAATTTTATTTATATTCTTCAAAACATTATCAATATACAAATCATACTAAATAATGAAACTTGAAAATGGGAACCAAATTCAGTTGAGTCCTTAATAAAACAACATCCAATTTCATTTTTTAGTTCCATTAATCCACTAGTATATTAGAAATTTCTTGGTACCATTGAAAATATATTTTCCAGTCTACAGTCTTAAAATCATGAAAAATAATTGTTGTTCTATATAAATTGGAATGAGATTCAGATCAACAATGTAATCTTATTATGAATATGATGAAATATGAAAAAATTGAATCCATTGAGTGGGTTGAGTTTAAGATTCAATTTTTTTAAAGTCACATTCCTTATATTCTTTCAAAAAAATAGATAAGTAACTCATTGAGCTAAATATGATAGGTGATGAAAAATTTGGAACCTATAACGAAGACATT
Organism: Viscum album; assembly: GCA_963277665.1. Lineage (NCBI taxonomy): Eukaryota > Viridiplantae > Streptophyta > Magnoliopsida > Santalales > Viscaceae > Viscum > Viscum album. The sequence continues at coordinate 1,441,236,626 of OY728151.1, read as the reverse complement.
ATATGAATTGTTGAAAATTCATTAGTTCTATTATCTAACCAAAAAATAAAAGTTTGTGTATTATTCGGTCTCTTAAATATAAGATTCATAAAGTAATAATAAATTATATATTTCAGTATCTAAGTAAAAATCATTTAATGTGTTTTAGATGAAAAAATATATATTATAATTACACATCCATATGATCATTTTGATAATAAAAGAACGATATAATTCAAAGAAAGTCCTAAAAATCAATGAGAGAAGAAGATGAGCATTATTTTATGAAATATTTGTGGAAGGAATATTGGTGGAAATTATATTAAGGGTATTGTAAAATGTTATAGTTATGGAAAAAATGAAATTTTGAAATTGAATGTATGAGTTATGTAAATAAACCTGTTAATGAAAAGACTAATGAAAATCCACCACAGAATCCACCACCAATACCTCATTTTTATATAGGCATGGAATAGGTGAATTATGATAAAAAGTTCTCCGACATGAAGGTCAGTAATGATGATCGAAATTAGCATTATTTTATTCTTAGAGATATAGAAAAAACTAATTTGATAACTATTGTAAATGTGATATATGAAAATAAATTGGTGAATAGTTTACCTACGATCCACTCATGAACTACTAATATCTTATTTGCCTCTAGTTTTACCCACTCTTTTATTTCTGATGAATTTTCTAAAGGTATAAAAATAACAAAATAGGGATTAGATGTTGTATTATAATTGAAAACCACTAATGTTATGCTAATTTCACCTCAGGTAAATGATTCTTATCTAGTATAATTTTTTGAGAATTTGTTTTCTATAAATGTTCTTCTTCTCCCTATAGTTGAATTTGATGTTATTTTGGGCATGGATTGGATTTATATAAATAAATTTCACATTGATTTCTAGGAAACATAAGTCATGTTTAATATTTCCAAACCAACCCATGATTATCTATTAGTGTAATGAAATTTTTTAACATTTTTTATAAATCAAAACCTTTTAAATTGGTCCTAATTCCTTTTAAAAATATGTTTTTATTTCATATGGTTTGGGAGGAATTCAACATCAAAGTTATGATTATTGTATGAGAGTTGGATTATTTATTTCCAAAATAATGTTATAGTCTTCCATTGACTCATGATGTTAGGTTCTCAACAGAAATCTTGCTTGTTTATAAAACCTATTTAAAATCCTCCATATAAAATGACCTTGATTGATCTGTAAGAATTGATGAAGAAACTCTAGGAGAATCTTAAAAAGGGATTCATTCGGACAATTGTATATCCTTGCGGTTCACTGGTGATTTTTTTAAAAACAATGATCGGTCAATGTGACTTATTTTGATTATGTGGAATATAACAAGATCACAGTCATGAACAAGTTCTAGCTACCCTATATTGATAAGTTATATGCTCAACTAGAGCGGATCAAAACATTTCTAAAATTTACCTTCATTATTGATATACAAAATTGAGTATTAAGAAGGTAAACATACCCAATATAGCATTCCATTCAATGTATGGACACACATTATTTATAGTGATGCAATTTTTTCTTACTAACTGTAATGGGATCTTCATGGATTTAATGAATATATCCTTTATATATTACCTTGATTAGTTTGTGGAAGAATGTATAGATAATATTATTGTACATTCCTAGGGAGAGGAAGATAATGAGGATCATTTGGGAATTGTAATGATTACCCTAAGGAATTAAATGAATAATAGAATTTTTAAAATGTGTGTATTTTAGATTTAGAAGGTCTCATTTTTTACTAATATAATATCATGATAGGGTATTTTGGTGGATCCATAAAGTATTGATGTTGTTGAACATTATCGTAGACCAACCTATGTGACTGAGATCCATTATTTTATTTGATTAGATGGATATTATCATAACTTTTTGGAGAATTTATCTATAATTTGAAATCCAAACACTATATTAATTTAGAAGGATGATAAGTTCCTTTGTAATGTTTAATATGTAGGAAATTTCTTGGAACTGAAGAGATGGTTTGTTATTGCACCTATTAATACATTATCCGTTAGTGGATAAGGGTTTGTAATATATAGTCATGTGTTGTACAAGGAATTGGGATATGTTCTATTTTATAATTATATGGTGATATCTTATTACTCATTGCAATTGATGGTTCATAAGAAAAAAATTACCTAACTCATGATATGATGTGACCTGTAGTAAATTCTGTCATTCAAAATACAGTGGAATTGTCTTTATATAGGATGACGTGATATATATATTATTGATCATAAAATTTAAAAATAATTTTTAGATAGAATTATTTTAATATGTTCCAGAGAAGATATTTATAATTGATTAAATATTAGGATTGTTCAATGTATTACCATCATTTGGATTAAAACAAGCTATACGATTCTATGAGTCGAAGGTATCATGATATCGTATCTTTGATGAGGATAAAAAAGATTTAAAATTTCGTTATTTTCAAACGATATATCTTAAAATAGTAATGTAAGGGGAGAAATATTAGATTTCTCAAATCAGTGTTCAACCATCCATCCATTTAATGATTATAGTGGTGGAGAAGGAAGATGTATAGATACAATAAACTGTGTGAAATGTTCCAAAGGTAAATAGTGATTGTGATGGAATGATAAATTTCATAAAATATTTATGTGTTCTATTTATACCATATTTGAAGAAGGATTATTTGGATGAGGCTCACTGCTCATCATTCATTATTTATTCTAGAATTACAGAAATATATAAAGGTTTGAAAGAGTATTTTTAGTGGGATATCAATAAGGGATATTGTTTTAATTTTATATATTGGTTTTTATTTTTTTATCAATTTAAATGTGAGAAATAAAATTATAGGGGGTTTTTACAACCAATACCCATTCCAAAATAGAAATTGAAAAACATCAATATAGACATTGTCATTGATCTTCCTATAACATATATGTGCTATAATTCTATTTGAGTTTTATTCAATCTCATTATAATATCAACCCACTTAATTAGAATTATATAAAATTTTATTATATATCATAATTTCATAATATAGTGTATTGAAGTATTAATTTTGAATGTAAAACCACTTTCTTTTATATCTGGTCCACATCCACTATTTACCGCAATGTTTTGGTATAGTCTACAGTAGGTTTTAGATATAGAGTTATGTTTTAGTACATATTTTCATCTTTATGTAGATGGTTAGTTTGATAGAAACAATCATACACTATAACAATATGTTGATATCTTTCTTTATGGATTATAAATGTGGATGGGATCAACATCATCCTCTAGTTAATATTTCCTACAACAATTACATTCACTCGAGAATTCAGATGTTTCTTCATGAAGAACAATATGGAAATATTTATAGAACTCTAGAATGATTAGTTGATGTTGTGGAATGAAATAAATTATTTCCTATTCTACTTGAAGATATTGAAAATAATGTTAAATCTATTAAACAACACAACAGGTTATCTCAGAATATATAAAAAATAATGATAATAATTGTCGGTGTTATTTTGGAATTTGAAGTTGGTAAGATGTTATTTCTTTGAATTTCTCCACATAAGTTGTTTATGAGATTTGGAAATAAGTTAAATATATATCATGGGTATAATTTCCATTTCTATAATCTGGATAGATTAGGGATAGTAGTATACCTATTAGCACTTCCACCAAACCTCTATCATGTTAATGATGTATTTCATGTATCTCTCCTAAGGAAGTACATACATGAAACATTATATGTATTGAAATCAAAATTATCAACACTGGGGAATGATCATTATTATGAAAAATAACCAATAAAAATAATTTATTATGTATATTATATTCTACAAAACAAGAAAACTCACCTAGCAAAAGTTCACTAGAGGAATCATAAATTTGAAGAAGATACATTAGAACCCATGGATATGATGAAAAAGATATATCCTCATTTTTTGAGTCAGAGTGATGAATTTTGAAGATGAAATTTATTTTAACAAGGTTATAATGTTAACCAATTAATTATTATGAACTTTTATTAAATTATATATTATTTTTTCAAAATTGTGTTACACGCAATAGTGAGTTTAAACAAACCACAATATACAATTAAACATTAATTTTTAATGTGATTTTTATAACAAAGAAGTAGAATTTTTTAGTATTAATATGACTAAACAAATTTTTAAATATTTATCGTTTACAAATTTTGGACATAAATTTAATAGTTAATGATTAATTATAATTGAAAAATAAAATCATTCTAGCGAAAAGAGAAATATTTTTCTAAAAAACTATTTATATGCATACAATACAATTTTTTATTTTAAAAAATCAACATAATAACTATAAGTTATTTATTTTAATAAAATTAAAATATTATATATTCAATTCTTTTTTACGTTAATTTAATATTTTTCTAGACATACGGTAGGAATAAACATGATTTAATGCTTAAAAATGATTTTTTCTAAATATATTGTTTTAGTTGTGTATTACGCACTAATTTTAGAAATTAATTTTTCTTGACTTATAGTTTTTGTATTTGGTAAAATGAATCCTATAATTGGTAATAGAAGATTCCAAATTTGTAAATATGGCTATTTTATTTTTGGTAAACATTAATAGAAATAGTGGTAAAATTTATCACCTTGGTAAAGGGTAAAACATGTCAATCTTGTATAAAAATGAGATAAGTCTAAATTTTGTAATCCTAATTATTATTAGATAAATTTAGTTAAACAATTATCCAATTATTCTTGAAATTTATTTTTTTGATGGAAATGTTTACTTGATATTTATCAACATAATATTTCAATCAGAAAAAGATAAAAAATGTCACCCTCTTAGTATTAAATATCTCTTATGCTTTCATAAAAGGAAACAATAGTTATGAATAAATACTAATAGTAATTTTTTAATAATGAAATTATATTCATGTTGATAATTTATTTATAATTGTTTTTTATTAAATAATTACCTTCATTTCTTTCTCAACTCTAATAAAATAGTTACTAAATTAATAGTAAAAAAATAAAAATGATTCTTAAAATATTAAAATTATTATAATGTAAATGTGTAATAGTGTTACTAATATTTTTTAGATGAATTGTGAAATGATTATATTTTAATTACATCATTTCCTCTATGTATCATAAGTAAAATTATATAATTAATTTAAAAATTGATATTAATGATATTTTATAAAAATAATATTTTCTTAAATTATTTACAAATTATAAATAAAAAAGAGCATAATTAGGATAATATAAGGTTAAAGATTTCATAATACACCATTTTTTACTCAATATTTACCATATAAGTAAAATTTTAACCCCATAATAGTGGAAAAGTTTTTACAATGGTTAATGTTAGAAAATGATAACTAAGAGATTAAACAAAAGGATAAGGATTACAACACAACATAAAACATTCCCCATTTTATTTGTTAATGATGTTAAATACCATGATATCTTTACTTAAAATTCAATTCCTTTGGATGGAATTTTTCATGTGAATGAATGATTTATATATTAATATTTTATAAATTCAATAATGAACCCCTCCCCACAATTATAAATGAGAACTCTTGATATATCTTATTCTAAAAAAATGTATTGTCTACATCAACCATATCCTTCCAATATACCTTATTAAAATCCTCAGTAATAATTTACATGTGTTTTTCTCCAAAAAAAACCAAATAATCCTTAATAGAATAACTAAATGATGTTTTTTAATAAATCAACCATTTGAACAAGTACTAAGGATGTTAGGACTGAGGAAATATATTTAAATCTCATATTTACTTATACAGGATGCATTCTGTATTCAACATGTATTTATTTCATGTAGGGTATATACATCCCATGAATGTATTTTATAAATATTAATATAAAATCTATGGTATTTAAATATCCATCTAGGGTTATTTCATTCATTTGTATTACGATTCAAATTTTACCCAATGTGGTAAATGGTTTTACAACACAATCTCATTGGTTATCAAGATAGATTATGAATATGTTTTTATGATGAAATATTAAGATATACAACTAAAGAAACTGATGAATTTAATTTTACGGTGGTTATTTATTAAATTTACAGTGGTTATTTTTATTTTACACTCTATATGTATTCTAGAGAAAAGAAATGTTTTTATGGAAAACCTCTTTTAATTCATTCATTGGTTGAAATTTTTTATCTTCCATGTCTATATTTCTTAAAAATGTTGTCCAGAATGTTTATAATATTTTTTTTATTTTTTAATGTTTTTTACCCTTGATTGAATTTTTATGAAAATTGTTTAAAAGAAATCATCTTGTAATTCTCTAAATGAGTTAATTTTTACTTTTTATTAATAATGTGTTTGGAGTAATTGTTTTAATATATACAGCTTGAATGGAATTTCCCACCATCATGATTAATCAAAAAATTTAATCTTACCTTACATGTTTCCAACGATATTTTAAAATTATATTTTCCTTTAATATTTGTGAAATTTTTAGATTATAAAATTTTATATTCAAATTGGAGAGGATATTTTCCTCAATAGTGTTTCTAATGATATTTTAATGGTTTTTCAGTTTATCAATGACAAAAAAACCTTGATTATACAAATTATCTACAAGGGATATGATCCTATATTACTATCCTTATTCTTTAATTTATATTATTATGATTATGATGATAATATGTTTTTAAAAATCATTCCTTTTCCAAGGGTTACTCAATAATGAATGGATTAAATTATTGTAAACCCCATTTCATTTCAATGGGATCTGTTGTGAAAAAATGGATAGGAAAAGGATTCCTTTTTCATATGTTTTGGCATAATGAAATTATGAAATGATTATAAAACTCATTTATTTTCAACAAGTTACGTTGTGATGAAATAATTATGAAACCATTTTATTTCATGGGATCTAATATGCTTAATTTTTAAGATATTTTCACACACATGTATGTTAATTACATTTTTTGATGGGTGGGAGATAAGTTATATAGACCTAAAAATTATTGTGTAATGGTGGATATCTCAAGATATAAAAAGGACTGGAATTGGGTGTCAACCAAGTCCAAAAAGGGACTTCTTCCACAATGATTCCATTAGAGTGAACGTTGGCAACTATGATGGTATGGGGAGTGAAGAAAATCCTCTGTGATATTCTCAGGGGAGAGCATTGACTAATAAAAAGGTTTTGTAAATGAACCCAATACACCCTGATAGTCCTTTCAAGGATCCTTGACTACTATGGAAATGATTTCATGTGATTTTCGAATGCCCAAAACTCATATACTATGCTAATGTAATGCTCTTATGCTTCATCTTCATTGAATCCTTTGTGATTATTGCCTCAATAATGTCTATTTATTAATCAGTGACTCATGATTATGAGAAATGTTATTTACTGTATAGGATTCCAAAGTTATGATCATGTCCAAACACTATTATACTAATGATATCTCGATATTTCCCTAGTTAACCTTTACCAGGAATCAGAGCACACTCTTTCTTATGTTAAAATTCTTGATGTTATGAAGAATTGTATTAATTATGATTTTTCTAGGAAGGGTTATTATTATAAATTAGTAAGTGGTATTTGATAATGATGTCTAATGAACCAATTTTTTAGGTAATGACCCAAACATTAATATCCCAGATCAATTTTCTCCATTATAACATGGAATATGATACAAGGAAAAAATCCCAATGGACGAAATAATATAGTAGTATTAAAAAGATATATAAAAACATGATACTTTCATTAAATTTGAAAAAACAAATTACAACACATTTTTTTTAGAATATAATTATTCCCTCTAAAATATCCCATAAAATCAATCATATAACACGTTATGCATTCTTGAGAATGTAAAAAATATAATGGTGAGATCAATGGATCCATAAGGGTTAATTAAATTTGAATCTACCATGAATCAATGAGAATAATCAATATAGAATAGTAAATAACAGAACATGAATTCTAGGTAATAAATAAACTAAGAAGGATGTGCATCGAGGGTAAATGACAATGTGAAAATATCATTGAAAATAATTAACTTGGAAAATTAAATATTAGAAAATTGATAAGATTAATCAATAACATGACTATTATAATTGGATAAGGAACAATAAACCTGGAATGTTAAAAAAATGAAAACAAATTCTATTAAATAAATAATCTTGTAATGGAATTCAACCATAGATAGTGTCATTTTAAAAATATAATGTGTAATAATAACTATACTCAATATGAAATAAATGACTAATTATTAGATTTAATTATCTCAAGAATCATGATAACTCTATCATCAAGACCATTCCCAATATGTATTAAAACTATAGGTTGAAACCAATTAAATGGTATCTTATTGATTTTATATATAACACCATTGATGCACCGAGGGGTTATTTATAACTAGTCCCCACCAATATCATTATTTCCATTGAATTATTCATATATAATATAATCAATTATATTCACGAACAATTTGACTAACCATTTTATATCTCTATTAAAAAAGGTATGTGGATTGTCAATATTTCCCCAGTAAATCAGAAAAAATTCAAAGGAAAACATCATATTTAGAAATGAGTTACGATTTAATCTAAATAATATCTTTGATAGAAAATATAAATATATAGGGTAAATTTAATATGCAATTATTATAGTATTGTGAATAATTTAAGGGAAATATAATAAGTACAAAAATGAATCAATATTGTTAATTTTAATACATTGCATAAAAAATATTATCATAAACCCTATAGAGGAAGAATAAATATTGTATCAATACATCAAATCTCCAATGGATTTTATATAAAATAAATGGGTCATTTCATTTTTCAATATAAATTCTATAAAAATATAATTAAAAAATATTAGAGAAAATATCAATTTAATTTAGAAAATTACCTTTTGAAACTAAAAATATGCTAAAATAACAAAAAATAATTTTATTTGAATGTAATTATTTAATCTTATAATATAATATTCAAAAAAATTACTAATAGTGATGGTTAGAAATTATTTTTGTGTCCTACATGTTAAAATAAGGATTCCTTTCCCCTTTTTTGTTGAATCCATATGGGATATCATTTGAAAATCACACGAAGACACAATTCTAAAAATTGAAAATAGATAAATGTTTAATAATGGATTTTGTAATTCATAGATTAATAATAAAATATTCTTGAAATCATTTACAGACAACATAGTCCTAGAAGAATAAAAATTCTCTATTGAAGAGGTAAATCATGTATTATTTTATTACAAACATTTATCAATTATATTAAGTACTAAAGATTTGAAAAAATATTCTATTACCTGAAAAATACCATAAAAAACAATATATTAATAAAATTAAAGGTATTATTATAAAATGGTCGTGTAATTTCCTTCAATTAAAATTTATGTATAAATAATTCCAATTAAAATGATATTGTGAAATAAATTATGGTGAAGATCATGATGTTGAAGAGAGAATTAAATAATGAATCAATTATGTGTAAGAATTTAAATCCACATAAAAAAGATAATGTATAACATAATTTATCAATAATTAAATTCAAACATAATCATATAATATCAAATAAATAAAATAAGTAATATAACCCAATGAATAGAAATTGTGTTATCAAATTCCTTACAACATGTAAATTTTCTATTCAGATTACCTAAGATTATATAATTCAAATTTAATCATAAATTCCATGATGTATGAATGAATACCGATATTACATGAAAATAAGGTAGTATATAAACCACATAAATTAGATTAGGTTCATAATATTACAAAATTCCACAATGAATTGAAATTAATATGAAGTCCCTTATAAAGATCATATCATTGAAGTGGGGAATAATCAATGAATTAATTATGTATAAAAATTGTAAATCCGAATAAAGAAGTTTAAAAATAATTTAAAATAATCAATTTTCATTAAACACATTATATTATCATTACATAATCAGTGATATATAAGTTTAACCTTATGAATGAAAATTTAGGTAAGAAATCACTTTTCTAACACTTTCATTCGGTTTAAAATGATTTAACCTCATTTATCATGGATATTAACATATAATGAACATATAATAGGACCCTATTAATGTTTTCAATATCATATATTATATTTTTATAAGATATTTTCTCCCTTTTTCATACAATATTTCAATATTTTCCTTTTTCAGTGTTAATTGCCTTGTTCCACCACATGCGATTTATCTTGAAAGTTCCAAATATTCATCATACTATATAGTTACATAATATCCAAAACAATAATCATGAAATTATAATAATTTTTTTAAATATATTATACTTTTATGACAAATCACAAAATATGTCTTATATAAATGAAGTATTTTAAAGTCATGGATACCGTAGGTCGTTTGTATACTTAGGTAACATTTCCATTTTGAAACGATCATAAATGAAAATAGGTAGGTAATATTTTATATTTAAATAGTGATAATATTAACTTCAATGCAATATCATTTCGTTTTATGTATTTATATAAATCATTCATGTGGTGCGGTGATGAAGAGAGATCCCCATCGCTCTGTTAAAGTGGTATACCACACATACATGAATGATGTCATTATATTTAATTGAGTTATAAGGATAGAAATTAATTGATATATTATCCACTATGAATGATAAATATTTCTTGGATATCATAATTATGATATTTATATCACAAATATTTATTAAAATTATTTTTATTATCTTTAATTTATAGCATTACTGAAAAATTAATCACAACGTTTCATGAGGTGGTACTACGCTATTGTAATGAGTGACAATATAATTTCTCTTACGGAATGGAAGTGAAATATCTATATATATGACATATTGAATCCATAGGTATAATTATTTTATATATATCATATAATTGAATTAGTTTTACATTAATCCTAATTTAATATAATATTTTAATTTATAAAGACTTTAATAGAGAAGGAAGTTTTCAATTAACATTCTATATTGTTCACTATTCATGAAAAAATGAGACTTTTTAGAAAAATAACAAAATATCCAAAAGATAATATTGAAATTATATCTTCAAATTATAATTTAATTTTATCATGAAAATTTCCCTAAATATTTTAAATACTAATTTTAATTTACATGTGAATGTCAGGACCCAACTGTTTTTAAAAAATTCCTTTTTCAAAAACCATTTTTTCTATTAGTTGATTATAATTTTATTTTTAATTAATAGAAAACAATAATTTTCAATATTTGGTTATTAATATTCTTATCCTAAAATTTAACAGATATTATATAATAGTATATTATTTTATGTTTCATTTACACATGGGGATGGGTGTTTTGTTAGTAATCGAAGAGATTAAAATTTAATGAAATATATTCCATGGATTGTTTTTTCTTGGTGTTTCATGTTTTATTCGCTATTTAACACATTTTTATTATATGAAAATATTCATGAAATAATATATCTGCATTTTAAATAAATTTCATACTCACAATTTGATCTTCCTCAGAAGATAGGGTCTGGATATATGAAAATTCCTTTTTTTGAAAACCTGCTTCCTAAAAGGGGTTAATAAAAAATCCTATTAATAACATAAAAAGGAATGTAAAATAGTTATATGGAATTAAATATAACCAGGTTTCTAAATACGATAACATTAGAGCCATGTGAAGATACAAATATGGATAAAAATAAAAAACAATTATAGAGATTGATAGAGGTTATTGATCAAAAGAATATGAATGATCAATGAAATGTTAAGGACTACAAAACAATAAATCGGTGATGAGTTAAAGGTACATTTGATTCATCGGATATAAAGGTAATGTGAGAAATGATTTAATTCAATAAAATTTTCCTAAATTTTTGTTCTTATTTTGCTATATAATAATATAAGTTAAAATAATTACTTTAAACATTTCAATTTATTAAGGGAAATTTTATCCTTTTGTTGTTCATTGATCAGTTTATAATTCATCACTTTCTCAAAAAAATGAATATGAAAATATGAATTTTTCATTCCTAAAGAACTTTTAATGAATTATATGTTCCATTAAAGGGTGAAAATACTTTCTATTAATCTCTATGTATTTTCCAAAACAAAAATGGTTAGCACATGTTATAAAATATAATACATTAAACAATAAACCTCAAAAATAACACCACTAGTTCATCATTAATATTAATTCGTCTAATAATTTAAATAAAAACAATGACATATTAACCAGGACATCACATAATCCAATGGTAGGTTCTAGAACCTTATCTTCCTATAGTTTTGGGTTTAAGTCGTACCGCATTTGCTAGATTCAATGAGTTTTCCTTTTTACAATACCAAATAAATATAATTCCTAAATTTTTTCCAAATTGTGATACCCCATGGTAACTGCAACATCCAAGATAATAAAACCATAAAGGATATCAATCCCTTTAATCTTATTTACAATATTTTAATGGCATTATTCCTTAAATAACTTTTTCGCCAAAACATATACTAAACCAACCTGTTGTATTTCCGAAATGGTATCCCAAAATATCGTCAGTAATTTTATATTTCTACTTCAAAAATTTTGAAAATGGATATTTAATTAATTCAACGTTTGATCAACCATAAACTCATAAACCCATGATGTTGTTCATAAAAAATTAGTTAATAAAGACACATATTCTTCTAAAATATGACATAATCCCTATATGTTTCAATAATTTTTTAACAAAAATACCACTGGTAAAATACATCTACAATTTAATTCTTGGATCAGAATACATAAATACCTCACTTGTTTTATATCTTTATAGGTTATTCCTGGTTCTATGGGCCAACCTATAAAAGAGATCATTTTCTCATATAATTCCCATGTTCCCCAAATTTAAGACAATGAACAATATATTGATCCATGTGATAAGATTTATTTACATTTATCATAATCATCATTTTTCCTTAGTAATTCATTAATTCCTAAACCTATTTTCACACAAAAAACATTTCATAGTTACATTGTGACTCATTCCTTACAATATATGACAACTTATATTTATCCATGGTTATTAATTGTCCTAATCTATACAAATTATTTATAATAAGTTGTAAAGAAAATGTGAATTTTCATAAAAAAATAAACTATGATTTTCAAAACAAGTGAATAGTAAGGACAGATGTCATGCCCTAGGTGAAAATCATATCAAGAAAAATGTGCCCATTTTAGAATTACAACACCGTAGAATAATTTTCCCAGAACCACATTCACCTTTCGTAACCAAATATAAATGTGTCTCTATGAAAACACACATAATATATTCTTCACCAAATTTTAGAATTTTCTTCTATACATATCCTCGAAGACTATAATAGATTTATTTTACATACTCTATGATTTCAAAAATTTATAACCCATCATTTCTACTAAACATGCTCTGATACCAACCTTAATGACCATGACCACAATATATCAGAGATGGTGTCTACATTATAACATAGAATTAGATACAATGGATTTAAAATCCAAATGACCAAATGGTTTAGTAGTCTTGAAGTCTATTTACATACATTAGTCTTAAATTAAATTTGAAAACATAAATTTCAACATATTTTTTCAAGAATATCATTATTACTCATATTATATCCCTTTATATCAATCATAGTCCACTTCATGGATTCTAGGGAAAGGACACAAAATAAGGGTGAGATCAAATTCCCACTAGTGGTTAATTATAAATAAATCTATCATGAATCAATAAGAATGATCTATATGGAAATTTAAATAATTTAATACAAATGAAATATAATCAATAAACTGATAAGTAATTTCATCTAGGTATAACATAAATCAAAAGATATCATTAATAAAAATCAATATACCAAGGAAAATAACTAATAACAAATTTCATTTAATCAATAATATCAATCTAATAACTAGATAAGTTATAATCAACATAAAAAGGTAAATAAGAGAAAAAATATTTCATTTAATCAATCAATAAAGAATCAAATTCATTCATTGATAATATCATTATAAAAATACATTGGATAACAATAATTGATTTCATAATGCTGAAAAATATCAAATATTATATTTTTTGATCTTTGTAATCATGATACTTATATCGTTAATTCCTTTCACAAGAAGGAAAAAAACTATAGGGAGAACACTATGGTATTCTAGCTTACTGATTCACCTTGTTATAATTTTAATGCATTGATTGTCTCTCTATAGCTAGGACACACCATATCTTCATATCCAAAGAATTCATGATATATTGAATAATGGATTTAATTTATAAAGAATCTGCCTTACCATGAAATATTTGTATTGATGAAGGAATATAGATTAACAATATTTCCCTAGTCAATCAAATAACGTTAAAATTAAAACATATTCTCTATAAATACGATATATTTCAATCAATAATCATATCATTGATAAATAATGTGGCTATCTGGGTGATTTTTAATGCCCAAGTGTCGAAGGAATGTGATTAATTCAAGGGAATGTTAAGTACTGAAAAAATGAAATAAGATTGTGTTTGTTAATAAATTATATGGAAAAAATGATTCTATATAATCTAGATAGAGAAAAAATTAGTTATCAATACAACATATCCCTAGTGAAGTATATAAGTCCACATCCATGCACATAAAATAATCTTGAATTAAGTTAATAATTCACATTGAAGATCTTTTTAGGATTATATCATTGGATAATTATGTCATAACTTATACATAACAACTTGAATGTTAAAATTATCCAATTATACACACAATACTAACTTTTTAGAAAAGAAAATCTTTTTAAAAATAGATATGTTTAGTTCTATGATTTAAACAACATGACTTTTTCATTATCTTATTCTTGACCCTACTCATCTTTATGTAATGTGGAAAACATTTAAGAACATTGGATGAGAAAAAAAAGCTCAGTAATCGATACATAATGAATGAAAACTACTATTTTTTAGAAAAACATGTAAACCATTAATACATTATCATAAAGTAATACATATCGCCTTTAAAAAGTAGATAAAACAATTCATTGAATATAAGATCATTGCATAAAATTTTTGTAATTGAAAGATTATCATAAAGCCGATTGAAAGAGAAATATAACATATAAAAGTAACTTGTGACATAAATATATTTAAATGGAATAACCATAATTTCGACTTCCACACAAATCACTAAATGGAATAGCCATATAGATAACTTCTATACCTAATGCATTAGAGGTTATAACCAAACCACTTGTCCTTGGTTTATCACGGAACCACCTATCATTTGGTTTAACATGTAACCACCCATAATTGGGTTATCATGTAACGACCAATACCATTAAAAAATTGTGACACCTAAAATAATAAAATTATCAATATTTCACTCATTATTCTCAAGAAGTAAATTCAAGATATTGAAATATTCAATCCATTTCTAAAATCATTTAAAACATTTAATAAAAATATTTTTGAATCAAAGCGTCTCATAGCACTTTAAAACTTTTGAAATAAACTATCATTTTAAAACATTCATGTATATATAATTAAATTATTAAAAACCATTTTAAAAACGTGTATATAAAATAGACGTTTTTAAAGGAATAAACCTTCCAAACATTTAAAACGATGTTATAGTTAAATAGTACCTTGCCACTTGAGATACACTTGAATAAAAATAAGTAAATAAGAACATTAAATAAAACATTAAATATCATGAGAATATAAAAATTCATGACATAACAATTCAAAAGGGTTTTAGATACAACTTATATGTTAATAACTGTTCAAAACATCAATATATGCCTCAATGAAAGGATTTTGAGACAAAGTCCCTTACAAAGATTGTATCCTTAGATTAAAGATAAATCCATGATAAAATTATGTGTAAAAAATATAAATACACCAAATATAATTAGATATTAAATTTAAATTATCATAGGTCATTCAAACATATTCTTATGAAAACAAAACAACTAGCATTGGAATTTAACTCATTGAAAAGTGATTGAGTTATGATTTAAAAATAAAGTTTGTATAAATGACGTAAGAATCTATCAATGGGATGATTATGTGTTGAAAAAAGTATATCCCCACAAGGATAAGTGAAAATTGAAATATTATATAAAAAAATATATTCCACACATAATTTAGGCATAATATAATCAATTATGTATGAGTAAAACCCAATGAGTGGAAATTGAGTTTAGAAATTCCCTTACAAACATTCAACTGCCTAACGATGTCACAAAAATATTTACAAAATGAGTTGGCGAGAAAAAAAGGTTATCTCATCACTTGTCTTTAAAATATAAATCAATAAGGATATATAAGAACATTTCCAATCATTTGAAAATATAAATTAAAAGAAAAAACATTAAAGA
This sequence comes from Viscum album, assembly GCA_963277665.1. NCBI lineage: Eukaryota > Viridiplantae > Streptophyta > Magnoliopsida > Santalales > Viscaceae > Viscum > Viscum album. The sequence goes on along the minus strand of OY728151.1, from coordinate 1,441,220,274 downwards.
AGTCTTTTCCTAAAAGAGGAGGTTGAAAGTTTCCCTTACTTTGCATCTGAATCATCATGTATGTTCCTTTTTACTCCTATATAATAAACATAAGTTAATTTATAATTTATTCATAACCTTTTTAAATTTTATAATTCCTTTTATATCACTTATTACCTTACTATAAAAATCATATAATTATTCATGTTCATATCGTTTGTTTTGTTGATGTTCAGTACATGAGTAAAAATTAAAATTGTTATAATTACAAATTGTCCATGTTGTCAAAATTCCATTATCAACATAATATTATTTATATATATCATATATATTCGGTATATATGTATTTATAATACTCCATAACATTTGGGTATAAGAAATGAAATGCATCGTTCATGGAGATTGTAAGTCTTACGTACGCATGGAAGCTACTTTCATTTCTATTTCATATTTAAAGAAATGAAAACATAATGATAAATTGGTATATAATAATTCCATTATAAAATAAATATATTATATATGTTATATATGTTCATTAACTACATCGTTTATACGTTCCATGTATGGAATGAATGAGTCATATCACTTTGAGGGGTCAGTCGTCCTCATTTCCGTAAATGAAATTATTGTTTTTACACATCATGAAAAGCATAAAGGTAGTTTGTAAATAAAAATTACAGAATAATGGAGGAAATATAAATATAATATATGTCATATTTAAATACATTCCTATCATAATGTCTTAATTGATATGTTGTAGGATATAATTGAACAATCATCGTTTTGTGGGGTAGTAGTTTGTCATCCACAGAAATAGTATGTCCGTATCCATTGGATGTTGGTGTGTATAAGTGTAGATTGAATACATTTCATAAAAAATCATATTATATTGATTATACTAGTTTATTTATGTAATAAATGAATAAAAATATAATATAAAGTGAATATGTAAAATAAAATAAAAGAACTTGAGTGAAGATGTTACCTCTAAATCGGGAAAATCCTTTTGATTTAAGCTAAAAGGCTTTCTTGAGTTGCCTTCTTCCCAAGGTAAAGAATCTATGAGGAATATAGTGATACTGGGAGATTATTTGGGTATATTTTGGATGATACAAGGGAGGATTACAAGGTTTTATTAAGGGTCAGAGGATATTTCCTTTTAAAAGATGGAGTAGAGGAACTTTAGGAATATCATGAAATATTATTTTACTAATAACTGAATTTCGATTTCAAAATTTCACCGACTCATTAAATTAGAATATAAGGTGAGGATTGTTTTAAATACATTCAATCAAAAGTTTTTAGACAAGTCATGGTCACAAATTCAACCATATTATTTATCTTTAACCCTTAGTTAACTAATTTAACTATTACCATGTCCTCTTGTATATTTATAATATATGATTAATATATTTAATATAAAATTCCAATATAACCTCAAGTGGTTCATTAATGACATTTGAAAAATTATTTATGTAATTTGGATGAATCTTAGATTTTTAAGACTATTATATCATTTAATAAAATAATTTTTTTAAACACATTTATTTTGAATTTTATACTATTCATATCGTGACTTTTAAAAAAACCATAACTACATGATTTTTTCAAAAAAACGTCATTAATTAAAATATAACAAGTAATAATCAACACTAAAATTTGTGTATGGCATAAAAAGTTTCAAAATAAATTTATTTTAATATTTATTATCTCATTTATTTAAATCAATAATTAATATGGTATTAACTACATCATCATTGTTTCTTAAATATATTTATTTATTTGATGTATAAAAATTAAAAATAAAATTTAATGATATAGGAAATATTTATATATTTCCAATTACAATTTATAGTCTAATATATAACTTATATAACCCAATATTAATAATGTTTTACTAAAAGATACATGTTTATGTCACATTTTTCATTACATAAAATTAATTCTTATAGAATTCCATTATCACATAAATGTGGCTACATGGGGTCCCAAAATCGACAGAAGGATTACCATGGTCATAAATACCTCATAAAATAGGATTAGTCCAGTTATTAGGGTATTTTAATAATATTATAATATTATTTTTTACCCTTATTTACTAAATTTACATTTTTACCATGGTAAATAAAATAATTACTAAAGTTATTATTCACAATTATAAAAAATAAAGATACATATTTACAAAATTTGGACCTCCAACTTCCAAATATGGATACAATTTTTCAAAATTCAAAATACCGAAGTTTAAGTTATTACTTTAAAATTAATTTCCGTTGTCCAGACCAAAATTATGTTTTTTAGTAGTATCAACTCTCAAAATATTGACATGTGTTTATATCCAATTTCAATGTGAAATTACTTCCCAGAACCAAAATTAAATTAAATGATAAAAACATAATCCAATTATACATTGAAACCAATAATAAAGACAATCTATCTATATAAATAAATTAGATTAAATGGCAGTTTTGAATTAAAATGCAGTATTTTTAACTATTCATTTAAAAAGGAACTTTATCAGAAAAATACAAAAATTTCATCCATAGTAAATTTTGATGTTCTGATTCTAAATAATGAATTAATTTAGTCAAATATAATATAAAAAATGACAAAAACAAAATTTTAAAATGGTTCTCCATAAAAAGGTGGTAAAACAACCTTTTAAAAATATTAGAGTATTCCATGCATAAAATCAGAATAATTCTTAATTTAGGCCCCTATAATTTTTTGGATAAATGTAAAAACATTTATCAATAATTTATAATCATAATGTATTTATTTATTTTCATTCCCAACAATACACCAACTATACATTAACTACCATTTAAAATAATAATATTACTATATTATTTTTTAGTATAAATAAATGTCTTATGAAATGTAAGATTTCATTATATCTCATTCTTTCATGATGATTTTGCTATCATACAAATAGTAGTCTTTATAATATCATTAATATATTATTCATAAATATTAATAGATATGAAAATGTATTATTCTAAAAATAAATGGTCTGTTACATCTTTCCCCCTTTTAGAAATGAAATCCTGAAAATTTTAAAATTGGGCTCAGAAACTTCATTCAAAATCCCACATCAGAAAAAGAGTCAATAACACTATCACTTTGAAAGAAAGAAAGTGAAGTAAAAAGGTCACTTGAGATAACACATACTAAGGTTCCATGTAGTAAAACATGTATATGGAAGAGAAACTATCCATCAAGTTCTGATGGAGAGTGATAAAAACATGATCTGGAGAAAGTTAACTATCAGAAAATCACTGACTTGTGATATGTTAAAGGGTCATTGATTCCCCAGTAGGAAATTTAAACAGACAAAATTTTTGTTTTAAGTTTTTTTAATAAAGTTGAAGAATTTTTTTTAGATTCACTAAGAACATATGGAAATATACTTACATTTAGAGTAGAGTTTAATCCTATAATAAATATCTACAATAATCTCATCTTATCTTCAAACAATGAGTATTCAAGATGACTTGGTAACTCATTAAGTTCTTGAATCAACCGCTAGAGGATCGCATAATCCACCAAAGATGAACTATATATTTCCCCTGTCTTTATACATTAACCAAAACCAAAATGGTTAATACAATATTAGATAATCACTAAAAGGATAATTATTTATAAAAATAATTACTACTCTTAATCATAAAAATTGAACAAATAATACCCACATTCCATCAAAAACCATTCATTACACAAATTCCTTTAAAATTCATAAAAATAATCCAAGTAATATTGAACCGCAAAATTTATAATTATTTTATCACATAGTCATCCTCGATAAATCATAACATTTATCTCCAAATAACATCGACTACTCTTAAAGTCTCATACTAAAAAATCATAAAATGATTGATATATTGTTTATGATAGGTTAATCATTTCCATAAACAACCCAAATAGCAATATGTGCACAATAAAGATTAGATTTTTCAAAAATAACATTTCAACCATTTCTCCACAAATTAAACTCCATTGTATTCTATTTTCCTTAGGAATATTGTGTTCCCAGAATAATGAACATATTTCAAAATAACATTTATCACCTAATCACAAAATCATTTCAATATACTAAAGCCCTCTATTTGATAAAACATAATTTCCAAAATAAATCATATTCATTATCCATAAAATCATTTATGTAAAAATAATAAGTCATACTAACTAGAGACGTCATGTTGGCAGTGGTTGGGGATAAATCCTCATTACACTTTGGTTGGGGATTCAATAACCACAACTTTATTCAACACGAAGGTTTTTATCTAGGTATGTGTGTTGTCATTTTTCAAAAACAATATAATTATAATAACATTAAAAAATAGATAAAATAATTAAAAATATCTATAACATTTTTTTTATCCCTAATGGTTATTTCATACCTTACATTTTTCATCCCAAAAACTAATTACCCAAAATTACATCAAAAAAGATTACATAAACCCCTATGGTTATCCATTATGTCAACACAAGAAATGATAATTCTTCTCAAAATAAAATTTTCACATATCAAACTTTAGGGTTACTATAAAAAGTCTTCTAATGTAATCCTTTCATTAATACATTTAAATATACCATTATCCATATATTCAATATAACTCTTCGATTCCTAAAATTTAGGCATCTTAATCATGGAATATTCTTCATGATCATTTACCCATGTTTTCCCATGTTATACTTTTATACTTATTTCCTACAATAAAAATAATACACAATTTTATAAGCTTTTACTAATGTAAAAAAATGAGCTAATAAATAATCCTTACCTTTCCCTGGTCATTTTTCAATTTCATCATATTTAATTAGAATGGAATTAGGAAATGGTAGTTATATATTTATATGATCATACTGATCCCATTCCCAAACCTTCTTCATAGGACATAAATTTTTATTATGGCCATGCACATCACATTTAAAACATTCAATTTATCCTTCATAAATAACTTCTTTCCATATCCTGGAGTCAAATGGATGCTTCATTTTTACATGGAAGGTTACTGCTTTATAACCATCATTACCACATTTGTAGCATCTTCTCGTCCCATTGAATCATTTTCCTAGGTGTTTCTTTCCACATCCTTGACACATAGGTTTTTTAATATACATACCATTATTATTATGACATAAACATCCATAGGGATTATTTTCTCGCATATATGATTCCTTAGAAAAATCCCCAAGGTTCAGGTGGTCAATCATGACACCAGATAGTTGGTTAAGAATAACCAAAAGAGTTCTCATTACATATCCTATTTCATTAGGTTTATTATTTATAAAACCACCGTAATTTTCTTCAAATAAATTTTTACATTAGTTCCTGGTAGATCCATCCATTTACTCTAAAACCAAAATGTTCAGTGTGAGTATATCAGTAAAACCATCATATAATATCTTTTGAGGAGGGTAAACACTAGTATATACTTATTCACGTTATCTTAAACTCATTCAATTTATCTAAAAAAACTGTATCTTTCTAATATACTTACCATTATGCTTATTTCACTTATGATTAAATAACACAATATCCTCTACAGGTATCTAAACCGACCTCTGATACTAACTATAAGGCCCCATCCATAAACATTACATAATCTAGAATTAAGTAATTAATTCTCATTGAGGATTTTTTAGGGTTTGGAGCTTTAGAGAATTAGGTCATAACATATACATAAAAACTTGAATATTACAGGTAGACACTTAAACTCACTATCCTTTTTTTATAAAAAAATTCTTTAAAAAGAGACATGTTTTTTACAATGATTTAAATAGCATGACTTTTCCTGGATCTCATCCTTGACCCCATTAATCATTAATTCCTATGAAAAACTTTTCAAAACATGGGATGATCATAAAATGCTCAATAAGTAATAAATAAATGAGGAAAACTATTGGTTTTTGAAAAAAAATGTAAAACATGAATACTTTATCATAAATTGATACCTTTCTCCATTAAGAATTAGCAAAAAGACATCACTAAATATAATCTCATTTCATACCCTTTTTGTAACCAATATATTATGATAAATCCCATAGAAAGAAACATATATCATATAAAAGTATCAAGGGGCATAAACATACCTAAATGGAATAACCATATAGTCAACTTCAACACATATCACTAAATGGAATATCCATACAGCCAAGTTCCATACCTAATGCATTGGATGTTATAATGTGACCACCAGTCCCTAGTTTATCACAGAACCATCCATCATTTGGTTTATCATGTAACCACCCATAACTGGCTTATCACGTAACCACCCATCAAATTTCCAAGTAACATTACATAATCCTCACCCATAAAACATTGAAATTATCAATATTTCACTCATCAATAATAAGAAATCAATTCAAGATATTGAAATATTCAATCAATTTCTAAAACCATTTATAACATTTCATAAAGATATTTTTGAATCAAAGTGTCCATACCACTTTGAAACTTTCGAAATAAATAACCATTTTAAAACATTCATGTCTATATAAATAAATTATTAAAAAAATTAAAACATGGACATGAAATATGTGGTTTATAATGAATAAATCTCTATACAATTTAAAAAGATGTTTTAGTTAAAGAGTCTCATTCCACTTGAGAAGAAATTGAACAAAAATAATTAAGAAATAACCATAAATAAAAATTTTAATATCATGAGGACATACCAATTCATGATATGACACTTCAAAAGGGTTTTAGATACACCTTATAGGTTAATAAAGGTGCAAAACATCAATATATTCCTCAATGAAATGAGATTGAAATGAAGTCCCTTACAAAGTTTGTATCCATATATTAAGGATAGATATATGAAAAAATTATCCGTGAAAAATATAAATACACCCAATATAATTTTATATTCTGTGTAAAATAATCATAGGTCATTCACACATATTCTTGGAAAAAAACCAATAACAGGGATAATTAAATCAAATAAAATGAGGCTGAGTTAATATTTACCTTACAATGATCATATAAATGACGTAAGAATTTTCCATGGTGTGATTATGTGTATAAAATAGTATATAAACAAAATTAGATATATAAATTAATACATAAATTTATAAATAGATATTCCACATATAATCCTGGAAAAATATAATCAATGAATTATGCGTAAAACCCAATGAGTGGAAATTGATTTTAGAAATTCCCGTTAGAAAATTCGGCAGCCTAACGGTGTCACGTAAAAATATAAAAATTTACTTGATGAGAGATAAAAGAATTTATCATCACATGGAAATATAATTAACATTAATAAGGATATAATAGATTATTTCCCAGCTTTACAAAATATAAATTAAAAGACATAACATAAAATAAGTCTTTTTCTAAAAGCGGGAGTGAAAGGTTCACTTACCTTGCGTCTGAATCATCATGTATTTTACTTTTTATTCTTGAATAATAAATTTAACATAATTTATACTTGCTTAAGAACCTATTTTATGTTTATTATTCCTTTTATATAACTTATTACTTTACTGTAACAATCATATAATTATTCAAGTTTATATCTGCTATTTTGTCGATGTTCGGTACTTTAGTCAAAAATGAACTTTTTATAATCACAAATTGTCAATCTCGTAAAAATTAAATTATCAAAATAATATAATTCATATATATATATATATATTATATTCAGTATATATTTATTTATTATATTCCATAATATTTGATGATAAAAATGAAATACATAATTTATGGAGATGGTAGGTCGTACAAACGCATGAAAGTTACTTTCATTTCTATTTCATATTTAAAGGAGTGAAAACATAATGATAAAAAGGTATATTATAATTACATTATAATATCATTTTTTATATATTTTATATATGTTAATTAACTCCTTACTTTATACATTTCATTTATGGAATGCAAGAGTCATATCACCTTGAGGGGGGCGGTAGTCCGTACATCCTCAAATAAAATGTTTCTGATTACACATCATGAAAAGAATAAAGTTATGATTTAAATAAAACATATAGAAGAATATAGAGAATATAAATATAATATATATAATATATAAATATAGTTCCATCATAATGGACACCATGAGTGGTGGTAGGAGATAATTGAACAATCATCGTTTCGCGAGGCAGTAGTTTGTTGTCCACAGAAACATTATGTTTGAATCCATTTGATGGAGGTGTGTTTAAGTGTAGTTATAATACTTCTCATAAAAAAATATTATATATTGGATACTTTTTTTTTATGATATAAAATAATAATAATTTAATAGATAGAGAAGGAGTAAAATAAAAGAAAATAACTTGAGAGAATATGTTACCTCCAAATCGGGTAAATCCTTTTGATTTAAAGTAATGTGATTTCGTGGGTTTCCTTATTCCCATGGTATGAATTATAGGGGTAATATAGGGATTTTGGATGATTATTTTGGTAGATTTTGGATGAGAAAATGGGTCTTGAGATGTTTGAGTTACGGTTAGAGGTGATTCCCATTTATTATTTGGAGGAGGGGTACTTTTAGGAATATCCGAAATTATTATTTTCTTATAAATTGAATTTAGGTTTAAAACGGTAACGAACTCATTTAATTATATGATAAGGTGATTATTTTTCTAAATAATTTCATCTAATAGGTTTTATAGAAGTCTACATCACAAATATAACCATATATTTTAGCTTTATACTTTAGTTAATTAATTTATCTTTTACCATGTCTTCTTGTATATTCGTAATATATGGTTAATATAGTTATAATAAAATCATAATAGTACCTAAAGGGGTTCATTAATTAAATTTTAAAAATTATTTAAGTCCTTTTGTTTAATCATATATTATTAGGAAAATAATATCATTTAATAAAATAGTGTTTTTTTAAACTCATTTATGTCAATTTTATACAATCCATATCATGTATTTTAAAAAATACATAAAAACATGATTATTTAGAGAAAAAAATTTATTATTTAAAATATTAAAAGTAATAGAAATCATTAAATGTTTTGTTTCAAAAAAAATTAAAAATAAGTTTATTTTAATATTTATAATCTCATTTATTTAATTCATTCATTAATTAGGCAATCGCAACATCATCATTTTATCACAAATATATTTATTTATTTGATGTCTAAAATATATATATAAAATAAAATGATATTGGAAATAATTTTATCTTTCCAATTAATATTAATAGTTTAATATATCACCTATATAACCCAATATAAGAAATGTTTTATTAAAAGATACATTTTCATTTTACATTTTTCTTTACTTAAAATTAATTCTTTTAAAGTTTCAGTTTTATATTAATGTGGCTCCATGTGGTCCAAAAATCGACCCAAGGATTCTCATAGTCATATATACCTTGTACAAAAGTATTATGATGCATTTTAGGTTATTTTAATATTAATATAATAGTATTTGTTTCCCTTATTTACCAGAATTACCCTTTAACCATGGTAAATAAAATAATTACAGAAGTTAATATTTATATGTCTCAAAATAAATGGTACTTATTTACACAATTTTAACCTCCTGGTTCCAAATATGGAATCATTTTTTCCTATTTCAAAACACATAATATGTAGTAATTAATTTAAAATTAATTGACATTTTCAAAACCAAAAAGTGGGTTTTAATTAGTAATAACTATCAAAATATTAACATGTGTTTATGTCCAATTTCAATGTGAATTTACTTATAATGACCTAAATTTAAATAAATGATAAAATCATAATACAAATATACATTAAAACCTATTATAAGGTTAATATAACTATATAAATATATTATATTAAAAGAAAATTTTGAATTGAAATGCAATATTTTTCACTATTCATTAAAAATGAACTTTATTAGAAAAATCCCAAAACATAATCTCATGTAAATATTAATTTTCTTATTATAAAGATAAATTTTATTTAGTAAAATAGAAAATATAAATGTTTTAAAACCTCTATTTTGAAAGGGTTCACCATCAAAAGCCGGTAAAATGGCCATTTAAAAATATTTGAATATTCAATGCTTAAAATCAGATTCATTCTTATTTTAGGCCCTAAAATTTGTTGGATAAATGTAAAATAATTTAAAAAATATATTTTTAATCATAATGTAGTAAGCTATGTTCATTCCCAACAATAAAATTTATATGGGTTTACTACCATTTAAAATAATAATATTATTATATTATTTTTCTGTATAACTCAAAGATGTGTGTAACGTAAAATTTCAATGAATCATGTTGTTGCGTGAAAAGTACGTTGTAAGAAAATGTGGCATCTTTAACATAACATTAATATATTCTTCATAATGATTAATAGATATAAAAATGTATTATTCTATAAATACAAGGGTTGTTATAGAGTTTACGTAAAATAAATGGCCATTGCTATTGAAAAATATAAATATCATTAAATGATGTATAAAATCATTCTTGAGGAAAAAATCATTTTCATTTTGAAAACACAATTTTAAAACAATAAATTCACCAAAAAATTGAGAATAATTTTCCTTGAAAATAATCATTATGCCTTATAAAATTTTCACTAAATCAATTATTGGTCATGGATTATGTAAATTCAATTTTATTTATACACGTTGAAATAAATATTCCTTCACATCATTCAGTAATATCAAAATGGGACATATTTTAAAAAATACATGAATATTAATTTCAACTCATTTTGAAAAAGTTAAAATGGTTTAAAAATTTATTTGAAAATAATATAATAATAGTAGAACATTCTTTAAATAGTTTTCCTAAACATTGTTTTAGAAGGAAATGGATTTTCTATTGAAGATATAAATAAGTCTAATTTTCATAAAAAAATTCCCCAAAATATTTTATGTACCACTGAGTTGGAAAATGGTAATATTCTAAAAAAGAGTTCATGAATAACTAGAGTAGAAAAAAATTAATGTGATGATTAAACAATTATCAAATTATTTCCACCAATGTAAATTCATGTATAAAAAATATGGATAAAAATTCGATTATGAAATAAACACTTGAAAAGATCCAGAAAATGAAGTGAGAATTAGGAAATAAATAGATTATTTGTATCAAATATATGTCAACATAGAAAATCTGGATATAAAAAATGTAGTTACAATTTAATACAAACATTATCATATAATATCAAAGTAAAATAAATGTAATATAACCCAATGAAATGAAATTGAGTTAAGAAAATCATTATAGGTTTGTAATTTTCACGTAAAATTGCCTTGGATGATATAAATAAAATTGAAATGTAAAATACCATGAATAAAAAAGGAATCATGATATTAAATGTCAAATGGGTAGTATAAAAACTACATAAAATTAATTGAGTTCATAACATTACAAAATTTCATAATGAAATTAAATTCGTACAAAGTCCCTCACAAAGATCATATCCTTGATATGGTCATTATTCATTGAATTGAATGCTTGTAAAAAAAATATAAAAAACACCAAAAATATAAATAAATTATTAAATAAATTAGCGTCAATTCAATCATAATGTTATCCTGATATAGTCAACATTTTATAATTTTAACCCAATGAATCAAAATTGAGTTATGAAATCACTTACCTCGCGATTTTACTTGTTGAATGGTCATTAATGTAACATCCCAGGAAAATAAAGAATAATAAATTTTCACATTTATTAATATTTTTCAATTAAAAATTAATTTTACTTTAATGGGGTTTCTATGTCCGATGGCGTACCCGATACACAACAACAGATTTCTTTGGAATCTTATATTGCACACTAATAATATAATAATATTTTTTAATGGTAGTTAATGCCTAGACATTGTATTGGAGGGAATGAATAGAAATAACTAAAATAGGATTATATATATTTGTCAAATGTTTTTACATTTATCCAAAAAATGCTAGAGGCCTATAATGCGAATGAATCCAATTTTAAGCATAAATACTCTAATATTCACTAAAAGGTCGATTTGTCACCTATTGATGGTGAACCCTCTTTAAAAATAGTCTTGGTCACTCTTATACGTTATATTGGACCAAATAGAATTCTAATTTAGAATTGGGAAATCAAAATTTACTTTTTGTATGTTTTTGATAATTTTCCAATAATGTTCATTTTTTAAATGAATAGTGAAAATGTTGTATTTTAATTCAAAACCAAATTTTTAATCTAATTTATTTCTAAGGTTATATTATCTTTTTAATTGGTTTAATATGTAATTATAATATATTTTTACCATTTAATCCAATGGTGGTCATTGAAATTAATTTCACCTTGAAATTGGAAATAAATAATTATCAATCTTTAGATAAATATTGTTTCTTAAAAACACACTATTTGTTTTGACGATGGAAATTAATTATACAATTCATTGATGCAAAATTTTTTTAATTTTTTAATATATATAAACTTTTTTAATTTTGAATATCAAATATTTCTTAGGGTGAATTTTTTGTATTTTTCTGAAAGACATCAATTTTTGATGAATAGTGAAACCACTAAGTAGTAGTTAAAAAAACTGCTTTTTTCGTTTAAATTAAATTTCACTGCTTTTGTGAATTTAATTTCAAAAATCCGACATACATGGTTGTCATTAGTAATTAAAATTTGGTTCAATGGGATGCAAATAATTTTTGGTGAATAGTAACTTTTGACTTTTATTAACTGTGATTATAGGTAATTAGTGTAATTTAGTGTAAAAATAATGTTATAATAATCTGAAATTACATTTAAACATGTCCAACCCTTATTGGATGAGTCTTGGTAGACCAAGAAAAACCATGGGACAATTTTGGGACCCCATGGAGCCACTTGGTTAAGATAATGACATGAATACCTTTTTATTTAAAGTAAAAATAAAAATGTCATTAACATGTATTATTTTACTAAATCAATTTTTACATGGGGTTATATAATTGATATATTTGAATATAAATATTAATTATAAATATAAAAAGAGTCCCTCATCATGGTAATTTTTTTATAATTTTTAGACATCAAATAAATAAAATTATTTATGACACAATGATGATGCATTGTTTACATCATTAATGAATAATTTAAATAAATAAGAATATAATGTTTAACACAATAGCCACAACTTGTCCAATTCTTATTAGATAATTTTATTTTGAACATGAGCCACATTATCTTCAAATTTAATTATTTTTGGACCTTTAGAAACAAAAAATCATTATATAATAAAATAATTATTTCTAGCTTTCCAAAAGAGCCCCTCCTCTTCCTTATAAAAAGACCCCACTTCCTACCCATTTCACACATAACTCAAGCCCTTTGTCACGTCCAAACACTACTCAAATAAGCTCCCAATATCCCTCTATTAATCATAGAATCCTTACCTTTGGCAGAAAGCACTTCAAGAAACCCTTTTGGTTTAAACCAAGGGGAGTTACCCGATTTAATGGTAACGTCTTCTCTTATGTTCTCTTGTTTTATTTTGTATCTACAACCCCCTAAACTATTTTTATTCATTTATTTTATAATAACACCAGGATCGTAAATATACTAGTATGTTGTTATGAGAATGATTCTATCTACACTTACACAAACCTCTATCTAATTGGTAAAGAACATATTGTTTCATTGGACGGCAATCTACTGCCTCGCGAAATGATGATTGTTCATTTATCACCTACCGCCCCTCATGGTGGCCAATAAGATGTCACTATATTTATATATGATATATATTATGTTTATTTTTTCCTTATTCTTCTGTATTTTCCATTTATGGTATACCTTTATGGATTCCATAATGGGTAAACACAATAATTTCATTTTAGGAAGTGCGGAGTACCACCCCCTCAAAGTGTTTTGAATCGTTAATGCCATATGTGGGATATATAAAGGATGGAGTTAATAATATTATATATGATATTATACTGGTATTATAATTTACCTCTATATCATAATTTTTTCATTCCATTAAATGTGAAATAGAAATGAATGTAGCGTTCATGCATACGTACGGTTTATCGTCTCCATGAACGGTGCATTTCATTTCATGCCTTAAAATGACATGTATTGTTATAAATACATTTTATACCAGATATATATGATATATATGATATCTACATCATTAATATCATTCTGGAGATAATGGATATTTTACCACATTAACAACTTGTAATTATAAGAAGTTTATTTTTGACTCAAGTACCAAATATCGATAAAATGACCGTTATTAACATAAATGATTACATGATGTTAAGTGATATAAATGTGATAGTGAACTTGAAAATTTTTCTTAATGAAGTATAAATTAACTTTAGTTTATTATTCATGAGATTAAAGAATGATCGAGTCATGTCAGACATGAGGTAAGGGACTTCATCTCAATCTCATTTCATTGAGGAACATTTTGTTTTAATACAAGACATTCTTTTATACATTGTATAAACACCATTGAATTTTCATTTCATTCAAAGGAGCCTTTTTCTATGAAGTGTTTTACTAAACGAAAAAAAGAATGTTTCTTTTAATGTACACGGTGACAACGCCCTTTCTGCTTCTTCGAGTATTACTTGATCATTGGCTTCCTTAACAATCCATAATGTTTTTAAAAGGGAAAAATAAATACCACATACTCTATTATGTATTTTGGTTTTGAAAATGGTTTTGATAATGGATTTTTTATGTCAATATATTTATTTGATATATTTTGATTGAAATTTGGAAATGTTTTCTTTCATTTATATTTGTTGTATGTGTTATGATTAGAAAATTTTACTTGGACATTTTACTGGTGGTTACACGATAAACCGAATGATGGGTGGTGTCGTGATAAACTAGGATGTGTGGTTACATTATAACCTCCAATTCATTGGGTATGTATGTCGGCCATATGGCTATTCAATTTAGTGACATGTGTGAAAGTCGACCGTATTGTTATTCCATTTAAGTATGTTTATGATCCAAGTTACCTTTATATGTTATGTGTTCTTAATATGAGTTTTATGGTGATCTTTTGGTTACAAAACGGTAAAAAATGATATTTTATTTATTGGAGAGTATTTAATACTTCATATAGGTGAAAATTATTACTTATTATTAGGTATTCAAGGTTTTCTTGTTGTTTTGAAAAACTAACAGTTTCCCCTTTTGTGTATTCCTTAGTGAGCTTTTTATGCTCATCACAAGTTTTTGAAATGTTTTTCACAGGAAATAAAGTGAAATAGGGTCAAGGATATGATCAAGGGACGTCATGCTATCTAATACATAGAACATGACATGACACTTTTTTTTGAGAGTTTTTATTTTATGAAAAAAATGGAAACTGAGTAGAAGTGTCTACTTTGTAACTTTTGAGATGTAATAGTTATGGCCTAATTCTCTAAAACTCTAAACCAAAAAAGATCCTCAATGTGAATATTCATTTAATTAAAGATTAAGTAATGTTTTAAGGCTGGGTCCTTCTAGTTGATATCATAGGTCGGTTTAGATAACATTAGGAGTTACGGTATTGTAAAATAAATGTCCATATATTAATTTATGTTAATGATGTAGAATTTACAGATTACAATGTTGCTTCACTTAAGATATTTCTTTATAAGAATGGTTTTTCATAGAGGAAATAGTATAGATTCTCTGCGAAGTCATACAGAGGGAAATGACCTTACAAATCAGCACCCTGATATGGTCAGAAAACAGAATTGAACAGTTTGTTGGAGTGACGGATCTGTTGACTCAGTTGATAAATGGTGGTTGTGTTTAATGAAGATATTTTGGTTTATTCAAAAAGTAAAGAGTATATGAATGTCATTTTAGGGATGTCTTTAAAACCTTAATAGAAAACAAAATATATGGAAAATTCAGCAGGTGTGAGTTTTGGTTATAAGAAATTTCTTTCCTTAGTCACATTGTTTCAAAAAATGGCATAACTGATGTTTTTGCTAAACAAAAGTTGTTGAAGAATGGCCAAGACCCTCCAATATAACCGAGATCCATAGTTTTCTTGGTTTCGAAGGTTATTACAAAAGGTTTGTTGAAAAAATTTCACGGTTATCAAGTCCAATGACTATGTTAGCTCGAAAAGGTGTTAATTTAATTTGGACAAATGAATGTGATGATTGCTTTCGGGAACTGAAAAGAAGATTTGTAAATGATCTAGTTTTCCACCGCCTTCCAAAAATGGTGATATTTTTATATATAGTGATGCTTCGTTTAAAGGAATTGGTTTTGTCCTTATGCTGAATAATCAGGTAATTTCTTATGATTCATGTCTGTTAAAAACTCATGAGTTAAATTACCCTACACGTGATTTGGAATTAACTGCTATTGTTTTTTATTTAAAAATGTGGAGGCATAATTTGTAGAGAGTAAAGTGTGAATTATATACCGATCACAAATGTTTAAAATATATATTCACACAGAATGAATTGAACATGAGATAAAGGAGATGGATAGAATTAATCAAGGATTTTGATTGTACAATTCATTACCATCCGGGAAAATCAAATAAAAGTGGCTAATGCTTTGAGTCAAAAAAGTAATGATTTATTAACTATGCAATGTTTGGAATGAGATCCTTTAGTTTTTGATTTGATGAACTTTGGCGTAGATGTTTTTAGTGCAGGAAGTTGTTCTATTTTGTTTCAGGTGTCAGTGAGATCATCTCTATTAGACAGAATTAAGCAAACGCAGAAGAAAGACAGTGAGTTGAAGAAAAAGGTAGAGCTGGTTCAGAAGGGTAAGTTTCCTGAATTTAACATTGATAATGATTTTTTTTTGGGTTTTTGAAGATATTATGTGTGCCTTGTGATTCACAGTTAAAGAATGTGTTGTTGTGTGAGGCTCATAGTTCCCCGTTTTCGTTTCATCCTGGCAGTACTGAGATGTACGAAGATCTGTAAGAGTATTATTGGTGGGATGGAATGAAAAGAGATATGGCTGATTTTACTGTGAATTGTTTGACTTGTCATTAGGTTAAAGCAGAGTGGCAATTACCGAAATAGATGCTTCAGTCTTTATCGGTGCTAGAGTGGAAATCGGAAAATATATCCATGGACTTCGTTGTGGGATTACCAAAGATATCTCGAGGTAATAATGCAATCTGGGTTATTGTTGATCGATTGACTAAATCTACTCATTTCCTTCCAATTAAAGATATATTCTCTCTAGATCAACTTTCTCAGTTGTATGTTAAAGAGATAGTCAAGTTTCATGGAGTTCCCCTCTCCATTATATCTGATCGTGATCCCATGTTTACTTCTAACTTTTAGAAAGGCCTTCAGAAGTCGTTGGGTACTGAATTAAATCTTAGTACAACTTTTCATAGACAATCATATGGGAAGTCAGAATGAAAAATTTAGACCATGGAGAATATGTTACATGCTTGTACTATGGATTACCAGGGATGTTGGGACCAACATCATTCTTTGGTTGAATTTTCATATAATAACAATTTTCATTCCAGTATACAGATGGATCCGTTTGAGGAATTATATGGTAAATGGTGTCGAACTACAGCTTTTTGTTATTATGTAGGTTAAAGGAAGATGATGGGACCAGAATTGGTAGAAGAGATGGCAGAAAAAGTTCAGTCGATTCACAAGCACATGAGAAAAGCTCAGATTGGCAGAAAAGTTATGCGAATAACCAGGGGAGGGATCCTTCTTTTGAGGTAAGTGATCATGTTTTATCAATGTTTCTCCTTGTATAAGTTTGATGCATTTTGGCAAGAAAGGAAAGCTGAGTCCGAGGTTCATTGGACCTTATGAAATACTCGAGAAAGTTGGATCAGTTGCATACAGAGTGGAATTACCTCCAATTTTGTCCTAGGTACACATTGTTTTTCATGTTTCAATGTTGAGAAAGTATATGCCATATCCATCTCAAGTTTTGAGCCTAGACGTACTTCAGTTGGAAGAGAATCTCTCTTATGAGGAACAACTAGTCCAGATTCTTGACCAAAGAGAGAAAGTGTTGCAGAATATGGTAATTTATCAGGTGATGTTTTTGTGGAAAAACCATATGGTTGAAGAGCAAACCTGGGAATCTAAAAATTCTATGAGGGATAAATACCTCCATTTATTTTATAAGTGATTAAAATTGTGAGGACGCGATTCTTAATAGGGGGAAGGATGTAACATCCCTGATAAATAAAGAACAATACATTTTCATATTTATTAATATTTTTGAATTAAATACTGAGTTTACTTTAATGGGGTTACTATGTTTGACGACATACCTGATACGCACCAACAGATTTCTTTGAAATCTTACGTTGCACACTAATAATATAATAATATTATTTTAAATGGTATTTAACGCCTAGACATTGTATTGGATGGAATGAATAGAAATAACTAAAATATTATTATATATATTTGTTAAATGTTTTTACATTTATCCAATAAATGTTAGAGGCCTAAAATGTGAATGAATTCATTTTTATGCATACATACTCTAATACTCACTAAACGATCGATTTATTGCCTTTTGATGGAAAATCCTCTTTAAATATAGTTTTGGTCACTCATATATGTTCTATTGTACCAAATAAAATTCTTATTTAAAATCGAGACATCAAAATTTACTTTGTGTATGTTTTTGTTATTTTTCCGATAAGGTTCATTTTTTAAATGAATAGTGAAAATTGTTGTATTTTAATTCAAAACCTCATTTTTAATCTAATTTATATATATGGATAGATTATATTTTTAATTGGTTTTAAAGTGTAATTAGAATATATTTTTACCATTTAATCCAATGGTGGATATCTAAATTAATTTCAATTTGAAATTGGACATAAACAAGTGTTAATCTTTTGATAGATATTGTTTCCTAAAAACACATTGTTTGTTTTGATGACATGAATTAATTATAAAATTCATTAATGAAACATATAAGTCATGAATTTAGTAAAATATACATAATTTTTGAATTTGGAAAATCAAATATAGTTTAGGGTGAATTTTTGATATTTTTCTGAAAAACTATAATTTTTTATGAATAGTGAAACAACTAAGTGGTAGTCAAAGAAACTGTTTTTTTCATTCAAATGAAATTTTAAAGCTTTTGGGAATTGAATTTCAAAAATAAAACATACACGGTTTTCATTAGTAAGTAAAATTTGGTTCAATGGGATTAAAATAATTTTTGGTGAATCGTAACTTTTGACTTTTATTAACCGCAATTAAAGGTAATTAGTGTAATTTAAGGTAAAAATAATGTTATAATAATATGAAATTACCTTTACACAAATACTACCCTTATTGGATTATTCTTGGACGACCAAGACAAATCATGGGTCAATTTGAGGACCCCATGGTGCCACTTGGGAAATATAATGACATTAATACCTTTTTGTTTAAAGTAGAAATAAAAATGTCACAAACGTGTATCGTTTTACTAAAAAAATTACATGGGGTAATATAATTGATATATTTTACTATAAATATTCATTATAAATCTACAAATATTTCCTACATCAGGGTAATCGTTTTATAAATTTTAGTCATTACATAAATAAAATTATTTTTTACAAAATGATGATGTAGTGTTTATGTCATTATTGAATAATTTAAATAAATAGGAAGATAAAGTTTAAATCAAAATCCCATACCTGTCCAATTATTTTTGGATGATTTTATTTCGAACATACACCTCCTTATTTTTTTATAATTATTTTTAGACATTTAGAAACTGAAAATCATTATATAATAAAATAATATTTTCAATCTTTCCAAAAGAGCACCTGCTCACTTATAAAAAGACCCCACTTCATACCCATTTCACACACTTCTCAAGCCCTTTGGCTCATCCAAAATCTACTCAAATAATATACCAATATCCCTCTCTTCATCATAGAATCCTTAACTTAGGCATAGAGCACTTTAAGAACCCCTTTTGGTTAAAACCAAGGGGAGTTACCCGATTTAAAGGTAACGACTTCTCTTATGTTCTTTTGTTTTATTTTGCTTCTGCACCCCTCTAAACTATTTTTATTCATTTATTTTTTAACAAAACCAGTATATTAAATATACTAGAATGTTTTTATGAGAATTATTCTAGCTACACATACACACACATCCATATAATAGGTGAAGAACATACTGTTTTTGTGGACGGTGAACTATTGCCTCACGAAATGATGATTGTTCATTTATCTCCTACCACCTCTCATTTTGGCCATTAATATGTCCCTGTATTTATATATGATATATATTATGTTTATGTTTTCCTTATGATTATTTATTTCTCATTTATGCATACCTTTATGGTTTCCATAATGGGTAAACACGATAATTTCATTTTACGAAGTGCGGACTACCGCCCCCTCAAAGTGATTTGAATCGTTAATGCCATTTCTTGGACATATAAAGGATGGAGTTAATAATATAATATATAATATTATACTTTAATTATAATTTACCTCTATATAATAATGTTTTAATTCCATTAAATGCAAAATATAAATGAATGTAGCGTTCATGTGGACGTACGGTTTACCATCTCCATTAATGGTGCATTTCATTTCTTACCTTCAAATGTTATGTACTATTGTAAATACATATTATACTATTTTTATATGATATATATGATATCTACATCATGAATATACTTCTAGAGATAATGGATATTTTACCACATGAACAACTTGTAATTATAAGAAGTTTATTTGTGACTCAAGTACAAAATATCGACAAAACAATCGTTATTAACATAAATGATTACATAATGTTCATAAAATTATAATAAGTGATATAAAAGGGATAATGAACTTGAAAAAGGATCTTAAGAAAGTATAAATTTACTTCAGTTTATTATTTAGGAGATTAAATAATGATCGAGTCATGTCGGGAATGAGGTAAGGGACTTCGTCTCAATCTCCTTTCATTGAGGCATTTTTTGTTTTAATACAATACTTTCTTGTAAACTCTGTATAAACACATTTGAATTTTTATTTAATTCAATGGGAATATTTTTCTATGAATCAGTTTACTAAATGACAAAAAGGAATGTTTCTTTTAACGTACGTGGTGACAAGGACATTTCTGCCATCATGAGTATTATTTGATCTTTGGCTTCCTTAACAAGTCGTAATGTTTTTAAAAGGAAAAAATAAATTCCACATACTCTATTATGTATTTTGGTATTGAAGATGGTTTTGATAATGGATTTTTTATTTCAATACATTTAAGAGATATATTGTGATTGAAATGTGGAAATATTTTCTTTCCTTTATACTTGTTGTATGTGTTGTGATTTTATAATGGTACTTGGACATTTGGCGGGTGGTTACATGATAAACGATATGACAGGTGGTGCTGTGATAAACAAGAATGGGTGGTTACGTTATAACCTCTAATGCATTGGGTATGGAAGTCGGCCGTATGGATATTCCATTTAGTGAAATTTGTGGATGTTGACTTTATGGTTATTCCATTTAATTATGTCTATGTTCCAAGTTACCTTTATATGTTGTGTGTTAATTATATGGGTTTTATGGTGTTATTTTGGTTACAAAAGGGTAAGCAATGATATTTTATTTAGTGAAGAGTATTTACTACTTCATATAGGTGAAAAGTATTACTTATGATTAGGTATTCATGGTTTACTTGTTGTTTTAAAAAACTAATAATTTCCTTCTTTGTGTATTCCTTAATGATCTTTTTATAGTCATCCCAAGTTTTTGAAATGTTTTTAATTGGACATAAAGTGGAATAGGGTCAAGGATGGGATCAAGGAAAGTCATGCTATCTAAAACATGGAACTGTACCTGACTCTATTTTTCAAGAGTTTTTATTTTTTGAAAATAATGGAAACTGAGTAGAAGTGTCTTCTTTGTAACTTTTGAGATGTAATTGTTATGGCTTAATTATCTAAAACTCTAAAACTGAAAAAATCCCCAATGTGAATTATTCATTTAATTCAAGATTAAGTAAAGCTTTAAGGCTGGGTCCTTATAATTAAACTCCCATATATTGGTTTTAAATGTGTTATTAGATTATAAACGACCCATATTAATATTTAAAATATCATATATGAAAATTTTATAACATAATATAAAATGTTATATAATAATCCTTCATTATTTTCATTGTTTATGGTGTTAATTTCCATGTTTTCTCTTTCGTACTTTGTCATGAATGTTCCAGTTATTGTGAAAAAAATTTAGTCATATATTTTACATATTAATTAATATTAATTAATTATCATATTTCTAAATAAATTTTTCTTTAAAGACCAATCAATTATGATGGTTTTGATAAATGATGAATGTTACGATCTTGGAGATAATAATCTTTATGTATGGATTGGTAATGTTTCCACCATCCAACAATCACTATGAAAAAGATTTAGGTTATATTTTATATTTACTAAATTATAATAATTTAATTAAGATAATATTTATTCTATAAATATACTTATATATTTCTTTATTTATTTTTGGTAATTAAAAGAGAGTCTCATCGCTTTGTGAAGGGAATAGTTCACAAGTATAGGAACAATTTTTTCATATTTATGTGAGAGGAAAGGTAAGAAATAATATGATATAATATTATTTAAAAATGATAAATATTCCATGAATATAATTTTTATTACTTTAATATCATGTATATTTAATATGTTTATCCTTATCACCATCCATGTAAAGCGTTAGTGAACAACGAATCACATTATTTCACAAGGCACTAGTCCACTATAAGCATGAGTATCGTTATCGTATTCACTATGAAATGGAAATTGTAACGGTACATATAATATTCTTACTAAAAAATAATAATGTAATAAATATAATATATGATATTTAAATACAAAATCATAAAATTCCATGAGATGTGTTTATGTAAAACATGTCACATTGGTTCATGAGGTTGTAGTACCCTTACACACCAAAAAAAATATCATTTCCCATATAAGGTAAGAGGATATTGATATAGGTAATCCCCGTAAATAATTACATATCATTATATGGTAGATAATATTGTTATTATATAATTAAAATTGAAAAATATTTAAAGGAGGTGGATGAATAAACAAAACAAAAACACATATATTGGAATTTCAACTCATGTCGGACCACCTCTTTAGGATTATACCTAAATTATTCCTATAATGTATTGCTGAAAAAACCTTCGAATTTATGATTAGGGAACATAATTTTTTAATTAATTTTTGTAATTATTTTCAAAAAAAAATTAAGGGTGAAAATAATTGGGGAGACGGGGTAGCCTTTTATAAGTGATGTGAGTTGGGAACGTGTAATTTTTTAAAAGAAAGAGGTGTACTGATATTTTTCACAGGATAAAATGGTTGAAAATAGATACTTCAAAATAATAAAACATTATAAGGACAAAACATGTACATAAAACACATTTGAGACATTTTATTAGTCTAATTTAACACTTATCTTTTTAGTTCCCACCCTGTGAATCCATTATTACCATAATTGTTGTAAATAGTTTTACCTATTATTACTATTTATTATGATCAAAAATTATGTTAAATTTATGACATAAAATAACATGATCTGATTTTAAATATGGAATCCATTTTTCTAATTCTATTCACATATGTGAAATATTTAAATTTAAATTTAATCTCATAAACATGAGGATAAACCTCGTTTTCAAAGAGAAAATGATCTTGTATTTACAAATCTTTTGTATAAAATTTGAAAATAAAAATGAATATAATGATCTAAATTAGATTAAAATATTTATATAATTGATCTAATGTTACTCTAAAATAATTTTAACTTATAATTTAACTTTATAAACAATTTGAGTGAAATGATAGTATTTAATTTAAATTCTTCATTTTTCATTATTCATCAAAAAATTTAATCCTTTCATTAAATTACAAAAAATTAACCCTTAAACAATTATGATATATTTTTCAAAATATTAGTTTAGTTTATCAAATAATTTTACCAATTTTTTTAAAAATTACTTTTAAATTCTTTGTTTAAAGGGAAATTAAATCATATTTAAATAAAATAGTTTTTTATAAAACATTTATCTCTTTTAAAATATTATTATTTTATCTATAATAAATAAATACAATTTTTCTTTATAACTTATTTAGTACTATTTATACCCACTAATTTAATAGATTTTTTTTATATTTCTATACTATATTGCAGTCTAATTACACTTGTGATTGTTTGTTCTAAAAGTTATCAAAAAGATTAAATTTAAAAAACATATTTCATGGGTTTAATAAGATCGGTGCTTCATGTCACATACTCTATTGAATACATACATTTTTTTTTATAAATTTAGTGACATACATTTTATGTATCAGATTTTTCAAAGGCACTAGTCCAATATGATTATAGCATGGATCTTTATGTTATGTAAGGAATATTCCTTTGAAAATATAAAATTTTTATGTATGAAATGTATTGGTAAGTATATCCCCCATGACATATCTAGTATCATGAGATCCTTTAATACTCACGATGATAGAAATAGTTTGAATAATAAACTATTACTATATTTATTTTTCAAGCACTCAATTCGATGTATCGTTTTATTATTGTAAAATTAATGTTTAATACATATCTAATGTCAAGAATCATTCATCCAGTTTCCTTTATTAGATAGACTCAGTCTAGTAAATCAATCAAATATCCCCAGCAAATTTTGTTTTTTATAATTCCTAACAATGTAAGGTTATTTTTTTGGGGAATAGAAGATGATAATTTTGAGAAAAAACCTTCTTTGTATATAATAATGTCTGAAAAATATTCTTATAATCATCTTTATTTTTCTACAGAACATATTGGTAAAAAATATTCTTCATATGGATGATTTTTCATCCACGAAACATTGATTAGTGAAAGTTTTTATCTTGAGAAAAGGATTACTTATCTAAAATTTTTGTTTCCACATGATAAAAATATAAGTAGGAAAAAAGTTTCATTGAATAATAATACCATTTTTCCCATAATCGGTCAGTTATTAAATATTTTCACACACCTCTTAAAAAAATATTCTTATAAAAAACCTAACATAGATGTACAAAGTTTCCAGCATCCACTTGAATAAACAAATAAAATGGTTCTAGTATTAAAAAATTCAATCTTACCCCTTTTGATAACTCCCAATTAATATTTTCATTTCCTTGAATTGTCAAAAAAACATGCCAACAGATAGATTTATGTTACATCATTTTTCTCCATCTTGAAAACATAGTAAAAATACAATATAGAGAGTGGATGGAAATAAATCCTTAGCCTTTAAGGGAGTGGTATTGTATTACCATGATCAAAATAACCTTATGATATGTGTCCTTAGAAATTATTTTTATGAAAATATCCATAAATTTCATTTATGTCATTATCCAGATCATTTTTTCCAATTTGAGTAGAATAATTACACATTTCGTCAACCATGTTAATAGTTAATATTTTTAAATTTTTATATACCATCTCACACATCATTAACACAAAAAAACAATTCTAGATGTGGATATATTGATATCAACACAACATTCTCGTTATGCATTTGTATAAAAAATAGATCAATATTTCATGAGATATCAATTTTCACAGTATAAATTGTTCCTTTGACATAGTAGAGAATTTCATTTATTTCCATAAGATGAGACTCTTTTAAAACACTTATATAAATGGATCACTCTATAACTGAATAAAATATTTCTAGACATGAAGCTATTTGATCTAGTGAACTTATTACTAATTTCATAAAATCTTTAATACTTTCCTCTCGGTCTTCATCGTTAGACAAATTAGTTCCTAAAAAAATAGGTGCGGGAACATTCATTTAATATTTCATGAAAATATTCCTTATGAGTTCCATATAATACTTCTCCTGATATAGAAAAAAATATTTCTACATTTTTGAGATTTTAAATCCAATAATATATTTCATTTCTCTTAGAATGAAAATTTTAGATGAATTCTTCATATCCTTAATAAACTTTTCACATTATTCATTGACATTTCCTGAAAAGATGATATCATCAATATAAACTATTACAATGACAAAAACCTCTTGATTTTATATTCTATAGTGGTTAATATAAAATATATATTTCTTACAATTTAACTTCCTTAATCAATTATAAAATTTTGAATTCCATTATCATTTACAATGCTTTAGCCATTACAAATCCTTTTTCTACTTCCAAAAATAACTTTTTTCCATCCCAGGAATGAAGACAGATTGCTTTCAAAAATAAATATCTTCATCGAGCCCTATATTAAGAAAAGATGTCATGAATTCCATAAAATATATTTTATCTGTTAGTTTTGAAACAATAAAACTAATAATTATAATAAATTATAATATTTCTTCTAGAGAACAAGTTTCATAAAAGTTAATGCCTACAATCATTGAGTAAATTTTATAAATATGTCTTTCTTTTTTTATTATCTCGTCACCTTTGTTATTCAATAATTTTTTTAACACACAATTTATACTAGTCACATTCTTGTTGTTTTTTTACCAATTTTCCATGTAATATTCTTCCAAATCATATCCACATGTTTATTCCTAAAATAAATCCACTCTTGATGTTCTATATATTGTTGAAAATCATTTTGTTCAACCTATAAATATAAATTATTTTGGGGAACTAATATTTCTATTCTTCTGGTTTGAACCAATTTTAGTTTATCTCTTATGAAATATTAGACTTCAAAATTATTCCTCAACCTAGGATGATATGAAAAATATTTTTCCACATAACTTGATATAGTTAAGACAAAAAATTCAACTCAAGTATCTTTTACATTGAAACTACCATAAATAATTTTTTTTTTCATTGTTCAACTACATCAACCTTATCATATTTTTCGTCCATATTTTCAACTGCCTATGAAATTTTTTTATCAAATTGTTCAACAAATATCACATTTTTATAGTAAAAAATACATATTTTCACTTTATTATAACACATGTATCCACATTAATTTTGAGGGTATATAATAAATATTATATCCAGACCTCTCCGATCAAACATCTGAATATTACCTATGTTGAATTTTATTATATATGTGCTTCCAAAACCCCTTAAATTCTTAAAACATGATCCCTACAAGTAATACATCTCGTAAATATTCATATAAATGTTCGGTCTATAGATAAATCAATTCTGAACTATTTTTACTTCTCTTATAGTGTGCTTCCATAAATTGGAAGACGTATCAAATTCAATAATCATTGTTCGTTCCATCATCACAAAAAAAATATTTATAATTTTAGAATCATAATTGTACTATGGTGTGTAAGATACACTAAACTCATGAGGAATTCAGTATATTTAAAGATAATCCATGAACTTCTCATTCCAATATTCGCCACCATTATCTTTCGAGATCATCTTCATAGAATATCCACATTAATTTTATGTACATATTCTAAAACTCATAACAATATTGTGATCCTCTGATTTATGTTCCAAAAACATAATACAAATAATGTGAGTAAAAAAATCAATAAAACAATTATAGTAATTATCTATATTTTTTATATTTTTTACTCACAGTCCCAAAAATATTTGAATATATCTGATCCAAGGGATGAGTTAATCATATCTCAACATTCATTTATATTATATATGTATTATTCAATTTCTAGAAAATAAAACAACACCAATATCTTCTTATTTTCATGTCATAAATATCATGAGTATTTTAACTCACCATTATCTTTCCTATATTCAAATGAATAATATGCCACAACCTTTCTATCAAACTTTATTTCCTCCACCATGATAAAATTGAATGAAATTTTTTAATTAATAAATTTTTTAATGTTTTATTTTATCAATTAACATCTCATTATAGAATTATCATCTTTTATTATATTAAAAATAGAACCATATTTTCTAGAGACTAATTTTTAAATAAATAACAATGACTCAAAACATTTTACATGTTGAGTTTCAACCAATCAATAAACATGTCTCCATTATATTTTAAACTTTCTACACCAATGGTACTAATCACAATTCTTTTGTTTCTATGTGACTCATTATTTCCCAATTTCAATGTAAATTCTTTAAAATATTAAACTTTTTCAACAAATTGAAATATACTATCATATATGAAGAACACCCACTGTCCAATATCAATGGTAATTGTCATTTTATTATTTTTAGAATTTTTCCAACAATTAATGCCATTTCTTTACCTTTTAATTTCTACTAATGTGACGTTTTTTCGAATTATTATTTTTTGAATGAATTCATGATAATACCTCTTTTTTCAAGTTTTAAACACTGGTAAAATCATTAACAATTGGTTTCCAATGGCTGGAGTCTATTTTTAATCATTATAATGGCTTTATCATGTTTTTTTCATTGAGCTAGTTGAATATTAATAAATCTCTACCTCTATTTTTTCTTGGATTAATTGTGTTTTATATGATTAAACAAAATAATATTTTATTATTCCCAATGTCTCCAAAATATTAGTAGTATATAAATAAATCAAATATACCATTGTAAAGTACATAATATCTATATTTTTGAACCATATTTTCATCAATATTCATTCCTTCTAATTTGGAATTTCATTTCCCAATAATTTTATAGTAAAATCCATATATTTTCCTCCTTATCATAAATATAATCATTATTATTAGTACATTTCAGTTCAAAATGTTAACCCATATAAACATTATGTTATTTAATCCTACTTTTTGGGATATGTACATGATGTTCAAAAATCTTGTTTTCTCCAAAAAAAATCTACCTTTCTTATCAACCTTAATGTTACTTTTAATTAATACATATGAGTTTTATTCTTCGTATAAATTTCCCCAAACACTATAAAATATTTTTATAAACTTTTAATTCCATAATTATTTTAAGGAATTTTTTGATGATCAAGCCATTATTTGGCACCTTCAAAATAATCATTTCTTCAGTAATAATGTTATGACTCTTCTCTTCCTCGAAATATTTCTTCAAAAAATCAATATCTTTAGGAAACATGGATTTAACTTCATGATAATCATCTAAACTACATTATGGACTATTTCATTTATTGAACATCATGTTCTCAAAGTCATGCTCACAATCATACTAATAAAATATTTCAATTCACATTTTAGTATAAAAACCATCATGTATATTCTTGTTCAATTTTTAAACTACTGACTTCATCACATGTAAATTATTCATCATTAATTTTTTAGTAAGTATTTTTTCAATATCATTATAACTAATGTTATCAGTTTGTTCTTTACAAGCTTCATTCTCTTCACATTTCGAAAAAACATCTCTATTTTTAATTATAGAACTTATTATCATATTCAAAATAAATGGACATCGAAATTTCTCCCTTCTTTTTGAGAGATATTTTTGACTTTTTATCATCTTTATCAAATTATATATTCTCATTTCATTGAGAAATATTTCTTAGAAAACGTCCAATAGCTCCACAACTAATTTGTTTCAGTGGTAACCTTCATTTAATACTTTCCTCTACATCATTTCAACATTTTAGTAAAAAAATTATAAATTCTTAAAAGAATTTGATAACATAACTTTTTATCTCATATTCACTAAACTATTATTCAAGAACATTCTAATATATTCCTTCCTTGGAAGCTTTGAATGAATTTTTTTTCAATATTTTCTTTATTCTTAGTAACCTTTTGTATTCCGATTTTCTAAGTGATCATAGTGTTATATATATCATTAAAATATAGAGATTATAAATTTATATCTTTCAATTATGATAATTTAAATTAAATTTTTTACGAATAATTCAGAATATCTTTCTAGAAATGATTGAATCCACCAAATTACAAGCATGAAATCTTATAATGTTAATAATGTCATTCACCCTTCAAATGAAATTACCAACAGATTCAGAATCACCTATCTTTATATCATCATACTTAGATCTCTATATTTATAAAATCTCATTCTTAACATTAATATTTCCTTCATATACATTTTTCAACTTTTCCCAGATTCCTTTATCCATTCCAAATCCTTTAACACTGTGAAAATAACTTTTAGATAGTTGGAAAAGTGTATAGTTTCTGGCTCACCTTTCACACTCCAAATTATTTGTATCAGTAGATGTTATGGGATCTACCTCAAAATAAGGTTGGAAACCATATATATTATCCAAAAAAACATCATATATAATTGAAATAATATATGGTAACATTTTATCATTCCAAATATGATAGGTCTTAGTATTAAATATTGTATTACTCTTATTATTCATAGAATTAAAAACATTCATGGACACATCTATTTTCATCAATATTTAGAAAGATGTCAATTAAGGTAAAAATATCTTTGAGACCACTTATAAGAAAAAATTTGGATCATTGTGATCAATGAATAGGGTGATATTAGTTAGTTATCATCGATTTTTATATTTGCTTTCTAGTGAAACAAAATTAATATCCTATTAAATGGATATTATTTCATTGAAAATAATCACTCAAGGATAAAAAAGTATATATAAGTATTTACTTTTTTTTCACTCAAAAATAATTTATTTCCCTTGGATGGTTTTAGAAATAATTTAGACCACCCAATCCACTATAGAAAAATAAGTTTTATGTGGTTACATCAGGTAGGTAATATTCATACACTTATGCTACACTATAATGAAACAAATGTGATTGTGATCTCCCCAAATATAAAACATGTAACAAGTATTTTCATAAAAATTATTTTAACCCATCACCAACTAGTTCTATATCTTTTCATGGTTCCTCATGAACTTCATCACACTTTCTCATCTTGTATGTATATCTTCTTCACATTATTTACCAATAGTAAGTAAAAACTTCATCAGTCCTTTGGCTATCAGTCTGATGGGTTTGTTTGGTATAATATGTTTAGTGCCTATATAGTATAATCCATTTGATTCATGTTCATTTAATAATATAATATAGATCATTATCTGACATCTTACCATATCATTATATCTATCTGATACCATGTGATATGAAATCTCTATCAGGTATCCTTCATCTAATGTAACATCAATCAAATTGATAGAAACCTCTAAAACCTCATCATATGATCAATTCCTCTCAAAATATAACTAATTATTATTTATAGTAAATATATATCCGATATATTTTTATCTAATAATTCTATTCAAAAACAAACATCGGATTCAATTTCCTCTTCGACCAAACTTTCTTTACATCATCGTAAGTGAATAGTGTGATCTATATTTTTCAGAAACACCACTTTTATATAGTATCACATAAATGGTAATGTTTTTGAAAAGTTATTTATTTCATAAAAAACTAAAAATTATAATTATAATTTTTCTCTCAAAAAAAATATTGGCAGATTCGTCTCTATACATCTAGAGTATTCATGAAATTCTTTTTCAAAACATGCATTTTATACCCTCAAAAAACTTATTATTAACTTGCTGAGAATCACAAATCTTCATTTTTGGATATTTTAATCATTTAATGATCGTATATTCATAATAAAAAATTTAATATCTTAACAAAATATTATAATAGAATATCGGATCAGTAAAACATTATTAAAATAATCCCTTTGAAAAAAGAGCATATGAACGTTCCTTTCTTATGGGACTCCATCATATTTTCTTGAATAACATAATAGGAACATTTTTGAAGTCATATCAAATAACCATCTAAAAAATAATATATTTAATAAACTCTCTTAATATATCTCCCGATGAAAGAATCATTCTACTGATGAATTTCACACTGAAATACAAATCGGGTTATACAAACTAAATCCATTATTCAGATTGACTGAGAGTCATGTGTTTGATCATCCATTAACAACATCTCTTATCAACTTCATAAATTTATATCTAATAAATATAGTTCTAAAGATTCATTATTTATAATTGGACC
The DNA here is from genome assembly GCA_963277665.1 of Viscum album. Lineage (NCBI taxonomy): Eukaryota > Viridiplantae > Streptophyta > Magnoliopsida > Santalales > Viscaceae > Viscum > Viscum album. The sequence goes on along the minus strand of OY728151.1, from coordinate 1,441,188,511 downwards.
GATGACATTTAAAATATATCATCTGAGGTTATTTATCTAATTATAATTTTTCTAATGAAATTCTTCATCAACATCCCTTTTTATTTCTAGAATATTACATTTTTCTGGAAACATAACAAATGATTGACCGATTACTCTTCATACTTCCAAAACATCCAAATATAAAAAACTATGAAAAAATAAGTCAAAGATTTTCATGTAACGTTATATAGAATATAGAAATTTTGTTTTACCCTTATGTAAAATTCTTATCTATCCTTATGAAGCACAATACTCTGTCCAAAACGATTTTTCTATTGAATATCCTCAAAAAATAATTTCAAAAAATTAGGACAAATAAATTAATTTATACACCAATTTAATTATTTAGGATCATGATGTATTACTATACTCATGATTCTATAAACATTAATAACAACAACTAATGTCCATATTTTTTATCGAGCACTCTTTTTTATGTAACTTGAAAGAATTTATGATAAAAATTCAACACATTTCTTATCCCAGGAATCATTCATCCCATAACATTCATCCAATTGACACAGTCTAAAAAATATCATAACCATGTTTTTCTTATCTCTTTTATTAATAATCATAATTATGTAATGGGATTTTATATTGCTAAAAAAATATAATAATTTTGTGTAAAACCACCTTCCTTCGTAACAAGATAAACAATCAAATTCATAATATCGTAAAAATTTGCACAAAATATCATGGTTCCAAAAAATGACACCATATATACATTTTTCACCCCTGGGGCCAGTCTCTAACTAATGAAATATTGGATATAGGTATAAGGGGTAACAATAAAATTCCATACTATCTTAGTAGGCACTCTAGTGTGAGTGTTTCTTGAAAAATTACCTCAACATTGAGATATCTGATCAATTTTAATATATATCACCATATTAAAATATAATATATCATCCATCATATTGTGTATATTGAGTAAACAATAAATTGGAAGTGACACTTTTTTAAACACACTTCCCCTTTCTGACGTTGATAAATTGTGAAATATATTTTTAATGAATTCAAATCCAAATGAACTAGTTTATTGTAGGTGTTAAATGATATATTTTCCGCTAAAAATATGATTTTTAGTCTAACCAATTGAAAAATATATACATTTAATGTTTGAAATATCAATTAAAATGTCACATTGCTAATTTATGCCCAAATATATTATCCATGTACATCATAAAAAATTAAAATTACTGAGAGATTGAGTGACCTTCAAAGAAAAATAGAAGTATAATCCAAGAATAGATTAAATAAAATTTATTAAGGATAGTGAGAATTTAATTTGTAGAAGAGTTCCATGTGAACAAATGATGGCTATTTAAAAGTTTCAATGGGAGAATATTTTCTATACCTGGTGAAATATCCATGGGAATGTATGTAGTGCCATTATTAATGATGGAATATATAAATATGTTCAAATTATCAAGTTAGTTAAAATATTATCTCTTTTAGTTTAATACATCAATATCTATACAAAATTAAGTGGTCGAATAATTATATGGAGTTAAATTTTGACAAAAATGTGATTTATTTATCATTAGAAAATAAAATCATATAATATCATCTGATTTATATTAAAAATTAAATCATATCTCTTACTTTTAGGTTGACCATGCAAGTATGACAAACTTGTTACTCCTTACAGTTTTCCAAATAATCAATATGTTTTTAATCTAAGATTTCATGACCCGACCCTACCCGGGCTCGAGCCGCACTACCCCAAGCCCGCCTCTATAGGGGAGGGGCTGGCGACCAGCACTGAAGGCATAATAACTCGGGGAGGCCTTTGGAAAAGTACCTTTACACACACGCGCAGCACAATCAATTCAAAAGTGCAGAGTAAAAGAAAAGGCAAGCAGAGTAAAGTGCAACTGCTATATATATAACCCACAAAAGTGCATCGACCTCTAAACAGTACAAACAAGTGCTGAAGGTAAACTACAAAAAGAAAAGGGGAATAACACATGCCCAACTAGAAAAGTGCCACAACCCTGCAACAGGTAAACATAAAGTAAACCAGCTGGAAGGGTCCCCCACATGGAACCCGACTCTGAAAACCACACGCGGTCCACGCTCCTGAACTCATAAGCTCCACTGAAGTCATGACCAACCTGTCTGTCGTCTGCAGGGGCACACCAGGTGCGGGCAAAGCCCAAGCAGGGGTGAGCATAAATATACTCAGTAGGATACCCTGAAGGCTCTAGGGAGCAACAAAGGAGGTACCGAAGGGTGAGCAGTAGAGAGAATCGGGAAAAGAAAAGGAGTACAACCAAAAGTGAAGTAAATAGTACATCTCAACCCAACAAGAGGTAGGAAGTAGACTCGTCCAAACACAAGGAGCTGGAAATTGTGAGAAGATGAACTTCTCATCGACTCTTCACTACCTATTGCAAGATAGTAGACTCGTACAACCACAAGAATCTAGACACGGAAAGCATGTGGCATACCCCACACGTCTTCCCCTCTCCTGGAGGGAGAGTAACGAAGCCCAAGAAGTGGGTACGCGAACAAGGTATATACATATATATGTGATCAAAAAGAAGCCCGAACAAGATCATAAGGGGATCTCCATCCCGTAGCTCAGCCCAAGAAAGTGAGTCGCCAATAGTCCCATAAGTAACCACCATCGAAGCCCAGCATCCCGCACGTCTGCCCCAAGCTACAAGTCAAGGGGATCAAACCACCGCACCTCGACACTATCCTCTTTAGGAGGAACTAACTCACCTGCACGGTTTTAGGTCGTGTCACAAGGACGCATCATGGTGGGGGAAACCGCCCCTCATACTTGGGAGTTCTGTGGAAAGTCAAACCACACCTCGACCCTGTCTCCCAGTCGAGAGAACACCTCAAAGCCAAGGTCATTCAATCTCTGACCCGTACAACCAAGGGTCCTGCTCCGATAATCACAGAGGAAGCCACAGATTAGCCTAGTAGAATGGACTAAGTCTGTAATGTCAATGGGTGTCCCACTACCCAGCCCTACTGGAGGTTAATTCATAAAATGATATCGGGTGACCCACTGCCCAGCCCTACTAGAGGGTAAACACTAACAAGATATCGGGTGACCCACTAACTAGCCCTGCTGGAGGGTAAACCCTAACAAGATATCAGGTGACCCACTGCCCAGTCCTGTAGGAGGGTAAACCCTAACAAGATATTGGGTGACCCACTGCCCGACCCTGGTGGAGGGTAAACCCTAATACATCATCAGGCGACCCACTGCACAGCTCTGCTGGAGGGTAGACCAGGAATAAGTCGACAGGCGACCCACTGCCTAGCCTTGCTAGAGGGTAGACCTGGAACTAGATGATAGGCAACCCACTGGCCAGCCATACCGTAGGGTAGACACTAAGAGGTCGTCGGGTGACCCACTGCCCAGTCTCTGCTGGAGGGTAGACCCGATGAGTTCGGGTGACCCACTGCCTAGTCTCTGCTGGAGGGTAGACCCCAAGAGTGTCGGGTGACCCACTGCCATGTCTCTGCTGGAGGGTAGACTCTAAGAGTGTTGGGTGACCCACTACCCAGTCTCGGGTGGAGGATAAACCCAAGAAGTCAGGGAGCAACCCAAAACTACTCTGCCCATCTCCACTAGAGGGTATAGCCCTGGCCAACCGAACACGGAGTGGGTATCGTGCAACCACCAGACTCCGGAACCAAACTAGGGGAAACCACTCAACCCTGCTGATCTAAACCATCAAGCACGGAGCCAGGGGAAAAACCTCAACCCTGCTGGTCAACAATCGGGAACCGAGGGACCCTCTACATCGCAAGAGGTCAAAAGTACTCAAAGCAGAACATGTCACGCTCCTGGGGCCCACACGACGTGTGGCCCCAAGTTAGCCCCGACCAAGCGCACAAACATCCTCAGGTACCAACATCCACATGTACATCCCAGCGCTCTCGTATACTCCCAGAGTATACCACGTCTCCAGCCCAAAGGATAACGTGCACCCGGTACCCAACGTCAACGCGAAGGCGTAATGTAACAACTCCAACCTTCCACCTCAACAGCTGAGCCATATCCAACCACATCTCTTTAGACACCAACCTCACTCTCCCAGGAGTGCACGCAATCACATGCCATAGGTCCGCTACAAACACGGCAAAAGAATCGCCACCGGGCACCTTTCATTTTTCTACATTTAATAAGATCACGTAAGAGGCTCTGTTCACCTGAACAGATTACACCGTTGTAATCCACCTGGAAAGACATGCGAGATAGACTACTTACTCACCTCAAACGGATATCTGACGAAAAAGTCACCAACATCGCCTCACGCCCAAACGGTGTTCCGTGATCCCGAGCCTCGGCCCCGAAAACAGTCGGGTGCATCGCACCATTGTAATCCCCTCAGAACAACACGTCAAAAAGACTACTCACTTGAGTAGAATGGATATCCTGAGAAAAAGATGCACCCCATCACACCGCACACGAGCGGCGGTTTGTGGGACCCGTAACCCAGTCCCAAAACACAATGAACAGATCAAACCATTGTGATCCTATTGAAAATGTACAGAAGTTTGACTTATCACTTGTCCAAAATGGAAACCCGGTGATATGCTGAACACCACCGTCAACTCTCGAAACGGCCCTCGCGGGGCCCGCACCAGCGTGTGGAATTAGAGAGGGCAGACCGTGCCAAAGCAATCCCCTCGAAAAAACATCCAGAATCAACTGCTCGCACGCCCCGAACAGACGTCTGATGAAAAGGTCGTGAAATGCTGCATGCAGCTCAAAAGATGGGTAGTGGGGCCCATGCCTCAACTTCGTCCTCAATGCCTGAAACCACACTGTAAAGCTCTGCCTCGGTTCCAGGGTCCCAACGCCACTGACGGCGCTTGAGTCGGTCGTCGGGCGCATCAGCGACGTCCAAAACAAGAATCCTCGGAAAAACAACAACTCACTTAAAGACATGTCGCGCCTCCGAGGCCCCTCGTTTCGGGAATTAAAAATTCCCAAAACCATCTCAAAACAATCATCTCAAATCCAGGGATGTGTTTCCATAGACGGAATGCGAATCCGACCCCTGGTTTGTGATTTAGTGTGCTTTAAAATTTTAACAGGCCGAAACGCGGTGGGCCAGGCTGGTTCGGTCGACCCACCACTCCCTGAACCGGTGGTCCGCGGTTCACCGCGCGGACTGCCCGTCCATGCCCGGACCGGCTCGGCCAGTCCGGCTTTACCGAGTGGACCCGTGAGTCATGGGTCCTTGCCACCCCCGGGGTCACGATGACCCCGGTTTTGTAAAAACGACCGACCGAGAGGCCGGTCCCGTGTCGCCTGGAGGAGCCCCCTACCACGCCGACGCCCGCCGTCGCGCCCTCAGCCGACTCCGCGGCCGCTCCGCCTCAACACCAGCCACTGACCGCCCGAGCTGCCCCACTACCAAGACGCCACCTCTTCCTGGAGCTGCCCTGCCATAGCCTTAGCTCGCGTCATCGCACCTCAGACTGCTGGAACCCTCAAAACCTTCTGGAAAAGTTCCAAAACCATCAGAAACTTCAACGGACCACCCGGGCTCATCGATACTCGTATTTACGATCTGAAAAGGGCGATGGAAACATAAAATCGAGCTCTAAACATGACTGGTCTTCGCCTGACAATTTGACAGAAAATCAACAAATGTAATTCAATCGGAAGGATATTGTGAGAATTGAAACTATAAACACGAGCCTACCTGCAGGGGTGTAGACCGACGCTTCCCGCACGATCTGCTGGAGCTTCCGTGCCTCGCCGGAGCTATCGCGCCTCATCGGAGAAGCGGAGGAGAAGAGGCAAGGAGGGGTTTCTCCAAGGTAAAACAGAGGGAAGGAAGGGGAAGGGGTGTTTAAATAAAGAAAATTAATTAAATTTTTAATTAATTTAAAACCCCCAAATTAACCCGCTTCCGAAACACCCGACGGGGTCGAGGTTAAGCCTCCCCTAGGGTAAACACCACCTCCCAAGCACAACGGAGATCTTGGAATTTTAATCTGAGACCCTGTTCAAAAGTTATTAAACTCAACTCCTATGGCCGCCAAATTAAAAAAACACCCCTAGGGCCATTTTTCACAGATGGTCCGTGCCCGCAAAACTTAAACAACTCCTAAGGTAAACAAAACACTCTGATCTCAACGGTGCACTCAGTTTTCCAATCTAAGCCACCATTTATGAGGTACATAAGTTAAGCCGTTAAATGAATAAATTAATTAATTTATTTATCATTTTAACATTCCAGAAGTGGGCGAGGGGTCCAAACGTCCCGCACCAACATTTTTTATGTCGTTCCTAGGGTAAAAACCCCATTCCGGACCCATTCATACAGTCAGATCTCTGGTCCGGATAACCTTTTAGTAGTTATCACATTTATTTTTTATTTGAAGTGTGAATGCAGTGAAAATTTAATTTCAGCCACTTCGGGCCTCGGAATCGCATGCATTCTAAGGGCGCTGCTCTGGAATAATATCAAGAATATTCCAAAGTCTTTTGCAGAAAAACTGGGTTCTTACATCATTCCCTCCTTCAATATTTTCGTCCTCAAAAAGCAAAATCATGGAGCAACTCAGGGTACTAAGCCCACACCTGGCTCTCCCATACCCAGAAGAACTCTTGCATTGTTCTGCACCACCGCGCACAGAACAAAGTATTGATCCGTTCATGTGAGGTCTGCCCTCGTCGATGTCATGAACAGGAGCACACACACTTCATCTCAAGTAAGTAACATGGGAGACATCATGTGACCAAACCCGCCTTTTGGGTTAGGGTAAGGTGGTAGGGAACCTCACCATCCCTCTGTATGTTCTCAAATGGTCCGAAGGACCTCGGGCTAGCTCACGTCCCTAACCAAACCTCTACGTCACATACTGCGACTGGAATCGCCGCCTGCACCCAGAACAAGGCTCGGTGATTCCCTCCTTCAGAATATCTATATGGTGAAACACCCAAGGATATCTGGTCAGGAAAGGTTTCATAGTCGATGTCCCACATCCAAGGCTCTCTTACACGCTCGAAAGGCGAAGGATTCGACACCATCGACTAGAGAAAAAGGACCCATGCCTTTTACCTTTCCAACATAGGGTTACACCAATACCCCACGCCACCCTGGTAACAACTCAAAATAAGGAGCTGGGAGAAAAGAAATCCACAGACAGAATCAAACAATTCTACTGTAGAAAGAAGAAGAGCTGTAGAGTGTACCTCTTTTCACAACATGCTCTGCAGGATCGTAGACATTCAAGGCTCGTGGCTATCTGTGCTCCCATCTTTCAGCTCCCGGATCCTGACGTGGACCACCTAGTGGTGATGGGAAGACCTCATAAAATCATTCCCTACTACCAGATCCTCCCGCTCCTCTACTAGCACCACCTATCTGGGCACTACTCCAATCATAGAACTGCCAAATCCACTCTTTGATCTGTTGGCGTCTGCACAATCCTGAAAAGGCCAACCACTGTCTCTAGCCAAACATTTGTTGCCTGAGGGTCTGGCTCACCACTGATCCTTTGTGGTCTCTGCCACTGGAACTCATGGAGCGCGCTCAGCCTGCGCTCATGCTCATCTTGCTCTACTGAAGCTATCTGCTGCTAAACCGCTGGGGGTGCTGCTACCAGCCCACCCAGAGAAAAGGGTCTCGCATGATGGGTCCTGGACTGAGGCCTTGTAGCTCACAGGGTCTTCGTTACGCACCAAAGCTGGTATCTTAGCTGGATGTCTTCACAGAGACATCATAAATATTATAATGGAGTGTCGCGGTTAGATGAGAATATAGGTATATACCAATAACAACAATGGGGAGCTAAATCAAGAAGGACAGTCAAATACTCAATCCTATGTGATGCACAAACCAATTTTCCCTGCAATAAGTGTCTCAGCATGACGAGTCGACAAGCAGGATATCAAGGTCCTGTTGAATGGATACTTCGGCCGCAGCACCATCACTGGACTCCCTGGCCTGAGAGCCGCTCTCGAGACACGTTAAAACTTTTTCCCTAAATCCCAACCAATTCATCTTTTAGGGAGGTCCGCACAACATCCCAAGGAACGAACCACCTCTGATACAACTTTGTCATGACCCAGCCCTACCCGGGCTCGAGCCGCAACCACCCCATGCCCGCCTCCACAGGCCAGGGGATGGCGACCAACGCCGAAGGAAAAATAACTCAGGGAGGCCTTTTCCTAAGTACCTGTATAGACACATGCAACACACTCAATGCCAAAGTGTAGAGTAAAAGAAAGGGAAAGCAGATTAAAGTGAAAATACTATATATATATAACCCAAAAAAGTGCATCGACCTCTAAAAAGTACAAGAAAGTGATGAAGGTAGACTAAAAAAAGAAAAGGGGCAAAACATGCACCCAACCAGAAAAGTGCCACAACCCAGTAACAGGTAAACAGAATGGAAATCAACTGGAAGGGTCCCCCACCTGGAACCCGACTCCAACCACCGCACGCGGTTCATGCTCTTGAACTCCTAAGCTCCACTGAAGTCATGACCAACCTTTCCTTCGTCTTTAAGGGGACACCATGTGCGCGAAAATTCCAAGCAGGGTTGAGTATAAAAATACTCAGTAGGATACCCCGAAAGCTGGAGGGAGCAACAAAGGAGGTACTAAAGGGTGAGCAGTAGAGAAAACAGGGAAACGTAAAGGAGTAAAACTGAAAGTGAAGTAAAGAGTATAGATCAACCCAACAAGAGGTACGAAGCAGACTCGTCCAAACGCAAGGAGTTGGAAACAGTGAGAAGATGAACTTCTCGTCGAGTCTTCGGTACCTATATCAGGAGAGTAGACACTTCCAACCATGAGAAGATAGACATGGAAAGCACGTGGCATACCCCGCGTGTCTTCGCCTCTTCTGGAGGGAGAGTAACCAAGCCCAAGAAGTGGGTACTCAAACAAGGTATATACATATATATATGCTCTACAAGAAGCCCGAACAAGCTCGTAAGGGGATCTCCATCCCATAGCTCAGCCCAAGAAAGTGATTCACCAACAGTACCAGAAGTAACAACCATCGATGCCCAGCACCCCGCATGTCTACCCATAACTAAAAGTCATGGAGCTCAAACCACCGCACCAAGACACTATCTGCTTTAGGCGGCACTGACTCGCCTCCATGGTTTTAGGTCGCGTCACAAGGACGTGTCTCAGTGGGGGAAAGCGCCCCATGTACTTGAGAGTTCTGGGAAAAGTCAAACCACACCTCGACCCTGTCACCCAGTCGAGAGAACACCTCAAAGCCAAGGTCATTCCATCACTGACCTGTACAACCAAGGGTCATGCTCCGATAATGACAGAGCAATCCACAGACAAGCCTAGTAGAAAGGACTGAGTCTGAAATGTCAACGGGTGTCCCACTACCCATCCCTACTAGAGGTTAATTCATAATATGATATTTGGTGACCCACTACCCAGCCCTACTGAAGGGTAAACCCTAACAAGATATCGGGTGAACCACTGACCAGCCCTTCTGGAGGGTAAACCCTTACAAGATATAGGGTGACCCACTTCCCAACCCTGCTCGAGGGTAAACCCTATCAAGGTATCGGGTGACCCACTACCCAGCCCTGTTGGAGATTAAACCCTAATACATCATCAGGCGACCCACTGCCCAGCTCCGTTGGAGGGTAGACCTGGAATAAGTTGATAGGTGACCCACTACTCATCCTTGCTGGAGGGTAGACCAGGAACTAGATGACGGGTGACCCACTACCCAGCCCTGTCCGAGGGTAGACCCTAAGAGGTCGTCGAGTGACCCACTGCCCAGTCTCTGCTGAAGGGTAGACCCTAGGAGGTCGGGTGACCCATTGCCCAGTCTCTACTAGAAGGTAGACCCTAAGATTTTCGGGTGACCCACTGCCCAGTCCCTGCTGGAGGGTACACCCTAAGAGAGTCAGGTGACCCACTGCCCAGTCTCTACTGGAGGGTAAACCCAATAAGTCAGCGAGCAACCCAAAACTGCATCTGGCCATATCCACTGGAGGGTACAACCCTGGCCAACCGAACACAGAGTGGGTATCGTGCAACCACCCAACTCCGGAACAAGACAAGGGGAAACCACTCAACCCTGCTGATCTAAAACATCGTGCACGAAGCCAGGGGAAAAACCTTAACCCCGCTGGTCAACAATCGGGAACCGAGGGACCCTCTACGTCCCCAGAGATCAAAAGTATGCAAACAAGAACATGTCACGCTCTTGGGGCCCACACGGCGTGTGGCCCCAAGTAAACCCCGACCAAGCGCACAAACATCCTCAGGTACCAACATCCACATGTACCTCCCAGTGCTCCCGTATACTCCTGGAGTATACCACATCTCCATCCCAAAGGCTAATGTGCACCCGGCACCGAACGTCAATGTGAAGGAGTAACGTAACAACTCCAACCTTCCACCTCAACAGCTGAGGCAGAGTTAACCACATCTCTTTAGACACCAACCTCACTCTCCCAGGAGTGCACGTGATCACACGCCATAGGTCCGCTACAAACACGTTAGAAGAACCACCACCGGGGCACCTTTCATATTTCCACATTTAATAAGATCGCGTAAGATGCTACGCTCACCTGAAAATATTACACCATTTCAATCCTTGTGGAAAGACATGTGAGATAGACTACTTACTCACCTCAAATGGATATCCGACAGAAAAGTCACAAAAACCACCTCACGCCCGAACGACATCCTGTGATCTCGAGCCTCGGCCCCGAAAACAGTCGGGCGCATCACACCATTGCAATCCCCTCAGAAAAACATGTCAAAAAGACTACTCACATGAGCACAATGGATATCCGGAGAAAAAGATGCATTCTGGCGCACCGCACAAGAGCGGCGCTTCGTGGGACCCGCAACCCGGTCTGGAAACACAACGAACGGATCACACCGTTGTGATCCTCTCGAAAAAGTACACAAGTTTGACTAATCACTTGTCCAAAATGGACACCCGGTGATAATGATGAAAACCACCATCAACTCCCGAAACGGCCCCCGCGGGGCCCGCACCAGCGTGCGAACTTAGAGTGGGCAAACTGTGCCAAAGCAATACCCTCAGAAAAACATCTAGAATCGACTACTCACACGCCCCGAAAGGACGCACGATGAAAAGGTCATGAAACGCTGCACTCAACTCAAAAGACAGGTTGTGGGGCCTGCGCGTCAACTTCGGCCTCAATGCCTGAAACCACCCTGGAAAGATCCGACTCAGTGCCAGGGTCCCAATGCCACTAACGGTGCTTGAATTGAAGGTCGGACGCGTCCACAACGTCCAAACAAGAATCCCTGGAAAAACAACCACTCACTTAAAGACGCATCGCTCCTCCGAGGCCCCTCTTTTCGGGAATTAAAAATTCCCGAAACCATCTCAAAATATTCTTCTCAAAGCCAGGGACATGTTGGCACAGAAGGAACATGAATCTGACCCCTGGTTTGTGATTTAGGGTGCTTTAAAGTTTTAACGGGCTGAAACGGGGTGGGCCAGGATGCTTCAGCCGGCCCACCACTCCCTGAACCGGCGGTCCGCGGTTCACCGCGCGGATTGCCCATCCACACCCGGACCGGCTCGACCGGTCCGGCTTTTCTGAGTGGACCCGCAAGTCACAGGCCCTTTCAGCTCACGGGGTCATGATGACCCCAGTTTTGTTGCGACAACCGGCCGAGCGGCCGGTCCCGTGTCGCCCGGAGGAGCCACCTGCCCCGTCGACGCCTGCCGTCGTGCCCTCAGCCATCTTCGCGGCTGCTCCACCTCAACACCAGTCGCCGACCGCCCGCACTGCCCCACTTCCAAGACGCCGCCTCTACCTAGAGTCGTTCCACCACTGCCTTAGCCTGCGCCGCTGCACCTCGGACTTCCGGAACCCTCAAAACCGGCCAGAAAATATCCAAAACCATCCGAATCTTTAACGGACCACCCCGGGCTCGTCGAGACTCGGATTTCCGATCCGAAAATGGAGATGGAATCTTCAAATCGAGATCTAATCATTAATGGTCTTCCCCCGAAAAATTGACAGCAAATTGATGCATGTAATTCAATTGGAAGGATATTTCGATAATTAAAACTATAAACACAAGCCTACCTACAGGGGCGCAGCCCGACGCTTTCTGCACGATCCGCTGGAGCTTCCGCGGCTCGCCGGATCTGTCGCGCCTCACCGGATAGGTGGAGGAGAATAGGCGAGGAGGGGGTTATCCAAGATAAAACAGAGGGGAGGAAGGGGAAGGGGTGTTTAAAAAATGAAAATTAATTAAAATTTTAATTAATTTAAAACCCCCAAATTAACCTGCTTCTGAAACACCCGATGAGGTCAAGGTTAAGCCTCCCCTAGGGAAAAATCCACCTCCCAAGAACAACAACGGTCTCAGAATTTTAATCTTAGAACCCGTTCAAAAGTTATTAAACTCAACGCTCGAGGCCGCCAAATTACAAAAACACCCCAGGGGCCATTTTTCACAGACGGCCCACACCCGCGAAACTTATACCCCTCCTAGGGTAAACGGCTTGCTTCAAACTCAACGGTTCCCTCAGTTTTCCAATTCGAGCACCATTTAAGTGGTACTTAAGTTAAGCTGTTAAACGAACAAATTAATTAATTAATTTATCCGTTTAACATTACAGAAGTAGGTGAGGGGTCCAAACGTCCCGCTCCGACATGTTTTATGTCAATCCTAAGGTAAACACCTCATTCCGGACCCATCCGTACACTCTGATCTCTGATCCGGATCACCGTTTGGGAGTTATCTCATTTATTTGGCGTTTCCAGTATGAATGAACTGAAAATTTAATTTTGGCCACTCAAGGGCTCGGAATCGCACGCCGTTTGAGGGAGCTGCTCTGGAACAATACCAAGAATATTCCAAAGTCTTTTGAATCAAAAAATGGGTTCTTACATAAGAATAGCATATAACTCTCTTCCTATTGTCCACAATAAAATTCATGGAAAATAAATTTATAAGAGAAATTCAAATAACTAATTTAAATTAAATTTATAAGAAAAAAGTAAAATGATATATTAAGGAATTTAGAGATAATGGGAAAATAAAATATATTGAACTTAAATATAAAAAATGATGGAAAAAATGAATTTAATGAGTGGTAAACTACGTTGATAACAAAATCGTAATTATAAAAGGATTTGAATTTAAAGAAAAATATTAAAGATATTTTTATTGACTTCTTCCAAATGATACTCTCTTTATGAATCATATCATACCATGTTATTACATTTTCTAACATGAAGTGTTCTTTAATTTTTTTCTGAGAAAAAACAAAGGATTATTATATTTTGGGATTTGAGAAAAACTAGTAAATTAACAAAATTAGTGAGGAGGTTTTTTAAGCATTGTGATGGAGCTTTTTTACACCTATTATTAGATGGGGATTCTTATTTGAATGTTAATTTTATTATATATGATGTTGTTGATAGATTTTGTTGTTTTAATTACTATAAACTGAGAAGGAGGACATTGATGAATGAATAATGGATAAATTTTTTTGAGATAACCTAATATCATATTGAATCTTTTATCATCTCATTTTATATACTATTAAAAATTGTATTTTCAATTATTTTTTTGTTTGGAGTTTTATTTTATGTTAAGATAATTTTAAAAAAGATAGGTTTTCTATTATCATAAATATATTTTTAATCAATAATGATTCAGGAGATTTTTGGGATAGAAATCTATAAGTTTTTCAATATTGAGATTGAAAAGAATTCAAAGGAGGAGTCAGCTACTTCCTATGTTTTTAGAGTATTCCTAGTGTCAAATTTTCACCAATCAAGGATACTAAAGAGGATATTTTTGAAAGAGATCCATGTAGATGACCAAGTTTCAGGGATATTTTTTTTATAGAACATGATTCCACTCATGTTTTTCAGTAGAGTAACATCTGTTTGTGGGAATTTTTGATACCATTTATCTCATATATTAATCCACCAACTAATTGGGTTTAAAAGTTATGAATTCTTATTGATTCTAATTGTTTTTTAATAATATCCTTATAGAAGTTATTTTATTATTATCTTATACTACACATATTTTTTTATTTTATCATATAATTATATTTATTACATTTAATTTACCTATTTTCATCAATCAAGTTTCACAATCTTAGAATTCTATTTCAAAAAAATACTATTTTTCACTTTTATTTGATCAAAACTTATATATTCTGAATAACTAATGATTTGAGTGGGTATAATGAATTTGAAGTTTAGTTTTTTGGTATTATATTTATTCTCCCCCACTCATCTTATATCATCAATTACATTCCTTACTAGGAAATTAACTATTAACAGAGCATATTTTATTTTTTAAATAATACAATTAGTCTCAACTGATTGAATATTAACACATTCAAACTTTTTGATTACATCCAATTTATATATACTAATACGAATTTGAGGGAATGTGGACTTTTTTACTAATGTTAGGTCAATATATCAGAATTCTTGTGAATTTATATCAAATCAATCCACTCATTTTTTTATGATTCACATTATGAATATGGGCATGATAACACGAAGATATTTGTAGTCAATACTAGGGTGGAGAATTATTTGATTATAAATAATGATTATATGATTCTAGAGAATTAAATTTCATATTTCAGTTGAGGTAAAATTTGGAGTACCAAGGTAAATATAATTTTTGGAAGACATACATTTATTCAATTCATAGAAATGTTTGTATTAAAACATTTCCATGTGAAACTATGAATTGGATATTGACGAAATAGAAATAAAAAATTTCATAACATTCATGGTTCCACAAAAACAAGGGTGATCTACTGAGAAAATTATACCACTTTTGACATCATTCTAGGATATTTAGTTTTAAAAATTTATCAATGTTTTAGGAATATATTTTATATCCCACAGTCAATGGGTGAGAATGAATCTATAGATGGTATATTATTTGAGAAAATTGATAATATTTTTCGTTAAAATATGTGTCTAAAAAGATAGTTATTAGTGACATGTTGTTTCTAGTGATGCTGACCCTTTTTATTTTATTAAAAAATATAATAGATAATGGGAGTAGAGTAAAGGTATACATTATTACAAGGATGGGATAAATGGATTGAATATTATACAACAATTAGTATTATAAACATCAAATTTATAAATTTTGAACACTAGGTTTAAATATTTCAACATTGAAGAATATTTATTAATGATCATTGGATGTTAGAAAATTGGAATAAATTGAGAGTTTGATTGATATATAACAAAAGTTAATAAGGAATAAATAATAGATATTATGATCCTTAGAAAGATGTAAAAGTAAAATTTTAGAAAAAGTAATCTTAAGAGATATTCTATTATGAATGAATGAAATTTCCACATAACACTGAACTATTAAAAATTAAAGATAAATTAATCAGATTCTATGAAGCCTTATTAATGAAAAGATAAAATTATATTGAATGAATTTTATACATGAAGCATTATCAAAGTATCGAAAACTTATAATATGTCAGCATAATATGGTGACTACAACTAGAAGATAACGAGATTATATGAAAAAAAGTTCATATGTTGAAATGTTTTCATGGATAATATTACAACCAAATATCTTATGAATTTGAATTTAGATTCGTACCTAACATTTAATATGTATTATAATAATAATTATTATACTTTATCAGATGATGTGGATTATATTCTATCATTTAATATATTTTGAGATATGTGACTTTTATAGAGAATAAAAATAAATAGTTGAAGAAATACTATAATGAATCTAATGACAACATCTCTGATGCAAATAATGTAATTTTTATGCTTAATTATGATATTTCTAAAATCTCTTCCGAATTAGTTGATAATAGTAATTCATGTTCAATATTTAGGAACAAAAATCATTTAAAAAATTCTAAAGCTAGTTGTCTGAAAAATTATTTTCCTTATTTTACATCAGCTCATAGAACCTTTTATAGGCTTCATAGATACTTTAATCCATCTAAAAAATTATCATTAGTATTTACTTATATAAATTCATATGTTTAGTCTAGAAATTTTCTAAGTGTGACCACTTATCATTAAATTTCAAAATGATGAATATAGGAATTGTCAATGCTTGCTGAATATGGTTTGATCTTCAAGAATTCATCAGAATTTTATTTAAAAATAACTATTATCTCATGAATTCAACATAGATAGAAATATATGGGTTTCGAAGGATTTATTCATTATCATGACTAGGGCCAATAATATTTGGGTACCATGATCTTTCTTTATGAGTTCAAGATGGGAGGATGACTTTCAACAATAAGAAAACTTGTTACATGGATAACAAGTTGTTATTGACACTTGATAGGAGACAAGGCCAACTTATAAAACATACAAAATGTAAAGGGTGTACATGTTTCAATTGTATATAACATGAATTTATAGATCATCATAACTGTTGATGTTAAATTTCTTATTAATAGTATTATTTTAAATCTTATTTTTATTCCATGATGTTAGAAAGATATTATAACCATAAGTAAATTAAGTGATGAGGGTTACTCTTGGAAATTTTGGAATTATAAATGTAATATTACATGCTAGTAAGGATTTCATGGGTTATAATTCAATTATCATGACAATGGTTCACCCATAGACTTAGAGGAAATTAGATACTAAAACATACAATGGAATTATATAGTGATGATATGTCTTTGGATTGACATAGGAGGTTAGGGAGCAATATTTTATAGAACATATGAAAACATTAAAGGATAAAACATTAAAGGATTTATTAGAACATAACTTAATATTTTAAAGAATCTATGAAGAATTCCATTTTCATAAGAAACATAATTTAGGTTTTAGGCCCAAAAATGATGTCCCCACATTCAAACCCTTATAGTCAGTGCACATGGACATTTTTTGGACCTCAAAACACTAGAAGATTCAATGAAAAAGAATCTACGTATATTTTTTGTCAGAGTGGAATCTCAAGAAGGGGTGAATTTAGTTCGTACTTAAAATTTCTATTAAAAAATTGTCATAAAGATCCCCTGATTTTGAAACAGCCCAGTTAATTCATGCAGTAGAGATATAAATGATTTGTTGGTTAACAAGTTTCTCAAAGGGTGATCATTCCTTAGTTGAATTAGTGTAAAAAACTTCTTTAACATTTGAAAAAAGATTACATAATTAAACACATTCACACAGTAACCAGAACTAACTATCAATGTTAATGCAAAACATTTTTCTATTTTAGAAATTATAAGCAGTGGAAAATAGACAAAACAGAGTATTACAAAATATAGTACATAGAAAGATTTAAACAAGAGGATCGGTCTCAAGCCGAGACTTAATCCTCTACACTTGGTGATAACCTTCCACCAAGAAGATATATAAATGATAACTTGATACATTTCCTCTATTGGGCTTTTCAATAATTTTAACAAACAGTCTAGGGTTCACACCCTCTGACACAGTTCATCGTGGGAAAAAAATACGAACCACACATGGTCTCTTCCACAGTTATACATGGGAAACAAGTTGTAAGTCAAGTTAGATGTGATGATTTTCAGTATCCTTCAGGTCAATCACATGAGACAGTGTGTGTAACAGATAGACTCACACACTACTCATAAATGTAAAAATTAAAGAAAATAATAGAGATAATATTATATGATTGAGTTTAGAAATATATATGTGTTTCTAGATCATATCTTGACTCCTTGGAGTGAAGAATTTGTTATTCGAGTCTTTCTCTAGAATTTTTCCTCAAAACAGAGTTTTTCAACTCCCGATTCTAGCTTTAAATAACTAAGTGTTATACTTCTTGTGTTCATAGAGAGTTGATGAAGCAAATAAGGAGGCCTTGAATTTTTTCTCCAGAAATGATCTTTTTGAGGCACTTGGATTCAAATAGAAAGTGATTTATGGTTCTTCATTGTTCTCTTTGATCTACCGACTAATATCTTTCTCATGCTTTCCTCTATCTTTACACATTTCGGACACACTTCTCACACCTGTTGGTTTCTTCCTCGGTCTTCACTTTTATATTTGAGATTCGACTATATGAATAAGTAAAGCACGTTCTGTCCGCCTCGTACCTCGTATGGTCCCCAGATACAGTCTCTTGATATATCTACAATCAACATTAATTAATGCCAGACACATTAAATTTACCAAATATAACTATTAGAATAATATTATGAATTTGACAATGTATGGAGTATAGGAGTGGGTATCGGTAGGCTGGTAACGGTAGCCTTTAGCGGTAGCCTTCTCAACAGTAGCCTTCAGGGTAACCATCTATCAGTGACCTTTCATCTGTGACCTTTCATTGGTGACCTTTGATCGGTGACCTTCATCAGTGACCTTCATCGGTGACCTTCATCAGTGACCTTTCACTGATGACCTTCATCGGTGACCTTTCATCGATAACCTTCTATCGGTGGCATTTAATTGGTGACCTTTCTATCGGTGACCTTTCTATCAGTGACCTTTCTATCGATGACCATTCAGCATTGACCTTCTTACAAAGATAAATTTTCCATTGTATGCTTAAACAAGAGAGCATTGATATTAAATATATATAGTTATCACATGAGAGAAACTAAGAATATTAATTACACACAATTGGAAAATAATAAAAACATGATTATCACATAAATGAAACATGATTTGGGATTATCAAAATAGGTGAGTCCAACAATCTCCTTCATTTGGATTATCACAAATTAAGTTAGTGAAAAAATTAGATTTAAGTATTATAGTAAGTGTTAAGAACATTATCTAATATCTTTAGAGGTGTGTATAAGTAAAATTGAACCATGGTTGTTGTGGAAAATATATATAGTGTATATATGCAATGATTTAGGTTAACTTAAAAACATATTCCCCTTTTAGGCAACATAAAATTCTCCCCCTTTGTGACTAACAAAAAGTGACAAAAGAGGATTATATTATTAATGTGGCAAGAGTACAAGATACAGAAAGTGTATAAAGATATTTATCGACTAATTCATCTGACATTCAATCCACCTCAAATATGTCCAAGAGAGCATTGTCTTTGGAAGCTAAGGAGTTAGGTCCAGAAGAAGGAGGGATAGGCATAAAAATGGATGTAAGCATGGTAGGAGGAGCTGCTATAGAATATTCAGTAGACATGTAGTGATTAGATCTCTAAGGAATCATAGAGGTCAAGCTTCTGATGGCCGGTGCAATAGTCATCATTGGGGAAGTACTAGTGGATCATGAGGTAGCTGAGGAAGAGGGTAATATTGTAGGGACAATAATGGGAGTGCAATCCACATTGAGGGAGGGTAAAATAAGATTATGGAAATCCATAATAATAATTCATCCTCTTTCCCTGGCTGAGATAAAGTCATCCTTATTCTAAATGAATTTTTCTAATGAATTAGTCAACTATCTAAGCCTACTAACATGATCCTTAAAATTCTGAGTGACAGGTGGGATCCTCATGTTTTCCAATAGCAGTTTAATTTGATCATCCATCTGATGCTTAGTATACAACCTTTTGTAATACAATTCGAATTTCTCTTTGATTGTCATCTTATCTTGAGAATATTCCCTTTAATAGTCTCCCACATGTTTGTGAATTTCTATAATAGGTGAAATGGCATGAGTAATAGACTGAGGATCAGAGGTACTGGTACCACAGAACTTCTCCAAATATTCTCTAACAACCAACCTGAAAGCATCTAGATCAACTAGAGGAGAGGCTGAAGAAAAATCAGATGAAAACAAAGGTTCCATAGTGAAATCCATTGTCTCCATAAAATATTTGGTCAAACCATTGATCTGGCTCTTCACATCATCTTTCTATCCACTCACATGCGTCTCCATAGAATTCTGAAAGTCATAAAACATAGTGACCAGCTGTTGAACCACAATCTTAACAAACTTAATGTCTCTTTCAACTTGATCCCTTGAAGCTAAAAATGATTCTGAACTGGAAGTTGATTGTTTCACATATTCCATTGATTATGTCGAGGTTCTGATTTGATTTTGACATTCCATTACCTCATGTAGCATAATGGAGTGAAAGGTAGAAACTAGCCTTTACACAACAGATATTATAACTTCTTGATTGTGATCTAATGACCTTTCTATCCTAACAGATCTCCCATCAAAGTGTCTCTTAAAATCATACTTTAACGATTCTAAATCATCCTTCTACATATAGTCTCAATGTAAGAGTACTAGTGGCTGTACAGTGGTAGTCTCTATAATAGAAGTAATTGGAGGAATTCTGATAGGCTGATCATCCTTAGAGTCTCCATAATCTAATCACAATACCATGAATCCTAGTTCTTCTAACCAATATTCTTTCCCAAGAGCAACAAAAATAGAACCTGTGGCAACAGGTTTATCCCCCTCACCTGGAGAATTCTTCTAATCAACCACATTCACCTCTTTCATACCTCCTTGATCAACACTACACTTCACCTATATAATCTTCTACTACTAGAATTGTAATTCCAGCTTCAACTAAATCAGTGACCTCTTTATCAACACTTTCTACCATTTCTATATATCCTATCATTGGACTGAGACTTAGTAATTTCTCATCACATTCATCTGCAGCTGTCTCATAGTCATCATGACTAGATTCATTGTCATCTTACTCCTTTGAGGTCTCTCTAATGTCTCTTAAAAAATTTTGATCTCCTACTACTTCACTAGTTTCCTCATTATCACTGTCCCTTAGGACAGTCTCCCTTCTAGGCATTCTTTTTTATGGGAAAGGTTCACCAAAGGATACAATATTGACATGAGGATTTAAGGGAAGGTCAGGATCACTCCTGTAATCTATTGGAGAATCCTCTCATTCTTTCATAACAACATCTTCCTCTTCTTTAAATGATTAAATAGGGTCCACTTCATTTGGCTTTAGACTAGGGTCTCTATTATTCTTTGGCCTAGTAGGATGAGTAACAAGGATGAATTATTCATACAGTTTAGCCTCATAATTCACCAATTTTCTCTTTCAAGGATTCTAGTTTATCTTCATCTACTTTAAAATCATCTTCGTAATGCATAATTTTTCCCTTACAATAAATGTTTCCTCCTTATTTCCAAAAAATCATTTCACATTCAACATCATGTATATAAATCTGGCATGTAACAAAGCATTAGAATTGGAACGTGGATTTTTCATATCCTCTAATTGAATCATCAGAAACCTACCAAGATTTGACTTTTGTCCATGTATTAACTAATACAAGAGAAATATGTCATGATACTTAATGGTAGAAAATTCCCCTCTCCTGGGACTCAAAACATGATGAACAAATCTAAACAGTAACTTGTCTTCTCCATCCATTTCAACAACAATCACAATCCTTGGGATCCCAATCCTTGTCAGTTCAGCCAAGGCTTCCTCATAACACAAGAACACACTAGTGGGAGGAACCAATCCTGAGTTGTAATCAAAAATTACATCATGTGGGAATCTTAAACAATAATACCATTTAACAGAGGAGAAGCTCACACTTTCTCCATTTTCTTGCGAAGACATTTTATTCTCATTCTCAGACTGCACAAATTTTAGAGGATCATAAAATCCTTCACTAGCATCGGTTCAAAAGGCCCAATGTTATTTGGAAACCATTCGACCAAACTTTGAGCTTCAAGTGCCCTTAGCACTAAATACCTTCTTGACATCAGCCATTCCGAGCATAGTTCCTTCTCACAAACTATTTACCTTATCAACAAATGTTGATAGAGAAAATTTTCCACTGCCTTTATTCCACTACTAGACTTATTTCAAGGTCTCTTAGGATTTGGCACATCTCCTTCATCACTAAAAAACAGTCTCTTCAATCTTACAATTTCAATCTAGAGTAGTTCGAGGGTTTCTGTATGAGGAGAGGTTCTATGTTTTGGAAGAAAATGATTCAAGAGGGAGTGGTGGATCGAAATGCGGTGTGTAATTTATTTTTATCATTTAGGGATTGAGAAAAAAATCAAGTAAAAGTAATAAGTAATGCTAAAAATGATTCATATTCCAGCTGGAAAACACTAAGTCCTGAAAAGATTTACTATCTATAAGGTTCCAACTGTGAGGTTCCAAGAGTGACGTTCCAACGGTGAGGTCCAATGGTGAAGTTCCTAACGATGAGGTCCAATGGAGATATTCTTAATAGTGAGGTCTTATGGCGAGGGTCCAAATGGTTAGGTTCCTAAACATTATAGTTTATCATACCTAACCCATGTTTCATGTAATTTAATCTCTCATAATTCAAAGGCTTTGTGAATATATCATCCAATTGGTGTTCAGTGCTAATGAATTCAAGAGTGATATCACCAATTTGATAATGATTTCTCACGAAGTGATGTCTCACATAAATGTGCTTTATCCTAGCATGAGATACTAGATTTATCGAGATGTAATTATCACATTTATTACCATAGTTTATAGAGACATTGTTGAATTAATATACATAGTCTAGTAAAGTGTGTTTCATCCACTGAATTTGAGCATAATAACTACCAGAAACTACATATTCAGCTTCATCTTAAGATAATGAAACAGAATTATATTTCTTAATACACCAAGATACTAGTGACTTGCCCACAATGGGTCATGATCCATAGGTTCTCTGTCTATCTAACTTGCAACCAGCAAAGTCAACATCCAAATAACTTATTAAATAAAATTATTGTACTCTTGTATAAAATATTCCTAGGTTTGTTGTGTACTATAGATATTTAAAAATCCTTTTAAGGGAAGTTAAATGAGACTCTTTGGTATTTTCCTGAAAATGAGAACACATGCATATACTAAACATAGAATCAAGTCTACTAGCAGTAATATAGAGAAGACTCCCAATCATACCTCTATAATTGGTTTGATAAACTAATTTACCAGTTTCATCAGCATCAAATATACTTGTGGTACTCATAGGTGTATCACTACTTTTATTATTGTCCAAACCAAACCGTTTCAAATGATCCTCATAATATTTAGATACATTTATAAAATACCATTTTTATTTTGAAAAAATTGAGATCCATGGAAAAATATAAGTTCCCCCATTAAAATCATTTCAAGTTTATCTTGCATCATTTTTTAAAAATCATAACATAAATAATTTTTAAAGGATCCAAAAATAATGTCATCTACACAAATTTGTACTATTAAAACATATTTTGAAATCCATTGAATAAAAAGTGTACGATCCTCTATTCCTTTAGTAAAACCTTATTACAGAAGAAAAGAACTAATTCTATCATACCAAGATCTTGGAGCTTGTTTTAGACCATATAGAGCTTTAGACAGTTTAATGACATGATTTTTAAAATGGGTATTTGTAAAACTAAGGGGTTGTTCGAAAAATACATCCGGAACTATAAACCCTTTTAGAAATTCACTTTTGACATCCATTTGATAAAGATTGAAATTCAGATGAGCTTCATAATCAAGTATAATTCTAATGGATTCTAGTCTCGCTGTAGGTGCAATGGTTTCCTCATAGTCTAATCCTTCTTCTTAATTATATCCTTCTGTAACTGGGGCAGACTTATTTCTAACTATGTTACCAGATTCATCAACTTTATTTCTATACACCAATTTAGTGCCTATGGTCCATGTGTCTTTAGGTCTTTTTACTAATTACCAAAACATGTTTATTTCAAACTGATTTAATTCTTATTGAAAATCTATCACCCAAATTTCATCACTGATTATATCCTAATTATTTTTGGGTTCATGCTGTGAATGAAAGGCTTGATGTTCAACCTAGTTTCTCAGAGAAGTAGTAGTTTGTCTTCCTCTATATACAACACCTACTGCAGCATCCAAAGTATGATTCATGGGAGTTCCAATACCTCCATAAATAGTTGAACTAGACTCCTCATGATTGTCTATAGGTTCAGATTCATCAACCGTAGTTTCTGGAAAAATTCCAGAAGTAGTTTTTTTACTAAGGGTTCACTATCTTTATCATTGTGGTCCAAAATTGACATATCTTCTTCAAGATGTTCAATGGAGGTTTTGGGTTCATGTGGATCAGTCTCATTAAATTTTACATGAACTAATTCTTCCACACATTTGGGTGTCTTATTGAATAGTATATAATCTTTACATGAGATTGAGTAACCTATAAAATTTCCTTCATCACTCTTAGAAGCAAATTTTTCATGATTATCCCTAGTGTTGAGAATAAATACTTTGCAACCAGACACTCTATAGTAATTAACCATAGGATTGGTATTATTCTATATCTCCTAAGGGGTCTTCTTAAGAAAATGTCTAGTTAAGAGTATTGATTATGTAACAAGCTGTATTAACAACTTCAGAACAAAAATAGAGAGGTAGATTATACTCATTTAGCAAAGTCCAGGAAATCCCTTTGAAGTGTCCTATTTCTTCTTTCTACAACTCTATTTTGTTGAGGTGTTATAAGAGCAGAGAAATTGTGATTATAGCCATTATGTGAGAAAAAAAATTCTGATTTTCAAACTCACGGTTATGATCACTTTTTAGGGTCTTAATTCTAAGTCCACTAAAATTTTCTACATACTTGGAATATTTGATGAAGTAATAACATGATTCAGATTTGTGAGCTTGAAAGTATACCCATTAATATCTAGAAAAATCATCTACAAGACTGTAAACATATTGCTTCCAATTTAAACATGAAACTCTAGATAGTCCAATCCAATCCATATGAACCAACTAAAGCGATTGAAAGGTATATAATTCTTTCTTTGGTTTGAAAGAATATTTGTTTTTCCCTTTTGACTAGGATTTCAAACATTGTTAAGTATGAATTCCAATTTAGGTAAGTCTCTAACAAAACCTTTCCTAGTTAGTTTCCTAATTCAGTGTACATTATAGTGTCCTAATATTCAATGCCATAACAATGATTCCTTATGAAAAATCATTTAAAAAATATACAATTTTTAGGTAAATAGTTTAAATCAATAGCGTACACATTTTAATTTCTAAGAGTAGTGAATATTAAATCAATTTTAGAATTAAAAAAATTACATGCACAATTTTCAAACATAACATTAAAACCATCATCACAAAACCGATAGATACTTAGAAAATTGTATTTTAACGCATCAACAAAAATTACTTTTGAAATTAATATCGTATTAGGGTTACCAATTTGGCCTAACGTGACGATATTCCCTTTGGCATTATCACCGAAGGTGACATGTCCACCAACAAAATTAATTAGTCTCATGAAGAATGAATAGTATCCTATCATATGTCTTGAACATCCACTATCCATTTACCATAGGGTCTTACAGGAGCTCTTCATACATTTTTCCTGTAAAACAGATTAAGTGTAGGGTAACTTTATTACTGGGATTTTCATGGGTCCTTCGAGGTTAGCATGTAATGCTTTCAGAGCCCATACTTTTCCCATATGTTTCCTATAATAAAAAGATATATTTTGAGACATGAACAAATTGTTATGTCCTTTATAGAATTGTTTTTCAGAAGATTCTCTAGAACATGAACTAGTAGTGAACTGTCCAGAGTTTGGAACAAAATTATTTTTAGTAATCCTTCTCTGTCCTAGTTGATATCCTAGACTAGTTATGTATTTTCGAGTAATCTATTTACCTAGAAACTGAG
Source organism: Viscum album (assembly GCA_963277665.1). Taxonomy (NCBI): domain Eukaryota; kingdom Viridiplantae; phylum Streptophyta; class Magnoliopsida; order Santalales; family Viscaceae; genus Viscum; species Viscum album. Next base: position 1,441,162,941 of record OY728151.1, on the reverse strand, counting down.
CCATGGTATCTATACCAATAGTACACATCAAAATATCTCTTTTTAATTACTCATTTGATAATTTGAGTATAGTATTTTTCTTTTAGTAGCTGAGCACATTTTTCTTTCTCAATATCCAGATTAGACTTGTAATTGGAATTTAAAGAATACTGTTTTTTCAATAATTTTTACTTATCCTTAAGTCTATTATAGGATCCTCATGCATTCTATAATATTAAAATAGTTCATCCATAGTCATATTCTCATCATTATTTGATTCACTTTCATTATTAAAAAATAAGCATTAGGTATAGGGGTACAGGGTGTTACCTCAGATGTTTTTTTCATGAAACAAAGGTTTTCATGTTTGTTCTTTTAAATATCATAAGTTTCAGATCCACTGGAGCTATCTTCTGAAGCACTCCATGTCGCATTTATATCCTTTTTGTATCCCTTTCACTTTTCTTCGTATTTATTATTAAATTTCAACTTCGGGCAATCAGACTTCACATGGACTTTTCATTTCCACTCATTAAAGACTATCTCATTTGTTTTTTCATTCCATTTTTGTCCTTTTTTCACTTTCGTATACTATCATACCTTCCTTTATAGTTTGATTTTCTAAAGAACATCATCTTACGATAGAACTTCCTGAATCTCTTAGCAAGATGAGCCATCTCATCATCACTGTCAGAGTCTGATTATTCACTAGTGCAAGTGTCTACATGAACTTGAACTTTTTCTTGTCTTTGATCTTTATGGTAATAGTCTTGAATGCTACATATTTATTTCTAGGTTTTTCATCTGCTTCATGATTTACATTTTTCTCTTCTTCCTACATCAAATGTTTTCCAATTAGTTCCTTCATTGGTAGCTCACCTATGTCACAGGATTCTCATATAGAAAGAGAAGTTTCTCTCCATCTGTCAGGTAGGCATCAAAGCAACCTCATAATCTGATCCTTACTATCTACAGGTTTCCCAAGAAAACTCATGGCATTTACTATTTCCTTAAACATGAGATACATTTAAGATATAATTTTATCAATCTTCATTTAAATGTTAACGTATTTAATAGTATATATATTTATTCTCATTTATTAATCATTTGTGGTTCCCTTGTGAGAAACATCCAATGTATCCCAAATTTCATAAGAAGCTTTACAGGTACATATTATATATAATTATTCATCTCCTAGATAACATTTCAATGCATTCATTACTTTATAGTTATTGTTATATGTAGCTTTATTCATCTGACACCATGTGTCCCTATTAGTAAGAGGAAATGCATGTTGTTCTTCAATTGTGTCCCAGATTTCAGGACCCATTCTCTCTAGATAAATTTTCATTTTTTATTTCCATAGAGCATTGTTATTGCCATTAAATAAAGGAGGCCTGTTATTACCAGCACCCACAATTCTGTTATCAATTTTTAATAAAAATTTAATGAACTGAAACTTTAGATATGCCAGAAATTTTAAGATCATTAAGATATAACTAAAATCACAGTAGGAAATAATGTGACAACATGCACAACAGTTCCGATAGTCGCAATAAAAATTTAATCCTTTGATACCAAATGTTTGTGGGAGTTGAATATCAAGAAGGGTGAATTCGGTTCCTACTTAAATTTTCTGTTAAAAAGACTGTGATAAAAATCCCCCAATTTTGAAATAGCCCAGTTAATTAAGGTAGTAGAGATATAAATGTTTATATGGTCAAAAATTTTCTCAAAGAGTGTTTAGTACTCAGTTGAATTAGTGTAAAACAATTCTTCAACTTTTTAAACATGTTTACTGAACTAAACACATACACACACAAACCTGAACTAGATATCATAGTCAATGCAAAACAGTTTTCTGTTTTAGAAATTATAAGCTGTGGAAAATAGACAAAACAATGTATTAAAAAATATAGTACACATATAGAGTTAAACAAGAGGTTCATACTCAAGCGTAGAATTAATCCTCTCCACATGGTGATCACCATCCACAAAACATTTATATAAATGATAAGCATGATACACAACATGTATCAGTATTTACAACAGTTTTCAAAATCTGTCTAGGGTTCACACCCTCTACCATGGTTCTTTGTGGGAAAAACAAACAATACTAACCACACATGGTCTCTTCCATAGTTATACATGGGAGATAAGGTGTAAGTGAGGTTTGATGTGATTATTTTTAGTATCCTTCGGTTCAAACACAATTGATAGTGTGTGTAACAGACACACACATACACATCTCAGAAATGTAAACATAAAATAACACCCTAGAGTTTATATTATAAAATTGATTTTAGAAAGCTCTATGCATTTTACGTTCTTCTCTTTACCCCTCGGGGTGATAAATTTTTTGCTCGAGTATTTCTCTAGAAGTTTTCCTCAAAACAGAGAGTCACAACTCTAGGTTCTAGCTTTCATGAACTAAGTGTTCTACTTTTTGTGTTGATAAAAGTTGATGAACCATATAAGGTACCCTAGAAATTGTTCCCCCTAAATGATCTTCATGAGGTTCTTGGGTACACAGTGTAAGTGATTGATGTTTCTTCCTTTTTCTCTTAGATCCAGGGATTAATCCCTTTCTCATGCATTCCTTTGTCTTTAAACACATCACAGACACTTCTCACACTTCTTGGTTTCTTCCTCCGTTGTCTCTTTTATATTTTAGATTCGACAATATGAAAAATTAAACCAAGTGTGGTCCTCCTCGTACATCATTATACCCCCAAATATGGTCTCTTGATATGTCTACAATCTGAATTAATTAATGTAATAAACATTAAATTTACCAAATATGACCGTTAGAATAATCTTATGAATTTGAAAAAGTATGGAGTAGAAGAGTGGGTATTGGTAGGCTGGTAATGGTAGCCTTCAGCGGTAGCCTTTTCAATGGTAGCCTTCCGCGGTAACCTTCTATCAGTAACCTTTCTTTGGTGACCTTTCGTCAGTGACCATTCTGCATAGACCGTCATGGGTGACCTTTATCAGTGAAATTTCATCAGTGACTTTCATTGATGACATTCATCAGTGACCTTTCCTCAGTTACCTTCGTCGGTGACCTTTCATCGGTAACCTTATATCGGTGACCTTCTATCAGTGACCTTTCTATCAGTGACCTTTCTATGGGTGACCTTTCTATTGGTGAAATTTTATCAGTTTCCTTCTTACAAAAATAAATTTTTCACTATAAGCTTAAACAAGAGAGTAGTGATATTAAAGAAATATATATATCACTTCATAGAATCTAAGAATATTAATGACACACCATTAGGATAATAATATAAACATGATTATCATGTAAATGAAATATGATTTGGGGTTCTCAAAATTGGTGAGTCCAACATATTTATTATTATATTATTACACTAGATTAATTTGGGTTTGATTTTTAAAATTTAACTCAACAAAACTCTTTATTTTTAAAACGTTTATTACTTTTTAAAAAAAAAATAAAAATCTATATTTTTTTCGTGAGTGATCATGATGATGAGATTATTTTTATTTATTTAAAAATATATTATATAGATAATGGAGTTACTAATTCTTTTTCATCCTAGTGGAAACTATATAAAAATATTATAGTTTAATGACAAAATAGACCCCTTTGATACATTACCCATAACTTGTTATAAGGATAAAATATAGATAAATATTTTTTATTATAGATTTTATTATTATTTTCTATACTAAAAATCCCCATTTTCATTTCCAATTTTTGAATAAAAATAAATACGAGTAGTGGAAGAGATTGAATCTAAAAAAATTATTAATTCAGAGTATTCAGAATCAAAGTGTTAACATTAAATGATAATAATGGTATTTATAAATTTTATCTGAAGGGTGCTGAAATAGTATTTATTAAATATTCCATAACCAGTAATCATTATTTAATTTTTAAAAACTAAAACAAATATCACCATAGAGATGGTATAGGTCATTTAAAATGAGATATATCCTTATTTGATTTAAAAACATTTAGATGATAAGATTCTGATAAGTGGTTTTGAATGTTCTTAAACTATTTAATTAGAATTTAATCCATTATCACTAGTAATTAATTATCTAGAAGATATTGTATCATACCATTCACATTAATAATTCAAATTATAAAATTATATTTAGATGATAGTAAATGAATAAAATTTCACTTATACCTAGTGTCCAAATGATCATATGGAATCATCTAATTAAAAGTATCATTAATGGTTCAAGTTATCCACTCACAACTAGAAGTTATCTAATAAATGAATGTGATCATATTTCATTATTATCTTATTTTAAAACTAATATGAAAATTGATTCCTTAATTCTTGAGATTTTTATAGGTTTAAGGAAATAAGATCTTAATCAGTCTGATAGGAAATAGTTTAGAATTTAGTTAAACAACCAAATGATCATTAGGTTTTAAGAATAAAATTAGTATTTTCAAAAAATCATAATAAATTTTTAATAATCAATAAAAATAAGTCCCGACTATTTAAAAAGGATAATATTTAAGAAGAAGGAATGGATTATGTAGTGACTTTACCTCTGATAGAAAGACTCAAATCTATCAATATCATATTAGACTTCAAAGAATATATGAACTTTATTCAATTCAAAATAGATGTTAAAAGTGATTTCATTGAAATATTTCTTAAACAAGAGGTTTATGTTAATAAAAATCTTATTTTGGAAGATGTAAATTTTCTACGACATTCCATTAAAATATTAGATCTCTCTATAAACTTGAACGTGCTCTAAGATCTAATTATGATTGATTATATGGATTTTTACTTCAAAATGACATTGTTAATGGAATATGAGATCAAAATATCAATATTTTTTTTAAAGTAAAATAATATTACAAAAATATAGTTTAGTGACATTATCATTGGTTAAACATAAAAACAACACATAGATCTTTTTTTGGAACTTATTAAAATTGAGTTCAAGATTATTATTATCTCTGAAATTTATAACTTCCTTGGTTTTTAAATAACCCTTTGGTAAAAAGGAATATTCATTAATCAGATTAAGTATATTGGATATTTTCCTCTATTTTTTTCATTTTGACAAGGCATTGATTATTAATACTCTGGTTAGAATATCATTTAACCATGAATTTAAGGAAACAGGGACAATTATATATTATAATTTTATTAGAGCAATGATAACAATTCTATATTACATAATAGATTATAAAACATACATTATAATCTCATTAGGAATATGTGTAATTATATAAAAAATATAATGTAAAACTATAATATGGTATATAGGAGGGTCTTTCACTACTATAATGTCACCAAGTAACTTGGGATATTTTATTCATCCAAAATTGTGTTTATTATTAACTGTTTATTATATATTGGCTTCATAATGTTTATATTGGATTAGAAGAGAATGTTTGAAACATACCACTTCCTTAGTGAAGCATTCATATCATTTTCAAAAAAAACAAAACATCATTTCACTCTCCACAATTGAAGTTGAATATTTTTAGCTAGATGTTTTTTTTGGAAAAATGTGTTGGATGCCACACACACTCCTGAATTTTTGAATGAGAATTACTGAAAGACAAATCGTTTTGATAGAAAAATATATATTTCCTTATCTAGTAACCTTGAAAATAATTCATAATTATATCACATAGACACAACATAACACTTCCTCTAGGATTAAATAATAAAATTAGACATTATTCATAAGTATTTTTAGAACATAGGACCATCTTACTGATATTTTCAGCACACTGTTAAATTATATAATATATGAATATTTTTAAATAATGGTAATTAATGATTTAAATTAAGTGATTATTTCTCCACTCATTTATATACTATCTCCTACCATTGAAATACTCCTATAGAAAGGGGGTGAATTTCATGATACCAACCATGATAAATTTTATATATGATTAGAAATTATAATATATTCATACAAATCTTTTAGAACTATATGTAAGTTATTTAATGTTATTAATTAAACATAAATGTATTTATATTTTAATTGTATATTGTAATCTATATTTTTTATGTAAATTACCCAGAGTATTTTACATTTTACGTTTCTATCTTATAATCATCTGTAATTTTAAACATTATAATGGATAAAAAATATTCATGGTTTCGTTGTAAATTATTTACATATTTATTTTATAGAAATGTTATAATTGATTTAAATTTATATATCTCTATTTTTTTAAATTCTATCTAATATTAATCAGTCAGTGCTTATGTCATAAAAAAATATTATTATTAATATATAACATCATTTTATCTTCTAGACATGAAGGAATAACCATTGGTTTGAATGTTTTTTTATAAGATGAATAAAAATACACCGATATAAACAAAAAATTGAACATAAATAGGAAATATATATTCAATGGATATTATAAATATAGTAAGATCCATTGGATAAAATGGAATGAAATTTGAAATTTGTTTCCCTTTATCTATTTTCCCTTTTGACGATACTAAATATGAGGAAGTTAAAAAAAATATCTTCATTATAAGATATACGGTATTTAATTTTTTTCTGAAAAAAAAAGTATTAATAATAGTAGTTTTGTAAAAACCATATTGGGGGAATCATATATGAGGATAATAAGATGGAGAAACATATTTTCTATGTTTAACTTCTGGTGTAATACCCTATGGTTCAGAAACACTCAAAAAAGTTGTTGGGACTGAAAGTTATATGTAATTATCTTCCATTCTCTAATTTACTTAAATATTTTAATTTATACCATTTTTAAAAATGGACATCATTCGAAATTTGTGAGATGGTTTTAAGAAGATTATTTCTATTTTTTATTATGCTTATAATTTAAAAAACATGTGAAATTATGGAGGATATTTTTTGATATCATTTTTATAAATTTTTTTATGAATTACAATAAAACACTTTATTAATTATTCTAAATAAATGTCTTGTTAGGTCTTGGGTTTTGTAAACCTATCTTCTGATTATTAATTTAGTTAAAAATATAAATACCATATAAATTCCATAATGGTTGAGGAATATTATTGATCATTATAATAGAACAAGTTTACACTAAATGAAATATAGAAATTCTTCTTCTGAAGATGTTAAAATAAAACTTGAATATCTAAGTGGATTTTTTGACACTAAATAGTATAAATAGAGGCATGTTACTTTTATTAATGAAAAATGGATTCAATATACAAAGAGTCCATATGATCATTTTCAGGGTAATATCAAGCCATTTTCTAGATTTCTTATGACTATATTTTCTTTCAATGGGTTTTTTAATATCTTATTCTTTTGTAATGATCATTTTAAAATATCTATGATATCCATTTTAATCATTATACACGAGATATTTTCTGACAAAGGTGGTTCTATGGATTAAAAACCATATTTTTTTATATTTTAGAATCCTAAGGACCTAGGGGAGGAATATACTACATCTAATATATATTAATGAATTCCTAGTGTGTACATGTTGTAATTAAAGTATACTTAAAAGGATAACATGATTTGATATAACTATTAGTGGTCAAATTATCAGAATATTCCTATTTTATAACATGATACCACTATTGGTTTTCAGTCACTGATGATCAATTTTTAGTTATCATTCAGCTCGTGGATACACTATATTGATTAACCACATTAATTGGTTTAAATTTCATGAAATCAAATGTATTGAAATTTTTTTGTAATAATATCATTTTATGAGTTATTTTATTTCCATTTGATAATCTATTAATTATTGTTTAATTATTCTGTGATTAATTTTATTTAATGTACATTTTATATTTACCATTGTCAGGTTTCCCCTTCCAAGAGTTCAATTACACTATTATATTACACTAAAAATTGATTTTAATGTAACTTATAACTTCTTATAAATAGGCTATTTTAGTTTTTATAAAAAAAATCATGTTTTTATGACAAAATACAGTCTATCTTGTTGTTGAAATTACATTCTGTCATAATAAACAAAATTTTAATAATCATATACAAATTGATTAATTTATAAACTTGAAACATAACATATCTATTTCAATGTGTAGTTGAATATTTTTATTTTGATTATGATGATGTTTTCATGAGAGGTGTTCATGGGTTTACTAACCTTTCGAGTTATTAAAAATAAAATTTATCTCATACCTGATGCATCTCTTTTAACTCATCTTACTTATCAAAAAACTCTAAAAGAAGAAAATGGTAACAAATTGAAATTATAACAGTTTGAATAGATAGTATATAAAGAACAAATGGGCCCTATGTATTAACTAGTATTGATACTTCCAATAAATGACTAAACAATTATATTGTGTGTGAATTACATATCTATGAATAATAAAATGATCTCAGATTTTCACCATATCATTGTATTAAATAATATACCATATGAGATAAATTTTTAGATAAATTTCTCTAAAATATATTTCACAATTTTTTATCACCATATAAGAATAAAAGAAGGAGATTTATGGAAAAATTATTTCAAAATAAATAATGGCTTTTATAAAAATATATTTATTTATGTTCATCTCACCAATGCTTCAAGTATATTCAAAAGATTGATGAATCATCTATTTCATCTAAACATAAAAAATTTATATTTTTCTATGATAAAATATATTGTTTTTAATATTACCGATTATATAGATCATTTAATAAAATATTATGACATTTTTAGCAAAAAAGTTGATTTTTAAATATTAAAGAGTGTGATTTTTTTAAGGATAATAATTTTTCATTTATTTTATTGTATGCTTAGTGAGATTTAAGTGTATTGTGAAAAAATTATTTTTGTCAATGTGTGATCAACACCAACCTCAATTAATCATGCAATGCATATTCATAGGCTAGCTTGTTTTACATGTAATTTTTAATGTAATTTAGAATATTATTTTCTCAATTCAATGGGTTCATTAAGTATAATTTTATATTAAATAATTTGATAACAAAAGAGAATAATTCTTATTACCTTAATGTGATACTCACACATCCTCTTTTTGAATAACCTTCAGACATTGACAAGTCCTTTGAAATTAAATATGATGTGACTATAACTAGCATGAGTAGATTACTCGTGCAAGATAGTATGATTTTTTTAGTGAGAAGTTATATAGATGAAATCTAAATTATTTCATATTTTATAAGTAATTGTATGAATTATTTAGAGTATTAGAAACATGGAAGCACTAACATGGGACAAAAAATCACATTTTTTATCACGAAGTTCTCACATATATTACGATCCAACATTAATTAAATTGGAAGATCTCTAGGTTGATGGAATTCTTTGTGAAAACATCATATGTAATTAACCATAAAAAAGTATATGGAATGATTTATTATTGAATCATTTTTATGTAGATATTATATTTTATACCCGAAGGATTTAAAACGCCTTAATTTTAATATTTTTGAGGAATTATATTACAATGGTAATTTTTTTAAAAATATTTTAGTCTTTTGAAATCAAAATATAGTAGTTAAATGTGTAATTTATATGATGGATTATTATTAAGTATTTATAATTTTTATATCCCCAGTTACATTGTTCATTTAATATTATTAAAAGAGTCACATATTAATTCAATAGTATAAGTTGTTTTTTTATATTAAACATTAATTTTCATATGTTAATGGGACCTTTGGACAATGACATGTTAGGATGTTCATAAATTTATAGGAATGTTATGTAAAAGAAAATCTTAACACATACCACTCTGATTACATATTCCCATTTCAATTATCAATGCCCCATGGGAGATTATATTTATAAACATAGATTATGGATTACCATGGTCCATGGGAGATATATTCCATCATTATTTATAGTGGATAACTTTAAAAAAAGTTTATTTTTCCTTAATAGAAATCTGTTCAGTCCACTAATATGAAAACATTATTTTTTTAGAACGTTTTGAGTGTATATAGGATACTAGAGATCATTATTTTAGATTAATATATTTAATTTCGTAATTTTATTTACAAAATTATTGATATCATGTTTATAAAAAGGTATTTATTCATAACTACAATTCACACAAAACTGATTGCTAATAAAAGTGGTGAATTTAACACTATCCTCAGTACTGTAAGGTATCAAAAAAAAATCATAAAAATTATGAGGATTTTATATAATAATTGTATTTAATTTATAAAAGTTCCAACAAATATATTTTATATTGATCACATTTTATAGTTTTTTGTGAATTTAACCATCTTACACATAATGATTTAGTTCTGTTATTATTAAAAAAATGGTATAACTTGGATTTGAATATAAAAGGTAAATTTCATAGGAACATTAATGATATATAATAGAATTATATTTGTTGAATGATCCAAAAACATTGATCACAAAAAAAATGGTGAAGTGGAAGTGTCACTCAAGCCTGATGACTCTGTATGGATTCACAAGTGAAAGGATAAATTTCCCAACAAACCAAAGACAAATTTCATTCTATTAGTAGATCTAAAATTAAAAGTTCACTTAAAAATAAACAACCAAACATATATGATTTTACTCCCATATGAATATAATGTTAGTTTTCTGTTCAATATTTCTTATATTTCTATGCATTATGGTGTGAAAGATTAAGAGTACATGATATCTCCTTTTCAAGAGAGGGGAATTATATGAACAAATTAAAATGTTCTATACTATATTTACATGGAGAAGTGTTGTGTTTGTGAGGTCCAATGATGAATGGGATTTTAATGTAGTTGTAAGATAAAATAAAATATCATATTTCTAAATTAACGTATTATTACATATCACCTTTTACAGACAACTAAATTGGACCCATAAAATCACTTATTCAATCTCAAATGGGACATCTAATGTCCATGACATATGGGTTAATGAATTTAGAATATGATACAATTTTTGTTTCTCCAAATTCATCCTTGGGGATAACAATCTGATTTCAATTATTTTTCATGTGCATTAGATTAATAATTTTGAGGTATCAGATTATGGAAGTGTCAGTATAGATGTGAATTATACAAGATGACAAAATATATTATTTTTTTAAGAAAATACATTCTATATATCATTAAGAAAATAAATAATGGTTTTTTTTATTCCTCAAGGTTAATGAATTCATCGTAATGGAGTCACAATGGTTTTTAGGTGAGGTTTTGTGGAGTTATTATCACTTAATGTTTAATAATTAAATATTTATTTATGAATCAAAATCATGTTTTATAAAAATTATATTATTTTATATCATTTTAAATAATTATAAAATTTGGGGTTTCATATTTTTTTAAATGAGAGTATTATTTCCTTGTTTTCTTTATGATTGTGAAAAACATCATCGTTTAAATAAGGGGTCACGGTTCCATGAAATGATTTGATATGGGATTTTAGGAAACTATATTATAGTATCTAGTAATTTTCATTATATTGGGTAACCTAGGGATTAAATAATGATTTGTTAAAATTAATTATTAAAGGGGGTGGTTTGAATGTTGGTGTTTTAAAATCATCATTAATATTCTACAAAAATTACATAGTTCTTAAACTACATAATGATTATTTATAACAATGTATAAAACATAAAATTCAAAGAGACTAACATATAATTATTTTTTCTATATTCTTTGGTTACTTAGATCATAGAGGGTGTCTCGTTATTGTGTTTTAGTTTTATTTGGTAGATAATTGAGTTTTTTTTCTTGTAGGGCTAAATAAATGAATGTAAATATACCCCATATATGATTTCTTATACCTTTCTTATGTCAATTAATTTTATTATATATTCTGACATTGTTTAACATATTATTTTAATATAGGATTGATATAAAATATATAAAATAAAATTTCATTGGGTTTTTACCATGATAAGATCGGATCCCGGAATCTATAATCACATTCTATAATGATATATTAATGTAATTGATGATAAATTTTCTTTTACGCATGTTATATAAATTTTTAGCTATTTAATAATTGATGATTGTAAATTTCTATGATTCTAGGATTAAATAATGATAAATATTAATTATGGAATATGAAAAAATATATAATTTAGAATTGATATGTAATAATTAGAAAGTTTGAATATAGTAACTATGGAAAATAAAATGTATGTAAAAGTCATAAGAGGAATTTATGGTGATGATGGGTCAAAAACTGATTATTTTCATGTTATGTTATTATATATCATAAAGACACGTAAAATACAATTTCTAATATTAGTGATTGTTCTGATCCATAATAGTCCTCACAAATAAATTTATAATTATATAATCGTTATATAGATATAGTAAAGTGGTGATTCTTTATTAGTTACCATGGGTTGTTTATTTTTTAGGTTATAGTTAATGCCCTTGGGATACCTTGATATAGTGTAAAAAATAGGATTGGGGTTTTTTGGTCATTATAGTTTTTTAATAATGGTTTTCATGAAGATTGTGGTTATGTGCATCTTTGTGTAATTATTTGATATGTTATAGGTGATGCATTTTAGATGGGATAACACTTATCCAAATATTGTGGAAAACATAATTCAATGCCTAATGTGGCTCATTATAATTTTATTCATAAGGTAATGGATAAATAAATTAAGGGTGATATAAATTTTCACTATAAGTCAATATATTTCTACCCCCTTACACTTTATCTTGATATTTATCACAAAGATATATACAACGGGATCCTTACTCCATGTATATCAATAGATTATGTAGTTCTCATGTGGATTGGAAAGTATTCACTCTCCCTTAAAGTATTCTAGAACCTTGGGTTAAAGAGAATGTGAGTGAGAGTGTATGAGATTATTATATGATTTTAATCACACAGACTATCTCATTTCATTAGCCTATTCATATAGTTATTGATGAAAATTTTCATTACCCTAAAATTTTCAAAATTAAGACTCATGTAATTTTTCATAGTGGACATAAAATAATTATGATAACATAATGTCAAAGAATATGGTTGAACGATGAATTTCCTTGTCAATCATAACTTTTCAAGCACTACACCACAATGTAGTGATATTCACCATTCTGTGTTCTATCCTAACATAGGTTATGATGTGGTTTAGGACACCATGTCATGATCATTACATTAGTGAACATTTATATAAATCTCAAACTTCCACTAAATACTTATATGTTGTATATGGTACCATAAAACCAACAACATTATACTTTTGATTACATATATATTTATTTTTATGAATATTAAATAAATATATCACTATATGAAGATTTTTATTATATATAATATTAAATTTCATAATTTCCTTACAGTAATTTTCACTTAAAAAATGTATATAAGATACATGCTATGGTAAGAACATAATGTATTATGGAATTATTCTAAAATATATATTCATTTCCAAGATGAAATCTATCTGATAGGATAAACATTATTTTTTTGATCTGGTGTAGAGTGATATAAGTACATTGTACTTCTCCTCAAAGAGTTTTCTCATATTAATGTTCAATAGATTAAATTATGATAACAGACATGCTAATATGAATTCAACAAGTTATTGGTGTTTTGGGATATTCCAATATGAAAATGGTTGTATTGGTCCTTATAATTGTGATTATTTTTAATTCATATCAATATTCATGAAATTAAATGTATTTTTGAAAATGGATATTCTATATTTTTTGATGAATTATGATATGGTAGATACATTATAAAGGATATGGAATTAATGAATAATTCATGAATTCTATTTCACTGTTGAGTTGAATAGAAGTTGGCATATTGGGCCCTTTAATTGAAATTGAATTGTCTACATATTTATATGGCCATGAAAATTTATCGATGAGATTATTATAATAAATCAAAGAAATCTAGATTAGGAATATAAGTTTATGGAAAGAGAATAGAACCTACTTAATGAGATATCATGATAAAGGGATGTTATTACACCAGTTAGAATTTATAATAGGAATGTCATTATAAAAGCAACTATTTTATCTATGGTTACCTTTATATTTTTATTCTAATCTTGTAATTTAGGTCAGTTAGTGTAATCCAAATAAGAAAGATTCTTTGAGGGTATCATAATATGTGTTTATTAGAGTATTGTAAAAAAAATATTATAATTTAATAAAATGAATAAATATTATTTTTTTGACTCAGGACTAATATTTTTTTAGGTTAGGATGATCAAAATGATACCATCACTAGTTATTCTAGTTTGGAATATATAAATGTGAGTGGTATATATTAAATAAATATTATTTTAAAAATTTACCAAATATAAAATGTTTATTTATGTTTTTATATTAACATGATAATATATTATTATGTATTTATTGAAATAAATATTATATAGTTATCTATACATTAAATTAAAATTCATTCATTATTTTAATAGATATAAAATATATTTCCTTGTTGAATGAATAATATTGATTATATATGATTTATTAAATGTGAGGAAGATTGGAATCCTAGATTAAGGGTCTAGATCAATTTTTGTCTATATTCCGGAGTTTGAAGCATATCAATGGAATTATATTACTATTATCAGTTATTATTATTATTATTATTATTATTATTAGATGTGATTATTACTTAGGATATGTGTTATAACAAATTCTTAACCATATGTATATAATTGCAATTTTATCCTGTTTTCATTTTTGTGTAGTTGGGCATAACATCCTCTCTACAACGAATTTATTCTGTACTTACTCAATAGTTATCTCAAAAAATGAGATGATTGTAATCCCTTATAACACCCTGAACCTCATTTACTATGTAATTTTATCTATTTAATTGTTTTTTAACTTCCTCTCTAGTTTCAAATTGATTAGGATTGATATTTTTAAAAAACATTATTTTCATCACAAACACAATGTCGGAGCATGGTAAAAATAAATTGTGTAGAAGTAATGTATATGGGTTGATACTTTACCTGAAAGATTTTATATTTTTAGAGAATAAATTACCAATCCTTTTGGAACAAACCAAATGAGTTCCCATCTGATCCCTATGGGAGTAACATAGTTTGAGCCAAATTTCACAAACCATACCCCTGGCCTTTGAAGCCTCCCCAAAATGTCAAAAATATTCATTTTTTTCATTTTTTTCTCCTTATTTTATACCACAAATCGAAACTACCCTCTTCCATTTTGGGTTAGTGACCCCCATGACCTCACTCTCTTGATTAATCTTCTTCCATTTGTAGATTTATGTCGGTTCTACATGTCTCGAAACTGATTCTCCAATGTAATGTCACTTTCTACACTCTTTCTTATTCCTTCTTATTTATTATTATTATTTTTCTTAACAAATTGTTGCGTATTATCTAATATGAAACCTAAGGTGATTTCATTCAATTTTTCCTTGTATTTATTCTTAGAATTATTTTGTGGATATCCTTTCAGGATGTGTTCATCCCATGTTGGATGTCACAAACTGTTCACAACATATTTTAAGTAAGTAACCTTGGGTTTAAAGAATTATAACATAGAATATTTCAAAAAATAATCTTTAAACATTTGTTTTCAGTTCCTAAATAAATAATTTTATTTATCATTTACCATTTAATTAAATGAAAAAGAATAATCACTTTATTTCCATTGATGCATAAAAATTTATGATCAAAACATAGAGATTTATTTTTTCTAAAAAATATACATGAAAATCGCATGTTTGATGAATTTACTAATTATACTTAATCAATATTTTTTTGTGTTAAGAGTTTTTTTAGTCTCTAATTATATTTTTAATTTTCTCTTTTAAAATCTGAGGGTGTTCTTCGTATTTCAATAGGAGCATTTGGAACTAGTAGGATGTTGAGGACCATTAAAAAAACCATGAAATTGGTTTTGAGAATAATTTCATAACATATAATTTCAAAATAATTAAATGTTGTATTTTGGCCTCTTTTGAGTGAGCTTCTAAAAATAAAATGGTCTTGATTTAGGAAACATTTGAACTTCAAAAAAATTGAAGGGGGACCTACTCTGTAGGTCTCCGATAATAAAAAAATTAATTAAAAAAGGGATTTGGGGGTTGAGACCCCCACCCCCAGTGTTTCCTCCTAACTTGGCATGCGGTGGCCCCAAAAATGTTCCAAATCCTTCCTACTACAAATGTAACAGGGCCAAGAAAAAACAAGGCCACCCACTACCTCAACCTCTCTGTGAGACCCCGCGCCTTTGCCCTGGTGTGCCAGCTCCGCCCTCGTGCCACCATGTCTGGTGGTCTCCTCCCTCAGTCTTGAATTCCCCTACAACATCTTGGAAGGCAACCATATTGGATAACACCCAGTATGACACACTTCCCTCAGTACTACACGCCGCCCTTCAAGCTCCACCCTCACCACCGACTCGGACCCGCGGGTTGCCCTCGCCCCACCTTCTCCACTTTCTCCTGCCACCCCACACCCTATCTCGGTGACCACTAGTTCCAGTCCGATGCTCCGATATTGGGACCTCACTGAGTCCCTGCTTTTTTTACCAGGTGCAGCTGTCATCCGATCAAAGTGACCTCACCGGCACCCACACTGGTTGAACGCTCGCCCATCACCCGAGACCGCTGCACCAGCCACCGTATCCACAGTGAACACCTACGTTGGTGGCCATGACCGCCACTCCTGGACATCCACCTCAGGAGACACCAGCTAAAACCCCCTGACGGTGGGTTCAAGTATAGCTGTCACACCTAGCATGCCTCAGCCAATGGGTTCTCACCAATATCGGCTAGCCCACCTCCTTCTAGCCATCGCCTGATCCTCCTAGCGGGAAGGTAAATGGATATGCCCCGAAAAAGGTCTAGGTGGGTCTTCCCATATCATATTGGGCTTTGCAGACCGGCCCAGTCCAGTAAGCCTCTACACGGGGTCGGTACCGTCCAAACTAGGATTGTGCAGGTTCGCCCTAACCGACACAGGCCCATCCCTAATGTTTTATCAGGAAAGATTATTTAATTTAATAAAAATTAATTAAAATTATTAATTTAATTTTAGTAGAGAATTAAATTAAAAAAATATTAATTTTTTTGTTATTAAAATTTCATGAGGCCTAAATTAATTTAATTTGTTGAATAATTAAATTAATTAATAAATGTATTTTTAGTTTTAATATTAAATTAATTAATTGGGACCAAATGTACTTATTGAATTATCAATTAGAGTGAAATTTTTAATTCCATTAAGTGACCTCTAATTTATTTAATGCACATTTATTTATTATTCTGCATTTAGTTTATATAAGTGAGTTAATGCATATACTGATCATGAGCTGGAGACCGAAAAATGCATGTCTTGTGCTTGTTTTTTTATTTTATTTAATTACTTATTTAGTTCAATGGTTTTCTAAGAACTGCGTTAATAAAAGGCAATCTGTGTGTTATCTCAGAGTTGTTATATGTAGAATGGATTGCACGTCCATTCTTAGAGTAATATATTTATACCTTGATATCTCATCACCTATGTGCTAGTATTGTTGTATAATGATGATATCACCAGTGACATTGTTATTTCCAAGTCATGGAAACACACCACATAGGATTTGGATGCATTGGATGGGCATATTCTGCAATTTGAGTTGCATGCCACACAATATAAGGTACTTACCCCTAGGGTTTTAGTTTTTCCATTATTCACTCAATGAATCAACCAATAATACTGAATTATGATATGGTCTTCATTTTTTCATGTTTTATTGTTTTTTAATGTGTTTTTAAGGACCGTGATCACATCAAATAATAATAAACAAGCATGCAAGATAAAATGAACATGTGAAGTGATGAAATTTTTATTTCTTTCATGGTCAGTTGGGAGTGCGATCACATAGTACGTGTTTATAAAAATAGAAAATGATTTCATTCTTCAAATTAGAATTAATAAAACCCTTAATTATTTATTAAGTAATAACATCCTCCCACCATTTAAATTTGGAAAAAACCGACTGTTTGAGGTGTTGGTCATCCCATTGTTGTGGGTGCCTCTTACTACCAGGGAGTCCTTATAAGAATTATGGGTCGATTGAACATAAGTACTATTAAAAATTATCCATATCTAACTTGGTATTATTTTAGATTCATGCATTGATTAAATCATGTTTTGATTTCAGTTGGTGGGAATTCACTCAACAGATCAAGGAACCGAAAGTTAAAGCATCCGGCTTTCCAAAATCGCACCTCAAACCCTATATGTAGTGGCGTAGCCATAGCATGTAGACTACGAGGGGTGGTTCTGGGATCCTTTCCAATAGAATACACCAGTGATAATGTATTCTAATTCTAGAATAAAGTGTTTTTAGAACCTGATAAAATATTGGGAGAGGTTAATGGATTTAAGTAATTAATCAAAATATCTTAACTAGTAATCATGAAAAAAGTAAAAATCTACTAAAAATTATTTTAGTAGTTAAATGGAACATTATACCACAAGTTTAAAACTACGATATTATATTAGACAATGTAAATTCCCACACCGAAATGAGTATCCATGAATAATATGGGCTCTTGCGCATAATATTACATATAAGAAACTCATGGTTACATTGTTCCCAACACTTTTAAACTACCTCAAGAAGCGAGGGTGTAATTGATTACAATAGACTAATGTATAAAGTATACGATAGTTATATCATTATGCTTTCATCAACTTCCGGTGTCAATTGTAGCTTCTACATGAGATCACGGATGATAAAACATAAAGTCTCATCTCAAAGATATTTTCAAGGAGAAATCGAAGCATTAATATGAATAAGGCGATGGTTACACTGGAATGTGTAAATTTAATGATGGATCATGAACTATAAATGGATCCTTTTATCATTTCATTTTCACCCCTTTATTTTGTTTTGTTTTAAGTTACAAAATGAACAGTTATTGAATAAATGCTTCATTACCAATTTAGGTAAGCTGCGCCAAGATAATAACTATATCAAAGATAATTTCATATTTAATTGTTATAGAAAAAAAATTAAAAGACGGTGCAAAAAAATCCAAAAGGAAAGTAACTCTAATGGAACATTTTTAACATCCTTCAATGAATGAGTTATTAACAAAGGTTTTTTCATTTAATATAACAAAACCAAACAATGGATGTTTAAAATTAAGAAGCTGAATTAATGAAGCAAGTTACCAACTTATCCATAGAAAATATTCATCAATTGTAACGTTTTAGTTTTACTACTTGTGTATTAAATACAATATAATGGTGAAATATATATATTCTAATACGATAAACAAGAAAGTATATTAACCTTACTAGAATTCAGGTGTATTCTCCAAGTGGCTATGAAATGATGTTACCTAGTTGAGTGATAAAAAGTACCTGACTTATTAATTTCTAAGTTAATGATTCATGTGAACTATTATTGAGTATAATCGCAAACATTAATCTCATGTGTCCTTGGATGCCTGGAGACATTCAATCTGGTTCTGGAATGAATGTTGTTTTTGTTATTTAATTCTCAATCACTAGTTCAATAATACATGAATTAAAGTCAATGGGTTATGAATATAAATGTAAGATGTATACCCAATTAGGGAACGATAATTCTTTGTTAAGAAATAGTAAAAGTAGAAGTCAAATATTTACCATATAGGGTATTTATGCTTGGTACAACTAAATATTTTTGGTATTATAGACGTCTTTAATTTGGAGAAAGGAAGCATTAAAATAAAGGTATGTCACAAATCTTTTGGAAATAGTTCAACAAGTGAATGTGAACTATTACAGAATAATATAGAGGTATATATACTTCATTTGATTCTATAAAGTAATTATGGAATTTTAAAATGATATGAGTTCATGGTTAGAAGAAATGATTTGCTTCGAGCGAGCATGCTGAATAATAATTTGAATGTGAAATCATCGATCATGATAATGTAGCTTGAAGTAATTTCTAAATGCACATTACATTATCCACATCCCAACATTGATGTTAATGGGGATAATCGATGATGAAGTCTTACATGATAACATTGACCAAAAATGAATTGTGGGGAAAAATTTAAATGGATGTTATAAACATCAGAGTCATGATGTAAAGAGTATCAATATCGAAACTTTGTGAAATTCCATTATATTTCATGATGGGATTCATAAATAATTGTGTAATCCCATAACTATATATAAACTATAATGAAAAATGAATCTCATACAATTCATAGTATTATGTGAATCCATTATGTCATAATGAAATGTGTTTGGATGAAAATAGTTTCTTCAGATACATACACACATTCATCAAGATAAACACATTGTGCATCTAATAAATTATCCAAACAATTTCATAGTATATTATGTAAATCCCTAAAATAGAAAATTTATAGTCAAGTGATAGACTACATTCTATAATAGGGCCCACATATCTACTTGAGATAGTGGGAGAAAGATTGACTTGGGTTTAGTAAATGCACTATATGCACAAATGGTTGGCATAAGAACTAGTTCCACAATAACATGTGGAACATAGTATATTCTAGATATACATTATGTGTAGAAGGATAAAACCATGTTGATGGAGTTTATATTCACCTCATTAGGTGATCTATTATTTAATGTGAATATAATTTCCTATATGTAACCAGTATATAGAAAATACATTAGATTATCATGACTAATTAAAATTTAATAATGGATTCTATGTATCAAAGTGAAAGGGTATTATTATTTTGAATATAGTAGTGGGTATTAAAGGGAGTTGGTTCATGGATGTTATATCTATGGAACAAATAAGGCTCAATTTGTTTGACCAAGTCGTTATTCCGTAATCGGTTCGAATATTTATTTTCACAACTAATTTAATTGATCATATTATTTACCATTTGATTTCATTACCACCAATAGTTGATGGTGTCTATATGATGCAACCAGAAAGGGACGATCACATCACTAAATACATATATAGGATGAAAGTTACTGAATTCTAGTTATGGATTGAAGTGACCATCATGATCATAGAAAATTATTTTAGAATGAATGAATGTCATCTGTTTACAAAGGTTATTGTGAGCGCCAATATTTTCTATAGAAAAATTTGTTCGACAACATATGTAAAACTTCTGGCCTCCAAGTTATCTAAGACCAAAGTGAAATTTATTATCCAATGATTGAATCAAAGTACCAACCTATGTTCTAGGGAACATGATCTACTAAGGTAGATCTATATGTTCCTTGGTCATATTCAATCGTACATATAGTGACATTGTATTGAAAAATACAAGTTGGAAGAATTCAAGAGATGAATTTTTTCCTATGTCACATGGAATAAACTCTTTCAGTTGACATATATATGACATGGGATGAGATAAATGTGGTGAGTTCAAGTCCATACACTTCAGATATGGATTAATCACATTTTCCATCATATGTAAAAGAATAGATATTTTCAAGATATGATTTATAATTGGAAAATATTAGTTAGATCCAGGAGAACTGCAAGGGATGTAGTCAGAACTATCTAATAGTACTTCGACAAGTACAAAAGATATGTACCTGGTAAGTTGAGAAGAAAGGATACTAGTTTTTGAGGATACAAACCATTCGTTGATAGGTCAAATAGATATATAATCATTGGTATGATAAGGTGATGAGTGGGACAAGATTGTATAATCCAGTGGTAGAAATACATATAAATATTGAGTACATTACATCTTCTATGATATATTAGAAGATGTTAAATGAAATGATTTGTTCCAGTTCTTAGAATCTCACCTAGTAATAAGAGTATTATAATAATGGAATTTATGAAATTATTTTGAGCCAAGATGTTAATTTATGATAATGGACAAGGGGGATATACTAGGGATACCATCTCTTGATAAGTTTTACACAATTAGACAAGGTAGAAATAGCAGAATAGCCACACAATAGAACCGTGGAGGACCAAGTAGCTCAAGATTTTACTCAGAAAAAAATGATGTTAATCATGTGATTAGATAACAAGTTTTGTTAGAAATTTTGCTCTAGTACAAGTTGGAGTGTTGAAATTGTGGGTTCCATAGACCCAATGATTCAGTGCTTTTAATTACCCTATCATGTATACAGTTATCTATACATGATTTCATCTTACCTTTATATTATAGACTTTTCTGCATCCACTTTTGAAATGGTAATGTCCAAAGATTAATTATTATATTGAAAGGTTATAGAAGATCCCCGTATATAATGAAAACCTCTAGATACTAGGACATTAATCTTAAATAAATGTTATATGGTCTTGATATGTCGTACTGATCAAACATAGTATATTCTTGACTATCATGTGTTGGGGGCTCATAAAAATCAATCCTTGTTCTCATGAAGTTCGTACTTGGTGATCTCTAGTAGTGAGATCATGTGGAAAGACCTACCAATAGGAACATAACTTTTATCTGGTGTCATTGGATGTTCCTATTTACGATCATGTGTATTGGTATCCTAACATGAGATCATTTCTTGTGTATTTCATTTGATCACGTACTTTGATGAAATACAAAAAACATGATGTTTAAATAATGGTGAGGTTGTTTGTGTTGGGTGCATCATTGATGACATGACATTTGTTCAATTGTCAAGAAAGTATTTTTTTTCTACCAAGTTACGAAAATAATATATCTCAAGCCATGTTGATAAGGATGGTAGTACCTATATAAGACCATGTCCATAGATGTAAAGGGTAAGTCTTTCAATTATATAACCAAATAATAATGCACAAAAAATGGCGATGACTTGTGAGTGCATCCTATATTATGAGATATTAATGACAAAGTGATTATATTACATAGTACATTTTTATTGGTTAGTTGTCACTGTGGTGACAATCCTTATCTCTTTATGTGACATTATGGGTTGCAAGGTACTGCTCTTGGTCATCTAATAGTATTCACCACTATCAACATAAGGGCCTAGAGGGTCACACAAAATAGCGTACTCAAGAATCATCTCTATTCAGTTGAATAGGAGCATTGGACAAGGCAGGCCCCACCACTGGGGTCCAGGATTTGTCCAATAAATATGATCACCAATGAAATAAATAAATTCATGTTATCTAAGTTTAGAATAATAAGCATTGAATTTATTTATTAAATGTATTTTCATGTTTCATGTAAATACATGAAAAATATTAATTGACGAATATTAAAAAATATTTCAGGTTATATTAATATTAATGTGAATGATGAGTAAAGTCTTAGACCATATTATAATCATGTAATATATTTTACATATCACAAGAAAATGATAATAATATTTATGACTCAGTATAGTAGTCATAATAAGTCATTAATAATTCATTGATTATTTGGGGGTTGGGATGGCATTTTTGGGTAAACACATAAAACACTATAAATAGGGGAGGTGGGGGTTTAACAAATAACTATTCATCAGAGTTCAATCTCCTATCCTCTATACCATGTTCTAGAGAGAGATTATCGAGGTCCATGGAGCTCAGATAAAGCTCTCTCTCAGGCATCGTAAGAGAATCGATGCAGTGATTGTAGGAGGGTCGAAGGGTTTGTTGTATCTCCACACTAGCACCCGAAATTCGATGATCTGTGCTCTCTCATATTTCATGAAGTGTTTGTAGAAGATCTAGTGGAATTTAGCTTGGAATTCTTTGATAAGTGATCTCCAACGAAGACAAGATGTCGTGTGTAGCTTCAGATCTAAACTAGATATTTCACAGATTAATATTGTTCATAAAACTCATCATGTGCGATCTATTGATTTTTTAATGTTTTTTTTATAATGGTTGCGACCAAAGCATAATTTTATTATTTAAATCAAAGACCTTTTCAGATTGAATAGAGGGAGAAAAATTACATAGCCCGAAGGACCAAATCCAAGTGGCCTAAATACAGGCTTGAAAGCCCATTTTTTGGCCCAAAGGGCCCCTCAGTGAATAATATTGCTATAGTAACCGGGATGCTACAGTACCTGCTATAGTACCGACCCCTCTATAGTTCCTTCTATAGTGCCTCTGCCGCAACAGATTTATCCGGGAATCATTTCACTAACATTGAAAAAATTGCATCGATCGTCGGTGGAAGATTTTAAAATCCTTCCTGTTTTGGGATTTCGTTGCACACCTGGTTCCTTACAGAAAGGATGTACATCCACAACCTCCATGTCCCACCTAGAACTTCACTGAGGAATTTAAACAAGCACCTTATAGTTTCCTTATTGGAATTATAATGTCACCACTTCCAACCCATGGTCTTATTCCATGAACCTACTATAGAGGTATCTCTCCCCACCATAGGATATTTGATAACACTATTTATTCAAGCAACACATCCAACATAGTATCCATCGACCATAGGTCCATCCTTAGAACATCATCTATAAATTGCATATGGAATACCTTCAAACATCTAAATCCACATATACCTCTTCATAAAAATAACTTGTGAGGGTCCCCATATCTATCCAAAACAAATTATAGTTGTTTGATGCAATTCTAGATCATTATCATCATACCCATGACAATATCATGGTAGGGAAATTGTTCATCCTAAATTAAAAGTACTAAAATATGTCTCTGGTGATCAATACCATAGATCCCCCATCACTGATGTTACTTCCCACTATGGAAACACTTTAATATGTTGAATGTCTCTGGCTTCCATGGCTACCCACATCTCACCACATTGATCTAAAACTAGATGGTCTCTCACATAATTTACCACTGAGTTCTAAAACATGGTCATTCTCACTACCCAAACCACCCACATCATGAAAAAATAGGGAACAAAAAAGGATTCTTATTAAAAAACATTAACATGGTTAACCAGAAAAATTTAATGAAAACCATGACAAGTTGTTCAACCTTTTTCCACTGCATAGTCAAAACTGGGAACAATCACTACCCTTAACCACCATACATCTATGTTAATGTTAAAAAAAGGAAACTCATTTTCATTTTTAATGTTACTCATTTAGACACACATTTATTCTCTTATTTCATCATAATTTAATATTTCTCATTTCATGTTAGATGCCATAATATTTTGTTCAATTTCAAAAGAAATGAAAAGTAGTTCAAGTTCATCAAATTTCCCTAAACCCATTTTCCCCTGAATTCCTGAAATGATGCATGTCACAAAAAAACATTTACTTCCTAGAATCATGCATGTATACTAATCTATAGTTCCTTACCCATCCCTGAGTCATATCTCATAAAATACAAAAATCAATAATCTCATCACACAACTAGTGGGTCACCCATGGGGAAATAAAAATCAACAGTAATAGAAAAAACAATAATCAAAATCCCAACCTGGTACTAGGGTTATCCCTGTCAATGGGTTTGTTACTCCCATGCCTAAACTCATAACCAAGGATTGAATATTCCTAGTATCATGAATAACTTTCTCAAATAGTAAGAAAAAAGAAAAATTAAATTAAATTCAGCTTTGTTATTACTTAGTAAGGTCCTGATAGGGGTGCCACACATAGGTGCCCCGATCTGGTCAGTCATGTGACCTCAGGCACACCTCCCCATATGAAAAATATTTTTGACTAGCAATAAGGGTATATTTATCAGTCAACGGGATACTATACCCTCTTTTTTAATCAATGTAACACAGCTCATTAATTAAAAAAAATATTCATTTTAATGAAGAAATGATATAACATAACCATAACAGTACTAAGATCACAAGATAACCAAAACTGGAAATACATTATCAAAACAGAACTACAGGTATGGAATGTTAAAGACATTACACGTGTAAAAATGAAATCCTAAATGTAAAGACACTAACAACTCTAATTAATGTCCAAAACCACATCTGGTTCCCTCATCCATTCTCCATCCCATATAATCCATCTAACACTGGGTTATTGCCTTTAACCAATCTTCCAAATATGCAATCTATTCCGGTACTGATCTATAAGTCTTAGTTGGTTGTGAGTATAAATTACTCAACCACCACAAATGGTGTTTAAAAAAACATCCATTCAATAATAGTGTATTCACTTTTAAAATGAAATAAATTCAATATATAAGAAATCATTTTTCATATTATCAATTATTCTTTTTTAACCACATCACCCTTCAGGTTCCTAAGGATACCTGATGCTCAATACCTATTTCGTGTAACGCCCCTATATTTTTCAATGGAAATTATATTCTTAAAAATATTTCATAATCACATGAATTCACAACATAACTAACTACTAAGTCTTATATGAACCTAAAACAAAAGTTTTTCACTACTGTGATGTGAATTTCCTAAATATGACATACGCGGTTGCGATCAGCATGTTATTTGGAGACCAATAGGAAAAACATATATTTTAGTGAATACTAACCTAAACTTATGAATAGTAACATAACCTTATGAATAGTGATAAAACCTAATGAATAGTACCCTTACCAATAATAGTATATAAATAATATTCAAGTGGAAGTACAATATACCTATGCTTTGGAATAAGCAAATAAATGTTTTAAAACTGTTGTTTTTAGAATAAATTATGATTTAATTAAATATTAAATTAATCATATTTAGAAATTTATTTTTGAAAAATGGACTTCATTTTTGGATTCTAAATGTAGATAAATGGTTGGTGTGAATTTTTTTGGATTTTTTTGAAATACTTGAATTTTCTATGAATAGTGAAATACCATAATTTACAAAATAGGCTAAATAAGATAATTATAAGGTCATGCATGATGTTTTGTTGATGTAATCCCAATTGGCTTGGGATCACATGATACAGTTACTATTCATGGTCTATTTAGACTCACTATTCCTTGTCTTGTGGAGAAATAATTAATTAATGAATTTTATATTTAGAAAACCCCTCTCTCCCCCACTATAAAACCCCCTCTCACTCCCTCTTCTATTCAATCCTCTCAAAACTTTTGACTTCACCAAATTCTGTCCAAATAACCCCCCAACCTCCTCTTACACTTCCATCAAGCATGTTTCTCATAAAAATTCCAAAACCTCTCCCTTAAGAAGGCTCTCAAGGATGTTGGGTTCAAGAGGTAAATTCCTCTTTTCATTTTTTTGTCATTATTTTCAAGTTCAATTGTTTTTTTCTATTACCTATCCTTATCCAAATTTTGTGATATCTCCAGAACCTAATATGTACTTTAATGATTCCATTATTGTCGAATAATTTTTCATAATCTCCCCATTTTAAATTCTTTTATACCATTAGCAATAACACCATCCGAGATGTGTCAATTTTCCACATCAAGGACGATGGGATTTTGATTTCTATTATCATTCTAAATTATAGTCATGAAACCATTATTATTATGTTTTAACCATATTATTATATATTTAATATATCCTATGGAATATTCTATAATCCCTTTGTATAAATGGTATTATGTTATAATGAAAAATGAGTTCGTTGTGATCAAAACCCACAAATTAACTGAAATAGTTATCATTAAAATTATATATAATAATTCATCCTCGTTACATGTAACAAAGTTAAATAAATGACCAATAACACCTATGTATGATCATAAATTATATTTTAATTCAATTATAGAGATTTACGTGAACTCTATTGCTTAATAATAGGTGAACCAATTATGAAAATAATGAAAAAGAAGGTTACAGAACGACGAAATTCAATATAATAACTTATCAATAAGGTTATAAATGAACTAATAAGAATTATGAAAAACTAAAAAAATTTCTAATATATTCTTAAATAAGTTACTAATAAGTATAATTTCATATTCCAGGATCTTAAGTTCAAGAGCGGAACACGTTTGAAGTTAAGGTAAGGGTTTTTCCACCCAAACGTCAATTTTCATTCGGGTTACATTCATCATGTTATTGTCACAATAAAATTATGATTTATTTTTATATACTCATAATAAATTTTTTGTGATTATTATATATATTTTTACAAACCATAAACCTTCCTTATTTTCTGGATAGTTTCATTTTTTAAAAGAAACTTCCAAAACTGTTTCCAAAATACAATCCCGATTCAAGGGAATTACTCAAATTCAAATCTATTTTCAAGGGAACTCTATAATCTGTTTTTGGAAATTATTATACTTATAATAGCACTAATTTTATTAAGAAAATAATATCTTAATTCACTTATGATTTTATAAAAATATTTTTTCAAAAGAACTCTTTTTTTAAAATTAAAAGAGTATTTATCTCAAGATTGCTTAATGATTTTAAAAGAGTACTTGTGATTGATTCAACACTCTTGTTGATTATTATGTATTATTGGGTATAATAATTTATGAAGTCATATACCTTATTTTATTTAATTATTATAATTGACTCTATTGGACATGATCTATCCTAAAACCATTCACCATATTACTTGGGATGGTTAGTGTTTTATGTGTAATGATTGGGGAAAGATAGTTACATTTCATACGACAGTTTGAATATGAATGTTTATGTTGTTTATTTTTATCCCCACTCATATTAGGAATACATTGGACTTATTATGTGATTGGTGGGGCCCGCTATAGCCCCTTGATGCATCGGTATGTTTCATGAGACAAATAGATGTAGAATTGGCTGAGGCCATTCCTAATGTGATATGGATTTTGGCAGAGGCCTTAATCATTAGACGTCTTGGACGATGCCTTAAAAAATGTTTTAGAATTTCCGGAATATTCACTTACCTAATTTTGAAGCTAGTAATTGAATGTTCATTTGACTATTCTTCTAGTTTAATACCCTTGATTATGTTATATTATGGAAATATTTACTCATCTTTTATTCCTGCCATTTATGTTTAAATTTATTTTTAAAGCCATTTGTTTTAAATTATTCACTATGTCTAATGCTTATATTATCTTCCATTGTATTTATTACTCTTACATAGTGTTTTATCTCACCCCTTTCATATGTTTCATTTTCTCACAACTTGAAGAAGTAAATTATGAATTACTTGAAAGAAAAATCTAGGAGTCATGGTTCATTCTAGTGGAAAAAATTAGCGTTGTTTTTTCCTTCATGATGTAATGATAAACATATGTATGTATCTTGTTTCCAATAATACTAAACTACTCAGTCCTAGGGGATGCTTATTCCTTGTATGTATGCCAATAAGGCACCGGCTCCGGGTAACTGGGGTCGGGTTTATACAGTTGGTATCAAAGGATGTTTAGTAGAAAACATGGAAACTATATTTAGAAAACGTAGATTAGGGAAGAGTCCCTAATATAGTCGTTTAAGATAAACATACAATAATATCATGGTATTTTTTTAAGTAGTAGATTTTGTGGATCTTTCAAGCAATACATCCTTGTATAGATACAAGCAGGTAGAGGCGGCTCTGGCACAGATGTACCTAGAAGTGAATGCTCCAACAATGAGTTTCGGCCTTGACCTAGGGTATCATGGTACATGAAAACAGGCCTTGCAGAACTCTTTGTTATGACACTCCCAGGGGATATTCTTATGATAATTCAAATTTTCTTTACAAGCCATTATGAAAGATTTAAATGTAAAATTTTCCTCAAAGAAACCATTCTTGTGATTATGGGATTAGGCATGCATAGAATTTCAATTTTTGAAAATTATTTTGTTAAGTAAGATTATACATTATGATTTATAACCTAATCTAGTGTAAGACATTATATAGATATGGCACCTTGTGGAAAGAATGGAAACTGTATGAATGCCCATGTCCCCTGTAGGTATTTCCCTCTGATGCAAGATAATGATGATGGGTCTGGGGATGTGACTGGTGTTGGGAAACTCATAACTATACTGGGAAAACTTTCTCAAGTTATGAATAATAACATTACCCGTATGGAGCATCCGGATCCACCATGTGGAGGAGCTATGTTATATCACTTTATGCGACACCAACCACCATCAATCAATGGGACTACAAACCCATTTGTAGCTGATCATTAGAAATATTACCTAAAGAAAATATTTCTCGCTTTGTTATGAAATGAAAGTGAAAAGGTCTTCATGCTAGTTTATTGTATATCGGGAGATGCGGATCAGTGGTGGTTGTTAATCCAAAACACAAAGGAGGAGGAAGAAATAGAGGAGATGGAAGGGAGGGAATTTAAGGAAGTATTTCTAGAGAAATACTTTCCTCATGAACAGAGAGCGGATGTGGAGAGACAATTATTTAATCTTAGGTAGAAGGATGATGAGAATGTTCAAATTTTTGAAGATAACTTTACAAGAATATGAATTATTGTTGTGGACTACCTACGAAATCGAAGGACCAAAATTGATGGATTCTTTGATGGCCTAAATCCATTCCTCCGGTGGGCACAATTCTCCCAACTATTTTCGTCGTATGAGGATATAGTTTCATGTACTATCAAGATGGAAAAATAATTCACTAAGTATTATGATTTTAAGGGAAAGAAAGAAATGAAGAGGGTTGCTGAAATCTTTGGGAAAGGATATATGGAAACAGGGAACAAGAGAAGAGTTGAATTTCACCCTGTGATAATTCTGGAAGGAAACACCCAGGTGCATACTTAAAAGGAAAAGGAGTATGCTACAATTGTGGTCAAAATTCCATCTTGTTGGAGATTGCAAGGGGTAGAAATAAACCATTAATGGTTAATTATATAATTGTCGGTAGATGGGACAGTATGCTAATGATTGTCCAAATCATCAAGGTAATATGTACCATAAAAGGCTGAGGGAGCAGGGACAAGATTATGTGATCACAACTACTAATATTGAAGTTCTTAATGATGTGGTGGAAGGTACATTATTTGTTTCCTCAAACTTATCCAATACTTTATTTGAATCTAGATCATCGCATTCATTTATATCTTCCCAATTTTCCATGAAAATTAGATATGTCCAATTTGATTTAATAAAGGATTTATCTACAAAAACTCCTAGTGGATGTATCATTGCAAAAAATGCATGTCGATTAGTCGACCTCATGACACATAAATGTGCTTTAGTTTCTATCCTTATCATCATAACAAATGGTTGACTATGACATAATTCTCGGTATGGATTTTCTATCAAATTATGATGTGAAGATCTATTTCAAAAATAAGGAAGTTACAATTTTCTAGAATGGTGTAGAATCGTTAAATTTTAGAGTATAAACCTCCCCATGTGATTCTAATATAGTTACACCCCCAGCAACTCTACTAAATTCAATTATTGGTGAGGAAGGGAATGGAATAAATATGGGTGAGGAGGAGAATATAAAGATAAATTACATAGCTATTGTGAAAGAATATGTGGACTTCTTTCCAAAGGATTTACCTAGATATCCTCCAAATTGGGAAATTGTGTTTTATATTAACTTAATTCCAGGTTAAAGGAACATATCAAATTCCCCATATAGAATGGCCACTGTGGAGTTAGTGTAACTAAATAAAAAACTAGGGGAATTGATTGATAACGGATTTATTCGCCCTATAGTTTCTCCATGGGGAGCCTCTGTCCTTTTAGTAAAGAAGAATGATGGGTCTATGAGGATGTGCATTGACTCTAGGGAGACCATTGCTTTTACAATAAAGAATAAGTATCCACTACCATGAATTGATGATTTATTTGATCAACTTCATGTAGCCCAATATTTTTCTAAGATTGATCATTAATCTGGATATCATCAGTTGCTTGTAAAAAAGGAAGACATTCCAAAAACATCATTTCGAACTAGGTACGGGAATTATGAGTTTACAGTAATGCCTTTTGGAATAACTAATTCTCCATCTGTCTTTATGGATCTAATGAACAGAGTTTTCAAGGATTATCTTGATGATTTTTTTTGTGGTGTTTATTGATGATATCCTAGTGTAATTTAAATCAATAAAGATCATCAAAATCAATTACGCACTATTCTGATGACACTTGGAAGAAATAAATTATATGGGAAGTTTAGTAAACTGATTTTTGGCTACAATCAGTTTCCTTTCTAGGCCAAATTGTCTCTAATGATGGAATATCTATAGATCCTATGAAGACAAAGGCTATTCAAGAATGGCCTACTCCAATGAATGTAACTGAGGTACGTAGTTTTATTTTTTTAGCAGGTTATTATTGGAATTTCATTCACAACGTAAACCGTTTATCCTACCCAATGACAAAGATCACAGGAAAAGGGGTTAACATCGTATGAAAACAGGAATGTGAAGAATGTTTCGATGAATTGAAGAGGAGGTTAGTGAATGATTTGATACTAATCCAACCATCAGGGAATTATGGGTTTGTTATCTATAGATATGTATCAATGAAAGGGGTTGGTTGTGTCCTTATGCAGAATGATCGAGTTATTTCCTATGCATCTAAGCAGATAGAAATTAATGAACAAAACTATTCAACTCATGATCTTGAGTTAGCAGCGGTAATATTTGCTTTGAATATTTGTAGACAATACCTCTATGGTGGAAAATGTGAGATATATATAGATCATAATAGTTTAAAATATATATTATCACGGAAATAACTCAATATGAGACAAAGGATATGGATTGAACTACTCAAAGATTATGATTCCAGAATACACTACCACCCAGTGATGGAAAATAATGTATCAGATTCTTTGAGAAGAAAGGATCATGGGGTTCTGAACAAGATGAGAGTTGAAATGGATCCTTTGTTCATGTATCCTATAAATATGGATACCGGAATCATCAAGGAAGGTAACACATCACAACTTCTTCAAATGGTTTCCAATCCTTCATTACTGGAAAGGATAAAATATTATCAGGCTGATGATGAGGAGATTCAAAATAAAATTAAAGCTATAAATGATGGGAAGATGAATGATTTCATATATGAAGGTGGCATTTTGAAATTCGGGAGGAGGCTTTGTGTTCCCTCTATTCTTGAGCTAAAGATGGAACAACTGGATAATTCTCATAGCTTTAATTTCTCTATACACCCTTGTAGCACCAAGACTTATCGAGATCTCCGAGAAAACTTTTGCTGGGAAAATATGAAAATGGAGATTTCTGAATATACATCAAAGTACCTGATATGTCAGCAAGTGAAGGCTGAGAGGAAAAAGTATAAGGGGATGATGAAACCACTACCCATACCAACATGGATGTGGGAGAACATTACAATGAATTTGGTCACTGGACATCCAAAGACATCCAATGGAAAAAATGCTATATGGGTCATTGTGGATCTTCTTATAAAGACATATCACATTATCTAAATTCGAGAGGACATACCATTGGATCACCTTTCATGGATTTACATAAAATAAGTGTTAAGGTTTCATTGAGTAACACTATCTATTATATCCGACCGTGATAATAGATTCACCTAGAAGTTCTGTAAAAGTCTCCAACATACTCTAAGCACTGAATTGAACTTCAGTACAACCTATCATCCTCAAAATGATGGCCAATCTGAGTGGACTATTCAGACACTAGAAGACATATTGTGACCATGTTTTATGGAATTCAAAGGAGGATAGGACCATCATATTTCACTTTTTGAATTCTCTTACAACAATAGTTTCCACTTGAGAATCCAAATGGAACCATATGTAGCCCTTTATGGGAAAAGGTGCTGAACACTGATGTGTTGGGATGAAGTCAGGGAACATAAGCTGGTTGGACTTGAAATGGTCTAAGAAATGGTTAAGAAGGTGAAAACCATTCAGCAACATATCAAGGCATTCCAAAGTCGGCAGAAGAGTTTTGTGAATAACCATCGACATGACCTTGAATTCAATGATGGAGACCTTGTATTTCTACGCATATCTCCATGGATTAAGGTCATGAGGTTTCCGAATAAAGGAAAGCTAAGTCCAAGGTATATTGACCCCTTCAATATCCTTGATCGAGTCAGAGCTGTGTCCTATCGACTGGCACTTCCACCTACAATGTCAAAATTATATGATTTCATTCATGTATCCCTCTTAAGAAATTACATACTAGACCCTTCACATGTAATCTCTTCTGAGGTGTTATAGTTGGAGGATGATCTTTTATATGAGGA
The DNA here is from genome assembly GCA_963277665.1 of Viscum album. NCBI lineage: Eukaryota > Viridiplantae > Streptophyta > Magnoliopsida > Santalales > Viscaceae > Viscum > Viscum album. The sequence goes on along the minus strand of OY728151.1, from coordinate 1,441,129,148 downwards.
GTAGCCAGTGAAGATCTTGGATTGTAGAGAAAAATTTCTATGCAACAAGACAACTCACTTGGTCAAGGTAATATGGTGAAACCATAAGTATGAAGAGGCAACATGGGATCTAGAGGAAGCAATGAAGGGAAATTACCCCACTGGTTTTTGGCCTAGTTTTTAAAATGAAATTTCGAGGGTGAAATTTCTAAAGGGGGAAGAATGTAACGACCCAATATTTTTCAATGGAAATTACTTTCATATAAATATATCATAATAACATGAATTAATAACATAATTAACTACTAAGTGCTATATGACCCTTAAAACATAATTTTTTCACTTCTGTGATGTGAATTTCGAAAATCTGACATACACGGTTGCGATTAGTAGGTTATTTGGAATCCAATAAGAAAAACATATTTTTTGGTGAATAGTTACCTACCGTTATGAATAGTTACATACCCTTATGAATATTAATATAACTTAATGAATAGTAACCTTACCTATGATCTTATATAAATAATATTCAAGTGGATGTACGATATACCTATGCTTTGGAATAAGCAAATAAATGTTTTAAAACTGTAGTTTTTAGAATAAATTAATATTTTTATTAAATATTAAATTAATCGTATTTAGAAAATTATTTTTGAATAATTGACTTCATTATTGGATTATGCATGTCAAAAAATGGTTGGTGTAATGTTTTGGGATTTTTCTGAAATACATGATTTTTTGATAAACAGTGAAATACCATAATTTACAAAATAAGCTAAATAAGCTAATTATAGATTCATGCATGATTTTCTACTGATATAACCCCAATTGGTTCAGTATCACATGATAAAATTACTATTCTTGGTCTAAGAATACTCACTATTCCTTTTGTTTTGGAGAAATAATAAATTAATGAATTTTATATTTAGAAAACCCCTCTCTCCCCCATTATAAAACCCCCCCACTCACTCCCTCTTCTCATCAGTCCTCTAAAGACTTTTACATTCTCCAAATTCTCTCCAAATACCCTCCTAACCTCCTGTCCAACTTCTATCAATCTTTGGTCTCATAAAAAGACCAAAAACTCTCCCTTAAGGAGGCTCTCAAAAAAGTTTGGTTGAAGAAGTAAATTCCTCTTTTAAATTTTTTGTCTTTCTTTTCAAGTGCATTTTTATTATTTTTCTATTACCTCTCATTATCCAAATTTGTTTATGACTCTAGTACCATATATTTACTGTAATTTTGTCATTATAGTGGAATAATTTATCATCATCTCCCCCTTTTACCTTCTTTTGTACCAGTAGCAAGAACACCATCTGAGATGTGTCAATTTTCCACATTCAAGGATGATGGGATTTCGATATGTATTATCATTCTAAATTATGGTCAGGAAACCAATAATTTTATGGTTTAACTATATTTTTATATATTTAATATATTCTATGTAATATTCTGTAATCCAATTGTACAAATTTTATTATGTTATAAAGAAAAATGAGTTCATTGTGATCAAAACCCACAAATTAACCGAATCAATTATCATTAAAATTATATATAATAATTCATACTCATTCAATTTAACCAAGTTATATAAATGAAAAATAAAACCTACTTATGATCATAAATAATATTTTAATTCAATTAGGGAGATTTACATGAACTCCATTACTTAATAACAAGTGACCTGAATATGAAAATAAAGGAAAAGAGCGCTACGAAATGGTGAACTTCAATATAATAACTTATCTATAAGGGCATAAATGAACTAAAAAGAATTATGAAGAAATAAATAAATGTCTAACAGGTTCCTAAATAAGTTATTAAAAATTATAATTTTATATTCCATGAGCTTAAGTTCAAGATCGGAACATGTTCAGATTTAAGGTATGAGTTTTTTCACCCGAACATCCATTTTCTTTCGGGTTACTTTCATCATCTAATTGTCTCAATAAAATTCTTATGTATTGTTATGTACTCCACATAAAATCTGTGTGAATATTATATATATGTTTACCAACCATAACCCTACCTAATTTTATGGATAGTTACATGTTTTAAAATAATCTTTCAAAACTTTTTCTGAAATACTAGCCCGATTCAAGGGAATTTCTCAAATTAATATATATTTTACAGGGAACTCTATAATATGTTTTTGGAAATTATTATCCTTCTAAGAACACTCATTTTATTATGAAAATACTATATTACTTAGCTTCTGGTTTTATAAAACTTTTTTTCCAAAAGAACTCTTCTTTTCAAATTAAAAGTGTATTTATCTCAAGATTGCTTAATGATTTTATAAGAGTATTCGAGATTGATTCAACACTCTTGTTGATTCATACGTATTATTAGGTTTAATAATTTATGAATTCATATAAATTATTTTATTTAATGGTTATGAATACCTCAATTTTGGATGATATATCCTAAAACCATTCACCATATTACTCAGAATGGTAAGTGTTTTATGTTTAATGATTGGGGAAAGATAGCTACATTTAATATAATAATTTCAATATGAATGTATATTTTGTTTATGTAAATCCCCACCCATATGAGGAATTCATTGGACTAATTATTTTACGGTTGGGCCATCTATATCTCCTCGATGCATTGGTAGGTCTCATGAGACTAGTAGATGTGCAATTGGCCAAGGCCTTTCCAAATGTGATATGGATTTGGCTGAGGCCTTAATCATTAGACGTCTTGGTCGGGGCCTTAATAAATGTTTCATAATATACATCATATTAACTTCCTTCATTATGATGCTAGTAATTGAATGTTCATTTGATTATTCGACTAGTATAAAACCCACGATTAGGTTAAATTATGGAAATATTTTCTCCGCATATATTCCTGCCATTTTATGTTCAAGTTTATTTTTAAAGGAATGTGTTTTCAACTATTCACCATGTATAATGTTTATATTATCTTATTCTATATTTCTTACTCTTACTGAGCATTTGGGCTCACCCTTTTATTATGTTATATTTTCTCATGACATGAAGAAGTAAATTATGAATCACTTCCAATCATAATCTAGGAGCCATGGATGATTCTAGTGGAATAAATTAGTGTTTTTTTCCCTCATTATGTCATGATAAACTTATATATGTATCTTGTTTCCAATAATACTAAACTACTCAGACCTTTAGTATGCTTATTCCTTGTATTTATGCTAATAAGGCACTGGCTCCAGGCAACTGGGGTTGGGTCATTACATTTCAACCCAAGCTTGAATCTTATTATCTCCAATGGATATCATTTCCTAGAATTCCATAGTTAACATTCCATATCACTTGTAAAAAATCAGAATACCATTGTTACTATTATAGATTGCATTTACTATCTTAGAATTCAGTGGTTACCATTATATATCACATGTCACATCTCATAATTCCATTGTTACCATTTTATATTTCATGTATTGTCTTATAATACCATTATTAACATTCAATGTTTCTTTAATTAATTCAACAATTAATTAACATTCATAATCTCATTAATAAACTCAAAACTTAATTAATAATCTCAATCTAATTAATTAAGTCGACATTAAATTAACCATCTCAATCCATTAGGTAATTTAACATGTAACTAATCGCATCAATAATCTTAATTAATTAAATCAATAACAATAATTAATTAAAAAATTATTTAATTGCATAAATTCATTTAGATTATTCAACCACTAACAAATCACAAAAATAAAATTAAATAATTTAATAAATAACTAATAAAATAAAATCCATTAGATAACTAAATAATTAATTAATCATGTCAATTACATTAATTAATTCAACAATTAACTAATCACATCAATTAAATTAATTAATTTGATAATTAACTAATCACAAAAATATCCTTGCTTAATTAGATAAATGATTTGTCACATCAATTACATTCATTAACTCCTAAATTAACTAATAATATAAATAACATTATTTAATTCCACACTTTAATAATCACATTAATAGAATTAATAAATTAGACAATTAACTATTCAAATCAATAATATTTATTAATTAGAAAATTAATTAATCATATAAATTCCATTCATGAACTCAATAATAAAATAATATCATTAATAATGTTTATTATTTGAATAATTAATTATTAATTTCTACATAATTAATTAATTCAACAATTAATTAATCATATTAGTTCCTTAACTTAAATCAACAATTAACTAGTCACATTTTTAAAGCCCCGGATCAGTATTCCACTAAACGGTGCCCCGTACCCAGTTGGCCACATGACCTCAGGGGTATTTCCCCAAATTCCAGAGGCTTCTGGCTAGTAGGGAGGGCCTTGGTTGTGATAGTGGAGAAGAAATTCCCTTATTGGTAGAGTATAACATAGAAGAATACAATAACAATAGATTATTAGAAGCAGTGTCGCTGATGTTCTCTCGAAGAGAGCCATTACAGAAGCTAGCTCCAGTTGGTCTTTTACCTTACCTCCCTATTGTGACTCCTTGGTCAGCAGGGACAGGGATGGTGTCTTATATTCTCAGTTTTTCAAGAGTCCCTATATTTGAGCTTCTTTGTACTGTTTATTTCTTTTTTGTTATTATATTTTGTTAGGAGCAAGCCTCTTGATTGTCTCTCGGACCTTCTGGCTAGATTAGTAGAAGCAGTAAATAACATACTCCTAAAACAAAATAGTGGAAGTATGATAGATAAATATCGAAGTCTCAAACCATACGAATGATAATACAACATGTTATATGTTCTATGAAATTATCCAAAATAGGATACACTACAATTAGATAAAAATATAATACAAGTATATAAACAAAAATAAAACTCAGAATCATATCATGACTCGTCTTGGCCCCATGATTTCATGCTCTTAAGTAGAAATCGAGTACATATATAAGGGATCTTCTCCTTTTCTACACCTACAATCATATAATATATTTGGGCCCAAAAGCATTACCCAAACTGGGTGTGAGACTATTCTCAATTGGCATCCACCAAAGATCTATGCCTAACAGTATTGGAATATATGAAACAACATTAAAAAATTAGTAAATTGGAATTACTCAAGTAAACTATCCATTTATTTTATTTATGATCTTTATCAGTTCAATTTCATTTAATTACATGTATTCCAAGATCCCCCTTAGCCTACCAATCCCCCATATAAAAGTAAACACAGTCGATATCTCAGAAGATCGTCTATATAGAAAAGTGAAGATGGAATCCAAAATTGTGCATTGGCTTGGTAGATGCATCATAAGTCATTCCATTTCATTTAACCAGTTCTATGAACAAATTCCATGAGGTCCATCCTAATCCCATCGACCCCCTATGCCAAAGTAACCATCAAATCACAACATAATCATCTCTCATTTAAGCATATCATCATTTCATCATTTAATCATTTGTTTTGTTTCCAATATATCATGTCCTAGGTATCCCTCAATGGATCCAAGGTTTTCTCAAAATTTATAATGAAGAATCAGTGATCCTAACCACCAATACTATGGTTCTCTCATGGCCTTACAGTAATTAATCCCTTCAGTTTTTCTAACACGTTTTAACCATGAATATGGTTCTCCCAAGGTAAAAAAGGTGTAATTAGTCATGTCATCCTGACCTAGTTTTTGAAATGACATTATGTCTCACCCACGAAAAATTACATCTTTTGATCATTTATCATTTCATTTAAATATTAAAATAAGTTAATTAAACAATCACATGGCTTTAAACATAAAAAATCGTGTGGGCAATTTACAGAGCATAGAACACATGAAAAATAAAATATTCAATGTTTTTAATCGTAAAATCTCATGTGAGAATTTCATATAACAATATATCATTCTAATCAACCCCATAAATTGAAAACATTAACATGCCTCAAATGTGTTCCTTCCAAATGACAAACTATGGGAAACAAACCCATTGGGTGTCCCAAAATCAAACAATCAGCAATCACATGCTTCAATTTCATATAATCAAATACCTAAACAATATTATGCATCAATAGATTTCAATTACAGAGAAAAATAATACCAAAAAGTGATCTCATACCATTTTGGATGATACAAGCAACTCGATATTTAATGAAAGGCACAAGACCACCAACTTCGATGTCGAATAACTGATATAATATAACATGAGCCAAATATTCATCCAAGAATGGAATAGATCTAAGAAAAGAGGTAAATAATTATTCCTTAAATAACTATATCGAGAGGGAAATTACCAAGAATGGCTCTAGAATAATAAATCTCTTACCGATTTGGTTCTAACGTGACCGGTGACACTTGTAAGTTCGTATAAACGACATGTATATTCATATATACGGTGTGTATATCATTTTACTATTCACAAATTTTCTGACCTACATTACATGTCCTGCACCAACCTTACTGACATGACTATAGGGCATGTACTTGGAAGTACATGATGTGTAATAGATTTCTCTTCTCTCCCTGTCCAACGAAATCACACACAGTGTATCCCCATCCTACCCGGCCAGACCACACAGTGTGTACATTGGATTACATGATGTGAACTTCGAAAATGTATCATTTTTCCTAGTTTTCCATATTTTCTCTAAAACAACTCAGAAAAAAAGAAAATGAAGAAATCCATACCTCATAATAAGAACCAGGTTCTTACAAAAATCCCCCCTTATAGCAATTCTGCCCTAAATTTCCCTTCCAAGGGTGGTGAAAGAAAAACATAGAATAACTCCAGCCACTATGATCATATGTCAACCTCTTTATCCCACATATCATCCATAACAGGGTCGTTCTTCCATAGCACCTACAGAAATAGAATAGACCATCCTGGGAGAACCTTTGGGCTACGATCCTCAATATGAATCAGATGCTACTCAAAAGATGCAACTTCATGTAACTCAAACTCCTTGGGCTGAAAATCATGAGATGGGACTAGGTGATAGAGGCATTACTAAGATAAATGGAAGACATCATGCATAGTTGTGCACCTTTTAGGTAACTACAACTAATTGGAAACTAGCCCAACTCTTTCTAGGATCTCAAACGGCCTGACATATCACGGGGAAATCATTCCCTATCTCCCAATCCTCTTGTGTCCCAACCTCAGTGAAACACATAAGAAAACCTGATCTCTGACCTTGAAATCTAGAGTTCATCTATATAAATTAGAATAATATTTCTGACGAGACTATGTACTAGTCATCTGCCTCTTAGTCAACTAAACCTAGTCAGTGGTCTCTCGAACAAGATGAGGTCCAAGATAAGCTGCCTCTCCTAGCTCTAGCCAACATAGGGATGATCGTCATGGCTTGTAGTACAAATCCTCAAACGGTGCCATCTGAATATTATCCTGGAAGCTATTATTGTAGGAAAACTCAACTAGGTGTATGTGTATCTCCCATGAACTCCAAAAATCTAGGACGGATGCCCACAACATGTCCTTCATCACTTGAATCATGTGCTTTGACTAGACATCTATATGAGGGTGGTAAGCTGTGCTCAGAAGCACATGTGTACCATGTGCCCTATATAGCCCTTTCCAGAAATGAGAAGTAAATTGGGTTTCCTTGTCTGAAATGATATAGTGTGGAACGCCGTGCAAGCATACAATCTATTGGATGTACGACCTTCCCAACTCATTCACACTAATGGACCCCTTTATCGTTAATAAATGTGAATCTTTTGTCAGTCTGTCAACCACAACCCATAATGTATCATTTCATCAAGGTGATCTAGGTAAACCCATCATGAAATCAATCGCAACATCATCCCATTTCCACTCAGGGATGGGTAGCTTGTGTAAACGTCCAACCAGCCCCTAATTTTCTGCCTTCACTTGCTGATAGTTAGAAAACCTCATAAAAAACGTTCTACTTTTTGCTTCATTCCTGGCCACCAGTACTGACCACGCAAATCACGGTACTTCAGGGTGACTTTGGGATGCACTTCCCATGTTGAAGAATTATACTCTGACATCATCTCCTCACTTATATCCCCTAGAAACCACACACATCCATGGACATATAGAACTTCAACTTCACCTATCGACCATCTAGGAGGAGGATCCTCACCTTCCACACTCTCTCGTAGAACTAGGCCTTCATAATCTGATATCTACCTCATCCTCACTTTGTTCAGTATGGTAGATGTAACATCCCATGTTGGAAGATAAATCGTTCCCAGACTATTGTGCACCTCTGAATTCATCTTAGAGAACATATCCATAAGATCCCACTCACTATTGGAATCCTGAAATTCTTGCATCTGAGTCATCCTGCTAATGGAATTGGCCGCTGCACTTCCTTTCCCCGGTGTGTGGGAAAGCACAAAGTCGAAGGACTGTTGGTACTCGACCCACCTTCGATGTATCAAGTTCAATTCAAAATTCATAAAGATACACTTTAGGATTTTTTTGGTTAATTTATACCACAAAACGCTCTCCCAAAAGATAGTGTCTACAATAGAAAAAGGTATGCACAACTTCTTCTTACATGAGATCGTGCACTGGGTAATTCCTCTCATGTGTCCTTAACTACTGAGACCTGTACGCAATGAATCAATCCCCCTACATGGGAACAGCTACTAGCCCGATACCTGATGTATCATAGTGCACAGTCTAAATTTTCCCTAGATTAGTCAATATCATTATCAGCACTGAATTCACACGTCCCTTCAGCTCCTAAAAGGTTACATCACGAGAATCTGACCATTCAAACATCGTGCCTTTCTAAGTAAATTTTGTCATCGACAATGCTAAACACGAGAGGTTATATATAAAACACATTTTGTAACCATCTAGAACCTTGAAACTCCATACCTCAAAAGTGTTCATGGGATACTCCTATGTAACTACTAATCTCACCTTCTCTAGGTCCACTGATACTCCAGTCTCAGAGATGACATAACCTAGAAAGAGAATCTAATCCATCCATAAGTGGAATTTTGAGATATTAGAATATAACTAATTCTCTCTATATGTATTCAAAATTATCTCAAGGTGTTTTTAATGGTCATTTCCATGATGAGAATACACCAATATATCATCCACGAAAACCACCACAAAGGAATCTAGGTAAAAATGGAACACTCAGTTCAGCTACGCCATGAAAACTAATTATATGTTCGTCAGAGAAAATGTCATAACCAAGTACTCATAGAGATCGTACCTTCTAAAAAAGTAATTACTAGGTTTTTATGTATGTCTACCCTTTCACCATGTCATATCTTTACCCTATGTCAGTTTTTGAGAAAACTCGAGGTCCTCGAATCTGATCAAACAGGTCATCAATCTATGGTAAGGGATATCAATTTTTAACCATCAAATGGTTCAGTTTTTTATAGTCCATGCAAATTCTGAGATTATAGTCTTCCTTCATCCTGAAAAGGACTGGGGAAACCCACAGTGAAGTATTAGGTCGAATAAAACCCTTAGCTTCCAGATCCTTCAACTACCCATTGGGCTCTTGCAACTCAATTGTAGCCCTACCGTAAAGAGGAATGGATACCAGTGAAAATTCTAGAACTATCTTGATAGTGTACTCCACCTCTCTAACCAGAGGTAAGCCTGAGAAGACATCTTCAAAAACATCCATGAAATAATCATCCACTAGTGTAAAATTTTCCAAACATGTTCCATGATCATCCAGATATAAACTCCCAATATGGGCTATCATCCTAACTAGCCCATGATGCATGGGTCCAGCTCGACTCTCATGGACATCCAATTCTCCATTTTATAGAAAACACCAACACATTGGTGACGTAAAACTCACCCTGTGGTGGTAGTAGTCAATGAAGGCCTAAAAGGATACCAACCAATCAATTCCAAGGATGAAATCAAACCTTGTCTTCTCTAATAAATAGAAACCCCAATTGAAGTGACATCCACCAATATCAAGGGGTCACTCCTTGCACAAATGCACCCATGATTTTCTAACACATAAAGGAGTCTCTATCATCATACCATTCTCTGATGTATGACTACAAATCATAAGGATCTCCAAAACAGGCACAAATATAAAACTATTTGAATCTCTAGTATCAAAAAGTGAATAAGCTAAAACAGAGGCATCTAGACTAGTAACTCTTAAAGTATAGGGTCCAGGATCCTGCTCATGTTGGGTCTCATTAACATTAAAAGTCAGGTCTGTACTACAGCCCATCGATGCTACCTAGCTACCCTGATCTAATCTTCCCTACAGTCTATATGACCCTGGGGTTTGGCTACCAAGGCCATGACCACCACCTCGTCCTGAACGGCATGATGCATTTTAGTTCTCTGAATTCTTATAAAATTATGTGCCTACTCCTGAATGTGGAGTTTGTGTAGACCTTCTCTCAATAATCAATAGTATAAAATTCTTGCAAAATTGCGGCAAATGGCCCATCTTACTGCATGCTCAGCACTCAAATAGATCCATCGGGCACTGCTGGTTTCTATACCCAACTCTACCACATTTATAGCACCACACCTAGACACCATAAGATACATCATGACTATAATTATTCCCACAAGAAATCTCCATATGATTTTTTCTGCTCCTGGCCGAGACAGTACCTGAACTTTATTTCGAACTGCCCTAGTTTTCACCACAAGCATCCTATATATTGCGTTCAGTGATCAGTGCCTAATTCAAAAAGTAATGTAAGGAAGATAACCTGAAAATGTTCAAAGTATCTCATATTTAATATTGAATAACATCCACAAAGCGCATGTCTCTCAATGCCTCGTCACACATCAGAACAGGTGTGATTCGCTGAACCTTTTTAAAGCAGACATTATAGTCCATTGCTAACATAGAACCATTATTCAGATTCATGAAATATAGGGCTCGATCAGCCCTGAGGGTCTCAGGAAATAATTATTCATAGAATACTATCTAGAAGTCTCCCCATGCCCTGTCCCTATATAGTTTCGTCTACGTGATAACATCCCACCATCTCATGGCAGAATCACATAGAGTTGGACCCTCCTTTCAAGAGGCATGTCAATATTCTCAAAGATATTCAACACTGATTCCAACCATGATTATTCATCCTATGGTAATTCTTAACCTAAAAAAGTAGGAGGATGTTGCTACTGGAATATACTCATCAGCTTTTCCATAGATGTGGCAGCTTTCGGTTCTCCCTCGAAAGTCTTCATAAACCCCACAAAACCTTCTCAGAACTGTGCATCAGCACCCACATCTGGTATAACAGCTAGTGCTATAGTTATCACAACTGTATAACCCCTCGTTAGCCCATGGTCCACCATTTATGGAGTATTCTCATCACCTCTCTCCTAGAATATAGTTCGTGGTCATCACGGTGATATAACTCTACAAAGTCTAGCACACACCACTCAGTACAATCTTATCAAAAATGGAAACTATTTCTCAAAAGTGGAAGAATGGAATAGATTAAAGAAACCACTCTTGTTTTCTAAAATAGGATTACGTGGTGTGTAATACCCCTTACACGTTGTGTCCTCCTAGTCTTTTATGTGGGTGTGTACTTTGGCCCAGCATTTTAGTGTAACACCCCAAGTAAATGGTGTGTTCCCCAAGAGACAAAACGTGTAATTGAATTTCCTTCCTACAAGGTGCTTCTACATGGAAAAAACTAAATCGTTATGTCAGTGTATGACTACATGCTGTGTTCACCCTTGGAAGAACGTGTATAGATAAGTCTTCATCCACTTGTGTCATTAGTCACATGTTCGGATACACAGTCAACTTATACACGGCATGTACACCCAAATACACAGTGTGTTCTCCTAAAATATTGACAACATGTGTTCCATATCACATGGTATGTTCACATAGTTAACTACCACAAATTGTGTTATATCTTATACATAGTGTGTTCTTCTTAAAACTCGGAACACACTCTTCCATGAACATAAAGAACACAAAACCTGTTAGGATAGACTACACACCATGTATACTGGGTTTTTCAGGATAGAAACTCCAAATTTCCCAGAAAACCCTTGTTCTTTTGAAAACCAACCAGCTGGATGAAAGTTTCGATCCTTGAGGTCCTATAGTACCCACAAATCAATGTTTGGCACCTAAGAAGATCATATCATAGTATATTTAGGGATAAAAATTTGGGTCATGATATGCCAAATTCTGGTCCAAGATGTCCCATACACCACAAGAACCAATGGTTTGCGTCCATTCAATCCAAACAATTACATGTACCAAAAACCTATCACAACATCAAGCATAGCTATCACATAATATATCACAACAGCATGCAATATCTAATGAATTCTAGATGGCATGGCATATTTCATTGCATGTGATTCTAAAAAGATCACATATGATGCATGAGATGGCTCAATCTCATCTCATCGGGTTGCAACAAAAATATAACCCCCAATCGCATCAATAGTAATATCCGAAATCAATTGTGCCACCCAACGGTGAAATCGAATCAACTTAAATAGCTAGAAATCTAAAAATCGCAATTTAATTTGAGCAATTGGTATTTTCCCAATACGTGGGGTAGCTACTGCCAAGCATAGGTAATTACAAAATAACCATTCCATCTTCTCCATGTCTATAGGCTCCAAATGGTAAGACAAAGTGAGAAAAACCCATTTGATACCCCTTTGTAACATTGTGGATCCGGGTGCCACTAAACGGCACCCCGTACCTAGTTAGCCACATGGCCTCAAACACCAAAGGCTATCCACCAACTATGAGGGCCTTGGGTGTGATATTGGGGAAACTATGCCCTTATTGGAAATGTATAACATATCAGAATAAAATAAAGATATTGTAGTAGAACTAGTAAATAGTATACTACTGAAACAAAATAGCAGATGTCTGATAGATATATGTCCACGTCTCAAACCATAAAAATGATAATGTAGAAATTTATATGTTCTAATAAATCACCCATAATAGGATACATCGAAATCAGAAACAAATACAATACAAATACAGAAATAGAAATAAAACTCAGAAGCATCGCCAGCATCGGCTAGGTAACATGCTCATCATCTACTATACAGCAATCACATACCTATATAAGGGAACTTTACCATATCTACACTTGCAATAATATAATCTATTTGGGCCCAAAACCATGAAACAAACTGGGTGTTGTAATAATTCCAGCAGGCATCCCCCAATGTTATGTGTCGAACAATCAGTGAATATATGTAACAGAAGTAAATGAAATTAGTAACTAGGAAGTACTCAAGTAATCTTTGTATTTATTCTATTTATGATCTTAATCAATTATGTTTCTTTTAATTACATGTATCACAAGATATGGACTTATTATTAAAATACACCATATTGAAGTAAACACAACAGATGTCTGAGAAGATCATCTAGATAAAAAAGTGAAGGAAAAATCCAAACATGTGATTTTTCTTGGAAGACGTTTCATAAGTAATTCTATTTCATTTAAAAATTTCTGCGAAAAATGTCTCGAGGTCCGGCCTAGGACTTTCGACCCCCTGTAAAAAATTAACCTTCAACATGAGACATAACCATTTCACATTTAAGCAGATCATAATTTCATAATTTTATGATTTGTTCAGTTTCCAATAGTTCATATCCATGGTATCCCTCAATGGATCCAAGGTTCACTAGGAATTTATAAAGAATACTCGGTGATCCCAACCACCAAAATTGTGGCACGCTCACGGCCTTTAAGTAATTAACCTCTTGAGACCATCCATTACCTTTTAACTAAGACAATGGTTCACCCAAGGTAAACATGATTTAATTAGTCACATGAGCCCGACCACATCATTTAACAAAGGCTATAGATCCCTCGTGGCTAATTACATATTTTAATTATTTATCATTTAATTTCAAAAGTCACACATATGAATTAAACTATGACATATATTTAAACATAAAAACTCATGTTGGAAATTAACATAGATGAAAAAACATTAAAATTAAACAATAACATCATTTTAATAATAAAAACTCATGTGGGAATTTCATATGACAATATGTCATTCTATTCATCTCCAAAAAGGGAAAACATTTTCAAGCCTCAAAGGCATTCTTTCCAAACGGCTAACCATGGGAAACACACCCATGGGGTGTCCCTAAATCAAACAACTAGAATTCAAATGCCTTAATTTCATATAATTAAATACCTAACCATCATTAGGTATCAACAAATTTCAATTCTAGAGCAATACAATACCCAAATTGGTCTCATACCAATTTGGTACATATAATCAACTCGACATTTAACGAAAGGAACAATACCACCAACCTCGATGTCGTATAACTGAATTTGATCTGATGTCGGCCCTTGAATCATCTTAGAATTGTGTAAATATAAGAAAAAAGGTAAATAATTCAACCTTAAATAACTCTATCGAGAGGAAAAATCACAATGAACAGCTCTAAAAGAAAAAATAAATCCCTTACAGATTGGGTCCTAACATAAATGACGACACTGGAATTGGGTCTCGGATGATGAAATGGGAGACGGAATTGATCACGTGGCTCCTTGTTCATCACTTGGGAGCTCTTCTATATAAAAGAAGATAAAATGAATCTACTACCCATTTTATGCTGAAAATTAGGAGTATGTGGCATGTAAGTTTATATACACGGTGGATATATCATTTTACTTTTCATAAATTCATCGACCAACTTTAAGTGTCCCGCACCGACCTTACAGTCATGATTACATGGTGTGTACTAGGAAGCATAAGATGTGTAGTGGATTTTTCTTCTGTCCTTGGCCAATAAAACCACACACCATGTATCCCCATCCAACATAGCTAGACTACTCAGTGTGTACTTCAAAAACATAATTTTTTTTAGTTTTCCTTGTTTTATAAAAAACAACATAATGAAAATGAAAAAGAAGAAATCCATACCCCATAAGAAGAAAAGGGTTTTTACAACATTAATTTCCTTTATTTAATAAATGATTAATTATGCCCCATTACCCCATCAATTAATTCAATAATTAATTATTCACATTTATCACATTAATTGATTCCACAATTAATTAATTACAATAAATGATTTATATAATAAATTAATTAATTCAATAAATAATTATTGTCGATTCACAATCACAATAAAACAATAATTAATGAAACAACTAATTATTTCAATTTCATAATGAAGATATATTTATTAATTAAATCCACAATTAATTAGTCATATTCTACCCTTCAATTAATTAAGTACTTAATTGTTGATGTCAACTTCATTAATTAATTACACCATTAGTTAATCACATTCTATCCCTTCAATCAATTCCCTAATTAATTGTCCAAGTAAACATCAATAATTAATTACACCATTAATTAATCACATTAAATCCATTCAATTAATTCAAAAATAAGTTTTTAATGTCAATTAAATTATTTAATTCAACTATAAAATAATAACATTTCTATTGTTAATTAATTCATCAATTAATCTATCCCATCAATCCCATTTTTTAATCAACTATTAAATAATTACATTATTTCCATTAATTAATCAATCCAATCAATCCCATTATTTAGTTCATCCTTTAAATAAACAAATTACTTTCATTAATTAATTCGTCAATTAATTAATCCCATCAGTCACATTTTTTTATTTAACCGTTAAATAACTACATGAATTATAATAGTTGTTTAATCAAATAATTAATCTCGTCATTCCCATTATTTAATTTAACCATTAAATTATCATATTTCATTAATTAATTAATTCATCAGTTAATTAATCCCTTTATTCTCATTATTTAATTCATCCATTAAATACTCACATTACTTCCATAAATTAAATAATCAACTAATTAATATCATTATTCCACTAATTTAATTTATATATTAAATAATAACACTACAACCATTAAAAAATTCATCAATTAGTTATTCCATTTCAATCATTTAAATATACATAATTAATTCCTTAATTAATTATTATAACTAAATCTATAATAATTCCCCCATATATTTCTTAAATTAATTATTCCATCTGAAAATTTAATTACCCTATAATAATTTATCAATTAATTATTAAAATTATTTTTCCAGTATTCCAAAATGGATTCATCAATTAATTATTCATAATATAAAAATAAAATCACCCTAATTTCACATTTTTTCTCAATTAATTAATTCACTAAATTAACTAATTAAATATGAGAAACTAATTTGATAAATATCTACTATAAATTAAATAATTACATACAAATATTTGTAATCCAAAATTTGTGATTTGAAATATAAACCACCTACCTCAATAAAGGTGTTGATTTCTCACCTAGAATAACCCAAAATTTAAAAAGGAACTATAAAGAACCTAATGAAATCACTATCTAGATCTAAAACATAGATCTAAGAATAAATGAGTAATTATTTAAAAAACATATATCCTGATCTGACTAGCCTAGTTCTAGATTCTACAGAAATATATCTAAATTCAAAAAAAATAGAAGATGACATCCCGTAATGAAAAAAATAATAATGGTATAAGAACATGAAAAACAACCAGGAAGAAACCACATAACCAGAAAGATGCATTTCATGAAACATGGATCCAAATCACTAATAATAGAGTTTGGGGCCTTAGAAAATCTTTTGATAGCCTCAAATATTGAGATAATTTTATTTGGATCAAGCTATAGTCAATTTTAGATTAAAATGGGGGTTTGGGAAATTTTAGAATCAATTGTTGTAGAGTTAATTATCGCATGCACAGTTTGTGCGGAAAAGTCACATGGTTAGTAGTATACATGTATCATAACTCTGAAATGTTGCATACTTAGTAAGAATAAATTGTCTTTCCATGCACAATTAATCTTACAACACTATGAAATTTTTTAACATTGCGTGAACCATGTGCTGACCATGAAAAATGTTTCAAACATTGTTTAACCATGAGAAACCTTTTGAAAACCTTTAAGAAAACAAGGAAACCCTTTTCACACCTTGTTTAACCATGTGAAACCAATGTGCAAAACCAAGGATTGCCTATCCTCCTTCAAAAATTATATAATTTTTACCCAAACGCACTCAAATAAATACCCATACATGTTTTACTCAAAACAAGGAAAAAAACTATGAAATAACCTATGAGATCTCTTGAAAATGGTTGGGTTATTACATCGGTTGATTATATTTTGGTTTCATTGATTTTTTTCAGTTTCTTATATATTTTTACTTATTTTTATATCAAATATAAGTCCAAAATGTGGATCATGGTGAAGCCATAGGGTCTGTAAAACCTTCTGGATCATGTATACAAGGTTATAAATAAATATGTGGGGTATTGGTATGATTGGAACATGGCCTACTAACCATTTTTACTAGTTGTCAGGGGCCAATAATCTCCCTTGAATTTTAATTTGATGACTTTTTTCCATTTGTTTTTTATAATGGATCTTTTACTAAGGTAAAAATTGGATTAAAATTTTAAAATTTTCTATTCACGTAGTTATGTTTTGGTTTGTTTTAAAATGATAAAAACAATTTCTTAAATTTATTTAGCGATGAATTGGGTGTTTTTATTTTTAATAAAATTATTTTGATGAAATGGGATTATTTAAATTAGTCTTATATTATGTTCATAAGATTTTGGAGAGGTAGTGTCTGTTATTTTAAGGTAAATTACAAAAATAGTACAAAGTGTAATGGTTTCATTCATAATAAAATAGATTTTTGGAAAGTAAATCAAGGATTATTATGAATGAAATTATATGATTCTTTTACATGGATGACTGAAAAATTTTAATAGTTTTTTATAAATTGTTTCCAAAGTTGTATGTATATATTTCACAGAAATATAAAACATGATTCACTGATATTGTTATGATACTAATGAATTAGGTTTAGTAAGATTTTGAAATTGTGGGATTTTATGGTTTTTATTCTTCCTTCTCATTTAGAGTACACCCCCATCAAGTCTTTGTATATTTTTTAAGGAACACTATGTGTGATTCTATAAAATTTGACCCCATGGATGATCAATCTTGGTATTTTCTTCTAGAGTTTAAAATTTCAGATCCTTATCTCTTTTAAGGTAAATCAGGTCCTTGTGAAAAATAATTATGACTATATAGTATCAAACAGATCTTCGTTCTTCTTGATCTTTCTGAGTCATTGGAGATCAATTTCGCTCCCTTTTTCTTGATGGTTCTAATTTTATGTGGTTGGAGTCTATTGATTTTAATAAACTATGAAAGGACCATTCATTGGAATTTTTTTTCATCTAGTGGTATTTCATAGATTCTGCAATGGTGCCAAGGTGGTGGAGTTATACTATCTATAATAGGGTGATAGAGTGGTGTTGGAGTGTGTTCAATATTTTTTTTATATAGTCCCTTATTTTCTAGAGTTGTTCTTGGTTGTTTCCTATAAGTCTTAGTATTTTGAAAGAGTCCACCATCCAAATCTTCAACTGAGCATTTGGAGTTATATCTATCATTTTATTGAAATTGGTAATGAAATTGGTTAAGGATAAGTAAATTTTAATAGTAGTTATTGTACTGAAATATGCATCCTTTTCTATATGAAGTGGTGAAGGGAATTTGAGTAAAGGAAAGTGTAATGGTCCAAGTCGTAGTAGGAAGGTAGTGGTATTATGAGGATTTCATTTTTCTACCCATTAGATTCTTATAGGGGTAGGAAAATAGTATGTCATAATTGTGGATATATGGGTCATATAAATCTCTCATGTTAAAAAATTTCTAGGGTGTATCTTTTTTGTGAATGTTTGAGTCTCTTATAATTATTTTTCAAGGGAGATTCCTGAAAAATTTGTAGATCTAAATCTAACCCTTTAATGAATTTTCCTAGAACAAAATTTTAGGTATTTTCTTGACCCGTATTTTTTAAGATAAATTTTTTTATCCTTTTTAATTTTATTATGATATAGTCTATTGGTCATTGTTTATGAAAATTATTAATTTGTTCTTCTGTTTCACTTTTTATTGAAAAGTTTAGTCTCTTACGATATGGGCCTTCATCACGACACTTTAACAATGTTTTCCATGCTCTAGGATTTTTTCTTATTGTTAGATTTTTTTTGTGAATAATTCCCTTAGTTATGGTTGGTAATACCTAGAGGAATTAACTTTGCAATTGAAGTATAATATGGTGGTGAGAATACCATAGATAATTTACATCAAAATTCATAATTATTCAACTTGGATTCCATTAAGAATGCTCAATTTCGTGGAGGAGTACCTAGAAGTGCCTTGTGGCCTATGAGGTCCTTTTTTCGTGGAATTTAGATTATAGGTGAGTGTGTTTAATATAGTTTTATTTCATAGTAATTTTTAATGATTCCGGTCATGGTGTTCCATGGTTTTAGGAATTGATCCATGAGGAGGAGGATGATTCTTGTTTTTCAGGGTTGATCAATTGAAGTTATTGAGGGTTTATAGGAGAATATATGGTTATGGTGGAGATTATTTCAACATTTAAACCATTATATACCATATTATTTTATATATCTTACAATTTTTTCTCACTTCCTTGAGTTTTGGGTAGACCCAGTACGAAATTGTAAAATTTTGGGATATTCTGTATTAGTGCACGGTCAGCAAACAATTATGTGGATACCCTAAAAAAACCATTCATATGGATCAATAGTTTGGTAGAGCAATTATACATGTTTTGAATATGGATTATCAAACCCTGTAGCCCAAACCCTGTAGGTATCGAGGTTATCCTGGTGGTTGGTTCATAGTTTCTCAAACTATACAGAAAAATCATACATTATTCCCAGAATAACAAATTCATTTTTACAGATTTTCTCATCTATTATCTTTGCCCCAAATCACACCACCCGTTCGTTATAAACTGTGTGTGACCCCCAAGATCTCCTTATATTTAATTCACCTCCTCCACCAGTAAATCTATGTTGGTTCTTCTTTTTGATGATGATTTTTTAAGGTAAAGGCCCCTCCTCTAATCATTCTTCCTATTATCTTATTTTTTCTCTTATACAAATGTGATTTTATCTATTATGATCCCCCAAGGGGGAGGGTTTGACCTTTTGACTTGGTTTTAATATTTATTAGGTGTATGGGTTTCCTTTTGTGTTTCATTCACCCAATGTTTGATATCTTTAAAATTTTAAAATCATTTTAATGTAGCTTTCTACATGTTTAAATCCTTAAATTATAGAACCTTTGATTCTTATTATTTTAACTTATGTTTTAAATTTAAAATGAAATTATTGTGTGTTAATATATCCATTTATATAAGTTAAACCATGTTTCATATGGTTTTCATTTAATTATAATGATTATTTGATCAAAACTTATAGTTTTAATTTTGTTTGTCAACTACAACACACAATGAGTGTTCAATTAATTTCTTTATTTTCTTTTATTCTTTAATTTGGATAGTATAACAATTTATTTTGTTTCAAAGTCAATTTATAAAGGTTTATTTGATTTTTAGGGTGTTCTTATTTCTTTAATAGTGATATCAACAAGTTTTTTGATGTTTAAAATGTTTTATAAAACCATGTATTGGATTTTCAAACTAGTTTCATAAATTATAATTCTAAAATAATGACATGAGGCCGAATTGGAACATTTTAGTGAGTTCTATATAAAATAGTCCATCGATTCATTCCCCTTATGATTGATAGTATTTCATCCGTAACATGGGATGTTGTGTCTATATTGGAATTGATGGTTTCTTTTGAGGGTAAGTGTTTCAGTGGAGTGGTATTTCTTATGATTCCAATGAGAACACTATTATAAGTAATATAACTATTGATACTATATATAAAAACATTAATATACATTGACATTTCTATTTTTTATTATTATTTTCCTACATCCATTCTATATGACCTACGAAAATGAGAAATTCTAGTGGGATTTCTTGATACACATGATACACTGTTTTGGATCATGCTCTGAATATTGTCCATCAGCATATATTATGAAATAATTTATGATCTTACGCATTTGTTAGTATAATAATGGTATGAATTAATTTTATAGTGATTATATTTCAACAAGAATATTGATATGATGTTTCACATTTCAATATTGTTCCTAATTTATCTATTAGTTTTGAGGAATTCACATCAATACTTATCTTTGATTTATTATTATTATTATTATTATTATTATTATTATTATTATTACTTGATATTTTTACACAACACTGTTTTTCTTAATTTATAATTAAAATAAATTATTTGTCATCTTCTAATTGAAATAACTTTTTAAACTATTGGGCTCATTTATTTTTATAGTATAATTGACTAGTATGCTTAAAATATAAAAAAAATATTTTAACTAATCGACCTACGTTAATGAGGGCCTTTGATGTGTTTTGGGATAAAATAGAAACATACTATTTAGTTTTACTTCAAACTAGAATGGAACATAATCATTAATTTAATGTGTGTCGATGGGATGTGGTTCTCTTATAATACCAATTGGGACTTCATTCTCACCAAAATAAAAAAAAATTTGTTTTTACACCAGTTTGAAATTCATTTCACTATAGTAATAATAGTTTTGGGGAAGGTTGGAGACCTCATGGAACACAGAAACTAGTTTTAGTATTTTAGTATTATTTTTTATATGGGTGTATAATCCCTATCGACCATCTATTTTATTTATCTAAGATCATTTCCCTCTTTATTTATTATTTATGTTTGTTATATTTATTCTGGTTATTCTTATTTTTTATTCAATTTTTATTTCTTTATTTTGGAATGATATTATTCTTTATTGATGAGACATGAAAAAAATTGTAAAATAATATGCGGCTTATTAGATTAAATCATTCCCATAATCAAAACATTTTTTTATAGAGCTTGGTTTTAACTCAAGGAGATTTGGTACATTACTCAAGTATGTCGTGGGCTAGCTTGAGTGCTCATTTAAAGGTTTATCCTGAGTTTAATCATGACATCAACCATCTTAAACTAGTAAAAATATTATTTACCACATCACCATTTTTTCAGTTAGTTAAAATTAACTAACATGAACAGCCGAAAGAATTTATTTATGAAATTTGTTATATTATAAATGATGTGAATAATGAATTTTCTTGATTTATCATGTCGGTTATTTTAAAAATGATTTGATAAATCATGTATCTGTCAAAATAAAGGATTTTATTTTTTGAAAGGTGAGATAAATCCAATTTATTACATTTCTTATATAATAACTGATGTGATAAAGAAAATGACATTACATTATCAAGTAGGTTATTATATTACCAATATTATAAGTCATTTTATCACATCGGTTATAAAATAACCTACTTCATAAATGTAATAAAAATCTCTTTATCACATTAGATATTCAATAACCGACGTGATAAATCATATAAAAGTTATATGTACTCCTATTTTGTATTATTCCACTACTTTTCCTTCAAGTGAAAATGACTCGGTCTCTCTCACGTGGAAAACCTAAAATTGATTCTTTGATCTTGTGGCTTCCAAACTTGTTTCTAAAGCTTTGTTCATCTTGTTTTTCATCGGCTCATCTCTCTGTTCAACTTACAACTCTCTTGTAAGCTTCACATGCATTGATTTTTGTCATTTTTATATTCCCAAAATCTCATTTTTTTTATTCCATAGTCTATTTCACTCTTTATAGTGGAAATTGGTTTTGTATCAAAATATTTTTTTATCATTGGTCATAGGCAGATGCCCTAAATCACATTTAGAGATTTTTTTTCACTATTTGTTGTTGATTTAATTAACATAATGATAGAAATGAATTTATTTGTTAATTTTTTTCCCATGTAATCCACTAGTTAATATATTATGTATTTACACTATTTCCAAACATTAGAGTCGCATCTCTTTGTTTGGATGGTTGTGGAGATTTTTGAGGTGAATAAAGGAGTCAATGCTGCCTCATTTGGATGAAAAAGTCAATTTTAGTTAATTGAATAAGATATGTTATTGGGTTTTCTTATATGATTTACAACTAGGGATTAATGGTGGTTTTTAGTATAGTTTATATCTATATCTAAGAGGTTTGTGTAGTTAACAATATTTGAATTTTTAAACATATGAATAAAATTCATGTATTTTACCCTAACCTAGTGCTCCATCTTGTGACATGGTCGGTTGACTATGTGACTTCAGGTATGCCTCCACATATGAAAAATGTTTTTTAATAATATTATGGTTGCAAGGAATATAGAGAGGAGGCAATAAAGTATTGTAAAGTGTTGCAATGATAGAAGAAATATAATATAAGAGTTTAGTGAATAAGAAAATTAATATGAATAATTTAATAAGAATCCAATGATGACATAGGAATGGGAGAATAAATGTAAAATAAAAATCATATAATGGTATGAAAATATAAATTTAAATAATTATGTACTGAAACTAATATAGGTAAAAGACAAGAAGACTCATATAATGAATCCAATGACTATAGTATTTAACCCCATGTTTGTCCCAAGTCCATGGTCCAACCCATCCATCTTGTCATAAATCATTGGTTATTCATGGATACCCTAAATATATGTTTTTCCATTTTTTTCATCTTGTATTTCATAATTAACTATTGTATATGGTTCAGTATCCAGATATTGTTTATCATTGGTATTCGGGATTTCTATTCCCTGATGTTTCCCTTTAGTTACTTACCTTATTTCCAATGAATATTTTAGGGATATAAAATTTAATATGGATTTTAATTTAAGTATGCATACCATGTCACCCAATATACATTTTTGATGTATCCTAATGTGTTATAAATGGATGATAGAATCATTGGGATACTATACGACACTTGTAAATCTTGATAATGAGGTCATTAGAACATCTTAAGATTAAGGGATTTTTGCACCACCTTCCTTAGACAATATAGGTTCCTCTCAAGGCCTGTATAGAATTCATTTTTCCACAATACCATTTTTGACAATAAAATAAATAACAATGTTAAAACCAATTAATGTGACCATCAAAATTTAATGAAATAATGAAATTATTTCAACTCAATAAAATCCTAAAACTTGTTAGGTTAATATTTTAGATAATTATGATAAAAATTATATAAAAACTCATGTTATGATGGGTTAATAATAAATAACAATATTGGATGGTGTTACTTTTAATTCAGTCATTTTCTATATCATTTCTCCAAACAATATCATTATAATTTTCAAGTAATCATATATTTTTTTATATTTCAGAATTATGTTACATTCTTATTATGGAATATTTCATATAAATATAAAACTATATTATCTAACTATATTTTTATTTTAAAATTATTTTTATGCATATATTTTTATGATTTAAAAATATATTTAAACTTATCTTTCATTATTATGTAGAATTTTTAATTGTATTTTTCAAATACGCGTATTTTTATTTTTTTTAAATTGTTTGACATTCAAATTATGGAATATTTCATGTAAATTTAAAATTCTCTTATTGTGACAAGATGTGTAATTTGGATATTTGTTATTGGTAATAATGAGTCAATGTTGGATTATGAATCATCAAATGAGTGATAAATATAAGGAAGGTGTTGATTATTTTTTTGAAATTTCTAAAGGAAATGTTCCAAACTATGGCCCATTTTTTGTCCATGCTTAAAATGTATAAATATGAAGAAGAGGAAATGTAGAGGGAGAAAATATAACTTAATTTTTCATGGCATTAATCTGAGTTACATCCCTTCGATTTTGCAAGGTGAAACTGGGTAAAATTTCATACATACAGATGAGGATTATTTGAAAGATGGTAACATTGATGAAATTGAAGAAATGATATATGATATTGAAGAAGAACAAATTGAGGAAGAATCGACAATTGATCATCTATAACATGATGTTGAAAAACCATGGTATCCTGGTTGTAAGGATTTTATGGTTGTATAATTATTGTAAATATTGATTAACAAGAAGGCGATGCACAGATAGAGTGACATGAGTTTTACATAGTTCATAAAATTGTTGAAAAATATTCTTCTTAAAGACAACAATCTTCAAGATTAACATTATACTTCAAAGAAAATATTATACCTGATGGGATTGGTATACAGGAAAATATATGCTCGTTTGAATGATTGTTTGATATTTAGGAAGGAATATTAATTTCTATCAGAGTATCCCAAATGTGGGACATCACGATATAAGTAGAGAGAAAATTCACAAGCTGATGTAGAGATTATACAGATCCCTGCCAAGCTATTTTGGTATCTTCATGTAATTCTTCATTTGAAACATTTATTTTTTAATTCAAATAAAGCCAAAAAGTATAATATGTCATGTTTATGAGTGTATATGTGATAGAAGAGTTTTTCATCCAACAAATTGTCCATATTGGATGAAAATTGATGATTTGTATCTTATATTTAGAAATGATGTGATAAATCTCATACATGGTTTGTGAACAGATGGAATGAATCCATATTGAATCCTTAGTAGCACACATAGTTCATATCCTATTTTATTGGTAATTTTCAATCAATATCCCAAATTTTATATGAAGCATAAATATTTCATGTTGAGTATAATGATCTCGAGACCAAAGTAATCTGAAAATTATATTGATGTCTCTTAACACCATTAATTGATGATTTGAAACTCTTATGGGAGGATGGTGTTAGGGTGTATGATTCTAATACAATGGAATATTTCAAACTACATTCAGTGATTATGTTCAATATAAATGACTTCCTAGAAAATGAATTTTTTTCATACAGTATTATGGGGTATAAAGTATATCAAATTTTCATATAATAGACTTCATATTGTCAATAGCATGATGGGAGGAAAACGTATACCTAATTCATAAAAATCATTTTCCTATGGATCACTATTATATAAGATTAAATAATGAATTCAATGGATCATATGAATTTTATATTTCTCCAAAACGTTTATCCACTTATTATTATTTTCAAAGGGTGAAAAACCTTGTTCTGGCATTTAGAAAGACACATAAATATGGTAATGATATACATTTAGTGAAGAAAAGATCAATATTTTTCGATAAAAATATTTGAGATATCATAAAGTGAAACATAAAATTGATTTCATGCATGTGGAGAGTAATATCTATGAACGTTTGACTAGATCATTGTTAGATATTAATGTAAATATTAAAGATGGGTTGAATGAAAGATTGCACTTACTACCAATGGTATTAAATTTGGATTTTTCTCCCACTTCTGATGGAAGATGAAAATTTCATCCTCCGGATTGTAATAAATTATCAAAGAGGGAGAAAATTTGATTTTTTCAGAGTATTCATGATACCAAAGTGCCATAGGGTTATTCATCAAATGTAAATTTTGTTTTCTCTTTGAATTATTTGACGTTGAAAGATATGAAATCAAATGATTGTCACGTCATGATGCAACAAATTCTACTAGTTCAATTACAAAAAATATTTCCCATACGTGTTAGGATGATTATCATGAAGGTGTTTTAGTCTTTAAATTCAATTTATAATAAGATGAATGATGTGGATGGTTTGAATATTCTAAAAACCCAATAAATTTATATACTTTTTCAATTAGAAGTGTATTTTACTCTATATTTTTTTAATATAATGGTGTGTTTATTGGTTTATTTAGTTTGAGATATAATGATTTTTGGACATGTATATTTATGTTGGATGTATCCTTTTGAAATTTATGTGAATATATTTAAGGGGTATGTTAATCCATATCGTCCTAAAGCATACATTATTTAAAATTTTATTTCTTATAGGGATGAAAAGTTTTTACAGTAAACATGTATCTGGTGGAGCCCATTGGTTGCCTCCATCTCTCAATTAACGAGTTAATAATGAGGGAAAGGGGATTCATGTCTTGAAAGAAAAATAATTTTTAGGTGAATAGTTGTAGAAGATACATTTATACATCTTGAATAACATGGTCGATGATCAACCATATATAACATTGCATATTAATGAGTTGAAACATTGTTATCCAAAGAAGAACGAAATGTGGATTTTGAATTAACATAACAAAAAAAAATTTCTAGGCTTTAAAAAACCCAAGCTAGGTAGATCAGATTAATCAGATACATTAAGAAGGTTAGTAGGTGGTCCAAGTTTAAACATGATGACGTGGCCCGGGTACGACATTAATGGCTATAAATTTCATATGAATGCTATGGACAATAGAAGTACAATTCATGATTTTGGTGTATTTTTGTTTGTAGAACCAATTAATTTATTGACTTATGAAGAAGAAAACCCAATTTCTATATCAAGATTATATTATCAAGTCATTGAAAAAAATAGAGGTTGATTACATTAAAATTAATGTTCCAGTGTTTAACTTCAAATGGATTATCAGTAACAACTGTGTCTGACATGATGAATTTGGAATGAAACATATTGATATGAATAGATTGTAAGACACACCTGATTCCTTTATAATGGAAACACATGAAAAATAAATTTTATATGTTCTTGATAAATTTGATATAAAATAGTCTATTATTTTACAAGTAAAAAAACATGTTTGGGATGATCAACTTGATGAAGATGTTGATTTATGTGAGATCCCCACTTCCATGGAAACCATAATAGATAACAATGAAGAGCATGGTATTGACATGGTTTGTTCAATAAGGAATGATCATGATGAAGGAATTTTGGAAAAAAATCTATTAGTACATTCATAATATTATAGGTAACATATATTTATTTCTCATTTAAATTTATTAATTTCATAAAATGTTAGATATTGGATTTTTTATTTATAAAAATTTGTAATAAAACTAATATGTAGAAATTCTTGATTATTTTTTTCATTTTTTAACCATGTTTACCAATATGTAACTTATATATTTATTGATTTTTTAATGACAGTTTTTTAAATCTATATGTTAATAGATATTCTTTTTTTTAAAAAAACTATTTATTTGGTTGGACCATTTTTAATATTCATACACAATTTTTTGGATTTTTCTCATTAATTTACATAATATTTCATATATCAATACTGTTGTAATAATTCTAGTTAAATGTAATAAATATGAATAATATTGTGATGAGTTTTAGTTTACTTTTTTATTTCATAATTGTTTTTTTGTTTACATTAGTATTGTAATATGTGAAATTGTAAATTTTTTATACTAAATGTTTGTTTCTTTGATTTGAAGTATGAGGATATATCAATCTATTGATGAACCAAAATCATCTAGATATTGGTGTCATTATCATACCAATGGGGAGGAATATTCACATGCTTCACTTAATGTTCCCCAATCTTCATCATGTTCTCCCACAATGGAAAAGAAGAGTTCAAGGGTTTTTAAATTTGTTAGTACAAGTTTACCATAATTATCACCATCTCGTAGCTTAGACCAGAGGATAGTTATATAATAATATGATAATGATATTCTTAGAGGACTTATGAAAAAAAATTCACGATTATTGTATCAACTCTATGTAAAATAAATGTCATCATTTTTTTAATAATTAAATAAGTGTAGAAAAAAAGACTGACTCGATTATGGGAGACCATTTGGTTAGTTATTTTGTTATTGATTGACTAATATTGAAATGTTTATTGTATAATATATTTTACCTCTTCTATATCAGATGAAATGTGATATACATAACACTAGAAGATTTTAAAGGAAATTTTTATCGATGGATGCTACGAGACGGTGGGACTTCAAATCAACCCTCACATCTAATTTTATTTTGGGGGGGTATGAAACATAACATTCCATGTGATATATATCCTTTTACAGATTTATCCACAAGGGGTTAAATTTTCAAAAGTATAAAACAAGAAGTGCTTTTGGTAAGTGAAATGTAATATTCTAGATGTTTTCTTATATTAATGACTTCTTATTGATTTCTTATTATTAATTTACATCACTCAATGAGTTCTTGATAGGAGATCAAATCAAGAATCACATGCCCTCATAGTTTATCTCGGGTTAGGATATACATTATAGGAAGAAAAAATGATAACTAAAATATTACTAAAACTTAGAGCTGAGTATTGCAGCTCTAGAGAGGTTTCCCCTCCATCCCCTCCATTTAGACATCAAAAATAGA
This sequence comes from Viscum album, assembly GCA_963277665.1. NCBI lineage: Eukaryota > Viridiplantae > Streptophyta > Magnoliopsida > Santalales > Viscaceae > Viscum > Viscum album. Next base: position 1,441,100,228 of record OY728151.1, on the reverse strand, counting down.
AGAGGTATTAAATGAGGAAAAAGGGGTAATATCTTACAGAAATATTGTGGGTCATAGCTAAGAGGATTGTATGTTGTTTAAATTATTTATTTAAGTAAATTCAATAATTTATATACTTTAAATAATAGCATAATATTTTAAATATTTCATACATGATTTTTTGGAGGAGAAGATATCATAGGGGATATTTAAAGCTGATGGGAGGCATGATATTTTATTTACAATATTGGGAATGCCTGATCACGCAGGTCGTGTATAAGGATATCTGGAATGTGTATTGATAATAGAAGTGCTACCGCATTCTTATGCTTCTTCGATATAGGGTTTATATAAAAAACCTAGAAACTTTAGAGGCTGATGTTCACAATATTTGTGTGATGATGGAAGAAAATATCAGAGGATCAATACAATCTATGTTCGCTAGCATGAAAAGATACTTTCATATTGCATATCCTACTCCACCACCACTAGCAGCTCCCACTCCCCCAAACTCCACCTATAGACCCAATTATTTATCATCCACCACTGCATGCAGTATGCATTTTTTATCCTACTCCTACACCCCCTCCTCCATAGATTCCTAGTTATTGTGAGTCATATATTGATGATCCTCACTATCATATAGTTATAAATGACTTGATATATCATATAATAGAAACAATTCATCATCAATTGTTAGAGGTAGTGTAGAATAGGTTCACTATATATGGTATTATAGACATATGATCTCGTGTACCGTTACCTACAAATGAGTTGATGACAGTGGGAAAAAGTATCATCCAATTTTTAGTAAGGCCATCTAGACTTCTAAGAACCATTAAAATAGAGGTATGTGTATGTTATATCTTTTATTTTATTTTTTCATAAAATGTGTTTTAACATTTCAAAGTTAATATATTTCTATAATTATTTACAAGAATAATTTAAATGTAAATTAATATTGTATAGACAACAATAAAGAAAAGTGTTAGGAAATCATATTCATATTCTAGTAGTCTTGACATATGTTCGAGAAATTAATTTTTTTTATTAGATCATTATATGTTTCCCATGGAAGCGTATGTTTTTTAATGTGTAGTAGATGTGGGGATCGTTAAAATTGATAACATGGAGCTTTTTACTGAAGATAATCTGGGAATCAACATGGTGAATTTTTTTTTCCATGTATGTATTAATAAATATAATTACCTATATTGAATTTATTGAAATTTTTTATTTATATATATATTGTATTATGTATATTTACAAAATGTGTGACAAGAAGGAGAAAACATGTGTATATTTTTTTCTGGAACCGTAGTGGATTTCACCTGAATGGTGTGAAGTTGATGAGGAACAAAAAGTAGTTTATATTTCTGAAATATTTCAACAAAATATAATTACACAATGTTGGATGTTTCCTCATACTGAGATGTATGAAACATATATCCCACAAATTGTAATTTAACTTTTAATATAATATCCACTAACATTAAATTTTATTTTATATCAGTAACCATTAGATGTTACCTGTTTTTTGTTTGAGGGATAAACCACATTCTTGGATATGATCAGTCCATGGAAATGTGCGGTGAAATTTTAAGAATATATTGGAAAATTATATTTTAAATTCTTAATAGTTGATTTTATTATAATTAATTTTAATTTTATTTCATTCATATTATTTTATAAAATGGCATGGTATTTCATTCAAAACCCCACAAAGAAAAATAGTGGCATTATAAAATATGTAAAATTAAAGGTGAACATCCATTTATAATTTGTACATTTCAGATGTATTTCATTAAAATTATATTTTGAATTGAAAAACTCATCTAAACCGAATTTTCTTAAACCACAAGGTCTCATCTAATGAGGTTATTATATGTTAATATTTATTTATAAAATAATTATAATTTGAATAGTTAGGAAGTTTAACTAGGTATGATTTCCTTATAAATTATTAGTTAATATTTCATCTTTTTATTCATTATACTTGTTAACTACATTATTTTTAATTTTTATCTATTTTATGACCCATAACCTTATAGTGTGTAAGAGTTAAAACACTTACAAGTGGATTGGATAAATTATTCTATAGACATGATTGGATTTTAGTTTTTTTAGTGAATAATGTAATTATGAATGTTGTAATTGTAAATGTGAATTTAGTAGTTGTTTTTCTTGGATTTAACTATTTTAGTTAGTATTGTTTTTTTTGAATGTTTTAAATGTGAATGTTTAATTTTTATACTTTTTTGATTGTTTTTGGTCTATCTCGGCATGTTTCTAGTCTGCTTGGGGTTGTTTTTGGTTTGGTTCAATAGAATAGAGGAAGGATTTCACTAATTATTTAAAAAAATATAGTTTTTACATGAGTTACATAATAACTGATGTTACAAAATACAATTCAGTATGGGGGGGTTTACATAGTTTTTAATAACCAACATGGTATAAGGTTTTCTACATTGTATATTTTACATCTGGTATGAAAAACATTGATCCCAAAGCATTTTTCATGTTTTTTATTATGTAACTGACATAAAAATTCATTTGGATCGAGGTTTTTCATATCAGTTATATAAAAACTGATGTGGTAGAATGTTTCTTACATCGAATATTTAATAACTGATGTGGAAGAAGATTCAATGAATCCTATTTAACGTTTTTAATAAAATAACAGACTTAAAACCACTCTAAATTAATTTTTTACGTCAGTTATAATAACCGAATTTTAAAAAATATGATTTTTTTACATCAGCTACATCAATATTTCCATAAAAGGATATGAAAAACGAAAACAACTGACATGAAAATCATTTTTTAGCATAAAGATAACTAGATATGAATCCATCAATCATTAACTAATTTTTGCTATAATAAATCATTTTTTAATGTGACATGGGTATCTATACTAGAGTTTGAGGTTCTATCAATCATTATATTTTGATAATGGAGAATGTTTAGATACTGCAATAGGGATTATATACTTGGATCCTTCTTTACAATGATGGTTTGAATAGAATTTAAACTGGAAACATAAATAAACAACGAAATGAAAAATACTATTTTTTATTTGTAAATTAATAGTAAATTATTTTTGAAATCTTCTACTATTGAATATTTTCGGTTTTCAAATCATCTAGTTCGGATGATTTCTCATACGAAACTAAATAAAATATTATTAGGCCTTATTCTAACTGATTCTAACCTACCTTTTGACCTTAATCATAGACATAGTTCACTTCCACCATATGAAATATCATATATAAAAACATATCAATATATATCTAATAATCCTTTAGTAAATGTTTTCATTCATTTTTATTTTATGTTATATCAAATTTATGAAATTGTGAAAATACATCCCAAAATTTTTTTGGATGTCCTCCTTGACTCTTCTGTGATAGCTCTCAATGTTTTGTACAAATATATAATAGTTAAAAATTTTCTAAATTCCCATAATATCAATGTGTGGCCCTTGTGGCCTTTTTATAATTTTCAACAATTATAAATTCTATAATCCATAATTGTAATCAATGACAATCCAAGTGAAAATAATCAATTCAAATTATTCTATAAAGGGATCTGGGGAAATTTATATCAAACCCATGTATACTTTTTTTTTACCAGTTGTCTCATATAAAAGTATATGTAATAATATAATCACGATTAAAAAAATAAATAGGGACCAAGGAAGAAGGATTATGTAAATATAGTATAACCGAAAAATATATTCTGAATAATCTAATTATATACTAACCAAATCAATGAATATATCACATGTCATTCACTTATGTGGATGAGCATATCACATACCCCTCATCCAAATAGATAATATTTTCACTTAAACAATATCTTGGAATGAGAATAAACATATTCACTCTATCTTAATCAAGGGCCCATCTGTCAGACTCATCATATTAACTAGAAAATCATCTTTGTTAATCCTCATCAGACATTATGATTCTCAACATACCTAGGCACGTCCTAATTTTCTAAACCTAATGGTTATCATAATAATTAAATCAAATTATGAATGTTCTAATTGTACGTATCATTATATCCATTAGTGTGGGTATTTAATATGAACTATTCACCCATATTATATGAAAAATATAAGGTATGAAACACCATATTATATACTTGTTGGGACATTCAATATTAAAAACACTTTTTTCTCATTAGTATATTATATATCAAATTCAGAAATCCATCCTAAGAAAACATTAAAATTTTATCACAATATATATTATTAAAAGAGTAAAATCAATTAAGGAAAACTAAAATTGGTACAATGAGAGGCCAATTTTTATTCCACTTCATTAATATATGCAGTAAACAAGACCGAGTGGAAATTTGGAGGTTTCTATTTTCAGGAAATGATACATGTTATTTTATTAATATCCTTCAAGAATACTAATAAACAAATTAATATCTAATAGTTATATTAGTTCTCATATGGTATACTATCTAAGAGGCCTTATCTTTGTTTCAATTTTTTTAATTTTTCTCAAACTCATTTCAACTCTATAATTACTAATTCATCTAAATTTCATAATCTAATAAAATCTTCCCAGCAAAAACCTTTAATTTGTAATAGCCATAAAAATGTAATTTTAAATATGGTGAGACTAATAATCAAATTCCAATATTCTAAAGAATTTAACATAGTCCACAAATTTATTTATTTGATAAAATCAAATATTTCAATGCTAATAACATTTATTTTTTATATAAAATATTTGTAATTAAATTATCAACATTATAGAACCTTTTAATTCAAGGTTTTCTTTGAGATATTTCTATTAAAAAAATATCATTTTATTAATATATTTCATTACAAACATATCCAAAAATCTTTTATGATATATATTCACGTTCACTTTAGTTAGAAAATGTATAATATGTTATTTATTGTAATTTAAATTTCTCTAAGATCACTTACTAGCCTCTTATAGACTATATTTTCTCTAATCTATCATTAAAATATACACATACTCTTTAATGTAAGAAAATAACCCATAGTTTATTTAGTGGAATGTTTTAGTAAATAAACTAATAATAAAATCTTTTATGTCGTATTCTATGAATTAAAAGAAATATTATAAAAAATAATAGATTTATTCTTTAAAATATGCCATTTTTGTGGGTTTGTAACCCCTTTCTTAATATTTTAAAAAATGTATTTTAAATAAAATATTATATTATTAGATTAATCATAACCATTTTTATCGAAACCAGCTCCTCATTTACTGATAATAACCATTTTTTCCATCAAATATTTAATCATATAATATAAAAAACAAGGAAAAATACATTCTTCAAATCCATTATATTTTTCAAGTGATCTATCACATCTAAATCCATAATTTAGAAACCCCTTTCTTCATCACATGAGTGAATACATTTAGCTCTAACAATCAAATATTATTTATTTTTCCATTTTTATACATATTAACATAATATATTGAATATATAGTTGGTATATATTTCCTTCAAAATATTTTATTTTAATTTTATAAAATTAACATATTCAATTGAATCTTCTTGGATTTTCTAGTACCCATTTAAGAATTATGGGGAATTCCACAACCAAATTCAATTTCATATTTTAATAAAATCATGATACCTCATTAATGAATCATTAATTAGGATTAAATGACCATATATTTCTATTAGACATTCGGATCCCAGTTATATATCTTAAACATATAACTTTTTGTAAAATCAATACAGTGTTAAATCTTGGACTACCAATGTTCTACTTAATTATTCTCAATAGGTTTGAAATATTGGGAAACATTTTATTGAAATAAATAATGTTATAATTTGTAATTAATTGTAAAAAAATCTAGATGTGATAATAGATTTAATTTTATACCCTAATATGGAAATAAATGAGACTCTAGATACTCTAAGTCATTAACACACCCAATCATATTATGTACATGAGTAGAGACTGATGTTTTATTAGTAATCTTGCACCTAAAAAATATCTTTTAATAATCATATATTTAATTATAATAATGTTATTAATAATTTATTTTTCATTTCATTTATATAGCAAACCAAACTGGACAACCCATCAAAATAGTCACTTAGACCAGCTCTCAATAGGGCCCCTAGGGCATCCCTGATCCCCATGGCTAGAAACAAGTTCCTGGACATCAATAAACAGATTTGGGGATGATTCTTCCATTATCATTCAATATATATTTTGTATCCATGTATTATATGGAATAAACAATATGGAACATAATATAGTTACTCACTAGAAACAAGTCATGATTGTGATAAGAGATAATGAAAAAGATGATATAATGAAAAAAACCTAATAATACATACCAAAATCTGGATTATATGTGACATAAGTGCCTACTTCCCACCCGGAATCCACCAAAATGCCAAAACATCTATCCCAAATACTTATTTCCACTAATGTTCAACCTTAATTTAACAATTTATTATATAAAAAGGTCAATATACACCTAATGGTATATGTAGGGTGTAATAATAACAAGCCTTATAAGATTCAACCATGTTTTCCAAAAGAAAAGTATAATAAATAAACCATATTTTCTCAGTTTCATTAAAGAAATAAATGGAATACATTCTTTATAGAGTTTTATATAACGCATAGAGAAATAATAATTTTAAAACCATTTAAATAAAAATTTAATGAATATGTATTCCATAAAATAGTATAAAATGATAATTTTAAGAATAAATACATGTTAAAATTTTTGAAGAAAACATTTATAAGTATTATTGAAAGGAATATATAGTTAAGAATTTAATCAAGATACGACCATTTGGAAAATACCTTGGGTAATTCAGGTCATAGTAAAGTTGGATCCTCACACCACAGTGATCAGTGATATATCAACTGCATGGGAATATCTCATGTGTTGAATAACATCCAATCCTAGGAAGGATACCACATGGGCCAGTGGATCCCTATCATGCCTTACAAACGTCTAGTCAATTTTATAGTATAAATTTGTTGCTAATTAGTTGATAGACATCATAGAGTTCTTTCCAATCCTTTCTATATAAATAATTTGGTTCTCATGTTTTATCATCTTCAAATATTTGAAAATTAAATCAGGGGAATTTCAACAAAAACCAGATTCCCATCGATCATAAAACCAGGACTGAAAAATAATTTTTATATTTATATTTCCATTTGAACCCATTTTCAAGGAAAATTTATTTAAAATTTTTCATCATTATAAATAAATATCATGGAAACATTACATTCTTCAAAATTCAATTAGGTAAAACAATTAAATCTAGTGCAAGAATAAAAATTTTATTGTGTAAAACCAACATATGAATCCACCTACCTAAATAGCCACGTTCACAAAGAAACCACACCTAACCAAAGAGAACCTGAATTGTATATACCTCCCCTTTGACCGACCTATTTGAATATCCATTAGATCATACCTAAGACCAAATATATGGACAGGATAGTCTATATATATCATTTATTTTGAATAATTTAAGAGGATATCTAAAATCATGTTGAAGAACGAGTGAAGAATGATCCAATGCTTTTAATTTCCTTGATAAAAAACCCTCAAATTCAACATTATCACTCATTGAGGAGGAAGAAATCACCAATGTGCTAAGGTATAGCATAAAGTTCATGACTATAATAAAAAATAGAATTAGTGAGGGATTTTTCTGGAAATTTAGATAAAAAGATTTAACTTTTTAAATATTAAAACCCATTAGCATGTATTTATTGTATGGTAAGAAAAAATATGCACAAATCATGTGAGGATTACTATTTCTCATAAAAAACCACATGGTTTGGTCACACATCTTGATGAACTATATACCAACCATTAAAAATTAAACTATCCAAAAATGCATTTTTTCTGGATGATACACTGTTAGACCAAACCATGCTGTACATATGTGCTCCCCTCCAAGAAAACTCAACCTAGAACAATATTTATTATAAAATCTTATTGGTTCCTACTAACCATGTACCAACCATGAACCTTCCCACACACTCTCAATAAATCCAAAAATTACCAAAAATGATCAAACAATCTAGAAACAAGAATAGTCACAATGAAAAGTCATAAGTACTTAATGTTACACTGTGGTGAGAAAATTATCCCCATCAGATTAATTTATACCCTTATAAAGTCAAATTAAATAAATTATTCTATCAAAAAGCTATGTAAACTTCTCCATCATCAATTATTCCCATTCTTCCCTCTCAATAGAATCAATCCCATGTGGTAAAATCACTCACAATAATGGAATAGACTTCGCTATAATATATTTTCATGAGAATCGACAATCTGAATATATTAATAAATCCTAAATAAATCTTGTTTTAACTCAAGTTCCTCAAAATACATATTTTTATATGGGTACAAATTATATATATTGAGATAATATACAAGTAATATATTGTGAATTTAAGTCAATGGATATTTTAATTCTAGATGATATTCATGAATCTCCAGCTGCTCAATATTCCCAAATGTTCCCACATATCCTGGAGCTATTGTAACATTCTTTACTGACTATCAGGGTCCCAACTGAGGTTAAACTTTCTAGAAGACATGGTCACTAACAATGAACTCATAAGGTTATTTCCAATTATCATCATCATATTTTTACCAACTCTAAACTATAATCACCTATCAACATAAAACCAGGTTCTTTTTGACATATCTAAAATGATGTTGAGACATATCAAAGAAGTTTCACCCATATGTGATGAATAAATGGGTGATTTTCAATGTAATCCACAATCATATTCAATGGATTTCATTATTATAGATGATTTGTAACTATTAATATAATTAAACTAAACTAATCCACAATGGTTATCCCAATAACCTGTCAAATAATGGACAGAAGCATAGTGCATGTCCCCTAAAATATCAATAGATCACTCCATTTTTCTTTCTATTTTGGGATTTTTAGTCACACTAAACTTATCATGGAATCCCATTATCAACTAAACACAATATTTACTATATCTCATCTTCAACCATTCAAAAAAACCAACACATCATGTCATAACATATATTTTTATCACATGGATGAATGTACCACACATATCAATGAAATGACTCCAATGTATTCCTTCACATGGATGATAAAACTACCAACTTATTCATGAAAAAATAATTCCTTCATGAGAGAGCCTCCACATAGGTATGGTCTTCCAACCATATAAAGTATCATTGATGCTCTGGAATTCATTGTCATGTGGTTTCTTTTGGGAAAACAACTCATAGAGAGATGGTGTTAGCTCAATGGTCCTCAAAAAGATACCAATCAAAACACTTTTGTATCCTACTGAATTATAAAAAAGAGACTCTTGATATTTAACTCATATATATATATATAACAAAATGAGATGTAAAATACCAATTGAGATCATCTATAAAAACATTTCCCTTTCATTATGTATAGGAGATTTTAAAATAAAATTACCAATGACACTATATCCATCACCATTTAATAAGATTTAGATATTTATAATAAATTAATTAACTCACACTCTTATGATGGAAGTAAAAAATAATCCTTTCTCCATAAAGGTAGGTCTTCCAACACTTTTTTGAGTGCATAGTCATGGAATGTTTGAAATAATGAGTGGGGTACTTATTCTCATGTTGTTGATGTTGAAGAGAACAATATCCCATTATTTGATATCCATATATAACAAAAAATCCTAAAATTTCACTTCAAGAAACACAATATACCTCATAATCTTAACCATTGTCTAGAATTATTACGATGGGTATTGAGCACAGTATTCATTTCAAATCCTCAAAAGTTGTTTGGAACATGGAGTCCAACATGTAATTTACTCCCTTTTGGGTAGGAGTGACCAACGACCATGAAAGCTTAGTGAAATACTTCATTAACCATTTTTATCATCCTTCCAAGTCAAATAAACTCTAAATCTCAAAGATATTTTTGGTCTCCTACCATCACATTATAGCTATCACATTCTTTGTGTTGATTGAGATGAAACTTTTCAAGACCACGTGTCCTATTAAATTATCTTCTTTGAATGAAAAAATACATTTTGATAACTTATCATAATGACTATACTAATTAAAGATTCCCAAAACTTCTCTATGGAGAAACTCATGATCCTCTCTTGTTCTTGAATAGACCATAATGTGATTCAAAAATAACATTTTGATGTAATAAATGTATTGGTGGAATATATGGTTCCAAATATCCCTGAAAACTATATTAGAAGTATCATGTCCCAAAGGATTAATAATATAATAAAAATACCCATAATCACTCAAAAAAACTATCATAGGGATGTTAGATTCTTTAAATTTAATCTTGTGATACCCAAAATAAAGGTTGATTCTTCATAACCATTTTATCCAATCAACTAATCCAGAAATAATCAATACTGGGAAAAGGTTACTTATTCATGATCAAAAACTGATTAAGCTCCTCATAATCAACACATGAATGAAGCATGCCATCAGCTTTCTGGGTTAAAAGTATTGGGGATTCCCAAGGCAGTACTCCATGATGGATAAACTTATTGGATTTTAAATCCTTATATAGTATCTTGAAATCATGTAACACTATCAATGTTATTTGGTAATAAGAAATATATATTGGATAGGTTCCTATAATTATATCATTTTTGAACATCACCTCCTACCCTATATATAGACTATAGAAGTAAACTAAAATCATCTTCAGAAATTCTATGACTACCATAGAACATTCAAAACCTGTAAATTCCTCTATATATTAAACAACAAAAAATGATATTAATTCCCATAAATCTATAAATGATTTATATTCTTTACTAGTCCTATAATGAAATTTCCTTTTAAATGCACAATAACTATCATCATGATAAGTAAAATACACTTATAAATTTTAATAGTTGATCCAAGCCTTTATTTTCTTTTCTCAATATAACTTATAATGGTAGATGTGAATGATGGTAAAAGTGGTTGGAATACTCCATCACAATTTAATCACCTTGTTGGAGGGTGATAAAATGTACTGAATTTTCCAATTTCATCAAATTTTTTCAAAACTATGGAGAGAAGTGGCCTTGATGTCTTTCCACTATAAGACATAATTTTTTTCCAAAACTAACGTATCCCATTATCTGATTTTAAGACCATTATGTTTGAAAAAAACACACACCTCACCCTAACTTATTCAAGGTTTTCGAAGAAATAAATGATCACATTAGACAATTTTAACTAATACTCTACTTCTTGAGGACCATCTATCCCATGAATGAAATATGGTTTCTTGAAGAGAAACTCTTTTTCTCTATTCATTCCTCATCTAACTTCTAGTTATACTTCTTCTTGCTAGAATTAGAATAGATTTGGAACCATGATACATGGAACATACAACAAACACCGTAGCCTCAATTATATTTTCTTCTATTAGTGGATTCTCCTATAAAAAAAAATATGTATCACCCACATGAAAATTCATAAGAGAAATAGTACTACATATAACCAAATAAAATGATAGAAAATAAAAAAATGGTAAATACCCTTAAACTACATGAAACCATTCAATATTTATTTTTACTTAATGAAAAAAATCATATCATTATAAGACACATAGAACAATTTTTCAATGATTCCATGGTAACTTATGGAACATTATAATAAGTGTTATCCAGGACCATTCTTATTGCACACCCATTATTGCAAAACTTCCCTATATCCTTTCAAGGCATAAAAATTACCAAGAAAAGATGAATCCTACCACTAAAACCAATTTTTTATAAACTAACTCAAATAATCCATAAAACTAGAGACCTAAATCATCTCACAATAGGGACCAAAGGGAATCCCTGATCCCTATAGCCTCGAAACTAATGCATGGGCATTGATGAACACCATTTGGAATAATTATTCCAACATCAGAAAATAAATATAAATCGTACATCTAAAATATAAAATAAAAAACCAAAAGGTATTAAATAACATCATGTCAAGAATGTAAAAAGAGCCAAAATATATTTTGTTCCACTAAAAACCCTCATCAAGGGAACCCCAAATATCCACTTTTTTGGAAATGTGCGTATGTGTGCCACTTTGTAACCACAAACATCCCACACCCTCTAGCCCGTATACCCACCATCACTTAGTGGTTATATTCTTTTACATGAACCTATCAATTAAATTTATTCATATGAGAAACGGAATATTTTCTGCGTAACAACACAAATCCCAATAGGATCCCACCAACATCAATGCTCACATTCACAATGAAGACACACTTGATCTAAGATAAACCAATTTTTATTCCAACTTCATTGATCAATATATAATAATTCCCATAAAATCTAACCCAAACTATAGATATGTCCTTTATTTTCTAGCATTATAATTCATTTCAATGAGAGATGCGGAGATCTAGAATTATGATAAAGAATGGGTGAAGAAAATATATATGCCTTTAATTTCCCTAGATCCACCACCCTTGAATAAATTGAATCACCTTCAAGAAAGGAAGGTACCATAAATATCATAAAAAAGAAAGATTTAGGATCAATAACCTATGATATTTGAAAAGGAATGGGAGTTTTGGGTGGTAATTGGGATAAAAAATAATTTTTGGATTTTTAAAACCCCTCAGCAATGTTTTTCTACATGGTTAAACAAATTGTTCACCAACCATGAAAAATTACTCAATCATAATATGTCCAATATTTTTTGGAAGGCCACATGGTTATCCAGAAGCATAAACTACTTATGATACCCTCTCTTCGATTCCTCAAACTAATATACTATTTCTTGGGGAATCAACAAGTGTCCCACTAACCGTATGGTTCCCATGCACCTTCCCAGACACTCCATGACACTCTAAAAACTACCCATAATTACCGAAGAGAATCTGGAGAAAAAATATTCTGAATGAAATGTCATAAATTTTGGAAACAGACATCAGTTTGTGAAAATTTATTTTATGTAAAATTCTGTTCATAATTTTCTTTTGTGATATAGACACCATTGATTAACATGTTAAATATTTAGGAACTGGTTTCTTTAAATGATAAATTTTTACCTCATTCAGAAGAGATATTGTTGTGGTTTTCATATCAATCTAAAAAGCTTATTCTATTATGATTATTCATCCCAAGTATTAATCTCAATGTCATGTTTAATGATTTTGGTCTTATTTTATATAAAATAAAAGTATTACCAAGTGAATATCATGTTATGTAATAATTTAATGAGGGCATTCATTAAATTTTCTCCATCTAAAATTGTAGTGCAATTTTAATGCATAGAATATCAATTACTATCCCAGTATAAATATTTGACTATTTTATGAGACCATTATAGAGTTCCTATCATTTCATAGTTATTTAGGTAGACCATTATAAAAATCTTGTGATATATGTCTCTTATATAGTTGAGTGGAAAACCTTTCTCCAGACACCATCATATGGATATTCTTAATAATATTCATATAGTGTCATACCTTATAGGGTTTCCCAAATGATTTTAACCTAAATACCGTACTGGTATTTAGTTAGATAACTCTTAGGGTTATCCTTTTACACCATGTCTTGGAAAAGATCGTCCATGAGCACCCAACTTTAGCATGAACCTACCTTAATAGATGTATGAGGTGATGACATGAGTTCACTTTCGGGTAAATGTAACACTTAATTTTTTATGTGGTTTTATAAACTCGGTATATTATCTCTTTTATAAAATTTTCTTTTATGAATTCATAAAAGGATTTAGTTTCCTAATACACATCAATCCACCAAATAATATATTAAAACCATATTTATGTGTCACTATTTACAGAAATGACATTTTTTTACTTACACAAATTAAAATTCAAAAATATTTACAGGTATCCAAATGCATATCATGAATAATTTATAGGAAATCATTTCATGTAAATACTATGAATCATATAAAATCAATAATTCCCACAATAGTAAACATCGTGTGATAATTTGTTGGTCCCCATTTTTCTAGATAGAGAATAAACTTCTAGTCTAGTGACTATTCCAACCCAATATCCCACTACTCATAGTTTAGAAGTCAAGAGAGAACTAAATTCCCTCATAACTCTAACACCTAATATGTATAAACTACAATTGAAAGATAAATTCAATACAATAACACAAATACATTAGAAATAATTGAATGATGAAAACAAAATCAATTATGAAACCAGTACTATAACCCATTAATTGAATGTACGGAAATTATAGATATTTTTAAACACATTTATACAAAGAAATTAAATAATTCATAATATACAAATTTATATTTATGAATAAAGTAGGTAATATATCTAAATGAAGAACAATTCATAAACTTTTACATTAGAAGCATATTTTTAAACAATTCATAAATTAATCAATTATAAGAACTTTATAAATTTTTGAAACATTTTATTGATATTTCGTAACATTAATATAAATGAAAATTTCATATTTAACTTAATATAAACTCTTTCAAATTTTTATTTTATATAAAATTTTATATGAAATCATTAAGATTAAAAAATATTTCATATTATAAAAACTATTATAATCATATATAATTTTCAATATCATATAAAAAATTATATAATTGATAAAATAAATACATTCTAAATAAGGTATTATAGTTTATACATTTTTTTCATTTATCATAAATTCATAAATCAATATAAACAATTTTTATAATTTTCCTTGATTTAATTTTTATAGAAATAATAAATTATTTTCTATGTAAATACACTATAAACCTAGATCAAATCAGCCAAAATACTTCATGGAATTGTTTAAATACCCCTATAATTTCAATAAATCTCTATTTTTCACCCTCGTAAAGGTATTTTAAAAACTCTAACAAAATCTAATTTTCATAAAATTACATATAACCATATTCATTAAAGATATAAACCATATCCTGGTGATTCCATGAGTAATAATTGCTTATTAGTTATAAACAAAAAAACATTGAAACTACTGAGAAGTTTCATTTTATTGTTTATCCTAAAGACCATAACCATTTTAGGAATACTACATCGTTGGGTTTTTTCCAACATCATGATACTCTTATGGAACTATATTCTATATAATATATTACTATTTTATACCATTAATTTCCAATATCTACTATGTAATGATTCATCCTCGTGGTTCTAAAAAACACAATGTAGTGGATAATAGTCAAATATATGGTATAATTGAAAAATGACAGTTTTTTTCACATAATTATTTTTTAATCATTTTATGTCAACCATAATGTGGTGATATGAACATTATAGTAAAAACCCCATTTTACTCATTAATGATTCCTTGGTTTTGTAGAAACCCATGATCCATTTCCATTTTCATTACATCACATCATAGTTGTACAAAAAAAAATTTGCAAATTATTTAACCATTTAAATAATCAATCATGACTAAAGGGAAATAGAGATGATACTTCTGTTGGTTTTTGGATGGGATTAAAACTATCCAAATGTAATCTAAAACATAATCCAAAACCAAATATACCAAAATAAGATTCCACTTTTAATGGAATGAATAAATAAATGATTAATGGTGTACCTTTTCACTATTTATCTAAATCTACCAAAGATCTTAAAAATGAACATGATAGAAATGACTGAGAAGTAGCTAATGGAATCCTTCCCTATTAGGTCTCTAGTGGATTGGTGAATAAAACAATTTTTGAGAAATATTACCTCTTCCTCACAATTTTATAAAATATTATGTTAAATATAAAGATAGTGATATAAAGAGAGAAACCACATTAAAAATAATTCTATTATATTAATCACACCCACTATCTTAATGAATTTTCCTCCTTATATAGAATCTAAGGGAACTTCTCAATACCCAAAAATATCATAATATTTTTTCTACTAAAAATGAATGTTATAATAAACTAGTATCATATGACCGTAAATAATAAAAAAAGTTACTCGATTTACCTTTCATTTTCAATAATCAAGACTCAATTAAAATATCAAAACATGAGAATCTTCTAAACATGATTTAATAGAGCCAAATAATATTTATAAACCATGAATATCTTGTTACAGTAAAAATTTCATGCAAAAAACCACAATGTTGTGATATTATCCATGTTATAGTTTATCTCACTAAAAACCACCTTGTATTATATACATGCAGGATATGCTATTTACATCAGTGAAAATTTCTAAAAATTATTTTAAATAATCATGATATTCTATTATATAATTGTGAAAACATTGAGTATTAGGGTTTTTTGTGGATTATAGAGGATTTTAGAATCGTCTAAAATGTGGGAAAGGGATATTGAATTCCCATAGGATAATATAACATAATGATGTATAATTCCCAAAAAAATATAGTTCTTGGTGTTATTTTTCTACCAGTATTTAGTTATTGTTTTTATTGTAATATGGTATCCATTATAGCGACAAGTAGTTTTTATGGTTAGAGATATAGTTGTTAGTAGCGAGGATAGCGTTTGTTACAGATTTATTTATTATCTATTATGGAAACCTTTTGGTGATAGCGAAGGTCGGGTGGGATAAATATGATAGTGATATCCTAATATGGATATTATTTTTTATATCAATGTTTAATTTAATGATATTTAATAACTTTTTTCAATAAGGATTTATTACAACTATTAAATTAACACAATATAGTTCGTAAGAGTAAGCTACAATGTATAATAGTATTCAAATCCAATTTTTATCTATTTTTCATATATAAATGATTGGTTTAAGGGTGGTTCTAATAATAATTCATTCAGTAACATAGTGACCTAGTAGGGAACCATTTATTTTTTTTATGTATTTTTTCATTATGACTATCATATATTGTTCTAGTTTGGTTTGATTTTTGACGTACTATTGACATCCATAATGGTAGCATACATGTTTTTACACTAACCATTATATGATCCTCACATTAATGACATGGGTTGAGTTAAATATAAATGTGTAAAAAATCAATAAAGAAGAAACAAAAGGGGATTTTATTTGGACATATAACCACTGACACGTTAAGTTATTATAATCCATTAAACACTTTTCCTAATCTAATGATTTTTTAGTGAAATAATTTTTTCAAGAGTAGGATTTGTATTTCATCCATTTCATAGGAAATGATTCCACGAGTGAAAGATACATTTATAGACCCAATATTTTTTTATTTAATCCACTAAAAATAATATATTGGTAATCCCAATGGATAAGAGGGTAGTTCACATCAAATGATTCAAATTAATAACTCATAATTACTGTAAAATTATTGAAATAAAAATTTATGGTTGTTTATATTTTTATTCCTTTATTAATTTTTTTTTGAAAAATATTATCATTGTGGTTATGTAGGCTATTCAGGTTCAACTCAGGTTCACAAGTGAATTCTAAAATGATTTTCTAGACAATATCTACATGTACACCATGTCTATGTGTTATGGATTTCCTACCAAAAATCAAAAAATTCCAAAACCTAGTCACATGCACAGACCTAAGTGATTTCATTCAATGATAAATCCATACATACCCCTATCAATGTCTCTGAAGTATTCATCAACGAAAACAACCTACACACCACATCTAAATCCATGTGCACTCCTATAAAATGTCTCAATAAGATAACCTACCAATATATATCAATTCACCAAAAATCATCATGTTTAACCCACTAAATTTCCTTTAACACGCACTAGTAATGTCCTCACATGGTTTCCATAAAAACTTTTGGCACACATTCGCTACATATGGCCATCATATAGACTATACTAAAGTATCACATATCCACCATGCCATAGTTATCCATACATGCCCTTTTCAAACACCTGGACACTATAAATGGTTATAGGAATTTTCATAGTAATGTGAGGTTCCTAATCAAGGATTTCCTATAAAAATAACCCCTAGAATTTTACGTTGGTGGAAGGAGAGAACCTAAATGACCTAAGTTATTGAATGATAAGACAATTCTCCCAATCCTTCCAAAACCCTCCCCCATGGTGATTTTTGAATCATAAAAAGATCATAAGTGATAAACATGTCACTTTTTTATGAAATGGATAATCTCATAAAAATTTCCCCATTAGAATAAGATATTTAAGAATTTTGGTAAAAAAATATGAATACCCAAATTCTATCACATGGAACTGCACTCATACCTATAGAGGCCACACTACTACAAGAATTTTAACTATATCAATGGTCTAAAACTATTTCTATAAGTAATGTGACTATGGATATATGCAATAGCTACAGTCCAGTTCATCATTCCACTTATTTTAATTGAAATGATGATATTTCCAAGGTCATTTTATGACCATATCCATCTACTATGATTCTATGTCCAATGATTGTGGCCATGTGTATAAACCCATGGTTAAAAACTGAAAATGGAAGATTATAGTTAGAGTCAAGGACTAGTATAACATCATGATAATTCTATATATATTTCTCCTTTAAATAAATATAATGTTTGATATACTGTGATATATGTATCATGAAACATAAAATAACTAGGTTGAATTTATAAAAATAAGAAATTATATTGATATATAAACCCTAATAAAAAATATGGTTTGAGTATGAAAAAATGTGAGGTAAAGTAAAAGTGGAGTAAATGCACATATATAAAAAAACCACCTAAATAAAATTATTATCCCCATGGTTCATGACATTCATATAATTTAATACATGAAAATTTAATTTTTCATAGTTCTTATTTACTATATTATAGCATTGCATAGGGTGTTGATCATATAGGGAGGATTTATTTTGATTGTTCAACCAGAATTTTAAACCAAAGCCACTAAAAGGAGTGGAATTTTGTTTTTTCTATTCATAAATGAAAAATGCTAAAGAAATGGTGATTTTTTAAATGAAACTTTTATTTAAGAAGGATTATTGAGCAGTAAAAATGGGTAGTTATAATGATAATAGAGAATGTATCATGGGGATTTAAATTTCTCTAGTGTAAAAGTTTTTCTTTATTCACTGAAAAAAAATTACATCACATCCATAAAAATTGGTTCAATTAATCTTCATTTTCAAGATATTAATATTTAATGTTAATGATTGCTGGAAATCACTGCATCAAAAATTATATAAAATCACTGGATTTTTATGAAAATTTTATCATAATCAAACTTGTTGATTTATTCTCATCTTTTTAAATTAAGATAAATGAGGTGAAATAATATTTTTTATTTGGAATTTTTACTGTTGAAAAAAATTGATTCCTACAGAAATGATATAGGGATTTGAGAAATATTAATACAATATATTAAATTCCCCCAGAATAGAAATTATCCTTAAATCATATCATATTCAATAATTAAATAAAATTACAAAACAATTACAATCAAAATGGAATAAGAAATGCGGGAGTATGAAATAACCCCCATCATTATACTATTAATAGTGTTGAAATATCAGTGTACTTCTCTTCTTCCCTCTAATCTAAAAATTTGGGAGAAAAAATCTCAATTACTCTCTATATGATGACTATTCTACCATATATTTATTCTTTAAGTCCTTTTTAAAAAATGAATTTGCACTGACATAATTTTCATAGGACTCACATGTATTCCCCACCAATAAATTATGATCATGAATTTTTATTTTACAACATGGTACTAGCCACAAAGAAATATCAATTTCTCATGAAATTAGTAGTACCATCAAAATAAAATTTCACATATTTACAGGAACTCTACATAAGTATAATGCCCAATGAATAATGAAACACCTAAATATTGGTCTACTCTATTGAAAACCAGTCTTTTATTTAGAGAAATACACTTTCATCGATATTGAGGATCTCAAAAAAAAATATATTACAATATGAAAAACATATGTGATTAATGAAAAAGATGCCCACAATTTATTTCATACTATGAAACAACACACATAGAAAATATAGGGACCTTTACCAAACAATTACCCAGACCAGGCCCAGTGAAGATTTCATCCAACAAAATCATCTCATTCATCCTAGACTCTTTATCTATGTTCGACCAACATTGATGAACATAAATATAATAGTTTTAATCTATAAAACATTGATTCAAAAATAAAATTATTAATTCTACGTTGCAGCTTCACAGTCAACATGAATATTGAGTAGCTTCTCCTTACCTGACTAAAAATTAATTTTTTTTATTATCAAAGCACTTTTGAGGAGGAAAGTGAGAAACCACAGAAACAGTCTGAACAAAGCTTAAGACATCACAGGAAAAAAGAAAAACCAAGGAAAACCACCGAACCTACCCCACCCCAGCAAGTAATCCTGCAGACAAGCCTCACCAATGCATGGCCCTTCAGCAATCAGTCTCGTGCAGAAGTGCATGGGCACAGTACCGATGGCAAAGACATACTCTCTCAGCATCCCACTCCAAAAGGCATGCGTCAATGAAGACTTTGTGCACTAGTCCCCCTCTGGCACAGGTCCAAGAAGAAAGCTGGAAAAAACACCAAAGAACCAAACAAAGACAAACAACCAGATCCCAAGGGTTGCACCTCAACCGACCCTCTCTAAAACCTGGCCAAATCCACTCTTAACCACGATCATTAATGAGGAACTTAATATTACCTAAATCTCTCTCCCTGAAAAGTTTCTAGGATAGGGATGGAACATGTAAATCAGCCACCTCAAAAATAATTTTCTCCAATGTAGAAGTATGTTCATCCCATGTCTGAATGTACTCTTCAACGTTGATTATCCCTCTGTTGAACCCCCCAACCAGAATGGATTCCTGTCTGTCAATCCATGTATATTGTTCCTCATTAAGAGACCCCTCCAGCAACCTCCCCATTATCATGGATGCCTCCTCCTCTGATGCATTAAGTATCAAGGTATTCTCCATCACTTCTTCTTTAGAGCTTAAAATGAGAACCATGTCTTGGTCACCATATTCCACTAGACTTGGAGAATAAAAAAACTCCTTTTCCATCCTTTCGGAATTCATCTTCTTCGCAGATTGAGTCTCTAGAGGCGGAGGTAACGAGGAGTATTCCTTATTCCCCTTCCACTTTCCAAAACCCTTATTACTCTTTGTAGGTGACTCCTCGTCTGCAATTTGTCCATGCTCTATCCCCTTGGAGATCTTCACTCTGGCCTCATCTCCACCAAATATGGAGATAGGGAAAACATCCACATCGGCCTCTAGGAGGCCTTCAAATCTATTGCACAAGGGAACTGAGGTTCCCTCTCCCTCATTCACCATTTGAAAAATCCTTCTAGTCCTATCATCATTATCACCCAAATGAGTATTCTCCATGCTTAAATCAGCATCCCCATCCAGCGGCATCATACCAAGATTCTTAGCCTAGCTGGGTTGTATGAATCCACGCCCCATGAACTGAGTTTGTGTGTAATAGTCTTCAAGAACCACAATCTATGTAGCACAAGCAGTCTGCATTCTAGGACACTCCATGTTGAAACCAGGATGGAAGTCACCTGCAAGTTGATCTTGATCATTCATGGCCACTGCATTTCCATTACACCCTGTGACAGGTCTTCTCCCGCCACTGAGGTCACTTATCAGTTTGCTAAACACCGCTTGAACTATCGGGTTAGGAGGACAAACCAACGGTTTCTCTTGCCTCACTTGGTTTTCCCTGGAAGAAAGCCCTGTTCCAATTGAATTTGTGCCATTCCCTTTGTCACCTTTGTCCATAACTACAATCTGGGCGACCGTAGCATCACCCAATGAATCACTTCCATCACCTAGCCCACTGCATCTAACCCTGTCAATTCCTTCGGCTAGAACACCATCCACCATGCCATTCTCTGGAATTCCATGTTTACCATTGCACACATCCTCCGTATATTTAGTATTAGTTGCTTCCCGCCTGCAATTCTCCAAGGAATGGCCCAACTGTTTCAAACCTGGAAAAACTGGAACCATGAATCATATACCACAGGCTTCTAACACCAGAATTCTTCCCCGATAGTGATCCAGAGGAAGTCTAATGGAGCCTTTGATGTGTCCACCTCCACACACACATGGGGATTAATCTGGTAGGAGACCACATTGGTCTAGCTATCCGAACATAAGTATCTACCCATATGGTTCCCATGAATTTTAATAATCGATGGATTCTGAAATGGAAGTGAGAGATTTAGAAAACATACCTAAACTACCACTGATGGAGAGTCATGCTTCATGTGAAAGTCATACGGCCATCAGGAAAGGAAGAATTGTGAGCTGTTTCAGATGCAGGGAGCCCTCGACCATGCTTTTATCAGATCTTCCTCTGAAGAAAAATAGATCAATATGGTTCGGTTGTCTAGTAAACCTATGATTTCCCTTTCTTGCAAATCCCAGGAACCAAACACAAATCTGTCAAATATATCAACCGACGGTCTTCTCTTCGAGAATCAAGAGATTAATGACAAGCTATGGAGGCCCGAAGTTTTGTTAAACTCAGCGATTAAAATCGGAAGATTGGGACGCCCATCGTGGAGATCTTGCACCTTAGGTCTCAGAAAACATGGTGGAAACGGATGAAGGAAGTCTGGGTTCAAAAAATTTAGAAAAGAGGGTTCCACACGTGTGGAAGACGGCGGAGGTCCCTCGACTTATGATTTACTATGTGTCATATTAATAAATACAACCTAGTTAACAAAAGATATTATCTAGTAATGACCCTTATTTTTACAATTTGATTAATTATTGGCTGGACTCAGAACATTATCATCAGTGCGGCTTGTGGTTCCCTTATCGTTGTGCATTGTCTTTGATGGAGATTCAGAAATATTCCTCGGTACGCTGACATGGATATCTCTTATAAGTGACATATGTTAAAAAAAATCAAAAATGAAAAAAGAAATGGTTTATTCAACATCAGGTTTTTTTTCTAAATGTGTCATTAAAATTGAATATTCATGTGGTTTTGGTTGGTGGATTCAGATATGGTTTGCTCAGCATAGTGCCTTCTATTCTAGATATTCAGTGGCAATAGTGTGTTTTCTTCTCCATTATTGATGTTGTCCATGTGATTATCATAAATGGAGGATTTTAAAAACCAATATTCTGTGTTGTTTAGTGCTTAGTTTTTTATTTTCTTCTATTGTTAGGGCCTCATCCAAATGTTATCTTGGAAATGATATTTTCTGTAGTGCCCGATTTTAGTGAATGTGGTAGCTCGACTTCAAAATTGTATCTTCTTAAAAGAAGGAAAATACGGTTCTTTGAATGATTTAAATATGACTCATTAAATTGTTTTGATAGAGAGGTTTTAATTGGATTTATTCTTTTTTGTTCAGTGTGGATTGGGCTACACTACAGTGGATCTTGGATGTCGATGTATTCAATATTTTTTAGGTATCATTGGCTTGTATTGAGGCCATCTGATGGTTCTATGGTATTTTGCGGTAGATATTCAGGTAATAATATAAGTTGTGGGATTATACAAGTAGTAGATATGGAAATTGATGAATAAAATTTTGAGAAAAGTGGAACCATATGGAATAATTTGATGATGAGGGGATTATAAATGGAATGATAGATTAAAAAATAATTGGTAGAATGCTATGTATCTGGAAGTAAGAGATTTATAGTGGTAGATTGGTTTACTGGTGATAGAATGTGATTTTTTCAAGATAAAATAGTCCTAGATGATAGTAAGGGATCATAACAATGAAAGGGTAGCACTATTGTCCATAACATTATAAGGAATTATCCTTGAACATTCTGTAGTCTTTAGATTTATTTTTAGAATTCATTCTTTTAAATTGTATGGTCATCTCACGTTTATATATTTAGAGAAATAGATCATAATTCATAAACAAAAAACCCATAAATTATATAGTACACACCTCATATTAGTATCCATCATTCCCATAATATAAAAAATTTAAAATAAAGCATGACTTCTTTTCCTGAAAAATGATTTTAACATTCCACATGATTTCTTCTTTTCCATTACCCATATATTGACCCAATGCAAAAACAATTCAAAAACATGGGATGAAAAAAAATCATATAAATGGACAAAAAAATAATAATTCCACTAGTCAGGTGAAAAACATGAAAACCCAAGAAAAAAAATTTCATAAAAACATACCTTTTCCCAGAAAGGGAATCATTTTTCCTTTAAGAATATCATTATCATTACATTTTAAAGAAAATTTTTCCTAGAAAACTAATTATATCTCATTTAATATTTATGTCATGGAATTGGGACATTATCTCAATGAACCCTTACAGAACTGCTACAAAATGGCATAACCATATGGACAACATCTGATAAAATTCTCCAGATAACATAATCATCACCCAATGCATTAGAGTGCTATTAGGATGCACCAATCATGTAAGATATATCATTCAAAAAAAATTATATCTAGGTTCTCCCATAATATAAACAATTTCCAAGGAGCATGTCATGAATAAAAAAATTTATTCTTATAACTTTCCTACATAAATATCTTGAAAAACTCTTTTATACATGTATGAAAATTACTTTTGGATATCAAAATATCCATAACTTTTAAAACCACATTTCCCGTACCCAAATACCCATTTCTTTTTAAACAACACTTCCAATAAAAAAATACATTAAAAACCAAGAACATTTTATCATTGAAAAAATTATGAAATATGGTAAAGAAATCCAATCTTCAAATAATGGATATGAAGGCATGACAATTTTTTATCACCATATATGTTAAAATAGAACATTATTTTTTTGTAAATAAATTCAAAAATTCCATACAATAATTAATTTTATAATATAAATTTTATTAATGAAAAAAATTTAATTTATTAAAATATATAATCAATAAAAAAATCTTTTCCAAACATGGAAATGGAATAAAATTTGAGTTATAAGGAAAACATTAAAAGTTAATTTTGGGTTAAAAAGCCCATTTTATATTGGAAATATTTGAATCATAAAACCAATGAAATAATTACATTACAAAACCGTATATACCATGAGAATATATAATTTCATGATATAACATGTCAAAAAGGCTGTATACACACCTCGTAAAAGAGTTTTGGTGTATAACATCAAAATAAGCCTCCCTAAATGGAAATTGAGACAAAGTCCTTTATGTGGAGTTCAATTTTTCATTTTAATTATTTATCATCCAAAATAATAAAATTATATTAATTATGCAATTTCTTAAGAGTATTTTTCTTATCTAATTGTTAGGAACCAACTCAGGTCGACCATGAACTGGTCACCTGAGTTTGTCCGCAACATGGCCCGAGGGGCGTTCAAAATCCCAACGGGTTATCAACTAGTGTCAGATATCATGATTTAATTTCTCAGAACAATTTGTCCCATATACATTAATAAATAAACAGGAATAATCATAACAACAAAATTGATCATTGGCAGAGGAAAAGAAAATAAACTGAACATACCTCCTTGTGACCTTCTTGGTCCCCACCCAACTCAAACTCAAGCCTGCTCCAACCCTGAGTAGCTGAACTAGGAACCTGAACAAGAACTAAACCTGAAACTGAAAGAATGTGATAGGCATGAGCATGGAGATGCTCAGTAGAGATTCCAAATATTACTACAGAATCCAAAAAAAGTCACTTTCCCAAAACAGTCCAATAACACCAGTTTGAAATACAAATATAAAAGTAGGGTTTTAACATTTTTAAAATAAGAAATATTATTTTACAATTTAAAAACTCAACAAACACTACTTACCATTTTCAAAATCATTTTAAATTTTATAAATAATATCCAAAACAAAATATTCCCAACATAAGCTAGAGTAATACAAGTAAAAATGTGCAAAATAAAAATAAACTAGTGCAACATAAAGTAAACAAGAAATGTTAATACTCCAGTAACCATGGGTGATCCTAACCATCCATAGAAGACCCCTGGACATACTTGGTTTTGAAACCACCTGTCGGTATATGGTGAAGCTCTTATGTCTATAACCAACTGGCCCCACTATACCAGACCAATCCAGTGGAATATCCCGCTTGGCTATCAGCCAATCCAGGGGGAAGCAACCCGTCTAATCCGGGTTGGTCATCAACCATCACTCAATCATCTAAAAGATTCCCAGGAACCCATTTTGGTTATAATAATAATATTTTGTACATAGAAAGGCCCTAACCTGCATGAATCATCTCACCGCACTTTCCTTCCGCAAACATGGACACTTCCTATGCATTCACCCATAAAGGGTTACCATAGACAAGAGAGACCCATTATACGTATATATATATATATATCTGTGTGTATGTGTGTGTGAATACATGTATAACATGAAATGTGTCGATTGGGCGGTCACATCATGTGATTATCAAAACCAATTTATAAAACACGCGAAGTTTTCAATTATTCCTTTTGTTTGACATAATGAAACAACATTACCAAAATATTTCACAAACTCTTTTAAAACAACTCTAAACACCACTTTCGTATATAAAAATCCAAAAGTCCCTCTATGTTCAAAAAAACACACCAAATCATTTCTCAACTATCAAACAAATCATTATCATTTCAAACTCACTTCAAAAAATATTTCAAAGGCAAACGACCATGCTTTAGTTAACACATTTAATTCCTTCTGTAGAAATCGCCGAAGGGAAACCAACTTTATTTGAAAACAAAAAAAAATTAAGTCACCAAGGTTTAAAGTGAAAACCATTTTCCATGTGTCACCTTCAATTGAAAAAACATCCAATGTTATGGTAGACACCCAACATAACATTTGTAAACCCTTTCCACAAAATCCTCGCTTGATTTATAAACAAAACCCAACCATCCTAGACACCTGAAAAATAAATAAAAACATCCCCAAGGAGACCATAAAACTGAATTTCCAAGAATGGTGATAATGAAATATATAAAATAAATTATGAAATTATTGTTTACCCAAGTTAATAAAATGATTCATTGGTTAGACAATTAATTATAAATGTAAATAAATCAATTTAATTTAAGGGATGTTTTTTTATGAAAAACTATTTAAGTGTGAATAATTTTGTTTATAAAATAATATTATCACACTAATTTTATTATATTAATAAAATATTAATTCAATATAATATTTAAAATTCATCTTATGTGTCCTCCAGACATTATACAAGAAGAAATACAATTTTACGGATAAGATTATTGTTTTTCATAAAAAGCGGTTTTATAACCTTTTTATGGGAAACCAGTATTAATAATTGTTTTAAATCATTTATCAGTAATATTTTACAAAATATACCTCTTAGTTACAAGAATGACATTAAAAAATACTTTTTTTATATTTTGGTATTTTTTTATAATTTTATTTAACGAATAATGAATGTACTAAATTTTGATTCAAAACTAATTTTTCATCTTATTTATTTAAATAGTTTATTTGTACATTTAATTGGGTTTAAAGTATATTTATAATTATTATTTATTATTTAATCCAATTTTGGTCAATGTATGCAACTATACATTTAATTTGGATATAAACACATGTCAATCTTTTGATGGTTCTTACTTTTTAAAAACCAGTTTTCTCGATATGTCAACAGGAAAAGTGTTAAACCTAATTTAACAACTTATGTGAATTTAATTTTAAAAAAATGGAATAAATTTTTGTAATCAGAATGAAAAATTTGTTCAAATAGGATAAAAAACTTGGTGAATAGTAACTTTAGTATTTTATTTACCACAGTTAAAGGGTAAATCCAGAAAATATGGGTTAAAAAATATTAGAATAATATAAAAATACCCTGACTCTTATTAATATTATTGGATGTGTTATGGATGACTAACAAAATATGTGGGCTCAAATTATTTCCTTTGGAAGAAATTTGAATGTGATTATGACATTAATAATATTTTATTTAAAGTGAAAAATAAAATATCATAAACATGTCTATTACAACTAAAATAATTTTAATATGGTGTTCTATAAGTGATATATTTGACTATAATTAGTCATTTGAAAGATATAAATATTTCCAAAAATATTAATATTTATTTATAATTTTTAGTAAAAAATTTTTTACATTTAATTATGACATAATGATGATGTAATAATATATTTATTAAAGAAATAATGAAATAAATGATACTAATAGTGATAAAATAAATATAATTATAAGTACTTTATTCCATTAAAAATTATTGGTGACTATAACATGTTATAAGTTTATTCAATGGTTTTTTATGTAATCTCTATTTTTAGATTTTATTTAAATTAAATAAAATGAATAGAGTCAATATCAACATTATTGATATTTTATAAAAATAATAATTTATTTCAGTTTTTAAAAATCTTGAAAAAAATTAAAAAATAA
Organism: Viscum album; assembly: GCA_963277665.1. Taxonomy (NCBI): domain Eukaryota; kingdom Viridiplantae; phylum Streptophyta; class Magnoliopsida; order Santalales; family Viscaceae; genus Viscum; species Viscum album. The sequence continues at coordinate 1,441,071,981 of OY728151.1, read as the reverse complement.
AAATTAGATATAATAATGTAAAAATGTTAATAAATTGAAAAAAAAACTATTGGTAATGTACCCCATATAAGTAAAATTCATATCCTCTTATTTTTTAAATTATTTTTACATAATTTAAATTAAAAGAGAAAATTTAAGTTTAATCCAAAAAGATAAGGTTTAAAATAAACTCAATAAATGTATAAAATATTTGGATGAGGGTATTTACAACTATACTCACCAAATCTTATAAATTACTCTAGTTGGATTCATTTTTATCATAAAAATATTAATTAATATTAATTTAATAATTTTAGAGTTTACAACGATACCCCTCCCCTTTTAAATAAAAAGGTACCCACTCTTCTCTAATACTCACATTTAAAGAAACATTTGGTTTGGAAATGATCCTCTTAAAACCATTTCTATAATAATTCACCACATTTTTAAGGGATTTCTATATAAGGAAGACCCTCCTTATAAGTGTTAATGTGTTCTTCAATGGTGATCAACCGAAGAAGAAGTATCATTTTTTTAAGTTATTCTATTTTATTTCTTCTCACACTTCATTCAAATATTATTCTTCATAAATGAAATAATTACCCCATTATCCTATGTATACTTATCTGTTATTTTTTTAATATAATCACCAAAACCAATCTCCACTTCCATCAAATGGGAAATTAATTAGTTGTTTGTGTGTACGTGTGAACTACCACCTCCTCGAACTGATATAATTTGTTTTCCATAACCATCTCTCAGGGATGGTCATAATGATGGAATTAATGTTTTTATACAAGGTTCATGAAATATTTATCATTAAAATGGAATAATATATCAATTATTTTATTACATTCCGTGCACATGAAAATGATAACATCTTTCCTGAGTACACGTGAACTATCACCTCCATGAAGTGATGTGAATCATTTTTATTCACCACATGACTTGAATAATATATATATATATATTTATTTATTTATGTGTGTGTGCATTTAAATAATAATAATTATTATTATTATTATTATTATTATCATCATTATATTAAGATAAAATAATAAATTTCTTGTTTCCATAATGATTAATGAAAAATCGAAACATTACTCATTCACACGTATGGCATACCGTCTCCATGATTATAACTTTTTTCATTTTTCATACCATAAATAAATAGTTTCATTTAAAATTAAAATTTATGTATAAATGTGATTATAATTTCATGAATTTTACTCTAGTGATGATGGATTTATTTCCACCAGAACTATTGGCACCTATCCAAGTTTGTTTTTGAATCAAGTACCGAATATCGACAAAACGTCTCATATTAACTTAAATAATTATGTCATTTTTATAACATGGTAATAAGTGAGATATGTGGAATAATAAACATGTAAAAGGTTCTCATGAATGTTTAAATTATCAAATGTTTTCATACAGTAATATAACAATTTTATGTGATGAGTCGGACTCAAGTTAGTGGAATATGTCTCAATCTCCTTTCATTGGGGAATATATCGATAATATACACCACCATAATTTTTATGGTGAATAATAAACAACTTTGAATTTTAATTCCATTCAATGTTTTACAAAAGTAATATTTTTTTATAAAGCATTTTACGAAATGAAAAAAGAAATATTTTTTTAAAGTAGGTGGTGATGATGACCTTTCTCCCTTTGTGACCATTATTTGGTATTTGGCATCCTCTAAAAGTCATAATTTTTTAAAAATAAAAATAAAACCATTTTTACTCTTTAGGTATTTTGGTATTGAAAATAGTTTTTATAATTGATTGATAATATCAATTTTTGAAATGGTGTTTTTTGATTGCAATGTGAAAATTATATTTTTCCATTATTCTTATTTTATGTGTTATGATTCTGTTGTAGTTCATGGGAATTTTTTAGGTATATGGATACTTCGACGATAAACCAAGGGAGGGTGAGCCTATGATACCTCTCTAATTAATTGAGAAATGAGATGGAGTTAACTGATAAAGATTCACCAAATATATTTAGAGAATATATTGTGATGGGTATTCCAAATGTAACCATGAAGTTTACTTCCTATGTTGATGTGAAATATACAATGTAAGTGTGATATGGATGCCCCAAGTAGCCTTTATGACTTATGATTTCTTTGAGTCTTCAATAATGTTAAAATTTCATGATTTATGATAACGATATTAAGATTTATTGGTGAAAATCATGATTTCATTGGTTTATAAGTATTCATGGCATAATGTTTTCCTTCCCTATTTTTTTTTATTCCCTTACAGAGATTTTTATGAACATACATAGTTTTTGAAAGGTTTTTCATAGGTTATATGGATTGTTAAAATAATGGAATCGTACAAGATAAATGTTATGATGATTTTTATCAAGAAACGAAATCATGTTTTATTTTAAAGAATTTTATTTTTTGAAAAAATAGGACTGTGAATGGAAGTGTATACTTTTAATATTTGAGTTATGAAATATATATGTCCTAATTATCTAAAACAATAAAACTAAAATGATCATTAATGTGAATTATTTATTTATCTAATGATTATGTAATATTGATGTCATGGTTACTTATATAAAAAATTATTTCTATTGTTATTTATAAAAATTAGATGTGAATTTGGGATCATGGACAGATGAAATAGAGAGAGGAAATACATTTAACCTGATTATATCCTTTAAATAGTATATATAAAGAAAATATAATGACACAATATCTTGAAGGGGAAGGAAAAGTGAATATTTAGTTAATCAATCACCAATAACCCAAATTCCATTCTTATATGAAGATGTGGTTGGTCATCCTGCCATGATATCCATTGATATATATTCCTACTTCCACTTTGAGACTGGAAAATGATTAATCATTCCCTTCAATCATTATCATTTTCTTTAACCTACTGACAATTCAAAAACACTATAGTAATTTTAGAAATATATCTTTTCCTCACATCCCACCATTAATACTTTTTAATGTATATGTACATATTATTACAACCCATATGAATAGTAAAAGAAGAACTATAAGATTCACTCAACATCAATTTATTTAATTGGGAATCATAAGGAATGCCTAATCTTTTTTCGAAATTTTAGAACACCTTCATCATCAATATAAAAATTGTTAAAATTCATCTTATTAACATATTATACATGTTCTTTCAAAGCCTGATCCTATTTAGAGCTTGGTAAATTATTTATAAAAGATTTTATTACATTGAAACCTAAATAAATACTAATTTTTTCCATGCATCCATAGCTTCTCAGACGAAATTTATCAAATAATTAACTAAAGTGTTACGTTTCATACATAACATGGTTAATTTACCATTATTTTATTGACTCAAAGCATCGCCCACTTTTTTTAATTTTTTATGATGGTAAGTAATCATGGAATCATAATCCTTGATCATTTGCAATCATCTTCCAAGTTTATTGTTCAATTATTTTAAGGGAATATTTCCTTAAATTTTTTTTATAATTATATATTTTATATTTTACATCATAACAAATTTTCCTCCAAACTTTAAAATAAAAAAAACAATAATATCAATTTTTAGATCATGTTTACAGTAATTTAACTCTTTTGGTTTCGACTTATGTTAATAATAAACAATTAGTTCCTCATTCTAAATTAGGAAAAAACTATATACCTTTAATGAGGCATCATTATAGATGATGGATTATCGATTTATGGAAGGTAGGTAGAAAACTCTACCAATCACCAATATTTTTTTTAGTTTCTAGAAAAAATAATCACGTTATTTTTTCCTGTTCAATTTAACTCATTTTTGAATTTACATAATAAATGGGCAAGAAAACCAATCCATGTTTTCAATAAAACAATTATTAGTTACCCAATAATCCAAGAAAAAATATATATCACTATTATATTTGTAGGTATTTTCCATTCTTCAACCACTATTGTTTTAGAAGGGTAAACAATTATTCCATTTTTAGAAACAGTGTGTACAAGGAATGAAATTTATTAAAACTAAAATTTACACATACTAAATTTTTTAAATAGTTTTTCTAAATATTTTTGAAAAAAATACTTAGTTTTATTATATTATCGTCTTTAGTTTTATAATATAACAAAATTTAATCAATAAGAAAAACCATAATCATTTCCAAGAAATCATTTAAAAATATATTCATGAGGTTCATAAATACAGCAAGTGCATTGGATAAGCCAAAAGGAATAACTATAAACAGATAATTCCCTTATCTGTAAGAGAACAATGTCTTCATAATGTCAACCTCTTCACCTTTAGTTGAAGGTACCCAGAGGACATATCATCCATCAAAAAAAATTTACGCTCCCTCGAGCTGATCAGAAATAATTTCATATGATTAAAATGATAACTATTCTAAATAGTGATGTTATTCAAAGATCTATAACCGATTAAAATATCATTGAACCATATTTATTTTTTTAAAAAAAAAATAGGAGAACCAAATAGTGATCTACTAGGTCGAAATAAATATTTATCTAATATCTCCTGTAATTTATTTTTCAATTCTATAAGTTCTAATTTTTCCATTCAATAAGGGGGTTTTGAAATAGTCTTTGAATATAAAACTATTTCAACAGAAAACTCAACCTCATGATTATGAATAACACTAGGAAAGTCATCAAGAAATAGATTTTTGTATTAATTCACTACCAGAACATCACTAATTTGAATAGATTCTTTCATTTAAAAAACAAGCACTATATAATAGTCACTAACTTCTTTAGTCAATTTATCAACATCATGAAATGATATCAAAGGTATTAAATCATTTAATAAAACATTCTTAGATATGAAATCTCTATCATAATGAAAAATTAAAATCCAATATATGGAAATAATGATATCAAACTCTATTACGTATTGTTAAAAATGTTTTTTAATAAAGAACATCCCACTAATAATAATTGGAATATTTGAATAAATCTTCGTTTCTTTAATACTTCAAACAATATTTTTTACCAAAAGGAACATATTAATTTCATGAGGTGGTATTCCAAATTTAATTGAACATTTCTCGTAAACAAATGAATTCAAGGATCCATACTATATAAAAGTTATTGGTAATTTTGAATCAAAAATAACATACCTTTAACCACTTATTTTGATATCCAAACTTCAATCGTAGTTGAAGAAAAATATTTTTCCACGCCCTTTTGCCTATTATCAGGATGATTTCTAGCATGTCTTACAAACATAAGGAACACATTAGAATATTGACCCAACTCATTACAACTAAAACATCTCACTATTGGATGTCTATATCTTTCCCCATTATTCAATTATTTTACATTCATTTCATTAAAATCAAGGGACATATGACCAAAATTTCCACATAATCAACACTTACCTAATTTCATGAGTCATTCTCCAGGGTTATTTTTATTACACTTACTACAACATTCTAGGATCAGTTTCTTAAGTCCATATTTTTTCGATGTATGTTTCCCCATTTCATGTCATCCTAACTTCTTCTAACCATCATCAACACAAGGCACATAAGTATCATAAAACATCATATAAACTTTTTCACCACAAATGAAAACATTATTTTAAATTATTGTGCGGACAAATATATTTTTAGTCTAGGTTTCAATTATGATTAAAATCAATTAGGTTTACTATTAATGTCACAAACCAAATATATTATATACTTGGCCATTTTTCTAAAATTATATTCATAAATGGGAATAAAATATTCTTCTTTTTTCCTCCATTTCATGAATTATACTCCATCTGAATTAGAACAACCCTAGGGAAATATTTCACACGGAAAATATTTATAATCTTTTAAATTATATATAATCAATACCATTATTGTCTCAGGTATTCATAACCAAATATTACCATTGATCATCTTCACTAACAAAATGATAAATGGAATGTTTTACCTTTTGAAATTATAAACATCCCATGAATTCAAATATATTATGTAGGGAGTTAATCCGTCCTTCATCTTCCATAGGGTTAGATGATCCACTGAATATTGGGGATGTTTCCACATGAATTGATCCACTAATAATAAATTCTTTTATTGTAGATACTATTAAATTTTATCATGGATACCACCTCCATTTATATCTTGTGTAAACTGATCCATCGCTAGTAAAACTTTTCTACTCCAATTCCATCCATCATGGGATATTGGATTCAAAAGATAATTTCCTCTAAATTCCTTCCCACTATAGATTCCCTCTTTCCTCTGTAGTAAAAAATTCTAAATAGACATATTTTTGATGAATATACAACGAAATATTAAAATGGTATATCATTTAAACGTAACAATAAAGTAAAATACTTCAAGCTCATAATATTAACATTGTATAAAACTACACAGTTTTATAAACAAACCTTTTATATAAAATATAATGACCTAGCCTTATGAATTATATAATATTGAGTTTTAAGTTAATAATTATTTCTTTTACAGTTGAATAACTTTTTATGTTTACAGTTTTATATAATCAGTTCATAAGTCATACATAACAATGCCAAAAAATTTAAAATATTCCACTTTTTATTAGTATACATTTATTCACTATTATAAAACATCTATAGTAAATCATGTTTTAATTTTATGAAAAATCATCACGAAATTAATCGTGACTTATTCCTTTACTTTAAACATCCTTAAATCATCAGATGTTTTAAAAAAAATTGGGATGATAAGAGAGAGATTGGAAAGGATCATAAAATGAAGTAGTGTTTTAGTCCAGTGAAAAACATGAAACCCCATGAAAATAATTTTCATATAATCATTAATTTTTTCATAGAAAGGTGATCATTTTTTCATTAAAAATAGAATTAGCTTTCCTTTTGAAATAAAAAAATTTCAATGAAAATGCACTATAAATAATAAAAATTTCCTATAGGTGCCTCGGTACATCATCTCAGATAACTATTTTAGAACCCTCAAAAACTAGAATAACTATAATTCCAATATCCAATATAATTATCTTGATAACATAATCATTACCCAATGTATTGGTGACCTACCTAGGCACACCCATTAAATAATCTATATTATGTTAACCAAGGGATATCTAGGTTTTCCCATCATATAAATATTATAGAAATATAATTTCATGAATAAAATATTTTAATCATAAAGCTACACATTATGAAACTCTATAAAAATTTATTTTAAATTCATATTCAAATCACTAACAGATATTAAAATACTTTGTTTTTTTAAAATAAACCATTTTTAATTCATAAATTACCATTTCATCTAAAAATTAATTTTCAATAACAAAATACTCATAAAAATGGAATTATGGGTTTACGTATAATATAATATAAAATCATTTATAGGAATCCAAGATTCAAATATTGGTTATAGCAATGGAAAAATTCATTTTCATCGTATCTGCTAAAATAGAACATTCTTTTTTTCTCATAAAGATGGTCTAACATTCCATAAAAAAAATTATTCCAATAAAATATAATAAATATAAAAAACTACATTATAATACTCTCATTTCCATAGAAAAATCATTTCCAAAATATTTTCATCAATGAATAATATATTTCGAAGGAATACATCAAAATATATTTTTTCAAAATAAACTCCCTTATCACATTTTAAATACCAGAATCATAAGCCCTATGAAAGGTTTAGATTAGAAAATAATTAAATTTCATGAGAATATAAAAATTATAGATATAAAAAGTCAAATATGGTGTATATTAACATTTATAAATATTATTGGTTCATCATATCAAAATAATCCTTAACAAATTGAAATTGAGACAAAGTCCCTTACCTTGAGATTGATTCATCATGTTTATTATTTATCATCCTAAATAATAAAATTTTTCGGATTAATTAATTTATTAAGTAACTTTTTCATAATTATTATTGTTTTATTTAATTTATTAACATTTCATATACAGTTACATATTCAATTACATTTATTTTAGGTGTTTTGATGATAGTTGGAAAATTTGTCAGAATGATTTCAGAGGGTTGAATATTGGTCCAAAATGTCATTATTTAATCAACTATTGAATAATTATCAAAACAAATTTATCCAATTTATACATAAATTAATCATTTAAAACATATAATTAAATATGGTTATGAAAAACAATCTATGCTAGGATCATGGATATGGTAGGTCGTACGTGCACATAAGTAACATTTCAATTTTCAAAGATCATTATGGAAAGGTGGAATTTATTATTTTATCCTCACATAATGATTATAATATTATATAAATAATATTATTTTTTACATATTATTATATATATAATTCTAATGATTTGGTACTGGAAAAGAAAGAGTCACATCGCTTTGTGGAGTCTATAGTCCACACATACACAAATGACATTATCATTTTTCATTACAAAAAGATAAAATAGTATATTATGATTTTATAATCATAAAAATGTCAGGAATATAATAATAATATCATTAATGTCACATATATTTGTTAAATATATACTTATTACCTTACTTGTAAACGATTAGTGAAAAACATCACATCGCTTCGTGAGGCGGTAATCCACTATACACACGAATGACATTATTATATCCCACATGGAAATGAAAATAAGAAGGAATATGTTATTTACTGAATCCATAAGTTTAAATTTATTACAAGAATCATATAAATAATTAAAATACATCATTAAAATATCTGTGAGTGGCCATGATGTAAAATGACTGACACTGGTTCGCAATTCGGTTGTCTTCTTTACACATGAGTGGTGATTTCGTATCACATTTAAAGGAAGATGGGGAGAATTTAGGTTTTTAAATTTAAATACTGACATATAATTATATATGATATAATTTTTTTATAATATAATCATTATTTAAGAATATTTTAATGATGTGGGTGAACTTATAAAATAAAGATGCACACTTAAGCATTATACCTCTTCTCCAGGAAAGCCTCCCTATTTAAGGAAAAAAAGCCTTATTAGGATGGATTTAAGAAAAAATTAAGACCTATAGGTCATAGGTAGGGAATTTAGGAATATATTTGGGTCATTATTGACTGATGAAAATTTCATTGAATGTGTTAGGTTGATATGAGAGGGCTTGGTCTTTTATAACAATGCTAATCGGCACACTTGTAATTTTTTATAGGAAAAAGGTGTACCAAAATTTTACACATCACACAAGGGTATAAAATATACCATTCTCAAAAATAAGAAATTATAAGGTATAAATATATTCATAAATTATAGTTTAAGAAAAATTAAGTCCATTTTAGAATTTTTATTTTTAGTTTAACCTTCGGTAAATCTGTTTTTACCTTAATTGTTGTAATTAATTTTTACTATTTTTACATTCATTTTAAAAATTAATTATGTTTCACATATTATATAATATTATTAAAGGTTAATTAAAATATGGAATCTATTTTACCAAATAATATTCATAAAAGTGAAAAATTTTATTTTAGAATAGAACCCACAAATGGGATGAAAATGCGGGGTTTCAAGATGTTTTTTTTCGAGCAAAAGATGATTTTATATTAACTCTATGAAGAAAAAAATTACTTTATGAATAAAAATTAATATTTATTAAAATATAATCAGTATATATAATTTAAATAATCCATTATTAGGGATTATTTTAAATTATTAAAATGGAGAAACATTATTCACTTTAAAATAGTAATCTCGAAAAAAACCAGATTTTTTACCCTAAAAACAAACTTATACGAAATTCCAATATAAAGGTGACTCAAAAATAAATAAGTGGATAAAATATATAATATTTATTATTGTTATGTAATTGAAAATAATATTAAAAACAAAAATATAAATTTAAATTACTAAATTATTTGGAAATTAAAAGAAGTGTTTTACCAAAATTGTTATTTTCACTACTCACGAAAAATAAATATTTTCCAAAAAAAATAAACCTTTGATAAATATGATATTATTATTTTAGATATAAAATTATTTCATTAAAATTATAATTATATAATTTATAAATGAAAATTTTAAATAAAACCTTATAATACAAGAATTTAACAAAAACTTTTTCTTTTTTGATTTAAAATTATAATAATATTATTATAATGAATATACTTATATTAATAAACATGAAACCAATTAAGTCATAGCATTCACGGGTTTTTAAATGAAATTACAAATAAATATTTAATTAATAATTATTTTTTAATCGTTAATTAAAATATCAATTCATTAAAAACAAAACAAAAAATTAAAAATTAAAACCAAATTGTTTAATTATTTGGAATGTAAATTATAAGTGAAATAAGAAATGATAAATAGAAAAAATAAATGAATAAAAATAAAAAAATATTTATCTAATTATTAATTGAACCCTATTTAATATTTAATATTGTAAAATATAATTATAATATATTAAAAATTGTTTATTTTAATTAAAATTTGTATTCCATTTATTATAAATTAATAAAATTAATAAATCCAAAAATAAAATATATAAAATTAAAATTAACATTCTTAAAGAATATTAGAAGTAAAATATAATAAAAAATATTCATATAAATAATTATTAAATTTAAATTTAGATTATTAAATATAAATTAGAAATAAATTAACAGTTTTAAAAACAAAACAGCTGATGGTAAAATATTTGACATTGAAGGTGAAATAAATTAATGGAATAATAAAAATATTAATAAAATGATATGAATAAATAGAAATATGAAATGCCACGACAAATTATCATGCAAATAACAATTTCTTCTCCTCCTGTAATAATTTTTAACAAATTTAGTGTATTAAAAAAACTCTAAAGATTCAAATTGTGAATTAAAAAAAAGAATCACTTTAAAAAGTATTCTTACCCATATATCATTAAAGTAAAAAAACGTAATTCTTATCAAAATAATATGTTAGGTCTAAATTCCTCTTTAGGTTTTCAATAATTATTGAAATTGTAAATTATGAATAAATTTTTACAATCATCCCCTTTATTTAATGTAAGACATCCAAACTTCTCCTTACCTATAGTTGAATTAACTCATATAATTAAAAGGGCATAAGAATTATACACTTTGTTTGGATTATCATGTTTAGAAAATAAAAACAAGAAAAATAAATCATAGAATTTATGAAGGATTTAATGAAAGGAAGAATGGATGAATAGAGGCACAACTTGGATTGGGATATTCATTTCATAGCTTATGTAAATACACAACATAACATTTTTAAACAATGTAATAAGATTCAGAACCAAATATTAATTTAAATATAACTCCAAAAAACTGAAAATAACTTAAAAACCCATGAGATCATGAAATTTATGGTCTCAATTAAACTAATAGGAAAATAGAAAATGTTAACCTCCTCAAATTGGGATATCAAATTTTGATCTTTTAAAAACATTTCTTCCACTGAAAAAAAACATTATGCTTTAAAAACTGAAAATTTAGAAAATATTAACAGGTTTTCATTTTATTCATTTATCATATAGTTTTTCATTATTTAGAACCCTCCCCCACTCATAAACCATACATTTTCATAAAATTCGAATTCAATGGTAAAATAAAACAATTAAAATTTTATTATTAAATGAGATTTATAATTCAGTAGTTTAATGACATGATCAAGGGTCACAATACAGTTCACATAGTATTTTTTCCCAAATAAATATTTTATAACTAATTAAATATACTCATCAAATATCATTTTTTTACAGTACATATATTTTCAATAATGTTCAAAATCTTAACATGTTTAACATGGAACACACATAGTAAATAGGGTGTCAATATATTTGAAAATTTGTTTCAATTATATTTTTTAATGTATATAAAATACTATGTTAATCACTCAAAAAAAATAAGATCATTAATGTAAACAGAGATGCTTGGGGAATTTCTCCCCCACACTTAATTTCTCAATGTATATTAATTTAAAACCAATGACTCTCAATTTATAGTAGAAGCACTACAATAATAAGGAATACTATAATACGAAATAAGAAATTAAAATGAACACTCCCTTGATTAATAGTGATTTTTTTCTTTTACTTTATCCAATAAATACCTGCCCAATTTTCCTTGAGTGAAATATAATTCTCTTCAAACATTCAGTTCCAAGAAAAAAAATTAACATTGGATGTAAATGATTAATATTAAAGTTAATAAAACTAGAGGTACTATTTAAGGATGTTGAATCTAGTGAGATTCTAGTATATATATTCTACTAGACCTGAGAAAAAATGGGAAATCTACACATTTTTATCACCAAAAACTTTCTTAAAGATGACTTTCTAAGAAAAATAAGAATTTAAATATAGTATAAATATAGAGAATTAGACAACGAACAACCAATATTTATTCTTAAGAATATAAATTAAAAAAACCTAAAACAATTATAGGTTGAATCTAATAAAGTTCTTAATTTAATGTTTTTATTTAGGATTTAGAGTAAAATTCAGTTTCAATGTGGAAAGATGAAATCTAAGATCTTTTTCCTGTTAAATTATTTTTTGATTCTCTAACCATTTACCATCATTTCTCTACTTTCCTCACTAAAAATTTCAAAAACACTATTTTTCATTACTATATGAATTGTGAATTGTCAAGACCACTTGTATTTGAGATTACTATGAAAAAATATAAATCCCGAATTAAATAGAAAAACATTTTTTAAATCCTTGTATTACATCTTCTTTATAAAATAATCATGAAAAACCTTGGACTATTATTTATATATTATATCATTATCACATGCCATTCTCCAAAGATCATCTATTTTACTTAGTTCAAATAATATCCCCTCTTCATAGATCTTAAAATGAATTTTTAAAGCCTTTATAGCATAATATAACTTGTGTTTAAACTCTACATTTAAATGAAAACTATTTAAAAATAGTAGCCTCTATGGAGAAATACCTATTAGGTTTCTAAATACAGTTTTGTTAGCCCATAATGCCTTATATAATTTCAATGAAAAATACATACAATAATTATATAAATTTTTCTCTAAAATATATTTCATCATCCATAATTTAATCTCTACCTTTCAACAAGATTTTTTATGATATGTAGTTCATATTCTCTAGGAATAGTCAGTTTTTTACATTGTTTATTTGGAATTGAAAATTTTAAAATGGGTGCTATTAGCAGTTATCAAATATCAAGGCACCCCAAACCCTATGAAATTATTCTTTTTAATTGAATTTTGTAATGCTAAATAATTTATTTGGTGGATGTTCCCCAACAACAACACACTTGGATATATATTCTACTACTACTATAATATAATCCTTCCCATGAGATTATAGGAATGGTCCCATAATATTCAATCCAAAATAAAAAAAATAAACTATTAGAATGTATTTTTGAGGTATCTTCTACTTCATCCCCACATTTCCTAACCTCTAACATCAATGAATGCCCCAAACAAAACTCCATGAATCCATATATAACATAGGATAGATAAATGAAACTTGAAGTACTTTTTTGAATGTTATCTATCCTCCATGATTACTCCCCCCAAGGGTGAGTAGTGAAAACTCTCCAAAACATGAGACATTTTTTCCTTTAGAATACACCTCCTCAAAATTCCTTCAATGTTATTTTTAAAAAGAAAAAGGTGATTTCATATATAGTACTTAATCTATGAAATTAACATCTTCTTATGATTATTGGAAAAATCATTAGGAATAATACTTTATCCAAAAAATTAGAAAACAATTAATAAAAAATATACTACTTACCAGTGATAGTGTGTAACATATCAGCAAGAAAAGAAAAAAATATCCCCCCTAAGATCTTCACATTGAGTACTAGATAATTTAGATAAGTTATCTATAACAATATTATCACCCCCTTTCTCTATTAATTATATTAAACTCATGTAACGTGATAAACCACCTAATGAGTCTATATATGGACTTGTTATTTTATAGTAGATACTTTTTTGTATGATTTTCGATAAATATCATGAATTTTGAACCTAAAAAGTGCTTCCTAAACAACTATTGAGCAAACACAATAGATAAAAAATATTTTTCTGTAATAGTGAAGTTTACTTGAGCATCATCTATAATTATTCTTACATAATAAACCACATGTAATCCCTTATTCATCCTCAATTATAGAACTCCTCCAAAAAAACATTTCACTAGAATTACATAATTTCACAACAAAATTTCCATTCATGAGTAGTTAGGATGGGTGTTCAAGTTTTTTTTTCTATAAGAAAAATAAATGATTAAAAAATTATCTAATGGAAATGTTACATCTTTAACTAGAAAAAATTACAAGTTATTGTTAAATTTTGGTAAATCTTTGATAAACCATATCTAAATATCAGCATACCCTAAAAAACACTTAACACCATTAATATTTTTTCATGGGTGAAGTTCTGAATAACATCAATCTTAATAGTATTATCCTTTTAACCCCTCTTGGACACTTTATTTTCCAACACAATTCCTTCAATGACTATAAATTTGATTTTATGCAAGTTTCGAACAATTATAGTCTCTAAAAATCTCTATAAAGACAATTCTATATTATTCAAATAGCTCTAAAATGGTCTACCAACAATGGAGAAGTCATCCATGAATACCTCAATGATCCTCTATACCATTTCTAAAAATATTTTCACCACAACTATTTGTAAGTTATTATACACACCACATAACCCTAAGGGAATTCTCATGTAGTAAAATTTCCCATAAGGGCATGTGAGGATGGTTTTTACTTAATCTTATTGGGAAATATTATTCTAGTTGTATCCCAAATAGCCATGCCGAAAATAAAAGAAAACCCTTCCAGTGAGAATCAAAAGAATTGTATCTAATAAATTAATTATAAAATGATCTTTCATAGTCGATGTATTAAGATTTATATAATTTATATAGACTCTCCAATTGGTTACTTTTCTAAATTGATAATTTTATTTATTTCATTTTTTTATAGTAAATCCTCTCTTCATTGGGGCTACATGGAATGGCTCAAGCACTCTGATTGGGGGGATATATAATGCATGTATCTAGAAGCTTGATTACATATTCTCTAACAAACTCTTTCATGTTTTGTTTATGTATGATTTTTCATTCTACTATCGATTTGTTTACTAGTTATAATGGAATTTTATACATGAATAATGAAGGGTTAATCCCTTGGATTTTAGTTTTGGACCAACCTATCTCAATTTTTAATTTCTTCAGATCATCAAAAAAATTAACTCTTGATTTACTTTCATTTCGGCATAAATAATAACTAGAATTATTGAGTTCTCATCATAAAATGTGTTTTTAAATTATAAAAGGATAGGTTTTAGATCCAATCCTAGTGACTCCTCACTTTAGGAAAGGCTCTTATCCATCATAGATCCAATATCATGAACGTATTTCATCAATTTTGTTTTTAAAACTGCGATGATTTTGAATTTCATAACTATTTCATCATTTTCCATCACTTATATCCCAAGTGGAAAAATCACTCTATATAATTTCTATATCATAATTTAATAATTTATTCAATGTAAAATCATGAAATTATATTATTATCTCACCATAAAAATTTTTAGATTTCTCATTACTATTTTAATAAGGGGAATCATTCTTAATTTCTCTCAAAATTTATAAATATTTTGTCATAGACTAGTCATTCTATACTTCACTATTTTTCGAAAATGTTCTAAACATCACTCTTGATATTAAGAACATGATTTTTTTCAAATTATAGAAAATTTTATAGATTCTCACTTCACACAGTCTCAATATTGTGTGAAGCATGATTTTTAACTTTCAAAGGAATTTATTAAGCCAATTAATCAAAACCTTATGAATTTTTTAAAATAGTATTCATCTTTTAACAACACCCCATAAGAAAATTTTTCACCAATTGTTAGTTCCTTAACATTTATAAAAACATTAAACTCCTCATATTTATCACAAAAAATAATTATTAATAGACCCTTAGAAACATCTATAATAGATCCTACAGTATCCATGAAGTTCCTTCCTAGAATAATGGGGACTTACAAGCCACACCCCATGTCAAAAAAAAGAAGGTCTTCTAGAAGAAACAACATTCCAATTCCAACCAATAGATCATCTACTTTTATTGTGGGATGTGTAAGAACCCTATTCTTATTCTTGAAGTATGGGTTTCTTCTATTTACTTTTCCTTAAGTGTTTTTATGAAAATAAGGAAAATGGTGGGGAAATCCAAAATTTGTGGGTACACGTCGTGTCCTTTTCCACATGTTGTGTACTTTGGCCATGTGGGATGAGTATATAGGGAATGTAGGCCTCTCAGTGATGAAGGGCGTAAAACCTGACTACAATCCATGTACATAGTATATAAAAGTCGTGTAATCAGTCAGTAGGCGAACAGTAAGGTGGTGGGAGCAGCCTCCAGCAGAACAGTATTACACGCCGTGTACTCAGATATACATGTTGTGTAATCAAGTCGACAGATGAATAGTGAGACCGTGGTAAGTGGCCGCCAAAGCAACAGTTAAAAAATGCAAAGTATATGCCATGTAGTTATGTTTTTTCAGGAAAACCATGTAGTAGCCTCCTCATTTGGTAGAGGAAACAGAACACTCCATAGGAGCTTTGGGAGAGACGACCGAGGATTGGAGGATCTCCCGAATGCTCACTGAGAATCTGTTTCTTCCGCTGATGATCTCGTTTAGACCACACGGGTAAGTACATCCCTCTCCTTGAGTCTATCCTTCCAATATTTCCCAAGGGGAAGTTATTTATGTATGAACGGGTGAACATTTATCCTATATCTACGCCATTCTTGGTTGTTTTGGGACGCTTCGTTCACGTATATCAATCAGAGGAGATTGAGGTATGTGGTCTAATGTTTATTTTCAACTGTCGAGTTGATTTTGTGTACCGTTGTGCCATGCTCCCATGTTTGGGGTGTCATATGGCTGAGTCCTTGACTGTTAAGATACCTAGAATTTCATAGGTAATCTAAGGAATTGTATAAACTGCTGTTTGGGATCGTTGCTATGATCCAGGGTCACCTGGCGGGTCTGTTCCCCTAGTTTAGCCGTTTGGCCAGGATACACGTGGGAATGCCATAATGATAACATGTTTTTAGTTTTCTATAGAGAAAACATATATAAAATTCCTTTCTTATGCATTGGGCTCGAACCGGTTACTTGTTTTTCATATGGAACACCTGATGGAAGTGTTTTTCTTAGTCTGAGGGCAGTGTTTTTCTTATCCTGAGGGAATATTTTCTCATGCCTATGGGACGTAGCTTCTGTGCCTAATGGAGATATCTCGTATTCCTGAGGGAAATATTCGTTATGACTGAGGGCAGACAAATGTGAGTTTCAATTCTTCTTACCTGAGGGTAAGGATTTTCATGACTAAGGACACATTTTATCTGAATGTTCACTGTGGTGACTTATTATGTTGTACCTTCCAAGCTAAATCACGAGCATGGAATTGATAAATAATTATTAAAATGGAAATGTAACTTGTAGAGACAGTTACTTTTGAGTACTACCATGTTTACAACATTTTATTATTGCACGTTGTTGTTGCACATTTTCACTGACAGTTGGGCACGAGCCTTTGGTGGTTTCTTACTGGGATTTTTTTCTCACACCATGTTTTTGTCATGTCTTGGGCCCAAACAGATTATATTTTTGTAGGTTTTGATAAGGGTAAGGGTCCCTAAATAGGTATATGATTGTTATAGAGGAGTAGAAGAGCATGGGACCAAGCTTAGGCTTGCGATGCTGCTGAGTACCTGTTGCACTGTTTTAGTTTTCTTTGTTGTACTTGGTACTTTGTACGGTATTGTAATTGATTACATTGTATCCTGTTTTGACTTCTTTCTTAGAAATAGGAAATATTGCATCATCATCATATATATATATGACTGTTGGTTATCTTTTTCTTCAGTATTGTTTCCCTTTCAGCTTTGTATTGTTTACTACCTCTGATTTTTGTATGTTTATATTTATTTCAGATGCGCTATAGTTTGAGAAATGAGGGCATATTTTCCCCACTATCAGACCTAGGCCCTCACTGCTAGTCAACAGCCTCTAGCATTTGTGGAAATGTGCTTGAGGTCATATGACCAACTGGGTCCGGGGCACCCGTTGAGTGGCACCCGGATCCGGGATGTTACAAAGTGGTATCAGTGGAACTTCTTTTCTTCTTGACATACTGTTTGGAGCCTATATCTTGGGATAGGATGGAATAGGTACTTGGTAATAAGCTATGCTCGGAAGTAGCTAACCCATGTGCAGGGAAATTCCAATTTACCTCGTTTTGCATGTTTATTGGTTTTGCACTATACAGTAGATATGATTTTCATTGTGGGGTGATATAGTTGTGGTGTGCTGTTTATATTTTTTTATACTTGGGTTCTATTTAGTCGCAACCCATTGAGATGAGGTTATGCCATCTCCTGCATCATATTGGCACATGTTAGAATCACATGACATGTATAGTTTATATGTCATGTTGGTTCATTAGAAATTGCATGTTGTTGTGATAGATGTTGTGCAATAAAATGCATGTTTTTGTGATAGGTACCATGATAGATACTCCTACTATTGATCGGGTATTGGTACAAGTTACAGTTGGGTTGATGGAAACTAAACGTTGGTTCCTGAGAAGTATGGGCTCTCTTGGACCGGAATTTAGCAGATCATGATCCAGCCTTTTTTGTGTTTTGTACTATAAAGTGAAAGGTCAGGTGCTAAACATTGATTCACATTGAGTATTCCCCCCACAGAATGGAATTTGGCATACCAACACTTGAAATTTAAGAAAAAGGGACTCCAGAGTAGTTTTTGAGGTCTACTATCTGGAAACCCAGACAACACGGCGTGTGGTTCTTTGAGCACACTCCATGAACTCTTCTGTTTGGGAATAAATAAAAAATAATTAAGTACATTCCATGTACTGAAAGTACACTCTAGGTAGTCTCTAACCATGTCATAGGTCGTGTAGGATGAAACACAGGATAGAAAAACTCTTGAGAGAACACACTGTGTACCGGTGATACACGTCATGTAAGCTTGACCCTATGTCCGCCCATGTGACTAACAACATGGATAGAGGAATATTAGTTTTTAAATGTTGTGTCGATGTTGAACATGCCTTGTGGTGTGATCTTGGTACCCGGTCATGTAACTAACAACACTGTTCAGTGTTACATCTTCTTGTACACACTATGTTTGTTTGGAACATTCCATGTACTGTGAGCCATGTATCTGGACAACATGGGTTGGCGAAGCTTGTCTAGTACACATCTTGTACCTATGGGACACACCGTGTAGCCTTGACTGATGAGAGACCGTGTGGACTTGGCCGTGTGGCTGGGGAGACAGGGTGGTGTACACGCCTTGTGTGCGTGTAACATGCCATGTACCTTGGGTTGGGACACACTCAGGACAGTATCAGAACACGACCATGTAAGGGATTAAGGGTACATGCCATGTAGTTATTATACATGTCATGTAGTCTCATTCTAAGGAGAGTTTTGTGGCTTAGTAGTATAGAAGGACCCAGGAAGGGGAAGAAAATTCAGGTACATGATGTGTGTGTGGAAAACACGCTGTGTGTTTGGGGTGTTTCATGACCAGTTCTGGCAGAAGTACACACCCATGTGAAAGACTTAACGGAACACTTTGTGTAGTTGTTATACATGTTGTGTAGTCTTGTTTTGTAAAACATGAATGTTTTCTTTCTCCTTCTCCCTTATTATGTTTCCGGTTCATATTCATTTATGATCTTAATCTAAGGCGTGTGTTTGACCTTGTAGAGTCATGACGCCGAGAAGACCATGAGTGGTTCTCTAAGAGAGTGGAAACAATTATACTCCAGAGGTGGTAGGCCATGGGCTACCAATGGACCCTCCAGTAGTGCCAGATGCGGTGCCAGCCATTATACCAGACTCAGGAGCTGATGCACAGTTCGGTGGAGGCTTCATAAGGTTCATGTAGACCTTCTAGGGACCATCACTGGTTGCCACATCTATGAAAAAGTTGACATGTATATTCCAGTAGTATCATCCGCTTACGTTTTCAAGGGATGGCGGACCACATGCTATGGAGTCATGGCCGGATTCATTGCAGGCTATCTTCGAGAATCTTAAGACACCTCCAGGGAGGAGGGTCAAGCTCGCTATGTGCATGTTGCATGATTCCTAAAAGAGATGGTGGGATGTTACCACCCAGATTGAGCATGACCGAGACATGGCATGGGAAGATTTTAAGGTAGTATTCTACGACTTTTTCTTTTCAGAGATGCTAAGGGTAGATTGGAGATTGAGTGTTCATGAATATGCAGCATGACACCATGTCAGTGATGGACTATTATACCCACTTCACTGAGCTATAGCATTTTTCACCTATTCTAGTGGGTGACGAGACATTGAGGGATAGAATCTTTGAGGATGGTCTTCAATATGACATTCGAGCACTGGTGAATGTTTTCAAGTTTCCTATAGTGATTGCTATTGTGAACCAGGAATTGATTACCAAGTGGAACCTGTGGGAAGATAGTAGTGCGTACCAGGGCAGTTCGACACAAGTCTATGGTACTATTTCTACCGGTAAGAGGAAGAGGTAGATTTATTCCTCTCTCAGTAGAAGTACTAGTCATAAGAGTTATTTAGGTGGCCATTTCATGTGCTACCAGTGTGGTAAAGAGAGGTACATGAGACCTTAGTGTCCATGTGACCCAGTGGAGTGTCGAGCTTGTGGAAAGATGGGTCATCTTCAGTGTTTTTGCAGGGCGTTTCCACCAGTGACTAGTGAGAGGGGTTCTATGTAGACTCTATGTGAGGGAGAAGGGCCAACACCTTCTTACCAGTCAGGGAATAGAAATACGTTGGGACATTTAGGACGAGGTGGTGGTCTTGGTCGTGGTATCCAAACACCAAAATCTTTGAGGCGGTATGGCGGGTCAGCTCTCGCTAGAAAGGCTTTGTCGCAGGGCCACAACACTGGGGAGGAATATGTAATGCAACAGACCCAACAAGAGAAGCATCCAGACCTTCCACTATCAGAGGTACTATTCTAGTTTCTTATGTTTTATCTTCAGTTCATTTCAATACTGGTGCTACACATATCATTATATCTGTGCCCATTGTGGTGAGCCTTGGGCTATGGGTTTCTTCTTTTTCAGATATCATGATGTGAGACACTTCGTTGGGAATTAGAACAGCAGGTGTGTGGCTGTTCAAGGAGTTCCACCTAGAGGTTGGTGGGTGTCACTTTCTATGGGTCCCTCATGTCTTAGAGTGGATGGGATATGACTTCATTCTCAGGATGGACTATTTGGTACCCTTTCGAGCCTTTGTAGATTGCTATCGTCACAGGGTGAGTTTCACATCACCAGAGGGCGGGAATTTTCTATACAAGGGAGAATGGGATGTCCATGCGAGCCGAGACGGACCTGAGCATCGTTTGAGAGTTGGAGTGATAACCCATATTTTGAGTTTATATCTAGATGACCATGGAACATGTTATAAAGATTTCCCTCTAGTGTTTAATAATTTCAGGGATGTCTTCCCTGATGACTTTTCAGGTCTACCTCAGGAGCGAGAGGTGGATTTCTCTATTGATCTTGTGCTAGGAGAAGCATCGGTGTCCATTCCTATTTATAGGATGTATACACCGGAATTTCTGGAGCTCAAGAGGTAGTTAGAGGAGTTACAAGAAAAGGGTTTCATCTGACCTAGTAGTTCTCCTTGGGGTTCACCTGTCATGTTTGTGAAGAAGTCAGACGGTACCCTTAGACTCTATATGGATTATCAGAAACTAAACCAGTTGACGGTTAATAACTGATATCCCATACTGAGGATTCATGATCTTTTTGATCAAATTTGAGGAGCATAAGTGTTATGGATTTTTGACTTGAGATCCAGATATCATCAGTTGTGCGTTAGACCATCGGACATACTGCTTACAGCCTTTTAGAGATGATATGGTCTATACAAGTACTTTTTCATGCCATTCGGATTCACGAATGTGCCAGCAGTTTTCATGGATCTGATGAATCGTGTGTTCCACCAATATCTAGATTCCTTTGTGGTAGTCTTCATTGAAGATATGTTGGTGTACTCTCACAATCTACACGACCATCCCACCCATATTGAGATCATACTTAGTACACTGAGAGAGAATCATTTATATGATAATCTCTTGAAGTGACACTTTTTTATGGAGCAGATACACTTACTCAATCATATTATCTCAGAGGTAGGAGTTTCAGTACGCCTAGAGAAAGTGAGTGCAATAGTTTCTTGGGAGCAGCCTAATAAAATTTTTGAAATATAGGGTTTCATGGGGATAGCTGGTTACTACAGGAGCTTTATACAGGACTTCTCCTGCTTAGCAGTGCCATTGATTGGTTTGAATAAGAAGGGTATAAATTTCTTTGGGTTAGAAGCGTGCAAAAATCATTTCAGGAGATGAAGGGAAGGTTGACATCAGCACTGGTCTAGATACATCCAGAGCAAGGGAAGAGCGATATTGTTCACTGTGATGCATCAGGTATTGGTTTGGGAGCAGTTTTGATGTAAGGAGATTGAGTAGTTTTGTACGGGTCTCAGTAGTTGAGGCCACATGAGAGAATTACCAGACGCATGATCTCGAGTTGGCTGTAGTTGTTCATGCATTACACTGTTGGAGACATTACCTATTTGGAGAACATTTTGTTGTGTTTATGGACCACAAAATCTGAAATACATCATTACCCAATGAGAGTTGAATTTGGGACAGTGAAGGTGTGTTGAATAACATCAGTCCTTCGACATTGATCTTTCCTATACACCTGGTAAAGGTAATGCATTAGATGATGCACTAAGTAGGAGGACTCAGATACAAGCAGTGTAGTAGGCCAGTGGTTGGTGACAGCTTGTGGCTTTGTTATCTGTGATGCATTTTGAGGTGCACAATAGTCAGTGGCGATCCTTTCTTTCATCCTTAACTGCGACTTCTACCCTCCTAGATAGAGTGAGGATGAGACAACTATCAGATTCAGAAGGCCTAGTTTTATGGGAGTTGGTGGAAAGTGAGGACACTCCTCGTAGTTGGATGATAGGCGATTATAAGGTATTGTGTATCCATGGATGAGTGTGGGTTCCAAGGGATATACATGAGGAGTTGATGTGAAAATTTCATGCCTCATCTTCGGCTGTTCATCATGGAGTTACCAAAATGTACCGTGACATGATACGTCTGTATTGGTGGTCGGTTATGAAAAAAGAGGTAGCAGGTTTTGTTACGAGATGTTCCACCGATCAACAGGTGAAGACAAAGCATTAGAGGTCAGCCGGACTATTACAATAGTTACCCATTCCAGAATGGAAATGGGATGATGTCGTGATGGACATCGTGACCGGGTTGCTGAGGTCACCTTTAGGAAATGATGTCGTATGGGTTTTTTTTGGATAGACATACGAAGGTAGCTCACTTTTTGCTAATCAAGGAGACCATCAGTGTTTATGAGCTCGGGAAGTTATATATCAGAGAGGTAGTACGTCTCCATGGGGTCCCTCGTTATATCGTTTCGGATAGGGATTCTCATCTCATGTCTCTTTTAGAGTAGAGTTTTCAGAGAGAACTGGGTACATAGGTGCTTCTAAGTACAGCTTACCACCCTCTGACTGATGAACAGTCCGAGCATACAATACAGGTGCTAGAGGACATGCTCCAAGCATGCGTCCTGTACTTTGGGGGCTCCTGGGAGAAGAACATACCCCTGGTCGATTTTTCCTACAATTATAGTTTTCATGTAACTATATAGATGGCTCCTTATGAGGTTTTATATGGTAGGCCATGCTGATCACCCTTGTGCTGGTTCGAGGCAGGTGAGGTAGCTTTACTGGGACTACGTCTTTTGCAGGAGACTTCAGAGTTGGTCTAGTTGATTCAGAAGCGGATGGCTACTGCACAGTCTCGTCAGAAATATTATACTGATTGTCATAGATTACCCTTGGAGTTCGTGATCAGGGATCAGGTTTTCTAACGTGTTTGACAGAGGTTGGGACACATACAGATCAAGAGACAAGGTAAACATTCACCGAGGTATGTGGGGTCGTTTGAGATTCTAGAGAGAGTCGGGCTGGTTGCCTATCGGTTTTAGTTACCACAGAGGTACAGGTCCATGCAGGACGTCTTCCATTTATCTCAGCAGCACTGTTTTCACTTAGACCCGCCTCACATTTTTCAGCCCAAGGAGGTTGAACTACGGGTCGATGAATCCTTTGTGGAGCATCCGATTTGTATTGCTGATAGAAGCATGAAGGTTCTCTGAGACCGGTCAGTTCCTCTCCTACGAGTGCTATGGTCGCATGGCCGAGTGCAGGATGAAGACTGGGAGCAGGAGACTTATATTTGTGCTCAGTGGCCCAATTTGTTCTCAGCATTATCTTCACCACCCTTGGAAGGGAAATTCGCGGACGAATTGCTTTAAGGGGGAAGTTTGTAAGAACTCGGTTCTTATTCATGAGGTACAGGTTTCTTCTTTTTCCTTTTCCTTAACTATTTTTAAAAAAAATAGGAAAATGAGGGAAAATCCAAAATTTGTGGGTACACGCTATGTACTTTTCCACACATCGTGTACTTTGGCTGTGTGGGATGAGTATGTCGGGCGTGTAGGCCTGTCAGTGATGAAGATTATAAAAACTGACTACACGTCGTGTACTTAGTATATACACGTCATGTAATCATTCGGCAGGTGAACAATAAGGTGGTGGGAGCAGCCACCTGCGGAACAGTAGTACACGCTGTGTACTCAGAAATACACATCATGTAATCAAGTTGACATATGAACAGTGAGGTGGTGGAAAGTGTCCACCATAAGATCAGTTAAAAAATTGAAGGTACATGTCATGTACTTTAGAGTAAACGCCGTGTAGTTATGTTTTTTCGTTAAAAATAGGATGTAGCCTCCTCATTTGGCATATAAGGAAGAAAACTCTATAGGAGAACTCTGAGAGATAGTCGAGGCTTGGAGGAGATCCCGAATGCTCACCGAGAATCTGTTTCTTCCGCCGACAATCTCGTTTGGACCGCGCGGGTAAGAACTTCCCTTTCCTAGAATATGTCCTTCCAAATCTTTACTTAGGAGAAGTTATTTACATATGAATGAGTG
This sequence comes from Viscum album, assembly GCA_963277665.1. Taxonomy (NCBI): domain Eukaryota; kingdom Viridiplantae; phylum Streptophyta; class Magnoliopsida; order Santalales; family Viscaceae; genus Viscum; species Viscum album. The sequence continues at coordinate 1,441,046,913 of OY728151.1, read as the reverse complement.
AATGTTTATACCAGATCTATGATGTTCATGGTTGATTTAGGAGGCTTCATTGACGTATATCGATCAGAGGAGATCGAAGTAGATGGTCTGGTGTTTATTTCCAACTATCGAGTTGATTTTGTGTACCATTATGCCACGCTCTCATGTTCGTAGTGTCGTATGGATGAAGCCTTGACTGTTAAGATACCTAGAATTGCATAAGTAATTTAATGAATTGTATAAATTGTTGTTTTGGATTCTTTCTTTGATCCGGGGTCACCCCGAGGGTGTGTTCCCCTTGTTTATCCATTTGGCCAGGATACCCATGGTTATGCCATAATGATAACATGTTTTGAGTTTTCTTGAGAGGAAACATATATAAAATTCCTTGCTTATGCATTGGGCTCATCCAGGTTACTTTTTTTTCATATGGAACACCTAAGGGCGGTGTTTTTCTTAGCCTGAGGGTAGTGTTTTTTTTAGCCTGAGGGAATCATTTCGCATGCATGTGGGTAGCATCTTCTATTCCTGAGAGAGGTATCTCTTATGCCTGAGGGCAATATTCATTATGAATGGGGGAAGTCACCTGTGGGTTTCCATTATGCTCACCCGAGGGTAAGTATTTTCATGTCCGAGGACACGTTTACTCTGAATATTCACTATGGTGACTTATTATGTTGTACCTAACAAGATAAAGCACAATCTTGGAATTGATAAATAATTATTAAAATGGAAATGTAACTGGTAGAGATAGTTACTTTTTTGTACTGCCTCGTTTACTGCATTTTATTATTGCACGCTACTGTTGCACATTTTCACTAACAGTTGGGCATGGGCCTTGGGTGGTTGCCTATTGGGATTTATTTCTCACACCCTGTTTGGGTCATGTCTTGGGCCCAAACATATTATATTGCTATAGGTGTCAATAAGAGAAAGGGTCCCTACACATGTACATGATTGTTGCAGAGGAGTAGGAGAGAATGGGACAAACCATAGGCTTACGATGCTATTGAGTCCCTGTTGCACTGTTTTAGTTTGCTTTATTGTACTTGGTACATTGTACTTTATTAAATTTTATTGCATTGTATCATGTTTTGACTTCATTCTTAGAAATAAGACATATTTCATCATCATCATATATATATGATTGTTGGTTATCTTTTGCTTCAGTACCATTGTCCTTTCATCTTTGTATTATTTACTGCTTCCGCTTTTTGTATGTTTATATTTAATTCTGCAGTGCAACACTTTGACAAATGAAGGAATAGTTTCCCCACTATTAGACCTAGGCCCTCTCTGGTAGTCAGAAGCCTCTTGCGTTTGGGGAAATTCACTTGAGGTCATGTGACCAACCGGGTTCGGGGCACCCATTGAGTGGCACCCTGGTCCGGAATGTTACATGATGTGTGAGAGAAATTAAAATTTTTGTATAATAATAGTGATAGTTATCATGTCACAAAATATCAGCTATTGAAATAGTGATAATTGATGATGGTTTTTGAAAGAACCTCAATAATAAAGATAATTCAATTTAACAGTATTCCCTAATGTGTTGGGAATGAAAAATATACCATGTTCTTTATGATTTAGAGGTGTTTTCTTATTAAGGATGGAACTACACTATTTATTCATAAATTATGTGTATATTTACTCTAGATAATTTATTTTTGAAAAACATAATGGATTTTAGATACAATGGAATCTGAATTGAGTCATGTATGAAAGGAATATTCACTTGAATATTGGTTTAAATCCAGTACAACTAGATTAGATCAGTCTTGTTATTATTCATGGTTTTCAAATTTTTATTAAAAAGGAAAGGATGGAAAAATTTTTATAACAAAAAATTAATATCCCCAAATTGTTCAAAGAAAATCTTTTCCTGTATTATTTTTATTTTAAGAAATAAAAATTTTTTGGTTTTTATATAGAATATTGATATTTTCATCATATTCAAGATTTTTTTCTCATTACCAGATTGTGTTTTACCCAATATTTAACTTTTATTTTCTCCAATTTTTAATTATGGAAACTCCTATAGTCTTTTTTAATTTCTTTTTTTCGATTTTAATCCATTCGTTGTTACCACAACCATGACATTGAACATCGGATTTCATTCTATTGTGCTAGATGACATGACCCTATCTCTAGATGTCATATATCTTACTAATTGACCAATTTTTTATTCAACCTTTTTTTATTCTAGCATCAAATTCATCTTTAATAGATTCAGGTTATTCATTTTGAGAGTTAAATATACCCTGTTGTTAGTCAAATATTTTTAAAATATGATCCATTCTATTTAGAGCTTCCCCTCAAAATTCCCGTGTTAATTAGATGCTTCATCAATTTATTGATTTCAAAAATATTATTTAGGCTTGTTTTAGTAACCTAATGTATATTTTTGTCTCATCATTTCTTTTTTATTCCATAAATTATTATAATGCTTTCTATATCCTTTATTTTAGTTTATTGAAAAATGATCATATTTATTGGCCATACTTAGACCATATCCAACAAAATTAACATTATCTTATTATTGGTATAGCTTATAAAATATTCTGATACAAATTTAGTGTTCCTGAACATTGAATATTTATCACACTACTCTCCCATATATTGATTTAGTTTTTTAAAGCACACTTGGTTTAAACATGGTTTGAATTTTGGTTCATTAGATAATGAAGATGATATTTTATTTCATATAATTGATCATTTTTATCTATCCCTTAACTGGTGTTATTTCCACCTCTATTCAATATTATCCAACTAGATTATTTAATAAGAATTTAAAATATAATTATTGAAAATATATCTAATCTCCTAATAATTTTTGTCATTATAATTACCCATAGCGGACTAATCTACCAAATTCTATAATAATGAGAAAATTATGCATAAAATGTATCTATGAGGAAATAGGATAGAAACTTCTTGATGACGACTATACCTAATAAGGTCCCTAAGATTATTATAATCTTAAAAAAATGGTTCTCAATCCTCTTGATAAATTCTTATCATTTTGGTTCATAACACTCCCTTAAGTCCACTAGGGTAAAATTTCATCATGAAAAAAATTATATACTTGATCCTTGTTTTCCAAAAAAATATCATCTAAAATAAAAAAAACATAGAGAATTCCCGTTAAGAAAAAATATTATCACTCTCATAATAAGTTAAATTTCATTGATCCCTATCAGATGTAACTATTACAATGTATTATAAAATTATCTTGTGAAGGCCAATGAATCTTCATTAGATAATCCACTGAATGCAGTAAATAATGTTAAGTATAATTTTTTCAGATAATGGTTTAATGTTTTAAGAGGATGTATAATCTAATAAGGGTTACATTAAATAAGTTTCAGTTGAAAATACATCATCATGGGACTTTCAACTTCATCTAGAATCAGATTATGTTGAGAATTCAGCTCATTATTAACAAAAACTCTCTCAAGTATGTTTTACATTTTAGTATTGATTAAATTTTTTGATGGAACCTAGTTATTTATCTATATCAGGTATATATGGATCTATCCAATAAGAGGACGTTCTAATTTACATGAAGAATGATATAATAGAACTTTAAAATAGAAAAAAACCACAAAAAAGCTATACATGTAGATTAAATGAAAAGTTTATTGTAGAATTTTATTTTTGAATTTTGAAGTCCTATTTATTTTTATGAAATTTTAATATTTTATTATGAAATTAAATTTCATTAAGTTAAATTTTTAATTTTTTCAAAATTAGTAAAAAAAAATACCTTTATTATAAATGGTTCCAAAAATCATTAAACATATATCATTTAATATGTGAAAATGTATTTATTTATTTATTGTATTTTATAATTTATATTAGTATGTTGTGTTTCATACCCACAAGGATGTGTGATTGTGGTCGTGTAGCCAAAATTTGAAAACAAAACCACTAAAATATGTGGAATAAACGATTTTATATATTTTATATATTTATGAAATAAAACTCATAAAGGAATAGTGATTTTTTTAAATATAGGATGAAGTATGAATGATTTATCAAGTAATTCGAATAGGTAGTTAACCATAAAATAGAGACATTATTAAGGGGAATTAAAGCTATTTGGTTTTAAAGGATTTATTCTTTTATAGACCTTTTATAAAAAATATATCCTTGAAAATGGGTTAAATTAATCTCCCTTGCTAATAGATAAATCTTGTAGAATAATTGTTCTTAGATCTGACCACCTCAATAATCATCCAAAAGTAATGGCTTTTGAAGAAAATTCCAAAAGAATCAATCTTTCTGATTGATTTTGATATTTTAAATAGAGGAGTAAATTAATTTTTATATTCAAAATCAATCTCCACGAACAATTATGATTTATGAGTAGACGATGTGAAGAATAGTGAAATCTGAAACAAGTATATTACATTCCAAAAACAAACTTAATAGAAATATATCAAATCATATTTAGGAATAAGATAAAATTAAAAAAATAACTGTAATCAAAATGATATATGAAAATCATGTGAAAGAAATATCCGCTCCAATATTGTAATAAACAATGCTACAAAATCTCCTCACTGATCCACATATCTTATATTTTGAACATTGGGTAAAAAAATTATCTGATTTTATCTCTCTCTATGATGATCACTCCCCCCATAAATTTGTTCTCTAACTCCTTTTTAAAAATGATGATGTGTCAATGTAATTTTTATGGGACTAATTGATATTAGCAACTAAAAAATCTCATTTTAGTATTCTTCATCGAACATATGGCACAACTCATTGAATATAATATCTTTCTTCTGATATATGAAAAACCCTTAAAATAGAATTTCATAAATTCACATGAACTCCTCTTTAGTAGAATGCTAAATCAATAAGGATCTGCCTTCATATTGGTTCACTATTTTAATATCCATTCAAGATTTTTTTATTCACTTCCTTATAGAGGGTGGTATTCATAAGAAAGATAACCAAATACGATCAACCAATGAAATTGGGAAAATGATTCCCACAATTTCTTCCTTACATCAACCATGAACACATATACAAAATGGGTACCTCAATGAAATGATTATCTAGACCAGGATTAATGAAATATTCGGCTAACAAAATAAACTCATTTTTCCTCAAATCCTGATATATTCTTACCCTTATTAGATCAACTTCAATGAGAAGATTATGATTCTATAAAAATTCTATTGTAAAATCAATGCATTAAATAATATATGTCTCTCCACACATAGCATAAATATTGAGTGGCTTCTGCTTAACATGATTCAGTTAGTGGAAACCCATGACCTTAGATGTACCAAGTACCATATTCATCAAGAACACCTGGCTACCAGATGAAACTATTCATCCATGTCCCCTATTTTTAAAATTTGATTAGTTCTCAGTCAGGATTATGTCATTCTCATCAATCAACCTGATAATCCTACTCACTTCATAGTATCTTAAAAAATGATTTATAATTCATCCACTATATATCGACACCTATCTTCCTTAATCTATGAATCGAGCTCATATTCTTCAAACTAAAACCATGAAAATGTTTCTTTTTCCTCATTTATGGTTTTTGGCGGTGGAATAGAAATAAAATACTCCTAGTTTTTTTAGGTGGCTTCAGGTATGGTTAATATGGTGATGTTGTTTCTATTCTAGATCTTTAGTGGAAAGGTCACATTGTCTTCTCTGATGTGGAGTCCAGTCATTGTATTTTCAACAATACCGGATAGTGAAAATCAATACTTCGGATTTATGATGATTATTTTTTTATTTTCATTTATCATCTATGATTTATCTAAATGGGATCATTGAAATGGGATTTTGGGTAGAACCTGATTTCAAAAAATGTTACATCTTTATTACATAGTGGTGTCTTCATCAATATTGGAAAACCCACTTCTTAGTGAGCTCTAATTTTGACTAGTTCAAGTATGGTGACAGTGATATTTCCATTGAATTTATTTTTATTCCACAGATGTGAATATGGTGGAATGATGGTGGATCTCATATGTCAGAATTGTAAAGACCCGTAAAATTCAAGGGAAATTTTTTCTTAATTTTCTTTGGGATTTTACAAGAACGCAGTTTTTGATGGCACCTGATTCCGTGGCCCGGTGTGCTCGGAATATTTATCCAAAGTTTAGCTCGGGTACGTTCAGTGAACGAACGAGCGGGCTTTTCTAACTTTTGAAATGGTGCTCGGAATCGAATTCTAAGGGCACCGATGGATTTGCATCGCCGGTAATTGCTTAGGAACACCTTTTCCAGAGTTGCATTTACATGGGAAAAGTTGTTAAAAATTGTGGAAGTTAAAATAAAAAATGAGCAACAATTTTTATTTTTACTAAGTAGTTAAAACCTTTGGGTGGAAGTTGGGTAGCAACCCAACATCCCACGAGAGGTTATGAGGGCGGTGGGGCCCACACGAACCCCACCCCTTCATATTCCCTAAACTCTTATAACTCTCCTTTTTAAATGTCAGGAATTAATTATGTTGTTTTATTCTTTATTTTAATTTCAAATACTAAAGACATAGGTAATAAAATAAGGGAAAGCACTTATTTTTTTATTGTTGGATCTTATTTTGTGGAGTCTTTAGGGAGAAAAGGAAAAGCTCTTGAAGTTCTTCTTCCTCGACGAAGAATGAAAAGAACGCGAAGAACGCCTACCTCTGACGAAGGTCGACAAGAATTATGGATCCTCGGATATTGACGACGCGACACTGAAGAATCATTTCTCTGTTACGCGATGATCCTCCTTCCGCGACGCCTTCTTCTGCAACGTGCAATTCCACGACGAACCTCCATTCAAACTACGCTCGAGGTAGGGGATTTATTGTTGGTGATATTCTTGATTTTCTTCCGTCGACGTTACTCGTTCAATTGGACAGCTTGCTATCAATTAACGGGAGGGGTCGGACCGCACAAACACGGCCGACCCTCCTCCCTTAATTTTTTTTGTGTTGTTACGGTTCGAAGGAAAGTGACGTGGTGTCGTCGCACCGCGGGTTCATGCGGCAAGGAAATTGTGGTGCCGTCGTACCACACCGTTGAATCGAACAAGGTTGCGGCGCCGTCGCGCCGCGTCGGAGAACCCCGAAGGCACCACGACAGGAGCGGGGTCGCGGCGCCATCGCGCCGCACTGGATGGGTCAAAGCAGTGTCTTAAGCCGCGGCGGAGTAGAGACCGGCTGCCGGTTCCGGGCCACCGGCATTGGAGCAGGGGGATCGGCCAGCGCCGGTCCCGTGGCGGCAACAGCCGGCCGGCCGGAGCGGGCTGGCCGGTCAGTGGAGGATCTGGAGGTTACGACCCCCGAATGGCCAGACAAGCAGCGGCCCCCCACATGGGGTCCGCAGTTACGAAACAGGGGGCAGCGCCCCCCCCCCCCCCCCCCCATCCGCTCGGCCGAAATGACTAAGCCGCCTGGCTAGCAACGGAGCGCCAGGCCGGGCAGCGCCCAGGCTGGGTCGGGCTGCACCATCCGGGCCGGGCCTCACACAAGTGGGCCAGACCCGGACCCGGTTCGGGCCCACCCAGAGGGTATCGGGCCGGGTCGGACCGGGCCCAAACCCCCTAATATCGGACCCTTCACGATATTTTTCCCATAACATGGGCTGCGAACCTCCGATCGACGCACCCCAGCTATGATGCGATCCTTAAATCGAGACGGTTGTTTCGGTATACTACACTCAAGGTTTCGGAGGACTTTGGGGTCGGCCGGGTTGGTTCGTACATTAAACCAACCGTGCCCTCAGAGCGGAAACACTTATAACTTGAGCTCCAAACATCCTATTGAAGTGTTGTCGACTTTGATTTATTCCTCTTAGTGAGATGGACCTTTTGGCTTACTCCCCTGGAGGTTTGGATGTAGTTGTAGTATGGTCAGGTTGGTTTTGACTTAAAAACCAACCAGGCCCCTGGAACGAAAAAGCCAATAACTCTCAGACCGGTCGTCTGATTGATGTGACATTTGTGACGTTGAGTTCCTGTTGATGATACATAACTTTTGGATACATCAACTCCAGACTATGTGTCAGTTGATGTATCAGCCCCTTGGCTCGTGGAGCGGACCCTCCCGAACGAGCTTGCTATGTGCGGGATCCCTAGAGCTGGCTGTGACTGCGACGACGATGTTGACTGTACATAAATCCTCTATGGATTCGACGGTGATGACTACAGCACTCAGCGATCCTATGTGGATCAGTGCTACCGACCTTGTGTGGGTCAGATCCTGTGTGGGTCAGCGCTCAGTGGTCTTGTGTGGGCCAGCGCCTACAGATCCTGTGTGGGTCCAATCCTGTGTGGGACATTGCGGGGGATAGTTACCTATCGATCCTTTGTGGTTCATTATGGGGGTTAGTGCCTATCAATCCTGTGTGGGTCCGACGGCTTAGATGAATCAGTGGCAACATCTGACCATCTCTATCATCTTACGAAGAAGTATACCTGTGTGAGCTGAATCTTGACTTTTAATCCTTATCTTCGATAATATTGATTGATATCCTCTGTGGATTACGTTTTGCTTTCCTGTGTGGATTGGGTTGTGATTTCCTGTGTGTATTGGGTTGTACTTGAGCTCGGATGTTGGAGCCGAACGAGAATTGAAGACTTAGGTATATGTATGGGCATATACATATGTAATGTCGGATGTTACTTCGTGATTGTATCTTTCCTTTTTGGATTATCCTTTGTGGATTCTGGGAGACCTTTGGGGGTCTCGGGGTCCCTAGTGAGTATCTTATACTCACCCCTTCACGGGATATGCCCGCACTATGTTGTGTTGGTTGCAGATGACGGACAGCACTGATCGTGGTTGAGGCACGAGGAGGATCTCGGTACCCGGAGGTGGACCACTGGGCGGGGCATACTCGGAGTGGACGTCTGGTCCCGAGGAGCTGTGGAGGCTATCTGAACCCACCCTTTAGGTGGGACTTCCAGTAGACAGCTCGAGGCTACGGATTTAATTTTCAGTTGTTGTACTCCCTTTTTCAGTGGTACTTTACTTTCATTTTGGGTTTGTATTCTTGTCCACTTACTTATCCGCACTACTATTGTACCCAGTTTTTACTTAGTGTTTACTTCTTCTTGCTTGCTCTGTGGGTTTGTTTACTTTACAAAGGCAATGCCTTCCCTTTTTACCAGGAATTACACCTTGGTGCTAGTCGCCAGCCCCTGGCCCATGGAAGGCGGGCTTGGGGTAGTCACGGCATGGGCCCCGAGGACGGGTCGTGACAAATTGGGATCAGAGGAGTTCGGTTCTACTGCAGAACTCAGGACTCTGATATTTTTCTATGTGAAGCAATATTGTTAAGATAATTGAGTGTGGTTATCAGTCTAGGGAGTCAAGTGTTGGTGCGGCGGCCGACATATCCGTACACCAGGACCCTGACTTCTGATTTCCGACTTAATGCCCGAAAACATTAATTGCATGTGTGTTTCAATTTTTCTCTGTGATTACTTTGTGTCAGCTCACCAGGTATAATGTTTGACCATGGAGCACCTGTTTCTTTTCAGGATGGCCCCACGATGGAAGCCATCTGGTGTTCCGAGCGTTGTGCATGACGACAGCCCACCAAGCAATGAGACCTCGGTACAGGGCCCCTTGACAGCAGAGGCACCGGCGGTACCTCTCCCCGCCGAGCCACCGATGCTACTAGCCCCAGCCATTGACGATGCATGTCGCCTTAGTTCACTTCAGGAGTTTCAGCGTTAGCGACTACCCAGGTTCTGTGGGGAGACGTACCGTCAGGAAGCCGAGGATTGGCTGGAGGCAGTTGTACAAGTTTTCAGGTTAGTGAGGACACCATCAGACCTCATGGTGATCCTCGCAGCGAGCCTCCTGCATGCGGCAGCAGGAAGATGGTGGATCTTGATGCACCAGGTGCACAACGAGGCATCTCTCCTCTGAACGGACTTTGAGAGCCTCTTCCGCTCAGAGTTCGCCCCGGCCACCCTCTGTGTGGTGCGCATCCTGGAGCTTCTACAGCTGCAGTAGGGCAGCTCGACGGTCACCCAGTACTCGGCGAGATTTACCAATCTCTCGTGCTATTCGACGGACATGGTACGGGACCCATTCTTCTGGGCCCGGACCTTCGAGCAGGGATTGAGGCATGAGATTAGGGCATCGCCGATCTCCCTCAGCATTCCGACACAGGCAGGGGTACTGGAGCGATCCCTTCTCATCGAGAGCTTCCTTGCTGAGCCTATATCAGCAGTGAGACCTACCGCAGGGCGGCACATAGCAGAGTCTTCTGCAGCAGGCATTCGACGAATGACTCATGGGTCCAGACAAACCAGACCCTTAGGCGGATGACCTTAGGACACTGGCTTAGTGGTGCGGGGCACACAGCGCGGAGCCAGTCCTTCGAGAGGCAGACAGTGCTACGCATGTGGCGGGCAGGGCCACTTGGCTCGGTACAGCCCGACCTGTCGTGTGGAGGAGCAGCAGACGGTTGAGGGGCCACCCAGGCAGAGGCAGAGGGTTGACCGTGGTGGTCCGCAGGGAGAAGGCAGATGAGGCAGAGGAGCGGGCCGAGCAGCAGGTGGTGGGAGACGCTTTTAGGCCCTACCACCACCACCCCCAGGAGGTCCACCCCGACTATAGGGAGCTGGCGGGCAGAGACAGGCACAGCTTCAGGCAGTGGAGGCCTACGACCATGGCACACCCAATATGATTCGATGTACTATCTATATTTATTACACCCTTGTTGTAGTTCTTATAGACACAGGAGTGAGTCATTCTCTCATAGCCGCTGCCCTTGTTCGTAGCTCAGAGATTCCGACAGAGCCGTTGGCTCGAACCTTACGGCTAGAGACTCCTACGAGAGCAGACTTGATGATTAAGCACTGGTGCCGACAGTGTGAGCTTACTCTAGGAGGTGAGAGCTTCGGCTGGGATCTTCTTGTAGCGGCTTCTAGGCCTTACGACGTCATCGTGGGCGTGGATTGGTTATCTATAGTCCATGCTCAGATTGACTATATTAGGCACAAGGTCTGGTGTGTATGCACCGACGGGAGCAGGTTCACCTTCACCGGCGAGAAGGGAGCCTTCGTAGCACAGGATGGACTCTCGGAGAGGAGAGGACAACCCATCACTCATCAGTTGGAAAGCCTCATCCTAGGAGTAGTTGACGTGCGGAGTCCGGGTTTTCCTGCAGTGGTGGATCAGTATGCAGACGTTTTTCACGACAACGTTCCAAGACTACCTCCTCGAAGAGAGGTAGACTTTTATATTGATCTATACCCCGGGATAGCCCCGATATCCACCCCAGCATATCGAATGTATCCCGCCAAGCTTTGAGATCTACGGGTACAGTTGGAGGACGTTTAGGGCAAGGGTTTAATCCGACCCAGTGTTTCACCCTGGGCTTCCCCGATATTGTTTTCCAAGAAGGCGGATGGGAGCTTGCGACTTTGTGTCGACTATCGTTGCCTGAACCAGGTGACAGTGAGGAACAATTATCCGCTATCGAGGATTGATGACCTCTTTAATCAGCTCAAGGGAGCATGGTGGTTCTCAAAGATAGACCTTAGATCAAGCTATCATCAGCTCTGAGTTCGGGATGAGGACGTGCAGAAGACAGCCTTCAGATATCGGTGTGGCCACTATGAGTTCTTGGTTATGCCATTCGGCATAACCAATTCTCTATCAGTGTTCATGGGCCTCATGAAGAGGATCTTTCATCCATACCTCGATCGATTTGTCATGGTCTTCATCGAATACATTTTGATATACTCGACGACTGAGGAGGAGAACACCTACCACTTGCGGGTTGTACTGGACACACTCCGAGATAACCATATTTATGGTAAGCTCTTGAAATTTCAGTTCTGGATACGCAAGGTCCACTTCTTGGGACACGTCATCTATGAGGTGGGAGTTGAGGTGGATCCTGCGAAGATCAAGGCAGTGCTAGCTTGGGAGCCACCTAGGAGCGTGACAGAGGTTCGGAGTTTCTTAGGACTAGCTGGGTACTATTAGAGATTTGTGCCAGACTTCTCCAGAGTTGCGGCACCACTATCAACTTTGACGAAGAAGGGGAAACCCTTTGTGTGGTCAGACAGATGTTAGCAGAGCTTCCAGGAGCTAAGACAGAGATTGACCAGCGCGCCTATCTTGAGGCTACCGGAGGAGGGAGTTGGGTACATAGTTTACTGCGATGCATTAGGGACCGGACTCAGATGTGCCTTGATGCAGGATCGGGTAGTGATCGCCTACGGTTCATGTCAGTTGAGGTAGCATGAGAAGAACTACGCTACCCATGACCTGGATTTAGTAGTCGTGGTCTTTGCTCTGAAGATGTGGTGACACTATCTGATGGGCGAGCACTTTACAGTCTATTCTGACCATTAGAGTCTCAGGTATATCTTCTCGCAAAAGGACCTGAACCTGAGACAACAGCGATTGCTCGAGTTCCTCCAGGACTATGACATTGAGATAGTCTATACTCCTGGAAAGGGGAACATAGTAGTCGTTGCTCTCAGCAGTAGGATGGGAATTCAGCTACTTGGGGAGGCGATAGAGTAGCTAGCCGCTTTTCAGATATCCTTCATGGATAGAGAAGAAGCAGCCTTCCTTCAGTCACTCACAGTCACTCCTACACTACTGCAGCGGGTTAGAGAGGCACAGAGTGGGGACGCCGAATGTGAGACGTGGCATGTGTAGTTATCCCCAGGATAGGCACCTTATGGTTTCTCTGTAGGAGGAGAGCAAGACGTCCTTTTCAGAGGATGTACCTTGGTACCAGTTGCTTTACGAGAGGAGGTGCTGAGAGAGTTTCACACTTCCCCTTTGGCGGTACATCTTGGAGTGGAAAAGATGTACCCGGATCTCAGACGATAGCACTGGTGGCCGGGCATGAAGAAGGCTGTGGTAGAGTTCATTTCTTGATGCCTCACCTGCCAGCTGGTGAAGGGAGCGCACCAGGTACCATCTGGCTTGGTACAGCCCTTGGAGGTCCCAGAGTGGAAGTGGAACGGCATATCTATGGACTTCGTGAGTGGACTTCCACACACTTCCAGAGGTCACGACTCCATTTGGGCGATTATTGACCGACTCACCAAGTTAGCTCACTTCTTACCCATCAGATAGCAGGGCTCAGTGGAGATCTTGGGATTTCTCTACGTTCAGGAGATTGTTTGGCTTCATGGTGTGCCATCATCCATCGTCTCTGATCGAGATGCTTTCTTTACTTCCCGCCTTTGAAAGGGGTTGTAGGAGGCATTCAGGACATATCTACGTCTGAGCACAGCCTTTCACACCCAGACAGATGGTCAGATAGAGAAGACCATTCAGACTCTCGAGGACATGCTTCATGCATGTGTCCTTGACTTTGGTCACAGTTGGGAGGACAACATACCCTTGGTGGAGTTCTTGTACAACAACATCTACCACTCCACCATCGGGATGGCACCATACGAGGCATTGTACGGTCGACCTTGCAGATCTCCTCTATGCTGGACAGACCCTGGGGAGTCAGCACTTGTGGGACCAGAGATGGTCCAGGCCATGACGAAGAAGGTCCAGGTCATCCAAGAGCGGATGAGGATAGCTCAGAGCTGTCATAAGTCTTATCCTGACAGGAGGCGGAGTCCACTAGAGTTCGAGGATGATGACCACGTCTTCTTGCGGGTCTCACCTCGATGGGGATTACGGAGATTTGGCCGACACGACAAGTTCTCTCCCCGCTTCATCAGACCATTCCAGGTCCTCAGAAGGATTAGCGAGGTGCCTTATCGTCTGGCTCTACCACCTCAGTTACACCGTGTAACACCCCAAGCTTCTACGGTACGTTTCCCTTTGAATAATGTAATAGCGTGTGTTGTACGCAACATCGAGTTCTAACACACACCACAACCGATCAAACTAGCTGTTATGAATATTAATACCTAATTTTTTAAATTATATATATTTTATATTTCAAAATGGACTTCATTTTTTGATTTGGAATATCAAAATTATCCTAAGTTGAATTTTTGGTATTTTTCTGAGAACTTCCAATTTTTATGAATAGTGATAAATACTTAAAAACAACTTGTTTAATCAAAATAATTTATATTGATAAATTATATTATTGAGTGGTATTAAAGTATAATTAGAATATATATTTACCATTTTATCCAATGGTGTTCATTATAATTAATTTCACTTTGAAATTGGACGTAAACAATTGTCAATCTTTTGATATATATTGTTTCTTAAAAACACGCTATTTGTTGTGACAGCGGGAATTAATTATAAAATTAATTAATTCAACATATATGTTTGTAATTTTTTAAAATATACATCTTTTTTGAATTTGTAATATCAATTATAGCTTAGGGTGAAATTTTGGTATTGTTCAGAAAAACTTCAATTTTTGATGAATAGTAAAACCAATAAGTGGTAGTTAAAAAATAGAATTTTTCATAAAACTTAATTTTACCACTTCTGTGAATGGAATTTCAAAAATCTGAGAGACACGGTTAATATCAAGTAGTAAAATTTGGTTCAATCTGATTAAGATAATTTTTGGTGAATAATAACTTTTTATTTTTATTTACCGCAGTTTAATGTAGATAGGGTAATTAGGGGTAAAATGATATTAATATTACCCTAAAACATGCCCTAATTCTATTGAACAAGTGTATCTCGGCCAAAAACAACCTTAGGAATAAAATATTATCATTTAGGTCCACTTGTATTATATTAGGACATTTATTATTATTTAATTCAAAGAAGAGTTAAAAGCGTTAAAATCAATGTTTATGTACTAAAACATTTTTAATATAGGGTTATACATAAGATAAATTCGATTTTAAATATTAATTAGAAATATAAAAAGATTTTCTACATAATTATTGTTTATTTGTAATTTTTAGACATTAAATAATTTAATTTATTTATGACACAATGGTGATGCCGTAATTACCATAATAGTGAAAAATTAAAATGAATGATATTTTAGATACCCAAATAAATATAATTTGAGACTTTTTATGAATTAAACTAGTTTTATAGGTTAATATTACTTGTTAGTAATGGTTTAATTAAATTTTTTCTAAGTAATAATTCTGTTATGATTTTTACAAAAATCAATTATTGAATAGTGTCAAAATTGACATAAAAGAGTTTTAAAAATAAATATTATATTATTAATTGATATTAAATTCTTAAAAATCTAAGGTTTGGCCAAGAGACTTATATAGTGATAGGTTTATCATTAATGGACCACTTTGTGGTCTCTTGGATGTATATTGTAAGTTTAGTAACCATATAATATAAAAATAAAAAGAGACATTATAAAAGTGAAACTAATTAACTAAGAGTTAATACTTAAAGATAAGGTTAATATAGTAACCGAAACCTGTTTGAATTATATTGGTTGAGTGGTTTTCGACCCATACCCACCTTAAACATTAAATAATACACATTTGAGCCATTAGAAACCGAATATTAATTTATTATAAAATAATATTTCTAGCTTTTCCAAAGGTGCCCCTCACCTCTCTTATAAAAGGCAACTCCCCCTTCTCATTAATTCACACCTTAAAATCATTTTGGCTTGGCCAAACTCTGCCCAAATACTCTCTACATTTCTCTAAATTCATCCTAGAGGCCTTACTTTAGTATGAAAGGCAACCTAAGATCCCTTTTGATCAAATCAAAAGGAAGAACCCGAAGAAGAGGTAATGATTTCACCACCCTTTTCCAAGTTCCTTTCTTCTTCCACATCTTCATTATTTGTTATTACCATTCTAAAATAATAAATCCAGTATCTTATATATTCTGTGATGTTATTATAAATATGGTACAACCATATTCAGTATTGTATCCATCCTTTTAATAACACGTCACCATACGTGTGTACGTACGGCTTACCGTCTCCACGTCGTGGTGTAATTGTTATTCAATAAATTATTATTTGGATGGGTATAGTAATGATGTTTAATTCATGTAAATAATAAATATAACAAGATAATGATTCTTTATATATGATATACCATCCAATTATATGTTATTTTAATATCAAAAGAATGATATTGTTGCTCGTGCGTACGTACAGACTACCGTCTCTACAAACGCGATGTGATTAATTCTCCATGGTATCCATTCAAGTATAATTCTCATTTGATGATAAATAATAGTATCTAAGGACTTGATATCATTATGGATATCATTAATATACAACCTATCCATAAAAAACATGGCTTACGTAACAAAACATACAATAGAAAACGAGTATGATAACAGCCGAAACAACAATAATACTAAGATATTATTAACAAATCAATGTTAAAAGATCATATATGATATCATATTAATGTATATGATTCTTGTATAATTTATAACAATTATTTCACCATTATACAGGAGGTTAACCTACCCCAAACCAAGGAAAATTACAAGGTAAGGGTTATTTCACAATCTCTTCATTATCTGAGGTTGTTTATACGTAATAATCTACTGGGTCTTCATTATCATCCACATCCATGTTTCTTAAAAATGTATTTCAAAACATTTTTACTATTTAACAGAATATGGGTTAAAGTCATTTATACACTTGTTAACTTTTATAAGTGGTTTATAAGGAATCTTTCTGTCATTTTCCAAACAAGGTCCTTTTTAACCTTTTCTACAGAATTAAGGTAAGAATGTCTTTTTTTAACTTATACAACGGGTGCGGTTATTTTCCGCCGTTATAAAATCATCAAAGCTTCCCTTAAAAGCTTATAAGAATATTTTCAAAGAAAATGTTTTATTTTATAAATATATGATTTCAAAATAGAAAGATATATTTCTCTAAAAAGAGTTTGATTTTATTTATGTCAACATCCTTTGATGGATTTTACGCTTATTTGAAGTTGATTTATTATAATACCAAACTTCTATATTGTATTGAAGGTTTTTTGATATTTTTGACTGTGTAAGTGTCATTTTTATAACATTCATGGTTTATGGATGAAGCATTTACATTTCGTATGCTAGTTTTAATACGAATGTTTATGTTATGTTTAAACCTTTTCATATGGGAATGCATTGGACTTAATATGTATAACGACCCATACTTTACATACATTGTTATTACTTCAGAATTGAAGCACACTTATTACAACATATAAAAAAACCAAGAAAGGACCGTATAGGTATAGTGTCTTTAGAAACTGGGAGACATAAACAACTGGTTCATAAAGCATCTACTTTGCCTCCCATTTATTTCATCATATCTAGAGTCCCTTTTTGGCATATTATACTTAATAACCTTCTTCCTGATCTAGGGAAATAAAACATACAAAAGGGTGAGCTCAAATTCTCAGTAAGGGTAAACAAAATAAATATCAATCACATCATATACATAAGAACATAACTTTTGGAAATCTTAACCTACAAAAAAGATCATAATTTCATAACATGGGATAAATCATAGTAGTGAAATGTAATCCCAATAATCATAACTTAAAACATGAAACTTTGTGGCATACACACATAATCATAGAGAATCATTTCTTATTAGTCAAAAATCATTGCCAAGACTATCTTAGTGGACAAAGTCCATTTCTGAACCGAGTTACCCTCGTTTCAGTCCTGCTTCACTGAACTGGTATAACCTACCGTTCCAGCCATGTCTATCTCATGAGATATAAAATCTTTACCCAATTCATTGGCGGGAGATATAGGTCCCACCCATCTCATAATGACACCATTCTTATGTGTTCCACAAAATCATAAACCATACATCATAGCATAACCCATGTAAAAAAAAGGGGAATCTTAAACATCGTGACATCATAAAACAATTCATATAATATAATGAAATTCATAAAAATAGTTCCATCACAACATAATCAAAACAACATAATAATAGGGATAAAAAACAGAACCCTTTATTATCTTAGATGGAAAATAATTTTGATAAAACACTTGAACTCCATTCTTTAGGAAAATATCCTTTCTATTTCAAAAACATTTTTCCTTTCTTAACATGTCATACAATTTTAACCTAAAAGAAGTTGATTAAAAATAAAATTTAAAACATATAAAGGAAGCTTCTTGAAAATAATGTTTTAAAAATCCATTCATGCCATATAAGTTAAAAAAACATTCTTCATACTTTTGTCAGAAAAGTCAAAAAGTACCTCGTACGAAAAACGACAAAAGATTCCTTTCATATCCTTTACTAAAAACTCACCGAAGGGTAAAATTGGATTTAAACAATTGTAGTTGGATGGAAATAATATTACATATTGAGAAAACATTGATGTGGATGATAAAATACACCCCAGTAAATACCA
Source organism: Viscum album (assembly GCA_963277665.1). Classification (NCBI taxonomy): domain Eukaryota; kingdom Viridiplantae; phylum Streptophyta; class Magnoliopsida; order Santalales; family Viscaceae; genus Viscum; species Viscum album. The sequence continues at coordinate 1,441,028,664 of OY728151.1, read as the reverse complement.
AAGTATAAGCAATCTCGGATAAAAATGAGATTGTGATATTTCCCTTACCTTAGGTCCGATTTGCCCCGTAAGTGTCTGAACCTCCTGTATAATGATTTAAATAATGTTATTGACTTATTAAAGAATCATAATTATTGTTATGATATCATATATGGTCATATTCGTAGTTTCTTGGTAGTAATATTTCATTGCTACTTGTTATTCGGGTGTTTATAACTTTTTGTTCTTATGCATGTTTTGTCAAATAAATTCTTATTCTTCTCTTTAGGTTATAGATACCTCATTTCCAGAATGGTATTAGTGTTATATATATCATTTTCATTCATTCAATTCATTTATATAATCATTATGAAATGAAGATCATGTAGAACGAGTCGCATCACATCGTGGAGACGGTATTCCGTACGTACGCACGAGTGATGATATCGTTCCTATGATTGTGGAATTGTATTGGAGTGTATGTATACTATTTCAGAATCCGTATCACTTTATAATAGTCATATATAGTCATTATTTAAACCATTATACCCATCCAAGTAAGGTGGTGATGGAATATAAATTACACCACAACGTGGAGACGGTATTCCGTACGTACGCACGCGCGGTGATTTCTTTTTCTGTAGGATGGATATATGGTGAAATAGGGTTGTTTCATAATTATAATAACATATCCGTATATTATTGATACTGATGTTATTACTTCATAACGAAACAACTAAAGAAGAAGAAGTGGAAGAAGAAATAAAGATGAAAGAATCGGTAACGGACATTACCTCTTCTTTGAAGTGCTTCTTTGAGACCTTCTTTTAGGTAACTAAAATTGGTCTTTGAAGAAGACCAGGACCTCTAGGATGTCTCTAGGGAAGTGGAGAGGAGAAAGTTTCAGGGTTTGGCCGATATTGAAGGCTCAAAGTGGTGTGAGGAAGAGATGGAGGAGGTGCCCTTTTATAAGGGAGGAGAGGGGCACCTTTGGAATAACTAAAAATATTATTTTATTATAAAGTCATGTTCGGTTTTAAATAGCTCCAGATTGATTTATTTCGAGGCTAAGGTGGGGATGGGTGGAAATCCTCTCATCCAATAGAATTTAGACAAGTTTAGGTCATTATATTAACCTTATATTTTAGTTTTAACTCTTGGTTAATTAGATTGACATTTACCATGTCACTTTGTATTTTTATATTATATAGTTAATAAACTTACCATTTACATCCATGAGACCCCCAAGTTGTGTTTTATTAATATATATATCCTTATCTAAGTCATTTGGCCGATCCTTAGATTTTTAGGAATAAAATAACAATTAATAATATAATATTTTTTTTAAAAACTATTTTATGTCAATTTTGACACTATTTAGTAATTAATTTTTGTGAAAATCATAAAAGAATGATTAGTTAGAAAAAAAGTTAATTAAATAAATACTAACATGTCATATTAATCTAGAAAATTAGTTTAATTCTTAAAAAGTGTCAAATTACATTTATTTTGGTGTTTATAACATCAAGTATGTCAGTATTTCATTAATAAGATAATTACTACATCATCTTTGTGTCATAAATAAATTAAATTATTTAATGTCTAAAAATTACAAATAAAATACCATTATGTAGGAAATATTTTTAGCTTTCTAATTAATATTTATAGTCGAATTTATCTTATGTATAACCCCATATTAAAAATGATTTACTTATTAAACTTTGATTTTAACTATTTTTACCCTTCTTTAAATAAATTAATAATAAATGTCCTAATCTAATCCAAGTGGGCCTAAATGGTCATATTTTATTCATAAGGTTGTTTTTGGTCAAATTAAACTTGTCCAATAGAATTAAGACATGTTTTAGGGTAATAATAATATCATTTTTACCCTTAATTACCCTATTTTCTTTTAACCGTGGTAAAAAAAGTAAAAAGTTATTATTCACCAAAAAATTATTTTCATCTCATTGAACAAAATTTTAATTACTGACATCAACCGTGTCTCTCGGATTTCTGAAATTCCACTCATAGAAGCGGTAAAATTAAGTTTTATGAAAAATTCAGTTTTTTAACTACCACTTAGTGGTTTCACAATTCATCAAAAATTGAAAATTTTCAGAAAAATACCAATATTTCACCCTAGACTAATTTCGATATTACGAATGCAAAAATGAAGTCCATTTTGAAAAATAAAATTTATAAAATTTCAAAAAGTGGTTATTACTATTCATAAAGGCTAGTTTTAATAATATTATAATAGTATATCGTTGTTTAGTGAAACTCGGTATTGCGTACGATGCAAGCTATCTAAGAAGCTCGCGATTTCATGTAAAGAAAGACAATAAAGTGTTTTGTGTAGAAAAAGATTCCTTTGATGATTTATATAACATAAAAGTCTCGGGTGTTACATTCTACCCCCCCCCCCTTAAAATGAATTTCGCCCTCAAAATTCGCCCCTTTGTAACAAACAGATGAGGATACCTCTCCCTCATCATATCCTCAAACACCCATGTAGCTTCTTCTAATTGGTGGTTCCTCCATAAAACATTCACCAATCGAGTGGTCTTGTTTCGTAGGAATTTTTCACTACGATCCAGAATCTCTATCGGATGTTCTTCATAAGAAAGATCTTGCTCCAACGGTACAACTTCTGAGCTGAGTACATGTGAAGGATCAGGTATGTACTTTCTCAGGAGAGATACATGGAACACATCGTGAACTTGAGAGAGATTCAGTAGAAGCGCTAATCAGTAAGCTACCTTCCCAACACGATCCAGTATTTCGAAAGGACCGATATATCTAGGGCTCAACTTCCCCTTCTTTCCAAATCTCATAACCCTCTTCCAGGGAGATATTCGTAAGAACACTTTATCACCCACTTCAAACTATAGGTTTTTTCTTCGGTTATCGGCATACCTTTTATGTCAACTCTGAGCTGCTCTTATGTGTTGCTGAATAGATCTGACCTTTTCTTCCATTTCATCAACGAGATCAGGTCCTAATAGCTTTCTTTCCCCAAATTCATACCAGCAAGTTGGAGTCCTGCATTTCTTTCCATAGAGAGCTTCATAAGGAGCCATCTGAATACTGGAGTGAAAGCTATTATTATAAGAAAATTTCACCAAAGGTAGGTGTTGATCCCAACCACCTTTGAAATCCATAGAGCAAGCTCTCAACATATCTTCTTGAGTTTGAATTGTTCTCTCAGACTGACCGTCTGTCTGACGATGATAAGTAGTGCTGAAACTCAACTCTGTAACCAGAGTATGCTGAAGACTTCTCCAGAACTTCGACATAAATCTTGGATCCCGATCAGATATAATAGAAAGTGGTACTCCATGAAATCTTACCACTTCCTTTACATATATCCTGGGAATCTGATCCAGAGAGAAGTCCTCTCTAATAGCAATGAAGTGTGAAGATTTTGTAAGATGATCAACTATGACCTAGATAGCATTATTGCCTTTGGATGTTTTAGGAAGTCCTGTGACAAAGTCCATAGTGATGTTTTCCCATTTCCATTCGGGTATGGGTAATGGTTGTAACATCCCCTTAGACTTCTGTCTCTCAGCTTTAACTTGTTGACAAACCAAGCATTGAGAGACATATTTAGCAACATCTCTTTTCATACCAACCCACCAGAAGTACTCATTCAGGTCCCTATACATCTTCGTGCTTCCAGGATGAATAGAGAATGAAGAACTATGAGCCTCATCCAGCAGCTCCTTCTTTAATTCGGGGATGGGAGGAACACAAACCTGATTCCTGAACTTTATTATCCTATCACAATCAAGGTTGAATTCAGGAACATTTCTAACCTTCTTTTGTAACATGACATCTTCTTTCTGTGCCTCTTTAATCTTCATCTGTATAGATGGTTGAACATTCATTTGAGAAAGATACGATTTTTCCCCTTTCATTATAATTCCAAGATCCATCCTTTGTAAATCCATAAATATTGGATCTTTTGTGATCCTCATCATGGATAAACTAGCATGCTCTTGTCGACTTAATGCTCTTCCACCTTGTTTGCTTTCCCAGGGTGGTAATGAATTGAGCAGTCATAATCCTTAATCAGCTCCAACCATCTTCTTTGGCGCATATTTAGCTCCTTTTGCGTGAAAATATACTTTAAACTTTTATGATCAGTATAAATATCACACCTTTCACCATAATGGTAATGCCTCCAAATCATTAAAGCAAAGATTACCGCAGCTAACTCCAAATCATGAGTTGGGTAATTTTTCTCATTTATTTTCAACTGTCGTGAGGCATAAGCTATCACCATATCATTTTGCATAAGAACACACCCCAATCCCTTCTTGGATGCATCACTGTAGATCACAAAACTTTCTCCACTACAAGGCAGTGTGAGCACAGGTTCACTAGATAACCTTCTTTTCAACTCCTTGAAATTCTCTTTACATTCCTCCATCCAAACAAACATAACTTCTTTCCGAGTCAACTTGGTGAGTGGATTAGATAATCGTGAAAAATATTTCACAAAACGTCGATAATATCCAGCCAGACCATGAAAACTTTAGATCTCGGTTACTGTTGTTGGTCTCGACCATCTTTCGATAACCTCTGTTTTTGCTGGATCCACAGATATCCCCTCTTTTGAGATTATGTGACCCAAAAATGCAACTTTTTGAAGCCAAAATTCACACTTGGTAAATTTGGAATAAAGCTTCTCCTTTCTTAGGGTCTTCAATATAATTCTCAAGTGATCTTCATGTTCTTCCTTTCTCTATGAATAGACAAGAATATATTCTATAAAGACTACCACAAACTGATCAAGATAGTCTCTAAAGACTCTATTCATCAGATCCATGAAGATAGCAGGGGCATTAGTAAGACCAAATGGCATCACTATAAATTCATAGTGTCTATACCTTGTACGAAAAGCCGTCTTTGGTATATCCTCCCTTTTGACCCTTAATTGATGATACCCTGAACGAAGATCAATCTTGGAAAAGTATTGAGCCACGTGTAGTTGGTCAAATAGGTCATCAATGCGCGGGAGAGGATATTTGTCCTTGATAGTGATCTTGTTAAGTTCTCAATAATCAATGCAGAGTCTCATAGATCCATCTTTCTTCTTAACAAACAGAACAGGTGCTCCCCAAGGTGATGCACTAGGGAGTATGAACCCCTTATCAAGATTCTCTTGGAGTTGCTTCTTCAATTTCTGTAACTCAATTGGGGCCATTCTGTAAGGTGTCTTTGAAATAGGCAAAGCACCCGGTATGAGTTCTATTGAAAACTCAACTTCACGATTTGGTGGAAGACCTGGTAATTCATCCGGAAAGACATCATCAAACTCCCGTACAATGGGCATATTCTTAATTGTGAGTTTCTCACCAACCATTTGAGATAAATAACCTTCATTTAGTGGAATCAATACCCATAAGATGGAAGGAATTTCTACTGGATGGTTATGTTCATCCTTGCATCGATAGACGATCATAGATTGATCTGGAATATGAAATGTGACTTCCCTTCTTTGGAAATTGATATGAGATCCATGTAGAGAAAGCCAATCCATGCCAAGAATCACATCTAATTCCACTATAGGAAGGATCACAAGATTTGCAGGAAGCACTTTCCCACAAACTTCAATCGGAGAAGAATTATAATCTTTTGATGCGACTGTTGTGCCATTAGGGGTTATCACAACTAACTCAACATCTAACTGTTGAGGTAATACAGTGATATACTTAGAAAATTCTTCATAAATAAAGGAGTGGGTGGATCCAGAATCAAATAATACATTTTCTACTTTAGATTGGATGGTAAGTGTACCTTTCACCACATCATTATCATACTCCACATCGGTGATAGAAATTGCATGTGACTTTCCTTTGTCTTTAGCCTTAAGAGTTTGTTGACGTTGACCATCATCATCAACCCTTGGATTAGGGTATTTATTGTCATAATGTCCCATCTCCTTGCACTTGAAGCATTGAAGTGTAGTAGGTTCATTCTGTGTATCCCTTCCTTTGTTTGCATGATTAGACATCTTCTTCCCATCATCGCGACATTCAAATGCCCGATGACCTTCCTTTCCACATTTGAAACATTTACTTGTCCCTTTAAGACAACTCCCTCCATGCTTCTTTCCACACTTTGTGCATAAGGGAAAGCTCATCTTCTTTTCAGTGTGCTCTTTAGATTTTCCATTGAATTCCATTTTCCTCTTCTTATCAAACCCATATGACTGATGGGTTACTCCAATCTCCATCTCAACTTTGAGAGCACATCGAACAATTTCCTCGTAGATATTGAAGTCCCTTATGGATAAGGCCCTTTGAAGACTTGGTTTTAAGACACTAAAGAATCGATCGATCTTACTCTCAGGTTGGATAATAATACCAGAAGCGTACCTTGAAAGTCTTGTAAAATTTTCTTTATAGGTACCAACAGATTCATCATCCTTTTGCTTCAGTTCAAGAAACTCTTTCTCCATCTTTGTTCGGAGAATACGAGGGAAGTACTTATTGAAAAATAAGTTCTTGAACTCGTCCCATTCCATGGACTCAATTTCATCCCTTTGCCTCGTATTCTTAATAAGATTCCACCATTGATCAGCATCACCCTCCAAATGATACACTGCTAAGATTACTTTATCATGCTCAGAACATTGAAGAACTGAAAATATCTTTTCAGTAGTACTAATCCATTATTCAGCAACTAATGGATCAGTAGAGCCACTAAATGAAGGTGGACGCTGCCTCATGAAGGATTCAACAGAATGTTGCTCCATCCATTGCTCGTTTGGAAGTCCTGCATGATTCATAGCTTGAGAAAGTTGTGTGAGCAAAGCTACAAGATTTTTCATTCCAACTCCCATAACGTTTGGTTGTTCAAGGGGACAATCATTTCATTTCCCGTAGCATTCCGCATTAACACGGTTCCTTTGGGTTCCATCCATTGACTAAAACCAAGAAGAATAGTGTGAGAAACACTAAATATATTAGGAAAACCACATAATCAAGAATAAAATTTCACACTTAAGGTCTTATCCTAGGTTATTCATGGCCATTTCTAAAACACTAAGATTTTGTTCTATGCTTAGACTTATCCTTAGGGTTCTTAATATGGCTTTCGCATCCTAGTTTCCAAAGGTTGACTATACCTTTCCTCTGATACCAACTATAACGACTCATACTTTACATACATTGTTATTACTTCGGAATTTAGGCACACTTATTACAACATATAACAAAACCAAGAAAGGACCGTATAGGTATAGTGTCTTTAGAAACTGGGATACATAAACAACTGGTTCATAAAGCATCTACTTTTCCTCCCATTTATTTCATCATATCTAGAGTCCCTTTTGGAATATTCTACTTAATAACCTTCTTCCTGACCTGGGGAAATAAAAAACACAAAAGGGTGAGCTCAAATGCTCAGTAAGGGTAAACAAAAGAAATATCAATCACATCATATACATAAGAACATAACTTTTGAAAATCTTAACCTGAAAAAGAGATCATAATTTCATAACATGGGATAAATCGTAGTAGGGAAATGTAATCCCAATAATAATAACTTAAAATATGAAACTTTGTAGAATACACACATAATCATAGAGAATCATTTCTTATTAGTCAAGACTCATTGCCAAGACTATCTTAGTGGACAAAGTCCATTTCTAAACTGAGTTACCCTCGTTTCAGTCCTGCTTCATTGAACCGGTATAACCTACCGTTCCAGCCATGTATATCTCATGAGATATAAAATCTTTACCCAATTCATTGGAGGGAGATATAGGTCCCACCCATCTCATAATGATACCATTCTTATGTGTGCCACAAAATCATAAACCATACATCATAGCATAACCCATGTAATAAAAATGGGAATGTTAAACATCGTGACATCATAAAACAATTCATATAATATAAAGGAATTTATAAGAATAATTCCATCACAACATAATCAACACAATGTAATAATAGGTATAAAAAACAGAACCCTTTATTATCTTATATGGAAAATAATTTTGATAAAACACTTGAACTCCATTCTTGAGTAAAACAACCTTTCTATTTCAAAAACATTTTTCCTTTCTTAACATGTCGGAAAATTTTAAACTAAAAGAAGTTGATTAAAAATAAACTTGAAAACATGTAAAGGAATCTTCTTGGAAATAATGTTTTAAAAATACATTCATGTTGTATAAGTTAAATAAAACATTCTTCGTACTTTTGTCAGAAAAGTCAAAAAGTACCTCGTACGAAAAACGACAAAAGATTCCTTTCATATCCTTTACTAAAAACTCAACGAAGGGTAAAATTGGATTTAAACAATTGTAGGTGGATGTAAATAATATTACATATTGAGGAAACATGGATGTGGATGATAAAATACACCCCAGTAAATACCAAAGTATAAGTAATCTCGGATAAAAATAAGATTGTGATATTTCCCTTACCTTAGGTCTGATTTGCCCCGTAAGTGTACGAACCTCCTGTATAATGATTTAAATAATGTTATTGACTTATTATAGAATCATAATTATTGTTATGATATCATATATGGTTATATTCTTAATTTCTTGGTAGTAATATGGCATTGCTACTTGTTATTTGGGTGTTTAAAACTTTTTGTTCTTATGCGTGTTTTGTCAAATAAATTCTTATTCTTCTCTTTAGGTTATAGATACCTCATTTCTAGAATGTTATTAGTGTGATATATATCATTTTAATTCATTCAATTCATTTATATAATCATTATGAAATGATGATCATGTAGAACGAGTCGCATCACATTGTGGAGACGGTATTCCGTACGTACGCACGAGTGATGATATCGTTCCTATGATCGTGGAATTGTATTGGAGTGTATGTATACTATTTCAGAATCAGTATCACTTTATAATAGTCATATATAGTCATTATTTACACCATTATACTCATCCAAGTAAGGTGGTGGTGGAAAATAGATTATACCACGGCGTGGAGATGGTATTCCGTACGTACGCACGCGCGGTGATTTCTTTTTCCGTAGGATGGATATATGGTGAAATAGGGTTGTTTCATACTTATAATAACATATCATTATATTAGTGATACTGATGTTATTACTTCATAATGAAACAACTAAATAAGATCAAGTGGAATAAGAAATGAAGATGAAAGAATCGGTAACGGACATTACCTCTTCTTTGAAGTGCTTCTTGGAGACCTTTTAGGGAACTAAAATTTGTCTTTGAAGAAGACCAGGACCTCTAGGATGTCTCTAGGGAAGTGTAGAGAATAAATTGGCAGGGTTTGGCCGAAATTGAAGGCTCAAAGTGGTGTGAGGAAGAGAGGGAGGAGGTGCCCTTTTATAAGGGAGGAGAGGGGCACCTTTGGAATAACCAAAAATATTATTTTATTATAAAGTCAAGTTCGGTTTTAAATAGCTCAAAATTGATTTATTTTGAGTCTAAGGTGGGGATGGGTGGAAATACTCTCATAAAATAGAATTTAGACAAGTTTAGGTCATTATATTAACCTTATCCTTTAGTTTTAACTCTTGGTTAATTAGATTGACATTTACCATGTCACTTTGTATTTTTATATTATATAGTTAATAAACATACCATATACATCTAAGAGACCCACAAGTTGTGTTTTATTAATATATATAACCTTATCTAAGTCATTTTTTCGAACCTTAGATTTTTAGGAATAAAATAACAATTATTAATATAATATTTGTTTTAAAAACTATTTTATGTCAATTTTGAGACTATTTAGTAATTAATTTTTGTGAAACTCATAACATAATGATTAGTTCGAAAAAATTTAATTAAATCAATACTAACATGTCATATTAATCTATAAAATTATTGTAATTCATAAAAAGTGTCAAATTACATTTATTTTGTTGTTTATAACATCAATTATTCCAATATTTCATTAATAAGATAATTACTGCATCATCTTTGTGTCATAAATAAATTTAATTATTTAATGTGTAAAAATTACAAATAAAATACCATTATGTAGGAAATCGTTTTATCTTTCTAATGAATATTTATAGTCGAATTTATCTTATGTATAACCCCATATTAAAAATGATTTACTTAATAAACTTTGATTTTAACTATTTTAACCCTTCTTTAAATAAATTAATAATAAATGTCCTAATCTAATCCAAGTGGGCCTAAATGGTCATATTTTATTCCTAAGGTTGTTTTTGGTCGAATTACACTTTTCCAATAGAATTAGGACATGTTTTAGGGTAATAATAATATCATTTTTACCCTTAATTACCCTATTTACTTTTAACCGTGGTAAAAAAAGTAAAAAGTTACTATTCACTAAAAAATTATTTTCATCTCATTGAACCACATTTTACTTACTGATATCAACTGTATCTCTTGGATTTTCGAAATTCCACTCACAGAAGTGGTAAAATTATGTTTTATGAAAAATTCAGTTTTTTTAACTACCACTTAGTGGTTTCACTATTCATCAAAAATTGAAAGTTTTCAGAAAAATACCAAAATTTCACCCTAGGCTAATTTCGATATTACGAATCCAAAAATGAAGTCCATTTTGAAAAATAAAATTTATAAAATTTAAAAAAGTGGTTATAACTATTCATAACGGCTAGTTTTAATAATATTTTAATAGTATATCGTTGTTTAGTTAAACTCGGTATTGCGTACAACGCAAGCTATCGAGGAAGCTCGCGATTTCGTGTAAAGCAAGACAAGAAAGTTTTGTGTGTAGAAAAATATTCCTTTGATGATTTATATAACATAAAAGTCTCGGGTGTTACAATATGTCACGGGTAGAGCCCGCTATAGCTCGTCGATGCATTAGTAGGTCTCATGAGACAAACTAGTGTCTTGGCACAAGGACTTGACAAAATATTATTTGTAGTCCTGGCACGAGGCCTTGGATATGTGGTTATGATAGTCTGGCATTATGCATTCCATAATTATGAAAGTGGTTATTGATATTTCTTGTTATTATTTTATTAGTAGAATATCCATGTGAAAAAAGTAAATGGCATTATTTTATTTAATTTTTTCCATACTATGTTGAAGTTCAAGTTTAAAAGGATTTTGTTTTAGTTATACATTGACTTATATATTTATTCTTATTTATGAAAGTTTCCGCTATATTGTTATCCTTACTGAGCATTTGAGCTCACCCCTTTCAATGTTTTATTTTTCCCAAGATGTGAAAAAGTAATTTATGAATGACCTACAGAGATAATATGTTAGGATATGAGTGTGGACTAAGATGAAAAGATGTTGTTGTAGTTTTCATTTTTATGATGTAATGTAAGACTTATGAATATATCTAGTGTTTCCAAGTCTACTAAACTAATCAGTCATTAGAGATTTGATCTTTCTTGTGATCATGCCAATGTTATGTAATAATGCACCGAATCTGGGTAACTAGGGTCGGGGAGTTACAGTTGGTATCAGAGGAAGTTTAGTACAAACCTTGGAAGCTAGATTTAGATAAACTCTAATTAGAGCACATAGACCTAAGATGGACTTTGAGGATTAGTATAGAAGAACTTCCTAGAATTTTGGTATTCTAGAGATTTTGTGAGTTTTCCGAGCAATACATCCCTGTCTGGATACGAGCAGGTAGAGGCGGCTCTGGCACAGATGTAACTAGGGGTAAAACCTGAAAACACCGCTTTGAGCTAGACTCAAATAGGAAATGGTGCACAATAACGGGACTTGCTGCACTCATGGTTACGATACTCCCAGGGGATATGCTTAGGATAACTCTCATTTTCTTTACAAATCATTATGAAGGGTTTATGAGTATATAATTTCTCAAAGAAAACATTTTTATGATTATGGATTATATCCATAAATAGTTCAATTTATGTTAAGTGTTTTATAAGTATGGAATTATGTATTTTGATTCATAAACTGATCTAGTTTATTCCATTTTTTAGAAATGGCACCTAGTGGAAGAAATGGAAACTGTATCAATGCACGCACTCCATGTAGGGATTTCCCTCCTGCTCAAGATAATTATAGTGGAGATGGTGATGCAACCGGTGCTGATCAGCTAATCACCATACTCGGACAACTCACTCAGGTTATGAATAATAACATTACCCGTATCGAGCACCCTGATCTGTAGCGTGGAGGATCAATGTTAGATCGCTTGAAGAGGCAACAACCACCAATGTTCAATGGGAGTAAAAATCCCTTAGTATCTGAGCAATGGATAAATTCTCTAGAGAAAATATTTCAGGCATTGGGGAGTAGGGAAAGGGAAAAAGTTATCATGGCAGTTTACCGCCTCACAGGAGATGCTGATCAATGGTGGTCATTGATTCAAAACACGAAGTAAGATGATGAAGTATCAAATATGGAATGGAGGGAGTTCAAATATCTGTTTTTAGAAAAATACTTTCCTCGTGACCATTGAGCAGATATAGAAAGGCAATTTCTGAGTCTGAGATAATAGGAGGATGATAATGTCGCAATGTATGAGCCTAACTTTACAAGGTTAGCAAGGTATGCTGGAGATTATATACATAACCCAAGAATTAAGATTGATCGTTTCTTTGATGGGTTAAAACCATTTCTCTGTCGAGCATTAGTCTCACAATCCTTCTCTTCGTACGAAGACATTGTCTCATGTGCTATCAAGATAGAAAAGGAATTCTCTAAGTCTTATGAATTTAAAGGAAAGAAAGAGAATAAGAGATCTACTGATCACTCTGGGAATGGAAATAAGGGGAGGAAGGGAAAGGTTGAATATCCATCCTGTGGTAAATGTGGGAAGAAACACCTCGGTACATTCTTGAAGGGAATGGGTGTTTGTTACAAGTGTGGTGAAAAAGGCCACCAAGCTCGTGATTTAAAAGGGAAGAAGGAAGCTACCAATGATCAGTGCTACAATTGCAGGGAGATGGGACATTATGCAAATGAATGTCCTAAGCGTCAGGGGAACATACCTCAGAAAAAGCCAAGGGATCAAGGCCAAGCTTATGCTATCACTACAGCTGAGGTAAAAGCTCTGAAAAACGTGGTGGCAGGTAATTTAATGGTTTCCTCAAGTTTAGCAAATGCATTATTTGATTTTGGATCATCACATTGTTTCATATCTTCCCAGTTTGCTAAGCAAATGAGATATTTCCAATTTGATTTAACAAGGTAGTTGTCAGTTAAAACTCCTAAGGGAAGTATCATTGCAGTAAAGTTTTGTGAATCAGTCCCCATTAGAGCACATAAATGTTCTTTATCTGCTGATCTCATCGTCATACCTATGATTGAGTTTGATATAATCCTCTGTATGGATTGTCTTTCAGACTATGATGTGAATATTTATTGTAAGAAGAAGGAGGTTACAATTTTTGATGATGACGATAAGGAACACCATATCTTTAGAGCAGAATCGTCACCACGTAATTCTTATCTAGATCCACCCCCAGTAGCTCAACTAAATTCAATTATTGGGGAGTAAGAGAATGAAATGACTGTGGGTGAGGAAAGGAATGTTAAAATAGAGGATTCACCTATTGTGAAAGAATATGTAGATGTGTTTCCGAAAGATTTACCTGGACATCCTCCAGAATGAGAAGTTGAGTTTTCCGTTGATTCAATTCCTGGATCAAGGACTATATCGAAGACCCCTTATAGAATGGCCACTGTAGAATTAGTTGAACTAAATAAACAACTAGAGGAATTGTGTAATAAGGGATTTATTCACCCTAGTGTTTCTCCATGGGGAGCCCCTGTTCTTTTTGTTAAAAAGAAAGATGGATCTATGAGGTTATGTATCGACTATAGGGAGATCAATGCTATAAAAATAAAGAACAAGTATCCCCTACCTCGCATTGATGATTTATTTGACCAAATGGGGAGCCCCTGTTCTTTTAGGAATATTATGATTATGAAAAAAATAATCTTATTTTATGCTTCAAAAATGGTTTTTTTGCCTTTTTTAAAAAACATTTAAAAATAATTTCAGCCACATTAATATATTTTATTTGATTAGAAGGATAATATTTTTCAAATCATCATATCAAAGACATATTCTGATGAATATTTTTTCTGTTTAAAAAAAATCAAGTGAATAATGAAAATATCAATTTTGTAGAAAAATATTATTTTCATTCATGTATTTATAAAGTCGTGTTTTGTTTTTGAAATTTGTTTAAAATTCCAATAGTTAAATTTTTATTAAACATAGTTCAATTATTTTCATTTTAATCAAAATTATGAATAATTTTGATACAAAAACATTTTTATATATAAATATAAAATTTTCTAGAAAATCGTTTTCTATATTTTTTATGTGTATGTTTTAAATGAAATTTCTTCCACATATAAGGAATTTATTTGATAAAAAGGTTTCTATATATGGAATTAGAATTTTCAAAAAAATAATAGTTTATCATTTTTCATTATCAATATTAACATTGCTAAAAAAGTCAATTTCTACAGTAAGATTTAAAATCGGTTAAAGGGTAAAAAAAATTATAATTGTTAAAATGAAATAAAAACACGTTCAACCCATTTGTGTGGTCAAATTTCAATTATTTTTATTATATTACTTAAATATGATTCATTTTTTTCCATATAGGTTTAGTAACATAATAATAAATTTTAATCTTTTGAAAAAATCTAACAATGTCTTCTACATCACTTGTAAAATGACACCCACTCCCCTAACCTTCCTACACTTAAAGAGAATATTATACCAGCCAATCCTTTCCCAAATCCCTTAATAAGATCCCTATCAATGTTATAGATGTAATTTTTTGAATATAATTCCAAACATATAAGATATTATATGTAAACCTGAAAATATTTTCGAAAGAAGATGTATAGTTATTAACGTAGTTTTTTCATTTTTATTTCCCCTTTCACCTACTTTAAACCTCTCCTAATATAAAATTCCCAAACCTTCACTCCCAAATATGGTTCTAACACATAATATGTATATTTATATTATTGATACAGATAAACATTACTCAATTTGAGCCCTTCAAAAAAAATTAACATAAAAATGAAATATTAGATCACCTGTATACTCAAGGACCTCTCTGGTTTAGATTTTTAGTAAACTAAGACAGAATATAAACTAAAAATAGTTTTTCATGATAAATTGGTTTATAAAATATATATAATCTCTCATATAATTATTCTCATCTAGTCACATAATAAGGTAAAAAAAATTTAAAACCATTGTTTAAAAATTTTTGGAAATGGAAAACATAATATGCTTGATCTCAAATACTCAATATGGTTAAACATATGCATTAAGAATTTAATGTTATCAATGGTATAATATTATCATAAGGGTATGATGAAATAATCAATGTACATGAACATCACTTAGGATAATTCATTCCCATAAAATTTTTATCATAAATAATCAAACATGCCATAAATAACTAACATAAGTTAAGATTCATAGATGTCAACCATCATAAGACATGTCAAACAATCATAGAAGAAATTATCCATTAGAAATCAAAGAAGTAATTGAAAAACTATGTTGGTATCTTGGAAAATCAAAAATTCATCATGGAATTACCTAACTAGATAATTCCCATATATCTTTAGAGTAAACAATAATAGGTAAACTATGTCTTCTCTTATAAGTAACATAACTATATCATAAAATAGGAGAAAATTTCATCCAGTTTACTCTATCTCATTTCATGATGCATTAAAGAGTTATAAAAAACCCACCCCTCCTTATTTTATACCATAACCATCCATATTTAGTTTATAATGGAATCACACATCCTTGGTTTATAATGGAATGATCTTTCATCGTAAAAAAATTTCAAGAATCATAAAATGGATAAAGTATATCGAGCTTTATTTTATCAAAAACTCAATGAAAAAATCATTTTCCCTTCATAAATTGATTAGCCCAAGGAAAAAAAGTAATTTTTTATTAAATTCTCTTTGAAACAATAATAATCCATCTAGAGAAATAATTAGTTTGGTAACATTATAAAAAATCAATATTGGGTTATAAGTAACATCATGGTTTTTTCTTATTGATTAATAGAAATACCATTAAAATATCATTAAAAACATTATTGAGGAAAAAAATTATAATTTCAAAATCAGTTCTGAAAAATTAAAAATATATCATTATATTGAGAAAAATAATTTATTTGAAAAGAATTATGTTAAACATGTAATGGTATATTAAATTAATTGAGTGTTCATGATGGAGGTAAGTTTCGTTCATGGAATAATCATTAATGTGGTGATTATGTTCACACTGTTGGTAAAGAGTACCTCATTCATAAAATGGGAAAAAATATTTTAAACCTTCTTATAAAAAGTTAAACAATATTGAAAATAGATTCAAACAATCACTTATGAATGGTCAAAATAATCCTGAAAACATTTTATAAAACACGGATATGGAAGTGAAATATCCCCGATCTAAAATTGGTAAATGATCAGTATCACATTAAAACAACTTTTTTGATGTATCATTAAACAATAAGGGAGTATATTGTAGTGCCTCAATCCCAGTTTTCCCATTTACCTATGCTTCAGGGCAGTTGGCCACTAAGCCTTAGGCATGCATCCATATCGACCAAAAGCTGACTACTAGTAGAGAGGGCCTGATAAGGTGATAATGAGAACATTATTCCTTTTAGGGATGATAATAATAATTGTCTATATGTATATAAAACTATGAATGAAGGATCATAAATAGTATAAGAAACATAATGAACTCAATGGAAGCATATACAATATTGGTTAGAGTAACAATATAATAATCACAATGGTATAATACAATTTGAAAATAGAACGTTAAATAAAACCAAGTCATACAAAACATATGAGAATGGGTGCATGTGGCTAACCTTATATGTAAATATACATATAAAATCCCAAAATAATGGTTTGCCTAATATAGAGGAACCACCCAGTCCACTATCATCTAATCCATGAAACATAGTACAACTCTGATCACTAAAGAACATCTCTAGAGCCATATTCCTCACCTTCTCTCAAAACTATAAATTCTGGATGCATCTTGATGGGTCCATGTAGGGTGGGAGTACAAACTCAGCAGGCCACCACCAATGTGATCCTACCTTACATCAATAATTATATAGTTTATGAAAATATTATTAAAAAGGTAAATACATATACATTTAATAATTAACCTGCTCCACCAATTCTCAACAGCCATAAGTGATTGTTTAATTACTCTATCCATTTCTAGTTTGTATTTTAATACGGTCCCCAAATATATATTTGACATACAATACAAATATGTAAATATTAATTTTCATTGGAAAGGACCAATGACTTAGTGAAATGGTACCCCTTAAAGAATATCATACTAGTTGAACCCTATGGTTCTGCCCATAATTATATCACATGAACCTCACACCATAGGACACCTCATTATCCACCAATCAAGTATTTGGAATTGTAAAATCATGAAAATAAATTATTCCAAAGTCCCTAAGACCTCCACTCAGAATTGTATCATCGGCTCAATAACTTGACTTCCCAAGACATAACTATATCTATCTTACATCATATAACAATTCACCAATAGATCAATATCCTGACATCCTAGGACACGATGATGTTCTTCCTCCAATAATCTCATCCCATAATACTCAATTAAAACAGTGAGCCTTATTTACCTACTTATTGTCTCAACACCATCTCTAAATGTTCTATCACCATCAATAGTGGCTTCATACATTGATAAACTTATCTAAATGGATGGTCAACACCATCACCTAATCCAAAATATCTATTAAAGACTCTTATAATAATTGGTGGTAAAAACCTCCTCAAATGAGTCTTATATGTGTATAAACAACTCCAATGGTGCATATTCCCACTATAATGAGCAGTAATTACAATCATATCCTAAGACACACCAATCGGAAGCCTAATTTCCAAATGCAACCATGTTTCCCAAGTCCATATGGTCAAAACCATCTCAAATCACATGGGTCAGTCCCTCGTTTGTACGATCTCTTTTCCACCATCATGATGAACCATGTTGGATCAATAATGTGATCATCATCACCCCAAGTATATCAGTCCAATCTGAACCTAATGAAAAATTCTTCCCTAGCCTTAGTAATCAACATCACCTCAATGCCTTTGTCCATGCACATCATGTTCCAATAGAACTCATATAATCACTATACACTATTAATTAATAAAAAATTGAAAATGGTCCTAACCACTTTAATTGCTCAAAGTCTATTACCCATCTTATCATAATTTTGAAAAACTAGGGCATACACAATATCTTACCATAATGTCAAAGAATCAATTTAAAGTAAATAATCAATTAATTAAGGGATTCCATTAGATAAACTATCATGAATATTTAAGAACACTCCTTATACACTAATAAAATTATTAATAAAGTTAGGAACCACCTACCTTATACTCAAAAGTGATTTCTCATAAAATATCGATCTCTAACATGGTTAGAAACGAGGTAAATTATGTTTTAGGAAAAGGCCCTTAAAATGGGGAAAAATATATCTCACATTTTTTACTATGCATATGTTGAGATAAAAAATATAAGAGGTTAATGGATTAAAGGGCTTATTGAGTGGAATCTGTAGCCACAAATAGAGATTGAATCAGATCTCAGACAAAGATGGAGATTCAAATCCTACAGAGAGGAGGAGTGATTCCAAATTCTGGAGGAGAAACGATTCCTAAATTTGGAGGAGGAATGATTCCTACTTCTAGAGGAAGAACACGTGTTGGAGTAAGGAAATAGAACAAAATTTCTTAATGTAACTAAGGTAATAAGGGTCATTTTGGACATTTAAAAAATCCAAAAAATTAACAAATTGTTTTGAAAGTCATGCACCAACTGTATGGTGCTTCCAATTCCAAAGGATATACACCTCACCCGATTAGGTAGCATTATTTGGAAAACCATATGCCAACAATGTTGGTGACTCTGAATACCAACACCATGGTTAATTCTTGAATGGAATAGGTTTCATAGTTAAAAAACTATTCCCCTAGGAAAATTGGTCTCACTGTTTATTCTGAATGGTTAAATAAATTGTGTGCCTTGGTCATCCCTTCCTCAAAACTTGGATTTCAAAGACTAGTTATTTCAAAACCCATTCAAAACCTCAAGGAACTTTCTGATCTTTAAACCATGTTTAAAAAAGGAAATGGAGTTCTCAAACTCTCAGAATTAGTTTTGGAATCCTAGAGTGGAAATTGTCCCATCGACCAATCTCAAAAATTTAAAAAGGATAGGAATTTCAACCCGCACAAAAACTTGGGACGTAAATATCTCCCCACATAATAATAGCTCATCCTTAAGATATAAATATTTACCCATATAATGTTCCAAACATTCCCATATCATAAACGTTAACATAATTCACCCCAGTAATAAGTTATAGTATAATTCCCCATATGGAACTCCCCACCGTATGAATTACCGACCTTGTCTCTTAGCGACCCAAAAATCAAACATTTTTATTGTTCTGTCGTCGATCCCCATACATAAAATTCCTACCATGAAATATTTTCATTCATGATCCTCACCAAGTTCATAATTATTCCCTATGTCATACATGACACTCATCAATTCTGAATCTATTCATATTCTCAAATATCTTGTATCAAATCTGATACTGAAAAGTAATCCTACATCATATATAAAAATATATATATATATATATATATATTCATTCCCATCCTAGACATGATTCTTACACACCTCATATATATAATGTATCATATCAATTTCCAGAGACTAAATAACACTAGGTTATAACAAATGTAACAAACATGCACCTCGTACACCAATATTGTTTGTGCCAAATTTGAAGGGACATGCCCACAGTAATTGTGTACCTCTAACCATTAACAAATAATTGGCATGCTTGGATCCTTCAATATCAACATCATTCACTTGTCCCAAATCCCGACTACCCAACACATGCCCTCGCTATAGAGTGGCTCCAGCTACGGGTAAAAGACCCCAGTTGTTGGTATCTCTCTCCCTTCCATGACCTCAATGTACAACAAAATCTAGGATACCATCTCATATTAACACTCCCAGTCTTAACTCAAATCCCTAACACTGACCCGGTCCCTTGCTCCTAGCTATATAAGAAGACTCCTAATAGAACCTCTCTAGATGGTACATCTCGCCATATTACAGGCACTCCTTTATAGGTTTCTCACAATAAGCCCAGCCATGTCCCATCTTCCCACACTGGAAGAATACTTCTGAAAATCGGATCCTTGGTGGTGTCACGGAATCTCTAGCAAGATTGTGCTACTAATATTCTTCATGGTATCTCATCCAAAAACCTTAATAATCATCATTAATCTCACGTGACATCATCACGTGACATTAAAAATACTAGTATTTCATGTTTCCTTCAGATATCAATTCCAAAATTGACTACCTTGGAGAATGAGACCATCCTTAATATGTTTGCATGCACCCTAATAGCATGTTGTAAGCCATATTTAACTGACTCACCCTAATGACTTCATAATCCACCACAAAAGGTGGAAATTACCACATGACCCTGAAAATTGCCACATATTCCATACTGGATGTTTCTCCATACTATATTTTCATGAACTCTTGTGATTTGTCCTCCCTCAACATCTTAGGGAATAAGTACTCGATGAACCTATCCATGAAATCCTTCTAATCTAGTCCCACATATCTTCGAATATGTACGTGTATATCCCACCTGTTCTTTTACATTCCTATGAAAATATATGTATCTATATTCACCTGCTAACCTGGGGGTGTCTCAAGCTAATATAAAAACAATTCGCCAACTAGATTCAATTTTCTGCTACATGTAATCAACCCTCACCCTAAAATAATAATGGGTGTTAAGACTATAACACAAGATTTAGATACAACATAGAGTGAAAAACTCCTTGAGATCCCTGATTAATACCTTGTATGAACCACACCAAGATCATTTTGAAATAATAACTTAACCATGGAGAAAAATATACAATCTAATTCTATTTTCACCACTAGTACCATAGGTTGTATATGAGGTTAGCGATCATCTCGACCCTCAGGTGACTCATCCTGACCCTATGGGGACTTATACCACACACACACATGTAACACCATATCTCTTCCATCCTAACACTCCACTACAATCCTTCTTGGTGAAATCATAGTGAGTACTAATCAATTTTTTCAAATATTTATAATAGTGATATATATATATCACTTTTAGGGAAAGGTATACCAAGTAGTTCATCTGACAACACTTACACTCTCCTACCACACCCATGTATCATGACATTCACCCACATTTCCCTTTAGCTACCCATAAAAGAATCTGGTATCATGCACCATCTAACCTCATGGACCCTTGCCTACCCATATCATTGTCAAACTTCTTATATAATATGCATTAGTTATAA
This sequence comes from Viscum album, assembly GCA_963277665.1. Lineage (NCBI taxonomy): Eukaryota > Viridiplantae > Streptophyta > Magnoliopsida > Santalales > Viscaceae > Viscum > Viscum album. The sequence continues at coordinate 1,441,007,282 of OY728151.1, read as the reverse complement.
TCAATCTGGGTTAGTTTATCAGAATTACACCCATAGGAAATATTGGAACACAATGGTTTTCTTTTTTTGGCATTTTAAACATTGCAATAAATTTCCATCAATCCATCCTTGACTACCCATAATAGTGTCAGGACCATATATCATATATCAATCTCTCTAGGATCCAAATAACTTGGATGTATGATTATAATTACACAAAAACTTCTATGAAAGAAAACATAGATTATATTTTTTTTTGACACTTTAAACATTCCAACCCCTCTTAATGTATTCCACGTTCCACGAAATTATTTACAAGAACATTCATATATCATGTAACCCTATGTTCCTACCATGATGCATAAAAAATATTCCTGTGTAATACTGGTATCTTTCGAACAACATAATCCAATAACATCACACAGAAGTTTGAAACTCATGTTAAAACTCATTCCACTATAAAATAGAAAAACAAAACATCAATTTCCCAACATTAGTATCTTTTATAGTCCCTTGTGCCTTGGGTTGTAGACACACAAACAAGAGAACTTTACCTAGTTCCAACTACAACCTAGTATCAGGTCTACCATATCCAAAAGAGTATGAAAAAATGAAACCAAATACATGTGATATAATTTGTAAACCCCCTTCCAGGTTTTCCACTTTATCTTTGCTCCAGGCTAGTTGGTCGCTAGGCCTTATGCACACTTCCCAAAACTCCAAAGGTTGTTGACTAGAAGCAAGGGTCTGATTTGTTGATAGTGGGGAGACAATAACCTTAGGTGATGATAACAATAATGGTCCATATGTATATAACACACAAGAATATTGACCATAAACAATAGAAGAAACTGAATAGACTCAACAAAAAAATATACAACAATAGCAACAGTAGAAATATAATAATCCCAAATGCACAATACGATTTTTAGATAAAACCAAAAATCATGTCAATTCAATAAAATAATATTTTCAAGGTTACCCGTGGTAGAAAATATAGGTACATATGCAGTTAATATTCCAAAATATGGTCCAATATGATGCCATAGAAACATGAGTTCCACATCCAGCAATCCCATACAAAGTATTAAAACTCTAATCACTAAGTTCCAACAATTGAGAATGATCTCTTACTTAATCTCCAAAGCATAAATTCTACATTCATCCTGAGGGACCCATGTAGGGTGTGAGTATTAACTCATTATCGTATCATCAATGTGTGTCTATCTAATATCCATAATTATACAGTGTATAAATATATAATTTAAAAAGTAAATTCACATACAATAATATTTAACCCGCTCCACCTATGCTAAATATCCATAAGTTAGAATTTTCCTATTTTGACCAATATTTGTCTTTCTATGAATATGTTATCTTAAATATAAATTTGGAATATAGTACATATATTTAAATATATATTTACAATGGGGAGGCCCATGGAGTAGTGGCATGAAATCCCCTGAATAATATCATACCAAGTAAACCCTCATGAATAACCCATTATAATATCAATGGAACCTCATGTCATTTGATATGTAATGATCCACCAGTCATGTATCTAGTATCCAAATGAAACACAAATGAACAAGTCATAGGTCCCTTGGACATCCACTTCGAAATTCCCAATCAACCCGATAGCCCAAAATCCATATGCATGGAGATATCTATACTACAACATATAAAAATTAACTGTCGGCTCAACAACACAACGTCCTAAGGCATGGAGACATCCATACTCCAAATATCTCATCCAATCATCCTAAAAAACAATGGAGAGCCTCATCAATTAACAGATGTTCTGAAAACCAACTCTTGGTAGTCCATCACTAACAGTCGAGGCCTACCAAGGTGAGAACCTCCACCATAACATATAATTAACACTATCCCATAAGAAAAAATATATATAGAGGCACACATCCACATAAAGTGCACAACACCACCTCAACTAAGTCCAATCTATGTGAATACGACTCCAAAAAGGCATTGTCTATCAATTGTGAGCGACAATGAACAACATATCCTAATCCTCAACAATCCTGAACCTTGTTTCCACATGTGATCACATACCCCATTTCCTTATGGTAAACACCATATCAAATCACATTGGTTATACCCTCATTTATACGACCTCACCACCTCAACCGTAACAAACCATGTCACCTCAACTTAGTGATCATCATCACTCATTGTATTTAATGATGGTATCATCCTAAAGAACCTTGTTAATTAATTTACAGTGATTAACATCACTTTAACTCCTTAGACCATTTCCATCACAAACCCATGGAACTCGTATAATAAAAAATCCTAATTAATTACAATAAAATAGACATCCAGTCTAACATATCCAATTCGTAAAACCCCATTACATGGATATTTATGATTAAAAAATACATGGGTATACCCAATGGAATCCCATAATATTAATAAATCAATTTAAAAACCATTCATCAATTAGACATTTTCATTAGACAACCTAATGTGTGTATTCAAGAACACACCCCATACACCCATAGAATTAAGGGAAAATATATGTAGCACAAACCTTATTCTCTTGGGAATTTTCTCCTTGAATGTTGTCCTCTTGCTCAAGTTCAAATGGGATAAAACAATGTTATATAAAAACTACCTTAAAATAAGGAAAAATATATTATAGGGATTTTTCATTATGTATGATGAGATAAATGAAGAAAATAAGATAGCTCATTGAAGGCCTTACCAAGGGGAATCAGTTGCCACTAATTGAACAAGAATTTTTACTTAGACAGAGATGGAGGCTAAAATTATTGGGAGAGGAGGAATGTTCCCTACTATTAGAGGATTATCATTCGTGGGGTGAGGGAAAGAGGAGAAATATGTTTAACAGATCCTAGGAAAAAAATGTTAATTTTTTCTCTTAAAAAATCTACATGTATAACACATGGTTTGGAAAACCATGCACTGACCATGTAGTTCTTACTATCCAGGAGGACAGACAGCTCTGAAGGTTCGGACAGAGAGTTTAAAAATCCATGTTCCAAATGTATAGGTGACTCTAAACACCTTCACCATGGTGCAAACTTGTTTAAAAGTGGCTTCATGTTTAAAAAACCATTCTACTTTGAAAACAGGCTACATAGTTTAGTCTACACTATTAGACAAACTGTGTTCCAACCATACACCTTACTCTTTCCTTCCCGAAAACTAGGATTTTGGGTCCCAAAACTTTTTAACCCCATTAAAACCATTGAGGAAATTTCTAATGAATTAAACTAATTTAATAAAACATGTTTCAGTCTTTAATGCCACAGAATTTGGTTCTAAAGCCCAAAATGGATGTTTTCTCATCCAACAAACTCAAAATGTCAAAAAAATTTGGAATATGGACCCACTAATAATCCCATGATGTTATAGAAATTTAGGATAAAAATATAAAAAAATATATTAAAATAAGGATAAGAAAATATATATGGTTTATTAAAACAATATAACATGATTCCCCAAATGGATCCTTGAATATAAATAGTCTAAAAAAGAAAGGAGATCGTATCATAAATCCACACTACTTTTGTAACATTTGAATCCAAAGTCATTGAAAACAAGAGTCTGATATATATATAAAAATCTCATTAAATTCATGAATTAGTATTTCGAAATTAATTCAGGGGAAATTAATCACACTATAAATTGAAATCATGGTGCATGATATGAAACATGTATCTAGAAAATAAGATTGAGACAACAAAAACACTTGTACAATTCCGAAATTTGGATGTGATAATTAACCTAAGGAGTGATTATGTGAACATATGTAATACCAAAGTGACTTAATATATATACAAAATAAAAAAATTTGAGATAAATTCAATCATAATCATTTCATAGAATATTTAATAATTAGAATTATGACCCAGTGAATGGAATTTGAGTTATGAACCACCTTACCACAAGTTATCTTTGATGTAAAATTCCCGTAGATGAAATAATTTAAATTGAAATTTGAAATACCATGATGTATGCAGGATTCATGATATATCATGTAAAAGAGGTATTATTTACACAATATAAATGAAATTGGTTATTTATTATTAAAGTATTCTTTAAATAAGGAAACATGAGGGGAGATCTCTTACCTTTCCCTTTGTTCCACCTCCTATATTTTGATCATCAATCCTTTATAGGATTGTTTTATGAGCACCAATAGGGCGTGGGAATGTGTAAATTGATATTTAGAGAGGTATTTTCATAAATATTTGACATGAAAATCAGATTTTAGTCATATGAAAAAAAATAAGTGAGCCCTTTTTATAGGAAAATATCAATGATGTTTTCCTAATTTTTTAATCATTAAGGGTCATCAAGATTATTACAAAAATTAAAACAATCACACATAAGCACCAAGAATGATATGATCAAAAATATAATATCTATATTAATCTTGTTATAATTTTTATAATTTTCACATGATTGAAAAATTATTTTCCATCTCAAAATACTATTTATGGTTTTTTTCACTATTAAAAAAACACGATATTCAAAACATCTAGAAAACTAAAAAATTTGAATAAATTATATTAAATCATCACATATATTTCTATATATATATATAATTCATGCTTTACTCAAACTCATATATATATATATATATTATTGATAATAGTTTTAAAATTAATTATTTAATTGTTTTACTATTTTCATATAAGTCGTGTCATAACTCTGTATGTTTTTATACAACTATATAAATTTTGAAAAATTAAAATAAAATACTAAAATAAAAAAATTATAAATTTTTTTATCATTTATATTCATTCATAATTAATAACTATTCACATTCATATCAAAACAATTTATTGAATATGATATTTTTACTTTTCACTCATTGTGCATGTATTTGGAAAATATTCTTGTTGTATACCTATAATCATAAAAAATATCTATCCAAATTAAAAAAAATAAATTATATTCAAAAACAAATTACTTAAAATATTTTTTACCTTCCAATTTTTATGATTAGGTTGCTAAAGATTAATTTAATAGTGTTGTGCAAGCTCTACATTGGCATTTAAAATTATATTCATATTCTTCTAGATAAAAATTCTAATTTATATTTTTTGAACTAATTTTTTCTTATATTTGTATTATATTGTCATACATGATCCATTATACTGGCTTCATAAATATATATCGTGTTTATGTTATGATAGTATCATAAAATATACCATATCTTATAAAAATTGCATTCTTCCATGATTCACAAAAATTTGACATTAAACACTTCAAAAAATAATGTAATTAGAATATAAATTTATAAAAAATAATATACTTTTATTTAGATTTATAAAAATAATTCATTTCCAAATATTACCCAAAAAAATTAAAATTTATTACTTTTAAATATATTAACTTTGATTTTCTTACCATCATGCACATGTATTGCATCAACAATGATTAAGCATTATATCTAATTATATATGTTCTAAAAATTATAAAATTAATTAATATATTAAATTTAATATAATAATTTTCAATTTTACCATTCATTTCCTTTTATAAATTATTTTAGTCCTTGTGATAAAATTTTAATTATTATTGAAACAAAGAAAGTGAAATTTGGTTTTTATACTTTACCTAACTAATATTTATATCAATGTCAAAGGAAAAGTGAATAAAGTTTCTATAAATTGGAGAATTAAATTATTATGGGAGAAATCCACTCATAAAATGAGATTATTCCATGTTTTGGGTGATTGTTTGGTCTTATCCCATAATTTTAACCTGATTTTACTTGTTTTACCCTTAGCGAGAGGGTAAAATTAACCATGGTTGATATTCATAATGATACAAAATAAAAGGAATCCATTTTCCATGTTGGAACATATTAAATCCAAATATTTAATTCATTTCTCAAGATACAAGTTTTTTTAATTTAATAAATAATTTTTAATATAAATTCCTAAAATCCAATGATAATAAGTTTTTAGAAGAAAAGTATTCTTAAAAACAAAGATGAGATTATACCAAAAAAATGTATAAATATTTTTCAATTGTAATTAATTATATTTTATATAATTAAATAGGAATTCTGTTACTTTTATAATAAAATCAATTCATAATGGGAGTTATAGATTAATAGAAATAAATGTTCTAAAAAATAAATTTCTTCAATATTCATTGAAAAATAAATCTTTTCAAAAAATTCTAAAAATATACCATAAATAATTTTTGATATAATGATTTCAAAAATTAAAAAAATTTAATAAAAATCACTTTTTAAAATTGTATGAAATTAATTACATTGTCTCTACAAAAAATTCCATAAATAAATTTTGATGAAAATGAATTTTTTAAACCAAAAATGACTTTACTGAAAATTTAGCACTTATTTATTATGAATTAAAAAATACATTTATATTATAGAAAAAATTTAGAAATATTTTTCATAATATGGTTATTATTATTTATACCTAACAAATTAATGGCTATTTTATAATGGTCACATTTAAATAACAATATTTCATGGTTCTTTCAAGATCAATGTTGTGTTTCAAATACGCTATATTACATAGTGGTAAATACCCTTGTTTTCATTACCCAATTAAATTATGAACAAATTTGATTTTCTCTTTTGGATTATCATGAGTGATAAAATGGTCGTTTCCTCTAATATATTATGTACAAATTTTTTTGACCACAATGTTTTTCCTAGAATAGGTTGTTTACCATAGGATTGGAGTTTGTTAGAATATTGAACCATTAAAGTTTTTATAGAATATTTAATAATTAATATTTACATATTTAAATGTAAATTAAATTACATCTGTTTGTTCAAATAAATATTTTTGAATATATTTTCAGACATAGATTCCATATTTAGAGTTGAGACTAGCATAGGGGTTTTTCCCATCAAATTTATAAACTTACGTCAATCGTCGGGGCCAGGGTTGAACCCATTTTTCTATTTCTATTATTTTTTATTCCCTTATAATTTAATTTTACATTGTCGTTTTCTTTCATAGATTATATCATAACCCCATTGTGAATTATGCCTTCCATGACTACTATTTTAAAGGGATATATGTATATATATATATATTGGAAAATAAAGGTTACACAACGGATATCAGGAGGTGTTAAATCATCATCTGATGACTTATGAATATGGGTAAGGGATATGACTCAATAGCATCCACCCATGTGTAGGAAATTTTAAATTTCTTTATTTCAATACAATTATATTTACCCTTTCTATATTTAAGTCTTATTTTTGGTTTTGAAGGACCCCCTATGGGTTGATCTATAGAAATTTCCTGGAATACGAGGTTTTCAAGACAAATATAGAGGTTCTCCTTTGGGAAATACTGATCACACAACATGTGGTGCATTTAATTAACACTATTTGTTCTTCTAATTCAGGGAATATGATATTTTGGAAACTACATATCGTGTACTTCATGTATTCACCGTAGTGTGGTACATGGATATGTATTTGAGTACATGTGTTGATAGTGTTTTCAAGACTACGTTTCATTTACTCAGAGTACATTTCATCTATTCATACATGTCCATGTGGTTAGGAACATAGAAAATCACCACATAAAAGGTTTACATAGTTAGTTATTAGTACATGTGTAGACCCCATGTGTGTCTTGAATTTGTTTTATTACATGGCCTAAGCCCATATATTCCCTATCCATGTATTAGTATATATATAAACCACATGTTTCTCAAGATGTGTAGATGTAAATGGCTATGTAGGTGGTTTTGAATTACATGTCATGTACTTAGGGTGAACTCCATGTATTGTTACCATTCTCCCCATTTAGAGGTTTTGGGTTATTTTACACCCCAGGTTCAAAACTGAACAAAAAAGTATTCTGTTTTTAGTTTTTTCTATATACATCATGATGGAAAACCACTTTGGGTAATTTGAGGACTCTTAAGAGGTGTTTTGGGGTGATAGATAAATTATAGAAAGGTTATTACTCTATTAAATGGATTCCAAAGACTTAGGAGTGATATTTGCGATGATACATGAATCAGGGTCTTGTTAATGGTGGATGTGCATGGTGTGGGATCGATAAAGTCCTCGATTGGTGTTATCTTGGGATAGTCATCAATAAGAGGGATTAGTCTGCAACTTCAGGATGTTTATAGGTTCAGTGTTTTGACAAACCAAGTGTGGAATATTGAATTGATATGGTCCCTGAGAAATCTCCCTATATCGATGTTTAGATAGCTTTCCCATTGAGGCCAATAGAATGGATTTTGTGATAAATTTTCTTGTATGTGTTTTTACCCCTAAGATATTAGTGTCTCATCAAAGATCCCATGTGAGATGTCTCCACATGTGATCCATCTAAGATGGTCACTTATGGGATGCCTCTAATTACTCATTCTAAGGATAAAAAATAGGGATTCCACTAATAATTTGTTGTTTATTGGATCCCAGGAGGGATACCTATTATTATGTATGGACCTTGTAGATCCCACAAGGGATACCTCTCCTTTGAATTCACTGAGGGGACCCTATTGTTTTCCCTATTGGTTGACCAACCCTGAGCTAGGGTGTTATGAGTTTTGGTTGAGATGGTAGAAAGTGTCACCTTAGACACCGTACTTAACATGTAAGACCCATGGTATGTGGTACTAGTCTTAGTTTTATTCATTCAGCCAACCTTTCTCTAAATTTCACACTTTTACTCAGTTACTATTGATACTGCTATGATTTCTATACATTATTCATGGAACTCATCATATTGGGTTTGACTTGATGTGATACTATGGTGGGGATACCTAGAGGTACTTCTAAGGATCTGTCTTATAATACATAGTTATTTGGAATGTCACTATTACCAAAAGTCATATTTGTCACTAGGTGTCATCAATACATAAGGATTTTTGGGGAAGCTATTCAGTTCATCTTAGAACCCCTCCTTGTTATTACCATCCACTGGATTCTTAGCTCATTAGGATCTACGTGATTCCATAGTTTGTCATGTGGGAGTATTTCCCCAAATCGTGGGATGATGATGTCATTACTAGCGATTTATAATGATCTACTTGATCGATGAATGGGATACTACTCGTGATTAGGAGGATTCACCATTATAAAATTTCATTGAATTATTTGGGAATATATTGTTGAACAATTGATTTAATATATTTTTTACTTATTATCATGGATCCAATGAGAATTCATTATATATCACATAAGTTTCATCCCCCTTAGGGATTATTCAAGTTGTAATAACATGATTTCTTATAGATCAGGACCTATGAATCAAGCATCTTACTAGATTACACATGGCTTGAGTAATATGAAATCCTACTATATACTTTATTTATATGTTTCCCAATTGATAATTGGAATCCTTCCTTATATAGTGCAATAAAGTATGGGTGACCCCTTGCAAAGACTTGTATCCCCCTATAGTGTTGTAGATTTCTCATTGAAATCCCAGTTCAAGTCAAATCATGTATGGATGATCATGATCAGGGAACCAGAGATCAATTTCATTTCACACAATATGAGTTACATGACATATAAATCAATGAATATTTCACAGGATTTATAGTTGATTAGAATCATGGAGCCATTGATAGACTATAGATTTATTTTATTTATTTTATCAAGTGTTGTCCCTTCTAGACTGGGTATATTACATTATCATGCACTTGTAAAAGAATATTATTGGTTCACTATTGAGAGTGCCCTACTGAGATCCTTTCCCCCTCACCATGTACATGAACCATTGTTCTTCTAGCGACATTTTGTATTTTTTTAGGTTGGGAATGGATGAATGATGGTTGGGGTTGAGGCCTAGGGTTTCATGATTAGTAAGAGTTGCTTGTGTGGATTATTTTCATTAAGATAGTGTATCTCAATATTCATGGAGATCGAGTATGTCTTTTTTCTCATAATAAAATACTATCATACTGTATTTATTTCTTTTATTATGCTATATATATAATCTTATTTGGGAGAAATCATTATTGTATGTATGACAAGGTTATTCATACCTTTTCTATATTTCATTTATTTAGGAGATTTTTATATTTATTTCTTTTACACTCATATTATTTAGTGATCTTGATGATGTTTAGTTATTTTATAAATTATTTTACTCTGATTTTAGGGAATAGTCTCCCCATGGGAAAACCCTGGGGCCTCACTACTGGTCAGTTACCTTTGGTATATGGTCATGTGTGACTAAGAACTTGTCACCAACTGATCCAACTACTGTTTATATTATTAAGTAGGTCTATATGTGATAAACGGTATTACATAGGTTATATTCTTATTTTTTTACTATTTGGTACTTGGTAGATAAGAGTATTTGGAATGTTTTGGAGCATGTGATGGATAATGGACTAATTCATCGAGAATACTAGTTTCGGTAAGAGGTAAAATTTACCAGGGATATGGGATTGTTGTTATTTGTTTTTATTATTGCAGTTGAATATGATTTTAACTTTTAGTAATGCACATGTTGTGTGGGGTTATTCATTTTTATTAATTTTTTCTATTTTGGTGTAATGGAGAGAGCCTAGTGATTGATATTGACTCTTCGATGACAGAATAAAGAGGAATTTTATCATGCATCATATTTTTCATATGGGGTCTACATATTATTGGACTAAGAGTTTAGGATTTATATGATGAAGATTGAGTATAATAATTTAATGTGTCAATAACAACCTAAATAGTGTTTCCCCTGTAGATTTTTTGTGGAATTCTACTAATTTAGACCACCTTAGTTACATTTATATAAGTTAGGTCATCTGGGTAAATGATGATACATTATATAGTGAGGATGAAGACTCAATCCTCAAGAACAAGAGATTCATTGCCTTTTGTGGGTTAATATGGTATATGGTGTCCGTGTTTTAGATTCCCCATGGGGTGTTGTTACTTGGGTTTAGTTATTTAATGTTCAATTAACAACCAATATAGTGTTTTACTACATTTAATGGAATGAAATTATACATAACTGAACAATGTGAGTATTTTATGATAGTGATCATTTGATACAATGTTGTGTGTATTCTATTGACCCTCATAGGTCAACTCCCACAATATGAATCCATTCTTGTAAACCATTTCTAGGTGTATCTGTTTCGGGTGTGGTTATCTAATGATTTTTTACAACCTAGAAATATTTTTCCCCTCTAGCCCCTGGGATATTTTACTTAATGAACATTATTTTATGGTTACCAAGTCGGATCATTGATTGTGATGATAATAGGTACCTAAATGATTTATGGTGAACTAGGAGATAAAGGTGGTATAACCTTTTGTGGATTCTCGATGAGGGATAGATCATCGTCTTTTCAACATTCATATCATGAAACTCCAAGGATCATTCCCTTTTAATGATGATTATAAAGGATCAAAGCCTTAGTTCACTGATGATTGGAAGGTCAGGCCTTTATAATTATTCCTTATGTTATTTGTTTCCATTTTTTACACATAAATAGGTTTCCAATTACATCTTAAAGGGTGTTTACCATTATAAAATGGAATCGAAAGCCATTATAATTCATACTATATTGATATGTTTTTACACTCGTTGTTCAATGTTATCTTTGATTCCCTTGGATATGTTAGATCAATGGTATATGGGGTTGGAACAAATAACCTCGTATGAGACATGATTTTTGGTGATAGGTTGGACACATAGAGACCCCTAGCTGTAACTCAAACCCTCATGAGTAAATGTTTGGTTTGATTAAGGGAAATTCATGAGGTGGGTTTTCCTAGGTTTATAGATTCATTTTTAATTAGTGTGATTGGTTGTGTGATTTTCTTGTGACTGACACATTCGTTGTTAATTATTTTTGATATATAATCATGATGATTCATTTTGATTTTCAAGAATCGCCTAGGGTGATTAGGTATTGATACTAGCATTAATGGGTGGGTTTTTTGGGACCTGACCCTATTGACCAGCTGTTATATGGTTTGTAATGTGGTACAAGTATAGGTAGATGATCATGAATATAATTTTGTTAGGTTTCAGCAAGGAATGTAGATTATTTTGATATGCTTCAGACTAAGGGTATGTGGATGTAGTTCTAAAAATACTCAATGAGATATGAGGTGATTGATGAAACATGGCATAAGTATGGTGCAGATTTTGAAGAGGAGTTCCAAGGGAGCTTCATGATTAATGAAATTAAAATTACATGGATAATTGTCAGCATGACCTTTGTAATATAACACACATGGGAGATTTATTTGGGTAGTGTGGGTTTATATATCTACTGTTCTTAGAGAGATTATAATGGTATGTATCATTTGTTTGTGGTAAATATTTAACTTGTTTATCAGTGTGTGGTCATGTTAAAGTCGAGGAATGATGATTTAGAGGAAATATAATGGGAATGGTTTCTCAAAAGTTGTGGTGAAATGAGAAATGTTTTATCTATGATAATTAAGAAATCAATAATGGTTTTTATGTGGTATAATAACCAATTTAATTCCATCCTAGTCATTTTTTGAAAGGATAGTGAGCAAGGATTGTAAAGAGTGAAATAGATTTCGAAATATTACAATATAAGGTTACACTTGAGGAGTGTTATAATGTTTTATATATGGTAGGGAGTGAACCTTGGTCATTTGTGTGTGGTCTTCTTCATTATGAGTTGAAATCCAATTTTTGTCGTGGAAACTATTCTTTGGAAGAGAAAATGGGAAATATTTTAGGTTGGAGCTCTAGTATCAATGAATTTGGAAAACACAATCATTACATTTAGTGATGGTAATTATGTGTGAAATTCAACTTGGATTTCGGTTGTGAGGTAATGATAAGGATACTCCTATAGTGTGGAGTATCATATTGGTCTCAGTTTAATGTCTCTCATGTTGGGAGGGTTTTTCACACTGTGAGTCTATTTATTGGATTGTAAAAATAGAGTTGGTCTATAAATGCTTAGGGTGAGAGCATGGGTACTGTATGAACATCATGGATTCTTTTGGATGAGAAGGCATATAGTATGGTGTTTCTAAAGACACATGTTTTTTCAAATATTGAAATTGAGAATAAATTTTATTTTTTTTCTTTCGGATGATCATGAGGGATAAAATGTTGTCTTCATTTATAATATGATCATGGATTAATTTTATGATATCTAAATTGTACCAAAATAGATTTTTACCCAAGGATATGTGTTTAATGTAATTTTGAGGCATTTTAATTTTCACTAAATAATAAAATTTTAATATTTAACTAATTAAATATTAATTTAATCATGCATGTTCGTTTAGTGATATATTTTGAATGGATAATCCAAAAATGATTTTATCAACATGATTGATTTTGATGTGGGAATATTTCAATACTTGGTATAAACTAATGTCTTGTTCTAAGGCTGGGCCCATACCTATTTTTCTTTTTCGTCTTTTTAATTTCCTTTTCTTTTTGCCACTTCTCTCATGGTGTCTCACATATTCCTCTATTGAATTATTTATATAATGACCAAGAAATGATAGGGAGATATTTATAGGGAGAGTAAGTTAGGGAGGTAATAATGGAGGTGTTGTTTTACATCATGGGATAAACCAAATCATCATGTGATAGGTTAGGAACAAGGATATGTGAAAATCTTCAACAGAGTCCACCCAATGGTATGTTGATTTAAATTTTCAATTGAAAATCCCCATATGTTTATTAATTTCAAGTCTTATTATACTTTTATTTTTTGTATGGACCCCTAAGGTTGATCTATATCTATTTCAAGGAAGACAAGGGTTTTAGGCCAATTTCAGGGGTTTCCATCCAGGAAACCCCAATCACATGGAATGTTGTTCCATGAATACATGTCGTGTGTTCATCCTAATTTGGGAAGATGAGTTTTGGGGATGAATATAACTTGTACTATTTGTGAAAACTTTGTAGTGGTAAATAGCTATGTAGTCAAGCACCTAGGAAGATTATCTTTTGGGTAATACACCCCATATACATATAGTGCACACCATGTATTCATACATCACAATGTGGTTGGATACAATGGAAGAAACCCCATGTAAGGGGAAAATGACTATGTAATATCACATGTCCATACCCCAGGGGTATCTTTCCCATGTAGTAGTACACACCCAGACCCCATTTATTATCTTGTCATGTTGTAATACCAGAGTCATCCCCCATGTGTGACATGTCATGTAACAGTGAATGGACATGTAGGAATTTTTGAATTATATGTCGTGTACTTAAGGTACATGAAATGTATTATTCCCCTTTTCTCATTTGAGGGATTTGGGTGATTTTACCCCAAGGTCATAATTGTATATAATATTAGTCAATTTTGATATTTTTACATATATATATCATAATGGAGGAATCCTTGGGGTGATTCGAGGACTTCTAATAGGGGTTTGCGGATAGAGATATATGATAGATAGGTTATTCATCTAGTAAATGGATTTGGATGTCTCGGGGGTAAGACGTTAGATGACACCCATATGAGTGTCTTCGGAATGGTTGGTGGACAAGGAATGGGTTCGCTAATGTCCTCATTTGGTGTTCACTAGGCATAGACTCTAGTTAGTGGGACTGAAATGAGAATCAATGAAGATGATATGTGGGGTTTTCAAACCACAAAATATTTGGACCATGAACTGAGATGGTTTATAAACCATCTTTCTAGACTAGTGTTTATGTAGATTTCCCCTTGAGTCTAAAAGGATGGTTCATGTGTTTAAGTTTTCAATAAGTATTTTTAGACCAAGAGTATAGTGTCTTGTCGAGGATCCCCTATATGGTGCCTCCAATTATGAACCAATATAGAGGATCTGCCTCTTCACAGATACAATTTCAAAGGATCACAAGAGGGATTCTCCTACTGATGTATTAACATAGAGGATCCCAAGAGTAATACCACTAGTTATGTATGGACACTGAGGATCCCATAAGGTATACCTCTCATATATATTGTCCTATAGGTCCCTATTAGATGCCCATATGGTTGGCCTACCTTGATCAAGTGTGTTATGGTTTTTGGTAGATACCTTAGTAGGTTTCACATTATAACTATTACAGAACATGTGGTACATTTGGGTTTTGGTAGTATTGGTGGGTTTATACATTCTTACAACTAAACTCTTATTGATATAATTTCACCGAGTTAATTTTGATGCACCAGTGATCTCCAAATGTGCATCAAATAACTCTATCTATGGGGCATGATGTGATGTCACACTATGGTGGGGATGTCGAGATGTACTTATTGGGATATAGATTATGATCCATATTTTTTTAAATGTTACCATTACAAAATTTCTCATTTTTAATTGGGATTCCTCCCCACACAAGTATTAATGTGGTGGTTGTCATGTTTATCTCAGAACCTCTCTTTGTTGGGGTCAATCAGTTTATTATTCGCTCTCTTGGATCCAGTTGATTCCAGAAGTTTTTGGGTGGGTTCATTTCCCCTAAGCATGTAATTTTAAATCAACACCCATGGATTAATGATTACATCCTCAATGATTTACTAGGATACTTCTCGAAATATTGTGGATGTACCATAACTCGATTTACATGACATTTCATGTAAGGGTATTTTGATGTATTTGTTGAATGTATTTCTAAGTTGTTATGTTGAATCAAAATAGTTTTATACACATATGGCCTAATGTTCATCCCCCTTAGTGATTATCTGAGTTGAATTTTTATGATTTCTTATATACCAGGGATTAAAAATAATATATGAGACTGGATTACACATGGATGGAGTGATATTACTTCTATCTCTATTCCATATTTTTATGATTTCCATTTGATACCTAGAAGCTTTCATTATATATTAGAAGAAAGTATAAGTGACCCAATGGAAAGGAAGTGTATCCCCTTTAAAGATGTAGAATACTCAAAAACATTGTGGGGTTTGTTTAAGCATGTATGGCTGGTCAAGATCAAGGACCCAAAGATCACTGTATATACATAACATGACTGGTATGAAATTCAAATAAATTCATTATTCATGGGATGTCCATTAAATCAGGATAGTGACCCAAGGATGGACTATAGATTTATTTTATTTTAATTAACTAGTTGTTTCTCATTTAGGCTAAGTATATTTCATGAGAATTAACTTATGATATAAAGTCATTGGTTCACCATTGGGGGTTTCCTGCTAATTTTAATTATCACTCCCTATATGTGAGCAACGCTATTCATGCAGACCTTAGGTCTGGTTACATGTTGATAACATATGCATGATATATGGGGATGAGGCCCAGGGTTCCATGATCAAGTGGTTTTACTCATGAGGATTCTTATTATTGGGCTAGTGTGGCTCAAGAGTAATGGAAAATGGGTATGTTTTTCATCTCAAAGTTGAAAAATAACCTTGGGTATTTAATTTCTTCATTATACAATATATATATTATTTTCTTGATGGGTGATCAATGATGTATGTATGACAAGGCTGTTTGGTCCATTAATGTATTTCATTTATTATTTCCTTGTCTACATTTATTTCCTTCATACTCTAATTATTTACTAATATAGATGATTTTTAGTAATTTGAATTTTTTAATTAATCCCAAATAGGGGAATTGTATCCCCACTCCAACATCATATGCCCACACTACTAGTCATCACACTTAGGCATGTAGGAAGGTATGCTTGAATCCTTGTCTCCAACTAGTACAACTATTGTTTCTATAGTGAGTCAAGTCAATACATGCCAAAATTTTTCTATTTAAAATCATGGGGGTTTTATTAAAACATTGAAGTGTTAATTTGCAATCAAAATCACACTTCCCGATAATTTATTAAATCTAAATAGATTACAATGATAACACAAGGTGCAATGATCTTTCTCCAAAAACAAAATATTAATATATAAACACATATAAAAAAGTCAACATACAAAATTATGAAGTGTAATGTAACATGAAGAAGGAAAATGAATCAAACCCAGAAAGATTGATCATTATATCCTCATGAAATCAGTAGCTTCTTATGTAGACCAAATTGCACCTATGTTATGAAGCATCAACCAGTTAAAAAACTAAATAATTATCCAAGTACCATTTAATGACCTAAAAGTATCCCTAATAACGTATCATCATGGGTAAAGAGTTAGAAACACTAAAAAAGAAACCAAATTATCTAAAGGGTCATGATATTGACCCAAATCTACAACACCTAAAGGCCTATCAAAAACAAATCAGTATCATCACCTGACATGTAATCTATCTCAACCATCACAAAAAGATTCATCAAAGTCAAAAAACTAAAAAAATTAAAAAATCACAAAAAAAATCATACTAATTGCAAAAAAATAGATTACCAAATAAGAAGATTCAGTGTAAAGTAGTAGCATGTTTTTGGAATCACATAGATAATAGAAAATATCAATCTCTTTTAAAAAAACCTGACAGAAGATTTCAAGAGGATTATGGGAAAAATGATCAGACTATGAATTATCTGAGATAATAAAATCAAGATTCATGTTTCCAGAAAATGAACAGAAGAACTAATTGTCAAAAAATTATTAAACCATCAATAGGGAAACAATATGGAAAAAAATTCATCTATTCAACAAAATTTTAGTTTCTATTATCACTAAATCTTGATCTAACACACTTAAAAATTCACAAATCCTAGAGATGAGTGGTTGACCAACAAAAACCCATAATTCATTAGTCTATTTTAGAGAAAACAAAATCCAAATAAAAATATCACAATTCTTGACCCAGTATTTTCATATAAATATAGGGTCATTTATAAGGAATTACTTTTATGGTTAAGTCATGATTTTTCATAAATTACACCATAACATTAATAAACATTCTCTTTTTAATTTGATAGTTGGTCTCAGTAGACATTTCGCCATTTTTATATTGATGGAATAAAATTGTATCATGATCCTCCATCCAAGAGTCATGTTCCTTTAGGATGTAAATTTTATCCATAATTTTACAAGCATCCCTCACTATAGGAAAATTATCTTCATCACTAATATTTTATTCCAAATCAGTTTCATCAGAAGATGATGTCACATGTACACCATCCCTAGATTATAGAGTAATAATTATTTAAATGTACCTATGGGACTCTATGGATCTCATAAAAATAGTTCTATAAATGTTATAGAAATAATTGTTTTTTTATTCTTTTTGGTATTTGGATTGATGCAACAATCTGGATCAACGAATGATTTTTTACCTTTTTATCACATTATTTTAAGAAGGAATCATTAATATAAAAATATGTTTCATTATACTAATGTAAAGATACACAAAAATATGAGTGGTTATGTTTTTCCATTTCAGGCGAGTGATGAAAAATTTTGTGGTCTTAGTAGCAGATGGATAAGACTTATTAAGAATCTCCCAATTCTCAATAGTAGATAGAGAAATATGCACTACCTCCACAAATCCCAAGAGATTAGAAGAAGTGACATTATTATCATAGCCAAAAAAGTTCTTGTTGTCATCCTTATCAACAATGTCTCCATGATGAGCTATGGATGAAACTTCCATCCCTTTTTTCTACCATTTTTTGACCCAAATAGGATTAAACTCTTATAGTTGGCATGCAGTATGATTTTTTTTCTCGCATTACCTTCTTGAATGTATAATTTTAGATCATTTTTGGTATTAAGTTGGAATTTTATCAATGAAAAATTCCTGAAACCCCATATTCACTGGTTTGAATTCAAAAATGACATGGTAAATATTATGATATATCCACTTCTGCAGAGAATCTAGAAACAGAATTTAATGAGATTTTTTGGGTAGAAGTATCTAATTTGAGGGGTTTCTCAAATAAATAGAAAGATAAAATATGGTATCCTATTTAAATAAATGAAATAGTAAACCAAGGAATCCAAACCAAATAAGGATAATAGGGGTATTACAATCAATGAAAAAATGAGGAGACCATTTCAAAACATTCATTAAAAACCCCTGAAGGGACAACAAACCCCTCATACAAAGACTTTAGTAATTGTTTTCTTATGTAAATTGGATAATAAAATGGGATGAACCCAGTTGAATTGTTTGAAAATTAATAAATCCAATAATTTTCATTGCCTTTTTTGGATGTTTAGTGAGGGTATTTATTTTCTAAACATTAAGAAAAAATTGAAATTTGCAGATCATAAGAGAGTATAAGTACCTCATCCTTTGAAAAGAATATCATTGATATGCCTCTATGCTATGATTTCTTTGGATTGATTTTGAGTCCCATGAATCATCACGAAACAGATTGCACCTAGTGATGACAACTATGAATGAGTAAATCTTATTTTTAGGGTTTCATCATCGTTCAAATAAGGTGGCATTCTACAATATTTTCTCTATCAGCTCAAATCTTCTGGTGTTACATCCCCCCAGACCCTTAATAAATATTGTCCTCGCAATTTCAAATTGAACTCGATAATAAAGAATTTTTCATTTCAAAATACCTTAGTTGAAACCTCACATCATAAAATGAGTTAATAAATCATCATGTTTAAAAGACGTACAGAAATATGATAGCCATATGGAATAACGTATAACTCATTTTCCAAAAAGTGGAACATTAGGGGGATGTGAGAATATTGATCTAGTGGAAATTGTAATGTACAAATAATTTTGTAGATTTCCATAGAACACTGATCAAATTAAATTTAATAATCATGATAAATTCAATGACCACAAAACGAAAATATGATGAATTGTTAAAAATTCCATCGATTCATCAGAAATCAAGGTAATAAGATAACATTTTTTGTTCAATACCACTTTCATTATGTTTAAGAACTCCATTAACATATAGACTATGAAAAGAATGAAATATATTTTTTCAAATGTAAAATTTCATCAATTAATCAATTCCCAAAACAATTTCCATTTTTCTCCAAACTATGAGTATTCAAGTTGAATTTTGCGTGTCTGAAAAACAAAAATTTGCATCTAATGTATAACAAGATCCATTAATGGATAATATGTTATTACTTTTATCTTTATAAATTATCACATACCAATATAGTTATAAAAAGATAATATAATATCTAATTTTAATAAAACATTGCATGAATAAACACAATATTAATCTCGAAAACCCAAAAAATATCACCCCCAATTAATCTTAAATCATTCAAAATATCATTCCATAAAAATTTCAAAATATTCAAGACTAATTCTAAAACCAAAAAATTGGAAGGATTTGATCTAATATTATTATGATAACAATTTTACATTTATCTCCCAACAACATTTGTCATTCATAAGTTCAAATACCCAAAAAATAATATGTTCTAATCAAATAATCTCTAAAATATGATTCCTTTTTTAAATTAAATTGAATCATGTTAAAGATATAATCAAATCATATATAATTTTAAAATATAATTCATCCATAAATACTCAAATAAAAATTCCATCTAATCCAAAATATTTCAATTTATCTTAATCATATAATGTCCCAAAATAGTAAACTTATTAAAAAATAACATTCCTAATGTATTCAAAAAACCCACTTTAAATCCTATTGTTATCTATGTGATAAATCATATTTTCAAACACATAATAACCCTTTTATCTCAATTATCCATAATTACCTCAACATCAAAGATAATCTTATCCCTAATAGTTATCAATACCGTTGACCATATATCCATTGAATATAAATTAATTATTCCTCAATAAAACTTTTTACTGAAACAAATACTATACCCACGGGTTGTTTGACCATAAATGTCTCTAAAAAAATTTATTCATCTTAAACTCGCATCGCTTAAAACCCTGAATGAGGTATCTATTCCTTTCAACTTATGATCATATTTTTACTTATAAACCCATTTTGTTATCAATAATTATTAATTCAATTTCACATGAGAATATCTTTATATGTAATGATTTCTAAACATTTTCTCTAATACCTACTATAACAGCCATGTACCCTCACTCCCATTTTTTATACAGAAATGTAAACATTATATTTCATGATTTAATATAGATCAAAATGACCAAAATTTAAAACATTAAATCATATAACATAAAAATAAAATATTTGATCACTTATATACCTGTAGTCCTTTTACATATATTTTCTTAGATAATTACGACCAACTATTATATAACAACTTTGAAATATAAACAATTGTTTCATAAAAATCTACATCGTCTATGACTAGGTTCTTCATATCTCGGAAAATTCTTAGGAATAAAATACCTAAAAACATTCTTCATAACCTAGGGAAATAGAATTATTAAGAAGGGTGAGTTAAATTCTCAGTAAGGGTCATCATAATCATTAATAATTTAATGTCCTTAATTAGAATAAGATGATTATAAGGGTATGATGACATAATAAAAGTACATGAGAATAACATAAGAGAAAACATACTCCACAAATGTGTATAATAAATCACATTAAATGTATTAAATATTTACCATAATAAAGAGTCATATAAGTTAACTATAAATATCCATTTCAAAAAAATCATTCCAAAAAAGGAACCATAGGAACTCATAAAAATAATTGAAAAACTATGTAAGTATATTGGAACATCAAACATTCATCCTGGAAATTTATAACTGAATAATTCACATATCTCTTAGGACTATGTTGTAACAGATAAACTCCATAGTCTCTTAGGAGTAACATCACTCTATCTTCTCTTATTAATAACTACCATCTAGTTAACATTATCTCATTACCCAATTGATTGGAGAGATGTAACAAATCTACTCATCATTGGTTTATAACTTAACCAACCATCCATGGATTATGATGGAACCACTCATACATGGTTTATAATAGATATACCCCTAATACTAAACCATTTCTATGAACAATAACATTAATAAAGTTGATATATTTTTATTTCATTATATAACTCATAGAAAAACCATTATTCATAAAAAGATTAACCTAGGGGAAAGATATAGTTTCGTAAAATCTATTTGAAACAACCATAATTAATATAGAGAAATAATTATTACATTATTATTATAAAATATCCCTAGTAGAGAATAATTAATTTTAAGGGTTGTGGACACTAATTAATAGAAATACCATTAAAATCTTATTAAAAACTTATGGCAAAAAATACACTTTTTACATTGAAAATAACTTTTAAAAACTAAAAATTTCAAGAATATTAGGATGAAAAATTTCATTTAAAATAATCAATGAAAATTAAAAATCAATCATCATTTATTTATTGTTCGTGAGATCATTAAATTTCATTTATTTTATAATCATTAAAATAGGTATTATGTTCACACCTTCGATAAAAAAAATACTTTTTCCGAAAATTGTAGGATGATTCTTTTAAAAACATTTTATAAAAAATAAAACATGAGTAAAAATTCATACAAAAAATTATTTTATAATATTAAAACATTTATAAATTATTTTAGAAAATATTGATACGGAATAGGAATAACCTCTACTTAAAAGAAGTTACAAAATTGATATCACATACAAACAACATTAATAATGTGTATTTAATCAATATAGGTGGAAATTTAATCTAAACATGTTAACCAAATTCATAACCACAATAGAAAAAAAATATGTGGTTCAATAAAATTTTATCACATGGTTTCCCAAAAGAAACCTTCAACCTAGATTATATTAAAAAGTAAGCAGACTGAACCAAAATTACCACATTGGTATCTTTAATTTCAAAATACATTGAAAACATGTGTGTGATATGATTCTTTAAAAACATTGAATATGATGAATTAGTATTTAAAAATTGAATCATGCTGATGTATGTACACCATAAATTTAAAGAATAGTTCATAATAGGAACCATATATCCAGAAAATGAGATTGATTCCCTAAAAACCCTTGCAATGATCATAAATTTTGAAGATAAAATTATCCCATAATGTGAATATTTGAACATATATAAATAAACATAAATCTATTGGAAATATTTTAAAAAACTAATTTTAGGTCAGTTCTCTCAAAATCATTTTATCAAAAATTCAATGAACTATAAATATAAAACAATTAAGGGAGATTGTCTTAAGAAACTGCTCACCACTTAGAAAATTTCAATTCAAATCCCCTTAGATGAAATAATTGGAATTGAAACTTAAAATAACATTAAGTATAATGGTTTAATGATATAAAATTTTATATAATCATCATATAGACTATATAAAATACATTATGTGTATAACGTTAAAAAAAATTCTTGATAAAGGGATGTTGCGATAAAAACCCTAACCATTCTCTTTATGTCATCTCCCTTCGATGGATCTTAAAGAATTTTTTGGAGATTCTTATGATCACCCACTTCGATAGGGGATGTTGTGATGCATTTATAGAGAGTTATTTTGTATTATTTTATATAAAAAATGAATTTGGGTTGTGAGAGAAAAATTGATGTGATTCCCTCTTTATAGAGAAAAATAAATTGCAATTTTGCAATTTTGAAATTTTTTAAGGTCATAAATGTTATTATAAAATTGAAAAGTGAAGACATAATAACCAAGAATGAAATTATAAATAATTTCATTTAAATATTATTCATGATATATTTTCTCAAATTTAATAAATATTTAAAAATAATTTTGAAACAATACATTCTATTTAAGGTATTTTTCATCACTATTCAGTATACAAGACGCTTAATACATCATGAAAAATACCACATTCAAATTTCATAACTTATATCATCATTAATCCATATTAAATATCTATAAAATTTATGTAAGACTCAAATTCATCGAAATATTATCATTTTTAATATTTTGATAATTATTTATCTAATTATTTAATGATTTCAGATACCTCAAACCATCATTGTGTAACTATTTTAGAAAATAATAATAACGTTTTTAAAAAATATTAACATAAAACATTAACATCATTATATTTGATTTTTATCATTAATATTAATTCATAAAAAATATATATTCTCATTTAAATTATTTAATGATTTCAGATACCTCACACAATAATGTTTTTATCATTATAAACATGTAATTAAAATATAACTTCAATCTCCACTATTATCATTATGACATCAAATAATACTTTTTTAGTGTTGTGTATGCATTATGTCGATGTTGAATATGATTTTAATATATATGATGAAATAAATACTAATTTATATTTTTTTAATTATTTTTTACTTAATGTTGAAGTATATCATAATGCATAATTAATTACATAAATTTCATATATTTATTTATTTTTAATGTTATGATTATAACACAAAATATAATATATCTCATAAAAACTATATTTTTACACTCTTCAGCAAAAGTTAAAATTAAACATTCCAAGAAAATTAGAGAATTTAAATATATATATTTTTTAAAAAATATTTGTATTTTACTTATGACCATAAAAATCATTCAAGACAATTAACTATCTAAAACACATCAAATTTAATACTTTTAAATCTATTTTCTTTGTTTTTTTAACATCTTGAACAGCTGTTGCGTGGGTGATATGTTAGTGTTCTAGGTAATTATATCACATTTAAAAAATAAAAAAATTATTATCATAAATAATAAATTCAAATACTCAATGTAAAAGTTTTATATCGATTTTAATTTATTTTAATCCTTGTGATAAAATATTAATATTTATTTAAATAAAGAGTGGCATTTTTTATACTTTACATAAATAATATTTGGGTCATTATCATTGAAAAATGTTAAAATTTTCCATATACTATAGAATTATGTTTTTATGGGATAAATTAACTCATCCAATGGTATTGAGGAAAGGGTTTGGGTGATTTTTTTGTCTAATCCCATATTTGTAAACTTGATTTTACCATTTTACCATTACAAGGGTGATAAATTTTACAATGGTTACTATTCATATTGAGAGAAAATAAAAGACAACTATTTAAACATTATAACCCCTATATTATAAATATTTATTTTATGTTTCAATATTATATTTATATATGTTTATTAAATCAATTATAATATAAATTCAATGAACACAATGAAAACTATTTTTTAGAAAAATGTGTTTTTAAGTACAAAATAAAACATATGTCAATATCATGTATAAAATTGATTCAAATTTAATTTATCAGATTATATATAATTAGATAAGTCTTATTTTAAATGGATATGATATTAAAATAGTAATGCTAACTATTTATGGATTAATAATTTTGTATCACATAATTCAAAATATTTTGAATTCACTAAAAAGTGAATCATTTTAAAAAAATACCGAAATTACCCCATAAGTTAATTTTAATATTATGATTTAAAAATGATATAATTTTTATAAAATAAAATTTATTAACTGGAAAAAATTATTTATATTATCCATAAACAGAAAACAATAGAAATCATTTTTTTATGAAAGTGAATTTTTTTTAAGCATAAGATTCCTTTTTCAAAATTGTGTATTTATTTATTATGAGTTATTTGATAAATTTTTATTCTATATAACCTGTAGATATTTTATTATTAATATTCTTATTACTATTCATATGTTAAAATTTAATATTTGGGTAATAACGGTAAAATTTTAACAATATTATTATTCTTTTCGTTTAAGCTTGGTGTTTCGTGTTGTATATGTTATTGAACAAAGTGTGGTTTTTTAAAATCCTATGGAATTAAACCTAACCATTGTGATATAAAAACTTTATTATCTCCCATATAAATAAATTTAATTATATTTATGTTATATTGACCTTTTATCAATTTTTTCATCTTATAGGAAATGGACTCATTGTGCATGTGTATGTGTGGAAAACCACCTCTACAGAGTGATGTTTTTATTTTTCCTTGTCCAAACCATAGGGACTATTTAAATGATTTAGAAATTTAAAATATATGATATTAATTTCATATTTGATATTCTTTTAATATAATATATCATTTAGCATCATACAATTCTAATTGTTAAAATTGAAATCATCACACGTGCATACGTATGCGTTACCAACTCTACATAATGATGTAAATTATATATTAAAATGGATGGTTATGGAAATGCATTTAATGAATTTATTTGATGTAAATAACAATATAATGATTTTTAAGTTATAATATTTTATTTTATTTCATTATTTTCCATCCAACAAAGAGTAAAAACATTGCTCATGTGCACGTGTGGACTACTTCCTCAAGAGTCGGTGTATTTTGTTTTTTGTCACCTCAAATCATGGATGAATTGAATATTTAACGTTATTTACATAAATAATAACCATTTTATTATTATTGTTTTTGATATTATGAAATAATGACTCTTTTGACCATGACCAACCTACAAAATTCATTTTTTAATTATGAACTGAACTTCCTCAAAACACATAATGTGAACTTAACTCGTCCTGTAATTAAATATTTCATTGAAATAAATTAAATAAATGGGTTAATAGTAAATTAATATAACTATAAAGTTTTCTTCTATAATTAAATAATTGATTTAATTTTATTAAATAAGAGTGGAAGGGTAAACATAGAATGTTTGGAGAAAATATAAGGGGTTTCTTAACACAATTTCCATTCATTTGGATTTAATTCTACTTCATTGACTATATTATTCAGTTATTATGTATGAAAGTACCTCTATTTATATTATCCTTTATTTGAAAATTTCTTATGTGGTTTTAAAATTGTTACACATAATCAGATCAATGATTAATTCTCACTTCATTGATAAGATCTTTGTATGGATTATTCATCACAATATTGTTTATTTCAGAAATGACTCATATTATCCACATATTTCCTTTAAAAGGATTATTTTATAACTATTGAGATATTATATCATGAACGAATCGTTGGTCATGATATTTAATGTTCCTTTCAAGTTATATCTTTCATGGGATATTGGTTTGAATGTTATTAAATTTTGGAGGCTTTTCATGTTCTAAATTTCATTTCTTTGATATATAATTCAGGTTATGAACAATATTTTAATTTATATGGTGTTACTACTTCCACATGATCATTATTTCACATATTATTTAATTAAAAATATGGTTTTTTATAATCTTGTGAAGTTCTTTCATTCAATGGCTTCATGATTCCAGCATTACCAATGTTAGAACTATTTCTCATCGAAAAATTCTTTCTTTGAAACATTTTTTGAATGATGCACCAATATTCATTTACATGGTGTGTATACTGACTCTTTAAATATAGTTTAATATTTCATTTTATACTAATTTTATTTTATATTTTGTTTTATATTCTTACTTACAAAAGGTTATTTAATTTCAAAAATAACATAAATGGTTTTTCCTTATAAAAAATAAATAATTTAAATACTTTTATCAAAAAACATTCCCCATGTTATTTATCATATTCTATGAATTTTCATTTCTAATCATAAATTATTTTCTAATGTTATTTTAAATAATATTTACCATTTTTAAAAACTTTTAATGGAAATTATCTTTCTTTTTTTTCCACACTGGTAACTTTTTATACCCATCACAAAATATTCCAAAGAATGTTTATTTTTGCAGTTTACAACATGAAAATATTTTCCCATCATCATAAAATTTATTTAAGCATAATTTACATTTCATTATAGTTATTTTCAAAAATAATGAATTTCTCTATATTTTGGGAATTTCCAATATTCAAAAATATTTCTATGGAAATGAAAAAAAGTTCACATTTTTGTGAGATAAATGAAAGTTTCTTATGGGTTAAATAGAGTTATTTAAATGGATTTATTAATCAAATGTTAAATACTAATTTTTTTCATGATATCATCATTTAGTAATAAGGATTATGACTAGTGAGCCAAATATCCCTCATGATGATGGGAATTCTTAATATATCTTATATAATATGTGAGACTGATATATCTATCCAATGCATTGGGTAATGTTCTTTTTCCTTGATGGAAAAAATATTTAATTATCATGGGAGGTTATTCCTATGAATTTAACTAGGTTAAAGTTATTTCTAACATGAATTAACATGGGTAATGAAGATAATGCCCCAAGAAACCAATATTTTTTTTGTAGGCATGTTATGAGTTTTTAATGTCACATTTGAGCATGATTGATATCACATGTCTCATGATTATGTATTTTCATTATAATTTAAATTGTTAAATCTTTATTCCCTATAACATGTTTAATGATCTAGGTTTTTATGGGTACCAACTATCTTATGTAATGCTCATGCACTTTGAATATATTCTCATACCCTTTATCCCAGCTTGTGAACACTAAATAGATTTAATTTTTAATGCTTATGTTTACCAAAACATAGTATTTGAGATCACTATCCCATTTTTTCAATTTCCCCATGTAATAAATATATTTTTTAATTAATATATATCTAGAAGGGATATATGCGTGAGATGATGACGACTTAATTTGGAAAAAATTTTGGGAATAGTTGGAAAACACTTCACTTAAAGGCATGGGTAATGATGTGCAATATATTTTTCCGATTATATAAATATATAAACCTATAAGTTCCTTTATTATAAAAGTGATCATATTTTTTTTGATGTTTTATGTTTTGGATAGTTAAAATTGGGTAATGTTTATTGGTATCAAATCCATAAATGTAATTATTGTGTTGTTATCAATAGATATGGGGTTGTGGGTTCAGGGTTATTGTAGATTCTATTATAGTATAGTTTTGATAATATGAAATAATATGATGTTTTCAGGTGATATTTACTTAGGAGTTATGGATATCAAAATTTTCTTATAATGTTAAAGTATGTCATATTTTCAAATTAATATAAAACCTCTTTAATATTTTTTATAATGGCATTTAAATGTTATAAATTATATTTTTTGAGACATTTTATTATGATGAGGTATATATATACATTAGGATTAACAAGTTGTATTATTTTAAAATAATTAAAATAAATTTTTCTAGATATTAAATATAATGTATGAGACACCCATTGAGGATAAAATGTTATTTAAGGTTGAGTTTATTGGGGTTAATTTGGATATAGGGATATTTATTTATATAATGATATAAGTTTAACCATTGGTTTTATTTTTTAATTTTTGAAATAAATGTAACATTTATTCATATGATGTGGTATTCATTCATGTTATTATGTTATCATTCACTAACCATTTTCTTTTGGTAATGATATGAATACTTGTATTTAATCCTTTTATATACCGCATGGTCAAGTACAATATGATTATAGTGCTTGTGACATTAAATATACATACTCATTATTTAGAGTAATATATGAGATAAAGGTGAAAATGATTTAAATGAACAAACAAAGAATGAAACCATTTTTATTTCTTTAATGAAAATCAAGTAAGTATATTTCCTTATGATCATAGTCTAGATGATAAAATAATTCCTTGACTCTATTAAAAAAATATTAAAATAAAATTTTATGAAATTACCTTAATTTATTTAAGAAATGTTGGTTTTATAAATTCCTTATTGATTTATTGTTTTCTGTTCATTTACATTCCCATAAACATTCAAATTCTTATTAAAAATGTTATCTATCACTCCCCCATCATTATTTGGGTATTGATTTTCGACTCCATTTATATATTTTCACTTCCCACTAATGTTCTGCCATTTGAAACAAAGTTATTTATTATTCTAAATATCCTTTATATTTCATATTCTCACTTTTGAAAAAGAAGTTTTATAAACCCTTTTGGTGATGTGAGTTTTGAAAAAATGTATTTTAAAACGTTAAACCCATGATAAATGATATTAAGATAAAATTATAGGGACAATATTTATTAAGGAGGGGAGAATAAAACATTGTAATATTTTGATATGTATTTATCCACTAAATTAATATCATGTTTGATATCTTATAATGCATGAATCATAAAACTAAAATTATCCATAATGATTTTATCGAAATAAAATATTACAATGAATGATATGCATTAATACATTATGTGGTCGAAATATTAAACAACATAAAGAATATAAAAAGTGGAATAAATGCACATATATATACCACAAACATAAAATATGTATCATAATTGTTCTTCATGAATATTTTGATCCTAACTGAAACTATGGTAACATGGAAAACAATTAAGAATAAAATACACATGATTATAAAGAGGTAAATGAACAAGTTTTATTGAATCATGTAATCCTATATATAGGAATATAATATAAACATTTTATATAAGCTCTTTTGATACATATTCATTATATATATATTTTTGTTAGATATATGTTGGTTAAGTATATTTAAATTCTATTAGATTGAAATAAATATAAAATCTTTTGAATGTAAAAGGGTTATTTTCCATAAAACTATTTTTAGGAATGTATTGTATTTTTATGATAATAAATTACATTAATCACTATTGATAAATGATTATAATGAAACACGTATATTAAATATACTTTTTAATTAATAAAAAATAATATATTTGTGGTTATTTTGAAGGGAATGGGAATAAAGTTATTTTATGCTTGAAAAATGCATTTTCATCAAAAAAAGGTTTTTATGTCATTTTTTAAGAGAATACTATAACTAATTTCTAGCACTTTTAGAAATTTTATATGATAAGAATGAAATAATTTTCAAATCCATTATATCAATTTTATCATAGGATGAATGTTTTGTATTTTTATGAAAACTTCAATTTCTGGAGAATTAAAAAACAGATTTTATAGAAAATTGACATTTCCATTCATGTATTTATAAAGTACCATTTTGTTTTTAATTTATTATGAAAAAATAGTATATTTTCATTTAAAATATTCTAACTAATTACACTATAATCAACAATATTATTAACAATTTTTAGAAAAAATTTTTATTTTCAAAAATGCATTTTATTAACATTTTTTTATTTTTAGTTATGGGTTTCTTTTATTGTAAATTTACACCACATTGGGATGGAATTTGAAAAAATGGATCCCATTTTTATAATCACTATATAAAAACATGGTGAATAGGATTAATTTATATTTTTTCATTATAAATAGTAACTTCGGTAAAAAAGGTACTTACCATAGTAAGAGTTAAATCAAATTATAAGGGTCAAAATTAGAATGATAAGGTTTATAAGGACCTATATACAAGAATAAATACAATTTTATAGTCATATTTTGACATCATGTCATATATATATTTATAATATGAACAATATATTAACCATTTTTTATAATAAATTAATATTCTTCATTCTTTTGAAAAGTTTTATCTGTGTCCTATCCCTCATTTATAGAAGGATACAATATATCATCTCTTCTCCACACTTTAAGAACATATTATCTAATAAAACACCAACTCAAACACCATACTAAATTTTATACACATCCTAGAGGTCCTATTTTGATCCTAATTTAATCATGATAAATTTTTAGGTATAATCCTATCGATTTTTTTTAAATGTACATATTTCTTAAGAGATTTATTTCTTCGTTAACCTCATTCAAACCATGATAATACATTGTTATATAATAACATAATCATGAACAATATACTAGAATATAATTTTTTTTGATATGACAAATTTTTATCTCATATATCATCTTATGATAAATAGAAACATCGCTTATGTGTCCTATTAGACATATAGTGTAGGAAATAATGAATAGAGGGGTGAATATTTGATTTAAAAATTTAATGAAAAAACTATAAGAATTTTTAAAATAAAATCTGTATTAATTTTCATTTCCTTGATAAGAAGTAGAGTAGAAATAAAAAATAAATAACACCAAGATTTATAGTTGTTCTTGTCAAAAATATCATATTCCACTAAAAAACTTATTTTCTCCTTGTGAATATTAGTACCCACTATAAACATAACTTTTAATGGTTTTAGAACCTTTTCACAGATACATCATTTTACATGAACCCAAAAACAAAACCCACTCATTTATAGGTGACTCAACCTAGTCTATTTACCTAAATTTTGATATAGAGTCACAAACAAGAATAATTTTTTATTGGTGGAGTACCCAAATTAAGAAATTATTGATTTTGAATAGGAAAATTATAAACTACAATTTAATAAATATACAAATTAAGAATAACTATTATATGAATAAAAAAATATTGATAAATTTACACATTAAAAAATGTTAATGATGGTGAAGTTTGATGATTTATTATTTCTTCAAATTACCAATGTCAAATACTTAGGTTCCTTTATGATGATATCAAGACTACGGAATTCATAGAATATTGAGATGAGGTAGAATATTTTTCAAATTGGTATCACAAAAGAATCTATTGAATGATCATTATTATAATATTTTTTTATTCCTTGAATATGTCTCTCATATTAGTATGACAAAGATCTTCTATGAGTATTTCCATGTTTAATTTCTAAATTACACTTTTTATAGTATAGTAATAAATTATTTTTATAATTACATTCATTTGGTAATGTTTTGATGAATAACATAGAACAATATTGCTTTATTTTTCATCATGAAATATTAATATAAAAAATTAATATAATAAGTACCAAAAAAATTATATAATTTATATTTATTAAAATAGTAAAAATTAAACTATCAATATTCTACATTATTAATATTGTAAAATGTTGTAAAATAGAGAATCATGAGATATATACATTATATGTATACATCATAATTAAATAATGAATACAATTATTTTTTATACATTATATAATTATATTTTGGTAGAAATATATTAAAAAAATAACAACAATTTATTTTAACAACATCACCTAAAATAATAATTATGCCTTTAGAATGCTTATTTTGAACTAACAGTGGATTTAAATTATCTAGAAGTAGATTTATCATGCTATCATTTGTGAATATCCTCCATTGGAATAGAGAGTGGTAGTAGGATTTTCCCATTGGTTAAATAGATGGTGGTATCTTGATTCTGCTACTAGTGGAACAGATAGTGGTATCTTGATTCATATACTTCGGGATAAATGATCTACCGTTTGATTGAAACGTAAAATATCTACCATTTCACATAGAAATAATAAGAGATAATGTGAATAAGGCTATTTTTGTGCCTTTATATAACTGATAGTTTTTTGTTAATCAAGAAGAACATGCTACCATTAGAGAAATGATCTACCATTGATGATGATCAACCAGTGGATGTACAAATGGTGGAAGATGATCTATCGGTGTATTTTTAAATATGTAATTTTATCTACTAGTGTATTTCCAAAAATTGTAGATAATATACCAAAGTTGAAAAATAGTGGCTGATGATCTACCAGTGAAGACCAAAAGTACTTCTGATAAGAATTATATGAAATAGAGAAGTATAATCTACTTTTAGTGAAATCAACTGTAGAAGTAATATTTTCTAGGGGAATAAAAAAAATATCTACTAGTGAAGTTTAATCTACTCATGGATTTCAATATATAATTGGATTTTAAAAATTATAATAATAGAGAATGGTAAATGATTTTTCTTCCGGTAGAAAAGTGATCTGCTATTGAGAAACGGTGCTTCTGTTTCACATTAAAAAAATACTAGTGAACTATAGAAATAGTTTTTGTTAATCCAAAAGAAATTAAACCATGTGGAAATATATATTCTAGTGATGATGGGTCTACTAGTGAAAAAAACAACCTGTGTAAAAACTAATCTGCTATTAGACAAAGAAGGAGGTGTGATGATGAACTACAGTCCTAAGGACACAAAAAGGAACGACTAAAGAATAGGCCTTTAACATCAATAGAATAAAATGTTATCAGTGCTAAAAATCACTAATAATTAGAGTGTGGAAAAAGTCCAAAAACATTTATCAACACTAAAAAAGCGCTATTCAAGGCCCCCTTTAACAGTGCTAAAAGCACTGTTAAATGGGTCCTTCAATATCCCTTTTTTCACTTTTAATGTACCCTTTTAATAGCACTCATTATGGTAGTGTAGTTAAAGGGGGTAAGAACAATTCATAGGTCCATGTTCTGGGCCCCTTTATTAGTGCTTCCATGACACCTTTAACAATGCTCCTACAACCACTAATTGTAAATGCCTATTTAAATTATATAATACCTAATTTAAAAAATTATATATATATATATATATATATATATATTATTATTTTTGAAGATTTATTGTTTTTAAATATAGAATTATCAATGATTCTAAAAAATTGATGATAAAGGGGGTTATTTATCAGCACTTCTAAAAAAATGATGATAAACTCCCTCCTTTTATCAGCACTCTATTAGCACTATAAATGACACAATTTTACAGCAATAAAAAATTCATTGTTAAAGACCCCCTTTAATAATGCTTATTTAGCACTAATAAAGGGGGTCTTTAACAGCACTTATAGCTAGCTCTGGATAAACCTAGTTTTTTAGTAGCGAGGAGTTACACAGATTCCATGAATGTGAGATATGGCATATTTAGATTTGAAGATTAATGCCATTGAAACAAACTCCAAACATAGAAACAATTCAACCCAGATGGAGGAATAAACCTACTGAAAAAAAATAATAGAAGCACGATATAAATAAAATAAGGAATAGGAAATCAATAACATGAACATATGGTGGAGATTAGATCAGATCTAAGGTGGAGCCCATGTCTAAATTTTTTTACTCAAATTAATAGTGTTGTGTAGATTAAGTCACACTTCATTTTTGTGAAGTAGTGAAGCTCTGGTTTTTCATACAACCTATGGCTACCCACTATTTGACCTGGCTACCAGGGATCAACATAGGTTACACTATCACACACATGGGATTCCGCCCAGTGGTCTTATAAATCCCAACCCAAGATCCTTCCAATAACACTTGGTTGTCCTTATACATGGGTGTTTTACCATTAGGCCATCACTATGCATTATAGAGTTATACATTTCCTCCGTGTGACATTATAAAGGTAGGCCTTCCCATGGGGTTGACCCCTTGGGTCCCCTTAGTAAGGTTAATGGAAATCATTAGTGGCTCACATATGATGGATCCAATTTTCTAGATATTTTAAATGATATTAACCAAGATTATGTGAAATTAAAAAAAAATTAAACAATCAACATCATTAAAATATTTTCATGACCATCAAGAATATAAATCTTTAAAAGTTACTTATGTCAACATTAAATGATTATTTTTTAATAAAAATATTTAATTTTAATTAAATGTAATAAGACAATAATATATCAAAACATATAACATTGTTACAGTATTAAAGTCCACTATCAAATACAAACAAAGTCCCTTTATTAAAATTGAAAAAACCATTTATTGAAATTTTAAAAATAAACTCAAATTTTTTGAAATTTATAATAAATATTATTATAACATTATCTAAAAGAGAAAACCTTTTAATCAAAAGAAACTAAATACCAAAAAATAGACCACTGTATTTACATCAGTATAAACTTACAATCACAATATTCAATGAATATTTAATTAATATAGGATAAATATAAATAATTTATTCTATAGAATACAAGTAAAAAAATATATTATTAGTTAATATACTATGTAGATATTGTAGGATTCTGAAAATCCTAATTGAAACTACAATTTATCGAATTTAAAAGAATATGTGGGTTGTTTGAAAATTTTTCTTATTTATTTCTCAATAGGAAAAAATTTTATACAACTATCACCATTATTTTTATTATTCCTAAGAAAATGAAATCTTACGTTTATATGTGTTTTTTTAGAGTGTTGAATATGGTTTTTGTAAAATGAAATAGTAGTTGAATTTTCCCAATAAATAGGGATCTTGTGAAAATTGATATTTCAATCATAAAGTGTATTTTAATCCATATTCTTTGGAAATAGGATCTAGTTGCAGCAACATAATAATCCTCATCTGTTTATTGTTCAACAAAATGTTTTTTATTAATACATCATGAAATTTAAAATTTTCTTAAAAAGTGTCACATACCAATCCCAGTTTTTCATCCTAGTCTGCAACATCAAAAGTCATAATCATAGAAATATGGTAAATCAAAAATATATCAATAGAATAGAATAATAAAGTATCAATACTTACCTTGATTTATGTAATTACTCTTTTAATAGATTTAAGGTGACATTCTTTAGGTTTGGACAGAAACCTTGCACACAAAAAAACTAAAACATTATCACCGGTGGAGATGTAGTGAGATATAATAGACTACCTATTATACCTCTATATAGTTTAATATCAGTAGGATTTTCATATTCACCTAATTCCAATTTTAAATTTTAACACATTGGTGTTTTCAAAGACTTATTGGAATCAAGTCCTAACCATGTTATATGTACTTTAGTATACTTTCATTGGCTTCATAAAATAATATTATTCATTTGAATAATTTTCAAACCTATTACAATTTTATTTCACTTATTATACACATTAAAAATTTACTTTTCATTATTTTAGAAAAAATAATTACATGGATAATAATTTGTTAAAACACATGTTTTATCATCATCAATTATTTATATAATTAGTTTGTAATTTGAAACTCTTTTTATAAATAATGATAGATAAACCATACCTTTAACAAAATTATTGGATAATAAAACTTTTTTTAGAATTTAAATACAATTTCTAAGAGCTTTCATATGACTATATACTGACTTATTAAGACGAAAACATGATTTCAAATAATATCCTTTTAAAAAACAAGTTGTTTTCTAATATTTACGTCCTCTGAAATAATTCCATTTGATAAGGGAATTTTTACATCAATTTGAAATAATTTTATTTTTTAAAACTCATAAAGGATAATATAATTATAATATCTTTCATAATTTAAATAGTAAAAAGATAATAATTAGATTTAATTCCATCGTCCTAGGAACAAACATGAGCTACTAGTTATTATTTTTTACTATTATTTCAGCTTTGTCGCATTTATTATGAAAAATACATTAACTTCCTATAATAGGTTTAACTTTTGGAAAAGAAAATAAATCCCATACATTATTTCTTTCAAATTGGTGGAATTTTTCATCCATAACATTAATATAATTTAAATCATTTAAATAATTTTCAATAATTATTGGAATAAAATCATCAACAAAAGTAGAGTTTTCATTATAAAGAAATACAGATTTTCTTTATTTATTCTAGATTCTACATTACCAATTACTTTTTTAATATTAATAATTTTAAGTGTTTCCATTCCATTGGATGAGTATTAAATGATAAATTCCTCCCATAAACTGATACATTCACATTATCTTCATCATAATATTTTATTAAATTACATTCTCTAAAATCATCATTTTCATTGTTCAAATAAAAATACATCTTATTAGAAATGTTTTTATTAATCTTAACATGAGCAGATTCTTTAAAAACTAATTTTTTAATATTTAAAACTATATAAATCATAATAGAATTTTAATATATAAAAAATAACCCTTCATCAAATTTAGAACCAAATTTTTCTAAATTATCTTTTTTATTTAAGATACAAACATTATATCCAACGAACCTTAAATATCAAAAAAAATATTAAACACCTTTAAATTTTCATAAGGTGACTTATTTATAAAATTTATAGTATAAAATAATTTTATAACATGACATGTAGTATTTATAGCCTCTTCACAAAAGTATTTAGGTACACTAAATTCAATTAGCATTGACCAAGACAATTTTTGAGTATATCTATTTTTTATTTCTACCAAACCATTCTCTTATTGTGTCCTAGGGTAAAGAAATAATTTTCATATCCATTTTGTTCCTAAAATAATATAATTATAAATTCAAAAATTAATCATCTTTATCACATTTGATTTTGATGATTAATATATTTTTTATATTTTGAATAATCTTATAGAAAAAAAATTTGGATAAATTAATATTTTTATTGGATATGAAATAAATCCAAAAGAATCTATTGTAATCATAAAAAATAAAATAAATATACTAATTACCATCAAAACTAAAATGCTGTATAAGTTCAAACAAGACAACATTTAATAATTCTAATAAACTGTAAATATTAACATCATTTAATGATTTAAGTCATTCTTTTTGTTTATTACCTTTTAAACAAAAATCACACATGAAGTAATTACTTTTTTATTGACATAGGAATGTAAAAATAGTGTTCATGCTTTGATAATATGTGAAAATAATTGAAACATGCATGCCCAAGACTCCTATTCTATATAATATCATCTTTTAATATAGTATTCAAATACATAACCATTTAGTTAGATTCATAAGAAAAATAAATAGTGTGTACATTTTTTTTCTTT
The DNA here is from genome assembly GCA_963277665.1 of Viscum album. Taxonomy (NCBI): domain Eukaryota; kingdom Viridiplantae; phylum Streptophyta; class Magnoliopsida; order Santalales; family Viscaceae; genus Viscum; species Viscum album. The sequence continues at coordinate 1,440,969,262 of OY728151.1, read as the reverse complement.
CTCTAGAAAAAAAATATTATTCAGAATAATACATTTTTCATTTTGAAAGACAAAATTAAACCCATCATCAAACAACTATGATATACTTATAAGATTATTTTTTAAACGATGTATATATAATACTTTTTTAATAATAACATTATTAGAAAAAAAACATCACCAATACTTTTAATCTTGCATTAAAAGTTTCCTCCAAATGTAGAGAGGCCACCATAATAATAATTAAATGATATATATATATACATATTGATTTATCAACAATCATGTTACTGAGGAATATAATTTCTTAATACATTTAATTTTTAATACTTCTAAGGCATATTTCTTAAAATTAAATAGACTTGTAGACTCTTTTGGTACACATGCAAACTTGGGTCCATTGGATTAGTAATGGAATATTTTGGTACCAAAATTGATTAATAAAATTTATTAGTGGGATGACTAAACATAAATCAATATCAATGAAGGTTTTAGTATTCCCATATGAATTTGTAAATATCAAGGAACAATAATTAGTGTATGGACCTTTTATTCTAAATTTAAAATAGGTTACACTTGAAACACATTATTTCAATATTTTGAAAAATTTAGATTTATTTAATCTATTTGTTGAAATAGAATATCCAAAATAATTTTTATTCTTCTTATTTTCATTAAATAAAAAAATTCATCATATTTTTATTTATCATTTAGAAAATTTTATAAATCCCATTTATGATTAAAATAATTTTTTAAAATCATATTCTCTTTTGGAATGGTTTCTACATTTCTATAAAATTTAACATTAGATACATAAACTGTGTTTCTAAATTTCTATTTTTCTTACTTAAGGTTATTACATTAATTTTTTACTTTAGGAATAAGAAATAAATGAAAAATAAAGTCTTTAAACATGATCTTTATCATTTAGTGACATAAATTTTTTAAACCGTTGATTTTACACTTTCTGTTTTAGCATCTCAGAATCATAATTCTATACAGATATATAATTCTAGGAAACATAGATTTTCTAACCATCACATTCCCTTTTAATTTTATAAAGTTGATTGGTCAAGTTCTTATTTTTAATATTAAAATTAGTATATTTCTCAATTATCCTTACTCCATCAATATTTTATTCTTCATTTTCTTTAAGAAGGTGTTTAACTTTTGAATTCAAGGAATCATAATTAGAAGATAAATCATAAAAAAATTATCTTTCATTTCCAAATAAAGAATTATGATAAAACATTCTAGGATTCATTAACTATGTAACAATAAAATCATTTACCAAACATTTAATACCCATCTGAGCAAGACTCTATGTCTCATGTTCACTTCCAAAATCACTACTAGAGTCAGAACATCCTAACTAGTCCCAACCTCCCAATAAAGCTTGTTTTTTCTTTTTTTATCATTGTCATTATTTGGATGTTTGAGTTTAGGTATGTTGTCCATAATGTGAACTTTATTCCTAAACTCATAGTATTTTAATTATGAAATATCATTATTGTTACTATTATTGCCTTTCGTATAGATATTTATATACTACCACTTTAATTTCTTCTTACCACTATTTGTTCATGGAGAAGAAAAACGTCTTACTGAATTGATTCATATCCTTGTCATTTTCTAGTAATGTATATTTAGTTCCATTATAGGTATCAGTAACATTTTATTTAAATGTAATTCATTATCTCTATATAGACTTCTCATGAGCAATATTTTTCAGATCTAACTCGTACTGTAGTGGGGAGCCTACTAGTTTATCTATCATATACTCCTTATAATTATTACTCTAATTTATGGAAACCATATTTTCCTTCCATTTTCTTTATAAAATTTCATAGTACTCCTTCCACTTGATATGTGTAGTCCAAAACATCTTCAAGAGAACTCATACCTTAATTATTACTATTAAACAGATGTAAAATCTCGTTTAGTGATTCTTCATCTCCAATATTGATTTCATGGTATTCATTTCATAGAATTACTAAACAGATTATCTTGAGAATTTCAGTCACATAATGTGTCACATGAAGTATCCTCCTTATATAGAGGTTTTTCTTACAAGATAAAAAATGGATATAGACACATCTACTTATTTCACAGTACAAACTTTTTTTACATTATATTTTCAAATATATTTTACCTTGTAATACCTATACATGTATCAGGATCAAATTTGGGTAGCTCAAAAGGATTATCAATGATATTCCATGGATCTGTAGTAAACGGCTTCAAGTAGCCTTCCATTATATATTGACAATATCTATAGTTACTTACATATGAGAATGGTGTTTTTTGGTGAATCTTTTAATCATTCACATTAGAACATGCCACCTTAAAATAAACCACTTCTTTTATTCCATAAAATTTTAATTCTAGGATATTAGGATAGCATAGAGTTAAACATAAATAACATAAATAATTGTTGAGGCTAACTATCCTTTAGATAAGGTCACACTCTCGAATTCAAATTTTAAAATTGATAGTATTGGAAATAAAGGAAATATGCGGGGTGATTAGTCATTTTTAATTAGTAAAGACAAAAAATAGGAATTTATAAAATAATGATATGTAGTGATTGTAGTGTTTTTGATATGTGGTGTTGTAGAAATAAAAATAAAAACCCCCAATATTTATAGTGGTCCATATCCTAAACATCTTATTTTTATCCTCTACCTTACATACTATAAAATAAGGATAGTACCAACTAAGAACCTCACTTTTAAAGGTGTGAGAACCTTGTTAAAGACACTACCTTTTATAACAACCCAAAGTCATAACCAGGTCTTTAATTGGACACTCAGCCTAGTCTGTTTACCTATATTTTGATTAGCAGTCAAAACACATGCTTACTTTTTTGGTGGTGGAATAACAAGATGATGCCAGGCATGGTTTTTATTTGTAAAACAATAAACCAGACTTGAATAAATACAAAAAATAGAATAATTAATATATGAATAAAAAATATAATGAAATTACAAGATCATCAAAAATGAGAAAGATGTTAAATATTGATGATCTTGCATCATTTTAAAGAAACAATATCGAATGTTGAAGTTCCTCTATGATCATAACTAGAGTATAGAAGTCGTAGAAGAATGAGATAATTTTTAATTTCTATCAAAGTTGTATCACAAAAGAATCTCTAAAATTATCTTCATTGTACCTTTTTTATGCCTTAAATATTTATCTCTAATTATTAAGACACATATCAATAAGATCATTTCTCTGTCCAATAACTTCATGAAGCTTTTTTGTTATAGAAATAAAATACCTTTATTTTTAACTTCATTTGTTTTAGCCATGATGAGTGACAAATAATGGTTGTCCTTTATATTTAATTATAAAATATTAATATAAAAAATTTAGAATAATAATTATAAAATCTTTATATAATTCATATTTAACAGTATAGAATAAATTATATAATATAATCTTCTAAATTAATGACCAAATAAATTTTTTTAAGATAAAAGGACATAATATATATAAAATGTATGTCTATATGTATAAAAAACATATATTACAATTATTTTTTATATGACATAAAATTATATTTCTACTAAAATATACTAAATCATTTTAAAAATATTTTATTTTAATAACAACACATAAAATAATAATTATGAGTTTATAAAATTTATTTTGAAGTATTGGTGAATTAAAATAGTTTGTATGTTTATTGATCCAGTTAAAATTGGTGTAGATAAACCATTGAAATAGAGAGCGATAGCTTGATTTTTGTACCAAAGAAATAGATAGTGGTAGATTGATAATGCTAGTAATGAAACATAAAGAGGTGTATTTATTATATTACTAGTGGATAAATTATCTTCCATTTCACTAAAACATAGAAGATTTTCAATTTCTCATGGAAGCATGAAATGATTAGGACCAATAAGAATAAGGCCATTCAATTTCATTGTGAAACCAAGATCTTTTGGTGAAGCAAGAAGAACACGATACCATTGGTAAAATGATATACTAGTGATGATGATCTTCCAATGGATGTACAATTGTGTAAGATGATTGAATGGTTTATATCCAATGGTGGAAGATGATCTACCATTGGATTTTCATTGATGGATAATGATCTACTAGTTAAGACCAATGGTGGTAGATTATCTACAGGTGAAGACCAAAAATACATTAAAAAATAAAGACATGTAATAAAAAATTATGAGTTTTATTTTTTATGAATAACTATAGAATAAATAACTATCTTTAGAAGATAAAAAAATATCTACTGGTGGAGTATAATATACTAGAAGAGTTTTGTCTACTGTTTGATGTCCAGTGGTAAAAAAATAAAAAAACAAGATTATTTTACTATCATTGTCAAATAATCCACCATTGAGAAATTGTGCCCCATTGTGTGGTAAATAATAAACTACTAGTGAACTACAAAAATATGTTCTTTGAAGCTTTAAGAAATAAACATTGGGTTGAAATATATCTAGAGGAAATCATGGGTCAAATGTTAAATAAAAAATTTACTGATGGATAAAATAATATATCATCAAACAAAGTAGGAAGTACAATGATTAAGTACTGCCATATAGACACAAGGAGTTCCACCTCTACCTAGATAGGGATCCACGTCGTCATTGAATTCTATGAAAATAGTCATGGAAATAAATACACGCACACCAAAACACTCTACTAAAGCTAAAGGAAGAATACATTTAAAAAATGAAAAATATAAGTGTGGGGGAAATGAACAAGGCTCGGGAGTTCAAAATCATTAACTGATAGTGTAGAAAAGATCAGATCTGATAGTGGATCTCATTGATGTAATTTTTAAATCTGATGAACAGTGTCTCATGGATAGAATCCGGCATCGATTTCATAATGCAATGAAGATTTGGTTTGACATAAAACCTATGGATACCCACAAATCATGGTGGATACTAAGTATTTTCACCAGTAACACTATCACACAGAAAGGCTTCAGCCTAAGAGGATCACTAAGCCCAACCCATATGCCTTTTGGGTGCGCTGTATGGCCATTATACATGGTCCCACACATATTAGGCATGCATTATGCACGACCAAGCTATCCTTTACATCTATGTGGGAATATAAATGAATTCCTTTTTATAGGGTCAACCACTTGTGTCTACTTGGTGTAGTCAAGGGCTATACATAGTGGCTCACTTAGGATAGCCCAAATTTTATAGATAAATAAAATAATCAAATGAATAATATGTAAAATTAGAAAAATTAATAATCATTATAAAATTTATATCATTTAAATATTTTCTTAACCATCAATCATTTAAAATTTTAAAAGTAACATATGTAAATATAATATGATTTTTTTTATAAAAATATTTAATTTTAATTAAATGTAATAGTAGAGTAATTTATCAAGAAAAAAAAAGAAAACTATTATAGTACTAAAAAACACTTTCAAATACTAACGCGTAAGTGTGGACTATAAATTCAATTTAGTGATGTGTTTAAATTGTCATCATTGGATCACATATAGGGTTAAAATGATTAAAAAATTAAATATATAAGATATTAATGAAAGAATTTTGATTTTTAAAATATAATATCTTCTAGCTTTATACCATTCCAATCATTTTAAAATGAAAATCTTTACATGGGTACATATAGACTATTGTCTTCACAAAGATATGTACATCATTTTTTAAAAACCACCACTCATGGTTGTTCATGAAATGGATTTAATAAAGTTGTTTTATTTTTATAACATTATAATGGTTCTTTAAATGAAATATTTTATTTTATTTCCTCATTTTCCATCCAACTAAAAGTAAAAACATCGATCCTGTGTACCAATGCACTATTACCTCATAATTCAATGTGTTTTTGTGTAACTACTTTTCAGAAAAAAAAAACTCTAAAATTTTATTTTATTTATAAAAATAAAAATTCTGTCATTTAATAGCCCATGATTTTATGGTTTTCCTCTTTTAAAATTTAATATCATTGATAGTTTTTTTTCATGAAACACATAGTTTAAAACTTTAATATACTATTATGTTTGACCATTAGAATAGTACTGTGACCATTAGAAATAGTGATATGACCAATAGAGTAATAACTTCACTTATGAAAGTGTTAATAAAATTTATGTATCTTATAAATGAAAATATTTTTTATTTTTATAATGGAATATGTAAATTAATGTTTTAAAAATTATAAATTAAGTTTTGGTGTTTTTGTGAAACAATAATGATAACAATATTATAATTAATATATTGATTTAAATGATAATATAATTTCATTAAATAGAATCATAAATTAATATTTTATTTTCATATGATTATATAATGATTTTATGAGACCTTAATTAATTTTCAATGTATCATAAAACCAGATATAATTTAAAAATCGCTATTTTTTTAATAAATGTTGACTTTAAAAAAAAAGATAAATTTCACATATTTGGAAAATTATTTTCCTAAAATTGAGATAATTTTTTAATTATACAAATTGAAAAATGATTATGTTAAATTTTTGGTATTTTTCTAAAATAGTTGAATTTTTGGGAATAGTGAAATACAATAAATTTTTGTATTTTATATTTGAGCCAAATACTTGAATTATTGATTCATTTCTGATATATGGATGAGTTAAGCACCCATTATTTAAAAATCTCTAGAATTATTTAATTTATTTACTGATTTAATCATCTCTAATTCTTGTCTTGATCCAAAATAGTAAACTATTGAATAAAATAATCAAAAAACCCCTCTCATCCACTATAAATACCACCCTTCACCACCAATTTTCCTCAAAACAATTAAGTCATTAATCTTCACCGATTTATGTCTAATACTATTCCCAATACTATTCCCCACATAAAGTAGTTTTTTTTCTCATCATAATACCAAAAAAAACTTCCCTAAGAAGGTTATCAAGGTGAAGAATCCTAGAGATAAAATCATCCTTTTCATTCTTTATTTCTTTTAAATTTCATTTCTTTTAATATACTCTCCTAAACTCCTCTGTCAAAATATTCATGATAAATCTACTATATTATATATAATATAATTTTATTACGTCAATTGAAAATCTTCAATCAAGCTGATTCCCCTCTTCCTTTTATAATAAAAATTAAGACATTATTTTTTAGGTGCTGATTTATGGCCTTCGTGGACGAAGAGTTCTCATTCTTTATTTCTACCTTCATGGAAGGTAAAAACCCATATTTATGGTCAAACAAGATTATAATATATTTATTTCATCTTATTTAATGTTATGTAACTAGAATTTATATATTATATTATTTAATGATACCAAACTTGTTTGTAATGATCAACCACCACCCCCTCCCACCAAATAATCTAAATTATTATCACTAATGTCATATATAATGATTCATGATCACCCCAAATAGACAAATGGTATTTATAAAATTTTAATATTATATATTTTAATTAATAACACATAATTTAAATTTTGTATAACCATTATCATTTTACAAGACCATTCCTATATAAATATACAGGTGAACCAAACATGAAATCCAAGGAAACAATTTCTCTAAAATGATGAAATTTAATATTTTTACTCATCAAATAGGCCATATTTTAAAATAATAAAATTATAATAAATCAAAAACATCTTAAAGTGGTTATTAATTAAATTATTAATGGATATAATTTCATTATCTAGGATGTTAAGTTCATGTGTATAACGCTTTCATACATAAGGTAAGGGTTTCTTCCTGAACCCCCATTTTCCTTCAGGATATGATTTCTCTCCCTTTACCCCAATGTAATTATTAATTAATTTTTTATATTTTTTTATATTTTTTTATTTGTCTCAAACTCAAGTATCCATATCATTTCATATTTTGTTAATGGTAAAATACATGTTTCACAAGGTTCCCTTTTTCATTCCCCATTATAAGAAAGCCCGATTAAGGGGTACATCCCAATTTCTTACCCATTTTCAAGTGAACTCGAAATTCTATTTTTAGTCACCAATATTTTTATGAAATGGTTTTTTTATCTTGAAAAATTAACTTATCCCTTTTTATATTTTATATAAACAATTAATCCTTTTTCCATAATAAATACTCTTTTATGTTTTCCCATAAACCGTACTAAAGTGGACTATTTCAAAAGATTCTTAAAAACACATTTTTACATGTTTACACTTCAGTTTAGCATCATATAATATTCATTAATTTTTATTCTCTAGGATATACATGTTACAATCTTATTTTATTTCAAATAAAATTGATTTTTAAAAAATAACTCATCTTTAGTAAAAAAAGGATTAATCTCATGAACTCTTAGATGATTTTATTAGAGTATTTTATTCAATTTAAAGACCCAATTTTGAGACATATTCTTAATGGTGATTGATCATTTATGATATAATGAAACATAATTTATTAAATGATTTATGGTATGTTTGATTATGGATGTGGTATCATGATACCATTCACCATGTTACATTGAATGGCTAGAGACTAGGTTTACTGATTAGGGATAGTTATTTACATTTTATATGATAGTTTTAATATTAATTTATATTCTGATTATGTTTCACCCTATTCATATGAAGAATTTTTTAGACTTTGTATGTGATGGGTGGGGCCTTCTATATCCTCTTGATGGATCAGAAGGTCTCACGAGCCAACCTAGATCAGGTTTTTACACATTCATGTATGGTGTCTTGGTTGAAGTGTTGAAGGTATGTTTACGATGATCAAAATTATTCATTCCCTAATTATTATATTATTTGTTAATAATCCATGTGATTAATTGACTAGTATAATATCCATGGTTATGTTTCATTCTCATTTGATTATTTTTATGGCTTGTTTTAATACTCTTTTATTCCTTCAATATTATGCTCAATATTATGTTTTAATGGCATGTGTTTTTTCTTAATCACCTTGAATTATTGTTCTTGTTTATTTATGTCAGATTCCATTGTATTTCTTACAATTAAGGATAATCTAAACTCACTCCATACTTATTTTTTATTTTTCCCTAGTATTTGGTGATATGTATTATGAACGGCTTACAGGGATAATATAGAAGTGTATGGGTATTGCCAATGGATTTTATGTATTTTTTTCCTTTCAAGATGTAACAAAAATCTTATGTATGTATCTTGTATTCTAAATATAATAAACTATTCAGTCCTATGGAATTTCATTGCTTGTTTATAGTACCTGTGTAATTATTTAAGGCACTGGTTCTAGGATACTAGGGTATAGGTCCTTACAGTTAGTATCAGAGCATGTTTATTTGAAACCATAGAAACTAGATTTAAAAAAAAGTGACTGGGGAATATAAGCCTAAGACATTCTTTGAGGATAAGCATATGGGAACATCTTATAATTTGGGTAAGTTATAGATTTTGTGGTTCTTCCTGAAAATAAATCTTTCTCAGGATACTGCAAGTGGATTGGTTTTGGCATAGATGTACCAAGGGGTAACATATTTGAAAAGGTGTGTATGGCCTAACTCAGCATAACCGGGTACACAATTATAGGCCTTACTATGCACTTAGTTTTACACTCTTTGGGTATATTCTAAGGATAATTCACATTTTTCATACAACCCATTATAAAGGTTTTATAAGAAGATATGTCCCCAATGAAACCATGTTTTTTATTATTATATCAGCTATGAATAAATTTCAAATTTATGTTAGGTGTTTTTCTAATTCGATATTATGAATTATGATTCATAACCAAATTTAGTGAATTCCATTTTTTATAAATTTTTCCTAGTATAAGGAATGGAAACCACTTCAATGCACATATTTCAGGTACGTAATTCCCTCTCATGAATGATAATGGGGTTGCATCTTGATCTAAAATTGTTTTTGAGAATATTATTACTATACAGGGATAGATGACTCAAGGTATGAACAATAATGTTACAAATATGAAGCATCTCGGTCAATAATATGTAGTAAAAATGTTAGGCCGCTTCATGAGAAAATAACCTCCATTATTCTATGAGACTACAAATCCATTTGTAGCTGAGGAATGGATATGTTACTTAGAGAAGATATTTCACACATAGGGATGTAAAAAATAGGGATAGTTGTCATGTATTTTTTTCATCTATTAAGAGATTTATATCAAGTATCATAATTATTTTAAAACGCAAAGGAAGAGGAAGAAATTGAAAATATGGAATAAAAGTATTTTAATGAAATTTTTATAGAAAAATATTTCCCCCATGAATAATGAGAGGATATGGAGAGACAATTATTGAATCTAGAGAAAAATCAGGACAAAAATATTGATAAGTATTAATTTGAGTTTACAAGGTTATCATGGCATGATGTGGACTATATAAGAAATCCAAAGAGAAAAATTGATCAATGCTTCGATGGGTTAAAACCATTCCTTTTAAGAGAATTTTTCTCCCAAAAATTCTTATCATATGAAGATATAGTAACATGTCTTATCATGACATAGAATGAATTTGATGGGTATTTTGACTTTATATAAAGGAAAGAGAATAATCTGAACACTCTAGATAATGAAATAAGTAAAAGGGGAGGAAGTGAAGAGTCGAATTTCAATCCTGTAATAATTGAGGAAAAAAAATCATTGAACATGGCTATTAGTGATTGGAATTTGTTACAAGTGTGGATAAAAAGTCCACCAAGCCCATGATTTCAAGGGAATGAAAGAAGTTACCAATGTTCTATAATAAACTTTTAATGATATGGTACATTATACAAATGATTGTCCTAATAATTGAGGAAAATTCCTCAGAAAAGAAGTAAGGAGAAAGTCCAGTCTTATTTGATCCCAACTAGTGAGGGTAAAGATCTTAATGATGTTGTGTAAGGTACTTTAATCATTTCCTCAAACATAATCAATGATTTATTTAGTTATGGTTCAACAGATAATTTTATATCTTCCAAGTTTTCCAAGAATATGAGACTTTCCCTTTTGATTTAATAATGGAGCTTTCAGTCAAAACTATTAAGGGAAGTCTCATTACAACAAATATGTGTTGTTAATTCCCCTTTATGACACATAAAAGTGGATTAGTTTCTAACTTTTGTATGGGATTACATTCATAATATTATTCTAAATTATATTGAAAAAAGAATTAAATTATTATTTGTGATGAAGATGTATAATCCCTTATATATGGATTAGAATCCTCATCATCTAATTATTTTCTAGATCCACCCACAATAAATCTACAATAGGAAATTATTGCAAAGGAATACTAAACTTCATCTATATGTGAGGAAAGAAATATTCAAATTGACTATGTACCTATTTTATAGGAATACAAAGATTTATTTCAAGAGGATTTACCTGGACATCCTCTATAGTGATAAGTTGAGTTGTCTATTGAATTAATCCCTAATGCATAGATAATATCAATGAAACTTTATAGAGTGGTAGTTATGGAATTAGAGGAGATAAAGATTCTACCAGAGTAGTTTATTAGTAAGGTGTTTATTTACCCTATGGGGTTCTCTATGGGGAACCCTTATTCCTTTTGTTAAAAATAGTGGTGGATTTATGAGGCAATGCATTGAATACAAGGTGATAAATTCTATTACAATAATGAAAAGGTATTCACTTCCTCACATTGATGACTTATTCGATTATCTTCATGGTGCTCAATGTATTCCAAGAATTGGCCTTTGTTCTGAATATCATAAATTGTGTGTGAATAAGAAATATATTCTAAAGACTACGTTTCTAACCAGTTATGGACATTACGATTTTACAGTAATACCATTTGGACTGATAATTCACACTTTTTTTATTGATCTATTGAACAGAGTGTTCACAGATAATATTAATGATTTTTTGGTGGTATTTATGGATTATATAATGATATATTCTAAAATATATGAGTACTAGAAAAACCACTTGATGATTTTTAGAGATACTATATGAAGAAAAGAGTTATATGGGATTTTTAGATATTGTGAAATATTTCTTTAAACAATTTCTTTTCATTTTCATGTTGTCTCTAAGGATGGAATCGTAGTTGATCCTGTGAAGATAAAGATAGTTTAGGAATGAACTAAACCAATGAGCGTAACCGGGTTATGTTGTTTCACTGGATTATCAAGTTACTATCAACATTTCATTCATTATTTTTCCCAATTATCTAACAAGTTAATAAAGATTACTCATAAATGGGCTATTTTCCATTGGAATAAATAATGTGAAGAATGTTTTGAGTAATTTTATAGGATATTAGTGAATTCCCTGATCTTGACTCTACCATCGAAAACCTATATATATTTTTATTTATAGTGAGACATTAAATAAAGGATATGGTTGTGTGATTATGTATAATGATAGAGTTATTTCCTATACATTATGTAAGTTGAGAACTAGGGAATAGAATTATTCAACTCATGACCTAGAGTTATAATCCATAAAGTAGTTCAAATATGAGATCAGATATTTTGGAAGGAATATCTATGGTAGGGTGTTATATGATTTGGAATGAAAGGGAAACCGAGTCCCATTTATATTGGACATATTTACATCATGGAGATAATTGGATATTTAGCTTATCCTTTGGTTGTGCCACCTAGAATTTCAAAAGTACATAATTTGTTCAACATCTCTTTGTTAATGAAGTACATGCTAGACCCAACACATTTCCTCACTTTTGATCGAACTGAATTGAAACCAAATTTATCATACATTGAAGATTATACCAAGACTCTAGACACTATATAATGGTTGTTGGGGAATCAGAAAACTCAAATGGTAATTGTAATTTGGAAAAATCATCAAATTGAAGAGGTGATGTGGCAACCAGAGGAATTTATGATGAAGAAATACCAAAAAAATTTAATGACGTTACATTCTAGAAAATTCTTGGAAAAAAATTATTTGATGTATGGGAGAATGTAACACCCCTAATTTTATTTTATTCCTCTTTCTAAATGTAATATCTTTAATAGTTTCTGCTTCATGAAACAATGAGTTCAAAACAATATTTTACTATTTTTGTAAGACTGTTGGAATAGTAATGTTACCATCAAAAATAATAATATGAACAATAACATATTTAATTCACTGATTAAATTACACAAAAAATTATTGTATCTTATAAATGAAAATATGATATATATTTATATAATATAATAACAAAATAAAATTATTTAAAATGAAAAATTAGGTGTTGGTATTTTTTGAAACATAAATGTTTATTAACAATTTTATTAATTTTATAATGATTGAAAAAATATATATTTTCCTAAAATAGATTCATAAATTAATATATTTTTTCTTATTATTATAATATTTTTTTATACAACCATTATTAATTTTTCAATTATTCATCTAACTATTTATGATTTTAAAATTGGTATTTTTTGATAAATAATTATTTTAATTAAAAATGAAATGGCTTATATTATAAAAATTATTTTACTAAAATGGTTTCCACTTTTTAATTCTAACCATTGCAAAAAAAATTGTTTAATTTTTTGGTTTTTTATGAAAAGGTTTATTTTCTTGGTGAATAGTGAAATATTGAAAAATTTTGTATTTAATATTTGATGCAAATACATGAATTATTTAGTCCAAGATGATGTATGTATGAGGTAAGCAACCATTTGTTAGAACTCACTTGAATTAGTTATTTTATTTAATCATGAAATAATAATTATTTCTTTTCTTGAGCCAAAATAATAAAAGAATGAATAAAATAATCAAAAAACACCCCTCTCCACCTCCATAAATACCACTCTTCACCACCTCTTCTCCTCACAAATAAAAATCAGTGAATATTTTCCAATTTCTTGAAAATAATCTTCCCAAGCCTCCTCCACACATTTATGATATTCTGGTTTCAAATAAAGACCAAAACCAATTTACCAAAGAAGGTTTTCAAGGGGAAGAAATCAAGAGTTAAAATCCTCTTTTTCTTTCTTTATTTCCCTTTCACTTTATTTTATTTTAGTATAATCTATGAAACTCCTATATACAAACATGAATGATAACTATGATATCATATATATAGTATAATTTTATTATTTCAATATAAAATAAATAATCATGTCTCTTCCCCTCTTCTTTTTATTCTAAAAATGAAAACATTATCTATTAGGTGTCGATTTACCACTTTCACGGATGATGTGTTTTTGTTTGTCAATTAAGCCTTCAAGGCTTGTCATAAAACCATTTTTATGGTAAAAATAGATCATAATATATGTGTTATATTTTATTTAATGTTATAGAGTTACTATATATATAATATTAATAATTGAGACAAAATGAGTTTGTGATGATCAGAAAACCACCAAAATAATCTAAATGATAAACACTAATGTCTTATATAATGATTAAACCTTGCCAAAAAATAAAAAAATAACATACATAACAATTTAATATTATTTATGTTCACTAATAAAATATAATTTCAATTCATTATAGCTATTCCAATTTTATATGATCTTTCGTACATTTATAAATGTGAACCGAACATGAAATCCATGAAAACAAACACACCAAAACTATGAAATTTAATCTTGAAACTCATAAAAATGACAAAAATGAACATAATAAAATTATATTAAATAAAATAAATTTTTAAGAATTTATTAATTAAATTATAAAATAATATAATTTCCTTATCCAATATGTTAAGTAAAACTGAAGAACACTTTCAGACATATGGTGAGGGTTTCTTCCCAAACTCCTGCTTTCAATCAGGATATGATTTATATCTCTTAACCCCAAATTAATTATTCATTATTTCTTTTTTACATATTATAAATTATTTTTATATGTTCCATACTCATGTATCAATATCATTTCATCTTTATTTTGTGAGGAAATACTTGTTTTACATGGTTCCCTTTTTAATTCCTCCAGATAAGCAAGCCCCGTTAATGGTACTTCCCAATTTATTACTTATTTTCAAGTAAACTTCATATTATGTTTTAATAAAAAAATTAAATAAAAAATTATTTCTTTAAAAATTATTTTATCTCTTTTCTATTTTTATGTAAACAAATAAGCATTTATGTACTTCAAAGACTCTTTTATGTTTTCTCTTAGACCCCACTGAAGTTTCCTATTTCTAATTATTATTATAAAATCTTTTTACATGGTTACACTTCATTGTAAATAATTAAACTGTAATTATCTATTCTTTTCGGGGTTATAAATGCTAAAACATGATTTTATGAAAAATAAAAATGATTTTTCCAAATGAGTTCTTCTTTTCTAATGGTGGATTTCCCTAAAAAATTCATCAATAATTTTATTAGAGTATTATCATTTATTTCAACACCCTTTTTTGAATCATATGATTAATTGGGATTTATATTTTATGATATCCACATCAATAATTTATTAAATGGTTTATGCTTAGTTGGAATATGGATGTTCTATCTTGATAGCATTACCATGTTACTCAGAATGGTTAGTGATTATGTTTAATTATGGGAGAATGTTATTTAAATTTCATATGATATATTTAATATAAATGTATATGTATATTATTCTTCAACCCTTTTATATGAGGAATTAATTATACTTAGTAAGTGATGGTAAGGGCATGTTATATCCCCTAGAGGCATTGGTAGGTCTTTTGAGACAACCTAAATTGGGATTTTACCCATTCATGTGTGGTATCTTGGATGAAGCCTTGATGGTATGTTTATGATGTCCAACATTATGGATTCCCTCATTGTGATTTTAGTAATCAATAATCCCTGAGATTATTCTACTAGTAGAATAACCATGGTTAAGATTCATTATTTTATTATTAATTATATTACATGATTTAATCATCTTTCCTTCCTATCATATAATTCTAAACATTATGTTTTAATGGAATTTGATTTTAGTTAATCATTTTCCCTTTTTTGGGGATTATTTATTTTAGTTTTTGGTATATTTATTACCCTTAATGATCATCTGAGATCACCCCTTAATTATGTTTTATATTTCCCTATGAAGAGAAGATATATATTATGAAGGACTTGTAGGGTTATTATTGGATTTTATGGGTGTTCCCAATGTATTTTCTATATTGTTTTCATTTCAAGTTGTATTTTAAACATATGTGTGTATCTATGTTTATAAATCTATTAAACTATTCAAACAATTAGGATTTTATCTCTAGTTTATAGTAAAAATATAATTATGTAAGGAACCTGCTCTAAACAACTAGTTTCTGGTTCTTTCGATGTTATGATTATTATACTATATATGATGTCATAATAACCCATTTGGCTAAGATCAACCTACCATTGTAATTTTTCTATTATGAACTAATCAACCTCCAAACACCTGATGTGTA
Organism: Viscum album; assembly: GCA_963277665.1. Classification (NCBI taxonomy): domain Eukaryota; kingdom Viridiplantae; phylum Streptophyta; class Magnoliopsida; order Santalales; family Viscaceae; genus Viscum; species Viscum album. Next base: position 1,440,953,009 of record OY728151.1, on the reverse strand, counting down.
CTTAAATGAAGTGGTAATTAAATATATAATGGGAATAAATAGTTCAATGATAAATTAATAAAATATAAAAGGTTATTCAAGAAGTAAATATTTAATACAACTTTATTATACATGAGTTAAAGGATATAAATAGAAATTCTTGTCCCAAGGTAATGGGTTTATTAACTCAATTTCCTTTCATTGGGTTATATATAAATATTTATTAAATTAAGACATGATTGTATGTGAAATTACATATGATTAGATTTTATTTTATTTTCACTTTATTTATTTTATTTTAACATTATTATATTGAATCACATCAACAATTATTTATCACTTCTATGATACAATCGTTCTAAGAAATTTTCATCTGAATATGGTCTCTTTTATATGAATCTTATATTACAAACCAACATTATTTTAAAAGTTTATATGATATCTATTAATATATTATATATTTAATGACTCTTTGATATTGATGTTTTAATTTCTTTTGATGCTCTCTCTTTCATGAGATAGTGATCAAATGTCATAAAAGTTGTTATGGTTTTTTTCTCTAAATTTCATTTCCTTGAGACATAATTCATATCATACACTATGTTTTCTTTTATATTGTGTAATTACTAGACCATGAACATGTTTTAATAAGATACTTAATATAAATAATAGGTTTTACATTATCATTTTAATTTCCTTCATTCAATGTATTTTTTATTCAATCATTACCCATGTTTTAAGGGTTTCTCATCTCAGACTTCCTTCTTGGATACATGTTTTGATTTACGCACCTATATTAAACTATAAAGTATATATAACTACTCAATAAATAAAAAATCCTCAATAATTTTATACTCATCAAATTTTATTTCCCTTTATATGTTCATTCCATGAATGGTTTTTTTAAATTACTATAAATAGATTCTCATTAAAATCATTTCATTAATGGTTCTAAAAACTTTTATCTAAACTATTACTCTATATTATCTATCTTATTTAAATAATTTTATTGTGTAAACATTAATGATTTATTAATTTTATTTTTCACAATCATTTACCTTATTTTAAAATTATTTAATTGAAAATATGTTAAATATTTGTACATGGATAACTTTTGACTCTCTTTAAAAAATTTAAAAGAATGTTTATTTATAATATTTATGAAATGAATGGATTTTAATTCCATAATAACTATCATTTTAATTGAAGCTTCATTTAAAATTTTACATTATTATTTTGAAAGAATTTTTTTTGTATATATTAAATTTTAAGAGTATGTTTTTGAAAATAAAAAATTTCTCTCATCTTTATTTGATAACAGAAATTGTTTTACTTATGGGTTCAAAATAGTTTTTCAAGATAATTTTGATATAAAGGAAAAAAATTTAAAAAATTTGTTCATGATATGGTACTTTATAATTATTGAAGATGGTTGGTGTTCTGGATATAGCTCCTGATAATGGATTAGTCTAAAATAAAATATATTATGGGTGATCCCAATATACATATTAAATGCCTTAGGTAATGTTCAAAGTATTTAAAATAAATAAATAGGGAATTACCGATGTACTTTTATCCTTTGGATTTAACTATTATACAGTTAACTAAAACATGATTTATCATTGGTGATAAATATAATGTTCATAGATACTGACACGTTTTTTCTATGCATTCTATGAATTTTTAGTTTTTCCATTGATCAAAATTTATATCGCATTGATCGTGATTGACAATTATTATTACGATTCACTTCTTTAATATTTATTAAATTTAACATATTTAATTACACTAGTTTTTGTGAGTTTTAATTCACATATTTAATGTTCATGCACTTTAAATAATTTCTCATACCCTTTCGTTTATCATTTACTCAATGAATAGATTCAACTTTTAATGGTTGTGTTTACACATAGTAATTTTTTGAGATCACCCATATTATGTTTTATTTTCATTGGGTTATAATGAAATAGTTGAAATAACATATTCTTAGAAGGGTTTTATCTGGTAGATGATGAAATGTTAATGTGTGATACAAAAATTTGGGTATAATGGGAAAACATATTACATAAAATCATGGTTAATGTTATATAATATTTTATCCAAAATCTAATGAACTATAAACCCATAATTTCCTTGGTTATATAAGTGATCCAATATTTTAATTTAATTTTTTACTTTTTGGATGGCTAAAATTGGGTCATGTTTTTCAATATCAACACTAGAATTTTAAATATTATGTTTTAAGCACAGGATCTAGGAGTGTCGGTTTGGGGATATAATTATTGTTATCTGAGTGGGGCTTAGATAAATTTTGAGATAATGATATTTTCATGTGAGATTATCTTAAGAGATACAGATACAATCATGGATTTACATGTTAATGGTTTAGTGTAATTTCAAATGCATAGACACCGCTTTTATCGATTGAACGGATTGGATTTTATGGTGATTATTATTATTTCGGAGAACTTTTATTAGGATTAGGTATATGTAACCCTTATCTTTAATATGAAGGATTATTTTAAGATAATGTACTTACACTTTTGGGATGTATGATTAAATTTATGTGACAACCTTTGAGATTAAAACATTTTTTAAGATTGGTCATATTGAGATTAATTGGGATATAGAGTTATTTATTTATAAAATGATCTAAGTTGAGAATTTGGTGTTATTATTGAAACATAAGATTTAAATATAATATTTCATTATATGAATTTTTATTCATTCTAGTTATTATCTTATCACGTGATAACCATTTAGGATTTAGTAAAGATGAGAAGTATATATTTTAAACCATCCATATAACTCATGGTCAATCAAAAGATCATTATAGTACATCATGAATTATATATTCATGCTCATAATTTTTAATAAAATATTAAATAATGGTAGAAACAATTGAAAAATGAAACCAAAGAATAAAATTTTGTTTTTTATTTGAAGTAAATATAATAATTATATTTCCTTAGGATCATGGTCTAGATGGTAAATTAATTCCTCAACTCTTGGAAAATGATATTACAATAAAAAAATATCATTTTACCTTCATTTATAATGAATTTATGTTCTTATTAATCCCTTATTGATTTATGTTTTTTTGGTCATTGACTTTCTAATTATCATTCAATTTCAGTTAATTGATGTTTTCTATCACTTCACATCATTATTTGGATATTATATTAGACCCCCATATCAATATTTTCACATCCAGATAATATTAAACTATTTTGAAACCTAATTTTTTGTTATTATATATTACCTTCATATTTATATTTCCGTCATATAAAAAAATCAATATCCCTTTTTACGAAGTGGGTTTTCAATAAAGGTATTTAAAAATATTAAACCCTTCATTTTGGAGATAAAAATAAAATTTTGAGGAAATAATTTATTAAATAGGTGTATAATGTGACACCTCAATATATTGATATCTATTTATCTATAAAATGAATATTATATTTGATATAATTTTATATATGCAACATCAAACTAATATTAACCCTGATACATTTATTGAAATAAAATATGACATTTAAAGATAAACACTAATACATTAAGAGGATGCAATATGAATCAACATGAAGAAAATTAATAGTGGATTAAATGCACATACAGATAAAAACCCAAAAAAAATATTTAACCACCTAGTTATCCATGATGTTTGTGACCCCAAATACAACTATAGAAACAACACAATGAATTAGGAATACGATAGACATCCTGATATAGAAGTAAATAAATAATTTTTAGTGAAGTATGTTGGGTTATATATAAGAATGTAATATAAAATTTGGAAAATAATTCAATGCATATATATAATTGATATATATATATATAGGTTAGGTATATTTTAATTCTGTTGGTTATAAATGAAGATAAAATCTTTTGAAAGTAAAATAAATATATTTCATTAAATTATGTTTACTTGTGTAATGAATTTTTACATTAATAGATTAAATTTACCATTACTAATAAATGATTCTAATGAAAGAATTATTTTATAAATTCAAAATAGTGAATTAATATTCACTTAATTATGGTTATTAGGAATATAATATGAATATATTCATTTTATGCATCAAAAATATATTTTCATCATAAATGGTTTAATCTATTTTTGTTAGAGAATACTATTATTAATTTATAAAACTTTTAAAAATATATTTTTAAAAAATGTTCTAATTTTTTAAATAAAAATCTTTAATTTATCTTAGGATTAAATTTTTATATTTTTCTGAAATGATTTATGTTTTAGAGTATGGTGAAAATACCGACTTTTTAAAAAACATTGTTTCCATTATAGTATTTACAATGTCTCATATTGATTTTTATCTGATTTTGAAATTTTATTAATTAATTTTCATTAAACATAATCCAAATTATTTCATTCAAATATTCGTTATTCATTATTCTTATAGAAAAACATTTTTACGCTTCAAAATGCATTTCTCTTGAAAACTGTTATCCATCACATTTTGCAGTTTCATTTTAAAATGATTTTTTCCCAATTATAGGGATTGAATTTGATAAAATGGATTCAATATTTGGAATCATAATTTTAAAATTTTGTAAATATTTTAACATTATTTTTTTCAATCTGAATAGTGACCTTGGTATAAAAAACTTCCACAATATGTGTTAAAATGGGTAAAAGGTGTTAAAACTAATATGATTAGGGTTTAAATGATCTAAATGTTATATTAATAATATTTTGTAGTCATATATTATCCCTATATCATCTATTATTCTAATTTGACTCATTTTTATGCATTTTTCATTAGTAAAAAATAAATATATTTTAATCTTTTGAAATTTCCAATGTGTGTACTCTCCACCACATGTAAAAGGGAACCCCCTATCCTCTCTTATCCACACTTCAATAACCTTTAAAATCAGAAAAAAAAAACTTCCCAAATACCACTATAACATCCCTAAAAAATTTATAAATTTACTTTTTTGATCATAACACCATCCTAAGAAGGTTATTGTTATAAACCTAAAGAGGTTTTCAGAAAAAGATGTATAGTTCTTAACTGAGTCATTTTATTTTATTTCTAACTTTACTTCCTTTAATCCACTCTTAACCATTTCGATAGAATAACACAATTATATAACATATAATAATATATTATTATGGTTATTATATAACCATTTTTCATCTCTTTTTACATATTATGATAAATGAAAACATTACACATCGGTATGTGTGGACTACCACCACCATTAAGCTATATGTTTTTTTTTTCTTAACCAGATCATATAACAGTTTAAAATTATGAAAAAATGAATATATATGATATTCATGACATTATTATCACTAAAAAAATATAATATATCACCTATATTTATAGAACTTCAATTGATAAAAATTGAATCATCGCACATTCCTAGGTCAAGACTACTATCTTTATGTAGCAATGTACTTTCTTTTTCCAAAGTGTTCTATGATTAATGGTAATGATATTGGATTTAATAAAGTTAATTGACTTTTATAAAATCATAATGAGTATTAAAAGATATTATTTTATTTTATTTCTTTATTTTCTATTCAATTAAAATTAAAAGAATCACCCTTATGATTGTGCAAACTACCTCCTTGGGTGAATATGTATTTTTTAAATAAATAATTTTCATGGATGACTCTAAAATTGATACTAATATTTAAATATGATAATTATTTTATGATTACTATTTTTTAGATGGTTTAAAAATGAATCATTTAACAAATATCAACCTACCAAATTCATTTTACAATTATCAACCCAACATCCTTAAAACAGCCAACATAAACATTACTAACTAAGTAATAAAATATGTTATTTAAGTTACTGAAACAAAATGGTATAATTATTAATTAAGAAACCTAGAAATTTTTATTAAGTAATGAAATAATTATGATAATTCAAGTCCCCGTATCTATGTGAATGACTAAGAGGGGGAGGGGGGAATCAGTTGTCCATTTAAATATTTTTACAAATTGATTATTTTCAATGAAACCTTTGTGGCTAGTTAAATCCTAGATCCACTCTTCTTGTGTATCTCATGATAACATTGAATGATGTTGTAAATATTAAGGCCATTAACACAAGGATTTACAAGGTTCGGTTCAAAGACCTGCTCCTTGCTATGTTTGTTATTTCCCCCAACACATATTCTCCATTATAATATTTTTATCGATTAAAATTGTCAATAAAGAGTCCCATTGTATCTCTCCTGAGTCCCATAGGAGGATATTTATACTACATCCCACATTGTTACCAAAGTCCACTATTCTACTTCAGAGTCCCATGGAAGACTTCTTCTCCTCCCGGAATCCTACATGGGTCTTCTTGCACTCAAGTCACACGAGTAGCTTCCTTCTTTAAGTTCTCTTTTGATTCACTGTATATGATCTTATTCTCTTCCCACATAGGATTGATGAATCACAATTTCCTATGTATCTCTTCAAAAATATTTAACAGCATTTGGTATGGTCTGTTGGCCTTGATCAATAATTCTGATCACTTATTTTGATAAGTCCTCATCTTAACAATTCTCGGGAAATTATTTATTCTTCTGATAAAGACCTAGACTCAATTATGTGTGTGCGGATGGTGTACACAACCTCTTCGAGAATTAAAGAATAATTCTAAATAATATCATCTCTATCTAACTTAGATTATCAAATACTGTCAACTTAGATAGAATATCTTCTTTAATTATATATGGCTTCAGTCTTACTATACATTCACTTCATGCATGGATCACATGGCATCAAAACTTCTTAGTTTTGGATATCTAAAAGGATTATCACAAATGAATGTGACTGGTCAGGATTTCAATCATATATGATATGTAGCTTGGTAACACTATTATTAAGTAAAATTATTTATTTAATGAGTGTGGCCCATCCATGCACTATCTTCTTTCTCAATATACACACAATCACATTCCTTTTTTTTATCTATTGAACACACGATTATTATTTTTATTTGGGTTCAATTTGTGTTATGTATGTGCATGTATTCCATTCTTGGTTCAACTCACTATTCCTTATTTATCTTATTCTCTTTCTATATCATTGAATGCTCATGGTTTGTGCGTATTTATGTTTTGTGTATGTTCTTCTTCAAACCTGAATGGTTGCAGTCCACGGTTTTGTTGTGTTCTTGTGCACCAAAATTGATAGAGTTATTTGTGCATGAACTGCCTATTTTCTTCTTAGATATGAGTGAATGTGTTCATTCATTGCTTCTTCCCTCATAGGTCTTCTTCATTGCACAACCATTCAAAGGCATTTGGATTCCTTATATCAAGCATATGAGTGCATCCCAACAGCTACTTCCCTTATATTGTAATCCCATTATGCTTTCTTTCATCAAACCGAATGGATTGAGTTATTATACATCACAAAAAGGGTGCAAGAGGATCTCCTTCACATAACAGAGGGTGATTCATGGTTCTATCTTCACAAAGGAACAACATGGGTTCATAGCACCGATTGTTTACCCCTGGGAATACCTCTAAGAAGGCATAAATATATTTCAATGAACCTATCACATGCTTGTGTTGTAACACCCTGAGATTTTATGAAAAATATTCTTTTAATTTCATTGATGTCCTCTATTATACACCACACCAAGTTTAGCTTGTACTATACACAACACTGTATTAGCTTGCAGTATACGCAACACTATTCTTGGATCGTGTTACACACAATTTCAAGTTCATTTTATAATAGTCATTCTAAGCAACATTGAGTGTGTTTATATATATATATATTAAATGTATAAATAAAATATGGTTGGATTCTATTATATGAAACAACGAAGGATTCTTGCACAAAACGGAACCCTGACTTGGCTTGCATTACACGCAATCGCGACCTTGCTCGAGAGCGTGTGTTGTACGCAATACCGAGTTTTACTAAACAATGATATATTATTATAATATTATTATGAACTAGCCATTATGAATAGTATTAACTAAATTTTTAATTTTATAACATTATTATTCATCTTATAAATTTTCTAAAACATTTTATGTGAACAAAATAAATTTTTCGGTTAAAATAAGTATTTTTAAAAAAATGCAGTTTTTCCGCCTTTTGATGGCGCACCCACTTTAAACCTAGTTTTTGAAAAGTTTATAATTTCAATTTAACAAAATAAAATTATTATTTGGAATAAGGATATAAAGTTTTACCTTGGATAAAATTTTCATGTTATTCTGATAACTTTCATATTTTAATGAATAGTAAAAATACGCTATATTTTAATTAAAAACAACTTTTTTCATCGTAATACTTTATGTGGTTAAATTATAATATTGAATGGTCTTAAAGTATAAATAGAATATATTTTTACCATTTAATATAATTTATGTCATTAGCATTTATTTTACTTTGAATTCTTAGGTTAAATCAATTCAATCTTTTTTAATGTTTTAAACAAAAACCCATTTTCTTTCGACAACGGGATTAATGTTAATTTAATTTCTGCAACTTCTGTGTATTGAATTTGGAAAAATAGATTCCATATTTCGAATTATTGGGTCCAAATTATATTAATAGGCTACTTTTTATTTTTGGGCATTATGAATAGTAACTACGGTAAATTTTATTTACCATAGTTAAAGGTAAATCAGATAATTAAGGGTAAATATAAGATTATAGAATTATCCTAACACCTACCAAAATCCTATTTGATGACTAAAAGTCGACCCATATCACTTAAGGGTCGGATTAGAATCATTTAATGGACTTTTGTCCATGAAAATTACTTAATTACTATTAAAACTAAAGAAAGTGACAACATGTCACTCTCTTAAATCATATAAGTATAATAATTTTAATTTAGTGATAAACATCATAAAAACTCGAACATTAATAGTCTCCAGAAATCTAATAAAATTATTTACATCATGATAATTTATTTAGAATTTTTAGGGATTAAATATTTGTCATTAATGGAGATACATTAATGATGCAGAAATTATTTATTAAGTGAAAAATCTGTAATATAGTTTTTATTGAAATAATAATACCCATTAAAAGGCCCAAAAACCGGACCAAAACTTATTTTTAGTGTATATATATACCATAATCATCCAATTACTTAATATATAACCGTTTGTAGTCTTATAAAAGTGATTATGACACTTATATTATTTTATTTTAAATTATTCCAAAGTTGTCACCTTCATAAATTAATAAATATAACAATTTAAATATTATTATTTTAAGATGATAAATTAGATTAAAAGAATTATTGTAAAAGTTAATATATTTATCTTCATCATAGGATTTTATTTTTAATTTTTATGCAACAAATAAGTATATTAAATAATTATACAAAAATGTTGTAGTAATTATTTTATTAAGAGATAAACCAAATAAATGGTTTTACAAATAATAAAATAAATATTATATGAACTATTTAATGTGCTGAACTAATTTTCTAGATACATATGACCTTTTATGATTATATTAATTCTTTTAGTTCGAACATATCTTCTGTATATATTTTATTTAAATTATAATAAATGAATAGTGTCAAAATTGACACTATTGTTATTTTATAAAAATAATATATTATAAAATTGTTTAAAAATCACAAATATATTTAAAAATTACAAATTTAAATTTATATGGTAGAAAATGTTATAAAGTATCCAATTATGGAAAATTCACAACAAATAATTAATTAAATGTTATTACCACAAATAAAATAAAATTGATTAAATTAGGATAAATCAAGTTGATAATGTTTAAAATAAATTCCTAACATGTCTAAATTTGATTGGTTGATGATATTACAACCCTATGTCATCTAATATTAGGATATGAGTCATTTTTTGAGGTTTTTAAGTGGGGTTATATGTACTATAAATTAATATTTTTAAGATTTCCAAAGGTGCCCATCTCCTCCCTTATAAAAGGGCACCTCCTCCCTCTCATCCTCACACCACATTGAGCCTTCAAGCTCAGACAAACCCTGACAAATTCTCTTCTCCACTTCCCTAGAAACATCCTAGAGGTCCTGGTCTTCTTCAAAGACCAATTTTAGTTCCCTAAGAGGAGGTCTCAAAAAGGTGCTTCAAAGAAGAGGTAATGTTCGTTACCAATTCTTTCACCTTTATTTCTTCTTCCAATTCTTATTATTAGGTTGTTTCATTATGAAGTAATAAAATCAGTATCACTCATACACTGATATGTTTATATAATTATTAAACAACCCTATTTGAGCATCTATCCATCCTACAGAAAACGAAATCACCGCGCGTGCGTACGTACGGAATACCATCTCCACGCCATAGTGTAATCTATTTTCCACCACCACCTTACATGGATGGGTATAATGTTGTAAATAATAACTATATATGATTATTGTAAAGTGATATTGATTCTGTAATATTATACATACACTCCAATAAAATTCCACGATCATGGGAGTGATATCATCGCTCGTGCGTATGTACGGAATACCGTCTCCACGATGCGATGAGATTCATTCTCAATGATTAACCATTCATAAATGATTATAAAGTATATATAATAAGTAATCATGAAATATATGACATAATAATGATACTGGATTTATGTATATATATATATATTTATGTCATCCAATTAATTCCATTCAATTCAATGAGGAAATGAAAACAACGTTCTTGCCTACGTACGGCCTACCGTCTCCATGAATGGTGCATTTCTTTCCATTTATCGATCTATTATATATATGTAGATTATGAATATATATTATATATAAATTATGTTTTATATTCTGTAATTAATTAATCCTGATCTATGTAATCATATGATTAATTACAAGTCAAAACACGGACGACAAATGAAACGATTTTACCCAAAACACTCTTTAACATGGAATTTACAAAAAAACGGGTAATATAAAGTCATAAGAGAACCATATATGATATCATAATAATGAATATGATCCTGTAATAAGTCAATGTCATTATTTAAATCATTATACATGAGGTTCGGATATGTAAGAAGCATATCGGACCTAAGGTAAGGGATAATTTTGCAAATCTCATTTTTAATCGAGATTGCTTATTCGTAAGTATTTACTGGGGGTTATTTCTATCATCCATGTCCATGTTTTATAAAAATGTATTCATGTATGTTTAAAGTCATTTTTACCCATTTTGACTTTTAACCCTTGGTATGGAAGGAATCTTCCTTTGATTTACCCTACAATGTACTTTTTTGACTTTTTTGACAAAAGTACGAGAAGTATGTTTTTTATCGTATACGGCATGAAAGGATTTTTACGGTTTTATAAAGCCTTATTTTCATGAAGCTTCCTCCAAAATATTTCATGAATATTTTCAACAAAATCCTTTTCTTTTAAAATTTGATGACATTTTGTGAAAAGAAAATGATTTTGAAGAAGAAAGGATATTTTCCTCAAGAATTCATTTCAAGTGTTTTATCAAAACCATTTTTCATCTAAGATGAAATAATTTCATATGTGTATGTTTCATGTATAATGCCTATATGATTTACATGGTTTCACTTTCCTTATTATGAAATGATATCCATTTATTTTATATGGATTATGTAATGATGGGATGATGTTTATGAAACCCATTTTATTTATTGGGTTATTATGAATGATGTATGTTTATTTTGTGGGACAAGTAAGAATGATTTCATTATTAGATGGGTGGGACCTATATCTCCCTCCAATGAATTGGGTAAAGATTTTATATCTCATGAGATAGACATGGCTAGAATGGTAAGTTAATCTGGTTCAGTGTTACAGGACTGAAACGAGGAGTGAACTCGATTCAGAATGGGACTTTGTCCACTAAGATGGTCTTGGCAGCAATGCCTTGGCTACTATGGAAATCATTACATGTGATTAATGTATTCCACAATTACATGTTTTATTCCCTTGCAATTTTATCATGATTGATGTTCCCTTACGATATATTCCTTACGTACTTCCAAGATTCATGTCTTTGCTCAAGATATTGATGTTTAGATTTTATGTTCACGTTTTTTGCATTCAAATGATTATGGATTGTTTCATGTTCTCCATGTTTACCCTTACTGGGCATTTGAGCTCACCCCTTTCATGTTTTCTTTTTCCCAGGATATAAATAAAGTTTTTAGGTAAGAAAAAAAGGGGAAGATCTTTATGGGAGATGTTGAAGATCTTTCACCATGATTAGAAGATTATAGTCCGAGTTTCCAAAGACACTAAACTATTACGGTCCTTGTCTTTGTGTTTTTGTTATATACTAAGTATTCCGCAAAAGTAATGTAATGTCCATGTACGTCAAGCTTCAGGTCTCTACAGTTGGTATCAGAGGAAAGGTTTAGTCAACCTTTGGAAACTAGGATGCGAGAACTTTATTGAGATACCTAGAGATATTTCTAAGGTATGTCTAGGGTTGACCCTAAAGATAAGTATACGTATAGGATAAAGTCCTAGAACTATGCTAACGATCTTAGAATTAAACCTAAGATGTTATATGTCGAAGGTACTCTCCCTTGATTATGTTATTTTCCTTGTATGATTTTTTCCTCTCACAGAATTCTTTTTGTGTTTTAGTCAATGGAGGGAACCATAAGGAATTCAGTTGACATTGAATCCAATGGACAAATTGGTGACTATGAGCAAAAAAATTTTGTAATGCCTAGAGAGAAAGATACTATGATTATGCCAAATTAGTCATCACGATATATGATAAACAAGGTAAAATTTAGTGGTATGCCTAATTCATCAAATAAGAGGAAGATAAACTTTTATGCATGTTCTCATGTTGAGGAGCATAAAGAAAGGAAGATTGAGATTTCTAAATAAGGGAAGAAAAACCTTGAGGAATACCTCAAATGGAGGGACAAATGTTATCTGTGTGGAGAAAAGGGTCATAGAGTGATAGACTGTTATGGAGTTCAATGTATTATTTGTGGAGAACATGGGCATTACCCAACTCAATGCCCTGACCTGAAAAGTTATTTCTAAATCAAGGATGGACATATTCTAGGATAATCATTAAAGAGGATGGATTAAAGTGTTTATGTATTGGTATTCAAGAATAATGTTGTTGAGGTACTTTTATGGTGTATTAGAATATTTTTGTACTAGTCTATGGTGGTTTTCAATTATTTTATGGTACCGATAACCATGAAAAGTGATTCAAATATTTTGGAAAGCAGATGATATGCGCATAATGAAGGGATAAGGAGAAAATGAAAAGTTTGAAAGTATTCATGAGCTTATGATTGATATAAGGACTAAGTGATATCATGATTTGAGTATATAGAATTTTGAGGATTTTGGTATGTGGAAAGAGTTAACGTTTGACAGCACTCGTCTTTTCACTAAGATTCAATGGGTATTCATTTTTCTTGAGGATACATGATTAAGGTATTCACATGGCTGGAATGTGACCAACAGGATATATGAGGGATAAATGATGGTATTCACGTGCTTGTTATATGACTTTTTAGTAATCGTTCTCGTTATACAATGAGTTTGGAAAGAAGTATTTTGGATAAGCCTAAAGATTGGAATGGATTATGTTGGACATAAGTTAGTATTGTTTAAGGATATAACCTTTTTCGATATTATTGATGGGATGTTATAGTAATGTAGTTTTAGAAAAAGGACAACCTGCAGGACTGGCGACATCCCATTGTGTCGGACAAGGCTGTGGGAATCGAACCCACAACCGAAGTGCGACTGGCCTTTATCGCCTACCACTAGCCTACAAGAAGTCCCTATTTAGTATAAACTATTTTTATTATATTAAGTAGTATGATATATGAAGTATAAGTCCATTTTAGGAACCATATATGATTAATCTCACTATATACCGACTTATGTATATTTAATAACTTTTGCAAACCTTTTGTTTGAGACAGATGGAATAACCCATCATTCTATCACATGATCTGCTAACACGTCACGAATAACAAATTCAACTTCATTTCTTTAAGAGACGAAGTTTAAATTGTTCAAGGAACGAACAACAGTGAGATTGTACCAAAATAAAGTAAGTATTTATTCTGATTCAAATTCTTCAACTTTAGGGAAATGATCTTGAAAACCAAAAATGTTGTCCTAGTGCCCTTATATCCAATGAATCAAATGGTACCCTAGATCATCACAAATCTATGGCTTTGTGATTGTTGGATTTTCCATAGCCATGTTCTCTACCACTCTCTATCAGAACATGATGGACAGATTTCTCATCCATATCCATATTTTCACCTATGTTCTCCTATGTAGAAACCCAGTGATTAGTTAATTTGGGTAACCGTTACATTTCATACATTAGTTTTTAAAGTCATGTTTTTGTATTCCTTTTTACGATGTGGGTTTTTATTAAAGAAATTTTCAAGTAGCAAACCATTTATAACCCCAACGAATTTCGACGGCAAAATTCATTTTAAGGGGGGTAGAATATAACACCCCAAGATTTTATGAAAAATATTCTTTTAGATTCATTTATGTCTTCTATTATACACCACACAAAGTTTATATTTTACTATACGCAACACCGTATTATCTTGCAGTATACGCAACGCAATTCTTGGATCGTGTTACACACAATTTCACGTTCGTTTTATAATAGTCATTCTACGCAACATTGAGTGTGTTTATATATATATATATTCAATGTATAAATAAAATATGGTTGGATTCTGTTATACAAAACAATGAAGGATTCTTTCACAACATGGAACCCTGACTTGGCTTGCATTACACGCAATCGCGACCTTGCTCGATAGCGTGTGTTGTACGCAATAACGAGTTTTACTAAACAACGATATATTATTATAATATTATTATGAACTAGCCGTTATGAATAGTATTAACTAAATTTTGAATTTTATAACATTATTATTCATCTTATAAATTTTCTAAAACATTTTATGTGAACAAAATAAATTTTTCGAGTAAAATAAGTTTTTTTCAACAAATGCAGTTTTGCCGCCTTTTAATGGCGCACCCACTTCAAATCTAGTTTTTGACAAGTTTATAAGTTCAATTTAACAAAATAAAATTATTCTTTGGAATAAGGATATAAAATTTTACCTCGGATAAAATTTTCATGTTATTCTGATAACTTTCATATTTTAATGAATAGTAAAAACACGCTATATTTTAATTAAAAACAACTTTTTTCATCGTAATAAATAATGTGGTTAAATTATAATATTGAATGGTCTTAAAGTATAAATAGAATATATTTTTACCATTTAATATAATTTATGTCATTATCATTGATTTTACTTTGAATTCGTAGGTTAAATCAATTCAATCTTTTGTAATGTTTTAAACAAAAACCTATTTTCTTTCAACAACGGGATTAATTTTAATTTAATTTCTGCAACTTTTGTGTATTGAATTTGGAAAAATGGATTCCATATTTGGAATCAGTGGGTCCAAATTATATTAATAGACTACTTTTTATTTTTGGGCATTATGATTAGTAACTACGGTAAATTTTATTTACCATAGTTAAAGGTAAATCAGGTAATTCAGGGTAAATATAAGATTATAAAATTACCCTAACACCTTCAAAAATCCTATTGGATGACTAAAAGTCGACCCATATCACTTAAGGGTCGGATTAGAATCATTTAATGGACTTTTTTCCATGAAAATAACTTAATTATTATTAAAACTAAAGAAATTGACAACATGGAACTCTCTTAAATCTTATAAGTATAATAATTTTAATTTAGTGATAAACATCATAAAACCTCGAACAGGAATAGTCTCCAGAAATATAATAAAATTATCTACATCATGATAATTTATTTATAATTTTTAGGGATTAAATAATTTTCATTAATCGTGATAAATTAATGATGCAAAAATTATTTATTAAGTGAAAAATCTGTAATATAGTTTTTATTGAAATACTAATACCCATTAAAAGGGCCAAAAACCTGACCAAAACATATTTTTTGGGTGTATATATACCATAATAATCCAATTACTTAATATATAACCGTTTTTAGTCTTATAAAAGTTATTATGACACTTATATTATTTTATTTTAAATGATGCTAAAGTTGTCACCTTCAAAATTTAATAAATATAACAATTTAAATATTGTCATTTTAAGATGATAAATTCGAGTAAAAGTATTATTGTGAAATTTAATGGATTTATCTTCATCATAGGATTTTATTTTTAATTTTTATGAAACAAATAAGTATATTAAATAATTATACAAAAATGTTGTAGTAATTATTTTATTAAGAGATAAACCAAATAAATGGTTTTAAAAATAATAAAATAAATATTATATGAACTATTTAATGTTCTACACTAATTTTCTAGATACATATGACCATTTATTATTCTATTAAAGCTTTTATTTCGAACATATCTTCTGTATATATTTAATTTAAATTAAAATAAATGAATAGTGTCAAAATTGACACTATTGTTATTTTATAAAAATAATATATTAAAAAAAATTTAAAAATCACAAATATATTTAAAAATTATAAATTTAAATTTATATGGTAGAAAATGTTATAAAGTATCCAAATATTGACAATTCACAACAAATAATTAATTAAATGTTATTACCACAAATAAAATTAAATTGATTAAATTAGAATAAATCAAGTTGATAATGTTTAAAATAAATTCCTGACATGTCTAAATTTGATTGGTTGATGAGATTACAACCCTATCTCATCTAATATTCTGATATGAGTCATTTTTGGAGGATTTTATGTGGGGTTAGATTTATTATAAATTAATATTTTTAAGATTTCCAAAGGTGCCTCTATCCTCCCTTATAAAAGGGCACCTCCTCCCTCTCATCGTCACACCACTTTGAGCCGTAAATCTCAGCCAACCCCTGACAAATTCTCTTCTCCACTTCCCTAGAAACATCCTAGAGGTCCTGGTATTCTTCAAAGTCCAATTTTAGTGCCCTAAGAGGAGGTCTCAAAAAGGCGCTTCAAAGAAGAGGTAATGTCCGTTACCAATTCTTTCACCTTTATTTCTTCTTCCAATTCTTCTTCTTAGGTTGTTTCGTTATGAAGTAATAAATTCAGTATCACTAATATATTGATATGTTATTATAAGTATGAAACAACCCTATATCACCATCTATCCATCCTACAGAAAACGAAATCACCACGCGTGCGTACGTACGGAATACCGTCTCCACGCCGTGGTGTAATCTATTTTCCACCACCACCTTACATGGATGGGTATAATGGTGTAAATAATAACTATATATTATCATTGTAAATTGATATTGATTCTGTAATAGTATACATACACTCCAATAAAATTCCACGATCATGGGAGCGATATCATCGCTCGTGCGTACGTACGGAATACCGTCTCCACGATGCGATGAGATTCATTTTCAATGATTAACCATTCATAAATGATTATAAAGTATATATAATAAGTAATCATGAAATATATGACATAATAATGATATTTTATCTATATATATATATATATATGTATGTCATCCAATTAATTTCATTCAATTCAATGAGGAAACGAAAACAACGTTCATGCGTACGTACGGCCTACCGTCTCCATGAATGGTGTATTTCTTTCCATTTATCGATCAATTATATATATGTAGATTATGAATATATATTATATATAAATCATGTTTTATATTCTGTAATTAAGTAATCCTGATCTGAGTAATCATATGATTAATTACAAGTCAAAACACGGACGACAAATGAAACGATTTTACCCAAAACACTCCTTAACATGGAATTTACAAAAGAACGGGTAATATAATGTCATAAGTGAACCATATAGGAAATCATAATAATGAATATGATTCTGTAATAAGTCAATGACATTATTTAAATCATTATACAGGACGTTCGGATATGTATGAAGCATATCTAACCTAAGGTAAGGGATAATTTGGAAAATCTCATTTTTATTCGAGATTGCTTATTCGTAAGTATTTACTGGGGGTTATTTCTATCATCCATGTCCATGTTTTATAAAAATGTATTCATGTATTTTTAAATTCCTTTTTACCCATTTTGACTTTTACCCCTTTGTATGGAAGGAATCTTCCTTTTATTTACCCTACAAGGTACTTTTTTGACTTTTTCGACAAAAGTACGAGAAGATTATTTTTTAACGTATACGGCATGAAAGGATTTTTATGGTTTTATAAAGCCTTATTTTCATGAAGCTTCCTCCAAAATATTTCATGAATATTTTCAACAAAATCCTTCTCTTTTAAAATCTCATGACATTTTGTGAAAATAAAATTATTTTGAAGAAGAAAGGATATTTTCCTCAAGAATTCATTTCAAGTGTTTTATCAAAAGCATTTTTCATCTAAGATGAAATTATTTCATATGTGTATGTTTCAAGTATAATGTCTATATGATTTACATGGTTTCAATTTCCTTATTATGAAATGATATCCATTTCTTTTATATGGATTATGTAATGATGGGATGATGTTTATGAAACCCATTTTATTTATTGGGTTATTATGAATGATGTATGATAATTTTGTGTCACAAGTAATAATGATTTCATTATGAGATGGGTGGGACCTATATCTCCCTCCAATGAATTGGTTAAAGATTTTATATCTCATGAGATAGACATGGCTGGAATGTTAAGTTAATCCGTTCAGTGTTACAGGACTGAAACGAGGAGTGAACTCGATTCAGAATGGTACTTTTTCCACTAAGATGGTCTTTCCAGCAATGCCTTGGCTACTATGGAAATCATTACATATGCTTAATGGATGACACAATTACATGTTTTATTCCCATGCTATTTTATCATTATTGATGTTCCCTTATGATATATTCCTTACGTACTTCCAAGATTCATGTCTTTGCTCAAGATATTGATGCTTAGATTTTATGTTCACGTTTTTTGCATTCAAATGTTTATGGATTGTTTTATGTTCTCTATGTTTACCCTTACTGGGCATTTGAGCTCACTCCTTTCATGTTTTCTTTTTCCCAGGATATAAATAAAGGTTTTAGGTAAGAAAAAAATGGAAGATCTTTATGGGAGATGTTGAAGATCTTTCACCACGATTAGAAGATTATAGTCCGAGTTTTGAAAGACACTAAACTATTACGGTCCTTATGTTTGTTTTTTTGTTATGTACTAAGTATTCCGCAAATGTAATGTAATTTCCATGTACGTCATGCTTCAGGTCTCTACATGTGTTTAACCTATCATAGAGGGTTTGGATCATATCTTTCGTGAACCAAGGTGGTTCGCGGTTCACCTTCATGCAAGGGATGTGTGAAACTCCTTCTTATTCATGTAGCAAGACTACACAAAATGTTGCCTTTCACATAGCAGGGCTACGCAAAAACCACTTTGTGCAGTGCTTTGTTTCTTGTAGAAACAAGATATTTTTCTAAAAATTGAAATATATTTTCTCACCTTGGTCTCCTCCTTTTATATGAAAGGTATAATCATACATATATATTTGAAATACTCAAGATATTCCATGGAGATCAAAGTTTAAATGCATGAGATATGAGAAGTTTTGAAATCTTCAAATGTGGGATAATTGTTACACTGAGTTTCTCAGTTTTTTTCCATTCAATGTGGGTCCTTATTTCTTGGTGAGTATAATTCTAAAGTTAAAGTATTTTTGAACGATTTAAAATCATCTCCTTGAGTGCTCGAACGGCATGACGTGGCCTCACACCTTTAGTTTCTTCGACCACATGAAAAGTGTATATAGAAAGAGAAATGGTAAATGGAACGGGCAGATGAGTACCTGGATTGACATGAGGTGGGTGCCAAAGTGGCATGGTAAAATGCATGTGTGAGAACCATGGGACATCCTTGGTGTTTGTGCAACCCTCCATATACTTTTATTTTCAAAAAAAATTTCAACTTTTTTTTGTGTTTTAATAACCGGTGATTGTGTGGGGAGACTTTGTTTTTGGAAATCTTGGATGCTAGGTGTTTCAAGACTATAAGTCTATTTTACTGATTTTTTTATTATTTTAAAATCTTATTGGTAAGTTTTTGTGAATGCGTTTGGTTAGTTTTTTCTTTTCAAAAGTGCTTCGGGAAGCCCTTGTAGTAGTTTCCCCTACACTTTTGGTGTTCACTTGCTGTATTTGTTGGTCATTGAACCAGTTTTGTTAGGTTCATGGTTTTCTTTCTTTACTAGTGCATGCCCCCATAAAAGCATTAAAATGAAATTGATGTGTGGCCATAGAAAATTCGACGTTGGTTGGCCCTTTAGTGGATTAAAGTAAGGACTCTCCCTTTTGAGTGATAGTGCTAAGTTTATCATTTTTCCCTTTTTGGTTAAGCGAATCCTCTCACACTGGGATGACATATGCAAGGGGAGTTAAAGGGAATTTTGGTCTATTTTAGTTTTCTGAGTTGTAGGGTATGAATATTGACATCATTGCGTCTTAGTGTTCCCCTGGAAGCGGTTAAAGGAATTCCAGCGAGGAAGGGTAAAGGCGATTCGGAGTTATCGGGGCTAACTGATGCTAGAATGTCTTGTAGTACTTTCATTGGCCACAAGGTTCCAGTTTCGTGACATCTTGTAGTGTGAGTTCTCATCGAATTGAAAATCTGTATTTCATGAAACCCTCCCAGAATCCCTATTTTCAAAATAGTGTGTCCACTTCTTAGGGTGTTCTAATTTTTCTATTCAAAGGGGAGTCTATGTCAGGCATTTTTTCTTCCAAATTTTCTTAGTTAAGGAGAAGAGGTGATGCATGTGTAACATCTAAACCCATATTTTGGTAGATGTGTTGTGAGGGAGTAGTTGGATGTTGAAGTGTGTCATGTCTGATAGTCTTGTCTCGATTGCAGTATAGTTGTTAGTGGCACCAGGAAAGACGGAGCTTCATTCGAGAGTCTGTAATGCCTTACTGTGAGGTAGGATATGCTTCAAACATCAGGGCTCCATCCATAGTATTCAGAGTGAAGCTGGTGCATGGTCCGGAACCCTGAGAGTGTAAGGGAACCAAAAATTATTTCATTCATTGGCATTGAAGTTGAAGGTGGTTTAAAATTTTTTTTTTTGTGGTTGTTCCATTTTGAACGATCCATTTAGTTGTGTGAGGTTTCTGTGGCTATGTGGAGGTGTAGTTATCTCATTTCTGTAAAGTACTAGGGGTTCTGTCCCACCATATTTAATACCTTTTAGTAGTCCTTATAGAGTCTGTTGGGTAAATCGGTCTCAAATATGAGTAGTGCTCATCCTGGGATGTGGAGATCTCAGTTTGTCTTGATTCATGGTTTTGACGCCATGGTAGTTCCCCCCCCCCACTTGTGGTTTTGTGTTTGATCATTTTTGGGAAATTTCGAATGTTTTTTACCTTATGTAAGTTCTAATGGTGTGGAGACCCATGGTTTTTCTTGCTCAAATGACTCTAGAATGAATCGGTGTAGGCTTTTTCATAATGGTGGGGAGTCTGCCCGGTCCTCGCCATGTCGGTTTTCTAGTAATTCCTCAGGTGTCAATATGTTTCTAATAGTGGAGATCCCCTTATGACCTTCCCCTATTAGCCTTTTTATTTTGTTCCTAAATACGGCCTGGTGGTCGGTCATCAAAGTGTTCCTTGTAAATTCTTGGTCTTGTTTTTCATTCCAGTCAAACAATGTGGTTTTTTTTCATTGTTTCTCGAGGTTTTTGGGTTTGTGATGTTGGTTTCCCTGGGTGCAAGGGTTCCTTTCATCGATTAATCAACTAGAGGTGTTTTCTCTCATTGGGGTGGGTGACACATGTCAAAATGTCTTCTTACCCATTTATTGAGGTAGTCATTTAAGTCACATTATCTGGGAACGATGCATTTATATCCATTCACTTGATTTTTGTAGGGATACTTTATGAACCTCAAGAGGGTATCAGTTGCTGTATTGGGGTTCTGTCTTAGTTGTGGATTTTTGGGAACAGAAAGTGCTATGTTGGGAATAATTGACATACCCACCATTTCAAAATCATTTATTTTATTAATTATTTGGGCATCGGGTAGTCTTGGTTGGAGCCCAACTTTAAAAAATTGAGTTTTTTTAAATGCTCATTTTGGCATTGACAGCATTCAGGGCCCCATGGTTGAAGCCACAGGGCCTCAATTGGGTCACTACGCATCATCGCCAAGCTCGTCGCACGGCCAGCCCGATGTTTAAGTTAGATGAATAATATGTAATGAATAACAAAATGATAATAAAATAAGAATAAGAAGTTTAATAGAATTCAAGGGACTATTTTAATGGTAATAATAATAATAAGAACTTTTGATAATAATATTAATATTATTTAAAGTGTTAATAATATAAATTTTATTAAGTTGTTATTAATATTATCATAATAAATTTAATTTCTAATATTATTTTAATTTACTATCACTTTATTATTTTACTTGGATTTAGAAATATTTAGTCGAGGTTTGGGATGAGTCCTAGATTAACTTTGAATTTTTTTCAATAAATGGGTTTTCAGGGTTTGACAGTGTCCGACGCTCCAGAAAGGTAGGGTCTAGAAACCGTGCGGCCTCGCCTAGGCCACTGGGGGACCTTCCAATGTTAAATTAATTAAATAAAACGAATTAATAAAAAATTTAAAAATAATAATTATAATAAAAAAATTGATGAACTCTTTTAATGATAATAAAAATATTATTATTAGAGGATATTATTATGATTTTTATTATTATTAGTTTGGTTTCCTTTTTTCGATTTTATCCCTTTATTTTATTTTATTTGCAATTCCTTTTTTTCTCTTCATTATTTTATCTTTTCTTTCTTTATTTTATTATTACCCTACTTTTCTTCCCCCTCTTCATGTTGCATTCCTTCTTTGGCATGTGGGATAAACCCTAGCACACACCCTTACATGTGTCACTCCACCTTGGCCTCTTCTCTGTTCTGTCGCGTTGTGCCCCCTGCTCCCCAAAAATTTCATCGTGTTGTGCCCATTTCTCCCCAACCAACCCGCTAAACCGCCTCCCACTCTATCTGACAGTCTGTGCCACCTCCCATCAGCCCTCCACCATCACACCCTCCTCCCACACTATGCCACCAGATGATGGCTGACCTCCATCCAGCGAACCCGTCCAGTGACCTGCCTCCCCCACATGGTTCGTGTCCGGCACCACCCTCAGCAAGCCTCCAGGCCACCTGCACCAACTCGGTCGGCACCCTTCTTTCTCTATTCTGGTCTGTTTTTCCAACCTGCCACACCTCCCTTCGGCGATATACATGATTGATGCCCCTTACACTACCTCACGCCGCTTTATGCAGTCACGCACCATTTTTTTCTGGTGTGACTCACCTCTTGAAGCCCCCACTCAGACAGCCTCCTGAACCCTCAAAAAGGCCTCCCAATCTCTTCTCCACACGTATAGAACACTCGGGTTACATTCCTCCCTCCTCCATAGGGTCTTGATTTTTGGGTTTCGAGTTGTTTGAGGTATGATCTTATTAATTTTTCTTCAGTCCTTTGTTTTAGGGTTTATTAATTTTTCCTTGTGGTGTGATTAACGTGAGGTGTTGGATTTCCACCTAGTTATTTATGATTTCTAAATCGAGGTAGGTTTTATCATAACTTTACATTATTTGATAATTTTTTTATGATTATTTGAATTTATAAAAGTTTTCTATGATCTAATTGATTGGAGAAAAAAATGTTTTTGAGTTGTTTCGTATGTCGATGTGGTGAAAATGAATTTATTTTAGGAAGAAAATGAATTCATTTTTGGGTGGGTGGTTTTCTGTGAGGTTTTTTGAAAAATGTTTTAAAGGATAAATAGTTAGGTTTGAATCATGTTTTGTGAAAATATTTTAATAGTTAAAGTGGTAATTTTTATGAATTAATTGAGAGTATTTTCTTTTGTGTAACCTTTCTTCTCTAACTGTATGTGTTTCAAAAATTGTTAAATAAGACTTATTAAATTATATGTAGAGTGTGGATGTTGTATTTTATAGGATTGGATGTGTGTTAAGTGTATAAAGATACCTTTATATGTGAAAGTTATCTTTTTTTCCTGTAAAATCCCTTGTTATGCAATTTATAAATTTTATATTAATTGTTTATGTAATTTAGCATGTCATGAATCTGTGGAGAATTATTATGTAAAATATTTTTGTATGTGTGTGGTCAAAAATGTGATTTTTAGTTTGTCTTTGGGGTTAATTATTTGTAGTGCCTTTGGAAATTATTTTGGAAACTTTTTAAATGAACTGCTAATTTTCATAAGAGGTGTGAGGCATATTTTCAAATGTTATTTGGTGTGAGTTTTATTTTAAAAGGGGATTTTTGTTGTATTTTGGTGCAATGTCTTATTATTTTCTCTTGGAATTATTTTTTAAATAGTTTAAATAATTTATTAACTTATTTAGATGGTGAAAAAGTAGTATTTTGGAAGAGTTGAATGTGCGTTTGTTTTTATTGTATTGTGTTTATTCTGTAAGCCCTTGTTCTATTATTTAATAATGTTTTATAAGTCATGAAAACTAATTATGATAATAGTTTAGTGTCACCAAATATGTATTTGTGAAATTATTAAGAAACGGTAAATGTATTTTGGAAAGGTATTTTCGTGTGTGTGTGTTTTTAAAATGGTGTTTGGGAATGCAAGTGCTGACTTCTGTGTGTAATGTTTGGTTTGGTTTGTGATATTTGAAAGTGATATACTATGTGAATTTGGAACATGATTGATCACAAGGTAAAACACCAGGTATCGTGGTGTTCAGACTAGAGTTTCTGTGCTAGTCATCCGGAGGGCTATCATCCATGTTTCACTAAGCTGGATTGACGATTGTAACACTAACTAAACATCTGGATGACTGAGTTTCATGATTTCTAAGCCACATTTACTGAGTTTCATGGTTTCTAAGCCACATTTTTTTATGTTCATGGTTTCTAATCCATGTTTCACTGAGACATGAGTTTCTAGGGTCCCACTTGAAATAGACGAACCTTAGGGGATTTACGCATAGTGCTCTACCATCCATGACGTGGTACCTTCCGTTAGCATATGGAGGACCACCTGTGTATGTGTGAGTGTGTGTGTGTGTGTGTGTTTCCTTAATCAATTTTTTTTCTTGTTAAAATTGTTTTTTTGGAATAGTTTTCTTCAAGTGTTCCTTTTCAACTTTAACTTGTTAATTTTTTCATTAATGGAATTTTCAAAGTACAACATTTAATAAGCATATTAAGTTTATCTCTTGAATGTTGTGTAATGGAATCTTTTTATTTAGTGGTATCCTACTTGCCCTTTGGATCACACCCTATATACACCCTTGGGTGTATGTAGACTTTATTCCTTGTGTATCCCATGTAGAGGTATCTTTCTAAGGGATGGTGTTTGAGTTATCAATGGTCTTCTCATGTAGGATGGTGTGGTAGCTCAAGGATGTTTCACCTCATGCTTCTTAGAGGTTTTAGTTGCAGTTTTAGTTTTTTTAACTATTTTAGTTCCCTTTGGTCTTTGTTTTTGTTGAGTTGTAAACCTTGAATTTGAAATGTGCTAAGGGATGGTTTGGTTGTATAAAATCAGTTTCTTTCTTGTAAAATTAGACAATTTTTATGTTTATTAATTTGGGTAAATAGTTCCTATGTTTTATTTTTATATCTGGGAAATTGTTCAAGCCCATAGGGATCAAGAACGTCCTTCTTGACATGTTTAATACCAGTTCGGGTGCCAGGTCGGATGGCGAACCATCTTGGTTCACGAAACATATTATTTCATCAACATCATACATATAAAACTCTTCTATACAAAATTCATTCAACATCGTACTTCGTAACCTAGGGAAAGGGAAACATAATAAGGGTCAGTTGAAATTCTTATTAAGGGAAAACATAATCATTCATAGTTTAATTTCATCAATGAGTATTAGAATGGAATAATTTTATGAAGACATAATCAGAATAAATGAGAGAATCATAAAATAACTCATACCTATAAATACCTTAATCATCAATCATGAATCATTTAAAAATGATTAATCAAAAGAAATATTTATAACAATCTATAATAATGATCATTGTGATATCAATCATGAAAAAATGAAACATTATAAACCCATGGAAAGCATAGATAAAACATCTTGGTATCTTAGAACATCATCTTTATAGAACACGTGCAGAACACGTACATAAAGAATAACTATACATTTTACATCCAATATAATTCTTCCAAGTACATAATCATTGTGCATTGGAGGGATATCTAGGTACACCCATCATTTATGATATATCAGACTCACCTGGCACTATCTTGGTGCACCTATCATACAAGCTACAAAGAACACACCCAACTCTTCCTAGGTACACCAATTGTATAATCTCTAATGAGATCATCAGTAATTATCTAGGTGCACCCATAATTTATGTTATAATGGGATCACCCTATGATATCTAGGAACACCCATCATATAAGCTATAATTGGATCACACGGTGCTATATGGGTGTACCAAGTGAATATAATTCCTATGAACCATAATATAAATAACATACATAGGGATTTATAATTGAATATAAAATAAACAATCATTTTTAATTTTATAAAATGATCAACCCATGGAAAAGAAATGAGTTTCATATAAATCTCTTTGAAACATGATTAAACCATATAAAATTGTGTTTCAAATAAATATTTCTAAAACAAGGTTACCCCATTGAAAATAAATGGGTTTCATATCAATCTCTTTGAAACATTATTAACCTGTGGAAAAAAATGGGTTCTGTAATAATATTTTTTAAACATGATTGATCAATGGAAAAAATGGGATCCATAATAATATCTTTGAATCATTATTAACATATAGAAAATAAATTGGTTCCATAAAAATTACATTATGAAATCATTAAATCATGGAAAATAAATGTGTTCCACAACAATCCCACAGAAGTATTATTAAATCATCTAGAGAAAGAATGAGAATTTATCATTACAAAATTTCCTCATTGGATCATAAGTAAAATACAAGGGTTGTTGACGTTAATGAATGGAAATACTATTAAAATATCACTAAAACATTGGGAGAAAAATAACATCTTCATTTTTTAAATTCACGTTTTTAAAACTAATAATTAAAAAATTGTTTTTGAAATTTTTTTTGTTGAAAAAAATCATTTCAAATATATAATTTATGGTTTAAAAATAATTTAAATCATTTATTATAGAAAATATCCTTTCCATTTTGAAAAAACATTAACATATTTTGAATATAAGTTACAATGAAAACAAATATCAAAAAAATTCAATGATGATTTATATAAATTAATTGTCATAATGAAGTAAAATTCTATCCATGCCATACTTGGTAAGAAAAATTTATTTCCCATTTTTGTTAAAAGTGAAATTGATATTTTTTATAAATATACATGATGATTTCATTCAAAAAAAATTTGTTGAAATTAAAAAAAAGGGTAATAATTTCTTTAATAATTAATTTTATCATTTATAAAAACAATTTTTAGAAAAAATTATTTTTTATGAAAATGAGATTTTTGACAAAAGATATAAATGAAGAAAATATTTCATAAGAACATTTTCACAATTATTATATTTACCAAAGAGTGGTAAAATATTACTCTTACATGAAAATATCATTAATAACCATAGGATAATAAATATCATGATAGTCCTTGAGAGGTATATCATATTATTTCAACATTTTAGACTTAATCATAAATAATCCTGGCATTCGATGAGACTGTAACATAGAACTCTTACCAACATGGTAACATTGAATTGTACTCCCCATGAAAGTTTAAAATTAAATTTAACATAAAATATCATGATAATAAATAAACTCATGATATTAATTTTAAAATGGTCTGTATATACACTTCATAAATAAATATTGGTTCATAATATGAAAAAAAGTCTCAAATATGGAAAATTGAGACAAAAATCACATAGAACGATCATATCATTGACATGGGGATTAATTAATGAAATTATTATGAGTATAAAACATTCAAACACATAAAAAAGTTCAAATGCAACATGAATTACCCCAATTTCATTACACACATAAAATTGTCCTGACATAATCTATGAAGTATATGTTTAACCTAATGAATGGAAATTGAGTTAATAAATCCATTACCTAACACTTCATTTGGGTTGTATGTGCATTAATTTTAGGTATATTTGTTTAAAATATGATATTAGATTACCAAAAAAATATTAATAGTTATAATATCTTATATTATCTTTTAAAAACATCTTTATTACAGGTTTTTTAAAAATGATTCATTATTTTCATTGTTTCGTGTGTCAATTGGCTTGTTTTCTCATCTATGCTTTGTTTATAATGTTTCGGTTCTTATGCCTATAATATATTTAATTAATATAAATAATAATCATATAAATTAAATATTTATAATATTTATACATAAATTATAATTATAAAACCAATCATGAAATGCCACGACCCCCTCCCCACAAAGTGTACCCCTCTTGGTCTACAATGTGAGAAGGGAGATAATGACCCCCAAGTGCCACCTCCAGTAGGACCTGGATTGGCGACTATCACTGAGGGTATAATAACACAAAAAATGATAGCCATTGCCCTCTAAGTGAACACATGTAGAAGAGAGAGATAAGATAGACACTGATCAACTCCAACTCAAACTGCAATATAAACGAAAACCCAAGTACAAATATGAAATTTCAGGCAGAAGTACTACAATTAGAAGGGAAAACTCGAAAGTACCCAAAAGAAAGTAAAAACAACAACAACCACCAGCCTGAACAGCTCCTGCAACCCTAAGCTAGTATAAAAAATCTTAATCTCCAACCTGCTCCATGTGACTTGAAAATAGTTTATATATATATAGGGTGAGTATAAAACTATACTTAGTAGGATCCTCCCTCAAGACCCTCATGAAAAAGTAAATAAAGCATGCTAAAGCACGGTGAACAATAAGTGAAACTAACTCTTCACCTAAACAGATATACTATGTTCCCAACCTCACCATGGATACTCTCACCAAGTAACGCATACAAGAATATATCATATAATAACGAATATCAAGGGTACCCTGCTACTACTTCCCCACTGGTTTTCCGCTTTGCCCTAACGTCACACGTCCTAAGCATCACTCTCCAAAAAGAAATTCCAGCAGACACATGGGCGAAGCACCACAATATTCACCTCGTGCAACAAAACCACCATGTCCACACACTAAAGGAACCATGTATTTTCCGAGAGCCACCACAACTCGCATAACATGTATCATAAGTCAAGTATTATACCTCAAGACATTACAACCCATAGACTGGGTAAGGATCCTCAAGCCATCACATCTTATTCACATTACACCTATAGTAGTCCGTAGAAAACTATATCCAGAATATATGTGTGTGAATTACCACAAGCCATTACAGCCCTTACACACACATATGGGGAAAAATAACCAATGTGTCTACCCGCACAAGTAACTACCAAGAGAAGAGAGCAGGGACAAAGGGGGTAGTCATCCATCCATCCTCCCACCAGAATGTTCGGGAAAACACTAACCCCCCCCCCCCCCAGGGCTCCGAATCCCCGGGGTGTCAGTTTCCCTTACTGACAGGGTGGAGTAGCGTATAGAAACACAAAAAGTACAGAATATACTATAACTCACAACCACACTATGGGCATAAACTATTCTTAGAAACTACCGATGATAATGTCTCTCAGACTCTAGGATGATATTTATAAGACTAGGTATCCTATAATCACAAAACCATTTAATTAGGTTTATTAGATTAATTCATTCCCATTTTATTAGTTCCACTTTATGTAAATTAATTCATTAAACGTTAATTAACTATGAGCAGTTCCACATTAAATTTCATTAGAATCACACCCAATGTCAACTATAAAAAATTAAGACCTCGTCGTTATGTTCAAGAAACTCCATCCCCAAGGGTTAACTTCATTTATTCAATTATTCATTATAGAATTACTTTCCCATATTCCCAGACATTCTATAAAAACATTCTATGCTACTAAACATAAGGGGGCCCAACTCGGTGAGTAGATGTGCTACCAGTAGAGTCTTTTCCGCCTATAGGAAGGGAATATACTCATCCTTCCTTAAGAAGATAAACAAGGAAAGCACATGGCATACCCCACATGTCTTCGCATCTTGCGGAAGAAGTGTATGTAAGACCAGCTGCCTTGAGTAGTGGGGAAAAGTAATGTAGATAAACAACCAATCAAAATCAGCAAGCATCCAACAATCACATCCATCCCATTCCATCATCCCCGGTGTCCTCCCTAACACCCACATGCATAAACTGATGCATCTCACCACTCTAGGCTTGATCTGTTTCCACAACAAAAAGCCTCCATGCCCCCACATACCACAACAGCCATCAAGCTCACATCACAGCACAAGCAGCAGGAAAACAAACACCATATTAATTTGGCTCATGGCCCTTTAACAATTAAGAGGGTAACTCAAAACCCCTTAGGTAATTATCCGAAAATTAGTTCTTTAATCTATATTGAATTAACAGATTTTTTGTTCGTAGGTTCCAAATTCTGGAAACCTAATCAGTAAGCTATCACAAATAATTAATCATGCTTACTGCGCCAATTTGATTAACATCAAATTACAACTACATCCAGATTCATTTACATGCCTCTTTATCTTTATCCAAACAATTATCAATTAATCCCAATTTACGTTATTTACCGATTTCCATCAAGAACGAATAGCTAATCAAAGCAAGCTTAAATATCACACTATCTAGCAAAAAATGAGGCAATAACATGTGATCAATATTAACTTATTTATCTGGTTAAAATATTTATTATGTAAATTTCATTGTCATCTAGTGGGATTAAACATTCTAACAATACAGTAGCATGTAAAATAAAAGAGATGCAACGAATCCCCTACCTCAAACAGTTCCTCATGTTCTTTATATACACAACAGGCCATGATTCTCCTCTCTTGACAACTGCATCCACCTGAGGATTCCATGGTACGACCGCAACAACCAAACCCCAAGAAAAATCCCATTAGAAGCATGGATATTACATGATATAATATGGAAAGGAGAAATAGGAGAAGATGATCCCCAAAGGAACGATGATAAACCATACCTTATATCGAATATTGATCGATACAACTCGGTTGCAACCAAACAGAGAAGAACCAAACTGAGGAGTATATTTTTATTTTGCAACTCCAATGGGATGTATTTAAAGTTTCTATCATCTCATAGCCGAGAAAAAAGAGGTAGAACAAGGGAGGATGATATCTTGTCCCTTTTGATGATTTAATGGGGTGACGGTTTAAGATATGCTTAATTCCCCATTAAAATCGGATCGCATTAACCCATGCAGTTTGACCAAGTAAAAACATCCCGAGCCATAGGAATAATTAATATAGTATTTATGGCCTTTGAATTTGCCTTAATAGTCCTTAAAATAAGGCATTAAATGTATTTTATTTCAATGGAAACGTCAAAGGGGTGAAACTATAGGAAGCTGGAAACACTGTACACCTACCATTACTGTACACCTATCGTTACTATACACCTACCGTTAGAGGTTACTGATAGAGGTTACTGATAGACCTCACTATTCTGGAAACACTGTACACCTACCATTACTGTACACATACCATTAGAGGTTACCAATAGAGGTTACCGATAGACCTCGCCATTCTAGAAACACAGTTCACTGAACCTCACCGATATAACACTGTTCACAGAACCTCACCGGTAGAACATTGTTCACCTAGAGTTATAGGTTACCGATAGAGGTTACCAATAGAGGTTACCGATAGAACGGTTCACCGATGGAATGTTCACAGAATTTGAAATTTGGAAAATGAAAGAGAAGTTACCATTTGAGCATACTGATAGAACTGTTCACTGATGGAACTATTCATAGAAATGGAAATTTGGAAAAATTATTTGGGATAAGTCACCTTGATCTCTCATAACACCTCAAACACCATATTTTCCAAAGTAATGGACCGGAGAGGTCCAGGACATTACATCAGATACCCCTCAAAACATTATCGTCCTCAAGAATTCAAAACCCACCTAAAGGGAAAAAAAGAAACGGGGTCTGAACAACCAGCCATCGAGATACCTCTAAAAAGAGAGAAAGCCATAAAACTAACAAAATAAATTCATAAATAAAACATGAAAGGTATAACCACAATGGGAACATCATTATATGAATAGAGATAAACATCAAACAACTCTGGGTACTGAGCATGTATCTGTGAATCACGTTCCTAGGTACTCTCCTCCATGACATAGTGTCACCACAAGTCACGAACCAAGGGAATAGAATGCCCACACAACACATTATCCTTGCGGTCTTGGATCTCCACAGGTCACTCCTCAATGGTCGCATCATTATCAACATCGATCTCTCCCCAATTGATGATGTGAGAGTCATCATGAAGATAACGACGGAGCTGTGATACCTGGAAAAAATCATGTATCTAACCCATCTGTGGGGGAAGTGCTACTCGATATGCCACAGCTCCAACACGAGCTATAACCTCAAAAGTCCCAACAAACTGGGGAGAAACCTTACATCCATGACCAAACCTTTGCTTCCCATGACGGGGAGTCACATTCAGAAACACATGATCCCCAACATTTAAATCTAACGGTCTCTTTCTTTGATCAGCCAATTATTTTTTATGATTGTGTGTTGTCATCATCCTCTCATGAATCACCTGAACCATATCTGTTGTATTCTGCTCTAGTTCCGATATGAGAATTGCTGATTCTCCGACCCTAGTCTAGAAAAATGGAGAACGGAAAGGTCGGCCATACAAGGCTTCAAACGGTGCCATACTGATGGTAGAGTGAAAACTATTATTGTAAGAAAACTCCAACAAGGGTAAGTGCCTCATCCATGAACCTCCAAAATCAAGAACACAAGAGTGTAACATGTCTTCAAAATTCTGGATGGTTCGCTCCGTCTAAAAAACTGTTTGAGGATGAAAATTAGTGCTAAGGAATATTTGAGAACTGAAAGCATGTTGGAGACCTCTCCACACCCTAGAGGTAAAATGAGGATCTCGATCATAAATGATCCTCCTTGGGACTCCATGATGTCTCACCACCTCCTCTAGATACTGCCTCAATAAAACTTCCACTGATCTCGACTCCTTGATTTCTATAAAGTGGGTTGATTTTGTTAAACGATCCAAAACCACCCAAATAGAATCATGTCCTCCTAGAGCTCGAGGTAAACTAGTAAAAAAGTCCATTGATATGTCCACCCACTTCCACTGAGGATTCTCTAATGGATGGAGAAGACCACTAGGAACACGGTGTTCGGCCTTCACTTTCTGGCAGACCAAACATCAAGACACAAACTCCACAACCGCACGCTTTATCCCAGGCGACCAAACCTGGCTCTTCAAGGCTTGGTACATCATTGTCATGCCAGGTTGCACCGCTAAAGCTGAACTATGAAACTTTTTGAGAACCATCACGCACATCATCAAAAGAACAAATAGCCTTCTGTGATATAACACACTGTGTTTTTCATCCTCCGACCAACCATCAGGGGCCTCACCACAAACAACTCGGTCTCTCTAGACCTCCACCTCTATATATCCCAACTGGGACTCTTCCACCATCTTCATTAGGGATGATTGTACCGTCATCTGAAAAAGACATCCTCTACCCCCAACTTCCCCCATATCAAGATGTAATGCTGACAGTTCTTCTATTACTCTCCAGGAATCACCGGATTCACACACTGCATCACCATGTGACATTAGACTAATCGCATCAGCTGCAAAATTCCCCTTTCCATGTGTATACGATATTTCGATGTCGTATTCCTACAAGAACTCCATCTACTGACGCTGTCGTAAGTTAAAGTCATGCTGGGAGAAAACATACCTCAGACTCTTATGATCAGTGAAAACCACAAAGTGCTCACCAACGAGGTAATGCCTCCACAACTTCAGAGGAAAAACCACGACTACCAACTCAAGATCATGGGTGGAATAGTTGCATTCATGGGGAAGTAACTACCAAGACCCATAAGAAACAACTGACCTCCGTTGCATGAGAACACATCCTAACCCCAGATGTAAAGCATCGAAGAAAACATCAAACTGAACTCCCTCAACTGGAAGAAAAATTACTGGAGCACTTACTAACTTCTCCTTTAGATACTCGAAAGCTGCCTGGCACTGATCAGTCTATATTAATGTCTGATCCTTCCTTGTCAAAAAGTTAGAGGATTCACAACTTTTGAGAAATTGGCTACAAACCGCCTTTAGTAGCCTACGAGACCAAGGAAACTTCACACCTCTGAAACTATCTTGTGGGATGCCCAAGACACAACTGCTTCTATCTTCAATGGATCAAAAACTACTCCCTATTGAGACACAACATTCCCCAAGAAAGGGACTTCTCGATCCCAAAACTCACACTTCGACAACTTCCCAAATAGCTGATTTTGACAAAGAACTCTCAAAACGGTTTGTAGATGCTCTGCATGCTCCTCTTCAGATGTGGAGTACACAAGGATTTTGTCAATGAAAACTACCAAGAACATGTCAGGGTACTCACAGAACATAGCATTCACCAATCCCATGAATAAAGATGGAGCATTTATCATGCCAAACAGAATTACAACGAACTCATAATGCCCATGACGAAAACTAAAAGCATTCGTTGGGATATCCTCATCCTTCACATTCATCTGATGATATCCTGACCGCATGTCGATCATTAAAAACCAACTTGTGCCCTTCAGTTGATTGAATAAATCATCAATCCACGGAAGAGGATAGAGATTCTTTATTTTCACTTTTTTTAAGCAGTGATAATTGACACCCAACTAGAAACTACCATCAGCCTTCTTTACGAACAAAACTAGTGCACCCCACGGTGACACACTTGGCCGAAAAAAACCGCACTATAACAGACCATAAAGCTCTATACATAGATCTCATAACTCAGAAGGGGCCATCCAATATGAATACATAGAGATAGGAGACAATCCTCGCTATAGCTCGATCCCAAACTTGATCTCTCATCGAGGGGGTAATGCTACAACCTCTTCTGAAAAGACATCAGGGTACTCCTCTACGACCCTTGGAAACTCCAACTGGTGAACCAATGAAGAACTCAGCATCATCGCAGCCATCATGGATGATAAGAATGGGACGTGCCTATGACCCATCTGATGATCTCGCTCACTAAAAAACACCACTTTCTATACATTAGCACCAATGAAAACGACCTTCTTCGTGAAGCAATCCACGATAACCTGCACCGAATACAACCAATCCATGCTGAGGAAGACATAATATGGTTGTATTAATAAACATTGGAAATCTCCCCAAGAGTGGTGTTGCCCCAAAACTAGCTCACAGTCTCTACATACTTCAAACAAGTCAGCTCGACCTCCAACTGGCGTAGTCAACGCAAAGGGCACTGGAAGCCTCTCTACCTCAAGTCCCAAAGCATGGACAAGGGTAGGTGATATGAAGAAGTGTGTCACTCCAGAATCAAACATGGCATACACCAAGGTAAAAAACAAACAAAGGGTACCTCGAAAGACATCTGGCTCACCTGGAGCTGGCAACTCTAGAGCATGAAGCTAACCACGACCTCCTCCATGGCCTCTTTGACCCTGATGACGACCTCCACCACGGTCGTGCTCTGCTCTTTGAGGATGGGGAGCGTCATGGGGTTGTCCTCTTCCTGCCCTATCTACCCTATGTGGATCTAAAGCTGGTGCAACTGTCTGTTACTGCCTCGGCTAGAACTACCTCAATGGAGGAACCTCATGCGTAGCGCCTGGTGAACGATGACCACACTGACAGGTCGGGCACTCATGCTGCTTATGGCCTTGACCAAAATAATAAAAACAAGCACCTGATCCCTTGGTATAGTCCTACAATTGAATGCCTCTGGAGAAACGTGATGTGAAGGGCTGGGACCTATCCCCGGATGAATGGAAACACTTATTCCATGACAACCGAGAACCTCGAACCATAGCTCTGCTTCGTTAGGAATCATCCCAATTCCTCTCATGTGATGATCCAGTCCTGGCTAAAGTCGTCTCGATAACCTATGCCCTTGCAAGTACCTCAATATATGGTTTCAGCATAAATTGGGTGACCTGGCGCTGATCTCTGGACACAAAGCCTCTTAGAAATGTCTCTCCCTAGCCTCCTCATCTGGAAACTGGTCCAAAGCATATCATAAAAGGTTTTGGAAATAGATCCCAAACTCTCGAACACTAGAGCTCCCCAGTCGAAGGGTAACAAGCTCTTATCGACTGGAAGCCTTTGTAGTAGAATAAAGAAACTCAACTCTAAAACTGTCGCGGAACTCCTCCCATGAGATCGCTGACTCCTCACGATCCCCGAGGAACAAGGACCACCACTACCTAGCTCCTCCACGCAGCACTGTCACAACCAGGGACACCTAGTGCTCCTTCCGAGCACGGATTGAACTGAATCTGATCTCGACCTCCTCTAACCAGTCTTCCGTGACTGCATCTGAAACAGATCCCTCATACTTCTGCAGACTCTGGTGCTGAAACTCCTGGAGTTTCTTCCTCCAAGTGTTGTCTTCGTCAACCTCTACCCTACGAAGATCTGTTGGAACACCCTGGTGGACATTTTCTGCGCAAACCTGACGAGGACGTCAACCTGGAGCCATACCTGTAATATAAAAAACTGTTAAAGCTCCTAACCCTGTAATATGGAAGACTCAACATTAATTAATTAATTGTTTTCTTTCATTGATTTTAGGTTATCATATCCCAAGGTATAACCATTCAAACATAGGCACAAATAATAATGATGCATGATCCTTTCCTTGGCCTCTACCCTGCAACTAGTATCACATTGTTTAGTAGTCATTGTAAACTTAATGGTCCGTACATCATATCATAGGGGGCCCTAAATTCCTATGTCTCAGTAGGTCTCCAGTGCTTACCTCACTTGCTAAGCTTGAATGTCACTGTTACCCTACCAACCCATGCAACCTCACTTGTGCCTAACTCCAAACTCCATCTTATCCCTCAAACAGACCTCTGATACCACTTTTTCATGACCCCCTCCCCAAAAAGTGTACCCCTCCTAGGTTCGCAATGTGAGAAGGGAGATAATGACCCCCCTGAGTCCCGCCTCCATTAGGCCCCATGTTGGCGACTAGCACCGAGGGTATAGTAACAAACTAAATGGGAGGGATTACCCTCTAAGAGAACACATGCAGAAGAGAGAGATAAGATAGACACTTATCAACACCAACTCAGACTGCAATATGAACAAAAACCCAAGTACAAATATGAAATTTCATGCAGGAGTACTACATCTGGAAGGGAAAACTACAAGTACCCAAAAGAAAGTAAAAAATAACAGCAAACACCAGCCCGAACAGCTCCTGCAACCCCAAGCTAGTAGAAACCGGCTTGATCTCCAACCTTCTCCAAGTGAAATGAAAATAGTTTATATATATATATATAGGGTGAGTATAATATTATACTCAGTAGGATCCTCCCTGAAGCTTCTCGTGAAAATGTAATGAAAGCACGCTGAAGAATAGAGAACAACAAGTGAAACTAACTAATCACCTAAACAGGTATACTAAGTTCCCAACCTCACCATGGCTACTCTCACCAAGTAACACATACAAGAATATATCATATAATAAATTATATCAAGGGTACACCGCTACTACTTCCCCACAGGTTTTCCACTTTTCCACAATGTCACACGTCCTGAGCATCTCTCTCCAAAAAGGCTTGCCCACAGACATCTGGGCGAAGCACCACAATATGCACCTCAAGCAACAAAACCACCATGTCCACACACCAAAGTAACCAGTTATTTTTTGGGATCCACCATAGCTCGCATAATGTGTATCATATATTGGGTATCATACCTTAAGCCATTACAACCCATACACCGAGTAAGGATCCTCAAGCCATCACAGCCTATACATGTTACACCTATAGTATTCCATAAAAACAATATCTAGAATTTATGTGTGTGAATAACCACAAGCTATTACAGACCTCTACACACATTTATGGTGAAAACTAACCAATGTGCCTACCACCACAAGTAACTACCAGGAGAAGAGAGTGGGTCCAAAGGGGGTAGTCATCCATCCATCCTCCCACCAGAATGTTGGGCAACCCCCCCCCCTAGGGCTCAGAATCCTAGGGGTTTCAGTTTCCCTTACTGATAGGGTGGAGTAGTGTATAGAAACACAAAAGGTAAAAAATATACTATAACTCACAACCACACTATGGGCATAACCTAGTCTTAGAAACTACAACAGTTAACATCTCTTAGACTCCAGGATGCTACTTCTAAGACTAGGTATACTATAAGAACACAACCATTTAAAGAGCTTTGTTAGATTACTTCATTCCCTTTTTATCAGTTACACTTCACATTAATTAATTCATTAAACGTTAATTAACCATGAACAGTTCCACATTAAATTTCATTAGCATCACAGTAGAAGTCAACTGTAAAAAATTACAACCTCATCATTATGTTCCAGCAACTCCATCCCCATGGGTTAACACCATTTATTCAATTATTCATTATAGAATTACTTTCCCACATTACCAAGCATTCTAGAAAAACATTCTATTCTTCTAAACACAAGGGGGCTCAACACGTTGAGTGGATGTACTACCCGTTGAGTCTTTGCCACTTATAGCGAGAGCATATACCCATCCTTCCTTGAGAAGCTAAACACAGAAAGCATGTGGCATACCCCTCTTGTCTTTGGATCTTTAGGAAGAAGGGTATATAAGAGGAGCTTCCTTGAGTCATGGGGAAAAGTAAAGTAGATGAACAACCAATAAAAATTCAGCAAGCATCCAACAATCACATCCATCCCATTCCATCATCCTGGGTGTCCTCCCTAACACCCACATGTATAAACTGATGCATCTCGCCACTCTAGGATTCATCTTCTGCCACAACCAAAAGCCTCTATGCCCCCCACATATCACAACAACCATCTAGGATCACATCACTGCACATGCAGCACGAAAAAAAACACCACATTAATTGGGATCTTGGCCCTTTAACAATCAAGAGGGTAACTTAGAACCCCTTAAAAAATTATCAAACAATCTGTTCTTTAATCCATATTGAATTAATAGATTTGTTATTCGTAGGTTCCAGATTCAGGAAACCTAATAAATAATCTATCAAAAATAATTAATCATGCTTATTATGCCAATTTGATTAACATAAAATTACAACTAGAACTAGATTCATTTACATGCCTCTTTATCTTTAGCCAGACAATTATCAATTAATCCCAATTTACGTTCTATACCAATTTCCATCAAGAACGAATAGCTAATCAAAGCAAGCATATATATCACACTATCTAGCAATTCATGAGGCAATATCATACGATCGATATCAATTTATTTATCCGGTTAAAATATTTATTATGTCAATTCTATTGTAATACAGTGGGATTAAACATTTTGTCCATACAGTTGCATGTAAAAGAAAAGAGACGCAATGAATCCCCTAACTCAAACAGTTCCTGATATTCTTTATCCAAACAATATGTCATGATCCTCCTCTCATGACAACTACATCCACCCGAGGATGCCACGCTACGGCCGCACCAACCAAACCCCAAGAAAACCCCCATTATAATCATGGAGATTACTTGATATAATATGGAAAGGAGAAACAGAAGAAGATTTTCCCCAATGGAATGAGAATAAACCATACCTTATATAAAATATTGATAAATACAGCTCGGTTACATCAAAACAGAGCAGAACCAAATCGAGGAGTAAAGTTTGATTGTGCAACTCCTACAGGAAGGATTGAAAGGTTCTAGCCCCTCATAGCCGAGAAGAAAGAGGTATAACAGGGGAGGATGATATCTTGTCCCTTTTTAAGATTTAATGGGGTGATGGTTTAAGATAGGCTTAATTCCCCAATAAAATCGGATCACATTAACCCATGCAGTTTGACCAAGTAAAAACATCCCAAGCCATAGGAATAATTAATATAGGATTTATGGAATTTGAATCATCTTTAAGAGTCCTTATTATAGGGCTTTAAATGTATTTTATGTCAAAGGAAACGTCAAAGGGGTGAAACTGTAGGAAGCTGGAAACATTGTACACCTACCGTTACTGTACACCTATTGTTACTGTACACCTATTGTTAGAGGTTACCAATAGACCTCACCATTCTGGAAACATTGCACACCCACTGTTACTGTACACCTACCGTTACTGTACACCTACCGTTAGAGGTTACCCATAGCGGTTGCTGATAGACCTCATTGTTCAGGAAACACTATTCACTAAACCTCACTAATAGAACACTGTTCACTGAACCTCACTGATAGAACACTGTTCAATGAACCTCTCTGATAGAACACTGTTCACTGACCCTCAACGATAGAACACTGTTCGCCTACCATTATTGGTTACCAATAGAGGTTACCAATAGAGGTTACCGATAGAGTTTACAAATAGAGGTTACCGATAGAACTGTTCACCGATGGAACTGTTCACCAAATTAGAAATTTGGCAATGGAAAGAGAGGTTACTATTAGAGGTTACCGATAGAACTGTTCACTGATGGAACTGTTTACAGAATTGGAAATTTAGAAATATTATTGGGGATAAGTCACCTTAACCTCCCATAACACCTCAAACACCATATTTTCACAAAGTAATGGATTGGAGAGGTCCGAGCCATTACACGAAATATCGTTATTAAAAATGAATTATGTTGCGATCATAGAGATGGTTGGTCGTAGGTATGTATGAGTAACGTATCCTTTTTCAATGATTATTATGTAAAGGAGATATGTAAAATTTTACCATTAAATAATTATCATAATATCTTAAATATCATATTATTTCTTTAAACATACTTATATGTATAATCCATGTGGTGTGTTGATGAAGGGGAGAGTCACATCGCTTCGTGAAGGCGATTGTCCACATGTATATGAACGACATTATCATCTTTCTGTGAGTGAAAAGGTAAGAAAAAATATGATATATTATATTTTAATAATGATAAGTATGTCATTAATATCATAGTTATTTCATTTATATCACATATATTTATTTACATTATCTATATTACCTTCCATGTAATGTGTTAGTGAAAAACGAATTACATCGCTTCGTGAGGAAGTAGTATGTTGTACAAATGAGTGATGTTATTGTTTCCCCTATGAAATGGAATGTAAAAAATTTATATATGATATAATTACACCATAAGAATAAATAATTTATAAAAATCATATATGTACTTTAGATCCATTATCATACCCAACCATTATAGGTGGCAATGGAAAAAAAATTACATCAATTTGCGAGGTGGTAGTCCACTGTACGCATGAATAATGATCTTGTAAACCATTTATTGGAATAGAAGACATATTTCTGCCATTAGATTGAAATAATTACATATTAGTATATTTAACATACTTATTTTTTTATATAATCATTGTTTTAGAATAATTTTAGGATGTGAAACAATAAATAAAATAAAAATGCTCATTGGGGAATGTTACATGTTCTTCAAGTAACTTATTGTTTTTAACCAAAGGCCTTCCTCGGTTGTATATGTTCCAAATATAAGTGTTATATTATGAGTTTTATGTAATTATAGAAATTATTTTGG
Source organism: Viscum album (assembly GCA_963277665.1). Classification (NCBI taxonomy): domain Eukaryota; kingdom Viridiplantae; phylum Streptophyta; class Magnoliopsida; order Santalales; family Viscaceae; genus Viscum; species Viscum album. The sequence continues at coordinate 1,440,911,416 of OY728151.1, read as the reverse complement.
TAGTTATTGGATGAACCAATGGGGTTTTATGGTGTGAATTGAGGAAGAGAGGGGTGGCCTTCTATAAGTGAGATGAGTGGCACACTTGTAATTTTGGATCAAAATTAATTCCACCCACATTTTTCCCTATCATATGGCTCAAAAAATTCAATTAAATATCTATGAAGTTTAAAGGTATAAATATGGCTATAAAAAAATTTATACAAGTATTTAGGTCATCTTAACCCTTGTCATTTTAGATTAACCCCCAATAAATACATTTTTCTCTTAACCGCGGTAAATAATTTTTATTGTTTTCACTCTTAATTTGAGTCAAAAATTAATTTGAACTTATCATATAATAAAAAACATTATGATTCCAAATTTTTAATCCATATTTTAAAAAACAACTAAAAATGTGGTAATATTTACTTTAAAACTGATCAAGCAGACGCAACAAGAAAGTGGGTTTTTAATGTCAAATGGGTTCTATAAAAATATCATGAAAATAATCTTAATCCATCTCGATAAAGAATGAGGATGGTATCATTACAAAATATCCCTATTAGAACATCATTAATAATAATGTTTCTTGATGTTGATGAATGGGAATACAATTAAAATTTCATTAAATAAACTTGTAAGAAAATAACCATTTCCTTTTGAATAATTTTTTTTTAAATTACAGTTCACAAAATATTTTGAAATTTTCATTTATGGAAAACAACCTTGGAATCATATAAAGGATTCTTTTAAAATCATTAAAAAATATATTCATGAAAATATCATTTTCATTTAAAAAACATATGTATAACTATTTTTAGAATCCCTTCATTTTAAAAAAACCATGAAAAATTATAAATCAAGTATTAAATAAAATAATGGTCATGACGATGGAAAATGGTGTTTATTTCATATATGTTAAAACAAATATTCCATTCCCATTTTTAGTAAAATTCAGATAACCATTGTTTCGAAAAAATAGAGATTTGTAAAATGTAAAACATTAGAAAAAATTTATTTATAAATTTATTTGAATAATTCTCAAAAAGATTATAACATTTTTAGAAAACTAGTTTTTAGAAGAAAAAGTGGTTTTTCAATCAAAGAGAGAAAAAAAGATGCATTGTCTTGAAAAAATTTTCTAAATTATTTTATATACCAATGAGTGCAAAATGGTAATATTACATAAAACTTTTATTAATATCCATAGTAGAAGAATAAACCTGAGAATCTATGAGAGATCAATCCTATGACTTTCACATTGCAGACCTAATAAAAACAATCCCTCTATTAGAAGAGATTGTAACATTAAACTCGTACAATATTAGTAATGTTAAATTTTAATGCCCATAAGAGGATAAATTTAAATTAAACATAAAATATCAAAAAATTAAATAAATTCATGATATTACATTTAAAAGGGGTTGTATATACACCTAATGAAAGAACATATGTCCAAAACATAATATATGTCTCAAAAAATATAAATTGAGACAAAAATACCTTTCAAAGACCATATAATTGATGTGGGAATTAATCAATTAATTTATTATTTCTATAAAATTTAAATAAAAATAAAAAATGTGGAAATTAAATATAAAATAATAAAATGTCATTACACAAATATTTTTAGCATGAAAAAATCAATGAAGAATAAGTTTAACCCAATGAATGGAAATTGAGTTATGAAATCCCTTACCTCACACCTCTTTTTCATTGAAAATTATTTAACATCGAATATAATGGTTTTAAAAATATTATTTAATTATTAAAGAAACATATTAAAATATAAAAAATCATATATTATCATTTCCTAACATTTTATGACCCATTCCTTATTAATATTTCAATATTTTCACTATTTCGTGTGTTAATTACCTTGTTTTTTCATTAGAGAGTTGTTATGAAAATTCTCGTTCTTGTGAACATAATATAGTTATATAATATCCAAAATAATTATCATAAAATTATTATAATATTTATATATAAATTATACATTTAAACTCAATTGTTTAATCTCATATTAAAAAATGAAGTATGTTATGATCATAGAGACAGTATGTCGTATGTATGAATGAGTAAAGTTTAAATTTCTCCATGACCATTATGGAAAGGTCATAAGTAATATTTTATCTTTATAAATTATAATAATGTCATGAATAAAAAATTAAACCTTTAAATATACTTATATATATCATTATTTTTGTGTGGTTATAAAATAGAGTCACATCACTTCATGAAGGAAGTAGTCCACATGTGCACCAACGACATTATCATCTTTCGGTGCGTAAAATGTGGAAAATAAAATGATATATTATATTTTCATAATGATGGATATTTCATTAATATAATTATTATTTAATATATATCACATATATTTATTAAATTTATTCTAAATTCCTTTAATGTAAAGTGTTATTAAAGATGAATCACATCAGTGTGTGAGGTGGTTGTCCTTCATAGACATGAGTGACTTTATCGTATCTCCAACAGAATGGAAATTAAAAAATATATATATATATATATATATGATATAAAGAGTCCATAGGTATAATAGTTTTATAAATATAATATATATGCATTTTTTCAACTATAATTCCCAACCATGAGAGGTTGTAATGTAAAGAAAAATGAGATCTGTTCGGAAGGCGGTAGTCTGTTGTACACCCAAATGATGATTTCCAAACCCACTTTTTAGAAGAGGAGAAGGATTTAGGTCATTAAATTAATTTAATAAAATATTATTATATTTATTACACAATGTTATTTATGTAATTATTTTTTAAGAAGAATTTAAATTGGTGGAGAAAGAAATAAAATAGAAAATCCCATTGAAGAACGTTACCTTTTTTTTCAGGTAACTTCTTTTGGTTTTAACCAATGTCCATAAAAGGTTGTATTTATGAAAAATTTAAGGATTATAGGATGATATTATGGAATAGAGAAGTTATTTTTGAAGTTAATATCCAAAAAAAATAGGGTTTGAAGGTTTTAATAGAGGAGGATAGGGTGTGGCCATTTATAAATGAGTTGAGTGGAACACTTGTAATTTTTAAAATAATGAATTCCACCATTTTTTTGTGTCAAAAGGATCCAATAATATTCCATTAAAGATAAAAGTATAGGTAATTAAAAATATGGAAATAAAATATATTTTAGACCAAAATTTTGGTCATTTTAACCCTTATATTTGTAGTTTAATCCCTCGTAAATCCATTATTACCTTATTTGTAGTAAATAATTTTTACTATTTTCACTATTCACGTTGGTAAATAATTATGTATAAATTATTAGATGATCGAAATTAGTCCAATTAAAAATATTCCTTCCATTTTTCAAAATTCAATTCACAAAATTGTAATAAAATATAATTAAAACTAATCTCATATAAGTGATAAGAAAACTGGTTTTAAAGATAAATTTTTTAAATGTTTACAAAGTCTTTATATAAAATTTTAATATAAAAATGATTAAAATGAAATAAATTAACTTAATAGATATATTATTGAAATTATTATACATTAAATATAGTTTTAATAGAAATATAACTTTATATATAATTTAAACAAAAAGAAAATTTTCAATTAAAATTCAGTACTTTTCATTATTCATCAAATAATTAATATTTTCAGAAAATTATCAAAAATTAACCCTAATAAAATTTTTACATGATTATTTAATAAAATAAAAAAATTTAAAATAAAATTTCTAATAATCCAAAAAAATATTTAAAACCAAACCTTTAGATGCGATGAAAAGGAGGGTTTTCAAGAGGTTTATTTTTTCCAAGAAGATGATTTTATATTTTCTGCATGTCTAATAATTATCATTCTATGAATATAAATTAATATTTATTGATTTATAATAATTCTATATTTCATTGAAATAATTCCTCATTACGTTTTACTTTAATTAATTAAAATAGTGAAGTAATAAGTACATTAAAACAGTTTTCAAACAAAACATGTTTTTAAATCCAAAAACATTTATATACTAATATACAATATAATGATGATTCAATTATAATTAAGTGGATTAAATATAACTAAATATTGTTTTATTTTATTTAAATCATATTCAAATCATAATTTCACTTTCAAACTACTTAATTTATAAAAATAAATTACACATTTACAAAAATCATTATTTTCTATTGTTCACTGAAAATTCATTTCATTCAAAAAATGCCAAAAAATTCAGAAAAATTATATATTTATATTCTAAGTTCAAAACTTATGTTCATTTTATCATATAAATTTTCTAAAAGTTCCAAAAACTCATTATAATTTTTTCCATGAAAATAAATACAAATCATTTTTGAGGAAAATATATTTTTGAGAAGAAAATTACTTTACTAAAAATTTATTAATTATTTACTATAAAATTATCAGTAATTAATATTTATTAAAAATTTATATATATCATAAGTTATTTAATACTATTTATACCCACCAATTTAATGGATGGGTTATAAGGATATTATATATCATGGGTCCTTTAAAAACTGTATTGCGTTTTGAATACGTTATCAAACACAGAAATCATAGGGATACCTATAATGGAAGATATACAAGAGATTATATTTATTTACAAATAAATATATCATGAGGTCTCAAACAGTTATATTTTAATCCATTTTTAGTGTTGTATTTTACTGATTCTATCAAACATGATATTTTTGTTTTAAAAAACATGGGGTGTTAAATCTCCCCTAAAAAATTTCTTCATAAAAAATTTTAACTTTATCTTAGTAATAAATGGTTTCATATTTCAAAATAATTTTGTTGTAAACACACAACATAAAAATGGTTAATTATACTTCTTATTGATAAAATTAAATGGGATGTACAATGTTCATCTATAATAACAAATATATTTGAGAAGTGATGATTTATACATGAAAGAAAAGTGTCAATAATTCTGGAGAGTGATTGGGGACATTGATCCAAAACAAGTGAATGGTCTATAGAAAGTTATGGGAATCAAAACCATATATTTGTGATGTTTTAAAAGACTATATTATTCATTATATATGTATTTAATAGTATATTTTTTTGTTTAAGATCATTTTCCTACTGTTTAGTAACTATATTAATATATAGAGTAAGAAAATGAGGAAATATACTTACTTGATGGGAATAATTTTATTCTTTTTAAATTTTCCACCACAATCTCATATTTTTCTCTAAACTATGAGTATTTACAATTAATTTTTTATACCTAGAGCACTAAAATAATATTTTAATGAAAATATAACCATAAAAGAAAAAATCATTCTATTCCACCTATCATTAGATATTAACCCAATATAATTTTGTTGTCACAAGTTGAGATAGTTCCTAAATTCGATAAACATTCATATGTCACATTAATCATTAAAATTAAATATTAATACCAAAAATATTAAACTAAATCATTCCATAAATGAATAACCCTATATCCCAAGTATCATAAACGACATCAACATTAAAAAGTGTTTTAACCCAATATTTTTTCCCATACTATTCAACATATATGAACAAAAATATAAAAATATTCTTTTGAAATAAAACCTATCACTAGATAAAAAAATTATTCTTTATGTCCATTGTAATCTATACAATAAAGTTTATGTTCCAATAATTACCTAAATATACAAAAACCTATAAAATATAATTGTTAATAGTACCTTAAAACATATGTCTATAATAATTTAAATGAATAGTTCACTTTAAACAAAAGATTTTATATACTTCAACATTGAAAAATGTCTCCATAAATTTTATTAATCACTTTATTATCTCAACTCTGAAAAACAAAAAAGGGGTATATAATACTTCAAACTTATTATAATTCTTAAACATATAGACCTATGATATTATCCATAAATCTTAATATAACCTCACATGAAAAATTCCTAATCACAAAATTTATCTAAACCTACCATGGATATCAACTATAATATCCCAAAACCCACACTCTCATATCCAATATATAAATTTAAAATTCACATTTATATCTTTTATACTGATGGATGTGACCCATTTTTCACCATCAAAAACAAAAAATATCAAAATGAAATATAGAATAAATTACATTATCAAGGACATATTAATTTCATATATTCCACTAATTATGTAAATCTTTAATGTAAACAATACTCATGAATTCAAGAGAGTGTATTTCCCATTATACCCAACTTCTCATATTCCATATTTGGTCATTAACATTGTCTTAATGAAAAACATATAGACACAACTCATTCAAAATCATACTTGATAACCTGGGGAAATGAAATCATAAGAAGGGTGACCTCAAATGCCTATTAAGGGTAAGAATAATCATTTATAATTGAATGTCATCAATGAGTGTAAAAATAGCATAATGTTATAATGGAATAATCAGATTTTATAAGAGAATCATATAAGAAGCATACCCTCCAATACCTTAATCATCAATAAGGATTCGTAAAAACATCAAATAATGTAATGAGTCAAAAAAATAAATAATCATGGTCCATGTGATAAAAATATTGATAAAAGGAAACATTATAGACCCTTCTAATGCATACATAATACATTTTGGAATCTTGGAACGTCATCTCCATAAAACACTTATTGAACCCTTATAAAGGGAATAACTATACGGTTGAATTACAATATAATTCATTAGATAACATAATCAATCCCCAATTAATTATAGGGATATCTGGGATCACATATCATTTAATCTATATTTATCTCACCCAATTATCTGTAGTTTCCCCCCCCCCCAATATAGGCTATAATGGGCTCACCATGTGTTATATGGAAACACCCATTATATAAGCTAAAATGGGTGACCCAACGCTATATGGGAACACCCGTCATATAATCTATGAAGTTCACAATTGAAATTTTCTAAGTGAACCCATTATATAATATATAAAGGGATCAATTAGAACTATTTGGTCTCACCCATCATATATAATTATCAATAACCCCAAACTGAATAAAGTATATACAATTTTTATTATTAAAATTATATAAAAAGTAATTATTCCTTTTATAACATGATTAACCCCTACAAAAGAAAAGGTTTTCATGCTAATATCAATATAATATTATTTGCACATGGAAAATAAATGGGTTCTATATAAATATATTTGAAATATGATTAACCCATAGAAATGAAATGGGTTCCATAAAAAACTATTTGTAACTTGAATAACTCGTGGAAAAAATATTGGTTCCATTAGAATCTTTTTTAAACCTGATTAACCCAAGGAAAATAAATTTTCATATATAAATCTCATTGAAACATGATTAACCCATGGAAAAAATGGCTTCCAAACCAATATCATTGAAACATGATTAACCCTTGGAAATGAAAGGGTTTCTATAACATTCTCTTGGGAAAAATCATAATTCATCTATAGAAATAATCATTATAGACTCATTAAATAATATACATGTTGTAAAATAATTAATAACAATTTTTTTTTGACTATGATGAATTGGAATTCCATTAAAATATGATTAATTACATTCATAGGAAAAAATGTGTCATTTTGAAATGTTACTTTTTAAATAAAAAAACTCAAAAAATATGGTGAATTTTTTTTCTTTGAGAACAACCTCTCAAACATATAAAGGAAGCATTTAATATCATTGAAAACATCTTTTGAGTAAAAAATATTTTCCATTTTTCAAAAAAAAATCCATTTCTTTTAGAAAAACCATGAAAACCTAAAATTTAACATCCAATTAAAATAATGGTAATGGTTAAGGAAATTCTATTCATGTTGTACATGTCAAAACAAATATTCATTTTATATTTTCTGTACATGCCATATAGGAATTGATTGGAAAATTATATGAGGATTTCATTAAATATATTTTTAAAAAATTAAAACATGTGTAATATTTTATTTAATAAATAAATTAAATTATTATAAAAAATTGAAATATCCTTCAAAAAAATGGTTTTGGATAAAAAATTAGTGTTTGGATGAAGGGATGAATAAAGATGAATTTAATTGAAATTTTTTTCTCAATTATTTTGTGTACTAAAGAGTGAAAAATGGAAATATTACTTTTAAATATCATTAATAACCATAGTAGAATAAAAATAATAAGAATATTTTAGAGGTATATCCTATAAATCCAACATTTTATACATAATCATAAAGAATCTCAATAATCGATGAGATTGTAACATAAAACTCTTAAAACATTGGTAATTTTTATTCATAGTTCCCATGTAGTACCTATGGTTTTTGGTACATAATCCTTTATTTTTGATTTTATTACTATAAAGTACAATAGGTAATGTTTGGAGAGTTTAGTGAACTTTCAGTAAGTTTTGGGGGCTAAAGGAGAGGTGCATGGTCTACGCATGGTTTATCCAAACCATGTGTCCATCATACAAGAAACTATGTGAAATGGAAAGATTGAAGTAGGGAGAATCTTCATAGTGTACACATGGTTAGTGAGACCGTTCAAGGATTCCATGTGAGGGTTGGCCTAGGAAGTATCTAACACACGGCTAGCACACTGTTTGACTAACTGTAAGAACTATTTATGAGGATGGTTTAAGTGAAATCCTAAAAAAGTGGATCTCACACATTATCTCCATTAAATGGATCTATTTTTCACCTAAGCATCCATAACTTGGGATTTATTTTCCATTAAGGTAGAAGAACCTCTCCCAAGTTATTTGGAGTCAATCCAAAGGCTTACCTTGGTGTTTTGAGCCCGGATTCTTGAGTTTTGTTATCGTTCTTCATCGGTATTGATCAGTTTTTATATCTACTAAGATATACTTCTCTTGTCATTATGGAATATCAGATTTAAACCTATTATGAGTAGATATATGGTTACTTTCATGAATTTTGATATCTGATGAAATGATTGAGGGGTGGTTCTCCCAATCGCACTATGTACAGAACCCTGTGACTAGCTAAGGCCTGAGGACTATTGACATTTGACCTAGTGGGAAGAACCTTTCTATTACATTGTAGGCCCACTGTGGGAAGCACCTCTCTGTGAATTTTCAGTCCCACAGTACGATATGAGGAGGAGTACCTCAGTAGGCCATGACTAGTGGGAATCACCTCTCGGTTACTTTACAGGCCCACGATACCCGATAGAGATGAGTAACTATGTAGTAAAGGTTAGTGGGAAGTACTTCTTCATGACTTGGGTGACCCAATGTACTCTCTAATGGAGGAGTTATCTATCAGTCTAGGTGTTCAACAATGTTACTAATGATGCTACTGTTACAAACCTAGAATATACATGGTGGGAGCTATCTTGTGTTCTGTTCTATACCTTGAGTAATTTTTGTGTGGTTTTTATTTTTTGTTTTTGGGTCCCTACTGAGTAAGGTGTTACTCCCCCCTACATGGGCATCGCCCACACCTGTAGTGTCTAGTGAAGACGACCGACATTTCGACAAGGGTGCTCAAGGATGTGGGACTGAAAAACGCTATGGTGGTGGACATGGTGGTTGAGGACCAAGGCGCCAATAGGAGAGGCCAGATATGACTTGCAACTTCGGCTTCTAGTATCTCCCCTACTCTCATGATCATGTAGCATTTTTTGCAGATGCCCATAAGTGTTTTTTTTTTACATTCTATTTTTAGTTCCTTGTAGGGTTTTTATTCTGGCACATTTACTTTCAGTTGTACTTGCACGTAGCCTTGTTTGAGTACTATAATTGTTTCACCTTTTAGTGTGATGGGATGTTTTTGGGTGTGTGTGTGTGTGTGTGTAGGTACTCAGGAAAAAGCCTCCCACTTGAAGGTTGATGCCTTCAGCACTAGTCTATAGCCCTTGGCCTCGGGGGTGGGATTGGGGTTGTCACGGCAAGGGCCCAGGGGGACGAGTCCTGACAAATTGGTATCATAGGGAGGTTTGAGGTTGTGTGTGGAATTATGGTGCCTCAATTAGGCGACCGTGAAGAACAAGCACCCATTACTGAGAATTGATGACCTCTTCAACCATCTGAAAGATGAAAAGTGGTTATAAAATATTGTCATCAGATCAAGCTATCACCAACTCTGAGTATGAGAAGGGGATGTACCTGAGACAACCATAAAGTGTCGGTATGACCACTATGAGTTCATGGTGAAGCCTTTTAGTATGACCAAGGACCCAGTAGTGTTCATGGGCCTCAAGAATAGGAACATCCCATCCTATCCTGACTGGTTCATCATGGGATTCATCTATGAAATCATGGTGTACTCAGTGTTGGAGGAGGAGCACACTGTACACCTGAGGGTAGTCTTGGATACACAACGAGAGAAGAAACATTAGGGAAAGACCTCAAAGTGTTAGTTTTGGATTTGGTATGACCATTTCATTGGACATGTCATTTCAGAAGAAGGAGTAGTAGTAGATTCAACAATGATAGAGGTGGTGCTTTCTTGGGATCCACCTAGGAGCATGACTGAGGTGCAGAGCTTCCAGAGGTTGAATGGTTACTAGAAGAGGTTTTTTCCCATCTTTTCCTTATTAGAAGTACCCTTATCGGCATTGACATTGATGGGATATCCCTTCGTGTGAATGGAGAAATGGCAGCAGAGTTACGAGGAGATGAGGTGGAGACTGACTAATGCCCCCATCTTAAGACAACAAGAATAGGTAGTAGAGTATTTAGATTATTGTGATGCAATAGGGAGCGGGCTCAGTTGTGTCCTGTTGTAGGAGTGAGCGGTGATCACCTACGGCTCACAGTAGTTGAGGTAGCATGATAAAAACTGCGTGACACATGACCTAGATATTTTAGTAGTGGTCTTTCCCTTGAATATGTGGCGACACTACTTGATGGGTGAGCGGTTCACCAATTACTTCGACCACAAGAGTATCAGGTATATCTTCTCCTGGAAGGACCTAAATCTGAGTCAATGACGGGGGATAGAGTTCCTCTAGGACTATGATTTTGAGATATTATATACTCTTAGAAAGGGGAATGTGGTGGTAGACGCCCTCAGTATATGAACCAGGTTGCAGCTGTTGAGTGAGGTGACAGAGCAGTTAGCCACGATGCAGATATCCTTCATGGATGATAGTGCTGATACATACCTATAGGCAATACTATTACTCCCCCACTCTTACAATGAGTCAAGGAGGAATAGCTGGGGGATGTTTATTGTGAGGACCGACGTGATAAGATATCCCCAAGATGGGTTCCTGTTGGATTTTCTATAGGTGGGGAGCACGTCATCCTTTTCAAAGGGCGCAACGTAGTGCCACTGACGTTACGGGGGGGAGGTGTTGAGATATTTCCATACGTCCCCACTAGATGTACATCCTGGTGTGGCAATGATGTACCAGTACCTCTGGAATCAGTACTGGTGGCCAGGTATGAATAAAGTAATCGCATAGTTTTTTTCACAATGCCTCACTTGTCAGCAAGTGAAGGTTGAGCATCAGGTTCCAGCAGGGTTAGCCCAGCCACTTGAGCTACCATAGAAGAAATGTAATGGTTTCCTGATGTAATTTGTGATGGTGTTACCATATATGTCTAGAGGTACGACTCTGTATGGGTGATCATTGATAGACTCACCATATTCACTCACTTCCTACCCATTCAGGAGCAGGGATCAGTATAGGGATTTAGACACCTCTACGTCCAGGATATAGTGTGTCTCCATGGGGTCCCTTCAACAATTGTCTCAGAATGTGACACTCCCTTTACATCCAAGTTGTGGAAGGAATTTCATGAGGCATTTGGGATGCAGCTACGCTTGACAACATCTTATCATCCCTAGATGTATGGTCAGACAGAGCGGACCATACAGACTATTGACGACATGCTCCATACTTGCGTCCTTGACTTTGGTCATAGTTTGGCTGACCACCTGCCACTAGTATAGTTCTAATAAAACAACAACTATCACTCCATGATTGGCATGGCATTGTTTGATGCCATGTACAGGCAGCCTTGCAGATCACCCATATACTGGACATACCCAGGGGAGTCGACACTCATGGGTCTAGAGTCGGTACGAGCTAAAACTGAGAAGGTACGGATCATCCATGAGTAGATTAGGACTACATAGGGCATGCATACATATTAGCCTGACAAGATACAATGACCCTTGGAGTTTGATGAGGGAAATCATGTGTTTCTTCGGGTCTCACCCTGATGAGGATTGTAGAGATTAGACCTGGGTGCAAGTTATCTCTAAGTTTCATCGGACATTTTCAAATCCTAAGCAGATTTGGTGAGGTAGAGTACCAGCTAGAACTTCCCCCATATATGCACCATGTGCCTGATGTTTTCCATGTCTCCCAACTGAGGAGGTACGTGCATGATCCATCGCATGTCATCGACTGGGCCGAGATGTACATTGATGATGGGGCGACATTCATAGAGTTCTCGATAGAGATAGAGGATATATATGAGTGGGTCCTATGAAGGTGTTCAATTACTCTAGTGTGCATCTGATTATAGTATGGGAATCTCTATGAGAGAACATGGGAATTAGACTCTTATATTTTTTCTCAGTACCCCCATCTTTTTGTTAAGTTGTGTTTTGGATTTTGGGAACGTAAAGTCCTAAGGTGGGGAGAATGCAACATCTCAAAATTTCTATGTAAATTTTATTTATATAGAATTATTTCAACACAGTGAAATTTGACATCACAGGGTTCTGAGGCCCAGAGATCTTGAAAGGGGTTTTTAAACTTTTTTTAAGTACACAAAAGTAAACGTGATAGCGGGATTTTCTATCATTTGAATCCATGCTATGATTATAAATCTGAGGGAAACGTTGAATTAAGAATGTCGAGATTATCCTATAAGTGACTTAACTTTATCATGCAAGGGCCGGATGGAAATGTTATTTTTCATACTTTTCAAAAAAAAGTATTAAAGAAATGTATTTTTTTTCTTTCTCATAGTTTAGTGGCGAACAGTGACACATAGGGGCAGCGATGGGGCAACGAAGATGCGTATTATTGGGGATCATTAATGGATTGTTAACTCACAATGTAATGACGCATTAATGATGTGTAACAGTGAGGTTTATTCTTAAATAAAACAATATAACAACGCGGCATCTCATCATAATAGAAACATTGCAATGTGATCCTATTTATAGTTAAACATGCTTGGGAAATAAGGATTAAAATTTGGTGTATTTTCTGAAGAACCTATGATGGACATCCTCCCCAGTGATGAATGAAAAACACTGGAAGAACTTCATCATCTTTGACCCCTTTCAATGATCGGATCTGAGAAGTGATGCCGAATTCTTAATCCATCGAGGAAGAACGTCAGGTCATTGGATGTCATAAGAGGTAGGGGTTTTTGATTTTATGTTCTTCCTTGTCCTTTTATAAAAAAAATTACAAACACGGATCAACCCATGAATAAGTTGATCTGTGTTTCGTTCATCATTCCGGAGGTTGTTTTATTATTTGGGTTATTTTATTCAGAGTCTAAATCTTGGCATGTAATGATTGAACACATCCCCCCCCCCCGTCTTTAAACCTCTAATGTGAAGGCCCCAAGATGAAACGAACAAGGCACATGCATCTCTTCATGAGCGTTATTGGCTTTCGTACCTTCGAAATGATGGCAATGAAGTTTTAGGATCATCGAGGTGAAGAGGTTTCTCCCTAGAGGCCACAGACACTGACGGCTCGAAGAACAGACCACCAGAGCACATCCAGTGCTGCTCTAAACTTCATGTCGCCACCGGTCGGCCACATGGAGGAGGTGGCACGCACCGGTGGGACGTGTTTACCAGGAGTTCAAAAATATTTAGCTTTGTTGTTGCGTGGGAGGATGTGATGCTAGGTGGGGTGTCACATAGAGGTAGGGCCCGCTTCTGGGCCGTCGGGACAGATGGCGAAGCCGTAGCGGTCAATCATGGAGGGTGGAAGGGCCCCGCGCCTGTGGGGCCATGGGGAGCCGGACCTGGCAGCCATGCCGCATCCCTGATGGTCAGTAGAAATGACCACACTGCATGGCCGGTCCCCACTTGGTATGCTAAGATCCCAGCAGGCCGGTCCAGTCCCACTATCCAGTGGGCCGAACAGCACCGGCGGGACGGACCCGCACCGATAGGCTGAACCCTCGCCGATGAGCTGGACCCGCACCGGAGGGCAGGGTCTACCCCGAGTAGGATGCACCTATACCGGCCAGCCAGACCCATGGCCCCCTTGATCCAGGCCTAAGAAGACTGAGTTCCTGAGCGACTCGGCGAGCAGGACCCTCGGCCAATCGGGTCGGGGCCAGTGAGGCCTATTCGGCATGGCCCACTGGCCAGCCGGACCAGACAGTCCCTTACCCACACCAAGTTAGGTCGAGTCTATCTTAATGAATCGAGGTTTGTGGGACCCCTAAGCCAGGTAGGTCGGGAGAGTCTAACCGGATCAGATCGGGCCCAGTCGCCACCGATCCCCTGGTTACTAAAACGCAGGTATCTTTCTAACCGCACATCCGATTGATAATCCGTTTTTGGGCTTGGGACCCTATAGACAAGGAGGATATTTTTGAATTATTGATGGTGACTTTAGTGGAGGTTAAGATGTGATGAAGGGTGTGAGGAGCAGTTCTACCAAGAACACTATGTATCGAACCCTGTGACTGGTTGAGACTTGAAGATTGTTGTTTTTTACCCCAGTGGGAGCACCTCTTTGTTACTTTGTAGGCCCACGATGGGAGGAACCTCTCTATGAATTTGTAGGCCCATGGTACACAATGATCAGGAGTACCTCAGTAGGTAACAACTAGTGGTAAGCACCTCTCTGTGACCCTTTAGGCCCACAGTACGCGATGGGGAGGAGATCCTAAACATTCCAAGGATAGTGGGAAGAACTTCTTCGTGGCTTGATAGGCCAACTATACTTACTAGAGGAGGAGTTCTCCAGTAGTCGAAGTGTTCGATTATGTGACTAATGAAGCTACTATTTCTACCCTGGAATATACCTATTTTGATGTGTCATGTGTTTCGTGCTTTACCTTGAAGAATTGTTGTGCAGTCCATCGTTTTTGATTTGGGGACCCTGATGAGTACTGTGCTACTCACCCATGCATGGGATTTGCCTGCACGTGTTGTGTCTCATGCAGATGACCGACATTTAAATAGTGGTGCTCAGAGATACATGACTGGTGAACACTATGATGATGGACTTGGGGGCCCAGGACCAGGTCTGGCCCAGTAAGACTGGGCAGAGGTGACCTACTACTTCGGCTTCCAGTTATTTCCCGACTCTTAGGATCAGGTGAGTTTTTCTATGGATGGAAATCAGAGTTTCTTTTTTGTACTTAATATTTTTATTTCCTTGTTGGGTTTTTATTCTGGACCACTTACTTTCAGTTGTACTTGCATTTATCCATGTTTTAATAGTATACTTATATTCCTCCATTCATTACGTTGTGATGTTGTGACAACCCAAACATTAATTAATGAAAATTCCTCCTGATCTAATTAAATGTTTTATTATGAATATATAAAACATACGAACTTCCTAGGTTTTAATTTTTTGTATTTTTAAAATACCGTTAAGAATTGTGATCATTTTTAATATAGCTGTTAAATAGTGATCACATGATAAGTATTAATACCGGGCTTTAACATATCCAATATACATAGAAAAAGGAATCCATGGGCTTATTTAGTAGAATTGTTGTATTCAAATCCCATTTTTTAGATTTCGGAAAGGAGGTGGAATCATTTTCCTTCACTCTTGACCAATCCCATGTTGAGCTTCAACACATTAATCTTGAGTGGAACCGCCTACGAGATAAGTGGAAGTAGATAGAGATTACCACGAGAGAGATGTTATCTGAGCCACCCCAAGAGTCCATCACCATTTCACACCTTACCCTTCAGTATTATGCTGGTGTTATAAGCGGTTATGTAACAATATCCTAGAGCTGAGATTATATGCATTATTTATGTATATAGAATATAAATTCATTTTATCAGTGTTACTTTGTAAATAGTTTTTAGAGAAAAAATATCATTTTTTAGTTAATATTCAATTAAGAAATATATTTTGATGAATTAATGGATTTTTGAATTAAATAATATTTTAATGATATGTAATTACTAAATTACTTTTTATTAAATTTAAATTATCATAGAGTTTTTATGAATACAATAGAAATTTTTATTAAGGTTTGAAAGTCATTTTGAAAAAACCCGTGAATTTTAAATAAATGTATGTTTTTATTTTAAAAGTAAAAATTAAAATATTTAGAAAATTATTTAGATAAAATTAATATTATTTTTGGAATCAGAATGTCAAAATTATCCAAAAATGAATTATTCATAATATTCCGAGACATTAAAATTTTTGGGTAAAATTTAAATACCGTTTAAATATATAATGTGTTTTATGTCATCAAAATGACCCAATATTGATGTAATGAAAAACTTTAAATATAATTTTCGGCCAATATATGTTTTACCATTAAAATAATGTGATTTTTTTTCTTTTATTTATTTTAAAAAGATTTAGTGGACCCTCCAAGAATTATAAAATATTTTATCTTTTAAAATTGATTACCTTGAGAGTGTGACTCACCTCCACATAAGAAGGCCTAATATTTTAATAATTTCGGCCAATGGCCTTATAAAATAATGTTTCCCATACCCATTGTCAAAAACCATGGGCAAGAACCATGGTCTGGTCTATGGTTTTGATTAGTTTAGTGTGTGGTGTCCCTAACCTAAATAATATAAACTCCCTCTCTTTTAATATATAAACCTACCCAAGATCCCACTTCCCTTTCACTCAATGCCTTTATATCTCTAAAAACTATTCCCTACCCTCTACTGAATCCACCCCAGGTGCCCTAGGCTCCCATGAAGCCTCTCCCAATCCTCTCCCATGCCTTTGGGATCACACTACCGTGTAAGGGATTCCTTCCTTTCTTATTTATATCCATGTTTATTTATGTTGTAATACCATTTACATTAAATTAAAATTGTTGGGGTATGATTTTACACCTCCCTTATATTCCCATCCTTAAATTTTAAATGATTAGATACCTCTTTCTCTCTCATTAATGCCTCTCATGTACACCTGTTACTACACCGAAATTCCGTACGGAATTCCTCTCTTCTCATTCACATTCAAGTAATTATTTTGTATTATGAATATAAATTCCATTACATTTTATGGGACATGTATTTATATGACCCCTAATACTATCCATTTCATTTAAATATGATGAGTTACCCCTTTCTCTCTCATCAACCATTTTCATAAATTCCTATGACGCGCCATTATGCTGCCGAAATTGCACCATGATTTTTCTCAAGAAAAAGTCAATATATAGTGAATACCATGCATATATCTCTATCAAAGGTATTAACCATTATGCACATTTACTTATTGATTTTAGAGTTTCATGTATGAATTATAAATTACTTTATTGTAGAATAAATGATGGTGTTTAATGAATCCATGTTATATGATTCATGTGTTACACTTATTCATGAAATTAAATGATTAAGAAGGGTGTTCCCTAATAGCACTCCAATGCATTCGGTAAAGATTAGTATCATGATACGTAAAGTGCATGGATGGTTTACTTATGAAAATTCAAGTAGAATGAGGGTCTACACATTCATTATGTGTAATGAGCCTTAACTCATGCTAATACCTTGTTAAGTTTTGTTTCCACATTTCCATGTTATGATAATCATGTTATATCGTGATTTTATGTTCATGTTGGTCTTATTCTCTTTTTTTATGCCTATTGCCTAAAATATACTTAATTCTTTATGTTGTGCCTTGTGTACACCCTTAATGTGCTTTATAACTCACCCTTTTCTTATGCATGTCCTCAGGTTATCCCATGCAATGCTATGTATGAAGGAATGTTAAGGCCATGTAAAAGAATTTTTCAATAAATATGTTGTGTTTTTTGTTCTAAGTTGTTCTATAATGTTCCTAATCCCCAAAGACGCTAGTCCTCTCAATCTTTTATCTCGAATCAAGTGAATATTTTATGTAATAATTTATGTTTAATTGTGTAATAAAGAGTAGGGATGTTATAGATGTGGTTGGGCATGTGTGTGCATACAGGTACTCAGGAAAATGTCTCCCACTTGCAGGTTGAAGCCTTCAATGCTAGTTCCCAGTCCCTGTCCATTGGGATCCAGGCTTGGGGTTGTCACGACACAGGCCCCGGGGGGTGTGTCATGACAGTTTTTGTATCCAATTTTAATGTGAAATTGATTAAAATGAACTATATTTTATAAATAGATATATTATTTCACTAATTTTACTTTTAAAAAAATTTAAAATGTAATTTAAATTTATAAATAATTTAACAATACACGTCTTTCAATTAAAATTCATTATTTTTCACTATTCATCAAAAAATTAATTTTTTCAGAAGATTCTAAAAACATTACCCGAATATAATTTTCAAATTATCATTTAAAAAAATATTTTCACAAATAAAATTTATAAAGTTGGAAAAAAAATTAAAACAAAACCCACGTACACAATGAAAAGTACAGATTTTCTAGAAGAGTTTTTTTTTGGAAGGACAAAATGATTTTATATTCACTCCATGTCTAATAATAATAATCATATAAATATAAATTAGTATTTATCCATATATAATCCTTATATTTTATTTACAGCATTCATAATTAGGGTTTTTTATAATTAATTAAAATTAAGAATCATTATGTACTTTATAATAGTTTTTAGAAAAATCATGTTTTTAAGCGCAGAAAAATATTATACTAAAACACAATATAATGACGATTAAAATGTATCTAAGTGGATTTAAATATAACTACTTAATAATTATGTTACTTTAAATAATAATTAAAATATAATGTGACCTTTAAATATGATATTTATTGAAAATAATTGACGTTTTCACAAAAAATGGTATTTTTCAATATTCACTGAAAAATCAATATTTTCCGAAAGAAATCCCAATATTTCATCCAAAGTAAATTTTTATATTCTGATTTAAAAAAAGTTATTTTTTAAAAATAGATTTTAGAAATGTTATAAAAACTAATTATTATATTTTTTCAGGAAAAGTTATAAAAAACATTTTTGAAGAAAATATATTTTTGAATAATTAGATTACTTTACAAAAAATTGCTTTAATATTTACAGAATTTATATCAATAATTTATATAGAGTGAAATATATATACATTAAATATATATATATCATAAATTATTTAATAATATTATTAACTATCAATTTAAGAGCTATGTTATAATGGTTATATATATCGTGGGTTATTTATGATCGGTGTTTCATGTGCAATATTTTATCAAACATAAAAACACAGGGTGTCATATACCACAAGCCATCACTAAGTTTATATTTTTTAGAAAATAAATATATAATAAGGTATTGGAGAGTTACATTCTCTTCTAGGTTTAGTGTTCAATGTATTTTAGGCAATCGAATGTAATTTTTGTCTGTTCAGAATCATGGGGGACTTACATCTCCCCCCCCCCCCATAATAAATTGTATCCGATAAATTTTAAATTCATCAGTCTAATAAATGGTTAGATATTTTAAAATTATTTTTTCTAAACCCCCATCATAAAAAAAACATATTCTTGATAAAAGTGAAAGGGATGTATGAGGGTCATTTGGAATAACGCATACTATGTTTCAAATTAGGAAAATATAGGTTGGAAGTAAGGATTTTACATGGAAGAAAATTATGGAGAGTGATTGAGTTCATTGATAAAAAAATTAAATTATCAATAAAAGTTAAGGGCCTCAAAACCATAAATTTATGATGATTTAAAAGACTATTTATTCATCATATATGAATGTATTAGGAATAAATTATTATTTTGAGATAATTTTCCTTCTATTGTGGAATTATTTTACCATTTAGACTAAAAGCATAATGAAATATATTGATCTGATGAGTATGGTTTCATCCTTTATGTCAGTTTCTTCCATAATCTCATATTTTTATCCAATTGAATTTTTCATTCCAAAAGTAATAAAATCAACTTTTAAATACCAAATAACCCTAAAATGAATAATAAATATATTCCTCCTATATTTAAACATTGACCAAAACCAATACATTTAGCATCTGGTTAAGTGATTCCCAAAATGGATAACCTTTCATGTGTTATATTAATCTTCAAAATTCAATGGTAATATTAAATGTTGAAAATAAATCATAACATGAATTAATAACCCTATATCAGAAATAACATATAAAACATCAACATTAAATATTTTTTTAAAATCAAAGGATATCTAATACTTTTCATCTTCCATGGATAAAATTATGGTGATATCCTTTTGATATAACAGTAATCACTTAATCTCAAAATAACTCATTAATCCCACGGTTATATATGTGATAAAACATGTGTTAACATTATTAGCTAGGTATATGAGATCATTTAAACCCAAAATTTTATCAAAACTATAAAACTTATGTCCCCAAAAATTTACAAGAATACTTCACATTAAACTAAATAATTACATACATGTCTACATATTAAAATTTCTCCTAAAATGTCATTAATCACTTAAAGATATAATCTCTTAAAACCTAAAAAAGGGGTGTCAAAGAATTTTAACATGTGATCGTCCTTAAGCTTATTGACCTATTATGGTATCCATAAATATAAAGAAAACCTATCATTAAAACATCATAATCTCCAATGTCATTTAAACCTGCCAATGATAGAAAAATTAAATTCCTAAACTTGTACTCCCAAATTCGGTGCTAAAAATGTAAACATTACATTTTTGGATTTGATATTAATGGATGTGATCCCATTTCAACCATCCTAAACATATAAAATCTAAAGAAAAAATTGGATCACATACATTCTCAAGGGAAATTTTGGTTTAGATATTTAGCTAATTCATAAAAACTGTAACATAAACAATAACCATAAATTCTAGAGAGTATCTTTCCCACTATACCCAACTTTTCATATTCCATATTAGTTCACCAACAGCATCCATAACAAAACTTTCTAGAAATAATTCTTTCAACATCATACATGATAGCATGGGAAAAAATATACATAATAATGGTGAGTTGAAATGATCTGTAGGTGTAAACATAATCATTAACGATTGAATTTCATCAGTGACTAAAAGAATAACATACTAGTTTGAAAACCTAATTTGTTTATATGAGTGAATCATAAAATAATGTGTACCCATAAATACATTAATCATGAATCATAAAGAAGTTATATGTGCTTAAATAAAACAAAAGTCAAAAAATAAATAATCATGAGAGATTTGATATCAATATTGATCAAATGAAACATTATAAACCTATAGAAAGCCAAGATAAAACATGTTATTATCATGGAATATAATCCCCATCAAACATTTACTAAACCCTTATAAATTTAATAACCATATGGTTAACTTCCAATATATTTATTCAGAGAAAAGAATCACTACCCAATACATTGGAGTGCTATTTTGGTGCACACATCATTTATTCTATATCATGTCCACCAGGTTCTAGCTGGGAAAACCCATCGTATAAGCTATAACGGGCTCACCTAGTGCAATCTGGGTGCACCCACCATATAATCTATAATTCCTCACCCAATTATATTGAGGTTCACCCATTGCATAAGGTATAATGGGATCACCTCATCTTATATGGGATCAACCATGTTATATAATGTCTATGAACCACAACATGAATAATATATATTAATATTTCTATATAAAAATCATTGAAATAATAATTATTCCTTTTAAAAAGTGATTAACCCATGGAAAAAAATGGTTTCAATAACATTCTCTTTGAAATATGATTAACCAACTAAAAAGAAATGGGTTTAGTAAATATCCCATTGATACATGATTTAACCATGTAAAATGGGATCCATAACAATCTCTTCGAAACATTATTAACCCATGGAAAAGAAATTAGTTTATAATAAACTATTTGAAAACATAATTAACCCATAGAATAGAAAGGGATTCCAAAATAATCGCCTTAAAATCTAATTAAATTGGGGGAAAAATTAGATTCATAAAAACCTATTAGAATCAATCCTAATCCATCTAGAGGAAGAATTAGTGTTATATAATTGCAAAACATAATCGTTGGAGAACATGTAACAATAAGGGTTTTTATCATTGATGAATGAGAATTAAATTAAAATATAATTAATTAAATTTATAGGAAAATAACCTTTCTTTTTTGAAAAATCACATTTATAGAACATAAATTCACAAAATATTTCAAAAATATATTTTATTCATACTAACCTTGGAATCTTATAATTGAATATTTAAAAATCATTTAAAGAATTCATTAAGGATAATATCCTTTCCATTTTAAAAAATATTTTTTAAAAATCTTTTGAAAATTTACTTCTTTTAATATAACCATGAAAATTTATCAATAAATATTAAATGAAAATTATGACCATGATTGAAAAAAATTATATTCATGTCATTCATGTTAAAAACAATAATTAATTTACTATTTTTTTAGAAGACAAATAGGAATTGTTTATAAAATAACTTAATGATTTATTTCAAAAAAATTGAAAAACCCCAAAAATGGTTATAAATTTCTTTAATAAATCTTTTAAATAGTGATAAAAACATTTTATCATGTTTTTTAGAAAACATGGTTTTGGAAGAAAAATAGTTATTGACTGAAGTGATAAATAATGATTATTTTTCTTAAATACATTTTCTAAATTATTTTATGAATCAAACAGTAGGTAAATAATACTAATAATTAAAAATGTCATTAATAACCATAGTATAATAGAAATATTGATAATATGTGAGAGTTAGATCATAATATCTTAACATTGAAGACATAATCATAAGTAATCTGGATAATTGATGACATTGTAACATTAAACTCATGCCAAATTGGTAACA
This sequence comes from Viscum album, assembly GCA_963277665.1. Lineage (NCBI taxonomy): Eukaryota > Viridiplantae > Streptophyta > Magnoliopsida > Santalales > Viscaceae > Viscum > Viscum album. The sequence goes on along the minus strand of OY728151.1, from coordinate 1,440,888,605 downwards.
TTAAATCATAATCCCTATTAAAATATAACATTAAATTAAACATATAATATCATGATAATAAATAAATTCATGATATTAAATGTCAAATAGGATATATATACACCTCATAAAATAAGATTGGAGAATAACATGGCTTATGTTTCAAAAAAGTAAAATTGAGACAAAAATAACTAATAATGATCATATCACTTAAGTGGGGATCAATCATTGAATTTATTTTTTGTATAAATTTTAAATCCCCATAATATATTTTAAATACAACATAAAATAATAAAATTTCATTACACATAGATCCTTAGTATGAGATAACCAATGATGTATAATTTTTACTAAATGGATGGAAAATGATTTAAGAAATCCCTTACCTCAAGCATTGTTTTGGTTGAACATGATTTTAAATCATTTTTATGGTTTTAAACATTTTATTGACATATTATAGAACCATATTAATACTATTAATATTATATATTTTCCTTTAATAACATCTTATCACATGTCAGTTAATAAACTATCATTATTTTCCTTATTTCGGGTGTCAATTGCCTTATCTTCTAATTCATGCTCTGTTATGAATGTTTTGGTTCATATGTTTCTAATATAGTCCAACCATCTCCAAAATAATAATCATAACATAATTATAATTTAATTATCAATTATATACTCTTAAAACTGATCATTACATATTGTTATGAAAAATGAAGTATGTCATGATCATTGACACGGTAGGTCGTACGTACTCATAAGTGACGTTTCCATATTACAATGATCAATATAGAAAAGTGGTAAGTATTATATTATTTTTATATTATTATATTAATATCAAAAATAATATATTATTTATTTATATATAATACTATATATAATCCATGTGGTGTGGTGATAAAAGAGAGAGTCACATCGCCTTTGGAAGGCGGTAGTCCACACATAAAAAAACAACGTTAACATTTTTAAGTGGGTGAATGGTAAGGAAACAAAATAATATATTATATTTTAATAATGTTAAATTAATAATTAATATCAAAATAATATTATTTATATCACATATATTAATTAAATATATCCTTTTTACCTTCCATGTAAAGCGCTAGTAAAAAAGGAATCGCATCACTTCACGAGGCGGTGGTCCATCGTACACACGAGTGACATTATCGTATCCCCTAATGAATGTAATGTAAAATATTTATATATTATATAAATAATAAATAAGTATATTAATTTTTTAAATATCATATATATATATATATAATTTATATCCATCATTATACTAAACCGTGAGAGGTGGTAATGGAAAAATGAATAACATCGGTTCGTGAGGCGGTAGTCCACTATACAGAGGAATGATGATTTCAAAACCCATTTTATGGAAGCGTATAAGGATTTATTTTAAGAAATTAATATAATAAAATCTCATTATTTTTATGATACTGAGGTTTTTATAAAATAATGGGTTAATAATAATTAAAGGAGTTGGATGAATAAAAAAATAAAAATACTTGTTGAAAATGTTACCTCTTCTTCGGGTAACTTCTTTCAATTTTCACCAAAGTCCTTCTATGGTTAGATTTATTCACAAAATATGTATTTTAATTTTATAGGATATAATAAAATAACTAATTAAAATAATTTTTTCCCAAAATAATTTGTTTTTCAAGTATGAATAGAGTAGGATAGCGGTGGCCTTTTATAAATGAGGTGACCGGCACAATTGTAATTTTTAAAAGGAATGAATTCCACTCACATTTTTTCATGTAAGTTGTCTCCATTAATTGACCTTTTTTGATCCAAGAAGTTATAAGGTTTAAATATTTCCATAAAAATATATTTTATTGTATTTTTTAGTTCATTTTAACCCATATATTTTTTGTTTAATGCCATCATAATCCATTTTTACCTTATTCGTGGTAATTAATTTTTTTTATTTTCACTATTCATTTTGGAAAATTATTTAATATGATCTTATTATGTGACATAAATTATTATGATTTAAAATGTTTAATTCATTTTTACAAATTCAATTCTGAAAATTGGAAAATTTTAATTTTAAATTAACTCCACAAACACAATGAGAAAGCTGTTTTTCAAAGAGAACATGTTTAATAGTTTACAATGTTTTTATATCCTATTTAAATATGAAATTGATTAGAATAAACTAAATTTTATTAATATATAAATAATTTTACTAATTTTACTTTAAAAACAATTAAAATATAATTAAAAATTGTTACTAATTTAAACAAAAACTCTAGTTTTCAATTAAAATTCAGTATTTTCATTATTCATCAAATAAATAATCTTTTAAGAAAATTATCAAGTCATTAACCTAATATAATTTGAAATTAAAATTTAAAAATTGTTTTTTATTTTTTCAATTAAATTTTCTAACACTTTCAAAAATTAAATTTAAAATAAAATGCACAAATGTGATGATAAAACTTTATTTTTCATAAGATTATTTTTTTCCTAGAATAATATGACTTTAAATTAATTCTATGACTAATAAAAATAATTATATTAATATAAATTAGTATTAATTTATATATAATATATAATATTTTATAATTCTTATTTTTTTGTTATTTTAATGAATTAAAATGGCGAAACATTTTGTATATTAAAATAGTTATTTGGAAAATCTCTTTTTAAGAACCAAAAAATAAACTCAATAAAAAATACAATATAATGATGATTAAAAAGTAATTAATTGGATTAAATATAACTGAAGAATAATTATTTTACATTAGATAATATTAAAAACATAATTTTACTTATAAATTTCTTAATTTTTGGAATAGGAATGATATTTTTACAAAAAAATCATTATTTTCACTATTCACTGAAAAAATAATATTTTCTGAAAAATATTATAATTTAATGCAACGTAAGTTAAAATATAATGTATTAAAAACTGAATATAATTTTATCAAAAAAAATTTATTGAATTTTTAGTTATTAATTAATACATTTTTTCATGAAATTCAATAAAAAATCATTCTTGAAGAAAACATATTTTTGGAGAAGAATATTACATTACTACAAATGGATTGATTATTTACTCAACCTTTATCGATAATTTATATTCCGTAATAAATATAATTATATAAATATTTCATAAATTATTTAATATTAATCATACCTTCTAATTTAATGGTTATATTATAATTGTTATATATATCATGGGTCATTTGAGCTCGGTGTTACATCTTGAATACACTATCGAACTTAATAATATCTGGGTTTCGTATACCAAAATCTATCAAAGAGATTATATCAATTTAAAAATAAATATATTGTAAGGTCTCAAGCATATATATTCTCATTTATGATTACTCTTTCAAATTTTTTACGCTATTAAACATAATTTTTTCTTTTAAAAATATTAGGGTGTTACAACTGACTCGTATACCAAACAATAAACTGAAACCTCATCACGAGGAAAATCATAAACATAATCTTATAATGTAATCCTAATTATATTTAATTATGGAGGTATTTATCAATATCCAAGACACTCTATGGTTATATGATAATATCTAGGGATTTGACATAAGGACATGGAAACCACAACCCATTCTTATATTATACATATGCCAATGTTTTCCATTCAACCAATTCCTACATGTTCTCAAATTCGAAAAAGGTTATCAGAGTCCTAGTGAATGGTTACATTAGTTGGTGAACCATCACCAAGTCTTTATCCTGATATCTAATCTTGATACACTATAACACTATTTCCGATGTTCCCCAAACAAACCCCATTGCCAGAAAATCTCCAAAATATGGACCTGTGATGACCTCCTTTAATACCACTATGTCACAACCTAACTCACCAAGGCACACCTAGCTAGAAGTAGATAATAATGACACCCCAATCCAATCTCTAATAGTCCAGGATTTGGATACTAGCACAAAGTAAGAATATCATATACATTATAATCCTTAAGTAGTACAGAAAAATTGAAAAGAGACAAATATAATCCCACCAAAACATCAAAATAACCCAACCTGCTAAAAAAATGGTGGAAGCTTCCAACAAGAACATATAGATCCATCTAATTATTTTATATAATAAAAAATATCCTACTAAAAATATTTCACCTAGGACTCAAAAAATATTTTTTTGTATGCATAGTACACAATATGTATTGGACGATCCCAAGAAGGGGTGAGTATATACATACCTAGTAGGACATCGCAAAATAACCAAATATAAAACATCAAGAGACTCGTTTAATTATCTTCATGAAGGTATTCCAATATGAATATGAGACATAATAACCATAATAAGAATATATCAAAAATGATCAAAGATAGACACTAATTTTCAAGGTGAGGTAATATCCCCACTTTCATTCAATGATTATACTAGAGGATCAAAAGTAATATCCTTATGAGAGCACACCATCATCAGGTAATGAAACACTAATGGAACTAATCTGAGGGAACAAAATCATAGGGAATTTCTATAAAGAAGAACTATGGAAAAATAATAGATCTCATCAATCATACACACTTGATCGGTTTATACCTCACCAAAGAATAATAGATGATGAATAATAGATAAGGGATCACACTAAAGTTCAATGGGTGATGCACAACACTAACAATATTAACCTTATATGTAGAGGATTTAAGACCCTAGTATGTAGGTCAAATTAATCTTTACCCTTCTAAGGGATCAGTAAGATGGTAATGAGGATACAAAACTTGGGCCTCATGAAGAGTTTCTTACTCTAGTCCACAAAGGGAATCTTTTCCAATGATTAGAATAAGATTCTGTATTAAACCCTCATTGATTGAAACTAAAAAAAACACACCCTGAAAAAACAGATTAATGTAACACACCCACACTGATAGGGTTTGAGGTTACACACCCAAGGTCATACCATATAAGGTCTTAGAAGAATAATGGAACTGACTTTCCCTTCATGGAGTACAAGGTTTGTTCCATGGGGTAGACAGTGTGTCTCTTTGAGTCTAGAACTGCCTATATTTCACGAACTCACATGGAATGTATTTATACAAGTAGAAAATATGTCTATTTAGGTAAATGGAATGTAGTGGTCAATATATAAATCTATGTCTATCATTTGGTCAAACTCTTGTACTCTGGGAAGTCTCCATATACTATGGAAATTATTATGTACAATGTTCATACTCGGAATGATTCCCATGAACTTTATGAAGTATAAATTGGGTGGATTCACACACATAGTGTGTGGGGTCACATGGATTCCTTGGAGTTCACTCCCTATAAACATTGATCTATTCCCAAAGGTTTAAATGTCCTATGTGTACAACTCAGGGTGTGTTTTATTACAGGGATTCCAAGTTATGAAATCCCTATACAGATTGAGCTGGATAACTATGGGTCACACAGTGTGTGATATTTATCTAAACACATAAACCCTATCTTCCAAAAATATGGAAAAACACTATTTGTGTGTGTGTGTGTCCCTCTGAACTATATGGCATGTAGTTCATAATTTCACAGAAAAATATTGATGTTGACCTTTCTTCACCCACACATCACTATTATATTCAAGGTCACCTTGAATCATGCCATGATTTATAGATCTGAGTAGGCCACCCCCCATGACAAACCCAATGTCAAAATCTAGTAATTATAACTGGAAAATTATCCTAATTACTACTCATGGCACCGCATGACCTATATTTGTAAACCACACTGTATATACAATCATCATACCACAATCATCACTTATGGATAGATTGTTGCCTCCTAAAGTTCACTATTTTACATCGATTCTCCTCTTGAGAGATCTTCTCAATCCACCTCATTGATACACCATCACTCATACCATCATCAGATTCCCATTTTCATAACCACACTTTCATCATGTCACCAAAACTCAAATTTGAACTCATTACCACAATCCACTATTCCAAAGGATGGACACATAGTTACTAGTCCTCCTGAGTATCATCGAATCATTTTCCAATAAAAATTCATTTAATAACGTTGAAGATTGAAGGTAAATTTCACATAAAATAATGTAATCTACGATTTATGGACATGTTAATTTGGCTGTTATCATCAAAGACTATTAGAATGGTGGATTATCAAAGTATCATGAATCAACTGTGAAAATTATCTCAAAATCCTAGATTAAAGAAAATAAATCAACTATAGGATAGACCAATTAAAATGATCTATTAATTAATATATAAATATTTAATTCATGTTCATATTAATATGAAATAGGTATTAAACTACAAAACAAATTCCCAACCTTGATTTTTTATTGATCACTGATAAATAATAATTCAATGTCATTGTAATTTTTTAGATTCATGAACATCATTGGTGAAGACAAATATTTTAGTATCGATCATCGATCTATGATCTGGTTAACATCCACTGAAAATATCCTCCATTATCTTCCTAATACAAAGGGTTATGAGGTTAACCTTATGATTATCCCTTAATTTTGTTTAAATAGAGTGGATCTAGGTTATGGAAATTAAATAAATGATAAATTTATTTTTTTTATTAATTTATTTATCAATCCTCCCACAATCACATTTAAACCAAACATCTCATGTGAACATAGGTTATATCGCACATAGGTTAAAATATGCATTCTAGATTTAATAGAGGTGTCTGATTCCCCTTCTTGAAGACTATTCATTGTTTATTCCATTATTTTTGAAAAATTATGTCTATGTGATATAATATATTTAATATTTTTAATATATCAATACTGAGACTCTAAGGGACCTATAATTCCATGGAGACTATGTGACATACTCTATAAAAGTGCGTGAAATATTTGGATGTGTTTCATGATAAAAACAAATTCATTATAAATAATTGACTAATGGATAATAAATAAACACTCAATTTTCTTTAATTCCATTTTATGATTCAAAAACACATTTTCATTAAAAATAATTTTTATTTATTTTTTTGACTGAATATTGTAATTATTTTCTACCAATATTAGAAATTTTATATTATAAAAATGTTATTACTTTTTAAATCATTATATCAAAATTATCTTCGGGTGAAAATTTTGTATTTTTCTCAAAAGACTGATTTTTTTAGTGAATAGTAAAAAATACTGATTTTATGGAAAACAATATTATCTTTTCAAGTATTTAAAAACTAACATTTTTTAAATTTGTTTTAAATTTTCATTAATAATTCTTAGTTAAAAAATCTATTTAATTTCAATCAAATTAAAATTAAAATTAATTTTGATAAAAAAATTACATAAAATGCATTTTTCTAGAAAACCATTTTTTCTTGTTTTTCAGATTCATTTTAAATGTAATTTATCCCATTTATAAGAATTGAATTTAATATAATTTTATTCATATTTGGGATCATAATTTACAAATTTGGTGGTGATACCACTTTCATTTTTGGTAATTATTTGTAGTAATTTTGGTAAAATGCTAGCTACCAATGTAATAGTAAAAAATGAGTTAAAGGGGTTAAAACAAAAATGATAAGGGTTAAAATGGGAAAAAATTATAAATCCTATTTTATGGTAATGTTTAAACCATGAGTTATATAATATTAAAATATGAGTCATTTTTTACTATTTGGATATAGTAATACATTAACATATTTTAGTAATATGAAAAATTCTGAGTGTGTATGCTCCCTCACTTATAGAAGGACACCACATATCCTCTATTCTCCACACTTCAAGTTCCTCATATCCTAGAAATGTACTACCCAAATACAATCTAATTATCCATCCACATATCTTATAGTTCATGGTCCAATCATAATATCATCCTAATAAGGATATTGTTATAAACCAAATAAGGTTTTTTGAAAAAGAGGTATAGTTATTAACTGAATGTTTTCAAATTATTTATTCTTTTACCTCCATCAAACCCATATTAAGAATTATTATATAATAAATTAAGTATCTTTAATTTACGAAAACATAATATTTTTGATGTTATAACCATTTTTCTTCTATTTTTCCATCTAATGTAAATTAAAAGCATATTATGTACATATGTGCGAATTACCACCTCATAAAGATGATGTATCCTATTTTTCATCATTACCTCTTACGGTTGGTCATAATGATGGATGAAAATGTAATAATATTACATTTATAATATTTTTTAAATAATTATGATTATATAAATATAATATTACATTTACATTTTTTCCTTAGATCCATTAAAATTGTTTTGTCGATCCTACATACGTGTAGACTACAGCCTCCACAAAGCGATGTTATTCATGTTTCGTATCTTCCATTCATTTTGGATTGTAAATGTGTATATAATTATTATATATGATATATATATATATATATTAGTATTAAAATATCTTATATGGTGGAATGAAGATCAAGATCCAACGAATATAATTACTTATCGAAATACAAATGAAAAATAAAGTAGTTAACACTTTTAATGATAATTATAATGAATGATTATTGATAACTTGGAGATAAAATAATATAATAAAATCAGGTTTGTTATTATAACTATCAATATTAATATTTTATATAATTATTATAAATATACAATCATTATATAATTTGTTAAAATCATGTTGGAAGAAAGTCAGACCTGAGGTAAGGGGTTTCCTAACTCAATATATTTTAATTAATTTATTTTAATTTTTAATTATCTATGTTAAGAAAATATTATGTGTGTACATATATTTGATTATTTTATGATTTTTTCATGATTTTTTTTATAATTTCAATTTTTATACTAAATCAATTTATTTATTAATTCCCATTATATGTTATGATCTTTTAAAGGATTTCCCATATCACATGTTGTTTCCATGAGACATATTACATATTCACCACTTGTTTCCTTCATGTGGTTTGTATACTTAACCATTGATATTTTATATCTTTAATCTATTTATAATCATGATATTTATTGTTTTATTTGAAATCATTTCTTTCATTGGGGTTATGATTCAAAAGCAACCCCCACTATAGGACTTTATTTAACAATCTCATCGTTATTCAATATTTTTTATGTTTAAGTTTTTATTTGTGGAATTATATGATATTTCTATATTAAACCCCTTATATATTATTATAATATATTAATTTTAATAAATTGTGTGTTTTTGTTTAATTTTTCTCTCAAAGAGTACAAAAATTTTAGAATGAATGTTTTTATGGAAAATCATCTTAGTTTTTCTATTCGGTTTGGAATATTTTTATACCATGTCCATGTATTCTTTAAAATGATTTCAAGAATTTTTTTAATATTATAAAATAACTTTTTAAATTCATTATTACCCATTTTTTCATTTTAATAGAATGTTTTATAAGTGATCTTATTTTTTCTTTTCTAAGAAAGGCAATTTTTAAGGATGGTGTGAAAAGAATCTTCATTTTAATACATATTACACAAATGGATCTTCCCAACATCAAAAAAACTATTTTAATTTTTTATACATTTACATGTTTCCATGGTTACGTTAAAGGATACTTATTTCCTTAATATTCTGCAATATTTTAGATTTTAAATAATTTTTTTAAAATTGAAAAGGTTTCTTCCCGTAAGAAATTTTCTAGTTATATTTGAAAATTAATTTTATCTATGTCAACACCATTTGATTAATCATATAAATTACTCGAGTATATAATATAATGGTAACATAAACCATATTAATCTAGATAGATTATGATCATGTTTCAATAGTGATTTATTGGGAGAAATTATTTTCATCGTGTATAATAGTTCTCAATAAAAATGTGTATGTTAGTTATATATTGAATTGTTATTGATTCCTTCCATTTGATGAATTTTTTGAAATTATTAAGTGAATGGGTGGGGGCCACTATAGATTAACCCTAAATGTATTAGTAGGTATTATTATAAAAACTAGTTTTGATATTTGGTGTATTCCTTCCAAATTGTTTATGATGCCTTGGCATGAGGCCTTGATAGTATGTTTATGGTATCTTGGCACAAGGCCTTTACAGTATGATTATAATATCTAAGATTATACATTCCATAATTATTAATCATTTATTATTATATATTTTAATATTTATGTTGTTTCAAACTATACGTATATATTCTATTTTATTATATTAGTTATAATATATATTTAATTATTGTTTATCTCTTCTATATTATTCATGATTTATTTATTTTGTTATATATTTTTTTGTAAACTTTCCATTAATGAGAATATGAGCTCACCCTTTATTTTCTTTTCTTTTCCACAGGATAAAAAGATGGTTTTTATGAATGATTCTAAGGATATAATATAATAAATAATAAAGATCACAATAGAATTTTAAGTTCTTTTTAATTTTTTTCAAATGTTATGTGAGGATCATATATTTATCCATTATATCACTACTGATAAACTATTTGATCCTTGGGATATGATCTCTTGTATCTTATGAAGATATAGTAAAATAAGCTATATCTCTAGGTTATCGGAGTTAGGGTGTTATTGTTGGTATCAAAGGAATTTTAAGGGGACCCATGGGAACTTTATTTTGTAAAGCATAGATTAGACATCATTTAAAAGGATATGTCATGGGGATAAGATTATGTATAGGGTAATATCATGAATCATTGTTATAATGTTGATTGTGTGGTTTTCCTAGAAAATATATCTCAGTAAGGATAGTGGTACGTGGATTTAGTTATTGTAAAAATGAATATAGGGGTGAAAACATTGAATTAATTGTATTGGGTAATAAATCGATCATCACTGGCACACAATGAGTGGGCTTAAGACTTCAACCCAAGGTAGACACTCCCGAGGGATGCATTGGTTAATATTCATTTTATTAATGAAATATTATGATCAATGAAAGGATATAACATATGGTAACCAATGATACCACATTATCATGTGAAATAAACCTAAAGTTCAATGGGTTAATAAATCTATAGATGATCAAAATTTTAATGTCATATATAGCACTTTTTAACTTCTATGTTATAGGAGTTTAATGTGATTAATGATATTTTGGAAGACATTTATGGGAATAAACCCATTCGGTTTTGTTTTTTTTCTAGTGAAAACATTATTTTTGAAATAATACTTTTATATTTTTTGAAAATAAATTAAATTTTATTGACCCATTATATGGTTAATGTGATATTTCTTGTTGAGGTAATTAAGGTTAATCAGGATAAAATAGTTATTTTATTTTGGGAACATATGTTTATTGTATAGATAACTATGGGATTGAAAATTTATTTGGGGAATAAGTGATTATTGATATTTTTTAATAACTTCAATATATTTAGAATAATATGTTAATCAAAAAAATACAATATTAATGGATAAGAAGGGATTTTTTTAGGAATAATGATTGAGTTAATTTAGGGGAGTATATAGTAATGTATTTTTTCTTTATTTTATTCATATTATTTATGGAAATTATTATCCTATTTAGGAAAATATATGACTATGACATATATATTTTAGGTATGTGACTTTATGAGTGATTAATATTGTTTGGATATAAATGTTTTATTAATATCGGATGAATACGTGACAAAATATTTTTTATTTTTTGGTTTTCAAATTAGTCAGGAATTTTTTAGGTGTATTATAGTCAGTTACTCATTGAATGATTTTAGTTTATCTATTTTTATAATTTTTGTGACTTTTTAGATTAATCTAGTATTTCCTGATGTGATATTTTACTCATAATGGTCATTGTTTTTTCTTATGTTGGAAATTTTGGTTTTAGATAGGTGGAATAACTTTTCATCATTTTTAGGATCATATAGTGGATTGAAAGTTTATTTAAATTTTTAATGCATGATGATTTACATAAAATTACATTGTTATTCATATATAATGGTAATAAATCATGTAAAAATATTTTATCAAAAATTTTATCACAATGGTAATGAAATTTATCAAACTCATGAAATGTGAAGATATGTATATCAAGTATTATGTGGAATGTAACACTCAAATGTCAATTTAATTTTTTAGGAACTCATTTTCAAGTGTTATTATTAAAGAGGTATGTACATAATAGTTTTTCGGGTCCTAACCTAGAATATAAAGTTCATAATAAATTCTATGTCTCATTTTTTACTATTTTATATTCAGTTTAGACATGATAAATTAAAATTACGAGGATGAAATTTATATAAGAATGGGACAATGTAATACCCTGAGATATTATTTTTTATTTTACATAAAAATTAATAATACATTCTATAGAGTGTTATACACACAACACCAAGCATAAACAAAACCAAATATAATATTATTTAAATTATATCATTATAAAATATCCATTCAATTGGTGGGTAAGAAAAATTATATTTTTATTATGATATATATATATATAAATATCCTAATAAGTCTTTATTTATTAATATATGTGAAGGAAATATGCATATAATTTTTTGTAATGATATTTTATGATTCAAAAATATGTTTTCTTCAAAAAAAATTATTGATTTTTGTAAGAGTGTTTATAATTAGTTTCTTACAGTTTTATAAATTTTAGCTGAAAAAAATTATTTCATCTCTAAAATTATCATATAAAAATTATATTGGGGTTTAATTTTGGGATTTCTATAAAAATATTAATTTTCTGTCAATAGTCAACATTCAGATTTTAAATGAAAAAATATATTATTTTCAGGAATTAATAAAGTAAAATTTTGTTTTCAATTCGTTTTAAACTTTAATTACTTAATTTTGGATAAACATGATCCAATTAATTTCATTTAAATCATCAATATGCTTAATTTTTGTATAAATGTTTTTCATTTAAATTGAATTTTCCTAGAAAATTGTTTTTCATCACATTTTTTGTATTATTTAAAAAGTAATTTAGTAAACTTATATAAAATGATGTTAATAAAATGTAATCCATATTTTTAATCTTCATTTATAAATTTTTTATTCATACCACTTTCATTTTTTTCAGTATCAATTTTAACTTTGGTAAAGAGTCAATTTCCACTATAAGAGTAAAAAATGGATTAAAAGTGTTATAAATAAACTTATACGGGGTAAAATGACCAAAAATATAATATAATTAATATTATATATTAATATTTTACTCAATATCAAATAAAACTCTATTTTGATTCATTTTGGATCTATTTTTCTTGAGTAGGACATTAATATATTTTAATATGTTTGAACATTCCAAGTGTGTCGACTCCCTCACTTATAAAATGATACTACTTACGCTCTCTTATCTATACATAAAGAGTCTATGAGATCAAAATATAAATAAAAAAAAATTTCCTAACATCCCTTAACACGTTCTATATGTCTTGGTTTGATCACAATACCATCCAAAGAAGGCATTAGGTATAAACCAGAGGAAGTTTCCCGAAGAAGATATATACTCCTTAATGGGGTGTTTTATTTTTATTTATTCTATTAACTACATAAAACCTATCCTAAAAATTATGATACAATAATATTATAATCATAAATATAATAAAATGTTATTATGTTAATGTTATAACTATTTTACATCATCTTATACATCTAATGGAAAATGGAAACATCTTTCATGTGCCTCCTCAAGAAGACAGTGTATTTAATTTTTCATCACCACCTATTATAGTTGGTCATAATGATTGATGAAAATGAAATATAATTATATTTTTGATATTTTTTCATAATTATGATTCTTTAAATTTTATATATAATTTACCATGTTACCATTTCACCCGACAAAAAATGATAACATTTCTTGTGTGTAGGTGTAGATTACCACCTTCATAAAGTGATGTAATTAATTTTTCAATTACACATTTCATGAATAACTAAAAATTTGTATATAATTAATAAATATGATATTTATATTATTTTTAAGATTTTTTATATAATTTAATGGTGATCGAGCTGAAAGGACCATAATTGTTGAATCAAAAAAATACATGAAAAACTATGTACTTAACAGCAAACATGATAATGATAATGAAAGGTGTTAATGAAAAGGTGACAAGTTATTATATATAAAAAAAATTTATTGTAATTCAGAATATGGATTTATTATAAAATAAAAATAAATTTTATTTTATTATATAACAAGATAAAATCAATTACAAAGTATGTTGAACCTGACGTGATGAGTTTTTAAACTCAGTTTATTTTCCCTGGGTTACATTATTTATTCAACCAACCATTTTTTTCATTTCCTAAAAATCCGGTTTAAGGATTACCGATAACCGAACAATTAGGTAGGAGAACATAAATATCACACATCACGTCGTCGTGCGGTACCCAAGTAGTCCAATCCAATTTTCAAATTTTTCAAATCACAAATATCAAGGGAAATCATTTCCACGCCTTGGTCCACGCAATGTTGTACGCCACGCGACCCCTCGGGACGCACAACCGCATCGATCTAGAACCCTACTATCACGTGCCTCAATCATCACGTCAAAGCAGGTCGTCGGCGATACAATCCACCGGAAAACATCATCATCGAACCAACATCAACCCGCCGTTACTCACCCTAGTCATCCTCATCAGATCGAAGCACACCATCAATAATGAAAGCAGACACCGACGCTCAACCGAGAATACATGTCGTCGCTGGGAGAGTTTCTGTCCGACTCACCCATCGTGTAGGTCCTCGCCGCCACCCCAAAAAACATTACGACCATCGCAGCACATCACCGAAGACGGAGCCCAAAACTCGAAACAAACTCGAACGCAAGCATGGAGCCACCATGAACGTAACCAAGAAAACCTTCCACAGCCACCACCCTAACCACGGAAGAAGACCTCAACAGACCCTCAAATAACTCAACCACACGGGTGACGACCTTCAAATGCTGAGAAGCCACCACATGACAACAACGAGCTGCCAAGAACAAAACCGTGAACGCTCCGAAGAGTATGTCGGCATCCGGTCTTACGCCCGAAGATCTGAAACAGCAGCGCCATAGAAGCCCATAGAGCATTCCACAGAAATAGAAGAAGCCACGAACCATCGCAGAGTGAAAATAAGAATCCAAATAAAATCCACCACCGGAGGGAGGAGGTGATGGGAAAGACCCTCCCCTCCCCGGTCCAGACTAGCTCTGTCATTAGCCTTCAAAGGGACACTAACACATTGAGACCAGCCGTGCAGCATCATCACCTTACCACCGAGACGACCTAGTTGAAGGAGACTCAAGACCAGGTGGCTAGAGAGGGAAGGAATGCAAGATCGACAGATAAACCCTAGTCGCCTCAGTAGGAGCTCAAAGACGCTGCTCAAAGGCCTCCAACAGTATTCTTGGGTTACATTAATTATTCATTTATATGTTAATCCAAAATTATGTTGGTAATTACCCTTGATTTTTATATATTTTATTTACACATTTTTTAATTGGATTTATTTTTTTATACATAATAAATTCATTGATTTATTCTCACTTCAATGTAAAGTTCATTACAAGAGTTTCTTGTCTCACATTTCTTTTTATCACACATAGGACATATTCACCAATTATTTCCCCTATGTGTTGTATATACTACCCATTTGATATTTTATATCATAATAATTTTTATATTAGTGGTATCTATTGTTTTATTTTATGTCATTTTTTTCATTGATATTTTGATTAAGAAGTAACCACGGTGATAAGAGTTTATTTTTGAATCTCTTCCATATTTGGGATTATTTATGAATAAGTTTCAACTGGGGGTAATATATGGTATTTATATATAAAACCCCCCATA
This sequence comes from Viscum album, assembly GCA_963277665.1. NCBI lineage: Eukaryota > Viridiplantae > Streptophyta > Magnoliopsida > Santalales > Viscaceae > Viscum > Viscum album. Next base: position 1,440,872,947 of record OY728151.1, on the reverse strand, counting down.
TTATATTATCATATAGTAATTTCTATAAATTAAAATAATTTCTTTTATTTTCTTCACTCTATGTACTCATAAGTCCAAAAGTTGGTTTTTAATGAAAACTACTGTTGTTTTTCTATTTGATTGGGAAAATTTTATTCCATGGAAATATTTTTTCATAAAAAAATTTCAATATTTTTATTACTTTTCTCAACTAATTTATTTAATTCATTTCTATATGTTATTTACTTTCCATAAAAAAATTTAAAATGACTATTCTTTTAATTTTTTGAATAAGTAAATTTTTTTTAAAGGTGTGATCGGAATATTTATTTAAAATACTACCACACAAACCAATTTTTCAACCATCTTGACTATTATTTTACATGAGTATTCATTGATAATAATCAATGGTTACTTCCAATTAAATTTTCCCATAATATACTTCGCTATTTTATATTTTAAATAATGGATCCCAAAATGGAAAGGGTGTTTTCCTCAAAAAATGTCTTAGTGATCATTTAAATATAATATCATTTATATCGGCACGATTTGATAAAACATATAATTTAATTGGGGATATATTATAATGATTTAATCCACTATATTACTTTATATGGTCTATAATCATGTTTCACTAGTGATTGTCTGGTAAATTTTTTTAACATTTTTAATGATAGTTTTCAATATGAATGTGTGTGGTGATCATGTATTGAATTGTTATTCATTACATTTATATGATGAATATGTTAGAATTAGTGAGTGAATTGGTGGGTCCCACTATAGTTATCCCCTCACTTCATGGGTATGCCTCATCTTGAAATATAGACAGATTATTTGGTGTATGTATGCACAATGATTTATAATTCCTTAGCATGAGGCCTTCAGAGTATGTTTCTGATTTATTAGCACAAATCCTTGATGGTATGATTATGATTAATTTCATTATGAGTTCCACCATTATGAAACTTTTTATTTTTATCTATATAATTATTTAGGGTGTTTCACTATCCATGGATATGCTCCCCTTTTATGTTTTTATCTATATGGTGTATTTCATTATTTTTTATCTCTTTCATATTATTCATGATTAATTTATTCTATCATAGATTTTGTTGTATGATATCAATTACTAAGAATATAATCTCACCTTTTATTATGTTTTCCTTTCCATAGGATAACAATAAAGGATCTATGAATGAATCTAGGGAGATTTTATAGGAAATTATAATGTTATTTCCTTTATTTTATGATGCCTATAATGTTTTAATTTATAATGTAGGAATCATGTATGTATCTTGTCTCCCCGGATTTCAAAACTATTCCATATAATGGGATTATATCACTTTTATTTTGGGTATATATATTAATATAACTACAAACTCTGGGTTATGAGATTGATGGTGTTATGATTTTTTTCATCATCTCAATCCTCCTTATGTCCACCGGCATCACCGTAGCTATGGCCACCATCATTTTTCCACTGTCACCACTACCACCATCATTATACCCACCATCACCATTGTTGAAATACATAGTTCATATATCCATTTTATAATAAGGTAGAGACTGATAACAAATAAATCTCATCATAGTCATGAAATTATCAACAACCAATAAACTCTTAGGAGGGAGTGAAGAAAAAGGAGTTGATATAGCTTTCAAAAACTTCTCATACTTCTCCTTGCATAATCTAAAGATTTTTTCTTGACCCATTTGGTTTTGTCTTTAAAGTAATTATATATTTGTTCATATATAACAATAATTCCTCAACTATAAGACAAACTACTAAATGAACAGTAGCAAAATGGTTGATTCTTCTTCCCTAGTTAGAAACGAATTGTACCTCAATTCTCACCTCCCATAACCTAATATTGATAATCTTGTAGACCAAAATTTTCGGCTTCCCTTTATGTTAAAGCATCAAGATCATCATATTAGTAATTTTAATTCCTTTTAATAATTATAATTTTAATGAAAAATATATTAAATTTTTAATATAAAAAAACATATGCTTCTAATTTTCTCTTTTATCTGATTTTTTACCGCACTTTCATCATTAATTTTTCTAATTGAAGTAAAAAATGCACCATGAAATAAATTTACTTCAATTACCAAATTTTGTTTGTAGAAATATATTTTAAAATAGTGAATCATATGTTCTTGTGTGTATATATATATACACATGTATCTATGTGTAATTGATATTAAAATGTTGTATACGCCTGCTCTCAGTATGTTTGAGTGTACACCCAAGAGTTTGAATATCTTTAACTACTATTTTATTTATTATATTTCTATAATATATCACCTATGAATATATATATATATCATTGATTTGGTCTGAGATACTATATATGCACAGATTAGTTTTAAATTTCATTGGTTCCATAAAAGCATGAATATACTTGATGAAATCATTTCATAATATTGAAATTGAAGGAAATTGGGAAATATAGGTATATCCTTATTATTAGTTCATTTTATATTTTTTTTAAACCTTGTATAGTTCATTCTTGTATTCCTTCCACATGTCCCCTAACTCCATCTACTTGGACTTTTTTTTTCTTTAGGAAAACTGTATTGTTTCAACATTCAAAATCATATTTTTTTAATACAAAAAAATGTATTGAAAATGAATTTATATGATTTTAATATTACCTAGATTTATTCTAATGAATTATTATATATTTATTCTTTTATTTCCCACCAACATATAAATTTCACAAGGATAATGTAATTATTCTTAACTAATTTCCTTATTAAGGTATTTCACTCCTCATATTTTACAATTATCTATGTATCCTCATTGTATTATACCATTATTTTCTTATGTCAGTTCCAAACATTACAGAATTTGGTATGAAATATACACCTATTACTGACCTGTAAAATATTAATTCCTAGAAAATGAAACAAGTAAAAACATTTATTTCCACTAATATAATTTATATTTATTAATAAACAATGGAAAATGTACTAGAAGCAGGGAAATAAAATGTTTGAAGAACAACCATCTCTGAAGTCTGAAGAGGAAGTATCTCAAAATTCATCACTTTAGTCATACAGATAGTTATATCAGGTTCACTAAAAATAGGTTCATTCCATTGTACACTGTATGATGATGAATACTAAGGATGGGGATAAGGAAAATTCATAAACTAGGGGTAACACCCTACTAAATTGGAAATAGTGTGTAAGGATAATATGGTGGGGTTTGAGTAGGAGTACCATGCTTGATAGTGGGAAAATGGTAAGGAGATGAAGTAGTAATCAGTGGATATTTTAGAGAAAACATTTTTTAGGGATATATGAATCTAAAAATAGGTACAGTATTCAGTTGTCCTAAGGACATTTATGGTGGATCACCCTTCTCCACCTCATATAAATCAAAAAATATTCCCAAAGATGTTGAATATAAAAAATTAAATTTAATGTGGTTATCAAAATTTTAAAATACATGACAAAATAAAATTGATATTTTACACAAAATAGTTATAATTGAGTCACCCCCCACTCCCAAATAAGAATTGTTTTTATTCAATATTATTTTTTTATGGCCTTCCTCATATTTTTACATTATGACCGGAGAATTTAATGGAATAACATGTGTATGTTTAGAAATATATTGTATTTTTATAGTAATAATATTCTAAAATACCAAAAAATATTAATGAAATTTAAATTTACTAAAAAAATTATAATAAATTTCAGAATTATAATTTGGAAGCGTTATCTACTATCTTATAAAATTTAATGTTCACAATCAACCCTAACAGTTGAATCATTTTCATCATCAAATTTCTCATTTTTTTCAACACGAGTAGGTTCTTCCAAAATGAAACTTTCATCAATGACTTCTTAATACATATGTCTTGTATTATCATTACTTATAATAGAAAATTCATGTCTGAAATAGTCAACTGCAATAAAAATATTTTTTTACTTTGAAGCTAAAATATACGGATCACCAAGTACATAGTTGATAGTTCATGTAAATTACATTAAATCCATGTTTAAATATCTGTATTCCATACCATTTAATAGAATCAATCCACTCTAAATATAAACTTGAAATTGTGGATAATAATCAAAGATGGTTATTGTTTTTCAAAAATCACACAATAATATATATGTTAACATAGATGTTTCATTTCTATCATAGTGGAATAAAAAAATATAGTTTCACTTACCATAACACCTTCATGTGTTGTAGCCATGTATTCTTAATGTATACTTATAATGAATTTGAAACCATTTATGAAATGTTATTTACACTCCCATTACACATTACTCAGACCAAATGACAATGATTTGACCTTAAGAGAAACATCATTCATTGGTAAACCTCGAATAAGTAATATTTGTATCCAATGAGAAATGAAATTTTCTATAAAGTAGTATGGTAAAAACCAAACTAGTATTCCTTTTATTTTAACCACGAATTAAATTCCCTATAGTGAAAAAAATTTCTTTTCCTACTTGATAATTAATGATAATAATTACTTACAATTGACTTTTTCCATATAAACATAAAAATAAACATATTTTTTGATTATTAATAAATTATTAATTATAAAACAAAATCATAATACAAGATTTATGTACATTATATAATCATAAAATACACCAAAGTTTAATAATAATATCTAATGATCCATGTTCCAGCCTTCAGTTCTCAATATATATTGAATACGATCCAAAAATCCTCTTAGGTAAGGTCAATGATGGAACTTTAAGTTTAATTGGATCATATTTTTAATGTTCAGATATCATTGGGGAATTTCATTTGGTTATAACATTACCCTAATACATTGAAAAAATCTATGAATTCCTATGAATGATATCACTTTTTAATAAATCCCTCAGGGTGATTCATATTCCTCATATATGATTTTAGAGAACTTATTATCCTTTCAGTGGGATATATCTAATGACCTGAAAGAGGACCACCAAAAATGTCGGTATTGGGAAGATGAAAAATCATATAAAGTATTCATATGATAAATGGAGGAGGAATTTATTCCTAAATCACAAATTAAGATATATACATCCTTTTGATGTTAATTAATAGTAGATTTGTTCAATCTTTTAGAAAAAATAACACAAAAAAATTTACATAGCTGAATAATAGTTTCCCTTACATTATTTAAGAATAAATTTTTAATTTCTATATATATTAAGTTATATATGAAAAATACATTAATCATGGGTTTCTAGGAATTTTATTCAAAATCTGTTTGTATTTTACCAATTTGACATATTTCATAAATATACATCTTGAAACCATATACATTCTAGCATAGTAAAAAAATTATTTTCTAATGTTATCATTTAATAACAAGCATGAGGAAACATCCATTGATTTTAAACAATAAGCTCTAAATGGGGGATTTTTTAAACCCCAATCCATTAATTCTTAGTGTGAGTAAAAAGTATCTTTTTTTATTCAAATTTAGTATTATCAAAACTAACATTTTATAAGTGATTTTATCGAAATATGTTACATCTAAATAATGTAAAAAAATTGAATACTGATATGGTAATTAAAAAAATATAATTTTTTTCCTATATTTAGTGTCCAAATTTTATGGGGAAAACTCTAAATTTTGTAAATTCATTTACACTTACCAAGAACAATATTCAAACAATAAACTTCTCTATGAATTTCATCCCCTTATATTTGATAAGATGGTTATTATCTCTCAACAACAATTTAAAATTTTAGATGATTTTTCTCTATATGAATGATCCCTCGACAAAAACTGATGATGACTATTGAATCTAAAATTACATAGATGTTTTTAAATTTCTATAACATGTATTTTGCATTAAATTATTACATAATAATTTTCCATTTATACTCCAACCCAACATAATTTCATAAGTTGGGAAGTAGTTTTTCATCTACAGTATTGCCACATGCATTATAAATTCTCACTTTAATGATACATCATATGTCCAAAAACCAATATTCCATAACACCTATAAGTCATTTATTAAGGTTTTCAAGTATATTTCAATATCATTTTTAAGATTCGTGGGTACAAATATCAATATTTACATGATAATGAATGATGTATTTATATAAAACCATGCATTAAGGTTATAAATATCAATGAAGATAAATCATTTAATGTGTTAAGTACACATCTGTAGAAAGGTATTTAATCCATTAAATGATAATCTCAATCTATCATTGTGTGGTTCAATTAATAAAATTAGATTTTTTACTATAAAATTTCTACCATGTTAATCCATCAACATCATAAACTATTTTATCATATTCTTTATTTCTATCATATTCAAGAAAGTGAATTTTTATAAACAATTATTCTGATATTAATGATTTATAAACTCTGGGAATCATTGGAATTTTATATAATTAATTTTCCAATATAACTTATTAGGTATCATATTTATTATGATTCCAAATTGATGAATAATTATTTTGACAGACATTAATATTTTCAATTTTCTTCGAAAAAAATATAATCATTAGGTCAATCATAGATCATATAAGATAAAAATCCAAACTTATCAATTAATTTTGATTCCATTAATATTTTTGAAATATATTAAATATTGGGGATTAAATATTTTAAAAATTATAGGATATAATAAATTCCATACTTTTTCTTTTCATGATACAATTGTATTAGAATATTTTGTCTTTCTATTCATGACATACTTGATATAATGATGTCCTTGTATATTCCATTAGATTTCAATATCTATCATCCTCCTCATCGTGATAAACAAATGTAAATTGTGTGCCTATATTCATGACATATTCCACTTAACTATATATGGTGTATCCCAAAAAAATTAATTGGAATCAATCAAGTCTTAAATTATCCATACCAAAAATTTAAACTTATATGTTAACTTAATTAACATGAGTAATTTTTCTATTAAGATTACACAAATTTTATTTCCTCTAGAAAACATTTTTCATGATATTTTTACAAACTTCAGCATTCTTTAATCGTAGAATTCCAATGAAATCATAACAAGGGTCTCTAATAGACCCTCTATTTTAAGTATAGTGGAGGGATAAATAATATAATAATTGAAACCCATTTTGAAATTAAATTTATATTTACATAGTGTTTTATATCCAATCTTTTTTATTCTAATATAAATATGTAGATTGTTACTATAATAAAAATACTTTATCCAAAAATTGAAGCTGATAATATAATGAAAATAAAAATTACACATTAATTTGATTAGAATACAATATTATATGAATGAAATATTAATCTAAAATTATTAAAGGCTTTCCCTTAGTTATATTTTCAATCTTATGAAATCAAATTTGTTTTCTAAGGGACCTATTATATGAATTACAATATTTATAATCATATCAAATAGAAAACCCACTTTTAAGTCCAAAATTAAATGATAAAAAAATATTTGAATTCAATAAATATTTAAAACAAATAAAAATATGTATTTTTATGCTTTTAAACTCAATATAATATTTAAAATCACATTATAAATCCTTACCCATTAGCTTTCTAATTTTCAAACCTACCACTCCTATTAATCCAAAGCTATATCCTCATTATTTAAAATATATTCCAAAAGAATATTGAAACCATTGATAGATTTCTAAAATAAAATCTTATAACTAATTAAAAATCCATTTGGTGTTTCATCCATTAAAAAACAACCAATTTCATCTTTTGTTTAGAAACATAAAAATTGTATCACCCCAAAGCTCAAATTACTTTTAAGTAAGTCGATGTGTTCAATAACATTCATTTCAAATTACACAAGATTTAAATGATCTATAGAATATTTTATTAACTTTAGTAATCAACCTAAAATGGTAATCAATTAAAAATATTTTCCTTTTGAAGATAAATAGTTAATATTAAATAATTTTGAAAATGGGTTTTCCCTTAAAATTGGTTTTCTTTAAATATTTCATTTACCATTAAAAAAAGATTTTAAAATTTTATCATATGAATTAGATAAAAAATTATAATTTCTAAATTAATCATATCAAAATTATCTCGAGAATAATTTTTAATATTTTTCCAAAGAAATTAATTTTTAGTTGAGTAGTAAAAACATTGATTTTTTCTTATACCATCACATTTATATGATATAAATTTTTTAAAAACAAATTTGAAATATAATATATATATTTATAAAGTAAAATAAATCATTTATGAATTTTATTTTCAATTTATAAACCCCATGAAAAATTAGTTTGTAAAATAAACTAATATTTAAAAAACACTATTTTTCATCTCATTCATTAATTAAACGTACACATGTTGAATGTAAGGGCCCAGATCCATGTAGATCGACCCTTTGTGTGTTTTTGAAGACCATGGTGCTTATAGAAGGCTTTGTGGAAGTTTGGAGGAGTTCAGTCACAAGAAGCTAGCAATAAGGGGGAACATGATGTGATCAAGGAGTACATGATGTGTACCATTTGTGTTTTAAAAAAATAAAATAAAGCATTGAGGTGACATGTTTTTTGGTGGAACCTGACCTCATAGAAGTACATAAAATGAATGGGAAGTATGCAAAGTGTACTGACCCACCGTTGTATATTTTAAAGACATAAAATACACTCAAGTCTTTCCAACCCTATTACCATGGCTCCCCTCTCTCTCTCTCATCCTAACTGAACCAGTAGAACCCACCATGGTGTTTTAGATATATATTCATCTAGGATCAATCTCGGGATTCCGTCTTCGATATGTCTTCAATATGATGTGAGATATACCATCGTTCTTTGGTTTTCTTCAATCTGTTTTCTCCCATTTCTCTTTTCAATTATAAGGAATTTGATCTCCATGGTTCTAAAGGAGTTTCTTTTGGTTTTTTTATGTGGTTTTCCCTTGACATCCTTGGGTGGATTCAATTTTTTCGGGGAAGGTGATGGTAAATTTTCACTTTGATCCATTCTCGATTGAAGAACATTAGAAACCTTTTGAGTTAGGGGATAGGTTTCTTCACTAATTATTTACATGAAATCATAGAGTTAGAATGATTTTGACCTTTGGATCACTATGGAATTAACCTAACTAAATACTAGATTTATATTAAAATAATTGGTTTCATCTCATGGTATTTATTTGCATCATAATAATGTTTTGCGTATTAATTTTCTAGATAGTGTGATATATATGATTTTCTTGTTAGCATGTCATTATTACTAAAATTTTTAATGAACATAAAGCCGGAATTAATTGATAATTAATTGGATAAAGACAAAGAGGCATGTAAATGAATTTTTTTGTTGTTGTTGTAATTTTACATTAATAAAATTGATGCAGTTGTGTATTTTTAATCCAGTTTTTTATTAAACATTGAGCATGTTGGTGTTTTTTATTTAAAGTCATGTCAAATTAATTATTTAATTAATTTTTGATAGATATGATAGCTTTCTGTTTAGTTTCCCCATTGTTAGAACCTAAAAATAATAACTCAGTTAATTTAGATATATTAAATAACTGGTTGTTTGATAAAAGGTAATTCCTTTTAGGGTTCTGAGTCACCCTCTTACTTGTAAGGCTGAGTGCCTTGTGCTTTTGAGCCATGAGCACTCATTATGTATGATGGCTTGATGGACTACACATGAGCCTCAGCCTAGTTAGGGAGGACTCAGTAGGGGAATCCATGATACCCGAGTTCAAAATTGGGTGGAGACATAATTTTGGGGGGTACTGTAGCAGTACTGTATTAGGTACTATAGTAGGAACTATTCAGTACTATCTCATCTAGAAATATTCATACATTTGGGATTTCGAGCCACCAGTTTGGGCCTCAGGTCCTTCGAGGTCTTCGGGCCACCCAAGGCCTTCGCTCCAGTAAGGCTTTTGAGCCACCTCAAGGCCTTCGGGCTACATCAACGCCTTCAAGCCACCTGAAGTTATGCTTAATGACCAGACATACTCTACCGGGAACAGACTCTAGATATGAATTTATAGTACGAACATTCACTAGAGCAGAAGCTAATAAGATTTCTCAGAATGGGAGGGTATGGAAGTTTCCATTGGGGCCAACCTATGCATTCATGGGAAGCCTAGTTGAACAATCCATGTGAAAGTTGAGAGCTGATATCACGATGAAGATTCTTGGGAGGAGCAGTTCAAATTATAGTCTGTATATTTCTTAAGACCTACGGATCATGTAATCTCTAATCCTATGGGCCTTGTAAGGGTTCCCCCTCATCCCTTGAAAGGGGGGTTATCAAAAATAAAAATAAAAATAAGGTCATCGGGCCATTCACGGTATGATGGTTGGATGCCTTGTTTAAGGGCTAATATCCCAGTTTATATGATGTTTGTTTCCTACTTCTTTTGTTGTGATGTGATCATGGATGGTTGTTGTGATATGTGGTGGAAGGGAGGCCCATTTTTTATGGAATCAGTTGATACCTAAAGTGGTGAGATGCATCGGTTTATGCATGAGGGTGTCAGGTAGGACACTGGATATGATGAAACTGGTTGGATATGAATGATTGGATGCTTGCAGAATCTTGTTGGTTTTTTATCTGCTTTACATTCCCCACTACTCAAGGTAGCTAGTCTGGATTATCCTCCTTCCAAAAGGGGAAAAGATGTGTAGGGTTTTCCACATCCTTTCCATATTTAGCTTCTTGGGGGAGGATGGGTCTACACTCCTTATATAGGTGGAAAAGACCTGACGGGCAGTCCATCTATTCACCGTGTTGAGCCCCTTCTATTTGGTAGCTTAGAATATTTTTCTAGAATTCCTGGGAATATGGGAAAGTGATAATTCTTTTAATAAGTTATTAAATAAAAGATGTTAACACATGGGGTTGGATCATGTTGGGAATAAATGTTGAGGTTAAAATTTTAATGTACATTGGAATTTTGGTGTGATGCTAATGAAATATAATGTGTTGATAATGGTTAACTATTATTTAAATAATTAATTAATGTTATGTGTAACTTATAACAAGGGGAATGAATAAATGTAATAAATCTATTTAACGGGTTTTGTGCTTATAGGATACCTAGTCATAGAAGTGGTATCTAGGAGTCCGAAAGATGTTAGTTGTAGTTGAGTCTAAGACTAGGTTATTCTCATAGTGTGGTTGTGAGATATAGTATATTCTGTACTTTTTGTGTTTCTATAGCCTAATCCACACTTTTATTTATGGAAACTGACACCCTAGGGATTCTGATCCCTAGGGGTTGTTTCCCCCAAAATTATGGTGGGAGGATGGATGGATTACTACACCCTTTGTCCATGCTCTCTTCTCTTGGTAGTTACTTGTGCTGGTAGGCACAACAGTTAGTTTTCCCCATATGTGTGGGTAGAGGGATGGAATGTATTGTGATTATTTCACAAATATATATTCTAGATTTTGTTTCATATGTGTTACAATAAGTATAACATGTATAGGTTGTGATGTCTTTGAGATCCTTACTCAGCATATGGGATATAATGGCATGAGTTATAATACCCGATGTTTGATACACGTTATTCGAGCTGTGGTGGCTCCCAGAAAATACCTGGTTACTTTTGGTAATATGGATGGTGTGGTGCTTCACCCAGGTGTCTATGGGAAAACATTGTGTTTCATGGGGTGTATACGGTGGTGCCCACCCCATCATCTTCGGGCCGACCTTTCAGAGAGAGATTCTTAGGATGTGTGATGATGGGTCAAAGTGGAAAACCAGTGGGGAAGTAGTAGTGGGGTACACTTAATATTATTTATTTTCTTATATACTCTTGTATTAAATACTTGGTGAGAGTATCCATAGTGATGTTGTGAACTTAGTATACATGTTTAGATGATGAGTTAGTTTCAGTTGTAGTTCACAATGCATTATCATGCTTTCGTTAAATTTTCACAGGAGCCTTCGTGGAGGATCCTACTGAGTATACTATTATACTCACCGTACATATATATAAACTATTTTTTTAGGTCACTTGGATCAGGTTTGAGATCAAGCGGGTTACTACTAGCTTGGGTTTGCAGGAGTTGTTTGGGCTTCGAGGTCACTGCTATTTTTGATTTACTTTGGTACTTATAGTTTTATGTTTCAGTTGTATTAGTTCATTCATGACACTACATATGTGTAATTGGGTTGTCTTTTATATTGCAATCTGAGATTGAGTCAGTTGATGTTTTTCTTATCTCTCTCTTCCATGTGCATTCTCTAAGAGGATAATGCCTCCCAATTGTGTTTTTACTATACCCTCAATGCTAGTCACCAACCCGAGGCCTACTGGAGGTGGGACACATGGGTCACTATCTCCCTTCTCACATTGTTGGCCTAGGAGGGGTACACCATGTGGGGCGGGGATCGGGATAAGGAAATTATGATTTGGATTTATCTTAATGTAAAAAAAATCTTATTTTAAGAACTATATCATTCTTAAAATAAATAGAATAAATATTATTGATAATTTTTTCCTACACATGAAAATAATGATAAAAATATACTATTCTAAAAAAACTATTTTTAACACGTTACGTATGAAAATGTAAATATTAATTTCCCTATAAAAATAAACATAATGTGGAAAAAATATTCATATTATTGACATAATAATTTCAATAGTATTTGATTTTTATAATTTCATTCTTAGGTATAAAATTTATATTATGAAGACTAGTAATAATTTTAATAATAACGGTGAAACAACTATTTTAAAATTATTGTTTTATTAATATAAAAGAATTTATATCAAATAAACTAAATTGAGATAATTTAAATAATGCATAAAATATTTTTTATAAACACATAAATAAATATATTAACACTCATTTAATTGTTAATCATTAATAAACAATATTTAGAATCCATAATGGCCAAAATGTATTTCTTTACTAAAATAGTTTTTCATCAAATTATATACATTAATCTAAAAGTTAATTTTATATTATTTTAAAAAATTATTGTTTTATAAATATGTAAAAAAGATTTCCAAACCAAAAAAAATTTGTTATATGGTTTGTGTTATATTTTTAATAATTCATAAAATAAATTAGTTAAAAACTAATTACCTAAATTCAAAGTAAAAGGGTAAAATTTGAAAAAATAATGGTAGAAACTATATAACATGTTTAAAACATGTGTTTAATGGTTTGTTTGAGTCTTTAACGACCTAAATAAACCCATCTCTCCAATATTTGTAAAATTTTAGAGCCATTCACCTTGTAATAGTGTCATGGAATTATTAAAATATAAAGGTTGTTCCCAAAAGTACTTGTTTCATAACTTATAAAAGGGGGCACTGACACCACTTCAAACATACACTTCAACATAGAAATTTTCATTAGTATATAACAAAAATATCTAATATTATAATTCACTCATGATTTATTTAGACCGTAATTTCACTAAATAATCCTAGTACCTTCACTACCAATGAGTTTTCTAGGGAAGGATCAAATCTCCAACATATGTAGTGTCTTATTCTTATGTTTTTCTCATTAAACATCCTCTTGTAAATATATTATATCCATAAGATTGTAATGAAATAATATTCCTTGTTATACTAATATATTATTATATTAATGGAGTAACTATTATTTATTCTTATCCATCAGCTAAGAAATAATGGATCATTAGTGCATTGTACATACTAATGTCTCTACAAAGTAACAACTACCTTGTTTCATCAATAACATTAATGTCAGATAAATAGGATTTAATGGATTAATAAATATTGTGTATATATATATAACTATTATTATGAAAATTAAAAATATCATTTTACTTCTTTCCGCCACATTATTTGAGTAATGTAAATAATAATCATTTTTATTTGTGAACTATCATCTCCATGAGAATTTAATTTCATTTTTCATCATATACCATCATAGTTATCATTAAATTTTTCTTTATATATTAAAACCCCTTAAAATACTATTAATAGTCTGAAAATTATGAAACCATTCTATAATTATTTATATCATGTTTAATATATATAAAAAGTTATGAAAAATTGAATGAACATCCTCAAATAACTGATATAAGAAAGAAAACAATATAATAAATAAATTCATGATGATAATAAAGGGCCTATATTAAATTATATAAAGAATAATGAGATACCTAAGAATTTATTTGATAAAGTAAATTTTATTATTCAAGTTGTTAGGTGCATGATAATAATGAATCTGGAACACGGTAAGTGTTTCTCTTCTCAAATTTCTCTATTTGAGACATGTTTTGTATTATGATTCTTATTTCATTTTTTTGGTGTATAAACTACCAATATAAGATATTATGTCTTGAATTATCTATAAATAACGTTATTTTATTTTCAATTCCAAGCCTTTTATTTCTAGGGTTTCGATTAAAAAGTTTTTTATGTTGTATGGGTTTCCATGGGCTCAATTATCATTCATATAGATATAATATATTTTGTGATCTATGATTCTATTTTATGGTGTTTTCACTAACCATATACATATTTTTATTACACTGTCTTAATTTCATAATTATTACAAATCAAATCATGTTCCCTTATTCCGGTTTCTATCAATTCATTTCATTAACTGGTTTTGAGGATTTTTAGTAACTCAAATTTCATTAATTAAGTTAAGATCATTCATTGAAATTATTTCATATAATTTGGTTACATTATTCACATTGATTTTATTATATGGTATTATCTCGTTATTTTCTATTGAAATACATTATTACTACAAAAACCCTTCGATGAATATTCATCAATTCCTAGGTTATGTTCTTTTGAATCCATTCACTTTATTTCTTCTAGTGTCATATAATCATGTTATTCTAGTTTTGAATTAGTTTTACACCCATTTATCTACATGGATTGAACATATCATTTTAAATAATTTATATTGGATTATGTTTACCATGAATTTATTTTAATCTGTTGACATGGTTTAATGTATTGGTATTTCATTTTTTATTCCAATGAGGAATATTATTGGAAAGTTTATTATGTATTGTTTGACCATCTATCTTATTTCTCTGAATGGATAATGATTAGATTATACGTTTTTATTGGAAAGGAAGTATATTTAACTTTCTCTAGATTATTGGATACTAATATAGGTTGATCATGTGTTAATTTTACTTATTACTTAATATATGGATATACATGTTTTTATTCACCCAATGGTTTCTTATGGAATGTTATAAAAGGTCTTGTTGACTCTTCTGGTGAATTAATTACATATAATCTAGTGATGGGTTTTTTAAGGAACCATCCTTAAACATAACTTATTATAGTGGTTTTGAACTAGAATTCAAAATAATGGATATTTTTAGTTTAGTGTTGTAGATAAATAGGACAAACTCTTACAAAGTATAACCACACATTATATGTGGACACTTATACTCAGTATCCATTTTCCCATTAGAGGAAATTCCTTAAAAATAAAACAATATTTGTTTCAAAAAAATACTTCAATTATTTCACCATGGAATATTTTTTTCTCCTTAACATTATTAGGACCTATGATAAATATTTCAAAACATGGGATGAGAAAAAATATCTCCATAAGGGACATAAATATACAAAACCATTAGTCTAGTGAAAACCCATTAATAATTTCCTTAAAATAAAACATACCTTTTCACAATGAAAAAGAGATCATCGTCTCAAAAGGATAATTATCTTACCATTTGAAATCAATGATTTTCATGAAAGCTCATAAGAAAAAAAATAATACATAAGTAGGTAACATGGAACATAATTATACTAAAATGGAATAACCATACAATCAACATACATACATGCCACACATATATTTGAAATATCAATATGGCCAACTTTCAAACATATCACTCTTATAAATAGAATATCCATGCAGCCGACTTCCATACCCATTGCATTGGATGTCATAAGGTAACTACCCATCCTTATTTTATCACATAACCACACATAAAATGTACAAGTACCATTATATATTCACTACACAAAAAAAATAAATTTTCAAATTATCACTCATGAAGCTCCATTTTCAATAATATGAAAATATTTCAAGTTATTGAATAACCAATCCATTTTCAAAAACCGTTTATAACATTTGATAAATAAATATTTAAATAAAATATTCACATACCACATTGAAAATTTTTATAGAAATAAAAATTTTAAAACATTCATGTACTTATAAATAAATTGTTAAACCATCATAAAAATATGGACATGAATGATAAAGATATATAAGAATACATCAATAAAACCTGTAAAATGATGTTTTATTTAAAGAGTCCCTTACATTGAGTCTGATTCATCATGTATGATCATTGTATAACTAAATAATAAACATTGGTTAATTATTTACTTTTCCGGTAAAATTTTTAAAATTTATTATTCCCTTTATATCAGTTATTATCATGTTATGACAATTAATTAATTATTCATGTTCGAGTCAAATGTTTGGATGATATTCAATACATGAGTCCAAAATGACTTGATATGATGTAAATAGGCCAATTGGTCATTATTACATCATCTATAGAATAATATTAAATACATAATAATAATTTGAAAAACCTTAATTGTACTTATAAATCAGACCATATATGTATTGTTATGAAAATTGAACAATATTTTAATCATGGAGAAGGAAGTTCGTACGTACGCATGAGTAACATTCCAATTTTTATTGATCATTGTGGAAATAAGTTAATTATTATTTTATATATCCATAATTATAATAAAATAATAAATATAATATTAATAATTTTAATACGCTTGTATATATCATAATTGGGATATGGTGAAGAAAAATGAATCACATCACTTCGTTGATGTGATAGTTGAAACGTACGAATAAACTACGTTATCATTTGTATGTGCATGCAAGGTAAGAACATAATTGGTATATTATTTTGTTATAATTATTAATATATTATTAATATAGTATATAAACATTAATTATATCATTATAACCATTCTTTAAAGATGATAATAAAAAATGAATTATATCGGTTCGTGGAGGTGATAATTCACACGTACGCACAAACAATTAAATAATTTCCAATTTGATGGAAGTGGAGATTGGTTTACGTAATTATATTCACAAAATTAAATATTAGTATATTTAAAATACTGAATTTATTATTTCATAAAGTTTTAATAAGATTTTATGGGAGTGGAAGAAGAAATAAAATAGAAACACATAATTGAAAACGACACATCTTTTCAGATGATCTCTTATGACTAACACCCTAACACCTATAAGGAGGGTGTTATGCCTAAAATAACAACTCTAGAATGTGGTTAAGGACTCTAAGAAGGTATTTATGTAGGTATTGTCCCTTAAATATAGGTTTTATTTTGTGAATAAAATAGAATAATGGGTTCCCTTTTATAGGATATGGGAGGGGCACTCTTGAAATTCTTCAAATTATTAAATTAATAAAAATTATTTTTCTATAATAATGGGTAAAACGTGTTTTATCTATAATATAGGATTATTATATGTCAAAATATAATCATCCAATGAATATTTTACCCTTTTTGAGTATTTTTTGAAACCATATATTTTTGTTTTAACCCTTACCATTTTTTAGGTAATTTATATTTTGAGGGTAAAAATAATTCAAATAACATGCCAAACGACGAATAAAAGAGTCATTTAGGATATTTTAGGAATTATACCAACTATTTGGTTGACTCTTGGATTTTTATATGATTTAATAAAATATATATTATTTTAAAATACCATAAGTGTCAATTACGACAACACTCATTTCATAACTTTTTAAAAATATCAACTTCATGATATAGAATAAAAACACTTTTAAACAAGAATAAAATGTAAAAGTCAACCCTGAAATTAATTTATGACATTATTCATATAAAATTATATTTATTATAATATTTTAAATATCATTTATTTTATTCCTCTATTAATGATGAAATTATTGCATCATCCTTGTGTCATCATTTAATTTAATTAATTATTTCCTAAAATTTATAAATAAATTATGGTGATGTATGTAATAATTTTATATTTCTAAATAATATTTATATATGATTATTTACCGTGTATATTTCCATATTAAAATAACATTACTTGTTAAAAAAATTGTAACAAAAATGACTTTTCATTGAATAGAATAATATAAATGCCTGAAAGTCATCCAAATATCTCCAAGTGGTCCTTAATTTTACAAAAGGACTCTATTGGTCATAAAAACTCATAAAATTAAATTAATACAAGTTTTAGGGTAATTTTATATTTTAATACTATAATTTTTACCTTTAACTGCCTGATTTACTCTTAACCATGGTAATAAAATTTGTTACTCAAGTTACTATTCATAATGTCCAAAAATAAAAGGGGCTTATTTAAAGAATATATAAATTATGATTCCAAATATGAAGTCTATTTTTATAATTTCAAAACATATAATTTGATGAAATTATTTAAAACTTAATCTTGTTGATGAAATAAAAAATGGGTTTTTAAAGTAAAACTTTCAAAAGTTCACATGGTTTTTATATCCAATTTCATTGTGAAATTAATTCCAATTATGAATATTTTATTAAATGATAAAAAATAATATATTTATAATTTTAAACCATTAAAATATTTATTTTAAACTATAAATAAATTATATGGAAAAGTAGTTTTCAGTTTCGAATGTGTTATATTTTTTACAATTCATCAAAAAATTAATCATATTAGAAAAATACCAAAAATTTGACCAAATTAAATTTTGATGTCCCAAATAAATATTTTAATTTTATTTTTTAATATATAACTTATAAAAGTTACATATTTTATATTTTAAATAAGTGCAGCAACAAAATGTGGTAAATTTCCCTTTTTTGAAAAATAATAGTTTTATTTATAAATTTGTATTTGTTCGTATATCATGCCAAGAAAAAATATGAGATGAAATTTATAAATTAAATTGAATATATTTCATAAAAATTTCATTAATATAATCCAAAAATATTTATTTTATCATTTATAAAACAAACATGTGCACATTTAAATATTTTTTCAGAAAAAACATTTCCTTTTATTTTTAAAACTCTTTACATTAATTTATAAATAATTGTTAACCAAATAATTAATTATATATACATGTTTAAAACATAATTTCATTTTTTTTTAATATTTTTCATTCTAGTCATTTTAATGGCTTGGTATTAATGGTAACATAAGATCGATGTGGTGTTTAGTGTACGCTATTAATTATAGTTTTTGATTTTACAAACTCGAGATGTTACATTCTCAATACCCCCCATAAATTTCATCCTTGAAATTTGAACTCGTGATCAATAACTATGGTTTGAATTTACAAAATACCTATATTTAAATCCCACATCGAAATAAGGTTCAATAAAACATACACTTAGAAAGAAAGAATGGGATGTAAGTTGGTCACCAGAGATAACACATACTTGGTTTCCAAGTAGGAAAACATAGAAATGGAAGATAAAACTAACCATCATGACCTGATGAAGAGTGATAGAAAACATTGTTAGGATAAATTTAACAATCACAAAACCATAAAAATATTATTGGTGGAAAGGATATTGATTCCATAATAATAAAAGTAATCGATTAAAATTTTTGTTTTAAGGTCCTTTTAATTGATTAGTGGAATTAATTTACTTACTATAATAAGAAAATAATGAAACATATTTACTTTAAAAGAATAGATTCATAACCTAGTCAATTTTCACAACAAACACATTTTTTTCTCTAAATTATGAGTTTTTAGATGAATTTTTCATTCCTAAAGAACTAGAATTGACTCATATATAATCATATAATCCAAAAATGATTAAATATATATTAATAATATATGTAAACATTAACCAAAACCCCACTGGTTAGGTTAAAATAATATATATATACAAAAATAATAAACTTTATATGATGAAAAACTAATTTAATCTCTAAAATTAAATAGTGTTACCCTAATTTCAACATAAACCATTCAATAAATAATTATCTTCAAAATTAAACAGAAAATATTAAAACTAATATTAAAACACAATAATAAAAATTATTTAATCAAATAATCTTCCCATATAAGATCTATCATTTATCTCCAAATAATATCAGTTAATCTTTACGTCTCACACCAAAAATCAGTTGTTCTAATCACATAATCTCTAAGATAGGGTAGTCATTTCCATAAATAAAATGAATCACCATAGGTCCACAATATAAAAATATTTTTTTGTAAAATATTATTCAACCTTTATTTATAAAATAATATAATATAACATTCTATTTACCTTGATTATATATGGTTCCCAAAATAAAGAACATCTTCTGAAAAAACAGTATTCACTTAATTTCCAAATCATTTCCTAATACCAAGGTTACCTATTTGATAAGGCAGGGCATATCAAAATCAACTTATTCATTATCCATCAACTCATTTAACTAAAAAAATTATAATAACATGATACTTCATAGAATAAATTGGTATGAGTTTCACCCTTTTCTCCCTTCAGTTCTGGGTTCAATTCCCACTGCCTTACTGGACATGAAGGGTTGTCACCCATCTTGTGGTATTTCCTTTATCTAAAACAATATAATTCCCAAAATATGATAAATACATAAAAAATAACCATAATATGATTCAACCTCAATTTTTATCTTATACCTCTCAATTTGTATCCTAAAAAGTAATAACCAATAATTACTTCAAAGTTGAATATCTCCAAAAGTAACAATAGTCACCTTAAAATTTCATAACAAAAAGCCTAAAAAAATAATGTAAGATGTTAAACATATAATTAACCTTAAAATCATTAACTCGTGATGATATACAAAACTCTTTATAAAATATCTTAATATTCAATGTTAACTAAACCATTTTCTAATACCAACTATAAGGACACAACCACAAACATAATTTCATCAAGAGGTTTTGAACTAGAATTCACAGTTGATTATATTTTATGTTTAGGATTTTAAATAATGAGGAAAAACTCTTACAAAGTAGAACCATACAACATAGGTGGGAACTTATACTCAGTATCAATTTTTCCCAGGAAATGAAACCCTTTAAAAATAAAACATGATTTATTTTTGAGACATCCCTTCAGTTCTTTAATATTGATATCTTCTTTATCCCTTAACAATAATATAACATACAAAATAAACATTTAAAAACTTGTGATGAGCAGAAAAAACTCAGTAATAGACATTAAGAAAGAAAATCATTAGTCTAGTGATAATACATAAATAATTTTCCTAAAATAAAACATGCCTTTTCACCTTTAAAAGAAGATCATCATCTCAAAAATATCATTATCTTGCCTATTTAAAATCAATAATTTTTATGAAAACATATAATAAAACACTGAATATATTAGTAGGTAACCTAGGAAATAATTTTACTAATAGAGAATAACCATACGGTCAACATCCATACATATAACTTTTACAAATGGAATGTTCATATGTCCAACTTCCAAACGTGTCACTCTTACAAATGGAATAGTCATATAACCGACTTCCATACCTAATTCATTAGAGGTCATAACATAACCACATATCCTTGGTTTATCACTTAACCACCCATAAAATTTCTATGTACCATTTTATTATAATTATACATAAAATCATTCAAATTTTAAAAAATAACTCATAAAATTTCATTTTCAATCATAAGAAAACATTTCATGTTACTGAATAACCAATCCATTTTCAAAAACCATTTAAAACATTTAATAATGAACTTTTTGAATCAAGGTGTCCCATGCCAATTTCAAACATTTTATTGAAATTTAAAGATTAAAACATTAATGTTCATATAAATGAATCTATAAAACCATTTTGAAAATATGGACATGAATCAATATGTTTTAGAAGAATAAATCCTTAAAACATTTTAAACAATATTTTAGTTAAAGAGTTTCTTACCATGAGTTTGATTTGTCATGTAAAATACTTATCTTCCTGAATAATAAACATAGATTAATTGTATACATTCATAATAATCTTTTTAAATTTTATTATTCCATTAATATCAGTTATTATCATATTATAACCATTACTTAATTGTTTATGTTCACAGGAGATGTTTTGTTGATATTTTATACTTGAGTCCAAAATGACTTGATATGATGTAAATATTAAAATTGGTAATTATTCAATCATATACAGAATAATATTCATGAAATAATAATAATTTTTAAACATTAATTTTACTTTCCAATCAAATCATCTATGTATAGTTAAGAAAATTTAATAATGTTATAATCATGGAGACGGTAGGCTATACATAAAAAAGAGTAATTTTCTCATTTTTATATGATCATTATGGAAAAAATTTAATTAATATTTTATATTTAAATAATTCTCATAATACCCAAAATATATTATTAATAATTTAAATATACTTTTATATATCAAACTTGTGACGTGTCGAAGAAAAATGAATCACATCACATTATGGAGGTGATAGTTCACACATACACCCAAACAATGTTATCAGTTTTATGTAGATAGAAGGTAAGAATTTAATTGATATATTATTTTATTACAATGATAAATATTTCTTTAATATCATATATAAACCTTAATTCCATCATCATAACCATTATTTAGATAAGGTAATGGAAAATGAATTATATTGGTTCATGGAGGTGATATTTCACACGTATTCACAAACGATTAATTATTTTCCAATTTTATGGAAGTGGAGTTTGATTAAATGATGATATTAAAATTATAAAATATCACTATATTGATTATATTAGATTTATTATTTCATAATGGAGGAATAATATTTTAAGGAAGTGGAAGAAAAAATAAAATAGAAACACTTAATTAAAAATGATACCTCTTCTTCAGATGATCTCGTATGATTAACACCTTAACACCTATAAGGGCTGTGTTGTGACTAAAATAAATTCAATATAATATGGGTATGGATTCTATTAAGTTGTTTTGGAAGATATTTTCAAAACCAAAAAGGTTTTATGGTGTGAAGAAAATAGAATAATGGTTCTTCTTTTATAAGAGAGGGGATGTGAACTCTTGTAATTATTCAAATTATTAATTTAATATAAATTAATTTTTATTCCAAATTGGTTAAAAAAATTATATAGAATATATTATGAATATGGGTTGAATATATAATCATCCAATTAAAATTATGCAATTTTTTATCATTTTTTTAATCATTATCTTTTTGTTTTAAGCCTTTTAACACTTAGGGTTTTATTAAGTAATTTACACTTTGAGGGTCCAAAATAATTAACATAACATGAAAAACTACCAATAAAATAGTAATTTATTAACTTTTGGACTTATAATAACTATTTGGAAAAATCATGGATTTTTATAAATTTTATATCATTTAATAAAATATTTTATATTTTAAAATACAATTACTATTCATTTTGAAACTATTAATCTCCTAACATCATAAAAATATCATAACATCATGATATAGTCAAACACACTACTTAAAAACAACACTAACATAGTTAATAAATCCCTAAAAGTTTTTAATTATATAAATTATTTAAATTTTATTCAATATAATATTTTTATAATCATTTATTTGATTACTCTAATAATGAAGCAATTAGTTCATCAACAATGTGTCAAAATTTAATTATATTATTTATTTCATAAAATTTATAAAAATAATTACCATTATGTAGGTATTAATTTTATATGTCTATGTAATATTTACAACCAAAAATACCAAATTTATAGCCCCACTTTAAAAATACATTACTTGTCAAAAAAAGTTTAACAAAAATGACTTTTCATTGAATATCATATTATAGATTCATTAAAGTTATCCATGAGGCTCTAAGTGGTATTAAAATTGAACCAAGTATTCTCTCTGTCGGAACACAGTCATCCAATTAAATTATAAAAAGTTTTAGGATACTGTTTTATTTTTATAATATAATATTTAACTTTAATTGCTCGATTTACCCTTAACTAGGTTAATAAAAAAAATTCTATGGTTACTAATAATAATGTCCAAAAACAAAATGGACCTATTTACATAATTTGTAACTGATTATTACAAATTTGGAATACATTTTTCAAAATTAAGAACATTTAAATGTCAAAAATTAATTGAAAATTAATTCCTTTACAAAATAAGAAAACATGTTTTTAAAGTAAAACGTTCAAATTTTTACATAGATTTTGCATCCATTTTCAATGTGAAAATAATTATAATGACCAATATTGGAAAAAATGGGGAAAATATGATTTAATTATACATTAATAAGATTCAATAAATTTATATTACACTATAAAAAATTTGATGAAAATGTATTTTTCATTTAAAATGCATTGTTTTTTAACAATTAATCCAAAAGTTAATCTTATAAAATTAATACAAAAAATTTACCCAAAGTAAATTTTTTTCCCGCCTCCAAATAAGAATTTATTTTGTAATATATAACTTATATTAGTGACAAAATGTTTATTTAAAATATATTCTCCATCAAAAGGCAGAAAACTTCCCTTTTATAATACTTCTTTTATTTATAAAATGGGATTTGTTTATATATCATATCTAGAAAACACAAAAAATGAATTTTTATTATTATAATGAATATATTACATATATATTTCATTAATATAATCTAAAAAGGGGTATTTTATTATTTATAAAACACACTTGTTCAAATTTAAATAGTTTTTTATAAAATCATTTCCTTTTATTTTAAAAAGGTTAAACATTCAATTCTGATTTATTTTTCATAAAATAATTAATTATATACACATGTGTAAACCATATTTTCATAATTCTGTTAACAAAGTTCATTACAGTCATTCTAATGTATAGGTTTTTAAGGAATCCAAAGATCAATGTGGCGTATCATGTACACTAATGAGCATAGTGTTTCATTTTAATGACTTTGAATGTTACAGGTGGGGCCTAGTATTATTAACCTATTAATGCATCTATAGGAATCATGAGACAAAATAGGTTGGTTTTAGTGCCTGTCACTTCCTATAATAGGATAGTGTCTTGGTAAAATTCCTTGACAGTATGATGTCTAGAATGTGGTCTCGACTACAAGTAACGTGACTTGGTAAAAGGCCTCAATGTAAGGTTTTTGATTTCTAGAAATATGAATTCTATTAATGTGATATCAACATTATTTTTATACATGTTTTAATTAATTTTTTTGGATATATCATGCTCCCAATTTCATATTGATTTTAGCTTTATGTTTTTTTCCTAATCCTTCCATAATTTCTCTACCATGATTATTCTATGACTGGTTTAGTTATATGTTTCCATTTATAAGCATTTAATCTCACCCCTTCATCAATTTTCATTTACCCATTTTATATTGAAAATTATTACACATGATAACTTTATAAGGATAACATGTTTGTAATAATTTTTTGGACATTTTTGAGACTTTTCATGGATTAAATATCTTCATATATAATGGAACAATTATCCTTTTGATTTAAAGAACATGAGATTTATCTATTTATATTATGTTATAATTATTTATATATATAAACATAAAAATATCCTTCTGATGTGGTATATTATATATCATTATTTATTTTTTAATTTTGTATGGTTATATCCGATATTTTATAGCAAGTATCAAATAAAATATGTAATGTATGAGTTTATGAGCACCAGTTCTGAGAGTATGGTTCTAGGTGTCACTTTTGGTATCAATGGAGAGGTCTAAATAAAATTGGTTAATGTTATTTTTATTGAGAATAATTTAGGGATTTACAAGTTAGGTTTTGAGCACAATTTAAAATTTGTTGTTAACCCTTTGTAATAGTGTTTGATTTATTTTTAAGGTAATCAAACAAATTTTATTTATGGATTAGGATAAGAAAACATCATCAAACCCTGTAAGAATATGTATATGTATTTTAATAGAATCCTAATATTTTGGTGAAGTATATTTTTGTTGTTTTTCATAGAAAAACATCTCTATCTAGATATTAGAATGTGGAGGAGGTTTTCGCATCGATACACTGATGTGTAATCACATTGAAAAGTGTTGGTTGAGCATTGAATCAATCATCACTCTTATGCACAATGAGGGGGCCTAATATTTCACTCTTTGTGAGACACTCCCAGGGGATATTAATTTTTTAATTCACATTATACTTATTAAACATTATGAGGTATTCAATAATAATGGTAACTAGTTTGGTTAGAAAAATGAATATAAAAATGATCATGGATAACCAAGGATTGAATAAAGATATTTATAGGCTGATTTGAAAGTATTATATGTTAAAAAAATGTTTCATTTGGGAACCACTATTTATATTCGTGTTTTAATATTAATAATTTGAATATTATCATAACCATTTAGTTTGTAGTATTTGGTGGAAACAAGATCTCGAAAATGAAGTTGAGAAAGTTATGTACCTAAAAACTACTATTTCATTTAATAAAATAAAGGATCATAATTAAATGGTTTAAATTATTATTATAGTCCTTTTATGAAGGAAAAGGTTAGTGTAATATTATTAAATAATTTAGTGATGTTGATATTTTCTAAAAACCCTTATTTATTGTCATTAGTGAGTGATATTTAACAATTATATTTTGGTATATTCTAAAAGTTTCAGGATTATGTGAATCAAATTAGGATTATTATTATGTATTTTTACTTTAAATTTATGGTAATATATATATAATTTTATTAAAATTTTAAAAATATATTTTATTACAAGATTGTATTTTTGGGGATAACTATGGGAAAACATGAGTGAGGTATGAATAAATATTATGTTTAACTTAAAAATGATGTTGGGAAAATAATGGGTGGTTATCTTTTAAATATGTAAGTTAGATATTAATTGGTATCGTTGTGACTAATAATTTATTCATGATATTTTATTAGAATTTCATCTCATTTTTCCAGATTAGGAGATATTTTGACTAGTGTATGAACTGATGGTTAATACCATTTGTGGTTTAAATCTATAGTTAATTTTTAGGTAAATATATAATCTAATTATGGTTTAATTTATTTGAGATTCAAATTGATTTTAAGAACGAGGTTTTATTGAGAGTATATGATTATGGTATATACATACATGGATATATCATTATAAGAATGATCAATGTTGTTTTAAGAAGGATAAGTTGGATTTTGAGAGCATATATTCACAGGATTATTGGGTTTATAATACATTAATAATGTACATATAATTTGGGATCTCTTTTTTAAGAATTAGGTTAAAGAGTATGAGAGAAATTAATTAAAATTTATATAATTTGAACCATGAATGATATATACTAAACTGAGAGTGATATATGTTGAATTGAGTCTAATGTAATTTCATTTTTAATCACTATGGGCTAACATGATCATGTTATAATGTGATAAATCATAATGTTAAATTTTTTTATGTTTATTTATGGTAATTCACTTAAACTGATCACCACTCATGCTAACTCTTTTGGTTTTAGTAATGGTTGGAACTCAAATTAACCTTGGGTGAGAGGGATAATGCAGTGACTACCAAAAAAATTTCCCAATGGAATGCGAACTCTAATGATAATATTACGGTTATTCCAAAATATATATCATTTAATATGATTACCAATGTGAACATAGTCAAAGTACCTAACACAATAAATAATAAAAATATAGATTTGAATGAAATATCAAGTGATGAATGTCTTACAACTCAACTTTTTATAGAAAACATAGTTGGAAGAAAAAAACTCAATTTAATTGATGGAGATTTGGGAATTATTTTTCAAAATGTACCAATCCAATGGACAAATAGGTGAATAGTCACCAAAACCCATGTGAACTTGGAAAATCCTATTCAACCTACTATTAAGGAATCTGATAGTTATTTTTCACTATGGATTTTCTAGTGTATTAGGTCATGTTTTTTTCACTAATTGTTATATATATATTTATAAATTATGATCATTAGTAGTATGATTATCATATAAATCATTTTAAGGGTTTGTGAGAAGTTATTTATTATAAATTTAGATCTTTGTCACTTAGTGTAATTCAATGTATAATTAGGAATGGGTAACTCTATTTATATAGATAATACAATGATTTTTCAAATATATCCATATCATTCCACATCCTAAATAAACCCATGATCTTATAGTGATATGTAGTTAATTATATGTTCAATAGGTAAATTATTTTGGTCTTATGAGTAAAATTATGGGGATGCAATTTATTTATGTGGGGACAATGTAACACCTCGAAATTCTAATTAGCATTAAATAAGTCAATGTGTTTGATAAAATTTCATTCACAAAACATCCAATTAAAATGATCTATAACATATTATAATAATATTATTATTTCAACAAATATGGTAAACATTTAAAAATCTATTCCATTAGAATATAAATAGATCATATCAATTAATGTGGAAAAAGGCTTTTTTCAGTAAAAGTGGTTTTCTTTATATTTTTTATTTCCTATTAAAATGCATATTTTATAATTTTATAATTTTAATTATATATAATAAAAATAATTTTTTAATTCATAATTAAAAAATTATTTTTTTATTTATTTTTTATATTTTTATAAGAATTCTTTTTCATGTGAATATTTAGAAATAATTATTTTTTCCAACATTATTACTTTTATATGGAATAAATGTTTTTGAAAACTTTTTTATAGAAAAAATATATATTTATAAAGTAAAAGGAAACCTTTAAAATACTATTTTAAATTTATAAATCCTATGAATATCATTTTAGATAAATAAGTAATACTTTATGAAAAATTATTTTTCATTTTTTTCATTAATTAAATTTACATATGTTGAAATTAGGATTTGGATTTATTTTAATTTAACAAAAATATTTTTTTAAGAATTGTTATTTTATTAATATTATTATAATCAATATCATTGATAATTTTTTCCAATATATAAATTTATGAATAAAAGTAAACTTTTCTAAAGAATGGGGTTTTACGCGTAACAAACGCTAACTATATGATTAATTACCCTACACATAGATAGTAAATTTGATAAATTTATTTTTATTTCTGAGATAATAATTTTAATATTATTTAATATTTCCAATTTAATTTTTAGTTTTAAAATTTATAATTTTAATATTAACGTTACCTATCATGATAATGGTGAGGCAATTATTTTAAAATTTATTATTTTATTAATATCAATGAATTTAAATTGAATATATTAAATAGAAATAATTAAAAATAGTTAAAATAATATTTTGTATAAAAACATAAATTAATATATTAACACTAATTAAATAGTTAATCAATATAAAAAAATGATTAATAATCCATAATGGTCAAATTTTCATTTTTCTACAAAAATTGTTTTTCTATGAATTATCTATTTTAAATTAAAAAATATTTTTATAAAATATAGAAATTAAAATTAGATTAAATAGTTGAAAATTTTGTTTCTATCACACCCTTATTATTTTATATGGGTTAGGTTATATTTTGAATAAGAAATAAAATCACTTATTTAAAACTAGATACGTAGTTTGAAATTAAAAGAGTAAAATATAAAAAGATAATATTAAATACCATATAACATGATTAAAACATGTGTGGGATTCATTTTTTGATTTTTTATTTAAAACTAAACACCCTAAAATCACTATTTTATAAAATTTTGAGAAATTGAAATTGGAATAGTGCCATGGAATTATTAAATTTTAATTATTGATTCCAAAAGATCCATTTTCTTCTCTTATAAAAGGGGGTTACTTATGACCTCTAAAACATACGCAGCACATTATAAATTTCCTTTAACATATTTCAAAATACCCTTTCCTAGAATTACCTCACACATTTTTATGCCCCTGGTCAAACTAATATTTCATAATCACAATAATACCAAGGAGTTTTCCAAGGAAATATCATGTCTTTGACGTATGTATTATCTCATTTTTATGTTCTTATCCATAAACATCCTATTCCAAATATATTATATCCATAAAAATATAATTAAATCAGTAAAATTATTATAAATGTATATTATTATATTAATGGAATAACCATTATTTATTCCTCTCTATCCTCTATGAAAAACAAAAGCGTCATTAGTTTGTTGCATCGACTACGTCCTCCATAATGTGATATCTTCTATTTCTCATCGCCTCCACTAATCACAGATTAAAAGGATGTTAATAGAAGAATAAATATGATATATGTAATGTATATATATATATATGTGATTATGAATTGTAAAATTACCATTTAATGTTTATCAATCTCATTCTATGAGAAATGGAAACATAAATTGTGTGTATGTGTAAACTATTTCCTCCAAGAGCAATGAGTTTCATTTTTCATCATCACCCATCATGGTTGTCCTAAAAATAATATTTCATATATAAAAAAATATTTCTATGGCACAACATATAATATTTAAATTAATAAAATATTCTGTAATTCATTCTACCTTAGTCAACATACATAAGGACTAATAAAAAATTGACAGAATAGCCTCAAGTAACCTACCTAGCCAAAAAGACTCTATAATAAAAAAAACTGTGTATGGTAATAAATGGTCCATATAAAATTAAATAATTTATAATTACATTACAAATAAAGTATATAATAAACCTAATTTTATAATTCATGTTGTTAGGTGCATTCACATAATGAATCCAAAACAATATAAGGGTTATTCATCTCAAATTCCACTCTTTGAAACGTGTTTTTGATTTTTTCACCTAAATTCATTTTTATGGTAAATATAATACAAATATGAGATATAATATCATGACTTATAGTTTAATAATTTCATTTTATGTTCATTTTAAATCCTTCTTGTAATAACCTAATAATTTAAATAAATAATATTATGTTTGATAACGTATATGACATGCAACACTGAGATTAAAAGAACCATGAAATATTATTATTTAAGTATGATTTGTATAAAATAGTTGTTGAATCGTGGGGTATGAATAGAAATAATAAAATTATGAAATATATATATAATTTACTAACCCAATAAATATGTATTCATTATTATTTAGCAAACAAGCATTCAATATTTTAGTAAATTCATTTTGTGTTCAAAGATTAATTTTCTCAAATATTATTTTCAACTAATTTTGTTGAGTGAATATTATAAATATTATATAACCATTTTATAAATTATATTTGATAAAAGGGTATAATTTTAGGAATATAAATATGAAAATTATATTACGGTGAAATTTTGGTATTATTTTTGAAAATTGTGATTTTTAATGAGTAGTGAAAATTACGAGTTTTAATTAAAAAATATCTATTAATTACAAGTATTTATAAAGAAACACTCTATTTTTGGTTAGTTTTAAAATTTATTTAGCTTATTTTTACTAGAAATAATACAATTAGTGTTATTAGATTCAAAATTATAGTTGAATTTAGTATAAAATTTATTTATCTTTAAAATGGTATTTCTCAAAAAAATTATTTTTTGTCATGTTTTGAAAGTATAAATTTAAATAAGAATCTTCCACTTATGTGAATTGATTTTATAAAATTTCTTCCATATTTTTATTAATGAGAATTTATATAATTTAATAGGTTCAACTTAATTTTTGTTCATCTTGAATAGTTATCTTAGTTAAAGAGGTAAAACTAAGTGAATACAATGGGCTAAATCTTTAAAATCCCTATAACACGTGACATTGTCCTATTAAATGAGTGGTGTTTGAAAAAATATCAATTTATAAATTTATATAATTTATTTTAAAATATTATTTTTTAATTTTCTAACCAAATCATTACTTTTCAGTGAATAAGAAATATTTTATTCAATTTAAAAATTATTTTTGTGTCATCACATTTAATTGCATGGTTGGAAGACCTGATTCAGTTTTTATTATTATAAAACTCCAAAAACAATTTTTTATTTAAATAAAATAATTTATTTAATTAAATTAATTCTTTTATTTAAAGGTAAAATTATTTTCATTCTTCAACTAGGTATTTTCTATAAAATTGTTTTTCATGCCTTTTTTGATTTTATATGAAAGTAAATTTATTATGGATTGAAAATTTGAAATATAGGAAAATGATTCAAAAAATTTAATCATAATGTTTAATGTTTTTATAAGTCCCATTATATTTTTTATCTTATAATTAATTTATCAAGATAAAAAAGTTATGTTATCACAACTGAGGTTAAAATGAGTTTAAACTGGCTTAACTAGAAGATAGTCATTAAAATATATACAAGACATGTCTAAATTTGATTTTTTGAGTTTATTTAGACCCTATAATATCTTATCTTATAATTTTGGGTTTCCTGGATTAACATTACATTATTATGATATATATAAAACATTATCATTTTAGAAATACCAACGGTGTCATCTTCGCCACCTATAAAAGGGTATATCATCTCCTTTGTTCCTAAAACCTTTTTGACACAATAGATCACACAATACCTAAATTATAAATTTATAACACCCATCCCAATATTCTATAAGTTTTATTTTGGTCATAATAACAACATTACGGGGCTTAAGGTTTAAATAAATGTTGGTCATCTAAAGAAGAGGTATAGTTCCAAACAGAGAATTTTCATTTTATTTCTTCTTATACCTCCATAAAATTTACATAAAACAATATGAAAAAATAAAATAAATATCTTCTATTTTATTATATTTTATATTTTTAATTTAATAATGTATAATCATGTCTTTACTCCATCATATTGGAAATGAAACCATCACTCGTGTGTACGGCAGAATACCGTCTCACAAGCTAATGTGAATCATTTTCCACCACAACCTATAATGGGTAGAAATAATTGTGGATTTAATTTATATATATGATATTTATAATATAATTATATGCCTTTAAAGATAATATAAATTATTTTTTTTACTATTACATCCAATGAAAATGGATTATGTCATTCATACATACGTGTGGATTACCACCACCACAAATAAATGTGATTCATTTTTTACCACCAGATCACATGGATGGAATGTAAAAGTGTATTTAATGAAATAGTATGTTATTTAGAATATAATAATAATTCATTAAAGTAAAAAATAATACTTATCTCCTTTGCCTCATGTTAATTGAAAAATAGACATGTTACTTGTTGGTACATACAACCTCTCGTCTTCATGACTATAATGTAATTCATATTTCATAATAATATTTAATGGATGGTTTTAAAGTTACAGTTAATGTATAGAAATTATAATTATATCATGATTATTATTCTATATATTATGTATAAACTACCTTTTGGACCATGTTCAACATAACATATTCATTTTGAAACTATGAACTGAACATCCTCAAAGCACCTCACATGGACATAACAGATTAAGTAATTAAATATGTAAATAGAATAAATAAAATAACTGGTCTTAATGATAAGATATTAAAACTATAAAGCGTTATTAAGAAATAAAATAATTTATTTATGTTCATTATACATTTGTTAAAGAACAAATAGAGCAATTCTGGACTCATGGTAAAAGATTTAATCTCAATTTCTATTTATTATGGATTATTCTAATATTATTCACCTAATTTATTATATGTAGTTCATTTGTTTCACCTTTTATATATTATAACTTAAATACTTCCTACTTCATGGAATTTATCTTATCAATTCAAATTGTTTCAATCAAATGGATTTGACAAGAAATTTATATGGAGGTAAGGGATTTCTAAACTCAATTTCCATTCATTGGGTTATATCACTTGTTCAATGATTATATTATGATAATATTATGTGTGAAATTAACATTATTTTATTTATGTTTTAATTGAACTTTTTTTAAAAAATTTACACATAATCATTTCATTGATTAATTCTTAATTCAATGATAGGATCTTTATAAGGTCTATTCGTCACAAATTCTCTTTTATTGGGATATAAATTTATATTATTCCCTTATATTTATTTCTAAGTTATGTATTCTGAAATTTTTATATGTTATATCATTAATATCCTTAGGATAATCATATTTAATGATTCATTTGAAGTTTTTATTTCTTACACTTTTGGATTGAAAAGTTACCAATGTTGTAAGGGGTTTATCTTTCAATACCATTTTAATTGGGATTTTTTATGCTTGAATTTACATTAAAAAAATTATATATATATTTGAGAAAACCTTTTCATTTTTATTATCCGATTTATATTTTCATAATTTTAATGTTTAGGTTCCATTTTATCCCTCTGTTACTCAATATGGTTCATAAAATGCATTTATGAAAAATCGACCTTATTTCTCTTCCTTCATCCAGAAATCCTTATTACAAAATATCCATGTTTTCTAAAAAATTACAAAGTTTTTTAAATATTATTAAATAATTTTCTAAATTTCTTATTTATCATTTTTTAAAATTTACATAATTTTTTAAAAATTATCTTCTTGTATTTTTCTAAATAAGTATATTTCACAGACTATTTGAATAGAATCTTATTTTTCGCAATTACGGCATCAATAGAATTTATTTTTCACATGACCACTAAATTATTTGCATATTACATTGAAATATTTCAGGATTCTTTTAAATGAAATATTTTTTCTAATAATACAAAAATATTTAGTTTTTAATGGTTATTTTCAATGTAGAAATTGTATTTTCTTCAATAATTTTTTTAATTGTATTTTTATGGTATTTATATTCATCAATGACAAAACCCCTTGAATTTACAAATAATTCACTAGGGATATATTGTAATAATAACATCTTAAATATTATTTAGTATTGACTATTGTTATTCCAAATATATTTTCTTGGAACTTATTTATATTCCCTTAGTAAATTATGTTATGAATGGAATAATTATTGATTCTATGAGTTTTATGATGAAATGAAAGTTATATACACATTATTCATGTTATGGTTCTTGAAAAAAAATTATGATGATGTCTGGTTATATTATAAATTAAGGATGGTTGGTAACATTACAACCAAAGGATAGGTGAGCCTAATATAACTCTCCATTAAATTGGGTAAAGATGAGGAGATAACCAGTTATAGGTTAATCTGTATATATTGTTAGAATTTACCATGTATTTTATTCCATTTTAAATGGTTTTTTAAGAGTGATTTAATAATCATGTTCCAAGATAAAAATATATTTTATCTTTACATTCTATTATTTTTTAATGATTCATTGATCAAGTATTATTTTCACATAGATCGGGATTATTGACATATATTAATCTTCTATTATTTTAAATAATTCTTCTGTGTCATGTTGTTGATGATCAAAATTTTATAGGGATGAATTATCATATGTTAGTCCCATGTACTATGATAATGTCAATATACCCTTATGTTCATATTATATTCATTAATTACATTCTATTATCAATTCTTATTCTTACCCTTACAGAGCGTTTCAGATCACCCTTATTAAATTTACATTACTATAAGTTATGATGATTTATGTTAAATTAATTGTGACTATAAAGGTATCATGTGTGAATAATTTTATGGAAGATGTTGAAAAATTAATTTGGAACAAGAAAAGTTGGTTATAGTTGTAAAAATACCTATTTAAAGACATGGGTACTGTTATATAATAGTTTTTCCTAATTATATAATATTCTAAACCAAAATGATATTAGGTATGAAAGTGATAAATTTTTATCATTTGATTTTTTTATATTTAGGATGATTAAAATTTATTCACATTTACCAGTATCAAATCCAGAAATGTGAAGAAATTTTTTTAGCCATGGATATAGGAGTACAGGTTTGGGGATGTTAATGTTTTTATTAGAGGAAAGGTTTAGATGACATTGAAGAATAGTATATTTACATCTATATATGACTTTATAATTATGGATACCATCATGGGTTTATAAGTTTATGATTGATCATAATTTTAATGGAATGAAAACCACTTATAGATTTAAAGTGATAAGATTTTAATGTAATTATGGACTATTGGATAGAGGGATATAGATAATCTTGATGGATGAAAATTGATTCATTTACAAGTGTATATTAGAGGAGATATTTATGGTTATGATAAGTATTACCTTCATGGTTTGTATAAAATTACAATTCATGATATTTTGTTGATGTTTCTACAATAAAAGATTATATAGTGATTTTTCAATGTGATTAATGATATATTGAGAGATTTTTTATTAGGTTATGGTTTATGTAACCATTTGGTCTAACTTGATGAATTATTTTGGAAGAATTATATTATATTTATTAGGACTTTTGTTGAAAGGTATGAGACAATTTTTGGGGTCGAAACATTATTTAATGTTGAGGTTATTAAAATTAATATGGATATAGGGTTAATTATTTGTGGAATGATTTAATTATAACTTTGGGTTTTATTGTTTAATATTAAATATTAATTTCTTATCTCTTCATATGAAGGTTTATTCACTTTGGATAATATCATTTCATGTGAAAAATATTTTCGTTTTAGTAAAAGTGGAATAATAGATTTATGTCCTTTTATATTCTTCAAGTTTAATCATGGGTTAATTATAGTTATTTTTGAAATAAATATTCATTCACATTATTTGGATTAGATGACGAGATAAAGGAGAAATCTATATGAAACATGCAACCAAGTGATGAAATGTTTTTGGTGGATTTGATTAAAATCATGTAATAATAATTTCTTATGGTATTATGTAAAGACCCAAAATTTCTGTGTAATTTTTTTTAATTAAATGGGAATTTTACAGGTCTGCAAAATCTAACGGCACGCGATTTTGAGGCCCGAAGTGCCCAGAATGATCCGTCGAAGTTTTTGTTAAGCTTAAGTTAACTTGCGTAAGCAGGTTTCCTGAAAAAAGTAGAATAACTCTTAAATAGTAACTCAGATCAAAATTATGAGGGCACCGTTGCACTCAAGACGGCGTGTTTACCCTTTGCGTGACTTAAGATTAGTCGGCAGGGGCATCCTGTGAGGAAACCCAAAAATGGAATAATCATAAATAAAATAATTAAATAAATTATTTAATTTTTCAAATACATATAACTCACAAAGGGTAACTCGGATTAAAAATATGAGACCACTACTGAACTCATGAGTGTATGATTTCTTTAAGAAGATACAACCTTTGGCCGGTACAGGATACCAGAGAAATTTAGTTTTTGGCCACAAATAAAATAATTAAGTGAAAATTATTTTATCGTAAATTTCATAACTTCTAAATGGTAACACGGATTGAAAATCCAAGAGTACTGTTGGGTTCTTTGGGGTGTGTTTCTAATTAGAGCCTAACCTCGACCAGTGTGAGTCGAGGGTGACTGATAATAATTTTCCAAACATTTTTTTAGTTACATTTAGTAAACATGTGAGTGGAGTTTTGTAATTTTTGAACTAGTGTTTGGAATTGAAATCTGAGAGAACTGTTAAACTCACAGCGTCGGTATTCACATAAGGAGACATTCACCTCGACAGTAATTGGTTGAGAGTAAAAGTTAGATTTTGTATTTTTATAAAATAAATTAATAAAATAATGTGAGTTAACACTTTATTTTATTTTTAGCCGCCATGTGGAGGTTGGGTGGTTAAAACATCCTCAAGGGAGTTGGAGGTGAGGCCACAGCACCATACCCTATCATGAGAGGTTATGGTGGGGGGGCCACCCGAACCCAACCTCCCATGTGAGGATAAATGAGGTGGAGACCACACGGGGCTTAAATCCGCTATTAATGGGAGGAGAGGAAAACATCTCAACTCCCCTCATTAATGATGGGGGGCCTTTTGGAATCCTCTTACAAATTAAAGCCAACACATCTATTAAATTGCGCCAGTGTAACATAATTGGATTGCTCCTTTAAATTTTAAGTAACCGCGTCGTTGGAATTTAGGAAGGTTCCTAATAAATGAATGGTCATAAATTCCAACAATCGTTACCAACCTTCCTCCCTCTTCTATTTAAAGGAAGTTTGGGGGAGGTTTTGGGATGTCTTCACCAAGCGATGAAATGCTGGAAATGTGATGTGACACCCAACACTTGGAGGATTACACCTTCTCACATGAAATTTGAAGAATGCCAGCCTTCTTCGACTTCTTCCTTGGACACCTACCGACGTGGAGCGTCGTCAATGAGCTGACGCAACTCGGGTTTGGAAGTGCTTGGTGGATGCAACGAACGACGATCCTCTATGTCTTCTTTTGCGACTCCGTCAATGAACGATGTACGCCTTTTTGCGACAACGTAAACCAACTACGAGCAAGGTAGGGGGTTATTGCTTGATATTATTATACCTTTTTATTATCTTTTTCATCAGATAAAAAGGGATTATTGAGGATGTGTTATTGATCATCTATTTTTCTTGATGAGCCAAATTATACCTCCCTAAACGCGGAGGGTGCAGGCCAACCTAACATAACCCGACATCCTTTGTCGGTTTTCTTATTTGCTGTGATCTTCGAAGCGGAAAAGAAGCGAAGAAAGAGGGAACGACAAAGGCCGTGCTACCCATGGCCTCCGCGAACCACGCCGCACCTGTGGCACACCGGTGTTCCTGTCCGAACACCGCCGGCCCGCACCGCGCCGAACCAGCCTGCCCGCACACTGCCCGCGCCTCGCAGGCCTACCCTCACGCTGCCCGTGCCCCTCTAGCCTGCCCACGCACTGCTCGTGCCCCGCCATCCTGCTCACGCGCACCCTGTGCCCCACTGGCCTGTCCGTAGCCTACCGGCGCCCTGCGGCCTGCCCGCACGCTGCCCGGTTCTCCACCGTTCTGCACGCATGCTGCCTCCGCCCTGCGCTACCTACCCGTGCCCCTTCTCCAGGAAAAACCGGCCGATCCATACAGGCCACACATTCCGGCTCGCGGAATCCTTCGTAGCATCATTGGCCGAACTGGCTCAGCCTTCTGGGCCACGTTGCCTAATCCATTCCCCTCAGGGCGCTGGACGAACAGGCCCCCGGCCTCCAGGCCGAGCCACCGACGCGGCGACCACCGGGCCGAATCGCCCCTGTAGCCCACTAGGCCAGGCCCAGCAGACCAGGCCAAACCTAGCGGGCTGACTGGGTCAACCCAGATTGGGTCATCCTAGATGGGTTTGGGCCGAGTCAGACTGAACTGGGGCCCAGTACCGACCCCTGTACTTTCTTGAGCCATATCTTTTTCACCGGACGTCTGTTTGACGAACAGTCTATGGAGATGGAAATCTTGGCATGAGAAGTTTCTTTTGGAATACCCCACATGAAGTTGGAACATAGTTGGAGTACAGTTGGGTTGGATTGAACCAAAATCCAACCAGTCCCTCAGAACAAAAATGCCAATAACTCTCAGACCTAGTGTCAGATTGACGCACCGTCTTTCCCGTTGAGTATATTATGGAAAGAAGGATCTTTTGGATATATAAAATTGGGACTTGGTGGCAGTTGACGTGTCGACACATGGCTTAAGGAGCGGACCCTCCCAGAATCAAGCGTGCTTTATGGAAACCCTGTGGCTGGCTGTACTCTGACGACTATTCCTGGAACATGTGTTGGACCGGATGTTCTATCTTCTTTGCTTGGATCATGTGTTGGTCTGAAAGAATAGCTGGTATTGGATCATGTTTTTGTCTAACAGCTCTGACGACTATTC
This sequence comes from Viscum album, assembly GCA_963277665.1. Lineage (NCBI taxonomy): Eukaryota > Viridiplantae > Streptophyta > Magnoliopsida > Santalales > Viscaceae > Viscum > Viscum album. The sequence continues at coordinate 1,440,833,518 of OY728151.1, read as the reverse complement.
CTGGATCATATGTTGGTCCGATAGTTATGACTTCTATTCCTGGATCATGTGTTGGTCTGACAAAATAGGGGGTTTTAGATCATGTGTTGGTCTGACAGCTCTGACAATTGTTCCTGGATCATGTTTTGATCCGACAGTTCTAACTTCTGTTCCTAGATCATGTGTTGGTCCAATAGAATAGTTGGTCCTGGATCAGGTGTTGGTCGGACAGCTTTGGAGACTATTCATGGATCATGTGTTGGTCTGAGAGTTCTGACTTCTGTTCCAGGATCATGGGTTGGTATGACAGAATAGCTGGTCCTGGATCATTTTTTGGTCTGACAGCTTAGATGATTTAGTGGCTACATCTGATCATCTCTATCTCTCTTCAAAATTTGTGTACCTCGGTGTGCTGAGTCAGTGGCATCTATGTTTTCCTCATGGCTTTGATGGGTTACATGATAACTTAGGTATATGTATGGGAATATACCTATGTAATGGATATCCATTGATTTCTTACTTTTTGGTTTATCCTTTTTGGATTTTGTGACACCTTGAGAGTATCGGGGTCCCTACTGAGTATTGTTATACTCACCCCTGAACGGGATATGCCTGCACCTCGTTGTGTTGGTTGCAGATGACGGACAGAACTAACTGAGTATCAGAGTATCAGGACTGGACGGTACCCAGAGGTGGACCTTACGATGAGTCAGTACACTGAGGAGACTAACAGACATGGAGTGTTGAGGAGTCTATCTGTACCTACCCTTCAGGTAGGAATCCCCAGAGGATGACCCAGTAGCTGCTTTACCTTTTCTTCAGTTGTACTTATACTTTCCTGTTGGGCTTGTGTTTCTAGCCCCTTTTACTTTTCAGGACTCCTTTGTATACAGCTTTTCATAGTGTTTTACTTCATGCTCGTAATATATTGTGTGTATTTACAATTTACAATGGAAATTCCTTCCCACTTTTAGGGATTTTTTCCTTTGGTTCTAGTCGCCCACTGATGTCCTATGAAGCCGGGCTTGGGGTAGTCACAGCACGGGCCTCAGGGGACGGTTCGTGACAAATTGGTATCAGAGGAGTCGATTCTACCGCAAAACATAGGACTTTGATATTTCTTTTTTGTGAAGCAATAGTTTTAAGAGTATTGAGTGTGGTTTTCAGTCTAGGGAGTTCAGTGTAGGTGCAGAGACCGACGTATCCATACACCAGGACCCTGACTTCTGATTTCTGACTCGGTGAGTGAAAACACTAATTGCGAGTGTGTTTTCAATAGTCTTCTTTGTGAACTCTTTGAGTTATCTCACTAGGTATAAGTTATTGACCCTAGAGAACATGTTCCTTATTAGGATTCCACTACGTAGACAACCATCTAGGGTTCCCACAAGAGTACATGATGATGGCCCACCAAGGGTTGAGGCTCTAGTGCAGGGCCCTTTTACTATGTTGGCATAATCACGTGGTGTACCAGTAGCACCACCACCCATAGGGCAGCAGATACCACCAGCTGCACTGGCATACGATTCACTCCTAAAGGGCGTGATCATATGAGTTCCAGCATCAGAGGCCTCTGAGGATTAGAGGCGAGATAGATTCCCACGCAACTGAGGGTTGGATGGAGGCGATTGCTAGAGTTTTCCACCTAGTTGAGACACCAGTAGAGAAGATGGTGATCTTAGCTACTAGACTTTTCAAGTGAGTGACCATGAGGATGGTCTGCAAAGTGATGAGGCCTCGGTACATGGATCATTAACCAAGATAGTACCTCTGGGTAATGTGTGAGCTATATCACTGCATGTTGGTCAGCAATTGAAAACGGTGGTACCGGTAGAGGACACTTGTAGGCTTAGTGCCTTACACGTGTTTCAGCATCAGATAACCCTCAAGTTCAGAGGTGAGCCTGACTCACAGGCGGCTGAGGACTGGCTTGAGGAGGTGGCTGAGAGTTCTTTAGAACTTCTACAGATTTAGCAGGACGACGTGTTGATAGCTGAGTATTCATCAAGGCACACCGATCTTTCCTCATACATGATGAATATGGTACGATCAGTGCTTCAGGGATCGAACTTCTGAGCAAGGTGTTCTTAAAGGACATCCGAGCTAGCAAAATTCCTCGACTCATTCCTACTTTTGTTAGGATGCTAGAGAGAACCTGTGTGGTTGAATGTTATTTGGCTGAGCGGATATAGCCAGTGAATGTTAGCAGTGGGAAAGCAGGAAACTGGTTCCAGTCTCAGAGACTTGAGCATGTAAAAAATTTTCAGGAAGAGTAAGTGTTAAGGATAGATAAATTTTCAAGGTAGTAGACAAGGAAGGATAGCTACGAGAGCAGCATGAAGTGGTGTGAATTTTAAAATGTTACAACCACCCCCTTATGTGGAACTCGCCAGGCTCAGGGAGCTGGAGGACAGGGGAAGTGAGTAGCTGCATGCAGTCAAGGAGTGCAACCCAAATGCTATAGAAATTATTCGAGGTATGGTCTATGTCTACTTCTAGCTTCTATAACAATAGACATAGGTACCAATCATTCCTTCTTCCATGAATCTTGTCCAAGACCTGGAGTATCCAGTTAAACTGTTGACCTGACCCTCACGTCTGGAGATACATTTGGGTGGAGACTCAATAATCACACTTTCACCGACGATGTGATCTGGCCCTTGAGGTGATAGTTTCTGTTGGAACCTCTTGGTGGAAGCATCTAGGCCTTATGGAGTTAGTTTGGGTTTTTACTTGACATCCACAGTTCACACGAAGATTGACTATATTAGTCAAAAAGGTTGTTATTTATCTACAATGATGGGATGGGGTTTTCCTTGGTCGGCAAAAATGAAAACCCAGGCAGCATAGGATGGGCTCATGCATCAGAGGGTGCATTCTATCACTCATGAGTCAGCCAGACTTTCCATTGTGCCAGACTTCTCTAGAGTTTCAGCACCACTATTAGCTTTGGCGAAGAAGGGGAAACCCTTCGTGTGGTCGGACAGATGCCAACAGAGCTTTCAGGAGCTGAGGCAGAGGCTCACTAGTGCCCCAATCTTGAGGCTTCCAGAGGTAGGTGTAGGGTACATAGTTTATTGCGACGCATCGAGGACTAGACTTGGATGTGTCCCGATGTAGGAGCAAGTAGTGATAGCATATGGTTCCCGGCAGCTGAGATAGTACGACCAGAACTACGCTACCCATGACCTGGAGTTAGCAGCAGTGGTCTTCACCTTGAAGATGTGGTTGCACTATCCTATGGGTGAACATTTTACCGTATACTCTAATCAAAAGAGTCTCCGGTATATCTTCTCTCAGAAGGACCTGAACCTGAGACAACGACGTTGGCTTGAGTTCCTCCAAGACTATGACTTCCAGATATTCTATACTCCTGGGAAGGGGAATGTTGTAGTAGAGGCACTTAGTTGGAGATCTAGTATATAGCTGCTAGGCGAGGCGACAGAGCAACTGGGTGTTTTACAGATATCCTTTGTGGATAGAGATGGAGAAGCCTTCCTTCAGTCTCTTACAGTCACTCCCCCTCTTCTTCAGCGAGTTAGGGAGGCACAGCGTGGGGACACTGACTGCGAGACACGACGTGCTCAGATATCCATAGGACAGGCACCTGATGAATTTTCTAAAGGTGGGGAGCATGTCATCCTCTTCAGAGGATGTACAATGGTTCCAGTGTCACTCCAGGATGAAGTGTTGAGGGAGTTTCAGACATCCCCTCTAATGGTACATCCAGGAGTGCTGAAGATATACGAGGACCTTCAACGACAGCACTAGTGGCCAGGTATGAAGAAGGTAGTAGCAGGGTTTGTCTCTCGATGCCTCACTTTTTAGCAAGTGAAGGCGCAGCATCAGGTACCAGCAGGATTGGTTCATCATTTAGAGGCCCCAAAGTGGAAGAGGGATGAGATATCCATGGACTTCGTGATGGGTCTTCCGCATACGTCTAGGGGACATGACTCTATTTGGATGATCGTCGACCAACTCACCAAGTCTTCCCACTTCCTACTGACCAGAGATGGTATGAGCTACCACAGAGAAAGTGCAGGTCATTCAGGAGTGGATGAAGATTGTACAGTGCAGAATGACGTCATATGTTGAGATGATATGGAGATATATGGAGTTTGAGGATGGTGACCACGTCTTTCTATGGGTCTCACCTCGATGAGGTCTACGGAGATTTGGCCGAGGAGGAAAGTTATCACTGAGATTTATCGGACCTTTTAATGTCCTCAACAGAGTTGGCAAGGTGGCATACCACTTATCTCTTCCAACTTAGTTTCATCGGGTGCACAACGTCTTCCATGTATCCCAGCTGAGGAGATACATGCACGACCCTTCCCATATCATCGACCATGGTGAGCCGGACGTTGACGATGGGGAAACTTTTACGGAGGTTCCAGTAGAGATTGAGGATCGACAAGAGTAGGTCCTTCATGGATGGTTGATACCTCTAGTGCGCATTTGCTGGAAGCACCTGAACCTCTAGGAGACCACATGGTAGCGGGAGGCTCAGATGTGTGCTCAGTACCCCCACTTGTTCCCTTATTTGTGAGTTGAGGGTTACGGGGACATAGAGCCCTCAAGTGGGGAGAATGTAAAGACCCAAAATTTCCATGTAATTTTTTTAATTAAATGAAAATTTTATGGGTCTTCAAAATCTGACAGCGCGCGATTCCGAGGCCCGGAGTGCCCGGAATGATCCGTCAAAGTTTTTGTTAAGCTTAAGTTAACACGCATAAGATGTTTTCCTGAAAAAAGTGGAATAAATCTTAAACAGTAACTCAGATCAGAAATATGAGGGAACCATTGCACTCAAGATGGCGCGTTTACCTTTGGCGCGACTTAGGATTAGTCAGTGGGGGCCTCCTGTGACGAAACCCCAAAATGGCATAATCGTAAATAAAATAATTAAATAAATTATTTTATTTTTCAAATGCTTATAACTCTCAAAAGGTAACTCGGATTAAAAATATGAGACCACCGCTGAACTCGTGAGTGTGTGCGTTTTTTAATAAGATACAACCTTTGGCCGACACAGGCTACCAGAAAAAGTTGGTTTATGGCCGCTAATAAAATAATTAAGTAGAAAATTATTTTATTGTAAAATTCATAACTTCTAAACGGTAACTCAGATTGAAAATCCGAGAGTACCGTTGGGTTATTTGTGGCATGTTTCACCTAGGCATAGCCAAACCTTGACGGTGCAAGTTGAGGGTGACTGATAATAATTTTATGAACTTTTTTTCGGGTACGTTTAGTAAACGCGTGAGTGGCATTTTGTAAATTTTGAATCGGTGCTCGGAATTGAAATCTGAGGGCATCGTAGAACTCGCAGTGTCGGTATTCGATTAAGGAGACTTTCACCATGATGGAAGTTAGGTTAAAAGTGAAAGTTAGATTTTGGTATTTCATTAAAAAAATTAATAAAATAAAGTGATCTAACACTTTATTTTATTTTTAGCCACCATGTGGAGGTTGGGTGGTTGAAACCTCCTCAAGGGAGTTGGAGGTGAGGCCACTGCACCTTAACCTCCCATGAGAGGTTATGGTGGTGGGGCACACCCAAACCTAACCTTCCATGTGAGGATAAATGAGGTGGGGACCACATAGGGCTTAACTACCCTATTAATGGGAGAAGAGGAAAACCTCTCAACTCCACTCATTAATGAGGGGGGAGCCTCTTGGAATCCTCTCATTAATTAATGACAACACACCTCTTAGATTGCGCCAGCGTAACTTAATTGGCTTGCTCCTTTTAATTTTAAGTAACTGCATCATTGGAATTTAAGATGGTTCCTAATAAATAAACCTTCATAAATTCCAACGATCGTTACCTACCTCCCTCACTCTCCTATTTAAAGGAAGCTTGGGGGAGGTTTTGGGATGGCTTCACCAAGCGATGAAACGCTGGAAAAGTGATGTGATGCCCAACACATGGAGGATTACGCCTTCTCAAATGAAGAACGAAGAATGCCGACCTTGTTCAACTCCTTCCTCGGACACCTATCGATGTGGAGCATCGTCAACAAGCCGATGCAACTCGGGTTTGGATGTATTTAAAGGATGCGACAATCAACGATCCTCTACGTCTTCTACTGTGACTCCGTCAACAAGCGACGTCTGCCTTTTTGCGCCAACATCAACCAACTACGAGCAAGGTAGGGGTTTATTGCTTGATATTATTATACTGTTTTCTTATCGTCCTCATCGGATAAAAAGGGATTGTTGGGGATGTGTTATTGATCATCTAATTTTCTTGATTAGCCAAATGATACCTCCCTAAACATGGAGGGTGTGGGCCAACCTAACATCGCCCGAATCCCTTCATCGGTTTTCTTCCCTATGGTGATCTTCAAAGCGGCAATGAGGTGACAAAGGAAACAACGACAAAGGTCGCGCTCCCCAAGGCCTCCGCGAACCGTGCCACCCCCATGGCACTTCGATGTTCCCAACCGAACATCGCCTGCCCACGCCATTATGAACCGTCCTCACCAGCCGCCACAGGCCTGCCTGGTCGTCGGCCCGCGCACAGACTGGCCGTCGGCCCGCAAGCTACCCCCGGGCTGCCCAGGCACCCCGCCGGCCTTCCCGCGCGATGCTTGTGCCCCGCCGTCCTGCTCAAGCACTGACCGTGTGCCCATATATTTTCCCGTGCGTAGCCCGTGCGCCCCGCCTGCCTGCCCCATCCCTACCAGAGTCCTGCAGCCTGCCCATGTGCTGCCCGGCGCCCAGCCGGCCTGCTCGCGCACTTCCCTCACCCCACGCAGCCTGCCCCCACCCCATCTCCTAGCCGAACCGGCCGTGTCGCGCCGGCCACACGAGCCGGCCTGTGGTGTCCTTCGTGGTGTCTCTGGCCGAACCAGCTCAGCCTTCCAAGCCGAGTCACCCGAGCTACGCCCCTCGCGGCGCTGGCTGAACCAACCTGCGGCCTCCGGGCCAAGCCGCCAACGCGTTGACCACCGGAATGAATTTCCCCCGCAGTCAGTTGAGCCAGGCCCAGTGGATCGGGACAAACCTAGTAGGCTGACTTGGTCAACCCAGACCGGGTCATCCCGGACTAATTTGGGCCAGGTCGGTCCGACCAGGTCGGACCGGACCCAGGCCCACAACCGACCCCTGTACTTTCTTGGACCATATCTTTGGCACCGAACGTCCGTTTGACGAACCATCAATGGGGAAAAAAAGTTTAGAGAGAGACATTTCATTTGGAATACCCCACTTGAAGTTTGGACGCAGTTGGGGTATGTTCAGGTTGGATTGATCCTAAATCCAATCGGGCCCTCAGAACGGAAATGCCAATAACTCTCATACCAGGTGTCTGATTGACGCACCATGTGTCACGTTGAGTTTCTTATGGAAAGACGGATCTTTTGGATACATAAACATGGGACTTGGTGGTAGTTAACATGTTGAAACTTTTCTTGAGGAGCGGACCCTCCCAGAATGAAGCGTGCTTTGGGGAAACCCTGTGGCTGTATGTACTCTGACGATTGTTCCTGGATCATGTGTTGGTCTGAGAGTTCTAACATTTGTTCCTAGATCATGTGTTGGTCTGAAAGAATAGCTGGTCCTGGATCATGTGTTGGTCCGACAGCCTTGACGACTGTTCCTGGATCATGTGTTGGTCTGACAGTTCTATAATCTGTTCCTGGATCATGTGTTGGTCCGACAAAATAGCTGGTCCTGGATCATGTGTTAGTCCGATTGCTCTGAAGACTATTCGTGGATCATTTTTTTGTCCGCCAATTCTAACTTCTATTCCTGGATCATGTGTCGGTCCGACAGAATAGCTGGTCCTGGATCATGTGTTGGTCCGACAGCTCCGATGACTATTCCTGGATCATGTGTTGGTCTGAAAGTTCTGACTTCTGTTCCTGGATCATGTGTTGGTCTGACATAATAGCTAGTCCTGGATCATGTTTTGGTCTGACAGCTTAGATGATTCAGTGGCTACATCTGATCATCTCAATATCTCTACAAAAGTTGTATACCTGGGTGAGCTCAGTTAGTGGCATCTGTGTTTTCCTCATGATTAAGATGGGTTACATGATAACTTAGGTATATGTATGGGAATATACCTAAGTAATGTCTATCCATTGATTTCTAACTTTTTGGTTTATCCTTGTTGAATTTTATTAGACCTTGAGGGTCTCAGGGTGCCTACTGAGTATTGTTATACTCACCCCTTCACAGGCTATGCCCATACCTCATTGTGTGCATTGTAGACGACAGACAATGCTGACTAAGGATCAGAGTAGCTGAATAGGATGGTACCTGGAGGTGGATCTTACGATGAGTAGTACACAGAGGAGACTAATGGACATGGACTGCTGAGGAGGCTATTTGTACATACCCTTCAGGTAGGAATCCCTGGAGGATGACCCTGTAGCTATTTTACCTTTTCTTCAGTTGTACTGGTTATTCAGTTTTACTTGTACTTTCTTGATGAGCTTGTATTTCCGGACCCTTTTACATTTCATCACTCCTTTGTATACCCTTTTTCTTAGTGTTTTATTTCCAGCTCGTACTCTGTTGTGTGTGTTTACACTTTACAAAGGCAATGACTTCCCACTTTTAGGGATTTTCACCTTTGTTGCTAGTCACCAGCCCCTGGCCTATGGAAGGCAGGCTTGGGGTAGTCACGGCACGGGCCCCGGGGACGGTTCGTGACACATTATTCTTGCGATTAAATTAATTCCTTAAATTAATAAAACAATCTTTAAATAAAGATGACCAAATTACATTATTTTATAATAATTTATATTCATTTTCTCAAAACATTTTTTAGGGTTTTGTGGACATTTAATTTCCCATGATCATTCACGTTCTTATGATCAATTTTCTCTATTAATATCCATCATTATTTGGATATTAAGGTTTTCTTCCATGTCTGTATATTCAAATCACACTAATTTTATCCTGTTTGGAAACCTAGTTATGTGTTATTCTAGATGACCTTCATATTTACCTTTCCCTCTCTTCAAAAGGAACTTGTGTGGACCCTTTTTATGATGTGAATTTTCAATAAAGGTATTTTCAAATGTTAAACCATTAATAAATGAGATAAATATAAACTTTTGGGGAAATAATTTATTAAATATATACAAAAGTAATTTCATTATATTATAAATAAGAAAATTATGTTCAATAGTGTATATACCATGCAATACCGAGCTAAAAAACACGAAATATTTTTACAAAAATATGATCATTATAAACTAGACCTCAATTAGTGGGTATGAATAAAAATAGAAACAGTATTAAATATATAAATATAAATTTACTATTAAATAAAAATTTATTTATTAATTCTTAGGAAATAAGTATTCAATTTTTTAGTAAATCTATTTTATGCTTTCAAAATATACATTCTTCAAAAATTATTTTTATTGCTTTTTATGAGAGAATATTATAATTATTTTATGAAAATTTTGGAAATTATATTTTATAAATAGTATATAATTTAAAATTATTAATATAAAATTTATAATATGATGAAAATTTTAATTTTTATCAAAAGTATGATTTTTTTAGGAATAGTGAGAAATAATGATTTTTATAGAAAATTATATTTTCTTTTCAGGTATTTACAAAATAAGATTATATATTGGATTATTTCTAAAATTTCATTTTTTTCATTTTTATTAAAAATAGTCAAATTAATTCTATTTAAATCAATATTATACTTGATTTCGTATAAAAACATTTTCATACTTACAAAGTGCATTTTTTTTAAAACAATTCATCGTATTTTATGAGTTTAATTTTAAATTAAAATTACCTCGTATGTTAATTAAATTTGGTAAAATTTATTACATATAACTAATTAAAATTATTAATATAAAATAATCATGTTAACTTAATTTTTTGCCATTTTTAGTAGTAACTGTAGTAAATATTTTCCACCTTGGTAAAATAGGTAAACTGTGTGAAAACTATGGGGTAAAGCTTAAAATTATCAATAACACTTTTTAATCCTATTTTATGAGTTATTTTAGACAAAATTTATATTTTATATTTTTAATAATGGAATTTAGATCAATATTTTGGATTTTGGGACCCAATCATGACTTTTGAGAAGATAAGTAATCTTTTTTTCAAATTAACAATTATTTTTGGATATTTTCCTTTAATGGAATGGTTGGATGATTTCATTCGGTTTTGGATTTCCCTAAAACTATAAAAACCATAGTTTTTTATTATGTAAATAAATAAGTTAATAAAACCCAATTTACTACATGATTTCATGGTAAACTGATTTTTACGCTTAAATCATGTATTTTCATAAAAATAAGTTAATTAAATGTTCATAAAGATAATTAATTAAACAATAAAAATTTACTAGTAAATAAAATAATTCATATATTTTTAATATACATGTGTTTTGTAAAGACTTGGATTTTCCATGTAATTTTTTTATTATATAAAATTAATACGAGTCTGGAAAAATTAACGGCACGTAATTCTGAGGCCCGGTGTGCCCGAAATTAATTTCTAAACATTTTTTAGGTACGTTCAGTAAATGTGCGAGTGGAAAATCTTAGCTTTTGAACTGGTACTCAGAATAGAAATATGGGGGTACCATTGAAATCATAGCACCAGGATTTGCTTAAGGGAGCCTTAACCTCGACTACAGTGGGTTGAGAGAGGAAGTTGGTTTTTGCGGATTTCATGGAGGATTAATATGATAAATCTAATATATTTGTTTTTAAACACCCTCCACCTCTTATCAGGTATTGGTGGTGGGGACCACAAGTGGTGGTCTGGCATTTAATGGACGATATTAAATGCCTGATTACACAAAAAAGTGTAACCATTCTACATGAAATTAAGGAGGTTCATTAATTTTACCTATTAATAAACCTCTCTTAATTATATGTTGTGAATATAAATCCCCTCTCCTCTCCCTTTTTTTGTTTTTTTCATTGGAAAAAGGGAGGAGGATTTTGGAGGATCCCTTGACGAAGAACGAATCCATCAAGAAATAATCAGAGGACGTCATTGGAGCAACATAATTGGAGGCTTGCTTCGGGAATGACGAACACCGACCCATCTTCAATCATAGGATGCCCTCCAATGACTCACGAGGTAGGGATTTATCCTATTTAAATTTAAAGAGTTGTTTAATCTTTGATCTTCTCCTTTTTTTAGATGCTATCATAGAGGGATTGTGAAAAATGAACAAGGCATGGTCCCTCCGCCATTTGTTTATCAATACATTCTTCACTGGTGAATTTTTGGGTTGAAAAAAACCCAAATCTGAGGGTCAATCAGCGAAGGAGATAACCTGGAGAGTCTGTAGGTGCAATCGGATGAAAAAATGTACCACAAGGTCTCACCTGTTGGCCCCTGTAAAATCGCCGATGTGACACCGATGTGGGGTCACCGGTGACCCGTGCGGTCAGGCGATGGCGGTTTCCGACATCAGTCAGCCGCGGTGAAGGCGGCGCGCCGTCGCGTGCCGCCGGAGGATGAGGTCATGGTAGTTGATTAGGGAAGCTGACAATGGCCATCTGCGGAGGTGTATTAGTGCACCATCATACGCCACTGGTGATGGTCACAGCTCGAAGTTGCGGTAAATGATGATGGACCTTCCCCTGGAAGTCCCACAGCGACCCGGCGGCACCACGTGGTGCCGCCACTCCAATTCTGAATGACAGTGTCGTTCAGAAACTAGGGAAAACACATCCCCCCCTATGCAAGCTAGGGTGGGCCCCACTCCCTCCCTTGGGTCGAGCCGCGCCCCCCTGTGGGCCGGGCTGCGCCACCTGCATGTCGGGACGTGCCCCCTACGGGTCGGACCGCATCCCCCTACGGGCTGGGCTGCACCTCCTACTGGTTGAGCTAGACCGCGGCCCAAAGGGAGGAGTCCGCTATGGTCTAGCTCATCCGCGCCGACATAGGTCGGTTCAGGTAGGGTCAGGTTTGACCAAGGCCTAGTTCGGGTCAACCTGGATCGAATCAGACAGGACCCGAACCCAACTGGGCCCAATTTCTCTTAAATTTCCATAACAGGAAATCCAGACATCTATTTGACAAATAGCCTATGGCGCTAGGATCCTAGGATCGAGATAAACCTTTTTTTATAGTTCACTCGAATTTTGGAAAAAGTTGGAGTATGGCCGGGTTGGATCGAACCTGAATCCTACCAGGCCCTTGGTACTAAAATGCTTATAACTCCCAGATCGGGCGTCTGATTGATGCGTCATCTGTCGAATTAGAACCCTTACGACGTTGAGGTCCTTTGGGTAACACATTTGTGGAGATTAGTGGTGGTCGAGTTTTGACCGATATTTCAATGAGTACATTCTTCAGAACTTGAGTGCACCGGGTGCGGGGAACCCTATGGCTGGTTGTCTTTAAAGTAACGACCATGTGTGGATTAGCTTCATTGTGACCCTATGTAAATCAGCATCATAACTACCTAAAGCAGACTAGTTTTAGAGTGGTCTATTGAGGATCATCACTTAGCGGCCCTGAGTGGATCAGCATTGAGAGACCATGTGTGGATCAGCATTCTAGTGACTCTATGTGGATCTGCATTCTAGCGACGCTATGTGGATCAACATTCTAGTGACCATGTGTGGATCAGCAGTAGTGTGACACGATGTGGACCTACCTTAGAGTGGCCCATCATGGAACAACGACTTAAATCCAAGATTTTATTGATAATAGAACAACTTCTTTTTGGATCAGTTGTGGAACTTCTAAATGGAATAAGAAGATATAGCTTAAGTCTAATCATCTATATTCTTGATCTCTGAATTTTATACCTAGTGTGACCTGAATATTGCTTCATGATTTGTGTTTGAGTTCTTTCTTTATGGTTTTTCCTTTATGGAACTATGGGGGACCTTCGATGGTCTTAGGGTACTGATTGAGTATTGTTATACTCACCCCTACATGGGCTTCGCCCACACCTTGTTGTGTCTGGTGCAGACAACAGATAGCTTTGACAAGGGTTTGGGAGCCAGGAATGGATGGTTCTTAGATGTGGACCTTTATATGTGATGTTCCATAGTGATGACCGATTGTGATAAGTACTTATCCTTAAGGTAGGAACATTGGTGGATGATTCAGGGAGCTGTTGTTCTATTGTTGTTGTTGTACTTTTCAGTTGGGCTTGTATTTCGGCCCTTTTACTTATAGTACTCACCCATTTTTACATTCAACACACATCTTTTTACTACTGCATTTTTACTATATGGTTTGTTATTTTGGTATTATTATATGTCTGTATTCATGTTTAAATGTGATGCCTTCCCGTTTTTCATGGATATGGCATTCGGTGCTAGTTTCCAACCCTTGGACTATGGAAGGCAGGCTTGGGGTAGTCATGGCACAAGCCCCAGGGGACGGGTCGTGACAGAGAGGTATCAGAGGATTCGGTTCTACCAAAGAACTAGGACTCTGATCTTTTTAATGGAGAAATAGTTTCAAGTGTTTTGAGTGTGGTATTTAGTTTGGGGAATCCAGTATTAGTGTTGTGGCTGAAGTATCCGCACATCAGGACATTGAATTCGGAATTCTGACTCAGTACATGAAAAAACGGATTGCGTGCGTTTTTGGAAAAAAATTTCTTGATCCCTTTTGAGTTATTTCACTATGTATAACTCAATGACTATGGCACACCTATTTCTTTTCCGTATTCCACCATGTAGACAGCCAGCCCGGATTCGTGGGAGGGTACATGGTGGCGCCCCCCCCCCCCCACCCCCCGCGCGATGAGGCTGTGGTGCATGGCTCTCTTACGACGATAGTACCATCCGATGGTGTACCAGCAGCACCACTTCTCATTGGGATTTCGTTTCCACCAGCCCCACTAGCAGGTGGTGCATGCTGACTGGGCATGCTGCACGAGTTCTAGCGGCAGAGACCTCAGATGTTCTGAGGTGAGACGGATCTGCAGGCGATTCAGGACTGGCTGGAAGTTGTGGCCAGAGTTTTTCTCCTGGTTGGGACACCAACCGACCAGATGGTGATCCTAGCTTCCAGTATTTTCTAGGAAGGAGAAGGGATATTGTGGAGCCTAACTCTCATGATACATGACATGGTGACCCACACCTAGACAGATTTTGAGGGCCTCTTCAGGGCAGATTTTGTTCCTGCAACTCTACACTCTGTGTGTGTACAGAAGTCGCTACACTTATAGTAGGGTAGCCTTATCGTGGCCCAGTACTCGGCAAGCTTAACTGAATTCTCATGGTACTCTACTAACATGGTGCGAGACACTTTCTTCTGGGCACAAACCTTCAAGCAGGGACTCCGACAACAGATCAAATCTTCGATGGTATCTCTCAGCATCTTGATGCATGCTGGAGTGCTGGAGAGAGAACTATTGATGGAGTGCTTATTTTCCAAGCAGGCACTGATAGTGACACCCAGCACTAGGTGACTTTTAGCAGAGTCATAAGTGGATAGTAGTAGGTATATGACATAGAGGTCTAAGCAGACCAGACCTTCTGGTGGATGACCTCGGGAATTCAGGTCTGAGGGGCAAGGCTCGTGAGTTAGAGGAGGCCTGCAGAGGAGCAGACTGTGCTTCACGTGTGGAGGGCAGGGTCACATGGATCGCAACTGCCCAACTAGAAGCACAAATTACTTGCAGACAGTCGAGGGACCATTGAGGAGGAGGCATAGATTTGAGTTTCGAGGTCCTCCGGGTGGAAGGTGTGGCAGAGAAGTTGGTCATGCAGCTAGTGCTGGACGACGGCCGGAGCTTCTTTTTCCACCACTTCCAGGTGGTCCACCCCAACCAAAGGGATCAGGTGGACAAGGATGATCACACCTCTAGGAAAATAATGCCTATGACCATGGTGCTCCCGAGATGATTAGAGGTATGATATGTGTCTACTCCACCTTATCTTCAGTACTTATAGACATAGGTTCCAGTCACTCTTTCATTTCCACAATACTCGTTCAGAGCTCAGAGATTCCGATGGAGCTGTTGACTCAATACTTGTTATTAGAGACTTCTATAGGAGAAGATTTGATTATTACACACTGGTGTAGATAGTCTGATCTGACTCTAGATGGTAAAATCTTTAGCTGGGATCTCCAAGTAGCAGCATCAAGGCCTTATGATGTCATCTTGGGTATGAACTGACTATCCATAGTCCATGCTCAGATCGGCTATTTTAGGCTAAAAGTGTGGTGTTCCTGTGAGGATGGGATCAGGTTTTCCTTCACCAGTGAGAAGGGAACCTTTTTAGTACTATATGGACATACCTGGAAGAGGGTACAGCCAATCAAACAACATTTGTCTAGACTTACCCCTAGAGAAGTTGATGTTGAGAGATTGATCTATCCTGTAGTAGTTGACTAGTATGTTGATGTTTCCCTGATGATGTTCTGAGAATTACTCGTCACAGAGAGGTAGACTTCTACATCAACATGTACCCCAGGACATCACCGATATCTACATGAGTATATTTTTTGTATCCTGCAAAGCATTGTGAGTTACAGGTATAGCTCAAGGACTTGTAGATGAAGGGGTTCGTATGGACCTGTGTTTCTCCTTGGGCAGCCCCAATTTTGTTTTCTAAGAATGAAGATGGGAGTTTTAGT
The DNA here is from genome assembly GCA_963277665.1 of Viscum album. Taxonomy (NCBI): domain Eukaryota; kingdom Viridiplantae; phylum Streptophyta; class Magnoliopsida; order Santalales; family Viscaceae; genus Viscum; species Viscum album. The sequence goes on along the minus strand of OY728151.1, from coordinate 1,440,817,975 downwards.
ATCTATGTGCATTATTAGCACCGGAACGTGGTGACCGTGAAGAACAAGTATCCACTTAAAAGGATTGATGATCTCTTCGATCAGATGGAGGGAGTTCAACGGTTTTTGAAGATAGACCTTTGATTAGGCTATCATCAACTCAGTGTGTGAGATAATTATGTGCCGAAGATGGTCTAAAGATATCAGTATGAACACTATGTGTTTTTGGTTATGCTATACGGCATGAACAACTCCCCTACAGTGTTCATAAGACTCTTGAATAGGGTCTTTCAACCATACCATGATCGCTTTGTGGTGGTCTTCATCAACAACATCTTTTTATACTCGACGTTAGAGGAGGATCATTCCTACCATCTATAGATAGTACTGGATACACTCTAAGAGAACCTAATTTATGGTAAGCACTCGAAGTTCCAATTCTAGATATGGGAGGTCCACTTTCTGGGACATGTTATCTCGGAGGATAGAGTTGCAGTGTATCAGGCAAAGATAGAGGTTGTTCTTGCTTGGGAGTCACCCAGGAGTGTGACCAAGGTGCAGAATTTCTTGGAGTTAGCTAGGTACTACCAAAGATTCGTACCTGAATTTTCTAGACTGGTGGCACCATTTTCATCGTTGATGAAGAAGGGAAAACCCTTCGTGTGGATGGAGAGATGCTAGGAGAGTTTTGAGGAGCTGACACAGATACTTACGAGTGCCCCCATCTTGAGGCTACTAGAAGAGGGTGTTGGATATGTAGTCTACATCGACGCATCAAGGACCGGAATTGGTTTTGTCTGGATGTAGGATCGAGCAGGGATCACTTATGGTTCATGATAGCTAAGACAACATGAGCAGAACTACACTGCCCATGACCTGTATTTAGAATTAGTTGTCCTCACCTTGAAAATTTGGTGACAGTGCTAGATGGGTGAATATTTTATAATCTACTCTGATTAGAAGAGTCTTGGGTATATATTATCACAAAAGTAATTTAAATTGAGACAAAGACAATGGATAGAGTTCCTCTAGGACTATGAATTTGAGATAGTCTGTACTCTCTAGAAGGGGAATGTAGTAGCAGATGCACTTAGCAGGAGGTCTGGTCTATAGTTGTTGAGTGAGGTGACTGAGCAGCTAGCCGTGTTGCAGTTATCCTTTTTGGATAGAGATATATCATCTTACCTCTAGTCTATGATAGACACTCCCCCACTCCTTTAGTGAGTTATGGAGGCGTGACTTGGGGACATTGACTGCGAGGCTTGACGTGATCAGATATCCTCAGATAGGCACCTGTTGGATTTTATCAAGGTGGGGATCACATCATCCTCATCAGATGATGCACCATGGTACTGGTTGTGCAATAGGAGGTAATATTGAAGGATTTCCATACGTCCCCGCAGGAGGTACATCCTTGTGTGTACAACATGTACCAGGACCTCCGGCATCAGCACTGGTGGCTAGGGATAAAGAAAGAAGTGGCAGAGTTTGTTTCATGATGCCTCACTTGTCAGCAAGTGAAGGTCGAGCATCAGGTTACAGCAGGCTTAGAACATCCACTAGAGGTATTGTAGTGGAAGTGGGATGTTATCTCCATGGAATTTTTGATAGAGCTACCACGAACATCCAAGGCACATGATTCCATCTGGGTGATCATTGACTGACTAACCAAGTTTCCCCACTTCCTACCCATCTGAGAGAAGGGATAAGTAGAGGGCTTGGGACGCCTCTATATACAGTATATTGTACAGCCTCATGGGGTTCCATCGATGATCGTCTCTAACTGTGAATCATGCTTTATATCCCTGTTGTGTAATGGATTACAAGAGGAATTCGGGACTCAGCTATGTTTTACAACAGCCTTTCATCCTCAGACAGATGGTCAGATGGATCAGCCCATTCAGACACTGGAGGACATGCTTCACGCATGCGTCCTAGATTTTGGCCACAGTTGAGAGGATCACATGCCCTTGGTGGAGTTCGCGTACAAAAACAACTATCACTCCACCATCGATATGGAACAGTTTGAGGCCTTGTACGGTCGACCATGCAGATCACCTCTATGCCGGATAGACCCAAGAAAGTTTGCACTTATGGATCCAGAGTTGGTACGGGCAACAATTGAGATGTGGCAGATCATCCAGGAGTAGATGAAGACTACACAAAGCATGCATAAGTCTTTTGTTAATAAGAGAAGAAGAACTTTGGAGTCTGAGGTAGGAGACCATGTCTTCCTATGGGTCTCACCTCAATGAGGTTGGTGGAGATTTGGTTAGGGTGGAAAGCTATATTTGAGGTTCATTGGACCCTTTCATGTTCTCAGCAGAGTTGGAGAGGTGGTGTATAGGTTAGATCATCCCACACAGATGCATCAGGTGCATGATATTTTTCACGTGTTGTAGCTAAAAAAGTATGTGCATGATCCGTCTCGCGTTATCGACTGGTGCGAGTTAGACATTGATGATGGAGAGATGTTTATAGAGGTTCTAGTGGATGTTGTGAATCGATAGGAGTGGTTCCTTTGTGGATGATTGATACATATGATGTGCATTTTCTGGAAACATGGAAGCCACCAGGAGAGCACATGGGAGCGGGAGGCTCAGATTCATGCTCAGTATCCCCACTTGTTTCATTAGTATTTATTGTGGATTTCAGAAATGAAAATCCCTATGGTCGGGAGAATGTAATGATCCGGATTTTCCATGAATTTTTTATCATATAAGATTATTACAAGTCTGTTAAAATTGGAGGTGTGTAATTTAGAGGCCCAGTGTGCCCAGATTGAATTTATGAACTTTTTTTTGGTTCATTCAGTAAACATGTGAGCAGGAAATCCGAACTTTTTAACTGGTGCTCAGAATTTAAATAAGAGTTCACCATTAAACTCTTTGTGCCGAGATTCATTTAAGGGATCCTTAACGTCAATCGTAGTGGGTTGAGAGAGGAATTTGTTTTTTTTTTGGTTTTCGTGAAGTATTAATAAAATAAATATAATTAATTTTTTATAAACACCATACACACCCTTCTAGGTTTTGGGGATGGGGATACAAGGGGTGGTCATGCATTTAATGTAGGACATTAAATTCCCTTTTAAACAAAAAAAGTGTAACCATTCTACATTCAATTAAAGAGGATCATTAATTACACCAATTAATGAACCTCTCTTAATTATGTGTTGTGAATATAACTCCCCTCTCCACACTCTATTTTTGAGTTTTTCTCATTGGAAAAAGATAAGAGTATTTTGAAGGATCCCTTTATGAATAATTAATCCATCAAGAAGGAACTCAAGGATGTCATTAGAGTGGCATCATTGGAGGCTTTCTTCGCGAACGAGGAACTCTGACCCATCTTCATTCACAGGACTCCCTCCAAAGACTCATGCGGTTGGGATTTATCATGTTTAAATTTCACGATTTGATTAATATTTGATCTTCTCCCATGTTAAGATGCAAATATGGAGGGTTCGGGCCAAAGAAACAAGGCCTGGTCCCTCTTCCATTAGTTAATCAATGCGTTCTTCATGGGTGAATTTTTGGGTTGAACAAAACCCAAATTCGAGGCTCAAGCAGAGAAGGAGACGACCTGGGGAGTCCGGGGGAGCCATCGGATGAAAAAATGCACCACCAAATCTCACTTAGTGGCCTATGGAAGACTGTCGGTGTGGCAACGACACAGAGGCACTGGAAACCTATGCCGGCAGGCGAAGGCGGTGGCTGGCACTGGCCGGCCGCAAGGAAGGTCGTGTGCTGTCGCACACTATAAGAGGAATCCACAGTGGTCTAGTAGGGCAGCTGGAACCAGTCGGTCATGAAGGCGGAGCGGTGAGCCATCGCATGCCACTGGAGATGGTTGCTGCTCAAAGCTGCACTAGAGGAGGAGGGACACACCATTGCGGGTCCCGCGGCGACTGGGCAGTGCCATGTGGTGCCGCCATTCGGAAACTAGGGGAAATGCCTACCAACCATTCCAGCTAGGGTAGGCCCTGCACCCTCTAGAGGGCTGCGCCGTGCCCCCTGCGGGCTGGGCTGCACTCCCCTTCGGGTTGGGTCGCGCCCCCCTACGGGTTGGGCTGTGCCCCCCTGCGGGCTGGTCTGAGCCCCCTTGCGGGTCACCCCCCCTACAGCCCAGGCCGCGCTCCCCTACAGAATTAGCCACACCACCTACAGTTCATGCCAGACCGTGGCCCAGTGGGCCGAGTCCGCTATGGCCTAGCTCAACTAGGCTGGCCCAGGCCGATTCGGGGCGGGCCAGGTCGACCCCAGGCCCAGTTTCGCTTAAATTTCCATAACATGAAATCTATACTTTCGTTTGAAAAATTTTTTGTGGCGATCGGTTCCTTGGAGTGAGACAAACCTTTTGGTATACTCCACTCAAATTTTAGTTAATTTTGGAGTTTAGCCGGGTTGGATCGAACCCGAATCCAACCGGGGCCTCAGTACTAAAATGCTTATAACTCACAGACCGGGCATCCAATTGATGTGCCGTCTATCGCGTTGGAGCCCTTATGAAATTTTGGTCCTTTTTGTTTCCCATTTTTGGAGCTTATTATAAGTATATGTATGAAAAATATCTCAAGAAGCACATTCTATGGAACTCGAGCACATCGAGTGCGGGGAACCCTGTGGCTGACTATCTTTGAAGTAGCGACCCTTTGTGTATCAGCATCATAGCGACCCTTTGTGGATCAGCATCACAACTACTCAACGAGGACTATTTTTAGAGTGGCTCATCGATGATCATCACCTAGTGACCCTGAGTGCATTAGCATCTAGTGACCCTGTGTCGATCAGCATTCTAGCGACCCTGTGTGGACAAACCTTCTAGCGAACCTATGTGGATCAGCATTCTAATGACCCTCTGTGCATCAGCAGTAACGTGACCCGATGAGGACCCTCCTTACAGTGGCCTGTCATGGAACAATGACTTATGTCCATGATTTTTTTGATATTAGAACAACTTCTTTGGGGATCAGCTTTGGAACTTCTAAATGGAATAAGATTATATAGCTTAAGACTAATCATATATATTCTTGATCTCTGAATTGTATACCTGGTGTGAGCTGACTATTGCTTCGTGCTTTGTGTTTGAGTTATCTCTTGGTGATTTTTCAGTTTTGGAACTCGGGGGTAACTTCGGGGGTCTCGAGGTCCCTACTGAGTATTGTTATACTCACCCCTGCATGGGTTTCACCCACAAATTTTTTGGTTTGGTGCAGACGATGGATTGCTTTGACCGAGGATTGGGATCCAGTGTTGGATGGTGCTTGGAGGTGGAAATTTATATGTGACAAGCCTTAGTGATGACCAAACGTGAGCTATGCTTACCCTTCAGGTAGGAACCTTGGCAGATGATTCAGGGAGCTGTTTTTCTATTGCTATTGTACTTTTAGTTGGGCTTGTATTCCAGCCCTTTTATTTAAATTCCTCACCAATTTTTTCTTTCTGTACACATCTTTTTACTAATTTAGTTTTACTACGTGGGTTGTTCTCATTGTATTCTTAGACTGTGTGTTTGTAGGTTTAAAGGCAATGCCTTTCCTTTTTTTAGGGATATGCCTTTCAATGCTAGTCATCAACCCGAGGCCTATTGAAGTCGGGCTTGGGGTAGTCACGACACGGGCATCGGGGGATGGATAAGGACATGTTTAAGGATATACATAGCAATTATGGTCTCAATGTAAGGGACTTTTTATCAATTTCATTCCATTGGGGAATATTTTAATGTTATACACATAATTCTTTTTTTAATGGATTTAATATTTTCAACTCTACATGTTATATCATGAATCCATCATAATTTATTTTATTTTATGTTACAACACAAATTTTTTCATCCAAGATGATTTTACATGAAAGTTATAATGTATTAAGGTAATTATTAACTCAATTTCTATTTATAGGGTTATATCACATTTTCAATGATTTTATTATGATAAGATTATGTGCAAAATGAACATTCTTTATTTATATTAAATTTAACCTTGTTTTTGAGTTATTTACATTTGTTACACATAATCGCTCCATTGATTTATTCTCAATTCAATCATATGATTTGTATAAGGATAATTTATCGCAAATACGCTTTCCTTGGTACATACATTTATGTTATGCTCTAATATTATTTTATGATATTTTTATACTACCCACTAAACAAGTTATATCATGACTATTTTTTATGATATTTAAATATTCATTTGAACTTATTATTTTATATTATTATTATTCAAAAGTTACCAAAGTGGGGAGGGGTTTATGTTTCAATTCCATTTTAATGGGAGTTTTTTATGCTCGAATTTCCATTTAGGTAATTTTATGATCCTAATTTGATAAAAAAAATTATTTTTTATTCTTCCATTTACATTTTTTGAATTGTTTATGTTTATGTAAAATTTTCCTCTCTCTATGGGGTTTATGTTATAATAAAGAAATATTTATTATTTATTTAGATGGATTATTATTGTTTCAATTTTATTCTTGTGGAACTGATCTTTGTTCCATGAGTTAATAATTTTATCAAAGAAATAATGGGTTTTTCAATGAGTTTTATGATAAAATTATTTCTCTATGTAGTTTATTCAGGTTATCGTTGCTGAAAATTGTTCACAATTAAGGGTTGTTCAATTATAAACTATGCATGGGTTGTTCCATTGTAATCCATGTATGGGTGAGCCTGATATAGATGTCTAATTTATTTTGTTAGTAAATAAAGTTAACTAGATATAGGTTTCTACTAAGTGGGTGTGGTAATTTTCTGTATAGATTTTTCCATTTATAAGGGAGATTGTAAGAGTGAAATGATAATTATTTTCCAAGACAAAAACACATTTTCTCAATGATTTTTATGAGTTTATAATGAATCCTTGATCAAGTATTTTTTCACCTAGATCATCAATGTGGACTTATGTGACTCATGTCTTAGATTAATGCTTTATTCCATGAATAATGATATATAATCCACATTTTATGGGGATTAATTCTCTTTCATTATTCTCATGAATCATTATTATTTTTCACACGTTTATAATCATATTATTCTCACTATTTAAATTCTATTGTTAATGATTTTTTACCCTTAATATGAATTTGAGCACACCCTTCTTTTTTTTCATTTCCCCATGTTATAAAGAATTATGTTAAATTAATTCTGAGTTGAAAGGTTTCATGTGTGAAGAGTTTTATAGGATATGTTGAACACTTATTTTGGAAAAATAAAATCTTGGTATATTGGAGAAAAATACCCATTTGATGACATGCGTATTGTTATATAATAGAATTTCCTAATTTTATAATACATTAAACCAAAAAGGTCATTGGGTATGTAAGTGATCCAATATTTTAATTTGATGTTGTATATTTTGGATGATTACAATTCGGTCACATTTATTAGTATTGAAGAAAAAAATTTAATGATTATATTTTTATAACCGGATCTGTGAGTGTAGGTTTGGGTCTGTTATACCTCTCTTTATGTGGTTTTGATTCAAAAGTTTCAAAATTCTTAAGGGTTTCCTTGGGATCAATTCTTATTATTCGAGACATAATACATTTTGGGTACCATGATTCACTGGTATGGTGTATCCACTACCCATGGATGTATATTGATAATACTCTTTATATTTCTTTCGATTTACAAGATAAATAAAATTCCATTATTATAGTGGTTGATGATTCAGTTGTTTACCTAGTACTATGTTTTTTGGAAACTCAATTTCCATTTATTTATTTTTTATCATTTTTTGAAATTATTTCATGTATTGTTGGTACATTACTCCATTTTATTGTATAATGTGTTGTTCTCTCATTGATTTGTGATATAAATTTCTACCACATAAACCATTTGATGAATAGTCCTCACTTCTTGGGTTATGTCCTTTTGAAACTATCAAATTTATTTTTCTGGATGGATTATGATCATGTTATTCTTGTATTTACTGAAGGATTCGGTCTTAGTAGAAGAATGACATTGGGTGGGGCCCAATTTTTTTATTTCCATAATCAATTACCAATTCGGGATCAATACAATGATAAACACTAGTATCCATAGATTTAAATCAATGATTTATACATAGAAATAAAAATTCCATAACCTTGAGAGAGGATCTTCTACATCATGTTAATAATTGATTTAATTAATTAATGAAGAAAATAAATACCTGGTTCATTGTTAATTTCTTCATTGATGATCATTGATCGTCCTGAATTTACCTTCTAGATTTCCTTTGTTTCACTCATGAGGATCCAAAGTAGAATCCCTCTAGTAGTGATCCACATGTGTGTCAATGGTCTCTGATCAACACCACTCATTCTCCGGGTGCTAGCACATATAAGTGAATTTCTTGCATTGATCAGTCCTAATCGATTGTTCTTTGGTCTTGAAGAGGTTCTCTCATTCTTGATAGGGAGATATATGAGAGAAGATGAGCCATATTTCACCGATGGTTGGTATAATAGAGGCACCCATCTATTAATAGATATGGGGTATCCATTACAATATTTAATTGCGTAAAAAAGATTAAATATAATTATAACCATTAGAGAAAAATCATTCTATTTAATAACAATAAAAAAAATTATTTGTGGTGTGCTAACTTGAACAAAACAGAACCATAAATAAAATCACATGCCACATAATGATAACCCAAGTATTATTATTTATTTCAATAAATAGATAAACAATATTTACCAACTTGTAAATAATTAATTTATCACCAAACACAGTCTTGGTTCATTCTAACTCCTCTTCCATAAACTGAACACCTGAATAAAAAAAATTCATGTTAAATAAATATTTTAATTTACAAACAGGTAAATAAATATTTATTAAATGTTCAATAAAATAAATAAATATATTCAATTCACGATCCATTTAAAAAATATTTATTTTAATTTATGTAATCATTTTAATTTAATTAAAATTATTCCTCAGTCTTGATAATAATATTTATTCCATTAATTAAATTAAAATAGAATTTAATCAAGACCACCAGAAACACTTGGTGTTTGACTCTTTAGGATTATTTCTCGTTGGAATTTGGAATGTCTAACTAAAGTCTAAGATTACTATCTAGAAACAGGTCATGGAACCCAAGAGAAATAACTTAAAGTCACAATGACGACATCCACATACGAACAGTCACTGTATTATAGAATCTCTTGGTCTTGATATCTCATCTAGCAGGATGCATGATGGTGTCATCAACCTATATGCTTGGTACTTCAGTCTTTTACTTCTTTAAAAAAACTTGTTGATACACCATGGACATGGAATTTTGGGGGACGGTTCTATCTCAATCAAAGGTTCTAGATATCAACTTCCATAAATGGAAGGCACAAATCCATCCTCGACTTATCCATTAATAACATGTTATTTGTGACGCACACAATGTACCCTACTTCCCTCAAACATATGGAGTGGTGGATTTTGTCATTGAATCAATTTTCACAGGTCATGACATGTACTAATGATAATATTAAAGTATAAGGACCATTACACACACTCACAGATAGGAATATCTGATGATACCAAAACACGTAGAATTCATATAGGCAAGTCAATTCTCATAATCATTCATCTTAGAGATTACCATTTGTGAACTTCATGAGAGGAAGACTCATCTACTTATGTGTAATTTCACCAAATAGTATGTACACTATGGGTCACATCATAGTATGTCATCCAACCGCAGAATTATATTTATTAATATTATTTTAGAATTTAATGGTTCTCATCATAGTGAGGAACTTCCATGACCTTTTCAATGAAAAAAAATACTCCTCAACATTATTACATCATAGTAATGTAGAATATATAATAATATGTTTAATATTTAATAAATTAAATATTCATGTAATCAAAGTACAAACAGTAGATTCTAGAACACCAACTCTAACAAAAACCCACATAGAGTAGAGCCAACTGCCTATGACTTTTAGCCCACTAGACCTCACATGATGATCATGTTTCTATTGAGTCAATGCTTTAGTCAAGGGGTCTTCCACATTGTCTTACATGGAAATTCTTCTCAATATAACTTCACTTCTATTAGAAAAATCCCTCAAAAGATGATACTTTTGAAGTATGTGATTTGTCCGCTGATGTGATCGTGTCTCTTTTACGAGAGACACTAATACAATTTTATCATAATAGAGTGTGATGGAATATTTACTGCTAGGTACCACATCCAGCTCTTGGATGAAGATTCACATATAAAATTATTCTTTAGCTATCTGAGATGTTGTGATATACTCAGACTCTGTTTTAGAATAGGTGACCACACTCTACTTTGAGCTCTTCCAGCTCCAACCACCTCCATTAAAAATGAATATGAATCCCATTGTAGACTTCACATAATCTTGATCAGATAGAAAAATAGAATCCTTATATCCTCTGATTACTTGTTCTTTATCTCCTCTATAAAATAGGAATATATCCTTAGTACACCTTAGATACTTAATTATTTCTTAAATTCCATCCAATGGTGGCCACCTGGATGAGCTTGATATCTTCATACCATAGTTAATATGTAACATAAATATACCTTAGTATATATCATGGCATACATGACTGGACCAGTTTTTTATTCATGTGGATTATTTGCTATTCTTTTTATTTCCTCATGCATCTATGGACACATTTTTATTGAAATATGAATTCCATGTGATGCTGGAAACAATCCAATCTTGGATTGTTCTATAAAAAATCACTTTAGTATGTTGTAAATGTATGTGCTTTGACTTATGCCAAGAAATATCTTGGATCCATCATGACGGATCTTGATCCCAAGAATATATGATGCCTCTCCCAAGTCCTTCATGTAGAATAATTTATTCAGTAATACCTTAATAGAACGTAAGACTGGTATTTCATTTCCAATAAGTAATATTTCATCAACATATACTATTAGGAAAATTACCACACTAGAACTAAACCATTTTTAAATACAAGGCTCACATTTATTCATTATAAAACCAAATTTTATTATTTCTTTACAAAAATTAATGTTCCATGAAATGGATGATTTCATTAATCCATAAATAGTTTTTTGCAACTTAAATATCCTATTAGAATCATTTAGAGTCACGAACCCTTTAGGCTTTGTCATATAGACATCTTCTTGATGTTTCTTATTAAGAAAGGTTGTTTTGGTGTCTATTTACTAAATCTCATAGTCATGGTTAGCAAAAATATCCAGTATAATTTTGATGTATTTCTGCAGTGCAACTGGTGAAAAGGTTTCTTTGTTGTTAATACATTGATGATGTTTAAACCCTTTTGCAACCAGTACTTCTTTATTGGTACTGACTTAACCTTCCAAGTCCAGTTTCTTCTTGAATACCCATTATCAACTAATAGGATTTACATATACTAGAGGATCTACAAAAATCTAGATATGGTTTTAGTACATGGAATAATATTCAGAATTCATGGCTTCTTGGAACTTAGAAACATCTTTTCCACTAACTTCTTCCTTGTAATTAAGAGGATCATTATTATCAACTAATAATAATTCACCAGCCTTAGCTACTAGAAAACTATACTATTCTAGTTCTCTAAACTCTCCTGTACTCCTATGCAGTTCTTATGTCTCTGGAAGAGATTCTTCTTTGACAAGGCTCTGTGGAATCTGCTCCTTAACCAACTCTTGTGTGCCTTGAACCTCGACATCATTGAATTATATTTTTCTCCCATAACCCCTTTTGGAGATGTGCTCTCTCTAAAGGAATTTTGTGTGTCTGTACACTATAAACTTTTTGTATGAGGTTTTTTAAATGTAATTTCTCCTTGTTTCAATGGGGTTACCAATGAAGGCACACTTTGTGCATCAGGTTGCATGTTTGTTACCTGAATAGGACTTAACAAATGCTTCACTTCCCCACACATTAAAATTTGATAACATGACTTTTCTTTCACTCTAAAACTCATATGGAATACCATTAACAATTTTTTTGTACTTTTTCTAGTATGTGTGTTGCTATTTGTAATGCATATTCCTAAAAGGATAATGGAATTCTTTCACGAATCATCATTGATCTCACCATGTCCAACAAGGTGTAGTCCCTCCTTTCTCTTACACCATTATAAAGGGGCGTGCAAGGAGGAGTGAGTTGGGATAGCATCCCAATCTCCCATAAGTAATCAATAAAATCTAGATTAAGGTATTCTCCAGCTCGGTTTGAGTGGAGTTTCATAATCTTCATACCTAGATGGTTCTCAACTTCATTCTTGTATATGTTGACCTTATTAAAATAATATTACTTATACCTCATAAAGTAAATATATAAATATCTACTAAAATCATCATTAAAAGTTATGATGTATGAGTACCCACCCCTTGATTCAACTGGAAATGGTCCACATACATCAATATAAACCAATTCAATAAGCTCTTTAGCCCTTTCACCTTTCCCAATAAATGAGGATTTGTTCATTTTTCCTTATAAAATTCTGTGACATACTCCAAGTGGTTTTAGTTCGAAAGAATACACATATCCATCTTGATGTAATTTTTTCATGTATTTCTCATTTATGTGACCCAGTTGGTGATGCCAAAGTTGGGGGTTGTATGAGTCATGTTAAGTAATTTTTTTCTCTATTTCCATTACATTGTTAGTGTAATCCAACACGTAAAGACTGTTATATAAATTTTCATTACCAAAACATATTATCTATTTATAAAAGAAGAAAAAATCATTTACGAACTTGAAAATAAATACATTTGTATCTATTCTATGTAGAAAAATAATTTTTTTTGTTATAGAAGGAACATAATAACAACCCTTCAACACCAAGATCATCCTAGTCAGCAACGTGAGGTGGTAGTCCTTGACAGCTACAATAAAAAGTCTAGCTTCATTGGCTTCTCGTAGATCTACATCTCCTTGATCAATTTTATTGAATCTACTTTCTTCCTTTATTTAGATACATAAGTGAGTACCAAAAGTTGTATCTAATACCCAATTTGTAGAAATATATAAATTTCACTAGATAAAAAATGCACAAAAATCGCCCCCTTGCTTCTTTGGATGGGTGAAATGTTTCTTCCAATAGCCCTTCTTACCACATGTGAAACAAATAGCTTCATATTCCCTTTCCTCCCCTTTAATCTTCCTTTTCATGTAAGTGCATGAAGAATATTTTTGCTTAAAGCTCTTTGCCTTATCATTCCCCTTATTCACCATAAGGACATATGGTTTTTTTCACTTCATGTCTTTATTTACTTGGTGAAAGATGATTAGAAGATCTGGCAGAGACATATCATTGTTTTTCATATTAAAATTTACAACAAAGCTAGATAATCTCTGGGGGAGTGAAGCGAGAATGAGATCAGTTCCCAATTCTTCGGGGTGATTAAATCCTAGAACATCTATGTGCTCAATGTATCTAATGATCTGGATACATGGGCCACAGCTGGGTCACCCTCTCCAAGAATACTCTAAAAGAGTTCCTTGGAGATCTCAAATAGTTCTGATCTACTTCATTCATGGTAAAGACCATGGAGCTTCTCAAGCATTCTATAGTCATCCAAGTTTTCATGATACATTATGAGTTCAACATACATTTATGATAGCATAAAAAAAATTAACACTAACCTCATCGTTCATATGTTTCTTGTAGACCACAAACTCTCCATCACTCACATCTTGGGCAGGAGGATCAGGTTATGAGGACTCCAGTACATAAGATTTCAATTCATGGGGTAGAATAACCCAAAGGCGTATAAACCATTCTTGGAAGTTACTACAGGTGAGGATGTTGTCTTTATCCAGTATTGATCGTAGGGATAGTGTGGTTGAAAATCTTGTCATTTTTATTCTAAATTTGAAAGGGAGTATTATTTGTAATTTCTTAACTTCAATTTTGTGAGAAATAATAAATTAATTTTTATTAAGTCTCCCTCTATTTTATCAAGTCCTACTAACCCTCTCCATTGAACTCAGAATGTCTAGTTGGATGGAAATTCTAGTGGCATGTATCCATATTCACCTTCGTAGTACCCCAAAAATAGTTGGTCAGGCTATTTAAAGGTTTTTTAGTAGGGATGTATTTTCCAAATACAGGCTTGCAGCTCCATGATCCATTGAGTGGACTCCCCAATCCTGAAATACTGACTTGGATTTACTAAACACTTGCCTCTAAATTTACACCAAGTCTATCAAGGGCTACTCCTCTTGATGTAAACTAGTTAAGTCAACCAAGAACATTCATAAGAGCTTCTTGTATAAAATTAGGTGTCCCAAAAAGGGGTCTTCAAATACATATAATAATTGAGTCTTTCCCTTAATCAATTAACAAAAGGCCTTGTTAGACATAATATTTTATTGAGGGATTTTTATCTCTTTTTCATAAATTTAGTAATATCTTTATCATATATTTTTTAATATTATGTTGAATTTACATAAGTGTTTAACCATGTAATGATGATAATTTATTCATAATACATGTTTATTTTAGTTCCATCTTGAATTATTGTTAACTCATTATTTATGTATTAGTGAAAATACATCCATATTGAAAAACTATAAAACTGAATGAAATAAAATAATGAAAATTGAATGATAATGAGCCTTTATAATGGTTAGTTTATCTAGAGGTTTAAAAACTAACCTCTAACCTATGGGAGAAATACCTAGAACCTTTTTTAGGTTCATGTTTATAACTTTCCACCTATCCACCTTTGTATCTCCTTGTATAGGTTTCGCCTCGGCTCCTATCTTGAACAGCCTCCACAAGCTTGGGAGATCCATCCATTACATATGCTTTTTAACTCACACATAGCTGAGGGGAAAAGGGGGTTTAAATAAAATGAAACCATGAGAACACAGGCCCAGCATTATAATTTGTGGAGACTGAACACTGGCCAATGATTTAATTTAATTAAAAATTTAAAAGGAAAAAAATCACACACTATGGAATAGTCTAGCTCGTGATCATCCACATACATGCAATGAATTAATCATTTAATAAAACTAGCATTCAATTCATTAATCATTCTTAAAGTTAAATTGTTCTCAAATTAATTAATTATTATCTTTAATTAATCATTCCTTTTGTATTTAATCCTTTTATTATTTTACTTGAGATTCTCATCCATTACCTCGGTGGTAATTGGATGAATACCCATCTGACTCTACCAAACATGAATTGTATTCTTATACTGCTTTACTGTAAAGACATATTGCATATGTGATTTAATTACTACTATTACAATGTGTAATTCACAAATTATTACACGAATCACATGATTTTTTCAGCAACATGTTCTACTTCAATGTACAGAGTAATATCTTGTAATACGATTTATACCTGATACATAGATCGAAAAATATGCAGATATTAAATTTTTAATTCTAAATAATTTTTTAAAGTACATGGTGTATAGTTATAACTACATGATGTGTACTACCATCACCATATATCTGAGTAGAATCCAGGGGACTCGGCGTGTGTGGCGTACTTCAGATATCTTGGAGTACACGACATGTCCAGTGATCCATACTCTGTATTGTCTCCGGGTTACATGGTCACCTGTCTACTGATCCATTTATGGGATACAAGGTTTCACCCTGACCTGAAAGTGACTACACGTCCTATCCTGTGGGCCACATGGCATGTAATTCAGTAATTGTGTGCCTATCTATCTTGGTCAACACATGGTGTAAGAATAAACTACACTGTATGTAATAAATACACATGATATGAGTATTTGTTGAACTACTCTTGATGTGATAAACACAACTACACTGTGTGTAATCTAGATTAAAGGAAAAGTATGGAAGATTACATGGAATGTGACTCCTAATACATAGTTTTTACTATTGTGTTACCTAGACATAATTGTTGGTGACTCCTGATAAGATCTTCGATTTAATTTTAATCAAAAAAATTATTCATTTCTGATATATCTATGAGAAAAGATAGAGGTAGAAAAGATCCTGAAATTCAGATTACTATAATGATTAAACAAGAATTGAAAAACTAAATTGTTAAACCATAAATCATCAATAAATTATTTAAATAATTATAAACTATGATGTGACCACTCTGATACCACTTGAAGTATTTGTGCACAGTGGAAGCACGAAATTGTGTGGGGCCCAACTTTTCTTCTTCCATAATTGATGACCAATCTGGGATCAATACAATGATGAACTCCAGAATCGACAGATTTAAATCAAATATTTAGACAGTGAAAGAAAAAAATGGAACCTTGAGAGAGGATCTTTCAAATGTTGTTTATAATTAATTTAATTAATTTATGAAGAAATTAAATACCCAGGTCATTGGTACTTTCATCATTGATTATTTTTGATCATTTGGAATGACCCTTCTGGATTGCCATTATTGCGCTCATGAGGATCCAAAGTAGAATCCCTCTTGGGTCATGTTCTTTGGAAACTATCAAATTTCTTTTTCCAGATAGATTATGATCATGTTATTCTTTTATTGACTTACTCATATCCACATTTCTCTATGTTATGTGAACAAATAATTTTATATAATTCATATTAGATGATATTCATCGAGAATTTTGTAAATTATTATTCCAATATGGATTGTTATTGGTAAGTCGAATATGTATTATTTGACAATTTACCTTCTTTCTTATAATGGGTTGTGAGCAGGGTTTCCATTTTTATTAGCTCAGAGAAATTATTGAAATTATTGATGATTATTTATTTCTAACCCATGTTGATCATGTATTGATATTAAAAAATATTCTTTATATATATAGATAATTATTTTTATCAAAATATTCCTTAGGTTATTGTATGAACTTTCTAATTGAATATTATAATGATTAAATTGGAATTAATTAAGTGAAAGGTGTGGCCTAGATTTATATATATCCTTGACTAATAAATAGGATCTGTGAGACAAAACATGTTATGTTTTTGTGTATGCCTTTTCCCATAACATAATAGTTTTGTGGTGAAATTCCTTAACACATGAATATGTTGACTGTGGTATCGATGAATAGTTAAGTGTCTGGGAACAAGTCCTTGATGGTAGTTTTTTAATGTTCATCCTTATAAATTCCATTAGTATGAGATTAATATTATTGATATCCATATTTTAATTTATTATTATGTATACATTATTCTCTCAGTTTCATGTTGATTGTGGATTTATGTTGTATACATATTCTTTATATAATTTTTATTCTATGTTTATAGAATGATTTATTTAGTTATATATTTCCCTTTTAGATTATTTGAGTTCACTCCTTCTTATGTTTCTATTTCCCTGGGTTATTGAGAAAAGAAACACACATGACATTTTTATAAGGATAAAACATATGAACGAATTTGTGGGTGATGTTTAAGAGTTTTCAGGAATTAAATAGTTTTATATATATTGGTAAAATTGTCCATTTGATACAAAGAACATGAGATTTATCTATTTTTTATTTCAATTTTGTTCTATAATTATTTAAACCTAAAAATAATTTGTAAGTAATAGGTTCAACAAGAATTATTGATTTTTTAATTAAGGATGCTTATATCTAGGATTTTATATCTTGTATAAAATAATGTATGTAAAGTAAGATTTTATGCACACCTGATCCAGGAGAGTGGGTCTGGTGTTTCCCAAAAATAATACACCATACACTTCTAATAATAATTCATGATTAGTAAAATATTTATTTATCAATCTCAAAACAAACTACCATCTCCCAATATTTATAAATTAATCATTTCAATATGAAAATATTTTTGAAAAAAAATCTCCCATTTATATTAAACTGATAATAATTATAATAATGTATTAATCGTCATTTAAATCGAGTTTTACAATAACCTAAACACCAAAAAAAATTAAAACACCCAAATAACATATTCCCTTACATTTACATGATGGATTGACTCGCTACTATATTATCGATTTGACATGAATTATAAGAAGAATTGTTTAATTTTAATTTAAAGGAATTTCTTTTACACAATCATAACCTAATGTGTAAGAAAAATATTAACAAGTCAAAAAAAATTAAAAAATATCATAAATTACAAATTGGTATAAAAATTCAGGAAAACCCAAATAATTTTACTAATAAAGTATAAATAAACTTTTTGATTTGATGTTTGGAAATATCATAGATCACACATATCTCCTAAAAAGTACATTGGATGAGGGGATAATGTAGAGAAATGAGGTTACAAAGTCCGGTTAGGGATTCATGTGTTAGAGAGGGTATTACCTATGGAAGAGGAAGGGTTTTGGGGTCAGAGGGGTGTGAACACAGGCCATGTCGACTTTCGGTGAGTTTGGATTAGTGTTCAAGGATGTTAGATGGGAACTGATGTTCAGGTGAATCACTATCAATTGGGAGTGAGGTGTGGGGTGATTACTCAAGAAAAGGAATTAGATTTGGGGGAGGATTCAGTAAAGGACTAGGGGTTGGGGGTGGTAGAGTAGGGTGAGGAGGGGATATGCCCATGTCTTAATTAAAATTTTGGCTATTTGTTCCAGTAAGGCCACAATCCATTTCTACTAAGGCTACAGTTAAGTTTCCATAAGATAAAATTATAGTAGTTCCATTGGGTTTAAAATTCAACTACGTTATCCTTTTTTAGATATACACATATTATTTCCTAATGTGGATTCATGCTCAGGATATCCCACAAGGTAATATATTTTCCTAGGCCTATGATTTGATATCATACCTAGGGCTACCGACCATGGAACCAAATTAATTTCCAAGATTGAGGTGCACTGAGCCCTGAAGGTCTCACATGGGTAATGAACTATGAAACTATTTCAGCTTCCATTTAGATTCATTCCTTACTTAATTGAAGTGGTCCTCATAGTGGGGGATCCACCATCAAAAAACCAGTTGGTATTTTTAATAGATTTTGGATTGTTCGATTGACCTGATCCCTCCAATTTTATCATAAAACTAATAAAATTTCTTGAGATTCATTAGTAATTTTTTAGGATAAGTAAAAATGGATTTAGGTCATGATAAAAAATTATTTTCCTGATCTGAAAAATTATGTGATTCAATATTATCCAATTGATTACCAAAAATACTTTAAGTTGAGGTCCTCCTATTTTTTCCTAAAATATATTGAGTCATAACCCTTTACTTGGATTATTATAAAAAATGGAGTTGAGATCCTCCCCATGGTTTGAAAAAATTCCTTGATTTTAGATACTCCTATTAGTTTCTATAAATTCCTTGAGTTGATATACTTCTCTTTGTTTTAAAAAAATCTTTAGGACGATATATCCCTATTGTTTCCCAAAATAACTTGAGTTAATATCCTCCTATTAACACCTAAAATATCCATCACTTTACTCATCTATCAGTTTAATCTAGGGATTATATAGCATAAGTTTCACACCAAACCATTCTATATCTTTTTCACTTTTTATACCACTCTATGTAACTTTAATGATCATGTAAATTATATTAGATTTATAACCATAAAAGTAATGGTATAGTTCATAAATTCTCATCCTTAAATGGAACCACCTTGGCCCATTTCACACAACCATAAAAAGTAAAATGTTTCTAAATAAATAGAACCAAAATAAATGTGTTTTGGTACCCTTTAAAATGATACAAATTAATCCCCTTTAAAGGCCCTAATCCATTTATTATAATACCTTTTACCTCTCTCAATAGTATTAAATTCTAGATCTCCTTCCTATACAGCTTTTAACTATTAAGAATAAAACATTTTGATTAAATTTGAGTAAGTATAATTATTTTTTATAGGGTTTTTATAAAATTACATGTGTTAATCAATCACTTTCAACAATGGATGAACAGAATTTTTAGTGGAAATGATTTTATTAACATAAAATAAACATATAAGATATAATATTGATATAAAGAATTATCATTAGTAAGATGAGCCAAAACCCTTTACTCTTATCTCATAAAATGATTCATCATTATCACCCCATGTCATCAAGAGATTTCCCACCATTAGAATTAAGTAGAAGAACCAAAAATATAGAATCATAAAAATCATATACGCATGCATCTATTTTATTATTTACGTGCGAAATTGTTTGTTTTATTTTTCTTTTTACTTTTTCATTCATATATAAGTTAATTAAATCCTTCTATATTTTTTTGTTATTAGTAAAAGTCTCTACCATGTTGCCTATTTAAAGTGGGAATCTGTTTCACTCTAAATCTCATTGTATATTTGGAGGAGTCTCGGTGTGGTCAGTTTATGAGAGAATGGTTTCAAAGTTTGGGTTCCAATATATAGTTCAGAGTAGGTGATGGTGAATATTCTATGATTTGTTATGTTTAACACATTAATTAAACCTTTTATATAAAATAGACTATAGATACAAAGGACAGATTATATTCCTTTTAAAGACTCTGATTAATAATGAATCATTTTTAAATAGATATTGTATCGTAAGAAACTAGTTTAGAAATCTTGGGATCTTGAATCATATATTACATGGTTGGGATATTATTTTGTGTTATATATTGAATTTATATTTGTGATTTATCTTGATCAAGTATAAGTTATGACATTACAATAAACCATGTGCTTAAAATCTATTTCCTTGTAGTTATATTGACTATGTGATAAACCTATAATTCAGAGAAAGAGAGGGTTCAAAGGATAGTAGTTTTTTCATCCACGGTGGACATAGATATAGAAAATAAATAGTAAATTATTTTATGGGAACTATAGTTATAGAACTTACCAATGTATGAAATTTTAGTTTCCAATTATAAAACTAATTTGTGACTAAACAAAATAGAGGTCACATTCCATTTGTAATACTCCAGTTTTATTGTTTGACACTTTAATAAATTTTAGGGGTCATTTGTCGTGATAGTGTGGCATTTTGAGCACCACAGAGATTAAAAAATAATATATTATTTGTATTCCATGTAAATTCATTATCATAAAAAATCCTTTTAAAAGGATTATTTTATGTTAATTTTGATACTAAATTTTTGTCTGAAACACTAGTTTTTCCAGATGGGTGGTATAGTTTCTATTCATATCAAGGACCCCAATGTTTGACCATTTTAGATGGATTAATTTAAAAGAATATTGAAAAAAAATTGTATAAATTCATTAATATATTTATGTGTAATTAAAACCCTTGAAGAATATATTACACCAATATAAAATATCTATCAACAAATTCAAGGGTTATCTACATGAAGCCGTAATTTTGAGAGTTCCAATGATGGAGAGATTTTATAAATATAGAGGAACTCATCATCCAGGTCATCAGAAAAAATTAATTTGAATGAAACCTTTGCCAATTTTTGATGCAAATTTTGGAAGGGATTTATTATTTCTATCACGGAACTTTTCAGGAATCTCATATTTACATTGATTGATTGGAACCACCCTTCCCCATGGATAATTTGGTGGTATAATTATTTGATTATTTTCAAAACCTTGTTGTAATTTCCGAAAATCCCCACCCTTGAATACAATTCCATTCTAATGAATTCATTTCTTTTAAGGAAGAACAATTTATCTATGACCTTGTTTATTTATGGTAATGATTTTGGTGATGGGTAGATAAATAATGAGGCATGGATTATCCCATTACCATATTCTATATCCTGTTTCATCTCTCTTCTCTCATACTCTTATTCCCTCTCTTATTCTTGAATAGTTGGAAAAAGGTAATCATGCCTAAGGTCGAATAATGGTGGAAACACATATAGGCCATGGATTGGGTCAGTTGTAATACAACCATAGCTTAGTGTTAATTTTCATGAAGGAGGGAGGTGGAATTAGAATTATGTTTCATTCATACAGGACGGAGATATCATTTTCGAGGGATGGAATGAGAAGGGTGATGAATCATTGGGTAAGGGCTTGTCATACACCATTGTGGCTGGTGGTGTGAGAAGGAAAGATCATTCAAGATATGATTGGCCTAGTGGGGTGAATTTCAATAAAATTCCAGGGTGTGGTAGTGGAATTGCCACACCCTCCACATCCATTGTATAACCATATGGGATTAGGGGACTGACCTTCCATATAGAATGTGGGTGGTGTGGGTTAGCTATCAAGAATATATTGGGTTCACCCAAACCCTGCCCATATATGGTAGAGCATGCATGGAAGATGTGAATCATGTAAGGGAATCATGTCCCTATGCACTTCCATGTGTTTTGGAAAGCATGTACCCATTTGGGAATAGAAACATACACCAAATACACATTATGGTTCCCCTATGGGCTACCATGCGGCCTTCTCCTTCCCTTGAGAGGTGTTTCTAGTAAACTTTTATCAGGTTTCCATTTGAGGGGAATAACTTTTATAACCTAATTATTTTTTAGGTAGATTATAATGGAATGGTCTATTTGGTCCACAAAAGAAATTTTCAATTTAGTGTTGGTATATTTTGAATTTAACATTGAAGGTATAGCGTTAGGGTTCAAGTATAATGATCAGAGTGTTCTCGGGGATGAAAATCCATAACAGCACGGTTGAATTAAGACACAAGTCTCCCACTATCCTTGGGGTGGTTTTATATTTTCTCACAGTTCAAGGTGATTGGTCATCTACTTGAGTATTAGATAGGGTTGATTCCACCCCCCACATACTTAGGGAATATAATCCTTTATTTGTAGAGTTAGTATTACCCTCATTTAATAGCTTAGTTTGGGTGTGGAATCCTCTATTAGGTTTTGTATCTTCTGGACCATTATCTTTCCTTTGGTGTTTTACAAGTCCCCTACATAAATTTCGAGAAGTGATGGGGGTTATATGATTTGGTTTAATCAAATTCGTTGTGTTCATGAAGGTTTCTATTGGAAGATCTATAAATATAAGGACTTCCATCTACCTCCTAGGTTACCTCCTTATAGTATATATTGGTTCCATTAATGGATTATTCATTCCTTATTTACATGTGTTTTTTGATTGATGATTAGTTTTTATTCCATTATAGTTTTCAGGGAATCTGATCAGGTTTGTATATAGTTACCCTAGCATGGGTTTCTTCATTCGCATGTGTCCTACCTTATGTTGATGGCTTACAATTCAAATATGATATTGGTGGTTGTGGTAAAAATGAAGTTTAGTTGTTCATGGAGGTTTTTATAGAAGGAAGTATTCATATGGGAACATGACTTTGTGAGAACTTTCTCATTGATGCTATTTCTGATGGTGGATTCCATTTATTTATTCTTGTGCATTTTTATTTCCCATATTTTCATTACAATTATGCACTAATTATATATTATTGATTTATAGGTTGAGGCATTAAATATATATATATTTTGTGTTTTCTTTTATTTATCTATATTTTTTATAATATCTCATGTGGTTTTGTGAATGGTGTGTATGTTCATTAAGATAAGGCCTCTTATATTGTTTGATATTCCTACATGGTCCTAGTCACCAACATCAAACCAATTATAGGCAAGTTTGGGGTGGCGCAACAGGCTTACCACCACCTAAGTAGATGTTGGGTTGATCAAGTCATGTTTGAGTACAATCCTTGGATATTTCATGGGTATGGAGTTTTCATTTAGGTGTTATGTGGGGTTTGATTAGGAATTTAGGGCAATAGTGTTAAGGGGCATCGAGTTCGACTACCATGTTAGGGAACCCAATGTCAGTACAATAGCATAAATATACCTTTACTAGGACTATAATGGCCTTATTGATTGCATGGTATAGAAAAACACTTTTTATGGGGAAACATTAATGGTATATTCATTATATATTAATGGGTCATCAATTTCCATGTCCTTCTTGAATTGGCTTCCCAAATATGCTATATTTACCATGGTTCATCTTGTGATATTATAGGATGATATAATTTCAATATTATTCTAGGATTCCATGGAAGGGACAATAATTTCATGTTCCTATAATTTAGACTCATGTGGTTGACCAACTAAACAATGAGGCTTCTATTAGGGGTCATGTTCATGGGGTGTTTCCACTGGGAATACAAGGAGTTGTGTCACCACTGGTTGTGGGGTGTATTGACCCACCTCCCGCATTGTAGGAAGATATTTCACTAATTTTTTCTCATTTTATTATTTTATTAATATAATATGGATAAAAAATATTTATATAATTAAATGAGTTTTAGTGGTGAAGGACATCCAGGTACTGAGGCATTCCAAATCCTCAGTTGGTAGAGGTTAGGATCGAGTCAGTGGTTTGAGTTTTCTAAGTAGTGTGGATTCATTCAAACCATATGTATGTAATCACCCCCATCCCTTTTTAGGGTAGAGTGGGTCAATGGTGGTCTCTAATCATCTACACTCATAACTTGTAAATTCTACCTTATACATAGTTTGACCATCCCTTTCGTAGGCTTATCACATGGAAGTATGCTAGTTTCTATATATGCATTGATGTTTACAAAACTCACATGATACTCCCTAGATATGATCTATAATGTATTATTTTTAGTATATAATTTATATAGAGTTCTTCCTAGTGACATTCGAGTAGGCATAGTTCCTATTTTTATTCACACTAAAATTAGGGTTCTAGAGAAAGGCTTGGTGATAGAGAGTTTCATAGTTGATAAGTGGAAGATTATTGGTGATAGGGGTATCCATTTTAGGGTAGAGTCATCATATATTCCTATTCATCATTAGGATTTGGTACTATGGAATTTTATTACTATTAATTTATAGACTCATATATGAAGATCAAAAGTTTTAGGGGATGCATAATGGGTCCAGTAGACTAAGAGATAGGATATGTTTTGGTTATGGAAGATGTACCTCTTTATTTTGTAAATTCTAAACCCTTAATACAACTGAATATGGTTATTCTATTGATATACCACCAAATCCGATATCTCGTCATAACCAAGAATCTACCAAAAGTAGTCAGGGTGGTCCCCATGAAGGAGGCTTTGGCGTATGAGCAAGTGGTGTGTCAGGGTGAGGATTTAGTGGTAGGTGACACAGTGACTTTATTCCATCATCACCAACCCCAGGTAGTTCATAATAATATTATAGATATGGTAGTTATATTCATACCCATATTCAAAAAATATAGGGTATTTTCCTTGTGGTTCCGGACATGATCTCAGGTACAATCTTTGTCGTCTCTATACTAGAACTTGTACTCATAAACATCAGTGAAAACAATTATTTCATTAATGTAACCCTTTATGAGAATTAAATATTTCTGTGGATCTCCTAGGATAACACATGAATCTAGATACTCATACTATAATATATTCATTGAACAATTACATTTTTCAATGGTATGAGAATACAATTTATGTGGAAATGATAATGTGACACCTTTTTAAAGCTATAATGAAGTTGTAGGATGTTATTCTTGGTATGAGCTATCTATCCATAGTAAATAATTATTTAGATATCTTCTATTTAATCCTAAGTATATTTTATGTTGATGGAAAAAATTTCATTCATATATGAGGGAATAAATTAAGTTTAAATAGTCGAGGACTATTCTTTGGAATTCAAGATAAATCTCCCATCAGTTGGTGAGTCTAGATCTATGTGTAGTGGACAACCCAAAAGTTTAGTTTAAAATAGTGGTGTAAGTTTAAATGGATGTTTTTTATAAATAAATAGTAATATTTTACCCTCATCAAGAGGAAAAATAGTTCCTTGACCTACACCCCTTGGCCACTTTGATATCTTTCACATCATGTTAGATGTAATTATGTGAGCGGAAGGATTTAAGGGAATATCAAGAGAATATGATAAATAAATTTTTAATTAGAACTATTATGACCCCATGTGAATCCATAATATTTGTCATTGAAAATTTAGATATAATCTTGATACTATGTATTAGTTATCATCACCAAAACAAAATGATTTTCAAGAACATTTATCATCTGTTAAGGATCAATAACCACTACTATCATCTCAAGGGAGGGAGATTGTTCTTGAAGATTTATTTTAGGTATGTCTATAGCCATTTTAAGGTTCATGAGGAGATCATTTAGAATATGTATTCCATATTTCACTTTTTCTGTTATGAGTTTCTAATGATTATCTTTAGTGTGAGTAATTATTCATATGTATTCATGGGTTTTAGGAACTAGATGTCATGTACCTTATAGTATGAGTTCATGGATTTATCTATTAATGGCATCCTTATTTATTAAGCATTAGAGGATGAGAATATAGATCATCTTAGTATTTTACATGATTTATTTTAATACAATAATTTGAATATAATTATCTCAAAGAGATAGTTTTGGATTCAAGTGGTATGTATCCCAGAACATGTTATCTTAAATTGAAGAGTATTAGTGTACCTGGTGAAAATTGAGGGGATGATTTCTTGAGATCTACCCAAGAGAATTTTTAAGGTTTTAATATTCCTTATAAATAATTTATATTATAAAATACTAATGGTATAATTAACTATGATTATGATCACCCTTACTTCCTTGATGCAAAAGGGTAATCCATTCATTTTTTTTCTATGAAATTTTAGAGATATGTTGAAGAGTTGGAGTATATGTTTAATATTGATCTTGTTCTAAGAGGGATAGAAAAGAGTGTTAAATACACGACTTTCTACTATTTCTCTACTGATAGTATCATTTGTGTTTTGACTTAAATTTATGTCGTTATTTCTTACGGTTCTATGATGTTGAGTCCCTATGAGAAAAATTACATGATTCACGATTTAGAGATACAAGTGGTAGTGTTTGACCTGAATTCATGGATTCATTATCCTCTTTATGAGTGGTTCATAGTCGATATAAACCACATAATATCATGTCTATTTTTAAATAGTGAGATAAATACATTAGTTAGAGATGTTGGTTGGAGTTCTTTTTGGATTGTGAGTTTGAGATAGTCAATACTATGATAAAGAATATTGTAGTGTCTAATTCTCTTATAAAAAAGCCACATTCTCAGTATTTGGAAGATGTGTCTAGATAGTTGGCCTTATTTCAGTTGTCTATTTTGGATAAGTCAGGAGGAGAGTAACTTATATCTATTTTGGTGACTCCCCTAATTCGTCAACATGTTAGATAGTTCTGGTTGGGAAGTGACATCTCATCACAACCTCATAGGTATTCATAATCCCCTATTTTGACCATCCTACTATTGGGTGTTGTTTTAGGGGGTTTGTATAGTTTTTTTAGGTAATTTCGTTATTACATGGAATTTTATAATGGGATTCCCAATTTAGGTCTTTGGTTGTGTAATTAAGTGGGTTCTTTGTGGCAAGAATGATATGGCGATGGTGTAGGGTCCTGGGGATAGATTTTAAAAGCTACTTCCATATTTGGCATAGTTTCATCATAATCACTAAGAATTAGTGTAGTACTTCTAATTGGTTTACCACTACATCATAGATTGTGAGGTTATGGATTAGTGTCCAAGTTAAGGGATTTGGACAGTTTTACCAAATCTAAACCCCCTATTATGTGGAGCTATCTTGCATCATAGCCCACTTCATGGGTGGCATGGTGTGGCAGTGTTGTGTCTTTGGCTATTTTATAGCCTTTCCCCTTGGTGATTAATATTTGGTGAGGTATGTGGAATGGATTCCAAATTATAATTGGTTCATAATTACTAGGGCATGGTCGGGGGGTCTATGGTGTGGTCCCTCATGTATCATCCTATCATGTTCCACAGTGTGTGAAGCTTGTATCATGGTGTGGAATGTTGGGGCATAGTCTAAGAGGAGGCATTATGGTCCTCTATTTTACAACAATCCAATAAATATAGGAACCCCATGTAAACTATTCCCTATTATAACATTCATCCTCAAATATTATGTTCCTAACAAAGCTCTTTGAATGACTTTTAACCCCTTACTTATTGAATTCAACCCCAGACATTTGGAGATCAATCCTTGGTGTTTTCACTCCATTCATAAGGTAGGTGTTTCTATACAAAGGCTCTAATTATTGAATAACTTGATACTCTTTTACAAATTCTTCTGGTTCCTCATATTAAATGGAGGGATTGTATTTTAAAGTGAATATCATTTTTTTAATACATGATTTTAAAAAAAAAAATTATTAAAAAGTATTTTTTGACACACTATGTCTGGATGAGAATTCTTTAAAGGTGGGTTTTTTATTAAAAATGGGGTTTTAAACATGGAAGCAGATATTCTTCGCTGTGAATTGTTTTAATAAATTATGATTATTTTTTTAAAATGATTTTTGACAAGAATAGAATATTGGGGATCTTGGGAGAATTTTGAATTGGACATGTTACTTTAGTGTGTGGAATACCACTATAGTTTTGTGGTATTGATATATCGTTATGGGAATAAATATTATATAGATCCACTTTATGCCTTGTTTATTCTTCCTTTTATGTCTAGTATGTATTCACGTAGTTTATATCCCAAATGGGGTGATTTTTCATTTATGATTTCTTTATTACATGATGGTATATTCTATGGTTTCACTACACACTTATTTATTTTATAGTGTATCCGTCAATTTTTTTCTTATGCTTGCCAACTTTAATTCATGTGTATGATGTATTCCTAGATTATGATAATGTGAAAAAAAAATTATTTTATGAAAACCAATGCATGTTTTAAAAAAAATCATTGTTATTATAAAAATTATTTATAAATAGGTTTTGTTTTAAAGATAGAACTAGTGTTTTCTTGATAATAGACTTTCTATAGATTCTTTGGTGAAATCCTATAATGATTTGTTATCACACCATAATTTTTTTCTATAGTAATTTTTACATGTGTTTTTATACAGAATACATAAAGGGAATTAAATCATATATATTGTGTCCTCTCTTGGTTTTCAAGGATTTTATCATATGGATAGTTTAGTGGTTATGGATGGTCATATGGAGTTTTTATATTTTGGATGGTCCTATTTTCTCATTTTGGTTTAGAACGTGGTCTTAACATAGTATGTATCATGGACATGTACTCATTATTTTTCTATGTACTCTATTAGTTTTCCTTGTTCTGGTAATATATGAGGCATGTTCTTTTAACAAGATTCTCTCATATTGTGGGGAATCATGTGTGATGTGTTTGGTTGAACTGGATTTTTTCATTACAAAATGGTATCAAATGGATTAGTTGTATTAGTTTGTTAATGCTTCATCAATATCTAAAATGGTATTAAATTTAATACCCAACTTTAAGTGTTGTGACATTTCTTGTGTTCAGTTCACGGTCTTTGGTAGAAAAGAGTTAGGACCAATAAAATTTGGATAGAAAGTGTGGTATGGTGCCTAAATAGTTCACTTTCATGTCTAGACATCAGTTACCATGTATATTTGGGAATTTTTACCAACCACAAGACTTGGTGTTTGATGTTATTTGAATGAACTAGATATGATGATTATTTGAATGGAATATTCCTTCTTAAAATGTTGTATTTTTTATATAATTCATAAGTGATTTAAATTCATACTATTTAAAAGAATAGACAATGATTACTAAAGTGTTATTATGATTTGCGAGTTACTAATAAGAGGATAGGTTATGGTCTGGTTTTTATTAAAAAATTCATCCAAGAAGATATATTCCATATCTAAGAGGGGAAGTTGTGAGAAACGTTCCATAGGAGTGTCCTTGAGTGGGACCTTATTTTGTAGAAGATTTAGTCAAACCATTCATATTCAAGGTTAATATGGTATTGGGAACCAAGTATTAGTGGCTATCAAGGATTATAATTCACTAAGATGAATCCAACCATCATCTATAGTGATAAGGAACCTCAAGATTTAATGGAGTGTCTTGATTGTATTTAAAGGGTCTTCCATTTAATGAAAACTCTTTGTTAAATAAATTGTGGGTTTTTCCATGTTCATTCTTGAGGGATGAGAAAATAGATTATTGGACTCTGTTATAAAATCTATGTTTTATGAGGATGTTACCTAATCTTCCTTCAATAAAATATTCAGTCATATTTTTAATCTTGAATTTTTGTGTGTGGATAATATCTGGGAATTTCTGACCTTAGATCAAGGTAAGCATATATTTTAGGGTAATTCTATCCATTTCATTCAGTTATTACACCTATCACATGAGATTTTTATAAATGATTACATAAATTCTCATAGGACAGTGATAGGTATGAGGGTTGATAATTTATCAATGCTAATACTCATATGACTTTTAGAAATTGTCATGGTTATAGACAAGGAAGATGTGGTTTAGGAAGACATAGTAATAAAAATGGGCCTTAATGGAGCTTTAGTTCCTACAATAATTATCTAGGTATTTTCCTTCAAAAATGAAAAGGTTCACAATTTCCTTCAGGACTACTTTTTGGAGTTTCATTGGGATAGTAATAGGTTTTTTCTATCATTATGTTGGGCCTAGATGTAAAAATCCAAAATTAATGAAGGATCCCAAGAAATTTCATCATTGTGGTTAATTTTTCTACCTCATGTGTTTTTTGGGAGGATATCCTCTGGTAGTAAGGATGGATTCACTCTCACAAATACATAAAAGGATTGTTATGATGCTTCCGAGGGTGGTTGGTATTGTCCGCATGTTAAGGGGGATGTTTATATTTCCATGAATTTTTAAGAAGGAGATGATTCCAGATGTGTTTATTCCATAATGTATACATTAGAGTAGTCTGAGGCAGTTTTGGCCACTATTAAAGGTAATATGTTTATTTATCCCTTTATTAAACTAGATTTATTTTATATAGTGGGACTCATTATTTGATGTCATAATTTTTTTTAACTTTTTAGATTATTTTGGATCTTATATCCTTCTTGTGGTATATTTTCAGACCATTAAGAAGGAGTTATTAAAAGTGCTTCAAATAAAACATGTTTTGAGTGATGATATCCTACACTCAAGTCATGTAAGATTTCATTGTTCTTGAACTTGATATCCTCAACCTGATCATTTGCAGGTATTATATGATCATCATTAAGGCCCAGATCAAGTTTTACCATCCTTGATTTTAGTTTCTCTCTCTTTTTGGAGTCTCTTATGTCCTTCAGGGTAAGTGGGATTTTATGCATGTGAGAGCAGGGCATGTTGTACATTCTGTTGGAGTAATATCATGCCTATTATTAGACGTTTTTCTTGATTCCATTGATCTTCATTTGAGTATTACACTTTCTACAGTGGTGAGTTGGTACCCCCAATTTCTTTACTAAGTAATATTCTAGATTTCCAATATAGAGAGAGTTCGAGTTCACTATTGACCTACTCCTTCGTATGTTTCCCATTTATATTCCATCTTTTTTCATGAAAACTACTTAGCTAAAGGAAGAAAACATTTAGTTGGAAGATCTAGTGGCTAAGGTATTTAATCATCCATGTTTTTCACCTTGGGATTTCTCTATCATTTTTTCTATAAATGGAGATGGTAGCTTTAGGATTTTCAATAAATATTGAAATTTAAATATGGTGATAGATAAGAATAAGTACCCCTTCTGAATATTTTGTGATCTATTATTCAACTTAGAGGTGATCAATGGTTTTCTAATATTTAACTCAATTATAGATACCACAAGATGAGGGTATGATCAGTGGATATAACTATGATTTCATTTATGAGCCGTTAAAAGTATTTTGATTTTCTAGTAATTCCATTCAAACTTACCAACACTCTTATGGTGTTTCTTTTATTAATGAACCAAATCATTCATTAGTTTTTAGACTCATTCATATTCACTTTTTTGGATGATATTTTTTTTGTATTTTAATTTATATAAGGAGCACTGAGATCATTTGGATATCATCCATAGAACCTTGATAGTATATTGTTTGTATGGTAATATTTCCAAGAGATAATTTTTAATCATGAAGTGAATTTTCTATTGAATGTTATATCTTAGAGTGGTGTATCAATGGATCCAGAAAAAATTTGGGCAGAAATTGTTTGGTAGAAACCATTGAAAATGTATGAAATTTAGATATTCCTATGATTATCCAATTATTACATGAATTATTTTTTGGAATTTTATAAACATGAAAATCCCATGAAATAATTAATGCATAAGTGTGTATGGTTTTAGGAGAATGAAAATTATTAGAGATATTTTGAGGAACTAGTTGACTTTAGCTCTGGTTTTTATTCTTTCAGAACTAGGTTTAGGTTATGGTTATTTCTATAATGATTCTATTATGTTATATGGTGGTGTCTTAATTCAAGGGAATCATTTGGTGGAATATAGATCTCTCCAACAATGCCATCATGATAAGAACCTCCATTAGAAATATATTGAGTTGTAAGAAGTTATAAAGGCACTCAAAATAAATTCATCACTATCTATTTGGGAATAATTTCACAATTTATTTTGATCACAATACCATAAGGTATTTTTTCACTTAGGAATCTTAACATGTTACATAGATTCTAGTTCTAGTATCTTAAAACTTTTTATATTTTACGGATTAAACTCTTGGGAATTGGAATGTGGTTGTCGATGCATTGAGAAGAAAATTTCTAATTTATTACATGGAGGAATTAGTGGATGAGTTGTATCAGATGAGTTTTTTTACTAAAATGAACTTGGGAGTGGAAGAGGATAGTGGGAAAGTGTTCTTGGATGCTATAAAGGTTGAATCATCATCTGATGATTGGGTTTGGCTTGATACTGTGTTATACATCGATTACCGGTACTTTAGTAAAACTATAAATTGTGTGTAGACCTCAGGTTTGTGGTCTCAGATCCCTAGTGTTACATTGTCTATTTGTATATGGTTATTTATTCTTGTATCTCTAAGTCAGGAGATGATGGATCATGGACACTATTAAAGTTTGTATGAACACCTGGGGACTACCAAGTTGTATCATGATTTGAATTGTTAGTATTGGGGGTTCGGGAAGAGGTGTTCAATTGTAGTTTTTCTATCATGGTTCCTTACCGGTCATAGAGTCAAGGTGGATCACAAGATACATAATAGTTTTTTTTTTCAATCCTTACCCAATATGGTATTTAAGTGGGGTGATATTCCCTAAACTTCTTCATTGGTTTACCATAGACTCCAAATGGGAAGGTTGTGATTTGTGTGATAAGTGATCCACTTATGATATCATCTCATTTACTCCCTATAAATGAAGTGAAATGGTGGAGTAGCTAGTAAACATTTATTTCTAGGAGTTTTTGAGTCATCATGGGGATCCCTTAATAATTATATTTAATAGGGACCCATAGTTTACATTTTGGTTGTGGATGGGTTTGTAATAGTTTATGGGTTCCTAGTTCAAGTTGAGCATGTTGTATAATATGATGATGGATTGGTAGATAGAGAGAGTTGTATAGATTCATGAGGATATGATTTGATTATGTGTTCTTGAATTTAGTTTTTCATGGGAATGGTATCTTCCTATGGTTGTATTTTCCTATAAGAATAATTATTAGGAATCGATTAAGATGGAACTCTTGGAAGAATTGTATAAGTAGCCATGTAGATCTGCCTTGTATTGGGTATAGTTGGGTGAGTAGTCATTGGTTGGACCGAGGATTATTTAAGAGATAACTTAAAAGGTGAAGTTGATCAAAAAGATATTATTCATAGCAAAGAGTCATAAAAATCATATGCAGACCATCGTCAGTGACTTCTAGAGTTTTTGGTTAGTGATAGGGTCTTTAATAAATTTTCTTATTACTTGGTACAACATTGGTTAGGTAAGTAGGGTATGTTGGCACTGAGGTTTGTGGGCCCATTTGATATCATATATATTCATGGAAAGGTGGAGTATTGGTTGGACTTTCTATCTCATTTGATGTTGATTCAAAAAAAATCATATTTATGGGATGAGGATGTATCAACTAGAACCATCCCATGTGATTGAATCGGTTTATGTTGATCTTGAGCCAGAAAAAACTGTGGTTAAGGAACAGATTTAGACTATGGATCACTATGATAAGGTACTCCAGGGTAAAAAATCCACCAAGTTTTTTTTTAATGTGGTAGTTTAGATGGGATAGACACAAGAAATGGGAGTGGAAATTGTCATTGATGTAGTAGTGTCCATCTCTTTCCTGAGTATAGTATCTTGAGATCATTCTGGGGACAAAAAATATTTTATATTGGGGAGATTGTGGCATCCCATCAATGGATAATAGGTATTCCTAAGACCAGTTTTGATCATCCTACTATTAGTTATTGTTCTGAGTGGGTTCTATAATTTTTTATGCTAATTTTTGGTTTCTTTATAATTTTATAGTGTGACACATCATAGAAGGATTAAAATGTGACCTAGATTGGGTTCACAATACAGTGGTTGAGTTTCTTGTGGCATAAGGCCTTAGGGATGGCTTTTTAGATCTATTCCCATATTTTAAATAGCTATATCATACACCATACGATTAATTTATTATGGTGTCATGGAGCGGGAGGTTGTAACCTTGTGGGCAAGGGGAAGGATTTGGTTAGTTCTTTCAAATATAGATCCCCTGTGGTGTGAAGATATGATTAAATATATCCTACTTTTCATGTCTCTAGGTTCTAGGGTGTGGTGTTTTCATCTCATTCATATCCTTTTCCCTAGGATAATAGTAATTATTGAGGTCTATGACATGGATTCTAGAGGCCAATTGTCTGATGGTGACTGTGGTGTGGAAAGGGGCTCTATATCAAGGTGCCACCAATATCATCCAATCATGTGCTATAATGTTCAGTATTACATCCTATCTATAATTAAAAATACCCCCTCTAAATTTTCTCTTCTTCCAACTTTCTTTTTCAAACTATATTCACCCAATGGATCTATTTTAGGGCCTTTGAATCCATTCTTGATTGGATTCATCACTATGATTTGGGTGATCATCCCTTGTAATTTTCACTCTATTCTAGAGGTATGTGTCACTATTCAAAGACCCAATTATTTAATAAATTGATTTTCTAGTATCAATTCCACAGTTTTGTCTGATGAAATGGATGTATTTGATATTTAAGTGGAATTAATTTTTGAAATGTGTTATTTTAAAGTGATTTTATTTAAAATGGTTTTGGACACACTAAGTGTGGAGGAAATTCCTTAAAGGTGTTTTTTTATTACAAATGGGTTTTCAAGTATAGAAGTGGGGATGATTAACTTTGAAAATGTTTAATAAATTTTGATCAAGGTTTTCAAATGATTTTTGAAAATAATGGAACATTGGGGTCCTTAGGTGAATTGGGAAATGGATATTCCCCTTTAGTGTGTGTAATGAAACTAGAGGTTTTATTATATTGACATATTGTTATGGGACTCAATATTTTCGGGATCCACTTTATGCATGATTTAGTCTTCCTTTTATGTATAGTATTTATTCCCATTGGTTACAGACCAAAATTTTTTCTTTTAAATTTTTGATTTGTTTATTACAATATTGTATATTTCATTCTTGGATTACTCACTTGTTTATCTTATGGTGTATCCATTGGTGATTATACTAAATCAATCATACATTTTTTCATTTATATAATGTAATCCTATATTATTAGAAAATGTAATTTATTTTATGAAAAATAGGGGATGTTTATTAAATTGTTTTTTCTTATGAAAATTATTTATAAAGTTATTTTTTTAAGATGTAAATAATGTATTCTTTATATTAGGATTTATATAGACTCTTTGGTTAAATACTACTGGAATTTTTGCTCACACCCTGCTTTTTCCTTTTAGAATCTATAAATGTGGTTTTTTAGGACACAGATAATGGGAAGGTTGTTGTGTAGTTCTCTATATTCTCTTGTTTTTTGATGCTTTCATTCTTAATATAGTTTAGGGGTGATGGATGGTCACATGGAGTTTTCAACTTTTTCATTTTCATATATTCTCCTTATGGTTTATCCCATGCTATTAACATAGTATGTCTCATGGATATATACTCTTTATTCCATCATGTACTCTATTGGTTTTCCATTTTCTATTTATACATGATATATGTGTGGTTGTTTTCATGATGTTCTCTTAGGGAATTTCATCTTGGGTGATGTGCTTGATCAACCTGGGATGGTTCATTTAAAAATGGTATCAAAGGAAATACCCATCTTGAACTGTTTTGATACTACCAGGGTTCAGTTCAATGTCTAAAATAGAAAGGATTTAGGGCTATCAGAGTTTGTATAATAAGTGTGGGAAGGTGGTTGGCTAGCTCAATATTTTTTCTGAACTCAAATTTCCATCAGTAGTTGGGAATTTTTACTAAGCTTCAAAATTTCTATTTTATGTTATTTTAATGAGAAATATATCGGGATTATTTAAATTTACAATTAATTGTTAAATTTTTTACATTTATATTTATAAATAATAAATTATTTAAATTATTTATACTTAATTGAATTGATATAGATTTTAGAAGTGGTATTTTTAGTTGGAATTTCCTAATATACTGATTAGTTATGGTGTTTCATTTATTAGAAAATGCCTCAAAGATGAGATATTTTGAATCCAAGAGATGAAGTTGTGAGACATGCTCTATTGGTGGATCCTCCAATGGACCCATAGTTGTTGGAAGTTGTAATTTTTACCATTCATTATCAACATTAGGTGGGTTTTAGGAACCATTTATGAGCATTGGATCTTGGATCCGAATTCACAAAGAAGAATACACACATCTTCCATGGTGATAGGGAACCTCAATAATAAAAGGATTGGATTCAAAAAAATTAAAGTATATTATATTTATTGAATTATTTGGGGGAATCAAAAGTTATTTTCCCATATACATGCTTGAGGTATCAAGAGGGAGGTGGTGGAACTCTATTGTGCAATATTTGTTTTAAAATAAATCTAATTGGGATTCTTTCAAGAAAATATTCAATTATAAATTTTATCCTGAAATTTTCCATGTGATGAAGACTTGTAATTTTAGGACTATAAAGAAATTGGAGAATTTGATTTCAGAGTACTCCACCTATTTTATTGAGT
Organism: Viscum album; assembly: GCA_963277665.1. Taxonomy (NCBI): domain Eukaryota; kingdom Viridiplantae; phylum Streptophyta; class Magnoliopsida; order Santalales; family Viscaceae; genus Viscum; species Viscum album. The sequence continues at coordinate 1,440,781,231 of OY728151.1, read as the reverse complement.
TAGTTCACCTATAACTTTATCTTGTTACAAATTAATACCTAAATTCTTAGAGTTTTGAGATGGGTCTGAGGAATAATATTCAGTCAATGTTGATCCTCTTATTCCATTCAACCTTTTTAGAGGTGGTAGACAGTGTAGATATGGTATAGGCATAGATAATAGAAAAAATGGGCCAAGGTGGAGCTTTGATTGTTATAGTCATTAGATAAGGTGTGTTCTCTAGGTAAAAAAAGGAAATGTAAGGATGCATAGCCTCCTTTAGGATGGAATTAGTCTATTTTATATCAGTATGGCGAGACTAGACATATCAAGACTAAATTTATGGAGGATCCTATTACTTTTAACCATTATGTTCATCCTAGACACCTAAAGAGTTTTTATGGGTAGATTTCACAAGTAATTAAGTCAAGATCCAATCTCACCATATTTTCACATGTTCATTATGATGCTTCCAAGGGTGGTGGATCTTATCCTCATGCCATGTGGAATGTTCATGTGGAAAATAATGGTCATGAAGGATATAAGACTAGATGTATTTACATAGTAAATTATGAATCGGAGTAATCTGAGGCAAGGAAGTCCAGTGTTAGAGGTACGGTGTTTATTTTTTACTCTATGTTACTAACATTATTTTATATGGGTGTGACTAATTATTTTAAATCATCATTTTTGGTTGATTTTTTTATTGTATTTTAAGCTTATTTCATTCTTGTTTGATCAACCCACACCATTGGAATAAATTTATATAAAATGATTCAAATGTCCCATGTGTCGGGTGATGATAGCCGACTTTAAAGTGGTGTGTGATTTCTTGGTTCTTGATCTTTATATCTTCAATATGATCATTGGAAAGGATTATATGATCTGTTTTATGTCACATATCTATTATTATCATCATTAGGTTGAGTTTATATCTCCTAGTGGAGTCTCTCATCTCTTTCAGGGTGATTGGGATTCTTGGTCTTGGAGATCGGGGCATGTTGTACCATATTCTAGAGTGATTTAATTCCAATTATTAGAGGTGTTTCATTACTCCTTTTATTTTCATTTGTGCAGTCTAGTTCATGTAGCGGTGAGTGTATATCCTAATATCTTTCTTGAGTATTTTTCTTGGTTACCACCACAAATATAGGTATAGTTTACTCTTGACATACACCCTTGTAAAATTCCCATTTTTAGGCCATCTTATCACATGACACCTTTTAAGCTAAAGGATAATAAAGTTCAATTGGAAGATATTGAGCCTAAAGGATTTATTTTTCCATGCATGTCACCTAGGGATTTTCATATCCATGTTTATAAGCAAGAAAATGGGATCCATAGGCTTTACATTGATTATCAAAATCTAAATCCAGTGACCATTAAGAAAAATTATCCCTTTCCAAAATTTGATAACAACTTTGATAATCTCATATAGGCTCCTTGATTTTCTAATAACGACCTCCATTCAGGGTACCACCAGTTGAATGTATGAGGATATGATATGATTAAGATATCATTTAAGAGCCATTATGGGAATTTTATGTTTATGGTTATGTCATTATATCTCACCAAAAGTCGTGTGGTATTTAGGGTGTTGGAAATCCAAATTATTCATCAAATATTAGACTCATTCGTATTTATTTTTGTGGATTATATTTTGGTGTACTCCAAGTGAGAGTTGGAGCACCAGGATCATTTGGATATCATATTTAGAACCATGATATAACATTGTATGTGTGGTAATAATTCCAATTGTGAGTTTTTCATCTAAGAAATAAATTTTTGGGACCATTTAATGTCTTATAGGGGAATCTCATTGGATCCTGAAAATATTCAGGCAGTAATGTCTAGGGACATGCCCATAAATATTTTTGAAATTAATCGAATCTTGGGTTCATCAATTTTTATATGAAGTTTATTCATTACTTTTGAAAACATGAATCTTAAATGATAACTTGAACTTATCAGGGCGTAAATATTGAATATAATGATATGTGTTATAGATCTTCGGAAAAATAGAATGTGTGGTTAAATTTAGGTTTAGTTTTGATTCTTACGGAACTGGGTTCATGTTAGGTTGTTTTCTTAGTTTCTTATGGTATGGGATTGGGTTGTATATTGAGTTTGATGAGGAAAGTGGTGGAATATATCTCTCATTGGTTGTTACCTCAAGAGAAGAACTATCCTAACCATTGTCTTGATTTGGTATGAGTTATTCATTAACTCAAAATTTGGTCTCATAATCTCTTAGGGTATCAGTTCATAGTGTATTATGATCACAGTAGCCAAAGGTATATTATTACTCAGATGGATCTAAATATGTGATAGTGATGATGGGTCCAGTACCTTTATAATTATTATTTTAATATGTATAACACTCTTTGTAATGGAAATGTGGTTTATGATCCATTAATAAGGAAATTTTTAATGTATGTCATGAAGGAATTAGTGGACGAGTTGCCTCTGATGTGTTTGTTTGCTGAGATGAACTTGGGAGTGATAGAGTCTAGTGGGAAAGTGTTATTTGGATAATATAATGTTTGAAACATCATTTGATGAATTGTTTCATCTCTATAAACTGTTTTAAACTGATTACCTATTCCTTGGTAAAAGCATTAATGGTGGAGAGACCTCAGGTGAGTAGTCTCATTCTTGAGATGGTGTTTTGTGTTTCTATAGTGGAAGAAAGAGTTGATGGATGATAGACACTTGTCTTGTTGGTCAATACACCCATGGACTACCAAGATTTATCACCATTTAAAAAAAAATTCTGTTCATTGGGTATGAAGTGGTTGATTTCAGTTTTTGCAACATAGTACCTTATATGTCAGAGACTCACAAGAGAGCATTGGAGACCTACTAGTTTGTTGCAACTCATACCCTTTTTTATGGGAGTGGGATGAGATTTCGACAGTCTTCTTTATTGTTTTTACATGTAATCCTCATCAGAATAAATCAACTTTTTTAATCATTTATTTACTAATTAAATCTCCTCATTTCCTCCACATCAATGAGACAATGAAGGTGGAGCATCTTGGGCACTTTTATGTCGGAGAGGATATGAGACTTCATAGGGTCACTAATATAATTATTTCTAATTGGGTACCATGATATACATACACATTTTAGATGGGTTTAAAAGAGTTTATGGGTTCCCATATGAATCTTAACATGATATACCATCTATAGACAGATATTTATATAGAGAGATCTATCCTGATTTTTTATGATATTCTCCATGCATTGATGCTTGGTTTTATTGTTTCCTATTAATTTCATCTTACTCTTTCCAAATTGTATAGTACAATAGGTATTTATATTTGATGGTGATAGTTCTTTTGGAATTTTTTTTGGGTTTCCATGGTGTTGGGAGGGAGTTAGGATAGTGTTCACTGGTTGGAGTGATCCTTGTTCATAAGATGACAGAAAAGGTGTTGTTCATCCAGAATAGATTGTTCATGACATGGAGTCATCAAAAATAATTTTAAGACCATCATCAGTTACTAATATAGTTTAATGTTTGTGATCTGTTATTTACTCTAGTTTCAACTCACTTGTGACATCATTAGTTGGGTAAGTAGGGTAAGTTGGCATTGAGGTTTATCTACCCCTTTGATATCGTGGAGTGTCTTGGAAAGGTAGTGTATTTGTTGGACATTTTTTCTCGTTTAATGTAAATTTAGGATGTGATTCATGTTTCCCTAATGAGGAGGTATCAAATGGGCCCTTCCCATGTGATTTAATGGGATTGTGTGGATCTTCATCCTAGAACAACTATGGTTGATGTACTAGTTTAGATTATAGATCTCTAGGATAAGTTACTACACAGTAAAACAATCCCAATGTTCCATGTACTATGGTAGTAAAAATGGGATAGCTACGATAAGTGGGAGATGGAATTGTTAATGAAGTTGTATAAAATTTTTATTTTTTTTTAGTCTAGTTTCATGAGCAATTTCTTGGGATAAATGTATTTTTTATGACACCGTGACATCCTATCAATAAATATAAGGTATTCTTATTCCTCTGTTTTCATTACCCTATAATTGGGTGTTTTATGAGATGTTTTCTTTAATTTTAGGATTTAATTTTGAATTTCCCTGCAATTTTATAAAGGGATTTATCCCAGAAGGATTTATTTTTATCATGCCGTGGGATTACTATGACATGGACGAGATCGATGTAGCATAGGATCTTGGGGATGGAATTTTATAGTTACTTCCATATTTGACATAGCTGCACCATAGTGACCAGGCTACATCGTAGGCCTTCCAATCAGTTGAACACTATGGTGTTGAGAACGAGGATGTAGAATAGTGGCTAAAGGTATAGATATCATTAGTTCTTCCATATACAACACCTCTATATCAAAGATATATGTTGCACCATATCCCACGTCTCGGGTGGCTTGGTGTTGTGTCGTGGTGTCTTCGGTTTCATCATACCATTACCCCTAGGATAATAGTATCTTGCAAGGTTTACATTGTGGATTCTATAGTATAGTTGTATGGGAATTAATGTAGAGTAGATTAGGGACTTTGTTACATGGAACCGCTTATATCATCCAATCCTACATCATGTTGGGGAATCATGTTCCCTAGTGTTCAAGGTAGTGGTTTGGTCTGAGAGGTTGCACCATGGTCTTCTATTTTTATCTTTTCAAAAAATACCCAAACCCCATATTATCCATCTCTTATTCAATGTTTATTCCTTGATCTTTATACCCTAATTGGATCTCTTTAAAGGCCTTTGAAGCCCATATTGAATAGATTCAACCCTGATATTTTGGAGATCAATCCTTGTTCTTTTAACATCATTTTTGTGGTAGGTGTCTCAATACAAAGACTCTAATTATTGAATAACTAGATAATATTATGTAAATTAAGATTATTTTATTATTAAATGGATTTATTTTACATTAATGTGGATTGGTTTTTTAAATATGTGTTTTAATGGTATTTTTTTAAACATTTTTTGATAAAATATTTTTGGAGAAAATCCCATAATGGTGTTTTTTTATTATAAATGGGTTTTAAAGAATGGAATAAGTGATTATACACTGTGAACAAGTTTTTATAAATTTTTATCATGGTTTTCAAAAAAAATTGAAATTAGTAGTAAATTGGGGACCCTGTGTGTGTGTGTGCTTGGAAATAAACATGTCAATTTAGTGTTAATATTACAACTAGAGGTATTTTGATATTGACATACCATTGAGGGTCTCAATATCATTAATATCCACTTTAATACATGTTTATACTTAATTTTATTTCTATTATGTATTCACATAGGTTATATACCAAAAGAATTTCTTTTTCATTTCTTCTTGGATATTATAATGTGTTACATTTCATGGTAGGACTAGTTGATTTTTTTATCTTATGGTGTATATATGGATGGTTTTTATTTTTCTCAATTTATTTCATTCATATGCATAATTTATTCCTAGATTATGATAATTTGGAAATTATTTTTTGAAAACAAATGGGTTTTCTACAAAATGGCCTTTTTGTTATAAAAATTCATTAAAATGTGGATTTTTTTAAAATAAAGCACTATTATTTTCTTGGTATTAGAATTTTTATAGATTCTTTAGTAAAATATGAATGATATTTGTTTTTACACCCTACTACTACCTTCATGGATTTGTAGTTGTGGTTTTATAGGACACTAGTAAAGGAAAGTTCATCATGTAGTTCACTGGCTTCTCTTTGTTGTTCAAGCTTTCATCATAGGGATAGTTTGTTGATGAAGTATAGTCACATGGAGTTCTTAGATTTTGTATTATCCTATTTTCACCTTTTAGTTTTACCCTTGGTTTTTACATAATATGTATCATGGATATATACTATTTCTTCTAGTATGTACTCTATTGGTTTTCCTTGTTCCGGTTATACATGAGGCATTTTCAATTATTTTCATGATGATCCCTTATTGTTGTCCATCTTGGGTGATGTATTTTAGAAAACTAGGTTGTTTTGTTACATTGTAGACATAAAATTTATGTTTTTACATGATTATATATTCTCATAAGATTTCATGGATGGATTTTTCAAAGGTGGGGACCACATCATTCTCTGATGAGGATGGAAAATGGGGATAGTTGTGCTAAGTTCCACACTTCAACCATATGGGTGCATCATACAATGAAGAAGATGTACCCAGACCTCAGACATTAGTTTTGGTGGTCTAGAATAAAGTTAAGTATTCTTATGTTCATATATCAATTCATCACCTATCAATAAGTGAATATAATACACTTGGTTCTAATACGTTTGTCTCAATCATTTTAGGTTGTAATATATAAATAGAAAGTAAAATAAAGGGATTAGATGATAAGTCTTACTTGATTAGTGAAAGTCCATGATTCTATCCAGATGATCATCAAATGATTGACTATTTCATCCCACTTCCATAATATTCTAGAGTAGTGTTCAGTGGAGATATTGGTATACTTTTATGAGGAGTGAATAATTCAGCTACATGGGGTACCCTTGATGATCATTTCTGATTGACATACTCATTATATGTCCTATTGGTGGAGGAATTAGGAGACATTTGAGAACCAATTATATATGAGTATATATTTCCATTATTAATCGGATGGTTAGAAAATGTGATCCATTAAATTTCTCATTTATATATTGAGGGGTTGGGCATTGGATTTAATTCATAACTATGAGGGTTACTTTCCATGGTGTAGTTCACCTATATTAGTAATGACCACTCCTCTATTAGTGTGGAACCCTTCATGGCCTTATATGGGAGAATTTGTTTGGTCACGCATTTTCTGGACTATGAATAATGAGATATAATCAATGGGAATAGAGTTATTACAAGAAAAAATAGAGAAGGTGTGGGTTATTTTAAAGTGGATGAGGACCACTTGGAGCTTTCATAACTCTTGTGAAAATTGATAAAAAAATAATTTATAATTCATGTATGGAGAGAATGGATTCTAAAAGGTCTCACATTGGTGTGGTCTATAGTGGTTTTTTCAAAGAGGCAAGTTTTCCTTGAGTCTCATCGAACCAATATAGATTACATATAGGGTGGGAAAGGTTTCCTACTTCATAGTGGTGTTACCCCATAGTTTGAATGAGTAAAAAATATCTTCCACATATTTTTTAAAAGGATATACATGTATGACTCATAAAATTTCATGGACTAGGGTGAGATGGGCATCAAAGAGAAATACATATTTGTAGATAATCCAGTAGCGATCAAGGATCAATACGAGAGAACTCTTCATTTGTAATATTAAATGTTTCTTTAATCCTTTAGTCATATAAATTCCATCAAAAGATATCATGGGATAATTAAAATTTGATACAGGCCCAGTATCCTAACCTTTTTAAAATGGTGGTTCATTGTGGGGTGAAAAGACTTGAATTAGTACTATATAATAAATCTATTTTCATTTTTTAAATATTTAAAATATTTTAAATAATATTTAAGGAGTGATTTGATGATCCACTATTTAGTTTTTGGAAACCTAGAGCCTTCAAAATTGTATATTGAACATATAATTTTTTAATCAATGCACTCATAATCAAGAAAAATTATTTTATTTCTATATGGATATTTGGATGTGAATTATAAAACCTAAACTGCATTCATAACATGAGTTTTACCCTAGGGGAGGTATAATTTCCATTCACATTGAGGACCTTTAGGTTTGGAAATCACATAAATATTAATTTAAAAGAAAAATAAAAAAATTGTATTCATTAATTAATATATTTATGGGTGATTAAATACCTTAACATATATATTGTAATTATATAACATCTCTATCAAAAATTCATATGGTTATCCATATAAACCCTAATATTTTATAATTCCAATTATGGAGAGTTTTTTTAAACATAGAAACTCCTCATCGAGGTCATCTAAAACAATGAAGATGAATTCAACCTTCATCAAATTTTGATCCATCTCTAGGTGGGTCTTTATTATTTAATTAAATTTGTTTATCATGAATTCCATGTTAAAGTTGATGGATTTGAAGCTCTATTTCTCAGGGATAATTTTTCATGGTTATTATTTGTTAATTTTATAACCACCATTATAATTTAATCAAATTTTCTTCCTCGAATTGGATTCACATACAATTAATTAACTTATTTTGTAGTTTAATTATTTAACGCTAAACATACTAATTTGTTTTGAGGGTTTTAGTGATAGATTAATGAATAAAGAGGCATGCATTTTAACTTCACCTTCCTACCTCTTATATCTTATCTATCTTCCCTATATCATTTTCCCCATAATCTAATAACATGATTGGAAGACGGTTTTCCCACCAAGGATGGTTAATGGTCTAAATTAAGGAACTCTTCATTCATCTCAATAGTGAGGTAGCCTCGATGAGAGGTATATTTTCATGAAGGATAGAATTTCCCTCTTTATAGTATTTTATGAATGAAGTATAGTGGTGTAATGTTACGAATATGAAATGAGAAAGGTGTAGACTAATTATAGGAGGAACCTCAATCATTTTAGTTGTTGCATTAAGAGGAGTTAGATCTCCTGCATAGCCATCATTGCATAAAGGGAATGCCAGTCATGATGCGTATAGTGTCCCAGTGGAGTATGTCATTGCAGTAGCGATGAAATGATGTAGGGACTTGGGGGAAGAATGGAATCCCCCACCCATATCCAACTTATCACCATGGGATTAGAAAATAGTCAACCTGTAATGTATCAAGCCCATGGCATGGGTCATCCAGCTGGGTGGGCCTAGACAATATGAATTGGGTCCTCCCTAACCAAGCCCAGGTGGGGTGGGGCATGTGTACCATGTGTGGGTACCATGTACCCAATGGTTTAGGACCAAAGAAACAAAAAATTCCACATATTGAATCCATGGCTTTCCACACGGCCTAAACCTACACCGGAGGGGTGTTTTTGATAAATCATAATTGGGTATTTATTTAAGTAAAATAAATATACTATCATGGGTATTTTTCTACATATATTCTCTTTGTGGGGTACGGTTTTTCATCCAATACTGGTTTCAATTTTTGATTTTAAGATTTAGAATTTAGCTTCATAGAGCCAATGATGATGTTAAGGCATGAAGATCATAGTATTCTAAAGGATAACAGTCCACTGGTATTATTTTTGTATCAGGATGTATTTATACTGCTATCCTCATGAAGGTTTTTTATTATCCAAAATTTTTATGGTAGTTGATCCTCTACCTATGGAACAAATTAGGTTGGTATTCCCCATATATACTTAGAGCATGGAATCATATATCAATCGTTTCTGTATTCACCACATCTAAGAGATCAGTTGGGGTTCAGGATCCCCCTTAATGTTTGTTATCTCCCCAAATATTATTTATCCTTCAGTGTGTTTTAAGTACCTCATAGAAGTTCCAAATATGTGATGTAGCTTACTTGGTTTAGTTTGATCAAATTATTTGTTTTTTATATGGTTTCCTTTGTCTGAGTTGTGAATATTGAGACTTCCTTTTATTTAATATGATTCTTATTCATAAAATTTGTAGTGTATTTTGATGTAATTTTCCTTCATTATTAACTTGTTCTTTGTGTTAAGTGAGTCTTTGTTATTCTATTATGGTTTTCAAGGAATCTTTTTGGTTACATATGTACTCACCCAGGAATGGGCATCATCAAAATACAAGCATCGTGTATTATCTAAATGGTATAAAATTTGGAGATGAACATGGTGGATGTGGTGATATATCTTTGTGGTGTTTGGATGTGGTTTTAGTGGTATGGGTTTATTTGAATATCTTTTTTCTTGGGGTTTTCCACATTAAAGTTCTTTAGATTAGTGATTTCTATTTAGTTATTTTTTGTTGTGTATCTTTACCATATTTACTTCATGATTTTTCACTCGTTCTATGTTGTGTATTTAGAGGTTGTTTTATTCTTTATTTAGATATAGCTATCAATTTATTTTACTTATCTTTCTTTGTTATTATGTCATGTGTGTAGATGTGAATAGTGTGCAAGTAAATTTGGCTAAGACATCCCATCTTGTATGATATTCCTACTTGATTATATTAATAATACCTTAGTCTATTTGAGAATGGATTTGAGTGAAACATATGGCTTAACTACCCATAAGTGGGGTCCTATTAGGTCCAGTTGTGTTACCATTTTATTCAGGCATCTATAGAGAACTAAATTCTTCTTTTGGAGAATTTATTTCATAGAGTGGCATGAAACAGGTGGACCCAAAATCTAGGTGATTATGAATCAACATTTGTGAAATAAATCACTTTTTAAGATTGATTTTAGGATTTATTATTTAATGAAACTCTTTATTAAGACAAACGCAGTATATATTATTTATTTAGTAGAGGATATTAATTATTTTATAGTTTTGAGTTAAATTCATGTGTTTTTTGTGATACTCTTCTTGTTTTCTGACCAATGACGGATGGATAGATCAATAATATAATAAAGGACTATAACATAATATTTAAGATAAGTTTGACCCTTTTACCATTGATGCATACAGCGAGGTTTTCAAGAAGGAAAATATTATTTCTAATACTTTTACATGGATGAGTATAGTAGTATATAACAGTGGAAGACTGAGTTTGGTATGTAGTTTTGTTAGGTGGAGGATTTAATTGATCATAGGGTAGTTAGTCCACCGACATATAATCCCTATTCTTGATTCTTATAGGATTGTATTTTATAGCCCTTATGCTTGGTTATTGAAGTTATTTTTTGTTTATATGGTGGTTTATGGAACCAGAAGTACATGTAACCATATTAATTGGAAGTATAATGTACACTAGACCATTGTGTGGTATTTTATGAACACCCATGTCAACCATATAATCCACCATGTTATTCGTAGTAGTTTTAACTAAAGTGACCAAATAGATCCCTAATACAAGATCATGGTGTTCTAAGTAAAAAATTGGAATATTATTGACACTTAAGAATACTTGAATGATTAAAAGGAAAGAGTAATCTCATAAGCATGAGAACATTAAAAATGAGATGAATATTGACAATTACAACTTCGTGTAGTTGATTTTGATGAGATAGGGGGACATGAGTTATTAAAGTTGATTTATATGAGCTAGGTGGACCTAATGTGGGGAGAGGTATGATATGTATCATCTCTACTCTTTGAACAATTTTATTTCATTCTGTTACATCTCTTTATTTTTCTACACATAGATATGTACATCGAGTAAAATGATCTATTAAGTGGTTTTGTCAACTACTCTAGTAGATTACTCCAATGTGGGATTATTTAATATTTTATAAATTGATATGTGAGTGTAAATTGGTTATTAAAGGAAGTTATATGAGGTTAAACTTAGTCAAAATAGGTATGAAACAACAATCTCTCACACTTATTATAGAGTGGTTACATTTGGTGTGATCACATTGTAACTGTTATCAAAGGAAGGTGGAATACTCTCATCTGTATGGGGATTTTATAGTATTTTGTAGGAAAAGAAATCAAAGAAAAGGGAAATAAAGTGTTAAAAAAATAATTAAATCTATATTTTTTGTTTTAATTATTAGTGTAAAGATGAATCAGTTTATTAGAGTAGTAATATATTTTTCAATGTACTCACTAAGAAAATTTTGTGCTTTCCACTGAGTTGGGAGTGTATGATTACCAAAGTGATATACATATATATGTCCTTGGTATTAATGAATATCAATAAAATAGAACCTAATAAGATTTATAAATTTCATATTTTGATTAATGAAATGTTTCAAATAGGCTTCATCCACTCTAGTGCATCTCCATATTGCACCCCAATTTTTTTTACGAAGAGGTCTTATGAGATTATTGGGATATGTATTTATTATTATCTGTTAAATTAAATGGTGAAGGGTCGTTATCCACTTCTAAGGATTGATAATTTTTTGAAAATAAAGAAGAATTTAGTTAGTATTTAAAGATAGATTTATGTTCAGAGTTCCATCAGATATGAAAAAATAGTAGGATATATAGATGATCACTTTAGATATTATTATAAAAAATTGAGATCATTATAATTCCCCTCATAGTCACAATTTTACCATGGTTTTATGTGGGACTGATGAATTGGGTATTTATTCATTATCTGTATTGTACGTGGGACTGATGAATTGGGTATTTATTCATTATCTAGATCACTTTTTTTTTATTTTTGGTTATATTATTGTTTTCTCAAGGACTGAAGATAAACTAATTGATCATCTGTATATGGTTTTATAGATCCTCTATATCATCATATTTATAGGAAGATATTGACGTGTATCTTTTGAGTGTGGGGATTTCATTTCCTAGGGTATGTTATTTATCAACATGGAATAGTTTTGGACCCATAAAATATTCAGGTGTTAGTTTTCTATTGGTACTAATGAATTTATTTATGTTTTGTATCTTTCTTAAAATATCTAGATATTATTGAAATTTTATATAAAATTTATATTGGATTTTAATACCCTTATTAGTTTTGACTAAGAATGGTTAGGAACTTATTTGGACATCTTATTTCTAGTAGTATTTAAGAGATTATTGGAAAATTTGACTTGTGCATATATCCCTCATTTACCTGAAGAATAAACTGTGTTTGAGGTCTACTATGATTATTTTCATTATGGATTGGGATGTATATTAATGGATGGAATGTGTATCGTACCCTAAATATCTAGATCATTGATACCACATGAACATAGTTATGTTACTCATGATCTCGAGTTGGTAGCGGTGGTGTTTTAACTAAAGATATAGAAAAATTTCCTATTTAGGGAGCACATTATGGACTTTACTAACCCCAAGATATTATTCTATATATATTTATAGTGAAAATTGAATCATTATCAATAGATATAGGAATATTGGTTAAAATTAAATGATTTTAAAATCTCATATACTTTTGGTAAAGGAAAAAATTATTTTATTCTTTGAGTAGAAGATCTTATAGTAATGTTAGTCGAAATGTAAGTTGTGAATAGATGATAATGGAGAAACCTGACACATCACATTTTAATTTGGAAAAATATTATAGTGAATTTTATTTGTACTAGGTGACGGTTTACTCTACTTTATTTTAAAAATGGTAGGATTCTCATTTTATAAATCCTAAGGTGGAGGATTTGATATATCATATTACATAAAGTGGTTTTATTGATGGATGGTAATAGGATGTGAAACACTGTGTGTTATTTTATAAAAATCTATTTACCCCATTAGTTATCAGTGTAATGTTTTTGTACAATATATATAGATCAAAACTAGTACTGCATCCAAGAGTTTATATGATGTATTATTCCTTGGAAGACTAGTTTTAGTGGGATTTTATGACAGGTTAGTGGGGGTTTTATATCTCAGTTACTTTTTTTGAAGAATTATGATTAACCATTGAGATCCAAATGCTCTGTTATATGTTTTGAGGGATTAATTATAGAAATTGTAGAGTATTTATGTATATTTATATATGTATTTAGGGACATGTTTTCCTCAGGTGTCAAGATATATGAGGTCATCTAGGTTATTGTGGATCTCTTAACAACATTATTATATTTTCTATAAATTAAGGAGTTCATAGGGGTGGATGTGTTTGCAATGTTTTAGATGGATGAGGTTATAAGGATTCACAACGTTTTGAGGATAATACATTCTGACAAAGATCCTCACTTCTCTACATATGTTTGGAAGGGATTTCAATGTTCATTTGGGTTTTTGTTATGATTTAGTTTATCATTTTATAAAAATATATATATAGATAGATAGGAATATTAAAACCCTTGATGAAATGATGTGCACATGTTTCCATGGATTTGGAGGATATTGGGTGAAGAATTTCACTTGGTTTGAGCTTTTATAAAACAATATTTATCATTCATCCCTTGAAATGTAATCATTTGAGATATTGTATGGATGAAATTATATATCACTTTTGTGTTATAATGAGATCGGTGAGGTTGGGATCCTTGGTATGGATTAAGTACAATATAGTGTATAAAAGGGATAAATTATTTGGGACTATATGAAATATATACAAGATTCATTAAAGGACTTGAATCGATTAGTGGAGGAGATACATAGACTTTTATATTGGTGATTATGTGTTTTTTTAAATAAATCCTTGTTAGAAAAAATAGTTTTGGTAGGGCAAATAAACTCTCTCCATGGTTAGTTCGGCACTTTGAAGTGTTGTAGATAATTTTTAAAGGGACATATAGGTTTTCACCTCTAACTTTGCTAGATAAATAATATAAAAACATCCATTTATTGTAAAATCAAAGGTATATTCATGATAACTCACATGTCATTTACTAGGATAAGTGTGATAATAAGAAGGAAGTTAAATTATCATAATTATTTATAGGTATCTATTTTTATAATGTAAAGTTATTAATAGGATAATATTACAATTCATATAGGTTTTTTAATTGTGTGGATGTTTGGAGGTTTTATATTGGAATAAGAGTCTCAAAAACTATTTCAAGACCTTAAGTTTTTTTTGAAACCTAATTCTTATATTGAAGTTGGGATTTAACATTATGTGCATTTAATTAAAGTCATGTTCCCATTATCTATTAATGTAGCTAATTTTTTTGAATGATCCTCATTTGAGAGGTATATTACATGGTTTCTGAATTTTATCATTCATATTTATTTGATTTATGATTCTCAAGGATGAGAATTATTTAAATGTTACTTAATGTGAAGGAATATGTTTTTTATGCTTGTTTCCAATAGAATTTTGATTCATTTTAGAAGTAAAATGGTGAGTTTATATGTTAATTATGTAAGAAGATAATTAAAGTTAGGGTTTTAATAAAAACCCATAGCATTGTTCCCAATAAAAAACATCCTGATTTTGTAATCTTCATTATGATTGATGAGCTCGTCAAAGTGAGGAAATTGGGGTTTTCAGAGAATATTAGATGAGTTATTATGCACCTAAAGAAGATAAATTATATCATAGTTTGTTAATTATGATGTGTTTTTTGAAAAATGAATTTTTCCATGATGAAATTTTGAAGTATAATTGTTTGGGATATTACGTAAAGTAGGGAGAGTATTACGTCATGGTTTTCATCATGGTTAGGAAAAAATTTCAAGATCAGTTTGAACTGTCATAGTTTCATTACGTATTTTAGTGGTGGGTTCAAGGAATCAATGTCAAAGAATTATGGTCATGTTTTATTTTAATTCACAAACATGATTAAAGAGTGAAATTAATGGTGGGATTAATGGGGGATCATGGTTTTAATGAAATGGTTTTTATATTAAGTTTGACAGAACCAAACTATAATTTGGTTTAGTGAACCATGTAACAGTTTGGTCTAACCATGTTTAAATTATAAATTGGGAATCCTCCACCCAAACATCCCATTCTTTTTTCTCACTAAATTGGTGTCCTGCATTTTAAGGGGGGTAACCTAGGGGGTTTTAGGGTTCTTGGGTAGATCCTTGACTTCTTTTTTATAGTGTTCTTATATAAATATTAGCAAAATTAATTACTCCGTGATATTAATTTTTTATACTCATTAGTATTCTCAAGGACTAAAACTATGGGGAAAAGATGATTTAGAATGAAAACAGATATAATATTTCGGTAATATATGTTCATAGGGATTTATTTGAGAGAATATGGAAATTTCTAAATTGAAATCTCATTTTTTTAATGATGGTTTGTGGTATGGTATTTTAACATTAATTTCATATATGTTAAATAAATTTATAAAATATTGATTAAGTGTTTATTATTAATTTATAATATTCTTTTGAGAATAAAGGAATATAAACAAAAATATTTAATATAGATAAGAGATATGGATAATTATTATGGAATGATGAGATAATTTGAAGAAGTTATTTATATAAAATGAAATATAATGCATCAATTTACAAGAGGAATGAAAGGTGATGATGTTTGAAAAAATTATTGACTTCCTATAATTTTATTTTATGTGGTTATTTCATGTTAAATATAATTTATAATATTGGTGATTTTTGTGATACTAATTAATTATTTTTGATAGGTTGGGAGTTACATAATTATGGAGAAAATATGGCAAAGAGGAGGTAGTTTTGTAGATACAATTCATTGTTTGGTGGTGGGTGGTTAGATTAATTTTCCTAGTTATATTTTCATTTTGTGTGGATAGTTTATTAATGTGGAATGCATGGTGAATATTATGTTGTGGTTGTAGTTATATTAAAAAATTGGGTTACATGTTTATTAATGTGATTATTTAATATGTTACCAAATTATATGATGTTTATGATATGTTATGAAACAGACCTAACCATTTTTATCATGTTATGTTTTTCTTGATAGAGTGATGTTTTATCTTGTTAGATGGTGCAAGATATGTGGTATTATAAAAGGATAATGTAAAGTAGGGATGTTGTGTTCCCTTTATAGAAAGAATCATTATTTTTTTTGTTATAGTTTTATCACTATATAGTTGTTAATTCTTTAGTTTGGGGTCCATTTTTATGATGAATAGAAGTTATTGTGTTTATTTATATAGTTGTTAGAGTTCTGGATAGTGTTAGGTAGTGATTTATGTGATCCCTATATAAATATTTTACTAGTTTTGGGAACAATTAGGTGTATGTCATGTCATAGTGATTTTCTATTATGGATATTATTTTTGAATCTTTTTAAATTGAATTATATTTTATATATCCTTCATTGAAGGTTTATTATGCCTATTAATTTGAAATATAATAGGTTAGAGGAGGGACCTATTGAGTAAACACCTATAATAAGAAAATTTTTATTTTACTTATAGACTTACATGATCGTTTTAAGGGAAGTGTGAAGCATCATTTTTTGGAGCACACAATAACCTATTTAGAATTAGGTAGTCTTTATTTGGTATTTTACCTCTGTGATTATCATATAGTATTGTGGAATTTCATTTTTATTATATAATTATAATGACCATATTTTTTAAAGTATGTTTCTAATGGTTGTATAGATTTTTGAGGTAAAATTTAAAAAACAGCAAATTATAAAGACAAGTCTAGTTTACCTCATGGTTAGTAAAACCATGTGAACATACTATGTAGAGTCAAAAAATTATTTAGTAGCCTCAGAATTATTATGTTAACACATAAATCCAAATATATAACATGAGTTTTCGTATATATTGGGAAGAATGGTTAGAAGCATGGTTAATCGAACCATCAAGAAAAATCAGGCTTGTTGGTATTTACTACATGAATTCTTATTTTATGTAACTAAACTTAATTATTCTTTTTTTAACATTTAATTATTTTAGGTCATCTTTGAGTTTATTTTTTAGCTTTTCCACATTCAAACAAATACATTTTAGTTAATAATTATCATTGAAACATAGAATCAAAGGTAAGATCATGAAAATTTCTTTAGATCATGAATTTATCTCAATTTTTATATCTTCTTCTTAAATACCAAGGATACTCATGTCATATGTGTGGATAAATTGGATATATAATTACATATTTTTTCATCTTTATAGATTGAGGAATCAAACTAAATTGGTTTTATTCATGGAGTATGGAATTTTGGAATTTAGACAAAAGACGCAATTAGGTAAGTGGCTCTAGTCCCTTTTATAACGTTTCCAATTTATTATTTTTTGTTCATTTATCGTGCTCTATTGGGTATTTGTTTGATTAAATATTTATAATTTGTGGAATAAAAAATGATATGTTTCCCATAACTGATTTTCTTAAAAATTGGTGGATTTTATTAATTTTTTTGTTTGAGTGCGTTTTGGGAATTGAGAATTGGATTTTCTATTTTTATGTATTGGGAAAATTTCAGAATTTAAGATAGTTTTTTTTAATTAATATGAGTATTATTTTCATTATGTTTCATATTAGTTTCTTTGATGGTATTTACATGATTATTTTGACATTATAATAGGGTTTTTCAGTTGAAAATTTATGAATTTAAAGGGGGAACGTTTTAATATATGTTATTGAGTATTTGATTAATTTAATTTTCATGGTTTTAAATTAGAAAGTGATTGGAATCCAATGTATATCTTGAACATGGTTTTGTAGATTTATCATGTCATGTGTTTGTGTGTGTGTGTGTTAAAATTATTTTAGTGAGGCCTTTATTTTACACCCTCAAATATTAAACCATGTTAATGTCGTTAACATAAGGAAAACTCATTAATAAGAACAGTGGTTAGGATGACTAGGGATAAACGGTGACACCTCTATCCTTTTCATGGAAAAAATATTGTTTGGGGTTTTGTGAACAAGGGATAATTTAGATTACATACATGAATAAGGGAATGAAAACATGATACTTGTGGATGAATGATAATTTATATTAGATAACTAGCTAGAAAAAAAAATATAGAGAATATTTTTAGGAATCCATAGAATATAGTAAGTATTTTTGGAAAATTGGAATTCTCATATAAATTATTCAATTAATGGGTAGTTTCCTGCAGAATTATGATGAAATAGAGAGTTTTAATATAATTTGGGGGAAATAGATATTTTCCATTAGTTTGTGGAAATATAGTGTTTTCTTAAAATTTGGGGGAAATTTTATTTTTCAACATAATGTTATTCATGGAAAAGAATTGTATTATGAAATTTTTTGAAATTATATTGATGAAATATTTTGGAAATTTTGTCATTATTTATAAATAATGGATTTTTGTTAACTAAGGGATAAATTAAATGTTTTTGTTTTAAAATATTTTTTGATTTTTATTGGTTTATGATAATTTTATTTGGTATTTCGTTTTAATTAACATGATTTTGAATCTTCGTAAAATTATACTAAATTTATATGCACCTTAAAATGTTAACCTTAGTGGATATATATACACAGTGGTCTTGATGTTGGTAAAGATAAGATGTCATTATCTGTTAGTGGTGAGTCATTTTTCACCTTGAAGATATAGTTATAAATAGAGTAGTATGTGATTTGAAAATATTATCTTTAGTTTCAGTGTGACTTTCCTATTTTATTTAGTATATTGGATTTGAAATATTTTTCTAAATAATTATTTTACAACATTAATTATCATTTATAAAAAACTATTTAATTTATTTTCACATAACCATGTGTGGTTTATTGTTTTTACTCAAGGGAAATGCTTACACAATGTTTAATTTTTTCCAAGACATTTTTTAGAAGCATAAAGAAATTATGGAATTTACTAGAAGATATTAGGATTTCTAGCTTGACCCTCAACAATTAGTCTCCTAGGTTAGGGTGTTATAAAATGGTTTTATAGTAGGATTTATTTTTCAATTTTTGGGAAGGCCAATGTGAATGGATAATATAATGTTTATGACTTGATACATACTAATAATTACATATATAAAATTTTTAAAGATAAATACATGACATTGAGATTCATAGGTAAATTAGAGTGTGTTGATGACCATATATGATTGTATTTGTGTCTTGTTAGTCTATATTGGGTTAAATTTCATGCATAATGTTCATACTAGTATAAAATTACTTACATGGTATTGTCATAAAATAAAATCATTATCTTAAAAGATTACTAATTTTCAATGAATTAATGGTTTTTTATTTTAAATTATTTTCCAAATGAATAGTGGTTTTGAAATAAATTCAACTGTTAAAGTTAACAATTTGGAAATAAATTGGATGACATAGCATGCCGCCAAGTCATGTTTTGGAGTTTGGGTTATTAATATGATAAAAATGGTTTATTATGAGGTTTCAATGGGAGTTACCTTTTTGTATTATAGGATATGTTTCATATGATAGCTCAATATGATCATGAACATAGGATAGGAGTGATGAAACATGCCCATGTAAACCCTCAATTGGTGGAAGTGACCATGAAGGATATACAAGGGTGGGTAAGGGAGAAGGATAGGGCATTGGAGTTCATAAAATAGAACCCTATTTAATTCAAAGGGGTTATGGGATCAGAGTAAACTGAAGAGTATCTCGAGAATGTCTACAACATCCTCATGATTTTGAAGTTACAAATGAAATTGAAGGTCAATTTTGGTTCCTAAATAGTATATGCGGAAGTTAGGTAGTGGTGTAAAGTGATTAAAGTGGATAGGATAGATCAAGATCATTACTAAAATGTATTATATGTTATCTTGAATGAATAATAATTACCCTATCAAATATTATATGTGGCTTTAGAGTTCTTATAATTTATGTAGGGGAATTGTTTGTGATAGAAAATTTCATGAAACAGCAAGAATACTCTGGTACACCAGTACCCATGTATTATATGACGTGACCTAAAGATTATTCCAAATCCCCATGGGCTATAGACTAGTGCCCGACATCATTTGATTGATCAATAGGAATGATTTATCCTCGATAGTAGACAAAAAGATATACAATCATGGAAGAAAAAATAAAGAATAGTTGATATGATGGACACTCCTCACAGAGAAAAGTCCCCATGAAAACATATATCCCTATATAATATATCATCCAAAGGATGCTACAAAATAAATCTAGAAAAATACACAAAATCTTCATTCAATGAGTACATCATAGCTCCACTAGTCACCATCACTACCGAAGTTCCCTTTAATCAAGCACACCTACCACCTTCAAGTGAAGATTTCCCTTTTCCTACACATGTCATACGATAATCTAGAAATTACCAAAGGTAAATGTAGGTTGTGAGAAAAAAATATAAGGATCTCACCAAATGAGCCATAATAAGGTCCAATACAAATAAATAATATATGATTTATTTTTGATAAAAAAAGGGATGAAAATTAATTTAATATTTTTAGTCAAAACAGGCATTCAGAACATTTTGTCAGAATATATATCAAAACAGTATTAAAATGGATTTTGATCAATCAAGGTCATGAATAATATAGTTTTATAATCACTAGAATTAAATAATAATAAAAAAACAAAGCACTATAGTCATATTCACATAGGTTAGTTATCTCTTTTTGTTGGATCCTCACACTACCCAGTCAATCATCATAGCTCAAGGTGTGAACACATTCTAAAGGCTCAATCCATATGGATAGAATCAATCAACACACCATTGGTTAAATTCATAATATACAAGGATTAGTTATATTTTTATCATAAATCTATTTTATAAAATTCATAGTCCTAGCATGGTTTTCCAATACATCCACAAACTACTCAGTCTCACACGTGATTCAATAAATCATTCAATCAATCAATAAAATGATATCATTTGAACTCTAATCATCATTGATAGTTTCAATTCCCAATAACAAGTTCCAATACTCCACTTCTATTTCAATATCAAACCATAGATTTTTGTCAAGTTCATTCCATTAAAAAATTCATTCAAATCCATTTTTATCAAGGATCATCATAAAAAAAAATTCATTTTGGGGCATATTTTTCTAGAAGATCCACCCAATATTTTCAAATCTTTTGACAAAGGGTTTTATATCAAAAAAAATTTCCTTTGTAAATCAAACATCAAATATTCAAAAATTAGGGAAATCGATTAAAATTGAGTTTTAAATCAACACATTAATCATGGTTTCTACTGTTGGAAATCATTACATAACAAAATAAAATTGTTCATAAGATCAATCAATCAATCTCCTTAGGAACTTCCAATGGAGAGTCTATGGTGAGGGAGATAAAAGAGAAATCTCGAAAATCAAAATCCATCAAAATGGAGATCTAATATAACAACAATATTTGCAGTCATTTCTCTCAAATAAGTATAGTAGCAAAGAACGGGAAATAATTGAAATGATGGATTTCACTTAACATGGAAAAACCAATCACATCCACCATTATGTTGATCTGATAAGAAAGGGGTTAGAGAATCCAAAATCCTTTATAGAGAGCCTCTAATGGCCAAAGGGTTGGATTTCATTATATTTAGATATTTTGGGATATTAAATGAGAGTTAGGGATTTTAAACTATGGAAAACAAAAGACCACAAAATAATCCACAACACAACATCAAATAATTGGTGAAAAAGGAGAAATCCATGGTGTAGTGGAGGATACCATGCCATAGTGGGGCTAGTTTAAAATATGTCTAAAAAATAGTGAGTTTAATGGGATAGATCTAGAGAACCAAGAATAGACCATGATGTAGAAAAAAATTCTACATCGTAGAACCCAACCCATCAAGAAAATTAAATTACGTAGTTTTCAATCAATTTCATATGTAACATCTCGAGTTTCATTTTTTTGAAGGAAACACTATATTCAACAGCTTACATAATATGCAACATCGAGCTTAAACAAACAAAAAACTTTTATTATGGAAGAATGGAGGGAATTAATAGGATTAATTAAATTATGAGAATATGGTTTACACATTTAAAGATAATTAAGTATTTGGTGATTAATTATTTATAAATTAAAATGAAAACATTTTTTAAAAGGAAATATTTTTCTAAAAACCATTTAAATGTGCACAACTGTGTTTTATAATAATAAAATAAAAAATAATAATTTTTGGATTATATTATTGAAATATATATAATATATTAAATATAATGTTTAACATTAACCCTGTTTTTTTCTATACATGATATAAGAACAAATCCAATTTTACACATAAAAGAATTATTTTTATAAAAAGATAATTTTACCACCTTTTAATGGAGAAGTTCTATTTATTCTAGTTTTTTACACATTAATAAATTTTCTTTTAAAAAATAAACTATTTATTTGAAATCATAATATCAAAATTTACTTTTTCTGGAATTCTTGTTATTTTTCTGATAAATTTCAGGTTTTCATGAATAGTTAAAAAATATTAAATTTTAATTCAAATCTGATTTTTCATATAAATATTCTATACAATTAAATTAAATTTTTTATTCATTTTAAAGTATAATTAGATAATTTTTATATAATTTAATTCATTTTAGGTCATTATAATTAATTTCATATTGTTTTTTGATATAAAAACATTTCATTCTTCTAAACGTTTTCACTTTAATAACATGTTTTCTCATTTCATCAACATGATTGATTTTAATTTAATTTTATCCAAATTTGGGTCAAAATTTTAAAAATGGATTATATATTTAGAATAATATGTTAAAATTTTAGTATATACTTCTTTTTTATTTTTTTTCAATATGAGAAGTAATTTTAGTAATATTTATTACCAAGGTTAAGGATAAATCAAGTAATTAAGGGTAAAAAAATATTATAAATATTAGATAATTACCTTAAAACATGTAATAATTTTAATGGATGAGTTATTTTTGACCCAAATCATTGTTGGTCCAATTTGTTTCCTTTTGGATCCACTTTCATTATTTTACACCTTTTATAGTATTTTATTTGAAACAAAGTCAAATATACCATGCTCATATTTTTAATAATTATTACATTTTTAATATGTGGTTATTTAAAACATTTATTCAAATAAAAATATACATTTTCTATCTAAATTTTTTATCTTTATCATGATAATTTATTTTTCATTTTTAAGAAATAATAATTTACCTTAATGCATTACACAACAATGACGTAGTAATTCTCTAATTAATGGGAATATAAAACGAATGATATTAAAATTTTTATAATAAATATTATTCCAGATAGTTAATGTCATAAAAAAATTATATATATGACTTTGATATGTTATTTATGTTTTCAAGAGTTTTTTTAATATATATTTTTTTATGATATTTTAAAAAAAATCAAGTAATGAATAGTTTCATAAATTAAATTAATGATATTTTAAAGTAAATAATATTTTATTAAATGATATAAAATTAATAAATATATAAAATTCATCCAACATATTTGGATAATGTTTAAAATTTTATCAATGATCGTTTCATGGTTATTATTTTATTTTATAGTAACTAAATTAAACCATTAGAAGTTAAAACACATGTTATTACGGAAAGAGTTAAAGGGATTAAATAAGGATTAAAACCAAAGGATATGGTTAATAATGTTACCTCAAAATGTCTAAAAATTATTATTTTTAGAGGATTTAGATCCATAATAATCTTATATTATAAACAAATAACTTTGGATCCATTGGGAAATTAAAATTAATTTATATTAATTTAATATTTTGAGAGTTTCCAAAAGTGTCCCTCGCCTAAATTATAAAGTGGAACCTCCTCCCTCACTTCATCTTTCCACCTTGATTCTTATATATGACAAAAACTCTTACCATTTCTCTTCACAAATATCCTTATTTATGTTCCCTAGTATTTGGTTATTCCAAAATACCTACCCCGGATCCCTTAAGAATAGATCTAAAGGAGGTCCTCCAAAGAAAAGGTAATTTTTTTTATCAACTCATCCAAGTTCATTTCTTATTAAACATATTATTCATGTGTTATTTCCATGATAAATTAATTACTAAAATATAATAAATATTATTATATATTATTATTATGCTAAAATCATATTCCACCTTTATCCATCCTATGAAAAACCAAAACACTCCACATTTGTATGTATGGCCTATCGTCTCCCCATCGTGGTGTAATCTATTTTTCATAATCACGTTACTTGGATGGGTATAATTATAGAAATAATGGATATATATGATCATTGTTAAATTATATTTATCCTTGAAAAATTAATATTCCATCCAGTTCCTAACTCTTCCACTATTAAAGGGCTGATATTTTTTGTGTGCATGTGTATGACCTACCGTTTCCCTAACATGATATAACTAATTTCACTTTATAACTATTAAATAATGATTATAAAAATGTATATAGTGAAAACATATGATATATATATATATAATAAATATCATTATGTAGATGAAATAATAAATCCTATCAATAAGAAATAAGAATTTCACAACAAAACATGCATAGGAAAATATAGTAGTTAACACCCGAAATAAATATATAATGAAATATTATTAACAAAATGATATCATAATATCTTATCTGATATAATAAATATAGTTCTGGTTTTTTTATAAATTAATAAAATTATTAAACCATTATTCTGGAGGATAAATCAAATTCAACTAATGAAAATTGCAAGGTAAGGGTTTATTTCACCATCTCATTATTATTTTCGATTGTTTATTTGTAAGTATCTACAGGGGTATATTTATCTTCCATGTCCATGTTCCTCAAAAATGTTTTATAAAATATGTTTAATATTCTTATAAAATAATTAAATTCATTTTTAAACATGTGTGAATTTTTACTAAATGGTTTGAAAACAACCATTTTGTCATTTTCCAATCAAGGTTTTTTTTAATTGTTCAAAAAAGTAACAAAAGAATGTTTTTTATCTTATACAGCATGAATGTATTTTTTCTATTTAATGATAATTTCATTAAATTAATATTACCTTAATAGATTACAAGTTAGTTTTCAAATAATTTTTTTTCTTTTATATTTTATATTCTTCTTAAATATATGCTTCACTGTAAAAAAAGCGTATTTCTCTTCAGAAATTTTCAATGATTTTACTAGATTATTTTCATCTATGTAAAAATAATTGGGTGTATCCTATAGATTGTGGAGATTGGTCTCTTATGATATCATCTAAAAGATTTTATTGAATGGTTTGTGATCAGTTTTACTGTAACACCCCGAACTTCCACAATACGCCCCTCTTTCAATAATGCAATAGCTTGCATTGTACGCAAGTTCGAGTTCTAACACACCGCAACTAATCAAAGTAGCCATTATGAATAGTAATACCCACTTTTTAAAATTATAGAAATTTTATATTTCAAAATGGACTAAATTGTTGTATTCATAATGTCGAAATTATCCTAAGTTGAATTTTTTGTAATTTTCTGAGAACTTCCAATTTTTTTACAAATAGTGAAAAATACTTAAAACAACTTTTTTAATCAAAATAATTTATAGTGATAAATTATAATATTGAGTGGTTTTAATGTATAATTAGAATATATTTTTGCCATTTTATCCAATGGTGTTCATTATAATTAATTTCACTTTGAAATTGGACATAAACAATTGTCAATCTTTTGATATATATTGTTTCTTAAAAACACGCTATTTGTTGTGACAATGGGAATTAATTATAAAATTAATTAATGAAACTAATATGTTTGGAATTTTTTAAAATATACATCATTTTTGAATTCGGAATATCAATTATATCTTAGGGTGAAATTTTGGCATTATTCTGAAAAACATCAATTTTTGATGAATAGTGAAACCACTAAGTGGTAGTTAAAAAACTGATTTTTCGTTTAAATGAAACATTACCACTTCTGTGATTTGAATTTCAAAAATCCGACATTAATGGTTGTCATTAGGAAGTAAAATGTGGTTCAATGGGATTAAAATAAGTTTTTGGTGAATAGTAACTTTTAAGTTTAATTAATCGTGATTAAAGTTAATTAGTGATATTTAAGGTAAAAATGATATTATAAAAATATGAAAATACCTTTACACTTGTCTTACCAATATTGGATGTGTCATGGCCGACCAAGACAATCCATGGGTCAACTTGGGGACCCCAGGGAGCCACTTTGGTAGGAAAATGACATAAATAACTTTTATTTAAAGTTAAAATAAAAATGTCACAAACATAAGTTGTTTTA
The DNA here is from genome assembly GCA_963277665.1 of Viscum album. NCBI lineage: Eukaryota > Viridiplantae > Streptophyta > Magnoliopsida > Santalales > Viscaceae > Viscum > Viscum album. The sequence continues at coordinate 1,440,754,769 of OY728151.1, read as the reverse complement.
CTAAAACAATTTTTAAATTGGGTAATACAATTCATATTTTTTACTATAAATATTCTTATAAAGCTAAAAAGATTTCCTAAATCATGATATTTTTTTATAATTTTTAGACATTAAATAAATTAAATTATTTATGACACCATGATGATGCAGCGATTACCTCATTAATTAACGATTTAAATAAAATGAAAAGATAATGTAACATCCAAGGCTTACACTTGTCAAAAACCATTTGGATGAGTAGATTTCGAACCCTTATCACCTTATCTGTGAATTATATAAGTGTGGGACCTTTAAAATCCTAAACTCATTATATAATAAAGTAACATTTCATTACTTTCCAAGAGTGCCCCTCCTCTCTACTTATAAAAGGCCCCCACCACTAACACCTTACTCACGCATTCAAAGCCTTTTGGATCAGCCAAACTCTGCCCAAATACTCTCCAAACTTCCATATCTTACTCCTAGAAGCCTCACTTTGGGCAGAATTCTTCCCAAGGAATCCTTTGGCTCAAATCAAAAAATAGTTACCCGATTTTAAGGTAATGTGTTCCCTTATGTTATTTTGTTTTAATTTGCTTCTCCAACCCCCTAAACTCTTTTTATTCATTTCTTTTGTAACAACACCAGTATCCTCAATATACTAGGATGTTGTTATAAGAATTATTCGATCTAAACTTACACACACCTTCATCTAATGGTTAAAGAACATACTGTTTCTGTGGGTGGCGAATTACTGCCTCATGAAATGATGATTGTTCAATCTTCTTTTAACACATATCATGGTGGACATTTTGATGAAAATATTTTCATATATGATATATATATTATGTTTATGTTTTCCTTATGCTTCTTTATTTTTTATTTATGGCATACCTTTATGATTTCCATTATGGGTAAATGCGATAATTTCATTTTAGGAAGTGCGGACTACCGCCCCCTCAAAGTGATTTGAATCGTTAATGCCATATGTGGGATGTATAAAGGATGGAGTAAATGGTATTATACATTATATTATACTATAATTATAGTATACCTTTATATAATTATAATTTAATTCCATTAAATATGAAATAGAAATAAAGGTATCGTTCATGCGTACGTACGGCTTACCGTCTCCATGAACGGTGCATTTCATTTCTTACCTCTAAATGTTATGTAATATTATAAATGAATGTATATACTGGATATATATTATTTATATGATATATATGTCATGAATATAATTATGGATATAATGGATATTTTACCACATGAACAAAGTGTAATTATAAGAAGTTTATTTTTGACTCAAGTACCTAAGATCGACAAAACGACTCTTATAAACTTAAATAATTACATAATGTTCATGACATGGTAATAAGAAATATAAAAGGAATAAAAAACATGGAAAAGGTTCTTAATAAATTATAAATTAACTCTTGTTTATTATTCAGGAGGTTAAAGAATGGTCGAGTCAAGACAGGACGCAAGGTAAGGGAACTTCTTAACCCGATTTCCATTCTTTGGGTTAATCTCCTACATTCAAATTATGTCCTGATATTATAATGTCCTATCTTGTATTTATACTTTCTTTATGTGTACATATATTGAATACACATAATAGATATATTTTATTAAAAATTATCTTTTTAAGGGATTTTGTCTCAATATCCATTCATTGAGGCATATTTTGTTTTATACACAAATTTCTTTTATACAGTGTATAAACCCCTTTGACTTTTATGTTTATTCAAAAGGAATCTTTTTATACGAAGTGTTTTACTAAACGACAAAAAGGAATGTTTTTCTTGTCGTACATATGCGGCGACAATGACTTCTCCACCACCGTAACCATTATTTGAGTTTCGGCTTCCTCTACAAGCCATAACTTTTTTTAAATGAAAAATAAATACAATGTTTTAATTTTATTTTATTTTGGTATTGAAAATGGTTTTGAATGTTTTTTTATTATATCAATGTGTTGTATTGATATCTTGTGATTGAAATGTAGAAATGTTATGTTTCCTTTATTCATGTTTTATGTGATACTATTATGTTATGGTTTATGATATGTTTAAACCTGTTCATATGAGGAATGCATTGGACTTAATAAGTGACAGGTGGAGCCCGCTATAGCTCCTCGATGCATCGGTAGGTCTCATGAGATAAAATATTGTCTTGGCATGATGCCTTGACAAAATCTTATTTGTGGTCTTGGCATGAGGCCTTGACTATGTGGTTATGATAGTCTGGCATTATGCATTCCATCATTATGAAAGTGGTTATTGATATTTCATGGGATTATTTGACTAGTAGAGTATCCATGTGAGTAAGTAAATGGAATTATTTAATTTTATTTTTGCCATATTATGCTGAAGTTCAAGTTTAAAAAGGCTTTTGTTTTAGTTATACATTGCCTTAATTGTTAATGTTTATTTATGAAAGCTTTGGCAATATTGTTATCCTTACTGAGCATCTGAGCTCACCCCTTTCAATGTTTTAATATTTTCCAGGATGTGAAGAAGTATTTTATGAATGACCTATAGGGATAGTCAGAAGAGGATATGAGTGTGGACTATGGAGACTTTGTTATTGTAGTTTTTCACTTTATGATGTAATGTAACATTATGAATGTATCTAGTGTTTACAAGGCTACTAAACTAATCGGTCATTCGAGACTTGATCTTTTGTGATCATGCTAATGCTACGTAATAACGCACCGACTCTGGGTAGCTGGGGTCGGGGCGTTACAGTTGGTATCAGAGGCAGTTTAGTACTAACCTTGAAAGCTAGATTTAGATAAACTCTGATTGGAGCACATAGCCCGAAGATAGACTCTGAGGATTAGTATATAAGAACTTCCTATAATTTTGGTATTATAGAGATTTTGTGAGTTTTCCGAGCAATACATCCCTGTCTGGATATGAGCAGGTAGAGGCGGCTCTGGCACAGATGTACCTAGGGGTAAAACCTGAAAACACCACTTTGAGCTAGACTCGAATGGGAACTGGAGCACGACAACGGGCCTTGCTGCACTCTTGGTTACGACACTCCTAGGGGATATGCTTAGGATAATTCTCGTTTTCTTTACAAACCACTATGAAGGGTTATGAGTATATACTTCCTCAAAGAAAACATTTTTATGATTATGGATTATATCCATAAATTGTTCAATTTATGTTAAGTATTTTATAAGTATGGAATTATGTATTTTGATTCATAAACTAATCAAGTTTATGCCATTGTTTAGAAATGGCGCCTAGTGGAAGGAATGGAAACCGTATAAATGCACACACTCCGTGTAGGGATTGACCTCCTAGTCAAGATATTTATTATGGAGCTAGAGATAAAACTGGTGCTGATCAACTTATTACCATACTGGGTCAACTCACTCAGGTTATGAATAATAACCTTACTCGTATGGAGCACCCTGATTCGCAACGGGGAGGATCAATGTTAGACCGCTTCATGAGGCAACAACTGACAACATTTAATGGGGGTACAAATCAATTAGTAGCTGAGCAATGGATAAACTCCTTAGAAAAAATATTCCATGCCTTGGGGAGTAGCGAAAGGGAGAAGGTTTTCATGGGAGTCTACCGCCTCACTGGAGATGTCGATCAATGGTGGTCGCTGATTCAAAACAGAAAGGAAGATTAAGAAGTATCAAGTGTGGAATGGAGGGAGTTTAAGGAAATTTTCTTAGAAAAATAATTTTCGCATGACCATTGAGCAGATATGAAAAGGCAATTTCTGAGTGTGAGACAAAAGGAGGATGAGAATGTCGCAAAGTATGAGGCCAACTTTACAAGGTTAGCAAGGCATGCTACAGATTATATACGTAACCCAAGAAGTAAGATTGATCGTTTCTTTGATAGGTTAAAACCATTTCTTTGTCGAGCATTAGTCTCACAAACCTTCTCAACATACGAAGATATAGTCTTGTGTTCAATCAAGATAGAAAAGGAATTCTCTAAATCTTATGACAATAAAGTAAAGCAAGAGAAGAAGAGAACGGTGGAGCAAGAGACAGATAATGGGAAAAAGGGAATGAAGGATTTTCCATTATGCGATAATTGTGGGAAGAATCACACTGGTACTTGCCTAAAAGGAATGGGAGTTTGTTATAAATGTGGAGAAAAAGGTCACCAGGTGCGTGATTGAAAGGGAAAGAAAAAGGATATCAATGTTGAATGCTACAATTGTAGGGAAATGGGGCATTATGCAAATGAATGTCCTAAGCATCAGGAAAACATACCTCAGAAAATGCCAAGGTATTAAGGATAGTCATATGTTGTTACTACAGTTGAAGTGGAATAATTAATTTATTGGTGCTTTTGGACTCAAGGATTATATTCTTGTTATAAGAATAATGTGATATATATAAGGATTGTACTACAGTACTTGTTCTTTTCATTAAGGTTTTAATATGATGAAGGTAATCATATTTTAAGTATGTGACAATAAGAGAAACTTTACTTTGTTTGGGGAATCTTATGTTACAATTGATTTTGGATTTTAGAGACCTTTTAGAGAATGTCCGGAAAGAGGTATTTTGGATAACTATAAAGGTTGGAATGGATTAAGTTGATATTTGGATAGTCTTGTTTAAGGTTAAAACATTTCTGAAGATTATTTTTGGAATATTATAATACTATAGTTTTAGGAAAAGGACAACCTGCAGGGTGGGGTATAACCCGTCGTGTCGGACAAAGCTGCAGGAATCGAACCCACAACCATAGTTTGACGGGCCTTTATTACCTACCACTAACCTACAAGAAGTCCCTGGTTATTACAAAATAGTTTTCCTAATCTAAATGGTTTGTGTTAATATTTTGAACCTTATACAATTAGGATAAAAAGAATACTTTTCAGTTCTATTACCTTTTAGAGTGAAAGATGGGTTTGTGGTAAAAATTTATTAAAGAATGAAAGTATACATGACAAGTATGTATATTCCCTTACGTTCTTAGTAAATATCCTAAATAAATTCCTCAACATTATAAAAGGTAACTTAAAACAAAAACATTGCCGGTTAACTTTTCCAACTAGGGATTCAATGACCGTTTAACCAATCACATGTTTGTGATTTTCCTAAGGTTAACTTTCTCCTAATCCAGTTTTCTACAACTCTCCATCAAACCTTTATGGTTTTTTTTCTTCCATATCCATATTTTCATAGAATCCTAGTATGGGCTATCTCGGGTGACCTTTATACTTATCTTTCCTTCTTTTAAAGTTACATTTTTATTAACCTTATTTCTGATGTGGGTTTTCCACAAAGGTATTTTCTATTTTCAAACTTTTATTTTCAATGAAAATTTTCAAATTGCGAGGATGCAATTTATTGAAGTAGGGGAGAATGTAACACCCCGAACATCCACAATACGCCTCTCTTTCAATAATGCAATAGCTTGCATTGTATGCATGTTCGAGTTTTAACACACCGCGACTAATCAATGTAGCCATTATGAATAGTAACACACACTTTTTAAAATTATAGAAATTTTATATTTCAAAATGGACTTAATTTTTGTATTCGTAATGTCGAAATTATCCGAAGTTTAATTTTTTGTAATTTTCTGAGAACTTCCAATTTGTTTACAAATAGTGAAAAATACTTAAAACAACTTTTTTAATCAAAATAATTTATAGTGATAAATTATACTATTGAGTGGTTTTAATGTATAATTAGTATATATTTTTACCATTTTATCCAATGGTGTTCATTAGAATTAATTTCACTTTGAAATTGGACATAAACAATTGTCAATCTTTTGATATATATTATTTCTTAAAAACACGCTATTTGTTGTGACAACGGGAATTAATTATAAAATTAATTAATGCAACTTATATGTTTGGAATTTTGTAAAATAGACATCATTTTTGAATTCAGAATATCAATTATAGCTTCGGGTGAAATTTTGGCATTATTCTGAAGAACATCAATTTTTGATGAAAAGTGAAACCACTAAGTGGTAGTTAAAAAACTGATTTTTCATTTAAAGGAAACATTACCACTTCTGTGATTTTAATTTCAAAAATCAGACATTCATGGTTGTCATTAGGAAGTAAAATGTGGTTCAATGGGATTAAAATAATTTTCTGGTGAACAGTAACTTTTAAGTTTAATTAATCGTGATTAAAGGTAATTAGTGATATTTAAGGTAAAAATGATATTATAAAAATATAAAAATACCCTTACACTTGTCCTACCCCTATTGGATGTGTCATGGCCGACCAAGAAAATCCATGGGTCAACTTGGGGACCCCATGGAGCCACTTTGGAAGGAAAATGAAATAAATAACTTTTATTTAAAGTTAAAATATAAAAGTCACAAACATAAGTTATTTTACTAAAACAATTTTTAAATGGGGTTATACAAGTCATATTTTTGACTATAAATATTCATTATAAAGATAAAAATATTTCCTACATCATGATATTTTTTTATAATTTTTAGACATTAAATAAATTAAATTATTTATGACACCAGGATGATGTAGCGATTACCTCATTAATTAATGATTTAAATAAAATGAAAAGATAATGTAAAATCCAAGGCCTAAACTTGTCAAAAACCTATTGTATGAGTATATTTCGAACCCTTATCACCTTAGCCTCGAATTATATAAGTGTGGGACCTTTAAAATCCGAAACTCATTATATAATAAAGTAACATTTCAGTACTTTCCAAGAGTGCCCCTCCTCTCCACTTATAAAAGGCCCCCACCACTACCACCTTACTCACACTTTCAAAGCCTTTTGGCTCGGCCAACCTCTGCTAAAATACTCTCCCAACTTCCCTCTCTTACTCCTAGAAGCCTCACTTTGGGCATAATTCTTCCCAAGGAAGCCTTTGGCTCAAATCAAAAAAGAGTTACCCGATTTTAAGGTAATGTGTTCTCTTATGTTATTTTGTTTTAATTTGCTTCTCCAACCCCCTAAAATATTTTTATTCATTTATTTTGTAAAAACACCAGTATCCTAAATATACTAGGATGTTTTTATAAGAATTATTTTAGCTACACTTACACACACCTTCATCTAATGGTTAAAGAACATACTGTTTCTGTGGGTGGTGAATTACTGCCTCACGAAACGATGATTGTTCAATCTTCTTTTAACACCTATCATGGTGGCCATTTTGATGACACTATTTTCGTATATGATATATATATTAGGTTTATGTTTTCCTTATGCTTATGTATTTTTAATTTATGGCATACCTTTATGATTTCCATTATGGGTAAATGCGATAATTTCATTTTAGGAAGTGTGGACTACCGCCCCCTCAAAGTGATTTGAATCGTTAATGCCATATGTGGGATGTATAAAGGATGGAGTAAATGGTATTATACATTATATTATACTGGAATTATATTATACCTTTATATAATTATAATTTAATTCCATTAAATATGAAATAGAAATGAAGGTTGCGTTCATGCCAACGTACGGCTTACCGTCTCCATGAACGGTGCATTTCATTTCTTACCTCTTAATGTTATGTAATATTATAAATGAATGTATATACTGGATATATATTATGTATATGATATATACGTCATGAATATAATTATGGATATAATGAATATTTTACCACATGAACAAAGTGTAATTATAAGAAGTTTATTTTTGACTTAAGTACCTAAGATCGACAAAACGACCGTTATAAACTTAAATAATTACATAATGTTCATGACATGGTAATAAGTGATATAAAAGGAATAAAAAACTTTGAAAAGGTTCTTAAGAAATTAAAAATTAACTCTAGTTTATTATTCAGGAGGTTAAAGAACGGTCGTTTCAAGACAGGACGCAAGGTAAGGGAACTTCATAACCCGATTTCCATTCTTTGGGTTAATCTCCTACTTTCAAATTATGTCATGATATTATTATGTCCTATCTTGTATTTATAATTTCTTTATGTGTACATATAGTTAATACACATAATAGATATATTTTATTTAAAAATTATCTTTTTAAGGGATTTTGTCTCAATCTCCATTCATTGAGGCATATTTTGTTTTATACACAAATTTCTATTATACGGTGTATAAACCCCTTTGACTTTTACGTTTATTTAAAAGGAATATTTTTATATTAACCATTTTAATAAATGAAAAAAAAGGAATGTTTTTCTTGTCATATGTATGCGGCGACAACAACTTCTCTGCTGTTGTAACCATTATTTGAGTTTCAGCTTCCTCTACAAGCCATAACTTTTTTTAAATTAAAAATAAATACAAATTTTTAATTTTATTTTATTTTGGTATTGAAAATGGTTTTGAAAGTGTTTTTATTATATCAATGTGTTGTATTGATATCTTGTGATTGAAATGTGGAAATTTTATGTTTCCTTTATTCATTTTTTATGTGATATGATTATGTTATGGTTTATGATATGTTTAAACCTATTCATATGAGGAATGCATTGGACTTAATAAGTGACGGGTGGAGACCGCTATAGCTCCTCGATTCATCGGTAGGTCTCATGAGACAAACTATTGTCTTGGCACAAGGCCTTGACAAAATCTTATTTGTGGTCTTGGCACAAGGCCTTGACTACAGGGTTATGATAGTCTGGCATTATGCATTCCATCATTATGAAAGTGGTTATTGATATTGCATGGGATTATTCTACTAGTAGAATATCCATGTGAGTAAGTGAAGGGAATTATTTAATTTTATTTTTGAAATATTATGCTGAAGTTCAAGTTTAAACAGGATTTTGTTTTAGTTATACATTTCCTTAATTGTTAATGTTTATTTATGAAAGCTTTCGCAATATTGTTATCCTTACTAAGCATCTGAGCTCACCCCTTTCAATGTTTTAATATTTTCCAGGATGTGAAGAAGTATTTTATGAATGACCTGCCGGGATAGTCAGAAGAGGATATGAGTGTAGACTATGGAGACTTTTTTATTGTAGTTTTTCACTTTATGATGTAATGTGACATTATGAATGTATCTAGTGTTTCCAAGTCTACTAAACTAATCGGTCTTTCGAGACATGATCTTTTGTGATCATTCCAATGCTACGCAATAACGCACCGACTCTGGGTAGCTGGGGTCGGGGCGTTACATTGACTGTGGATGTTTTATTTTGATATCATTCATGGTTTATGGTTAATGTATTCACATTTTTTATACTAGTTTTTCAATATGAATTTTTATTTTGTTTAGGTTTCACCCATTTCATACATGGAATGTGTTGGAATTATTATGTGATTTAAGGGTCCCTTTATAGTACCTTGATGCATCAGTAGGTCTCATGAGACAAACTAGTTTGGATATTTGTCGAGGCCTAACATGTTTAGGTATAGTGTCTTGGTCGAACCCTTAACACTATGTTTATGATGTCTGACATTATGAATTCCCTCATTATGAGATTAGTTATTAATATTTCAAGTTATTATTAAATTATTAGAATATCCATGTGATTATTTATATGTAATTATTTTAATACCATTTATTCTTTCTATATTATGATCAAGGTTATGTTTAAATGACTTCTGTTTCAGTTATTTACCTTGCAATAATTATTATGCTTGTTTATTAATGATAGCTTCTATTTTATGCTTACCATTAATGAGCATCTAATATCACCCATTTTTTATGTATTATTTTTCTAGGATACCAAGATGTCTTTTATGATTGATATGCAGGGTTAAGCTAGTATAATAATGGTGTTATCAAAATAATCTCTATGTGTTATTTTATATTTTAAATTGCAATGTATGATTCATGTATAGAATCTAGTTTCCAAAACTACTAAACTAACTAGTCCTTTGGGATTTGAATCTTGTATACATGCCAATGTAATAAATTGAGGCATAGACTCTAGGCTACTGGGGTCAGGGTATTTATAGTTGGTGTTATAGAAAGTTTCATAGAAACCTTATGAACTATATTTATGAAATCATATATCAGAGATCGTGACCCTAAGAATGATTTTGAAAATATATCCAAATAAATTGTGCTTATGATTTAAAGATTATTTAAACTGAAATTTTAAATTTGGGTAATGTGATTCATTAGTTTTGACATTATAAATTTGGTTTCATAATGTAATGATCAAATGTAGTGTATTCCATTATTTAGGAATGGAACCTAATAGAAGGAATGGAAACTATAAAAATGCATGTAATACATATAGGGATTTCCCTCCAATAAATAATAATGATGTTGGATCTTGAGAAACAAATAGTTCTAAAAAACATATATCTATACAAGGACAGTTGAATCAGGTTATGAGAAATTGCCATACCCATATAGAGTATCCTAAACCATAAAAAAGTGGAATAATTTTACACTACTTCATGAAACAAAAACATTAATCACAAAATGGAACTACAAATCAATTTATAACTGATAAGTTGATAAGTTCTTTATAAAATATATTTCTATCTTTTGAATGTAATGAAAGATAGATGGTTATCATGGATGTACATTGTCTATAGATAGATATAGATAAATGGTGGTCAATGATTCTAAACACAGAGGGGGGGAAGAAATAGAAAACATGGAATGGAAGTATTTTAAGGAAATATTCATGGAAAAATATTTTCTACTTGAATATTATGTGAATATAGAGAGAAACTTATTAATTATGTGGGGAAATGGGGATGACAACCTTTCTTAACATGAATCCATCTTTACAAGGTTATCACAAAAGTATATGGACTACGTTTGCAACCCAAGGAGTGAGATGGGTCATTTTATTGATGGGTTAAATCTATTTCCCTAAAAGGAACTGGTCTCCCAAACATTCTATTATATTAATATATAGTCTCATGTGTAATCAACATATATAGATAATTCTATTAGCCTTATGACTTTAAGAGAATGTAAGAGAACAAGATAATAGTGGAGAAAGATACAGATAAATGGAAAATGGTAAATAAGGATTATCCCACAAGTGCTAATTGTGGATTGAAATGCCCGGTTACTTTCCTAAAGTTAATGGTAGTTTGTTAGATGTATGGAGAGAAAGGTCACTGGGCCCATGATTTCAAGGAAATGAAATAAGCTTTGAATTTGTGATGATCCAACTTTATAGATATGGAAAACTATGCAAACGAATTCCCAAATAGTTGAGTAAATAAACCTAAGAAGAAGAAAAGAGATCAAGGTTAATCATATGTTGTTACTAGAGTCAAAGTGGAATAATTAAAGAAATTTTTTCTAGTTATAAGAATAATCAAATATATAAATATTGATTTATAGTATTTATTCTTTATGGATATGGAAGAATTCAGGATTTCCTAAAGTATTTAAGGTGATCAAGGTATTTATATGTTTGGTATGTAACAATAAGAGCTACATTATGTAGTTTTGGGAATCTAATGTAAATTTTATTTTTGAAATATAGTGACCATACTTATAATGTTTTGGTCTTTGAATTTAGAAAAATGTGTTTTGGATGGGAATTAAGATTAAATATTATAGAATCGATTAAGATTAAGGCAAGATATTATTTTTTTAGGGTAAAGTATGATTTATCATATTGGATAACTTGTTTAAACCATTTTGGTTTTAGTAAATATTTAAAATTCGATGGAATTACTCGAACATAATAATATTCCTAAAAGATCTTTAGGCGTGAAAAATTCCTCTTGAAAATTGTTTTCTAATAGTAAGGTATAGATCAAAGAATAAATAACAGACAAGATTATTCTTATGACATGGAACGAAATAAATAAAGTTCTTATCACTATATTAAAAGAATCCTTCACATCTAGCAAAATGATTTTGGAAAAAAATGGTATCTGTTTAATTTTATTTCTGAAAAATCAATGATCTTTTAACCAATAAAAAATTTATGGATTTGTGTTTGTTAACTTTCTAATGAACACATTCTCTATAAATATCATTCAGAACATGATTATTAGTTTTCTCTTTTATGTCCATGTTTTCTTATATGGAACCCTAGTATGTGTTATCTCAGGTAACCTCTGCACTTCCCCTTCATTATATTTTAATTTTTTTAAGGTATAATTTGATCAATTTTATATCAGTTAATCTGATTTAGTCCATTAGAATCAATTTATCATTGAATATGGGTATAAAAACATTTCAATATTTTGAACATTTTCACTTTAATAAGTCATTTTCTCCTTCTTTCAATGAGATAAATTTTAAATTAACATAATAAAATTTGGGATTTTGAATTTTAAAAAATGTATTTAATATTTTCAATCAAAATTTCCAAATTTAGTAACATGTACTTTTATTTTTGGTCAATATGAATAATAATTGTAGTAATTTTTATTATCATAGTTAAGGGTAAATCATGTAATTAAGGGTAAAAATATTATAATAAATTTTATATAATTATCCTAACACTTGTCCTAATTTTATTTTATGAGTTAGTTTCTACCAAAATCATCCTAGGGTCAATTTTTTTTCCTCTTGGTGCCACTTGGATGAATTTGATCCTTTTATAGTATTTTATTTTATGAGAAGTCTAATATATCAAACTCAGGTTTTTAATCAGTATTGCATTTTTAATATATAGTTATTCAGAACATATCTTCAAATAAAAATAGTTATTTGAAATATAAAATTTTTATCTCCATCATGAATTTTTTTTAAAATTTTAAGAAATAAATAATTACCTTAAGGATTACACAATAATGATGCACTAATTGTTAAATTTATGGGAATATCAAATAAATGATTATAAAAATATTAAAATAGATAAAATTTGAGATAATAAAAGTCATGAAAAAATTTTATAGATGAATTAGATATGTTAGTGATTTTTTAAAAGATTTTTTTTGAAGATATCATGTTGTTATAATATTTTAATTAGGTTATGTAATGAATAGTATCAAAATTGACATTATTGATATTTTGAAATTAAAAATATATTATTAAATGATATAAAATTCATAATAATCTAAAATTCATATGAATTATTTGGATAATGTATAAAATTTCATCCATTATCCATTTATGGTTTTTTAGAATTTTATAGTAACTATATTAACCCTTTAGAAGTAAAAACACATGTTGTCACGGTAAGAGTTGAGGAGATTAAATAATGGTTAAAGAAAAAAGATAAGGGTAATAATGTGACCTAAATATGTATAAAAATTATTTTTTGTGAATATTTAGATCCATACTATTCTAATCTTCAGAATAAATCACTTTGAATCAATTTATAAATGAAAAATAATTAATATCAAATAAGTATTTTGAGATTTTTCAAAAGTACCCCTCACATCAATTATAAAAGGGAACATCCTCCCTCACTTATTCACACCACATTGATCCATATATCTTTACCAAACCCTAAAAATTTATATTACCTATAAACATATACATTTTTTAGGCCTTTTTCTTCCAAAACACATACCCTAGATCCCTTAAAAATAGATCTAAATGATGTCCGTGAAAAAAAAGGTAATCATTTTTATGAACTCATCCATGTTCATTTATTCTTATACTTATTAGTAATTTTTCCATGAAAAATTAATAAATACAATACAATATATATGATTATATTTTATTATGATTATGGGACAAAAATATTCTAATTTTTATCTAGCCGAGGAAAAATAAAAACATCACTCGTCCATACGTACGACTTACCATCTCCACGTTGTGGGGTAATCTTTTTTCATCAACAATTTACATAGATGAGTATAATGATGGAAAAAAAATATTTATGATAATTATTACAGGGTATTTATTCTTCAAAAATTTATATACCATCCAATTCAATAATTTTTCACAATTAAGGGAATGATATTGTCACTCATCCATACGTACAGTCTACCATCCCCACGATACCATATGATTCATTTTCCATGTAAAGAATTACGTAATGATTATAGAATGTATATAATTAATAAATATGATATCACAAAACTTAATATCATTCATTAGATAAAAAAATATAACCTATGAATATGAAATTGTACATTCACGACAAAACAGTCATTAGAAAATGAAGTTGTTAACACTTAAAATATGGGTAATAACGAAATATTATTAACAAAATGATATAAGAAGATCATATATAATATCCTAAATATGGATATGGTTCTATTATAAATTGAAAACATGATTTAAACCATTATACATGAGGTTAATTCACATTCAGCTAAAGGAAAGTTTATGTTAAGGGTAAATTTCACAATTTCATTTTTATTCAGGATTGTTTATATATAAGTATCTATTCGGAAATATTTTTATTACATGTCCATGTTTCTTGAAAATGTTTTTCAAAATAATTTTACTATTATTCTACAATTTTTTAAAATCATTTTTACACATGTGTTAATTCCTAGTAAATGGTTTAAAAGGAATCTTTTTTTTCATTTTCTAAATGAGGTTCTTGGTTTCTTTTTCAAAAAAAAATTGAAAAGATTATTTTTTTAACTTATACCGAATAAAGATATTTTTTAGATTTCATGATGCAATCATGACTTAAAGCATCCCTTATACACATAAAAGGTTATTTTCAATGAAAATGTTTTATTTTATAATTTTTTATAATTTTAAATAAATTGTAAAATGTAAAAATATGGTATTCTTATTTAGAATTTTTAAATTATTTTGTTTGTGTGTTTCCATATATTTCAACATATTTTATTGTATATAATACATTACTAAGGTTTATGTCTTATGATATCATCTACTAGATTTTAATGAATGGTTTGTGATCATTTTGATTGTGGATGTTCTATTGTGAAACCATTCATGGTTTATGGTTAACATATTGACATTTTATCATCATCATTTATTTATAAAAATGTTCAAGGGAATAAGAAAGGAATTCCATAAACTCAGAACCAGATGATGGTCTAGGGGATGAAGTAGTGAAGAATAAGGGAATACCGTATTTTAATATTCTCCCCTTCAAACTAAATTAAATTCATTCTATAAGATAGGTGACACCAGACTTGGGATCCTCCATGTATGCAAGATAGTCAGCAACCCTGCTGCCTTTGTTCCAAGTCAGAAGGATGTGAGTGTTTTTATTGATATATATATTACATTTTATGAAAGTATAAGATATAAAACATGGGATAGTACAAGTTCCCTTCATGGGGTTATGTAAAATAATAGAGTCTCTTTCCACTTGCGATAGAGGAATCTTTTCCTACTAACATAACATTATTTTGGTGAGAATAACCTTGCCCTTGGCCTGGAGGGAGTGACCACACCCAAAGTGAGATTTGAATGCTGAGATGATTGATCCCCTAGATTTTTTTACACCCCCCCCCCCCAAATTTTACCATGAGTTATAGGAACCATCTTTATTAAATTTAATCTCGAGAGAGGAGGAATCCAACAGACCCGAAGGCCTTGAGAACCATTACCAAAGGACTGGATGGGGGAACCAGTCTCTTGTAAAGATCTTATCATTGGATAATCACACCAATTTTTTAGAGATCCCACCAAATCGATGATAATTTATTCATTCTAACGAAGACATAATTCCCCGATGTAGTAATCCCATCACTGCAACAGAAATCGCATTTTGCGGCGGTTTTTAAAACCTCCACTAAACCTTTTTTTGAAAGGGTTTAGCGGCAGTTTATTAAAAACCGCCACTAAACCCCACATTTTTTTTCAGTTCCATCACTTCCCACCACCCAACCTCGACCCCCTTCTCCCACTGACCCCACAACACCGCCTTCTCCCCCCAACCCAGTGACGCCACCTTCTCCCCCCGACCCCACGACGCCACCTTCTCCCCCCGACCCCTACGAGCCCTGACCCCCATGACACCGCCTTCTCCCCTCGACCCCGGCGATACCTGACCCCCGCGACACCGCCTTCTCCCCCCCCCCCAATGAGCCTCTATCCCTAGATCGGATCACCACCCATGCCACCGGTGACATCGCCACCCATAAGCATGCCTTGCCGCCCATCAGCACGCCTTGCCGCCCATCTCTGCCGACCTTCCAAAGCCCTAGATTTCCTCCCATGTATGGTTTCAAAAGATTCAATTATACATAAAAAGAATTTGAAAATTCTTTTAACAATTTCATATCATACTCATCACCAGCACTCATCAAACAAGACATATGTGTTGATTCAAGAAAATAATAATTATGATTCTGAATTGGATTTAAGCCATGATTTAAATTTAATATTTCATGTTTTAGTATATTATGATGTTTATAAAGTACAAAATTTTAATATATTTTAGTCATTTTTCCTCCCACTATAATTTACTTTTAAAATTAAATCCATCCCCTCACATTAAAGATTATTTTATAAGAGTAAATGGATTTTTGTGTGTGCTATTGAACAATTGAGAGATAAATTTCATTTCAGCATTTTTTTTATATTTTCTATAATTATGTTTTGATCTATGAGTTTACGAAATTGTCAAGAGTTGAGAAAACATTTATCTTTTTAGAGACATAATTTTTAACTTATAGAGGGTTGTGTATGGAGTGACACCCAGAAAGAACATGGAAACCCACACCAATAATGATTGAGATACCTGATATGGGAACCCAATATGAGCAAGCAAGTGGTAAAATTTGACATTAATGAGTAGTAAACATAATTCTTCTAGTTGTGTCTCGATAGGAAACCCTATGGTGACTATGAACTTAAATAAAATGGTCATGGACTATGTTGAGTGGGAATTCCAAAGAACTGGTGGTGGATGGTCAATCCAAATTGTTTAAAAACTAAGATGATTTATGTTTGTTAGAAGCAGTCTCATTCAGCATATGTTTTTATCACTTCAACTGGATCTATATTCCTATCTTTTAACTTAGATCAGGTGATCTATAATCATAATTGACCATCTATTACACATTCATACATTCTAAATTTTCCACCCTATAATATTTTTTTTGAACTCTTAATAAATTACACATGTAATGTTATCCCATCCCAACGAAGATGACCCAATACATACAATTATTCTACTGCATAGAATAGAGAGAGTGTTTATTCCACCACTACAAATGATACATGTATTATATAAGTAAATGATAAAACACATTCTCTATTCCATTACAAATAATTTTAAGTGGAATTATAATGGTAATTAGTAAATGAAAAACATTCATTTTTCATAGGATATATTATAATGAAAAAGTATATAATCATACACATTTTACTGTTTTATGATAATAAATGGTTCTTATAAACACAATAGCATCCCTCATGAACATGAAAATTGTTTATAACATGATATAAATATGAGAACATAAAAATCATATAATATTCTAAATATTGGGATGTGAAAATAATCATGGATGACTAATATATTAGTTTATGGCCTTAAAATAGTGTGTGAAAAGTAGTTTGGACTAGTCAGTTTTGAGAAGAGTGTTTTTGGAACCCTATTTCATTGTTTGCAAGGTGGGGTGGGGAATCTAGGTTCTTTCCAAATTTATTTTTTCATTACTTTAAATATTTAACCCTCACTAGTCATCAAATATTATTCTGGTGTGAGCCAGATCATGATTAATCCATCACTTTTTTTAATTGACATTGAATTTCAAAAACAAATATCGACCTTAATGCACATAAAAACATAAGTTTTTATTTACATGTTTCACATGAACTAGGTTTTATCTAAATGGAACACACATGATGATGTTTCAATATAAAAAAATTCCCTATCAAATAATTTTTCTATTAGATATAAATATTTTATTTTTGGACACTACATTCCAAGGAACACTTCCTTTATAACTATTAGGTTTTGGATCAATGGTCACCCAAGTGAAACTCCCTTTGCTTCATTCTACACACACTACTTCAAGGAAAAAATTGGATTATACAATTGTATTTATCTTCATGATTAGTATAGAAAGCTAAATTTTTGTACTTATTTAATCCCAGGTTTTATGTGGTGTCGATCTTGATGTTTTTGTGCACTTCTTCTTCAAGTCTAAGTGATATCATCTTCTTGATGAGAAAGTAGATTAATTTAACCCCATATAATGAAAACAATAACAATATAAAACTCCATATAAAGCATAATTCTATTAATATAATTATCTTATTATGCTCTATTTTAATCACAATCAACTAGATTAATCATTGTATCTCCATAAAGAATAAAACTTTATCCTCAAACACCTCATTATGGAAATTTTATGTTGTTTTAATCTTACTTATTTATTTTAAATCTTGATTGTTGTGGTATGTTCTTCCATTTATAGGTTCCCATTGTGGTGCAGATTCATTTTATTTCTATAATGGTCATCTATGATCAAGATCTTAATTTACCTCTAAATTTTAGAAGATTTTGTAGCATTATTTTTTCATTATTTTTTCTAAGTAGTACTTTTCATCCTCGGATGGAAGGTCAGATAGAGAGAATGATCCAAATTCTAAAGGATGTATTGAATATTTTTATTCTGGACTTTATAGGTTCTTGGGTGAATCATTTCACTTTGGTTGAGTTTTAATATGATAATATCTATTGATTAACCATTGGTAAAACTCCATTTAAAGAATCATATGAGTGTTCTAACATATCTCAATTGTGTTGGAATGAGTTTAGAGAGTTAATTAATCTTAGACCAAATTTGGTGAAGAGAATGATAAAAAATGTGTAGTTGTTCTATGAGAAAATAAAATATGCTCAAGACCATCATGTGATGGACCCGGGTATAGAGTTGTTTAAGTGAGATGGGTTTGAACCAGGGAATTTTAATTCATTTCTCTTTTTATTATTTCTTGAAAAATAAACCTAATTTACCTATTATAATGAGAAAAAATCACTATTTAACTCACACATGCTATGGAAAAAAAATAGAAAAAGACACTTAATATATAAGTTTCACCACCCAAATTGATAATTTAACCCTTAGAATGATCCAGAATCTCCTAAGCCTATATGATCCACTAGAATCATCATGATGTATGCAATGAGAAGGGCATATCTTTAACTTGTATTATAACATTAACAAAAATTTCTTCACCCAAAAATATCTCACTATTTCCTTTACTACTATGCCGAGACAGTCCACACTAGGACAAAGAGAAACAAAGAAGAGAACCCAACCTCTATATTTCAAAGAAGACATGGATGTTTCATATCCTTGTTATTCCACATATACCTACCCACCAATGGGTCAAATATACATTGTATACTTACCTATGTACTCAAATAAAGTTCCACATTAAGGTAAGAGTTTGTTTCCATTTCATATTCCTAACTTCTATTCAATTATTATATGATTTATCAAACCCTTACCTTAGTGATATCAATGTTATGGAATCATTATTTTGTCCATCTATTTTGGTGGATAACAACATACAAAAAACTAAAAGGATGGGATCCTTGTTCTCATTTTCTTTTATGGATCTTTTTAATTTGCATGCTTTGGTTTTCAAGTGCGTGATTTACCATATGTATTTTTATAGGAAAACCTTATGTAACATATTTATATATTGTTTCAATTGGTGTATATGACTCTCTTTCCCTAATTATTAGTAACTATGTGTTTTAATTTTTTTTAATATTATGTAGGCACATTGTGATATACATGGATAAAAAAGGGATCACATTACTGAGGAACACACCTCAGAATGTTAAGGGTTTGAAGGAGTTTTTAGATTTTTCAATTTACAATCAATCCGTTGAAGGGAGTATAAGATTTCCTTGTCCTAAAGGTAAATTTATAAGATGGTTGAAGAGAGATGAAGTTTATAGACATTTAATACTGAAGAAATTACCTGATCAAAATTTGTGTGGGATTTGGCATGGAGAATCGAACGTTACAAAAAGGTTGAGCACTGATGTTAATCCACAGAATGAGCTTCCAACTTCATCGAAAATGGAAAATGAAATTAAAAACCTCATAAATGATTCATTCGACACTACAAGACATGACTATCAACATCAAAACATAACAGAACAACCAAATGAGGGTGCTACAAATTCCAATGTGACAAGTGCTCTTTTTGAGACTGTAACACAACCAGATCAAGATTGTAAAATGTCATTGGATCCTCCTCTTGATTATGTGGAGACAAATGTAATAGTAAATTTCATTGAGGAAAACACATTTCATGATTTAGTTGATGATGGAAAACTAGAGTTATATATTGGATGTTTGAAATATTCAAAGCTTTCTTTTTTTCTGAAGTTATACCATATCAAATGACTATGTGGAATTACAAATAATGTAATGTCCATGATATTGGAATTATTGCGTGATGCATTTCCTGAAGAAAAAATCCCCAATTCTTTTTATGATATGAAAAAATTGTTAACAGTCTTGATCTGAATTATACAAAAATACATGTGTGTTCCAATGATTGCATGATTTATTGGCGAGAGGATTCAAGTAGACAGAATTAAAAAAAATGATCATCTTCTAGATGGCAGTCAATGGGTGATGTTGGAAGTCTGAATCAACATACATTCATGAAGAATAAGAATAAATAGAACACACATGAAAAGTCTTTGCATTAATTTCCTTTAAATCCTCGATTGAAAATATTATTCATGTCATCGAAAACCTCTAAACACATTAAGTGGAATTATATAGATAATAACAATGATGGGTTAATGATACATCCATGAGATTCACAATTATGGAAGACATTTGATTCATTACATCCATATTTCAAAGTTGATCCTTGGAATGTTCGATTGGGATTAGATGTCGATGGATTCAACCCATTTGGGACTTTTAGTACTAGTTATACAATTTGACCAGTTTTTTTGATCCCTTATAATCTACCTCCGTGGATTTGTATGCAACAAAAATATTTTATAATTTTGATGATTATTCTTGGAAAACAATTTCCTATAAATGATATTGATGTATACATGCGGTATTTTATTGAATAATTAAAGGAGTTATGGAGAAACTGTGTTGATACATTGGATGTTTCTTCTAAAACAATGTTCAAAAGGCATGCTTATTTAATGTGGACAATTAGTGACTCTTCTATTTTTGGGAATTTATCTAGTTGGAACATTTACATGGGTTTGGATTGTCCTGTTTGTAACTTTGATTTTGACCCCAAAAGGCTACCTCATAGTATAAAAGGGTTCTTCTTGTGCCATCGAATATTTCTTGATGAATCACATAGATTTCAGCAGAACATATCAAAATTTAATGGTTTCATTGATCGTATACCACATTGAGATTTGTTAACTGGTTCTGAAATATTGACATTGCTTGAAAATGTTGAAACAAAATTTGGGAAGGTTCATAATTTGAATGATTGCAGTATAAGGTTTCAAAGTGCATCGTCAAGTGAAATCAGAACACAATAATGGAAGAAAAAAATTATATTTTTCAAACTTCCATATTGGGAATTTAATTTGTTGTTGTATAATCTTGATGTGATGAATATTGAGAAGAATTTTTCTGACAATTTTATTATCACATTTCTTAATGATCATGGAAAGTGGAAGGATCATATCAATGCTAATAAATACTTACAAGTAATGGACATAAAATGTGATCTCTGGCTATATGAAGATGAAAAGTATGCTCCGGAAAATTTTTCAATGAAAAATAGGGATAAAGATACATTCCTTCAATTTTTAAAGAATGTGAAGGTATCTGATGGGTATTCAAGTAACATCTCGAGGTGTTTTGAATTGAATAATCATAATTTACATGGATAGAAAATTCACGATTCACATATTTTCTTACAATAGTTACTACCATTGGCATTGCATACATTATTACCTAAAAAAATTACTGCTGTTGTACTCCAATTCTGCACATTTTTCAAACAACTATGTGAGAAATCTCTATATCCATTTCAGCTTGACAACTTCTAAGAGTGGTTTGTATTGACCCTTTGTTCAATGTAGATGATCTTTCCTCTGTCATTTTTTACTACCATGATGTATTTAACTGTGCATTTGGTTGAGGAAGCTAAATTAGGAGGCCCCGTTCATTATCGATGGATGTATCCAATTGAGAGGTACTTTATTTATATGTTTTTAAGTTAAGTAAAAAAATTTGTCACTTAATTAAATTCATAATTATGTTTATTTTATTTCACATATATCTTAGGCACTAGAAATCATACGTGAGAAATAATGCTCAACTAGAATGCTCTATTGCTGAAATCTATTTGGCTGAGGTGTGTCTTAACTTTTGTTCTAGATACTTGGATGATATTGAGTCAATATTTAATCGAGTTGTACGTGTTGACGACACATCTACTCAATCTCAAATACATCAAAAATTAAAAATATTTCCTACTATTGGCCGATCAGTTGGGAGGACCTTAAATGTGACACTGAAAGAATTGGAATTATTACAGGCACATAGATATGTGATGATAAATAGTGAAATTTAAAATCCATTAATTGAAGATTTTAGGATACAAACAAAGAGATGAATGATATGTTGAACACTAAATGAGAAAGATATAGCGAAAGAAGTTAATAAAGAGCTTTTAGAATGGTTTTCACGACGTGTAAGTTCATAAATATTGCAATTAATATGAATAATAGTTTCACAGATATATTTTGAAAATATAATAAAGTATATATATTTTTTTAGATCACGAATACTGATACCTGATCAGAGTTGTTAGAAGATTTGATGTTTCTTGCTCAAGGTCCTCTAAAACAAGTTAGAAAGTTCTACGCTTACAACGTGAATGGCTTTAGATTTCGTACAGTAGATCGAGAAAGGGGTTTGAAAACACAGAATAGTGTTATATTTACATTTTCTAAAGTGGGATACAATAGAATTCTAACTGATATTATTGAATTAAACTACCATGGGAATTTTTTAGTTGTTTTACTCAAATGAAATTGGGTCACTAATATTAGAGGTGTTAAAATATAATCCTTTCAATTTACTTCTGTGAACTTCTCTCACTTGATGGATATTGGTGATCATGAACTGCATGATCCATATATCTTATCATCGCAAGAAAAAAAGTTATATTATTTCAATGATGTTGTGGATGAAGGGTGGAGTGTAGTTACTCATGTAATACATAGAGATTTGTATGATAAGGGTGATGAAGTGGATGATTTGACCTCTAAAATTGAATCTCATCAACAAAAAAAACATTATTTGTCCATCATGATATTGAAAATATTATTCTAGGAAGGATGAATGAAGTGGATGAATTAATGGAATAGGAAACCAAAATGATTGAAGGGGAAAATGATTTTATGTACATTTATTTATTCATTCAGCAACCACTTATTTCATTTGTGCAATCATTCATTGTCATTGTTATGTATATTTTATTTTTTAATACTGGGCATCTATTATCATTTTTACATTTTTTTCTGCATATTCTTTTTTTTTGAAATATATGTTCTGAACTTCATTTTATTTGATTAAATGACAGGAATTACAAGGAGGAAGTGATACACTGTTTCATCCACTACTGCGACAGATGACGATCCATCTGTCTCCCTCCCTACATCATCTGAGCCACAAGCTTCCTGCCCCCTACAACATCCCCCTTGCACCATCTCTCACACCCTCTATGAGAATACCTTTATAAGATAAGTCATTGAATCCCCCATTAGCAGCCTCAGAAGTGGGGCTGCAGTGCTCCACTTCTAGTTCATCACAGGCATACTAGAGGGTCACTATTTTAGGTACAAATTTTAAAATAAATAAATTTATTTCACTTTTTTATACTAATTTTTTGTTCATTAAAGATGAAAAAATGAAAATATAGAGAAAAATATAAAAAGGGTGTGTAATATGAATGGATAGAAGATAGTTGCCTCATTCGATTCATATGGTGTCCCTATGGATGATGCAATAGGATTACTTGGCCAAATTTTAGGCCAGCTGGCAGCAGAGCCCATTTCCCTCCTATTTCTTATGATGATTAGAGACATATGCCTCCAAGATGGAAAAATGATGTTTTTGATTCCCAAATAAAGGTAATTTTAATATATTATGGGGTAATTAATTTTCATGTTATTAATATGTTCAAAATGAATTTCTGTATACAGGTGTTTTTCCACTTTACAGTTGCTGATGTGATAGCATGAAAGTGGACGTTGAAAAATCTTAGTAAGAAATGGAATGAATTCAAATAGAGATTGTGGATCGATGTTAATGATACTTCATTGACCGTCCAAGAAATGTTTTGAGAAGCTACCTAATGGGGTACCCAAAAGACAGTGGAATGGTTTTGTTGACAGACAACATGATGAGAATAAGATGGTCTTTAAATATATATTTTTATATTAACCGCATTTTACATTTATACATGTATATAAAGAGGATATGACATTGAATACATTTCTATTAAATTTTATTTTATTTATTTCAGGATATCTCAAGAAATAATGCCTCAAACAAGGCTAAGCAAGTCATCCCCCACACTGTGGGGTCAAAAAAATTTCTAGAAGCCGATCGACTCTGGTAATATATTAATTAGATTAAATATTTATAATATAATATAAATATATTAAACTATTGATTTATCACTATTTAATGCAGTGAAAAAGTTTAGGGAATGAAGTATCCCGAACTGAAGTGTGGTTGGATGTTCACAAAATATTTAATGGAAGTTTTGTTAATGATCCTGCCAATGAAGTTGGACTATGAACTCTTTTTTCATTATAATAACTTACTATTAGTTTTAACTATGTTAATATATATTGATATTTGATTTATAGGTAAAAATTAAAGAAATATGGGATACCAATCCTGGGTAGTCCTACTAACTCTCCTAGGATGACCTGGTTTCTAAAGTCCTTGGGAAGGAGCATCCTGGTTGAGTGCATGGGATGGGTTTGGGACCCGTACCATCTAAGGTCTTTGGAAGGCCATCAGAGATTCTAGCTGTATCTACATCTGGTTGTAGTCATTCCATAACCGGAGATGCTCAAAGAGATATTATTTCCCTATGAAACACAGTTCAAGACCAGGGGGCTCGATATCCCACAAGTGGTATTGCATCAACTGGTGGTGAGAAAGTAAATCAAAAAAATAAAAATCATTTATTTTGAAAACATTTGTGAGTTTTAATTTTAAATAAAAATATACAACACTATTTAATTTTCAATATAATGTTCTCACAGGTGGTAGCAGGAAGTGGAGATGGAGGTGGAGAGGGTGACGATATCTGTTCATCATCGAACAATGATTAGTAGTATTTTTTATATGTGGAAAAATATTGACATTCGGTTTGTATATGTATCAGGTGTGGCACATAGTTTCCTAAAAACATTTTCAGGACCTATCATTTTCTTGATTTTTAGTGTTTCCTTTTATGTATTTTATTGATTTAGGATGTTTCATTTTATGTCTTGATTTCTCGAGTGTGGTATGCACCATATATATGGACTCTTTATTTTGATGATTCATTTTTTATGATTCATTTTTCTTAAATTCATTTTTTTATTCTAATAACTTATCCTACATTTTCTAGCCCAATGAAATTACCACTACATTTCCATTTCTAATAATTACTTCTTAGTTATGCTCTTGTATCAATCCATATGGATGATAATGTTTTTCTCGCTAACATGTTTAATATATATCACCCTTTAGTGCGGCATAATCCTAGTCTCCAAAATATCAAAAAAATAGTTGGAATCCATAGATACTGATACGAGATTAGGGGAAATTTTGATAAACTATCTAAAATGCGGTTTTCCAACCATTTCCTAAGTTGCCTCCAAGAACAGTCAGGAAGTGTGGATGAACGTTTCCATTATCTCCGTGATCATGACATGCTAATGGTAAACTCCTGGTAGATTCTGTAGAACCCCCTGTCCTTGAAAAATGTTAAATAGACTACATGATCAGTAACTTACCATTCATAACATCAACTTCCCTATCACAAATAATTTATTATAACCAACCATATTCTTTGATATAATATATAAACCCCATTCAAGAGACACTCTTACCTTTGAAGTAATGTTCCTGATCACTTATATTATATTCCACACATCAAAATAACTAGGATACATAATGGTAGTTACAATATATTAGGAGTCAAATTCCATTCCTTTTAAGGAAACAACACTAAAGGCACATTTTCCAAAGAAATCACATGAGTTAAACAAATATGATACTTAAACCTGATCCATCACTCTTAAAAAATTAGGAACCCTTATCCATGGGAGAGATGATTTTATCATTTTTCAATCTGTAGTGTCAAGTATAATAATTCCACATGGAATTACCCTAGAGAGAGATGCTTTTACCTAATTCCTATGTTATGTTTCTTTATAATAATTCCACACGAAACACAAACATAACTTAATCCCAAGAAAATATTACCACATCATTATTCCCATGATAAAGGGTCTACCACCAACATACTACAACTGACATCTTTTGAGTAACTAAGGATTAAATAAATAACCACCCATTCATGTTCCTAATGGACTATAGGAGGGTTTAAATTTATCAACACATAGATGAAATAGAAATCTAAATAGTTACTATATATATAGTTTATATATATTTCATCCACATATATTTTCAAGGTATATGAAGATTTTTGTATCCATATACTTGTAATAATACTAATGAATAGACCATGGCATAACTCAAACTTCCCTAACCAGTCTAACGAGCCTATGTATTCATGTAATTGGGTACATTCCCTATATCAAAATAGAGTGAGAGACACCATGAAACAACACATGGGATGTTGAGTGTGCCATTAGGTCCAAATTCTAGTCATGCAATGTGGTGAGTAAATCAAAATACTTATATAGTAACATTTTTGTGATACACCATGCTCAACACCTGATGTAAGGAATTGTGATATCTCCTTGCTCAAAAATCTCATACCATCATACCACAACCTCTATGAAGGAATATATAAAATATAACTAGCAAGGGGAATTACCTCAAATACATATCTTCTATCTACAACATATACATAATAAAGGAATGATCAATATTTTTATAATAGATAAGGAATAACCTCTTATTCATGTCTTTATCCTTGTTCAATTCCCATTTAAAATATTACAGATCGTATGAAGCATTTTATAAATCATAAATCTAGAGCATGACATTACAATTACTTTGTGTCATTCCATTTAAAACTAATTGATTTATTTTAAGAAAATAAACCCATCATTAATTATCCATTTCACATTATCAGTTACATTTAACTCATTCAATTCATTAAAACATGGAAAACCGATATATAATATCAATGGAGTCTCTTAGATGGTGACATGTTAATCTATGAAATTTTCCACATTAGAAATTCCAACTATAATTGATCCAAACACCTAAGGGATGCCTTGGATTCTATCAAATAATCATATATAAAGGGATATTACATTCTTGAACAATTTTAGAAGATATGTGCGAGTACCAACATTTGAAAAAAAATCATCTTGTCCCATTTCACCTAGATCACCCGATGGGTGACCATATAAGTTGCAGAAAATATGTGAACATACAATCAAGGATCAACTAGTACATATGAGTCTATAGTGGTCAATTTTAACTACATAAATTCACCACTACATTTTATTGGATACTATGATTATGCCATTTGATATGTTTATTTTCATTTTTTTACTCATTAAATGATGCATTTGGTAGTACTAAGTTAAGCATCTCTTTTCATGTTGACTGTAGTATGAATTATATTGGTTTTTTAGTATTCATGGAATGGTTTTTTTATCGATCACTAGTATAGGGGCTCCAAAAATTAGTTCTTTTTTTCTAAATCTGCTCTTTACCGATGGTTTTAACTGCCACTGATTGTAAGAGGTATATTTAGTGGCGGTTTTAATCGCCACTACAATCTTAAATTTAGTGGTCGTTTTAACCGCCGCTATAGTGGCCCATCTCCCAGGAATTTTTGTGGTAGTTATATTGTTTGTTGAGGGGGTGTGTCCCAGTAGGGCATTACCTTTTTATCAGTAGTTTTAACTCCACTAAAAAATGTAATCCCCTGCCTGAAAAAACCAATGCGAAAAACAATATAACTGCTGTGAAAATGCACTGACTACGAAGGTTCCCATAAACCATCGCTAAACTGATTTAACAGCCATAAATAGTTTCCTGACATACAATTTATCTGCAGTTTTCGGAAACCGCCGCAGACGCATATGGCGGCGGTTTAAACCGTCGCCATAACCCAAAAAAAGCAATGATATTGAAATTTTCCTGTAGTGCATCATGTCGGGTCCTTTTTCTTGTGTTCCAGATACACTAAGATCTGGTAGTTAACATGACACCTTTCACCATATTCTCAGGTCCTGCACCACCCACTCCATGAAACCACCTATCCATAAAATATTCACATGTGAGATATTGTGTGGAGAATCCAGTAAAAACACCAAAGAATAATATGGTTTGATCACAAACACTTTCAAAAAATAAATGGTCTGGGCTCTCTTCTTAAATAATCATATATCATTGGCACCTAGAGGCATGAAGAATTCCTGATATTTTCGTATTATCATAATTAGTCACCATATGGTTCCTAATTCTCCATACTATAAAATTAAGATGTGTAGGAATCTTCTTACACCAAAAAATATTTTTCCAACTATCCACATGAACCTGGGTGAAAGTTTCCCTTCATAAGTTCTCCAAAGAGAAGCTTCCAAATAACGAAGCCATGAAAACACATTATTCAGGTTCAAAGTTCATGTCAATAAGGTCAAAAAAAATTATTTATCCTTATCCAAGATATCCTTGATGAACCGATGGTGCAAGATGGCCTCCCTAAAAGAAATTCCTAAAGCTAGAAAACCTGGGAAGCCTATATTTCATCCTACCCAATTTTGATTCCAATAAAGAATATCACATGTCCCCATAATCCACAGAGAGATGGTTACAGGGTTTCTGTGAGAGGACAAATCATATACGGCATAGGAGATTCATTCCTATTCCTTTCCACTATGTCACCCCTAAGTTGATAATCCATGTTATTTACCCATAGTGTTTCCTCATATAAATACCCCCACACCAGTTTAGTATGCATATAGTGAACAGTCTCTGAGATATTCCACACATTGATTCCCCCTTCCTGAATAGGTCTTTCCCTCCTTGACTAGGAAACCAAATGTTGTTTTTCTTCCAAAAGTGTATCCCTAGTGAATCTAGTAAATATATTTTAAATGATTTTAATAACACCCTTCAAAGTATTAATTTATATAAGTGCATGGATGGGAATGGTTGTAAGGATTCTATTAATCAATGAAATCATGCCACCAAAAGATAAGTAGTGTTGTTTACAATTCAAAACCCGACCCATGATCCTGCTCAGAAGATAGTCAAAATGGATAATATGAAACCTTCTCAAGGATATTGGAGCCTTTAGATACTCCATCATAATGTTTCTTCTCTGCATATCCAAGATGTTACAGAGGAAGGTAGTCAGTCTATCTGGACATCTGTTTGAGATATATAGGCTACTCTTTACCCTGTTGACGATCTATCCACTCCAATGAAAATACTCATAAAGAATCATGTCAAGGAATCCAATCAATATCTTACTAACATTCATGAAAATGATTGTATCATTTTCAAACATGATGTGGGTGATGCACATGGGGTTTAGTTTTCTCTAGTAAGGAATGATATCTCCACATAACATGATTCTATTAATGATTTGACTAAGAACATCCTAGGTAAGAATAAAAATTCTCAGGGAAAAAGGACCTCCTTATCTCAGCCTGTGAGATTATTTGAAGAAGCCATGATTCCTTCCCATAAAATAAACAGCCATCCATGAGGAGATAAAGTACCTGAGAATAAAATCATAGACCCAAGGAAAGAAACCAATACATGTTAACACCTTTTTAATGAAGCTCCATTAGATCTGATCATATTCTTTTTTCATATCAAGTTTAATTTCCATATTTGAAAAGTGTTCCTTAATATTGATATCTCTAACCACCTATTGTTTTATTTCTATTTCCCCTTCGATTGATCGACCCTTTACAAAATAATGTTTCTCCTCAGAGACCCATTTAGAGAGATGGGTAAATAACCTTCTATTGATAATGGTGGTCATAATTTTATATGGAATGTTTCACATGCTCACCGACCAATAATAATGAAAAGAGGAGGGATAATTGATTTTTTTATAAGAACTAAATAAGTATCATAGGAAACATGAGTAAGTCCCCCACCGATAAATAATTCTTTAATGGATTTGATCATGTCACCATTAACCACACTCCAAGTCTCCCAATAGAAATAGCCTGTAAAATGACAACCTAATCCTCCACACAAAATACATCATCTCCATGTCACAATTGTTCCAAAAAAGGAAAAGTCCCTATAAGTATCCACACCGTAGTCAGCTCATCCATGACACTTTCAGCCTCTCCATACAATTGACCATCTCATTCATGGCCTACATCCCTATAAAACTCTATATTTTTTTTCAAAAACTCCATATATGATTAGGAATAACACCCAATCAAATAGTTATCAAAGATAGGGGATAAAAATTATCTGAAATCTAGTAAAAGGATGTTACAATCTCCCCAACATAAATAATTTATATCTCTATAAATCCTATCATGATAAAATCATGATCAATAGATGAGTCCAATACTCTATCATCCATTCCTCACACTCGAAAGTATCATAAAAATATAAACCATGACTCAATAATACCTAAATAATGGTATAGTATTTAATTGAAAAAATCATTATTTTACAATCAGCAATGGGAACTGGAAACATAGTCATGGATAAATTAGGATCAACAATAAGGTCCTCTATGTTCAAAACTTGATATGGTTTAGAGAGATAATTTTGGAACTATGACTCCTAAAATATGTTATAAATCGTTTTCAGCTAGTTTGGAAAATCTAAATGATAATTCTCCATTTGAATCTACCAAATAACATTAAATGATCTCTCATATATCGGTGATAACATCCCCTTTTTTCCAATACATCAGTAACCAAACCAAGGTGAAACTCTAAGTAAAACATGGTAACCAACTGATAACATCAAAGGACATTGAAAATATCTGCAGAGGATTTATATGAGCTTTGCACCATTACCATTATATATAAAATAAACTAAATCTTTGTCCTCATCTCTTAGAAAAAACTAGGTCCAACTAGGGAATCCTCACTAATCATTAACCAATATAATGGAAATTTACATGGTGTCCATTCAAGGCATCAAAGTTTTCTATTTTAATGGACAGGTGATAAATATTTTCATAGAAAAACTAAACCACTACTAAGTGCTTATTTAAAGCTCCACCTAAGTTGAGAACATAGTCACAAATAATGTATTCCAAAATATTTATAGCTCATTTTTTTGGTCATCCATCTATAGATGATATGTCATACTCACACTAACTTGAGATCCCATTTTCTCCTTGAGGCCTCACTAAAAATGAGAAGTGGAATGTGTATCACTATCAGAAACTATAATAGATTGAGTTATGTTCGATATAATGATCTCCTATATATATATTCCTACCAAGTCATTAACTTTTTTGTATCATGAATGGTGATAAAATGTGATGATTTATTCAGTCGATCGTTCACTACCCATATCACATTATTACCTCAAGGTGTATGTAGAAACCAAACCATGAAATCCTTAAAAATATCTTCTTACATCCTAGTTATCACAGGTTGGTGTTGAATAAAACTTCAAGGTCTCTAGTCCTTATCATTAACCTATTGGTAGGTATAAAAATGTGAAAAAATCATTGATATCTTCTCTCATAACTGGAACCCAAAATCATCGTTATATGTCATAGAACATCTTTATGGTGCCAAGGTTCACCACCTACTAGCTATTATAGAAATTACCCATCATATCCTTTCTCATATAAAAATATATGAATCATTATTTCTTGAAGAATAGGATAACCTCATCAGATAAAAATCACTCATCGATAGTCACCCCACCAAAAAGAGTCCTTAATTCCATAAAAATCATCAAAAAGAATCTTCTCTTAAAGAATAAAATTGAGAAAATAAGAGTACAACCAAATTCTGGTCAAAACAATTTCAGTATTATCCTCTATAGCTCCCAAATGAATACATGAAAAAAGATTGATTAGCTGAAGACTCATTCTTAGTATGGGTCAGAATGTTTCAACTCATGCCATTAGTAGTTAAATTTTACTAACTAGAGTTTAGTTAATGACCAAATAAAAATATTATAGGTTCTCCACCCATCACCTGTGAAAACTTATCATATATGTTTTAGATAATATGTAACATGTGATTTTTTTTGTTGGAATAAATGGTAACAATTTCTCCAAAATGGTAATTCCTCTAACTCTTTAGAGTATACATCAAGGCTGTGAGTTTGAGATCAAGAGTAGGATAGTTTTTCTCAAGTATTTTAAGATGTATTAAACCATATTCCACTACAAGATCACATTGTATGAGAATTCATTCCAAACCCAAACTTGATATGTCAAGAAATACCATATATCCCTACATATCCTCCTAATGAGTCTGCATTGTTGGATAATACAAAATAAATTTCAACTCCAAAAAAATAATTCAGAAACTTTGAATCCCATAATGACATTACCACATTCTATGTGAGAGATATAATTGTAGAATACATCATTGATAAATCCTTTAAAACTCACCAGTAATACCCTGATGAACCTAAGAATCTTTGAATCTCAAAAAAGAGGTGTGGTTATTGACATGTCATGATAGCCTTCACCTTCCCATGATCAATGGGAATACCATGTAACAAGACAATATCTTATAATAAAATCACATCATGAATCCAAAAACATCATTTCAATAGCTTTCCATAAAGCCAGTGATCTCTCAAAATTTCTAGAAATGATCTCAGGAGACACTCATGGTCATCCTCAATTTTATAGTAAACTAGGAAATTATCCACAAGTGCTACAACAAACAAGTTGAGGTACTCATAGAAAATATTATTCATTGGTGTAATAAAAACTATAGGATCATTGGTTAGACCAAAATTTTGAAAAAGATGGTCATAATGGATATAATTACTTGAAAAGGTGATCATTGGGATGTCAAGTTAATTTACTCTAAATTGGTGATAACATGAATAAATATTAACCTTTAATAACTACATTAACACTTTTTATTGGTCAAACATATCATCAATTTGTGGTGATGGATACTAGTTCTTTTCTATAAATTGATTGAGTTTTTAGTAATATATGTAAATTTTAAGTGATACATATTATTTCATTGAAAAAAGAATAGACACTTCCCAAGGCGACACACTTGAGTGAAAGAATCCTTCATCCAAAAAAATCATTCAATTGAGTTTTTAACTCTTATTTCAGTTGCTGGTATGTGGTGAGAAGAAATAAAGATAGACTAGGTACCCAGTACCATTTTTATAGAAAACTTTACCTCCCTTACTGTTGGAATGTTATAAAATTTAGGTGGAAACACATTGGGAAACATGATGACCACTATTTGAAGATCACCGCCTAAGGATTCTTTCCCTAGATCATACACAAACATCAATATCACACAGAACAACTTTGAAAGTGGTGATCTAGCTTGACTTGGCCCCAATTCGCATTCTCCATGGAAAACATAGAACAACCCATTAGGGGGAATTAAAGGATACCTGCTAAGATAACAATCAATATAGACATTATGAAAAATAGCCAATCCATCCTACGAAGAAATTTAAATGATTCATGTCAAGGACCAAAAAATACCTAAATAATCTCAATCTTCAATAAATATTAGACACAATAGGGTCATTGGGGACCCTTCCCTCTATTAATTCAAAGGGGATTAGAAATATCAATCATATAATAAATAACCACCATAAAAAGGTTTATAAAATTCAAAACATTGGTTAATAATCCTGAATGAGATTCACCAGTATCAAATAAATTTTTGACTAAAGATGAATTTATAGTGATGGTACCTCTCACTATGTTGGAACCACATTTTCATCCACTAGAGACTCTCCTACAACATGAAGAAGTGTTGTTTTGGGTGCCTATGGATAGAACCCCTTAGTCATTCAAATATAGGATTTCAATGTAGTACCTTTATGTGTTGATGAGCCTATACGAATTCAGTAGGCAGAAAATTCATGAATTAACCTATAAAGGTGTACTGAATGACTTCATTCACCATATATCATTGTCACCTTAGTATAAACTAGCTTCAAATTCATGTCATTTCCATATAGAAATCAATTTAAAGGGACTATTTTAGACACTAAAAAGGGTCTCGATGATGCCTTCTTTCATGATATACCATGGGATTCATCATACGTCCTCTTTACTTTAAAGGGACTAGTAGAAATGCCACTGGGAGTAATAGGAACTCCCATAAACCTTGACATACTAGATAGGATAGGTTCAACCATCAAGGCTCAATATATAATGTTTGTATAAGAAGTGTTCTTCATCATGAGAACATAATATCAAATATCATATTGAATATTAATTTCAGATATTTAGGCCTTCACCTTATCATTAACCCCTACCTTAATATATAATTGAACATGTTCAGCAAAGTTGTTTTCATACTAATTTTTAGTCATATCACCTTATTGGAGGCTTAGTAACTATATATAATTTTCCAAAACCATCGATTCTAGATAAAACTATTCTATAAAAGGAAATTTTATGTCTTTCCACTATGATACTTCATAACTCTTATTCATAACCATTGAATCCATCCACCACTTACTAGGACCATAAATCTTAATCGTATCACATTTCAATTTTATAGAGTTCATAGTTTCCATTAACTCAAAAATAAACTCAATATTATTCAACCAATACTATACCTATTGATATTTATTCAGGCCTTGGAAAGATTTTTTTTTCTATAGAAGGAAACCCTGAGCACTATCTCATATTTCCTCCCTTTAAGGTTCCACCACTAGATCCTAAACCATGGGTTCGAGTACCTATCCTAGATATTGGATAGCACATACCAATATCTCAATAACTTTTTGATAAACTAGAGGGTTTTATTTTCATGGTTAATTAGAAGATCCCTCTTGTGTTCTATTAAAAAGTATTCTTAGGGGAATAACACTATAAAAAATCAATAAGAAACATGAAAATTGCATCTATGATACTTAGTTCATGAATTCAATCAATAGATACTTGAAATTCAAGACCATCATATAGAATTAAACTTCACAAGATTTTTAAAATAATCAAATCAAATTGGAAAACTATTAAAATAAGATCAATTTTTCCCTTTAATGATTCTTTTCCCAACCACTCATGGTGACTTGAGGATTTCCATGATGAGTGTTGACTATTTAGTCACACATAAATACCCCCAATCTATCAAAAATCATATCTTCTATCTACCTGGAAAACCAAAATAACACATCGATATCATGGAAAGGTGTTCAAACTTTCTCTAAAACCATTTTTTCAAAAACCCTTCAGAATTTCATGGTACACTAATACACGAGTCATCACTAAAATGGATCAGAAGGTATTCACAATCCCTATGAACTGGCGACTAGTTCTTGAAATCATTTCAATGGTAAACGGGGTGGTTTCCCATAATAATAGACAATAGAATATATAACAATGGAAGATAATGAAAATAATAGTAAGTATTCCAAACACTTCTCAAGGATTGAAGTTCAATAATCAAATAGATATCACAAAGTAATACATTATCCAAAGGTGACACAACATACATCAAGAAAAATGGCCTAAATCTCCACAAAATGAGTGTATCATAGCTCCACTAGTAACCATCATTACTTACTATTCAATGAAACAATTACACCACCACCTCCAAGTGGTTATTTCACTTTTCCTGAACCTAACATAAGATCATATTTAAATTCAAAAAGTTAATGTTATGGTGTAATAAAAAAATAAAAGTAAGACTACATGAAATGTTCCATTAGTATTTCCAATACAAATAAACCATTTATGCTTCAATTTTAATGAAGATAATTCATGGAAAATCACTTCCCATTTTCAGTATAGAATGTATTTCCAAATAGGTAGATGAAAATTATATCAAAATAGGATTATAATAACATTCTCATAATTCAACGGACTGAATAAAAAAGTTATATATTCATTAGAATGAAATAATCAAATAAAAAAATAACCCTAGTATTATACACTGAGGTTAGTATGGTTTTATATATGGGACCCTCATACTAGTCATTCAATCATCATGGATATAGGTGTGCACACATCCATAAGGATAATACCATCATGATAGATTAAATCCACACCCCATTAGTGAATACCATGAAGAAAGGGTTTTATTTATACTTGTCATAATCAACTCACTTTAAGTTATTCAAATTCCTATAATGTATTTCCCTAGTCAACCACTAACTACTTAGACTCACATGTTCTTCAATCAATCATTGAATCAATCAATCAATAAAGGGTAATCATTTCAATTAAAATCATCATTCATAGTTTCAATGTCCAATTTAAAGTCTCAACATTCCATTTCTATTTCAAAACAAAATCACAATTCATCATGTTTATGCCTTTATGGATCAACTTTCATCGGGATCCATTTTTCTCAAGGTTCATCATCAAATAATTTCATCAAATCGAATTCAATTCGAGATATATATTTTTCTCAAAAAACCCAAAATTTTATAATACTTTGAAAATGGGTTTTATTTCAGAAATCCATGCCTTTTGAAATCAAACATCAAATATTCCCAAATCTAAAAAATCAATTAAAATTTAATTTCAAATCAATGAAGAAATCAAGGATTAAAATATTGAAAATCATTATGGAACAACATACCATTAATCACAAGATCATGTAACCAATCAATTGAAATGGTAAATACTAATGTAGAGTCAAAGGAATGGTAGATCAAATAGATATCCATAGAAACAAAAACCATCAAAACAATGATCCAATCCATTAGAAACATGAGGATCATCACTCTCATGGAATGAGATAAGAGAATAAATTGGGATTCTGGAATATGGATATTTCCCTTACCAGGGAGAGTACAATAGAATCCATTAGCACTTCGATCTAAGAGTAAAGGGGATGGAGAATACAAAATACTCTCAAATGAGACTCAAAAAGTTGAAGGGTCTTATTTGGTTCTACATTAATGTGTTTTGGATAAAGAATGGGGGTTTGGGATTTTAAACCCTAGAAAACAAAAGTACAAGGCACAACCCTGAACAACATAGAACATAACTATTGAAAAAGGAGCAAGCCATGATGTAGTGGAAGAGACAATGTTGTAGTGGGGCTAGTCAAAATGCATCTAGAAAAAAAGAGATCCATAATATAAATCTATAAAAACTAGGAAGTGACCACAGAGTATGAGAAAACACTACACTATAGAACACATACCATCTTGAAAAGGTCATGACATAGTCATCCATCCATTCCACATCCATTACAAGAATGGAAGAGCCGCTAAAATATACAAATTAAACCTCTATATCACATCAATCCTCTACATTCCATAGTTGTTCCTAGGAAGGTAGAAACACTACTGGAAATCGGATCTTTCCCAACACTTCTATACCAACGGTTTGTAAAAACTGTTGGTATAGGCACCCTTTCCCAACGGTTTTGGAGAACCGTTGGGAAAGGGGTGGGTCTTTCCCAACGGTTCTCCCAAACCGTTGGGAAAGGGAGCTCAAAACACCCCTTTTCCATCGGTTTTGGAGAACCGTTGGGAAAGGGGTGGGTCTTTCCCAACGGTTCCCCCAAACTGTTGGGAAAGGGAGCTCAAAACACCCCTTTCCCAACAGTTTTGGAGAACCGTTGGGAAAGGGGTGGGTATTTCTTAACGGTTCTCCCAAACCGTTGGGAAAGGGAGATCAAAACACCCCTTTCCCAACGGTTTTGGAGAACCGTTGGGAAAGACCCAACCCTTTCCCAATGGTTCTCCAAAACCGTTGGGAAAGGGTGTCCCAAAATCCAGCATACACCCCGAAAAAAATAGGCACCTATCCCAACGGTTTTGCGAACCGTTGGGATAGGTTCGTCGATTTTTTTCCAGGTCTACTACCCGAGAACATTATATAAATCTAAATTTTAAATAATTATTATAATACATATATATATTTATGAAATTATGTTCAAAAAAGTCATATTAGGTTAGTGGTTATGTCATTCTATTATAAACGAAGGGTTCAGGG
The DNA here is from genome assembly GCA_963277665.1 of Viscum album. Lineage (NCBI taxonomy): Eukaryota > Viridiplantae > Streptophyta > Magnoliopsida > Santalales > Viscaceae > Viscum > Viscum album. The sequence goes on along the minus strand of OY728151.1, from coordinate 1,440,716,791 downwards.
ATCAAATCACACCGAATGTATTTTTTTTGAAATACATATACCAACGGTTTTATAACCGTTGGAATAGATTTTCATATTACCTATGCCAACGGTTTTCAAAACTGTTGGGATAGGTCTATACCAACGGTTTTCCCAAAACCGTTGGTATAGACCTATCCCAACGGCTTACTTCGCCACGGTTCTCCAAACCGTTGGTATAGGTTAGTTTTCCAGTAGTGAAACACCTAATCATTACAAACCATATCAAACTCATCCATACTACAATTAGCCGCTCCACACCTCATCCATACTCTTGTATGTCATATATCCATCTAAAACTCTTTATTTCCTCTAAAAACTCTAGAAATGGAAGGAAAAAATAATCAAGGAAAAAGGAGATCAAAGATAAGTGGTAAAATATCATAAAATAAGTTAATGGGATGAAATAGAATATGAATTATTTTTTTTGAACTATGAAAGTATGTGTTGGATATTATAAAAATTTAATATTTAAAGTAATGAATTTTAGAGATAATTTCAGGAAACTAGATTCAGAAAATAATTATTCAATTGAAACTTATTACCTATATATACATGATTAGTAAAGAGGATTTGGTAAATTAATATATAAAAAATATATAGAAATTAAGTTATCTTTATCCATGGTAGGGTGTACAGACTAATTCATTCTATAATATAAATAGAAAGCATGTGGACCTACAAGGGAATAAATTAGAGAATCTATATGGGTTTATTTGTTAATAAGACCATGAGAGTTCTTCTAGTCATGAAATTAGGGGAACCTAAAATCTATGTATGAAAATACTTGTCACATATGTTTTAACTATGGGATTTAATTATATTTTAATAACTCCTGTAACCCATTTTTATAGGTATGTAGAATTGGTTTGACAATCCAAGTTAAAGGGTCAAATATATAGAGTATTGCACTGGGATTGGATGAGTTTGGGACACAAGGTGGAGTGGGTATATTTCAAAATAATGAGATGTAAGAACCTCATAATATACAAGGAAAATTATTTTCTATTAGGCATTCATAACATGAGGATAAAGTCAGTGTAGATCCATATACAATGTATTTTATAATCTTAATACATTCCCCAATTATTTTTATATTATTTAATACTATATAATTGAATTTAATTATATTTATTCATTTGGTTAATATTTTATGCTACCATGGGTGTTTAATGCCTTATTCTATGAGGATTGACACTCCAATTAGTGATAGAATTTTTCCATCTTTTTAGATCATAATTGGTAATATAGAAATGAGTTGGGGCTTTCCTGTTCTTGAGATTTAAATATATGATATGATCATTAGGATTTATTTTTTATTATTATTTAAGGATTAAATAAATTATTATGGTTGAAATTTTCCTTTTATTTCACTAGAAATAACTATCCAAACTATCAGAATATCCCTCCTTGGAGGGATGTCGTGTTTTTTTAAGTTAGGCCTATAAAAAGACCTATATGGTTTCAATATTATCATATATAACCAACAGAGTTATCAGATATAATGTGAATTTATGTAATCATAAGAAGAATGGATTTATTAAATAGAGTGTATCCATTTGGTAGGAACATGTTATTATTCGGGATGAAATCTGAGGGAAGCCAAGGATTGTGTATAAACTATCATAAGTTGAACCATGTCACTTTGAATAATAAATGTCCCTCACCTCAGATTGATTAATTTTTGACTAGGTGAATAGGGGTCATTGGTTTTCCAAGATCCACCTTTGGTCTGGATATTATCTATTAAGGGTTAAGGTAGATGATATTCTAAAAAACATTTATCTTGTGGATACAATTATTATGTGTATTATGTCATTCCTTTTACAGATATTGTTTCACAAACAGTCTTCATTGACTTAATGTATATAATATTACACAAATAAAGAGACTAATTTTTTGTGGTATTTATAGATGATATATGTATTTATAGAATGACCAAAGAAGACCATGAGAATCATATGGAGGTTATTTTATATATTATTCATTCTTATTGATGTTATGAGAAATTCTCTAAATTCCAATTATGAGTTTAGGTGGTGAAGTTCCATAATCATGTTCTTTTCACAAAAGGAATCGGTTTTGATCCTAATTTGGTTAAGGAAGTGACTTATTAAGAGATACCAAATAATGTGTTAAAAAATTACGGTTTCTCAAGCTGATCAGGTATTACATTGATTCTTTAATGTCTTATTTTTTTCCATCATGATAACATTAATTTAAAAGGAATAAATATTTTTATTGAGTAAAAAATGTTTTGGGACCTTTGAAGAATTTAAAATGAGACAAAATTAGTTTCAAATATTGATTATATAAGATCTAGGGGTTTTCTACGAGATTTATTAAAATGCACCGTGGTTGGGTTAGGAATTTTTTAGGTAAAGGAGTATAGTTATGGAAAAATTTATTAAGGTATTTAGGAACTAATGAAAAGAATTATCCCACCCAATACATTGGGCTAGCTATTTTAGTTCGTGACATGAAGAGTTTGAGTAATTACCGCTTCATGGAAAAATTCATGGTGTATACATATCACAAAATTCTAAAGTATATTTTCTCACAAAAGGATCTCCAAAATAGATATTATTGTTGGGAAGAATATCATTAGAACATTTCTTTAAAGAACATGTACACACCAAACAAAATAAATATGTTAGAAAATGATTAGAACATTAAAATTTTAATTTTTTTAGTGAAAGAATTTATATAGTTATGGTGGATGATAATATTTTACCAATACATTTTACTATTGGTGATAGAGATAACATTAGATGTTGTTCTATTTAGCATCAATATGATGTTTATGTTTTTGGAGTGGGTGAAAGTGTGGAAGTATTCTAATGGGGACTATAGCTGGATGAGGGAAACCCAAAATTATGGGGATATTTTTAAGGGATGCACAATATTAGTGGATTTAATAATATATTTCCAAGGATATACGGTGTTTCCTATGGATCTCAAGAAGTATTTTCTAGGAATATTACACAATTTTAATTTATAGGTATATCTCAATGGACTTCATGATTGGGTTTCTGAAGTTAAAAATGAAACATGATTGTGTTTAGGTTGTATTGGATCAGCTCATGAATTTATGGAATTTATTTTATATTCAAGAAATATTTCCAGTTAATGAGATTGGTAAGTTTTATATGAGATTTTTGTTAGACTTAATAGGGTTTTGAATTCTTTCATTCTGAATTGAGACCCTCAGTTTATATTTAAATTATAGATAAGACTACCAAGTGGTATGGGGGTGAGACTAAGGATAATCATTATATATCATCCATAAATGGAAACTCAAAGAGATCATATTATTTAGATTCTAGAAGATATTATATAGGCTTGTGTGATAAATTTTTTGAGGTTTTAAGAGGATTAAAACCAATTAGCGGATTTTATCAATAATTATAGTTATCATTCAATTTTTTATTTGTACCTATTTGAGACCAAGTATGGTTGAACATGTTTGTCACTTATTTGTGGGGATAATATGGGTGTAAATAATCTTGTGGGTTCAACTCAAGTTTATTATGTTCTTGGTTCATAAAATTTTTTCTATAAGAATAATATTGTAGCTAATATTTAGTTGAAATCATATATTGATCGTCAATAATGAAATTTCAGATTTCATGTTAAGGATTATATATTCATGAAAGTGACACTATGGATTAAGATATTGGGGGATTGGGATGTAGTGAATGTTTATTCCATGGTATGTGGAGACATTTGAGATCATTAATAATATTAGAGAATTTGTTTATATATTTTCCTTTATATATAATGACATAGTGATTCATAACAACTTCCAAATATCTTAAATAATGAAGTAATAATTAGATCCATATCACATCTCAAGATGGGAGGCAGTGGAGTTTAAACCCAATGTGTACTATATGGAGAATCCAATTTACGATGTGGATCATCTAGAAAATATCAATTTTTTGAGTATAATTCCTTGGGTTTGGATATTTATCCTATGGTGACCTGCCTTTTTTATAAAAGATTATTACATAATTTTTAATATTAATAACAAAGCAGTGATACATTCTAGAATTGAAAGGTTTAGTATCTAGAGAAAATTAAGTTTATTCCTCAATTTTTCATAGATAAAATTATATAACATTAAAATACTTCTACATTTTCCTCTTAAAATATTGCATGTTCTCCTTACTACATGTATTCACCTGAGGATACACATCAATGAAAATGGTGAGATAAAAGCCCAGTGAAGGGAGGAATAACATAAAAGGAAAAAGAGACATGAATAAAAAGAACATGGGGGAAAATAATCATCATAGTCATATCATAATAATAAATAATTAAATTAAAAGTAAATGAATGTTTCATATTCATAATATTGAAACATCATAAGATATTGGGAAAATATCTCAAATAAGTTCGGTGTGATGAGAGTATCATGTTCACACATAACACATTTTCATAAAACCAAAAATTTTAATTATGAACAAAGATAGATTTTTTTATACATAATAAATATACTATCATGAGAGACATCATATTTTCCAATTAATTATAGGCTTATATAATTTTAGAGCCACCATTCACTATATAAAATGATCATCAACATACATTCCACATGGAAAGAAAACCTATAATAAAAACTGTCATTAAATAAACCTAGAGAACAGAATGGGTTTCTTAAATATTAAATAAATAAACTTTTGGGATCCTAAATGACTAATATAAATCATATTTTTTCCTAAAATATCATTGTTCTTTGGTAAAATAAGAATCAACTAAAATTCAATGAGATTTTTTGGAAAATAATGTCACTTGGAAAAATAGTTATAATTTTACAATAAATTATTCCATGAGTTAAAATATTATATATCCCTAGTAATAACAAGTAAATAATAGCTAAATTAAATTTGTGTACATCCAAGAATAACTCTTACTAAAAATAAATAGAAATTAGAGATAATCCAAAAGGAAAGAGTTGGGTTAAAGAATTCCCCATACCTCATATCATGGTTTATTTCATCTTTTTTTCCCCATGTATAATAAAAATATATTTAATAAAAAGTAAAACTATAAGGAAATTATGTTTATTTTTTCAAACTTGATTAAATATAATCATTAAATTTTAATTGTTCATTTTCTTGTTAATGATGAAAAGTTCTAATATTATTATTTATTTATAATATCTCATATTTTTTTATTTTACATTTTGATTATCGATAAATATACATTAATATAGGTAATTCCAAAATCATATAAATAAATATATTTATACATTTAAATATTATAAATAATTTATAATTACTAAATATTAAGGTGGTGATAAGTAAATAGCTGGAAACGTCCTCATAGGCAGTTAACTGACTATCAAGAAGACTTTATTAAAAGGGGATGTGAGATATGTATAACATATAGAGATATGTTTTGAATACAATCATTAACCGACTATCAGGAGGACATTATATTTTCTTAAATTATACATGGTAAATATTATTTATATTTAATAAAATATATTTTCCAATGTAAACCATATAATAGTGATATTTTTGACGTTATGAATTTAATTTTAAATCAATATATAAATATATATTATACTTTAAAAATCTATACAAATATAATTCATTAGTGTATTAAAAAGGGAAATGGAAAAAATCAAAACTTGTTTTTAATGGAATAATTTATAGTTTAGAATTTGGAAAATAATTTTTGGTTTAGAATTTGAATTTCCTAAATTAAATTAATCATTAAAAATGTTTTTAGCCTTAAATTTTATAATTTTTTATGTCACTATTACATAATGAATAATGTATTTTAAAACACATCGGTTATGTAAAAACAATATTTTTACATTTCAACAAAATTTGATGTTTTATCAAATATTTCCTAAAAATAACCATTATAAATTTTAAATTTGATGATTCTAAAAATGAAATTCATTTTATCATAATAATTTTATAATGATGTTAATTTTAATTAAAAATATTATAATTATGATTATTAAAAAATATATTAAAATAGAGCTTATTAAAAAAATGTTCTTATAATTTCTTTGAGTTTATCATCATGATATTTATTTTATGGAAAAAAATTATTATATTTTCTTCAATTATTCTTGGTTAATATTATTTATATTAAATTCATCAAATTACCTAATACAAATCAATTTTAATTAAATCATTCCCTATTCACTTTAATCCCTCTATGGGGTCTTTAATCTTTATTTCTAAAATGATTATTGGATTGCTAATATTTTATTCCATTTTTATAGTTTTGTTCATGGTTGTGATGGTTCTAGGAGATTAAGATGATCCAAATATTTATATTCTTATAATTTTATTTTATTTTATAATTATTTACCTATTTTAATATTTTTTGGATTTATGAGGGGATGTATAGATCTTCTAAGAGTGCTCTAACATGGAGACTTGGTAGTGAATTACATCTGAATACATGGTCTTTAATCTCTTGAATTAGTGCATGGGAATATAGGCCAATCTCACCCAAATGGACTCAAAAGTACCCCTAATTAAATATATGAAATCTACACCTCTATCTAATAAGGGAGTGAAGTCCATGATGGATTATATAATGGGTGATAAAAAAGGAGGTTTTTTCTTCAAATTAGGCCTCTCATGAGTCAATCATTAATAAAAATTAGGGTGTGAGATTTATAATTATTATTAATCCATATAAATTGAATGATGGGTTTGATTTCTCTAAATTTTTCCCTTATCAGTTGACTAATTTTAAAAATAGGTGATGGAAATTGAAATTTGTATGATTTGTAGAATATACTAACTTATATATAGGGATTTGAAAACTAGAAGATCATCTCAATTGACAAGGGATACTTCAACCTTCTCTTTAAATATAAGTTATAATTATTTAGTATATAAGAGTTAAATTTAATAATCTCAGCCCAGGTGTTTTTGGGATCTAGAAATATTATCTAATATTCATTCCTCATAATAAAGAAAAACCAATTCTCATATATAGGCGAGGATTTATATCCTTGTCTAGGTGTTTCAACATCCCTATATCTTAAATGAAATTTTATCTTGCATTGGATCCCACTAAAATTAGATAAAAACACCATTGAAGGAAAGTTGGGATACTATACAAGGGTATTTAGTGATGATTAACTTTTTAAGCCACTTATAGATAATTCCACTCTTATAGTAAATGGTAATAAGATTGTAGTTAAATTTGATTTTGTGTTATTTTTCCATTTCTATGATTTTGACAAACTTGTTGTGAATCTAGTTTCAAGTTTCTGGTATGTTCATAAATTACAAGTGAAGAACCCAAGTCCCCCAAAGATGAATGAGACTAGGGAAATGAAGAAGTATCCTAGGGATAAATCCTTAGTGTCAGGTCCCTTTAAGAACCATTAAATAACCCCATGGGAGCTTCTAGGTACCCTTGTGCCAATGAAAAGTTATATAAGGGCTCATGAGGTTACTTCTGTAAAGGAAGGATATAGTAGAGTCCCCAACTCCTTTAGAATATCTTCTAAGGGGAAAGGGAAGTAGATGTTCTATAATTGGGTACATCTCTCAAAAAAGTAAGTTTGGTACAATATTAGGGAATTATTGAGAGACTTTACCCTAGGCTTCCTTTTTTTTATCATCATACAACACACATATAAAGTAAGATAGTATTTATCTTATCTCAAGGTATGAGTATATAGTTGTTAAGGAGTGGAGTCTTTTGTTAGAAGAAGAAGATTTAGACACCCTAAAATCTATAGATATAGGGTATTGCCTCAAGTCTTAGTTTATTGCATCATTTAGGTAGATAATGGTCTTAGGCCTCATCTTTCAATTAGGGGGAACCATACCATTATAATTTGTACAGAGTATTCAAAAATTATAAATCCAAAGGATCATCATAAACCCTATAGGAAGGAAATACCTAAGGAATATACTATGGATAATTTTTGGATTCTATATCAATAGTAGGAATCATTCAATAAACAAATTTATAATTAATGTATTAATAATTAGTGAGATTATACATGGTGGAAGCATATGAGAAGTGCCACAAAGGGTCTCTAAGGAGTCTTCATCTATCATATCAAAAACCTCTTCTTTAAATAATCTTCTATTAAAAAAGGTAAATCAAAAGGATTAGATGTCACCATGCTATCACATTCATGGGTCAATAAATCAAAATAAAAGAATTGTATAAAATAATACATTATTTTAAAAAAAATATGGAGACAAAACCAAGAAAATACTGGCACACTAGTGGTTTGTATTTTAACTCATCACTCGTAGATGATTAGTATTGTGAATCTTAAGACTCATTTTTCATCCTTAAAATTCCTTAGCTTCAAATATCTGATTTTAAATTTTATTGTAGTTAATTATCGTTTAGAAACTCTGGAAACCCTTTAGGTTTCTATTTTGAATAAATTCAATTGTTGCAAAGTGATTTTCACAAGTTAAAAGATGATTACCACTATGATTTTTATTAATGGTAGAACTTTTTTTTATTATTTATTTATGATCTCACAAAGTTTCAAGAGATAATAGTCTCCTTGGAATAAATTTTTAATCTTATTCATAATATTTAAGGTCCATGGGTACTCTTATGTAATTTTAATATGGCTATAGGACCTCATGATTAAAGAGCGAAACCAAACCATATTATTTATGGTAGGGAAATAAATTAATGAATTGATAATTATAACGTAGTTTATGTAACTCATCATATATATATATATATACACTGGCCTAGGAAATAAAAGAATATAATTATGGCTATAAATTTGGATTATATATTTATTAATTTTAGTTCATTTGATCAGTGAGTGGAAGTGAAATCAAGGACCCTCTTAAAAAACATTTTTCGTTATCTCATCCAAACTACCATTATTTCAAAAATGAAAGGGGTCCCATAAATTATTGATTTAATAACTCTCAACTAAATCATCCAAAACACATATGAATTATTCAATATGCCTGGGATAATACATAATGCATTGATTATTTATTTTTATATGTTCCTAAACATAAAAACCTAAATTCCAAATATAAATCTCAGAGAAAGTAGGACTTCACTTAAATGGATGGGGAAATTTTTTCCTTATAAAATGAGCTTTAGATTCATTATGATATATATGGTGAGGGGTTTTACATGTAACACTTTAATAGGGGACCATAATTTCTTCATGGATGAATGAGAAAATAATCATGATGAAGGAACTCCTAAAGGAACATTTATGGATTAAATGGATTAAGGAAGGTTATAGGAACACTTCTTTTTAATAATCTTCAAATTTTTATAAAATCATTGAAACACATTATATACTTGAAAAATTGATGTGAAATTAGCACTGGGAAGAACGATATCATAAATCACATTGTTCATTATTACCAGGAGTTTTTTAAAACTTGTTTTCATATTAAACATGATGAATTTTGGATTGTTATTCCAAGGGTTATTAACCATTTGGATAATATGATGCTAACACAAATCTTGGATTTAGTGGATGTAAAAGCTAAACAAAATTCACTCAACCCAAGTAATCCTCTTAAATATGATGTCACAACTATCCTTTTTTAGGAGTACTAGGATATCATCAAGGATAATATCATGAAGATGATTATTTTTTTCTTCATAAATGGTATTCCTATGAGGGGTGTGAATTCTGGATTTTTAATCCTGTTACAAAATATTGATTTTTCAAACTCACTTACCATTTACATGCATGCTATTTAGCTAATTTTATTTACAATATTTTCAACAATATATTATCCTGTATGATTTTTATCATCACTAATGAGTTTGTATCTTGTAAACAATAGGGTTTTATTCAATAATGAAGGATAAAAGACTTCCTCTTTTCTACCTACGAGTGCATTAACTTCATAAAGAATTCAAGTATAACTATAATCATTTGTTTTAAGATTAATTTTAAGAAGGCCTTTGAAATAATAAATTGGGATTTTATGATTGAATTCATGAAAAATTTGGGATTCAATGGGTTTTCAAAGAAATTATTATCTCTTTATTCAAGTCGGTCTAAGTTTCTACTCCAGTGAATGGAACTCATAAAGGATATTTCTCTTTCTCTTGTGGAATGGTATTGGGTGATCCATTATCTTCCACTCTATTTTTCATTGATAAAGATTATTTAATCCAATGTATTATCTTAATCCTATTCAAGATGGTAGATTGGTAATGGAATAATCTCACTGATTTTATATTAATAACCAAAATTGATTTCTCCCGGGGAAGATAGAGAAAATACTAAGGTAATTAAATAGGTCCATGATCATTATGGGTGAATTTATAATTATCATATAAACCTGAATAAGTCCTAAATATTCTGTATCCATAGTTTTAGCTATAGTTGACGGCTGGACATCAAATTAATTATGAACATTAAGGAGGGTTTTATCACCATTACTTAATGGTAATTCCCAAATTTTCATGAAGATCAAATATTTATCACTTTAGGTGTATTTATAATAACATTAAGAAATAATTAGGGAAATCTATCTCCATTTTTTGAAGGATATCACTCATCAGAGGTATTTTCATTTCCAAGATGGTCCCCTCTATGGAAAACAAATAGCTTATTTTGTTGATCAAAACTCTAAATCAATTCTCAAAATATATAAATGGAAAAGAAATATTTATGAGATGAAATTTTTGTTTTTAATTGGAACACATTCTATATATATTTAAATGAAGGATTCTTAGGAACTAAAAATAATTATTATTTCAGTGATGCTCTCTATGATCCATTTTTATAGAGTCTTCTCAATGAAAACTCTGATAAGAATCATTTATTGAATCCAATATTTATTTAGAAGATATATTCTAGGAATATTCACAACCTAATCTCCTATATTTTAACATTTATCAATAATTATTACACAACTATGAAGTAATGTAGAAGATGTCTTGTCTCCCTCGATTCTTAAAGAAAATTATAGAAATATTCCCAATTGAGCTCTCCCTTGATTTATTCCCTTAACGGGAATATATTGAATCTTTACATTAGTATTGTGGATAAAAATGGATCCTCACTTTATCATTTACCTACTTATATCAAGGATTTGATCTACGTCTTCTCTTCCATTCCCATCAACGACAACCTGATCTTGGAGCATGTGAGGCATAGAAGCCTATCATGTAAGATGTATTATAATTTCTAATTGGGAAAACTAAAAAATATTTCCTCTTTGATAAATCAATTCTAAAACCTATAGATATATCATTCTTGATATACCTTTATCTAAGTAGCAGTCTACAATAGGCTCCCCATGGATGCATGTCTTATATATATTGTATTGAATCATTTCTCCAAGTATAGTTCATTCAGGGTAGTCCTAGACTCCATAGAACTTATATTCCTTTAACTAATCATTCATAAAACCATATTTAATATTGATACTAATCTCTTTGAGTTGGAAGGATTCAATATTTCTGATCTCAAATCCCTATTATCTCAATGTGTTTTTCTAGAAGGCTCGGTCCAGGTAAAGATACTCTTTCAGACAATTGTTTATGAAATATTTCACCTCTAATGGTTGAATAGAAATTCCAAAAAACATGTTAATTATTAAATTAACATTAATGTGTTTATGAGGAATATCCTTTCTACTATTAAGTTGGTTGTAGCATGAACAGTGTCTTTGTCAAAAATTCAATTTGGGAATAAGATTTTTGTAGAAGTTTGGGTATTTGAGGGAATAATAAAAATATAATAGATTTATACTTGTTATTTGGAAACCTACCATTAGATGTTGGATCAAGATCTATATATATAGTTCTTAAAAATGAAACCCCAGTCATTCTCGTTATGATGGTATATTTAGGGGCCAAAATAAGGGTTGATGTCATGATTTTCGAAAGAATGTAGAAAGGTTTCCACATATGAAGCTAAGATGGAAAGAGTGATTCATCCAATCCATATTGAAATATTTAATAATGGGAGTAAACTTTCAGTTGATATAGACTCCCACTTTATTATGTAGGCCATAAATTTTACAAGTATTTTCCCCATCTTAAAGGCATGCAATGACATGACAGGATTGTCTAGAATATTATTCCAAATTGAATTTATTTTTTATCATATCTATTGAGAGGGTAATTGTGTATTTGAATATTTTTCAGTGGTGGGCCTCCTATAAAACAACAGTTTAATATAGTTTTTCATACCTCACTTTCTATAAATGTGGCTAGGTTAGGAACACCCAACATTATTGTTCCACGACTATAAAGAAATGCATTGGTGGTGGTCTCTAAATCCATCTGCAGTAATTCTGAAAAATCTATATCTACACCTAATTATGGACAACGATCATATTCTATAAAGGACACTATAGCACATTGGTAAGATTCAAAGTGTATAGGGATCCATCCAAATGCGTCAGCTACGAATCAACTTCAAGAATTGGATGAGCCTCCAGTGGAGGTTTTCAGGGGTTTGGTGATAGTGAGAGTTACTATATTTAATACATCTTCTATAGAAACTTCTTTATTTGATATAGGTTTCTCTAACTCTTATATATCTACCCATTTTATTAATGTGTTGAAACATATAATGGGGATCATTCCCTTTTTCATGGAATTACATACACCCCTTATAATGAAAAGAGAAGGGGTTGTGGTGTCCTTGTTCTCTACTGAGAGTTGATGCGGAGTTGGATTGTGATTTCCTAGTTATTAATCAAGATCTATTTGATGTCATCATTGGTATGGATTTTTCTATCCCTCATAATGATGATATTGATTATTATCATTGGGGTGTCGTATTATTTGTTATTTATGGGATCTATCATGTGTTTTATGGAGAGTAGTATCAATGGTGTGGTTGTTCTAGACCTTCTCTCTCATAGCATGGGAGTTTGTTATTTGTTGTTTCATTTGATCCCTAGGTGGTTTCTTCTATTTTTGATCCTTTTGAGGTTGTTCAAAACATTCCTAAAATTATCCTATTTGATTATCTAGTCTTCCCCAAGAGAGGGAGGTGCAATTTACAATTGATCTATTTCTAGATATGCATCCAAAATTGATACGTTCATATCTCATGGCACTAGGGGAGTTGAAATATCTCAATATCCAGTCATAAAATTTTATATAGAATGTTTTTACCTAGTATTTCACTATTGGAAGAAACAATTCTCTTTTCCAAGAAGTCTGATGGTTCACTTTGTTTATGTGTATAATATCAGAAGTTGAATAGGATAACAGTTAAGAATAAGTATCATTTTCCTAATGTGGATGATTTTTTTGATCAATATAAGGGGAAAATTATTTTGGAGATCAATATTTGATCGAGTTATAGTCATCTCAATGTTCAAAAGTATGTTATTTTAAATTTGGATTTCAATAGTATGTATGGAAATTATGAATATATGTTGATGCCTTTAGGAATGACTGATTCTATTTCACGGATTTTATGAATAATATATTCCATTAGTATCTTAATACTTTTATGGTTGTGTTCATAGATTATATTTTAGTTTATTCAATGTCTGAGTGTGAGCATGAGAAAAATCTGAATTTGGTTTTATAATTATTGAGGAGTTAAAATTTCTATGGATAGATTCTGAAATGTAGTTTATGGATCCAAGAAGTGAAGTTCTTAAGAAATTTTATTTTTGAACATGGATTATGAGCCGATCTCAAGAAGGTGGAGGTTGTCTTATCAAGGGAAGTGTCACAAAACATCTCTCAAATTCATAGCTTCCTTTGTTTTTCTGGATACAATCAATAGTTTAGTAAGGAGTACATGAAATTGGGGTCACCTTGGAATTATCTTACTAGGAAGGGGGTGAAATTTATATTGGTTACAAAGTTTTATTCCTCTCTAGATAGATAAAATGGAATCTGACATCGGCACCAATTTTGATCTTAACTGACTTGGTAAGGGGTATGTGGTGTACTATGATGCTTATGGAACTAGTTTGATCGATATCATTATGTTGGTTGATCAATTTGTGGCCTATGGATCATGTTATATTCATCCACATGATAAGTATTACCACCACTCATAATTTATTGATTTTTGTAGTTATGAATGCACTGAAGTAATGATGGAACTACCTTTTTGGGGAGAGGTTCAACATATTTTTGGATCATGTGAGTTTTAGTTATATATTTTATTAGAAGGACATGAATCTCATAAATATTTGGTGGTTGGAGAACATTTTGAAGTTTTATTTTGATATTTCATACACCTCAAAGAATTGTAATGTTCTAGAGGCTTTTCTTGGGAGGAAAGTATCATTGTAGAATATTTTGGAATCAAAGGAAGAGTGGAACCATTAGCTGATCTTCACCTTGTTTCATCTAGATTATTAAGAGGATTTTTTATGTAAGGTTTTGAATAGTGTTCAGATATCATCATATCTCTTATAGTTAATTAAATAGGTTCAAGAGTAGAATGATGAGTTTAGAGAATTAGTGAAACCCTTTTATGGTTGGTAGACTATTTGGGGGGGGTCTCTCCCTTCTGATGGTATTCTCTACTTCAAGAATCAATATATCATACCATAATCTATGAGGAGTTCAATTTTTTCATTATCATGGTTCTTTATGGGTCATTCATCTGGGCACTATGAATATGTATTATTACATGAGGCAGATATTCCCTAGGCTGAGTATTAAGAGCTGCATTGACAATTATGGGTTACGTTGTTACACCGTCCAACATATAATGGAAAATCATATAAACCTTCAATCTTCTTCCATCCTATTCTAGTTTTGATTTGAAAATAAGACGATTTGTTCATGGACTATATTGTTGTGTTGTTTTGGACACACCTATAGGATAATTATATCTTGGTTTTGGGTAATTGGTTTTGTTCTGATTAGGGACACCACTAAAGTTGATGATCTATGTGAGTTTTATTTGTAGAAAATTGTGAGGTCACATGGGTTCTCTCTTCATTTATCCTGGATAGGGATCCCAGGTTTACATACAGATTTTGGAAGAGTCTCCAAGAGGTGATAGGGGATAAAGTTAGGTTTAGTTCATCTTATCATTCATAGACAGATGTTCATATGGAGCATTATGTTTATATCCTGGAGAATATTATTTATTCCAGCATATTTGATTTTAATGGATCATGGTATATCTATCAGGGACTAGATGAGATTTCATACAATAACAGAAACCAATCATCTATCAAAATGGACCTCATCAAGGATTTGTATGGTTTCCCTTTTATATCACCTCTTTATTGGGAAGAGGTGAGTGATGAATCTCTTATGGGGATGAGTCATATTTAAGAGAGTTTTGCAAGGATTAACGATATAATTTAATTTCTAGTTATAGTTATGAGTTCATATAAATCATATGTAGATTTTAAGTGGTGTCATTTAGTATATTCCATAGGTTAATATTTTTCTTAAAAGTCTATACTAGTTTAGGTCATCCTTGAATTGGGAAACAAGTAATGTTGGATCTAATATATGTTGTACTATTTCAGGTCATTGAATGGCTTTTGTAGGTTGAATATCGGTTGGAATTATCACCTCGTTTGATGGGTATTCATGATATTTTCCTCATCTCTCATCATAGGAAGTACCATCCTGATCCCTCTCATGTTCTGAGTTGGGAGGAGATCGAATGAGAGCATGATGTTTCTGTTGTGGAGAAACCAATGGAGATAATTGATTAATAGGTGAAATTATTGTGTTTTAAGTCTATCCTATTAGTTACAGTGTTATAGTTACATATATTAGATACTCACAATATTTGGGAGAGTGAAATTTCAATTAGGGTGCAGTGGACTCACCAATTTCTGAAGAACCCTTCTTCTGCATGACTTCCCTTGGATGGAAAAACCTATGGTGGGGAGAAAGTAAAATCCTATTTAATGTTACACCCTCTTTTAATATTACAAGTGTGTTTCTTTAGGTTCAGAAGAAATCAGAGACCTTTAGGGGTTTCTATTAAAATCTAGTCATAGTATTGCCTATAAGACACATTCATATCATGAATATGATTCACAATGTATATTTTTCATAGGAAAAAAAGACAAGAATTATATTTAGAACATGAAATGGTTCTATCAATGAATCATGTTCACGTCATGAATTAGTATATTTGGATTTTTCTAATCTGAGTCGATAATTTTTTTAGATTATATGTGACACGAAGTATTCATGATGTTAGTCCTCTATTAAAG
This sequence comes from Viscum album, assembly GCA_963277665.1. NCBI lineage: Eukaryota > Viridiplantae > Streptophyta > Magnoliopsida > Santalales > Viscaceae > Viscum > Viscum album. The sequence continues at coordinate 1,440,700,637 of OY728151.1, read as the reverse complement.
TCATGAATCCTTCATTACCTATAGGTTTTTATGCATTATGGGACTAAAACTTTTTTTCATTCGCTTCACATTTCCCTCCCATGACGCATAGAGTTTCTACCATGTGATTTTGGGGGTCTCTTCACCTTCCATATTTGTTCTTTTGGATCCTGATAACCATGGTGGTTGTGTCACATCACCCTCAGTAAGTGGAATTTTTACTTCATCATTTCCATTGGTCATAGAATCAACCTTAGGATATATTTATAAAATATATTTATCATATATTAATTATTGTGTGATTATCCTAGATCAATTGAGCAATATTTTTCCTAAGGTAGTCCCTTTCTTGGTTATGGTGTGTCAGGTCCATGTTCAGTGAGGTATGTTGTGATCTACCCTCTCCTATATGTTTTTTTGTGAATGAAATTATAAGATTTTGGAAAAATTATAAGTCATGTGTATGTTTTTTTGTGTTCCTTCCAATGTTTTTTAATCATGTGGTGGGAATGTGAGACCCAAGTTATGTTAGGTGGTCATGTCTATACCCTTTATTGATTGAACCATGATTTATCTTATTTTATAAGTTGGTTTAAAAATATTTTTTCATTATTTTTTGTGTTTGTTAATTTATTTTCAATAAAAGTTTTTTTTACAATAGTTTTGATAATGTAATAAGGGTGTTTTAAATTACTTATAAAATTCGTTTTCAAATAAGGTTTTATTAAAAAAATATTTTTTTGAAATTGATTGTTATAATATTTTTTGAAAAAATATGGAAAAATTAAACACAGGGAAGACTTGGGTACTTAGGTGGAAGGTGAAGTTTAAGTCCCCCATCCATTTTACTATAGGAAGGTTCACCCATGTGGTGTTCATCTTGTCCCTAGGCTCTTTGTTCTATGGAAATGATAAACATTTTTCATGGTTCACACATAGGGTGTTTATCTTCTTTTTATCCTTGTGTTAGATGGACTTGGGTGCACACTAGTCAGTAATTACAGTATGAGTAGTCTATTATCTAGGCCTATTGTGACTCTTTTCTTGTTTCAACATTGTGATTGGATTATAATTCCTCATATTTTTTTCATTTTTTCTTTATATAACTACTTTAACTTTGTTAAAAAATAGAAAATATGGTTTGAAATTATTTTTCTTGTTTTTTTTAATGGTGGAAAAAAGAAAATATTTACCATTCTTTCGATATAAACTACTTTACAATTTATCTTTCCATTTATTACATTAAATAAAATTATTGGGGTTTTTTTATATTAACATGTTATGGAACACCTAGGTGGGATCCTATTGAACATGTTTATCTCAAACCTTGTACACCCCTTCGATGGAGTGTAGACATGGTTATGTATTTTGATGTAGGAAAATGAAAGACATCATAGTGACAAAATGAGGATTATGTTACATGGGTATGGGTACATGGTGGTGAGATGGTGGGACTTTTCCCATATTATCACATGGAGTAGGTGTCTTTGTTTAGTTTTCCTTTGTTGTTGGACTTATACTTTGGGGTTTTTTCTGACTTCTTTGAGTTGTATTGCTTCTATTTTCATCTATCAATTATGGAATGTATTTATTTGGATTTTTCATCCATTATTGTTTTACCATGTATATATATATTCCTTATTTTGTTCTCCATGTTGGGTGAAATCATTTTGTCTTTGTTTTTTTGATTCCTTGGTGTTATTCTCCATCCCATGGGGATCGAGAACACCCTTCATGTATGTGGTGGATTAGGTCGGGTACGAGTTAGTGAGGTAATATTGGGTCATTTCATGAAAGATAATATACCATAGGATGATTTTTACCTTATTTAAAAACTATATGACTCTTTTCCAAGGTGATATTCAAAGGAAAAAATTATGTCCAGCTTCAAACTCAAAGTACCTTCAACGATTGTTAGTGAAGCTCATTTTTTTAACTCTGAGCAGCATTAATATTTTGTTGAGTGAGTTAAACCTTATAAGTCATCCTTTATTTAATATTAGTTTTAGAAATATTCTATTCACTATCTCCATCCCAATATATAGGATTAATACATCACTTCTTATATAGATCTTAATATTGGGCCATTTGAATAATCAAGAGGAAATGATGTTTTATAAGAACTCCACCAATGGAATATATTGATCCCATCATCCTTTAAATTATATTTAGAATTAATTCCTAATTTCCTCATGTTTCTGAGTGGACCTTTTATATTTCCCATTATTTTGTGGTGATATTTCATACAGAAGTTCAATTTAGTATCCAGAGCATGTAGAATACTTCTCTCAAATTTAGATGTGAACCCTATTTTATAATAAAATATGATATAAATTGGTCCCTCATGAAACCTAAAAACTTCTTTTACATATATATTTTTATGTTTTTCAAGTTATAAAACTTCTTACATAGTGATGAATATATAATTCTTGATGAGTTTATCATCCATATCGCATATTTCATCACTTCCACTGATATTATTTGAGAGGCTAGTGATAGTTTTCATGTTATTGTTCTCTCATTTCAATTATGGTATGGGTAATGGATGTATCTTCCCTTTATATTTTTATCCCTCATCATTAACATTTTTATATACAATGAACTTTATGGGGCACTCAGTAATCTTCTTTATCATGTTGTTCCACTAGAAGTACTCTCAATGATCATGATACATCTTGGTAGTTCTAGGATGGATGTAGAAAGAAGATATATTTACATTATCCAATAGATCATTATTTATCTTAGGATATGATATCACACAATATCTAGTTCCAAACCAAGTAACACTATATATGTTTATGGTAAATTAATGAAACTCTCTTTTTCTTTTATTATCAACTTCTTTTGAAGATACAAATCATCCCGCTACATATCTTTAGTATTATATTGGATAGGTGGTTAGAAAATCATTTAGGAAATATAGGATTTTCTTCCCTACTATTATGATTTCTATATTCATACTTTTTATATCCATGGGGGAAGTTTTTTTCACAGTCTTCATCATGGATAGATAAACATGTTCTTTATTACTAAAATAATCATATACCTTTTTTCTTTTCCATAATGGTAGTGAATTAAGCAATAATTTTTCTTGATTGACTCTAACCATATTAATTTATTCATGTTGGTCTATTTCTATGATAATATATGATTTATTCTCTAGTGATCTATATATATTTCAAACTTTTCTCTAAAGAGATATTGTCTGAAAATAAATAAATAAAATATCACAACTTCTAACTCAATATCTTGTGTTGGGAAGTTTTACTCATGGATCTTTAATTTTCATCATAGGCTATCACTTTATCATTTACCAGTAGTAATTTTCCTACACCTTTTTTGAAGCACCATTTTATGTCATAAATCCTTCTCCACTTGCGGGTACTTTTAGTGAAGGTTTAGGGATTATCACTTTTTTAATATCCTTGAATATTTTCTCACATATTTCAATATATAAAAATTTTACCTCTTTCCATGTTAACTTATTTTGTGGGCAAGATAATCATGAATTTGTTTCCTAGGTTGTCTACAATATACAACTAATATAAGAAAACAATAAAAATCTATGACACTTAATGGATTGGTTCATTCCTCGATTTACTTTTTATTTGAGGGGTCTATATAAATTCCCTCACTAGTAATCACATACCCTAATAATGTGACTGGTTCCATCAAAAATCCATAATTGTTGAACATTGCTTACATATTATCCGTTATTAATGTCTTCTTCACAATCCATAGATAATATTCATGTTCCTTCATTATTTTAGAGTAGATTATAATTTCATTAATAAAGGATACCAAAAAAATCAAGGTAGTCTGTAAAGAATCAATTCATCATGTCTATGATGATTTTAGGGGAATTAGTAAGTCAGAATGGAATCACTAAGAAATTATAGTGTTTGTATCTTGTATGGAAGGCTATCTTGTGAATAACTTCCCTATTCTAATTTAGTTGATGATATCCATAATGAATTCTGACCTTTGAGTGGTATTGATCTCCCCAAAGTTGATTGAACAGGTCAAAAAACCTTTGTAGGGGGTACTTATTCTATATGGTGATCAGATTGAGCTCTTAGTAATTGATGAACAGCCACATTGATCTATCATTATTCTTAACAAAGAGAACTAGTGTACCCCATGATGATTCACTAGGGTGTATGAACCCTTTTTCCAAATGTTCTTATATCTAATTATTAATCTCCTATAGAAATATCAAGGAAATGATATAGTGGAACTTGGAGATATGATTGGCTTCAGGTATGAGTTCTATTTATAACTATAGCATGCGATGTAGGGGATGTTCATGAAACTCTTCAGGGAATACATCTTTATATTCCCCCAAAATGGGAATATTTACCTTGTTTACTCATTCATTTGTATAAAAAAATTGATAAATAAAATCTTCTTAATTGGGTAAAAACATCCACACCATTACAGGATTTTCTAAAGGAGACACATGATCACCCTCGTATTTTTATAAGAGCATGGGATAGTATTGGATATAGAAAGCTATTTCCTTTTCCTAATGGTTATGTGAGATATATATAATGAGAGACAATCCATACCTAAAATAATCCCAAATTTCACCAAGGTAAGGATTATGATATTTACTAGAATAGCCTTCCCACAGATGCTAACTAGAGAACAGTCTAGCACTTGGGTTGAAATTACCACACCATAGGGTGTTTTCATAGATATCTCTATTTCAATGTATCTGGGAGGTGACTAAATAGATCTATAAAAATTTAGGATATGAAGGAATGCATAAAACTCTATTTGAAATAGATATTCAATAGTAATGGGAGAATATTAAGCCAACCTTTAACCATTTTCTTTTAATGATTATAGATCCACCATTCTCTTAAAATGAAAAGGTTATACTAAAAAGTAAGTCAAAATAAATGAAAAAATAATTTATTATCAAGTGAAAAAAAATTATAAGTCATCAATTATGGGTTTCATTTGTTTATCCTATGTTATCTTTTAATGAATTACATCCCAAATTATTATTATAGTACCATGTACATTAATCTTTTATAAAAATAAAAGAAATAATTACTTTATCTTTATATCCTTAATATGTTTTGTTAAGAGAATATGATCAACTAAATCATGCCACATGGGACTATCTATCCTTGTTTTAAAACTCAGTCCCATTCATTATGCACCAAGTGAAGATCAAGTCAGTACTAAACCAACATTTTTCAATGTGATTACTCTTAAGTGTATATGTTCCACAACTGTATCCACTTTATGGTATCCAAATTGGGATGTCATTTCGTGAAAATCATAATATATATACATTACCAAAATATAGGAGTTTTTCTTATATTTGGACTCACACCTAATATTTTCACAAATTTTTTATTGTCCTACTTCCAAAATTAACTAAACTTTGCTTTGATACCAACTATAGTGACCTTATATTTTAAAAAATGATAATTACATCATTTTTAACATAAATAGAATAATTGTAATACCTTACAAGATTTAAAGGATTTGTATCATTGAAAAATTAGGTTTAGATATCAGTTGTACAAAATTAAATATAAACATTATTTAAATCCTATTTTTTTCCTCCTAAAATATCTCATTTTCTCCATAGTACATGTATTAACCTGATGATATACATAATAGAAAGGTTGACATAAAATCCTAGAAAAGGGAGGAGTACCATGAAAGAAATAAGCAGCATGCATCATTAGTATATGGGTGATCATAATTAGAGCAACCCAGACCTAATCATATAGTAACTACATGACTTTAAGAAAATAATTATTTACAAATCATTCATAAAACCTTTTAGGTTTATTGTTTTTGAGAATTACATTAAATCGTTTAAAAAAACTCATCTCCTTTACAACTAATTCACATTTTCTTCACTATATGAAAAAATACATAATCCATAATAAGTATTCAACATCTCCCACAAATTATTACCTTACAATACACTCCAAGAAACATATTCCATATTACTTCACATAATATCATGGGAAAATGGAAACATAAAAATTGGGTGATCTCAAACAATCAGTTAGGGAAGAAAATATTATGGCATCCCACCATTTCAAAACATAAAACTTTCATTACATGGTACAACACTTAATAAAACGCATGATATTTTAGAGTTTAGTTTCTTAGAAATTAGAAACATAATACATGAATTGGAAAAAAAACTTCTAATTGACTTTAAAGGATTATTCATATATTTACCTTAATTTACTTTTACTACAGCTCATATCCTGGGGACATACATCAAAATAAATATATGACCATAAATACTAGTAAGGGAATAAAAAAAGAAATATTTAGAATGTGATCATGTGACATATCAATAATTAATGAGTGTAATAAAATGAAGAATAACATAATTGAAAGATCATGAATAATAACATAGAAATTCCACTACATTATAAAATTTAGAAATTTATAAGCATATCACCATGGTTTATCACCAAGTTTTCATAAATCATAATTACCATGGTTATTCACCAAGGTATTATAAAATATTGAATATCTAGAGATTAATTCTTTATCCAATTAATTGGAACTCAATAATGTAACACCCTTCATATGTATTAATTCATTCGTTCCACAATGTTCATAATAAAACATTTTAATAATACTCCATGGGCAATATTGAACAGGTTTCATATAAAATCATGTGGTATAAAATCACTTAAAAAATTGAACATTGTGTCATTTTTAACCCACGAAATGTAAATGTGGGATTCATTCATGTAAATCCCAAAAAAAATGGAAATAATAGTGTAATGACATTAAAATAACATCTATATAAATATTAATTTAATGTCATAAATAACTAAAAAAGGAGGAATTGGGTTTGAGAATCCCCTAACCTTAAATCTCACTTAATTTCTTCACTTTTCCACTTACTGAATAATAAGAATATGTTTATTAAAAAATAAAATAGAAGTGAATTATTTTAATTTTTTAATTATTTATCATTTATAATCATTGGATTATATTTATTAATTTTCATCGTTAAAGTTGAATCGTTTTAAGATGATTTTTCCTTAAAACATCCCATATTTGTTCGATTTAATTATCTTTCTTAATTGATATTTATAAATCATTAATACTAAAACCAGAGGCTTGGAAATAAATTTATTTATCCATTTTTTGTTGTAAAAAAATTATTATAAACATTGGTAATAGTTTTGATATGTGTAATGATGTAACTTTCCTTATAGGGGGTTAACCAACCATTGATTGGACATTGTCAATAATGGGGAAAATAGAATTATTACATTAAAATATGTTTTCAAATAAATAATTATAGTAGGTTAAGATAATAAATTTAACTTTAAAATATTAATTAACTAACCTTGTAATATTTTTGTATGTCATAGAGAAATATATTAAGAGAATAGAAAAATGATAAAAATAAATGATGAAAACTAACCCTCTTTTCAGTGTTTTTTATATTGTACCCCGCTAAACTCCATTGATTCTTATAGTTTTTTTATACAAAAAAACTTTATGTATTCTAATTGGAATGAGATAGGGGATTTGGGAAGAATTTTGGCATTGGTATGTGAGTTTGGATTTGTTTTCCAAGGGGTATGAGAGAGGTTTTTATACTTGACAACAAGGATATTTTTAAAATAAAATATTGAATAAAATATGACATCCAAGGTAAACATTGTGAGAGTGATTTTCTTGACATAATGAACAATATATCAAAAAAATATGATATGTATTAGACTTCAAACTGATTTATAAATCTAATTCATTAGTTTATTAATAATTAAAGTGGAAAAGATAAAAAACTTTATTTTAAGGGAACATTTTTTACTTTCAACATTGGGAAATTATTTTTAGGTTAGAAAATTAAGTTAAATGTTTTTAAATGACCCATTTATCTTATTAAATATATTTTTTAGATTAAATAACCACTTAAAAATTTATAAATTCATTAGTTTGTCATCATTACATCCTAAAATAAGTGGTATTTCAAAAACAATATTTTTATTATTCACATTAAAATTATAGGTCATAAAATTACCAAAAGAATTACCCTCCAAAAATAGTGATGTTCATATTTCAAATATGAAATTAATATTATAAAAAAAATTCTAACATAGGTAATTTTAGTTTTTAATATGAATATTATTATTTTTGTAAAATACATTAAAATATTGTTTATTAAAATGAATTCTTATATTTTTAAACATGATATTTATATTATGACATTAAAATATTTATATTTTATCAAAATTACTCATGGTAAATATTATTTATATCAAATTTTTTTATTTTGAAGTCAAATTATTGTACCGAAAATCACGTGACTATTACCAATGGTCGTTTTACTATTAAAATGGTCATATTACCTCCTATAAATAAAACATTATTATTTTATTAAAGATTCTCTATAATTCTTCCCAAGGTTCTATATTTTCATTTTCTAATACTGAAATTGGATTACTAATATTATATTTCTTTTCAATAGTTTTTTTGTGGGAACAATGATTATAGTATATTGGGGAGATCCATATTTTCTCTCATTAGTTTTCCTATTTTATATTTTTTCCCATTGTAATGTTATGCTTTTTCATGGGATTTATTTTCAACTAATGTCATGTTTTTCAATAATGAATAAAATTTTTAGTTCCTCTATTCACTATATGTGTATAATACTATATAATATAATTTAACATACATTTATTCAGGAAACCAATATTACTATGAAATTATAGGTCGTTACATTCTTCCCCCTTAAGAAGTTTCATCCTTAAAATTTCAACTCAAATTCTCAGTTGAGAATATGTGAGGGTAATTTTGTTTCATTATTTCCTCTATATCCTATGTCACCTCATTATACTTATGGGTTTTACACACCCTGTAAACAAGGTTAATTTTCTTTTTGTGTAGAACTTTGTCTCTTAGGTACAAGAACTTCACCAACTTCTCTACATAAGATATGTCATTCTCTAGTTCTACAACCTCTTGTTCGGTACATGTGATCAATTTGGTATGTACTTTCTCAACAATGATATAAGGAATGCATCATGTACTAGAGACATTTTTGGTGGGAGTGCTAGAAAATAGTCCACTTCTCCTATGTGGTCAAGGATCTCAAAGGGGATCATGTACATAGAGCTAAACATCCCATTCTTTCTAAACCTCATGACTCTCTTCCATGGTGATATTCAATGGGATAATTTGTATCCAAATTCAAATTAAAATTCCCTGGAATGGTTTTCATCGTAGATATTTTGCTAACTTTGATCATCTTTTATATGTTATTGGATATCTTGAACCTTTCATGTCATATCTTGTATATGATCAGGCCCAAATAGTGTTAATTCCCTAGCTTTATCCCAACAGATAACAGTTCTACATTAATTCCCATATTGTGATTTATATGGATACATTTGAATACATAAGTGGAATCTATTGTCATATGATAAACCAAATAATGAAAGATATTTATCTCATCCACATTTAAATTCCATTGATTAATATTGTTTCTTTTCGTCAAGGGAATTGATGGTCCATTCAGATTGGATATTGGTTTAAGGGTGATAGGTCATACTGAAATGCAACTTAATAGTTATATCATATTGAATACTTCTCTATAATTTAAAATTTATCCTTGGACCATGATCATAATTGACTGAAATAGGTACCCCAGGCAGCCTCACCACTTCCCTTACATATATCTTGGAATGTTTTCCAAGAGAGATATATTCCAAGATAGTGATAAAGTGGGCAGTCTTACTGATCTAATCCATCACAACACATATCATATTGAATCCTTTGGATGTATTCATGAGAATGGTAACAATTTCAAGGGTGATTTTCTCCCATTTCCATGTGGGTACAGAAAATGTTTGCATTATCTCCTTTGACTTTTGTCTCTCTACTTCAAATTGATAACATACCAAACACTTTTAGGTATACTCAATGAACTCATTCTTCATGTTTTCCCCCATAAGATCTCTTAAATATAATAGTACATCTTCGTACTTCCAAGATAGATATAAAGAGATGATCTATGTGAATTATCCAATATCTCTTTATTTATCTCAGTTTATGAATGAACACAAATTCTAGTTCAAAATTGAATGACACAATCTTCAACAATGTGGAACTGATGAAAATTTCCCTCCTTTATTGCTTTCTCATTATTTTAAAGATCTAGATCATCCCTTGGTGCCTCCTTGATCTTCTCTTGGAAAGATAGTTACGAAACCATCATTATTATTTCAAACTCTATTATTAACATATCCAAGAAGATAGGATCTTTCTCAATCCACTTCATGGATATAGTAGCGGTTTATTTTCTACTAAGCACATCAGTTACCTTATTCTCCCTCACAGGATGGTAGTTTGTAGAGAAATTTTTATCCTTGACTACCTCTAATTATATTGTCTAATGTTTGTTGAGATTATTATGTATAAATATATACTACACACTTTGGTGGTCTATTTATATATCTCATTTCCCCCATAAATTTTGTGTCCTCATATCTTCAAAGAAAATATTAATATAGCTAACTGTAAGTCAAGACTAGGATAGTTCTATTCATGAGGCTTTAACTATCGTGATGTATAAAAATCACATTATCATTTTTCATTAGTACACATCCAATTACTTTTAAGGATGAAACACTATAAGTGAAAAATAATTCACTATTATAAGGTAATGTTAGTATAGTTTCACTAATAAATATCTTCATTAGTTTATAGAAACATTCTTCTCACTCCTTTTATGGGTAAACATAACTCTCATTTGAGTTAACAGGGTTATTAGATTAGAAATCCATGAAAAAAATCAAAAACCTTATATAATTTCCTACTAGACCAAGGAATCTATGAAAATTGGTGATAGTAGCAGTATGTGGCCACTCCTCCATGGACTTTGTATTTTCTAGATAAACATAGATTACTTCACTGGTCATGATTTTCCCCAAAAATGAAACTTTTTGTAACCAAAAATCAAATTTTCTAAATTTAACAAACAAATTATCCTTCAATATAGTTTTTAATATAACCCTTATATAATCCTCATGCTCTTAAAAACTTCTGAAATATATCAAAATATCATCAATAAAGACCACCAAAAATTTCTCAAGGAAATATATAATGACTATATCTATAAAATTCACAAATATGGAAGGATCGTTATTCAATATGAAGGGTATGACAACGATCTCATAATTCCCATACCTTGTTCAAACATTAGTATTTGTAATATCTTATTTATTCACCCTTAATTGGAAATACTTTTATTGGAGGTAAATCTTAGAGAATAGATGAGTCCCAGGAAGCTAGTAAAATAAATCATCAATCCTTAGAATAGGATATTTGTTCTTCAATATGATCTCATTATATTATATATAATAAATAAATATCTAAATCGATCTATCCTTCTTATTTTAAAAAAATACAATAGGTTATCTCCAAAGAGATGCATTTCATCGAATAAAACCCTTCACCAAATGATATTGAATATATTTCTTTAATTATTATAACTCTACATATGTCATTCTATATGGGTTCTTCGATATTTTCTTAGATCTAGATATGAGTTCAATAGAGAACTCTTCCTCCCTTTTCCATTAAGTTCAAGGTAACTATTAATAAAATACATCGATGTGTTCTCAAATTATGGGGACATTTTCTATTTTATACATTCTCTTTCTTCTTTTTCATCAGCAAAAATTTCTATAAAGAAGTACATATGGCGTTCTTCAATATAGAGCTCTAGTCGGGATATCCCTCCTTTGGAAATAACTATAGGTTTTTTATTTAAGTCCATTGTAATTTTCTTTATTCTATATTTGATCATATAAATATACTTTGAGATCCATACCATCTTTAATATAGTTTGTAATTCTACCATGGGAATGAATACTATATTTTTGATGAGATTTTACTCTCCAAAATTGATATTAGAGTTTCTATACACCTTTTATGCTTGGATAATTCTTTTAGGAGTTTAAAATCTACCATTAGTAGTTTTGGTTGTGATTATACATTCTTTAAAAACATGGATTAAATAATTGAATGCATAAAAATGGAGTCAAACAATATAAATTTTAGCATTGAGAGCACAATGTGTGTACCTTCCATCGCATCATTTCGAGCCTTTAAATCAGACATTGTAATTTAGAAATAAAAATCATTATCCCATAACCTACACTAAGGATGATGGTGGTTACCCCCAATTATATTCTTATTTACACATTGATTTTAATATTTTACAATATTTCCACACATGAAGCATTGAACTTCAGGCTTTTCTTGCACAATCTTTCCTTTTTTGTTTTCATTTAGATGTTGGGTATTCACTACACTATGATAGTATTGATATATATGGTAATCTCTGCCTCACTTTTAGAAATTTCAAATAATAAAAAATATGTTCCCCAGAATTTTCTTCTGACATTTATTTTGTGTGGGTATTTCTAGTTTATTTCCCATCACCCATTCCTTTTTGAAAATTCTTCATGTTGTTTGGATCCATTACTCTCTTCTTTTCATTTTCCCTATATAAACAATGAGTCTCTCCAAAATTAATTTCAACCTTTAAATAACTCCACACTATCTCCTAATATCTTTTATAGTATTGATTTTCTAGACTCCAACACATATGGGGTCTCATCCTACTAATGAACCTATCAAATTTTCCGTTATGATACATAAAAAAGATAGAGGTTTATCGATCAAGTCCTATAAAGTTTATTTCATAGCTGCCCACTATTTCGTATTCCCTCTACATTAGATCTAAGAAATGTTTCTTCATTTCATTCTCATCTAGTGAGTAAAATATTTATTAATAAAGACTCCCCTGATGTCTTCCCACTTCATAGCATTGATCTCCTCTCTTGGTTTCATGTTCTTAATTGTTGTACACCACTAATCAGATTCTACCTCTAAGTATAATAATACCAAGGTGACTTCCTCTTTCTCTAAACAGTGGAGTAATGAAACTATCTTTTATATATAGGTAATAAAATTTTCAATAATTAAAGGATCAAATTATCTATTAATGGAAGGTGGGAATTGACGCATGAAAGAATCAACTACATATTTTCCCTTTAAGGTGAATATGACTTCTCAAATTTATTGAGGTTATTATTCATAACTTGGTATATTTTATTTATCATCTTTATAGTGTTTTTCATTTCATATTACATCATGTTAGGAAGTTCATCAATGAATTTTCCATTTCACTCATCACTTGTGAGGTTCCTCCTATTTCCCAAAATTTTTTAAAAGAAGAAAATTTTAATGAGAAACATGTAACTTTTAGGAATCTTATAATTCTAAAGAATTTTTATTTTCTAAAATATAATTATTAAATAAATTATTCTTTTAATATCCTCTATTTACATTACATTTTCTATATATACTTCATAATGATTAATAAAAATAATTTGATTAACCAATCATATCTTCCAGGAGTCTCAAACTAGATGTGTATCAAGGACCATTATCATGAACCTTGTTATTATCAAATAAAATATCAATGTTCCATTTTTGGGTTTATTACCCCAAGGTACAACTATGCTATATCCACATCTGTTTGTAGTATCCGAACAAGTATTTCATTTCTTTCAAACCAATATCTTAATACATCATTAAAATTCTCAAAAGTTTTCTTATATTTTGAATTGTCCCTAGGGTTATTACTAATTTTTTCTAATCCTAATTTCCACAAATAACTAATTTATTCAATGATACAAACTATGTAATACTACCTTTTTAAAATATAAAGCATTCATTCCATGGTACAACACTTAACAACACATATGATCTTTTATTATTTATTTTATTGGAAATAAAAAAATATAGTAAATAAATAGAAAAAACAAAAGTATAATTCACATTAAAAGATTATTTATATATTAATCCTAATTTACTCTTACTTAATCTCATATCCTAGGGACATACCTCAAAATAAAGGGTTGAGAATAAATCTAGGTAAGGGAATAAGCAAAGGAGATATTTAGTATGTGACCATGAGGCATATCAAAAAGGCATGATCATAATAAAATTAGGCATATAATAACATACATACTATGAATCATAACATAGAAATGTGGGTAAAGAATAAAATTTATACATGTATTAGCTTATCACTAAGGATTATCTCCAAGTTATCATAAATCATAATTTCTCTGTTTATTCACCAAGGTATCATAAAACATGTCATATCTAGATATTAATTATGTACCCATTTCATTATAAAGATATTAGTGAAAATCATAAATATGTATTAATTTATGTGTTCCACAATGATCGTAATAAAAAATTTCATCAATAACCAATGTAAAATAAAGTACGAGTTTCATATAAACTTATGAAGTATAAAAGAATTTAATGAATTGAAAATTACTTCATTTTTATCCCATGGAAAGGGAATTTGGGTTTCATACATGTAAATTCATAAATGAAAAAAGGAAATAATTATGTAGTGAAATTATAACAAAATAAATAAAAAACTTATGTCGAAGAATAAATAACCCCAAAAGAAGGAACTATGTTCAACAATCCTCTTACATTAAATATCGCTTTATTTCATTATTCCTCCATTCATGAATAATAGACTTACTTTTAATTAAACATTTAACCAAAATATTATTATGTTTATTTTTTTTCATTATTTACCAATTATAATCATTGAATAATATTTCTTAATTTTCATCATTAAAGGTGAAATGTTTTTATATGATATTTTCTTAAAAAATTATTATCTTTCTTCTATTTAATAATCTTGAATAATTTATATTTATAAATTATTAAAATTAATTATATAATATCTAAAATACTTTTATTTTTTCATATTATATTATAAGTAATTTCTTATAAACATCCATAATAGTTGTGATATACAGAGAGTGGGGAATCTCCTCATGTGTGGTTAACCGACTCTTGACGGGACATTGTTAAGAATGTGGAAAAGAGAAGTATAACATTTAATTGTGTCATAAATTAAATAATTATCTTGTGTTAACATCAATAATTGAAATTTAAAATACTAATAAAATAACCATATAATATTTTTATTTAAACTCATAGAGAAATAGAGGAATAGAAGAGAAAACTAAGAGAAAGAATTGATAAAAACTAACCTTATTCTCGATTTTTCTTCTCTTGTACGACACTAAACTCCCTTGATGCTTGGATTTAATTTTATCTATAAAATCCATAAGTAATATAAGTATATTTAGATACTTTATTTTGATAGAGTTTTTGTTTTTTTTTGTAAGGGAGTATTTTTTTTCATGTAGAGGGAGAGGGTTTATTAATACTTAAGGAGAGGGGTATTTTTAGAATAAAATATTGAATAAATATTATATCCAAGGTAAACCCTATAATAGTGACTTTTGGACATAATAAATCATATATAAAACCTATATAATTTTTTTAGGACTTTAAACCCCTTTAAAAACAAAATTCATTACTTCATTAAAAAGGAAATTGTAAAAAATAATAATTGTTATTTTAAGGGAACACTTTTGACTTTAGAATATAGAAAATTCATTATAGGTTTGAAAATTACATTTAATGTTTTTAAATGACCCATTTACCATATTAAATTTTTCAATTATTATATATCCATTTCAACATTTCTCAATTCATTGTTGCATCATCATCATTTCATAAAACATGTGGTATTTCAAAAAAGGTTTTTGACTATTCACATAAAAATTTAAGTATTTCATAAAATTACTAAAAAAATCACCCTTGGAAACTTTTGATGGGATAATTCCAAATATGAAGTTCAATTTATCAAAATAATTTTATAACATAGTTAATTTAAATTTTTAATATAAAATTATGATTTCTTTTGAAAGGAGTTAAAATACTATTTATTAAAAAGAATATTGATATTTTGTATCTTGATATTTATTTTATGCCATAATAATATTTATATTTAATTAAATTTCTCATTATAGAAATTTGGTATATCAAATTTTATAATTTTTTCGTCAAAATATTATTCCAAGAGCCAGGTTACTATTCCTAATGGTCAAATTACTATTCCAACAGTCATACTACTTCCTATAATTAACCCATAAATATTTTATTAAAATTTCACTACAATTCCTCCCAAGGATATATATTTTAATTTTATAGGATTTTGATTGGTTAGCTAATATTTTTTTATTTTCTATAGTACAGTTCACAGGAGTGATGATTCTTACAGAATGGAGAGATCCATATTATTCCATTGTATTTTTTATATTTTATATTTTTTTCTCATTATGATTTTTGGTATTTTCCAAAGAGTATTTGATGGATAATTTAATGTTTTTTATTATTGAATAATTTTTTGTTAGTTTCTATATACACGGTATGTGTATAATACTATATAATATTATATAACACATATTTATTCATGAAACCATTATTACTAATAATTTATGGGTCATTACACATATCATAAATTATTTGTACATAGACATGAAGGGTTTCATGAGAAAGATATATATATCATAATAAAATATCATAAGACCATGTATGGTAATCATAAAACATGATGAAGAAACATAAGTTTATAATTAGATCATTATCATAAAAGATATGACCTGAATCAAAAACACATATCAATAGTAATAAAACATGTTATCATTATATAAAAGTGTGGAATACTTTAAAAATAGTGCATATTCATGAAAAAATATTATTTCAATGAAATGAAAATAATCTTCAAAATTTTGAATAACTTGATAAAAAACATGGAAATGTCACACAACCATAATCCTAGAGAGATTATCACATTATGAACAAAAAAATTAAACACTTCATATTGTTAAAAAAACAAAAACCATGTTTTTTTTACAAACAAAATTCCCAAAATTCATATAGTGAATAAAAAAATGTTCATGCTTTATGTTGTGAACAAACAAAATCTCCAGGCTAAATATTGTGAATAAAAAAATGTGCATTCTTAATATTGTGAACAAACTAAATTTCTAATCCTAGAATCCTTTTAAAATGAGATATAAGTCCTTAATAAATGCATTGGAGGTTTATATATAACCCCACCCATCATCAGCCATATATATGTGTGCCACTTAAAATCAATCAAAAACATATCTTGATGAACTCGTTGAAAAATAATGTATTTCGTAAACCATTACAAAAATTACATATCATTAACTTAATAAACCATAGGATAACAATAATTTCTTTTTCAAAAATAAATAATGTCATAATAACATATATATTATGATAAAAATATAAATTCATGAAATATAAACCATAGAGGGTAAAAAAAGTGAATATAAAAAAGTGTTCACAAAGCCTTTTAAAACATAATAATATAAAAAAATTAGTGAATGTAAAGAGAATAATTTTGAAAACATTACAATAAATATTTCCAAATAAAATAAACTTTTAAAGAAATAATTTTTTTCAAATAAAATTTGAATTGTATGATAAAACTTTTTACTTTTAAAGGATAGAAAACCCATTTGATCTTTTTGAAATAACCTTGTTAAAAAACCACATCATTAAAAGAGTATAAAATTTTCATTTTGAAAAAGGGTAAAAATAATTATTAGAATAATAAAAAATAATCTATACTATATTTACCAAAAATAGAGAATAACATTGGTGGGATGTGAAAACATGGACATGGAAGAAATATCCACTAAAAGTAACAAGAATTATTCTTAACAAAATTTATTTAAATGAAACAATAAAATCATTCAAGTAAAAGATTTTTATTTGAAACATGATTTACCCTGAAAATAATGTGGAGATAAAATGAACATCCTCATATTATATAATAAATAACTCTTGAAAGATAATAGTCAAATAAGATTTATTACAACCCAATAAAAAGATTTGAGTCACGAAAACCCCTTATAACATTTGTAATTTTTTAATCAAACAAACCTGATAATTATAAATTTAAATAGATAATTAAATATAATTAAATATTATAGTGGTATGATACAAAATTGGAATAGGGTAGTTTTAAAAAAAATTAAAGTAAACATGGTGTACATCATAAACTTGTCTCAAGGGATTGAAATTAAAGACAGAGAAACCCTTACAAATTGACTCACACAAAATGTCTAGAATATTTAAACTAATATAATTGAATATATAAAAAATAACCTTAATCATAATTATAACAATTTATACTCCTAATTTAGAATCCTTAGATATATATAATTATTAATTATTTTTTTACCTATTTTCAACACCAGATGTTAGTAATCTTTATCGCTTTGAACTAGTTTTATAAAATTGGTGTTTGTATCGATTATTTTTTAAATAACATCATTATTAGATAATATAAGGTAATTTAATATAATTTACATGATTTTAATGAATTAATAATTTCATTCCATGGTAGTGTTTTTACAAAACATGAAGAGAGAATCGGTGAGGATCATGTTTTAGTGATTCTTAATAAACAAAAGGTGCTTTCTTAATTCATGAGTAAAATTTTGATATAAATATACTAGAACCAAAAACCAATTATATTTTACATAATAATATAAAATTATACTACTAAATAAATTTTCATAGTGATCCATGAAATACATGTATATTAATGTTCAATTATGTAGTTAAACTAACCCAAACATGAACCTACCATAATTTATAGAGAATTTCAAGATGTTGTAGTATTAATATCATTATAATAGAGACATAATGATATTATTTAGGTTTTATTAGTATGATATATAATAATTTTAAGTAATTTTAAAGATATTATAATATATATAAAGTCAATACTTAAAAAAAAGATATCATTTTCCTCTTAGTTCACTCGTTTAAATAATTGATTTAACGATAATATTTTAATTATCATCCCATTAATAGGTTCTAAAATTTATCATAAAATAAAATTAATTATATCTTAAAAATAATATTTTTTCTTTCATCACATCCTAATTACAATTCATGTAAGTAAGTTAATAAAAGAAAAATAAAAAACAATCGTTCCATGTAGGCGGTAGTTCCCACATACGCATGGTAGACAATTTTGGTCTCTATTGAACGAGAGAAAGGAATAACATGGTTTATTTTAATAGAATAAAAAAAATATATAAACATCGTATTTATTTATTAAATTTCCATTTTATATCATCTGTGTATGGTAGTGAAGAAAAACGAACATGTTGCGTCGTGGAGGCGGTAATCTGCACAACGTACGATTCAACTATTCATTTTTTTAATGGAAGTTGTCAGGGTTTGTTAATGATTGTACCATAACATTAGAAAAATTATACAATAATAATGATATTAATTTTATCATTTTAATATGGTGAAAATAAAATTGAGGTATAATAAATCCATGTGAATAAATAGAGAAAAAAGAGTGGTTAAGAACTTATACCTCAATTCTTGGATTATCTCATGTGAAAAGGTGGTTAACTATTTGATGTATGGCCTTTTAAGAAGACAGAAACCTCATTAATGTGTCTATAAGTTTTAATTATAGGTTTTGTTAGTGTTTTGGACAAACTAATGCAGTTTTAGAGTGAGGTTATGTGTGGTGTGGAGAGCCCCTTTTTATAAGTAAAAAAGGGATGGAATTTTTATAAATACCAAAAAAATTCAATAATGGGAAATTACTCACATGTAATGTTCCTTAAAACTGATAAATAATATATATAATAAGTTATATTAATGATATATGACTCTAAAATAAAATTAGAAACATTTTTTAAACATATTATTCCATTTACCTCTAAAGTTACTCATTTTTACCATTTTAGTTTTCATCATGGTAACAAGTTTTTATCTATGTAGTTTATCCTTTATACCCAAAAATAAAATTTCCCTTTTTAATGTCTTTTATTTTCTATTTATTATTTTTTAATATTATATGGATTAATTTCAAGACTAGGCACTAGGACGGCGTGCAATTTTGAGACTTTGTGTGTCCGGAATAAATGTTTGAAATATATTAAAATATTAAATAGAGGACACAAGTGGTTTTCTTATAAAATTGGAATAACATTTAAACAGGTGAATGGATAAGAAATATGATAAAATCTTTTATTTTAGAATGGTGGCATTACCCTAGGTGCGACGTAACATTGGTCGGCACAGGCCGTTTTTAGAAAAGTCGTTGCGAGTATATAAATGAATAAAATTGTTTTATTTCTTTTATTGATGCATCAGTTGTTTAGTATTTAAAAATAATATTACGTAAAAATTATACTATTATGTGCATAACCCTAGAATCCTCTAAAGAGTTAGTGGATAGATATATGGAGAATCCTTCCAGACAAAAGATGATAAAATCACATATCAATGATCGATGCACACCAATTTTGAGGGATCCTACCAATGATGGTGACAGAACGATCATTATTTGTCATCGAACAATCTGAATCAAGGTAGGGTGTGTTATTTTGATTTTATTTTCCCTTTTCTAGATTCTTATGATGAACTCAGACAAATCAATGAACATATTTTCATGCGGACTGATCGTTATGCACAGTGGGTAATTTAGCGGGGGTTTTCAGGAGATTAATCAATTAATTATTGAACTATATTATTTATTCTAATGGAAACAAACCATGATCAACACGAAAATAAGTTGTGGTTTGTTTATCTCCATTTTTTTTTATTTTCTCCCCCTAATCACCATTCTTAATGGTATGTATTGTTCTTCCCCATGGTTCAAATTTTCATGAATGATCATTCATTTTTCATCTGATTCATGGCACAACAATAAAAAATTGTATATCCTGCATCAGTATAACTCAAAGGAGGTTTTATGGTGGTTACGGTAGTGGATTGAAAGATTGTGGGTGCCTATTTTGTGTTCCTTAGTGGTAAAAGAGAAAAGATATGATCTCGTGTTATGGGATGATTGAAGGTCTGAATCATGTTTATTTAGTGATAGGATGGACAAACGACCTCAAATATTGAGTTTCATGGCATGGAGATAAATGTAATGGAGACCATAGAATTGGACAAGGCATGTGGAGGAAGAAAATGAGTTTCTGGATAAAAAAACCAATCCACACTGTGTGTAGTCCTTCAATAAATGGCGTGTTGTCCCCCTTGGATGAACACACCATGTACTTGAAGGAGTAGATAGACATGGGGGGAGTACACAGGTTTCCTACATGGCATGTACTCCCCCACACAGCATGGCCTAGACCATGTACATGGGCCACCCTATGTACTAGTACACAGGCATGGGTACACGGGCTGATGACATGTACTAGCACACGGCCAGAGTACATGGGAGGACCCCAGATATAGTGACATGGTGTGTAACAAATTCACATGTTGTGTACTCCTCTACAGGACACATGTTGAAATAAAAGGGTCTATTCTACATAGGCAGTACCCGAATTCAAGGGATATGGTGTTTTTCCCTACTACACACCATGTACCCATTTCAACATGGCTTAAATCCTTTTTCCTATGTATTTAGGAAAAGTTTCATTAGGTTTCAATCCCTTTAACATTTTCCTGAACGTTGGCCTAATTCATTTCATACTCCTAGGGCTATAATCCCTTGAGGATGACTTTCTAGATAGAGTTTTTGAATCCCCCCCCCCAAGAGGCCTAAAATGGAATCCTTTATTTATCTTCATTCCCTAGTTGGAGTTCCTAGTATTGATGTGACCAACACTATGAGATCATTGATCCTCTTCTTAGTAGGGTTAATCTAGATTGAGTTGCTAGTATCACCCCAGTCCCTAGTAGTGATCCTTATCTGTGTACCATAATCTCTTCAAATCTACCAGAATATCACTCACATGACAGCACCAAATGAGCAGTACCTCTCGTATGAATGTCATCATTGATATCAGACTCAGTAGTTAATTCTCCCGGATGAGTTCTTTATAGAATCTTTGAGATGGAATTCTAAGGATAGTATACTATGGTTGTGGATTACCTCTAGACTAAGTGTCTTGGATTTAGTATATCAAGATAATCTAAGGCAGGTATACTATGGTTGTGGCCTACCTTACTCCCTTTTATACTCTAGTTATGAAATATAGATTTATTCATCCATTGGTTTCGAAGTGGTTTTTACATTTCATAATTTTGTGGGCTTGGAGATGTTTTGTGTGTGTGTAGTTACATAGGAAATTCCTCCCATGTTAGTGATATTCCAACTCGGTGATAGTCACCATACCATTCCTTATTTGATGTGAACTTGGGGAGTCACAACATGGGCCCCACTAGGATGGGTTGTGACATAGTGGTACCGAGGGTGGTTAGTTCTACATTAGGAATAGGGGTTTCTAATGTTAGTTTGGGGAAATAGTATTAAGTGTTTTGAGTTCGGATTTAAGTCCAGGGACACCAGTGTTGGTGCACCGGTCGATGTATCCAAACCCCACGACTCTGATCACCCATTTTTTTACTCATTACATGAGAACACTGGTTGTAGGAAAAAAATGGTACATGCATCATATATTAATAAGTTGTGTTTTCCATGTCCTTCTTATGTCATCTCTCCAGATATACACATTGGTTGTGGTAGATCTTATTTATTCTCAAGATGCCACCGCGATACATATGAGTTAGGATTTAGTATCTTGATCAAGACAATGACCCCCTTAGTGATGAGGCTTTGATACAGGGACATGTTCTAGATATGTTACCTCTAAGTGGTGAACCAAACATACCGATACCTATAGAACACTACACAGTACCCGCAATACTAGCAGATGAGGTGCACAGGATTAGCGTGCTTCATGAGTTGTAGTAGCAATGGCCCATCAGGATCCGAGAATAGCCTAACCCCTAGGAGGCTGAGGACTATCATGAGGTAGTGACCCAAGTTTTTTATCTAGTCAAGACACCAGTAGATCATATGGTGGTCCTAGTGGTGAGCATTCATTATAGGTCAATAATAGAATGGTATATTTTGGTTACCCAAACTTATGACAAGGTGAATCTTTCATGGATAGTGTTTTATCATCTCTTTATAGAGGAGTTATCACCAGATATACTGAGGGTTGTGTGTATCAAGGAGATTCTTCAGATTCAGTAGGGCTGCATTTCAGTAGGTGAGTATTCATCTAGGTTTACTGACCTCTTAAGGAACTCAATAGATATAGTTCGAGATTAGTTCTTTAGGGAATGGAAATTAAAGTGAGGTCTACATAGAGACATATGAGCCAATGTTATCCCTATGATCATTCATACTTATGTTGGGGTTCTTGGGTGATATTTGGTGGTTGACAGATTCTTGGCTGAGCAGATATAACCGGTGACTATTAGTAGTGGGAAAGTAAGAGTAGAGACCTCAGTAGTAGGGATTTGAGGTCAGTCTTAGGGACCTAGATGTGGGATACATTTTAGGATGTCCCGAGATAGAGAATACGCAATTATGGGCTCACATGGTGGGTCCAGTAAACCTAGAGAGAGTCGGTGCTACTCATGTGACAGTTGGGGACATCTGGTTCGAGATTGTCCAACCCTCCGTACAGCTGAGAAAGAGATAGTGGATGGACCACTGAGGTAGAGACAATGGTAGTAGCATGAATATCATTAGAGTGGTGTATATAGAAGAGGAGTTGGGAGAGAAGTAGTAGGTGGTTGATGTTTCAACTTTTTACCACCCCCACCCCCAGGTGGTCCATGCCAGGCTTAGAGAGTTTGAGGACAGGGGAGGATACAGTTATAGGTAGTCAAGGATTATGACCCAAGAGATCCAATAATGATATGAGGTATGATATATGCATTTTCTACATTAGTTGTAGTAATGATAGACACAGATTTTATCCATTCCTTTCATTCCACATATATTGTACGGGGCATAGATATTACAGTTCAACCGTTGAATCAAACATTATGCTTGGAGACTCTTACTGGGGAAGACTCAAAAATCACGCACTAGTGCTGACAGTTTGACCTGACTCATTGAGATGATAGTTTTAGTTGGGATCTCTTGGTATCCACATCACGGCCTTATGACATTATTCTTGGCATGGAATCATTATCTACAGTTCATTCCCTTATTGACTACTTTAAGAGATGGGTGCATTTTTTCTCATTTAAAAAATCAGGTTTTCCCTTATTTAATAAAAGGAAACCTAGGTAGTGTAGGGTGGACTCATGAGTAGGTGGGTGTAGCTGATTAGTAATCAATTGGCTAGCATATCCCTTGGTGTAGTGGATATTGTGAGTTCCTAGTTTCTTACTGTAGTGGTGGAGTATAAGGATTTCATTCCTAAAGATGTTCTAGGTTTACCCCCCCCCCCCCCCCATCAAGAGATAGACTTATAAATTTATCTATAGCCCAAGATGAAACTGATATCCACACCATCATATCAGATATCTCTCATAGGGATTCACATCCTGAGGGTTATATTGGATGACTCGTAGATTAAGGGATTTGTGAGACCTAGTGTTTCACCCTAGGCAGCCCCGGTTTTGTTTTCTAATAAGGCATATGGGATCTTGAGGTTGCTCTTAGACTAACGAAGCTTGAACTAGGTGAATTTGATGAAAAAGTATTAAATATTGAGGATCGATGAACACTTGGATCAGTTTAGAGGGGCACGATGGTTCTTCAAGGTTGACCTTAGATCTGGCTATCGCCGATTATGAGTATAGGATGAGGATATATTGAAGATGGCATTATGATGTCTGTTTTGTCACTAAAAGTACTTGGTGATAGCCTTTGGCATGAAGATCACCCCAGAAAAAAATCTTGGGACTTGTGAATTGGATTATTCATCCATACTGTGAATAGTTCGCGGTGGTCTTTATTGATGATATCATTGTGTACTCAGCATCCATGGAGGATCATGCGAGACACTTAATGATGGTTCTGTATGTAATCTGAGAGCACCATCATTACAAAAAGATCATGTTGTTATTATTATAGAATTAATTGTTCCACATTATGGGACACATTATCTCATTGGAAATAGTGGCAGTAGATCTGGCCAAGGTCGAGGCAATGTGAGCGTGGGAGCCACCTAAGTGAGTGAAAGAGATGTGAAGATTTCTTGGGTTGGCAAGATATTATTGATGATTCATACATGATTTCTCCATGATTCATCACCCATGATATATTGGAATCAAAAGGGAACTCATTTAGTATGGATAGAAAGGTGTCAGTATGTTTTCCAGCAATTGAGTTAGAGTTTGATGAGCGCTCCCATCTTGAGATTGTCATAGGAGGGTGTGAGTACCTAGTATTCTATGATGCATCAAGAACCGAGCTTATTGTGTCCTAATGCAGAGGCAAGTGGTGATTTCCTATGGTTCATGCTAGTTGAGACCACATTAGTAAAACTAAGATACCCGTGATCATGAGTTATTATAATTAGTCTTCGCTTTGAATATGTGGTGACACTACTAGATGGGCGACTAGTTTATCGTCTACTATGATCACAAGATCCTCAAGTATATCTTCTCTCATAAAGATATTAAATTGATATAGATGTGATGTCTAGAGTTCCTCCAATACTATGAATTTGATATTTTATATACTCCTATGAAGAGGAATGTGGTGGAAGATGCTCTTAGTAGGAGATCTAGTTCACAGTTTCTAAATGATGTTTTAGAGTAGTCAACCTCATTACAGTTATCCTTTGTGGATAGAGATAAAGAATCTTTCCTCCTATAGATAGTTGTCACCCCTCCACTCATACAATGATTCAGGGTGTAAAATCTTGAAGATACCAACTGTGAGACCCTACATGCTCATATATCCACAGGGCATGCTCTAAATATATTTTATAAAGGTAGGGAGCATGTTTTTATTTTGAGAGGATGCACGAGGCACTAGTGAAGTTACAGGAGAAGATTTAGAGGGAGTTTCATATATCCCCTTTAGTAGTACATCTCGGTGTGTAAAATATGTACTAGGACCTTGTACATCAGTTTGGGTGGCTAGGGATGAAGAAATGAGTTACAGGGTTTTTTCTCTTGATGCCTTACTTGTTAAAAATTGATGGTTGAGCACTAAGTTCTAGTGGGTTTTATCAACCCCTTAATGTTCTAAAATGAATGAGGGATGTGATATATATTGAATTTTTTATGGGATTACCGCATATGTGTAGGGGACATGATTCCATTTAGATGGTAATTGAACAAATCACCATGTATATCTACTTACTAACTATCTAAGAATAGAGTTTAGTAGAGATATTTTGGTTTTTCAACATGTAAGAGAAAGTTTGACACCATGGAGTTACATTGACGATGGTTTCTGATAATGATTCTTGCTTTACATTATGGATGTGGAAGTGATTACAGGAGTTGTTTGGGACATAGTAATACTTTAGCATAGATTTTTACCCATAAACTAGCATCCAGATAGAGCAAAGAAATCTATTTTTAGAGGACATGATGTTTTATTGCATGTCAGAATTTATTTGTAGTTGGGAGGATCACCAACCACTGGTAGAGTTTTCATAAGAAAATTAGACAACATTCCATCATTGGTATGGAACCATTTGAGGCATTGTACAGGTGACCCTATAGGTCACCACTTTTTTAGACTAACCCAGGAGGGTCAGTAATAATGGTCTCGGAGTTGGTGCAAGCTACTACATAGAAGTTACAAATCATCCAAGAGTGGATGAAGACTACAAAGAGATATAGAAAGTCTTATGATTAAAGGAGATGGAGTCCTTTGGAGTCAGAGGAGTGTGACCATGTGTTCCTATGGGTTTCACCTCGACATGTATTGTGGATATTTGGTTAGGGTGACAAGTTATCTTTGAGGTCTTTCAACCCTTTCCAGATACTATGTATAGTTGGAGAGGCGGCATACCGCTTGCCTCTACCTCTGTAGTTAGACTGGGTAAACAACATCTTCCACGTGTCACAACTGAGGGGGTATGTGTATGACACAACGTACATTATTTACATGGGTGATATGGACATCGAGGAAGGAGAGAACTTTTCTGAGTAATTAGTGGAGATTGAGGATCATCCTAACAGGATCCTTCATGGATGATTGATTCTTTTTGTCTGTGTTTAGTGTCAGCATGGGAATCATTATTATAGAACATGGGAGTCATAGGCTCAAATTCATGCCCAGTACCCACATCCTTTTGAGTAAACTTTGTTTTAACTTTTTAAGGATTTAAATCCCCATGTTTGGGAGAATATAATGTACCAGAATATTCAGGTATTTATTTTAATAATATATGGATTAATTTAGAGAATAGGCACTGAGACGGTGTGCAATTCTATCACCCGGTGTATTCGGAATAAATGTTTGAAATATATTAAAATATTAAATATCATGTGTGTGAGATTTTCCTTAAAAAGTGGAATAACTTTTAAATGGGTTCTCAGATTAAAAATATAAGGGAACTATTGATTTATTAATGGAGTATTTTCCCTAGGCATGACCTAACAATAGAAAGTGCAGTCCGTTTGTGGAAAAGTCTCCACGAGCACTGAAATAAATAAAGAATTTGAATAAAAATATTTTATTTCATGTATCGACATAGCAGCTATTTAGTATTTAAATAGAATATTATGTTATAATTCTAGGGTTATACATGTAACCATGGAATCCTATAGAGATCCTTGGGAGATAGATCTAGAGAATTATTCATGAAGAATGAAGATGAAATCATGGATAGATGATCGACGCACACCAATTTTGAGGGATCTTTCCAACGACGACTACACAAAAACCATTCTTCGCTAGTGATCTATTTAAATTAAGGAATCACATGTTATTTTGATTTTTCTTTCCCTGTTCTAGATTCCTACAATGAACGCAGAACAATCGATGAATAGATTGGCTCACGGATCGATCGTTTTGTGGCATGGGTTATTTTGTGGGGTTTATCAAGAGATTAATATTTTATTTTACGGATATGATTATTAATTCTAAAAAAATGAACCAAGAACAAAACAAACATTGATCTAGGTTCATTCCTCTCAAACAGTTTTGTGCTTCTCTCCCCAGATTCACCATTCTTAATTGTCTTTATCATTCTTCCCCGCAATTCAACTTTTCTTGAAAGGTCTATCATTGTGCATCTGGTTCTTTGTTCAATGATTTGAAATTGTAGATCTATCATCGGTACGACTCGATGTAGGTGTGAAAATGGTTTTACAAGATGATCAAATGATTCTTTAGCGGTAATGGAGAATAGTGATGATCTCATTTTCTATGTCAATTGAAGGCGTGAATCTTATCGATTTAGTGATAATATGGCAAAAAACCTTAAATATTGAGTTTATAGAAACCCAATCGATATAAAAGAAGATGAAGAATCAGTCGAGGTGTGTGGAGGAAGAAGGTTGATTTCTAGAAAAACCGGATCCACACAGCAAGTAATCCTTGACTACACAGCATGTAATCCCCATTGGTTGGAATCAGCGTGTACCTAAAAGAGTACAAAGACATGGGGTAGAGTGCACAGGTTTTCTACAAGGTGTGTACTACCCCACATGTCATGCCTTGGACCATGTGCATTGGTTACCCAATGTACTGGTACATAGGGATGGATACACAGGCTGACGTAGTGTACTGGCACATGACCAGACTGCACGGGTGGACCATAGATATAGGGAAAATGCATATAACGCATTCAAATAATGTATATTATTCTACACAACATGGTTTGAAATGAAATGGGTTATTCTGCACTAGAGGTGACCAGATTCAAGGGATATGGTGTGTTCCTCTAATATATGTTGTGCACACCTTTCTACATGGATTAGATCCTTTTTCCTCTGTAACTATGATAAGTTTCATTAGGGTTTATTCCCTTTATTGTTTCCCTAAAGGTTGGTATGAATCTTTACCTACTCTTAGGAATATGATCCCATTAGTAGGATTTCCTAGATAGAGTTGTTGGAATCCCCCCTCCCCCAAGAGGCCCAGAGTGAAATCCTCTTTTCATATTCATGCCCTAGGTGGAGTTTTTGGGATCGATGTGACCAACAATATCTAGACATTGATCCTCTACTTAGCAGGGTTAATCTAGATTGATTTGCTCGTATCACCCATAGACCTTTCAGTGATCCTCATTTATGTATGAAATTCACTTCAACTCTATCAGTGTATCTCTCTCATGAAGGTACCTGATGAACAATACTTCTCTAACAGACATCATCAGTGTTATCAAAATCATGAGTGTGTTCTCCAAAATAAGTGCTTTGTGTAATATTCATGTTGTAATTATAAGGATTCTATATTATGGTTGTGGTTTACCTATAGATGGTGTGTCTTTGATTGAGTATATCTAGATATTCTTATTATATGTGGTGTAGACATATACATGTGTAGAGATGATTGTACTTTCTTTTTTTATATTTCTTTGTGGTATCAGGGTGTCCTATTGAGTATTTTTATTCTCACCCATGCATGGTATTTTCCCGAATGTGGCGTGTCTTATATAGTAGATCGACCATTTGATTGATTCCTACATAAACTAGTACCATGCGGTGTATTTTGAGACCGGATAGACTGAGGATTGTTCATATAGCTTTCTGACAACAATCCCAGTACATTTACTTATAGCTTGGACTGATGTTTACAGACACTTTGTGGTGATCGTGTATTTAACCCTATTTTACTTTACCTTACTTCCTATTATAAACTGGTTATGGATTATAGATGTATGCATGCATTAGTTTCTTAATGTTTTTTATATTTTATCATTTTTTGGTCTTCAAGATGTGTGTGTGTGTGTGTGTGTGTGTCCAGGTACATAGGCAATGCCTCCCATGTCAGTGATATGGCTACTCGGTGCTAGTCACCAGCCCCTATGCTATTAGAGGCGGATATGGGGAGTCTTGGCATGGGTACCACTGGGACAAGTCATGAAATCCTCATTATAAAGTTTTTTTAAATTTATTAAAAATTTAAAATCTATTTATTATGATTAATTTTGAAAAAGTAATAAAATTTTATTTTAAATTAATAACTGTATAGTGTATTAAAAATAATTTTTTTAAAAAAATTATCTTAAACTCTAAAATATAAAATATAGGTTTTTAAATTAAAACCAACATTTTTAAAATTATGAAGACACATATAAAATATATATTTATTCTTATAAAAAGGTTTTATTAATTTCCAATTCATACTTATATGTTAATATGTCATAAAAGTCATGTTATTTGTAAAAATTGTATATTTCACTATTCACCAAAAAAAATCTTTTTAAAAAAATAAAAAAATATATATATTAAGCTAGTATTGACATATTTAAACTGGAAATAAAGGTATATTTATGTAATTAAAATTTTAAAATTTACCAGATGTCTTAATTTAAAATACAATATATTAATAAAAAATGATTTTTTTAAATGACAATTTTAAACTTCAAGTGTTTTTAATATTATTTCATATATATTTCTAAATATTTAAATATTGATATATTATTTACCAAATATTAATATATCATATTAGGATAAACTTTTAATTATGAACAATTTTAATTTATTAATGTTAAATACAATACCCCCTTTTTAATGATTTCTTTGATTAGCATTATTTATTTTAAAATATTAATCAAAGAAAAATAGTAATATATAAAAA
The DNA here is from genome assembly GCA_963277665.1 of Viscum album. NCBI lineage: Eukaryota > Viridiplantae > Streptophyta > Magnoliopsida > Santalales > Viscaceae > Viscum > Viscum album. The sequence continues at coordinate 1,440,670,195 of OY728151.1, read as the reverse complement.
TTTCATTTTTTTATTATCATTTAATTTACTAATATTTTTTTTATTCATGTTGGCTTAATATTTTATGGTTATATTTAATTAGGTGTTGCGTTAGATTGGTGTTCTCTGTGACACAAGCTATTGAAGATATTATCAATTTAAAGGATCTAAAATCTCATGATATTACATTCTACCCCTAAATAAACTATGTCCTTAAAATTATAATTATTAGCCAATGATGAAATTATGAGAGGGTATTCATAACATATTTATTATTATAAATATAACTTCCAATGTGATATCTACCTTATTATCTTAAGCTATATCAACATACTTATCTTTCCTCAAACAACATTGATTGTTTATACCCTAATTATATATTATTAAAAGTTTACCTTTACCAAAACCATTTGAATCTCCACGACATTAAACCATTTTCAAATAAAAAATGAATCTCATATTTTACCACCAGTTTATAAAATCATACACTAATAAATATAATCTATAAAATTAAATAACCTTCACCCAAAATATCATACCAATGTTACCAATATAGTCTAACATACTTTTTCCAAGTCAATAAACTCTTTATTACTTCAACCGAAACCATATATTAAACTAAAGAGTTGTTCATGGATTAATAATGTGTTCCTAAATAGTTGACCACAAAAATATAACATTGTCCTAAAATCACTTTTTAATTTTATTAATTCCTTATAATATGAGTTCAAAAATCATTAAACCAGAGCTATTGAAGAATAGTCCATGGATATTTCACATAACCCTAATAAATTTTAAAATATATGAAACTATCAATGATAAATATCAAAAGCTAATGAAATTGAATAATAATATCCATGATTAATGTCTATTATTATTTCAACCTCATTAACTTATGAAAGTTAAGGAAACCTAACATTTCTATTTTAAAAGTAATATAATAATATTTTCAACTATTTAATTATTCTTCCTTATTTTTTTATAAGACATAGTGGTTTCTAGACACATAGCTTTACCAGAATCATTTATGTGATCCTATTTCAACCAAATAATAAAACCAAAATGGTTATAATAATTTCTAAATTTCTGAGAGTACATGAATATGAAATCTGAATCCTAGGATGACTTCTCCAAATACACCTTCATTTTAACTTATGATACTTTAATTTGTATTATTTAATACATGATTATACTATAACTCTCTTGGTTATAACATGGATAGTTTATGTTGTGTTCTTTAATAATCACTAATCTAATCCATTAAGGTAATTAGTAAATTAATCCTTTAAAATAGTATGTAAAGAGAATTTGATTGACCAAATTATATCCCTTGAGAGTGTCAAACCAGGTGTGCATGTAGGCCTCTTTTCATGCACTAGGTAACGATTGAGTTAATACCCAATACTCAATTTTCATGGTTATTACGCCTAGGTGCATCTGGGTCAAAGCCTATACCAACTTGTAGTATCCAGAAAGTAATTTTATTTCTAGAAAAGCCACACAATCTATACTTTTAACTAATTTTATCATATTATCCCATACATAATCTTACCCCCCCCCCACAGACTTATCCATAGAGTTTTCAGTAAATAAATCATATCCTAATCCCTAGAATATTAACTCAACCAACCTAAAGGTTTATTTATACCTTTAACTACAACAGATCCTGTGACAAATAGTTCTACCGTTTAACAATGTTAGCTAAAAGTGATGATAAATGGTGACCTTTATCGGTGTGGATAAAGGTACCCCTATAAATGATCAGGAAAGCAATCATAAAGGCACCCCTTTATCATTGTTTTTTTTTGCAATGATAAAAGTGAAACTTTTTCAGTGATTTTCTATTACTGATAAAGGCCACACTTTATTTCGACTAAAAAACATTGAAAAATGTATATTTTATAAAAATATTGTATCATAAAAAATAAAATATTAATGAATAAATATATTTATATTGATTAAAATATAATATGATTTATTAAATATGATTTATATATGACTAAATATATATTTACACTTTATATATAATATATTCAATAAAAAATGTAATAAAAATTTATATATTACTAAAAATATTTTTTATATGTCATATATTTATTGAAAATATGATTATAATTTAATTAAAAATTAAGATTAATTAAATACGTTGAAAAATTATTATAAATAGACATTTAATAAAAAAGATTTTATCCAAGTCATTTTTTCAATTTAACATATATGTTAAAAAAATTTATTTCTAATTAAAAAAATGAGTAAGTATGTTACACTTAATATATTATTCAATAATTACACACATACATATATGAAATTAGTTAAACTCTACGTAGACAATTACACATAAGAATAGATCGTTAATATTATCGTGTTAGATTTTTGTTTATTAATATTTAATATTAAATATTTAATATAATATGTTTATAATTATTAAATTTTATACTTTTATATTTATATTTAATATATACTATTTAGTAATTTTTAATATATATATATATATAATTTAAATTTATTAATTTTAATTATTATTTATATCATGAATAAATTTTTAAATATTTTTTTAATTAATTCATTTTATATATTTATTTATTTAATATTTTTTTAATATTTATTTATTTTTATTGATTAACATTTACTTTTTTAATATAATTGTAATTTATATAGTTAATATATGTACTCATTTTTATTTAAACATATATTATTTTTTATTTTTAAAAAATATATATATAATTAAAAACTATAATTCTTTTTCTAATATATTTTCAATCTATTATTCTCTAAATTAAATTTCATTCAATTTAAACATTCATTTATTTAATATTATTTATTCATTAATATTGTTAAGTGTTTTTTAAAATATTTCCTTAAATATGATTTATATAATAATAAATATGTATTTACATTAAATAAGTCATATATTTAGTAAACATTGGTTTATAATTAAAATTTAATATTAATAAAAAATATTGACTTCTTAGTATCAAGTATTGGATGATTAAAAAAATGTAATTTATTTTCTAAATTTAACATTTATGAGACTTTTGTCACAATAATGTCGCACACACATATACGTAATTAATTAATTGTTTTATAGAAACACAAACACATAATATTTATTTAATTTTTTCAATTTTTAATTTTAATTTTATAATTCTATTTATTAACATGATATATTTAATATATATTCTATTTTTAATCAATAGATTTTTTTCATTTTGTGTATTTTTATTCAATATATATTTTTTATTAATTTTAAATATTTTTTCATATTTATTCAGTTTATATATTATTTATCCATTAGTAATATTAATTATTTTTCATATTTTTAAAATTTATTTATTTTCAATTTTTTTGTTTAATATATTTTTTTAATTTTATCCATTTTTAATATTTATTTTTACTTGTTAGTTCATTAAAATTTAGTTTTTTTAATATGGTTATAATTTATATAATTAATATGTATTCATTTTCATTTTAACATATTTTTATTTTTATTTTTATTAATAGTATTCATCATTAATAACCCTTATACATTTTTTAATGTTTTTATAATCTATTTATTTTTTTAATTCTACGATTTTTCTCTTTTTTAACATTCATTCATTTAATATTATTTAGTGTTATTCACTCACTGATATCATTTTTCATATTTATATATAATTTATTCATTTTTAATTTCATTCATTTAATATTTTTTAAAAATTAGTCATTTTTAATGGTTTCTAAAAAAATTATTCATTAATATATTTAATATTTTCCATATAGAAATATATTCATATATATATATATAATTTCCTTAAATATGATTTATATAATAAAAAATATGTATTTACATTTAATAATCCATATGGTTAGTAAAAAATATTTTTTAATTAAAAATTAATATTAATTAGAAATATTGACTAATTAGTATTATGTAATTGACGTTTAATAAAATTTAATTTGTTTTTTCAATTTAAAATATATAAAACATGTGTAAAATTAATTTGACACACAGATATATGAATTTAATTCAATTTTATATAGAAACACACACATGCATAGAAGTACTATTCACATAGTGGGCCTTTAGGCCAGAATGGGCCTTCATGCCCAAATATTTTGGGCTTTCAACACCTAAGTCCTTTAGGCCATGTTCCTTGGGCCTCTTCTACCCTAGGCCTTTGGAAAATATATTGGGTCTCCCTCTACCCAATATAAGGGAGGTTTTCCTCTTTGTTTAATAAAAAATATGCTTCAATCCCAGCTTTATAAAATTTATAATTAATAACCCTTATTCTGTTTTTATATATTTTTCAATATATTTCTTTTTAAATTATTAAATTTCACTATTTTTTAACATTCATTAATTTAATATTATTAATAAATATTTATTCACTAGTAATGTTAATTATTTTTCACTTTTAAAAATAATTTAAACATTCTTAATATTTATTCATTCAATATTTTTTAAATTTTTTAATGTTTATATTTATTTTTTCATATTTATTCGTTAATAATTAATGATTTTAATATACATATTTTATATGTATTCTTCTTTAATTTAGTATATATGCATTTTTAATTTTTAAGTAATATATATAATTAAAAAATATTATTCATTTTTTTAATATTTTTTAAGACTATTCATTTTTAGCTATTAAATTTCACTCATTTATAACATTCATACATTTAAGACTGTTTATTCAATAATAATGAAATTATTTTCTAAATTTTTATAATTTATTCGTTTTTAATATATATTTGTTTAAAAAAAATTAATTTGTTTTATATAGTTTCTATTACTTCTTTTCAAAAAGTAGTGATAAATATTGGTTTTATCAGTGCTAAAATAGAAAACACCCACAAAACCTATATTTATTAGTGCTAAGAGGTAATGCTAAAGAATATAGGTTTTATCAGCCATTTCTTTTTAACACTAATAAAAACTTATATTTGTCATCATTTTTTGGATAGCACTAAAAACAATTTTTCCATTTTCATTAGTACCATAACATAGGTTTTATCACATGCGACATTCAAGATCTCAAGGAATTGAACCTTCATCATTGGTCCCCCTAAAACATCTGGTATGAATCAACACTTTCAAAACCTTATGTATGTGATTCTTTCTACTACTTTTTAGTTGACCTTTCATTAGTTCACCCTTTTTAGTTCTTATTTTCTTGTGCTTGTACCATACGACCCCCAATCCCCTTGAAGTACCTTAATGGATTTCTTGTTTACCATAAAACCACCATAATAGATTTTCAAAGGTTTATGATACTCAATTTTTGGGTGTTTTTAAATTTTCATATTTGATAGTGGTTATTAACATATTATTGGTGGAATTTTCTTTGAATGCTTGTAGTAACCCATGGAAAAAAATTTATTAACATTACAATTCAATTATGAAATTAATTTTTTTGTAAATTAATAAGAAAAAATTTTGATAATTAAATCACAAATATGAACTATATTTCTATGTTGATTTAAATTTTGATACTATATGCATGTATAAAATATATATGGGCACACAAAAGAATATATTAAATATAAATGATATATATGAATATATATATATATATGTATATATATATATTTATGTATTTATATAAACACACATATATTTATATATATAGTGTATATGTTTCTTGGGGTTTGAAATGATTGTGTATTTTGGGCTTGGTCTAGTTCATTCTGATTTTAGATTTATGTAGAGTCCATAATGATCAATATATGTTTATTGTATTATAATAATTGAGTGGGCATTGAAATCAATTGATCGGATCTCCATCTTATTTTCCATCAAATGAGTATTACAACTTCCAATAATTTTTATTTCTTCACTTGGTATAAGATTATATAAAGAATATACTATTAATAGGTTACCTAGAATAAACACACACAAATATCTATATAAATATTATTAACATGTGGTTTATTCATATTATTAATATGATTTCTAAAGGGTTGAGTAACAAAAAATATTTTTTGGTTAAAAATGAAATATAGTTATCTTAAGTTTTCTCTCAATGAGGACTCTAATTGAGTTATTTTTCAAATAAAAAATTAATTGATTCAAAATGAATTGAATTGAATTTATTTAAAATATAATTATGACGTAATTCAAAATAGTGATTTTTATTGGTAAATCAGAGTGGAAACAATCGGTTTTTAATAACTAAAAACAAATTAAATATTGAGAGGGTTGATAAGGGAGGATTTTATCTTTTTAGGAATATAAGAATTAGATTTAGAGTAGTGACCTTAAACGTTTTCAATCTATATAATAATTTCCAAAATAGAGCATACATACACTAAAATTATGATACTTTGTTTACATATCAATGTATATATATATTATATACATACCTTATGTGTATTTATTTTTTTTGTAAAAAATGAATAGTATTAAACCTTATAGTATGGACATGGATCGAAAATGGAGGGATTATAATAGTATAAAAAAGGAATATAAGGATGGATTCAATGATTTCATCACATTTTCAATATATAATGCATGCACCCCTAATAAAATCCTTTATCAAAGCTTATTTTATTTTATTTAAGATGAATTCATCCAGAAGATTTGGAAGAACATTTTATTGGTCCAAGAATATATCAAACCTATAAATGTCGGACTAAACATGTGGAAAACTAAATGTACATACTTAATGCGATGATACTATGATTTATGGATCATTTGATATGAATACATGTGTAAATTATGATAAAGATCATATGGAAGAAATGGAAATGATAATTGAAGGTGAACTTTATTATTGTCCAAAGTGGTTTGGGAAGTTAAATAAATTTGTAAATAGATCATTATAAACTAATTCTTATAAATATATAACATTTTTAGTATTATTAATGTTAATAAATTGAAATAAGACAACATTTAAAGCTACCCCAGTTTTATAAAACTACTTGGCCTATCAGATGATATGATACAAGAAGAAAATGAGATTCCATGTTGAACATATAATGCTAAAAGAAAGATATGATCAATTTATAGGATCTCTAAAAATTCATGCTTGTCTAAATGATTGTATATTGTTTTGAAAGAACCATGATTCACCTCATAAATTCTCTCTATGGAACTGGTTGATATTAGGAGGATGAATGAAGTCCTTTGAAATTTGTTTTGTACTTTATTATCATTCCAAGGTTTACATTAATATATTTTTGTCTTGAAACCTCTATGAAATTTAAATTTAACCCAGATACAAGAATTGAATATGGGAAAAACAATTACCTAGATTTCTCTCCTCTATAAAAGAAAATTTATTATGAGTATCCTGAATTTGGAAACTCTAACGACCTGAACAATTATAAATGAAATTCCACTTTTGATTTAATTAAATGTATTATTATGTAATATTGTTATATAAAACACATGAAAGTTTTTTAATATATCCTATTAGATTTAAATTATCCTTAAGAATCATTACAATTTATATTATAGTCATTGATCAAATATAGGGTTTTAACAAATCTAATTGACAAAGAAAAAGGAAGTGATGGCCTCAACCAGTAGGATCGTACCCTATGAATCACATTTTTTAGAAATTCCAAAGGAGATAGAATCACTAGGATTTTACTTTTCCAAAGACCAATCTCATATCCAATAAATTAATCATTAACGAAACCATTTATGAGATAGTTTCAAGCTCCTCGAAATCACTCCCCAAACCGTATACACTGAACCACCCCATGAAAGTCTCACTATCACACATGTTACTCTTCATGAATTTACTGGTTTATTAAAGGTATATGTATCAATATCCTTGTAATATGATTTTTTTATACTGTATATAACAATAAATATATTTTCATTTTATTACTATTATTTTAAAAATGTTTTTTATTTTTATAGAATAAAACAAAAATCATATTTTTTGGAAATATTAAAATTCCATTAAGGAATATACATTGATGACTAAATATATTTTTTAAATAAATAATATTTTAATAAAATAGTATTATTAAATAATTTTTATCAAATATAGATGATCATATAATTTTTATGAAGTCAAATATAATTTTTATAAATGTTTGAAAATTTTTATTGTCAAAAAATACCAGCATTCTCAAAAAATGTCAATTATTATTTCAAAAGCATAAATGAACATGTTTAAGAAATTATTTACATAAAATAAATATTATTTTTGAAATTATAAAATCAAAATTATCAAATGGTGAATTTTTCATAACTTTTTAAGATGGTCGAATTTTTGAGTAAATATTAGATACCATATAAATATATATTGTGTATTATGAAATTATAGTGACCCCAAAGCAATGTAATAAATTCTATAAAGGGTATACATAACCAAATATAAGTTTTTTCTTTAAAATAATATTTTATATGATTATTTGGATAATTTTATAAAGCCTTTACGAATCCTCCAAAACCATTAATATATTTTAAGGTTTTAAAATCATTTCTTTATGACTATGTTTCACTTCCACATAATAAAAGGAATTGTTTTATTATGTTAAGACCTTTGACTTATAAAATAATAAAAACCACTCCCATTTTTCAGATACCATGGGAGTTTTTTTGGTTTTTTAATTTTATGAAATAGAGTCTAAAACCTATGTTTTGGAAATCATAAAGAATTTTTCTCTCTTTTCCTACATAAAACTAACAAAAATCCCATTTCTCTTCACTCAAAATACTTAGAGCACATAATTACTCTTCCCTACCTTCTAAATATTCCTCCCAACTCACCCCAAGCTCTCAAGAGGTTTCTTATAATCATTTGGAGTCACACACTCAAGTAAGGGGTCCTTTCCTTCTCTTCTTTACATAAGTTTATTTATTAAAGTCTATTTCTAATTAATAGTGTTAGGATATAAATTTACATATCCCTATTAAATCCCATTGTATTTTCAAATTATCATAGACCCATTTCTCTCTCATCAACTCATTTTATGAATTTTTAAGTCACATCATTATGCTGCTGAAATTTCACCACGACTTTCCATACGAAAAAAATTGTGTAGTTAATACCATGCCAATTTTTTATCAAGGGTGTTCACATGTATACACTTACACTTAATTGAATGGGTAACTAAATGTATTTATTCCACATTCCATGATCTTGTAATGAATTATTATGATTATTTAATCCATGTTTTATAATCTATGTTTCACACTTAAGAAACAGAATGGAATGAAAGTGATGGGTGCGCCTAGAATTATATAGCGCTCCAATGCATTGGATAGTGTTTTGTCTCATGAGGTGTCATGTTTGGATATGGGGTGAACCGAGTTCCTTTAATAAACATTTTATATCCTGAAGTCTTGGAAGATATCCTTTAATTATGTTTATGATATAGTGTTTTAAGATATTTCCATGTTTCCCATGTTGCCTTTATGAATATCATGTTATGATATGTCTCAGTGTTTATTTCTATGATTATCACCCCTTTTATGCCCCATTGATATGCCTATTTTATAACATTTATGAACTTATTATTGTTATTCCATGTTAATTATCTTACTATTATTTATATATCTCCCCTTTTCTTATGTACTTTTCCCAGGTTATCCTATGTAGTTTTAAGTATGAATAAATATTTTAAGCTTGTTAAGGAGGTTTTCAATAAAGTTGATGTATTTCTTATTTCATGTTTTTATGTAATTTACCTAATTACAAAAGATACTTGACTTAGTAATCATTATAGGTGTATTAATTATAATTTTGTGTAATAAATCATTAAATAAATTCAAATAAATAGAATAGTTATTATAGTTAGTATCAAAGGGATGTTTAGTTATTTATTAGATTAGGATTAGAAAACTCTAGAGAAAGACTTAGGGATAAGACTAAGAATAAAGAAAAATCCACATATTTTTGTAAGTATAAATTAATTGGTTTATAAATAAAATACATCCATTTCTAGATACTATAAGTGGATGTGGCTCTGGAACATATGTATAATGGGGTAAAACATGAAAACATCGTGTTGAGCTAGAATTGATCGGGAAATAGTGAAAGATAATGGCCTTGTTGAAAACCTAGTTTGTAACTACTAGGGTATATACTTTCATAAATTTATAATATCATTACAAACCTTTATTAAGATAACAATAAAATTCATATAGGATTATGTGTTAGGAAATATATAATGGATAACATTGATTGATCCATTAAAATTAATAAGTTAAGGAAATACTTGTAATTTATAAGTTATTATTATAATGTCATTGGATTCCTATTTATGTTTTTAATAGTTTAAAAAATAGTCATTGTTAATTTTCCCTTTATTCTAGCAGATTTTTCAGAAATACGAGAAATTGGGTAAACAATCAATACTACGAGAAATGTGATGACTGCCCCAATGCGATGCCCAGCCTGATGGGAGATAGAATCATAAAATTTTTGATGATAATCTCTCAGTTTTATCAAGTTATGAATAGAATACTAGATCATGAGGATCACTCAAATCCCTCTAAGAAAGTACATGTTGCAATTGAGTGCTTTATGTGAAAAAGGCATTTGACTTTCAATGGATCATATAATCCCTTAATAATGGAAAAATGGATCAACTTAATTGAGAAGATCTTCTTTATCCTTAAATGATCTAAGAAAGAGAAAGTTATACTATTTTTTATCATATATAGGGAGAATTTTATTAGAGGTGTACATAGATTATGAATATGAAGCTTGATTAAGAGATTGAAATGATGGTGTGGAAGGAATTCAGAAAAAAAAAATTGAAAAATAGTTTCCTCATACTCTCCGACTTAATATTGAATGGGATTTACTTACCCTCAATTAAAAGGACAATGAATCCATCCAGGAGAATAAGTAAAACATCAAAAAACTTGCATGATATTCCTATGACTTTAACATTACCCCAAAATGCAGGGATGTGAAATTTTGGTGGGATAAAACCTAGTCTACAAGAATCCCAGGAAATATAAGTCTTTGATAGGTAGTAGAAATTTTTTTTGATGTGCCCTAAAAGTCTAAATGGAGTTCAGTGCTTCATAAGGGTATAATTGGTATAATAAGAGGAAAGTGGAGTTTAATTCTAGTGGTCTGATAGAGAAATCAAATGGTTCCATGAAATTTCAACATTCCACTTGTCAGAGATGTAGAAATAACCCTAGAAATCACTTAAGTGGGATGAGGAAATGCTTTAGGTGTGGTAAAGAAGGACACCTAGCTAGTGATTTCCGATAGGAGAAACTCACTAATGTGATGGAAGAATGGAGAGCTCCAATGAACCATTAGTTCATTGTTCATATATTCAAATACTAGGAACTATGGATCTTTATAAAAAAATTCACTAAGCTAAGGGTTTTTTGGAGAAAACCAACAACCTCCAAGGAAGAAATGAAGATATTTTTCTATCACAATCGTTGATGGGGTCTCAAAAATGATGTGGTGACAGGTACTCTAGTTATTCATTAAATAATAGAGAACATACTTTTTTATTCTAGTTAAAGTCACTTATTCATATCATGAATGTTTAGTAGAACTATTCAAACACCACCATAAAGCATGGAAGTAGAGATATCAATGAAAAAGAAAAATGAGACAATTACTGCATCCCAAGTATATTACTCCTCCCCTATCAAAATCTGTGGGATAAAATTCTCATCAAAACATTTCATACTCCCTTTGGTGGAATTTGATGCAATTCTGGGAATGGATTAGATTTCCCTCTATTGAGCCAACATAAATTTTTTTGATAAGGAAATCACTCTCCATATCATGAATTGACCCCTAATTTTTTACAAGTGCAAGGAGGTGGATGAAACTTCTTTAGAACCAACATATCAAGAATTGATATTATTTCCCTATGAGAAATTTTATCTATATAAAATTATTGAGTCTATGTAATGAATCATCCTTGAAGAAAGGCCCATTTTTAGAGAATTCACTAATTTTTTTCCCAAGGACTTTCGTGGTCTTCCTCATAGCTGATAGGATGAATTTTAAATCGAGCATATACCTAGGGTTTTACTATTATCCAAGACTCTATATAGAATAATTGTTGTGGAACTTGAAGTGATAAAGAATAATCTATAGTAGAATCTAGATAAAGATTTCATGATCCCAAGTGTTTCACCATGGGGTGCACATATCCTGTTGTTTAAGAAGAAGAATGGGTAAATAAACTTCTGTATTGATTATCATGATCTCAATAGGATCACGATAAAGAACAAGTATCCTATATTTCAGATTGATGACTTGTATTATCATCTACATAGAGCACAATACTTATCCACAGTGGATCTACTATCAGTTTATTAACAAGTTATGGTGAAGAAGGAGGATATCCCCAAGACTACTTTTCACACAAGGTACGGGAACTATGAGTTCATTTTAATGCTATTGGGACTCACTGATGATATATGAATCTTCATGGACATGATGAATAGTGTATTTAGAGATTACCTTGATAAAGTTTTGGTAATATTTATATATAAAATTCAAATATTCTCCAAAACCAAGGAGGATCATGAGGAGAATCTAAGAACTACGATAAAGACCTTGTGAAGGGAGAAGACTTATGAAAATTATAGTAAATGTGATTTCTGGTGGAAGGAAGTCTCATTATTGGGAAACATTATCACAAGTAATGGGATATCTATGGAACCTTCAAATACAAAAGTAACTAAATTATGTATAAAGAAAACATATATGATATATATCTATAGTATCCTTGGATTATCATGGTACAATATTTAATTTTTGAGAAATTTCTCACGATTTCAAACCCCTCTATCCAAGATAACTCAGAAGGGTGTCAAGTTTTCCTGGAATGTTAAATGTGAAGAGAGCTTTAAGGAGATGAAAATGAGGCCTATCACTAATCATGTGCTCACAAAACCCACAATTGGAGAACTTTTATGGTATTCAGGGATTCTTTGAATAAGGGTTTGGGATGTCTGTTTATGAAAAATAAAAAAGTGATAGCATATGCTTCAAGACAGTTGAGATTTCATGAACTGAACTACCCAATGCATGATCTAGAGTTAGAAGCAGTGATGTTATCTTCGAAAATATGGTGTCATTATCTATTTTGGGAGAATTGTGAAATATATATGAACCAGAAAAGCCTCAAGTATATATTTACATATAAATAGAGGAATATGATGCAATGAATATGGTTAGAGAGAATCAAAGACTATAACCACTCAATCCACTATGATCTCAGTAAATAAAATAAAGTATAAGAATCTCTATGTGTAAAAGATCCATCAATTCTATCATTGATGAGAATTTAAAAGGATCTGATCTTCTTATATATGACAAGGACAGACATGGGAATCATAAAGAATGTATCATTATCAGTCCTTTGACAAATGATTGATCAACCATCCCTTCAGGAGAGGATAAAGGATACTCAAAAAGGTGATGTAGTATTTCAAAAGAAATTGGAAACTATAAGAAAAGAGAAATCCTTGTATTTCAATGTTCATAAGGAAAGTGTTGTGAGATTTGGGTCATGACTGTATGTACCATCAAATCCTATGTTAAAGAAGGAGTTATTGGATGATGAGCATAGTTTGACTTTCCCCATATACCCAAGAAGCACAATGTTGTATCAAGATCTCTGAGAGAACTATTGGTGAGACAATATGAAAAAGTATACTACGTAATATACATCAATATTTATTATATGTCAGTAAGTATAATTAGAAAGGAGAAAACCAAGGGGATGATATAACCATTTCCCATAACTACATTGAAATGGGAAAGAATCATCATGGAATTTTTCACTAGTCTTACAAAGAAATAAAGAGAGAATAATGCTATTTGGGTTGTAGTGGATTATCTTACAAAGACATCACACTTTATTATGATTTGATTGGACTACACACTTGATCAAATTTTAAGGATATATAGTAGATTAGTGGTTACTTTTCATGGAACACCACTGTCGATTATATTTGATCAAGATCCAAGTTTTAACTCTATGTTATATAAGAGTCTTCATCATGCTATAAATAAATATTTTAACTTTATCATGGTTTATCACCATCAAAATTATGGACAATATGAGCAGATTACCCAAACTCTTAAGGAAATGTCGATACCTTGCTCAACTGACTTAAAAGGAGGATGGGATCAGTATCTTCCTATGGTCAAGTTCTTGTATAATAATAGTTTTCAATCAAGCATTGAAATGGCTCCCTGTGAAGCCCTTTATGGGGAGAGGTATAGATCACCAACATGATGGGATGATGTTGTGGAATACAAAGTGCTGGTTCATAAAATTGTTGAGTAAATGGTGGAAAATGTCAAGAACATTCTACATCACATCAAGGATAATAATTGTTGACAAAAGAGATTTGTTGAAAATCATTAATGAGACCTAGAGTTTCATGTTGGATAAATGGTATTACTCTACATATCTCTATGGAATAAATTCATGAGATTTGGGGAAAATAAATTATTATTCCACGATACGTCGGCCCCTTTGAGTTCATTGATCACAAAAAAAGAGGGGGCCTATCAACTATCACTCCCACATAACCTATCTCAAGTACATTATGTATTCAATTAATCCCTATTGAGAAAGTAAATACAAGAACCCTCACATGTACTCAATCAATAGGCAGTACTATTGGAGAATTATCTCTCATATGAGGAGCAGTTGGTGGAGATCATAGATCAAAGAGACAAAGTTCTATGTAATAATTCAATTCACCTGGTTAAAGTGTAGTGTGTAAACAAAAAGTTTGAAGAAGAAACATGGGAACCAAAGGAAGTGATGAAAAAGAGTTACCCTCATCTATTTTAGTGTGGGAATTTAGAATTTTGAGGGTAAAATTTCTAAAGGGGGTGATTATAATGACCCAAACTATTATAAATAAAATTCCCCTTGTGATTTAATTTAATATCTTATTATGTAATATTGAAATAGAAAACACATGAACTTCATTTTTTTTATTATATCCTATCAAATATAAATGTCTATTAAGAATAATTGTCGTTGATAATATAATCGTTGAAAAAATATAGGGTTTTAATAAATCCAATTGATATAGACAAAGGAAGTGATGGCTTCAACCAATATGATCATACTCTATGAATCCCATTTATCAGAGCTTATAGGGAGATAGGATCATTGTTCTTTGTCCTTGACCAAGCCTAATCTATGATCCAAAAAATTAATCATGATATAAGTTGTTTATGGGATATGTTTAAGCACATCGAAATCATGGCTAAAACCATGTATGTTGAACCACCACATAAAAGTCTCACTGTCGTGCACATTACTCTAAGTATATTTTCTATTTTATTAAAGGGATATGTATAAAGACACTAGTAATATTAATATGTATATTTTATATAATAATGAACATATTTTCATTTTTTTTATTGTTACTTTATATATTATTTGGTTTTATACAATAAAACAAAATTTTTATTTTAGGTTAACATTCAAATTCAATTAAGGAATTTATTTTAAGGTAATAATTGTTTTTTATGTAAAAAAAATTAATAAAATTTTATTATTTAATAATTTTTATCAAATATAAATGATCATATAAT
Source organism: Viscum album (assembly GCA_963277665.1). NCBI lineage: Eukaryota > Viridiplantae > Streptophyta > Magnoliopsida > Santalales > Viscaceae > Viscum > Viscum album. The sequence goes on along the minus strand of OY728151.1, from coordinate 1,440,654,710 downwards.
TTTTATGAACTCGATTATAATTTTTATAAGGTTTCAAAAACTATTATTGTCATAAAAACACAACATTTCTCAATAAATGTCAATTCTTATCTTAAAAGGGTAAATTAACATATTTAGAAAATTATTTATATAAAATAAATATTATTTTAGGAATTGTTATGTCAAAATTATTTAATAGTGAATTTGTTATTATTTTTTGAGGTAGTCAAGTTTCTAGAAAATATTAAATACTATATAAATATACGATGTGTATTATGAGATCATAATGACCCAAAAGTTGTGTAATAAATACTATAAAGGGTATCCATGACCAAATATATGTTTTTAATTTATAATGATGTGATTTTATGTTTATTTGGTTAATTTTATAAATCCTTTATGAATCCACATACTCTCCGACAAAAAATGGAAAGGAATTTCCTTACCATCATGAAAAATGATAATAAATCTATTAGGGAGTATAGGGAAAACCTCACAAGACTTTCACAATATGCCTCCAAATTTATGGTGACCCAAAAATTCAAGGTTGATCGCTAATTTGGCGGGATAAAACCTAGTCCACAAAAAGCCCTTGAAATTTGAGACTAACATATATATGAGAAAAAATTTTGTTACTCCCTCAAAGTCAAACTAAAGATTAGTGGATCTTAAGGGTGTCATGGGGATAATAATAACAAATTGTATTTAAATCATGGTGGTATGATAGATAAATCTAATGGTTCTAATAAATTTCATCATTCCACTTATCAAAGGTGCAGAAATAAGCAACCTAGTTATTACTGAAGGGGGTGAGGAAATGATTTAGGTTTGGGAAAGAAGGACACCTAGATATATATTATCGATAGGAGAAACCCACTAATGTGATGAAGGAAATTAATTCTCAATTCAACCCTCAATACAAATTTTTTATTACATCAACTACAAAGAACAATGGAATTTTACAAACCAATTCACTTAGCTAAGAGTTTTTCAAGACAAGATACATACTCCAAGGTAGCAAGGGAAAAATTTTACCATCACAACCACTGAGGTGGGTCCTAACAATGAATTGGTGGCAGTTATACTAGTTATTGATTCAATAATATTAAAAATACTTTTTTTAGTTATACACACTTCCTCGTATCATGAAATTTTAGTAAAACTATTCAAACACCACATCAAATCTTGGAAGTAGAGTTTTTAGTTAAAATAAAAAATGGGGAAATTATTTCTTCCCAAGTATATAAATCAACCCTGATAAAAAATTTTGGGATAAACATCCCATAGAATCCTGTGATTCTCTTATTGGTGGAATATGATGTAATTTTGGGTATGTATTTGCTTTCCCTCTATATATCCAATATAAATTTCCACAATAAATAAATCACTATCTGTATTGTGAATTAACCCCCAATTCTATACAATCAAAAGGATGATAATTAATCTTCTTTAGCACCAACATCTCAAGAATGGATATTATTTCCCTATGAGAAATCATATCTATCACAAATTAATGATTCTATGTAAATAATAATCCTTGAATACATTCCCAATGTGATGGAAAATGATGATGTGTTTCCTGAAGCATTTCATGGTCTTCCTCCTAGCCAAGAGGTTAAATTTTCAATAGAATATATACCTAAGGTGATTTCATTATCCAAGCATCCCTATATAATGGATGTTTTGGCACATAATGAGTGGAAGAAAAAACTATATGAGAATTTATATAAAGGTTTCATACTCCCATGTGTTTCACCATGGTCTGATCCAATCCTCATTGTCAAGAAGAAGAATGGGTAAATGTGACATTTCATTGATTATCATGAACTCAACAAGATCATGATAAAGAAACATGTATCCCCAATCATGGATTTATGACTTGTATGATCAACTATATATATAATAATACTTCTTCATAGTGGATCTAAAGTCTGGGTATTAATAATTTAGGGTGAAAAAATTTCATACAAGGTACAGGAACTATGAGTTGATAGTAATGCCATTCAGACTCACTGATTCTCTAGAAATTTTTATGGACCTGATGAATAGATTCTCTAGATATTACCTAGAAAATTTTTTGGTAATATTTTTATATGATATTATAATATTCTTCAAAACCAAGGAGGAGTATGGTGAGAATCTAAGAACTGTTCTAAAGGCCTTGTGAAAGGAAAATCTTTATCAAAAGTTTAGTAAATGTGAGTTCTGGCTGAAGGAAGTCTCATTCATGGGGAATATTATCACAAGAAATGGTATATTAATTGACCCTTCAAGTATAGATGTAATTTAAGGATGGACAAGGCCAAAATATTTTATAGATATTTATCGTTTCCTTGGATTATGAGGGTACTATCACTGATTGGTGATAAATTTCTTTTTGTTGTCAAAACCTCTAACCAAGATAATTTAGAAGGGAGTCAATTTTTCATGGAATAATAAATATAAAGAAATATATAAGGAGTTGAAAATGAGGATTATCATTGAAACTATTGTAACACTACCCAAAAGTGGAGAACAATTTTTAGTATTCATCTATGCTTCAAAGAATATATTGACTGAATAAAAATTAACTTTTTATTATAAAAAACATTTTAGTTAAATGTAAGGAACCATAAGTCTAACCACTAAAGTAAATAACAGAACCATTAAAGGAAAATTTAATTCCACTAAAATTAATCTCCCTATATAATTTATAGGATATAGTGCTAACTGGAGTAACCGATTCATCCTTTAAAAGATATTAGAAATGATACGTCAGCTAGTCCTAAGACTGAATGTACTCCTCTTGATTGATCTTACCATCAATAAATCCCCGGACTGGTATCAAATAATTATTTTTGATCTAGATAATCTTCTCATCATTGGTAATCACCCTTAATGTCCTTACCATAGTATTTTTATCTTTTTATTCAGTAGCATTAATCATCGGAAATGATTTAACCATTTCTTCTACCAAGTGCATAAGAATCTCCAAGGAATGATCAAGTAAACCTCTAGACTCCAACTACTAACCAGAAGTAGCCTTCGGAGGAGGGTTAGGATCACTTTTAATCAGCTTTAATTTTGATTTATTCTCGAATCTTGTCTCTATTGTTAGTGGAAAGTATGATTAGTCCTTTCACCCTTTCAGAAAGCCCCTCTGGATCTTACTTCTCCTTAGGATTGAAAGCCCACTACTATGAATTTTATCTCTTGTATCACCTAAAAAAATCCGAATACTCATCACTGGACTCAATCCTATGGCCCCCTACTCATCCATTAAAGGCTTTACTAGAGATATTTCAACCTCCTAAACTATATCATCATTATTCAATCCTTCCAATCAGTTTCCTAGCACAATAACAGCCCCCTTCGTTCGTGGACTAGTCTTGATCAAGGCCTCAAACCCTAAATCACGCTCCATAACTTTAAGACTGGATGAGTTAACCTCCCTCGGTGCCTTAGGAACCTTTTCTTAACAAATACCACTATTATCATTCCCTAAACATACTGCCTCAGCATATGAAGCAACCATGGGAGTCTTGGGACTCCCTCATCCATTATTTCGTGATCCACATCAATGCTAAGACCAATACCAAGTCACATAGCTCCACCTTTAGGACCCTCAAGAGAATTAAAATAATGTGAAACACCAACTTCCTTCCCCACATTAGAACCCACTCACCCCAAAGTAGTTGGCAGAGAAGGTTGGGGCTTTCCTAAATCCTTCCTCAAGAAACTGAAGATATATTTCACTAATGGATGAAATTACTATAATGCACACTACACATCAATGGTATAATTTATCTTAGTATCCACACCCACTGGAATCTATCCATATGAACCTTCCTCGGCACTAGGACATGGTTCTCTTCCACTTCCACCTATTTCTACACCCGTATTCCTATTAGGATTCTTAGAAGCATACCTATAGGCTACCATAGAATGACCCATATGATTTAAAGAAGAACAAAAATTAAACCATGATTCATATAAAACATGATGTATATAATGAAACTCTTCACCTACTATGATCCAATAATATTCGGAAGGTATCCTTGATGCGTCCACTTCCACACTAACTCATGGTTTAAAAAGATGACAAACAGATATAGTGCAGATGTTATAACTCAAGTATCTACCCTCTAGGTTCCCAAGAATTCTAATAATCGAGGGGTTTTGAAATGGTAAATGAATATTAGGGAAACTAATCCAAATAGCCACTAAAAGAGATTCATGCTTCATATGAAATTCATAAGTCCATATGAAGTGGTAAAATCGAGATCTGTGGAAGCTATGGGGAGCACTAGACCAGAGTCTGATTAGATCTTCCTCCGATGTGAAGTAGATCATCATATGTTTGTTGTCAAGTAAACCCACTATTTCCCTATCTTGTAATTCCCAAGACCCGAAAACATACCTATCGAACGAATCAACTGAAGTTATTCTATTATTAAATCGATCAATCAAATTTTGATTCATAAGTCCGGATTCTTCATTAAATCCAGCTATCAAAATCAGGAGGTTAGGCATCCATAAAACAAATCAAGGAATTTCGGTCACAGAGATGCTAGAGGAAATGGGGTAACTAGATTGGAGTTAGAAAAAGGGAAGAAAGATGGGTCATCTCCCTTTAAATACGTTGGAGTGCCCTCCCCCACCGATGTGGGAGGTACTAACTCATTGGACACCACTGTCACCAATCAGGAGCAAACATCTTAGCTTCCCCCATGAAAGTTCATGTCTCAATGGGATTTTATTATGTGTTAATTCATAATGAAAAAGTGATATCCAATGATTCAAGGAAGTTTAAATTCATGAATAGAACTAAAAAATTCATGATTTGGATTTGGTAGAAATGATATTTTCTTAGAAAATATTATGTCATTATCTCTTTGGTGATAAATGTTCAATATTTACATATCAAAAAATCCTGAAGTATATATTCACACATAAGGAGCTGAATATGAACCATTGAATATGGTTATATCTGATCAAGGACTATGACTTCTCAATCAACTATCATCCTGGTAAAGATAATAAAGTAGAATACACTCTAATTGGGAAGGATCCAAAAATTCTATCACTGATGAGAATTAAGAAGGATTTGATCTTCTTATATTTGAAAAGATGGACATCAGAATCGTAATGGAAGGAACATTATCTATACTTTCAAAAAATATTGCTCAAACATCCCATTAGTAGTGGATAAAGTATTCTCAAAGATATTATTTAGTAATTTAGAAGAAAGTAGAAACATTACGAAATGGGAAATCCTTGGATTTCAATGTTAATGAATATGTTGTTATATTATTTGGGTCATGACTATGTGCACCATCAAATCATATGTTAAACAAGGAGCTATTGAATGATGAACATAGACTATCATTCTCCATCCATATAGGGATCATAAATATGTATCAAGATTTCTAAGAGAACTTTTGGTGAGATAATAAGAAGAAATAGATTTTGTAATAGACATTAATATGTCTTGTATATCAGAAAGTGAAAGTAGAAATGAAAAACCCAAGGGTATGGTGCAACCATTTCCCATAAAAACATGGAAATGGGAAAACATCACCATAGACATTGTCACTATTCTTGTAGATACATCAAGATGAAATAATTCTATCTCGGTTGTAGTGGATCATCTTACAATGACTGCATACTTTATTGTGATTCAATAGGATTTCACAGTTGATCAACTTTCATGGATATACATTAGAAAAGTGTGAAATCTTTATAGAAAATCACTATTTATTGTATCCAATTTAGATCCAAGGTTTAAATCTATGTTTTGGAAGATTCTCCAACATTTTCTAAGTATAGAGTCAAGGAAAAGCACGGATTATCACCCTAAAACATATAGACAATCTAAATGGACTATCCAGACCTTGAGAACATGTTTATAGTATGATCAATTGACTTCAAAGGAGTATGGGATCCATATCTTCCTCTAGTCAAGTTCTCATAAAATAACAGTTTCTACATAGAAATAAAAATTGATCCCAATGATGCCCTTTATGGGAAGAGTTGTAGAAAAATAGTATGGTGGGATGAATTTGGTGAACACAAACTGCTCAGTCCTGAAATGGTAAAGGAAATGGTGAAACAAGGTCAAGACCATTCCACATCACATAAATGATGATTAGCATCGACAAAATAGAAATGCTGACAATAATTGATTATACGTACATTTTTTGGGGGACATTTTATTCCTTAACATATCTCCATGGAAGAAATTCGTGATATTTGGGAAGAAATGAAATCTTAGTCCAAGATACATCATCCCCTTTGAGATCCTTGATCACATCAGAACGATGGCCTATCGACTAGAACTCCCACTAAACCTATCTCCAGTACAAGGTTTATTCCATGTAACCCTCTTGAGAAATTAAATACTAGACCCCTCACATGTAATCAATATAGTGGTGGTACCATTGGATAATTATCTTTCATATGAGGAGTAGTCGGTGAAGATCTTAGACCGTAGAGACAAAGTTCATTGAAATAATACAATGCACCAAGTCAAAGTGCTATGGATAAATCAAAATTTTGAATAATCGATGTGGTAAATGGATAAAGTGATGAAACCGTGTTACCCTCTTCTATTTTAGTGTGGAAAATGAAAATTTCAAGTGTGAAATTTCTAAAGGGGGGAAGATTATGAAGAACATAACTACAATAAATTATATTCCCATTGTGATTTTATTAAATGTATTATTATGTAATATCATTATAGAAAAAACAAGAACTTATTGGTTTTATTATATCCTATCATCTTTAAATGACCTTTAAGAATCATTGTCACTAATAATATAACCATTGAACAAATAGAGGTTTTTAACAATTCCGATTGATACAAACAAAGTGATGGCCACAACCAGTAGGATCGTACCCTATAAAGACCATTTATCAGAGTTTTCAAGGTATATATGATCAATGGGATTTTACCTTGAAAAATCCCAATCATAGATCCAACAAATTAAGCATGAGAGAACCCGTTTATGAGAGAATTCCAAGATCATCGAAATCACGACCCAAACCATGTATGTCGAACCACCACATGAAACTCTCATTGTTGAACACCTTACTTTTGGGGTGTTTGATAGTGTATTAAACGGATATGTATCAAGAAACTTGTAATATTAATATATATATAGTATATAATAATGAATATATTTTCATTTCATTATTTTTACTGTATAAATGATTTTTATTTTTATACAATAAAATAAAAATTGTATTTTTGGGTTACATTAAAATTCAATTAAGAAATTTATTTTTATGAATTAATTTATTTTTAAAATAAAAAATATTTTAATAAAATGTTATTTTTAAAAAAATTATCAAATATAAATTTTCATATGATTTTTATGAAGTCATATGTAATTTTTATAAGGGTTTAAAAATTACAATTGTGAAAAAACCCTTCATTTCTCAATAAATATAAAATCCTATTTTAAAAGGATAAATTATAATATTTTGAAAATTATTTAAATAAAATGAAAAGTATTATTGTAATCATAATGTTGAAATTATCCAATGGTGAATTTTTCATTATTTTCTAAGATTGTCAAAATTTTAGGTAAAAATTAAATACCGTATAAATATACGGTCTATATTATAACATATTAATGACCCAAAAGCGATTTAATAAATAATATAAAGGTCATACAAGGAAAAATATATGTTTTTACATTATATAAATGCTATTTTTTGTTTATTTAGTTAATTTTATAAATCCATTATGAATCCTCCAAAACCATTATTATATTTTATGGTTTTAAAATTATTTTAAGAGTGAATGACTCACTTCTACATAAGCAATGGAATTATTTTATCAAGTTCTACATTTTTCTATATAAAATAGTGAAAACCACTCAAATTTAGAAAAACCCATGGGAAAACCCGTAATAAGGTTTTTTTTTATATAGAGTCCAAAACATATGTTTCAGAAATGATAAACAATTGTTCTCTCTTTACCTATATAAACACACCCAAGATCCCATTTCACGTCACTCAAAATCCTTTTAGCACATCACTATTATTCCCTCCCCTCTCTATAGTTCTCGAAATTTTCCCCAAGCTCTCAATAATATCCTCCCAAGCATTTGGTGTCACACACTCAAGTAAGGGATCCTTTCCTTACCTTCTTATTAAAGTTTCTTTATTATTTTGTACCTTTTATTTCCAATTCATAATGTTGGGATATGTCCTTCCATGTCCCTATTACTTTCAATTTTATGTAAAAATAATTATGTACCCTTTTCTCTATGGACATACCAATTTATATATTTTTATGTGATGTTATTTTTCTACTGAAATTTCACTATGATTTTCCATTCCAAAACATTTGTGTATTGAATTCCATACCCATTTCTGATTAAGGGTGTTCACCTTTATACACATTTATTTATTTAATTGTGACTTAAATGTATGTTTTCCACCCTCCATTATTTTGGAATAAATTATGATGATTAATGAATCTATGTTGTATTATCTATGTGGTACACTTAAGCATGAGAAAGAAATGAAAGTGATGGGTTTTCCCAGAATTATATAACACTCCATTGCATTGGGTAATGTTTAGTCTCATGAGACATCATGGTGGGACAGGGAGTGAAGTTGATTCCTTTATTCTAATTTTTCTTTCATGATTTCCTAGCAGTTATCCATAACCAATGTTTATGATGCATTGTTTTAAGTTCTTTCTATATTTTCCATGTTGTCTTTATAATTATCATGTTATATCATGCCTCATTGTCCGTGTTTATGATTATCACCCCTTTTTGAACCATTGATATTCCTATTGTATAAAATGTTTTACTTTATTCATGTTATGCCATTTTTATTCCCTTATTTGGCATTATAGTGTTCCCCTTTTCTTATGTATGTCCTTAGGTTATCCCATGAATTTCTAAGTACGAATGAATATTATGAGAATGTTAAGAAGGTTTCTAATAAATATGATGTATTCCTTAATTTAAGATGTTATGTAATGTACCTAATTCCCAAACAAACTAGGCTTCTCATTTTTTCATGTTTTATTGTGTGTAATCTTATGTGATAAAATAGGAATTAATGTTTAATAGAGAAGGGTAAATATAGAAACAAGCTGAGGAACCTTCATTTTGTGTCATATATAGATGGAATAAATCCTTTTGGTATGAAAAGTAATACTCATAGTATATGGACATTTATACTAGTAAATTATAACTTTTCATTGTAGGTATGCATAAAACACAAATATATTATATTTAAATTACTTATATCTAGACAAAAACAACCTAGAAATGATATTTATGTTTATTACACTCTATTTACTGAATATCTGAAATTGATGTGGGATGCATGTGTTCAATTGTATGATTCTCATAGCAGTTAAGACTTGACATTATTATCCATAATTTATGGGATGATATATGAATTTCCATCTTATAGAAATATATCAGGAAATTTCATTGATGTAATCTTGGGGTGTCCCATTTGGGAATATGGTACACAATCAGTTAGGTTAGAACATTCATCAAAGACTATGTTTTTATAACATCATAATGTTTTCCCTTAAAATATATATATTGTTCCTATATTATATCATTCAATGTAAATACTGATTAAGATATAACATTGTCTTTACTAATGAGTGACCAACTATTTGAGAACGTGAAATTTATTTACACTTATTTTAGAAAACCTTTTTTAAAAAACCTAATGAAATTAGGTTAGATACATAATTCATTTTTCATTGAATTTTCATATAGAAATTGTTTGTACATCAAAAAAATTCTTGATTCCATGAGCTTAGAAATAAAATATATGGGATAATGTTATTATAACTTTACTAAATGTACCAAGGAAAATAAAATATGACATTAAGGTTAGTTTATACATGATTAGCATAGGTAAACGGGGATATTTGGCACCTATGAAGAATGAGAATGAACGTTTCTTCCTCTAGTGTCATACACTCTATCTATACAAGATATAATTAAATTTTTAAACTTACTTAATGGTGTCAATGTCTTATAGGGATATTCATAAAATATTAATAATGTCATTTCAATGAATAATTTGATGTTATGGGGTCTAAAATCACATGATTTTTATGTTTTGATAAAAAAAATTAATCATTGTAGATTTAAATTGCATTATTTCTAAAAATGTAGAGCACACATTAACCACATTATGATTTTTTTCAAATCCATATGAAATAATATTATAGACCTTGAAAAGTTACCAATCATGAATAAGGAAATTTCAATTATGTTATATTAATTGGTTATTTTATTCCCACCATTATTCTTTGATATAATGGTCTACCATATGGTTCTCATTTGCTAGTGAGACTCAACAATGCAGTCATATACATAACATTTGGATGTACCCCATTTAATGGTATTAGAATATTTTAAAATGCTGCTTAAAGAATCAAATTTTTTTATAAGGTTCTATTTTAAAAACGAAATATTATTAAATAATTTGTTGAATTCTGTACTGATTACCTATCAGATGTTGATAAAATTGATCTCCCAAAATCTTAGTGTATTATACACCTGGGTGAAGGGATTTCCAAAAGAGATGTTGTTACAATTACCTTTACAGAGTGGGATCAAGATCACCTTAACATTTTGCATAATAGTTCAGGGGTAACTTCATATTTTAAATTCCACAAATAATTATTAGAAATTTTTATCTATCAAGGGATAAAGGTTTGATATTAAATACCCATAATCAATAGTTTTTAAGATGCTTCTTAGATTATACTTATAAGTAGTTAACGACAAATATGAATTTTATTTTAAAAGGACCCTGATAGCTAGTCAGGATACAAAATTTAAATGTAATGTTTTTTCATTGTTTTTTTAATTAATAGATATATTTTCTATACAAAGAAACAATATTAACATAGTATACTAAAAAATAGTAGAGTTATGCTTATAGTAGAAGTAATGCTTGTATCCATTTCCAAGGATATAAGTCCAATTTATATGATTATTTCATATTTTTGTATCATCAAACAAATATATTAGATTGATTATACTATATTTCATGTTCCTAATTTTTATTACAAGTTGGTTGACAATAGGATTACAGTGAATGATGACGAATTGGGATTCATGAAGGTAAATTTCAATGTTGTGGGGTTAAGGAAGAACCATTCATAACGGAATCCCAAGAAATTCTTGTATATTACCTCCCATATCCAGTAAAAAATAATTTATCTATTGTTCTATTGGAAACTAAAAAAACTATAGGGTTAGATAAGGTTTAATTGAGTATGACCCTTTTATTGGGAGATTGAAATCATATCATGGGAGTCCCAATATAGAAAATGTCTTGAACATTTTATGGGGCTAGAGTGAGTAGATTGAGATACTAGATAGATGAGTAGAATTCGTTCAACCTTTAAATAAAAAAATATAATTCAATGATTCAGTTAATTTTTTTATATACTATGTTTTCCCTCATAATATTACTTGTTATCTAAGGAATTTACATACTGTAAATTAAATTTTTTAATACTCATAAAGATAATTAGTTCTCAACTTTCTGATGTTACCAATGTTAAAGAAGAACACATGGTTGATTCTAAAACTGCATAATTACTAGGGGCCAAAAATATGTTTATGAAAAAAACAAGAAATAAATAGTATCACTAAGTTAACTAGAATTACCGAAAAAATGATAAAAGGTATAAAATTTGAGGTTGGATGTAATCTATGCATCCAAAATGTTAAACTAAACAAATCAATGTTCATTAGTGATATTGTGGTCATGATAAGAATGCATGTTCCAATTGATATAGATTTGTGGCACAATTTCATATCAGAATTAAATGAAACCATTTGGGAAGATATTTTTGTAATGTTACAATATAATTTCTATATTTTACCAGAAAATTATATAATTAAATGTGGATTTTCCATTCATTATCCCATTTAGAGTTTATTTATTTTATATAATTTCCATAATAAATTTGTTTTAATGGTCACTGGAAAATATCATAGAGGATTCTAGACACTTCTTATAAATAATTATCTCAAGGACCCTGAGGGGAAAGAAAACCCCACTCACCAGCTATGTATACACACATTAAAAACTTGGAAACTTGGAAATATCTTCATTAGTCACTGTGATGAGGAATAATTTCAAGTATATTATAGTCGATAATATTTTCTTTAAAGTTATTTATTTTTTCCACTACGACACATAATTTTTAATTTATGAAACTATAATGTAGTGATGAAAATAGGCAACATGAAACAAAACCAATATACCCCTAAAATAAATAAAATGTGGGGTATTCTTTACTTGAAAAAAACACTATATATTTTAAATCTACAGAAAATTTTTTAGGTGATATGAAATAACAAATTCTCCTTTGTTTATATTCATATTGATGAATCAAAATCCAAATATATTTACATCCCACATCATGTGCAATGAAATTAGTCCAATGTAAATAAAGAGGTAAACTAGTTGATTAATATGTAAAATAACTAGAGGAATCATGTTTAAGTATGGAATAATAGTAATTTTTATGCATTATTTTACTATAAATGAAAATATATGTTTATGTCTTTATGTTTCTTATGTAGTTTATACATAAGAGTCACTATTTAATAAACCTGAAGAACAGCTACTTTTAGTAGCTTTGAAGTGGCTAGAACCTTATGGCCACGTTAGAGGTGAGGTTTTTGGAGTGTCACCATGGACATATTTTGAGAATAAAAATCCTTAAGGAGATACATATGAGATGATGAAAGAATGGAGGTATAGAGATATTATTTAAAATATATAATTTTATAGTCTAGTTTGGCGAACCAATATATGAAAAAGGATCAAATTGAACTAGTAGTGGAATAATGATCAGTACATAAAGAGCCACACAACCCAACATGATTTGAGGCTAGCCATTCCCCTCAACCACCTACCTTACCTAAGGTAATCAATTTTATCGTAACTCTTTCTTGTAAATTTGAATAAAAAAACTTATAAAAAAATTATATCACATAAATTATATAGGATGAAATTTTATGTGATTTATATATATCAATTCCTATGAATAACATTATTGTGAGGTGAATAGTATAAAATATCCTAGGAGACATGATACACATTAAAAAAATCCCTAAAGATAATATGAAAGTAGGGATTGAAGCATATCTTGAGGCGAGTGTTGAGTTTTTGGTTTCTCTTTATGACCTAGATGTTACCATGGTGGATAATGTTATAGGAACATTCATATCATGGTTGATTAATATTATAAAGTTAAATGAGGTATGTCTTTTAAAAAAAATTAAAAATCTTTATAATTATTGATAAAAGGTCTAAAATGAGGTATGGTAATAAAAATGGAAAGAGGAAAGGGGAAACATAAGGTGAAATCAGGACAATTTAGTGGATCAACCAATAAATCAAAAGGAACTTTTGAGAGTACCCTCACACAACTAGTCCCACTATCACATATATTAACATTACAAGTTCATACATATACAAAATTAAAATATGAGAATATATCCAACATTGAATATGAAGAAGAAATATTTTGAGAGGCCATTATTGAAATGTTTGGACTCGAGAGTATAAATGATATTATCAAATTTGAATGATTGGGAGTCTCATTTGTTAATACAAACATGATATATATTTTCAAAAACAATTGTCCAAAAAATGATATATTATGTTCATTAATAGTAATGAATATTTATATTTTCTATAAGCATATATACTGTAACTATACTAAGGGATAATTTTGGGAATCAATATTTGGACTCATTAATACCTCTATCGTTTATATGGATAAAGATTCTTTTGAAATAAAGAAAATTGTAAATAAAAAATATGACCACAGCACAGAATTTGAAAAAAAAAATAGATGACATAATCCACTTAATTCCTATAATTCAAGGATGAAACTATATATCCTAATCATATAAAATATATTTTTCTTTTTTCCATTACTTATTTGTTTTTGTTTTTTCTGGAATCATTAGATGGTAATCCTAATCAATTTGGATACCCTATTGATTTCAACAAATGGGGAAAAAAGTAAGGCATATATATTAATATTTAACTATAAAAACATATTTCAAAACAATTTACATATATTTTTCAATGCTTCTGTAGGGTCTAAAACAAAATAAAAAAAATTATTGTGGATATTATGATTATATATTTAAGAAGGATACTATATACCATCAATAAACTAGAATCCCTAAAAAAATGTAATTTCTGAAGATTATTATTATTTCAGTTAAAATATTTTTTAATCATTTTTTTGTCTATATTTTCTCAATACTACTAGGACTACCAATAGAGTACATTATCAAAATAATTACTAAATTTTTTTCGAGATGAGTTTGAAAAATACAAGTTGCTGTAATGTTTACCAACATCATGTTTAGGTGATTACCTATTATGTTTGTGATATAGTACCATATATGACCATAGAGATACATTTGGGATCTGATTAATTAGTATCATAATTATTATATACTATTTTTCTTAAAATAAAATTCAATTTTTCACTAATTTCCTTTTTTGGGGGGTTCAGATGAGTTGGTAGAAACTGCAAAACCCCTTGGTGGTGAACCTATAAAGAAATAAATATTTGAGATTTTTTTCAAGGATAATTATCCTGTAGGGTCACATTCTATAGTTTTATGGAGATCTATTAAAATGAATAAAGCTATATATTCTTTTAAGAGATTAGACTTAAAGGCTACATCTAATTTCATTGTGAGAGGGAAATGGGTTAAGGACCCTTCAACCGATAATTTTGAAGAAATATTACTAACTGATGGGGAAGGTACATGCTTTATCCAAGACAGATAATTTTCATTTTCTGTCTTCCTATATTATAATATTTTTTAAAAATATTCGGATCCGTATTACAATCAATTCCACCTCCATGATGAAGAAAAAAGATGAATTATTTTATTTTAATATTTAATTCAACCAAATACATAACGATGAAAGATACTATAAATACTAATATAGATTGATCACCCATATCTCAATCCAATTATAAATTATAAATGTGGAATTAAATATGAAGGAAGTTGAACTAGGGTTAGATGTTGAAAATATTGGGACAATAGTTTATCTCTGCCATGTAATTTCGTTTAAAACATGTGTGGTAATGTCAAAACCAAGAAAAAAATATCAAATTATTTTCAAAAATTAATACAATGTTCCATAATTAATTTGTGATATGTATGAATTTATCACACGTAAATCTAACATAATATGCGTTAGGTATGACTCTAAGTTTTTTTTCAATATAAAAGTTCCATTTCAATTTAAAAGGTGTTTCACATCATAAAAAATGAGAAAAAGATAATTTATTGTCTTTATAATTTATGAAAATTATATATAACTCATTTATAGTGTATAATAATCAATATCATGTCAATATATCACATAATGATGAATGTGTGACTCAAAGTGTGTTTTTTCACATTAAAAATGTCATTTTAGTTTGAAACACATGTCACATTGTCCAACTAAGGAAATAGTTGTGTATTATTTTCAAAATTTAGGACAACTGTGCATAGTTCAGTTTTGATATGAAAGAATCGACTAAACATAAATCCAATTCATTTCGTATCTATAATGACTCTATGTTATTATTTTCAAAATAAAAGTTTTGTTTTAGTTTAAACGGAATGTCACATAGACTAAAATGAGAAAATGAGCTAATATTATTTTTAAAATTTAGGAAACTGGTCCATAATTAATTTTTAGCATGCAGGAATCATCCTCACATAAATTGGCACACAATATGGTTTACATGACTCAAAGTGAATGTTTTCAACATAAAAGTGTCATTTTAGTTTAAAACATGTCTTACAGATCCAAGACCAAGAAAAATAGCTCGGATGATTTTCAAAATTTAGTACAACGATTCATAATTTATTAGCGGCATGTAGAAAAGGACCATACTTCAATACAATATATGATGTGTCTTGTATGAATGATAAGACCAATATATATACATATAAATATATATATTGGATTCTTTTATTTAATGATCAATCATGACTTGTTTGATAATACACTAGTTTTTGATGTATTTTCATAGGAATTTGGAACTTAACAGTCAAGAGAGGAGATGTTGTAAAAATAGAATAATCAAAATTTCCCATAGTGAATTTGAAGTATAGGATATGTACTCCTCGAATAGAACACCTACATGAGTCAAAGGCTAGACCTTGAATCGAAGATACAAGGTATGAACCAAGTACACTTCAGGAATCCTTATTACATGTCATGAATGAATCAAATTAAAACCTGATGAGATACATGTTGTGAGCTTAGTAAATGACATGAAATGTCTTAAACCTAATTACCTATAAATATACAAATCATGAAATCCTAATATCGAATATATTCTGAGATTAATGTGGATATAAAGTGCATGACATGAAATAAAATTACACTCCATGAAATACTTTATGATAATCTACATAAATCACATACATAACATGAACCATTTACACATCGTATAATATTCAATTTCTATATAAACATATTGGCCCCTGATGCATAGAGAGTTTTTACATCTGTACTTCTTTCCTCCTTTATTCTTTGTTTATTTCATATTTTCTTTCTAGTTTGTTTCTATTGTTTTCTTTTATTGTTTTATTCATTCTGTTGTTTCTATTTTTTGATTCCAAGACTTGTTCATTGTGCATTTTTGTGATAATGATTTAATCCAATCTCATAGGTCATTCAACATCATCCATTGATACATTCTTCTATGTTTATTCATTCAAGTTATTATATGATTAATTTCATATGATTTCAATTGTGGAATTATAGGATTTAAACTGTTTATTAATTATTTCAATCATGTTTCATATTTCCCTCATTTCAGTTAATACCATCATGTATTGCTAATTCGTTTAGGGTTAGGGGTCAAGATTAATGGTGGATTTAAATTTAATGAATCTACTAATTAAAACTTATTAACCCTATGGCTAATAATTTGGTAAAAAAGTTGTTAATCTCATTCTATGGCAACTAACCTAACCCTCAGAGGTGAAATATGAAGAATCCTTGACTAAATTGGACTTGAGAAGGCTATGAGAAATGGAATTTCATTATTTTTTACCTAGAATATAATCCTCATACATATATTTTGTAGACTATCTCTAGACCAAGGAGGAGTTTCCATCTTAGATATATCCAATTGGTTGGAATAATATCAATTGGTGACCTTTTCACCTCTTTTCAACTTAATACATAGGTCTATACCAAGCTAGATTTAGGATTATCTTTTACATATACCCTAAAATTGACCTTTAAGCCTTACTTAATATAATTAAAACCCAAACTACCTAGTTTTTAGAAAACCAAAACCTAATGAGTTAGTGAGGACTCTTACCCAGAATTTTATAACCTCTTGGTCACCTTCCTACCAATTGTCCCAGTGGGTTCAACCCCAAACTACCACTTACTAGGTCTAAGTGCCTAAGTTTAGTTTGGGAAATATAAATTCTAATATGATCGATGTCATGTGGGCCATTCAATTTTTGGAACCATTGTTAGGGATGAATATTCTTGGTTATAGTGACCTTTAGTATGAACCTCGGATTGCCTCACCCCTCACATTTCCCCACATTATATTTTTAAATTTTTCTCTAATGGAATGGAACTTGTGTCTGTTATCTTCTCCTCCAGTGTATGCATTAGGGACCTTTGACTCTTTAAAGAATCCATAACACTCAAGAAACTCTTTCATTCTATCCCAAGATCGATATATTTTTAACTTCTTTCTAACTTTTTGTAATGGATGAATGTAAAAATCATCCACAAATTTCTCAATATGCCACACCTGAACTTTAGGAAGAGCTAAAAGATCACACTAACATGCATTTTATCTTACCTTCCATCAGTGGGGTTGCGTCTATTATTATGTTCCCTTCTATTCAGGATCAATCATTTTATATATAACCCAAACTCATCCACGGGATCTAGGACATGGGAAAATTTAGTGGATTTCTAAATGAAGATCCCCATTATCATAATTAAATTTCCTAGAGGTTTGTGTCACCTTTTGAAACCCAAGAATATCATCTGATGCCATGGGAATCTAAGTCTTCCCATTATCCTTGCATGATAGAGCCAAGGATTATCTTAAAAGTCAAGATCCCAAGTCCATCATGGATTTGGATGATTTAGAAAAGAATATCATAGACAATGACTTCCCACAAATATGAAGAAATGGGATTAAGAAATTCAATTAGGAAGATGTAGAATCTTCTTGGGAATCTTGGGGCCATTTTACAAAACTAGCTTGTAAATTCCCACCACAAAGACTTGATGTGTGGCTATAATTTTGATCCGTCTACCAAGGACTCCATCTGTTTGCATGAATTATTGTTCACACCACCGCTAAAGGTGAGATCCTGATCAAGAAACATTTATCCAACTAAGAATTTTTAGAAGATATTTCATATAATTTTAGTCTATGAAAAATTTAGAGTGGTCCTTTCTGATGCATAATCCATCTTGTGGAAAAGAACACCAACCTTGTGGCGCAATTTGAATCTTTAATGAAAAATATTTAGTCTCTATAGTAGCCTGCTCCACCACCACCCCCTCTTGCCCCTATTAAGGGGATAAAATCATAT
This sequence comes from Viscum album, assembly GCA_963277665.1. Taxonomy (NCBI): domain Eukaryota; kingdom Viridiplantae; phylum Streptophyta; class Magnoliopsida; order Santalales; family Viscaceae; genus Viscum; species Viscum album. The sequence continues at coordinate 1,440,636,108 of OY728151.1, read as the reverse complement.
TAAATGTGCATAGGGCTAAATCCATACTAGGAATACAAGGTAGGAATAGAGGATCCTCAATTAAAATATTGTAATTAAATTAATTAAAATCAAAAAAGTTAGTATTAAAAGTAACCACAATAGTATCAGTAACCCCAATAGTACCTGCAATAGTACTATTAGAAGAGGATAGATCAAAATCCACTAAATCCAAATCGAAGTTACTTTTAATAGAGGAGTGGTCAAGTTCCACCAAGGAATTAGAGACCACCTTGGTACCCACCAAAAATTTCAGTGGCTCAGCCATGGAAATTTTTTTAACAATAACATTTCCACTTGGGATCAGTAATTTTAAATAACTAAATAACTTTAATTCTAGAAATATACATTATTACCACCACAATAAGCCCAACCTCTTTAGTATAATATTGAAATATGACTCACCACCTTTGTGAAAAAAGTAGATTAGAGGATGATAACCAAAGAAGCTGAAATGAATAATCAAAGGGAGGTCATATAAAACCACGAACACCAAGTGGTTCAAATCGCAAAGACCATATCATATCGATTACATATTATATTACCTATTAATAGAGATACTCGTCCATGAGAGGAACCAAAGTATGTAGTTATTAGGATTGGAATGGTGTTGGAATTTCAGTATTCATTCTTAGGTGAATAAAAGTATCTTGAAGAACCTGAGAAACGTGCGACAATCATCAGTAGGTAAGATGATGATAGCACAAATATTGCTTGTTGGAAGAAAACTCTATAGGAAGAACCAACTAAAAACGCTTCAATTCAAGAGAATCTAGAAAAGAAGGAATTTTATTTGGAACCAAAACCATAGAAACCTTGTCTCCCCTTTCCACATAGATTGAGATAAGCTAAAATAAAGGAACAATACAAAAAATAGGCTTGTTTAAAAAAATACACATCAAAATTCCATTAGAAGAACAGATTAGGTAAATTCCTACTTATGACATGTATTTTAAAGACTTTTTTCTAGAAAATAGAGAATGAAAGTCTTAGGGTTCATCTTCCTAAATAAATAGATATCCATAATTTTTTATTGGAATCTCCCACCCAAAATATGATACCCTGAATGCTACTAAATTTTTTTCAATATAGAGACATGTAATTTTGGAAGATCCTTATATGATTTTAGTGAAAGTATCAATCTCATTCCAATGATTATATTCAAAAATATTGGGCTTTGATAATTAAATCCAAAAAGAGTGGAACTCCAACTTAATGACTTCTTAATAAATCACCATTAATGAATACTCGAGGACATCTTAGTAAAGTTTATGAAATTCAGATTTAAAGATGATTTAATTTTATATGATATGGATGAAGATGGATATGTCCCCATAATTTTAGGGCAACCATTTCTCACCCCTGAGAATCCACTAATTGATGTAAACCAAGGAAGGTCAACTTTTAGAGTTGGTGAAGAACATGTCGTTTTTGACATAGTGAAAGACTCTAAGAAAACCATATAATCATTGGATTGTAAATCCATATTTCTTAGTAATGATAATGATGATCATATAACTAGTGAGGAAGGAAAAAAGAAACCACCTCCTAGTGAAAATAGATATATTGGTTACAAGGATGTGAATTACAATGCACCTCTATCAAGGGGTATCATTCAACCAATGTTACCCTCTATCATCAAGAACCATTCCATGAGGGGTGTGTCCTTACATTTAAATTCATATGAATGGAAGAATATATTTATCTCAAAAATAAACAAAGAACTAAATGGGATTCAAACTAGGATAGGTTAATTAAGTAGTATTATAAATTTAAGTAATTTCATATTCCTGGACAAATTTTATGTGTTTTTTCAAAAAAAATTAAATTTTCAAATTTAAAATTTAAAATAAAAATAAAAATTTATGACATGTAAATGAAATACACAATTTTAATTTTTCATGTTCGGAAAAATAAAATCATGAGAATTTCACATCGTTTATTAAATACATGATGTGAATTAGTCGGTCCAGATTTTTAATCCATGACTTAGGGTTCAAAACTGAATCCCCCACCCACTACTACAAAAACGGGCTTTATCAGCGCTAAAAACGGGCTTTATCAGCACTAAAAATGGGTTTTAAAGCTCAGCGCTGATAAAGGATTCCTTTATCAGCGCTCTTTTAGCGCCGATAAATGTACATTTTATCAGCTCTAAAAGAGCGCTGATAAAGGAATACTTTATCAGTGATATTTTAGTGCTGATAAATGTTTATTTTATTATTGATTCTTTAGCACTGAAAAAGGATTATTTTATCAGTTCTAAAAAAGTGATGATAAATGCCATGTCTACTGCAAAAAAAAAATTGCAACAGCACCTACAAATAATTCAGCATCTCAATAAGTATACCCATACAAAATTAACACATAAATTGTAAGCTAATTACACCAAGTATTTCCATACACCATTAACACATAATTCATAAGTAAATTAAATACATAAAGAATTCTATTCAGAATTCAAGGGGTTGGGGAGGTTGTTCAGGGGTATCGGGTGGCTGTCCAAGGGGGGTAGGGGGTGTCTGGGGGATGGGGGTGTCCAGGGGGTGGGGCGGTCCAGGAGGTTTGGGGGCTGTCCAATGAGGGTGGTGGTGTCCAGGGGGTGGGGGTGTCTAGGTGGTGGGGTGGTGTCTAGGAGGGGGGGTCCATGTGAGGGGGGATGTCCAGGGGTGGGCTAGTATCCAGGGTGTCGGGGGGCTTTCCAAGGGTGGGTGGGGTGTCCGGGGGGTGGGGGCGGTCTGGGGGGTTGGTGGGGCTATCCAAGGGGGGTGGGGTGGTGTCCAGGAGGGTGGGATGGGGGAGTCTGGGGGGATCGGGGTGTCCAGGGGGTGGGGGTGTCCGGGGGGTGGGGGTGGTCCAGGGTGTTAGTAGGGATGTCCAAGGGGGTGGGGTGGTGTCCAAGGAGGGGGGTGTCCAGGTGGGTGGTTGTATATGGGGTGTCCATGGGGGTGGGCAGGTTTCCAGGGTGTCGGGGGGGCTTTCTAGGGGGTGGGGGGATGTCCGGGGGGTCTAGGGGGTTGGTGGGGCTGTCTGAGGGGGTGGGATGGTGTCTGGGAGGGTGGGGGTGGTCGTCCATGGGTGGGGGTGTCCAGGGGGTTGGGGGTATGCAGGTGGTGGGGTGGTGTGAAGAAGGGGTGAGGGTGTCGTCCAGGGGGTAGTGGTTGTCCAGGGGGGTGGTGTTTGGAGGGGGGGGGGGGTTGGGGCGGCTGGCCGTGGTGGGGGGGGGGGGGGGTTGTCCATGGGTGTGTCTAGGGGGTGGGGTGTCCAGGGGGTTGAGGGGGATTTCCAGTGGATGGGGGTGTCCAGAGGGGTGGGCGTGTCTAGGGGGTGGGTTGGTGTTGAAGGGGTTGGTGGGGTTGACTCTTACACGTCACAAAGGACCCATGGATCGTTCTCATAAAGGATCAAGACAATCTGAATGCATTTGGTCGGATTTTTGTAGGTCAGTTGTTGTTTTCACTTAAAATTGTGTCCAATTTAAACAAAAGAGATACCCTTTGAGTGGTACTGGACACACCATGCCTTGGATTGAGGCGGGTATGACTCATACACGTCACAAAGGACCTGTGTATCATTCTCCTAAAAGATCAAAACAATCTTAATGTGTTTCGTCGAATTTCCGTAGGTCAGTTGTTGTTTTCACATAAAATTTTGTCCATTTTAAACAAAAGTGAGACCCTTTGAGTGGTATCGGCCACACCATGCCTCGTATTGAGTCTGGGATGACTCGTGCATGTCAAAAAGGACCCATGGATCATTCTCCTAAAAAATAAAGACAATCCGAATGCATTTGGTCGGATTTCCATAGTTCAGTTGTTGTTTTCACTTAAAAATTTGTCCATTTTAAACAAAAGAGAGACCCTTTGAGTGGTATTTTCCACACTGTGCCTCGGATTGAGGCGGGGATGACTCATACATGTAACAAAGGACTCTTGTATCGTTCTCCTAAAATATCAAGACAATTCTAATGCATTTGGTCGAATTTTTGTAGGCTAGTTGTTGTTTTCACTTAAAATTTTGACCATTTTAAATAGAAGAGAGGCCCTTTGAGTTGTACTGGCCACACTGTGCCTCGTATTAAGGTGGGGATTACTTTTACACATCTTAAATGAATCCGTTGATCATTCTTTTAAAGGATCTAGACAATCCGAATGCGTTTGGTGAGATTTCAGTAGGTTAGTTGTTGTTTTCACTTAAAATTGTGTCCATTTTAAAGAAAAGAGAGACCCTTTGAGTGGTACCGGCCACACCATGCCTCACATTGAGGCAGGGATGACTCGTGAACATTAAAAAGGACCCGTGGATCATTTTCCTAAAGGATAAATATAGTCTGAATGTGTTTGGTCAGATTTCCGTAGGTAAGTCTTTGTTTTCACTTAAAAATTTTTCCATTTTAAACAGAAGAGAGACCCTTTGAGTGGTACCAGCCACACCATGCCTCAGATTGAGGCGAGGAAGACTCTTAAACATCACAAAGAACCCGTGGATCATTCTCCTAAAGTATAAATACAATCTGAATGTGTTTGGTCGGATTTTCTTAGGTCAGTTGTTGTTTTCACTTAAAATTGTGTCCATTTTAAACAAAAGAGAGACGCTTTGAGTGGTACCGGACACACCGTGTCTCAGATTGATGTGGGGATGACTTTTTCACGTCACAAAGGACCCATTGATTGTTTTTATAAAGGATCAACACAATCTGAATGCGTTTGGTTGGATTTCTGTAGGTTAATTGTTGTTTTCACTTAAAATTTTGTCCATTTTAAACAAAAGTGACACCCTTTGAGTGGTATCGGCCACACCATGCCTCAGATTGATGCGGGGATGACTGGTTCACATCAAAAAGGACCCGAGGATAATTCTCCTAAATGATCAAGAAAATCCTAATGCCTTTGGTCAGATTTCCATAGGGTAGTTGTTGTTTTCACTTAAAAATTTGTCCACTTAAAATAAAAGAGAGACCCTTTGAGTGGTACCGGCCACACCGTGCCTCGTATTGATGCGGGGATTACTCTTACATGTCAAAAAGGATTCGTGGATCGTTCTACTAAAATATCTAGACAATCCAAATGTGTTTGGTCAAATTTCTATAGGCCAGATGTTGTTTTCACTTAAAAATTTGTCCATTTTAAATAGAAGAGAGACCCTTTGAGTGGTACCGGCCACACCGTGTCTCATATTGAGGCAAGGATTACTCGTACACATCCCCAACTCACCCGTGTATCTTTATCTTAAAGGATGAAGACAATCTGAATGTGTTTGGTAAGATTTCCATAGGTCAGTTGTTGTTTTCACTTAAAATTATGTCCATTTTAAAGAAAAGAGAGACCCTTTGAGTGGTACTGGCCACACCGTGCCTCGAATTGAGTTGGGGATGACTCGTTCACATCCCCAACGCACCCGTGGATCTTTCTCATAAAGGATCAAGATGATTCAAATGTGTTTGGTCAGATTTCCGTAGGTCAGTTGTTGTTTTCAATTAAAAATTTGTCCATTTTAAACAGAAGAGTGACCCTTTGAGTGGTAATGGCCACACCGTGCCTCATATTGAGGCGGGGATGACTCGTACACATCAGAAAGTACCCTTGGATCATTCTCCTAAAAGATAAAGACAATCTTAATGTGCTTGTTCAAATTTCCGTAGGTCAGTTGTTGTTTTCACTTAAAAATTTGTCCATTTTAAACAGAAGAGAAACTCTTTGAGTGGTACCGGCCACACCGTGCCTCGGATTGAGGTAGGTATTACTCTTTCATTTCATAAAGGACCCATGTATCATTATCCTGAAGGATCAATACAATCCTAATGCGTTTGGTCAGATTTCCTTAGGTCAGTTGTTGTTTTCACTTAAAATTGTGTCCACTTTAAACAAAAGACATACCCTTTGAGTGGTATCGGCCACACCGTGCCTTGGATTGAGGTGGGGATGACTCGTGAAGATCACAAAGAACCCATGTATCATTATCTTAAATTATCAAGACAATACTAATGCATTTGGTCATATTTCCATTGGTCAGTTTTTGTTTTCACTTAAAATTGTGTCCATTTTAAAGAAAAGAGAGACCCTTTGAGTGGTACCGTCCACTCCGCGCATTGAATTGAGGCGAGGATGACTCTTGAATGTCAAAAAAGACCCTTTGATCATTCTCCTAAAGGATCAATACTATCCGAATGCGTTTGATCAGATTTTTGTAGGCCATTTGTTGTTTTCAATTAAAAATTTGTCCACTTTAAACAAAAGAGAGTCCCTTTGAGTGGTACCGGTCACACAGTGCCTCAGATTGAGGCGGTGATGACTCTTACACATCACAAAGGACCCTTGGATCATTCTCCTAAATGATCAAGACAATCTGAATGCGTTTGGTCAAATTTTCAAAGGTCAGTTTGTTGTTTCATTTAAAAATTTGTCCATTTTAAACAGAAGAGAGACCCTTTGAGTGCTACCGGGCACACCGTGCCTTGGATTGAGGCGGGGATTACTCTTACACGTCCCCAAAACACCTTTGGGTCATTCTCTTAAAGGATCAAGACAATCTGAATGTGTTTGGTCAGATTTCCTTAGGTTATTTGTTGTTTTCACAAAAAATTGTGTCCAGTTTAAACAAAAGAGAGACCCTTTGAGTGTTACCGGCCATACCGTGCCTCAGAATTAGGCAGGGATAACTCTTGCAGGTCACAAAGGACTTGTGGATTGTTCTCCAAGAGGATCAAGACAATCTGAATGCGTTTGGTCGGATTTCCGTAGGTCAGTTGTTGTTTTCACTTAAAATTGTGTCCATTTTATACAAAATAGAGACCCTTTGAGTGGTATCGGCCACACCGTGCCTCGAATTGAGGAATTGATTACTCGTAAACATCCCCAATGCACCTTTGTATCGTTCTATTAAAGTATCAAGACAATCCGAATGAATTTGGTCGGATTTCCATAGGTCAGTTGTTGTTTTCACAAAAACATTGTGTCCATTTTAAAGAAAAGAGAGACCCTTTTAGTAGTACCGGCCACACCGTGCCTCGGATTGAGAAATTTATTTCCTATACACATCCCCAACACACCCTTGGATCGTTCTCTTAAAGTATCAAGACAATCCGAATGCGTTTGGTCGGATTTCCATAGGTCAGTTGTTGTTTCCACTTAAAAATTTGTCCATTTTAAACAGAAGAGATACTCTTTGAGTGGTACCAGCCACACATTTTCTCGGATTGAGGCGGGTATTACTCTTACATGTCACAAAAGACCCTTGTATTTTTCTACTAAAATATAAAGACAATATGAATGCATTTGGTTGAATTTTTGTAGGTCAGTTGTTGTTTTCACTTAAAAAATTGTCCATTTTAAATAGAAGAGATACCCTTTGAGTGGTAACGGCCAAACCATGCCTCAGATTGAGGTGGGGATTAATATTTCACATCAAAAAGGACCTTTTTATCATTCTCATAAAGGATTAATACAATCTGAATGAATTTGGTTAGATTTACTTAGGTCAGTTGTTGTTTTCACATAAAATTGTGTCCACTTTAAACAAAAGAGAGACCCTTTGAGTGGTACCTGCCACACCGTGCCTCATATTGAGGAGAGGATGACTTTTTCGCACCACAAATAACCCATGGATAATTCTCTTAAAGGATCAAGACAATCTGAATGTTTTTGGTTGGATTTCCTTAGGTCAGTTGTTGTTTTCACTTAAAATTGTGTCCATTTAAAAGAAAAGAGAGACCCTTTGAGTGGTACCGGCCATTCCATACCTCAGATTGAGGCAGGGATTACTCTTGCATGTGAAAAAGGACCCATGGTTCGTTATCCTAAAGTATTAATACAATCTTAATGCATTTGATCAGATTTCCATAGGTCAGTTGTTGTTTTCACTTAAAACTTTGTCCACTTTAAACAAAAGAGAGACCCTTTAGGTGGTACCGGCCACACCGTGACTTGTATTTAGGCTAGGATTACTCATAAACGTTAAAAAGGAACTTTGGATCATTCTCCTAAAATATAAAAACAATCCGAATGTGTTCGTGTTGAATTTTCGTAGGTCAGTTGTTGTTTTCACTTAAAAAATTTCCCATTTTAAACAGAAGAGAGACCCTTTGAGTGGTACCGGCCACACCGTGCCTCTAATTGATGCAGGGATTACTCGTACACATCCCCAACGCACCATTGTATTGTTCTATTAAAGTATCAAGACAATCTGAATGTGTTTTGTCAGATTTCCTTAGGTCAGTTGTTGTTTTCACTTAAAATTGTGTCCACTTTAAACAAAAGAGAGACTCTCTGAGTGGTACCGGCCACACGGTGCCTTGGATTGATGCGGGGATAACTCTTGGATGTCACAAAGGACCCGTGGATCGTTATCCTAAAGGATCAAGACAATCTGAATTCATTTGGTCAGATTTCCATAGGTCAGTGGTTGTTTTCACTTAAAATTGTGTCCATTCTAAACAAAAGAGAGACCCTTTGAGTGGTATCGGCCACACCGTGTCTCAGATTGAGGCGGGGATTACTATTACATTTCTTCAATGCACCCTTGGATCATTCTCTTAAAGGATCAATACAATCCAAATTCGTTTGGTCGGATTTTTGTAGGTTAGTTGTTGTTTTCACTTAAAGTTGTGTCCATTTTAAAGAAAAGAGAGACCCTTTAAGTGGTACCGGCCACACCGTTCCTCGTATTGAGGTGAGGATTACTTGTACACGTCCCCAACTCACCCTTGGATCGTTATATTAAAGTATCAAGACAATATTAATTCTTTTGGTCATATTTCCATAGGTCAGTTGTTGTTTCCACTTAAAAATTTGTCCATTTTAAACAGAAGAGAGACCCTTTGAGTGGTACCGGCCACACCGTGACTTGGATTGAGGTGGGGATGACTTGTACACATCAAAAAGGACCCATGGATCATTTTATTAAATGGTCAAGACAATCCAAATGCATTTGGTCAAATTTCCGTATGTCACTGGTTGTTGTCACTTAAAAATTTGTCCATTTTAAACAGAAGAGAGACACTTTGAGTAGTACCAGCCCCACCGTGCCTCGTATTTAGGTGAGTATTACTCGTGTATGTCATAAAGGACCCATGGATTGTTCTACATAAGGATCAATACAATCCGAATGCATTTGGTCGGATTTCCTTAGGTCGGTTTTTGTTTTCACTTAAAATTGTGTCCACTTTAAACAAAAGAGAGACCCTTTGAGTGGTACCGACCACACTGTGCCTCTGATTGAGGCGAGGATGACTCGTTCATGTCACAAAGGACCCATGGATCGTTCTATTAAAGGATCAACACAATCTGAATGCGTTTGGTCGTATTTCTGTAGGTCATTTGATGTTTTCACTTAAAAATCTGTCCATTTTAAACAAAAGAAAGATCCTTTAGGTGGTTCATTATTCTTGCATGTTGTTGGTTCATATCATCTGTTAAAATGGGAAATTGACTCATTGGAGAAAGTATTTTTTATTTAATAACAATTACAATATTCATACGAACATTTACATACAACAATGTGTCATCTTTTGATCCCCTAAACCCCTCTCAAAAATGACCACCAATTGTACACATCCCCAAGTTATATCTTCATGTTATTTGTGTACAATCTCTCATCAGGTATGCGGCCCACTCATTTCTGAACATATCTATATCTTCTTGTGAGTATGTGTCTTTTTGGTAGTCATAGTAGTACTGCAAAATATAAAAATAAAGAATTAATAAATATATTAAACAAACTAGTTGTTGTTTTTGAAAAAACCTCCTTAGGGATGCTTTTTTCTTGATGAAAAATGATCTCCTTCATAAATTTACAAACATAATCACTGAAATCATTATCGTTTGTTTGTTTTGGACACTACAAAAAAATTGATCATTAGGATAATAATTAACTTGTGTTGAGATGTGTTTGGATAGTGAAATTTTATTATATATACCCTGATATTTGTCCAGACGTAGTACTTTCTCGCATCCTTATGCTTATCCCCTATCCTCATTCCTTTTTCTAGATGATAATGATACACCGCCCTATCATAATGGAATCCTAAGTAAAAGATAATATAATTTATATTACTTGATGTTTAGACTTAAAACGTAGGATGTAGTGTCTTACATATTCACAAACTCCATCATGTGTGGTCGGTTTGATGGATATCCTTGTTATGAATCCAGAAAATAAATCTTTGGAGTATCTAAGTTTACCACAATTAGCATCCAATGATTCCTAAAAACACAAAAAGGAATAAGTAATAAAAGAAGTCAAAATATAATTGATATGCTTTAATCGTAGAGTTTTACACCTGTATGGTTGGTATTAAGAAGAGTCGGTCATCTTTAATCTTGCTTTCAAATGTTTTTAGCTAGCCATTCACTATTTCATTCTTTTTTTATGGCTCTATTTTCATTATATTTGATTATGTGGTATGAGGACTAACGAGTCCAAATTTTGGCTCATGGGAAAATTCCTTCAATAGTTTTTCATATATATATCTATCAACAATATAAAATGAATTTAGTTATAATTTTCACATTAGATCAGCTTTTAGAAAATTAATTCACAGAAACGTACCTCATATATATATTTACAACTATGACTCCTAGCCAACCGTTTTCAAGGATCTCATTTACATTTTCAATAGCAATAAAATCCTGACTTTCCACGTGGTATATATTCTCTTCGAAAACTAATATATGACTAATACCACCTCTTAGCTTTGTATCCACATGAGTCTTCAATGCTAGTAAATGTGGATAGAGAACAGGTGGTGTTATTGTGCTTTCAGTAGCTCCTTAGGATCGGTTGGTTGATCCTTTAGATGGTTTTGAGCTGATGTTTGTCACCCCCTTCCCTTTCTCCATCTATAATAACATTCATTGGTTCAGACCCTTTTTTCATTAATTGTTAAAGGTTTAGCTTGAAAAAAAAAATTAAATACCTCTTTGGCCGCATGTACTCTTACAAGTTGTGATGGCCAAGCAAGAAATGTCTCAACAGCCATTTCCACCATATGAATATCATCGTCATCAAGTGAAATAGGTATCTCTTCATTTGTCTCATGAGCTACAGTAATCGTCACTTTCAGATGATCTTTCGGAAGTGGTCTATTATGCAGCGTGTCATCTAGGATGTTGAACATTGTAGCCCTTACTACAAGGTGATAAGTGGGTGTTGACAGATATAAATCACAATCATTATCACCCTGTAGAAGATCAGTACAGGAAAAGTATCAGTGTTTGTCTGATTCACATTTCATGGGAACAATTATTAGAATATTGATTACCATGGCCAAGATAGATCTTTGAGGGGAATGGCTCACCTCAAAGCTGGTGGGGGTGGGGTGGGATCTTCACGCACTGGTTGTTCCTAAGTTGTGCCTTCTCCTTTCTTCCCACCCATAAATGTTGCTATCAACTCTCCCTACCATTGCAATCGTTCTTAAAGGGTTTCTAGTTTTTTGCTCATTTGTTTCAATGTTTCATCTCTATCATCCATTTTTTTTCTTCTCAAAATATACTTGGGGTGTCACCCCAAACCCCACACCCCTGACACGACCGTATTTTTCTGGTAGCTTCAAAGCCATCGATAATAGGTCTTCATCCACTACAGGAGTAGCTGATTCCTATGACTATCGGATATAGGAAAATAACTAAATTTTTTATGTAATATCAATTTAAAACAAATATTTTTATCATCGTGTCATACTTACACAAATTTATCACACTTTTTGTGTGTTCTCATCTACTAGCTTCCCTTCCTTATTCACACGTACCTCCTTACAAAGCACATGACATGGGATGGAAGTGTATTTGGTTTTAGACTCATCAATCTACATATAAACATAGAAATATAATTATGATGTTTTTTTGTTGGCACCTATCAATATTATTGTAAATTTAAAATACGCACTGTTTTCCTTTCTAGTGAAGCCTACCCCATCCTTTCTTTACGATAGGGGTATGTTCGTTTTGATGCACGTTCCTTATTTTCTTTACAGAGTTTCTGTTTCATAAATGAAATATTGACAATCAAAGTGATGAATACACATATCCTCAAACAACATATTATCACCCACAATGTACCTGAAACTTCTCATCCCCACGGTGACCAATAAATGCATCCCATGCTTCTTGGGATATCATGTGAGCGTAGACAATGGGTGGGTGCGGGATTATTTTACCTTTGGAATCTTTCAGGTGACATCTTATTAAAATAGTGTGAAAACCTTGATGAATCGTTCCTGCAAGCCTTAGTACATAATCCTTGTGTGAATCGTCTTCTATAAATGTATTTTGCAAGAGATTGAGAAGAGTAACACATTGTTTCATAATTTTATTTGCTAGTAAATTAAAGAAATAAATTCATAATGTTACCATAATTTCTTCCCATATCACAGCCTTCAGCCCGAACACAACATGGTTCCATGAATCTATGTTAATCGGCATGATTTTCCGAGTGAAAACTCCAATGTAACTATGAAACATAGCCTTGTTGGGATTCACATGTTAGCCTCGTGTATTCCATCCGACATAAAATTTTATGCCTTTTCTTTTCTCCTTAAGAACTTTGGATAACACCGTCAAACTACGATGTACCTGTGTTTTCTGTGACGTCGATCCTTCATTCCTGACCATTTCATCAATATCAACATCATCTATATGTTCATCTGAAATGGTAGCAATAGCATGTGCTGATGGTTGTTGGACCTCGACACTAGGAGTAGCAGGAGCCGCAACAGTAGGAGCAGCAGGAGCAGTAGTAGGAGCAGTAGGAGAAGCAGGAGCAGCAGCATGAGCATTATTAGCCGCAGCAGCAGCTTGAGAGAGTAGTTCAGCCTCAAGGTTAGGAGCACCATAATGTGCAGAAGTCATTATCTGCAAAAGTGGTTGAATAGTTAATTTAGATTACATAAATTCAGTAATGATAAGATAATAACATGAGATAACTTTATCTATATTACAAACAAAATATAACATCTTTATTGAACACACTTTCTTTTTTTCAAAGGCTGAAGGGATTTGAAACCTCTATGGATTATCCATATCCCTTCATTGTGGTCTCCTCTAACATAAAAAACATCATCTTCATTGGGACCTCTCCGAAATGATTGTGACGTACCACTTAAAGGATCGTCCTCAACTGAATTTTCATCGGAACCTTCAGTAGTTTTGGACGCTAACAGAACAATCAACCACTTTTGGTTTGCGGGATCTAGAATATAAAAAACATGTACTGATTGTGATTCCATTATAAATTGTTCATCTTTTTACCCTTCTTTACTAAAATCAACTTTCACAAATCCCCATTCATCTATTTTAACACCACTGTTGTTATCAACGCATTTTCATTGAAAAATCGACAATTGGAATGTCATATAATCCAACTCCCATATTAGTTTGATAATGCCAAAGTATGACATATTTTCATAAATTGGATTTCTTTCCTTACTACCAGAAACATGCATCGCTTCATCCACTAGTGTAACTCCATTATTTTTCATGGTTCTATCTTTATCATGTTCATTTGTATAGAATGTATAACCATTAATTACATAACCACTGTAAGATAATACATACACACTTGGTCCAGCGGCTAGCCATCGAAGTCGTTCTGAAATTGAATTCAGATTTTCATCCAACTACTTAAAAATATGGTCCTGAAACCATCCTATAAACTTGTGATTATGTGTATTTGATAACCATTTTTCAGCCCTTAATGGATTCAACTGCCTAAGAATTTCTTTGTGAGTTTCAATATATGAAGCAACCTCCCAACTGTTATGAAAAACATAAAGGTGGGCCTTCTCCCGATCTATAATGATGATTGTCACAACATCTCTTCTAGAAATTCCCTCACCCTCAATGTGTCCAGTGTGACAAGATTTTGGTAGACCAATGCTTTCCACATCAGATAGGTATTCAGTACAAAATTCAATGGCTTCCTCAACAATATATCGCTCCACTATACAACCCTATGGATGACTTCAATTTTTGACATACCCTTTCAAAATATTCATATACCGTTCAACAAGATACATCCATCTATAGTGCATAGGACCACAAAGTCGAATCTCTCTCACCAATTGAATCATAAAATGAACCATCATATCAAAGAATGTTGGTGGGAATAACATTTCTAATTCACATAATATGATGACAATTTCTCTTTCCATAGCTGGCAATTTTTCCAGGTCTAAGACTTTGCTACATATAGATTTGAAAAAGAAACAATGTTTGGTTAATGTATGACGAACATTCTTGGGAAAAATGCAATGTAAAGCTATAGGAATTAGATCTTGCATCAAAACATGGAAGTCATGTGATTTTGAACCTTTTAACTTCAAATCATTCATTGACACAATGTTCTTGATATTTGATGAATACCCCTCTGGAACCTATACATCATTGAAGAAGTTGAAAAACTGGTATCTCTCCTCCCTAGAAAGAGTATAAGTAGCTGGAGGAAGAAACATTCAATTTTCACCCTTCATGGGAGCAAAATTTTATCATATTCCCATTTCAACCATGTCCAACCTTGCCTTAATTCCATCCTTTATTTTTCCAGGGGCATTTAGCAATGTTCCGATAACACTGTCACATAAATTTTTTCCACATGCATCACATCAAGAAAATTTCTGACATACAAACAATTCCAGTATGGTAATTCAAAAATACTGATCTCTTTTTCCAACCGATTTTCGTAAGGTTTTTCAAAAATGGTTTACCAAAAATAGTGTTCACATCTTTTACTTTCTCAAACAGTTGATCACCTGTTAGTGGAGACAGTGTTGTGTGTTTTTCTAAACTTCCATTGAATGATGTCATACAAGATCGGTACTTATGCCGATGAGGTAGAAATCTACAATGTCCTAGAAACACTGATTTCGATGAATTTTTCAACCTAATTGATATTGTATCTTCTTCGCACATTGGACACCCCTGAGTTCCTTTAATTCTATAGCCTAAAAATTTTCCATAAGCAGGGAAATCATTTATTTCCCCATAAAAAATCACTCTCAACATGAAGTATTCACTTTTATAAGCATCATACAACATAACACCTGAATCCCACAATAACTTCAAATCCTCGATCAAAGGATCCAAATAAACATCAATATCGTTACCTGGTTTTTTTGGTCCTAATATTAGCATAGATAACATGATGAATTTCCGCTTCATGAATAACCAGGGTGGAAAGTTATAATTTACCAACATAATAGGCCATGTACTATGAGTGTTGGTTTGAAAACCAAAAGGATTTCCTCCATCTGTAGATAACGCAAGATGAAGGTTTCTCAGCTCTTTTCCAAATTAGGTATACTCGTGATCAATTTTATTCCATTGACGAGAGTTGGTCGGATGACGTAATTTCCAATCTTTATTTCTTTTATTTTCATGCCATGACAATTGTATTGTAGTTTCTTCCCTTCTATATAGACGCCTAAACCTTGGAATAATTGGACAGTACCATACAACTTTTGTAGGATTGGATTCATCCTTCTTGTATCAAGAAGAACCACACTTTGGGAATTCTGTAAGTGATTTTTTCTCCTTGCGAAACAATATACAGTCTTTCGGGAAGGCATATATTCTTTCATAAATCATACCCATCCAGCGTAGCATTATTTTAACTTCATGTGTCCGGCTTGGGAGTTCATTATCTTCAGGGAGAATGTCATTCAAGAGAGAAAGTAGTTCCGTAAAACTGACATCACTCCATCTGTTCCCTGCTTTCAATTTATACAACTTCAGTATAGCTGACAATGTTGTATACTTGGTGAAACCAGCATATAATGGCATCTTTTCACAACTCTTTAACTTCTCAAACAATTTTGGGCAATCACGGAGTTCATCTTAAATTTTCATTGTCATTTACTCAATACGATCTTCATCATCATTGACATCTGTAATCACATCCTCCATATGGTCTTCTTCATTATCCATATTTGTATTCATATCTGATGATCCATAAAACGCAATTTTATCCCATCCAGTAGCTACATTCTATTTTTCTCAGTGTTTATTCCAAAATTTATAACTCTAATATATTCCATGACATATCAAATTTTCTTCCAACTCCTCTTGAGTAAGTATTCTATAATAACAACAATGCAAACACGGACAAAATATTTGAGAAGGTTCTTTTGCGTGATCCTTTGAAAATTTTTTGAACTCTTTCACTCCGTTCTCATACTCTATTGTCAAATGATTAGCATCCATCCAATCTTTATTCATCTTCATACTATTTGAATCTCGAATATTATTATTTATGGTTCAAGTACACAAAACAAGACTTCCAAATATAGTATAAGAGAACCACTTCCTTATAAAAATAGAGATTAGTAGAGCGTAACCATTAGTATTTATTCATCTTCATTAAATATAATTACTTTAGATTCATTATAATTTCCTCAAATCACCCCAGACCAAACACAAGAAAAATCAAGAATGATACATCTACCACTACTAGGTCTCTGCCCTATATTCAATATCATCATGTCTAAATACCCATATATCCACACATACACATGTCACAAACACATAAAAAGCCATATCCACATCAGAACCAAAGTACCAATATGGATTTCAATCAGGTTACTCGACTCAAGTGGTGGTGTGTAAGAAATAATAAGAAAATATAATAATTATATAGTCACACATAAATCTCAAACTGGTGTTAATAATCCAATAAACCCAAGGTGTCATTCCATCTATCAGAATACTCTGAAGGAGCCCATATATGATAGTAGTCCCAGGTGGTGAAGGTTCCTGAGGAGGAAGGGGCAAACACGCACCTATCGGGGTTCAAGGTTAGCTCACTGAGGTTGAAGGTGGCCTAATACTTCTACAAGGGTTCATTCCATATTTCACAAACCATGTATGGGTACAAGGGTTCCTTCAATGGTTCCTGATGATCATGCCAAGAAGAAATGGAAACCAAGAGGGTGGACTAGTTCAAAATACCTCTAGCAAGATGGAAAAATATGGTATTTGAGAATAGGTTAGTGGCTTTCATGTTGTCTAGACACCTATCCAATAGACTCCACAAGTGGTGATGGCCCCTGCAGTTTTTTCACCAGGTGAAACTGTCTCCTAAGAAGGTGAGATCAATGAGGCCCTTCCCAGCCATAAACTGAACAAACTCCATGATGGCCTTCCTCTGGAATGGGATTCTACCTTTCCTTTCCTTTGGGTTTGAAATAACATTAAAGTCACCCCCAAAAAACAATGGATGGTGGCCAGGATCAAAGGTATTTTGTTCACTCTATAGAAATTCCCTTTGAAGAGGGTCATAGCTTCCAAAAACAAAAGTCAAAAGGAATGTGGTTTCACCGTTGGACTCCTTCGTAGTGATGAATTGATTGCAATCTCGAACAGTCTCAACAACATATTTATTGTGCCAAAATACCCATTTGTGTCTGTTGGAGGGGTTAGAGTGTAGAAATCCATGAAACTTAATCTTCTAGGAGAATTCTATGGTTATCATAGGGTTTTTTGTGTTATTTGACAAAAACAACAATGACATTATTATTTTTGATTTCTATGGTGAGGAAGTCCGATTTAACATGGGCACTAAGACCATAATCATTACATATAAAGATAATAATGATGGGTAGGACAGGGCTCTGGCATTGGATCTAGAGCTAGTAGCCTTATTGAAGTGGGAGGATGATCTCTCATTGAGGTCCCTTGATTTTGAACATGTTCATAATCCCTTCTGGTTGGTAAGCTTCATATGAGTGGGATATGAGGATCCAAAGGGGCTGGGGAAGGATTGGTAATAAAACATTTGGGTTGGTGAGGGAGTTCTCTCTAGATAAATAAGTATTTGGAGCTGGATGACAAGCTCATAGCCAAGGAAGACAGAATAAACACTGCTAGGAAGGGGCCTGGCCACTACAGAGAAGCAATCAGTAACCTCAGCGAGGGAGAAGGACAGAGATGGAGGTAGGGTGGAAAGGCTAGAAATATTGGTGGTCTGGGCATCATGCCATACCAGTGCACTTCCAGACAAAGTCACTTAGATAGAATGAAGGAAAGAAGGGGGGAACCCCCTCGATGAAAATAGGGTTCAAGCATTGGATGACCTAGAAATGAATCAGAACCGGGTGGTGTTGTCCTTAAATAAAAAGGTTATCCTTCATTTCTTACTTTATGGTGACATGGTGTTGGATCTAAGGGAATCTATGATACCTAGGAGGAATCTAGTGAAACTGGAATCCAAGTGGGAAGGACCTTAAATGTTTCATAAACTTCACTCTGATAGTGTAAACTCGTTGATCTCCATTGATGATGAGCATATCAATCTTTCCGCCAATACTAGGTTTCTCAAGAGATATTTTACATGAATAAACCATCCCTTTAGTCTAAGATATATGTATTTGAACTAAAAATCCAACATCCTAGTTATATGTTGTTTCATGTGGTGTTGAGCTGCCACAAGACCCTTCTCACATTAGGTTATTATTCTTGCATGACACACCAAAAATTCTGGGACACGCCCCATTTGGTCCATGAATCATGAACTTAAACCTTTTTCATCCTCTACCCATATTTTACAAGGTGTAGGGACTCTATGGATGTAAAATTCACCTCACCCTCACTATATGATGTAGTTTCATGATATGAAACCGTGTGACATTTGGGTAAAATATATTTAACCTTAAAATACATTATCACAAACCAAATCAAAAGATATTAAAATGTGTGTCCAATGTTCTCATTTCATGAAGTTAAAAAATATGGTTCATGTCCCTATTGTATGATATAAAACTTTTAAATTAATTTATCCTTCAACCGAGAGGGATCCCTCTTTCTGATGTCGATCACTTACCGCACCATGTTGAAGAACTAAATAAGGATTGATTCCCATTTAATATCATGGGATATCAAGAGACTGAAAAATTATATATCATTGGTTCAGCTCACTCATTGAACTACCGCAACACTTCCATCAATGAAAACAAGTTTTTCTCTCACTCACAGATGCACTCCATCTATTAAAAATAGCATTAAATCTATTAAAAAAACAAAACATTGTGGTCAACCATTTTTTAAAATATATATTTCATTTTTTATAAATGAAAAAATTCACAAGGAATTCTATTTTCCTAACTTAATATACTTTTATTAAAAAAAACAACACACATATTAAGAAATCCCTTTTAAGGAAAGTCAACCCATGTCAAAAATTCCCCAAAGATTTCGCATTTTGATTTATTGTAAAAAATCTATACTAATAGAAAATCCTAGAATAATTGAGTAATGATAAAAGATAAAATAAATAATCAAGGTTAGATAAAAACTAAACTATAGAAAAAGTAAATAATAAAGGTAATCAATGGGAGTAACTCATAATCACAAAATCTTCCATTAAAATAATTATTGGGAAGAAACTAATTTTAATTGGAGAAACATAGGATGATATCTAACCTATAGGTTTTAATGGAAATTGACTCACACACGGAACCCCACATGGTTATGTGACCAGCAAATCAATATAAATAAGGCCTCTTGGGGACATCAAAAATAGACTCAAGTGATCACCTCAGGGCTAACTAGAGTAGAACCCATTTGATTACTCACAAATCTAAGGTCTCCCATATACCAACTACCAAACATAAAGAAAAGTATTCATCACAATCATCAATAGTAAAATACCAAAATCAAAAAATGATTTGAAAAACATACCTTAAACATATCATTTACTTATTTCAGGTATATCTAGAACCTTGTTTTGGTCTCCTTATATTTGGAGATTATCTAAATATGTTTTGAGTGAATTTTGAGATATTTTGGTGGATTTGGGGGGGTGTTCAAAGTTGGATCATTATTTGGGGAAATCATTTCATTGGGCCAAATAAACCATTAATACTATGATGAGCCACTACAAGGGGGTTTATAGATTTTTCAGACTGTGCAAAGCAAAGCGTGAAGGGTGGAGGAGGTCCCGCACATGAAGCTCAGTGGGTGGTGGAGGACCAGCAATGCGAAGCTCGAGGGAGTCGGAGGTCCGGCAATGCGAAGCTCAGCGGGCGGTGGAGGACCGGAAAAGTGAAGCTCGAGGGAGGAAGAGGTTCGGCAAAACGAAGCTCAGTGGGTGGTGGAGGTCCAGCAATGAGAAGCCCGAGGGTGGCAGAGGTCCGGCAATGCCAAGCTCAGCAGGCAGCGGAGGGGAGTCATAGGGTTCCAGTACCGCGATATCTTTAGGTCCTGATAAAACGAGGGCATTGTGCGACTGACTTTATAAAAAAATGGACTACGGTTTTATCACCACTAACAAATCAATGATAAGGAATACCTTTTTTAACGCAAACAATTTAGTGCTGATAAAGGTATCCTTTATCAGTTATTTTTTTAGCACTGATAAAGGGTTTCTTTATTAGCGGTTTTTGCTTAACACTGATATAAGGTGGTGCTTCCCTTTCCTGTTTTTGTAGTAGTGCCCCCATTCTCCTCCTTGTTTTTTCCTATACTTATCCCAATAACCGGTCATCCTCCCCTTCCCTAACCATAAAACCCCCTCCTACCGCTACGTTCTCTACAATCACTTGATTATATAGTCTTTCCTTTTTCCTTCCCTACCCAATGAACACATTCGGTATAGTGCAGACCAAAACCATGAAGCATACAGACCAAAAATAATAAGATCCTACATCTCCCAAAAACCCAGAGGTTATTCCTCTGGCACCACCCAAATATCTCTCCCCCTTATCCTCCACATTAGCTTCACCTACCCCATCATCTTTTTCCCAATCTGAGTCATCTTCTAGCGGATCCCTGGGTGCTTACCTACATTTTCACCTATACTTGTGCCTTTATTTTTATGCCCCTAAGAACCAGTTGAGATTATTACACTTATAAACCAATCCAAGTAGGTCCCACAAGACCTTATACTTGGACATGATCGAGCACATTCACATGCATGAAGAGTTTATTGATATGATGGATTGGATGCACATCTCCAGCATCATATAGGTATGATAAGAGACATTTAGGGAGATCCTACTTGAGTTCTTGAATATATTGGATATTGTTGTTTCAAATTTCACCTTTTGACAAGGTGTAAGGCCTTTGGATATAATTTTAGGAAACATTTCCGTAGAACTCAGTATCTACATTGATGATTTTTTCACTTACCCTACTTACACATCAATTCAACTAAATCTGAGAAATGGAGTGTGTTAAGAAATTAGCTATTAATCTCCTGAGATCTGTGGAGAATTCATGACCCATGTATGGAAAATATCATCCATCTTTGGGGTTCCACCTTATGGATTCTTCACTAGGAACTTTCTAATGCATGGCTAGCCAAAGTAATTTATCATGGAATCATCGATCATATTTAGGTTCTTATTATTTCCTAATACATGGATGGACCTGTCATTAACATGTACCATCAGATTTCACTATACTACCTGACCCAGGTATAGTGGGACTAAGGTACTCTCAAGGGGGATAGTTTTATCACACATCTCACCCAACATCTGGGCATCTTTCATGTCACTAATCCCCTCACTTCCCTTAGCTAGATGGAGTCTATAGGCCTCCTCATTCATCATAATATGGGGTTGTTGAGGAAGATCTAGGGGAGACACTAGTGGTCCCCTAAGTACTTGGAGGATCCTATTGTGACTCTATCTTATCAAATCCGAGCACTATTCCCAGCACCTACCTTGACTCTACCACCTACCACCACCGCACTCGCACATCCTATCCCTACCTCTTCCTATTCCACTACTCCACCACCTAACACCACTACAACAACCCCATAAATTCCCTACAATATCTTTTATGTTCCCCAGTAACTTCTAGATAACCAGAGACATATTTTGCATTACCTCGGCATCTATTTCACCAACCATCATAGTTCATCACACCTACCCCACCACCAGCCCCTTCATCTTCCCACCCACCACTACCTATAAATCCTACCAATTCCTTCATTCTCACACCACATACCACCCCTATAGACATCCCTACTGATCTCATGGACCATACAACCTATAATAAGTTTATAGTGGAGTCATCTTGATGGAGAAAGGATCCCACCATTCATTCTACATCTAAGGTTCCTTTGAATGATCTAACTACTATATTTATGGCCATAATACGGGTCAACACCTCCTCACTACCTATCATGACCGGTCCTAATTCTAACACCATGGAACCTCCTATATCAATAAATGACCCTACCTCCACTACCATTACTACCATTGATAGGGTCGAGCTGAACCAAACCCCCACTATTCAGGAGGGGACTACTAATTTGGATAGTTGTGCAACTTACTATACTATTTAGTCTTGTCTGTGTACCCCTACCCTTTTTTCGATGTATCTAGGTGTCTATTTCAACATTCAAATTATATATAATATTCATTGAAGTATTATTTATCATATATATAGATGGGATACAATTTTAACTTCACTGTATGTCTTGTTTATTTTCATTTTACACATGTATTTATTTTTTCATGTCTATATCTATTGTATCCTCTACAGTCATTGATGAGTATGTCGGGCCACCCAATAGCCTTCTTCATGACATGTATCATCTTATTTTTCATGGAATTTACTACTTACACATGATCATTTTGGGTGAACCATTTCTGAGGTGGTTAACACCACCAAGATACCCCATGAGCTCGAAGATATAGCCACCAGTTCTTGTAGGAGTAATAGTAAATTTGAGCTAATGGATAGAAATGATTTTTTGTTTTTTCCATCAGTCTGGTGTAAGATGTCATTATGTGGGCATTATGGGAGGAAACTGATATTTTTTTTTGTTTTCTATATTTTCATTGTGCACTTAGGAACATTTTTGTTCCATTGTTTCATTTTAAATTCATTAGTAATTGAAAGATTATTTATAGCCACTAAATTAATTTAACTAATATTTTTCCTCAAATTAATGACATTTTGCACCTACCCATTTTTATGATTACATATTTCTTAACCCCTATGTACTGATGGTTTATCTAGTGGAAGTATTTTCATTCTAAAAATTTTATATGTAAAAAATCACATAAAAATTCAATTATTTTTCCCATGGTATGAATTTAATTATAAAGAGATCATAATTTCCTATTTTAAATTCATAATTTCAATTTTAATATGTTTATGCTTCTATTAATATCTCTCCCATAACACTTTCCAAAACAGTGTCTACACATTGTCATTTAAATGTGGGGAAGTCTTTATTGAGATTTATTATTGATACACTTGGTTTTCTGCTTTTTTCACTTATCTAGGATATATATTACATGAAAATCATGATTTAACATGAAATATAGTTAAAACCATTTAAGTAAAACAAAAATTTTGATTTTAGATAGTTGAAATTCATTTTTTATTAATTTTTATATTTTTATCATGATTACTTAGTTGAGTAATGTAATTTTAATTTTGAATTCTTGTGATGTCTATTGATTAAATTATTAATGTATATAATATGTTGAGTGATTTATATTTATTCCATATACTCCCATTCTAGAGAGTATTATTTAATTACATTTTCATATTTTTTCTAAGAATATTTATTGAGAGACACCTAGGTTGTGTAAACCTATCATAACTTTCACAGATATATTATTGTGGTTATGAATGAACAAATTATTTTTTGAAATTATTGAGGAAATCATTTTAGATTCAGTTATCCTGATACCCACATGTACATATGTCCTTATATCTTCTACAGTAGCCACTAATATCATTATTTGGGTGGATTCATTTCAATCCCATTATCCTTTCCTATAATACTCTTGGTACTATGAATGGTTTTCTTTTGAAAAACTGTAGAGGGTTTTTTATCTTTGTTGTATAATTTATTTTGATACCGAGGATATGTATAGTTTTATTTTCACCATATTGAAATTATACGGTTCAATATTACCATCAGAATTTTCTATGAATTTCCAATTCCTTTGAGAAAAAAAGAAATATAAAAAAAGGTTTGTGTATTAGGATGGTCGAAAATGACCATTACCAGACAAATAAATCTTATGATGGATCATATGTAGTTAGGTGATGGATGTGAGATATGTCCAAGAAATAATTTTCAAAAAATAAATAAAATGGAAAAGTTAAAAGAACATGGTACATTATTTATGATTTCTTCACATATTTATGGACTCACTTTGAGATTTTTTGGGCACAAAAACATTTTTTCTCATAGGATTTGCTTTTTTCACTATTCATGGTTATCATGAATTATACTCAAGAGTTTAACCTCCTTTTTGAGATTTATTTTTACCATATTCTTACCTTCACATAGCTATAGAGTTATTTGAACCTTATTTTTTAAGCCCTCATGATTTATTTTGTATTTTTATTTACAAAGTAGAGATGATAGAACCAATGAAATTATATGGTTAGGAACCTATGTTTAAGGTATGAGCATAACTCAAGTTTTATTTTAACTTGAGTGATAAGTGAAAATTTATTGTGTGGTAAATTAAAAAATGGGTTTATATATTGAGGAAAATTTATGAAATTATAGTTAAAAGAAGAAAGAATCTATATAAAGAACCTAGCTAAGAGGTGTGACTGATTTTCTCTGTAGGAGTGATTCTTGAGGACTTTCTTTTTCTGTTAGCACTTAGTTTTATTTACGGGGTTGAATTTCATATTTCCTACTTAAAAAAGGTTTCATTTAGAATACGTACTGAGATAATTTATACTTGAGGACAAGAAATTGTTCTATTATGGTGGAATTTAATAAGATGAAATTATATATATAAATATTGGATAATTTTCTTTAATGTCCAATCATGCTTTATTTGATAATACACTGGGTTTTGATATATATTCACATGGATTAGGAACTCAATACTCAATATAAGATATTATTTAAGAAAATAAAATCAATATTATACATCATGAATCTAAATTACACAACATGTACACCTCAAATAGAGAACCTTTGTGAGTTGGAGGTTAAACCATGAATCCAATATGCAATGCTTGAACCAAGTATATGACATGAATCATTATTAAACTTCATGAAAGAGATAAATTTCAAACATGATGAGATACAAAATGTGATCTTAGTACACTATGTGAAAAATTCAAAACCTAATTTTCACTAAATATATAATCCTTGAAATCTAGAGATCCAAGATATTCAGAGATTAATGTAGATCTAAAATACATGTTGTGAAAGAAAATTATACACCATGAAATACTTGAGGTAAAATCCACTTATAGAAAATACACTAAAATAACCATTTACATATCATTTAACTTTAGAAGTTTATATAAATGTAGAGACCCAGATTCACTGAGTTCTAAAGTCCAATCTTCTTTCCCCCTTTCTTCTATGTTTATTAACATTTTTCTTTCCAATTTGTTTCTATTATTTTCATTATTGTTTTATTCGTTTTGTTGTTTCTGTTTTCAATTCCAAGAATCATTATTTGTCTATTTCTATTCCAACATTTGAATCCAATCCCATTATCCATTCAAATTAATCCATTTTTGAATTATTTATGGTTTCTTTATTCAAGTTATTATTTGATTTCTTTTATATGATTTCAATTATGGGTTTCCTTGATTTAAAAGGTTTATTCATTATGTCGATCATGTTTCATGTTTCCCTGCATTTATTTAATACCATCATGTCTGGATAATCCTCTTAAAGATAGGGGTTGAAAGTAAGGTTGGATTTAAATGTAATCAAACTATGAATAAAAAATTGGTAACCATATGGCTAGTAATTAGGTTAAAAAATTGTTAATTTCATTATTTTTCAACTACCCTGACCATCAGAGGTGTAAAGTGGATGATCCTTGACCTAATTGGATTTTAGAAGTCTAAGACCAATGTCCTTTTATTATTTCTTCCTAGAATATAAGCCTAGTCCACTTAGGTTGTTAACTATATCTGTACTAAAGAGGAGTTTCCAGCCCAAGTATATCCAATTGGTTGGACCAAGATCAATTGGTGACATTTTCACCTATTTTTAGTTTAATCCATAGGTCTATATAAAGCTATATTTAGGATTACTTATATACTGAAATTGACCCTAAACCCTTACTTTATTATTATCTTAAACCAATAGTATTTATTTTTTAGAAAACCCAATCCTAAGAGAGATTGTGTGTTCTCCAACACAAATGGTTCTTACTGCTTGGTCACCTAACTACCAGTTATCCTTGTGGATTACACCTGGGACTACCACTTTACTAGGCCATAGTATCTATGGGTAGTTTGGAGAATATAAATTCTAATATGATCAACACTTGCGCATAATCAACAACATTGTGCACATCATTAAATGACTCAAAGTGTGTGTTTTCATATCAATGTGTCATTTTAGTTTAAAACATCTATCACATATCCAAAACTAAATAAAAGAACTCATATTGTTTTCAAATATTAGATAAATTATCCATAATTAATTTTATATATTTAGGAATCATCCTCATATTTATCTAACACATGATGTGTCCATTATGACTCCAAGTGAATGTTTTAAATATAAAAGTGTCATTATATGTAAAATATGCATCACATATCCAAAACTAAGTAAACAAGCTTAGATTATTTTGAAACTTTTGGAAAATTATCAATAATTCATTTTTTGTGTGTAAAAATTGACCACACATAAATCCAATGCATGATGTGCTTAGTATGACTCTAAGTGTGTGTTTTCAATATAAAATTGTAATTTTAGTTTAAAATACATTTCACATCATCAAAAAAAATAAAAAAAGCTCAAATGGTTTTAAAATTGTTTTTAAATTAATCCATAAGTCATTTTTGACATGTAGGAATCAACCATACATCAATCCAACAGAAGATATGTTTGGTGTGACTTAAATTACGTTTTTTGATATAAAAGTGTCATTTTAGTTTAAAATGCTTGTCACATAGCCAAAACCAAGTAAACAATAATGGATTGTTTTCAAAAATTATTAAAATGATCCATGAATCATTTTATATGTGTATGAATTAACCTCACATAAATATTACACAGGATGTGGTCGGTATGACTCATAGTGCATGTTTTCAATATATAAGTGGCATCTTAGTTTAAAACTAGAATCACATAGATAAAAGAGAGAAATTGAACTTGGATTAATTTCAACATCTAAGAACATGATCCATGATTCTTTTTTATAATGTAGGAATTGACTTCACATCAATATAATAAGAAAAGTGACCAGTATGACTCCAAGTTCATGTATTCAATATAAAAGTTTAATTTAGTATAAAATGTGTGTCACATGGCCAAAACTGAGTAAACAGGCTTTTATTTCCTTGAAACTTTTTGAAAATGCTCCATAATTCACCTTTTGTGTGTATTAATTAACTTCACATCAATACAGAAAATGATGTTTCTAGTAAGACTCAATGTATTTATTTTTAATATTAAAGTTTCATTTTAGTTTAAAATGCATGTTGCACTGTCAAAATTGATAAAATGAGCTAAAATTATTTTAAAACATTAGTACACTAATATATATTTCATTTTTTATGTGAATGATTCAACTATATATCAATCTGACAGATGACATGGTCAGTATAACTTAAAGTGTGTGTTTTGAATATAAAAGTGTCATTTTAGTTTAAAACTCACTATACATATCCATAAACAAGAAAACAAACTCATATTTTTTAAAAATATTAGAAAAATTATCAATGATTCATTTAAGATTTTTAATAATTGACCACATATGAATCTGCCACATGATGTGTCTGGTATGATGTAATGTTCATTTTTTCAGCATAAAAGAGTCATTTTAGTTTAAAACATGTGGAATGTATAAAAACCTAAGTAAATGATCTCAGTTTGATTTCAAACAATATGAAAATGATCCATAATTCATTTTTTATGTTTAATAATTGAAAAAAAATTAGACATGTTATGTGGATGATTTTATTCTAACTGCATGTTTTCAATATAAAGGTGACATTTTAGTGTAAAACATGGGTCACATAGACAAAGACAAATAAAAATTATTATATTTTATTTAAAATTTATAGAAATGATCCATAATTAATTTTTTGAATATATAACTTTACCACACACCAATCCAACACATTATGTGTCTGGTATAACTCCAAGTGTGTGTTTTCAATATAAAGGTGTCATTTTAAATGATCTTATATTATTTTTAAAACTTTAGGAAAACAATCTATAATTCATTTTTTACATGAAGGAATCATCTGCACATTAATATGACACATGATTAGGTTGGTATGACTCAAAATGCTTGTTTTCAATATAAAAATGTCATTTTAGTTTAAAACATGAGTCACATTGCCAAAAATGAGAAAAAAGTCTTCTATTATTTTAAAAAATTATAAAAATTATCCATAATTCATTTTAAATGTATACGAATTGACTATATATCAATCTGATACAGGGCGTGGTCGGTGTGAATCAAAGTGGGTGCTATTTTAGTTTAAAACATGCATCACATAACCAAAACTGAGAAAAAAAGCACAAATTACATTCAAAATTTATGAAAATGATTCAATTTTTTTTAAATATAGTAATTTACTTCAGTTAAATCCAACAGACGATATGTTAGTTATGACTCAAAGTATATTCTTTCAATATAAAATTGTCATTATAGTTTAAAATCCATATCACATATCCAAAACTAAAACAAATGAGTGTCTATTATTCTCAAACATTCATAAAATGATCCAAATTTAATTTGCGACATATATAAATTAACCTCAAAACAATCCAACACATGATGTGGTCGGTATGACTCAAAGTGCATATTTTCAATATAAAAGTGTCATTTTAGTTTAAATTATGTGTCTTGTCATGAATCGGATCTAGTATCCACTAATACTGGAACCAAATCCCGCCCCTGACAAGGACCTAAGGGTGTTCCCTATCCCTACGGGCTGGAATAAGTTCCCGAGTATCAATAAATTAAGTTTTGGAATGATTTACCTGAGTATGAAATTATAAAACATTAAAAACAATCAATAATAAAAATCTGAAATTTCCATGCCAAACAAGACTTAAGAGAAAATCAGAACTAGATACGTGGTTTTAAAAAAAGTACAAGAGGTCCAAATAATGATAGAAACAGAATAAAGTCATCCACAATGACTCCACGCGACAAGGGGTCGTCACCCTCGAGTTGTCTCCACAACACCGCATCGTATGAGGGGTATAACAACCCGAACCTCCTTCACCTGAGGCTTTGACTTTACCTGAGTCAACCATAATGAATTATACTTACACCCAAGGGGTAAAAGTAGGGTGTGAGCCAAAGAACAATAATATATCACCCAAATATTCCAAAGAGTGTTCAATACAACGTTAAGAAGCAGGCATTTTTAATATGAAAGAAAAGCGGTGATATATTCCAAGAAATGAAACTTTCAATTGAAAATAGTTCTCAAACTAAATATTTCATAATGTTAACACATTTTAATAGACCTGTTAACTAATATAAATTATAGTCAAAGACACTCTAAGACAATGGTAAATACCAAAAATGAAATGAGCACCGAAACCGGGAACACCCCTAGGAAACTAGATAGTTTCAGGCCCTATATACCTCGTACCTCGGTGTAGAGTAACCAAGTCACAAATACTTTCCCATGAATAATACACTTGTAAGGAACATACCCATAACCTATTGGTCCCCAAAAAACATCCATATTGTTTACTTTGAGTTTTTGTTATCCATTTTCTCAGTGAAATAGGGACTTAACTTATCTGGATCACTAGTTGTACTAGTACATATCTACCCACCTAAGTACACGGGCTTCCCCCTTTGTGATCAAAGAATTTAGGCATACTAAATAAATCAAATTTCATTTAAAACACCAATAATGGTCACATAAAAACAATATAGTATCTATACATACTTTATGCCACTTAAAACACACAACAAAAGATTTTGATTTTCAATAAAACAACTTCTCAAAATCCCACATTGTTTTGCACCCAAAACTCATTGGAATCCACATTTTTTACACCATGTTCACACTTATAAGTCACCAAAAAAAAATGGAAGCCCAATAACTTTCAATGAAACCAAAAAAAATCAGTTTTTGGGCATCCTTATACGAACCATGTAGTGATATCTTTATAAAACTTTCATTTTCACACAAACACAGCACTTAAAAATTCATGTGTTTCACAAACACCATTAAAATAGATTTTCTCAACAACAACCAAAGGATATAAACATTCAAAATAGTATTTTCATCCCTAATACACTTCAGTAAAATCAACTAAGTAATTATAGGGTATCCCCAAACGAACCAACAAGATTTTTCTATGAACCCCCCCCCCCCCAATTTCACATAAAAATGGCACGAAAAACTCATTTTCACTACAAACATCACTAAAACTAATTTTTTAGAAATAATCAAATGAGATAAACATTAAAATACTATAAACACAGCAAGCTAAGTCACAAGGATTTCATACATAATGGAAACACCTACCACAAGTGTCAAAACCCTCAAATCTCTGTGCAAAAGTTCAATCGCACCACCTCCGCACCAAAAATGAGTTAAAACAGACCTAAAACCCGAATTTCAGACCATGAAACATAGGATCAAACCCTAGTATCGAAACCCTAATTTCTGGACATTAGGAACTTCAAGAATAAGGAAAGAAACCCTAAGAAAATGGGATCCAGAAGGATGGAAACCCACTCACTTGAGGGATCTTGAAGAAATATCCCTAAATACATGAGTAGATAAATTTTCAAACAGCCAAAATTTCACATGAGGTTCGAAAAATTATTAGGATGTCATTTTAGAAATGGAATGGGGGAAATAGTGAGAAATTAAGGATTTATGGAGGAAACAAATTACCTATTCAAACCTTGATGATTTGAGGAATATTTAGAATATTTTCCCTAATCCGTGATGGAAATGAGCTCCAAATAGAGAGATATAAGATAGGGTCATGCCTAGGGATGTTGGATTCGAGTGGGAGGTGGAATCATCGAAAAAGATTAAAAAATTAATAAGTTATTAAATAAAAAAATTGTTTTTAAAACCGGAAATGTGTTTCTGGGGTGGCCCAATTCCTTAAATAAAACCCCAAATCCACCATGATCAGGAATTCCTAAAGGGTCACAATTAATATTGTGGTGTTAATAGGTCAGAAGAGGCTATTTTGGAAGTGGAATTGGTGAAAATATTGAAAAATGAAAAAGTTATAAAAGAAAAAAAATTATTTTTGAAATATGAAATGGGCTCACAGTTTGGCCTAAATCATGAAAACTCACCCATTCCTCAAAAAATGCATGGGATACCCCCAAAACAAAGAAATAATGAAAAATAAATGAAAATTAACTTTAAAATAAGTCATGTATGTTACAATGATATGCACCATGAAAGACTTTCCGCCCTAAAAAGTTAACCTAAAGCTTGATCGGAAATCAAGAACAGGTACTCTTTATCAATCCATGACTTATGTTCCCATGTCACATGGGTATCATTCCCATGCTACCAAAGAACCTAGACTAGTGGAATAGAATTTCTCCAATGCACCTTTTCTTGTAAGTCCACTATTCTCACTGGCTGCTCAAAAATAGATAAATCAGGCTCTATATACAAATCCTCCCAATTCTGTATATGGGATGGATCTGAGTTTTATTTCTTCAAATGGGAGACATGGAAGACGTCATGGATGGATTTCAACTAATAAGGAAGGGTCAACATGTATTCCACCTTTACAATATTCTTGGTGATATCAAAAGGTCCAACATACCATGGCGTTCACTTCCTTTGCTTTCCCAATCGGCGACGGACCAGATGAGGGGCCAAATTCAAGAATACCATGTCACCCACAGAAAACTCTAAGTCTCAATGCCTCTGGTCAGTATAATATTTATGGATACTCTAAGCTGTCAATAAGCGCTTCCTGGTAAACTTGACCTTCTCAGACGTCTCCTGCACCAGACTCAACCCCAGTAGTGAGGTCTCACCTACCTCAGCCCAACACAGGGGGGATCGACAAGGCTGACCATAGAGAACCTCAAAATGATCCATTCGAATCGATTATTGGTTAATATTATTATAAGAAAACTCAACCAATCCCAAATGGATATCCCATTAACCTATAATGTCAATAACACATGTATGGAGTATGTCCTCCTAATCTGATTTTCCTGCTCTGTCTGACCATCTGTTTGAGGATGTTATGTCAGTATTATCTTAATATGAGACACCAAGGCCTTCTGAAGTCCTTCCCAAAACAGATAAGTGAAATGGGGGTCGCTATATTAGAATACTGCTAATGTCACACCATGGAGCCTTACCACCTTCTTAAGATACAAACAGCCCAACTCATCCACTTTAGTTGTAACTTCGATCAGAATGAAGTGGGCTGATTTGGTCTGACAATCAATCACCATCCAAATGGCATTCTTACCTCAAGGTATACGAGGCAAGCCAAAAATGAAGTCCATGGAGTCCTCGTCCCACTTCCAAGTAGAAATCAGTAATGGATGGAGCAAACCGAAGGGCCTTTGATGCCCTTCTTTTACCTGCTGGCATGTGTAGCATCTAGACATGAAGTCTGCGATGTCCTGTCTCATACCTTGACACCAGAACTACCAACACACGTCATAATACATCTTGGTGGAACTCGGATGGATATACAACTGAGACTAGGGGCTATCCTCTATCACCACCTTCTGTTGATATAACAACACTAATGAACGGCCCTTGAAGCACAAAGTACCCTCAGGAGATGACGACCAATCAGAGGATGTCTCCCCACCATGAGTAAACATCCTCGACCGCTGACACAGCTCATCACGAAGATTTTCCTACTGAATCAACTCTAATAGAGAAGGAGTAAAATGAATTCTCACCAAGAATGCACCCCCATTTTTCTCCTTCGTCTTCACATGCATCTGAGCAAAGAGTCCCATCAAAGTCCACTCATCCCTGGACTTCCTCAAGACTTACACTAGTACCTTTCTGATCAAGGCATCCGCCCATAAATTTCTCTTACCTAGGGTATAAACAATGTCGAATTAAAACCCCTATAAGTACTCTATCCAACGGATTTTCCTTAGATTGAGGTCCTTCTATGAGAAGATATAGGCCAATATTTTGTGAGCAAAGTAGAACACAAACTTCCCCCCAAAGAGGTAGTGATGCCAGGTCTTCAAAGCATGCATCACCGCTGCCAAATCCAATTCATGGGTCAGGAAATTCTTTTTGTGTGGTCGGAGTTAGAAAGATCCATACGCCACCAGGTGATCATCCTGCATAAGCATGCACCCAAGACCCATACCTAAAGCATCACAATAGACCACATACCCCTTCCTTGCCTCTAGAAAAATCCGAATGGGAGTGTTAGTCAATCGCCTCTTCAAATCCTCGAATGATGCCTGAAATTTTGGGGCCCAAACAAACTTCACCCCTTTCCGAGTGAGTGTGGTCATCAGTGAAGAAAGCCAAGAGAAATATTGAACAAAATGCATGTAATAACCAACCAGTCCAATGAAGCTCATGATCTCAAACACATTATTTAGTTTCTCCCAAGACATAACAGCACTGATCTTCTCGGGGTCCACTGAAACCCCCTGCTCTAAGATCACATTCCCATGAAATTTCACCTCCTTGATCTATAATGTGCACTTTGACAACTTTGAATAGAGTCGGTGATCCCGCAAAGTGCCCAAAACAATCCTCAAGTGATTTTAGTGTTCCTCCCTAGATCCAAAGTATACTAGAATATCATCCACAGACACCACAATGAAGGAATCAAGATACCAATGGAATAACCTATTCATGAGTTCCATAAATAATATTGGACCATTGTTCAATCCGAAAGGCATGACAACATACTCAAAGTGGTTATACCTGCTTCGGAAGGCTGTCTTCGGGATATCTACTTCTTTCACCCTAAGTTGATGGTATCCTGACCGAAAGTCTATTTTTTAGATCCACTTTTCCCCTTCATCTGATCAAACAAACCATCTATTCTGGGAAAAGGGTATTTTTTCTTGATTATTACTTTATTCAATTTTCGGTAGTCAATGCACAACTGGAGGGATCTGTCAACATTTTTCACAAATAGCATAGGATCAGCCCAAGGAGAGATGTTCTAGTGAATGAATACTTTGTATTCCAAGTCTTTAAGTTGTATAGTTAATTCCCTCAGCTTGTTAGGGTCCATGCGATATGAAGGAAGAGATATCGGTTGTGTTCCTGGTGCAAGTTCAATCGAGAACTCCACATCCCGCTCCAGGGGAAAACCTAAAAAATCATCCGGGAATACCTCTGGAAACTTATTCACTATATGAGATAGTGAACCATTAGTGGAAATACCATCGTCCTATAGCACGAGTGACAATAACTGGAAGATAAGACTTCCCAACTCTAGGAGTGGAGATCCCGTGCAACCCGAATGGTGATCCCATTCTCCACAAAAAACTTGACGACTCCTATCAGTTTTCGTGAAACTCACTCACCGCATGTAGAAATCCTTGTATTTCTAGAAGTTTACTAGAAAATAAATGTCAATTATTGCATCAAAGAGATCCATATATAAGACCAAGAGGTCCCACTCTATCTTAATCTGTGACAGGGAGAGCGCACATGATGGGCACCTAAGACCCTACTCCTTCTTCTTTTCCAGTGGCATCACCAACTCTATCGCAAAAGACAACAACTCTGTGGTAGAATTTAGCATGTCCACAAAATAGGAAGAAATGAAAAAAAAAATAGAGTCACAAGTATCAAAAAGAGAAGTG
Source organism: Viscum album (assembly GCA_963277665.1). Classification (NCBI taxonomy): domain Eukaryota; kingdom Viridiplantae; phylum Streptophyta; class Magnoliopsida; order Santalales; family Viscaceae; genus Viscum; species Viscum album. The sequence goes on along the minus strand of OY728151.1, from coordinate 1,440,601,409 downwards.
GCTATATAAGATGTGATCAAAACAGTACCTCGAATAGTTGACGGTCCCACCTATGATCCTGCTGGTGCCTGATCCACCGCAGGGAGATGTTCAGTCTCTATCTGAGGAAGACCAATAGTCTTTGGTTGTGCCCTGAACTGGATATACCCAGAATATGGCCCATCCCTACCACCACAGCCACAAAATCAAGTTCCCCTATTCCTCGATGGCTTAGACTGTTTTGGAACACCTCTCAAAACCACTGACCCTGCCCCACTCAGAAGTGGATGTGCCACCACGCAGAAGTGCTACAAATGCCTCATACCTCCACAATGGTAACAAGGATTAAGAGGAAGTGTGAATACTGGTTGAATGTGTCCCGGCCTCCCACACTAGTGGCACACGACCGATCTCACATCAAAAGCCACATAAGAAAAATTCCTGGAGGAGTGGCCTGAACTGCCACCTCCTTTCTTCACATATTCCTCCCACTTCCTTTTCTTCTCTGAAGAGCTAACACTACCCACTATTGATACTAACCTAGAGAAACCATCCCTACCTTTCTTATCAATATCCTCCATTCACAACTAATCAACCTCCTCATCATAGTTACTCATCTTAAACAATAACTCATGGTAGTATATCTCTGGTCGCAAGCCTTTCTCAAACCTCTGGGCCTCCACTTGTTCATTCGAGACAATTTTAGGAGCATACTGAACCAACTTAGTGAAAAAATTGGCATAATCCATGATAGAAAGATTCCCCTGAATGAGATCCATAAATTTTTGGGACCTGTCATATGCCAAGACCTCAAGGCAGTATTGGTCATTGAAGACTGCCTTGAAGTCTCCCTAGGGCATCTGCTCATTCTTCCCAGTTTAAAGTACTGATTCCCACCACCTGTGACTGGGAACTTCCAATAGAAAGGAGGAACATTTCACTCTAATCTCCTCAGATTTATCCTGGAAATCAAACATGTACTCGATCTTCTCAATCCATTCCTCTGCTTCATGTGGTTACATGTTGCCTCGGAAGGTGGGAGGATTATTCTTTAGAAACTCATAGGCCTTGTCCTTTCTAGGACCAGTCTCATCCTCTCTCACATGAGCGAGAACAGGATCCAGTCCCTATCCTATATCTTGGGTAGCCCGGACCCTGGCCATAACTATACTCTGATCAATTGGTTTGGGAGAACTCTATATGGATTCCTCTCGTGGGCACATGGGAGCATTCTGGGGAGGCATGTTGATACAAAATGAAACAATCACAAAAACAATAGTCAATACCAAAATTATGAAAATATTAATCAAATACATCAAAAATAAATAACTAAAAACATTACTTTAATAAAAGAAACAATTACTCCACCCTTGCCTGATGTCCACGTGTGGTCTTCAGCCCACACATCTCACCTAGAAGTGAAGTCAATCAAACAATTCCAACATCCCCATGTGACTCAAGGTATTCCATGAGTGGTGTGATCTAGGAACCTTACTCACAACCAAAAACTCAATCCCTAACAATCCTATCTCTTATCTATCCCGACTCATCCCAAAATAGTAATATAACCCAAAAAAATTAGCCTCCTCTAATACCATTTTGTCATGAACCGGATCTGGTAGCCACTAATATCAGCACCAAATACGTAACATGAAAATTCAATAAGGGAATTACCTACCTCATGGGCTGATACAAGTGCCTAAGTATCAATAAATTAGTTTTGGTAATGATTTAGCCGAGTATGAAATCATAAAACATTAAAAACAATCAATAATAAGAATATGAAATTTCCATGCCAAACAAGACTTTAGAAAAAACCAGAACTGAATACATGGTTTTAAAAAAAGTAAAATAGGTCCAACTAATAATCAAAACAGCATCAATTCATCCACAATGACTCCACACGACATGGGTTCGTCACCCCTGAGTCGTCTCCACAACACCACACCGTAGGAGGGGTCTAACAACTCGAACCACCTTCACCTGATGATTTTCCTTTACATGAGTCAAACATAATCAAGTATACTTACACCCAAGGTGTGTATATAGGGTTTTATCTTAATCCCAATAGTATATCACCCAAATATTTCAATTATTATGCAATACAATCTGAAAAATCAAGTAGTTTTAATATGAAATAAAAGCGGTGTTAGGTTCCAAGAAATGCAACTTTCAATTGAAAATAGTTTTCAAACTAAAACATTCAGATTGACAACACATTTTAATAAGACATTTTAGATACTATAAATTACATCCAAAAAAACTATAATACAAGGTTAAATACCATAAATTAAATGAGCACCAAAATCGGGAACACCCCTAGGAAATTAGATAGTCTCGGCCATATGTTCCTCGTACATCAGTGTAAAGTAACCATGTCAAAAATAATTTCTCGTGCACAAGACACTAGTAGGAAACATTAACATAAAATAGTGGTCCCCAAAAATCATCCATATAGTTTATTTATAGTTTTTTTATCCATTTTCTCAATGAAAGAGGGACAAAACCCATCCGGATCACTAGTCGTACTAGTACATATCAACCCTCCTAGGTACCCGGGCTTCCCCCTTTGTGCTAAAAGAATTTCACCATACTACATAAATAACTTTGAATGTGAAACTCCACTAATGTTTACATACAAACAATAAAGTATCTATACACACTTTATACCACTTAAAACACACAACAAAAGATTTTGATTTTCAAAAAAACAGCTTCTCAAAATCCTGCATTGTTTTTCACCCAAAAATCCATGGAATACACACTTTTAACACCATGTGAACACTAAAAAGTCACCAAAATATAAATGTAATCCCAATATATTTTAATTAAACCAAAAAAAATATGTTTTTGGGAATCCCTATAGGAACCATGAAGTGATATCTTTATAAAACCTCCATTTTCACATAAACACAGCAGTTAAAAATTCAGGTGTTTCACAAAAACCATTAAAACAGATTTTCGCAGAAACAACCAAACAATATAAACATTAAAAAAAGTATTATTATCCCTAATACACTTCAATAAAATAAACTAAGTAATTATATGGCATCCCTAAATAAACCAACAAGTGTTTTCTATGAAAACCCCCCAATTTCACACTAAAACGACACTAAAAACTCATTTGCATTATAAACACCACTAAAACCAATTTTTTGCAGTAATAATAACATGATATAAACATGAAACTATTATAAAAATATCAAGATAAGTCACAAGGATTTCATACATAATATAATCACCTCCCACAAGTGTCAAAACCCTCAAATCTGTTTGCGAAAGTTCAACCGCACCACAAAAAAGTGAAAACAGACCTAAAACCATAATTTTAGACCATGAAACATAATATCAAAACCTATTTTCAAAACCATAATTTCTTCACATTAGGAACATCAATAATAATGGAAGAAACCCTAAGAAAATGGGAGTAAGAAGGATATAAACCCACTTACTTGAGGGATCTTGAAGAAATCTCCTGAAATACACTAGTAGATGAATTTCCAAAGAGCCAAGAATTAAAGTGAGGATAGAACAAGGATAAGGAGGTCATTTAGGAATTATAATGGGGGGAAATAGTTATAAAGTAAGGAGTTATGAAGGAAACAAATTACCTATTCAAACCTGGATGATTTGAGAAATCTTGAGAAGATTTTCCCTAATCTGTGATGGAAATGAGCTCTAAATAGGGAGAATAGAAGCTGGGGTCACTCCTAGTGATGTTTGATTTTATTGGATGGTGGAATAATTGAAATAAAGTAAAAAATTAATAAGATATTAAATAAACAAAATTTGTTTTTAATATTGGAAATGGGCTTCTGAGATGACACAATTCCTTAAATAAAAAACCAAGTCCACCATGATAATGGATTTTTAAAGGGTCCAAATTAATATAGTGTTGTTCATAGGTTAGGGCAGGATATTTTGGAAGTGTAATGGGTGATAAATATTAAAAAATAAAAGATTTATAAAAGAAACAAAATTGGTTTTGAAATCTGGAAATGGGCTCACGGTTTGGCCCAAATCATGAAAAATGCTTTTATTGCTTTCAAAATTTAATAAAAAGATCCTTAATTCATTTTGGATATGTATGAATTGATCGTAGGTTAATCTGATACATGATGTGGCTAGTATGAATCAATGTGTGTGTCGTCAATATAAAAGATTCATTTTAGTTTTAAACATGTGTCACATATCCAAAACTGATCAAATGAGATTGAATTATTTTCAATGATTGTAAAAATGATCTATAATCCATTTATGACCTATATGAATTGATAAAACAATAATCTAACACAAAATGTCACTAGTGTGACTCCAGGTACATGTTTTCAATATAAAAGTGTAATTTTAGTGTAACATGCACATCACAAATCCAAAAGTGAGTAAACAGGATTTTATTTTCTTGAAACGGTATTAAAATGATCCATAATTAATTTTTTAATAGGAATTGACCACGCATCAATCCAAAACAATATGTGGCCAGAATGAATCTAAGATTGTGCTTTCAAAATTAAAGTGTCATTTTAGTTTAAAACATGAATCACATAGTCAAAATAGAGAAAAAATAACAAATGATTTTCAGAAATTATAATATTGATCCATAATTCTTTTTTGATGTATAGGAATTGACCACGCATTAATCCAACACACTATGTTGTTAGTATGACTCAAAGTTTATGTTCTTTATATAAAAGTTTTATATTAGTTTAAAATATGCATCACATATCCCTTACTAATAAAACCTATAGTGTTTTTTAAGAAACATTAGGAAATTTATCCATAATTCATTTAACACATATGGGAATTGAATAAATGTCAATATAACACACAATGTGGATGGAATAACTCAAGTAACATGTTATTTTAGTTTAAAATGTGCATCACATATCCAAAATTGAGAAAAAAATCTTGTATTGTTTTCAAATTTTATGAAAATGGTCCATTATTTATATTTTATATGTAAGAATTTACTGCATGTCAATCTAACAATTATGTGGTTGGTATGTCTAAAAGTGCATGTTTTTAACATGAAAATTTCATTCTACATAAAAAGGAATGTCACATAGAAAAAACTAAGAAAATGTTCATGGATTAGTTTCAAAATTTATAAAAATGATCCAAAATTCATTTTTTATTTGCCGGAATCAACCACACAATAATCTAACAAACAATGTGGTCGATATTACTCTAAGTGTGTGTTTATAATATAAAAGTTTCATTTAGTGTAAAACATGTTTCACATAGCCAAAAATGAGTAAAAGATATTGGATTTCCTTGAAGATTTAGGATAATTATCCATAATTCATTTTTGTCATATAGGAATCAATTGCATATCAATCCAACACATAATATATATGATATAACTCTTAGTCTATGTTTTCACATTAAAAGTTTAATTTTACTCTAAAAGACACATCACATAGCCAAAACTGGGTAAAATTTTGTGGATTGTCTTGATACGTTAGTAAAATGATCTATAACTCTTTTATATGTATAAAAATTGACTGAACATCAATCTGAAAAACAATGTGGTCGATATAACTCAAAGTGCATTTTTTCACATTAAAAGTGTCATTTTACTCAAAAAAACACATAGCCAAAATTGAGTAAATGAGCTCGGATTGACTTCAAATTTTAGTAAAATGGTCTACAATTCATTTTTGACATGTAGAAATCGACCACACATCAGTAAAACCCACGATGTGGCTGGTAGATTTCGGGTGTGTAATTTCAATATGAAAATGTCATTTTAGTTTAATGATATAATTTTTAAAAACTATTTAAGTGATTATGATAATTTATAAATAATAATATCATTAATATATTTAGTAATTAACAATATAATTTAATTATTTTATTAATTAGTTTAATTAATAAATCATAATATAATTTTTTAGTAATAATATAATTAATAATTAAAAATTAGTGTAAAATTAACAATATAATCATTAATAATATAATTATTAGTATAATTGATAATATCATTATTATATTTAGTAATTATCAATATAATTTATCATATGTGGATTATATAACATTAAAATTATAATTTTTTTATTTTTTTTATGTATTGTTACTAAAATAAACATTGGTTTTCTTATAGGGAGAAGCTTTAATATGGAGGTTGGTTGTTGGAGATATTATGTTATAAGAGTTATGATTTTTTATATTGGGTTGTAAATTTTTTGATTAATTTTTAATATCACATAAATGTAAATATTTTGTATGTAAATTTTTAATTGAAATGAAATAACAATTTGATATTTTGTATTCAGTCATGTTTTCTATAATACTTTTATTCGAATTTGATTATATTTTTCTAATCTAGTTTTTTATAGTGATGTTATAGGGTTTTGTGTCTTTCAATAGTTATCATGACCATTATTGGTTCTAAAAAATAACTCCTAAAGGGTCCCTTTATAATTTATAAAAAACACAAATAAAGGTCTCTTTTACCAATGTTAAAAAAACTGATAAAGAAACCCTTTATCAATGTCGAAAATGGTGGCCTTTATCAATGCTTTATTTTAATTATTTATTATTGTCCCCTTTATTTGCTTATTTTTTTATTGTTGATAATATTCGAGCGGTTTTAATGATTCTCCAATTTTAAATGCTTTTTTGTGCTTAAAAATCCATTTATAGTAGTTAGATAGGTGGGTTTTATAGTATTTTTTACAATTATAATCAACCTTAATTTATCAACCCTTGATGATATTTATAACTCCCTATTTATCCTCAACAGATATCATCATAATCTCTAAAGTTTTCTAAACCCTGATCTGATACCAACTATAGTGACCTATACCTAATAATATAGTAATTACATGCTTTTAAGAAACTATTTCATTCACATTCCCAAAAACGTTAAGTTGAAGAGTTTTAGAGAATTAGGAAAAAATATTAACTAACAAAACTCATGTCATTTACAACTAATTCACATTATTTATACTATATGAATAGCTGCTTAATCCATAAGAACTATTCAACATCTCCAACAAAATTATTCCCTTAAAATAAACTTTGGGAAACATATTACATATTACTTCACTTCATATCCTAGGGAAATAGAAATATAGGAATTGGATAAGCTCAAATTCTTATTTAAGGGGAAACATATCATAAATTATTACAATATAAATAAGAAGGAGAAAATGAGGAAGACATAAATATCATAATAAAAGATCATAATACCGTGGATGGTAATCATAAAAAATGATAATGAAACATAAGACCATAAAAATATAATTAGCATAAAATATATGACCTAGCTTAAAACCACATATCAATAATCCTAAAACATGTGTTCATCATATAAAAGTTAAGAATATGTCACAACACAATCGAACAGCCCCGCCTGGCCGACAATAAATTGAGTGTGACAACCCCAACCCCACCTATAATATTCCAAGGGCTGGAGACTATTTCTGAGTAAGTATATCGCACATATTTTAGGTATTATATTAAGGTACATGTAAGAACACACACATCCCCAAACCCATAAAATGATGAAATTAATGTAAATCTAATACCAATGCATGCATACATCTAAAACTCATAATCCGAGTTTGAGAAAAATAAGTGAAATCCTAAGGGATAGATACAATCCCATAAAATTTTGAAATAATGTCCAACCTACTTAGATGGAGAGGAAAATGTCAAATGTAACACTACTATGAACCTCGGTCCACCAACACCAAACTATACTCTACCTACTCCCAATCCTCTTTGGACTCCATCAAATGGAATGTCGTTTTCATAATACATGACATGTGTGAGAATATCCCATGTACGGATGACTCTAAAAATTTCCAGTAAGACACCCCAAAAACACAAAACATAAATAATTGAGAGACTGGTCCTCTTATCTCAAGATATATCAAAAATATAAGAGATATTGCAATAATAATCCTAGATATTCTCATGACAGACAATCAAACTCAAGTGGTCTCAACCAATACTACCACTAATATTATTATTATTGAAACCCTATACTTTTACATATAATATTATATGATTTTAAGCATAATTCTACTTTAGATTACAAACCAAGGATCATAAAGTCTAGTGTCTTGGAAAACTAGGTACATAAAACTGAAAACATGGAACTAAAAAAACATTCTTTATTTAATAATTAAAATGATATCCTAACATTCATTGTCCACAAACATCTTCATAGGGTACCTTGGGGAGCACATGAACAAAGGGTTGACCTAAATATCCCAATAAGGGAATAACCATAGGAACAAAGCATTAGAAGATGAGATAGAAGGCATGACATGATGATATTAAAAGGCATGTAACATCTGGAATCATAACATATAAAAATGGAATTATATAAACATTGAGTCATAGTAATTTGGAAGCAATATAAAATAATAATTTATCACAAGTCAAGGAAAACCACCAAAACTGTTTCACATGGTAGTACAAACCAAGGCTAACCGCCAATGCCATCGCACATGGTAGCACAAGCCAAAGCTAACCTCCAATATTAGCGTACATAAAATGTTATGAGACTCAACTTTACCCAAATAATTGGAGATCTATATGGGTTCACCCATATTATCTTTTCATGAATATGTTTTCCACATAAATAATCATACATAATTAGTCTTACATAAACATAAGGGTTACCTATAGAAAGAATTGGGTACCATAATCATGTCATAAAGCCTAAAAATAGGCGTATCATAAAAGTTTTCATGAATGAAAGGAACTAAAATATAAACATAAATTCACAAATTAAAATAGTAATGTATCATGGTAAGTGATTTCAAGTATTAGTGACAACATATAAGAAATGTATTTAAGAAATTTTAGCATTAAAACATTTTTGTGCGGTTTTAAGGAAAATACTATCGAACCTTTAAAATAGGGAAGGGTAAAGTTCTTTATATAAAACAATAGGTTAACCAAGAAATATTTCATAATAAAAAAGAATGATTTTATAAGGAAAATGGTGACTTAAAATAGAAGATATAGTGCAATTTAAATCAGTTAAGAATTCAAGAAGTTCCCCCAAAACATATTTTCTTATAGAGATGTATTGAGGAGGGAATCACTTAAAAACATGCATATACCTTAAATATAGTGATGAAAGGGTCTTGATAAATGAATTTGGTACATTTAAAAATCATATATAATATGCACATAAAATTATAATATAACTTTATTTTGGTAAAATAAATATAAGGCAACCCAAAGGAACAAAGGAGGTTTGGGTATAATCACTTACATATTATCGACATGGTATCAGGTGTACTTAAGAGGTATTAATGAGAGATAAATGGTCTCTTAATAACTTAAACATCATGAGGTAAGTACAAGTAAGGTTAAAAATCATACCCCAACATTATTAATTATTCATAAAAAGACATAACATAGAGGAGATTATTGAATAAATGTGAGAAAGAGAAGATCCCTTACCTTAAGTCTGATGGTGTTCCCCACTTAATATTAATGAAATTAATAATAATATTAGGTTAATTAATTAATAATTCCAGAACCTATTATATATTTAAAATATTTATTATAACCTTTTTATTTTCATTCATGACCTTTTTTATGGGTTATGAGGTTTAATTTCATTGTTCGGGTCTATTTTATTCTTTTCTTTTAATGATCGGTTCACTTATATTCATGTTCAGACAAACATGTATGATGAGAGTGGTTTTACAGAATTGGAGTTAAATTTTATTATTCAACATACATAAGGTTACGTGGTTGTAAATATAATTTGGTTACTTTTAGTGAAGTTGAATCATTATATAAACCTTTAGTGAGAACCTTTTGGGTTAATTGGCAGTTTTTTGTCACTACAAACTCATTTTGCATTATAATTTAATATCATGTGTACACAGATATTATAGAACCTTATATTGGATATATTACATAATAATATAGTTCAACCATAACAAAGATTATTTCATGACTAGAATTTAAAATGGTAAATGAAATTGAAAACCCATCATCCTTGAATGTGGTAAATTAACACATCTCGGATGGTGTCTTTAATACTATTATAAAATAAGAGTAAAGGAGAGATGATAATAAATTATTACATTATAATAACAAAATTTCATTACATTTAAGGTACTGGATTTATCATAACATTTTGGATGAGGATGGGTAAGGATAGAAAAGAAAATAAATGAAAATGAAAAGAAAGTAAAAGAATTGAAAAGAGGAATTTACCTCTTGAATCAATCTTCCTTCAGAGCCTCTTAAGGGAAGAGGATTTGGTCTTTTGAATTGAATAAGGGACATTGGATGTGGAGGATGGTCTTGGGGAGATATTTGGTAAAAATTTAGTAAATTCACAAGTCTTGAGAGGAGTTAAGAGAAGAGGTAAATAGGGGTGGTATTTATAGTGGAGGAGAGGAGGGTTTTCAAAGTATTTAATTTATTAGTTTATTAATTTAAATCAATACCATAAATAGTGATGATTAAATGACCAAAAATAGTATTAAGTGCATGGTATTTCAAACCAATTGGTCTTACACTAGCATAACATCATCCATGACTCTATAAATCATGTATTTTTCTTAATTTGCAAATTATTGTATTTTGTTATTCATAAAAAATTCAAGCATTTTAAAAATTTCCCAAAAATTCACCCTAACCATTTTTCTATGTGTAGAATCTAAAAATGAGCTTCATTTTTAAAAAATAATTTTCTGAAAATAATAAATTTAATTTTGAATTAAAAACATAATTTACATGAAAAATGCATATTTTAAAACGATAACTGATTTTATAATGTTTTCAAAAATTACATAAGGTCTTATAAAATTATCATAAAACCAGAAGACATAAAATTGATAATATATGAACACATTTTAAGAAAATACATTTTATTTTAAATTAATTAATTAATTTTAATTAATTATTTATGACTTACAAAAATACGAATACTTTTACTATGATCATATTATCACTTATAAGATACCTAAATTTTATTTATACATTCATGGGTGAGGTTACTATTCTTTTGGAAGATTTAATATTCATAAGGGTTATATTACTTTTCATATGGTTAGGTTAATATTCCTATGGATAGGTTATTATTCATGAAAAATTATGTTTGTTCCATCAAACCCCAAAAAACACCCAGAACGCAACTGTGTATGTCAGATTTTCAAAATTCCAGACTTAGAAGTGGAAAAATTATGTTTAATGGCCACATATTATTTATTATAATAATGTGATGATACTATAAGGAATAAATATAATAAGGTAATTCCATTGATAAAACTTTTGGTCACTACATTATTCCCCCTTATGAAATTTCATCCTCAAATTTTTGTTTTATATTTAAGGAAAAAAATATGTGCGGGCAAATTTCATTCATTGACTCCTCCAGTTCCCATGTTGTCTCTTCATACATATGGTTCTACCACATTACTTTGACCAGGTGAGTAGTCTTGTTACGTAGAAAATTATCTCTATGATCCAATATCTTCACTGGATGCTCCTCGTAACGAATATCATTCTCCAACTCTAACACCTCTAAAGAGAGTAAATATGAAGGTGTAGGTATGTACTTCCTTAAGTGGGATACATGAAATACATCATGTACTTTGTACATGGTAGGTAAAAGTGCTAGTCGATAGGCCACAACCCTGAAACGATCAAGAATCTTGAAGTGGCTGATGTACCTAGTTCTTATCTTTCATTTCTTCCCAAACCTCATGACCTTCTTACATGGAGATATGCATAGAAATATCATGTCTCTAACATTAAACTCAAGGTCTCATTGATGATTGTTTGCATAACTCTTTTGTCAACTTTGGGCTGCCTTGATGTGATGATGAAGGGTTTTCACCTTCTCCACCATTTCATCGACCATTTCATGTCCTAGCTACTTACGCTCACTGAGATCATCCCAAGACGTCATAATTTTACAACTTTTCCCATAAAGGAATTCATATGGTGCCATTTAGATGCTCGATTGGAAACTATTTTTATAGGATAATTCTACTAGGGTAAGATATTGGTCCCATACTCTATTGAATTCCATATAACATGCTCTCAAGATATCTTCTAGTGTTTGAATAGTTTACTCAGATTGGCCATCAGTTTGAGGATGATAGGTCATGATGAAGTCCAGTTTGGTGCTTAGATCATGTTATAGAATTTTCCAAAACATTGAGGTGTATCAGTTATTTATATCAGATACAATATATATTGGTACTCCATGCATCCTTACAACCTCTTTGATATATATTAATGAAATTGGATCTAATTAGAAGTATTCTTAAATTGTGATAAAGTGAGATATCTTTGTAAGATGATCCATAATGAACCATATAGCATTGCCTCCTATGGATTTCCTCGGAAGTCTAGTGACAAAGTCCATGGTGATGTTCACCCACTTCCATGTTGGTATGGGTAGTGGTCACATCATCTCCTTAGAATTATTTCTTTCAAACTTCACTTGTTGACATACTAGACACTTTTATGTATACTCCACAATCTCTTTCTTAATATTTTTTCACCAAAAGTTATCTCGGATATCTCAATACATATTTATGATCCCTAGGTGAATAGAGAAGGTTGAGCTATGTGTGTCATTCGAAATCTCTTTCTTTATCTATATATCGTATGATACACATAATCATGACCCAAATCTTATAAGTCCTTCCTCATCAATCTTGAACTCTCAAGATTTTCTATTTCTAATAGCTTCCACCCTTTTCAGAATTTCCACATATTTTATTTGAGCATCCTTTATTTTCTCCATGAGGGATGGTTGATAAATCATTTGAGAAAGGATTGATGATGTTCCTAGCTTAATGATTCCCATGACCATCCTCTACAAATTTAATAATATCGGATCCTTTTCAATTCTCATCAATGAAAAATATGTAGGATCCTTTCTACTCAGAGAATTTTCCACCTTATTTGACTTTCTGGGATGGTAGTGGATTGAGAATTCATAGTCCTTGATGAGATATATCCATCTTCATTGGTTCATATTAATCTCTTTTGGTGTGAATATATATTTGAGACTCTTATGATCAGTATATATCTCACACTTCTCCCCATAGAGTTAATTACGCCGGATTTTTAGTGTAGTGATCATAGCCTCCTACTCCAAATCACGCATAGGATAGTTTAGCTTATTTATTTTTATCTACCTTGAGGCGTAGGCTATCTCTTTATCATTTTTCATTATCACACAATCGAATCCCTTCTTTGAAGCATCATTGTACACCAAAAATAGTTCTCCACATGTTGGGAGTGTGAGTATTAGTGTAGTGATAAGCCTCTTTTTCAACTCCTTAATGAAGTCTTCAAATTATTGAGTCTGAAAAAACATCACTCCCTTATATGTAATATTGGTCATTGGGTTTGAAAATAATTATAAGTTCTTCACAAATCATCGATAATACCCGGTAAGACCTAAAAATCTACGGATCACCATTACAGATGTTGGCCTGGGTCACTCTTCAATTGCCTTTATCATGGAAGGGTCTATAGATGTGCCTTTTCTGGTGAGAAAATTCCCCAAGAATGATACTTCATCCATCTAGAACTCACATTTACTGTAATTTTTATATAGCTTCTCCCTTTGCAAATTCATTAACATAGTATTCAAATGCTCCTTGTGTTCCTCCTTTCTCTTAGAGTATATTAGGATATCGTCAATAAATACTACCATAAATTTTTCGAGGTATTTTCTAAAGACCATGTTCCTTAAATCCTTGAAATTTTCTAGATAATTAATGAGTCTAAAGGTAATCACTATGATCTCATACTATCTGTACCTCATTTGAATGTTAGTGTTGAGAATATCTTCCTTCTTCACCTTTAATTGGTGACATCCTGACCAAAGGTCCACCTTAGAGAAACAACTGGCCCCACAAATCCTATCGAATAAGTCAATAATCTGTAGAAAGGGATACATGATATTTATCATGATTTTATTGATCTCATGATAATGAATGCAGAGGCTCATTGATCCATCCTTCTTGACAAAGAGGACTGGAGAAACCCATGTTGAAGCACTCGGTCATAAAAAACCCTTCTCCAGATTCTCCTGTAACTGCTTCTTTAGTTCCTCTATCTCTACGGTGGACATTCTATAAGGTGTATTTGATATAGGCAGATATCCAAGAATAATTTCAATTGAGAACTTGACCTCTTGATCAAGAGGAAGACTATGTGACTCTTCATTGAATACGTTAGTGTAATCCCTCATGATGGGTATGTATTCAATCATGATTCTCTCCTTTTTCTCAATCATTTGAGCTATAAATTATTTCTCCTAAGTAATTAATATCCTCACTTGAGATAATGATTATAAAGGAGATTCATCTTCCTCCTCACACTTTTAAATTATTAGAGGATTCTTCAAGATGTGATGAGTGATCTCCCATTCCTGATAGTTGATGTTGGATTTGTATAAAGATATCCAATCGATACCCAAGATAGCATTGAAATCCACTAAAATAATTATAGAGAGATCTGGGAGGTTCAATCCGTAAACATTAACTAAGGAGGAGTTATAAACCATGGATTCAATAATTTCCCCATTTTTTGTTCTCACAGATAACTTGTCTTCCAAATTTTGAGGTGGTTTTTAAGTAGTTCTACTAAGCTTGCAAGATATGAAAGAATGTATAGAAATAGAATAAAATAGTGTGTTCTCTATTCTTGAATGAATAACTAGCATACCTATCCCCACATCATTGTTTAGCTCCACCTCATTAGTAGTGATAGCATAATCCCTTCCTTGTTGCATTGTATGTTATTTTTGATTTTCTCCGAAAACCTTCGTCTTAGGGAAAATTTTCACATAATTCCCATGATCCTAATAGTTGTAGCACTGAACTATAGGCTAGGGGATAATCTGAAACTTCCTTTCTTTTTCAACATTAATAGGATTCTTTATATCCTATCAACATTTTTTATCTTGATGTCCCAACTTTCCACATTTGAAGCAATTCATGGTTCCCTTTAGACAGTTACTAGGTTGCTTCTTCCAACAATTTTAACACGAGGGGTGATCAGGATTATTTCCATCATGTAATTTATTTTTGGAATGACCCATATTAGATTCAATTTTTATCTTTTTGTTTCTAGGCCCACGATACTACTAAGAGTCTCCGATCTCCATTTCAACCTTAAGGGAACAATGGAAAATCTCCTCATAGCTATCAAAGTCTCGAATCACCAATGATTTTTGTAGACTTGGCTTTAGTCTGCTAAAGAAGTGATCCACCTTACTTTTAGTGTTCAAGAAAAATCTAGATGTGTACCTCATAAACCTTATGAGGTTTTCTTCATATGACCTGATGGAATCATATTTCTTCTTCTTGAGTTCGAGGAACTCTCTATCCATCTTGAGATGAAGGGTTCTGATAAAATTTTTATTGAAAAACATTTTCTTGAATTCATCCCATTACATGGAATCAATTTCCTCTTGGGACTTCATATTCTTGATCAGTGTTCACCACAGATCTGCTTCCCCCTCAAAATGATAGACCGCCAGTACAAATTTCTCTTTTTCTGAGCACTATAGGACAGAGAATATCTTTTCAATGGAGTTAATCTACTGTTCCTTGAGATGGGATCATAAGATCCACTAAGCATGGGAGGACTTTTCCACATGAAGGATTCTACTGCAATATGTTATTTCCTTGGAGTATGAGGGCATTCCACATGATTTAAGTTGTTCTTCATAACTTGAGCCAGCTGAGCAAGTACTATCACAAAGTTTTGATTACTCTCTCCCATAATATTAGACATATCATTAGGGAAATAGTCACATTTCCTATCACATTTATTTTTGGGATGAGTTCATCTATTTATATCCATTAACTATGAAAAAGAACATATAATTAGAGGGCTTGAATACTTATCTATTGAGTATAAAAAGAGAAACTTTTAGTATAAGAGGATAAACATGTAAAGGAGAATTATATCCTAATGTGTTTTTCCCTAGGTTTAAATCTAGGTTATACTTGAACTATTTCTTAACTTATATTCTTATGGGATTTTTTTCATTCCCTTAATAATGGTTTGTACCAAGCTCACAAATTTAAAAAATCATATCCCCTAGGAGTGTCACACCAAGAGTGTATCAGGCCCATTGTTGTGCACCAATTCCCATTTGATTCTATCTCAATTCGGTGTTTTTAGTTTTTACCCCTAGATACATTTGTGCCATATCCACCTCTACCTATTTCTATCCATACCGGGATGTGTTTTCTTGATAAACCACTTACTCTATACTTACCAAAATTTATGGGTGTTTTTTTATACTTAGTCTCATCCTTAAGGTTATTAATAAAGTTCTCTATTCCTAATATCCAAAAATAAATAGAACATTATCTATTACCAACTATAACAACACTAGGCTTTTACATATAACATTACATGATTTTAAGTATTATTATACATCAAATTACAAGACAATGATCATAAAGTCTGGTGTCTAAGAAGACTAGGTACATAAAACCGAAAACATGGAACTAAATAAAACATTTATTTATTTAATCTTAAAATTGAGCTCTTAACTTCCATTATTCTCAAACATCTGCATAGGGTACCCTTGGGAACACATAAACTAAGGGATGATCTAAATATCCCATTAAGGGAAAAACCATAGGAACAAAGCATTAGCACATTGGATAGAAAGCATAACCTAATGATATAAAAAGTCATGTAACCTATAGAATAATAACATATAAACATGTAGTCATATAAACATAGAGTCATAGTAATGTGTTAGTAACATTAAAAATGACTTTATCACAAGTCAAGGCTAACCGACAATACATTTCTCATGGTAGCACAATAAAAGGCTAACCACCAAGATCATTGTACATGGTAGCACAAGCCAAGGATAACCGCTAAGATCGTCACACATAACATATCATGAGACTAAAATTTATGAAATTTATTGGATTTCAATCTAGGAACACCCATATTAACATTTCATGAATATTTTTTCCACACAAAGAATAATACATAATCAGTCTTACATAAACATAATGGTTGCCCATGAAAATAATTTGGTACCATAATCTTGTCATAAAGACTAACAAATGGGTGTGTCATAGAAGTGTATATTAAATAAAGGAACTAGAACAGATATGGAAATTAATAATGGAAAATATTATTTTATCATAGTAATTTATTTCTATTAGAAGTGAAAACATGTAAGAAAAGTATTTATAAAATTTTACAATTAAAACATTTTTGTGCGGTTTTAAGGAAAATAATATAGAGCCTTTAAAATAGAAAAGGGAAAAATCCTTTACATAAAACAAGAAGTAAACCAATAATTTTTTCATAATAAAAATACTGATTTCATAATGATAATAGTGGATTATAATAGAAGATGGACTGAGCTTGAAATCAGGTAAGAATTCGGGAACTTCCCTCAAAACTGGTTTGCTTATCGGAAGTGTTGAGGAAGGAAACACTTAAAATCATGTATATCCACAAAATAAAATTATGAAAGGGTATGGATAATTGAATTTTTTATATGTACACATAATTTATAATATTCACATTTAAATATAATATAACTTCTTTTTGATAAAATAAAGATAAGGCAACCCGAAGGAATAAAGGAGGTTCAGGTAGAATCCCTTAAGAATTATCAGCAAGGTATCGGGTGTACTTAAGAGGTATTAATGAGATAAAAGGGGTTTATCATCACTTATAAATAATAATGGAATTACAGGGAAGGTTCAAAATCATACCCCAACATTAGGAATTGTGCATAAAATAACCTAACATAGAGGAGATTCTTGAATAAATGTGAGAAAGAGAAGATCCCCTACATTAAGTATGATGGTGTTCTCCGCTTGATATTAATGACCTGAATAATAAAATTGGGTTCATTAATTAATAATTAAATATCCTATTATATATTTAAAAGATTTATTATAACCTTTTTAATTTCATTCATGGCCTTTTTGAATGGTTATGAGGATCAATTTCATTGTTCGGGTCTGTTTGCTTCCTTTGTTTTAATGATTAGTTCACTTATATTCATGCTCAAACGCACATGTATGATGACAGTGGTTGTCCGAAATTGGATTTATATTTTACTATTGGACATATATAAGGTTACATGGTTGTAAATTTAATTTTTTTAGTTGGAGTGAATTTGAATCATTATACAAACTTTAGAGAGAGCCTTTCAGGATTATTGGCAATTTGTTATCACTACGAACTCATTTTGCATTATAATTTAAAATCATTTGTAAAAAAAGATTATAGAACCTGAAATAGGATATATTACATAATAATCTAGTTCAAAAATATCAAAAATGGTTTCATGACCAGAATTGAAGATGGAAAAATAAATTAAAAATCCATCGTCCTTGAATGTGGTAAATTAACACATCTTGGATAGTGTCTTAACTACTAGTATAAAAGAAGAGTAAAGGATAGATGATAATAAATTAATACATTATCACAAAAAAAATTACATTACATGTAAGGTACTAGATTTTTTATAACATTTGGATTAGGATAGGTAAGGATAAAAAACTAAAACAAATGAACCAGAATAAAAAGTAAAAGAATTCAAAAGAGGAATTTCCCTCTTGAATCAATCTTCCTTGAGAGCCTCTTAAGGGGAGATGATTTGATCTTTTGAATATTATAAAGGTTTTTGGACATGTTAGAAGGACTTGGGTAGATATTTGGGTATAATTTTGGAAATATAGAAGACTTTAGAGGAGTGAAGAGAAGACGTAAGGAGGGGTGGTATTTATAGTGTAGGAGAGGAGGGTTATCATAATACTTAATTCTTCAGTTTATTAATTTCCCTCAAGAACATAAATTGTGATTATTCCATGAAAAAAAATTAATAAGTTCATTTGAGTTCAAACCAATTGGGTTAACATTAGTAGAACCTCATCCATGACTCTATAAATCATGTATTTAACTAAATTTTTAAATTATTGTATTTTAATATTCATCAAAAATTCAAGAATTTTTTAAAAAACCAAAAAGTTCACCCTAACCATTTTTTTATGTGTAGAATCCAAAAATTAACTCCATTTTTCAAAAATAATTTTCTAAATATAATTAATTTAATTCATAATTAAAGTCATAATTAACATGAAAAATAAGATTTTTTCAAATTATAACTCATTTTAAAATGTTTTCAAAAATTAAATAAGGTCTTATAAAATTATCTTAAAATTATAAGACATAAAATTGATAATATATTAACACCTTTTAGGAAAATAAATTTTCTTTTCAATTAATTAATTAATTGTAATTATTATTTATGACTTACTAAAATACCAATACTTTTACTATTATCATATTATCACTTATAAGATACCAAAATTTTATTTATACAATCTTGGGTGAGGTTACTATTCTTATAAAAAATTTAATATTCATATGGTTCATATTACTATTCATAAGGGTAGGTTACTATTCATATGGGTAGGTTACTTTTCACCAAAAAATAAGTTTGTTCCATCAGACCCCAAAAAACACCCTAAATGCAATCGTGTATGTTAGATTTTTGAAATTGAAGACACATTAGTGGAAAAATTATGTTTAATGGTCAGGTAGTATTAAGTATCATGATATTTCATTTCTAATGTGATTATACTATAAAGAAAAATTATAAGAAGGAAATTCCATTGATAAAACATTGGGTCATTACAATTATGTTCTAGGACTCGAGGTAATTGTTTATCTAGAAAAATCCACTCCATAAGACATGTTGTCAATGATGGAGCACATCTTATATGTCATTATCATTAGGTATCACTAAATAAGTAATCATAGGATTTTTGAAGAGCATGTTTCCCAGATAGGGGATCACACCATAGATCATTGGGGGATGACACTGATCCTACTCGATGAATCTACTAGATAAAGAATTGATACCCTATTCATGGTGGTCACACTGATTCCAAAAACCCCACCAAGGAAAAATATGTTAGAGTATCCCACACTATGCCCCACAGAGGGATACCATGAACTCTATCTGAAATAAAACCAAAGAGGGGATCACAATCCTATGTCAAAGATGTAATGTCACATTATACCCTCATAAGAATGGATGAAGGTATCACACTCAAATAAACCTAGTCAACACTAAAAAATATAGAGGTACTCACACTAACCTGGAAAATCACACTATGTAAAATGTTAGTACACAGTATGTATTGTCTTCCCCATGTTTTCATATATATCTCCATCTCACACAGCATGTAAATCTCCAAATACACAGAATTCTCTATAGGGTTACGGAGTGTGTAGTGGTCGGTTTGTCTGTTGTCTTTCCTCTTTCCCATTCATGTGACATCTATTCGTGCTCATATATCATTGGTTGTGCCAATGTACTATGGTTAGACCCGTGTACTTGGCCATGTTCAAGTACTAGTCTGTGCTTGTGTACTCTACTTGTGCTTGTGTTCCTGGCCATGTTTGTACCTATTTATCTTGCAGGGTACACATTAATCCACTAGCTCCATCTCATATAGAATGTGACACATTTCTCATGGTGTGTGATGTTTTTCTTCACACATTAATTCTAGTATTACATCAATGGCCCCACATTGTGTTTCTTATTTAGGTTACACTCTGTATAAAGTGGTATTTTACAAAATCATGCTGCTCTTCATGTGTCTTACAAATTCCACCACCACCACCGTTAATCATGCCCCCAAAAAACAGATTGAACCTCGACTGATCCTCATAATCCTCAGTGTCCAGATTTTTGCCGTAAAATTCATCCTGTAAAACACCTTTGTCTCACCACACCTTCATTGTGCATTAAAAATGAATTGGGAATCACTGTATTGATCCAAATCCACCTATATTCATCCACCACCATCATCACGCATTTATCATCAACTTATCATATGATATCTATTTTTTATGCTAAAGAGCAGTCTCGCAACTACCAATATCTGGTATTCATTTAACCGCCAGAGAAATAAATACAAATTATGAATTGTTTTAACAAACAAGGGGAGAAAAGAAGGAATCAAAAAAATAGGAATGAACCTTGTACATTTTTTGGTATAGCCTTGATTCACTTCGATTTGAACAATGAAAAAATATACAATAAGAAACAAAAAACATAATTTACATAAATTCTAATTAAATAAACCCTTACACAAAACATGATTGACCCATGAATCGGTATGTTAGTTGACGAAATTCACATTCACCATGGAATAATCAAAAAAGAAAAAATTAAACCTGAAAATAAATGAACTACCACGTGTTAGGGTAGATCACTAATGAAGAATGTTCCTACAACATCATCATTGGAGAGATTCATAAGCTATGATTAGCACACCGGTCACCAATACTTATTCTATCACTGTATGTTTGAGAATCCTCTAAGAACATTCGCCCAAAACCTCTTCTCAAATCTCTAGGGTTATAAAAGAAACCCTAAAAGTTTCCCATAACTAAGTATTTATAATCATAGGTCTAAGTCATGGAAATTAACAAACAAATTAATTTAATTAATTTATTAATTTATATTTCCAACCACGGCCACTCTTAACATAATCATCCAACACGCTCCAATGTTATATCATACCCAAGGTAAAACCCACATTCCAGATCAAATGGTGGTATCATATTTCTGATATGAGACTCAGTTCAAGAGTTATTCCCTTATTTCATGAAAACTTTTTTTGTGTGATAATAGTGTATTTAATATTTTTATAATATCAATAACAAGACTTTCTAGGCATTGTAATCTCATTCCATTTCAGTTCCTGGCTCTAAAAATATTATTATATATATTCAAATTATTTACATAGAAAAAAACAAAGATGTTATTTTCTACCCACCTTAGGTATTTTCATCCTAAAAATAGAAAAAACTAATCAAAATAGTGTGGGTACTAAGCTCACATCTAGGACTCTCTCTCCCAGGTTCTATCTTGAATATTCTCTTATTTTAACAGGATAAGAACTAAGGAAATTTATCACCCATTGATTATATTCTCCTAAAAATCCTCAATCTCCACCATCTAATTATAAAAGGTATCCCCATAATTTATTTCCAACTTGAAACAATCAATAATAAGGAATGGATTTTGTACATACCACCTCAGCTACCACATGTAGAAGATGTCATGTGCCCGGTTTAACTACGGTGATATGTAAGATTGTTATGCCACCTTGTTGACCATACGCAGTATCTATAAAGTTCCAATGAACATCATAGATAACTTTTCACCTCAATTAAATCTCTATAATCCAAAACAATGTGATACCTTCAGGCACATAAGGACTCCCTCCTTGAGCTCAAAAGGCCCCTGCCTTTGGTATGTAAAGGATATCAAATAGCTTTGGGAAGTCTTCATTTTCTATGGGATATTCTGCACCTTCTCTATCATAGCTCTCACCTACTCTAATATTATAAAGTCTTTCTCACATGGATCAGTCCAGCGTAGTGTTGACATGTAGGGTCAAACATAAAAGGCCTAAAATGGGGACATATCGGTAGTTGAATGGTATTTGATTTTGTATTTAAGATCCACCACGGGTAGGTGATCCTACCAACTATGGCCAAAAACCAACATGTAGGCCTACAATAAGAAATCCATAACCAGAATAGTCTACTTATTCAAGAAATTAGTTTGGGGGAACACAATGGTCAAATAAAACTAATTCCCAAATCCCTACAACAATATTCTCCATAATTACGACATGAATCAATAATTGTGGTCATAAATGATCATCGAGGGAACTCTATTGAGACAGAATATCTCTTGTATGCAAAATCATCCCAACATGGCATCATGTCCTCTAGGAATTTGAGTTAATCTCATCACAATGTCAATCGATTTTCCATCCCACTTCCACTATGGAAACTATAGGGGTTGAGATAAACCTATTGGAGCCTAGTACTAATCATTCACTTATTATAAAGTGAGGCATTTAGAGGAAAACTCTTCTACACCCTTATTTATAGCTGGCCACCAGAATAGACATCAAAGGTCCTGGTACATCTTTTCAACACTTAGATTCACAAAAAAAGTGGGGTGTATAGAACTCTCTCATAACCTCCTCATTCAATGTCACTAAATCTATATTTTCTACAATAAAAAATGATGACATTCTCCACACCTTATGAAAATAGATTAAGTTCATGTCTAGGGGATATCTAAGTACACAAGGTCTCATAGTTGGCATATCCAAGTGAATCATCCCTAACACATTATAGAAGAAGTGGGGTAACAACCATCGAATGGAGGTAAGTTTTACCATCCTTCTCTAATAATAATTATTGCAAAAAGGTTAATTTCTCTAATTCCTTAGTCAACAACTGTGAGAAATATCTATTATTAAGAGAATCTATGACTGCATTCCCCTTCCAAAAAGTATAGACTATACCAAAGTCATAATCCTGGAGGAAATACATATATCCCTTATATATAATGTTAGGATACTTCTCGATGAATATATACATGAGAATTTTATGGTCAAAATAGATGATAAACCACTCCCCTGTAAGGTAGTGTCACCACATCTTTAGGGAGAAGACTACCACTACTAGATCAAGATCATGGGTCATGTAGTTTTTCTCATTTAGTCTCAACTACCGAGACCCATACAAAATCACTACCTATCAGTACATCAGAACAAAACCAAGTCCAATCCCTAAGGAGTCGTAGAAAATTACATACCTAAAACCCTCCTCAATCGATCTCTATATGGGGTCACTCATCAAACTCTTTTGAAACTCTTGAAAATCATACCAGCACCTCTCTGTCTACATGAAAGGTTTCCCATGAGTGGTTAGAGTTTATGATATCAAATATAAATCGGGAATGAATCTAATATAATATCTTAAAACCCAAAGAATATCCATTCCTCTATCATACTCTTGGGTGGCTCCCAATCTAACACTCCGTTAACCTTTTTGGGGTCCACTGTTACACCATCATTCGATATGAAATATCGGATAATATGGACCTCTCAAATCCAGAAGTGATGCTTCAAAATATTCCCATAAATCTTGTGATCTCAAATTATTTCTAGGAAAAATCATCAATTGTATCTTATGCTCCACCTTGGATGTTGAGTACACTAGGGTTTTATAAATTAATACCACTAAAATGGTATAAAAAGGCTGAAAAATCTGGTTCATGAGTCCCATGAACACTTTTGGGGATTTCATCATACTAAAATACATCACCAAGTAATCATAATGATTTTAGAGACATCTAAATGTCATAGTCAGCATATCTATGTCTCATACTCAAAGCTGGTGACTGATTGATCAAAGGTAAATCATCAAGAACCATAACAATGCTCTTGACTAATAGAAGAGTTCATCGATCCTCAGTAGTGGAAACTTATTCTTCACAGTCACTCGGTTCTGGTGATGATAATCCATACACAACCTCAAGCTCTCACACCCCTTGTTTGCGAACAATACTGGGGATGCCCAAGGGGAAACACTAGGTTTGAAAAAATATCTTCTTCTATAAGTCCTCCAACTGTACCCTTATCTCACAAATATCTATGGCGCCCATCTGATATGATGGTGTAGATATCAGGGTCTTCCATGGGGTTATTTCAATGTAAAAATCTATCACTCTATGTGGAAATCTTGGAATGTCCTTAAGGATGATTCCCTCATAATCTTACACCACTATTTGAAGTTAAGAGCCCATTGCATCCAATTCTCCAATGGATATACGAAACAACTGGTGAGTAATAAGCTAGTGTCACGACTCGACCCAAGAAAGGGCTCAAGACGCAACTTCCCCAAGCCTGCCTCCATAATATAGGGGTGGTGATAAGCATCGAAGGCATATCTAACATGGGGAGGCCTTTTCCTATGTACCTCTATGCCCTCACACAACTATCTCAATGCAGAAGTGTAGATGGAAAGAGTAAAAGATGAAACATAGCTATAAAATAAACCAAACATGCATAACCTATATGGTGTACAAGTGTATGATGGTGAAAATTAAAAAGTAAAGGGGAAAATACATGCCTAACAAGAAATATATCCCAACCTGAAAAAACTAGAAAAGTAAACAACTAAGAGATCCTAGGTCCTGAATCCCAAGCAGTGACTGCTATACGCGGTCCAAAGTACCATCGTTGACCTGTCTTTCATCTACATAAAACATGACATGTGTTTGAAAATCCCATGAAGGGGTGAGTATATAAATACCCAATAGGATGCTTAGAAATATAAAGGAGGAGCAGTAATAGATACAATAGGAATAGAAACCTAGTATATGCAATATATAGTCAAAGAGAATAATTGAAACCAAACCAAGAGAGAGTAAAATTTTCCAAGAACAAGTGGATCAACATAGTAAGTAGATGAACTACACATTGATTCTTCACCACCTAGAGTAGGATAGTACACTCATCCAACCATGAGAATCTAAACATGTAAAGAATGTGGCATACCCTACGCATCTTCAACTCTCATGGAATGTGAGTAACCAAATATAATGATATGGATACAAAATAAAAAATATATATATATATTCTAAATAAAAAGAAAACCAAATAAAATAAAAAGGGGATCTCCATCTCAAAACTCATCCCAAGAAAAATAGTATCCAATAGTTCCATAAGTCCATCAATGATTCCAAACATCTCACGCATCTACCCAGATGTAACTCTACAAGTCAAACCATGGCTTGTCATTGTGTCACACAATTGAGGGGCCCCAAAATCCAAGTATAGGGCATGTTCTCTATTACATAGGGTGGAGTAATACTATATAAGTATCTATAGAGGAATCGTTCTCATACTGATGTGGGGTTCCACTCTGATGTCATGAGGAATAACACCCTATGCTGATAGAGGGTCCACTCGGTAGGTAGAAGAATAATGCCCATACAGATGGGGGGTTCCACTCTATTGGTCAAGGAACTGTGCACTGGTGTGGTAGGGGGTTTCACTCAGATCATCTATGAACTACTCCCTGTCTAATAGGGGTTTCCACTTAGAAGTCGAGGAAATTCACCTTAATATGATTGGGGGTTCCACTCAAATAATGAAGGACCCGCACCCTATCTGTTAGGGGCTTCCACTCGAAAGTGAGATATAGAGGACCTACATCCATGTTTATGGGGGGGTCCACTCTAGTCATTGAGTACCCACACCCTAGTACCATAGGGGGTTACACTCTAATCATCTAGTACCTTCTCCCTATCTAACAGGGGTTCCACTCAGAACAAGCCTCTCGTGATCCATCCTAATCACTATCATTTTCGGGTATTTCCTCAATAACTTTCATTCTTATATCATTCCACATCATATCTCAAAATCAAAAAATGAGGTAACCATCATGTCTTATGTGGAAAACAATCAAGATAGGCTACTCATGGTCTAGAATCTGAGTTCAAAAGAAAGAGATACAAATGATTGATGTTTTCTTAAAAGGAACCAAGGGGTACATGGTGTGTGAGGGGACCCACATAGTGTGTGGTCCTGGTCCACTACCTGGCCATATCCCTAGAGGTATACAACTACCTACCCATTTATTAGTACACACTATGCAGGTGGACTACAAATTGTGTCCAAGATAAACAGGATCGGGTCGTGTATTTTTGGCCATGTCCATGTATATGACCTTTTGTCCATGTACATAGGTACATGGTGTGTTTCTTAACACAGTGTGTCGCCTATGTGACCTAGCCACATTCATGTGCCTGGTCATGTACTCCAACATGGAAACCTTCCTATGTGACTCATCACACAGCTCATCCACCTACGGATGAGGTACACAGTGTGTTAGAGAGCTACACATCTTACCATACCTATGATTTCCTAAAACCCTAGTTACCACACTTAAGGGGATACATGTTGTGTTTAGATCCTTACGGTGTGTATTCAGGATTTTTCCAAAAATCCAGATCTATGATATATTCCTCAATTCAAGCTATTCCTCATTCAATTCAACTTTGGTTTCACTCAGGATTTTTAGATATATCATCAACCAGTGGATTATATTTGTTTGATCCTTAAAAAGATCATCCAAACCCATATAAATCCCATATCTAGTCTTATTTCATCAGTCCATGCCTCTTTTATCAATCTATTTTGATTCCAAGGATCTGATCAGGCTCGATACCACTGAAAAAGGTTGAACTGGGATGGCGGGGGTCCAACTAGTGATGAATTAAAAGAAATAGGTGAGAAAAGAACCACATTAATGTTTTTAGGATTGATGCCAATAGTTCTTGTCCAATTGATTAATAAAGTGAAAACTAGGGTTTGGAAACAATGAATAGTCAATTAAGATCTGAATACACAGGTGAATCCTCAATCCAAAATTGGAATAGATCTAATAAAGGAATTGATATGCTCAATCAATTTAACTAAAACAGGCGTAATCCAAAAATTGACAAGTCCTACCTTGATATGGGATCTTTTTTCGTCGAAGAATGCACCTTCCAATGAACAAACGAAGTCATTTCATTCACTACGATCTGAAATACATTGATCCATAATTTTATCATCATCTGAGGTGATTCTCTAGTGAATAAGGAAGAAGAATCTCTTGAATCCTCCCTGGTTTTATGTGTCTAACCCTAGAGGATTCACCATAGTGGTGTATTTTTAGAAAATTAATTTATGTCTAAAATGAATGAATGAATTGATTCATTGATTAATTAATCCACTAAACATACCGCCAATGAGAGAGGTGTATAAATGCACCATGACGACCAATATTTGGTTGAACCTAGGGTAAACACCATGTTCCACACTCAACCATGGTCTCATGTTTCTACTCTGAGTTTCCATTTAATATTTAACACCTTTTATTTATAAATTTGTTTGTGGATAATATAAATTATATTTAATATTTTTATAAAATTATTTTCTTGTGCACCAGACCTTGGAATCTCACTACATCTTAGTTCCTAGCTCTGAAAATATATTTATATATATTTTAAGGTATTATAATGAAAAAAAAAATATCTCTCTAAATCATCGCTCCTTCATGAATTTCATCTGAAAAAAATAGACAAACAACTCGGGATACTGATCCTACACTTGGCTCTCCCACTCCCATGAACTCTCCTCCACATTCTTATGCTACCAAAACACATGAACCAGGGGAATGGTCTATTTAGTTAGGTTTTACTTCTATCAACCCTCAATTTCCACCATATTCTTTGAAATGGGTCCCCATCCTCATTGTCCATCTCACCCCAGACAATGATGTGTATAGGTCTATTCACATATCTCATCAATTGTGACATGTTCAAGACATAATGCACCTACTCCGTCAATGTGGGTAGAGAAAGGCGATAAGCAACCTTGTTAACGCTCTACATAGTATCGAATGGCCTGATGAACCTCGATCATAGATTTTCTCCCTGAATGAACCATTACAATCCTCATTGTGGGGAGACTCTCATGAATATATAGTCTCCCTACTCAAACTCCAGGGGCCTATGATAGTGATCTTCATAATATTTGTGTATACTCTAGGATGTCCTCATCAGTTCATGGATGACCTGGACCTTCTCAATCATCACTTCCACCATTTATAGTCCCACAAGAAATGTATCATCAATCTAAATCTAGTATAAGGGTGACATAAATGTTATCCAATAAAAATCCTCAAAAGTTTTCATGAAAATGGTTGAGTGGTATCTAATGTTGAATAAAAACTCTACCAAGGGAAAGTGATCCTCCAAACTCTGGCCAAAGTCTAACATGCAATCCCTCATCATATCTTCCAACACTTGGATAGTGCGCAAGGTGTGTCATTCTATATGTGGATGAATGGTTGTATTATTCCTCATTTTGGTCTCAAATTACTCTTATATGCATCTCCAAAACCATTATGTAAACCAAACATCATGATCAAAGACAATCTTCTATAGAACCCAATGAAGGAGAATGATCTCCCATACATTTAGTTTCTCCAAACTCTCCTTTGAACTCCACTCCCTGATAGAAGGTAGGTGTGCCGACCTCCTGAGTCATTCAACTATCATCCAAATGGTCTCATGGTCCTTGGATTTTCACAGAATTCCTTTCATAGATTCCATGGATAGGTCCTCCCACTTCCACTCTAGGATATTAAGGGACTGCAAAAACCATGTTAGAACACTATTCTCGGCCTTCACCTACTGACAGGTGAGGCATCGATAGATGAACTTAGCTACACTATATCTCACATTAGACCATGAAAACTGCAGATAAAGTTATCTATACTTCTTTCCCACATCAGCATGTACAGTTATTAGTGATTTTTGGAACTTCTACATCACCTCCTTCTACATCGTGACTAGAACCATTGTTCATCCCTAGAAAATGATAACATGATTCCCTCCTTTAGAATATCCATCTGGTGAGTTTTATGTGGTTATCCTTCCATGTAAGACCTCGTAGTTTATTTATACTAGATGGGACTCCCTCACACGCTCAAGAAGAGAAGGATTCAACACCATTGAATTTAGAAAATATGTACTCTCCTTCTACACTAGGGTCAGCTGTATGGAAGCCAACTGGTCTGAAGCCTCCTTCACCAAGAGATTTTGGGACTTCCTATTAAGGGAATCTACTACTTCACTAACCTAATTTGGAGTATAGGCTATATCAAATTCATATTCCTATAGGAACTCAAACCAGCACTGATATCTCAAGTTTAAGTCTCTCTGTGTGAAGATGTAGATGAGACTCTTGTGGTTTGAGTAAACCACAAATCTCTCCCCTAGAAGGTAGTGCCTCTGAATCCTTATGGTGAAGA
Organism: Viscum album; assembly: GCA_963277665.1. Lineage (NCBI taxonomy): Eukaryota > Viridiplantae > Streptophyta > Magnoliopsida > Santalales > Viscaceae > Viscum > Viscum album. The sequence goes on along the minus strand of OY728151.1, from coordinate 1,440,571,721 downwards.
TTATTTCTTCTAGTTCATGGTCATGATTCATGTAGTTATTCTCATGGGTTCTCAACTATCTTGACCAATATGTGATAACTTCTTTCTACTGCATCCACAAGAAATTGGGCCCAACTCCTAAGGAATCATAATAATCTATGGACTACATTCCCTCTTATGGTTTCCTAAACATAGGAGAACTCATCAGCCTCATCCAAAACTCCTCAAAAGACCTCTGACACTACACATGCTAGGTAAATTTCTACCCTTTCCACATCATGGTGGTCAAATGGGATGCAATTATAGAGAATTATACCACAAACCACCTATAATAACCTACCAAACTGAGAAATCTCTACACCTTTGAAACACTCCTAGGTGGCTCTCAAGAAATAACAACATCGATCTTTTCTGGTTCTCTAGAAAACCCATTCTCAGAATTGTAATACCCTAGAAAGTGAATCTATTGAATCCTGAACTAGAACATCAAGAGCTTTCTATAAAGCTAGTTCTCTTGAAGAAAATATAGAACCATCATCAGGTTCTCTTAATGTTCCTCCTCTGATATAGATTAGATAAGTATTTCATCAATAAAGATGACCACAAATTGGTAAAGTTAAAGCTGGAAAACCTAGATCATCTAATACATTAATACTACGGGGTAATTTGTCACACCAAAGGGCATCAATAGAAACTCATATTGTCCATAGCAACAACAGAATGCCAAATTTGGAAGATCATCCTTATAAACCCTCAACCAATGGTATCCAGACCTTAGATCGATCTTTGAGAACCATATCACTCATCAAAACTTGTCAAAGTGTTCATAAATCCTCATAAATGGATACATTTTATTTATCATGTCCTGGTTCAGATGATGATAGTCTATGAAAATAAACAAACTCACATCCATAATTTTTCACGAAAAACACTGGAGCTACCCAGGGGGAACACTGGACCTAATAAAACCCTTCTCTTGAAGGTCCTCCTACTAAAACTAATGCTCATAAAACTTGATAGGGGACATAAAATTTTACACATAAGATATCAGAGTGTTCTTGAGATGAAAATTGAGGAAAAAATTCATCTCTCTCTTCAGAGGTAGTCCTAGAATGTCGTCAAGGAAGAAGTCCATATAATACTCCACAACTGGAAAATTCAATTTTCTGGAAGATCTTGTTTCACCAAGGGATTTACATTCCAACTTATGGGTGATAATCTACAGCTTACTAATCATAGAACCCACTTTCCCTGCCATGAGATCTCTCTCACCATAAGAGGAGAATCTCATCCCATCAGTGCGTAGGCATCTGACTTTTCTATGGGGATAGTAAATTTTGGCTTAGACCATGGAAAACCAATCAATACCCAATATAATAGTATAGGGTTTCATCTTGATGAATAAAAGGTCCCACATGAACCACTCTCCACCAAGAAATAGCTCACACTGTTGGAAAATGAAAGATATTGAAGAATTGTTCCCTATAACAACTTCAAGAAGATATTATTAGGATAGCACCTCAACTGGGAACTTCAGCTATCACACTAGGATTATAGAGATGATGGAATGAATGGAACCTATTTCTACTAATACTAAAGAAAGATTAGAAAACACATAGATTGTAACTCTTATCATATCATGCACTATGGGGCTATCAACCTATGAATCCTATAGTTATCCATGATGTCAGTCGCTAGTTCCCTGATCCTAACATGGGCCACTTGGTGGAGGTGGTGGAAGGATCTCATAGAATCATACACTAAAAATATATTTTCTTTCTCCTTTTCTAGCACCGCCTCCCTAGGGACCAACTCTTCCTCACCTAGGAAATCCCTGATCATAGCGATGCCTCTGCCATGGTGGTCCATCATCTATATGGCTACGATTCTCAACATTTCTGGTCATGAAGTCACATGCTATGTGACTATTTTATCACAAGAAAATCGCAGCCCCTCTCTAGGATATCCTGGGCCTCTATGTTACCCCTAACCACATGCCTAATTCTGATCACAGGGAGGTCTCCAGTATCTAGATCCTAGCACCTGGCATCTATTATCTACTTCAAGAAACTAAGCCATGTGACACCCATTGCCATCTCCAGATATCTGGAATCCCTTGGAAAGTAATCTATCTATCACTAGTGACCACTCTAGCACCCCATCATAGGTGGGGATGCACAAGGGAAATATGTTATCTCGGATCTCTGAACAGATTCCCTTCTCAAAATTTCAGTCTTGGAAGTATCCATCTTGGATCATGTCAAGGGAGTACCAAGTAGTGTCTATGAACCTCATTGTGTACTTAGAAACTATCATCCTTCCGTTTTTAGCTCTTGTAGCTCCTGAATCTGAACTAAGCACAAACAAAAGGGGTAGTACTCCTCACCAAACATCTGATGGTAGTTGGTCCATGAGAGTATCGACCCATCATGAATCAGTGTAACATGGCTCCACCAGTGACCAGTTTCCCTATAGAAAAGGCTATCTACCAATTTAATGACCTAATCCATCAGGGTATGAACTAGTCTGAAGATACGGACCACCAAATATATCCATTTCTATACTATTTTATGATCTGTCTCACTCTATAACCTCAATGGACTCTAGCACTATAACTCATGGAGTGTGCTAAGACTTTACATGTCCTCACCCTACTCAACTATAATGATCTACTACTCATATGGTGTATGTGATACTACCTTCCCACCTAGAGGAAGGGGTTGTGGGATGGACCCTAAACTAAGACCTCATCACTCATCAGATCATCATAATATGATGCATAGCTATTATCTTAGTTGGCTGGTGTTATGGAGGCATCCTAAGATTTATCAAGAAATACCATGGTCAGATGAACATATATATATATATATATATATATCAACAATAGGAATTTGAAACAAGAAGGAAATTCAAAGACTCAATCTTATATGATGCATGTACAATTAATCCCTACAACCAATGTCTTGGTATTCTATGTCCAAAAGTATGTATTCAATGTCTAGGTGAATGGATACACCATCCACCCACACCGTTACTGAATTCCCTAGCCTGAGAGCCAGACTTGAGACACTATAACATAGTTTCCCTAAATCTAAACCAAAATCCTCATAAGGGGACTAATTCAAACAATGTCACAAGGAATAATGTTTCGTTGATACCAAATATGTCCTGACCTGACACAAACCGGGGCTCAATCCATAAATACATCAATCCCTCCTTTATAGGCCAATGTGTGGTGACAAGTGACGAAGGAATATCTAACATGGGGAGGAATTTTCCTAATTACATGTATGTATGCTCATAGCAATCTCAATGAAGAAGTACAGAGGAAAATAGTAAAATATACAACACAACTAAAAAGAAAATCAAGAATGAAAAACCTCTAGGGTGTACAATAGTACAATAGTACAAACTGAAATTTAAAGGGAAAAAATAAATGACCAACCCAAAATCTATCCCAACATAAAAAACTAGAAAAGTAGACTGCTTAGAGATCCCAGTTCCTAAATCCCAAACTACGATTATTGTATGCAATCCAAAGTACCTGGTATCCCTATGATCCTATAAAGTGACCACTGGCCATTCTGTCATATGAATAAGACATAAAATATTTGGGGAATGAACGTATAGGGTTTAGTACATACATACCCCATAGGATTCCCCAAAAGATGAAGGGTGTATTAAGAGATTCAAGAGGAATAAAAATCTAGTAGATGCAAGATACGGTGAAAGAGAATAAAAAACCCAAACCTAGAGAGAGTAACCTTATCCGAGAATAAGGGACTCCACACACTGATTAGTGAGATACATGTTGATTCTTCTCTACCTAGGGTAGGAGAGTAGACTCATCCAACCATGAGAAGCGAAACACATAAATCATGTGGCATACCTAGCGCATCTTCACCTCTCATGGAAAGAGAGGAACCAAATCCCAAGATATGGATATAGAAGAATATATATGTGTATATATATATATATTCTCAGTAAAAATAATCCCAAATGTGATATAAAGGGGATCTCCATCTCATAACTTAACCTAATGAGAATAGTATCCAATTGTTCCAAAACACCATCAATGATGTCTAGTATCTCACGCATCAGCCCAAAGGTAATATTTCAAGTCAAACCATTCCTCGTCACTATGCTTCATAGTCAAGTTTCCATAAACTAAAAGTAGAGTACCCGCACCCTAGTGCATCAGGGATTTCCACTATTTAAGTATCCGTAGAGGACTCATGCCCATACTGATGGGAGGTTCCACTCTGGTGTCCTGAGGACCCAAGCCCTATACTGATAAGGGGTTCCACTCAGTAGGTATAGGTCTCGCACCCAAGTTGATGGGGGGTACCACTAAATAGTTCTAATACTTATTCCCTAGTGTGATAGGGAGGTTCCACTCTTTTCATTAAGGACCCGCACCCTATTTGATATGGGGGTTCCACTCAAAATGTGAGGGTCCACACCCAAGTATGACATGAGGGTTCCACTCTAATCATCAAGGACCCAAACCCTATCTAATTTTAAGTTCCACTCAGAAGATAGCTATAGAGGACCCACACCCATACCGATGGGGGGGGTTCCACTCTGGTAATAAATCACCTTTGCACTAGTACCATTGGATGGTTCCACTCTAATCATCGAGGACCTATTCCTTATATGATAGGGGGTTCTACTCTAATGAATCCTCTATTGAATTTGTTAGATCAGTGTCATCATTGGGAGTCACTTAAATAAGTTCCATTACCTAAAAATTTTACATTATATATCTAAATCCACAAATAAGGTAACCATCGCGTTCTACTTGGAAAAACACACAGGATAGGCTACTCATGGGGGAAAATATAAGTTCGAATAAAGGAGATACAGATGATTAAAGTTTCCTACAAAGGAACCAAGGGGTACATGACATGTGGGGGGACCCACAGGGTGCATGGTCCCACCCCATTTCTGGGTTGTGTCACTGGAGGTACATGGATCCCAACCCATGTATTATTACATGTCATGCAGGTGGACTACACGGTGTGTCCAAGATAACTGGGATTGGGTTGTATCCTTCTATCTGTCTCTTTGTACATGACTGTATGTCCATGTACTTAGGTACATGGCATGTTTCTTCATATGGGTTTCCACCTATGGGACCTTATCATGTCTATTTACTTAAATACATGGTCTTTTTCTTGACCATGTACTCTTACATGGAGTCCTTTCCATGTGACTTATCACATGGCTCGTTTACCTGGGGATGAGGTACATAGCATGTAGGAGATCTACATACTGTGCCATCCTTATGATTTCCAAAAACCCTAGATTATACACTTAAGGGGACACACTCCATGTGTTCATTATTGTACATAGTGTGTTGTTGGGATTTTTCCATAAATCTAGATCTGCGATCCATGCCTCAATTCAAGTTGTCCCACTTCAAATCCAGCTTCGGTTTCGCTCGGCATTCACAGATCTATCATTGGACAGAAGATTTAGGACCTTTAGTCATTGAAATAATAATACATAACCTATATAATTCCCATACATGGTCTTATTTTATTTATCCGTACCTCTTTTTTCTATCTGTCATGATTTTGGAGGTCTGATAAGTCTCGGTACCGCTTGAAAATTTTGAACCAGGACTGCGAGGTCCTAACAATGAAAAATTCAAAGAAATTAGGTATAAAGGGGCCAAAACAAATTTTCATGGATCATTTCCAAGATTTATTGGCCAATATATCAATAATAGAGAAATAGGGGTTAGGAAACAATGAATAATCAGTTATGATTTCGATACACTAGCTCATGCTCAATCCACAATTAGTGCAGATCCAAAAAAGGAATCAATATACTCAATAAATTTTATCGAAATGGGCATAATCCATAAATTGAAGATTTCTACCTAGATATTGGATCATTCATCTTTAAATAACATGACCAAAAATGATTGAAGGAAGTCTTTATGTCCATTTCACTCCAATCAACTCTGATCTCGCGTTTTATTTTCATCTGAGGTGATTCACCAATGATGGAGGAAGAGGAAGCTCTAGAATCCTCCTAGGGTTTATGCGGCTAACCCTGAAGGATTATCCATGGTGATGAATTTATAGTCATTTAATTTTATTCTAAAATTAATTAATTCATTAATTTTATAACTAATTAATCCTCTAAATGTACCACCAATGACTGAGGTATCTGAACGCCCCGTACTGACCTATTTTAAGTCGCACCTAGGGTAAACACTATGTTCTACACTCAACTATGGTCTCATATTTCTAATATGATCTTATATTTAAGATTTATCCCATTTTATATATGAATTTGTGTGGATGGAATATAGAATATATTTAATATTTTTATAAAATTAATTTTGATCACACCGATCCTTGTAATCGCACATAATCTCAGTACCTAGCTCTGGAAAAATATATATAAATATGTCGAAGTCTTACAAGGGAAGAACATTGTCACTAGAGCTAGATCCTTCTACGTATGAGCATATCCTTCTATAACTGGGTTTCTTTCTCACCCATGAAAGAAAACCTAAATCTTTCACCATGGAAACAACACATCCTCTTCATAAAACAATCAATATGGGCATGAACTATGGATATCTAGTCCATACCAAATATAATATCATAAGGCCTCATCACTGCTTAAAAGAGATCCTATAGGAATTTCTCACCTCTATGAGTTTGGTCACGTTATCAGAAGAAGTGTGTGATCACTGAGTCACACTAGTAGGAGTCTTTAAGCATAAGGATCGAGCCAAGGGCTTAACAAGAATCTCTATGTCTCAAACCAACGGAGTGGAAAGAAAAGAGTGGAGTGCACCCATGTCTATTAGTACTGCATCTAAAGTATAGTAGACTCATATCATACCTCTAGTCATCTCAAGAGCCTAAAGTTCATAGGCCTCAACTATCTATTGTTTTACTTATCATTTATCATCATCTCCCTGAGCTTAGCGTAGACCACCTGGGGGTAGTGGTGTAAATAGGTCAAACATCCTGCCATCTTCTTCTTTTTCACATACTCCTTTACCATGTCTACCACCCTATAAACCTCCCAGTTCCTGCTTCTATCTTTTTTTGGGTGGTACATCGGCTATCTCTCTATCATCTATATGATATGTTAGACAATCTAGATAAACATGTACCTGGTCATCACTAAAGAAGCACCTCTTTTTTCTAGACTGAATTGAGTCATCCTGAGGCCCATAAACTATAGACCATCTATCATGGTATATCCTCCTGATGTGTCGTGCACACCAAGATCCCATTGTTTTACATCGGCTACCACCTTTAATGGTATAAACTCATGTTTTCCCACTACCATTACCCATTTTCTACACCTACTCACTGAAAAATATGTCCACCACTAAGTATTTCTCAAGAACACCAACATAGGTGGTATTGCAAAGAGATATCACTAAATCCCTGACATCTCAGTGTAGCCCCTACTCAAGGTTTTGTTCCCTAAAGAAATGATCTCAAACCATATCTATAGAGTATTTTGAGATGTTAATGAGTCTCACTAAATGCTATACCACAGTCATGATGACCTGCTGCAAATGAAGAATCTCCTGGATGCACATTGATCATAATGTGTCTAGATAGAACTCCTCCCTTAAGAGATGATTGAAATATGAATATGAGAGGGATTTATTATCATGTGACTTAGTCACTGGACTTAACCATCACCTAGAGGATCCCTAAAAAATACTTACCACTAGGACTTCCATATGATTTATAGGTTCCCTCACTAGTTGGAAAACTCATGTGACTACCTCAAGCTAGTCCTTAGCAACCTAGGGCTCTGCCTCACCCTAAAAACTCATAGTTCACTATCTTCGAAACACATGGAGTGTGATCAGACATCACACATGATCTTCTACTACATCTAGTGCAATCTAATTTTCAATGAGTAGAGAAAAATTGTAAAACCACCTAAAGGTACCACCACCTATACAGGACCCTATATTGAAGCATCCTCACTTAGAAGATCATCCTTTGGATCCTGCTATGGAATCATACATGGATGTCTTCATAGATCTATCCTAAATAGAAAATATCCTCCTTGGTCAATGATTATATATAGGGAGCTGACTCAAGAATGACATGGAAACCACAACCTGATCCTATATGATGCATGTACTAGTGTATTACCTAAAACCGTTGTCTACATGTACCAAGTCAATAAGTGGGTGATAGATGTCCCGGTGAATGGATACGTCAACTACTACACCAACACAAGTTTCTCAGGCTTGAAATATGAAATCAAAACACATTAACAATATTTCCATAAATCCCAAACCAAACCTCATTGCTAGAAAAAACTCCAAACTCTTTTTCAAAAGAAAAACAAACTCCTCTGATATGACATTACCATGACCCGCCCCACAAAGGCCCACCTAGGAAGAAATAATCCAAGTGTGAAAATTATAATATTGCATACACTAGGGAAGGGTCTAGAAACTAGCACCAAGTAGACATATCACACATATGGGATGCATTATCCTAAAGTACCTTTTTGTACACACATATCTCCAATCCCATAAAATGATAAAATTAAAGTAAAACTGATACCAATTCATGCATACATCAAAACCAAAAATTAAAGTATGAAAAAAATACTATAAGTAAAAATATACAAATACAAGCCCACCAAAATATGAAATAGATTAAAACCCACTCAGGAAGAGGAGACAACTTTAAAATATAACACTAATATGAACTATAGTCTTTTTATCCCAAAATGCGCTCTTCCTGTTCCTAGTCCTCCTAGGATAACATCAAATGGATTTTCAACTATATAATAAACGACATGTATGGACAAAGACCATATATTTTTGAGTATAACCATACATAATAGAAAACCCCAAAACACAAAAAATAAAGAATCCAGTGACTATTAAACTCATCATAAGATATTTCAAGAAGATATGAGGCATATAAATAATAGATCTAGATATACACATAATAGAAAATCAATCTATGGAAGTCTCAAACAATACTTCCATCAATAATATTATACTCGATACTTCAAGGTAAATGCTTTTCTAGGAGAATCCACTCCATGATCCATGATATCATTAGTGTAACTCATCCTAGATTTTATGTTTTTTGGGTCATTCCATGTACGTATTCATAGGATTTATAAAGATCGCACTGCCCATATAGGTGATAACACCCAAGACTGATGGGGGACACCACCAACCCTACTAGATAAAACTTTTAGATATGGGGAATGATTCCCTATGCATGTTGGTGATTATTATACCAAGAAACCCACATAGAAAATATATGATATAGGATCCCACACCCAGCCTCACTGAGGGATTGTAGAGACTTTGGTTTTTCTATGTAAGACTTTGGAATATTTCTAGGAATATTCTCAAATTCAGAAACTAAATCAGCGTGTGATTCCAAGCCCTAAAGTCTCTATAATTAATTTTATAAAAATATTAAAAATATTTTATATTACGCATGTGTGGTTTTCCTGAAAAAGTGGAATATATCCTAAATAGAGGCTCAGATTGAAAATATGATACTATACTTGAATCTATAGCATGCGGTTTACCCTACACATGACATAAGGTTGGTCGGTGTAGGACGTTTGGATAGGGAAGTTGATGGAGGGTTCATTGGATAAATGAATTAATTTAATAACCCTAACTGTAATAACTCACAAACGGAGACTCATATGAGAAATATGAGATTCCTGTTGATTTTTTAACAACAATTTTACCCTAGGTGTGACATAAAGAAGGTTGGAATGAGATGTATCATAAAGGAAGATATTGGTGGGTTCATTTAATTTAAATAAAGAATTTATTTGTTTGTTTGGAATTAAATAACCTAAACCATTTTCCACAATAAGTATGATGTTATGGAAAATCATCATGGTTAACTGCATAACAATGATATAGTTTAGAGGATATTCCACCCATTCTTCATTAGAAAATTTTGACTGGATGACAACCGGTGATCAAATCTAGGTGAATCGATAGATAACAGACATAGTGGATCACATTCATTACTAGCAGATGCATTCTCCACTAATGATCGATCCATAATCGAGGTAGGACTCATCATTTGGGGTTTCCACCATTATGATTAAAATATTGAGCATGATAAAATCTATTTTCTTTTAACTATTTTTAAATGAACAGTATCATGTGATCATGCATCAAAATAAATTATTATTTCAATTTATTTCTTGTATATTCCATGTTTCTCACCCTGATTACCCTACTATGAAATCGTTTGCCAAGAATATTTATCCAATGATATTTATCACCTTTGTTATTGGTTCATGTTCCCCACCATTCATCATGTTATTCATCATTATACCATGTGTTCATGATTCGATATTTTTATGGTGGGTTCAAGTGTGATCGTACCCCTAGATTCATTGAAATATCATGAATGACATGCATATCGATAGTTTGGGTATGGAATGATAAACAAGAAGGATGGTGTTTTATGAACGGATCAAATCAGTGATCCAAGATTCCCCAATTGTCATGTGTAGATGACATGGGGTGTGAAAGGATTAGATCTAATTATATTCTATGCACGAGGACTCAAGGAGGAGGATGTTCATTGTAGACTTGGTGGTGGTTGGACTTGGATCTCCAATGAGGTGGTTGGATATTGTCAATGTGGTATACATTATTTTGATTATTTTAAATAATAATAACATGTGGAATTGATTATTATATTTAATAAAGATAATACACGGTGTGGTGATCAAGAATGGGGATGTTTTGTTTTTTTTAATAAATAAAGAGATGAGCAATTTAATTATGGTAATTAAATAAATAAATTACTAAATAAATGAAAAAAGTGAAGAGAGGACTGCCTGAAGGATGTATGCTGGGAATTTTTTAAGGGGTAATAAATGTGTGGATTATTTCCCCTTAATATTATATTAATGATAATAATATTATTATTATTCAATATAATAATGATAAAAAATAAGGAAACCCATAGGGCACATGGTAGGCATGAGAAAAGGGTGAGGCATGATCCTAGCGAATTTTTATAAATTTTTTGATAATAATAATAATATAAAATATTATTATTATATTGGTTGTAAAATTAGGTATTTGTTAAATTTTTAAATAGGTATATCGGATTGAAAAACCATCCATGGAAATGTGACTCGGATATTGAGATGGTCATTTTGAGACCAGGGATGGATACATTTTTTATCTCATGTCATAGGTCTATGAAGCACCCTAAAATAATAAAAATTTATTATTATTATTATTGGGGAATCTTGTATCTGTTGTAACTCCTTCATACAACATTGTATTGATGTACCATTTTCGGGATAAAGACCTTAATATTGAGTGGATGTTTCAATACAAATATTGAGTCTTTAATTCAAAATTATGGCTTGGACCCACAAATCATCATTCTTGTGTTATGTGGTGAAATGTGACTTTTCACCAGGTGTCTAATTTGTGAAAATGAATATCCTATCCCGAGTGTTTTTCCATGGGGATCACAATTGTGTGATCTGTTTGTCCATTCGGTTCCATTTATAGAGGCATATTAGTGGAATTACATTTTTACCCTCAGACTGATGATGAGCCTTGTTTGTTTGTCGGGATTTTGGTTGAGACACATCTTTTAATTCCATTACATGTCACATAGTGATACATGGCTAGTAATTCATGATCTAGTGAGGACATGGTTAGGAATTAGAGTAGGACTGCACATCATGTGGGTACCTAACATGTTATGTACCTCATTTTGAGTAAAACTTCAACCCCTCACATCTTCTTTATTTGGACTCAAATTTTGGCCTGTGAGTAGACTATCATGAGTTTTTTTCACATAGAATGTTATGGTTCCCTTCATTGTGGATATTGAGATATGATGCATACTGTTTATGGATTGGAAGTTATTTAAGTGATGCTCGACAATGGTAGTGATCAGGAAGAGGTTCACCATAGACATTAGAGTGGAAACCCCTATTGTACCAGGGTGTGGGTCCACAGCCTTCTGAGGTAACCCCTTATCAGATAGGGAGAGGGTCCTCGATAACCAGAGTGGAACCCCCTATTGTACCAAGCGGAGGGTCCTCAACCTTCTGAGTGGAACCCCCTATCGGATAGGGTGTGGTTCCCTGAATACTAGAGTGGACCACCCCCCCCCCCCTCGCATCAGGGTGTGAAACCTCGACCTATAGAGTGTAACCCCCTGTTGTACCAAGGAGAGGGTCCTCGAACATCCAATTAGAACCCCCTATTGAATAGGGATCGATTCTTCGATGACTATAGTCGAACCACTATCACATCAGGGTGTGGGATCTCAAACTATAGAGTGGAACCCCCTATTATGTTAGGGAGTGGGTCCTAAACATTCTGATTGGAACCCCCTATTGGATAGGTAGAGAGTTATCAATGACTATATTGTAACCCCATGTTGCATTATGGTGCAGGTCCTCAACCAATTGAGTGGAACCCCTCCCCCAATCAGTTTGGGTGTGGGTCCTCTATCTACCGAGTGTAACCCCCTATCGGATAGGGTGTGGGTCCTCATGGAATTAGAGTGGAAACCCCCCTGACACATCATGGATCGATTCCTCTAAAGATACTTTTATAGTGGACCCCCCCCCCCCCCCCGATGCTCTAGGGCATAGGTCATCAACATGGAAATTGCCCCCCCCCTGACTGTGCAGAATAGTGGTGAGGTGTGGGTCCTCTACTCAATTACTTCTGTATAAATACATGAGATACTATGCATCATTGATGGACCTTCTAGAACTGACTGTGACTATTTTCTTGGGCTAGGATATGATATGTAGATCCCCTTTCTCTCTTATTTAGTCTTATTTTACTGTGCTAATATGTATACATGTGTATCCATACCATTCAAATATGCACGAGGTATGTCATTTTCTTTCTATTTTTATCTTCTCATGATTCGATGAGGTTATTCACCTATTAGGGGATTAAATGAATCAATATGTGGTCCATATAAACACCATGTTAATCTTCTTATTCTTGGATGAGGCTACTTACTCTCTTGGATTGGGTTGAGATGCATTTTGTTCATTATTTCCCTTTTACTGTCTATTCCTATTTTTTCCCTTACTGATCCCCCCTTTAACTTTTGGGGTATCCTACTAGGTATGTATATATTCACCCATGTATGGTCTTTTCCCACATTTGTTGTGTCTTATATAGAGGACAGATAGGTTAGTGTAAATTAAAGAGGATCTTGGGGATACTTTGTGCCTCGGACCATGTACAGTGGTCATATCATGGAGGTCATGAGATGGTTTATCATGGAAATTTTAATTTTATTTCCAGTTTTTTCAAGTTTGTAAATATTTCTGATTGGGTTTTTATTTTTCCCCTTTTTACTTTCTATAGTACATTGTATTACTCTTATACACCCTAGAGGATTTTCATTCTTGGTTTACATTCTTGTTGTTGCATATTTTTATTATTATTCTTCTTCAATTCTATATTGAGATAGTTGGGTGTGGTCTTATAGGTACATTAGGAAAAGTCAAACAATTTAGGTTGTGCCGTTCGACACTTATCACCACCCCCTGACCTAAGGAGGCATCCTTGGGGTAGTTGCGGCTTAATCCTCATTTAGGTTTAGTCTTGAAATATTTGTATCAAAACAGTTCATTCCCTAGTATGGTGTTTGGAGTGAATTGTCCATATAATAATTTGATTTGGATTAGGGAAACATTGTCAGAGTGTCTCGATGGAGTCTCTCAGCCTATGGAACCTAGTGATGGTAAGGGAGGCTCATGTACCTATTCAATAGGACCTTGAATAATTACTTTTCGACTTTGTATACTAAGACATTGGTTGCATGGATTAATGGTACATGAATCATATAAGACTGAGACTTTGATTTTCCTTCATGTGTCTGCTCACCGTTATATATATATATATATAATCATTTCACTGTGATACATCTTGATCACTTTCGAGATGTCTACCTGAAGAAAGACTACTATATTTTCAATTAAGTGTCATGATAATGATCTGATGAGTGATGGGGCCTTAATTTTGGGACCATCATGAAAATTATTTCTTTCAAGTGGTAAAGTAGCAGTACCCCCACATGTTTAATAGGAGATAGTACTAGTAGAGTAGACTAAGTATGTGTGTAGGGTAATCTTTCTATGTGACTTCCTGCACTATAGGCTTTTGAGGATCCATGATGGACCAAATCCCCAAGCAGCAATGGATTGGATTGAGTCGTTGATATGAGTTTTTAGGCCTCTGTGAGTCTCTACTGATCAAATGTTTGAACTCGCAAATAGTTTTCTCCATATATCATTTGTTGGTTCTAGTGGTACTAGCAGATGACACACCCATACTGAGTGCGCATTGTGGGTTCCTTAGAAAGAGATCTCCCAGGATTCATAGTAAGAAAAACTCCCCATTATCATGTCATGGATGACTAGAGTGAGCCAATTGTGTGAATTTCCTACTTGAATAGGACCCCTCTTGATGGTGGTCTTGGTGGAGAGACTTTTCCAGGGAGACATTGGGTGTTGGTTGAGACTTGTGTTGGTGATGTTCGATGTGGCTTCAGACATGCAAGGAAGAGGGAAACTTCCACCTTCGATATGCGTTATTTTGATGTGATTTAAAATCATTTGTTAGATTTGATTTTTTCCCGAAGAGGATAGTATCGAGGTGTGTTGGATAATTTCTTTTGAATTGTGTGTTTTAGGTCCTTATAATGTTCTAAGGTTCTGGATAAAACCCTAGTTATAGTGAGAATGTAGGAAAGGGAATGGATAGATTCAGTTGGTAGAAGATTCTTGCTCAATGGCTTTGAGTGTGGTTTGAGGTATGATATGTATCTCCACTAATTTAGTTATAGTTATATCATAGGTTCATAAAAAAAAATTATCTATACATAACCACAATTCAAGACCTAGCTATACTAGTAGAGTCCTTTTTTTCAAACCTTGTGATGGAGGAACCTAAAGAGGGGATTGATGATCACCTATTTCCATCGATGGTGTCACCTGACTCTTTGAGGAGATAGATATCCTCACATGAAATCTTCTCATAGTGGCGGTGAGACTCTGTGATGTTTTTACATAGTATGGACTGACCTTCATCCATCCATTCTCGGATGATTGCTACTAGTAAGTGTTTTTGTGCTTTTGGTTTTTTGGGATGGGGTTTTCATCTTTTATGAGTAGTTATCCCAAGGTAGGGCAGGATGAGGTCATTCACTGGTGGTTACATAAAATTCAACAATTGGCTAGTATAACCCTTAGATTAGAAGATTATTTGATCTTTCAATTTTTTATGATGGTGTAGGATATTGAAGATAGCATTCTTGAGGATGTTTCAGGTTTACCTCTCAATATAGATTATTAATCTACATGTACTTTCCCCAAGGACAGATTGATATTGGTACTAGCATATCGGATGACCCCGTGAAGCTGTGAGAGATAGTGGTATGGTTGGAGGTTTCTACCGTGTGTGGGATTTGTATGAACTAATGTTTTTCCTTGGTAATAATGGGGTAATTATCCTAAGATGTAGATGAGATCATGTGGTCATGTGCGGGTTAGTGTCGCTTGAACTAGGTGATGTGAGGAAGAGTATACACCCCCAAGAATCATTAAGTTTTTCGAACAGTGGTTTGGGGCAAAGTGGATCTCATAGGATGACCACAGGATGAGTTATCACCAACTCCTAATTTGACAGGTGGATATACCGAGCATGGATTCCTAAATTCATTGTGGTTTCATTGAGTTATTAGTGATACCATTTGGCATGTTGAATTCCACAGTAGAGTTCACAATACTTATGAGTCAGATCCTTAACCTTTCTTAGACCGATTCAAGGTAATATTCTATAATGATACCATTGTTTCCTTGGCATCATAGTTGGAGCACATCATATATGGAGGGGTGACGCTTGACATGATCCTACTGTGCAATTCGTATAGAATCTATCATGGAGTAAGATCTATAATCAGAGGTACACTTCGTGGAATAAGTTTTATTAGACATAGGATTTACAGTTGAACCTACATAGGTTGAGGCACCATGAGCTTGAGGACCACCGAGGGCATGGTCAAGGAAGCAGATGATCACATCGAGGTCTTCCATCTATTGTCGTCAAGTGTGGGGACAAAGTAGTTGACCACTTTGCAATTACACTGGGTGCTTTAGGATATTCACATGCCACAGCTAAGGAAGTGTGTGCACGATTCATTGTATGATATCAACCATCATAAGTTGGACTTTGAGAGTAGATTTTCTTTTTTTCACAGATTCATGGTGTTGAGAATCAGAAGAGAAATATCCTTCATGAGAAAGTTTTTTCCTTCGGTGTGTGTCTTTTGGAAGAACAGGAAACCATCGGGGGAGCTCGTGGGAGAGAGAGAGCTGTATTTGGGCTTAGTGTCCCCACCATATTTTCTTAGTTTGTGCTTTTCAAGGAAAAAACATTGAATAAAGGAATAATGTAGAGACTTCGGTTTTTTCATGAAAGACTTTTGAATATTACTAGGAATATTTTACAAGCCAAACACTGATATGGTGTGTGGTTCCATGGCATAGTGATCCCGGAATTACTTTTATAAAAATGTTAAATATATTTTATATTACATATGCATATTTTTCCACAAAAAGTTGATTATAACTTAAATGTAGTATTGGATTACAAATCAAAGACTATGGTATAATCCTAAGTGTGGGTTTACCCTAAGCACCAATTAAGGTTGGTCAGCGAGGGACATTTGGATGAGGCAGTCATTGGTAAGTGAATTCGATTAATTAATTTATTTATTTATTTATTTAATAACCCCAACACAAATAACTCATAAATAGAGAATCATATGGGAAATCTGAGACCAGAATTGAGTTTGGAGTGCAGAGCTAACCATAGGTGAGACCTAAAGTTGGTCGGCATGGGACATCTGATAAAGGAAACTATTGGTACATTCGTTTAATTAAAATAAATTATTTATTTATTTATTTATTTATTTATTAAATGACCTAAACCATTTTTCTTTGTATGTAAGATTCTATGACAAATCTTCATGGTTAGCCGCATAACACTAGGATAGTTGAGAGGAGATTATACCCATTATTTGTTGGCAAATGGTTATTGGATGATGACTGGTGATCAAATTGAGGTGAATTGACTGACACCAAACGTAGTGGATCACCTTCATCATTATTTGTTGTTTTATTCACCAAATATCAATCCATAATCAAGGTGGGACTCTTCATTTTTGATTTTCACCCATATGATTAAAATATTGAGAATGATCAAATCTGTTTTCTTTGATCTACATTTAAATGAAACTTCACATGTTCATGTGTGTTGAAATAAAATATTATTTCATTTAATTTATTTTCTATGTCCTTTTTCTCACCATGATTTCACCATAATGAAAT
Source organism: Viscum album (assembly GCA_963277665.1). Classification (NCBI taxonomy): domain Eukaryota; kingdom Viridiplantae; phylum Streptophyta; class Magnoliopsida; order Santalales; family Viscaceae; genus Viscum; species Viscum album. The sequence continues at coordinate 1,440,554,336 of OY728151.1, read as the reverse complement.
CATTGGCCAAGAATGCTTGGACAGTGATATTTATCATCTTTTTCGTCATTTATTTTCCCCCACTATTCATCACATTATTCATCATTGGACTATGAATTCATTATTCAGCATTACTAGGGTTGTTTCGAGTGTGATCAAACCATCATATTCATTTTGATTGCATGAACGACACACGAATTGATGATATTTGTATATAATGATAAACAAACAGGACAATGTTTTGTGAAAGGATCAGATTGGAAATCCATATTTCGCCAATTTTCATACGGTGATGACATGTGGTGTGATAGGATCGGTTTCACATGGATTCCATACATAGGGTCTCATGGTGGAGGATGTTTCACATGGACTTGGTGGTGGTCATACATGGATCTCTGATGACATGGTTGGACATGGTAAACTCAGTGTATGTTATTATTATTATTATTTTCAATAATAATATCATGTTAAATTAATTATTATCTTTAATAATAATAATAATAATAAGTGGTGTGGTGATCATGAATGGGGATGTTGTGTTTTATTAATAAATAAATTGATGAAGAATTTAATTATGGGAATTAAATAAATTAATTAATTAAATGAAAATTGTGAAGAGGGGGTCGTCTGGAGGCTGTGCATTGGAAAAAAATTTAGAGGAAATAAATATGTGTATTATTTCCCCTTAATTCTATATTAATTATACTAATAATATTATTATTATTCAATATAATAATAATAATAAAACAAGAAAACCCATGGGGTGCATGGTGCACATGAGAAAAGGGTGAGGCGTGATCCCATGACTTTGAATGAAATTTTATGATAATAATAATTATATAAAATATTATTATTATTTTGGATTTTAAATATTGTATGAATTTAATCGTTTAACTGAGATATCATATTAAAGAACTATCAATGGAAGCATGAACCTGATATTGAGATGATCATTTTAAAACCAGTGATGGATAGATTTTTCAAAATGATGGTGTCGGTTCATGAAGTACCCTAAAATAATAATATTGTTGTTGTTTGTTGTTGTTTTGGAATCTTGTATCTGTCATAACTCCTTCATACGACATCAGATTGATGTGAAATCTATAAGATAACAACCTTGATATTGAGAAGATCATTTAAAGATCAATATCGGGTATTTAATTTGGATTCAAGTCTCAGTCCAATGAATCATTATTCATGCATTATGTGGTGAAATGTGACTTCTTCATCAAGTGTCCCATTTGGGAATGTGAATAGCCTATCCCAAAAGTTTTTATGTGAGGACACAATGGTGTGATCTTTATGGCCATATAGGGCTATTTACAGAGGCATATCAATGGAATTATATATTTTCCCTCAGAACGATGATGAGAATCGTGTGTTCGTCATGATTTTGGTTGAGACACATCATGTAGTACCCAAACACATCATGTAGTACTACTTGGCTAGAAATCCATGTGTTGGTGAGGACACATACTAGATGTAGAGTGGGACCACACTCCATGTGGGTCCCCTATACATTGGGTACCTCATTTTTAGGAAAAATACAACCTCTCATATATCCTTTGTTTGGACTTCGATTTTGGCCAGTGAGTACCCTATCATGAGTGTTTTTCCGCATAGAATGTGATGATGCCCTTTGTATTGGATTTTTTATTATGATACAAGATGTTATAGAATTGGAACTTATTTAGGTGAACCTCAATGAAGGCAATGATCTGGAAGATGATCACCAGATACAAATAGAGTTGAATCCCTCTATTGTATCAGGTTGTGGGTCCTCGACCTTCCAAGTGGAACACCTTGTCTAGTAGGGAACGGGTCCTTAATGACCAGAGTGGAACCCCCTATTGTAACAGAGTGTGGGTCCTCAACCATCCTAGTGGAACCCACTATCATATAGGGTGTGGTTCCTTGATGAATAGAGTGGACCCCCCCCCCCTATCGAATTAGGAGGTGGGTCCTCGAACTATAGATTGAAACCCCTTATTGTACCAGGGAATGGGTCCTCAACCTTTTAAGTGGAACCCCACATCAGATTTGGCCTAATTATTCGATGACTATAGTAGAACCCCCCAATCGCTTTAGGGAATGGGTCCCGGCCTACATAGTGGAACCCAACTATAGTACCAGGGCATGGGTCCTCGACCTTCTGAGTGGAACCCCCTACCGGATACGGTGTAGGTCCTCAATGACTAGAGTTTAACCCCTAATTATTTAGGGTGTAGGCCATCGACCTATAGAGTGGAACCCCACTTCATCTTGGGCATGGGTCCTCTATCTACTGAGTGGAACACATTATCGGATAAGGCGTAGTTCCTTGTGACATCAGAGTGGACCCCCCTGATGCATCAGGGTTTAGGTCCTCTAGGAATACTTTTGGAGCCCCCCCCCTCCAATGCACTAGGGCTAGGATAATCTACTTGTAAATCATGACCCCTTGACTGTGAGTCATAGTAGAAAGGTGTGGGTCCTCTACTTTGTTACTTATAGATAGAAAAATGAGATTCTATACATCGTTGATGGACCTTCTGGAAATGATAGAGACCCTTTTTCTTGGTTGGGATATGAGATAGAGATCCCACTTTCCTCTAGTTTTTTATTTTTTACTAAGCATATATACAAACATCTTTATTCATACCTTTGGATTTGGTTACTCTCCTGCCATGGGTTATGAAAATCTGGGTGTTATTCCATGTACTTTTGTTATTTAGATTCTGGAAGTTTGATGAGGTTACTCTCCTTATATGGGTGGAAAATACTCATTGCGTATTCTATCTACACCCCATTTTGATACACTTATTCTTAGATGAGGTTACATACTCTCTTCCTTTGTGTTGAGGGGATTTATATTCACTATTTCCATGTTTCTCTATATTCCTGTTGTGTCTCCTCTTTATCCCCCTTCATCTTTTAGGGTGTCCTACTAGGTATGTATATACTCACTCATATATTTGATTTTATTGCATGTGTATTGTCTTATACAAATTATAGATAGGTTGGGGGAGATTATAGAGAATCTTAGCGATACTTGGTGCCTTAGATCGTGTATGGTGCTTGTACCATGAAGATCAGGAGATGGGATCTCTTATAACTTTTACTTTTCTTTCCAGTTTTATCAGGTCGAGTCATATTTCTGGTTGGGTATGTATTTTCCCCCTTTTTACTTTTATTATTACATTGTCGTACTCTTGTACACCTTATAGATTTTTATTGATTGGTCAATAAACTAGCTACTATATATTTTTATTACTATTCCTTTTCACTTATACAATGATATTGTTGGGTGTGTGTGTGTAAATGTGCATTAGGAAAAGGCCTCCCATTTAGGATATGCCTTTTAGAACTTTTCAACACCCATATCCTATAGAGGTGGTCTTGTGGAAGTTGTGGCTCGAGTCCTGGTTAGGTTCGTGTCATGACATGGATACCAAATACACTATCTAAAATAGAACCCATTAATGTGATCAAAATCCTATGTTTAGGATGTACTACCACATTTTAGCCTCATTCGGATGGAAAAAGGGATCATTCTCAACTAAACCTGGTCTATACTGAAAAAAGAGGGCCTCACACTTCCCTTGAAAAAATAGATGACATTTACTATCAGTAAACTGTATTTCTCATCTACCTTGGGTCCACCCATGTCTCATCATCTCACACGGCATGTGGAATTCCATATACGCAGCATGTACTTTATGGGTACATAGAATCTAGATGTCAGGATGGCTCTCATCATGCCACCTTCTCCTGCTTGTGTACATCTATCCATGTCGGTGTACATCTAGCCATGCCTTTGTACTGTGGTCATTCATGTGTACATAGTTGAGTCTGATTACAAGGTTGTACCCATGTAATCTACCCATACCTATGTTCCTGGATGTTTCTATGCCCGTATATGCTCTGGGGTACACTCCAAGATTCCAGCATCAGATAACATGGAATGTGACATATTTATCATGGTGGGTAATATTTTTCTTCATCTATAATCCCTAGTACCACAGTGGGGTCCCCAAATGGTGTTTGTTCATTAGGGTACACTCTAGGTCACACGAGATTTTGCTAAATCAAGTGGTTCCTCACATGACTTCTGATTCTACCACCATCACCTTCGACCACACCCATGAAACTCAGATCAGATCTCAATGTTGTTGATGGCCAGATTCTAGACATAAAATCCATCCAGGAAAACGGCTCTATCACACAACATCATCATTTCATGTCAAACCATGAATTAGGAATCATTGGTTCAATCCTAATCCACCTATGTTCATCCACCTCTATCATCATACCTTATTCTCACCCTCAATCATGAATCACATCTTTTGTATTGATCTATTTTTCCAAATAATGGTTACACAATGATTGAATTCTTGGTATTTATTAAACCATAATCCAATGAAATATGAGTGATGAATCGTGTGATGAAACAAAAAGATAAAATCACAAATCACAAAATTAGTAATGAATCTCATCTATTGTTTGGTTTGTCCTCAATTTTTTCCACTGTAATGATGAAAAAACATCTAAAAATAAACAATGAACATAATTTCTCCAAATTCTATGTAAATAAACCCACACTGACAATACCATCAAACTGTTAATCGATCTATTAGTTGATTAAAAATCATGTTCAAAATGTAATAATCAAACAAAAAAAATAAAACAAAAAAATCAATGCCCTACCTTTTGTTAGGATCAATCACTGATTAAGAATGGTCATATTTCATTATTTTTGGTGAGATCTACAAGCTATGATTGTAACACTAATCACCAATACTTGATCTATTATTGTATGTTTGAGAATACTCCATGAATGTTCTGCTAATGGATCCTATAAAATCTTAGGGGTATGTAGTTAACCATAGTATTTTCCAATAAATGGGTATTTATAAGTGGAGGGAAAGGTCATGGAAATTATCAAACAAATTAATTTAATTTATTTATTATTTATTAACCCACCCATGACTGTGCTCAACCCAAGCATCCAACGCACTCAAAGTTTATTTAAGGCCTAGGGTAAAACCCACATTACAAATCCAAAAGTGGTCTCATATATTCATTATGGGACTTTATTTGGGATTAATTCCATTAATTAAGGAAAATTTTGTGTGTGTGTGTGATATTCATATATATAATATTATTATAATATCAATATTGAGCCTCTATATACCTCAGAATATCATTTAGTCTCTGTACCTGGATCTAGAAATAATAATTTATCATTATTCATGTTGTAAACAAACAAAATTTTCATTTTTCTTATTGCGAAAAAACAAAATTCCCACACTTTATATTGTGAACAAACAAAATGACCACCTTCATATTATGAACAAAAAAAAATCCATGCTTCATATTGTGAAAAAAAATGTTCATGCTTTACATCCTTTTATCATGAGATTAAAATCATTAACTATTGCATTTTATATTGATATTGGATCCTACCCATCATCAACCATGCAAATGTATTCCACCTAAAATCAATCATAAACATATTTTGATGAAACCATGGAAAAATAATGGTTATCTTAAAACATTCAAAAATATCACATAACATAAACTTAAGAAATAAATGGATATCGATAATACCATTTTACAAAATAGATCATATCATAATTACATATATAGGTTGATCAAAGCATCACTTCATTAAAGATAAACCATGGAGGGTAAATAGAATCGAAAATATAAATGTTTTCAAAATAACTTTTAAAACATTAAACTGTAAATAAAAAATTTCTGAAGGGAAAGAGAATAAATTTGAAAACATTATCATAAAGAGTTACAAGTAAAATAAAATTTTAAATGAATAATGATTTTTGAATAATATTTTTATTGGATGATAAATCTATTTATTTTAAAAGGATAAAGAAACCTTTTGAACAATTTAAAAAAATCATGTTGAAAACTCATATTATTAAAAGAGTATGAAATATTACTTTTGAAAATTGGTAAATATGATTATTATAATATTAAAAAATAATACATTAAAACTTTCCCATAAAAGAGTAAAACATTGGGTTTATGTAAAAACATGGTCATGGAATAAAAATCCAATAAGTAACAACAATTATTCTTAACAAAATGTATTTTAATGAAAACGTAGAATCATAAAGGAAGAAGTGTTTGATGTGAAACATTATTTCATCATAAAAAAAATTAAATGAATAATAAAATACTCATTGGATAGAATAAGTCAATATTTAAATGTATTATTCAAATAAGAGTGATTACGCACCAAGGAAAGGATCTAAGTCACGAACACCCATACAGTCATTGTAACTTTTGAATAAAAACCCCATGAGAGGTATAAAATTAAATAGGATATTTCATATCATGAAATATAATGGGATCTTTATAAAAAATTAAAATAGTTTTTTATTTACACCATTGAAAAATAAACATGGTGTACCACTTAAACATGTCTCAAGGGATTAAAATTTGAGACACAAAAACCCTTACGACATGAGTAAAACTTTAATCAAAACCCCTTAAAATATATGGATTGTAATTAAACATAAAATAAAATTATTAAAATAAATATCCTGATATTATATCTGAAATAGGTATTATGTAAACTACAATAATTAAATTAGGTTCATAATACATAACATGTCTCAAAGAGATGAATTTGAGATGAAACCCTTACTTCAATCATAGTTCATTATGAACTTGCAAAAAACATCTTGAATAATTAAATTAATTTCATTAATTAAATACCCAATAACCTTAATTCTAAATATATCCATTTATACTTATTTATAATTATTCTATACATATAAATATTATTCATCTTTTACATATTTTCTACATCGGGTGGAGGTAATCATTAACATTTTGAACTAGTTTTGTAAAAACATTGTTCTTATTGATTTTTAAAAAAATAATCATTTTTATATCATATAAGTTACTAAAATATATTTTCCATAATTTTTATAAAGTTATAATTTCATTCCATGGTATTTTTTGTTACAAACCATTAAGATGAAATCAACAATGATCATGTTTTGGAGATTCTTAACAAATGAAAGGTGTTTTCTTAATTAATGTTTTATATATTGATATAGCATTATTATAACCCAAATAATTATATATTTATATAATATTTTAATTTTATATAATTTCTCATAGTTATCCATGACATAAATGTATAGTGTTATACAAGTAGGTGGTTAAACTGGCCCAAATAAGAACCTTCTAGGAATAATGGATGATTATGATACATTTTAGTTGTATTATAATTATCAAAGAAGATAAATGATCTTATTTAGTAATTATTAGTTTGATATATCATAATTTTAAGGAATTTAAAAAATATTATAATTTATATAAAGTCATTACTTAGACAAAAAGATATTATTTTCATCTTAGTTCTCTCATTTTAACGATTGAATTAACGATAATATTTTGTTCATCGTATCATTAATAGGTTCTAAAAATTTTCATAAAAAACTAAATTATATCATAAAAATAATATTTATCATTTAATTACATCCTCCTAAATATCTATTTATGGTATTTAGTAAAATAAAAATGAAAATCAATCGTTCAATGGAGGCGGTAGTCCATACGTATGCATGGACAAAGATTTAGTTTTTCATATAATGAGAGAAAGTAATAATATGATTTATCATTAAAGAATCATAAAAATGATATATAAATAATAATTATTTATTAAATTACACTTTTATACCATCCATTTATGTTGTTGAAGGAAAAAAACATGTTGCAACATCGAGGTGGTTGTCTTCACAACGCACAATTCACATATTCATTTCTCTAAATAGAAACGGGGAGGGTTATTAATGATTTGAAAATATTTATAATAACATACCATTATAATAAATATACTGATGTTATCATTTTAATATGTGGAAAATAAATTTAATTAATAATAAATTCACATAATGGAATAAAATAAAAAGAAATATAGGTTAGAAACTTATACCTGACTTCATGGATTGTCTTTTTTTAAATGAGATTTACTATTTGAGGTATGGCCTTTTGAGAATACAATTACCTCCTTAAGGTGTAAATGATTTTTTGGGAGAGGATGTTTCATATTTTGTGTTTAACTAGTGGGGTTTTGGTGTGATGGGAAGTTAGGAAAGGATAGCCCATTTTATAAGTGAAAAGGTGTGGCATTTTTTTAATACCCAAAATTTTTAAATAATGTGAAGTCATTGTCAATGATAGTGGCTAAAAAATTAATAAATAAGGTAGATATATATCTCCCCTACCCGATTATAAATACTTTTTAAACTTGTGAGTCCCTTCACCTCTATGGATAATCATTTTTACCATTTTAGTTTTCACCATGGTTACTAGTTTTTACTTAGGAAATTTATCCTTTATGATCAAAAACAAAATGGTCCTTATTACAAAATTTAAACCTAATGAATCCAAATTCTAAATCTGTTTTTAATAGTAAATTTCTAATAGTTATACATATTATTTTTATACTAATTAATGTATAATGTAATAAAAAAATTAAAAAATTATTTCTTAAAATATAAAATGTAAAATTTGGATATGTAAATGAAAGAAAAATTATAAATTAAATTATATAATACTTATTTTTTCTTGTTAAAATGATTTATTAACATCCAATTCCAACTCATATACTAATCATTTCATAAAATTCATGTTATTTTTAAAATTGGTATTTTAATTATTAACCTAAAAAATCAATCATTTTATAACATTACATAAAATTAATATTTAGATAAAATTAAAATATTTATACCAAAAATGAATTTATTTTTTCAAATTAAAATTTTAACTTTCATATATAATCTTTTAATTGATGATACTATATTTTAAAAACTGTATTTATTTAAAAAATGAAAATTTTAAACATCATGTGTTTCTAATCATATTTCATATATATTTATAAATAATTGAATATTGATATGTTAGCTTATAAATATATATATATATATATATATATATATTACCTATTATGATAATATTTTAAATGTGGTCTATTTTAATTTATTAAAGTAAAATACAATACCCCTTTTTCAATGGTTTTTTGAAAATCATCCTTTCTTTTAAAATATTAATCAATGAAAAATAATAATATGTTACTATTTTAAATTATTATTACCATTTTATTTACTAATTATTATTTTATTCATGTAATTTTAATATCATTTGGTTCATTTTGATCAGGTGTTTCATTAGTGTGGTGATTTTTGTGGAACAAGTTGTCGAAGATAATATCAATTTAAAGAATCTAAAATATAATGTTGTTACAATAATAATCATCATCATATCACAAACATATGAAATAATTTTTAAAGTAATGAAATCTGGAATATAAATAATAATGAATAATCATAACATACTGTTTAAATACCAAACATATGTTTTGAGCATATTTAATATCATTTGTATGCATAAATTATATGAACATATTAGAATATAATAATTATAAACAATGATGGCATCATGTTCATGAATATTTTACATAATATCATGAGATACATCATATTAACCAATTTATTAGGGGGATATATAATTTTATTCCCACCTGTCACATCATAAAATGATCATAATCATGCATGCCAGATCGAAATAAAATATATAACAATAATAGTCATGAAATATGCCCATGGAAAGGAAAGGATTTCATAATGATTTCATAAATAATAATTTAATGAATAACCTTTGGATTTACCAAATTAATATGTTAGGTCATATTTAAGTTTAAAAATTACTCATAATTTGAGAAAAGAACAAATAGCTCTAGAGGAGTTAATGAGATATTTTGGATAATAAATGCATTTTGAAAAATCTTTTTAATTGGCTTAAAAATATTTTAAATTATGTAGAAGCATGTATATACCCAAAAGGGGTGTTAAATAATAGTTAAATTTCATTTTGAGAAAATTATATAGGAATTGATACTAAAAATAAAGGGACATGGGAAATAACCCAAAAGGAAATAGCTGAGTTCAAAAATTCACCTTACCTTAGATCCTGATTTATTTCATCACAATTTTTCTCCCTATATAATAAACATATGATTATTAAAACATATTACTAGAAGTAAATTATGTTTGTTTTTTTCACTATTGTTCTATTATAATCAAAATATTTTATTTTTAATTCTCTATGTTAAAGGTGAAATATTTTGATATTATATTTTCCTTAAAATATACCATATTGTTATGATTTTATCATTTTGTTTATTTATATTTAAAAATTAATAAAATTAACTCTAGAATTTTATAAAAACATATATTTATACATTAATTTAATTTTTTAAAAAATAAAACCATCCATAATTTTTGTGATAAGTAGATAGTTGGGAAAGTCCTCATTGGTGATTAACCTACCGTTAACGAGACATTTTCAAAAGAGGATGTGAGGAACATATAACACATAAATATATTTTAAATTCAATCATTATAGTATTTTAATAAAATTAAAATAATTTTAAAATTATACTTAATTAATTTTATTAATTTTAGGTTAGAAGAGAATAGATTGGTTGGGGAAGAGAAGAGGAGAATAAAAGGAGAATAAGAAGGAATCTTACAAACTTTTCTGGGTTGTTCCTTTGCGTAAAAAACCTAATTCATTGAAATATTGTAATAATATGACTCTCTAATGTAGCTAATAATTTTTAGGGGATTATGAAAGTGAATTTGGGTAAATTTTTGACTTTTTGAACTCTAAGTGAAGTTGTTTTATAATGGAAAGTAGATGGTGTAATTATACCTGAGGAGAGGAGAATTTTAGGATAAAGTTCTGAATAAAATATAATTTTCTAAAGTAAACCTTTTAATAGTGATAATTTACATTTTGATTCAAATTTTATTAAAAATATTGGTTTTTGAGAATTTAAAAAAATTTCTAAATTTAATTATATAGTTTATTAAAAAGGAAATTAGAAAAAAGTGAAAAAATTATTTTTTAAATAGAATACTTTATACCTGGGACTTTCAAGAATAATTTTGAGGTTGGATTTAAATTTAATAAATTATTTTACTTGTTAAACATATTTTTTTCCCATGCTCAAATTATTTAATTTAATATGTGATTATTATATCATGTATAATGTAATTTAAAACATATCACTTACATAAAAACAATATTTTTACTATTCACATAAAATTGAAGTTTTTCTAAAAATTTCCAAAAAAACACCCTTATAAAATTGTGAATTCTGACTCTAAAAATTGCATTCAACTTATCCTAAAAAAAATTTGTGATATTTACTTTTAATTATTAATATAAAAATTATTAATTTTATGAAATACATTAAAACACAGTTTATAAAAAAATGTTCTTACAATTTATTTGATTTTTTAGTCATAATAATTATTTTATTGGCTTAAAATATTTACATTTTCTTTAATTATTCATGATAATATTATTTATATGGAATTTTGATATTTTAATTTCAATTTATCATTCCAATAGTGGAGTTATCATTTTTAATAGTCGGGTTTCTATTCCTAACATTAATATTACTGTTCATAATGGTCATATTACTATTCCAATGATTATATTACCTCTTATAAATACATATCAATTACCTCATTCCTCATTATCCACAATTCCCCTCAAGGTTTTATATTCTTAATTTATAAAATTTCAATTAGAATACTAATGTTTCATTTCTTTTTTATAATTTTATCCATGGTTGTGATGATTCTAGGGGATCAAGATGATCCAAAATTTATTATTCTTATAATTTTATATTTTTTTTTACAAATTATTATATTTTCAGTTATAAGTATAATATTTATTCTATAAATACAATATTCTCAACTAATGAAATAATTCATTATTTTATTCATGTGTTTATACTCTACCATGTACCTAATTATCACAAATATTGTATATTCAGATGGAAAATTATATATATATATATATATATATATATTGGTTATTCTAGTTATAGTTTTTGAATATTCAAGAGAAGGGATAAGAGAGCAGTTGAGATGTGATAACAATTATCAGAGTTGACCATGGATACTATGACCTAATTAATTTTCAATGATAAAACAATTTGTGGTTGGGAAAATTTTAAAACCCTAATTTGGGAAGGTATACCCCCTTCTTAGTATTGAGATTTTTGGGATAAAATTTCAAAAAATAATTCAAAAGTATGGGGATAAAATGTTTAGGCACATGGTTATCTAAACCATGTGAAATAATCATGTGGGGTGAAAAAATATCCTGTAACATCTATGTGGTTAGATTCTTAATGATGTTAACTATGTGAGATAACCATTTTCATCCTAGATTTTGTAGCATGGTGTGTCTATCTGTGTTAGAAAACCATGCTTTTTATTGATTATTGTATATTTTTTCATTTTACTCTTCATTTAGACACTAATAAACTTCATTTGTCATCCTAATCAAACTTACATTATTTTAATTCAATCTGGAGATCATTTTTAAACATTTCATCCTTTAAAAAATTAATATCTAACAGAGAATGCTTGATGTATTATGGAATAAAATGTGAGGACATAGAATTTACTATGGTTATTCAATCTCTCTATCACTTTTTATTTATTATTATTAAATTTTTAGGATAATGGTGTCATATTTTTGGATTCATTGGACTTATAATTTTGAATTTATGTTCTCCGTGTTTAAGGATTATGGGATTTAACTTCATCAGTGTGATTCTTAGAGTAGTAAATTTGGAAATTCTAGGAAAATATACGATTAGGTGGGTGGAACCAATATACTTTATGAATCGGATAAATTCATGGGTTTTTTTATTTATTAGGATCTCATTTTTACTAATTTGATTGAATCCTTGAGAATTAATTGAATTATTTAAAATGAAATTTTTAATATAATCTATGTTAATTAAAATTTGGTTTTTTGATTTAACATAGTTGTTTGAATAAGTTTTGGATATTTATAATGGGGTTTTCAATTTAAATTTATTGTATAAACATTATAATTTATATAACTATTTTTAATTTGGATTATTTTAATTTTCCTTGTGTTCAAAAATGATATTTTTTATGAGGTTGAAATGATTATTTTGAAATTGAAAGGGGTTTTTTTAATTATAAAATTGTGAATTTAAAGGTTACTTTGTTTTAATGAAAGTTATGTAGTTTTGACTTGAATTTTTTTTCATAGTTTTTCTTTGAAAACAATTGGATTTAAATTTATGTTTTGTAAATGGTTTTTTTGATTTATTGTGCTATTTGTGTTGGTTAACAAGTATTTTCTGATAATATTTTTTGAAACCCTCAAATTTTATGTCTTGTTAAAGTAGAAAATATAGGTAGTGTTAATTGAAATGATAAATGTTTGGGATGAAATAGGTCTTAAGGAGACACCACTCTTCTTATCATGGTAAAGTGGATGGTCTTGGGTTATGGGAATGAGTGATGACTCTGTTCAAAGACATGGTCAGGTGACTGACATCTTGATGCCCATGGGTGAATTTGGATTTATATCAAATATATAGTTATTAAAAACAATTCCTGATAATATTATTTGGAATAATTTTCATGGGGTAATAAATTTAATAATATTTGTTGTTTCTAATAAAAAATTTATCAAAAAATGATTTTCTATAGGATTTTAGAGGGAATAAGAAGTTCTCTTATAATTTCAGGGGAATTTGTTTCTCAATATAAAGTTATTTAGGAAAAGAACTTGAATTGTAATTTTATTTAAATATCATTGAGGATTTATTTTGTAAATTGTGAAAATATTTATAAAGAATGGATTAATTTTATCAAATAGTTTATATTAAATATTATAGTTTTAAAAAATCATTTATCATTATTTATTTGAATTTATTTTTGGATTTAGTTTTTATTGTTATGAATTAAGGTATTGGGTAAATCCTATAAAGTTTATATTCACCATTATATATATCTCCTTGGTGGGAATCTAGACTTGTTTCATTATGATGCAAGTAAAGGGAAGATAATATTCTTCTTCAGTGATAATTCATAGTTCCGCATTTGAGTGATGGTGGAGGAGATGGTATCTTTTGATTCAAGAACTTGGTCTTTTATTTTGGTTTGTCCCTCATATTTTATTTAGTAAATTAGATATGGTTTATTTTCATAAATGATTTTATTTCATTATTAATTGTAATTTTTAAAATTTTGTTTTATATAAATATTTTTTACATGAGAATTCATGTTTCTTTGTTTTTACTTGATTTTAAATCATTCCCCATCGTTTCCTTTTATCCCTCACCACCAATTAGAAGCCTCTAGAGATCAAGGAATGTTCTTTACACTATGTGGCATCCTACCTCAGATATTGGGATTTGGTATCTAAGGTCGAGATGTTACAATAATCATGCATGTGTTTATTTATTTACATGGGAAATTATTTATCTCATTTGATGTTGTTTTATTTATATATATATATAAAGGTTAATTGGATCTAATATTTTTATTTTATATTATTGGTAGTAGTCACCTTCCGATGGAAAATTGGTAGCGGGATTTAACAGTCATTCTCAATCTCGTTTCCAGCTCAAAAGGAGTCATGATGGGGTCAATTTATGATTAAAAAATTAAAATCCAATGGTCTATGGAATCAAATTTAAGATGTATTTTTTTGAACCATTAACTACCAATCCTTGGAGTCAAACTCCTTAGTCTATTATTCTGAATTTTTTTTCATATTTATATTTTCTTATTTAAGGAAAAAATTAGGTTTAGCCTTTATGAATTTAGGTTATTATATCATTGAACTTTTGTATCTCTCTTTTTCTATAAATAGCTAGTTTTATTTTACATTTATTTAATTCATGTTTTTATTAGTGTAACGTTGCTAATTTATTTTATCCCAATTATATAGTGAATGGTTTTTTCTTCCCTTTATCTTATGATTTATTATCTTGTAAATCTAAAAACAATAATGGTGATCTGAGATCACAATGGCACTAATTTATGCCTCAATCCAAGTGTGTCATTTTTTGTATTAGATTCAATTGTCCATGTTTTGTTTTTGTATAAATAGTGTAAAAGAATATTAGCATTGTTCGACTATTTTCATGCATTGATATTGTACCCCATCATTTATCTATCATCTTCTTTTATGATGATTGATCCATCTTGTGCATCTGACATCACTTGAAAAATCAGAAAACCTGTCATTTTTTCATATATAAAACAACTCATTCCAATTAATGAAAAGTAATTGTGTCTCTGTGGATTTAACCTAGTAATAAAAATTTTATTTCTGGAGTTAGTGCACTGGATCCTACTAAATTTTTATGTTTTTAATACTAGAATATTTATATATTAGCACATAATGATTTTTTCATGAAAAACAATAATTTCATGATTTCCATAATGTATTTTTTCCATAAAAGGGTTATAAAAATTATATAATATAATGGAAAAATAGATATTATATGACAATATTCTGAAAAAAAAAATATTCTATATATTCAAGATAGATTTGTCTAGTAGGACACAAATGATTTTTTATTTCATGTGTTGGAGGATCATAAAATAGTATGACTTCTTCTCATAAAGTTCCCATTCTGTGATCCCCATAAAAAATGTTCATGAAAAAAACCACCAATATGAATTACACATGTTTTTTTTGTTAATAGATATTAAAATTTGTGAACATGTGTATTGGTCCATAGACTTGAGACCATTATTAATTTAAATCATGAATAACATACTCTCATATAATCATTAAAACTCTGATTACATACTATTATAGTGAGGTAAAATGTTTTGGGTGTGTTATAAGTGATATGGAATTAGTTGAATAGTCAATAAATTATTTTTCCCTTCTAAGTTAATGAAATAATATATTTTTAGACCTTTGATTGAAATAGAACTATTAAACCAAATCTATAGCCATGGTAGTTCATAGGAATGTTTATTTCCAAAAGTCAAAGAAAGATAAATCAAGCCTATAGGTTGATTCCACAAGTATCTATATTTCTTTATGATTTATCTATTTCAATACCGATTATATTACATTATATAATTTTTATAATGGTTGTTTCAATTGCTATATTATTTTATTTTCTCTATGGGTTCATTTATATGTTTCTAGACTCTAATCTTGGGCGTGAAGTGAGTTCATCAATTTCTATTGAGAAAGCACACTTGAGTGGAACACACTAAGTGTATTTAGAATATAATTAAATTATATTTAATTTATGTTTAGGGATTATTTTATTGTATAATTAAAGAATAATATATTTTTAAGTAAAATTTGGTAGCAAAAATCTATTCTTTGAGTTTATAATATGTGATCTGAATCTTATCTCTTGATTATTATTCTCAAGGTAATTTATAAAATATATATTTATTCATAATTTTTTAAATAGAATAAAATAAATATTTATTTAATTTATATGAATTCTAAAATAAATATTTATTTTCAATATTAGTGAATAAAATATTTATTTTATCAATTGAATATACTTCATTAGTCAATGTTTTCTAAATTATTTGGGATAATGTGGGTTGAGTATAATAAACCATTGGAAATGAAATATTTAATTTTTTATCATTTGAAAATTTATTTATTTATCTAATAAATGCTATTAGATTATGTGCATGTCATGGGGTGTAGTAATAATATCATTATTATTTTATTTTGATATGGGTTAAAACTAAAGGTTAAATAAATGATAAGGTATTTTATGAAATTATCATAAATTTATCCAAAGTATAAAATCTAAAATAAAAAAATTTCCATTCATTATTGGTGTTCACATGATGGAGACACTCTTTATAATTATCTCAAGCCTATAGTGAATTTTTCCTCCCTTCATCCCTCTTAAAAACATGGACAGAATAAGGGATTTATTGTGTCGGTCATTGGGGAATGGTGTGAAGCACATAGTTATTATATAATTGAACTTGGGATACAAGGAACACTCCTAAAAGATTTATATAGAATTAGTGGATACATCTAGGGGATTCCTCACTTAAATTCTCTATCAGAATGAGAACACAATAAGAGAAGAAATAAAAATTGATGAATGAGTTTACCAAAGAATAGTTAAATCTATATTAAAATTAATTATAAATTTAAGGTTCATGATCCTATCTATTTTATTTTATAGTGTGTCCAGCAAGGTATTTGAATCCATCTCTTAATTTTAATGAAAAATAAAAATGGTCATCCACCCAATGCATCTACTATGCCCTAGAACTTTCAAGTGATATCAGAGTAATCACATTCTAAATTATAATTATTTATAATATAGTCAATAAATTTCATCTTATGGTTTACTAGAATTCATATTCATATTTTTTTTCTTAGTCTAACAGCTGATATGATACATTAATCAAACTTCACATATCTAAGAATGGTCTAAAACATGTGAATAACTCTCAAAGAATCCATCTTGTGGTTCTATAGTCATTTACTCTATAACATAATTAAATGAAATGTATTTTGAGATTACACACCGCATAACCATGGTTTTCCCAGACAAGGAATGTTCCATGTAAATCACATTGTGTATTGTTGATCAATACACGGTGTAATTACCCACCACAAATTGATCACCATTGTGGTACATGTATTGAAAGAATGTATAAGCATGTAGTGGGTTAGTACAGACTATGTAACCCCATACATGGTATATGATTTTTATTTCCTGGTGCCTCATGTGGATTATTACGCACCTTTATTAATTTTAATGTATTTAAGGATATCCTAGGAACATCATAATACATGGACTACATAATGTGTAATTAGTTCTACATGTTTTGTGACATGTGTTATTCCACACAAGGTACATGCTAAATATTATTAGCATTTTTTGTGGGTAAACACATGGATTCATTAAACATCACATATTAAATGAAACTATATGAAATTTGATGGTCATAATACATGTTCTGTACTACACATGGTTTCTCAATGATACACACATCACATATTTATGGTGTGTTGTATGTTTATACATGTCATAAAGACTATGCAGTTTAACCACACTAAACTATACAACATTTATATCACGACATTCTACATGGACCTACATGTCATGTAAGTACACTCCACATAACCTAGACAATACACAACATATATTTCATAATATATCATGTAAATGTACTCTCCCTGAAATTATTAAATTTATATAAATGAGATTTAATTTTTCACTACAAGTATACACTATATGGCCTCCAATGTATACACTATGTAATTAAAATATTTTTTAAAAAAATAATTTGTCTAATTTGTCAAATAATAATTAATTGGACTCATTAAAATGATTCAAGGATAATTAAAAAGAACTAATTTTAGATAAATAATTTATTTATATATTTATTTAATTATTTATTCAATACATTTTATCTTAAATGTAATAATTGTAAATGAATGCTAAAAATAATAAATACATTTTTTATTGAATATTCTGAATGATTATGAGCTTTAACTGGTCAGTTTATGTGTTGTATTTTTTTAATTTAACTATTTATTATATGGTTTATTGTGTGATAATTATTATTATATTACTTATGATAATATGTGAATCGTCCCTACATCTTTTATCATATATGGGAGATAATTGTGAACAATTAAAATGATTGATATTGTAGATACCCAAAAAAATATAATTTGAGACTTTTTATGAATTACACTAATTTCATAGGTTAATATAACATGTTAGTAATGATTTAATTAACTTTGTTCGAAGTAATAATTCTGTTATTATTTTCAAAAAAAATCAATTATTTAATAGTGTCAAAATTGACATAAAAGAGTTTTTAAAACAAATATTATATTATTAACTGATATTAAATTCCTAAAAATATAAGGCTCATCCAAGAGACTTATATCATGATAGTTGTATTATTAATGGACCACTTGGGGGTCTCTTGGATGTATATAGTAAGTTTATTAACCATATAATATAAAAATACAAAGAGACATTGTAAAAGTTAAACTAATTAACTAAGAGTTAATACTTAATGATAAGGTTAATATAGTAACCCAAACCTGTCTAAATTATATTTGTTGAGTGGTTTTCGACCCATCCCCACCATAACCTTTAAATAATCCACTTTGGAGCCATTAGAAACCGAATATCAATTTATTATAAAATAATATTTCTAGCTTTTCCAAAGGTGCCCCTCACCCCTCTTATAAAAGGGCACTCCCCCTTCTCATTAATTAACACCTTCAAAGCCTTTTGGATCGGCCAAACTCTGCCCAAATACTCTCTAAACTTTCCTCACTTCATCCTAGAGTCCTTACTTTAGTCAAAAATCCAACCTAAGATCCCTTTTGATCAAATCAAAAGGAAGAACCCGAAGAAGAGGTAATGTTTTCACCACCCTTTTTCAAATTCATTTCTTCTTCCACTTCTTCCTTATTTGTTATTACCATTATAAAATAATAACTCCAGTATCTTATATATACTATGATGTTATTATAAATATGGTACAACCATATTAATTATTCTATCCATCCTTTGAATAACATGTCACCATACGTGCGTACGTACGGATTACCGTCTCCACGTCGTGGTGTAATTGTTAATCAATAAATTATTATTTGGATGGGTATAATAATGATGTGTAACTCATGTAAATAATAAATATAACATGATAATTATTCTTTATATATGATATATCATCAAATTATATATTATTTTAATATCAAAAGAATGATATTGTCGCTCGTGCGTACGTACGGACTACCGTCTCCACGAACGCGATGAGATCCATTCTCCATTGTAACCATTCAAGTATAATTCTCATTTGATGATTAATAATAGTATCTAAGGACTTTATATCATTCTGGATATGATTAATATACAACATATCCATGACAAACACAGCTTACTTAACAAAACATATAAAAGAAAATGAGTAAGTTAACACCTGAAACAACGATAATACTAATATATTATTAACAAATCAATATTAAAAGATCATATATGATATCATATTAATGTATATGATTCTTTTATAATTTAATAAAAATTATTTCACCATTATATAGGAGGTTGACATACCCCAACCAAGGAAAAGTACAAGGTAAGGGTTATTTCACAATCTCTTCATTATCCGAGGTTGTTTATACGTAATAATCTACTAGGACTTCTTTATCATCCACATCCATGTTTCTTAAAAATGTATTTCAAAACATTTTTACTATTTACTAGAATATGGGTTAAAGTAATTTATACCCTTGTTGACTTTTATAAGTGGTTTATAAAGGAATCTTTCTGTTGTTTTCCAAACAAGGTCCTTTTTAACCTTTTCGACAGAATTAAGGTAAGAATGACTTTTTTTAAGTTATACGGTGGGTGTGGTTATTTTGCTGTTATAAAATCGTCAAAGATTCCCTTACAATCTTATAAGAATATTTTCAAAGAAAATTTTTTATTTTATAAATATATGATTTCAAAATAGAAAGATATATTTCTCTAAAAAGAGTTTGATTTCATCTATGTCAACATCCTTTGATGGATTTTATGCTTATTTGAAGTTGATTTATTATGATACAAAACTTATATATTGTATTGAAGGTTTTGTGATATGTTTGACTGTGGATGTGTAATTTTTATACCATTCATGGTATATGGATGAAGTATTTACATTTCGTATGCTATTTTTAATACAAATGTTTATGTTATGTTTAAAACTTTTCATATGGGAATGCATTAAACTTAATATGTGATGGGTGGAGCCCGCTATAGCTTCTCGATGCATCGGTAGGTCTCATGAGACAAACTAGTGTCTTGGAACAAGGCATTGACAAAATATTATTTGTATTCTTGGCATGAGGCCTTGGATATGTGGTTATGATAGTCTGGCATTATGAATTCCATCATTATGAAAGTGGTTATTGATATTTCATGTGATTATTTGATTAGTAGAATATCCATGTGAATAAGTAAATGGCATATTTTATTTAATTTTTTCCATACTATGTTGAAGTTAAAGTTTAAAAGGCTTTTGTTTTAGTTATACATTTCCTTATATGTTTATTCTTATTTATGAAAGTTTCCGCTATATTGATATCCTTACTGGGCATTTGAGCTCACCCCTTTCAATGTTTTATTTTTTCCAGAATGTGAAGAAGTAATTTATAAATGACCTGCAGGGATAGTATGTGCGGATATGAGTGTGGAATATGAAGAAAATATATTGTTGTAGTTTTCATTTTTTTGATGTAATGTAAGACTTATGAAAATATCTAGTGTTTCCAAGGCTACTAAACTAATAGGTCTTTAGATATTTGATCTTTCTTGTAATCATTCCAATGTTATGTAATAATGCACCAACTCTAGGTAAATGGGGCCGGGGCGTTACAATTTACCCTCCTCATTAGATATTACATGATGATTTTATTAATATACTCACACTTACATTTTTACTTTTAGTAAATGGCTGGATCTAGCAGGAACCAAAGTAACATTGGATGTGACGAAAACTATGATAGTTTTCTGAGTGAGAAACTGAATCAAATGAAAGCTACAATGAGAAATCTTGCGGTTATTCTCAACTAACTATTTGGAGTCATGATTGACTACCTAAACCTTGGTGATTTTTATAAGTCATCGTATATGTGAGAAACAAATCCCCATGGAAGTTCAGATAATAATCATAAAGGTAAGTATATTCAAAAACCTATGTGTCAAGGATGTGGAAAGAAACACATAGGAAAATGTTTCAAAGGGACTAGAAGATGTTATAGATGTGGAAATAAAGGTCATAAAGCAAGAACCTACCTTGGAAAAAGGAAGCATCCAGTTGACTCTCGGAAAGGGAAAGAAGTTATTTCTAAGGGATGAATTGAATGTTTTAAATGTAGTGTGCATGGTCATTATACAAACATATGTCCTACGAAGAAGGTTCAGGAATGGGATCACCAATATCATACAAATATATGATTATCAATACCTAATTCCATTCCTATTGTGGTTTAAGAAACTAAAAATGACCAATGAAAGGTATGGATTATTTCTTAACATATGTTTTGATATTATTGAGTCTTAGGATATGATTCATGATTTTGTTTATAGGAAAGAAGTATTTCAGAATAAGTTGGAAAGGAATGGTTAATGGATCATGAATAACATTGAATAAGTAAGAAGTCAACATATATGGTATTCAAGTGTTATGATAGATTTTAGGATGTTGAAATGCTTAAATGTATTAAGGATCTTTTGATGATGGGATTACATTAGAAGATTTTTTATAGTATGCGTAACCCTAAAGTTTGATATATGAAAATTTAATTCAAGGAATAATTATATTTTATTTTGTGGATATAGTTATAAAGAACCATTTGGGTTTATATGATCCTTGAATTTGAGGCAATTACAGGTTAATACATTTTGGGATGCAAAATGAAAGTTACTAGATAACCTTTAAAATATATTATGGTTATTTTTGATGAATTTATCTCTTTTTTGGGAATGTTAAAAAATTATATAGTTTTTGAAAAAATACAACATGCAGACCGCATGACAACCCTTCACGTCGGACAAAGCTATGGGAATCAAACCAACAACCAAAGTGAAACTGGGATTTATTGCCTACCACTGGAATACATGAAGTCCCTTGTTAGTATGGCTAATTATTTTTAGTTAGATGATTTTATGAATCAAGAATAAGTTTATTTTTGGTTATTTATGGAAATGATTAACCTATCATAGAGAATATGTGATTAGGTTAATTACACTTCAGTATGAGACTTTACGAGTAACTGATGTTTTTTTTGAGATAAATGTTGAGATTTATCTTGGAAGACAATGTGATTAAATACTTATGAGATTTAGAATTCAATATTAGTTTGGATTACTTTGAAGAATTTTATGGACAAATTTTTATGGAATGGACTTTGTTGAACTTTGGGTTTTGTTTGAAAATTTTTGGAGATTAAGAGTAGTTTTTCTTTTTATAAAAGATTTTCCTTTTGGGGTATTATCTAATCTCGCACTAACCATTTTGGTTTTTGTTAGGTTCTAAAGAAATGAGAAATATATATTTCTTCTTTTGTAGATGATTTGATACTCTATAAGTTGATTCTAGCACTTCAGGTGTGACCAAGTCATCTTGAATACCCATCGTTTGAAGAAAAAAATGAGTTTTTGGTTGGAATTTAGTAAAGGATGAAAGTCTACAAGACAAGTAAGTATGTTTCCTTATGTTTTTATTTAATCTCATATATTAATTCCTCAAATTTATGTAAATTAACTTAAACCAAATAAAATTATGTTAACTTTTCCTATTGGGGAATCAAACACTGTTTAACCCATCACATGTTTGTGATTTTCTGGTGGTTAACTTTCTCCTAATCATGTTTTCTATCACTCTTCATCAGAAATTGATGGGTTTTTTTCTCCCCCATATCCATGTTTTCATGGAATCATATTATCTTTTGTCTTGGGTGAAACTTTTACTTCTCTTCCTTTATTTTAAAGTTATAGTTTTATTAACTTTCTTCCGATGTGGGACTTTCAATGATGTTTTTGAGGCCAATTTTAAAATTGTGAGGACGTAATTCCCAAAAGGGGGGAAGGATGAAACATCCTCGGTAAATAAAGAATATGAAATTTTCATATTTATTAATATTTTTAAATTATTTATTAATTTTAATTTAAGGGGATGATATGTTCTATGTCGTACCCAATACACAACAAGAGGTTTCTTTGAAATCTTATGTTGCACACAAAGTTGGGTCATACTAAACAATAATGATATAATATTATTTTAAATGGTAGTTAACTCCTGGCCATTGTAATGGAGAGAATGAATAGAACTAACTAGAAAATTATTAATCATGTTTGTTAAATGTTTTTACATTTATCCAATAAAAGTTAGAGGCTTAAAATGTGAATGAATCTAATTTTAAGCATAATTTACTTTAAAAGGTTGATTTACCACCTTTTAAGGGAGAACCCTATTTAAATATAGTTTTGGTCACTTTTATATGGTCTATTTGACAAAATAAAAATCTTATTTTGAATCGGTACGTCAAAATTTACTTTAGGTAAAATTTTGGTATTTTTTTGATAAAATTTATTTTTTGATGAATAGTGAAAATAGTGCTTTTTAATTAAAAAAATTCCTTTTAATATAATTTATTTATATGGTTATAGTATCTTTTTAAATGGTTTTAAAGTTTAATTATATTATATTTTTACCATTTAATCCAATTCTGGTCATTGGAAGAAATTTCACTTTGAAATTGGCCATAAACAAGTGTCAATCTTTTGACAGATATTGTTTCTTAAAAATACGCTATTTGTTTTGACAATGAGAATTAATTTTAAATTAATTAATGCAACTTAAATGTTTTGAATTTTGTAAAATAGAAATCATTTTTTAATTCAGAATATCAAATATAGCTTAGGCTGAATTTTTTTTATTTTTCAGAAAAACATCAATTTTTGATGAATAGTGAAACCACTAAGTAGTAGTTAAAAAACTGACTTTTTCATTTAAATGAAATTTTACCACTCTTGTGGATTTAATTTGGAAACTCCGACATACATGGTTGTTATTAGTAAGTAAAATTTGGTTAATAAGATGAAAATAATTTTTTTGGTGAATAGTTACTTTTGACTTTTATTTACCGTGGTTAAAGGTAAATAGGGAAATTCAAGGTAAAAAGTATATTATAATAATAAAACATTACCTTAACACTTGTAATAACCTTATTGGATGAGTCATGTCCAACCATGGTCATCCTTGGGTCAATTTGGGGACTCCATGGAGCCACTTGGGAGTGATAATGACACTTTACATTAATTAATTTAAAGTAAAGACAAAAATGACAAACAAATATCTTTTAGAAAATTAATTTTTACATGGGGTTATATAAGTTATCTTTTAGATAGTAAATATTCATTGGAAATATAAAAATATTTCCTACATCATGGTTTTTTTATAATTTTTAGACATCAAATAAATAAAATTATTTATGACACAAAAATGATGCATTATTTACCTCATTGATAAATGATTTAAATAAATAAGATTATAAATATTAAAATAACATCCAAATCTTGTCCAATTCTTATTGTATGAATTTATTTCGACCATGAGACATCTTATCTTATACCTTAATTGGTTTTAGACCCTTAGAAACTGAAAATAATTATATAATAAAATAATATTTTCAGACATTCCTAAAGAACCCCTCTTCCCCCTTATAAAAATACCTCACTTATAACTCATTCGTCACACCTCTCAAGCCCCTTGGATCATCCATAACCTGCCCAAATAAGCTCTCAAGATCACTCTCTTACTCCTAGAAGCCTTACCTTAGTCAGAAGACACTTTAAGAAGTCCTTTTGGTTGAAATCAAAGGGAGTTACCCGAATTAAAGGTAATAGTTTCTCTTAAATTCTTTTCTTTTATTTTACTTCTCCAACCCCTAAACTATTTTCATTACTTTATTTTATAACAACACCAGTATCTTAAATATACTAGGATTTTGTTATGAAGATGATCTTAACTACACTTACACACACCTCCATCTAATGGGTAAAGAACATACTGTTTCTGTGGGTGGAAAACTAACACCTCATGAAACGGTGATTGTTCAATTATCTTCTACCGCCTATTATGGTGGTAATTATGATGTAACTGTATTTTTATATGATATATATTATGTTTATGTTTTCTTTGTGATTATGTATTTTTTATTTATATCATACCTTTATGGTTTCCATAATGAGTAAACGTGATAATTTCATTTGAGGAACTGCGGACTACCTCCCCCTCAAAGTGATATGACTTGTTCATACCATACGTGGGATGTATAAAGGATGGAGTTATTGAAATTATATATGATATTATACTGGAATTATAATATAACTATGTATCATTAAGTTTTCATTCAATTAAAATACGAAATAGAAATGAAAGTAGCGTTCAAGCGTACGTACAGCTTACCGTCTCTATGAACAGTGGATTTCATTTCTTATCTCCAAATGTTTTGTACTATTATAAATACATATATATAATGGATATATATTATATATATGATATCTAAATCATGAATATAATTCTGGAGTTAATTTACTCTTTACCACATAGATAACTTGTAATTATAAGGTGTTTATGTTTTACTCAAGTACCAAATATCGACAAAACGACCATTATTAACTTAAATGATTACATAATGTTTATAACATGGTAATAAGTGATATAAAAGGAATAATAAACTTTAAAAAGCGTTATTAATCAAGTATATATTAACTTAAGTTTATTATTCAGTAATAACAAGGAACAAACAAGTTAAGTCGGACACGAGGTAAGGGATTTCTTATCTCACTTTTAATTCTGTGAGATTTCCATTATTCACCACTTATTTATTTCATGTTGTGTATTGTGTACTACCATTTGATATATATTATCATAATTATCATTATATTCATGGTATTATTTGATTCATTTGGTTTTTATTAACTTGTGTTCATACGACTCGATTGATTACAACGTGGTAAGGGATTTCTTATCTCACTTTCAATTCTGTGAGATTTCCATTGTTCGCCGCTTATTTATTGTATGTGTTTTATTGTGTATTTCCTTTTGATATATATTATCATGAGTCTATTTATATTCATGGTATTATGTGATTCATTTTGTGTTTATTAACTTTTTTTCATACGACTCGATTGATTACAACGTGGTAAGGGGTTTTCATCTCACTTTTTATTTCCATGAGATTAATGCTATATTGCCACTATTTTCCTTTTGTGTGGTTTATGTACTGCCCATGATTATATTAATTGTTTAATATAATTAAATTTATGGTTATTTACTTCTTTATTGTATGATCTGTCTTTCAGGGGGTGTATGTTTCGTATGTTACCAAATCGGTAAGGGAACCTTTCACCCACCTCTTTTTAAGACTTCTTTTTGTTATGTCTTTTAATTTACATCTTATTATGTAGGGATATGTTCTTATATATCCTTAATGATGTAAATTTTATATCCATGTGATGAGATACCCTTTTTTTCTCTCATCAACTCATTTTATGAATTTTAAAGTGATGTTGTTAGGCTGTCGAATTTCTGTAAGGGAACTTCTTCACCCAATTTCAATTATTTTGGTTGAACTTCTACTTCTTGTATGAATATGTGTGAATAACTCCTGATTGTTTTACACTTAATATCCACTTATATTGGGTGTATTTATATTTTTCACAAATAATTATTTCATTCATTTATCCTTAATCGAAGGATACCATCTTTTTAAGGGATTTTGTCTCAATTTACATTCCATTGAGACTTCATTGTTTTTATGCACCAATTCACTTTTATATGGTGTATATACTGCCCTTTAACATATTATATCACGAATATATCTATTCTCATGATATTATAAGATTTTATTGTTGTTATTACTCAATTATTTGTATTCAAATGTCTCTCATTTGGTTAGGAACTCTTTAACTAAAATATCATTTTAAATGTTTTAAATATTTGTTCTTTTAAATCTTTCTCATTAATGGCTATGTTTTAAAAATGGTTTTAATGATTTATTTATATGTACATTAATGTTTTAAAATATTAATTATTTTAAAAGCTTCAAGGTGTTATGGGACACTTTGATTCAAAAATCTCTTTATTAAATGTTTTAAAATGGATTTGAAAATGATTTGATACAGCATTGTTTATTTCAATATCTTGATTTGATATATTGTGATTGGAACGTGGAAATGTTATCTTTCCTTTATGATTGTGTTATGTGTTATGAATATGTTATGTTTATTGGGAATTGTTTACGTATACAGGTGGTTCCAGGATAAACCTAGTGTGGGTGAGCCCACGATAGCTCTCCAATTCATTGGGTAACGTAGCAGAGGTAAATGTGAATGTTTCTCCTAAGAGATTTAGGGAATATATTGTGAATGGTATTCCAAATGTGACTCCCTCTTTAGTTGTGATAGCTACAATGTAATTATTATATGGATTCCTCAAGTTACCTTTATTATTTATGATTATTATATGTTATTCATAAATATTATAATTTCAGAAGGTATGTTATGATTGAAAATTATGGTTTCATTGATTTGTATTTATTGATGGGTTAATGTTTCATTTACTTATTTTATAAACGTTTCTGAGATTTTTATTCTCATCCCAAGTTTTGTAATGTTTTTCACAGGTTATAAGGAAGGGTAATAGAAAGGAAGTATTCAAGAAGATTTATATTAAGAAAATAACTCTTGTTTTATTTAAGGAGTTTTATTGTTTTGAAAAATTAGTTATAGTAGAAGTGTCTAATTTTTAATATTCGAGTTGATATGTAATAGTTATGGCCTAATTCACTAAAACTCTAATCCTGAATAGATCCTCAATGTAAATTCTTGACATAATTCAAGATTATGTAATTTTTAAGATCGGTTCCTTATACTAATGTTGAGTTTTGATAAACTCGAGAATAATATATTCTTTAAGTAAGTTTTCCAAAAGGAAGTGGTGTCTTATATCAATGTTTTTTATCATTAATGATATGTAGGGTTCTGAGATAATTAAATAAAATTTGTTTTATCAAAAAAAATCTTATTCTGATTTAAACTCAACCTGAATTCTATGGGTGTGTGTTCTATCCACAATAATTGAGTAAAATAACTTACAGTTACTATATATTTTACTTCAATAGTGGAATGTGCAATTAAATGTTTCTTATTACTAGACCAAGTGACTAAAAATTCTCTAATAAAGTGAGAAGTTTTGTAATTTATCTTCATATCAATATTATAACCTTAAAAATTATAATTTGAATAAATATTAAGAGAAAAATCATATTTGGATGAATAACAAATTCAAAGTTTTTATGTTTTTTTAATGTAGTTGAATATTTTACTTACTTCATTAATATGGGATTCCTTATAATTTTCTTGGAAAGATACACATGATCACACAAAGTATATAATTCTTAATCAACTAGATATCAAGTAAATTAAACTTCTGTTAATCCCTCAAAAAAAATTATCTACTGGTTTCCTAGATTCACCATGTTCAAGTTTATAAGAGGAACGTGCTATAGTACATATACTAGAAGCATTGTAAAATACTAAACATTTAAGTAAATATATAAACGTTTTTTGAGATAAAATAGTTCCTTCAAATTTATGAGTAATATGAATTCCAATAAAGTAGTTAATTTCACCCATCATATTCATCTCAAACTCACTAGGAATTAATTCTAGAAAAAAATCTATAATTTATTTTTGATTTGATCTAAAGATAATGGAATTGATATAAATTTATATAATTATATTGTCATTAAAAAATCTTGATAAAAATAGTTATATCCACCATTCATTTAACTAATTAATTTTAAAGTAAAAAAACATATAAATAATCATACATAACTCTCAAAGATTATTTAAGCCCATAGAGTTCTTTTATAAGTTTAAATAATTGTTATAGAAAATTAACATCTTCAAAACTTAGAGGTTGTTTAATGTAAACTTCCTATTGAACATAACCATTAAGGAAGTAACTACTTGATTCCATTTTAAATATATTAAAATTCTGTTGTTTTGTGAAGGATAATAAAATGTGAATAGTTACAAGCCTAGCTACCAAAGAAATAGTTTCCTCATAATCTATTTCATCTTCATAATAATAAACCTTAAAAATAGTCTTCCCTTATTTTGAACAATAGTTCCATTCTCATCACAGTTATTTTAAAAGATCTATTTGACAACTATAATTTAAATATTGGTTGATCAACCAATTTTAAAACCCTTTTACATTTCAAATGATTAATCTATTATTTTATAGTTATTACCCAACATTCATCACTCAAGGAATAAAATTATATTTAAATTTTGAATTGAGATATTAATGAAAGATTATCATATTCATTTACTAAATAACTTTAAGTTCTAACTGTATGATAAACATCTTTGATGATATTATTAGTGGGATGAATCCTCATGATCATCTATTTTATTAGTAAAAATAATTTTGTTTCATATCTATCAGTTGATTTACTTTTGTTAGTATGAAATTATAAATTCTTGTTTCTAATATATTTGATTCAACTTTAGGTATTAAAAAAAGGGGATTTTAAAAATAAAATCTATATTAATTTCATATGTTGGACACTTTTATTTCACAAATGGATCAGTATCATCAAAATTGAAATGTATTATTTCTTTAGTAGTATGTTTCAATATATTAAAAACAAAATATTACTAACTAGTGATTGATAACTAAGAAATATACCTTTATCATCTTTTAGATCAAATTTAAGTAAATTATATTTGTATTCAATATGAATAATTTTTATCTAAAAACATTAAAAGTAACCAAGATTTTGTTTCCTTCCATTCCACAATTCAAAAGGTGTCTTATTTAAAACCTGGTGAAATAAAACTCAATTTATAGTGTAATGGGAATTATTAATGTATTTAACTCAAAAATTCTTAGCTACATAGTATTTATACAACATTGATTAGAAAATTTATTTGAGTGTTATATTTCTCTTTTTTACTAACTTATTTTTCTATGGAGTTATTGGGGTCAAGAAACTGTGAATAATGACTTCCTCTCTATAAGAATATTCAAAATCAAAATTTATAAAATCTCTAAAATGATCCCTCTAAATAGTGAAAATATGAATATTTTTAATTTTTTGAGAAAAAGAAAAAAAACATTTTAAAAACATGTGTGATCACAATTAAAGACAATAAAAATAAACCCATGTATGTTAAGAAAAATAATAAACTAAGACACACATGTAGTTTTTTCCTTTGATAATCACAATTTGAGTAGTTCCAAAAGGTTATGTGTGCACTAAATATGAAGGAACAGAAGTTGTGACTTTATTAGTAGCTTTAAAGCTTGAATTTTTTTTCTTACCCTATTGGAAAGGGTTATTGAATCTATAAGAATTAAACTTATATTATTGAACTTCCTTCACTAGTCTTATACTTGAATGTTTTTTTATGGTCCTAACATTTTAGCATACTAACCTTTTATGCCAAATCAAATACTTATCCTTAACTTTAATAAGACAAGGAAAATTCTAGTAGGTAAATTCCTCTAGATTAATATTGTAAAAAATTATCATGTATATTAGAAGATAAAACAAGAACCCCATTCTAAACTTATGATGGAATATTTTTTATTCCCAAAGTTAAAAAAGCAACATGAATCACATAATTGACTAATGTTAATGATCTTGTGATTAAATCCTATAAAATAAATTACATTATAAATTAATGTCCCAAAAAAATTAAAATCACTTATACCTAAAAAATTTCCCAATGAATTTTCTTCAAAATTAACATGTCCACAATTTACTTTTTATATGTTTTCAATGTTAAACTTCACTATAGTCATGTTCTATAAACAACAAATATCCATGTACTAAGTATTTTAGTTGTTGGTACTCAGCCTTACTTCCTAAAATTAACATGCCTAAAAATTTAGTTCCCAATCACTACTGTAAAATCTAGTTATACACACAATTTTAGAAAAAACCATGGGAATAGGGATTGGATGGGAACCTATACCCATATTTTTGGAAAACCATGGGTATAGGTTGGAAATTACCACTTAACCCCATATTTTTGAAAATAACATGGGTATAGGTCAATCGAATACCAATGGTTTTTGAAAAACCATGGGTATAGGGTTTTTTTCAAATCTTATACCCCTAGTTTTTATAGAAATATGGGTATAGGGTTTTTCAAAAAATATATACCCATGGTTCTTATGAAAATCATGGGTAT
This sequence comes from Viscum album, assembly GCA_963277665.1. NCBI lineage: Eukaryota > Viridiplantae > Streptophyta > Magnoliopsida > Santalales > Viscaceae > Viscum > Viscum album. Next base: position 1,440,522,688 of record OY728151.1, on the reverse strand, counting down.
ATATTTCCCACCTTAAGGTGGGAAAAGTTCTGCGGGATAAAAAATAAATTCCATTACAACACCTATTGCCATGGTTTTCCACATATATCCATGTTTTAGATAAATATATATAAGTAAATATATATTTATATACCTATAAGATAAATTGGTGCAGTTGTTAAGAACATGAATTGTTTAAAGGTGGTCCATGGATCGAAACCTATGGGAGGAAATTATTTAAATCCTATAGTCACGGTTTCAAAACCATGGGTATAGGGTTATGACAAGGTGGCATACACCTCTACCTAGGGTTTGAAAACCATGGGTAAGGAATTTTCAAACTTTGGGAATATCTTAGAGTTATACTGATGGCTTAACATGCAACATTTTTGAAAACCATGTGTATGGATTATACCCACAGTTTTAGGGGCTATACACACAGTTTTAAATTGTGGGTATAGGTGGATTTTCCTATAGTGAATCCTTCTTGGATTAAAAAATGTTAGAAAATAAAGCTTTAGGAACTCATATCGTTACAACCCTATTACGTTGTAAAACTAAATTATATTTAGATATATAAGCCCTATTTATGAATTATTGAACCTTATTCAATGGAAATTTATTCTTCTAGTGACCTATACTTTGACACATAGTGAAAACCGGTTCAATCATTGAAATAAGATAGTTTGATAGAAAATGTGACTTACTAGAAGTAAAACCAATATTGGAAGATATACAAGAAGGTTTTTACTATCTTAAAATATTAACAAAATTTTCCCTACCAGAATTAACATTAGATAAAATACTCCTCATAAAAAACCTCATATTTTTGTTTCAAAAATAAGTTTTGATAATAATATGTTGAAATAGAAATATATATAACATAAAACCAAAAAATATATATAATTCTACAATCATCATAAGAAATATCTTTCATAGACTGATCATAGTCATTATTTAACCATTTATATCTCTTCACAAGGTTATTCACATATTTATCCATCTTGAAAATTGATAGATTTTCATATTTATCATCCAAAGAAAAAGGAAAGGAGGAATATAAATAAAAGTTTGTAATGAAATATGATGTTTCCTTTATGAAAAAGAAAATTTCATCCTAAAGATCCATAGCATAAAATCCATAAATTCTCTAGTTGTTGCCGCTATCATCTGATGATCTATCAGAATAAAAATAATCTTCACTTTCACTCTAGGTGACTATAGATTTCAACACTTTATTATCTTTCCTTTTCAAATTTATTATTTAATTTACATGATTCTTCTTTATATTTGGGGAATTAGGTCAAATGTGACTTGGATTCTTGCACTCGTAACATATATATTCTATAAAATCCTTCTTTTTATACTTTTCATTTATATAATTTTTATAATATTTCTAGAAGTCCTTATTTACAATAACCCTATCCATATGTCTAAAAATTTTAGAAAACTCAACTTTAATAATTTCTAAACAATTACTAACTGAAACTTTCATAGAACTATTCTTATTATTTTAAGTATTATGCTACTTAGAATCTTAGACAGTTACATGTATGGAAGTAAAAGAAACTACATTCTTCCTCTTATCTTTCTCAACATCTCTCTTAAGTGTGTTCTCATATTGTATAAGTTTTCTAGTAAAATCATCAAGAATATGCTTCATCAAATTCTTAGTGTAATTAATATAATTCTGGTTGGGTTCCCATTCTTTTGGTAGAATATCAACAATCTTCTCAACAATATATTCATATATTATTTCTTTCACTCTAAGTGATTGAATTTAGTTCATTTTAGTAATAAAACGTTTATTAATTTTAGATATAAACTCTCCCATTAATAATTCAAAGGCATTACTTTTAGTATGAAACATCTCTCTCTTAATTTCAAGAACTTTAGGAGCTCTGAAGTGACTAATCTCAAGTTTCATCCAAATACTATTATCAATATCACATGAAGAAATATGGTTCAGATATTCTTGGTTATAGAACTTATCAAGGATTTCTAGATCATAAAACTTGATTGATTCCATTTTATTATCTCTAGTAAAAGTCAAAATATCTTTCTCTAGAATTAAATAGATATTGTTCATCATCAGTTATTGTTCAAAAATAATATTAATGATAAATAGATTCATTAAATAAACATTATTTTCATGAATTAAATAAGTTGACACAAAAAAGATGATCGTAAGAATTATTTTTGGCCTAGAGAGAAATTTTAATCCCTTCCTATCACGAACCTAAATAGAACATGAAATTCCTTATTATGATTGATGGTTAATGGTGTGGATTACTTGGTTCATTCATTATATCTCCTAGGATATTAAGATCACCACTCAGATAATCATGGAGCACATGTGGATAAATATAGAGGAATCCTCACTTGGATTCTCTATAATAATGAAAATGTGACAATAGTGATAATGGAATTGATCAAGGAGATTATCATGGATGAAGTTAATCTATATATAAATTAATTATGAATTAAATTTCTATAAACCTATCTATTATATTTTACAGTGTGTTCATCAAGTTAATTGAATTCATCTATTGATATTGATGGAAGAAATGGGCATCTACTCGAAGCTTCCATTGTACCCCATAACATTCAATTATTATTATTACAATTGATTATGTACTCTTATATGTGTAAATAAGCAGTGTTTAAACTAGTGATTAATATCTCTAAATATTGATTATAAATAATATGGAGTTTTATTTTCCATAATATTGAATTTTGGGATGTGTTTCCTTTATATTGGTTATGTTGTATTTACCAAAAATTGTTTACATGTTGTATATATTATAATTTTTTATACTATGCATTGCATTGATCATGAAAAATTATTTGTATATGTTCATTTATTACATTGGCTTTATTGTTTTTTTTCTTAGAGTTATATTTAAAAGATGATTAAATATAATGTAATACCCTGATATTTTTATGAGATAGATTTTATAATTATTATTATTATTATTATTATTATTATTATTTTATTTTAAAAAAAATCATTGATTTCATGTGTTGTACGCTACACCAAGATAAGCTTGCGCTATACGCAACACCGGCTTAGATTGTGGTATACACAATACTATGTTTGGCTTGTGTTATACACAATTTCAAGTTATTTTAATAGAATTAATTTCACACAAGACTGATTTTAAGTGAGAAACTAAATATTATTATGTTACCTTATAACCTAGTCATTATAATGGTAGGTATGAACAATATTAACTTTCATCTAAAAAACTATTTAAATGAAAATAAGTGAGTTTATAATATAATAAAATCACTCTTGATGGATTTTATTAATGTAATATATATTTAATATATTAAATATAATTTTTAAAATTCATATTATATGTTTTATAGACATTATATAAGAACAAATTCAATTTTTTGGATAAAATATGTATTTTGAAAAAAAAATACAGTTTTGTCACCTTTTGATGGTGAGCCTATTTTAAATCTATTTTTTGAAACTTTTATATATTATATTTAACAATAATAAACTTCTTTAAAATCAGGATATAAAAAATTACTTTGTATAAATTTTTATTATTCTTTTTATAAGTTTTAAGTTTTGATAAATAGTAAAAATATACTAAACTTTAATTGAAAAAAAATCATCAAAATAATTTATATGGTTAAATTATATTATTGAATGGTTTTAAAGTATAAATATTATATATTTTTATCTTATAATATAATATACATCATTGGCCTTAATTTTACATTTAATTCAGATGTAAAAACATTTCAATATTTGGTAATGTCTTAACTTTTAAAACACATTCTCTCATCCCGAAAATGGGATTAATTTTAATTTAATTATTGTAACTTCGGTATTTGGAAATTTGAAAATTGGATTAAATATTTAGAATAAGTAGGTCCAAATTATGTAAATAGAATTCTTTTATTTTTGGGTATTATGAATAGTAACTTCAGTTTTTTTAATATAGTAAAAAGGTAAATCAGATAATTAAGGGTAATAATAATATTATAAAATTACCCTAACACTTGTATTAATATCATCATATGAGTATTTTTCTACCTAAATCATCCTTGGGTCAAAATGGTATCCATTGGAATCCACTTGTATGAGATTAGGACATTTAATTTATTTTATTTAAAGAAAAGTTAAATATGTCTCACTCAAATTTTAATAAATAAATAATTCTTAATATAAATTTTTACATAATATAAATAAATTATAAATTAACATTTTAAAGCTAATTTTTTTTATTTATCATGGTAGTTAATTTATAATTTTTAGGAAATATGTAATTGGATTAAAGGTTTATATATTGATGATGTAGAAATTATTTAATTAATGAAAAATCAATAAACTTATTTGTATTAAATTGATAAAAACCATTAAAAGATAAAAAAACATGATAAAATATTAGTTTTAGAGTATTTCTATACTATAATAATACAAGGTTCTATTTATTGGAAATTTGGAGCCTTATAGAAGAGATTATGACACTTATATTACTTTATTTAAAGTGATGTTAAATTTTCACATTCATGTTTTAATAAATATAACATTTTTAATATAGGATTTTCTAGAATGTATATTTGACTAAAAATATTCATCTAAAATATAGAAAATTTATCTTTATTATGGTATTTTATTTTTATTTTTCATTCCACAAATAAGTATATTAAATAACTATAAAGTATGGATGTAGTAATTATTTTATTAATGGAAATACAAAAGTAATGTTATTAAAAATATTAAAATAAATACAATTTGGGATAATTAATAAATAATAATAATTTTATAGCTGAAATTTACCCCTTAGGGATATAATAAAATATTTTTTTCTAGTATAACATCTTATCTTGATATTTTTAAAAATCAATAAATTGAATAGTTTCAAAATTATCATTATTGATTGTTTATCAAAATTATGTATTGTTAAATTATTTAAAAATAATAAAACACTTTTAAAAATATATAATAATTATTATATGGTATTAAATTTCCTAAATTATTCATTTATGTTCTAATTTACATAAAATACGTAAAAATTTTACTATTTTAACATTGAACAATTTGTTACCTTAGTTAAAATTAAAATAGAATAACTAAGGGTTAATTTAAATGATAAGGTTTAAAATGAAATAAAAATATGTCTAAAAATTATTGGTTTATGATATTAAAATATTATCTCATCTTATCTTATAAACTAAGAAATTTTGGATGTTTTTAGATTTTCTTTTATTTTATTATAAATTAATATTTTAGAGAATTCAAATGTGCCCTTTAAAACAATTATAAAAGGAAACATCCTCCCCCCACAACTCCACTTCATTTTTGAACCATAAATTTCTTCCATAAACTTCCCATTTCTACTATAAATATTCCTATTCACACTATAGATGCTCTGGTCTTCTCAAAAGACCAACACTGGTTCCTTTAATAGGATATCTAGAGGGAGGTCGTTGAAAAAGAGTTAATCTCTTCTATAAATTCTTTCAAATTATTTCTTCTTCTACTTCCTCTTCATGAGTTTTTTAGATCCTAAAGTAATAACTATAGTATCACTTATATTCTTATATGTTATTATGGTAATTTAAAAACTATATTACACCTTTTATCCATCCTATGAAAAATGAAATCTCCATGTGTTTGTACGTACGTCTTACTGTCTCCACAACATGGTGTAATCTATTTTCACCACTACTTTACTTGGATGGTTATAATGATGGAAATAATAACTATATATAATTATTATAAAATTATATTTATTCCTAAATATTATACACCATCCACTTCAATATCATCTAACAATTATGGGAATGATATTGTCACTTGTGCATACATACGACCTACTGTCTCCACAATGCGATGTGATTCATTCTACATGATATCTATTAAAACATGATTATATAAATGAATATAATGAATAAATATGATATATATTATATTAATATCATTTTATAATTATATAACTATGACTTAATAGGGATAAATAGGACTTATTCAACAAAACATGCATAAGAAAATGAAGCAGTTAATACCTGAATAACGAGTAATAATGACATATTGTTAACAAACCGATGATAATATGATCATATATGATTTCATTAAAATGTCTATGATTATGTAATAACTCAATAGAATTATTTATATCATTATAAAAGAGGTTTTGAAACATACAAAGGATATCAGACCTAAGGTAAGGGGTTATTTTGTCTCACTTTTATTTCTGTGGGCCATACACCTTATATACCACCTATTTCTTTTGTATGGTGTTTATGTTTCCCATGAATGTTTTTATGATTATTATTATGAAGGTTATGATATTTAAATAATTATATAATTTTATTTATTTTATGATTAATATGATTTTACTGATTATAAATTGGTAAGGGATAACTTTGTAATCTCATTATTATCCGAGATTGTTTATACGTAAGTATTTATTGGGGTATATTTATCATCAACATCCATGTTTTATAAAAATGATTTCATAAAATATTTTACAATTATACTTTGGATTTTTAAAGTCATTTTTACCCATTTTTGACTATTTACTACACACACTAGAAGGATTATTTCTTTCATTTTCAAAATGAGGTAATTTTTGAATTTCCAACAAAATTACAAGAAGAATGTTTTTTTAAATTATACGGCATGAATAGATTTTTACTCTTTCATAATGAATTATTTACATGAATCTTATTTTACATGTTTTTAAGGTTATTTTCAAAGAAATTATTTTCTTGTAAAATTTTTTGGTGTTTTAAGAAAAGAAAACTTTTTTAAAGAAGAAAGGATATTTTCTTCAAGAATTAAATTCAAGTGTTTTATAAAAATTATTTTCCATATAAAATGACAATATTTAGTTAGGATATATTTAAAGTATGATATACCTAATATTCCTACGGTTTGATTGTGTTTATGATGGAATGTTATTTATGAAATCCATTTGTTTTATATGGATTATGTTATGATGTAATGAGGTTTAAGAAATCCATTTTATTCCTTAGGTTATGCTATGATGTGTTATTTAGGTTTTTTTGGTACATATATGTATGATTTTATTATGATATGTGTGAGACCTATATCTCCCCACAATTTATTGGGTAAATATTTATATCTCATGAGATAGAAAAGGATGGAATGGTAAATTATCTTCGTTCAGTATTATAGGGTTGGAATGTTAAGTAAGCTGGGTTAATTAATACAGGGCTGGAATGATCAGTGAAATAAATTCAGTAATAGAATTTATCTACTATGATGGTCTTGGTAATGATCTAGGCTAATATGGAAATAATTTCCTATTCTTATGTGTTTTCCACAATTTCATGTTTTATGCCAATGCTATTTTCTCATGGCTCTTGTTTATTTATCATTTATGCCTTATGAACTACCAATATTTATTTCATGACTCAATATTTTGATATATGTTATATGTGGTATGGTATTCAAAAGTAATGTTCATGTTTTTACATTATTATGCTCGTGTTTTATTTTATATTTTCCTTGTTTACCCTTACTAAGCATTTGAGATCACCCTTTTTATTTTTTATTTTCCCCATGATATAAAGAAAGGTTTTAGGTAGGAAAACTAAAGGTGAAGATTTTTATGGGAGATGTTGAATATCTCTCCCCAAATTAGAAGAATTTGTTCTAAGTTTCCAAAGGCACTAAACTAATATGTTCTTTGGGAGTCTGTTTTTTATCATTTATTAATTATTCCTCAAAAGTAATGTAATTTACATGTACTTTAACCTTGGTTTGTTAGAGTTGGTATGATATTGAAGGTTTAGTTAACATTTTGAAAATATAATGAGAAAACATTAGGGAGATCCCTTTAGATAGTTCAAAGGTATGTATAGGGATGTACTAAGGATAAGTCAAATGATAGGTTACAGTCCTAGAATTTTGGTAACTATCATGGATAACATAGTATTAAGCCTAATATGGTATAGATTAAAAGTAATTTCCCTTTATTATGTGGTTTTTTAAGTATGATTGTTTTCACTCACACTTTTCTTTTTTTGTGTTTCGAAAATGGATGGAAACATGAGGATTCATGTTAATATGGAATATGATGGACAATGTAATGATATTACTCATGAGAAACTAACTGAAATAGGAGTTGGAAGGTGAAACATCGTTATTATTCCTAATCATAAATCTCATAATATGATCAATAATCTCTACTTTGGTGAGTTTCCCAACCCACCTAATAATATAATGATGGAGTTTCATGGTGATCAGAGAGAAAATAAAGTTCAATTTTCCTCATGTAAATCATGTGGGAAGAGGCATCAATGAGAATTTTTCAAAGGAAGTGAAAGGTGTTTTGGGTTTGGAAAAGAAGAACCCAAACCCAGTAATTGCAAAGGAAAAGGTTCAGTTGAAACAAAGGACAAGGATAATGGTATTTCTAAGACATAAAATAAGGCTAAATGTTCTAAATGTGGAATGTGTTGGAATTATTAAAATCTATTCCCTAGGGGAAAAACTCATTAAGAGAATTAGCATGGTCGTATGGGTAGTATTTATGTTTCATATGATGAAGAGACTACAAACAATATATGATATGAAAGAAGTGTTAAGGAATAAAATGATGAATCTTGTTCAATGGTTTAAGAAGATAGTGTAATGATTGCATGTTTATCAAGAATAATGTTGTATAAGTAATTTTATGGTATTATGGAATAGAGAAACCTATAATTACTATTGCACTATTTTTTCCTTAAGTATTTGAAAGTATGTGTTGAATGGTACTGGTAATCATGAAAATTGATTGGGGTAATAAGTTGAAAAATATATGATTAAGTTAAGGATAACCCTTAATATGATAATGATGATGAGATAATGATATTTTTTTATGAATAAGTAAATTAGAGGGTAATTATTTCCTTATAACTGATTAAGGATTTGATTAAAAGTAGTTTATCCTATCATGGATGAAGTTTACATCTTTTTGGAATTATAAATAAGGAAACATTCATGTTTTCAATAAGGATATATAGTAATTCATGTTATTACCATGACTCAAGAGAATGCATGATGAATCTGATCACAAGTTTGTTAAGTCGAGTTAGTGTACCTCTTTCTAATGTTTTGGATTTTTAGTTTTCGGAAGGATTGTAAGGTTATCCATTTATGGATATTATAAGTTAAACTTTAGATGAAGTTTGTTATATTAAAGTATTATCTCACTATAGGTGGACTTATTCATATTTTATAACTTCTTATAACATTGTTTTTGTGGTAAAGATAGATGGAATGACCTATCAATCTATTTATGGATCTCATGAGCAGCTAATGCTTAAAAAATGAAAAATTCAACTTCATTTCTTGGAATAAGATATGAAGTGGAAATTTATGAGATTTTACTTAATAAAATAAGTATTTATTCTCATAAAAAATTATTCAACTTTAAGGAAAATATCTTAAAACAAAAATTTTATCCTAGTACCTTAGTTTCTGATGAATCAAATGGCCTCTTAAATCATCAAAGATTTATGGATTTTTTATTGTTAATTTTATCTTAACCTTGTTCTCTATTACTCTCCATTAGAACTTGATGGTTAGATTTATCTTCCATATCTATGATTTCACATTCCACCAACATTATTCTATGTGTAAACCCAGTTATTAGTGACTTTTGGTAACCATTATGTTTCTTTCATTCCTTTTTAAAAATAAGTTTTAATATTCATTTTTCAGATGTGGGTTCTATGAAAGAACCTTTAAAATATTAATTCTTTAATAATCTAGATGAATTTCGAGGGAGAAATTCATTTTAAGGGGGTATAATATAACACCATAATATTGTTATGAGATATATTTTTATTATTATTATTATTATTATTTATGTTTTTTTTAAATTTCATTGATATTCTGTGTGTTACGGTACACCAAGATAAGTTTGCATTATACGCAACACCGACTTAGCTTGTGGTACACGCAACACTATGTCTGGCTTGTGTTATAAAAAATTTCAAGTTATTTTGATAAAATTAATTTCAATTAAGACTGATTTTAATTTAACAACTAAATATTATTATGTTACCTTATCACCTAGTCATTATAATGGTAGGTATGAACAGTAATAACTTTCTTCTGAAAAACTCTTTAAATGCAAATAAGTGAGTTTATAAAATAATAAAATCACTCTTGATGGATTTTAATAATGTAATATATATCTAATGTATTCAATATAATGATTAAAATTCATCTTATATGTTTTATATACATGATATAATAACAAATTCAATTTTCCAGATAAAAGAAGTATTTTTATAAAAAATGAAATTTTGTCACCTTTTGATGGCACACCTATTTTAAATATATTTTTTGAAACTTTTATATATTATATTTATAAAAAGTTCTTATTTATCATAGGTATATATAAATTTACTTTGGATGAATTTTTTATATTTTTTTGATAAGTTTTAAGTTTTGATGAATAGTAAAAATACACTAAATTTTAATGGAAAACAACTTTTTTCATAGAAATAATTTATATGGTTAAATTATATTATTTAGTTGTTTTAAAGTATAAATAGAATATATTTTTACCATTTAATATAATTTAGGTCATTCACATGAATTTTACGTTGAATTCAAATGTAAAAACATTTCAATCTTTTGTAATGTTTTAACTTTTAAAACTCGTTCTCTCATTCCAACAATGGGATTAATTTTAATTTATTACAAAAAATTATGTGTTTTTAATTTAAAAAATAAACTAAATATTTTTAATCATCAGGTCAAAATTATGTAAATGTAATTATTTTATTTTTTGGCATTATGAATAATAACTTCAGAAATTTTTATTAATATGGTAAAAAGGTAAATCGGGTAATTAAGGGTAGAAATAATATTATAAATTTTCACTAACACTTATCTTAATATCATTGGATAAGTTTTTTTACCTAGATAATACTTGGGTCAAAATGGTATCCATTGGAATCCACTTGGATGAGATTAGAACATTTAATTTATTCTATTTAAAAGAAAAGTTAAATATGTCTCGCTCAAATTTTAAAAACTAAATAATTCTTAATACAGGGTAATATAAAAGATAAATTATATTATAAAAAATAATTTCAAACATAAATTTTTTTTCTTTATCATGGTAATTTATTTGTAATTTTTAGGAAATAAATAATTTCCTTAAAGGTTTATATATTGATGATGCAGAAATTATTTAATTAATGAAAAATCAATAAACTAATTTTTATTAAAATGATAATAACCATTAAAAGACACAAAAAACATGACCAAATATTATTATTAGAGTATATATATACCATAATAATCCAAGGGTTGATTTATTGACCATTTTTAGACTTAGGGAAGAGATTATGACACTTATATTATTTTATTTAAAGTGATGTTAAACTTGTCACATTCAAGTTTCAATAAATATAACATTTTTAATACAGGATTTTCCAAAAGATATATTGAACTAAAAATATTCATCTAAAATATAGAATAATTATCTTCGTTATTTTATTTTATTTTTTATTTTTATTCAACAAATAATTATATTAAATAGTTATACAATACGGATGTAGTAATTATTTTATTAATGGAAATACCAAACTAATATTATTAAAAAAGATAATATAAATATAATTTGGGATAATTAATAAATCCAAATAATTTTATAGATGAAATTAACCCCTTATAGATATAATAAAATATTTTTTTCTTGGATAACATCTTATCTTGATATTTTAAAAATTAATTAATTGAATAGTTTCAAATTTGACATTGTTGATTGTTTATCAAAATTATGTATTATTAAATTATTTAAAAATAATAAAACATTTTTATAAATATATAATTATTATATGGTATAAAATACTCTAAATTATTAATTAATGTTCTAATTGACATCAACTAACTAAAAATTCTCTATTTTAATGTTGAACAAGTTGTTACCTTTGTTAAAATTAAAATAGAATAACTAAGGGTTAATTGAAACGATAAGGTTTAAAATGAAATCAAAACATGTCCAAAAAATTACTTTTTGATGATATTACAACCTTATATCATATAATATTTGAAATTGATATATTTTTTAGATTTTTGGATGTGTTTTTATTTTATTATAAATTAATGTTTTTGGATATTCCAAATGTTCCCCTTACATCAATTATAAAAGGGCGCATCCTCCCTCACAACTTCACTTAACATTGAGCCTTAAATTTATAACATACCTTAACCATTTCCCTTATATAATTCCCTGTTCACATTATAGAGGTTTTTATATTCTGAAAATATCAACTCTAGTACCTTTAATAGGATATCTAGAGGGATCTCACCGAAGAAGAGGTAATCTCCTCTATCGATTCTTTCAAATTATTTCTTCTTCTAATTCCTCTTCATGAGTTTTTTTCATCCTAAATTAATAACTCCAGTATCAATTATATGATTATATGTTATTATGGTAATGTAACAACCATATTTCACCTTCTATACATCCTACAAAAAATGAAATCACCATGCGTGCATACGTACAGCTTATCGTCTCCACATCGTGGCTTAATCTATTTTTCACCACCACCTTAATTGTATGGGTATAATGATGTAAATAATAACTATATATTAGTATTATAATATTATAATTATTCTTAAATATTATTTACTATCCACTTCATTATCATTCAACAATTATGGGAATGATATCATTGCTTGTGCGTACGAACAGCCCACCATCTCTATGATGCGATGTGATTCATTATACATAATATCCATTAAAACATGATTATATAATTGTATATAATGAATAAATATGATATATATTATGTTAATATAATTTTGTAATGATATAACTATGACCTAAGAGGGAGAACAAGAACTTATTTGACAAAACATTCATAAGAAAATGAAGCAGTTAATACCTAGATAATGAGTAATAATGAAATTTTATTAACAAACGAATGATAATAAGGTAATATATGATATCCTAAAAATTATTATGATTATAGAATAAGTCTATGACATTATTTAAATCATTTTACTTGATTTTTGTATGTGTACAAAGGATATCGGACCTAAGTTAAGGGATTATTTTATCTCACTTTTATTTCAGGGGGACATATTCCTTATACACCACCTATTTATTTTGTGTGGTGTTTATGTTTCCCATGAATTTTTTTATGATTATTATCATTAATTTTATGATATTTAAATATTCATATAATTTTATTAATTTTATGCAGCATACGATTCAACTGATTATAAATTGGTAAGGGATAATTTTGTAATCTCATTATTATCTGAGATTATTTATATGTAAGTATTTACTGGGGTATATTTATCATCTACATCCATGTTTAATAAAAATTACTTCATAAAATGTGTTAATATTATCATATGGAGGTTTTAATTCATTTTTACCCATTTTTTACTTCTTATTGCATGGTTTGGAAGGAATATTTCTTTCGTTTTCAAAACATGTTACCTTTTTACTTTCCGATAAAAGTATGAGAAGAATGTTTTTTTAACTTATATGGAATGAATAGTATTTTAATATTTGATAAATATTAAATTAAAATATTTCAAGGTTATTTTCAAAGAAATTATTTTCTTGTAAAATTGCATGGCGTTTTAAGAAAAGAAAACTTTTTTGAAGAATAAAGGATATTTTACTCATGAATTAAATTCAAGTGTTTTATCAAAATTATTTTCTATCTAAGATGAAATTATTTAATAAGAATGTGTTTCAAGTATACTATATCTATTATTACTATGGTTTTATTATATTTATGATGGAATTCTATTTATTAAATCCATTTTTTTATATGAATTATTTTATAATGGAATGATGTTTAAGAAACCCATTTTATTCCTTAGGTTATGCTATGATGAATGATTTATGTTTTTATGGAACACATATGTATGATTTAATTATGAGATTTGTGGGAACTATATATCCATCCAATTAATTGGGTAAATATTTATATCTCATGAGATAGACAGGTCTGGAATGGGAAATGATCTCGGTCCAGTATTATATGGATAGAACAGTAAGTAAACCCGGTTTAGTAATACAGGGCTAGAAAGAGGAGTGAACTTAGTTCAGTAATGGACTTTTTATACTATAATGGTCTTTTCAATGATCCTTATCTAATATGGAAATGATTTTCTATACCGATGTGTTTTCCACAATTTCATGTTTCATTCCAATGCTATTTTATCATGGCTCATGTTACTTTATGATTTATTCCTTATGAACTATCAAGATTTATTTTATGACTCAATATTTTGATATATGTTATATATGGTATGGTTTGAAAAAGTTGTATTCATGTTTTTGTGTTATTATGTTCATGTTTTATTTTATATTTTCCCTGTTTACCCTTACTGACCATCTAAGCTCACCCTTTTTATGTTTTATTTTCCCTATGATATAAAGAAATGTTTTAGGTGGGAAAAATAAAGGTGAAGATATTTATGGGTGATATTAAAGATCTCTCACCAAATTAGAAGAATGTGTTCCAAGTTTCCAAAGGCACTAAACTAATACAGTCTTTGGGCATCTGTTTTTATCATGTATTAAGTATTCCGCAAAAGTAATGTAATGTCCATCTATGTCAATATTGGGTCATTAGATATAACCCATGTTGTGAGGTTGATATTTTTTTCAATTAATAATATTTAATCTATTAGAGATGCTCTTGATGAGACACAATTGGTATCATTGTCAATCCATGTGGATTTATAATGGTATTGGATTATACCATGCCGTCTATCAATGGGTTTAAATAGATTCTTAGGATTAATAAGAACTTTTATTTACTAATTTTATAAGAAATAAATTGATAAATCAACATGATTTGTTCACTTATAGATGATCCCACTGTAACAAACCATCTCAGACCAACCTGACACATCACATGATATGGCCCACCATAAGTCCTTAAGAATACCTCATTATATTCAAGAGGTTGCTGACAAGTAGTGTGGGTCTAAAAGATGTTGTGAGGAGACTATACCCACTAGTCAGAGTTAAATATTAGTGGAAAATAACCAAACTCATACACAGGGATCAATATCAGAGTATTCATAATAAATAAATTGAATTAGATCATGCTATAATAAATGGAATGCAGTATAAAGACATACAGACTCAAAGTATGAAAAATATACAATAGTCTATTTCCCACTGGGCTAACCACATATAAAAAATAAACCAACTATAAATAAATACAACCAACTCTACTACCAATGTTGGGCCAATCTATATACCTAGTCTCTATGATGATTGAGTTGCACCATATAGATCTTGAGACTCTACACGAGAAACTCCTCCGGATCAAGAAACACTAGGCCTTGACCCCATCTATTCTGCATCATGTGCTCCAACCTGAAAGCAAACATCATGTATAAATGAACACAGAGGTGTATGTACAGGGGGTGAGAAATAAATAGAAGTAGGAAACCCACAAAAGTGGAACATTAATATACTTTTGAAAAAATTACATGCAAATGTGATATTCCCAACCGAGAAAAAAATTAATAGAATTTGGAATAGAAGAACAAACTGCAGAAGGGGGTAAAAAAACATAAGAAATAAGCCTACCAATGGGTTCTAGCCTAAAACTCATGGTAAATCTACCCCTTCTCTAGCCCCTATCAGAGGATTTACTGTATGTGGGTCACCCAGACACATAATAACTGGTGTTTCCACCATATCTAAATAGGATCTCCAAGATATCTAAATTTAATAGGCACAAATGAAAAAACCAAAGGAATAACCATAGGATACCACATGAACAAGTGAATCTATTAGGAACTAGGACTCCAATAGAGTGATTTTAACTGGTGATAGGAACATCTATATTGACACAAATATAGAACCTGTTAATCCTGAATGTCCTACATAATGAATCGAGAACCAGCTATGGACTAAAACAAAATGTCCCATGGGATCAATAAAAATGAGGGAGCACACAACATCCATGAACTTGGGATCAAAAATCATCCACATTGCACAAAATATACTCCATGAGTTCCTCAACACATCATGAGGTTGAATCCACACTAGTTAGATCTAACACTCAACTAGATTGGTGTTTCACTCATCTAGATCGTCTATTAGATCCCTAAGCTCTCCTAATCATAGTAAACCAACAGATGTGAGAACCAGATCATAACTCGTGGACAATTACCAATCCAAGATATCCCAAGGGTATCCTATTTAAACCATAGTCTGGAGAACAAACTTCCTCAAACGTCACATCCAATGTACAATTGAATGTGGGATGATCCTACCTCAAACCCACCATCTAAACAGTTGAACTTATGGCATCATTCCACTATCATGCAACAAGCACATAGCTATTCTATTCCCCTAAATCTCAGAATCCAAAAAAACATCCACCATAATCTCTCCATGACCCACCTCATGGTCAAACCAAACTCGGATCTCTCATGGTCCCTAGGACTACAACATAAAGTGACGTCCACCACAAGACTCCCCTGCTTCACCCAATCTCTCAATCCACACCCGCAGAAACAACCCCAGCTAGCCTAAAGGATATTGAATGAGTCGAACATCCTATGAGGTTTTCCTCTAGATCATCCAAAATCATTAGACATAACAAGTTATGAAATATCCTAAACAGCACTCAACAACCTCCAATTGATCCTCAATAAACAACACACCCAAAGGTGAATCCAAAATAATATTCATTCCAACAAGGGAATTTAAATTTTTCTCGTGACCACATAAAAATTTGGAGACCCTACACAATGGTTCCACAGCACAAGACCAGAAAAAAAACCAAAAAAAACATGCCATATGGGCATTCTCGACAACCAACTATAGTAACCAATGATAACTTGATCATAAATAATCCCACAAGGGCATAATCAAGAGTCCCTCAAACTCGCCTCATAATATCAACGACACTTGAACATAACCACAATACAAATGTGTCAACCTATCCTAAAGGGTTCAGTATATCTAATCCCTAAACCCAAGATCTAAACCTTAGCATCTCTGACCTCAAGAAACTGGTCCCATCATGCAAGGAAAAAACAAGATCTCCCCATATAAACTACTCAATCCCACCTTCCAAGATTCATAAGAAAGAACCTCTAACAACACTAGCTAGTATGCACAATCTAGGACAACTAATGATCTCACAACACTCACTCAGACCTCACTTCTCACAACCCAAACCCCATGATGAATCTAGAATTGTTGGAAAGGAATCCTCCTACTAAACTCTTACATTCCAAAACACCATCAAAATGATTTTTGAACACTGAAAGGATACCAAAATCAAAATCTACATAGAAAATTTCTCATAATGGACTACTAATAAGTCTAATTCTAACAACAGGGTGAAAACATGAAAAATAGGCCAAGGTAAGAAAAGGTACATGGCGTTCACATAGGGAACACGGTGTGTACATGCAGAGATCCTCCCTAGACATGTTCCTTGGGACAATCAGTGTGTAATTTCTCAAATTACATGGAATGTGGACCCTATACAAGGTGTGTATCTTATAATGGGTACCTTCCAATGCACCTCATCCCCACTCGGCGTGTAACATGCCCAATTTCATGTCTTGTCCCACTAGTACATGTCAAGTAACACAAAATGGTTACATGACCATTTACCTAGCCATGTTCCCCACCTAGGCATGTATTCCTACATAGTGTGCACCCCACATGGGTACTGGTTGTGTACCCTACCCAACCAAGTAATCCCACATGAGGTATCTAGTTGAGTACTCAGCCACACACCCAAATCCACTCCACAGCATGTACTCGCTAGTACATAGTGTGTAGTTCCAAAAACCTCATCTTCTCTAAATAGGAAGAACATGCAGCATGTGTTCACTGAACAACACATCGTGTACATGGGTTTTCCCAAACATAATCCCCTCAAAATATCCTAAAACCCTCTATTTCTCCCCAAAACTCCCTAATCAACCCACAAGGTGTCCCAAAGAACCCATTAAAGGATTTAAAAAATAAAAACACTTAAACTATGGATATTTTTGGAAAAAACATAAAACATGCATACCACTAGGTTTAAACTGCTGAAGCATCATATCGAATCTATTCCATGCGCCTATTGATTCTTGATCTACCTCCAAAAAATATACCAGGTAGTGCCTCCTCCTTTCCTCTCCCTCTTCTCTCCTATATAACCCTTGATTTCAAGTAAGTAACCATTTATTTATTCTTTTTAATTATGTAAAGTATATGGGTTAAGATTGTGAAGGTTTGGGAACCTTTTAAATTGTTTTTTGTATTTTATAAGATTTCATGGTTGTTTCATGGTTTGGTAAAACTATGCAACACCTATAGGAAACAATGAATAGTGGAATATATGCTAAACAGAAGGCACACGATTGGTTCATGGTTTATCAAAACCATGAGAATTCCTAATAAAAACTGATCTTTTTGAGATAGTGGGATTTTGGAATAATAAGAGCATGGTTTAGAAACTGTCCGATCCAACCATGAAAGTTTCATCCTTGAGATAGTGGCTGGTGCACAGTTATCACACAGTTTTCCTAATCAAGCAACTAAATTATGTGTGGTTAAAAAACTAGATCCTAAAAAAGTGGACATAGGTTGTCTTTCTGTTTTAATGCCTTTTTTCCTAAAAATGGCCCTAACTTGGGATTTTTCCCTCTCAAAGGTTGTAGAACCTCTCCCCATCAATTGGGAAGTGATACAAAGGTGTTCCTTTATGTGTTGAATCTTGATTCTTGTAGTAATTTATCATTCTTGATGGTTTTTTGTGGTTTTCTTTAGATCTAATTCTACCAATCTCTTATTTTCTTAGATCTACACTCTTTGTGGGTATATCTAGGGTTTTGGATTACAAATTTGTTTATATTTGTTCTTGTTCATGATAAGGGAAGATATCTATGTCTGGTTTTTGGAGATTCAACCTAGTTTTGTTGGAATTTTTCAGGGTGTTTATCATTTTCACCAATTTCTTGAGGTAGGTGGCTTAGCTCTCGAGTCCTATATTTATAGATTGAAGGATTAGTTTGAAATTGATTAAATTGATTGAATTGGTTAAAATTTATTGTGAAATTTGTGTTTATATCATGGTACAAACCTTATTTAATGATGGTTTGGGTATTTGTGTGAAATTGTGGAATTGTTATGCAAAGTACTTTGATAAAGGATTTTAAATTGTTGATTTTAAAATAGTTTTTTGGTTTGATTTATGGAAAAATAGTTTTCAATAAAAAGGTTTTTTAATTGAATTGGGTTTCATTGAAATTGATTTGGTATTGAAATTTTTATTGGTTTGATGATATTAGCTTGTATTTTGGGCATACTTGGTGGGGTGCGTTCATATTGCATTATGAGGCTTTGTTGAAATATAGCCTTGTGCTAGATGCCAAAGGTGTAATGGGAAATGGGATTTAATTAACTTATGATGACTTGGTAGATCAATGAGAAACCACTCATGAGTATGTAACTGTCATAATGAATCATGCATGTGTAGATGTGTGGATATATGGATTGGAATAGAGTATGATAAAGGTGAAATTTATGAAATGGTTTTGGAACATTTTTTGGTATCTTTCTTTGTAACTTGTTATTGTTTTGAGAAAACTATTTTACTATGGAACATATTTATATTTTGATATAGAATATTTTTTAAATTGTTTCATATAAACTATTTTATATAAATGTGCTAACATGTTCTTTCATAGTGGTGTGAGTAGGGAAGTCATTGGGTAAAATCTACTTAATTTCATTACTCACCCGTTCTTTGGAACTTTAGTGATTTTGTAGATGTTATTTATTAAGACATGGTAAAAGGTAAATTATCACACATCTTTAGCATTACTTCGTGATACTTGAATTTTTTTTGGAGTTGGTTCGTGGATCATGTTTGGAGCTTGGAGTAATCATTGGCATCTTTGAGTTTTGTATTCTTCTACTGTACTTTGATATTATATAATTCCATTTTGGTAGTTGGTTTATCTTGATTTTGATATAAATTAAATGATGAGTCATCCTTAATTTATATCATGCATCATATAGTGGTTGTTTGGTTATGGAATGTTTGGTTGGTTGTTTTATTTTAAAAGATAAATCATCACCCACATGTATTGAATCCCTCTGGCATATATTACCAGCCTTTAGCATCTTGGGGATGTCTCTTAAGGAAAAGTAAAATTCCACCACCTTCATAAGATAATAAGGATGGGTGGGATATTACAAGTGGTATTTTTCTTGGTTGGTATTTGACTTGGTATTAGTTTTTGGTCTTGGAGTTAAATTCATTATAGTCTATTCCTTGATTTGGGATTATAGAAAGGATTAGGATTTTTGGGACATGAAATGTAGAGCATAAAAAGATATAGCAACCTTTTTATGTTGAACTTCAAGTTACCAAGGATTTGGGTACATAAGTGTCTTGGATACAATTATAGGATTTGGAATCTCATTTTCATGGGTTTATCCAATGAGACGAGCATGACATGCATTAGAATAATGAATTCCCTCTAGAAGTACATTCTTTATTTTGAGTAATGATTTATGATTTGGTAAAAAAGTGATAATTTTTTAAAATTTTAAAGCTTTTTTTCAAATTAAAGATTTCGAAAAAGGGCACGGTGGCGGTATTTTGAAAATGGTTAGATTTTAAAAAGAAAGTGGTTATTTTTCAAAAATGTTTGATTTTTGAAATCATTGTTGTGATAGTGTGATGTGGTATAATTTTAAAGTTGATAAGACATAAGTTAATAGATAGTGAGACTTTTGGATTTTGTTTTTTGTTTAGAAAATGTAACCTGGTAGGAATCCTAGAAACCAACCAAGGAATCTGCTAAGAATGTGTTTTCACTTAGGCCACAGGTAACCCAACAGCTGGTTCAGAGTATAGTATACAATTTTCAAGCCGTCAATAGTAGGAATAGGATGGATGAGTCAAGGAAAGTAGATCATTCCATCCAATTCCAAAAATAGAATCCACCCACCATTCAGGGTGATTATTAACCAGAAAAGGAAAGGGTGTTGCTGAAAAGGATGAATCATATCATCAATTTCATTGCACACTATAAGAGCTAAAAGTAAAGTTTGTAATATAAATTTTGGAAGATCCTTCATGCTAGTGGTGGGATTTAGCAGTTTGGGTTAAATCACACCAAGGCCTGGCGTGGGAGTATTTTTATAAATTATTCTACAAACAATTCTATCCTCATGCATTCATAATTAAAAGAATGATGTACTTATTCATCTTGAAAAAGAAAAATCTTTCTGTCATATAGTATGTAGCTAAATTCCTGAATTTAGTGTGCTTTTCACCTGAGGTTTCTTCCAATGAATCCTTAAATGCATGCATCTTTGAATTGGGGTTGAGGTTGGAGATTTTCTTGAAGATTACGGTGCTCTGTATTATAGATTATACAGAGACGTTAAATAGAGAAACGTCAGTTGAAAGGGATATATTAGGAGTTATGGGAGTGGGAATTATGTTGATACCCATGGTAAATGGTGGGAACTCAAATGCTGGGAGAAATAAAAATCAGGACAGCTATTTCCAAGGTGGTAGCATGATTAAAAATTATAAGGATGGATTAGTGAACCTTCTTCTAAGAGCCACGACTAAAGTATGAAGTTTCCAATGTGGTTCATTTGACCACATGAAATGAGAGTATACGATTCCACTGAGATCATGTTGCAATTTTAACAAGATGGGGCATCTTCAGCATTATTATCGTAGTCCTCTAAGGATGGGTGGTTAGGACACTTCTCAGGCATCTCAGGCATTGTATGCTTCGACAGGGTGAGGGTATCAGAATACCTCTTATCATCATAATAGAGCTATCCATGGTGATTCTAAGAATACCATGACTCTTCAGGTAGTCCAATATCAATAGTGAAATAAGGAGAAAAGTGAAGCGATGAAGCAATTATATGGAGTTGAACAGGTTATTATAGATGATCGGCTTGGACCATCTATGCTTAACGGTACAATTATTTTTAATTCTACACTTATTTAAGTGTTTTAGGATACTGGTGCATCCCACTCCTTTATTTATCCTCATATTGTTGATTTTCTATGATTAAAAGTTGAGATGATGTATTTTTTGATAAAACTTTAAACTTCTCTTGGTCAAGGAGAGTGTTGATCATTTGTGTGTAGAGCATGTTATATAACTGCTAATAGAGCTTAGATGAAATTGGATTTATCTATACTTTAGATGGATGGTTTTAATATAATCTTGGGTATGGATTGGTTGAAAACATTCAACGATCACATCAACTGTTATACCAAAAAGGTCAGTTTTACAACTGAAGATGATGTCGAGAATCTTTTTGAGGAGACCAAAATGTAATGGTAGGTGCAACTAGGTTTTTGGAACTAGAAGTTTGAATGATCTCATACTAGTTAGAAGCATTTTCGTTGGCATCAATGGAGGAGATCGAGAAGAATAGTTTTTCAGAAGTGGTGGATCAGTTTCTATATGTGTTTCCCAAAACTTTCTTAGGGTTACTACCCATGAGATAAGTAGATTTTATTATTGATATCCTTCTAGGGGATAGTCTTATTTCCCTTCTATCTTATCAAATGGAACCAATAAAATTAAGGGATCTGAAATTGTAGTTAGAATATCTAGAAAGAAAATATTTCATTTGGACTAGCGTGTCTCCATGGGTAGCACCGGTCTTTTTTGTGAAAAAGGTGGATGGAACTCTAAGGCTGTGTGTGGATTATCATAAGCTTAAGCAAGTTATGATAAAGAATCGGTATCCACTTCCATGCACTGATGATCTATTCAATCAATTAATAGGAGATCAATGGTTCTCTAATATTGAATGTTAATAAGGATATCACCAATTTTAGGTTTTAAAGGAGGATATTCCAAAGATAGTGTTTAGAAGCATATATGGCCATTATGAATATGTGGTAATTCCTTTTGGTCTAACAAATGCACCAGAAGTCTTTATGGATTTGATGAATTGGATACTTCAAAGATATCTACATTCTTTTGTGGTGGTGTTTTTGGATGACATATTGGTGTATTCAAGGACAAGGACTGAGCATGAACAATACTTGGTGACAGTGTTGGTAATATTAAGGGATAATTGTTTGTATGCTAAATTATCAAAGTGAGTTTTTTGGATATAATAGGTACACTTCCTTTGACATTTAATTTTGAAAGAGTTTTTTCTATGGATTCAAAAAATATAGAATTTATAATCTCATGGAAACCTCTAAATAATTTCTTCGAGATACTGAGTTTCCTTGGTTTATCTGGTTATTACTGATAATTTTTTCATGAATTCTCATGACTATATTCACCTATGAAATATTTTAAAAACAAGGATTTTCCATTCCAATGTGATGAGGTATTCTAGATTTCATTTTAAGAGCATAAAATTCACCTAACATTAGCACCAATCTAGATTTTTCTAGAATCAAGACAAGGGTATGTGGTGTATTTTGATGCTTCAAGATCTGGGTTGAGATGTGTTATTATGTAGGGAGATCACGTTGTTGCTTATGGATCAAGTAAATTACAATTAAATGTTAAAAACTACCCAACACAAGATTTATAGTTAGTTATTGTAGTCCATTCTTTGAGAATTTAGCATCATTATCTCTTCAGTAATAAATTTATATTGTTTATGAATCATAAGAGCTTGAAACATATTTTCTCACAGTGGGATTTGAACCTAACACAAATAATATGGATGGATTATATTCAAATGTTTGACTTTTACTTGATGTATAAACCAAGAAAATGTAATGCGGTGGAAGATGTATTAAGATTAATGTATTATACTCAATTGTAAAAAGATGGTTCATATTAGTGGATTTTGATGTTAGTGATAGTAGACATGAACTTGGAATGTGAAGAAAGAGGATATGTTCTAGTTTTCTTCCCAATTTCTTTGGTTCTTGATTTGGTGAAGATGGTTAAAGAGACATAGAAATCTGATGCATAATTTATGGTGATGTGGTCAAAACACAATAGTGGTGAGACTGTTGAGGGCTAGATGCTAGATGAGAGTTCAGTTTTGTGGTTCAAAAATATGATGGTCGTACCTATGGCTTGTTAGGAAAAACTTATTCATGATTAACGTCATTCAAGATGGGAAATTCATCATGGAATACAGAATATTAATAAAAATTTGAAATCAAAGTTTGGGTTGGTTGGTATGAAAAGGAAGGTGGCTGAGTTCATTTCGAGATGCTTAACTTGTCAGTAGGTTAAGGCAGAACATTAGTGACCAGTAGGTATGTTTCAATATTTACCTATACTTGTGTGGAAATGGGAGTATATAGCCATGGATTTTATAACAGGTCTACCAAGAATGGATTATAAGAATGATGTCATATGGGTGATAGTGGATCGGCTCACAAAGTCGGATCATTTTATCACTATTCTTGAATGTCATACATTGGAGTACTTGTCAAAAATATATATTCAATAAGTGGTAAAGAGGAATGGAATAACAATTTCTATTATGTTAAATAGATATCCAAGGTATACATGTTATTTTTATAAATCCTTACCAAAATACCTTGGAACTCAGTTGACTATGAGTACGACATATAATCCTTAAATAGATGGACAATCTAAACGGATGATACAGATGTTGGAAGACATGATGCAGTCTTGTGTAATGGATTTTGGTGGATCATGGAAAGAGCATGTACCATTAGTGGAGTTATCATATAACATAAATTATCAGGACTTGATAAAAATTGATCCTTTTAATTCATTGTATGGGTTTCCATGTCATTCTCTACTTTTTTGGGTGGAAATAGGTGATAATTCATCAGTTGGTCCGTTCTTTGTTCAGGAAACAACAGAAAAGATTTATTTGATCGAAAAGATGTTGTAGATAGCCTAGAGTCATCATAAATCCTATTTTGGTCATCATTGATAGTCATTTTTGTTAATGGTGAGTTATCATGTGTTCTTTATGATCTCTCCAGGTCTTGGACATCGATGTTTTGGGAAGTAGGAGAAAATGTCTCCTAGATACATAGCCCCTTTTGAGATACTAGAATGAGTTGGTGAGGTGTAATATCAGTTCAAATTGCCCCCATGGTTTAGTGGCGTGAATAATTTATTTCATGTATCTTAGTTGAAAAGATATCAACCTAATCTTGACCATTTTATTCTATGGGATCATGTTGAACTAGAGCCAGAAGCTTTGTTGGTACATATCCTGGTGTGGATTGTGGAAAGGCAAGAGAAATTATTGCATGGAAAATCATGGTTATAGTGCTAGTTTTGTGGCAACATGGTCATGTTTAGGAAGATACTTGTTAACACAAGAAATAAATTAAATATAAATAACTATAAATCATTCATGGAAATGATGGTTTTCTTATTTCTGGGGACGTAAAGACCAATGGTGGGGAGAATGTAGAACCCCCAATTTCAAGTAAGTAACACTTTATTTATTCTTTTTAAGTATGAAAAGTATATGGGTTAAGTTTTCTAAGGTTTTTGAACCTTTTTTGTGTTTTTTGGTGTTTTATAATAGTGTATAGTTGGTGCAGATTTCGGGAAAACTATGCAACACTTATAAGAAATTGTTCATAGTGAGACAGATGCTAAAGGGAAGGTGAATGGGTAGCTCACAATTTATCTAAACCATGTGAAAGCCTAAGAGAAACTGAGGTTTTTTAGATAGTGGGATTTTTCATGGTTGGAATGTGGTTTTGAAACCATGTGAGACAACCATGAAAGGTTCATCCTTGAGATAGTGTCTAGTGCATGGTTTTCTTAACCGTGCGACTAAACCATGTGTGGCTAAAAAATAGATCCTATAAAAGTGGATTTAGGTCAACTTTGTGTTTTAAAGCCTCTTTTTTACTAAAAACATCCCTAACTTGGTATTTGTTTCCTCTAAAAGGATGGATAACCCCTCCCCATAGATTTGGAACCAATTCAAAGGTGTTCTTTGGTGCTTTTAAGCTTGATTATCTCGTTAAGTCATTGTTCTTGGTGGTTTTGGTGGTTTTACTTAGATCTACTTCTCCCTATATCTCTCTCTCTCTATCATTTTCTTAGATATATTTTTATTGTGTGTAGATCTAGTTTTTTTATTCCAAATAAGTTTAGATTTGGTCTTTTTGATGATAGGGGAATAGATCTAAGGCATGTTTTTGGAGATTCAACCTTGATTTCTTGGGATTTTTCATGTCGTTTATCATTTTAGTCAATTTATCAAGGTATGTGGCTTCAATATTTACTCCTATATTTAGATCTTGAAGGATCAGTTTCAAATTGATTAAATTGACTTAAATTTATTATGAAATTAGTGTGAAAATAATTTTATAAACCTTCTTTAGTGATGGTTTTGGGATTTTTGTGAAATTGTGGAATTGTTGTGAAAAGTTATTTGATAAAAGATTTTAAAATGTTGATTTTAAAATAGTTAGTTGGTTTAATTTATGGAAAATTTGTTTTAAATAAAAAAAGGATGTTTTATTGAAATATTTTTTGAATTGAAATTGATTTGGTAATGAAATGGTTTTTGTCATGATGATATTGGCTTTGGTTTTGGGAATACATGGTGGGTTGTGTTCATATTTCATTATGAGGCTTGCTTGAAATATGAACATGTGCTCGATGCCAAAGGTGTAATGTCACATGGGATTTAATTACCTTTTGAATACTTGGTAGACCGATGAGAAAATGCACATGAGTATGGAATTTTCATAATGAAGCATGCATGTGTATATGAGTGGATATGTGTATTGGAATGGGGCATTCCAAAGGTGGAATTTATGAAATGGTTTTGGAACATTATTTGGTTTCATTCCTTGGAATTTGTCATTATTTTGAGAAAACAATTTTAATATTACACATGTTTATATTTGGATATTAAATGTTTTGGAAATTGTTTTATATAAACTATTTTATATAATTGTTCTAACATGTTCTATCCTAGTGGAATGAGTAGGGAAATCATTGGGAAAAATCTATTGAGTTTCATAACTCACCCAAGATTTGTCACTTTGGAGCTTTTGCAGATGTTATTTATTGAGATATGGGAAAAGGTAAAGTATCAAACATATTTACTAGTACTTTGGGATAATCGGGTTTTTTGTGGAGTTGGAACATAGATCATGTTTGGAGCTTGGAGTTTTCATTGGATTCATTCAGTTTTTTAGTATTCGGTTGTGTACTTGGATATCAAAGTCATCCGTTATGGTACTTGGTTTAGCTTGATTTTGATATAATTTTGAGTTGTACTTTATTTATATAATTCATAATGTAGTGGGTGTTTTTTATGGCATGTTTTGTTGGTTTTTTTATTTTTAAAGGTAAAATCATCCCCCACATGTATTGAATCCCTCCAGCATTTATTTACAACCTTTGGCCTCTTGGGGATGTAACTTAAGACTACGTAAAATTCCACTGCCTTCTCAAGAAAATGAGGAGGGGAGAGAAGTTACATATTCCTCTCCCTCTCTCATCCAAAGACCCTAAAGGGGGAGTCCCTTAGGCATATGCTGAAATCCAAGGGAAAATAGAGAAAAAAATAAAAAATAAAAATAAAACGAAAATAAAAAGAAAATGGGGCCTAGGCCTGGCCCCATCTCCTGATGCATGGTTATGCTTCACTTAGGAAAAAACCCATTCTAGAATCAAACTTGGAGATGGAATCTCAATCTAACACTCTGTTTAAAAGATACAACCAAACAAACATGTGTGAATAAATTAATATTTAATTAATTAAATATTCCATAAAAATTTGAATGGCATGAATTTCCACAAAACTATTGTCCTAGAGTAACACCCTATTATAGGACCAAAGGAGTGATTATAATAATTATCCAAGAGCATATTACATGTTAAATTACCATTTTTCTACTAAAAACTCTCAAAAACAAAAAATCTTCAAATACCCTCTGATTTTCACAACTCATGATGACGTGGGTCATCAAAAACTACCCACCAAGAATTCTTATCACCCCCAATATGCCTCAGTAGATAGCCATCAAGCATTATTTCACCCAAGAACTGACACTACTGACACTTTCTTCACTATCCAATTACCAATCCCACAATATCCCCAACTCTCTCCCACCATGAGAGATGTCCGTCCATGAAATATCTAATGCTTCCCACCATTGAAGTTTAATTATCATTACCCCTCTTCCAAACAAAAAACCACATGGGACATGCTATATCGATCACTTAATGCAATGGATAGATGTTTCCAAACTAATCACACTAGATCACCAACATGAAACCCTATAACAAACATGCTTAAAACCCACTTAAATGAGGATCACGGCCTCCAAAAGCCTATGGTTAACTCCCCAACATAAGGATTTCCTTAAACTTCTCTTAAAATCACAATAGGACTCGCTCACATGGGAAAAGTCCTAACAAAATTTGGATAACATGCTTAAAACCACTAACCACCCTCCACATGGGCATTAATTAAAATCCACATGCATCCAACCATTATCTCACTATACTACCCAAGGTGAAACTAAAGTGAGAGGGGTTAGGGGTCAAACCAAACCTTCCCTGTCAAGAAATCTAGGAGACATGGAGTAATCCCAGCACTCCATTTCTCAAATAATAGGAATCCTCATTCCTAACCACATAATAGTTATATAATTCCTCAACATCCCCACCAAGTAAAAACTGCCAGGCCCACCCATGTCATCGGTGATAGAAGGCACACGAGCCCCACTATATGACCCAATAGAAAACACGTGGAAATAAAAAATCCCTATAAAGGAATAAAAACTTTGGAATTCATGGTAACCACTAGCATAGGGAAAATTAAGCATGATCCAAAGATCCATCAGGAATAATTTTCCTCATCAAGCCACCAACAGGGCACTCATATCCCAATTCTAACCCACATGATTCTCCATGAATCCCTTATTGAAGGGACTATATCTCCACCACTGGAGAACCTCTCGCCACATGATCCACAAGACCTATCCTTAGAAAAAATATAAAACTCCATAGAAAAGAATATTTCATGTGAATTCTACATGCCTAAAATGATGCATGAACAATGTCCTCTTGACCATAAACCAAGAAAAAAATCTAGAATAAACCATAAATCTACAAATATAAGTTCATCACACTATGTTAAATCACACAACCATAAAAAAAATACCAAGAATATAAATCACATTCCCAAGAAACTTTTAATTTCTATCAGAAAAGTTTTTCATGACATGCCAATCTAATATACATTATAAATTTTGACACATTCCTAGATATCATGTGTATCAACTCCCCAAAAACTTAGACCACACAATTAGTCCTCCCGTTGTTGATAGGTTTCCTACTAGGGTTTCTGGGTTTCGATGGTGCGTCCTTGCGCCAGTGGGGGGGGGGGCGTCGTCCCTGGCGTGAGAGATATGGAATCGCGACGGATCTACACGTGGATGTGAGCCTTTTTTTTGGCGTTCTTCAGGATTGCCTGTTTTCATCGATGATCTACGGTGTTTAGCGATTTTTGTTTTGAGATTTTGGTTCCTTGACTTTGACTTCAATCTGGGGGCTGGGAGCTGGGATATGCGTCGTCTCAGTCCAACGATTTGGGCTCAGGGGTTCCAGATCTGCGGTTCTCGGTGTTGAACTGGCTTATGAATTTTCGGTTTTGATGATTTTAGATCTGCAGTTCTCAATGTCGATCTGGTTTGTGTGTTTTTTAGTTTTGACGAATTTTGGGTGCTGGGTTTTAAGCTCTTTGTTTTTCAGTTTTGGGTGTGGTTCGCGGTGATCAACTTGGGCATCGTGATGGGGGTGGCTCGTGAAGTTACTGGTTCGCGATTCTATTTATTCACAAAGGAGAGGTCACATAGACCTGGTCCATGAAGTACGTTCTTGGTTCTCAAAGGAAGTTTCTGGGTCGCGAAGGAAGTTTCTGGGTCGCAAAGGAGGTTGCTGGTTCACGAAGGACGTTGTTGGGTCACGAAGGAGGTTGCTGGTTCGCGAAGGAAGTTTCTGGTGCAGGGTGTATCCATGAAGCTTGACCTCACGCAGGGTATGAGCGCGATGGAAGGGCCGCGCAGTGTGAACG
Source organism: Viscum album (assembly GCA_963277665.1). Lineage (NCBI taxonomy): Eukaryota > Viridiplantae > Streptophyta > Magnoliopsida > Santalales > Viscaceae > Viscum > Viscum album. The sequence continues at coordinate 1,440,492,692 of OY728151.1, read as the reverse complement.
AGAAGGAAGGGCAGCACAGGGTGTGATCGCGAAGGAAGATACGTGCAGGGGGAGTGGAGGCTGCGATGCACGGCAGCTGCGGGTGTAGTTCACGGACGGGTGTGGGCCGCGGGTAAACCTGTTTCCTGTGGCGTCCATTTTCCTAGTTTTTGGCGGGTTTGATCCACGGTGGTAGGGGGATTTGAAGGCTTTTGAGGAGTTTCAGGCAGGAGCACGGTGTGTGTCAAGTTGGTTCATGACTTGGAATTGGTTTGTTGAAGGTGTTGGTTTGTGATCTAAAGGTTATTCTTGTTCTGACGTGGGTATGCGAAGGCACTTGTGCGTGAAGGTTCAGGGGTGCAGCAGCTCAAAGCGCAATGTCTCTTGAGGGGAGTCTAGGGATAAGTGTGACTATGCAGCCCAGGGACGAAGGGGTTTTTGGTGACGAGGGAAGCTCTAATTTTCAATTAAATAGAGCCAGACCTAATGAATTGCTGGCAGAACCTCTCCTTAACCGATAAAGAAAAATCGGTAATTTCTACATGGAAGAGTGAAGATGTGTTTCTTTTGTAGTGATTGTCTTTGCTTATTATTGGAAAATTTCTAGCAAAAAGGTCGTTCAATCAGGGAGTGCTGAAAAATACTCTAAAAAATATCTGTCAATTGGAGGATGGAGTTGCTATAAGAGAAGTGGAATCGGGACTCCTAGTCTTTGAATTCTTTAATGAAGGAGATAAATTAAAAGTCCTCAAAGGTCGACCATGGTCCTTTGACAACCAAATCATTCTCATGGAGGACCTTAAAGGCGAAAAAAATTCAGTCAGTTAATCTATCGTGCTCACCTTTCTGGATCCGAATTAGAGGAATCCCCTTTCATGGTAGAACATAACGTGTTATGCATGAAATTGGAGGACGTATCGGTTCATTTCAGGAATGGGATCGGTCTTATCCAATTCACTGGGGACCTTTTTTGCAAATCAGAGCTTTGATGGATGTTGCACAGCCTCTTATGAAGGGCATGTTTTTGACAATTGAGGACTCTGAAGTCTGGATTTCTTTTGAGTTTGAAAAGCTCCCTATTTTCTATTTCTTTTTTGGGTGCCTTGACCACTTAGAAAAGTAATGTGAGGTGAAAAATGAGGATGGACAGGGCAATGTTATTTTGAAATACAGTCCCTGGCTCTGTGCAAAAACCTCTGGGACGACTTTTATTTCTGAAGCTGAAAAACAACAGGACCGCGACAAACTAGCGAAGGCTCTTAATACACGGGTTGAACCAACTCATACTAATATAATCATACTTGGGCCACCAAACATTGCTACTGAAAGTCATGTGAACCAAAGGGCGGAAGGAAGGAATCTGGTATGGTCGCGGATCTCGGTCGAGCTAAGGGAACAACACATGAGTCAAGGGCAGTGGTCGACTCCCCCCCCCCCCAAGCCAGAGCAAAACTATTTTGAAGGCCTTTTCCCCCCATCTGCTAGGATGCAGCCAAACTGTAAGGAACCACTAGACCCAGGCTCAGGGGTACAATAACTATGTAACTACCCACCAGATCCGGTGTCCAGTTCAGATGATGTTACTCCCAATGCTTCCCTCAGACAATTGATGACATGACAGGGATCACAATGACAGGTACTATAAAACATCGGACGTGGAAAAGAATACTTAGTGGGGATAGGGGTGTGGACCCCTCTAGTTCACAGCACAAGGACCATAAACGACACTTGGAGTCTCCTCATATGATTGGGATCCCACCAAAGAGGTGGAAAGGGGAAGATGAGGGTTGGGGAGTTGAAGTTTCAGAGGCGGCGGCGGGTGTGTCCCAGCCCCTCCTAGGGCAATGAAAATCTTATTCTGGAACTGTCAGGGGCTTGGAAATCCCAGAACGGTTCAAGTTCTCCATCACTGGTGTTCCAAATTTCACCCTGACATAGTTTTTGTATCTGAAACTATGTTGGATTGTAAGGATACGGGCCTTATGGGTCGTAATATTGGGTTCAAAAACATCTTTCCCATTGGAAAACAGGGACACTCAGGTGGACTTTGCCTCTTGTGGAAGGAGGACCTTGGGATCAAGATCTCTAATTACTCAAGTCATCGCATTTTTGTGACGGTTTATGGCCCAGGAGCTCCTCCTTGGTCGTTTGTTGGGTTCTATGGGTGGCTGGGTGGGCAGGATAAACACAGATCATGGACCCTTTTGAAGTAGCTATGGGACTCCCTCCTTGGCCCTCTCCTGATGGGGGGGGGATTTTATCAAGGTCCTGTCTCCCCATGAAAAAGAAGGGGGGCGGATGAGGAGTGCTGCTGCAATGCACGATTTTAGGATGTCTCTTGTTTCGAATTCTCTTCATGACCTCGGGTTTTCTGGCTCGCCATTTACCAGGCATCGGGGTAGGTCAATAGAGAACCACCTGGCGGAAAGGTTAGACAGATTTGTTGGGAATGATTAGTGGACCTCTCTTTTCCATTCCCTCTCTATCGTCCACTTCCCCCCCCCCCCCTGTCTCCTCTAACCACTACCCAATCATGTTGTCAACAGTCTCACAAGGGCAACAGAGGGGACCTGAGCGAACCTTTCACTTTGAAAGTATGTGGCTCCAAGATAGTGACTGTGAAAAGGTGGTTCAAGCAGCTTGGGAGGGATCGAATTGGTGCATCATGTCCAACTTCTACACTATTGCGTCTTGCCTTCAGAAGTGGAGCTCTGCTAGGTTTGGAAACTTTGATCAACATATTAAGGAGGCATAGAAGAAATTAAAGAGACTCCACTCATTTCCTTGTTGTGACTCTATCCATAGGAACATCTCTGTGGAAGAAAAGAATCTTAATGCAGCTCTGAGGGAGAAAGAGAGTTTTTGGTTCCTCCGGGCATGGAAGTCCCATATCAAAGATGGTGTTCAGAACACCAACTTTTTTCACCAACGAGCGTCTGCGAGGAGAAGGAAGAATCATATTGTTCATCTGGAGGGACCCACTGGAAGAGTTTCACATGACATAAATGACATTCAATCCATTATCCTTAACTTTTTTAGCAACCTCTATTCAGCAGAAAGTATTAGCATTCCCTTATTCCTGATTGGATGCATCCCGAAGTTGGTTATAGAAGACATGAATTGGTACCTAGAAAGAGATTTTCCTAATGAGGAAGTGCTTGGGGACCTGCATCGTATTCACCCTACAAAGGCATCGAGGCCTGATGGGTTTCATGCTCTATTCTTTAAATGCTTTTGGCATATAGTGGGGCCTGAGGTGGTGGCCCTAATGAAGGAGGTGTGGGCTGGAAGAGCCTCTCTTGATTCCCTGAATGAAACACTTATTACTCTTATCCCCAAATCCCAATGCCCCCAGAAAATCTCGGAGTTTAGGCCAATCAGCCTGTGTAATGTGATTTACAAAATTTTCTCCAAAATCATGGTTTCTAGACTTAGGGACTTTCTCCCACTGCTTGTGTCAGATAACCAAAGTGCTTTCGTTCCAAAAAGATCTATTAATAACAATTCTGCCATTTCTTTCGAGTTATTCCACTCAATGAAAACCCACTCCTCATCCAAGTGTGGCACCATGGCAATGAAACTTGATATGATGAAAGCTTATGATAGAGTTAAATGGCCTTTTCTAGAACTTGTTCTATCTAGATTGGGCTTTGGGACGAAATGGATCTCTAATGTCATGAATTGTGTTACGTCTGTCACCTACAGAATCAATATTAATGGGGTCCCTTTAGCGAGCTTTAAACCATCAAGATGCTTGAGACAAGGGGATCCCCTGTCACCTTACCTCTTCATTCTTGTGGAAGATTTCTTTTCTCATCTCATCCTGAAGGTGATAGATCAAGGTGTTATGCATGGTGGTACGGTATGTAGAAATGGACCCCCTATCTCTCATCTATTCTTTGCAGATGATAGCCTCCTATTCGCATGGGCTACCCCGCAAGAATGCAGTGCAGTGTTGAATATCATTAATATGTATGAAAAGGCCTCTGGTCAATGTCTTAATGCTTCAAAATCAGAGTTATCTTTCAGTAAAGGCATCCCACAATCTAAGAGAGAGGATTTGCAGCGAATGTGCGGGTTTTCTCTGGTTGATAAGCATCCTAAGTACCTTGGCCTCCTGACCCAGGTGGGTAGGTCGAAAAAACAAGTTTTCGGCGCGATTGTGGATCGGGTGGATAATCTGATTTGTCTTTGGTCTAGTATGAAGATTTCCAAGGTGGGAAAGGAAATTATTATGAAGTTAGTGGCCCAAGAAATCCCTTCTTATGCTATGTCCCTGTTTAAATTCTCAGAAACACTTATTGATCAAATCCACTCCTGGTTGGCCAATTTTTGGTGGGGCTCCCATGAGGGAAAAAATAACTCCCATTGGATGTCTTGGGAGAAGCTGTGTGTTTCAAAATTCTGTGGCGGCCTCAGATTCTGAAATCTAAAATGGTTTAATGAGGCTCTTTTGGAAAAAAAAAGTATGGCGCCTTCTCTCCCACCCAAATTCCCTATTTTCAAAGGTGATGCGAGCTAAGTACTTCCCTCATTCAGATTTCTTGCACACCCAAATGGGGCCACGACAGAGTTTTGTGTGGAGGAGCATTTGGGGAGAAAAATATCTCATTGATTTGGGCTGCGTGTGGAGAATTGCTGATGGGAATAATGTTAGAATTTGGAAGGATCCATGGCTGGCAGAGGGCGTCAATCATAAGGTTTCCTCACCAGTTGATCCTGGATTTTAAGATGCAAGGGTTCGTGATCTTCTTGATGACTTGCTTGAGGAGTGGGATCGGGAGAAGGTTTGGTGCTGGTTTAACGAGGTGGATCGTCAACTCATCCTTAGTATCCCTCTCACACCAGGAATGGGTATTGACCAAATCTGCTAGACTGGGGAACCTCATGGGAGATATTCTGTTCGTTCGGGTTACAAAATGAGGGTTCTAGGTTTGGTACAAGGCTTTACTGATAATTAGTGGAATTTCCTCTAGTCCCTCACCGCCCCCCCTAAGGTAAAATTCTTTTGGTGGAAGGTCTGTGATGGGGTCCTTCCAACCCGTGACTTTTTGGTGCAGTGACATTTGCCTGAGGACGACACTTGTCCTTTGTGCCTCTATGAAGTGGAATCCCCTTTGCATGCAATTCTCTCCTGTAAGGGGTTGGAAGGGGTGTGGAAGGTTTAGAGGCTGGATTTTGGTATTTTCTTTGATCTTTCAATTGGGTTGGTCCCAAACCTTACTAAATGGGTTTCTTCTCTAGATCTGAGAGTGGTTGGGTTGATATGCACAATTGCTTGGTTGGTATGGACTCGATGGAATGAATGAATTTTCCAAATGAAGGTGACCCCTGATCACTTATGGGTGGATAGGGAATTGGAGTGGATGAATGGTTGGAAGAAAAGTGAAGCGGTGCATTCCTTGGGCCCAACTCAATGGGAGACTCCCCTTTGGTCTCCCCCTCCTGAGGGTTTCTTCAAGATTAATACAGATGTTGTTGTCTCTGCTAATTCAAGGGTCAACATTAGGCTCATTTATCATAACAGTTTTGGCCAGATTGAGGAAGATCAGTGTAGGGCGGTGTCTAACTCATGGCGCCTTGTGGTGGCAGAGGCCTTGGCCATCCTCCAGGGGATTCTTTTTTCCCGTTCAAAATTTTGGCCCATGATTCTAGTGGAATCTAACTGCCTCGAAGTGGTGAACTCTCTCTCAACAAAAGATGATGATTCCCATCCTTATGGCCTCATTATGAGAAAGATTTGATCCCTGACCAATGGATTCGAGGAATGAAAATTTTAATTTATCAAAAGAGATGGTAATTCGAAATCCAATCGTTTGGCTCATTTTGGGAAATGTTGGGGTGATCATTCTTGGGTGAACTCGTTACCTGATTGGCTTTGTAATCCTGGTTTTCTTGATCAGTAATTTATCTTTTCCATTCAAAAAAAACTCTATCAACTCCCCAAATAATAAAACTGAAAACCTCTGATACAATATTTTATTGAATCATCATAAGTCGACTTAACATGTCACCCCATCTAGCCAACCATAAGGCCATGATCACCCTCTCATATTTTAGAGGCTACCAAAAATTAGAGAGGGTATAAAAGATTTTTTAAGGAGATTACCCTTTGGTTAGAGTACAATAATAGAAAAAAATAACCAAACTCATAAATTAGAGTGCATATAATAAATAAAAAGAAACATATCATGAAACAATAAATGGAATGTAGTATAAACACATACAGACTCAAAGTATGAAAAACATATAACAATTGATCTCCCCCTAGGCCGACCACATATATAAAATAAAAAAACTAAAAATATATACAACTGGATATACTTCCAACACTGAACCAAACCACATACCTGGTCTCCATGATGATTGAGCTGCACCAGGCCAATCCTAAGACTCCAAATGAGAAAATCTACTCAATCAATAAACATTGGGCCTAAACCTCATCCACTTAACAACTTTTGATCCAACATGAAAGAAAACATTAGGTCTTCATGAACACTAAGGTTCACATACAGGGGGTGAGAAATAAATCTTAGTATGCCACCCTCAATGGCGTACCTATAATTTATTGTCAAAAAAAGTGCATGCACATGTGATATACCCAGTATAGCTAAAAACTAATAGTAGTTGGAAGGAAAATAAGAAGATAAAAATGGGGGGAAATATAAGAAATAATCCAACTAGAAGGTTCTAGTATGACACCCATGGTAAATCTTCCCCCACTCTGACTTACATCACATGCATCACCTAGCTACACAACAACTGGTGCATCCACTAGATCTACACAAGATCTTCAAGATTTATAATCATAACAGGAATGAATACCAAACCCTAGGTTATAAACATATGCTTCCACACAAAAAAGAACATATACTGAGCACTAGGACTCCAATGACATGATCTGAACTGGTGAAATGAACATTTAGGTCGACAAAATTAGGGAAAATGTTAGTCCTGAAGGTCCTACAGAATGACTTGAGTACCAAATATAGACCCAAAAAAATGACCCATGGGCTCCATGAAATTCAGATAGCATGAAAAATATAAGTCCCCAGGAGTGAAAAGAATCCATGTTACACAAACCCACTCCATGAGTGCCTTGACACCTCATGAGTTTAAAGCCCCACTAATCAGGTCTAACACTAAACTAGATGGGGTTTTCACTCATCAAGATCATACATTAGCTCTTTAATCCTGTATAGTAATATCCAACCAATGGTGGAGAGTACGAGATCATAACACGAGATTAATTCTCAATATTAGATATCCCAAGGGTCTTTTACATAAACCATAGTCCTAAGAATAAATTCCATCAAAAATCACATCCAACGGCCAACCGAACATGGGATGATCCAACCTCGAACCCACTGTCCAAATAGCTAAACTTGAAGTGTTGATACACTCTCATCCACCATGCATGGGGCTCTCACAATCCCCTAGATCTCATCATCCAAACAAAATATCCACCACAGGATCTCTACAAACTTCCTCAAGGTCAAACCAAGCTTAAAGCTCTCGCAGTCCCTGGGGCTAGAGCATAAAGTGACGCCCACCACAGGAATCCCCTGCTACACCTAATTTATCAGGCCATACCCACATAAACAACCTCAACCAGCCCAAATTCCAAAGAAATAGAAGGGAACCCTATGATGGGTTCTTCTAGATTATCCAAAAGTATGGGACATTCCTAGTGTTGTAACATCCCAAATGGACCTCAGCAGCCTCCAATAGATCCTCAATCTACAATGCACCCAAAGTAGCCTATGAAAGAACAAGCCCAGAAATAGTGTAATTCGCAATGGTCCTCATGACCACCTAAAAAGTAGGAAACCCTCCTCAAGGGTTTCTTAGGACAAACCCAAAACAAATAAATAAAAACAATCCATATGGACATTCCCAACAACCGACTATGGAAACCACTGGTCACTTGATCAGAAACTATACCCCAAGGGAATCCTTAAGAGGCCCTTAAACTCGCCTCAGAATCTCAATGGTACCCTTCTATAACCTCCATCCATAAGTATCAATCCAATTCAAAGGCTTCAGTAGCTTTGGTACCCAAAACCAAGATCTAAACCTTAACATCTCTAACATCAAGCAACTGGTCTTAACATGTAGGGACAAACCAAGATCTATTCATATGTACTACTTGATCCCACCTTTTAGAATCCATATAAAATAACCTCAAACAAAATTATTCTACATCCACAAGATAGGGAAACTAAAGATATTAAAACCCACACTTAGGCCTCACAACTCACAACCCAAACCCCAAGAGGAATCTAGAAACACCAAAAAGAAATCCTCTTACTGAACTCTTACAATCCAAGACACCTTAAAAATGGAATTTAAACACAAAAATGATACCATAATCTTGATCTATGTATAAAAAAGATCATAATTGACTACTAAAAAGTTCAATTTTAACAATATTTTGAAAACAGGAAGAAAAAACCAATTTATAAAAAAGTACACAATTTACACTTAAGGTACACAGTGTGCACTTAGGGTACATAGAATGTACCTACAGAGGTCCTTCCTATCTATGTGCCTCAAGGAAATCAGTATGTGGACCTTTTATAAAGTGTATACATAATCATGGGTTCCTAATTGTGTACCTCATCTTCAATCGCTATATAACACACCTGAGTACACAGCATATAACACTAGTACACAGAATCTAACTCCACATGGGTACCTTCTTGTGTACCTATCAAAGTACCCCACTTGGGCATGCGTGCCTACACAGAGTGTACACTACTTGGTAATTGGTCTTGTACCCTACATGGGAAAGTAACCCCACACAGGTTGTCTAGCTGAGTACTCAACCAAACACCCAATCCAACTACATTTCATGTACTCCCATGTACATACCATGTATTCCCAACACCTCGTCTTCCCCAAATGGGAAGAGCACACAGCATGTGTTCACTAAACAACACACCATGTACAGGGGTTTTCCTGAATGGAAATCCATAAAAATGTCATGAAACCTTTGAATTCTCCTCAAAAATATTAGATCAATCCACAAGGTGTCCCAAACATCCCATTACAGGCATTAAAAATTTAAATCACTTAAACTAAGAGGATTTGAAAAAAAAAACATAAAATAGGCCTAGCTCTGGGTGGAAACCACAAAAGCTTTTCACCGAATCAACACCAATAACCCACCAAGCCTTGATTTACCTCCAGATGAGCACCCATGTGGTGCCTCCTCATTCCCTCTCCCTCTTCTCTCCCTCTCCCACTCTCAAAAAAAGACCCAAAATGGGGGATCCCCTTAGGAATATGTTAAAATCCATGTCACGACCTGTCCTCGGGGCCCATGCCGTGACTACCCCAAGCCCGCCTTCCATAGGCCAGGGGCTGGCCACTAGCACCAAGGCGTAAATCCTGATAAAAAAAAGGGAAGGAATTGCCTTTGTAAAGTAAACAAGCACCATAGAGTACAAGCAGAAGAAGTAAAAACTAAGTAAAACTGAGTACAACAGAAAGTGCGGAAAGTAAAAGGGGCCGGAAATACAAGCCCAACTGTAATGTACAACTCGAAAGGGAAAACAGCAACTGTAAATTAAAGCTGCTACACCGAGCTATCCACTGGAAATCCCACCTGAAGGCTGGGTACAGATAGCTCCACTACTCCTCGGGTCCCGCTGTCTACTCCGAGTACGTCCTGCCCAGTGGTCCACCTCCAGGTACCGTCCTACTCTGCAAGCCTCAACCACGATCAACGTTGTCCATTGTCTGCAACCAACACAATGTAGTGCGGGCATAGCCCGTGCAGGGGTGAGTATAAGCTACTCAGTAGGGACCCCGAGACCCCCGAAGGTCTCCCAAAATCCACAAAGGATAAACCACAAAGGAAAGATACAATCACGAAGTAACAACCGACACTGCTTAGGTATATGCCCATACATATACCTAAGTCATCAATTCCAATATGCTCCAACCTCTGAGCCCAAGTACAACCCAGTCCACACAGGAAAGTTTACGTATTCCACACAGGAAAGCAAAATGTAATCCACACAGGATAGCACAACACAAAATGTAATCCACACAGGATAGCACAACACAATCCACACAGGAAAGCAAACAGAATTCAACTCACACAGGTATACTTCTTCAAAAGACGATAGAGATGATCACTAATCCATCTAAGTCGTCGGACCCACAAAGGATCGATAGGTACTAACCCCCGCAAAGACCCACACAGGATCGGTAGGAAACTAACCCCCACAAAGACCCACACAAGATCGGACCCACACAGGATCTGTAGGCGCTGGCTCACACAGAACCGCTGAGTGCTGACCCACACAGGATCAAACCCACATAGGATCGGTATCACTGATCCACATAGGATCGTTGAGTGTTGTAGTCGTCGTCGTCGAATCCACTGAGGATCTCTGCACAGTCGTCGTCGCAGTCACAGTAGCAGTCGCAGCCAGCACTAGGGTTCCCGCAAAAGCAAGCTCATTCGGGAGGGTCCGCTCCACGAGCCGAGAGGCTGATACATCAACTGACACATAGTCCAGATTTGATGTATCCAAAAGTTCTGTATCGTCAACAGGAACTCAACGCAACAGACGGCACGTCAATCAGACGCCCGGTCTGAGAGTTATTGGCGTTTTCGTCCCAGGGGCCCGGTTGGTTTTTAAGGCAAAACCAACCCGACCGTACTACACCTATGTCCAAACCTCGGGTGGAGTATGCCAAAAGATCTGTCTCACTAAGAGGAACTCAACAAAGTCGACGACACGTCAATCGGACGTCCGTAGCTCAAGATATAAGCGTTTCCACTCCGAGAGCCCGGTTGGTTTCGTGTACGAACCAACCCGGCCGAACACAAAGTATTCCGAAACCTTGAGTACAATATACCTAAACGACCATCTCGATCCAAGGATCGCATCTCTGCTGACGGCGCGTCATTTGGAGGTCCATAGCCCGAGTTATGGGCATTTGAACCCAAACAGTCTGATAACAGGGGTTTCGGGCCGGGACCGACCCGGCCCGCGACCCAACGGTCGGCCCGGCGCGGCCCGGCCTGGAAGACTGGCCAGGTGCCGGTCCGGCTGGGGACAACATGCCCAGCGCGCTGTCTGGCTCGGCCCTTTGGCCGAGCCGTTTCGGCAAAGGGGGGGGGCGCCTGCCCCCCTGTGTAACCGCGGCCCCCCATAATTAAGGGGGGCCATTTTGGCCAGTCGGTCGGGGGTTTGAACCCCCGGTTGCACACCGGTCCGGCTGGCCTGCCTTGTCCGGCTGGTTCCGGCCTCCACGGGACCGGCGACGGCCGGTCCCCTTCTTCGCCGACACCGGCGGCCCGGTCCGGCCGCCGGTCACCTTGCTCTGCCGCGGCCCGAAACCGGTCGCGGCCCTTGTCATCTGGTGCGGTGCGACGGCACCGCGCCCCTCCACCGCGGCCCCGCTCCGGCCATGGCGCCTTCGATTTGCTTTGACGCGGCGCGACAGCGTCGCGTTTTTAGTCTTCTTTCCACGGCGCGGCGCGACGGCGTCGCGTAATACTTGTCGTGTGATTCCCGCGTGGTGCGATGGCACCATGCCATTCCGTTCCATCCACAAAGAATCAAACTTGAACATAGGAGGGGGGGTTCAGCAATGTTTGTGCAGTCTGGAACCCCTATCGTTAAATGTTATCATCTAGTCGAAAATCCACGATAATCGATAAACTAGAATCAAAAACGGGAAAGATTAAATAAAATAATCCCCTACCTCGGTTTCAAGAGCGAAGCACGTCAACGAGCCGCGGAAGACAAGCGTCGCGGAGGTCGGGTGTCGCGGAAAACGAACGTCGATTCCGTTGACGTCGAGGTGCGTCCGAAGAGGAAACGTCGCTGGAGAAGCTTCGTAAGCTGACGGAGAAAGCCCTAGGAGTAAGTGGTGTCTCCTTTTCGTTGACACAGGAAAGAAGATCGAAAGAATCGGCGTCGTTGATCTTCGGAAACACACCGGCTGTGAAGAAGAGAAAAGACAGCACGTCTTTCTCTTCTTATAGTGATGATGTTCTTCGTCAAATCCTAGGTGTTCTTCGCGTTCTTCCTTGTAGACGAAGAAGATCTTCTCGTTTCCAAAACCTCTCAAGGTGGCAAAAGAAACTAACCAAAATAAAATAAGTCCAAGCCTTATTTTATTTACACAATCTAACCTCTTTGAATTTCAAGAGTTTGAAATTAAGTAACTCATATTAATTAATAACACATGTTGTCAAAAATTAATGAAAGAGAGTTAATGGGGAGTTAGGAATGTGAGGGGTTAAGAGGGGTTAGGGAGTTAGGGAAATTGAAAAGGTGGGGGGTTCGTGTGGGACCCACCCTTTTAATTATCCACACATGGGAAGTTGGGTGGATGTCGGCCCCACCACCAACTTCCCAGGGGAGAAATTAACCACCTTGAAAAAGAAATAAAATTGATTCAACAATTTTATTTACTTTTTAAATAAACCCCATTAATTAACTTCTTCTCCCGCACAAACGCAACTACGGTAAAGGTTCCCTTAAGCGATTACCGGCGTTGCGAGTTCAACGGTTCCATCGGATTTCAATTCCGAGCACCGGTTCAAAAGATAGGAAAACCCGCTCGTTCGTTCACTGAACGTACCTGAGCCAAACTTTGGAAATTGATTCCGGGCACACCGGGCCTTGGAATCAGGTGCCGTCAGAAACCGCGTTCTTGTAAAATTCCAAAGAAAATTAAGAAAAAATTTCCATTGAATTTTATAGGTCTTTACATTACTCCCACCTCAGGGCTTTACGTCCCCGTAAAGATACATCAAAACTATGGAAACAAATGAGGGTACTGAGCACGCATCTGAGCCTCCCGCTCCCAAGTGCTCTCCTGGAGGTTCCCGTGCTGCCATTTGATGCGCACTAGAGGAATCGACCGTCCATGTAGGACCCGCTCCTGTCGATCCTCGATCTCCACCAGAACCTCCGTAAAAGTTTCCCCATCGTCAACGTCAAGCTCCCCATGGTCAATGATGTGTGTCGGGTCGTGCACATATCTCCTCAACTGAGATACGTGGAAGACGTCGTGCACCCGGTGCAACTGAGGTGGTAGAGCCAGGCGATAAGCCACCTCGCCAATCCTGCTGAGGACCTGGAAGGGTCTGATGAAGTGCGGAGATAACTTGTCGCCTCGGCCAAATCTCTGTAACCCACGTCGAGGTGAGACACGCAAAAAGACGTGGTCGCCATCCTCGAACTCTAGTGGCCTCCACCTCCTGTCAGTGTATGACTTCTGCCAGCTCTGAGCTATCCTCATCCGCTCCTGGATGACCTGGACCTTCTCTGTCATGGCCTGGACCATCTCTGGCCCCACAAGTGCTGACCCCCCAGGGTCTGTCCAGCACAAAGGAGATCTGCAAGGTCGGCCATAGAACGCCTCGTATGGTGCCATACCGATGGTGGAGTGGTAGCTGTTGTTGTACGCGAACTCCACCAAAGGTAGGTGGTCCTCCCAGCTACGACCAAAGTCGAGGACACATGCGCGGAGCATGTCCTCGAGAGTCTGAATGGTCCTCTCCGTCTGACTATCTGTCTGAGGGTGAAAGGCTGTGCTCAGACGTAGCTGCGTCTCAAATGCCTCCTGCAATCCCTTTCATAGCCGGGAAGTAAAACGAGCATCTCGATTGGAGACGATAGAAGATGGCACACCGTGAACCCATACAATCTCCTGAACGTAAAGTCGTCCCAAGCTCTTCACTGAGCCCTGCTCTCTGATGGGTAAGAAGTGAGCCGACTTGGTGATTCGGTCGACAATCACCCAAATGGAGTCGTGACCTCTGGAAGTGCGTGGAAGTCCAGTCACAAAGTCCATAGATATGTCGTCCCACTTCCAATTCGTAACCTCCAAGGGTTGTACCAAGCCTGCTAGTACCTGGTACTCAGCCTTCACCTGCTGGTAGGTGAGGCATCGAGAAACGAACTCTGCCACATCCTTCTTCATGCCTGGCCACCAGTGCTGTCGTCTGAGATCTTGGTACATCTTCGCCACTCCGGGATGTACTACCAAGGGAGAAGTGTGAAACTCTCTCAGCACCTCCTCCCGTAAAGCTACTGGTACCATGGTACGTACTCTTAAAAGGATGTCTTGCTCTGCTCCAAAGGAGAAACCATCAGGTGCCTGTCCTGAGGATATCTGTGCACGCCGCGTCTCACAGTCAGCGTCCCCACGCTGTGCCTCTCTGACCTACTGCAGTAGTGGAGGAGTGACTGTGAGAGACTGAAGGAAGGCTGCCTCATCTCTATCCATAAAGGATATCTGCAAAGAGGCTAGCTGCTCCATCGCCTCCTCAAGTAACTGAATTCCCGTCCTCCTACTGAGGGCATCGGCTACTAAGTTCCCCTTCCCATGAGTATAGACTATCTCAAAGTCATAGTCCTGGAGGAACTTGAGCCATCGCCACTGTCTCAGGTTCAGGTCCTTCTGTGAGAAGATGTACCTGAAACTATGATGGTCAGAAAAGATTGTAAAGCGCTCTCCCATCAGATAGTGTCGCCATGTCTTCAGAGCGAAGACCACTGCTGCTAACTCCAAGTCATGGGTAGCGTAGTTCTGCTCATACGGCCTCAACTGACATGATCCATAGGCGATCACTACCCGCTCCTGCATCAGGACACATCCGAGTCCGGACCCTGATGCATCGCAGTAAACTACATACCCTACTCCCTCCTCAGGCAACCTCAAGATAGGTGTGCTGGTCAATCTCTGTCTCAGCTCCTGGAACCTCTGCTAACATCTGTCTGACCACACGAAGGGTTTCCCCTTCTTCGTCAAAGCTTAGAGTGGTGCCGCAACTCTAGAGAAGTCTGGCACAAATCTTCGGTAGTATCCAGCTAGTCCCAAGAAACTCCGCACCTCTGTTACGCTCCTGGGTGGCTCCCAAGCTAACACTGCCTCGATCTTTGCAGGATCCACTACAACTCCCGCCTTAGAGATGACGTTTCCCAAGAAGTGGACCTCACGTATCCAGAACTGGAACTTTGAGAGCTTACCATAAAGCTGGTGCTCTCGGAGTGTGTCTAGTACAACCCGTAAGTGGTAGGCGTGCTCCTCCTCACTCGTCGAGTAAATCAAAATGTCGTCGATGAAGACCACGAAAAATCGATCGAGGTATGGCTGAAAGATCCTGTTCATGAGGGCCATGAACACTGCTAGAGCATTGGTTACACTGAAAGGCATAACCAAGAACTCATAGTGGACATACCGACATCTGAAGGTCGTCTTCTGCACGTCCTCATCTCTAACTCTGAGCTGATGATAGCCTGACATGAGGTCTATCGTCGAGAACCACCGTGCTCCCTTGAGCTGATCAAAGAGGTCATCAATCCTTGGTAGCGGATACTTGTTCCTCACTGTCACCTGGTTTAGGCGACGATAGTCGACACAAAGTCGCAAGCTCCCGTCCGCCTTCTTGGCGAACAATATTGGGGAAGCCCATGGTGAAACACTGGGTCGGATGAACCCCTTTCCCTGCAAGTCCTCCAACTGTACTCGTAGCTCTCGAAGCTCAGCGGGGGCCATCCGATATGCTGGAGTCGATATCGGAGTTGTCCCGGGGTACAGGTCCATATAAAAGTCTACCTCTCTGCGAGGAGGTAACCCTGGAACGTCGTCAGGAAAAACGTCTGCAAACTGATCCACCACTGCAGGAAAACCAGGACTCCTTACGTCAACTGCTCCTAGGATGAGGCTAGCCAACTGATGAGTTATGGGCTGTCCTCTCCTCCGCGGAAGTCCATCCTGTTCTGCAAAGGCTCCCTTCTCGCCGGTGAAGGTGAAACTGCTCCCGTCGGTGCATACACATCGCACCTTGCGCCTAAAACAGTCAATTTGTGCATGGACCGTAGATAACCAATCCATGCCCAAGATGACGTCATAAGGCCTCGACGCTGCTACAAGAATATCCTAGCCGAAGCTCTCGCCTCCTAGAGTAAGCTCACACTGCCATCACCAGTGCGTAATCGTCGAGTCTGCTCCCGTAGGAGTATCTAGCCGTAAGGATCGAGCCAACGGCTCTGTCGGAATCTCCGAGCTCCGAACAAGGGCAGCGACTATGAAAGAGTGACTCGCTCCTGTGTCTATAAGTACTACAGAAAGGGTGGAATAGACACAGATAGTACCTCGAATCATCTCGGGCACGCCGTGGTCATAGGCCTCCGCTGCCTGGAGCTGTGCCTGTCTCTGCCCGCCAGCTCCCTGTGGTCGGGGCGGACCTCCTAGTGGTGGTGGTGGTAGAGCCTCAAAGCGTCGCCCACCACCTGTTGCTCGGCCAGCTCCTCTGCCTCGTTCGCCCCCTCCCTGCGGACCACCATGGTCGACCCTCTGCCTCTGCCTCGGTGGTCTCTCAACTGTCTGCTGCTCCTCGGCACGGCGGGTCGGGCAGTCACGAGCCATGTGGCCCTGCCTGCCGCACGAGTAACACTGTCTGCCTCTCGAAAGACTGGCTCCGCGCTGTGTGCCCCACACTGTTGAGCCAGTGTCCTGAGGTCATCTACCTGAGGGTCTGGTCTGCCTGGTCCCCTGAGTCATTCGTCGACTGCCTGCTGCAGAAGACTCTGCTACGTGCCGCCCTGTGGTGGGTCTCGGCACTGGTGTAGACTCAGCAAGAAAGGTCTCGATCAAAAGGGCCCGCTCCAGTACTCCTGTCTGAGTCGGAATGCTGAGGGAGATCAGCGATGCCCTGATCTCGTGTCTCAATCCCTGCTCAAAGGTCCGGGCCCGGAAGAATGGGTCTCGTACCATGTCGGTCAAGTAGCGCGAGAGATCGGTAAATCTCGCTGAGTACTGGGCGACCGTCATGCTGCCCTGCCGCAGCTGATGAAGATCCTGAATGTGCACCGCACGGAGGGTGTTTGGGAAGAACTCCGAGCGGAAGAGGCTCTCAAAGTCCGTCCAAAGTAGAGATGCCTCATCGTGCACTTGGAGAATCAAGCTCCACCATCGGCCCGCTGCTGTGTGTAGTAGGCTCACAGCGAGGATCACCATGAGGTCTGCTGGTGTCCTCACTAGCCTGAAAACTCGTACGACTGCCTCCAGCCAGTCCTCGGCTGCCTGGGGGTCCGTCTCCCCACAGAACCTGGGCGGTCGCTGGCGCTGGAACTCATGCAGTGCATTGAGGCGACGTGCATCGTCAGCGGCTGGTGCTGGAAGTATCGGTGGCTCAGCGGGTAGTGCTACCACCGGTGCCACTGCTGACAAAGGGCCCTGCACCGAGGCCTCATCGCTCGGTGGGCTATCGTCACGCTCGACTCTCGGAACCCTAGCTGGCTGCCGTCGTAGGGCCATCCTGAAAAGGAAACAGGTGCGCCACGGTCAGAATAGTATACCTGGTGAGCTGATACAAAGTAATCACAAAGAAAACTTGAAACACACATCCAATCAATGTTTTCGTGCATTAAGTCGGAAATCATAAGTCAGGGTCCTGGTGTACGGATTCGTCGGCCGCTGCACCAACACTGGACTCCCTGGACTGATAACCACACTAAATACGCTAAACACTATTGCTTCACATGGAAAAGATCAGAGTTCGCGATAGAACCAAACTCCTCTGATACCAATTTGTCACGACCCATCCTCGGGGCTCGTGCCGTGACTACCCCAAGCCCGCCTTCCATAGGCCAGGGGCTGGCGACCAGCACCAAGGCGTAAATCCCGATAAAAAAATGGAAGGCATTGCCTTTGTAAAGTAAACAAGAACCATAGAGTACAAGCGGAAGAAGTAAACACTAAGTAAAACTGAGTACAACAGAAAGTGCGGAAAGTAAAAGGGGCCAGAAATACAAGCCCAACTGTAAAGTACAACTCGAAAGGGAAAACATCAACTGTAAAGTAAAGTCGCTACACCGAGCTGTCCACTGGAAATCCCACCTGAAGGGTGGGTACAGATAGCTCCACTGCTCCTCGAGTCCTACCGTCTACTCTGAGTACGTCCCGCCCAGTGGTCCACCTCTAGGTACCGTCCTGCTCTGCAAGCCTCAACCACGATCAACGCTGTCCGTCTTCTGCAACCAACACAACGTAGTGCGTGCATAGCCCGTGTAGGGGTGAGTATAAGCTACTCAGTAGGGACCCCGAGACCCCCGAAGGTCTCCCAAAATCCACAAAGGATAAACCAAAAAGGAAAGATACAATCACGAAGTAACAACCGACAGTGCTTAGGTATATGCCCATACATATACCTAAGTCATCAATTCCAATACGCTCCAACCTCCGAGCCCAAGTACAACCCAGTCCACACAGGAAAGTTTACGTATTCCACACAGGAAAGCAAAACGTAATCCACACAGGATAGCACAACACAAAACGTAATCCACACAGGATAGCACAACAAAATCCACACAGGAAAGAAAACAGGATTCATCTCACACAGGTATACTTCTTCGAAAGACGATAGAGATGATCACTGATCCATCTAAGTCGTCGGACCCACAAAGGATCGATAGGTACTAACCCCCACAAATACCCACACAGGATCGGTAGGAAACTAACCCCCGCAAAGACCTACACAGGATCGGACCCACACAGGATCTGTAGGCGCTGGCTCACACAAAACCGCTAAGCGCTGACCCACACAGGATCGGACCCACACAGGATCGGTAGCACTGATCCACATAGGATCGCTGAGTTCTGTAGTTTTCGTCGTCGAATCCACTGAGGATCTCTGCACAGTCGCCGTCGCAGTCACAGTAGCAGTCGCAGCCAGCACTAGGGTTCCCGCACACAGCAAGCTCGTTCGGGAGGGTCCGCTCCACGAGCCGAGAGGCTGATACATCAACTGACACATAGTCCAGATTTGATGTATCCAAAAGTTCCGTATCGTCAACAGGAACTCAACACAACAGACGGCGCGTCAATCGGACGCCCGGTCTGAGAGTTATTGGCTTTTTCGTCCCAGGGGCCCGGTTGGTTTTTAAGGAAAAACCAACCCGACCGTACTCCACCTGCGTCCAAACCTCAGGTGGAGTATGCCAAAATATCCTTCTCAGTAAGAGGAACTCAACAAAGTGGACGACATGTCAATCGGACGTCCGTAGCTCAAGATATGAGCGTTTCCGCTCCAAGGGCCCGGTTGGTTTCGTGTACGAACCAACCCGGCCGAACACAAAGTATTCTGAAACCTTGAGTGCGATATACCGAAACGACCATATCGATCCAAGGATCGCATCGCCACTGACGGCGCGTCGTTTGGAGGTCCATAGCCTGAGTTAGGGGCATTTGAACCCAAACAATCCGATAACGGGGGTTTCGGGCCCGGACCGACCCGGCCCGAGACCCCCCGGTCGACCCGGACCGGGTCGACCCTCCCAGGGTCCGGGTCAGCCCGGCCCGGCGCGGCCCAGCCTGGCAGACCGGCCAGGTGCCGGTCCGGCAGGGGACAGCGCGCCCAGCGCGGTGTCTGGCTCGGCCCTTTGGCCGAGCCGTTTCGGCAAAGGGGGGGGGCGCCTACCCCCCTGTGTAACCGCGGCCCCCCACAATTAAGGGGGGCGTTTTGGCCAGCCAGCCGGGGGTTTGAACCCCCGATTGCACACCAGTCTGGCCGGCCCACCCTAGCCGGCTGGTTTCGGCCTCCACGGGACCAGCGACGGCCGGTCCCCTTCTTCGCCGACACCGGCGGCCCGGTCCGGCCGTCGGTCACCTTGCTCCGCCGTGGCCCGAAACCGGCTGCAGCCCTTTTCGTTCGGCGCGGTGCGACGGCATTGCGACCCTCCGCCGTGGCGCCGCTCCGGCCGCTGCACCTTCGATTTCCTTTGACGCGGCGCGACGGCGTCGCGTTTTTAGTCTTCTTTCCACGGCGCGGCGCGACGGCGTCGCATAATACTTGTCGTGTGATTCCCACGTGGTGTGATGGCACCACGCCATTCCGTTACATCCACAAAGAATCAAACTTGAACATAGGAGGGGGGTTCGGCCATGTTTGTGCGGTCTGGGCCCCCTCTCGTTAAATGTTATCATCTAGTCGAAAATCCACGATAATCGATAAACTAGAATCATGAATGGGAAAGATTAAATAAAATAATCCCCTACCTTGGTTTCAAGAGCGGAGCACGTCAACGAGCCGTGGAAGACAAGCATCGCGGAGGTTGGGCGTCACAGAAAATGAACGTCGATTTTGTTGACGTTGAGGTGCGTTCGAAGAGGAAACATCGCTGGAGAAGCTTCGTAAGCTGACGGAGAAATCCTGAGGAGGAAGCGGCGTCTCCTTTTCGTTGACACGGGAAGAAGATCAAAAGAAGAGGCGTCGTCGATCTTCGGAAACACACCGGCTGCGAAGAAGAGAAGAGACGGCACGTCTTTCTCTTCTTATGGTGACGGCGTTCTTCGTCGAAGCCTAGGTGTTCTTCGCGTTCTTCCTTGTAGACGAAGAAGATCTTCTTGTTTCCAAAACCTCTCAAGGTGGAAAAAGAAACTAACCAAAATAAAATAAGTCCAAGCCTTATTTTATTTACACAATCTAACCTCTTTGAATTTCAAGAGTTTGAAATTAAGTAACTCATCTTAATTAATAACACAAGTTGTCAAAAATTAATGAAAGAGAGTTAATGGGGAGTTAGGAATGTGAGGGGTTAAGAGGGGTTAGGGAGTTAGGGAAATTGAAAAAGTGGGGGGTTCGTGTGGGCCCCACCCTTTTAATTATCCACACATGGGAAGTTGGGTGGATGTGGGCCCCACCACCAACTTCACATGGGATAAATTAACCACCTTGAAAAATAAATAAAATTGATTCAAAAATTTTATTTACTTTTTAAATAAACCCCATTAATTAACTTCTTCTCCTGCACAAACGCAACTACGGTAAAGGTTCCCTTAAGCGATTACCGGAGTTGCGAGTTCAACGGTACTATCGGATTTCAATTCCGAGCACCGGTTCAAAAGATAGGAAAATCCGCTCGTTCGTTCACTGAACGTACCCGAGCCAAACTTCGGAAATTGATTCCGGGAACACCGGGCCTCGGAATCAGGTGCCGTCAGAAACCGCGTTCTTGTAAAATTCAAAAGAAAATTAAGAAAAAATTTCCCTTGAATTTTACGGGTCTTTACAATCCAAGGTAAAAGAAATAAGAAATAAAAAAAAGAAAAATTGAAAAATAAAACTAAAATAAAAAAAGAAAGGGGAGCCCAAGCCAGAGCCCATTGCCCTGCACAAGGAAATGTCTCACCTAAGAAAAACCCCTCATTATGAACTCAAACACAAATATGGAGTCTAAATTCATCACTTTGTTCAAAATATAATACCAAATGAACACATTTGAATAAGTTAATAATTAATTAATTAAATATTAAATATTCTGTGAAAATTTGAATAACATGGATTTCCACCAAACTTTTATCCTAGGGTAGAAACCCTATTCGGGGACCAAAAGAGTAGTTAGAAAAATTATCTAATATCGTCTTATAGGTAAAATTTTCATTTTTTTCCCTAAATACCCCCAAGAACAAAAAGGTTCAAATTTCCCTAGATTTTCACAACTTGTGACGACGGGGGTCATCACAACCACCATTGAGATATTGATTTAAAAATAAATATGTAATATTTTGATAAAACAGAGTGAACCATTGTGACCATGATGGTAAAAAATTATAGACTCTATACCTCTTTGGAAAAAATTTGAACTCTCATATGGTTTTTTTGATTGCATTAGAAAAAATTGAATGTTTTTAAAAATTAACCTAGGTCATAGTTTAAATATAAAAAACATTAGGGGTGTTTTTTATAATTTTTTAATCTTAAATATATTACACTGACTTAATAGATTAAGTGACGCCCTTTAATTCTTGTTGGGATTCCATGACATATAATGTGGCACATGTATATGAGATAATTCCATGTAATGTAGTACCCATGATGATATGACACTTTGTTTTTGGAAACCACTTGTGTTGTCCAGAAATAACCATTCGGTGCAAAAAAAAGAACTAATCCATTAAAAGAAACCATTGAAGGCTCCATGAAATGTAAAATCCAAATCTCTAAAACTTATAATGATTGAATGAGATTCTCTTGACCTTAGAGTACAATAAGATATGAATAGAAAACAACTATCTCCCTAAATCACTGCACTAAATCAAACCATTCACACACTTTAATACAAATCATAAAATCACACTAATATTCAAGCAAATAAAATAAAGAAAAACCACACACGATATTTTCAAGGTTTAGATTTACATCCTACATCCGCAGTAGAACACTAGTATTTTTCATGGTTCTGATTTACATCCAATATACATGGGAGAACACTACCATCATTTATCTTTCACATGATAGATATATGTATTACAACAAGATTATTAATTATAAGTAATATTCATTATATACCCCACTATTAGTTTATCATCAAATTCATGTGGTGTCATCTTCATATTTATATAAGTATTAAATCGATAAAACAAGTTTCACCATAATCCAATGTTTATGGGTCATCATCCTTTGGAACTCGATTGCCTCCATTCCCCAATAAAATCCACCCCCTCAACTCTAGACTTCTAATTTAATGACATAAAACTAAAGAATCATATGAAAATTTCCTATAAACTTCTTTTAGAAGATCAAGAAACTACACCTCAACCATCTAGAAGATATGATATTCTAGACAATATGTTTTCACATAAAGCTTTTTTCTACTGTTGATTGAACTCTAAGGTCGATCATCTATCAAATCTTATATTTACAATATAATTATTTAGTGAAATTGAATTAGTCTTCCCAATTCTTAACAATCTCCCACTTGAAGATTTCTTCAACAAAATCTTTAAAACTCTCTAATATTTTTTCAAATAAAATTATCCTTTTTCTATATGTATTATTATCCAAGATCTAATGATCACCCTAGTCACATTGAGTATCAATTTTTCCTTATAGATTCTTGAACTAGTCCCTTTGTGATTATTACGATTAGATTCTACTTTTTAGCTATCTTCCATAGCTCCAACACCTTCTCCTCCAGTAAATTCTAGATAAAGTTTTATGATATGTCAATTTGTTTGGTTATTTAATGAAACACAAGATTTTATACTTGATGGATTACACTCTAACATAAAATCCCACCCATCACCATTAGCTTGGAAAGAGGAAGAGGTGATACTAACCTTAGGTGACATTCCCTAATTACCAAAGGCTGGAAATAAATGCCTAGGGTTTAAACACAAAGACAAAAGGGGGGAAATGATTTGCCCTACATACATGAACACACAAATTTGATAAGATAAATATAAATAAATAAACCAAATATATCTCTAAAAATAATTCATGCACCAACCAAACCATAATAAATATGAAAAATACAACATTAAACAATGATACAAATATCAATATCAGAGTAATATAAAAATAGATTAAAATAGAAAACTATAAATATAATATAGTAAAAGACCCTAAATGAGGTGTAACCAATCCAGATCATGACACGAACACTCCAACCTCTACCTTTAGTTACCCAGATAGCAAGATCAAGGAGCCCCACTAGTGAAGTAGTAAACTAGTCCCTTTCTTGTATCATATTAAAAAACATCTGCATACACACCAAAGTGAATATATAGGGGATGAGTAATAATAACTAGTTAGAAACCTATAATATAATTTTCCCAAATTCCAATAAGACCAGAAACAAGTTATCTCAAGGTGGTATAAAACAAGTAGGAAGAATGCAAAAGATAGATAAAATATTTTTGACAATATAAAATATAACAGATGGTAAGGTTTTCAAAAAGTAGTTAAACCAAAAATAGTTTCACTTTAAAGGAGAATAATAAGTTCATAAATTATAATTTTTCATAATCATACATTTTCTTACACACACACACCCATTAATGCTGAATGAAATACCTATTCTCATGAGTGGTGATACAATGTAACGTCCTGACCCGGCTCACCACTAAACTGGTGGCCAGAACAGTCATCACATGACCTCAAACGCATCTCCCCATACACCAAAGGTCATGTGATGACCTGTCTGGCCACTGGTTTAGTGTTGATATGGGTCAGGACATTACAAAGTGGTATCAAAGTGAGTTTTTTCCTTTTTTTCTTTATATTTTGGGTTGGTAGACACGAAACTAGGAAAGTGTCAGTGATTGGGTTAATAGCTGTGCTTGGAACTGATCACCCCATGTATGGGAAATGAACAAGTGACCAGGGATGGGAATTTATGTTTATAGTATTTGAGTTTATGGTTGATATGATTTCACCTAGAGTGACTGGTTTATTTTCCACAGCTTAATTATTTTGAGAATTTTGAAGAAAAAAATTTTCTTGGCCTAATAGGTCAAGGAAGTTTCACACATGCATAATCTTAGGCACATAGATATTCACATGTCGTGCATATAACATTCCATGTAGTTGCATTAGTAGGATGCCTGCTAATTTGGATCATGTTCCTTGGGTGAAATTCCATGTTTTGATATACTTTAGAATGCCTCTATAGATAGCATGTTTCAGTGATAGATTTAATATGATTGAGTGATTATATGCCATATTGCCTCAGTTATTAGCATGTATTGTTGTTGTACCATGCTTATGTGTTATAGTATGTTTTTGTGTTACTGCTTATGCTAACATGCGAGAGATGTTTTGATACATGAAGGGGATGATAAAGTTAAAATTTTAAATGAATGTTGATTGTGATAAATGGGATCCAAATTCTAGTGATAATGTGTATGAGTGCCTTATCGATTGGTTGATGTCCACCCATGAGTTTTAACCTTATATAACCATGGTATGTTTGAAAATGGTTTTAAATATAAAACTTATGAGTTTTGATTGTAATGAAATATTATTGGGTTGCTTTTTGAAGAACCTGGATTGAATAAATGGGACCCTCGGAGTTTGCCTTCTTGGTAAAAGGAATTTAGATTCTAAATTGTCTATTTAAATTTGAATAACACTGAATGTTAAATAATTAAAGAGGATGTTTATGATAGCATTCCTATTTTTTCCATAGGGCATTGTTTTGAAAACCAAGTGACTTGTTATGAAAAAAAATCACTTGTGTGTTTGTTGAAATTCATTCAAATGTTGAAAGGTTGAAATGAATTAATTAAAATGGATAAAACAAAAAATGGCTTTTCAATCTTGGGATTTTGGTTTTGTGTGACCAGGAGAGAGGATCGGCGTTTATGTTTCATAAGGGGCTAACCCATGGTAGGTAGTACCCTTAGAATGTTCTAGGCCATTAATGTAAGTTTGTCCCACTGCTTGGGAGGACTTCTTGGGACTCGGCTATTATGGCACGTCGATAGGATTATGTTACGGATTTTATGATCAATGTTTATTGTGGTGATTATGGTTCAAGGAACATCATATGCATGTGTCAATGTGTTCTAAAATAATTTTTAAGTGAGTGGATGATCTTTTATTTTGACATCATAGACAATCCTATGGTGGGTAGTGTCTCATCGATTTTGGTAAACGTGTCGGCAGGTGACGTTTAGTTTTTTTAACAGAGTCATCTAGTAGTAGTTTGACAACTCTTCTTAAGGACCTTGGTTTTTCTCTTAGTGCTATATTCTGAGTACTATGAGCATGTCCCTTATATTGACCTCATCATGGAGACACTAAGATAGTGTTGGTATTATGCCATTCTACAATTTAAATTTTTTTGGACTTGATGAGTAGTTATTGTCTGGGAAATATGTGGAATGCATGGTTTCTTTGGGATATTCCATTATTCTTATTGGGGCATAGTTGTTTTTAAAATATCCTTGTGATGCCTTGACTTGGAAATTTCACCAGAGGTCGGGTAAGGACTTCATTATACATGTGGGTGGTTTTGGAATAGTTTTAAAGGCATGTCGTTAGATAAATGGGGAATGTGGGTTTTGGGTCTGTGACGTCTTTCGAGGGAAGCATGTGCAACCTTTTCTGTTGGTTGATCGAGATTCAACCATTTTTGTTGATGAGGTCCCTGTAATGGCCAGAGATATAAGCTATGTTTCGATGTTTAAACTATAAATTGATCTTTGGCTCTAGTTGTAAAGGCTTAGTTGTTAGTCTTATGATGGGTTAAAGGTTTTTTTAGCATTGGGAACACAAAAAATCAGTTCTAATGAGATTAAATGACCTTGGTAGGTCGATTGTTTTAGTAGTGGTTCCCGATGGCTTCTCAGGGATGAGAATTTTTTAAGGTGGGTAGATTGTAATGTCCAGTGTTTTTTAACCAGGTTAAAATATGAAGGTTTTTGAAAAAAATCAGTTTATCAATGAGTTGTTTTTCTTAAACCAAGATTTAGAATTTTATTCCAAGTGTTGGAACACCTAAAGGTGTCTTTTTTGGACTTGCATAATTACCCTATAATTTTAGTGGGTGTCCCAATGAGTCTTAGGAGCACCGAATCCAAAAAATTCTACGTTAATGGATATGCACAGGCAGTGCATAGTTGCGGTCCAACCCGTGCAGTTTATCCTGTTTAATAAATTATTTAATTTAATTAAATAAGATTATATGAGAGATTGTGATTAATTAAAATAATGTTTTAATAATAATAATAATAATAATAAAGTTATTATTGTTATTATTTTTTTTTGTTTAATTAAATGAATTATAAATAATTAATTAAATGATGGTTGAAGAAATTAATGTGGCTTTTGGGTTTATCAAAGAATCGTTTTAATTAAATGAAGACTTTTAGAATTATTAAAGGACCATTTATTATTAAATGGAGGTTATGGGTTGGAGTTTTTAACATTAATATCATATTAATGATATTGTAATAAATTTTGGGTTTTTGGATTTAATTAAATTATATTTGGAATAATAATAATGATGATGATGTTATTATTATTATAGTGTTTATTTAATTATATAAATGTTAAAAGAATTTAATGTGTCTTTTGATCTTTTCAAAGAAACATTTTCTTTTAAGAAGGGTTAATTGGGAGTTATAGTCTTAATAAATGAAGGTTGATGGAAATAATAACAATGATTTATGATTATTATTATTATTATTATTATGGTTATATTTATTATTATTATTAACTTATTATGGCTGATTAATAATTAACAATAATAATAATAATAATATATTTTGTGGGTTTGGGTTTTAAATAAATGAAAGTTGGAATAATAATAATTATTATGTTATTATTATTATTTTGGTTATTTATTTAAATAAATGTTAAAATAATTTAATTAAATGATCAATAAAAAGTTTCATAATTAATTATGAAGTGTTTATTAAGAGAATAATAAATAAAGTATCCTTTAATTAAATGGGGAGTTTTGAATTTATTAAATAACTATTTATTGTGTATAATAATAATAATAAAAATAATATTATTATTATTTTTAATTATTAATTTCAATTAATAAGATTAATTTTGTGGGAAAATAAAAAAAGAAAATAAAAAGGGGGCGCGACCTGTAGGTGAGGCGCATGACCCCCCCCCCTGTTTTCTTCCTCCTTAGGCAATGCATAAGGTGCGCAGTGCCCTCACACTCTAGCTACTCTGAATCTTTACTTGTAGAGCAACCTCTAACAGTGCATGGACCCTTCTCCCTATCATGCAGCATCAGCCGGACCCCCTCACAGTAGCGCATGACACTCCCGGAAAAAACTTGTAGTGCGCCACCCCCTCTCCCAGACTCCACTTTGTGTGCGACGATTACTCTCGGGCTCTTCACAAATCTTTTCTTCCATGTCAAGGTGAGTCCATCTGCGTATAAATCATGATTCACGTCGGCAATTTGACTCCTCTCTCTCACATTGTTTTCTCGGTCGAAACCCTAAGGTTTGGGTTTAATCTGATTGTTGCGTTCCTTTTTTATGATATGCGAATGTTGACTCAGGACCCATTGGTCCATAATCCGGCATCTGACACCAAGGGTGAGGTGGATGGACTCGTTTTTCCTTATCTCCATTCCTTAGGGTAAGGATATGAATTTACGCTATTTGTTTTTCACTATTTATTTTAGAGTCTGACAAATTATATGAGTCCCTGGTACATTATTTGAGTTGCGTTGAGTCTTGTCATTGATTTTTTTTGTGATTCTAAGTTATGTTATAGTGGGTTTTGATCAATGTAGAGGGCACGTACATGTATATATATATATAAGTATATATCTATATACATAAAGGTGTGTGTGTACGGTTGCGGACCAACTACGGATTGGTTGTCGTCGTATGTTAAGCCGCTGAATATTGTTTTGGTTCCACCCCAAGGTATAGTCCCAAATCTCTATCACTTTATTTAAGAATTATTTGATTCTTTAAATAATTAGATAGTATGGGTTTCCTTGATTTTGGAACTGATAAATTTTCTTTAAATGATGATTAAAGGTAAACTGCTAGATAGTAGTAATGTCATGTCATGCTTGTTGTGGTTTGGATTTTCATATGTCTTCTTACCGATGTTGATATATGATATGTCGATGCATGACACTTTTGATGTTATTAAATGATGCTGACATGTGAGATAAAGGAGGATTTGATCATGTGTTGGTTTTAATCATGTATTACTAATTGGGTTGAAGTGATATGATTAATTAGTTAAATGATTTGAATGGAGATGGTTGAGTAATAGGGTAATTAATTAAAGAATTAATTATC
The DNA here is from genome assembly GCA_963277665.1 of Viscum album. Taxonomy (NCBI): domain Eukaryota; kingdom Viridiplantae; phylum Streptophyta; class Magnoliopsida; order Santalales; family Viscaceae; genus Viscum; species Viscum album. The sequence continues at coordinate 1,440,464,156 of OY728151.1, read as the reverse complement.
TAGTCATGAGTCAAAAAAATTGTGGCATTTACTGAATATTGAGAATATAGAATATTTTTACATGTTTGGAATATAAATTGAAAATTAGTAATAATTAATGGATGGATTAATTATTACAGGATAAATGATCAATGGTTAATTAATTTATTAACTGGTTTAAGTTATATGAATTCATTAATTAATTGTTGAATTAATTAATTTTCATGCATTAATTTAATATTATAAATTTATTTGATTATTATGACTTTTAGCCAATAATACCTTTGGTGGCGTGTTTATTTTCCATGCCTTAATTTGTTTAGGATGGATTGGTTTAAAATATGATATGTTATGTGAGATGGTTACTAAATATGTGGGCCTTGTTCAGCATGTTTGAGTTGAGATGTTTACGACATGCGTGTTAATTTTTAAAGTCCTAGATGAAACATTATTTCAATGGGCGGGTTCAGACTTATTAATGATTTAGGATATTTAATTAAGAATAATTAATTGATAATTAATTTTTAACTATTGAGATTTTGAATGGTTAATTGATTGTAGAATTATTTTATGGGAGATTTATGTTGTTAATTAGTTATTTAATTAATTAATGGATTGGATTAATTAATTTATGAATTAATTAATGGATGGTTTTTGGGTGTTAGAAATGGTGTTTTACACCAATGATAAATATATGTGTATGATTGATAAATGGTTTGTGAGATAAGGACTGAAGCTCCAAATACTCACGGGGTGCTAGACATGGTGTTCTACACCAATGATAAATATATATATATGTATGATTGATAAATGGGTTGTGAGATAAGAACTAAAGCTCCAAATACTCATAGGGTGCTAGACATGGCGTTCTACACCCATCTTGCATGCAGATATTCTTTTATGGGATAAGGACTGATGCTCCAAATACCCATGGGTTGTGAGACAAAGATTTATGCTCCAAATACTCACGAGGGTGATAGAAATGATGTTCTGCACCCATTAATTAACATTGGATTGTGGGTCCAATTGTTTGTACAATAAATAAATTAATTGGATAATGAAAACTATTGTAACATTATGATTTGTGAATTGAATATGATAAAGGGTTCAGACTTATCAATGAATTGGGTGAATCATAGTTAGTGGATGGACCCAGGAGAGAATCACTATTTTTAGTGGACAGGCTCAGATATAATATAATAAATATTACATTGAATATATTATGATGTGTTATCCAATCCAAAGCACAATCTTTGATTCAATCTTTACTTCAATTACTTAGATGGTCTTTAGAGACATCTGTGGTGAGTGACTTATACGGGGGATGTCGGGCTTAGTTCGAATCTAGAGACTTTCATATTTTAATGAGGTTTGAATAATTGATAAATTAAAATTATTGGGTAATGACTGTTGTTTATTCAAGAAAAATGTATAATACAGGTTTAGACACCAGCTGAGGGCTGAAGCAGGTACTTGGATATATAGTTAAACTTTACTATTTACTTTATTTATGCATGATTTCACACGGTTTAAATTATTTATTAAATGTCTATATTTGGGGTAGACACTGGTGGTCCCGGCATATAGAGATTTATATCCCACACCCTACTCAGGCTTCCATTGCACTGGGGTACTGGAGTAGATTCTATTTTGTTGTAGGATTGTGTTGTTTTTATTTACCTGGGAGATAGGAGTAGAGGACCGAGCAGAATCTCGGGATGCTCGAGGAGACCGCCCTCAGGGATTTGAGTTAATGTTTATTTCTTTTTGTATTGGAATGTAAAGCATTCTGTTTTGTTCACTATTTTTCATTTTTTGTATCATTATAATGTCATGCATTCATCTATTGTATAATTGGAATTGGCCATTTGTTTTGTACAGGATTTATAAAATATTCCTTCTGCTACTTTATCATTTATTAGACTGATTACAATTTTATTGCCATTGTCTATTATTGAACTCTAATATGAGGGTGTAGTCTCCCCCACTAACTATCCGTATACCCTCACTGCTAGTCGGTAGCCTCTGGCATATGGGGAGACGCGCTTGAGGTCATGTGGCCACTGATCTGGCCACTGTTTTAGTGGTGATCCAGGTCGGGTCATTACATACATCCTCCTCCAAGTTGTCTCTTGGATTAAATTCTTCCTTATACCTTTCTAGTTAGCACCAAGAATGATATCTATTTCAGCAAGGCCTCATACAATAAAATCATGAACAACGGCCAACCATGTGCCTTTTAAGATGAAACTCATAACCCAGTTATGCTAAGATCATATACCAAAACCATTTTTTCTTTTTAATAAAACTTTTTTTGTCAATTTATCAAACATATTGTGGCCAACACCCATAACCCAAATTTAATAGAAAAACATTAATAGATCATTCTAGAATATTTTTAAAATGTAAAAATCATTTAAAAGAAGTAGGGATTTATTTTAGAAACCTGATATCCTTCAAATTCCAATAAAAGTGGAAAGAGGGAAAAACCTAAAACCTAAAATGGTTGATCCATGCATCCCTTTCTGATCCTTTATGAACCCTTTGATTCCAATGAATCAAATCTTGAATTTATGATAGATTCATTTTTTAGATCAAATAGATCTTCCAAAATCACCTATTAAAAGGTTGGAATTAAAGTGAAATGAGAGTTAGCAGTATGATAATCATAGTACAATGAAATTAAAGTAAAGCTACTAACCACACCCCATTCGTGATGTGAATTTGGGATTCATGTCATGGATCTTAAAGTTACCATATATGATGAAAAAACCATTACCACAGCTTAGAAACCCTCTATTAAATTCATATAATAGATAATATCTCATGCATTGAATGATATTAGGTATCCTCCAAATGAAACCCATTCACTCCTTAAAATAACTCACGTCATCTCCCTAGAAAAAATTCATATCATGAATCACTATTCACGACTTGAATTGTACATGTAGCCAGATTAGAGACTCCCTTCTCTTAATTCTTCTAGAATCATTCCACAATTTATCCCAATGAATCTAGACATAAAATAAGAATCATAAAATGACATTGTACCTCAAACTGGGGGTGAAACATTCTCCCCGCCATTTGGTTTTCCATCCTCAGAAAGATGGAGTATATTTTCAACTTTGAAAATATTAGGCCACTACAATAACATTAACTAATAACTTTCCCAGGTTTCTTATTGAATATTACCATTCATTCATATTACTTTTACTATAGTAATAGATCTCCCTCACAAAGTTTTTTCCTATCTATCTAGGATTTGGACCGATTCATGGATAAACATCACATCTAGTTCAAGAGTAACATTTACCCAAATGATCACATTATTGGGATCCAGGTGATACTTCTTCAGTTGAGAAACATTTAATATGTTATGTATAACACTAAATCTCAGTGATAAGGCTAACTAATATGAAACAGTGATAATTCATTCAACAATCTTGAACAATACAACATACAATGGAGCCAAATTCCATTATTTCCCTAAGTCTTGATAACCAAGTCTAGTAGACACTTTCAAGAATATGTGTTCACTAAAATTAAAAGAAAAATGTCATTAGATATGGTCTTTATATGATTCCTTTCAAATTTTATCCATAGCCTTCCATTTTCTGATCATCTAGATCTTCTCTATATTCCTATGGACTAAACTGGGTATATGAAGTTACCCTTATTTCCACCCAACATAGTGGAGAATGATAATTACATCCATATAATGAATCTAAAAGGGCCATGTATATCATATCCTGATAGTTATTATAATAAGATAATTCCACCAAAGGAATATGGTCATATCATGAGCTTCAAAAATCCTTGAAACAAGCTCAGATCATATCTTCTAATGTCTAAATGGTTCATTTTGACTACCCATCCATCTAAGAAAGATAAATCATTCTCATGGTCAGTTGTGTTCTGAGATCCTATTATAATGAGAACTATAATCAAGAATTGAATCGAGGATTTCTATTGTAGAAAATTGAAACTGGAACTCCATGAAACCTTACCCCTTCCCTAATTTATAACTTTTCCAAATCCTTTACTGTATTGGACTCTCTGATTGGGAGAAAGTGTTATGAATTGTTGAGTTGATTAACGATCACCCAAATAGCATCATACTTTTGAATCATGCTTAGTTTCCCTATGATAAAGTCCATGGAAATTTTTTTCCCACTTTTATACAAGTATAGGCTTAGATTACAAATTACCAGCTGGTCTTTGATCCTCATCATTTACCTACTAACAATTTAGACATTTCATAACATAATCTGCAATCTTGTGTTTCATACCTACACATAAAATATGAGTTTTCATCACCTTGTACATTTTCTAAAAAGTTGGATGAATATCTTATTTCAAATAGTGATACATCAAAAGAAGATGATTATAGAAAGACAGAGGTAACATAATTCGATTTTGAAAATATATCAAAGAATTTTTATCCTATGTCTAACTATTAGAATTATCTCTACCATTTAGGTTTTTATTAATGGTGATGAAATCAAGATCTGTTATCTAATCTTATTTTACAAAATCCATTATGTTGGGAACGAGATTAACTAGGGAAAAAATTCATGTTCATCATGTCCAGTATAATCCAAATGCACGTTAGCAATGATACTCATCAGTTTTCACTAGTTATGATCTTCATTGAAATCTTCATTATATAACTTTCAACTCAAATAATCTACCACTAAATTCCCTTTTCCAAGTGTGTATACTAAGTCGAAGACAAATATTTGGAGATACTCCACCCATATCATTACCTCGTGTTCAAGTCCCACTGGTAGAAGATGTATTTCAAACTCTTATGATCAATGAAGACTATGAACTTTTCTCAAAATATATTCTGGTTCCATGTTTTTAATTCATGTACTACCACATCTAATTACAGGTTATGTATCGGATAATTCTTCTCATTTTTTCACAAATTCCTCTAGCCATAGGCCACAACATGATGTTTTTTCATTAGAACACAACCAAGATAGGATCTGGAGGCATCAAAATATACCACATGGTCCTTAATTGGTTTTGGTAAGATTAGGATGGGTTCATATGTGAGAGAAGTTTTAATAACTAAAAATAATTTCTGATAGTCATCATTCCATGAGAATGGAACACCCTTTTTTATTAGAGCAGTCATAGGAGAATAAATCCTTGATAAATTCCAAATAAATAGAAAATAATTACCAATCAATCCCTAAAAGTTTTGTGCATCAAAAAAAATTATTTTGTGGCTTCCAAAATATGACTGCTTCAATCATGGAAGGATCAACTGATATTCCATATTTAGAAATAACATGTCTAAGGAAATATACTTCTAGAATCTAGAAGATGCACCTAGAGAACTTGGAATATAATATATGATCACACAATTTTCTCAATATGATTTTCAATTGATCCTCATTGCTATTCCTTCTTCAAGAATAAACCAAAATATCATAAAAAATACCACAATAAAATAATTGAGGTACATGTGGAAGATATGATTCGTCAAGTCCATGAATACCACAGGTTCATTTATTATACCAAAGGGTATGAAGACATATTTTTAATAGAAATAACATCTCTGAAATACTAACTTTAGAATATCCTCTCTTATGAATCTAAGCTAACGATATCTTGAGTGCAGATCAATCTTTGAGAACCATTTTGATCCCTTTAATTGATAAGGTAGATCATTGATTTTAGAAATAGGATACCTATTTTTTATTGTAACCTGATTCAATTTATGATAATAAACATGTAATTGGAGGGTATCTTATACCTTATTTATGAATAAAATTAGTGCATCCTGAGGAGATATTATAGGATTGATGAATCCTTTACTCTCCAACTCTTGTAGCTGGATATTTTTCTCCCTTAACTATGTTAGATCCATTCAATAAGATGATGATTAAATAGGTCTTATACATAGGAGTATATTGATAAAAAAAATTATTTTACACTTAGGTGTTAACCTAGAAAAATAATTTGGAAATACATGCGGATATCAATCCATTATGGAAAGAAGAGTCCCATTTCCAATTTCATCTAGAGCACCCAGATATATTTCTACTAAATGACTCAATATGGTTATATATATTAAGTTAAAGGCCCTACTCTACTTGAATTTATATCAAAATCTCCCTTGAATACATGAAGAGTTCTATATGGGAATATGAATGACACTTGTTGAGTGTAGCAGTCAATATGGGATTTAAATTCCATCATCCAGTCTGTCCTAATGATTAGATCAAAAATATCAATCTTTAGGACCATAAACTCCTAGGGAAGTTGCACTACATCAATGGTAATAGAAAATATTGGGTATTCAAATACTATAAATTCCCTTTTTCCAAGGGGTATCATGATAATAATGATGTGAGGAATTATTTCCACATATAATTCTAATTTTTTAACAACATAAGAAGCAAGAAAATAATAATGTGATACACCATTATCAAACAATACGTGCATAAGAGTCGAGTTCAGAAGTATAGTACCTTTCATAGTATATGAACTTGGTTTATTGGTTGAGATATCATGTTATTATCTATATAATTATTTCTTATCTTCTATGGGATAGTTATTGTATCCTTGCTAAAGTTTTGACTAAAAAACAAAGTGTTCCTGGAGGTATCCTGGTTCACCTAGATCTATAGATGAGAACTAGTCTAATAAAATTATTTTGTCTAATAATATAAATCCTGTGGTTGATTTGATATATTTCTACTTGCTAATTTGATAAGTTTATAACAATACTTCCTAATATACCCTTTCTTTATATAGTGGTCTCAATTCCTTAATGGTGTGGTGCATTCCTTCTTCTTAGTGATCCAGGGATCAGTAATTAACTCCCTCTCCCCCTCCCTGGTACCTCCCTGTACTGATTCTCCCCCGCGGGAATGCTCTACGCCCACCCTCTACCATTGTGCCTCCCCACACAGTGGCACTGTATCAGTTCCTCCATGTGCCATTGTGAGTCCACATACCCTCACAGATGGCTTGTGTTGGCTGAGGGGCCAAGGCTTATCCACCCACTCTTTATAGAGTGGTGCAAGCTACCTCCCTCGGCTAGCTTAGGGGCTGGCCTTAAATGATCACTTTTTTTATAAACCCTTTATTAAAAACTTTCAAATAAAATAAACCATATAACTTAATTTTAAACCAAATAAAGTAAAAATTAAGTTTTCAATATTTAATTTTATTAAAAAAACAATGTAATTAATTTTATTAGTCTAAAACATGATTTCAACTTTATTTTAAACTTTGGAACATTCAAATAGACAAACCAACATATACATTATATCATGTCATCAATTAACCAAAAGTATAAATTTTAAATAATAATAGTATTTAAAAACATGTTTTCAAATTAAAATACATAGTTTTTGTATCAAAACAATATGTATACTTCTCTTCAAATTAATTGAAGTAAACATATGAACTTCTCTTTGTATTTGCATTAAAACAAAAAAGTCATGATTTTAAATTCATTTTAATACTTAAAAAATTATGATTTCCAAATATAAAGATAATTTAAATTAAAAAATGTTTAAAGATATAACTTTAAATAATTTTAAAACATTCATAATTCTTAATATACTTAAATACTTATAATTCATAAAACAATCAAAATTCTTAAAAATACCCAACAGTTATAAGATTTTATGACTGTAACAAAACCAACGGTCACCTAAGGACCGAAATAGCTACTAATGGTTACAAAGGCCTTATAAATATATGTTTAGGGTATTGCAAACTTTATAAATAACTCAGTGAAGATGGTTCTATACATACCCTTAATACTCAGTACAGTTGTCGTTGTCCGATCCATTCTATTTTTCATAGTGACAGATCCAAAGGACTTTCACTGTTTTCTTGGCATGTTTATCATGTTTGGGGCTCTCCCAGTGATTCTGATTGGTCTCCTAGTAGGCATTCTAGGTTAGTGAGGTTCTTTTAACCTTATGAAAATGTAAGGTTTCTAGCATTCTTATTGAATAAAACATGTCTTTTATTTTTTTTCTATAAGTATTCTTATTTTAGATGCACCATTGTTAAACAAAATCATCATAATAATAATGAAAATATTATTATTAAAATTAAAATTGATTGGGGCATTACATTATCCACCCCTTAAAATAATTTCATCCTCACAATTCCATTTGTACTCACAAACATTGACCTCCTTCCATCCACTGTGATTTCCCTTCACAAGTTCCACCAGTGTCAGCGACTTCCCTAGTTTTTGGTTAGCACGGTTTCAAAACTCTCAATTTCTCTGGTCTAGATGCAATGTGTATAGCTTGATCCATACTTGTGTAGACATCTATAGTTTCTCATGAGTGAGGCATAAGTGGTGTAAATTTGGGAGACATCAGCATGGAATTGATGTCTATACAACGAACAAAAGGACTCGACATCAAGAATTTCAAAGTTGTGACCAGAATGACCGTAGGACAAGATATGACACATATATGTTGCATGGAAGTCACCCACCCTTGAAAATTCTGGGAAATCCCATAGGTATAAAAGGCCTTTGGCTAGAGTGAAACATTTAAAGAGACCCTCATAGTACTTCCCCTAACATGCATTGGATGGCAATTGGCCATGCATCATGAGGAAATATTCAAAGCTTGATCCTCGATGGTGATAAAGAATATGAGGAGAGTTAGATATGTGGTAGATATGTTTTCATTTCAAATGAATATTTTCAAAGGGATCATAGTCTTATAGACATGATTTGGAAATTATTTTCTCTATAACTTCAGTAGGAAGGGACAAAAGGTTTGTTGGTGAACCTTCTCCTTCCATATGAAAATTAAAAAAAACTTATACTTAGAAAGGAATAAAAAAAATTATTCATGTTCTAACTTTCTAGAGTTTTCTAAATCGATCCTATGATACCAACTATGATGAACCCAGCCCCAGAATCCCGGAATCTATGGTAGAAACATGGTGTGTAATTTTTTCCTTATAAACATGTAGATAAGAATTACACATCTCATTCCATCATGGAGGATCTTTTCAGTTTAGATTAAGGAAAACTATATACAGCTGATACATTTCTTCCAAAACTTGACAAATATAGACTTCAAATTTTTTTTCTATCACATAAGAGTTCTCAAAGATTGATAAATCTACTAAAAAAATAAATTGAAAATGTAGGGTGAGCATTTAAAATGCTCAGTAAGGGATTTTTAAAAAAAATTAATAAAATTCATTTTTATAACAGAAAATATTTGAAATAATCACAAAACATATTTTTATAAGGAAAACATAACTTATTGAAGCACGTCATCAAAAAAAATCCAAGTATACTTGAATATATTTTAAGGAAAACCTCTTACAAAAGAATTATATGTATTTACTTAAAATCTATAGTTAAAACATATATCTGAGTGTGCATACATGTGAAAATATTCATCGAATGCTTCATAATCCATAAATTGATCAAACCAATATTAAAGGTGACATGGAAGGTTATAAGTACAAATTATAACATAAATTAACAATTTCATAAGTAAAAATTTCAAGATTAATTTAACACTTAATATGAAATTCATGGATTGATAGATGTAACATCAACTTCAGTTTCATTAGTTTGATACACTTTCATTATATAACTATCCAAGTGAATACTTCATTTATGTCATATGCATTCATCACTGTTATCATAAAATATTCTTAACTAAGGGATATAATACTAGTCTAATAATAACATGGTTGGTCATATACTAATACATAATGAGGGAATGTATAATGCTAGATTTTTTCAAGCCATTTCTCTAAGACTGTACATAATCATTCTGCCAATGCCTTGTGCCAAGACCATACTGATAAAAACCCACCATATTTCATCTGATGAGACTTAACTTTACCCAATGCATTGGAGAGTTGTATAATTTTGGGCACACCCGTCACATCATAACATTCATATTGCCCTATATAAATTCCGGGTGCATCTGTCACATCATATAAGTCTAATAAATTCATCATATTTCTTAGTATGGTCTTATATTCACAGTGTCCCATACCACAATGGATACTTACATTCTTAATCCATGATTTATCAAGAGAGATAATTTCATTCTCGTATACATATTCAATAAATTTAAAAATGGCTAGATTTGTTAGTTTTATGTTATGGAAGCATTAGATTTAATAGTGAAATACATGGACTAGAATGACATGATTTTTCACATGTAATAATAACTAGTGCACATAAAATAATGTGTTGTCACATAAAATAATTGATCTTGTATTAAATCCCTTTCACATGAATGTGAAACTTTTTCATATCACAATTTACATGTTTTTGACTTTGTGATACTTGTTATTCTTATTTGAACAATACACTATTAATTGAAATACTAAATAGATTAAAAAATAAACTTAAATAATTAAAGGCATTCCTTATGTAAAATTGGGACACTAAGTATGGATGTAAAATCATTATTTCATGTGAAGTATTTGTGCATAAAAAATAATTAAACACATGTTATTGTGCATGTATATATATATACTTAAACATGAAAACAATTATAAAACATACTAACATAGCTAATACCATTTAAAATGTTAGTAATTCAAGATTAAAATACATATATGTACATATGTGGCTTTGAAAATTATATAATACCATATATATACACAAGGTGTATACTTGGGATTTGCACAACCAAAACAAGATTTAATAAATCCTTATAAATATTGTACACTTCAAAAACATAATTAATTACTAAAATGGGTTTTATGAAAGCCTAATTTAGATTATAATTAAAACTTGTATGTATATATACACATAATCATTTGTACACATATATGTTTATATGGTCCAATTAAAGAAACAAATATGAATCCTTACATGGATTACATGTAATTAAGGACATCATTTAAGAACATATCTTTATCATTCGAAAACCATAAAAACTGAATAAGTTTATTTATAAACAAATATAAATGCATAATCGTATATATATAAGTTGTAAACAAGGTTTTATAATGGAAAAAACCAAAAATAATACTATTTCAAGCATTATGTGTATCAAAACATTAATTAAACACTAACAAAAACCATTTGAAAAATATGAAATTGATTTGGTTTAAAATTTAAATAAAGTTTTATACATAAATATAAAAAATTATATTTAAGGGTTTGCATAATGAAATCATATAAAAGTAACCCCATACATGTTTAACATTCATTATGAACACCATAAAAAAATAAATGATCATCATTCAGAAATCATAAAAACTGAATTGGTTTTCTATATAAAGAATCATATATACATATATAAGTATATATATACATAGTTTAAACAAACACAAAACAATATTAACCCTTAACTAAACTCAAAGGTTGAGCATAGGTTGGATATGAGCTTGAGAAGAGGGAACTCATAGAGTTATGGTGCAACAGAGGGTTTATATAACCGATTTATATAATCTATATATATTTTTAAATAATTTTATATACCACGGTTCAACATGGAATTATGAACAAGAAAATATAATAAAATCCAAATGTCAAAATTCAAATAAATAAAACAAAGACCAAGATTGGATCATATCTCAAATGGATCGATTATTGATAATATAAATATATATATATATATATATTTGTGTAAAAACTTCATGGAAAAGGTTTCGTTCCGTACTAAAATAACATACCCTTGAAGACTTTGTGGAAGGGAGAACGTGGAAAACTGGATGTGGAGAGAGATAGAAAGACTTTAAGAAGGAGGAATACATGGTGGAGAAGTAGTGGTTGCTATAGGCGCGACACAAGGAAGAATAATAAGAAAAGGGAGAAGCATAGAAAAGATCAGATGGTCTAGATTGTTCAAAGTCGATCAGACGTCTGCGAATGGTTTTGCGGTTATAAAAATAGATGGATGGATGAGATTAAATCTCAGATTGATTGGACAACCAAGGATTGATCTGGTGTTTTAAAAGGGATGGATGTATTATATCTTCGCATGGTGAGATCTAATGGTCGAGGAAAACACTGAGGAAAGAGCCATGGTGGTAGGATTTGAAACTAAGATAGGATCGTGTGGTACAGATCTATTGTAGAAAGATTGAATGGCTAGGATTAGATCCTCCTTTTAAAAACCTATCCCACCTAGAAACAGTGGTGATTCTATGACTGCCTTAAAATCCTCAGGGATCTATGGATCATCAATTAACTTCCTCTCCCCCTCCTCGGTACCGCCCTATACCGGTTCTCCCCTATGGGCACAATTTGCGCCCACCCTCTACTGTTGTGTCTCCCCGCACATTGGTGTTTTCTCGATTCCTCCATGCACCCCTATAGGAACGCATACCCTCACAGACAGCATGTGTTGGCTGAGGGGCCAAGGCTCGGCCTCCCACTCCCTAAAGAGTGGTGCGAACTGCCTCCCTCAACTGGCTTAAGGGCTGGCCTTAAAGGGTCACATTTTTTTTATAAACCCTTTATTAAAAACTTTAAAAAAAACCATATAACTTCATTTTAAACCAAATAAAGTAAAAAATAATGTTTTAAATATTTAATCTCATTAAACAAACAATTTCATTAATTTTATAAGTCTAAAACATGATTTCAACTTTATTTTAAACTTTGGAACATTCAAATACACAAACAAACAAATACATTATACCATGTCATCAATTAACCAAAAGTATAAATTTTAATTAATAAGAGTATTTAGAAACATGTTTTCAAATTCAAATATGTAGTTTTTGTATCAAAACAATATGTGTACTTCTCTTCAAATTAATTGAAGTAAACATATATACTTCTCTTTGTATTCTCATTAAAACACAAAAGTCAGAATTTCAAATTCATTTTAAGCTTTAAAACATTATACTTTCAAAATATAAAGATAAGTTAAATTAAAACATGTTAAAATATATAACTTTAAAGCATTTTAAAACATTTGGAATTCTTAATATACTTAAATACATAGAATTCATAAAATAATAAAAATTATTAAAAATACCCAACAGTTATAAGATTTTATGACCGTTACAAAACCAATGATCACTTAAGGACCACAATGGCTACTAATGATCACAAAGGCCTTATAAATAAGTGTTTAGGGTATTCCAAACTTTAGAAACAACTCGGTAAATATGGTGCTCTACATACCCTTGATGATCAGTATGGTTGTCATTGTTCTTTCCATACTGTTTTTCATTGTGATAGATCCAAAGGACTTCCACTATTTTCGTGGCCTCTTTATGATGTTTTTGGGGTCTCCCGGTGATTCTGATAGATCTCTTAATAGGCATTCTAGGTTAGTGAGGTTCTTTTTGGACTTATGTAAATGTAAGTTTTCCAGCATTCTTATTGAATAAAACCTGTCTTTTATTTTTTCTACAAGTATTCTTATTTTAGATGCACCATTATTAAACAAAACCAACATAATAATAATGAAAATATTATTATTACAAATTAAAAGTGTTTGGGGAGTTACATGACGTCCTTCCCACACCTACCTCTCGAGTCCTGAAAATACTAATCTCCAAGCTATCTTACAATCCAAATAATAAGGTACTTCTCTGATACCATTTTGTCATAAACCAACCTGGGTTAACCCCTAACCGGTCATCCGAGTCGGATCGTGACAAGGTATGAAGGGAATTCCCGATCCCCAAAGGATGGAAACTAGTGTCGGGCATCAAAATAAAATATTTGTGAAAAAAATTTCCCATAAACATAAGACAAAAAATAGATATAAACTGAAAAAAAAACAAATAAACACTAGTAGTAGTAAAATGAGTAAAGTTCCACAACTGTATATGCCTTCAAGGGACCTCTGTGGTCACCACCAGACTCAGAACCATGCTCTCTCCAAGAGCGATCCAATTAGAGGAACATGAAACTGAAAGGATAAAGTAGGAATGAGCACCAACATTCTTAGAAATAATTCCAAATATAAACAATTACCTATGCCCATACCTTTAAAAAGAAACCCAAAAAATCTTGGTTTGCAAATAAGACATAATAAAATAATGTTTCTCATTATTTTCAAATCAAGTGACAAGTTTAAATTTTCAAGAAAAATATTTCTCTTCCACTATATTTTCAAAGTAGATTACAAGAATTCATTTACATTCCTAAATTAAAGGAAAGAAATTTAAATTAAAATATGTTTTTTAAAAAAGAGGGATCATGCATGAATAGCTAAAATGAAAATCACATCACAAGAACCATGGGAAAACCCTAAGTAGCTAGTGTTAGTTGGGGACCTAGGATCATCATACCTCAGTGAAACGTGTCCTAGAAACCACAAACATCATTATTCTCATGCACGATCTACTTTTATGGGACACCGCAATAAGCTATTGGTCTCCAATCATCATAATTATTTAGTTAGTGTTGTAATCATCAATCCTGATAGACGAAACCAGGACAAACCACTTCTGTATCATCTAGCATACTAATCTCAGCCTGCCCCACTGAGGCACCTAGGGTTACCCAAATTAGGGTTTCCCATAAAAAACAAAAAACAAAACATAATAATAATAATAATAATAATAATCTTAATAATAATAATCTTAATAATAAACTTAATAATAATAATAATAATATCTATAATAACAAAAATATTATTACTATTATTCTTATTAATAAATTTAATTTTAATTTCATTTTATTTTATTTTCATTTAATTTTTCATTTAATTTTATTTATTTAGAATACTGGGTAATTGCACATTTTGCGTACGGTTTACCAAGCCATACGCTAACTGTGTGTTGGCCACTACTAAGGGTAGACACCCCTCGTATGGTTACCTACTCACAGGAACATGGTTGATAAAATCATGCTCCAACCATGCCAAATGGTATTGTCCTGAGGACAAACCCTCATGCATGGTTTTCACACGGTTACTCTTAATTGTGCATAACATGTGCGCATGACCCCTTTTTTGTTTAAATTTTTTAAAATTCAACCAAGACTGGCCCAAAATAAAAACAAAGATAGAAATAATTAAAATAATTAAATTTTTTTGGTCGGGGTTTGACATATATAACTTCCTATATGTCAATAATGTTGAAAGAAGCACCCTGGTAAATTTCTTAAGGGAATGGGAAGATGTTTCAAATTTGGAGAGTATAAGCATTATAAAAATCAATGTATTGGAGGGACATATTGTGAAGGAGACCAACATGATCATATAAAAAAATAATTATAATGGGCTTTATAACACCTCAAAAATTTAATTTAAAATAATAATAGGCTTGATATCTTACTTAACATGCAACACCGAGCTTTAAGTGAACTGTGATATACATTAAAAATATTATTTTTTAAATGTGACCGTTATTACATAGCCATTAAATTAGAAGTATGAATAAGAATAAATAAATTATAGAAAATATTTTTAAAGGTTTATATAATTTATTTAATAAATCATAATAAATAAGTACTCAATTTTCAATAAAGTCATTTTTTTATTTCAAAAATATTTTTTTAAAATGGTTTTTATTGCCTTTCGAACAAATAATTTATAATTAATTTATGAAATTTTTATATTTTCTTTTGAAATTAATTTCATTTCTAAAATCATATTTTCAATATTATCTTATTGTTGATTTTTGGGATTATTCTAAAAAAAATAGTTTTCACTAAATAGTGACAAATTCTTATTTTTCTAAAACTGTCATTTCATTTAATTAAATCGAGTAATTTAAAAGTATCATTATATTTTGAATATGATATTAAATTAAAATAGGTCTCCTTTAATTACATATAATATAATTAATTACATGTAAATTATAATTATACTTTATTTTGGTATGAGTTCATTTTTAGGCTTAAAAACATATTTTTCTAAAAACTATTTTTCTTTACGTTTTATGCATTTATATGAAAATGGATTTATTTCAATTATAGGAATTGAATCTTAATTTTTTTTCATATTTCAAATCAATTATTTGAAATTTGGTAAGTAGATCCATTTTATTTTTAATAATTATTAATAGTAACCAGGATAAATATTTGTTGCCCCGATTAGGGTAAATTAAATAATTAAGGTTAAAAATAATGTGACAAGGCTTTAAAATTTTATGTAACACCAACCTTATTTCTATTTTATGATCTTAATTCAACCATATTTAAGAGATATTCGAATATTTGTGAATTTAGTTTCATTTTTCTTTAATAATGACCTTCGTATTATTTTAAGAAAAAATTTGAAATGTCACTCTCTTTCTTTTAATTTCTCTTATATGTTCATATAAGTTTAAAAATATATTATTAACGGATATAAAAATTTGTTTTGAACATATTAAATTTATTTTTATGATGGTAATTTATTTTTACTTTTGAAGGATGGTATAATTACCTCAAATTCTTACACAAGGATAAAATAGTGCATGTGCAAACATTAGAAAAGTCAAAGTAAATGATTTAAAAAACATCAAAAGTAATATCTTTTGGATGAATTGTGGTGTCACGTGAATTTTATTTTTAATAATAATTTATAATTTATTGTTAAGTATTTTATATCTAAATTCTATTTCTATATTTATGTCTTTAAATTCAAAATATGTGAATCGTTCTTAAAATAACTTTAATGGTATTTTATGTTAAATAATATATTATTAAATTATTTAAAATCATAAAAATATTGAAAGAGTGACTAGGGGTGAAATATGTTTGAATATTTCATTCATTTACTTTTTTTGATCCATTTTTATCTTATAAGTAAATTTATAACCCTTTAAGAATGAAAAATTTGTTAGCATGGTTAATGTTAAAATCGGCTTACAAAGGGGTTAAACTAAAAAATAGGGTTTAAAATACAACATAAACATATACAAATTTTATTTTTTGAATGTATTTAAACTTTACCCCATATTATATTTTAAATTTTTTCAACTTTTTTCACTTTTTCATGAAAATTAATTTATTATATTTATATATTTAAAGTAATTCCAAGTGTGTCCTTTCCTTCAATATAAAAGGGAACCACCTGTCCTCTATTACTCACACCACCTTGATAAACTTATCTTGAACAAACCTAGATAAAATATCCCCCCAAAATCCTTATATATATTATATAGGTTTTGGTATTCCCAAAATACCAACCCTAGGGTCCTTAAGAGAAGATCTAAAAGATCTCTTTCAAAGTAGAAGTAATCATCTTAACCGAACACTTTTATTTTTGTTCATTATTTACCACTTAAATTATGTCCTAACCATTGAAATATATTAAAACAATTATCTCACATATAATTATATTTTATTATGTTGATGAAATAATATTTAGCCATATATTTCTCCATCAAATGGAAAACAAAACCATCACTCTTCTATACATAGGACCACTGCCTTGCGAACCAATGTGGTTTGTTTTCCATCACCGCCTCACAAGGATGGTAATAATGATGGACCTAATGAATATATATGATATTTATGACATAATTATGATTATTTATGTTTAATTTATCATATACTTACTTACTCTTTCACTCATTAAAAAATTATATAATCACCCATGTGTACGTATAGACATAAAATCCACAAACTAATACGATTCATTTTTCATGACCACTTTTCAAGAATGATTAAAAATATGTGTATAACGTATATTTATGATTTTTATATAATTATTTATATTTTTGATATTATATAACCATGATAAATACATAAGTACCATAACTTTCAAAATAAAATGTACATAAAAAATGAAGCAGTTAACGCCTAGAACAATGATAATAATGAATGATTTTTTATAAAAAGGTGATAAGATGTTATAAGTAGATCATATATGATATTATATAGATATATATGGTTTTTTTATATATTTTTAATAATTATAAATTTATTATATATGATTTTAAATCAAGTTCAACTAAGTGGAATCATGAGATAATGGATTTTGTCTCAATTTCCACCTCATTGAGATATATTCAGTATTATGCACCTATTTTATTTTATGTGGAATATATACATCCAATTTTATTTATATAAAATGAATATATATTTATTAATAATAATTAAAGTTTAAATTCAATTTTTCTATTTAAATAAGTTACAATTTAAAAGTTACCAAAGTGGTAAGAATTTATTTTATGATACCATTTTTTGGGATTGCTTATATTTTTGTTAAAGGAATTTTATAATAAATCATTCATATACACCATATATTTTATTATCCTTTTGATATTTAATGTGTTTATCTGTTTTCCTCAAAATTTCCCTCTATTTCTTATTTTAATCAATCAAATAAATATTTAAAATAAATTTTGATCTTATTTCTCTTTTTGATCGAGTATATTTTCAATGTATGTCTATATTTTCCAAAATTGTTTTATGAAAGTCCTTTTTATTTAATCAAATGATTTATTAAGGAATTTAATTTTATCCATGAATTTTTAAAGGGTTTTAAAGAAATATTTCTATTGTTTTTTGAATGGTTTATTTTTTACTTTCTTTAAAAACATCAAAAGGAAAGTTTCTTTTTATCTTATACTACATTAATTGATTATCCAGATGCCATAACGTTTTTAGGCTATTTAGATTCCTCTAAAAGTTTTAAATGGTTTTATAAATAATATTATTTAATGAAAATTTATTTTAAATGTTTCAATTTCTTTTTTTTATTCAATATAAGACATGATTTTACTAAAAAATGTACTTTTCTGGTGAATTGATGGTCATCTCTCTTCTCTTGATTAATTTTATGGTCATTAACTTTCTCTTTAAATATTAATTTTATTATTATAACCATTCATAAGATATATACATATTATTTGTATCATGGATATTATTATTTCCTAAACCATATAACATTTATACAAACATTGTTATACTATTAAAGTTATTTAATTTACTGGGTAAATATTTATATTCTGTATTCTTTACTCAATAAAGATATTTTTTAATAAAGTATATTATTTATGAATCAAATTGACCATTCAATATATGAGTAATTCATTGTACATGCAGTTATGGGTGGGGCCTAGTTATAAATAGTTCATCGGTTCATCGATATGTCTCATAAGACAAACTAGATGACTAGCCATATTAAATGATTTTTTAGTGTATACCTACCCATATTTGAAAATATCTTGACACAAGGACTTGATCATGATATTAATAATTATGAATTTCCTTTCTTGAAAATTAATTTATTATTATCCATGATATTACTACATTAATATTATCCATGTATTCATTTCATGATCAAGTTCTTAATTAAATGGTATGTATTTTCAGTTATCTACCTTACCATATTGATTATGCCTTATTTAATCATGATAGCTTCTGTTATACACAACCCTTATTGATCATTTAAGATCAAGCTTATTTTTTTCCTTTCCCTGGGATATAAAGAAGGAACATTTGATTGAGTTTCAAGGATTAAGAATATTTACTTATGTTATGTTTTATAGTTTACTTTCAATATAAAATGGTAATCATGTATATATATAATTATTCATGACTATTAAACTATAAAACCTTGGTGATGAAATATCTTGTATCTTATCACAATGTAAAAAATTAGTCATCAGTTTTGGGTTATTGGATTTTGGGTTGTTACAATTTTTATCAAATAAATTTTAGTATAAACCTTGGGAGAAATAATTAGGAAAGTATATATTATAGAGCATAAACCTATGACAGTCTCTGATGATAAGTCTATGTATAGGATAATATCACAAGTTTTAGTAAATTAGATATTTTTTGGTTTTACTAGAAAATAAACCCATGTCTAGATATAGAAAGTATATATAGTTATGACATGGATGCACCTAGTGGTAAAAATATGAATAGGGTGGATTGGGTATTAAATCAATCATCACTAATTCATGATGGGTGGGCCTAAGAATTCATACATAACTAGACACTTCCATAGTATATGCTTTGGTTGATTCACATGCTCTTTGAAAACCATTATAAAATATTTGAAAAGATTTTTATAACATAAATATATTACCAAAGATAATAAGACTGTGATTTTGTGATTAATTATGCATAAATTTTCAATTTATGTTAGGTATTGCACTATATTTGGAATTATACACTATGAATCATAATGTTATGAGTTGATCTAGTGTATTATATTTTATTTAAATAATGAATAATGGGAGAAATATAAAATTTATCGAAAAACATCATCTATAAATGGATTTCCCACCTAATAAAACCAATAATAATAGTGTTTGATCTACTAAGATTATAAAAATATAGGGTAAATTTATTACTAGTAATCTTGGATATATGGATTGACTTGTTTCTTCATGGTGTGATAATACGATGTTGGACTACTCTGTACAATAGAAAACCTACATCATTTAATGGAACTACTAATCTATTTGTGGGTAAATAAGTGATCAATCCCCTTGAAAATATATTTCAATCTTTGGAATTTATTGAAATAGAAAAGGCTATTTTGACCATGTTTTTTTTAAATAGAGATTTTAATCAATGGTGAGCATTGATTTAAAATACTAAGGAGGCTGAGGAAATAAAGGGTATGGAATGGGTTACTTTTAAAGATATATTATTTGAAAAATAAATTCCTCATGAGAAACTAGTTTATTTGGAAATTAATTATTTAAATTTGGGAAAATGGAAGACAAAAGTGTTTCTATGTATAAATCAAACCTTACAAGATTAGCAATTCATATTGCGGACTATGTATGTAATACAGAGAGTAAGATTTATTGTTTCTTTGGTGGGATAAATCTAACTCTTTGAAGGGTGTTACACCCTCAATATTTTTTATCATATAATGATATGGTATCAATTTCCCTCAAGGAATAGAAAAAAATTCCGAAGTCTTACATTTTCAATGTAAAACATGTCACGACCCGCCTTCTCCAAGATGAGGGGAGGGACAAAAAATAGCCAGACCCTTCCTTCTTCAAGTTAAAAGAGATATAATAACCCCTGATTCCCACCTTCAATAGTCCCCAGATTGGAGACTAGCACCAAGTATGTAGAATCTCACATAATATTAAAGGCATTAACCTTTTTATAGAACAAGATCGGTAGATAAGACGATAAATACAATATAACTTCAAATACCAAAATTAAAAGTAAAGAAAAAAACCTCTTTACCACATGCATGTTAAAAATAAATTGATTCAAAGTAGAAGAAAACTCAAAAGGAATGTACCAAAAGAAAGAAAAGGCAGCAATAACAATTGTCCTGATGCCCAATCTAGTAAGTTCCAGCAATATTCTCAGAGTCCTCCAAGAAACCTGAAATTAATTTTATATATATAATGAGTATATAGGTAAACTCATTAGGGAAACAAAAATATCTCGTATACAAGTGGGGAGATATTCTAATTCCCCATGAGAAAATAGAGGTAAGAAAAACACCAAGCAAGGAAAACTATCCACCTAGCCTCACTAAGGCACACTCCCCAAATAACGCAATCTAGGTAAAATAATAGTAATAGCACATCAATATTTGGGTACCCTGTACCGCTTTCCCGCTAGTTATTTAGAATATCCTACACATTAGACCTCCCCCACAAATCCCACTACAGTCCCACTGCCGCCCCCAACGACAACCATATGGGCCATCCCAACTGCATGTTTATCCCAGCTGCAAACACTTGGGACACCACAACCACACATCTCTCCCTAATACACCTTGTCCATCACAACCACACTTCTTTCCTGCAGACACTTGGGCCTCATCCCAAAGAAACTTGGGAAAACAAACCTTCCCGCACACACCTGGGACAACCACCACAACACACCCTTCCTGAAGAGTCTTGGGCCATAATGAACCTAAGGTTGTCACAGTCTGCCCAGAGAGTCTTGGGCTACCTAGGAGAGGGAGTAGAAAGTATCTAATAACCATTCACTCATAGGAATGTTGGTAAAAATACCCTCCCCCATGAAATAGGGGTGTTCGGCATGAAGTGATCAACGTGGGTGGGGTGCATTTAATAAACACAAGAACTAAATTTTATGCATATAGGTAATCAATCACTCATCCCAACCTAAGGGTCCTGAAACCATCAATTATCCCACACACAACTACTTTTTCTAAAACCCCTACATGCAAAAGTACACAATATCCACAACCATAGAAAAACCCACCTAAAAAAATAGTTTCCCATTATACTCATTCTCATTATAATGTTCAAGTTATTCTATTTAAATATTCCTTCACTACTGGGAAACTAAGAGGCATAACCACAAACCAAAACAACAACTGAAAGAAAATATCCAAGCCAATGTTAAAGCATTCACTCCTAGTTCTCTTATAAATAACAACATCAAAATGGGATCCTGTGAGATCCCTCGAAGCACTGGAACCAAAACAAACCCCAACTTATTGGGTCTATAACATTTACCACTGGCTCCACACGGCCTCATATTCACAAACCAACAACCTCTCAACCAAAGATTTTATTCCCCTCTATGTCACCCCACAAACATTAAACAGAACAACTATGCATATCCCTAGAACAGAGAAAGGGAATTTGTAGATTTATCCAATACAATTCATTAAGTTATTTCTTTCTGTTTGGTTAACTGGGGTGATCAAAAACGGTTCTTATCCATCAGACATCCATTTAATCAACCAAGTTTATTTGATTAATTAGTTTCCATTTACATTCATTCAATCACAAGATTATCTTGAAAATAGGGATTCATTAGTTCGCAAGAAAATACCACCAACGACTACGATTTTCAGTGGACATGATCCCATACAATTCAAAACATAAAAATGAAGTAGAAAATAAAAACAATATCATCATCATCCCTTCCATATCTTTTTTCTTTAAAATTTCATTTATTATCTTTATTAAAGTTGTTTTCATCTACACCATAATGGAACATCATCATACCCACCCCGCATGATGCACAGTAAAGAGAGATGAAGGAATAAGCCCTGCCTGGATGATCAAGGATTGAAGTTCCTTCTTGTGCTAAGAATAGGGGATGCACGACTTATAGGAAGATCTCCAAGGTTGGGCGGGAAGGGCTCTATTATGGGCGCATGATTCATCTTAGGAGGAAGTCTCGAGGCGCACTAAGAGAAACAAAAAGGAAGAAGGAAGAGAGGATCTCAGCTTAAGGAGAGGTTAAATCCAAAAATCAGGGAGACCATTTTGAAGTACTTAAAAGTCATATCATGTCTTGACCATATAGTTCAGCAGTTTCACATGTTGGAATAAATTTAGATTTAATAAATCCCCTTATAAATGGTAGATATTGACTAGAGTATGGTTGTGAGTTGATAGATTGCCTTTAAACAGAGAAAAACACGTAATAGGGGAAAAACTGGGAAAACTTGGAAAACTGGGAAAAGGGTGTGAAACTGATAAAAAGTTCACATGTTTTGGTAATTCAAGGTTTTCTTGACTGTTGGGGGATTTAAAATATCTTTTACAAACCTTTAATCACTTTGAAAGGGGGTATTAAAACACTTTTACATTAAAAGAGGCATTACTGGAGAGAAACAGAAAAGTTTAGGAGAATTTAGAAATGACTCACTAATGGGTAAGTCACTAAAAGCCTAGCACGGATGCCCTGGCACCAGTCAGTTTGGCACCGATTCTGATCAGTGCCACTGATGGCCGATCGGTGCCACTGATGCCCATCGGTGCCACCATTCATTCAACCCAAAAGTTGGAAAACTCTTCAATGAGTCATTGATGGTCCCTAGGATACCTCAAAAACCAATATTTGGAAAAGTAATTCACTAGGAGGGTCTGGGACATTACATCAGATACCTCTCAAACTATTCTCTCCCTCGATAATTCAAGAGTAAACCCAATGAAAAGATATGGGTCTGAACAACCACTCATAAGATACCTCTCACGGAAAAACCACCCTAGAGTTGTTCTAAAGATATAATAAAACCTTAAAGTATAGGGACATATCTCTCACATATATCTATTGAACAACTTTGGAAACACTATCTCCCCTCTCCCTCAAGTAACCACATAAACACAAAAAAATCACACCATCCAGACACATAGATTAGGGAGTTCCTTCCTCCTTGTCAAGATACTATCCGCTTTGGGTGGAACAGACTCATATTCAAGGGTTTCATCGCATCCAAATTAATGAATCTTGATTAGGGATCAGGTCCTCCCCTCTCTATAGTTAGTAATTTTCATAAAAAATAGAGAATAGGGAAACAACTTATCATACAGTAAGCAGGTTTAACATTACATCATAATAAAGGCATGAAAGAAAAACATAAGGGAAAAGATCAAAATAGCTCTGGGTACTGGGCACACATCTGTGCCTCTCATTCCAAAGTACTCTCCTCGAGGCCACCATGCCTCCAAAACACACAGACCAAGGGAATGGTATGTACATGAAGCACCTTCTCCTTACGATCTAAGATTCTCACTGGTCGCTCCACAAACATTACATCATCCACGATTTCCAACTCTCACCATTCAAGGATGTGGGATTCACCATGTAGATACCGAAGGAGCTGAGAGATGTGAAAGATGTTGTGGATCCTCTCCACTGTGGTTGCAACAACAGCTGATATTCCACCTCGCCGACCCATCCCAATACCTCGAAGGGTCTGATGAACCTGTGAGAAAGCTTAATCCCCCTACCAAACGTCCACTATTCATGTCGATGGGATACCTTTAAGAACATATGGTCCCCAACCTCGAACTCCAAGGTTCTCCTCCTATGATTGGTGTATAACTTATTCCATTCATAATCTACCTTCATCCTTTCAGGAACAAGATGAATCATCTCCATCGTGCTCTGTACCACCTCTAGGCCAAGAACACATGTCTTCCCAACCTCTGTCCAGCACACGGGTGAACGAAACGGTATGCCATACAAGTATTAGAATGGTTCCATGCCAATGGTAGAGTGATATCTATTATTGTAGGCAAACTATACCAGAGGTAAGTGTCGTAACCATGATCCTTCGAAATCCAGAACACATGCTCACAACATATCATCCAATGTCTAGATAGTCCTCTCTATCTGCCAATCCATATGAGGGTGGAAAGCAGTTTTATGGCATAGCTGGGTGAAAAAATCATGTTTTAATCCCTTCTATACTCATGAAGTAAAGCGTGTATCCTGATCCGAAATGATGGTTCTAGGAACTCCGTGCAGCCGCACAACTTCACCCACGTACTTCTGTGCTAAGGCATCCACTGCGATCGACTCCTTAACCACTAAGAAGTGTGCTGATTTTTTCAACCAGTCCACCACTACCCAGATGGAATCATAGCCTCCCTCAACCCTAGGTAGTACTATGATGAAATCCATCAAGATGTAAACCCACTTCCACTCGGAAACATCTAAGGGCTGCAACCGACCGTCGGGAACATGGTGTTTAGGCTTTACCTACTGACACATGAGGCACTTTTCCACTTCCCGCTTCACTCTGGGCCACCAAAACTAACCTATAAATCCTTGGTACATCTTGGAAACTCTTGGATGTACCACTAGGGATGAGCTATGGAACTCACCAAGAACTCCCTCGCACATCGTTTCTGGGACAAACAACTTCCCACGAAAAATTATCCAATTCTGACTATCCTCTGACCATCCTTCTAGGGTATCACCCTGGTTAACATGATCATGCATCACTATAGCCTTTGAGTCTCCCCATTGAGCCTCCTCCTCCTACTATACCATGGAATTATTCACTGACATCTAAAACAAACAGCCTCTACCACCCTCCACTCTCATTCCTAGATGTAAAGTAGCCAACTCCTCCATTGCCTTCCAAGAATCTACTGACTCCCGAACCACATCCTTTTGTGACTTTCTACTCAACGAATCAGCCACCATGTTCCCCTTTCCTAAGTTGTATGAGATCTCAAAGTCATAATCCTAAAGAAACTCCATCCACCATCATTGTCACAAGTTGAGGTCTCACCGGGAGAAGACATACCTCAATATCTTGTGATATGTAAAGACAACGAAGTGTTCCCCAATGAGGTAATGATTCCACATCTTCAGTGTGAACATGACCGCTTTAAGTTCCAAGTTGTAGGTGGCATATTTAAGTTTGTGAGGGTGTAACTTCCTATACCCATAAGAGATCACTCCCCGATTCCACATCAGCACACACCCCAAGCCTAGACCGTAAGCATCAAAGAACACTTAAATTATTACCCCTTACTCTGGAACCCTTAGCATTGGGGCATATACTAGCTTCCCTTTTTGATAACTAAAAGATTCCTAGAACTTATCACTCCATATGAAAGCCTAGTATTTTATTTTCAAGGCCATCAAAGGCACTGAAACTCAAGAGAATTTGGGTATGAACCATCAGTAGTAACTTTCCAGTCCTAGGAAACTACGAAACTCTACCACGTTCTTGGGTGCTTCCTAAGAAACAACCACTTCGACCCTCAATGGGTCCACTATTATTCCCTAATGGGACACCATGTGTCCAAGGAAGTTCACCTCTCATGTCTAGAACTTGCATTTGGAAAACTTCTTATAGAGTTGGTGGTGTCGAAGGACCACCAAAACTATCCTTAGATGATCGGCATGATCATCCTCTAATATTTAGTAGATTTGGATGTCTTCAATGAACATGACTACAAACCAGTTCAGATACTCGTGGAAAAAATAATTCATGAGCCCCATAAACACAGCTTGTGCATTCGTAACACTGAACGACATGACCACAAACTCAAAGTGCCCATATCTGCACCTGAAAGCAGTACATGGGATTTCACCCTCCTTCACCCTCAACTGGTTATATCCAGACTGCAGGCCAATCTTAGAGAACCAACCTGATCCCTTCAACTTTTCAAAAATGTCATTGATCCTCATAAGGGGGTAACGGTTCTTGACCGTCACCTGATTCGGTCTTCAATAATCTATGCATATCCTGAGACCACCATATGTCTTCTTTGATAATAAGACTAGATCACCCCATGGTGAAGCACTTAGTCAGATAAAACCCTTCTTCATCATGTCATCAACCTCAATATTTTACTCCCGTAATTCAGAAGGCATCATCCGATAGGGAGCCATCAAAATCGGAAGGGCACTGGGTTGTAAGTCTATCCCAAACTCAACATTGCGTAGATGGGGTAAAGTCACAACCTATTCAGGGAAGACGTCCAGGAACTCACTGGAAATCCTCAGAACTTCCACCATCTCTAAATCTATCGATTCCAATAACTTCTCGGCTAACAAAGAAAGAAGGGGCTACATATACCAGATGCACTCCTAGTAACCCTACTCGCAAATGAAAGCTACATGATGGCTGCCCATATCTGAGAACACTAACCTTATCCAAAAACAGTCGATAATAGAATACATGGAAAACAACCATTAAATTCCTAGGATGACATCATATGGTTGAATTTGCAGCAAAAGAGGTCTCCACTGGACTGATGCAGCCCCAAAATTAGTCTGTGTCCCTAACAAACATCAAACAGGATGGTCTGACCTTCAACTGGTGTGCTCAACACCAGGGGCATAGAAAGTATCTCTGCGTCTAGAACCAAGGCTTGGGCTAGACTGGGTTCAAAAAAGGAGGGAGAATCTCCTAAATCAAACAAGGCATAGGTAAGGGTACTAAACAGATTGATCGTAACTTGAATGACCTTTAACCCTACTGGGGTTGTTTCCTCTACATTGTGAAACTTCCCACACCCAAATCCTCTACCACCTAGGTTTTCATCTGCCTCCCCAACCACGTTATGGTTGAGGTCCCTGAGGAGTACCCTGAGGTCGGCCTCCTCTTGTACTATTTGTCCTCAGTGGAGTAGGGGCTCACTGCTCCTGCTACTGGAAGGTCCTGGTTGGAAATTGTTGCTGCTGAGGTGGTAACTGAACCTATCCACCCCTACTATATTGCACTCGGATAGGGAACTGATTACAAATAATACCATGTCTACCATAGGTAAATCACCTAAATCCTAGACCCCTAGAGAAAGGGTGAGGATCGGGAGATCAGAACTGGAACTACTGAGGCATGATCCCTGTCAGCCAAAACCTAGAAGGCCCTAATGATGGAGTCCTACTACTGATTGCCTTCCCCTTTGACGGACTCAACTACCTCCCCTCTCGTGGAACACCTCCCAGTGTTTGCATCCTCTCCACTACTTCATCAATCTTCTGAACCTCCAATTACATCGGTAGAGTGAAGGGAGTAACAACGTACTGAATAGAAGGTCGGAGTGCCTCCTCTAATAGTCTTACCTACGACTCCTCATCCAGAAAGAGGTCTGGATCAAAACAAATGAGATCCTTGAACTTGATCCCCAATTACCTTACTGACATACTCCCTTGCTGAAGGAGATAATCTCTTACCTCTTCTCAGCCTTCAGCGTGGAAGAAAGGAATTCTGCCCAGAACTCCTTCTCAAAGTCATTCCACGAAACCTCATCTTCCTTATTATCCCAAAGATAAAGTGTCCACCACTGATACACCGCTCCCCGCATCTGGATCATAGCCAGAGGAACCCAGTACTCTGTCAAAGCCCAGATCAAGCTGAATGAAATCACTATCTCCTCGAGCCATCTCTCCATCTCCATGTCCGAGACGCTGCCCTCGTACATTTCAAGAGTCTTCCAATGGAAGGCGCGAAGTTTTTTCTGGAACTAGTCATCCTCCTCTCAATAAACTCTCTATTGATCAACCTAATAAGCCTCAACTTCCCACACTAATCATGGATATTTTCTAGGTTCCATAGAAAAAAATATAAAGAAATAATTCTTAATACCAAGTAGTGTAGAAGATTTATTTTAAATTTTGTTTAAAAGTTTTATTTATTTTAAATTCCCACACACCCATGACACACAAGAAAAAAAATATTTATGATGAATGCACCTCTCCTAGGGTCTCTACCCTGGAATCAGTGTAGCCTCACATGGTCTTTTAGTGGGTCCAGAGTCCTTGTATCGGATCATGAGGGGGCCTAAAAGCCCGTGTCCTAACTGGTATTCCCTGGACTATTTCATTCACCAATATTATCTAACATTGTTTCCCTAACATCACATGAAATCCTCACTCTGCCTAACCCCGGACTCCATACTATCTCTCAAATGTCACCTCTGATCCTATTCTATCATGACCAGCCTTCTCCAAGATGATGGAAGGGACAAAAAACAACTAGAACCTTCCTTATTCAAGTTGAAGGAGTGATAATGACCCCCGAGTCCATCCTTCAATAGGAACCAGAGTGGTAACTAGCACCAAGGGTAAATAATCTCACATAATATGGAAGGAATTACCCTTTTTAAAGAACAAGATCAGTAGATAAGATGGTAAATCCCAAAAAACTCCAAACACCAAAAGTAAAAGTAAAGACAAAACCCTCTTTCCCACATGCATGTTCAAAATAAACTGATTCAAAGTACAAGAAAACTTTGAAGGAAAATACAAAAAGAAATAAAACCAGTAACAATTACTGTCTCGATGCCCAAACTAGTAAGGTCTAGCACAATCCTCAAAGTCCTACTGGAAACCTAAAATCAATTTTATATACATAGGGTGAGTATACAGGTATACTCAGTAGGGAAACCAAAATCTCTCGTGCAGAAGTGGGGAGACATTCTAATGCCCTGTGAGAAAATAGAGGTAACCAAAACACCTAGCAAGTAAAACTATCCACCTAGCCTCACCAAGGAACACTCCCCAAATAACGCAAGCTATGTAAAATAATAGTAATAGAACATCAATATTTTGGTACCCCACACTGCTTTCCCACTGGTTATTTAGAACATCCTATGCAATAGACCTCACCCAAAAATACCATTGTAGTATCAATTCTACCCCCACCAAAAACCATATGGGTCATCCCAACCGCACATTTATCCTGCCCATAAATAGTTAGGCCACCAGAACCACATATCCCTCCCAGAAACACCTAGGAAATCACAACCACACTTCCTTCCCACAGACACCTGGGCCTCATCCCAAAGACACTTGGGAAAAAACCTACCCGCACACACCTGGGGCAACCAGCACAACACACCCAGCCCAAAGAGTCTTGGGCCACAATGAACCTCAGGTCGTCATATCCTACCCCGAGAGTCTTGGGCTACCTAGGAGAGGGAGCATAAAGGAGATAATAACCATCCACTCATAGGAATGTTTGGGAAAACACCCTCCCCCCATGAAATGGTGGTGTTTAGAATAAAGTTCTCAACATGGGTGGGGTGCGTATAAGAAACACAAGAACTAAATTTTATATGTATAGTTAATCAAGCACTCATCCCAACCTAAGGGTCCTTAAACTGACAACCATCCCGCACACAACCAATATTACAACTACCCATACATGCACAAGTACACAACAGCCACAAACAGAGCACAACCCACCTCAAAAAAATAGTTCTCCACTGTACCCATTCTTGTTATCATGTTCAAGTGATTCCATTTAAATATTCCTTCACTACCAGTCACCTAGGAGGCATAACCACAAGCCAAAACAACAACTAAAAGAAAATATCTAAGAAGACATTAAATCATTCACTCTCAGTTCTCTTGTAAATAAAAACATCAAAATGTGATCCTGTGAGATCCCTTGAAGTATTTAAACCAAAACAAGCCCCAACATACCCGGTCCATAACATTTACCACCAAATCCACATAGCCTCAAATTCAAAAAACAACAACCTTTAAACTAGATATTCAATTCCCCTCTATGTCACCCCATAAATATTAAATAGAACAACCATTCATATCACCAAAATAGAGCAAGGGAGTTTTTAGATTTAGCCAACACCATTCATTAAGTTCTTTCCTTCTATTTGGTTAACTTGGGTGATCACACAGGGTTCTTATCCATAGGGAATCCATTTAATCAACCAAGTTTATGTTATTAATCAGTTTTTATGTTATAATCAATCAATAACAAGATTATCCAGAAAATAGGGCTTCATTAATGTGTAAGAAAGGACCACTAATGGCCATGATTTTCAGTGTACATGAGCCCATAAAATTCACAACATAAAAACAAAGGAGAAAAAAACATCAACATATTTCCCATCCCTTCATTCTTTAAAAGTCCATTTATTATCTTTATTAAAGTTGGTTTTATCTATGCCCTAAGGTAACATCATAATACCCACCCCGCATGATGCATAGTCAATAAAGACGAAGGAAGAACCCCTACTGCGATGATTACGGATCAAATTCATTTCTTGTGCAAAGAATAGGGGATGTGTGACTTATAGAAAGAAATCCAAGGCTAAGTGGGAAAGGATCAAGTATGGGTGAATGATTCATCTCAGAGGAATTCTTGAGGAGCACTAATAGAAATGGAAAATAATAATGAAGAGAGTATCTCATCTTAAGGAGAGTCCAGATCCTAAAATCAAGGAGATTATTTCGAAGAACTTAAAAGTCAGATCATGGATTTACCACATGGTTCAGTGGTTTCACACATTGGAATTAATTGAGATTTAATACTTCCCCTTGGAAACGGTGGATATAGACCAGTGGACAACTATGAGTTGATATATTGCCTTTAAATGGAGAAAAACATGTAACTGGGGAGAAATTGAGAAAACTCAAAAAAACTGGGAAAAAGGTGTGACACTGATAAAATGGCCGCACGTTTTGGTAATTCAAGGGTCTCCCAACTCTTTGGGGATTTAAAATATATTTTAAAGGCCTTAAATTACTTTGAAAGGGGGTATTAAAACACTTTTATGTTAAAAGAGGCATTACTAGAGTGAAATAGAAAAGTTCGGGGGAAGCTGGAAATGACTCACCGTTGGGTGAGTCATTGAAACCCTGGAGCCGATGCCCTGGCACCAGTCGGTGTGGCACTAATGCCCATTAGTGCCACTGTTTATTCAACCTCAAATTTGGAAAACTCCTCAATGAGACACTGATAGTCCCCAGGATACCTCAAACATCAGGATTTAGAAAAGTAATGGACTAAGAGGTTCTGGTCCATTACATAACAAGATAAAAAGAGAACGTTTGATCACTATGTAAAGGAAAATGTTGAAAGAAGGAAAAGGGGAACAGTGGAATCCCCCAACATGTAATAATTGTTGCAAGAAACACCCTGGTAATTTCCTGAAGGTTGTAGGATTTTGCTTCAAGTGTGGAGAGAATGGTCATCAGGCATATGAGTGTAAGGGAAATAAAGGAGCAACTAATGTGTAGTGTTTTAGTTGTAAGAATATTGTGTACTATGTAAAAAAAATTCCCATGTTTCAAGGGGATTTACATAAAAAAGGATAAGGTATAAAGGCTATATGTTTTCAATTACTAAAACTAAACTTTAAATACCTTAAGTAGTGATAACAGGTACATTGTTCATAAACTCAAAGTCATCGAATACTCTATCTGATTTTAGATACACGCATTCTTTTATATATAATAAGAATATTTAATCATACCTAACACTATGAGGAAATATTTTTCAATTCAAACACTATTGGGAATCTAGTTTTAATAAGAATATAATGAGTAGTCCTTAATAAGATGCATAAATATTCTCTAGTTTCAAAAATGATTGTTACGCCAATTTTTGACTTTAACATTATCCCATTATTTTTTGGGGTTTAATTAGTTTTAAGGATTTATGAATTAGTGTATGAAGTATAAAATAATTTATATTGAAATTTTCTTATTAAAATTTTATGGTTAAATTATTTTATCATTTTAACGGGTGTTATTATTGATATTTTAGTAATTAATTTATAAGTTCTCCATAAGAAGTTTTATTCATATATAGTATCATCATAGGTTGTTATAATATTTTTTAATAGGTGAAATAATTTTTATTTCATTTATGGATCTTATGATCCATTAAAGGTTGATTTTTGTGTGTCAATCATAAAAAAATTATTCTTAATCATTAATCGTTAAAATTATATGTGGAAACAAATTAAAATATTCAATCAAAAAATTATTACATAGTATAAAGAAATAAAGTATATTTTCTAATTTTCTCCATATTTATAGTAAAAAATCCCTAAACTCTAGGAAAATATATTGAAATATAAATTTTTTCCTTTTAACTTTATTTTTTATGAATTGATAGGTCTTCTGTATCCCTTACTGGTTTATGGTTTTGTGGTCATTAAATTTATCATGATCATGTTCTTTATGACACTATTATTCCTTGGACGTTATTATTTCTCATTCATGTCCATACTTTCACTTCCAACTAATTTTCTAATTATCTAAGAACTCAATGATGTTTTATTTTAGGAAACCCTTACATTTCCCACTTTCACTTTTCAAAGTAAGTTTTATTATTTCTTTATACGATGTGGGTTTACAAAAAAAGTATTTTAAAATATAGAACCCCAGATTATCGTGATAAAAAAATTATGACGAAAAAAATTTATTTAAGGGTAAATATTATAACACCCAAAAAATTTAGTTTAAAATTATAACAATCTTGATAGATTTCTTGACATGCAACACCAAGATTTAAGTAAACTATGATATACTGTAAAAATATTATTATTTAAATATAATCATTATAACATAGTAATTAAAATTGGTGGTATGAATAAGAATCTCAAAAATATGAAAAATATTTATAAATGTTTTATATAATGTATTGATTAATTTATAATAAATAAGTACTCAATTTTCAGTAAAGTAATTTTATTCTTTAAAAATATGTTTTCTTCAAAATTAATTTTTATTAACTTTTTTGCATAGACATTATAATAAATTTAGATGATTTTTATAAAATTTTATTTAAGGTAATTAATATAATTTTTTATATAATTATTCTAATATTATATTAGGGTAAATTTTTTGTATTTTTCTAAAAAGATTTATTTTTTAGTGAATAGTGAGAAATTTCGATATTTGTAAACCTATAATTTCTTTTTATTAAATAAAGTAATTAAAAAGTGTCATTATTTTTTTTATATTATATTAAAGTTAAATTAACCACATTTATTTATATATAATATAATTAACTACATAGGAATCATTATTAAAATTGATTTTAGTATAAGGTCATTTTTAGGCATAAAACGCATTTTTTTCAAAAACTAGTTTTATTTGTGTTTTATGAATTTATGTTAAAATTTATTTACACCACTTATATAAATTTAATATTAAAAAATATATTACATATTTTTAATAATAGGTTTAAATTTTTTAAATATTTCCCTTTAATTTTTAGGCATTATGAATAGTAATTGTGGTAAATATGTGTCACCTCGGTAAGGGTAAATTGAGTGATTGAGGTTGAAAATAATATGATAAGGCTTTAAAAATTTATGTAACACCTACCTTATTTATATTTTATGATATTATTTTTAAAATAATCATCCAATATTATAATAAATGTAAATTTAATGCAATTTTTCATTGATAATGACCTTAATATTATTTCAAGTAAATGAAAATTCCAAAATGCCACTCTCCTGATTTTTACTTATATTATATGTTCACATAGGGATAATAATATATTATAAATGAATATAAAAAGTTTAATTTTAATATTATTTATTTATTTTTATTATGATAATTTGATTTTAATTTTTAGGGATGGCATAATTACTATAAATTCATAAACAACGCTGACACGGTTCTTGTGCAAGCAATAGAAAAATCAAAGTAAATTATTTTAAAGTTTTCAAAATTAATATTGTTTGGATGAATTATGGTTTCATAAAAATTTTATGTTTCATAAAAATATATAATTTATGGTTTAATAGTTTATATTTAAATTCCATTCTTATCCTCATTTATTTAAAGTCGAAATTTGTGAATATTTCTTAAAATAAATATAATGTTATTTTATATTAAATAATATATAATTAAATGATTTAAAAATCGTAAAATTTTTTAAATAGGAAATGGGGGTGTAATATGGTATAAAATTCCATATATTTACCTTTTTAATCCAATTTTTACCTTATAATTAAATTTATAACCGCTTAATAGTGAAAAGGTGGTTACCGCGATTAAGGGTAAAATAAGTTATTAAAGGCATTGTACCAAAAGATAAGGTTTAAAATGAAACATGAACCTATAAAAATTTTATTATTTTAATGGATTTAAACATTATACAATATTATCTTATAATGTTTTTCAATTGGTTCCACTTTTACATGAATAATAATTTATAATATTTAAATTTTTTAAGTATTTCCAATTACGTTGTTTCCTTCACTATAAAATAGAATCACCTCTCCTCTATTATTCACAACACCTTGAGAAACTTATCTCAAAAATCCATAAAAATTATCTCTGAAAAATACTTAGATACATTTTTTGACGTTATGTTCTTCCAAGAATATCAACTCTATATTCCTTAAAATGATATCTAAAGAAGAAATTTCAAAGAAGAGGTAATCATCTTAATTGAACACTTTCATTTTTATTCTTCTTCTAAAACCTTATATTATATCCTAAAAATTAAAATATAATAACACCATTATCTACCATATACTTAGATTTTATTATTCTTATGGAATAAAATTTATACATCTCCTTCTCTATCAAATGAAAAACAAAATCATTACTCATGTGTATAATGGACTACCATCTCACAAATCGATGTAATTTATTTTCCATCACAGCCTCAAAAATCTGATGATAATGACGAAAATAATGAATATATATATATATATGATATTTATAACATAATTATGATTCTATAAATTTAATTTATCATATACTTCCTTACCCTTCCACTTTTTAAAATATGATAATGTCACTCATGCGTATGTGTGGAAAACCACCTCCACAAAGCGATGTGATTCATTTTCATGCTTTATTTTCATGTATGGTTCTAAAAATTTATAAAATAAATAATAATAATTTTTATATCATTATTAATTTTATATATATGTTATAATCATGATCAAGTCACAATTACCATAACCATCGAATCAAAACATGCATGAAAAATGAAGTTGTTAATGCCCAAAGTAATGATCATAATGAATGATTATTAGAAAAAAGGTGATATGATGTTATAAGAAGAACATATATGATATTATAGAGATGTATATGGTGATAGTATGTAATTATAATAAGTATAAATTTATTATATAGGATTTTAAATCACATTCAACTTAGTGTATGCATGAGGTAATGGATTTCTTCTTAATTTCTACTCCATTGATACATATTCAATATTATGCACCTATTTTAATTTATCTAGATTGTATAATACCCCTTTGATGTATATAACATGAATTTATACTTATTTATGGTAATAAAATTTTAAATTCATATTTACTATTTCAATGGGTTACAATTTAAAAGTAACTAAAGAGGTAAGAATTTATTTTACAATCTCATTTTTCTAGGATTTATTATATTTTTGTTGAAGGAATTTTATAATAAATCCTTCATAAACTCTATATATTTTCATATAATTTGGATATTTAATGAGTTCTAATGTTTTATTACAACATTTAATCTATTTGGAATGTGAATCAAACAAATAAATATTTAAAATAATATCCAATATTATTTCTCTTTTTGATCGGGTATATTTTTATTATATGTCCATATTTTTCTAAATTATTTAAAAAAAGTCCCTTTTATTTACTCAAACAATTTATTAAGGATGTTTTATATTATCCTTCACTTTTTAAAATGTTTGAAAGGAATCTTTATAATATACTCTAAATCAATTTTCTTTACAATAAGTCAAAAGGAATGTTCCTCTTTAATGTATATGACATTAATAGATTTTCTTGTTACTATAATAGTTTTACACTATTTAAATTCTTGTAAATATTTTCAATGATTTTAGAAATAAAATTTTTAATGAAAATTTATTTTATATTTTTTATTTCTATTTTCTTTTATTCTCTAAAATACTTGAATTTACTATAAAATCTACTTTTCTGATGAATTGATGGTCATCTTTCATCTCTTGATTAATTTTTTGGTCATTAAATTTTTCTTGAAACATTCACTTTATTTTGATCACTTTCATTAGAAATATCCATATTATGTATATCATAAATATTCTTATTTCCTAAATTGTATACCATTTCTAAATAAAATTTTTTACTATGAAAGTTATTTGATTGATAGGGGAAATATTTATATTTTATATTCTTTACTCAATATGGATATTTTTTTATGTTGAATATTTTTTATGAATTAAATTCATTATTCAATATATTAGGAATGCATTGGACATATAGTTACGAGTGGGGCCTAATTATAGATATCCCCTCTATGTATCAATGGGTCTCATGAGACAAACCAATTGACTATCCTTATTAAATGGGTTTTTAGTGTATACCTACCCTTATTTGAAAATATATTGGCATAAGGCCTTGATAATGAAATCTAGAATTATGTATTTCCTTAATTGTGAATCTAGTTATTATTATCCATGAGATAACTACAATGACTTTATCCATGGATTCATTACATGCTCAATTTATTTATTAAATGACATGTTTTTTAGTTAAATATCATTCTATATTGATTATATCTTATTTATTCATAATTTCTTCCATTGTATGCAACCCTTACTGAGCATTTGATATCATCCTTATAATTTTTACTTTATTGAGGATATAAAGAATGAATATTTGAATGAGTTTCAAGGATGTAAAATATTTACTATTGTTTTTTTATATTTTACTTCCAATATAAAATGGGAATCTTATATGTATACGGTTCTTCGATATTAAAAAATTAATCAATCCTTAGTGATGTGATCTATTATATATTTTACAATGTAATAAATGTCAACTTTGGGTTACTAGAGTTGGGGTTGTTGCAAAATTTGAATAACATAAAAAAGGTATGTGTTATTTTTATAGTTTTTTTATTTTTAAAGTAGAAAAGAATATTATATTGAGATTGATGAAAATTAATACATGGTTTATATTTTTTATTGTATGAATTATTAATGAATAATTTTTAAAAACATGGTTAAAGGTTTACGAAGGATGATTGGTGTGTCTAAATATAGGGTTTTGAGAGTTATGATGTGGTGATATTTTATTGATAAAATTAAGTATGATCATAAGTTTAAAGTCATTAATAATATTTTGATGGTTTATATGATAAGAATACCTTGGATACATTTATTGAGATGTTTTAGGTATATGTAACCCTTATTTTTTACATGTGAAAAGGTTATTTGAGGAATAATTATTTTATATTTTTTGGGCATAAGTTTAAAGGTATTTATAATATATAGGGTTAATATGATATTTTATTTTGAGGTAATTATGGATACTTAGGATAAAAGGGTTATTACATTTTAGGAACATATATTTTATCATATATATAACCATGGGATTGAAAAGTTATTTGGTGACTAAGTGATTGAATCTATTTTTGAAGAAGTTTACTACATTCGGAACATTATAAGATTAAGTTAAATGGAAATATTTCCTTTATAATATGTAATATTATTTTAGGAATAAGGTTTGAGTTATCATTTGGAATAATAAATGATTTTATTTTGGATTTATGGTGATTCTGGTTATTTGGGGGAAATAATAGCATATTTTTTTTATTATATGATTAGGACATATACATTTTTGGTATGTAAATTTATGAGTGATTAATGTTGTTTGGAGATAAATGTTAAATTTATCTTGGAATAATATGTGATCATGTTTTTTGTGGTTTTTGGGTTTTGAACTTGGTCAAGAATATTTTGAAGTGTTTTAAGGCAAGTTATTTATGGAATTATTTAAGTTGAAATTTAGGTGTTAGTGTTGAGGATTTATAGATTAATTTAGTATTTCTCTATATGAAGGTTTATTCATATTAGATATTATCTTAATATTCTCTAACCATTTCATTAATGTATTTAATCAAACAAAATAATTATTCATCCTTTTGGGGATTATGTGATCCATTAGAAGTTGAATTTAGTGCTTCATGCATAAAAAGTCATCTTGAATATTCATTATTAGATGTAAGAGAAGGGATAAAATTGGAAGCTAATCAAGGTACAAATGAAGGATGTCATTCCACTTATGTAGTGGAAACAATAAAGTATGTATATTTCTTTAAAATATCTACTTTATGGTAAAATAATTTCTTAAATTTATCGAGTCTTATGCAGAAAGTAACACTCAAATTTCAAGGTACACTTTTAGAAACTCATCTTCATGTATCAGTCTTATGAAGGTACATTATTTTATAAAATAATAAGTTTCCTTATCTTGGCCTAGAAATTAAAGTTCTTGATAAAATCTATATTTGAATTTATTATTATATTATGAAAATTTCATTTTTATAGAATCAAATTAATTTTAGAGGACATAATTTCTTTAATTAAAGGTAATGTAACATCCCAATATTTTATTTTAAAAATAATATTATGTCAGATCATGTTTACCACACGGAACATTGAGGTTAAAACGAACAATGATATACCATTAAAATATTATTCTTTAAATATAATCCTTATAACCTAGACATTGATATAACACCATGAAATTATAAAAGAATAGCATTATATTTTATAGCATCATCTACACACAACACTGATCTTAAACAACCTATGAAATATATTTCTTTAAATTTAATCTCTCTCATAGCTTGCGGAACATGCAACCCTCAGTTTAAATGAATCGTAATATAGTATACCATTGTAACCTAGCCATTAAATTGGAGGTTATAAATAGTAATAACTAAATTATGAAAATTATGGTTCTTTATTATTTATAAATAAAATAATCATCATTTAAAAGAAAAAGAAATTTTTTTCTAAAAAACTGTACTTTTTATAAGTCTTTTTAATCAAGATTTATGCACATAATTTAATATTAATTTTTATCAATATTAAAAAAAATATTTGATAAAATTAAATAAATTTTTGAAATCATAATATCACAATTATCTTAGGGTAAATATTTGGAATTTTTCTGAAATGTTTCATTTTTCAATGAATAGTGAAAAATGCTGATTTTTATTGAAAATTACCTTTTCATTAAAATTATTCAAAAGGTTTAATTAAATTTTAAATTGATTTTAAAGTAAAATTAGTTAAAGTTTATTAAAAATTAACTATTTGGGTCATTTAAATCATTTTAAAGGTGAATTTTGATATTAAAATCATTTGTGCTTATGATAATTTTCTCTTTGAAAACCTGCTTTTTCATCGCGTATGCGAGTATAATTTTAAATTGTATTCTTACACTTATATAAATTTAATTTGGAAAATTGATTCAATATTTTTAATTATAATAATTTATATTATCTAATAAATTTAATTTAATTTATTACCATTATGAATAGTAAAATAAGTAAAAAATATTTACTGGAGTTAAGGTAAAAACAGGTTTATAAGGGGGGTTAAACTAAAAATATAAGAATTAAAATTAAATAAAAACTATTCCAAAACTAATTTTATGGAAATAATTAGAACTTAAAACCTATAATTTTTTATAATGACCATTTTTTAGGCTTTTTTCATGATAAAAATGTGGGTGCAATTGAATGTTTTCAAAAATTCCATGTGTGTCATTTCCCCCACTTATAAAAGACCACACCCTATCCTTCCCTATTCAAACTTCCAAATCCATTTAGTTTGGCCAATAATGACCCTAATAACTTCCTTAATCCCCTAAAAACTTCTTATATATCTTGTTTCGATCATAAATCCAACTTAGTAAGGCTTTTAGTGTAAACCTAAAAAGGTTTTCTGAAGAAGAGGTAACGTTCTTAAGTGAGCTTTTTTATTTTGTTTCTATTACACCTCCTTAAAATATTATTATATTATTATTATATTATAAAATAAGTTTATTAAATATAATTAGATGTTATTATTCTACTTTTATGATCTATATCCATCAACTCTTACATCAAATATAAAATGAAACTATCGATCGTGTGTATGGCAGACTACTGCCTCACGAACTGATACACTTTTTTTCCATCTCCAACTTTTGAGGATGTATATAATGATGGATTTAATAAATTTATATTATATTTATGATATTATTATACTTAATTAATTATAATATCATATATAACTTCTTACTATCTATTTTGTTTAAAATATGATGTCGCTCATGTGCATGGCGGACTACCGCCTCGCGAAGCGATGTGATACATTTTTCACTTACGCTTTACATGGAAATTAATATGGACATATTTAATTAATATATGTGGTATATATGAAATTATATTGATTATTTAATATTAATATATCACCCAATTCCTTATCCTTTCACATGTAAATGAAATGATATCGTTACTCATGCACATGTACAGTCTACCATCTCCACAATACGATGCGATTCATTTTCCTTATACAACCTTCAAGAATGATTATAAAAATTTATGAGTAAATATAATATTTATAAAATTAATATAATTTTTTAGATTATGTTTCTATATCTTATACCCAAGAACCATAACTTTCATGATAAAACACTTAGGTGAAAATAAGGCAATTAACACCCGAAACAATGAAAATAATGGAATATTATTAACTGATGGGTGATAATATGGTATAAATGGATCATATATTATATTATAAATATTTATACGGTTATATTATAATTTAACTACATTATTAAAACTACTATAAACAAATTTATATCTTGTTCAACCAAAAGGAAGCATGAGGTGAGGGACTTCGTCTCAATTTCCCTTCATTAAGGTATATTATAATGTTATGAACCTAATTTATTTTATATGGGGTATATACTACCCATTTTAAATATAATATCATTAATAATTCAAAATTCATGGTATTTTAAGTTTCAATTTGATTTATTTCACACAAGGGGGTTTGACTTGAAAATTACCAAGTGGTAAATAATTTCATAACTCAATTTCATTTTATTAGGTTATATTACTTCTTAGTTGTATTTAATATTATTATATTATATGTGTAATTAATTTTTAATATATTATGTTTAATTTACACTTTATATTTTTGTATTTACATTAGATACACATAATTTATCAATTGATTATTTATCACATTAATGTTATGATCATTATAAGGGATTTTGTCTCAATTTCCCTTCATTGAGGAACGTTATAATGTTATGCACCTAATTTATTTTATATAATCTATATACTTACATTTTTACATGTAATATCATGAATAATTCATACATATTGGTATTTTAAGTTTAAATTTGAATTATTTCATCCAAGGGGATTTGTCTTGAAATTTACCAAGTGGTAACGAATTTCATAACACAATTTCTTTTCATTAGGTTATAGTACTTCTCCATTTTCTTTAATATTTTTAGATTATGTGTGTAATGAATTTTTAATATCATATATTTTATTTCCACTTGTTTTATGTATATTTAAATATGATACACATAATTGATTCATTGATTAATTATCACTTCAATATTATGATCTTTTTAAGGGTTTATTTCACAATATCGTTTTAATCAAGATTGTATATGTTGAAGGAAATTATTTGATCATTGGATAATAAAACACTTTAATTTTATTCTCATCTGATTATTAATGATTTTTTCAATTAATAGTACCATTTTTTCCACTCTTTGGTACTTAAGTTTATTTATAAAATGTTTTTAATAAAATCTGAATTCATTTCTCTCTTCGGTCAAAAATAATTTTTCTTCCAAATCCATGTTTTCAAAAAATGTTTTCAAAAATGTTTTAACATTATCCAAATGATTTATTAAATAAATTTTAACCCATGTTTTAATTTTTACAAAATGGTTTCAAAGGAATCTTCTTTTCTCTTTTCGAATGAGGATCTTTTTACCCTTTTTATAACAGTGTGAAAGGAGTTTTTTTAACATATATAGCATGTATGGAATTTCCCAACATAATGACCTATAATTTCTTTGAATATTCATTTAAAATTATAAAACACTATTTTTAAAATAAATTGTTTTTCTTAATATTATGGAAATGTTTATTTTTAAAATTTTATTTTCAAAGTTAAAATTAAATTTTCCTCAATAATATTTTTAAAGAACTTTTTGTTGTATTTAATTTCATCAAAAAAACAACCCTTTATTTTAATTATAATCCTATAAATATATGTTGTATCAATACCATCCTAATTCATTCTATGGATTTTTATTATTATTTTGACCAAATAAAGTATTTACATTCACTTTCTTGATTCATCTTTGTAGTTATTAACTTTCCCTTAAAATATCCACTTTCTTATGATCATTCGACATTAAATTCCCCTAAGTATCCATATTATTTATCATGGATATACTTATTTATTAAACATTATATCATTTCTACATATACTTTTTTACATTGAAAATTATTTTTTTTATTGGGGAAATAATGATAAATCCATATTCTTTACTCAATATGGATATTTGTTAATAAGGCATATTGTTCATGAATTAAATCGATTATTTGATATATGAGAAATGTTTTGGACATGTAGAAATGAGTGGGTTTGGGTTTTAGATATCCCCTCTATGAATTGGTAGTTTGATGAGATGAATTAGTTGGTGAGCCTTAGTTAAATGGGTTTTTGGTGTATATCAACCCATCAGTTTTAAAATATCTTATGAAAGGTTTTGATAGTAGAGTTATCATAATGCCTAATATCATGACATATAATAATTAAGAATTTATTTCATCAAGAATTAAATTATAATTATCCATGATATTTTTGAAATAATATTATCTATAGATACATTTCATTCTAAAGTTATTGGTTAAATGGAATGTGTTTTCATTTATTTACTTTTCCATATTGTTTATGTCTTATTCAGTTATGATATTAATGTTATTGATTAAATAATATGTGTTTTCTGTTATTTACCTTGACAT
The DNA here is from genome assembly GCA_963277665.1 of Viscum album. Taxonomy (NCBI): domain Eukaryota; kingdom Viridiplantae; phylum Streptophyta; class Magnoliopsida; order Santalales; family Viscaceae; genus Viscum; species Viscum album. The sequence goes on along the minus strand of OY728151.1, from coordinate 1,440,420,577 downwards.
ATTGATTATGATAGTAAAATTATTTAAATGGAATGGTTTGTTCAATTATTTGCCTTTCTATGTTTATTATGCTTATTGATTCATGATAGATACTATTATACTTAACGCTTTCTAAGAATTTGAGATCACCATTATTTTTTTTCTTTCAAAAGAATTCAGGAAGTGTACTAATAATTATATGCAAGGATAGTATAAAGGTAATATTTATATTCTCAAAAAAAATTAATTTGTGTTTTCAAATGTAATATGAAAATAATGTGTGTATCTAGTTTATCAAGACTACTAAACTATTTGGTTCTTTGAGATGTGATTCCTTGTATCTTATGCCAATGTAATAAAGAAAGACACCAACTTCAGGTTACTAGAGTTAGGGTCATTATAGTTTAATTATAGGGTATTAATAAGAGTAATTCCATTATGGGATATATATAAGAAAATTCCTTAATAAAAATGTAATTATTTTCTTCTAAGAAAAAATAACTCTATTTAAAATAAGATCATATAATATTAAAGGAGATATTTTTCAAAAAACTAAATTATATGTAAAAAGTATTTGTATCAAAATAAATTAATTTTATGACTATATATGAATGAATTTAATTAAATTTATAGTCCAAATATTTAATAAAATAAATTAAAATTCATATAATTGTGGTTACTAAATAAGTAATGAGTATAAATTCATTTTATACTTCAAAAATACATTTTCTTCAAAAATGGGTTTTATTGCATTTTTTATGTGAATATTATGATTAATTTCAAAAAAAATAGAAATTGTATTTGATAAAATGAAAAAAAAAATAAAAAAAAAATCAAATAAAATAAAATGGATTCCATATTTTGAATCATAATGTTAAAATTTATTAATAAGGTCCATTTCATTTTTAGTTATAATGTATAGTAACCATAGTAAAAGTTTATCACTACGGTAAAGGGTGAATTGGGTAAATCAAGGGTGAAATTATAGGATAATGATTTATAATTTATTAAACACTTGAATTAATCTAATTTCATTTTTTTATTTCATCTGTAGTCATCATAACTTTTGAAATATGGAATTTTTTCCCACTTTCTTGTGATTATGGCCTTTATATTATTTTAAGTAAAGAGTAATTACAGAATTCCACTCTCTCTCAATTATTATGTTATAATGATATAGATATATATAGAAGTGATATATTAATGGATATAGGTAATAATATTTATTAATAATAAACTATATTTATTATATTAATTTATTTTAAATTTTTAGTGATGTTATAATTAACGTGAACATTTACGCAGTGCCGATGTAGTGTTTGTGTAAGTAGTAGAAATTCAAGTAAATAATTTTAAAAAAATTAAAAGTAATACATTTTGGGTGAATTATAATGTACCATTAATTTTATATATAATTATAAATTTAATTTTTTTTATTGTTTATATTAAAATTATATTTTTATCTTTATGTCTTTAAAAACAAATTTTTTTTAAGTCTTGAAAATGACTTTAAATGGTATTTTATGTGTAAATTGTTTTTTTACATAATTATAAAACCATAAAACACATATAATAAAACAATTTTATAGGAAATTTTTGATATTATCATGAATTTTACATGTATTTGTAACTTTTCATTTTTAAAATTACTTTCATGACCATTATAGATTGCAGGATTTTTTACCACAGTTAAGGTTAAAAGGGTTAATGAGGGGGTTAAACTAAGAGATAAGGACAAAATGTCACTTAAAATTAACTAAATTTTATTGTTTGAATTTATTTCAATATTATACTCATTCTATTATCATATATGTCACTTTGGATCCATTTTATATGAGTTAGAAACATATTATATATTAATATTTCATTTACTTACAAGATTGCCACATGTCACACTTATAAAAGGGCACATCCTATCCAAAATACCAACTTATAGGTTCACCAAAATACCCAAATATATGTCACCTATTGAGAAATTTATCTCAACCAATATCTACCCGAATACATTACAAATATTCCTACCTATATCTTATAGGTTCTAGTCTCACCAAAATACCAACTTATAAGGCTTTAGGTGTAAGGCAAAGGAGGTTCTCCAAAGAAGAGGTATAACTTCTAACTGAGTGTATTTATATTTATTTCTTCTTCTAACTCAATAAAATACTCTATAACCATGACCATAATTATATTACATATACTTAAATATTGTTATTTTAATTTAACAACCCTTTATCATCTCTTGTTTCATCTTATGGAAATGAAAACAATGCTTGTGCATACGTGTGGATTACCGCCTCCATGAAGTGATGTGTTTAATTTTTTATCACAAACTCATAAGGCTAGTTATTATGATGTATTTAATGTATATATATTATTTTTATGATATAATTGTGATTCTATAAATATAATATATTACTTACCTTTCTACCCTTCCATATATTGAAAAATGATAGCGCCGCTCGTGCGTACATGTGGACTACCACCTATATGAAGTAATGTGGTTTGTTTTTTATGTATCCTTTCATGGATGGTTATAAAGTTATATTGATGAATTAAAATTATAATTATGTAATTATTAATATTTTTAAAATAATTTAACCATGATCCCTTTGACCATGTTCAACCTATCAAAGATGTTTTGAGATTATGAACCTATTGTCCCCAAAATATCCAACATAATATAATCAATTTAGTAACTATATAAGATATGGTAATAAATTAAATGAAATGGAATATGATATGGTAATAAACCTAAAAAGTTTTCTTAAGAAATTGTATAACTAATATATGTTTATCATATATGATTTAAAGAATGTACATGGTGAGTCGGGCTTGAGGTAAGGGACTTCTCATCTCAAATTCCTTTTATAAAGACTCGTGTCATGTTCACCACAAGTTTTATTTTACGTGGTTTATATATTTTCATATGGAAGTATTTTATTATTCATTTAAAAATTCAATTTTATTTTAAATCCTTTTCATTTTCACTACTTCAATGATATTTTTATTCAAATGTTACCAAATTTGTAAGATATATTTCTTTAAAACATTCTTTTAAATGTTTTAAACTATTTTTCCTTAATGTATATATTCTATTAAATGTTACAAGAATGTTATTATTTATGCTTAAAATATTTTTAAATTTCATTTTAAACTACTTTTTACTTTCTTTACCAATTTTTAAAAAGTAATCTCTTCAATTTTTCCCAAATGGGTTATTTTGACTTGGTTTTTACAAAATTACAAAGAATGTTTTTTAAAATTTACTGAATGACCACATTTTCCCACTATCATAGACATTATTTTTTATTAATATTCCTATATAATTTTCTATATTTTTCAAATAAAATAATATTCCCACTATTCTGGGAATTTTTAATTTTTAAAATCTTTTCAAAAGAAAAAGGACATTTCTTCTTATGTCACGACCCGCCCTCGGGGTCTGTGCCGTGACTACCCCAAGCCCGCCTTCCATAGGCCAGGGGCTGGCGACTAGCACCAAGGCGTAAATCCCGGTAAAAAGGGAAGGCATTGCCTTTGTAAAGTAAACAAACACTACAGAGTAAGCAAGCGGAAAGTAAACACTAAGCAAAAGCAGAGTACAACTGAAAGTGCGGAAAAGTAAATGGGCCAGTATACAAACCCAAACTGAAAGTAAAGTACAACTCGAAAGGGGAAAACAGCAACTGAAAAGTAAAAGCCGCTACACCGAGCTGTCCACTGGAAATCCCACCTGAAGGGTGGGTACAGATAGCTCCACTGCACCACGGGTCTCGCCGTCCGCTCCGTGCACGTCCCGCCCAGTGGTCCACCTCCGGGTACCGTCCCACTCTGCAAGCCTCAGCTAAGGTCAACGTTGTCCGTCGTTTGCAACCAACACAACGTAGTGCGGGCAAAGCCTGTGCAGGGGTGGGTATAAGCTACTCAGTAGGGACCCCGAGACCCCTGAAGGTCTCTCAAATCCATAAAGGATAAACCACGAAGAAAGGAACAATCACGAAGTAACAACCGACACTGCTTAGGTATATGCCCATACATATACCTAAGTCATCAATTTCAAAATACGCTCCTCCCTCCGAGCCCAAGTACAACTCAGTCCACACAGGAAAGTAAACGTATTCCACACAGGAAAGCAAAACGTAATCCACACAGGATTGCACAACACAATCCACATAGGAAAGCAAAACGTAATCCACACAGGATTGCACAACACAATCCACACAGGATAGCAAAACGTAATCCACACAGGATTTCACAACACAATCCACACAGGAAAGCAAAACGTAATCCACACAGGATTGCACAACACAATCCACACAGGAAAGCAATAGGTTTCAGCTCACACAGGTATACTTCTTCAAAAGACGATAAAGATGATCACTGATCCATCTAAGTCGTCGGACCCACGAAGGATCGATAGGTAACTAACCCCCGCAAAAGACCCACACAGGATCGGGCCCACACAGGACCTGTAGGCGCTGGTTCACACAGGACCGCTGAGCGCAAGGACCCACACAGGATCGGACCCACACAGGATCGGGCCCACACAGGACCTGTAGCACTGATCCACGTAGGATCGCTGAGTGCTGAAGTCGTCGTCGTCGAATCCACATAGGATCGGGCCCACACAGGACCTGTAGCACTGATCCACGCAGGATCGCTGAGTGCTGTAGTCGTCGTCGTCGAATCCACACAGGATCTCTGTACTGTCGTCGTCGCAGTCATAGTAGCAGTAGTAGTCACAGCAACAGTCGCAGCCAGCACTAGGGTTCCCGCACATAGCAAGCTCGTTCGGAGGGTCCGCTCCACGAGCCGAGTGGCTGATACATCAACTGACACAAAGTCCAGAGTTGATGTATCCAAAAGTTCCGTATCGTCAACAGGAACTCAGCACAACAGACGGCGCGTCGATCGGACGCCCGGTCTGAGAGTTATTGACATTTTCGTCCCCGGGGCCCGGTTGGTTTTTAAGGCAAAACCAACCCGACCGTACTCCACCTGCGTCCAAACCTCCGGCGGAGTATGCCAAAAGATCCGTCTCACTAAGAGGAACATAACACAGCTGACGGCACGTCAATCGGACGTCCGTAGCTCAAGATATGAGCGTTTCCGCTCCGAAGGCCCGGTTGGTTTCGTGAACGAACCAACCCGGCCGAACTCAAAGTAATCCGAAACCTTGAGTGCAATATACCGAAACGACCGTCTCGATCCAAGGATCGCTTTTCCGCAGACGGTTCGTCGATCGGATGTCTGTGGCTCAAGTTATGGCCAAAAGACCGTAAATGATTCGAAACGGGGGGTCCGAGTCCGGGCCGACCCGGCCCGACCCCCCCCCCCCCCCTGGTCTGACCCGAACCGGGTCGGACCGACCCGGTCCGCTGAACCCGGCCCGGCCGGCCGGCCGGCCGGCGGCGCGGCGGCCTGGCGCCGCATGTAGGCGGCACGCGGGGGGAATTCAATCCCCCGCTGATTGAAGAGGTGGCGCGGCTTTTTAGCCGCGCCTGTTTGCAAACTGCCCCCCCTACGTGGGGGGCTTGATCGGCAGGAAACGGGGGGGCCTCCTGCCCCCCACAAGGAAACCGCCCCCCCTCATAAAGAGGGGGGGTTTTGTGTGCTGGCCGGGGGATTAATTTCCCCCGGTTTATTTTCATCCGGCCGGCCAGCTGGCCGGCCGGTTTTCTCCAACGGGACCGGAAAATCCGGTCCCCTCTTCGGCTTCCGACGCCGGCGGCCCGGCCGCCGGTCTTCTCATTCCGCCGCGGCCCGGAACCGGTCGCGGTGTTCGTCGTTCGGCGCGGTGCGACGGCACCGCGCCCTTCCGCCGCACCTTGGTTTCCTTCAACGCGGCGCGACGGCGTCGCGTTCTTGATGATCCTTCCATGGCGCGGCGCGACGGCTTCGCGTAAAAGATTTGGGTGAATATCCGCGTGGTGCGACGGCACCACGCCACCTTGATTCATCTGCAAAAAATAAATCACTAAGAACGAAGGAGGGGGTTCGGCCGTGTTCATGCGGTCCGGCCCCCTCACGTTTGAAGGATAACACAAATTAAATTATCCACACGTTAGTCATGCGAACCACGAGCAAGAATAAAATAATTAAACAAGAATCAACAACCCCTACCTTGGTATAAGGTTCGAAGATTTGTCAACGTTCCGCGGAAGACGACGTCGCGGAGGTCGGGCGTCGCGGTAGCTGTTCGTCAAATCCGATGACGAAGAGGTGCGCCCGAAGAGATACGTCGTTGACGAATCTTCTTAAGTTGACGAAGGGAGTCCGAGGAGGAAGCGGCGTTCCCTCTCGTTGACACGGAAGACGAAGAAGAGCGGAGCGGCGTTCTTCGTCGGAACTTGAGCGTTCCTCGTCAAGTTGAGCGTTCTTCGTCAAGTTGAGCGTTATTCGTCAAGTTGAAGAAGAAGGAGGAGGAGCTCTCAAAAACTCTCAAGTTGGCTAAAGAGTTCTAACCCAACAAAAAGAGAGAAGATCTTATTTTAATCACAAACTTAACAAAGAATTTCAAAGGTTTGAAATTCAAAAAGAGATAACTCCACATTAATTAACAAGTTGTCATGTTAATTAAAGAGGGGTTAAGGGGGGTTTGAGGGAAGATGAAAAGTTTAGGTTTCGTGTGGGCCCCACCACACTTAATCCTCTCAAGGGAGGTTAAGTGGGTGTGGGTCCCACACCTAACTTCCTTTGAGAGAAGATAACCAACAAGTTTAAATAAATTTTGTATTTCACAAATTTTATTTAACTTAATCTAAAAACCCAAAAACTAACTTTCAACCCACAACAAACGCAACTTCCGAAAAGGTCTCTTTAAGCGAATATCGGTGCTGCGAGTTCATCGGTGCCCTCGGATTTCAATTCCGAGCACCGGATCAAAAGTTAGGAATTCACACTCGTTCGTTCACTGAACGTACCCGAGCCAAACTTCGGAAATTAATTTCGGGCACTCCGGGCCTCGGAATCAGGTGCCGTCTGAAACCGCGCTCTTGTAAAATTCTAAAGAAAATTAAGAAAAAATTTCCCTTGAATTTTACGGGTCTTTACATTACTCCCACCTCAGGGCTTTACGTCCCCGTAAAGATACATCAAAAACTAGGGAAACAAATGAGGGTACTGAGCACGCATCTGAGCCTCCCGCTCCCATGTGCTCTCCTGGAGATTCCCGTGCTGCCATCTGATGCGCACAAGAGGAATCGGTTGCCCACGCAGGACCTGCTCTTGTCGATCCTCTATCTCCACCGGGACCTCTGTAAAAGTCGCCCCATCGTCAACGTCAAGCTCCCCATGGTCAATGATGTGCGTCGGGTCGTGCACGTATCTCCTCAGCTGAGATACGTAGAAAACGTCGTTAGCCCGGTGCAACTGAGGGGGCAGAGCCAGGCGATAAGCCACCTCACCAATCCTGCTGAGGACCTGGAAGGGTCCGATGAAGCGTGGAGATAACTTGCCACCTTGGCCAAATCTCCGAATACCACGTCGAGGTGAGACCCGCAAGAAGACGTGGTCACCACCCTCGAACTCCAGTGGCCTCCGCCTCCTGTCAGCATAAGGCTTCTGCCGGCTCTGAGCTGTACTCATCCGCCCCTGGATGACCTGGACCATCTCAGGTCCCACAAGAGCTGCAAGATTTCTTCTTTTCCGCTAAGAGAAATCTGGTCTCATCCCCTGGATGAACCACATTCTTCACCTAATACAGTCAATCCTAACATGGATGATACTAATCCATACCAAGGATGACGTCGTAAGGCCTCGACGCTACTACTAAGAGATCCAACCGTTACTCTCACCTCCAAGGGTTGAGTCACACTGTCGGCATCAGTGTGTGGTAACTGGGTCTCCTCCAGTAGATGTCTCATAAGTGAGGGTCAAGTCAACAGCCAAAACTGGAACCTCTTAGTAACATCACGAAAGAGAACAGGAACGAAATATCACAAAGGTATGCGTCTTTTATTATTGCAGCTCATAATACAAGACGCTACACAAATGCAACAAGGAACCAGAAGTACAAAGGATGTATCCACTAGTTCTGCTCCTGTCCATCGGCTCCCAGAGCTCCATGATCAAAGGCCTCGGTTGCCTGAAGTTGAGCTCTCGCATCTTCACCTACTCCCTGTGGTCGGGGTGGACCTCCTGGTGGTGGTGGTGGTAGAGCCTCAAAACGTCGCTCACCACCTGCTGCTCGGCCAGCTCATCTGCCTCGTCCGCCTCCTCCCTGCGGACCGCCACGGTCGAACCTCTGCCTCTGCCTAGGTGGTTCCTCAACCGTCTGCTGCTCCTCTGCATGGCGGGTCGGGCAGTCACGAGCCATGCGGCCTTGCCCTCCGCATGCATAGCACTGTCTTCCACTCGAAAGATTGGCTCCGCGCTGTGTGCCCCGCACTGCTGAGCTAGTGTCCTGAGGTCGTCTGCCTGAAGGTCTGGTCTGTCTGGACCCCTGAGTCATCCGTCGACTGCCTGCTGCAGATGACTCTGACACGTGCCGCCCTGTGGAGGGTCTCGGCACTGGTGTAGACTCAGCAAGGAAGCTCTCGATCAGAAGGGCCCTCTCCAGTACTCCTGTCTGAGTTGGTATGCTGAGGGAGATCAGCGATGCCCTGATCTCGTGTCTCAAACCCTGCTCGAAGGTCCGGGCCCGAAAGAATGGGTCCCGTACCATGTCGGTCGAGTAGCGTGAGAGATCGGTAAATCTCACCGAGTACTGAGCGGCCGTCATACTGCCCTTCCGCAGCTGAAGAAGCTCCTGGATACGCACCGCACGAAGGGTGGCTGGGACGAACTCCGAGCGGAAGAGGCTCTCAAAGTCCGTCCAAAGTAGATATGCCTCAACGTGCACCTGGAGCATCAAACTCCACCATCGTCCTGCTGCTGCGTGTAGTAGGCACGCAGCGAGGATCACCATGAGGTCTGCTGGTGTCCTCACTAGCCTAAACACTCGTACTACTGCCTCCAGCCAGTCCTCTGCTGCCTGGGGATCTGTCTCCCCGCGAAACCTGGGTGGTCGCTGGCGCTGAAACTCATGCAGTGCGCTGAGGCGACGTGCATCGTCAGCGGCTGGCGCTGGAAACATCGGGGGCTCGACGGGTAGTGCTACCACCGGTGCCACTGCTGACAAAGGGCCCTGCACCGAGGCCTCATCGCTCGGTGGGCTGTCATCACGCTCGACTCTCGGAACCCTAGCTGGCTTCCGTCGTGGGGCCATCCTGAAAAGGAATTAGGTGCGCCACGGTCAGAACAGTATACCTGGTGAGCTGATATAAGTAATCAAAAAGAAAACTTTGAAACACTCACGCAATCAATGTTTTCGTGCATTAAGTCGGAAATCAGAAGTCAGGGTCCTGGTGTACGGATACGTCGGTCGTCGCACCAACACTGGACTCCCTGGACTGATAACCACACTCAATACGCTAAACATTGTTGCTTCACATAGAAAAGATCAGAGTTCGCGGTAGAACCGAACTCCTCTGATACCAATTTGTCACGACCCGCCCTCGGGGTCCGTGTCGTGACTACCCCAAGCCCGCCTTCCATAGGCCAGGGGCTGGCGACTAGCACCAAGGCGTAAATCCCGGTAAAAAGGGAAGGCATTGCCTTTGTAAAGTAAACAAACACTACAGAGTAAGCAAGCGGAAAGTAAACACTAAGCAAAAGCAGAGTACAACTGAAAGTATGGAAAAGTAAATGGGCCAGTATACAAACCCAAACTGAAAGTAAAGTACAACTCGAAAGGGGAAAACAGCAACTGAAAAGTAAAAGCCGCTACACCGAGCTGTCCACTGGAAATCCCACCTGAAGGGTGGGTACAGATAGCTCCACTGCACCACGGGTCCCGCCATCCGCTCCGTGCATGTCCCGCCCAGTGGTCCACCTCCGGGTACCATCCCGCTCTGTAAGCCTCAGCTAAGGTCAACGCTGTCCGTCGTCTGCAACCAACACAACGTAGTGCGGGCAAAGCCCGTGCAGGGGTGAGTATAAGCTACTCAGTAGGGACCCCGAGACCCCTGAAGGTCTCTCAAATCCACAAAGGATAAACCACGAAGAAAGGAACAATCACGAAGTAACAACCGACACTGCTTAGGTATATGCCCATACATATACCTAAGTCATCAATTTCAAAATACGCTCCTACCTCCGAGCCCAAGTACAACTCAGTCCACACAGGAAAGTAAACGTATTCCACACAGGAAAGCAAAACGTAATCCATACAGGATTGCACAACACAATCCACATAGGAAAGCAAAACGTAATCCACACAGGATTGCACAACATAATCCACACAGGATAGCAAAACGTAATCCACACAGGATTGCACAACACAATCCACACAGGAAAGCAAAACGTAATCCACACAGGATTGCACAACACAATCCACACAGGAAAGCAATAGGTTTCAGCTCACACAGGTATACTTCTTCAAAAGACGATAAAGATGATCACTGATCCATCTAAGTCGTCGGACCCACGAAGGATCGATAGGTAACTAACCCCCGCAAAAGACCCACACAGGATCGGGCCCACACAGGACCTGTAGGCGCTGGTTCACACAGGACCGCTGAGCGCAAGGACCCACACAGGATCGGACCCACACAGGATCGGGCCCACACAGGACCTGTAGCACTGATCCACGTAGGATCGCTGAGTGCTGAAGTCGTCGTCGTCGAATCCACACAGGATCGGGCCCACACAGGACCTGTAGCACTGATCCACGCAGGATCGCTGAGTGCTGTAATCGTCATCGTCGAATCCACACAGGATCTCTGTACTGTCGTCGTCGCAGTCACAGTAGCAGTAGTAGTCACAGCAACAGTCGCAGCCAGCACTAGGGTTCCCGCACATAGCAAGCTCGTTCGGAGGGTCCGCTCCACGAGCCGAGTGACTGATACATCAACTGACACAAAGTCCAGAGTTGATGTATCCAAAAGTTCCGTATCGTCAATAGGAACTCAACGCAACAGACGGCACGTCGATCGGACGCTCGGTCTGAGAGTTATTGACATTTTCGTCCCCGGGGCCCGGTTGGTTTTTAAGGAAAAACCAATCCGACCGTACTCCACCTGCGTCCAAACCTCGGGCGAAGTATGCCAAAAGATCCGTCTCACTAAGAGGAACATAACACAGCTGACGGCACGTTAATCGGACGTCCGTAGCTCAAGATATGAGCGTTTCCGCTCCGAAGGCCCGGTTGGTTTCGTGAACGAACCAACCCGGCCGAACTCAAAGTAATCCGAAACCTTGAGTGCGATATACCGAAACGACCGTCTCGATCCAAGGATCGCGTTTCCGCAGACGGTTCGTCGATCGGAGGTCCGTGGCTCAAGTTATGGCCAAAATACCGTAAATGATTCGAAACGGGGGGTCCGGGTCCGGGCCGACCCGGCCCGACCCCCCCCCCCCCTGGTCTGACCCGAACCGGGTCGACCCGAACCGGATCCGAACCGAACCGGGTCGGACCGACCCGGTCCGCTGAACCCGGCCCGGCCGCCGGTCTTCTCATTCCGCCGCGGCCCGGAACCGGCCGCGGTGTTCGTCGTCCGGCGCGGTGCGACGGCACCGCGCCCTTCCGCCGCACCTTGATTTCCTTCAACGCGGCGCGACGGCGTCGCGTTCTTGATGATCCTTCCATGGCGCAGCGCGGCGGCGTCGCGTAAAAGATTTGGGTGAATATCCGCGTGGTGCGACGGCACCACGCCACCTTGATTCATCCGCAAAAAAATAAATCACCAAGAACGAAGGAGGGGGTTCGGCCGTGTTCATGCGGTCCGGCCCCCTCACGTTAGAAGGATAACACAAATTAAATTATCCACACGTTAGTCATGCGAACCACGAGCAAGAATAAAATAATTAAACAAGAATCAACAACCCCTACCTTGGTATAAGGTTCAAAGATTTGTCAACGTTCCGCGGAAGACGACGTCGCGGAGGTCGGGCGTCGCGGTAGTCGTTCGTCAAATCCGATGACGAAGAGGTGCGCCCGAAGAGATACATCTTTGGCGAATCTTCTTAAGTTGACGAAGGGAGTCCGAGGAGGAAGCGGTGTTCCCTCTCGTTGACACGGAAGACGAAGAAGAGTGGAGCGGCGTTCTTCGTCGGAACTTGAGCGTTCCTCGTCAAGTTGAGCGTTCTTCGTCAAGTTGAGCGTTCTTCGTCAAGTTGAAGAAGAAGGAGGAGGAGCTCTCAAAAACTCTCAAGTTGGCTAAAGAGTTCTAACCCAACAAAAAGAGAGAAGAGCTTATTTTAATCAAAAACTTAACAAAGAATTTCAATGGTTTGAAATTCAAAAAGAGATAACTCCACATTAATTAACAAGTTGTCATGTTAATTAAAGAGGGGTTAAGGGGGGTTTGAGGGAAGATGAAAAGTTTAGGTTTCGTGTGGGCCCCACCACACTTAATCCTCTCAAGGGAGGTTAAGTGGGTGTGGGTCCCACACCTAACTTCCTTTGAGAGAAGATAACCAACAAGTTTAAATAAATTTTGTATTTCACAAATTTTATTTAACTTAATCTAAAAACCCAAAAACTAACTTTCAACCCGCAACAAACGAAACTTCCGAAAAGGTCTCTTTAAGCGAATATCGGCGCTGCGAGTTCATCGGTGCCCTAGGATTTCAATTCCGAGCAACGGATCAAAAGTTAGGAATTCCCGCTCATTCGTTCACTGAACGTACCCGAGCCAAACTTCGGAAATTAATTCCGGGCACTCCGGGCCTCGGAATCAGGTGCCGTCTGAAACCGCGCTCTTGTAAAATTCTAAAGAAAATTAAGAAAAAATTTCCCTTGAATTTTACGGGTCTTTACATCTTATTTTCAAAAAGACATCATAATGTGTTTATAAAAGTATTTTTCATCTATTTTAACATCCTTTAAAGTATTTTATGCATCATTTTAGATATTCTATAAATGATACTATCTACCTTATTTCTCTATATGGATTATGATCATGTTTTCCTATTTTATTGACTAAGGAAAATATTAATATTTCATATGCTAGTTTTCTAATACAAATTTTTATTATCAAGGAATATTTATTATGTATTGAATTTTTTATTATATATGAGGAATTAATTTGACATTTGTATTCAATGGGTTGGACGCAGTTATTGATAGAACATTGATGCATCAATGGGTCTCATGAGACAAAACAGAATGGGTATTCTTTGGTGTATGTTGAACTATATAATCATAATATCTTGTAACAAGACCTTAACACTATAAAAATGTATTTTAATAAGTCATTGATGGTATATAAATTGTATGGGCATAAGGTCCAAGGTAATATTCATTATGTCTTGGCATGGGGCCTTAATAACACAATCATGACATCCAGCATTATGCATTTCATCATTATGAAATTAATTATTGTATTCCATATGATTATTTATATTTTTATCCTTAGATATATTACATGTTCAAGGTGATGATGTGTTTTTATAGAAATATTTGTATTTCCTAAGATAATCAAATGAGATTAGTTTTTAAAGAAATTTTATGATCTTTTAAGGGTTAATGGTTTTTTTCAAAGAAAAGTTTTCATGTTTTTCAAGAAACCCATATGAATTGTGATTTTAAACTTATGTTTTTTTATGAAACATTTAATATAAAACTTTGGGAAATGAATTTTATTTCAATAGTAAGTAAGTAATTATTTTAATATTAAATATTATTATGAGAAAAGGAAAACTCTCATATGGGTTTTCATTTTTTCAAAGGAATAATGGTTTTCATTTTTTTTATATCCCTTGCTGAGATTTTTGTGTTCATCCCACATTTTCAAAAGTTCTTATTAGGTATTAATTATGGGTAATAAATATATCAAGATCTATAATTCTGTTATGGGGATCCTTATTAAAATAAGAAAATGTTTTTTTAATGAAACATGAGTTTAAATTTAATAATCCTACCTTTTAGAAATAAAATTGACATTGATTGGAAGTGTCCACTTTGTATTGTAGGTTTTGATATTTAAGAGTTTTCCCTAATTCTATAAAACACTAAACTAAAAAGATACTTTAAATTTAAGAAAGTGAAACCCTTGTTATAAATCATGTAATTATGGGTTTTTTAATGTATGGGGTGTTATATGAAGTGTTGAATAAGAGGGGTTGAGATAGTCTTGCATCTGTTCATCCCAAAACATTCGATGACCTTCCAAATGTAATATTTTTAAAATAAAACCAATGTTTTGGATTTCTTATCTCTTTCAATCCTCATTCCTATGATTTTATTATCCTTATTAATATCATTCATCTTTAATCTTCCATAAAAATAACACTTCATCTATTGAATATGTTCAGTATCCGAACCCATAAGAAATATGTTTTATATATGTAGAAGAAGTGGGATATAGCTTATATGACTCAATGCCTTCTGATATAAATAATTATCTATGTTTCACCACGTGAAACCTTCCTAAATCATGAAATAATCAAAATTATAGTTTTATTACTGTGTTACTTTCTTCAATCAATAAATAATTTTCTTTAATATGCACACAATATATCCAGTTTGATGATCCTCAAAACCAACTAGCTAATTCATGTAAATTTCATCCCATAATTTACCTTGAAAACAATAATCTTTAAATCCATATATTCTATGTATATATTATCAAAATCGTCCAAACTAAGAAACATCTAGATGGTAGAATTTTTTTACTACCGGTGATAATATTTTTGCGAAATTGATTTATTCCTTATATTGAAAACCCTTCACTATTATTTTTCCCATGTATCTTTCCTTTCATAAATATTTTTCCTTAAAAAGGAAAACCTACTTTCTCTCTAATTCATGTTTTCCCTGTAGTAGCTCAATTTTATCGCATGTTCCATTAGATTTCAAGGAACAAAATTTTTTTCCATCACTAACTCCCACTATTCTAATTAATTAAGGGTTTTCTCTTATTCCAATCATTCAAGTTATCCATAATCCATTATAAGTAAAAAAATCTTGTTGGGCTCAAAACATTGAATTGGTCACCTTTCCCTTGAAAACATTATCAAATAAACTTGAGAATATTCTCTTTCTGATACTTCTCTTTCTGGTACCCTATCTTCCAAAGCACCATCTTCTGATGCCCCAACTTCCAGATCTATCCATCTAACTTTAGCAGTCCTTGGTCATTTAGTAATCCCTTCCACTAGTCTCACCACTATACTTCTAGTTCTCACATCTAGACTCATCGGAACTTGTGATCTTATGGTGATCTCATCCTAATCAACTTGGATTTCAATAGTTGATTCCTTGAACTCAACCTCTTTTTTATTAAAAATATAATCTATCTATACAAAATTCTCATTAAAGATAATATCTCAACTTTTGATGATATTTCATTGATCATCACTCTGAAGCTGGGAACCAAAGTCTTTTTTACATACCCCCATAATGAAACATATATGGGAATTATCTTTGATCTTATCCCTATCCTTGGTATCAAAATAGATGTATTATAAACTTTTTAAGACTTTAAGGTGGCCTAATTCTAGTAATTTATCAGACTAAATCTCTTTTAGTAAATATTTTTCTACTATGGATGATGAACTTTTTTTGCAAGGTATGGTTCTATATTGATTGCTTCCACCCAAATGGTCATGTAAATTCTAGAGTGTATTTTCATGCTTCTTGAATTCTTATTCAGATTCCGATTCCTTATTTCTACCACACAATTATTATATGGTTTTCTAGTAATGGTATCTTTAACATAATTTCCTTCATCTGAAAAAAAAAATTGGATGTTATTTTCACCATAATCCCCACTGTTTTACGATCTGAAGAACTTCAACTTCAGGACACTTTCCCTCTCCACCATGGATTTCCACTGAACAAAAGTACTAATAAAACAAATTTATGATTAATGAATTAATCATATACATTTATTATAGAATAATACATGAATATGAAAAAGTAAATACATCCTTCATGATACTGAATTAGGGCTAGACCCTAGACACTAGATTGAAAAAGTTTCATCTTCTAAGCTTTGGGATTTTGACCATTTAAATTGAATGAAACCATATTTTGTTTCCCAATCATATAACTCTCACAATATCTAATGTAATTGTAATCAATATTAATTATGTCTTTAATATTTAGAACCTTCTTATTGTTCTCATTGAGATTACCAAGCCTGCAATGTCAAACTTCCCAATCTTTGGAAATTGAAATTTCAGTCATCGTAATCCCATTCATTCTTCAGGTCAGATAAAGGGTCTCATCCTTTACTCTTCATTCCACTACTAGGGAACCTTAAGTAAATTTCTAAACTTTATTGGAAAAACTTGTACCATAACCTGCCTCATCGAGCTGACCTATAGAAATAAGATACTTCCATAGCTCTGGGATGTGTCTCACTTCTTTGAGTTTCAAGAAACCATTATTCTTTATCTGTATGTGAACATATATTTTTCCCATGACTTCCATAGCTTTTTCATTTACTATATATTCTCTTATGAATATTTTGGATACATAGTTTTTCATTCACCCATGTTCTGTTGTTGAATAGAAAGATTCTCTAAAGTCAATCACCCATGAATCCATTAGAATATTGACACTTAACAATTGATTCTATCCTCCCTCCATTATGATCATGAAATTTAATATTTCAAAAGAAAACTTTATAGAATTTTCTCATCAATAAATACAATCCTTTTTAAGGTTCCCATTTTCCCCATAATTCCAACATGTGATATAAGGACCCGACCTTAAAAAATTACAAAATCTTTATTTTTTTGTCAAGAATTCACATTTTTTATATTTCAAGGATCTTTTCAATTTAGAGTTTTATAGAATTAGGTCGTGAACCTTATATATCCTGAATGGCCCAAAGGCCTTCTTTTTTTATTTTATTATGGATAATCCCCCTTTTAAGGGTTGAAGGGGAACCCTTACATGACCCGTAGGCCCAGGGCATAAGGCCCGACAAACCCGCAATACATGACCCGAAGGCCCAGAGGCATACCATGTCCAATACATGACCCGTAGGGCCAGCCCACTTGAACTTCCCCTCCCCAGCTTTCTGCATCATTGATCTCCTAGCACCCCACCTTGCATTGTTGATCAGCTAGCATTGCCCCGTACAAAGTTCAACAGTGCCTGGTCCCGATGGCAGCTACCATACCCTCCCATTCTTCCAATCCGGTTAGCTTTGCATCTGGTGGCTGCTACTCTTTTTTCTCCGATCCTCTTCTGGGGCATGTTTTGTGTGAACTGGGATACTCCATGGTCTACGTGACCCGAATTCCATGTGTCCCGAATGCCTTTGATGACCCGAAGTCCCTGGAGACCCGTAGGCTCAAACCGGTGGCCCAAAGGCCCAAATCGGGTGAATAGTTCCTGCTACTATAGTACCAAACAGTAACTGCTACAGTACAGCAACAGTGCTACTATAGTAACCTAGAAATTTTCCTCCACCCGGTTTTGAACCCGGGTCTCTTGGATGCCAAGAAGTAGCCCTTACCACTCGGTTATAGGCTCGTTGGCCATAAACCTTACATAAAAAACCTATATATTAAAAATTTGACACTTTTAATAAATATCCATTTTTCTAAAATATAAAACTTTTATAATGAATCAGTTTTTCTTTTCATGACAAATATTCATGACTTTCAACTTGAATTATTATTTATTATTACTCATCCTTAAACCCGATGAAAAAAATTTAAAAATTTAGTATGAGAACAAAAATATTAATAATGTACATAAAAAATAAAGAGATTTTTTTATCCATTTTAAATCCATGAGACCGTAAAAGAGATTTTTCTCTTGACATAATACACTTTGAGTTCAAATAATCATTTACTTACACGTGAAATTTCCTTTATTACCCAAAGTGTTTTATAAAAACATTATAATAAAAAATAAAAGAAAAATAATAATCATGAGGGTTTCTTAAAAAAACATGATAACCCATGAAAAAAATTTCTTAAAAACAAACATTTTTAACCTAAAAGGGAATAATCATTCCTTTAAAATAAAATTTCATTAACTTACCTTTTGAAATCAAACAATTTTTATGAATAATCATTGGTAATCATAGAAACTTTATGTAGGTTTCTTGAGAGATCATATTCATAGAACCCTTATAAGAACCCTTAAAATAACCCTTACAAGTGGAATAACAAATATGGTCAACTTCCATCATAATTCTCCAGATAACATAATCATTACCAAATACATTGAAGAGTTATATGATATTCACTCATCATCAGAACTATATTGGACACACCTATATTACATTAACAATTTCCAAGGACCATAACATTCATAAAACACATAAAATCTTTAATTTTCATCATCAAACTCATAGAAATATCTTTTTGAACCCATGAGTAAAAAAAATTAGGATATTGAAATATCACTTTCTTTATAATCCAATTTTCAAAAATAAAATACCCAAAATATAGAGAATGGGGGTTTTTCTTTGAAAAAAATATGAAATCTTACAAATTAATAAAAAAAAAAAATAATGGTTTCAACGGTGAGAAAATCCATTCACACCATATAAGTTAAAATAGAGTATTCCTTTTACCTTTTTTAAATAAATTCAAAACATTCTGTATAAAATATGTAAAAAGATTAATTTTGAAAACCATTGAGTGAAAGTAAAAAATAGAAATAAAATTACCTTTATAATTAATTTACTTCCATATAAATACATCCATAAAAAATTAAATAATATGGACATGGAAGAAAAATATTTAGAAAATAAATCTTTAAAACATTTAGAATGAGGTTTTTAATGTAAATTCCCCCTTACCTCGAGTCTGACTCATCATGTATGTTCTTTATGTTCCTGAATAATTTTTTTTTGATAATTATTTAATTTCTTAAGAACCTTTTTCTATTTTATTATTCAGTTTTTTATTTATTACCATGTTATATACAATTACTTAATCAATTAAGTTCACATTGTATGTTTTGATGATATTCATCTTATATGTCCAAAATGGATTTGGTAAGATAACTATAGTCAAAGAGGTCATTATTCCATCACCTATAGAATAATAATAATGAAATAATTGTGATTTTTATAAATTAATTATACTTTTAAAACCAACCATGTAAGGGGGTTATGAAAAATGAATTATATTGCAATCATGGAGATGGAAGTTCATACGTATGTATGAGTTACGTTTCCATTTTTAAATGAAAATTAAAGAAAGAAGATAAGTATTATTTTATCTTTAAATAATGAAGATTATTTCATTAATATCATAATATATTTTTAAAAAAACATATATATACTATTCAAGTGATGTGGTGATGAAAAATGAATCACATTACATTTTGGATGTGGTAATCCACACGTACGCATGAATAATGTTGTCATTTTTTAATTGATAGAAATATAAGAAAATTGATGATATATTAGATTTATAGAAAAATAATTATTTTATAAATATCATATATATATATATACTTTAAATTCATCATTATAATTATCTATGTGTGGTGGTGATGTGATAGGCATAAAGGGTGTCATTATTTCCATACAGCTCTAATCAAAATATAAAATTTATAAAAACTAAAATTGTTTTACTTAAATAATTAAAATATAGTACTAGGATAGTTTGAGGTCAAACCCACAAATATGGTGAATTAGTTTAATAATTTTTTAAAAGGAAGTTGTTTTATCTATTTAATTAAAATGAAGAAAGAGGTGAAGAATAAATAGGTTTGATTGATTTGAAGAATGTAGAACGAAGATAAAGCAGGTTGGTTATTTAGAAAAATTAGATTTGAATTCATGCTGAGGTTTTATAACTTTTGGGTTTAGGTGCACTTGGATTTTAGAAAATATATTTATTAATTCATGTTTTTCCTCATAGTCGAGATGAGATGGATCCAATGATCATGGTATCCTCTCCTCAAGGTATAAATCCCCCTTTTCTTATAGTCAAGTAGTTTAGGGAATTTCCTAATTGAGTTTATCTCAATACCATTTTTAAACCTTGTTTCCTTGAATGTGACAATGGTCATGCCTCAATTCAGGGTAACTAGTTTCACAATTATAAATTTTCATTCAAATTAAATTATCAATGGTCAGGATAAAAATAAAATAAAGGAATTGGAAGTTGATAATCAAATTGTAACAATACAAATACATAAATAAGAATAAGAAATAGATCCAACAACACCTTCCCCCTTCGGATACATAAACCTATAATAAGGCATGTTTTACCCTCTAATACAAGTTATGAGAGATTAAGGAGAAAAAAAATAAAGAAAATAAATCATAACTAAAACTAGAGAGAAATTGGTGGAGAACCCTGAAGCATCACAACTTCTCACCCTAGACTTTGGTTTCCATAATCCATTAGCAACTACAACTTGAATTTATATTTATAGATATCTATGAGGATCTTTTTTATATTTGGGACATCATTAATATATCCCATGATGGAGTCAGGGGTCTAACCGTATTTTTAATGGTTGTTCGGGTCATTATTTGACCGTTCATTGAATTTCATGTATAAATTGTTCACAACATTAATTGGTTTCATGTTATGAAAGTGTTTTTATCTCCGCTAATTGAGTTTTCTTCACTTCAATCTCTATCTTCAGTTCATGAAATATAAATTTTACACATCCTATAATTTGTTCTCATCATTAATCTCTAGTTTCCAACACCATAAGATTTATTTTGTTTTTTTTCTTCAATTTCGACCCCCTGGAGTGTTCTATAGGTATCATTTATCAGGGGAAGCCTTATTTTTCTAGTTTCACACTACAGAACTTTGTGTCATGGCCTAAAGTTTCTTTTTAACTTCATATTCACCTAGTTTCTTTTCATTCTCCAAATATTGTTTGTATCCTATAACAAATCACAAAACAAGTTTAAAAAATATAAATATTGGAAAGAATATCAATTATACTACATAATTAAAAGTATTAAAACACCATAAAATATATTCATGAAATATACATATCATGATGGAAAACGAAACACATCGCATCGCGGAGGTGGTATTCCACACTTACACATGAATGATTTTTTTGTTAACCATTTGATGGAAAAGGATATAAAAGAGGTTGTAGAATAGTTATAATAATATTTAAGTATATAAGTTAAAATTATATAATTATGTAATCATGGTTTAAGAATATTTTAATGAGTTATAAGAATAATTAAAATTAAAATGCACAATTAAGATTTATACATCACCTTTAGAGAAAAAAACCTTTCACTTACACCTTAAGCCTTCTAGAGTGGTATTTTAATGATACCAAAGACTCTAGGTCATGTATAGGATGTTTGGTAAGGGATTTTATTAGGTCATGAATGAACTAGAGTTCTTAAAATGTGTAAGGAAAATAGGAGAGGAGGTTCCCTTTTATAAGTGAGGGGAGAGGCACTCTATGAATTACTTAAATTATTAAATTAATTTAATTAATTTTCATGTAAAAGTGGAACCAAATTGATATGTTTTAAATATAAAATGAGTATGATTCTAAATACTCTCATCCAAAAAAATTTGGGATGTTTTCACCCTTATCTCTTTGTTTAACCCCACATTAACCCTTTTTATGATTACTATGATATCTAAGTTTTTTACTCTTTAGGGGATAGGAAAGTTACTATAAAAGGAAAATTGATCCAAAAATGGAACATGGTATATATTTTTAACCATATTAAATTCACTTAGATAAATATAGTATTTTTATTAACCTTAAATCAGTTAATAAAATAACATTTATTATAACATATCATTAATATCATTTTGAAATTATTCATTTAAGTTTACTTTAAAGTCATCAAGATAATAATTGAATTAGAATATAGAATTCTCAAAAATACCTAACATTTTATATCTATATATAAAATTCATGGGACATTATAAATCACCTAAACAAAATTACATATATTGTTTTTAAAATCATTTACATTATTTTTCTACTGCTTGCGCAAGCACTATGTCAGTGTTGTGTAAACATTTAAGATAATTATTTCATCACTAAAAATTAAAAATAAATTCCACCATAAAAATAAATTAATTAATTTCAATATAAAAATTTATATTCATTCAATATGTATATTTAATCTCATCGATGTCATGAAAATTATTTAATATGTTATTTTGACTTTTCAAGCTTTGTGCAAGCATTGCACCCGAATTTGGATAATTCAATTTTTATATAACTAAACAATTGTATGTATCTATAAAAATAATAAATAATACTACATATTTATTAATAAAGTTGATAAAATACTTTTTCCTTCTCAAATATTGTCTTTAGTACACCAAATTTGACTTTTCTAGTGCGGCAAAAACACTACATTGGTAGTGAAAATAATTTTCATATTTTTCATGAAATAAATTCTAATTTGTGTTTTTTCATTTTTTTTATTATATTTTTATTAAATGATTCATTTCATAAGTTTGATAATTTTTTATATCATATTTATTTCTTGGTGATATCATAAAATATATCATATTTCATAAAAACCGTATTTTTTCACTATTCATTGAAAAATCAATCTTTTTCAAAAAATATAAAAATTTAACCCTAAGATAATTTTGATATGATGATTTAAAAAACTATAACCTTTTTATAAAATAAACTTTCTAAAAGTTTCAAAAAATTATTATAATATTCGCTAATAAAAATAAATACATTTTTTTTGAAGAAAATATATTTTTGAATCATAAAATGACTTTACCAAAAATTATGTTCTTGTTTACTAAGAATTAATAAATTTTTATTGAGTATAACCCTTATATATATATATATTATAATTGGGTTACTTCTATTTGTACCCTCCAATTCAACAACTAGGTTATAACGGCCAAAATAATATTTTTGTGCTTCGTTTAAGCTCGGTGTTGTGTATCTTATACGTTATCAAACATAATCTTCTATTTAAAATCTCATTTTATTACATTCACCCATAATTTAATAAATTATTTCCTTTAAATTTTAACATTTTCTCAATAATCAAGGTTTTGGCATTTGAAAATAATTTTATTGAAATCCTGCATCGTAAAAAGTGTTAATAAACCTTCCTTTTGAAAAGAGGGAAAGGGAAATATTAAGGTCATATGTAAAAACACATAACTAGGTTTTCAGGTAGGAGAAAATTAGTGTGAAGTGTAGATATGCACATTTATGTAAAATTAATGTCCAAATAATTACGTAAAGTGACAAAGTACATTGATCACAATAAAGTGAATTATCATGAGAAACTTAATGACCAAAAAACCATAAACCAAAGAGATGTGAAAATATGATCAATTCATCATAAATGAATTTAATGGGGTATCATTTTTATTTAAAGATCTTTTTCCTAGATTTGAGGATTTCCTTCACCATCTATACTAATAACATAAGGAAATTTATTTACTTGACAAGTATAATTTCATTCTTTAATAAATTTCCACCACAATATCTTCTTTGTCTCCAAATTATGAGTATTCAAGATTAATTTTTCATACCTAAATCACTAAAATCAACTTTTAACAGAACACATAATTCCAAAAAAGGATAACAAGTTACTTATCCTTTCTTTTGACATTAACCAAACCCAAAATGGTTATCACATGGTAAGATATTTCTCAAAATGAATAAACCTTCAAATGAATAAAAACAACATTAATCTAAAAATCCTCAATAATAACACTAAAAGTTCAACTTAGATCATTTGATAAATAACTAACCTTAAAATTCTTCAAAATATTTCTAACCAAGTTTGAAACCCAAAAATCTAAAGTATTTCATCACATATTCTTCCTAAATTAATTTTACATTTATATCCAATCAATATTAGTCACTCATAAAGTTATATACTCAAAAATATATATTCCATAATCATATAATCTCAAAGATATACTAATCATTTTCATAAATAACCTGAATCAGTATAAATCCACCTTAAAATAATATATGATTACAAAAGCTAATTTTACCTTTATTCCTCAAATAAAATCTCATCTTATTTAATAATATTATTTTTACCTTGATCATATAATGTTCCCCATAAATATAGTGATCTTATTTGGAAATAAAATTAACAAATTAATCACCAAATCAATTTTCAATTCCATGGTTATCTATAAAATAAAACATATGTTACCAAATTATAATAACCCGTATTACCTCAACATTAAAGATCATATAAACCCTAAAGGTTATGAATACCTTTAAAATTATGTACAAAAAATGTAAAGTAATTCTTCCTCAAATAACTTTTTCACATGTTAAACTTAAGAGTTAAATATACCTCAAACATCTATCAAAACTCAAAAAATGTACCCCAAAGTATTCCAATCTGAAAAACTCAAAATGGGTATATGTTCCATTAAGCATATGATAAACCTTAAACTTATTAACCAATGACACTTTTGGATTATCCCATAACACTGTCTTATCATAGGTTTTCATAGGTTATATCTTCTCATTATTTATAATGGTTCATAAAGAGAATGTTAATTATTGAAAGCATTATCCCTCAATAGTGTTTGTCTAGGTTTTCATTCTTAGGCCCATTCAGAATGCACCGGTGATGATTGAGTTAATACCCATCTTCCCCTTTCATATTTGTTACCCCTAGGTGAATTTTTGCCACAATCATATCCATATGCCAGTATCCAGACAAGGAATTCATTTCTATTAAATCACAAAATATATACTTTACCAAAACATGAAGATTATAACCTTATATTATACTTATCCCCAAGTTTATCAAAAAAAATTCTAATCCTAATCTCAAAATTTATCTAAACCTTTCCTCTCATACCAACTATAAGGATCCATCCTTAAAATGTTACATAATCTTGAGTTTTTAGTCAAGAATTCACATTCTTACATTCCAATGATCTTTTTATTTTAGAGTTATAGAGAATTAGGTCATAAATATTACTTAAAAACCCCATATATTACAAATATTACACCTTCACTCAGTATTCATTTTTTCTACAATATAAAAATTTTATAATTAAAAATATTTTCTTTTCTTGAAAAATCTTCATGAATTTAAACTTGACTTATTTTTTCTTTCTCATCCTTAAACCCAATGAAAAAAAATTAAAAATGTGGTATCATCACAAAATGATCAGTAAGGGATATGAAAAATCAATTATTCCATTTTAAAACCATGATATCATAAAATATAGTGCACTCTTAACATAAAAAACTTTGAGCACAAATAATCGTTTACTTATACATGAAATCATCTTGGTTGCCTAAAGTTTTTCATAAAACACTTTATAATAAAACATAAAGGAAAAATATTAATCATGAGGATTTCTTAAAAAAATGAGAACCCATAAAAAACATTTTTCTTGAAAACATACCTTTTTACCTTAAAAGTGCATAATTATTTCTTTAAAACCAGAGATCATTAACTTACATTTTGAACTCAAAAAATTTACATGAAAACTCATTAGCCATAATATAAAATACTTAAAAGTTTCATGAGAAATAATCCCTATATAACCCTTACAATAACCCTTAAAATAAACCTTACAAGTGGAATAACCAATACGGTCATCTTCTAACATAATTATACAAATAATAAAATCATTACTCAAATGATTGGAGAGAAATATCAGGATCACCCATCATCATAGATATATCAGGATCTACCTTCATTAAAAAACAATTTAAAAGGAATATAAATTTATGAAACACATAAAATATTTCATTTTCATCATCAAACTCATAAAAATATCCTTTTTAAACCATAAGTAAAACTTTTTCTGATATTTGTATACCTATTTCCTTCAAAATATAGTTTTCAAAAATAAAATACAAGAACAAAGAGAATAAGGGTTTTTATTTGAATAAAATATGAAATATTATAAATTAATCCAAACATAAAATAATGGTTTCTGTGGAGGGAAAATTATTTTATGAGGTATACATTAAAATAGAACATTTATTTTATCTGTTGTAAAGAAAGCCAAAACATTCCGTATAATTATGTAAAAAGATACCTTTTGAAACCCATTGAAAGAAATTAAAATTGAAATAAAATGTACTATATAATTAATTAATGTCCATATTAATACATACTTAAAATAATTTTAGTAATATGTAAATGGAATAAAAATATTTAGAAAATAAATCTTTGAAGCATTTAAAATGAGGTTTTTAAGGTAAAGTGTCCCTTACCTTGAGTATGACTCATCACATATGTTCTTTAACTTCCTGAATAATAAACTTATGTTAATTATTTACTTTCTTAAGAAAATTTTTATATTTTATTATTCCTTTTATTTTATTTATTACCATGTTACATAAAATTACTTAATCATTTAAGTTCAAATTAGATGTTTTGATGATATTCATCTCATATGTCCCAAATGACTTTGGTAAGTAGACTATAGTCAAAGATTTCATTATTTCATCATCTCTAGAATAATAATCATGAAATAATTATTATTTTTATACATTAATTATACTTTTAAAATCAACCATGTAAGGTGGTTATGAAAAATTAATTATGTTACAATCATTGAGATGGTAGGTCATACGTATACATGAGTCACATTTCTATTTTTCAATGAAAATGAGGGAAATAAGATAAGTATTATTTTAGATTTATAGAATGATTATTGTATCATAAATATAATATTATAACTTTAAATAAATTTATTTTTATCATCCATTTGATGTGGTGATGAAAATGAATCATGTCGCTTCGTGGAGGAGGTAATCCACACATACTCACGAACAACATTGTCGTTTTTAAAAGGATGGAAAGGTAAGAAATTAGATGAGATGTTATATTTATTTAATGATAATTATTTAATTAATATCATATATATATATATATATATTCGTTAAATACATCATTATAACCATCAGTGAGAGGTGGTGATGGAAAACGAAACGCATCGCTTCACGGAGGAGGTAGTTCACACATACACAAGAATAATGTTTATGTTCCACATTTGATGGAGAAGGAGATAAAAAGGGGTTGTACCATTGAAATAATAAAATTTAATTATATATGATATTCTAATTTTATTATATCATCACAGTTTAAGAATATTTGAAGGAGGTAGAATAAGTAAAATGAAAACGCACAATTAAGAGTTATACCTCTCCTTTGGAAAACCATCTTTGGATTAAACTTTAAGCCTTCTAGGTGGATATTTTAATGATACCTGAGACTCTAGATCATGGATAGTAAGGTTGTTAAGGTATTTGAGTAGGTATTCGCTGAGCTAGAGTGCTAAAAATGTATAAGTAGGAGAGGAGTGGATGTTCCCTTTTATAAGTGAGGGGAGGGGCCCTCTTGGAATTACTTAAATTATTAAATTAATATAAATTAATTTTCATGGAAAAGTGGAAAAATAATAAAATTAGAATATATTATGAGTATGATTCGGAATAATAACATCTAATAAAATTTGTACAAGTTTAGGTGATGTTTTCATGCTTATCTCTCTGTTTTAACCCCTCGTTAACCATTTTGATGATTACTGTGATATCAATGTTATTTACTCTTTAGGGGTTAATAAAGTTTCTATAAAAGGACAATTGACCAATAAATGTACCATGTTTAATATTTTTCAATCATATTCCATTTACTTGTCCGAACATAGGATTTTTATGAATTTTAAATCATTTAATAAAATATTGTTTATTATAAAATATCATTAGTATCATTTTTAGAACTATTCATTTAAATTGACTTTAAAGACATCAAGATAATAATGTAATTATAATATATAATTTTAGTACATCCCTACTATGTTATATATATCTATAAAATTCATGGGACACTATAAATCATCCAAAAAAATTACTTTTAGAGTTTTTAAAATCATTTACTTGATTTTTTTGTTACTTTCATAAGCACTCTATAGGCATTGCGTAAGCATTTAAGGTAATTATTTCATCACTAAAAATTAAAAATAGATTTACATCATAAAAATAAATAAATTAAGTTCAATATAAACTTTAAAATTTGTTCAATATGTATATTGACTCATATCTATGTCATGAAAACTTATTTAATATGTTATTTTGACTTTTCAAGCCATGTGTAAGAATTAAAAAAACGTTTGGACAAATAACTTGTTATATAAATCGAAAATTCATATCTATACATAAAAATAATAATTAATAATTAATATTTATTAATGAATTTTAGAAAAGACTTTTTCTTTCTCAAATATAGTCTTTAGGACACCAAATTTGACATTTCTAGTGTTGCACATGAACTACGTCGGTACTGAAAATGATTTTCATATTTATTGTGATATAATTTATAATTTTTATGTTTTAAATTATTTTTGTATGATATTTTTAGTACATGATTCCTTAAATAATTTAATAAATTTTTATAGCATATTTATGTCTTGGCGATATCATAAAAGCTATCATATTTCATAAAAACTGCATTTTATTATTATTCACTAAAAACTTAACTTATTCGGAAAAATCTCATAAATTCATCATAGGATAAATTTGAATTTATTAATCCAAAAATTAATTCAAGTTCATCAAATTAAATTACTATAATTTACATAAATTACTTTTAATATATCTTTTGAAACAGATTGGGGTCAAACCCCTATTATTAAGGAAAAAGAAAAATGAGCCCCTTTTAAACTAGAAGGGAACCCATTACAAAGAAAAGTGACTAAAATACAACATGGACCAAAGTCACATGAACAAAAAAACAAAATATTGAATACTTGGAGAAAAAAACTCACACAAACATTGGTCTTAAATGCGTAAAATGCAATGAAAAATGGTTTTTAGACAAATGAATTTTTGAGACCAAAAAAGAACATATACCAAAAACAAGTATAAAGATAATTATTGTGTAATTAGTTATATTATTTATAACTAAGGATTATTGTATTAATTTAATATAAAAATCATAATCTTACATTTCAATGAAAAGGAATAATTTTTTTAAAAAAAAATTGGTATTTTCACTGTTCACTGAAAAATAAATTTTTTATAAAAATCCCAAAATTTCACCATAAGATAGTTTTAATATTCTGATTTCAAAAATGATATCCTTTTTATCATATAAATTTTCTAAAAGTTTTGGAATTTTATTATAATATTCACTCGCAAAAATCAACAAAAATCATTTTTGAAGAAAATGTATTTTTAAAGCATAAAATGGATTTACTAAAAATCATGTGCTTATTTATTAAGAATTAATAAATTTTTATTAAGTAAAAAAACTTATATATATATATATATATATATATCATAACTTGGTTACTCCTATTCTTAACCATAAATTCAATGGTTAGGTTATAGCGGTCATAATAATATTTCATGACTTGTTTAAGCTCGATGTTGTGTATCTTATATACTATCAAACATAATATTCTTTTTAAAATCTAGGGGTGTTACATATGAGAACCAGGTAGGCCAACTAACCTTGACTCCTTTATCTTGATTACTCATATGGTCACCGTTGATTTATCCTCTAAGGTGAGTGCCACCTTCCTTCAGCACTCAATGGATTATTAGAAGGTGGTTAAACCTCCCTCTTTAAAAATTTTTCATTGAGGATAAAATTGTGGACATCCTCCAAAACCAAGTTGGTTATTTTGTAGGAACTAGTCGCAACAGTAACCATAACATCCCAACTTTCTATAATTTATGACAACAAAAGCAACACCCAAGCTTCATCTATGAAAGTTACCTTCAATAATTTAAGAGGACTCCAAATCATACTAAAATCACTAACATTATCTATTGATGGTCTTCCGTCTAATAGCCTCATACTAAATAGTCATCACATCATGAACACTATATTGAGTGTCATTGGCTTCCCATACATTTCCACCAATGTAATAATCGAATCTAATGTGTTTTACTTCTCCGGGATATTAAAGGTCATGTTTCAGGCCAATGACATCCTCACCAATTTGAGTGCCTTTTGACCCAAACTTCCCCAATCAATTTTCTCCATTGTCTTCAGCTTGATTTCGGCCATCAAAACATCCAAATCCTTTTATATGAGATAATATTCCATATGCATTCGTCAAAAACTGAAATTTGTTCAGTTAAACTTATCAACCTGAACCTTACCTTCTTCTGACACCAACCTTTTGAAAACATTAAAACCAATGGAAAACCAAAACAAAATTTGGGTAAGAATGTGATTGTTACCTTAGTTTTTGTCGAGTGTGATGTGAGTGAGGAAGAACCACAATATCTAACACCACTTATTGAGAAACCACCTTCAATGTCTGGAACAGACCACTGGACACAACGAACACAAATCCACCTGAAGCAACCATCGAAGGATCCACATAGTGGAAAAAACAAACCTCTAGAACTTTCAGTGATAGAAAGAAATTCCCATGACCATATTTTACACATAGATAGGAAGAGAAAAACAAAACTTCATCCTAAATCACTGTAATAAGTATAACCTCACACACACTTCCACACAACTCATAAACTCACACCAACATTCAAACAAAGGTAAGTAAGAAAGAACACACACAAGATTTACATGGTTCAGACTTGCATACTACATCCATAAGAGAACATTAATATAATTTTCCATTCACCCCAAAGATACTAGTATTATAACATGATTACTAATTACATGTAGTCTTCAGTGTAAATGTTATTTCTAATCAAACAAGCAATGCATGTGGTGTTGGGGTTGGTGCCCTAAAAAGCAACTTCTTTGTACTTTATGATAAACCTTTATTCATTGGATGAATATTAATAAACTCCTTATCATGTCATGATTGTTCTTCTGTGTGACATAGTATGTTATAATGTCCTAAGAATAGATATCGCACTAAAAGTTCATAGCAGATCCCTTCTATGATGAGAACCTAGAAGTTCCATGAAACTATTCTTGAATATATGTTCTATAGTCGGATGATATCATTTGAAGGGACACAAATGATACAGGCTATCAGGGGTTGGGACTCATGAAACTTTGAGGCACCTTATCATGGTGTGTCCCCTTGGTAATATACAGGAGGATATTGTGAGAACAAGATCATCCAGTAGGAAATTCACATTCATAAGTGTCATTGGATGTTCCTATTTGCAGATATGTCTATTGGTTCTTAGATTTTAAGATTATTATTAATGGATATTATGACTCGTGCACTTAGATGTATTGACGAAAACCATGATGATAGATGTCACGGTGAGGTAGGATATGTTGGGTGTGTCACAAGTAATACTACATTAATGAATAATGTGGGAGAGGATTTGTCACTTCTATGGAAGTAGATATCTCAGGCCCTTTGATAGAAATGATATAGACTAACTAAATCCATGGGCATGGTGTTCACTAGGAAAGTTCAATTCCAGGAAGTCAAAAAACAAGAAATCGAGCACATGGGTTGACGACACTTGCATGAAACCTTCTTGATTAGAGATATCAGGACAAAGGGATTATATTACATGGTAAGAATTCGTATGAGGTGACATGTCATTATGAAATCAACTTCATTCTCTTGGGTTCCTTGACTCGTTGCTAGACACTAATCTTAGAATTTAGGTAAGCCCGCCTAATGTCAATGAGAAAGAGGCATAGAGGGTCACACACTAAGTGTAGCCAGTATCTTAGTTAAATAATTTATTTATTTAACAAGTTGAATAAATATTATTCCCGATTGTGGTTTAGTAATTATTCAAGTATGCCTGATCACATTTATTTAGTCGCTAGTTATTCTATAGAATATATTACAGATAGAATATTTATTTATCAGTGAATAATTCATTTATATTTATTTAATAAATAAATAGTCATTATTCAAGGCCCGGTAAATATTGAGGAGGATTGGCTGACCAAGTTATGAGTCTGGTGAGAAATAATATTAAATATTATTTGGTTAAATAATATTTAAATATAATGTGTAAGTTAATTATATGTCCTGGAAATAATAGCATTGCTGTTATTATTTGACATGGGGTTTCCACATGGAATAATAAATTAAGTAACGACACCTGTGCTAATTATTTATTATTACCTAGTGAATTAAATTTGTTAATAACATGTCATGGAAATAATAACATTGTTGTTATTATTGGGCATGAAGTTTTCACATGGAATAGTAAATTAAGTAATAGAACCTGTGCTAATTATTTATTTTTACCCAGTGAATTACATTCCCCATTATGTTATTACTCTCTATATAAGACAAGGGGTCATTCCACCGGCTAACCAATCGTTGTGTGTGCAACATCCTTGGAGAAAAGCTCTCGAGCCTAGAGAACTCTTCCCTCTCCAAGAACACTCTCAAGAATGAGAGATATCCTCCTCCACCGGATCAAGTAGAATGATTTGGAAGTGATTCTCATGGTGATCAAAGGTGGGCATCGCAAGCACAAGGATCTTTCACGCTAGCACCCGAAGACTCCTTCAGCGACGTCCAAAGATACGTGGAGCACATGTGGATGACTACTGGAGGATTCCTATCCTTGGATTCTACATCGTAACGAATCTGCACCTCAGACCCGTGGTCGGACGTATAAACGAAGAAAGAATCACCTTGAAGGTAATTCTATAATTTAATTAAATTAATTATAAACAAAATATGTCGATCCTCTCTTTTTGGTTCTGGTTTTTCTCCTTGGTCTTTTATCTTTGATTCAATTCTATGGATATTGGCATTCTTCATTGTATTGATCCCAGATTAATCATCGGTTATGGAAATTTGGAAAGTTGGATACACGTCCATCATGCGCTTCCTTTATGCCTGGAACCTACAAGTGGTATCAGAGGGGTCATATTTTCGTTTATAATTATCTAAATAATTTTTTAATGATTTAAGATTTAATAATTTAGTTTTTAAATTCATGTTTAATCATTCTTGTAATCTATTTTTTGAGATCTGTTCCTCCCTTATCATTTCTCACACATCTAACAGAAACGAATAATTTTATGATTAAAATAAAATTAAGGATATCATCAGGAGGCACCGATGGTTCTGTCCAAATAACACAAGAAAACAAATCGTGTAGTTGGATCTACACGCTGTGTATTTGTTTTCAATGCATCAGGAGTAATTCGTAAATTACTCAATCCATGTGTATTAATGACACACAATGTAGTTAATTCTTACGCTGCATGTTGACCAGGACAAACTGGCGCACTGTTAGTTGGACTACACGTCATGTGGCCAACTGGACATGGTGTGTAGTCCCTTCGGGTCAAGGTCAAGTCATGTATCCCATACATGGCTTTCCCGGATGGTGACTGTGTAACGCAGAGTCTACACAGCATGTGGCCCACTGGACACGTCGTGTGCTCTGAAGATTTCTGAAGTACACCTCACATGCCATTTCCCTAGGCATGTATTTTGGATGGCCGGTGAGGAGGGTATATGCCATGTAGTCGGATCTACACGTCGTGTACTGTTTCCCGATTATGTATATTTAAAAATTTATTGTTATATTATGTAAACCCTTCAGACATGTACCTTCATGTGGGCATAAAGTTGAGACACAACATGTGAAAGGTGTTTGATATATATATATATATATAAATGTTTAATTAACATCTGTATAATGTTCAAAGATCTTCACATCATGTATGAGTTGTATAACAATTATAATTCTACGTGCACACTACATGTCACAAAGAATAAAGTGTATACAAGTATAAATACATACTGGGTAGTTTTTTATGGGAATTCACCATGTTGCCTCCAAGGTACATGTCATGTACATGGTTATGAATGAGAATCTCAAGAAAATTCAGAAAAATGATTAAGATAAAAAAATATTGATTAATTAAAGATAATGATTAATCGATTCGAGCATAATTTATCTTAATAAAAACGATTAAAGAATTGAATGCTAGTTTTATTAAATGTGTAATTTGTTTCATGTATGTGGATAATCATGAGTTAGACCAGACCTTTGTATGTGATTGGTTCCCTTTTAATTAATTTATTAAATTAAAATTTTTGGCTTGTGTGCCTTCTCCTCGTTAATATGTAGGACATGTGTGCCCAAGGTTTCTTTTATGTAAACCCCCTTTTACCCCTCACCTGTGTGTGAATTAAAAGCATATGTAATGGATGAAGCTCTCAAGCTAGAGGAGGCGATTCAAGTTAGGATCCGAGGAGAAACCAATCTAAGGAGATACAAAGGTGGACATGTGGAAATCCATAAACATGAACCTTAAATGGTTCAAAATGTTTCTCCCCTAGGTCAGGGTTAGTTTATAAATCTCTAGATAAACTATCCAATAGTAAAGCTCATGATCACACCCTTTATTTCATTTTTGTCAGTTGTATGGTTATTCATTATGGATGTTTGATGCGATCACATAATTAATGAACTAACAAGCATACAGATGGAACTAAAATAAAAATGGATTATGCGTAAATATTATCTATACATGGTTAATCACTTAATTATATCCCACTTAACATTAACAAGCATGTGAAAAGATAATAAGTGGAAATTTATGCATAAAGGATAAAATCCATCAATTAAATATTATGTCGGTATAGCCTTCCATTACTTTGATTAGAATCGAATCATAATTCAAAGTGTTTGATCAACCCTAGTTGGGGTGCTTTCAATTATCAAGGAATTCTAATTTGAAGTTTTGGGTTGACTTAACTTAGTTTACATCAAGGGTTGACCATCCTAGCAGGAATTGGTGTAACTGAGAGGAAAACGTTGAGGAAATCAAAAATTAAGGATTTTAGGATCGGGGAATCCACTCAACAAATTAAGGGTTTATGAGTTAATACAGTTGGCATTTGGAATGCCTACCTAAAACCTTTCAATTTTCTTGAACAACCCTAGTTGGGGTAATGCAAAGGGAAATATGGATCATTGCCACTAGAATGTCCAAGAAACGGGATATTCTGAAGCCAATGGTGAGGGCTATTGGGTTTCAACAAAATAGTGGGAGACTAATAGATATTAATTTATTTATTTGTCTGTATTTATCAAGATAAAGTAATAAAACTATTTTCATCTTAATTTGTAGAAACATCAATCAAAATTACATCAAACATATCATTGTGATTCATACTCAAGAATAAAAAACTTCTCAACATCATTAATTTCCAAGAGTGGCAAAGGCGCCTTCGGGTTATCCTTCACCATGAGAGGAAACTTTATGTGTTGTAAGAGCATTTATCAGTTGCTCCTAGAAAGGAGGTGAGTGATGAGGAACTCTCTATGTACGAGAAACATATGAATGATGCTACAGATGTTTAGTGTCGCATGCTATCATCCATGACCAATGAGCTCTTGAAGCAACATGAAGAAATGGATGCTTATAGAATGATGTCTCACCTTCGGGATCTCTATCAAAAGAAGTCGAGATAAGAGAGGTATGAGATTTTCAACGCTTTGTTCACTACTAAGCTTGGAGAGTCTGTGCTAGTTGGACCACATATAGTCAATCTTATTGACTACATTGAGCATCTAGACATCTTAGGGATTAAATTACAGATGATTAGCGTACAGATCTCATGTTATCATCGTTTCCTAAGACCTTCTCTAGTTTTATTGTGAATTATAATCTGATAAATAATAAGAAGAGTCTATCGAAGCTTCTTACCATGATTCTCCAAGTTGATAAGGACATGGGGCATGAAAAACCCGCAGTTCTTATGGTGAATAGGAAGAGAAAGGACAAGGCAAAGGGGAATAAGATTTATAAATAATATAAAGACTCTAAGCACCGCCTGACCAAGAAGAAGAAGATCCAAATGAAGAGTAAGGAAAAGGAGGCAGTATGCTTTGCATGTGACAAGTTAGACCACAAGAATAGGAACTGCACCCATAGGCAAGGGAAAGCCAAATGTGTGTTCGTTATCGACTGCAATATTTCCATTTCTACACATTGGGTATTAGATACAGCTTGTGGGTCTCACATATGTATTCAAATGCAGGAACTATGTAGATTCTGGAAAATTTTCAGAGGAGAGGTGGATCTACGAGCTGCCAATGGTGCGAGGCTGGCTGCTCTTACCATTGGTGACTACCACCTCACATTGCCGACATGAATGATTTTGGTTTTACATGGTTTTTATTATGTACCTAGTGTTACTAAGAACATAATTTCTGTATCGAGTTTAGATACATATGGATTTATTTTCAATTTCGGAAATAAATGTTGTTACTTTTATAAGGACAACATGTGTTATGGTATGGAATATTTAAATAACAGCCTATATGTATTAAATTATGAGAACCAAGTATTGGCAATTGATAATGAACCAAGTTCACATGACTCATACAACACCCAGTTGTGGCATCACCGCCTTGGTCATGTAAACGATAAGCTCTTGACAAAACTCTGTTAAGATGGTTATTAAGACTCTTCCATGCTAAAACCACTTGATAGATGTCACACTTTTTTATAAGGGAAAATGACCAAACCACCATTTGGTGCACAGGGTGAAATGGCCACAGAGATTCTAGGATTGGTACACATTGATGTGTGTGGACCATTTCCAGTAAAAGCTAGAGGTGGATATTCTTACTTCATTACTTTTACTGATGACTTGAGTAGATATGACTATATCTACTTAATGAGGTATTAGTCTAAGTACTTTGTGAAATTTAAGGAGTTTAAGAATGAAGTAGAGAATTATCTTGGTAAGAAGATAAAGAAGCTTTGATCGGATCGAGGTAGATAATATCTTAACCAATAGTTCATCAACCTTTTACAGGAGACTGGGATTCTATCTCAACTCACTCCACCTTATACACCATAGTGGAATGGTGTTAGGGAAAGGAGAAACTGTACCTTGTTGGACATGGTAAAGTCGATGATGAGTCATGCAGATCATTCATTATCCTTTTGGGGATATGCATTGCAAACTGCGGCATACACATTAAACCAAGTACCAACTAAGGTGGAAAATGGGATTCCCTTAGAGCTATGGAGTGGAAAGAAACTCACTTTGTTGCATACACGTGTATGAGGATGCAAGGTATTTGTTAAGGCTTTCTCAGGCAACAAACTAGAACCACAAGGCACAAAGTGTATCTTTATAGGGTATCCCAAGAAAACAAAGGGATACTACTTATACAGCCCCTCAGACAAGAAAGTGATTGTTGTCAGATAGGTCGTATTTCTTAAGAGGGGGCACATCCTCAAAAAGGATAGTGGGGGAAGATTGACTTCGATGAAGTTGATGCTCAAGACACACAGGAGATGGTACAGGAACAAGTTCCACAGGTCCCCATGGGAGAGGTAGTTCTTGAAACACAAGTACTGCGTATTAGTATAAGAGAGGTAAGGGAACCATAGAGATATGGTTTCCTTGTCATCAAGGATGGTGACTCATTATTGTTGGACAATGATGAACCTCTCTCCTACAAGGAAGCAGTAGAAATCTTAGAAGCTGAAAGATGGCTAGAAACTATAAATTCTGAGATGGATTCCATATATTAGAATTAAGTATGGGTTCTGGTCGATGCACCAGTTGATGTAAAGCTTTTTGGGTGTAAATGGGTATTTAAGAAGAAACTAGACATGGAATGTCAAGTTAGTACCTATAAAGCAAGGCTAGTGGCTAAGGGTTTTAAACAGTGTCAAGGAATTGACTATGATGAAACCTTTTTGCCAGTTTCCATGTTTAAATCCATAAGAATCATACTTTTCATAGCAGCATTCCATAACTATGAGATTTGGAAGATGGATGTCAAAACTGCATTCCTTAACGGGAACATTCAGGAAGATGTCTATATGATACAACCCAAAAAGTTTATGACACCTGGTGATGCTAAAAGGGTATGAAAGTTGCATAGATCCATTTATGGATTAAAGAAAGCATCCATGTTATAGAACATTCGATTCGATTAAGCCATAAGAGAATTTGGTTTCATTAAGAATGAATGTGAGCCATGTGTTTACAAGCAGTTTAATGGGAATGTGGTTGTTATCCTAGTAGTGTATGTTGATGAAATATTTCTTATTGGAAATGACATACCAGTATTGCAGTTAGTCAAGGACTGGTTGAACAAGTGCTTCTCCATGAATGACTTAGGTGAAGCAGCCTACATTCTAGGGAACAAGATCATTCGTGATAGATACAAGAGGCTTCTTGGACTAAGTCAAAGTACATACATTGACCAGATACTAAAGAGATTTAGTATGGAACAATCCAAGAGGG
The DNA here is from genome assembly GCA_963277665.1 of Viscum album. Classification (NCBI taxonomy): domain Eukaryota; kingdom Viridiplantae; phylum Streptophyta; class Magnoliopsida; order Santalales; family Viscaceae; genus Viscum; species Viscum album. Next base: position 1,440,382,546 of record OY728151.1, on the reverse strand, counting down.
GATTAGTTCCAGTGTCACATGGTATACATCTTTCCAAAAAAAATGTGTCCTTAGACGCAACATGATAATGATAGGATGAGTAAGATTCTATATGTTTCAGTGATAGGATTTATCATGTATGTCATGTTATGTACTAGATTTGATGTTGCCTATGCACTGAGCATGGTAGGCAGATATCAAGCAAATCCAGGAAAACATCATTCAACTGCTTTCAATATTATCCTTAACTATCTGAGAAGAACTAAGGATATGTTCTTACTGTATGGAGGAAATGAGGAGCTTGTCATCAGAGGGTATGTTGATGCTGGTTTTCAGACAGATCTGAAAGATCTGAAGTTGCAATCAAGATATGTTTTCTATCTCGACGGAGGAGTTGTGAGCTGGAAGAGTTCAAAGCAGTCAGTTGTCGCTGATTCTACAGTAGAGTCCAAATATATAGCAGCTTCTGATGCAACCAAGGAAGCTGTCTGGATTCATAACTTTGTCTAGGAGCTTGATGTGGTGCCTAGTAGTAAAGATATTATTACATTGTATTATGATAATACTGCAGTGGTGACTCTTACAAAAGAGTCAATGCCACATCAACGGATAAAGCATATACTCCGAAAGTATCACCTCTTGCAGGATTTCTATCAAAGGGGTGAAGTTGCAATGAGTAGAGTGTCCACGAAAGAGAACGATGTAGACCCCTTTACTAAAGTTCTATCTCAGCAAAATCATGAATATCATGTGAGAGCCAGCGGACTGAAGGTTGTTAGTAGTTGGCTCCAGTGCAAGTGGGAGTCTGTTGGAGTTGGTTCCCTAGAAACCAACTTCTTTGTACTTTATGATAAATTTGTATTCAATGGATGAATATTAATAAACTCCTTATCACATCATGATTGTTCTTCTACGTGACATAGTATGTGATAATGTCATGAGAATAGTTGTCACACTAAAAGGTCATAGCGGATCCCTGCTATGATGACAACCCGGAAGTGTCATGACACTATTCTTGAATATATATTCTATGGCCAGATGATATCATTTGAAGGGACACAAATGATACAGGCTATCAGGGGTGGGGACTCATGAAACTTTGAGGCACCTTCTCAGGGTGTGCATCCTTGGTAATATCCATGAGGATATTATGAGAAAAAGACCCGCCGGTAGGAAATCCACATTCATAAGTGTCATTGGATGTTTATATCCGCGGACGTGTGTATTGGTCCTTAGACTTTTATATTATTATTAATGGATATTATCACTCGTTCACTTATATGTATTGACGAAAATTGTGACGACAGATGTTCACAGCGAGGTAGGATATGTTGGGTGTGTCACGAGTAATATTGCATTAATGAATAATGTGAGAAAGGATTTTTCACTTCTATGGAAGTAGATATCTCATGACCTTTGATGGAAATGATATAGCCTAACAAAATCAACGGTCATGGTGTTCACTAGGCAAGTTCAATTCTGTGAAGTCAAAGAATAAGAAATCGATCACATGGATTAATGACCTTTGCATGCAACCCGCTTGATTGGAGATATCGGGACAAAGAGATTATATTACACGGTAAGTGTTCGTATGAGGTGGCATGTTGTTGTGTCATCAACTTCTTTCTCATGGGTGTCTTGACCCATTGCTAGACAGTAATCTTAGACTTTAGGAAAGTCCGCCTAATGTCAATGAGAAAAAAGTCTAGAGAGTCGCACACTATGTGTACAGTTAAATAATTTATTTATTTAACAAGTTGAATAAATATTATTCCCGGTTGTGGTTTAATAATTATTCAAGTATGCATGATCGCATTTATTTCATCCCTAGTTATTTGAGAGAATATATTGCGGACGGAATATTTATTTATCGGCGAATAATGCAGTTATATTTATTTAATAAACAAATAGTTATTATTCAAGGCCCGGTAAATATTGAGGAGGATTGGCGGACTAAGTTATGGGTCTGGTGAGAAATAATATTAAATATTATTTGGTTAAATAATATTTAAATATAACATGCAAGTTAAGCACATGTCATGGAAATAATAGCATTGCTATTATTATTTGACATAAGGTTTTCACATGGAATAATGAATTAAGTAACGACACATGCGCTAATTATTTATTATTACTTGGTGAATTAAATTCGTTAAGAACATGTCATGAAAATAATAGCATTACTATTATTATTTGACATAGGGTTTTCACATGGAATAATAAATTAAGTAACGACACTTGTGCTGCTTATTTATTATTACCTAGTGAATTAAATACCTCGTTATGTTATTATTCTCTATATAAGATAAGGAGTCATTCCACCAGCTAACCAATCGTTGGGTGCACAACATCCTTGGAGAAAAGCTCTCAAGCCTAGAGAACTCTTCTCTCTCCAAGAACGCTCTCAAGAACGAGAGAGATCATCCTCCACTGAATCAATGAGAACGCTTTGGAAGCGATTCTCAAGGCGATCGAAGGCGGACATCACAAGCACAAGGATCTTCCACGCTAGCACCCGGAGACTCCTTCGGCGACATTCAGAGATACGTGGAGCGCGTGTGGATTACCGCTAAAGGATTCCTATCCTTGGATTCTACATCACAACAAAGCTGCACCTCGGACCTGTGGTGGGACGCATCAACGAAGAAAGAATCACCTTGGAGGTAATTCTATAATTCATTTAAATTAATTATAAACAAAATATGTCGATCTTCTCTTTTCAGTTTCAGGTTCTCTCCTTTGTCTTTTATCTTTGATTCAATTCTGTGGATGCTGACGTTCCTCGTCGTATTGATCACAAATTAATCGTCGATTATGGCAATTTGCAAAGTTGGGTACATGCCCATCTTGCGCTTTTGTTGCGCCCGGAACCTACATGTGGTCCCACCTCTATATTAGTAGAAGTGTTCAACCTGTAAGACGAGTTGCACCACCATTTGAAGTTTGCGGGTCATCATCCTTTGGATCATGGTAACCTTTGTTTCCCTGTAGCTTTCGCCTCCTCAACCCCAGACTTCTGGTTGACTGACTTGAACATCAAGCATCCCGCTAAAGTTCCATAAAACCTCCTTCCAGTTAATCCGACCACTACACCTCAAGCATATAGGAGATGTGATCTTCCAGACAACGTACAATTATGTGAAGACTTATGCGGCCGCAGACTAAACTCCAAGGTCAAGCATCTTTCGAAACTTCCCATTTCAGGAAAATTATTCAGTGAACTTAATTCGGGTTTCACAATTCCTATAAACTTTTAGTTGATGTGGCACTCAAGCTAGCATGATAATGTTTAGGCCATCTCCCAACCTTTTCTTGAACAGTTTGAACAACCAAATTGGAAAAATTTAGAGAGCTCATTTGAACTCATCTGACCTCAAGTTGACATGTTATTTGTTGTGTTGAACTCAAAAATTTGAGCTCTTTTAATATGTATGACTAGATTTTGAATTTAGTCTACTAAAGTAGATGTCTTAAGAATAAAGCCTTGTGGATCATTAAGTTTCAACCACTCCAAACTCAAACTTGACTTTGATGACATTTTTTGTGATTTTCAAATCACATAATAAAAATAGAGAATAAAATTAAGTTACATTTTTCGAGAATAATGTTTTGTTAGAAATGTGTCATATATTCAATTATGTGATGATTGATTTGTGATATTTGACTCATGTATCTTGTTATTCATCTATTAAAGACATCTTGAGTTTTCATTTGTGATTTATACCTTTATATGTGTGTGTGTGTAATGATAACAACTCCTAAGAAAACGTATGTTAGGTTAATCCCTGATCAATATGCATCATGAATTAATATGGGTTGTGATGCAACGTAAAGGCTCGTATGACTTATTCATTAGAGATATGAGGAGTTAACTCAAGGGAATAAAAGTTATGAACTTGTATCCGGAGGCTTGCCATGATGACATTATATGATATATTGCATAACAGTAATTTAATGTCATTATAGTGTGCATTAATTATTATTCCTCAGATCTCATATTAAATATATCTTCAACATAAAATATTATTCATTTTGATATTTATCTTATGTCGTTCTTGAATTTGTCTTAATAGAGGGGTATGAAAGACACTACTTCTCAAGTAGAGGAGATTATATGAATCAAGATTGTATTGTTCACCTATACAATAGGCATACATTATTGAGTGGGACTAATTAATAGTATGACTACACATTGATATTCACATGAAGATGTAAGATTCTGTGTTGTATGAGCCTACTTGGAGCAACCGATATATATCATGTGTTGAGTTGTACAAGAATGACTATCACATGTCTCAAAGTCATATTGCTAGACACCAGTTGTTTATTGCAGTACTCATATGCTAAAATCAATGTCAAAAAGAGTCCAAAGGGCCACATAAAGAGCATTGAAGATATGAGTTGAAAAAACCTTACTATAATTCTTCCAATTCATAGAAGGATTCCAGATTTCCTAAATTCTGAAAATTGGGACTTTTGAGGGGGGCCAGTAAGATCAACTAAACCTACTATATCTGCCTGGATTTTCCATACAGAAGCCTGAAAGTTCGTCAACAATGACTCAGTATCTTGGACAGATTTTCGATCCTTTCCTGCCATTGTCACACCTGACAAAAATAAGAAACAGCATGAACCGAAAAATGATATCCTGAAAAGGTAGGTGAACGAAAAACCCTCATTCACCATCCGATGGAATGGTCATCCTCTCCGATTCCTGCCGGACCCATTTCACAATTTTCTCCGCCTCTCTGTTCACCTTATCTTCCTCCCTCGCGATCTTCTTCATTATTTTCTTCTGTTCCTTCGCCGAGGACGCGTCCATTCTCGACAGCATCGCGTTCATCTTCTCAACCACGCTTTCTCCCCTCTTCCGATTTCTTCGGCTCCTCCAACCCCTCCTGGGAGAACACCAACAGCAGCCGGAACCCCGAGGCGGCGGAGACGGAGAGGAGTTGCGCGATGAATCCGAATAGCTCGACGGCGGCGAAAATGATCCCGATTCCCACCTCATCTCCCTTTTCTGATCCGGAATTGCGTTCATGGGTGAAAAACTCGCACTCCTGCTGGGGGAGCTCGTAGAATGGAGAGCGGACGAGACAGACCTAGTTTTTGATTGTGATTCCAGAGACTTCTTCCGGTCCGGTTTTGGCTTCGACGGCGAATTAGACGCATCCGCAACAGAATACGCATCGCCCAGGGAATGCTCATTGGAGGACTGGTCCAGCGGCTCGAACGAGTACTTCAATTTGGGGTTGTTTGAGCGAGGAACGGAAGGAGAGGATCTGGAATATGATGGAAATGTCTTAAGCCTGCTAAAGCGGTTCTCCAGATCGGAGGGGAGAACTGAATCAGCGATGCCGGAGCAGTTAATTGCGGTGATCTGCTCCAGAACGGAGTGGTCATTGGCTTGTGAAAGCAGCTCCTCGACGGCGGCCGATTCATCGCTGTCGGAGCAGAATGCGTCGTCCTTCATTGTTCCTGCGCCCGGTCCGAGAGACGGAGAGGGGAGAGTGAGGAGCGTGCGGGAGGTGCGGCGAGGGGTTTTAGTAAAAAGAACCGTTTAAACCCTATTTGTTTTTTTTTAATACTTTTTAAATTGACAATTTTGGGGGTTTAGTTTGAACCTGTACAAAATGAAAAGGGGGCAAACCAGCTCAAGGCCCAAACCTGCCAACGCCAACCACCCAGAGCCTCATCCCAAACCCCTAGAAGCACTGTTTGAGACACCTCGCCTACCACTTACCCATGTCATTGTCTCATCACCGTGCTTTGAAAACCGTAGTGTCATTGATGTCCACAAAGCCACTCGCCACACTAGGTGATGTCAACAAACATTATGAGGTCGATGAAGCATGAACTGACAACCAAGGAACCAATGAGATCGATGTTATAGGGAAGAGGTTCCGAGGGGACACTTGTGAAAGGAAGTGTCGTGGGCCAGACCACCACCAACAGATGGAGAAGGGAGCAAATAGAGTTAGACGGCACCAAAAACCAACCACAAGAAATGCCCCTACAAAAGCCACTTCGAGATTGGAATCCGCCGCAACTCTCACCCACCATCACAATCCCAAGCCACCATGGAAGGTGACACACCTAATAAAAATGGGGTCTTGCATGGAGGAACGGCTCGAAAGAGCAAAGGATGACCAAAGGCAAAAGGGAACAAGCCAGGGAGACCCAAAAGACCAAACAATCATCCGAAGGAGAAGACATTGTCTGAGCAAGTCCAAAAGCAAGCAAAGTCATAGATGAGGATGTAACCGGAGCACAATAACCCACAAGTAAGGCGCCATCAGAGGAGGGTGAATGAAGGTAGGGGCTTCTATAACACGCCAACCCAAAATCATTAGGTCAGATTCGGTTTTTTGACCTTAAGCGCGGCTCCTCGTACGTCAAAGGTTGCCAACAAGCATAAAGGGTCTAAGTAGAGCCATATGGAGACTATACCCTCCATCAGAGTGCACAATAATAGATAAATAACCCAACATGTAACAACATACAACAAAGTACACAGAAGAATAACGAGACATCTATATAAATGAGATGCAACAGTATACAAACTCAATAGCCATACAAATACAACACCTGATCGCCCATTGGGAAAATCAAACACAAATAAAGGTAAAAAAGTACAAGGAGGCTCTACAACTCCAAGCCTCACCTCATCCTTATCTCCAAACTTGTAGTGAGTTATCCCGCTAGACGATCAATCCCCAACCTCGGCCTAACCTGTGCCTGCAATAAGTGAGGGGTGCTCGGGTACCCAAGTGCGATGACCACCCAAGCAGGGTGTGAGTACAACTCAGTAAGACACCACCAACACGGTTTCGTACATGACTAGTAAATGTAGTGTATGTGGATGTGATAAGCATAGCTAAGCAAACAGTAAACATATAGTTCATAACTACACAAACATAGCATATAATCACCAATGCACAAGTAAGAAAAAACACTCATGTGTCGAGTGGTCGTGCACTCAACATGTCGCTACGAACCTCGACCGTACAAGCTTCAACTCCATGTTGAAAGGAACAACGATCAGCCACCTAACACATTCCCCTCTATGGGATAGTCCAAAATCATGAATGACATATCCCTCTTGAAGGGATAACCCAAAGCATGCTGACCAGGTGTTTGACACATACCCCTTGGGGGAATAGTCCATGAGGCTCAACCTGCACACTCAACTACAAGACAAAAGAACAACACAATACGACACAAGATAAAAATGATAGATCAAACATCACATCAAATAAACAAGCACTATCATAATCATAGCAACCCACATGTAAGCAATCATAATGCATAGGTCAATGAGGCTATAAATGCACACCTCGTGTGATCAAACATTAAACATAGGATCATCATTAAGGTATATAGTCAACACACATCTAGTCCAACCTCAGCCATTGGCGGCCAGACAACAAGCCAACACAAAAGGTCACACGTGGCCCTTGGCACCTTGTCCGTTTATTAGGTATATTCAATTAATTAGTTAAGACATGACATTCATTAGCTAATTGAGTTGTAACACCCCAAGTAAATAAAGAATATGACATTTTTATATTTATCCATATTTGTGAATAAAATATTAATATTACTTTAAAGGGGATGCTATGCTCGATGGCGTACCCAATACGTAACAACGAGTTTCTTGGGAATCTTACGTTGCACTCTAATAATAAAATAATATTATTTTAAATGGTAGTTAATGCCTAGCCATTGTAATGGCGGGAATGAACAAAACTAACTACAAAATGATTATATATGTTTGTCAAATATTTTTACTCTTTACAATAAATGATAGAGGATTAAAAATGCGAATGAATCTAATTTCAAGCGTAGACAGTCTAATATTCTTTAAAAGGCCGATTAACCGCCTTTTTATGGCGAACCTCTTTTAAATCCACTTGTTGACAATTTTATGTGTTATATTTGACAAAATAAAATTCTTCTTTATAATCGGAACATAAAAATTTACTTTGTGTAAATTTTTGGTATTTTTCCGAAAAAGTTCAATTTTTAATGAATAGTGAAAATGTTGTATTTTAATTCAAAACCTCTTTTTAATCTAATTTATTTATATGATTAGATTATCTTTTTAATTGGTTTTAAAATGTAAATAGAATATATTTTTACCATTTAATCCAATGGTGGTCATTGTAATTAATATCACTTTAAGATTGGACATAAACGAGTGTCAATCTTTTGAAAGATATTGTTTCATAAAAACAAGCTATTTGTTTTAACAGTGGGATTTAATTATAAAATTAATCAATGCAACTTCTATGTTATGAATTTGGTAAAATAGACATCATTTTTGAATTCAGAATATCAAATATAGCTTATGGTGAATTTTTGGTATTTTTCTGAAAAACATCAATTTTTGATAAATAGTGAAACCACAAAGTAGTGGTTACAAAATTTGATTTTTCGTTTAAATGGGACTTTACCACTTCTGTGAATTGAATTTCAAAAATCAAATTTAAATGATTTTAATTGTTAAGTAAAATGTGGTTCAATGGGATGAAAATAATTTTTGATGAAAAGTAACTTTTAAGTTTTATTAATCGCGATTAAAGGTAATTAGTGTGATTTAAGGTAAAAATGATATTTTAATAAAATGAAAATATATTGACACTTGTCCTAACCCTATTGGATGAGTTATGGCTGACCAAGACAACCCATGGGTCGATTTTTGGTACCCCATGGAGCCACTTGGGTTTGATAATGACATTTATGCCTTTTATTTAAATTTAAAATAAAAATGTCACAAACATGATTTGTTTTACTAAAAAAATTTTTACATGTGGTTATACAAGTCAGAATTTTGACTATAAATAGTCATTGTAAAGATAAAAAGATTTCCTACATCATAGTATCTTTTTATAATTTTTAGACATTAAATAAATTAAACTCTTTATGACATCATGATGATGCAGCGATGACCTCATTATTTAACAATTTAAATAAAATGGAAAGATAATGCAAAATCTAGGACCTACACATGTTAAAAACCTATTGGATGGGTGGATTTCGAACCCTTATCACCTTATCCTAGAAACACATCAATGTGGGACAATTAAAATCCGAAAACCATTTGAAAATAAAGTAACATTTTATACTTTACCAAAATTGCCCCTCCTCTCCTCTTATAAAAGGCCCCCACCTCTACCACCTTACCCACACCTCTAAAACCTTTGGTTCGGCCATGATCTGATCATTTTGTCTCTCCACATCCCTCTCCTCATCCTAAAAGCCTTAACTTAGGTAGGAAGCTCTTCAAGAAACCCTTTTGGTTCAAACCAAAGGGAGTTAACCTATTTTAAGGACGTTAAAGAATGATCGAGTCAAGTTGGACCCGAGGTAAGGGATCCCACTCCTCTCTTTCTTTTTAAGTACACTCATTTATGTCATTTATTTTAAGATCATCTTTATTATGATTGGGATGTTCTTTTATATTACTCATACTATACTTTTTATGTTCATATGGTGAGAGACCCTATTTTCTCTCATCAATCCATTTTTGGAAGTTTTAAGTGGCGCCGTTAGGCTGCCGAGTTTTCGTAAGGAATTTTTCATCTCACTTTTATTCCCGTGAGATTTATGCTACATTTTCCACCATTTCCTTTGAGTGGTGTATGTACTTCCCATTATTATACTCTTTGTGTAATATAATTTATTTATGGGTACTTACATATTCATTGTATGACCCTTCTTCAATGGGGTGTACGTTTCGAAAGTTACCCAAGTCGGTAAGGGAACCTTTCACCCTCCTATTTTTAAAAGACTTATTTTTTTATGTCTTTTAATTCACATAATATTATGTTGGGATATTTTCTTCTATATCCTTATTGATTTAAATTTTATTTCCATGTGATGAGATACCCTTTTTATCTCTCATCAACTCATTTTCTGAATTTTGTAGTGACGCCATTAGGCTGTCAAATTTTTGCAAGGGAACTTCTTAACCCAAATTTGATTCTTTGGGATAAACTTATACTCCTTGATTATGTTGTTCTATGAATATGTGTGAATAACCTCTGATTGCTTTACACTTAATATCCACTTATATTTGGTGTATTCGTTTTTCACACATAATTATGTAATTGATTTATCCTTAAACCAAAGATACCGTCTTTGTAAGGGACTTCGTCTCAATCTCCTTTAATTGAGGCATATTTCGTTTTATACAAAACTTTCTTTTATACGGTGTATAAACCCCTTTGACTTTTACTTTTATACAAAAGGTATCTTTTTCTACAAAGCGTTTCACTAAACGAAAAAAAGGAATGTTTCTTTTAACGTATGCAGTGACAACAACCTTTTCTGCCGCCGCGAGTATTATTTGATCTTTGGCTTCCTCAACAAGCCGTAATGTTTTTAAAATAAAATTAATACCATATACTCTTTTATGTATTTTGGTATTGAAAATGGTTTTGATAAATGATTCTATTATGTCAATATATTTAAATGATATATTGTGATTGAAATGTGGAAATGTTATCATTCCCTTATATTTGTTTTATGTGTTATAATTTTATAATGGTACTTGGACATATTACGGGTGGTTACGTGATAAACCATATGACGGGTGGTGCCGTGAATACCAGGAGGGGTGGTTACGTTATAACCTCCAATGCATTGGGTATGGAAGTCGTCCGTATGGATATTCCATTAAGTATGTATGGAAGTTGGCCGAATGGCTATTCCATTAAGTGATATGTGTGGAAGTCGACCTTATGGTTATTCCACTTAAGTATGTTTATGTCCCAAGTTACCTTTATATGTTATGTGATCTTTATATCGGTTTTATGGTAATCTTTTGGTTACAGAAGGGTAAATAATGAACTTTTATTTAGTGAAGAGTTTTTACAACTTCAAAAAGGTGAAAAGTATTACTTTGATAAAGTATACATGGTTTACTTGTTGTTTTGAAAAACTAATAGTTTTCATTCTTTGTGTATCCCTTACTGAGCTTTTTATGCTAATCCCAAGTTTTTGAAATGTTTTTCACAGGACTTAACGTGGAATAGGGTTAAGGATGGGATCAAGGGAAAGTCATGCAACCTAAAACATGGAACTGGACATGTTTCTTTTTAAGAGTTTTTATTTTATGGAAACTTAGTAAAAGTTTCTACTTTGTAATCTTTTGAGATGTAATAGTTATGTCCTAATTCTCTAAAACTCTAAACCTGAAAAGATCCTCAATGTGAATTATTCATTTAATTCAATACTAAGTAAGGTTTAAGGCTGGGGCCTTATAGTTGGTATCAGAGGTCGGTTTAGATAACTTTAGAGGTTAGGGTATTCTTTAAGCATAAGTGGCATTACCATAATGGTTAGGATTTCAAAAAGAGTCCTAGTTTTAGATATAGTGAATGAGTATGTATATCTTAGTGTTTATCTTCCTCAATAGTACATGAAGGTTTTGTTGATATACTCACACTGACCTTTTTGGTTTTATTAAATGGTTGGATCTAGCAGGCACCAAAGTAACGGTGGATGTGAAGGAAACTGTGACAATTTTCTGAACGAGCAACTGAATGATATGGGAGCTGCAATGAGAACTCTTGTGTTTATCCTCAACCAACTATCTGGAGTCATGATTGACCACCTAAACCTTGGTGATTCCTATAAGGCATCATATATGCGAGAAACAAATCCTTACGGAATTGCAGGTAATAATCATAAAGGTAAGTGTGTTCAAAAACCTATGTATCAAAGATGTGGAAAGAAACACCTAGGAAAATGTTTCAAAGGGACAGAAATATGCTATAGATGTGGAAATGAAGGTCATAAAGCAAGAACCTACCATGGAAAAAGGAAGCATCCAGTTGACTCGAGGAAAGGGAAAGAAGTTCTTTTTGAGGGATCAATTGAATGCTTTAAATGTGGTGTGAATGGTCATTATGCAAACACATGTCCTATGAAGAATTTTCGGGAATGGGATCACCAAGATCGTACAAATATTCGTTTACCAATACCTAATTCCATTCCTATTGAGGATGAAGAAACTGAAAATGACCAATCAAAGGTATGGATTATTTCTTAACTTTTGTTTTCCTATTTTGGAATCTTAGGATATGATTCATGATTTTGTTTGTAGGAAAGAAGTATTTCAGAATAAGTTGGAAAGGAATGGTTAATAGATCATGAAGAATGTTGAATGAGTAAGAAGTCAACATATAAGGGCTTCAAGTGTTATGGTGAAATTCTTAAGAGTATTAAGTCTCTTTTGATGATGGGGTACATTAGAAGACTTTTTATAGTATGTGTAACACTGATGTTTGATATATGAAAATTTTATTCAAAGAATAGTAATCTGTTCTTTTGTGGACATAGTTATAAAGAACCATTTGGGTTTATATGATCCTTACTTTTGAGGTAATTATGGGTTACTATATGTAATAATGGAAAGTGAAAGTCATGAGATAAAATTGAGGTTAAATTACATTATGGTTATTTTTGATAATTTTATCTCGTTATTAGGGAATGTTTTAAGAATTATGTAGTTTTGGAAAAAGGACAACACGCAGACCGTGTGACAACCCGTCGCGTCGGAAAAAGCTGTGGGAATCGAACCCACAACCAAAGTGCAATGGGTATTTATCGCCTACCACTGGACTATGTGAAGTCCCTGGTTAGTATGACTTATTATTTTTAGTTAGGTGACTTTATGAATTTAGAGTAAGTTGGTTTTAGATTTTTATGAAAATGATTAACTTATCATGGAGGATATGTGATTAGGTTAATTACTTTTCAATGCGATAATTTAGGAGCAACTGATGTTTTTTTGGAGATAAATGTTACGACTTAACTTGGAAGACTATGTGACTAAATCCTTAAAATATTTGGGATTCAATCTTAGTTTGGTTTACTTTGAAGAATTTTATAGACAAATTGTTTATCGAATGGTCCTCATTGAACTTTGGGTTTTGTTGGGCAAATTTTGGAGATTAAGAATAGATTTTCTTTTTATAAAGGATTATCCTTTTCTGGATTATCTGATCTTGTACTAACCTTTTTGGTTTTGGTTTTGGTTAGAGTCTAAAGACATGGGAAGTATATAGTTATCTTTTGTGGATTAGGTGATTCTCTAGAAATTTATTATAGTACTCTTAATGCAAACAAGTCTTTCTAAATACTTGTCTTTTGGAGAAAATGTGAGTTTGATTAAGGAATCTAGTAAAAGTTGAAAGTCTACATAACAAGTAAGTATGTTTCATTATGATTTAGTTAAGCTCAAAAATAAATTCCACAATAAGTAACTTAAAACAAAAATGTTGTATGTTAACTTTTCCTACTGGGGAATCGAATACCGTTTAACCCATCACAAGTTTGTGATTTTCTTATGGTTAACTTTCTCTTAGACATGTTTACTATCACTCTCCATCAGAACATGACCCTTTATTTTTTCCTCCATGTCCATATTTTCATACTTGGAATCCTAGTATGGGTTAACTCGGGTGACCTCTATACTTATCTTTCTTTATTTTAAAGTGATTATTTTACTGACTCTTGTTCCGATGTGGGACTTTCAAGGATATTTCCAATCTCAATTTTAAAATTGTGAGGACGCAATTCCCAAAAGGGGGGAAGGATGCAACACCCCAAGTAAATAAAGAATATGACATTTTTATATTTATCCATATTTGTGAATAAAATATTAATATTACTTTAAAGGGGATGCTATGCTCGATGGCGTACCCAATACGTAACAACAAGTTTCTTGGGAATCTTACGTTGCACTCTAATAATAAAATAATATTATTTTAAATGGTAGTTAATGCCTAGCCGTTGTAATGGTGGGAATGAACAGAACTAACTAAAAAATGATTATATATGTTTGTCAAATATTTTTACTCTTTACAATAAATGACAGAGGATTAAAAATGCGAATGAATCCAATTTTAAGCGTAAAGAGTCTAATATTCTTTAAAAGGTCGATTAACCGCCTTTTTATGGAGAACCTCTTTTAAATCCACTTTTTGACAATTTTATGTGTTATATTTGACAAAATAAAATTATTCTTTATAATCGGAACATCAAAATTTACTTTGTGTAAATTTTTGGTATTTTTCCGAAAAAGTTCAATTTTTAATGAATAGTGAAAATGTTGTATTTTAATTCAAAACCTCTTTTTAATCTAATTTATTTATATGATTAGATTATCTTTTTAATTGGTTTTAAAGTGTAAATATAATATATTTTTACCATTTAATCCATTGGTGGTCATTGTAATTAATATCACTTTAAGATTGGACATAAACGAGTGTCAATCTTTTAAAAGATATTGTTTCATAAAAACAAGCTATTTGTTTTAACAGCGGGATTTAATTATAAAATTAATCAATGAAACTTCTATGTTATGAATTTGTTAAAATAGACACCATTTTTGAATTCGTAATATCAAATATAGCTTAGGTGAATTTTCGGTATTTTTCTGAAAAACATCAATTTTTGATGAATAGTGAAACCAGAAAGTGGTGGTTACGAAATTTGATTTTTCTTTTAAATGGGACTTTACCACTTCTGTGAATTGAATTTCAAAAATCCAATTTAAATGATTTTAATTGTTAAGTAAAATGTGGTTCAATGGGATGAAAATAATTTTTGATGAAAAGTAACTTAAGTTTTATTAATCGCTATTAAAGGTAATTAGTGTGATTTAAGGTAAAAATGATATTATAATAAAATGAAAATATATTGACACTTGTCCTAACCCTATTGGATGTTTTATGGCCGACCAAGACAACCCATGGGTTGATTTTTGGTACCCCATGGAGCCACTTGGGTTTGATAATGACATTTATGCCTTTTATTTAAATTTAAAATAAAAATGTCACAAACATGATTTGTTTTACTAAAACAATTTTTACATGTGGTTATACAAGTCAGAATTTTGACTATAAATAGTAATTGTAAAGATAAAAAGATTTCCTACATCATAGTATCTTTTTATAATTTTTAGACATTAAATAAATTAAATTCTTTAGGACATCATGATGATGCAGCGATGACCTCATTATTTAATGATTTAAATAAAATAGAAAGATAATGCAAAATCTAGGACCTACACATGTCAAAAACCTATTGGATGGGTGGATTTCGAACCCTTATCACCTTATCCTCGAAACACATCAATGTGGGACAATTAAAATCCGAAAACGATTTGAAAATAAAGTAACATTTTATACTTTACCAAGAGTGCCCCTCCTCTCCTCTTATAAAAGGCCCCCACCTCTACCACCTTACCCACACCTCTAAAACCTTGGGTTCGTCCATGATCTGATCATTTTGTCTCTCCACATCCCTCTCCTCATCCTATAAGCCTTAACTTAGGTAGGAAGCTCTTCAAGAAACCCTTTTGGTTCAAACCAAAGGGAGTTACCATATTTTAAGGACGTTAAAGAACGATCGAGTCAAGTTGGACCCGAGGTAAGGGATCTTACTCCTCTCTTTCTTTTTAAGTACACTAATTTATGTCATTCCTTTTAAGATAATCTTTATTATGATTGGGATGTTCTTTTATATTACTCATACTCTACTTTTTATGTTCATATGGTGAGAGACCCTATTTTCTCTCATCAATCCATTTTTGGAAGTTTTAAGTGGTGCCGTTAGGCTGCTGCGTTTTCGTAAGGAATTTTTCATCTCAATTTTATTCCCGTGAGATTTATGATACATTTTCCACCATTTCCTTTGATTGGTGTATGTACTTCCCATTATTATACTCTTTGTGTAATATAATTTCATTTATGGGTACTTACATATTCATTGTATGACCCTTCTTCAATGGGGTGTACGTTTCGAAATTTACCCAAGTCGGTAAGGGAACCTTTCACCCTCCTCTTTTTAAAAGACTTATTTTGTTATGTCTTTTAATTCACATAATATTATGTTGGGATATGTTCTTCTATATCCTTATTGATTTAAATTTTACTTCCATGTGATGATATACCCTTTTTATCTCTCATCAACTCATTTTCTGAATTTTGTAGTGACACCATTAGGCTGTCAAATTTTTGCAAGGGAACTTCTTAACCCAAATTTGATTATTTGGGATAAACTTATACTCCTTGAATATGTTGTTCTATGAATATGTGTGAATAACCTCTGATTTCTTTACACTTAATATCCACTTATATTTGGTGTATTCGTTTGTCACACATAATTATGTAATTGATTTATCTATAAACCAAGGATACCATATTTTTAAGGGACTTCATCTCAATCTCCTTTCATTGAGGCATATTTCGTTTTATACACAAATTTATTTTATACGGTGTATAAACCCCTTTGACTTTTACTTTTATACAAAAGGAATATTTTTCTAAAAATCGTTTCACTAAACAACAAAAAGGAATGTTTCTTTTAACGTATGTGGTGACAACGACCTTTTCCACCGCTGCGAGTATTATTTGATCTTTGGCTTCTCAACAAGTCGTAATGTTTTTAAAATAAAATTAATACCATATACTCTTTTATGTATTTTGGTATTGAAAATGGTTTTGATAAATGATTCTATTATGTCAATATATTTAAATGATATATTGTAATTGAAATGTGGAAATGTTATCATTCCTTTATATTGGTTTTATGTGTTATAATTTGATAATGGTACTTGGACATATTACGGGTGGTTACGTGATAAACCATATGACGGGTGGTGCCGTGAATACCAGGACGAGTGGTTACATTATAACCTCCAATTCATTGGGTATGGAAGTCGGCCGTATGGATATTCCATTAAGTATGTATGGAAGTTGGCCAAATGGCTATTCCATTAAGTGATATGTGTGGAAGTCGACCTTATGGTTATTCCACTTAAGTATGTTTATGTCCCAAGTTACCTTTATATGTTATGTGATATTTATATCGGTTTTATGGTAATCTTTTGGTTACAGAAGGGTGAATAATGAACTTTTATTCAGTGAAGAGTTTTTACTACTTCGAAAAGGTGAAAAGTATTACTTTGATAAAGTATACATGGTTTACTTGTTGTTTTGAAAAACTAACAGTTTTCATTCTTTGTGTATCCCTTACTGAGCCTTTTATGCTCATCCCAAGTTTTTGAAATGTTTTTCACAGGACTTAATGTGGAATATGGTCAAGGATGGGATCAAGGTAAAGTCATGCAACCTAAAACATAGAACTGGACATGTTTCTTTTTAAGAGTTTTTATTTTATGGAAACTTATTAAAAGTTTATACTTTGTAATCTTTTGAGATGTAATAGTTATGTCCTAATTCTCTAAAACTCTAAACCTGAAAAGATCCTCAATGTGAATTATTCATTTAATTCAATACTAAGTAAGGTTTAAGTATGGGGCCTTATAGTTGGTATCAGAGGTCGGTTTAGATAACTATAGAGGTTAGGGTATTCTTTAAGCATAAGTGGCATTTCCATAATGGTTAGGATTTCAGAAAGAGTCCTAGTTTTAGATATAGTGAATGAGTATTTATATCTTATTGTTTATCTTCCTCAATAGTATATGAAGGTTTTGTTGATATACTCACACTAACCTTTTTGGTTTTAGTAAATGGCTGGATCTAGCAGGCACCAAAGTAACGGTGGATGTGAAGGAAACTGTGACAATTTTCTGAACGAGAAACTGAATGATATGGGAGCTGCAATGAGAACTCTTGTGTTTATCCTCAACCAACTATCTGGAGTCATGATTGACCACCTAAACCTTGGTTATTCCTATAAGGCATCATATATGCGAGAAACAAATCCTTACGGAACTGCAGGTAATAATCATAAAGGTAAGTGTGTTCAAAAACCTATGTATCAAAGATGTGGAAAGAAACACCTAGGAAAATGTTTCAAAGCGACAGAAATATGCTATAGATGTGGAAATGAAGGTCATAAAGCAGGAACCTGCCATAGAAAAAGGAAGCATCCAGTTGACTTGAGGAAAGGGAAAGAAGTTCTTTCTGAGGGATCAATTGAATGCTTTAAATGTGGTGTGCATGGTCATTATGAAAACACATGTCCTATGAAGAAGTTTCGGGAATGGGATCACCAAGATCGTACAAATATTCATTTACCAATACCTAATGCCATTCCGATTGAGGATGAAGAAACTGAAAATGACCAATCAAAGGTATGGATTATTTCTTAACTTTTGTTTTCCTATTTTGGAATCTTAGGATATGATTCATGATTTTGTTTGTAGGAAAGAAGTATTTCAGAATAAGTTGGAAAGGAATGGTTAATAGATCATGAAGAATGTTGAATGAGTAAGAAGTCAACATATAAGGGCTTCAAGAGTTATGGTGAAATTCTTAAGAGTATTAAGTCTCTTTTGATGATGGGGTACATTAGAAGACTTTTTATAGTACGTGTAACACTGATGTTTGATATATGGAAATTTTATCCAAATAACAGTAATCTGTTCTTTTGTGGACATAGTTATAAAGAACCATTTGGGTTTATATGATCCTTACTTTTGAGGTAATTATGGGTTACTATATGTAATAATGGAAAGTGAAAGTCATGAGATAAAATTGAGGTTAAATTACATTATGGTTATTTTTTAAGATTTTATCTCGTTATTAGGGAATGTTTTAAGAATTATGTAGTTTTGGAAAAAGGACAACACGCAGACCATGTGACAACCCGTCACGTCGGACAAAACTGCGGGAATCGAACCCACAACCAAAGTGCAATGGGTATTTATCGCCTACCACTGGACTACATGAAGTCCATGGTTAGTATGACTTATTATTTTTAGTTAGGTGACTTTATGAATTTAGAGTAAGTTGATTTTGGGTTTTTATGAAATTGATTAACTTATCATGGAGGATATGTGATTAGGTTAATTACTTTTCAATGCGAGACTTTAGGAGCAACTGATGTTTTTTTGGAGATAAATGTTACGACTTAACTTGGAAGACTATGTGACTAAATCCTTAAAATATTTGGGATTCAATCTTAGTTTGGTTTACTTTGAAGAATTTTATGGACAAATTGTTTATAGAATGGTCCTCATTGAACTTTGGGTTTTGTTGGGCAAATTTTGGAGATTAAGAATAGATTTTCTTTTTATAAAGGATTATCCTTTTCTGGATTATCTGATCTTGTACTAACCTTTTTGGTTTTGGTTTTGGTTAGAGTCTAAATACATGGGAAGTATATAGTTCTCTTTTGTGGATTAGGTGATTCTCTAGAAATTTATTATAGTACTCTTAATGCAAACAAGTCTTCCTAAATACTCGTCTTTTGGAGAAAATATGAGTTTGATTAAGGAATCTAGTAAAAGTTAAAAGTCTACATGACAAGTAAGTATGTTTCATTATGATTTAGTTAAGCTCAAAAATAAATTCCTCAATGAAAAGTAACTTAAAACAAAAATGTTGTCTGTTAACTTTTCCTACTGGGGAATCGAATACCGTTTAACCCATCACAAGTTTGTGATTTTCTTATGGTTAACTTTCTCCTAGACATGTTTACTATCACTCTCCATCAGAACATGACCCTTTGTTTTTTCCTCCATGTCCATATTTTCATACTTGGAATCCTAGTATGGGTTAACTCGGGTGACCTCTATACTTATCTTTCTTTATTTTAAAGTGATTGTTTTACCGACTCTTGTTCCGATGTGGGACTTTCAAGGATGTTTCCAAGCTCAATTTTAAAATTGCGCGGACGCAATTCCCAAAAGGGGGGAAGGATGTAACACCCCAGGTAAATAAAGAATATGAAATTTTTATATTTATTCATATTTGTGAATAAAATATTAATATTACTTTAAATTGGATTCTATGCTTGATGGCGTACCCAATACGTAACAACGAGTTTCTTGGGAATCTTATGTTGTACTCTAATAATAAAATAATATTATTTTAAATGGTAGTTAATGCCTAGCCATTGTAATGGAGAGAATGAACAGAACTAACTACAAAATGATTATATATGTTTTTCAAATATTTTTACTCTTTACAATAAATGATAGAGTATTAAAAATGCGAATGAATCCAATTTTAAACGTAGACAGTCTAATATTCTTTAAAAGGTCGATTAACTGCCTTTTTATGGCGAACCTCTTTTAAATCCACTTTTTGACAATTTTATGTGTTATATTTGACAAAATAAAATTCTTATTTATAATCGGAACATCAAAATTTACTTTGTGTAAATTTTTGGTGTTTTTCAGAAAAAGTTCAATTTTTAATGAATAGTGAAAATGTTGTATTCTAATTCAAAACCTCTTTTTAATATAATTTATTTATATGATTAGATTAACTTTTTAATTGGTTTTAAAGTGTAAATAGAATATATTTTTACCATTTAATCCAATGGTGGTCATTGTAATTAATATCACTTTAAGATTGGACATAAACGAGTGTCAATCTTTTGAAAGATATTGTTTCATAAAAACAAGCTATTTGTTTTAACAGCGGGATTTAATTATAAAATTAATAAATGAAACTTCTATGTTATGAATTTGGTAAAATAGACATCATTTTTGAATTCGGAATATCAAATATAGCTTAGGGTGAATTTTTGGTATTTTTCTGAAAAACATCAATTTTTGATGAATAGTGAAACCACAAAGTGGTGGTTACAAAATTTGATTTTTCATTTAAATGGGACTTTACCACTTCTGTGAATTGAATTTCAAAAATCCAATTTAAATGATTTTAATTGTTAATTAAAATGTGGTTCAATGGGCTGAAAATAATTTTTGATGAAAAGTAACTTAAGTTTTATTAATCGCGATTAAAGGTAATTAGTGTCATTTAAGGTAAAAATGATATTATAATAAAATGAAAATATATTGACACTTGTCCTAACCCTATTGGATGAGTTATGGCCGACCAAGACAACCCATGGGTCTATTTTTGGTACCCCATGGAGCCACTTGGGTTTGATAATGACATTTATGCCTTTTATTTAAATTTAAAATAAAAATGTCACACACATGATTTGTTTTACTAAAACAATTTTTACATGTGGTTATACAAGTTAGAATTTTGACTAGAAATAGTCATTGTAAAGATAAAAAGATTTACTACATCATAGTATCTTTTTATAATTTTTAGACATTAAATAAATTAAATTCTTTATGACATCATGATGATGCAGCGATGACCTCATTATTTAAAGATTTAAATAAAATGGAAAGATAATGCAAAATCTAGGACCTACACATGTCAAAAACCTATTGGATGGGTGGATTTTGAACCCTAATCACATTATCCTCGAAACACATCAATGTGGGACAATTAAAATCCGAAAACCATTTGAAAATAAAGTAACATTTTATACTTTACCAAGAGTGCTCTCCTCTCCTCTTATAAAAGGCCCCCACCTCTACCACCTTACCCATACCTCTAAAACCTTTGGTTCGGCCATGATCTGATCATTTTGTTTCTGCAAATCCCTCTCCTCATCCTAGATGCCTTAACTTAGGCAGGAATCTCTTCAAGAAACCCTTTTGGTTCAAACCAAAGGGAGTTACCCTATTTTAAGGACGTTAAAGAACGATCGAGTCAAGTTGGACCCGAGGTAAGGGATCCTACTCCTCTCTTTCTTTTTAAGTACACTCATTTATGTCATTCCTTTTAAGATCATATTTATTATGATTGGGATGCTATTTTATATTACTCATACTGTACTTTTTATGTTCATATGTTGAGAGACCCTATTTTCTCTCATCAATCCATTTTTGGAAGTTTTAAGTGGCGCCGTTAGGCTGCCGAGTTTTTGTAAGGAATTTTTCATCTCACTTTTATTCCCGTGAGATTTATGCTACATTTTCCACCATTTCTTTTGAGTTGTGTATTTACTTCCCATTATTATACTCTTTGTGTAATATAATTTCATTTATGGGTACTTACATATTCATTGTATGACCCTTCTTCAATGGGGTGTACGTTTCGAAAGTTACCCAAGTCGGTAAGGGAACCTTTCACCCTCCTCTTTTTAAAATACTTATTTTGTTATGACTTTTAATTCACATAATATTATGTTGGGATATGTTCTTATATATCCTTATTGATTTAAATTTTATTTCCATGTGATGAGATACCCTTTTTATCTCTCATCAACTCATTTTCTGAATTTTGTAGTGACGCCATTAGGCTGTCAAATTTTTGCAAGGGAACTTCTTAACCCAAATTTGATTCTTTGGGATAAACTTATACTCCTAAAATATGTTGTTCTATGAATATGTGTGAATAAACTCTGATTGCTTTACACTTAATATCCACTTATATTTTGTGTATTCGTTTGTCACACATAATTATGTAATTGATTTATCCTTAAACCAAGGATACCGTCTTTGTAAGGGACTTCGTCTCAATCTCCTTTCATTGAGGCATATTTCGTTTTATACACAAATTTCTTTTATACGGTGTATAAACCCCTTTGACTTTTACTTTTATAGAAAAGAAATATTTTTCTACAAAGCGTTTCACTAAATGACAAAAAGGAATGTTTCTTTTAACGTATGTGGTGACAACGACCTTTTCCACCGCCGCGAGTATTATTTGATCTTTGGCTTCCTCAACAAGCCGTAATGTTTTTAAAATAAAATTAATACCATATACTCTTTTATGTATTTTGGTATTGAAAATGGTTTTGATAAATTATTCTGTTATGTCAATATATTTAAATGATATATTGTGATTGAAATGTGGAAATTTTATCATTCCTTTATATTGGTTTTATGTGTTATAATTTTATAATGGTACTTGGACATATTACGAGTGGTTACGTGATAAACCATATGACGGGTGGTGCCGTGAATACCAGGACGGGTGGTTACGTTATAACCTCCAATGCATTGGGTATGGAAGTCGGCCGTATGGCTATTCCATTAAGTATGTATGGAAGTTGTCCGAATGGCTATTCCATTAAGTGATATGTGTGGAAGTCGACCTTATGGTTATTCCACTTAAGTATGTTTATGTCCCAAGTTACCTTTATATGTTATGTGATCTTTATATCGGTTTTATGGTAATCTTTTGGTTACAGAAGGGTAAATAATGAACTTTTATTCAGTTAAGAGTTTTTACTACTTCAAAAAGGTGAAAAGTATTACTTTGATAAAGTATACATGGTTTACTTGTTGTTTTGAAAAACTAACAGTTTTCATTCTTTGTGTATCCCTTACTGAGCTTTTTATGCTCATCCCAAGTTTTTGAAATGTTTTTCACAGGACTTAACGTGGAATAGGGTCAAGGATGGGATCAAGGGAAAGTCATGCAACCTAAAACATGGAACTGGACATGTTTCTTTTTAAGAGTTTTTATTTTATGGAAATTTAGTAAAAGTTTCTACTTTGTAATCTTTTGAGATGTAATAGTTATGTCCTAATTCTCTAAAACTCTAAACCTAAAAAGATCCTCAATATGAATTATTCATTTAATTCAATACTAAGTAAGGTTTAAGGCTGGGGCCTTATATGAGCATTACACTAAGTTTCTCATTTTAATTGACTATACTAATCAATTAAAACATCATATTGGGGTCCCATTTAGTTTCATGGTGTTACATGAGTCTCAAGGTCAACCAACCAAAAGTGGCATGACCGCATTTCGCATGCCAATAGACTAATAATAATGCCATAGGGTTGCGTACACAGAACTATCCATCTCAAACAAAGATAACTCCCAACCAAGGAAATTAGAATTTTTGTCCAGATAAGAGGTCTACGGTGAATTCAAATATAGTTACCAAATTTGAGAGTTGGATCCACTATGAATAAGTGTTCTAGGTGTGGATTGAGGTCCGGAAGGTAGCTCGGGTCCTCGGGTGAAACTCAAATTCTTTGGGTGCAAGTCAGAGTTCTATAACTGTTTTTGTCCTGGTGCACAATTTGTTGTGCACAATTTAATTAAAATTGTGCCACCGTCTAAGGCTCTGGGTGTTTTTAGTTCTTTTTCTAAAGTGCACCATTTAGGTGCATGACTTAAGAACAGTTTAGAGGAAATCGTGCGAGTTATATAGGAAACCCTATATGGTTGGTTTAGCCTAGGTGTTGGGCGCATGACTTCATACAAACCGCATGATGTGTTGTAGAGGGGTCAATAACCGTTTGGCACAACTGGAAAACAATTAGTAAATTGTGCGGCCCAGCCATGCAAGATGGTTTTTTTTGGGAATTTCCTTGTGCATGGTTGACACATGGTTTGAAAAACCCTGTAGTCAAATTATGCAACCTTCTAGGATGGGTTAAAAGGTGGTAAAAGACCAAAATTCCCCCCTCATGATTTTAGCCTTTCCACACCCCTCTTCCCCACTTATCCCATTTCCATCTCCCTTTACTTCTTCAAACACCCTTGATATTGGGTGGATTTTTTAGGCGTTCTTAAGTGTTTTCAGGTTACATGATTCCTCTCTTCCCCCCCTTTCCCCTTCCCCCTCCCTTTTGGTTGATTTTTGGTTGTCTCCACCCAGGGTCCCAGTTGTGATTCCACCGAAGCATGGTGGAATCAGCCAAGGATGATGGATATTTGGCATGTCTTGATGAGAGGGTGTCTTGAGACTGTGTTTGCACATCATCGACCATCATTTTAGTGAATTTACCATGCCCGTTGTATTTTTACTTCAATTTAAATTAAATTGAATGGTAATTATGGTCAATTGGGCTATGTGTGTTAGGGATTTTTCACTTCTTGGTGTTGGAGGTGCATTGTGGGCCTTCCGCTATTGGTTTTTCATAGTTATAGAGAATGGATGTGCCCCAGTTGGTTTTCAAGCTTTATTACTCTATATAATTAAATTGATTAATTCATTTTAATTCATTTTAATTAATTTAATTTCCTTGTGTTGCATGAGTTAGCTGCATCAGTTTTTGGCAAGCGTGGGATCGGGCCTGAAGCTTTGATGGTGACCCTATGAGGTAGACTAGAGGTTTATTTTTCTATAATTTTCCATTTTTATAGTCATTTAATTTAATTTAAATTATTTCCTTGTTTTTTGAGAACCCGTTGATTATTGTTTTGTCTTGGTTTGGGAAAGGCTTTGGTTTTTGATGCCTTGAAGAGGGATATTATTCCGAGGACCCTTGTTCTTGGCTTAATTCTAGGGGCACACCTCATGTTCCTATGATGATGTGTAGTGGTGGTGATGAGGAGGTGTTTGGGTCCCCTCCCCATCCTTATACTGATAATGGAGTTGTTCATAGTTCCTTAGAGTATTGCATCCCGAGTGGGATGTGATGGTGAGGCTTTTGGGAGATTAGGATCATAGAGAGTTTCATTGTGAGTGCTGAGGGTGTACATGGGGTTTCCCTCATGGCTTTGGTTTTAGTACCTCTCGATGAGAGGTGTGAGGTGCGAGATATGTGTGAGTGTCATGTTCTCTTTAGTTGGCTTAGCATTGGTTTTTTTTGAGATTCTTTTGGATAGATATCAGAAGGTGGGATCGAGTAGTATCTATGAGGAGATCTTGGTTTGTCTGTGGACATCAGGGCCAGTTTCTCGAGGCTAGAGTAGTTGAGGTTTAGATCCTTTGTATGAGGACCAAAGCTGTTGGAGACTTTGAGCTGGGTTGATTCCATGGGAGGGCAGTTATTGCTGGAATCCATTGTGATATTGATATGGATATGGGGGACTCATTTTCATTCCCTTATGGGTAAGGTAGTAATCAAGGATGGGTTGTTTTCTGAGGAGTCTGAATGAGGTTTTCTTATAATAGTATTTTACCTAAGGTTTTTCTTCTTCCAAGGAGCACTTAGAGGGTTTCCTATTTTTGAGGAGGCCATGATAACTATTAAGAATGACCTTTTAGGGTAGATAATGCTCTTGGATACCCCTATAGATGTTTTGTTGATCGAGGATTAGTTGGAGGCCGTTGAGGGCTGCTAAGTATGAATCTAATGCTGGGATTAAACCAATTTTATTTGGATAAGATAGAGGAACCCCTTGTAGGGTATCCTAATATTGATGTGGCCTTTTAGACATTTTAGGATAGTTTGAAAAGAGTGTCAAGAGAGCTCGGGTGTAGCATGGGATTCCCTATTATAACTTCTCGTTATGCTATGACCCTAGGGACTATGGGAGCCTAGAGTTTTGTAAGCTAAGAGTTGATCAATGATTCTAGCTTAGCCTTTTGGATGATGGTTTCTAGAGTTATATCGACCCATGTACTATATAACCTTTAGTCAAGATTTGATTGGTGCTGCTAGTTCAACCTTTTTGAATGTTCAATTCGAGATTTGGATCGACCCATATTCTAGTGTCCTTTGGGAAAGATGTTTGAGTCAGTTCTTGTTTGGGACTTGGTTTGAGGAAGAGACCCTTAGGATATCTTGGACTGGGAATTGGTCTTTAGTTTTGATCTGGTTCTCTCCTTTGTTTGTTGACTATGTTTGGATAGGCTTAGGGAGCTAATGGGAAATATGGATGAGTGCACCACTCTAGTTGAGAGTTACACACTAGCTAGAGGTTATATATCATGAATGATGAGCTCTCCCAGATACATATATGGGACCCCTAGGACAGTGTATCGATTGGGACCATGGATGGATGGGACCCCTGGTATAATGTATTTATCAAGCCCAAGGATGGAGGGACCCTCAGTACAGTGTATCTTTCATGCCTTCATTTAGAGCTCGATTTGTTCTTTAGGACTTTTGGGACATGAAAATTTCTATAAGGTCCGACATGGAGATCCGTCGCTAGTTTAGATTGTGCTATTGGAGTCCTAAATCCCAATAGTTGTGTTTTGTTGTGTGTATGACTATGGTTATGCCCTAGGGTCTAAAATTCTTGCCTTTTCATTTAATAATCTTGGAGCTCATATATAGATCTAGTGGATGTGCCTAATTTCATGTGGTGGGGTGAGACGCATGCTATAAATCCTCTAGCATGGGTCGGAGTGGGGGTAGACTTACCTCAGGTGTCAGTCTAGAACCCACAATCAGCTATTTTTTTTTGTTTTTGTTTATCCCCCTATTTTTATACAGTGGATTATTTTATTCCAGATATTTTTAGTTTTCTTATAGGCCGAGCATATCACATGTTCATGCACTTTTTATGATAGAAAATTATAGGTCCACCATTGGTGGTGGCCTACTGAGATTTATTTCTCACCCCTTGTACGTGAACCTTGGTGTATGTGAAAACCTTATGTCTAATTTCAGATAAAGTGTAGGTTTCCTAATGGATTGGGTAGAGGTATAGTGTTTCTTGATTGAGCAGGCCCGCTCGTGTGGTGGCTCAAGATTGGGATGGTGAAACTCGAGAGTCGTGGAGACCGGGTACATGGTTTGGCTCTGAGTTGGTAGTAGAGCGTGATGTATTTATTATCAACTTTTTTATTTTGTATATGTAGTTGGCCCAGTGGGTGGATGTCTATTATTTTTTTTGCATGATTTATGTCTGTATGAATGTATGTCATATTTCATTTTCTATAACTTTTTGTTGTTTCCATTTATTTATTACACATACTATGATGTTTATCCTTATGTATGTTTTGGTTAATCTTGATTTTATTTTAATCTAACCAGAGGGTATAGTCTCCTCATTGTATATTTTAGACTATCACCGCTAGTCAATAGCCTCTGGCATACAGGGATGAGTGCTTGAGGCCCTATGATGAGAAAGATCGAGTGGCACATTAGGTCAACCTGGGTTGGTTTTCTACAAAATGGTATCATAGTTTTATGGTTTTATGATTTTGGGACTTAGTAGATAGGTGTTCTAAGAATGTGTTGCAACTTGCGACGGATATTGGTCTGGTGTGTAGTGAAAAACTTTTCCGATATGAAGTCCAAGTTTCTAGGGTATGAAATAACTGTTTTTGGTTCCCATTTTTATGGTTTTGTAATTTCACATAGTGTGAAGAACTTGGGTTTGTGGATTTATGGTTTATTCTAGTTTTGGATCTTAGACTATGGGAAAGAGGAAAGTGTTCATGCATTATCCAAGGCACATAGGATTTTCATGACATATGTCAGTCCGTGGTGTTTTTAATGACGATGGAGGTTTAGTTTTTTAAAGTGTTTACAACAACCTATATGGTGCGTCACATATAGATCCTTAATTTCATCTACTAAACTGAACCACATATACATACTTTCTTCTGATGGCAGGTCATGTGAATATTATGGTGAGATGTTTTCTGGTGATGGAGATGCAGTCCCTTCATTGAGGGAGGCATGGAGATCCTTATAGTTTAGTGTAGACTTTGAGTGCCCTATTGGTGGATCGATGAAGGAAAGGATGGATGATATATGTTTGGATCAGGATCAAGTTACCCTTGGGAGGGAGATTTTCTTACCTTGTGTTGTCTATTGGGTCTTGTGGTGGGGCCCATGTGCTTGCTACCATTGATGGTTTGGGCGAGTGTGATTGTTCTCCCTTTATGGTTTTGTTAAGGTCTTATATCACTAGGGTTTGGTTAGGAATGAGGATGCCAAGTGTTTGATAAGTGGAGTGCTCAGATCACTCCTAGTCTTGTGGATGGCTTGAGAGGGGTGGTTTGGTTGGACACCTAGCCATGTTCGTTTTGGTTGCGCTTTGGGTAGAATGGTGGGAGCGTGGTTGTACACTTGTGATTTGGATTAATGACTGAGCAGTGGGTGGTCATATGGTTTATCTTTCCATGAGGGAGATGCGTCAATTTTGAAGAGGAGTGTCGAGGGTGCTATGGTTTGTTAGAAATGACCTGTGTGAGGAGCTTGGATAGTGGTTTTAGGCATGTTAGCCTAGTTTCATTAAGACCTGTCCCGAGTGAGAGTGAGTCCACTACTGGAATGTGAAATATTTGTGATAGGGTCGCGTCGCAAATGACTTGTAGCCAAAAATCATGTGACAAAATACTATTTTTTAAGACAGGCTATCGCAAACAATTTTTTTTTGTGACGGGGGACCCTCCCATCGCAAAAAACTTTTTCCAATTATATATATGTTAGCATTTATGATGAGATTAAACCCCAATTACAAACAATTATTTGTGATGGAGGATCAATCCCCACTCAAATAATATGATAATATTAATTAAAAAAATAAAAAATAAAAATCATCACAATGATATAAAAAAATAAAAAATTAAAAAAATTAAAAAATATATAAAATAAAAAACATCAAAATAATATAAAAAAGTGAAATATATAAAACTATAAATATATGATTTAATAACAATATTAAAAAAATATTTTCATTCAAATATTTATCATAAGAAATGTGTTAAAATAATACATATATCACTGAGGATGGGAGTGTCATCTAGAGGAGGTTGTGGATAGAACTCCATCCCTATACACTATGCCAAGCGTCCCATGTACTCCATCATCTTATATTACTACTGATACTCATTCACTCAATGCTAATCATCCTACTACTAGTCATTCTATCGAAGAAACACTTCATGCTCCCTACGTAGGGTCTCTATAACCTCATCTAGAGCTCACAACTTATCCTTATACTCTACAGTAGATGACGATGACTCTCCATGATCTTCTCTCGAGCTGGAAGATGATAATGAAATAGTTCCATAATAACTGCTAGTCATAAATCAATAATCAATACCAACAACTCATATTTTCTCTAAATCATACTGAGTCACTTATATCTATGTTGCATCATAAAATCATATTGCACTGGTGACCTGACCCTTAGTCTCAACCTGACTCTCATCATGTGTGTGCAAAGTTGAAGACTCATATGAATCCTTCAAATGCAATTTGAAATTAGAATAGTTAAAATATTGTTTTTAGTTAATTTTAAAACTCAAAAAATTATACTAACCACAATATGACACTGTCGACCACCAGTAATATCTCCAATGAGAGGATCGGTGTACATCCTCTTATAAACATCGAAATCCATAATATCGGGCTACTCAACTGCCTATATGAATAATAAAATAAACAATTTACATTTACAGTTATATAAATTTTTAAATAAAATAACTTACTGAGAAGTCATTGATGAGTATTGAACGTACGACTACCAGCTCTATGTGTGACCTCCTTCTTCCCTTGACCTAATGACGATCTTCTCTAAAAATTATCTAGCATCCAGTATGAGCACAATCCATCCCAAACCCGATAGGATATGTAATCATGTCGATGGTTATAACAAGACTGAGAAAAAACCATGACTTCAGCTTTCTTAATGGCTTTATTCCTCAGATTATAAAAAAACTGATGACAACTCTCACACATATAGGCCTCCCAGGCCTCCTAGATAGAGTCCTTCACACTATCATCGACGAGATACCATAAAACCTACAAATAATTAATAATAGAAAGTTAATAATTAAATAAATTTAAAAATAAATATTATATATCTACATACCATCCAATGAATAAACATGTGGTTCCAAACATAAATGGGGATATGATCCCACATCACCCATGCTTCAAAAAATTAATTCTTTTGAATAGAACTCCCATCCCCCACAACTATATGAGAAAAAAATATGGGAAAATAGAACAAATAATAAAATAATTAGTATGTAAATAAATTAATAAAAATTAATGATAATGAAAATTAACTAAATTACAAAACTAAACATACCTCCGCATGCATGGATAAAAATCACAACGTGGATGTCAATTAGGAATAAGGCGAGGAATCATCAATATCACAAGACCATAACCCCTCCAAGTCGATGAATCTTCTACAACTTGAGGGTCATATGATGAAGCATAAAGCTCATCACTAGGAAGTATAGCCTCATCAAGTCTATATAATATCTCATCAAAAGTCTCTTCAAATATTTAAAACACAGAAATAATGTTGTTAGAAAATAATTGAAGATGAGTATTTTATATATATTTATTATGACTATAACCAACATGTAATTGTGTCATTCTTCATATTCATCCTCATCTTCATATATAATGGTGTAAATATCTTCATATTACTCCTATATATCATCAATTTTCATAGAAGTTTCAGATTCATCATCTCTTGTTAATTCAAATTCATTTTTACATCATCAACATCATCCTCACCATCAACCAATTACTATTGGTGTCATCATCAATATTTTTGTATCTTTATTGAATTTTTTTTGGAGCTATCTCTTGAAAAATTTTAATTCATTGCAATTCAATAAAACCACATTCACTTTGAATAAACTTATTTTCACAAGATTTAATTTTTATAATGTTCCACCAATCAATTAACTCTCTTGAAGCAGCACAATAATTTGAATAAAAAAATATATGTACTTGATGAGAAAATAAAAACGGTTCATTTAATTTAAGGATGATTTTATATTTAATGTTGATGATTACATGGAATAGATGAACATGAAATCCTCTATCAATATCAAACCAATGACATTTAAACATTGTTACATAATTATGTATGAGAGAACACTATTTAATTATTTCATCCACCATGCCATAAAAGTCAACTTTACTTTCTATATGTTGAGATCCTCTCAAGAAAATTCCACTATTCATTGTTGTTTTGCTTCACCATATACATGTGTATGAAATAAAAAACTATTCACCATATATCCATAATAAGATTTAACCATTTTGGATGGTGGGTTACTCAATACACACAATCTATTATTAATTTTATTGACATATTATGATAACTGAAAAATTGAAAATAAATTAGCAATATAAAAAATAATAAATTGAATAAATATGTTAAAAAATAAATAATTTACTTTATCATTATTTGAAACCAGTAAGAAAAATTATGTTGCTGACATTTTTCAAGGTCTGCTGGTGTAATTTGTGGAAACTATTTCTTGATATGATCATTATATAATCTTCAAATAAAATAATATTAATTTAATTTTAAAAAAAATAATGAATAGGTGATAATATAACTCACTTTAAAAATTGTGTCATTTATTCACAGTTGAGAAGAACATATATATGAGCCCAATTATGTTCATAATTGGAAATCCATCATTCATGAGCTCCACCAAATCCAATTTTAGGCTGATTAAAAACTAATAATTGAATGTTCGGTGCATCGTTATAATTTCCCCCATTACATCCCATTAAGTTATTTTTTAAAGGATATTTAGGTTGGAAATAATGGGTGTAGGTAAAAGAAATTTCATCCTACAAATAAGCTTATGCAATTGACCCTTTCACTGATAATTTGTTACGTACCTTTTTATTTAATTTCTTCACGCATCTCTCATATGGGTACATCAATTGGAACTGTACCAACCCTCCAAATTTTGCTGCATGTGGAAAATGTAATATTAAATGTTCCATTGAATCAAATAAAGATGATATATTTTTTTTCTAGTTACATATTCTTGCAGTCTACTAAGTCTATCATAGTCTATTGTCACTGCATAAATGTCTTGGAAAAATATGATATTTCTGTTAGCGCATCCCAAATCAAATAATTCAACAAACCTCTTGTAACACCCCAATGATTAAAAAATAAATTTAATATTGAATGCATGAAATACCGAGTCTCTACAAAACAACACTTGTTATAACCCATCCAATAAACATAATTTTCCCACTTCTGTGATTTGAATTTCGAAATAATGACATACACGGTTGAATTTAGGGTGATATTTGGAGTCTGATAGAATCGACTTAAATTTTGGTGAATAGTATTGTACCATTATGAATAGTAATGTACCATTATGAATATTAATATGACCCTTATGAATAGTAACCTCACCCATGATTGTATAAATAAAATTTAGGCATCTTATAAATAAAGTAGAATATTTTATAAATTATTAATTAAGTATTCATATTTTTGTAAGTGATAAGTATTTAATTGAAATTTTAAATTAATTAATTAATTAATTTTCATAAAATGGGTTCCTAAATAAATATTTTGTTGTGCTATGATTTTATAATAATTTAATAATAACTTAGTTAATTTTTCATTGTATTATAAAATCAGTTTTGGTTTTAAAATTATATTTTTCATGTAAATAATGATTTTAATTAAAAATTAAAATTTTGATATTTAGAAAATTATTTTGATAAAAAAAAATCCATTTTTGGATTCTACACATTAAAAAATTTACATCATAAATTTTTGGTATTTTTCTAAAATATTTAAAATTTTAGTGAATATTGAAATACAGTAATTTACCGTATATATACATTATAGGTTAAATACACTATTCCTTGCATCATGGATAATGTAAGAAACAATTAGTGAAAACTCACATGAACATATTACTATTCTTGGTCACAAGAATCAATACTATTGATTTTCTTGAGCAAAATAATAAAATAATGAATAAGAAAATCAAAAATCACTAATCTCCTCCACTATAAAACCTCCCTCACTCCCTCTTCACTCAACTCCTTCAAAGCCTTGTGCCTAGTCAAAATTATACCTAAATATATCCCTAATATCCTCCCCTACATCCATTATCCCTTTTTCTCCACAAAATACCAAATCCTCTCCCCTAAAGAGGCTCTCAAGGAAGATTAATTCAAGAGGTAAATTCCTCTTTTCAATTATTTTACTTTCTTTTCAAGTTCCTTTGTTTTCTTTTCTATCCTCACCTATCCTCATCCAAATTTTATGACAACTCCAGTACCTTAAATATACTATAATTTTTTTTATTATTATGTAATAATTTATTATCATCTCTTCATTACCCTTCTTTTATGCTAGTAGTAAAAAAACACCACCCGAGATGCGCTAATTTACCACATTCAAGGACAATGGGTTTTCAATTTCTATTAAAAAATTCAATTCTGGTCATTAAACCATTATTGTTATTGAAACAGACAATAATATATGTATTATGTCTCATTTATTGTTCTAGAATCTTTTTTTACACATGGTTTTGATTTATAAATAAAAATGAGTTTGTTGTGTTCAAAAACCGCTAATTAACCCAAACAGTTATCATTAAATAATTTATATAATGATCAATATTCACTCAAAGTAACCAAATGAAATTTAAAACCATGTAACCTTATGTATGTTCACTAATAACATATAACTTCAATTCAGTGCAACCATCCTCATTTTACACTATTCTCTGTTCATGTATATAAGTATACTGATCATGAAACAAATGGACCTGAACAATAAATTTGAACCTCTTAAATCATCAAAAAGGCCATGAATGAACTTAGTAAGGTTATAATAAATCAATTAAGTGAAGATTAGTTTATATAATTATTAATTAATGAACCTAAATTTTATTATTCATGTCATTAAGATCAAGTGGAGAACACCTTCAGACTTAAGGTAAGAGTTTCTTCATCTCACTTCCATTTATGTGAGATATTCCATATTCACTTCTACTACATGTTTATGGTGTATGTATATTTCCAATTGATGTTTCATATCATGAATATATTTATTTTCATTATATTAAATGTATAATTTTATGATTATTAATTTTGGGTCATACGATTCAATTGATTACAAAGTTAGAAGTATTTTCTACACGAACCTCTATTTTCATTCGGGTTTCTCTTATTCTCTACTCACCTCAATGAAATTATTATTTATTACAATGTACTCCTCATAAATTATATTTTAATTATATATATATATATATATATATACCAATCACAATCCTTCTATATTTTATGGGGAGTTACATGTTTTAAAAGAAGCTTTCAAAAAGTTTTTTTTGAAATTCAAGCTTGATTCAAGGAACTTCTCGAATTCTTACCTATTTTGAAGTTCACTATATAATCTATTTTAATCCATATTTATCTTTCTAAAATCACACATTTTAACATGAAAAATCTATTTATTTTAATTTATTGTTTTATTAAAGAAAACATTCCTTTGTGATTTAAAATCCTTTAATATTTTCCTTAAACCGCACTAAAATGTTTTATTTCTAAAGCTTCTTTAAAAACTATTTTTAAATGATTTCAAATAAATAAGACATTATTTAATCTTCAAATATAATTTCAATTACCTTAACTTTTATTTTATGAGATATAAATTTTTACAATCTGATTGCGTGACAAATACAAATGATTTTCCAAAAGAACCCTTCTTCCCAAAGTAAAAATGAATTTTCTCATCTCACTTTAACTTTTATGAGATATATTCCTTGTTCACCAATTGTTTCTTTTTTTGGTGTATTTAATGAACTTTTTTATATCATATCAAGAGTCTACTTATTCTCAAGATATTCTAAGGGATTATGATTTGAATGTTTCAAGATGGTAATGCTTAAGGATTATTTCCTCAAGGATTTTTCAATGGTCTCATTTAAAAGTATCTTCATCTATGTCAACATCCTTTGTTGGATATTGTAATTTATTGAGGTTTATCTCCTATGATATCATCCATCATGTTTTAATTAATGGTTTATGAACAGTTTGACTGTAGATGTGCTATCTCAAAACCATTCACCATATTACTCTGAATGGTTACTATTTATGTTTAATGATTAGGGAAAGTTATTTAAATTTCATATGTTAGTTTCAATATGAATGAGTATGTTGTTTATGTTGATCAACATTCATATTAGGAATTAATTTTACTTAGTAAGTGTATGGTGGGGCCCACTATAGCCCCTCGGTGCATTAGTAGGACTCATGAGATAGACTATGGTCTTGGCACAAGGCCTTGAAAGAATGATTAATTATGGTCTTGGCATGAGGCCTTGACGGTATGGTTATAATGTCCCATATTATGAATTCCCTAATTATGAAGCTAGTAAATGAAAGTTCATGTGGTTATTTGACTAGTATAATACCAATGATTATGTTTTATTATGGCATTATTTATTCATCTCTTATTCCATCCATAGTATGTACAAGTTTATTTTTAATGACATGCATTTTTAGCTATTCACCATGACTAATGTTTATGTTTATGATATATTATGCTGTATTTTTTACCCTTATTGAGCATATGAGCTCACCCTTTATTATGTTTCAATTTTTCCAAGACATGAATATGTATATTATGATTGAATTTTAGGGATAATCTTAGAGTGGTGGATGTTCCCAATGGAACTTTTATGATGTTTTTAATTTCAAGTTGTAATGTTGAAATTATGTATGTTTCTTATTTCCAAAGATACTAAACTACTCGGTACTTTTAGATTCATATTCCTTGTTTATATTCTAATGTAATGAAATAATGCACCAGCTCTGGGCAATTGGGTCCAGGGCGTTATAGTTGGTATCAAAGGAATTTTAGTAGAAAAAATGGAAACTAGATTTAGAAATCGTAGATTAGAGAGAAAAACTCTAAGATAATCTTTGAGGATAAGTATATAATAATATCCTAAAATTTTGGCAAGGAATAGATTATGTGGATCTTTCTAGAAAATAAATCCCTGTCTGGATACTGCAAGTGGACGTAGTTCTGGAACTAATGTACATAGGAGTGGAAACTTCGATAAGGAGTTTCGGTCTCGACCTGAGGTATCCTGGTACATGAAAATGGGACTTACTGCACACCTAGTTTGAAACTCTTAGGGTATATGTTTAAGAACCCAGATCTTTTTTTAGGTATGTTTTTCCTTTTCTTGTGGTTTTTGGAAAAAGAGGAGAATCTGGAAATTTTCTAAGTACACGCTGTGTACTTTGATCCCACGTGAGGTCGTGTTCTGGCCGTGTCCAGGACACACACATGATGTATAGGGGTGATGTAGAGGCCTCTTAATTCGGTGTATGGAAAGAGTGAGTACACGCCATGTACTCATGAAGTACACGTCATGTACTTTTCTTTTTTATTTCATTAATCGAACTAGGGTCGCGTCCTAACCCTATTTTCATCTTCTTCTTTGCCTAATTCCGTACAGGGCATCCGAGGAGGCTGAATCTTCTTCGATCCACTGATCCATCACTAATTCTCTGAATCGAACACCATCGGTTGCAATCTAATCGCAGCGGTAAGTTCTTGTTTCTTCTTTGTCCTTGTTTCCTTTTTCTTCCTCTCGTGTGAGTTATTTGAGGTTGAACGTTTTAGAAATTTTTGCAGATCTACTTCGTTCTAGGCCAATTCATAGGATGAGGTTCAAGTATATCAATCTACGAGGATCAAGGTAGGTGGTTTGATGAACTACGTTGAATTTCCTTGAGTTTTTGTGCAAAATTTCCGGATATCCATGTATCGGGTATCTCGGGTTAGGGTTTTGAACCTATTTTACTTATCTTCCTTAGATTGCTTGTGTGCTTGAGGCTATTATATGAATAATGTTTGCTTGTTAGTATGTTCAAGGATCACCCCATGGGTGTATTTCTTTGTTTTGGTTGTTTATCGCCGTTTAGCTTAGGTTGACTATGAGGCAAACCTTGTTGCATTGATTGCTTGCCTTGGTATGAATGATTGCATGTGTTGTATACAGTTTAAATGCTTTTGTTGAATTGTAGCTATTAGCCAAGTAGTTGCTGAACATACTTAGGGCTGCTACGAATCATTTACATATGATTGCTTTTACTCAGGGCTACGGGAACCTGGTGTAGTAAGACCATAAGAGGAATTGACGTTGAGTGCTTCCTCAGAGGGCATGTTTAATTATTACCATTATGAGACCATAAGGGGGATTGACTTTGTGCTCTCTCAGAGGGTCTGATAATTATAGAATCAAGAATAAAGGTGGAATTAGACGTAAGTGATTCCTCAGAGAGTCTGTAGTATCTTTGTAAGACTATAGGGGGAATTGACATTGAGTGCTTCCTAAGAGTGTATTTGACTTTGTTCGAATGTTTGACCATAAGGGCCTGAACACGTGAGCCACCCAGAGGGTCAGTGTAATAAATATTGTTAGTTGGTTGTGATGAGTCCACCAAGACAAAGAACAATCCTGGTTTGTACTGTTTGTAGTTTAGGTAGTCTGCTGAGATACCTGTTGTGTTACTTGCTATGCCTTTGGACTATAGGGCTATTTTCTAGATTCTTGGTTGATGATTAAATAATTTAATTAAATTAATAAATAAATGTGAATAGAGAATTGTAGGATTGTTACTTTAGTGTACCCATGTTTTCTCTGCTGCATTTATTTCCATTACTTTTTCTATATTTCTCACTGACAGTAGGGCACAGATCTTTTGGTGGTTGCCTACTGGGATTAGTCTCACACCCTGTTTGGGTCCTTCTTTTCACCCCAAATAGGTTATATGGTTGCAGGTGTGGATAGGGATTGTGGCCCTTCTACCTCAAGTCCTTGATTTCTAGTTAGAGCTGGAGAGCATGGGACCGAGCTTAGGCTTGCGATGCTGCTGGAGTTTACTATTTACTTTTGCTACTTGGGTTTCAGTTGTATTTCAGCATGTTGTTTTGTTTACTGCTTTCCATAGGAACATGTTCCATGCTGCATCATTATTATATTATACATTGCTTCCGTTGTTTAGTTTCAGTTGTCGTGTATTGTTTACTGCTTCCGCTATTGTTTATGTTATTTTCCTTCCACTGCATACTTTACCAAATGAGGGCATAGTTTCCCCATTGACTCACCAAGGCCCTCGCTACTAGTTGGCAGCCTCTGGAGTTTGGGGAAATGCACTTAAGGTCATGTGGCGAACTGGGTACGGGGCGCCAATTGAGTGGCTCTGGATTCGGGTCATTACAAAGTGGTATCATAAGAGTTTTCTTTCTTTTCTATTTCCTCACTATTTAGAGACAATAGACAGGGATAGGAAGGAATGGTTAGTTGGTACCTAACTGTGCCTGAGATTAATTAACCCGTGTACAGGGAAAATCTATATTACCTCGTAATTTCAATTTTTAGTTTTTTCAAGTGTTACAGTTGATTATATTTCACCGTTGGGTGATGCACTTGTTTTGTGCTATTACAGTTTATATGATTGTGGTTCTATTTTTTTGCAAACCGATGAGATGAGGGTATTCCATCTCATGCATCATATAAGCATTGGTTAGAAAAAAAATCACATGTCATGCATTTTACCATGCCATATAGGGTGCATTAGAAATTGCATGCTGTTATGATAAATGTCGTGATAGATTATGCATGTTGTTGTGATAGTTGCTGTGATAGAAATACCTACCATGTTGATAGGGTGTTTTTATCTTATAACTTATTGAGAATAGACGCAAATATTTGGTCTTAGAGGTGTTATGGGCCCTCAAGGGTCAGAATTTGGCAGATCATGGAATTGTTATATTGTCTACTTGTTATATGAATTTTTATGATGTCAAGCTTTGATGCGTGGGGAGTATGGGCCCCCACGGATCGGAATTTGGCACATAGATGCTAGTTTTCAGTGTTTCCAGTGGTTTTGGGGAGTTCTGTATGCCTACTACCCAGAAACCCAGACAACACGGTGTGTGGCCTTATGAACACATGCCATGTGTTCTTCTATTCGGGAAGAACTACTTTTCACGGTTACACGCCGTGTACTTTGAAGTACACGTCGTGTACTCTTCTTCCGTGTGATCCAACCGTGTAGTTGAATACATGGGCTGTAAAATATTAGGGACAACATGTCGTGTACGATGTTGACATGCCATGTAGTTTTGGTCCATGTACCAGTCCGTGTGACTAAGGACACAGACAGGGGAAAAACCTTAAGGACACGCCGTGTAGTGGATAGACACGCCATGTAGTCCTCGGCTGGGACAGTCTGTGTGACTTAGTTGTGTAGTAGTAACCGGGAAGGAGGAAAAAGAATGGTACATGCCATGTATATTAAAATAACATGCCGTGTAGTTGGGATTTACACAACCAGGTTGTCCGGTGTACACGCCCAAGTAAAATATTTCTGGAACACGCCATGTGTGGGAACTACACATCGTGTAACTATGTTTTTCTAGTTTTAAAAGTTTTCCTCTTCTGTTCCATTTTCTCTCTTTTGAGTTGAAACTGTAATCGTTGTTAATAAAGGTGTGATTTTGACCTTGTAGAGTCATGCCGCCAAGACGTCCTCCCGTTGCACGTCAGGGATCTGACGATGATCATATGCCGGATATGGCACATGCAGTTATCCTGGATACTGGTACAGACGCATAGTTCTGTGAGGGATTCATGAGGTTCATACAGACCTTTTAGGGAGCTCAGCAACCTGCCCAGTCTATGGAAGAGCTTACGCGAGTCTTCCAGCAGCAGCATCCTCCCACATTCTTAGGGGATGGAGGACCTCAGGCTGTTGAATCATGGTTCGAAGCGATGGTTTCTATCTTTTATCATCTCGAGATACCCCCAGATAGAAGGGTGAAGCTCGCGACTTACATGCTGCGAGATTTCTCCAAGAGATGGTGGGACATAGTTTCTCAGGCAGGGAGCCATCAGATAGTTTCTTGGGAGGAGTTTCAGCATACGTTCTATGACTACTTCTACCCGGCAACACTGAGGGCTGATAGAGCCAGAGAGTTCATGAACCTGCAATAGGGTACTCTATCAATTATGGATTATTACTCCCATTTCATGGAGTTACAGTGTTTCACTCCCGTTCTGGGGAATGACAAGCTGTTCTTAGGAAGGAAGTTTGAGGAGGGCCTCAGACCAGAGATCAGATCACAGGTAAGCATCTTCCAGTTTACTTATATTTCTTTGATAGTCAACCAGGTGTTGATCACGGAGAGGAATCTGAGAGATACTGGAGCAGTGAGCAAGGGCGGTTCAGCATCCAGAGTTAGTACCCTTCCTACTGACAGTAAGAAGCGCCACCAGGAGTTCACATGAGGTGACTCAAGGAAGAAAGATGTTCCTTCAGGTAGCAAAGTTGTGTCATACCATTGTGGGAAGGACGGGCATAAAAATCCCCAGTGCCTGAGGGATACATTAGAGTGCCGATCTTGCGGAAAGATGGGTCATCTTCAGTAGTTTTTCAAGGTTCTTCTTCCAGCGGCTAGCAAAGGAGGATCAGTTTAGACTCCGCATTCAGGAGTAGGTTTACCAGTTCTTTAGAAAACTGGGGGTTGGAGTTCTACAGGTTGTTCAGGCTAGGGTAGAGGCTGTGGAAGTGGTGGTCAGGCTCAAGGAGGACCAACTCATGGATCTCAGGCTGCTACACAGGGCCGTGGTAATGGCCAGATGTTTGCGATAGAGTAGATTCATCAGGAGTAGGATCCTGGACCTTCTACAGTGCAAGGTACGATTTGGTAGCCTGAGTTTTATCTTCTGCACTTTTTGATATAGGATCTTCTCATAGATTTATTTATGCACACACAATAGAGAGCCTTAGACTTAATATCTTTAATTCTGAGGATATGATGACACTAGACACTCTCTTGGGACTTAGAACTGCTAGTGTGCGTCAGTGCAAGGAGTGCCCCCTTGAGGTTGGTGGGTGTCACTTCTTGTGGGATATTTATTTCCTAGAGATGACAGGTTATGATTTCATTCTCAGAATGGATTGGCTAGTTCTTTTTCATGCCCTTGTCGATTGCTATCGCCGCAGGGTGAGTTTCACGTCACCAGAGGGCAGGTCTTTTCTTCACAAGGGCGAATGGGATGTACAAGCAAGTAGAGCTGGACCATAGAATCATGGGTTGGGTGGTGTCATAGCCCAGATTTCTAGTTTATACCTAGACGATCAGGGGGCTTCTCAAATGGATTTTCCTCCAGTATTTGATCGTTTTCCAAATGTCTTTCCAGAAGACTTTTCAGGGTTGCCTCCAGAGCGTGAGGTATACTTCTCTATTGATCTTGTTCCAGGAGCAGCACTGGTATCCATACCTCCTTATAGGATGGCTATTCCTGAGTTGCAAGAGCTCAAGAAGCAATTGGAGGAGTTATAGGCAAAGGGTTTTATCCAACCCAGTATTTCCCCCTAGGGTTCGCCTGTTTTGTTTGCGAAGAAGGTGGATGGTACTTTATGGCTTTGTGTGGATTATCAGAAGCTGAACCAGTTAACGGTCAAAAACCAGTATCCCTTGTCGAGGATTGATGATCTTTTTGATCAGCTTCAAGAAGCCAGGGTGTTCTCAAAGATTGATTTTAGATCTGGCTATCATCAGTTTCATGTCAGACCATCGAATATACCTCTTACAGCCTTCTAGAGCAGGTATAGTCTGTACGATTATTTGGTTAGGTCGTTTGGTCTCACGAACGTGCTAGCAGTCTTCATGGAACTAATGAACAGAGTTTTCCATCCTTACTTGGATTCCTTCGTGGTGGTTTTTGTGGACGATATCTTGGTGTACTCTCACACTCTACACGACCATGTCATCCATCTTGAGATCGTATTGAGTACACTAAGATAGCATCAATTATATTCTAAGATCTCTAAGTTCCACTTCTAGATGGATGAGATTCACATACTGGGTCATGTCATCTCAGAGACAGGAGTATCAGTAGACTCTGAGAAGGTGAGAGCGGCAGTTACCTGGGAGAAACTGAAGAATGTCTTCGAGGTCCGGAGTTTCTTAGGACTGGCTGGTTACTACAAGCGGTTTATACAGGAATTCTCACGCTTGGCAGCACCATTGATGGGCTTGACTAAGAAAGGTGTGAAGTACGTTTGGTCAGAAGCCTGCAATTCAACCTTTTAGGCACTGAAGGGGAGATTGACTTCAACACCAATTCTAGTTTTACCAGAGCCGGGAAAGTGTTATACAGTTTTCTGTAATGCATCTGGCATCGGGCTTGGAGCAGTGCTTATGCAGGAGGATCGTGTTGTTGCTTATGGATCTCGGCAGTTGATGCCACATGAGAAGAACTATCCTACGGAC
This sequence comes from Viscum album, assembly GCA_963277665.1. Lineage (NCBI taxonomy): Eukaryota > Viridiplantae > Streptophyta > Magnoliopsida > Santalales > Viscaceae > Viscum > Viscum album. The sequence continues at coordinate 1,440,340,070 of OY728151.1, read as the reverse complement.
GACCTGGAGTTGGCTGCTGTTGTTCATGCCTTTCATTTTTGGAGACACTACCTTCTAGGATATCATTTTGTGGTATATACTGACCACAAGAGCCTCAAGTATATCTTCATGCAGCATGACTTAAATCTGAGACAGCGGAGGTGGGTCGAGTACTTACAGTCTTTTGACTTCGAGCTTGCTTATACGCCTGGGAAAGGCAATGCTGTGGTAGACACACTGAGCAAGAGAACTCAGTTACAGGCATTTCGGTAGGCCAATAATGAGTGGAAGCTTATGGCTCTATTCTCTGAGATGCATTTGGAGGTTCATGACAGACAGGGACAGACAGTTCATTCTTCTATAGTTGTTACCTCCACTCTTCTAGATCGAGTTCGAATGAGGCAACTATCAGACCCAGAAGGCCTAGTCCTATGGGAGGGTGTGTCAGATGGAGACCCTACTCTGGGGTGGACAATGGGCGATGATGAGGTGTTAAATTTTCATGGCCGCGTATGGGTTTCATCAGACATACATGAGGAGCTAATGCGGGATTTTCATGCTTCATCTTGGGCAGTTCATCCTGGAGTCACAAATATGTATTGATACTTACGTTGTCAGTATTAGTGGCCAGGTATGGAGAAGGATGTGGCTATTTTTGTTATGTAGTGCTCCACCTGTCAGTAGGTGAAGGTAGAGCATCAGCGACCAGCAGAGATTCTACAGCAGTTACTGATTCCTGAGTGGAAATTAAATGATGTCGTGATGGACTTCATGACAGGGTTACTGAGATCACCTTGAGGGAATGATGTGGTTTGGGTTGTAGTGTACAAGCTCACGGAGGTTTCACATTTCTTATCAATCAAGGAGACCTTTGGTGTGGATGATCTTGGGAGGTTGTACATCTTGGAGATTGTACGCTTGCATGGGGTTCCGAGTTCTATCGTTTCTAATAGGGATGCCCGCTTTACTTCACATTTCTGGTAGGGGCTACATAGGGCTTTGGGTACACAGGTACTTCTGAGTACAACTTACCATCCCCAGACAGATGGCTAGTCAGAGCGCATGATTTAGGTGCTAGAGGACATGCTATGAGCATGCATCCTTGATTTTGGAGGTTCTTGGGAGAAACATATATCTCTAGTGGAGTTTTCCTATAATAATAGTTTTCAAGCAACTATTCAGATGGCACCTTACGAGGCTTTGTACGGTAGGCTGTGCCGATCACCCTTGTGTTGGCTAGAGGCGGGAGAGGCAGCTGTACTGGGACCTCATCTTGTTTAGGAGACCACAGAGTAGGTGGACTTGATTTGGAAGAGGATGGCTACTGCATAGTCTCGGCAGAAATCTTATACTGATCAGCGGATATGACCTTTAGAGTTCAAGGTCGGAGATTAGGTTTTCTTGCGTTTTACCCCAAGGTTGGGACATAAGAGGATTAGAAGACATGGAAAGCTTTCACCGAGATATGTCAGGCCGTTTGAGGTTCTGGAGAGAGTTGGGCTGGTTGCTTATAGATTGCAGTTACCTCAGAGGTACCAGGCTATGCACAACGTCTTCCATGTTTCTCAGCTTCGGCGGTATTTCTCATACTCGTCTCATGTTTTTCAACCCGAGGAGGTTGAGATGGAGTAGGATGCATCGTTCGAGGAGCATCCTATCAGGATTGTTTATCATAGTGAAAAGGTACTCCATGGCCGGTCTATCCCTCTGGTATGGGTGCTATGGCAGCACGGCCGTGTACAGGACGAGACTTGGGAAAGGGAGGCTGACATGCGATCACAATGGCCGGAGTTGTTCGAGGGTTCTTCTTCTACACCTCATTAGGAAATTCGGGGACTAATTTCTTTAAGGGGGTAATTTTGTAAGAACCCAAATCTTCTTTTAGGTATGTTTTTCCTTTTCTTGTCGTTTTTGGAAAAAGAGGAGAATCTGGAAATTTTTTAAGTACACGCCGTGTACTTTATAAGTACACGCCGTGTACTTTGATCCCATGCGAGGCCGTGTTCTTGCCGTGTTCGAGCCACACACATGGTGTGTAGGGGAAATGTGGAGTCCTCTTAATGTGGTGTACGGAAAGGGTGAGTACACTCCATGTACTCATGAAGTACACGCCGTGTACATTTCTTTTTATTTCATTAATCGGACCGGGGTCACGTCCTAACCCTGTTTTCGTCTTATTCTCCACCTAATTCCACATAAGGCATCCGAGGAGGCCAAATCTTCTCCGAGACACCGATCTGTCACCGATTCTCCGAATCGAACATCATCGGTTGTAATAGAATCTCAACAGTGAGTTCTTTGTTCTTCTTTGACCTCGTTTCCTTTTTCTTCCTCTCGTGTGAGTTATGTGAGGTTGAACGTTTTAAACGTTTTTTAGATCTACTCCATTCTAGGCTGATTCATAGGCCAAGGTTCAAGTATATTAATCTATGAGGATAGAGGTAGGTGGTTTGATGCCCTATGTTGAATGTCCTTGAGTTTTTGTGCAAAAGTGCCGGATATCCATGTATTGGGTATCTCGGGTTAGGGTTTTGAACCTGTTTTACTTATCTACCTTATATTTCTTGTGTGCTTGAGGCTATTAGATGAATAATGTTTGCTTGTTATCATGTTCAAGGATCACCCCATGAGTGTCTTTATTCGTTTTGGTTGTTTATCATCGTTTGGCTTAGGTTGCCTATGAGGCAAACCTTGTTGCATTGATTGCTTGCCTTGGTATGAATGATTGCATGTGTTGTCTTCTATTTAAATGATTTTGTTACATTGTAGCTATTATCCAAGTAGTTGCTGAACATACTTAGGGATACTACGAATCGTTTACGTATGATTTCTTTTACTCAGGGCTGTAGGAACCTAGTGTAGTAAGACCATAAGGGGAATTGACATTGAGTGCTTCCTCAGGGGGCCTGTTTAATTATTACCATTACGAGACCATAAGGGGGGTTGAATTTGTGCTCTCTCAGAGGGTCTGATAATTAGAGAATCGAGACTAAAGGGGGAATTATACGTAAGTTCTTCCTCAGAGAGTCTGTAGTATCGTTGCAATACCATAGGGGGAATTGACGTTGAGTGCTTCCTCAGAGTGTCTTTTCCTTTGTTTGAATGTTTTACCATAAGGGCCTGCCCACATGAGCCACCCATAGGGTTAGTGTAATAAATATTGTTGGTTGGTTGTGATGAGTCCACCAAGCCAAAGAACAAGCTTGGTTTGTACTGCTTGTAGTTTAGGTAGTCTGCTGAGATACCTTTTGTGTTACTTTCTATGCCTTTAGACTATAGGTCTATTTGCTAGATTCTTGGTTGATGATTAAATAATAGAATTAAATTAATAAATAAATGTGAATGTAAAATTGTGGGATTGTTACTTTAGTGTACCCCTGTTTTCTATGCTGCATTTATTTCCATTACTTTTGCTATATTGCTCACTAACAGTAGGGAACAGATCTTTTGGTGGTTGCCTACTCGGATTAGTCTCACACCCTGTTTGGGTCCTAATTTTCATCCCAAACAGGTTATATGGTTGCATGTGTGGATAGGGATTGTGGCCCTTCTACCTCAGGTGCTTGATTGCTGGTTAGAGCTAGAGAGAATGGGACCGAGCTTAGGCCTGCGATGCTACTGGAGTATACTATTTACTTTTTCTACTTGGGTTTCAGTTGTATTTAAGAATGTTTTTTTAATGATTTCCATAGGAACATGTGCCATGCTGCATCATTATTATATTATACATTGCTTCCGCTGTTTAGTTTCAGTTGTCATGTGCTATTTACTACTTCCGCTATTGTTTATGTTATTTTCCTTCCCCTGCATACTTTACCAAATGAGGGCATAGTTTCCCCACTGACTCACCAAGACCCTCACTGCTAGTCGGCAGCCTCTGGAATTTGGGGAAACTCGCTTGAGGTCATGTGGCAAACTGGGTACGGGGCTCTAATTGAGTGGCTCCGGATTCGGTTCATTACAATATGCTTATGATAATTCACATTTTCGTTACCAGCCATTATGAAGGATTTATGCCCCTAAAGTAACCAGAATATATAGTTCTAGGATTTGTGATGCATAAATTTAGAGTTCATAATTTTATGAGCTAATATAGTAAATGGAATTTATTATAAATGACACTTAGAAAAAAGAATGATAACTTCCCTAATGAGCATGATGAAAAGAGTAAGAAGGATCATATCTCTATGGTCTTAATCCATCATTTTGAAGGAAGATAGTCTCCCAAGTATCCTCATCATATGAGGAAATAATATCATTTGTTAACAAGATATGTAAATAATTCTTTGAGTCCTGTGGATTTGAAGGGAAGCAAGAAAATAAGAGGATGGATGATAAAAATATATATAAAGGGAAAGAAAGGTTTTCCCACATGTGATAACTATGGAAAAAATCACCCTGGTAAATTCTTGAAGGGAATGAGAGTTTTTTATAAGTGTGGAGAAAAAGGACACCAATTTCATGATTGCAAGGGCAAGAAAAATGTTTCCAATGTACAATGATTTAACTATAAAGAGATAAGACACTGTGCAAATCAATGTCCCAAGCATCAAAGGAATATTCCCCAAATGATGTTATCGGATAATGATCAAGTCATGTTACTACCACATATGAAGTGGAATGATTAATATGACTCTTCGAGAATCATATCATTTAAACATTTTATTAGCAATGTACTAGTTATAGGGATTATGGAATATGTGAGGATTGCATTACAATACTATTTTATTAAGGACTTGAGGTCATATGATGATTGGTACCTAGGAAAAGTTACTCAGTAACAAGTTAAAAATTTGGAAAAAATATATGGTTGAGGGAAAAACAACCCTTAATATGTTACTAATATTGAGATATTGATTTCAGAATAAAGAGACGATTTATTGGATTGCACATACTATCTTGGATATATATAATGTACTTTTGAAAAATTGGTAGATTCTACAACATTTTGGACTTAAGTAATATATCCAAATTCCTATTATAAGGTGGCATGAATGTATTCAATAAGGTTTTATGCTAATTAAAGTTATTAACATTCTTCAAGAGAATACAAAGATAATGTACTCACATGTTTGTACATGATGATTAAGATCCAATTCATGTTTTTAATAAGTTTATTATGGAAATTCAGTGAGATTATTTCTAAAGTGTTGTATCATGATATTTCATAAAAGTTAACCATTTATGAAATGGTTGAATTTGATATTTGGAAAATGTTTCAGAGATTATTTTACCCTATGATATAGCTTGTTCCATGAAATGAAGTAAGAATACTTAAAGGCACAACTGAATGATAAGATTGTCTTTATAGAAAAATACCAAGTACTTATATTTCCTTACATTATTATAGAGTGAGAGAATTTCTCAACATTAGGGAAAGGATCCTCAAACTAAAAAAATGCTACCCTAAAACCTTCTGTTTCTTTATATCATCACAGATTTATGGATTTTTCAATGTTAACATTCTAATGATCATTCTCTCTCTATCTTCATCAGAACATGAGGGTTAGATTATTATTTCATATACATATTTTCACTATTTGAATGTGTAGTTTTGTAGTAATCTATGCATCTCACTTTCTTTTTTATTAAGAGTATATTTTGTTAAACCTATTTCCGAAATGGGTTTACCATAAGGGAATTTTTAACTATCAACCCTTAACTTTCAAAGATCAATTACAAATTTTTAGGATGAAATTTTTTTAAGGAGGTGAGAATGTAACAACCCAAGAATTTATAAATAAATTTAATATGGAATGCATGGAACACTGAGTCTATACAAAACAAAACTTCTTATAACCTATCCAATAAACATAATTTTTCCACTTATGTGATTTGAATTTTGAAAAACTAACATACACGGTTACGTTCATGGTGATATTTAGAGTCTGATAGAATCAACTAAAATTTTGGTGAATAGTAATAGACCCTTATGAATAGTAATGCACCCTTATGAATAGTAATATGACCCTTATAAATAGTAACATCACCCATGGTTGTATAAATAAAATTTAGGCACCTTATAAATGAAGTAGAATATTTTATAAATTATTAATTAAGTATTCATATTTTTGTAAGTGATAAGTATTTAATTAAAATTTTAAATTAATTCATTAATTATTTTTTTATAAAATGTGTTCCTAAATAATTTTTTTTCATATGATTTTTTATTAATTTAATAATACCTTAGTTAATTTTTCACGGTATTATAAAATCAGTTTTGGTTTTAAAACTATATTTTTCGAGTAAATAATGATTTTAATTAAAAATTAAATTTATCATATTTAGAAAATTATTTTGATAAAATGGAGTCCATTTTTGGATTATACACATTGAAAAATGTATATGGATATTTTTTGGATTTTTCTGAAATATTTGAAATTTTAGTGAATAGTGAAATACAATAATTTACCATATATATACACTATAAGTAAAATACACTATTCCTTGCATCATGGATTATGTAAGAAAGAATTAGTGTGAAATAAAATGGAAATATTACTATTATTGGTCATAATAATCAATACTATTTCTTGTCTTGATCAAAACAATAAAATAATGAATAAGATAATCAAAAATCACTCCTCTCCTCCACTATAACCCCCCCTCACTCCCTCTTCTCTTCACTCCTCTCAAGCATTGTTCCTAGTCAAAATTATACCCAAATATATCCCTAATCTATTCCCCCAAATACATAATCCCTTTTTCTCATCAAAAGACCAAATCCGCTCCCCTAAAGAGGCTCTCAAGGAAGATTAATTCAAGAGGTAAATTCCTCTTTTCAATTATTTTACATTCTTATCAAGTTACTTTGTTTTCTTTTATATCCTAAACTATCCTCATCCAAATTTTATGAAAACTACATTACCTTAAATTTACTGTAATTTTTTTTATTAATATGGAATAATTTATTATCATATCTCTTTTACCCTTCTTTTATGCTAGTAGTAAAAAACACCATCTGAGATGTGATAATTTACCACATTTAAGGACGATGGGTTTTCAATTTCTATTAAAATATTAAATTATGGTCATGAAACCATTATTATGGTTTAACCACACTATAATATATGTATTATGTCTCATATATGATTCTGTAATCTTTTTTGTACACATGGTTTTTATCTATAAAGAAAAATGAGTTCGTTGTGTTAAAAAACTGTTAATTAACCCAAACGGTTATCATTAAATAATTTATACAAAGATTCATCTTCAATAAAATTAACAAAATGAAATTTACAACCATGTAAAATTATTTATTTTCAATAATAAAATATAACTTAAATTCGAGACAACCATCCTCATTTTACATGATTCTCTGTTCATGTATATAAGTATATTGATCATGAAAAAAATGGACCCGAACAATGAAATTAAACCTCTAAATGCATTAAAAAGACCATGAATGAACTTAATAAGGTTATAATAAATCAATTAAATAAATATGAGGTTCTTTAATTGTTAATTAATTAACCTAAATTTGATTATTCAGGTCATTATGATCAACTGGATAACTCCTTCGGACTTAAGGTAAGGGTTTCTTCATCTCACTTCCATTTATGTGAGATATTCCATATTCACCACTACTAATTGTATATGGTGTATGTATATTGATTTTTTTTAATATCATTAATATATTTATTTTCATGAAATTAAATGTATCATTTGATGATCATTAATTTTGGTTCATACGATTCAATTGATTACAAATTTTTTAAGTATTTTCTAACTGAACCTCCATTTTCATTTGGGTTGCTCTTATTCTCTACTCACCTCAATGAAATTATATTTTATTCCAATTTAATCCTCATAAATTATATTTTAATGTTCTATATATGTGTAACAATCATAATACTTCTATATTTTATGGGTAGTTACATGTTTTAAAAGAATCTTTCAAAAAATTGTTCCGAAATGCAAGCCCGATTCAAAGAACTTCTCAAATTCTTACCTATTTTTAAGTTCAACATATAATCTATTTAAAGCCAAATTTATCTTTCTAAAATCACACATTTTAACATGAAATATCTATATTGGTTCATTTCTGGTTTTATTAAAGCAAACATGACTTTGCACTTTAAAATCCTTTAATATTTTCCTTAAACCACACTAAAATGTTTTTTAAAGCTTCTTTAAAAACTCTTTTTAAATGATTTAACCTAAATAAGACTTTATTTAAGCTTAAAATATAATTACAATGACCTTAACTTTTATTTTCTGGGATATACATGTTTAAGATCTGATTTCATGAAAATACAAATGATTTTCCAAAATAACTCTTCTTTCCAAAGTAAAAGAAATTTTCATCTCACTTTAACTTTTATGAGATATATTCCTTGTTCACCAATTATTTCTTGATTGTGGTGCATTTAATTCCCTTTGGTATATCATATCAAGAGTCTCATTATTCTCATGATATTCTAATGGATTATGATTTTAATGTTTCAAGGTGGTATGAGACACTTTGGAATGTTTAAGGATTATTTCCTCAAGGATTTTTCAATAGTCCCATTTAAAAGTATCTTCATCTATGTCAACATCCATTTTTGAATATTTTACTTCATTGAGGTTTATCTCCTATGATATCATCCACTATGTATTATTGAATGGTTTATGAATAGTTGGGCTGTGGATGTGCTATCTTGAAACCATTCACTCTGAATGGTTAGTGTTTATGTTTAATGATTGGGGAAAGTTATTTACATTTCATATGTTAGTTTCAATATGAATTTTTATGTTGTTTATATTGATATCCATTCATATGATCAATTAATTGGACTTAGTAAGTGTCATGTGGGGCCCGCTATATCCCCTTGGTGTATCGGTAGGTCTCATGAGACAAACTATGGTCTTGGTACGAGGCCTTGATAGTATGATTAATTATGATCTTGGCATGAGGCCTTAACAACATGGTTATAATTTCCTACATTATGTATTCCCTCATTATGAAGCCAATAATTAAAAGTTCATGTGGTTATTCGACTAGTATAATACCCATGAATATGTTTTGTTGTTACGTTATTTATTCAGCTTTTGTTCATTCCATACTATGTACAAGTTTATTTTTAATGGAATGTGTTTTTAATTATTCATCATGCATAATGTTTATGTTTATGATATCTTCCACTATATTGTTTACCCTTAATGAGCATCTGAGCTCAACCCTTATGTTTCATTTTTTCTAGGACATGAAGAGGTATATTATGATTGAATTTCAAGGATAATCTTAGAGTGATGGATGTTCCCAATGAAACTTTTATGTTGTTTTTCATTTCAAGTTATAATGTTGAACTTATGTATGTATCTTGTTTCCAATGTTACTAAGATACTCGGTACTTCAGGATTAATATTCCTTGTTTATATGATAATTTAATGAAATAATGCACCGGATTTAGGAAACTAGGAGCGTGGCATTACACCTCTAATTCTAATCTGTAGAATACATTTCAATATAACATGACAATCATGAATTTTTAATCTGGTAATATGATTGTTTCTAAAACAACTAGTCAAATTATAAACATAACCATCCATTAGACACAAACCCAAAATAAACTAAAAAAATAATAAATTATTTTCTTTGGAAAGTGTATAAGCCTATTTTGGATTCATTAAGTTCTATGATCTATTATTTTTAAACAACTCAAGTTCTGATCACCTGTAAATTTGGCCAAGATCTAATCATGTGTTTACATTATCTTTGGTCTTACCAGGTGTGTCCAAAACTCTATAAAATATATTATCAAAATAGTTCTTCTCAATATGAATTACATCCAACATGTGATAGACCAACAAATTAGACCAATATGGGAGATCCCAAAAAATACTTCATTTAATCCAATTATGATCTTTCCAAAAGCCATCTATTTTTTTAGTTTATAATTGGTCCAAAGGAAATGATAGGTAATGAAGAGGCAATATATTTTAAATCAATAACTAAGATCATTGTTGGAAGTCCATCTATTTCAATTGTACCTTTTATGAAATAATTTATATGCCTTCAGAAAGGATGATCAATAGGTATAAATATTCGAAGAAAGTTAAAAAAACAAGATTTTCTACCATTAATGAGCATAAACGCTTTATTGTCACTCATATAGTGCAAACATGATTTTGGACCATGTGTACTTCAGACATATAACATGTCTTGTGTTGGTAAGTCACTAATTTTCCACATTAATGAAGCTTTCATTAGGAAATTCTATTTCACAACAACATCATATGTACCAACACCATTACTCCACAATAATTTTAACTCATCTATCAATGGATTCAAATAAACATCAATATTCTTGTTTGGATATATTATAATTAACACTATTAAAAAGATATATAGTTTATTCATCAACATATAAAGAGGTAATTTTTACAGAGTTACAAAGATGGGATAATAAGAATATTGATTACTATACGAACCAAATGAAAAAAAACCATTATTAGAAAGACCCAATCACTTGTTATGGGATTCTAAAGAAAAATAAGGACGTACATGGTCAAAATTTTTCCATTAATTACCATCACAAGGATGATTTAAGCTTTTATCTATTGAAATATTTTATTTGTTATACAACATCAATGACACCGTGTTCTAAGACATAAATAAATTCTCCAATCTGGGTGTAATAAGGAAATACCTCAAATGTTTAATGGGAACCAATCCATACTTACCTTGTTGATCGTCCTTGTACCTCAATTGTCCAAATATAGGAAAAATCACTAATGAATCATTTTCACTATAATATAATATGTAATCACTTGAAAATTCGTGAATATTTTGATAACCAAGACCAAAATTACGAACCAACCTCTTGTTCTCATAGAAATTTGTAGGAAACACATTTACTTTAGGTAACAATGATTTAACCAAAGAGAATATCTGATCAAAAAATCTATTTTACATTCCATTATTTGATTTAATAGCCATAAATTTTATAACCTCTTCAAATTTTATTATCTTGAAACTAGGATATAAGGCATCTTCAATAGAATTTAACAGATCATAAAATCAAGATGGTTCTAAATACGGAGTTAAATCAATATCATTTTGAGTTTCTATTTTTTGAAAATATGGACCAACAACCTTGTGTACTAAAGTTTGAAATTGTGATCAATCTGGAACCAAATTATCATAATCTTATTCAGAACTGGGTTTACTATATTGATACAAAAAAAATATAATCTTTCTGAAAACCAAAATATAATAGATGACCCCCAATGTTATCAAATGTTTCAAATCTCCATGGATCAAAATTCTTACATGGAAAATCAATTGTACCTTCTAAAACTAATTCTAATTTAGATTATGAAAATGATAAAAAATATTTAAAACCCTCAGTATATATAGGATTTATACCAGAATTATTTGGATTCCTATGATGATTTATCCAATCATTAACTTGTAATAAAGATTATTGTATAATTCCTTATTCCAAAATTTTATAAAATATCGAAAATAAAAATATTATGTATAATTAATCTGATATAATTATGAGACTATCCAAAAAAATTAGAAAATCAAAAAATTATAAATTACTTGTAAATATTATCAATTCTATCTAATTATTGCTATTTGTTTTATAATTATGAAAATTACCACCAATTTTTTCTAATACATCTAATTTTTTATAATTAACGTTAATTACCATTAAGGGGAATAGAATTTTTACCTAGGGGTGTGGGGGAAGCATGGAGTGAATGGGATTAAGGAAATGATGCATCAAAAGGATTCTAGTTCCCCTGGGTTCAAACCATTTTGAAGAGAAGTAGTCATGGGTAAACTTATAGTTTTTCCCATGAATGCCTCTCCTCCAAATAGTCTCAATATAGGGGCACTGGAATTCTTTAACTTCATTATTTCCTGTATCCCCTCCACTTTATGCTTCCCTCAAGGGAATTAGAGAGTGGAGGGGATGGAGGTGACAATAGAGGGAAATAATTTTAGCACTACTGGGCTCAGAATGATTGGAGAAGATACATTCATGGATAAACCTGTGTGTGATAAAAGAGGAAGAAGATGTTAGAGATAACAATGAAACTCTTAGTGGATTATTTTACTTTTTAAATTAAATCTATAATTGTGATAAAATATTTTTTTACCGATAATCATGCATTTACATTACGATTATCAGTAAAAAATTATTTCCTCATGAAAATAGATTGAACCAAGAAAGGGGGAAAACTCACTAAGCAGGTCATTATTTTCTATCACATTTGTTTCGTTTTCTAGCACTCATAGGTTTAATCATGACCATATCTAATCCAAACGGTTTGAACTCATGGGAACTATAATTCTTTCACTCTCTCATTGCTTTCATCCCCCCCTGCTCCATGATTCCCTTATGCCAGTTGGTTAGTATTATATTACTAATTTTGGCTAATTATTCCTAATTGTGGTTAATTGTGGTAATTACCACTCATTACCAATAATTTTTACTAATTCCCACTCATGAAAGGTGTTTTTTAATAATTCTCTCTCATTACAGCTATTTTTTACTCATTACCGCTAATTTTTACTAATTAGTGCTCATTACCACTAATTTTTACTAATCAATGTTCATTACCACTCATTACCACTAATTTTTACTATATCTGTCTCATTTCCGCTATTTTTTTTCTAATTACCAATCATTACTGTTAATTTTTAATAATTAACACTTATTACCGATATTTTTAACTAATTATCGCTCAATACTAATAATTTTTACTAATTACCACTCATTACCATTAATATTTACTAATTTCAACTCATTACTATTAATGTTTACCAATTATCATTCATTGATAGTAATTTTTACTAATTTCCACTCATTACTAGTAATTTTTACTAATTACTTCTCATTACCACTAATTTTTACTAATTACTGCTCATTACCAGTAATTTTTACTAATTATTGCTCATTGCCACTAATTTTTACTAATTACCACTTATTGTCTATAATTTTTACTAATTACAGCTCATTTTCAATATTTTCTACTAATTACCAATCATTATAAATAATTCTTACTAATAAATGCTCATTACCAATATTTTTTACTCATTAAAACTCATTTCTAGTAATTTTTACCAATTACAGCTTATTATAGGTAATTTTTACTAATTACCTCACATTACTGGAAATTTTTACTAATTATCTCTCATTTCTGCTAATTTTTACTAATTACTACTCATTACCGCTAATTTTTACTAATTACTGCTCATTACTGCCAATTTTTACTAATTACCACTCATTTTAACTAATTTTTACTAATTCTTACTCATTTATGCTATTTTTTACTCATTAACGCTCATTACCAATAATTTTTACCAATTAACATTCATTACCAGTAATTTTTACTGATTAAGGCTCATTACTAGCAATTTTTACTAATTACTGCTCATTATTAGTAATTTTTACTAATTACCACTCATTACCAGTAATTTTTACTTATTACCACTCATTACTATTATTTTTTACTAATTACCACTCATTACCCGTAATTTTCACTAATTAATGCTCATTATTGGTAATTTTTAATAATTACTGCTTATTAAAGCTAATTTTTAATAATTACCACTTATTACCGCTAATTTTTACTAATTAATGCTCACTAACACTAATTTTTACTAATTCCCACCCATTTCTACTAATTTTTACTAATTGCTGCTCATTTCCACTAATTTTTACTAATTACCACTCATTACCGCCAATTTGTATCATTACCGCTCATTTATGCTAATTTTTACTAACTACCACTCATTACCAGTGATTTTTACTAACCACCACTCATTACCACTAATTTTTACTAACTACCGCCCATGTTCGCTAATTTTACCTAATTAATGCTCATTTACACTAATTTTTACTAATTAATGTTCATTTCTACTAATTTTAACTAATTACTGCTCGTTTATGCTTATTTTTAATAATTACCACTCATTTTGGCTACTTTTTACTATTTTATGCTCATTACCACTCATTTCTACTAATGACCGCTATTTTCTACTAATTACCTATCATTTTAATAATTACCTCTAATTTCTAATAATTACTACTAATTTTTACTAATTACAACTAATTTGTACTGATTAGTGCTAATTTTTACAAATTATTTTTAAATTATTAATATTTATCATTAATTTCTAAAAATTAGTGTTAATTACTACAAATTACTAATTATTGTTAATTATTACAAATTATTATAAAATACTATTACTTATTACTTAAATCTATGAATTATTACTAAGTTTTGTTAATTATTACTATTTATCTATCAATTATAATTAGTTACTACTAATCACAACTAATTAAAAATAATTACTTCTAATTAAAAATAAACACTGATAATTAAAAGAAAATACTTCTAATTAAAAATAATTACTACTAATTAAAACTAATTACTATTAATTAAGGCTAATTACTTCTAATTAAAACTAATTACTACTAATTAATAATATTAATTTCTGATATAAAATAAAATAAATTAATTAAAAATTAAAAATATTAAAAAAATACCTCAAAATTGTATCTTTTATTGAATTTAAATCTGAAAGTTTGCTTCTTTGTAAAAATTAAAACTTTTAAAGGAAGAAATTATGAGGAGGAGAGGAGAGCTCAGAGAGGAATGGGAGGAGAAAGATCGAGTGGCGGGAATATATATAGGTTAGATTAGTAGTGATGGGACTATTTGCGACGAGATTCTTGTCACAAATAGTATCCACCATAAATAATGGATTCAGTGATAAAAAATTCATTTGCGATGAAACCCATTGCAAACACAATTCCTTCGACACATTATTTACGATGAGTTATAAATTCATGTCGCAAATAACTATTATGACGAATAGTATTTACAATGGGAGAAAATAACCATCACAAATAATGATCCCTGTTGTTTTGTACACATGTGTGTAAAAGGTATTTGTGATGGGAAACCTTTCCCATTGAAAATAATTATTTATTTATGATGTGTAGGAACTTATTCCATGTCAATCTAACACCTAATGTAGTCAATATGACTCTAAGTACATGTTTTCAATATAAAAGTGTCGTTTTAGTTTAAAATATGAATCACATATCCAGAAATAAGTAAACCAGATCATATTATTTTTAAACTTTAGGGAAAAAATATAATTCATTTTTCATGGGTAGGAATTTACCACATTCTAATTCAATACATGATGTGGTCAGTATGACTCAAAGTACGTGTTTTCAATATGTCATTTTAGTTTAAAATGTATGTCATATAAACAAAACCAATAAAATGATCTCATTTTCTTCAAACATTAAGAAAGTGATCAATAATTCATTTGTGACATATAGGAATTGATTTCACATCAATCCAACACCAGATGTGGTCAGTATGACTCAAAGTGTGCATTTTCAATATAAAAGTGCCATTTTAGTTTTAAACGTGTGTCACATCGTCAAAACTGAGAAAATGAGCTCGAATTATTTTCAAACTTTATTAAAATGATCCATAATTCTTTTTTCACATGCATGAATTTACCACATGGAAATCATACACATGATGTGGTTGATATGACTCGAAGTACGCATTTAAAAGTGTTATTTTAGTTTAAAACGCATTATATAGCCAAAATTGAGAAAACAATCTCAACTTTTCTTAAACCAAAAGTGAAATATACATAATCCATTTATGACATGTAGTAATTGGCCACATATAAATCTGACACTCGATGTGGTCGGTAAGACTAGAAATTGGTGTTTTCAATACAAAAGTGTTATTTTTGTTTAAAACACGCATCAAGTAGCTAAAACTATGAAAAAGAGATCATATTTTTTGTAAACATTTTAAAAATGATCAATAATTAATTTGTGATGTATAGGAATCTATTGCACGTCAATTTGACACCCGATGTGGTCAGTACGACTTGAAGTGTGTATTTTCAATACAAACGTGCCATTTTAGTTTAAAACACATGCCACATAGCCAAAACCGAGAAAGCAAGATCAGATTATTTTAAAATATTAGGAAAATGATCCATAATTCATTTTTCACATGTATTAATTTACCACATTCCAATATGAAATACAATGTGGTTGGTATGAATCGAAGAACGTGTTTACAATATATGTATCATTTTAGTTTAAAACACATCACATAGCCAAAATCAAGAAAATGTGAACAGATAGTTTTAAAAATTTAGAATAGAGATCTATAATTCATTCATGACATGTATGAATTGACCACATTTGAATTCTACACTTTATGTGGTCGGTATGACTCAAAATGTTTTTAATATAAAGGTGTCATTGTTTTTAAAAATGCATGCCACATCACCAAAACTAAGAAAACAAGCTTATATTGTTTTCATACTTTAGGAAAACGATCCATAATTTATTTTTGATAGGTAGGAATTTACTACACATTAATATGATATACTATTTGTTTGGTATGACTCAAAGTGCGTGTCTTCAATACAAAAGTGTAATTTATTTTAAAACATGCATCAAATGGAGAAAACCAAGAAAATGAGTTCAATTTTTTTTAAAATTTAGGACAATGATCTATAATTCTTTTTTTACATGTAGGAATTGAACGCACATCAATTCAACAATTGATGTGGTCGGTATGACTCTATATACATTTTTTCCAAATAAAAGTGTCATCTTAGTTTAAAACACACGTCATATATCAAAAACTAATAAAACATGCTCAGATTATTTTCAAACATTAGGAAAATAATAAATAATTTATTTTTCATAGTATGAATTTACATAATTTCAATTAGACACATGATATGGTCGGTATGGATTGAAGTATGTGTTTTCAATATAAAAGTGTCATTTTAGTTTAAAACACATGTCACATCACCAAAACCAATAAAACAAGCTCAAATTGTTTTCAAAAATTAGGAAAATTATCAATAATTCATTTGTGATATATAGGAATCGATCACACATCAATCCAACAACACATGTGGTCGGTATGACTCGAAGTGTGTGTTTTCAATATAAAAGTTCAATTTTAGTTTAAAACACATGTCACACCACCAAAACAGAGAAAATGAGACTGAATTATTATCAAACATTATTAAAACAATCCATAATTTATTTTTTACAAGTAGGTATTGACTGCATTCCAATCCAACACACATTGTTGTAATAACCTAGTTCTTATTTGAGGTACAAATCCATTTATTTTCATCAAATTTTAGTTAAAATGTTCAAATATGGCCTAATCTGAATGACTTTTGGGGTCATGGAGGTATCATGGGTGTTTGGGGCTAGTTTGGAGCCCAGAACCCAACTTTGGGGGTGGAAAATTCTTGGTGCACTATTAGTGTAAACAATGCAGGCCTGGCCACATAGTTTGAAAAAACCATACGAGGTTAGACAGTGGGAGGCTACAGGATGAACAATTAGAGAAAACCATGAAAATTTGGGTGCATGAACATGCACCCATGTATGCAATTTTGATAATGGAATTTTTCACAGTTTATGCATGATTCATCAAACTATGTGAGAAAACCACGTAGGGTGACCACTCCCTACAACTAACTGTGCACGGTTGGCACACGGTTTGAAAAACCTTGTATCCAAATCGAAAGATGCCCAATTTTGGGTGATTTTACCAAACTAACCCTAATTAAATTTATTTCTAACCCATTTCTCCCAATTATTCCTACACACAACAACTCACCACATTTGAAGTCCTCTTTGGTGACTATTCTTGGAATTGAAGGATATCCTCTATCTGGTATTGGATTTGAGCACCATTAGTCTCGTTGGATCTTCATATGTTATATCTCAATTCCTTTTTAGTCATTCTTCATTCTTCTTAGTATCGACTATGCTATTTAGGTGCAATCTAATTTTCTCTATTATTAGGTTCTTCATATGTTCTTCAATTTTCTCCTGATCTGAGTTGAATCAGGCTCTGATACTAGATGAGATATCCACTAAATACCTATAGTAGGTGGTCTAATGTATTTTTTTAAAATTTTAAGTGTTTATATATACCATTGTTCCATGTTCCCAATTCTCTAGTGATGCCTTGAAATGGATTTTAATTCCTTGAATTGAATTGATAGGTATAGCCTATTCAATTAATGGGGCCCGTTGATAAATGTTAAATGGTTAATAAACATGAGTGGACCACTAATTTGCGTGTGTTGTGTATTTAAATGGCCATTATGATGGCATATGATTTTTTGGATACCTTTTAGGTGTTCCCTTTCCCCTTGTCATGAGATGTTGATATTTAATTGTGAATTGAATCCATGGATTGGATTATGAATTTAAATGTAAATCAAATTGCAATATGAATTGTAAATTGTAATTGAATTGATAAAGGAAAGGTAAGGGATGTCGTCCCCAATATCCCTTTCCTTTTTATGGATTATTTAATCATGATATTCTTGATATAATGAATTGTCCATGTGAGTAATTGAGAGGAAAGCCTTTTAAGCTTAGCTCATGAATTAAGTCAGCTTCTGAGGTGAGTTTAAAATGGAATGTTCTTGGTATTGAACTTGACATATTTAAATGATAATGATTAAATGATATTTAATTTATTAAATGATTATATTCCTTGAGTGACACATGGATTCAAATGATTAATGCCATGGACATACTCATTTGTCTTCTACCTTGGTTATAACCGAGTGACACTTTGAATCCTTACATAGATTTCCAAGGACAGACTCACAGGGACTGACTATTATATACCGAGTGATACTTGGATTCCATATTAGGAATTCTAAATATTGACTCAGAGGGTATTTGATCATTATCCCCTAGGTGATACTTGGGATCCCTTAGTGGACCTCCAAGTACAGTCTCAAATGGCCGTGACATTATACCACACTTAGAGCGATACCTAAGTTATTGTAGGATCGCCATGGATGGTCTTATAAGGTGATAGGTTTATGAAACACCTGGAGTGATACCTAGATTCTATCTTAGGATTTCCATGGATGGTATCAGGTTATAAATTGAATAAATAATTAAATGAGATATATAACACGTCTTCCAAGCCAAAACACAAGTTTGGATTCAGTTTTTTTTATACTTTATGGATGGTATGTTAGGCATCCTTTGATCATGTTATCATGGGGGAAGTATGGAATTATACTAGTTCTCAAGACTTATTAATTAAATTGAATTGAATAGTTAAATGTAATTGAATAATTAAATGGAATTGAATAATTAAATGGATTTAATTATAAATGAGAACATAGAATTTATAGGATGTTTACATTCAGTACTTATTTACATATTATATTACTACCTGCACAATGTGACTATTATATATTCACCAACTAGATGGAAGTTTACTTTGGGTGGTTTCCTACTGGGATTATGTCCCACATCTTATTCTGGTCACCTTGGGTACCCAAACAGGCTATATGATTGTAGGTATTGATAAGGGAAAGTACCTTGATATAGTTTGTTGACTACTACTTAGGAGTAGGGGAGCATGGGACCGAGACGAGTCTCGTGATGATAGCTAGATTCTTTTTGGACTTTTTTTACTTTTTTCCATGTATTATAAACCTTCCATGTTTACTTTTTATAGTTGTATTGCAGAGATATATGACATGTATCATTATCATTATTGTATATAAGATTCCTTTTGATATTGTTATCTATTACTTCTGGTTATCTATTGTCTGATTATTATTATTTCTTGTACTATCTATCTATTATTGATATTCTACAATGCTACACTCTGGTGATGAGAGAATTGTCTCCCCATAGACATACCTAGGCCCTCATTAATAGTCAGAATCCTTTGGCATTTGGGGATATTCACTTGAGGTCATGTGACCAATCGAGCTTGGGGCAGTGCTGAGTTACATTTGGGTCTAGGATGTTAAAAAGTGGTATCAGAGGTTTATTCTTTTCTGGTTTTAATTAATATTTTGAGAAAATATATATGGATAATAAGGAAATGAAATTTGGTAATGAGGTGTGCCTGAACATAGCTAACTCGTATACAAGAAGTCAAATAGGCTCAAATTAAATTCCTATTTTTTAGATTTTGACTATTATAGTTGATTTTATTCCACTATTGGGTGATACACTGGAATTTCGATGTTATTATTGATATGATTATGGGTTATATTGTGTAACAACCCAATGATATGAGGGTATTCCATCTCATGCATCATGTTAGGAACATTATAGGAATCACATACCATGCATTATGCCATGCCATTTATGATGCATTACTTATTTCATGTTACTATGATATGTGTCATGATAGTTTTACCTACTGTTGTGATTGACTTTCTAAAGAAGGTTATGGTATGAATCAAGTGGATGTTATACTTTGGTTCCTGAGGAGTATGATCCCTCATGGATCCGAATTTGGAAAACCATTGGTTCAACCTTTTTAATGAACTATGATATAAATGTGAAATGAGAATGAATTTAAATGAAAGTGAATATGTGAATTCATGTGAAAAATAAAATGAGTTATAAATTGAAATTATTTATAGTATATAACTTGAACCACTCGTGACCTTAGTAGTGGGAATTAAGTAGTATCTCTAACTTATATATGATATTTACATCACCCAGAACTGACTTAAGGAGAAGGTAGAGGAGTGTGTTCTTATATAGGAAGTCTTTTACCTATCTTATTTCTTTATTTTTTTCACTTTTGAGCTACGAAATTTGATAATAATCTTTATCTGAGGTGTGCACTTGGAATTTGTAGAGGTATGCTACCATGAAGTCCTCTAGTCATATTCTATAAGGGTAGAGATGACCATACCCTGGAGGTGGTGGGCCATGGGCTACCAGTAGATCCTCTAATAGTGCTAGTTGCGACACCATTAGTTGTACCAAACATAGGTGATGAGGAAAAATTATGTGAGGGGTTCTTAAAATTTATGTAGACCATTCAGGGAGCACCTCCACCTATCCTGACTATGGAAATTTTTGATGTGTGAGTTCTAGCAGCATCATCCACCCATTTTTTTGGGGTATGGTGGACCATAGGCTATGGAGTCATGGATAGAATCCATGCTATTTATCTTTGAGAATCTAGAGGCCCCACCTGAGAGGAGGGTAAATATCTCTATGTATATGCTATGTGATTCTGCCAAGAGATGGTGGGATTTCATTACTTAGATGTATCATTATCAATATATTTCTTGGAAGGATTTTCATACGACCTTCTATGACCACTTCTATCCTAAGATGTTGAGGGATGATAGAGCCTGAGAGTTAATGCGCTTGGAGCAGGGTGCATTATCAATTATGGATTATTCGTCCCATTTTTCTAAGCTCAAACTCTTTGTACCTATTTTTATGGGTGATGATTTGTTTAAATACAAGCAATTAAAGGATGGTATTAGGTATGACATCCAGTCACAGGTGAATTTATTTAGACTAACTACCTTTTCTGAAATAGTAAATTAGGTGATTATCACATAGTGTAACATAAGAGAGACTAGGGGTATGGGCCAGGGCGGTTCAACATCTAGATATTGTATTGCATCGATCGTTAGTAGGAAGCATCATCTGGAACTTCCACATTGTGATATTAATAGTCCAAGCACATACTCAGGTATCCAGGTGGTGTGCTACCAGTGCGGTAGACCGAGACATACGAGGCCATAGTGTATGAGGGACCCAATCAAGTGTCAATCATGAGGCAAGATGGGCCATCTATAATGTTTCTCTTGAAAATTTCCTCTAGTAGCCAGTGAGAGAGGGTCTGCACTGACTCCACATTTAGGAGTTGGGTCAGTAGCTTCTCATCAGGAAACGAGTTGGAGTATAGCTGGCCGATCTTGTAGAGGTGTTGGTTGTGTCTATGGTAGTCAGACCCCAGTCTTGCAGTGACAGAATATTGGATCTGCTTAGGGTATCCAGGTATTATCACAAGTTTGTGGTTCAGGATATAAATACATAATTCAATAGACCCTTGAGGAGAAGGATCCCAGACCTTCTACTACCATGGGTACTACTCTAGTAGCCTCTAATGTAGCTTCTTCACTTTTAGATATAGGGGCTTCTCATATCTTTATATATATTCCCATTGTGGAGATCATTGGGTTTACTGTTTATACTTTTTATGGATTCATGACACTTGAGACTATGATGGGGATTATAACGGATAATGTATGTCAGTAAAGGGAGTGCCCCTTGAGATTGGTGGGTTTCACTTCATATGGGACCTCTTTGTCCTTGAGATGATAGGTTTTGACCTCATTCTCAGGATGGACAGGGTGGTTCACTTTCATGATTTTGTTGGCTGCTATCACCGAAGGGTGACATTTACATCACCACAGGGTGTTGGGTTTATTCACAAGGGTGAATGGGATGTACAGGTGATCCAAGATGGACCTAAGCATCATGGGCTAGGTGGGATGACAACCTAGATTGCAAGTTTATATTTGGATGATAAAGGAACACATCAGGCTGATTTTTCTCTAGTGGTTGATCGTTTCAGGGAAATTTTCCTAAACAAATTTTCATGATTAAATCTAGTGAGAAAGGTGGATTTCTCTATCAAGATAGTTCCAAGAGATGCACCGGTATCCATTAATCCTTACAGGATGACTACTATTGAGATACATGAGCTCAAGAGGTAGGTAGAGTATTGAGAGGAAAATGGGTTTATCCGACCCAGTACTTCTTAGTGGGGTTTGAAAATTCTTTTTGAGAAAAAGGTGGTTAAAACCCTTAGGATATGTGTGGATTACCATAAATTGAGCCAGCTGATAGTTAAGATCCGGTATCCTCTTCCATGGATAGATGATATCTTTGAACAACTCTGAGGATCTCGGGTTTTCTCAAAGATTGATTTGAGATCTGGTTATCATCAAGTGTGTGTTAGAACATCATAAATACCTTGTATAGATTTTAATAGAGGGAATGGTCTATATGATTATTTGGTTATGTTTTTTGGTCTCAAAAATGCACTAGCAGTATTCATGGAACTGATGAATAAAGTTTTCCATCCTTATCTAGATTTGTTTGTCATGATATTCATGGATGATATCTTAATTTATTTTCATAATCAACACAACCATGAAAACGTCTTGATATTGTATTGAATACATTGATAGAGAATTATTTATATGATAATATCACCAAGTGCCACTTCTAGATGGATCACACTCAGTTCCTGGGTCACATTATCTCAGAGATAGAAATATCGGTTGATCCAGAGAAGGTGAGAGTTGTAGCTTCCTGGGAGAAGACCAATAACATCTTTGAGGTATGGAGTTTCTTGAGGATATCTAGTTACTAAATGTGTTTTGTACATGACTTCTCACACCTAGAATCACCACTTACGAGCTTGACTATGAAGGATGTGAAGTTTGTATGGTTAGATTCCTATGAGATGGCCTTTCATGAGCTGAAAGGGAGATTGAATTCAACGTCGATACTAATTTTTCCAGATCCAGGAAGGAGTTACACTATTTAATGTGATGCATCAGATATCAATCTAGGAGCAGTCCTTATATAGGGAGATAGAGTCATGGAATATAGGTCTCAACATTTGAGGCCACATGAGATAAATTACCCGACACACGATCTCGAGTTAGCTATGGTTGTTCATGCATTACACTATTGGATACATTACTTACTTGGAAAGAATTTTTTTGGTGTACACGAACCAAAAAAGCCTCAAATTCATATTTACAAAACATGATATGAACCTGATATAGTGAAGGTGGGTAGAATTCCTATAGTATTTTGACTTTGAACTATCCTACACACATAGTAAAGTCAATGTAGTGATTGATGCACTGAGTAGGAGGAATCAGATACAGGCAGTGCAACAGGACATTAACAAGTGGAAGCTCATGGATTTGTTCTTTTTGATGCCCTTAAAGGTGAACAATAGTTAGGGGATGATTTTTATATCATCCTTATCTATTACCTCCACTCTACCAGATAGAGTTAGGATGATGCAACTATCAGATTCTGAGGGCCTAGTCCTATGGGAGAGTGTGGTAGGTGAGGACCCTCCTCCTAGTTAGACCATAGGTGAGTATGAAATTATCCATATACATGGTTGTTTATGGGTTTCAGAATACATGTGTGAGGATTTGATGTAGAAATTTCATTCTTCAGCGTGAGCAGTGTATCCTGGAGTCACCAAGATGTATCGAGATTTACATCGCCAATACTGGTGGCCAGGTATGAGAGGAGATGTAGCTGTTTTTTTCATGAGGTGTTCCACCCGTCAATAGGTGAAGGCGAAATAAAAACAACCAGCCAAACTTTTATAAAATTTACCCATACCTAAGTGGAAGTGGGTTGATGTCATTATGGATTTCATGATAGGTTTACCGAGGTCACATAGAGGTAATGATGTCTTATGGGTTATTGTGGGAAGACTCACTAAGGTTTCACATTTTCTATCAATCAAGGAAATATTTAGTGTTTATGAGCTTGGGAGGTTGTATATCCATGAGATAGTGTGCCTTTATGGGTCCCCACACACTATCATTTCAGATAGATACACTTTCCATATGTCTCATTTTTGGAAGAGTCTACATAGGGTGTTAGCTACATAGGTGCTTCTGAGCATGACAGAGCACCCTCAGAAAGATGGTTAGTTAGAACACATGATTCAAGTGCTTGAGGAAATTTTGTGAGAATGCATCCTAGATTTCAAGGAATATTGAGAGATACATATACCTATGGTTGATTTATCCTATAATAATATCTTTTAGGAAACTATTTATATAACACCTCATGAGGCTTTGTATGGTAGGACATTTCGATCACCCTTGTGCTGGTTAGAGGTAGTGGAGGTAGCTATGCTTGTACCTCTTCTTGTTAAAGATACCATTGAGTAGGTTTAGTTGATTTGGAAGTGGATAGATATTCCACAATATTAATAGAAATCATACACCGATTTCGGAAGATGACCCCTAGATTTTGAGGTCATGGATCGGGTTTTCTTACATGTTTCACCAAGTTTGGGACACATGAGGATTAGGAGATAAGGTAAGCTTTCACCACGTTATGTCGGGCCATTAGAGGTTCTGTAGATAGTCAATCAGACATCCTATCATTTTTAATTACCTCAGAGGTATCGATCCATGCATGGATTCTTCCATGTATCTCAGTTCTGATGTTAATATTCAGACTCGTCTCATGCCTTTCAGCCTGAGGAGGTTTAGTTACAGGTAGATGCATCCTTCGAGGAGAATCCTATTCGTACTGTGGATCATAAAATAAAGGTTCTCCTAGGCCAGGCAGTTTAATCAGTATGGGTTCTATGGAACCACGACCGATTATAGTATGAGACTTGATAACGGGAGGTCGATGTACGATCATAGTGGACAAAGTTATTCTCAGACATCCTTGACCACCCTAAAGAGGGAAATTTGAGGATGAATTTATTTAAGTGGGGATGTTTTCAAGAACCCTATTCTTATTTGAGGTATAAATCATTTTCTTTCTATTAAATTTCAATTTAAATGTTTAAATATGGCATAATATGAATTCTCTTTGGGGTCATGAAGGTATCAGGGTGTTTGAGGCTTGTTCAAAGCCTGGAACTCGACTCTTGGGGTGAAAAATGCTTGGAGCACGGTTAGTGTAAACCATATAGGGAATGATATATGGTTTGATAAAACTATGCAAGGTTAGATAGTGGGAGGCTACAAGATGCACAATTATAGAGAACTGTGTGAATTGGAGTTGATAGCTGTGCGACCATATCTACAATTTTGACAGTGGAATTTTGCATGGATAGTCAAACCATGTGAGAAAACTATGAGGGGTTCCCTCTTCCTACAACTGAACATGCATGGTTGGAACATGATTTAGAAAACCATGTTTTCAAATCATGTGATGCCCAATTTTGGTTGATTTTACAAAACTACACCTAATTAAATATATATCTAACATATTTCTCCCATTTCTTCCTATGAACAACAACACAACTCCTTTGAATCCATATTTGGAAACTACACTTGGAATTGAAGGATCTCCTCTATCGGGTATCAAATTCAAGTGACTTAATTCTCTTTGGATACATATCAATAAGATATACATTCCTTTTTTCCATTATTCACTCTTCTTGGTATCAAATACACTATTTAGGTGAAAGCTAATTTTAACTATTATTAGGTTCTTCATCTATTCTTCAATTTTCTCTTGATCCAAGTCGAATCAAGAGCTGATACTGGATGAGCTATCCACTATGGACCTATGATAGGTGATCTCATTCTTTTTTTTAAATGTTTAAGTTTTTATATATTCCATTTTGAATCGCTCCCAATTCTCGGGCAATGCCTTGAAATGAATTTTAATTCCTTTAATTGAATTTATAGGTATATCCTATTCAATTAATGGGGGCTATTGATAAATTTTAAATGGTTAAGAACCATGAGTGGAACCAACCCTCTGAGCGTGTTGTGTATTTAAATGGCCATTACGATGGCATATTAATTTTTGGAGACCTTTGAGGTGTGCCTTTTCCTCTATTCATGGGATGTTGATATTGAATTGTGAATTGAATCCATGAATTGGATTGTGAATTGAAATGTAAATAGAATTGAAAAATAATTGTAAATTGAAATTGAATTGATAAAGGAAAGGTAATGGGTTTCATGCCCCTTGGACCTTTACTTATTATAGTTTGTTTAATCATGAGATGATTGATATAATGAGTTTCCTAATGGTTTCAGGTGTAGTGGAATCATACAGAGGTGGGTGATATATTAAAATTTATTTTAATAATCATTTCCTAAAACCAAGACTGAGGATCCTGCATTTCAAATTTATAATTAATTTATTTAATATTTTAATAAATGAATACCTATACTTAGGAAATTTCTTCATTGGTGAATGTTGATCATCCAAAAATACCCATTTCGATTACCTTTGTTGTGCTGTGAGGATACAAGGATAAAACCCCTCTAGCAGTGATCCACACATGCTCTTATGATCTTAGAGCAACACCACTTGATATATGAGTGAAATCACTATGATTTGAATGTATTATATTGTTAATTCTTGATATCTCATTCTTTAGTCTTGAAGAAATCCATCTTAAACTTCTCATTCTTAATAGGAAGAGTGGATGAGGAGTTGAGAGAGAATTCGTTGTGCGCAACAATTCTCTATTCTCAATTTTGGATACTCTACACAATATACATAGTCATCTATTTATAGAGTTATGATTTAAGTTAAAATATTATTTAATTGTATACCAGCTATTAAATAACATTTATTACCTTTAATAAACCCCATTCCACATAATAATTATATTATTACTATTTTGTGGTGCGTGCCAACTTGTACAATAACAAATATTATGTAACAGTCTTGTTAATTAATATTTTCCACTAAACTTGGTCTTGATCCGTTCAAACTTCTCCAGCATTTATTAAATAACTAAATAAATATTTTATTCATAAATAAATATTTTATTCACATATTTATTAAAATATTCAATAATTAAAACAAATATTTTATTCAAATACTGGATAATACATATTTATTTAATTTATGCAATCAATATAACTTGAATAAAATTATTCCTCAAACATGATAATAATATTTATTCCATTAATTAAAATAAAATATAATTTAATCAATATTAATGAAAACATTTAGTGTTGACCCTCTAGGATTCTTTCTCATTGGCATTTGGTAGGCTTTTCTAAAGTCCAAGATTAATATCTAGAAATGGGTCAAGGTACCCAAGAGAAAGAACTTAATGTCACAACATCAACTACCACATACGAATGATCACCATGTAATATAATCCCTTTGTCACAATATCTCATAAAGCAGGTTTCACATCCATGTCACCAACCTAATGCTTAATATCTCTTTCTTTGACTATCTAAAATAAATACATCATTACACTATGACCATGGAAATACTGATTACTGCAAATTCACCTTTAGGATAAAAATCCCTCAAGAGATGATACGTCTGAAGTATGTGTTTCATTTGCTGATGTGACCTTGGATCTTTTTCAAGAGCCACTACTGCAGTATTATCATAGTAGAGTGTGATAGGATCTTTACTGCTAGGTACCACATAAATCTCTTGGATGAAGTTGTGCATCCATACTAATTCTTTATCTACCTAAGGAGATGTAATATACTTGAAATTTTCTATAAAATCCTCAACCACAACCTTCTTTGAGATCTTCCAGCTCACAAAACCTACATTCAAAGTGAAGATGTATCCTCTTCATGAATTAAAGTAATCTTGATCAGTTTGGAAACTAGAATCTGCATATCCTCTAATAAATAGTTCTTTATCTCCTCTATAAATCATGAACATATCGTTAGTATGAATTAGATACTTAAGGATATTCTTGACTGCTATCCAATGGTCTTCACCCAGATCAGTTTGATATCTTCCTACCATACTTAATGCGTATGCAATATCTAGCATATTAAATAGAATAACATACATGACTGACCTAATAACTTATGCATATGGAATCCTTATCATTCTAATTCTTTCCTCATGTGTTTAAGGACACATTTTCATAAAAATATGAATGCCAAGTGATGCTGGAAAAAATCCCCTCTTGAATTGTTCCATACTGAATCTCTTCAGTATCTTGTCAATGTATGTACTTTGACTTAGGCTGAGAAACCTCTTGTATCTTGATCCCATGAATATATATTTCCTTACCCAAGTCTTTTATAGAGAATAATTTATTCAACCACGAATTAATCGACAATAGGACTAGTATTTCATTTCCAATGAGTAATATGTCATCAACATATACTATTAAGAAAATGAATTCGCTCCCACTAAATCGTTTATAGACACACAACTCAAATTTGTTCTTTATGAAAACAAATTCCATTATGGCCTCATCAAAAACAAATGTTCCATGACCTAGATGATTTCTTTAATCTAAAAATGGATCTTTGTAACTTGCATAACTTGTTGGCATACTTTGGACTCACAAACCCTTCAGGCAATTTCATATAGAAATATTCTTAAAGGTTCTCATTAAAGAAGTATATTTTGACATCCATTAGATAAATATCATAATCATGGGAAGATGTAATGGAAAGTAATTTTTTTTTGGATTTCAACATTGAAACCGATGAAAAATGTTTCATCATAGTCAATGTCTTGATGTCATTTAAACCCTTTTGCAAATATTTTCACCTTATAGGTAATTAGTTGTCCTTCCACATCCAATTTATTATTGAATACATATTTTCAACTAATTATATTTACATATATTAAAGGTTCTACCAAAATCTAGAATTAGTTTTAGTATATGGACTCAATTTCAAAATTCAAAGATTTATGCCACTTGTAATTATCTATGCCACTTATTTATTCCTTGTAGGTTATAGGATCATTATTATCAACTAATAACAAGTTAACATCCTAATTGACTAGAAAAACATACAGTTCTAGTTCTCTATCCTCTCTAGAACTCCTACATAGTAATTGTGTCTCTAGAACAATTTCTTCTTCCATAGAGCTTTGTGGAATTTGTTCATGTGCCAACACTTGTATATCTTGAGCCTGGACTTCATCAAAGTTTATCTCGCTCCCACTATCTTTTTTAGAGATAATATTCTCATCAAGAAATTTGGGATGACTATCAACTACAAATTTTTTGTCTAAAGGATTGTATAGATAGTATCCCTTTGTTTTTTAGTACATCTTATAAAGATACACCTTATGCCTTGAGGTGAAATATTGTTACCCGAATATGCCTTAACAAATTCTTCACAACCCCACACATGTAAGTATGAAAACACATGTTTCTTTCCATTCCATAATTGGTATAGTATACCATATGTTTCTTTAGTTGGCACTCGATTTAGTATGTATACTGTTGTTTGTAACACGTATCCCCAAAAGTATAATGTAAAAATTTTATGACTCATCATTGATATTACCATGCCCAATAAGGTGTGGTTACTCTGTTCACTTACACCATTCCACTGAGGCATATTAGGAAATGTGCATTGAGATAAAATCCTGAAACCCCATAGATAGTCAATGAAATATTGATTAAGATATTCTCCACCGTGGTCTAAGTTAAGTTTATTAATCTTCTTACCAATATGATTCTCAAATTCATTCTTGTATTCCTTGAATTTTTCAAAATAATCCAACTTATACCTCATTAATTTGACATATCCATGTCTTCTAAAATCATCAGAAAAAGTTATGAAGTATGAGTACCCACCCCTTTCTTCAATAGTAAATGATACACACACATTAGTATAAACTAATTCAATATGATCATTATCCCTTTCACATTTCCCACAAAATAGGGATTTGGCCATTTTTCCTTGTAAACATTCATGACATACACCAAGTGGTTTTAGTTCAAAAGAATCTAAATATCCATCTTGATGTAATTTAGTCAAGTGCTTTTCATTTACATGACCTATCCGGTGATTCCAAATTTGAGTGTTGTATGAGTCATGTGAAGTTACTTCATTATAAATTTTCATTATTTGGTTTGCATAATACAACACATAAATACTATTATTTAAATCTTCCTTACCATAAAAAATTCTATATTTATAAATTAAGAAACATTTATTCTTAAATTTTAAAATAAATCCATCCATATCAAGTGTGGATATAGAAATAAACTTTTTGGTAACTTAAGGAACATAATAACAACCCTTTAAAACCAAGATCATTCTGAATGTCAATGTGAGGTGGTAGTCCCTGATAGCTACAACAAAATTTTAGCTTCATTGGATTCTCTAAGATCTATCTATCCTCAATAAATATTTTTGAATCTATATGGTTCCTATATTTGAATACATATGCAAGAACCACAAGTTGTATATAAAACCCAATTTGTAGAAACATATAAATTGAACTCGATAAGAAACACACATGAAGCTTCCCCTTTCTTCTTTGGCTGGGTGTATCTTTTCTTCCAGTGTGCTTCTTTCCACATGAAAAACAGACAACATCTTGTTCCCTTACTTTCCCCTCGATCTTCCTCTTCTTGGACGGGTGTCAAGAATCTTTGATCTTAAAGCTCTTCGATTTCCCTTTCTGTTTGTTCACCATAAGGATAGATGGTTTTTCATGCTTCATATAATTATTTACTTATAGAATAAGAGTAATTATATTTGGAAGATACTTTCCAATGTTTTTCATAATAAAATTCACAAAAAAGATGGAGAATCTCTGAGGGAGTGATGCCAGAATAAGGTCGGTGCATAGTTCTTCAGGGATTTTAAACCCCATAACCTCTAAGCGCTCAATGTATCCAATGATCTTGACTATATGAGGCCTAGTTGGGTAACTCTCTCCAAGATTTCTCTAAAAGAGTGATTTGGAAATATCAAACCATTCCTGTATAGCTTTCTCTTTGTAAATACCACAGAGGTACTCAAGCATGCTATACACATCCATGTTTCCGCGAGACTTCATTATTTAACTATAGATCAATGAAATAATCAAACATTTAATGTCAACCACATTGATAAAATGTTTTTTATAGAAAAGGAACTCTTTATCCCTCACCTTTTTAGCAGCTGGATCAGGCATTGGATATTCTAGTATGTACGATTTCCATTCATGGCATAGTACAACCCGAAGATGTATAAACCACTTTGGGAAGTTGATTCCAGTTAGGAGGTTATCTTTATCCAATATTGATCATAGGGATAGTGTGGATGATGAAATTTTAATTTTATTCTATAATAAAAAAGATCATATTATTAGTACTTTTCCTGATTTCAAAATAAGTGAGATATAATAAATTAAATGTTTTTATTTATTTATTAATTAAATATTCCACTATTTTATCAAGTCTCAAAAACTTTCACCATTGAACTCAGAATTTCTAATTACTTTAACATTCTAATGGAAAGGATCCCCATTAATTTTATTAATAATCGATACTTTGGCCATGAAAACCATAATAAAGTAATTAGGTATGCGTTCTTTCCAATTGCAGACTTGAAGATCCTTGATTCGTTGAGTGGATTCCCTTATCATGAAATCCTGACATGTATTTCCTCAACAATTTCCCCCAGATTTTTATTGAATATATTTTGACCGTTAAACTCAATAAAATTTCAATTAAGTCTACCCAAAACTTTCATGAGAACTCCCCAATAAAAGTAAGTGTCCAGACTTTTTCCATGTACTACACTTTGTTCTATGGTTTCATTCCCAATCAAGTAATGGAAGGTTTAGTCCAACTTAATATTTAATTGAGGGATTTTAATTTATTATGCATAAATTATATCTTGTTTTATATTTAACACATATTTTTAATATTA
Organism: Viscum album; assembly: GCA_963277665.1. Classification (NCBI taxonomy): domain Eukaryota; kingdom Viridiplantae; phylum Streptophyta; class Magnoliopsida; order Santalales; family Viscaceae; genus Viscum; species Viscum album. The sequence continues at coordinate 1,440,307,900 of OY728151.1, read as the reverse complement.
AGTGGATGTTACATAATTAATTAACAATGTTGGATAAAACATTTATGCATAGTTCATTTATTTAACTCCCATCTTTGCATATTAATTAATTTATTAATATGATCGTGGTCTTATATCCATAATATAAATAATTTCATAGACAAAAATAAATAATTAATTAAATGAACTGTTCATGAGATTTATCTAATAGTTAATTTAATGAGTAGACATTAAATCAACCTTTGACCTTGGGGAAATAACTCCTATTGCTAGTCTTGGTAGGAGTTACAACATTCCACCTGTCCACCTATGTATCACCTAGGTTGGCATCATTATGGTTTCATCTTGAACCAACTTTAGTTCCTTGGGATGCTCCATTAATTACAAATATTTATTACTCACACGCAGGTGAGGGGAACCAAATGATTGTTTAAAGGGGGTTACATAAATATCCTTGAACATGTTGGTCCTAGATAATAATGGAGGGAGGGATTGTAACGAATTGAAATTTTGAATAGATTTTGTTTCCTAACTTTGTGTGTTATTTTATTTTATACTCAACAAAACTATTTAATAAAATGATTATAATTAAAATAAGACCGTTGGGTTTCGACTGTTATATGAATGCTGGTCAATATGACCGTTGGAAACTAAATGTTGTGATTATTGTCTCTAAATACAAGTGATATTGATTAATTAATATAGAAAGAAGATTTGATGGCCTCATCCAGTAGTCTCGGGCCGATCGAAGCCCATCTGACAGAACTCGGGAAGGAGGTAGCACCTTTGGGCTTTGCTCTGGACCAAACCCAAGTCGAACTTCATCGTGTGAAGCTGGAACGGAATCACCTTCATGAGAAGTTCAAGCTGATAGAAATCACTACTCGGGCAATGTTGGCTGAGCCGCCCTAAGATTCTATCACCCTAGAACACCTTACTCTTAGGTCCTATGCTGGTGTTATAAGGGGTTATGTAACTAGATCATAACTGCCTTGTGTAATCCATTGATTTAAATAAAAATTATGATGTCTTCTTATGGTGAAGTTTGTGAATTTTCAAATGTTCAGATAAATATATTATGCATATTATTGATGACTTTTAGAAAAAGGATATTTTAAAAAAAACTTAATTTTTGATGAATATTAAATTATGAATAGTGATTTTATGCTTATGATTAGTAATGTGATCAAATGGATTAGGTAACCTCACTTAAGAAAGTATTAATATAATCTAGGCACCTTGATTAAGTAATGTGAGTCAATAAAATAGGTAAATAACTATTCTGGAAAGTACTATTTAAGTAGTAGTTTTTCAGGTGAATAGTGTTTTTTAATTTTAAAATTAAATTAAAAATATTTAGAAAATTATTTTTATAAAATGGAGTTCATTTTTGAATTCAGATCATCGATATTAAGTTAAGGTGAATTTTTGGGATTTTTCTGAAATAGTTGAATTTTCAGTGAATAATATTTTTATTTAAAAATTAAATTAAAAATATTTAGAAAATTATTTTCATAAAATGGAGTTCATTTTTGAAATCAGAGTATCAATATTTGGTTAAGGTTAATTTTTTGGATTTTTCTGAGAAAGTTGAACTTTCAGTGAATGGTGAAAATACAGTTTTTAGTTTGGTGTTTAATGACATCATTAAAGATGTAATAATTATGTAATATTTCTGGTCGACTTATGAATAGTAAGATAAGTTATGAGGTGTCCCAAGTGACCAATACCATGGGAAAATACCATGGGCAAGCCCATGGTTTTTCCAAAACCACCGATGAGGTGTCCATTGGCAATTAATGCTTTGTCCCCTCACTTCTCCTATAAATACCAAGACTTTCCCTCATTAATTTCATTTCCAAATTCTCCCCAACGAAGTTCTGGTCTATTTACCTCCCAATAAGTCCTCCAAAAGTTCCCTCAAGCCTCCAAAGGTCCCGACCTTCAAGCTTTCGAAGTTACTCTTCAAGGTAAGGGATCCTACCTCTCACTTTCTTTTCAAGTACTTTCATTTATGTCATTTTTTAAGCCTCATGTTCTTATGTTGGGGGTATTATCATATATTCATATTACTTCCCTTTTCATTTTCATATGATGAGAGACCCCCTATTTCTCTCATCATTTCATTTTATTAATGTTTAAGTGGCACCGTTAGGCTGCCGAATTTTTGTAAGGGATCATACCTCTCACTTTCTTTTCAAGTACTTTCATTTATGTCATTTCTTTTAAGCCCCATGTTCTTATGTTGAGGGTGTTATTTTATATTCATATTACTTTCCTTTTAATTTTCATATGATTAGAGACCCCCTCTTGCTCTCATAATTTCATTTTATGAATGTTTAAGTGGCGCCATTAGGCTGCTGAATTTTTGTAAGGGATTCTTTCACTCTTCCCATTTTCAAAGTTCTATTTTCATGTCAAGTCTTTCAAGTTCCTTTTTCCCATGTCGGGGTATGATATCTATATTCATCATACTTTCCTCTTATTTTCACATGATGATAGATCCTATTTAATCTCATCAATTAATTTTTTTGATGTTTTAAGTGATGCTGTTAGTGTTCTGAATTTTCATAAGAGAAATATTATTTTTGTCTCCCTTTCATATTTTTCATTTCATATGGTATGCTCTTAAAATTTCATTACCATGTTCTTATATCCTTTATATTCTGTCCCTATACTATTTTATGGATCATTTATGAGTGGTTGACCCATGTCCCCTCTCTTTTCAATGTTTTCTAAAACCCTGCAACGTAGTCGTTATGCTGCAGAATTTTCATCTCAAAATGTCTCTCTCTTTTTCTCAAATTTTTTTACTTTATTAAGTGAATACTAAAAGACCTTTATTATATAGGGTATTTAAATATATATCAAAATGTTCTATTTTAATTCTGGGATTTACATACATGAAACCCTATTTCCTTTTCCGTGGGTTTAAAGTGACATAAAGATTATGTATTTTAAGCAGTTTTTAAAACGTTATGATTATGAAATGAAACCCATTTCTTTTTTGCTATATGGGTTATTTATGAAATTTTTTATGATGATATATTTGGATCACATGTTAATAAATACAAATTAAGGGTTCTCCCTGACATCGCTTCAATGTATTGGGTAAAGAATTAATCTCTAGAGATGACCATTTTAACGATACCTTGGTGAATAATCTTGATAATTTTTTTAATGACACCTTGGGGATGGACCTTGGTGATACGGAAATGATTGTCTAAATAAAATTTTGTATCCACATATTCAAGTTATGTTCCAAGTTCTTTTCTTTATTATATTCCTATTATTCCATTGCTCATGTCTTCATGTTTTTATTCAAGTTCTTATTGATATCACAAGTACATTGACTCCCTTGTTTACCCTTACTGAGATTTCTGCTCACCCTTTCCTTTAAATGTATGTCTCCTGGTTATGAGATGCAGTAATTATACTTAGGATAAACTTATTATGAATCCTTACAAGTGGTTTAGAAGAATGTTTTAAGTTGTTTTCATGTATTATGTTCCTGATTTCCAAGACACTAGACTTTAAAGATCATCTGTTTGTAAAATTTAATGAAAACTTATGTAATAAAAAGGCTGGATGCTACAGTTAGTATCAAAGGATAGTTTAGTTATTTATGGAAATTAGGATATGAAAACTGTAGGAATAACCCTATAGAAAATTTTAAATATGAAATCTTCCTGGTATTTTGGTGAGTATTGAGTAAGTGGTTTATTAAGAAAATACATCTCTGTCTGGATACGAGTAGGTAGAGGTGGCTCTGGCACAGATGTACATAGGGGTAAAACCCGAAAACACCGCTTTGAGCTAGGCTCAAACGGGAACTGGTACACGATAATGGGCCTTGCTACACTCTTGGTTACGACACTCTCGGGGGATATGTTTGGTTAATCGCAAGATTTTTATGAATCATTATGAAGGAATTATAGAAAAATGTAATTGTCTAAGCATGAAGTTTTAAGAAATAAAATCCTTTTAGTTAAAAGATTCGTAAATGAAATAAGTTTCTCACGAAGGATTTATTATTTTAGAAAACAACCCCATTATCTAGAAATACGTTGACATATTTCCTGAGGAGTTACCTGGACCTCCCCCAGAAAGAGAGGTAGAGTTTTCCATTGAACTCGTACCTGGATCTCATCTGATGTCAAAGACCCCCTATAGGATGGAAAATATGGAGCTAGAGGAATTAAAGAAACAACTCCAAGATATTTTGGAGAATGGGTTTATCCAACCAAGTGTGTCTCCTTGGGGAGAACCAGTTCTCTTTGTGAAGAATAAGGATGGATCGATGTAGCTATGAATTGATTATAGAGAACTGAATGGGATCACAGTGAAGAACAAATACTCTCTTCCAAGAATTTATGACTTATTTGACCAACTTTGTGGGACTCAATTCTTCTCTAAGATTGATCTTTGTTTTGGTTATCATCAACTGAGGGTGAAGAATAATGATATTCCAAAAACTGCCTTCCAATCAAGATATAGGCATTATTAGTTTGTTGTTATGCCCTTCTGACTGACTAATGCACTTGATATTTTTATGGATCAGGAGTAAGTTGATTTTGGAAACTTATGTTTATGAAATAGATATCCTTTTTGTAGGAAAATGATTTGGTGATTAAATGATAAAGGTTATTTTGGACGATGTTTTCCCTTTTGGAGTACTATATGCCTAAGGGAAATAAAATACTACAGGATTTAAATTGAGGAGGAATGGTTGATTTTTTTTTATGTATTTATTGTGGACATATGGTGATTTGGGTTATTTCTAGAAAATAATGAACCTAGCATAGAGAATATGTGAATAGGTTAATTACACTTTAGTATGAGACTTTAATAGTATTCGATGTTATTTGAAGATAACTGATAAGATTTATTGGGGAAGAATATGTGATTAAAACCTTCTGAGTTTTGGGTTCCAATCTTAGTTTGGATTATTTTGAAAAAATTTAAGGATGATTGTGTATTGAATGGTCTTTCTGGAACTTTGGGTACTTTTGTTGAATTTTGGAGATTAATAGTCATATTTATTTTTACAAAGGATTATCCTTTTAGGGGATTATATGATCTCGTACTAATCATTTTAGTTTTAGTTGATGACTAAATACAAGGGGAATATATAGGTCTTCTTTTGTGGATTATGTGATTTTCTAGAAGATGATTCTTGTGCTTTTGATGAGACCAAGTCTTTTTGAATGATCATTGTTTAGAGAAAATATTAGTATTGGTAGAAACTTATTAAAAGATGAAACTCTACTTAAAGGTAAATATATTTCCTTATGTTTTTATTCTATGTAGTAAATGAATTCCTAGAAATTATGAAAAGGAACGTAAAACAAAAATGTTGTTGGTTTACGTTTCCTACTGGTTAATCAAAGACTGTTTAACACATCATACGTTTTTGATCTTCTTGTGGTTAATTTTCTCCTAATCATGTTTTCTATCACTCTCCATAAGAACTTGACCATTTGTTTTATCTTCCATATCCATGTTTTCCTACATGGAATCCTAGTATGGGTTAACTCGGGTGACCTTTGTACTTCCCTTTCCTTCTTTTAAAGTAATAGTTTTACTGACTCTTTTTCTGATGTGGGACTTTCAATGAAATTTCCAAGCCCAATTTTAAAATTGCGAGGATGTAATTTCTTAAGGGGGGAAGAATGTAATGACCTAAAATTTTGAATAGATTTTGTTTCTTAACTTTGTGTGTTATTTTATTTTATACTCAACAAAACTATTTAATAAAATGAGTATAATTAAAATAAGACCTTTGGGTTTCAATTGTTATATGAACGCTGGTCAATATGACCATTGGAAACTAAATGTTGTGATTATTGTCTCTAAATACAAGTGATCTTGATTAATTAATATAGAAAGAAGATTCGATGACCTCATCCAGTAGTCTTGAGCCGATCGAAGCCCATTTGACGGAACTCGGGAAGGAGGTGGCACATTTGGGCTTTGCTCTGGACCAAACCCAAGCCGAACTTCATCGTGTGAAGCTAGAACAGAATCGCCTTCACGAGAAGTTCAAGCTGATAGAAATCACTACTCAGGAAATGTTGGCCGAGCCGCCCCAAGATTCTATCACCCTAGAACACCTTACTCTTAGGTCCTATGCTGGTGTTATAAGGGGTTATGTAAGGAGACCGTAACTGCCTTGTGCAATCCATTGATTTAAATAAAAATTGTGATGTCTTCTTATGGTGAAGTTTGTGAATTTTCAAATGTCCAGATAAATATATTATGCATATTATTGATGAATTTTAGAAAAATGATATTTTAAAAAAAAACCTAATTTTTTATGAATAGTAAATTATGAATAGTGATTTTATGCTTATGATTAGTAATGTGATCAAATGGATTAAGTAACCTCACTTAAGAAAGTATTAATATAATCTAGGCACCTTGATTAAGTAATGCGATTCAATAAAATAGGTAAATAACTGTTCTGGAAAGTACTATTTAAGTATTAGTTTTTTAGGTGAATAGTGTTTTTAATTTTAAAATTAAATTAAAAATATTTAGAAAATTATTTTTATAAAATGTAGTTCATTTTTGAATTCAGAGCATCGATATTAGGTTAAGGTGAATTTTTGGGATTTTTTTGAAATAGTTGAATTTTCGGTGAATAGTGTTTTTATTAATAAATTAAATTAAAAATATTTAGAAAATTATTTTCATAAAATGGAGTTCATTTTTTAAATCAGAGCATAGATATTTGGTTAAGGTGAATTTTTGGTATTTTTCCAAGAAAGTTGAATTTTTGGTGAATAGTGAAAATACAGTTTTCAGTTTCGGGTGTTTAATGAAATTATTAAGGATGTAATAATTATGTAATATTTCTGGTCGACTTATGAATAGTAATATAAGGTATGAGGTGTCCCAAGTGACCAATACCATGGGAAAATACCATGGGCAATCCCATGGTTTTTCCAAAACCACAGATGAGGTGTCCCTTGGCAATTAATGCTTTGTCCCCTCACTTCTCCTATAAATACCAAGACTTTACCTCATTCATTTAATTTACAAATCCTCCCCAACGAAGTTATGGTCTCTTTACCTCCCAAGGAGTCCTCCCAAGGTGCCCTCAAGCCTCCCAAGGTCCCGAACTTCAAGCTTTCAAAGTTACTCTTCAAGGTAAGGGATCCTACCTCTCACTTTCTTTTCAAGTACTTTCATTTATGTCATTTATTTTAATCCCATGTTCTTATGTTGGGGGTGTTATTTTATACTCATATTACTGTCTTTTTAATTTTCATATGATGAGATACCCCCTATTTCTCTCATCATTTCATTTTATGAATGTTTAAGTGGCGTCATTAGGCTGCCGAATTTTTGTAAGGGATCCTACCTCTCACTTTCTTTTCAAGTACTTTCGTTTATGTCATTTCTTTTAAGCCCCATGTTATTATGTTGGGGGTGTTATTTTATATTCATATTACTGTCCTTTTCATGTTCATATGATGAGAGACCCCCTCTTTCTCTCATCATTCCTTTTTATGAATGTTTAATTGGCGTCGTTAGACTGCCAAATTTTTGTAAGGGATTCTTTCACTCTTCCCATTCTCAAAGTTCAATTTTCATGTCAAGTCTTTCAAGTTCCTTTTTCCCATGTTGGGTTATGATATATATATTCATCATAATTTCCTTTTATGTTCACATTATGAGATACCCTATTTAATCTCATCAATTCATTTTTTTGAAGTTTTAAGTGACGCCGTTAGGCTGCCGAATTTTCATAAGAGAAATCTTATTTTTGTCTCCCTTTCATGTTTTTCGTTTCATATGGTATGCCCTTAAAATTTCATTACCATGTTCTTATATCCTTTATATTATGTACCTATACTATTTTATGAATCATTTATTATTGGTTGAACAATTTACCCTCTCTTTTCAATGTTTTCTAAAACCCTGCAACATAGTCGTTATGCTGTAGAATTTTCATCTCAAAATGTCTCTCTCTTTTTCTCAAATTATTTTACTTTATTAAGTGAATACTTAAAGAAATTTATTTTACATGGGTATTCACATATATATATAAATTTTCTATTTTAATTATGGTATTTACATACATGAAACCCACTTTCCTTTTCCGTGGGTTTAAAGTGACATAAAGATCATGTATTTAAAGCAGTTTTTAAAACGTTATGATTATGAAATGAAAACCATTTATTTTATTCTATATGGGTTATTTATGAAATTTTTAATGATGATATGTGTGGTTAACATGTTAATAAATACAAATTAAGCGTTCTCCCTGATATCTCTCTAATGCATTGGGCTAGAGATGACCATTTTACGATACCTTGGTGAATAACCTTGGTAAATTTTTATGAAACTTTGGGGATGAACCTTGGTGATACGTAAATGATTGTCTAAATGAAATGTTGTAGCCACATATTCAAGTTATGTTCCATGTTGTTTTCTTTATGATATTCATATTCTTCCATTTCTCATGTCTTCATGTTTTTATTCAAGTTATTATTGATATCACAAGTACATTGACTCCCTTGTTTACCCTTACTGAGCTTTCTGCTCACCCTTTCCTTTGAATGTATGTCTCCAGGTTATGAGATGTAGTAATTATACTTAGCATGAACTTATGATGAATCCTTAAAAGTGGTTTATAAGAATGTTTTATGTTGTTTTCATGTATTATGTTCCTTATTTCCAAGACACTAGACTTTAAAGATCCTCTCTTTGTAAAATATAATGAAAAGTTATGTAATAAAAAGGCTTGATGCTACATGGATGACTCACAGACCATCATTTAATTTAATATTAAATAATTTAAAACTCATGCAATACATTAAATTAAAACATCCAACACATACACAAGTCTTGGTCAAGATCATTAATGGTCATACATGCAATAAATACGTAAATGTAAACAACTAGAATTCATTTCTTTATTCTTTATTTTATTATTTAAGATAAATGTGCTTGAATTAATTAATTAGTGAATTAATTAATTAATTCCATTTCATCTTAATGATCATTCGATATTATGTGGAGATACCCATCATTAATGACATTCATGAAAAATAAACAATACAACCAATAATGACATATTAATTACAATAAATTAATTGAACATTTAAAATTTATTAAAACCATTATTAAATTGTCAAACACAAAATGGTGTGTCAATCAATGAAATAAGGATTTAATGCTACAATTTTCAAATTTAATGTGATTTTAATTTTTTCGTTAATGGGAGACTACATGGAGTGTACATGAATCTACACACCATATACCTCAGTTTCCATATATCCAAGTCACATGTCTGGGTCTTTAGTGTGTTAACTCATCCAAACTACATAGTGCGTACATGCCAACTACACACCATGTATCCACTTTCCATGTTCTAGGTTAACCCGGTCAACATGTGATGTGAAATAAAAGCACCATGTGTAATTAATTGCTCAATACATCTAGATAAAATGTGCATGGGTATATGATGTGTGCTCCGACCACATGCTGTGAAACCTAATTTTACCGGCCAATGATTTGGAACTTCTTGATGGAATCTCTGGTCATTCTTCAATTGTTCTTAAACCTTTAAGAAAATGAAACTCTGAATGAACATGAAAAATATATTGATAATATATTAATTCAAATCAGATTAAATAATTAATAACATAAAATGAATATATAACCAAAATTTCGTATAGATCAACAATCAAATAAACAATTATAAATTTAAATGTGACTGATATGATACCACTTGTTGGTTCCAAGCATAGAAAAATCTTTCATAAGTGGGAGATATATTAAATTTTATTTTAATATTCATTGCTTGAAACTAAGAGTGAGGATCTTGCACATTAAATTTATAATTAATTTATTTAATATTTTAAGAAATAAACACCTAGGCTTAGGAACATTATTCATTTCTGAATGTTGGTCATTTAAAAAGTCCCTTTTGGATTACCTTCATTACACTATGAGGATACAAGGATAAAATACCTCTAGCGGTGATCCACATGTGATCCAATGATCTCTAAGAAACACCACTCGATCTTCGGGTTCTAGTGTGGTGAGTTGAATATCTTACGTTGTTATTTTTTGGTCACTCCTTCTTCAGTCATGAAAAAATCTCTCTTAAACTTCTCATTCTTGAGAGGGAGAGAGGAGGAGGAGTTGAGAGAGAATTCATTTTATTCAACAATTCTCTATTCTCAATTTTGGATACTCTACATAATAGACACAACCATCTATTTATAGAGTTAGGATTTAAGTTAAAATACTATTTAATTGAATACCAGCTATTAAATAACATTTATTACCTATAATAAACCCCATTCCATATAATAATAATTATATTATTACTATTTTGTGGTGCATGCCAACTTGCACAATAACAAATATTTGTTAATTAATACTTGTCACCAGACTCGATCTTGGTCCATTAGAACTCCTCCAACATTTATTGAATATCCAAATAAATATTTTATTCATAAATATATATTTTATTCACAATATAGTGAATAAATATTTATTAAAATATTCAATAAATAAAATAAATATTTTATTCACATGCCGGTGAATAAATATATATTTTTTAATTTATGCGATCAATATAACTTGAATAAAACTACTCCTTGGACATGAGAATAATATTTATTCCATTAATTAAACTCAAATATAATTTATATGAGATAAACAGAAACACTTAGTGTGTGACCCTCTAGGATTCTTTCTTGTTGGTATTAGGCATGCTTGCATAAAGTCCAAAATTACTATCTAGGTTCGGGTCAAGGCACCTAAGAGAAAGAACTTAATGTCACAATATTGAAAACCACATAAGAATACTCATTGTTTAATATAATCCCGTTTTAATAATATCTCATCAAGCAGGTTGAACATCTATGTCAGCAACCTATATGCTTGATATGTCTTTCTTTGACTATATGAAATAATCATGCCATTGCACCATGGACATTAAATTTAATGCCATAGTTCTATTCTAATAAAAGGAATGAGATATAAACTTCTATAAAGATGTAAGAGACAAATACATCCTTAACATATTCATTAGTGACATGTCACTCGTGATGCACTCAACATATCCAACTTCACCATGAACTGTTATCATCATGGTTTATGAAATATATCTAAGTACGCGAGTTGTAACATGAATTAATAATAACCTTAAGGTCTAAGGACCATCATAGAAACTCATAGATACGAATATCTAATGGCACCCAAGCATGAAAAAATCCTACTGGCGGGTCTGTTATCACAATATCCCATCTTGGAGATCACCAAGTGTGAACTTCATGAGAAGAAGTCTAATATGCTTATGAGTACCCACACTTGACAGTATATGTACTATGTGTCCCATCATAGTAAGTTATCCAAATGAAAAAAATTATTTGAGAATATCATCATAGCACATTAAGGTTCTCATCATAGTGGGGAACTACTATAAGCTTATCAATGCGACATATACTCTTGGGCATTATTACATTAGAGTCATACAGAACAATAAACAATATATAATAATAAGTTTTATTAATAGTCAATACATTCATTATTTATGTAATAAAAGTACAAATAGTTGGTCCTAGGACACCAAATCCACATTTCCCACATGAGTAATTGAGAGGAAATCCTTCTAAGCTTATCCCATGAATTGAGTCACCTTATGAGGCGAGTTTGAAATGGAATTTTCTTGGTATTGACCTTGAAATATTTAAATGATATTGAAATGATTAAATTATTATATTCCTAGGGTGACACATGGATTCAAATGACTAATGCCATGGATGGACTCATTTGGATTCTACCATACGTATGCCCAAGTGACACTTCAACTCCTTACATGGACTTCCAAGGATGAAATCATAGGGGATGACTATTATATGTTGAGTGATAATTGAATCCCATATTAAGAATGATAAGGAATAACTCATAGGCAATTTTATCACTATGCCATGGGTGATACTTGGGCTCCCTTATTGGACCGCCAAGGATGGACTTGAATAGACGTGATGTTATACCACATTGAGAGTGATACCTAAGTTCTTATGAGGATCTCCATAGAAGGTCTTGTAATGTGCTTGGTTTATGATACAGTTAGAGTAATGCCTAAATTCTAACTTCAGAATTCCATGTATGGGCTCAAGTTCTAAATTGAATAGAGAATTAAATGAGATATGTGATGCGTCTGCCAAGCCAGAGCATAATATTAGATTCAATATTTGTTTATACATTATGGATGGTCTGTTAAGAATCCTTTGATCATGTTACCAAGAGGGATGCTGGGAATTTTACAAGTTCTCAAGACTTATTAATTAAATGGAATTTAATAATTAAATGGGATTTAATAATTAAATGGATTTGATTATAAATGAGAACCTGAACTTTATATGATGTTTACTTTCAATACTTCCTTGCATATTGTATTAATTCCTACACACTATGACTGTTATATATTCAATGACTGTATGGAACTTGAACTTGGGTGGTTTTCTACATGGATTATATCTCAAACCCTATTCGGTCCACCTTGGGTACCCGAACATACTATATGATTGAAGGAACTGATAAGGGAAAGCACCTGGATACTGGTTGTTGATTTCTACTTAGGAGAAATAGAGCATGAGACCAATATGAGGCTTGAGATTCTAGCTGGATTCTTTTTATATTTTTGTACTTTTTTTCCATGTATTATAAAACTACCATGTATACTTGTTATGGTTGTTTTTTAGAGACATATGACATGTATCATCATCATTATTATATACGATATTCCTTTTGATATTCTTATCTATCCCTACTGGTTATCTATTGTCTGATTGTTATTACTAATTCCTATTTCTATATGTTATTTATATTCCATTGTGCTACACTTTGAAAGTAAGGGAATAGTCTCCCCATAGACATGCCTAGTCCCTCACTGCTATTCAGCAGCCTCTGGTGTTTGGGGATACGTGCTTGAGGCTATGTGAACAACTAGGCTTGGGGAATTACCAAGGGGAATCTGGTTCTGGGATTTTACAATGTGGTCAATATGAATTGAAGTATGATTTTTCAATATAAAAGTATCATTTTTGTTTAAAATTCATCACATATACAAAATTGAGAAAATGATATTATATTATTTTAAAATTTTAGGAGAATGATACATAATTCATTTGTGACATGTAAGAATTTACCACACATAAATCCAACACTATATGTGGTTGGTATGACTCAAAGTGATTTTTTTCAATACAAAAGTGTCATTTTAGTTTAAAACAGGAATTAAATAGAAAAAACTAATAAAAAAAGATAATATTGTTTTTCACAATTTATGAAAATGATCAATAATTCATTTTTTATGTATAGGAATTGAGCACACATCAATCCAACACCTGACGTGGTTAGTATGACTTGAAGTGTGTGTTTTCAATAAAAAATTATCATTTTAGTTTAAAACACATGTCACATCCCCAAAAATGATAAAATGATCTTGGATTAATTTCAAACTTTAGTAAAGAGATCCATAATTCATTTTTGATATGTAGGAATTGAACACACATCAATCTTACACATGATGTGGTCTATATGAATTGAAGTGCAGGTTTTCAATACAAAAATTTTAGTTTAGTTTAAAACACACATTAAATATCCAAAATTTAGAAAATGAGATCATATTGTTATCAAAATTTTTAAAAACAGTCCATAATTCATTTTTGATGTGTAATAATTGATTTCACATCAATTCAACACATGATGTAACCAATATTACTAAAAGTGTGTGTTTTCAATATAAAGGTTTTATTTTATTTTAAAACACACATCACTAGATAAAACTAAGAAAACAATATTGGATTACTTTAAAAATTTAGGACAGTGATCCATAATTCATTTTTTATGTGTATAAACTGACCTCACATTAATCCAACACATGATGTGGTTGGTATCAATCGAAGTGTGTCTTTTCAATATATAATTTCCATTTTAGTTTAAAACGTGCATCACATAGAAAAAATTGATCATAACGAGATCATATTTTTTTCTCATCATTTTATTTGATCTTACTAAAACAATTTTCTTATCAATTTTATCTTATACTTATTTAGTTAATTTTCAAAGAGATAATGCTTGAATACAAACAAGAAATGGTGGGACAGTTGAAGGATTTTTCTCAAAAAGAAAGTACTATTGAATTGGATCACATACATAGTGAATTTTTTATCACCGTAGATATGATCCAATTAAATAGAACCTAATTTTGAGAAGAAAAAGAAATGGAGTGGCATGTAAGAATAAATAAAAACTCAATTCAATACACGGTGTGCCTAGTGTGACCCAAAGTACATATTTTTAGTTTAAAATTGATACTTTGTATTTAATTTATTTTGTTATAGTATTACTAACATAAAAATTGTTTTTTATAAGAATTCATTATTTTTCCCAAGTTGGGGTGGTTTTTTTAGAAACTAATTGCATGACCACAGTTTGGGGGCCACTGACAAAGTAACATTAATGTTTTTGAATGTATATGATAAATTTTATATACTCATGTAATTGTACAAACCAATTTTTTCCTTAATGGACCAAAGGGATTCTTTTTTATTTATTTTTGATAACCCCCCTTTCAAGGGATGAGGGGGAACCCTTATAAGGCCCATAGGCTTAGATATTACATGGCCTGTAGGATTATGAGACACTACATGACCTGAAGGTTTTAGGGAATTCAACCAAAATATAACTACAAGGAACTAACCCTCCCCAGTATCTACATCGTGATGGTAGCTCTCCACCCTCACATGGTCTTCCGGATAAGCTTCATGTGCAAGCATAGGCTGGTCCCGATGGAATTTTCATACCCTCTCATTCTTCCAAATCTGTTGTTTCTGCTCGTGTGAGTGTACCTTCTCTGAATCCTCCTCTGGGGATGCTCTTTTTTCGTAGTAGTCTGTCTAGGGAAACTACATTGATCTTGTGACCCAAAGGCCTTAAGGTGGCCTAAAATACTTGAGGTGGACCGAAGGCCTTGTGGTGGCCCAAAAGCCTTATTGTCCTAAAGGCCTTGGGTGGCCTGATGGCCTTGAAGATCACGAGACCAAATTCGTGGCCCAAAGGCCCAAATGGTTGAATATTTATAGTTGATATAGTAATAAACAGTAACTACTATAGTACTCACAACAATATTACTATAGGAACTACTACAGTAACTGTTACAATACTGCTATAGTACCCAGAAATTATCCCTCCACTTGGTTTTGATCTCGGGTCTCTTGGATGCACTTGTTGAGTCCTCACTTACTAGATCGAGGCTCTTGTGCGTACAAACCAATGTTTGAAATTTCTATAATATAGTGTTTTTTTCTAGTATTTATATTTTAATTTTAATTTTAATTAAATTTTGTATTTCTCTCTATTTTTTCTTCTACACTGTGATGTGATTTTAACAACACACTACAACAGTATGCCCTTTTACCAGTACTAGAAAAAGCACTGATAAAGGGATTCTTTATCTACATTAGGAAAAGGACTAATAAGTGTATCCTTTATTAGAACTAAAATAGAACCAATAAAGAAACCCCTTTATTGAAGTAAATTTTATCACTGATAAAGAATACCTTTATCAGCACTAAATAAAAGTGCCAATAAAGGTACACTTTATCAGTGCTTTTATAGAACTCATAAAGGACTATTGATTTTAAGGGCGTTCCTATTTTCAACATTTTTTTTCACTAACAAATACCTATTCTAGCACTGTTAAAGGCCTTATGTGTAGTAGTGGGTTAACAAGAGGAGTAAAGGAAAGAATAAAGTGTCAAGGGATTTTTATAATTCAAATACACTGACATAACAACCTTTCAAGAAGCCAAAGTTACAGAGGGATAGAAATGAGAAAGAGGTAGTTTGCTTTGCATGTGGACAGAAAGGCCACTGGAAGAAGAATTTCATATCTGGGAATAATTATCAAGTTGACGCTTCTTCTTAATGTATATTTTTCATTGAATGAAATCTATATATTTATACAAGTTTGGTATTGAATATTGCATGTACCTCACACATTCGTATTCAAATATAGGAACCAAGTAGATTTAATATAATTTGAAAATGTGAAGTATATCTATGAGAAAAAATAGTACGAGATTAGTAATATCAACAGTGGGAGATTATCATCTTACTTTTCCTAGTGAGATGGTTCTTATACTAAATAATTGTTATTATGTACCATATGTTACCAGAAACATAATCTCACTGTCAAGTTTATACACTATGAGATTTTATTTCAAATTTTGAAATAAATGTTGTATTATGTATAAGTTTAACATAAGTTATGGTATAGAACATATTAAAAATGGGTTTTATATAATTACACCGAAAAATCCAGTATTGAAAATTAATGAAAAATCCAGAGAGAATGAATCATATCCTATCTACCTAGAGCACTTCAGTACAGGTCATGTAAATGAGAAGTTTTTATGAAAACTACATCAAGTAGGGTATTTAGAATCCATGGAGTTAAAACCCTTGGATGCATGTCACACTTATTTATAAGTTAAAATGACAAAATCACCATTCAATAGGAATGGAGAAAGATCCAAATTACCATTGGAATTGGTTTATACTTATGCATGCTGTTCATTTCCAGTAGAGGAAAGGGGTGGTTTTTATTACTTCATTACTTTTACCGATGACTATAGTAGATATGGATATATATACTTAATGAGGTATAAGTTAGATTACTTTAGAATGTTTAAGGACTAAAAAATAAATTATAGAATAAAAATGTTAAGAAGATTAAGAAACTCCACTCAGACTATGGTGGGGAATATCTTAACCAATATTTCATCGATCATTTAAAGGAGTGTGGGATAATTTTCTAACTCACTCCCCCTTATATACCTCAGTGTAATGCTATTAGTGAAAGGAATAATTATACCCTTCTTGACATGGTTAAATCAATGAAGAGTCATGAAAATATACCATTATCCTTTTAGGGATATTCAATATAGATTGATTCATATAAACTAAACTGAGAACCAACTAAAGTAGCAGATGAGATTCCATATGAGTTTTGGTATGGAAAGAAATCCAGTCTGTCACACATATACTATAACATCCTAACCCAAACCACCAGGTCTAGACCGGGTGATACATGACCTCATGAGTGCCTCCCTATATGTAAGAGTATTATTTCTAACAATGAGGGTATAAGTCCGATAATGGTGATACTATACCCTTTGTATAATCTCATTGAGCAGAATAAAAAATAAAAAATAATAATAAATAATCAGAGTCAAAATGTGGAAAATGCATAAATAACATACACAAAACATTCTCCCAATGTGGTAAGCCTATGAAGAAAGTAATAAGTATATATATAAAGATATATAAAAATAAATAAAAATCTATGGATCCTTTAGAGTCTGTTCTAGCCTGCTATTGCTCTATGATCCACCGCTCAACCATCCACCATAGGTCCCTTTCCCTTTACTTGATCTTTGGTCATGAAATCTATAAGCACACCAAAATTTACAAGTAGGGTGTGAGTAGAAAAACTCATTAATACACCACTAATGCTTCCTTAAAAAGTATGCACATGAACAAGAGTGTATAACATAATAATAAATAAATTTTCACACAAGTAACAATCAAGCTGAACATTCATGCACTAACCAAGCCCCCACAAACCTCATTTATACCAGCTTTGATTCCATATTGAAAAACATTAGAAAAATCATGGAAACATATCAACATCAAATCCAAAATCAAGATACTCAATAGACTTATAGGCCCCATGCCTCTAGGTCAAACTACACTAGATCATCATGCCCCGACACTATCTCTAGGCCAGCTCACATAGACCACCATGCTCCACTATTACCATGTAGGTTTGATCACTCATGATCATCATAACCTTAAATCATCACATACATGTATGACTACTCATGATCATCATGCCCCCTAGTTAGGCCATACTAACACATCATGCCCCATCATCCATCTCAGTCTCATCATCAAGTCACATGTAGTATTTGAACAAGATCTGCCTCTAGGGCTATCGAGCTACAATGGTCTCACTGTCACTTTGGTAACATGAATAACACACCAACATAGTATATACCAAGAATATCACAAGGCAATTATGTAATCATACATGACACATCATGAGTGTGATAAAATCCATACACACACATGTAAGAAACTCAACCTATTCTAAAGAACATCGACATGAATAATCATAATATATCAATAAAGCAAGTCTCATGGCTACACATGCACCCACATGCATTATATAACAAGCATGGATTAGTCCAGAATAAATTACATATCATGATAACATCAATTACATAGCCCCAAATGGTAAGGAAATTCCTACCTTAATGTTATTGATGTTAACGACAGGTCCATCAAAGGTGTCGTCACCCGAACCACATTCACACTCCAACCATAAATATGATCACACGTCAAGGATTCCTAAAATCAAAACCATCTATTTTATTTCCAGAATAAATAAAATATTACATGGGATAATACTTTATGTCTCCTAAATAATTTACAAATTATCATTTTAGGCCAACACATGTGTTATAATTTTTCCCTCGAGAATAATTATCTTTGGATAATTTCTTATAGTTACCCTTTTATAATTATCTTTTGATAATTTATTATAAATTATATTTTCTAATTATTTTTTGATAATTTATTTTAAATTATCCTTTTAAAATGAAAAAAATAAGATTGAAAATACCTCACTTCCTTCAAAAGAAAAATTAATATTTAGCTTCTACTTATCGAGATGAACCCAACAACACTGATTGCACATCAATCCGATCAGTATCAAATAATATATCAAAGGGAGAAGTCCCAAATATATATATATATATCTATATATAAGTGAGGAGATAGATCATGAGAGGGAAATGTGAGGGTGGGGTAGATTCCCATGTGTGATGCACTGCAATGATTCACCATTCCACCTTATAAGAATTTTTTATTTCATTCATTAATTGTTTAAATAATCTATTACTTAATTTAATTCCTCTTCTCTTTCTTATTAACCAAGGTTCCACCCTCTTACATGTTTTCTTCTAATATTATCATTTAAACATTGTTAAAGATTCATTAAATATATTTCTAAAAGTCATCTATAAATACATAAACCAATTATATATATGTATCCACATATATATAACCCATATATACACATTATACACACACACACACATCCGTATATAAATATATATATCGGCACACACACACACATATATATATATCCTATATATATATATACCATTTAATATTCCACACACAAACATTATTTTTCCAATTTAACAACAACAACAAAATCAATAATAATAATAATAATAATTAAATATCTCACATCATGTCTGCTATTAACATTATAAATGCAACCTCCATTAAATAATGAATAGTAAATAGATTTTTATCCACAAAATTTCATTTATTTATCACAAGTAATAATTTCACCATTATTATATTGATCACCAATAAATATAGTCACATGGTGAAACGTTGCTCATCATTTAAGAGAATTTAGTTACACATGTAATTTACATTTTAATTTCTTCAACACAAATGGTAATAATTATATAATTATTATTACCCTTGCATGCGATGTATCCAAACACCCGACACATACAATTATTATGTCATGCCTAGGGTAAAACTCATATTTCATACCTAATGGGGGTATCTGATTTCTCATAAGAAACACTATTTAGGAAATATTCCATTATTTTTGGAAAATATATAATAAAAATATTAAATAAATTACCCCCACATGTGATTTGACCAAAAATCTAACACACATAAATGTTATGTCACACCTAGGGTAAAAACCAAATCCTAGACCTAATGGTGTTCTCAGATTTACCACATGAGACACCATTCAGGATATATTTTATTATTTTTGGAAACATAGTGTTCACACATATATAATATTTTTATTAAATTAATATCTAGGCTCTATGGGCCTTATAATTCTATGCTAACTCAGCGCTTAACTCTGAAAATATTTTATAGAATATTCTAAAGTTTTAATAAATATGTCACAATTATATAAAGTCTTTAAATCATTTATTTAGTGATTTTATTGAAAATTTACATTTTCCAAATAAAAATACTCAAATTATTTACAAAGAGAGTTTTATTATCCCTAAAAATTTGAGTATGTTACAATTCTCCCCCTCTATCAACTTCTTATCCTTGAGAAGTATCTCTAGAAATCTTGATCAAACCACTCATACCAATGAATTCAAAAATAAAAATCCCACTCTAATATATTCATAATAGGAGGAACATTAGAAACATAAAAAGTCCTAGATAGTATATGGGATCACACAATGTCTTCCCTAGGAGTCTACCCTCAACCCAAGATATAACCCTCTTAGCACTAACCCATGTCTCTGTCCACACACGTTATTCAAAATCATCATATATATACTAACACAAAAACATGCTTAGTTCAAATAATTAATTCCAATAAAGATATATCACCACAGCATGCGAGACTGATTTATCACACAAAGAGAAACTATCCCAAATAGATAGCACAATTCAAGGCATTCAATTAAAGAACTATTATGAAGCATAATAAAAAGTATATACATGGTGTATGAACCTACATGCCCAGTCATGATGCATGAATGAAAAAAAATATCAAATATCATATATCAATATCACATGAATTACTCAAGGTGAATTCAATCAATTGTAAAAGTAAAACATAAATTTTCACTTTTATGGAAACTCGAAGGCCCACTATACAATGCTGACCAGACACTACGAGAGTTCTCTTTCTTGAGTCCCAACCATCACAACTCTTCTTTATCCTGTCCCAAATCAAGAGAATAGAAAATACAAGTTATAAAACCCAATCCTTTGATACCATTTTTTCACATCCTGACTCGAACAACCAAGTTTAATCTGGGTGCTATGTGACCTCATGCAAGCCTCCCCATACACAAGAGGCTACCGACTAGTAGTGAGAGTTTAAGTCTAATAGTGGGGAAACTATACCCTCCATATAATTTTATTATTAATAATAATAAATTAACAATAATAATAAATAATCAGAGTAAAAAAGAAGAAAATTCATAATTGAAATACATAAAAAGAGCTCCTAATGTGGCAAGACTATCAAGAAAGTAAGCAGAAGATACAAAAATAGATAAAAAATAAATAAACATCTACAGGTCCTCTAGAGTCTTTCATGACCTGCTCCTACTCTATGCTCCACTACTCAACCATCCACCATAGGTCCCTTTCCCTTCACTGAATCCTGAGTCATGAAATCTACAAGCATAATGAAATTCCAGAGTAGGGTGTGAGTATAAAGAGTTAGTAAGACACCACCAATGCATACTTTAAAAGTGTGAACATGCATAATAATGTATAACATAATAATAAATAAATTTGGAGATAATAAACAATCCATTCAAGCATTCATGTGCTAACCAAGATTCCACAAACCCCAGTTATAGATACTTTAGTTCCATGCTAGAAAACATCAGAATAAACATGCTAATGTCTCAATGTTAGATCCAACCTCAAGATTCTCAATAATTGTACACAACCCAAGACTCCAGGTCAAACCACACTAGGTCAGCATGCCCCAACATTATATCTAGTTCAGGTCACATAGACTATCATGCCCTATTGTTGCTATATAGGTATGATCACTCATGATCATCATGCCCCACAATCATCACATACGGGCATGATCACTCATGATCATCATGCCCCTAGGTCAGGGCACACTAGGCCATCATGCCCCATCATCCATCTCAGTCTCGTCATCAAGTCCCATGAAACTTCTAAACATGCTCCCCCTCTAGGGTTACCGAGTTACAATGGACCCACTTGTCACTTTAGTACCATGTATAACACAAAAACATAGAATATACCAAGAATATCATACAAAAATGATGACATCATATATAAAATATCATGAGTGTGAGAAAATCAATTCATACACACATGCAAGAAACTTTACATGGTCTAAAGCACATCGACATGCATAATCATAATATGTCAATAAAGTAAGTCTCATGGATACACCCACACCCACATGCATCACATAGAAAGCATGAATTATTACAACATAAATCACATATCATGATAACAACATTTACATAGCCCCAAATGGAAAGAAACTTCCTACCTTAATTTTGTTGACGTTAATGGTTAGTACATCTAAAGTACTATCACCCAAACTGCATTCGCGCACCAACCATAAATATGATCGCATGTCAATGATTTCTAAATCCGAAACCAAATATTTTATTTCCATAAGAAAATAAAATATTACATGTGATAATACTTTATCTATCCTAAATAATTTTTGAATTATCATTTTAGGCCAACAAATGTGTTAGAAATTTTCCACTCAATAATAATTACCTTTTGATAATTACTTATAATTATCTTTTTGTAATTATATTTTGATAATTTCTTATAAATTATCTTTTGATAATTTATTTTAAATTATCCATTTAAAATGTGAAAAATCAGATACAAAATACCTCATCGCCTTTAAAAAAAATTAGGATTTAGCTTCTTCTCATCGAGGAAAACCCAACAACAACAATGGTGCATCGATCCAATCAGTACAGAGAAGATATCTAAGAGAGAATTTTGAAAAAAATATAAAATATTAAAAATATATAGATAAAAAAGATTAGAGAGATTTAGAAAGATAAATGTGAGGGCGGGGTGAATTCCCCTGTGTGATATACTATAGTGATTCCCCATTCCTCCTTATATAAATAATTTTTTTTATTTGATTCATTAATTTTTTCAAAAATTTATTACTTAATTTAGTTCCTCTTATCTTTCTTCTTATCCAAGGTTCCACCCTCTTACAAGTCTTCTTCTGATATTCTCATTTAAACACTTTTAAAGATTCATTAAATATATTTTTAAAATTCATCCATAAATACATATACCCATTATATATATATACATGCATATATATATAATATATATATACTCATTATACAAACACACACATCTATCCATAAATCCATATATATATATATATGCATACATATTTATATTTGTTCCATATATATATACCATTTAATTTTCCACACAGAAATATTATTTTCCCAATTTAATAATAATAGTAATAACAAAAAATAATAATTATTAAATATCTCACATTATGTCCACTATTAACATTATAAACGAAACCTCCATTAAATACTGAATAGTTAATAATTTTTTAACTACACAATTTCATTTATTTATCATAAGTAATAATTTCACCATTATTAAATTTATACCAATAAATATACACACATAGTGAAATGTCTCTAATAATTTAATTGAATTTAATTAAAAATTTAATTTCTATTTTAATTTCTTCAACACGAATAATAATAATAATAATATAAGTATTATTACCCTTTCATGAAATGTATCAAAACACACGATGCACATAAAGTTTATGTCACACCTAGGGTAAAAATTGTATTTAGGGCCTAATAGTGGTATCCAATTTCTTATACAATACACTGTTTAGGAGATATTCCTTTATTTTTGTATTATATATTATAAAAATATTAAATAAATTATCCTCATGCGTGATTTCACCAAATTCCTAATGCACACAAATGCTATGTCGCACCTAGGGTAAAATCCACATCATGGACCTAACGTTGGTCTCATAATTCCTATATGAGACGCTGTTCAGGAGATATTTAATTATTTTGGAAAAATAGCATGCACATATAATATAATATGTTTAATATTTTTATTAAATAAATATCAAGGTTCTACGGGCCTCATAATTCTGTGCCAACTCATCGCCTAACTCTGAAAACATTCCATAGAATACTCCAAAGTGTTAATAGATCTTTCACCTTACATAAAGCCTTTAAAACATTTATTAAGTTATTTTTATTAAAACTTAACATTTTTCACATAAAAATACTCATAAATTATTTAGAAAGTGGTTTTTATTGTCCTTAAAAATTTGAGTATGTTACATACATGTATGGGGATGTAAGGTTTTTTTAAGACTATACCTAGTGAAAAATTAGCATCTCAGAGCATGAAGTGCATCTTTATAGGTTATCCTAAGGAGACTAAAGGATATTATGTATATAACCCTTAATATAGAATGTTTATTATAGCATGACATGCTAAATTTCTATAAAGGGAACACATTTACAATGGAAATTATGGGAGCTAGATTGAATTTGATGAAGTTGATGCTCCAGATGCACAAGAGTTTGTAAGGGAACAATATATACAAGAGATAGTGGGTGATAAAGATGTTCCCAAGACACAAGTATTGCATAGGTATACTAGAGAGGTTAGATAAATAGAGAGATATTTTTTTATTTTAATTGAGTCATGTGTCACATTACTCATAGATAATGATAAACCTATGACCTACAAGGAATCAGTAGATGGAAATGATGTTGCTAAATGGAAAGAAGTCATGCATTCTGAAATGGAGTCTATGTACTAAAATTAAGTTTGTATTTTGGTAGAACCACCAGAAGATGTAAATTTTATTGTATGTAAATGGGTATCCAAGATAAATATAGACATGTATGGTCATGTAAGCACCTATATGTAATTACTAGTAATTAAGGGTTTTAGAAAATGTCAAGGAATTGACTATGATGAAACATTCTCACCAGTTTCAATACTGAAATACATTAAAATATTTCTTTCAATATCAACCTTCCATGATTATGAAATTTATAAAATGGATGTCGAAATCACTTTTATAAATCATAAGTTAGTTGAAGACGTATATATGACACAACCTAAAGGGTTTGTTATTTCAAAGAGTTCCAATAAAGTGTGCAAGTTGTAGAGATCTATTTATGGATTGAAGCAGACATCGCAATCATGGAATGTTTGTTTTGATGAGGCCATAAGAGAATTTTATTTCATTAAGAATGAAAGCGATCCACGTGTCTATAAAAATATTAGTTAAAGTTCCATCATTTTCCCAATATTATATTTTAAGGAAATATTATTAAAGGGAAATAAATTGCAACTATTACAATCAATAAAGACTTGATTAAATGAATGCGTATACATGAAAGACTTAGGTGAAGTAGCCTATATTATAGGATCAAGATCCACTGAGATAGATATCAGAGGCTTCTTTGGCTAAGTCAAAGTACATATAATGAAAAGGTACTCAAAAATTACAATATGGAATAATCAAAGAGAGGATTTTTACCAGTGTCACATGGAATTAATCTCTCCAAGAAGATGTGTCCACAAACTTAGGAGGAGATTGAAATAATGAGTAGAATACCTTATGCATAAATAGTGTAATCTATCATGTATGTCATGATACATACTAGGTTTTATGTTACATTTGATTTAATCATAGTGGCAAGATATCAAGCCAATCCAGGATAACTACATTGGGCCGTAGTAAAAACAATTCTAAAGTACTTGAAATGTACAAAGGATATGTTCCTGGTGTATGGAGGATACAAGGAGCTAGTTGTGATGGGATAAAATGATGTTAGATTCTAGACAGATCATGTTGATATGAAATTGCAGTCAAGCTATTTCTTTTGCCTGGTTAGTGGTGTAGTGAGCTAGAGGAGCTCAAAGCTGTCCATAGTTGCCAATTCAATAGCAGAGTCTGAGTATATATAGGCTTCTAATACATCTAAGGAAGAAGTTTGGATTAACATATATTTTTTTATATCTCATAATTTTACCCATCATTACATACCCTATTATAGTGTGCAGTGATAATACTAAAGTAGTGGTTCTTTCCAAGGAGACTTGGTCATACTAGAGGAAAAACATATATTTCAGAAGCTTCATCTCTTGAGGTTTTTTTCTAATAGAGGTGAAGACATAGTTATCATAGTAGGAAAAAAGTATAACATGGAAGACCCCATGGATAAATTCATATATTATAAAATTCATGATAATTACATGAGTGCTAACAGGTTGAGAATTGTTAGTAGTAGGATCTAGTGAAAGTGGGAGTGTTGTGAGTGGGTTCCCTAGACCAAACTCTTTTATGTAATTTGATTACCATTATGTGTATACATTATGATATATACATGTGTTTATTCTTACCAAAATAATTTTGATACTTATGTATCCACTATTTACATAGCAATGTCCTAATATTAAGTTTCATATAAAAAGGTTACAGTAGTTACCAAATATAATGGGAAACTCATGATATTGTGATATTGATCTTAAATATATGTCATATAGTCTAGATAAATCATAATGACAGGAAATAGATAATTTCTGACTATCAGGTGTTGGGGGATTATTAGCATTTAGAATTTTTCTTATAATGTTTACACTTGGTGATCTCGAGTAGATGATATCATGAGTACTGACCCATCAATAGAAAGACAACATGTTTCATGTGTCATTTAATATTCCTATATAAAAACATGTGTATTGGTCTCCAAATTTGAGATTGTTATCAATGTGTACCATTGGATCCCATACTTTGATGCAAGAAAAAAACAATGACATTGAAGTTGCGGGGAGGAAACTTGTGTTGGGTGTATCATTGGTGGTATGACATTGGTCGAATGATCAAGATATAATTTTTCTCTTTCAAGTTGAGGAAGAGATATCTCATGGGCCTAGGTTGACTAGGATGTTAGTACCTTTATTAAATCCATGTTCATGTCATAATAAGTTAAGTCCATCTAGTAAGTTCATGAAATATATAAAGAAATAATAGGATTATGATACAAGTGTTCATCATAATTTATGAGATATCACGAGACCAAAATATTATAATACATAGAATGTTTTGTAGGAGGTAGTCATAGCTATGACATTCCTTATCTCCTTAGAGGCCATGATGGGTTACTAGAATACACTCTTGGATGATGGGTTGGACTTGATACTATAAAAGATAAGGATCTAAAGGACCATACACTAAGTTTATCCACAAGTTCCACCTTTACAGTTACTAAAAGTCTAGGATGAAGTGGTTTCCTTGTATGGGGGTTGGTGATAAATGTACATATAATTATATCAATCATTTATTTTTTATAAAATTCATATAAAATTCTGGATCTTATATCAAAATGGTTATTTGTATTATATTTCAACATTAATAGGAAAAGGTTATGAAACATAACAATAGATTTATATTTTTAGAAAATATTAATTTGGTTAAAGGTATAAGATTTGAAATTAATTCATTAAAATTATGTATAAATTTAGTTTGTATATGATATAAGATGGTAAGATCACTCTAAGGTCCTTTTAAAACTATTATGTGTCAAATTCATCAAATGTGATCACATCTAAAAAACTCTATCAATGAAATGGGCAGCTGAAGATAAATTTAATTCCCATTGGATTATATTTTTTAAGATAAAATTTATTATTTATAAAATATAATATTAGAAGCATATAATCATTATAAAATTATTTTTACACTTATATAAGATTCATAAATTAGATAATTTTCTTGATGAAATGATGAACATAATTCATATATTGGATTTGGAAAAATAAAAAGAATACTCTACTATAAAAGTCATATATTATATGGTTGACGCGATGTTCTATAATTTTTTTAAATTATGAGGGAAATAAAAAAGTGACTCAATAATAATTTTATTATGGATGATGTTTTACTTATCCATATTACATAAAATGTGTGTATTATTTTTAGTGGAAAAATAATTATTAAAATCCGATAATAAAAAAATGAAAAAAATTATACTCATCTGAGAAAATATTTTACTATAGATAAATTGGATTCATCTTAAAAAATATGTTTTGGATATTTGTATGTTTGATAATAATATAATATATGTAACATACTATTACTATTTTAATGTACTCCTCAAACCCTCTTTTGATCATGCTTTGGTTGGGTTTTGTTTAGGGATACTTTAGGTGAAATTTTGGAAATTTTGAGGGTCTATGGGGCATTTCATGATTGGCACATGGTTTTCCCAAACTTTGTGACATTATAGTAAAAACTATGAAAACCTAGGTATTTATGGTCTATATGATTGTCTTATAGTTTGAAAAATTGCACTCCATATTAGAAAAAACCATGAAACCCTGTCAGCAGGGTCACACAAGTAGGACACATGGTTTGACAAACTATAATGCCCTACCCAGGAATCCATGTAAACAACTTTTATTTTATCCAACATTTATTTTAAAAATAAAAAACCCCTATTTCTTTTCTCCCTTAGCCCTAACTCAACCCATAACATTTTTCTAGGATTTTGGGGTGCTCAAGATCCAATTTTGGGTCTTCCAAACACCTTTATAGGCGGATATAAGCATAAAGAACCATGTTAGATCTCCTATAAGAATGTGAATATTCTATCTCTATCACTACTACTCTCTTATTCTCTCCTCCCTAGGGATTGTTTGATCATAAAAGTGAATATGGGAAATATAATTTTTTGAAAGAACATAGGATGTTCAAGGTTCATCAAATTATTTAGGGGAGATTAGGGGAAAATTTAATGGTTTTTATTTTATCATATAACATGTTAAATTATTATAAGTGAGTGATAAAATATTTTTAACATTTATGAAATTTTTATTAAGTCATAAGTGTGTGAAAATGTCTAAAATGAAGGTTATTACTTCATAGGGACTAAAGTGAAATTTTGAAAAGTATAACCTTGGTATAAAAGATCATTTTAGCCTCTTGAATAGTGATATCCACTATTTAGATGAATTTTGTTAGAGAATATATCCTCTCCTCTCCTCTCAAGTTCTTAAAGAGAGACTTTTAAGGAAGAAAAAGGTCGAATTGATCAGCCTTTGTCGATTGAGTCTGTGTTCTTCACGAAATTAAAGGGGTTTTGTAAAGCTCTTATATTTATCATACCAGAACTCATAAAATATAGATCAATGATCCAGGAGCTTTAGTGAACATGTGGATGATCTAGAGGATTCCTATCTTAGCACCTTTGATCCATGACTTATTAGTGGTGAGAGAATCAATTTGGAAACTTCAAAATAACAAGGTACTGTTTGTGTTTTCGTTCGATATTATTTTTAAGGATTAAATTGAATTATAAGTGATTCTTTAAGAAATATGGGAAATGTGTTTTTTTTTATTCAGTGTTTTTAACATGAATCCAAACCCAATAATTTTAAATTATGTGTTTTTTCATGCTTATGCTACACCCTAGGTTCTTTTAGGATAATGTAGTATCTCATAGGAGATATTGGTTTGTCTTTGGATATCAAGGTCTATTTATTGAGGGTAGATAAGATAAGGTTTAGATTATGTGTTTGAGGATTAGAGTTTCCAGAGCCTTTGGGCTGGGTTGACACCATGAGAGGGAGGTTATGGCTGGGTGTTATTGTGATGTTGATATGGGGCTGAGGGACTTGTTTATATTCCCTTATGGGAGAGGTAGTACCCAAGGATGGGTTTTTTCATAGGACGTTGGCTATAGTTTTATTAAAATGGGATTTCCCTGAGGTTTCTATTGTTTTGAGGATCTATTTTAGGATTTCCTACTTTTGAGGTGGTCATAAGGACCATTATGAATACCCTTGTAGGAAAGCTCATGCTCTTGGATACCCCTATAGAATTATTTTTTATTGAGTTTAATTTTGAGGCCATTGAGGGACCTTAAGGATGTTTCTCATGTTGGTATTGGAATGAGTTTTTTATGAGAAATAGGAACCCTTCATAGGGTGTTCTGTTCCTACCATGTACTTTTGTCTATTTGAGGATCATTTGACAACCATGACCTAAGATCTCAGGTTAGTAGGGGTATAATTAGAAAGAAATCACTCTATACTTTGACCCCAAGGACCATGGGAGCCCCATGTTTTTAGATATGAGAGTTTATTAACAATACTAGTTCAAGATTTTGGAAGATGATTCTAAGAGTTAGATCCACCCATATCCCAAATGATCATTAGTAAAGAGTATATTGGTGCATTTTTTGGGCCCACGGATGGAGGGACCCTTGGGACAGTGTATCTTTCAAACCCTCCTTTGGATCCTGATTTGTTCTTCATGACTTTTTTGGACTTAAAATGTTCTCTAGGGTACGGTGTGGAGATCTTTCACCAGTTCAATTCATACTATTGGAGTCCTAGAGCCTAGTAGTTGTGTGGAAACCTATGGTTATGGATTGGGGTCCATTATTCAATCCATTATGTTTAGATATCTTGGAACTCATATATTGATCTAGAAGATGTGCCTGATGTCATGTGGCAAGGTGAACCGTGTGCTATAAATCCTCTGTTATAGGCCAAAGAAGGGGTAGACTTACCTCGGGTGTCATATTAGAATCCATAGTATGATGTTTTCTTTGTTTTTTTAGCCCCATTTTTTTTTTGTAGTGGTTTATTTTATTCCATTTGTTTTTAGTTTTTAGATAGGATGGGTATATCATGTGTGCATGAACTTGTTATAACACTAGATTATTGGTCCATAGTTGGGGTGACCTACTGATATTTATTTCTCATGTCACACCCGCCATTTAAAAATTTATTTATTTTATCAATTTTCTTTGCGTCAGGTATTTCAGGTCGAAACCTGACTTATGATTTCGAGTTCTTTGTGTTTTGGTCTTGTTTGCATCCAGCGCAACGTGGTCGAAGCTACGCGGCCTCGCCTGGGTCGCCGCGTGACCCCGCCCGGTTCACCGCATGCCTTGCCGATGTTTAATTAATGAGATAAAATGAATTAACAATTTTTTTAATAATAATAATAATAATATCACTTGAGATCATTATTATTATTATCTTGGATAATAATTTAATTTAGAGTATTATTTTTATTATTTTCAGTTTATTAAGTTTATTATTTTAAAGTTTATTATTTAATTCATTAAGTTTTTTTATTACCTTATTATTATTATTATTATTATTATTCATACTTTTAGTTTTATTTAGTTTTATTTTATTTTATTTTATTATTATTTTTATTATAATTTTTTTTCCTTCTTACTTTTCTTTGAGTAGGGTTCCCCCCCCTTTGTTGTCCGCCGCTTTGCCCCTACTTGAGATCTCCGTGTCGCGCCGCCCTCCACACCAGCCGCTGGAAACCTCCTCTCCTCCTGTTTTTTTTTCTCTCGTCGCGCTGTACCCCTTATGCCTAGTGTGTTGCGCCCCCTACCTCTCCCTCTCTTCTTCCCTGCCGATCACCCCCACCCGGTTTGCGCCTGCCTCCACCATCCGACGAGCTTCTTGGGCGCGTCTCCCTCTTGGCCGGTCGATCATGATGCGACTCCCCTGCATCCCTGGTATCCCACTGTGCCCCACCTCCTTGGTACCCCGCTGCACCAAACCTTCCTCCCCCAGATCCCCGTCACACTGCACACCCCCCATCGCACCAGACCTCTACTGCCTCCCTCAACCTTTTGTCGTTGCACCCCTTCCCGGCCAGCATCCCCGTTGTGCACCAGACCAGCCGCACCCCTATTCCCGGCTCGCACCGCCACATGGAACCTCCCTACTCCCCTTGTCCAGCTCAAGGCGCAACCCCCCTGGAACCCCCACGCTGGCCGACACACCCCGCAACTCCCGAACGTCCTCCCTCTCCTCCCATTTTTCCGGCGTTGAACCCCCCTCGGTTATGTCTTCCTCTCGTTTTTTTCCTCTTTTATTTTGAGTTTGGTTGTTTTTTTTCCCTTAACGGGTATTTGTTCTAACTTTGGGGTTTAACTGGAATTTTTCAGTTTGAATTCATGGTTGCGGGTTCGCATTAGGTTCTTTGTGGTGCGAACGACAAGCGATTGAAGTTTCGCGCCGAGTGTTGAAGTCTTCATCGCTGAGGTAGGTGGTTCCCCATCTAATTGTTTTCTGATGAATTAATTTGCAATGTTTATTTTGTTTCGCATATTTTTAATTAATTTTTGTTGTGCGAAGTGAGTTTTATTTGAAGTTTGATTTGCACTGAAATTGTTTAGTAAATTTTTTATATTATTGGGTGTTTTCTGCTGAGAACTTTATTAGTGACTTTGAATTGTGAGGTTATCTTATCAAGTCATGTAAGTGGTGCGAACTGTTTTTTTGACATGGAATCGGGTGCGTTGGGTCATAGAAGAAGTTTTTGCTTGAGCTTAGTGGTTAACGTTAAGCTATTTCTTCTAAAGTGTTTTATAAGCTTTTATTTTTGGCATGTTAAATTATGTGGTTTATGCAATGGTGTTTTTCATGTAAAGACCCGAAGCTTGACGTACATTGACATTACATTACATTTGCGGAATACTTAGTACATTACAAAAAC
The DNA here is from genome assembly GCA_963277665.1 of Viscum album. Classification (NCBI taxonomy): domain Eukaryota; kingdom Viridiplantae; phylum Streptophyta; class Magnoliopsida; order Santalales; family Viscaceae; genus Viscum; species Viscum album. The sequence continues at coordinate 1,440,275,721 of OY728151.1, read as the reverse complement.
ACACACACAAGGACCGTAATAGTTTAGTGTCTTTGGAAACTCGGAATATAATCTTCTAATCATGGTGAAAGATCTTCAACATCTCCCATAAAGATCTTCCTTTTTTTTTCTTACCTAAAACCTTTCTTTATATCCTGGGGAAAAGAAAACATAAAAGGGTGAGCTCAAATGCTCAGTAAGGGTAAACAAAAGAAATATAAATCACATCATATACATAAGCACATAACTTTTGGAAATATTAACCTGTAAAAGAGATCATAATTTCATAACCTGGGATAACTCATGGCAGTGAAATGTAATCACAATAATCATAACTTAAAACATTAAACTTTGTGGCATACACACCTAATAATAGAGAATAATTTCTTGTTAGTCAAGACTCATTGCCAAGACTATCTTAGTGGACAAAGTCCCTTTCTGAACCGAGTCACCCTCGTTTCAGTCCTGTTTCACTGAACCGGTATAACCTGCCATTCTAACCATGTCTATCTCATGAGATATAAAATCTTTACCCAATTAATTGGAGGGAGATATAGGTCCCACCCATCTCATAATGATACCATTCTTATGTGTGCCAAAAAATCATAAATCATACATCATAGCATAACCCATGAAATAAAATGGGATTCTTAAACATCATGCCATCATAACATAATACATAAACAATTGATATCATTTCATCATAAGAAAATTGAATACATTTAAATCATAGAGAAATTTTACTTGAAACATAAACATATGAAATAATGTCATCTTATATGTAAAATAGTTTTGACAAAACACTTGAAATGAACTCTTGAGGAAAATATCCTTTCTTCTTTAAAAACACTTTTCCTTTCTTAACATGTCGTAAAATTATAAACTAAAAGAAGTTGATTAAAAATAAACTTTAAAACTTGTAAAGGAAGCTTCTTGGAAATAATGTTTTAAAATCCATTCATGCCGTATAAGTTAAGAAAAACATTCTTCATACTTTTGTCAGAAAAGTCAAAAAGTACCTTATATGGTAACCAAACGAAAGATTCCATTCATACAATGTGGTAAAAAGTAAATAAAGGGTAAAAATGACTTTAAACATATATGGAAGAATGGTAAACATTTTATGAAATCATTTTTAGGAATCATGGTCATGGATGATAAACGTAACCCCAGTAAATACTTACGTATAAGTAATCTCGGATAAAAATGAGATTGAAAATTTATCCCTTACCTTAGGTCCGATTTGCTTCGTAAGTGTCTGAACCTCCTGTATAATGATTTAAATAATGTCATTGACTTATTACAGAATCATATTCATTGTTATTATATCATATATGGTTCACTTATGACTTTATATTACCCGTTCTTTTGTAAATTCATATTAAAGTAGCGTTTTGGGAAAAATCGTCTCATTTATCGTTCGTGTTTTAACTTGTAATTATTAATATGATTACTTAGATCATTATTACTTAATTATAGAATATAAAACATGATTTATATATAATATATATTCAGAATATAAATATATATAATGGATCGATAAATGGAAAGAAATACACCGTTCATGGAGACGGTAGGCCGTACGTACGCATGAACGCTGTTTTCGTTTCCTTATTGAATTGAGTGGAATTAAGTAGATGACATAAATATATATACACATAAATCCAGTAGCTTTATAATGTAATATATTTCATTATTATTGCTTATATATACTTTATAATCATTCTTAAATGGTTAACATGGAGAATGAATCTCATCGCGTCGTGGAGACGGTAGTCCGTACGTACGCACGAGCGATGATATCATTTCCGTAATTATTGAATTGAATTGGAGTGGATGATACAATATATTATAATCATTATGATGTTATAATAACTATGTATAGTTATTCTTTACACCATAATACCCATCCATGTAAGGTGTTGGTGGAAAAACAGATTACACCACGGCGTGGAGACGGTATTCTGTACGTACGCACGCGCGGTGATTTCTTTTTCCATAGGATGGATAGATGGTGAATTAGAATTGTTTCATACTTATAATAACATATCAGTATATGAGTGATACTGATGTTATTACTTCATAATGAAACAACCTAAGAAGAAGAAGTGGAAGAAGAAATAAAGGTGAAAGAATTGGTAACGGAAATTACCTCTTCTTTGAAGCGCCTCTTTGAGACCTCCTCTTAGGGTACTAAAATTGGTCTTTGAGGAAGACCAGAACCTCTAGGATGTTGCTAGGGAAGTGGAGAAGAGATTTTGGCAGGGGTTGGCCGAGCTTGAAGGCTCAAAGTTGTGTAAGGAAGAGATGGAGGAGGTGTCCTTTTATAAGGGAGGAGAGGGGCACCTTAGGAACATCTCAAAATATTATTTTATATTAAAGTCAAAATCGGTTTATAATGGTTCCAAAGGGTCTTATTTCTAAGGTAAAGTGGGGATGGATCGAAATCCTATCAACCAATAGGATTTAGACAAGTTTAGGTTATTATTTTAACCTTATAAATTAGATTTAACTCTAAGTTAAATAATTTAACTTTTACCGTGACTTTTTGTTTTCTTACACTATATGGTTAATAAACTTACTATAACATGCCAAACGAACCCCAATTTGTTTATTATTAATATATATATCCTTATCCAAGTCCTTTTCCTGAAACTTAGATTTTTAGGAATAAAATAACAATTAATAATATAATATTTGATTTAAAAACTATTTTGTATCAATTTTGACACTATTTGATATATGATTTTTTTGAAAGTCATAACAGAATTATATGTTCGAACCAAGTTGCTTAAATCAACACTAATATATCATAGTAACCTATAAAATTTGTGTAATTCATAAAAAGTCTCAAATTACATTTATTTGAGCATTTATAACATCAATTATGTTAACATTTCCTTAAAAGGGTAATTACTGCATCATCGTTGTGTCATAAATAAATTAATTTATTTAAAGTCTAAAAATTATAAATAAAATATAATTATGTAGTAAATCTTTTTGGATTTCTAATGAATATTTATAGTCGAATTTATCTTATGTATTACCCCATATTAAAAATGTTTTAATTATTAAACTTGGATTTTAACTATTTTAACTATTCATTAAATAAAATAATATTAAATGTCATAATCTAATTCAAGTGGACCTAAATGGTCATATTATATTCATAAGGTTGTTTTTGGTCGAATTAAACTTATCCAATAGAATTAGGACATGTGTTAGGGTAATAATAAAATCATTTTTACCCTTAATTACCCTATTTACTTTTAACCGTTGTAAATAAAAGTAAAAAGTTACTATTCACCAAAAATTATTTTCATCTCATTGAACCACATTTTACTTACTGCCATCAACCATGTCTCTCGGATTTTTGAAATTCCACTCATAGAAGCGGTAAAATTAAGTTTTATGAAAAATTCAGTTTTTTTAACTACCACTTAGTGGTTTCACTATTCATCAAAAATTGAAAGTTTCCAGAAAAATATCAAAAATTAGGCCTAAGCTATATTTGATATTATGAACTCAAAAATGATTTCTATTTTACCAAATTCAAAACATATCAGTTGCATTAATTAATTTAAAAAATTAATTCCCATCGTCAAAACAAAAGGCGTGTTTTTAAGAGATAATAACTTATCAAAAGATTGACACTTGTTTATAACTGGTTTAAATGTGAAATTACATCCAATGACCAAAATTGTACTAAATTGTAAAAATATATTCTAAATATACTTTAAAACCACTAAAATTAATAATTTATCACTATTAATTATTTTGATTGAGAAAGTTGTTTTTAATTAAAATTTAGTAATTTTCACTATTCATCAAAATATGAAAGTTATCCGAAAATCACCAAAATTTCACCCTAAGCTAATTTCGATATTACGAATACAAAAATGAATTCCATTTTAAAAAATAAAATTTACAAAATTTCAAAAAGTGGTTATTACTATTCATAACAGCTAGTTTTAATAATATTTTAATAGCATATTGTTGTTTAGTGAAACTCGTTATTGCGTACTACACACGCTATCGAGGAAGGTCGCAATTTCGTGTAATGCAAGGCAAGTCAAGTATGCATGTTGTGCAAGATCCTTTTGGTGTAGCGTACAACACAAGACATTAGTGAAATTAAAAAGAATATTTTTCATAAAATCTTGGGCTGTTACATTCTACCCCCCGTAAAATGAATTTCGCCCTCAAAATTCATCGGGGTTATAAATGGTTTACTACTCAAAAGTTTCTTTAATAGAAACCCACATCGTAAAAAGGAATACCAAAACCAATCTTTAAAAACAAAATTATGAAACATAACAGTTACCCAAATAAACTAATCACTGGGTTTCCACATAGGTAAAAATATGGATATGGAAGAAAAATCTAACCATCATGTTCTGATGGAGAGTGGTAGAGAACATGGCTATGGAAAATCCAATGATCACAAATCCATAAATTTGTGACGATCTAAGGTACCATCTGATTAATCAGATATAAGAGCACTAGGACAACAATTTTGGTTTTCAAGATCGTTTCCCTAAAGTTGAAGAATTTGAATTAGAATAAATACTTAATTTATTTTGGTACAATCTCACTGTTGTTTGTGCCTTGAACAATTTCCAATTCATCTCTTAAATAAATGAAGTTGAATTTGTTATTAGTGAAGTGTTAGTATGACAGGTCATTCCATCTGTCTCAAACACAAGGTTAGCAAAAGTTATTAAATATACATAAGTCATTCTTTAGTGAGATTAATCATATATGGTTCCTAAAATGGACTTATACTTCATATATCATACCTCTTAATAAAATAAAACTAGTTTCTACTAAACAGGGACTTCCTGTAGGCCAGTGGTAGGCGATAAAGGCCAGTCGCACTTTGGTTGTGGGTTCGATTCCCACGGCCTTGTCCGACGCGATGGGCTATCGCCCGTCCTGCAGGTTGTCCTTTTTCAAAAACTATATTACTATAACATCCCATCAATAATATCGAAAAACTTCTATCCTTAAACAATACTATCTTATGTCCAACATAATCCATTCCAATCTTTAGGCTTATCCATAATACTGCAGTCCACTCTCATAATATAGTGAAAACAATTACCAGAGATTTAATACCATCGTTGATCCCCATATATCATAAGATATGTCTTGTTGGTCACATTCCAATCATGTGAATACCTTAGTCATGTATTCTCTTGAAAAATGAATACCAATTAAACCTTATTGAAAACATGAATGCTGTCAAAAGTTAACTCTTTCCACATACCAAAATCCAAAAATTCTATATACTCAAACCATGATATCACTTAGTCCTTATATCAATCATTAGATCATGAATACTGTCAAACATTTCATCCACTTTCCAAAAAATATCTGAATAACCTTTCATTGTTACTCATACCATTCATCATAAACTTTCCAAACTTAAGGAAAGACAACAGTGTAACAATCCTTAGATGTATTTTTATTCTATAGTACAACATTACACTTGATAAACATGTAATCATTCCACTACCTTCTTAAACCATTGATCGAGCTTCAACAATTCTTTCATCTCACATATCATTGGTAGTCTCTTCATCATCATCAACAAAAATACTACCCATACGACCATACTGATTCTCTTCATGAGACATTCCCTTAGGGCATTGGTTTGCATAATGCCCGTACATTCCACATTTAAAACATTTAACCATTGTTGATGTCGTAGCAATACCATTAACCTCATCCATGGTGTTAACTGAAACTTTTCCATTGCACTTACTGGATTTGTGTCCTTCTTTTCCACACCCAAAGCATCTTCCAGTTCCTTTGAAACATTCTCCTTGATTCCTCTTCCCACATGATTACATAGGGGAAATTGAACTTTCTTTCCTCTATGATCATCATGAAACTCCATCTTTCTCTTATTAGCCGAGTTAGGAAACTTACCAAATTTTATTTTATTGATCATATTATGAGATTGCTGATTCGGCATAATAATGATGTTTGGACTTCCAAATCCCATTTCATTATGAAGAATATCATTCCATTGTCCATCATATCCTCCATTATCGTGAATCATCTGGTTTCCAGCCATTTTCTAAAACCCAAAAAGAATAGTGTTAGAGGCAAAAATCATGCTAGGGAAAACAACATAATAAAGGTGGAGTATCCTCAATATCTAACATCATAGGTTAAATTCTATGATCGTTACCGTAGTTCTAGGACTGTATCCTATACGTACACTTATCCTTAGGGACATCCCTAGACATACCTTATAAATATCTCTAGGGATCTCACTAAAGTTCTCGCATCCTAGTTTCCAAAGGTTGACTAAACCTTTCCTCTGATACCAACTGTAAAGACCCGAAGCTTGATGTACATTAACATTACATTACATTTTCGGAATACTTAGTACATTACAAAAACACACACACAAGGACCGTAATAGTTTAGTGTCTTTGGAAACTCGGAATATAATCTTCTAATCGTGGTGGAAGATCTTCAACATCTCCCATAAAGATCTTCCTTTTTTTTTCTTACCTAAAACCTTTCTTTATATCCTGGGGAAAAGAAAACATAAAAGGGTGAGCTCAAATTCTCAGTAATGGTAAACAAAATAAATATCAATCACATCATATACATAAGCACATAACTTTTGGAAATCATAACCTGTAAAAGAGATCATAATTTCATAACCTGGGATAACTCATGGAAGTGAAATGTAATCACAATAATCATAACTTAAAACATTAAAATTTGTGGCATACACACATAATCATAGAGAATCATTTCTTGTTAGTCAAGACTCATTTCCAAGACTATCTTAGTGGACAAAGTCACTTTCTGAACCGAGTCACCCTCGTTTCAGTCCCGTTTCACTGAACCGGTATAACCTACCATTCCGGCCATGTCTATCTCATGAGATATAAAATCTTTACCCAATGCATTGGAGGGAGATATAGGTCCCACCCATCTCATAATGATACCATTCTTATGTGTTCCACAAAATCATAAATCATACATCATAGCATAACCCATGAAATAAAATGGGATTCTTAAACAGCATGCCATCATAACATAATCCATAAACAATTGATATCATTTCATCATAAGAAAATTGAATCCATTTAAATCATAGAGAAATTTTACTTGAAACATACACATATGAAATAATTTCATCTTAGATGTAAAATAGTTTTGACAAAACACTTGAAATGAATTCTTGAGGAAAATATCCTTTCTTCTTTAAAATCACTTTTCCTTTATTAACATGTCGTACAATTATAAACTAAAAGAAGTTGATTAAAAATAAACTTTAAAACTTTTAAAGGAATCTTCTTAGAAATAATGTTTTAAAAATCCATTCATTCCGTATAATTTAAGAAAAACATTCTTCGTACTTTTGTCAGAAAAGTCAAAAAGTACCTTATATGGTAACCAAACGAAAGATTCCATTCATACAATGTGGTAAAAAGTAAATAAAGGGTAAAAATGAATTTAAACATCTATGGAAGAATGGTAAACATTTTATGAAATCATTTTTAGGAATCATGGTCATGGATGATAAACGTAACCCCAGTAAATACTTACGTATAAGCAATCTCGGATAAAAATGAGATTGAAAATTTATCCCTTACCTTAGGTCCGATTTGCTTAGTAAGTGTCCGAAACTCCTATATAATGATTTAAATAATGTAATTGACTTATTACAGAATCATATTCATTGTTATTATATCATATATGGTTCACTTATGACTTTATATTACCCGTTTTGTAAATTCATATTAAAGTAGCGTTTTGGGTAAAATCGTCTCATTTGTCGTTCGTGTTTTAACTTGTAATTATTCATATGATTACTTAGATCATTATTACTTAATTATAGAATATAAAACATGATTTATATATAATATATATTCAGAATATACATATATATAATGGATCGATAAATGGAAAGAAATACACCGTTCATGGAGACGGTAGGCCGTACGTACGCATGAACGCTGTTTTCGTTTCCTTATTGAATTGAGTGGAATTAAGTAGATGACATACATATATATACACATAAATCCAGTAGCTTTATAAGGTCATATATTTCATTATTATTGCTTATATATACTTTATAATCATTCTTAAATGGTTAACATGGAGAATGAATCTCATCGCGTCGTGGAGACGGTAGTCCGTACGTACGCACGAGCGATGATATCATTTCCATAATTATTGAATTGAATTGGAGTGGATGATACAATATATCAGAATCATTATGATGTTATAATAACTATGTATAGTTATTCTTTACACCATAATACCCATCCATGTAAGGTGTTGGTGGAAAAAACAGATTACACCACGGCGTGGAGACGGTATTCCGTACGTACGCACGCACGGTGATTTCTTTTTCCGTAGGATGGATAGATGGTGAATTAAGATTGTTTAATACTTATTATAACATATCAGTATAAGAGTGATACTGATGTTATTACTTCATAATGAAACAACCTAAGAAGAAGAAGTGGAAGAAGAAATAAAGGTGAAAGAATTGGTAACGGAAATTACCTATTCTTTGAAGCGCCTCTTTGAGAACTACTCTTAGGGCACTAAAATTGGTATTTGAGGAAGACCAGAACCTATAGTATGTTTATAGGGAAGTGGAGAAGAGATTTTGTCAGGGGTTGGCCGAGCTTGAAGGCTCAAAGTTGTGTGAGGAAGAGAGGGAGGAGGTGTCCTTTTATAAGGGAGGAGAGGGGCACCTTAGGAACATCTCAAAATATTATTTTATATTAAAGTAAAAATCGGTTTATAATGGTTCCAAAGGGTCTTATTTCGAAGGTAAAGTGGGGATGGATCTAAATCATATCAACCAATAGGATTTAGACAAGTTTAGGTTATTATTTTAACCTTATCAATTAGATTTAACTCTAAGTTAAATAATTTAACTTTTACCGTGACTTTTTGTTTTCTTACACTATATGGTTAATACACTTACTATAACATGCCAAAAGAACCCCAATTTGTTTATTATTAATATATATATCCTTATCTAAGTCATTTGGAAGAACCTTAGATTTTTAGGAATAAAATAACAATTAATAATATAATATTTGATTTAAAAACTATTTTGTGTCAATTTTCACACTATTTGATATATGATTTTTTTGAAAGTCATAACAGAATTATATGTTCGAACCAAGTTTATTAAATCAACACTAATATATCATAGTAACCTATAAAATTAGTGGAATTCATAAAAAGTCTCAAATTACATTTATTTGAGCATTTATAACATCAATTATGTTAACATTTCCTTAAAAGGGTAATTACTGCATCATCGTTGTGTCATAAATAAATTAATTTATTTAAAGTCTAAAAATTATAAATAAAATATCATTATGTAGGAAATCTTTTTAGCTTTCTAATGAATATTTATAGTCGAATTTATCTTATGTATAACTCCATATTAAAAATGTTTTAGTTATTAATATTTGATTTTAACTATTTTAACTATTCATTAAATAAAATAATATTAAATGTCATAATCTAATCCAAGTGGACCTAAATGGTCATATTATATTCATAAGGTTGTTTTTGGTCGAATTACACTTATCCAATAGAATTAGGACATGTGTTAGGGTAATAATAATATCATTTTTAACCTTAATTATTTTCATCTCATTGAACCACATTTTACTTACTGACATCAACCGTGTCTCTCAGATTTTTGAAATTCCACTCACAGAAGCGGTAAAATTAAGTTTTATGAAAAATTCAGTTTTTTTAACTACCACTTAGTGGTTTCACTATTCATCAAAAATTGAAAGTTTTCAGAAAAATACCAAAAATTAGGCCTAAGCTATATTTGATATTATGAACTCAAAAATGATTTCTATTTTACCAAATTCAAAACATATCAGTTGCATTAATTAATTTAAAAAATTAATTCCTGACGTCAAAACAAAAGGCGTGTTTTTAAGAGATAATAACTTATCAAAATATTGACACTTGTTTATAACTGGTTTAAATGTGAAATTACATCCAATGACCAACATTGTACTAAATTGTAAAAATATATTCTAAATATACTTTAAAACCACTAAAATTAATAATTTATCACTATTAATTATTTTGATTGAGAAAGTTGTTTTTAATTAAAATTTAGTAATTTTCACTATTCATCAAAATATGAAAGTTATCCGAAAATCACCAAAATTTCACCCTAAGCTAATTTCGATATTACGAATCCAAAAATGAATTCCATTTTGAAAAATAAAATTTACAAAATTTCAAAAAGTGGTTATTACTGTTCATAACGGCTAGTTTTAATAATATTTTAATAGCATATTGTTGTTTAGTGAAATTCGTTATTGCGTACTACACACGCTATCGAGGAAGGTCGCAATTGCGTGTAATGCAAGGCAAATCAAGGATGCGTGTTGTGCAAGCTCCTTTTGGTGTAGCGTACAACACAAGACATTAGTGAAATTAAAAGGAATACTTTTTATAAAATCTTGGGCTGTTACATTCTACCCCCCTTAAAATGAATTTCACCCTCAAAATTCGTCGGGGTTATAAATGGTTTACTACTCGAAAGTTTCTTTAATAGAAACCCACATCGTAAAAAGGAATATCAAAACCAATATTTAAAAACAAAAGTATGAAACATAACGGTTACCCAAATAAACTAATCACCGGGTTTCCACATAGGTAAAAATATGGATATGGAAGAAAAATCTAACCATCATGTTCTGATGGAGAGTGGTAGAGAACATGGCTATGGAAAAGCCAACAATCACAAATCCATAAATTTGTGATGATCTAAGGTACCATCTGATTAATCAGATATAAGAGCACTAGGACAACATTTTTGGTTTTCAAGATCGTTTCCCTAAAGTTGAAGAATTTGAATTAGAATAAATACTTACTTTATTTTGGTACAATCTCACCGTTGTTTATGCCTTGAACAATTTCCACTTCATCTCTTAAATAAATGAAGTTGAATTTTTTATTCGTGAAGTGTTAGTATGACAGGTCATTCCATCTGTCTCAAACAAAATGTTAGCAAAAGTTATTAAATATACATAAGTCATTCTTTAGTGAGATTAATCATATATGGTTCCTAAAATGGACTTATACTTCATATATCATACCTCTTAATAAAATAAAAATAGTTTCTACTAAACAGGGACTTCCTGTAGGCCAGTGGTAGGCGATAAAGGCCAGTCGCACTTTGGTTGTGGGTTCGATTCCCACGGCCTTGTCCGACGTGATGGGCTATCGCCCGTCCTGCAGGTTGTCCTTTTTCTAAAACTATATTACTATAACATCCCATCAATAATATCGAAAAACTTCTATCCTTAAACAATACTATCTTATGTCCAACATAATCCATTCCAATCTTTAGGCTTATCCATAATACTGCAGTCCACTCTCATAATATAGTGAAAACAATTACCAGAGATTTAATACCATCGTTGATCCCCATATATCATAAGATATGTCTTGTTGGTCACATTCCAATCATGTGAATACCTTAGTCATGTATTCTCTTGAAAAATGAATACCAATTAAACCTTATTGAAAACATGAATGCTATCAAAAGTTAACTCTTTCCACATACCAAAATCCAAAAATTCTATATACTCAAACCATGATATCACTTAGTCCTTATATCAATAATTAGATCATGAATACTGTCAAACATTTCATCCACTTTCCAAAAAATATCTGAATAACCTTTCATTGTTACTCATACCATTCATCATAAACTTTCCAAACTTAAGGAAAGACAACAGTGTAACAATCCTTAGATGTATTTTTATTCTATAGTACAACATTACACTTGATAAACATGTAATCATTCCACTACCTTCTTAAACCATTGATCGAGCTTCAACAATTCTTTCATCTCACATATCATTTGTAGTCTCTTCATCATCATCAACAAAAATACTACCCATACGACCATACTGATTCTCTTCATGAGACATTCCCTTAGGGAATTGGTTTGCATAATGCCCGTACATTCCACATTTAAAACATTTAACCATTGTCGATGTCGTAGCAATACCATTAACCTCATCGATGGTGTTAACTGAAACTTTTCCATTGCACTTACTGGATTTGTGTCCTTCTTTTCCACACCCAAATCATCTTCCAGTTCCTTTGAAACATTCTCCTTGATTCCTCTTCCCACATGATTACATAGGGGAAATTGAACTTTCTTTCCTCTATGATCATCATGAAACTCCATATTTCTCTTATTAGACGAGTCAGGAAACTTACCAAATTTTACTTTATTGATCATATTATGAGATTGCTGATTCAGCATAATAATGATGTTTGGACTTCCAAATCCCATTTCATTATGAAGAATATCATTCCATTGTCCATCATATCCTCCATTATCGTGAATCATCTTGTTTCCAGCCATTTTCTAAAACCCAAAAAGAATAGTGTTAGAGGCAAAAATCATGCTAGGGAAAACAACATAATAAAGGTGGAGTATCCTCAATATCTAACATCTTAGGTTAAATTCTATGATCGTTACCGTAGTTCTAGGACTGTATCCTATACGTATACTTATCCTTAGGGACATCCCTAGACATACCTTATAAATATCTCTAGGGATCTCACTAAAGTTCTCGCATCCTAGTTTCCAAGGGTTGACTAAACCTTTCCTCTGATACCAACTGTAAAGACCCGAAGCTTGACGTACATTGACATTACATTACATTTGCGGAATACTTAGTACATTACAAAAACACACACACAAGGACCGTAATAGTTTACTGTCTTTGGAAACTCGGAATATAATCTTCTAATCGTGGTGAAAGATCTTCAACATCTCCCATAAAGATCTTCCTTTTTTTTTCTTACCTAAAACCTTTCTTTATATCCTGGGGAAAAGAAAACATAAAAGGGTGAGCTCAAATTCTCAGTAAGGGTAAACAAAAGAAATATCAATCACATCATATACATAAGTACATAACTTTTGGAAATCCTAACCTGTAAAAGAGATCATAATTTCATAACCTGGGATAACTCATGGCAGTGAAATGTAATCACAATAATCATAACCCTAAAACATTAAACTTTGTGGCATACACACATAATCATAGAGAATCATTTCTTGTTAGTCAAGACTCATTTCCAAGACTATCTTAGTGGACAAAGTCACTTTCTGAACCGAGTCACCCTCGTTTCAGTCCTGTTTCACTGAACCGGTATAACCTACCACTCCAGCCATGTCTATCTCATAAGATATAAAATCTTTACCCAATGCATTGGAGGGAGATATAGGTCCCACCCATCTCATAATGATACCATTCTTATGTGTGCCACAAAATCATAAATCATACATCATAGCATAACCCATGAAATAAAATGGGATTCTTAAACATCATGCCATCATAATATAATCAATAAACAATTGATATCATTTCATTATAAGAAAATTGAATCCATTTAAATCATAGAGAAATTTTACTTGAAACATACACATATGAAATAATTTCATCTTAGATGTAAAATAGTTTTGACAAAACACTTGAAATGAATTCTTGAGGAAAATATCCTTTCTTCTTTAAAATCACTTTTCCTTTCTTAACATGTCGTACAATTATAAACTAAAAGAAGTTGATTAAAAATAAACTTTAAAACTTGTAAAGGAATCTTCTTAGAAATAATGTTTTAAAAATCCATTCATTCCGTATAAGTTAAGAAAAACATTCTTCGTACTTTTGTCGGAAAAGTCAAAAAGTACCTTATATGGTAACCAAACGAAAGATTCCATTCATACAATGTGGTAAAAAGTAAATAAAAGGTAAAAATGACTTTAAACATCTATGTAATAATGGTAAACATTTTATGAAATCATTTTTAGGAATCATGGTCATGGATGATAAACGTAACCCCAGTAAATACTTACGTATAAGCAATCTCGGATAAAAATGAGATTGAAAATTTATCCCTTACCTTAGGTCCGATTTGCTTCGTAAGTGTCCGAAACTCCTGTATAATGATTTAAATAATGTCATTGACTTATTACAGAATCATATTCATTGTTATTATATCATATATGGTTCACTTATGACTTTATATTAACCGTTCTTTTGTAAATTCATATTAAAGTAGCGTTTTGGGTAAAATCGTCTCATTTGTCATTCGTGTTTTAACTTTTAATTATTCATATGATTACTTAGATCATTATTACTTAATTATAGAATATAAAACATGATTTATATATAATATATATTCAGAATATACATATATATAATGGATAGATAAATGGAAAGAAATACACCGTTCATGGAGACGGTAGGCCGTACGTACGCATGAATGCTGTTTTCGTTTCCTTATTGAATTGAGTGGAATTAAGTAGATGACATACATATATATACACATAAATACAGTAGCTTTATAATGTCATATATTTCATTATTATTGCTTATATATACTTTATAATCATTCTTAAATGGTTAACATGGAGAATGAATCTCATCGCGTCGTGGAGACGGTAGTCCGTACGTATGCACGAGCGATGATATCATTTCCATAATTATTGAATTGAATTGGAGTGGATGATACAATATATCAGAATCATTATGATGTTATAATAACTATGTATAGTTATTCTTTACACCATAATACCCATCCATGTAAGGTGTTGGTGGAAAAACATATTACACCACGGCGTGGAGACGGTATTCCGTACGTACGAACGCGCAGTGATTTCTTTTTCCGTAGGATGGATAGATGGTGAATTAGGATTGTTTCATACTTATAATAACATATCAGTATATGAGTGATACTGATGTTATTAATTCATAATGAAACAACCTAATAAGAAGAAGTGGAAGAAGAAATAAAGGTGAAAGAATTGGTAACGGAAATTACCTCTTCTTTGAAGCGCCTCTTTGAGACCTCCTCTTAGGGCACTATAATTGGTATTTGAGGAAGACCAGAACCTATAGGATGTTTCTAGGGAAGTGGAGAAGAGATTTTGTCAGGGTTTTTCTGAGATTGAAGGCTCAAAGTTGTGTGAGGAAGAGAGGGAGGAGGTGTCCTTTTATAAGGGAGGAGAGAGGCACCTTAGGAACATCTCAAAATATTATTTTATATTAAAGTCAAAATCGGGTTATAATGGTTCCAAAGGGTCTTATTTCGAAGGTAAAGTGGGTATGGATCTAAATCCTATCAACCAATAGTATTTAGACAAGTTTAGGTTATTATTTTAACCTTATCAATTAGATTTAACTCTAAGTTAAATAATTTAACTTTTACCGTGACTTTTTGTTTTCTTACACTATATGGTTAATAAACTTACTATAACATGCCAAAAGAACCCCAATTTGTTTATTATTAATATATATATCCTTATCTAAGTCATTTGGCAGAACCTTAGATTTTTAGGAATAAAATAACAATTAATAATATAATATTTGATTTAAAAACTATTTTGTGTCAATTTTGACACTATTTGATATATGATTTTTTTGAAAGTCATAACAGAATTATATGTTAGAACCAAGTTGATTAAATCAACACTAATATATCATAGTAACCTATAAAATTAGTGGAATTCATAAAAAGTCTCAAATTACATTTATTTGAGCATTTATAACATCAATTATGTTAACATTTCCTTAAAAGGGTAATTACTGCATCATCGTTGTGTCATAAATAAATTAATTTATTTAAAGTCTAAAAATTATAAATAAAATATCATTATGTAGGAAATCTTTTTATCTTTCTAATGAATATTTATAGTCGAATTTATCTTATGTATAACCCCATATTAAAAATGTTTTAGTTATTAAACTTTGATTTTAACTATTTTAACTATTCATTAAATAAAATAATATTAAATGTCATAATCTAATCCAAGTGGACCTAAATGGTCATATTATATTCATAAGGTTGTTTTTGGTAGAATTACACTTATCCAATAGAATTAGTACATGTGTTAGGGTAATAATAATATTATTTTTACCCTTAATTATTTTCATCTCATTGAACCACATTTTACTTACTGACATCAACCGTGTCTCTCAGATTTTTGAAATTCCACTCACAAAAGCGGTAAAATTAAGTTTTATGAAAAATTCAGTTTTTTTAACTACCACTTAGTGGTTTCACTATTCATCAAAAATTGAAAGTTTTCAGAAAAATACCAAAAATTAGGCCTAAGCTATATTTGATATTATGAACTCAAAAATGATTTCTATTTTACCAAATTCAAAAAATATCAGTTGCATTAATTAATTTAAAAAATTAATTCCCGTCGTCAAAACAAAAGGCGTGTTTTTAAGAGATAATAACTTATCAAAAGATTGACACTTGTTTATAACTGGTTTAAATGTGAAATTACATCCAATGACCAACATTGTACTAAATTGTAAAAATATATTCTAAATATAATTTAAAACCACTAAAATTAATAATTTATCACTATTAATTATTTTGATTGAGAAATTTGTTTTTAATTAAAATTTAGTAATTTTCACTATTCATCAAAATATGAAAGTTATCTGAAAATCACCAAAATTTCACCCTAAGCTAATTTCGATATTACGAATCCAAAAATGAATTCCATTTTGAAAAATAAAATTTACAAAATTTCAAAAAGTGGTTATTACTATTCATAACGGCTAGTTTTAATAATATTTTAATAGCATATTGTTGTTTAGTGAAACTCGTTATTGCGTACTACACAAGCTATTGAGGAAGGTCGCAATTGCGTGTAATGCAAGGCAAGTCAAGGATGCGTGTTGTGCAAGCTCCTTTTGGTGTAGCGTACAACACAAGACATTAGTGAAATTAAAAAGAATATTTTTCATAAAATCTTGGGCTGTTACATTCTACCCCCCTTAAAATGAATTTCGCCCTCAAAATTCGTCGGGGTTATAAATGGTTTACTACTCGAAAGTTTCTTTAATAGAAACCCACATCGTAAAAAGGAATACCAAAACCAATCTTTAAAAACAAAAGTATGAAACATAATGGTTACCCAAATAAACTAATCACTGGGTTTCCACATAGGTAAAAATATGGATATGGAAGAAAAATCTAACCATCATGTTCTGATGGAGAGTGGTAGAGAACATGTCTATGGAAAATCCAACAATCACAAATCCATAAATTTGTGACGATCTAAGGTACCATCTGATTAATCAGATATAAGAGCACTAGGACAACATTTTTGGTTTTCAAGATCGTTTCCCTAAAGTTGAAGAATTTGAATTAGAATAAATAATTACTTTATTTTGGTACAATCTCACTGTTGTTTGTGCCTTGAACAATTTCCACTTCATCTCTTAAATAAATGAAGTTGAATTTGTTATTCGTGAAGTGTTAGTATGACAGGTCATTCCATCTGTCTCAAACAAAAGGTTAGAAAAAGTTATTAAATATACATAAGTCATTCTTTAGTGAGATTAATCATATATGGTTCCTAAAATGGACTTATACTTCATATATCATACCTCTTAATAAAATAAAACTAGTTTCTACTAAATAGGGACTTCCTGTAGGCCAGTGGTAGGGGATAAAGGCCAGTCGCACTTTGGTTGTGGGTTCGATTCCCACGGCCTTGTCCGACGCGATGGGCTATCGCCCGTCCTGCAGGTTGTACTTTTTCTAAAACTATATTACTATAACATCCCATCAATAATATCGAAAAACTTTTATCCTTAAACAATACTATCTTATGTCCAACATAATCCATTCCAATCTTTAGGCTTATCCATAATACTGCAGTCCACTCTCATAATATAGTGAAAACAATTACCAGAGATTTAATACCATCGTTGATCCCCATATATCATAAGATATGTCTTGTTGGTCACATTCCAATCATATGAATACCTTAGTCATGTATTCTCTTGAAAAATGAATACCAATTAAACCTTATTGAAAACATGAATGCTGTCAAAAGTTAACTCTTTCCACATATCAAAATCAAAAAATTCTATATACTCAAACCATGATATCACTTAGTCCTTATATCAATCATTAGATCATGAATACTGTCAAACATTTCATCCAATTTCCAAAAAATATCTGAATAACCTTTCATTGTTACTCATACCATTCATCATAAACTTTCAAAACTTAAGGAAAGACAACAGTGTAACAATCCTTAGATGTATTTTTATTCTATAGTACAACATTACACTTGATAAACATGTAATCATTCCACTACCTTCTTAAACCATTGATCGAGCTTCAACAATTCTTTCATCTCACATATCATTTGTAGTCTCTTCATCATCATCAACAAAAATAATACCCATACGACCATACTGATTCTCTTCATGAGACATTCCCTTAGGGCATTGGTTTGCATAATGACCGTACATTCCACATTTAAAACATTTAACCATTGTTGATGTCGTAGCAATACCATTAACCTCATCCATGGTGTTAACTGAAACTTTTCCATTCCACTTACTGGATTTGTGTCCTTCTTTTCCACACCCAGTTTATCTTCCACTTCCTTTGAAACATTTTCCTTGATTCCTCTTCCCACATGATTACATAGGGGAAATTGAACTTTCCTTCCTCTATGATCATCATGAAACTCCATCTTTCTCTTATTAGCCGAGTCAGGAAACTTACCAAATTTTACTTTATTGATCATATTATGAGATTGCTGATTCAGCATAATAATGATGTTTGGACTTCCAAATCCCATTTCATTATGAATAATATCATTCCATTGTCCATCATATCCTCCATTATCGTGAATCATCTTGTTTCCATCCATTTTCTAAAACCCAAAAAGAATAGTGTCAGAGGCAAAAATCATGCTAGGAAAAACAACATAATAAAGGTGGAGTATCCTCAATATCTAACATCTTAGGTTAAATTCTATGATCGTTACCGTAGTTCTAGGACTGTATCCTATACGTATACTTATCCTTAGGGACATCCCTAGACATACCTTATAAATATCTCTAGGGATCTCACTAAAGTTCTCGCATCCTAGTTTCCAAAGGTTGACTAAACCTTTCCTCTGATACCAACTGTAAAGACCCGAAGCTTGACGTACATTGACATTACATTACATTTGCGGAATACTTAGTACATTACAAAAACACACACACAAGGACCGTAATAGTTTAGTGTCTTTGGAAACTCGGAATACAATCTTCTAATCGTGGTGAAAGATCTTCAACATCTCCCATAAAGATCTTCCTTTTTTTTTCTTACCTAAAACCTTTCTTTATATCCTGGGGAAAAGAAAACATAAAAGGGTGAGCTCAAATTCTCAGTAAGGGTAAACAAAATAAATATCAATCACATCATATACATAAGTACATAACTTTTCGAAATCTTAACCTGTAAAAGAGATCATAATTTCATAACCTGGGATAACTCATGGCAGTGAAATGTAATCACAATAATCATAACTTAAAACATTAAACTTTGTGGCATACACACATAATCATAGAGAATCATTTCTTGTTAGTCAAGACTCATTTCCAAGACTATCTTAGTGGACAAAGTCACTTTCTGAACCGAGTCACCCTCGTTTCAGTCCCGTTTCCCTGAACCGGTATAACCTACCATTCCAGCCATGTCTATCTCATGAGATATAAAATCTTTACCCAATGCATTGGAGGGAGATATAGGTCCCACCCATCTCATAATGATACCATTCTTATGTGTGCCACAAAATCATAAATCATACATCATAGCATAACCCATGAAATAAAATGGGATTCTTAAACATCATGCCATCATAACATAATCCATAAACAATTGATATCATTTCATCATAAGAAAATTGAATCCATTTAAATCATAGATAAATTTTACTTTAAACATACACATATGAAATAATTTCATCTTAGATGTAAAATAGTTTTGACAAAACACTTGAAATGAATTCTTGAGGAAAATATCCTTTCTTCTTTAAAATCACTTTTCCTTTCTTAACATGTCGTACAATTATAAACTAAAAGAATTTGATTAAAAATAAACTTTAAAACTTGTAAAGGAATCTTCTTAGAAATAATGTTTTAAAAATCCATTCATTCTGTATAAGTTAAGAAAAACATTCTTCGTACTTTTGTCGGAAAAGTCAAAAAGTACCTTATATGGTAACCAAACGAAAGATTCCATTCATACAATGTGGTAAAAAGTAAATAAAGGGTAAAAATGACTTTAAACATCTATGGAAGAATTTTAAACATTTTATGAAATCATTTTTAGGAATCATGGTCATGGATGATAAACGTAACCCCAGTAAATACTTACGTATAAGCAATCTCGGATAAAAATGAGATTGAAAATTTATCCCTTACCTTAGGTCCGATTTGCTTCGTAAGTATCCGAACCTCCTGTATAATGATTTAAATAATGTCATTGACTTATCACAGAATCATATTCATTGTTATTATATCATATATGGTTCACTTATGACTTTATATTACCCGTTCTTTTGTAAATTCATATTAAAGTAGCGTTTTGGGTAAAATCGTCTCATTTGTCGTTCGTGTTTTAACTTATAATTATTCATATGATTACTTAGATCATTATTACTTAATTATAGAATATAAAACATGATTTATATATAATATATATTCAGAATATACATATATATAATGGATCGATAAATGGAAAGAAATACACCGTTCATGGAGACGGTAGGCCGTACGTACGCATGAACGCAGTTTTCGTTTCCTTATTGAATTGAGTGGAATTAAGTAGATGACATACATATATATACACATAAATACAGTAGCTTTATAATGTCATATATTTCATTATTATTGCTTATATATAATTTATAATCATTCTTAAATGGTTAACATGGAGAATGAATCTCATCGCGTCGTCGAGACGGTAGTCCGTACGTATGCACGAGCGATGATATCATTTCCATAATTATTGAATTGAATTGGAGTGGATGATACAATATATCAGAATCATTATGATGTTATAATAACTATGTATAGTTATTCTTTACACCATAATACCCATCCATGTAAGGTGTTGGTGGAAAAACAGATTACACCACGGCGTGGAGACGGTATTCCGTACGTACGCACGCGCGGTGATTTCTTTTTCCGTAGGATGGATAGATGGTGAATTAGGATTGTTTCATACTTATAATAACATATCAGTATATGAGTGATACTGATGTTATTACTTCATAATGAAACAACCTAAGAAGAAGAAGTGGAAGAAGAAATAAAGGTGAAAGAATTGGTAACGGAAATTACCTCTTCTTTGAAGCGCCTCTTTGAGACCTCCTCTTAGGGCACTAAAATTGGTATTTGAGGAAGACCAGAACCTCTAGGATGTTTCTAGGGAAGTGGAGAAGATATTTTTTCAGGGGTTGGCCGAGCTTGAAGGCTCAAAGTTGTGTGAGTAAGAGAGGGAGGAGGTGTCCTTTTATAAGGGAGGAGAGGGGCACCTTAGGAACATCTCAAAATATTATTTTATATTAAAGTCAAAATAGGTTTATAATGGTTCCAAAGGGTCTTATTTCGAAGGTAAAGTGGGGATGGATCTAAATCCTATAAACCAATAGGATTTAGACAAGTTTAGGTTATTATTTTAACCTTATCAATTAGATTTAACTCTAAGTTAAATAATTTAACTTTAAGCGCGACTTTTTGTTTTCTTACACTATATGGTTAATAAACTTACTATAACATGCCAAAAGAACCCCAATTTGTTTATTATTAATATATATATCCTTATCTAAGTCATTTGGCAGAACCTTAGATTTTTAGGAATAAAATAACAATTAATAATATAATATTTGATTTAAAAACTATTTTGTGTCAATTTTGACACTATTTGATATATGATTTTTTTGAAAGTCATAACAGAATTATATGTTCGAAACAAGTTGATTAAATCAATACTAATATATCATAGTAAACTATAAAATTAGTGGAATTCATAAAAAGTCTCAAATTACATTTATTTGAGCATTTATAACATCAATTATGTTAACATTTTCTTAAAAGGGTAATTACTGCATCATCGTTGTGTCATAAATAAATTAATTTATTTAAAGTCTAAAAATTATAAATAAAATATCATTATGTAGTAAATCTTTTTAGCTTTCTAATGAATATTTATAGTCGAATTTATCTTATGTATAACCCCATATTAAAAATGTTTTAGTTATTAAACTTTGATTTTAACTATTTTAACTATTCATTAAATAAAATAATATTAAATGTCATAATCTAATCCAAGTGGACCTAAATGGTCATATTATATTCATAAGGTTGTTTTTGGTCGAATTACACTTATCCAATAGAATTAGGACATGTGTTAGGGTAATAATAATATCATTTTTACCCTTAATTATTTTCATCTCATTGAACCACATTTTACTTACTGACATCAACCGTGTCTCTCAGATTTTTGAAATTCCACTCACAGAAGCGGTAAAATTAAGTTTTATGAAAAATTCAGTTTTTTTAACTACCACTTAGTGGTTTCACTATTCATCAAAAATTGAAAGTTTTCAGAAAAATACCAAAAATTAGCCCTAAGCTATATTTGATATTATGAACTCAAAAATGATTTCTATTTTACCAAATTCAAAACATATCAGTTGCATTAATTAATTTAAAAAATTAATTCCCGTCGTCAAAACAAAAGGCGTGTTTTTAAGAGATAATAACTTATCAAAAGATTGACACTTGTTTATAACTGGTTTAAATGTGAAATTACATCCAATGACCAATATTGTACTAAATTGTAAAAATATATTCTAAATATACTTTAAAACCACTAAAATTAATAATTTATCACTATTAATTATTTTGATTGAGAAAGTTGTTTTTAATTAAAATTTAGTAATTTTCACTATTCATCAAAATATGAAAGTTATCCGAAAATCACCAAAATTTCACCCTAAGCTAATTTCGATATTACGAATCCAAAAATGAATTCCATTTTGAAAAATAAAATTTACAAAATTTCAAAAAGTGGTTATTACTATTCATAACGGCTAGTTTTAATAATATTTTGATAGCATATTGTTGTTTAGTGAAACTCGTTATTGCGTACTACACACGCTATCGAGGAAGGTCGCAATTGCGTGTAATGCAAGGCAAGTCAAGGATGCGTGTTGTGCAAGCTCCTTTTGGTGTAGCGTACAACACAAGACATTAGTGAAATTAAAAAGAATATTTTTCATAAAATCTTGGGCTGTTACATTCTACCCCTCTTAAAATGAATTTCGCCCTCAAAATTCGTCGGGGTTATAAATGGTTTACTACTCGAAAGTTTCTTTAATAGAAACCCACATCGTAAAAAGGAATACCAAAACCAATCTTTAAAAACAAAAGTATGAAACATAACGGTTACCCAAATAAACTAATCACTGGGTTTCCACATAGGTAAAAATATGGATATGGAAGAAAAATCTAACCATCATGTTCTGATGGAGAGTGGTAGAGAACATGGCTATGGAAAAGCCAACAATCACAAATCCATAAATTTGTGACGATCTAAGGTACCATCTGATTAATCAGATATAAGAGCACTAGGACAACATTTTTGGTTTTCAAGATCGTTTCCCTAAAGTTGAAGAATTTGAATTAGAATAAATACTTACTTTATTTTGGTACAATCTCACTGTTGTTTGTGCCTTGAACAATTTCCACTTCATCTCTTAAAAAAATGAAGTTGAATTTGTTATTCGTGAAGTGTTAGTATGACAGGTCATTCCATTTGTCTCAAACAAAAGGTTATAAAAAGTTATTAAATATACATAAGTCATTCTTTAGTGAGATTAATCATATATGGTTCCTAAAATGGACTTATACTTCATATATCATACCTCTTAATAAAATAAAACTAGTTTCTACTAAACAGGGACTTCCTGTAGGCCAGTGGTAGGCCATAAAGGCCAGTCGCACTTTGGTTGTGGGTTCGATTCCCACGGCCTTGTCCGACGCGATGGGCTATCGCTCGTCCTGTAGGTTGTCCTTTTTCTAAAACTATATTACTATAACATCCCATCAATAATATCGAAAAACTTCTATCCTCAAATAATACTATCTTATGTCCAACATAATCCATTCCAATCTTTAGGCTTATCCATAATACTGCAGTCCACTCTCATAATATAGTGAAAACAATTACCAGAGATTTAATACCATCGTTGATCCCCATATATCATAAGATATGTCTTGTTGGTCACATTCCAATCATGTGAATACCTTATTCATGTATTCTCTTGAAAAATGAATACCAATTAAACCTTATTGAAAACATGAATGCTGTCAAAAGTTAACTCTTTCCACATACCAAAATCCAAAAATTCTATATACTCAAACCATGATATCACTTAGTCCTTATATCAATCATTAGATCATGAATACTGTCAAACATTTCACCCACTTTCCAAAAAATATCTTAATAACCTATCATTGTTACTCATACCATTCATCATAAACTTTCAAAACTTAAGGAAAGACAACAGTGTAACAATCCTTAGATGTATTTTTATTCTATAGTACAACATTACACTTGATAAACATGTAATCATTCCACTACCTTCTTAAACCATTGATCGAGCTTCAACAATTCTTTCATCTCACATATCATTTGTAGTCTCTTCATCATCATCAACAAAAATACTACCCATACGACCATACTGATTCTCTTCATGAGACATTCCCTTAGGGAATTGGTTTTCATAATGCCCGTACATTCCACATTTAAAACATTTAACCATTGTTGATGTCGTAGCAATACCATTAACCTCATCCATGGTGTTAACTGAAACTTTTCCATTGCACTTACTGGATTTGTGTCCTTCTTTTCCACACCCAAAGCATCTTCCAATTCCTTTGAAACATTATCCTTGATTCCTCTTCCCACATGATTACATAGGGGAAATTGAACTTTCTTTCCACTATGATCATCATGAAACTCCATCTTTCTCTTATTAGCCGAGTCAGGAAACTTACCAAATTTTACTTTATTGATCATATTATGAGATTGCTGATTCGGCATAATAATGATGTTTGGACTTCCAAATCCCATTTCATTATGAAGAATATCATTCCATTGTCCATCATATCCTCCATTATCGTGAATCATCTTGTTTCCAGCCATTTTCTAAAACCCAAAAAGAATAGTGTTAGAGGCAAAAATCATGCTAGGGAAAACTACATAATAAAGGTGGAGTATCCTCAATATCTAACATCTTAGGTTAAATTCTATGATCGTTACCGTAGTTCTAGGACTGTATCCTATACGTATACTTATCCTTAGGGACATCCCTAGACATACCTTATAAATATCTCTAGGGATCTCACTAAAGTTCTCGCATCCTAGTTTCCAAAGGTTGACTAAACCTTTCCTCTGATACCAACTGTAAAGACCCGAAGCTTGACGTACATTGACATTACATTACATTTGAGGAATACTTAGTACATTACAAAAACACACACACAAGGACCGTAATAGTTTAGTGTCTTTGGAAACTCGGAATATAATCTTCTAATCGTGGTGAAAGATCTTCAACATCTCCCATAAAGATCTTCCTTTTTTTTCTTACCTAAAACCTTTCTTTATATCCTGGGGAAAAGAAAACATAAAAGGGTGAGCTCAAATTCTCAGTAAGGGTAAACAAAAGAAATATCAATCACATCATATACATAAGCACATAACTTTTGGAAATCTTAACCTGTAAAAGAGATCATAATTTCATAACCTGGGATAACTCATGGCAGTGAAATGTAATCACAATAATCATAACTTAAAACATTAAACTTTGTGGCATACACACATAATCATAGAGAATCATTTCTTGTTAGTCAAGACTCATTTCCAAGACTATCTTAGTGTACAAAGTCACTTTCTGAACCGAGTCACCCTCGTTTCAGTCCTGTTTCACTGAACCGGTATAACCTACCATTCCAGCCATGTCTATCTCATGAGATATAAAATCTTTACCCAATGCATTAGAGGGAGATATAGGTCCCACCCATCTCATAATGATACCATTCTTATGTGTGCCACAAAATCATAAATCATACATCATATCATAACCCATGAAATAAAATGGGATTCTTAAACATCATGCCATCATAACATAATCCATAAACAATTGATATCATTTCATCATAAGAAAATTGAATCCATTTAAATCATAGAGAAATTTTACTTGAAACATACACATATGAAATAATTTCATCTTAGATGTAAAATAGTTTTGACAAAACACTTGAAATGAATTCTTGAGGAAAATATCATTTCTTCTTTAAAATCACTTTTCCTTTCTTAACATGTCGTACAATTATAAACTAAAAAAGTTGATTAAAAATAAACTTTAAAACTTGTAAAGGAATCTTCTTAGAAATAATGTTTTAAAAATCCATTCATTCCTTATAGGTTAAGAAAAACATTCTTCGTACTTTTGTCGGAAAAGTCAAAAAGTACCTTATATGGTAACCAAACGAGAGATTCCATTCATACAATGTGGTAAAAAGTAAATAAAGGGTAAAAATGACTTTAAACATCTATGGAAGAATGGTAAACATTTTATGAAATCATTTTTAGGAATCATGGTCATGGATGATAAACGTAACCCCAGTAAATACTTACGTATAAGCAATCTCGGATAAAAATGAGATTGAGAATTTATCCCTTACCTTAGGTCCGATTTGCTTCGTAAGTGTCCGAACCTCATGTATAATGATTTAAATAATGTCATTGACTTATTACAGAATCATATTCATTGTTATTATATCATATATGGTTCACTTATGACTTTATATTACCCGTTCTTTTGTAAATTCATATTAAAGTAGCGTTTTGGGTAAAATCGTCTCATTTGTCGTTCGTGTTTTAACTTGTAATTATTCATATGATTACTTAGATCATTATTACTTAATTATAGAATATAAAACATGATTTATATATAATATATATTCAGAATATACATATATATAATGGATCGATAAATGGAAAGAAATACACCGTTCATGGAGACGGTAGGTCGTACGTACGCATGAACGTTGTTTTCGTTTCCTTATTGAATTGAGTGGAATTAAGTAGATGAAATAAATATATATAAACATAAATACAGTAGCTTTATAATGTCATATATTTCATTATTATTGCTTATATATACTTTATAATCATTCTTAAATGGTTAACATGGAGAATGAATCTCATCGCGTCGTGGAGACGGTAGTCCGTACGTACGCACGAGCGATGATATCATTTCCATAATTATTGAATTGAATTGGAGTGGATGATACAATATATAAGAATCATTATGATGTTATAATAACTATGTATAGTTATTCTTTACACCATAATACCCATCCATGTAAGGTGTTGGTGGAAAAACAGATTACACCACGGCGTGGAGACGGTATTCCGTACGTACGCACGTGCGGTGATTTCTTTTTCCGTAGGATGGATAGATGGTGAATTGGGATTGTTTCATACTTATAATAACATATCAGTATATGAGTGATACTGATGTTATTACTTCATAATGAAACAACCTAAGAATAAGAAGTGGAAGAAGAAATAAAGGTGAAAGAATTGGTAACAGAAATTACCTCTTCTTTGAAGCGCCTCTTTGAGACCTCCTCTTAGGGCACTAAAATTGGTATTTTAGGAAGACCAGAACCTCTAGGATGTTTCTAGGTAAGTTAAGAAGAGATTTTTTCAGGGTTTGGCCGAGCTTTAAGGCTCAAAGTTGTGTGAGGAAGAGAGGGAGGAGGTGTCCTTTTATAAGGGAGGAGAGGGGCACCTTAGGAACATCTCAAAATATTATTTTATATTAAAGTAAAAATCGGTTTATAATGGTTCCAAAGGGTCTTATTTCGAAGGTAAAGTGGGGATGGATCTAAATCATATCAACCAATAGGATTTAGACAAGTTTAGGTTATTATTTTAACCTTATCAATTAGATTTAACTCTAAGTTAAATAATTTAACTTTTACCGTGACTTTTTGTTTTCTTACACTATATGGTTAATACACTTACTATAACATGCCAAAAGAACCCCAATTTGTTTATTATTAATATATATATCCTTATATAAGTCATTTTGAAGAACCTTAGATTTTTATGAATAAAATAACAATTAATAATATAATATTTGATTTAAAAACTATTTTGTGTCAATTTTGACACTATTTGATATATGATTTTTGTGAAAGTCATAACAGAATTATATGTTCGAACCAAGTTGATTAAATCAACACTAATATATCATAGTAACCTATAAAATTAGTGTAATTCATAAAAAGTCTCAAATTACATTTATTTGAGCATTTATAACATCAATTATGTTAACATTTCCTTAAAAGGGTAATTACTGCATCATCGTTGTGTCATAAATAAATTAATTTATTTAAAGTCTAAAAATTATAAATAAAATATCATTATGTAGGAAATATTTTTAGCTTTCTAATGAATATTTATAGTAGAATTTATCTTATGTATAACCCCATATTAAAAATGTTTTAGTTATTAAACTTTGATTTTAACTATTTTAACTATTCATTAAATAAAATAATAGTAAATGACATAATCTATTCCAAGTGGACCTAAATGGTCATATTATATTCATAAGGTTGTTTTTGGTCGAATTACACTTATACAATATAATTAGGACATGTGTTAGGGTAATAATAATATCATTTTTACCCTTAATTACCCTATTTACTTTTAACCGTGGTAAATAAAAGTAAAAAGTTATTATTCACCAAAAATTATTTTCATCTCATTGAACCACATTTTACTTACTGACATAAACCGTGTCTCTCAGATTTCTGAAATTCCACTCACAGAAGTGGTAAAATTAAGTTTTATGAAAAATTCAGTTTTTTTAACTACCACTTAGTGGTTTCACTATTCATCAAAAATTGAAAGTTTTCAGAGAAGTACCAAAAATTAGGCCTAAGATATATTTGATATTATGAAATCAAAAATGATTTCTATTTTACCAAATTCAAAATATATTAGTTTCATTAATTAATTTAAAAAATTAATTCTCGTCGTCAAAACAAAAGGCGTGTTTTTAAGAGATAATAACTTATCAAAAGATTGACACTTGTTTATAACTGGTTTAAATGTGAAATTACATCCAATGACCAAAATTGTATTAAATTGTAAAAATATATTCTAAATATACTTTAAAACCACTAAAATTAATAATTTATCACTATTAATTATTTTGATTGAGAAAGTTTTTTTTAATTAAAATTTAGTAATTTTCACTATTCATCAAAATATGAAAGTTATCCGAAAATCACCAAAATTTCACCCTAAGCTAATTTCGATATTACGAATCCAAAAATGAATTCCATTTTGAAAAATAAAATTTACAAAATTTCAAAAAGTGGTTATTACTATTCATAACGGCTAGTTTTAATAATATTTTAATAGCATATTGTTGTTTAGTGAAACTCGTTATTGCGTACTACACACGCTATCGAGGAAGGTCGCGATTGCGTGTAATGCAAGGCAAGTAAAGGATGCATGTTGTGAAAGATCCTTTTGGTGTAGCGTACAACACAAGACATTAGTGAAATTAAAAAGAATATTTTTCATAAAATCTTGGGCTGTTACATTTCATATAGTGTAAGGGTTTTCCATCAAACCTTTTTGGTGTTGCGGGTCACACTTTATATTGTATTTGAGTGCGTGCGATGTTGGAGTGTGTTTTGGATTTATAAATGGTTACTTTTTTGTGTGTAAAACCATGCGACACTCTTTTTCTATTGTTTTATAAACTTTTTAAGTGGTTTATTAGATTATGTCAGTAGTGTGAAACGTGTTTGGAATACGTTTTAGCGGTGTGTTATTTAAAATGGATTTTGTGTGTGCAACTAGTTGTTTTGGCGTGTGTAGTGTATTATTTGGTTTGAGTGTATGATTATGACATGTGGCATGAACTTTGAATTTCTTGAGCACAAACGGGAAGCCTGGGTACTAGGTGGGCGGACTAGACTAGCGTGCTAGTGATACAGGAGTGGCCTCGGCCCAGTTTCACTTAGCGGGATTGACGCTTACAACACTAACTAAACATTGGATGATGACTAGAGACCACTATGGTAGGAGGTGTTTCCCTACCAGTGGATCGTGCACGGGAATGTGTGATATGGTTCACCGAGATGTGAGGTTCTAGGGTCCCACTTCTCGCTAGTATCTTTAGGGTCTCCCATGTATTGTGATGTTCCACTACTTTCTGCTCACTGTCAGTACACGGTGTGATGTTGGGGTTACCAATAAAAGTGTGTGTGTGTGTGTATGTGTGTGCGTGCATCTGTGTGTGTGCGTGCATGTGTGGGTGTGAGTGCGTGTGTGTAAGTTAATTTAAGTTGTTTTCCTTTTAGAGAAGATTCCCCTTAAAAACCATTTTCATTAAAATTCTTTAAAAAATTATTTATTTTTATTCTGTTAAATTGTAAATGTATTTGTCTTTTAATAATTATGCGTGGAGCCTTTTCTCAGTGGCATCCTACCGGGATTTTAGATCACACCCTACATACACCCTTGGGTGTATGTAGATTTTGTTTCTTCTGCTTTCCAAGTTGTGACATCGTGCTCAGCGATGGTGGTTCTGGTCGTTGGTGGTCTTCTCGTGCAGGTTGGTGTTGTGGTGTGCAGATGATGCGTCTCTCTGGTTGCTTGGAGGTTTGAGTTTGAGTTTCTTTTTTTGTCGCTTATCTTGGTTGTGGGTTCAGATTGTAAACCTCTGATTTTTTTTGTTTTCTGTTTAAGGCCATGTTTGGTTATCTACTTTCAGTTTCTGTTTCTTTATCTTAGTAGTTGTTTTGTGTCTACTATTTCGGGTGAAATCATTCCCACTTGTTACTTATGATACCCGGGCACTTGTGCCAGCCCGTGGGGATCGGGAACACCCTTCGGACCATGTCGCAGACTGGGTCGGGCGCCAGGTCGGATGGCTACCCAGCCTGGTTCATGACATCTCACCCCTTGTACATGAAACTTGGTGTACGTTCAGACCTTATATTCACTTTCATATGGATCATAGGTTTCACAATGTATTAGGTAGAGTCATAGTGTTTCTTGATTGAGTGGGAGCACTCGTGTGGAGTCTCAGGATCGGGCTGGTGCTACTTGAGAATTGTGGAGACTAGGTACATAGTTCGCCTCAGAGTTAGAAGTAGATCCTAGTGTATTTATTTTAAGTTTATTTATTTTTTATATATGGTCAGGATAGTGGGAGACCGTTTATTGTTTTTTTCACATGCTTTGATTCTCTATGACCGTATACCAAATTTCATTTACTATAGTATGTAGTTGTTTCAATTTATTTATTATGTGTACTTTGATGTTTATCCTTACAGATGTTGTGGTTATTTATATATTTATTTTACTATGAATAGAGGGTATAGTCTCCCCATTCTATCTGTTATACCCTTATCACTAGTCGGTAGCCTCTGGTTTACATGGAGTCACACTTGAGGCCCTGTGGTGGTTTGAATCGGGTGGCGCGTTAAGTAAACCCTGGCTGATTCCCTATAATTACCACCTTTCATAAACCACAACCAAGCACCCATGGAAGGTCTTTCTAACACATTTTATTTCATTTTGGAAAAAATAACCATCGTTCAACAATAATAAATAAACCAATTTAATATAATTTAATTGTAAACTCTCGAATAAACCAACCCAATGACATACCTTAATTGCAACGTTTCCCAACGGAGTTCAAGCCACTCCTCATGCACTCTTGGTTCTACGATGAGAAAAAGTCCTAAATAAATTCCATATTTAGATGGTCAATTAAATATGAATTGACCAAAAACCATAAAAATAATAATCATGGGACATACCTTCCTTGAAAATCCTATCAACAGTATATGTTCATCATCAAGGAACATCCTCTTTCTATATGATCTAAAGTCTCATCATTCTTGGAAAATTCCATCAAGATCCGGTATAATTTACATCCAGTTTCCCTAATAAAAAATAATCCATGATCAATATGGATTTTAATAGAAAAGGAACATTGATATATTTTAAGGGTTAAGACTTACCAAGAGGGATCTATCACTACAAACATATATTTTATTGGTGAAGGAATGAGATCAAAGGATCTCTCAAAGGATAAAATATTCCATTCCCATCCCAATTCTTATAAGGAATTTTGAGGAATTAAATATGAGAGTTCCAAAAACATCCCAATAATTTAAAATACCCAAAATACTGCGTTAGAGTAGTTTACAGCATGAAACATGGTTTCATGTTGAGAGAATCCAAGACTAAACTCATCTAGATCTTGGATACAATTATTCACAACCTAAAACACCTAAGTCCACCCCATAAACCTTTTTCACATCATAAATACCCTATTCATGATGTTAATGGGTTTTTTGAAGGTTTTGGAGGTTTTGGTCCCTTGGACACTCCTCTAGTGGCCTCTCGAACCTCTAGGTTATCACCCAATCCTTGAGCCCCATCCCAAAACACCATTATGAGATGTTAAAACTCTTAGAACCTAGTATTAATTATTGGTTCTCAAAAAAAATTGTCCAGTAAATCTAAAAGTTCAAATTTACATGGAAATTTCCAACCCATTATGATGTGGGATATTAAAATCTACTCACCATAGTGATTATCATGCTTGATAAGTTATGGTATCACATGAACATGCCTTCTGACCTACCTCAACCATCAACCACATAGAGTTTTTCACATTCCATCCCTGAATTCCAACTCACCACCTAAAGGCCATACTCATTCCAGAATGACCGTGACACCCTTCTAGTATGAATCCAAGCATGAATACCAGAATTCGAACCAAAGGTTTACTATTATCGAAACATCACGGCTACAATTACCACATCTGTTGAACTCGATACCACATACTATCCTCAAATGATTCCTCATGGAACATAAAAATGATCCCCACCATAGGAATCACTACTAAAAAATATTCTATCAGTACAAAAATATTCCCAATGTGGTTCTGTTTTATCACCCTTGATCAACACAAGACATGGGTTAACTGTTTATACATAAACCCTGTTCCTGATTCCATATCAAGAAACAATTCACTACTGACTAAACATAACCCAACCACATAAACTTTATAGAAAGGTCTCAGATGATTCCAACCACTTCATTCATACTTGATACAAGGATTTCAATGTGGTTACAACCCCTCATAGTCAGTTTTACACAAAAATACAAGTAGATACTTCCCAACCATCTACCTACAAAGGTCCTCGATCTAAGTAACCGATGCTCCATGAATCCACTTATCATGATTACTTAATCCTCAGAGGAATTGTTAAATTGGTCAAACATCCTTACCAAAATCCACACCAACTTCAATGGAGTTTCCCTAATTTTTTAACCAACCACTTTCTCCAATGATAAGGATCTAAACCATTCATTAATGCACCAATGACTCGACTCCATCTCAACTCGTACCAATTTTCTCCCTAGTCAAAATCCCACATTTGGTCTTCATCTAGCACTATATCTAATTCAAAAATTAGACATTCAATGTGTAACTAAATAATCTTGGTTCCACTACAAATCACCCTTCTAGAGTCACCACAATCATTCAATGGTCAATATTACACAATACCATGACTATTCCCACAACATAGGTCATTTTACAAACAATTGGGTTGATTCTCCCCACCATAGGAGTATTCTTAGTTGCCTCACAATGGTTATATTAGACCACGTAGCCCATGAATAGTTCATCACCGAATGTAATGACTAAACATGAATGTCTATTCAAACTGATTACTAAGAAAACCACCAAGCACTACACAAACCTAGATTGCTTTGAACATTATCTAAAACATTAAATGATCCATTCTCAACGTGTGCAACATTCTCCAGAATATTAGGAATAGGTTATGACCCATAACCCAGAAGAGTCTCATCCACTTATGAAAGATTCTATATAAAACCATGACATGTACACTAACAAAAAACTTTATTTGACCACACAATGGCCCCCTAATCTTTTATTGATGCTATCCTCATATATAGAGACTAATCCGTAAGGTCTTAGTTGCTAGCTATAAGGTGATCCCAAACTGAAAGAATCGATGACCTACCATCAATCCTTCGGGTTAATCTACTAAACTAGGAACATAATCAATGGTTAACACACCACCCTAATTTTATTGGTTCAAATGACCCCATGCATAACCACCACATGAATGATCACACATTAAGTATCTCCTAATAAGGAAATAAAATGTCACTCATTACTCTAAAAAGAGTGATTCTTTTTGGAGTCACATACCTTCATCCTGAACTTACTCTCCTTTTAGCTACACATGATTTAAAAGGTTAAAAATATAGTAAAACAAGAACTCCTAGTACCCCCTTTAGAAAAGTCAACTCCTTGCTATCAAGTTTCACCATGCACCACCTGTCTCATGGGTATCATCTCATGTTACTGAGCAACCACCCGTGATCAACCCTCTTAGGTATGACCACCTAGGATCTTCATTCATCACCTAAAGAGAGTTTAATTCTAAAATAACAATCCAGGAAACACTTGATCCCACCTTGATGCAATAATCATCCAAATGATAATGAACTCGACCTTGTATCATGAGTACTATCACTCTAGGTGCCCTATACTCTTCAGTTACATGGAAACTTGAAAGACCTTCTTCCAGGCCTTAAAAAATTTACTCACATACTATGAGATTTTTATTCAATAAAAATTTCTCCTTGACATTAACTTTGACCATCCCTTCACAGGGAATATTCTTAATCATGTTACTTCTATATAGCACAATACATTGACTTTCTAATAATCGAAGTCGCATTTCAGGCCACAAGGTCTTCCACAAGACCCGTACAAGGTTTCATTAAGGGACACTATAATAACCTAGGTAATGTTAAGATAAATAATTTTCATGTATTATTAATATCAATTAATTATATTTTATATATTTATAAAAATATTAATCAATTTTCCAATCAAAAGGATAAATCTTTATTTCTAACCAAATTGGCTTTTCATACATTTTATGGTTTTATTTAAAAATAAATTTATAGATTATAGAATTTTAATTTGAAAAAATTAACTTCATTTTTTATTTCATCATTTAAAAATTATTTTAGGTTGTTTTTTTTGATAATTTTCTAAAAAGGTTGAATTTTCAATAAACAGTGAAAAATACTACTTTTTATTGAAAACCGTTTTTTGTTTCACAAATTTATGAAGTTATATATATTTTTTAAAATGGTTTAAAAGTAAACTTAGTTCAACTATATTATTAATAACTTGATTATTGTATTTTTAATGAATTTTAAATTGAAATTATTATATTAAATTTATTATAATTAAAAGGTATTTTTCTGAAAAACCATTTTTCATTGTGTTTTGCTGGATTGATTTTAAATAAAATTATTCCCCTTAAATGAATTAAATTTTAAAAAATGGATTAAATACTTGAAATCATAATAATTAATACTAGGTAATAAGGTTAAATTTTTTTCATAATTAATAGTAAAAATAGTAAAAATATGTTACTTTGGTTGAGTTTAAAACAGGTTTATCAGGGGTTTAAACTTAAGCAGTAAGAGTAAAAATGAACTATTTTTTATGAAATATATTTTATGGATATATTTAAGACTTATTTTATCTTAAATTTGTAAAATTATCTATTTTGGATCCATTTTTATTGAGTAAGACATTAATATATATTAATATTTTTTAAAATTCCAAGCGTGTTCTCTCCCACCCTTATAAAAGGACACTCCCTATCCCATTTTATAAACATTTAAAAAGCCTTTTGGTTTGAACAATACCTACCCAAATACCTTTATAAAATAAATAACCACATTCTCTAGGCCATTTATTGATCATAAAACCAACCTATAAATTTTTTTAGGTATAAACCTAAAGAGGTTGTCCGATGAAGAGGTATAAATCTTAACTGAGCATTTCTATTTTATTTATTCTTCTACCGCCTTAAAATATTCTTAAAAATGGTGAGATAATAACATAAGTATATTAAATATACTGAGATTTTAATATGTTAATTTTATAACCTATATCCATCTCCTCTTCCATTAAATGGGAAACAAAACCATCATTCGTGTCTAAGGCGGACTACAGCCTCACGAATTGATGTAATTCGTTTTCCATCTCTACATCCCATGATTGGTTATAATGATGGAAATAATATATACAAATATATATATATATATTATATTTATTCCATATTTATCATTATTTAAAAATAATATATCATTTATTTTCTTACCATTCTCTCTATTGAAAAAATGACAACATTGTTCGTGCGTACATGTGGATTACCACCTCCATGAGGAGATGTGATTCATTTTTCATCACCACATCACATGGATAACATATATAAGTTTATTTAAAGATATAATATGGTGATAAAATCATAATTATGTAAATATATAATGATACTTACCTTCATTCTCTTACTCTCTTTGAAAAATGATAACGTTTCTCATGCGTACGTACAACCTACCATATACATGATTGAAATGAAATTCATTTTTCAAAATCATATTTCATGGTTGGTTTTAAAAGTATAATTAATGTATAAAAATTATAATTATTTCATAATTATTATTTTGGATATGACATAATAATGACCTCTTTTACCATACTCAAATTAAGAAAGTTATTTTGGACATATGAGTTGAATATCATCAAAAAATCCGACGTGAACTTAATAAATTATGTAATTATATATATCATGGTAATAAATAAAATAAAAGGAATAATAAACTAGAAAAAGTATATTAACAAAATAAATAATTAACATAATTTTATTATTCAGTAAGATAAAAATGTACATGATGATTCAAACTCGAGGTAAGGATCATTTTATATTAAAAACCACATTTTAAATGTTTTAAAGATTTATTTTCTAAATATTTTTCTTCCATGTAAAAATTATTAAAATTAATTTATAGATCTATTTATATATACATAAATTTATTATAAATGAATTTTTTTTATCACATTTGACTTTATTTCAAAGGATTTCATAATTTTTCTTTTTAAGTATTTTATACAGAATGTTTTGAAAAAAAGGCAAAAGGAATGTTATAATTTTACGTATATCATGTTAATGGTTTTTCACACCATTATAACTATTATTTTATGTTTTTATTTATTAAAAATATTTCATTATTATTCAAATAAAAACCTTCCTTCCTTTTTTGAGTATTTTCAAAAAGGGTTATAAATAGAATGGATATTTCGATATACGAAAATGTTTTTCTCATGGGTGTAAAGAATATATTTATAAGTATAAAATATTTCATGTTTTATTATTATGTAATTTTAAATACATATTTAATTATAAAATAATTAATTTTCATATTTATTAATATTAATTAGATAGTTATATTCATTATAAAAATATTAAGTTATTTTTAAATCAAAAAGGAAATAGTTTTAACTCATCTCTTTTCTTATAAAGTTTTTACTAAAAGTTTAATTTATAAATTTTAGAAATTTAATTTTAAAATATTAATATAATTTTTAAAATCATAATATAAAAATTTACTTATGGTGAAGTTTTGTGATTTTTCAAAAAAATATTGATTTTTCAGTAAATAGTAAAAAATAATTTTTTTATAAAAAAAGTCATTGTTTTCAATAATTTAAGTGTTTGAAAAGTAAAAATATATTTTTAATAAGATTTAAAGCCACATAAATATTATTTAGTTATATTTAATCCACTTAATTACTTTTAAATCAACTTTATATTGGTTTTTAGAATAAGTTTGTTTTTGGGTTTAAAAACGTGATTTCTCTAAAAACTGTTTTAAAATGTATAATGTTTATACATTTTAATTAATTAATATAATACCTAATGAGAAATATTTTAAATTAAAATTTTATATTATATATAAATAAATATTAATTTATTCATTTAATTATTATTATTATTATTCATAGAGTTAACTAAAAATCAACTTTTTCTTGAAAAATACACTTCCAGAAAACCCGCATTTTCTTTGCGTCAGCACGTTGTGTTTTAAATTTATTTTCAACAAATATGTGTATTTAATTTATTAAAATTGATTAAATATTTTTAATAATCATAATTTATATTATCTATTAAGGTAAAATTCAATTTTTAACAAAATGAATAGTGAAAATAGTAAAAATTAACTATCGCGATTAAGGTAAAAATGGATTTACCAGGGGTTAAACTAAAACGATAAGGGTTAAAATGACTTGTAAACTTGTATAAAATATATTTTATAGACATATTTAGAACTTAAAATTCCAAAGTATTTATAATAATACATTTTAGACTCTTTTTTTATGTAAAAAGTGTGGGTACATCTTTTTCTTTTCAAAAAGTACAAGTGTGCCACTCACATCACTTATAAAAGGTGACCCCATATACTCTCCTCTTAATACCATATAATACATTTGTTTCTTCAAATAACTACCAAAAAAACTTCCCTAATTCTATCCTCTAATACTATAAGATATATTTTGGTCATAAATCCAACCTAAGAATCATTTTAGTGCAAAACCAAAAGAAATTACCCGAAGAATAGGTAATGTTCTTCTATGAGGTTTTTTATTTTATTTCTTCCACCACCCCATTAAATTCTTCTTAAATCATTATTATATAATAAAATACATATATTACATATAATTATATGTAATTATGTTAATTTCATAACCTAAATCCTTATCATATTCCATCAAATGGGTTACAAAATCATCATTCTTGTGTACGACGAATCACCAATTCGCGAACTAATGTCATTTATTTTTCCATTACCACCTCTCATGGTTGGGTATGATGATGGATATAAAGTATATATATTATATTTATGAAATAATTATACCTATTTAGTTATTATATCATATATAACTTTTTTACTTTCCATTCCTTATGGGATATGATAACGTCACGTGTGTGTATGGCGGACTACCGCCTCACGAAGCGATATGATTCGCTTTTCACTAATGCTTTACATGGAAGGTAAATAGGGTAAATATAATGAATATATGTCATATAAATGAAATAAATATGATATTAATGGAATATTTATAATTCTATAACTATATTATATTATTTTATTTCTTATAATTTCCCTCATTGAAAAATGATAATGTCATTTGTGAATGTGTGGACTAACGCCTTCAAAAAGCAATGTGAATCTATTTTAATCCCCACACCACATGGATGATATATATAAGTTTATATGTTAAATTTTATATTATTATCATTTTGTAAATTTAAAATATTATGTACCTCCTTTCCATAATGATAAATGAAAAATAGAAACGTCACTCATGCATAGATACGAATTACCGTCTCCATGATTGTAGCATGCTTAATTTATCAAAAAAATAATAATTCATGATTAGTATTAAAATTATAATTTATTTATAAATATGAAAATTATTTCATGATAATGATTCTGGATATGTTTAAATAATGGCCTCTTTAGCGATAGTCAACCTACCAAAGTCATTTTTGACATACAAGACAAATATCATCGAAACATCCAATATAAAATTAATTGATTAAGTAATAATTTATTACATGGTAATAAGTGAAATAAAAGAGGTAATAAACTTTAAATTTTTTCTTAAAAAAATAAATAATTAACATAAGTTTATTATTTAGGAAGATAAAGAACATATATGATCATTCAGACTCAAGGTATTGTACTTCATCTCAATTAACTTTCGTTGAGGCTTATTTTGATGTTATGAACCTATATTATTTTATGAGGTTTATATATATTCAATTTGAATTTTTATATAATTAATTTATATATTCTCATGGTATTTAATGTTTTTTAATATTAATCTTTCATGGGGCTTGTGATTAAAATATTTCCAAGGTGATAAGGAACTTTTCTTTAAAAAAATAATATTTTAATGTTTTCCTTCTGAATCTTCCTTTTCCATGACCATGTTTTTAAAATAATTTTATGAATGTTTTTATATGGACATAAAATATTTATGAAGAAAATTGTATGACTATTTTTACTTTATTTTCAAAGGTTTTAAAATGGAATATTATTACATGTTTTATGTAGAACATTTTGACAAATGACAAAATAAATGTTTTATTTTTAACATACATGATGAAAACAACTTTTTTCACCTCCGTGACCATTATTTTATTTATAAATTACTTTAAAATATTTTAGGTTTTCTTCAATGAAAATTACTCTTTCCCTTTTTGGGTATTTTGGTATTGAAAATGGGTTTTAAAATAAAATTGGTATTTTGATATCTCAAAGTGATTTACATATAAGTTTAAAAGAGCTATTCAAATATTTTATAATGAAAAATTAAAAGCATAAAATGTTTGATTCATGTTATAGTTCTTAGACATTATATACAATGGGTTCACCTTGATATTAATAGGTGATCCCATTATAGATTATAATATGGGTGTAACCAAATAGTGCTCCAAAGCATTGGGTAATGATTATGTTCTCTAGATAATTATATTGGGAGTTGTCCATATGGTTATTACAATTTGTAAGGGTTTTTAAGGGTTATATAAGGGTTCTATGAGATGATGTTCCAAGGTACCTACATGAATTTTTTATTCTTTGTAATGGGGTTTCATGGAAATAATTTGTTTTCAAAAGGTAATATAAATGTTCATTTTAAAGTAATGATAATTCCCTCTCTGGGTAAAAGGTATGTTTTTAAGAAAACAGTTTTCATGGGTTTTCATGTTTTTCACCATACTAATGGTTTTCTTCTTTTTTTATGTCCATTACTGGGTATTTTGTACTTATCCCATGTTTTAAAAATGTTTTTCATAGGATTTAAAGATAATTAATGGAAAGTAAGGGGTCAAGTTGAAAGTTATAAAGATTTTTTATGAAAATAAATCATGTTTCAAAAAGTTTTATATGGGGGGGAAATGGATACTATACAAAATTTTCCACTTTTAATTATATAGTTTTATTATTTATGAGTTATAAACAAATTATATAAAACTCTAAACCTAAAAATATCCTCAAATACACTAGAAATAATTCTTGAAATAAAAATCAAGACTATGTAATGTTTAAGTACAAGTCCTTATAGTTTGTATCATATGACAGTTTAGATAACCTTAGAGGTTTAGATAATATTAATAGAATTACCTTAAAGTTTTTTACCTTATGGATAAGTTGAAATTATATATAATTTTAATATTACTATGTTGCTTCATCTAAACTATGTCGGTTCAAAATCATTTTTGATAGAGGAAATATGAAATCTGTAGTGGGAAGGCACTAAGAGGAAAATATTCTTCCAAATAAGATTCATGATATGGTTGGAATTGGAATAGAATAGTTTTTTGTAATTATGGATCAGTTGAAACAAGATATAAATGGTGTTGGTGTCCATGATATAGAAGAACCCCATCTAATAATAAGAAATATGTCTATTTTGGAAGATTTCATGTAGAAACATCCCCCATAATTTAGTGGATCATCTAACCTTGTGGTAGCTGAAGAATGGAAAATTATATGGATAAGGTATTTGAAGTCATGGGATGTTTGTAATGTCAAAAGTTAACTCTTACCATTTATCATTTTGAAGGTGAAGCAGATCGATGGTGGTCTTTAGTTTATAATATCACAGAGAAAGATGATCTTGATTCTAAGGAATAGGAAACATTTAAGGATATTTTACTTGATAAATATTTCAATAAGGTTGTTTGAAATCAAATGGAAAAAAAAATCCTGGAATTAAGGAAAAAAGTTAAAGATTCTGTGGCCACAATAAAGGCAATTTTACAAGACTGAATAGGTACATACCAAATTTTGTTTAGGACATTGATAGTAAATTTAATATATTTTACTTAGGATTTAACTAACTCTATGAAGATCTTTGTCTGAACGATAATTTAAAATCTATGAGAAAGTTTTTCATTGTGACAAAAAAGTTGAGATGAAGTTTTCTAACACTTATATGCCTCATGATGATGAAGTTAAGAAGTATTAATGATGGTAAGATATGGGGAAACATAAAACAAAGAAATATGTAGTTAAGAAAATAAATTTTCTATATTGTGGTAAGTGTGGTAAAAATAACCCTTGAGAATCTCTTATGAAATCAAGGATGTGTTATCGATGTGAAAAGTTTTTCCATATAGCCCATGATCACAAGGAAAATAATCCTAAAGAATAATATAATGGGGTAACCAATATCTAACCAATAGTGAGGTGTTTTAATTCTAATGAGTTAGGTCATTATGCTAAAATGTTCCCAAAGCTTTTAACTCAGGTTGAAAATCATAAATATCGAAGGAAGATGAGTGTGGAAAACAGTTTTCTAGTTCTACGGTTGATGTTAGGTCATCAAATGAAGTGGTGGAAGGTATGTTACTTATGTATTCAAATTATACCAATACCCTATTTGACTCTAGATATTATTATTCTTTCATTTCTGAGAAATTTTATAGTAAATTGGGAATATCTCCACATGAAAGTAAGATAATTTTTTTGGTGAAAAATCCAAGTAGAAGTATTAAAGAAACCAAGATTTATAGGAATATTACTATTATTATCAATGGGATGGTCTTCCCTAAAAATCTTGTTAAACGATCAATAATAGAGTTTTATATAATTTTGGGTATGGAATAGATTTCAATTTATCATTCTAAGATAGATTTCAGAGCTAATAAATAATTATTCAGTGATTTCATGCCTTTGATAACAAACCAAGAAGATGAAAAATTGATTAGATATGACAATTAATGTTACCTAGCTCATATTTTTGAAAATAAATAAACTGTTCAAATTAGTGATGTGCTAGTAGTGAATGAATACATGGATGTTTTCTCAGTTGATTTTCCCAGTGTTATTCCTGGTTGGGAGGTTCATTTTACTATTGAATTAGTGCCAAATGGTTAGCCTATTTATAAACTGCCTTATCAAGTGGAACTTTTTTAATTGAAAAATGAAATATAATAATTTTTAGATATTTTTTTATTCATACTATCACTTCACCATGGGGTCCTCCAGTTTTGTTTTTTAAAAATAAAGATAGTTCAATTAGATATTTCATTGACTATAGAGCTTTTAATACCATCACTATTAAGAATAAGTACCCTTTTCCTCATATCAATTATTTGTTTAGTAATATATAGGGAGGATAGTTTTTTAAAAGGTTGACCTGAGGTCTAGGTACCATCATTTGAAAGTGAAGGAGGATAAAATTATGAATATTTTAATTTAGATTGGATATGGGAACTATGAGTTTGTAGTTATGAATTTTGGGATGTATAATGAACCTACTGTATTTATAAACCTTATTAATAGAATTTTTCATGAGTTATTAGACAAGTTTTTGGTTGTGTTTATTAATTAAATTTTGGTATATTCTAAAATTCAGGAGAAACATGAAAGACACCTAATAATTGTTTTGAAAACCTTAAAATAAAATAAACTATATGTGAAATTTAGTATGTGTGAATTTTGGTTGAAAAATTTTATTTCCTTGGACATATTGTTTCTAAATATGGAATAAATGTTGACCCTATAGAAACAAAGTTGTTGAGGAAATGCCAAGACCCAAAAACATCACGTAGATTTATAGTTTTCTTATTTTAGTGGGTTATTACTAGTGATTTTTTGAAAAAATTTCATGGTTTTATATCCATTGATTATGTTAACTTGAAAAGGATTTAAATTCATCTGGAAAATTTAATGGGATGATTTTTTTCAGGAACTAAACAAAAATATTGGTGAATTCTCCAGGCATGGCCCTACCTTCCAGAATTGGAGAATCTTTTATCAATAGTAACACTTTTTGTAAATGACTTGGTTATTTCCTAATGAAGAATGATTAGGTAATTTCTTATGATTTATTTTATTTGAAACCTCATGAGTTAAATTACACTACACAAGATCTGGAATTAGATTCTGTGGTTTTTTCTTTAAAAATTTAGAGGAATCATCGGTATAGAGTAAAGTGTGAAATATATTCTGATCACAAAAATTTTACGTATATATTCAATTAGAAATAATTAAACATGAGACATAGAATATGGCTTGAACTAATAAAGGATTATGATTGCATGACTCATTATCATCTTGGAAAATCTAACAAAGTGGCTGATGCTTTGAGTAAAA
This sequence comes from Viscum album, assembly GCA_963277665.1. Lineage (NCBI taxonomy): Eukaryota > Viridiplantae > Streptophyta > Magnoliopsida > Santalales > Viscaceae > Viscum > Viscum album. Next base: position 1,440,231,672 of record OY728151.1, on the reverse strand, counting down.
AAACGCTACATTAAACATGTTATTTTTGGAATGTGACCCTTTGGTTAATGGTTTGATAAATTTTATCCTAGAAGTTGTGAATGTAGAGAAATACTCTATTTTGTTTTAGGATTTTGTATAGATGAATTTTTCAGAAATAATTAAGCAAGTTCAAAAGGAGAATTAAGATTTACAAGAAAAGATATAATCCATTAAGAAGGGTAATTTTCTAGATTTTAATTTTGATTACGATGGTGTTTTTTGATTCAAAAAATGATCATGCATGCCTTTTTCTTCCTCATTGAAGAAAGAGTGTTGAGTAAAGCTTATAGTTCTCTATTTTCTATTCATCCAGGAAACACTAAGATGTATAGAGATCATTAGGAGTATTACTGGTGGGATAGAATGAAAAGAGATATTTTTGACTTCACAATGAAGTGTTTGACTTGTAAATAGGTTAAAGAAGAACTAAAATTACTGATGGGAATGCTCCAACCTTTTCTAGTGCTAGAGTGGAAATGGGAAAATATATCAATGATTTTTTTAGTAGTATTTGAAAATACTTATTGAGGTAATAATTTGATTTAGGTTATTGTTGATTAATTAATAAAATCTACACATTTCCTTCCCATTTGATATATAATTTCTTTAGATTAGTTTTCTTAGTTTCATCTAAAATAGATAGTTTGGTTACATGGATTTCCTCTCTTTATTGTATCATACCATGATCCCTTGTTCATATATGATTTTTGTAAATCAATTTAGAGGTCATTGGGTATTGAGTTAAATTTTAGTAAAGCTTTTCATCCTCAATCTAATGGAAATTACAAGTGAAAAATTCATACCATGGAATATATGCTTTGTTCTTTTTCAAAATATTACTAGTGAATTTGGGATCAAAACCTTTATTTGGTTGAGTTTTCTGATAACAATATTTTTTATTCTAGTATATAGATGGAACTATTTGGTGGATTATATGGAAAGCATTGTCGGCCACCAATTTTGTTTGATGATGTATGAGAATGAAAGTTGATGGGACCAGAGTTTTTAGAGTAAATGTATAAGAAGGTTCAATTTATTCAGAAACATATGAGGATGGCCAAAATAAGGAAGAAACGTTATGTGAATAATTGGAAGAAATACCATTCTTTCAAAGTAGGTGATAATGTATTTCTAAAAGAATCTATATGGAAAAGTGTTATGTGTTTTGGTAAAAAAGGAAACATAAGTCCATGATTCATTATATAATATTAAATCCTTGATAATTTTGGATTAGTTTCCTATCTAGTGGATTTTCCTTTGAGTTTATCTCATGTACAGAATGTATTTCATGTTTCGATGTTAAGAAAACATGTGAGAATTCATCTCATGTTTTGAGACTTAAAGTAGTTCAGTTGACTGATAATATTTCTGATGAGGAATAAATAGTTTAGATTATTGACTATAGAGATCAGGTGTTGTGGAATAAGGCGATTCACCAAGTTAGGGTTTTATGCAAAAACTATATGGTTGAAGAGGCAATATGGGAATTTGAAAATGCAATGAGGGAAAGATATCCTCACTTGTTTAGTAAGTGAATAAAATCACAAGGATAAAATTTATAAAATGGGGGAAGAATGTAACAACCTATTTAATGATATAATAAATCATTTTTTATATTTTTTAATTTTAATTAAATAGTTATATTCATTATAAAAATATTAAGTAATTTTTAAATCAAAAAGGGAATAGTTTTAACTAAACTATTTTTTATAAGGTTTTATTTAAAAGTTTAATTTATAAATTTCAAAATATGAATTTTAAAATATTACTATAATTTTTTAAATCATAATATCAAAATTTACTTAAGGTGAAATTTTTGGATTTTTCAGAAAATATTGATTTTTCAATGAAAACTAAAAAATGTCATTTTTTATAAAAAATGTCATTTTTTATAAAAAATGACATTTCTTTTCAATAATTTAACTATTTTAAAAGCCCCAAAATATTTTTAATAATATTTAAAGTATAATATGTGTTATTTAATTATATTAAATCCACCTAATTACTTTTGAATAAACTTTATATTGGTTTTTAATGTAAGTTTTTTTTGGGGTTCAAAAAACCATATTTTTCTAAAAAATGTTTTAAAAGGCATAATGTTTTTACATTTTAATTAATTAAGATAATCCCTAATGATAAATGTTTTAAATAAAAAATTTAGATCATATATCAATAAATACTAATTTATATTGATATAATAATTATTATTAGTCATCGATTTAATATAAAATAATCATTTTCTTGAAAAATGCACTTCTTGAAAACCCGCATTTTCATCGTGTCTGTGAGTTTTATTTTCAATTTAATTTTCCCACTTCTATGAATTTAATTTGGTAAAATAAATTATATAATTTGAATCATAAATTTTTTTATTATCTAATAATTTAAACTTAAATTTTTATCAAAATGAATAGTGAAAATATTAAAAATTAATCACCGTGGTTAAGGTAAGAATGGATTTACCAGGGGTTTAAACTAAAAAGATAAGGGTTAAAATTACGTAAAAACATGTCTAAAATATATTTTATGACTATATTTGGACCTCAAAATTTATAAGTCTCTATAATAACCCATTTTAAACCCTTTTGGAATGTAAAAAACATGGATACACTTTTATTTTTAAAAATTACAAGTGTACCACTCATCTCACTTATAAAAGTCCACCCACCATCCTCTCCTCTTCACACCTTCAAATATATTTGGTTTGGGAAATACCTACCAAAATCACTTCCATAATTCCCTTATATCATCATTTAAACCTTATTTTGGTAAAAAATCCTAATAAGCCTTTTGTTGCAAACCAAAATAAGTTACTCGAAGAAGAAGTAATGTTCTTGAATGAGCATTTTTATTTTATTTTTTCCACCACCCATTTGAATTATTATTAAACCATGATTATATAATAAAATAATTATATTAAATATAATGAGATGTTATTATGTTAATTTAATAACCTAAATCATTATTCTATTCTCTAAAATGGGTTACAAAATCATTATTCACGAGTACGACGAACTACCACCTTGCGAACCAGTGTTATTCATTTTTCCATTACCAGATTTCATGGAGGGGTATGATGATGGATATAAAATATATATATGATATTTATTAAGTAATTATACCTTTATATTAATTATATCATATATAACTTTTAATTTTTTATTCTGTAGGGGATATGATAAAGTCACTCGTGTGTACGATGGACAACTGCCTCACAAAGTGATGTGATTTATTATTCAATAATGCTTTACATGGAAGGTAATAAGGGTAAATATAATTAATATATATGATATACATGACATAATTATGATATTAATGAAATATTTATCATTATTAATGTCACGAACCATCCCGAGTCGACCCTAAACCAGTCACCCAGGCCAGCCTGTGAGAAGTCCCGAGAGGCATTCCCAATCCTCCCAGGATGGTGACCAACACCAAGGGCATCAATATATTACACAAGGGAATGATTTCTCCCATATATAATCAATCAAACAAACTGCGGAAAGAAATGGACAGCCCAAAATACATTTATATAAAAATTGAACTGAACATTATTTGTACAAGAAACTGAAAGTACAACTAAACCAACCACTCAACTGATCAAACCCGATAACCAACTAACTCCATGTGACCCTACTATTCACTCTCCAACACAATGATCACACGTCGCCCAAGGTGATCGAACTCAAGCTGCAACTGCACAAGGGCTAAAATAGAATAAGACTATAGGCTTGAGTATTAAAACTCAGTAGATTAGCCCGATATTCTATTCCCAATGCACATCCTCTAAAATAAAAGAAACATCAATTTAAAGTTTTAAATACATGATATAAAGGTATATTTTCCAAATAGGTCCCATTCTATAAAAAATTACCAAACAAAAACTTGCATATTTTATAAACATGAATGCTAGTAACAATTTTCAAAGAGGTGCAGCTTCAAAATGAAAATAGTTTTCAAGAAGGATGATTTAAAGAATGTACACTTTTAAATAAATCACAAAAACTACTGAATTTACCAACCAAACACACCATATACCGATGGTAAGTACAAAATAGCCAATGAGCACAAGTCATGGGAACACCCCTATGCACTTGTTAGTTATAAGCCCCAGGTACCTCATATCTCGGTGAAAGTAACCATAATAAATATCTGTTCTCATGCACAAGAGCTGCTATTAGGGAGCATACAGATAACCTAGTGGTATCCCAACATCATCATCATCATATTTTAGTTAGTGTTGTCATCGTCAAACTTGCTATGTGAAACAAGGGCCAAACCCCATGGGATCACTAGCATACTAGTACACGTCATCTCACCTAGATATCTGGGATTCCCTTTAGTTCTCAATCAAGTTACAAATATTATCAAATACAATTTTCACATAAAAATTCCATTACCAAACCATAAACACACAAACATCCTGCAAACATGCTTCACATTTCTTTCACGAATCAATAAACCAATAAAAAGTTTCATAAAACAATTTCAAGGCGTATAACGTGGCCTTGTACATAAAATCCATTAAAAAATGCTCTTTTAAGGACATAAACCCATCAATAACATAAAAAATAATACTTGGAAGCCCAAAAAATAATTGATAAATCACTTTCATGGACCATAAAATGGCCCCAAAAGATAGAACATGAAATACAGATGGAATCCATTTTTACAAAAAAATAACAAACATGCCTTTAAGTCTTTCTCAAAACTATCATTTGAACAAGGTATGAATTCCAATTTTATTAAGGAGGTGTATACACACCATTTATATCAGCAAAAAATATTCATAAATTCCTTAAAAAACTCAGGTTACATATTCAAAACACAACCATTTTCATAAGGATGTGAAATGGGGCATTTTCCAACAACTCAGGCCAAAACATATTGTAAACCAAAACCCATTTGTTTGTAAAACTAAATACAAATTGGAAATACATATAAGTACCCAAAATACCATTTATAATTCTTACAATGAAATTATAAATCCAAACAAATAATTTCTAAATCACACATCACACATAAAATCCAATCGAGCAATTTACCGAACTCTTGACATGCCCTTTTTAAACAAGACAATTTATTTTAAGAACTTGACAAGGAATTAAAGACCAATTTCATGAAATATTTTTTAATAGATACTAAAAAATGTTCAAAATACCATAAACCAGGTTTTAAACCTCACAAAACATTTGCTAAAGATAGAGAAACATTTAAACAAACACTTGGTGTGCATTTTTAGGACAAAACAACTCTACCTTTCACAAAACAAGGCTTAAACAACCATTTTTCACACCAATAAAATTATCCAAATGATGAGAAAAAATAATAAACATATATATCAGATTTTAGAAATAATAAAATGATGAAACTTAAATGATAAACGAATTTTCAAGGGATATCCTACCTCAAATCCTTGGTGTAATGGAAACGCACGCCCAATGTCACCATACAAGGGTTTATAAACCCTAAACCTATGAAGAACAACCCCAAATGAACAAAACCCCATAAAAAATCATTTTATAATATAAACATAGGTCTAAAATGGCTAGGGGAGAATAGAAAACCAATAAATAAAGAAAGGAGGAGGAAGAGGAAGGAGAAAGGAGAAGGAATCTCACCTTGCCACCTAGAAAAATCTTCGTCTTCCATTAGATATTTTCCCTTAGAGATAATAGAATGGGTTTTAACTTCTTGGAGAGGATCCTAAGATCTAGAAGAACTAGGGAAAGAACATTTGTTGGAAATAGAGTATTAATTGAATGACTTATGAATGAAACAATTTACCTTCTCAATTCTAGACATTTTGAGGAAATCAGAGAACGTTCGCCCTAATAAGCGATTCAAATGAAATCTAAATAGGTATAATAGATAATGGGGGTGGGGTTAGGTATTTTGGCTTCTAATGGGAGGTTTAATCACCGAAAAATATTAAAAAACGAAAATGATATTAAAGAAACAATTTATTATTTTAAAACTGGAAATGGGCCCATGGGTTGGCCCATTACCTAAATAAGTAACCCAAATTCACCATGATTATGAATTTATAAGGGGATATAAATGGATATGGTAGTTTTAATATGTCAGTGTAGTCCAAGTGTGAAGTTGAATTAATGAAAATTTTTGAAAAATGAAGATTTTATAAAAGAAAAAAATTTGGTCTTTAAATCTGGAAATGGGATCACGGTTGGCCCAAATCATGAAATAACCACCATTTCTCCAAAAACTCCTAAAAAATCAATGAGGAACCCAAATTAGGGTGATGAGATATAGATGAAACTTCAAAACCCAACATTAATCTCACCCAAGACCCAATAAAATGTATTAGTATTTCCAATGAACCAGATCAAAACAAAGACATGAAAAACTGGGTGTGACAATTCTCCCCACCATTAAACCTTTCCGCCCCCAGAAAGACATAGCACTTTCCAGCTTAAAGATCAAAACCTAAGGATTATTTATCAATATATTCTATCCTCCTAATCCAATTACACACCATAAACCTTTAATGGAACTTAATCCTCTTACCTCGACTAAAATACCAACTCTCAACCACTTCTTGATAATAAACTGAAAGATCGAGTCACTACCTCCACAACAAAACCAAGAACCCGGTTGTTGGGACTTCTACCAATGAACCCAACAATCACCCAAAACAAGGAGAACACATGAAAACCAAATATTATAATGGATTATGGGATGGAATCCCCACCATTAAGAAACAACTAGTACTATATAAGTTCTTAAGAGGAAAAATCAATGAGACTCATGGTGGGTCTCCCCACCATTAAAACCCAACATGAAACAAACAAACAAGAATTAAACATTAACTATAACTGGGAATAACTTGCACAAGACCACAAAAAATATCCAATAACAAAATACCAACCCAAGTTAATAGGGTTATAACATGAATATTTAAACCACCCACTCCCGAATAGAGGGTACAAGAATTGGGACACCACTTTCAGCACAGATCAAAACCCCCACCACTCCTAGAAGGGAGGGAAGGGGACCCAATCACTGAGCCACTAAAACCACAAAATAAATAGATGAACCACCCAAAAACCTCCATATATGAATAGTTAATACCAATAATGCACTCGATTTACACAAGCGGTCCACACAGGGACATTGATCAGAATCCCACACCCATGAAGGCATAACCATTGACACTGTGTGAGGGGTAAGTCCACCATGCTCATTGTGACAAGAGTAAATTAAAAATGATGAGGAACCACAATAAAGTAGAAACTAACTTACCAAAATGGTGGAGTCAAGAGCCTAGTTGAGCACTCCACACCTCTGGCGATTTCTTGACTACGTGGAAAGCTTCGCTCCGAGGCCTATGGATGGAGCTCTAATTCTTGAAGCATCTGCTGCACCGTAGTCAGGTGATCAGGAAAACACCACTAAAAAAACTCACTTTATCAACAAAAAACCTTTATATAAATAGAAACTCACAGATATATATCAAAATTCACTCCCACTCTGAATGAGGAGCATAATAGGCAAGGAATACAGTGAAACACATCAACATCAGGGAACGCAACAGCTATGTCCAAAAGAATTATAATGACCTAGAAGCACGTTAAATTGATCCAAAAATTCTCTCTATTCCAAAAAATGGGTTGAGGCATAATTTTAAGAGGTGGATTTAACACTTTAAATGAATCATTAGGTTGATAAAAAGGAAATATTTCCAAAGGAGAACTATCCAGGGCCACATCACAACATCCAACACACCTTTATAAACCCACTGAACATTACTCCAAAACCGAGGCACCAACAAGATACCATCTCAAGACACAACAATATTTTGACTTATAGATCACAAGTAATTATACTGAACCAATAAATCTTTTGATACATAGAAAAAACAATCCACATAACCATCAGTTTATAAACAAATGACAGAATTTCTCAGCTCAAAACACTTTTGAAAAACAAAATAACTTGGTGGGTTTCCACATTCACCAATGGTGTTTGATCAAGTCTCACTCACATGCACATTTCCATGCCACCCCAAGTACCCAAAAACCATTACATAGAGGACATACTCTAAGATATTAATAAAACCATGCATGTGAGCACCCATGAAATCACCAAAGGCTAAAACAAAACAACATCATTCCAACAAATCATATACCTTCCAAAGGAACACTAACCACCAAGTCAAAACCCTTTTAAAATTGAAAACAAACAAACAAACCACACTTCATAAAGAACCATTTTCTTAAAAACATACCCCTTTTCATTTTTAACAACTTTCAAAACAACCAAGCTACTCCAAACAACCCCTTCCAATTTTCTAAAATTCGGCAAGGTATATTTTTTATAATCTAATGGACATTGAGAGCGATACCCTTTCTAAAAAACCCCAACCTTTCAAAACAAATTTCCAAATCCAATTCATCAGATTAAAAAACTTTTTAACATACCAAAACGACCCATTTAAAACAGAGATTCTGAATCACCTTAAAATTATTCACACTTTCAAAACATTTTATTCCAACAAACGAAAAGTTTAGATTAGGGAAAATCTAATCCCATTAAATTATTTCCACTTCCTCCCAAAAATTTGTTTAAAAAAAACAACCTTCCCAAAACCATTCTTATATTTAATTTTTAAAAACACCTTTTCCACTTTTCAAAATCCAATCCTTTATTTAAAACCCATTTCTATAATTCTCATATAAGTATTTTCAAAACAGAAATCTAGAAATAAAGAAAGGTCCAAGAAACCCACAAAAGGGAACTAGTGTTGGTGGGTGACTTCACCATATGGTTGGTAGCCATATGTCAAATACAACACCAACACAGAGAGACTTATTAGGACCATTCCCCAGCTCCACATGGCTTTACAGGCCCTACGGGATCACAGAGGCTATTAGTTAGACTCCCCTTATCATATCCCAACACCAAACAATCAACAAGAACAAAAAAAAATTAATAAAACCAGACATCCCGTGGAAACTCGAGGATCAGAAAAAGAAATAGTTCACGACGCTCTTCCCGCACATACCCCTCAAGTCCCAAAAATCCTACTCCATCTACCTTGAAATCCCCCAAATAATAAGGGTGCTCTAAAAAAATTTCTGCTAACATCCACCTCCTTTGATACCATTTTGTCACGAACCAACCCGAGTTGACCCTGAACCGGTCACCCAGGACAGCCCGCGACAAGTCCCAAGAGGCATTCCCGATTCTCCCGGGATGGTGAAAAGAACCAAGGGAATAAATATAGTACACAAGGGAATGATTTCTCCCATATATAAACAATCAAACAAATAGAAGAAAGAAATGGACTCCTCAAAATCTGTTTATATAAAAATTGAACTGAACATTTTTTGTACAAGAAACTGAAAGTAAAACTAAACCAAAAAATAAAATGACCAAACCCAATAAAAAAATAACTCCATGTGACCCCTCTGATCACTCTCCAACACAATGATCACATGTCACCCAAGGCAACCAAACTCAAGCTACAACCTACACAATGGATAAAAACAAAAGAAGACTATAGGCGTGAGTATTAAAACTCAGTAGGTTAGCCTGATATTATATTCCAAATGAACATCCTTTAAAATAAAATAAACATAAATTTAAAGTTTTAAATACATGATATAGAGGTATTTTTTAAAATTAGGTCCCATGCTATAAAAAATTACCAAACAAAAACTTGCATGTTTTATAAACTGGAACACTAGTAACAATTTTCAAAGAGGTGCAACTTCAAAATGAAAATAGTTTTCAAGAAGGATGATCTAAAGAATTTACAATTTTAAATAAATCACACACACTACTTAATTTACCAACCAAACACACCATATAACGACGTTGATTACAAAATAGCCAATGAGCGCAAGTCACGGGAACACCCCTAGGCACTAGTTATTTGTGAGCCACAGGTACCTTGTATCTCGGTGAATGTAATCATAATAAATATCTATTCTCATGCACATGAGCCACTAGTAGGGATCATACTCATAACCTAGTTGTCCCTCAACATAATCATAATCATAGTTTATTTATCGTCAAACTTGCTACGTGAAATAGGGGTCGAACCCCATGGGATCACTAGCATACTTGTACACGTCCGCCCACCTAGATACCTGGGATTCCCTTTAGTGCTCAATCAAGTTACACATATTATAAAATACAATTTTCACATAAAAATTCCATTACCAAACCATAAACACACAAACATCCTGTAAACATACTTCACATTTCTTTCATGAATCAATAAACCACTAAAAAGTTTCGTAAAACAATTTCAAGGCATATAACGAGGCCTTGCACATAAAATACAATCTAAAATGCTATTTTAAGGCCAGAAACCTATCAATAACATACAAAACCAGATTTTTAATCCCAAATACTAATTAATAAATAACTTTCATGGAAAATAAAATGGCCCCAAAATATAGAACATGAAATACAGATGGAAACCATTTTTACAAAAAAAATGCCAAACGAGCCTTTAAGACTTTCTCAAAACTATCATTTGACCAAGGTATGCATTTAAATTTTATTAAGTGGGTGTATAAACACCTTTTATATCATAAAAAAACATTCATAAATCCATTAAAACACTCAGGTTACATATTCAAAACACAACCATTTTCATAAAGATGTGAAATGGGCCATTTTCCAACAACTCGAGCCAAAACATGTTGTAAGACAAAAAACATTTGTTTTTAAAACCAAATCCAAATTAAAAAGCCATATAAGGACCCAAAATACAATTTATCAATATTCTAATTCATTTATAAATCCAAACTAATAATTTTTAAATCACAAATCACACATAAAATCCAACCGGGCAATTTACCGAACACATGACATGCCCTTATTAAACAAAACAATTTATTTTAAGAACTTGACAAGGAATAAACACCAATTTCATGAAATATTTTATTATAGATACTGTAACATGTTCAAAATTACATAAACCAGGTTTTAAACCTCACAAAATAGTTGTGAAATATAGCGTAACATTTAAACAAACACTTGGTGTGTATTTTTATAACAAAACAACTCTACCTTTCACAAAACAAGGCTTAAACAACCATTTTCACACCAATAAAATTATCCAAATGATGAAAAACAATAATAAACAAATATATAAGATGTGAAAAATAATAAAATGATGAAACTTAAAGGATAAAGGAATGTTCAAGGGATATCATACCTCAAATCATTGGCGTAATGGAAACGCACACCCAATATCACCATCCGAGGGTTTATAAACCCTAAACCTATGAAGACCAGCCCAAAATGAACGAAAACCCATAAAAATCATGTTATAACAGAATCCTAGGTCTAAAATTACTATGGGAGAATATAAAACCAATAAATAAAGAGAGGAGGAATAGGAAGGATAAAGGAGAAGGAATCTCACCTTGCCACCTAGAAAACTCTTCATCCTCCATTAGATATGCACCCTTAGAGAGAAGGTAATGGGTTGGAAATTCTTGTATAGGCTCCTACGATCTAGAATAATCAGGTAAAGAATATTTGTGGGAAAGAGAGTACTAATTGAATGACTTGTGGATGAAACAATTTACCTTCTCAATTCTGGACGTTTTGAGGAAACCAGAGAACTTTCGACCTAATAAGTGATTCAAATGAGATCCAAATAGGTACAATGGATAATGGGGGTGGGGCTAGGTATGTTGCCTTATAATTTGAGGTTGAATCACCGAACAATATTAAAAACTATAAAATATATTAAAGAAACAAATTATTTTTTTAAAACTGGAAATGGGCCCATAGGCTGGCCCAATGCCTAAATAAGTATCCCAAATTCACCATGGTTATGAATTTATAAGGGGGTCAAAAAGGATATTGTAGTTTTAATATATCAGTGTAGGATAATTGTTAAGTGTAATTTATGAAAAATGTTAAAAAATAAAGATGTTATAAAAGAAACAAATTTGGTCTTTAAATCTGGAAATGGGCTCACAGTTGGCCCAAATCATGAAATAACCCCCCTTTCTCCAAAAACTCATAAACAAGCAATGGGGAACCCAAATTAGGGTGATTAGACATAGATAAAACTTCAAAACTCAACATTAATCTCACCTAAGACCCAATAAAATGTATCTGGATTTCCAATGAACTAGATCAAAACAAAGACATGAAAAATTAGGTGTGACAATTCTCCCCACCATTAAACCTTTCCGCCCCCCAGAAAGACATAACACTTTCCAGCTTAAAGATCAACACATAAGGATTCTTTGTCAATATGGTTCAGCCTCCTAATATAATGAAACACCATCAACCATTAATGGAACTTAATCCTCTTACCTCAACCAAAACACCAACTCTCAACCACTTCCTGAGAATCAACCGAAAGATCGAGTCACTACCTCCACAACCAAACCCAGAACCTGGTTGTTGGGCCTTCAACAAATGGACCCAAAAATCACCCAAACCAAATAGAACTCATGAAAACCAAAGATTCTAGTGGATTATGGGATGGAATCCCCACCATTAAGAAATAACTAGCACTAGATAAGTTCTTCAGAGAAAAATCAATGAGACCCATGGTGGGTCTCCCCACCATTAGAACCCAACATGCAACGAACAAACAAGAATTAAACATTAACTAGAATTGGGAATCACTTGCACAAGTCCACAAAAAATATCCCATAACAACATACCAACCCAAGTTAATAGGGTTATAAAATTAACATTTAAACCACCCACTCCTGAACAGAGGGTATAAGAACTGGGCCAACACTTTCGACACTGATCAAAACCCCCACCACTTGGGGAAGGAAGGGAAGGGGACCCAATCATTGGGCCAATAAAACCACAAAATAAATAGATAAACCACACAAAACCCTCCATATATGAACATGTAATACCAAGACTGCACCCGATTTACACAGGTGGTCCACACAGGGACATTGATCAGAATCCCACACCCATGAAGGAATAACCATTGACACTATGTGAGGGGTAAGTCCACCACACTCATTGCGACAAGAGTAAATTCATAGTGATGAGGAACCACAATAGAGTAGAAAATAACTTAAAAAAATGGTGGAGGCATGAGCCTAGTTGAGCACTCTACACCTCTGGAGATTTCTTAACTACGTGGAAAACTTCACTCCGAGGCCTATGGCTAGAACCCTGATTATTGAATCATCTGTTGCACTGCAGTCAGGTGATAAGGAACACACCACTCAAAAAAAACTCACTTTCTCCAGAAAACACCTTCATCTAAATAGGAACTCACAGATACATATCAAAATTCACCCTCACTCCGAACGAGGAGCGGGATGGGCAAGGAATACAGTGAAACACATCAACATCACCGAACACAACTTCTATGTACAAAAGAATTATTATGACCTAAAAGCAAGTTAAATCGATCCCAAAATTCTCTCTATTCCAACAAATGGGATGAGGAATCATTTGAAGAGGTGGATTTAACATTTGAAATGAATCATTAGGTTGATAAAAAGGAAATATTTCCAAAGGAGAACTATCTATGGCCACATCACAACATCCCACACACCTTTAGAAACCCACTGAACATTACTCCAAAACTGAGGCACCAACAATATATCATCTCAAGACATAATAAGATTATGACTTATAGATCACATTTAATCATACTGAACCAAAAAATCTTTTAAGACAGAAAAAACAAGCCACATAACCATCAATTTATAAACAAATGCCAGAATTTTTCAGCTCAAAACACTTTTGAAAAACAAACTAACTTGGTGGGTTTCCACATTCACCAATGGTGTTTCATAAATTCTCACCCACATGCACATTTTCATGCCACCCCAAGAATCCAACCACCATGATATATAGACCATCCTTCAAGATATCAATAATACCATGCATGTGAGCACCCATGAAAACACTAAAGGATAACACAAAACAACATCATTCCAAAAAATCATATACCTTCCAAAGGAACACTAACCACCAAGTCAAAACCCTTTTCAGATTTCAATAAAAAAACAAATCACACTTTATAAAGAACCATTTTCTTAAAAAGATACCACTTTTCATTTTTAACAACTTTAAAAACAACCAAGTTACTCCAAAAAACCCCTTCAAATTTTCTGAAATTCAGCAAGGTATATTTTTTATATTATGATGGCCATTGAGACCAATACCCTTTCTACGAAAACACCAACAACTCAAAACAAATTTCCAAATCCAATTCATTAGATTAAAAAACTTTTTAACATCCCAAAACAACCCATTTAAAACAATGCTTCAGAATCACCTTAAAATGATTAACACTTTCAAAACCTTTTATTCCAATAAACCAAAAGTTTATATTAGGGAAAATCCAATCCCGTTAAATTATTTCCACTTCCTCCCTTAAATTTGTTTAAAAAAAAAACCTTCCCAAAACCATTCTTATATTTAATTTTTGAAAACACCTTTTCCACTTTTAAAAATCCAATCCTTTCTCTAAAACCCATTTCCATAATTCTCACATAAGTATTTTCAAAATAAAAATCCAAAAATCAAGAAAGGTCCAAGAAACCCATAAAAGGGAACTAGTGTCGGTGGGTGACTTGACCATGTGGTTGGATGCCATATGTCAAATACGACACCAACAAATAGAGAATTATTAGGACCATCCCCAAGCTCCACATGGATTTCCATGCCCTAGGAGCTCATGGAGGCCATTAGTCAGACTCCCTTTGTCATACCCCAACACTAAACAATCAACAAGAACAAAGGAAACTAATAAAACCAAACATCCCGTGGAAACTCGAGGATCAGAACGAGCAATAGTTCATGACGCTCTTCCCACACATACCCCTCAAGTCCCAAAAATCCTACTCCATACACATTGACATCCCCCAAATAACAAGGGTTCTCTAAAAAAAGGTCTGCTAAGAGCCAACCTCATTTGATACCATTTTGTCACGAACCAACCCGAGTCGACCCTGAACCGGTCACCCAGGACTGCCCGCGACAAGTCCCAAGAGGAATTACCGATCCTCCTAGGATGGAGACAAGAACCAAGGGAATCAATATAGTACACAAGGGAATGATTTATTCCATATATAAACAATAAAACAAATAGCATAAAGGAATGGACAACTCAAAATATGTTTATATAAAAATTGAACTGAACATTATTTGTACAGGAAACTGAAAGTACAACTAAACCAACCACTCAACTGACCAAAACCAATAACCAAATAACTCCATGTGACCCCGCTGGTCACTCTCCAACACAATGATCACACATCTCCCAAGGAGATCTAACTCAAGCTGCAACCTTCACAAGGGATAAAAATAGAAGAATACTATAGGTGTGAGTATTAAAACTCAGTAGGTTAGCCCGATATTCTATTCCCAATGCACATCCTTTAAAATAAAAGAAACATCAATTTAAAGTTTTAAATACATTATATAAAGGTATTTTTTCCAAATGAGGCCCTATGCTATAAAAAAAGTACCAAACAAAAACTTTATTGTTTTATAAACAAGAACGCTATTAATAATTTTCAAAGAGGTGAAACTTCCAAATGAAAATAGTTTTCAAGAAGGCTGCTTTAAAGAATGTAAAATTTTAAATAAATCACACACACTACTGAATTTACCAACCAAAAACACCATATACCAATGTTGAGTACAAAATAGCCAATGAGCACAATTCACGGGAACACCCCTAGGCACTAGTTAGTTGTGAGCCCCAGGTATCTAGTATCTCGGTGAATGTAACCATAATAAATATCTGTTCTTGTGCAAATGAGCCATTAGTAGGGAGAATAACCATAAACTCATGTCCCCCCAACATTATCATCATCATATTTTAGTTATTGTTGTCATCGTCAAACTTGCTACATGAAACATGGGTCAAACCCCACGAGATCACTGTCATACTAGTACACGTCCGCCCACCTAGATACCCAAGATTCCCTTTAGTGATAAATCAAGTTACACATATTATCAAATACAATTTTCAAATCAAAATTACATTACAATACCATAAACACACAAATATCCCAAAAACACGATTCACATTTCTTTCACAAATCAATAAACCACTAAAAATTTTCGTAAAACAATTTCAAGGCATATAACGAGGCCTTTCACATAAAATCCATTCAAAAAAGCTCTTTTAAGTCCATAAAACCATCAATAACATAAAATACCCGATTTGGAAGCCCTAAAACCAATTAATAAATTACTTTCATGGACCATAAAATGGCCCCAAAAGATAGAACATGAAGTACAGATGTAAACCATTTTTACAAAAAAAATGCCAAACGGGCCTTTAAGTCTTTCTCAAAACTATCATTTGACCATGGTATTAATTTCAATTTTATTAAGTAGGAGTATAAAAACCATTTATATCTGGAAAAAATTCATAAATCCCTTAAAACACTCAGGTTACATATTCAAAACACAACTATTTTCATAAAGATGTCAAACGGTCCATTTTCCAACAACTTGGGCCAAAACATGTTGTAAGACAAAACCAATTTGTTTGTAAAAACAAATCCAAATTGAAAAGACATATAAAGAACCAAAAATAGAATTTATAATTATTTTAATTCATTTATAAATCCAAAAAAATAATTTTTAAATCACACATCACACATAAAAGCCAACCGGGCAATTTACCGAACACATGACATGCCCTTAAAAAAATAATTTATTTTAAGAACTTGACAAGGAATAAAACACCAATTTCATTCCATATTTTATTATATCTACTGAAACATGTTCAAAATTACATAAACCAGATTTTAAACCCCACAAAAAATTGCGAAATATAGTCGAACATTTAAACAAACATTTGGTGTGTATTTTTATGACAAAACAACTATACCATTCACAAAACAAGGCTTAAACAACCATTTTTCACACCAATAAAATTATCCAAATGATGAAAAAAATAATAAACATATATATCAGATGTTACAAATAATAAAATTTTGAAACTTAAATGATAAAGGCGTGTTCAAGGGATATCCTACCTCAAATCCTTGGCGTAATTGAAACACACACCCATTATCACCATCCGAGGGTTTATAAACCCTAAACCTATGAAGAATAGCCCCAAACGAACAAAAAAACCCATAAAAATCATTGTATTACATAACCCTAGGTCTAACATGACTATGGGAGAATATAAAACAAATAAATAAATAAAGGAGGAGGAAGATGAAGGAGAAAGGAGAAGGAATCTCACCTTGCCACCTAGAAAACTCTTCGTCTTCCATTAGATCTGCACCCTTGGAGAGAAGGGAATAGGTTATAAATTCTTAGAGAGTCTCCTAAGGTCTTTAATAACTAGTTAAAGAAGATTTTTTGGAAAATTAGTACTAATTGAATGACTTATGGATAAAAAAATTTACCTTCTCAATTCTGGACGTTTTGAGGAAACCAGAGAACTTTCGCCCTAATAAGCGATTTAAATGAGATACAAATAGGTAAACTAGATAACATGGGTGGGTATAGGTATGTTGGATTAGAATGTGAGGAAACCATAGAACGTACTTGATGAGTGTGACTCAAGGTGAGAGACTTCATCTTAATTTCCTTTTATTCGGGGTGTTTTGATGTTATGCACATATATTATTTTATGAGGCGTATATACAGATCCTATAACATGTTATATCATGTATTTATATATTATCATGGTATTTAAAGTTTTTTTAATGTTATTATTTCATTTATCTTATTATTAAAATATTTCTAAGGTGATAAGGGACATTTCATTAAAAAAATCATCTTTTAATGTTTTCCTTCAAACTCTTCCTTTTCCATATCCATGTATTTAAAATTAGTTGATGATAGTTTATATATGGAAATAAAATATTTATAAATGAAATTTTATTTCTATGTTTACTTTATTTTATAAGGTTTTCAAAAGGAATACTTTTTAATGTTTTATATAGAATATTTTGACAAATGATTAAAGGAATATTATATTTTTAACATATAGTACAACAAATATTTTTTCTACTTCCATGACCATTATTTTATTTTTTGATTCCTTTGAAAGATTTCATGTTTTATTAAATGAAAAAAACTCTTTAACTCTTTGGGTATTTTGTTATTCAAAATAGGTTTTAAAATAAAAATAGTATTTTGTTATTGAAAGTGATTTGCATATGAGTCTAATAGAGTTTTTCAATGGTTTTATGATGAAAATATGAAAGCATAAAATGTTTTATTCATGTTGTGGTTCATGGAAATTATATATTATGGATTCAACCATATTTCATCAGTTGATCCCATTATAGATTATACAATGGGTGCACCCAGATATTTCTCCAATCCATTGGGTAATGATTATATTCTTTATAGATTTATATTAAAAGTCAGTCATATGGTTATTCTAATGTGTAAGGGTTTTGTAAGGGTTTTATAAGGGTAATATGAGATTATGTCCCAAGGTACCTACATTAATTTTTTATTCTTTTTAATAATATTTCATGGAAATAATTTATTTTTAAAAGATTCTATGAATGATATTTTTTAAGGAATGATAATTCCTAATATGGGTAGAAAGTTGTGTTTTTATAAAAGAAAATTCATAGGTTTTCATGCTTTTCACTGGAATAACAATTTTATTCTTTTTATGCACCCTTATTGAGATTTTTAGTTCATATCCCATGTTTCTAAAAAAAATTCATAGGATTTAATCATGGGTAAGGGAAATAAAAAGGTCAAGGTGAAAGTCATGATGAGTTTTCATGAAAAGAAATCATGTTTGGTTTTAAAAGTTTTATATGGTGGGAAAAAAGGATACTAAAAAAAAGTGTCCGCATTATATTCTGTGGGTTTTCTATGTATTAGTTATGAACTAATTCCTTAAAACTATATGCCTGAAAAGATCCTCAAATGTAATAGAATGAATTTTTGAATTAAAACTCAATATTATGTAATGTTTAAGGTTGAGTCCTTATAATAATGGTTCTTGGGAATTATTTATAATGAAGGGTGAGATTGATATATCTCATGATGATGGTTTGAAAATATATATATTATGATTAATAGTGATAAAAATATATCTCTACAATGCATTAGGTAAAGGTAATGGTTTAAATGGTTAGATTTATCTTAAGAGATTACTAGAATTTACCATCCAAGTCATTCCATTTGTAAGAGTGATATAAAAATAATATCCCATGTTACCTACATGATTCATCTATGTTGTATATGGGTTTTTATATAAATATTATGATTTCACAAGTTTATAAAATGGGTTTATGTTTAAAGGGAAGTTTATGCTACTTCTTAAGGGTGAAATTTATAACTACGTGAAAAAGTTCTCATGATATTTTTTTTATTTTAAAAAAACCATTATATGTTTTATTTTTTTACTTTAAGATTTTATATGAAAATTTTTATGAAAATATTTTAGAAGAGAAATTGCTTTATAGGGAAATAAAATTCTTATTTTTAACCTGAAGGTTATTTCGAAATAGGAAACTTTTTATAAGTATTCATAGACTAACAAGTTTATTTTTTTAACATTTCCCTTATTGAGATTTTATTCTCATCCAACATTTTCAAATGTTTTTCATAGGGTTTTAAGGATGAGTAGGGACAAGTATGTGGTCAAGAATAAAATTGTGAAGATATGTTATGAAATGAAAACTTTTTATATATTAAAAGTTGTGTACTATGGAAAATAGATACTGAGTATAAGTTTACACATTGTGAAGTAATATTTATTTATGTGAGGGTGATAACCTAATTATATAAAACAATAAAACTAAAATATTTTCAAGAATACAAGAATGTTAATTATTATCTAAAGAATAAATTTTAGGGATTGTTTAAGGTATGTTTCTTATAGTTTGTATAAAATGAAAGGTTTAGATAATTTTAGATATTAGGATAATGAAACTAAATACCCTTAAGATATTATAATTTATAGTCATCATGATATATCATTTGAATATTACTATATTTCTTCATCTAAACTAAATCTATTTTGAATGGTTTTCCAAAAAGTAAATAAGTAAACTAAAGTAGGAAGGCACCAAGAGGACAATATCCTTCCAAATCAGAATCCTAGAATGATTAGAATTTTAATTGGAAAGTTTGTTGCTATGATGTATTAGTTTAAGTAGGATATAAATGGTGGTGGTATCTATGATAGAGAGAAACCAGATATACCACATAGATATATGTTGATATTGGATCATTTTATAAGAAAACAACCTCTTGCATTCAGTGGATTTTCTGAGCCAATGGTAGCTGAGGGATATATTAATGTGATGAAAAAGATATTTACAATCATGGGATATTCATATCATCAAAAGGTAACTCTTACTATTTTCCTTTTTGAAGTTGAACCTAATCAATGGTGGTTAATGATTAAGAATACTAGAGAAATAGAAGAGATTGACACTATAGAATGAGATACATTTAAGAATATTTTTCGTGAGAAGTATTTTACTAAGGTTGTTTGACTGAGGATGGAAAATAATTTCTTAAAATTGAGGAAAAGGAGGAAGATTCAGTGGTCATGTATGGACAAAAACTCACTTGATTATCAAGGTATGCATCAAATTGTATTTGTGATCTTGGTAGTAAAATTAATCATATTTACTCCGGATTAAATCCAAGATACCGAAGATCTTTGGAATCTTAGGAATTTAAAAGTTATGAGAAACTTTAATATTATTATAATAAGGTAGATATGGAGTTTTTAGATGATCATGTGTCCTGTGATAATAAGAATAAAAAGATGTCCAAGTGGCATTCAAATAGAACGAATCAATCGAATAAATCTAAAGGTAAGAAAACCAAGTTTTATTATAGGATAGGTGTGGTAAAAATCACCATGGGAAATGTCTTATGAAATATGGTAAGTGATTCTAATGTGGTAATTTTAGGCATATGACTCATTATTTAGAAGAAAAATTTCTTGGCAATGGTAAGAAAAATTTTGATAAGTAGGTAGTAAAGTTTTTGAAAAAGAGAATGAATGATGGGAAACATTAATATTATAATCATAAATTTGTGGGAAAATACTTTTCAATAACTTTAGTAGATGTGGGGAATCTAATGAATTAGTGACATGTACATTAATTATTTATTTAGATTATGATAATGTTTTGTCTGATTTGGGGCCTACACATTCTTTAATTTTTGAAAAATTTAATGTTAAAATGAAAATTTCACCTCAAGAAATGAATTCACGACTTTTGGTAAAAACATATGGTGGTAGTATTAAGGTAATAATAAATTTTAAAATATATTTTTGTTGTCATCAATGGAAGTGTTTTCCCTATGAACCTTATTTTCTTACCCATTATAGAATTTTATGTTATCCTGGGTATGGATTGGCTATTTGTTTATCATGTTAAGATAAATTTCAGTGAGAAATTGAATTAGTGAACACTTATATATAAGTAAAAATTTATACCTTTGATAATATATCAAGAAGTTTAGAATATTTTAAGAGATAAAAATGAAAGTTATCTTGCTCATATTGTTGAAAATAAGGGAAATGTTCATATCAATGATGCACTGGAAGTAAATAATATCTGAAGGTTTTTCCTGATCAATTACCCAGTATTATAACTGATTGATAAGTTGAGTTTTCTATTGACATAGTGCCTAATGATAAGTCAATTTTAAAACACCCTTATCAAATGGATCAAGTAGAACTTTTGGAATTAAAAAATTCACTACAGTAGTTTCTTGATAAAGGTTTCATTCATCCTAAAACTTCACCACAGGGTGTTAATATTTTATTTTCTATTAATAAAGACAGTTACCTGAGGATTTTTATTTATTATATATAATTTAATAAAATAATTGTTAAGAATAATTAAATTTTTCCTCATATCAATAAATTTTTTTATTTTCTCCAGGGAGATCAGTATTTTTCGAATGTTTTTCTCAGGTTTGGTTACCATCAACTGAAGGAAAACGGGGATAAAATACCTAAGACAACATTTCATACAATTTATGGGCATCATGATTTTTTAGTTATTCCCTTTGGGTTGAAAAATTCTACCACTATATTTATGGATCTTATGAATAAAGTTTTCCATGAATATTTTGATAAGTATATGGTTTATTAATGATATTTTGGTTTATTAAAAAATTTATAAGGATCATGAAAAAAATATAAGGATTATTATTAAAACACTAAAAAAAAGAAGTTATATGGAAAATTTAGTAAATTTAATTTTTTGAAAACATATTTCATTCCTTATATATATCTTAAATAAATATGGAATAATTATTGATCACATCAAAACTAAATTGGTTGAAGAATGGAGAAGACCTAAAAAAATTACTGAGATTCATAGTTTGATTGGATTAGTAAGATATTAAAGGTGTTTTGTTGAAAGATTTTTATGGTTATATATCCCAATAGCTAAGTTAACAGAAAATGGTTTTAGGTTAATTTATGAAAAGGAATTCAATGAATGTTTCCAATAATTGAAAAGAAGATTAGTGAATTCCCTGGTTTTGGCCCATGTAACGATCCTACTCTTTGACCAATGTACAGATCGTTAGTTTTTCTTTTTGGATATCTTAAATGGTCCTAATTAAGTCTGAAATTTTGATAAGGAGGTAATGGGAGCATCTGAGGAACTTATGGATCCCAGAGCTCTGAAAAGGGGAAAGAAGACTGGGTTACATGGTTTGTTTGCAACCGTGTGACCCAGGTGCACGGTCGTGATGATGATGCAGTAGGGATATGCATGGTATACACATGGTTAGTGAAATCATGTGTATAGACCATGTGATGTTCCTAGTAAGAAAGTGTATTATGAATGGTTTGTTCATAGTTTGGAAAACTATGCGCAAAAACCATGCGATCCTATTTTTGAGGTAAAATGGCCATTTTCCCCTCCCTTATTTAAGTTCTAATTTTCTCCCTTTTCCAAACCTCTAGAGTAAATAGCATAACTCTTCCTACCATTGGTTTATAAAAGATATTCCTCCTTGAATGATTTCTAATCCTCCATCTGGTGACTAATTCTTAATTCGAGATAAGTGTTGGATAGGCCAAGATAAGGCTAACCCTGCATACTCTTCCTTCCTCGCTAAATTTCACCTTCTATTGTGCTATTTAGATGTAAGATATTTTGATATATTTTTAGGGAGTTACATTGAAACTATGTTATAATCCAATATTATCTGAATCCAAGGTTGATATCTAGTGAGGCATCGTCTATAGCCCTAGGTATGTGGTTACGTAGTTTTCTATTCGAGTTTTGGCTGTTTCATTTTTATTCCATTGTGCTGTGAGCCGACCTTTGTTGAGATCCTCTATTGTATTGATTAATTCATGTATAAATGACCAAATATCCTTTATATAGGTTAATTTGGTATGGATTAGGGGTTTATATATTACCCTTTCTTTGTATGGACACCCAAGGGGTGTGCCACCCAAATTGGCCATTTTAGGCCAATTTCCCAAAATGTATAATTATGGTTTGTATCTCCTGACATGGTTTGTAATTGAATTGTCCATATTTCGATGTGTATTTAGAATGTAACAAGGTGCCTACATTTTTCTTAGACCCTCTTAGTTAGGAATTTTCCAAATGGGTATGTGAGTATTTGACTTCGATATTTGAAACTTGACACCTTGACTTGAAATGGATTTTCCATGTAGGAAAATTTGACGATTGGCTCTATATATTGGCTAGGATGAGTTTATATAAACCTTATTAGTTATTTGGATAAAATATAATAGTTTCAAGGGATGGAATGGATTTCCCTTGCCTTGATTTATTATTAGACTCATTTCATAATTGGTGTTCTTATTTAATTTGAAATAATGGAAGATGGTTTTTATTACATTATATAACGTGAATGCTTGTGAAATTGCTATGTTTATGACTTAAAAAGTGAATGAGTGGATGGGAGGTATTCATACCTCATGCCACTTTTGAAATGTATGGGTGGGAGGCATGTTTACCCCATGCCATGGATAAACTCTATGTATATATGGGCAGGAGGAATTCTTACCCCATTCTAGTTATAACCTCTATTTGGATGGGAGGAATTATTACCCCATGCCAGTATCATGTATGGATGGGAGGAATTATTACCCCATGCTAGTATCTTCTATGGGTGGAAGGCATTCTTACACCACACTAGATATGGTATATATATATATGTGTGTGTGTATGGAAAAGAGGCATTGTCACCTCATCATAGTGATAACCTATATATATATATATCTAGTAACTTATTCAGACATGCCAACATTGAGATAAAGCAGGTAGACCCACCAAGTGTCCTTTGGGAACCTGAGAGGGAGATAAATTGTTTATTTGGTATTTCTTTACTTTACCGCTATTAGATGTACCCTATTTACTCATAAGAATCACTTGGATTACAAGTAGACACCATTGGTGATGTCCTACTAAGATTTATCTTACACCCATCTCGAGCCGCCTTTAGCACCCAAGAAGACTGTTTTCCTACAGGTATGGACAGGAAAAAACACCACTCATTTGTCTGTTGACTCATTTTCTTAGATGGAGCTTAGGAGCATAGGACCCGACATAGGCTCGAGATGCTATGGAGAATATTTTGGATTTTATTCTATTTTGTACTTCTATATTAGTATGAATGATTCTTGTTTTATATTCCCATTTTAGTACTATCATTCCATGCATGCATATCTATATCAGACACTGCCTATGAGGCTTTGGTTATATTATTCAATATTTAGATGTTTACTTCATCTGCCTGTATGTTTATGTTTCCGCTATTGTATTTTGTTGTTACATCTACTGTGTGAAATGATGGTATAGTCTCCCCACTGATTTACCATCACACCCCCACTGTTAGTCGGAATCCCTTGGCTTAAGGGGAGACATGTCAGGGGTCATGTGGATAACTGAGCTTAGGGAACAGGTTACATGGAAGCTGAGTCTGGGACATCGAAAAGAGGTATCATAGGGGTTCCTTTCTTGTTTCACTTTTTGGAGAAAGTATATTGGAGATTGGGAATTCTTGGGACTTGGTCACAAGCCATGATTGGGCGTCGTGAACCCATGTACGGGTTAAGGACCAAGCTTCTTAAATTATTGATGTTATTGATTCCGCTATTACTATTGATATCATTTCACCATTGGTTTCTTAACATGTTTTGTGATTTCATTAATATTAATGATATTAAAATTGTGATTTCATTTATCAGGATGATGAAATGAGGGCTATGTGTTAGAACATGCATCATGATATGCACAATATTAATAGTCCATGCATTTTTCCATGTCACATTTAAAATTTTTAGCAAGCATTTCCTATTGAACATTGTTGTGCCTTGTTACATATATACAATTGTGCTAACACCTTTCGGTAGGATTTGGATCATTCTATGGTATGAGTTTAGTGGGTTCTAATATTTGATTCATAACGTGTATGAGCCCTTATGGATCGGAAAATGGTATTACAACCAGCTCAACCATTTGAGGAATGATATAATCACATGGATAAACACAATTTAAATGAAGAAAACATCCAAGTGAGTGTCATATTTTGAATCATAAGGTGTATGGGACCTTATGGGCCATAAAATGACATATCATTGGATTCATCCAGTTGAAATTACTTATAACTGAAGAATAACCTTTTTGCACATGCCTAAATTAAAAATTTCACCCAAAAAAGACCCTAGTAGTGGGTAGTGGGTGTTTCTCTGTTCTTATGGCCTGTTATAGTCTGTTCTAACATCTAGTCTTGGATTTTGAAGTAGGTGGAGAGGCATGCTCATTCTTATAGGAAGGATGTAGTACATGTACTTGTTTCTTGAATGAAATCCCCTAGAATGATTAAATCCCTTAGGAGACGTTTGTTTGGAATTGTAGCATTATTACACCACGACGTCCTCGAGTCATGCACCATGAAAGCAGTGATTCTAATGTTCCTAAGGTGGAAGGCCTTGAGCCTCCAGTTGTTCTTACTATTGATCCACTTGGGTTTCATCCTCCTATACATGAGTTGGGTGCCGACACCCAGTTTTGAGAGGGATTCTTGCTTATGATGCAGAATATGCAAGGAGGATTGAGACCTACCTTGAGAATGGTAGAGTTGAATCTCAAGTTTTAGTAGCAGCATCCTCCTACTTTATCAGGGGATGGTGAACCACTCACTGTAGAGTCTTGGATCGAGGTGATCCTTTTATATCTTTGATAACCTAGATATTCTTATAGATTAGAGGGTCAAACTAGCTGCTTACATGCTACGTGACTCAGCCAAGATGTGGTGGGATGTCATCACCCAGGCAGTCCAGCATCAAGAGATGGTTTGGGATGACTTCCAGACTATCTTCTATGACTACTTATTTCCCTAGACTTTGAGGTTTAATAGAGCTAGAGAGTTCACAAATATGTAGCAGGGACCATGTCAGTTATGTATTACTCATCCTATTTCACTATCATTTTTCTCCTTATGTAGATATTGATGAGCTCATGGATACTAGGTGATTTAAGGATGGGCTGTGTTACACCATCTGATCACAAGTTAATGTTTTCAAGTTGACAACTATTTCAGAAATCGTCAACCATGCCCTAATCATAGAATGAAATTTGAGAGATACTGAGTGTGAAATATAGGGTAGTTTAGCACCTGAGGCTTCTAGTGGATCTTCTTTTAGGCGAAAGTGACGTTTTATAGAGTCTCACGGGAGTAGTAGTGGTCGTGATCCTTTTGCTGATGGTTATCCTATCTTTCACTAGTGTGGAGAACCATGTAATTTCAAGAGACAGTGTACGTGGAATACAGTGGAGTGTGGAGGCTGTGGTAGGATGGGCCATCCAAATCGTTTTTTCAGAAGCTTCCATCCAGTTCCAAGTGAGCAGGGATATGCATCTACTCCTTAGTCAGGAGTGGGGTTGGTAGGATCAAGACAAACAAGTAGCTATAATACCACCAGTCAATCAGGCTATGGTGGTAGTCGAGGTAGAGGCAAGCAGGCTGATGATTCTCAGCACCAGTAGAGTAGGCCTACTTAGGGAAGTCAGGAAGTGACTCAGGGCTATAGTACATGCCAGTTACCTGAAATCTAGCCTACACTGTAGGAGAAAAGTGCTGGACCATATACTATACAAGGTACTATTATGGTAACCTCTAATTTAGTATCTTCTTTGTTTGATATAGGCATGTCTCACTCGTTCATATCTGAGGCAATAACTGAGAGTTTGGGACTCAAATTTGAGTAACATCATGGTGTTGTGACACTAGATACACCCTTAGGTATTCATTCATAAGGCATTCACCACTTTCAAAATTTCCCCCTTGAGATAGGCAGTTACCTTTTCGAATGGAACCTATACGTTCTTGACATGACGGGTTTTAATTTAATCTTTGAGATGGAATGTCTAGTTCCCTACAGATCCCACATTGACTGTTATCATTGTAGAGTGGCGTTTACGTCACTAGAGGGTGTTATGTACCTGTAGAAGGGATAATGGGATGTTGGTGCGACAAGAGTAGGACCGAAGCAGTAGAGGATGGGTAGTGTTACAAAAAATATTTCTAGTCTTTATCTTGATGACCCAGGGTTAAAACCCATTTTTTTTTCTCCTGTAGTGCATTGTTTGATAGATGTTTTTTCTAACGACTTCTCTGGTCTACCTCCCGTGTGAAAGGTAGATTTTACTATTGAGTTTGTTCCAGGAGCGGCACCTCTGACCATTCCTTCATAGAGGATGGAATATAAGGATATTATGGAGATTAATAACTGGTTGGTGGATCTAGAGGTGAAAGGTTTTATTTTCCCCAACACTTCTCCTTGGGGTTTACCTGTCCTGTTTTCAAAAAAGGAGAATGGTACCTTTAGGATTTATGTGGATTACCTTCAGTTAAATTAGCTGACCATCAAGAATCAATATCCTTTTCCTATAATAGATGACTTCTTTGATCAAATTTTAGGAGAAAAGGTGTTTTCAAAGATAGATATGAGGCCAGGCTATCATCGGGTGTGTTTCATGACATCCTACATACCTCACATAGCTTTTTGGAAGAGGTATGGTCTCTACGAGTACCTGGTTATATCATTTGGATTCACGAATGCACCTGATATCTTCATGGATCTTATGAATTGGGTTTTACACCTGTATCTGGATTCATTTGTGGTTGTATTCATTTAAGATATATTAGTGTATTCTCTCTCTAGAAACAACCATAAAACCCATCTTAAGATCATGCTGAATATACTGAGAGAGAATCAGATCTATTCTAATCCTAGTAAATGCCACTTCTGTATTGATAAAGTTCATTTCCTGGGTCATATCATCTCAGAGATATGATTTTCAATTGACCCAGAGAAAGTGAGGGTTGTGGTTTCTTGGGAGTAGACGAATAACATCTTTGATATTCAGAGTTTCTTGGGGGATTTTCAGATACTACATATGCTTCATTCAGGATTTCTCAAGCCTTTCAATGCTACTTACAGTCTTGACAAAGAAGGGAATAAAATTTGAATGGCCAAAATTTTGTGAAGTAGCCTTTCAGAAGTTGAAGGGTAGACTTTCTTTAGCACCGATACTAATTCTAATAGAGCTATTAAGGTCTTATAAAATCTAATGTGATGCATCATGTATCAGTCTTGGAGCTATTTTGATATATGATGAGTGAGTTATTGCATATGGTTCTCGTTAATTAAGGCCTCATGAGTGGAATTACCTAACACACGACCTCAACCTCACTGCTATTTTTCATGTATTACACTATTGGATATACTATTTATTAGGAGAGAATTTTTTGGTGATCACAGACCATAAAAGCCTCAAATACATCTTCACTCAGCGAGATCTAAATATCAAGCAGCATAGGTGGGTCGAGTACCTGCAATAATTTTATTTCAAACTTGCCTACACCCTAGGTAAAATGAATTCAATATCCAATGCTCTAAGTATAAATACTCAAAAATAGGAATTTTAAGAGACTAGTAACGAATAGAATCTTATGGTCTTATTCTTGGAGGTGCACATTGACGTTCAGGAGGACCATGGTTAGAATAAAATCTCAGCCTTATTGGTGAAATCTAATATTATGGAATGAGTAAGGTCAAGACATATATCTAATCCTAAAGGCATTGTCGTACAAGAAAGTGTTTCAGATAACGACACATATTCTAGTTGGAAATTCTATGGGGATGATAATCTTATGTTCCGTGGGCATATATGGGTCCTAGCAGACATTATCAAGGAGCTAGTGAGGGATTTCCATGCCTCAACATGGGTATTTCACCCTGGTGTCACCAAAATGTATCGAGATCTATGGAATTAATATTGGTGGCCCAATATGAAGCATGAGATATCCATCTTCATCACACAGTGTTCCACCTGTCAGTAATGAAGGTGGAACATCAGTGTTTGGTAGGGTTTCTTCAGCCATTGTCCATTCCTAAGTGGAAATGGGATGATTTTTTGATGGACTTCATGACTGGTTTAACCAAATCGCCTCATGGAAATGACATATTTTGGGTTTTCTTTGACTGTATAATGAAGGTCACACACTTCTTACCTATGCGATAGATTTTTTATATAGATGAGCTGGGAAGACTTTATGTCAAGGAGGTGGTACGTCTTCATGTAGAACCCAATTCTATTGTTTTCGAAAGAGATGCTTGTTTGATGTCATAGTTATAGAATGGGTTGAAGAAGGCCTTGGGTACACAGGTACTTTTGAGCATAGCCTATCACCCTCAGACCGATGGACAAATAGATCATACAATTCAGGTGATTGAGGATATGGTCCATGCATGTGTTCTTAACTTTTAGGGTTCTTGGGAGAAACATATTCCTCTCATTGAGTTCTCTTATAATAGCATCTTTTAGTCTTCCATCGAGATGAATCCCTATGAATCCTTGTGTGGTAGGCCTTGTCACTCACATATGTATTGGTTGGAGGAAAGGGAAGAAACATTGATTAGTCCTCGTCTCGTTCAAGAGACTTTAGATAAGGTCCAACTGACCAGGAACCACATGTTGGAAACTTAGTCTAGATAGTAGTCTTATGCCAACAGATGCTGGAGACCTCTTGAGTTCGAGGTTAGAGGTCATATTTTCTTGAAATTAGTGCTCGGGTTGGGGCATAGATGTATTCGGAAGTAGGGTAAGCTATCACTGAGATTTGTTGGGCCCTTCGAGGTTGTAAAGCGGATCAGAGAAGTGTCTTACCAGATGGAACTTCCTCAGAGATACCAATATATGCATGATTTATTTCATGTATCTCAACTTCGCTGATATTTTCCAAACCCATATCACATCTTCCAACCAGATGAGGTTGACCTAGACATGGATGATTCCTTCAAGTATTATCCAATTCTTATTATTGATCGGAGCATGAAGACACTTTGAGGTAGGTCTGTTCCTCTTGTACGGGTGATATGGAAGCACAACCAGGTATAAGTGGAGACCTAGGAGTGAGAAGATAATATATGATCTCAGTGTCTAGAACTCTTTACAGATATGACCTCTTTACACTTAGAAGGGAAACTCAGGGATGAGTTTCTATAAGGAGGGGAGGTTGTAATGACCCGACTCTTTAACCAAGGTATGTATTATTAGTTTTCCTTTTTTGATAACTTAAATGGTTTTAACTAAGTCTTATAATCAATATAAGGAGGTCATGGGAGAATCCGGAGCACATTAGATGTCTGAAACTCCAAAAAGTGGAAAGAAGACTGGGGCGCATGGTTTGTCTGCAACCATGCGACCCAGGCGCACGACCATGCAGCTGCTGTAGTAGGGATCTGCGCGGTATACACATAGTTAATGAAACTATAAGCAAAGACCATTCTATGTGCCTAACAAGGTAGTGGAGTACTCACGGTTTGTGAATGGTTTAGAAAAAATGTGCAGAAACCGTTCGTGCCTATTTTTGAGGCAAAATAACCATTTCCCCTCTTTTCTTTAAGTTCTAGTTTTCTCTATTTTCCTCACCTCCAAGAGAAAGAACCTCTCTCTTACTATCGTAGGTTTCTAAAATACTACCCTTCTTGGATTATTTCTACTCCTCTATCTGGTGATCAATTCTCGATCTGAGAGAAGCAATGGATAAAACAAGGTAACGCTAACTTTGCGTGCTCCTCCTTCCTCGCTAAATTTCACCATCTGTTGTGCTATTTAGATGCAAGCTATTTTTCCCTATTTTTAGGGTGTTGGAATGAAACTGAGATACACTCCAATATTATTTTAATTTAAGGTCGATATCTAACGAGGCATCATCTACAACCCTAATGTAGGTGGACACATTGTCTTCCATTTTTGTTTTGTCCGTTTCGTATTTATTCTATCGTGTCGTGAGCTGACCTTTGTCGAGATCCTATTTTGTGTTGATTACTTCATGTCTAACTGACCCTAGAGCCTTGATATAGGTGAATCAGGTTTAGATTAGGGGTTTAGAGATCATCCTTTCTTTGAATGGACACCCAAGGGGTGTGCCACCCAAATTGTCCATTTTAGGTCAATTTCACCAAATTTCTAATTATGGTTTGTAGCTCTCATCTTGGTTTTTAATTGAATTGGAAATTGTACCATGTGTATTTATAGTGTACGAAGGTTCCTCATTGTTGATTAGACTCTTTCATTTAAGAATTGGAAAAATGGGTATGTGAGTATTTAACTTAGACATTTGGACCTTCACACCTTGACTTGAAATGGATTTCCCATGTTAGAAAAATTGAACAATTGTCTTTGTAGGTTGGATAAGATGAGTTGGCCTAAACCTTATAAGTGATTTGGCTCAAATAAAATGGTTTCAAGGGATTTAATGACTTGAAATTGTCTTGATTTATTATTAAAGGCATTGTATAATTGGTTTGCTTATTTAATTTGAAATGATGAAAGATGGGTTGCCTTACATTATATAATGTGAATGCTTGTGACATTTATATTCTTTTGACTTAAAATGCGAATGAGTTGATAGGAGGAATTCATATCCCATGACGCTTATGAAATGTATGGTTGGGAGGCATGTTTACGCCACACCATAGATAACCTCTATGTATATATGGGCGGTAGGTATTCTTAACCTATGCTGGTTATAACCTTTGTATGGATGGGAGGTATTCTTACCCCATGACAGTATCATGTATGGATGGGAGGCATTCTTACCCCATGCCAGTATCTTCTATGGGTGGGAGGCATTCTTAACCCACGCCAGCTATGGTATATATATGTATCGATGAGAGTAATTCTCACCACATACCGATGATAACCTATATATATATATACCTATTGACATATTTAGACATTAAAACATTGAGTTGAAGCAGATAGACCCTCCTGATGTCCTTTGGGAAACTGAGTGGGAGGTAAATTGTTTATTCAATATTTCTTTACTTTCATTCTATTATTTTCACCCTATTTACTTATGAGAGCCACACGGATTACACATAGACACTGTTGGTGGTGGCCAACTAAGTTTTATCTCACACCCCACTCAGGCCGCCTTTGGCACCCGAGAATATTGTTTGCCTACCGGTATGGATAAAGGTAAACTCTATTCATCTGGTTGTTGAATATTTTTCTTAGATAGAGCTTAGGATCAGAGGAACAGGCTTAGGCTCAAGATTATATGGAGCAGCTTTTGGATTTTGTTCTATTTTTTAATTCTATATTAGTATGCCTACTTCTTGTTTTCTATTATCATTTTTAATAGAATTCCATGCATAAATATCTATATTAGACACCTCCTATGAGGATTTTGTTATATTATTCTAGTCTTTCGCTGTTTACTTCATCTTCCTATATGTTTATGTTTCTACTATTGTATATTTTTTGTTACATACACTGTGTACTCTGACATGGGGGTATAGTCTCTCTGTTGATTTACCTCCACACCCACACTGCTAGTCGGCATCCCTTGGCTTAAGGGGAGATGCGCCAGGGGTCATATGGCCAACCGGGATCAGGGAACGGGTTATATAGTAGATGGGTCCAGGATGTCATGACCCATCCATCTAGAAATGGTGACTTTGTTATCTACAGTGATGCTTCATTGAAGGGGATGGGTTGTGTTTTAATGTAGAGTGATTGATAAATTTCTTATGCTTCATGTATATTAAAACATTATGAGAAAATTATCCTACACAAAACCTTGAACTAATAGTTCTAATGTTAGCTTTAAAAAAATTGATACATTATTTATGTGGAGAAAAGTTTGAAATATATACTAATAATAAAATATTAAAGTATTTATTCACCCAGGAAAAGTTGAACATGAGATAGAGGATATGGCTAGGATTGATAAAGGATTATGACTACACAATTCATTACTATCCTGGAAAGGAAAATAGAGTATATGATGCTTTTAATTGGAAATATAATGCCTCATTAACCATGATATGTATAGGACATAATCATTTGTTTAATGATTTGATGAATGTTGGATTAGAAATTTTTCATGTAGGAACTCACTCTATTTTGTTTTAGGTATCATTACAATCATCTTTGTTAGAAAAAAATAAGCAAGCTCAGAAGGAAAATCGCGAGTTATAGGAAAATGTATGATTTTTAAGAAAGTTATGTTTCTTGAATTTAATATTAAAAAATAAAGTGTTTTGAGATTCAAAATAAGGTTATATGTTTCATGTTACCCCCATTTGAAGTAAGAACTATTGAGTGAGGCTCATAACACACCATTTTCAATTCATCCTGATAGCACAAAATGTATAGATAAGAAATGAAAAAAGATACTACTAATTTCACTCTAAAATATTTGACTTATGAATAGGATATAGATGAACAGCAACTACCAAAGGAGATGCTTCGGCCTTTTTTAGTGTCATAATGGAAATGGGAGAATATATCCATGGATTTCATGGTGGTATTACCAAATAAATCTTGAGTTAATAATTTGATCTGTTTAATTATTGATTGATTAATTAAATCTAATCATTTTCTTCCCATTCAAGACAATACATATTTAGATCAACTTTCCCAAATTTATGTTAAAGAGATAATTATATTACATGGAGTCACACTTTCTATTATATCTTATCATATTCTTAGATTCACTTAAATTTTTTGGAAAGGAATAAAAAAACATTGGGTAGTAAATTAAATTTCTATACATCCTTTCATCCTTATTTTGACGGATACTCAGGGATAATGTTTCATACTTTGGAGGATTTGATTTGAGATTTTTCAATGGATTATCAAGTAAGTTAGAATCAAAATCTAACATTAGTTTACTTTTCTTATAACAATAGTTTTTATTCTAGTAAACTATTGAAACCTTTTGAGAAATTAATTAGAAAGAGGTGTCAGACTCTATCTTGTTTGGATGAAGTGGGTGAAAGAATGTTTTTGGGAACAAAATTGGTAGAAGAAATGATTGATAAGGTGAAGATAATTCAACAGAACATAAGGATGTATCATATTAGGAAGAAAAGTTTTATAGATAACTGGAAGAAAGATATTTATTTCTAGGTAGATGATTATGTTTTTTACTAAAGTTTCTCTATGGAAAAGTGTTATGAGTTTTGGGAAAAGAGAAATTTAAGTCCACAGTTCATTGTAACATATGAAATCCTAGAGAAAGTTTGATCAGTTTTTACTGATTGGCCTTGCCTCTAGGTTTATCTCAGGTACATGGTGTATTTCATGTTTTATTGTTAAGAAAATATGTTCTAGATACATATCATGTTTTGAGTCATGAATTAGTTCAGTTAGAAGAAAAACTTTCTTATGAGGAAAATATAGTATAAATTATTAAACATATTGATAAAGTGTTGTAGAATAATGTAATTTACTAGGTCATGGTTCTATAGAAAAACCATATGACTGAATAAGTAGCATGAGAATTAGAAAATGCTATAATGGAGAAATATCCCCACTCATTGAAGTAGTGAATAAAATTGCACAAACACAATTTCTAAAAGGAGGAAAAAATTAAACAACCCAGATAATATTAAGTTAAATAATTTTCATTTCTTATTAATATTAATTAATTATATTTTATAGAGTTATATTCATTATAAGAACATTAGGTAATTTTTCATTTAAAAGAAAAATTCTTTATTTCTAACCTAATTGGATTTTCTTGCATTATATGGTTTCATTAAAAAAATTTATTACAAAATTATATAATTTTAATTTGAAAAAATTAAATTTATTTTTGAATTCATCATTTCAAAATTATCTTAGGTTGATTTTTTGATAATTTTTAAAAAAGTTTTATTTTTGAAGGAATAATGAAAATTACTATTTTTTTTAAAAACTGTCTTTTTGTTTCAAGCATTTACAAAGTTAATTTTTTAAAAGGTTTAAAAGTAATATAAGTTAACTTATATTATTAGTAATCTAATAATAGTCTTCATAATAAATTTTATACTTAAATTTGGTATAAAAACATATTTATAATTAAAAAAGTATTTTTCTAAAAAACTATTTTTCATCATATTCTATGGGTTTAATTTTAAATTAAATTATTCCACTTATATGAATTGAATTTGATAAAATATGTTAAATATTTGGAATCAATATAATTAATATTATGTAACAATTTCAACTTATTTTTTAATCAAAATGAATAATAATAAAAATAAAAATATGTTACCAGGAATAAGTTTAAAATAGGTTTATTGGGGGTTAAATATGTATAGTCAATAGTTGGAACCTGAATTAACCACACCTATCCGTATCCACTTGCATGAGGTTATTTACTAAGGCAGTTAAAAATCAATAATGACCAAATAAGGTACACTACACCACCTGTGCACAGAAGGATTACATCATTGCCATTGTCATTGTAACTATCGTCATCACCATCATCATCATTGTCATCATCCAGGTGCACCACACCATATTCTCACATGATGTACTATCATAATTACACATGAATCAGAGTCTAGATGAAGGAATGTCGCTAATAACTCATATTTAAAACCATTTTACAAGTTGTTGACACTAAGAAAATGAATCCTCCATCTTCTATACAATCACACACAAGAAACATACATGTCATGTGAAACCTAAATGACTAATATAATGCATGGAATTACTCCTACTGATGCTAAAAAGAGTCAAATCCATATGTAATCCTGAATCGAAAAAATCCATGCACATCACATGTGGTGAAATAATATATAACCATAACAGTGAAAGCCAAGAACATCAATCCCATGACTTAGTAACCTAGAATTCCCTTGATAAAGGTTTTTGTGATGCACCAGACTAAGTTTTATCATGAGTTCAAACACATTCCTATGTCACCTATCTACCAACTCCCAAAAATAATAAAACAAGACAACCTATCCTTCGGTACATTTTTATAGCACCCTGACCCAAATCACTAGGTTTGAGCTAGAATTCCACTAGACATCAAGAGCACCACCCCATATGATAGAGTCTATCAACTAGTAACGAGGGTCTAAGTAGAGTTTTGGGGAGGCTATACCCTATATCTGAGTGCAAAATAATAGATAAATAGTCTAAGAGGTAACAATATACAACAGAGTACATGGAAGAATAAAAAGACATTTATATAAATGAAATTAATTAGTATAAAGACTCAGTAGTCATACAAATACAACAATTGATATCTCGTTAGGATGATCACATACACAAATAAAGAAAGTTACAAAAGTATAAGGATTCTCTAAAACTCTAGCCTTACCTCATTTTGATCTTCAGACTTGTAGAAACTTATCCCACTACACGATAAACCTTGGGCCTCAGACCGACCTATACCTTCAACAAGTAATGGATTCTTAGGTGCTTATGTTTCATGGCTGTCGGAGCAAGGTGTGATTATAACTCAGTGTGACACCACCAATGTAGCTCCATAAATGACTAGTAAATGAAATGTACGTACATGTGATAATAATAACTAAGAAAAAAAATAGATAGTTTATAATTGAACAAATATAACATATAATCACCAACACATAGGTAAGTAATAAAACCCACACTAAAAGCATTCATGCACTCAAAATTCCATTATGAACCACGATAATACTTGATTCGGCTCTATGTCGGAAGAAAAAACGATCAACTTCCTGACACATTCCCATTATCGAGATAATCTAAAAACATGAGTGGCATATCCTTATTGAAGGGATAATGCATAAAATGATGACTAGGTGTCAGACACACACACCTCAGGGGAATAATCCATGAGGCTCAACCTACATACTCAATTACAAGACAAGTGAACAATATAATAAGACACAATATACAAATTATAGATCAAACATCACATCAAATAAACATGAAGTATCAAAATCATAAAAATCCACATGCAAGAAATCATCAAGAATAGGTCAATGAGGCTACACACACACCTCATGTGATCAAACATCAAACACAGGCTTAGGAGTAAGGTATATCATCGACACACATCCAATCCAACTTCGGCCATCAATGACCATACAACAAGAAATCACACAATTTCCTACATGGCCATTAGCACCCTGTCAGTTTATTAGGAATATTCAATTAATTAGTTAAGACATGGAATTCAATAACTATTAATCTTGACATTGTGTCTCTCATTTTAATTCATCAGACCAATCAATTAAAATATTTTTTGGGGTCCCATTTAGTTTCCCAGTGTTACATGAGTCTCAAGGTCAACTTACCAAAGGTGGAATGACCATATATCACATTACAATATACTAAGCATAATTTCATAGGAGTTTTTACATATAACCACCCACCTCAAACAAATCCAACTCCTAAATGAGCAAGGATCAACATCTTGGTTCGAGTTGTCCAACTCCATTAGACATATATCGATCTCCATGAGGTTATACTCCTATCCAAGAATCCCAAAATTAATTAATTATAATGAAATTATAATTAATTGAAAGAATATAAGTAATATTATAAACAAAAGCGAAGGAATACTTTACCGAATGACTTATCAGATATCATTGTCTAACCAGAACCATGACCAACCACCCATGGAAGGCATGTCTCACACTTCAGATGTTATTTCAATAAAAATCCTTACAAAGTGACAACAAGACAAAAACCAATTTAATATAATTAAATTTGAAACTCTAGAATAAACTAACCTAACAATATACCTTAGTTTTAATGTCATCCATTGATGTTCGAGCCACTCTCAGTTCTACGATGAGAAAAACCCCCAAATCAATTCCATGATTCGATGGTCAATTCAACACAAATCAATTAAAACATATATAAATAATTATAAAGGGATATACCTTCATTGAAACACCCATAAATGGTACGCATTAATCATCACAAAACATCATCTTTCCATGCGATCTAAATTATCATCATTCTCGAACAATTCCATCAAGATCTAGGGGAATTGTTGTAACACCCGAATGATTTTATGAAATATTTTATTTAAATAATTTTTATTCTTTATTAGCATACTTTTCATGAAATTTTAAGTTTAAAAAAACTGTGAGTTGCACTCATTATAAAATTACTGTTATAGCCTAGGCACTAGGTTAGCAGGAATAATTATAACTAATTTATGAAAATGCATTGTGAATTCACTGTTTATCAATTATTAATGAAAAATATAAATAGATATTTGTATTTTGAGTGAATTAATTTTTCTAATTAATTAGATATATAAATTTTATATACTTAATAAAATATTTTTGATATTCATCCAATGTATATTTTAGTCATAGGGTATTAATAAAACCCTATTTGATGTATACAACCCTATTTTTTAAAAGGTTAATTTGACACCTTTGAATGGAGAACAACTTCTAAATTAATATTTTGACATATTAATACTTTTTATATGACAAAATAATCATTTTATTTTGAAGCGGGGTATAAAAATTTACTTTGGATGAATTTTTGATATTTTTCTGATAACTTTCATGTTTTGATGAATTGTAAAAATAACCTAAATTTTAATTGAAAATAACTTTTTCATGCGAATATTTTATATGGTTAAATTATATAATTCAATGGTTTAAAAGTATAAATAGAATGTTTTTTTACCATTTAATATAATATAGGTCATTGAAATTAATTTTACATTAAATTCAGATGTAAAAACATATCAATCTTTTGCAATATTTTAACTTTTAAAACTTTTTTTTTATTTCAACAACAGGATTAATTTTATATTAATTACTGTAACTTCGGTGTTTTTAATTTTGAAAAATTTATTCCATATTTGGAATCAGTAGGTCCAAATTATATAAAT
Source organism: Viscum album (assembly GCA_963277665.1). Classification (NCBI taxonomy): domain Eukaryota; kingdom Viridiplantae; phylum Streptophyta; class Magnoliopsida; order Santalales; family Viscaceae; genus Viscum; species Viscum album. The sequence goes on along the minus strand of OY728151.1, from coordinate 1,440,192,540 downwards.
ATAATTATTTTATTTTTGGGCAATATGAATAGTAACTTCGGTAAATTTTATTAACACAATAAAAGGGTAAATCAGGTAATTAAGGGTAAAAATAATATTATAAAATTACCCTAATACTTGTATTAATATAATTGGATGATTATAATTTTCCCTAAAATATAATTGGTTCGAAATGGTATCCATTGGAACCTACTTGGATGAGATTAGAACATTTAATTTATTTTATTTAAAGAAAATTGAAATATATCTCACTCAAACTTTAATAATTAAATTATATTTAATATATGGTTATAAGGAATATAAATTAGATTATAAATACTCATTTTAAATCTAACATGTTTTTCTTTATCATGAAAATTTATTTGTAATTTTTAGGAAATAAATAATTACCTTAAAGACTTATACTTGGATGATGAAAAAATTATTTAATTGATGAGAAATCAATAAAACAATTTTTATTAAAATATTGATAACAATCAAAAGGCCCAAAAACTTGACCAAAACTTATGTTTTGAGTATATATCGACCATAAGAATCCAAGTGTCAACTTATTAACCATTTTAAGTCTTATAGAAGAGATTATGACACTTATATTATTTTATTTAAAGTGAAGATAAATTTGTCACATTCATGTTTTAAAAGTGTATATCATTTTTAATGTTAGGTTTTTCAGAAGATAAATTCTAATAAAAGTATTATTCTGAATTATAATGGATTTATATTGGTATTATTATTTTATTTTTAAATTATATTTTACAAATAATTATATTAAATAATTACACAAAATTGAGGTAGTAATTATTTTATTAATTAATAAATCAAATAAATGTTATTAAAAATATTTTAATAAATATAATTTGGGATATTTATTATGTAAAATTATTTTTTTAGATTACCTTGACCCCTTATAGATATAATAAAGAATTTTTATAAAGGTTCACTTCTTATTTTTATATTTTAAAAAATACATGAAATAATTAGTGTCAAAATTGATACTGTTGGTATTTTGTCAAAATAAGATTTTCTTAAATTATTTAAAAATCGTAATTTTTTTTTAAAATATAGAATAATAATTATTTGGTCTAAAATGTTCTAAATTATTCATTTATGATATAATTTACTTCAAATAAGTAAGTATTTTACCCTTTTAATATTAAAATATTTGTTACCCTAGTAAAAAATTAAATACAATAACTAAGTGTTAATTAAAATGATGATGATTAAATTGACATAAAAACTTGTCTAAAATTTATTGGTGGATGATATTACAACCCTATATCATATAATATTAGAAATTATGACATTTTTGAGGTTTTTAAGTGGGGTTTGATTTTATTATAAATTAATATTTTTGAGGTTTCCAAAAGTGCCCCTCACCTCAATTATAAAATGACACTTCCTAAACTCTTAACTTCATTTTTAGCCTTAAATATTGAACATACCATACCAATTTACCTTCTTAACTTCCTGATAAACATTCTAGAGGTCCTTCTATTCTTCAAAGACCAACTCTATTACTCTAAGGGGAGTTTTATAGGAGGCACGTCGAAGAAGAGGTAATATCATTTACCGATTCTTTCAAACTTCTTTCTTCTTCTTCTTCCACCTCATGAGTTGTTTCATTATAAAGTAATAACTCCATTAGTAATTATATAATTAGATTTTATTATTATTATGAAACAACTATATTCCACCTTTTACACATTCTATGAAAAATGAAATCACCACGCATGTGTACGTACGACTTACCGTCTCCACACTGTGGTGTAATCCATTTTCACCACCACCTTACATGGATGGGTATAATGATGGAATTAATATATATATATATATATATATATGATTAATATAAAATTATATTGATTATGAGATACTATACACCATCCAATTCAATACCATTCAACAATTATGGGAATGATATCATCGCTCGTGCGTATTTACGGCTTACCGTCTCCACAGTGCAATGTGATTCATTCTACATAATCTTCATTAAATCATGATTATATAAATGAATTAAATGAATAAATAGTATATATATTATACCAATACCATTATATAAATGATATAAATATAACCTAAAAATAGGAATAAGAATGTATCTTACAAAACATGCATAAGAACATAAAGTAGTTAATACCTGAATAATGAGTAACAATGAAATGTTACTAAAAAATAGATGAAAATATGATAATAAATGTAAACATAAAAAATATTATGATTATATAATAAATCATTAACATTATTTAAATCATTATATATGAGGTTATGATACATACAAATCATATCGTACCTAAGGTAAGGGATAACTCTGAAAATCTCATTTTTATCGGAGATTGTATAATTATATGTATTTGTTGGGGTATATTTATCATCCATGTCCATTTTTCCTAAATATGTATTTAAAAATATTCTTTATATCCTTCTATAATTTTAACCATTGGTGAATTTTTACTAAATTGTATGAATGAAATCTTTTTTCATTTTGGGTTCGAGGTACTTTTTAACTTTTCTGGAAAAAGTATGAGAAGAATTATTTTTTAAATTGTACTGCATAAATAGATTTTTATTCTTTGATAATGAATTATTTAATTAAAGATTCCAATACAATATTACAATGGTATTAAAACATAAAATTATTTCTTCTAAAATTTTGTGGCATTTTGAGGAAGGAAAACATTTTTGAAGAAGAAAATATATTTTCCTCAGGAATTAATTTCAAGTGTTTTCTAAAAATTATTTTCCATATAATATGACACTATTTAAATAGGGTTATATTTCTAACCCTGTTATTAATATGATTTGATGTATTTTATGCTGTAATGTTATTTAAGAAATCCATTTTTATATCAATTCGGATGGAATAATGTTTAAAAAACACATTTTATTTCATGGGTTATACTATAGTTAATGTTTTTATGTTTTTGTGGCACACATAAGAATGAGTTTATCATGAGATGGGTGGGATCTATATCTCCCTCCAATGAATTGGGTAATGATTTATATCTCATGAGATATACATGTCTGTAATGACAAGAAAATCCACTACAGTAATACATGACTGGAATGAGGAGTGAACTCGGTTCAATAATGGACTTTGTCCACTATGATGGTCTTGGAAATGAGCCTCGACTAATATGAAATTATTTTATATGCTTATGTGTGTATGCCATGAAATTTCATGTCTTTTTTTATGACTATTTGGATTACATTTCACTTTTATGATTTATACCATGACATGATATTATGATCTTTTATATGTAGGATAATATTTCAAATTGATATGTTCTTATGACTATGATATGATTGATATTTCCCTTATTTAACCTTACTGGGAATTTGAGCTCACCCTTTAATATGTTTCTTTTCCCTAGGTCATGAAGAGTGGTATTAATTAAGATATGTCAAAAAGGAGTCTAGTTATGAATAAATAGGCAATAGACAATGTAGATGTTTTATGAACCAGTTGTTTATGTTTCCTAATTTCTAAAGACATTAAAACTATACGACCTTGGTGTGGTTCTTTTTATGTTCTATAATAAATATTCTTCAATGTTGAATTAAAATCAATATGTAAAGTATGGGTCATTATAGTTGGTGTCATAGAAAAGTTATAGTTAACCTTTGGAAACTAGGATGAGAGAACCTTAGTAAAAACCCTAATCATATGTATAATTATAAGTTACAATCCTATCCTTGTGTTTTAGAGATATTCATGAATAAAATAGGATAAAACATAAATTTTCCTAAATTGAAATTTTATTCTTAAATTATGTGGTCTTCCCATTATGATTAGGGTTTCTTACACTATGCTTCTTGGTTTTAGTCAATGTCTGGAACTCGAAGGAAACACGCTAATGCTGAATGCGACGAGCAATGCAATGATTTCCCCCTGAGTAACCAAATGTTATGGGAGTTGGAATGAAAAATCTTGTAGCCATTCTCACACAACTATCTCAAGATATGAATCATGCTGGACTTCCAAATGAGCAAAGGAGGGAGAAAATTGTGTTGAATCCTTCATTAGGCAGCGTCCACATTCATTCAGCGGGTCTTTTGATCTATTAGTGGCTGAACAGTGGATCAGTACCATTGCAAAGATATTTTCAGTTCTACAATTTTCTGAGCATGATAAATTCATCTTAGTAGTATATCATTTGGAAGGTGAAGCTAATAAATTGAGGAATCTTATCAAGAATACAAGTCAAAGAGATGAAATTGATTCCATGGAATGTGAAAAGTTTAAGAACTTATTTTTCAATAAATACTTTCCTCGTATTCTTTGAAAAAATATGGGGATGGAGTTCCTTGAACTGAAGAAAAAGGATTATGAATCTTTTGGTACCTATGAAGAAAATTTTACAATACTTGCAAGGTACACTTATAAATTATTATCCAGCCTGAGAGTAAAATTGATCAATTATTTAGTGGCTTAAAAAAAAGTCTCCAAAGGGCATTATCTATAAGGGACTTTAATATCTATATGGAAATTTTTGAATGTGCTCTCAAGTTTGAGATAGATATTGGAGTAACCCATCATTCATATGGTTTTGATAAGAAGATAAAAATGGAATTCAAAGGAAAATCTAAAGAGCACACTGAAAAGAAGATGATATTCTCCTTATGCTCAAAGTGTGGAAAGAAACATGGAGGTAATTGTCTTAAAGGGAATTGTAAATGTTTTAAGTGTGGAAAATATGGTCATCGGGCAGTTGAATGCCTAAGTGATGGGAGAAATATGTCTAATGATGCGAATAAAGAAAAGGATACACAGAATGAGCCTCCTATACTTCAATTCTACAAGTGTAAGGAAATGGGGAATTATACCAATCAATACCCTAATCCAAGGGTTATGGATGATGATCGATGTCAAAAAAATATTAAGGCCAAATACAAAGTAATGTCACATGAAATCACTATCGGTGACTTGGAGTACGATAATGAAGCGGTGAAAGGTACACTTACCATCCACTCTAAAGTAGCAAATGTTTTATTTGATTTTGGATCCACCCACTCTTTTATTTCGGAATAATTTTCTAAGATTATCACCATATTACATCAACAATTAGATGTTGAGTTATATGTGACAACTCCTAATGGAACAATGGTCGCATAAAAAGTTTATAATTATTCTCTGGTTGAAGTTTGTGAGAAAGTGCTTCCTAAAAATCTTGTAATCCTTCCTATAGTGGAATTTGTTGTGATTCTTGGCATGGATTGGCTTTCTCTATATGGAGCTCATATCAATTTCCAAGTAAGGTAAGTCACATTTCATATTCCAGATAAATCTATGATCATCTATCGATGCAAGGATGAATATAACCTTTAGGTAGAAATTTCTTCCATATTATGGTTCTTGATTCCTATAAACAAAGATTATTTATCTCAAATGGTTGGGGAGAAACTCATGATTAAGAATACACCCATTGTACTAGAGTTTGATGATGTATTTTTGGATGAATTTCCAGGTCTTCCACCAAATCATGAAGTTGAGTTTTCAATAGAACTCATACTGGGTGATATACCTATTTTAAAGACACCTTATAGAAATACCTCAATTGAGTTGCAGGAATTGAAGAAGCAACTCCAAGAGAATCTTGATAAGGGATTCATAAACCCCAGTGCATCACCATGGGGATCACCTGTTCTATTTGTTAAGAACAAATATGGATTAGTGAGACTCTTCATTGATTATCAAGAACTTAAAAAGATCACTATCAAGAACAAATATCCTCTTCCCTGAATTGATGACTTATTTGACCAACTACATGAAGCTCAATAATTTTCCAAGATTGATCTTTATTCAGGATATCATCAATTATGGGTCAAAAAGGAGGATATACCAAAGATGACATTCTGTACAAGGTATGGACACTATGAATTTATAGTTATGCATTTTGGTCTTACTAATTCCTCCACTATCTTCATGGGTCTAATGAATAGAGTCTTTAGAGACTATCTTGATTAAGTTGTGTTAGTCTTTATAGATGATATTCTTGTATATTCAAATAGAATGGAAGAACACGAAGACCACATGAGAATTGTACTGAAGACTCTGATAAAGGAGAAGATTTATGCGAAATTTACTAAGTGTGAATTTTGGATTCATAAAGTTTCATTTTTGGGTCACATAATCTCAAGAGAAGGAATATCTATGGATCCATAAAAAACATAAGTTGTTGAAAGTTGTCCAAGACCAAAAACGATAATTGATATCCAAATTTTTCTTGGTTTTGTTGGATATTATCGACGTTTTATGAAATATGTTTCAAGATTATCTAATACACTCACCAAGTTGAATCATAAAGGAGTTAATTTTGTTTGGATGGAGGAATGTGAAGAGAATTTCAAAGAGATAAAAAGAAGGTTAGCTAGTGCACCTATGCTCATACTACCTTGTAGTGGAGAAAGGTTTGTGATCTACACTGATGAATCCAAGAAGGGGATAGGATGTGTTATCCTAAAAAATGATATAGTGATAGCTTATTCCTCATAGTAGTTGAAAATCCATGAGAAAAATTACCCAAATCATTATTTGGAGTTAGCTGCAGTAATATTTGTATTAAATATATAGAGGCATTATCTTTATGGTGAAAGATGTGATATTTATACTGATCATAAATTTTTAAATTATATTTTTACAAAAAAGGAGCTCAATATATTCCAAATAAGATGGTTGGAGTTGATTAAAAATTATGACTACTCAATACATTAACACCCTAGGAAAACAAACAAGGTGGCAGATGCTTTGAGTCGACAAGACCATGCTAGCATATCCATGATGCGAATCACAAAAGATCCAATATTTATGGATTTGAAAAGGATGGATCTTGAAATTTTAAAGTAATGGGGGAGTATTATCTTTGTAAAATGAATGTTCATCCAGATATACAAGTGAATATTAAGGAGGCGTATAAGAAAGATGTAGTTCTACAAAAGAAGGTGAGAAATGTTACTAAATTCAACCTTGATTATGATGAAATAATAAGGTTTAAGAACAGGGTTTTTATTCCTCCCATACTAGAATTAAAGAAGGAGATATTGGATGAAGCTCATATTTCTTCATTCTCTATTCAACCTAGAATCACAAAGATGTACATGGACCTAAAAGGGTGTTTCTAGTGGGATGGCAGGAAATGAGATGTTGCTGAATATGTCTCTCAATGCTTGGTTTTTTAGGAAGTTAAGGATAAGAGATAGATGTCTAATGGTATGTTACAACCATTACCAATCCCAGAATAGAAATAGTAAAACATCACTATGTACTTTATTGTTGTACTTCCCAAAACATCTAAGGGACAAAATTATATATGGGTTATAATTGATCTCCATACGAAGTCGGCACAATTCATTGCTATTAGATAGGATTTCTCTCTTAATAATATTGTTAGGATATATGTAAAGGAAGTTGTAATATTGCATGGAGTAAAAATTTCCATTACATCTTATCGGGATCTGAGGTTTACCTTGAAGTTATGGTGAAGTCTTCATCGTGACCTAGATATAGAGTTATGTTTCGGTACTGCTTATCATCCTCAGACAGACGATCAACCTGGGAGGAAAATTCAAACTCTGGAAGATATGTTAAGAGATTTCTCTATGGATTTAAAAGGTTGTTGGGAGCAACACCTACCTTTGGTAGAATTTTCTTACAAAAATAGCTTTCACTCTAGTATTTAGATGGCTTCTTATAAAGCCCTCTATGGAAAGAAGTATAGAACTCCAACTTTATGGGATGAATTTAGAGAAAGAAAGATATTAAGACCAGATCTTGTTGATGAAATGGTAGAAAAGGTTAGATCTATTCAACAACACATAAGAGAATCTTATATTCGACAAAAAAGTTATACTGACAACCAAAAAAAGACCTATAGTTTGAAGTGGGTGATAATTTCTTCTTATGAATATCTCCCTAGAAGAGAGTAATGAGATTTGGAAAGAAGGGCAAGCTAATCCCTGGGTATATATGTCCTTTTGAAATTCTAGATCATGTTAGCTTACTGATTGGGGATTCCAGGGAATCTCTCTCAAGTTCATGATGTGTTCCATGTATCTCTCTTGAGAAAGTACATATTGGATCCTTCACATGTACTAAGCTCAAAAGTTGTACTGTTGGAGCAAGATTTTTCTTATTAAGAACAATCGATAAAGATTCTAGATCATAGCGAAAAATTTCTACAAAACAAGACCAATAACTTGGTTAATGTTTTATAGAGGAACCAACAATTTTAAGAAGCTACATTGGAACTTGAGGATATGATAAAGGATAGGTATCCTCATCAGTTTGTTTCCATGTGATGAATTTTGAGGGTGAAATTTAGTTTAAGGGGTTAGAATGTAACACCCGAATATTTTTATTAAATATTTTCTTTAAATAATTTTTATTCTTTAGTAGATTTCTTTGAACAAAATCACGAGTTTAAACAAACTAAGATATGACCTTATTATAAAATTACCATTATATCCTATCTACTAGGTTAGTGGGAATAATTATAACTAACTTATGAAAATGCATTTTGAATTTATTGGCTATCAATTATTCATGAAAAATATAAATAGATATTTGAATTTTTGAGTGAATTAATTTTGGTAATAAATGAGATATATATGTGTTATATAATCAATAAAATATTTTTGATATTCATTGTAATGGACCAGACCCTCCTGGTCAATTACTTTTCCAAAATTCTAAGTGTTGGGGTGTCCTGGACGCATCGATCAGTCCCACCCATCAGCTCCATAGATCAGCTCCACTGATCAGGTCCAATAATCAGCTGCATTGATTAGCTCCACTGATCATCTCCACTAATCCTCTCCACTGATCCGCTCCACTGATCAGCTCCACCGATCAGCTTCACTGATCAGCTCCACCGATCGGCTTCACTAATCAGCTCCACCAATCAGCTTCACTGATCCACTCCACTGATCAGCTCCACCGATTAGCTTCACCGATCCGCTTCACTGATCAGCTCCACTGATCTTCTTCACTGATCCGCTCCACTGATCAGCTTCACTGATCAGCTCCACTGACTAGCATCACTGATCATCTCCACTGATCAGCTCCACTGATCAGCTGCACTGATCAGCTGCATTGATCAACTCCACTGATCAGCTCCACTGATCACCTTCATAGACCATCATCACAGATCAAATTCATAGATTAGTTTCATAGATCGGTTTCACAGATCGGTTTCACCAAATCGGTTTCACAGATTGATTTCACCAAATCAGTTTCAAAGATCAGTTTCACCAAATCGGTTTCACAGATCGGTTTCAAAAAATCAATTTCACTGATCGGTTTCACCAAATTGGTTTCAGAGATCGGTTTCACCAAATCTGTTTCACAGATTAGTTTCACCAAATCGGTTTCACAGATCCGTTTCACCAAATCCGTTTCACAGATTGGTTTCACCAAATCGGTTTCACAGATCGGTTTCACCAAATCTGTTTCACAGATCAGTTTCACCAAATCGGTTTCACAGATCCATTTCAAAAAATCCGTTTCACAGATTGGTTTCACCAAATCGGTTTCACAGATCGATTTCACCAAATCGGTTTCATAGATCGGTTTCACCAAATCCGTTTCACAGATCAGTTTCACCAAATCAGTTTCACAGATCGGTTTCACCAAATCGGTTTTATAGATCAGTTTCACCAATCGGTTTCACAGATCCGTTTCACCAAATCGGTTTCACAGATCGATTTTGCCAAATCGATTGGAGAGATCGGTTTCACCAAATCAGTTTCATAGATCGGTTTCACCAAATCTGTTTCACAGATCAGTCTCACCAAATCGGTTTCACAGATCAGTTTCACCAAATCGGTTTCAGAGATCAGTTTCACTGATCAGCTTCACAGGATCGGCTTCACAGGATTAGCTTCACCGGATCAGCTTCACAGGATCATCTTCTCCCAATCAGCTTCATGGGATCAGCTTCACCCGATCATCTCCACCGATCAGTTTCAACTATCAGTCTCACCAATCGTCCATAGAGGAGTTTCGGGATTTTCCTTCCCCATTTTTTCCCATTTTTAAGTCTTTTATCCTTTTTAATGTTGTTCAAATCCATTTTTAGCATCATAAACCACGTTTTATATCCCCTAGGAGTGGGGAGACCCTCAATGGACCCATTTTCCTCACTTAAAATGAAATTCTTTAATGCACAACTGTTTTGGACACCCCTCTGATGAAAATTATTAAATTAACAATTAATTCCATCGTGTGTAACCGTCTAACTGTGAGGTGAAACCATGATCCACCTTTAAATCTGCTCAAGATCCTCATACCCCATAACACTAGGATCTCACCTTTTTATCACACGTGAATTCTTTCTTCCCGACTGGTCTCTTTTCTTTCTTCTCCTTGGTGCGTTTGGAGTCACCCCTTCACGAGGTGAGTGGTGCGCCTGTGCTAGATCCTTTCCTGCTCATTCTTAGAGTCTTCCGAGTTCCTCCCCTAAAAGTCGCGCATCCCTAGTTGTTGGTTCCAGTAGAAAAACATCGATCTTTGATCATTAAAGTAGGGATTTTCCTTTGTCTCTCCTTAGTGTGTATCATGCGGGGTGGGTATGCTATTGTTTCTTTGAGGATGGATGAAACTAAACCTTAATAAAGATAATAAACAGAATTTTAAAGAATGAAGGGGGTGTGATCGATGTTTCTATTGTACTCCTTATCCTTGATTACGTGTTATGAATTTTATGGGATTATACCCACTGAAAATCATGGTTGTTGGTGGTCTTTTCTTGTGCACTAATGAACCTCTATTTTTCTGGATATTTATGTGATTTAATGGGTGTAACATGGAAACTTGTTAATCATGTGAACTTGGTTGATTAAATGGATTCCCAGTGAATAATAATCCTTGTGTGATCACCCTGGTTAACCAAATGAAAAGATGGAACTGAATGAATGGCATATTCAAATTTGAAAACTCACTTGCTCTATTTTGGTGATGTTGACGATTGATTCTTGGGAAGTGACGTGGATGGAGATGGGATCCTCTATTGTGGTGTAGTTGTTGGATTTTGTATCTGAGGCTATGAGGGGTTGTATGGTGGGGCTTGGTTTTCTTCCAATACTTCGAGGGATCTCACGGATCCCTTTTTTTGTTGTGACTTTACAAGAGAACCTGGTGTGAATGCTTAATTTTTGGTTTGGCTGTTTTCCTTTCCTTGGCTTGTGGTTATGCCTGTTAGTTGCCCAGTAGTTCATAATTTACTTAAATGGAATACTTGAATATGAAAACATTAATGGGTTCAATGGGGAATTTTTTTTTGGGAATGAGTTGTGACAAGGTTGTGGATGTTATGCTTCTTATGAATGAATAGTAACGAGGGTACTTGTGTATGGGATGGTTTTGGAAACCCTAGTCTGGGATGAGTGCTTGTTACCTATATATATAATTATAGTTCTTATGTTTCTTATTTTTTCCCCACCCATGTTAAGCACTTTGTTCCGAACACCCACATTTAATGGGGGAGGGTGTTTTTGTAAAGACCCATAAAATTCAAGGGAAATTTTTTTTCTTAATTTTCTTTAGAATTTTACAAGAGCGCGGTTTCTGACGGCACTTGATTCCGAGGCCCGGAGTGCCCGGAATCAATTTCCGAAGTTTGGCTCGGGTACGTTCAGTGAACGAACGAGCGGGAATTTCTAACTTTTGATCCGGTGCTCGGAATTGAAATCCGAGGACACCGATGAACTCGCAGCGCCGATATTCTCTTAAGGAGACCTTTTCCGAAGTTGCGTTTATTGCGGGACGAAAGTTAGTTTTTGGGAGAATTATAAGAAGTTAAATAAAAATGTGAAACACTTTTTATTTTTCTTACTTGTTGGTTAACTCCTCTCAAAGGAAGTTAGGGGTGGGACCCACACCCACTTATCCTCCCTTGAGAGGATTAAGTGTGGTGGGGCCCACACGAACCCCAACTTTTCATCTCCTCTCAAAACTCCCTTAACTCCCCTTTTAAATGAACTTGACAACATAGCTTATTAATGGGGTTGAGTTGTTTAATCTTTTTCAAACCTTTGAATTTCAAAAGGTTTGGTTGAGTAAATAAAATAAGCTCTTAGCTTATTTTATTTGGTTAGAATTCTCTAGCCTCTTGAGAGATTTGAAGCCTTCTCCTTCTTTTTCTTCTTCTTCTTCAAGCTTGACGAAGAACGCGAAGAACCTTCGAGCTCTGACGAAGAACGCCGGTCCTCTCTTCTTCGTAGCCGGTTGTTTCCTAAGATCGATGACGCCTTCCGTGTCAACGAAAGGGAACGCCGCTTCCTCCTCGGACTTCCTTCGTCGGCTTACGAAGATTCGCCAACGACGTACCTCTTCGGACGTACCTCTTCGTCATTGGATTTGACGAACGTTTACCGCGACGCCCGACCTCCGCGACGTTGTCTTCCGCGGGTCGTTGTCGAGCATCGATCTTGAAACCAAGGTAGGGGTTTGTTGTGGATTATTTCTTTACTCTCGTTCTTGGTTCTATCATGATAATCTTGAGGTTAATATTTAAGAGTTATCATCTAACGAGGGGGGGGGGGGGGTCGGACCGCACAAACACGGCCGAATTCCCCCTCCTCTGTTCTTGATTTTTTTTTATAATCTTGTGGATGAACGAGAAGGCGTGGTGCCGTCGCACCACGCGAGAATCGCCCGGTTTATTTGCGCGACGCCGTCGCGCCGCGCCGTGGAAGGATCCTCAAGAACGCGACGTCATCACGCCGCGTCGAAGGGAATCAAAGGCGCGGCAGAGGGGCACGGTGTCGTCGCACCGCGCCGAACGACGAAGGCCGCGGCTGGTTCTGGGCCACGGCGGAACGAGAAGACCGGCGGCTCGCCGGGCTACCGGTGTCGGAAACCGGAAGGGGACTGGCCTTGCCGGTCCCGTTGAGGAAGGACCAGCCGGCCATGTTGGGCCGGCCGGAAGAGAGGTGCCGGGGGAATTAATTCCCCTGGCTGGCCACAAGAAGGCCCCCCGACGTGAGGGGGGAACCGGTTACACAAAGGGGGGGCAGCGCCCCCCCCCCCCCCATTTTCTCAAAAGCAGGCCCCCACATGGGGGGCCGGTTCTCCAAAAGGCGCGGCTTAAGCCACGCCGCCAGCTAAACAAAGCGAGGGCCTTGCCCCCCGCGCGCTGCACCCGTGCGGCGCCAGGCCGCACCGCCGCCGGCCGGGCCGCGCCGCCGCCCCGGACCGCGCCGCCGCGCCGGGCCACGCCGCCGCGCAGGACCACCGCCGGCCGGGCCGGGTTGGCCCGGACCCGGACCCCCCCGTTTTCGAGACGATTTCGGTCTTTTGGCCATAACTTGAGCTATGGACCTTCGATCGACGAACCGTCTGCGGCGATGCGATCCTTGGATCGAGACGGTCGATTCGGTATATCACACTCAAAGTTTCGGAATACTTTGAGTTCGGCTGGGTTGGTTCGTACACAAAACCAACCGGGCCCTCGGAGCGGGAACGCTCATATCTTGAGCTACGGACGTCCGATTGACATGCCGTCATCTTTGTTGTGTTCCTCTTAGTGAGACGGTTCTTTTGGCATACTCCGCCCGAGGTTTGGACGTAGGTGGAGTACGTTCGGGTTGGTTTTTCCTTAAAAACCAACCGGGCCCCTGGGACGAAAAAGCCAATAACTCTCAGACCGGGCGTCCGATCGACGCGCCGTCTATTGCGTTGAGTTCCTGTTGACGATACGGAACTTTTGGATACATCAACTCTGGAATTTGTGACAGTTGATGTATCAGCCTCTCGGCTCGTGGAGCGGACCCTCCTGAACGAGCTTGCTGTGTGCGGGAACCCTAGTGCTAGCTGCGACTGTTACTGTGACTACTACTTCTGCTACTGCTACTGTGACTGCGACGACGACAGTACAGAGATCCTGTGTGGATTTTGACGACGACTACAGCACTCAGCGATCCTACATGGATCAGTGCTACAGGTCATGTGTGGGCCCGATCCTGTGTGGGTCTTTGCGCTCAGTGGTCCTGTGTGAACCAGCGCCTACAGGTCCTGTGTGGGCCCGATCCTGTGTGGGTCTTTGCGGGGGTTAGTTACCTATCGATCCTTCGTGGGTCCGATGACTTAGATGGATCAGAGATCATCTTTATCGTCTTTCGAAGATGTATACCTGTGTGAGCTGAATCCTGTTGCTTTCCTATGTGGATTGTGTTGTGCTATCCTGTGTGGATTTCGTTTTGCTTTCCTGTGTGTAATACGTATACTTTCCTGTGTGGACTGAGTTGTACTCGGGCTCGGAGGTTGGAGCGTATTGGAATTGATGACTTAGGTATATGTATGGTCATATACCTAAGCAGTGTTGGTTGTTACTTCGTGTTTGTATCTTCCTTGTGGTTTATCCTTTGTGGATTTTGGGAGACCTTTAGGGGTCTCGGGGTCCCTACTGAGTAGCTTATACTCACCCCTGCACGGGCTATGCCCGCACTACGTTGTGTTGGTTGCAGACGACGGACAGCGTTGATCTTGGCTGAGGCTTGCAGAGCAGGACGGTACCTGGAGGCGAACGACTGGGCGAGACGTGTTCGGAGCGGATGACGGGACCTGTGGAGCAGTGGAGCTATCTGTACCCACCCTTCAGGTGGGATATCCAGTGGACAGCTCGGAGTAGCGGCTTTTACTTTACAGTTGCTGTTTTCCCTTTCAGTTGTACTCTGTTTTTACTTAGTATTTACTTTCTGCTTGCTTACTCTATGGTGTTTGTTTACTTTACAAAGGCAATGCCTTCCCTTTTTACCGGGAATTACGCCTTGGTGCTAGTCGCCAGCCCCTGGCATATGGAAGGCGGGCTTGGGGTAGTCACGGCACGGACCCCGAGGGCGGGTCGTGACAAATTGGTATCAGAGCAGTTCGGTTCTACCGCGAACTCTGATCTTTTCTAGGTGAAGCAATAATGTTTAGCATATTGAGTGTGGTTCTCAGTCCAGGGAGTCCAGTGTTGGTGCGGCGGCCGACGTATCCGTACACCAGGACCCTGACTTCTGATTTCCGACTTAATGCACGAAAACATTGATTGCATGTGTGATTCAAATTTTTCTTTGTGATTACTTATATCAGCTCACCAGGTATACTGTTCTGACCGTGGCGCACCTGTTTCCTTTTCAGGATGGCCCCACGACGGCAGCCAGCTAGGGTTCCGAGAGTCGAGTGTGACGACAGCCCACCGAGCGACGAGGCCTCGGTGCAGGGCCCTTTGTCAGCAGTGGCACCGGCGGTAGCTCTACCCGTCGAGCCACCGTTACTTCCAGCACCAGCCGCTGACGATGCACGTCGCCTCAGCGCACTGCATGAGTTTCAGCGCCAGCGACCACCCAGGTTTCGAGGGGAGACGGATCCCCAGGCAGCCGAGGACTGGCTGGAGGTAGTGGTACGTGTGTTTAGGCTAGTAAGGACACCAGCAGACCTCATGGTGATCCTCGCTGCGAGCCTACTACACGCAGCAGCAGGACGATGGTGGATCTTGATACTCCAGGTGCACGATGAGGCATCTCTACTTTGGACAGACTTTGAGAGCCTCTTCCGCTTGGAGTTCGTCCCAGCCACCCTTCGTGCGGTGCGTATCCAGGAGCTTCTTCAGCTGCGGCAGGGCAGCATGACGGTCGCTCAGTAATCGGCGAGATTTACCGATCTCTCGTGCTACTCGACCGACATGGTACGGGACCCATTCTTCCGATCCCGGACCTTCGAGCAAGGTTTGAGACACGAGATCAGGGCATCTCTGATCTCCCTCAGCATACCGACTCAGACAGGAGTACTGGAGTGGGCCCTTCTGATCAAGAGCTTCCTTGCTGAGTCTACACCAGCGCAGCGACCCACCGCAGGGCGACACGTGGCAGAGTCATCTGCAGCAGGCAGTCGATGGATGACTTAGGGGTTCAGGCAGACCAGACCTTCGAGCAGACGACCTCAGGACACTGGCTCAGCAGTGTGGGGCACACATCGAGGAGCCAGTCTTTTGAGAGGCAGACAGTGCTACTTGTGCGGCGGGCAGGGAAACATGGCTCGTGACTGCCCGACCCGCCGTGCTGAGGAGCAGCAGACGGTTGAGGGACCACCGAGGCAGAGGCAGAGGGTCGACCGTGGCGGTCCGTAGGGAGGATGCGGACGAGGCAGAGGAGCTGGCCGAGCAGTAGGTGGTGGGCGACGCTTTGAGGCTCTGCCACCACCACCACCAGGAGGTCCACCCCGACCATAGGGAGCTGGCGGGCAGAGACAGGCACAGCTCCAGGCAGTAGAGGCCTACGACCACGGCGCACCCGAGATGATTCGAGGTACTATATGTGTCTATTCCACCCTTGATGCAGTTCTTATAGACACATGAGCGAGTCACTCTTTCATAACCGCTGCCCTTGTTCGGAGCTCGGAGATTCCGACAGAGCCGTTGGCTCGATCCTTACGGCTAGAGACTCCTACGGGAGCAGACTCGACGATTACGCACTGGTGCCGGTAGTGTGAGCTTACTCTAGGAGGCGAGATCTTCGGCTGGGATCTTCTTGTAGCAGCGTCGAGGCCTTACGACTTCATCTTGGGCATGGATTGGCTATCTATGTTCCATGCGCAGATTGACTGTTTTAGGCGCAAGGTGCAATGTGTACGCACCGACGGGAGCAGGTTCACCTTCACCGGCGAGAAGGGAGCCTTTACAGCACAGGATGGACTTCCACGGAGGAGAGGACAACCCATTACTCATCAGTTGGCTAGCCTCATCCTTGGAGCAGTTGACGTGCGGAGTCCTGGTTTTCCTGCAGTGGTGGATCAGTTTGCGGACATTTTTCCCGACGGCGTCCCAGGGCTACCTCCTCGCAGAGAGGTAGACTTTTATATTGACTTGTACCCCGGGATAGCCCCGATATCCACTCCAGCATATCGGATGGCCCCCGCCGATCTTCAAGAACTACGGGTACAGTTGGAGGACTTGTAGGGAAAGGGGTTCATCCGACCCAGTGTTTCACCCTGGGCTTCCCCGATATTGTTCGCCAAGAAGGAGAACGGGAGCTTGCGACTTTGTGTTGACTATCGTCGCCTAAACCAGTTGACAGTGAGGAACAAGTATCCGCTACCGAGGATTGATGACCTCTTTGATCAGCTCAAGGGCCCACGGTGGTTCTCGAAGATAGACCTCAGGTCAGGCTATCATCAGCTCAGAGTCAGAGACGAGGACGTGCAGAAGACGGCCTTCAGATGTCAGTATGGCCATTATGAGTTCTTGGTTATGCCTTTCGGCATAACCAATGCTCCAGCAGTGTTCATGGCCCTCATGAACAGGATCATTCAGCCATACCTCGATCGATTTGTCATAGTCTTCATCGACGACATTCTGATTTACTCTACGACTGAGGAGGAGCATGCCTATCACTTGCGAGTTGTACTAGACACACTCCGAGAGCACCAGCTTTATGGTAAACTCTTGAAGTGCTAGTTCTGGATACATGAGGTCCACTTCTTGGGACACGTTATCTTTGAGGCGGGAGTTTCAGTGGATCCTGCGAAGATCGAGGCTGTGTTAGCATGGGAGCCACCCAGGAGCGTGACTGAGGTTCGGAGTTTCTTGGGACTAGCTGGTTACTATCGGAGATTCATGCCAGACTTCTCTAGAGTTGCGGCACCACTCAGAGCTTTGACGAAGAAGGGGAAACCCTTCGTATGGTCAGAAAGATGTCAGCAGAGCTTCCAGGAGCTGAGACAGAGATTGACCAGCGCACCTATCTTGAGGTTGTCTGAGGAGGGAGTAGGGTACGTAGTCTACTGCGATGCATTAGGGACCGGACTCGGATGTGTTCTGATGTAGGAGCGGGTCGTGATCACCTATGGATCACGTCAGTTGAGGCCTCATGAGCAGAACTACGCTACCCATGACCTGGAGTTAGCAGCAGTGG
This sequence comes from Viscum album, assembly GCA_963277665.1. Classification (NCBI taxonomy): domain Eukaryota; kingdom Viridiplantae; phylum Streptophyta; class Magnoliopsida; order Santalales; family Viscaceae; genus Viscum; species Viscum album. The sequence continues at coordinate 1,440,174,651 of OY728151.1, read as the reverse complement.
TCTTCGCTCTGAAGACATGGCGATACTATCTGATGGGCGAGCGCTTTACAGTCTTTTCCGATCATCAGAGTCTCAGGTATATCTTCTCGTAGAAGGACCTGAAACTGAGACAGCGGCGATGGCTCGAGTTCCTCCAGGACTATGACTTTGAGATAGTCTATACTCCTGGGAAGGGGAATGTAGTAGCTGATGCCCTCAGCAGGAGGACGGGCATTCAGCTACTTGAGGAGGCGACGAAGCAGCTAGCCTCTTTTCAGATATCCTTCGTGGATAGAGATGGAGCAGCCTTCCTCCAGTCTCTCACAGTCACCCCTCCACTACTGCAGCGGGTCAGAGAGGCACAGCGTGAGGACGCTGACTGTGAGACACGGCGTGTACTGATATCCTCGGGACAGGCACCTGATGGTTTCTCCCTTGGAGCAGAGCACGACATCCATTTCAGAGGACGTACCATGGTACCAGTCGCTTTGTGAGAGGAAGTGCTGAGAGAGTTTCACACTTCTCCTTTGGCAGTACATCCTGGAGTGGCGAAGATGTACCAGGACCTCAGACGACAGCACTGGTGGCCGGGCATAAAGAAGGCAGTATCAGAGTTTGTTTCTCGATTCCTCACCTGCCAGCAGGTGAAAGCAGAGCATCAGGTACCAGCAGGCTTGGTACAACCCTTGGAGGTTCCAGAGTGGAAGTGGTACGGAATATCTATGGACTTCGTGACTGGACTTCCACGCACTTCCAGAGGTCACGACTCCATCTGGGTGATTGTTGACCGACTCACCAAGTCGACACACTTCTTACCCATCAGAGAGCAGGGCTCAGTGGAGAGCTTAGGACGTCTCTATGTTCAGGAGATTGTGCGGCTCCACGGCGTGCCATAATCTATCGTCTCCGATCGAGATTCTCGCTTTACTTCTCGGCTTTGGAAGGGGTTACAGGAGGCGTTCGGGACGCAGCTACGTCTGAGCACAGCCTTTCACCCTCAGACGGATGGTCAGACGGAGAGGACCATTCAGACTCTCGAGGACATGCTCCGCGCATGTGTCCTCGATTTTGGTCGTAGCTAGGAGGACCACTTACCCTTGGTGGAGTTTGCGTACAACAACAGCTACCATACCACCATCGGGATGGCACCGTACGAGGCGTTGTACGGCCGACCTTGTAGATCTCCTTTGTGCTGGACAGACCCTGGGGAGTCAGCACTTGTGGGACCGGAGATGATCCAGGCCACGACAGAGAAGGTCCAGGTCATCCAGGAGCGGATGAGGACAGCACAGAGCCGGCAGAAGTCATACGCTGACAGGAGGTGGAGGCCACTGGAGTTCGAGGATGGCGACCACGTCTTCTTGCGGGTCTCACCTCGACGTAGTATACGGAGATTTGGCCGTGGCGGCAAGTTATATCCATGCTTCATCGGACCCTTTCAGGTCCTCAGCAGGGTTGGCGAGGTGTCTTATCGCCTGGCTCTACCACCTCAGTTGCACCGGGTGCACGACGTCTTCCACGTGTCTCAGCTGAGGAGATACGTGCACGACCCGACGCACATCATTGACCATAGGGAGCTTGACGTTGACGATGGGGCGACTTTTACGGAGGTCCTGGTGGAGATAGAGGATCGACAGGAGTGGGTCCTACGTGGGCGATCGATTCCTCTTGTGCGCATCAGATGGCAGCACAGGAACCTCCAGGAGAGCACATGGGAGCGGGGGGCTCAGATGCGTGCTCAGTACCCTCATTTGTTTCCCTAGTTTTGATGTATCTTTAAGGGGATGTAAAGCCCTGAGGTGGGAGTAATGTAAAGACCCGTAAAATTCGAGGGAATTTTTTTTTCTTAATTTTCTTTAGAATTTTAAAGAGCGCGGTTTCTGACGGCACTTGATTTCGAGGCCCGGAGTGCCCGGAATCAATTTCCGAAGTTTGGCTTGGGTACGTTCAGTGAACGAACGAGCGGGAATTTCTAAATTTTGATCCGGTGCTTGGAATTGAAATCCGAGGACACCGATGAACTCGCAGCGCCAATATTCGCTTAAGGAGACCTTTTCCGAAGTTGCGTTTATTGCGGGACGAAAGTTAGTTTTTGGGAGAATTATAAGAAGTTAAATAAAAATGTGAAACACTTTTTATTTTTCTTACTTGTTGGTTAACTCCTCTCAAAGGAAGTTAGGGGTGGGACCCACACCCACTTAACCTCCCTTGAGAGGATTAAGTGTGGTGGGGCCCACATGAACCTCAACTTTTCATCTCCTCTCAAAACTCCCTTAACTCCCCTTTTAAATGAACTTGACAACTTAGCTTATTAGTGGGGTTGAGTTGTTTAATCTTTTTCAAACCTTTGAATTTCAAAAGGTTTGGTTGAGTAAATAAAATAAGCTCTTAGCTTATTTTATTTGGTTAGAATTCTCTAGCCTCTTGAGAGATTTGAAGCCTTCTCATTCTTTTTCTTCTTCTTCTTCAAGCTTGACGAAGAACACGAAGAACCTTCGAGCTCCGACGAAGAACGCCGCTCCTCTCTTCTTCGTAGCCAGTTGTTTCTGAAGATCGACGACGCCTTCCGTGTCAACGAAAGGGAACGCCGCTTCCTCCTCGGACTTCCTTCGTCGGCTTACGAAGATTCTCCAACGACGTACCTCTTCGGACGTACTTCTTCGTCATCGTATTTGATGAACGTTTACCGCGACGCCCGACCTCCGCGACGTTGTCTTCCGCGGGTCGTTGTTGAGCATCGATCTTGAAACCAAGGTAGGGGTTTGTTGTGGATTATTTCTTTACTATCGTTCTTGGTTCTAGCATGATAATCTTGAGGTTAATATTTAAGAGTTATCATCTAACAAGAGGGGGGGTCAGACCGCACAAACACGGCCGAATTCCCCCTCCTTTGTTCTTGATTTTTTTTTATAATCTTGTGGATGAACAAGAAGGCGTGGTGCCGTCGCACCACGCGAGAATCGCCCGATTTATTTGCGCGACGCCGTCACACCGCGCCGTGGAAGGATCATCAAGAATGCGATGTTGTCGCTCCGCGTCGAAGGGAATCAAAGGCGCGGCGGAGGGGCACGGTGTCGTCGCACCACGCCAGACGACGAAGGCCGCGGCCGGTTCCGGGCCGCGGCGGAACGAGAAGACCGGCGGCTCGCCGGGCCGCCGGTGTCGGAAACCAGAAGGGGACCGGCCTTGCCGGTCCCGTTGAGGAAGGACTGGCCGGCCATGTCGGGCCGGCTGGAAGAGAGGTTTCGGTGGAATTAATTCCCCCGCCTGGCAACAAGAAGGCCCCCCCACGTGAGGGGGGAACCGGTTACACAAAGGGGGGGCAGCGCCCCCCCGTTTTCTCAAAATCAGGCCCCCACATGGGGGGCCGGTTCTCCAAAAGGCGCGGCTTAAGCCGCGCCGCCAGCTAAACAAAGCGGGGGCCTTGCCCCCCGCGCGCTGCACCCGTGCGGCGCCAGGCCGCACCGCCGCCGGCCGGGCCGCGCCGCCGCGCCGGGCCGGGTCGGGTCGACCCGGTTCGGGCCGACCCATGGGGGGGGGGGGGGTCGGGCCGACCGGACCCCCCCGTTTTCGAGACGATTTCAGTCTTTTGGCCATAACTTGAGCTACGGACCTCCGATCGACGAACCGTCTGCGGTGATGCGATCCTTGGATTGAGACGGTCGATTCAGTATATTGCACTCAAAGTTTCGGAATACGTTGAGTTCGGCCGGGTTGGTTCTTACGCGAAACCAACCGGGCCCTCAGAGCGGAAACGCTCATATCTTGAGCTACGGACGTCCGATTAACGTGCCGTCAGCTTTGTTGTGTTCCTCTTAGTGAGAAGGTTATTTTGGAATACTCCGCCCGAGGTTTGGACGCAGGTGGAGTATGGTCGGGTTGGTTTTTCCTTAAAAACCAACCGGGCCCCTGGGACGAAAAAGCCAATAACTCTCAGACCGGGCGTCCGATCGACGCGCCGTCTGTTGCGTTGAGTTCCTATTGACGATATAGAACTTTTGGATACATCAACTCTGGACTTTGTGACAGTTGATGTATCAGCCTCTCGGCTCATGGAGCGGACCCTCCTGAACGAGCTTGCTAGGTGCGGGAACCCTAGTGCTGGCTGCGACTGTTACTGTGACTACTACTACTGCTACTACTACTGTGACTGCGACGACGACAGTACAGAGATCCTGTGTGGATTTTGACGACGACTACAGCACTCAGCGATCCTACGTGGATCAGTGCTACAGGTCCTGTGTGGGCCCGATCCTGTGTGGGTCTTTGCGCTCAGCGGTCCTGTGTGAACTAGGGCCTACAGGTCCTGTGTGGGCCCGATCCTGTGTGGGTCTTTGCAGGGGTTAGTTACCTATCGATCCTTCCTGGGTCCGATGACTTAGATGGATCAGAGATTATCTTTATCGTCTTTCGAAGATGTATACCTGTGTGAGCTGAATCCTGTTACTTTCCTGTGTGGATTGTGTTGTGCTATCCTGTGTGGATTTCGTTTTTCTTTCCTATGTGGAATACGTATACTTTCCTATGTGGACTGAGTTGTACTCTGGCTCGGAGGTTGGAGCGTATTGGAATTGATGACTTAGGTATATGTATGGGCATATACCTAAGCAGTGTTGGTTGTTACTTCGTGTTTGTATCTTCCTTGTGGTTTATCCTTTGTGGATTTTGGGAGACCTTCAGGGGTCTCGGGGTCCCTACTGAGTAGCTTATACTCACCCTTGCACGGGCTATGCCCACACTACGTTGTGTTGGTTGCAGACGACGGACATCGTTGATCTTGGCTGAGGCTTGCAGAGCAGGACGGTACCTGGAGGTGAACCACTGGGCGGGACGTGTTCGGAGCGGACGACGGGACCCGTGGAGTAGTGGAGCTATCTGTACCCACCCTTCACGTCGAATATCCAGTGGACAGCTCGGATTAGCGGCTTTTACTTTACAGTTGCTATTTTCCCTTTCAGTTGTACTCTGTTTTTACTTAGTATTTACTTTCCGCTTGCTTACTCTGTGGTGTTTGTTTACTTTACAAAGGCAATGCCTTCCCTTTTTACTGGGAATTACACCTTGGTGCTAGTCGCCAGCCCCTGGCCTATGGAAGGCGGGCTTGGGGTAGTCACGGCACGGACCCCGAGGGCGGGTCGTGACAGTTTTTTCCAACACTCCTATGAGTGGGTGGTTATTAGCTCCTTTTCTGCTCCCTTTCCTGAGTATCCCAAGATCCTTCGGGCAGGCTATGACGTCTTGAGGTCCATTATATACTTAGATTCTTCGGGCATGGTACGTGGTGGTGGTTGGCCCAGGTGTGTGCGGGCAGGTTGTTTCCCAAGTGTCTTCGGGATGAGGCCCAGGTGTCTTCGGGCGTGGAAGTATTTGTTCGGACCTAGGTGTGTGCAGGATGTGTGGTAGTGATAGCCCAGGTGTTTGGGGGCAGAATGTGTGATTGTGGTAGCCCGGGTGTGTGCGGGCAGGGGGGATGGCAATGGGACTGTGGTGAGGATGGCGGGAGAGGTTTGACGGGTAGGATTTCCTCAATAACCAGTGGGAATGTGGCACGGGGTACCCAAATATCTACGTGATATTACTATTACTTTACTTGACTTGCGTTATTTGGGGAGTGTGCCTTGGTAAGGTTTGGGTGGATAATTTCCTTACTAGGTGCTCTGGTTATCTCCTTTTCTCACAGGGCATTAGAATGCCTCCCCACTTGTGCACGAGAGCCTTTGGTTTTCCCTAATGTGTATACTTGTATACTCACCATACATATATAAACTACTTTTAGGTTTCTATGAGGACATCAGGAATCGTGCAGGACCATACTAGCTCGGACGTTTGGATAGTTGTTGTTGCTGTTTTTTTCTTTTCTGGTACTTTCCTTTAGGGTTTTCTTATACTTTTGTAGTACCTAATTTTTGACATGCATATGAGAATGGTTTGATTTTGGATTTACTTCTACCTTTAGTTTTGGTTTTTTTGGGATTTACTATCTTATCTCTCGATCCTATTAAAAAAAGGGTAATGCCTTCCATTTTGTGTGTGATTCTATACCCTTGGTGCTAGTCGCCACTCCGGGACCTATTGAAGGCGGGTCTCGGGAGTCAATATCTCTCCTTCAACTAGATGAAGGAAGGGTCTGGAAATCTACTGTCCCTTCTCTCATCTTGGTGAAGGTGGGTCGTGACATTCATCCAATGGATATTTTAGTCATAGGGTATGAATAAAACCTTATTTGATGTATAAAAACTGGTTTTTAAAAGGTTAATTTTACACCTTTGAATGGATAACCCCATTTAAATTAATATTTTGACACATTAATAATTTTTATATGATAGAATAAACATTTTATTTTTAATATGGATATACAAATTCACTTTGAATGAATTTCTGACAACTTTCATGTTTTGAGGAATAGTAAAAATATGCTAAATTTTAATTGAAAATAACTTTTTTTCATTGAAATAATTTATATGGTTAAATTATATTATTAAATGGTTTAAATGTATAAATATAATATATTTTTACCACTTAATATAATTTTGGTCATTATAATTAATTTTACATTAAATTAATATGTAAAAATATTTCAATCTTCTGTAATATTTTAACTTTTAAAACTTGTTTTCTCATTTAAAAAAAGAGATTAATTTTAAATTAATTACTGCAAATTATATATTTTGAATTTTAAAAAATTGATTCCATGTTTAGAATCAGTGGGTCCAAATTATGTAAATAGATTTATTTTATTTCTAGTCAATATGAATAGTAACTTCTGTAAATTTTATTAACACTACAAAAGGGTAAATCAGGTAATTAAGGGTAAAAATAATATTATAAAATTATCCTAACACTTGTATTAATATAATTGGATGATTAAAAATTTCCCTAAAACATACTTGGGTTGAAATGGTATCCATTAGAACCTACTTGGATAAGATTACGACATTTATTTTATTTTATTTAAAGAAAAGTAAAATATGTATCACTCAAACTTTAATAATTAAATTGTTTTTATTATAAGGTTATACAGAAGATAAATTAAATTATAAATACTCATTTGAAAGATAATTTTTTTATTTATCATGAAAATTTATTTGTTATTTATAGGAAATAAACAATTTCCTTAAAGACTTATACTTGGATGATGAAAAAATTAATTAATTGATGAGAAATCAATAAAACAATTTTTTTAAAATATTAATAACAATTAAAAGGTCCAAACACATTACCAAACCTTATTTTTCAAGTATATATCGACCATAATCATCCAAGGGTTGACTTATTGACCATTTTGAGGCATATATAGGATATTCTGACACTTATATTATTTTATTTAAGGTGAAGATAAATTTGTCACATTCATGTTTTAAATGAGTATATCATTTTTAATGATGGATTTTTCAGAAGATAAATTCGACTAAAAGTATTATTATGAAATATAATGGATTTATATAATTATATTATATTATTTTTAATTTTTATTCAACAAATAAGTATATTAAATAATTACACAAAATTGAGGTAGTAATTATTTTATTAATGAAGAGATCAAATAAATGTTATTAAAAATATTTTAATAAATATAATTGGGGATAATTATTATGTAAAATGAATTTTATAGTTTACCTTGAACCATTAGGGATATAATAAAATATTTGGATCTAGGTTCACTTCTTATTTTTATATTTTAAAAAATCCATGAATTAAATAGTTTCAAAATTGACACTATTGATATTTTGTCAAAATAAGGTTTTCTTAAATTATTTTAAAATCATAAAACATTTTTAAAAATATAGAATAATTATTATATGGTCTAAGATGTCCTAAATTATGTATTTATGTTCTAATTTACTTAAAATAAGTAAAATTGTCACCCTTTTAATATTGAAATATTTGTTACCCTAGTGAAAAATTAAATAGAATAACTAAGTGTTAATAAAAATGATAAATCTTAAATTGACATAGAAACTTGTCTAAAATTTATTGATTGATGATATTAAAAAAATATACCATATAATATTCTAAATTGGGAAATTTTTTAGGTTTTTATGTGGGGTTTTATTTTATTATAAATTAATATTTTTGAGGTTTTCAAAAGTGCCCCTCACCTCTATTATAAAAGGGCACTTCCTCCCTCAAAAATTCACTTCATTTTGAGCCTTGAATCTCGACTATACCTTACCAATATCCCCTATAAACTTCCCTAGAAACATTTTAGAGATCCTGATATTCTTCAAAGACAAACTCTAGTTCTCTAATAAGAGTTTTATAGGTGGCATGTCGAAGAAGAGGTAATATCATTTACCCATTCTTTCAAACTTCATTCTTCTTTTACTTCTACATCATGAGTTGTTTCATTGTAAAGTAACAAATCAAGTAGTAATTATTTAATGAGAGGTTATTATGATTATTAGAGAACCATATTCCACATTTTAACCATCCTATAAAAAATGAAATCACCATGCATGCGTACATACAACTTACTGTCTCCATGCCGTGGTGTAATCCGTTTTTCATCACCACCTTACATGGATGGGTATAATGATGGAATTAATAAATATATATATGATTAATATAAAACGATATTGATTATGAGATACTATAAATCATCCACTTCAATACCATTCAACAATTATGGGAATGATATCATCACTCGTGCGCACGTACGACTTACCGTCTCCCTAGTGCAATGCGATTTGTTCTACATAATATTCATTGAAGCATGATTATATAAATGAACTTAATGAATAAATATGATATATATTATAATAATATCATGATGTAAATTATATAACTATAACCTAAAAATATGAATAAGAACTTATCCAAAAAACATGCACAATAACATAAAGTAGTTAATACCCAAATAACGAGTAACAATGAAATGTTATTAACAAACAGATAAAAATATGATAATAAATGTTATCATAAAAAATATTATGATTCTAGAATAAATTAGTAACATTATTTGAATCATTATATATTAGGTTCGAATACATATGAAGCATATCAAACCTAAGTTAAGGGATGACTTTGCAAATCTCATTTTTATCTGAGATTGTTTATTCGTATGAATTTACTGGGGTATATTTATCATCCATGTCCATGTTTCCTAAATACGTGTTTAAATTTTTTCTTTATATCCTTCTATAATTTTACCCAATGGTGAATTTTTACTAAATGGTATGAATGGAATCTTTTTTCATTCTCGGTATGAGGTAATTTTTTAATTTTCATGAAAACATATGAGAATAATGTTTTTTAACTTGTACAACATGAATGAATTTTTACACTTTCATAATGCATTATTTCCTTGAAGATTACCCTATAAGATTACAAGGTTATTTTCACATAAAATGATTTCTTCTAAAATTATTTGACATTTTGAGAAAGGAAAATGTTTTTTAAGAAGAAAGGATATTTTCCTCAAGAATTAATTTCAAGTGTTTTCTCAAAATTATTTTCCATCCAAGATGACACTATTTAAATAGGGTTATATTTCTAACACAGTTATTACTATGATTTTATTTCATTTATGATGGAATGTTATTTGTAAAATCCATTTGGTTTATATCAATTATGATGGAATGATGTTTAAGAAACCCATTTTATTTCATGGGTTATGATATGGTGAATGTTTTTAGGTTTTTTTGGCACATGTAATAATGGTTTCATTATGAGATGGGTGGGACCTATATCTCCCTCCAATGCATTGGGTAAAGAATTATATATCATGGTATAGACATTAATGGAATGAAAAGTAAATTCGGTTCAGTAATATAGGACTGGAACGAGGAGTGAACTCAGTTCAGTAATGGACTTTGTTTGCTATGATGGTCTTGGCAATGAGCCTTCACTAATATGAAATGATTTTCCATGATTATATGTGTATGACACAAAATTTCATGTCTTATGTTATGACTATTGGGATTAAATTTCACTTTTATGATTTATCCCTTGACATGATATTATGATCTTTTATATGCAGGATAAGATTTTCAAATGTTATGTTCTTATGATTATGATATAATTGATATTTCCCTTATTTACCTTTACTGAGAATTTAAGCTCACCCTTTCATATGTTTCTTTTCCTCAGGTCAAGAAGAAAGGTATTAAGTAAGATATGTCAAAAAGGAGTCTAGTTATGAAGAAATAAGCAGGAGACATTGTAGATTTTTTTTAAACCAGTTGTTTATGTTTCCCAGTTTCTAAAGACACTAAACCTATATGGTCTTGGTGTATTTGTTGTTATGTTATGTAATAAATATTCTTCAATGTTGAAGAAACATATATATGTAAAGTATGGGTCATTATAATTTCCATCCAATTTCCCCAATCGAAAACAATACATGATCAATATGGATTCAAATAAAAAATGGACAACAAGGGATTTCAAGGGCTAAGGCTTACCAAGAGGAATCCATCATAACAAATGGATCTTCTATTGGTGAAGTAACAAGATTGGAGGACCTCCCGGAGGCCAAAACCCTCCAATCCCATCCCAATTCTCGTAAAAAATTTAGAGGAATGAAGTATGGGTACTGAAAAAATCCAGACACTTTAAAACACCTGAAATCCTACCCAAGAATAGTTCACAATGTGAAACATTGTTTCATGTTATGAGAATTTGGGACCGAACTCATCCGGAGACTGGTCGCGATGATTCACATCCTAAAACTCCTCGTGCCACCCCATGAACCATGTTCACATCATGAATACCCTATTCACAATGTGAATGGCTTGTTGTTGCTGATTTCAACAGTTCTTATCCCCCAACCACCCCTTGGGCGACCTCCTAAACCTTTGGGTTATCACCTGAGCTTTGAGACCCTCCCCAAAACACTATTATTAGACACTCAAACTCTCGGAACCTTCATACGTATGTATGTACTTACATATGTACCTAGCATATACGTACGTACATTCATACATACTTATGCACTTACATACATACATACATACATACATATATACTTAAATACATACCGACATACACACATACCTATAAATATACATAAATACATACATACATACATACATACATACATACATACATAAATACATACATACATACATACATACATACATACATACATACATACATACAGACATACATACATACATACATACATACATACATACATACATACATACATACATACATACATACATACATACATACATACATACATACATACATACATACATACATACATACACACATACATACACACATACAAACAGACATACATACATACATACATACATACATACAGACATACATACATACATACATACATACATACATACATACATACATACATACAAACATACATACACACATACATACAGACATACATACATACATACATACATACATACACACATACATACACACATACAAACAGACATACAGACATACATACATACATACATACATACAGACATACAGACATACATACATACATACATACATACATACATACATACATACATACATACATACATACATACATACATACATACATACATACATAGATACATACATACATACATACATACATACATACACACATACATACACACATACAAACAGACATACATACATACATACATACATACATACAGACATACATACATACAGACATACATACATACATACATACATACAAACATACATACACACATACATACAGACATACATACATACATACACACATACATACAGACACACATACATACATACATACATACATACATACATACATACATACATACATACATACATACACACATACATACAGACATACATACATACACAGACACACACACACAAAGAGACATACATACATATATACAGACATACATACATACAGACATACATACATACATACATACCTACCTACCAACATACATACATACATACATACATACATACATACATACATACATACCTACATACATACATACATACATACATACATACATACATACATACATACATACATACATACATACATACATACATACATACATACATACATACATAGATACCTACATACATACATACATACATACAGACATACATACATACATACATGCATGCATACATACATACATACATACAGACATACATACACACATACATACATACATACATACATACATACATACATACATACATACATACATACATACATACATACATACATACATTGTCACACCCCGATCTCATATGCCTATTTGTTTTATTTTAATTTTATTCTGTTCTTGGTCCTGTGCCTTTTGGACGAGGATTAGTTTGGACCTGGTTTGATATTTTTTTTACAACGTTTGATGATTTCGTGGGCCTCTGGCCGGTGCACGGTCACCGCACTAGTAGCGGTGATCGTGCGCTTGGTCGTAGTGAATGTGTTGTCGCCCGAACGTTCAAATAAATAATAAAATTGGATGAATAGATTAAATTGAAAAAAAAAAGAAAAAAAAACTAAATAGAATTTTATAGCGACCAAACAAGGTTAATATTTAAATTATAATAATGGAAATATGTTTGTGCAAGTGGTAATATTATTTTTAATTAATTTGGTAATAATACCATTTTTATAAAATTGTTGTAAGTATAATTTTTTTTTACTTAAAATAAAATTGATAAGAAATAATTATTATTGGTTTTATTAATATTTATTAGTTTTATTATTATTATCTCTATTATTATTATTATAATTATTATTATTATTATTATTATTATGTTTTATTATTATTATTATTAATTTTTTTTTTAACCCTAAACCTACCCTCTTCCTGCATCCCCCTCCACACCCCATCGCCCCCACCCTTCTGCGCGCCGCCCTCCCCCTGGTTCCAGTGCGCAGCGCCGAGCGCTTCCCCCCACCTCCAAATCCAGCTCGCCCCCTTGCTCACCCTCTCATGTGATCGCCCGCGCCTCCAAACACCTCTCGGTCTGGCGCACCCCTCCTGATCCGACGCAACCCCCCTGTTTGCCGGAACCATGCGCCAACGAACCCCCCCTCCAAATCCGGCTTGCCCCCGCCACCCTCCTGTTGCGCTGACCGACCCGCGGTGCCACCCGGGTTCGAGCATCACCGGACCATGCGCCCTCCGGTCAGACAGTGCTAGTGCGCGTCCAGCAATCCCAGCGGCGTCCCCTGCTCCTTTGACCTGCAGCAAGCCGGCGACCCGGCACTGTCCTCACCCGCTCGGTTCCTTCCCCACCGGACTCCTCTGTGTGCCATTCCTCTATGCCAGACCTCTTTCTTACCCTTTTCATCTCGCTCTCCAGCTAGGCTGCCTCCGGCCAGGCCCCGCTCTGGCTAATCCTCGCCCACCCTGTGTTCTAGCATTTCGGCCTCCGACCGGCCGTGCTCCAGCCCTACTTCACGCCTCCTTTCGTTCGTCTGTCTCCCGCTCCGGCAACTCGCTGCTCCGATGTGATCCACTCACCGGTTTTCAGACTGTCACCACCTTTTGAGTGCGAATAATTACTTGGATGCAATATCGGCTTCCCCTGTGTTTTCAAGGTTGCAACCACCATCCGAGGTTGCGCAAAGGGCCATTCAAGACCCATTGGGGTGTGTTCCGGCAATCGCCACTGAAGGCGAGGTGGTTTCGGTTCGACGCCGACATCCAAGGTGTAGTTTTATGCCCGTTGTTTGGTTTCGCAGCTTTGTTATACCCTTAATTATCTTGCTATAGAGTTATGAAATTTTTAGAATTGGTTAAACGTATGTTTTGGGTCAGTTCCTGGTCTATGTCATCATGTGTCTATGATGATTTGCTTGTTTGTTTGATTAATCTGTTATGTTCTTTAATTTATTTATTTGGTGCAAATTTGGTTTTGTTGGAGTTTTGCGTGCGTCTGATTTGGTTAGTAAGTTTATGTTTTTTTTAATTGTTTTCATTTGAATAAATTGTGTAGCTTATTGTTAATCTGTGCAAGTGTTGTGATTGCGTTTTGACATCGTATATTTTGTGTGTTTGGTATTGAAGACGTCTTGTGCGTTGAGTAGGTAAAGCCAAGTGAATTCTTTTCAAACAATCATATAAATTTTCATTTATGATTTACTGAGTTTTATGAATGGTGAAAAAGCATGCTATGAATGGAGTAGAGTTTTAACAAATTGTTTTTATGGACATACCACACTTTTGGAGTCTCTTTTGAGTGCGTGTGGTGTTGAAATACGTTTTGGGTGTGTAAATGGTGATTTTGATGTGGGTAGTGTTGGTTTGGATTGCTTGCGTGCTTAAGCATGTCTTATGGTTTGATTGTGTGGTGCGAGTCACGCTTTGGAAGTAGGTTGAAGTGGTTCTTTTTCTCTATTTGTTTGTTTGGATTGTTTTATGTCCGTGGTTATATATTTTCGTTATCTTTGTGGTTGCAGCGCGTTGGCAATGTTTTTCCATGCTCATGCGATTTTCAGTTTGCGCGCGCTTGCGCGCCCGTGCGAGCCACGTTGCATCGTCGTCGTAACTGGGATGCGAGTCGAGGTAGGTCTCCCATTGCACTTACCTTTAGATTTGTAATTTATTAATTGCTTGTTGTTTTATTAATTTTTAATGAATTAGAAATAATATTAGATAATAAAACTTTAAATTATTATTTAGTGCGAAAAGAGATGTTTATTTTATACCGAACACATGTGACATTTTCTTGACGGGCAGACACCCAGTTTTGAAAGAATGCCAGTTTGTCCTTTAAACATAATTCATGGAACTTCAAATGTGCGTCTAGTTTTAAAGATAAATAATTTCTTCTGAACCAGTGTTTTGAACTTTTTGAGAAATGAGGTTTTACTTTAAAATTGGTGAAGGCCTGTTTGGCACTTTAATGAAATGGATTATCTCGGAAATCCCACTCGGGGGTGATCTTTGGTGTGCGTTGTTTTCATGAGCTGTATGTGATGTTGTGCATCGTGACTGACTTATTTACATTGTAGACGCACCCCCTTTTTATTGCTTGTGATGACATGGGAACCTGGCATATTGAGTGAATTTTCTGAGAACGATTGCTGCACTAGTTTAGACCACGCACTGGCTAGTGGCCCCATAGCAGGGGAATACTGAGTTATTGCTGCTATGGGGATTGGGCCCCTCGGTTAGGCCATGCAGGGCTATGCCGGGTAGTATTATGGGCGTTATGACGCCATCGAGTTATGGCATGCCTCAGGATGAGTCACATGTATAGTACGTTCTGGATTGTTCACGATCTCCTAGGTTCGACCCATGTTTCTTTTAGTGTTTAGTTGTGTGTGGCGGACGATTGAGAGGTCGAGTTCGGTTGCTGACCCTTGTGTGCCACTTTTACCATTGCCCTTAGTGTGTGTTGTGTGTGATTTTTCCTTTTTGACTAACAACTGAAGTTTGAATTTCTAAATTGTTCGCAAAATGTTTTGAAAATGAAATGCACCTATTCTTTTAACATTAAACTTGTTCTAAATTTAAAAGGGCGATGGACTGTTACTTGTTTTAGAAATGAAAGTGTGTGGAAAACATATTTTATATAATTTAGTTCAAACCTGGAATTGATAAACTCTTTATTTATTGGTGTGTGCTTTGGGATAGAATTAGTCGGGCCTACCTACTGAGTTTTAATACTCACGCCTATAGTGTTTTCTTGTTTTTAGTTCTGTTGCAGGTTCCAGCTTCAGTTGTTCTCCTTGAGCGACGTCGGTTGTGTTATTGGAGAGTGACCCACGGGGTCACGTGGAGCTTTGGTCGTGGTCAGGTTAGTTGCGTTGTTGGTTCCTTTTTCCTTATTTATATTTGTTCTATTTATTTCTACTGCTTAGTTTATTATATTTTGGGCTAAATCGTTCCCACTTGTTAAATTTGGATGTCCGGCACCAGTTGCCAGCCCGTGGGGGTCGGGAACGCCCCTCGGGCCATGTCGCGGGCCGACTCGGGTGACCGGTTCAGGGTCGACCCGGGTTGGTTCGTGACAAAATGGTATCAGAGGAGGTTCTTGTTATTTGGGATGTCAGGTAGAAGGAGATTAGGATTGTCGGGGCTCAGGAGGTAGGTTACGGGTCGGTGCCTGATCACCACCGATCGTGACGAGACCTGAGTTACCAGGGTTAGTCCGGGATTCGAGTCTTTTGTCTTTGGTTGTTTTTGATTGAGGGATGTCAATGGAGGCGAATCGGTTCACTTTGCGACCTCACATGGGGTGGTGACCCATGTGGAGTCCAAGTGTCTAGTTTAAGGTCCTCTTAGTGTTATGATTTACTTGGGGCATGGCTCACCACCATGTTGCTGGGTCAGACATATGCACTAGTTCCTCGTTCAATTGGTTTATTACTGCTTGTGTTTTGTTTTAGTCTGATTTGATTCGAGTGTGTGTTAAGAGTGAAATTCGTTTTTAAATGAAAAGGAGGTTCTTGCGAATTGTTTTGAAATTACTAAAGAGGGTTTTTAAAGAGAAGGTGTATTGGTTTGGAAAGACTTGGTGCGTGTTTGAATTTGATGAGAAAAAGAAGTGTTTGAACCTTGACACTCCTTATGGAGGGTCACATGTGCGTGGTTATGCATGAAGAGTGTGTAGGGGCACTTGTTTGCAGATGATGTGAGTGATATTTAATGAACGCGCATGTGACAGTTCATAGGGTGTCATAGGAGGGTTTTAAAATTTTAAAGAAATGATGGTTTTGGAAAGTGATTTATACTGTGTTTGTATATGTTTGGCTTATGGGCCTATTGACCTTGACTTGTGTTGTTTCCTTGATTGAATTTTGGCTTAACACCGGTTTCGATAATTTTTCTCGTGTTGTCATGAGTATGCCGCCCAGAAATGTCGTTAAGGTTGCTAATGAGTCATGCCCAGTTTCTAGTTCTTTCTGCATGTTGCCTATCGATCAAAGTAATCAATGTCCGTAGGGGCAGTTGTGTGGTTGTGAAATTAGAGTGGGTTTTCAGGTTGTTGGGAACTCCCAGGGTTGTTAGGGTGTGTACCGTCTCAGGTTTATTTGAGGGTTCAGTTTTAGACTTGTAAAGATGTGCCACATCGTCGTTGGAGTTTTGGGTGCGATTAACGGTGGTTGATTTCCGCGAAGGTTCCCCACTTGGCAAGAGGTGCGGGTTGGTGGAACCTGTCTCCAAGAAACCATCGTCGTTGGTACCGGCTCCTAGTTCGTCGGACCGCTCTCTTGTGCGCCACCAGTATGGCTTTCCCGAACATTCTAAGTCATCATGTTGCATTTCATTGAAAACATATGACCATCGCGATTGTTTGGATCATCGAACGAAAGGAGTTGGAGACTAGAAGATGAAGATGCCTGACTGTGAGGCAGGAGATGCTTTAGCCGTCAGGGCCCCAGCCACAGGTCTTGGGGTGAAGCTCGCGCACAGTCAGGAGTTGTCGAGGGTGTGTGGAACCTCAGTCCAATTAATGTTTTCAGCTTTGGGAGGGAAATATCCAAAGTTTCCTTGTTATGTTCTTGTCACCGTTGAAATCTCATCATAGTTGTTGTAATGTGATGAACTTTTTCTACCGCAGTCTAAGCGGTCTTATTTGTTCTCAATATGTTCTCAAAATCATTCGGCTTTATTTTAAGGGTGCTTGGACCGCGAATGAATGGGTTGTTCTAATTCTGAGTTGGGTCTCAATGGTGTCCGATATAGGGGATGTTTGGTTTTGTGAAATTAATGGGCGGTGTTTCGGGGTCCTTTCTGAGTTTGGGCTAGGAATTTCCTAGTCTCTGGTTATGGTGAGGATTTTGTTCGGTTGTTGTGTGAGGGGTTGAGTTAATTCCTTATCCTCGGGTGGTTGGGTCGTTTTGTAGAAAGATTTTCATTAAAGTCTCTGGGTGTTGTTCGGTCCATGTGGAGAAATTAATTGGGTTCAGTTTGGGAGTTCCCGCATTGCCCCCCCCCCCCTCGGGGGTGGTATGATGGGGTTTCAAGGTTTCCATATTAGTAAATTCTTGTGGTGGGGAGAACCCTTCCGTGTTCTCCCCTCAACTTCGGTCAGTGATTGTTCATGAGTTGGTCGGGTGTGACGTGTGTTTGAAAAGGTCACCCCGAGCCTCTCTGTTTCTTCTGCTTTGGTCTGGTCATGGGCTCAAGTTGTGTCAACTATTGGCTGGTGACTTTCTGGGGGCAGAAAGTGTCTGTGGTGGGGAGAATTGTCACACCCCGATCTCATATGCCTATTTGTTTTATTTTAATTTTATTCTGTTCTTGGTCATGTGCCTTTTGGACGAGGATTAGTTTGGACCTGGTTTGATTTTCTTTTTTACAACGTTTGATGTTTTCGTGGGCCTCTGGCCGGTGCACGGTCACCGCACTAGTAGCGGTTATCGTGCGCTTGGTCGTAGTGAATGCGTTGTCGCCCGAACGTTCAAATAAATAATAAAATTGGATGAATAGATTAAATTGAAAAAAAAAGAAAAAAAAACTAAATAGAATTTTATAGCGACCAAACAAGGTTAATATTTAAATTATAATAATGGAAATATGTTTGCGCAAGTGGTAATATTATTTTTAATTAATTTGGTAATAATACCATTTTTATAAAATTGTTGTAAGTATAATTTTTTTTTACTTAAAATAAAATTGATAAGAAATAATTATTATTGGTTTTATTAATATTTATTAGTTTTATTATTATTATCTCTATTATTAATATTATTATTATAATTATTATTATTATGTTTTATTATTATTATTATTAACTTTTTTTTAAACCCTAAACCTACCCTCTTCCTGCATCCCCCTCCACACCCCGTCGCCCCCACCCTTCTGCGCGCCGCCCTCCCCCTGGTTCCAGTGCGCAGCGCCGAGCGCTTCCCCCCCCCCTCCAAATCCAGCTCGCCCCCTTGCTCACCCTCTCATGTGATCGCCCGCGCCTCCAAACACCTCTCGGTCCGGCGCACCCCTCCTGATCCGACGCAACCCCCCTGTTTGCCGGAACCATGCGCCAACGAACCCCCCCTCCAAATCCGGCTCGCCCCCGCCACCCTCCTGTTGCGCTGACCGACCCGCGGTGCCACCCTGGTTCGAGCATCGCCGGACCATGCGCCCTCCGGTCAGACAGTGCTAGTGCGCGTCCAGCAATCCCAGCGGCGTCCCCTGCTCCTTTGACCTGCAGCAAGCCGGCGACCCGGCACCGTCCTCACCCGCTCGGTTCCTTCCCCACCGGACTCCTCCGTGTGCCATTCCTCTATGTCAGACCTCTTTCTTACCCTTTTCATCTCGCTCTCCAGCTGGGCTGCCTCCGGCCAGGCCCCGCTCTGGCTAATCCTCGCCCACCCTGTGTTCTAGCATTTCGGCCTCCGACCGGCCGTGCTCCAGCCCTACTTCACGCCTCCTTTCGTTCGTCTGTCTCCCGCTCCGGCAACTCGCTGCTCCAATGTGATCCACTCACCGGTTTTCAGACTGTCACCACCTTTTGAGTGCGAATAATTACTTGGATGCAATATCGGCTTCCCTTGTGTTTTCAAGGTTGCAACCACCATCCGAGGTTGCGCAAAGGGCCATTCAAGACCCATTGGGGTGCGTTCCGGCAATCGCCACTGAAGGCGAGGTGGTTTCGGTTCGACGCCGACATCCAAGGTGTAGTTTTATGCCCGTTGTTTGGTTTCGCAGCTTTGTTATACCCTTAATTATCTTGCTATAGAGTTATGAAATTTTTAGAATTGGTTAAAAGTATGTTTTGGGTCAGTTCCTGGTCTATGTCATCATGTGTCTATGATGATTTGCTTGTTTGTTTGATTAATCTGTTATGTTCTTTAATTTATTTATTTGGTGCAAATTTGGTTTTGTTGGAGTTTTGCGTGCGTCTGATTTGGTTAGTAAGTTTATGTTTTTTTTTAATTGTTTTCATTTGAATAAATTGTGTAGCTTATTGTTAATCTGTGCAAGTGTTGTGATTGCGTTTTGACATCGTATATTTTGTGTGTTTGGTATTGAAGACGTCTTGTGCGTTGAGTAGGTAAAGCCAAGTGAATTCTTTTCAAACAATCATATAAATTTTCATTTATGATTTACTGAGTTTTATGAATGGTGAAAAAGCATGCTATGAATGGAGTAGAGTTTTAACAAATTGTTTTTATGGACATACTACACTTTTGGAGTCTCTTTTGAGTGCGTGTGGTGTTGAAATACGTTTTGGGTGTGTAAATGGTGATTTTGATGTGGGTAGTGTTGGTTTGGATTGCTTGCGTGCTTAAGAATGTCTTATGGTTTGATTGTGTGGTGCGAGTCACGCTTTGGAAGTAGGTTGAAGTGGTTCTTTTTCTCTATTTGTTTGTTTGGATTGTTTTATGTCCATGGTTATATATTTTCTTTATCTTTGTGGTTGTAGCGCGTTGGCAATGTTTTTCCATGCTCATGCGATTTTCAGTTTGCGCGCGCTTGCGCGCCCGTGCGAGCCACGTTGCATCGTCGTCGTAACTGGGATGCGAGTCGAGGTAGGTCCCCCATTGCACTTACCTTTAGATTTAGAATTTATTAATTGCTTGTTGTTTTATTAATTTTTAATGAATTAGAAATAATATTAGATAATAAAACTTTAAATTATTATTTAGTGCGAAAAGAGCTGTTTATTTTATACCGAACACATGTGACATTTTCTTGACGGGCGGACACCCAGTTTTGAAAGAATGCCAGTTTGGCCTTTAAACATAATTCACGGAACTTCAAATGTGCGTCTAGTTTTAAAGATAAATAATTTCTTCTGAACCAGTGTTTTGAACTTTTTGAGAAATGAGGTTTTACTTTAAAATTGGTGAAGGCCCGTTTGGCACTTTAATGAAATGGATTATCTCGGAAATCCCACTCGGGGGTGATCTTTGGTGTGCGTTGTTT